>CM060937.1:564361806-574361806 GCA_030765085.1 Allium cepa | reverse complement strand
ATTAAGGGAGTTTATGTAATAATTTCATTTATTTTGTAAGTGGAAATAAAACGTTAATGATAACAAGTATTCAAATTTTACCATCTATTTAGTATATTAAGTATAATTGATAATCAACTGCAGCAAGTAATAAATAATAAATACGTAACGTTAAATTAAGTAATATTTGAAATTTAATATTTAGAAACTATGTAAATATAAGTGCAGATGAAATTGGGGATATTTACATATTGAAATATGAATCCAATGATAAATCAATCTAATTGACAACAAATAATGGAAAGTAAATTTAATTAAATTTTGGAAATTTAATATATATATATATATATATATATATATTTTGGTGAAATTAATGAAATTTGAAGATTTCTAAATTTAATTCGACAAGTTAAATTTTGTTTAAATTAGTATAGGTGATTGAAAATTTTATAATAATAAGAATCATCAATTATCAAAGAGAAACGGGAAATTGGATTTAATTGACTAAATTTTGATTTATTTAATGAATATAAAAATAGCCATTTTGGCCACGGACTCGGATTTCGACGAAACTAGTTTCATCGGATCCGTATCAGTGAGTTATTGTAGGGTTTCAAGTTTCGTATCGATCGGACTTGTCGTTTGATCGTACGAACGCAAAACGCCTTGAAATCGATTTAATTAAAATCAATTTGAAATCAATTTGGAAATCTTGTTTTCAGCATAACTTCTTCATACCACCAAATTTGGACGTGAAACTTTTTCCATCGCGTTCAGAATATTTTAAAATACCTATCTGGATATATGGGTTTGACAAATTTTGTTCCGGGGTCAGAACGGGCTTTTTGGGCCTTAGTTTGTTTCGTACGTTCATCTATCTAGTCTATCTAGTCTAACCCAACCCTACCTATATATATACAGTTATAAACCCTAACTCCATCCTATTGTCATTTGCTGTATATTCATTTCTTCATCTCTTTCTCTTCTTCAATGGTTGCAAAACCTAGATTTATCTACAGTTCAAAATCAAAAATGGAAATTCAAACCCTCCAGAAAAATTCCACAAAAATATATGTCATAGTTCTCAGTGTGCGTAATCTGCTGGTGTGATTTGTTTTTCGATTGGAGTTACCGTTCATCCAGAAAAAAATCAAATCATTTTCAGCCGTTCACGAGATGCCGATGGAGTGGACGGTGGATCTGCGATCTTAGATCGATCGGAGGTGATCAATGGGTAGAGGGGATCGAGCAGGTCACATCGGTAGGGTTCATTCGCTCAGGAGGGGGTTGGTTGCGCCGTGATTGGCTGTGGAAGTCAGTGGCAACGGCTACGGCCGTGAACACCAGGGGATCGCGCACGCTGGCAGTAGGGGCGGCACAGGGAGGAGAGTCCAACGGCGCGACCTGATCTGGGTGTATGGAAGCATGGGAAATTGATCGAATTGAGGCGGCTGAAGTAGGGTTTTGTTTTTTTGCGTTCGAACGAGGAAGGCAGGGAGAGAAGGATCCTGTTGAACGTGTTCTACTGACGTGGATAAGTATGAATGTGTTCACTTTTAATTATATTTTTAAATTGAAATTCAATCACGTTTATCGCCATAACTTTCTCATACGAAGTCGGATTCACACGATTTTTTTTTGTTAGGATCGTAATTTAATTCCGGACTTGATGACGCTGGTTTGGACGAATTCCGAGATGGGCAATTTTTGGGTTTAAATCGAATTTAAATTCGATTTAAATTCAAAAGGTGAGTGTTTTAACCCACTCACAACTACTAGAAGCTTTTATGTTTGTTAAATTAATTTTAGAAATGAATAGAAATTTATTTATGAGTATTTGGCATGTTTATTTTATTCATATCTGTGGAATTGCATTTATTAAATTTAACTGTTAATTTAATTAATTTATTGCGTAAAATTTACAGTTAAAATTTATTTGTTTGGATATGAACTGCTAGTTAACAGTTATGTAATTTATTACTGAATATAGACTGTAGATTAATAGCTGTTAAATTTAATTTGAATAAAATTGCCAGTATTACCTGTTATGTAGTACCAAAAATAATATTGTTATTGATTGATATTGATTTATGATTGCGATTTGGATGATGGATGATGTTGATGTATGGATGTTTATTGTATATCATTAAATTGCAAATTATCATGCATATTTCCTTTCATTCGGGATTGTGGTTTGAAATGATATACAACCACAAAATTTTATATCTTTTAAATTGCGGATTGAAATGATAAATATCCGTATCACTTGACCATAGGATAGAAAATTATATACAGGCACCGCGGTCTATATATAACTATTTTATTGTGATTTCTACGGTTTGGATGGAATACGGTTTATAATAATCTTAAATTTATATTGTATAAATATTTTTCTTCCATATATATATACATATGAAGTTGAAAATTTTGAAATTAAAAGGTGTATAAATCTCTTTATTAAAAATGGAATTTTTTTTTTTAAGAAAATGGAGTTTGATAATTTATATCATATGTTTAAATGTTAAGTTTGGAAATTTTAAGATATGATATTTATAATTGGATTTTTCCCAAGATAAATTGAAATGAATATTCTAGTATAATTTGAATTGAAAAGAAAAATATTTTATTACTAGAAATTGGAGTTTTTATTTATTTATGGATTTTATGTGAATATTCAAGACTAATAAATAGAACATTCGATTTGTTGAAAGAATAAAATCCAACTTTAGTTTGAAATATTAATACTCCAAATGGATATACGTATATATATATATATAAATTGAAGTGGTTTTGGAACTTGAGAGAGATAATACAAATTTTGGTTTAGACTTTAATAAAGAAATGTATTTGTAAAGCCATGAGAACTATTTTCTTTACAAAGTAACATTTAAGTTAAACCTTTTAATTCATATACCGTTGAATATCCAAACCATTCAAGTTTTAAAAGTTATGGTATTAAATTATGAATTTCAAAATATTATGCTTTGAAAGGATATTTGGCTTACAGACGTGATAAATTTTAAAGCATTTGGATTTTTGAAAAGGTTTATATTTGGGATAAAGGATATCATATTGTTTTGGGTTTTAAAATGATATCGTATTCATGATTTTAAAATGGAAATGTTTATTCTGGTTTTAAAGTATGAGCTATTTTTAAATGACCGCGGTGTTATAATAACGATGGGTTGGCAAAGAGACCGGGATCGGATATGGACATACTCTCTGTCGATACCGAAAACCACTTTGACTAACCGTGTACGCGGTGGAGATTCCAGAATGAAGTAGGTGGTGGCGACGTTTCCTGTAAGGTAAATACGTGGACCCGACTCTCGTGAGTTGGCATAAGGTGGCTAAAACAGGAGCGATTCTCAGGCCAATGAGGTCATTCCTCTGATCGGACCCTCCTCTTCGATATTATACTTTGATTTTGGATTGATTCAGTGGCCACTTCTATATTTTGATTTTGGGGAGTTAGTCCAAGGTGGGCGGTAACTGCGGCTACGCGTTTCCACCAGCCTGGATAGCAATTGGTATATCTACCCTGGCATTGCCTAGTTGTGCCGTGTCACTACCATACCGAGCCTTTACTACGAGTTTCTATTTGTGTCGTACCTATGGAGTATCCTCTGGTAGCCTCCCGATCAGGAGGTATTACGGTACTGTATAGACTATTGGCATTTTACGTGTTAAGGTGGAAAATGTAAAGCCTTAACGCTATTTAAAAGTAGGTTTATTTTATAAATAGACACTATTATAATAGCGCAATATACTACATAGTAAATAGTTTAACGGATCCTTAGGAGATGTAAATCCCGAACATCTCTTGAGTTACTGTACTCATATTTATTTCTGTTAATTTAACTCACATAAGATCTTTTAGTCTGACTCGAGTGTTTTTGTCTTTTCAAATTCGCTCGGGTCAGTCCGAGCGCTTCAGGATCGAAGATTTTAGCTTTGGAGGACGAAGACGAAGAATCCGTATTATATTATTTATAGTATTGCACCACACTCTAAATTTCCGCTGCATTGATTGTATTGGTATGTGTAACTCTGATATTTATTGTATAAAGAAGAATTAACTGTTTCGTAACCGTTTATGAACTGTATATTTATTATTATATTTTATCCTTCCGCTGTGAGATTCTATTTTGTTTTATCTCTTCTCTGTTTTTCTTATTTACCCCATAACAATCCGCCCTTGCGTATGCTTTCAATTGGCACGTGTGTCGGTTTAAAGTGTGCGAAAAGGCGGGATGTTACAGAAACTTACAAAATTTAACCAAAATAATTGAGCCCCACGTTTCTTTTCTCAAAGATATTCTCCAACCTCAACTTCGCCGTAGGATTCGATGGTTCGATACTCGCATTCGATCATCATACAGGCAGTTGAAACGACATCGGCTTAAAATTTCAATGATTTTCGTAGAGTAAAATTTGCATTTTAATGTGACTTTAACGTCTGAGCTTCAAGTGGTGTGATATAATGACGTGGGGGTGAGCATAAGGGTTGGGTGCCAGAAAAGTGAGACTACATACCGCCATTGGACATCTCCATATTTTCTACTATGATTCTACCTATGAAGGGTTATGGACAGCTGTAACTTGCAGCTGTGTTTATCAAAGCTTTTCAAAATGAGTTCCTACGGAGTCGTATGAGTTTGTATCGAGTAAATTGGAAATTCTGATTTTGATTTATTTATTTATTTACATTTTGAAGTTGATTAAGTTGGAAGGAGGTAAAATTATGGAGTTTTTGATGAATAATGAACTGTTTGTTTGGTGACTTGCTAAAAATTTAATTTACAGGAAGTTACTGTGAAGGACAAAAAATTTCAGCATTTTAGCCTCAAGAACAGACCTTCAGTATTTTTGCCTGAAGGACAGCTTTCTTTAGGTATCAGTTTTTAGTTATTGATAGAATTTTTTAGGTATCAGTTTGTAGTTATTGGTAGCAGTTTTTAGGTATTAGTTTTTAATCCGGTAGCAGTTTTGGAAAAATGATTGTCCTTATGAATAATTTTGGAAGAATATTTGTCCTTTTGAATAATTTGTGGAAGAATGTTTGTACTTGTGATTAAATTATTGAGATTGTGTCCTTGAGGCTAAAAATATAGTAATTTTTGTCCTTTAAATTAATTCTCCCTTTAATTTATAACAAACTAATATAACAACGCGCAAACTAATTGCTTAATGTTCAATTATTAATTAGAATATGAAAAACTACAACGCACACTCATAATAAAATGTATCCGAGTGTTCTGTCTAGTCCGTAATGTAAATGTAAGTTCATTGATCAAATTTTCACCCCGAGTTGGTACAAAGAAGTTGTTGCACTTTTAATGAATAAATGATAAATTCCGCTTAATCGGGGTTCACATATGAGAATGTGGCAAGTTTTTTTTGTTAAGTATGACTATTAGTCGTCATGGAGAACTGCAGCGTACGTCCAGAATATAAAGTATCCGAGTGTATCGTATTATCTATAACACATATGCGAGTTCATTGGTCAAAATTTTCTTTGCTAAGTATTTAATACACATCTGAACTGTCTAGTCAGAGTTCGGATATGGGGACGTAGCATGTTCTTTGCTAAGTATAGGGTCGTAGCATGTTGTTTGCTAAGTACAACTATTAGTCACTATGAAAAACTATAGTGCATGTTCAAAATACGAAGTATCAAAGTGTTCCATATATCCATAATATAAATATGAGTTCATTGGTCAAAGATTAACCTGATTCCGAATTGGTATGAAAAAGTTGTATTTTGAACGAAAAATAGTGAATTCTGCCTAGTCGGAGTTTGGAAAGGGGGAAGAAGTATGTCATTTGTTAAGTACAATTGTTAATCACCCTAAAGAACTAATAAAGTAAGGAATTTTCCCTATAGGCAATTATGTTGGTTGTTACGTATATCTACCTCGATAATCAATGCTATTTAAAATAAAGTTGTTTTCTTTCTATTATATACTTTTTACATTGTGATATAATTAATTCAAATTATATTAAATTGAAAATTCATAAATGATATGTTGTGTGATAGTAACTGTAATCATGATAAATTTATCATATTAAAATAACTTATTATTTTAAATATTTCTAGTCAAGATGTTTCGAGACATGATATCGATACATCCTGTAATGGCCCATATCTTCGTACTCTTTGAATCGACAATAAATCACATGTGTCAACTCAAGTGAACAAAAATACAAATCACTGGGGGTGTAGAAGAAAGATAGAAGAAGAAACAAGTAGAATCAACAACATAGAATCGCACAATCGCAGCGGAACAAAATATAATACATAATAATGTATTTTTATACAAAAGAATCTGTAGCTGCAAATATATATACAATCATCAGAGTACGACAACCAATACATTAATAAGGACAGTTATTATAACTTGTCCTCACCAGTGCTGACAATACAGTCTACACACACAGCGGAATATAATCAAGTACGGGTATACATCTCTGACAGCCAGCTCGTCTCCTGAGCTCCATTGTATCCTAACCTAAATCTGTAATACTCGGTCTGACCCGAGCATTATAATAAAATAACAACTGAGTCGGTCTGGAAAACCAACGTGAGATAAACACATTCAATTTGAATTATCAAAGTTATCAAAATCCTTTGAAAATCAAAGGTATCTCGTAAGACCACGCCACACGTAAACACGATGGGTTTTTACCTTACGATAACAAAAAACATTTGATATCAAAATCATCTGATATTATAGTAGTGTTTATAGAAAGTAAATTAGAATATAGTTGAAATGCTTGCATCTCACGTTTCAACGTAGTTGGGCACAATAAAAACTGTACAGGCTCATAGTGGATATTGGATTCCATACAATGACTGGGGTACCGGGGTACCGCACGTCACAGTGCACCTCTAGAAAACGTACCGAGGACCTCGCCAAGATCCTCTGCCAACATAAGACTATTTCTACCCCAAACTTGGATAGTACCGAATATGTTATCACCCTGGGTGTTCCTACCCTTATCGAGGGCTCTTCTTTTTCCATGTACAACCATATCCATAATTTTAATATATCCGAGGGTATCTAGAAAGGTGATAGCATACCTTAATTGGGTGCGACCTACTTAGCGCTGCTGCATCTCCCATGTTTTAGTCATTCCCGGTTGATGAGGCTTGAGGCTAACGTTTACCTTTTAGAATACCATTCATCCTTAGAATGCTAACACTGCCTTCCAAACAGCGATGGAATGATAGCATTCACCCATCAAGTTGTCCTGGGTCTAGACAAACTGAATCACCGTCATCGCTATCTTCACGATGTCCATTCGTAATGCTCAAATCAGATCGAAATGGTTTTTGAATAATTAAATCTGATCCCGGTCTCTTTGAAACGATCAACGAAATTGGCCAATATATGATAGTCGGTTATTTAACTATCAATATAACATCCATATGCGTCACTAGGTCCATATTATAATTTTCCAAAATTTATTTTCAAAGTGTCTTTATAAAACATAAATATTCAAATCCCTTCCAAATTTTCAATATTTGAGACAACTCAAATACTTATCCATATCAGGATATTTCAAACCATCTCTTATTTCAACACTTAGAAAAATATTTAAAAATATATTTTTCTAAACCCCTTACTTTTCAACACTTAGGAAAGTTCTATTTATTTCTCTTTTCTCAAAATCCTTCACAATTTATATTGTAAATTTCATAACTCGTTTATAACAAATTCTATAAGTTCCAGAGTTCCTTAATTAATTTTCTTTAATATTTCCAAAGTCAAAACACTTATCTATATTTCCAAACATGTATTTCTAGTATCTTTTATGAATCCTAATTCATTTTTCAAAGTTCACTTTTATTTAAATACTTCGGAAATTTTCCTTACATTTCCCCAAATTCCATGTTGAGAATTTCTCCTATAAACCCCATATACTAAATAAACCCCATTTTAAAACCTTGAGAAGGTTTATAAATAAATTTAAATCATTACAAAACTATATATATATATATATATATATATATAATAAGCATTTAAAGAATAATAATTTATTTTTAAAACATGTTCAAGGAATTATTTAAAATATCGAAACACTTTTTATAAACGTCAATAACTCATTTTTAGCTAAACAAATCGATTTACATAGCTGATTATAAAAATTAGAATTTAATTTCAATTAATATTTGATATTTGAAAAATTCACTTCCGAAGTATTTCAATACTAACAAGTTTTTGATTACATAGTTAAATAAACAGAATTTCCTTTCTAAACAAAAACTTGACTTGTTAAGAGAAATATACATTTTTTAAGAATCTCAATAACCCAATCAATTTATAAATCCATCTTGATTCACAATACATCGATTTCATTCCAATTTCCTAACCATTTTCACTTTCCAACATAGCCTCCACCGTTTTTCCCAAAACTATTTTCATCTCTTGATATAAATTTATGCTGTGGAATATTATTCCCAATTTATCAACTAATCTCTTTTCCCTTATTTATAACACCATTTTTATTTATAAACTCATTTGGGCTTTACTTTTTATGAATATAATCTCATTTATAAAATTCCATTTTTTATAAATCCATTTCTTAATAAATACAATTTATTTTTCAAATCTATTTTAAATATTGATTTTAACTTCTTTCCATATTCTTCCCTGAAATATCATTTTAAAATCCAGTTTTAAAAACCCTTTATATAATTTATTTAAAAATCTCCATTTAAAATATTTTACAAATAGTTAAGTAAAATTCCAGAATCAAATTATTATTTTATCCAACTCAACTTCCTTTAAAGTAATCCAAACTCCACTATAAATATTTTATATCCAGATTCTCTTTTTAATTCCTTCAAATTCAAAGATAATATTCAGTATTTAAAAATACCAAATTAAGGCCAATGCACTATAACCTCCAAAGATTCAATCCCCACATAATCTATATTGGTTTATTCACACAAATCATATATCACTATATATGAAATTAAAATAAACATTTTTGAGGAATCTAGTTGGATCCCTCCAACCTATTTCCCTACATCCGCAGATGTTAATACAACATAAAAGTATCAATCCCATATCGAGAGGGATATCGCGGTAATATAGAGTCATCCTCTATTATGTTGAGTGTATATGGTCTCATCCGCTCCAACAGCGGAAAAAATATCCAACTACTAATATATATATTACTTTATATATAACATCCAAACTGATAAAAATTTATAAATTCAACCAATATCCAATAATTTATTTTGCTTATTATAAATTAATTCTATCAATCCAAAAAGAGTGAGATTTACTCACCCTGATTTATTTGCAACCCGTTCCAATTTATTCTGTTGCATAGATTTTCCCGTTACGAACCAACTCGATTTGTTTCATGATTTTTGGACCCCGTATGCAAATTTTACTAAATTTTATTAGCTATCTCAATTTAAATTTTAAATCAAGTGAACTGATTATATAATTAAATTTAGTTATAGATTTACCTCCACCATCTCGTTCGTCTCTCTATCTTATTAACGAAAGGCTACAGCCACCCAAGCTAAAAGCTTTCTCAATCCACAAACGAGTCACACAAATCCTAACAGTGCATCGACGTACTGGTATGCAAAACAATTTTCCAAAACTCGAAGAAAGCCCAACTTCTAAATTGAATATTCCTTTTCAAACAATTATCCCCAAACGCGACACCCCCTTGCCTTCATCACGGCGCTGTCGTGCCTCGAACCATCGATGAACTCGCGCCGTCCCTTGTTCGCGTACGCCTTATCACATGTACACGAATTCGACCTCCACCTTCCTCGTCGCTGTGCACTGCCACGACCTCCCCCTAGCTTCTATCGATCGTGACCCTAAATTTGTCCCAGAAGCGAGTGAGTCGCTTCGTCCACTACTACTCCCTAACGTCACCACACTGTCCCATACTTCTACCACATCGCGAATCCCCTCGCACGCATGCTTCGTTCGCCGTGCTTAGTCGAGCGTCGACTTGAACATCGCGATAATGTCGCTATATAATTTTTTCTTTTTTTCCTTAGTATACCAATTGATTTCAAATTTGAAGAGAAAAGGATAGAGGGATTTACGATTTAAGCTCGCAATTTTATTTAATTTGATTTCATTTTCATTCTTTTCTGTAAACAAATAAAAAGGAAGACAGGGAAGATGTTTTAAACAAATAAGGTAGGTACGGGAATGTAGGGTGCGTCTCGTAGGGATAGTAGGGCGGCTTTGAAATGAAAGAAGACGGTTGTAGGGTTAAATCGACGTAAATATATTTTATTTAATTTCAAAATACCTATATATTTATTTCGAATCCCTATCAAAGCATGCTGCCTGGCATTTCAAATGTTATATCGCCATTCCGAACGCAATGGAAAAAGTATCAAGGCCTAATTCGACCGTATGTGGAAAATTGTTTTTTTGGTCGACTATTTATATTAAATTCAATATTATTATTTCTAGGCGTTTTCAGATCGCACGATCAAATGGTAAACCCAAACGCTATGAAATTTGAAATCCGATAATAATACACTATCACAGATCCAATTGAACTAGTTTTGTCGAATTCCAAGACTATGCCCTGGATCTCTATTTTACGCGTCGATTAAATTGGCGATTTCAAAAATTGACGAAATCGCTTGAAATTACAGTTTAAAAACTTACTAACTCAATTATAATCCAAATAGAATTTATATCAACAATAGAAATTGTTTTAATTCAAATTCAGCTCCAACTTCAATTATTCACCAATTCAGTATGACGATAAATTGCTAAATTTGGAATTTAAATTCATTCTTAATTTCAACCAAATCTTCATATTCAAAACCCAATTTATATTCCAAATCCAATATTTAAACTATTTAAATATTCAAAAATAAACAACAAAAAATTCGGGTCGTTACATTCCTCCTCCTTAAAAGAATTTCGTCCCCGAAATTTGCTAACGCAGGAAAAATGCTTCAAACACATCACTTTTCAAAAACCTCCTTAGTTAAAATTTGATATTTCACATTTCTAAATCTTTTAGTTTCAACCAAACTATTAGTTTCCATTTTTAATTCAAAAACCTTTTATTTCACTTACTTTTTAGTTAACAAAAATTTTCGAGCGCCTTAAATTTTCGAATTTTTTTGGCATAGTCTTCCTTGTACAGAGAGCCTTTTGCAATATGGCAGAAATGATATATATATATATATATATATATATATCGACCCATACAGTCGGAAACACAATATATATCAATATTTACTCATTGCGGTATTTAATTCGAAAACGTCCATTTATTTAGCCTTTTTAATCGAGCGAGCTTACTTTATACGCAATTTCGCAATTCAAATCTAGCCTAATAGTCTTCTTGTACCTATACTTAATTTAAACACGTAAGTCCCAAAAATATGAAATTTAACAACATTTCATTTATTTAAATAGTCAAACACAGACTTTGCATAACCGAGCATGTTAGACATGTATTCATAAGCAATCACAAGATTTCAACACTTAATTATTCACTTCTAGACGATTTGTGTACCATTTATTCAATTTTAATTTTATTCACAACAATACAATTACATTCAATTTATATTTACTTCCATTACATACATTTCCATTTTAAATCCATATTTCAATGCTTATCAATCAATATTTTAAACACCTTTCTACTCATTTTACATTTTAGGCGAAATTTCTTTTTATATTCGAGTTCATATTCACTTCTTTAATTCATTTCCAAGAAAATCAAATTCCATTCACAAATTTGGTTTATTTGTTCATTTCATGTAAATTTACCAACGAATCATTTCATGAAATAAACATTAAGGTTAATTATAACCTTTTATTCAGCATTCTTATAATTTCACATCAAACTTAAGTTCATTTCTAATTAAATCCAAATTCGGATTTTCATTTCTTTTAAACAACCAATTACCAATTCAACCTGTTTTTCTTTTCTATTTCTATTTTATTTGACAAGATTTCGAGATATATATAAGTCGAGTTCCATTTATGACTTAGGTTCCATTTATATTACAATCAAATCTCATTTCATTTTAAATTAATTGTTATTCAATTCCATTTAACTCAAGTCTCATTTCAATATTCAGTTCACTAATTAATTCATTTACTTTTATTTTATACTTCCTAATTAGATTTATATATCAATAATCACTCCATTTAATTTACTTGAGTTCAAATCCATTTTATAATTCAAGTTTGGATTTTTATTCCTTCACAAAAATATCAAATCGTTTTTATTTTGGTTTTTATTCCACTTTTCCAGTTTACAAGTTATCCAACTTATATTTTACATTCCATAATTTCTATACTCAAGTTTATACCCTATTTTTAATCAAATACAATTTGATTCACCGTACATTTGATTTCCATGATTCAAGTCTATATTCAAGTCATTTGGTCATCTCAATTATACATTCAACTCTGTTTAATTCAAGTTTCATTTCAATAATGATAACTTATAGTTATATAAATATTTCAACAACTCAAATTTTATATTTTAATTCAGTTCGATATAATTCCAATTCCGTTCAATTTTATTTAACTTACCTTTAGTTAAATTTTTAATCCACACAATTCTCCTTTACTGACTCGATTTATTTAACTCTATCCAAGTCTAATTTTATTTCATATAAAAATTCACATTTTTCAAGTTATAAATCCAAAACTTATTTTTCTTCTGGATTCACAAACCATACAGCTGAGAATCTCAGAATTCAAACACCCGGTTTCAATTTAAATCATTTTGAAATCATATATATATATATATATATATATATATATATAACTCTTTGTTTTAACAGACCATTTCCTTGGGATTTTAAAAAACCAAACTTGGTTTTGTCCAAAATAAATTCCCTTGGAATTTCTAAAACAATCTTTGTTCCCAAACAAATCATCATATTAAATTTCTACGGTAGCAATCCATCACTTAGAAACTAGAAAATGAATACCGATGATGCTGCAGTCATCACCAGGATTATTTTCCAATGGCTATAGTGAGTTCAGTGTTTTTATCAATTCCAAAGTCTATTTAAAATAATTTTCATTCAAAAACATTTCACAATAATATTGCCATTATTTATTTCAAAAATGTTTCAAAAATTGAACCTATTTCATTTCCTTAACACTTCTGA
The DNA here is from genome assembly GCA_030765085.1 of Allium cepa. Taxonomy (NCBI): domain Eukaryota; kingdom Viridiplantae; phylum Streptophyta; class Magnoliopsida; order Asparagales; family Amaryllidaceae; genus Allium; species Allium cepa. Next base: position 574,348,677 of record CM060937.1, on the reverse strand, counting down.
AAACATTTTCCATACCTTTAGGATTTAAATTTCTGAATTCGAGTTTGAATCCATTTTAATTATAATGCACTTGTATAATTCATACTTATACAATTTTTCATATGGTTATATATAACCTTTTAAATTTTATAATCTTGTTTTTATTATAATAATAACAACTAAACACTCCACTACACTATATAATTTCAAAAAATTATTTCTTTTATCTCTAAAATATAATTTGGGTAAAATTATTTCATTTACCTGCTTCAAAACAATACTGTATCTGCCTGTTTAAGTGTTTAGAAACACCTATCGATTTAGTGGCGCTGCACTATTCGACCATAATTTATATGCCACTCAACAGATAAATCAACATAACATAAAACATTTTATATTCATCAACAAATACGCACTCATATCTATTAATACACTCAACTCTTTCTAGAGTACTACTGACCCCATCTCTAATGTCTAATCCCCATCAAAGCCAAGGTCCTCGCTTAATCTTCTACTTTGATACCAACTGTAATGATCTAAGATTTTCAACCATCGATCACGGCCACTTTCCGCCGTAGTTTACACTGGTACCTCGAATTTGCTTTTACGGCTAGCCTCTCGACTGCAACCAATCACTCAGGGACATGTATAGGTAAGAGTCATTCGTTCGCTACCTAACAAGAAGCGAGAACCCTCTATCATGCATGAACCTATCACCAAGCAAATCCGATCTCGGTCTCTACGAAACGATCAATAAAATTGACCAATATTTGATAGTCAGTTATTCAACTATCAATATAACATCCATAAGCAGTCACTAGGCCCATATTAAAATTTTACAAAATTCATTTTCAAAGTATCATTATAAGACATATATATATATATATATATATATATATATTCAAATCCCTTCCAGATTTTCATTATTTGAGACAACTCAAATACTTACCCTTATTAGGATATTCAAACCATCTCTTATTTCAACACTTAGAAAAATATTTAAAAATATATTTTTCTAAACCCCTTACTTCTCAACACTTAGGAAAGATCCATTTATTTCTCTTTTCTTAAAATCCTTCAAAATTTATATTGTAAATTCTTTAAATCGTTCATAACAAATTCTATAAGTTCCTGGGTTCCTTAATTAATTTCCTTTAATACTACCAAAGTCAAAAAACTTGTCTATAATTCCAAATATCCATTTCTAACTTCTATAATAAATCCTAATTCATTTTTTGAAGTTAACTTTTATTTAAATACTTCGGAAATTTTCCTTACATTTCCCCAAAATTCATGTTAAGAATTTCTCTTATAAACCTCATCTACTAAATAAACCTCGTTTCCAAACCTCGAGAAGATGAATTTAAATCATTATAAAACTCTATGTATATATATAATAAGTATTTAAAGAATATTAATTTATTTTTATAACATGTTCAAGTAATTATTTAAAATATTGAAACACATTTTATAAACATCAATAACTCATTTTTAAATAAAAAATTGATTTACACAGCCAATTATAAAAATTAGAATTTAATTCCATTAACATTATATACTTGAAAAATTCACTTTCGAAGTATTTTAATATTAACTAGTTTTAAATTACATAGTTACATAAATAAAATTTCCATTTTAAACAAAAACTAAACTTCTTAATAATTTTTTTTAAGAATCTTAATAATCCAATCAATTTATAAATCCCTCTTGATTCACGGCACATCGATTTCACCAATTTCCTAACCATTTTAACTTTCCAACATAGCCTCCACCATTTTCCCCAAAACTATCTTCATCCCTTGATATAATTTATGATGTGGAATATTATTCCCAATTTATCAACCGATCTTTTTTCCTTTATTTATAACATCATTTATAATTTATAAACTAATTTGGGATTTACTTATTTGTGAATATAATCTCATTTATGAAATTACATTTTTTATAAATCCATTTCTTAATAAATTCCATTTATTTTTCTAATCTATTTTAAATATCGATTTTAACTTCTTTCCATATTCTTCCCCAAAACATCTTTTTAAATCCAATTTTAAAAATCCTTTATATAAATTATTTTAAAATCTCCATTTAAAATATTTTACAAATAATTAAGTATAATTCCAGAATCATATTATTATTTTATCCAACTCAACTTCCTTTAAAATAATCCAATCTCTAATATAAATATTTTTATATCCAAATTCTCTTTTTAATTCCTTCAAATTCAAAAATAATATTTATGGTATTTAAAATACCAAATTAAGCCCCGTCCTACTATATCATCCAAAGATTCAATCCCCACATACTTCATATCAGTTTATTCAAACAAATCATACACACTATATATGGAATTAAAATAAAAAAATTCGAGGAATTCAGTTGGATCCCTCCAACCTGTTTCTCTACATCCACAAATGTTAGTACAACATAAAAAGACCAATCCCACTTCGAGGGGGATATCGCGGTCATATAGGGCCATTCGCTATTATACGGGGAGCATAGGGTCTCATCCGCTCCAACGGTGGGAAAAATATCCAACTACTAATATATACACACACACACACACACACACACACACACACACACACACACATACTACTATATATATAACATCCAAACTGATAAAAATTTGTAAATTCAACCAGCATCCAATAATTTATTTTCATTATTATAAATTAATTCCAGCAATTCAAAAAGAGTGAGATTTACTCACTTTGATTTATTTGCAACCCGTTCCAGTTTATCCTATTGCATAGATTTCCCCGTTACGAACCAACTTGATTTGTTTCATGATTTTTGGACCTCGTATGCAAATTTTACTAAACTTTATTAGCTGCCTCAATTTAAATTTTAAATCGATTAAAGTAATTATATTATTAAATTTAGCTATAGATTTACCTCCCCCATCTCGTTCGTCTCTCAATCTTATCGATGAAAAGCAGCAACCACCCAAGCTAAAATCTTTCTCAATCCACAAACGAGTCACACAAATCCTCATAGTGCCTTCGCGTACTGGTATGCGAAACAATTTTCCAAAACCCGAAGAAATCCCAACTTCTAACTCAGACATTCCTTCTCAAACAATTATCCCCAAACGCGACACCCTCTTGCCTTCATCACAGTGCGGCCGCACCCAAAACCATCAATGAACTCGTGTTGTCCCTTGCTCACGTATGCCTTCTCACCTTTACGCGACTTCGATGTCCACCTTCCTCATCATTGTGCATTGTCGCGACCTCCCCCTAGCTTCGATCGATTGCAACTCCCAATTCGACCCAGACGCGAGCGAGTCTCTTCGTCCACCACCACTCCCCAGCGTCGTTGCAGTCCCATGCTTTTGCTACATCGCAAATCCCCTCTCATGTGAGCTTCGTTCACCGTGCTTGAGTCGAGTGTCGAGTAGAACATCGCAACAATGTTGTGATATAACTTTTTCTCTTTTTTTTCTTCGTATACCAATTGATTTAGAATTTGAAGAGAAAAGGATGGAGGGATTTACAATTTAAGCTCGAGATTTTATTTAGTTTGATTTTGTTTTCATCTTTCTCTATAAACAAATAAAAAGGAAGAGAGGGAAGACGTTTTAAACGAATAAGGTTGGTATGGGAATGTAGGGTGTGGCTCGTAGGAATAGTAGGGCGGCTTAGAAATGAATGAAGACGGCTGTAGGGTTAAATCGACGTAAATATATATTGTTTAAATTCAAAATACCTAGATATTTATTTTGAGTCCCCATCGAGCCATACCGCTTGGTATTTCTAATGTTATAGCGCTATTCCAAACATAATGGAACAAGTCTCATGGCCTAATTCGATCGTATGTGGAAAATAATTTTTTTATAATCGACTATTTAAATTAAATTCTATTAAATTATTTTAGGCGTTTTCAGTTCGCATGATTAAACGGTAAACTCAAACGCTATGAAATTTGAAATCCGAAATACACACTATTATGTATCCAATGGAACTTGTTTCATCGGATTCCGAGACTATATCCAGATTGCTATTATAACTTGTCGATTAAATCGATGATTTCAAAAAATGAGGAAATCGTTTGAAATTCCAATTTTAAAAAATTACTAACTCAATTTTAATCCAAATAGAATTTAAATCAATATTTGAAATCGTTTCGATCAAATTCAATTCCAATGTCAATTATTTACCAATTCCATATTACGATAAATTGCTATATTTAGAATTAAATTCATTCTATAATTTCAACATAATATTCATATTCAAAACCCAATTTATATTCCAAATCCAATAATTAAATTCATTTAAATATTAAAAGTTAAACGATGAAAAATCTGAGTCGTTACACATCCATTGAGGCTAAGGTATGTAATGGTCTCCAAATGTTGAGCATTGTATTACTCATGGCTGTTATAGGGCACAGAAAGTTTACATGCCGATAGTTATTAAATAACTATAGAATGACTCATTAGAGATTTTTGTTGGTTAATATAACTAAGTTCAAAAAGAAAATATCGAGATGATGATATTACAGGAATTCTCTTGACTTGAGAATGCTTTTAAACTTCAACGTAGACACTTCACTTTGATTATAATTAAATTATGGTATGTCATTCGATTATAGTTAGGCCTAAATTAAATCGTAAGAAGTGAATCACTATATTCAATAGAGAATACATCTCCTCAACTATCTGAAGTTTGTATCATGGTCAACTGTAGTCAACTTGAATGTGGATCAAGGATTTTTTGTTTAGACTAATCAACTTGAATGTGAACGATACTGGAATTGTAACAACCCGGAATTTTTGACAGCATATTTTAATAAATATTTAATCTAATTTAAATTAAATATAAGCTTGTCAATGTTTAAATTAATGAGATCTTGGATATTTAACAGTTATATATGTTTGTAAAAGAAAGTTTTGATTTGAAAATTTTAAAATAGAATGCTTCAAAACCCTTAAAACAAAATATGTCTTATTCAATAAAATCAAATCAAAGATTCAATATTTTATTATTTGATAATTTATATGAATACTATTTTAGTTTTTAAAATGATAAAGTTTAAAAGTAAACAAAAATAGTAATATTAAACATAACATGAAAAACAAGTATAAATCATAATTATAAACATAAGTATAAACCATAATTATAACATAGTAAATATAACTAACAATATAAATATACGACTATAAGTTATAACTTAAAATATAAAAATGCAAACACAAAGCTATGAATCAAATGCTTGAAAATCTAAAGTGCAAATAAATTACAATAAATTAAGTCAAAATCTTTAATAAAAATTTATAACAGGGATACTTTGTAAATTATGTATGCAAAAGACAAGACACAAATTTAATATAAAATATCTTTATGTATTACCTTTGTGCACATATGCATATGTACAACAATTTAGTGTTATATCCAGAAGAAAAAATAAATAAATGTAAACCGGTACTAAAATTTAAGAGCTGTTAGAAAATATTTATGAATCAGGAAACAAAAATCTCACTTCAATATAAAACAAAAGCTTCCACTACAATATAATAAAACAAGTTTTCACTTTAAATATAATAAAAACAAAAGTCTGTGTCTATACAACATGTTTGGTCGAAATGATAAATATCTTTGTACAACACAAAGAAGTATCAGTAGAACATTAATTACTTGCTATCATGATTAAGAGCATAAGCATTAATTAGCATAACATATTGTTTAACAAGTACATGCAGCCGAGATCACAATATCTTTTCATATTGCAGTAAATTTAATACCAAAATTCTTGTTTGGTCAAACATGGTGGCTAGCCAGTTATAACCTGATCAGTAGCTTCTTTATATATATATACACCTATATATCATTAGTTCATACAAACTTTAACTTAAAAACAAACCTGAGAAACATCTATTTGCTTTGCAAACAAAATTTATTTCAACAGCAAATAACAAAGGAAGGTTTCAGGATAGTTCAACTGCAGTTTCTTCAACCTTACCTTCTGTTCGAATTGTTTTTGGTGAGTGAACATATTTTCTTGAAATTTTAAACTAGATGCTTAGATCAGATAACCTTATGCCCATTATATTGAATGTAAAATGCTCTGTGTTAACTATTGTTACTGGAAGTTCCACTATGGGTTAATTTTCAATATTTTAGATTTCTGAACAAGGAAAATAGATAAAGATTTATACTTTATTTTGTAAACCATTTAAACTATGATTTTTAAAACATGATAGGATGATTAATCTTCAATTAGAAATCTAGATATTGTTTGATGCTTTACAGTAAGACATGGACTCTGCATATTTATGTTTGCAGTAAGAAACCAATATGTGTAAAAATTCAAACACTTTAAATTGATAATTCGAATTCATATATTAAATAAACATACGAAGTTAGGATTTTTAAAAGTGAAATGATAATTTTTAGATCAAAGTTTGAGGTGCAGTTTCAAGAGAAGTCGAAAGTTGATTTTTATCAATATTGGTTGATTCAACAAAATTTAATTATTGAAATTTCCTATGAAGCAAGTTTGAAGTTGTATTAGCACCAGAAAAATGTCAATTTATTTTTCAAATGCATAAGTTTTGAGTTTGAATCGAAAATAGGGTTTGAGTGCTTAAAATTTTCATGCTCTGTAAAACATTGATTCCGGCATCATAGGTTGACCGAGTGGAACGGAGTGTAGTTGGAGTTAGGGGGAAGTGTGATCGAGGTTCTGGTGAATTTTCATCACCTCCGGTGATGTGTGGTGGCCGCACGATTGATTTGACAGTGGAGATGCAGTCGCATATTCGAGCATCAGGTCGTATTTTTGTTTTCAACTCGAAATTGAAATCTGGGTTTAGATTTCGTAAGAGTGGACGTTTTGGAATTTGTGGGGGTTGCCGCGAGGCGCCGGAGGCCAAGCGCACCACCGTGCACGTGCACGGTGGCGTGAGTGTGTCGGTGAAGTCGTGATGACTTCGTATTGAGTGATACTCGAATGGGTTCTCGGGTTTAAGGGTGGGATGACTCGAGTTAGGACCGTGCGTGAGCGTGAGGGTTAACTGCAGTTTAATTTTACTTAAAAAAAGAAGAAGAAAGGAATCATAGAAACTGGGAAGAAGATAGAGAGTGAGAGAGGGGAAAACATGGGATAGTCTCGTGAACGTCACGAGTTGGAATGAAGGCGGTCTCGGGTATTTTTTTTCTGGACGAACATGTAACATGATTTAGCTTTAATTTGTGTTATAACTAAGTTAGGTTAGTAATGAGTAATTTAAGTTAATATTTGTTTAAGGTTTAATAAGGTTATTGATGTAAAGATAGTTGATTTATACAAAGTAATTAGAATGTTAATTAATTTATATTTGAAATGTAATTGATAACTTTAAATTTGTTAATTAAAAATAAATCACATGTTAAATCAGTTTAAATCTTAAAAATGTTAGCATATCACTTAAAAGTAAATTAACAAATGATAATTAACTTAAGTGATTAATTAAAGATTAATTAATTAATTAAATTAATAATAATTGATTAATTAAAGTAATTTTTGATACGTAAATAAGTAATTAATTTTAATAAGTGAGTTAATAATTAATAATTAACAAGAATCAATCAACTAATTAACTGAGTAATTAAGTAACAGTTAATGAATAGAAGTTAATTAATTAAATAAGTAATTAAAGATTAGATAATTAATAAATTCAAAATTAATGATTAATTGAGTAATTAATTGATCATTACTAAGCTAATCAATTATTAATTAATTAAATAAAATAAAATAGTTCATTCTTAAGCAATCAATTAAGTAAAGTAAATCCAAACTGTTTGGTATGCATTGAGTGATTCTGTTTGATTGACTTTAATATCTGTTTGATGATATTTCTGTGATATGTTGTGATATATTATGGATATCTGTGATAACTGTATATGATTTATCTGTTATATCTGTTATGTTAATTCTTGATATATAAATTGAACTGTTAAGTTAAATAGACAACTTGGCCCTTAAAATGGCGTTTGGATTCCGATGAGACCGGGATCGGAAGAATCAATTTTGATTCTCCGAAAACCACATCGATCCAAATTAACCGATAGGTCGTGACTTATCAAATGGTGAATCGAGATGGTGTTTTTGAATGCAAGGGTTATCGTCGTTAACTCTGAGGGTGATTCCAAAAAGAGTGTAACGAGATAATGCCTTCGGTTTCGTTCAAACCCGGAACGAACTTGTATGGATTGAATGCTTTCAACACATCGTCAGGCGGACGATGAGCATTCTAAGATATGTTCAATAAAGGTAATCGCAGCCTCAAGCCTCATCAACCGGGAATGGCTAAAACAGGGGAGATGCAGCAAGGTTAGGTGGGTCATGCCCAAGCAGGACAAGATTTTCCCCTGTCTAGATGTCCCTTTTTATTCGGCTGTGTGAGCAGTTGTTGGCCACAACTACGGGGTTATCTTGTTCGGGACTGTTCAGTAAGGAATGGTTTTGGCCTTGTGTTGTAGGGGGTCGGGAGTGATACTCGGTACGGTGATCTAGGCCCCGTACTGTGACGGGCGGTACCCCAGTAGCCCTGCCATTGTTGGAAACCCATTTTCCCTACGAGACCCTACGGTTTTGATTTGTATTACCCACTTTCGTGGCTAGTAGCTGGAATTTAATGAATGTAACAATTTCGGCTATTTTCTATTTACTTGAACACCCTAGACACTATTATAATATCACAGAATTTCCTATAAAATGTTTTGGTTAGCGTAAGGTAAAAACTTACCCGTATTTATTTGTGGGGAGTCTTACGTGATACCTTTATTTTCAAATGATTTTCAAAGTTAAGCAATTTTAACCTGTTTACTCATACCAGACCCATGTCTGACCCGGAGTTTATATTTTGTTTTTCATAAACTCTTGGGTACTCAAATTTTTATGAGTAGCCAAGTGATAGGTATTGGAAGTGTTGATTTCTGGAGAAGCTATTTTGGGAGAAGACCAGACGTATGTATCTATATATGTAGTTCCGCTGTGTAGTTAGTCTATGCTGTATTTTGGATGTATGTATGGACATATATGTATATGACAGTCCCGTTATGTGATATTGTATGACTCTGATGTATGTATAACTATGTAATAGTTATGTGATGTATTATATTTTGTTCCATTCCGCTGTGAGATTCTGATGTTGTTGTTCTTTCTTTCTATTCTTTTCTATTTCTATCCCTTTCTTTCTTAATGATGAATCGTCTTTTTGGGGTTGAGAAAGGCGGGTCGTCACAGTTGGTATCAGAGCCCTAGGTAGAGCGAGTACCTAGGCTCTTAAGTTATATTTCTCTTGAGAGTGCGTATTAGTATTTTCATGTAATATTATATATATCTATCTAAATTTGTTGAGTTACCTGTTCAGGTGACCGACATGAGTTCAGGAATAAGAGGTCGAGTTAGGGCCAGTACTTCAACAGATAATGGACGGAGTCAGAATGTTAGTGAGGTTGTCAATCCAGTACCGTCTCAAGTTAGTTTTGCAGCCTTATGCAAGGATTTCAAACATCTCGGAGGGAAACCATTCAAAGGTTCGGAGTCAATAATTGAATTTCAAGACTGGCTACGCTCTTGCGAACGTATTTTCAAGAGCATGAGATTGACTGATGAGCGTAAGAGACATATGGCATCGTGGCAGTTGCAAGGTGGTGCAGCAGCATGGTGGGATTCAACTATTGCAAATATTCCCGAGGATGACATTTCTTAGGACAGATTCAAGGAGTTGTTTGAAGAGAAGTTTGTGCCAACGGCAGGGAGAACCCAATTGTATCAGGATTTTCTGTATTTGAAGTAGGATAGTATGTCCATTTCGTAGTATGAAACTAGATTCAACGAGCTCTCTTGTTATGGACCAGGACTCATCGATAATCCTCTGAAAAAGAATGAGAAATTTGTGCAAGGATTGAGGCCTGAATTCCATGGGAAATTGACGGTGCTTCTGAAGGGATCTTTTATGGATTTGATTGATATGGCATTGAGGTATGAAAGTTTGATGAGTAAGAAGCCGGTGGCTCCAGTTGCAGCTTCAGGCGGGAATTCACTAATCCGAATAAGCGAAAGTTCGATCCTAAATGGAGGAAACCGAATAAGAAGAAACCTGGGAATAATAACGGACCCCGAAAGTGCTACATTTGTCATCAGGAAGGACATTTGGCAAATAAGTGTCCTAGGAAAGGATTCCAGCAGCAACCGCATCAGAGTGGCCCAGGATCAGCTATGGTTCAAAAATCAATGTGCTTTAATTGTCATCAGCCAGGACACATGATCAAGAACTGTCCACTTCTGCAGAGAGCACCTCAGAATAAAGTTTTTGCTTTGGAAGCCGGACCATCTTCATCTTCGATGGGCAAAGGAGTATTAGAAGGTACTTTACTTTTAGATGGGAAATATATTAGAGTTTTGTTTGATTCGGGTGCTTCCTTGAGTTTTATTTCTTTGGATTCTGTTGAAAAGTTTTCTCTTACCCCTAGTTCTGTAGACAGTCCTATCTTGGTATCTAATCTTATAGGAAGGGTGACCAAATTAGATGCTATCTGTAAGGACTTGAAGATCTCTTAACTATCCCACAGTATTTCTTGCGACCCGTATGTGTTGAATTTTAAGGGATTTGATCTTATTTTGGGTATGGATTGGATAGATAAGTATAAAGCCGTTTTGAATTGTGATGAAAGAACAGTTTCGTTGGAAACTGATCTGGGTAGAATTGCCAGAGTGTCGTGTGTTAATACTGGAATTCACTTGAGCAGTCTTATGCATGGAATTGAGCCTTTTGAAGAGAGAGTTGAAGATATCGATGTGGTTCAAGATTTTGCGGATGTTTTTGAAGAAGTTAAGTGTCTGCCATCACATCGAGAAATAGAGTTCCGTATTGATTTGATTCCAGGAGCTGTCCCAGTGATTCAACCCAGTAGGAGAATGGATCCTAAGGAAAGAGAAGAGTTGATTAAGCAGACTCAAGATCTTTGGGAAAAGGGATTGATTAGACCCAGTTTTTCTTGTTGGGGTTCAGCGGCAGTGTTTGTGACTAAATCGGATGGATCACTGAGGTTTTGTGTGGATTATAGAGAATTGAACAAAGTGACTATCCGTAATAAATATCCTCTTCCTCGCATCGATGATCTTTTTGACCAGTTGCATGGTGCTTCTATCTTTTCTCAATTGGATCTAGCTTCAGGTTTCCACCAGTTGAGGGTAGCTGAAGACAGTATTCCCTTGACTGCATTTGTAACAACCCGCATATTTAACGATTTTATATTTAAATGATTTATTTAAGTATAGCGTCGTTAGTCGGATTTTGGGGTCCGAAATGTTACTTTCTGCAAACGGCCGAATTGGAGCTTGAAACCACTTCCATTGAGTTCAAAATGTCATTTGCAATCTTTTTAAGTATAAGCTTCGATATGTTTGGAGTAAGTCGTAATTGGCTACTTTTTCTAGTTGGGTTTTGGGTTTGGGTTCAGCCCACTAGCTAACTAAACCCACTTAACCCCTCTACTTCAGCCCTCTCCTCTCCATCACTCTCATTTCATTTCATTTCTTAAGTAAAAACTGAAATGGGGGAAGAGAAAAAGAATTAGGAAATTCCAAGCCCTAGTTTCCTTTGCAAAGCTTGAATCCTTGCTCCAAAATCTAGTAGAAGCCATTGGTAAGTCTCCTCTTCATCTTCTCTATCTCTTTCTCTCTTCAATCTCAGAAATTCCTAAACCTAAATTTAGGAAATACTTGTTTTGATCTTAGATTGAAGCTTGTTGAGTTGAAGTGGAGATTGGTTGATCTTCTCCTTGCAATTGTGCCTCTTCTCCTTTGTTTTTGTGTAAAAAGGTGAGTTTTGAACTCACATCTACTTCTCTTGATTTCATGGTTGTTGGTATGAATTCCTAACAAGTATGCATGTGCCATTGTTTTGGAATTGGAAAGAATTTGTATTTCATTGAAATAGGGGAAGAAGTGCTGGAAAACAGCATTCGGCCGACCGAGTGCAGGCTTCGGTCGACCGACCTGGTACCCCGAGCAATATCTTGTTTCTGCATCTGGCCGGCCGACCGAGCCCTGTAGTCCGGTCGACCGACCTGCTCTGTTCTGCCTATTTTGCCTATTTTGAATATTTGATTGATTTTCCGTATTTTATCGGTTCAAGTTTCTTTTTAGTGGTTGTTATTGCATATTTGGCTTTGATAACTTACTCTTGACTTCATCCACGGGTTTTTATAAAATAATCTCTCGAATCGCATTTAAAAGCTCGTTTCTCCTATTTATAAATTCTATTTAAAACACACACTTTCGCACGTCGAGCGAAGTGGAAGGGTGATTAAATGGTTGGGCAAAACACGGACCATGAATTTGTGCGTTTATCCTTCTGATTAATCCCCGACCTATTCAATTGATCGTTTTGACCTTCGGGTTTAGTTTACCGATGATATGAGGTAAATTTGTACTGCTTTGAGTGTGAAAGTGGCTGACGGATAGTAAACCATTTAGTGCGAACGAGTGGTTATGGGACATACGTTAACACTTTTCGGATTCCTTTTCGAGAGTTGTGACACATTCCGCCAGTTAGTGGTGTCCAGTACTGGGTCTTCGACCTTCATCACTACGGCATGTCGCCCTATAGTATCGCTCCGATGTTGGCCTTATGTGCCGCATGGGTGATATTGGGTTTGTGCCTTCGGGTTTGTAGCCCTATATAGTTTCGCTCTGATGTTGGCCTTATGTGCCGCATGGGTGATACTTGGGTTTGGAGCCTTCGGGCTTATGGATCCTTGTTGTACAGTACTGAGCTCGAGCAATCATATGTTTCACTGATATTATATTCCCTTGGTATCGCCCATCATGTTGGTCTGTTTGAGCCGCATGATGTATAACGATTACCTCGTGGAACTTGTATACCTTATTGGTATTTGTTATTTGCCATTCGGGTTGTTTTGGGATATTCGTATCCTTGTTTCTATATGTTGTCGATGATATGAGGCTTGTTCTATATGATTCATCTCTTGTTGATGATTGTGTTATCTCCTCCAGAGATATTTGTTATACTGTATGACCTTGCAGGTTTATTATTGTTCAGTTTATCTAACTGATTTGTTTAGCTAGACTGACCCGGGTATCTTATACTCGGGTCAGACCGAGATGTTTCAGGTTAGGTGCTTTGGACTTAGCCTCTTTTGCTTCCGCATGGACTATTCCGCTAGTTTCTTTTTGCCTTACCTTTTTGTGTAGTCCTTTCTGTTATAACTCTGATATGTATTCTATTGACTCGTCTGTATATTGTGGTTTGCTATACCACTTGACGTGTATCATTTTGTATACTCTGTTTTGTATCAGTATATGTGAGTATATGATGGTTTACTGTTCTGTGATGTATATTGAATTTGAGTTGTTATATTCCGTTCTAATAGATCCTATAGCCATTGTAGTCTCGCTTTAAATATTTATTGAATACGTCGAACTGTTTGTGATTCTACTTTTCGACGTGTTTAGTGAACAGTTAAGGTAAGATTACACATGGTAGCTCCTATCCAGCCTTATTCTCCGTGTTAGCAGACGGTATTATCTATACAATACTCTTTGCTAACGTGGGTATAGAGGTGGGGTGTCACAGCATTTAGGGGACCGAATTGTTTCTATGAGTGGTTGGTTATGCCGTTCGGATTAACCAACGCTCCTGCCTATTTCGTTGACCTCATGAACCAAGTCTTTAGGGATGTGTTGAATAAGTTTGTGCTGGTATTCATTGATGATATCTTGGTTTATTCCAAATCCGAAGAAGAGCACAGGGAGCATTTAAGGATTGTATTGGAGACTCTGAGGAAGCATGTGTTGAAGGCAAAGTTTTCGAAGTGCCATTTCTGGAAATCGGAAGTTAAATTTTTAGGGCACATTGTTTCGGGTGAAGGCATTTCTGTAGACCCAGCGAAAGTTGAAACTATTCTGGAATGGAAACATCCAGAGACACCGACGGAAGTTCGCAGTTTTCTAGGATTGGCTGGCTACTACAGGAAATTTATCAGAGATTATTCCAAGATTTCTTCGCATCTGACTAAGCTGACCAGGAAAGGAGCAAAATTCAAATGGACGCCTCAGTGCGAAGAAGCTTTTCAGGAATTGAAGATAAGGTTAACTAGTGCACCAGTACTTGCTATTCCGGATGGGAAAAGCAAATTCGAGGTTTATACTGATGCTTGTATTGTTGGTTTGGGAGCAGTTCTGATGTAGAACGGAAGGGTTATTGCGTATGCTAGTCGACATTTGAAGCCTCATGAGAAGAACTATGCTACGCATGATCTTGAATTGCTTGCCATTGTTTTTGCTCTGAAAATTTGTAGGCATTATCTTTTGGGAGAGAAATTCGAATTGTTCACGGATCACAAACCGTTGAAATATCTATTCTCTCAAAAAGACCTTAATCTGAGACAGCAGCGGTGGGTTGAATTTCTTGCATCTTATGATTTGGACATTCTGTACACTCCGGGGAAAGCGAATGTCGTAGCTGATGCTCTCAGCAGAAATGCGGTTCTATCTCTTCTGGAAGTGGTTCCATCTCTTATTGAAAGGATATCAAGCGAGCAAGAGTCTGATAAGAAGTTGTGGAGGATCATTAAAAGAGTCAGGAAGGGTCAGTGTCCCAGTTTTGAAATTGATGGCCAAGGAACACTAAGGATTAACGGGAGAATCTGTGTTTCGAATTTCAAGGAGTTGAAGCAGGAAGTTTTATCAGAAAGTCATCGCTCCTAATTGAATATTCATCCTGGAATTTCGAAGATGTATAAGGACATGAGGAGAGCTATCTGGTGGCCGGGCATGAAGAAGGATGTTGCTAGATTTGTGAACAGTTGTGCCATTTGTCAACAAGTTAAAGGTGATCAACAGAAATCTGTCGGGTTATTACAACCTTTAGAAATTCCGAATTGGAAATGGGAAATGATCTCGATGGATTTTAATAATGGTTTGCCTAGAACCAGGAAAGGAAATGACGATATATGGGTTATTGTAGATCGTTTAACTAAGAGTGCCCATTTTATACCAGTTAATGCAACCCGTACTGCAGTTTCTTTGCGGAAATTTTCTTGAAAGAGATAGTTCGATTGCATGGTGTCCCAGCCAGCATAGTAAGTTATCGTGATCCTATTTTCGCTAGAAAATTTTGGGAAGCTCTGCAATCAGCAATGGGAACAGATTTGAGATTGAGTACAGCCTATCATCCTCAAACAGACGGACAGACAGAGAGGCTTAATCGTATTCTTGAGGATATGTTACGGGCTTGTGTTTTAGATTTTGGAGGATCTTGGGAGGACCATCTACATCTAGTGGAATTTTCTTATAATAATAGTTATCAAGCGAGTATTAAGATGGCTCCTTATGAAGCTTTATACGGAAGACCGTGTAGATCCCCAGCTTGTTGGATTGAATCGAAGGATCGTCTTGTGCTCGGACCCGATCTTATTCGTGAAGCTTCTGCGTAGGTTGAGCTTATCAAGAAAAGGATGAAAGCTGCTCAAGATCATCAGAAGAAATATGCGGATAGAAGACGAAGACCATTGGAATTTGAGATCGGAGACTTGGTTTTTGTTAAAGTTTCCCCAATTAAAGGTGCTATAAGATTCGGAAAGACGGGAAAACTTGCTCCGAGATACATTGGACCGTTCCGAGTATTGGAGAGAATTGGAACTGTGTCCTACAGGATTGAATTGCCAGAGCGGATGTCTGGAATTCACAATGTGTTTCATGTATCGCATTTGAGGAAATTTGTTCATGATCCCTCACTGGTTGTAGAACCGGTAATTCAAGAAGATTTGGAAGATGAACCAAATTTAACTGTGGTCAGAAATCTAGTTCAGATTATGGACCGAGACGAGAAGCAACTCAGAAACAAAGTGGTGAAACTCGTCAAAGTGCAATGGAGTGAGGATCCTAGAGATTGTACCTGGGAAACTCTCGATAGTTTTAGGAATGCTTATCCGGATTTATGTTCGGATAAATAATGATGTTTGTTAGAATAGACTGTTTGTTTGTTTGCTATTATATGAATGATATGTATGTTTGGATGGTTAATATAAAAGCTTTTGAATTTACTGTTGTTTAAATTTCGGGGACTAAATTCTTTTAAGGGGGGAGGAATGTAACAACCCGGAATTTTTGACAGCATATTTTAATAAATATTTAATCTAATTTAAATTAAATATAAGCTTGTCAATGTTTAAATTAATGAGATCTTGGATATTTAACAGTTATATATGTTTGTAAAAGAAAGTTTTGATTTGAAAATTTTAAAATAGAATGCTTCAAATCCCTTAAAACAAAATCTGTCTTATTCAATAAAATCAAATCAAAGATTCAATATTTTATTATTTGATAATTTATATGAATACAATTTTAGTTTTTAAAGTGATAAAGTTTAAAAGTAAACAAACATAGTAATATTAAACATAACATGAAAAACAAGTATAAATCATAATTATAAACATAAGTATAAACCATAATTATAACATAGTAAATATACCTAACAATATAAATATACGACTATAAGTTATAACATAAAATATAAAAATGCAAACACAAAGCTATGATCAAATGCTTGAAAATTTAAAGTGCAAATAAATTACAATAAATTAAGTCAAAATCTTTAATAAAAATTTATAACAGGGATACTTTGTAAATTATGTAAGCAAAAGACAAGACACAAATTTAATATAAAATATCTTTATGTATTACCTTTGTGCACATATGCATATGTACAGCAATTTAGTGTTATATCCAGAAGAAAAATAAAATAAATGTAAACCAGTACTAAAATTTAAGAGCTGCTGGAAAATATTTATGAATCAGGAAACAAAAATCTCACTTCAATATAAAACAAAAGCTTCCACTACAATATAATAAAACAAGTTTTCACTTTAAATATAATAAAAACAAAAGTCTGTGTCTATACAACATGTTTGGCCGAAATGATAAATATCTTTGTACAACACAAAGAAGTATCAGTAAAACATTTATTACTTGCTATCATGATTAAGAGCATAAGCATTAATTAGCATAACATATTGTTTAACAAGTACATGCAGCCGAGATCACAACATCTTTTCATATTGCAGTAAATTTAATACCAAAATTCTTGTTTGGTCAAACATGGTGGCTGGCCAGTTATAACCTGATCAATAGCTTCTTTATATATATATACACACCTATATATCATTAGTTCATACATACTTTAACTTAAAAACAAACCTGAGAAACATCTATTTGCTTTGCAAACAAAATTTAATTCAACAGCAAATAACAAAGGAAGGTTTCAGGATAGTTCAACTGCAGTTTCTTCAACATTACCTTCTGTTCAAATTGTTTTTGGTGAGTAAACATGTTTTCTTGAAATTTTAAACTAGATGCTTAGATCAGATAACCTTATGCCCGTTATACTGAATGTAAAATGCTCTGTGTTAACTATTATTACTGGAAGTTCCACTATGGGTTAATTTTCAATATTTTAGATTTCTAAACACGGAAAATAGATAAAGATTTATAATTTATTTTGTAAACCATTTAAACTATGATTTTTAAAACATTATAGGATGATTAGTCTTCAATTAGAAATCTAGACATTACTTGATGCTTTACCAGTAAGACATGGACTCTGCATATTTTTGTTTGTAGTAAGAAACCAATATGTGTAAAAATTCAAACACTTTAAATTGATAATTCAAATTCATATATTAAATAAACATACGAAGTTAGGATTTTTAAAAGTGAAATGATAATTTTTAGATCAACGTTTGAGGTGCAGTTTCTAGAGAAGTCGAAAGTTGATTTTTATCAATATTGGTTGATTCAACAAAATTTAATTATTGAAATTTCCTATGAAGCAAGTTTGAAGTTGTATTAGCACCAGAAAAAATGTCAATTTATTTTTCAAATGCATAAGTTTTGAGTTTGAATCAAAAATAGGGTTTGAGTGCTTAAATTTTTCATGCTCTGTAAAACATTGATTCCGGCATCATAGGTTGACCAAGTGGAACGCGAGTGTAGTTGGAGTTAGGGGGAAGTGTGATCGAGGTTCTGGTGAATTTTCATCACCTCCGGTGATGTGTGGTGGCCGCACGATTGATTTGACAGTGGAGTTGCAGTTGCATATTCGAGCATCAGGTCGTATTTTTGTTTTCAACTCGAAATTGAAATCTGGGTTTAGATTTCGTAAGAGTGGACGTTTTGGAATTTGTGGGGGTTGCCGCGAGGCGCCGGAGGCCAAGCGCACCACCGTGCACGTGCACGATGGCGTGAGTGTGTCGGTGAAGTCGTGATGACTTCGTATCGAGTGATACTCGAATGGGTTCTCGAGTTTAAGGGTAGGATGATTCGAGTTAGGACCGTGCGTGAGCGTGAGGGTTAACTGCAGTTTAATTTTACTTAAAAAAAAGGAAGAAGAAGAAAGGAATCATTGAAACTAGGAAGAAGATAGAGAGTGAGAGAGGGGAAAACACGGGATAGTCTCGTGAACGTCACGAGTTGGAATGAAGGCGGTCTCGGGTATTTTTTTTCTGGACGAACATGTAACATGATTTAGCTTTAATTTGTGTTATAACTAAGTTAGGTTAGTAATGAGTAATTTAAGTTAATATTTGTTTAAGGTTTAATAAGGTTAATGATGTAAAGATAGTTGATTTATACAAAGTAATTAGAATGTTAATTAATTTATATTTGAAATGTAATTGATAACTTTAAATTTGTTAATTAAAAATAAATCACATGTTAAATCAATTTAAATCTTAAAAATGTTAGCATATCACTTAAAAGTAAATTAACAAATGATAATTAACTTAAGTGATTAATTAAAGATTAATTAATTAATTAAATTACTAATAATTGATTAATTAAAGTAATTTGTGATAAGTAAATAAGTAATTAATTTTAATAAGTGAGTTAATAATTAATAATTAACAAGAATCAATCAACTAATTAACTGAGTAATTAAGTAACAGTTAGTGAATAGAAGCTAATTAATTAAATAAGTAATTAAAGATTAGATAATTAATAAATTCAAAATTAATGATTAATTGAGTAATTAATTGATCATTAATAAGCTAATCAATTATTCATTAATTAAATAAAATAAAATAGTTTATTCTCAAGCAATCAATTAAGTAAAGTAAATCCAAACTGTTTGGTATGCATTGATGATTCTGTTTGATTGACTTTAATATCTGTTTGATGATATTTCTGTGATATGTTGTGATATATTATGGATATCTGTGATAACTGTATATGATTTATCTGTTATATCTGTTATGTTAATTCTTGATATTTAAATTGAACTGTTAGGTTAAATAGACAACTTGGCCCTTAAAATGGTGTTTGGATTCCGATGAGACCGGGATCGGAAGAATCAATTTTGATTCTCCGAAAACCACATCGATCCAAATTAAACGATAGGTCGTGACTTATCAAATGGTGAATCGAGATGGTGTTTCTGAATGCAAGGGTTATCGCCATTAACTCTGAGGGTGATTCCAAAATGAGTGTAATGAGATAATGCCTTCGGTTTCGTTCGAACCCGAAACGAACTTTTATGGATTGAATGCTTTCAACACATCGTCAGGCGGACGATGAGCATTCTAAGATATGTTCAATAAAGGTAATCGCAGCCTCAAGCCTCATCAACCGGGAATGGCTAAAACAGGGGAGATGCAGCAAGGTTAGGTGGGTCATGCCCAAGCAGGACAAGATTTTCCCCTGTCTAGATGTCCCTTTTTATTCGGCTGTGTGAGCAGTTGTTGGCCACAAATACGGGGTTATCTTGTTCGGGACTGTTCAGTAAGGAATGGTTTTGGCCTTGTGTTGTAGGGGGTCGGGAGTGATACTCGGTACGGTGATCTAGGCCCCGTACTGTGACGGGCGGTACCCCAGTAGCCCTGCCATTGTTGGAAACCCATTTTCCCTACGAGACCCTACGGTTTTGATTTGTATTACCTACTTTCGTGGCTAGTAGCTGGAATTTAATGAATGTAACAATTTCGGCTATTTTCTATTTACTTGAAAACCCTAGACACTATTATAATATCACAGAATTTCCTATAAAATGTTTTGGTTAGCGTAAGGTAAAAACTTTCCCGTATTTATTTGTGGGGAGTCTTACGTGATACCTTTATTTTCAAATGATTTTCAAAGTTAAGCAATTTTAACCTGTTTACTCATACCAGACCCATGTCTGACCCGGAGTTTATATTTTGTTTTTCATAAACTCTTGGGTACTCAAATTTTTATGAGTAGCCAAGTGATAGGTATTGGAAGTGTTGATTTCTGGAGAAGCTATTTTGGGAGAAGACTAGACGTATGTATCTATATATGTAGTTCCGCTGTGTAGTTAGTCTATGCTGTATTTTGGATGTATGTATGGACATATATGTATATGACAGTCCCGTTATGTGATATTGTATGACTCTGATGTATGTATAACTATGTAATAGTTATGTGATGTATTATATTTTGTTCCATTCCGCTGTGAGATTCTGATGTTGTTGTTCTTTCTTTCTATTCTTTTATATTTCTATCCCTTTCTTTCTTAATGATGAATCATTTTTCTGGGGTTGAGAAAGGCGGGTCGTCACAGGAATTTTACTATTATCAAATTCATAAGTCCCAATATGATATAATGTTGATGAAGAGAACTAGTGTAAATAATAGCTGTTAATGGATACTGCTTATAATAGTAAAATTAGATTTTGCCGAAATGATGTAAAAGCGATAAATTCAACTAAAGAAACATATGAATGTCAATATCCAAATTGTTCAATATTAATCGCTAACGACCCGGATTTTCCGACATATAATTTTGAATATTTAAATGATTTTAAATATTGTATTTGAAATATAAATTGATTTTTGAATATGAAGATTTCGGTTGAAATTATAGAATGAATTTAAGTTTCCAATATAGCGATTTTCATAATACAGGAATGGTGAATAATTAAAATTTGGGTTGAGAAGGAATCAAAACGATTTCTAATGTGTATATAAATTCTGTTTGAATTAGAATTGAGTTAGTTAACTTAAAAAAACTAGAATTTCAATTGATTTCGCAAAATTTTGAAATCGTCGATTTCATCGACACGTTAAAATAGCGATCTAGGGCACAGTCTTAGAACTTGATGAAACTAGTTCCATTAGATCTATAATAGTGTATTATTATGCGATTTCAATTTTTGCAGTGTTTGGAGTCAGCGATTGGTCGTAAGGGATAGAAACGTGTTGAAATAAATATTGAAAATTTAATATTTTAATTGGGTTTAAAAAGCTATCTTCTCCATACGATCGAATTAGATCTTAGAACTTGTTTCATTTCATTCGAAAAAGAGGTATAACATTAGGAACGCCGTGCGGCACGTCTTGATTGGAGTCTGTAATTTATTGCATGATATTTTGAATTTTTAATTATATTTTTCGTTGATTTAACCTTTCAGCCTTATCCTTTCATTCGAGCCGCACCTACTTGTACATCAACCACCCTATCATCTACATAGCCGCCTTCTCACCCATTTAAAAATCGAGTCTACTTTTCTTCTTATTCTGAAAATAAACAAAATCAGTTCACATACAAAAAAAATCATTGCAATAGGTCGTTCAAAGGTTTGGGCTGGGCTCGAATTGCGATGGCGACGCACGCATGGTCGATAGGATTGTAGGCGAGTTGAAGGGTGCTCAATAGAGGGAAGCTCGAGATCTAGGATTAGCAAATTAATGATTTTGGTGAAGTTATGGATCGAGTCGAGGATGTTTTCGAGCTCGGCGAAAGAAGGCGCATTAGCGGCTTCAAAATGGTAGACTCCAGTCGTTTGTGGCCATCGCGATATTTGTGCAGGTTACGTATGAAAAGGGTGGTCGGGATTTATGTGATGGTCTGGGGCATGGGTAGAGATTTCGATGGTGAGTTGAACAATGGATTCGTGGGATGGTTTTGTGGATTGAGAGGGAGGACGGAGGAGGCAAGGTTCGGCAAAGGTGAAAGTCTAGAGGTGGGCTCGAGTTGAGGAAGAAAGTTTGAAAATATTAATTTTTAAGTTAATTTCGTAATCTTTTTATTAGTTGTAAATCATAAGTGATATTTATAAAATTCATAACTAGTTCATACGAGGTCCAAAAACCATGGAATTAGTCACATTTGATTCGTAGCTGCGAAATCTACAATTTGGGATTTATTTGGAATTGATTTAGGATAGCAAGAATTTTAAGTTAAATCGAACGTCATTCGTTTTAATTTAAAATTGGTTCGTTTCGCAAATTGAAAAATCAAGGTGAGTAAATTTCACTCATTTGGACAACTAGTTTTATTTTAAAGTGTTAAAAATTATCCGTTGGCTGATTGGATAAATTTATAAATCATTATCAGTTGAATACTATTATATATATAGTAGTATATATCAGTATTTGGGTATATTCCCGCCATTGGAGCGGATGAGACACTATGTGAGCCCCATAATAGTGGATGACCCTATATTATCACGATATCCCGCCTCGAAGCAGGATTGGTATTTTATGTTATATAACATCTATGGATGCAGGGTAACAGGTTGGAGGGTTCTAATACGATTCCTCAAATATATTTATTGTTTTTCATAAATAGTGATATATGATGAAATCGACTAATCTGTTATGGATCGTTAGGTGATTTGATTGTTTGGATGCTATAGTAGCACTGGCCCTAATTTTGGTATTATAAATACCATAAATAATATTTTTGATTTTAAAAAGGGATTTCAAAAGAGATTTTTGAAATGAAAATATTTATATTGAATTTTAGGATTATTTAAAAAGAAACTGGGTTGGATAAAATAAATAATTTAATTTTGGATATTTATTTAGCTATTTCTTACATTGGTATAGAGAATTTTAAACTGAGAATTTTTAAATAATGGAATTTAAACGAGATTTCCTAAAATAGGAAAAGGAAGTCATAATCGAGATTTTGAATCGATTTGGAATTATAATTGGATCTATTGAGAAATAGATTTTCAAATGGAATTTTAAATAGAAATCGATTTTATAAATGGATTTTAGTAATATAAATTGGTTATAAACTGGTAATGAGTTTATAAAGTTGTAAACAATGTTTATAAATAAAGTGGAATGATTATCATTTGATAAATTGGGAATATGAATTCATGGTGCGAATTTAAAATGAAATATGGAAATCGATTTAGAAAGAAATTGTGGATTCTACTTTGAAATTTGAAAATAGTTGTGAAATAGGAAATGAAAATCGATTTATGATAAATCAAGAGAGATTTATAATTATAAAATTGGTTATGTGAATTTTAAAAATAATTTTTTATCGAAAATTTAGGTTTAGTTTTTAAAAGGAGATTTTATTTCTTAAACTATGGGGTTTAAAAACTGTTTTAGTATTTGAAATATGTCGGGAAGTTGGTTATTTAAATATTCAATATTAGTTGAATGAATTTTAATTTTTATAATAAGCTTTATGAATCGAGTATTATTATTTATAAATGATTTAGAAATTAGTTATCACCGTCTATTTAAAAGTGATATGATATTTTTTGCTTAAACGTGTTTTGAAAATAAATTAATATTCTTCAAATTTATTTGTTATATACATATAGTTCGGAAAATTGATTGAAGGTATTTATGAATAGTCTCGAGATTTTTAAATTAGGTTTTATTTAATGGAGATAATTTTATAAGAGAAAATCTTATGATGGAATTTTGGAAACTTGAGAAAATATTTAAAATGTTTAGATACGAGAACTTCAAAAATGAATCTGAATTCACAAAAGAATTTATAAACTGTTAGTTGGGATTATAAATAAGTATAATTGGTTTTGAAAATTGTAAAATGCAATTTATTAATAATTCTAGAGATTTATGAGTTAATGCATGAAATATTTCCTAAGTTTGATATTAAAATAATTTTGGAGAATATAAACATTTTCCTATGTATTGAAAAGAGGTTTTTGGAAATATTTTAAGTGTGAAATGAATTGTATAAAAATATTTTTGAAGTGTTATTAATTGAATTCGAAAATATTTCTAAGTGTTGATATGGTTTGAAAATATCCCGTTAAGTATATGAGGATTTGAAATTATTTTCAAACATTGGACTACTGAAAGAGATTTGGACATATATCCGTATAAAGATATTTGAAATGAATGTTTTAAAAAGATTTAATAAAATATGGGCCTAGTGACTGTTTATATGTGTAATTTGATTGTTAAATAACCGACTATCAAATCTGGCGTAATTCATTAATTGTTTCAAAGAGACCGTGATCAAATTTAATTGTCCAAAAACTACTTCGATCTGATTTGTGCGTTATGAATTGTGATGTCTCGAAGATAATGGAGATGGTGATAAAGGAGATTCGGTTTGTTCAGTCCTAGAACAACTTGTATGGATGAATGCTATTATTGCGTTGTTTACCTAGAAGGCAGTGTTAGCATTCCAAGTATGAATGATATTCTTAAGGAATAACATAGCCTACAGTCTCATCAACTGGGAGTGACTAAAATAGGGGAGATGCATCAAGGTTATGTGGGTTGCTTCCATTAGGGTATGATCATCACTCATCTAGTGTGGACGTTTATCATTATCACTATCTTTCATTTGTATACTTTTCAGAGACCGTTAGTGGTGATCATATTCGGTACTATCTAGTAAGGAGTAGGCCGGTCTTGTGTTGGTAGGGATCGATAGGTTAGATCTCGGTACATTTTTCTAGAGGTGTACTGTAGCGGGCGGTACTCCAGTAGCCCTGTCATTGTATGCAATCTAATATCCACTACGAGCCTGTATAGTTTTAGTTGTATACTAACTATGATGAAACGTGAGATGCAAGCATTTCAGCTATTTTATAGTTTATTTTCTATAACACTTATAATATCAGATGATTTGATACAAAATTGTTTTGGTTATCATAAGGTAAAAAGCCATCGTATTTATTGTGGCGTGGTCTTATGAGGTACCTTTGTTTTTCAAGTGTTTTTGAAAATAATAAAATTTAAACCGAATGTGGCTACTCACGTTGGTTTTCCAGATTGCCTTGAGTGTTATTTTATTATAACGTTCGGGTCAGACCGAGTATTACGAATTTAGGTTAGGATGCTATTGTGACGCCCCACCTCTATACCCACGCTAGCCAAGAACATTACTGTGAATGCTGTCAACTAGCACGGAGAATAAGGCTGTTGAGGAGCGACCATTTGTATAATTGCTTTGTGCGAGTACCGATATACCAGATAAAAATATAACTTTTCATCTCAAGAGGAAATCCGACATACCGACACAAACTCAAAGCTACTACACAGTGGCTATAAAGGTCTTCGGAAACAAATATAGAAATAAACATAACACAAATCAGTCACAGACAATTCATATCACAAAGGCGGAAATAGATATGAATATTACACATAAAAGTGTATATCAGAGTAGTGGTCAAAAGATCCATGATAATACAAAAGAATAGCAACACGTGCTATACAAAGGAATACAACTATGAGTCTATATTTCAAGTGTATACAACAAAATAAACTACAAATCTAAGTAGTTTGCCAAAAGTCAGAGTAATGATCCTGGATGAGAAGTCAAGCAAAAGCACCTGTAACATCTCGGTCTGACCCGAGTATTATTTAAGAAGAAAATAATAAACGGATCAGTCTAGCTATAAATATCAGAAGAAATGATATAGAATAGGAGATATGACATAAACATATAATAATCACAATGCCAAGCTGTGATTAATACGTAATTGAAAATCAACAAGAGATTAATCAATATCACAATAATCTACTCAAGACAAAAAGGAATGTCATACTCCTAATTTCATTCACCAAGCCACAATAAATGACATATAAGATATGGCATAGACGTATAATATCCATAATGGCATACTACTATAAGTATGTAAATGATACTCAACAAACGATTAATCAATATCAAAGAATCTTCTCAAAGATCCCAAAAGGGTATCATACCCAAAACTTGTATTCACAACAAGTTAATGACACACGAATTCACCAATGCACAAAAATTGATAAAACATATCAATATAAATCGCGAAAATCGGTGAAGCAAAAATTCCAGAAGACTACACAAGAAATTCAGAAATCACAAGATGAGAGTACGAAAACTCGAACGAGAGTATGAAAACTCGAATGGGAGTATGAAAACTCGAACGAGAGTATGAAAACTCGAATGGGAGTATGAAAACTCACCTTCACGCGAGCATGAAAACTCACCAGCACGTGTAACGCAAAGCGAGAACGGGAGCATGAAAACTTACCTACACGCGAGCATGAACGTATAATAACCATAAAAACATACTATAATAAGCATGTAAAATGAAGATCAATAAGAGATCAAACAACATCTCAAGAATCTTCTCAAAGATCCAAATTCACCCTGAAAGGTATTGACACGCAAATTCGCCAATGCCCATAGATTGATAAAACATATCAATGAAAATCACGAAAAAGTGATGAAACACATAAATTCCAGAAACCAACATATGAAATCCAGAAATCAAAAATTCTAGAAATCTACACAAGAAATCCAGAAAACACAAAAAGGGGGGAAGCCTATCACAAAACGGGAGTATGAAAACTCACCACACCGGTATCACAAGATGAGACGCTATCTCATGGTGGCTAACCATTAAATTTTGACACACGAATGGTCCGAAGACCGTGGGGCGCTACCCTACATATGTGAGTCGCAACATCACACAAACGGGGTTTAGTCTCCCTCGTAGACAAAGAGACATCGCACAATCGCTAGTCTAAATCATAAAAAGGGGAAGGCCTAACACAAAATGGGAGCATGAAAACTCACCAACCGGTATCACAAAACGAGACGCTATCTCATGGTAGCCAACCATTAAATTTTGACACACGAATGGTCCGAAGACCGTGGGGCGCTACCCCACATATGCGAGTCGCAACATCACACAAACGGGGTTTAGTCTCCCTCGTAGACAAAGAGACATCGCACATTGCTAGTCTAAACCACAAAGGTGATCGTCATGATCAACGAGAAGTGTCAATTACAGTAAGCTAGTAAATATAAAAGTTTAGCTTCATTCCCATAACCACTTACTTAACTTAAACATTTACGAACAAACTGTAAATCTCCACTAGAAAATTGTCACAAGAGATTCAATCGAACAAGTCCAAGAATTAACCGACGAAGTAAACGCAAGCGTTTCATACCACTTGTTTTACTAAAACGTTTAATTAGATTTCTCATACGAGTGAGGTAAAGGTTTGTATATACTAATAGATTGGAAAACGGCATAAGGAAACGAGCTTTGTAATAAAATAGTGTTGAAATCATTTGAAGAAAGAGTTTTGATATTTACTACTAGTATAGAAAACCTTTATATTTTTAAAGTGACAAATCACAAAGAAGATTGTAAGAACAACCAATTACTAAATTCACATTCGAAGACGTGAATAAAATCCAAAGAAATCGATACCAAATCCATAGAAATGGATATTTCCAAAAAGATCCATAAAAAGAAGTCGTCAAAGTCGACAATAAGTGATAACGATTAATAGGATCGCTAAAATCGATAAACAATGGAAATTCACACAAAACAGCCTGAATAGGCAAAAATAAACATCTCCAGACGTCGGATTTGGAATCCAGACGTCTGGATTTGTTTTCTGAAAAATATTTCAGAAAGCTACCCAGACGTCTGGAATAGCCAAAATAGACGTCTGAGCCATGGCCAGACGTCTGGTTTTGAATCCAGACGTTTGGATTTGTTCTCTGAAAATAACCCAGAGAACACCCAGACGTCTGAAACCTCAAGTCAGACGTCTGAGACCTATCCAGACGTCTGGTTTGATGGTTCAGACGTCTGAAAATAGTCTCTGGCTTTTTCTTTATAATACGCGTGCATGCATATTTACTTTCCAGGTCCAAACCATACGTCTGGACTTGGTCACCAGACGTCTGGTCACCTGGTCTAGGCAACAATTTGCCTAGGCCAAAGTGGCCAAAACGTATCGAGAGCGATCGGACGGGCAACGACGACTAAGGATTTATGCCTAGCGACAACCCGGTCTTATAGGCTCTCCGAAACACCTCTTAAAGCATGATCAAACATCAAAGTTATGATTCTTAAAGATTTGACTACAAAACACCAAAAATTGGAATATTCACAAAAGCAATTCAAATCAAAATCAAATGCACATGAATAAGTGTTAGGAATTCATACCTAACAATCAAAGATAATTATAAGCATAGATGTGAGATTAAAAATCTCACCTTTGATCCCAAATTAATGAAGAAGATGCTATGAAGCAATGGCAAGAACAAGTACTCTTCAATTCCAACTCAACAAGCTTGAATCTAAGCTTAGAAGAGAAACATTCCCTAAATTAGGTTTAGGAAATTTTCTGAAATTGGTAAGAGAATAAGTTGGAGAAGAAGAAGAGGAAGCTTACCAATGGGTTCTCTTTGATTTTGGAGCAAGAAGTTGGATTTGCAAAACAAGCTAGGGCTTAGGAATTTCTATTTCCCATTCTCTTCCTCCATTTTTGCTTGAGCTTGAGTGTTAGGAAAATAGAAGAGAAGTGAATGAAGAGGAGAGTGTTGGAACTGAGTTAAGTGGTTAATTGGCTCAGCCCAACCAAAGCCCTAAGCGGGAAAAAGTAGCAAAAATCAACTTTCTCCAAACATATTGAAGCTTATACTCAAAAAGGTCGCAAACGGCATTTTGAACTCAATGGAGGTGGTCTCGAGTCCTAATTCTACTGTTTGCACAAAGTAGCTTTTCGGACTAAAATCCGACTAACGATAAAATATTTAAATAAAATATTTAAATATAAAATCGATAAATATGCGGGTTGTTACAGCTATGGAGCTCAGAAGATGAGCTGGAGGAGTCTCAGGCATATTCCACGTACTTGACCATATTGTGATGTGTGTGTATGCTATATATTCAGTACTTGTGAGGATAAGTTATTATAACTGTCCGGGTTGATATTATTTACTGTTGTACTCTGATTATTGTATGAATACTAATTATTACAATTTCTTTTGTATAAAGGTCAGTTATTATATATTATACATTGTTTTGCTGCGATCTGTGAGATTCTATGTGTTGTTTCAGTTTTCTTCTATCCTTTTTCTTCTTCACTCCTAAGGGGTTGGTATTTCCGGCACTCGATTGCTAGACATGCTGTGTAGTGAACGTATGAATGTTGATTTTCGAGGGTCGAAATCTCCAAGTTCGTACACTGAATTTAGAACTTTAAGTCATACAACAACAATGATGAATACTTCAAGAAGCCATATGGTTTAATTAATTTATAATTGTTATAAAATAATTAATATTTATGAAATATTAATTACTAAATTTTATTTGTTTTTTATGTCATTAGTATTTAATAAATCACGTATGTAAAAGATATATATATATATATATATATATGTATGTATGTATGTATGTATGTATCAATATACGATATCGATAAATATTAAATTTGATTTAAATCAATTAATTATTAAGTGTTCAGAAATTTTGAGAGCCTCCATCTTTAGCCGACAATGCATGTTAAGAGGGAGAAGGGTCCAATTTTATTTGATTTAATTAGGATTTAAGAATTAAAGATGGAAGGTTTTAAGGAAGGAATTGGAATGTTTCGATTGTTTCTTTAAAATAAAAAATCCTTTCATTCATTCATCACTAATTCACTCTCCTGACAATTCATTTTCTGTCTCTCCTCCTTTCCCTAATGGCTGAAAATTAAAGGCTTCCTAGCTATAAACTTTCCAAAACTAAGTCAAAATAAAATAAATAAAAGGTGGTGCATATGATCCTTGCAGTATCTGATGCCAAATTTAATCAAATTTAGGAGTTCTATTCTTCATTAAAAATGCGACTTTTGGCTACATCTATAAGGTAATTTCTAATTTTATTTGATTATACATATATGATGGTAATACAATTAGATCTCATAAATGTTGTATCTCTTTTGATTATTCGTTTATATTGTGTATAGATTTGATTTCTATCATTCTTCAGTGAATTTATCTATGCCTAAGTTTGATCTAATTTTGTTATTTTAAAATCGATGATTATATAAAAAAAACTTTTAATTGAAAACTAATTTCAATTAATTGTTGTGATTTTGTAATTATCATATACACAAAATAATGACAACCCACTATTTTTAGTATCTAAAAATAATCATGAATGTCGTGAAAATAAGCTTATAACTAATTCAATTATCAAAAACAACGAATGGTGGATATGTAATTAAAAATCCGAAAATAATGAATATAAAAGAAAAAACTCACAACGGAATGTAAACGTCAATATATATCATTTCAATAATTAAATGATACACAAATTTAATTCATCTGATAGTATACATATTTCATTACATTAAGCGTTAAAACAACAAATGTATAACTATAATGCAAGAGGTATACTGAAACTTTCTGCAAATATGACATATTTCTAGCCCTTTTTTCCCTCCTTTTCTTTCACCTACAAACTTAATACACACGCACAAATGCACGCTCGCATATAATAGAAAAAAATGGTTAATTATATTTGGACCCTGCCGATGTCTTTACACCCCGACCCAAAGAGAACCGTAAGCTATTACATAATATATTTTTTTGAAATCAAGCCCACATAGTTCTATGTTATACTCTTCTCTTTTATCCTAATACTTGTTAGCACGCTACAACCACAACATCCATGCAGCCAATGTAACAAATGTGATCATTGCAATCAATGTAAGCAGAAAATAATATTCCCACCTATCATCACATAAATCATCATATGGGGAATGATAACAAATATATCACAACTAGTCATTAGACATCAACAACACTCAATTTCAACCACAATCATCAAATAGGAAAATAACAGAAGTATACTTACAAAAATAATAATCATCAATTATAGTAATATGTCATCAATGTAAGTGTAAGTCATCAAATGTATATTGGCCACTCCATATAGTAACACAACATCGACCATTAACTGTGCACTAATCAATTCAACGTTAGTAACACAACATCAATCATCAAATTTGTACTAATCTAATCAATATAAGTAATACAACAACAACCATCAAATAAGCATAATCAGTTATCCATCGTCTAGTAGTAATAATAGTAAAATATCACGCATTCATCAAAATGCGATATCTTTATCAAACATCATACATATGTGAAAATTTCAACCAATAATTAATCACATATTCTACAGCCATCGAAATAGTATATTTGCTACCATTTTTCTCTTTAAGTATAAGTTCTTTTACTGTTTAACATAGAACCACCTTTGTAAATATATCTCGAAACAATAATTATCTTTCCAAAATGACAATATACTTCAAACACCCTTTATTTACTTCTATTACTTCAAACACCATAAAATGTTGAGTAATCAAAAGTAGTAATTTATGTCAAATTACTATCAAAATAATAATAATAATATTTTACGTCAAAATAACAATATATAATAATCAACCAAGTATTTTCCAAAATCAATTAATTATTATTTACCTCAAAAATAATAATGTATTCTATTATATTTCAAAACCCCTTTTATTGCTTTTAACGTTAAAATAGTAATAATTTAAATCTAAACACTTTTGTAACTTATTATTACTATTATTATTCCAAATATCCTTTTTATTTTATTAACCAAGCAATAATAATAATACTTTCCACTATAAACACCGTAAAATCAAGTATATTATTATTTACTTAAAGCAATAAAATTTTACCAAGATCATATTATTATTTATGGAATTATGATTTATTTTATGGAATTACTTTCCATTCAAATACATAATTAAGTATATTTAAACATCTAACAATACAAAATCAATAACAAACATCCAAATTAAGACGCTACACATCCAAAAATCTTATTAACCAAACAATCATCGTCATATATCAATAAATATTAATTTTCATCAATATATATATATATATGCATTTAATATTTTTAAACTTTAATTATTTAAAAATATACTTTTGCAAATAGCTTTAAAACTCAACAAGCCTAGCGTCAAATCATTCAAAATTCCTTAATGTGTCTAATGAAATAAACCACATGTAAGTCAAGTCCATATACCAAAGATGTTAAGGTTCTCAGATTCAATGGAATATCGTAAACTGTATATTCAAATAAAAAATTAATCAACGCACATTTACTTGGTCGAATGTACACACGCAAAGGACCCCTCTGAACCTGATTTTGACCATCTGCGACGGCCGTGGCCATAAGCAACAATCACATCGCCCACCACTTGGGATCGATTTTGCGTAATGAGAGCCTCCTTCCGCCATGAGCTCCACTGCCTAAACCCCCCTCGGTTGCCTTACCAAACAACCGTCATCGACCTTCCAATCCATATTTTAGTTGCCTCCGACCTCTTTTCATGAAATTGGGACCATAGTTGAGTCTGTATCATCGAGGCCTACAAATCTTTCCTCTAGTTTTGCCAATCGACCTCTAAATTAAAAACCCATAAATCATCCACTAGGGTTTCGTCCACCACTTTTGACCATCGATTCTGATTAACCTGGGCACTTTTAGGACAAACTAACACCACGCACTGACTCCATCTGTCGAGGGCTTTGAAACAATATGTAATTCGGTGGGTATTAGACACTTTAAATTTTGAACCAAGTTGTAGTTATCGAAATTATCTACCATTAAAATGATTAAGAGATGTTTTATTAGAGAAGAGAGACTGATGTGACAGTTACTCTCTAGTGTTTGTAACGACCGGCTTTTTCAACCCTAAATGTTGACACTAATACATCATGATATTCATGTGCCGAGCACCCAAATGCCGGAAAGACAAATTGTTAGAGTGGATAAAATAGAAAAAGAAAAGGAATAAGAAAGGAAGATCACAATATCTTAATCTAACAGTTTAATGATAACATACAATATCAAAAGATAATATAAACTATCGTTCTAAGATACATAGCATTTCGGTGGTATAATCCTAAGTACTATCATTAGCCAGGACAGTTATAACAGCATGTTCTCACAATTGCTGATATATACATAATAGTAGTGCAACAGAAATAAGAATACTATAGTAGGTGAAACATCCAACTCCTCTCCTTTACCTCCAAATAAAATCTAACTAAAACATGTATTTCTCAAGCTTCTTAGAAGAGCACTCGAGGATTCGACGAAAAAAATAAAAACACGAGTTAGACAAGAGTATGGTATAAGAAATTCAAGAAATATAATGCATTCATATAATAGCACCTTTTGAAACCAACCGAGTCACTAGAATGGTTTTCCCCTTAAAAGAGCCAAACCATCTAACAAGTACATATTGCGATATAACAGATAATGTCTAGGATGTGGAATATAAATCAAAAAATAACTATGCTATATGTACATCACAATACTATTAGGTATACATCAATACCGATAAGGCTTGTTCGAGTGTATGGATTTCCATTGGAGGAGGCCCTCGTTATGTCGAGAACGGGCCTTATAACAAGAGTCAAAGACATCCTTTCGAACGGTGTATATCTTTAGATGAAATATACCATAGTAAATGTAGGATCGTTTTCACCCTAGATGGGGATGAATAATGTCCACTAAAAATTAATGTGGAATTAAAAATAAATACAGAAAGCAATGCAAAAAAGATCACACGGAGATTTATCCCGTTTCGGTAAAAACTGCCTATGTGTTGCCCCTAAGGTTTCTACTTGAAATTAAGCAATCCATCGCTTACAAAGCACGTAAACCCACGATGCCCGCTAACTCGATTAACCTAACTCTAATCTCAAAACCCTTCCACAACTCAGCCACCGAGTTGTTAATTCTCAAACTACGCCCCGTAGTTTGATCTAGTTACACAACTAGAAATTTACCAAATTTTTAGAAAAGTAAGTTACAAAATAAAACTTAAAAATCTAAACCCTATTTTAAAAATTGAAGCCTAATATAAAAATAAAGCACGACCCTAATATAATAGAGAAAAGACTATCTCCCTTTTGATTTTCGTCTGAATAATTTCTTCAGCCATTCCTTTTGTTTGCTCTCAAAAGATAGGGCTCTGATTTACTTAATGTGGCCGCTTGGAATTATAAGTTCAAACCATTGACGCTTTCGTTCCTCAATTCACTTCGCTGCTTCTTCAATCACTGTTCTTCGATTTGCTTGGCAGCTTCAAGGTTGATTTTGATTGGTATATAAAATCGTATACGATTTTGTACTTGATTTGCTTTGTTGTTTTACTTGAATTCGAACTCGATGATTTGCCGGTGACGATTTTGGGCATTTATATGGGATGAAACCCTATAATTTTGTTTCGTATATTTTGGTTTGAATTTTTCAATAACTATGCTCGGCCATTGAACTTGCTTGAACGATTGTGATGATTCTAACTTGTTTATTAGTTGATGTATTGGAATATGTTTGAATCGATTCCGTTCTTTTCTCATACGACTTGAATTTGAGAAGTGTTGACCTCCTGATATCTGACTTGTTCATTGGTTAACTTCATCATCCTTCGATTGTATATGTTTAAATATATTTGAATTTTTTTCTCTTTTTACTACCAACGACTTAATCAATTCGCTTTAAGTTTGCATTTGAATTTGAGATATATATTGACTTAACTTTGATTACTTGAAGATTGACTGGTTCATCTTGAATTCTTCTATGACTTTATTCAAACCACTGCTGATAATTTCCTTGGCTCCTTCACTGTTTTTGTTGTAGTTAGATTTGGTCTAGGTTGATAGGCTTAGTGCCTTTGTATTCACTAAACTGATATATGTGTATACATATATATGTATATATGTATACATGTGTTTATGTACTTAATGCATGCATATCCATGTTCATGTTGACTTTTTTTGGTTTTCACTGCATATAAACTCGTATAGGTTGAAATGCTTATTTGTTTGGTTGGAGTCTAGTTGCATTTTGTAGTTCCTGAGCATGTTTGAAGCTTTGTTGTCACCTCTGTTGCATATGTATAGAACTGGTTCGGTTTCATATTGATTTTCTTTGCATTTGTAGTCGGTTTAATAGATGATTTCATACTGCATGCTATCATGTGGTATGTTTTGTTGAGGTTGCATGTGTAAACTTGTTGTTTGTCTTTGAGTTGATGTCATGTTGCACTTGGTTGGTCTACACTGTGCTTGCTGGCTTGATTGTATGGTTCCTTCTCATTTGTACATGTCTGGTGACATGGCTTTGTGTTCACTACTGCTGTGTTCATTCATGTATACATATCCTATATACTGGTTGGACCTAAGTGCTTTGACAGGTCTGTTGTCATGTTGAACTAATATGTGTATACATGTATATCCATATGTATTGACCATTGCTGTGTTAATGCTTTGCATTCATGTTAATGTTGACTGGTTGCATTAGTTGTTTTTTTATTGCACTTGAGTTGAATCCAGTCTAGGCTTGGGTTTGACCTTGTGCTCACATGTCCCTGCTATTTTAACAAGCAAATATATCGGTGTGCACGACCTTATGACATGTATAGTGATATATCGTGCATGTCACAAGTTGTTCGTTTAAGATGAATTAAAAGAAATGATCACGAACAACCCAAATAACTAAGGCAAATAATATTTTCATACACACACTTCATTGTGTACTGCAAAACATTTCTTTTTCAATTTTACCGCGTTATGACTATTTTGTAGATAGTTCAGATGCCGGATACCGACTAGGACAGAGTTGAACATAAATATGAGTGATGAGTGAATGATTTAGTGGGTGAAACATGCGTGTAATAATTGTATAGTAAAAATTGTGTTGTAATTGAAACTTGTATAGCGAGAGCTTAAATTTGCACTATTCGAATTTGTAATAAAATATTTATTAGAACAAAATATTTGTTTAAATAAAAATTTCAAGTTATTTATTTTATTCAACAAATATTTATTTAATTATGTGAAAAAATAAGATACAATAACAAATACATTTAAACGATATATATATATATATATATGTTTATTATCATCAAACAAAAATCATAGGCTATTGTATTCTACAATCTTTCCCTTCTGATGATAGCAAACATATATTAAAATTTTGACTCTATTAAATGTATTTTGCCTTAATGAATTCTATCAGCTTCCGCTATTTGAATACTCCCCTACAACAAGACTCCCCTTCACATATGCATGAAAATAAATAAAAATATGCAATAAACCTAGATGAGAATATGCAAATAAAAATTTAAACTTATTTGCCAAAATCTTAACTTCTCTCCCCCTTTTGTTATTAGTAAAAGAGTAACACAGTTTGGTAAGAGTGAAAGTGATAGACATTAATACAACATTAATACCTAATCGAGCATACATATTAAATTTCAAGAAAAAATCAAACAAAAATCATAAATACTCAATTAGGCGCATATTCCATTTTAGAGCAATAGGAGTGATGTCGGCATAGAAAACCATATAGTCGTGTCTGTTTGTGGTATATTTGTGACATGAATTTGAATACTTACAACCATGGATAACCGCTGCGACTTTCAAATGTGATTAGTAGTATTCCCTTTTTTATTAAAAAAGAATTCAAAGCATCTTGTAACGAGCATAACCGTAAGAACTTTTAAATTGGGTTAGAATCAACTCACTTATTTTATCCAATTTTGATATGTGTTCCATACATGCATAACCATAAGGACTTTTAAATGAGCATAAAAGCACATAATCAAAGATTTCAAGTAGTTCACCCGTTCATAACCGTGAGGACTTTTAATTGAGAGTGAGTATTTTTGGATGATTTTTTTGCTAATTAAAAAATGAATTATGTCCTATTTAAATACAACATTTTGACATACTATATTGGATATTGATGAGTGATTGTTGTATAAATTTGGTAGGAATAGAGATAGTCATGGAATTTTTACCAACCAAAGTTATTACAAATTTTTTTAAAATTTTTAAAGAAATTTACAATACTCTCTCAAGACATAATGTATGATCAAGATACTATATTTTTTGTTTAAATATCACATTTTGACATACTATATTGGATTTTGATGAGTGATTGTCATAGAAATATGATAGAAATAGAAACGCTCGTGGAATTTTTACCAACCAAAGTTATCAATTTTTTAAATTTTTTAAAGAAATTTACTAGATATACTCTCTCAAGACATATTGTATGATCAAGATTGTAACAACTCTGGTTTGGAGATTACCTTTATATATTAAACTATAACGAAAGTTGTAATTTAATATTAAAAATTTTGAATTGTTTATTTGTAATAAACAATGAATTCTGTAAATAAAATAGGAAAAATAAAGTTTGCAACTTAATTTTTTTTATTAGGGAATAAATATGAGATTAAATATTGATTGGATACCCATTTGGTTTAAATAAATGGAAATATTGGGTATTTATTAGTTTGGAGGTAATAGATTAATTAGGTAATGTATTTCAACGTTAAATTGTTGAAATAAATCTACAGTAATGAAAATAAAGTTTAAAAACTTTATTTTGAAAATTTGAGTAGAAAATAATCAAATTGCAATTTTATTGGGTAAATACAACAATATTGGAAAACATTGTCATTATTAAACTTTTATTGAATTTAAAATGAGAAATGTGACGATAATATGTGTTTTATTAAAATAAAAGATGAAATATTTTTTGAAAACAATATTTTGATGATTAAAAAGAGTTAAGATGATTTATGGTAATTTACTTGACAAGAAAACAATTTTTGTACAAATTGTTGGATTAAAAATAATGTTTTTGTAATAAAATAGTGTAAATTGTAAAATGTTGTTGAAAATAAGGTTTTATCTGTAAAAGTAACTTTTTATTGTTGAAATAAACTTTATTTTGTTAAAATAACAATTCTCTTCCATACAAATAAAATCTATGCATTTTGTATGACTTTAAAAGGAAGAAATAAGTGCATATAGTGTTAAATGGAAGAAATAAGTGCATAAAGTGTTAAGTAGGAAAAAATGCTTAAAATTTTATATTTTCTTCAAGTATTTTAGGTTTGGGCTTTATGGGTTTGGTATTTGGATCCATCTAATACTTCTGGATACTTCTGGCGAGAATGGAAACTAACAGTATGTTTGTTTTCTCATCTTCCTTCTCAAATACAATATACAGTAAGAGAAAATAAGAAAAACAATGGCCGCCTTCTATTAAAAATCAATTTCCACTCCAATTTGCTGCAAATTAAAGAAATAATCCACTAAATAAGATTACACAAGGTAATCTCTATCCAATACTAAAAATTTTCATCAAAAATCCTTGAATCAAGATGAATTGTCTATAATTTATTTTCGTTTGTTTTGCTTGTCCGTTCAAGCTTCTACAGTTTGCTAAAGCCTCAAATCATCTCAAAAGATCACAGCTTGCGACTAAAATCTTTGCTAAATCAATAGGTGAGTTCAAGCTCACAAATTTCTAGCTAGAAAATGAATTTCCTGTGAAAATTTACTTAAAATCGTTTACTGTATATGGGAATTCTGTCTGTTAGTTATTTCTTAGTTTTCTGATTTCTAATTGCTATTTTGAGTACCAATATCTCTTTCATTTTCAGTCAAACTGCTGCTGAATCTTTTTTGGATTGTAGTTTAGTTGTCAAATTCTATGCTGTCAATTTTTATGACCTGAGACAACCTGTAGCTATGTTAAACTTTGCTCAAAGATTGAATCACACTAGAGAAATGACCTGGAACGAGAAGAAATCAATTTGCGTATGAATGGTCGACCGGGAGGTCGAACATACACTTCCCTAGGTTGAACGTACAGTCGACCTAAGGAGCCTTACGGTCGACCTGGCGATCGATCTGAGGAAGTGCAAGGTCGACCTCCTGGTTGACCTGCATATGGTCTATGTATATTTTTGTTTTTCGAGTTTTTCTATAAGTTTTTTCTTCCGACTTCGATGCCTTTTGTGGTCAATTCCTTTGCAATTTTGAGATGTTTTGGATGATGGTTATAGGCTACGATATCCATCAATGGACTAGCCAAGTTTTGGAGGAATTTGAAATTCAAAAATTTGAATTAAATTCGATTTGAATTTGAATATCGATCTGGAGTAATTTCTTCGTTTTTCTTCGATTTCAAGCACTATTTCTTCCAAATAAAGTTTGGGAAATTTTCTAAATAGTTTGGTTTTTGAAGTATTTATATTAAAATATTTTTCAAATTATTTTTAAATTATTACTAAATTATTTTAAAGTATTTTAAATATATTCAAGCAAAATTTCAATAAAATGTCTTCAAAATGATTTTAGAAAATTACTTTAAAATCCTGTTTTCTCAAGTAAATTATTTTATAAATAATATACATTATTTTTACACTTTTCGGATGTATGATAAAGAGAATTAAAGGGTTTAGTAAAACACATGGTATGAGACACATGAGTTTACTTTATCGGTTAATTCCGGACTTGTACGATCGAAGCTATTCGGGGTATTTGATTTCGAAGTTATTTAGTCAATTTACGGCGATTTTTTGAGATTATAATTCCTATCTTCAGCAATTATCTGGGAAGGCCAATATTTGGCAAGTTGTGGTTCGAGATGTCCTATTCTAAGAGTATGATCTATGAGAACCCGATATAGTGTTTACTTGCTAATGAAATGAGGCGAGTCTTAGTTTTTTGAGTTTTGAGATTTTATGATGATTTCTGTTTTTTAATGTGGAAATGATTAGCGATTAGTGAGCGGTTAAGTGCGAACGTATGATATGGGATGCACGTTACCATTTTTCGGATTACTATTTGGGAGTTGTGACACATTCAGGGATTGTCAGTACTATAGACATTCGACTCATCTGGGATTACGACTTCCGTCGTCAGGGATTACGACTTTGGTCATTTGGTATTTACGACTTTGGTCATTTGGGAGAGGTATCTAAAATATATATAGTACAGGTGGGATGGAACCTACAGCATTGCTTCAGCATGCAAATGGGATTTGGCCAATCCAAGGAATTTTTATGAGTTTTAATGTCGATTTCACCAATTTAGGATGATGAATTTACTTATAGCCTTGAGTTAGAGAAAGGCTTATATATGTTGTTTGATGGTGATTTCGATATTGGGATTATGAACTTTTATTGAGTTTCATGAGTTTTGGTTTAGAAATTTTAATGATTTCACTTATGGCTTATACGCTGCTTATGTTATATAGCCCTTGAATGTGAAACATCTATGCCATGTTAAACCTTATCATGTGGTTAACTTTGAGCCTTTACAAAATACCTATTCTTAGTTGTATAAATAGACTTTCTTATAACATTCCTTTATCTTTAAAGGAATGTCTCCCTTATGCCCTTTTGTTCTTTTATCTTTTGCTAATATCAAATTCTAGTTAGCCTGACCCGTGTATTTATTACTCAGGTAAGACCAAGTTGCAGGTTAGCTTTAGGACCTATGCTAGCTTTACCTTTTGGGCTTCTTCATCGACTTTGGTTATGGCATAGTTTTGTGTAGTATTCTTTTGTTTGGGAACCTTATGATGTATATTCTTTTGTTAGGATATATGTATATATTGTGGTTGAATATCACTTGCGATTGGTTGTATTACATTTGATGTATATATATTTATACATTATCTGTGATGTTGTTCTGTGTCTTATGATCGTTGTAGTTATTATATTTTGTTTCTGAGTCGATCCTGTAGCCACCATAGTAGTGTACTAGATAGGAATTAAGTATGTCGAATACTTGAGATGAAATGAAAAAAATAAGTGCCAAAACCGACATACTTAGCTCTTACCTAACGCAAGACTATAATGGTCGCCCTTAACTAGCCCTATTCTCCACTTAGCAGACAGAATTATTGAATATGCAAGTATATAATTTTTGATTGATGGTAATAAACATATATATGTATATATATTCATTTAAATGTATTTGTTAATGTACTATTTTATTTTCACATAATTAAATAAATATCTGCTGAATAAAATGAATATCACAGAATTTAAATTCAAACAGATATTATATTCATACAAATATTTTATTACAATTTTTGAATAGTACAAATTTGAGCTCTCACTATACACACACAATCCTTGATTACAATACAATTTTGATTATATCACAATTTATCATTTACATTTGCACCTCACTACATATCACTCATTCACTCATATTTATCTTCAACTCTATTCCAAATTGAATCCAACATCTGAGCAATCTGCAAAAATAAACATTAACGCAGTAAAAATGAAAAAAAATATTTATGCAATGTAAAGTGAAATGTATTTTGAAAATATTGTTTGCCTCAGTTATTTGGGTTGTTCGTCATCATTTAATTTTGAATTCATCATATAAGAACAGCTTGTGACATGCACAGTGTATCACTATACATGCCACAAGGTCGTGTACATCGATATACACTTGATAAAATTACAGGGACATGTGAGCCCAAGGTCATACCCAATCAAAAGCCGGGTTCAACTCAAGTGCAATACAAATAAATTCTCGATATTAGCACAAGGTCAAACCCAAGCTATTGACTGGATTCAACACAGGTGCAATCCAAATGTACACATGAGTGCTATGATCAAAGACACAAAAGCAGACTAGAATATATATAGTGCAACAAAGTGCAAAGTGTAGACCAATATTATATATACAACAAGCTCTAGATAGTACACAAGATAATGGCATAATACAGTGAACCATACAAGCTACTTGAACACCAACATCAATGGAACAAGCTCAATGAACTGGTCAGAGCAAACTGTACCAGACTTATATGCCATACATAAAACAACAGTGGACAGAGCTCAACAAAACAACTCAAACTCATAATTGAACTAGAACTCTAACCAGATTCAAGAATACAGTTCAAGTCTAAATTGAAAACAGAGCAACCCAGACTAATTTCACACAACAAACACATGATGATATACAACAGAAATGACAATGTAGAACTAGACACGGTGCAAGTTCAAGTGAAGTACAGAAGCAAATGCAGACAATAGTTTTTAACAAATTGGACAATGCAACCAAGGAATATATATATATGAAATGCAGCAGTGTATATTACCGTGGCTGAAGGAAGGGGAACAGTTTCTTTTTATCACTTAATCTTTTTATTGGGCCGACGTTGTATTGGGTCTTAATTATTTAAGGCTTTATTTATTTAAATTAGGGTTTTGTTTTCAAATTATTTTTAAAATTTTGTATTTCTCTTTTTAACTTTTGTAAATTCTATTCGTATGACTAGGGGTCGTGGAGTTCGAGAATTCACAACTGGTGGCTAAGTTGTGATAGAGTTTGAGCGTAGAGTTAGGTTAGTCGATAGCGGGTGTTGTGAGTTTACGTGTGTAAGCGTCTGACTACTTAATTTATAGTAGAAACCTTGGGGGCAATATGTAGGTAGGGTTTTGCCGAAGCTGGGTAAATCTGTATGTTTTATTTTTATTATTCTACTACTATCCATGCTATTATTACTCTGCTATATCTGTGTTGCAATTATTTTATATAAACTTCTTTTTTATAGTTAATAGTATCACCTTATTCACCCCCTCTAGGATGAAATCGATCCTGCAAGTGGTACAAAGTGAGGTTCAAAAGCCTTTTTTGTTTTTAAAAGTTTGATTTTTCGAAGACCAATTTTTGTGTTACAGATTTGAATTTTTAAAATGGCTTGTTTTAATAATATTTTTGCTGAAGGTCGGTCCAATATTATTCCTCCTTTTTTCGATGGAACAGATTTTTTGAATTGGAAATTAAATGTGGAATTTTATTTAAAATCTGTTAATGTTAAATGTTGGGATATTATTGAAACTGGTGTGATATAATAGACGAAAAAAATACTACGATTAATGCTCTTGCTATGCATATATTATAGTTTCATATTAATCAAGATAATTTTAACTTTGTCTCTCATTGTGAAAATGCACAGTAAATCTGGTATACTTCTGGTGCAATATATGATGCAAAAGTCAACAACCATGAGAGATCCCCCATAATCAACTCAGAAACATGTTTGACTGAACTGGCAAAATGTAGCCATGATGAAGATTCAATAGCCGATGAGATAAGTGATTTTCCAATCACAATTTAGTTCTCTTGTGCCAAAAATTAATTGAAAACAATAAAGCTCTTGAGTTGAAAATTAATACGTTGGAAAGGGAACATGCTAAAAATAATTATTTGGAAAATGAGCTTAAAAATATTAAGAAAAACAAAAATTATAATTGCAAAAGTTGTTTAAATCATGAAAAAGAATTTTCCTGTCTTCATGAAAACTTCCAAAAGTTAGAAAATGAAATTTTAGTTTGAGAGAAAAACAAAACTGAGTTGATTTGTATAAACAACATTTTGCAAAAAGAGTCAAATAGCTTTAAGAAGTCAGAAATTTCTAAATTGCGATTTTTGAAGAAGAAATTAAAAAATCAGAAATAAAAATTAAATCACTTGAAAATGAAATTCTGATTTTGAAAGAAAGTAAAAATATTCGAAGAGAAAATTCTACAAAAAGTGCACATAATTATTGAATGAAAATGTATCCCTCAAAACACAAGTCCAACAATTGTCTATAACTTTAAGAAAATTTCCAAATGGAGAAAGATCGTTAAATATACTATTGGGAAAACAAACTGTTAATACATATAAACAAAGGACTTGGATATATTCAATCTGAACTTGATAGAAGCAAAATTAATCGAGTTAATTCCTTGTGCACAATTTGTTGAAAATTTGGACATAATCAAAATAATTGTTGGCATAGACCTAAACACGT
Organism: Allium cepa; assembly: GCA_030765085.1. Classification (NCBI taxonomy): domain Eukaryota; kingdom Viridiplantae; phylum Streptophyta; class Magnoliopsida; order Asparagales; family Amaryllidaceae; genus Allium; species Allium cepa. The sequence continues at coordinate 574,304,980 of CM060937.1, read as the reverse complement.
GATAACTATTTCAATTTGGGTTCCAAATGGAACAAATATAAAATCCCTCAAAGTTAAACAAATCTAGGTGCCGAAAGGAACATATATAAATAGTTTTGGGTCTCCACAAAATTATTTTTCAAAATCTGTTGCCACTAACAACCACGGACCTATAAAAACAAATAGGTCACAAAAATATTCTCTTGTGTAGTTATGGTGGCAGGCTAAGGAACAACAACTATGTTATCTGGATTCTGGCTGTTCCAGATACACAACGGACGACTAATCAAAGCTCCTTAGCCTAGTACAAAGGTGGCAGAATCACAGTAGGCAACAACGAAATATTATTGGTAAAGGTAAAACAAGTAACGGTATATTCATCTTAAATGATATAATAAATGTGAGAATCTGCACCATAATTTGATTTAATTCAACCAGTTATTGATAATAAAATCAATGTTGATTTTGATTTTGACTTGTTCTTATTTGATATATTCTTATTTGATTTGTTCTTATTTTTGATTCTGATTTGAGCATAAATGTTGACCAATCATCTTTTCATCTTTGAAATGGTTCATAGAGATTTGTTTGAACTAACGATGTTTTATTGGTTAATGATTGCTCTTGATACTTGTGGATATATTCGTTTATTGATTCTAGACTTGTCATCCACTATTTGTTTATTTGCTCGGCTACAATTAAAATCCAAAAGAATTTCATTTAAAAGCTATGAAAAGGATTTCAAGAAATTGTTGCGAATTCACGGTTTGGTTTATGATTTTCATCTAATGATAATTTTGAGTCAAAGGGAAATTCAGATGCAGATTACACTGGTAATCTAGTTGATAGAAAAATTACTAGTGGAACGTGATTTATGTTGAGATGTATAGTAGTTGCATCATTTTCAAACAAATTACTAGTGGAAAACTGAAGACAGTTCGCCTCAAAGATTGGTTATACATTGCTTTGCTATGGATGTTGATGAATTTTGTCCGAGTCCGGATCGGGCCACAATTAATAAGACATGTCAAGCAAAGCCATAAAATCCAGCGGTTCAAATTTCATGATAATCGGAGTTCGTATGAATGAGATATGATCGATACAAGTTAGAGAAAATACGTTGTTCGTATCCATCAAAAAGTCGAGGTGTTGGTTCATTCGAATCCATCAGATTCGTATCCATCAGTATGACTTCTCCTCACTCTCTTCGCATCCATCGGGTTAGAATCGATGGCGTGTGCATCGATCAGGTCACACCGCTTCGCCTCCACTAATGCATCCTACTTCGAGTTGTCGGTCTCGTATCCATCCCCCAGTACTACTTCGCATCGATCAACTTCGCAACCATCAACAGTGACAAGTCACTATTTTGTATCCATGAAATACCTGCCCTGTTCGTATCCATACCTTGGTTCGTCTCGATCTAGTTCGTATCGATCAGTAAAACTTCCATTCATATCCATCGATGCAAACTGGGTCACGACAATTGATACGAACAAGGCGAGATTCATGGACACGACGCGGTCAACTCGGAGCAAATAGAGGATCGATGCGAGGAGTGCACGCCACGTCGCCACAGTACCACGTGCATCCATCGATTCGAAGGCATGGATTCAAAATGATCGACTTGAAGTAAACAGCCAACCGAGAAACTTCATCTCGTATCGATCATATCTCCTAAACCACAAGTCCAAATGCTATGAAATTCTCACAGGAGTTTACGTACAAGGCAAAGAATGTTCCTGCGAAGTTTCAGCTCGATTGGACCATTTCTTGATCGGTACGAATCAATTCGTATCGATCACAGATCGAGCCAAAACTTGGTGGGGTCGGTCGCGTAGGCCCCCTCACGTGCCTGAACGATTCTCCTGAAATTTGAGCGAAGTCTCAGCCTCCTACGCCTATAAATAGCCCTCTGAAGCCTTCGGAAAAAGGGATCTTTGGACTTTGAGACGTCCAGACTCTGTCGGATTCAATTCTACACTTCAATACCATTGTTGTATTCAAACTTCAGAGCTATTATCAACTGTAAACTTGCTGTAACTGATAGAAATCATCAAGTAAATCAATAAAGTCATCAACTTCAGAGTGGACATAGGAAAGATCGTGGAACCACTATAAATCTTGTGTCATTTACTGCATTACTGTGAACTTTCTGAGTGATTTTCATATTTTTTGTTCATCTGAGATCTGATTGTAAGTTATTAACTATCGGGTGTTTGTGACCAATTTTGGCGCAAATAGGTACGCCTCTGGAAGGACGCCCCCGAGAACCTAACCAGATCTCTGCTAATAAGGCCGACACTACCTCACGCTTTAATCAAGCTATAAAATAAGTAACTAACACACAAGTATGCCATCCACGGTCGTTACCAACCTTTATCCGAGGATCCTCAACCATAAAGCAACAACCACAAAGTATAATAAATTTGCAGCATCAACATAGGTAAAATATCTGGGATCCATACCATGATATCACCTCTTATCCAGAAGGAAATGGACATACCCTAGGGGAGCGACCCCTAAAAACATTTCCGCAACATTCATGTTTCGACCATTTCCGGGTTGTGAGGCTCGATGAAGTCTCATCCACAAAGCTAAGCTTTTCACAAAAGCCATGCTTCGATCAACAAATGATCAGCAGCACTTCGTATGCCACATTACCAAATTAGGAATGTATCACTAGTAACCATCAACTACATAACCTCTGAGCTCGTATGTCTCAGAGAAGGGTGTTAAGCTAAGAGAATAAATCTCCGCCACCAAATAGAAATGTATTTGATAGAAACCAGCTTTACATCTCAAAGTGTAATGTCAGACATACATCCATACAAATCTGTTCCGAGTTCGAACAAAACCGAAGGCACTTCACACAGAAGCCCTTGCAAATCCGGATAATCTCTAATCACGTCTGAACTGCCCATCACAAAGGGTGATCAAATGTTTATACCGGGGATCAGCCGGTGCAGAGACATTCGACAGGTAATCTTTTCGCTTTCGAAAATACCCGGTCTTCAACACCATCTTCAAATGCAATCCCATTTCGTCGTATCATTATTCAGAAGGGGTTTTATGACACAAAATCCTCTCCCGGCTAATCCGAATAACGAGCGCTTATTTTAAAAATAAGTATTACATTTAGATTTCAAACAATCACAACAATTTTCACTTTGATCTTTTAAACAAAAGATCCATCACAATCACAAAGGTTCGATGTGGTTTTCGAATATCCAGTTGGAATCTGACCTCCGGTCGCATCGAAATTCAAATGTCATTTAAAGGCTAATATTGATAGTCGGTTATTCAACTATCAATCAACATTCACAACAATTACTGGATTTCAAATAATTTTTCCCCAGTTATTTATTTTCAGAATATCTTCGCAAGATATATTTTAACACTTCATCACTTTGAAAACAAATTTCAAATCACTTTTCACCTTTCAATCTTTTGAAAACAAATTTGAAATTTCTTTTCATCTTCAATCATTTGAAAACAAATTTCAAATCACTATCCTCACATGGAATAAATTTTCAAATATTTATTTAATTCCACAAAAAATTTGCCAAATACAAATACTTAAAAAATAATTTAAATCACTTATCCAAAACATTCTGGGAGATATTTAAAATAAAACTACTTTTACTTAAATATTAGTTATGAAAAAATGATACTAATTATTACAAATATTAGACTTCAAGTCTAAACTAATTTCAAAATAAAATTAGTACATAGAGTATAAATATTTAAACAACTATTTTCTAAATCAAATATCAATTTAATCCTTAAAATAATCCCTTCTATACTTAATTAAATAAATATTTAATTTAAAGATTTAAAACAATTCCCATAAATAATTTCTTCAACAATATTCCTTTAAAACCAAATCTATAACTTTAAATTTTATTTCAAAAGCTATTTTAAAAATATACTCAGCTTTCCAAGGAAAGTACACCTTCCATTTCAAAATGGTCTATTTAAACCCAATTAATAAACCCTTCTTGATTTATTCTAAATTTGCATTCCAAATCCGTAAATTCCTTTCCACACTTTTAAAAATAACCAATGTTTATTTTTAAAACAAAATTTCCTTTCCTTTACAAATTACCATTATGAATTTAGATTTCCAAATATCAACTGATACACGATTTTAATATCAATTCCCAAATATTCACTTTCAAAAACCAAATCAAATTTCTAATTGATTTCGAAAATCATTTCAAACACCAAATCAAATCCCAAATTGATTTTCAAATTTATTTCCAAACACCAAATCAATTTCCAAATTGATTTTCTAAATTCATTTTCAAATCACCAAAATCAATTTCCAAATTTGATTTCTAAATTTATTTCCTTTTAAAATAAATTCCTTTTAAAATATTCCTTTATTTTTCTAAACTATTTAAAATCCGAATTTTTAAATAAATCCTTCAACTTTTAAACAATATTTCTCAAAATCCATTTATTAAAATCTTTTCCCATATTTTGGAATTAATTTGATCGGATTATAAAAAATCAACTTTAATACTTTAATTGTAACGGTCTAGGGTTTTCTACTTTAATTTCCAAAAATCCAATTTCATTGTTCTGGTATTCTACGGTACCAAAAATATATTCGGCTAAATCACTACCTTACACAATTCCAATCACAAGTATAATCACACACAGATTATAAATAAATCAACACACAACATATGAAACAAATGCAAATGTTGAATCCAGTTGGATCCCTCCAACCTGTTTCCCTGCATCCACAGATGTTAGCACTACAATTAAATACCCATTCCACTTCGAGGTGGAATATCGCGATATATGGGTTTTATATAATATCATCCGCTATTATGCGGCGCATAGGGTCTTGTCCGCTATATAATGCGGGAAATCAACAACTCCAAATACATATATAATACCAATTCCACTTCAAGGTGGAATATCGCGGTATATGGGTTTAAATATAATATCATCCGCTATTATGCGGCGCATAGGGTCTATGTCAATCCAAAAAATAACAACCATCATCCAAGCAACATCCAATAATTTAAATAAACTATTTAAATAAAATTGATTATCTAATTGAGTGAGAAGTTCTCACCTTTGCCTATGCATGCAATACATTTCCACTCCAGATTGTTTTCTTCACAGTTCTAGACCTTGTAAACAATTATATGATTTTTATTAATATTTGAATCAATCAAACAATTAAATTTTCATTTGATAAATTTAATTAACTAACAATTTAATTTTAACCAATGATTTTAAATTTTAACTAATGATTTTTTTAAAAGCGATTCCTTTTACTAAATTTATTTAACTAAAAGTTAAATTTAAAACTAAACTCCCTTTGATAAGTTATTTTATTTTCATCTTAAAACTGCACCCTTTCAATCTCAATTGTCCAAAATTCAGGGTATGACTGAATCTTTATGAAAGATTGTTAAGCTTTATTTTGGAATCGAAGCGGATTCTAAATGGTGTATCTTTTATATAAAAGATTTGGAATGGAATTTTTTGTGGAACTGGTTTTGAAAGCTATGAATTGAATCTTTGATTTAAATACTGGATGAGTTAAAAATGTGATGACCCTGACTCGACCTTCGAAAATCGACACCTGTACTTCATTAGTACTCGAATGTCGCGGATTTAAACGTCGAATCTAGTTCGTCGGAGCTTATAACACATTAAGTACATGAACACAGCGGAAGAAAATGAATGAATATCATATATAACTCCAATGATACAATATCCAAATATACAACAATGATTAAAATCAGAGATACAATGAAATGCTACAGCGGAAACACCAATGAACTAGCAGCAGAAACAACTAGAACTTGAAACTCCAGAAGAAACACCAATATCAGCAATCTCCATAAATAGCTCAAACCACCATCAAGTTGTACCAAGCTAAGAAAAGTCAGTCGTCCTAACTAAAGACTTCAATATCCAAAGTCTCCAAAGAATTACAAAGAGAAAGCTGAAAGCTACTGAATCTATATCTACTCTCTGAAAAACCAAACTCTGGACTGCTAGTGTGGAAAATTATGGGCACCCAGAGTTTAGGAAGGGAACAATAAACTCCGGGTTAGTCATGGCACTGGTATGAGAAAACAAAAACAGTTTTATCCTTAAAACAATAACAAAGATTTTAAAATATTGAAATCCGCAATGCTTTTTTTTGGAAAATGAAACTGCCATAAAGCCTTTCGCCACACACACAATGCAAGCATACACTTGGAGGAGATTTTTCCTTATGACAGTCAAAAATGCTTGATACGCAAAAACCATTTGATATTATTATTAGTGCATAGTGCAGAAAACATTTCAAAAGTATAATATCAATCTTAGCCAGCATACCACATTGAGGAAAAACAGAAGCGGCCCTAGATGATTTCGAACGAGAATAATACAAATTCAATTTAGGCTTTATTTTATAATTGTTTTTCTCTATGAGGTTTTCATTAGTCGGTATTTCAATTTTTTTTGAAAAGAATTGATTTTCGTTTGAACATGTTTGATTTTACCATTAGACGCTCGACCAAAATTTAAAAAGCCAAAGAGACGCGTGGTAAACTATTGAGCACGTGGTAAAAATTGCAATACGTGTTTATGCAGGTACTGACACAATATTTAAATGCAACATACTCTTTAAATTTGAATTCAAATTCAAATCATCTCGATTTTCGCAACACAAAATTTCGATCTCCAATCAAGGCATGCCGCCAGGCATTTATAATGTTATACGCCCATTCCGAACGCAATGGAAAAAGTTCCATGTCCAAATTCGATCGTATGGAGAAGATAGCATTTTGAACCAGTTATAATATTAAATTTTCAATTTAAATTTCAGTGCATTTGCTTATCGTACGTTCACATGATCACTCCAAAACTACGAAAATTGGAATCCAATAATAATACATTATTACGGATCCAATGGAACTGGTTTCGTCGAATTTCGAGACTGTGTCCCGGATGGTTATTTTTAAATATCGATTTAAACGATCTGAATTCAAAACTGAACAAAACAGTTTCAATTTCAAATCCGAAGCTTTTATTATCTTCAGTATCATCAATATAGATTTTCTAAGCCATCAAATTATTTTTAACAAGCTTAAAATTGAAGATTCAATTTTTTTTACCCAACTTCGATAAATTAAATCCAAAAATTTAATTGCCAAATCCATAGTTATATTTGAAATTCAAGCTAAACCATCATTCAAATATTTAAAATCAATTAAATTTTTTCAATTTCAATTGTCCAAAATTCAGGGTCGTCATAGACTTCCTCCCTTAAAAGAATTTCGTCCCGAAATTACAAGTTAAGAAGAACGATCCTTAACCCATTCGCTATCTTTCCAAAACCAAATAGTTTTACTGGCTTTCCAAAACAAATCTTTTTATTAAGGACCCATTTACTTCAACTAACTTTCCAAAATCTTCCATAGTTTCCAACAATATTGTTTACTTCACAATTCAAATTTAAATTTCAAACTTTCAAAATTTTCTCAAAATTTTTCTAACTCCCTTGAATTTTCGAAAAATTTCGCCAGCGTCTCCTTTGCGTGGCTAGCTCGGTACGACTACGAAATGGCACCACGGGCCCTCAGATTCGAAAAGAAAACAAAAGGCCAAGTGGCTGGACAAGAAAATCATCAAATTTCATACTGAAATTTAAATACATACCTTTTTCGAGCAATTTAAATTACCTTCAAAAGCCAAATCCCAATTCCATTTTCCTTTAACACATCTGTGTGTCTATTTAGCAATAACGTCTAACTACGACATTCAAAATCATTCCATACATTTCTTTACCAAAGCTTCAATATTCATTTAAGCCCGTACGATGCACTTATATCATTCGTATGCAATATCAAATTCGATCGCTCACTCGATCACACAATTTCACTCCCGAACTAGTATCGTCCGCCCGACTTCCTAGTGCGGACTCAGATCTGGTTTCTTGATCAGAATCCGTCATTCTCCTTGCATAGCTGTAAACTATGATAGAGAACTCCCATAATCAACAAAAAAATCCATATCCAGGTTCGCCGTCGAAAATCGAGTGAAAAATTCCAACTCGGATCGATATAACTATCTCGAAATTCTGTGCTCGAATTCTGGATCAAATCATTATGCGAATAAAATATTATACGTACATCCTACATATTTATTAATTGATTATTAGCTTTATCAATTCTCTTTCCTTTATTCACATTTATTTTTCGTTCACTTACTCACAATTACCATTTTACAATTTCCAGTTTAATCTTCATTCACTTATTAATTTGGTATATTTCCAATATCAAATTTACTTAAGAATTTCACACTCCATTTCTTAAGTTCAATATAAATATTCTATATACTTATTTATATTATTTCACTTCGCCACTTTATAACGGTCTAGGTTTTTCAACCGTGCACTTTGGTTTATATCTACTTATATTAAACTGGATTTCCAATTCCATATGAATTCAATTTACCTTTCATTTACAATTATCGAATTCAATTCATTCCAAACCACATTTATTTGGTCATTCCTTCAATTGGTTTCACTTACTAATTTTATTTGAATGGTTCGCTTTGTTTATCACAATCAATTCCAATTCCAGTTCTATTTACTTACAAATTCAAAATGAATTTCAACATTCAATTTCACTTTCATTTACTTGCAATTGTAAATCCATTCTCAATTTTATTTTCCACCTTACTATTTTTATTCCATAACTATTTTAGATAGGATTCCAGAGTTTTTTTCAACATTTCAAAACTATTTTTGAAATCAATTCAAATAATCTTTGTATTCTCAAAACGAAACCAAGTTCGCAAACAACTTCCATTTAAAATAATTCGGCAGCAATTCCTCTCTTGGAAACTCGAAAATGAACGCCGATGATGTCGCGATCATCATCGGAATTATTTTCCAGTGACCGAAAAGAGTTTAGAGCTTTCATCCCTTCAAATCATTTTTCCAAACCTTTGAAAACCATTTTCAAATCAAAAGGGAATTAATTTTTCCCAGATCTCCAAAATTATCGAATTCTTTTCAAAACATTTCTCTGGATTTCCATTTCAAATTATAAATCACATTTACAATTTATATTTACAAATTCCATTTGTATATGAATTTATTTCTCAGCTTTTGATTATAATTTCTGTTTCTTATCCAATAATCAATGATGATAATTTAATATTATCACTTTCTAACAACCAAGCAATCATATACTATAATAATTTATGGAAAATCATTTCTTTCATATACGAAAATAGTTTGGGTGAAATTATTTCATTTACCCTAATTTTAAAACAATATCATGTCGATTTATCTTGTTTAAGAGTTTAGAAATCTCTATCGATACAGTTGGCCAAACTGCACCGACCAGAATCTATAAACAATCAACCGATAAGTCAACATAATATAAATTTTTTTATTCACTAACAAATACGCGCTCATATCTATTTTTGCACTCAAACTCATTCTAGAGTACTATTGCCTCCATCTCTAATGAGTAACACCCAACAGAGCCAAGGTTGTCGCTTAACCAAATGCTTTGATACCACATTGTAACGACCAGATTTCGACTTCCAAAAGTCGGCATTAATACGTCCACTGTATCAACTACCGAACCACCGAACGCCAAAAAACCGAACCATTAGGGTTTTAAAAAGAAGAAGATAGAAGAAAAAACAGAAACAATAACAGAATCTCACATTTCGTAGTGGAACAACATATAATATATAAATGAATAATCTTTAAAACAAAGAACTATATCTGTTATTACAATACAATATCAGAGTACAACAATAACATAGAACATTACCAGTTATAATGACTTGCCTACATAGAAATTTGTCTCATACAAACCCGAACGCAGCAGATACTACACAGTATAGATAATACGTCTCGCCATCCAGCTTGCCACCAGATCTTCACAGCAATCCATCCAGATCCAATTGATAACCTGACTCTAGGCTGCCCGTGTGGAAAATTATGGACACCTAGAGTTTAGGAAGGGAACAATAAACTCCACGTCAATCATGGGACTGGTGTGAGAACTTAAAAACAGTTATTTTCACAAAGAAAATAAAAAGAAATCCATTATGCTTTTGGAAAATGAAACTGCCATAAGGCCTCCCGCCACACACACAATGCAAGCGCACACTTGGAGGAGATTTCTCCTTATGATAGTAAAAAATGCTTGATACGCGAAAACCATTTGATATTATTATTAGTGCATAGTGCAGAGAATATTTCGAAAGTATAATATTAATCTTAGCCAGCATACCACATTTCATCGTATGCCTACTATAGCTACCATGTTCAATAGCAGGTTACCGCCACATTACATGGCAGGTTATACAACTAAAACCGTACAGGGCGCGTATTGTTTCTTTGGATTTTCAACAAATGGTCAGGCTAAGGAACTTCCTACGCCTCTGGAAGGATGCCCCCAAGAACCTAACCGGATCTCTGCTAACACAAGGCCAACACTACCTCGCGCTTTAACTATGCTGTAACTAGGTAACTACCACAAAAGTATGCCATCCTTGGTCATTACCGACCTTTATCCGAGGATCCACAACCACAAAGCAACAACCACAAAGTATAATAAATTTGCAGCATCAACATAGGTAAAATATCTGCGCTCCATACCATGATATCATCTCTTATCTAGAAGGAAATGGACATACCCTAGGGGCACGACCCCTAAAAACCTTGCCGCAACATTCCTTTTTCGACTATTTCCGGGTTATGAGGCTCGACAAAGTCTCATCCACAAAGCTACGCTTTTCACAAAAGACATGCTTCGATCAACAAATGATCAACAACACTTCGTATGCCACATTACCAAGTTGGGAATGTATCATTAATAACCATCAACCACATAACCTCTGAGCTTGTACGTCTCAGAAAAGGGTGTTAAGCTAAGAGAATAAATCTCCGCCACCAAACAAAAATGTATTTGATAGAAACCAGCTTTGCATCTCAACGTGTAATGTCATACATACATCCATACAAGTCTATTCCGGGTTCGAACAGAACCGAAGGCACTTCAAAGAAGCCCTTGCAATCCAGGCATCCACAATCCTGATCGGACTCCCTATCACATATGGAGATATCTATACCGAAGCAACTCAGTGCAGAGTCATTCGACAGGTTGTCCTATTGTTCTCGAAGACACCCGGTCTTCACCACCATCTTCAAATGCTATCCATTTGGTCGTATCACTATTCGAAATGGGTTATATGACACGAAGTCCTCTTCCGGCTAAACCGAATAGTGAGCGCTTAATTCAAAAACACGTGGATATTTCAATCACAAAGATTCATCATCAAGATTCGATGTGGGTTTCGGATAACCATATAGAATCCGAATCCCTATCGCATCGAAATTCAAATGCCATTTAAAGGCCAATATTGATAATCGGTTATTTAACTATCAATCAACATTCACAACAATCACCAAGATTTAAATAATTTTCCCAATTATTTATTTCAAAATATCTTTACAAGATATATTTTCACACTTCAACCATTTGAAAACAAATTTCAAATCACTTTTCACTCGCGGAATAAGATTCCCGATATTATTTATTTCCACTGAAAGTCTGCCGAGTTCAAATAGTTTAAAATACTTTAAATTAGTTATCCAAAATATATACTTGGAAACATTTAGATAAAATTATTTTAAAACATTTATTTAATATTAGTTATGAAAATATTATACCAATATCTCATATAAAACTTCCAGTCCAAATTAACTTTAAAATAACATTTGTAGATCGGGTATAACTATTTAAATAACCATTTTCCAAAACAAATATTAATTAAATCTTTAAATAACCACTTCTATAATTAATTAAATAAATCTTTGCATTGAAGATTAAAAAGAAACAACTTAAGAAAATAATTTCTCCAAAGTATTCTTTTTAAAACCATCTCAAGAACTTTAAATTTATACTTTAAAAGCTACTTGAAAAATATACTCGGCTTTCCAGGGAAAATACACTTTCATTTCAAAATGGTCCATTTAAACCAATTAATAAACCCTTCTCGATTTATTTCAATTTACATTCCCAATTCGTAAATTCCTCACTTTTAAAAATAAACCAATATTTTTATTTGATCTAATTTCCCTATCCTTTATAAATCCCATTATGAATTCAAATTTTGAAATATCCATTGATATGAGATTTTCTCATCGATTTCCAAATATTCACTATCAAACCAAATCAAATTTCAGTTGATTTCCAAATTTATTTTCAAACACCAAATCAATTTCAAATCGATTTTCCAAATTCGTTTTCAAAACACCAAATCAAATTCCATATTGATTTCCCAAATTTATTTTCAAACACCCAAATCAATTTCCAATTAGATTTCCCAAATTTATTTTCAGTCACCAAAATCAATTTCCAAATTTGATTTCTAAATTTATTTCCTTTTAAAATAAATTTCTTTTAAAATAAATTTCTTTACCTCTTCCAATTCATTTAAAAATTCGAATTTTAAAAAAATTCTTCAACTATTAAACAAAATTATTCAAAACCCATTTATTAAAATCTTTTTCCACATTTTGGAATTTATTCAATAAGTTTTCAAAAATAAAACTTTATCTATTTAAATTTCCACTTTTAAATTCACCCAATTCTTTAAATGAATTTGCTTAAAGCTTCTACTTTAAATTCTAAAAATTCAATTTCATATTTCTTGTATCCTACGATACCAAATATATATTCGGCTAAATCATAGCCTTCAGATATCTCAATCACAAATATAATCATACACGGATTATAAATAATCACATACAACATTGAAACAAATTAAAATATTTGAGGAATCCAATTGGATCCCTCTAACCTATTTCCCTGCATCCACATATGTTATCACAACAATTAAATACCCATTCCACTTCGAGGTGGAAAATCATGGTATAAGGGATTTATAAAATATCATCCGCTATTATGCGGCACATAGGGTGTCATTCGCTATATAATGCGGGAAATCAACAACTCCAAATACATATATAATACCAATTCCACTTCGAGGTGGAATATCGCGGTATGTGGGTTTAATATAATATCATCCGCTATTATGCGGCGCATAGGGTCTATTTCAATCCAACAAATAACGACCATCATCTAAGCAACATCCAATAATTTAAATAAACCATTTAAATTAAATCAAGTTTCCAATTGAGTGAGTAGTTCTCACCTTTAACAATGCATGCAATCCATTTCCAATCCAGTTTAACTCGCCTTTGGACCTAGTATAAATAATTTATACAATTGATTAATATTCCAAATAAATCGAATAATAAATTTCCATTTAATAGATTTAATTAACTAATGATTTGTTATAAACTGATTTCCTTTAATAAATCTAATTGTCTAACCATTTGATAAATTTAGTTTACTCACTAAACAAATGATTTCATTTCAAACCAATTTATTTTAATAAATTTGTTTAGCTAAAAATTGAATTAAAACTAAAATTCCTTTTTAATAAATTAACCAAAAATAATATTTTTAGACTTCAAAAACAAATTTTACATAGAATTTTGAACAATTTAAAATTTCTATATTTCTTTCAAAACCGTCTCGATATATATGTACAATTTAAATTTCAAAACAGTTCTGTTTGAACCTTATATATATATATATATTTACTGTAATTGTTTATATTTTCTTACTTCTGCATATATGTATAGATATGTATTAAATTAAAATAAACCCCATACCTTCACTGCCATTGAAGAATCACCACGAAGACCTGCCCTGGTCCGACCAAAATTCACTCACGCTCGAGAGCATCGCGACCTCCCTCGTTTGTCGCCACCGCTTTGCTTCTGCCAGGCTAAGCCCTAAATCCCCAAATTGTCGAAGCAACTCGCGAGCCAAATAAATGCTGCGGCATCACGACCCCGCCTCGCACGATGTCGAACATCCTTCGATCCCATTTTTGAAATAGCGCCGTACCACCATTCACCTGACCTCACTCCAACCCATCGTGCCTAATCCACCCTTACAGATTCGCCGCGCTCCTCGATTTTAAGTTTGCGTGCGAGTGCATGCTCCTCAATTCGCTTCGATTCACTTTGACTTCGACATTGGGGCCGGCTTGAGGAAAAACAGAAGCGGCCCTAGTTGATTTCGAACGAGAGCAATACAAATTCAATTTGGGTTTTATTTTATAATTTTTTTCTCTATGAGGTTTCAATTAATCGGCATTTCAATTTTTTTTCTGAAAAGAATTGATTTTCGTTTGAACATATTCGATTTTACCATTAAACGCTTGACCAAAATTTACAAAACCAAAGAGACCTATGGTAAACTATTGAACACATGGTAAAAATTGCAATACGTGTTCATGCAGGTACTGACACAATATTTTAATGCAACAATACTTTTTAAATTTGAATTCAAATTAAAAGTCAAATCATCTCGATTTCCGCAACACAAAATCTCGATCTCAAATCAAGGCATGCCGCCAGGCGTTTATAATGTTATACGCCCATTCCGAATGCAATGGAAAAAGTTCCGTGTCCAAATTCGATCGTATGGAGAAGATAGCTTTTGAACCAGCTATAATATTAAATTTTCAATTTAAATATCGGCGTGTTTGCTTATCGTACGATCACACGATCACTCCAAACACTGCGAAAATTGAAATCCGATAATAATACATTATTACGGATCCAACGGAACTGATTTCGTCGAATTCCGAGACTATGCCCCGGATGGCTATTTTTAAATATCGATTTAAACGATCTGAATTCAAAACTGAACAAAATAGTTTCAATTTCAAATCCGAAGGTTTTATTATCTTTAGTATCATCAATATAGATTTTCTAAGCCATCAAATTATTTTTAACAAGCTTAAAAGAAGATTCAATTTTTTTTACCCAACTTCGATAAATTAAATCCAAAAATTTAATTGCCAAATCCATAGTTATATTTGAAATTAAAGCTAAACCATCATTCAAATATTTAAAATCAATTAATTTTTTGGTTGCTTGGTTGTTGAGGTAGCGTCGGTCTTGTGTTAGCAGAGATCCGGTTAGGTTCTCGGGGGCGTTCTTCCAGAGGCGTACCCATTTCGGTAAGGAAGTTCCTTAGCCTGATCATTTGTTGGAAATCCAAAGAAACAATACGCGCCCTGTACGATTTTAGTTGTATAACCTGCCATGGAATGTGGCGATAACCTGTTATTGAATATGGTAGCTATAGTAGGCATACGACGAAATGTGGTATGCTGGCTAAGATTAATATTATACTTTCGAAATGTTTTCTACACTATGCACTAATAATAGTATCAAAAGGTTTTCGCGTATCAAGCATTTTTGACTGTCATAAGGAGAAATCTCCTCCAAATGTGCGCTTGCATTGTGTGTGTGGCGGGAGGCCTTATGGCAGTTTCATTTTCCAAAAGCATAACGGATTTCTTTTTATTTTCTTTGTGAAAGTAACTGTTTTTAAGTTCTCACACTAGTCCCATGACTGACCTGGAGTTTATTGTTCCCTTCCTAAACTTTAGGTGTCCATAATTTTCCACGCGGGCAGCCTAGAGTCAGTTTATCAATTGGATCTGGATGGATTGCTGTGGAGATCTGGAGGCAAGTTGGATGGCGAGATGTATAATCTATACTATGTAGTATCTGCTGCGTTCGGGTTTGTGTGAGACAAATTTCTATTTAGGCAAGTCATTATGTAACGACCCAGAATTTTAATTTATTAAAATTTGAATATTTAATTAATTTTAAATATTTATAAGTGAATTTATAAGTCAACTAAATTTTTATTTGAATTATTGGATTTAATTGAATAATTAAATCGATAATTTAATATGTTAAATTATGAAAATAATTGAAAATTGAGTTAAATATGATTGGAAATGATTTGTAAAATTTTATTTTATCATATTAGAGTTAGAATGATATTTTAGAACTTTTAAAATCGAATTAAAAGTTAATTTGTGAAAATTGAATATTTTAATATTTAAATCGACTAGTGAAAATAGTCAATTTTTGAACAGTCTCAGAATTGAACGAGACCAGTTCCATTGGATCCGTAATAGTTAGTTATTACCGGATTTCAAATTTCGTGTCAATCGGAGCTATCATTTGATCGTGGCAGCTCGAAACGCATCGAATTATTTTTAATTTTAATTTGGCGAGTTAAAATAGCCATTTTTCAAAAAGTCTCGGATTTCGACAAAACCAGTTTCATCGGATCCGTAATTTGATATTATTGTATGGTTTCAAATTTCAAGTCAACTGGATTTACTGTTTGTCCGGTACAAATTAAAACGCCTAGAAATCGATTTAAATCGGTTTAATTTAAATTGAACGTTTATAGCCATAACTCGCACAGATGTCCGAATTAGCTTCCGAAACCTGTTCCATTGTGTCCAGAACGCGGGGTAAACCCTAGGAACGCTGGTTACGGCGCGTAAATCGGAGTTTGGAATTTCCGGGATGAATAGTGTTCGATTTTTTCCTATAAATAGCCCACTATCTCAAAAAAATAAAAACCCTAATTTCCTACTGCAGCCGCCACCCCCCCTATCTAAGGCCAGAAATGCTCAACGTTCATCCCTCGATTTCTCGAAATCCATCAACTTTTAGACAAAACCCTTAACTACAAAGTGGTAGAGCACGACGAGAGCTTGAAGTTCAACGGTCATGATCAAATATGGAGAGACGAGGAGGGAGATATGGGGTGCCGTTCGTGACATGTTGCACACGCAACCCTAGGCGCATAGGGTTGCCGAGTGTCACATGGTGGCAGGCGTGTGTAGAGGGGGTCGTGCTCTTCGTGATGGCATCTCCTGATCGACATGTAGTTGAGTATCTAGCTCGCGGTATTTAACCCTAGTTTAGGCAATGGGTTCGGCGGCTTCGTTAGTGACCTGTAGGTGAACGAAAAGAGGAAGGAGAAGGGGAGGCCGTTGGATCTGGAGATGGACGGCTATGGATTGTGTAGGGTTTATAATTTTAATTTATGTTGTAATTTTATTAAGTATAAACTCGTGTAACTTCAAAAATACATAACTTTTTCATACGAGGTCGAAAACGCGCGAAACTAGTTGCGTTGGAATCGTATGGACGAGCACTACGCGATGAAATTGGATTGGAGTCGTTTGGAGTTAGTGAGAATTTTGGGTAAAATTAAACGTTTATTCGAAGTAAATCGCTAAAACGAAAATAAAATCAAGGTGAGAACTTCTCACTCAATCGAATCAGTTTCGATTTTATTTTAAATAGTTAGATTTAAAATATTTGAATGCATGTTTGAATGATCATTGTTATCTATTGATTGTTAAAATAGACATTATACGCCGTTAGTAAGCGGATGTTATTTATTAAAAACATATACTGCGAATATTTCATAAACAGTGAAATTGGTATTATATATAATAGCAATATATATATATATTGGCATATGTATATATTGGAGTTGTTGATTTCCCGCATTTTTTGTTTAGCGGATGAGACCCTATTGCGCCGTTATTAAGCGGATAATATTTAAAATCCCATATACCGCGATAATTTCGTACTGGAGCGAAATTGGTATTGTGCTAATGTTTGTGATGCAGGAAACAGGTTGGAGGGATCCAACTGGATTCCTCAACAGTATTTATTTGATTTCAAATATTTTGATATTTGATGGATTATCATATCGGTATATGATAACGTTGTTGTAATGATTGACTATTTGGTATGTAGCATCATTGGACCAAATTTTGGAATTTTAAAATGATTCGTAAAGTGATTTTTGAAAATATACAGTATGTTTGGAAATTGATTCATTTTAAATATATAAACGTTATAATTTTTAAAGTTATAAAAATTATGATTTTTGAGAAATATAGTTAAAAATTGATTTTTGAGAATAAGGTGCTATTGATTTTATAAAATAGTTTAATCGGGATTTTAGAATTTATTGTGAAAAGTTTAAATATAGGATTTATAAAATTTAATTATTTTATGAATCAAAATGGTGAAATAATAATGGATATTAAAGACGTTTTAAAAGAATAATATAAATTGAATTATATTTAGAGATTTATAAATGGATATTTATAAATTGAAATATTGACATTATAAAACAAGTTTTTATAAGTGTTTGAATGAAGTAAAAAAAAGAATAAAAGAATGAAATTTATAGAATTTTAAACAGTGAATTTATAAATGAAATTTTATAAACAGTAGGTTTATAAAATTTATAAAGTTATTGAAAGAATGAATTTTGGATAAATAAACAATCTTATAAGTTATAAGATTTACAATTTGGGAAGTTAAAAGAACGATTTTTGTAAAATAATCGTTTTATAAGTGTTTAACTTATAATGTGAACTTTTGTTTTATAATTGAGTTATAAATCGAATAGGTTAATAAAGGAGATTTATAAAAAGTTGTTATAAAATAAATAGAAATGGAATTTATAAACGTTGTTTTATAAATTCGCAAACGACTTATTTTGATAAGTTAATTGTTGAAACCTATTAATGGAATTATATTCACATTTTTGACTGTGAATAATCCTTTGAAATAAAATGTATAGAAATGATGAAATTTGTTAACGTAGTATATTCACGTTTTGGAATAGTGAAAAATATGTTAAAGAAAATGTTTAGAATGTGATATTTTAAATATAATTAAAACGATCTAACGATGTTTTAAAATGTGTTGAGATTCGAAACCATAGGTTTCAACATTTATTGTTGAAATAGACGTTTTCGAGAAATAAAAGGAAATAGTGGACTATAACACTGTTGTTATAGTAAATGATTTCCGAAAGGAAATGTTTTGTATAGTATTGGGATTTATATATCTATTTTAATTTCGAATCCCTATACTAGTGATTTTGGGTTGTTGTAACGATGTTTTACGCAACATTCGTTTTGGCCCAAATAAATATGTTTAAGAGAATGATTTCCTTAAAGAATGAAATATGTACTTAATCTCGATTTAAGTATATTGAATATTTTCTAAGTGTTGAAAATAAATAAAATTTGTGAATTACTTATTAAATAAGTATGGAAATGTTTTCCAATATAAAGTGAATATTTTAGGAATTTATCTTTTTGAAGATAAATTGAAATGAATAATTGAAATCGTATATTCATAGATATTGTGAAATATAAATTCACTATGGAATTTATAAAAGAAAGTGGAATTTGATTAAAAATAAATATTGATTTATTTTTGAAGTATTGAAATTATATATCTAGTGAAGATATTTTGAAAAATAAATAATTTGGAAAATTATTTGGAATCTGGTGATGTTGTGCATATCCATTGATAGTTCAATAACCGACTATCAATATTTCCCTTTGAATGGGTAATTGATATGATTTGTTTGAATGTGAATGCCACACTTATTTTTGAATAAGCGCTCACTATTCGGGTTAACCGGGAAAGGACCATGGGGTCGTATAACCCATTCCGAATATGTGATACGTCGTTGTGAATTGCATTGATGACCGGTGTTGAAGACCGAGTATTTGCGAAAGCGATAGGATGACCTATCGATTGTCTCTGCACTGGGTAGCTCCTGGTATAGAGATCTCCTAAGTGATGGGAAATTCGATCGGGATTGTGAATACCCGGATTGCAAGGACTTCTTTGTAAGTGCCTTCGGTTTTGTTCGAGCCCGGAACAGACTTGTATGGATTGTATGTCTGACGTTACAAATTGAGATATAAAGCAGATTTCTTTCAAATATATTTCTGTTGGTGGCGAAGAATTTATTCTTTTAGCTTAACACCCTTCTCTGAGACGTACTAGCTCAGAGGTTATGTAGTTGAAGGTTATCAGCGATATATTCCCAATTTGGTAATGTGACATGCTGAGTGTAGCTGTAAATGATCATTGTGTTGATTATTTGTGATAGGATCGTTTATTTGATCGTCTATCCTGGTGATCATTTCTATGATCATTTGTTGACCCAAAGCATGGCTTTTGTATAAAGTATGTTTTTGAGGACGTGACTTCGTCGAGCCTCACACCCCGTGAATGGTCAAAACAGGAAAGATGCGGCAAGGTTATGAGGGGTAGCGCCCTTTAGGATATGTGCATTTCCTTCTGGAAAAGGGTGGTATCATGGTATGGAGCCCAGATACTTACTCATGTTGAAAACACTTTGTTATGATTGTGTGAATTGATTGCGAGCGCTCGGTGAAAAGGTCCCAAAGGACCGGGGGATGGCATATTCGGTCAGTTGTTACTCAGTTAGGGGTAACCCGGCCTTGTGTTGGTAGAGATCCAGTTTGGTTCTCGGGGATGTCCATCCAGAGGCATTCTCATGTGGCAATGGGAAGTTCCTTGGCCTGATCATTCGTTGGAAATCCAAAGAAGCAATACGTGACTTGTACGGTTTTAGTTGTAGAACCTGCCATCTAATATGGTAGCTATTAGTAGGCATAATATAATGGTACCTATGCTGGCTAAGATTTATATTCTACTTTCGAAATGAATTTTTCCTACACTATGCACTAATAATAATATCAAATGTTCTTTTTAAATGCGTATCAAGCATCTTTGGCTATCATAAGAAGAAATCTTCCCCAAGTCTGCGTTTGCATTGTGTGTATGGCGGGAGGTCTTATGGTAGTCTCATTTTTAAAAGCATTGCGAATTGAAATAAAAATATTCCTCTATTTTTTATTTTTAAAGATAAATAAACTTTTTTGAGTTCTCACACCAGTCACATGACTGACTTGGAGTTTATTGTTTTCCTTCCTAAACTCTGGGTGCCCACCAATTTCCACACGGGCAGTCAAGAGTTAGGTTTATCAGGATATTCTGGATATTCTGGAGTTGCTGGAGGCAAGCTGGATGGCATGGTGTATTACTAGTTTATATAGTATTTCTTTTTCCGCTGCATTGTTTGTTGTTGTATACTCTGATGATATGATGTAAAGTATAAAATGTAATAACTGATATAGTTCTTTGTTTAAAGATTATTCATTTATTATTATATATTGTTCCGCTACGAATTATGAGATTCCGATGTTGTTCTGTTGTTTTCTGTTCCGTTCTATTCTCTTTTTCTTCTATTTTAAAATGTTCTATTTTTCTTTTACCTCCATCTTCTCTACCTTATCTATTTTCTACTATCTTCTTTTCTTTCTTCTTCTTTTCTTTTCTTTAAAACCCTCAGTGTTCGGTTTTCCGTCGTTCGATTTCTCGGCAGTCGATAAAGTGAGTATCGATGTTGAATTTTCGGAAGTCGAAGAATCGGGTCCTGACAATGTGGTATCAGAGCTTATGGTTAAGCGACAACCATGGTTCTGTTGGGTATCATTCATTAGAGATAGAGTCAGTAGTACTCTAGAATGAGTTTGAGTGTAATAATAGCTATGAGAGCGTATTTGTTAGTGAATATAAAATTGTTTTGTGTTGTGTTGACTTATCGGTTGATCGTTTATAGATTTCGGTCGATGTAGTCTAGCTAACTATCGTAGAAAGGGGTTTCTAAACTCTTAAACAAGATAAATCGACATAATATGGTTTTAAATTGGGTAAATGGAATAATTTTACCTTGAGTATATTTTATATATATAAAGAAATAATTTTTTAGAATTATTAAAGTGTATATAAGTTGATTGAATAAGTTGTTTGAATAATCTAAATTAAAGAATAATTGTATAAGTAAAAGAATTATAAGAATTGAATTATAATTGAAGTGATTTACAATTGAGAAATAAACACATATATATAAGAAGTGAAACTATATGAATATATTTATGAATATGAGTTGTAAATAAAAATGAATTTAAAGTTAAATGGAAATTTACTTTAAAAATGAAATATAACTTAAGTGATATGGAATGAAGTTGATACTAGTATCAAAGTAAATTAATAAAGTTAAGTGATGAATATAAACTTGAGTTATATAAATGAATTGGATTAAAGGATTGAATGTTAATCAATTAAATGTGAATTAAATTGATAGGAAATAATGAATGTAAGTGTTAATTCATTAAAATCTTATGTTATTGGAAGTTGAAAGATTGAATGGAAATCAATTTAATTGAACTAATTGAAAGTGATGGTGTTAAAACCAAATTGAATGAATATAAGCAAAGGAATTTGGTTGTAATTAATATACATTGGTTGTTATATGATTGTTAGTTGATTGTATATAATTCCTTAAGAATTAATGAAATTGAAAGCTAAAGTAATGAAAATTCAATTGGAAGTTAAGCAAATCTTGAGTAGAATT
Source organism: Allium cepa (assembly GCA_030765085.1). NCBI lineage: Eukaryota > Viridiplantae > Streptophyta > Magnoliopsida > Asparagales > Amaryllidaceae > Allium > Allium cepa. Next base: position 574,282,775 of record CM060937.1, on the reverse strand, counting down.
GAATTTGATTTGGAAGTCAACCAACTTGAATATGGATTAGTGAATATAAACTAATTGAAAATGAATGTTAGTAAAAACATCCACCGTTAATGAATCATATGTGATTAAATTGAAAACCATTTCATTGAATATTAATGAGAATATAAATGAATATTTATTGGTTATGAATGCTAGTTGGTTGATGGTTGAATATATTGCTTTTGTTTCATTTGCTATGTGACATATATAGTTATTATGTTGATATATGTTGTATATTGATACTATTGTCCATATACATGATTCTCATGTTGTTTGTTGAGTGATTAGTAGGTGCGGATCGCGTTTGCTTCGCATTTGGAGCTCGCTTTCGCGCTATATTAGCCGTATATGCTTGCCAATAAAATATAAGGTACATATCTCGGATTACATATCGTACTTTTATACTTTTTCCCTTCGGGATGCCTTATTACTTGATGAGATGTATATTTGTGATATATATACTGTCATTTTTTTTTCAGATCGAGCCGCGCAAAGGAGACTATGGCGAATTTTTTCGGAAATTTAAGGCGTTAGAAAAATTTGAGAAAATTTGGAAAATTTTGAAAACTTTAACTTTTATTTGGAATTGAAAGTTAAACAATAGTAGTTGTTTTTGAAAAGATACCTAAGTATGATTTGAAAACTTAGTAAGTTATTATAAGAAGTTTAACTATGAATTTTTGGGAAAGTTAATAAATTCTGTAACTTTTCTTACTTAATAATTTCGAGGACGAAATTCTTTTAAGGGGGGAAGATTGTAACGACCCAGAATTTTAATTTATTAAAATTTGAATATTTAATTAATTTTAAATATTTATAAGTGAATTTATAAGTCAAATAAATTTTTATTTGAATTATTGGATTTAATGAATAATTAAATCGATAATTTAATATGTTAAATTATGAAAATAATTGAAAATTGAGTTAAATATGATTGGAAATGATTTGTAAAATTTTATATTATCATATTAGAGTTAGAATGATATTTTAGAACTTTTAAAATCGAATTAAAAGTTAATTTGTGAAAATTGAATATTTTAATATTTAAATCGACTAGTGAAAATAGTCAATTTTTGAATAGTCTTAGAATTGAACGAGACCAGTTCCATTGGATCCGTAATAGTTAGTTATTATCGGATTTCAAATTTCGTGTCAATCGGAGCTATCGTTTGATCGTGGCAGCTCGAAACGCATCGAATTATTTTTAATTTTAATTTGGCGAGTTAAAATAGCCATTTTTCAAAAAGTCTCGGATTTCGACGAAACCAGTTTCATCGGATCCGTAATGTGATATTATTGTATGGTTTCAAATTTCAAGTCAATTGGATTTACCGTTTGTCCGGTACAAATTAAAACGCCTAAAAATCGATTTAAATCGGTTTAATTTAAATTGAACGTTTATAGCCATAACTCGCACAGATGTCCGAATTAGCTTCCGAAACCTGTTCCATTGTGTCCGGAACGCGGGGTAAACCCTAGAAACGCTGGTTACGGCGCGTAAATCGGAGCTCGGAATTTCCGGGATGAATAGTGTTCGATTTTTTCCTATAAATAGCCCACTATCTCAAAAAAATAAAAAAAGAAAAAAAGAAAAACCCTAATTTCCTACTGCAGCCGCCACCCCCCCATCTAAGGCCAGAAATGCTCAACGTTCATCCCTCGATTTCTCGAAATCCATCAACTTTTAGACAAAACCCTTAACTACAAAGTGGTAGAGCACGACGAGAGCTTGAAGTTCAACGTTCATGATCAAATATGGAGAGACGAGGAGGGAGATATGGGGGGCCGTTCGTGACATGTTGCGCACGCAATCCTAGGCGCATAGGGTGGCCGAGTGTCACGTGGTGGCAGGCGTGGATAGAGGGGGTCGTGCTCTTCGTGATGGCATCTCCTGATCGACATGTAGTTGAGTATCTAGCTCGCGATATTTAACCCTAGTTTAGGGAATGGGTTCGGCGGCTTCGTTAGTGACCTGTAGGTGAACGAAAAGAGGAAGGAGAAGGGGAGGCCGTTGGATCTAGAGATGGACGGCTATGGATTGTGTAGGGTTTATAATTTTAATTTATGTTGTAATTTTATTAAGTATAAACTCGTATAACTTCAAAAATACATAACTTTTTCATACGAGGTCGAAAACGCGCGAAACCAATTGCGTTGGAATCGTATGGACGAGCACTACGCGATGAAATTGGATTGGAGTCGTTTGGAGTTAGTGAGAATTTTGGGTAAAATTAAACGTCCGTTTAATTTTATTCGAAGTAAATCGCTAAAACGAAAATAAAATCAAGGTGAGAACTTCTCACTCAATAGAATCAGTTTCGATTTTATTTTAAATAGTTAGATTTAAAATATTTGAATGCATGTTTGAATGATGATTGTTATCTATTGATTGTTAAAATAGACATTATACGCCGTTAGTAAGCAGATGTTATTTATTAAAAACATATACCGCGTATATTTCATAAACAGTGAAATTGGTATTATATATAATAGCAATATATATATATTGGCATATGTATATATTGGAGTTGTTGATTTCCCGCATTTTTTTGTTTAGCGGATGAGACCCTATTGCGCCGTTATTAAGCGGATAATATTTAAAATCCCATATACCGCGATAATTTCGTACTGGAGCGAAATTGGTATTGTGCTAATGTTTGTGATGCAGGAAACAGGTTGGAGGGATCCAACTGGATTCCTCAATAGTATTTATTTGATTTCAAATATTTTGATATTTGATGGATTATCATATCGGTATATGATATCGTTGTTGTCATGATTGACTATTTGGTATGTAGCATCATTGGACCAAATTTTGGAATTTTAAAATGATTCATAAAGTGATTTTTGAAAATATACAGTATATTTGGAAATTGATTCATTTTAAATAAATAAACGCTATAATTTTTAAAGTTATAAAAATTATGATTTTTGAGAAATATAGTTAAAAATTGATTTTTGAGAATAAGATGCTATTGATTTTATAAAATAGTTTAATCGGGATTTTAGAATTTATTGTGAAAAGTTTAAATATAGGATTTATAAAATTTAATTATTTTATGAATCAAAATGGTGAAATAATAAAGGAGATTAAAGACGTTTTAAAAGAATAATATAAATTGAATTATATTTAGAGATTTATAAATGGATATTTATAAATTGAAATATTGACATTATAAAACAAGTTTTTATAAGTGTTTGAATGAAGTAAAAAAAGAATAAAAGAATGAAATTTATAGAATTTTAAACAGTGAAGTTCTAAATGAAATTTTATAAACAGTAGGTTTATAAAATTTATAAAGTTATTGAAAGAATGAATTTTGGATAAATAAACAATCTTATAAGTTATAAGATTTACAATTTGGGAAGTTAAAAGAACGATTTTTGTAAAATAATCGTTTTATAAGTGTTTAACTTATAATGTGAACTTTTGTTTTATAATTGAGTTATAAATCGAATAGGTTAATAAAGGAGATTTATAAAAAGTTGTTATAAAATAAATAGAAATGGAATTTATAAACGTTGTTTTATAAATTCGCAAACGACTTATTTTGATAAGTTAATTGTTGAAACCTATTAATGGAATTATATTCACATTTTTTACTGTGAATAATCCTTTGAAATAAAATGTATAGAAATGATGAAATTTGTTAACGTAGTATATTCACGTTTTGGAATAGTGAAAAATATGTTAAAGAAAATGTTTAGAATGTGATATTTTAAATAGAATTAAAACGATCTAACGATGTTTTAAAATGTGTTGAGATTCGAAACCATAAATTTCAACATTTATTGTTGAAATAGACGTTTACGAGAAATAAAAGGAAATAGTGGACTATAACACTGTTGTTATAGTAAATGATTTCCGAAAGGAAATGTTTTGTATTGTATTGGGATTTATATATCTATTTTAATTTCGAATCCCTATACTAGTGATTTTGGGTTGTCGTAACGATGTTTTACGCAACATTCGTTTTGGCCCAAATAAATATGTTTAAGAGAATGATTTCCTTAAAGAATGAAATATATACTTAATCTCGATTTAAGTATATTGAATATTTTCGAAGTGTTGAAAATAAATAAAATTTGTGAATTACTTATTAAATAAGTATGGAAATGTTTTCCAATATAAAGTGAATATTTTAGGAATTTATCTTTTTGAAGATAAATTGAAATGAATAATTGAAATCGTATATTCATAGATATTGTGAAATATAAATTCACTATGGAATTTATAAAAGAAAGTGGAATTTGATTAAAAATAAATATTGATTTATTTTTGAAGTATTAAAATTATATATCTAGTGAAGATATTTTGAAAAATAAATAATTTGAAAAATTATTTGGAATCTGGTGATGTTGTGCATATCCATTGATAGTTCAATAACCGACTATCAATATTTCCCTTTGAATGGGTAATTGATATGATTTGTTTGAATGTGAATGCCACACTTATTTTTGAATAAGCGCTCACTATTCGGGTTAACCGGGAAAGGACCATGGGGTCGTATAACCCATTCCGAATATGTGATACGTCGTTGTGAATTGCATTGATGACCGGTGTTGAAGACCGAGTATTTGCGAAAGCGATAGGATGACCTATCGATTGTCTCTGCACTGGGTAGCTCCTGGTATAGAGATCTCCTAAGTGATGGGAAATTCGATCGGGATTGTGAATACCCGGATTGCAAGGACTTCTTTGTAAGTGCCTTCGGTTTTGTTCGAGCCCGGAACAGACTTGTATGGATTGTATGTCTGACGTTACAAATTGAGATATAAAGCAGATTTCTTTCAAATATATTTCTGTTGGTGGCGAAGAATTTATTCTTTTAGCTTAACACCCTTCTCTGAGACGTACGAGCTCAGAGGTTATGTAGTTGAAGGTTATCAGTGATATATTCCCAATTTGGTAATGTGACATGCTGAGTGTAGCTATAAATGATCATTGTGTTGATTATTTGTGATAGGATCGTTTATTTGATTGTCTATCCTGGTGATCATTTCTATGATCATTTGTTGACCCAAAGCATGGCTTTTGTATAAAGTATGTTTTTGAGGACGTGACTTCGTCGAGCCTCACACCCCGTGAATGGTCAAAACAGGAAAGATGCGGCAAGGTTATGAGGGGTAGCGCCCTTTAGGATATGTGCATTTCCTTCTGGAAAAAGGTGGTATCATGGTATGGAGCCCAGATACTTACTCATGTTGAAAACACTTTGTTATGATTGTGTGAATTGATTGCGAGCGCTCGGGAAAAGGTCCCAAAGGACCGGGGGATGGCATATTCGGTCAGTTGTTACTCAGTTAGGGGTAACCCGGCCTTGTGTTGGTAGAGATCCAGTTTGGTTCTCGGGGATGTCCATCCAGAGGCATTCTCATGTGGCAATGGGAAGTTCCTTGGCCTGATCATTCGTTGGAAATCCAAAGAAACAATACGTGACTTGTACGGTTTTAGTTGTAGAACCTGCCATCTAATATGGTAGCTATTAGTAGGCATAATATAATGGTACCTATGCTGGCTAAGATTTATATTCTACTTTCGAAATGAATTTTTCCTACACTATGCACTAATAATAATATCAAATGTTCTTTTTAAATGCGTATCAAGCATCTTTGGCTATCATAAGAAGAAATCTTCCCCAAGTCTGCGTTTGCATTGTGTGTGTGGCGGGAGGTCTTATGGTAGTCTCATTTTTAAAAGCATTGCGAATTGAAATAAAAATATTCCTCTATTTTTGATTTTTAAAGATAAATAAACTGTTTTGAGTTCTCACACCAGTTACATGACTGACTTGGAGTTTATTGTTTTCCTTCCTAAACTCTGGGTGCCCACCAATTTCCACACGGGCAGTCAAGAGTTAGGTTTATCAGGATATTCTGGATATTCTGGAGTTGCTGGAGGCAAGCTGGATGGCATGGTGTATTACTAGTTTATATAGTATTTCTTTTTCCGCTGCATTGTTTGTTGTTGTATACTCTGATGATATGATGTAAAGTATAAAATGTAATAACTGATATAGTTCTTTGTTTAAAGATTATTCATTTATTATTATATGTTGTTCCGCTGCGAATTGTGAGATTCCGATGTTGTTCTGTTGTTTTCTGTTCCGTTCTATTCTCTTTTTCTTCTATTTTAAAATGTTCTATTTTTCTTTTCCCTCCATCTTCTCTACCTTATCTATTTTCTACTATCTTCTTTTCTTTCTTCTTCTTTTCTTTTCTTTAAAACCCTCAGTGTTCGGTTTTCCGTCGTTCGATTTCTCGGCAGTCGATAAAGTGAGTATCGATGTTGAATTTTCGAAAGTCGAAGAATCGGGTCCTGACACATTATAACTGCCAATGTTGTGTGTTGTTGTTGTACTCTGACATTGTATTGTAATAACAGATATAGTTCATTGTTTTAAACATTATTCATTTATATATTATATGTTGTTCCACTACGAAATGTGAGATTCTATTATTGTTTGTAACGACCCAAAATTTTGAACAATTTAAATTGAAAATATTTAATTAATTTTAAATATTTGAATGATGGTTTGACTTGAGTTTCAAATTATCAGAATGAATATGGCGATTAAATTATAAAATTTAATCTATTGAAAATGGAATAAAAATTTGAATCTTCAATTTTAAGCCGATTAAAAATATTTCAAAGGCTTGTGGTTGCTTGAATTTGAATGCTACACTTATTTTTAAAAAAATAAGTGCTCACTATTCGGGTTAGCCGGGAAAGGACCTTGGGGTCGTATAACCCATTCCGAATATGTGATACGTCATAATAGATAGCATTGATGACCGGTGTTGAAGACCGGATATTTTTGAAAACGGAAGGATTACCGTCGAATGTTTCTACATCGTCTGATCCCCGATATAGAAATTTATTACCCTTTGTGATGGGAAGTCCGGTCATGATTAGTGAATATCCGGATTGCAAGGACTTCTTTGTAAGTGCCTTCGGTTCCGTTCGATCCCGGAACAGACTTGTATGGAGGTGTGTCTGACGTTACAATTTGAGATGTAAAGCTGGTTTCTATCAAATATATTTCCGTTGGTTAGAGGTTATGTAGTTGATGGTTACTAGTGAAACATTGCCAAATTGGTAATGTGGCATACAAAGTGTTGTTGAGCATTTGATGATCAAAGCACAGATTTTGTATAAAGCGTGGCTTTATGGACGAGACTTCGTCGGACCTCACACCCCGAAAATGGTCAAAACAGGAAGGATGCGGCAGGGTTATTAGGGGGTAGCACCCCTTTAGTGTATGTCATTCCTTCTGGATAGAGGTGGTATCATGGTATGGAGCCAGATACTTAACCTATGTTGTTGCTGCAAATTTATTGCTTTGTGGTTATTGGAAATCGAGGATCCTCGGATATAGAGCAGTTACGATCGGGGAATGACATATTCGTGTCAGTAGTTACCCAGTTAGGGGTAACCCGGCCTGTGTTGGCATAGATCCGGTTAGGTTCTCGGGTCGTCTTTCCAGAGGCGTACCCATGTGGCAATGGGAAGTTCCTTGGCCTGACCATTTGTTGGAAATCCAAAGAAACAATACGATCTTGTACGGTTTTAGTTGTAGAACCTATCATTCACTTATGGTGGTCACCACTGTTTGGATGGTAGCTATAGTAGGCATAAGTGTGAAATGCCTATGCTGGCTAAGATTTATATCTTTACTTTCGAAATGATTTTTCCTACACTATGCACTAGTAATAATATCAAATGTTTCTTTTTAATGCGTATCAAGCATCTTTGACTATCATAAGAAGAAATCTCCTCCGATTCTACGTTTGCATTGTGTGTGCATGGGAGGCCTTATGGTAGTCTCATTTTCTAAAAAGCATTGCGAATCTATTTTAAAATTATCCTGTTCTTTGTTTTAAAGATAAACTGTTTTAGTTCTCACACCAGTATTGCTTATCTAGGTGAAATGTGATGGGGGGGTTCTCGCTTCGCGGGTAGGTGGCGAACGGGAGACTCTTGCCCCCACATGTCCTCTTTACGGGGTTGGTTAGGCAGAGTCCGTGACAGTCGAGAGGCTGGCCGTAAAAGCAAGCTTGGGATATCAGTGTAAGCCACGGTGGGGCTGGGATGGTTGAAAAGCCTACCGGTTGTAACCGCTGTCGATGGTTGAAAAGCCTAGATCCTTACAATGTGGTATCAGAGCATATGGTTAAGCGACAATCATGGCTCTGTTGGGTGTTACTCATTAGAGATAGAGTCGGCAGTACTCTAGAATGAATTTGAGTGTAATAATAGATATGAGTGCGTACTTTTTAGTGAATATGAAATTGTTCTGTATTGTGTTGACTTATCGGTTGATTGTTTATAGATTCTGGTCGGTGCAGTCTAGCTAACTATGTTGATAGGAGTTTCTAAACTCTTAATGTAACGTACGCGGATTTTCGTTGCCGAAAAACCGAATAGTTATGGGTTTTAAAAAGAATTTAAGAAAAGAAAAAGAAAGAATAAGAGGGAAAAGATAGAAAAATAGAGAAGATAGAGAATAGAAGTTTTAAAATAGAAGAAAACGAGAATAGGAGAAAATAGAACGGAACAGAAAACAACAGAACAACATCAGAATCTCACAATTCGCAGCGGAACAACATATAATAATAAATGAATAATCTTTAAACAAAGAACTATATCAGTTATTACATTTTATACATTACATCACAACATATCATCAGAGTGTACAACAACATCATACAACAACAAACAATGCAGCGGAAAAAGAAATATTATATAAACTAGTAATACGCCATGCCATCCAACTTGCCTCCAGCAACTCCAGAATATCCAGAATATCCTGATAAACCTTAACTCTTAACTGCCCGTGTGGAAATTGGTGGGCACCCAGAGTTTAGGAAGGAAAACAATAAACTCCAAGTCAGTCATGTGACTGGTGTGAGAACTCAAAACAGTTTATTTACTTTAGAAATCAAAATAAAGGAATATTTTTAAATTCAATTCGCAATGCTTTTAAAAATGAGACTACCATAAGGCCTCCCGCACACACACACATGCAAACGCGGAATCGGAGGAGATTTCTCCTTATGATAGCCAAAGATGCTTAATACGCATTTAAAATAACATTTGATATTATTACTAGTGCATAGTATAGGAAAATCATTTCAAAAATAAAGATATAAATCTTAGCCAGCATAGACATTCCGCACTTATGCCTACTATAGCTACTATGTTCAATAGCAGGTTACCGCCACATTCCATAGCAGGTTATACAACTAAAACCGTACAAGTTTCGTATTGTTTCTTTGGATTTCCAACAAATGGTCAGGCCAAGGAACTTCCCTTTGCCACATGGAAACGCCTCTGGCTGGACGTCCCCGAGAACTTAACCAGCTCTCTGCCAACACAAGGCCGGGTTACCTTTATCACTAGGTAACTACTACACGAATATGGCATCCCCCGGTCCCATTGGACCTTTTAACCGAGCGCTCGTCACCAACAACACCACACAGTAATAAAATATAGTGTTTCAACATGAGTAAGTATCTGGGCTCCATACCATGATACCACCCTTTCCAGAAGGAAATGCACATACCCTAAAGGGAGCTACCCCTCATAACCTTGCCGCATCTTTCCTGTTTTGACCATTCCGGGATGTGAGGCTCGACGAATTCACGTCCACAAAAACATACTTTATACAAAAGCCATGCTTTGGGTCAACAAATGATCAACACAATGATCACAAGGATAGACGATCAAATAAATGATCCTATCACAAATAATCAACACAATGATCATTTCAGCATCACTCAGCATGTCACATTACCAAATTGGGAATATATCGCTGATAACTTCAACTATATAACCTCTGAGCTCGTACGTCTCAGAGAAGGGTGTTAAGCTAAAAGAATAAATTCTCCGCCACCAACAGAAATATATTTGAAAGAAATCGGCTTTATATCTCAACTTGTAACGTCAGACATACTATCCATACAAGTCTGTTCCGGGCTCGAACAAAACCGAAGGCACTTCTTACGAAGCCCTTGCAATCCGGGTATTCACAATCCCGATCGAATTTCCCATCACTTAGGAGATCTCTATACCAGGAGCTACCCAGTGCAGAGACAATCGATAGGTCATCCTATCGCTTTCACAAATACTCGGTCTTCAACACCGATCTTCAATGTAATTCACAACGACGTATCACATATTCGGAATGGGTTATACGACCCCATGGTCCTTTCCCGGTTAACCCGAATAGTGAGCGCTTATTCAAAAATAAGTGTGGCATTCAAATTCAAACAAATCACATCAAATACCCATTCAAAGGGAAATATTGATAGTCGGTTATTGAACTATCAAATTATATGCACACATCACTAGATTCCAAATAATTTTCCAAATTATTTATTTTCCAAAATATCTTTACAAGATATATTATCTCACACTTCAAAAATAAATCAATATTTATTTTCAAACAAATTCCCTTTCACATATAAATTCCATAATGAATTTATATTTCAAAATATTCATGCATATGATTTCAATTTATTCATTTCAATTTATCTTCAAAAAGATAAATTCTAATTATTCACTTCATATTGGAAAAACAATTCCATACTTATTTAATTATAAGTAATTCACTAATCTTTTTATTTTCAACCTTGGAAAATATTTAATATACTTAAATCGAATTAAGTATATATTTCATTCTTTAAGGAAATCATTCTCTTAACATATTTATTTGGGCCAAAACGAATGTTGCGTAAAACATCGTTACGACAACCCAAAATCACTAGTATAGGGATTCGAATTTAAAATAGATATATAAATCCCAATACTATTCAAAACATTTCCTTTCGGAAATCATTTACTATAACAACAGTGTTATAGTCCACCATTTCCTTTTATTTCTCGAAAACGCCTATTTCAACAATAAATGTTGAAATCTATGGTTTCGAATCTCAACACATTTAAAACATCGTTAGATCGTTTTAATTCTGTTTAAAATATCACGTTCTAAACATTTCCTTTAACATATTATTCACTATTCAAAAACGTGAATATACTACGTTAACACATTTCATCATTTCTATTCATTTTAATTCAAAGGATTATTCACTATTCAAAAATGTGAATATAACTCCATTTATAGGTTTCAACAAATTTTCTTGTCAAAATAAGTCATTTGCGAATTTATAAAACAACGTTTATAAATTCCATTCTATTTATTTATAAAAACTTCCTTTTTATGAATCCTTTTATTAACCTATTCCAGTTTATAACTCAACTATAAACTAAAAGTTCATATTATAAGTTAAATGCTTATAAAACGATTATTTTACAAAATCGTTCCTTTAGAGACTTTCCAATTTATAAATCTTATAACTTATAAGATCCATTTATTTAACCAATCTATTCTTCAAATAATTTCACCAAATTTATAAATCTTACTATTTATAAATTTCTTTTATAACTTCACAGTTTATAATTCTCTAAATTTCATTCATTTATGAAATTCATTTTCACTTCATTCAAACACTTATAAAAACTCGTTTTATAATGTCAATATTTCAATTTATAAATATCCATTTATAAATCTCTTAATATAAATCAATTTATATTATTCTTTAAAAACATCTTTAAACTCCTTTATAGTTTCACCATTTTGATTTATAAAATAATCAAATTTTATAAATCCTATTTTTAAACTTTTATAATATATTCAAAAATCCAATTTAAACTATTTTATAAAATCATAAATCCCCTATTTCTCAAAAATCAACTTTTAACTATATTTCACAAAATCATAATTTTTATAACTTTAAAAATTATAACGTTTATTTATTTAAAATGGATCAATTCCAAAAATATTTTATATTTTCAAAGATCACTTTCAAAATCATTTTAAAATCCCAAAATTTGGGTCCAATGATGTTACACACCAAATAGTCAATCACGACTACAACGATATCACATATCGTATATGGTAATCAACGAATATCAAGATATCCATAATCAAATAAATACTGTTGAGGAATCCAGTTGGATCCCTCCAACCTGTTTTCCTGCATCCAAAAACATTAGCACAATACCAATTTCACTCCAGTACGAAATTATCGCGGTATATGTTCTTATTAAATATTATCCGCTTAATAGACGGCGCAATAGGGTCTCATCCGCTAAACAAAAAATGCGGGAAATCAACAACTGCAATATATACATTTGCCAATATATATATTGATATTATTTATAATACCAATTTCACTGTTTATGAAATATTCGCGGTATATGTTTTTAATAAATAACATCCGCTTACTAACGGCGTATAATGTCTATTTTAACAATTAATAGATATCAATTATCATTCAAACATGCATTCAAATATTTTAAATCTAACTATTTAAAATAAAATCGAAACCTATTCGATTGAGTGAGAAGTTCTCACCTTGATTTATTTTCGTTTTCAGCTTTTATTTCGAATAAAATTAAACGCGCGTTTAATTTTACCCAAAATTCTCACTAACTCCAAACGACTCCAAACCATCTCCATCGCGTAGTGCTCGTCCATACGATTCCAACGCAACTGAGTTTGCATTTTTTCGACCTCGTATGAAAAAGTTATGAATTTATGAAGTTTGTACATAATTTTATATAAACAATTCAACGTAACTATATAGTTTTCAACCTTCATCAATTATTGGCCTTAGGATCCATCTCCAAGCAAATCACAGCCCTCCATCCCTTCTTCTTCCCCCACGTTCACATCCCCAGGCATCACAAATTTAGGCCGAACCCATCACTTAGATTAGGGTTTCATCTTGCACTCTCATCGCTCAACTAAATTCCATCACAACCCCACCATCTTGAAGCCCTTTGCGAGCTCGACCACCACACCAACATCATGAAGCTCGGCCCCCTCTAGTGCCTAGGGTTGCGTGCGCAACTGGCCATGAACGGCCCCATGTAGCTCCCTCCACACGACACCAAACACGATCTCCACCGTTCACATCGAAGCTCTCACTCCCCTCTCCAACTTTCATGTTGACAACTTCCTCTAATTGTTGACGGATTGGAAGATGTAGAGGGAAGAAGTTGGAACATTTCTGGCCATTGGTTGTATAAGTGGCGGCTAGGGTTATGAAATTAGGGTTTAGTTATTTTTTTTATCAAATTATGAAGAGAGTGGTGCTATTTATAGAGAAAATCGAAACACTATTCATCCCGGAAATTCCGAACTCCGATTTAGGCGCCGAAACTGACGTACCTAGGGTTTATCCCGCGTTCCGGACGCAATGGAACAGGTTTCGGAAGCTAATTCGGAAGTATGTGCGAGTTATGGCTATAAACGCTCAATTTGAATTAAACCGATTTAAGTCGATTTCTAGGCGTTTTAATTTGTACCGGACAAACGGTAAATCCAATTGACTTGAAATTTGAAATCTTACAATAATATCACATTACGGATCCGATGAAACTGGTTTCGTCGAAATCCGAGACTTTTTGAAAAATGGCTATTTTAGCTCGCCAAATTAAAATTAAAAATAATTCGATGCGTTTCGAGCTGCCACGATCAAACGATAGCTCCGATTGACACGAAATTTGAAATCCGATAATAACTAACTATTACGGATCCAATGAAACTGGTTTCGTTCAATTCTGAGACTGTTCAAAAATTGACTATTTTACAGTCGATTATTAAATATTAAAATATTCAATTTTCACAAATTAACTTTTAATTCGATTTTAAAAGTTCTAAAATATCGTTCTAACTCCCATATGATAAAATAAAATTTTACAAATCATTTACAATCATATTTAACTCAATTTTCAATTATTTCCATAATTTAACATATTAAATTATCGATTAAATTATTCAATAAAATCCAAAAATTCAAATAAAAATTTATTTGACTTATAAATTCACTTTTTAATATTTAAAATTAATTAAATATTCAAATTTTAATTTCTAAAAATTCTGGGTCGTTACAATCTTCCCCCCTTAAAAGAATTTCGTCCTCGAAATTAACAAGTAAGAAAAGTTATAGAATTTATTAATTTTCCCAAAATTCATAATTAAATTTCTTATAATACTTTACTAAGTTTTCAAATCATACTTAGTTGTCCTTTCAAAAACAACTACTATTGTTTAACTTTCAATTCCAAAATCAAAATTAAAGTTTTCAAAATTTTCCAATTTTCTTAATTTTTTTTCTAACGCCTTAAATTTTCGGAAAAATTCGCCATAGTCTCCTTTGCGCGGCTCGATCCGAAAAAAAAAATGACAGTATATATATCACAAATATACATCTCATCAAGTAATGAGGCATCCCGAAGGGAAAAAATGTAAAAGTACGGTATGTAATCCGAGATACGTACCTTATATTTTATTTGCAAGCATATACGGCTAATATAGCGCGAAAGCGAGCTCCAAATGCGAAGCAAACGCGATCCGCACCTACTAATCACTTAAAAAACAACATGAGAATCATGTATATATGCAATAGTATCAATATACATCATATAGCAACTGATACAAAAGCAACAAATGCAACCATCAATCAACTAAATATTCATAACCAATATATATTCATTCATATTCTCATTAATATTAATGAATTGGTTTTCAATTTAATTTATTCTCAACTAGTTTATATTTACTAATTTTATCCAATTCACCTTCAATTCTATTCAAATTTATTTACTTCTAATTTGAATTCAATTACATAGCTTTCAATTTCATTAACACTTAATGAATTATATACAATCAATCAACTAACAATCATATAGCAATCAATTTATATTTATTTCAACCAAATTCCTTTGCTTATATTTGGTTTTATTCAATTATTCAACTTTCAATAACATTAGATTTTAATGAATTAACACTTATATTCATTATTTCATATCAATTATTCACATTCAATTGATTAATATTCAATCCATTAATTCAATTCAATTTCATTCAATATCTCTTAAGTTATATTTCCATTTAACCTTATTTGGTTTTACATAACTTAAAATTCCTAAATATATCCATATAGTTTCACTTCTTATATATATAAGTTTATTTCACAATTGTAAATCACTTTAATTATAATTCAATTCTTATAATTCTTTTGCTTATACCATTATTCTTCAATTTAGACTATTCAAACATCTAAACAATCAACTTATATACACTTTAATAATTCTGAAAAATTATGCCTTTATATATAAAATAAAATCAAGGTAAAATTATTTCATTTACCCAATTTAAAAACAATATTATGTCGAATTGTTCTATTCAAGTGTTTAGAAACCCCTTCGGCATAGTTGTACATACCGTGCTGACGAAGGTTCATATGCCACTCAACAAACCAATCATCACAATATAAAACAATTTTATATTCACTAACAAATACGCTCTCATAGCTATTATTACACTCAAACTCATTCTAGAGTACTACTGACTCTATCTCTAATGAGAAATACCCAACAGAACCATGGTTGTCGCTTAACCATATGCTCTGATACCAGATGTAACGTACGCGGATTTTCGTTGCCGAAAAACCGAATAGTTATGGGTTTTAAAAAGAATTTAAGAAAAGAAAAAGAAATAATAAGAGGGAAAAGATAGAAAAATAGAGAAGATAAAGAATAGAAGTTTTAAAATAGAAGAAAAAGAGAATAGGAGAAAATAGAACGGAACAGAAAACAACAGAACAACATCAGAATCTCACAATTCACAGCGGAACAACATATAATAATAAATGAATAATCTTTAAACAAAGAACTATATCAGTTATTACATTTTATACATTACATTACAACATATCATCAGAGTGTACAACAACATCATACAACAACAAACAATGCAGCGGAAAAAGAAATATTATATAAACTAGTAATACGCCATGCCATCCAGCTTGCCTCCAGCAACTCCAGAATATCCAGAATATCCTGATAAACCTTAACTCTTAACTGCCCGTGTGGAAATTGGTGGGCACCCAGAGTTTAGGAAGGAAAACAATAAACTCCAAGTCAGTCATGTGACTGGTGTGAGAACTCAAAATAGTTTATTTACTTTAGAAATCAAAATAGAGGAATATTTTTAAATTCAATTCGCAATGCTTTTAAAAATGAGACTACCATAAGGCCTCCCGCACACACACACATGCAAACGCAGAATCGGAGGAGATTTCTCCTTATGATAGCCAAAGATGCTTGATACGCATTTAAAATAACATTTGATATTATTACTAGTGCATAGTATAGGAAAATCATTTCAAAAATAAAGATATAAATCTTAGCCAGCATAGACATTCCGCACTTATGCCTACTATAGCTACTATGTTCAATAGCAGGTTACCGCCACATTCCATAGCAGGTTATACAACTAAAACCGTACAAGTTTCGTATTGTTTCTTTGGATTTCCAACAAATGGTCAGGCCAAGGAACTTCCCATTGCCACATGGAAACGCCTCTGGCTGGACGTCCCCGAGAACTTAACCAGCTCTCTGCCAACACAAGGCCGGGTTACCTTTATCACTAGGTAACTACTACACGAATATGGCATCCCCCGGTCCCATTGGACCTTTTAACCGAGCGCTCGTCACCAACAACACCACACAGTAATAAAATATAGTGTTTCAACATGAGTAAGTATCTGGGCTCCATACCATGATACCACCCTTTCCAGAAGGAAATGCACATACCCTAAAGGGAGCTACCCCTCATAAGCTTGCCGCATCTTTCCTGTTTTGACCATTCCGGGATGTGAGGCTCGACGAATTCACGTCCACAAAAACATACTTTATACAAAAGCCATGCTTTGGGTCAACAAATGATCAACACAATGATCACAAGGATAGACGATCAAATAAATGATCCTATCACAAATAATCAACACAATGATCATTTCAGCATCACTCAGCATGTCACATTACCAAATTGGGAATATATCGCTGATAACTTCAACTATATAACCTCTGAGCTCGTACCTCTCAGAGAAGGGTGTTAAGCTAAAAGAATAAATTCTCCGCCACCAACAGAAATATATTTGAAAGAAATCGGCTTTATATCTCAACTTGTAACGTCAGACATACTATCCATACAAGTCTGTTCCGGGCTCGAACAAAACCGAAGGCACTTCTTACGAAGCCCTTGCAATCCGGGTATTCACAATCCCGATCGAATTTCCCATCACTTAGGAGATCTCTATACCAGGAGCTACCCAGTGCAGAGACAATCGATAGGTCATCCTATCGCTTTCACAAATACTCGGTCTTCAACACCGATCTTCAATGTAATTCACAACGACGTATCACATATTCGGAATGGGTTATACGACCCCATGGTCCTTTCCCGGTTAACCCGAATAGTGAGCGCTTATTCAAAAATAAGTGTGGCATTCAAATTCAAACAAATCACATCAAATACCCATTCAAAGGGAAATATTGATAGTCGGTTATTGAACTATCAATTGATATGCACACATCACTAGATTCCAAATAATTTTTCAAATTATTTATTTTCCAAAATATCTTTACAAGATATATTATCTCACACTTCAAAAATAAATCAATATTTATTTTCAAACAAATTCCCTTTCACATATAAATTCCATAATGAATTTATATTTCAAAATATTCATGCATATGATTTCAATTTATTCATTTCAATTTATCTTCAAAAAGATAAATTCTAATTATTCACTTCATATTGGAAAAACAATTCCATACTTATTTAATTATAAGTAATTCACTAATCTTTTTATTTTCAACCTTGGAAAATATTTAATATACTTAAATCGAATTAAGTATATATTTCATTCTTTAAGGAAATCATTCTCTTAACATATTTATTTGGGCCAAAACGAATGTTGCGTAAAACATCGTTACGACAACCCAAAATCACTAGTATAGGGATTCGAATTTAAAATAGATATATAAATCCCAATACTATTCAAAACATTTCCTTTCGGAAATCATTTACTATAACAACAGTGTTATAGTCCACCATTTCCTTTTATTTCTCGAAAACGTCTATTTCAACAATAAATGTTGAAATCTATGGTTTCGAATCTCAACACATTTAAAACATCGTTAGATCGTTTTAATTCTGTATAAAATATCACGTTCTAAACATTTCCTTTAACATATTATTCACTATTCAAAAACGTGAATATACTACGTTAACACATTTCATCATTTCTATTCATTTTAATTCAAAGGATTATTCACTATTAAAAAATGTGAATATAACTCCATTTATAGGTTTCAACAAATTTTCTTGTCAAAATAAGTCATTTGCGAATTTATAAAACAACGTTTATAAATTCCATTCTATTTATTTATAAAAACTTCCTTTTTATGAATCCTTTTATTAACCTATTCCAGATTATAACTCAACTATAAACTAAAAGTTCATATTATAAGTTAAATGCTTATAAAACGATTATTTTACAAAATCGTTCCTTTAGAGACTTTCCAATTTATAAATCTTATAACT
This sequence comes from Allium cepa, assembly GCA_030765085.1. Lineage (NCBI taxonomy): Eukaryota > Viridiplantae > Streptophyta > Magnoliopsida > Asparagales > Amaryllidaceae > Allium > Allium cepa. The sequence continues at coordinate 574,264,293 of CM060937.1, read as the reverse complement.
TATAAGATCCATTTATTTAACCAATCTATTCTTCAAATAATTTCACCAAATTTATAAATCTTACTATTTATAAATTTCTTTTATAACTTCACAGTTTATAATTCTATAAATTTCATTCATTTATCAAATTCATTTTCACTTCATTCAAACACTTATAAAAACTCGTTTTATAATGTCAATATTTCAATTTATAAATATCCATTTATAAATCTCTTAATATAAATCAATTTATATTATTCTTTAAAAACATCTTTAAACTCCTTTATAGTTTCACCATTTTGATTTATAAAATAATCAAATTTTATAAATCCTATTTTTAAAATTTTATAATATATTCAAAAATCCAATTTAAACTATTTTATAAAATCATAAATCCCCTATTTCTCAAAAATCAACTTTTAACTATATTTCACAAAATCATAATTTTTATAACTTTAAAAATTATAACGTTTATTTATTTAAAATGGATCAATTCCAAAAATATTTTATATTTTCAAAGATCACTTTAAAAATCATTTTAAAATCCCAAAATTTGGGTCCAATGATGTTACACACCAAATAGTCAATCACGACTACAACGATATCACATATCGTATATGGTAATCAACGAATATCAAAATATCCATAATCAAATAAATACTGTTGAGGAATCCAGTTGGATCCCTCCAACCCGTTTTCCTGCATCCAAAAACATTAGCACAATACCAATTTCGCTCCAGTACGAAATTATCGCGGTATATGTTCTTATTAAATATTATCCGCTTAATAGACGGCGCAATAGGGTCTCATCCGCTAAACAAAAAATGCGGGAAATCAACAACTGCAATATATACATATGCCAATATATATATATTGATATTATTTATAATACCAATTTCACTGTTTATGAAATATTCGCGGTATATGTTTTTAATAAATAACATCCGCTTACTAACGGCGTATAATATCTATTTTAACAATTAATAGATATCAATCATCACTCAAACATGCATTCAAATATTTTAAATCTAACTATTTAAAATAAAATTGAAACCTATTCGATTGAGTGAGAAGTTCTCACCTTGATTTATTTTCGTTTTCAGCTTTTATTTCGAATAAAATTAAACGCGCGTTTAATTTTACCCAAAATTCTCACTAACTCCAAATGACTCCAAACCAACTCCATCGCGTAGTGCTCGTCCATACGATTCCAACGCAACTGAGTTTGCATTTTTTCGACCTCGTATGAAAAAGTTATGAATTTATGAAGTTTGTACACAATTTTATATAAACAATTCAACATAACTATATAGTTTTCAACCTTCATCAATTATTGGCCTTAGGATCCATCTCCAAGCAAATCACAGCCCTCCATCCCTTCTTCTTCCCCCACGTTCACATCCCCAGGCATCACAAATTTAGGCCGAACCCATCACTTAGATTAGGGTTTCATCTTGCACTCTCATCGCTCAACTAAATTCCATCACAACCCCACCATCTTGAAGCCCTTCGCGAGCTCGACCACCACCACCAACATCATGAAGCTCGGCCCCCTCTAGTGCCTAGGGTTGCGTGCGCAACTGGCCATGAACGGCCCCATGTAGCTCCCTCCACACGACACCAAACACGATCTCCACCATTCACATCGAAGCTCTCACTCCCCTCTCCAACTTTCATGTTGACAACTTCCTCTAATTGTTGACGGATTGGAAGATCTAGAGGGAAGAAGTTGGAACATTTCTGGCCATTGGTTGTATAAGTGGCGGCTAGGGTTATGAAATTAGGGTTTAGTTATTTTTTTTATCAAATTATGAAGAGAGTGGTGCTATTTATAGAGAAAATCGAAACACTATTCATCCCGGAAATTCCGAACTCCGATTTAGGCGCCGAAACTGACGTACCTAGGGTTTATCCCGCGTTTCGGACGCAATGGAACAGGTTTCGGAAGCTAATTCGGAAGTATGTGCGAGTTATGGCTATAAACGCTCAATTTGAATTAAACCGATTTAAGTCGATTTCTAGGCGTTTTAATTTGTACCGGACAAACGGTAAATCCAATTGACTTGAAATTTGAAATCTTACAATAATATCACATTACGGATCCGATGAAACTGGTTTCGTCGAAATCCGAGACTTTTTGAAAAATGGCTATTTTAGCTCGCCAAATTAAAATTAAAAATAATTCGATGCGTTTCGAGCTGCCACGATCAAACGATAGCTCCGATTGACACGAAATTTGAAATCCGGTAATAACTAACTATTACGGATCCAATGAAACTGGTTTCGTTCAATTCTGAGACTGTTCAAAAATTGACTATTTTACAGTCGATTATTAAATATTAAAATATTCAATTTTCACAAATTAACTTTTAATTCGATTTTAAAAGTTCTAAAATATCGTTCTAACTCCCATATGATAAAATAAAATTTTACAAATCATTTACAATCATATTTAACTCAATTTTCAATTATTTCCATAATTTAACATATTAAATTATCGATTAAATTATTCAATAAAATCCAAAAATTCAAATAAAAATTTATTTGACTTATAAATTCACTTTTTAATATTTAAAATTAATTAAATATTCAAATTTTAATTTCTAAAAATTCTGGGTCGTTACACTTAAACAAGATAAACTGACACAGTATTGTTTTTAATCGGGTAAATGAAATAATTTTGCCCAAAACTATTTTCATAGATAAAAGGAAAATATCTTTATAAATTATTGTAGTATATGGATGCATGGTTGTTAGGGAGTAATAATATTAAATTATTGAATAAGAAATTGGAATCATAATCAAAAGTTTAGAAATAAAATCCATATACAAATGAAATTGGAGAATGTAAATTACAAATGTGATTTATAATTGGAAATAGAATTGCAGGAAAATATTTGAAATAAAATTCATTAATGGAATAGATTTGATATATGAAAACCAATCAAAGAAAATAAATTGGAAATTGTTTATAAGGAAGAAAAAAATAAAAGATAAACTTGAGTTTGAAGTGAAATAGCTTAAGTAAATATTGAATAAATACTCGACTTAAGAAAAATCTTGTGAATTAATTGCAAATGAAGTGGAATTAAAATAAATTGAGTTAGCATCAATTTAAAGTAGTTATAAACTAGAATGGATACTCTATTAAGTGCATATCGTCAAAATTTGCATAGAAATGGTTGTCGTTTGACGCAAATGAGTTGTATAAATTTCTATGGCTTAATAAAAAACAAATAGAATTCATATTTGAATCAATTGAAATGAATATGAGCTGTTTGGACATAAAAATGAATAGAATGTAGAAAGTGTGTTGTAAATCACTTGAATTAAATAGAAATGGAATGGAGTGTAGTTGTAAGCGATTAAATTTGTATTGAAACCATATAAATTGCTTACGGAAATTGGTTTATGTACATTATTCATGAAATGCATATGTGTTGCTATTGAAAATAAGTGAAATGCAAATAAATTTCTTATATATGTCACTTACGTGTTTAAATTTAGTAAGTACAGGTACAGGGGAGCCGTATGGCTGGATTTGATCGTGTTAATAAGCTAATAGTTAGTCGCTTTGCTTAAAAATGCTAAAAGGTACGCCTACGCAATAAAAAAATAGGAAATATGAACTGTTTTTCTGTTTTCTGACCGAGTGGGTCGATGTATATATATTTATATATATTTTCAAATTGCAAAAGCTCCTCCGTACAAAGGAGACTCTGCCAAAAAATTTCGAAAATTTTGGTAGTTAGAATTTTTTTTTTAAAATTATTGAAAATTTTAGTTAAATGACAAATGATTTCAAATTGAAATTGAAGTAAATTAGTGAATGAAACTAATTTAAAATATTAATATAAATCAGCTATAATTGAAAGATAAAATTCAATATTCAGAATAGAAGATAAATTGAATTCAAATAGAATTGAAATTGTGAATTGAATTCAAATGAAATTGAAATGCAAAATTGGATGAAAATGAATATGTAACTTCAATAGTGAAGTAAAAATGTATAAGAAGCATATGTTGAAAATTTTGTAATGAAAGGTGCAAAATGGTTTGAATATTTTAATTGGATATTATGTTTAGCAGGATATACAGGTGTATTAAAAGAAATGGAATTGGGATTTTGATTTCAAAGATAAAATTGAATTGCTCGACAAAAAGGTACGTATTTCAATTTCAGTATGAAATTTGGTGATTTTCTTGTCCAGCCACTTGGCTTTTTGTTTTCTTTTGGGATTTGAGGGCATGTGGTGCCATTTTGTAGTCGTACCGAGCTAGCCGCGCAAAGGAGACGCTGGCGAAATTTTTCAAAAATTTAGCGTGTTAGAAAATTTTTGAGAAAATTTTGAAAGTTTAAAATTTGAATTTAAATTTGAATTTGAATTTTAAGGTAAACAATATTGTTTGGAACCTATAATTGAAGTTGGAAAGCTAGTTGAAATGATAATGGATCTCTAATAAAAAGATTTGTTTTAAAAAGTTGATAAAACTATTTGGATTGTGAAAAATAATAAACGGGTTAAGAATCGTTTTTTCCTAACTTGTAATTTCGGGACGAAATTCTTTTAAGGGGGGAAGATTGTAACGACCCAGAATTTTGAACAATTTAAATTGAAAATATTTAATTAATTTTAAATATTTGAATGATGGTTTGACTTGAATTTCAAATTATCAGAATGAATATGGCGATTAAATTTAAAATTTAATCTATTGAAAATGGAATAAAAAATTGAATCTTCAATTTTAAGCCGATTAAAAATATTTCAAAGGCTTGTAAAATTCATATAGATAATACTGAAGATAATAGAATCTTCAGAAATGAATTTGGAAGTGATTTGATCAGTTTTGAAATTACATCGTTTGAATCGATATTTAAAAATAGTCATTTTCACACAGTCTCGGAATTCGACGAAACCTGTTCCATTGGGTCCGTAATATTGAATTATTATCGGATTTCAAATTTCGTATTGATCGGAGTTGTTATGCGAGCGTACGACGTATAAACGCGTTGAAATTTTAAAATGAATTCAATATTAAATTTAAATTTATAATTGGTCAACCTCAGCACGTTACCTTCCGTAAATTATGCCTAAATTCATGATACCAGATCATGTACACCATGCCTCCTTTCATTTTTAAAAATCCCCCTCTTCCTTCGTCAGTGCAAATCGTACGAAAAAAAATGGCAGAGTAAAAGTTCTCTCGTTCGAATCTAAAAATGGCGAATGCAGTTCGCGAATGAATCCTCTCTAAATATATATATATATATAATATATATATATATATATATATACGAAATGGAATCAATTCAAAATTTTATTCAAAGGGAGGTGGCGCGATCGAAACTGACTTCGATTGGTGGCGCTCGCGGTGTTCGTCACGATGGAGTCTCGAGCTTGAGCTTGGGGTCACGAGCAAGGCGATGGAGACAATCTCGAAGGAGCATAGCAGCTCTCGCACGCGATGTACTCGAGGGGCAGATGAGCGGCACTGTCGATTTGGGGTAGCGGGGCTGGCGAACGCGATTTGGTGAGGTCGCGAGGTTGGAGGGAAAGCAAGGCGTTGGTGCCACTAGGGTTTCGCGAAGTCGATGTTGGTGGCCGAACATCGAAGGCGGCGGCGGCTTAGGGCTGAAACAGTGAAGGTATTTTCAAAAATTATTTTTTTATTAAATTATAAATGTTTATTTTTGCAGTAAAAGAAATAATATATTATATTATAAATAAATATAAGTAAGTTTTATTAAAAGAAATAGAAATTCAAGTATTTAGCTTAAAGAAGAAGGAAAAAAAATATAATAGTTTAAAAGTTGAAGAATTTAAAGGAATTAGTAGAAAATCACATTTTGAATTTTTAAATGAAATTATTGGTTGAGTAAATAAATTAAGTAAAAATTAGTTTAAAATTTATGATTCGTTTAAATAAAATCATTAGTATAAAGTTTAGATTTTTGGTTAAATAAATTTATAAAAGGAATTGGTTTAAAACAAAACCATTGAATAATTAAAATTACAAAATGAAAATTTATTATTCAATTTATTCGAATATTAATAAATTGTATAAATTGTTTATACAAGGTTTATAAATCAAGAAAAATCGAGTCAAGATGAAAATGGATCGCAAAGCTAAGGTGAGATCTTCTCACTCAAAATAAAATTTTGTATTGCAGTTATTGATTAATTGACTGTTTGATTGTGATACTATATATAGTAGTATATAACAATGTATATATATATATATTGGCATATGTATAAATTGGAGTTGATTGATTTCCCGATTATATAGCGGATGAGACCCTATTGCGCCGCCTATTAACCGGATAATATTTTATAAATCCCATATACCGCGATATCCCGTCTTGAAACGAGATTGGTATTGTGCTAACATCTGTGGATGTAGGAAACAGGTTGGAGGGATCCAACTGGATTCCTCAACCGTATTTATTTATTTACATATATATTGTGATATTTATTGATTATCATATGATGATATATGATGTTTGGATGCCGTGATTGATTATTTGGTGTGTTGCATCACTGGGCCTATTTTGAAAATTTTAAAATGTTAAAGTAATGATTTCCAATATAAAAGGATTTTTAAGTGATTTTTGAAAGTATATGTTTCATTAAAATTTTGAATTGATTCATTTTAAATAAATTAACGTTATAAAATTTAATGTTATAAAAGTATGATTTTTGTGAAATATAACCGAAATGTGATTTTTGAAATAAGCAGTTGACAAATTTATAAATAGGTTAAATTGGGATTTTTGAATTATTATAAACGATTTATATAAAAATTTATAAAATTGATATTTTATAAGTTAAAGATATTGAAATTACAAAACGAGCTTTTATAAGTGTTAAAATAAAGTTGTACCTAGTTTTATAAGTAAATAAGAATTTTAGATTTATAAATTAATGATGATATAAAAGAATGGATTTGTGAATAAATGGATTGTAAGTAATTTACTGATAAGTTGGATTCGACCTGTAAATGAAATATAAATAGAATTGGTTATTAAAGGAGATTTATAAATCGAAGTAGTTATGAAATAGAAATGGAATTTATAAACGTTGTTTTATAAATCCGTAATCAAATAAATTTGATAAGTAAACATAGAAATTATTAAAGGAATTTTATCCACGATTTTGGACAGTGGAAAATCCTTTAATTAAATATGTGGAAGTGTTGAATTTGGTAAACGATGTATATCCACGATTTTGGACAGTGGATAATCTTTTGATAAAAGTGTAGAAATACTGAATTGGGTAAATAAGGTATATTCACGATTTTGGACAGTGAATATATTATTGAATAAAACGGGTATGATTTGGGGAAGTGAAATTTTAAAATGAAGTTAATTGTTTTAAAAGATGTTTTAAAATATATTAACCATCGAAACCATAGATTTCAACATTCATTGTTGAAATAGACGTTTTCGAGAAATAGAAGGAAGTGGTGGACTATAACACTGTTGTTATAGTAAATGACTTCCGAAAGGAAATGTTTTTGTACAGTATTGGGATTTATATATCTATCTATATTTCGATTCCCTAAACTGGAGATTTTGGATCGTCGTAACGATGTTTTACACAACATTTGTTTGGACTCAAATAAAAGTGTTAAAGAAAATGTTTTCCTTAAGAAATGAAATATGTACTTAATATTAATTTAAGTATATCGAATATTTTCCAAATGTTGAAAATACATAGATTTGTGAATTACTTATTATTAAATAAGTAGGGAAATGGTTTCCAATATGAAATGAACGTTTTGAGAATTATCCTTTTAAAGATAAATTGAAAGTGAATATTTGAAATCGATTTGAAAATCGTATATTCACAGATATTTTGGAAATGTGAATTCAGTATGGAATTTATAAATGAAATTAGGAAAATTGGTTTAAAAGTAAATATCGATTTATTTTTGAAGTATGGAAATTATTTATATATATCTTGTAAAGATATTTTTGGAAAATAAATAATTTGAAAAATTATTTGGAATCTGGGGACGTTGTGCATACTTATTGATAGTTAAATAACCGACTATCAATATTTACCTTTAAATAGGTATTTGTTGTGGTTGCTTGAATTTGAATGCTACATTTATTTTTAAAAAAATAAGCGCTCACTATTCGGGTTAGCCGGGAAAGGACCTTGGGGTCGTATAACCCATTCCGAATATGTGATACGTCGTAATAGATAGCATTGATGACCTGTGTTTAAGACCAGATATTTTTGAAAACGTAAGGATTACCGTCGAATGTTTCTGCATCGGCTGGTCCCCGATATAGAAATTTATTACTCTTTGTGATGGGAAGTCCGGTCGTGATTAGTGAATATCCGGATTGCAAGGACTTCTTTGTAAGTGCCTTCGGTTCCGTTCGATCCCGGAACGGACTTGCATGGAGGTGTGTCTGACGTTACAATTTGAGATGTAAAGCTGGTTTCTATCAAATATATTTCCGTTGGTGGCGGAGAATTTATTCTCTTAGCTTAATACCCTTAGAGGTTATGTAGTTGATGGTTACTAGTGATACATTCACAAATTGGTAATATGGCATACAAAGTGCTATTGAGCATTTGATGATCAAAGCACAGCTTTTGTATAAAGCATGGCTTTGTGGACGAGACTTCGTCGGACCTCACACCCCGGAAATGGTCAAAACAGGAAGGATGCGGCAAGATTATTAGGGGGTAGCGCCCCTTTAGTGTATGTCATTCCTTCTGGATAGAGGTGGTATCATGGTATGGAGCCCAGATACTTAACCTATGTTGTTGCTGCAAATTTATTACTTTGTGGTTATTGGAAATCGAGGATCCTCGGATATAGATCGGTCATGATTGGGGAATGACATATTCGTGTCAGTAGTTACCCAGTTAGGGGTAACCCGGCCTTGTGTTGGCAGAGATTCGGTTATGTTCTCGGGTCGTCTTTCCAGAGGCGTACCCATGTGGCAATGGGAAGTTCCTTGCCCTGACCATTTGTTGGAAATCCAAAGAAACAATACGATCTTGTACGGTTTTAGTTATAGAACCTATCATTCACTTATGGTTGTCGCCACTGTTTGGATGGTAGTTATAGTAGGCATAAGTGCGAAATGCCTATGTTGGCTAAGATTTATATCTTTACTTTTGAAATGATTTTTCCTACACTATGCACTAGTAATAATATCAAATGTTTCTTTTTAATGCTTATCAAGCATCTTTGACTATCATAAGGAGAAATTTCCTCCGATTCTGTGTTTGCATTGTGTGTGTGTGGGGGAGGCCTTATGGTAGTCTCATTTTCTAAAAAGCATTGCGAATCTATTTTAAAATTATCCTGTTCTTTGTTTTAAAGATAAACTGTTTTAGTTCTCACACCAGTCACATGACTGACCTGGAGTTTATTGTTTCCCTTCCTAAACTCTGGGTGCCCACCAATTTTCACACGGGCATTCTAGAGTTAGGTTATCAGGATATTCTGGAATCAAGAAGTGGCTGGAGGCAAGATGGATGGCTTGACGTATTCACTAGTATATAGTATTTCTTTTCCGCTGTTTGTTGTTGTAAACTCTGATAATGAATGTAATGTGATGTAATATATAAAATATACAGTTCTTTTGTTTTAATGAATATTCATTTATCTATTATATGTTGTTCCGCTGCGATTGTGAGATTCTGATATTGTTCTGTTCTATCTTTTTCTTTCTTCTTCTACCCCTTTCTTTTTCTTAAAACCCTAAGTGTTCGGTTTTCCGGCATTCGATTGCTCGGCAGTTGATATAGTGAACGTATTGATGTCGGTTTTTCGGAAGTCAAAGAATCGGGTTCTTACATTGTTTTTGTTTCTTCTTCTATATTCTTCTTCTTCAAACCCTAATGGTTCGGTTTTTCAGCGTCCGATGGTTCGGCAGTTGATACATTGGACGTATTAATGTCGAATTTCGAATGTCGAAAAATCGGGTCATTACAATGTGGTATCAGAGCATTTGGTTAAGCGACAACCTTGGCTCTGTTGGGTGTTACTCATTAAAGATAGAGTCATTAGTACTCTAGAATGAGTTTGAGTGTAATAATAGATATGAGCGCGTATTTGTTAGTGGATATAAAATTGTTTTATATTGTATTGACTTATCGGTTGATTGTTTATAGATTCTGGTCGGTGCAGTTTGGCCAACTGTATCGACAGTGGTTTCTAAACTCTTAAACAAGATAAATCGACACGGTATTGTTTTAAAATTAGGGTAAATGAAATAATTTTACCCAAACTATTTTCCTATATGAAGGAAATAATTTTTCGTAAATTATTATAGTATATGGTTGCTTGGTTGTTCGAAAGTGATAATATTAAATTATTATCATGGATTATTGGATAAGAAATTGAAATTATAATCAAAAGTTGAGAAATAAATTCATATACAAATGGAATTTGTAAATACAAATTGTAAATGTGATTTATAATTTGAAATGGAATTCTAAAGAATTTTTTGAAAAGAATTTGAAAATTTTGGAGATTTGGGAAAAATTAAGTCCCTTTTGATTTGAAAATGGTTTTCAAAAGTTTTGGAAAAATGTTTTGAACGGATGAAACCTCTAAACTCTTTTCGGTCGCTGGAAAATAATTCTGATGATGATCGCGACATCATCGGCGTTCATTTTCGAGTTTCCAAGAGAGGAATTGCTGCCTAATTATTTTAAATGGAAGTTGTTTGCAAACAGGGTTTGGTTTTGGGAATTCAAAGACTATTTGAATTGATTTCAAAAATAGTTTTGAAATGTTGAAAAAAAACTCTAGAATCCTATTTAAAATAGTTATGGCATAAAACTATTAAGGTAGAAAATAAAATTGTGAATGAATTCACAATTGCAAGTAAATGAAAGTGAAATTGAATGTTGAAATCCATTTTGAATTTATAAGTAAATAGAATTGGAATTGGAATTGAATTTGATTTTTGATAAACAAAGCGAAACATTCAAATAAAATTAGTAAGTGAAACCAATTGAAGGAATGACCAAAAAATATGGTTTAGAATGAACTGAATTCAATAATTATAAATGAAAGGTAAATTGAATTCATATGGAATTGGAAATCCAGTGTAATATAAGTAGATATAAACCAAAGTGCTCGGTTGAAAAACCTAGACCGTTATAAAGTGGCAAAGTGAAATTATATAAATAAGTATATAGAATATTTATATTGAACATAAGAAATGGAATGTGAAATTCTTAAGTAAATTTGATATTGGAAATATACCAAATTAATAAGTGAATGAAGATTAAACTGGAAATTGTGAAATGCTAATTGTGAGTAAGTGAACGAAAAATAAATGTGAATAAAGGAAAGAGAATTGATAAAGCTAATAATCAATTGATAAATACGTAGGATGTACGTATAATATTTTATTCGCATAATTATTTGATCCAGAATTCGAGCATAGAATTTCGAGATAGTTATATCGATCCGAGTTGGAGTTTTTCACTTCATTTTCGATGGCGAACCTGGATATGGATTTTTTTTTATTGATTCTAGGAATTCTTTATCATAGTTTACGGCTATGCAAGGAGAATGCTAGATTCTGATCAAGAAACCAGATCTGAGTCCACACTAGGAAGTCGAATGGACGATAGTAGTTCGGAAGTGAAATTGTGTGATCGAGTGAGCGATCGAATTTGATATTGCATATGAATGATATAAGTGCATCGTATGGGCTTAAATGAATATTGATGCTTTGGTAAAGAAATGTATGGAATGATTTTAAATGTCGTAATTAGACGTTATTGCTAAATTGATACACAGATGTGTTAAAGGAAAATGGAATTGGGATTTGGCTTTTGAAGGTAATTTAAATTGCTCGAAAAAGGTATGTTTTTAAATTTCAGTATGAAATTTGATGATTTTCTTGTCCAGCCACTTGGCGTTTTGTTTTCTTTTTGAATCTGAGTGCCCATGGTGCCATTTTGTAGTCGTACCGAGCTAGCCACGCAAAGGAGACGTTGGCGAAATTTTTCGAAAATTTAAGTGAGTTAGAAAAATTTTGAGAAAATTTTGAAAGTTTGAAATTTAAATTTAAAGTTGAATTGTGAAGTAAACAATATTTTTGGAAATTATGGAAGATTTTGGAAAGTTAGTTGAAGTAAATGGGTCCTTAATAAAAGGATTTGTTTTGGCAAGCCAAGAAAACTATTTGGTTTCGAAAACATAGCGAATGGGTTAAGGATCGTTCTTCTTAACCTAAAATTTCGGGACAAAATTCTTTTAAGGGAGGAATCTATGACGACCCTGAATTTTGGACAATTGAAATTGAAAAAATTTAATTGTTTTAAATATTTGAATGATGGTTTAGCTTGAATTTCAAATATAACTATGGATTTGGCAATTAAATTTTTGGATTTAATTTATCGAAGTTGGGTAAAAATATATTTGAATCTTCAATTTTAAGCTTGATAAAAATAATTTGATGGCTTAGAAAATCTATATTGATGATACTGAAGATAATAAAAGCTTCGGATTTGAAATTGAAACTGTTTTGTTCAGTTTTGATTTTGGATCGTTTAAATCGATATTTAAAAATAGCCATTCGGGGCACAGTCTCGGAATTCGACGAAACCAGTTCCATTGGCTCCGTAATAATGTATTATTATCGAATTTCAATTTTCGAAGTGTTTGGAGTGATCGCATGATCGTACGATAAGCAAACACGCTGAAATTTAAATTGAAAATTTAATATTATAACTGGTTCAAAAAGCTATCTTCTCAATACGATCGAATTTGGACACGGAACTTTTTCCATTACATTCGGAATGGGCATATAACATTATAAACGCCTGGCGGCATGCCTTGATTGGAGATCGAGATTTTGTGTTGCGAAAATCGAGATGATTTGAATTTGAATTCAAATTTAAACAGTACTGTTGCATTAAAATATTGTGTCAGTACCTGCATAAACACGTATTGCAATTTTTACCACGTGTTCAATAGTTTACCACGCGTCTCTTTGGTTTTGTAAATTTTGGTCGAGCGTTTAATGGCAAAATCAGATATGTTCAAACGAAAATCAATTCTTTTCAAAAAAAATTGAAATGACGATTAATGGAAACCTCGCAGAGAAAAAAAACAATTATAAAATAAAACCAAAATTGAATTTGTATTGTTCTCGTTCGAAATCATCTAGGGCCGCTTCTGTTTTTCCTCAAGCCGGCCCCAATGTCGAAGTCAAAGTGAATCGAGGCGAATTGGGGGGCATGCGCTCGCGCGCGAACCTAAAATCTAGGATCGCGGCAAATCTTTAAGGGCGGATTAGGCACGATGGTTTGGAGTGAGGACAGGCGGATGGGTACAGCGCGATTTCAAAGATGGGATCGAAGGATGTTCGACATCGAGTGGGGCGGGGTCGTGATGCCGCAGCATTTATTTGGCTCGTGAGTTGCTTCGATAATTTTGGGACTTAGGGCTTGGCCTGGTAGAAGGGAGCGGCGGCGACAAAACGGGGGAGGTCGTGATGCTCTCGAGCGCGAGTGAATTTTGGTCGAACCTGGGCGGGTCTTCCTGGTGATTCGTCAATGGCAGTGAAGGTATGGGGTTTATTTTAATTTAATATATATCTATACATATATGCAGAAATCAGAAAATATATACAATTACCGTAAATATATATATATAAAAGGTTTAAAAAGAACTGTTTTGAAATTTAAATTGTATATATATATCTATACATTTTAAAAGAAATATTGAAATTTTAAATTGTTGAAAATTCTATGCAAAATTTGTTTTTGAAATCTAAAAAAATTATTTTTTGTTAATTTATTAAAAAGGAAGTTTAATTTTAATTCAATTTTTAGTTAAACAAATTTATTAAAAGAAATTGGTTTGAAATGAAATCATTTCTTTAAATTAAATTAAATTAAATTATGAGTAAACTAAATTTGTCAAATTGTTAGATAATTAGATTTATTAGAGGAAATCAGTTTATAACAAATCATTAGTTAATTAAATCTATTAAATGGAAATTTATAATTCGATTTATTTCGAATATTAATCAATTGTATAAATTATTTATACAAGGTCAAAAAGCATGAAAACGAATCAAACTGGATTGGAAATGGATTGCATGCATTGTTAAAGGTGAGAACTTCTTACTCAATTGGATACTTGATTTAATTTAAATAGTTTATTTAAATTATTGGATGTTGCTTGGATGATGGTTGTTATTTGTTGGATTGAAATAGACCCTATGCGCCACATAATAGCGGATGATATTATATTAAACCCATATACCGCGATATTCCACCTCAAAGTGGAATTGGTATTATATATGTATTTGGAGTTGTTGATTTCCCGCATTATATAGTGGATGAGACCCTATGCGCCGCATAATAGCGGATGATATTTTGTAAATCTCATATACCGCGATATTCCACCTCGAAGTGGAATGGGTATTTAATTGTTGTGCTAACATATGTGGATGTAGAGAAACAGGTTGGAGGGATCCAACTGGATTCCTCAAATATTTGAATTTGTTTCAATGTTGTGTGTAATTATTTATAATCTGTGTATGATTATAATTGCGATTGAAATTGTTGAAGGCTATGATTTAGCCGACTATATTTTTGGTGTCGTAGGATACCAGAAATATGAAACTCAATTTTTGGAATTTAAAGTAGAAGCTTTAAGCAAATTCATTTAGAGAATTGGGAATTTAAAAGTGGAAATTTAAATGGATAAACTTTTATTTTTGAAAACTTATTGTTCCAAAATATGGGAAAAGATTTTAATAAATGGGTTTTGACTAATATTGTTTAATAGTTGAAGAATTTGTTTAAAATTCGAATTTTTAAATGAATTGGAAGAGAAAAAGAAATTTGTTTTAAAAGAAATTTATTTTAAAAGGAAATAAATTTAGAAATTAAATTTGGGAAATCCAACTGGAAATTGATTTGGGTGTTTGAAAATAAATTTGGGAAATCAATATGGAATTTGATTTGGTGTTTTGAAAATGAATTTGGGAAATCGATTTGAAATCTATTTGGTGTTTGAAAATAAATTTGGAAATCAATTGAAATTTGATTTGGTTTGAAAGTGAATGTTTGGAAATCGATTAGAAAATCGTGTATCAATGGATATTTGGAAATTTGAATTCATAATGGAATTTATAAAGGATAGGGAAATTAGTTCAAATAAGAATATTGGTTTATTTTTAAAAGTGAGGAATTTACGAATTTGGAATGTAAATTGAAATAAATTGAGAAGGGTTTATTAATTGGTTTAAATGGACCATTTTGAAATGAAAGTGTATTTTCCCTAGAAAGCCGAGTATATTTTTAAAGTAGCTTTTAAAGTATAAATTAAAAGTTCTAGAGATGGTTCTAAAAAGAATACTTTGGAGAAATTATTTTCTTAAGTTGTTTCTTTTTAATCTTTAAAGTGAAGATTTATTTAATTAATTATAGAAGTGATTATTTAAAGATTTAATTAATATTTGTTTTGGAAAATGGTTATTTAAATAGTTATACCCGACCTACAAATGTTATTTTAAAGTTAATTTGGACTGGAAGTTTTATGTGAGATATTGGTATAATATTTTCATTACTGATATTAAATAAATGTTTTAAAATATTTTTATCTAAATGTTTCCAAGTATATATTTTGGATAAGTAATTTAAAGTATTTCAAACTATTTGAACTCGGCAGACTTTCAATGGAAATAAATAATATCGGGAATCTTATTCCGCGAGTGAAAAGTGATTTGAATTTTTTTTTCAAATGGTTGAAGTGTGAAAATATATCTTGTAAAGATATTTTGAAACAAATAATTGGGAAAATTATTTAAATCTTGGTGATTGTTGTGAATGTTGATTGATAGTTAAATAACCGACTATCAACATTGGCCTTTAAATGGCATTTAAATTTTGATGCGACATGGAGTCGGATACTATATGGTTATCTGAAACCCACATCGAATCTTGATGATGAATCTTTGTGTTTGAAATATCCACGTGTTTTTGAATTAAGCGCTCACTATTCGGTTTAGCCGGGGGAGGACTTCATGTGATATAACCCATTCCGTATAGTGATACGACGAAATGGATAGCATTTGAAGACAGTGGTGAAGACCAGGTGTCTTTGAGAACGATAGGATAACATATCGAATGACTCTGCACTGAATTGCTCCGGTATACAGATCTCCATATGTGATGGTGAGTCCGATCGAGATTGTGGATGCCCGTATTGTAAGGGCTTCTTTGAAGTGCCTTCGGTTCTGTTCGAACCCAGAACAGACTTGTATGGATGTATGTCTGAAATCACACTTTGAGATGCAAAGCTGGTTTCTATCAAATACATTTCTGTTTGGTAGCAGAGATTTATTCTCTTAGCTTAACACCCTTCTCTGAGACGTACGAGCTCAGAGGTTATGTAGTGATGGTTACTAGTGATACATTCCCAATTTGGTAATGTGGCATACGAAGTGCTGCTGATCATTTGTTGATCGAAGCATGGCTTTTGTGAAAAGCATAGCTTTGTGGACGAGACTTCGTCGAGCCTCACAACCAGAAAATGGTCGAAACAGGAATGTTGCGGCAAGGTTTTTAGGGGTTGCGCCCCTAGGGTATGTCCATTTCCTTCTAGATAAGAGGTGATATCATGGTATGGAGCCCAGATATTTTACCTATGTTGATGCGGCAAATTTATTATACTTTGTGGTTGTTGCTTTGTGGTTGAGGATACTCGGATAAAGGTCGTTAACGACCGGGGATGTCATACTTGTGTGGTAGTTACCTAGTTACAGCTTGGTTAAAGCATGAGGTAGCGTCGACCTTGGGTTAGCAAAGATCCGGTTAGGTCATCGGGGGCGTCCTTCCAGAGGCGTACCCATTTCGGTAAGGAAGTTCCTTAGCCTGACCATTTGTTGGAAATCCAAAGAAACAATACACGCCCTATACGGTTTTAGTTGTATAACCTGCCATGGAATGTGGCGATAACCTGCTATTGAACATGGTAGCTATAGTAGGCATACGACGAAATGTGATATGCTGGCTAAGATAATATTATACTTTCGAAATGTTTTCTGCACTATGTACTAATAATAATATCAAAAGGTTTTTGCATATCAAGCATTTTTGACTGTCATAAGGAGAAATCTCCTCCAAGTGTGCGCTTGCATTGTGTGTGTGGCGGAAGGCCTTATGGCAGTTTCATTTTCCAAAAGCGTAACGGATTTATTTTAATTTTCTTTGTGAAAATAACCGTTTTTAAGTTCTCACACCAGTCTTATGACTGACCTGGAGTTTATTGTTCCCTTCCTAAACTCTAGGTGCCCATAATTTTCCACAGGGGCAGCCTAGAGTCAGGTTATCAATTGGATCTGGATGGATTGTTGTGGATATCTGGAGGCAAGCTGGATGGCGAAACGTATTATCTATACTATGTAGTATTTGCTATGTTCGGGTTAGTGTGAGACAAATTTCAATGTAGGCAAGTCATTATAACTGCCAATGTTGTGTGTTGTTGTTGTACTTTGATATTTTATTGTAATACCAGATATAGTTATTTGTTTTAAAGATTATTCATTTATATATTATATGTTGTTCCACTGGGAAATGTGAGATTCTGTTATTGTTTCTGTTTCTTCTTCTATCTTCTTCTTCTTAAAACTATAATGGTTCGGTTTTTCGTCGTTCGATGGTTCGGCAGTTGATATGGTGGACATATTAATGTCGACTTTCGAAAGTCAAAAAATCGGGTCGTTACAACCATCTTTCACGAAGATTCATTTACAGCTTTTCAAAACAATTTCCTTTTCAAATTGGTTAACTCTTTCAATTATTGAACCAAATATTCAATTTGTAGCTTTCAAAACTATTTCAAGGATCTATTCATAACTTTCAAAACAATTCCCATTTCAAACTTTTTGTAGAAAGGATACACTTTTAAGATCCCTTTTCAATTCGAAAACAAAATACACCAATATTTAACAAAGATTCAACCATTGCCTTTCAAAACTATTTCAATTCCATTTCAAACTTGAAATCTTTCAACACAGATTGGAAATCCTTTCTTTATATGAAAGCTATTATTATTTGAAAACAAATAGTTTTCATTTCGGACAAATCTTGCATTTGCACGAGTTAAAGCCCTTTAAACTTGGGTTAAATTTAAATTCCCGAAACAATGCTTTTAAAATGGTTTAAAATCAATATAAACACATTTATAACTTGTATAACCTTTTAAACCATAATTTCCAAACATAGAATTCGATTTCCAATCTTGAATTCAATATTCAGTTCAAATTTCCAAACTAAATCAAGTTATTCAAAAATAACTTTTATCTTTAAAACTCTTTTCAAAGCTTTTCACTTTTTAGCCAATTCCATATCCAAAAGCTATCTGCATTCAAAATTCAATTTTTTAAAGCTTTTTCAAAAATATGTAACTTAATCGACTTCCTCGTGCATTCCATATTTATGTGTGTATTGTTTAGTCCAGGGGTTTTACATAATAGTGCCACAACATCAATCATCATAACCGATTTAAACACAGCAATATCGATAAGTGGTATAACCCTTATAACGCTTATCTTTCATTCAGAGATAAACATAGATAAATAATATAAATTTATCACAGATAAATAAATTACATTCATCATAGATCACCCCAAAACAATTCATAGCACAAAGCATAACATATCAGGAATATCAAACAATTCAAAACATTCCATAAAATCTAAACATCCATAAGCAATCCAAGCATTCAATAATCATTTATAAACAGGATTAATTAATTATTTAATCCTAAATTAATTCAATTTAATTTTTAATTAAATCAGTTACTCATGAATTAATTACTCAATCCTGATTCATTAATTACAAATCATTTGGTATTAATTAATTAATTAATCCTTAATTATCCATCTTAATTAATTACCCTTAATTAGTTAATTAGTCCTTAATTAATCACATTTATTAAATTAACCTTTGATTATTAATTAAATCAGCTTTAATCAATTAATTAGTCAACCTTTAATGATTAAATAATTAACCCCTAATTATTTAATTATCTTTTAAATTAATTACCCTTAATTGATTAATTAATAAATTTATTATTCCCTAATTAATTATCATTAAATTAATTACAATAATTGATTATCCTAATCACTTACATTAATAAATCATAAATTAATTACTTCGAGTAATTATCCTTTTAATTACTTGATTTATTTGTCTTAAATATCATAATTTAATTACTTTCAGTTAAGTAATTATCTTTTAATCATTCACATTAATAACTAATTTAAATTCTTTAAATTGATTTCATAATAACTTGACCTTCAATCATTAACAAATTAATTAGTCCTTAATTTATCCAAAGCTTAATCGACTTAAGATAAATCACTTATCTTAATTACTTACTAGATCAAATCATTTTTGAAATCTCTTAAGGATTTTAATTAAACAATTATCCATATAAATAATTATTTTAAAAACAATTTTTTTCAAACACTCACTTTAACACTCAATCTCTGAAATTTGTTTTAATAATTGCTTGAAAAACTTGTACATTCTCAATTTGCTTTAAAACATTAAAATTTCTTTTATTTCAAAACTCTGATATCATCCCTGAGTCAAACACACCCTTTCCCCGAGTTTTTTTAAACTTTACCCGAGCATTCTACCAAGTCACCACTTTTCCTCTCTTTTTTCGGTTTTTATTTAAATTTTAAAAAACTGTTATCATCTTAAATAACCCGAGCCTCCTTTCGAAATCCCCGAGCTAATTTCAAAATTTTCCGAGCACAACCCGAGACAACAACCTTCGTCTCCAAATTCAATCTACTGATACATCCTGACATCACATGCACGTACACATCGCGACCAACCACCTTCGATGATCGCACCAGCTATCGATGAGTCATCCAAGTTTCCCTTAGTCGTTTCGACAACATAGATCCATCAGTTTTGCCTGAAATCAAAACTAAGCTATTCGACACCACCTGGAACCCAAACTCTAGTTGACAATTCCACCCCACACCGACGATTCCAGCCACGATCATCCACACCACTTTGAAAAAAGTTTCCCTTACGACCCACGAACATTTTCCCTATGTGCGATTGACAACGATCAACCCACGACGCCGCACGAACCTAATTTCCAACATCGATTTCAAACTAAGCTAGAACCCTAACTTAAACTCGTTCATCTCCTATGATTAATAAAAAAAATTGGACATTTTCCCATGCTCCCCTATGCATCAACTTCCTTCACCATGATTTTCGATGCCCAGATCGACGTGGATCACCAGAATTCGATTGTTTTGCATTTTCCATCCAACTTGAAATTCCCACCTTAATACAAAGCTAAAAATTCTGATTTTCATCTTAAAAATCATAGTTTGCAAACACAAATCCGTGTATATAACCAAAATTCAATAATAAATTTTTTGAATGTTCAAATTGAAAACATCTTACTGTAATTTACCATTTTTATAATATTTACTAATTATCTTTACCTGTAACTACTTTTAGAATTGAGGTCATGTTAATTTGAACAAATTTCATTTCAACATCTAACACCAAAAAGGACTTGAAGAGGAGCTTTTGATTTTTGAAACAGGTTGCTGAAACCTGTTATCAACAGAGGCAACTCTACATGTATATCAGGCATGCACACACATATATGTATACATATTTATATGCATTCAAACAAATCCAAAAACATTTATTATTTTCCAAGACATTATCATCATAGATATTAGAATCAAGAGAATGGGTTTTTAAAAAATGGAGTTTGCTCACCTGATATTTGAAAGCAGAGAACAAATCTTATGCTCAGACCTGGAGCTTTATTTTTGAAATAGAAGCTTGAATTTTGTTTTTTTTGATTTGAATCTCTGATGTTTGAATCTGATCTATGAAGCTTGATGATATTTGAGTTAAGCTTTGATCTACTACATGATTCAGATTTTTAAATTTCAAGGTTTGAAATGTTGAACCAGGTTGAAGATGAAAACTGTTTGATTTGAGCTTTAGTTTTAAAATGATCTGGAATTGATCTTTGCCTTGTTTTTGATTGAACTAAAGAGATGATTTTCTTTAACTTCATTTGCTTTGTTTCAACTCCAAAGTTTCCACGTTTGAAGAATTTGAAAAATAGGGTTCTTGATTTTTTTTCCTTTAGTTTTGATTTCTTGATTTTTTTTATTCTTCTTTTGGTTTTGTAGTTTCAGGTTTAGGAATTTTTTTGTTACTGAGAAAAGTTATGTTTCTTTATAATTCATATTCATATAATTTAATTTCAGAGAAAAGATGATGTTGCCACTTGTTAAATTTGTTACATTTGTTAATTGTATAAAAAAAATCTTTACACTTGTTTAATTATTAAGGAAAATGTTTACATTTGTTAACATAAAAGAAATTTGTGTCTAAATCCTTAATTTAAATAAATTAAAAAATTAGGATTCAACCCTTGTGTTATTTATATTTTCATTTTTTTTAAAATACTTTAATAACTTATATTTCAAACTATTATGTCTTTAAATATATATTTATCCATGTACATAAATAAATAAATATGTATACATATATATTGGGTTTATTCTTTAAATAGCTTTTAGAAATTTACCATATTAAATTCAAATATAACTTCCAAAATACATATTACATATGTATGTTATAAATTTGAAAATAAATTTTATTATTTTTAAAAATAGAATTTTCTTTCAAAACCAATTTTATTTAAAATATTTATTGTTGAATTTCCGAACCCAATATAAATTATTTAAAACATTAATTTTCAAATTTAAAATTCTTTTAAATTCATACATATATAAAAATCCATTTGTATTTACAAATGAATAAACAAACAAATATTTTATTTTATTTGGAAAAAAACTCAATTTAATTCATAGTTTAATTAAAACTTTATTTTAATTACCAATTTAAATTCGACTTAAAACTGGGATTGTTACAGATTCCCTCTTAAGAAAATTTCGTCCTCGAAATTTGCCAGGGAGACAACAAGAATATAGAATATCTATTCTGCATTAGGCTTACCAAATCTGAATATCATCAATAAATACAAGAACGAATCAATTTAATGCTTCACAAGACACTCGGGTCATCCAGATTTACGAAGTATGCAGGGGCATTGGTTAGTTTGAAGGGATAACTAACCACTCGTAGAATATATCTGAACCCCAAAGAATAGATAGATATATGGATTCAATCCCAAAAATTTTTAGTTTAAACAAAGTATACCTATCAACCATAGCAACCAAAGCAAATAAGTCATCCAAACAAACAATTCAGACCCCTTTGGAATTCATGTCCTATGCAAATATATCAAAGCTTCTTCCTGAAGCTGCCAAGAAACCATCAAACAATTGAAATTGGATGAAGAACAAAAGAGATTGGGAAGAGAATACGAGATAGAAACTTATCTATACGATTTGTAGGGCTACCATCACACCGAAGCTCCTACTTGTAGCTTCCACGAAGACATCATAGAATTGAAATTGAATGGGGATCAAAAGAGATTGATAGGAAAAGATTGTTTCTGTTGTTGTTTCAGGGTATTGACCATTAGTAGTGGTACTCCTCTGTCCCCTATCTCGTCCTCTTCTTGCACTCATACTTACTATCAGTGGATAGTAAGAGAATTTACTGAGGCATACAGGCGGATATCTTAGGGATACACATTCTAGGATATACTTCACCCTATCCCTGATAAGTTACCTAATGTGTTATACTCCTGAGCTAAAGTTTCAACCTTCAGCTCTGATACCACATGTGATGACCTGACTCGACCTTCGAAAATCGACACCTGTACTTCATTTGCACTCGAATGTCACAGATTCAAACGTCGAATCTGGTTCACCGAAGCTTATAACACATTAAGTACAACGACACAGCGGAAGAAAATGAATGAATATCATATACAACTCCAATGATACAATATCCATATATACAACAATGATCAAAATCAGAGATACAATGAAATGCTACAGCAGAAACACCAATGAACTAGCAACGGAAACAACTAGAACTTGAAACTCCAGAAGAAACACCAATATCAGCAATCTCCATAAATAGCTCGAACCACGATCAAGTTGTACCAAGCTAAGCAAGGTCAGTCGTCCTAACCAAAGACTTCAATATCCAAAGTCTCCAAAGAATTCCACAGAGAAAGCTGAAAGCTACTGAATCGATATCTACTCTCTGAAAAACCAAACTTTATACTGCCCGTGTGGAAAATTATGGGCAACCAGAGTTTAGGAAGGGAACAATAAACTCCGGGTCAGTCATGAGACTGGTATGAGCAAACAAAAACAGTTTTATCCTTAAAACAACAACAAAGATTTTAAATATTGAAATCCGCAATGCTTTATTTTGGAAAATGAAACTGCCATAAAGCCTTCCGCCAACACACAATGCAAGCGCACACTTGGAGGAGATTTCTCCTTATGAAAGTCAAAAATGCTTGATATGCGAAAACCATTTGATATTAATATTAGTGCATAGTGCATAAAACATTTCGAAAGCATAATATCAATCTTAGCCAGCATATCACATTTCGTCGTATGCCTACTATAGCTACCATTTAAGAATGGCAGGTTATACAATTGAAATCGCAATGGGCGCGTATTGGATGATTGGTTTCCAACAAATGGTCAGGCTAAACTTCCTTCCCGAAATGGGAACGCCTCTGGAAGGACGCCCCTGAGAACCTAACCGGATCTCTGCTAACACAAGGCTGACGCTACCTCACGCTTTAACCAAGCTATAACATAGGTAACTAAAACACAAGTATGCCATCCCCGGTCGTTACCGACCTTTATCCGAGGCCTCGATACCAACAACCACAAAGTAATAAATTTGCAGTAACCACATAGGTTAAATATCTAGGCTCCATACCATGATACCACCTTTTATCTAGAAGGAAATGGACATACCCTAGGGGCACGACCCCTAAAAACCTTGCTGCAATATTCCTGTTTAGACCATTTCCGGGTTGTGAGGCTCGACGAAGTCTCGTCCACAAAGCTACGCTTTTCACAAAAGCCATGCTTCGATCAACAAATGATCAGCAACACACAGCAGCACTCAGCATGCCACACTACCAAATTAGGGATGTATCACTAGTAACCATCAACTACATAACCTCTAAGCTCGTACGTCTCAGAGAAGGGTGTTAAGCTTAGAGAATAAATCTCCTCCACCAAACAGACATGTATTTGATAGAAACCAGCTTTATATCTTAAAGTGTAATGTCAGACAGACATCCATACAAGTCTGTTTCGGGTTCGAACAGAAACGAAGGCATTTCCAAAGAAGCCCTTGCAAATCCAGATAATCCCTAATCACGTCCGGATTTCCCATCACAAAGGGTGATCAAATCTCTATACCGAGGATCAGTTGATGCAGAGACATTCGACGAGTTATCCCTTCGCTTTCGAAAATATCCGGTCTTCACCACCGGTCTTCAAATGCTATCCACATACGTCGTATCATTATACGGAATGGGTTATATGACACAAAGGTCCTCTCCCGGCTAAACCGAATAATGAGCGCAATATTTAAAAACTATATGGATAATGGGATCTCAATTAAGTCACAACTTATTGCCCATAACTTTACTTTCAAATGGTTAAAACAAATTACCATTTTCAAATCTTTTTAAACAAAAAGATTCACTTCACAAAGTTCACCCATCTTTCACAAAGATTCATTCACAGCTTTTCAAAACAATTTCCTTTTCAAATTGGATTAACTCTTTAAATTATTGAACCAAAGATTCAATTTGTAGCTTTCAAAATATTTCAAGGATCTATTCATAATTTTCAAAACAATTCCCATTTCAAATCTTTCATAGAAAGGATACACTTTTAAGATCCCTTTTCAATTCGAAAACAAAATACACCAATCTTTAACAAAGATTCATCCATAGCCTTTCAAAACTATTTCAATTCCATTTCAAACTTGAAATCTTTCAACACAGATTGGAAATCCTTTCTTTATATGAAAGCTATTATTATTTGAAAACAAATAGTTTTCGTTTCGGGCAAATCCGATTGCATTTGCACGAGTTAATGCCCTTTAAACTTGGGTTAAATTTAAATTCCCGAAAGAATGCTTTTAAATTGGTTTAAAATCAATATAAACACATTTATAACTTGTATAACCTTTTAAACCATAATTTCCAAACATAGAATTCGATTTCCAATCTTGAATTCAATATTCACTTCAAATTTCAAAACTAAATCAAGTTATTCAAAAATAACTTTTATCTTTAAAACTCTATTCAAAAGCTTTTCACTTTTAACCCAATTCCATTTCCAAAAACTATCTGGATTCAAAATTCAATTTTTTAAAGCTTTTTCAAAAATCTGTGACTTAATCGATTTCCTCATGCAATCCATATTTGTGTGTGTGTAGTGTGGTCCAGGGGTTTTACACAATAGTGCCACAACATCAATCATCATCACAGATTTAAATACAGCAATATCGATAAGCGGTATAACCCTTATAACGTTTATCTTTCATTCACAGATAAACATAGATAAATAATATAAATTTATCACAGATAAATAAATTACATTCATCATAGGTCACACCAAAACAATTCATAGCACAAAGCATAACATATCAGGAATATCAAACAATTCAAAACATTCCATACAATCTAAACATCCATAAGCAATCCAAGCATTCAATAATCATTTATAAACATGATTAATTAATTATTTAATCCTAAGTTAATTCAATTTAATTTTCAATTAAATTATTTACTCATGAATTAATTACTCAATCCTGATTCATTAATTACAATTCATTTGGTATTAATTAATTAATTAATCCTTAATTATCCATCGTAATTAATTACCCTTAATTAATTAGTCCTTAATTAATCATATTAATTAAATTAACCTTTGATTATTAATTAAATCAGCTTTAATCAATTAATTAGTCAAACTTTAATCATTAAATAATTAACCCCTAATTATTTAATTATCTTTTAAATTAATTACCCTGAATTGATAATTGATAAATTTAATATTCCTTAATTAATTACCATTAAATTAATTACCATTAAATTAATTACAATAAGTGATCATCCTAATCACTTAGATTAATAAATCATAAATTAATTCAATTTAATTTTCAATTAAATCAGTTACTCATGAATTAATTACTCAATCCTGATTCATTAATTACAAATCATTTGGTATTAATTAATTAATTAATCCTTAATTATCCATCTTAATTAATTACCCTTAATTAGTTAATTAGTCCTTAATTAATCACATTAATTAAATTAACCTTTGATTATTAATTAAATCAGCTTTAATCAATTAATTAGTCAACCTTTAATCATTAAATAATTAACCCCTAATTATTTAATTATCTTTTAAATTAATTACCCTTAATTGATTAATTAATAAATTTATTATTCCCTAATTAATTATCATTAAATTAATTACAATAATTGATCATCCTAATCACTTACATTAATAAATCACAAATTAATTACTTCAAGTAATTATCCTTTTAATCACTTGATTAATTGTCTTAAATATCATAATTTAATTACTTTCAATTAAGTAATTATCTTTTAATCATTCACATTAATAACTAATTTAAATTCTTTAAATTGGTTTCATAATTAACTTGACCTTCAATCATTAACAAAGTAATTAGTCCTTAATTTATCCAGAGCCTTAACTGACCGATACGATTTAAATTTGAATTTAAATTTAAATTTAAAAACTAATATATACATTTGATATAATATTTTCTCAGGGGAAATTACACGTTTCTCTCTTATCAAACATGTGTTTTCTTTCTTCTGTATGATTCTACACACGTTCAATTTCATTGAAAAAAAAGAAAAATAATCTCGTTTAAAATAAGAAAAGGAACGATAATGTTAGCGCCAAAATTGGTCACTAACACCCTTAGAGAGTTTGTGTAGAGAGATGAATGAAGAAGATAAATTAAAATAGAGAAGATAATATAAATTAAAATGCGGGAGACGAGAACACAGAATTTATAGTGGCTCGGCGTTGTAGCCTACATCCACTTTGAAGTTGGTCCTTTATTTCTTCACTTTAAACTTGATTACAGATACAATCCGCTTTTATGTATTCAAATACCATTGTGAAATAAAAGTCGAAGTCTTGGATGAGGTTTGGATGCGGCAGAGTCTCCCCTGTGTTCTCTGAAATCTCTCTCCTTTTCTGTGCCCCTGCCCCTCTATTTATAGACGAATGTTGGTTGGACTTCCCTGGTGGGCCAGATGGCTAGACAGCTCGGTCTAGATAGGACGCGCCCTGCATGCTGAGTGGAACATGCCGAACGGTCGGCATGCCGAGCCCTCCTTTCCAAGTCGATGGATCTCTCTGTTGAATGGAGGAAGCGGGCCGAACGATGCTGGGATGCCGAGTGAAAGGATACGCCGAGTAGAGGGGATGCCAAACATAGGACATGCCGAGCAAAGGATATGCCGAGCACAGGATGTGCCGAACAAAGGGTATGCCGAGCACGGGATGTGCCGAACAAAGGGTATGCCGAGCACGGGATGTGCCGAAAAAAGGGTATGCCGAGTGAAGAGCAGGCCGAGTGGAGGGAGTGCCGAGTGAAATGCTGAAGGTCTCGTGCCGAGTGCAAACCTGGATGGACGTACGTTCTTCAATGTCGAGTACAACCCTTGACTGCTGAACGTTCAAACGTGTCGACTGCTCATTTGTGCCGAGTACAACCCTGCATGCCGAACGTTCTAGTTGCCTGTTCGATTCTCCATGTAACATTTTTCCCCCCAAAGTACACCGTGTGTTCGAACAGGGTGTGCTTTGAACTACTGGATTAGTGCATTGCCGCCGAATGCCAAGGATGCCGAACGATCTTGCCGAACGATGCGAGTGCCAAATGACTGGAAGCCGAGTGAAACCGTTTTGACCGGTAGAGCCGGTCAGAGTCCCTTCATCTTCCTCTTCTTCTCTATAAAAGCCGCCTTCTTTCCTTCTCTTTTCTCACTTCTTGCTTTTACAATTCCGAGCTCACAAACCATTCGTGCAATTAGAATCAAGGGTTTCTCATAACTTTCCTACGTTCGATCCACGTACTAGGTATCTTCTTACCTGAGTTCCTCTTCTGGCAATTCCCCATCGATTCAGTGTTGGTGGGGACTTAAGTTCGATTTGGAATGTTTCCAAGGTCGAGCGTCTAGTTGTGGAGAGAGAGAGAGAACCAAATTCGAATGCCTTGTAGGATCATTAGTGAGTGTTCGGCGTAGGAGGAGAAGGTATGGAGGATATGCCGAGTGTTTGCACTCGGCATAATCTTAGTTTGGCACGGCGTAGTTTTGGCCGAACGACACTAGCTCAGTACGAACTGAAGCTGGGCCGGACGATGGCCGTATGCCGAATTGTAGCCCTGCCGAGCCACTACTTTAGCCGAACAAACTGTTATGCCGAGCGTACATAAATGCCGAGCCTACCTTCATGCCGAGCAAACCAACATACCGAACGTACTTGAGTGCCGAACAAACTATCCTGCCGAACAAACTAAGTGCTGAGCAGACCTTAATGCCGAACCCAAGTGAATGCCGAACAAACTATCATGCCGAACATAACTAGGTACCGAGCAGACCTTAATGCCGAACACAAGGAAATGCCGAATATACTTAAAATGCCGATCATACATAAATACCGGACCTATCTTCATGCCGAACATGGTTAGCATGCCGAGCATAATTAGGTGCCGAGCACACATAAATGCCGGGCATATACAAATGCCGAACATACTCTCCTTGCCCAATTTCATAACTGATCTTTACTTGGCATAATCGGATAATTACCTCTAGTGTCTTACTGCAGTCGTTATTCAGAAGGCTTTCGGAGACGGTCAGCGATGACGGTTTTCGGAAGAGATGTTTTTAGGCTTGACGTTATATTAAATGCTTATGCCCGATTGATTGCACTAGTTCACACACCACACGGGGGGGTTATCTGCGTTGTTAATTCTAACGTCGATCATCTTTCGAGTATAGTTCACACAGGTGCTTGGTTGGGTCTGCTATTTATTCAAGATGTCCAAAAGATCCAGTTCTGCTACACTTTTCGACAAACCTGGGCCACTTCTAAGCGAACGGCCCCCGACACAACTGACCCGTCAGTTTCTCCCGCTCATGACTGGGCTCCCGATACTTTGGAATCGTTGAATTTACTGGATGACCCAGTTGACTCACAGGCTTCGAGAGTCACTGAGGCCGCTCTTAAGCGGATATGTTCTACTCATGGCATTCCGTTTGTTGATGTGCTCATTCCGTCGGGGCATGACCGCCCACATCTGCCACCAGTGGGATATACGGCGTGTAGCAAGTTCATGTGCTAGGTTGGTAGCATGCCACCTTTCAATCTATTCCTTCGCGACGTGCTGCAGTATCTGGACGTCGCCCCGTCTCAACTTCATCCAAATGGTCACGCTTTCATATATGGCACGTACATGCTTTTCATGGCCGTCTTCTCCAGGCCTCCAACTCCCGGCGATATAAGGTACATCTATATGACCAAGAAACGGGGAGAAAGCCCCTCTTACATGTTTCTTGAGCCACATCGGAAGTGCCAACTTTTCACTAGCGCGTGGAGTAGCAAATTCGCCCTGTACAAACAGGAGAGGTTTTACGTGCGCTGCCCCCAAGGCTTTGTGAGGCGGTGGGTTGAAGGAAGTAAGTCTTTTCTCTGAGTTGATGTCCGTTCTCGATTGAGGTTGAACTTCTCCTAACTCATTGTTCTATTTTTTCAGATCTCGTCCCCCATCCCGAGGGCCGGGGGTACTCCGATGCTGTCGTCGCCATTAGAGCTCTTCCTGCTGAAGAGCGAGATATCCGAGCCCTCATTTCTAATGAGTCACCATCGAAGTTCGGCTTGCTACCCCCTGGCCGTCGGGTTAGCCTTCCAGAGGGCGTATCGCTTCCCAAGTCCGTGCCCGGCAGAGGGAAAAAATTGCCTGAATCATCCGTTCGCCCTTCTCTTGAAGCACCGGAAGAAGGGGAAATTCTAGACGAGCCACCTAAAAAGCGAGGTGAGGATTTAGGTCCTGCAGCTGAAGTTCATGATATCGAAACACCATCTTCCCCTTCGAAGGGGAGAAAGGAACTGGAGCGCAAGTTGAGGAAAGAGAAGGTTGGTGGGACTTCCAAAGCTACGCCTGTTCAGCCAGAGAAAGAGGCTTCTTCACAGCGCGTTGGAAGTTCTCTGAAAGGCCTATCGAACCTCTCCATTCCCGACGACCTGCTCGACTATGATTTCGATGACCCGGAGCTGTTTAAGTTTCACTCACCCGTCAGGGGTGATGCGGGCGTCCCGGCCCCGATCCAAGGGGAAAAAACTCCCGTTAGCAAAGCCACTGGTCCATCGGGGGGTAGCACTAGGACACACACAGACACATGCATTTCACTTTGCACCTACTTTTCTTTCACCATTCTGCTCTCTCGCTAATTCGCTATTGTTTGATTGCAGGTGACATAGGGCGCTCTCACGGATACGACCGCCTTCGCGGTTCGTCGACTTTACGCCAGTCTGGTCGGGACTCGGGCCTCGGGAAGCGCCGAGACAGAGACAGCGACAGCGACCGAAATTATCATGCCCGGGACTCATCATCCCGGAAGAAAGCTTATTATCAGCCCGAACACCGCCAGGAGACCTCTTCTTATCAGGAGCGAAGCAAAGACAAACGTGGCCACAAGAGGTTGCATTCTGATGCTCCCCGGGACCAACACTCTGACTCTTCTTCTACCCGGCACTCCCGAGATTCTCATAGGAAGGGCGAACTTTCAAAGCCGTCTCCTCCCGCTCCCGTAACAGACCCAACAGTGTCGGAGTGATTGAACGAACTTAAGGCTAAGTTTTCGAAGATTTTTTTTGATGGGTTAAAGTTCCTCCCGGCGATTCATCATATTCCCGGAGATGTCAAACAAAATGCTATCGCCTGTACCAATGACGTCTATGTGCAACATGACGCGTTCGTCCATCTGGCTGAGAAACTTTCTGAAGTCTCTATGGAGCGCCAGCACGAAATTGACCGCCTAAAGCTTGAAGCTATTCATGACAGGGATATCATTAAGACCCAGGATGAAGAAATTGCTGCCTATAAGTCCGAGCTTGAAGCTACTCGTCAGAGCACTAAGGACACCGCCGAGGCAGTTTCTCGCCTTGAATTGACTCATAAGAAAGAGCTCGATGAAGCGGTTCAACGGTGTGGGGCATTAGCTTTGGAGAAAGACTCCGTTCAGAAGGAGTGGGACACACTTAGTTATCGGATTAAGGAATTCGAAGAGCAACTTTTCGAGGAGAGGAAAGAGAAAGTGGCTGCCCAGGTTGAGGCACAACATTATTGTGATGAGATTGTCGCCACCCGACTGCTAAAGGGGAAACTTGAAGACGATCTCTCCAAAGTCGAGGCGCTGAGGAATGAGGCCCGTGAGGAAGGTAAAAGGGCAGCAACTGTCGACATGGACTCTCGCCTCGAGGCGGCCAGGGAAGAAGGCAGGGAGGAGATAAAGACCGAATTCGACCCGCTCATTGCTGAGTTCAATGCCCGAGTTCTCATGCATCGAGATCTAACTTTTCTGGGCGACGGCTACCTTGAGTCATTGGCCGAGGCATGGGAGACCCTGATTCAGATCAGGAAGGTTGAGAGCGGCGCCGATAAGGTCGACGAAGAAGCATTGCTAAAAGAATTCCTGAGGGGGAAGGAGCCTTCAGATTTATCGGCGGCTAAAGCCCTTTATAGCAAAGGTTCTCCCTCCAGGAAAGGGAAAGAGGTGGCTACGGACCCTTCCGGCGTTGTGCCCCCAGTTCACGTGCCTACCCAATCGGCCAGTCGGTCAACACTTGAACCCTTCGAGAAGCACGTTGGTTATGACCCGGAAGCCCCCGGGCTTGGCGTTCATGTTTTATCTCCCATCTCAGAGGGCGGGACACCCCTGGCGACTGAGAACCCACCGGCATCTGGTGAGTAACCTCTGGGCTTCACAAAGATCTTTCTCGTTCCCTCAGAAGTTGTTGTGTTCTAACACTTGTTTATTTTCGTGTCTTCTGTGCAGGCTGTTCTGACCCCGAGCCCACTCCGAGGGGCGATGCTGCCAAGGAGGTGGAGATAAAGGCGAGTGGGGCTACTCAAGTCGGCGGAGATCCTGGTCTAGATGCTCAAGTAATCGGGGCGCTGGATGAAGGCAAATCTGACTCTTTCTCGGAGAGTTTCGAAGTAGAAATCACAGGCGCCTCGGAGCACACATCCGACTTGAGCATGAAGGAACGGCTCGAGAAAGAGAAAAGAGATACGACCTCAGTCAAGGTCGAGCCGCGTGAAGTGGAACTGGACGATCCTCTGAACAAACCATTGAAGGTCATTCTTCCTGGAAAGTCCCAGCCTATGGATGTTCCCCCTACGTCTTCGGTCGTCACCCCTCCGTCAGGGAAGGATTCCAAGAGTAAGCGCTCTGGGAAGGAACCATCCGGGAAGAAGTCAAAGAAACACAAGAAATGACCGTCGTCCCCGTTCAGCGAGAACTAGTTCAAGTCATGTACTAATTTTTGTAGACTGTGTAAATAGGCTGTTGGCTCCGGACTTCGGAGCGTTTTTGTAACGGGAAGCTTTTTGTGAATAAAATATTATCTTCACTTTTGTCTTCTCAAAAGACTTTTATTATTCAGTTTCTTTTATGGTTGTGACTGAAATCTGAATTGTTATGGTTGACTTAGACTTCTTGGTTCGTCTTTACATGGCTTGGGAGCTTCCCTGGATTTGATCAATCTCCACTTGGTGCTTCAAGCACTTAGAATATTTCATAGCCCGTATGTTGGGGACTTGACATATCCAAGTCATTTGCGTCATAGTTCCTATTCAAGGAACTCGGAGGTCTGAACTGCTTGTGATTAAGTCTATACACCGGACTTCGAGTACTCCAGTCCATGCTCCGGGGACTTGGAGATTTCGAGTCATTTGTATTCGAGTCTGCACTCTGGGGACTTGGAGATTTCGGATCGTTTATACTCGAGTTCGTATTCTGGGGACTTAGAGTACTCCGGTCCACGCTTTGGGCATTTGGAGGTTTCAAATCGTTTATACTCGAGTCCGCACTCTGGGGACTTAGAGTACTCCAGTCCGTGCTCCGGGGACTTGGAGATCTTGAATCGTTTATACTAGAGTCCGCACTCTGGGGACTTAGAGTACTTCAGTCCGCGCTCCGGGGACTTGGAGATTTAGAATCGTTTATACTCGAATACGCACTCTGGGGACTTAGAGTACTCCAGTCTGCACTCCGGGGACTAGGAGATTTTGAGTTGTTTATACTAGTGTCCGCACTCTGGGGACTTAGAGTACACCAGTCCGCGCTCCGGGGACTTGGAGATTTAGAATCGTTTATACTCGAGTCCGCACTCCGGGGACTTGGAGATTTTTTGTCGTTTATACTCGAGTCCGCACTCCGGGGACTTAGAGTACTCCAGTCCGCGCTCCGGGGACTTGGATATTTAGAATCGTTTATACTCGAGTCCGCACTCCGGGGACTTAGAATACTCCAGTCCGCACTCCGGGGACTTGGAGATTTTTGTCGTTTATACTCGATTCCGCACTCCGGGGACTTAGAGTATTCCAGTCCACACTCCGGGGACTTGGATATTTTTTGTCGTTTATACTCGAGTCCACACTCCGGGGACTTAGAGTACTCCAGTCCGCGCTCTGGGGACTTGGAGATATAGAATCGTTTATACTCGAGTCCGCACTCCGGGGACTTAGAGTACTCCAGTCCGCACTCCGGGGACTTGGAGATTTTTGTCGTTTATACTCGAGTCCGCACTCCGGGGACTTAGAGTACTCCAGTCCGCACTCCGGGGACTTGGAGATTCTGAATCGTTTATACTCGAGTCCGCACTCCGGGGACTTAGAGTACTCCAGTCCGCACTCCGGGGATTTGGAGATTTTTTGTCGTTTATACTAGTGTCCGCACTCTTGGGACTTAGAGTACTCTAGTCCGCGCTCCGGGGACTTGGAGATTTAGAATCGTTTATACTCGAGTCCGTATTCTGGGGACTTAGAGTACTCCGGTCCGCGCTCTGGGGATTTGGAGGTTTCAAATCGTTTATACTCGAGTCCGCACTCTGGGGACTTAGAGTACTCCAGTCTGCGCTCCGTGGACTTGGAGAATTTGAATCATTTATACTAGAGTCCGCACTCCGGCGACTTAGAGTACTCCAGTCCGCACTCCGGGGACTTGGAGATTTTTTGTCGTTTATACTTGAGTCCGCACTCCGGGGACTTAGAGTACTCCAATCCGCACTCCGGGGACTTGGAGATTTTGAATCGTTTATACTTGAGTCCGCACTCCGGGGACTTAGAGTACTCCAGTCCGCACTCCGGGGACTTGGAGATTTTTTGTCATTTATACTCGAGTCCGCACTTCGGGGACTTAGAGTATTCCAGTCCGCGCTCCGGGGACTTAGAGTACTCCAGTCCGCGCTCCGGGGACTTGGAGATTTAGAATCGTTTATACTCGAGTCCGCACTCCGGGGACTTAGAGTACTCCAGTCCGCACTCCGAGGACTTGAAGATTTTTTTCGTTTATACTCGAGTCTGCACTGCGGGGACTTAGAGTACTCCATTCCGCACTCCGGGGACTTGGAATTTTTTGTCGTTTATACTCGAGTCCGCACTCCGGGGACTTAGAGTTCTCCAGTCCGCGCTTCGGGGACTTGGAGATTTAGAATCGTTTATACTCGAGTCCGCACTCCGCGGACTTAGAGTACTCCAGTCCGCACTCCGGGGACTTGGAGATTTTATTGACGGCTTCTACCTTCCCATTCGCCTTCGGGTGAGCAACTGCTGCGAACCTTTTCTCAATTCCATACCTCTGACAGAACTCTTTGAATTCCTTACTTTCGAATTGAGTTCCGTTATCCGTTATGATGGTCCGTGGGAGGCCAAAACGACATATGATATTTCTTACAACGAAATTAATGACTTTCTTGGTGGTGATTGTGGCCATTGGCTCTGCTTCCGCCCACTTGGTGAAATAATCGACTGCCACTATTGCATATTTCGCGCCTCCATTGGCTATGGGCAGAGATCCAATTAGGTTGATTCCCCACATTGCAAATGGCCAGGGACTAACCATTTGTGTGAGTTCCGTTGGCGGAGCTCTCGGAATCTTTGCATATATCTGGCATTTGTCGCATCTTCTCGCATAGTCTGCTGCATCCCGATTTACAGTCGGCCAATAATATCCATAGCGGAGGATTTTCCTCGCCAAAGTTTTCCCCCCGGTATGATCACCACGTTCTCCCTCATGGACTTCTTCCAACACCCGTTTTACCTCGTCATGGGCCACGCACCGGAGTAAGGGGGTCGAGAATCCCCTCCGATACATTATCCCGTCTTGCATTACATAACGCGAAGCCTTACGAAGGACTTGGCGTCTTTCGCTTCTTTTCTCAGGTAAGTCCCCGTATAGCAAGTATTGTTTGATCGGGGTCAGCCATGATCCCCTTTCGAGTTCGGTCTCCAAGACGAGATCTATCTCCATCATGTCTATACTTGGAGCAAGCAGAGTCTCTATAGGGAACAATCCCATCTTCTGTGCATCGCCAGTACTCGCGAATTTAGCCAACGAGTCGGCCTCCCTGTTCTGTTCGCGCGGGACATGCGAAATGTCATAATATTCCAGGTTTACTAGTAGCTCCCGGACCCGAGCAAGGTAAGGAGCCAGTCTCTGTCCTTTCGCTTGGTAGTCTCCCCGTACCTGATATACCACCAGCTGTGATTCGCAGAAGATTTCGATGGACTTTACCCTCAGTTCATTGGCAAGTCTTAAGCCAGCAATCAGTGCTTCGTATTCGGCTTCGTTATTTGTCGCTGTAAACTCGAGCTTCAAAGCGTAGCAAATCGATCGGTTTTCGGGAGTTATCAGAACTATCCCAGCTCCCGACCAACGGTCGTTAGATGCCCCGTCAGTGAACATCTTCCATCGGACAGGAGGGATTACTTTGTGATTTTCACTCGGTTCATCCGGAATGGTGAACTCAACAACGAAGTCAGCTAATGCTTGCCCTTGGATGGTCCTTCGCGGCAGGTAGGTGATATCAAACTGGCTTGGCTCAATGTTCCACTTTAGCATCCTACCGAAAGTTTCCGGTCGTTGGAGTACCTGTCGCAAGGGTTGGTCAGTGTAAACACTGATTGAGTGCGCCTGAAAGTAGGGACGAAGCTTGCGTGATGCAATCACCTGGCAATAGGCAAGTTTCTCGATCTTTGGATAATTCTTTTCTGCCCACGTCAGTCGTTTACTAACATAGTACACCGGCCTTTGAACCTTGACTTCTTCGCGAACTAGGGCTGTACTGATAGCGTGCTGAGACACAGCCAAATATACGTACAACATCTCGTGGTCTATTGGTTTTGACAACACCGGAGGACTTTCCAAGTGTCTTACCAGGGCTCGGAATGCTTCCTCGCAGTCAGTCGTCCATTCGAAGTTTCTCTTTCCTTTCTTTATGACATCGAAGAAAGGAACGCACTTATCCTTGGCTCTGGATATGAATCGACTGAGCGCAGCTACTTTTCCGTTCAAGCTCTGTACCTGCTTTATGGTTCTAGTTGCTTGTATATCTCGGATGGCCTGGATCTTCTCCGGTTAGTTTCAATTCCTCGTGCATTCACAATGAATCCCAAGAACTTCCCTGATGCCACGCCGAATGAACATTTTGAACGATTGATCTTCATCCCATAGTGCCTTAGTATATCGAACATTTCCGCCAAGTCTCGAATGTGGTCGTTTGACTGCCGTGACTTCACAAGCATGTCATCCACATAGACTTCCATTGTTTTCCCAATCTGATCTTTGAATATTCGATTTACCAGACGCTGGCAAGTTGCTCCGGCGTTCTTCAGTCCGAAGGGCATCACTACATAGCAATATAACCCAACATTTGTGACAAAGCTGGTGTGTTCTTGGTCTGGGATGTGCATCAGAATTTGGTTGTATCCAGAGTATGCATCCATAAATGACAATAACTCATGCCCTGCAGTTGAATCGACCAGTTGATCAATTCGTGGTAGCGGGAAGCCATCCTTCGGGCATGCTTTGTTTAAATCAGAATAGTCAACGCAGGTTCTCCATTTCCCATTTGCTTTATTTACCAACACAGGGTTGGACACCCATTCCGGTAGAGGGCGTCGCGGACAAACCCATTGGCTTTGAGTTTATCCACCTCCTCTTTGAGAGCTGTAGACCTTTTCGGGTCCATGCCTCTCCTTTTTTGCTTCACAGGTACGTGTTTCGGGTCTATATTCAACATATGGCTCGCAATTGCAGGGGAAATCCCACGCATATCAGAGTGTGTCCAGGCGAAGACATCAAGATTCGCTCGGAGGAAATCAAATAAATTCTCTGTCATTAGGGGATCGAGCTGTGACCCAATTTTAAGAACTCGTGTCGGGTCGCTATTGCTAACTGGAATATCAATTGTTAGTTCGGTCGGTGCTACGTCTGGTTCCTTGGGTTCCCCTTTGTCATCTCTCGGATCTATGTCTCCAACGATCCGAGAATGTCGCCCGAGCCAGGGCTCGGGCGCTAATTGTCAATCATCAGAATTCGGGATGCGGACGATGTTGTCCGCAGTGTTCCCCTTTTCTCTGCGCTGGGCCTCTCTCAGCTCAGCCACGTAACATGCACGTCCGGTTGCTTGGTCGCCATGCACTACGCCAACTCCTTTGTCCGTCAGGAATTTCAGTGTGAGACACCACGGGGCCAAGGCTGCCATGAAATCTGCGAGGGCTGGTCGTCCCAAAAACACGTTGTATGGTGAGTCAACATCCAGCACTATGAATGGTAGGATTCGCACTCTCCCGCGTTCACCTTGTCCCAATTCAACTGGTAACTCCACATATCCTACTGCGTCTGTGGCTGCGCCGTTAAAGCCATGGATTCGGGCTTTAGATGGCTTCAAATCCTTAGTCTCCAGCTTCATTTGGTCATACGCTTTCTTGAAGATGATGTTAACGGAACTTCCGCAATCAATTAGGATTCTCCTTACGAATGCCAGTCCGATGGTTGCGGATATGACAAATGGATCGATGGTGGGAGCTTCCACCTTATCCGCGTCTCTATTCCTGAATACAATATCGTCGTGCATCGTGCGCTGCTGCTTTGCGAGAGTTCCATCCTCCACATTTGAACAGCACTCATGCTCTGTATGTCTTAAGGAATTAGCATATCGCTCCATTTCCTGCCAATTTTTATCCGCAGGACGAGGTCCACCAGCAATTGTGTTAATAATCAATCTTCCCATAGTTCGAGTAGGTTGCTCTGGTTGGTGTAGAGCTGGGCCACGTCCGGGGTCTGAAGTCTCTTGTCTTCCTTCTGGCATATCTTTGACGAATTCCTGCAGCTTCTTCTGCCTAATCAATTTCTCAATAGCGTCATGGAGATGCCTGCATTCGTCTGTGTTGTGCCCATAAGACTCGTGAAAGCGGCAATACTTTCCAGTCCGCTTTTGCTCCTCTGTTGATTCCTTAGGGCGTGGTTTTTTGTATTGAAAAGTGTTGCAGGTCGATAAGTAGATGTTTTCAAGAGACGCATTCAGTGGAGTGTATTCGTTGTAGGTTGGGATCCTTGACTTCCATCTCCCTGTTTCCTTCTTCTTTCCAGGATTTCCACTTCCAGTTCCCTTAGACTGCCCGGGCTTATTTTGGACGCTGGCCTGAGTCTTTCCAGGGTTATCGTCGGTTGCTTTCATGGCGATGCTGCCCTTTACTGACTCCTGAACGGACCCTGGTGCCTTGTCTTTCCTTATCCACCGAGCTTCTTCCCTCCTTATGAACTGGTGGGCTTTCGAATAGAAACGTTCCAACGTAGCTGGTGGCTTTCCCGCCAACCAATCCCCAAATTCAGAGTCTGGATCCACTCCACGCATTACTGCCATCAAAATCGCGTGGTCGTTTGGATTGCTCACTTCAGTAGCGGCAACATGAAATCTCTACAAGTATACTTTCAGTGATTCTCCAGGAGCTTGGGTCACGCTTGATAAGGACATCACATCCTTGGGTCGAGTGGCGTGTATCCTGAATTGTTCTATGAATTTCCTTGCTAACTCGTCGAAGTTTGAGATTGAACGTGGAGGAAGTCGAATGAACCACATGGTGGCAATTCCGGACAGAGTTATTGGAAAGCACCTGCACTTAGTTGCGTCGTTGGCCCTTGCTGAATCCATCATCCATCCATACCTCATTACATGTTGTCTAGGGTCAGTTTTTCCTTCATAGGCGGGTATGGTGGGTATGTTAAACTTCCTTGGGTATTCAGCCTGTAGATGGTATCTGTGAAGGGAGTATGACTCTTAGACATTCCCCAATCTTCATTAGTCAAACCTTGATTCTCTCTCATCAACTGCCTGACCATAGCTGTCAAATCCGGGGTTTGTATGGTAGGAGGAAGGTTGGGTGCCTCTCCACGGGCTTGATTTCTAGTAGAGCGCCAAAATTGGTCACTAACATCCTTAGAGAGTTTGTGTAGAGAGATTAATGAAGAAGATAAATTAAAATAGAGAAGATAATATAAATTAAAATGCGGAAGACGAGAACACAGAATTTATAGTGGTTCAGAGTTGTAGCCTACGTCCACTTTGAAGTTGATCCTTTATTTCTTCACTTTAAACTTGATTACAGATACAATCCGCTTTTAAGTATTCGAATACCATTGTGAAATAAAAGTAGAAGTCTTGGACGAGGTTTGGATGCGGTAGAGTCTCCCCTGTGTTCTCTGAAATCTCTCTCCTTTTCTGTGCCCCTGCCCCTCTATTTATAGACGAATGTGGGTTGGACTTCCCTGGTGGGCCAGATGGCTAGACAGCTCGGTCTAGATAGGACGCGCCCTGCATGTTGAGTGGAACATGCCGAACGGTCGGCATGCCGAGCCCTCCTTTCCAAGTCGATGGATCTCTCTGTTGAATGGAGGAAGCGGGCCGAACGATGCTGGGATGCCGAGTGAAAGGATACGCCGAGTAGAGGGGATGCCGAACACAGGACATGCCGAGCAAAGGATATGCCGAGCACAGGATGTGCCGAACAAAGGGTATGCCGAGCATGGGATGTGCCGAACAAATGGTATGACGAGCACGGGATGTGCCGAACAAAGGGTATGCCGAGTGAAGAGCAGGCCGAGTGGAGGGAGTGCCGAGTGAAATGCTGAAGGTCTCGTGCCGAGTGCAAACCTGGATGGACGTACGTTCTTCAATGCCGAGAACAACCCTTGACTGCCGAACGTTCAAACGTGTCGAGTGCTCATTTGTGCCGAGTACAACCCTGCATGCCGAACGTTCTAGTTGCCTGGTCGATTCTCCAGGTAACAGATAATTTGTTTTCTTTCGTTCAAAAACCAAATTCAAATGGCCGCCTTCTTTCAGAAACGAATCAATGTCAAAAAATTAATTCATGGCCGAAGCCCCCTTTCTTCTCAGATAAAAAAAATCATTATGGATTTTCGTTCAAAAATTTACACGATTACATCGCGAGGCAGGAAGTTGGATCGCGAATCAATATCACGCACGCGAGGAGCAGCTTTTCCTGGTGGTTGATTCGCGTTCGATCTGGGGCTCGAGCTCGTGGCCACGGCGTTAATTAATGGGTCGATGTGGAGCACGCGAGCGAATCTCTTGGCGATGGCGACATCGGCGAGTCGCGAGATGGATGGGTGGCGCGCGCTACAGTGGCTAGGACTTGGGCTCAAGTTCACTGATGGAGGAGAGGGCCGATGCCTGGGAGGTTCAAGCGATTTAGGGTTTCATTCAAATGGGAGGAGCAGCTTGAGATGGCCGGAGCTCGTTTGGTTAGGGTTCGGGTAGAGGAGCAGTAAGGTATTGGTCAAACTTGTTTTATTTATTTAATAATATATGGATATACACAGTTAAACATAAAATGTTTATAGTAAGGAAATACTGTCTGTTACAGTAATTTGAAAAGAAATCTGCAAATGGAAAAAGAAAAAATATATTATGGATATACATGTTTTTAAGAACTGTAGAATTTTAAAATATGTATGAATTGTTCTTTTATATATGCAGTTTTAAGATGAAAATAAAATAATTTATCAAAGGGAGTTTAGTTTTAAATTTAATTTTTGGTTAGATAAATTTATTGAAAGGAATTTGTTTAAAAAAATCATTAGTTAAAATTTAAAATCATTGATCAAAATTAAATTGTTAGTTAATTAAATTTATCAAATTAAAATTTAATTGTTTGATTGATTCAAATATTAATAAAAATCATATAATTGTTTACAAGGTCTAGAACTGTGAAGAAAACAATCTGGAGTGGAAATGTATAGCATGCATAGGAAAAGGTGAGAACTTCTCACTCAGTTAGATACTCAATTTAATTTCAATAGTTTATTTAAATTATTGGATGTTGCTTGGATGATGGTTGTTATTTGTTGGACTGAAATAGACCCTATGCGTCGTATAATAGCAGATGATATTATATTTAAAACCATGTACCTCGATATTCCACCTTGAAGTGGAATTGGTATTATATATGTATTTGGAGCTGTTGATTTTCCGCATTATATAGCGGATGAGACCCTATACGCCGCATAATAGCGGATGATATTATATAAATCCCATATACCGCGATATTCCACTTCGAAGTGGAATGGGTATTTAATTGTTGTGCTAACATCTGTGGATGCAGGGAAACAAGTTGGAGGGATCCAACTCGATTCCTCAAACATTTGAAATTGTTTCATATGTTGTGTGTTGATTTATTTATAATCTGTGTGTGATTATACTTGTGATTGGAATTGTGGAAGGCTATGATTTTGCCGAATATATTTTTGGTATCGTAGGATACCAGAAATATGAAATTGGATTTTTGAAAATTAAAGTAGAAAAGCCTAGACCGTTATAATTAAAGTATTAAAGTTGATTTTTTATAATCCGGTCGAATTAATTCCAAAATATGGGAAAAGATTTTAATAAATGGATTTTGAGAAATATTGTTTAAAAGTTGAAGAATTTATTTAAAAAATCGGATTTTAAATAGTTTGAAAAAAATAAAGGAATTTATTTTAAAAAGAAATAAATTTGGAAATCAAATTTGGAAATTGATTTTGGTGATTTGAAAATGAATTTAGAAAATCAATTTGGAAATTGATTTGGTGTTTGGAAATAAATTTGAAAATCAATTTGGGATTTGATTTGGTTTTTGAAATGATTTTGAAAATCAAGTAGAAATTTGATTTGGTTGTTGAAAGTGAATATTTGGGAATCGATTTGAAAATCGTATATCAGTTGATATTTGGAAATCTAAATTCACAATGGGAGTTTGTAAAGGAAAGGAAATTTTGTTTTAAAAATAAACATTGGTTATTTTTAAAAGTGTGGAAAGGAATTTACGGATTTGGAACACAAATTTAGAATAAATCGACTAGTGTTTACTAATTGGTTTAAATGGACCATTTTGAAATGCAAGGTGTACTTTCCCTAGAAAGCCGAGTATATTTTTAAAATAGCTTTTGAAATAAAATTTAAAGTTATAGATTTGGTTTTACAGGAATATTGTTGAAGAAATTATTTTTGGGAATTGTTTTAAATCTTTAAAGTAAATATTTATTTAATTAAGTATAGAAGGGATTATTTTAAAGATCAAATTGATATTTGACTTAGAAAATAGTTGTTTAAATATTTATACTATATCTACTAATTTTATTTTTAAATTAGTTTAGACTTTAAGTCTTATATTTGTAATAATTTGTATCATATTTTCATGACAAATATTTAAGTAAAAGTAGTTTTATTTTAAATATCTCCCAGAATATTTTGGATAAGTGATTTAAATTATTTTTAAGTATTTAAACTTGGCAAATTTTTAGTGGAATTAAATAAATATTAGAAATTTTTTTCCACATGAGGAAAGTGATTTGAAATTTGTTTTTAAAGGATTGAAGTGTGAAAAGCAATTTGAAATTTGTTTTCAAAAGATTGAAAGGTGAAAAGTGATTTGAAATTTGTTTTCAAAGTGATGAAGTGTTAAAAATATATCTTGAGAAGATATTTTGAAAATAAATAACTGGGGAAAAATTATTTGAAATCCAGCAATTGTGGTGAATGTTGATTGATAGTTAAATAACCGACTATCAATATTGGCCTTTAAATGGCATTTGAATTTTGATGCGACCGAGAGTCGGATTCCAACTGGATATTCGAAAACCACATCGAACATTTGTGATTATGATGGATCTTTTGTTTAAAAGATCAAAGTGAAAATTGTTGTGGTTGTTTGAAATCTGAATGTAACACTTATTTTTAAAATAAGCGCTCGTTGTTCGGATTAGCCGGGAGAGGACTTTATGTCATAAAACCTATTCCGAATAATGATACGACGAAATGGGATTGCATTTGAAGATGGTGTTAAAGATAGGGTATTTTCGAAAGCGAAAGGATTACCTGTCGAATGTCTCTGCACCAGCTGATCCCCGATATAGAGATTTGATCACCCTTTGTGATGGGGAGTCCGGACGTGATTAGGCATTATCTGAATTTGCAAGGTCTTCTTTGTGAAGTGCCTTCGGTTCTGTTCGAACCTGGAATAGACTTGTATGGATGTATGTCTGACATTACTGTAGGATCTAGATTAACCCTAGAGGGGGGGTGAATAGGGTTATAGCAAATTTTTGTGAATTAAACACAGAAGCAAACTGCAGAAATAAATATGATGAAAAATAAATCACACACAAAATTTACCCAGCTTCGGCAACCCCTGCCTACTGCTGCATTCCCAGATTTCTATTAGAATTAAACAGTTTCCCGCTTACAAACACTCTAACAGACTTGCAAACCCTGCTACCACCTATAGAGTTTTGCAAACTTGCAAACCCTGCTAACTGGACTAACTCTAACTAGACAATCTGACAACACCTAAACCCTAGGTGATAATTTACCATTTTTGTTTTGAAAAGAACATACAAATAAAGCAAATTATAAAAGCAAGCTCTAAATTTAAAACAATTTAAATTATCTTGCCTTTATAATAAAAATAAAGATACCCTTAACCCAAAACAAACAAAAAATATGCGGTCACTTCCCTTTATCTTATTTCACCCGGTCCATTTTCTTTTGTTTGTGGAAAAAATAATGGCGGCCCTCTGTTTATTCGATCTGAATTAGGGCTTCTGTTTCTTCCTCGAATTTGGGGCTTCGGCTTCTTTTTGATGTCTAATTAAGCTCTTGCTTGTCCTCTGATGATTGATGCTTGTTGCTAGCTCGTTCTCTGTTGATCGAGTTTGTTGATGGTTCGGTATGTAATTTCTTTTGTTGCTTGTTTGATTGCTTGCTTTTTAACTCGATTGTTCTGTTGTCTATGATGATTTCTTGGGGTGTATTTATAGGGTTGAAACCCTAATTAACACTGTCAGATTTGATTTCTTCATGTCGTTGATTATTTTCCTGAATTTGTTCTGGATTTGGAGTATTACTTTCTTGATTCAATTTCGAATAATTGCTGACCATATTTGACTTCGAATTAATTAATTCGAAGATATCTTCCTTTATT
Organism: Allium cepa; assembly: GCA_030765085.1. Classification (NCBI taxonomy): domain Eukaryota; kingdom Viridiplantae; phylum Streptophyta; class Magnoliopsida; order Asparagales; family Amaryllidaceae; genus Allium; species Allium cepa. The sequence continues at coordinate 574,219,735 of CM060937.1, read as the reverse complement.
TGTTTTCTCGGTCCCTATTTGAATTAATTACTGACCATATATAGTCGAGAGATTTGATGCAGAGATTCTTTTCCAAATTAGAATACGAATTTGATTTCTGCTTGATTTCTGCACTGATTTAACTTCGGCTTGATTTCTGCACTTTCTTGTAGTTGCATTTATGTCATGTATACTGCCTGACCATTGTGACATTTGGTTGACACTTGATGGTCTTCATATTCATGTGTGTCTTTGTTCAATGGAGTCAATGATAATGGTCATAGTTCTTCTCGGCATTGCATTTGTAACATTTGGCTACTACTGATATAGTTTGCTTTGATACAGATGCTACACTTGTTCATGTTGCCTTTGTACACTTGTTCATATGAGCTGTTGTTCCATTGTTGTAGTTGCAGTATTTATGTTCCTTGTTTCATTTGAAAGCTGGTTCGATGTACTTAAATTTTATCACTTGAGTTTACAGTCTTCATTTTTTTTTTTTTGCTGTGACTCTTGTGATATTCATGTTGATTGCTTCATGACTTGTTGTTGGCATGTACATTGTATTCACTGTTGCACTTGGTGTTTGTAGCTTGCCACTGACTTCTTTGTAGTTGCACTGCACTTTGGTTACTATATATGTGCATACATACATATGTATGTGTGTATGCATATGTTCTTGGGTTTGTACTTGGATTTGAACTGCTTCATGTTCTGTTGCATTGTGTTTTGTTGTGTAGCTGCTATGCAGTTGCTATGCATCACTATATATACTATGTTCTGATTTGTATTGGTGTAGTTTCCATATTTTGTGTATTTTGATGTTGTATACGCTTTTTCATGCTGCTGTGATGCAGTTTCTTTTACTGTTGTATCTTTGGGAGTCTGCACTGCTTCATGTTGAATTTGTGCAGTGTTGTACTTGTTGTCTTGTATCACTGGTTCATTCTGGTTGGTGCAGTATTCATGTTTTTGTTGGTCTGGACATTTGTGGGATATTTGACTGTTTCTGGCTCGATGTTGTTAATGCATTCATGACCACTGTCTTGCATATTTTTGATAAAGTGTGACTGATGCTGCACTTGGTCTTTGTTCTTCTCTGTTATGTTGCTTTGAATGAATTTGTGTTTTGTTGTAGTTTGTGCACACGAGTTGGCGTGGCAGTGCACACGTATACGAATGTACACGTGTGTACTGCAGCCACTTATAATTGCCTGTCCCTGATAAAAATTACTGATATGCATAGATATTGCACAATCAAAGATGATGACAATAATCCATGTATCTGAGACACAAACAAATTTTATTTTTGCAAATTTAAATTTGTTTGTTTTCAGATTACTGTTGTAGTTGCTAATTATACAGGTACACAGGAGACAGGACGAGAAGTGGAGCTGGACAATGCAGATAGATGCAGATGTGCAGACAGAGTGAAAAACTGAGTGTAGAGTGTTGTAGTGAGAAAAGTAAAATGTATGAACTGATGTATGTATATATATAGAGAGAGCTGAAAACTTTGTATTGTTTAAGTGTTGTAATAAAATATTATATTGAATAAAAAATACTAGTTGAATTATATAGATTCTGTGCAACAGTATAATTATTCAATATGAATATTTCTTCCTTTCTGTATATAGTCCAAACTGCAAACACATATATATATTGATATATATATATATATATGTTTGTTATCATCAAACAAAAAATCACATCAAACAATCTCCCCCTTTTGATGATGACAAACATATATATTAAAGATTTTGAAATGCTAATACATGTGTTTGAACATGAAATTTTGAGCTCCCCCTATTTGAATGCTCCCCCTACAACCAAGACCACTCCCTATTTAGAAGATAACAAAAATTACAAAAGAATAAAAGAACCAAGACCACTCCCTATTTAGAAGATGACAAAAATTACAAAAGAATAAAAGAACTACAGAAAAATTAACTAACAACATTTAACCAAATTTGTTGAAATAGGTCAAAAAATATTTACTTTCTCATCAAAATCTTGTTCTTCTCCCCCTTTTGTCATTATCAAAAGACTGAAAAAAAACAATGGAACAGTAGGAACAAAAAATAATATATCATAACGAGATAAAAACTTCCATATTGTAGAGGATGGATCGATGATCAGTTTTAATAAGAAGAGAGATATTTTAACATTAATTTGACATTTAAGCACAAAAACAAAAAAAATAAGCACTTACTAACCACGCATAACCATAAGGACTTTTAAATGGGATTAGCAGTTACTTATTAGTCTAAGCATCCAGACTATTAAGTGAGACCAGAATACTTAGTTACCATACTCCATCCATGCATAACCATAAGGACTTTTAAATGAGAATGGAGTAATGATAAAAATAATTCACTCACATGCTCCATCATGCATAACCATAAGGACTTTTAAATGAGAATGGATGCATGAGAGTTATTATTATTTATTATTATAATTTTTTTTTATTCACTCTTCTTATTTTATCAAACCATTACGAACGATAGAAAGATGGTAGAAATAGAAATGATCGTGGAATAAGTTACCAAGTTAATTATATTATGTAATATCCAGTACTGAATACCATATTCGAATCAATCTTTGGAAAATATCCAAAACTTGTTTGAATCCTAGAAATTGAAGTTGAAAGTATATATCCAAGAATATTTCAACCTAACAATGAAAAATGGTTAGTCAATTTCTATAATCCCCAAATCCAAACGTAATCTAGAAAATCTGTCTTCGGGGAGGGGTTTTGTGAAAATATCAGCAAGTTGAGCCTCAGTTGAAATATATTCAATGCAAATGTCTTCCTTAGCAATGTGATCTCTAAGAAAGTGGTGTCTCACATCAATGTGTTTTGTGAGTGAATAATGAACAGGATTATTTGATAAGTCTATTGCACTTTTACTGTCACATTTTAATGGAACTTGTTTATAAACTAAGCCAAAATCAGAAAGAGTTTGCATCATCCATAAAATTTGAGCACAGCAACTTCCTAAAGCAATATATTCTGCTTCAGTGGTGGATAATGCAACACAATTCTGTTTTCGACTTGACCATGAAACTAATGAATGTCCTAGCATGAAACATGTCCCACTGGTGCTTTTCCTGTCAACCAATGAACCAGCATAATCAGCATCAGAATAACCAACTAAATCAAAGTTTTCACAAGAAGGGTACCATAATCCAAATTTGTGTGTGTGTGAAAGATATCTCAAAATTCGTTTAGTGGCTTTCAAATGAGATTCTTTAGGATTAGATTGAAAACGTGCACACAAACACACAGAAAACATAATATCAGGTCTAGAAGCAGTAAGATAGAGAAGTGAACCAATTATCCCTCGATATTTTTTCTGATCAACAGCACTTCCTTTCTCGTCTTTGTCCAACTTTGTTGATGGGCTCATAGGAGTTCTCAATGGTTTGGAGTTCTCAACTCCAAATTTCTTCAACAGTTCCAACACATACTTGGATTGCGAAATGAAAATGCCATCACTGCTTTGCTTGATTTGAAATCCAAGAAAATATTTCAATTCTCCAACCAAGCTCATCTCGAATTTAGCCTGCATGACTTGTTCAAATTTCTCGCACAAGAGTTCATTAGTAGCACCATAAATGATATCATCCACATAGATCTGAACAATCAAAAAATCACTTCCTTTATGTAATAGAAACAGTGTCGTGTCAGCACTCCCCTTTTCAAAGCCATTTTCCAAAAGATATGTACAAAGGCAGTCATACCAAGCTCTAGGAGCTTGCTTAAGACCATATAATGCTTTTTCAAGTTTATACACATGATTTGGAAAATCGTGATTTTCAAAACCGGGGGGTTGTTCAAAAAAACTTCTTCTTTCAAATCACCATTTAGAAAAGCACTTTTTACATCCATTTGTTTAAGTTTGAAACCTTTATAACAAGCAAAGCTTAGCAAAATCCTAATGGCTTCTAACCTAGCAACTGGAGCAAATGTTTCATCAAAATCTATGCCTTCTATTTGGTTGTATCCTTTTGCGACCAACCTAGCTTTGTTTCTAATTACATTTCCTGATTCATCAAGTTTGTTTTTGAACACCCATTTAGTTCCTACAATTGGATAGTCATTTGGCCTAGGAACTAATTTCCAAACTTTATTTCTCTCAAATTGATTAAGTTCATCTTGCATTGCTAGAATCCAACTTTCATCATTAAGAGCCATTTCAACAGAATCAGGTTCAATTTCAGAAATAAAACCACTATGACAACAAAACGCACACAAATTTTTATCAAATGAAGAGCGAGTGCGTATACCTTCCGTAGGATCTCCTATAACCAATTCAGGAGGATGATTGGTTTTGAACTTCAATCTATCAGCATCAATAGTCCTACTTTCACCTTGCTCACTAGATATTCCTTCTTTAATGCCTTCATGATCTACCCCATCATCAATCGTTTTTTCAGTCGTCCTTTCCAGATCAGATTCATCAAATTTCACATTGATTGATTCAACAATTGTCTTTGTTCGTCTGTTGTATATCCTGTAAGCCTTGCTCCTGGTTGAATAGCCCATGAAAATTCCCTCATCGGCCTTTGATTCAAATTTTCCAAGTTGATCACCTGTGTTAAGAATGAAACAAGGGCATCCAAAAACACGAAAGTAAGAGATGTTAGGTTTCCTTTCATGCCAAACTTCATAAGACGTTTTGCCAAGTATTGGTCTAATCATTACTCTATTCATTACGTAGCACGAAGTATTCACCGCCTCTGCCCAAAAAGTTAGAGGTAGTTTATACTCACTCAACATGGATCTAGCCAATTCTTGCAATGTACGATTTTTCCTTTCAACCACCCCATTTTGTTGAGGTGTTCGTGGAGCAGAAAATTCATGTTTTAAACCATTTTCTTCACAAAAAGTTTCAAATTCCGAATTTTCAAATTCGCCTCCATGATCACTTCTTAAAGTTTTAATTGAAACTCCTTTTTCATTTTGAACAAGTTTAGCAAATTTTGAAAAATAATCAAAAGATTCAGACTTTTTGGCTAAGAAATAAACCCATGTAAATCTAGAATAATCGTCAACCAATACATAACAATAACGTTTTCCATTCAAGCTTGCAATTTCATTTGGTCCAAATAAGTCCATATGAATTAATTCGAGGACCCTTGATGTGCTAACAATATTTTTAGGGCGAAATGATGATCGACTAAGCTTGCCCAAGGAACATGCTTTACACACTTTGTTATCTTTAAATTTCTGATGTGGTAACCCTCTGACTAATTCTTTCATTTCAAGATTTTTTAAGAGACTCATGCTAGCATGTCCAAGTCTCCTATGCCACAAAGATGCCTCTTCGTCAGTGGCTACCAAACATCTGGAAAGATTTAGATTGTCAAACGAAAGTGAGTAGACATTTCCTTTTCTTTTGCCCATAAAAACTATGTTATTAGAAGTTTTATCAATGATCTTGCAAGTATCACTATCAAAAACCACATTCATACCTTTGTCACATAGTTGGCTAATAGAAATGAGATTGTGATGCAAATTATCAACGTATAAAACATTAGTCAAGGAAAAAGTACCGTTACTTACTTCACCTTTCCCAATAATCTTACACTTGCTATTGTCTCCCATGATCACATTTCCACCTCTAAAATTCTCTAGGCTAAGGAACTTAGATTTATCACCTGTCATATGTCTAGAACAACCTGAATCTAGAAACCATTCTTGTTGCTCCTTAGCCCGCCAACAGACCTACATAAAGAGAGAGAAGGATGACCTAGAGAAACTCTTAGGTCCAATGATATTAGTAACTGAAGCATTGTGAACAAACAATCCCTTTGGAATCCGAACTTGTTTTGTCCTTTCATTTTTGTTCCTATAGACATGAAATTTGTTTGTAGAATTCTTAGGAACCCAAACTTGTATAAATTTTGTGTTCTTGTTCCTATGACTACAATTTTCAACACGATGTCCAATTTCACTTCTAACAAAGACACTCTTGCCTTTTGCATAATCATCAACCTGTGTTTTCCCAAAACCTAGTCCTTTTCTGTTATTAGCAAAGAGTTGATTTCCCAATAACATGTTAAATGATTTTTCTCCTCTTGAAAAGTTATTCAGAGATTTCTCAAGATTTTGGACTTTGGTTTTTAGTGTTGTGTTTTCAGCCACAAGTGTGGTGCATCTATTTATAAAATCCTTTTTCCTAGTGTCAATGGTTTCCTTAAGACTCGAGTTTTCTTTTTCAAGATTATCGAAGCTATTCTTAAGTCTTGATATTTTTGAATCTAAAATTTTACATTTTTTACAATCTAGGTTTTGAATATTTTCAAGTTCAGTTTCTAACCTAGTATTCTCATGAACGAGTTCACTCCTGTCAGACTTCAATTTTTCAATTTTAGTTTCAAGAGTATCAATTGTATTAGTAAGATCATAACACATCAAAACAAGTTCTTTATAAGAATAGTCACGTACCTCACTGGATTCCTCTGAACTTGTTTCTGAATCTGATTTTGCCATAAGGCACAAGTTAGCCTCTTCTGAGCTATTATCCGAAACTTCTTCTCCTTCTTCATCATCCCATGTTGCTGCAAAGGCCGCCTTCTTCTTTTTGTTTCCTTTGTTGTTTTTGAGAAGTGGGCATTTCTGTTTGAAGTGGCCAGGCTTTTTGCAGTTAAAGCATGTCAATTCATTATCGGAATTGTCAGAATCTTTTGACCTATTACCACTTGTTTTCTTCTTGCGTGGCCTGAATTTTGACCATTTTCTAAGATTATTGACAGCCATCGCAAGCTCTTCAATTGGATCTTCTTCTTCTTCATCGCTTTCTTCTTTCCTCTTCAAGGCAATTGTCTTCTTTTTTGATTCGGAGTTGTTACGTTCCTCCTTTGCCTTTAGCTCAAGCTCATATGTCATCAAGTTTACGATCAACTCCTCCATGCTTAGTTTACTCAGATCTTTCGATTCTTGTATTGCCGTGACTTTTTCCTCAAAGTTCATTGGTAAGACTCGCAGTATCTTCCGCACAAGCTCTACTTCAGTGAAGACCTTCCCAAGCGCTCTAGCATTGTACACCAAAGTTGAAAATCGTCCAAACATATCCTTTATGCTCTCGCCGTTTTCCATCACAAAGTTTTCGTATTCATTGCTAAATAGAGCTAGACATGACTCCTTGACTTGAGAAGTTCCTTCGTGTGTCACCTCCAAAGTGTGCCAAATTTCCTGTGCTGTTGTACAATGGAAAATTCTATTAAACTCATTTTTATCAAGAGCACAGATCAAAGCGTTCATTGCTTTGGCATTTGTAGTTTTTAGTTTCTTATCGTTAGCATCCCACCTATCCTTAGGTTTAGGAATCTCAGTATCACCAATAAATATAGTAGGAGATTTATTGCCAGTTTCAATAATATCCCAAACATCATAATCGACAGAACTAAGATAAATACTCATCCTAACTTTCCAATAAGCATAATCATTCCCATTAAACATGGGTGGTCTAGCAATGGATTGCCCCTCAGAAAAAGCATTATTTGGTGGATTCATGACTCTAGAGTTAAAGTAAAATACCTAGCTCTGATACCACTTGTAGGATCTAGATTAACCCTAGAGGGGGGGTGAATAGGGTTATAGCAAATTTTTGTGAATTAAACACAGAAGCAAACTGCAGAAATAAATATGCTGAAAAATAAATCACACACAAAATTTACCCAGCTTCAGCAACCCCTGCCTACTGCTGCATTCCCAGATTTCTATTAGAATTAAACAGTTTCCCGCTTACAAACACTTTAACAGACTTGCAAACCCTGCTACCGCCTATAGAGTTTTGCAAACTTGCAAACCCTGCTAACTGGACTAACTCTAACTAGACAATCTGACAACACCTAAACCCTAGGTGATAATTTACCATGTTTTGTTTTGAAAAGAACATACAAATAAAGCAAATTATAAAAGCAAGCTCTAAATTTAAAACAATTTAAAGTATCTAGCCTTTATAATAAAAATAAAGATACCCTTAACCCAAAACAAACAAAAAATATGCGGTCACTTCCCTTTATCTTATTTCACCCGGTCCATTTTCTTTTGTTTGTGGAAAAAAAAATGGCGGCCCTCTATTTATTCGATCTGAATTAGGGCTTCTGTTTCTTCCTCGAATTTGGGGCTTCGGCTTCTTTCTGATGTCTGATTAAGCTCTTGCTTGTCCTCTGATGATTGATGCTTGTTGCTAGCCCGTTCTCTGTTGATCGAGTTTGTTGATGGTTCGGTATGTAATTTCTTTTGTTGCTTGTTTGATTGCTTGCTTTTTAACTCGATTGTTCTGTTGTCTATGACGATTTCTTGGGGTGTATTTATAGGGTTGAAACCCTAATTAACACTGTCAGATTTGATTTCTTCATGTCGTTGATTATTTTCCTGAATTTGTTCTAGATTTGGAGTATTCCTTTCTTGATTCAATTTCGAATAATTGCTGACCATATTTGACTTCGAATTAATTAATTCGAAGATATCTTCCTTTATTTGTTTTCTCGGTCCCTATTTGAATTAATTACTGACCATATATAGTCGAGAGATTTGATGCAGAGATTCTTTTCCAAATTAGAATACGAATTTGATTTCTGCTTGATTTCTGCACTGATTTAACTTCGGCTTGATTTCTGCACTTTCTTGTAGTTGCATTTATATCATGTATACTGCCTGACCATTGTGACGTCTGGTTGACACTTGATGGTCTTCATATTCATGTGTGTCTTTGTTCAATGAAGTCAATGATAATGGTCATAGTTCTTCTCGGCATTGCATGTGTAACATTTGGCTACTACTGATATAGTTTGCTTTGATACAGATGCTACACTTGTTCATGTTGCCTTTGTACACTTGTTCATATGAGCTGTTGTTCCATTGTTGTAGTTGCAGTATTTATGTTCCTTGTTTCATTTGAAAGCTGGTTCGATGTACTCAAATTTTATCACTTGAGTTTGCAGTCTTCATCTTTTTTTTTTTTTTGCTGTGACTCTTGTGATATTCATGTTGATTGCTTCATGACTTGTTGTTGCATGTACATTGTGTTCACTGTTGCACTTGGTGTTTGTAGCTTGCCACTGACTTCTTTGTAGTTGCACTGCACTTTGGTTACTATATATGTGCATACATACATATGTATGTGTGTATGCATATATTCTTGGGTTTGTACTTGGATTTGAACTGCTTCATGTTCTGTTGCGTTGTGTTTTGTTGTGTAGCTGCTATGCAGTTGCTATGCATCACTATATATACTATGTTCTGATTTGTATTGGTGCAGTTTCCATATTTTGTGTATTTTGATGTTGTATACGCTTTTTCATGCTGCTGTGATGCAGTTTCTTTTACTATTGTATCTTTGGGAGTCTGCACTGCTTCATGTTGAATTTGTGCAGTGTTGTACTTGTTGTCTTGTATCACTGGTTCATTCTGGTTGGTGCAGTATTCATGTTTTTGTTGGTCTAGACATTTGTGGGATATTTGACTGTTTCTGGCTCGATGTTGTTAATGCATTCATGACCACTGTCTTGCATATTTTTGATAAAGTGTGACTGATGCTGCACTTGGTCTTTGTTCTTCTCTGTTATGTTGCTTTGAATGAATTTGTGTTTTGTTGTAGTTTGTGCACACGAGTTGGCGTGGCAGTGCACACGTATACGAATGTACACGTGTGTACTGCAGCCACTTATAATTGCATGTCCCTGATAAAAATTACTGATATGCATAGATATTGCACAATCAAAGATGATGACAATAACCCATGTATCTGAGACACAAACAAATTTTATTTTTGCAAATTTAAATTTGTTTGTTTTCAGATTACTGTTGTAGTTGCTAATTATACAGGTACACAGGAGACAGGACGAGAAGTGGAGCTGGACAATGCAGATAGATGCAGATGTGCAGACAGAGTGAAAAACTGAGTGTTGAGTGTTGTAGTGAGAAAAGTAAAATGTATGAACTGATGTATGCATATATATAGAGAGAGCTGAAAACTTTGTATTGTTTAAGTGTTGTAATAAAATATTATATTGAATAAAAAAATACTAGTTGAATTATATAGATTCTGTGCAATAGTATAATTATTCAATATGAATATTTCTTCCTTTCTGTATATAGTCCAAACTGCAAACACATATATATATTGATATATATATATATGTTTGTTATCATCAAACAAAAAATCACATCAAACAATTACACTCTGAGATGTAAAGCTGGTTTCCATCAAATACATTTCTGTTTGGTGGCAGAGATTTATTCTCTTTGCTTAACACCCTTCTCTAAGATGTACGAACTCAGAGGTTATGTAGTTGATGGTTACTAGTGATACATTCCCAATTTGGTAATGTGGCATACGAAGTGCTGCTAATCATTTGTTGATCGAAGCATGGCATTGTGAAAAGCGTAGCTTTGTGGACGAGGCTTCGTCGAGCCTCACAACCCGGAAATGGTCGAAACATGAATGTTGCGGTAAGGTTTTTAGGGGTCGCGCCCCTAGGGTATGTCCATTTCCATTTGTATAAGAGGTGATATCATGGTAGGGATCCCAAATATTTTACCTATGTTGATGCTGCAAATTTATTATACTTTGTGGTTGTTGCTCTGTGGTTGAGGATCCTCGGATAAAGGTCGGTAAAGGTCGGTAAAGACCGGGGATGGCATACTTGTGTGTTAGTTACCTATGTTATAGCTTGGTTAAAGCGTGAGGTAGCGTCGACCTTGTCAGCGGAGATCCGGTCAGGTTCTCGGGGGCGTCCTTCCAGAGGCCTACCCATTTCGCTAAGGAAGTTTCTTAGTCTGGCCATTTGTTGGAAATCCAAAGAAACAATACACGCCCTATATGGTTTTTAGTTGTATAACCTGCCATGAAATGTGGTGGTAACCTGCTATTGAACATGGTAGCTATAGTAGGCATACGACGAAATGTGGTATGCTGGCTAAGATTAATATTATACTTTCGAAATGTTTTCTGCTTTATGCACTAATAATAATATCAAATGGTTTTTGCGTATCAAGCATTTTTGACTGTCATGAGGAGAAATCTCCTCCAAGTGGGCGTTTGCATTGTGTGTGTGGCGGGAGGCCTTATGGCAGTTTCATTTTCCAAAAGCATAGCGGATTTCTTTTTATTTTCTTTGTGAAAATAACTGTTTTTAAGATCTCAGACCAGTACCATGACTGACCTGGAGTTTATTGTTCCCTTTCTAAACTCTGGGTGCCCATAATTTTCCACATGGGCAGCCTAGAGTTAGGTTGTCATTATCCTGGAGTGAAGTTGAAAAAAAAGAGATATTGTGGATATCAGGAGTTTGAGCTGGATAGAGAGATGTACTTCCGTATATTATTATCATTCCGTTGTGTATTCAACCATAGGGGCGGGTTATTACAACTGCCATTGTTTGTGTGTTGTTGTTGTAATACTCTGATGTTGTAATATGTAAACTAATATAGTGATTTTGTTTAAAGATATTCATTTATCTATTATATTTGTTCCACTGCGAAATGTGAGATTCTGTTATTGTTTTTGTTCTTCTTCTATCTTCTTCTTCTTTAACCCTAATGGTTTGATTTTTCGGCATTCGACTGTGCTGCATTTGATACAGTAGACGTGTCTGTCAACTTTCGGAAGTCGAAAAAACTAGGTCATTATAGAGGCTTTGTGCCGAACGAACTTATGATGTCGAGCGAAGCCTGGATACCGAATGGTGCTAGATGCCAAACGAAGCCTCTCTGCCGAACGAGGCTGGATGCCGGACTACATAGCCGTGCTGAATGGCCCTTTATGCCGAACAAACTTATGATGCCGAGTGAAGCCTGGATACCGAACGGTGCTAGATGTCGAATGAAGCCTCTCTTCCGAACGAGGCTGGATGCCGGACTACATAGCCGTGTCGAACCGCCCTTTATCCCGAACGAACTTTCTACCTCAAGTCTTTGGTTACCCGGTCAAGCCACTGGGTAACAATACCTATTATGCTGGAATTTAAGTTGTGTAGCACTTTCGACTATGATTAATATTTATTTTACCCTAGACATTATTATAATATCACAAGAATTATAATAAAATTGATCTAGTTATCGTAATGTAAAAAATCATCCGTGTTTATGTGCAGCTTGGTCTTACGAGATACTTTTATCTCTAAAAGATTTTTTATAACATTAAGTAATCCATTTGATTGTGATTCTCACGCTGGTTTTTCCAAACTGATTCAGGCATTATTTTTCATACAATGCTCGGGTCAGCCTCGGCATATTTCCAGATTTAGCAGGACACTTTGGAGCTTCAGGAGACGAACTGAATGCCGCCAAGGCGTACTTAAATATTTTATTTCATATTCCTCTGTTTATTCTTACTGTATTTATCAGCAGTTGTAAGGCTATGTTGTTATATCTATCCAAACTGATGATAGGCTAGTGTTGTACTCTGATTCATGTATGTATATTAAAGTCTCTTTCTTTTTGTAAGGACTTATTTAGTATTATATATTACTTGTCATGTTGTGAGACTTTGTTCTGTCTTTTCTTACTTTCAACCCAATACTCTGCATTTTCGGCACTTAAATGTTCAGCACATAAATACCGCAGATGTATTAATATCGACTTATGGAGAAGGCAAGTTATTGCATTTGGTATCAGAGATGAAGGTTAAGCGAGAACCTTGGCTTTAGTGGGTATACTCGTTTGAGATAAGGTAGGTGACACCCTAAAATGAGGTTGAGTGTATCATATACGAGAGCCTATTTGTTAGTGCTATGAAATTGTTTTAATATGAAATTGTTTTATATTGTGATGATTGATCTATTGAGTGGCTTATGAATTATAGTCGATTCGTTTGATTAATGTTGTCGGTAGGGGTTTCTATATAATTGAACAAGGCCAACCGATACAATATTGTTTTAAAATTAGTAAATGAAATAATTTTGCCCAGGATTGTATTTTATCTACAAAAGAGTAATTTAAAAAAATAATTATTATTTTTTGTGTTCGTTTTTTAGGGGATGATAATATTCAATTATTAACATTTATTGCTCGATTGGTTGTGCTCGGCTAGTTTGTGAGTGGGTTCATCTTTTCACCGCATGGGATGGGTAGTGATTGTGGGAATATTAAATATGAACATCTTGTGAATTCAGTCTCATAACTATATTAACTTTGATTATAAGGCATTCGGGGTTGATGTTGGGTTAAAATTTAATTTAAGAAGAGTTGTTTACTATAGTTAATAAGGATATACTTTAGTGAAATACTTTTATGCAAGAAGTGAAATTATGAAAGTGTGGTTTATAAATTTGGTATATAAATAAAAAAGGATTTAAATTGAGAATTTAAGCACATAACTCGGGGTAATTTTGAAATTTGCTTTCCAAAGTGTTGGAAGAAAAGAATCAAATTATTATTTTGAAAGCATTAATGAATAAATTTGTATTTAAAAAAAGAATTTCAAAAGAGATGGAAAACACTGAACTCGCTTTTTTCATTGAAAAATAATTTTGGTGATGACTATAGTGTCACTGGCGTTCATTTTCGAGTTTATAAGTGGAGAAATGCTACCATAGTAATTTGCTACAAAATTGTTTGGTAAAACAATTTTTTTTTTAAATTTCAAAAGTATAATTTTATATACAAAGGAGATGTATATATTATTATATTATCAATATTATTAGTTCAAAATGATTTGAAAAAAACCCATTGTTTAGTTCTTAAGTTTTTAGTTAAGTGATATTATAGACACATGTATCCTATGCACTAGAGTAGTTTGGTTTATGCATCTTATTATGATGTATTTTTGGTAGTTTTCATTTGTTAAAATAAAACGAAAATTTTGATGATTTTGGAAAGGTGAAAGCTTCCAAATTTATATAGAAATTGAAACTAAGTGTATGTGAAAATATAAGAAAATAAGTTTTTGTAACTTATATATTTGAGGATGTAGCATGTTAAAACCAGTTATAAATTTGTTAAACATCTGGTTAAGTAAAATAAATATAAAATTGTATATATTCTCTCGTGAAATAGTATGGTATTATGTGAGTTAAAGCTTAATTTTTTATGAAATGTTTTCATAAATTATTGTGGAAGTAAAAAGGAATATGTAAGTAAGAACCAATTAGAATAAGTTGTACGTAGATCATCTCTTTATATTGTTCTTGATCCTAGATTCGAGTACATGACTTTGAGGCGATTCACAGCTGTCCAATTAAGGATTAGTCACTCGATTCTTGATAGCGAGCACTTTATGATGGTTCTTGATACGTTATCGAGTTTTTCTAACATAGCACATAGATAAAAAGAATGGCGCTTTCCAATCAAGGAGCCTAATCGGAGTTCGCACTAGGAAAGTCGGGTGAGCGATACTAGTTCAGAAGAAAAGTTTATGTATTCAAGTAAGTTGTCGAATCACATGTTGCGTATGAATGATCTATATACATCGTATGGGCTTATGAAAATGTTAAGTGCTTATGTGAGCTTGTAACAACCCGTATATTTGGACCATTTAAATTGACAATAATCCACACATGTCAACTTAAATAGTACAAAACACGAATCATTAATGGAGTATAGATATATAAATGAGAATCATCACAAAATCACAGAAATAAAACATCACAGAATAGTGCAGCGGAAATATAACATAGTCATAAGAGTAGTTCATGAAGCTACCCAGAAATACAACAATGTCTCAGATAAAATAAAATAGAACAACATAGATGTCCAATAGTCCAAATAGATAGAGTAATACTGATAAGATAAGATAAAGATAGTCTTCAGTCTTCAGCTCCAAATAAACAGCAGCAGCAATCCTCAATCTGATCCGAGCATATGCACAAACAACACTCGAATCAGGACATATATTCGTATACAGTTAATATAATCCAAATTCAAAATAACAATAACTCAAAGGTGAATAGAATAAACATCTTTCAGGATCCGATAACTATTTATACATAATAGTGTACGATACATAGATAATGTCTAACAGTAAAGTAAAATATCAAAATAGTGTTAAGGCGTTACCATTATCCCCCTTAACACATTTTATACAGCATCATAGACTATACAGCACTGTAAACTCCACCGTAAACTAGTGGGATATCAGGGAGTACTCCATAGGTATAATACAAAACAAATTCGTAGTGGTCGCGTATACGGGAATACAAGTATGACAAGGCACATGAGGCAATACCCAAGGTAGTGAACTACCGTTCGCCTGATCCGGACTGGTGAGAACGCATCGCCGCAACGATCGCAACACCGCGAAACAACACTCCAAATTTCAAGGGTGCGCACCAATCAATCACAAAAGTAAATGAGTAGTTTACGAAGAAGTGTGTTCGCTCGAGGTAGCTAACCTCATTTGGCCCGGCACGGCTCCTGATTTTAGTCATTTCCAATTTGACACAAGTGTCAAGGCTATCCATTATCGTTCTCTTTCTTCAATCAACGCGTTCGTCAATCCAACCACTTCATTCTGGATCACACTCCGCGTATTGTTATTAAAGTGGTTTTCGGTTTAGACAGTGAGTATGTCCCTAACCGATTCCGGTTCCTTTAATAACCTTCGTAATTAATTTACCGGTTGGTCGTTTAATATATTTCAAAAACCAATTCAATTTCAATTTCAATAATTATTCGTAAATCAACATTTCGTTAGTCATTCTAAATCAATTTCTAACATTACGTTTCATAACTTCATAACTTTATTTCAAAATTTCTATAATTCAATTTCAAAGTTTCAACCTAAACAATTTCAATTATTCATTTAATTCCATGTATAAGTTCATTCCAAAATCAATTAACGTCCAAATCGATTTAAATCCAATTACCGATTTCATTCGATATTCAATAAATTAATTTATCATTAAACATCTCAATTACATTTCCAATTCATTACTTCCTTACGTTCGTTTCATTTATCAAAGCTTGCATATTCAATTTGAATTTATCGAATCCAATTCTCTAAATTTCAAGCATTTCATTTTTTTTCGATAGGTTTCTTATTAAAGAAATTCAATTTCATATATTTATTTCTTTCGTTACAAATTTCAAATCTTAATTAAGAACTTAGTTTCACTTATTCAAAAATTCGATTTCTCTTAATAAAGAATATTCAATTCAATTCAATTATTACATAATTCACTCTATTCAATTTTAATTTAATCATTAAACAATTCAATCTTATTCAATTATCAAATAATTTCAAATCTTAATTATTATCACTTCAACTCATTCATTCATAATTCCAAACTTAATTATTAATTTTTAAAACCAAATTATTAATAATTTCAAAACTT
Source organism: Allium cepa (assembly GCA_030765085.1). NCBI lineage: Eukaryota > Viridiplantae > Streptophyta > Magnoliopsida > Asparagales > Amaryllidaceae > Allium > Allium cepa. The sequence goes on along the minus strand of CM060937.1, from coordinate 574,203,466 downwards.
AATTATTTATAATTTCAAAACTTCGTTATTGATAACTTCAAACTTCATTATTAATAAATTTCAAGACTTGATTATTAATAATTCCAAATTGATTATTATCAATTTCAACTTAATTTATTAATAATTTCAAAATCAATTATCAACTAATTCTAAATTTAATCATTAAATAATTAAATTTTAAAAACAATGTCCTTTTGTCAATTACGACGTTAATATTTGTTTCAAATTCAATATTCACATTTTCGGTCATTTAAATTTAAATTCCAATTTTATTCAAAACCTTATTATTTGTCAAATAAAATCTTATTTCATTTTTAATCAAAACATTGACCAGTCGGTTTTAAATTTAATTTTCTATCCTAAGTCAAAGTTATTTGGGTATCTATCATTTCAACCCGATTCCATTTCAATTCAAAATCAAAGCATACAAAGGGAACTTGCAGTGTGATAGCTGGGATGGTGTCAAAGTAAATAAACAAGCAATAGCATCCATTCATAACAATTTAACAATTTATTAAATAATCCCGAAATAATCGTATTAATTTACATTTGTTATTTATGCAAATTAATATAATTATTTCTAAAATCTACACTATCATTTCATGTAGATTAAAGATTATCGTATTACGGTTTTCACTTGTCGTTCAATTTAATTTCAAATTTACACTAAACAATAAATCCGATATACGTTAAATGGTACAAAGTGAAATTAACTAATTTCTACGTCAATTTAATCTAACAATTTAAAGTGTCAAGTTTAACTAATCAAATTTAACATATGGAGGGGTCAAGTTTAACAAATCAAAGTTCGACGTATATAATCCGATTTAAATTGGTTAACTATCCTATTTAAATTTCACTTGCAAACTATTTATCACTTAACAATAGCAATCAACATTCAACATAATAATCAATTCAACCAAACTTGCATAAGAATATATGTCGTGAAAATTAATTCACCTTTCGTGGATAAAGAAGTTGGCGGCGAAACAAAAGAAGCACGAATGAAGCAAGAATAGAGTCGGTATAGCACGGACAACGAACGTTGTACTATCGACAAAAGGAAAACGATATTAACACAATGAACGTTTGTATATAATTTATAAATTTATATAAATGCGCTTACCGATGACGGAGAAAAGAACAAAAGCTGAGAGATCGGTGCTGCTGCAACAAGAAGTCAGTCGGTTGCTTCTGCACACAACGAAAAGAAAAGTCGGTTACTATTTGGCAACCAAAATAGATATTTGCGGAAATACCTTCTACAATATCTAAGAGCTAGTTGCAAGTCTCGGTTTAAAAAAAAAAAAATTTTTTTTTTTTTTTTTTTAAACACAAACATACGCACGCATCACCCAGCACTCCCACCTCATTCATGCATGCGTTCATATATGCACGTACACTGCTTCACATCTCCTTTTCCCTTTTTCTTTTTCTTCTTGTTCTTCATGCTCTTCTTTTTTTTTTCTTTTTTTCTTTTTTTTTTTTCCCTTCCACTCACGCATGCATGTACCCTCAACTCACCCTTATTCCATTTTCTTTTAAACAAAACACACGCACGCATGTTCCTCCATGCACAACACAACACCTGCATTTCAACACATTCATTACTTCATGCATCTGCATGTTTTACACACCACAACACATACACACCACTTGCACGCAATACATTTTTTCTTTTTTCTTTTTCTTCACGCAACACACTCACACATATGCATGCAAATTTCATCACATCGCACATACGCAGCTGTAACTCATATGCGTATACCCACTGTTCATGCACAAAACACGCACTCGCTCCGTGCACTTCCATGCACACTCAATACGTCAGGATGGAGGTGGCGGTTTTGTGTGTGTTGGTCGGTTGAGATTTTCGGGGAGTTGGAAGCTTGCGTGAGGTAGATGAGCAAGTAGAGGAGAGACGCGGCTTAGGCGGAACAGATGGAAGGGGAAGTGGACGATGGCAGGCGAACAGAGGAGGTGGGGTGGCTGAGTAGGTTCAAGGCTAGGGGTAAGGCGTGGGCTATGGTGGGGACGTGGCCATCGGTGAATGGTGAATCGAACGGTGGAGGGCCGGAGCGAGGCGGGTCGAAGGCCAAGGCGTGCGTTCTTTGAACCATGGCCGAATAAATAAAAAAAATATAAAGAGAGGAGAGAGGGAGAAGTTGTCAGAGAAGGTAAATTTTTACCTGGACTAAGTATTTTCAAATGAACGTATGACACAAAGGAAAGTTGTTTTATGTTTATACTTATAATTTTGAGAATTGTATTCGCCTGTGTTGCTTTGAAAAGTGAACTGCCTTATCTATTCACCAAGCTAACCCCCCATCTACCGACAACCCCATTTATTTCTATCAGCTGAAACTATACTTCAATTTTGATTAGGTACTGCTGCAATTTTTCTCTTGGCTGAATATTTGTTTAAACGGTTCATTTGGAACGATTTAATTTACGTGACAAATCTATGTCGGACTCTGATTCGTGCAAATAAATATACCGTTTTGATCAGTGCGACAAGGCGATTCCAACGGTACACAGATTTTTGCAATATGATGGTTTTATAAAATTCGCAGTTACGCCGCTAAAATTGCGCGTTTTGCAAAACTATTTAAACGGAGCAGGCGATGACCGTTTTTGACGAAACGAAATTCATAATCATAATCAGAATAATTTTTACAACATAACTGTATAAAAATATTTGGATTTGAAAGATAAATTTTACGCAGCTTTATATAGACTGATATACAGTAAAACGCGAACGAAGTTTACTGTAATATTTTACGACGAAACTTTTTCCACGCTCATAACTAACTAGACGTATGTCATAACTAAAGTTTGGACGCAAATTGAAATCGTTTATAAATTTTCAAAATTTTACATTAAAACGATGAATTTTAAAGTTTTAAATCGGGTCGGAAATTCAGGGTCGTTACAATCTCCCCCACTCAAAACTTTTCGTCCACGAAAAGGAACGAGACGAGTGAAGTAGAAATGAAATAAACAGAAAATCAAGACAGATTATAAGAAATTTGAATTATACCTGAAATTAGTAATTCGAGGTTTGAATCCCGAATACTATCCTCAGTCTCCCATGTGCAATCTCGCTCATCTGCACTCCATTGGACTTTGACGAGATTTACCGACTTCCTTCTGAGTTGCTTTGTCTCACGATCGACTATCCGGAGCGGCTTACGCTCAATAGTCAAGTCAGGCTCGATAACTATCTCTTCTAACTGAGCAGTAGGTATCGTCATAGATGGATCGTGTACAACTTTGCGTAGATGTGAGACGTGGAACACGTTGTGTACACCAGCGAACTTCTCTGGTAATGCAACTTTATATGCCAATGTTCCGACTCTTTCCGTAATCTCAAACGGACCAACAAATCTCGGAGCTAGCTTCCCTTTTCTTCCAAATCGAACAATATTCTTCAAAGGCGACACTTTCAGAAATACTTTGTCTCCTACGCTGAATTCAAGATCTCTTCTCCTTTTGTCAGCGTAGCTCTTCTGTCTATCCTGTGCCTCTTTATTTTCTTTCTGATTTCTTCGACCTTTTCAGAAGCTTCCATAATCATTTCTGGGCCAAGCACAAGTCTATCTCCAGACTCGATCCAACAAGCTGGCGATTTGCATGGCCGTCCATATAAGGCTTCGAACGGTGCCATACCAATGCTTGCCTGTTTTATTACAGATGATTAATTCAAATTCAAATATACTTATTCAAAATTGAAATTCAATAATTTACCTGGTAACTATTATTATAAGTGAATTCTACCAAGTGAAGATGGTCTTCCCAGGATCCACCAAAGTCAATAATACAAGCTCGGAGAAGGTCTTCCAAAATCTGATTCACCCTCTCAGTTTGGCCATCTGTCTGAGGATGATAAGCTGTGCTCAGATTCAGTTTGGTGCCCAAAGTATCCTGAAATGCTTTCCAGAATTTACTGGTGAAAAGAGGATCTCGATCGCATACGATACTAGATGGTACACCATGGAGTTTAACGACTTCTCTCATGTATATCTCGGCCAAACTCGAAGCTGTACGATTGGACTTGACTGGAATAAAGTGAGCGGATTTCGTCAGTCTATCGACAATCACCCATATGCCTTCGTTACCCTTTCTGGTCCTTGGCAGTCCATCAATAAAGTCCATAGAAATTTGCTCCCACTTCCAACCTGGAATCTCTAGTGGCTGAAGCAAACCAGCTGTCTTTCTATGATCAGCTTTAACTTGCTGACAAGTTGTGCATCTGCTGACATAGGTAGAGATATCACGCTTCATCCCACTCCACCAATATAACTTCTTCATATTCTGGTACATTTTAGTAACACCGGGATGAAATGAAAGTGAAGAGTTATGGTTTTCTCTCAGCACTTCTTGCCTTAGGCCATCAACATTAGGAACACAAACGCGATTATCAATTCTCAAGACTCCGTTACTATCAACATGTGCACCCAATTTATTGTCAGCATTTCCAACTCTTCCAAGGACTATTTCCTTGATGCGATAAAGTAAAGTGTCCTCGTATTGCTTGGCTATAATACGATCCATAAGAGCTGGGGAGACGGAAAGCTGGAATAACATTCCTTCAACAAGATTACAACATGCCATTGCTTGATTTCTGCTCAAAGCATCGGCTACGGCATTTGCTTTCCCTGGAGTATAATTAATATCAAGATCATATGCAACCAGAAATTCGAGCCATCGGACTTGTCTCTGGTTCAAATCCTTTTGAGAGAAAATATATCTCAGTGACTTGTGGTCAGTGAATAACTCGAATTTTGTTCCCAATAGATAGTGCCTCCATAACTTAAGAGCAAATACAATCGCAAGAAGCTCTAGGTCATGAGTTGCGTAATTTGCTTCATGGGTCTTTAACTGACGACCCGCATATGCAATAACCTTTCCTTTTTGCATTAAGACTACTCCAAGACCATCACGACAGGCATCTGTATAGACGGTCGATCCTTCGCTACCATCAATAACTGTAAGAACTGGGGCAGATGTCAATCTTTGCTTCATCTCATTGAAAGCTGCTTCGCACTTTTCACTCCAAATAAATTTCACATTCTTTCTGGTCAGTGCGGTAAGTGGGGCAGCGATACGAGCAAAGTTTTCTATAAATCTGCGATAATAGCCAGCCAAACCCAAGAAACTGCGGATATCTGTAGGAGTTTTGGGAGTCTCCCAATCCTGCAAATTCCAAGGATTCGAATTAAGATATTGATAAGTTGTTTTAGATAGAATTGATAAGTAAGAATAGAACTTACATTGATTACGGCGATCTTAGCTGGATCGACCGAAATCCCATTCTCCGAAACAATATGGCCAAGAAAACGAACTTCATCTCTCCAAAAGTGGCATTTCGAAAACTTGGCTTTAAGATGATGTCTGCGAAGAGTTTCGAGAACAAAAGCCAAATGTGAACTATGTTCTTTCTCATCTTTGGAGAAGACGAGAATATCATCGATGAAAACAAGCACGAACTTGTTAAGAACATCACGGAAAACTCTATTCATCAAGTCGACGAAATAGGCTGGAGCATTAGTGAGACCAAACGGCATAACTAGCCATTCATAGAAACCATTTTCTGTGCGGAATGCTGTTTTAGGAATGCTATCCTCAGCGATTCTGAGTTGGTGAAAACCGGTAGCCAAATCAAGTTGAGAAAAGACTTTAGCTCCATGAAGCTGGTCTAAAAGATCGTTGATGCGAGGCATCGGATACCTGTTCTTGTGTGTGAGCTTGTTTAGCTCTCCATAGTCCACACACATTCTGAGTGAGCCATCAGACTTGGTGACAAATACAACTGCAGCACCCCATTCTGAATGACTGCGCCGAATTAAGCCTTTGGAAAATAAATCTTCAATTTGAACATTCAACTCTGCCTTTTCTTTAGGAGCCATTCTCCTTGGAGGAAGCACTACTGGTCGTGCACCAGGAATAAGGTCGATGCGGAATTCGATTTCCCGCGGAGGTGGTAAGGAATTAACTTCTCCAAATACATCAGAAAAGAGTTGGACAACTGGAGTAGAGCTTAGTTCATTTGGATGGGAGTCAAGAGAGAATATAAAACTCCCAGCATATTCTTGAGGTGATTTGCCTTTAACAACTAAAGGCATACTCTTGTCGTCACTAAGAGAGACAGTTCGAGTTTTACATGAGATAACGGCTTCGAACTTTCGTAGCCAATCAATGCCTAATAGAATATCAAATGCCTCGAATCCAAGAACATAGAAATCCCAAGTGAAGCGGGGAATGCCATGCATAAGAGTGACATATTTGCAAACCCTTTTAAGGTTAGCGGGCCCTCCAATAGGGTTAGATACACATAAGGAAATAGATGCAAGAGTGGGTTCCAAACCAAGTTTATCACATAAATCAATAGATATGAAGCTGTGTGTAGCTCCGGCGTCAAATAGAACTCTAACAGGCAAGGTATGTAACATAAAAGTACTTTGTAAAGTACCTTGGTTATCCGGAACTTCCGGGGTAGGAACTTCCGGGGCAGGTGTGGAAAGAGCAAAGACTCCAGATGGTGTACCTCTCTTCTGTGTTGGGCAGTCTTTCTTGACGTGTCCAGGTTGTAAGCAGATATGACACAAATCCCTCCTAGTCATCTGTGCCGGTGGCGGAACAGCTGCGCTCTTTGGAGATGGGCAGCTACTAGCATAATGACCCTTTTGGTTGCAGTTGAAGCAAGTAATGGATGATATGTCAATGGGCTTCTTCTGAGAGTATCCAAGCCCTGTTTTCTGCTGCCAATTCTTCTTCTGTTGTGCAAAGTTTGGCTTTCTCTTCCCCGACTTACTAGCTGATGTCTGAACAACTGGAGTTTTGGAGGATGATGTTTCCTTTGGCTTTCCCTCATATTGAAGAGCAAAGTCCATCAACTCAGTGAAGGTTCCATGGACATGAGCGGTGAGAAGCTCGTAATACTCAAGGCGTACGCCATGTATGAACTTCTCATTCTTAAGCAGAGGTGTGTCGATCAAACCAGGCACGAACTTAGAGAGTTCGTTGAATTTCCTCTCATACTCAGTGAAAGTCATATTGCCTTGCTTGAGATCCATAAAAGAACGATAGAGTTGGGCCTTCCCAGCAGCTGGCATCCACTGAGCCATAAAGGAGTCCCTATTTACAAATGATATGAAAACGAGTCAAAATTTTGAACAAGATAGAAGGAATTTATTTTGATGTAATTTAGATAGATTTCTACCTAAACTGGGCCCAAGTGATGTTTTCCTCATCGGTACGAGAAGTGACGGATTCCCACCAGTCTTGTGCAGCATCCTGAAGCTGCCAAGCGGCCAACTGACGCTTCTGAGCGTCCGTGATTTCCAAGCCAGTAAAGATCCTCTCCAAACTCTTTAGCCATTGCTGTGCTTCGATGATACTCTCGGAGCCAGTAAATTTGACTCCTCCAAGATGAGTGTACTCCTTGCTAAGAGTGGAGAATCGGATTGCGGGGGCTTGTGGAGCAGGAGCATTTCCACCCCTTCCACCTCTAACATTTCTTCTGGCAGCCATCCTGGAATACCAAAAGTGATTTAGAATCAAAGATACGAATTTATAGAACTTAAGGAAATTCTACTCAAACGAATTCAATAAGAAAGATGAATCAAAAGATGTGGATACTGAAATGATTCTCCTCATTCTAGGGTATATTTACCCTATCTCTAATGAGCTTAAAACTCCACAGGCTAAGGTTATCTGGAACCAAAGCTCTGATACCAACTGTAACAACCCGTATGTTTGGACCATTTAAATTGACAATAATCCACACATGTCAACTTAAATAGTACAAAACACGAATCATTAATTGAGTATAGATATATAAATGAGAATCATCACAGAATCACAGAAATAAAACATCACAGAATAGTGCAGCGGAAATATAACATAGTCATAAGAGTAGTTCATGAAGCTACCCAGAAATACAACAATGTCTCAGATAAAATAAAATAGAACAACATAGATGTCCAATAGTCCAAATAGATAGAGTAATACTGATAAGATAAGATAAAGATAGTCTTCAGTCTTCAGCTCCAAATAAACAGCAGCAGCAATCCTCAATCTGATCCGAGCATATGCACAAACAACACTCGAATCAGGACATATATTCTTATACAGTTAATATAATCCAAATTCAAAATAACAATAACTCAAAGGTGAATAGAATAAACATCTTTCAGGATCCGATAACTATTTATACATAATAGTGTACGATACATAGATAATGTCTAACAGTAAAGTAAAATATCAAAATAGTGTTAAGGCGTTACCATTATCCCCCTTAACACATTTTATACAGCATCATAGACTATACAGCACTGTAAACTCCACCGTAAACTAGTGGGATATCAGGGAGTACTCCATAGGTATAATACAAAACAAATTCGTAGTGATCGCGTATACGGGAATACAAGTATGACAAGGCACATGAGGCAATACCCAAGGTAGTGAACTACCGTTCGCCTGATCCGGACTGGTGAGAACGCATCGCCGCAACGATCGCAACACCGCGAAACAACACTCCAAATTTCAAGGGTGCGCACCAATCAATCACAAAAGTAAATGAGTAGTTTACGAAGAAGTGTGTTCACTCGAGGTAGCTAACCCCATTTGGCCCGGCACGGCTCCTGATTTTAGTCATTTCCAATTTGACACAAGTGTCAAGGCTATCCATTATCGTTCTCTTTCTTCAATCAACACGTTCGTCAATCCAACCACTTCATTCTGGATCACACTCCGCGTATTGTTATTAAAGTGGTTTTCGGTTTAGACAGTGAGTATGTCCCTAACCGATTCCGGTTCCTTTAATAACCTTCGTAATTAATTTACCGGTTGGTCGTTTAATATATTTCAAAAACCAATTCAATTTCAATTTCAATAATTATTCGTAAATCAACATTTCGTTAGTCATTCTAAATCAATTTCTAACATTACGTTTCATAACTTCATAACTTTATTTCAAAATTTCTATAATTCAATTTCAAAGTTTCAACCTAAACAATTTCAATTATTCATTTAATTCCATGTATAAGTTCATTCCAAAATCAATTAACGTCCAAATCGATTTAAATTCAATTACCGATTTCATTCGATATTCAATAAATTAATTTATCATTAAACATCTCAATTACATTTCCAATTCATTACTTCCTTACGTTCGTTTCATTTATCAAAGCTTACATATTCAATTTGAATTTATCGAATCCAATTCTCTAAATTTCAAGCATTTCATTTGTTTTCGATAGGCGCGTTCTATTTCTTATTAAAGAAATTCAATTTCATATATTTATTTCTTTCGTTACAAATTTCAAATCTTAATTAAGAACTTAGTTTCACTTATTCAAAAATTCGATTTCTCTTAATAAAGAATATTCAATTCAATTCAATTATTACATAATTCACTCTATTCAATTTTAATTTAATCATTAAACAATTCAATCTTATTCAATTATCAAATAATTTCAAATCTTAATTATTATCACTTCAACTCATTCATTAATAATTCCAAACTTAATTATTAATTTTTAAAACCAAATTATTAATAATTTCAAAACTTAATTATTTATAATTTCAAAACTTCGTTATTGATAACTTCAAACTTCATTATTAATAAATTTCAAGACTTGATTATTAATAATTCCAAATTGATTATTATCAATTTCAACTTAATTTATTAATAATTTCAAAATCAATTATCAACTAATTCTAAATTTAATCAGTAAATAATTAAATTTTAAAAACAATGTCCTTTTGTCAATTACGACGTTAATATTTGTTTCAAATTCAATATTCACATTTTCGGTCATTTAAATTTAAATTCCAATTTTATTCAAAACCTTATTATTTGTCAAATAAAATCTTATTTCATTTTTAATCAAAACATTGACCAGTCGGTTTTAAATTTAATTTTCTATCCTAAGTCAAAGTTATTTGGGTATCTATCATTTCAACCCGATTCCATTTCAATTCAAAATCAAAGCATACAAAGGGAACTTGCAGGGTGATAGCTGGGATGGTGTCAAAGTAAATAAACAAGCAATAGCATCCATTCATAACAATTTAACAATTTATTAAATAATCCCGAAATAATCGTATTAATTTACATTTGTTATTTATGCAAATTAATATAATTATTTCTAAAATCTACACTATCATTTCATGTAGATTAAAGATTATCGTATTACGGTTTTCACTTGTCGTTCAATTTAATTTCAAATTTACACTAAACAATAAATCCGATATACGTTAAATGGTACAAAGTGAAATTAACTAATTTCTACGTCAATTTAATCTAACAATTTAAAGTGTCAAGTTTAACTAATCAAATTTAACATATGGAGGGGTCAAGTTTAACAAATCAAAGTTCGACGTATATAATCCGATTTAAATTGGTTAACTATCCTATTTAAATTTCACTTGCAAACTATTTATCACTTAACAATAGCAATCAACATTCAACATAATAATCAATTCAACCAAACTTGCATAAGAATATATGTCGTGAAAATTAATTCACCTTTCGTGGATAAAGAAGTTGGCGGCGAAACAAAAGAAGCACGAATGAAGCAAGAATAGAGTCGGTATAGCACGGACAACGAACGCTGTAATATCGACAAAAGAAAAACGATATTAACACAATGAACGTTTGTATATAATTTATAAATTTATATAAATGCGCTTACCGATGACGGAGAAAAGAACAAAAGCTGAGAGATCGGTGCTGCTGCAACAAGAAGTCAGTCGGTTGCTTCTGCACACAACGAAAAGAAAAGTCGGTTACTATTTGGCAACCAAAATAGATATTTGCGGAAATACCTTCTACAATATCTAAGAGCTAGTTGCAAGTCTCGGTTTCAAAAAAAAAATTTTTTTTTTTTTTTTTTTTAACACAAACATACGCACGCATCACCCAGCACTCCCACCTCATTCATGCATGCGTTCATATATGCACGTACACTGCTTCACATCTCCTTTTCCCTTTTTCTTTTTCTTCTTGTTCTTCATGGTCTTCTTCTTTTTTTTTTTTCCTTCCACTCACGCATGCATGTACCCTCAACTCACCCTTATTCCATTTTCTTTTAAACAAAACACGCGCACGCATGTTCCCCCATGCACAACACAACACCTGCATTTCAACACATTCATTACTTCATGCATCTGCATGTTTTACACACCACAACACATACACACCACTTGCACGCAATACATTTTTTCTTTTTTCTTTTTCTTCACGCAACACACTCACACATATGCATGCAAATTTCATCACATCGCACATACGCAGCTGTAACTCATATGCGTATACCCACTGTTCATGCACAAAACACGCACTCGCTCCGTGCACTTCCATGCACACTCAATACGTCAGGATGGAGGTGGCGGTTTTGTGTGTGTTGGTCGGTTGAGATTTTCGGGGAGTTGGAAGCTTGCGTGAGGTAGATGAGCAAGTAGAGGAGAGACGCGGCTTAGGCGGAACAGATGGAAGGGGAAGTGGACGATGGCAGGCGAACAGAGGAGGTGGGGTGGCTGAGTAGGTTCAAGGCTAGGGGTAAGGCGTGGGCTATGGTGGGGACGTGGCCATCGGTGAATGGTGAATCGAACGGTGGAGGGCCAGAGCGAGGCGGGTCGAAGGCCAAGGCGTGCGTTCTTTGAACCATGGCCGAATAAATAAAAAAAATATAAAGAGAGGAGAGAGGGAGAAGTTGTCAGAGAAGGTAAATTTTTACCTGGACTAAGTATTTTCAAATGAACGTATGACACAAAGGAAAGTTGTTTTATGTTTATACTTATAATTTTGAGAATTGTATTCGCCTGTGTTGCTTTGAAAAGTGAACCGCCTTATCTATTCACCAAGCTAACCCCCCATCTACCAACAACCCCATTTATTTCTATCAGCTGAAACTATACTTCAATTTTGATTGGGTACTGCTGTAATTTTTCTCTTGGCTCAATATTTGTTTAAACGGTTCATTTGGAACGATTTAATTTACGTGACAAATCTATGTCGAACTCTGATTCGTGCAAATAAATATACCGTTTTGATCAGTGCGACAAGGCGATTCGAACGGTACACAGATTTTTGCAATATGATGGTTTTATAAAATTCGCAGTTACGCCGCTAAAATTGCGCATTTTGCAAAACTATTTAAACGGAGCAGGCGATGACCGTTTTTGACGAAACGAAATTCATAATCATAATCAGAATAATTTTTACAACATAACTGTGTAAAAATATTTGGATTTGAAAGATAAATTTTACGCAGCTTTATATAGACTGATATATAGTAAAACGCGAACGAAATTTACTGTAATATTTTACGACGAAACTTTTTCCATGCTCATAACTAACTAGACGTATGTCATAACTAAAGTTTGGACGCAAATTGAAATCGTTTATAAATTTTCAAAATTTTACATTAAAACGATGAATTTTAAAGTTTTAAATCGGGTCGGAAATTCAGGGTCGTTACAGAGCTTATTTCTTATTGGGTTTGACGGTGATGGAATTTCGGGGATGTAATTCTTTTAAGTGGGAAGAATGTAATGAACCGTAATTTTTGAGTCTTCAAATTTGGATATTTAATTTATTTAAATATGAAAATTTAAATTATAATAAATATACGTTTCAAATAATTATCCAATTTTTGATAACCTATTTTCAGTTTAATTTTTTGGATTTTCCATAATTTTAATTTGGAAAATAATTGAATTTTCATTTGAAGTATTTTACGGCAAACGTTAGTATTTTTGAAGCTGCTAGAATAAAATAAACTATGTATTTTATTATTGTTTTATGATCATGTCATATTTTGAGCATGATCATATTTTTATTTTTATCATTCGTAGCTCGTACGTGAACGTGATATGGTGTAACGGTGCAGCACAAAAAATTTTAAATCAAAAAAATTTAAAACAAGGCAACACAATTTTTTTTACGTTGTCCTACTTAGATGCTTTGTTTTCTTAGCATTTACTATTGTACTTGGGTTTGCTAAAGAATTTTCTTTATGTAAACATACATGCATGCATTTACATAAGGGAAAAATAACCAGTGCACACTTTACTTATATATATATAAGCAAGCACTCATGCATGAAATATTGTCACACAACCTTTTTTCTTGTACTTGCTTTTCCTTAGCCTTCAAGAATTTTTGTTTATATATATATATGCATTCACGCAAGGAAAAAAGGAAATTCATGGACACACTAATGGAACACCTTTCATTTCATACAATAAACACACGCAGTCTTATGTGTGTGTATGTATGTATGTATCAAACTAACTCCTGCATATGTACATCAAAGCACACATGCAAGCATGTATCAAATTATATATATACATGCGAAAGGGTGGAAAGGCATGTGGGGAATAAAATGGAACACATTTCACTTCAACAGCAACCACTTTTCATTTTCAATTATATTTCGACTTTCACTTTCTCTAAATTATTACAATAACTCCTCAAACACTAAGTATTAGCCAAAATTATTAACATAAAAGTTGTATAGGCATAGAGATATACATTTTACATCTATATTGTACTTCAGGAAGCCGAGCCGAGAGGAAGATATAGAGGGTGGAAGTTTTGGCTTTAAGTTGATATGTGGGCAGGGTATGTGCAAATAGGTGTGTAGTGCTATAACGGCCCAAAATTTTGGGTTATTTTAATTGTTTATTTTATTGATTTTAAATATTGGAAAATAAATTTTTATCGATTTAATAGGTTGAATTTCAAATATAATGATTTATCGATAATTTAATTGTTGAATTAAATAATTGAAATCGTGAAAATAAGTTAAATCTTGGATTTTTATTTGGAAAAGATAGTTTAAACGCAATTAAATTTATATTTATAAGAATTAAGATAATAGAACTTTTAAATTGAATTTAATATTGATTTAATCGATTTTAAAAATAACTCGTTTAAATTAGGGTATAAAAAAATAGCCTTCCGGGAAATAGTTTCGAAATTTGACGAAACCAGTTCCATAAGATCCGTAATAGTATATTATTATTAACAAATTTCAAATTTTATAGCCTTTGGAGTTATTGTTTGGTCATACGGGATAAAAACGCACTGAATTTAGTATTGAAAATCCAATATAATAATTGGGTCCAAAAAGTTATCTTCTCCATACGATCGAATTAGGACCTGAAACTTGTTCCATTACGTTCAAAATAGGGGTATAACATTATGAACTCCTGGCGGCACGCCTCGACTGGGATCCAAAAATTTTAGAATTAAAATTTATATATGTGTGTGTGTGTGTGTGTGTGTGTGTGTGTTGATTGGACCATCGGCCCACATTCTTTCACTTCAGCCCATGTCCTTTCTTTTCAGCCATCGTAGTGGTATACTCCTCAAAAAGCTCCCTCGCCTTCCCATTTAAATAACACAGCACGCAAAAGTAAAAGTAAAAAATGAAGCAAAGATTAAAAATTAAATTCTCTTTGAATACTTAACGAAAAATTCTAAAACAAGTTTAAAAATCTTGTTTTTGCGTCGGCTTTGATCTAGTATAGGTTTAGTGGTGTTTGATCTTGTTCCTGGGAATGGTCGAGATATTTGGTGAACAAAGGTTTGGGTTTCATGGTGCTTTGAGCATTGATTGGGGGATCTGAGTGTATTTTCGAGTTGTCATGGTATTTTGCAGCTAGAAGCGACTATTGGAAGCGTGCGACATCTAGGGCGCGACTAGCTGCTGTCATGCGAATAGCCTGGAGGGAGGGTTCTTTTGTGATGGAGTGAGTCGAGGTTTATGGGGTTGGAAAGATGTGTTCTTCGATGGGAAGGAGAATGGCATTGTTCAATTTAGGTTTTGGCTAGTGATTCGTCGAGGCGGTGGACTGCACATTTGCGTGCATTTAGGCGTGCATGAAAGGAAGCCGCAGGCGAAAGAAGAACATGGGGAGGAAGAATAGGAAGCAGGTTTGGGCTATGGAAAAAAAGAAAAAAAAAAGAAAGGAGGATGGGATGGGATTGGTGCATACGAATGGGTTGGGTAATTAGTTTATAATTGGTAATTTAGTTTACTAATTAAATTATATAATTGCTGTTCTTAAAATTGTTGCATCTTTTTCATTAGATGTCAAGATTTGACGAAATGAGTTGCATGGCACTCGTATCTGCGAATACTACGCACACGAATCAGATTGGTTAAGTTTAGAGCTTATAGAATTTTCAATTAAATTTGAATGCGTTTGAATTTAATCAGAATCAAGAAGTGAAAGCGACAACAGAAAATAAAGGTGAGTGTTTTATAATGCTCACAACGTACTAGAACATTTTTGTGCTAGTTAAATTCGGAATTATGAAGTGACATAAATTTATTGATTGTGGTTTGATAAATTTAATTGTCATTCGAATTGACTGTTAAAATTTAAAATTGATGGTTAAATTTGAATTTAATTGCCAGTAAAATACCTGATATTGATAACTATGGAATTGTTGAGAATTATTGACTTTTTTGGATGTTGATCATGATGGATGCTGTTGATTGAAATTCTAGATGATCTAGATGTTTATTTATTTTGATATATCCTGTTGTCATCATGTATGTTGTTTACAGTATATAAAACTGTAAATTGAATTATTTGGAATAAATTAAGATATAGGTTGAAATGATAGATACCTATGACACTGTGATTTGGATTGAAATGACATATATCCATCCTTGAAATTAAATTGAAATAACACTTAGCCATAGGATATAAAATTATATACAGACACTATATTGGTTAAATTAAATGATTTCAGAAATTTTCATTTGAAACTACTTAAATGATTTGATTTTAAGGAATAAAAATCGAATTTATGAAAATCGAACTATTTCGAAATTGAGCTTGGAATTGAATTATATTTGAGGATTTGGATTTCAATTGCATATTGAAGGTAAATTTGATTTAAGTGTTTTTGGATCGATGTTTTGAAAATCGAACCCGGGATTGATTTAAATTGAAATGGTTTTTTGGAATGGTATTAATTTCAAATTGAAACTGAAGTCGATTAGAATTGAATTAATTTGAAATCAAAGTTGAAATTGATTAGAATTGAATTTGGAATCGAAGTTAATTCGAATAGAAATCGAATCAATTTAAATGGTTTAAGTATGGAATTGAAATTAATTTGAATTGAGAAGATTTGGAAAGTGAATCTGTTTGACTTTGAATCTATTTTCAAATAAATTATATTAATATAAACCTATTTAAAATCTACTTTTTACATATTCAGTTTATTTTGATTTTCCAAACTATTTTACCTTATTAAACATTTAAAAAAAACTTAAATCATTTTATATCAAACTATTTTAATTATTTAAAATTATATTTGAACAATTTAAGTTTCAAACTATTTTTTAAATTTCAAACCGGTCAAAGGCTGGAAGCTTTATTTTAAATCATGGATTTAAGTGCGAATTGGGTTAAAATGAGGTTACAACCTGAACTGAAATTCAAAACGGTTTTGGAAGCAAAATCGAGATAATAAGGCAAAAATGATTTTGAACTAAAATAATATATTTTGAGTAAATATGATGATTTCAAAATGGATTTGTTTTTGAAGCGAATATGATATTTTGATATCAATTATGAATTGTTTTGGAAATGTAAAAGTACCAAACAGTGTGTAAAATGATGTTTGGTTGTTAAAGAGATCGGGGCTGGATATAGGCATACTCTTTATCGATGCCGAAACCACTTTAACAACTCTGCATGTAGAGTAATGACCCAAAACGAAGTGGTTGGATTTGGCATACGTTTGTTGGATTTTAAGAAAGAGAACAATGATGGATTGGCTTAACACTTATGTCAATTTGAAATGACTAAAACAGGAGCCGTACCGGTCATGCGGGCTAGCCACCCCAAGCTGACACACTTCTTTGTTTTTACCATCATTTACATTGTGATTGATTGGTGTGCATCCTCGGATTTTGGGAGTGTTGGACATGGTGAGCGATCGTGGCTATGATGCATTACCACCAGCACGAAGGGGTAAACTGGTATTATTCTACCTTGGGCATTGCCGCACGTGCATTATTATACTTTTACCCCTATATGAGACTGTAACATCCCAAAATTTATCAACTTAAATTTGGTAATTATTTTAACTTTTGGAATTTAATTTGAAAATAATTTGAAAAGTTTCAAAATAAACAAAATATGTGTTAATTTATATGAATAAAATTTCAATTCATTTGAGTTTAAAATTTGAATATATATGTATCTGTGCATACATGAGTAGATTTGAATTTATATATTGAATTTAACTTTGGATTTGAATTTAAATTTTAAGTAAATGTTTTAGAGAAATAATTTGAATTTAAAAATATATACCTATGTAATTTATTTAATATGTATTTAACTTTAAAACATTCTTTTTTAAATAATATGTATTAATATAAAGCAAATATCTTTAATGGGTAATGTGTTTGTTAATAAAGTAAATATGACATAAGTTTTATTTAAAAATATTTAACTCATATAAAAATACAAATGTCAATCATGTAGAAAGAATTAGACAAGTGTTTAAGATGTAGGAAGAATTAGGCAAGTGTCATTACATCATTTTCATTTTTTTAGAAATTCATAGAAAATAAAATAAAATTACATAATTCATTTTATCTTCTTCTTCTTACTCTTTTATTCATTTCTTAAGTTGTACAATTCTAAAACGAGAAAAAAATCACCAAAACAACTAATTAAACCAAAACCTCCTCAAATTTTTCAAGACTAAATTCTTGTAAAAGCTGTAACCAGTTTTCGTCGAAATCTCAAGCCAAGGAAGGAAATTTCAAATAAACAACTTGAGCTCTTGACATCAAAGTGGGATTTAATTTCAACAATTAAACATAAGCAAAGGATCATCACATTAGCAAAAGAATCAGGAGCAACTCTAGGCTTTCAAGCACAGTTTTCAAGTTGCCGTCAGAAATTTTTCTCTGTGTCATAAATTTTTTTAAACTGTAAGTAAATCTTTTTAAGAAATTGAATTTGAATTTGTTGTTAAAGAAGCTAAGCAAATCCAAATAACTAGTTGTAGGTAAGAAAAGTCCAGGATCAAATTTAAATAGCTTTCCAGATTTCAAATAATCAACTTTCAGACACTTCCTCTCTGCTTCTGTTTCCAGGCATAACAGGTGAGTGAACCTTTCTAAGCCTTGATGTCTGATCTGTGTTTGAATGCATGATGTAGGCAAGTGTGAATATTGGTTTGCATGCACCAATATGTGAATGTGTATATGTGTCTTGCATGTGCATGTTAATGTTCAGGGTTAACAATCCCTATTCTAATTCCAGGTTTTCAAAAACCTGTTAGAAAATGAAATACTCATCCTACATTCTTTGAAAGGCTTCAATGTCTAAATAAATTTGGTTTGCATGATCAGTATCTAGGTTTTAAAATAAATTTAAAAAAAGAAAATCATCAAGAGGTTGCTGGAAATCAAACAAGCACAGTAAAACTCTGAATTAAGTAAAAATTCAAACATCACATCATCCTGTTTCAATGTTATCATTGAAATCGTTATTAAAAATGTTGATTTTTAAAACTTAAATCAAGATTTTTAGTCGTGCATTTATGAAGAAATCATGGGTTGAACGAAATCATATTTTTCACCAAATTCTGGTGATCAATGGAGTTTAGGTGCTCCAGATCGTGATCGTGGCTTGCTGGATGGTTGGAGTTCGTCAGAAAAAAGCTCAATAATTTTTTATTTCATTTTGACGTTGGCATGGCAGGGATCTAGTGTTTAACCCCCTCATTTTAGTAGAAGCAGAAAACAAGATCGCCACGATTTCGTCAGACCACCGGAGTTGATCGCTACGGTGGGGATAGTGGCGTGGAACTAAGACGAAGCTCTGGTTGAATTTTCGTGGCCGTTGGCGGCCAGTGGTGAGAGAACGTGGCGCTTTTGTGATTATCATTTTTGGTTTCAGATCGATCAGAAAGCTCGATCGCAAATTTGACGATGGATCACGTTTCTGGGTGGTTTGAAGGGTCGAGGGAGTAACCGTCAACTCGTCGATGGTCGTAGTGTCGACCAGAGGCGATCTAAATTGTGTGCAATGTGCATGAGTTACTGAGAGTATCAGTGAAAATATTTTAAGGAAGAAGGCCTTAGGACTCGAAGTCATCTTCGTGAAATCGAGTTACTGGCTCGTGTTGTGACACGTGTAGTTTGACGTTGTGCGCCGGGTTAAGAAAAATGGACACGGTAGGTTTTGAAGGGAACTCGAAGCAGGTGGACATGTATCCCGGAGGAATGCTCAAAGTAGTTTTCGGGTAACAGCATTTCCAGTTTTAAAATTTTAAAAATATAAGTCTAATTGATTTCTAAATTCATTCTTTATAAAATGATGATTGTTTATTAAGTGGAATGCGAAGTTAATGGTATTGAAATAAATTATTTGAAATTAGTTAAGTTCAAAGATGTTTTAAACTTATATTTTTAAATAAAGTTGTTTTAAATTTAACTTAATAAAATAATTGAGAAGTTAATAAATATTTAAATTGTTAACTTAAAAACAAATTTATTTATAATGATTAAATAATTAATGATTTGTAATTACTTTGTAATTAATAATTAATTAATTAAGGAATAATTAACTAATAAAAGTAATTAAGATTTAATTAATTAATAGTTAAGGATTAATTAATTAAGATAATTAATTAAGGAATGATTAATTAATAAAGGTAATTAAGATTTAATTAATTTATAATAAAGGATAATTAATCATTGATTAAAGATAATAAATGAAAGTATTTATATGGTTAATTTGTTTTAAATTACACAATTAATTCATCTTAATTGAAGATGATTGATTATTATGCAATGCTGTGCACTGGACCGATACTCTGATATGCGACTATTATGCTATGTAAGGTGAATTGCTTTGTGCTGAGCTGTGATATCTGTGATTTATTTCCGTGTGGATATGAAAACCCTTTGGCCCGTAAAGGCTTTTGAATTTCGATGCGACAGGGAGTCGGATTCCAGTTGGTTATCCAAAACCCACATCGAACCTGTGAATCTTTGTGAATGACATATCCACATGATTTTAAATTGACGCTCACTATCCGATTTAGCCGAGAGAGAACCTTTGTGTCATATAACCCATTTCGAATAGTGATACGACGAAATGGATAGCGTTTGAAGACGGTGGTGAAGACCGGGTGTCTTCGAGAATGATAGGATAACCTGTCGAATGACTCTGCACTGAGTTGCGTCAGTATAGAGTTCTCCATATATGATGGGGAGTTCGATCGGGATTGAGGATTCCCGGATTGCAAGGGCTTCTTCCTTTATTGGACGAAGTGCCTTCGTTTCTGTTCGAACCCGGAACAGACTTGTATGGTTGTATGTTTGACACTACACTTTGAGATATAAAGCAGATTTCTTTCAAATACAAATTTGTTGGTGGCGGAGAATTTATTCTCTTAGCTTAACACCCTTTTTTGAGTTGTACGAGCTCAGAGGTTATGTAGCTGAAGGTTATCAGTGATATACTCCCAATTTGGTAGTGTGGCATGCCAAGTTCTACTGTGTGTTGATGATCATTTGTGATCAAAGCATGGCCTTCGTGTAAAGCATAGCTTTGTAGATCGGACCTCATCGGACCTCAAACCCGGAAAATGGTCGAAACAGGAAAATGGCATCAAGGTTATGAGGGTCGCATACTTTAGGGTATGTCATTTCCTTTTGGAAAAGGTGGTATCATGGTATGGAGCCCAGATACTTAACCTATGGGGTTGCTGCAATCTCATTACTATGTGGTTGTTGCTTTGTGGTTAAGGGCCCTCGGATAAAGGTCGCAAATGACCGGGGAATGACATAGTTGTGTAGTAGTTACCTAGTTACAGAGGTAACCAGGCCTTATGTTGGCAGAGAACTGGCAAAGTTCTCGGGACGTCCCTCCAGAGGCGTACCCATGTGGCAGTAGGAAGTTCCTTAGCCTGACCATTTTTTGGAAATCCAATTCCCAATACAAGCCCAGTACGGTTTTAGTTGTAGAACCTGCCATTTAACATAGTAGCTATAGTAGGCATACTATAATGGTACGTATGCTGGCTAAGATTAATATTATACTTTCGAAAAGGTTTTCTACACTATGCACTAATAATAATATCAAAGAGTTTTCTCGTATTAATCATATTTGACTATCATACGGAGAAATCTCCCACAAGTGTGCGATTGCATTGTGTGTGTGTCGGGAGGCCTTATGGTAGTTTCATTTTCCAAAAGCATGAACGGTTTTCTTTCAAAAATTTGTTTTATTTAAAAGTAACTGTTATTGTTTACTCATACAAATCCCATGACTGACCCGGAGTTTATTGTTTTCTTTCTAAACTCTGGATGCCCATAATTTCCACACGGGCAGCCTAGTAGCAGGTTTTCCGTGTTTTGGTGCTAGCTGGATTTTCAAAGTCTTTTTGTTTCGAGCTATCGGATTTTGGAACTTTTGGCTTTAGTAACCTTTTGAAGTGTTGGAGTTTTTTGAAGACCTTACCATAGAAGATGTATGTTGGATCCTTTTGAAGACTCTATTGTTGTTCCGTTGTGAAGTTATTATTATGTTGTTGTTATATCTTCATATAGCACTCTGATATTGATGTTAAATGTTGTAATGGATATTATGATGATATTGTATCTGTGATCAATGATATTCATTTTGTTTCCATTGTTTATATTCATCTAATGTTGTTATAATCTCCATCTGAACTGGAATTCGATGTTTGAATCTTCGCAGTCGAATACAAGTGAGGTGTTTGATGTCGATTTTTCGAACACTGGATTTCGGGTCGTGACAAGTGGTTTCATAGCTAAAGGTTGAGTAAGAACTTTAGCTACGGAGTATAATGCATTAGATGGCTCATTAGGGATAGGGTGAAGTATACCCTAGAATGAGTATAACCCGAGACCGTAACCCTAAATTTTCTTGGTCTATTTCTTTTAGCTGCTGATATTCCTTAAGATATCTCGTCCGTATATCTAAATCAGATTTTCTTACTAATTACAGATAGTAAGAATGAGAAGACGAAGAGGAAGAGCTAGGGGTCAGGGAAATGCTATCACAGCTGGTCGTGTTCCTCCAATAGCAAAAGCATCTTTATTTACTCAGCATCAGCCGTATCTGGCTGATTTATATAAGAGTTTCTCGAGACTTGGATGTAAGCCATTCACCGGCAAGGAGTCGATTGTCGAGGCCCAAGCATGGATCAGATCATGTGAAAGAATCTTTAAAGGGCTAAAGTTGGAAGACGATCAGATGCGACTCATAGCTTCTTGGCAGCTTCAAGAAGAAGCCCTAGCATGGTGGGAGATAGTCACTATAGATGAGCCAGAAGACGAGTTTACTTGGGAGCGATTTAAAGAAGTACTTGAGAAGCGCTATATGCCATCGGCTGGTATTTCTTGAATGTACCAGGAATTCATGGACTTAAAGCAAGGGAGTTTGTCATTTGAAGAGCACCTAAACAAATTCAATGAATTGTCGCGTTTGGGTCCAGAATTGGTAAATACACCTCTAAAGAAAAATGAAAGGTTCATTCGTGTGATGAATAAGAAGTTCCACGAAAGGATGATTGGCCATGTCAAAGAATCTTTTTCGGATCTGATTGATACGGGGTACAGATATGCTACACTGGATATGCAAGAAGCCCGGTGGAGAAAGGAAATATGAACAATCAAAATTGGAAGAAGAGGAAAGTTGGAGGCAAGAAACCATGGCAGGGAAAGGAGAAGAAGAGAAGCAATCAAGAGGATAAGGAAAAAGGTGTTACTTGCTTTAATTTCTTAGAAAAGGGCCATTATTCGAGCAGATGTACGAAGCCTAAGCAACAAGTTAAACAACTTGTACAAGCAAAACCAGGATACTATTGTAAGAAATTGGGACATGAAGTCATAGACTGCCCAACAATGAAGCAATCTCAGACAGCTAAGGTGTACAGAGTCAAAGATAAACCTTCAACTTCTAAAGCAGAAAAAGGAAAAGGAGTTCTGGAAGGTAACCTTACTATTTATGGTAGAATTGTTAGAGTTTTGTTTGACGCGGGCGCTACACATAGTTTTATCTCTCAACAAGCTGTAAACGAATTAAATCTTAAACCTGATTATGTTGACGAGCCCATATGTGTAAAGAATCCAGTTAGAGGCCCCGCGAACCTTTTTCTTCGATGTATAGACATTCCTATATCATATTCTTGTTACCAATTCCCTATCGGTCTCTTTGTCCTTGATTTTAATGAGTTTGAAATCTTACTCGCAATGGATTGGCTAACAAAATACGAAGCCAAATTGGACTGTAACAATCGATTGATTTCGATCAAAACCAAATTTGGAGATTTCATTGAGATTTCTTGTGAGGACCCTAGTCCTAAAAGAGATGGGCTGATGTATAACTTAGGTTACCCGAACCCAGTCTGGAGTCCATATGCATTGTCCGAGATTTTCCAAACGTGTTCAAAGAAGTAAAATCCTTGCCTCCACATAGAGAAATAGAATTCAGAATTGACCTAGTACCCAATGCTCGTCCTGTCGTAAAGCAATTCGCAGGATGGAACCCAGGGAAAGGACTAAATTAGTCAAGCAAGCCAATGATTTGCTAAATAAAGGGTTAATTCGTCCTAGTGTTTCTAAATGGAGTTCATCCATAGAGTTTGTTGCCAAATCTGACGGATCTTTGAGATTGCGTGTGGACTACCGCGATCTCAATAAGCTGACTCTCAAGAAAAAATTTCCTCTACCTAGAATTGATGATCTGTTCGACCAATTGCACGGCTCTCGTTTCTTTTTGAAGACGTATCTAGCCCAGGGATTGCATCGGCTATGAATTGTCGAAGATTGTGTTCATTTGACCGCCTTCAAGGGTCCTAACATGTTCTACGAATGGTTAGTCATGCCTTTTGGGCTAACCAATGCTCCAGCATACTTCGTAGATCTAATGACCCATGTGTTCTGGGAAGTATTGAATAAATTTGTGTTTGTGTTTATTGACGATATTTTGGTCTATTCCAAGACCGAAGAGGAGCACCCTGAACATCTTAGAACTATTTTGGAGATATTAAGGAGAAATATTATGTTCGCTAAATTTTCCAAATGCCATTTTTGGGTTAAAGAAGTTAAATTTCTCGGCCATATTATTAATGAAGAAGGAATTTCCTTTGATCCTAGCAAAGTTTCCGCTATTCTTGACTGGAGGAAACCCACTACCCCAAAAGAAGTTCAAAGCTTTCTGGGTTTAGCAGGTTATTACCGGAAGTTTGTTTAGGACTTTTCGAAGATAGCTAATCCGTTGACTAAGCTAACGATGAAGAATGCAAAATTCAATTGGACTCCAAAATGTGACGAAGCTTTTCAGGAGTTGAAGAAGAGATTAACGACTGCTCCTGTTTTCGCTATCATTAATAGGAACCAGGGTTTATCCATCTATACCGACGCTTGTGGTGATGGTTTGGGTGTGGTACTAATGCAGAATGGGAGGGTAATTGCCTACGCATGTAGATAATTACGTCCGCATGAGAGAAATTACCCAACCCATGATTTGGAGCTTCTAGCTGTTATCTTCGCGTTGAAAATCTAGCGACACTATCTTCTGGGAATGAACCTCTTTCAGCTTTCTTAATGATTTAAGAAATTTAATTTAACTTATAAATATATTTAATGAACTCTCTTTCTTTAGGTGAAAATTTTGAATTATTCACCGACCAAAAATCTTTGAAATATCTCTTCCCCCAGAAGGATTTAAATCTACGACAATAATGTTGGTTGGAATTTCTGGTATCCTATGATCTAGATATTCTGTATACACCCGAAAAGGCCAATGTATTTGCCGACGCCTTGAGTAGGAAGCATGCTATTCTTGCTCACCTTGTCATTGCTCCTACTCTTCTTGAGAAAATCGCCAACAAGCAAATAGAAGACAAGTTTCTTCAGGAAATATATGGAAGGATTCATCGAGGTGAGGATTCCAGCTTTGGAATCGATAATAATGAGATTATAAGATTAAAAGGCAGAATATGTGCCCCAGACATCCCTGATCTGAAATGTGAAGTTTTGGACGAATGTCACAAATCTAAACTTAGTATCCATCCAGGAGTTAACAAGATGTATAGAGATATCAAAAGAACTTTATGGTGGAAGAAAATGAAAACGGACATATCTATATATGTGAGTCGCTGTGCTACTTGCCAACAAATTAAAAGCGATCAAAAAAAAATGGCGGGTTTACTTCAGCCTTTAGAGGTACCCAAGTGGAAATGGGACCAAGTATCGATGGATTTCATCGACGGGTTGCCTCATACTCTGAAAGGCAATGAAGCAATTTAGGTTATTGTGGAACGTTTGACTAAGACAGCCCATTTTTTGCCAGTGAAATCTACCCGCACAGCAGCAAGTTTAGCTGAGTTATATGTGAAAGAAATTGTCCGTCTCCACGGTATACCGAGCAGTATAGTGAGTGATCGTGACCCGATCTTCACTAGTAGATTTTGGAGGCATTTCAAGATGCATTGGGAACAAAACTGAACTTCAGCACTGCTTATCACCCACAGTCTGATGGGCAGACTAAAAGGATAAATCAAATATTAGAAGACCTATTGCGTGCTTGTATACTTGACTTTGGTGGTTCTTGGGAGGACCATTTGTATCTGGTCAAATTTTCATATAGCAATTGCTATCAGGCCAGTATCGAGATGGCTCCTTTTGAAGCTCTATATGGTCGTCCGTGTCGATCACCTGCATGCTGGATAGAGTCAGGTGATAGATTCGTCCTTGGACCGGATATGAATAAGGAAGCCACAGAAAAAGTTGATTTTATATGGAAGAAACTGAAAACGGCTCAAAGTCGTCAAACGTGTTATGCTGATCGCAGAACAAGGGATTTGGAATTCCAGATTGGAGACTCTGTCTTTCGTAAAGTATCTCCAATGCGTGGTGTATTAAGGTTTAGGAAGACCGGTAAGCTCGCACCATGGTATATTGGTCCTTTTCCTATTCTGGAGAGGATCGGTCCTTTAACCTATCGAGTGCAGCTTCCTAGCTGGTTGTCTGGCGTGCATCATGTGTTCCACATTTCTAACCTCCGGAAGTATGTGCATGATCCAGATAGTATTATTGAAGAAGCTGCCCAGCAGGATCTCGAAATCACTCCCAACCTAGCAGTTAAAAGAGAACCAATAAAGATTGTGGATCGTGATGTGAAGCAATTAAGGAACAAAGTTGTGAAATTAGTTAAAAGCGCAGTGGAGCGGTGATCCAAAGGATCGCACTTGGGAAACTGAAGACAACATGCAGAAATCATATACCAGTTGTAGAGTGGATATCTCGGCTTAAACTGGTAAGCCATTTTTCTATCCTTTTCTGAATTCGTATATTCTTTGTTTGCTTTTCTCTCTCTTTCAAATTTCGAGGACGAAATTTTCTTAAGGGGGAATATGTAGCATCCAAAAATTTATCAATTTAAATTTTGTAATTATTTGAATTTTTGGAATTTAATTTGAAAAGTTTCAAAATAAACAAAATGTGTTAATTTATATGAATAAAATTTCAATTCATTTGAGTTTAAAATTGGAAATAACAAATGTTTTTAAAATCATTTGAATTTAAATCTAATATATATATATATGTGAATATATATGTATATGTGCATATATGAGTAGATTTGAATTTATATATTGAATTTAACTTTGGATTTGAATTTAAGTAAATGTTTTAGAGAAATAATTTGAATTTATAAATATGTATCTATGTAATTATTTAATATGTATTTAATTTCAAAACATTCTCTTTTAAATAATATGTATTAATATAAAGCAAATATCTTTAATGGGTAATGTATTTGTTAATAAAGTAAATATGACATAAGTTTTATTTAAAAATATTTAACTCATAAAAAAATACAAATGTCAAGCATGTAGAAAGAATTAGACAAGTGTTTAACATGTAGCAAAAATTAGACAAGTGGTTAACATGTAGAAAGAATTAGACAAGTGTCATTACATCATTTTCAATTTTTTTAGAAATTCATAGAAAAGAAAACAAAGTTACATAAGTCATTTTATCTTCTTCTTAATCTTTTATTCATTTCTTAAGCTGTACGATCTTTAAACCAGAAAAAATCACCAAAACAACTAATTAAACCAAAACCTCCTCAACTTTTTCAAGACTAAATTCCTGTAAAAGCTGTAACCAGTTTTCTTCAAAATCTCAAGCCAAGGAAGGAAATTTCAAATAGACAACTTGAGCTCTTAATATCAAAGTGGGATTTAATTTCAACAATTAAACATAAGCAAAGGATCAACAGATAAGCAAAAGAATCAGGAGCAACTCAAGGCTTTCAAGCTCAGTTTTCAAGTTGCAGTCAGAAATTCTTCTCTGTTTCATAATTTTTTTTAAATGTAAGTAAATCTCTTTAAGAAATTGAATTTGAATTTGTTGTTAAAGAAGCTAAGCAAATCTAAATAACTAGTTGCAGGTAAGAAAAGTCCAGGATCAAATTTAAATAGCTTTCCATATTTCAAATAATCAACTTTCAGACACTTCCTCTATGCTTCTGTTTCCAGGCATAACAGGTGAGCGAACCTTTCTAAGCCTTGATGTCTGATCTGTGTTTGAATGCATGATGTAGGAAAGTGTGAATATTGGTTTGCATGCACTAATATACGAATGTGTATAAGTATCTTGCATGTGCATGTTAATGTTCAAGGTTGATAATCCTTATTCAAATTCCAGGTTTTCAAAAACCTATTAGAAAATGAAATACTCATCCTACAATCTTTGAAAGGCTTCAATGTCTAAATAAATTTTGTTTGCATGATCAGTATCTTGGCTTTAAAATAAATTTCAAAAAAGAAAATCATCAAGAGGTTGTTGGAAATCAAACAAACATAGTAAAACTCTGAACGAAGTAAAAATTCAAACATCATATCATCCTGTTTCAATGCTATCATCGAAATCGTTATTAAAAATGTTGATTTTCAAAACTTAAATCAAGATTTTTAGTCGTGCATTTATAGAGAAACGGGATGAACAAAATCACATTTTTCACCAAATTCTGGTGATCAATGGAGTTTAGGTGCTCGAGATCGTGATCATGGCTTGCTGGATGGTTGGAGTTCATTAGAAAAATGCTTGATAATTTTTTATTTCATTGTGGCGTTGGCATGGCAGGGATCTAGGGTTTAACCCCCTCATTTTAGTCAAAGCAGAAAACAAGATCGCTATGATTTCGTCAGACCACCGAAGTTGATCGCTCCGGTAGGGATAGTGGCATGGAACCAAGATAAAGCTTTGGTTGAATTTTCGTGGCCTCTGGCAGCCAGTGTGAGAGAACTTGTTGCTTTTGTTATGATCATTTTGGTTTCAGATCGATCAGAAAGCTCGATCATGAATTTGACGATGGATCACGTTTTTGGGTGGTCTGAAGGGTCGAGGGAGTAATCGTCGACTGGACGATGGTCGTAGTGTCGACCAGAGGCGATCGAAATGGTGTGCAACGTGCACGAGTTACTACAGTGAAAATATTTTGGGGAAGAAGGCCTTAGGACTCGAAGTCAACATCGTGAAATCGAGTTACTGGTTCGTGTTGTGACTCATGTAGTTTGACTCTATGCGTCGGGTTAAGTAATTAAACAATTTTTTTTGTTTGAAGAAAAAGAGACACGGGTAGGTTTTGAAGGGAACTCGAAGTAGGTGGATATGAAGCCCGGGGGGATTGCTCGAAGTAGTTATCGGGCAACAACATTTCTAGTTTCAAAATTTTAAAAATATAAGTCTAATTGATTTCTAAATTCATTCTTTATAAAATGATGGTTGTGTGTTAAGTGGAATGTGAAGTTAATGGTAATTAAGTTCAAATAGTTTTTGAACTTATAATTTTAAATAAAGTTGTTTTAAATTTAACTTAATAAAATGATTGAGAAGTTAATCAAATATTTAAATTGTTAACTTAAAAACAAATTTATTTATA
Organism: Allium cepa; assembly: GCA_030765085.1. Taxonomy (NCBI): domain Eukaryota; kingdom Viridiplantae; phylum Streptophyta; class Magnoliopsida; order Asparagales; family Amaryllidaceae; genus Allium; species Allium cepa. The sequence continues at coordinate 574,174,483 of CM060937.1, read as the reverse complement.
ATGATTAAATAATGATTTGTAATTACTTTGTAATTAATAATTAATTAATTAAAGAATAATTAATTAATAAAAGTAATTAAGATTTAATTAATTAAGGAATGATTAATTGATAAAGGTAATTAAGATTTAATTAATTTATAATTAAGGATAATTAATCATTGATTGAAGATAATTAATGAAAGTAATTATATGGTTAATTTGTTTTAAATTACACAATTAATTCATCTTAATTGAAGATGATTGATTATTATCCAATGATGTGCACTGGATTGATATTATGATATGTGATTATTATGCTATGTAATGTGAATTGTTTTGTGTTGAGCTGTGATATATGTGATTTATTTTTGTGCGAATATGAAAATCATTTGGCCCGTAAAACGGCTTTTTAATTTCAATGCGACAGGGAGTCGGATTCCAGTTGATTTTCCAAAACCCACATCGAACCTGTGAATCTTTGTGAATGACATATCTACATTTTTTAAATTGATGCTCACTATTCGATTTAGCTGAGAGAGGACCTTTGTGTCATATAACCTATTTCGAATAGTGATACGAAGAAATGGATAGCGTTTGAAGACGATGGTGAAGACCAGGTGTTTTCGAGAACGATAGGATAACCTGTTGAATGACTCTACACTGAGTTGCTCCGGTGTAGAGTTCTCCATATGTGATGGAGAGTTCGATCGGGATTGGGGATACCCGGATTGCAAGGGCTTCTTCCTTTATTGGACGAAGTGCCTTCGGTTCTGTTCGAACCCGAAATAGACTTGTATGGTTGTATGTCTGACACTACGCTTTGAGATATAAAGCAGATTTCTTTCAAATACATATCTTTGGTGGTGGAGAATAATTCTCTTAGCTTAACACCCTTCTCCGAGACGTACAAGCTCAGAGGTAATGTAATTGAAGGTTATCAGTGATATACTCCAGTTTGGTAGTGTGGCATGCTAAGTGCTGTTGTGTGTTGATGATCATTTGTGATCAAATCATGGCTGTCGTGTAAAGCGTAGCTTTGTGGACAAGATCTCATCGGACCTCACACTCCGGAAATGGTCGAAACAGGAAAGATGCGGCAAGGTTATGAGGGTCGCGCCCTTTTAGGTATGTCATTTCCTTCTGGAAATGGTAGTATCATGGTACGGAGCCCAGATACTTAACCTATGTGGTTGCTTTAATCTCATTACTGTATGGTTGTTGCTTTGTGGTTGAGGGCCCTCGGATAAAGGTCGCAAACGACCGAGGAATGGCATAGTCGTGTAGTAGTTACCTAGTTACAGAGGTAACCCGGCCTTGTGTTGGCAGAGAACTGGTTAAGTTCTCGAGACGTCCCTCCAGAGGCGTACCCATGTGGTAGTAGGAAGTTACTTAGCTTGATCATTTGTTGGAAATCCAATTCCCAATACGAACCCAATACGGTTTTTGTTGTAGAACCTGCCATTTAACATGGTAACTTTAGTAGGCATACTATATTGGTACGTACGCCGGCTAAGATTAATGTTATACTTTCGAAAAGGATTTCTACACTATGCACTAACAATAATATCAAAGAGTTTTCTCGTATTAAGCATATTTGACTATCATATGGAGAAATCACCCCCAAGAGTGCGATTGCATTGTATGTGTGCCGGGAGGCCTTATGGTAGTTTCATTTTCCAAAAGCATGAACGGTTTTCTTTCAAAAATTTGTTTTATTTAAAAGAAACTGTTTTTGTTTACTCATACCAGTTCCATGATTGACCCGGAGTTTATTGTTTTCTTTCTAAACTCTAGGTGTCCATAGTATCCATACGGGCAACGTAGTAGCAGGTTTTCCGTGTTTTGGTGCTAGCTGGATTTTCGAAGTCTTTTTGTTTCAAAGCTATTGGATTTTGGAAGTTTTGGCTTTAGTAACCTTTTGAAGTGTTGGAGTTTTTTGAAGAACTTATCATAGAAGATGTATGTTGGATCCTTTTGAAGACTCTATTGTTGTTCCGTTGTGAAGTTATTATTATATTGTTGTTATATCTTCATGTAGCACTCTGATATTAATGTTAAATGTTGTAATGGATGTTATGATGATATTGTATCTGTGATCAATGATATTCATTTTGTTTTCGTTGTTTATTATTCATCTTATGTTGTTATAAGCTCCATCCAAACTGGAATTCGATGTTTGAATTTTCGGCAGTCGAGTACAAGTGAAGTGTTTGATGTCGATTTTTCAAACACTGAATTTTGGGTCGTGACAGAGACCCATACAATTTTGGTTTAGTGTTATCGTATCACGGAGCATCCCTATCCACCGATGGTTTACTGGATATTCTTATGCAAACTGTACGACAACGCTCAAAAACGAGTTATGGGGGATTAATGTAAAGCCTTAATGCTAAGAAAAATATTTATTTTATTGATTAGACATTATGTATGTAGCGTATTCTACTACATATAAATATTTTGACGGATTCTTGAGTTATTTCACACATGTTATACACTATATATGAGATGTGAAATCCCGTAAACATCTCTTGAGTTATTTCACACATGTTATACACTGGATATGAGATGTGAAATCCCGTAAACATCTCTGACGCTATCACACTCATGTTATATTGATTTTGCAGTTTGACCTACATAAGGATACTTTAGTCCTGACTCAAATGTTTTGACTTTTCATTACGCTTGAGTTAGTCCTGAGTTTTTCAGCTTATCGAAGATAATTTTCTGGAGGATGAAGACAAAGATTTGGCATATTATTACTTATATTATCCCATCATTGTTTATTCTACTGCATTGTATTTTGTTCCGTTGTATATGTATAACTCCAATAAATGTTGTATAAATTATAATCAAATGTATATTAAACATCTTCATGAACTTTTTATTTGATTATTATATTTTGTCATTCCGTTGTGAGATTATGTGTTTGTTTTCTTCTTCTTTTCTTATTTTTCTTAGTTAACCCCATGGATTATATATGTTCCGGATTGTTTAATTCGGACATGTGTGGACTATTATCGATTTAAACCTTTCGAACCGTGGGTCATCACAGTTGGTACCAGAGCTTTGATTTAGCGATAACATTGGCTTTGATTGGGTAGCTCGTTAGAGGTAAGGGTCAGTAGTACCCTAGAATGAGTTTGAGTGTATATACATGAGCGCATACTTGTTAGTGAATATAAAAATTGTTTTATATTGTATTGGTTGATTTGTTGAGTGGCTTATGGATTCTGGTCAATACGAGTAATTAAAGTTATTGATAGGGATTTCTAAATACTTAAACAGAGCATCCTAACATGATATTGTTTTGAAACTAGGTAAATGAAATAATTTTACCCTGATTATATTTTGTATATAATGAAATAATTTTTTAGAAATTATTAAGGTATATATAGTGTGTTGGTGGTTAGGAATGATAATATTGGTTGTTATTAATTGGATGTTGTGCCTTAATAAAAGATGTTTAAAATAAACAATGATAAAACATTTGTTAAATGTTTTAAGAAAGTTAAATTTTGTAAATATAATTTATAAATGTGACTTATAAATTAAAATGGATTTAATTGGGAAGTTTTGAATCTAAGTCTCAAAGATTTTGAAATGTGTTCCGAAGTGTTTCGAAAATAATAATGATAGTATTATTTTGGAAGTGTTTTTTGGAAAAAAATGGTTTTTTCAAGAAATAAAAGCAGTGAACTCACTCGGTCGCTGGAAAATAATTCTGACGATGATCACGATACATCATCGGTATTTGTTTTCGAGTTTCTAAGTGATGGATTTCTACTGTAAAGATTTGCTAATGGAGTCTTGTTTAGATAAACAAGTTTTTGATGTTAAGAAATTTAAAATTTTGATTTGATATAATAGTGGGATATGTATATGTATGTATGTATGTATGTATGTATGTGTGTGTATGTATGATTCTAAATTGATTTTAAATTAAACCGAATGTTTAGATTCAGAAATTACTATCTAAGTTTTGTAAATAAGTAAAGATAAGCTTTGAACTTATAAATTTGAGAAATAATATAGATAAGTAAAGAAATTATGAAATTGAGATAAGAGATTAAATTTAACTTAAGAAAAGTTAAATGAAGTGATTGTGGTAGTGGAATAAATTAGTGAAGTGAACAAATTAAGTGAATTGGATTGAACTAATAAAGTGAAGTTTGGAAATTTAGCCTAAGTGGGCTAAATAAAATAAAATTTTGGAAATGGGATTTATTGAGATTTGAAATAATTAATGAAATGGGTTAAGTGAACTAACTAATTTAATTAATGAGGAAATATGGTTTGGGATATGATTGATAAAATTTAATATTTATAATTGGGAGATAAATTGGGTTAAATGGAATTGAATTTGAATAGAAGTGGTTATAAATTTAATTGGTGAAGTGGTGAAATATTTATTATTGACTTAAGAAAATTTGATGAGAGAATTCTTAAGAGGTAATTGGTATTGAAAATAATACTAAGAAATTAAGCAACGTGAATAATGCAATGTGGATGGTAATTGTGAATAATTGAATGGAAATGAAGTAAATGTAAACAAAGGAATTTGGTATAGCTAAGAATCAATAGAAATAAATACGTAAGTTGTACGTATAATATTTTGTTCGCATAACGATTTGATCCAGATTCGAGCATAGAATTCCGAGATAATTTATATCGATCCAAGTTAGGATCTTTCACTCGATTCAGGACATGCGAACCCTGGATATGGATTTTTGATTTGATTCTGGAATTCTCTATCATAAATATGGCTATGCAAGGAGAATAACAGTTTCTGATTAAGGAACCAAATCCGAGTCCGCATTAGAGATTCGTGTGAACGATACTAGTTTGGGAGTGAAATTATGTGATCGAGTAAGCGATCATATTTGATATTGCATACGGATGATATATGTACATCGTATGGGCTTAAGTAAAGCAAATATTGGAAACTGAAAATGCAAAATATAAAATGATTTTAAATTATATGATTGGATATCATTGTTAAATAAGATGTAGGTATTTAAAATCAAGAAAAATACGGATTGGCCGACAAAAAGATACATGTTTATTTTGTCATTTGATTTGGCGGTTTTATGATTGAGCCACTCGGCTTTTGTTTTCTTTTGTTGGTTTGGGACCCGTAGTGGCATTTTGTAGTTGTTCCGATCTACCCACGCAAAGGAGATTCTGGCGAAATTTTCTGAAAATTCAAATAGTTAGAAAATTTTGAATTTTTTTTAATAATGGAAATTTTATTTTGGATGAAATGATTGAGTAAATAATACTATTTGGAATCTATGGATGAATTTGAAAATTAGTAAAAATGAAAAAGTGGTTTCAACAAATTGATTTTGGGAAGTTGTTTTAACTAATTTGTTTTGGGAAAGTTAATGGGTATTAGGCCATTCTTCTTACCATGGCAATTTTGAGGGTGATATTCTTTTAAGGGGAGAGGAATGTAATGACCCAGAATTTTGTGTCATTTGAAGTTGTTTATTTAATTGATTTTAAATATTGCAAAGTGCAATTTTATCGATTTAATGGGTTGAATTTCAAATATAATGATTTATTGATAATTTAATTGTTGAATTAAATAATTGAAACTGTGAAAATAATTTAAATCTTGGATTTTTAATTGGGCATATTTTTTTAAAAGCTTATTAAATTTATATTCATAAGAATGAAGGTAATATAACTTTTAAATCGAATTTAAAAGAGATTCGCTCAATTTTAAAAATAACTCGTTTAAATTATCATATAAAAAATAGCCTTCCGAGGCACAATCTCAAATTTCGACGAAACCAGTTCCATTGGATCCATAATAGTGTATTATTATCGAATTTTAAATTTCATAGCTTTTGGAGTTATCATTTGGTCATGCGGAATAAAAACACGTTGAATTTAATATCGAAAATTTAATATAATAGTTGGGTCCAAAAGGCTATCTTCTCCATACGATCGAATTAGGAACTGAAACTTATTCCATTGCCTTCGAAATAGAGGTATAACATTATAAACAGCTGGCAAGACTCCTTGATTGGGATCCGAAAATGTTAGCTAAATATTTTTCGAATTTAAATTAATATATGCTTGTTGATTGGACCACCTGCCCACATTCTTTCACTTCAACCCATATCCTTTCTTTTCAGCAACTTAGTTCTTGTCTCTCCTCAAAAAGCTCCCTCTCCTTCCTGCTTAAATAACACAGCATGCAACAGTAAAAGTAAAAAATGAAGCAAATTTCAAAAATTAAATTCTATTTGAATACTCAAAGAAAAATTCTGAAACAAGTTTAAAAAATTATTGTTTTTGTATGGGCTTTGATCTAGTATTGTTTTAGTGGTGTTCGATCTTGTTTCTAGGATTGGTCGAGATGTACGGTGAACTAGGGTTTGGGTTTCATGGTGATTCGAGCATCGATTGGGGGATCTGAGTGTATATTCGAGTTCATCATGGTATTTTATAGCTAGAAGTGACATATGGAAGCGTGCAGCATCTTTAGGGGGGGCGTGACCAGCTGTTGCCATGCAAAGTGCCTGGAGGTCGCGTTCTCCTATGATGGATAGGTCGAGGTCTGTAGGGTTAGAAGGGTGTGATTTTCGACGGGGAGGTGGATGGCATGGTTCGATTTAGGTTTCGGCTAGTGGTTCGTCGAGGTGGTGGCGTGCACGTTCTTGTGCATTTGGGCATGCACGTTCATATGCGTTTGGACATGCACGAATGAAAGCTATAGGCAAAAGAAGAAAAGGGGGAGGAAGAATAGAAAGCAGATCTGGGTAGTGAAAAGAAGAAGAAAGGGGGACGGGCCGGGTGCATACAAATGGGCTGGGTAATTAGTTTCTAATGGGTAATTTAGTTTACTAACTAAATTATACAATCGTTATTCTTAAAATTGTTGCATCGTTTTCATATGATATCAAAATTTTAAGAAACGAGTTTCCTTTTACACTCGTATCTGCAAATACTACGCACATGAATCAGATTGGTTGAGTATAGAGCTTATATAATTTTTAGTTAAATTCGAATGCGTTTTCGAATTTAATCGGAATCAGGAAGTGAAAGCGAAAGCGGAAAATAAAGGTGAGTTTTTTTAACGCTCACAACATACTAGAATATTTTATGCTAGTTAAATTTGGAATTATGAAGTGAAATAAATTTATTGATTGCAGTTTGATAAATTTAATTGTCATTCGAATTATCTGTTAAAAGTTAAAATTGATGGCTAAATTTGAAATTTGAATTCAATTGATAGTAAAATACCTGATATTGATAGCGATAGAATTGTTGTGAATTATTGACTGATTTGGATGTTGATTGTGGTGGATGATATTGATTGATATTTTGGATGATTTGGATGTTTGTTTATTTTGATATATCTAGTTATCATCATGTATATTATTTACAGCATATAAAACTGTAAATTGAAATAATTCGAATATATTAAGAAATAGGTTGAAATGATATTTACCCATGACACTATGATTTGGATTGAAATGATATATATCCATCCCTGAAATTAAATTGAAAAAACTGGTCACTTGGCCATAGGATAGAAAATTATTTACGGACACAGGATTGGTTAAATTAAACGATTTCAGAAATTTTGGTTTGAAATTCTTTAAATGATTTGATTTTATGGAACAAAAATCAAATTTATGGAAATCAAACTATTTCGAAATTGACTCGGAATTGAATTATATTTGAGGATTTGGATTTCAAATTGTGTATTAAAGGTAAATTTGATTTAAGTGTTTTTGGATCGATGTTTTAAAAATTGAACTTGCAATTGATACAAATCGAAATGGTTTTAATTTGGAATTGGAATGAGTTTAATTTGAAATTGAAGTCGATTGGAGTTGAAAGTGGAATTGAATTAATTTGAAATCGAGGTTGAAATTGATTAGAATTGAATATGGATCGAAGTTAATTCGAATTGAAAACGGAATTGAATCAATTTAAATGGTTTAAATAAGGAATTGAATTAATTTGAATTGAGAAGATTTGGAAAGTGAATCAGTTTGACTTTGAAACTATTTTCAAATAAATTATTTTAATATAAAAACTATTTAAAATTTAATTTTTACATATTCAGTTTATTTTGATTTTCCGACCTATTTTACCTTATAAAACATCTAAAAAAACTTAAATCATTTTATATCAAACTATTTTAATTATTTAAAACTATTTTTAAACAATTTAAATTTTTAAACTATTTTTCTAAAATTCAAACTAGTCAAAGGCTGGAAGCTTTATTTTTATATCTTGGATTTAAGTGCGAATTGGATTAAAATGAAGTCATAACCTTAATTGAAATTCAAAATGATTTTAGAAACGAAATTGAGATATTAAGGCAAAAATGATTTGAACTAAAATATTATATTTTGAGTAAATATAACGATTTCGAAATGGATTTGATTTTGATGCTAATATGATATTTTGATATTAAATATGAATTGTTTTCGAAATGTAAAAGTACCAACCGGTGTGTAAAACGACGTTTGATTGTTAAAGAGACCAGGGCCGGATATGGGGCATACTCTCTGTCGATACTGGAACCATTTTAATAACTGTGTACATGGAGTATTGAACCAGAAAAAAGTGGTTGGATTTGTCGTACGTTTGCAGGATTTGAAGAAAGAGAGCGATGATGGATTGGTTTGATACTTGTATAAATTTGAAATGACTAATATGGAGGCGTACCGGTCAAGCGGGCTAGCTACCCCGAGTAGACACACTTCTTCGTTTTTACCATCATTTACATTTTGATTGATTGGTCGCACCCTTGGATTCTAGGAGTGTTGGATGCGGTGGGCGATCATGGCTATGGTGCGTTACCACCAGCCAACAAGGGTAAATTGGTAGTATCCTACCTTGGACATTGTCTCACGTGCCTTGTCATACTTTTATCCCTATACGAGACCCATACGATTTTGGTTTATTGTTATCGTATCACGGTGCATCCCTATCCTTCGATGGTTTACTGGTGTTTTATATGCAAACTATACGACAATGCTTAAAAACATTTTAAGGGGGATTAATGTAAAGCTTAACGCTAAGAAAAATATTTATTTTATTGATTAGACATTATATATGTAGCATATTCTACTACATATAAATATTTTGACGGATCCTTAAGAGATGGAAAATCCTGTAACAACTCTTGAGTTATTACACACACATTATACACTAGATAGGAGATTTGAAATCCTATAAACATCTCTGACTCTATCACACTCGTGTTATATTGGTTATGGATTTGACTTACATAAGGATATTTTAGTCCTGACTCGAGTGTTTTGTCTTTTCATTACGGGTCAGTCCTATGTTATTCAGCTTATCGAAGATCATTTTCTGAAGGACGAAGACAAAGATTTGGTATATTATTACTAGTATTATCCCATCATTGTTTTTCCTACTGCATTGTATTTTGTTCTGTTGTATATATATCACTCTGATAAATGTTGTATAAATTATAATCCAATTTATAGTAAACAGCTTCATGAACTGTTTATTTGATTATTATATTTTATCGTTCCGCTACAAGATTCTGTGTTCGTTTTCTTCTTCTTTTCTTAATTTTCTTAATTAACCCCATTGATTATCTATGTTCCAGATTGTTTAAGTCGGATATGTATTGATTATTGTCGATTTAAACCTCTCGTAATGTGGGTCGTCACAAGTGCTTGCATAAGACAATATAGGGGAGGTGATGGAGCTACATGGTAAGCATGGAGGAGGTGCAGCAAGTGTAGTTGTGTGTAGGTGTGGGTGCTAAAGTGTGTGCAAGGAAGGGAAGGTTGTCGTTCGTGTGTGGTGAGGTGGCATCGGTCACATGAGTGGTGGCGGGGTCTTGGTGGCAGAAGCGGAAGTGGCTGGCTTTGGCCGTTGTGGCATCAGCCTTATGATGTGAGGAGACATGTTTTTTGATTTTATTTCTGAAGGTTGCATTAGTATGAAAAGAAGAAGTGTGCATTTTTCACTGAACCTGTTAATGTCGTCATTTGCATGGGGATAAGGGAAAGGAAATAGGTGTAGGCGTGTGGGCTTGGTGTTGGCAGGTTGGCGTATGGGCCGTGACCTGTATGGGTCTTGGGTGAGAATATTCGTTAGTTATTTTATATTATGGGTAGTAAATAAGTTAGTTAACTAAAAGTTTAAACTTCAGGAAAGTATAACTTCCCATACGAAGTCCATTTAACCTGCGGTCTTCGACACTAGATTCATATTGACTAGTAGAAAATTATAGTATAATTTGTTGATAGATTTGATGATGTTTAAACTATTGATAAATAATAGGGACAGAATTTAGTTACGTTATTTTATATAATAACGTCGTTGAATTAATTATACCTTATTGCTGACATCTATTTGGCCAGATAAAAGCATCGACCTGATAAATATAATTGAATAGATTATTTTGGACATCCGTGTAGCAGAATTGAACAATGTTCTACTATGCATAAAATGCGTATATTATTGATAACATCTGTTTAGCAGAATAAGTCCAAGTTTTGCAATTAATTAGTTTGGACATTAATTCATATCCCCGTCAATTAATATGTGGATTAATTAATATCGGCTAAGTGATGGATTAACTAGTGATCGTGAATCGATGACTTTATTTACATGTACAATCTTATGTAAATCCCAGTTATATGACATGGTAGTTAAATTGAATTAAGTGATAACTTGATGAAGTACGATTATGGTCACTAAGCCTCTTTCTGAACTTGTAAAGTTATGGATTTAAAATAACTTCAATTTAATATCAAATTTGAGATTAAGTGTTTATTTAATTATAAATAATTACAATTATTATATTAATGATGATTTAAAGCAAGTTAATTAATTATTTTACTAATGTTGTTTAAAGTTATTTAGTATTGTTGAAATAATTAATTTTATTAATTATGTTGTTTAAAGGATTTAATTATATTGATGTCGTTTAAGTCACTTAATTTATTTAATTAATGATGGGTTAAGTAATTAGTTACTTTATTGAGGATGTTTGATTTAATAAATTTATTTTATTAAAACTATTTAATTATATAAGTGTTTCTTTCTATTATATCTTGATATAGCATGGTTATATTAATTAGTTAGTTTAATTGAAAGTATATTTAAAAGAAAATCCATAAATGGTATATTTTATGATAGTAGTTACAAAGTGTTGTAACCGTGAGTAATTTATCACATTAAAACAAATATACCATTTTAAATGTTCTTATTCAAGATGCTTCGAGACTGGATATCGGGTATATCCGTTGAGACTAGAGTATGTAACGCTCTTCAAATGTTGGGCGGTGTATTACTCATGACTGCTGGGCACTTAAGGGTTACATACTGATAGTTATCGGATAACTGTGGAATGACTCACTTGATAGTTTTCTGTTGATTAATATAATTAAGGTCAAACAAAAAAATATCGATGTGACAGATTTACACAGTTCTTTCAACTTGATAATACGGTGGATCTTCAATATGAAAGCTCCACTTTGATAATAGTCGATTAATAGCATGGCATTCCATCGAGTGACTATAGTTGGTCAAGCAGAAGTATTGGAAGTGAAGAACTATTCAAGAGAGGATTGGTCTCTTCAGTTATACGAGGCCAGTATCATGGACAACTCAAGTCAACTGAAAGTCAAAGTTTCTGGCCAGAGTATTTTGGTTAATAAGAATAGTTATTTTTGAACTAAGAACTTTGTGGTTAGACTGTAAAGTTAAATGTGGATGATTGAAATTTTGACCATTACCAAATTCCATAAATCCAAAGTGATATAGTTTTGACAAAGAGAATTGGTATAAATAATTATCACTATTAGTTACCGCTTATAATAAGTAAAATTGGATTTTACCTAAAAGATGTGTAAGCGATAAATTCAGCCAAATGTCACACTACCTGCAAAGTGACGTGTGAAAATTAATATTTGAATAGTTAGATATTAATTGCTGACTGAATTTACACCTTTGAGTCGCACAACCGAAATGATGAATGCTCTAAATTAACCACATGATTTAATTAATTTATAATTGTTGTAAATTAATTAATATTTATGAAATATGAGTTACTAAATTTTTATTTAATTTATTTGAATGCCCTTAGAAATTAGTAAAGTGCATATATATATATATATATATATGTATGTATGTATGTATGTATGTATGTATGTATGTATGTATATGTGTGTGTGTGTGTGTATGAGTTATAAACGAGCATATTGATATATGGTATCTTTAGAGTGTTTAAACTTGATTTTAACATGATAGATACTAAAAAGGGGGATTTGAATAAATTAAATTAATTAGTATTTGTGAAATATAAATTATTAAAATTTTATTTTAATTTATTTGGATAGCATTAACATTTATGATGTGCGTATATAAAAGTTATAAATGCGTGCACATTTGAATTGGATTTAAATGTGATTGGTGATAATGAGATTTTGGGAATTTTTGAGGTCCCCTATGGCACCAACTTTGGATAGCCATGCATGTAGAAGAGAGAGAGGATTTGATTAACATTTAAAAAGGAATTAGCTGGGAAAAGTTTTAAGGAAGGAATATGAAGGTTTTCTATCATTCCTTTAAAACACATCCCCCTTTATTTTCTTACATGATTAATTTATTTTCCAGTCATAATAATCCCTCTTGCTCTTCTATCATAGAATTTTGAATTTCATGGCTTCCTAACCTCTATATTTCCAGAATAAAATATCAAATAAAAGTAATAACAAAAGGTGGTTCTAATCTCTTAATTCTTGCAAAATTCGAAGATTGATTCATGGAATCTAAGGGCCTTTGATTCATTATTCAAGGTGCATTCTCTTGGCAACATCTTAAGGTGATTATTCTAATTTTGTATATTCATCATTCAACTTGTTTATGTAATTTAGATCATCTCCTATTTCATCTAATCTGCGTGTTTGTTTATTTGATCAAATAGATTAGATCCCTTTTTCTCCATCTTAATTAATTACGTATGTTCATCATGTTATTTTAGTTTGAATCTATTTTAAAATATATTTTGATTGTTTGCTAATTCATATTGTCATTGTTAGATCTATATTATACGATCCCGTATTTAATTGTTCTTCATATTGTTTAATTGTTTAGATCTGAAACCTTTGCAACATATACATATGTGTCTGATTTGTCCTATCTATTTTGTTGTTTCAAGTTTGTTATTTAAACAAAACTTTTTGACTAAAACCTAAGTCTTAATTAACAGAATATTTCTATTAGTGATTCAAATAGAAAACTTATGTGGTTTATTTATGTTTGCAAGTATGTTTTGTGTTCAATATTTCAAATTCAATTTTTGGTTTTTGCATACTTCTGTTTAAAGTTAAAAAATAAGTTTTCTTTATAAACATAACTAGACTTCATTGCAAAATATCATAAACCCTTGGATTCCCTTTCAAAATTAAAGTTAGGCTTTAGTTATTACTTTATATTGGAACATATACTAAATTATAAATTTTAACATAAAGATGTTTAAGTTCAAAACATTATTTACTGTGAATTTTGTATGTGTATATATACACACATAAATTTATGTGCATGTATACACATGCATGCATACATACATACATACAACTTGAATTAAATTTATGTGATGGACTTTTATGTAAAATCACAATTTTTAATCTTAAAATCTTTCAGTTTTGAAACTAGGTTCAAAATTGCTGACTTTTTGGAGTTATAAAAGTGACATTTAATTTTATCTCATTTATTTGTATATGTATATTGTATATAAATGCAAATATATTTATGTATATTATATGGACAATAAAGTCACGTATGTAGGAAATATCATCTATGTACACTATCTGATTCGTTGCACTTACATATTTATAGTAAAGTAAATTTGGACAATAGTTATATTTTATGCAATGAATAAATTACCAATTAATATCATTTAATGACCCAATCACTTTAATTAGAGAGAGGGAGAGGGAAAATGAAAGGTTTCTCTCTTCATATAATGTTTATTATACTCTCAGTTAATTACCTTTTATAAGGAAAGAAATGAAAGGTTACCTTCCATAAATTTACTCTTATAAATAATTGTTGAGTGTATTTGATGCACTGTAGATTTAAACTAAATTAATTTTAACCTTCCTTTTAATCAATTTTAAATAAAACAAGACTTTATTTAATGTTTTATTAGATTGGATCTAATATACATTTTGACTTCATTGGCTCATTAAAGATCTAAAATAGCAATTTTTTTTGAAATTCATCCATTTCGTCCGCTGCGGGCTGGCCCAGTTCCAACAATGGTATCAGAGCCCAATAGCCTATGCGATCAAAATTAGTCATGATAGGGCTAACTAATTAAGCTTGTTCACTAAGTACAGTGTCTAGAAAGGTGGTGTCTAGAATTGGAATTGGGTAATCCCTGTCCTACCTAGTTACCTGCCTGGCTTGAAAGGTGGTATGAACCCAAAGGTTGCCTTTAATAGAAAATGCCCAATTTGAATTGGGCCTTAAGCTAATTTTCAAAATAGTTTTGAAAATTAAGACATGATTCTAAATTTAAAATAAAAACATGTTTATTATAAAAGGTATAATATAACATAAATTTTCAAAATGTTTGAAAATTTAATTAAAATTTCAAAATGTTTGAAACTGTTAATTTCAAATTTTAAAATTTATTAATAAGATTATTAAAATAAAGAAATTAAACGAGTTAGTTAATTAATACATATATGCATGTATTATATAGGTTGATATATGTTATGTTATTTTAAAGTGTTAAGATAACATAAGTATACACGTATGTAAGATAAATTTTGAAATTGATATAATCTAATTAAAAAAGTTTAATTAAATAAATTAATTAGAGGTTAATTAATTAAATAAAAAATGCGCATATATAAGATATATGTGTTATACTATAAAGGTTTTAGTATACACTGTAAAGGTTATAATATATAGTCCAATATAAAAGTTGTATTGAAATACTAATTTAAAATTAATTAAAGAGTTAATTAATTAAAATTAATTAAGTATGGTTTAATTAATAAAATATCAAACATAAGATTATCATATAAGTAATATGAAACATAAAGTTATATAACAATAAAACTTATTTGATATGAATGTATAAATTAAGGATGGAACATTAGAGAAACCTAAATAGACTTAAGAAATAAATACATACAAAAATGTACGTAAACTATGATTTCTGATGTATTTGACACTTGAATCATGAGGGTATTTCATAAGAAATACATTATTCTTTAAGTCGATATCACTCAATATAATATATCAAATATTATGAATCTTCAATATAATGTTGTCCTTTACCATATATATATATATATATATATATATATATATATTAATAAATTACTTGCATACTTCTTAGTTGTTGAGCAAACTCTAGCTGGGGTGTTATGTGTAGTATTATTAATATATTGAATAGATGAGGTACGATAACTATATGTATTTTTTGAGCAAACTCAAGGTACATATACTATACTTAGGCCATCACGATATGGTAGGTACGAGTGAATAATCTCTTTTGATTTGTTAAGAAAACTCAAGGTCAAAATGAGATTAGGACAAGGAAAAATGGGTCAGAGTTGTATGTGATACAATCAATAAGGAGTTATCCATCATTTATGGGGCTATGATTTCTTGAGCAAACTCAAGGTTAGAATACCAAGACAGACGAGTCCTAATATCCACGAGTGAATTCAAAAGACTACTATGTTTCATCTTAGGGTTTGGAGAAACAAAAAAGACTAGTGGGAGCCCTATTAGAAAAATGAAATGGTAACATTTAACCTTTATTATATTGTAAGAACATATGCTAAATAATATTATAATTATCTACAATGATAAATTTGTGCATTTAATATGATTGATAAACTGTTTATCAATTAACATATACAAACGAACTGAATTGAAAGTTGACAAATTGAAATATAATGCTCATTATTAAATTCCTATTGCATGTTAAC
This sequence comes from Allium cepa, assembly GCA_030765085.1. Classification (NCBI taxonomy): domain Eukaryota; kingdom Viridiplantae; phylum Streptophyta; class Magnoliopsida; order Asparagales; family Amaryllidaceae; genus Allium; species Allium cepa. Next base: position 574,158,536 of record CM060937.1, on the reverse strand, counting down.
ATTTCAACAAACATGCAAGTGCCTGATTTTACAATTACCAAATACATTCGTGGTTTGTCACTTAGAAATTTATTTGGTCAAGACCATGTATTGCATTCTATGAGTTTCATACTCTAAAAGCAATGCAAAACTATGGATATTTGATCCAAATACAATTGCATATAAATATCATACGGTGAGTGGTCAAAGTTTGTAATATACAATATCTCATTGAAATTAGTTCATCCAAAAAACCAAATAAACCTTAGTGCAAGATTAAGTATTCAATCTGATTGATTACAAAAGGGATCAAATTGTGTTAATGTAACACAGGACTAAAAACTATAAGATAGATATAAGAACTCGATCGCTAAAATGTCATTTTGATCTTTTTACGTAAAGTGCAACATATTTGATGTCCTTAACTGTTAAGGATAATCTAATGCACTTTTGTAAAGAGTTTATTATGATATTGTAGCGTGGTTTTCTTTTGAATAGTTTGATCATTTGAAAGGAAAATGAATGTATAAGAATATATGTAATTTGAGTTGCAGTTGGGACAAAGAGAATGAATAGTCACTTCTGTTTCATAGAGAAACTTTGGAAACGAGAATTGTAATAATAACCGGCACTTAATATTGGAATAAGAAATATGATTTCTATTTCGAAATGTAATTTATAGAAATTTGTTTTCTATGAGGTTTATTTCTTTGAGCTCAAGATATTTGATCTACAAAGTCCTCACTATAAATAGTTGCAGTATATGGAATAAACAAATTGTATTAAGTGAATGATGGACCTCTGAATTTAGTACATTACTATAGCAATGGTGGAAATAGTGGGAGCTTGCCCGATAGCACGTATTAATTGCATCATAGAATGGAAATTATTTACGTAGAACTTACCAAACATTATTTATGAAATAATAAATATTTTTGGGTATCGACTGAAAAAAACTGACAAAGCAATATTTAAATATGAATATTATGAATATTCTTTATGAAATAAAATTATAATGTGGTAAAAAAATTATATTAAAAGTGATGCATGGGAAAATACAAAAGTATCAAATATTATTTATGGTTGTTTTGGGATTACAGACCAAGCCGTATTTTTGAGAAATAATTTTATTGCATGATTTGGAATCATATGATACTTGTTAATTATATCTCAAACAATAAAGTGATATGCACCCATTTAGTAGGACTATCATAAGAGTTGATGAACTCTTTGGATTGATACATATAGATATATGCAATCGTAATTCTATAAATACCAAAACAATTCCATGTACTTCGTCATATTCACCGATGAGTTATCGTCGACATGACATGTGTATTTGATACGCATGTGGTATGTCTATGACAAACTTATAGAATATAAAATAGAAGTAAATAAAATAACATGCGATAGAAATGATTTGATTTGATCGAACGAGTGAGTATATTGGAAAATGTTCCGAACGTACCTAAAATGAATAAAGATTCGATCTCAAAATTACTCCTCCATGTGATACTTAATGATGCATCGATATTGAGTAATCAAATTTTGTTGGACAATGTGCGATTAATTATGAGTGAAGTTAAGCTAGTTTCTTTCTACAATGTAATGTACTTAAGGGTAGTACACAAGGTTGATATTATTTCATCCGAATAACGGTATATAAAATTTTACAAGATGAGGGTTTATAAGAAACTCCAAACATATCCTAGGTCAAGGAATTGGTAGGTTGTGCAAGTCGAAAGATTTCACGTAATAATTGTTCATGGGGGATCTTGTATGTATCTCGCGAAAGGGATTTTGAAAAGACTGTCATTGGATGAATATTTATGTTTCGAACATAAAACCAAATCAGCTTTATAAATAAAGAAATTCATAAAATCTTTATGAATATCTATTCTAATGCACTAAGAAACAATTGTTGTTTCAAGATATACCAACTTCATTGTGAAGAAATTTCTTTAAGGAACTATTAGTAATAGAATGGAATTGGATAATGATTATATGAGATGAGATGAAATTAACTAACCTGAGCGAACACATAGCATTAGGATTTCTAATAAGTATTCTCGCACATCAAAGAGAAACTATGAGTTTCTTATTAATGTCCAAAGTATATAATGCTAGATTATTTCATTAGACCATTAAACGTGTTGACTCTACATGGTATGATACGCAAATCTGAAAGAATTCCAAGTATGCTATCAAAATATATATTTTGGTGGTCGTAACTGAAGGGATATGATCCATCGACCTCGACTATGTCTTTATGAGTAAGACTAAAGCGGTTGGAATTAAATGAGCAGCGTTGATAAGAATAATATTGCAAATTTCAATTTTGAAATTAGCGTAATATATACGATATTCAATATGTTCAAGTAAATTCGAATTTACTCACAAAACTATCACTTAAATAGTCCTAGTATTTTGCATTATGTATTGAAATAGAAAATCTAAATAACTATTCAGAGTAAGCTATTTGCACATATTAACCAAAAATGTCTCAAAGTCAGTAGGAGCGATATTGAGTTTATGAGTCTTTGGATATGATCCAAGAAATGATATGAAATTATCATTTTATAAGCATCAAGATTGAACAAGTATTTTGATAGAAATATCAAATAGTTTGGATTTCAATAAAAGTGTGGAAGAAGCGTGTGTTCATAAGAAAGAACGTTAAAAGGTACAATGATATTTCTAAACTATAAGTAAACAACACGTTGTTAATTTTAACGATGTACTTAATCAGTCTTATTTGTTTTAATACTCAATATTGGATTAATAAATGATGACTTTTATAGTAAGAATAAAAATATTGGGAATATCCCACATCGATATGCAAAGACACCTTATCAAAATTGTTTAATACGGAACATGTGAGATTTGTTCCTTATGCATTAGCAAAATTATCATACATGTTATGTTGTCTACGATAAAGTGATTTGTTTATGTATTTGGTACTTGAACCAAATATCAAATCCAAGTTGATATCACCAAATGATTGTTTGACGTGTTCCTAAGTATTTATGAAATGCTAGAGAATTGTTTACAGAAACAAAAAACTCCTTGTTAGGGAATATTCGGACTCAAACTTAAAAAGCCATATTTAGTGTAGTATGTCAATAATAAATTCAAGTTAAGGATCTTTAAGTAGAAAATGTTCAAAATAAAAACCGTGGCTTATTCAATGAAAAAAGTCTACGTACATCGCCATTAATATTGTCGTAATAAAAATAATGTATATAAAATTATAAGTGCACAAATTTATAATGGAGCTGATTCCAAATGTTGAGAATCTCTTAACATTAAAAATGTCGTGATATAGTTCATAATAGAACTTTGAGTTCAATAGAGGTCGAGAGACATAATCCGAATTGTTCCACATGATAATGCAGTATATCACCGTCAGAGAGAGTTGACCGACAGAGTAGATAATTGAAACATAATAGCATACGCATTCATAAAGGGACTTACCTAACTGGTTTTGAGAAACCGATTGGAGAAGTTCGAATATGATTCCATAATTGACCCCAAGTACAAGTGGGAGATTGATAGAGTTAGGGGTATGCTCTAGGGGCAATTATGTAATTTGTTACATATAACTAACTCGTTGAACAATCTTGTTCACAATAAAGGTGTTTCTTTATATTATGTACTTGATATAATGTGATTATATTAATTAATTAGTTTAATTAAAAGTATATTTAATATAAAATCCTTAAATGGTATATTTTGTGATAGTAGTTACAAAGTATTGTAACCATAAGTAATTTATCGCAATAAAACAAATATACCATTTTAATTGTACTTAGTCAAGTTTCATCGAGACTGGATATCAATGTATCTGTTGAGACTAGAGTATGTAATGCTCTCCAAATCTTAGACAGTGTATTACTCATGACTACTGGGGGCACCTAGGGGTTACATACTAACAGTTATTCGATAATTATGGAATGACTCACTCGATATTTTTCCGTTGGTTAATATAACTAAGGTCAAACAGAAAATATCAATGTGACCGATTCACACAGTTCTCTCGACTTGAGAATACCGTGGATCTTCAATATGAAAGCTGCACTTTGGTTATAGTCAAATCAGCATAGCATTCCATCGAGTGACTATAGTTGGGTCAAGTGGAAGTATTGGAAATGAAGCACTATTCAAGAGAGGATTCGTCTCCTTGGTTATATGGGATTAGTATCATGGTCAACTCAAATCAACTCAAAGTGAAAGTCTTTGGCTAGAGCATTTTGGTTAACAATAGTAGTTATTATTGGATTAAAGACTTTGTGTTTGGACTATAAAGTTAAATGTGGATGATATTGGAGTTTTGACCATTACCAAATTCCATAAGTCCACATCGATATAGTTTTGACGAAGAGAATTGGTGTAAATATTTGTCACTATCAGGTACCGCTAATAATAAATAAAATTGGATTTTATCTGAAAGATGTGTAAGCAATAAATTTAGCCCAAATGTCACACCACTTGCTAAGTGACGTGTGAACATTAATATTCGAATAGTTCGATAATAATCGCTGACTGAATTTACACCTTTGAGTCACACAACTGAAATGATGAATGCTCTAAATGAGCCACATGATTTGATTAATTTATAATTGTTGTAAATTAATTAATATTTATGAAATATTACTTAATAAATTTTTATTTAATTTTTTTGAATGCCCTTAACATTTAGTAAAGTGCGTATATATATATGAGTTATAAAGGTGCATATTGATATATGATATCTTTGGAGTGTTAAAATTTGATTTAAACATGATAAATACTAGGGGGTTTAAATAAATTAAATTAATCGGTATTTTTGAAATATAAATTATTAAAATTTTATTTTAATTTATTTGAATAACATTAGCTTTAATAGTGTATGTGCATAAAAGTTATAAACGCGCGCACATTTGAATTTGATTTAAATGGGATTGATGCTAATGAGATTTTGGAAATTTTTGAGGGCCCATATGGCACCATCTATGGCTAGCCATGCATGTAGAAGAGAGAGAGGATTTGATTAACATTTAGAAAGGAATTAATAGGGGAAAGGTTTAAGGAAGGAATAGGAAAGGTTTCTATCATTCCTTTAAAACACATCTGCATTTATTTTCTTACACGATTAATTTATTTTCCTGTCATAACAATCCCTCTTGCTCTTCTATCAGAGAATTTCCAATTTTCATGGCTTCCTAACCTCTAAATTTCCAAAATAAAATATCAAATAAAATTAATAACAAAAGGTGGTTCTAATTTCTTAATTCTTGCAAAATCCGGAGATTGATTCATGGAATCTAAGAGCCTTTGATTCATCATTAAAGGTACATTCTCTTGGCAACATATCAAGGTGATTGTTCTAACTTTATATATTCATCTTTCTAATTGTTTATATAATTTAGATCATCTCCTATTTTATCTCATTTGTGAATTTTTTATTTGATCAAATTGATTAGATCTCTGCTCTATCTTAATTAATTATGTATGTTCACCATGTTATTTTAATTTGAATCCGTTTTAAGATATATTTTGATTGTTTACCAATTCATATTGGTCGTTACTGGATCTACATTATATGATCCCGTATTTAATTATTCTCCGTATTGTTTAATTGTTTAAATCTGAAACCTTTGCAACGTATACATATATGTCTGATTTGTCATATCTATTTTGTTGTTGTTTCAAGTATGTTATTTAAAAAAAAAAAACTTTTTAATGAAAATCTAAATCTTAATTTATGGAATATTTCTATTATCGAGTCAAATAGAAAACATATGTAATTTATTTATGTTTGCATGTATGTTTTGTGTTCAAAATTTCAAATTCAATCTTTTGGTTTTTGCATACTTCTATTTAAAGTTAAAAAAATTTCTTTATAGACATAACTGGACTTTGTTGCAAAATATCAACCCTTGAATTTCCTTGTAAAATTAAAGTAGGCTTTAGTTATTACTTTATTGGAACATATACTAAATTATAAATTTTAACATAAAGATATATTAAATTCAAAACATTGTTTACTGTGAATTTTGTATGTATATATACACACACACAGATTTATATGCATGTGTATACATACATACATACACATATAAAATTTGAATTGAATTTATATGATGGACTTTTATGTAAAATCACAATTTTTAATTTTCAAAACTTTTAGTTTTGAAATTAGGTTAAAATTGTTGACCTTTTGGAGTTAAAAGTGACACTTAATTTTATCTCATTTATATGTATATGTATATGTATATTGTATATATGTATGTAAATATATGTATATATGTGTATTTTAAATAATACTATGGACAATAAAGATACATATGTAGGAAATATCATCTATGTACACTATCTGATTTGTTGCATTTACATAATTTACAGTGAAGTAAACTTGGACAATAGTTACATTTTATGCTATGAATGAATTGCCAATTAATATCATTTAATGACCCAATCACTTTAAATAGAGAGAGAAAATGGAAGGTTTCTCTCTTCATATATTGTTTATTATACTGTCAATCAATTACTTGTTTTTAGGGAAAGAAATAAAAGGTTACCTTCCTTAAATTAACTCTTATAAACAATTGTTGAGTGTATTTGATGAACTATACATTTAAACTAAATTAATTTTAACCTTCCTTTTAACCAACTTTAAATAAAATAAGACTTTATTTAATGTTTTATTAGATTGGATATACATTTAGACTTCATAGGATCATTAAATATCCAAAACGGTAATTTTTTTTTGAAATTCACCCATTTCTCCTGCTGCGAGTTGGCCCAATTCCAACTTAAATTTATTTTAATTAATTAATGAAGATTTATTTTTAATTACTTTATTTTCAAGGATCTGTTTTATTTTAAAAGCAGCTTTGTTTATAAGTGAATAAGGTTTAAACAAGGATTCCCTTTATTTGTGTCATTAATTAGCCAAACTAGTATTAATAAGTTATAACTAAAACACCGACACGTTTTATTGGAAGTAAGTCATCTTGTATCTAATGCTAAAAGCCGATGAGTAGATTTTCTCTATCTATGAGATCTAAAACTTGATTTTCGAAGCGAGGGATAAAAAAGTCAAAATGTCAGAAACATAATGAATACAAGATAATTAATTTTGATAAATCAGTCATGAAAATTAAGTATATGGAAGATATTTCCATATGCAAAATCTTTACACCCCAGATAGTGGAGTTGTCCGCTATCGATAACTTGACCATATTAAATCATTGAATGTAGGTTTGAGAAGACTAGGATTGAATAGCGTGCGTTATCTGAAAACCAATTTGAACTAACGTAAGCATTTGGATTGGAAATAACTAGAATCGAAGAAGAATATATTTGAAGTGCAAGGAATACTTGCTACTAATCCTGAGGGTGATTCTAAAATGGATGTATTAAAAGCAATGTCTTCCGTTCATTCATATCCTGAACGAGTTGTATGGATGAATGCTAACATTGCATTATCGCCTAGAAGGCAGTGTTAGCATTTCTAAGTGGGAATTGCTGAAGAAAAGGTAAAAGTGTACCCTCAAGCTTCATCAGCCGAGAATGACAAAAACAGGGGAGATGCGGTAGCTCTAAGTTGGTCGCTCTCATTAGGGTATGGTCATCCCTGATCTAGATTGGTAACCAAATTCTTTGTATGCTTTGGGGCCTGATGCCGTTGGTGGTCACAATAGAGGGATGATCATGTTCGGTACTATCCAGTAAGAGGTAGGCCGGTCCTGTAGTTGCAGGGGTGCAAGACGTTCTTGTTGACCTAGGTACATTTTATTTAGAGGTGTACTGTGTTGGTGGTACCCCAGTAGCCCTATCATCGATGGAACCCAACTTCCACTAAGTTCCTTCAAACTTAGTTGTATACCTATTATGCAGGAATTTAATTAATGTAACAATTTCGTCTATTATTCTATATTTACTTTCAAACCTTTGACATTATTATAATATCGCTAGATTTCTATAGAAAGTATTTTGGTAATCGTAAGGTAAAAAACCATCCGTGTTTATGTGTGACACGGTCTTACGAGATACCTTTGATTTTAAAGAGTTTTAAAGTGTTAATTCAATTTTTTGGAGTTTACTCACACTAGATCCATGTCTTATCCAAATTTTTGGTTTTCTTTCCCGAAAATTATTGAGTACTTAAATTTGTATGAGTAGCTAGGTAGTCCAGGTTTCTCACGGATGCATTTTGGGGGAGCTTGGAGGAGGTGGCTTCATCGATATCTAGTTATTTATTTTAGTTTCGCTGTGTGTGTGTATGTATTTTATATCAGTAATGTAAGGACAGGTAGTTATAACTATCCTTGGTTGAAATTTGCACTGTAGTGACTCTGATGTGTTACCACTATGGAAGTAAATATGTATAATCTTATATTGACTATTATATAATGTTCCGCTTCATTGTGAGATTTTGTGTTTTTATTTCTTTTAGTTTTTCATTTCTTCACCATAATGGCTCGCCTTTCAGAGTAAGAAAGGTGGATCGTAACACGAGATATTAGAGCTTAGGTAGAGCGAACACCTAGGCTTTAGGTAGGGTCAACTCTTGAGATAGTGTAATTGTAACTTTATTCGCATACACACACACATACACATATTCCTTTTAGTTAGATCAGCTTTGATAGGTTCGATTAGTATCCTTTCTTTAAGATTTATCTCAATCAAGTATTCTAAGAGTTACCTTACTTTGTCCAGGTAATAAGAAATGAACAAAAGGACTAGACGAGGTAGAGAAGCTAGCAGCCCCACAACCACCAACGTGTAAACATAATTTTAGTGCTTTGATGATAAAAATTATATGACAATGGTACTAAAATGTTTATTAAGTGAGTTCAGGTTATTCATTGTCCAGAGAAAATAAGCAAAATGAAATCTCTCAAAAACTGAACAAAGTGGGATTTGAACCTACATGCTTGCATAAGAACACGCATGCCAACCACTGCAGTACAAGCACATCTGTTAACATTTGTCATGTTTTGTTATTTGAGATAAACGAAACTAATGGAAAAATAAAAAGGGATAAGAAAGACTCGAACCCAGCACAGTCAAGATGGAACGCGCATTCATTACTACTGGACCACTGCAACTTATATTAAAATCTGCTACCAGCTTTTAGTTCACAAAGGAACAGAAACGAAAACTTAAAACAGGCTACAACGAGGATCAAACCCAGGTTGCATGGGAGCCATGCACATGCCTTACCAAATGAGCTACACATCATTTTGAGAACAATGCTAATGGCTACTTTACACTATAACGCCAAAGCGAATAGTCAAGTGGCTATTGAAGTGCATATTCGACCAATTGCAAACTTCCAACGGTTGCATCTTTTCTAATGGGAATTTCTAAAGGACTGCGACTATTTATTGGCTTCCATTCACTCCTATATAAGCCTTGCACCATCCCAAAAATGAATAATAGTCCTACTCTCTAATATTTTTCTCATATTGCTTACAAACGCTTCAACTTAAATATTTATTTCAAAAGCAAACTTAGACCAACCCTCTTTCACTCCATAATATTTGAGTACGGTCTTAATTCACTTCCTAACCTCTGCACACTTATTCTGCATCATTTTTACTGGTTATAGAAGTTGTACTCCGGTTCGACTACTCAGTGTATTGGAGACACAATATTCAAGATTATTTCTTTGTAAAAGAAAATATTGAAGTCCCGTTCGGCTGCTCGGGCAAGTGTACTGAAATCATGTTCTGCTGCTCAGGTGCCTATTCCTCTAAGTGAAGTGAGGGTGATAGTTAGTTGAAATTCCAGAAGGAGTCTGGGACTGGAAGTAGGACTGGAGGTCCGAACAAGTATAAATTTTTTGTTGTGATTGCTTCTTGCTTTACTTTTTATTCGCGCTGCTATTATATTTATATTGTTGCTACTGTGATTACTGCACGTCAACTCTATATCTATATATTTGGCCATCATCGATCTAGCGCACAGCGACTAACAATTGGTATCCGAGCCTGGAATTCTATCGATCGTCACAACATCATAGAACAATGGCCAGAAAACGATCCAATCAAAATACAACAGGCAAAATCTCTGTCAAAGCCACCAGTGAGGACTATAAAAAGGTTTTTTCTGATTTACGAATTTCAAAAAAAGATGATAATGAATTATTTAGTATAAGCAATAAGATTTCAAAGCTTAATTTTATTATTTTAGGGAAGATGAAATCTGTTGAACATGAAAATGAGAAAGTGAAAAACAAGAAGTTAAATTTAGAAAATCAATAGGGTGTTTTGAAAAATAATTTTGAGGCTCTTAAAGATTTTCTAGACGAACAAAATACTATGTTTGAAAAAGAAATTTTTTCAAAAGAAATTACGAATTTGAAAAGACAAAATGATTTATTACAATCATCTTTGGATAATTCAGAAACTCGAATTTTTCTTCTCGAAAATGAGAACTGTACGTTAAAAGTGAGAATTCTAAATTAAACAAGCAAATTGATATTTTGAAAAATAGTAATATTTCTTTTGAAAATAATAATTGTGACTTTAAAGCTAAATTTGATAAACATAACACTGAAGTCACAAAATTTAATAAAGGTCAAAACGATTTAAATATGATTTTATCTAGTTCTAGACCTTCACATGATAAAAGTGGGTTAGGATATAATAAAACTAATCATAGAAATAGCACATGATACGCTTTCATGTATAATAAAAATATTAGTGCTAATACTATATTTCGAGTAAAGTCTAAAACCAATTTTTATAAAATTTGATGTACTACTATGACCAATAATGTTTATAATATATCTAGAAGTACAAAATCATTGACGAGAAATATGAATAAAAATTATCAAAATATTTGGGTTCCTGTTAATTGAAAAAATAGAGAAAAATACATTGATGATTATTTTGATACGGTAGTTAATAATGAAAATTTTATTTTCAAAGGTTCCACCAAACCAACTTGGGTATGGTTACCTTCGACCTAATCCCTTGGACCCTAACGTAGTAAGTGGGTACCAAAAATAATTTATTTTTTGGAGGTACCCAAGAAAGACAAAACGATGAATAACAAATGTTCCCTACATATAATGGAGAACGTGCATTTATAGATAATGGAGCTGCAGCGAATTCCGTAAATCTAACTCATTTTTTTTATAGTTTTAGGGTAGATATTTTTAGTAGAGTACATAAAAAAGAAATATTCTTAAAATAAATAAATTAGATAGTCTTTTTACGTAATATGTTGGTTTAAAAGGTACTAGGCTAATAATTACAGATTTTCAACCTTTTTGTTGATGACAAAGGGGGAGAAAATTAGGCATGTTGATAGGGGCAGTATATAAAATTTAGAGGGAGCAAATATTAAGGGGGAGTAATATTTTTTTTAAATTCATATAGTTGTCATCATAAAAAAGGGGGAGAATGTTAAAAACGTAGTTTTATTGCTTTTGATGATTACAACTATATGACAATGGTACTAAAATGTTTTTTTTAAGTGATTTCAGGTTATTCATTGTCTGATGAAAAATAAGCAAAATGAAATCTCTCAAAAATTGAACAAAGTGGGATTTAAACCTACATGCTTGCATAAGAACACGCATGCCAACCACTGCAGTACAAGCACATCTGTTAACATTTGTCATGTTTTGTTATCTGAGATAAACGAAACTAATGGAAAAATAAAAAGGGATAAGCAGGATTCAAACCCAGCACAATCAAGATGGAACGTGCATTCATTACCACTAGACCACTGCAACTCATATTGAAATCTGCTACCAGCTTTTGGTTCACAAAGGAACGGAAACGAAAACTTAAAATAGGCTACAACGGGGATCAAACCCACGTTGCATGGGAACCATGTGCATGCCTTACCAAATGAGCTACACATCATTTTGAGAACAATGCTAACGGCTACTTTAGATTAGGACGCCAAAGCGAATAGTCAAGTGGCTATTGAAGTGCATATTCAACCAATTGAAAACTTCCAACGGATGCATCTTTTCTAATGGGAATTTCTAAAGGATTGCGACTATTTATTGGCTTCCATTCACTCCTATATAAGCCTTGCACCATCCCAAAAATGAATAACAATCCTGCTTTCTAATACTTTTCTCATATTGCTTACAAACGCTTCAAATTCAATATTTATTTCAAAAGCAAACTTAGACCAACCCTCTTTCACTCCATAATATTTGAGTACGGTCTTGTTTCACTTCCTAACCTCTACACACTTATTCTGCATTATTTTTGCTGGTTATAGAAGTTGTACTCCATTTCGACTACTCAGTGTATTGAAGACACAATATATAGTCAAGATTATTTCTTTGTAAAAGAAAATATTGAAGTCTCGTTCGGCTGCTCGGGCAAGTGTACTGAAATCCTATTCTGCTGCTTAGGTGCCTATTCCTCCGGGCGAAGTGAGGTTGATAGTTAGTTGAAATTTCAGAAGGAGTCTGGGATTGGAAGTAGGACTGGAGGTCCGAACCAGTATAATTTTTTTGCTGTGATTGCTTCTTGCTTTACTTTTTATTCGCGCTGCTATTATATTTATATTACTGCTACTGTGATTACTGCACATCAACTCTGTATCTATATATTTGGCCATCATCGATCTAGTGTAGCGACTAACACAACGATCGAGCTTCGAATGCTGGAAGAGTTGGGAGTGTTGAGGAGGCAGCTTTAGTGCATCTTAGGGTGAATTTTGCAACCTTGTGCAATGACTATACAAATCTGGGTGGGAAACCATTTAAGGGAATAGAATCCATCATAGAAGTTCAGGCTTGGCTATGTTCATGTAAACAGATTTTTAAGGGTCTTGAACTTGCGTATGAGAAAAAGAGGTTCTTGGCAACATGAAAATTACAAGAGGGGGCGACAACATGGTGGGACTCCCTTACAGCTAATGTACCGAAAGTTGATTTCTCTTGGACCAGATTTAAGGAAGCATTTGAGGATCAATTCATTTCCGTAGCTAGAAAGACTAGGATGTATAGGAATTTCTTAGATCTCAAGTAGGGAACCTGTCAATGGCAGAGTATAAGACATGGTTTAATGAGCTATCTTGTTTTGGACCAAATTTAATTGATACACCACTAAAGAAGAACAAGATGTTTGTTATGGGAACAAGAGAAGGTTTCCAAGAAAAGATGACTGATCATATTAAGCGATCTTGCGTGGATTTGGTAGACATGTCTCTAAGGTATGAGGTACTAGAGAAAAAGAAGCTAGCATCAGCAACATCCAGCGGAAATACCAGTGGCAACAATTCAAACAAAAGGAAGTTTAACCCGAATTGGAAGAAGCAGGAGAACGAAAATCTGGGTGGTGGGGCACATGAGGATCGTTTTTAAGGATTTCATTTGCCACAAATGTAAACAGAAGGACCACATCACAAAGTTTTGCAGCTTTTTCAGAGTTCAGTAGCATTAGTCGAGTGGTTCAGAAAACGCTTTGCTACTACTGTCAACAGCCAGGGCACATGGTGAAAGATTTCTCGCTAATGAAGAGGGGACAACAGATCCAAGTGTATGCTATCAAGGATGAGCCAATGATTTCGAAGGATGTGAAGGGAAGGGGGTCCTTAAAGGCACTTTAATGATTAATGGAATTTTTGTTAGAATATTGTTTGATACTGGGACTTCCCGCAGTTTCATCTCTAAAGAATTACAAGATAGATTACAGCTTTCCCCTATAATTATAGACAACCCTATTAGGGTGTCGAATCCCATAGGAGATACCACTAATTTGTTTATTATTTGAGAAGATACTCCAATTTCTTACCTTGCCCATTATTTTCCTTGTGATCTGTTTGTTTTGGATTTTAATAGCTTTGACGTTATTCTTGGTATGGATTGGTTATCAAGGTATGGTGTTGTTTTAGATTGTTCTGGGAGAATTGTGTCCTTGAAGGCGAAATTTGGAAATTTTGTACAAGTATCATGTGATGACCCATACAAGTGTATGAGTAGTTTCCTTTATGCGTTAGAATCATCCAAACAAGAGTTAGGGTCTATAGAGGTAGTTAAGTATTTTTCGGATGTGTTTGAAGTTGTAAGTTGTCCACCCCCACACCGAGAGATGGAGTTTTGCATTGATTTGGTTCCCGGTGCGAGATCTGTGATCCAACCTAATCGAAGGATTCGAGAGAGAGGGAGGAGATAGTTAACAAAACCAATGAATTGTTGAGAAGAGGATTGATAAGGCCGAATCGTTCGAATTGGGGATCAATGTGGTTTTTATGGCTAAGTCTGATTATTCTTTAAGGTTGTGTATGAATTATCTATAGTTGAATAAGCAAACCATTTGGAACAAGTACATGTTACCCCGCATCGATGACCTTTTTGACCAACTTCACAGGGTGAAAGTTTTCTCTTAGATGGATCTGGCGACGGGATTTCACCAGCTAAGAGTGGCTGAAGATAGTATACCCTTAACTGCATTTGGAGGCCTAGATTTTTTCTTTGAGTGATTGGTGATGCCTTTTGGGTTAACCATTGCACCCACATATTTTGTAGCCTTATGAATTGCATTTTGAGGAATGTTCTCAATAAGATAATATTAGTCTTTATCAATGATATCCTTATCTGCTCTAAGGGTAAGGAAGAACACCGACAACATTTGGATGTGGTGTTAGAGACATTAAGGAAACTCATTTTGAAGGCAAAATTTTCCAAGTGCCATTTTTGGCAGAAGGAGGTACTTAGGACATATTGTATTGGAAGATGGAATTTCAGGGGATCCAGTTAAAATTGCGACTGTTCAAGAATGAAAGTGACCATAGACCCCTACTAATGTTCAAAGTTTCTTAGGTCTAGCCGGATTCTATAAGAGATTCATTTAGGATTATTTTAAGATTTAATCACATTTGACTAAGCCGACGAAGAAGGATAAGAAGTTGTATGGACGCCAAAGTATGAGGAAGCTTTCATTGAATTGAAAAGGAAGTTGACCAGTGCTCTAGTTTTAACCATTCCAGATGGAAGTGGAGGATATACTATGTATATCGATACTTGTGGAGTAGGTTTGGACGTAGCTCTGTTGCAACATGGGAAGGTTATTAAATATGCTAGCATGTAGTTGAAGTCGCATGAGAAGAATTATTTCACACATGATCTGGAAATGTTAGTGATCGTGTTTGCTATAAAGATGTGGAGACATTACTTGTTGGGTTATAAGTTTGACCTTTTCACAGACCACAAGTTCCTAAAGTGTCTTTTCACCCAAAAGGATCTAAACTTGAGGCAACAGTGATGGTTAGATTTTCTGATGACCTATGATTTAGATATTCTTTATAGCTAGGAAAGGCTAATGTGGTGATGGACGGTTTGAGTAGGAATGTAGTTTTAGCTCTCTTGGAGGTTACTTTGACTCTTCTGGAAAGGATGGCGAGCAAGCAAAGGGAAGACAAGCGCTTATTGGAAATCATCAAGAATGTTGAGGAGGGATAGTGTTTAAGTTTTGAAATTCATAGTTGTGGAGTTTTGAGGATGAGCGGGCAGATCTGTGCTCCTAATATCGATGGTCTCAACCAGGAGGTTCTATCAAAATGTCATCGTTCTAAGTAGAGTATCCACTCGGGTGTTTCTAAGATGCATAGAGATATGAAGCGTGTGTTCTGGTGGAAAGTAATGAAGAGAGATATCCCTATCTTTGTGAGTAGGTGTGCAAACTATTAGCGGATCAAGGGCGACCATCATAGAACTGCAGGGCTATTTCACCAATTGGCGATCCAGAAGTGGAAATAAGAGAAGATATCCATGGATTTTATTGAAGGATTTCCTTGATCGAGAAAAGGGAATGAAGGAGTGTGGGTTATAGTAGACCGGCTAACTAAGATTGCTCATTTTATTCCGGTAAAGCCGATAAGGATAGCAACATCATTGGCAGAGATTTATATGAGAGAGACCATCTGATTACATGGAGTTCTAGTGAGCATAGTAAGTGATTGGAATCCTTTCTTTACAAGCCAATTTTGGGAGGCATTATAAGTAGCTTTGGGAACAAAGCTAAGCTTGAGCACTACCTACCACCCTCAAACTAATGGTCAAACCGAGAGGGTGAACTGAATCTTGGCGAATCTGTTGAGAACCAGCATCTTGGACTTTGGAAGATCTTGAGAAGATCATCTGCGTTTGGTGGAATTATCATGCAACAACAGTTATCAAAATAGCATTGGCATGGCACCCTATGAAGCTCTTTATGGACAATCGTGCAAGTCACCAGCATGTTGGGTGGAGATTGGGAATCATCTAGTGCTCAGACCGAGTATGATTCGAGAGGCTAGAAGAAGGCTGCAGTGATTAAGAAGAGGATGAAGGAAGCCCAAGATCGAACAAGAGTTATATGGATAAGAGGTAAAGGGATTTGGAATTTACTGTTAGATACTTTTTATTTGTAAAGATTTCACTGATTAAAGGAATTATCTTTTATGATTTATAATATATCCCTTCTGTGTTAGCTTGGGTTACCTTCTTGTGTGCTAATTTGGGGACGAAATTCTATTAAGGGCGAAGAATGTAACGACCCAAAATTCAGTCACTTAAATATGGATATGTGATATATTATTAAACAATTAATTCATGTATTTTATTACCCAAATATACCTTTTTAATTCAAAACTAGTTACGGTGAAATGGTTTTCCAAATGTGTTTTACAAAAATAATTAGTTCAAAGAAAACCAAAAAATGTTATCAGAAAGCTTTTTCAAAAATTTTAATTCTTCATCATCTAAAAGTTGTTTTAAGTCGTGATGAATACCTTGTCATACATGTACAATTGCTGTAACGACCCGCCATTCTTACCACCCCCAGTCGATAATTAAACCAACTTGAGACGTTCAAAATGACGGATTGTTATTCAGTTTATAGAGTTTAAACAGAAACAGCCACAGAATCACAGAATAATCATAATATTTTACATAAATGAATTTTTTTTATACATATATCAGAGTTTGTACAATGTATTAAATTTTTATACAGCGGAACTATTATTTTAAGTACAAAGATTCTTCGAAAAGGCTAAAGTGAAGCAATTTCCCCAACTCTCTCTAACTTCGCGGCCTGAAAATCTTCAAGCTGTAAAATTACTCGGTCTGACTCGAGTATTATATTCAAAAGAAAATAATACACAGGTCAGTCTAATTCAAACTCAGTTAGTAGTGCATAGAGGCAATAATAATCAAACAACAATTAGACGACAGTCAAATATAAATTTACCTATCCGATCCTTTAACAAGAAATCGGATAACGGTAAATATAACACTTATCAGTGTTAAACAATAAATCAGTAGTTTCAAATTATCAACGTAGATAGATGAAGGGATTATTGATGAAGATAATTTAGAAAGAAAAAAACATCAGAATTGCCTAAACGGCAATTAACAATAAAATCATCAAATTAATTCAAATCAATTCAAATAATTGAAAAGTTACTTAAAAACATCCAAACCCATAGGCTGCAGTACACGCACGCGTGCACTGCCTTGCCACATATAAACATTAATTCTGTGTGGCTGCAGTTCACGCTCGCGTGCACTGCCTCGCCACTATAGTGATGATGTACCCAAAAGCTCAATGGAAGTTCACAAACGAGCACAAGGTCAAACCAAAGCATTTGAGCTGGATTCAACTCAATGTATAGAAACAAATACCAAACAGGGGAAAACTGCAGATATCAAAGTAAAGCAAGAAACAACTGCATATAGAATCTGCAGTTGAAACAAGCAAATGGCCACGGAACTAAACAGTCGAGCAACGACAACGTAAGTGCCGAACTCAACTGAAATTAGGAAAAACAAATCCAATTGCATCAATGCGACGCAAATCAACAAGACAAAACTGCATATAAAAACAATGAAACTGTAGTCACTAATGAATGCAAGGGCGAACTGCAACAATAATGCAGTCACCACAAGTACACAAAGCACGAAGGCTCGAATGACCCAACATGCAAATGCAGGGGTACAAATTACATGGAAACAGCAAAATGAGGTGAGGGCACCAAAATATGGCACCACAACACCAATATTATAGGACACAAAGCATTAGTACCCAACAGTATGAAGGCAACTGGCAACAGGTATATAGATACATGTCATCAGCAATTACAAAATGCAATGGTCAAGTCACAACTATCATGACTCAACACAACTGCAAAAATCAAGGGCAAACTGCATACATACGAACTGCAGTTGAAACAATCAAATAGCCAGAAAACTAAACAGTCAAGCAACGACAACGTAAGTGCCGAGCTCGATTGGACAACACAAGCAAAATGCACGAACAAAGCATGCTGCAGGTAACTGAAGTGTACACAGTGACAACTACTTCAATGACACAGACCAACGCAAGACAGGGGTCTAAAAATATCAAAGTGTATAGGTCGGGGAAGAACCCAGACCACAAGAATTAAGTGTGCAACTGACTTGAATGTCACAAATCGCAACAAACATAATGGATGCAACTGATGAATGGTGCAAGCGACAGCACACATAAAGTTCAAGTATAACAATAAAGCTCAAAGATAAGGCAAATGCAGCAGCGACACAGAGGTGGCAGCATAGTGCTACAGGCCAACAAAACACCAAAACAAACGTACACAAAATACATATAGGTACTACTCGAATAAACAAGTAGACAGAGCATAGACAAGTGACAATGAACAAGTCAGGGTCACTGCACTAATGCATATAGAGTATGCAAGTGAAACCCAAACCAAGTATACCCAAAAATATGACCAGAGCCAACAGCACAAGTATTCAAGGGCAAACTGCAATAAAATGCAGCCACCACAGGTATACAAAGGCACAGCAACCATCAAAATGAGTCTAGTGTATTTACAAGCAACTATCAATAAAGACTCAAGAGAGTGCAGATATGATTTACAAGACAATGCCCACATCGAAATAGGTCAAATGCCATGATGAAGCAGTGCAACATCAAGGAGCTCAAATGCAAACATGACAGTGAAACAGGTCATTGTGAAGATAACAAATGCAATGACCAGCTACCATATGCTCAAGTGTATCTGCAATGGATCGAGCAAGAGCAACAATTTTTTTTTTTAGAACGAAATATTTGAAATCAAACATCTGCAGTTTCAAAATAAGATGGCCAGAGATATTATCAATATAATGGTGATAATACAGTGTCATGGCATCCCATATACAAATCAAAGCAGCATCAAGCTTATGTATGCAGACCCAAATGCTCAAAGCAATTAACAAACCACTGTTCAATGAAGTCAATGACGAACAACCCAAAATCATCACAGGAAGGACAAATTCGAACGGCCAAGATATCAGAGGTGACTTCAATAAAATACAATCAAAGCAGTAATTAAAAATTTACAACTGCAGGTCGAATTCAAAATAGCAAGTGGTGCAAGACCGAAGTCATGTAACAACAGGTTACAAATTCAACAAAAGCCAAATTAAGAAACCGAAGTCAAAAACTCAAATCAAGCTTTATTACAGTTTCTAATCAAATAAATGCAGAAGTTTCATGCTAAGCAAGGCAGTGGCCGAAGCCAACACAAAAATCAATTTCCAGAAATTCGAACAAGTGAACCAGGAAATCGTCATCACAGCAAACTAATTTTATCAAATCAAAAGGACCGAAGTCAACAAGAATCCAACAATTTCAAAGCCGTGAAAAGCAGTAAATCAAGCAACAAAATCATGAATTCGAACAAGCTAGCAATCACTAACGGCTTGAATTAGATGTGAGTTACTAAAAGTACTCACCCTTGTCGAACGAGGAGCACGCGAGCGAGATTGAGCTGAAACCCTAATTTGGATCGAAGACGAAGAGGAACGGCGATTTTTAGAGAGAGGCCGCCATTTTTTTTTTCGTTTGATTTTTTTCCGTATGATTTGAAGAAGACTTCGGCCATGCTTATGAAAGGAAGGTTGCGTGAGTTATGGCGTGTGTAACGGTGTGGATCAAGGTGATAAGGTAAGGCAGTGTACTCTTTTTATTTTATGTTTATTTTTATATATTTTTTTTTCTTTTTCTCTTTTTTTTTCTTTTCAATTTAAATTCAATTTATTTTGCATAATTATTTTCTTTAATAAACATATAAACGTTTTGCAGTTCAACTATCAAACATAAATTTATATTAACGTGTTTTACAATTAGATTTTATACTTGTATTTTGTATTGATAAAATTTATTCCATTTTATTTAAGCTAAAGAAAAATGTTATTAATACTAACCATCCTTTATTAATTTAAATAAATAATAATTCTTGTATCCAAATTATTTTTCTAAGTCATTAGTTTGAATTTAAAATACAAATTCAATATTCAATTCAACTCCAAAGTCAAATTCAAATTTTATTCAACTTAAATAAATTAAATTCTAAAATTTAATCGCCAATTCATAGTTATATTGGGAATTCAATTTAAACCATCATTCAAATATTTAAAATTAATTAAATATTTTCATTTTTAAATTGTTCAAAATTCAGGGTTGTTACAATCTTCCCTCCTTAAAAGAATTTCGTCCCGAAATTATAAGTTAGGAAAAATGATTGTTAAAATCTCATTGATATTTATACCCTACACAATTTTGCCAAGTTCCAAACTCATAAATAAATACAGGATTCATTCCATTTATTTTATTTCACTTAGCTTTATTCATCGATTTCTACAATCAAGACGCAAAAGTCTTTTACCAAAATTTTCGACTTACAAAACTCATATTTTTAAACTTGAAATTCTTCATGCTAAATATTTGCATATCGTATCTTTTCCAAAGCTGTGTGCTTTCAAGATATTTTAAAAATCTTCTTCCTTAATTCATTAGGTTAGAATTATGTAATTCTAATTTCAGACTATTGATTTGCTATTCAAAGTTTTGAAAATACTTGCTAACTTGAAGTTTAACAAGTCCATCTTCGTTCTCACAGACATTAGGCATACGCTGGCCAGGCGCAAGTCTAAAAATCTCCAAGTACTAAATATACTTGTTTCAACTCCCAGTAAAAATACTTTTTAAAAATTCTTTTAAAAATGGATATGGAAATCACGTTCCCCCATGGATCACAGTTTACCCGGCGGTTACGCTACTATCCCAGTAGAATCGCTTGTAACTGTAGATTTCACATCTCTCTTGAATTTCGCCATGGTTGTTGCCATAGATCGCGGTTCACACGGCGGTTACGCTACTATCCCAGTAGAATCGCTCGTGACCGTAGGCATCTCGCCCCTCAAATTACGCTTCGGCCTCTAGATCGCAGTTCACACGGCGGTTGCGCCACTATCCCAGTGGAATCGCTTGTAACTGTAGGCATCATGCCCCACGAATTACGCCAGCATCAATTCACATAATCCCAACACGATGATCCATCGTGGGGGATTCCAGTCCCAATGGACATTCCACTAATGGAAATTCTACGTAGCTACGATTTTCAATGGACACTCACACCGAGTTCCAATCACCTTCACAAATAATAAATGGAAGGTACATTTCCATATCCTCAGTTTTAGAAAACATATGTCATATACATATAGTACTTCATTTCACATTTCGTACATATCATACCTATGTAAACCTACACAGGATTTTCATAATAATGACTTTCCAAACTGATAGTTTTCGATTTATTATATTCACATACATAAGTTACGAAAACTCAATTCACATTCATAACAAATAGAGGATTCCGAAATTTTCCATTTCATTTAAAATTTTCCTCTAAATCGATTTGAAAATTTAAGGTTATCTCAAACCCAATTCACATTCATAATCCAATTCATTATCGACTTCACATTCGATTTGGATTTCACATTACATCGTCAATTCTCAACACATAATTGATGTCTACCGATATATAACCTCTAAGCTCGTACGTCTCAGAGAAGGGTGTTAAGCTAAAAGAATAAATTCTCCGCTACCAACAGATATATATTTAATAGAGATCAATTGCTATGTCATCAATTCACAATGCTAGACATACAATCCAAATCGACTATCCAAAATTCAAAGTTCAACTTATTTGTTTTTGATGTCAAAGTTAAACTCAATTTAACTCAAGATTCAATCTTTTTGGAAAATATTCAAGTTGAACTGATCGTTCAAATTTCCCAAAAATATCTTTACAAGATATATAATTTTCCAACTTAACCATTTGAAACAAATTTCAAATATTCATTTTTTTTCAATTTATCTTTAAAAGATAAAATTTCAAACCTTTCATTTCATATTGGAAAACATTTCCATACTTATTTAATAAGTAATTCACAAGTTCATTTATTTTCAACACGGAAAATATTCAATATACTTGAATCAAAATTAAGTATATATTCCGTTCTTTAAGGAAGGCGTTCTTTTAAACACATTTATTTGAGTGAAAACGAATGTTGCGTAAAACATTGTTACAACAACTCAAAAATCACTAGTATAGGGATTCGAAATTTAAGATAGATATATAAATCCCAATACTATAAACAACATTTCCTTTCGGAAACCATTTACTATAACAACAATGTTATAGTCCACCATTTCCTTATTTCTCGAAAACGTCTGTTTCAACAATGAATGTTGAAAATCTATGTATTCGATACTTAATGCATTTTAAAACATCTTTAAAACCATTAACCTTTTCAATTTCAACTTCAACTTAATTCATAGTTTGAATTCCTCATACTTTTCACAATATTAATTTTAAACCGATTTCAAACTTTTCAATATTAAGTTTCTTACTTAACTTAATTTTCCGCACGTTTAAATTCAAATTCATCACTGAATTTATTAACCCT
Organism: Allium cepa; assembly: GCA_030765085.1. Taxonomy (NCBI): domain Eukaryota; kingdom Viridiplantae; phylum Streptophyta; class Magnoliopsida; order Asparagales; family Amaryllidaceae; genus Allium; species Allium cepa. Next base: position 574,135,816 of record CM060937.1, on the reverse strand, counting down.
ATAATGGATGATCATGTTGACAACTTCAAATTTGAAATTTAAATTCTATTTAAACTTTGCGTTCGTTTTCTATTCCCAAATATAATCAATTTGTTCTTTAGTAAGTCATTCATCGATTTGGTTCCATTAAATTTATATTTCCACATTAACCATTTCATAATATCACTTCCCTAAAACATATCCGTTTTATTCAATAATATATTCACTGTCCAAAATCGTGAATATACTTCGTTTATTCAATTCAATGTTTCTACACATTTATTTAAAAGATTATCCACTGTCCAAAATCGTGGATAAAATTCCCAACCAACATTTACTATCACAATATCTAACATAAAGGATAATTCGCTGTCCAAAATCACGAATAAATCTCCTTTAATAACTTCTATGTTTCATTTATAAAATTCAATTAGTTTCAAATTTATAAACAATCTTTACAAATTCCATTTCTATTTATAAAACTTTGATTTATAAATCTTCTTTATTAATTCAATTCAATTTATGTAACTCAATTATATATCAAAAGTCCATTTATAAGTTAAGTACTTATAATCCATTTATTTACTAAATTATTCTTCAAAACATTTGAAATCAATTTTCAAAAGAATTCAGAATCAAATTCCCAAGTTATAGTTTAATTATCCTCTTGGTTATACTAAATTGACATGTCATTTTATTTCACAATTATTATTTTGTAGATATTCAAAATATTTGATTCAAACCAATTCATTAATTCACTTCACTTATATTTTATTTTTCATAAATCTCAACAAATCGATAATGGGTTTTCCGAAGAGAAACTATCGCAATCCTAAATTTAGAGAGCTACAAAAGAGAGGGGGATTGTCCAAAAAAGATTTGAATTTTCAAAATACCTTTTATTTTTCAAAGAAACAATTTTATACTTTCTTTATTTTGGAAAACGTTTTCTTTACAGTGATTCTAGTAACTATTCATATTAAACGCCATAGACTAAGCTTTGTATAAACCAAAGCTCTGATACCACTTTTGTAACGACCCGCCGTTCTGACCACCCCCAGTCGGTAATTAAACCAACTTGAGATGTTCAAAATGACGGATTGTTATTCAGTTTATAGAGTTTAAACAGAAACAGCCACAGAATCACAGAATAATCATAATAGTTTACATAAATCAATTTTTTTATACATATATCAGAGTTTGTACAATGCATTAAATTTTTATACAGCGGAATATTTCTTTTAAGTACAAAGATTCTTCGAAAAGGCTAAAGTGAAGCAATTTCCCCAACTCTCTCTAACTTCGCGGCCTGAAAATCTTCAAGCTGTAAAATTACTCGGTCTGACCCGAGTATTATATTCAAAAGAAAATAATACACAGGTCAGTCTAATTCAAACTCAGTTATTAGTGCATAGAGGCAATAATAATCAAACAACAATTAGACGACAGTCAAATATAAATTTACCTATCCGATCCTTTAACAAGAAATCGGATAACGGTAAATATAACACTTATCAGTGTTAAACAATAAATCAGTAGTTTCAAATTATCAACGTAGATAGATGAAGGGATTATTGATGAAGATAATTTAGAAAAAAAAAACATCAGAATTGCCTAAACGGCAATTAACAATAAAATCATCAAATTAAATCAAATCAATTCAAATAATTGAAAAGTTACTTAAAAACATCCAAACCCATTGGCTGCAGTACACGCACGCGTGCACTACCTCGCCACATATAAACATTAATTCTGTGTGGCTGCAGTTCACGCTCGTGTGCACTGCCTCGCCACTATAGTGATGATGTACCCAAAAGCTCAATGGAAGTTCACAAACGAGCACAAGGTAAAACCCAAGCATTTGAGCTAGATTCAACTCAATGTATAGAAACAAATACCAAACAGGGGAAAACTGCAGATATCAAAGTAAAGCAAGAAACAACTGCATATAGAATCTGCAGTTGAAACAAGAAAATGGCCATGGAACTAAACAGTCGAGCAACGACAACGTAAGTGCCGAACTCAACTGAAATTAGGAAAAACAAATCCAATTGCATCAACGCGACGCAAATCAACAAGACAAAACTGCATATAAAAACAATGAAACTGTAGTCACTAATGAATACAAGGGCGAACTGCAACAATAATGCAGTCACCACAAGTACACAAAGCACGAAGGCTCGAATGACCCAATGCGCAAAGGCATGGGTACAAATTACATGGAAACAGCAAAATGAGGTGAGGGCACCAAAATATGGCACAACAACACCAATATTATAGGACACAAAGCATTAGTACCCAACAATATGAAGGCAACTGGCAACAGGTATATAGATACATGTCATCAGCAATTACAAAATGCAACGGTCAAGTCACAACTATCATGACTCAACACAACTGCAAAAATCAAGGGCAAACTGCATACATATGAACTGCAGTTGAAACAATCAAATAGCCAGAAAACTAAACAGTCAAGCAACGACAACGTAAGTGCCGAGCTCGACTGGACGACACAAGCAAAATGCACGAACAAAGCATGCTACAGGTAACTGAAGTGAACACAGTGACAACTACTTCAATGACACAAACCAATGCAAGACAGGGGTCTAAAAATATCAAAGTGTATAGGTCTGGGAAGAACCCAGACCACAAGAATTAAGTGTGCAACTGACTTGAATGTCACAAATCGCAACAAACATAATGGATGCAACTGATGAATGGTGCAAGCGACAGCACACATAAAGTTCAAGTATAACAATAAAGCTCAAAGATAAGGCAAATGCAGCAGCGACACAGAGGTGGCAGCATAGTGCTACAGGCCAACAAAACACCAAAACAAACGTACACAAAATACATATAGGTACTACTCGAATAAACAAGTAGACAGAGCATAGACAAGTGACAATGAACAAGTCAGGGTCACTGCACTAATGCATATAGAGTATGCAAGTGAAACCCAAACCAAGTATACCCAAAAATATGACCAGAGCCAACAGCACAAGTATTCAAGGGCAAACTGCAATAAAATGCAGCCACCACAGGTATACAAAGGCACAGCAACCATCAAAATGAGTCTAGTATATTTACAAGCAACTATCAATAAAGACTCAAGAGAGTGCAGATATGATTTACAAGACAATGCCCACATCGAAATAGGTCAAATTCCATGATGAAGCAGTGCAACATCAAGGAGCTCAAACGCAAACATGACAGTAAAACAGGTCATAGTGAAGATAACAAATGCAATGACCAGCTACCATATGCTCAAGTGTATCTGCAATGGATCGAGCAAGAGCAACAAATTTTTTTTTTTTTTAGAACAAAATTTTTGAAATCAAACATCTGCAGTTTCAAAATAAGATGGCCAGAGATATTATCAATATAATGGTGATAATACAGTGTCATGGCATCCCATATACAAATCAAAGCAGCATCAAGCTTATGTATGCAGACCCAAATGCTCAAAGCAATTAACAAACCACTGTTCAATGAAGTCAATGACGAACAACCCAAAATCATCACAGGAAGGACAAATTCGAACGGCCAAGATATCAGAGGTGACTTCAATAAAATACAATCAAAGCAGTAATTAAAAATTTACAACTGCAGGTCGAATTCAAAATAGCAAGTGGTGCAAGACCGAAGTCATGTAACAACAGGTTACAAATTCAACAAAAGCCAAATTAAGAAACCGAAGTCAAAAACTCAAATCAAGCTTTATTACAGTTTCTAATCAAATAAATGCAGAAGTTTCATGCTAAGCAAGGCAGTGGCCGAAGCCAACACAAAAATCAATTTCCAGAAATTCGAACAAGTGAACTAGGAAATCGTCATCACAGCAAACTAATTTTATCAAATCAAAAGGACCGAAGTCAACAAGAATCCAACAATTTCAAAGCCGTGAAAAACAGTAAATCAAGCAACAAAATCATGAATTCGAACAAGCTAGCAATCACTAACGGCTTGAATTAGATGTGAGTTACTAAAAGTACTCACCCTTGTCGAACGAGGAGCACGCGAGCGAGATTGAGCTGAAACCCTAATTTGGATCGAAGACGAAGAGGAACGGCGATTTTTAGAGAGAGGCCGCCATTTTTTTTTTCGTTTGATTTTTTTTTTCGTATGATTTGAAGAAGACTTCGGCCATGCTTATGAAAGGAAGGTTGCGTGAGTTATGGCGTGTGTAACGGTGTGGATCAAGGTGATAAGGTAAGGCAGTGTACTCTTTTTATTTTATGTTTATTTTTATATTTTTTTTTTCTTTTTCTCTTTTTTTTTCTTTTCAATTTAAATTCAATTTATTTTGCATAATTATTTTCTTTAATAAACATATAAACGTTTTGCAGTTCAACTATCAAACATAAATTTATATTAACGTGTTTTACAATTAGATTTTATACTTGTATTTTGTATTGATAAAATTTATTCCATTTTATTTAAGCTAAAGAAAAATGTTATTAATACTAACCATCCTTTATTAATTTAAATAAATAATAATTCTTGTATCCAAATTATTTTTCTAAGTCATTAATTTGAATTTAAAATACAAATTCAATATTCAATTCAACTCCAAAGTCAAATTCAAATTTTATTCAACTTTAAATAAATTAAATTCTAAAATTTAATCACCAATTCATAGTTATATTGGGAATTCAATTTAAACCATCATTCAAATATTTAAAATTAATTAAATATTTTCATTTTTAAATTGTTCAAAATTCAGGGTTGTTACAATTACATATTCAAATAATATACAATGGTTAAGGATGGTAAATGGTGAATGTTTGTTTACTTAAGCAAGTATAAGGGAGATGTGTCTCTTTTTCTAAAAATTTAAAATAAAAAGTAACGAAAAGTAAATTAAACTTGACATCATGGTACATGAAAGTGAATGGCATGTTGGACAAACAGGGAGCCGTCGTGAGTTGCACGTGTAACAAAGGAAGAGGGGATGGGGTGGTGTGGCACTAAATGAATGAAGAGTAACGTACTTAAGGGCTTTTTGGTAATTTAAGTATCTCACTTTGTATAAAACATTTTCCATTTTTTCTCTCTCGTTTTCCATTCACTCTTACTTTTTAAAAACTACAATTTTGTTTTCAAAGCTCCTAAAATATTTTAATGGCTCTAGTTTTTTTTCGAAGTTAGAAGTCTTTTCTTTTTCTAATTTTACTCCTTTAAAACTTGTTTAAAATCCTTATTCTTCTTCCTACGCCTCTCCACCTTCAAAATCAAGCACGCACACACCCTACACAATTAAGGCCACTATAAGCCCTAGTCCAAGCCAAAACTTTCGCTTCCCTAGGCCAAAATCAAGTTTTTACAAAGTAAGATCCAAGATCTAAGGCCAATTCAAGTTCGAGTGGTGATTTTGTGTGTTTCCATAAACTTGTGGCGAGTAAAAATCACTTTTTTTAGGAAAAGTTTAAACTTTAGTTATGTTGTTTATTATTTTTATATAGTATTAGTTGTTTGTTGAATTATAGTGATAGTTTTGTTTTGGTATGTTTGTGCTTGTATGTGATGTTGGATTAGACTTGAATTTAATGTCTAAATGTTGTGAATGGTTGAAAAATGTGATCTTGCTTATGGTTTGTTATTATAGCATGTAAATATATGTTTTAATCATGTATGTATTGTATATGCTAAGAGAGATAGCATCTTTACTTATTAAAGTGACTTGAGATACCTTAAAGATTTAATTTATGTTTTCTGTTTTAATTTACTAGAAAAGTTTTAAAGTTTCGAACTTTATTTCAACTTTTTAAAAGCTTCCTACCATGTTTTAAAAAATAAGTCAAAAGAAGAGTTTTGAAGGGTATTAGACCGATAAAACTAGTTTGAAAAGTTATGCTATCCATAGCGATGGTAGTTATGGCTGCCGTTCGGGAAACCCAATACTCTTTTCTAAACTAAAATGTTTTATCTTAAATATTTTGAAAATCTTTTTCAATCATAATTGAAGTATAAAAGGTAGTTATTATTTAATTAAGTATAAGTTTAATATTAATTAATTGATTAATTAAGGATAACTAATATTTGAGTATTAATTAAGTAAAGGTAATTTGTACTTAAGTATTAATTAAGTTAATTATAATTAGTTAATTAAGAGAGTTTTAATTAATTGTAAATTAAGTAAAGAGTTAATTAAGTATTAATTTTTATTTAATTAAGTTGAATTATTTATTAATTACTAATCAAGTAGGATTTAATTATTAATTAATTAACTAAGATTTAATTAAGATTTAAATTTAGTTTTAATTAAGATTTAATTAGCAATAAAACTTAGATTTAATTATTATTAAAAAAGGTCCAAACTTATTTTAATTAATTAAATAAATATTTTATTTTTAGTTACTTTATGTTCAAGGATCGGTTTTATTTTAAAAGCAGCTTTGCTTATAAGTAAATAAGTTTTAAACGAAGGATCCTCTTTGTCTGTGTCATTAAGTAACCAAACTAATATTAATAAGTTATAATTAAAACAATGACATGTTATATTAGAAATAAGTCATCTTGTATCTAACGCTAAAAGCCAATAAGTAAGTTTTCTCTATCTGTGAGACCTAGAACTTGATTTTCTAGAGAGGGATAGACAAGTCAAACTGTTAGATGCGTGTTTAATACAAAGGAGTTAATTTCAATAAATGAGTCAAGATAAATTAAGTATATGGAAGATATTTCCATATGCAAAAACATTACACCCTAAATAGTGTAGTTTTCCACTATTGATAACTTAACCTTATTAAAATTGTTGAATGTTGGTTTGAAGAGACCGGGATCGGATAGCGTGTGTCATTCAAAAATCACTTTGATCCAACATAAGTGTTCGAATTGGAAACAATTAGAATTGTATAAAGATCTTTGAAGTGCAAGGATTACTTAATATGCTAAGTAAATGTAAAATTGATGGTGAAATTTAAAATGGATGGTGAAATTCTTAAGTAAATTTAAAATTGAGAAATATACTAAGTAAATATGTGAATGAAGGCTTAATTAGGGCATGTGAAATGATAATTGTGAATAAGTGAATGGAAATCAAAATAAATGTGAATAAAAAGAGAGTTCATATAGCTGAAAATCAATTGAGATAAATACGTAGGATGTATGTATATTATTTCATTCGCATGACGATTTGATCCAGTTTCGAGCATAGAATTTCGAGATAGGTATATTGATTCGAGTTGGGATTTTTCACTCGATTTTCGACGGCGAACCCGGAATATGGAATTTTGATTGATCTTGAAATTCTCTATCATAGTATATGGCTATGCAGGGAGAATGATGGTTTTTGATCAAGGAACCAGATATGAGTCCGCACTAGGGAGTCAGGTGAACGATACTAGTTCGAAAGTGAAATTGTATGATCGAGTGAGCAATAGGATTTGGTATTGCGTACGGATGATATGTGTGCATCGTACGGGCTTAAGTAAAGAAAATTTTGAATTTTTTTGAAAAGGAAGTAAATAAAATGGTTTTGAATTCTGTGATTGGATATTATGGCTAAGTAGGATATAGGTATTTAAAAGCAAAAGGAAATTGGTGTTTTTTATTTCAGAAGATAAATTTGAATTGCCCGACAAAGGTATGTATTTAAATTGGCATACGAAATTTGATGGTTTTCTGATCTAGCCACTTGGCTTTTGTTTTCTTTCGAAAATTTGGGACTCATAGAGGCATTTTGTAGTCGTTCCGAGCTAGCTGTGCAAAGGAGACGTTGGTGAAATTTTTTGAAAAATTTAGAGAGTTAGAAAATTTTGATAAGTTTAAAATTTGGTTTAAACTATAATTTGAATTATCGGTGGGGTAATATTATTTGGAACCTTAGGATGGGTTTGGAAAGTTAGTAAGGGTCGTAATGTGTCTTTAATAAAAAGATTGTTTTGAAAAGTTGTTAAAAACTGTTTGGTTTTGAGGAATACTAAACAGGTATTGGACCATTATTCTTAACTAGAAATTTCGGGGACGAAATTCTTTTAAGGGGGAGGAATGTAACGACCCGAAATTTTGGACATTTGAAATGAGAATATTTAAATGATTTTAAATACTTAGAAGTTAGTTATTAACTTTGAATTCAAATATAACTATTTATTGGGTAAGTAAATAGTTGAATTAAACGATGGGAAATTGGGTAAAATATGAAATCTGGAGTTTCAAGCTCGTTAAAAATAATTTGAAGGCTTATAAAATTTATATTGATAATACTGAAGATGATAAAACTTTTAAAATTGAATTTAAAAGCGATTTGTTTAGTTTTGAAAATATATCGTTTAAAGGTCATTTAAAAATAGCCTTCCGAGGCACACTCTCGAAATTCAACGAAACCAGTTCCATTGGATCCGTAATAATGTATTATTCGCAGATTTCAAATTTCGTAGTGTTTGGTGTTGTCGTGTGATCGTACTGTAGGTAAGCGCGTTGAAAATTATATCAAAAATTTAATATAATAACTGGGTCCAAAAAGTTTTCTTCTCCATACGATCGAATTAGAACTCAAATCCTTTTCCATTGCACTCAGAATAGGGGTATAACATTATAAACGCCTAGCGGCATGCCTCGATAGGAGGTCAAGATTTTAAGTTGCAAAATCGAGACAATTTGAATTTAAAATTTGAATATATATATATATATATATATATTGGTTGATTGGTCAGATTCCATTCACATCAGAACTTTTTCAATACTTCAACTCTGTCCCCTTTATTCATTCAAACACACAAAGTTCTTTTCCCCTTCAAATCACGTCCCATTCCCCATTTTCTTTCCTGATAGAGGTCACACACATATATATATAAAAGAGAGAAATATAAGCTGATCGAATTCATCCAGTTAAAACCTAGGCTATCTCCATTCCCTTTCACTCGACAAACTGAAATCGAAACCAAAAAGAAAAATGGCAGAATAGAAATTTCAAAACAAAATTAGTTAAAGAAAAAAAAAGAGCGATGTGAGGGAAGATAGGCGAACGTTCAATCTCATGCTAGGAGGTGTAGCGATCGGCGTCGCGACATTGTCGCCATGGCTTCGGTTTAGGGCTGCTGTGAACGCAAGGAGTGATCGAATTTGATTCAAACCGAATCAAGGGGTCGTGATTTCTCTTTTAGCACGACATCGATGGAGGTGCTCGATAAAGGTTTGTGTGGGTCATGAGTTCGAAGGGAAGAGGCGAGTCGTGATGGGGTTTGCTGCGTGCGTGAATGGCAGTGTCGACCGGGTTCGGTGATGAGTTCGTCAATGAGGGTTGTTGAGTAGAGTCACGATGGCGATGGCCTAAATCGCAAGTTGTTGTGAGGTATTTGTTATTTTATTTAATTTAATTTAATAAATAGATCTAGATTAGAAAATAATATATATATATACATATTTTAGAAAACAGAAAACTCTTTTAGTTAGAAATATATTCACAGGAAGCAGAAAAGAAAAAAATGAGGATTACAGTACAGTATAAAATAGTTCTATTTTGATTTAATAGATATATTCACATACGTACTTTATTTTAAAACTGTAAATATATGTAGAGATGAGGTTTTTAAAATGGGAACTTTTCTAATGTGTGAGGAGTTTATATAATAAAAATTAGATTTTTAAACCAATATACATTTTTTATAGGTATATATATGTAGTTTCAAAAGAAAAATAAATTTACATATATACGTTTTAAAGTTACTAGTTTGTTTTAAAATAAAGTATTATGATGATTAGCTTGTTTAATTAACCTATTTAATTATTTTAGTTACTAAAAGATTTTCAAAGGAATATTAGTTTAAATTAAATTTATTAAATGGAAATTAATTATTCGGTTATTTCTAATATTAATAAACCGTATAATGTTTATACAAGGTCCAAAATCGTGAAGAAATAGTCGAGATGGAAATGGGTTGCAAACAAAAAGCGAATGTGCTTTAATCTCACTCAAATTGGATTGCTAGTGAATTTAAATAGTTAAAATTTAAATTATTGGTTGATTGCTTGAATTGGTAATTTATTATCAGTCTGGATGTGATATATTATATAGAGTAGTGTATATATATTGGAGTGATCAATATTCCCGCATTATATAGCGGATGAGACCCAATGCTCCCCGGATAATAGCAGATGACCCTTCTCCTCAAAGTGGGATTGGTATTTTGTTTGTTGTGCTAACATCTGTGGAATGTAAGGAAACAAGTTGGAGGGATCCAACTGGATTCCTCAAAAATGTTGAATTTATTTTCATATTTAGTTATATGAAATATTGGATAATCTATGATATTATGTTGGAAAATTAATTTATTTGATGTCAATATATTGCTGAATATATTATGGCATTTTAAAAATATAAGTATTGAATTTTTTTAAAGGGGAATAAAAGGGATATTTAAAGTAAGAAAATTTATAGTAAAGAAGGATAAATTTAAAAGGGTGAATTTGGAAAAAGTAAATAGTTGACTTTGAAATCCTAACTAATAAATTTCAGAATATGGAAAGAATAGAGATTTTGAATAAATGTGAAATTAAAAGATTTTAAAAATATGGACTTAAGCAATATTGATTTGAATTACAAAGGATTATTTTTAATTCAAGATTTAAAATGTTGGAGGAAAATAAAAGGAAAATTTTGAAATAAAGTATAAAATTGGTATTTCAGATTTAAATAAGATTTTAAATCGTAATAAAGGAGTGAATCTGGAACAAATGGGTTTGGGAATAAATTTTGGTAAGTAAAGGAATTTATTTTAAAGGGAATTTAATTTAGCAAACCGATTTGAGAATCGACTACGTGTTTTGAAAATAGTGATTAAAAGGAGAATGGGACTATAGGATTTATAAACGGGGCTTATAAATAAAGTGAATGTTTATCAGTGGATATATTTGGATTTATAAATTCACGGTGGAATTTATAAGGAAAGGGTAATTTGTTTTAAAAGTAACAGAGTAGTTTATTTTTAAAAGTGCTGAAAAGAAAATTTACGGGATTGGGACGTAAATTAAATTGGGATAGATCGAGAAGGATTTATAAATGATTAGATGAGCAACATTGGAATGGAAAGTGTATTTCCCTAAAATGCTAAGTGCATTTTTAAAGGAAGATTTTTAAGTACAAAATTAAAAGTTTTAAAGTGTTTTAAAAGAATGTTCTTTATGAAACTATTACTTAAATTTTTAAGATTTTAAGAAGTAAATATTTATTTAGTTAAGTTTAGTAGTTAATTATTAAATCAGTATTATGATTGGAAGGTAAATTATTTAGTATTTATATTTTACAAATGACTTTTATTTAAAGGAAGTTTTGGTTAAAGGTTTACTTGAAGAATTTTTATAGAATTTCATAACTATTATTTTGAATAATGTGTTTTAAGCAGTTTTATTCTAAATGTTTTAAGTGTGTATTTTTGGGTAAAGTGATTTAAATTATTAAAAAATTAATTTTAATAAGGCTTGGTGCTTTTCAGTGGAAATAAAATATTTGGCTTGTGAATGTTGTTTGACAGTTGAATAACCGACAATCAATATTGGCCAATGCGTTGATCATTTCGAAGAGATATGGATCAGATTTAATTATCTAAAAACCACTTCGATCTGGTTCGAACGTCTATGATTAAAACGGTAAAGATGATCAAGACGGTGATTCGGTTTGTCCAGACCTAGGGCAACTTGTATGAATGAATGCTATCAGACCATTGTCAGGAGGACGATGAGCATTCTAAGTGAAATGTGTTCTAAAACGGTAATGTTTTGCCTCAAGCCTCATCAACCGAAAATGGCTAAAACAGGGGAGGTGCAGCAAGGCTAAGTAGGTAGCACCCAATTAGGGTATGTTCATCTCTGTCTAGACGTCCCTTTTTGATCTCGGCTTAGTGTGAGGTTGCTGATCTCAACCGCGGGTTGATCTTATTTGGACTATCCAGTAAGGGGTAGCTCCGGTCTTGTGTTGCAAGGGATCGGGAGTGGTCCTCGGTACGTTGATCTAGGTCAGGTACTGTGACGAGCGGTACCCTAGTAGCCTGCCATTTTATCGAATCCAATTTCGAATAAGCGCTTGTACGATTTTGATTGTGCCCAACTATGCTGGAATGTGAGATGCAAGCATTTCAGCGAGATTCGATTTTACTTTCTGTAGACACTATTATAATATCAGACGAATTTGATAAAAATATTTAGGCTATAATAAGGTAAAAAGCCGGCATGTTTATTTATGGTGTAGTCTTACGAGATATCTTTGATTTCAAAGGATTTCGAAAACATTAATAATTCAATGGAGTGTGTTTTCTCACACTGGTTTTTCAGACTGACTCGGATGTTATTTTATCGTAATGCCTGGGTCAGAATGAGTATTACAGATATAGGATATGACGCTGTGGAGCTCAGGAAATGAGCTGGATGGCGAGACGTATCAAACGTGCTTGACTTATATTTCGCTGTGTATGGTATGTTGTGTAGTCAGCTTTTGTGAGGACAAGTTATTATACGTGTCTGCTATTGTTCTTGTGTTTGATTGTGTACTCTGATGATTGTAAGTATTTACAGTTTCTTTTGTATAAAAATCCGTTGTTATATATTATATGTTATTTCGTTGCGATTGTGAGATTCTGATGTTGTTTTCTATTTCTTCTTCTACCTCTTTCTTCTTTAACCCTAATAGTTTTTATTTCCGTTCAACTTGAGTTGAACTAATGGATAATATTATCGACTCAAAGGGCTACGGGTTTACGAGACGTTACAAGGTTAGGTATGTGTAGCATGCTATTTTTTAAGACCAAATGTATATCACCACAGAGAACTATAGTTTACATTTAGAATATGAAGTATTTGAGTGTTTTCTATTGTATGTAACCTAGATGCAAGTTCATTGGTCAAGCTTAACTCTGAGTCAGCATGCAATTTGAAATTGGAAAATAGTGACTTCTCTCTAGTTGGAGTTTAGATATAGGGTTATAGCCTGCAATTTGCCAAGTATAACTACTAGTCACCGTGTAGAAATACAATGTACATTTAGAATATAAAGAATCTAAGTGTTCTGCATTGTTTGTGATGTAGATGCGAATTCATTAATCAAAGTTCATCTGACTTCGAATAAATATGAAAAATTTACTAGAGTCTGAACGAAAAAAATAACGTCTTCTGCCTAGTCGGAGTTTAGATATAGGGACATAGTCATTTATTTCCAAGTACAGTTGGTAGTAACTACGAAGAGCTACAATATACGTTCAGCCAAGTCAACTATAATCCATTCAAGGTTTATTACCAAACATGTAAGTGATTTGGTTTAGTAAATCAATTTGAAAATAGATCTTAATATAGTGTACATATATGTTTGTATGTGCATGTATACATAATACATATACATATATGTGTGTGTGCGTGTATTTAAAAAAAATTCTGTATGTATTGTTAAGAAATCCTTTAAAATTAATAAATCAACTCAACCAAATCAATTGTAATCAATTTAAGATTTATTACCAAACATGCAGTAATCTAATTTAGTAAAACAGTCTGATAACAAATCTTAATCAACAAATCTAAGTACAATTTATATGTATATGTTAATAAAAAAATTATTTAACCTTTTAAAATATTTCAAAATTAGTTTACCATACACATATGTATATATACACATATGCATTTATGTATATGTATGAATCTTAAAGTAGAAAACAAAATTGGAATCAATGTAAATTATTGTTAACAATTAAATAAAATGAAGTTAAATAGAATAACAAGTTAATTTCCAGATCTATGTTTAGATCAAAGTCAATAGAAATTAACATATAAAATCATGAATAGAAGTTACCAAATTCAAATTAAAACCATTTCTAATGATAACGAGTTAAACTACTTTAATATCTATAATTGTATGCCTATAAGGGACACCAAATGCATATATACAATTTTCAAAATGAATTATCTACTAGACCTATAATATCATGGAAAAATATTTAACTAATGGAATTTACCTTACTGATGTTGCCTATGATTCGTACCTTGAATGATAAATGCTTTTAGATTCGTTTGAATCACCTCCAAAAATTGCAATAATCTAAAGCATCAATTTTAAATTTATTTTATTTGATTTGTTTTGATTTTATTTTAGGAATTATTATGGCTTAGAGTCATGAAATTTTGGCCAAGAAGGTAGAAAAATGAAGATGGAGGCTAGGGTTTAGAAGGAGAGTGAGTAAGAGAGGCCAGTGAGTGGAAGGTAACATATTTATAAAGGGATCCTTCCTTAACCTCCTCCCTTCATTTTCTAGATCCAACCATTGGATCTTATGCCTCCTTTTCTTATGGGCTTCTATGAATAAGGCTATATGGGCCTAAAATATTCCCATATCCATTTAGTAATTAATCTATTTAAATCCGATTTAAATATTATATCAATATCGTATATCGATACTTACATACATAACTTTTAGTTACGTACTTTATTAAATACTATTGGATTCAAACAAATCAAATAAAAAAATAAAAAAATTGCTAATTAATATTTCGTAAATATTAATTAATTTAATTAATTTATAATGATTATAAATTAACTAAATCATATGGTTTTCGAAGCGTTCATCATTATGGTTTTACGATTCAAATGTGTATATTTAGTCAGCGATTAATATTGAACTATTCAAATATTAAGTTCACACGTCACTTAGCAGGTGGTTTGATATTCTGGCCGAATTTGAGCTTACACATCTTTTAGGTAAAACCCAATTTTACTCATTATAAACAGTACCTAATAGTGACAATTATTTAAACCAATTCTCTTCATCAAAACTATATCACTTTGGATTTATGGAATTTGGTAATGGTCAAATCCAGATTCAACTTTATAGTCCAAACACAAAGTCCTCAGTTTAAAAATAACAATTATTATCAACCAAAACGCTCTGGCCAGAGACTTTTATTTGAGTTGACTTTAGTTGACCGTGATACTAATCTCATATAACTGAGAAGGTGAATCATCTCTTGAATAATATTTTACTTCCAATGCTTCATTCGATCGAAGTATAGTCGTTTGATGGACGTTGTGCTACGATTTAACTATAATCAAATCTGGGCTACCACATTGAAGATCAATGGTATTCTCAAGTCGAGAGAAATGTGTAAATTAATCACATTGATATTCTCTACTTGACCTTAGTTTTATTAACCAACAGAAAACTATCGAGTGAGTCATTCCATGGTTATCCAATAACTATCAGTACGTAACCACTTGGTGCCCCCAGTAGTCATAAGTAATACACTGCCCAACATTTGGAGAGCGTTACGTACCCTAGTCTTAACTGATACATCGATATCCAGTCTCGATGCATCCTGACTAGGAACATTAAAAATGGTATATTTGTTTCATTGTGATAAATTACTCACGGTTACAACACTTTGTAACTGCTATCACAAAACATACAATTTATGGATTTTCTATTAAATATACTTTTAATTAAATTTATTAATTAATATAACCACATTATATCAAGTATGTAATAGAAAGAAAACACCTTTATTTCATATAGGATTGGTTAACGAGTTAGATATATGTAACAAATTACATAATTGCCCTTAGGGCATACCCTCTATCAAAAATAATATCATACATTTTTTTATCTATAAATAATTATAAACTATGTTTTAATATTTAAAATAACTGTGTATGTAAAGTTTGTAATCATATGTGTATGTATTTGGAGCTAACCAATTTAAATTCAATTTTCAAATCAAATGGTTTATGATTTTACATAAAATT
This sequence comes from Allium cepa, assembly GCA_030765085.1. Classification (NCBI taxonomy): domain Eukaryota; kingdom Viridiplantae; phylum Streptophyta; class Magnoliopsida; order Asparagales; family Amaryllidaceae; genus Allium; species Allium cepa. Next base: position 574,120,122 of record CM060937.1, on the reverse strand, counting down.
CCACTTACAGATTTTTTAACTGAAATAAATTTTACCCTTATTTAAACAAAAACCAAAGAAATTATACCAAAACAACAACCATGTAACACATATATTTAATTTTAAAGGTGAGTTTGAATAACCAAGTTGTTTCCAGTCAAAATTATTTGCAAATATCAATCAAAATTATTTAAATAACAATGTAATGTATTTATATACTTAATTAAAAAAGGTTTTCAACTATATAATAGAAAGAAAACATCTTTTATTTTGAACAAGATTGGTTATCGAGTTGGATATATGTAATAAATTACATATTTGCCCTTAGGGCATACCCTTAACTGTATTAATCTCTCACTTGCACTTGAGGTCAATTATGGAATCTTATTCCAACTTCTTCAATCGGTTTCCTTAAAACCAATTGGGTCAATCCTTTAGTGAATGAGTACGCTATTGTGTTTCACTTATCTACTCTGTCAATCAACTCCCTTCGATGTTGATAAAATATATTTATAATATGGAACAATTTAGAGTATGCCTCTCAACTTCTAGTGAGCTCTAAGTTTTGCTATGAAGTATATCATGACATTTTTATCATATAACAATTGGCTCAGTTATAAATTTTTGCATTTGTATTTATATACATTATTTTTATTACGGCACTATCCAATACGATGTACTTATCCTTTTTCATTAAATAAGCCACAGCCTTTCATTTGGAACATTTTCAACTTAACGATTCTTAAAGTGAATTTATTATTGACATATTATATTCAAAATCACTTATGAAAATTTAAGACTGGATACTGCTTCATAAGGAGTTTGTAGTTTCTGTAAACAATTACCCGTATTTCGTAAATAAATGAGAACACTTTAAATAACCATTTAGTAATATCAATATGTATTTGATATTTACTTCATGTATCAAATACATAAACGAACTATGATATTATAGACAACATAACATGTATGATAATTCCTATTGTTAATGCATAAGTAATCTATCTACATGTTCCATATTAAATATTTTAATAAGATGTCTTTGCATATCGATTTGGGACATTCCCAATATCTATATACTTGCTATAAAGACATTATTTACAAATCAAACATCGAGTATTAAAACAACTAAGGCCGCTTTTAACACAAGTACGTTGTTGATAATCAGCATTGATTTGTTTACTTAATGTTTAAAAATATCTATGTACCTTTTAAGGTTCTTTCTCATGCGCACATGCTTCCTATGCATTTTGATTGACAATCAAACTATTTAATATTTCTATCAAAACTTCTGTTCGATTTTGATACTTGTTGAATGACACTTTCATATATGTTCTTCACTTTCGTATATATTCTTAGATCATATCTAAAAACTCACAAACTCAATATCGCTCCCACGACAATGAGACACTTTGGTTATTATGTGTAAACATTTTATTCGAAATCATTATTTAGAATTTTATTTTCTCAACACATAAGTACCTGAACATAAAGTCATACCATGTGATAATTTTGTGAGTTAAATTCGAACTAATTTGAACAATCGGATGGTGAACCTATTTTGTTAATTTCAACAATTGAAATTCATAGTAATATTCTTATCAATGTGGATGATTAAATTCCAACTGCATTTGTATTTCTCTTAAAGACAGATTTATGGTAAAAAGAGGATCATATCCTTTCTGATATAACTATCAAGATCATATTTTGATAATGTTCTCAGAATCTATTTTGGATTTGTGCAACGTACCATATTATAAAGTTAACACTCTTAATGGTTTTATTAAACAACTGTATTTTTGACATTGGTAAGAAACTCATAGTTTTTCTTTAATATGCGAAAATATTTATTAGACATTCTAATGCAATGTGTTCATTTAAGTTGATTTCATTTCGCCTCATATTAATCAGTTTTATCCTCAAATTATATCCAATTTCGTTTTATTGCCAGCATTTTGTTAATGAAATTCCTTTACTACAGAGTTGGTATTTCTTGAAACAATAATTGTTTCATAGTACAATGGAATAAGTATTCATAAACATTTTACGAATTTTCTTATATATAAAACTGATTTGGATTTAGTTTACAAAACTTATGTTTTAAACATAAGTACGTCATCCACTTACAGTCCTTTCCAAAATCCTTTTGGAGAGATTCATATAAGATTCCTCATGAAAAATTATTACGTGCAGGCTTTCTAATCGCATAACCTGCCAACTCCTTTGTCCAAATGTTGAATATGCTAGTATGTGATATTTTTTTGATGATAATAAACATATATATATACTCATTTAAATGTATTTTTTATTGTAATATTTTATTTTTTACATAACTAAATAAATATTTGCTGAATAAAATAAATAACACAGAATTTAAATTTAAAAAAATATTTTATTCAAATAAATACTTTATTACAATTTTGAATAGTATAAAATTTGATCTCTCACTATATATACAAAATTTCAATTACAATACAATTTCAAATTACAACACAATTTTTCACTATACAATTGTTACATACATTTACACCTCACTACATATCACTCATTTGCTCATAACTGATCTTCGACTCTATTCTAGCTTGAATCCAAATTTAAGCTATTTGAAAAATAAACATTGATGTAGTAAAATTGTAAAAGAAATATTTATGCAGTGTAAAATAAAATATGTGTTTTTGAAAATATTATTTGCCTCAGTTATTTAGGTTGTTCATCATCATTTCTTTTGAAATGAACAATTATGACATGCACAGTGTATCAACGTACATACCACAAGGCCGTGTATGCCGATATGCACTTGATAAAATTGCAGGGACAGGTGAGCACAAGGTCAAGCCCGGGCCGAGGCTGGATTCAACTCAGGTGCAATACAAAGACATCACAAAATTGTCAAGTACAAGTTCTCATGCAACCAAAATCAGGGCCAACTAGCACAAACCAGACCATGCTAATAAGTGCACAAATGTGTACACATGAGAACAGACTCGACAGTGTAGTCATGAAGAAATATGAAATGAAAACAACTCAATCATTCAACCTCATGGCGAGTGCAATAGAGACGAGCATGCATATCACAAGTGCTGACCTCAACTTCAACATTTACAAGTTTATATGCAGTGTCATACAAATATATATATATATATATATATATAGTATAGACATCATGCACAGACTTGAAATTATAGCAATGACAATTGAACTTAACCAAACAACAAAGGAGTGCAAAGCATAATGGAACCATAATACAACTTAGATGAAAGCAAAACTAACCAAGTTCGGTTACAACATGAACCAGCACAGTGGAGTATGAAAACAGGTTAACTTCAACTGAAAACAAAATGCAAAGTAACATGCACAAATGAAGCTTTCAAACAGAGACAAAAGCATATACATTAGATCATACACATGTATATATGTATATATGAGTATACACATATATTAGTTCAAAGAACAGAAAACTCAACCTCAACCAAAAGGATCACCAGACCAAAGTATAAGGATATACAAGCACTACACACTGCAATAAGCAAGCTGAGTGACATATGTGTGCACATATGCACATAAGTACATACATATGTAACAGGTCAGAGACATGAACAAACATAGTATAGGATGCAACTGCTGTAGACGTGACAACAGAGCATCAAATCGAGCAAGGCATCACAAGCATACATATATACATGCGCAAACACATGTATACATGCATATATATGTAGCGACAATATGGGATGTAGTGAAGAAGTAAACAAAACGACATATGGATACATATGCATACGGACATGTACTCGAAGCAACCCAGCAAAAATAACCAATGCAAGATAATACAAATATACAGTGGAGCATGCACTAGTTTAGGTATGAAAGCAATATAGGGTAACCCAGCAAACAGTGAACGAAATTCAAGGAAATGAATATGGAATTAGAAAATAGCTATGTAATAGTTCAGACAGTGGTGAACACAATACAAGAGCCTGCATATATATACATGTATATACGTAAACAAATGATTCGAGAATTATAGTACAAACACATGAATGAGCATAAGCATGGTGACATATATACATGCACTAATCACACACATATATACATATATGTGCATGTATATACATGAAGATAACACACAACAGAGAAATAGGTGAAGCTCGAAGAATGTGAAATAGACTACATAATGTAGTAAAGCTCTGGAAAAAAATCAAAGGGAACCAGATCATGAAAATAGAAAAGCCGCAACATACATATATACATGAATACACATGTATTCATATATAAATATATATAGGTCCAACCAAATAAAGTTCAAACCAGAGAATGTAACAGCAGTCAAAAAAATTCAAAATGCCAAAGAATCAAAGCCGTGGTGACCAAGGTAGAGTTTGAACAAGTTAGAGTCAAAATCAAGTGCTAACATGAATTGATCAAGTCCAGGTAATATCACAAGTACAATGAACAACGAAATAAATGAAGCAAATTCAAAGTCATGGAGCAACACGTATGAACGAAAAATCAAAAAACCAAACAAGCCATGGTAATCAAGCAAAGCACATCAAAAAATATTGGGATTGAACCGGTCTAAAGAAATCACATGTATTCAAGTAAAATCGAACGGTAGAGCAAAATTAGAAAATGAATTCAAAGGAAATATTTAAATGAAAATTAAGGGAATCGATCCCTATAAATTCCCATATCATCATCAGTGGAAAGAAGCATTGAGTTCAAGCATATCAACGAGAGTAAATAAAGAAATCGCATATCAGTATTATTCGATTCGAACTCGACAAATTGGAGCAGCCGGAGACGCTCAAGCCAGAAGTCGATTGAAAAGGCAACGCAAAGATAATTCCTCAAATCAATCGATCACAAAGTGGCAGCTTCTTCACAAAGCCCTAATTTTTTGAAAGAGGGACAACTGTTCTCGAGCAAAGGAAAACGAGGAAGACCTTAATTTCACAAAGTAAAGGGTATGAGCCGAAGAAAATGAAGAGAGATATCATTTACAAATTATATTTGTTCAATTGGTCCTGTTTCCTTATATTTAAATTTGGGCTTAATTTGTTAAATAGGGTTTTGAGTTGTTATTAATTTGAAACTTTTGTAATTTTCTAGTCATGTGACTAGTGACAAACTACGGGGAGTAGTTTGAGAATTCGCAACTCAGTGATGTGTTATGACCAGGTTTTGAGCATAGAATTAGGTTAGTCAATAGAAGGTGTCATAAGTTTACGTGTGTAAGCGTCTGACTACTTTGTTTCTAGTAGAAACGTTGAGGGGAGCATGTAGGCAGGGTTTTTCCAGAGATGGATAAATCTATGTTGTTTAATTTCTGCTTTGATTACTCTACTATTATCCTTGCTGCAATATTTTATATATTTCCGCATTAATTTTTATTATTATTAGTATCACCCTATTTACGCCTCCTCTAAGGTGAAATCGATCCAACACTGGATATATTGGGGTTTTTTGTAGATGCTTATCTTCTATGATTTTATAAGCTATTATTCAGATGAAATAATATTAACCCTATGTACTACTCTTAAATACACATCCTTGTAGAAAGAAATTAACTCAACTTCACCCATACTTAATCATACTTTGTCCAAAAAAATATGATTACTCCTCATCAATACATCATTATGTATCATAAGAAGAAGTGACTTTTGAGATTGAATCATTAATCATTTTTAGGTACGTTCGAAACTCTTCCAAATATGCTCACCCGTTCGATCAAATCGAATCATTTCTATCGCATGTTACATTATTTAATTATGTTGTATATTCTATGGGCTTACCATAGACTTATACATACATATCAAATAAACATGCCATGTTTTAATATCTCGTTGGTAAATATGATGAAATAAGTAGATTCATTTTGGTATTAATAGACTTATGATTGCATACATTTATATGTACCAATACGAAGAGTTCATCAACTCTTTTGTTGCCACCATTGAATGGTTGTGTAGCTCTTTAGTTATGTTAACCATAAAATCCACTAGAACAAAGGTATGAAAGAAGATTAATAAAAATGCAAGTCTCTACTGAATTTACAAGCGTGGGTTTCAACAAGGATCATGAAAGAATGTTTCGAAGGCATTATGAGAGCTTTCGAAGGAGTCACAAGCACCAGGCTCCCTCAAAAGAGATAAACAGTTTAAAAAACTTTCAAAAAAGATGAAAAAGAAAGCAGGGCTACCCTTCTGCTTCATTCAAACCTTTCGATGTTGATGGATTCGCTAATATAGAGAAAAGCAAGGACGGGCATAGAACATCTCATGAAGGAAATGAATAATAACCTTTCGTATGCATGCCAAACCTTTCAAAAATAAAGGTTTATCCTTCTTTCAAATTACTCAAAACAATCCTTTTGAAGTATAGTCGACCCTTTCAAACTGGTCGAAGCCTATGACAACAGGAGAAGGTTTCGCATCAATTCACAGGCATGCATTCAAAGACTACCTACCGTGTCGGAATTGTAAACACTTCAACACCTTCGAAACCCTAATAAACAACTTATCGATAGATTTGAAAGCTCTTATCTTTTCTTTTTATGACTACAAAGCGACAATGAAGAGAAAAGCGCATCTATGGCCCTTTCGATGATGTCGAAAGCAATTTAGGAGAATGGAGAGAGAAGGAACATTTAAAAACAGCGAAAGGTGGATAAAGGACCCTTTCGACAAGGTCGAAAGGTCGGTAATAAGTAGATGAGAAGCGCGAGGATGGGTTAGAGAACTTGAAAAGAAAGCTTTCGACAACATTGAAAGTAGACGAGGCCTTTCGACCATGTCGAAAGGAATGATGTGGAAGATAAAGTGACCTTTCAACTGGGTAAAAAGCATTGGCGCAAAAGGTGGCTGACTTGCATCTATAAATAAGACCCAAGGGGTCCAATTTTAGGGACCTGATTTTGAAATCCAAAGCTCATTTCTTTTACTTCTACTTCTTTTCAACAACAAAATCTTTGTAACCCTAGTTTAATTTGGGGGAAAGCTCTTAAACTTGTAACTCATTTGGGATTAATGAAAAGGCAGAAAAGCACTTTAGGATTTTGATTATAAGGAAGACCATTACGATCATTAGCTCGACAAATGATCAATTGCACATGATGAAATCTTATTTCCCTATCTTCCTTTTGTCTTTTGCAAAGTTGTGGATGTAGGATCTAGATTAACCCTAGAGGGGGGTGAATAGGGTTATAGAAAATTTTATCGATTTAAACACAGAAACAAACTGCAGAAATAAATATGCTGAAAAGTAAATCACACACAAAATTTACCCAGCTTCGGCAACCCCTGCCTACTGCTGCATTCCCATATTTCTATTAGAATTAAACAGTCTCAGGCTTACAAACACTCTAACAGACTCGCAAACCCTTGCTCCCTCTCACAAACACTCTACTAGACTCGCACCCCCTGCTCCGCCTATAGAGTTTTGCAAACTCGCAAACTCTGCTCCCTCCTATAGAGTTTTGCAAACTCGCATGCCCTGCTCACTGAACTAATTCTAACTAGACAATCTGACACTACCTACAACCTAGGTGGTGATATACCAAGACTTGATTCGTAAAGAAAATTTAAAACAAACTACAAACAGTTTAAAACATAAAACCCAATTTGAAATAAACTAAAGCCCCTTTTAACAAACAAGGCCGGCCCAATTGCTTCTCTAGCCCGTTCCTTTTCTATCTTCAATTGTTCAATGGCGGTCCATCCTTTGTTACAAAGATTAGGGTTTTCTGAAATTGGAGATTGCGACTATAAATGCTTGATTCTCTTGCTCTGTTGGTCGCTCCTTCTCTGATGATCGATTCTGGTTTGCTTGCTCGTTCTCTGATGATCGATTCTGGTTTGCTTCGAGATTGCAGCTGCTCCTTTGATCGAGTTCGACAGATTGGTATGTATTCTCTTTCGTTGCTGGTTTAATTGCTTGCTTGACTCGATGCCGATGATGATGATTTGGGTTTGGTATTTATATGAATTCGAATACACTTGAATTTGTTCGTTATCAATTCACACTTTCCTAATTTTTGCGTTCTGATGCGCACGGCTTTCCTGATACAATTTTGACTTGATGCTCACGGCTTTGATTTTGATGCGTTCGATATTTACTTGATTGATACGGCAAAAAGCTTTCCTCTTTTACTCTGTGACTTTTTCAAAGATACGAACACTTGATTTCTGACTTTGATTTTGCGTCTTGATCATCACAGCACTGTTTTGATTTCGTGAATCATATCCACTCCACGACTCTGCATTACGTCGACCATCACTGTTTTCATCCTTGCGAGCTTCATCTCTGGCATTGACATTGACATTGTATCACTGTTTGTTCACTGGCCATCTTCACTGGTCTCCGCTTGAACATTGCATTCGTGAATATGAAGTTGTCTGGTTGTTCGAACTTGTTTATGTGTCAGTTGCATTGAGTTGGTATTTGTATTTCTCTGGTCTCTTCATTGTAGTTAGCTTGTGGTCTGTATTAGGTTTGGTTGTAGCCTGGTTTCTTGGTACATTCCTGTAGCTCCATCTTGACTTAGGCTGTTGATTCATCTCTCTGCATTTGGCCTGATTGCTTCTGGTCTTTGACATGTCATCTGAATTGTGTTCCATTGTTCTCAGCTGCATTGTTGTGTTTGCCTGTTGCACTCTAGTTTCATTTTGTTGTACACTACTCTGCACTGTGTCTTGTTTCATGTTTGAACATAGCATTCATATTGTTGTGTTGGTGGCAATCTTGTTCTGCACTGTGTCTTTGTTTGGTCTGTGTAGTTGTAACTGAACATGTCCACTGCAGTTTCTTCACTGATGCATTTGGACTTGACTGTGTTGATCCAATTCGTCATGTATTGTTTCATTTCTTCAAATCTGCCTGTTTCATTTGAGTTGTGTCTGCATTGTGCATTGAACACTGTTCAGTTTCACGGTTGCTTCATGCTGCTACTTGGTCTGATTTGTATCACTTGTGTCACTGGTGTACTTGAGCTTCTGGCCTGTATTTTGATGTTGCCACTTTGTTTCATTTGAATAGCTCAGTGGTGCACTTGTTTGGTCATTTTGTACTTCTGGATGCACTTGTCTTATTGAGTTGCATTGTTCCATGTATTTGTGCTTTGATGCATTTTTGATTTGTCAAAGCTTTGCATTCTTCATGTAGCCTTGTGTTGAACCCAGTTTTAAAAACTCGGGTTTGACCTTGTGCACGTGTCGTGATTTTAAATATATTACACGTGAGTTGAACCCGACTTTTCATTTGGGTTTGACCTGTGCTCACCTGTCCCTGTAGCATTATCAAGTGTATATCGATGTGCACGGCCTTGTGGCATGTACAGTGATACACTGTGCATGTCACATTGTTCGTGTGTGATGAATTCAAATGTGAATGATGACGAACAACCCAAATAACTGAGGCAAATAATATTTTCAAAAATCATATTTCATTTTATATTGCAAAAATATTTCTTTTTCAATTTTACTACGTTAGTGAATATTTTTGCAGATTGCTCAGATGCTGGATTCAAACTGGAATGCAGTTGAAGACAAAATACGAGTGTGAGTGATATGCAGTGAGGAATTTATGTAAACTGAATTGTGATGTAATTGTGATGTAATCAAAAATGTATATGTATAGTGAGAGCTTGAATTTGTACTGTTAAAGATTGTAATAAATATTTGTTTGAATAAAATATCCATTTGAATTCAAATTCTGTGTAATTTATTTTATTCAACAAATATTTATTTAATCTATGAAAAACAAAATAGTACATTAACAAATACATTTAAACGAATATATATGTTTATTATCATCAAACAAAAACATATAAGCGCATATTCATACAATCTCCCCCATTTGATGATAACAAACATATATTTAAGATTTTGACCGTGTTAAATGTATTTGATCAATGATATACTCTAATTGCTCCCCCTATTTAAATGCTTCCTCTCTACATGATGCTCCCCCTACATATATGCATACAAATAGAAATATATAAATGAGCCTAGATGCAAATGGCAAATTATTTGACCTTTGCTTGATTCTATTTGACAAAATCTTAACTCTCCCCCTTTTGTTATCAGCAAAAGAATAATAGTGTTAGAGAAAAAGAGAGATAAAGTGATCAATATTAATCCAACATTAAACTCAAATTGAATATAAATATTAAACTTCAATAAAAATCAAACAAAAATCATAACTACCCTTGTTAGGCGCATATTCCACTTTTAGAAAGAATGGAAATGATGTTCTAATATAAAATCATACAATGTATCAACTTGTGGTACATTTATATCGGGAATTTTAATATCTACTAATCATGCATAACCGTTAGGACTTTTAAATGAGATTAGTAGTATTCCAATTTAATTTAAAAAATGAAATCAAGTATCTTCTAACCACGCATGACCGTGAGGACTTTTAAATGGGATTAGAATCAACTTGTCTATTTAATCAATTAATTTTGATGTGCGTTGCATACATGCATAACCGTAAGGACTTTTAAATGAGCATGGAAGCACATAATCAAAAATCCAAGTAATTCACCCATGCATAACCGTGAGGACTTTTAAATGAGAGTGAATACTTTGGATATTTATTTATTTTTACAAGAAAAAAATATGAAATGAAAAACAAATGATCCCTGATTATAGTACCACATATCGACCAACTATATTTAACATTTAGATATAGAAATGGTCATGGAATCTTTACCCAACAAAAAATTTTATAACTCTTGTTTGAATTTCTAAAGAAATTTTTCTAAAATATACTCTCTTGAGTAATGTATGAAAAATATCAACACTCATCACTTTTTCCAATTACTATTTATCTTTTCGATAATTATTAGGGAGTTAGATTAGTCAAAATTTGTCATTTAAAATCAAATAAAAATGACTAATCTGAAAATATGGTCAAAAATAATTTTCTCGAGGGGGTTATATGAGAAATTTTTTTTGTTATTTGAAAATTATTTGAAATGAAAAATATGCAGATATTTTCCTTGAAAACGATGCGGTTACTAAATGTCTCAAAAATCATGTTCAACTAGTAATTTTTCTATCAACTAGATTACCAGTGTAATCTGCATCTGAATTTCTTTTTCACTCTAAAATATCACTAACTAAAATTGATAAACCAGACAATGAAGTGTGCATCAAAAATTTCAAACTCAATTTTTCACAGCATTTTAAATGACATTCTCTTGAATTTGGATTGAAGCCATGTAGATAATCAGAAGATCGTGTATATAGAGTTAGCCAATATTATCATCCAACAAAACACTATGTTTAATCCAAACGAATATGTATGAAGTAATTCGAAGAATAGTGATTTTGGCATAAATGTAATTGGCCAACTATGTCGAACAAGTCAGAAAAAAAAAAATCTCTTTACAACATCTCAATATTGGCCGATTTCATTCAGAATACGGTGCAGATTATCACAATTAATATATCGATCAGATAAGTATACCTTCACCTGTTTTACCTTTACGATAATTTTTTGTGATTGCCCATTGTGATTCTGGAACAGCCAAAATCGAGAGAACACTGTTGTTGTTCCTTAGCCTGCCACCATACCTACACGGGAAAAGATTTATGTGACCTATTTGTTTTTATAGGTCCATGGTTGTTAGTGGCAGAAGATTTAGAAAAATAATTTTGTGGAGACCCGAAACTGTTTATATATGTTCCTTTTGGCGCCCAAATTTGTTTAACTTTGAGAGATTCTATATTCGTGCCTTTTGGAACCCAAATTGGTATGATTTTCATATGTTTGGGTCTATACCAAAAATTATTGTGATCGTGTCCATATTTTCTACAAATTGTGCACATGGAATTTTCTTGATTAATATTGCTTTCAACATTTTCAGATTGATTATATCCAAGTCCTTGTCCAGCTGTATTAACAGTTTGCTTCCCTAATAGCAGATTCAACGATTTCTCACTTTTTGAAAATTTATCTAAAGTTATTGACCATTGTTGGACTTGTATTTTGAGAGAATTATTTTCGTTCAATAATTGTGTGCACATTTTGATAGAATTTTCTCTCCTAGTATTTTCGTTCTCTTTTAAATCAGAATTTCATTTTCAAGTGATTTTATATTAGTTTCTGATTTTTTAATTTCTTCTTCGAATGTTGGACACTTATCACACTTAGGGATCCTACTTTGATAGGTTTTAATTAATTGGTCAAGTTGTTCATTTAATTCTATCAAAGTGTCTTTTTGTGATTCAAGTTTGGCATACTTCTCCCTAAGTCGTTAAAAACAGCCATTCACTTCGTGGAAATAAATAAGTAATTCAGAGTGAGTGAGTTTTGATACCTCGCTTGGCTTCATATTGTGCTCTCTGTTTTTTAATTTTTGATTTAGAGCTGGATTTCCGTATTTGCGGTTCCTCCTTTTGAATTTCTTTATTAGTAATGCCAGCTCGGCTGCTCCATCATCATCATCCTCATCACAACTGCTATTTACCACTCCTGTTAAGCACATTTCTTTAACCGAGTCGGTTGTGGAGGACATCTCATTGCTGATGACTTTTGCTCCATATATTGCATCAAAAGTATTCCAGATTTTCTGTGCATTTTCACAATGAGAGACGAAATAAAAATTATCACGATTAATATGAGAATATAATATATGCATAGCAAGAGCATTAATCGAGATAATTTCCTTATTCGTTATATCACACCCATTTTCAATAATATCCCAACATTTAATATTAACAGATTTTAAATAAAATTCCATTTTCAATTTTCAGTTCAAAAAATCTGTTCCATCGAAAATAGAAGGAATAATATTGGAACGACCCTCAACAAAAGTATTATTTGGTGGATTCATGACTCTAGAGTTAAAGAAAAATACCGTGCTCTGATACCACTTGTAGGATCTAGATTAACCCTAGAGGGGGGGAGAATAGAGTTATAGCAAATTTTCTCGATTTAAACATAAAAACAAACTGCAGAAATAAATATGCTGAAAAGTAAATCACACACAAAATTTACCCAGCTTCGGCAACCCCTGCCTACTGCTGCATTCCCATATTTCTATTAGAATTAAACAGTCTCAGGCTTACAAACACTCTAACAGACTCGCAAACCCTTGCTCCCTCTCACAAACACTCTACTAGACTCGCACCCCCTGCTCCGCCTATAGAGTTTTGCAAACTCGCAAACTCTGCTCCCTCCTATAGAGTTTTGCAAACTCGCACGCCCTGCTCACTGAACTACTTCTAACTAGACAATCTGACACTACCTACAACCTAGGTGGTGATATACCAAGACTTGATTCGTAAAGAAAATTTAAAACAAACTACAAAAAGTTTAAAACATAAAACCCAATTTGAAATAAACTAAAGCCCCTTTTAACAAACAAGGTCGGCCCAATTGCTTCTCTAGCCCGTTCCTTTTCTATCTTCAATTGTTCAATGGTGGCCGATCCTTTGTTACAAAGATTAGGGTTTTCTGAAATTGGAGATTGCGACTATAAATGCTTGATTCTCTTGCTCTGTTGGTCGTTCCTTCTCTGATGATCGATTCTAGTTTGCTCGCGCGTTCTCTGAAGATTGATTCTGGTTTGCTTCGAGATTGCAGCTGCTCCTTTGATCGAGTTCGACAGATTGGTATGTATTCTCTTTCGTTGCTGGTTTAATTGCTTGCTTGACTCGATGCCGATGATGATGACTTGGGTTTGGTATTTATATGAATTCGAATACACTTGAATTTGTTCGTTATCAATTCACACTTTCCTAATTTTTGCATTCTGATGCGCACGGCTTTCCTGATACAATTTTGACTTGATTCTCACGGCTTTGATTTTGATGCGTTCGATATTTACTTGATTGATATGGCAAAAAGCTTTCCTCTTTTACTTTGTGACTTTTTCAAAGATACGAACACTTGATTTCTGACTTTGATTTTGCGTCTTGATCATCACAGCACTGTATTGATTTCGTGAATCATATCCACTCCACGACTCTGCATTACGTCGACCATCACTGGTTTCATCCTTGCGAGCTTCGTCTCTGGCATTGACATTGACATTGTATCACTGTTTGTTCACTGGCCATCTTCACTGGTCTCCACTTGAACATTGCATTCGTGAATATGAAGTTGTCTGGTTGTTCGAACTTTTTATGTGTCAGTTGCATCGACTTGGTATTTGTATTTCTCTGGTCTCTTCATTGTAGTTAGCTTGTGGTATGTACTAGGTTTGGTTGTAGCCTGGTTGCTTGGTACATTCCTGTAGCTCCATCTTGACTTGGGCTGTTGATTCATCTCTCTGCATTTGGTCTGATTGCTTGCGGTCTTTGACATGTCATCTGAATTGTGTTCCATTTTTCTCAGCTGCGTTGTTGTGTTTGCCTGTTGCACTCTAGTTTCATTTTGTTGTACACTACTCTGCACTGTGTCTTGTTTCATGTTTGAACATAGCATTCATATTGTTGTGTTGGTGGCAATCTTGTTCTGCACTGTGTCTTTGTTTGGTCTGTGTAGTTGTAACTGAACATGTCCACTGCAGTTTCTTCACTGATGCATTTGGACTTTACTGTGTTGATCCAATTCATCATGTATTGTTTCATTTCTTCAAATCTGCCTGTTTCATTTGATTTGTGTCTGCATTGTGCATTGAACACTGTTCAGTTTCACAGTTGCTTCATGCTGCTGCTTGGTCTGACTTGTGTCACTGGTGTACTTGAGCTTCTGGCCTGTATTTTGATGTTGCCACTTTGTTTCATTTGAATAGCTCAGTGGTGCACTTGTTTGGTCATTTTGTACTTCTAGATGCACTTGTCTGATTGAGTTGCATTGTTCCATGTATTTGTGCTTTGATGCATTTTTGGTTTGTCAAAGCTTTGCATTCTTCATGTAGCCTTGTGTTGAACCCAGTTTTAAAAACTCGGGTTTGACCTTGTGCTCGTGTCGTGATTTTAAATATATTGCACGTGAGTTGAACCCGGCTTTTCATTTGGGTTTGACCTGTGCTCACCTGTCCCTGTAGCATTATCAAGTGTATATCGATGTGCACGGCCTTGTGGCATGTACGTGATACACTGTGCATGTCACATTGTTCGTGTGTGATGAATTCAAATGTAAATGATGACGAACAACCCAAATAACTGAGGCAAATAATATTTTCAGAAATCATATTTCATTTTATATTGCAAAAATATTTCTTTTTCAATTTTACTGCGTTAGTGAATATTTTTGCAGATTGCTCAGATGCTGGATTCAAACTGGAATGTAGTTGAAGACAAAATACGAGTATGAGTGATATGTTGTGAGGAATTTATGTAAACTAAATTGTGATGTAATCAAAAAGGTATATGTATAGTGAGAGCTTGAATTTGTACTGTTCAAGATTGTAATAAATATTTGTTTGAATAAAATATCCGTTTGAATTCAAATTCTTTGTAATTTATTTTATTCAACAAATATTTATTTAGTCTATGAAAAACAAAATAGTACATTAACAAATACATTTAAACGAATATATATGTTTATTATCATCAACAAAAACATATAAGCCCATATTCATACAGTGGAACCAACTTGGATAGAATGCATGCGAAACACATTATCATCACGATAAGAAAAATGTGATGACAAATAAAGATGATGATGATATTCCGACATTGATAAGTTTATAGAACTCACGCGTATCCAAGATGGTCTTCTATCGAATACATCGAACGAAGCTTGCTCCATTGTGAATTAGATTTGATTTGGAGGACGAAATCCCTTTTGACCTGATCGAAGGGATGTTATGAAAGACATCTAGTTCATGAATGACAAGTTATCATTTAAGGATGGATTCCTTCGAAAGAAACATACATGTGACTACATCTTTAACCCTATCAAAGGAGTTCTTCCATAAGGAATGAAACCAATGATGTCGAAAGCAGATTCATCTCTCAAAAGGCAAAGTAGACCTTCTGGCATGATCGAAAGAGTTTAAATGGACCTTTTGAAATGGTCGAAAAGGATGAGTGTCCATATGAACTACTTTCAACTCATTCGAAAGGGAGATTTAGAATAAGATGTTACCTCCTTTACATTCATCTTGATGAGATTAATTTAATCAATGATTCTCCAACAATATGTCAATTATCTTCCAAAAGTGCCTTGACCAAGTCAACTTGGTTGGAAGAGAGGTTTCGAAGGAAGTAATCTCTTTCAATCTTCCTTCAAATATCTTATTTGCCATTCACATAAGTTTAGGGATGTTGACAAGTTTTCTTGTTATTATTTTTTACACTAGAAAGAGAGCTTGAACCTTAGATCTTGCTACTATCTTATAGATTAATTATAGAGCGTTTGACTTGGCATAGGCAAATGGAATCCAAGAGAGTAAGCGGAATGGATGAAGAAGCCATCCACACTACAACCCTCGAAGAAAACATAACTCCAGCCTTCAATTTGAAGGGGTTTGTTCCAGGGAAACCTTCAGCATCAGCTCAAGAAGAGGAAACACCGCCAAAATCAAGCACTTAGAACAGTAGCTGCCAGAAACGCAAGAACTTCCCAAGATGGCATTGTCTCAGAAATCCTCAATAACAGCGAGGCCAACAAATGGAAATGAGGTGATCTCACAAAGAAGGAATTTGAAGGTCCATTCAAGCAAAAACAAAAGCAAGATCAGTCTCATATCTTTAAAAAATAAGGAATGACCTCAAATTAAAGCTGATCATCAAGGAAGGATGCTGGATAAATCACTTGAACAATTTGGTAGCACAACGTCGAAGGAATACTATCCAAACCATAAAAACTATCATGACGTCGAAGCCTATCTAAAGGATGCGGCAGAGAAAGAAATTAAATATGTGATGAACACAAAGGGGAAGAGGACCTTGGATGAAAATATGAATGACAAGGAGCGAGTATCGCCGTCTATAGATGAAATTATGGCAACTACTATTCCATCTTATGTGAAGATTCCGACTATGAAATATCATTTAATCACATACCCAAATGATCACTTAATGGCTTTCGATAGCTAGGTGGATCTATATAATGCATCAGGAGCTGTTCGATGTAGATTATTTACTGTCACTCTCCAAGGAGCTGTATTTAAATGGTATAGACAATACTGAGAAAAGACCATCTACTCGTGAAAGCAATTTTCTTACAAATTCTCTATCCAGTTTTGCACATGAAAAAATCCAACCATTGACTACACAGTTCTAGCTAATATGAAATAGAGGTAAGGGGGGTCTTTGGGAAAATATCTTAAAAGATTCAATACTGAAGTGTTAAAGGCCAAGGACATGAATGACCATGATAAGCTCATAGTGGTACACTCTGGGTTGATAGAAAATACTCCATTCTGGAAGCAACTTTTTGTTACTGGGTGCAAACATTTGCAAGACTACCACTTTCAAGCTGACAAGTTCATTCGAATGGATGAGCTATATCATGCAAAAAGAAAAGCAATGCCCATAAAGGAAGGAGGAAGATTTGGACTGGATCGAGGGCATAAAAGAGCGAGATGGAAAGAACCTGTTGCTAATGCAATTGCTTTGAACAAGCCATTGTCTTACGTCTATGTTGTAGCAAAGGAAAGTGTTAATTTCCCAACTTCCTTCAAGGCTAAGAACCACCCAGAGCAACGAAATGGAGACAGCTACTTTACATACCATAAAGAAAATAGTCACAAGACTAGCGAATGCAAATTCTTAGTAGGAATGTTCCAAAAGCTTATTCTCGAGGGTCATTTAAAAGAGTTCATTCAGGATAAGCAAAAAGCCCCATGAGTGGGAGATGGTCAACAAAAGCTCCCTAACAACACTATTAATATTCTGGAAGAATATGACCCTTTGATCTTAAGCCCACCGCTGAATAAAATTGATGTAATTCATGGGGGCCACATCCAGTTGGGACCTGCAAAGGGGCAAGAAACAAATATATTAAAAAATCTAGAGAGAATGTGTTCTCAGTCCAGGAAGAGCCCCTATTGAAGAATATGCGACTCAGTATCCCAATATAAAATCTTGTCATCACCCTTGAAGAGATGAAAAAGGGAGTTCGTCATCCATAAACCGATCCTTTGATGATCACAACTCAAATTGGATTGTAAATTATGTCCCAAATTCTTGTGGATATAGATAGTGCGGTCAATATTATCTTTAGGCATGCTTTCGATCAAATGAATATCCCTGAGTATAAGCTAGAGCCCAGAATGGAACCAATCTTCGGATTCAACAACAAAGGGTCAACTACGGTGGGAAAAGTAAAACTCTAGTGCAAATAGAGATGCCACCATGTTGCAGAACTTTCGAGACTCTTTTTGTGATAATCAATCAGCCATCCTACTATAATGCTTTCTTTGGAAGAATTGTGCTTGATCAAATAGATGCCTTCACCGAAGTACCGGATGGTGAAATTCTTGACAAAGAAAAGCCGGGGCACAGTCCGAGGGGAGTAGCTCAATCGATCAATATAAAAGGGAATCTTCTGCTTACTTTGTTTCTTCCACTATTTTCAGCCTTTGGATGATGGATTTTTACGTCTAATATTTGAAATTTTAAAATTAATAAATCTAACAAGTGCATGTATGAAAGTTACATTTCTCTTGGAGGCAAAAGGAATAGAATCGATGCTAATACCATTGGAGAAGGCCCAATCGTCACTGAAATTGACTGTCGAGGAGAAATAGAAAGAATAAAACCCATAGAAAAACTTGAGAAGGCATACACAGATTCAAATGATAACACTAAGGTAGTCAAAGTGGGAAAAGAATTGGATAACCGCTTGAAGAAAGATTTAATCCAACTTGTTAAGATCAGTAAAGACGTATTTTCTTGGTCTCATTCAAATATGGTAGGAACTGATCCATCAGTTATGTGTCATGCATTAAACATCAATTTGAAAGCCACCCCATAAGATAGAAAAAGGGGCAATTTGATAGAGTACGGTCTGATGCGTTGAGAGAAGAAGTTAAGAGATGCCTTGAAAATGGGTTTATTCTAGAAACCTACTACCTAAATGGTTACAAACCCAGTTTTGGTGAAGAAATCGAATGGAAAGTGGAGGACTTGCATGATTATACTGACCTGAACAAAGCTTGTCTAAAAGATCGTTTCCCACTACCGTAAATTGATCAGTTAGTTAATGATACTTTTAGGCACAAATTATTATCTCTCATGGACGCATATTCAGGATATCAGATACTCATGTTCAAGCCAGATGAGGAACACACTAGCTTCATTACTGAATAAAGAATCTACTGCTATAAAGCAATGCCTTTCGGGGTAAAGAATGCAGGGGCTAGTTATCAAAGGTTGGTTAACAAAGTTTAAAGAATAGATTGGCCAAAATATGGAGGTTTATGTGGATGACATGCAAGTGAAGTATAGCGAGTCTAAGAATCATCTCAAAGATTTAGAAGAGATGTTCAGAATACTACAGAAATATCAAATGAAATTGAACCCACATAAATGCTCCTTTGGAGTCCATTTGGGGAAGTTTTTAGGCTACTTTGTGAGTGCCCAAAGGATTGAAGCTAGTCCTGACCAAATTCAAGCTATTAAGGACATGGCCGAACCCAAAACCAGTAAAGAGGTAATGAGTTTGAATGGGAGGGTAACCGCTCTAAGCAGATTCATTTCCAAAGCGACTGATAAATGTATCCCTTTTTGACATAATCAAGAACAGAAGAACTTTGAATGGGGAAAGAATGAAGAAAAGCTTTTCAGAAGTTAAAAATTCATTTAGAAAAGCCACTGATACTTTCTAGTCCCAAGAATGGAGAGATCTTGTACCTATACATGGCATTTTCAGAGCCTCGGTTGGTTCAGTGTTGATTAAAGAAGGAAGTGGAGCTCAACTTCCAGTGTATTATGTAAGCAGGCGATTAAATGATGCGAAAGTTCAGGACTCGGTGATAGAATAGCTAGCCTATTGCTTGATCCTCACAGCATGAAAAATTAGAGCATACTCTCATGCACATCCGATCCAGGCATCGACCAATTTCTCCTCAAACAAATTTTCAGTAAGTTGGAAACTTTAGATAGGCTGGTAAAGTGGGAAATTGAGCTTTACTGATATTGAATTCAGTCATGGGCCGCTACCAAAGGTCAAGCATTGGCCGATTTTATTAATGAGTGTACTAACTTCATTAAAGATAAATCAAAAAAAGAAAAGGATCGGAAACCCATGTGGCACTTATTCGTCGATGGTGTATCAAACGAACAAGGAGCCAGTGCAGGATATGTGATAATAACACCAGAAGGACACTGTTTACATTAAGCCATGAAGTTAGGGTTCCCCGCAACGACTAATGTGGCCGAATATAAATTGATGGTGGCAAGTTTAACTTTGGCATTAAAGCTAAAAATCCTACGATTCAGATCTTTAGTGACTCCCAACTAATGGTAAATCAAGTGAAGTAGATATATCAGACAAAAGCCTCCAAGCTATCTCTATATGTAAAGAAGATACTGAAAATGCTGACTTTGTTTGAAGACTTTTCCATACATCAAGTTTCAAGAGCGAAGAATTCACAGGCAGATTCATTAACGAAATTATCTAGCTCAAGGGGAGTCCCAGAAACATGGATTATTCCAATTAGATACCAAGAAACTCCGAGTATTAAAGTGGGAACGTTCGAACAAGAAAAAAACTACTAGTTTTGACGAGGTCCCAAACTATGCTACAAGTGAAAGAAGAAGGAGAAATTAATAGAGAAGTATTAAATGAGAGGGCTAATCAATCAGGAACGAATAACCCATATGGTAACACTTGGATGTAGCCCATCATCAAACACTTTTCTAAAGGAACATTGCCCTTTGGCAAGCGTGAGGTGAGAAAAATTAGGCAATAAGCTCCAACCTTCACAATAGTGGATGAAATCCTTTACAAGAAGGGATATGCGCTACCTTAACTAAGATGCATAAGCCTAGAAGATGGAGCAAAATTATTAGTAGAAGCACATGAGGGATTCTACGGGGACTACTTTAATGGGACAAAATTGGCAAAGAAGGTAATGAGACGAGGTTTTTATCAGCCTCGAATGATAAGCCAAGCCATTGAATAAGTGAAGAGATGCAGGAAATGCCAAAGGTACTCAAAAGGTCCCGTATTACCCCCAAGTCAGTTAACCCCATTTTTGAGTCCATTGCCCTTTGACATATGGGGAGTTGATTTAATTGGCCAATTACCAATTCCAAAAGGAGGGGCAAAATACGTTGTAATTGCCATAGACTACTTCACTAAATGAGTTGAAGCAGAACCGCTTTCCAAGATCACCTTTGGAAAAGTACTCAGATTTGTCATCAAAAATATTATAATCAGATTTGGAATCCCCCAATATATTTTCTCCAACAGCGGAACATGATTTACGAGTGAAGAATTCTCTAAATTTTTCCATAAGAATGGACACCATTGCACATCCGAAGGCAAATAGGGCAGTTGAGGCTGCAAATAGACGATTTTGAAAAAGCGACTGAACAAAGCTAAAGGAAAATGGGTGGAAGAGCTGCCCCTTATTTTATGGCTTATCAAAAATTTGCCAAAACGATAACGGGCATACTCCCTATTCATTGACATATGGGTATGAGGCGATGTAACTAAGATTGAAATACCCTGACATCAAAGAATCGCATATGCATTCGATTTAAACCAAGAACTAAAAAGACAATTACTTGATTTGATATGTGAGTTGAGAGACAAAGCAGCAATCGGAACAACAGAGTATCCAAGAAATATTTCAAAGTATTACAATTCAAAAGTAAGAACACGATCATTTTAAGAAGGAGACCTGGTACTCCAAAGAGTAATGGCAAACACAAGAAATCCTGCGGGTGGATCGTTGGGACCAAATTTGGAAGGACCCTTAATTATTTGCAAAGTAATCCCCCCAGGAGCTTGCAATTTATGCCAACTAAACAGTCAGTCCAGTTCCTAGAACATGGAATGCAGAATATTTGAAACCATATTTCCTACAATAAATGAATAAAGCGTTTCTTTCTTCAAAAGAGAAATCTACATGGTTGGGAGCAGAATTCTCCTTTCATTTGAACATTGCCTTAAACGGCCAAAGCCTCTGTCCGTGCCGAGTTGGCTAGGGCAGAGCTCCTCCTGGAATGAGGAGTGTAAGCCTTTATCCATGCCACACTATAGATGGATTGAAGCATCGACAATTCCTTGGCCGCACCTCTGGTCAGGTCAAGGCACCTCCTGAAGGGAGGAGTGTAAGCCTTTATCAACGCCATGCTATGGCCAGGTTAAAGCATTGACAAGCCCCTGTCCGCACCACACTATGGGCAAAGGCAGGGAACCTTCTGGTGGGAGGAGTGTAATCCTTTATTCGTGCCACACTATGGCTAGGTTAAAACATCGACAAGCCCTTGGACGCACCTTTGGTCAGGTCAAGGCGCCTCCTGGAGGGTGGTTGGGTAAGTCCTTGGTTTCAGTCCTGGAACGCTAACCAAGAGCACCAGACAACAACAGACTAAGACGTCCAAGCCCAAGAGCGGCTCATCAAACAACGGGCTAAGACATGCAAGCCCAAGAAGCGGCTCATTAAGCAATGGACTAAGACGTCCAAGCTCAAGAAGTTGCTCATCAAACAATGGACTAAGATGTCCAAGCCTAAGAAGCGGTAT
The DNA here is from genome assembly GCA_030765085.1 of Allium cepa. Lineage (NCBI taxonomy): Eukaryota > Viridiplantae > Streptophyta > Magnoliopsida > Asparagales > Amaryllidaceae > Allium > Allium cepa. The sequence goes on along the minus strand of CM060937.1, from coordinate 574,097,545 downwards.
ATCTACATAAGACTAAGATGTCCAACCCTAAGAAGTGGCATATCAAATGATGTACTAAGGCATCCAAGCTCAAGAAGCGACTAACCAAACTACAACTACATATGAAGCTTATAGGGATTACACATGTCAAAGAAGATAAAATCTAAAAAGAAGAATAGAACTCCACATATTAATACCCAAATCTAGGTTTCGGGTCTTTCAATTTCAGACTTTATATTTTAATACCCGAATATGGGTTTGGCACTTCACTAATCACTCATGGTCTTCCTCATACTTGACCCTGGGTTTCGAGACTATAATCCGACTTCACTTATTAATGCCCGAATCTGGTCTTGAGATGCCTGTTATAAAGATAGTTATTATCGATTTCTGATTATCCATCATATGACCTAATCGGGGCTCGAGATTTCTATTATGAGGTTAATTATTATGGATTTCTGATTATCCGACATATGCCCATATCTGGACTTGAGATTTTTGTCATATAATTAATTATTATGAATTTTAATGATCCTTCACTAACACCCGAATCTGGGTTTGAGAATTCTGTTTCGAAGACTATTTCTGAAATCTTATTTATTAAAATCTGAATCTGGGATTTGGATATCTTACTATTAACTTATAACTTCACTTGTTGATGCCCTAATCTGGGTCTAGACTTCATAACTTTCTAGTGCCTGAATTTGAATTTCAGGTATTTTCTAATCAATTTTGGATTTCATCTATCGACTCCCAAATCTGGGTTTTAAAGTAGTAGTATTGAAACTACAATAGACATCTCAGTCATCGACCAAAAACTTTGAGCCGGTCTTCTTAATTCCCAAATTAGGATTATTAGTTTGCAACTCTGGACGACTTTCACCAACATCTGACTTTGGATTCTGGGATCATTCTTCCAAGAGGAGTTTCAAAATACACATCAGGATTTACGAATTATGAAGACTTATTTCCAAATGATAGCTTATGATCTCCTATTTCTTGACATTGGCTATCTCCAACAGGAAGTTCTTAGACTTCAATTATTATATGCATGGATAATTATTAATTACGGACCTCATATCCTTTATTATGATTAACTAACCATTTAAATTTAAAAGCATTGCAATGCTGACTTATCACGAAGTATATTTGTAAGATAATGAGTTAGCAATATAAAATGTCACTTTTCTTGAATTTTGCAGGAAAACAAGGTTATTAAGAGCAAAGAAGTTGTGAAATTTTTGTCCTAAAGAACAAAAGTTTGTTTCATACCGAGGGGGGAGGGGCAAAATGTTAGCCATAAAATCAAATTAAAAGCAAAGGCATGAATGAAAATTAATAAAAATGCCAGACTCTACTGAAAATACAAGTATGGGTTTCGACAAGGATCATGAAAGAATGTTTTGAAGGTACTAGGAGAGCTTTCAAAGGAGTCGCAAGCACCAGGCGCCCTCACAAGTGATAAACAGTGTAAAAAGCTTTCAAAAAAGATGAAAAAGAAAGCAGGGCTACCCTTTCGCTTCATTCAACCCTTTCAATGCAGATGGATTCGCGAATATAGGGAAAAGCAAGGATGAGCATGGAACACTTTTCGAAGGCAATGAATAATAACCTTTCATATGCATGCCAAACCTTTCGAAACCAAAGGTTTCGCCTTCATTCAAATTACTCAAAACAACCCTTTCGAAAGCATAGTCGAGCCTTTTGAACCCGTCAAAGCCTATGACATCAGAAGAAGGTTCTACATCAATTCACAAGCATGCAATCAGAGGCTACCTACCACATCGGAATCATCAATACTTCAACACCTTCGAAATCCTAATAACAACTTATTGACAAAGTCAGAAGTTTTTATCTTTACTTCTTATGACTACAAAGAAATAGCAAAGAGAAAAGCTTTTCCGTGGCTCTTTTGATGACGTTGAAAGCAATTCGGGAGAAAGTAGAAAGAAGGAACACTTAAAACAGTGAAAGGTGGATAAAGGACCGTTTCGTTTGACAAGGTCCAAAGGTCTGCAATAAGAAGATGAAAAGCACATGGATGGGTTAGAGAACCCAAAAGAAAAGCCTTTTGACAGCATTGAAAGCAGACAAGGCCTTTCGACCATGTCTAAAGTAATGATAAGGAAGATAAAGTGACCTTTCGACTGAGTCGAAAGCATTGGCGCGAAAGGCGACCGACTTGCATATATAAATAAGACCCAATGGGTTCGATTTTGGGGATCGGATTTTGGAATCTAAAGCTCATTTCTTTTACTTCTACTTCTTTTCAACAACAAAATCTTTGTAACCCTAAATTGATTTGGGGGAAAGCTCTCAAACTTGTAAATCGTATTGGATTAATAAAAAGGGAGAAATGCGCAGATTCATTAAGGTTTTCGATTATGAGGAAGATCATTATGATCAATAGCTAGACTAATGATCAATTGAACATATTGCTATCTTATTTTCTTAACTTCTTTCTGTCTTTTGCAAAGTTGTGGAATCAACTTGGATATAATGCATGCAAAACACATTATCATCATGATAAGCATAATGTGATGAAGAATAAAGATGATGATGATGTTTTGACATTGATAAGTTTATAAAACTTACATATATCCAAGATGATTTTCTACTGAATAAACTGAATAAGGCTTGCTCCATTGTGAATTAGATTTGATTTGGAAGGATGAAATCCCTTTCGACCTGGTTGAAAGGGATGTCATGAAAGACATCTAGTTCATGAATGACAAGTAATCATTTAAGGATGAATTACTTCGAAAGGAACATACATGTGACTGCATCTTCAACCCTTTCGAAGGATTTCTTCCTTGAGGAACGAAAGTAATGATGTCGAAAGTACCTCCATCTCTCAAAAGGCAAAGCAGAATTTCCAACAAGATCGAAAGGGTTTGAGTGGATCCTTCGACATGGTTGAAAAGAATGAATTTTAAATATGAATAGTTACTCTCGACTCATTCAAAAGGGAGTTTCGAATAAGACGCTACCTCCTTTACCTTCATCTTGACGAGATTAATTTAATCAATGATTCTCCAATAATATGCTAAATTATCTTTTTCGAAAGTGATTTGACCAAGTCAACTTGATTGGAAGAGAGGTTTCGAAGGAAGCAATCTCTTTCAATCTTCCTTCAAATATTTTATTTGCCATTCACGTAGCTTTGGGGACGTTGACAAGTTTTCTTGTTAACAAATTTTTTGAGATATAATTAACTAATATCAGATGATTCATGATCATATAGTAAAAATTATTTCTCGAAACTATGGCTAAGTCTATAATACCAAAATAATGGTAAATAATTTTAGATACTTTGGTATTTCCAATGCATCACCTTTGTGGTGAAAACAAATACCATATTATAGATTTAGTTCATGATGAATATTCATAATATTCATATTGAAATATAACTATATTTATTTTTTCAGTCGACACTGAAAATAATCATTATTTCATAAATAGTGTTTGTTATATTTTACAAAAATAATTTTCATAATTTGATGCAATCAGTAAGTGCTATATGTCATGCTTCCACTATTTCTGCCATTGCAATAACAACATATTAAATTTGGAGTTCCATTATTCACTTAATATAAATTATTTATTTCATATACTACAACTATTTACAGTGGATAGTTCTTTGATCAATTTTCTTGAACTCAAAGAATTAAATCTCATAGAAAACAATTTTCAATATGAAAATACATTTTGGATTAGAAATCATAGTTCTTATTCCAATGTTAAGTATCAATTATATTACAATTCAGGTTTCTGATATTTCTTTATGATGCAGAAGTGACTATTCACTCTCTTCATCTCGACTGTACCTTCAATCACATTTACTCTTATATATTCGCTTTTCTTTCTAAACAATCAAACCATTTAAATGAAAACCCTTACTACAACATCACAACAAACTCTTTACAAAGATGCATTTGATCATCCTTAACATTTAAGGACGTAGAATATGATCTTTCTTGTAGTTTTGGTCTAGTGTTACATTTAACAAAATACAATCTCTTTACAATCAATCAAATTGCATAATCGATCTCACAATACTGTTTGTTGGCAAATTTCGAATGAACTAGCTTCATCAAAGTATCGTACATTACGAACTATGACTATTCCCCATATAATACGTATATGCTATAGCATATGGATCAAATATCCATAGTCTTGTATTGATTTAAGAGTTTGAAACTCATAGAATGCAATACATGGTCTCGATCAAATAAAGGCGTAAGCCACCAAAGTACGAAAGAATTTAGTAGTTGTTAAATTAGATGCTTGCATGGGTGTTGAAATATAAACATGCAAGAAGATTTATTGGTAAGTATATGTTATATTTCTATTTATCAATCTTTAGTTCAGTTCGATTGTATAACTTAGTTGATAAATATTTTATCAATCATATTAAATGTACAAATTTATCAATGTTGATTATTTTAACATTATATCGCATATGTTTTTGTAATATTAGGAATGTTAAATGTTATCATTTCATTTTTCTAGTTAGGCACCCGTTAGTCTTTTATGTTTCACTAAACCCTAAGAGAAACATAGAAGCATTTCGACTTCACTAACGAGCGTTTGGACTCTTATATTTTGGGATTCTGACATTGAGGAAAGCTCTGAAAGAGGCGATGATATAGGATCGTGTAATATGGATTAATGGAATAGTTAAAGTAAGTAAAAGCAAGGAGCACCAGGATTTTATACTGGTTCGGACCTCCAGTCCCTAAGCTTTACTTAGGAATTTCACTAACTAACACCCTCACTTAACCCGGAGGAATAGGTTTACAACTTACCCGAACAACCGAACGGGATTTCTTGCCTCAAACACCGAACAGGACTTCAACTCAATTACAAAAACAATATTCGACTTGTTGTGTTCTTATCAACACTAATGAGTCTAATGTAGTACAATATTCCTATAATCTTATCCTCGAGAGTATGCAATGTGTTTGTGAAGATTTAGGAAATGTGAATTGCTATGAATTAAAAGAATGTTGAAAACAAAGCAGTGATTCAAGCAATAGATTTGTGAGTGCTTTGAGAATTTCTAGACAATATGTTCAAGAAGATAGTAAGATTAAAGCAAGAGAATTCGGTGAATTGAAGATGTTAAAATTATGTATTTATACTTGTAGAAGAGGTGCATCTGTTGGCTAAGGTTGCAAACAAGAGATGCTTCCATTTCCATTGGTGAATGGTTGCAACTCTTGGGAGGAAGAAGGTGTCCATTCATAGAAAATTCGTAGGTTCAAATTCAGTCGACTGAACAGAGAATTCAGTCAGCTGAAAATATGAAGGAAAATTTTCAGGAACAAATTCAGTTGACTGAGCAGGGTGTTTCAGTCGACTGAAACTGTACATGTTTGTATATGTGTAACAGGTTTAGTCGACTGGTCATCCCTGTTCAGTCGACTGAACTATTAAGCTGTGCACAGTGAATGTGTATTAAGAAATGAAATTTATAACATGTGCTCTAGTGTTTGTGCAAGCCTCTTGAGGATAGATTTTAACAAATAAATCTAAACTAAGACCTATAAAAATCATACTTATGTTTATTCTTGGTCTTCATCGTTCTCTCTTTAGCTTTGCACATATCTCTTCCTTCTTGTTGAAGCACATTGTCATTCATCAAAATCTTAGCGTATCAACATTCTCCCCATTTTTGATTGATGACAATACTCATGTGTACAGAGATTATTTTCTCTCCCTGAATATATGCACTATATTCTACAAAACAAGTTTAGTAACATAGATTTCTCCCCCTTTATCATCGACAAAAATGAAGTAATAATCACAGAAATATATTCTCAAAGCAATCACTGATATGCATGTCTATCGTTTAAGAATGTAGCATAGAATATATGAGAAATAGAATGTTGCATGAATGAATAAAACACAAAATGTAGCATAAAAGATTATATATACAAGCCTTGTGATAATAAGAAGCCATAAAAGAGTTTATTCATCTTTGTCCCAATCATACGAGGCTTCTCTCCCTCCCCTTTGGTTCGCGGATAACGGGTCCGCCTGTAGGAGGTCTATAACTTCCTCCTTGACCACCAGTAGCGCCACTCGTGCTGCTGCTTGTATGTTCTTCGGACGATGTCCATGTGAAGGTAGGTGCAGGACGTTTACTGCATGATGTTGAAGCGGTAGTGGAAGTTGAGCATGAGATGGCATCCCATAATTTATTGAAGAATCCTTTAATTTTATCAAGTTTGCGATCTACCTTCTTGAGGCGATTATCAAGAATTTGTTGATTTCTTGATAAAATTCCTAACGATTGATTGGTAGTAAAACTTGGCTCAATGATACGAATTTCATCTTCTTGGTCGAAGGGTTCTTCATGTCGAACTTGTGGAGGTTGTTGCGCTTGTGGAGGTTGTTGTTATTCTTGATGCCTAGCTTCCCATTCGGCAAGAGATATGATCCGAGGAGGTCTATCCGGAAGTTGCATAAGGCTTATTGTCCGTTGGTTAATTTGATGGACCATTGTATTTTCGGACTCGGGTAATGGCGTATCAACATTGAGTAGAAGTCTCATGATATATTCTCCAAAATATATAGTTCGCATTTTGCCATTGTTAAATGTGAGAAACTCATCAAGGATTAGTTGGAGCCAATTGAATTGAATATTGTCGAAAATAGCGTATAAAGCTCGATAATTGATCGGGTAGACAAGTTCATATGAACCCGTTCGTGGAGTGATAGTTCTCATTTGAGCTTTGTGAAGGATTCTAGCTCTAGGTCGTAGGGAAGTGGACTTAATATCTCTAACGTTAACTTAATATCGATAATTTGATGATTTATGTTATCAAGAGAATCCGGTACCTCTTGGCCATGAATAGGATGAACCACCTCCATGGATATCTTTGCTTTGGAATATAACAATTAGAATTAGGCTCGGTCAACCGGAATATGTATTATCCATATGGGAGATCTTCCAATTAAGATGATCCATCGACCTGAGACAAAGAGAAAGGTCTATCTATTTTCTTTAGTTCTTCAGTTAAACCAATGATTCATTATTGGAGCAGATAGCAACAATCATTTCATCTGACATGCATATTTTTTCTTTATCGATAGATTTCCATGGCTTCATTAATGGATATTCTTTGATGTAGTGAGTAATAGGATCTGCTTGTTCACCGTTCAAGAATTCTTATTTAGGCAGTTCATATCATCCATACATAGTGTTTTGATCTAAAATTTCAATTCTTCCATGCTTTAGCAGTAGCATATTACTCCATGGAGCTAAGGTCTAAAATATGGAATAAACAAGTGTTTCCACGACTCTACCACCCAGCTAATTCTGTTCCACTTAATGTCCATTTCATGGCCACATATCTTTACGCCTAACTTTACATGAATCAAATATTTCATTTCATTTGGAAAAGCCATCTCTTTCTCCACAATGTCTTTGCCATTTATTCCAATAGCGTTCCGTTAAATAGGAAGAGATTTGATAAATACCGATAACTCTCGGATGGAGTATTAGAACGGAAAGATCCATTAGATAATGAACTACTGGTTCTAAGCCATCTCTGGCGATGAATCAACAATTTGAAGTGCTTTTCTTACGTGTTCTTGATGAGCAAGTGTCTAGATATAGATGTAGAAGAATTTGTTCAGGAAGTAATAAGCCCCTTCGACATCTCTTCATTTGCAAAGAATTGTTGATGCGAAAACACATAAACAAAGGGATGATCTTTGAATGGGAAAAAGAATGGATCTATAGGGTCCCAAATGAATTGGTTTATTCAAAAAAAGCCTTGTTCTTTGGACGATCTATCTCATGTCCGGTACCGCATGGTTCCACTATGCAAGAACTTCGAATCATTCTCTTGAAGCTCATAGTTTTTATGATAAATGGTTCGCTTGCCCTGAAATGACGCGACCAATAGGGAAATCCTAATTCAGTGGACTATTCGATACAATCAAATAGACTGCCATAGGTGTGCCATATTTTAGGAGCCCAAACTATGTGATTGAATAAATCCTCCTCTATTTGTTGCAGGTCAAGGGCCCCCTCCCCTTCTTCAAACTCTGATTAGTATTTTTCATAAAAAATCTTTGATCAACGATAGAAAAAGATCCATTTTGCATCATATCTAACGGATTCCTTGGTTCGGACAGAAGAAGTGATGTCACTTGATTAATATCAAACTTACTGCAATCATTTTCTGTTCGTGAGGATCCCGCCAGAGTGCCTTCTACTTCTAATAGGCCACGAACTAGATCAGAAGCATTCTCAACAAATCCATAAGAAGTGATCCTATTATTTCACCGAATCTGGGTCCAGGTGAAGGCCAAAGATCTTGAGTGACCAATCTGGCACAACACTCAAAAGATAAAGAAGTATCGTTAATTTCTTCATGCTCGTTCCAAGTTTGAAGTACCATTTTTACAAATAGGAAATATCTTCCTTACATGATTTCTTCTTCATATAGATAGATATAGGATCTATGGAGAAATTTTACATAGAAGTACATTTTGTGCAACAGCCCTTCCTATCTGATAGAAAAAGACCCCATGATCCTGAACCGATCTTACCTGGGATCGCAAATCCCAAGTTTGTCCATGAAGAGCGGATCTAATTGTATTAGTTTCTATAATTGATTTCTTCTGTGTAATACTAATTGATAGGGCCTCATTGATAAGTGCTACAAGATCTCGTGCATTAAAACCCATGGTTATAGACCCGAATCTGTTAGTACGGAACATTTTCTTTTCCAAGTGAAATCCTCTAGTATATGAAAGAACGAAAAAAGTGCTTTCATTGTTGTGGAATAAGAAGCCTTCGTATCTTAGTGCATGTATTTAATTTATTCGGAGCTATTAGAGCGAGATCCACTTTTTGGGGAATATGAGTCAAAGCAATAACAAGAATAGTTCTAGTGGAACATCTTTCACAATCCCTGGAGAGATAGTTCTCTAATAGACCAAGGGATATGTAATTCGACTCATTCACATACAGATCATGAATGTTTGGAATTCATATTGTGCAATGGGACATTGCATTTGCTCATTCGAATTGAAGTGTGATATCAAATCGGTCTATTTTCCGCATCATATACATAGTCAGCACATTCGTCATAGTTAGCGGCTCCATATTAAGGTCATCATCAATATCGTCACTATATTAATGTGGATATCGTCACTATCATCAATATCGATATCATCAATAAGATACTCTTTAGGCTTGTCATCCAGGAACTTGTTTGGAAATACATTAACGAAAGGAACATAGGAGTTTGCTGCTAGGTTTTGACCAAATAGGATCATCCAGTTTCTATAGAACCTATCACTAAAATACCCCTAGAAGGGAATAGGGCTAAGCGGAGCGAAAAGGGTTTTCCACAAGATGGGAAATGAAAACTATTAGCCCCACATGAGGTTTATGAATATATGATCGTCTGACAATGAGCAAGGAATATCCGCCTTTCTGCTAAACAAAATCTATTGAACTCATAATTCATTAGATACTTTTTCTGAATGTCAACTAAATATCGTAAGTAAATTGATCACGGTTGTTCAATCATTTGATAACCCGAGTTATTCTTTGATAAAGGATCACTATGAGTCAGACTCAATAGGATTTGATCAATCCTTTTTTCTATCATTAAGATAGAGAACTAAACCAAGTATTCTCTTTCTTCATCATCAATCGAATCACTGTTCGCGACCTAGGATTCCATTTTATCATCAATCCAATCACCGTAAACATTTTTTCTTTTTCTTATCAATGAATATATCTCTTTACTTGTACGACTTAGATGTCTCGTATTTCTCAAAAAAGTGATTCGATTGAAGGAATTTGGTATGATACTTATGAAATTGATGAGATTTATATTCAAATATTTCTTCTTAGAACATATTGATTTGACCCCATAAATGGGACCACCACCCAATAACATGTTGCCACCAAAAGCATAAACCCATATCTCTTCCAGAGAATCTCCTAATTGTTTTAGAGCAATTAAAAAGAGATTTTTTAACCAAAAAGAATTCTGTTCAGATGTATGATACATATCCAGAAGTTTTACAACTCAGTCATGTATGATGGAATCATAAAAGATTTTATCTTTTCAAACTCTGTATGTAACTCACTAGAGGCTCGGGAAAAAAGAGAAGATGGATACAAATGAGATATCCAACAACAAAAAGAAGTAAAAGGATTGAATAGAGGAACTCTCAAACATTTCTTGATCTCAGATGTGCCCATATCAATGGAACGGGTGACTCATTATTTCAATGAATCATTTCTTCGGATAAAAGAAGAATATGTAAACACTTATTCGAAATCTCACTTATCCGAGTCTGTTGTGGAAGAATCCTCTGAGGAAGGCCATGATATATTCGATCCATACATAATATCATGAAAAATGGATAAAAAATTTTGACAGCTACTTAGTATTGCTAATGGGTCTGAAAAAGTATCTACAAGGGTGAAATTTAGATATTTGCACCCTGTCGAAGTAAGGAACCATGACATATATGATTGGAATAGATTCCATTTTGAGAAATTTAAAAAGCACTATCTCGTTGAAAGGTTCCATACATTCGCCCTTTTTCAACGTATTTCTTTAGACAAAGACTCCGTTTTTTCCTCTTTTCGGATGGTAAATATTTCTTAAAACATGGAGTGTGAATCAAACCCATGTTTGAATTGAAACTAAGATACTGATGCAAGTTCTTCCCTTCTGAATCAGATAGATTCATATCTGAAAGAGGCCGATAATATGTTCTTTCAAAATTGACTATTCATTCCTCACTTAGAAATGTTGTAGAACTGTCTACGATCAAGTAAATAGCTCTACGAACGACCGGATCAGATCGAATTGGAAAATGGAAAGATTTGTACAAGTTGAATGTTTCATCACCACTTTGTAAAAATCATTAGGTATGAATATATCAGATACCTATGACTCGATTGGTGAAATAGTCTCTCTCTCTAAAAAAATATGTTTTTTTTACCGATGCACAAAGAAAATATTTTATTGTGAATGAACAAGATATTGAGGAATTATCCATATGTAAGATCATCATTATGGATACAGGTCTTTTCCATAGAAAAGAAGAATCTTTTGTTACAATAGAACCAGAAGTGATGTGGTTCATTCAAGAATTGAAGTTGATTTTCTTTATAAAAAGAAGATATCGATGAACTTCTACGAAATGGTTTCACGGGATTCGGCATATTGTCTCGATCATGGGATATAATTGAGAAATAGGAATCCGTGTTATCAAAGAATTTTCTGTAATTATTTCTAGTATGGAATGAGTCAATCATCCACTTTGGTATCTTTTTGAACAAAAATGGTAATACTGTTCCTCCATTGATCAAGAATTTCGGTCTTTGAGAAGTATCACAATCATCCAATAAGAAGGGTTTTAATTTATTCAAATGAAAGATTTGAATATCTATTGATTCTAACAACTGATTGATGGGTTCATCATTTGGACTTTTCAATTCATAGATGTGGATCTTGGACCTATGAATGGGAGTATTCCCGATACTCACAAAGAAAAAGGGAAGTGATTTGGACAAAAAGGGAAGTGACTTGGACAAAAAGAAAAGTGACTTGGACAAAAAGAAATGAAGTGACTTAGAAAAATCTTGTTTTTCGATAGCCTCGGACCAATCATTAAATATTTACTCATACTTAATCAATCGAACACGACTTGAAAACGATTTTTCTATTCAGAAAAAAAATGTTCCTATGTTCCTCTAAATTCTTGCTCCTATTGGAACACTTGTATCTATATGCACAGGATCCCGATTCATGGATCTCTCGGTTCGAGAAATAAGAGGATCAAACCGTTTCTTCCGAGTCTCTTTCAAATTCAATAAATGTTGGTTGATCGTACATTTCATTATAGTTATATGATTCAGAGTTTCATTTCCTAATCGATCCCTTTGAATTCCATATTCTAAGTTGCGATTGGATCTATTCACTAAAAAGAATCAATTCGATACATTTCTTATGTACCCATAGATGCTATATTGGATTTGAATCAGATTTCGGATCAATCTATATTGATTAACTGCCTCCATGATGTTGTTGCTAGTAAATACCACTGTTTTTAGTTTTGAATCTTCCAAATCATTCCTATAGTGGATCTGGACCAATTTTTTTTGATCCTATGATAAAAAGATTCATTCTCGTCATAAAAAAAAGGAGGTAGTACTAATAAAGATTTCTTTTTCGGTTCATCTCTGGAGTTGAATACCTCATTCAAGAATTTTTTTTGATCCAACCCATAGGAATCAATAGAAAAGGCAAATCCCTTAAGATACACCAGATCTGGCTCGGTTATTGATAGAGTGAATACATTTGTCATTTCTTGAAATCTCTCTTCTGATTCAAAATCGTGGTATAACTGTATCCCCCTTTATTCCAGTTATGGAATAGATGAAATAAATTCAAAATTGGATTTTTTTTCAAGAATGAAATCTTATTGGAACTGTCCATATCTGAATCATCCTTCGAAACCATATCACATCCCGAATCTGATGAAATAGGATGAATTAAGACGTATTTTGTAAATACGTAATTATCTTGAATATAACAACCATTTCTTTATTTTCCGATTGCCTTGAAGGGACAAAAGAAATATTGCCTTGAAGGGACAAAAGAAATATCTTGTTTTTTCTTCAAAAATTTCTGATCTCTAATGGACTTCTCAGTAGGATTCGAGCCCAGATGAAGTTCTAACCATCTGTCAGAGAAAAAAGAACAAATTGATCTTGTACGATTCCCAAGAAATTCTTTAATTTCTTTCGGAAGTAGATGAATAATCATCTGCTTGTCACATATCGGGAATAGCCGGGACATTGAAGAAGATCCAAAAAGGCATTTCAGGAATCGATCTGATTCTATCTCTGTTTGTTCCTTTTAAAGAAAGGAAGGATCCCAAAGAATCCATCTTTCTTTTAGTTGTTGAATCTTTATTTGATCGATCAATGTACGATATTCTGAATCCCCATTTCTAATGGAATTGAAATGATCTATGGATTCACCAGAGGATCCTTTCGATTAGCAAGAATATGTTACTTGAACGAAAATATATCTTATGGAATCATATTAAATATTTGACAATACATTTCGTACCCTGCTAAAAAACCAATCCTGTTTACCGACCACACATTGTCTAACCAAATCCAATTCACTCTCAATACGTTCCCCAAAAAATCCGATTCATTCCGATTCTTCCTCCAACTAACGAAGAGATCTTGGTGGAATTGCCACATATAAAATTGAGCACAATTTTGTAAAGAAATACCTCACTTGTTTCTCGAGAAGAGATGGGAAACGTGCTCGATCTCATTTGATTGAATAGTTGCCTCAGCTCCTTGTTGTTTGAAGAAACCCTCTCCATCAATTGGTCCCTTTTCATGAAAAGCAGACATGAGATAACAAATCAAGTCTTTCCCTAAGATTTTGAATAGCTGTCCTGAATTCAAGTTGATTATGTTTCGCTTCTTCCTCGGAGAAAGATGATCAAACAATTCCCAATCATGGTCCTGGCGAATCAGATCATTTGTATAGGATAAAAAAAGAAACTCGAAATATTTTCTATCTTTCTCTTTGAATAAGATCTCAATTCCAGCTATGGTTTCATTAGCTATCTTACAACTAGAATCCCTGTTTTTTCCGATCCGGTTCCTCCACCACTGTGAACCCCGGTTCGATGCAGGCATGATACACTTTTTATTTATTGGGAGAACCCAAGTACTCTCTTGCAGATCCAAATGTTTTTCTCTTTTGAAAGATACAGGAGTGAAACAATCAATTTATTGATATTGGAAGACCGAAAAGATTCTTCCAATGTCTCATTTTTGGGTTTAATGGAATTCATAGTTATAGGAAGAAGCTCCATCAAACATAAATTTTTTTCGACCATCTTTCAATTGGTAGTATGAGATATAAGGACCACTACTACAAGCAGTACTACACCTTTGATTGTGATCGATTGCTTGTTGAACCCTATGAATCACATGAAAGTAGGATACTCTAAATTCAAGGGTCAGATAGTTTCATAAAACGTTCTTAGTGGAAAAAATGTGAGTGAAAGATCCCATTTATTCGAATTTGATCCATGAATCTAAGAAATAGTGAGAATTCTTGATTACACTCCATATCTCTCTCAACTCGATGATCCAGGATTTGAATTGATATCGTTTCATTAATTCCTCCTAAAAAAATTCATTGATTCCTCCTAATGATTTCATTTCAATTGGAATTTGATTATTCACAATGTACAATGAGCCATGTTAAGCATCCATGGCTAAATAGTTAAAGCGCACAACTCATAATTGACAAATTCATAAGTTCATTCATGTTGGATGCACGCCAATGGGAACGTTCAATAAGTCTACTGGAATTGGCTCGGTATCAATGGAATCTCATCATCCATACATAACAAATAGATATGGTATATTCATACCATAACATATGAACAGTAAGAACTAGAATTCTTATTGATACTGGGACTCATAGGAAAAAGATGGAGTTATGGATGGAATCAAATATGAAGTATTTATAGGAAAATGTATTCGGTTATAGGGGAACAATAAATATACTTCTAATGTCAAATTAGGATCAACTAGGATAGAAATAAAGCATTGAGTCGAACTCTTCTTTGGTGTCAAGGTAATAGCTATGAATAGTCATCGACTCCCATGAAAGGATAGAAGAGTAGGACCTATTATGGGACATACAATGCATTACAGGCATATGATCATTACGCTTCAATCGGGTTATTCTATTCCACCTCTTATAGATAAAAGAACTTAAAGCAAAATACTTAATAATACGGCGATACATTTATACCAAAGTTCTACCCCAAGCATACGTAATAGAGCCATAGATAGTCAAATGAAATCCAACCCATGAAATAATTTGATCTCTGGACAGCATCATCGTGGTAAAGGTCGTAATGCTCGAGGAATCAATACCATAAGACATAGAGGGTGAGGTCATAAGCATCTATACCGTAAAATTGATTTTGAATGGAATGAAAAAGACATATCTGGCAGAATCGAAACCATAGAAATGACCCTAATCGAAATGCATACATATATCTCGTACATTATAGGGATGGCGAGAAAAGATATATTTTACACCGCAAGGGGGATATAATTGTAGATACCATTATTTTTGGTACAGAAGTCCCTATATCAATGGTAAATGCCCTTCCTTTGAGTGCAGTTTGAATTATTGATTTACGTAATTGGAGGTAACAAATTAGGTTTATGATGAAATCTAGAAATCAATCACTGACCCAATTTGAGTATCTCTACGGGATAGACCTCAACAGAAAACTGTTGAGTAATGATGGCAAGTTATTGAGTTCCGTAATTCCTCATAGAAATTATTGACTCTAGAGATATGGTAATATGGAGAAGACATAATTGTTTGAAGCACGCACAGAACCGAAAGCGCCCCTTGTTTCAAAGAGAGGAGGATGGGTTATTCACGTTTACTTTGATGGTCAGAGGCGAATTGAAAGCTAAGCAGTGGTAATTATAAAGATCCCCTGGGGAAAAATAGAGATGTCTCCTATGTTACCTATAGTATGTCTAAGTGATGACATAATTTCATAGAGTCATTTGGTCTGAATGCTACATGAAGAACATAAGCCAGATGATGGAATGGGGAGACCTAGGGATGTAGAAGATCATACATGAGTATTCGACAGATTTGGATTCCTATATATCCATTCATATGGTACTTCATCATACGATTCATATAAGATAAAGATCCATCTGTCTAGATATCATCAAGACATCTAGAAAGTCGTACGCTTTAGAAGAAGCTTGTATAGTTTGGGAAAGGTTTTTAAAAGAAGAATCTACTTCAACCGATATGTCCTTAGGCACGGCCATAAATTACATAGAAATCACGCTTGGAAAGGGTGGACAATTAGCTAGAGTGGCAGGCGTTATAGCGAAACTGACCGCAAAAGAGGGTAAATCAACCATATTAAGATTACCATCCAGGAAGGTCCGTTTGATATCCAAAAACTACTTAGCAACAATCTAACAAGTGGGTAATGTTGGGGTGAATCAACAAAGTTTGGATAGAGCTGGATCAAAGTATTGGATAGGTAAGCATCATGTAGTAAGAGGAGTAGTTATGAACCCCGTAGACCATCCCCATGGAGGTAGGGAAGGGAAAGCCCCAATTGGTAGAAAAAACCCACAACACTTTGGGGTTATCCTTTGCTTGGAAGAAGAAGTCCAAAAAAGAAAAAATATAGTGATAGTTTTTGGTAAAATCCAATTTTATTTTATTAAGCGTTGCCCAATTGTTACATTTATTTACACCAATTCTCTTTGTCAAAATTATATCACTTTGCAAGTATGAAATTTGGTAATGGTAACAATTCCGGTATCATCAATATTCAACTCCATAGTTCAAAAGAAATTCTTTGGTTCAATAATAACAATTATTATTAACTAACATACTCTGACCAAAGGCTTTGACTTTGAATTGACCTGAGTTGATCGTGGTATTAACCCCATGTAACTGAGGAGACAAATCCTCTCTTAAATAGTGCTTCACTTTCAATACTTTCACTTAACCCAACTGTAGTCACTCGATGGCCACCATTCCATGATTTGACTATAATCAAAGCGAAGCTTTCATATTAAAGATCAATAGTATTCTCAAATTGAGATAACTGTTCAAACCAGCCACATCAACCGTCCAATATTTGGAGGGCTTTATTTATTCTTGCCTCAACGGATACATCAATATCCAATCTCGATGCATCTTGACTAGGAACATTTAAAATGGTGTTATCCATAAAGTTTCAATGTCGAAGCAAATGTTATAAGTTGCGACATCATAAAGAAACCAATGCCGCTAGGATCAATGCCGAAACCCTACAGTGCCACATCTCGTCAATGAAAGGCCATATACAATGCATGTAGACTATTCGTAGAGTTATATAATGAATGACGAATCCCTTATATTGTTAAGTAACATTGTGATTTGTTAGTATACTCTGGGCCGCATCTAAAGCAACATAACTACTCAGCCATGCCACATATCATACAATGTCATATCCTATCCATACCACCAATCCTTCATGTTGTCTTCCTTCAATGTCGTGTATAATGCGATGACGCTTCCTCTCAATATCAAGCCACATGTGATATTACACTACTTCTGTGTTGTATACTATCTATGTTGCATTTCATTAATAAGGAGAGGGAGGACACCGCACTTAGTCGATGTAGCATAGATTTTATACCGCCCATCATCGAATGTGCATGATTTATGAATGCCATACTTTCTCAATGTTGCCTTTATTCAGTGTCGCCGGCTACCACTAAAGCAATGCCACATATCAACAGCGCCGAGATTGATGTTGCACTTAATCAGTATCAACTCCAATTAGTGTCACCTCTTATCAATATCAAGAATCAGTGTTGCTGTTGAGTAATGTCGCTTATCATCAAAACTGTCTCATTTCAATGTAGCATTATATCGATACCGCACTTCGAAGATATCACCATAGATCTTTGATACGATGTTGATAATGACTATTGTTAATGTCCATACAAATGCTATCAAAATGTATATGATACTGAACAATGCCCCCATATTAACATTGCTTCATGTTGGTGTCGTCTTCCATTGTTGAATCATTTTGAAGATCACTGAAAGAAAAACATGGAACCTGTCACCATTGACGACATCGAAGACTATGCATGCCGAAGATTGGACACCAAATGTGGCATTGAGCAGCCGCGCCAAACTCTTCCCTTATAAATACGACTCTAGGGGTGAGGATGAAGAGGAGCTCATTTCTTTTCTCACCTCTCAAAATTAAACTCTTGTAACCTTAAATTAAATTGGGATAATTCTAAATTAATTGTAATCATGCTTGATTTATATGAATGTGACGATCCACCTTTCTACTCACAGAAAGACGTATCATCAATAAGAAAAGAAAGAGATAGAAATAGAAAAGGTAGAAAGAAAGAATAACAACATCAGAATCTCACAGCGGAAACGGAACAAAATATAATACATCACATAACTATTATATAGTTTGCATATATCAGAGTTACACAACGTCATTTAAACATGACAGTCATATATACATCTGCCATTACATACATACCAAAATACAACATACATCAACTAACACAGCGGAACTAGATAGATATATACGTTTGGACTCCTACTCCAAGCTCCTACAGAACTCAACAATCCAAAACTTATCACTTGGCTACTCATAAAAATTTGAGCACTCAAGAGTTTACGAAAAAAACAGAAATAAACTCCGGGTCAGACATGGGTCTGGTGTGAGTAAATGGTTTAAAGTTTCTTAGCTTTGAAAACATTTGAAAATAAAGGTATCACGTAAGACTTTCCACATATAAACACGGGTAAGTTTTTACCTTACGCTAACCAAAACAATTTTATAGGAAATCCAGTGATATTATAATAGTGTCTAGGGTTTTCAAGTAAAATACAGAAATAGCTGAAATGCTTACATCTCACATTCCAACATAGTTGGGCACAATCAAAACGTACGGCGCTTATTGGAGATTGGATTCCATACAATGGCAGGGCTACTGGGTACCGCCCGTCACAGTACGCGGCCTAGATCACCGTAACGAGGATCACTCCTGACCCCCTACAACACAAGGCCGGAACCATTCCTTACGGAATAGTTTCAAACAAGATAACCCCACGGTTGTAGCTAGCAACCGCCCACACAGCCGAGTAAAAAGGGACATCTAGACAGGGGTATATCTCGTCTTACTTGGGTGCTATCCACCTAACATTGCTGCACCTCCCCTGTTTTAGCCATTCCCGGTTGATGAGGCTTGAGGCTGCGATTACCTTTATAGAACATATCTCTTGGAATGCTCATCGTCCACCTGACGATGTTTTGAAAGCATTCAATCCATACAAGTTCATTCCGGGTTCAAACGAAACCGAAGGCATTATCTCGTTATACTCATTTTGGAATCACCCTCAGAGTTAACGACAATAACCTTTGCATTCTGAAACACCATCTCGATCTTCGCTTGAGATGCCACGGCCTAACGTTTAATTTGGATCAATGTGGTTTTCGGATAATCATAACTGACACCCAATCCCGGTCTCATCGAAATCCAAACGCCATTTTAAAGGTCAAGTTGTTTAATAGTTTAAACAGTTTAATTCAACACTTTGAATTCACATAGCATTTATCACAGATAAATCATACACAATCATCATAGGTATATCAAGACATATCACAGAGTATCACAGAATATCACCAAATAGATATCACAAAATCCAGATATTCTACTTATACAATCATCCATAAGCAAACATCTTTAATCCTTATTGTAATTAATTCAATTTAAATTAATTATTTGAGAATTAATCACTTAATCCTCTTTAATAAATCATCAATTAATTAACTATTCCATTTCAAATCATTTAATTAATTAATCACTTCTTAATCAATTTATTAAACCTTAATTACTAAAATATTAATTAATAACCTTAACTATTAATTAATAAAACTTAATTACAAATTGATTAATTCTTAATTATTTATTTAATTAACTACTAATTATAAATTAATTAAATTTAATTATCTAATTAACAATTCTTAATTACAAGTTAATTAGACACTTAATTATTAATTAACCAATCTTTAATTACAATTGTAAATCCCTAATTACTTAGTTAATTATAATTATTAATTAATCATTCTTAATTACCCTTTTCAAACAATTAATTAATAATAATAATTTATCTTAATTAACATTTAAAAATCTTCTTTAAACTTTGAAATCAATTTATTACTAACTTGAAAACTTTAATTAAATTTAAAACTTGTCTTACATTAACTACTTAATTAAAGTATTAATTGGATTTTAAAACATTGTTAAGTATTTACTTAATTTATTAAAACCTGAAACAAATTCTTAACTTAAGCTGTCAAACACTAATTATCATCATTACTTAAAATTGTTTAAATAATTTTCTTAACTTACTATTATTATATTGCAGGTTTGGAAACCAAACCCGAGCAAGATTCCAGTTTACTCGAGTACACACTCTGGTTTCTCCCTCCATTCCCCCGAGACCTTCTCTCTTCCTCACGTACTTTCTTCTTCTTCTCTTTTTTCTATTTCCAGTTAAGTTGAGTTTGAGTTTAAGTTTAAAGTTTGATATCACGTAACATGCTCACGTACTCGGTTTCTAACCCGAAGCGATCCACCATTTTACTGGAGTAACAACTCGAGTCGCTCACCATTCAACAACTCTGACACCATATATACGCCGTACACGTGCACGGCATCTCACCGTAGCTCCGGCGAACCTCACTACCTCCGGCAAGTCGCAAAACTCACCTACACTCGAAATCAAAATCGATTCGACACCAAAAATTCTAAATCGAAATTTAGCATTTCGCTCGAAAACCTGTACTCGACCCATCCAACAAAATCACTTCGCCACAGTTGCTCAGACCACCGGAGATGCTCCAATTCCGTCCACACCACGTCAACACCCCATACTACCATCCCCTTGAATACCACGCAACTCGATGCATTAGAGGTGACGAAATCACCTCGTTTCCAGACATGTGCAAAACTTGAACATAAACCCTAAATTCACCTCGTTCCTTCTATTTGTGCAATAGAAAAATTATTTGACAATTTTCTTGAAATCATCGATGATCAAACCTGCTTCACACAAAATTTCAACATCCAATATTGGATCGATCATCAGAAAATGGTTAAAAAGCATATTCAAATAAGAACTGCTCGTAAAATTCTAAACTAAAAATTACCATTTTTTAAAAAAAAAAAAATCTTATTTTGCAGTGCGGATTCAAGTTATGAAATTGAATTAGCTTTTCATGACAGTCGAATTTAACACAATATTACCTATTTTCGTGTAAAACAAGATTCCAATGGTGCTACCACACAAACATGTTTTAAACAGCTTTTAAAATCTTGATTTAGGTTTAAACTTCTTGTTTTTTTTGAAAACTCTAAGCTTAACAATGATTAGATGAAAATATTTTGAGTTTGAATAAATATTCAACTCTGTAACAATAAACAGAGAAGACAATATATTCAATTTTCACAGAACAACCTATATATAAACATAGAACTATATTCAAAAATAAAGAATATACAAAACCATATTATCAATGAATAACCTGTACTGTTTTTAATTAAACTTAAAACTTTAAAATCTATGTTTACTCGCCTGAAAACCAGTTTGAATAGAGAGCAACTTTTGTTTGAAAACCTGCAGTCTTGATCTGCCTTTGAAACCTGTCTGGTTTTGTTGAATTGAATGATGTTTGAGTTTGTAAAATAATGATACTTATTTTTTTTTTCTTTTTTTTTTTTCTGGATTGCTAAGTTTTGAACGAACAGGAACTAGCCTAGATGTATATATAAAGAAAATAGTTTGTACAGGGCAGGCTTTAACTGGTTTAGTTTTCTTCTTTTTGTTTTGATCAGATTTATTTTCCTTTGACTAAACAGGATTTTGTTTCAGACTGAAATGATTTTTTTAACCTTCGAATGACTTTATTTTGTGCTAAGATGATGGTATTAAATGCATATGCTTCCCATTTTGTTTACATACTTATCTCATTTGGTTTTTGTATGAAGATATTTATTTTTATTATCTTCTTACTTGCATAATTCACCTACATATCTACATTTGCCTGGTACTTTTGTCCTTACAAGTTTTAACTTATGTTGCATGCACACCATACTTACTTAATCCTTGTTTTTATTTTTATTTCTATTTTAACTATCAACATTTAATTTATATTCATATGTTTTATACTTATATTTTATACTTATATTTAATATTGATAGGATTGGTTTTATTTTAAACATTTTTAAAAGACTTCATTTCATTTTAAACATTATTATCTATATTACATTCATTTATATATATCATATCAAATGTTAATAATGTAGAACATTAATTAAATTGAATAAAATAGATTTTATTTTAAATATTTTTGAAAGGCTCTATATAAATTTTCAAATCAAAGTTTCCTTTTCAAAATACATATGTATATAAATAAATGGCAAATATTCCAAAAGTCCTATTTATTTAAAATGATAAGTTTACATTTTATTTAATTGGATTAAATATTTATTAAAATAATATTGCCAAAATCACGGGTCGTTACATTCCTCCTCCCTTAAAAGAATTTCGTCCCCGAAATTTAAAACAAAAGATAATTCAAAAGCTTTTATATCAACCATCCAAGCATACATATCATCCATACATTAGCAAACAACCAAACATTTATCCTAACAAACATCACTAGCTATCCGGACACAAATCCGAATAGGTTTTTCTAAAACTATCCAGAGTTTCCTAGGTACAATCTCTGGGATCCTCGCTCCACTGCACTTTGACGAGCTTCACTACTTTGCTCCTGAGTTGCCTCTCGTCTTGATCAACAATCCGAACTGGATTCCTGACCACAGACAAATTTGGCTCGACCTCCAAATCTTCCTGGACTACTGGTTCTACAACCAGTGATGGATCATGAACAAACTTCCTTAGATGGAATACATGAAATACATTGTGAATTCCAAACATCCGTTCTGGAAATTCAATTATGTAAGCTACAGCACCAATCCTTTCCAATACCCAAAATGGTCCTATATATCTCGGGGCAAGTTTTCCCGTCTTTCCGAATCTAATAGCTCCTTTGATCGGGGAAACTTTGACAAAGACAAAATCACCAATCTCAAATTTCAATTGTCTCCTTCTCTTATCGCGTACTTCTTTTGATGGTCCTGAGCAGCTTTGATCCTTTTCCTGATAAGCTCAACTTTCGCATAAGCTTCATGAATTAGATCGGGTCCAAGCACAAGACGATCTTTCAACTTTATCCAACAGGATGGGAATCTACACGGTCTTCCATATAAAGCTTCATAAGGAGCCATCTTAATACTCGCTTGGTAACTGTTATTGTATGAGAATTCTACCAGATGAAGATGGTCTTCCCACGATCCACCAAAATCTAAAACACAAGCTTGCAACATATCCTCTAGAATTCGGTTCAGCCTCTCCATCTGTCCATCTGTCTGAGGATGATAGGCTGTACTCAATCTCAAACTCGTTCCCATAGCTGATTGCAGAGCCTCCCAGAATTTGCTGGTGAAGATAGGATCACGATCACTTACTATACTGACAGGAACACCATGCAATCTAACTATCTCTCTCAAGAAAATCTCTGCCATAGAAACTGCAGTATGAGTTGCCTTAACGGGTATAAAATGAGTGCTCTTAGTTAGACGATCCAAAATCATACATATTCCTTCGTTTCCTTTCTTTTCTCTTGGCAAACCATCGATGAAATCCATCGAAATCATCTCCCACTTTCAATCTGGAACTTCCAAAGGCTGCAACAAACCGGCAGACTTTTGTTGATCTCCTTTCACCTGCTGACAGATAACACAACTATTAACGAAAGCAGCTACATCCCTCTTCATGCTCGGCCACCAGAAAACTCTTCTTATATCTTTGTACATCTTAGAAATTCCTAGGTGGATATTCAATCTGGAGCGATGACACTCAGTTAAGACTTCTTGCCTCAATCCATCTATATTAGGTACACATAAATGACCATTAATCCTCAAAGCACCTTGATCGTCCACCTTGAAATCCGAATATCGACCATCCTTGGTTCCAAGAACTAGTTCCTCAAAAGATCTATCCTCCAGTTGCTTACTTACGATTCTTTCCTGGAGAGATGGAACAACTTCCAAAAGAGACAAAACTGCATTCCTGCTAAGAGCATCAGCTACAACATTCGCCTTTCCTGGGGTATACAGACTATCCAAATCATATAATGCCAGAAACTCAACCCATTGCTGCTGCCTCAAATTAAGATCCTTTTGAGAGAAAAGATAGTTCAACGGTTTGTGATCCGTGAATAACTCGAACTTCTCTCCCAAGAGATAATGTCTCCAGATCTTCAAAGCAAAAACAATGGCTAAAAACTCAAGATCGTGCGTAGCGTAGTTTCTCTCATGTCGCTTTAATTGCCGGCTCGCATACGCAATAACTCTACCATTCTGCATCAAAACTGCTCCCAGTCCAACTATACAAGCATCTGTATAAACTTCAAATTTGCCTTTTCCATCCGGAATAGCTAGCACAGGTGCACTGGTTAGCCTTGTCTTCAACTCCCAGAAAGCTTCTTCACACTGGGTTGTCCATTTAAACTTAGCTCATTTCCTTGTCGGCTTAGTTAGGTGCGAAGAAATCTTGGAATAGTCCTTGATAAACTTTCTATAGTAGCCAGCTAATCTCAGAAAACTGTGAATTTCAATCGGTGTCTTCGGTTGCTTCCATTCCAGAATAGTCTCAACCTTCGCTGGATCTACAGGAATACCTTCTCCATAAACAATGTGCCCTAAAAATTTGACTTTCGATTTCCAAAAATGGAACTTAGAGAACTTCGCCTTCAAAACATGCCTCCTCAGTGTCTCTAACATAATTCTCAAATGCTGCTTGTGCTCTTCTTCAGAATTAGAATAGACCAGAATATCATCGATGAACACCAGAACAAACTTATTCAATACATCCCGAAAGACTCGATTCATCAGATCGAAAAATAAAGCAGGAGCGTTGGTTAACCGAAAGGCATAACCAACCATTCTTAGAAACAATTTGGTCCCCTAAATCCAGTTAAAGGGATGTTGTCCTCAACTACCCTTAACTGATGGAAACCTGAAGCTAAATCCAGTTGAGAAAAGACATAAGCTCCATGCAGCTGGTCAAAAAGATCATCAATACGAGGAAGAGGATATTTATTACGGATAGTCACTTTGTTCAATTCTCGATAATCTATACAGAACCTTAGCAATCCATCTGACTTAGTGACAAACACCGTAGCAGAACTCCAATAAGAAAAACTGGGCCTAATCAATCCTTTCTCCAAAAGATCCTGAGTCTGCTTAACTAACTCCTCCCTCTCTCTAGGAGCCATCCTCCTACTAGGCTGAATCACTGGTACTGCTCCTGGAATCAAACCAATGCAAAACTCTATCTCTCAGTGCGGAGGCAAACACTTGACTTTCTCGAATACATATGGGAAATCTTGGACCATATCGATATCTTCAACCTTCTCTCGAGAAGTCTCAACTCCATGTAAATAACTACTTATGACAATCCCGATTTTTAATTAAATTTAAATTGATAATTAAAATGGATTTTGGAATAAAATTGTGGATTGATTTGAATATTTTCAAATTTAAATAGGATATTTGTTTATTTGGACATTGATTTTTAAAATTTAACTAGGGATTTGAAATTGGATATTTAATATCTTATAAATAAATAAAAAAGTAACATCCTAAAAATTTTCAATATAGATTAATAAAATATTTTAAACTTTTGAAATAATGAGTGTTTTAAAAAGTCAACTAAATTTAAAAAAAAAAAATTTATACATATATGAGTAAGATTGAATTTTTATTCAAGTGAATTGGAATTTGAAATTAAATTTAAAATAAGTGTTAAAATTTTGAGTAGCATTTAAAAAATAATTAAGATGTAATGTATATATATTTTTAAATAAGTGGCATTTAAATAATGTATATAATGTGTATACATTAAGGAATAATGTGTATAATGGAATATTGGTTTAAAAAGTGATATTGTAAAATTGATATAAACAAAAGTTTACAAAAGCTAAATTATCTTGTATACTTAATAATTAGATTTGATAAAATAAGAAGGACTTAAAACACATAGCACATATATATATATATATATATATATATATATATATACAAACAGATTTTGTTTATACAAAGCTTTGAGATGAATGCATAATTTGAAAGTGTAAAGTTTAAAGTACATAAAAACAAAACAAATGTAAACATACCTTTAGATCTTACATATCTATATACATACCAATAGCATCATTACCTTTATTTAAAATAATGAAATCTAAAATTACAAGAAATTTCACATCTTCCCATATGCCATCATATAGTATCTTAGAAAATCTGAACAAAATAGTAGAAAAAGGATTTGGCCTCACATTTTTCAATACATAAAGCTGTTCAAAAACAAAAACAATTCAGTTTTTAAACCAAAAGAAAGAAACCAGGCTGAAGAGATCTTATCTTCATTTGCTAGGAGATCTGAAACTACAAATAAAAAAGAAAAAAATTAGATCAAACTTCAAACTGGGAAGGCAAATGCAAGTTAGACTTAGCTTAAATCAAGGCAAAGTTTAAAAGCAACACTCAGTTTCTTAAATCATAAACATCTCCAAGTAAGTTTCAGATTCAACTACAAAAGCCTGTAAAATTTTGGAGCTTGAAGCATCCTCAACCTGGGAATATTAAGATAAAAACAATCTTCAAGCTTTGTTTGCATTTCTCAGGTAAGCTTTTAACTTCATAGTTTAATGAATTTATGGGTTCAAAAAATAAAGCCTTGACATAAACAAATTCAATAAATATGAAACACAGAGCTGCAGTTTTTTTTTTAGCCGGAGGAAGTGCAGTTTTCCTCTGAAGATAAATAAAGGCAAGCAAGATTTTTTTTTTTAGATTTGAACCTAATATTGTTAATCGGTATTAAAACAAAGAATTTAAACAACTTTATTGATCAGCTGCAGGTATGAAATAAAAGTCCAAGACAAATGAATTTCTGTTTTCAAATGCAGGAAAGTTCCCCTGTTGTATATGTAAGAATTCAAATTGTAAGTAAAATAAGATATGTTGTAATTGTAGAAGTAAGTAAATAGAAAAGTAAGCAAAGTTTCTTCTTACAACTTACAGATCTAAAAATCCAAGATTTAAAGAAGAAGAAAAAATTTGCAGGCTCAAAATTCAGCTTTTGTTCCCTGTACTTTGCTTCTGCCTTCACATTTCAGGTGAGTAAAATCTTCAACTTTGAATCTGTTATTGCTGTTGAGTAAACTATACTTTGTTAAAATTTGTTGTGCTTGAATCTCTGCATAAATGACATAGTTTTGAATGGAATGAATGAGTATGGTTGTGTTTGATTCCCCTGGAAACATTGTTTTCCTATTTCTATCTTCCCGTAACATTTTGTTACAGTGAAGTTTTAAGATTTCTCTCCCCTATTTCCTTTGGAAAAAAATTTGTGGGATTAAGCAACAAATATATGATGCAAAGGAATCACTGTATTGATGTTGTTTTGCCTATTTGCATGTATATGGGATTTGTGTCTTCCTGTTGTCAGTTTTTAAACTCTATAAACATGCTATATCCTGAAAGTAACAAAATTTACAAGTTTAAACAATTGTTTGATGAATCTGATGCATGATGTAATTCTTGAATCTATGATGTGATGCTTGCATGTTTGTTTAGGTATGAATTGAATGTATATATGTGAATATTGTTGTGTGTATGTCTGTGTATAAACATACACTGCCCTCTGTTATATTCCCAGACCCAGGAAAACCCAAAAAAGAAAAAAAAAAGAAAAAAGGGTCATATCTTTCTCCTCAGGCTAGATTAAGCTTTGATCTTTTAAGAGAAATTGGTTGTAACAAAAAAAAAATTTAAATTTTAAAATTGGTCCTAAGTAAAGTTAATAGGTGAATATTTTAAAATTTAGATTTACAGTAAAATCGGTAAAAATAAGAAAAATTTATGGTTTTAATTTGGTAATTTGACTTTGCAAGCTGATACGTAATACCATTTAATGAATTTTGATAATTGAATCTCGATTTTTAAGTGGAGGAGTCGCGAGCGTTTGCGTGATGAACGAAAATTACGTTTTGGGTAAATTCTGTTGATCAGTGAGGAATTGATCAACGCGATAGTCACTGGTGGAGGTTCAAGTGATGATGGCCGTAGGAAAAATACTCGGAAAATTTTTAGCACGCCGTAGCGGCGGCGTGGCGTCGATTTAGGGTTAGGTTCATAGTTTGTGTTTGCCGAGTTTTTGGGGTTGCTTTCGTCAACAATGGGCTATGGGTGATCGGACCCAGGGATAGTGGTACGTTGGATCGTGACGTGGCTCTGGTCAAAAGGGCATGGCCAATGGTGGTTTATATCGACGGCGAGGGGAAGGTTTGTTGATTGGATTTAGTTCCAGGAAGAAGCAGTGGGTTCGATGATGTTCAATTTTGAACTCGACGTGGTTAAGGCAACTTGGGTGGTCAAAACATGTAAATGGATCGTCGGAAACTCATGGATGGTGGGGGCAAGAGACGTAGCGGCGGCGGTGACTCGTGCACGTGCACGTATCACTTTGGCATATGCATTGTTATGTTCAGTGAGCTCGAGAAGGAGAGTCCGATACAGGTTGTGTTCGTTCGTGTTGCTGCTGTTTCAGGAGGGTGGTCTTCGAGATGATCAGAGATGGTCTCGTGGGGTTCATGGCATTGGATTTTCATCAGCTTGGGAGATGCTAGTTTGGTTTCTGAGAACAGGGAGGAGAAGAGATTGGGAGAAGCGGGTTCTTCCTGTTTGTTTACGTTGGGCTTCGGCCCATTTGTGTTGTGATTAAATAGGCTCGGTTGTTTTGTTGTCTTCAGGGTTTGGGCCTCAGACCGATCTTGCTTGGTTTTATTTTCAACAAGCTGTGTTAATAAAGAAAATTGTTATAAAGTTAAAAAAAAATTGTTTGGAAAGCATATAACCAGCATGGAATAAGAGAGTGAATCAAAGTACATCTTTTGAACAAAAGCACTTTTATATTGTAATGTTTATTTAAGTTTACTTGCTTTAGGTTATTTAAATAAGTTATGTTATCATAAAGTTGTCAAGTTTTTTTTTATTAATGCTTGAGTGTCATGTGAAAATTTTGTTTAAGTAAAGTTGATTAATTAATAATTAGAGGATTATTTAACCAATGTAAATGAAAGGTGATTAAGTAATGATTTAAAGGTTAATTTAGTAATGATTTGAAGGTTAATTAAATTGTAACTGAAAGGTAATTAATGATAATTAATCAATTAATGTAATTAATCAAAAGATAATTAAAGATTAAAGATTGATAAATCAATATTAAGAGTTAATTACTTTAAAGTATAATTAATCGATGTGGTTAATTAATTAAGGTAATTAAATCAAGAATAATAAATTAAGGTTAATTAACTTAAAGTGATTAAGAAAATCATTATTAATTAAGGAATAATTAATTACTGTAATTAATTAAGGAATAATAAATCTATTAATTACTCGATTAAGGACAATTAATTATAATTAAGATTAAATCAATAATTAAGGTTTATTAATTAAAGTAATTAATTTAGGAATAAGTAATTAAGATTTAATAGATACAATTAAGGTTAATTAATTAAGATAATTAATTAAAGAATGATAAATTATGAAGGTGATTAAAACTTAATCAATTGTAGTTAATAATAATTAATCATTGGTTTAAAATTTCTGATGAAAGTAATTATGTAGGTAATAAATTTAAAACCACCCAAATATTCACCTTAATTGTAGATGTTTAATTGCTATTGAATGTTGTGTAATGGATTGACATATTTGATATGTGATGTAATGCTATGTGATGCTTTGTACTGAGCTGCTATATTTGTGATGAATATAATGTCATATGAATATGAAAACCCCTTGACCCGTAAAACGACATTTGAATTTCGATGCGACAGGGAGTAGGATTTCAGTTTGTTATCTGAAACCCACATCGAATCATATTAGTGAATCTTTGTGATTGATAATTTACCTTATCTATGAATATGTGAATAGAGATAAGCGTTATGGGTTATATCGCTTATCGATATGATTGAATCTGTGATGATGATGATGTTGTGCACTATTGTGTTGGACCCCTGGACCACACTTATACACACACAAATATGGATTGCACGTGGGAATGGGTTAAGTCAAAGATTTTTGAAATAGTTTTAAAAATTGTATTTTTGAATCCAAAATAGTTTTGGAATTTGAATTGAAGCTTTTGGAAAAGTTATTTTAAATAACTTGATTGAATTTTGTAATTTTAAATAATTTGATTTAAATTTGAATTCAATATTTAGGATTGAATTCTATAGTTTGGAAACTATGGGTTAAAAAGGTTATTCAACTTATAAATGGGTTTATATGGGGTTTTAAACCATTTTAAAAGCGTTGATTGAGAATTTAAATTATAAACCCAAAGATTTTAACTTGTATAAATATAATTGAATTTTTCTGAAACGGAAACTATACGATTTCAAATAATAAGAGCTTTCACATAAGAAATAAAATTCCCAATTTGTGTTAAAAGGATATCAACTCTAAAATTGAAATAGTTTCCCAAGTTATAGATAAATCTTTGGAAACGTATTTTGAAAGCTATAAATTAAATCTTTGATTTAAAGATTTAAATGAGTTAATCCAATTGAAATGGAAATTGTTTGAAATCTATGGATGATCTTTGTGAAACTAGGTGAACTTTGTTAAATGAATCTTTTTATTTAAAGATTTAAAATGGTGATTTGATAACCATTTGAAAGAAAAGCTTTGGATTTTTAAGTTGTGACTTAACTGAAATCCCATATCCATATATTTTAAAATATTGCGCTCGCTATTCGGTTTAGCCGGGAGAGGACCTTGAGTCATATAGCCCATTTCGAATAGTGATACGACGTTATGGATTGCATTTGAAGACCGGTGTTGAAGACCGGGTGTCTTCGAGAACGTTAGGATAACCTATCGATTGTCTCTGCACCGAGTAGCTATGGTATAGAGATTCCCTTAGTGATGGGGAGTCCGATCGGGATTGTGGATACCCGGATTTGCAAGGGCTTCTCCGGAAGTGCCTTCGGTTCTGTTCGAACCCGGAACAGACTCGTATGGTTGTATGTCCGACATTACACTTTGAGATATTAAACTGATCTCTATCAAATACATTTCTGCTTGGTGGCGGAGAATTTATTCTCTTAGCTTAACACCCTTCTCTGAGACGTACGAGCTCAGAGGTTATGTAGTTGATATTTATCAGTGATATATTCCCAATTTGGTAATGTGACATGCTGAGTGCTGCTGTGTGATGATGGTCATTTGTTGATCATTTGTGATCAAAACATGGCTTTTGTATAAAGCGTAGCTTTGTGGACGAGACTGCTTCAGGACCTCACACCCCGGAAATGGTTGAAACAGGAAAGATGTGGCAAGGTTATGAGGGTCGCGCCCTTTAGGGTGTGTCATTCCCTTCTGGTAAAGGGTGGTATCATGGTATGGAGCTCGGACACTTACTCATGTGGTTGCTCCAATCTCATTTACTGTGTGTTTGTTGCTTTGAGGCGCCTCGGATAAAGGTCCCAAAGGACCGGGGGATGGCATATTCGTGTAGTAGTTACCTAGTTACAAAGGTAACCCGGCCTTGTGTTGGCAGAGATCTAACCGTAACGTTAGTTCTCGGGACGTCCCGCCAGAGGCGATCCCATTGACAGTAGGAAGTTCCTTAGCCTGACCATTTGTTGGAAATCCAATCAAAACAATACGCGCCCTGTACGGTTTTAGTTGTATAACCTGCCATGGAATGTGGTGGTAACCTGCTATTGAACATGGTAGCCATAGTAGACATACGACGAAATGTCGTATGCTGGCTAGGATTTATATTTTATTTTCGAAATGGTTTTTCCACACTTTGCACTTATAATAATAATATCAAAGAATTTTTCGTATTAAGCATATTTGACTATCATAAGGAGAAATCTCCTCCAATTCTGCGTTTGCGTTGTGTGTGTGGCGGGTGGCCTTATGGTAGTTTCATTTTCTAAAAAGCATTGCGAATTTCAAATTTAAATTCTTTTGTTTGTTTTAAGGACCAAATGTTTTTGTTTGCTCATACCAGTCCCATGACTGACCTGGAGTTTATTGTTCCTTTCCTAAACTCTGGGTGCCCACTATTTTCCCACACGGGCAGTCTAGAGTTGGGTTTTTTTTTCAGATAGTCAGGTTTAGAAGATTATCTGGAGCTAGTTCTGTCTTTGGATCGGGACTGCAATTGCTTAGCTTTGTGCATCGTTATTGAGAGTTCGAGCTATCGCTGGATTGGTGATTTGGAGATAGAGATTACCGATGCTGGAGTTCTTTCTTGAAGACCATATTAGAGATTTTTGTTCCGCTGTTGTGTTATCTTGTATCATATCTCTGATGTATAATGATATCTATTATGTCATCTGTTATCTTGTATCATATTGTATCAGATATTGTATCAATGTTGTATATTGATATGTATTATTCATTTCTTCCGCTGTGTTGTACTTAATGTGTTATAAGCTCCAGCGAACCAGGTTCGACGTTTGAATCTGCGGCATTTGAATACGTGAGTCGTATTCGGTGCCGATTTTCGAAGGTCGAGTCAGGGTCGTTACACTGCTCAAGTGAATTCCAGAATTATTACACGTCGCTCTAGCAATTCTACCCAGATCAGTTTCCAACGAAACAATTCTCTCATCACAATTCAGGATAACCTTATATTTATCGAGCCAATCCATCCCCAATATAAGGTCAAACCCCTTAAAATTCAACACATAAGGGTCACAAGAAAAACTATGGGACAGATAGAAAATCCTTAAATCCTTACATATCATATCTAATTTGGTTACCCCTCCTATAGGATTAGATACAAAGATGGGACAGTCTACTGTACTAGGGTTAAGAAAGAACTTCTCTACGGATTCCAGAGAAATAAAACTCAAAGAAGCACCCGAATCAAACAAAACTTTAATATACTTTCCATCTAAAAGTAATGTACCTTCCAATACTCCCTTGCTTTTAGATGAAGTAGATGGTGCACCCTCCAAAGCAAATACTTTATTCTGCTGAGCTTTATAAAGAAGCGGGAAATCCTTGATCATATGACCTGGTTGGTGACAATTGAAGCATAGAGATCTCTGAACCAAAGCCGAACCCGATCCACTCTGATGCGACTACTGCTGTTGTTGCTGAAATCCTTTCCTGGGACACTTATTCGCCAAGTGACCTTCTTGTCGACATATATAGCATTTGCGATGTCCTTTATTACTTCCAGGCTTCTTCTTGTTCTTCTTCCTCCAATTGGGATTAAATTTCCTCTTATTTGGATTAGGAATAATCCATCCCGATGCCGCTACTGGTGCCACTGATCTCTTGTTCATCAAATCCTTATATCTCAGAGCCAAATCAATTAACTCCACAGAAAACCCATTCAAATGCGCAGTCATCTTTTTATGAAATTATGGCCTCAATCCTTGCACAAATATTTCGTTCTTTTTGAGTGGATTATCAATGAGTTCTAGTCCGTAGCAAGAAAGTTCATTGAATTTAGTCTCATACTCCGCTATAGTCATGCTACCCTGCTTCAAATTCAGAAAATCCCGGTACAGACGATTTTCCCCCACTGTTGGCATGAATTTCTCCTCAAACAACTCCTTAAATCTTTCCCAAGAAATGTTATCTTCAGAGATATTTGCTACTGCTGCATCACACCAGGCTGCAGCGCCTTCCTGCAATTGTCGTGAAGCCATTTCCCTTTTCCGCTCATCAGACAACTTCATACTCTTGAAGATGCGCTCACAAGAGCGTAGCCAAGTTTGGACCTCAATTATCGACACTGACCCTCTAAATGGTTTACCTCCAAGGTTGACGAAGTCCTTGCATAAAGGCGCAAAACTAACTTGAGGTGGTACTAGATCTATAGCCTCACTAGTAGTTTGACTTCGTCCATTATCAGTCGAGGTACTTGCCCTACCTCTGTCCCTTCTTTCAGAACTCATGTTGGCCACCTGGACAGGTAACTCAACAAATTTAGATAGGTATATAGTTATATAAATATACAAATACACACTCTCAAGATAGATATTACTCTAGAGCCTAGGTATTATCTCAACTTATGCTCCGATACTAACTGTGACGATCTGCCTTTCTACTCACAGAAAGACGTATCATCAATAAGAAAAGAAAGAGATAGAAACAGAAAAGATAGAAAGAAAGAATAACAACATCAGAATCTCACAGAGGAAACGTAACAAAATCTACTACATCACATAACTATTATATAGTTTACATATATCAGAGTTACACAACATCATTTAAACATGAAAGTCATATATACATCTGCCATTACATACATCCCAAAATACAACATACATCAACTAACATAGCGGAACTAGATAGATATATACGTCTGGAGTCCTGCTCCAAGCTCCTCCAGAACTCAACAATCCAAAACCTATCACTTGGCTACTCATAAAAATTTAAGTACCCAAGAGTTTATGAAAAAGACGGAAATAAACTCCGGGTCAGACATGGGTCTGGTGTGAGTACACGGTTTAAAGTTGCTTAACTTTGAAAACATTTGAAAATAAAGGTATCAGGTAAGACTTCCCACACACAAACACGGGTAAGTTTTTATCTTACACTAACCAAACAATTTTATAGGAAATCCAGTGATATTATAATAGTGTCTAGGGTTTTCAAGTAAAATACGGAAATAGCTGAAATGCTTACATCTCACATTCCAACATAGTAGGGCACAATCAAAACGTATGGCGCTTATTGGAGATTGGATTCCATACAATGGCAAAGCTACTGGGGTACCACCCGTCACAGTACGGGGCCTAGATCACCGTACCGAGGATCACTCTTGACCCCCTACAACACAAGGCCGAAACCATTCCTTACTGAACAGTTCCGAATAAGATAACCCCATGGTTGTAGCTAGCAACTGCCCACACAGCCGAATAAAAAGGGATAGCTAGACATGGGTATATCTCGTCCTGCATGGGTGCTACCCACCTAACCTTGCTGCACCTCCCCTGTTTTAGCCATTCCCGGTTGATGAGGCTTGAGGCTGCAATTACCTTTATTGAACATATCTCTTGGAATGCTCATCGTCCACCTGACGATGTTCTGAAAGCATTCAATCCATACAAGTTCATTCCGGGTTCGAACGAAACCGAAAGCATTATCTCGTTATACTCATTTTGGAATCACCCTAAGAGTTAACGACAATAACCCTTGCATTCTGAAACACCATCTCGATCTTCACTTGAGATGCCACGACCTAGCGTTTAATTTGGATCGATGTGGTTTTCGGATAATCATAACTGACACCCAATCCCGGTCCCATCGTAATCCAAACGCCATTTTAAAGGTCAAGTTGTTTAATAGTTTAAACAGTTTAATTCAACACTTTGAATTCACATAGCATTATCACAGATAAATCATACACAACCATCATTGGTATATCAAGACATATCACAGAGTATCACAGAATATCACCAAATAGATATCACAAAATCCAGATATTCTACTTATACAATCATCCATAAGCAAACATCTTTAATCCTTATTGTAATTAATTCAATTTAAATTAATTATTTGAGAATTAATCACTTAATTCTCTTTAATAAATCATCAATTAATTAACTATTCCATTTCAAATCATTTAATTAATTAATCACTTCTTAATCAATTTATTAAACCTTAATTACTTAATTAATTACCCTTAATTATTAATTAATAACCTTAATTATTAATTAATAAAACTTAATTTCAAATTTATTAATTCTTAATTATTTATTTGATCAATTACTAATTATAAATCAATTAACTTTAATTATCTAATTAACAATTCTTAATTACAAATTAATTAGACACTTAATTATTAATTAACCAATCTTTAAATACAATTATAATCCCTAATTACTTAGTTAATTATAATTATTAATTAATCATTCTTAATTACCCTTTTCAAACAATTAATTAATAACAATTATTTATCTTAATTAACATTTAAAAATCTTCCTTAAACTTTGAAATAAATTTATTACTAACTTGAAAACTTTAATTAAATTTAAAACTTGTCTTACATTAACTACTTAATTAAAGTATTAATTGGATTTTAAAACATTGTTAAGTATTTACTTCATTTATTAAAACCTGAAACAAATTCTTAACTTAAGGTGTCAAACATCAATTATCATCATTACTTCAAATTGTTTAAATAATTTGCTTAACTTACTATTATTATGTTGCACGTTTGGAAACCAAGCCCAAGCAAGATTCCGGTTTACTCGAGTAAACACTCAGGTTTCTCCCTCCATTCCCCCGAGACCTTCTCTCTTCCTCATGTACTTTCTTCTTCTTCTCTTTTTTTTATTTCCAGTTAAGTTGAGTTTCAGTTTAAGTTTAAACTATGATATCAGTAAACATGCTCATGTACTCGGTTTCTAACCCGAAGCGATCCACCATTTTACTCGAGTAACAACTCGAGTTGCTCACCACTCAATAACTCTGACACCATATCCACGTTGTACAGATGCACGGCGTCTCACCGTAGCTCCGGCGAACCTCACTACCTCCGGCAAGTCGCAAAACTCACCTACACTCGAAATCAAAATCTATTCGACACCAAAAATTCTAAATTGAAATTTAGCATTTCGCTCAAAAACCTATACTCGACCCATCCAACAAAATCACTTCGCCACAGTTACTCAGACCACCGGAGATTCTCCAACTCCGTCCACACCACTTCAACACCCCATACTACCATCCCCTTGAAAACCATGCAACTCGATGCATCAGAGGTGACGAAGTCACCTCGTTTCCAGACATGTCCAAAACTCAAACATAAACCCTAAATTCGCCTCGTTCCTTCAATTTGTGCAATAGAAAAATTATTTGACAATTTTCCTGAAATCAACGATGATCAAACCTGCTTCGTGCAAAATTTCAACATCCAATATTCGATCGATCATCAAAAAATGGTTAAAAAGCATATTCAAATATGAACTGCTCGTAAAATACTAAACTAAAAATTACCCTTTTTGTTTTAAAAATCTTATTTTGCAGTGTGGATTCAAGTTATGAAATTGAATTAGCTTTTCATGACATTCGAATTTTACATAATATTACCTATTTTCCTGTAAAACAAGATTCCATTGGCGCTACCTCACCAACACATTTTAAACAGCTTTTAAAATCTTGATTTAGGTTTAAACTTCTTGTTTTGTTTGAAAACTCTAAGCTTAACAATGATTAGATGAAAATATTTTGAGTTTGAATAAATATTCAACCCCGTAACAATAAACAGAGAAGTACAGTATATTCAATTTTCACAGAACAACCTATATATAAACACAGAACTATATTCAAAAATAAAGCATATACAAAACCATATTATCAATGAATCACCTATACTGTTTTTAATTAAATTTAAAACTTTAAAATCTATGTTTACTCGCCTGAAAACCAGTTTGAACAGAGAGCAACTTTTGTTTTGAAAACCTATAGTTTTGATCTGCCTTTGATTCCTGTCTGTTTTTGTTGAATTGAATGATGTTTGAGTTTGTAAAATAATGATACTTATTTCTTTTCTCTTTTTTTCTAGTTTGCTAAGTTTTGAACGAACAGGAACTAGCCTAGATGTATATATAAAGAAAACAGTTTGTATAGGGTAGGCTTTAACTGGTTTAGTTTTCTTCTTCTTTTTTGATTAGATTTTTTTCCTTTAACTAAATAGGATTTTGTTTCAGACTGAAATGATTTTTTTAACCTTCGAATGACGTTATTTTGTGCTGAGATGATGGTATTAAATGCATATGCTTCCATTTTGTTTACATACTTATCTCATTTGGTTTTTGTATGAAGATATTTTTTTTTATTATATTCTTGCTTTCATAATTCACCTACATATCTACATTTGTCTGGTTTTACTTTATACTTTTGTCCTTACAAGTTTTAACTTATGTTGCATGCACACTGTAATCACTTAATCCTTGTTTTTATTTTTATTTCTATTTTGACTATCAACATTTAATTTATATTCATATGTTTTATACTTATATTTTATACTTATATTTAATATTGATAGGATTGATTTTATTTAAACATTTTTAAAAGACTTCATTTCATTTTAAACATTATTATCTGTATTACATTCATTTATATATATTATATCAAATGTTAATAATGTAGAACGTTAATTAAATTGAATAAAGTAGATTTTACATTAAATATTTTTGAAAGGCCCTATTTAAATTTTCAAATCAAAGTTTCCTTTTCAAAATACATATGTATATAAATAAATGGCAAATATTCCAAAAGTCCTATATTTTAAAATGATAAGTTTACATTTTATTTAATTGGATTAAATATTTATTAAAATAATATTGCCAAAATCCCGGGTCATTACAATGAACAAGAACTTGGACATACATATTACCTTGATTGTGCACTTTGAATACTGTTGGACATGAATACGCATACAATAAAGCTCTTTAGACCCAAAGCAATTATGATTCTATTTTACATGGTTTCACATGAACTTCGGTCTAAACTAGCGTTTATATACATGTCTCATATCTTGCCTGTTACATATGCACATTAAACTATGAACATAAGCGCTATCAAATTAGTTAGTTAACACGCTTAATGGGCTATTTCACATACTTATCACTTATCTTCTTTCTCCTTTAGATATATGACATGAGATTGGAGTACCCTATTCCCAAAGACCTTATCGATTTTCGAATATATTATTCCAAGTGATATTAAGAGCTCTCAGACATTTTGTTCCAAGGGACCTTTAGGGATCTTGAATATCATATTCCATGATGACATATGAGTCATCAAAAGAACAACTTCTAAAACCCATGGGCATTATATCTCATCTCCTAATGATATCATCTTGTACTTAGCCTAAGATGATAGATTTGTTCTTCATTCATTCGATACCGATAGAACCATCCATAGTCTTGTTATTCTACATACTTGAGTCAAGAATTAATTTATCATTCATGGCATCATGGGTATTATACCAATTTTTGGTTTAACATTTTGATGCTAGAAAGAGGGCTCGAACCTCTGCTCCTGTTTGATTGTCTTCTCAAAGTAATTTGGGTAAATTTATATTTC
Organism: Allium cepa; assembly: GCA_030765085.1. Classification (NCBI taxonomy): domain Eukaryota; kingdom Viridiplantae; phylum Streptophyta; class Magnoliopsida; order Asparagales; family Amaryllidaceae; genus Allium; species Allium cepa. Next base: position 574,058,676 of record CM060937.1, on the reverse strand, counting down.
AGGAAAATGGAAAGATCAAAGTGAATCAACACTCCTAATGAAGAAGTCATGCAAACGGCGACACTAGAAGAAAATGTCGTCCCCAACTTCAACTTGAGAAATGCAGAGCCGGGACAACCATCGGAGTCCGCACAACCTACCAACAGCATGGTTAAGATTAAAAACCTAGAACGACAAGTATCAATGATGAAAGAACTTTAGAAGAAATCCTTACTCAAAAGTCTTCTAAAACCACCAATCTCACGGGAGGAGATGCAGTAGAGTCCCTAATAAGGGGCTTAGATTTTTCTTTGCTTAAAAATAAAAGTAGAAGCAAGCCAATTATGATACCATAAAAGAGAAAAAATCACCAGCAAGCTAAAGTAACCGAGCTTTTTCCAAGATCTTTGGCGGATAACAAAGTTAAGGCAGATTATCAAGGGAGATTGAAGGAGAAGCCCAAGGAGCTATCTGGAAGTTCAACCTCCAAGGGATACAAACTTGTTAGAAGAAATTATCACAGTGACGAAGCTTATCTAAGAGACATGGCCAAGAAAATGGCAATGGATATACTTAATCTTTAAGGAAAAAAACTATTGATGACAGGGTTGACAATAACCACCGAGAAGCTCCATCCATAGAAGAGATAATGTCCACTAGGATCCCATCGCACGTTACAATTCTGTCCTTGAGATACAATGTAACCACTAACCCGGTTGATCACTTGATGGCCTTTGAAAGTCAAATTAATATATACAATGCTTATGCGTTGTGCATCGCTGGCTTTTCCCTACTACTTTCCAAGGTGCAACAGCCAAGTGGTACAGGCAATACCATGAGAAAACCATCTATGCTTGGAAACAATTCTCTTATGAATTCTCAGCGCAGATCTGTATTTGTAAAGACCCTACTATCGACTACTCTATACTATATAATATCAAGCAAAGACTAGCGGAGTTATTGGATGATTACTAAGGAGGTTCAATATAGAGGCACTGAAGGCAAAAGAGATGACTGATATGGACAAGTTGGTGGCAGTACACTCAGGATTGATTGAGCAAACTTCATTTTGAAAGGAGCCCTATATATGTAGATGTAGAGATTTACAAGACTTCCACTTCCAGGCTGACAATTCATTCATATGGATGAAATATTTCATGCTAGAAAAAATCTCAAGCCAAAAATAAGTCCGAAAAAATAGGCTATATCCACAGCCGTAAGAAACCGAGATGGGAGAAAGTCCCTGACACCGAAAAAACAGGCTATATCCAGTGCTGGTTAAGAAATCTAATGGCAAGTGGAGAACATGTGTTGAGTATAGTGATCTAAACAAGGCATATCCAAAGGATTGCTACCCAATTTCGAGAATAGATCAGTTGGTTGATGCAACTAGTGGGAACAAACTTTTGTCTTTCATGAATGCGTATTCTGGCTACAATCAAATTTCCATGTTCAAGCCAAACGAGGAGAACACTAGTTTCATAATGGACTGGGGAACCTATTATTATAATGTAATCCCCTCTGTGTCAAAGAATGCTAGCACTACATACCAGAGATTGGTAAATAGAATGTTCAAAGAGCAAATCATCCAAAATATGAAAGCATAGGTGGATGATATGTTAGTTAAGTCTCATTAAGGGATTAGTCATTTAAAAGACTTTGAGGAGATGTTTAGGGTATTGCGAAAGTATCAAATGAAACTCAACCCACATAAGTGTTCTTTTGAAATTCAGTCTAGGAAGTTCCTGAGATACATTGTTAGTGCCTAGGGAATTGAAGCTAACCCTGACCAGATTTAGGCTATTAAGGAAATGGCAGAGCCTAAAATGAGTAAAGAAGTAATGAGTCTAAATGGAAGAGTGGCAGCACTAAATAGGTTCATTTCCAAGGCCAGCAACAAATGCATTCCCTTCTTCGATGTGATTAGGAAAAAGAAGAACTCCGAATGGGGAGAAAACTACTAAAAATATTTTAAGGAGTTGAAAGACCATCTTAAGAAACCACTAATCCTATCTAGTCCTGTAGAGGGGGAGAATCTTTATCTTTATATGGCAGTTTCAGAACATGTAGTTAGCTCTGTATTGGTAAAAGAAGAGAAAGAGATTCGACTTTTGGTATACTACGTAAGCTAAAGGCTAAAAGATGCAGAGAGTTGATATCCAGTCATAGAGAAGCTAAGCATACTCCTTAATGCTCACAACATGAAAATTCAAAGTTTACTTTCAAGCACATCTAATCAAGATTTTAACCAATTTCCCGCTTAAGCAAGTTTTCAACAAACTAGGCGCCTTAGGAAGATTGGTAAAACGGGAGATAGAGCTCATTCAATGTGCCATTGAATTCCTATCTTAGGCAATAATCATAGGACATGCATTAACTAATTTTGTTAATGAGTGTACGGGTTTCATCAAAGACCAGTCAAAAAAGGAAAAAGTTCTAAAACCCAAATGGCAACTATTCGTAGATGGAACTTCGAATGAACAAGTATTGGAGCAGGATATATCATTATCATCCCCGATGGACATCACTTATATTATGCAATAAAATTGGGATTTCTAGCCATAAATAATGCGACAAAATACGAATCAATGGTGGCAAATTTCACTTTGGCCCTACAATTAAAAATTCCTAGAATTGAAATTTTCAACGATTCCCAACTAATGGCAAATCAATTGAAACAAGCATACCAGACAATGGATGCCAAATTAGTCTTATATGTAAAGAAGGTATTAAAAATGTTGAACCAATTTAATGATTTCTCAATACACCAAGTAGCAAGAGGAAAGAACTCCTAAGCTAATTCTTTAGCCAAACTAGCCAGTTTGCGGGGAGCATTAGTAACCCAGATCGTTCCAGTAGGCTATCAGCCAAGTCCTAGCACAGAAGAAAAGATTACCGAACCATGGAAAGAATTGATGGAATTGACCAAATATCAAGCTCTAGCACAATGAGATCCCACAAGAGAGATTCTGTGACGCCTCACCTCTATACCCACGCTAGCCAAGGACACTACGGTGTAATGCCATCAACTAGCGTAGAGAATAAGGCAGTTGAGGAGCGGCCATCCGTGTAATTGCTTTGTGCGAGCACCGATATGTCAGATAGTTTAAGATGCATTTCATTTCAAGAGTAAATCCGACATGCCGATACAAACTCAAAGCTACTACACAGTGGCTATATAATCTTCGAAAACAAATATAGAAATAAACATAACATAAATCAGTCACAGATATCCATATCACGAAGGCAGAAATAGATATGAATATACAACACTCAAAAGTGTTCATCAGAGTAGTGGTCAAACAAGATCCACAATATCACAAAATAATGATTACAAGTGCTACACAAAAGAATAAGTATACATCATGGAGTCTATATCTCAAATGTATACAACAAAATCGACTACTAATCTAAGTTGTTAGACAAAAGTCAGAATAATAATCCCTGGTGAGGAGTTAAGTAGAAGCACCTGTAACATCTCGGTCTGACGCGAGTATTATTTAATAAGAAAATGATAAACTGATCAGTCTAGCTATAAAAATCAGATGAAATGATATAGAAAAGGAGATATGACAAAAACGTACAATAACCATAATGCCATACTGCGATAAGTATGTAATTGAAAATTAACAAGAGATTAATCAATATCACAAGAATCTTCTCAAAGATAAAAAGGAATGTCATACTCCTTATTTCATTCACCAAGCCACAAATATTGACAACATATAAATGCCAATCATAAAATTGGTGAAACACAAATTCTAGAAATCATCAATAGAAATCCAGAAATCATAAAAAAACGGGGAAGGCCTAACACAAAACGGGGGCATGAAAACTCGCCAACACGTGTATCACATAACGGGACGTTATCCCATGGTCGCTAACCATAGAGCCGGCACAACGACGTAGTACAACGGTACGCCCGAGGAACCTGAAACTCGTAAAATTTGGAACAACGGTACGCTCGAAGAAACGAACTCCATAAAAACGTGGGTCGCTAGCCCACAAAAATTGAGTTGAAACTCCAAGAAATAAATAGGTCATTAGCCTATAATAAAAATGAGATGAAACTCAATAAAACGAGGTACCGTCCCCTCCGTGGACAAAGAAACATAGCATGGCGCTAGTCTAAATCACAAAAATGATCATCAATGATCATCAAGAAAGTGTCAACTACACTAAGCCGGTAAATATACGAGTTTAGCTTCATGTTCCATAACCACTAGCTTAACTTAAATATTTGTAAACAAATTGTAAATCTCCACTAGAAAATTGTCACAAGAGATTCAATCGAACAAGTCCAAGAGTTAACCGGCGAAGTAAACGCAAGCGTTTCATACCACTTGTTTTACTAAGCCGTTTAATTAGATTTCTCATACGAGTGAGGTAAAGGTTTGTATATACTAATAGGTTGAAAAATGGTTTTATAAACGAGTTTGATATTAAAAATAGAGTTGAAATCATCTTTGTGAAATAGTTTGAATATTTACTACTAGTATTAAAACATTTATATTTTTAAAGTGACAAATAACAAAAATGATTGTAGAACAATCAATCATCAAAATTCAAATTCGAAGACGTGAATTAATTCCAAGAAATCGATATCAAATCCATCAAAATGGATATTTTCAAAAATTCCAAAATAGAAGTCATCAAAGTCGAATAATTGATCAACTAGGAATCAAAACGAATCGATAAAAATTGGAATCACAAACAAAATAGGAAAAAATAGGTATAATAGGCAAATAGGAGCAGGTCAGTCGATTGGCTCACTGAGTTCATTCGACTGAACTCAGTCCCGGAAAATCCGCGGGATACTGGTCAGTCGACTGGACTCAGTATGCCAGTCGACTGGACCAAAGCCAGGGAAGTGTTCTGGTAGCAGGTCAGTCGACTGGACCAAAATTCCAGTCGACTGAAACCTGTTTCCTGCACTTCCAAGCCTATCTCAATGAAGGCTAATCCCTTCCAAATTGCAATCGGTCGAGGAACGGCACTAGGAGTTTACATAAATCAGTTTCTTAGCCCTATAGGCTCTTCGATGCATCACCAAAAGCATGTTCAAACAACATAGCTATGATTTTTGAAGATTTGAACTCAAAACTCTAAAAATTGGAATATTCACAAAACCAATCCAAATCAAAATCAAATGCACATGAATAAGTGTTAGGAATTCATACCTAACAATCAAAGATAATCATAGACTTGGATGTGAGATAAAAATCTCACCTTTAAACCCAAAACAAATGAGGAAGAAGCTATAGAGCTATAACAAGAACAATCGCTCTTCAATTCCAACCAACAACCTTGAATCTAAGCTTAAAAGAGAAACCTTTCCTAAGTTAGGTTTAGGAATTTTTGAAATTGGTAAGAGAATGAGTTGGAGAAAAAGAAGATGAGGCTTGCCAAAGCTTCTTCTATAAATTTGGAGCTAGAACTTGATTTGCAAATGGAAACTATGGCTTGGAGTTTTAATTTCCCATTCCTCTCTCCATTGTTGCTAAAGCTTGGGTATTTGGAAATAGAAATGAAGTAATGAAGAGAAGAGGGGTGAAGCTTGGTTCTAATGGGCTGAAACTAGAACAAAGCCCTAAGTTAAAAAGTAGCAAAATTCCATTAACCCCAAACATATCAAAGTTTATACTCAAAAAGATCGCAAACGTCATTTTAAACTCAATGGAGGTGGTCTCGAGTCTTAATTCGACCGTTTGCACAAAGTAGCTTTTCGGACTATAATCCGACTAACGATGAAATATTTAAATAAAATATGTAAATACACAATCGTAAAATATGTGGGTTGTTACAGACTCCCCTCCTTAAAGAAATTGCGTCCTCGCTATCTTAAGAAGTAAATGAATAAAAGTAACAACCATAAAAGCATATCTCCACAAAAGAAGAAATTTGGAATTAGAAGTTCACCTTAAGGAGCACGAGAAAGTAAGTTCGGATGTGTTCGCTCGATGAATTCTCTAGATTCCCAAGAGCAATCCTTAGGACTTGAGGAGCATTGAACTTTCACAAGCGGAACATCTTTATTTCGAATGCGTTTGACCTCCGAAGCAATAACACGAATAGGATGTTGCTCATAAGTCAAATTAGGCGAAACTTCAATTTCTTCGACAACACTAGGCTCAAGAATAGAATTGGAATCTCGAAGGCATTTCCGTAATTGAGAAACGTGAAACACGTCATGAACGGCAGAAAACTGTGCCGATAATAAAATGCGATAAGCCACGGAACCAATACGTTCGGTGATAGGAAATGGCCTAATATATCGAGGCGCTAATTTTCCATATCGACTGAAACGTACAACACCCTTCATAGAAACACGAATAAACATAAAATCTCCAACAGAAAATTCTAATTTCCTTCTTGGGTTATCGGCATAGGATTTTTGCCTACTTTGGGCTTCTTTCATCCTATGACGAATAAGATCAATCTTTTCTGTGTAATCACGAATAAAATCTGGCCCTAAAACCAGCCTCAAGCCAACAAGAAGGAGATCGGCAGGGCCTTCCATAGAGTGCCTCGAAAGGTGCCATACCAATACTAGATTGGAAGCTATTATTATAGGAAAACTCAACAAGAGAAATATGATCTTCCCAACTTCCGCCAAAATCAAGAACACATGCACGAAGAAGATATTCAAGAGTTTGATTCACACGCTTGGTTTGTCCATCGGACTGAGGATGATAAACGGTGCTAAAATTAAGCTTCGTTCCCAAAGCTTTTTGAAGACTCTTCCAAATCCACTAGTAAACAATGGATCACGATCACTAACAATAGAAGAAGGAACTCCATGCAATTTTACAATTTCTTTAATAAAGAGTTTGGCCAAGAGAGGAAGTGTTCTAGTAGCAGGTCAGTCGACTGGACCAAAATTCCAGTCGACTGAAACCTGTTTCCTGCACTTCCAAGCCTATCTCAATGAAGGCTAATCCCTTCCAAATTGCAATCGGTCGAGGAACGGCACTAGGAGTTTACATAAATCAGTTTCTTAGCCCTATAGGCTCTTCGATGCATCACCAAAAGCATGTTCAAACAACATAGCTATGATTTTTGAAGATTTGAACTCAAAACACTAAAAATTGGAATATTCACAAAACCAATCCAAATCAAAATCAAATGCACATGAATAAGTGTTAGCAATTCATACCTAACAATCAAAGATAATCATAGACTTAGATGAGAGATAAAAATCTCACCTTTAAACCCAAAACAAATTAGGAAGAAGCTATAAAGCAATAGCAAGAACAATAACTCTTCAATTCCAACCCAACAACCTTGAATCTAAGCTTAAAAGAGAAACCGTTCCTAAGTTAGGTTTAGGAATTTATGAAATTGGTAAGAGAATGAAATGGAGAAAAAGAAGAGGAGGCTTACCAAAGCTTCTTCTATAAATTTGGAGCTAGAACTTGATTTGCAAATGGAAACTATGGCTTGGAGTTTTAATTTCCCATTCCTCTCTCCATTGTTGCTAAAGCTTGGATATTAGAAAATAGAAATGAAGTAATGAAGAGAAGAGGGGTGAAACTTGGGTCCAATGGGCTGAAACTAGAACAAAGCCCTAAGTGAAAAAGTAGCAAAATTCCACTAACCCCAAACATATCAAAGTTTATACTCAAAAAGATCGCAAACGTCATTTTAAACTCAATAGAGGTGGTCTCGAGTCCTAATTCGACCTTTGCTCAAAGTAGCTTTTCGGACTATAATCCGACTAACGATGAAATATTTAAATAAAATATTTAAATACACAATCGTAAAATATGCGGGTTGTTACAGATTCTCCCATTCAGAGACAATCAATCACTATAAGAATAATTGGATGAACCCTATTGTTGAATACCTTGTAAATGGTACTACCGACCAACAAAAAGAAGGCAAGAAGGATTAAACTTCAGGCTCCAACGTTTCTTATAATGGAAAGAGTACTTTGTAAGAAGGGATATTGTCTTCCCTACATAAGATATGTCAATCGAGAAAGTGGACTAAAAATATTAGAAGAAGCCCATGAAGGATTTTGTGGGGATAATTATAATGGGATAAACTAGCTAAGAAGTTCATGAAATAAGGCTTTTATTAGCCTTAAATGACTAATCACGCCATTAATTATGTGAAAATATGCGACAACTGCCAAAAGTTCTCTCAAATCCCATATTTTCCACCAAGTGAATTAACTTCAACCTCAACCTCATGGCTTTTCGACATATAGGGAATCAATCTAATAGGATCACTGCCTACATCTAAAGGAGGAGCCAAATATGCTATAGTAACCATTGATTATTTCACTAAGTGGGTAGAAGCGGAACCCCTACCAAATATCACATATGGAAAAGTACTCAAGTTTGTAATCAAGAATATCATCACCGGATTTGGAATCCCACAAAAGATAATATCTAATAACGAAACTCAATTTAAAAGTAAAGAGTTCACTCGATTCTGCAATAGAAATGGAATCATTAAAAGTTTTTCATCTGTAGCTCACCCTAAAGCTAACGGAGCTGCTGAGGTAGCCAATAAAACTATCAAAACCATTCACAAGAAATGATTAGACAAAGCAAAAGGAAATTGGGTTGAAGAGCTACTTCTAGTTGAGGTGGAGGTGCCCTCACATCGAAGAAATGCATATCGTTCAATCCAAATCAATAATTGAGAAAAGAATTCTTAGATCTAATTAATGAGGTAAGGGATGAAGCAGCCATACAAACAGCTGAATACCAACAAAGGATATCTAAGTATTACAACTCAAAACTAAAAGCAAGATCATTCGAAAAAGGAGATTAGGTGCTCCAAAAAGTTGTGGAAAATACTAAAAACCCAACAGATGGACCAATTGGGCCAAATTGGGAAGGACCTCTAAACATAAACAAAGTAATCCCACCAGAGACCTACAGATTATGCAGACCTGATGGCAATGTGATAGCAAGAACATGGAATGCTAAACATTTGCTACCATACTCCCCAACAATGGATGAATAAATAAGTTGAGATAAAAATGTCTATTGGATCAAGAGAAAGGCTCTCCTTAAACAAACGAAAAAAGCCTTTAGTGCCATTATCAAAGGCCTCACTAAAGTGCCTCCTAGAGAGAGGTTGGGTATGTCTATGGTTCTGCTTAAGATAGCTACCTAGAGCGCCAGATTAAGCCTTCGATGTCATCATCAATGACCTTATTGAAGCATCTCCTAAAGGGAGATCGGGTAAGACTCTATTTCTGCTTAAGATAGATACTAATAGCGTCGAATCAGCCTTTAGTGCCATCATCAAAGACCTCACTAGAATTCCTCCTAGAGGGAGGTCAGGTAAGTCTATGGTTCTTCTTGATATAACTAACCAAACTCATCGAACTAAGCCTTTAGTGCCATCATCAAAGGCCTCACAAAGCGCCTCTTAGAGGGAGGTCGAGCAAATCTACGGTTCTGCTAGCTAACCAAACGTACCAAATTCATGGCTTGCAAATTAAGCATGCTTGAAATTTAGACATAGTTCTATATTTTGGGTTGCATCTTTAAAACGTTGGATTTGTTCAATTAGAATTGTTGTAGATTTGTTTTTTCTTTCTTCCGCAAAGACGGGATTGGTTGTTCTGTGACTTGAGTAGCATGTTTCCTTTTACTCTTTATATATTGTATCGAATAGATATATTAGGTAAAATACAAATAAAATACGAGTGACGGCTGAAATAAACTTACTGAAGTATAAACACGAATGCTTGAATAAAGAAATAAAAAGTGACTATAGTATGCCTGTAGTAGCATATGCTTGTTGGTTTTAAAATGTACTTGGGGACTTCAAACATATGCTTGTACATGTTCTCTTCTGTCTAGATAATGATTGGGATGAAAAATTGTTTAAACAGCAGCAGTATTGTCAAGTTTTCATGTATTAATGAATATAGTAGCAGTTTAGCAACATGTTTTTTTTGTTGAACTCATATAGCAGTGGCATGGGAGAGTTGTTAAGGTATTGGCTAAGAAGAAATAAAAGTATACTTAGAAATTTCATCTTAAAAGTGTTGAGTAAAATCGATCATAATTTTTTATCTTGTTTTTCGATTTTGATGATTTTACCCATTCCGAAAAGCCTAAACAATAAGCAACAACTTTCGTTTTAAGGGTTTCACAATTTTTTGTTGTTTTCTAGCCTAAATGTGCATGTTGTAAAGAGGGCCTATGCATATATTAAAAATATACTACACCTACCTTTGGCAAAACCCTCGTAACTTAAGTTTCATCCACATTTTGCCATCCGAAAGACATTTTGAATAGCTAACACACTATATAACAATTTAGTTTTAGAAACCATAACATGATTTGGTGATTTCGGCCTTTAAAAAATTAGCCGGAAAGAGGTTTAAATATGAAAGTGATGTTTATATATTAAATATATGCACACTCAACATATTTCTTTCTACATGAACTAATGTTTCAAATTGAAGTTGAGATAGGTGCTTTTGAAGTTTTAAGTGGATTGATTTGCATGCGACAGCCACATTTGCTCGCCTAATAATAAGCAAATTGCTAAAAATGCTAATTAAAATGTATGCTTTTGGATTAAATATAGAAGTATTAAAAATATTGTTATATATTGTGTTTCCGAACCTGTGGTCGATTTTTCTTACTTGTATTATATTTATGAAATTGCAACGGTTCTCCCTACAAAGGAGACTGTCGAATTTTCCCATAAATCCGAACACTTATAAAAAAATTCAAACAAAGTTTTGTATGTGGAAAAAAAGAATTTGTTTTAATTTATAACATACAAAAAAGAGTTAATGTTAGAATTTAATGTGACGTCTCCCTATAAGAAATTGCGAGGATGCAATTTTCATAAGGAGAGGTATGTAACAACCCTGTTTTTAATTGAAATAGAAGTCTTTAAATTCGGTTCTGACGATTATTATTTTGGAATCAAATTATTATTCAATTAAAGTCTATATAATAAAGGATTTTGTTATAGAAAAATTGAACTAGTTAACGAATTTCATTTTTATGTAATATATTTTAATTAAAATAAAAGGTGTTAATAAGTATAAAATATTTTTAAATGAAAAAAATAATTATATATAGAATTGAAATAGATGAAAAAGAGGTTTCAATTTGATATTCAATAAAACCAATAAATCGACGAAGGTAAACAAGTATCGAATTAAAAGGAATTGAGAAACTATTAATGTACGCTGTGAAAAACGAAGTGTTGATTAAATTAAATCAAAGTATAATTTTAAACACATAAAAAGAATTACTTTGAAAAAAAAATGAGAAGGGAAATGGAAAAATATTTATTGAATAGAAGTTTAAAAGGCCTTAGCCCATTCTCATTTCTCCTCTCTGTGAATGAAAATTACAGCCTTATACGTTATTCAAAAATAAACCCCAAAATCAATATCCCTAACCCTAATATCCTAATCCTTAAACTGCAAAGCGCTGGAGATGATCGTTCTTGTCAAAGGCGGCCAAATCACTGTCGCATATGGCAAAGAGAAAGCATGTGATAGAGCCTGTAGGTGGTCGTGATCGAATAGTTGTCGTGGCCAGTGTTGGTAATTTTCTGGTAGGCAAGCATGCCTTCATTGATATTGAGATATGGGAGGAAGAGATTGTTGCACATCTTAGAAGAAGGTAGTGACCCGATCTTGCAATGATGGTTGATGAGGCTGCCTTGCGATCTGGCGAAGGTCGAGCATGCAGCTGTTGATGGTTGAGCATGCGGCAGCTAGTAGTGAAGGTCGAGCATGCGGTGGCTGGGGGTGGTTAAGTCAAACGAGTAGGTGACCACTGGCAGATGATGGAGCTTGCGCTACCTTTTTGATAACTTTGGCATAGGGCTGATATTCATTGAATATGCGTAGGAGAGGAGCACAAAAAATGATCACGGTGAGTTAATCTATTTCAACTTACACATCTATACCTATACTATTATTCGCCATATGAGATTGCATTGGCTGATTGAATTGATTGGATTGTTCAAATGAATTGTTGGTTTGAAATATTGAAAATTTATTGTTGGTGATATATGAATTGTTATGTGGATTGAAAGAAGTCAATTTGCAAATGAAATATTATTCAAGTGCAAATTGAATATTATTAACTTATATAAAAAGATATACGCTCTTTGCATGACCGTAGTTGTTGGAAAATAACTCGAATCACTAAATAATTCCATAATTGGAACAATCTTTTATATAGAGCGATGTTGGCTGTAGAAGATGCATTTTGAATTTTCTGATTCTTTGTTGCACTTGATTCTTTAATTTTGAGGCGTATAGAATTTAAATTCTATGAAATTGAGAATCTTTTTAGTAATAATATATTTTTTATATAGATATTAAATTAAGGAATTTTTGAAGAATAGTTTTAGAAAACATTTTTTATATATAGTTTGAAATCACTTTTTGAAGCATATAAATTATTCATATGACCATATTTATAAAAGTGAATATTAGTCATGCATCTCTAAAACCAAAATTGATTCAAACGGCATCCTCCCTGAAAAAAGTTGTAAAGCGGGTCCCTATAATTATCTTACTATAGCAACATGTATTTTTTGTGTATTTTTTTGCGCCAATGCTTAAAAAAATTTAAAAAAATTGTGAATATTACAACTAGGTTTCTGCACCAAAAAAATACAAACATATCTACAATTATTGCAGAAAATATACAATCATTTTATATAATGCAGATATATCTGCAATTATTCATTGAATAATTGCATTCAATAAACATCTGAATAATTGTAGATATATACACAATTATTCCATATAATTGCAGACATGTCTGCAAGTATTCACTGAATAGTTGCATTGAATAAAAATTAATATAATTGTAGATATGTCTGTAATTATTTCACATATTTGCAGACATGTATGCAATTATTCATTGAATAACAGCACCTTGATTTAACAATAGGATATTTACGTTAATATCTGCACTAATTCCTTAATATTGCAAACATATATGCAATTTTTAGTTGCAGAGGCATGCTATCCAGAATAAGTGCTGATATGTATGCAATTATTCTCTAAAATTGCATACATGACTACAAGTATTCCTGAAACATACCATATGTCATTTTTTCACTTTTCATCATTGTATTTTGATTTTTTGACATGATTACGAAGACAAATATTAATTGAAATAAATTTTAAATTTTGAAATTTTTTTTGTTTTTTATATGTTTTTTGATGATTTTCGAAAAATAAGGACCTAATTTATATACTTTTTTCTAATGGGATTTTTGTGAATTTTGAAACCTATCATGAACCTGTGCCAAAAGTACCCTTTAAAAAATTTAAATTATTACTATTAGAAAATACTTTTAGAGATAACAAGATTAGCAAAGCAAAGATTTAATATGTGTGTGTGTCATGAATTTGTTTAAAAAGAAATGATTTTCTTCATGTTAGCAAATTATGAATTTTTATCTATTCATAAATAGTAAAAAGGGATTTATAATGAATGCAAAGGTTTTGGTAAAATTATTAGTAATACATAATTATATATATTTTGAAAGAGATTTCTTATTATTTCGATATTTTAAATCAATGTAAAATTTATATTATCCTTCTTTAAATTAAAATTGGATTAATAATTCTACTTGGATTTAAATTGGAAAATTGAATGATTTCCATTTCAATTGGATTTCGTTCTTTTCTATGAAACAAAAAATTTTAATAAACGATTGAACTGTTGGATTGGTACGGGACTATTCATACAATTCTTTCGGTTATTATATTAATTTGTTAAATAGAGTTTAAAATGGAAATTACTAGCTTTTAGTAAATACTTGAATTTATTATCTGGTATGGGATAGTTAATTAAATTCTTGTGATTACTGGAGTGGCGTTAATTAACACTTTAGCGTCGCATTATCTTAGGGTGTCTCGATTTCAGGCAATAGATCCCTGAGAGAAGATAACTCATTTTTCATCGATCTAAGAATCGATACATTTTTAGATTTGGATAAGAAGATCTCTTTCGGAAGATCTGTTATGGTGTAAATACGGCCGCTTCTTTCAAAAGGCAGATTTTACATGCATCTTAGTCTATAGATACTACAACCTATCAGTTTATTTTGTTTATACAGTTAGACTATGTTTAGCTCTTTCGGTAGGTAAACATAGGACAGATTAGGTACACAGCTGTTCTTTTCTTTGAGCAGTGTCCTTCTACAGTCTCTTTCAGTGGGCTTCCTTTCTATGTAGCAGGTCCCTTTCGGTAGATTTCATGTCGCTATATTAAATTGATAGATGACTAACATTATTATTTCATTATTGATGATTATTTCTTTAGAGATTTTTAGTACAGATATTCTGCATCAATTATGGATCTAAGGAATTTGAATTGGTTTTCACTATATTTTGAGATGATAGTCTGTTGAGACTTGATATGTATTTATGAAATGGTGATTTGTTAGATATGCCTTAATTTAGTATTTTTTTGGGGTATATTTTATTCATGACTTATTTGGTTATTGTTAAATCATAATTGTAATATCTGTATATATTGGTTTGATATGCTTTTATGGATTTTTAGGTTTTAGGCATATTTTGAGATGACTTATTTTAGACTTAAGTTAATTATGGATTTATAAAGTAGTGAATTTAATGTGCCTTATTAGGATTGTTTGTTTGGCATATTTATATGGTTTATTATTTTAAGTCATAAAGTTATGATATTAGTATCTCACCTATTATTTCGATATAGTCTGACCCGCTTATTATTTCTAATAATACTCAGGTCAGGCCGAGACTTTACAGGTATATGGACTCATTGACTCTTGGATGAGTTAGCTTTAGAGTAGACTATTTTAACAGTTTTAGTTTACTTCATCATTATGTATATTGACATTTAGTAGTTATGTCATGTATATTATTCAGTAGTCATTTTGTACCTGATATGGAGTATGAGATATGATGTATATTAGAGTGAGTCCAATATTGACATTTTGTAGACTCACGTCTTATTACGAAATATGTCGTATATTGGTCTGCTGCAATCGGTGACTCTGATTCTAATTTATCAATATTATATAGTATTTTTTTTTTAAAATTCCGTTGTTTTTATCACTTTGTGTTAATACTATACACGTCAAATTCCAGTTCAGATCCTCAAAAAGGTAAATAAGATGTGTTAGTGTTAGTATAAAGATATATTCACATTCGATCGCCCTTAACCAGCCATATTCTCTAGATTAGCAGACGACATTACCTGTAATGTTCTTTGCTAAACTGGGCATGGTGGTGGGGTCATCACACAAACGCACCGAACTAAGCCTTAAATGGCATCATCAAAAGCCTTACTAAAGCGTCTCTTAGAGGGAGGATAGGTAAGTCCATGGTTCTTCTTGATATGGCAAACAAAACGCGTTGGACTAAACCTTTAGTGATGTCATCAACCTTTAGTGATGTCATCAAAGGCCTCACTAAAGCGCCTCTTAGAGAGAGGTCAGTTAAGTCTATGGTCATGCTTGATGAAGCTAACCAAACACACCGAACAACAAGACCTAAATCATCACCTAAGAGGTGATAAAGAGTTTGATCCAAGTTGAGATCATCACATAAGATGGTGCCATTCCAATTCAAAAGCAAAGTTATCCTAAAGAATGGATCAAAAATAATCTTCTAGAGGAAGACTGTCAAAAAGCAAGCCATCTATGCTCCAAAACAAATCAATCTATCTTCTAGCGGAAGATCTACCAAATATGAGCCAATTAGCTCTCCAAAGCAGAAACGATCTTCTAAAGGAAGATCCAGCGAATATGAACCGTTTATGCTCCAAAGCAAAAGAAATTTTTAGTTACCAAATGGAATTCTGATTTTCTATTATTACCAGATGTATCTCTGGTCTTCTATTATTATCAGATGGATGCATGATCTTCTATTATTACCAGATGGAATTATGATCTTTTATTATTATTAGATGGATTTCTGGTCTTCTATTATTATCAGATGGATTTCTAATTTTCTATTATTACCAGATAGATTACTGGTCTTCGACTATTATCAGATGGATTTATGATCTTCTATTATATCCGATTTATGATCTTCTATTATTACCAGATGTATTTTCAGTCTTCTATCAGATGGATTTCTGGTCTTCTATTATTACCAGATGGATCTTTGGTATTCTGTTATTACAAGATGAACTTTTGGTATTCTGTTATTATCAGATGGATTTCCGGTCTCTTTTATTACCAGATGAATTTTTGTTCTTCTGTTATTACCAGATGGATTTCCGGTCTGCTACTATTATCGGATAGATTTATGCTCTTCTATTTCTGATCTTCTATTACTACCAGATGGATTTTTGGTTTTTGTTATTACCTGATCGATTTTAGACCTTATATCACTATCAGATAACTTTCTAAGCTTCCTACCCACAATATTATTGCTACCTAAAGGGTTTCTACTCTTTTATTTGTAATATTGTCAAAGAAAATTCTGATGCTCTCTTCTTTGGTTTACCAAATAATCTTCTAAGATTCCATCCAAAAATTTGTTTATTATCGATCTCTTAAACCAAACTAATAATCTTGATTCATACAGATAATATGGACAATATATATACCTTTTTGTTGTCCAACCAAATCTAGAAAGGGATTCAAAGAAATGGAAATTGAATTTAAAATTAATAACTAAAGTTATCATTCAATTTATGTTTTATAGGAAACGGAAAGGAAATTTCACATGGAATCTAGAAAGCCAATTTTTTTTTTGATTTTACACTAAAGTGTAAAATGATTCTTTTATACAAGGGAAGGACAAATGTTATCCATAAAGTTTCAATGTCGAAGGAAATGTTATAATTGGCGGCATCACAAAGAAACCAATGCCGCTATGATCAATGCCGAAAGCCTGTAGACAACGCCGTAGACAATCCATAGAGTTAGATAATTAATGATGAATCTCTTATACCGTTAAGGAACGTCGAGATTTGCTAGTATAATATAGGTCGCATCTCACGCAACGTCACTACTCAGCCATGCCACATATTATACGATATCTTCTCCCATCCATATTGCCACTCCTTCATGTTGCCTTCCTTTAATGTCATGTCGCTTGCGATGACGTTTCCTCTCAATATCAAGCGTTAAGTGATACCACACCGCTTCATGTTGTATACTATCTATGCCACATTTCATTAATAAGGAAAAAGAGGATGCTGCACTTAGTCGATGCCGCATAGATTTCAAACCGTCCATTATCGAAGCTGTATGATTTATGAATGTCATACTTTCTCAATGTCGCTTGCGTCGTTACTCATCGGTGCTACCACTCAAGCAATGCCACGTATCAACAAGGTCGGGATTGATGTTGCACTTAATCAATATCCACTCCAATTAGTGTCACCTGAGTAATGTTGCTTATAATCAATACTGTCTCATTACAATGCATCATTATATCGATACCGCACTTCGAAGATATCACCACAGACCTTCGAGACGACATTGATAATGACTGTCGCCAATGTCCATACAAAAGCTATCAAAATGTATATGATACTGAACAATGTCGCTCCATATCAATATTGCTTCATATTGCTGTTGTCTCCTATTGTTGAAGCATTCCGAACATCATCAAAATTAAAACATGGAACATAGGGCCATTGATGACATCGAAGACCAAGATTGGATGCCGAAAGCGCATTGGGCAGCCGCTTGAACCTTTCTACCCATATAAATATGACCATAGAGGTGGGGAGGAAGGAGGGCTCATTTCTTTTCTTAACTCTCAAAATTTAAACTCTTATAACCCTAAAATTGAATTGGGGACCATTCTAATCTGATTGTAATCATGCTCGATTTATATAAACAACTTGGACATACATATAATGTTGATTGTACACTTTGAACATTGTTGAAAATGAATACCCATATAAAAGCTCTTTAGACCTAAGGCAATTGCGACTCTATTTTACATGGTTTCACATGAGCTTCAATCTAAACTAGTGGTTATATGCATATCTCCTATCTTGTCTATTACATATGGACATTGGACTATGAACATAAGCGCAAATAAATTAGTTCATTAACACAATTAAAGGGATATTTCACACAATTACCACTTATCTTCTTTCTTCCTTAGATATATGACATGGGATTTGGAGTACCATATTTCTAAAGATCTAATGGATTCTCGAATATATTATTCCAAGTGATCTTAAGTGCTCTCGAACATTTTGTTCCAAGTGACCTTAAGGGATGTCGATCATATTCCAATATGACATATGAGTCATCAAAAGTACAACATCTAAAACCCATGGGCACTATAGCTCACCTCCTAATGTTATCATCTTCTACTTAGCCTTAAATGGTAGATTTGTTCTTGATTCAATCAATGCCAATAGAGCCATCCTCAATCATGTGATTCTATATACTCGAATCAAGAATTCATTTATCATTCAAGGCATTATGGGTGTTATACCAATTTTTGGTTTAGCAAATGGTATGTTTATTTTCATTGTGATAAATTACTCACAGTTACAATACTTTTTAACTACCATCACAAAACATACTATTTATGAATTTTCTATTAAATATACTTTTAATCAAATTAATCAATTAATATAACATATTATATCAGGTATATAATAGAAAGAAACCATCTTTTATCTCGAATAAGGTTGGTTATCGAATTAGATATATGTAACAAATTACATAATTTACCCTAGGGCATACCCCTAACTTTATCAGTGTTTGCTTTACTATTATGAGATAGTTTATTTGAGTTTATTTCTACTTTGTATAAACTCTATTTACATATTGTATAACTCTGTGGATCTGTGTTCAGATATGTATTTCACTTAGTTATTACCGTCTCTCATGTTTTATAGCTGTGATGATTATTACAATTTATTCAGTGTGTTGTGAAATATATAACAGGTTCTATGATGCTATATTTCTTTTCAACCTTTGATAATCGTCCTACATCAGCCGGATACCGCAGAAGCGCACTGTACAGGCATAGCGGATACCGATGGTGTAGGGCGGTCATCACAGATAAGGCATAGGGAAAGTTTCTACATACCATCAATGCAATTGCATTTAAATTCAATAATAAAAAAGAAAGTGGCATAAGTGGAGCATGGTTAATTTTTTAAGTAATGCTATTGTCGTTAACTAATGAGGAAAAAAAGGATGCTTCAGCAACACATAACGTATTCCCCATGCACCATCGATGAACCAATAGCTAATTTTAAATAGTAAAATTAGGAACCTTTTTTTAAATACTCAAGCGTCCAAGGTGCGTATACCTTCTTATTTCTTGATCAGCATGGTCAATGGTTGAAGTTGTGGATGCATAGACGATGTTCCTAACCAATAGAAGCTCTTTCCATGTTGTTTGTGTTTATTAACAATGGAAACTAACCCCCATTATTGTAAATTGTGGATGAATGAATGAAAAATAAGTTATATGTTCACTTTGATTGAAAACGAATATATGCTCAAAAGATGGAATGACAATTGGACAATGTGGATCAATCGTAGACCTGTGATTGGTTGACAATTAGAATTGATATCTGTAAACTCATATCGAATCAAGTCGAGAAGATTCAAACCTAATCTGATCCCTATAGGTTTAAGCTAGTGTCTTGGTATAGGAAAATGACATAAAATCCAATGAACCTAATTCGAACAAAGAACAAAATATATGCATTTTTATTCCGTTCAACTAGACCAACCTGAAGTTCGAACTTGATAAATCCAACAAATTAGATCTGGGCCCCATCTAATAGGATTTGGACTCAACCCAACGGTTCTTTTTGTCAATGAATGGAAGGCACTTTCGTGACTCAAACAAGTGTATAATTTTTTTTAAAGAGGTTCATTCTTTTCACTACTGAATCTTTTTTTTTAATAATTTTTCTTACAATATCTTCTTGTTTGAACATAGGAATACGCCTAAATAGAATGAACTTGTGTATTATTTTTTTTTTTCAATTTACAGTAAATTTCTTATGATAAATGAAAGCAATTTACAGTAAAAAAAAATTTCAATCCATGTGCTGAGATCAAGAAATTCATCTACAGTACCATACAAAAGACCTTAAGATACAAGATTTGTATGGGTTTATTAAAATTTGAAGATTTAATTTATTGTTATAGATTATATACTTTTCTTAGCTTTGTGTTATACAGAAACATTATTTTATAATACATGCAGTGACGAATTACATTGACAATGCCATATTGAACTTATAAAAGAGTATCATTATCCATTCACAATTAGGAATAAACAGAAATATAAGATAAAACGTTTAAGATTATAGCAATACATTAACGAGAGTATAACTAATAAACCATTAACAAAGGCCGAAGAAACTCCAAAACTAGTATTTTTAAATTTGCTTAACCAAAATAAATCAAATGAATCAATTAGAGTATCAGACTACAAAACAATATAATATACATACGTATTACTAAATCAAATGCATTAAAGTCGCAATTCTAATTTGTTATTGCATGTCCTATGGATCTAAGTGGTTGTACAGAAGTCACAACACAGGGCCCATAATTTTGGGGAAAGAAAAATGTACACAGGAACCATCCAATGGTTATTCATGAACCAAAAACTTAAATTAATGGCCAACAGTAAATTCTACATAGATCCGTATCCAAGATTTTGGGCTTTCTGCTGCAGTTCAACGTAAGGCTCCATGTGTTATTGAATTGTTTGCTTCTAAGCACTTACAATCAACAAGAAAAAAGTCACCAATCCTTGTTTTTGATGTTGTTATAGTAGAAATCCATGTAGAAATGAATATGCAAATTTGATCAATATTTTTTGAAATATAAAAAACGAAAGGTGCCTTGAAATATAAAAAACGAAAGGTGCACTTGTCAGATTTTGAAATATTGTTTGAAATCTTCGAAAATTTTGTAAAACGCAAGTTAAGTTGCACTATTTATTCTACGCTTTTTGATTTTAAATTTTTTTGAAATTTATAAAAAGCGCAAGGTAACTAGCGCTTTCTACCAAGAAAGCACAAGCCAGTTTGCGCTTTCTGATTTTAAATGTTTTTGAAAATTTTGAAATTTTTAAAAAACGCAAACTAACTTACTCTTTCTAATTTAGAAAAAGCAGAACCTTATTTACATACTCATTCTA
Organism: Allium cepa; assembly: GCA_030765085.1. NCBI lineage: Eukaryota > Viridiplantae > Streptophyta > Magnoliopsida > Asparagales > Amaryllidaceae > Allium > Allium cepa. The sequence goes on along the minus strand of CM060937.1, from coordinate 574,037,588 downwards.
CAGGGACTTCTCTTGTAACAACATCAAAAATAGGTACTTTTCATGCGAAGCCCCTACGATCAATCTTCATGTGATCAAAGAACAACACTGTACATGCAAAGATGTTAAAATAACAATGTGAAGTAAAATTTAAAGTAGAAATTGCCAAAAGTAACATTTGAAAATGGTTGCATGTACTACAAAACGAAGCATGTAAATATGAATAGCAATAACTTGCAGATGACATAATAAGCAAACAAATAAAATTGATAGTAACTAACAGTAATCACGATCCAAAATATTGTTATTATAATAAGAAAAGTCTAAAAGATATTCCTAAATGACAATCCACATTTCCTTGTAACATTTCCTTACCAACAATCAAATATGAATTCTGTAAAATATATCAGTATTAAATTAGAGCATTCAATAGATGATGAGAAAATTCTAGTGGGTTTAGGACTTTCTAACTATCGGGTAAATTCTGCTTCAGTTACCCTCCGCTCTAATTTAGTATTACTAAATAGTTCATTCCAACTCAAAATTCAAAACTCCATCCCATCGTGAATTTGTACCCAATCAAGTGATTCTCAGTCATTAGTTATGTATACATTACACCAATAATCCTAACATGCTTAATTTGCTAACATCACAGAGCCACACCTTGCATCCAAATATCTTTTGTTTAAACACTGTTTTGCTATTTCTCAACCCATTACTTCCCAATTACCAAATATACACTAATGTTCCTTTACATTTTCATTAAAACAATACAACATATATCACATTGACAAAATTAAAGGGTTAGCTCTAAAAACAAAAGGTAGTGCACTATTCTATCTGGCTAAAGCAGTAGCGTGCAATGAAATTCATGGGTAAAAACATATAGGGCAAATGATGGAGTCAACATTAAGATAATCAAAGGTTCCTTGTAGCTGTAATACTTCTTTTTTCCTGATAAACCACCGTCTATCCAATCGAGTCCTTACCCATGTTGGAAAATGGAGTGAATGAAGCATTAAGGTAGTGTTTCTTTTGAAAACAAGTTTTGTTTTTTCAACATCTATGTACGTGAGAGTAGATGAGTTAAAACATCTTAGTCAATTCAATTATGTGAAGACGAGATGGAAGAAGATAGATTTTAGTATATTTTTAAAGGCGGAAAACAAGAAAAAAGTAGTTTTCAATTTCATATTTTAAAACAATTTTCCAAATCGGCTAGTAAATGCTCAAAAATGAGCATATATATCAAGTGGTAAGGACCAATATAATTATTATGGTGATTAGAAGCTTAAACATTGCACCACCCGCATCCATACCCATTTTCATATGGGTATGGATGTAGGCACAGTACCCGCTAGGTTAATCCTTTCTGGTTCAAGCCTATAATCACCAGAATAATAACGATAATAGTAATCACCTCTTGATATGCGTGCTCATTTTTGAACATTTATTACAAAATGTGGGACTATTCATATTTTCTATGCAATCAATGCCTCATTCACTATAACTACATTTGCATATTATAAACATAATCAAGTAATAGTTTGGACTTCTAAAAGCAAAGAATAAGGAATAAATTAAGCAGTATTTCATATATTAGAAAAAAATAGTAGATAACCTACGTTCGCCTGTTAAGGTAAACAATATATCATAATAAAATCCTTACTCAAGAATAGTGCCATTGGCAATATTATGCTGACCTTTACAACCATGAAAAGAAAAGAAATAGTATAAATTGAGATAAATGCCTCGAATATTAGAAAATAAAGTATAATATTTACTAGAGTATCTTTTAATGCTTCTTTGTGTATTTTAGATTGATGTAATCAATCACTACATGACACACACAAGTCTTTCAGGAATTTAAATATTTATAAGTATTTTATGAGCAATTCTAAAACAACTTTACTTCAAAAACATGAGTTTATTTAAGTCTGTAAACAACTTTAAATCGACATAAGGTAGGTGATGATATGTTGACATATCAAACTAAGACTGATTTGGCTGAAAGCAATGTTATGAGGATGCATAAATTTAAAATATGGATAGTACAATATTATAGGGATTTTGTGGAAGAAATATTGTCTACAGTCTACACGTGATAACACAAGATGATATGGTTTGGGATAGAATTAAGGAGCTGCTTGTATATTATTCCAAATAGCATACTCTTTTTTTTTTTAATAATAATTAGAATTGTGCAATGGAAGCATGGTGGGTCCCAAACCCAGGTCTCAGGATCAAAACCTGGGTTTGATATTATTTTGCTAATTCTGTGTTCCCAAGGGTAATTTGATCATTGTCAACACAAATGAAATTCTTACTCCTAATCCACAGCTGGTCAGGAAAAGAAATCCTTAATCATACTCATGGAACATATATTGTAAATCTTGGTATAATGTAACTTGTTTTCAATCACACATGGATTATACGCGTATGAAAAATAAACAAACATTACAATGATAAATAGTTTCGAGCAGCAATGAACTAATTACTTAATAAAACAATAAATATAGATCTTTCATTATACCAGAACACACTTAATAGAAACTATAACCTTGATAAAAACCAAACAGATAATTTTCTAATGCGGATGTATTCGTATCCGCATCCGTTTTTTCAGATATCAAATATTTATCCACTTTCTAGATACAGATTTCATATTTTTAAATAATCATTGGTAGCTCTAATTCACATTTATTATTGTTGTTTGGTTAATTTTGAAAATTTTAAAACTATGTACGTACCTCTATTACATTCATTTACAAATTTTGTCACTATTTCTTTCATTAATTCAAATGCACTAAAACATTTTGGATTTTCAGAAAACTAAATTACTTAAGCATTTAAACTTGTTCTCATTTCTAACAAGTTTTGGTTCTGTGTTTTCTTTTCTTTTTCATTTATATGTCATAAGAAACGATAAAGAAAATGTGAATCCACACTTCACATTTTCACATCAGTCTACTGTGTGTTGGATAAAACCCCTTCAGACGATTAGTCTAAAGGAATAAAAAACTCAACGCAGTGGAAAACAACTAGATCATGATTGTAGTGAGATGAAACAAACAAACATAAATACCAAAACAAACAGTCACAGATCAATGCAGTGCAGAAAAATAAATAACACCAGTATTTATAATGGTTCCACAACCGCAAGGCAATGTACGTCTACTTGAAGAGAGAAGATTTTATTAATCACTGAAAGATTAGAGTTACTAGATTGATTCACTTTTGAAGGTTATACATAAGAAGAATTAAATACAGACAAAATTTTGTAAAGTTTCAGTTCTCTAGGATGGCTGCCGTTGTTGTCCAGAAACTCCACTATTTATAGAGTGAAGAAATGAGGAGAGGTAGCTGCTATATCGCAGCCCTAGGGTTTGGTTCAGCATGCATCTGGTTCGGCACAATTTGGTTCGGCAAAACACTCATCTAGTTCGGCATCAACGCCGAGCGAGTAATTTGGTTCGGCATTCCTCACAAACTAAAATCTGGAGCGGCATGAATAAGCCAACATCCCCGAACCAAAACAGCTTCCTACGCATACTTCTTCCCGAACGAGACTTCAAATTCAACACCGAATGAAATCATTCCTCTCTACTGCAACCTACCGTCACCGCTCCAAGTGGAGCGGCAATCACGGCCAGCACTGGATGAGAAATCTCGTTTGGCATCCTCCTCCACCGGACCAATTGGTCCGGCTTACTGTCCCACCAAACCAAGTATTTGGTTCGGCAAAACCTAGCTCCGATTCTAGGGCTTCTTCCTCCTCCTTCACTGGAGACGAGCTTCTGCCTCCTATGCCTGCTACTGCGTCCTCTGTCTGCTACTGGGACGTATAGTATCATGTTCATATTAGCATCTGAAACCATTTAGGATATCAGATCTTCGTAGCTATGTATATCAAATGGATATCTGATTTTTGTCTACCCGCTCACAAACAAGAAATCTAAAAGCATAAGTTTATGTTATCGGATGTATCCACACATGTATACTTCCCGATATTTTTTCATTTTTCAAATATGGATGTTGATGGATTTCAAATATTTTGAATATCCATTGACATGCTTAATCACTACTTCCTACTTCAAATATTCTATTTATTTATCGAGTCTACTCTATAATAGAAATTTTAACCCAAAAAAAATAGCAAAACATTTATAACAAATAGGAACAAAGCAACAATAAATAAATGGGATTCATGTCAATGTCATAACCCAAAACATCCTTTTTTAATTAGTTAAAACTGCAGTATCTAATATATTATATTATAGAATGTGACTTTATGATCTAAGCAATAAGATAAGTGACCTCTGGCCCATGGGATAAGGTGTTTGTCCACAAAATCAAATGTCACGGGCTTGATCCTTAACAAGATCATTTTATATCAAAAAAAAATTCTAAATTCAAACAAATTCAAAACCATGTTGAACAACAATTTATTATATACACCTGGCTCACTGCAACTATAACCATCCAATAGCATTTGGGCAGATCGGCTTCAATATTTTGATGGAAGTTACAGGAAAAAATTGCTGGACTGATCGGTGCATCGTAAATTCCTACTTAAGAATTTTATTTTACAACAAAATAAAATTTATAACGAATTGTGTACAAAAAATTCCATCAATATAATATGTGTGTGTATTTATGTGTGTGTCGAACAGTAAGCAATATCAACTATACCTATAAATCGGGTATATGTTGGTGCTATGATATAGAACGTAGACATTTTTATATTAATGTAGAAGCGTGTAAAAGTAATACCGTAAATTGTATTTTATATAATTTCGAATAATAAGATATGTGAGACTATGGCAAAATTCGAGATCTCATTTTTCAATCTCAATCGTTTGTTATTTTAAGAATTTTGATATAACTTGTAAATTTCACGAATTTCAATTTCAATTTCAATTTATTCATTAATTTTTGTATAGCTACAGCTATTTTTTACTTACATAAAATGTATAATTTATCTTTAGTCGAAAAGTAAAATATAAACAAACAATGCTGACTATGTATAAATACCCGTAACACTAATAAATATTTATTCGAACAAATTTTTGATATGGCCATTCAAAAAAAAAACATATTCTCGCTTTAGGCGTCACAGAAAACTAATTGAAGAAATATACATGGTTATGTATAGTTTGTGATTTTAAATTGCACAAGCTTTAAACTGTATCTATAGCTTGCACAATTTAAAATTGCACAAGCTATAGTTACAGGTTAAAGCTTGCGTAATTTTTGCGCAAACTATTAGTTTTTTTTTGAATGCCTACATTAAAATTTTGTCATACCTACTCATTACTCCATTTTCAACTCTTTTTTTTCAACTTTTTTTTTGTTACACTATTCATATAATTTGTGCTTTTGTACATTTCCGAAGTTAAAATTTTAGATTTTGAATATTCATATATTCGAAACCCAAATTATTATTATTTTGTTCCTTCCATAAAATTTTGAAATTTATTAGTTTTCTTACTGAAACGCAGTTTCGTTTAACTCCCTCCTGAAACTGAAATAGAATAATCATAACCTTGGTGTTTTGGCCGAAACTCAAACCTTGCTCCGTGGCCTAATAGATCTAAGCATTTGTTTTATTTTATCTTATCACAAAATCGAATTTATAACACAATTTTACATAAAAACCTGGTAAAATGCATCTTACAAATCAAATAATAAGCAATATCAACTTTACCAGTAAATCGGGTATATGTTGACGTCGTCATATAGAACATACAGATATGTTTCTATTGCATAAAAGCATATAAACGTATATTGTAAATTGTATACCTCGATACTTCAGTGTCATTCTTTGTGTATTTTATCAGCCACGCTCGTGTAATATCTGAGCATATTAGCTGCTCCACTTATGGCTACTGCCGTATGCAGTTCTAACAGTTATCCTCCATCTACACTATCAAGCATAGCAAGTTCTTCAGTGTTCTACTAAGTCTGCAAATTTATTATATCATACAACCGCGTAAATCCTAAAAACTCAGAATGGATATCAAAGATTGAACATAAGAAATAGCACTTATACCAATAAATAGCATATGATGTGCCATGGTCTACAACTATTTTCTGTAAGACTAAAGCAGTTATGAGGAGCAATTTTATTCCATCTTTTTTAATTGATACAGTTTTGAGCCTTATGGTGCTTTTTCTGAATTGACTACCTTTGTTACAGCCATAATTCATAACATCCTTTTCCAGTTCAAACTGCAACATCCTAAAGTATTGTATGAAACGTAATTTTATGTATACTCCAAAGACAGGATTAGTGGATTGTGACCAACCGAATGGGATGCTGGTCTGCGAAACAAGAAAAATTGGATTCAATCCCAAAAGTCCATTCGGAGCTGCACTACCGTCATGCTTTGAGTATTATCTTCCCTACAAATCTACTCTATAAAAAAAAATTGCAACAAAAAACTCAATCAATAATCATCTAGAAGCATTTTATAAATTGCAATATCACATGAATTCAAATGGTACGTGTTTTTTGGATAAAAGGACAAGTCACTGGTTTACAAAACAAGTAATTTTAGGTTCAATCACCAACAAATTCATTGTACTCCAGAATTTAGACATTGTTTTGAAATAATATCGAACGGATTTATTTTGTTCACTTAGTGCAAGGCTTCTATGGTAACTAGGACCATTCTGACAAGATTTAATGTCGTTCGGTCAAATTATCATCGTGTCCAAAGACCTAACAACTTTTTTTTTACTGAAAAAAAAAATACAAAAAAGAGATTGCAGCAATAGATAAAAATTTAAAGAGACTAACCTATAATTAAAAATTGAATAATCAATTTCTTTAAGTATTTGTTTGCGCTCAAAACCTCTGATTTGATTTGACAGGATTTTCTAAAGATGCTCTACCTTCATTTATATAGACTTAAAAATGAAGAAATTACATGGCGACTAAGTAAATTAATCTTCCAATTGCCTTGAAACCTTTCCAAATATCCATGATATGATTTCAGTGCAAATAGTAATGACGATCTGGATATCCATAATTTTCCCCGATTTGAATCTTCATGTACAAATTTTTCTTTCTTTCTATATATATATATATATATATATATATATATATATATATATATATATATATCCTAATTAATTAATTCTAGGTTATGACTGTAGCATGAGATGCATTTTATAAATTGCAATATATGTGAATTCAAATAATACTTATTTTTTGGATAAAAGGACAACGCACTAGCTTACAAAACAAGTGATTCTAGGTTCAATCACCAACAAATTTATCGTACTTTTAAATTTAGACATCGTTTTGAGATAATATTGAACAGATTTATTTTGTTCACTTAGTGCAAGGCTTCTATGGTTAACTAGGATCAATTCGACACGATGAATTGAACAATTTATTTAAGTCGTAGAAATTGGTTAAAATGACAAGGCACTAGTTTACGAAACAAGTATTCTAGGTTCAATCACCAACATATTTACTGTACTCCTGAATTTAGACATCGTTTTGAAATAATATTGAACAGATTTATTTTGTTCACTTAGTGCAAGGCTTCTATGGTTAACTAGGATCATTTTGACAAGATGACTGGAACAATTTATGTAAGTCATAGAAATTATGTTGGTTTGATTATAGCAGCATAGAATTACCCTTCAAGTATTGTATCTTGAAGACAAATGCATGTGACAATTGGAATAACTATAATTATTTGATGAAATATACATCCAAAAATGATAATATATCATGAGAAGGCATACAATTTAAAATTTGGATAGTACAATTTAATGATTTTGTGAAAGAAGTATCGACCACATTCTACACAATACAAGCCGATATTCTTTGGGATAGGATTTAGGTGCTACTTGTATATTATTCTAAATAATGCACTCTTATAGCTGGTTCACAATTAAAGTGGCGCAGCGAAAACATGGTGGGCCCGTAACCCGTAGGTCCCAGGATCGATAGCTCTGGTAAAATTTTGTTCCTTCTTTGTGTTTCAAGGGTAATTTGGTCATTGCGTGTGTGTTCGATTATCTAGTCATGTTGATATGTCCGTCTCTTGTCGACAGAAACAAAATCCTTAAGCTGTTAAGCATAATCTGCAAAGCAATGAAATCATCTCAAACGTATACGTTGACACATCAAAATTCCCAGAACCCAAACTGCCACCCTTAAACAATTGTAATGCATGCAATATTAAATATAAAATGTACCAAAACTGATTCATGGACATGCTACAGATTTCAAAAGCTGGTGCTCAAATTAGGAAGGTCAACTAGAGATGGTGTTTGCCCTCACAAACCTGCTAAACATTCAAGTCAATTCAAAGAAAAGGCATGTCATAGAATAAATACACAGTATACTTGTTTGCAGATACAACTATTTACAGATATATAAAACATATGCTTATGCAGTATAATAATATTATTTTGCTATTTTATGATATCAATATGTTTCTCATGGCTGATGGCTGATCTATATAAGCAAATGATGCATCAACAATAACAAAAAAAGTAAAATAACAATACATCATAAGTGATGTCAATAAACTATGTACTAAAAATCCCCCCGGATTTGATAGTGAAGAAACCGTAGTGTAGAACGTGGATTAATTCAAAATTTTGAGGTACCCATGCAAGGTAACAGAAATTTCCAACAGACTAAATGCTAACAAGTTTAAAGTGGATCTTAAAAAAAACGTTTAATGTGGTGAACTCGAGGTATACAATAGAGTAGCAATAGGTGTTCAACAACTAAATAAGTTATAAATAACCAACAAAATTGGATGTTAAAACACAAATTCAGATGTAAGATCAGCCTATGCATCATCAAAAATAATTCAATTTGAAGCATGTTATTCAATGTGAATCATAACGGTTAATAGTAAATGGCGTCCATGGTTTGGAAAGATGATGTGAACCTCGTGCACACGCTGACCATTGTGGGTAAGGAGTTTTTGCTGCTCTGTGACCAGCCTGACGCATAGTCTCCTGTATTGTAATCATAGGCAGGATAGTCAGAATCTTACAGGCCAACTACACAGGCTACTCAGCAGCAACTTGGATCGGGCGGACCAACTGACTGCACAATGTAACCCAAAATCATCTAACATGATCCAACATTCCATCGCTTTAATGCCCCACCCACTTGGTCACAAGCTCACGTTACTGAGCAGCAATTGATTAGATGAAGAATTGATATGTGTATGGAATTATTGACTAATATTTGGTGATGTGGGACTAAGATGATAATTTTAGCTTACCAGTTATTGCAGCAGTATCTATTCCTTGCTAAATGTAGCAAGATGCTGGTATCAACATTCACATCTGCAGTTGCAAAAATGCATAACATAATGTCAGCTTATGTCGGATTACTGTTTTTTCCCCCATCTTGATTATGCTTATAATACATAATGAGCTTAAAAAGAAAAAAAATTAAAAAAGTGAACCACCCAATAACTTGGGTCAGGCAGACCAGAAACTGGTTCAAATTAGTGAAACTAAACGGTATAAGTATAACTCTATATAGCGCCAGTCAGTCACAAAGAAACTACTTTATTATTATCAACCTCATGCTTTTATATATATTTACACTTCCAAAGAAATACTAGTTAAATGTTAGTATCAGTAACCTTCCATTTTCAGTGGTTGCAAATTCACACATCATAGAAAAAACTTCAAAAATCTTTTGCATTTTTTTTAGCAATATGCAGGAATTCAAAAAAGAAATCATATAGTTTCAATTTGTTTGTTTGTTGAAGATTTCAATTTAGTACAAAGTCATGTTGATGAGCATCTTATTTTTGACCTAACCTCAATCTGGACATGCCATTTGATATAAAAAAAGAAAAAGAAAACTATTGCTAATATAGAATGAAGAATCGCCATAAAAAGGTAGGCACGCACATTACCTTCATAATAGATGATGAATACCTGCTGCACTTGATACGCTTTTCTCCAAAAAAAAATAGCAGATTGAAGCTTCATAGAGAACTTGAGAATATAATCATCTTTTCCTTTTCCAACTCCGCTTTTGTTGCTGTTGACTAATTTTGATGCAACTGATAACAAATTGCTTTAACTTCAGATCTCTTAGTGCACCAGTTTCCTAAAATTTCAGGGCTAACTTAAGTGTATATTTCAAATATTCATAGAACTCTACTGTCTATATTATTCCCATGTAAGTAAATAATTCTACTGCTATAAAGGAAATAATTAATTACTCAAATTCACGGAAACTATATGTGATGTAATTGGGTTTTCATAGAAATGATCGCAGCATTTGGAGTTAATTTCAGTAATTAGTCGTATTATACACAAAATAGGGAGACCAGGACAAGAGATAAATGCAACAAATCCTACAAATTAGGAGAACTATTGTTTTAGTTTCCTAAATTAACTCCAATTTATCCAGTTCAAAACCTACACAAGCTAGAACTTTCTAAAACTTAAAAAATTAGTCCATGTTCATGGAATTTGTACTAAAAATTGCCATAAAATCACATCAATCATGTACAACCCAACAAAATATAGTTACTGTGAGCACCAAAGCCTAAAATATAACAAAAAAGAATCCATATATTTTTTCAAATGTAGAGCACTAGCAGAGAACATGCCCCTTACCAACTGGAACCTCGCAAAAATTTAACCATGATTCCGAGTGGATCTTTCATTTCCTTTGTAGGAAAATTACAACAGATTTATCCAAAATAACTGAGCGGGTTTAAGCTCCACGTTTTCTTTTTTACTTCTCTTTTCTCAAAGTTATTCTCCAACTTCAACTTCCCCGTAGGATTCGATTGATCGATACTCGCCATCAGATCATTATACAGGTAGTTGAAACGACATCGGCTTATAGTTTCAATGATTTTCGGAGAGGAAAATTTGCATTTTAATGTGATTTTAACGTCTTGAGCTTCAAGCGGTGATACGACGACGAGGGAGTGAGCATAAGGGTTGGGTTACCTAGTGCACCATTTCATGTCAAGGCGGTAAAGGGTTACGGACAGTTGCAACTTGCAGACGTGTTTGTCAAAACTTTTCAAGTAAATTGGAAATTGGTATCACGTATGTTGGGAACATATATTGGGTTTAGCAAATGAAAATTGAGTAAATTTTGATTTTTTGTTTTTTTCCCAACATTTTTAAGTTGGTTAAGCTGAAAGGCGGTAAAGCTATGGAGCTTTCAATTAATACTGAAATAATTATTATTTGGTTATATGCTACAAAACTTAGGATTTCTTTTTTCAATTTAGCACCCTTTTAAAACTAATTATCGCAAACAGACCATTTTAAAAACTAATATCAACTTTAGCCCTATTTTGGCCAGTTCAGTTATGAGCTGGTCAAAACGTACTAGCGACTTTTTAAAAGTCGTCATTACAAAAAAAAATTGCCAAAAACATGTATGCGACTTTGATAAGCCGTCTACTGACTTCCCAAAAGTCGCCTACATGTTTAAAAAAAATTTGGGCGACATTTGAAAAGTCGCTAGTGGACGATTTCTCAAAAGACGCCCAAACGGGGTTCTATTACAAAACCAGAATCCCATATTTTTCCTCCGTCGCTTTCTCATTTTTCTTTTCATCTCCAAAATCCAAAATCCTTCAAATCTGAAATATTCGTCCAAAGCCTAAAATATTTAGCATTTTGTTCAACAAATCAAAAATGGCAAGCTCTTCAACGCGGGATGCACCTGTAGGTATGGATAAATCAAATTTCTTTCAATTTAGGATTTTGATCAAAATTGCAAAATATTGGTTTTTAGGATTTATAAGCAATCATTGATTGTTGAAATATCTTAGCATGGATGAAATCATTGTTAAATTGTTGAAAAACAATGCCTAAATTCATAGTGTTAATATTGGAAAATAAATTTAAAAATCTTGTTAATTGATATATGTGTAGATCACTTTGAGATGCTATCTGGACCTATCGATGAATCTGTTATATATTTGCAACAACGGCATGCGGAATTCGCCGCGGTAAAATTCGTAGTTTTCGAAATGTACAAATATTGAATAATATTGTATGGTACATGTTAATGATAATATTGTGATATTTTGACAGAGCAATACTGCGGACGGAACCATAGATCATTCGTCTCAAATGAATAAAGTAACATCTGCTCATTCAGGCATTATACAGTTGATAGACCAAGCTGGATTTAAACTGGTTTTTAGGGTGTGGCACATCCAGTTGGATCATCATCTTATCACCGCTTTGGTGGATAGAAGGAGGCCAGAAACATCTATATTTCACCTACGTACTAGGAAGATGTCTATCACGGTGATGTTGCGTGCTTGCTTGGCATACTCATAGACGGTGCTCCGTTGACCAACCCTGATCCAGTCGATTACCTTAGTTTATGCCAAGAGCTCCTAGCTTTAACTCCTCTAGCAGAGGAGTGGTGGGGAAACGAAATGATACAAATAAGATGGTTTAGGCAATAATTTACGGACGACATACAGCAGACTCCATGGAGATTTAGATTCAGCAACGAGGCAGAGCCGTTATATTGCATATTATTTGCTCGAGGTTGATGTGCGATCATTTGAAGACACGGATATGGCTTAGATAGTTTTCATTTTTAGAAAACTTTGATGTTTATCGCTAGTATTCTTGGGACAGTGCAGTTCTAGCGTATACGTACTGCGAGTTGACGAGGCTTGCTTTGCAAGAGAGCACAAGCATTGGTGGTTGTGTGAGTCTAGTACATGTATTTCCATTATTTACTTTCGCCGTCAGTTATTTCATATTCTCTTATCCAACTAAAATCATGTGTCTAATATTATTTGCAACTTTGGTGTTGGATTTATCTACCTGTTGGTAGAATAACCATGAGGAGGAGGACGATTGATTTATCATTGTCATACGGTACCAGATACAATTAATTCTATAGTATAGTATAGTATGTATCGTTGTTCGGATTTGATAAGTTGCATTTTATTTTTCTACAGGTGGGTAGGACCTAAAAGCACTGTTTCATCGCCAAGGCGTCATGTCATCTTCTACCGTAATGGGTTCAATGTGCTAGACTATCATTCTCTGACTTGGACCCCATATGCAGGTGTACTTGAGATCTACCAAACTTATGTACCGTCAAAGTTTGCAGCGATGCAAGAAGCCCAGAGAAAGGTTGTTAAAAGAGCATTTGGGGTTCTTCAATCTAGATTTGTCATACTCAGTAATCCATGCAGACTTTGGTCACCAGTTATAATGACCAAAATAATGTACACTTGTGTTATTTTACATAATATGATTATAAATGATGAAAGAGACATGGAAGAAGATTACTTTTACGAGAGTGCTCCAACACCACCGTCTGTTTGGCGCAACGATATGATTGAAAGCGTACTAGAAAACTCGGGTTTCATGTAGGCACTTATCCAAACGGTCGCACTGTCTGGTAAATGGTCGCAACTCCAACAGTCGCATCCGTTTGAACAGGCACCTATTACCGAATAGGTGCACCTCCCCGCGTCTATATATAGACAGATAGAAAACAGAAAATATAATTAAGATTTCTGCATTTCCATTCTCTTCACAATACTCGGTTCTTAAAATACATTCTATTGAGGTCGTTTTCACTACAATTGTTGCGCAGCATCGCATGGAAGGTCCGTTTCATCTTGGAAAATAATTGTTCGATGTCCTTAAGCGTCGTAGAGGAAGAATATTATTTCAAGAAAACAGTTTCCAAACACGACTCGGATAATACAATCAATACGTTATTTACTGCTCTAATTGTTAACTGCACAGTTCTACTCGTAACATTTTTGCGACATGCACTGTTTTAAATCTCGGATATCTCGACCGATATCTCGGTCGAGATCTCGGTAGAAGGCATGGGCGAAACGAAACTTGAGATATCGGTTGATATCTCGTTTCGAGTGTATCGTTCGAAATTTACAAATATCGGTCGATATTTGGAGCGAAACGATATTCCGAGCTCCCCGATATATTTTTTTTAAAAAAAATATAGGCCCGTCTCAACCCAAATTCAAAAAACAGACAACCATTTCCATTATCCGATTAAACTTTTCAAAAATCACATTGCTCGTCAAAAATATCGTACTCCTCTTCTCTAGAGAAAAAAATCGAACTCTGTGACGACCCGGAATTTTTGAGCATTCAAAATTTGAATATTTGATTGATTTTAAATATTTAAAAGTTAATTTTAACTTGAATTACGAATATAACAATTTATTTGATAATTGAATTATTGAATTAAACAAGTTGAAGTTGATTAAAATGTTGAATCTGGAATTTTAAGCCTGTTATAAATAATCTGAAGGCTTGTAAAATTTGTATTGGTAGTATAGAGGATAATAGAAGTTGTAAAATTTGAAATAAACAGTGGGTTGTTCAGTTTTAAAATTTATATCGTTTAAATTGAATTTAAAAATAGCCTTCCGAGGCACAGTCTCGGAATTTGATGAAACCAGTTTCATTGGGTCCGTAATATTGAATTATTATCGGATTTCAAATTTCGTATTGATTGGAGCTAGTGTGTGAGTGTACGATATAATAACGTGCTGGAAAAAGAAAAAAAAACTTAATTAATAATAATTTATTCAGTCAAGCTTCTCTTATACGCCATCCTTTACTCGTTTAAACACGCAACCTATTCCTTTGTTCATTTCAAGCTATTCCTTTTCGTTCCTTCAAGAAGCAAACAGAAAAAAAACAACCAGGAAAGAAAAATGGCCGCGTATTCCACCTCTCAAATCGAAATCAAATTCTAGCCGCCTGCCTTCTTTCTCTTCAAAATCGAGATTTCTTTTTTCTTTTTCATCTCCTCAAATCCATCCTTAAAGTTCAAACCCAGGCCGATCGAAAACAATTCAAACTTCCTCCTCTTCCCATTGCAAATCGCAAAAAAAATAGGGGGGCTTTTCGAATCGAGGAATCGGAAGCCGCGGTCGCTAGAAGGGAAGGGCGCACGCGCGATGAGGGATCACAATTCGCGTGGAAAGAGGAACATCGCGCGCTCGCGTTCGAATAGGAATTCGCGAGTTCACCTTTATGTGGATCGTCAGTCGAGTCGCGCAGCTGAAGCATTGGTGGGTATTTGGTGATTCGCGAGGCACATGCTTGCTCTTGCGAGCACGAGGCCGCGGAGAAGGGGGAGGTGTCGAGACAGAGGCAGAAACGTACAAGAAGTGGAAGATGGGTTTTTCCGAGTTGGGTTTGGGATTTCTAGTGGTTTCGGTCTCGAGATCGGTTGCTGGTAATTTCTAATTTTTGTTTTTATCTGAGCATATAATTTCCGTAGAAAAATATAAGTCATTAACTCAGTAATATTTTAATTTGTTCATATTAAAGAAATATATGTAGTAGTCTTTAATTATATATATATAATATTATATATATACAGAGAAACTTTAGATGAACACCTTGAAGGCAAATTTAAAAGAAGTCTGTTTAATGGAAGAAAATAATAAAGATCAAGTGCACGTTTTAAAAGTACTAGTCTATTTTATAGTGGATTTGATGATTAAATTGTAAAATTAAATATTTTAATTTATTTTAGTTACCAAATTAATTATAAAAGGAGATTACTTTAAAATTAAATTGTTTGTTTAAATTGAATCATTAATTTAAAAAAAAAAAATTAAATCATTTTTTTGAATTGAACAGAAATTAATTTGTTCGATTGGTTCGAATATTAATAAACTACATAAATATTTTTACAAGGTCTGAAATCAAGGAAATCAGGTCGGGTTAGATGGATTGCAAACAAAGCAAAGGTGAGTTAATCTCACTCAGTTAAATTTAAATTTAAATGATTAAATTTAAATAATTGTTTAATGGCTGAATTGATTGATGTGATATAGTATGATATTTTGGAATTGGCATATTATATTGTGCTAACATTTGTGGATGCAGGGAAAACAGGTTGGAGGGATCCAACTGGATCCCTCACATATATTTAAATTGTTCAATATTCTCTGTTGTGATTATTTGATATCCTATGATGAGTTACCTTGGAATATTGAATGATGTGGTTTGATTGGATATTCGGTTATAATGAATTACCAAAATATATGAATTGGATTGTTGAAAAGAAATTAAACGGAAGCAAATTTGTAAGCGAAATAATTATAGAAAGTTTGAATAAATTTAAGAATGAATTGGAGAAGAAATAATGTGACTTTAAATTTCTAATAAATAAATTGTGAAGTATAGAAAGGAAATTTGAATAAACAGGAAGTTATTGAATTACAATCTTCAACGATATTAATTAAAGAACAAAACATTTTATTTAAAATGTAAGATTTAAATTTTTGAAATTTTTTTTATAATAATAAAGAAGAAGTTGGGAAAAAATTTGTATATTTCAGCTAATAGATTTAAAATCAGATGGAAAAGAATAACAATAATAATTAAGTGCATAACTAAATGAAATTTGAAATGAATTGAGTAATTTAAGAAACTTATTTCAAATGGAATACATTGAAAATCAATTTGGAAAATTGATTTAAATGTTTGAAGCTGGAATTCTTCCTGGATCACTAAGTACGCTTTCAAATAAATTTTAAATATAAGTTAATAGTTTTAAAATTGTTTTAAAGGGTATGTTTTGAAAAATTTATTAATTCTAATATTTAAATTTCAAGGTAAATATTTCCTCAAATCTATTATAGTAGTAATTATTTAAAAAGTGACTTAGTATTTTGTTTCAAAAGGTGGAAATCTAGTTTTATATTTTATTAAGTAACTTTATTTCAAATATTCATATAAGATGTATTTTAATCAAATTATTAAAGTAGTTTAATTTAAATGTTTTAAAAGTATATATATTTCTAAGTAAAGTGTTTTAAATTATTATTTTTAAATCTAGTTTTGTACTTGGTGGTTTCAGAGGAGATAGAAAATATTTGGGGAAAGTTTATTCTGGAAAGAAGAATGGTTTTGAAACTGGTTTTCAAGGGATGAAAATTAGAAATATATCTTATAAAGATATTTTGAAGGTAATAAATAATTTGGGAAATTATTTATTGTTTGATGGATGTTTGTGAATAGAAATTGATAGTTAAATAACCGACTATCAATATTGGACAATGCGTTGATCGTTTCGAAGAGACCGGGATCGAGATTAATTTCTCGAAAACCACTTCGATCCGATTTGTACGTTTCGTGCGAAAAACGTGTTCGGAGTCGAAGATGAAGCAGTGAAATGCAAGGGCTAGTCGCTACTAATCCTGAGGATATTTCCAAAATGGATGTAGTAGGAATAGTGCCTTCGGTTCCGTTCGAACCCGGGACGGACTTGTATGGATGAATGCTTGCGAAACATCGTCAGGTGGGCGATGGGCATTCTAAGTGAAACGTTCTAAAAAGGTAACGCTTAGCCTCAAGCCTCATCAAATGGGAATGACTGAAAATCAGGGGATATGCAGCAAGGTTAGGTGGGTCATGCCCAAGCAGGACAAGATAATTCCCCTGTCTAGATGTCCCTTATATATTTCGGCTTAGTGGGTGGTTGGTCGCGCCAACCACGGGGTTTATCTTGTTCGGGACTGTTCAGTAAGGAATGGTTCCGGCCTTGTGTTGCAGGGGATGAAGGGAGTAATCCTCGGTACGGTGATCTAGGCCCCGTACTGTGACAGGTGGTACCCCAGTGCCTAGTCATTGTTGGAAATCCATTCTCCCTACGAGCCTTGTACGAGTTTTGTTTGTATTACCCACTTCGGTGGCTAGTAGCTGGAATTTAATCATGTAACAATTTCGGCTATTTTATAAGTATTTGTATGTAGACCCTATTATAATATCAGAGGATTTCTATAAAAATTGTTTTAGCTATCGTAAGGTAAAAACCCGACATGTTTATTTGTGGCGTGGTCTTACGAGATGCTTTTGTTTTCAAAGGATTTTTGAAACTTTAATAATAAATTGGGTGTGATTTTCTCACGCTGGTATTCCAGACTGACTCGGGTATTATTTAACTGTAATGCTCGGGTCAGACCGAGTATTATAGGATACAGGATATGATGCTGTGGAGCTCAGGAGACGAGCTGGATGACGATACGTATTCTCGTACTTGTATATATATATTTCCGCTGTGTTGAGTTGTTGTGTATCCATTGTATGTTATTGATGTGAGCTGTGACTTATGTACTCTGATGATGTAATATATGTAAACTGATATATTTGATTTTGAGTAAAGATTATTTATTATCTATTATATTTTATTCCGCTGCGATGGTTAGATTCTGATGTTGATATTGTTTTCTCTTCTTCTACCTATTCTTCTTAAACCCAAATGGTTCGTATTTCTGTGCAACTTGAGTTGATTGTTGTAGAATAGTGTTGACTTAAGGGGTATGGATTTGCGGGCTGTTACAAACTCCCTCTTCTAGAAAAATCGAACTCCGTCTTCCAACTTCAAACAGCTCGCGATTGCTTCCAATTTCCGATTGCTCGATCACTTTTGACAGTCTGCAGCTTCGTCTTCGATCAATCTCTCTACATCTTACAGGTATGTAAATTTGTAAATTAGGGTTTTTTTTTCTATTTTAATGAAATTCAAAATTGAATTTACAATATAATTTAAAGTAAATTCACAAATAGATTTAATTTGCAAGTATAATTTCATGGTTAAGACTACTACTTTCTTTGCTTAAACATTATATGTTTATTCAAAAATTTATTTTGTGAATATTGATGGCGCTGCGAATGCTCTACAGCAGGAAGTAATGCAAGCATGAAGGGTAGAATTTCCTTGTTTATGTGGTAGGAAGTAATGCAATCACAATGGGTAGTGTTTTCTGCTGTTATGTTGGTATTCACATAACAATGGTTCATGTCAGTTTAGAACTTTAATTATGTAAGTGGTGTTCATTCAATATTTTTGTAATGTTTAATTAGATATATACGTGTTGTTTACTTGTTTTAAACTTTTAGTGTTGTGTAAACTTCATGGATATGGTTCTTTAATATTGTTTATCATATTTTAGTATTGTATGAACTGATTTGGTTTTATCGAATTCGCATTTGGACACTTGCATGTATGCATTTTATAACTTAATTTCATATTTACTTCAGATCATGAGTATTTTCGTTCAAACCTTGATACACTTTAGCGCATGAAAATGTTGTTAGTCGAGTTACATGTGCTTGCTTTTAAGTTTTGTTGTCCATGGTATATGGTGTGATTTTACACATCAAGTAAGCTTAAATTTTCATTTATTTTAGTATATGTAAATATTACTGCATAATCAAATTAATTTTAAACATGAAACATCAAAATATACGCCGATATGGTCCCAAGATGAACTTTAAGGTCTAATATGTAAATCCGATATGGCATCTGAGATGCACTTGTTTCGTCCCAGATCTCCCCCGATACGATACTGAGTCACTAAAATCGTCGAGACGAAACGTGATTGATATCCGAAATTTAAAACCTTGGTGACATGTCTATGACACTTTGTTGTTGCAATTTGCAACATAATTGTAACCGTTCTGTAACACTTTTGTAATGTTACCGTTAACAATTTGTGTATACGGTTTCGTAACGCCTTTCTGACGTTGCTGTCTGACAATTTAGTAACACTTTTTTGACGTTGCTGTATAATAATTTCGTAACACTTTTCTAACGTTACGAATAACAAGTAACAGTGTAACGTCTATTAGATTAATTCTGATGTAGTTACCCCTCCACTCCAATTCTAGTAATATAAAGAAATTGCATACCAACTTATAACTCGACATTCCATACCCAGGCGAACTTGGACCCAGTAAGTGATTCTCAGTCATTAGTTTATGCATATTCTACATCAAAAATCCTAGTAGGCTTAATTTGCTAACATTATAGAGCTGCACCTTGCATCCAGATAACTTTTGTCTTAACAGTGGTTTACTATTCTCAAACCCCTTTACTTTCTGATTAACACACACATTTATGTTCCTTTACTTTTTCATTAAAACAAATTCAGCATGTACCATCAAAATTACTAAAACAAATAATTGAAAAAGTTAAGGGCCAACTCTAAAAACAGGCACTTCATTATTCTAATTAGCTTAGGCAGTAAAGATATACCATGAAATTCACAAATAAAATATACAGGTAGGATAATGGAGTTAACTTTAAGATAGTCAAGGTCCCCTGTAGCCCTAAGCCTTTTTTCTCATGATACACCACCTTCAATCCAATTGAGTTGTGACCCACGTTTTGAAAACAAGATGACTGCTCTTGCACATTATAAACATTATCTGATAAAGGGGCGAACAAGGTTTTAAATCTCGAATTTCGCTCACGTCTCATCTTGGGAATTCTACACACAATATCTCGTATCAGGCGAGATCTTGAGTGAGATGAGTGTATCTCGGGTGTACATCTCGGGTTGATATCTCAGATTTGAAAGTCTATATCGAGACTATCTTGGAGTAACTTAAGTGTCCAAAATTGATATTATAAAGATTTTCACCATAATTGTTATCTAAATATAAACTTAATAACGTACATAATTCATAATGAACGATAATATTAATTTTTCTTCTTAGATGAGAGTGGTTACATGATAGATTTGATATTGATTAAATGGATTCTACTCATTTGAATATTAAAAATAGAAAATAAACAATAAGTCATATATTTTTTCTTACTCGTTAAAAAATAAAAAATAAAATGGAATTGGAGAACTAGCAAAAAGTCATTAGCGTGCAATTTCTTTTGGAGCCATATAAGAAGTTAAAATAGAAAAACATCCTCACATGAGATCTTATATTGAGATTTATCTCAAATTCTGTTTGAGATCTTAGTATCTTGGACGAGATAGGTGTCAAATAAGATATAAAAAAAAATTAATGTCTCGTTTCATTAGATCTCGTCTCGCTCAAGTTCTAAAATGAGATCTCGAGCGAGATCTCAAATGAGATAAACGAGATTTGAAACAGTAGGGGTGAAGTTATAAAAAATGAAACATAAGGAATCAATTAAACAGAATTTCATACATCAGAGAAAAAGTTAGCAGATAATCTCCATTCACCTGTTAGCATAGGTAAACAATATATCACAAGAAAATCTTTTCTCCAGAATAACCAGGCAGGCACTGCTTATGCAAGCATATACGGGATCGGTATTGGAAATACAATAATATATGTACACTTGGTGACACTAGACACGATTAGACCTGTCAAAATTTGACCCAACCCATATATCCTACTTATAAATGGGTTGGGTCAACCCGTTTATGAATATTATAAAATGAGTTATGGGTTGGGTTGACCCATTTTTGAAAGGGTTATAAATGGTAACTCATTTACCCATTTATTAAAAACATTAAATTTTAATATAAATTTGAAAAATAAGAATATTGAACATACATTATACTTTTTCATGGAGACTGACAATTGTACTTAGAAAATAACAGGCTATCGCATCTCCATATTTGAATTCCACCTAGTGCAAAAGCCGCTATTTTTTTTGTTCAGACTGCAATAACTTCTTCGTTCTAACTCGGAATCAGGCGAGACTTCGACCAATCAACTCCAACCTGAATTACGGACAGTATGGACCACTCGGATACTTCATCGTGTGAACGCACACTGTAGTTCTCCAAGGGGACATACAGTTGTACTTAGAAAATAATAGGCTACCACATCCCTATATTTGAACTCCGCCTAGTGTAGAAGCCGCTATTTTTTTCAGACTGTAATAACTCCTTCATTCTGATTCGGAATTAAGCGAGACTTCGACCGCTTAACTTCCGCTTAAATTACGGACAGTATGGAATACTTGGATACTTCATTGTGTGAACGCACACTGTAGTTCTCTAAGGAGACTGACAGTTGTACTTAGAAAATAACAGGCTACCAAATCTGCATATTGAACTCCGCCTAGTGCAGAAGCCGCTATTTTTTTTGTTCAGACTGCAATAACTCCTTGGTTCTAACTCGGAATCAGGCGAGACTTCGACCGATCAACCTCCACCTAAATTACAGACAGTATGAAACACTCAAATACTTCATCGTGTGAACGCACACCGTAGTTCTCCAAGGAGACTGACAGTTGTACTTATAAAATAAAAGACTACCACATCCCTATGTTTGAACTCCACCTAGTCCAGAAGCCGTTATTTTTTTTGTTCGGACTGTAATAACTCCTTCGTTCTAACTCGAAATTAAGGAAAACTTCGACCGATTAACTTTCACCTAAATTACGGACAGTATGCAACACTTGCATACTTTATCGTGTGAACGCACACTGTAGTTCTCCAAGGAGACTGATAGTTGTACATAGAAAATAATATGCTACTTCATCCCCATATTTGAATTTCGATGAAAATTAGAATTTAGAATTTAAATTTCGAATCTCAAAACATAAAAATTAGAATTATTTTATATTTATTTGTTTTTTATTAGTCAAATTAAATTTAAATCTTTAAATGAGTTAAATGGGTAACCCGACGGTTGTACTTAGAAAATAAAAGACTACCACATCCCTATGTTTGAACTCCACCTAGTCCAGAAGCCGCTATTTTTTTTGTTCGGACTGTAATAACTCCTTCGTTCTAACTCGAAATTAAGCAAAAATTCGACCAATTAACTTTCACCTAAATTACGGACAGTATGCAACACTCGGATACTTTATCGTGTGAACGCGCACTGTAGTTCTCCAAGCAGACTGACAGTTGTACATAGAAAATAATATGCTACTTCATCCCCATATTTGAATTTTGATGAAAATTAGAATTTAGAATTTAAATTTCGAATCTCAAAACATAAAAATTAGAATTATTTTATATTTACTTGTTTCTTATTAGTCAAATTAAATTTAAATCTTTAAATGAGTTAAATGGGTAACCCGCTTATTAAGTGGGTTGGATCATAAATGGGTTGGGTCCTAAATGGGTTGAAGAGAATGGGTCATAAATGGGTTGGATCAAACTCGACCCAACCCATTTTGACCCAACCCAACCCGTTTGACAGGCCTAGGCATGATAACAAGAAGAGAAAAAATTATATATGCATACACTGAAAAGCTTATAGTGATTTTGAGGGTAACAATGCTTAAAAGTTATAACATTACTACTATATATTACTAAGAATTTGTGATGGCAGTGGCAATACAAGGACGTTTTTTTTAATTTTATGAAATACTAGTTTGATTCTGAAGACACGAATGTGAAAAGAAGAGGAATACTAGAAATTGAGATAAATGCATCAAATATAAGAAAATCAAGTACAATATTTACTTGAGTATCCTATAATGTTTATTTGTGTATCTTAGATCCGTGTAAACAATCACTATATGACACAAAGTCCTTCAGCGCTTAAAATATAAAGTATTTTCTGAACACTTTTAAAACTACTTCACTTCAAAAATCTGAGTTTATTTTAGGTCTGAAACAACTTTATGTCGACATATGGTTGGTGATATGTTGACATATCAAACTCAGACTCAATCTGGCTACAAGTGATGATATGATGATGCATAGAGTTTAATATGTATGGATAATACAATTTACTGATTTTGTGGAAGAAATATCTTCCACGCTCTATACAATACAAGATAATATGCTTTGGGATAAAATTTAGGAGCAGCTTGCACATTATTCTAAATAATGCAATTCTTGAAGTTTATTGGACATCAGAGTGGCGCAGCGGAAGCGTGGTGGGCCCATAACCCACAGGTCCCAGGATCGAAACCTGGCTCTGATAGTATTTTGCTCTTTCTTTGTGTTTGCAAGGGTAATTCGGTCCTTGTGTATGTGTGCGGTTCTCTATGCGTTTTAATTGTTTGGTCATACATGACTCTACTGTGTGATCATAGATTTATAAAATCGTTTGTTGAGTCAGTGGAAAAACGATTGTAAAATATATTTGGTGATTGGATTGAGAGCAAAAATATTACCCAACACTCCATCACTTTAATCCCGCTTGGTCACAAGCTCACTTTACTGAGCTCAGCAACTGTCAGGTGAGGACTTGATATTAGTACAAAATTATTCACTAAAATTTTGCAATGTGGAACTAAGATGACAATTTTACCTTATTGGTTGTTGCGGTAGCACCAATTAGCCCTTTCTGAATGTAGTAAAATGCTGGTATCACTATTCACATGTGTAGTTGCAAAAATGTAAATTTTAGTTCCAGCTTATGTCAGATTATTGTTTTTTTTCCACAAAAAAATTACTTCAGGAATTGACATCTTGATTAAACTAATTATATAATGAGCTTTATAAGTCAATAAAACAAATAAGTGAACTTCCAAATAACTTCGATTAGGCAGACCAGAAAGTAATTCAAATTACAGAAACCAAACAGTACAACTCGATATTATCCCAATCATTTACGAAGACAAACTACTTTATTATCATCCGCGTTGTTGTACTATATTTGTTTACACTTACACAATACTACATGTTTGATGCATGTTTCAATAACCTCTCATTTTCAGTGGTTGCAAATTCACACATCATGGATAAAACCAACAAAAAGTTTGCAAAATTAAAAAACAAACTATACAACGGAAAGTTCAATTTTGCCAAAAGAGTTCTAGTTTTTGTGAAAGAGTTCAATACTTTTCATAGGATTTCGTTGCTTTTCAAATAAAATTCAAAATTTTCTATATAATATTCAAAATATTTAGCATTTGCTAAAAAAGAACAAATTTTAATTTTATTTATTAAAAAAATGAAAGTAAAGGAAATACAAAATGATATGTAGAAGCTACATTTTTATTAATCAATTCTTTCTGAGAAAAGGTTAAAAGAATCCAAAGAAGAAGAAAATTTAAGGTTTTTCTTTTAAAAATATCAAAACTTCATAATAAAATCCATTAAAATATTTATGAAATCCAATTTCTTTTATTTAAATGTTGATTTAAAATATTTTCCAAAAAATACTTATTTTATGTATATAAGTTTTAGATTTACTTTTATGAATTGCATTTTGATTATGGATCAAATATAGAAAAGACGTGATACTAAAAAGACGTAAGATCATTTACCGCATTTTCCCACCATTATTACTATTTGACCATTCTTACCATTTATAATGTCATGCATCTTTTCTTGTTAAACAAATTGAAGCTCAATGTTATTAACCTTCTTTTTAAGAGTGTTAAAATAACTATGAAAATGACCGTTGGATATTTGGACGTCCCAGCATATTTTTCAAATCCATAAGTCAATCTTCAAAGTCATTTTAACATCCTCAAAAGGTGTTAAGAAAATTATTTTAGATCCATAAACAACTACTATGTCTCCATATGTGTTCAAATTCACACTTAAATATAAGGTTGTAGGTTGGCTGTGACTCTGCCCTTTCAGCGATGATTTTATTAAATATTTGTCTAAATTTGTTCATATTTTACAATAATTATAAAGAAATGTACTATCTGCAATTAGTTTACATGCTTAAACCTTGCCAAACCCATCAAACTGCATTAAATGATAAGACCAAAATCCAAATATTTTAAAAAATCTTTGAATCATATATTTCACTCTTTGATTCATATGATTTGGAAAGAGTGGTGTAATCATTTGATTACATAGTGCAAATACTTGCGAAGATACAAAAGCATATTTAAGATAGCTAAAATATAATTTTCTGTTATTTTAAAAGGTCTAATAATACGTATGATATGATTCTCATGTGACTATTAAAACTGTTCTGGAAAATTCACATATTTTTTTAGTGTTTAATTTTTTTTAGTATATCTTTTGAATTTACTGAAAAAATGCTTTCTTCATTTTTCTTTAATAATTTTTACATTAATTAGTAAATTGCCAACATTTTGAGTTATTTTGGCTTTTTAAATTTTCTTTATGGTTTACACAGACTTTTTAAATCTCTTAAAATTTCATCAATACTTTCCAAAACGTTTCAAACTTTTTTAAAATCTTAAACATTTGGAAAAAATGAATTATGTATTTTTGAAACAATTTGAACCTTTTCACAAAATTTAAATTCAATAGAGTAAATTTATTTGATATTTAAATAGTATTTTCTAAAAGTTGAACTGTTTCTAGAAATTCAACTCTCTTGGAAATATTAATTTTCAATATATTTTAGCATTTAAAAAGAAAATAAAAAACCGTGTCTTTTTTATAAAACTATAATATCTCAATTTTATCTATATCCCATTGTTTAAAAATGTATAAAACAACTGGTTTTATAAAAAATGAATATGTATTTTTGAAACAATTTGAACCTTTTCACAAAACTTGAATTCAAAAGAATAAATTTATTTGATATTAAATATTATTTTGTAAAAGTTGAACCGTTTCTAGAAATTCAACTCTCTTGGAAATATTAATTTTCAATATATTTTAGCATTTAAAAAGAAAACATAAAAACTGAGTCCTTTTTATCAAACCGACTGTTAGGGAGGTTTGTTACTGTCATTGTCCAAAATCAATTTCTCCAAAGTCCAAATTATATGCCCTCTATCTCGTAATCTTCTTCCCCTTTCCGTCGTCTCCAAATTGAATGCCTAATTTTTCGTTTTGCTATTTCTACGCTTCAGGTATACTGTTTCTTCCTCAATTTTACAGTCGGCTACCCCAGTCTCCACTACTATATATTCAAACAAACTCTGATTCTTCCCGTCTTCACCATCGGCTAACCTAACCGGATCACCAGATCAACAACTTCATCGCTATTTAGTTACTTCTTCACGTTGCGAGCAGCTCATCATAAGTTGCAATCAGGAATCATGAATTATATTTAAATACTCAAAATATATTTCGATTTTCCTTATGATGGATTTTGATAGATTGATTTTGCTTGATAAACATGAGGGTAAAATTTAAGATCATCGTACCATCAATATGAGGGTTAAATTTAAATTTAGGGATTTTCTTTAATTTTCTTAAGCTTCTCGGTTACGTCTTACGCTGGCCCGCCCAATACTCCCTTCTTTTTTCGTCTCTGAAATGGAGCAGCATGCTGAGCAGTGGGATCTTATCATCAAGGTATGAATTTTTACAACTTTTTCTAAAATATGTGGACTGTTTTAATGGTTTTGTTGGAAGATTGAAGCTATATGTGATTTATGGAGTGCATCAGTGCATGAATCGATTATAATCGTTAATTTCTAGCTTTATTATTATTTTTTCTAAATTGAATATCAAAAAGGTTTGATGGTGAGTTCTGGACATGTACGTAAGAATTATCTATTGATACTGATTTACTTGTTTATATTTCTGCTTCCAACAAATTTTGTTTTGAATGGTTTTAGCTAAACTCTACATTAGGGCCATCTGTCTCATATATCATGTATGTTTCCAATTGAATTTAAGATGAGTAGGATTGGTTTTATATAAGGTTTGTAATCGTTAATTTCTAGCTTTATTATTGTTTTTTCTAAATTGAACATCAAAAAGGTTTGATGGTGAGTTCTGGACATGTACGTAAGAATTATCTATTGATACTGATTTACTTGTTTATATTTCTGCTTCCAACAAATTTTGTTTTGAATGGTTCTAGCTAAACTATACATTAGGGCCATCTGTCTCATATATCATGGATGTTTCCAATTGAATTTAAGATGAGTAGGATTGGTTTTATATGAGGTTTGCCTGCCGGCCCTTTGACCCATTTCCTAATTTGAGCATTAATAACATAAGAAAGATAGTTTCATGATTCCTGATTAAGCACTGATTTTATTATCATTACCTTGGACTGAACATGGGGTCCAATTTTGGAACCTAAGGCTTGCAGCGATTTTGTTTTTTTCTTTTTCATGACAGCTATGTCAGATATTGTTACACCTTTGTGCGTCAAGGTGGTGTTAGGTATTGCTTGGCGCTGCTATTCTAGTGCATCAAAATCTTATGCTTTTATCTTCTGTTCCTCTTGCCCATGAGTGTGTACCTGCTAGTTTAGATAATAATTTTTTCTTGCACTTGTGATGGCAATCATTTATACGATACAGTTATTGTTCACGCATACTCATTTACTTACACATACTAACCTAGTAACACAGTTTGTATAAGGTTCTTCTCTTTTAATTTATGTATTTTGTAGACACTATTTCTCTACATAGCTTGTTTTGGATGGTCGTTTAAAAAATACGTATAGAAACTTAATTCTATAGAGTACATAGTTCATTGCTATTCACAAAGTACTGCAATCATAGTATGTCTGTTGTGCACAGTTTGATGAGATGCATCATTGAATATCCACCAGTCTCTTTAGTGTGCAATCTAATTTATATAGGAAGGGATTAACTTTGACATATGACTTTATTATCTCCGAACTTTGTCCTACTATTACCGCCGTAATACTTTAGGAAACTGTCTGTTAGTACTCCATCGGTATTATGCTATGTATTAATGTATTAGACCTCATTATGTATCATGTTATTAATACTCTCTCAGTTGCATGCACACCTGTATTGCATTTTCACCTTTGCTTTTCCTGACATTTTAGGTTAATATGGAGATACGCTTAGACGAATTGGAGCTCACATCCATCTAAGGCTCATGGACCACAACATGACCAAACTTAGAGCAAAAATTTTGCTCGCTTTTCAAGTTCAGCCATGATACCGTCCTTATATTGACATGTACTGATGTAGATAGGTACACTGTCACATCAGACAACGATGATGAACTTTTCGATGCTGTTATCAGTAGGGGTGATCGTTCGGTCAGTTCGATCGGTTTTGAGCCAAAAACATGTAAACCCGAAAAAATTCAAAACCGAACCAAACCGGATTAATTTCGGTTAATTCGGTCGGTTACCGATTAAACCGGACTAAGAAATCAAGAAAATTTACCATATATTAGTATTCAAATGATTGATTTAATCAATGAAAAACATATACTAATGTTTATATAAACTATTTTGAGTGTTTATTTTAAGTTTATAAGAAAAATTAACATATCTTTAATAGATGAGTTTTATTTTTTTATTGCTAAACCAATTGTTAAGGGTATTACAATTCCATGAATTTGGATAATATAATAAAGGTTCGGTTAATTCAGTTAAACCGATAACCAAAATAAAATTATTTTACAAACGGATTTTAAACCGATATAATTTCATAACCGAACTCAACTCACCGAAATGAACCGGTTTGGTCAGTTAATTTGGTTCTAACCAAATATTGCTCGCCCCTAATTATCAGTCAGCGCTTGAACCCTCTTCGAATAATTGTTGAGTTGAAGTCAGAGCCGGACACATCATCTGCTGAATCTTCACAGCATGAAACTGCACCTGTCACCAACGTACAATCAAAACCTGTTACGAATCCACTCATGACAGCGCTCTTGAACCTGTTAAATGTTGCAGATAAAGCTATATCAAATTCTCCTACTTCTGAAGTGATAAAATCTGAGCAATTTAAAAGCGTACATGATAATATTCATAAGGATATGAAGAAAGCTATGTCTTTCTCGCCTGCACTGTCAAACCTTGTTGATCAAGTCTCTAAGGTCGTAAATCAAGCTGACCCCGTTTGTGATTCATAATCAAGCACACCGTCTACAAATGTTGTTCCAAGTAATCCACTGGATCTTAATGCTCCTTGTGCGTCAAAACCATGGGATTTGCCCACTCAGATAGCCAATGAAATTGCTTATTTGGTTAAAAATCAGAGCGATCCTGGACAGACTGCAAATGCAGCTAGACCATTGTCTTCACTTGAAGAATTACTCGTTGCGGCTGAAAAAAATACACAGACAACTGTGAAGGTACACAATTTGGTAGTTCTGCTGTTCGTGGAAAAAATACTGTTACTGTACATGAACCATATGTTTTGGAGCAAAGTTATCGACATGCTCCAGCAAATCCTTCATCTACACTTGCAATGCATAATGATAAAAATACTTTAAATGAGACTCAGATTTCTTCTGAATCACTGATTCACCTAATACTAAATAATAGAGAAGACGGGGCACTTCATTCTTCGATGCCTTTTTTTCCAAGGTCCCACTTTACGGTAGAGAGTTTATTTTACACAGGCGTTCTATGCGATAGATGCGGCATGCTTCCAATTAAGGGATCCAGTTTTAAGTCCAAAGTGTAAGAATTTAGATTTTCAAATGTTATATATTCAATTGTGTTCTTGTTATGTTGCCTTTTTTTAACAGAATGGAAGACTATGATTTATGTAACGCTTGTTACAACAAGATACCCTCTAGAAAGGGAAGAAAAAACAAATTATGTAAAAATTGATCTACCTCGCATTGCACATAGGTCGTCCTTCAAAGGAAGGCATAATCATGTATTATCTGATATCTTTACAGTTCTTTTACCTGGCAATATTCTTGATCAGCCAGAACACATAGGTAGTTGTTTCTTAAAAAATTTGCAGGGGAGTTCACATACATTGCGTCCATTTTTCAGTTTCTGTTTGTTATTAGCCTTATCCCACTCCCCATGGTGGGGATTATTTTATACAATTTTTCTTAGTTAACCTAGCATACCACCATACAGTTAGTTCGGTTTAAATAATTGATTACAAAATTTCAATTTCAATTTTTAGAAATATTTTCTACAGATATTGCATAGATACCATGGTCAAATATCAGCATCATAGACCTCACTACCCATTGCAGACTGTGTTTCGTGGCTACAATGCTGCAAAACCACAGTGGAACAACCATGAAAGCCTATTCATTAAATTGATATATTTTTAGCTGAAAGTTTCAATATAATCGTGGGTTTGAATCACAACCATAATTAAAATCAGTATATATTTTTAGCTGGAAATTTTAATGTTATACGATATCGTGAATCTAATTCTCATAAGAAAATATACCTTTTTTTTTATGACTCATTTATCTTTGTTATATTCGTATTATCTGTAAATACTCATCGTTCAAAGTAAAAAAGATGATAATAATTTTAGGCTGGTTCTCTTGGTTAACTGAATGTTTTTGTATTTCTGATTAAACAGATGGATTTATTTGAATTTTTGTTTATGCGCGTAGACCCGAATCTTTTAAATCTTAGAACTGAAATCTGTTTTGGATAAAATTAACGATTTTTTTATTACTCTTTAAAGCTGAAATCCAACCCCTTTTTTTTAAAGATTTTTAGTTGTAACAATGTTGTTGATCCAGATAAATTAATATAAAAAAATGTGCAGCACCAGCAACAAATCTTGTCTACAACAGTCATGACAGCAGTCCTTATTTGGTATTATGTATATGATGATTTAACATTAAAATATAAATTTGTTTCTAATAATTCATATAACTTCAACCCTTTTTACTCAAGATTAAATGTCAAAAGCCATTTTAAATCGATAGCTATAGGTGTGAATGATATTATTCAGTAGTAGCTAGATTGAAACACTACAGGAAAGAAGAAAAATAATGGCAAGAGAAGGAATGAGAGAACAAGATTTTGCATGCCTGAACGGTGGTATCTGCAACCAAATGCAGATGATAATAATTGCGGATGATATTAAAATATGTTTTTAATATAGATCAATAACCTATAGTTTAGTTGTGAATCATAAACTATAAAAGAAAATATATGGTTTTATGATAAAATAAAAAATCTTCATTGTTTCTGCGTACCTTTGTTGAATTTTATAATGCACATTACATCAGTGTTATGTGTAATATTTCATTTCCTGTATGCTACTTGCACTCAACCTAGCATCTTGAAAATGCACTGTATTATTTTAAAGTCTGCTATTTCATTTTTATAGATCTTTTAATTTAAAATTCATTCTTTGATTTAACAGATTTGTTATTTTTAATTCATAAACCTATAAATAAGTATATAATAGTATTTTCAAAAAGTCTAATTTTTTTAAACGCTGACCTTCTCCATTTAAAATTCATTCAAAATGCAGGTCAAAT
Source organism: Allium cepa (assembly GCA_030765085.1). NCBI lineage: Eukaryota > Viridiplantae > Streptophyta > Magnoliopsida > Asparagales > Amaryllidaceae > Allium > Allium cepa. The sequence goes on along the minus strand of CM060937.1, from coordinate 574,005,828 downwards.
TCATAATTAAGAAAAAAATTAACAATATTTCTTTCATCTGATATTATACAACTTAACGGTCGGTTTTTCCACCGTTGTGCGGTTATACTAGTAAAACTATAATATCTCAATTTTATCTATATCCCATTGTTTAAAAACGTATAAAACAACTGGTTTGAGGTTTGAGAGATTTGAGGAAAGGCAGAGCAAAAGATTATAAGTAATTTTTTGTAAACTTTTGATATTTTATAAAAATGAATTTTTTTCATCGAAGGATCTGAATCTTTTTGACATTTTCTGAAAAATAGAATTTCTCCCAATATTTAAAAAATATTGATATATATTTTGAATTTACTAAAAAAATGTTTTCTTTAATAATTTTTACTTTAATGAGTGAATTGCTAACATTTTGAGTTATTCTGACTTTTAAAAATTATTTATATTTTACTCAGATTTTTTAAAAATCTCTTCAAATATCTTAAATTTTCATCAATACCTTCCAAGATGTTTCAAATATTCTTAGAAATTTAAACATTTGGAAATAATGAATATATTTTTCGAAACAATATGAAGTTTTTGACAAAATTTGAATTCAAAAAAAAATTGATATTTATTTACTATTTTCTAAAAGTTGAACTATTTCATACATTTTGACTTTCTTGGAATATTATTTTTCAATATATTTGAGTATTTAAAAAGAAAACATAAAAACTGGGTCCTTTTTATAAAACTATAATGTCTCAATACGTCTATATCCCATTGTTTAAAAATATATAAAACAATTGGTTTGAGGTTTGAGAGATTTGAAGAAAAGGTGCAGGAAAAAAATATTAATGTTTTTGTAAACTTCTCATATTTTATAAAAAATGAATTTTTTTTCGAAGGTTTTGACATTTTTGAAAAATGGAACTTCCCCAAAGTCTCTTTAAGATATTTTTAATTTATTTTAGAGGTTTTTCAATATAGTTTAATTTATTTAAAGAAATAGAATTTTCAAATTAGAAGATTTCTATGAAATTATAAAAAAAAACTTTATTTAATATCATTTAGTGAAGGAATATAAATTATACTAGCCTTGTTGAATTGATGGTGATATATAATAATTATACAAAAAAATAATACATGTGTACTAACAAAAAAGGCAGCTGCAGTGCATCAAAGTTACAAGATGGTTTTGCACCTTTCTAACCCAATCCCCATTAATAACTATGATAAGTAAAAAATCAGGTTGGACTTCTAAACTAATTTATGTACATGAAATTCTAGTCATATAGCATTATACTTGAACGATAATTTTGCGAAATGACAAAAAAAATTTGTGGAATATTTTTTGGTAAAAGAAACATAAACTTTATCAATCATGTTGAATAAACTACGAAGTATAATGAATATATTTAAAAAATTAGTGATGTACATTTACACAAAATCCACGCATCATGCGCCAAGTCTACAACAAGATTTTGCACCTTTGTGAGTTGCCCATTTAGATAACTATGATAAATTCGAAATCATGTTGATTAGCAATTTGTCTTATCCAGCTACCCAAGATAACCGTTATCAAACAATGACATTCAAAAGGATAATCATAATATTGTTATGTAAATCATGAAGATAACTGTTGGCCTAATTAGAGCATCACAGCTAGGTCTCGCAACGGTCGACTATAAATACGTATAGTATCATGTTCATAATAGCATCTGAAACCATTTCAGGATATCAGATCTTCGTAGCTACGTATATCAAATGGGCATCTGATTTTTGTCTATCCGCTCATAAACAAGAAATCTAAAAGCACGAGTAAAATTTTATCGGATGTATCCACACATGTATTTTTTCTTTTTGATTTTCGATATTTTTTTTCATTTTTCACATATGAATGTGGATGGATTCAAATATTTTGAATATCCATTGACATGCTTAATCACTACTTCCTACATCAAATATTTTATCTATTCACCAAGTCTACTCTATTATAGAAATTTTGACCCAAAAAAAAGCTTAGCAAAATATTTATAACAAATGGGAAACAAAGCAATAACAAATAAATGGGATTCATGTCAATGCTGAAAACATCCTTTTTTAAATCAGTTAAATTTGTAGTATCTAATATTATATTATGAGAATGTGACTTTAGGATTTAAGCAATAAGATAAGTGACCTCTGGCCCAAAGGATAAGGTGTTGGTCTACAAAATCAAATGTTATGGGCTTGATCCTTAGCAAGGTCGTTTTGTATCAAAAAAATTTCTACATTCAAACAAATTCAAAATCATGTTGAACAGCAATTTACTACATACACCTGGTTCACTGCAGCTATAACCATCCAATGGCATTCAGAAAGATCAGCTTCAATATTTTGACGAAAATTACAGGAAAAAGTAGTTGGACTGATTGGTGCATCGTAAATTCCTACTTTAAGAATTTTATTTTACAACGAAATAAAATTTAAAATGGAATTGTGCACAAAAAATTCCAGCAACGTGTGTGTATCTCTGTGTTAGTGTATGTATTTATGTGTGTATCGAACAATAAGCAATATCAACTATACTTATAAATCGGGCACATGTTGGTACTATGATATAGAATGTAGACATTTTTATATTAACGTAGAAGCATATAAAGGTATTTTTATGAATTGTATTTTGTATAAATTCGAATAATAAGATATGCGACTCTATGGCAAGTTTAGAGATTTCATTTTCGGTCTCGAACTTTTGTTATTTTAAGAATTTTGATATAATTTATAAATTTCAAATTCAACTTTTTTATTTATTTTTATATAATTATAGCTATTTTTTATTTACATTAACATGTATAATTTATCTTTAGTCAAGACATAAGATATAAACCAACAATGCTGACTATTTATAAATATCCATAACACTAACAAATATTTACTCGAACAAATTTTTGATATAGACATTCAAAAAAAACTTATCCTAAGGTCACACCAAAAACCAATTGAAGAAATATACATGTTTTTGTATAGCTTGAGATTTAAAATTGGACAAGCTTTAAATTGTATGTGTAATCTAAAATTGCGCAAGCTACAGTTACAGTTTAAAGCTTGGGTAATTTAAAACCGCGCAAGCCATACAAAATCATGCATAATTCTGCAATTGGTTTTCAATCAGGCCTAAAGCTAGAATAAGTTTTTTTTTTAAAAAAAAACCCTATATCAAAAATTTATCCTGCTTATTCATTACTCTAATTTCAACTTTTTTCGGTTACACTATTCACATATTTTGTGCATTGTACGTTTCCAAAGCTAAAATTTTAGATTTTGAATATTCATATATTTGAAACTCAAATTATGATTATTTTGTTCCTTCTATAAAAATTTGAAACTTTCTAGTTTTATTACTGAGATGCAATTTTGTTTAGCTCCCTCTTGAAACTAAAACGATCATAATCTTAATGTTTTGGCCGAAACCTCAAATTTTGCTCGGTGGCCCAATGGATTTAAGCATTTGTTTTAAGTATCTTATCTTGCCACAAAATCGAATTTATAACACAATTTTACATAAAAACCTAGTAAAATACATCTTACAAATCGAATAATAAGCAATAACAACTATATCAATAAATCGGGTATATGTTGATGTCATGATATAGAGCATATAGATATGTTTCTATTGCATAAAAGTATATTGTCATTTGTATACCTTGATGCTTTATGAATAATTTCAGTATCGTTCTTTGTGTATTTTATCAGCTGCACTAGTGTAATATCTGAGCATATTAGCTGCTAGACTTATGGCTGCTGCTATATGCAGTTCTAACGGTTATCCTCCATCTACACTATCAAGCATAGCAAGTTCTTCAGTGTTCTACTAAATCCGCAAATTTATTCGTTAGCTTTCCCCTTTACTTGTTAGACTCATATTGCTCAAATAGTTTATAAGTTAATGTATACAATGAACAGACAAGATTGCAAATATCATACAACGGAGTAAATCCTAAAAACTCAGAATGGATATTAAAAATTGAACATAAGAAATAGCACTTATACTAATAAATAGCATGTGACGTGCCATGGTCTACAACTATTTTTTGTAAGACTAAAGCAGTTATGAGGAGCAATTTTATTCCATCTTTTTTAATTGATACAGTTTTGAGCCTTATTTTGCTTTTTTGAATTAACTACCTTTGTTGCAGTTATAATTCATAACATCATTTTCCAGTTCAAACTGCAACATCCTAAAGTATTGTATGAAACCTAATTTTATGTTTACTCCAAAGACGGGATTAGTGGATTGTGACCAACCGAATGAGATGCTGGTCTGAACAAGAAAATTTGAATTCAATCCCAAAAGTCCATATATTTTATTCTTTCCTAGATTTAGACAAACTAATAATCACGTTGAACAAATCATTTTATACACCTGGCCTAAATCAACCATGACAGGGCATTCAGACAGGAAGGCCTTAATATTTTGATGTAAAATATGAAAATTTCACGTTGGGACACTCAGAGCTGCACTAACATCATGCTTTAAGTATCATCTTCTCTCCACATATACTCTATAATAAAATTTTGCAACAAAAAACTCAATTAATAATCATCTAGAAACATTTTATAAATTGCGATGTTACGTGAATTCAAATGATAAGCCTTTTTTGGATAAAAGGACAAGCCACCGGTTTACAAAACAAGTAATTATAGGTTCAACCGCCAACAAATTCATCGTACTTCTGAATTTAGACATTGTTTTGAAATAATATTGAATAGATATATTTTGTTCACTTAGTTGTAAGGCTTCTATGGTTAACTAGGATTATTCTGACAAAGATTTAACATGGTTCGGTCAAATTATCTACGTATCCAAAGACCCAACAACTGTTCTTTATTTTACTGAAAAAAGAAAGAATACAAAAAGATACTACATCAATTATAGGTAGAAATTTAGAGAGACTAGCCTATAATTAAAAATTGAATAATCAATTTTTTCAAATATTTGTTTGCGCTCAAATCCTCTAACTTGACTTGACTGCGAAAAGTAGGATTTTCTGAAGATGTTTTACCTTCATTTATATAGACTTAAAAATGAAGAAATTACATGAAGACTAAGTAAATTAATCGTCCAGTTGCCTTGAAAACTTTCCAAATAGTAATGACGATATGGGTTTCCATAATTTTCCCCGATTTGAATCTTCATGTACAAATTTTTCTTTCATCATATAGCAATTAATTAATTGATTGTGCCAATTAATTAATTTTCTTTCCTTTCTCCTTTTTCATGTGTCTTAATCAATTAGTGTTCTTTCTTCTTTGGCAAATATTTTGAATCATACAAATTTAACACATCTTTTTTGGTTATGACTGTCGCATCTAGAAGCATTTTTTAAATTGTAATATCACATGAATTCAAATGATATTTATTTTTTTGGATAAAAGGACAAGGCATTAGTTTACGAAACAAGTGATTCTAGGTTCAATCGCCAACAAATTTATTGTACTCCTAAGTTCAGACATCGTTTTGAAATAATATCGAACAGATTTATTTTGTTCACTTAATGCAAGGCTTCTATGGTTAACTAGGATCATTTCGACAAGATGATTTGAACAATTTATGTAAGTCAAAGAAATTATGTTGGCCTGATTATAGCGTCATAGATTTACTCGTTGAGTATCTTGCTAGCAAATCTACTCTTTCACGGATATGGGCTAGAAGATCAACAAAATATGTATTATAAAGTGCACAATGAGCAATGGCAATTATACCAATAAAGTGGGATATGTGCCGTATCATGACTCATACCATTTTTTTTCCTATAGATCGAAGCATCTAATTTTTCTATGAATTAGAATTTAATGGGAATTCAAAAAATAAAACAAGTGACTGTTTTGGATAAGCCATTCATCTACGAAATCATAAATTATGCATTCCATATCTAGCATAGTAGGTTAACTTTATCATTATCATATTTTTACTTTACAAATAAATTCCAGCATTACAAGGTGTGTCATAGTGCTTGCAATGATTGCACCTTTTGGTGCGGTGCACATGAGAAGGCACACCAAATCACATACCACACATGGTGCAAAAAGGCTTTCCTAATGAAATTTTCGGTACCCCCTCGTATGTCCACCATGCGCATTTTCATAGGAAGACCTGTTATAACAAAAAGAATCATTTGTTATTACGTGTTACCAATCATATGTGTGTGTGTCCGTGATATATTGCGATCTGAGACTAATTACAATCCAGTATACGCGTCCACTCTAATACAATGCGAGCCACGCATAACATTTTCTTTATAAAAAAATTGTCTATGAGTTTTATTTTATGTAATTTTTTTACAATCCATGGTGCATATTTTTTTCTTGATTTCCCTTTGCTTGAAGACAAATGCATGTGACAATTGGAAAAACTATAATTTTTTGATGAAATATACATCCAAAAAATGATAATGTATTATGAGACGGCATACAATTTAAAATTTGGATAGTACAATTTAATGATTTTGTGAAAGAAATATCGACCACACTCTACACAATATAAGACGATATTCTTTGGGATAGGATTTAGATGCTACTTGTATATTATTCTAAATAATGCACTCTTATAGCTGATTCACAATTAGAGTGGCGCAGCGAAAGCATGGTGGGCCCGTAACCCACAGGTCTCAGGATCAAAACCTAGCTCTGGTAAAATTTTGTTCCTTCTTTGTGTTTGCAAGGGTAATTTGGTCATTGTGTGTGTGTGTTCGATTATCTAGTCATGTTGATATGTATGTACCTTGTCGAAGGAAACAAAAACCTTAAGCTGTTAAGCATAATTTGCAAGCAATGAAATCAGCTCACACCTATACGTTGACACATCAAAGTTCCCAGAACCCAAACTGCCACCCTTAAACAATTGTAATGCATGCTATATTAAATATAAAATGTATCAAAACTGATTCATGGACATGCTATAGATTTCAAAAGCTGGTGCTCAAATTAGGAAGGCCAACTGGAGAAGGTGTTTACCTATTTCTCTTTATATAATAAAATAAGATAGGTCCAAGCTTCTCACAAACCTGTTAAATATTCAAGTCAATTCAAAGAAAAGGCAAATCCTAGAATAAATACACAATAATTTTTTTGCAGATACAACTATTCATGATAAAGATAAAACATATGCTTACGAAGTATAATAATATTATTTTGCTATATTATTATATCAATATGTTTCTCATGGCTGATGGCTCACTCTATATAAGCAAATGAAGCATTAGTAATAACAAAAAGTAAAATAACAATACATCCTAGGAGATGTCAATAAACTATTTACTAAAAATGCCCCTGGATTTGATACTGAAGAAACTCTGGTGTAAAACGTGGATTAATTCAAAATTTTGAGGTAACATGCAAGATAACATAAATATCCGACAGACCAAATGCTAACAACTTCAAAGCGGATGTAAAAAAACTTTAATATGGTGAACTCGAGATATATAATAGACAAGCAATAAGTGTTCAACAACTTGTCAGAGCGGAAACTGTGTTTTACCAATAGATTGCGGGAAAAAATTAGGAAAAAATGATAGTTTGTTGGATAATTGTCACCGAATCCACTGCCGGAACAAAGTGCAGCAGACTGTTATCCATCCACTGTTGAGAGCAAGGAGTTTTCGCTGCTCAGTGACCGGCCTGACGCATTGCCTCCTGTACTACAACCAGCATAGTCAGACCTTATAGCCCAACTATACAGACCACTCAGCACTTGGATCGGGCGGACCAGGCAATTGCACAACGTGCCCAAATCCACTAACATGACCCAACATTCCATCACTTTGATGCCCCACTTGGTCACAAGCTCACGTTACTAAGCTCGGCTAATGTTTAGATGAAGAATTGATATTTGTATGGAATTATTAACTGATATTTGGTGATGTGGGACTAAGATGATAATTTTAGCTTACCAGTCATTGCAGTAGTATCCATTCCTTCTTGCTAAATGTAGTAAGATGCTGGTATCAACCTTCACATCTGCAGTTGCAAAAATGTAAACTTATAATTTCAGCTTATGTCGGATTACTGTTTTTTTTTTCTATCTTGATTATGCTTATATTATATAACGAGCTTTAAAAAGAAAACAAACAAAAAAGTGAACCACACAATAGCTTGGGTCAGGCAGACCAGAAACTGGTTCAAATTAGTGAAACTAAACAGTACAACTCTATATAGCCCCAGTCAGTCCTAAAGAAACTACTTTATTATTATCAGCCTCATGCTTTTGTATATGTTTACATTTCCAAAGGAATACTAGTTAAATGTTTGTATCAGTAACCTTTCATTTTCAATGGTTGCAAATTCACACATCATAGATAAAATTTCAAAAATCTTTTGCATTTTTTTTTAGCAATATGCAGGAATTCAAAAAAGAAATCATATGAAGGAAAGTTTGTATGATTTCATTTCTAACGCTTGTAGAAAGGAAAAAAAAAGGTGCCTTATTATCATGTTAACTGTAAAGTAATCTGGTGTGGATGTAGTTTTAATTTAGCCATTTCGGTAGGCAATATACCTAAAATAGTATTACAAGCTGTTAGTTGATTTCGATTACCGATTTTGCATTTGATCACAGACGAAGTTAGTTTTGATTTGTTTGTTTGCTGGAGATTTCAATTTAGTACAAAGTCATGTTGATGAGCATCTTATTTTTGACCTGACCTCAATCTGGACATGCCATTTGATATAAAAAAAGAAAACTATTGCTAATATAGAATGAAGAATCCACATAAAAAGGTAGGCACGCACATTATCTTCATAACAGACCTCAATCTGGACATGCCATTTGATACGTTTTTCTCCAATTTTGTTTAGCAGATTGAAGCATCATAGAGAACTTGAGAATATATTCATCTTTTCCTTTTCCAACTCTGCATTTGTTGCTCTTGACTAATTTTGATGCAACTGATGACGAATTGCTTTAACTTCAGATCTCTTAGTGCACCAGTTTCCTAAAATTTCAGGGCTAACTTAAATGTATATTTCAAATATTCATAAAACCATACTGTCTATATTATGCCCATGTAAGTAAATAATTCTACGGCAATAAAGGAAATAATTAATCACTCAAATTTAGGGAAACTATATGCGATGTAATTCGGTTTTCATAGTAATGATCGCAGCATTTGGAGTTAATTTCAGTAATTAGTCGTATTATACACAAAATAGGGAGACCAGGACACGAGATAAATGCAACAATTCCTACAAATTAGGAGAAATATTGTTTTAGTTTCCTAAATTAACTCCAATTTATCCAGTTAAAAACCTACACAAGCTAGAACTTTCTAAAACTTAAAAAATTAGTCCATATGCATAGAATTTGTACTAACAATTGCCATAAAATCACATCAATCGTGTACAACCCAACAAAATATAGCTACTGTGAGCACCAAAACCTAAAATATAACAAAAAAGAATCAATATATTTTTCAAATGTAGAGCACTGGCAGAGATCATGCCCCTTACCTACCGGAACCTCGCAAAAATTAAACTATAATTCCGAGTGGATCTTTCATTTCCTTTGTAGGAAACTTACAAATTTTAACCAAAATAATTGAGCTCCACGTCTTCTTTTTCCTTTTCTTTTCTCAAAGATATTCTCCAACGTCAACTTCGCCGTAGGATTCGATGGTTCGATACTCGCATCCGATCATCATACAGGCAGTTGAAACGACATCGGCTTAAAATTTCAATGATTTCCGTAGAGTAAAATTTGCATTTTAATGTGACTTTAACGTCTGAGCTTAAGTGGTGTGATATAATGACGTGGGGGTGAGCATAAGGGTTGGGTATTGCACCATTTTATGTCAAGGCGATACGGTACCAGAAAAGTGAGACTACATACCGCCATTGGACATCTCCATATTTTCTACTATGATTCTACCTATGAAGGGTTACGGACAGTTGTAACTTGCAGCTGTGTTTAACAAATTTCATTTTGAATGTAGCATGTTTTTTTGTTAAGTATGACTGTTAGTCGTCATGGAGAACTGCAGCGTACGTCCAGAATATAAAGCATCCGAGTGTATCGTATTATCTATAATACATATGCAAATTCATTAGTCAAAATTTTCTTTGCTAAGTATTTAATACACATCTGAAATGTCTAGTTAGAGTTCGGATATGGGGACGTAGCATGTTTTTTGCTAAGTATAGGATCGTAGCATGTTGTTTGCTAAGTACAACTATTAGTCGCTATGAAAAACTATAGTGTATGTTCAAAATACGAAGTATCAAAGTGTTTCATATATCCATAATATAAATATGAGTTCATTGGTCAAAGATTCACCTGATTCTGAATTGGTATGAAAAAGTTGTTGTATTTTGAACGAAAAATAGTGAATTCTGCCTAGTCGGAGTTTGGACGGGGGGATGAAGTATGTCATTTGTTAAGTACAATTGTTAATCTCCCTAAAGAACTAATAAAGTTGGGAATTTTCCCTATAGGCAATTATGTTGGTTGTTACGTATATCTACCTCGATAATCAATGCTATTTAAAATAAAAGGTGTTTTCTTTCTATTATATACTTTTTACATTGTGATATAATTAATTAAGTAATTAATTCAAATTATATTAAATAGAAAATTCATAAATGATATGTTGTGTGATAGTAACTGTAATCATGATAAATTTATCGTATTAAAATAACTTATTATTTTAAATATTTCTAATCAAGATGTTTCGAGACATGATATCGATACATCCTGTAATGGCCCGTATCTTCGTACTCTTTGAATCGACAATAAATCACATGTGTCCAACTCAAGTGAACAAAAATACAAATCACTGGGGGTGAAGAAGAAAGATAGAAGAAGAAACAAGTAGAATCAACAACATAGAATCGCACAATCGCAGCGGAACAAAATATAATATATAATAATGTATTTTTATACAAAAGAATCTGTAGCTGTAAATATATATACAATCATCAGAGTACAACAACAAATACATTAATAAGGACAGTTATTATAACTTGTCCTCACCGGTGCTGACAATATAGTCTACACACACAACGGAATATAATCAAGCACGGGTATACGTCTCTGACAGCCAGCTCGTCTCCTGAGCTCCATGGTATCCAAACCTGAATCTGTAATACTCGGTCTAACCCGAGCATTATAATAAAATAACAACTGAGTCGCTCTGGAAAACCAACGTGAGATAAACACATTCAATTTGAATTATCGAAGTTATCAAATCCTTTGAAAATCAAAGGTATCTCGTAAGACCACGCCACACGTAAACACGACGGGTTTTTACCTTACGATAACAAAAAACATTTGATATCAAAATCATCTGATATTATAGTAGTGTTTATAGAAAGTAAATTAGAATATAGTTGAAATGCTTGCATCTCACGTTTCAACATAGTTGGGCACAATAAAAACTGTACAGGCTCGTAGTGGATATTGGATTCCATATAATGACCGGGGTACCGGGGTACTGCACGTCACAGTGCACCTCTAGAAAATGTACCGAGGACCTCGCCAAGATCCTCTGCCAACACAAGACCGTTTCTATCCCTAACTTGGATAGTACCGAATATGTTATCACCCGGGTGTTACCACCCTTATCGAGGGCTCTTCTTTTTCCATGTACAGCCATATCCATAATTTTAATATATCCGAGGGTATCTAGAAAGGTGATAGCATACCGTAATTGGGTGCGACCTACTTAGCCCTGCTGCATCTCCCATGTTTCAGTCATTCCTGGTTGATGAGGCTTGAGGCTAACGTTTACCTTTTAGAATACCATTCATCCTTAGAATGCTAGCATTGCCTTCCAAACAGTGATGCAATGATAGCATTCACCCATCAAGTTGTCCTAGGTCTAGACAAACCGAATCACCGTATTCGCTATCTTCACGATATCCGTTCATAATGCTCAAATCAGATCGAAATGGTTTTCGGATAATTAAATCTGATCTCGGTCTCTTCGAAACGATCAACGAAATTGGCCAATATTTGATAGTCGGTTATTTAACAATCAATATAACATCCATATGCGTCACTAGGTCCATATTATAATTTTCCAAAATTTATTTTCAAAGTATCTTTATAAGGCATATATATTCAAATCCCTTCCAAATTTTCAATATTTGAGACAACTCAAATACTTATCCATAGCAGGATATTTCAAACCATCTCTTATTTCAACACTTAGAAAAATATTTAAAAATATATTTTTCTAAACCCCTTACTTTTCAACACTTAGGAAAGATCTATTTATTTCTCTTTTCTCAAAATCCTTCACAATTTATATTGTAAATTTCATAACTCGTTTGTAACAAATTCTATAAGTTCCAGAGTTCCTTAATTAATTTTCTTTAATATTTCCAAAGTCGAAACACTTATCTATATTTTCAAACATGTATTTCTAACTTCTTTTATGAATCCTAATTCATTTTTCGAAGTTCACTTTTATTTAAATACTTCAGAAATTTTCCTTACATTTCCCCAAATTCCTTATTGAGAATTTCTCTTATAAACCCCATCTACTGAATAAACCCCATTTCAAAACCTTGAGAAGATTTATAAATAAATTTAAATCATTACAAAACTCTCTATATATATATATATATAAAATAAGCATTTAAAGAATAATAGTTTATTTTTAAAACATGTTCAAGGAATTATTTAAAATATCGAAACACTTTTTATAAACGTCAATAACTCATTTTTAGCTAAACAAATCGATTTACATAGCTGATTATAAAAATTAGAATTTAATTTCAGTTAATATTTGATATTTGAAAAATTCACTTGCGAAGTATTTCAATACTAACAAGTTTTTGATTACATAGTTAAATAAACAAAATTTCCTTTCTAAACAAAAACTTGACTTGTTAACAAAAATATACATTTTTTAAGAATCTTAATAACCCAATCAATTTATAAATCTCTCTTGATTCACAATACATCGATTTCATTCCAATTTCCTAACCATTTTCACTTTCCAACATAGCCTCCACCGTTTTTCCCAAAACTATTTTCATCTCTTGATATAAATTTATGCTGTCGAATATTATTCCCAATTTATCAACTAATCTCTTTTCCCTTATTTATAACATCGTTTTTATTTATAAACTCATTTGGGCTTTACTTATTATCAATATAATCTCATTTATAAAATTCCATTTTTTATAAATCCATTTCTTAATAAATACAATTTATTTTTCAAATCTATTTTAAATATTGATTTTAACTTCTTTCCATATTCTTCCCCGAAATATCATTTTAAAATCCAGTTTTAAAAACCCTTTATATAATTTATTTTAAAATCTCCATTTAAAATATTTTACAAATAGTTAAGTAAAATTCTAGAATCAAATTATTATTTTATCCAACTCAACTTCCTTTAAAGTAATCCAAACTCCACTATAAATATTTTATATCCAAATTCTCTTTTTAATTCCTTCAAATCCAAAGATAATATTTACGGTATTTAAAATACCAAATTAAGGTCAATGCTACTATAACCTCCAAAGATTCAATCCCCACATAATCTATATTGGTTTATTCACACAATCATATATCACCATATATGAAATTAAAATAAACATTTTTGAGGAATCTAGTTGGATCCCTCCAAGCAGTTTCCCTGCATCCGCAGATGTTAATACAACATAAAAGTATCAATCCCACATCGAGAGGGATATCACGGTAATATAGAGTTATCCGCTATTATGTGGAGTGTATATGGTCTCATCCGCTCCAACAGCGGAAAAAATATCCAACTACTAATATATATTACTATATATATATATATATATATATATATATATATATATATATATATATATATAACATCCAAACTGATAAAAATTTATAAATTCAACCAATATCCAATAATTTATTTTGCTTATTATAAATTAATTCTATCAATCCAAAAAGAGTGAGATTTACTCACCCTGATTTATTTGCAATCCGTTCTAATTTATTCTATTGCATAGATTCCCCATTGCGAACCAACTCGATTTGTTTCATGATTTTTGGACCCCGTATGCAAATTTTACTAAATTTTATTAGCTATCTCAATTTAAATTTTAAATCAAACAAACTAATTATATAATTAAATTTAGTTATACCTCCACCATTTCATTCGTCTCTCTATCTTATTGACGAAAGGCTATAGTCACCCAAGCTAAAAGCTTTCTCAATCCATAAACGAGTCACACAAATCCTAACAGTGCATCGACGTACTGGTATGCAAAACAATTTTCCAAAACTCGAAGAAAGCCCAACTTCTAAATCGAACATTCCTTTTCAAACAATTATCCCCAAACGCGACACCCCCTTACCTTCATCACAGCGCTGTCGTGCCCAGAACCATCGACGAACTCGCGCCGTCCCTTGCTCGCGTACGCCTTATCACATGTACACGAATTCGACCTCCACCTTCCTCGTCGTTGTGCACTGCCACGACCTCCCCCTAGCTTCGATCGATCGCGACTCCAAATTTGACCCAGATGCGAGTGAGTCGCTTCGTCCACCACTACTCCCCAACGTCGCCACTGTCTCATGCTTCTACCACATCGCGAATCCCCTCGCACGCGTACTTCATTCGCCGTGCTTGAGTCGAGCGTCGAGTTGAACATCACGACAATGTCGCTATGTAATTTTTTCTTTTCTTTTCTTCGTATACCAATTGATTTCAAATTTGAAGAGACAAGGATAGAGGGAAGACGTTTTAAACAAATAAGGTAGGTACGGGAATGTAGGGTGCGGCTCGTAGGGATGAAAGAAGACGGCTGTAGGGTTAAATCGACGTAAATATATTTTATTTAATTTCAAAATACCTAGATATTTATTTTGAATCCTTGTCAAAGCATGCCGCCTGGCATTTCAAATGTTATATCGCCATTCCGAACGTAATGGAACAAGTCACAAGGCCTAATTCGATCGTATGTGGAAAATTATTTTTTTAGTCGACTATTTATATTAAATTCAATTTAATTATTTCTAGGCGTTTTCAGATCGCACAATCAAATGGTAAACCCAAACGCTATGAAATTTGAAACCCGATAATAATACACTATCACAGATCCAATTGAACTAGTTTTGTCGAATTCCGAGACTATGCCCTAGATCTCTATTTTACGCGTCGATTAAATTGACGATTTAAAAAATTGACGAAATCACTTGAAATTCCAGTATAAAAACTTACTAACTCAATTATAATCCAAATAGAATTTACATCAATAATAGAAATTGTTTTAATTCAAATTCAACTCTAATTTCAATTATTTACCAATTCAGTATTATGATAAATTGCTACATTTGGAATTTAAATTCATTCTATAATTTCAACCAAATCTTCATATTCAAAACCCAATTTATATTCCAAATCCAATATTTAAACTATTTAAATATTCAAAAATAAACAACAAAAAATTCGGGTCGTTACATTCCTCCTCCTTAAAAGAATTTCGTCCCCGAAATTTGCTAAGGCAGGAAAAATGCTCCAAACACATTACTTTTCAAAAACCTCTTTAGTTAAAATTTGATATTTAACATTTCTAAAACTTTTAGTTTCAACCAAACTATTAGTTTCCATTTCTAATTCAAAAACCTTTTATTTCAGTTACATTTCAAAAATCAACTTTTTAGTTAACATTAATTTTCAAAAATTTTCGAGCACCCTAAATTTTCGAATTTTTTTGGCATAGTCTTCCTTGTACAGAGAGCCTTTGCAATATGGCAGAAATGATACACACACACACAGAAACACAATATATATCAATATTTACTCATTGCGGCATTTAATTCGAAAACGTCCATTTATTTAGCCTTTTTAATCGAGCGGGCTTACTTTATACACAATTTCGCAATTCAAATCTAGCCTAATAGTCTTCTTGTACCTATACTCACTTAATTTAAACATGTAAGTCCCAAAAATATGAAATTTAATAACATTTCATTTATTTAAATAGTTAAACACAGACTTTGCATAACCGAGCATGTTAGACATGTATTCATAAGCAATTACAAGATTTCAACATTTAATTATTTTCTTCTAGATCGATTTGTGTACCATTTATTCAATTTTAATTTTATTCACAACAATACAATTACATTCAATTTATATTTACTTCCATTACATACATTTCCATTTTAAATCCATATTTCAATGCTTATCAATCAATATTTTAAACACCTTTCTACTCATTTTACATTTTAGGCGAAATTTCTTTTTATATTCGAGTTCATATTCGCTTCTTTAATTCATTTCCAAGAAAATCAAATTCCATTCACAAATTTGGTTTATTAGTTCATTTCATGTAAATTTACCAACGAATCATTTCATGAAATAAACATTAAGGTTAATTATAACCTTTTATTCAACATTCTTATAATTTCACATCAAACTTAAGTTCATTTCTAATTAAATCCAAATTCGGATTTTAATTTCTTTTAAACAACCAATTACCAATTCAACTTGTTTTTCTTTTCCATTTCTATTTTATTTGACAAGATTTCAAAATATATATAAGTCGAGCTCCATTTATATTACAATCAAATCTTATTTCATTTTAAATTAATTGTTATTCAATTCCATTTAACTCAAGTCTCATTTCAATATTCAGTTTACTAATTAATTCATTTACTTTTATTTCATACTTCCTAATTAGATTCCAATATCAATAATCACTCCATTTAATTTACTTGAGTTCAAATTATAATTCAAGTTTGGATTTTTATTCCTTCACAAAAATATCAAATCATTTTTATTTTGGTTTCTATTCCACTTTTCCAATTTACAAGTTATCCAACGTATATTTTACATTCCATAATTTCTATACTCAAGTTTATACCCTATTTTTAATCAAATACAATTTGATTCACCGTTCATTTGATTTCCATGATTCAAGTCTATATTCATTTCATTTAGTCATCTCAATTATACATCCAACTCTATTTAATTCAAGTTTCATTTCAATGATGATAATTTATAGTTATATAAATATTTCAACAACTCAAATTTTATATTTTAATTCAGTTCGATATAATTCCAATTCCATTCAATTTTATTTAACTTACCTCAAGTTAAATTTTTAATCCACACAATTCTCCTTTACTAACTCGATTTATTTAACTTTATCCAAGTCAAATTTTATTTCATATAAAAATTCACATTTTTCGAGTTATAAATCCAAAACTTATTTTTCTTCTGGATTCACAAATCATACAGCTGAGAATCTCAGAATTCAAACACCCGGTTTCAATTTAAATCATTTTGAAATCATATATATATAACTCTTTGTTTTAACAAACCATCACCTTGGGATTTTAAAAAATCGGTCCAAAATAAATTCCCTTGGAATTTCTAAAACAATCTTTGTTTCCAAACAAATCATCATATAAAATTTCTACGGTAGCAATCCATCACTTAGAAACTAGAAAATGAATACCGATGATGCTGCAGTCATCACCAGATTATTTTCCAACGGCTACAGTGAGTTCAGTGTTTTTATCACTTCCAAAGTCTATTTAAAATAATTTTCATTCAAAAACATTTCACAATAATATTACCATTATTTATTTCAAAAATGTTTCAAAAATTGAACCTATTTCATTTCCTTAACACTTCTGAAAACATTTTCCATACCTTTCAGGATTTAAATTTCTGAATTCGAGTTTGAATCCATTTTAATTATAATTCACTTGTATAATTCATACTTATACAATTTTTCATATGGTTATATATAACCTTTAAAATTTTATAATCTTGTTTTTATTATAATAATAACAACCAAACACTCCAATATACTATAATAATTTCAGAAAATTATTTCTTTTGTCTCTAAAATATAATTTGGGTAAAATTATTTCATTTGCCTGCTTCAAAACAATACCGTATCTACCTGTTTAAGTGTTTAGAAACACCTATCGATTTAGTGGCGCTGCACTATTCGACCATAATTTATATGCCACTCAACAGATAAATCAACATAACATAAAACATTTTATATTCATCAACAAATACGCACTCATATCTTTTAATACACTCAACTCTTTCTAGAGTACTACTCACCCCATCTCTAATGACTAATCCCCACCAAAGCCAAGGTCCTCGCTTAACCTTCTGCTTTGATACCAACTGTAATGATCTAAGATTTTCAACCATCGATCGCGGCCACTTTCCACCGTAGCTTACACTGGTACCTCGAATTTGCTTTTACGGCTAGCCGCTCGACTGCAACCAACCACTCAGGGACATGTAGAGGTAAGAGTCATCCGTTCGCTACCTAACAAGAAGCGAGAACCCCCTATCATGCATGAACCTATCACCAAGCAAATCCGATCTCGGTCTCTTCGAAACGATCAACAAAATTGGCCAATATTTGATAGTCGGTTATTTAACTATCAATATAACATCCATAAGCAGTCACTAGGCCCATATTAAAATTTTCCAAAATTCATTTTCAAAGAATCATTATAAGACATATATATATATATATATATATATATATATATATATATATATATTCAAATCCCTTCCAAATTTTCATTATTTGAGACAACTCAAATACTTACCCATATTAGGATATTCAAACCATCTCTTATTTCAACACTTAGAAAAATATTTAAAAATATATTTTTCTAAACCCATTACTTCTCAACACTTAGGAAAGCTCCATTTATTTCTCTTTTCTTAAAATCCTTCACAATTTATATTGTAAATTTCTTAACTCGTTTATAACAAATTATATAAGTTTCGGGGTTCCTTAATTAATTTCCTTTAATATTTCCAAAGTCTAAACACTTGTCTATAATTCCAAATATCCATTTCTAACTTCTTTAATAAATCCTAATTCATTTTTCGAAGTTAATTTTTATTTAAATACTTCGGAAATTTTCCTTACATTTCCCCAAATTTCATGTTGAGAATTTCTCTTATAAACCTCATCTACTAAATAAACCTCGTTTCCAAACCTCGAGAAGATGAATTTAAATCATTATAAAACTCTATGTATATATATAATAAGTATTTAAAGAATAATAATTTATTTTTATAACATGTTCAAGTAATTATTTAAAATACTGAAACACGTTTTATAAACATCAATAACTCATTTTTAGATAAAAAATTGATTTACACAGCCAATTATAAAAATTAGAATTTAATTCAATTAACATTAGATATTTGAAAAATTCACTTTCAAAGTATTTTAATATTAACTAGTTTTAAATTACATAGTTAAATAAATAAAATTTCCTTTTTAAACAAAAACTAAACTTCTTAATAATTTTTTTAAGAATCTTAATAATCCAATCAATTTATAAATCCCTCTTGATTCACGGCAAATCGATTTCACCGATTTCCTAACCATTTTCACTTTCCAACATAGCCTCCACCATTTTCCCCAAAACTATCTTCATCCCTTGATATAATTTATGCTGTGGAATATTATTCCCAATTTATCAACCGATCTCTTTTCCTTTATTTATAACATCATTATAATTTATAAACTCATTTAGGATTTACTTACTTGAGAATATAATCTCATTTATGAAATTACATTTTTTATAAATCCATTTCTTAATAAATTCCATTTATTTTTCAAATCTATTTTAAATATCGATTTTAACTTCTTTCCATATTCTTCCCCAAAACATCATTTTTAAATCCAATTTTAAAAATCCTTTATATAAATTATTTTAAAATCTCCATTTAAAATATTTTACAAATAGTTAAGTATAATTCCAGAATCAAATTATTATTTTATCCAACTCAACTTCCTTTAAAATAATCCAATCTCTAATATAAATATTTTTATATCCAAATTCTCTTTTTAATTCCTTCAAATTCAAAAATAATATTTATGGTCTTTTAAATACCAAATTAAGCCCAGTGCTACTATATCATCCAAAGATTCAATCCCCACGTACTTTATATCATTTTATTCAAACAAATCATACACACTATATATGGAATTAAAATAAAAAAATTCGAGGAATTCAGTTGGATCCCTCCAACCTGTTTCTCTACATCCACAAATGTTAATACAACATAAAAGTACCAATCTCACTTCGAGGGGGATATCGCGGTCATATAGGGTCATTCGCTATTATACGGGGAGCATAGGGTCTCATCCGCTCCAATAGTGGAAAAAATATCCAACTACTAATATATACACACACACACACATACTACTATATATATAACATCCAAACTGATAAAAATTTGTAAATTCAACCAGCATCCAATAATTTATCTTCATTATTATAAATTAATTCCAGCAATTCAAAAAGAGTGAGATTTACTCACTTTGATTTATTTGCAACCCGTTCCAATTTATCCTATTGCATAGATTTCCCCGTTACGAACCAACTTGATTTGTTTCATGATTTTTGGACCTCGTTTGCAAATTTTACTAAACTTTATTAGCTGTCTCAATTTAAATTTTAAATCAAATAAACTAATTATATTATTAAATTTAGCTATAGATTTACTTACCTATCTCGTTCGTTTCTCAACCTTATCGATGAAAGGCAGCAACCACCCAAGCTAAAAGCTTTCTCAATCCACAAACGAGTCACACAAATCCTCATAGTGCCTTCACGTACTGGTATGCGAAACAATTTTCCAAAACCCGAAGAAAGCCCAACTTCTAACTCAGACATTCCTTCTCAAACAATTATCCCCAAACGCGACACCTTCTTGCCTTCATCACAGTGCAGCCGCACCCAAAACCATCGATGAACTCGCGTCGTCCCTTGCTCGCGTATGCCTTCTCACCTTTACGCAACTTCGATGTTCACCTTCCTCATCATTGTGCACTATCGCGACCTCCCCTAGCTTCGATCGATCGCGACTCCCAATTCGACCTAGACGCGAGCGAGTCTCTTCGTCCACCACCACTCCCCAGCGTCGTTGCTGTCCCATGCTTTTGCTACATCGCGAATCCCCTCTCATGCGAGCTTCGTTCACCGTGCTTGAGTCGAGCGTCGAGTAGAACATCGCAACAATGTTGTGATATAATTTTTTCTCTTTTTTTCTTCGTATACCAATTGATTTCGAATTTGAAGAGAAAAGGATGGAGGGATTTACAATTTAAGCTCGCGATTTTGTTTAGTTTGATTTTGTTTTCATCTTTCTCTATAAACAAATAAAAAGGAAGAGAGGGAAGACGTTTTAAACGAATAAGGTAGGTATGGAAATGTAGGGCGTGGCTCGTAGGAATAGTATGGCGGCTTTGAAATGAAAGAAGATGGCTGTAGGGTTAAATCGACGTAAATATATATTGTTTAAATTCGAAATACCTAGATATTTATTTTGAATCACCATCGAGCCGTACCGCCTGGTATTTCTAATGTTATAGCGCTATTCCAAACATAATGGAACAAGTCTCATGGCCTAATTCGATCGTATGTGGAAAATAATTTTTTTATAATCGACTATTTAAATTAAATTCTATTAAATTATTTTAGGTGTTTTCAGTTCGCAAGATTAAACGGTAAACTCAAATGCCATAAAATTTGAAATCCGAAATATTACACTATTGTGGATCCAATGGAACTTGTTCATCGAATTCCGAGACTGTATCCAGATTGCTATTTTAACTCGTCGATTAAACTGATGATTTCAAAAAATGAGGAAATCGCTTGAAATTCCAATTTTAAAAAATTACTAACTCAATTTTAATCCAAATAGAATTTAAATCAATATTAGAAATCGTTTCGATCAAATTCAACTCCAATATCAATTATTTACCAATTCCATATTACGATAAATTGCTATATTTGGAATTAAACTCATTCTATAGTTTCAACATAATATTCATATTCAAAACCCAATTTATATTCCAAATCCAATATTTAAAATCATTTAAATATTAAAAGTTAAACGTTGAAAAATCCGAGTCGTTAACATCCATTGAGGCTAAGGTATGTAATGGTCTCCAAATGTTAAGCATTGTATTGCTCATGGCTGTTATAGGACATAGAAAGTTTACATGCCGATAGTTATTAAATAACTATAGAATGACTCATTAGAGAGATTTTTGTTGGTTAATATAACTAAGTTCAAACAGAAAATATCAAGATGATGATATTACAGGAATTCTCTTGACTTGAGAATGCTTTTAAACTTCAACGTAGACACTCCACTTTGATTATAATTAAATTGTGGTATGTCATTCGATTATAGTTAGGTCTAAATTAAATCGTAAGAAGTGAATCACTATATTCAATAGAGAATACATCTCCTCAACTATCTGAGGTTAGTAACATGGTCAACTATAGTCAACTTGAATGTGGATCAAGGATTTTTTGTTTGGACTAATCAACTTGAATGTGAACGATATTGGAATTTTACCATTATCAAATTCATAAGTCCTAATGTGATATAATGTTGATGAAGAGAACTAGTGTAAATAATAGCTGTTAATGGATATTGCTTATAATAGTAAAATTAGATTTTGCCGAAATGATGTATAAGTGATAAATTCAACTAAAGAGACATATGAATGTCAATATCCAAATTGTTCAATATTAATCGCCAACGACCCGGATTTTTCGACATATAATTTTGAATATTTAAATGATTTTAAATATTGTATTTGAAATATAAATTGATTTTTGAATATGAAGATTTCGGTTGAAATTATGGAATGAATTTAAGTTTCAAATATAGCGATTTTCATAATACAGGAATGGTGAATAATTAAAATTTGAGTTGAGAAGGAATCAAAACGATTTCTAATGTGTATATAACTTCTGTTTGAATTAGAATTGAGTTAGTTAGTTTAAAAAAAAACTAGAATTTCAATTGATTTCGCAAATTTTGAAATCGTCGATTTCATCGACACGTTAAAATAGCGATCTAGGGCACAGTCTCATAACTCGATGAAACAAGTTTCATTGGATCTATAATAGTGTATTATCATGGGATTTCAATTTTCGTAGTGTTTGGAGTCAACGGTTGGTTGTACGGGATAGAAACGTGTTGAAATAAATATTGAAAATTTAATATTTTAATTGGGTTTAAAAAGCCATCTTCTCCATACGATCGAATTAGATCTTAGAACTTGTTCCATTTCGTTCGAAAAGAGCTACATTAGGAACGCCAGGAGACATGTCTTGATTGGAGTCTTTAATTTATAGCATGATATTTTGAATTTTTAATTATATTTTTCGTTGATTTAACCTTTCAGCCTTATCCTTTCACTCGAGCTGCACCTACTTGTACATCAACCACCCTATCGTCTACATAGCCGCCTTCTCACCCATTTAAAAATCGAGTATACTTTTCTTCTTATTCTGAAAATAAACAAATTCAGTTCACATACAAAAAAATCATTGCAATAGGTCGTTCGAAGGTTTGGGCTGGGCTCGAATTGCGATGGCGACGCACGCATGGTCGATAGGATTAGAGGCGAGTTGAAGGGTGCTCAATAGAGGGAAGCTCGAGATCTAGGATTAGCAAATTCATGATTTTGGTGAAGTTATGGATCGAGTCGAGGATGTTTTCGAGCTCAACGAAAGAAGGCGCGTTAGCGGCTTCAAAATGGTGGACTCCGGTCGTTTGTGGCCATCGCGATATTTGTGCAGGTCACGTATGAAAAGGGTGGTCGGGATTTATGTGATGGTCTGGGGTATGGAACTTTTGGTGCTGGAGGGTAGAGATTTCGATGGTGAGTTGAACAATGGATTCGTGGGATGGTTTCGTGGATTGAGTGGGAGGACGGAGGAGGCAAGGTTCGGCAAAGGTGAAAGTCTAGAGGCGGGCTACCATCGGTGCTACCACTCAAGCAATGCCACGTATCAACAAGGTCGGGATTGATGTTGCACTTAATCAATATCCACTCCAATTAGTGTCACCTGAGTAATGTTGCTTATAATCAATACTGTCTCATTACAATGTATCATTATATCGATACCGCACTTCGAAGATATCACCACAGACCTTCGATACGACATTGATACTGACTGTCGCCAATGTCCATACAAAAGCTATCAAAATGTATATGATACTGAACAACGTCGCTCCATATCAACATTGCTTCATATTGCTGTTGTCCCCTATTGTTGAAGCATTCCGAACATCATCAAAATTAAAACATGGAACATGGGGCCATTGATGACATCGAAGACTATGTATGCCCAAGATTGGATGCCGAAAGCGCATTGGGCAGCCGCTTGAACCTTTCTACCCATATAAATATGACCATAGAGGTGGGGAGGAAGGAGGGCTCATTTCTTTTCTTAACTCTCAAAATTTAAACTCTTATGACCCTAAATTGAATTGGGGACCATTCTAATCTGATTGTAATCATGCTCGATTTATATAAACAGCTTGGGCATACATATAATGTTGATTGTACACTTTGAACATTGTTGAAAATGAATACCCATATAAAAGCTCTTTAGACCTAAAGCAATTGCGACTCTGTTTTACTTGGTTTCACATGAGCTTCAATCTAAACTAGTGTTTATATGCATATCTCCTATCTTGTCTATTACATATGGACATTGGACTATGAACATAAGCGCAAATAAATTAGTTCATTAACACAATTAAAGGGATATTTCACATAATTACCACTTATCATCTTTCTTCCTTAGATATATGACATGGGATTTGGAGTACCATATTTCTAAAGATCTAATGGATTCTCGAATATATTATTCCAAGTGATCTTAAGAGCTCTCGAATATTTTATTCCAAGTGACCTTAAGGGATCTCGATCATATTCCAATATGACATATAAGTCATCAAAAGTACAACATCTAAAACCCATGGGCACTATAGCTCATCTCCTAATGTTATCATCTTCTACTTAGCCTTAATGGTAGATTTGTTCTTGATTCAATCAATACCAACAGAGTCATCCTCAATCATGTGATTCTATATACTCGAATCAAGAATTCATTTATCATTCAAGGCATTATGGGTGTTATACCAATTTTTAGTTTAGCAAATGGTATATTTATTTTCATTGTGATCAATTACTCACAGTTACAATACTTTTTAACTACCATCACAAAACATACTATTTATGAATTTTCTATTAAATATACTTTTAATCAAATTAATCAATTAATATAACATATTATATCAGGTATATAATAGAAAGAAACCATCTTTTATCTCGAATAAGGTTGGTTATCGAATTAGATATATGTAACAAATTACATAATTTACCCTAGGGCATACCCCTAACTTTATGAGTGTTTGCTTTACTATTATGAGATAGTTTATTTGAGTTTATTTCTACTTTGTATAAACTCTATTCACATATTGTATAACTCTGTGGATCTGTGTTCAGATATGTATTTCACTTAGTTATTACCGTCTCTCATATTTTATAGCTGTGATGATTATTACAATTTATTCAATGTGTTGTGAAATATATAACAGGTTCTATGATGTTATATTTCTTTTCAACCTTTGACAATCGTCCTACGTCAGCCGGATACTGCAGAAGCGCACTATACAGACATAGCGGGTACCGATGGTGTAGGGCGGTCGTCACAGATAAGGCATAGGGAAAGTTTCTACATATCATCAATGCAATTGCATTTAAATAAAATAATAAAAAAGAAAGTAGCATAAGTGGAGCATGGTTAATTTTTTAAGTAATGCTATTGTCGTTAACTAACGAGGTAAAAAAGGATGCCTCAGCAACACATAAAGTATTCCCCATGCATCATCGATGAACCAATAGCTAATTTTAAATAGTAAAATTAGGAACCTTTTTTTAAATACTCAAGCGTCCAAGGTGCGTATACCTCCTTATTTCTAGATCAGCATGGTCAATGGTTGAAGTTGTGGATGCATAGACAATGTTCCTAACCAATAGAAGCTCTTTCCATGTTGTTTGTGTTTATTAACAATGGAAACTAACCCTCATTATTGTAAATTGTGGATGAATGAATGAAAAATAAGTTATATGTTCACTTTGATTGAAAACGAATATATGCTCAAAAGATATATTGACAATTGGGCAATGTGGATTAATCGTTGACCTGTGATTGGTTGACAATTAGAATTGATATCTGTAAACTCATATCGAATCAAGTCGAGAAGATTCAAACCTAATCTGATCCCTATAGGTTTAAGCTAGTGTCTTGGTATAGGAAAATGACATAAAATCCAATGAACCTAATTCGAACAAAGAACAAAATATATGCATTTTTATTCCATTCAACTAGACCAACCTGAAGTTCGAACTTGATAAATCCAACAAATTAGATCTGGGTCCCATATAATTGGATTTGGGCTCAACCCAACGGTCCTTTTTGTCAATGAATGGAAGGCACTTTCGTAACTCAAACAAGTGTATAATTTTTTTTAAGGAGGTTCATTCTTTTCACTACTGAATCTTTTTTTTTAATAATTTTTCTTACAATATCTTCTTGTTTGAACATAGGAATACGCCTAAATAGAATGAACTTGTGTATCATTTTTTTTTTTTCAATTTACAGTAAATTTCTTATGATAAATGAAAGCAATTTACAGTAAAAAAAATTCAATCCATGTGTTGAGATCAAGAAATTCATCTACAGTACCATACAAAAGACCTTAAGATACAAGATTTGTATGGGTTTATTAAAATTTGAAGATTTAATTTATTGTTATAGATTATATACTTTTCTTAGCTTTGTGTTATACAGAAACATTATTTTATAATATATGCAGTGACGAATTACATTGACAATGCCATATTGAACTTATAAAAGAGTATCATTATCCATTCACAATTAGGAATAAACAGAAATATAAGATAAAACGTTTAAGATTATAGCAATACATTAACGAGAGTATAACTAATAAACCATTAACAAAGGCCGAAGAAACTCCAAAACTAGTATTTTTAAATTTGCTTAACCAAAATAAATCAAATGAATCAATTAGAGTATCAGACTACAAAACAATATAATATACATACGTATTACTAAAATAAATCAAATGCATTAAAGTCGCAATTCTAATTTGTTATTGCATGTCCTATGGATCTAAGTGGTTGTACAGAAGTCCCAACACAGGGCCCATAATTTTGGGGAAAGAAAAATGTACACAGGAACCATCCAATGGTTATTCATGAACCAAAAACTTAAATTAATGGCCAACAGTAAATTCTACATAGATCCGTATCCAAGATTTTGGGCTTTCTGCTGCAGTTCAACGTAAGGCTCCATGTGTTATTGAATTGTTTGCTTCTAAGCACTTACAATCAACAAGAAAAAAGTCACCAATCCTTGTTTTTGATGTTATAGTAGAAATCCATGTAGAAATGAATATGCAAATTTGATCCCTATTTTTTGAAATATAAAAAAAGAAAGGTGCACTTGTTAGATTTTGAAATATTTTTTGAAATCTTCGAAAATTTTGTAAAACGCAAGTTAAGTTGCACTTTTTATTCTACGCTTTTTGATTTTAAATTTTTTTGAAATTTATAAAAAGCGCAAGGTAACTAACGCTTTCTACCAAGAAAGCACAAGCCAGTTTACGCTTTCTGATTTTAAATGTTTTTGAAAATTTTGAAATTTTTTAAAAAACGCAAACTAACTTACTCTTTCTAATTTAGAAAAAACAGAACATAATTTACATACTCATTCTACAGGGACTTCTCTTGTAACAACATCAAAAATATGTACTTTTCGTGCGAAGCCCCTACGATCAATCTTCATGTGATCAAAGAACAACACTGTACATGCAAAGATGTTAAAATAACAATGTGAAGTAAAATTCAAAGTAGAAATTGCCAAAAGTAACATTTGAAAATGGTTGCATGTACTACAAAACGAAGCATGTAAATATGAATAGCAATAACTTGCAGATGACATAATAAGCAAACAAATAAAATTGATAGTAACTAACAGTAATCACGATCCAAAATATTGTTATTATAATAAGAAAAGTCTAAAAGATATTCCTAAATGACAATCCACATTTCCTAGTAACATTTCCTGAACATGGGCATCTAAAAGTACCAACAATCAAATATGAATTCTGTAAAATATATCAGTATTAAATTAGAGCATTCAATAGATGATGAGAAAATTCTAGTGGGTTTAGGACTTTCTAACTATCGGGTAAATTCTGCTTCAGTTACCCTCCGCTCTAATTTAGTATTACTAAATAGTTCATTCCAACTCAAAATTCAAAACTCCATCCCATCGTGAATTTGTACCCAATCAAGTGATTCTCAGTCATTAGTTATGTATACATTACACCAATAATCCTAACATGCTTAATTTTCTAACATCACAGAGCCACACCTTGCATCCAAATATCTTTTGTTTAAACACTGTTTTGCTATTTCTCAACCCATTACTTCCTAATTACCAAATATACACTAATGTTCCTTTACATTTTCATTAAAACAATACAACATATATCACATTGACAAAATTAAAGGGTTAGCTCTAAAAACATAAGGTAGTGCACTATTCTATCTGGCTAAAGCAGTAGCGTGCAATGAAATTCATGGGTAAAAACATATAGGGCAAATAATGGAGTCAACATTAAGATAATCAAAGGTTCCTTGTAGCTGTAATACTTCTTTTTTCCTGATAAACCACCGTCTATCCAATCGAGTCCTTACCCATGTTGGAAAATGGAGTGAATGAAGCATTAAGGTAGTGTTTCTTTTGAAAACAAGTTTTGTTTTTTCAACATCTATGTGCGTGAGAGTAGATGAGTTAAAACATCTTAGTCAATTCAATTATGAGAAGAAGAGATGGAAGAAGATAGATTTTAATATTTTTTTAAAGGCGGAAAACAAGCAAAAAGTAGTTTTCAATTTCATATTTTAAAACAATTTTCCAAATCGGCTAGTAAATGCTCAAAAATGAGCATATATATCAAGTGGTAAGGACCAATATAATTATTATGGTGATTAGAAGCTTAAACATTGCACCACCCGCATCCATACCCATTTTCATATGGGTATGGATGTAGGCACAGTACCCGCTAGGTTAATCCTTTCTGGTTCAAGCCTATAATCACCAGAATAATAACGATAATAGTACTCACCTCTTGATATGCGTGCTCATTTTTGAACATCTATTACAAAATGTGGGACTATTCATATTTTCCATGCAATCAATGCCTCATTCACTATAACTACATTTCCATATTATAAACATAATCAAGTAATAGTTTGGACTTCTAAAAGCAAAGAATAAGGAATAAATTAAGTAGTATTTCATATATTAGAAAAAAATAGTAGATAACCTACGTTCGCCTGTTAAGGTAAACAATATATCATAATAAAATCCTTACTCAAGAATAGTGCCATTGGCAATATTATGCTGACCTTTACAACCATGAAAAGAAAAGAAATAGTATAAATTGAGATAAATGCCTCGAACATTAGAAAATAAAGTATAATATTTACTAGAGTATCTTTTAATGCTTCTTTGTGTATTTTAGATTGATGTAATCAATCACTACATGACACACACAAGTCTTTCAGGAATTTAAATATTTATAAGTATTTTATGAGCAATTCTAAAACAACTTTACTTCAAAAACATGAGTTTATTTAAGTCTGTAAACAACTTTAAATCGACATAAGGTAGGTGATGATATGTTGACATATCAAACTAAGACTGATTTGGCTGAAAGCAATGATATGAGGATGCATAAATTTAAAATATGGATAGTACAATATTATAGGGATTTTGTGGAAGAAATATTGTCTACAGTCTACACGTGATAACACAAGATGATATGGTTTGGGATAGAATTAAGGAGCTGCTTGTATATTATTCCAAATAGCATACTCACTTTTTTTTTAATAATAATTAGAATTGTATGGTGGGTCCCAAACCCAGGTCTCAGGATCAAAACAAAACCTGGGTTTGATATTATTTTGCTAATTCTGTGTTCCCAAGGGTAATTTGATCATTGTCGACACAAATGAAATCCTTACTCCTAATCCACAGCTGGTCAGGAAAAGAAATCCTTGATCATACTCATGAACATATATTGTAAATCTTGGTATAATGCAACTTGTTTTCAATCACACATGGATTATACGCGTATGAAAAATAAACAAACATTACGATGATAAATAGTTTCGAGCAGCAATAAACAAACATTACGATGATAAATAGTTTCGAGCAGCAATGAACTAATTACTTAATAAAACAATAAATATAGATCTTTCATTATACCAGAACACACTTAATAGAAACTATGACCTTGACAAAAACCAAACAGATAATATTCTAATGCGGATGTATTCGTATCCGCATCCGTTTTTTCAGATATCAAATATTTAGCCACTTTCTAGATACGGATTTCAGATTTTTAAATAATCATTGATAGCCCTAATTCACATTTATTATTGATGTTTGGTTAATTTTGAAAATTTTAAAACTATGTACGCACCTCTACTACATTCATTTACAAATTTTGTCACTATTTCTTTTTCATTAATTCAAATGCACTAAAACATTTCGGATTTTCAGAAAACTAAATTACCTAAGCATTTAAACTTGTTCTCATTTCTAACAAGTTTTGGTTCTGTGTTTTCTTTTCTTTTTCATTTATATGTCATAAGAAACGATAAAGAAAATGTGAATCCACACTTCACATTTTCACATCAGTCTACTGTGTGTTGGGTAAAACCCCTTCAGACGATTAGTCTAAGGGAATAAAAAACTCAACGCAGCGGAAAACAATTAGATCATGATTGTAGTGAGATGAAACAAACATAAATACCAAAACAAACAGTCACGGATCAATGCAGTGCAGAAAAATAAACAACACCAGTATTTATAATGGTTCCACAACCGCAAGGCAATGTACGTCTACTTGAAGAGAGAAGATTTTATTAATCACTGAAAGATTAGAGTTACTAGATTGATTCACTTTTGAAGGTTATACATAAAAAAAATTAAAAACAGACAAAATTTTGTAGAGTTTCAGTTCTCTAGGATGGTTGCCGTTGTTGTCCAGAAACTCCACTATTTATAGAGTGAAGAAATGAGGAGGGGTAGCTGCTATATTGCAGCCCTAGGGTTTGGTTCAGCATGCATCTGGTTCGGCACAATTTGGTTCGGCAAAACACTCATCTAGTTCGGCATCAACGCCGAGCGAGTAATTTGGTTCGGCATTCCTCACAAACTAAAATCTGGAGCGGCATGAATAAGCCAACATCCCCGAACCAAAACAGCTTCCTACGCATACTTCTTCCCGAACGAGACTTCAAATTCAACACCGAATGAAATCATTCCTCTCTACTGCAACCTACCGTCACCGCTCCAAGTGGAGCGGCAATCACGGCCAGCACTGGATGAGAAATCTCGTTTGGCATCCTCCTCCACCGGACCAATTGGTCCGGCTTACTGTCCCACCAAACCAAGTATTTGGTTCGGCAAAACCTAGCTCCGATTCTAGGGCTTCTTCCTCCTCCTTCACTGGAGACGAGCTTCTGCCTCCTATGCCTGCTACTGCGTCCTCTGTCTGCTACTGGGACGTATAGTATCGTGTTCATATTAGCATCTGAAACCATTTAGGATATCAGATCTTCGTAGCTATGTATATCAAATGGATATCTGATTTTTGTCTACCCGCTCACAGACAAGAAATCTAAAAGCATAAGTTTATGTTATCGGATGTATCCACACATGTATACTTCCCGATATTTTTTCATTTTTCAAATATGGATGTTGATGGATTTCAAATATTTTGAATATCCATTGACATGCTTAATCACTACTTCCTACTTCAAATATTCTATTTATTTATCGAGTCTACTCTATAATAGAAATTTTAACCCAAAAAAAATAGCAAAACATTTATAACAAATAGGAACAAAGCAACAATAAATAAATGGGATTCATGTCAATGTCATAACCCAAAACATCCTTTTTTAATTAGTTAAAACTGCAGTATCTAATATATTATATTATGAGAATGTGACTTTATGATCTAACCAATAAGATAAGTGACCTCTGGCCCATGGGATAAGGTGTTAGTCCACAAAATCAAATGTCATGGGCTTGATCCTTAACAAGATCGTTTTATATCCAAAAAAAATTCTAAATTCAAACAAATTCAAAACCATGTTGAACAACAATTTATTATATACACCTGGCTCACTGCAGTTATAACCATCCAATAGCATTTGGACAGATCGGCTTCAATATTTTGATGCAAGTTACAGGAAAAAATTGCTGGACTGATCGGTGCATCGTAAATTCCTACTTAAGAATTTTATTTTACGACAAAATAAAATTTATAACGAATTGTGTACAAAAAATTCCATCAATATAATATGTGTGTGTGCATTTATGTGTGTGTCGAACAGTAAGCAATATCAACTATACCTATAAATCGGGTATATGTTGGTGCTATGATATAGAACGTAGACATTTTTATATTAATGTAGAAGCGTATAAAAGTAATACCGTAAATTGTATTTTATATAAATTCGAATAATAAGATATGTGAGACTATGGCAAAATTCGAGATCCCATTTTTCAATCTCAATCGTTTGTTATTTTAAGAATTTTGATATAACTTGTAAATTTCACGAATTTCAATTTCAATTTCAATTTATTCATTAATTTTTGTATAGCTACAGCTATTTTTTACTTACATAAAATGTATAATTTATCTTTAGTCGAAAAGTAAAATATAAACAAACAATGCTGACTATGTATAAATACCCGTAACACTAATAAATATTTATTCGAACAAATTTTTGATATGGCCATTCAAAAAAAAAACATATTCTCACTTTAGGCGTCACAGAAAACTAATTGAAGAAATATACATGGTTATGTATAGTTTGTGATTTTAAATTGCACAAGCTTTAAACTGTATCTATAGCTTGCACAATTTAAAATTGCACAAGCTATAGTTACAGGTTAAAGCTTGCGTAATTTTTGCGCAAACTATTAGTTTTTTTTTGAATGCCTACATTAAAATTTTGTCATACCTACTCATTACTCCATTTTCAACTCTTTTTTTTCAACTTTTTTTTTGTTACACTATTCATATAATTTGTGCTTTTGTACATTTCCGAAGTTAAAATTTTAGATTTTGAATATTCATATATTCGAAACCCAAATTATTATTATTTTGTTCCTTCCATAAAATTTTGAAATTTATTAGTTTTCTTACCGAAACGCAGTTTCGTTTAACTCCCTCCTGAAACTGAAATAGAATAATCATAACCTTGGTGTTTTGGCCGAAACTCAAACCTTGCTCCGTGGCCTAATAGATCTAAGCATTTGTTTTATTTTATCTTATCACAAAATCGAATTTATAACACAATTTTACATAAAAACCTGGTAAAATGCATCTTACAAATCAAATAATAAGCAATATCAACTTTACCAGTAAATCGGGTATATGTTGACGTCGTCATATAGAACATACAGATATGTTTCTATTGCATAAAAGCATATAAACGTATATTGTAAATTGTATACCTCGATACTTCAGTGTCATTCTTTGTGTATTTTATCAGCCACACTCGTGTAATATCTGAGCATATTAGCTGCTCCACTTATGGCTACTGCCGTATGCAGTTCTAACAGTTATCCTCCATCTACACTATCAAGCATAGCAAGTTCTTCAGTGTTCTACTAAGTCTGCAAATTTATTATATCATACAACCGCGTAAATCCTAAAAACTCAGAATGGATATCAAAAATTGAACATAAGAAATAGCATTATACCAATAAATAGCATATGACGTGCCATGGTCTACAACTATTTTCTGTAAGACTAAAGCAGTTATGAGGAGCAATTTTATTCCATCTTTTTTAATTGATACAGTTTTGAGCCTTATGGTGCTTTTTCTGAATTGACTACCTTTGTTACAGCCATAATTCATAACATCCTTTTCCAGTTCAAACTGCAACATCCTAAAGTATTGTATGAAACGTAATTTTGTGTATACTCCAAAGACAGGATTAGTGGATTGTGACCAACCGAATGGGACGCTGGTCTGCGAAACAAGAAAAATTGGATTCAATCCCAAAAGTCCATTCGGAGCTGCACTACCGTCATGCTTTGAGTATTATCTTCCCTACAAATCTACTCTATAAAAAAAATTGCAACAAAAAACTCAATTAATAATCATCTAGAAGCATTTTATAAATTGCAATATTACATGAATTCAAATGGTACGTGTTTTTTGGATAAAAGGACAAGTCACTGGTTTACAAAACAAGTAATTTTAGGTTCAATCACCAACAAATTCATTGTACTCCAGAATTTAGACATTGTTTTGAAATAATATCGAACGGATTTATTTTGTTCACTTAGTGCAAGGCTTCTATGGTAACTAGGACCATTCTGACAAGATTTAATGTCGTTCGGTCAAATTATCATCGTGTCCAAAGACCGAACAACTATTTTTTTTTCTGAAAAAAAAAATACAAAAAAGAGATTACAGCAATAGATAAAAATTTAAAGAGACTAACCTATAATTAAAAATTGAATAATGAATTTCTTTAAATATTTGTTTGCGCTCAAAACCTCTGATTTGATTTCACAGGATTTTCTAAAGATGCTCTACCTTCATTTATATAGACTTAAAAATGAAGAAATTACATGGCGACTAAGTAAATTAATCTTCCAATTGCCTTGAAACCTTTCCAAATATCCATGATATGATTTCAGTGCAAATAGTAATGACGATCTGGATATCCATAATTTTCCCCGATTTGAATCTTCATGTACAAATTTTTCTTTCTACATATATATATATATATATATATATTATATATATATGTGTCCTAATTAATTAATTCTAGGTAATGACTGTAGCATGAGATGCATTTTATAAATTGCAATATATGTGAATTCAAATAATACTTATTTTTTGGATAAAAGGACAACGCACTAGCTTACAAAATAAGTGATTCTATTCCTTGCTAAATGTAGCAAGATGCTGGTATCAACATTCACATCTGCAGTTGCAAAAATGCATAACTTATAATTTCAGCTTATGTCGGATTACTGTTTTTTTCCCATCTTGATTATGCTTATAATACATAATGAGCTTAAAAAGAAAAAAAAGAAAAAAAGTGAACCACCCAATAACTTGGGTCAGGCAGACCAGAAACTGGTTCAAATTAGTGAAACTAAACGGTATAACTCTATATAGCGCCAGTCAGTCACAAAGAAACTACTTTATTATTATCAACCTCATGCTTTTATATATATTTACACTTCCAAAGAAATACTAGTTAAATGTTAGTATCAGTAACCTTCCATTTTCAGTGGTTGCAAATTCACACATCATAGAAAAAACTTCAAAAATCTTTTGCATTTTTTTTAGCAATATGCAGGAATTCAAAAAAGAAATCATATAGTTTCAATTTGTTAGTTTGTTGAAGATTTCAATTTAGTACAAAGTCATGTTGATGAGCATCTTATTTTTGACCTAACCTCAATCTGGACATGCCATTTGATATTAAAAAAAAGAAAACTATTGCTAATATAGAATGAAGAATCGCCATAAAAAGGTAGGCACGCACATTATCTTCATAATAGATGATGAATACCTGCTACACTTGATACGCTTTTCTCCAAAAAAAATTAGCAGATTGGAGCTTCATAGAGAACTTGAGAATATAATCATCTTTTCCTTTTCCAACTCCGCTTTTGTTGCTGTTGACTAATTTTGATGCAACTGATAACAAATTGCTTTAACTTCAGATCTCTTAGTGCACCAGTTTCCTAAAATTTCAGGGCTAACTTAAGTGTATATTTCAAATATTCATAAAACTCTACTGTCTATATTATGCCCATGTAAGTAAATAATTCTACTGCTATAAAGGAAATAATTAATTACTCAAATTCACGGAAACTATATGTGATGTAATTGGGTTTTCATAGAAATGATCGCAGCATTTGGAGTTAATTTCAGTAATTAGTCGTATTATACACAAAATAGGGAGACCAGGACAAGAGATAAATGCAACAAATCCTACAAATTAGGAGAAATATTGTTTTAGTTTCCAAATTTAACTCCAATTTATCCAGTTCAAAACCTACACAAGCTAGAACTTTCTAAAACTTAAAAAATTAGTCCATGTTCATGGAATTTGTACTAAAAATTGCCATAAAATCACATCAATCATGTACAACCCAACAAAATATAGTTACTGTGAGCACCAAAGCCTAAAATATACCAAAAAAGAATCCATATATTTTTTCAAATGTAGAGCACTAGCAGAGAACATGCCCTTTGCCAACCGGAACCTCGCAAAAATTTAACCATGATTCCGAGTGATCTTTCATTTCCTTTGTAGGAAAATTACAACAGATTTATCCAAAATAATTGAGCCAGTTTAAGCTCCACGTTTTCTTTTTTACTTCTCTTTTCTCAAAGTTATTCTCCAACTTCAACTTCGCCGTAGGATTCGATTGATCGATACTCGCCATCCGATCGTTATACAGGCAGTTGAAACGACATCGGCTTATAATTTCAACGATTTTCGGAAAGGAAAATTTGCATTTTAACGCGATTTTAACGTCTGAGCTTCAATCGGTGATATGACGACGGGGGAGTGAGCATAAGGGTTGGGTTACCTAGTGCACCATTTTATGTCAAGGCAGTACGGTACCAGAAAAGTGAAGCTGCATACCACCGTTGGATTTTCTGCTACTATAAAGGGTTACGAGCAGTTGCAACATGCAGAAGCGTTTATCAATACTTTTCAAGTAAATTGGAAATTGTTATCAAGTGTATTGGAAAAATAAATTGGGTTTAGCAAATGAAAATTGAGCAAATTTTGATTTTTTTCCCAACATTTTTAAGTTGGTTAAGCTGAAAGGCGGTAAAGCTATGGAGCTTTCAATTAATACTGAAATAATTATTATTTGGTTATATGCTACAAAATTTAGGATTTCTTTTTTCAATTTAGCCCCCTTTTAAAACTAATTATCGCAAAAAGCCCACTTTAAAAACTAATATCAACTTTAGCCCTGTTTTGGCCAGTTCAGTTATGAGCTGGTCGAAACGTACTGACGACTTTTTAAAAATCGCCATTACAAAAAAAATTTGCCAAAAACATGTATACGACTTTGATAAGCCGTCTACTGACTTCCCAAAAGTCGCCTACGTGTTTAAAAAAAATTTGGGGGACATTTGAAAAGTCGCTAGTGGACGATTTCTCAAAAGACGCCCAAACGGGGTTCTGTTACAAAACCAGAATCCCATATTTTTCCTCCGTCGCTTTCTCATTTTTCTCTTCATCTCCAAAATATCCAAAATCCTTCAAATCAGAAATATTCGTCCAAAGCCTAAAATATTTAGCATTTTGTTCAACAAATCAGAAGATGGCAAGCTCTTCAACGCGGGATGCACCTGTATGTATGGATAAATCAAATTTCTTTCAATTTAGGATTTTAAACAAAATTGCAAAATATTGGTTTTTAGGATTTATAAGCAATCATTGATTGTTGAAATATCTTAGCATGGATGAAATCATTGTTAAATTGTTGACAAACAATGCCTAAATTCATAGTGTTAATATTGGAAAATAAATTCAAAAATCTTGTTAATTGATATATGTGTAGATCACTTTGAGATGCTATCTGGACCTATCGATGGATCTGTTATATATTTGCAACAACGGCATGCGGAATTCGCCGCGGTAAAATTCGTAGTTTTCGAAATGTACAAATATTGAATAATATTGTATGGTACATGTTGATGATAATATTGTGATATTTTGACAGAGCAATACTGCGGACGGAACCATAGATCATTCGTCTCAAATGAATAAAGTAACGTCTGTTCATTCAGGCATTATACAGTTGATAGACCAAGCTGGATTTGAACTGGTTTTTAGGGTGTGGCACATCAAGTTGGATCATCGTCTTATCACCGCTTTGGTGGATAGAAGGAGGCCAAAAACATCTATATTTCACCTATGTACTAGGAAGATGTCTATCACGTTGGGTGATGTTGCGTGCTTGCTTGGCATACTCATAGACGGTGCTCCGTTGACCAACCCTGATCTAGTTGATTACCTTAGTTTATGCCAAGAGCTCCTAGCTTTAACTCCTCTAGCAGAGGAGTGGTGGGGAAACGAAATGATACAGATAATATGGTTTAGGCAATAATTTACGGACGACATACAGCAGACTCCACGGAGATTTAGATTCAGCAACGAGCCAGAGCCGTTATATTGCATATTATTTGCTCGAGGTTGATGTGTGATCATTTGAAGACACGGATATGGCTTAGATGGTTTTCATTTTTAGAAAACTTTGATGTTTATCGCTAGTATTCTTGGGGCAGTGCAGTTCTAACGTTTACGTACTGCGAGTTGACGAGGCTTGCTTTGCAAGAGAGCACAAGCATTGGTGGTTGTGTGAGTCTAGTACAGGTATTTCCATTATTTACTTTCGCCGTCAGTTATTTCATATTCTCTTATCCAACTAAAATCATGTGTCTAATATTATTTGCAACTTTGGTGTTGAACTTATCTACCTGTAGGTAGAATAACCATGAGGAGGAGGACGATTGATTTATCATTGTCATACGGTGCCAGATACAATTAATTCTATAGTATAGTATAGTATGTATAGTTGTTCGGATTTGATAAGTTACAATTTTATATTTCTACAGGTG
Source organism: Allium cepa (assembly GCA_030765085.1). Taxonomy (NCBI): domain Eukaryota; kingdom Viridiplantae; phylum Streptophyta; class Magnoliopsida; order Asparagales; family Amaryllidaceae; genus Allium; species Allium cepa. Next base: position 573,967,281 of record CM060937.1, on the reverse strand, counting down.
GGTAGGACCTAAAAGCACTGTTTCATCACCAAGGCGTCATGTCGCCTTCTACCGTAATGAGTTCAATGTGCTAGACTATCATTCTCTGACTTGAACCCCATATGCAGGTATACTTGGAGATCTACCAAACTTATGTACCGTCAAAGTTTGCAGCGATGCAAGAAGCCTAGAGAAAGGGTGTTAAAAGAGCATTTGGGGTTATTCAATCTAGATTTGTCATAGTCAGTAATCCATGCAGAATTTGGTCACCAGTTATAATGACCAAAATAATGTACACTTGTGTTATTTTACATAATATGATTATAAATGATGAAAGAGACATGGAAGAAGATTACTTTTACGAGGGTGCTCCAACACCACCGTCTGTTTGGCGCAACGATATGATTGAAAGCGCACTAGAAAACTCGAGTTTCATGTAGGCACTTATCCAAACGGTCGCACTGTCTGGTAAATGGTCGCAACTCCAACAGTCGCATCCGTTTGAACAGGCACCTATTACCGAATAGGTGCACCTCCCCGCGTCTATATATAGACAGACAGAAAACAGAAAATATAATCAAGATTTTTGCATTTCCATTCTCTTCACAATACTCGGTTCTTAAAATACATTCTATTGAGGTCATTTTCACTACAATTGTTGGGCAGCATCGCATAGAAGGTCCGTTTCATCTTGGAAAATAATTGTTCGATGTCCTTAAGCGTCGTAGAGGAAGAAATATTGTTTCAAGAAAACAGTTTCCAAACACGACTCGGATAATACAATCAATACGTTATTTACTGCTCTAATTGTTAACTGCACAGTTCTACTCGTAACATTTTTACGACATGCACTGTTTTAAATCTCGGATATCTCGGTCGAGATCTCGGTTGAAGGCATGGGCGAAACGAAACATGAGATATCGGTTGATATCTCGTTTCGAGTGTATCGTTCGAAATTTACAAATATCGGTCGATATTTGGAGCGAAACGATATTCCGAGCTCCCCGATATATTTTTTTTAAAAAAAATATAGGCCCGTCTCAACCCAAATTCAAAAAACAGACAACCATTTCCATTATCCGATTAAACTTTTCAAAAATCACATTGCTCGTCAAAAATATCGTACTCCTCTTCTCCAGAGAAAAAAATCGAACTCCCTCTTCTAGAAAAATCGAACTCCGTCTTCCAACTTCAAACAGCTCGCGATTGCTTCCAATTTCCGATTGCTCGATCACTTTTGACAGTCTGCAGCTTCGTCTTCGATCAATCTCTCTACATCTTACAGGTATGTAAATTTGTAAATTAGGGTTTTTTTTCTATTTTAATGAAATTCAAAAATTGAATTTACAGTATAATTTAAAGTAAATTCACAAATAGATTTAATTTGCAAGTATAATTTCATGGTTAAGACTACTACTTTCTTTGCTTAAACATTATATGTTTATTCAAACATTTATTTTGTGAATATTGATGGCGCTGTGAATGTTCTACAGCAGGAAGTAATGCAAGCATGAAGGGTAGAATTTCCTTGTTTATGTGGTAGGAAGTAATGCAATCACAATGGATAGTGTTTTCTGCTGTTATGTTGGTATTCACATAACAATGGTTCATGTCAGTTTAGAACTTTAATTATGTAAGTGGTGTTCATTCAATATTTTTGTAATGTTTAACTAGATATATACGTGTTGTTTACTTGTTTTAAACTTTTAGTGTTGTGTAAACTTCATGGATATGGTTCTTTAATATTGTTTATCATATTTTAGTATTGTATGAACTAATTTGGTTTTATCAAATTCGCATTTGGACACTTGCATGTATGCATTTTATAACTTAATTTCATATTTACTTCAGATCATGAGTATTTTCGTTCAAACCTTGATACACTGTAGCGCATGAAAATGCTGTTAGTCGAGTTACATGTGCTTGCTTTTAAGTTTTGTTGTCCATGGTATATGGTGTGATTTTACACATCAAGTAAGCTTAAATTTTCATTTATTTTAGTATATGTAAATATTACTGCATAATCAAATTAATTTTAAACATGAAACATCGAAATATACGCCGATATGGTCCCAAGATGAACTTTAAGGTCCAATATGTAAATCCGATATGGCATCCGAGATGCACTTGTTTCGTCCCAGATCTCCCCCGATACGATACCGAGTCACTAAAATCGTCGAGACGAAACGTGATTGATATCCGAAATTTAAAACCTTGGTGACATGCCTATGACAGTTTGTTGTTGCAATTTGCAACATAATTGTAACGGTTCTGTGACACTTTTGTAATGTTACCGTTAACAATTTGTGTATACGGTTTCGTAACGCCTTTCTGACGTTGCTGTCGGACAATTTAGTAACACTTTTTTGACGTTGCTGTATAATAATTTCGTAACACTTTTCTAACGTTACGAATAACAAGTAACAGTGTAACGCCTATTAGATTAATTCTGATGTAGTTACCCCTCCACTCCAATTCTAGTAATATAAAGAAATTGCATACCAACTTATAACTCGACATTTCCATACCCAGACGAACTTGTACCCAGTAAGTGATTCTCAGTCATTAGTTTATGCATATTCTACATCAAAAATCCAAGTAGGCTTAATTTGCTAACATTATAGAGCTGCACCTTGCATCGAGATAACTTTTGTCTTAACAGTGGTTTACTACTCTCAAACCCCTTTACTTTCTGATTAACACACACATTTATGTTCCTTTACTTTTTCATTAAAACAAATTCAGCAGGTACCATCAAAATTACTAAAACAAATTATTGAAAAAGTTAAGGGCCAACTCTAAAAACAGGCACTTCATTATTCTAATTAGCTTAGGCAGTAAAAATATACCATGAAATTCACAAATAAAATATACAGGTAGGATAATGGAGTTAACTTTAAGATAGTCAAGGTCCCCTGTAGCCCTAAGCCTTTTTTCTCATGATACACCACCTTCAATCCAATTGAGTTGTGACCCACGTTTTGAAAACAAGATGACTGCTCTTACACGTTATAAACATTATCTGATAAAGGGGCGAACAAGGTTTTAAATCTCGAATTTCGCTCACGTCTCATCTTGGGAATTCTACACACAATATCTCGTATCAGGCGAGATCTTGAGTGAGATGAGTGTATCTCGGGTGTACATCTCGGGTTGATATCTCAGATTTGAAAGTCTATATCGAGACTATCTCGGAGTAACTTAAGTGTCGAAAATTGATATTATAAAGATTTTCACCATAATTGTTATCTAAATATAAACTTAATAACGTACATAATTCATAATGAACGATAATATTAATTTTTCTTCTTAGATGAGAGTGGTTACATGATAGATTTGATATTGATTAAATGGATTCTGCTCATTTGAATATTAAAAATAGAAAATAAACAATAAGTCATATATTTTTTCATACTTGTTAAAAAATAAAAAATAAAATGGAATTGGAGAACTAGCAAAAAGTCATTAGCGTGCAATTTCTTTTGGAGCCATATAAGAAGTTAAAATAGAAAAACATCCTCACATGAGATCTTATATTGAGATTTATCTCAAATTCTGCTTGAGATCTTAGTATCTTGGACGAGATAGGTGTCAAATAAGGTATAAAAAAAAATTTAATGTCTCGTTTCATTAAATCTCGCCTCGCTCAAGTTCTAAAATGAGATCTCGAGCGAGATCTCAGATGAGATAAACGAGATTTGAAACAGTAGGGGTGAACTTATAAAAAATGAAACATAAGGAATCAATTAAACAGAATTTCATACATCAGAGGAAAAAGTTAGCAGATAATCTCCATTCACCTGTTAGCAAAGGTAAACAATATATCACAAGAAAATCTTTTCTCGAGAATAACCAGGCAGGCACCGCTAATGCAGGCATATACGGGATCGGTATTGGAAATACAATAATATATGTACACTTGGTGACACTAGACACGATTAGACCTGTCAAAATTTGACCCATCATCTATCCTACTTATAAATGGGTTGGGTCAACCCATTTATGAATATTATAAAATGAGTTATGGGTTGGGTTGACCTATTTTTAAAAGGGTTATAAATGGTAACTCATTTACCCATTTATTAAAAACATTAAATTTTAATATAAATTTGAAAAATAAGAATTTTGAACACACATTATAATTTTTCATGGAGACTGACAGTTGTACTTAGAAAATAACAGGCTACCGCATCTCCATATTTGAATTCCACCTAGTGCAAAAACCGCTATTTTTTTGTTCAGACTGCAATAACTTCTTCGTTCTAACTCGGAATCAGGCGAGACTTCGACCAATCAACTCCAACCTGAATTACGGACAGTATGGACCACTCGGATACTTCATCGTGTGAACGCACACTGTAGTTCTCCAAGGGAACATACAGTTGTACTTAGAAAATAATAGGCTACCACATCCCTATATTTCAACTCCGCCTAGTGTAGAAGCCGCTAATTTTTTCAGACTGTAATAACTCCTTCATTCTGATTCGGAATTAAGCGAGACTTCGACCGCTTAACTTCCGCCTAAATTACGGACAGTATGGAACACTCGGATACTTCATTGTGTGAACGCACACTGTACTTCTCTAAGGAGACTGACAGGTTGTACTTAGAAAATAACAGGCTACCCATCTGCATATTGAACTCCGCCTAGTGCAGAAGCCGCTATTTTTTTTTGTTCAGACTGCAATAACTCATTCGTTCTAACTCGGAATCAGGCGAGACTTCGACCGATCAACCCCCACCTAAATTACAGACAGTATGAAACACTCAAATACTTCATCATGTGAACGCACACTGTAGTTCTCCAAGGAGACTGACAGTTGTACTTAGAAAATAAAAGACTACCACATCCCTATGTTTGAACTCCACCTAGTGCAGAAGCCACTATTTGTTTTGTTCGGACTGTAATAACTCTTTCGTTCTAACTCGAAATTAAGCAAGACTTCGACCGATTAACTTTCACCTAAATTACGGACATTATGCAACATTCGGATACTTTATCGTGTGAACGCATACTATAGTTCTCCAAGGAGACTGACAGTTGTACATAGAAAATAATATGCTACTTCATCTCCATATTTGAATTTTGATGAAAATTAGAATTTAGAATTTAAATTTCGGATCTCAAAACATAAAAATTAGAATTATTTTATATTTATTTGTTTTTTATTAGTCAAATTAAATTTAAATCTTTAAATGGGTTAAATGGATAACCCGACGGTTGTACTTAGAAAATAAAAGACTACCACATCCCTATGTTTGAACTCCACGTAGTCCAGAAGCCGCTATTTTTTTTGTTCGGACTGTAATAACTCCTTCGTTCTAACTCGAAATTAAGCAAGACTTCGACCGATTAACTTTCACCTAAATTACGGACATTATGCAACACTCGGATACTTTATCGTGTGAACGCACACTGTAGTTCTCCAAGGAGACTGACAGTTGTACATAGAAAATAATATGCTACTTCATCCCCATATTTGAATTTTGATGAAAATTAGGATTTAGAATTTAAATTTCGGATCTCAAAACATAAAAATTAGAATTATTTTATATTTATTTGTTTTTTATTAGTCAAATTAAATTTAAATGGGTTAAATGGGTAACCCGCTTATTAAGTGGGTTGGATCATAAATGGGTTGGGTCATAAATGGGTTGAAGAGAATGGGTCATAAATGGGTTGGATTAAACTTGGCCCAACCCATTTTGACCCAACCTAACCCGTTTGACAGGCCTAGGCACGATAACAAGAAGAGAAAAAAAATATGCATACACTGAAAAGCTTATAGTGATTTTAAGGATAACAATGCTTAAAAGTTATAACATTACTACTATATATTACTAAGAATTTGTGGTGGCAGTGGCAATACTAGGACGTTTTTTTTTAATTTTATGAAATACTAGTTTGATTCTGAAGACACGAATGTGAAAAGAAGAGGAATACTAGAAATTGAGATAAATGCATCAAATATAAGAAAATCAAGTGCAATATTTACTTGAGTATCCTATAATGTTTATTTGTGTATCTTAGATCCATGTAAACAATCACTATATGACACAAAGTCCTTCAACGCTTAAAATATAAAGTATTTTCTGAACGCTTTTAAAACTACTTCACTTCAAAAATCCGAGTTTATTTTAAGTCTGAAACAACTTTATGTCAACATATGGTTGGTGATATGTTGACATATCAAACTCAGACTGAATTTGGCTACAAGTGATGATATGATGATGCATAGAGTTTAATATGTATGGATAATACAATTTACTGATTTTGTGGAAGAAATATTTTCCACGCTCTATACAATACAAGATAATATGCTTTGGGATAAAATTTAGGAGCAGCTTGCACATTATTCTAAATAATGCAATTCTTGAAGTTTATTGGACATCAGAGTGGCGCAGCGGAAGCGTGGTGGGCCCATAACCCACAGGTCCCAGGATCGAAACCTGGCTCTGATAGTATTTTGCTCTTTCTTTGTGTTTGCAAGGGTAATTTGGTCCTTATGTATGTGTGTGGTTCTCTATGCGTTTTAATTGTTTGGTCATACATGACTCTACTGTGTGATCATAGATTTATAAAATCATTTGTTGAGTCAATGGAAAAACGATTGTAAAATATATTTGGTGATTGGATTGAGAGCAAAAATATTACCCAACTCTCCATCACTTTAATCCCGCTTGGTCACAAGCTCACTTTACTGAGCTCGGCAACTGTTAGGTGAGGACTAGATATTAGTACAGAATTATTCACTAAAATTTTGCAATGTGGAACTAAGATGACAATTTTACCTTATTGGTTGTTGCGGTAGCACCAATTAGCCCTTTCTGAATGTAGTAAAATGCTGGTATCACCATTCACATGTGTAGTTGCAAAAATGTAAATTTTAGTTCCAGCTTATGTCAGATTATTGTTTTTTTTTCCACAAAAAAATTACTTCAGGAATTGACATCTTGATTAAGCTAATTATATAATGAGCTTTATAAGTCAATAAAACAAATAAGTGAACTTCCAAATAACTTCGATTAGGCAGACCAGAAAGTAATTCAAATTACAGAAACCAAATAGTACAACTCGATATTACCCCAATCATTTACGAAGACAAACTACTTTATTATCATCCGCGTTCTTGTACTATATTTGTTTACACTTACACAATACTACATGTTTGATGCATGTTTCAATAACCTCTCATTTTCAGTGGTTGCAAATTCACACATCATGGATAAAACCAACAAAAAGTTTGCAAAATTAAAAAACAAACTATACAACGGAAAGTTCAATTTTGCCAAAAGAGTTCTAGTTTTTGTGAAAGAGTTCAATACTTTTCATAGGATTTCGTTGCTTTTCAAATAAAATTCAAAATTTTCTATAGAATATTCAAAATATTTAGCATTTGCTAAAAAAGAACAAATTTTCATTTTATTTATTAAAAAAATGAAAGCAAAGGAAATACAAAATGATATATAGAAGCTACATTTTTATTAATCAATTCTTTCTGAGAAAAGGTTAAAAGAATCCAAAGAAGAAGAAAATTTAAGGTTTTTCTTTTAAAAATATCAAAACTTCATAATAAAATCCATTAAAATATTTATGAAATCCAATTTCTTTTATTTAAATGTTGATTTAAAATAAATTCCAAAAAATACTTATTTTATGTATATAAGTTTTAGATTTGCTTTTATGAATTGCATTTTGATTATGGATCAAATATAGAAAAGACGTGATACTAAAAAGACGTAAGATCATTTACCGCGTTTTCCCACCATTATTACTATTTGACCATTCTTACCATTTATAATGTCATGCATCTTTTCTTGTAAAACAAATTGAAGCTCAATGCTATTAACCTTCTTTTTAAGAGTGTTAAACTAACTATGAAAATGACCGTTGGATATTTGGACGTCCCAACATATTTTTCAAATCCATAAGTCAATCTTCAAAGTCATTTTAACATCCTCAAAAGGTGTTAAGAAAATTATTTTAGATCCATAAACAACTACTATGTCTCCATATGTGTTCAAATTCATACTTAAATATAAGGTTGTAGGTTGGCTGCGACTCTGCCCTTTCAGCGATGATTTTATTAAATATTTGTCTAAATTTCTTCATATTTTACAATAATTATAAAGAAATGTACTATCTGCAATTAGTTTACATGCTTAAACCTTGCCAAACCCATCAAACTGCATTAAATGATAAGACCAAAATCCAAATATTTTTAAAAAAAACTTTGAATCATATATTTCACTCTTTGATTCATATGATTTGGAAAGAGTGGTGTAATCATTTGATTACATAGTGCAAATACTTGCGAAGATACAAAAGCATATTTAAGATAGCTAAAATATAATTTTCTGTTATTTTAAAAGGTCTAATAATACGTATGATATGATTCTCATGTGACTATTAAAACTGTTCTGGAAAATTCACATATTTTTTTAGTATTTAATTTTTTTTAGTATATCTTTTGAATTTACTGAAAAAATGCTTTCTTCATTTTTCTTTAATAATTTTTACATTAATTAGTAAATTGCCAACATTTTGAGTTATTTTGGCTTTTTAAATTTTCTTTATGGTTTACACAGACTTTTTAAATCTCTTAAAATTTCATCAGTACTTTCCAAAATGTTTCAAACTTTTTTAAAATCTTAAACATTTGGAAAAAATGAATTATGTATTTTTGAAACAATTTGAACCTTTTCACAAAATTTAAATTCAATAGAGTAAATTTATTTGATATTTAAATATTATTTTCTAAAAGTTGAACTGTTTCTAGAAATTTAACTCTCTTGGAAATATTAATTTTCAATATATTTTAGCATTTAAAAAAAAACATAAAGACCGAGTCTTTTTTATAAAACTATAATATCTCAATTTTATCTATATCCCATTGTTTAAAAATGTATAAAACAACTGGCTTTTATAAAAAATGAATATGTATTTTTGAAACAATTTGAACCTTTCCACAAAATTTGAATTCAAAAGAATAAATTTATTTGATATTAAATATTATTTTGTAAAAGTTGAACCGTTTCTAGAAATTCAACTCTCTTGGAAATATTAATTTTCAATATATTTTAGCATTTAAAAAGAAAACATAAAAACTGAGTCCTTTTTATCAAACCGACCGTTAGGGAGGTTTGTACTGTCATTGTCCAAAATCAATTTCTCCAAAGTCCAAATTATATGCCCTCTATCTCGTAATCTTCTTCCCGTTTCCGTCGTCTCCAAATTGAATGCCTAATTTTTCGTTTTGCTATTTCTACGCTTCAGGTATACTGTTTCTCCCTCAATTTTACAGTCGGCTACCCCAGTCTCCACTACTATATATTCAAACAAACTGATTCTTCCCGTCTTCACCATCGGCTAACCTAACCGGATCACCAGATCAACAACTTCATCGCTATTTAGTTACTTCTTCACGTTGCGAGCAGCTCATCATAAGTTGCAATCAGGAATCATAAATTATATTTAAATACTCAAAATATATTTCGATTTTCCTTATGATGGATTTTGATAGCTTGATTTTGCTTGATAAACATGAGGGTAAAATTTAATGTCATCGTACCATCAATATGAGGGTTAAATTTAAATTTAGGGATTTTCTTTAATTTCCTTGAGCTTCTCGGTTACGTCTTACGCTGGCCTGCCCAATACTCCCTTCTTTTTTCGTCTCTGAAATGGAGCAGCATGCTGAGCAGTGGGATCTTATCATCAAGGTATGATTTTTAACAACTTTTTCTAAAATATGTGGACTGTTTTAATGGTTTTGTTGGAAGATTGAAGCTATATGTGATTTATGGAGTGCATCCGTGCATGAATCGATTATAATCGTCAATTTCTAGCTTTATTATTGTTTTTTCTAAATTGAACATCAAAAAGGTTTGATGGTGAGTTCTGGACATGTACGTAAGAATTATCTATTGATACTGATTTACTTGTTTATATTTCTGCTTCCAACAAATTTTGTTTTGAATGGTTCTAGCCAAACTATACATTAGGCCCATCTGTCTCATATATCATGGATGTTTCCAATTGAATTTAAGATGAGTAGGATTGGTTTTATATAAGGTTTGTCTGCCGGCCCCTTTGACCCATTTCCTAATTTGAGCATTAATAACATAAGATAGTTTCATGATTCCTGATTAAGCACTGATTTTATTATCATTACCTTGGACTGAACATGGGGTCCAATTTTGGAACCTAAGGCTTGCAGCGATTTTGTTTTTTTTTCTTTTTCATGACAGCTCTGTCAGATATTGTTACACCTTTGTGCGTCAAGGTGGTGTTAGGTATTGCTTGGCGCTGCTATTCTAGTACATCAAAATCTTATGCTTTTATCTTCTGTTCCTCTTGCCCATGAGTGTGTACCTGCTAGTTTAGATAATAATTTTTTCTTGCACTTGTGATGGCAATCATTTATACGATACAGTTATTGTTCACGCATACTCATTTACTTGCACACAATTTATGATACTAACCTAGTAACACAGTTTGTATAAGGTTCTTCTCTTTTAATTTATGTATTTTGTAGACACTATTTCTCTACATAGCTTGTTTTGGATGGTCGTTTAAAAAATACGTATAGAAACTTAATTCTATAGAGTACATAGTTCATTGCTATTCAAAAAGTACTGCAATCATAGTATGTCTGTTGTGCACAGTTTGATGAGATGCATCATTGAATATCCACTAGTCTCTTTAGTGTGCAATCTAATTTATATAGGAAGGGATTAACTTTGACATATGACTTTATTATCTCCGAACTTTGTCCTACTATTACCGCCGTGATACTTTAGGAAACTGTCTGTTAGTACTCTATCGGTATTATGCTATGTATTAATGTATTAGACCTCATTATGTATCATGTTATTAATACTCTCTCAGTTGCATGCACACCTGTATTGCATTTTCACCTTTGCTTTTCCTGGCATTTTAGGTTAATATGGAGATACGCTTAGACGAATTGGAGCTCACGTCCATCTAAGGCTCATGGATCACAACATGACCAAACTTAGAGCAAAAAATTTGCTCGCTTTTCAAGTTCAGCCATGATACCGACCTTATACTGACATGTACTGATGTAGATAGGTACACTGTCACATCAGACAACGATGATGAACTTTTCGATGTTGTTATCAGTAGGGGTGATCGTTCGGTCAGTTCGATCGGTTTTGAGCTAAAAAATGTAAACCCGGAAAAATTCAAAACCGAACCAAACCGGATTAATTTCGGTTAATTCGGTCGGTTACCGATTAAACCGGACTAAGAAATCAAGAAAATTTACCATTTATTAGTATTCAAATGATTGATTTAATCAATGAAAAACATATACTTATGTTTGTGTTTATTTTAAGTTTATAAGAAAAATTAACATATCTTTAATAGATGAGTTTTATTTTTTTATTGCTAAACCAATTGTTAAGGGTATTACAATTCCATGAATTTGGATAATATAATAAAAGTTCGGTTAATTCAGTTAAACCGATAACCAAAATAAAATTATTTTACAAACGGATTTTAAACCAATATAATTTCATAACCAAACTCAACTGACCGAAATGAACCGGTTTGGTCAGTTAATTTGGTTCTAACCAAATATTGCTCGCCCCTAATTATCAGTCAGCGCTTGAACCCTCTTCGAATAATTGTTGAGTTGAAGTCAGAGCCGGACACATCATCTGCTGAATCTTCACAGCATGAAACTGCACCTATCACCAACGTACAATCAAAACTTGTTACGAATCCACTCATGACAGCGCTCTTGAACCTGTTAAATGTTGCAGATAAAGCTATATCAAATTCTCCTACTTCTGAAGTGATAAAATCTGAGCAATTTAAAAGCGTACAGGATAATATTCATAAGGATGTGAAGAAAGCTATGTCTTCCTCGCCTGCACTATCAAACCTTGTTGATCAAGTCTCTAAGGTCGTAAATCAAGCTGACCCCGTTTGTGATTCATAATCAAGCACACCGTCTACAAATGTTGTTCCAAGTAATCCACTGGATCTTAATGCTCCTTGTGCATCAAAACCATGGGATTTGCCCACTCAGATACCAATGAAATTGCTTATTCGGTTAAAAATCAGAGCGATCCTGGACAGACTGCAAATGCAGCTAGACCATTGTCTTCACTTGAAGAATTACTTGTTGCAGCTGAAAAAAATACACAGACAACTGTGAAGGTACATAATTTGGTAGTTCTTCTGTTCGTGGAAAAAATACTGTTACTGTACATGAACCATATGTTTTGGAGCAAAGTTATCGACATGCTCCAGCAAATCCTTCATCTACACTTGCAATGCATAATGATAAAAATACTTTAAATGAGACTCAGATTTCTTCTGAATCACTGATTCACCCTAATACTAAATAATAGAGAAGACAGGGCACTTCATTCTTCAATGCCTTTTTTTCCAAGGTCCCACTTTGCGGTAGAGAGTTTATTTTACACAGGCGTTCTATGCGATAGATGCGGCATGCTTCCAATTAAGGGATCCAGTTTTAAGTCCAAAGTGTAAGAATTTGGATTTTCAAATGTTATATATTCAATTGTGTTCTTGTTATGTTGCCTTTTTTTAACAGACTGGAAGACTATGATTTATGTAACGCTTGTTACAACAAGATACCTTCGAGAAAGGGAAGAAAAAAAATTATGTAAAAATTGATCTACCTCGCATTGCACATAGGTCGTCCTTCAAAGGAAGGCATAATCATGTATGATCTGATATCTTTACAGTTCTTTTACCTGGCAATATTCTTGATCAGCCAGAACACATAGGTAGTTGTTTCTTAAAAAATTTGCAGGGGAGTTCACATACATTGCGTCCATTTTTCAGTTTCTGTTTGTTATTAGCCTTATCCCACTCCCCATGGTGGGGATTATTTTATACAATTTTTCTTAGTTAACCTAGCATACCACCATACAGTTAGTTCGGTTTAAATAATTGATTACAAAATTTCAACTTCAATTTTTAGAAATATTTTCTACAGATATTGCATAGATACCATGGTCAAATATCAGCATCATAGACCTCACTACCCATTGCAGACAGTGTTTCGTGGCTACAATGCTGCAAAACCACAATGGAACAACCATGAAAGCCTATTCATTAAATTGATATATTTTTAGCTGAACGTTTCAATATAATCGTGGGTTTGAATCACAACCATAATTAAAATCAGTATATATTTTTAGCTGGAAATTTTAATGTTATACGATATCGTAAATCTAATTCTCATAAGAAAATATATCTTTTTTTTCTGACTCATTTATCTTTGTTATATTCGCATTATCTGTAAATATTCATCGTTTAAAGTAAAAAAGATGATAATAATTTTAGGCTGGTTCTCTTGGTTAACTGAATGTTTTTGTATTTCTGATTAAACAGACGGATTTATTTGAATTTTTGTTTATGCGCGTAGACCCGAATCTTTTAAATCTTAGAACTGAAATCTGTTTTGGATAAAATTGACGATTTTCTTATTACTCTTTAAAACTGAAATCCAACCCTTTTTTTTTAAAGATTTTTAGTTGTAAAAATGTTGTTGATCCAGATAAATTAATATAAAAAAAGGTGCAGCACCAGCAACAAATCTTGTCTACAACAGTCATGACAGCAGTCCTTATTTGGTATTATGTATATGATGATTTAACATTAAAATATAAATTTGTTTCTAATAATTCATATAACTTCAACCCTTTTTACTCAAGATTAAATGTCAAAAGCCATTTTAAATCGATAGCTATAGGTGTGAATGATATTATTCAGTAGTAGCTAGATTGAAACACTACAGGAAAGAAGAAAAATAATGGCAAGAGAAGGAATGAGAGAACAAGATTTTGCATGCCTGAACGGCGGTATCTGCAACCAAATGCAGATGATAATAATTGCGGATGATATTAAAATATGTTTTTAATATAGATCAATAACCTGTAGTTTAGTTGTGAATCATAAACTATAAAAGAAAATATATGGTTTTATGATAAAATAAAAAATCTTCATTGTTTCTGCGTACCTTTGTTGAATTTTATAATGCGCATTACATCAGTGTGATGTGTAATATTTCATTTCCTGTATGCTACTTGCACTCAACCTAGCATCTTGAAAATGCACTGTATTATTTTAAAGTCTGCTATTTCATTTTTATAGATCTTTTAATTTAAAATTCATTCTTTGATTTGACAGATTTGTTATTTTTAATTCATAAACCTATAAATAAGTATATAATAGTATTTTCAAAAAGTCTAATTTTTTTAAACGCTGACCTTCTCCATTTAAAATTCATTCAAAATGCAGGTCAAATTCATAATTAAGAAAAAAATTAACAATATTTCTTTCATCTGATATTATACAACTTAACGGTCGGTTTTTCCACCGTTGTGCGGTTATACTAGTAAAACTATAATATCTCAATTTTATCTATATCCCATTGTTTAAAAACGTATAAAACAACTGGTTTGAGGTTTGAGAGATTTGAGGAAAGGCAGAGCAAAAGATTATAAGTAATTTTTTGTAAACTTTTGATATTTTATAAAAATGAATTTTTTTCATCGAAAGATTTGAATCTTTTTGACATTTTCTGAAAAATAGAATTTCTCCCAATATTTAAAAAATATTGATATATATTTTGAATTTACTAAAAAAATGTTTTCTTTAATAATTTTTACTTTAATGAGTGAATTGCTAACATTTTGAGTTATTCTGACTTTTAAAAATTATTTATATTTTACTCTTTCAAATATCTTAAATTTTCATCAATACCTTCCAAAAATTTTCAAATATTCTTAGAAATTTAAACATTTGGAAATAATGAATATATTTTTCGAAACAATCTGAAGTTTTTGACAAAATTTGAATTCAAAAAAAAATTGATATTTAATTACTATTTTCTAAAAGTTGAACTATTTCTTACATTTTGACTTTCTTGGAATATTATTTTTCAATATATTTGAGTATTTAAAAAGAAAACATAAAAACTGGGTCCTTTTTATAAAACTATAATGTCTCAATACGTCTATATCCCATTGTTTAAAAATATATAAAACAATTGGTTTGAGGTTTGAGAGATTTAAGGAAAAGGTGCAGGAAAATAATATTAATGTTTTTGTAAACTTCTCATATTTTATAAAAAATGAATTTTTTTTCGAATGTTTTGACATTTTTGAAAAATAGAACTTCCCCAAAGTCTCTTTAAGATATTTTTAATTTATTTTAGAGGTTTTTCAATATAGTTTAATTTATTTAAAGAAACAGAATTTTCAAATTAGAAGAATTCTATGAAATTATAAAAAAAAACTTTATTTAATATCTTTTAGTGAAGGAACATAAATTATACTAGTCTTGCTGAATCGATGGTGATATATAATAATTATACAAAAAATTAATACATGTGTACTAACAAAAAAGGCAGCTGCAGTGCATCAAAGTTACAAGATGGTTTTGCACCTTTCTAACCCAATCCCCATTAATAACTATGATAAGTTCAAAATCAGGTTGGACTTCTAAACTAATTTATGTACATGAAATTCTAGTCATATAGCATTATACTTGAACGATAATTTTGCGAAATGACAAAAAATCTTTGTGGAATATTTTTTGGTAAAAGAAACATAAACTTTATCAATCGTGTTGAATAAACTACGAAGTATAATGAATATATTCAAAAAATTAGTGATGTACATTTACACAAAATCCATGCATCATGCGCCAAGTCTACAAAAAGATTTTGCACCTTTGTGAGTTGCCCATTTAGATAACTATGATAAATTCGAAATCATGTTGATTAGCAATTTGTCTTATCCAGCTACCCAAGATAACTGTTATCAAACAATGACATTCAAAAGGATAATCATAATATTGTTATGTAAATCATGAAGATAACTGTTGGCCTAATTAGAGCATCACAGCTAGGTCTCGCAATGGTCGACTATAGATACGTATAGTATCATGTTCATAATAGCATCTGAAACCATTTCAGGATATCAGATCTTCGTAGCTACGTATATCAAATGGACATCTGATTTTTGTCTATCCGCTCATAAACAAGAAATCTAAAAGCACGAGTAAAATTTTATCGGATGTATCCACACATGTATTTTTTCTTTCTGATTTTCGATATTTTTTTTTTGTTTTTCACATATGAATGTGGATGGATTCAAATATTTTGAATATCCATTGACATGCTTAATCACTACTTCCTACATCAAATATTTTATCTATTCACCAAGTCTACTCTATTATAGAAATTTTGACCAAAAAAAAAAGCTTAGCAAAATATTTATAACAAATGGGAAACAAAGCAATAACAAATAAATGGGATTCATGTCAATGCTGAAAACATCCTTTTTTAAATCAGTTAAATTTGTAGTATCTAATATTATATTATGAGAATGTGACTTTAGGATTTAAGCAATAAAATAAGTGACCTCTGGCCCAAAGGATAAGGTGTTGGTCTACAAAATCAAATGTTATGGGCTTGATCCTTAGCAAGGTCGTTTTGTATCAAAAAAAATTCTACATTCAAACAAATTCAAAATCATGTTGAACAGCAATTTACTACATACACCTGGTTCGCTGCAGCTATAACCATCCAATGGCATTCAGAAAGATCAGCTTCAATATTTTGACCGAAATTACAGGAAAAAATAGTTGGAATGATTGGTGCATCGTAAATTCCTACTTTAAGAATTCTATTTTACAACGAAATATAATTTAAAATGGAATTGTGCACAAAAAATTCCAGCAACGTGTGTGTATCTCTGTGTTAGTGTATGTATTTATGTGTGTATCGAACAATAAGCAATATCAACTATACCTATAAATCGGGCACATGTTGGTATTATGATATTGAATGTAGACATTTTTATATTAACGTAGAAGCATATAAAGGTATTTTTATGAATTGTATTTTGTATAAATTCGAATAATAAGATATGCGACTCTATGGCAAGTTTCGAGATTTCATTTTCGGTCTCGAACTTTTGTTATTTTAAGAATTTTGATATAATTTATAAATTTCAATTTCAACTTTTTTATTTATTTTTATATAATTATAGCTATTTTTTATTTACATTAACATGTATAATTTATCTTTAGTCAAGACATAAGATATAAACCAACAATGCTGACTATTTATAAATATCCATAACACTAACAAATATTTACTCGAACAAATTTTTGATATAGACATTCAAAAAAAACTTATTCTAAGGTCACACCAAAAACCAATTGAAGAAATATACATGGTTTTGTATAGCTTGATATTTAAAATTGGACAAGCTTTAAATTGTATGTGTAATCTAAAATTGCGCAAGCTACCGTTACAGTTTAAAGCTTGCGTAATTTAAAACCGCGCAAGCCATACAAAATCATGCATAATTCTGCAATTGGTTTTCAATCAGGCCTAAAGCTAGAATAAGTTTTTTTTTAAAAAAACCCTATATCAAAAATTTATCCTGCTTATTCATTACTCTAATTTCAACTTTTTCTGGTTACACTATTCACATATTTTGTGCTTTGTACGTTTCCAAAGTTAAAATTTTAGATTTTGAATGTTCATATATTTGAAAATCAAATTATGATTATTTTATTCCTTCTATAAAAATTTGAAACTTTCTAGTTTTATTACTGAGATGCAATTTCGTTTAGCTCCCTCTTGAAACTAAAACGATCATAATCTTAATGTTTTAGCCGAAACCTCAAATCTTGCTCGGTGGCCCAATGGATTTAAGCATTTGTTTTAAGTATCTTATCTTGCCACAAAATCGAATTTATAACACAATTTTACATAAAAACCTAGTAAAATACATCTTACAAATCGAATAATAAGCAATAACAACTGTATCAATAAATCGGGTATATGTTGATGTCATGATATAGAGCATATAGATATGTTTCTATTGCATAAAAGTATATTGCCATTTGTATACCTTGATGCTTTATGGATAATTTTAGTATCATTCTTTGTGTATTTTATCAGCTGCACTAGTGTAATATCTGAGCATATTAGCTGCTCGACTTATGGCTGCTGCTATATGCAGTTCTAACGGTTATCCTCCATCTACACTATCAAGCACAGCAAGTTCTTCAGTGTTCTACTAAATCTGCAAATTTATTCGTTAGCTTTCCCCTTTACTCATTAGACTCATATTGCTCAAATAGTTTATAAGTTAATGTATACAATGAACAGAGAAGATTGCAAATATCATACAACGGAGTAAATCCTAAAAACTCAGAATGGATATTAAAAATTGAACATAAGAAATAGCACTTATACTAATAAATAGCATGTGACGTGCCATGGTCTACAACTATTTTTTGTAAGACTAAAGCAGTTATGAGGAGCAATTTTATTCCATCTTTTTTAATTGATACAGTTTTGAGCCTTATTTTGCTTTTTTGAATTGACTACCTTTGTTGCAGTCATAATTCATAACATCATTTTCCAGTTCAAACTGCAACATCCTAAAGTATTGTATGAAACATAATTTTATGTTTACTCCAAAGACGGGATTAGTGGATTGTGACCAACCGAATGAGATGCTGGTCTGCGAAACAAGAAAATTTGAATTCAATCCCAAAAGTCCATATATTTTATTCTTCAGGAAATTAGGCTGAAGGAAAAACCTGAGAACACTTTTAGTCTGAAGGACAGAAGTTTTAAAATTTAGCCTGAAGGACAAAAAATGATATATTCATATAGCATTGCACATCCATAATGCTATATTCATATAGCATTACACAACTGCTTGTTTGTGTATGCAGAAACTTATAAAATTGTGTTGTATATAACATTATAGATGTGTAATGCTATATGAATATAGCATTATGGATGTGTAATGCTATATGAATATATCATTTTTTGTCCTTCAGGCTAAATTTTAAAACTTCTGTCCTTCAGACTAAAAGTGTTCTCAGGTTTTTCCTTCAGCCTAATTCCCTCTTTTATTCTTTCCTAGATTTAGACAAACTAATAATCACGTTGAACAAAACATTTTATACACCTGGCCTAAATCAACCATGGCAGGGCATTCAAACAGGAAGGCCTTAATATTTTGATGTAAAATATGAAAATTTCACGTTGGGACACTCAGAGCTGCACTAACATCATGCTTTAAGTATCATCTTCTCTCCAAATATACTCTATAATAAAATTTTGCAACAAAAAACTCAATTAATAATCATCTAGAAACATTTTATAAATTGCGATGTTACGTGAATTCAAATGATAAGCCTTTTTTGGATAAAAGGACAAGGCACCGGTTTACAAAACAAGTAATTATAGGTTCAACCGGCAACAAATTCATCGTACTTCTGAATTTAGACATTGTTTTGAAATAATATTGAATAGATATATTTTGTTCACTTAGTTGCAAGGCTTCTATGGTTAACTAGGATCATTCTGACAAAGATTTAACGTGGTTCGGTCAAATTATCTACGTATCCAAAGACCCAACAACCATTCTTTATTTTACTGGAAAAAGAAAGAATACAAAAAAGATACTACAGCAATTATAGGTAGAAATTTAGAGAGACTAACCTATAATTAAAAGTTGAATAATCAATTTTTTCAAATATTTGTTTGCGCTCAAATCCTCTAACTTGACTTGACTGCGAAAAGTAGGATTTTCTGAAGATGTTTTACCTTCATTTATATAGACTTAAAAATGAAGAAATTACATGAAGACTAAGTAAATTAATCGTCCAGTTGCCTTGAAAACTTTCCAAATAGTAATGACGATATGGGTTTCCATAATTTTCCCCGATTTGAATCTTCATGTACAAATTTTCTTTCTTCATATAGCAATTAATTAATTGATTGTGCCAATTAATTAATTTTCTTTCCTTTCTCCTTTTTCATGTGTCTTAATCAATTAGTTTTCTTTATTCTTTGGCAAATATTTTGAATCATACAAATTTAACACATCTTTTTTGGTTATGACTGTCGCATCTAGAAGCATTTTTTAAATTGTAATATCACATGAATTCAAATGATATTTATTTTTTTGGATAAAAGGACAAGGCATTAGTTTACGAAACAAGTGATTCTAGGTTCAATCGCCAACATATTTATTGTACTCCTAAGTTCAGACATCGTTTTGAAATAATATCGAACAGATTTATTTTGTTCACTTAGTGCAAGGCTTCTATGGTTGACTAGGATCATTTTGACAAGATGATTTGAACAATTTATGTAAGTCAAAGAAATTATGTTGGCCTGATTATAGCATCATAGATTTACTCGTTAAGTATCTTGCTAGCAAATCTACTCTTTCACGGATATGGGCTAGAAGATCAACAAAATATGTATTATAAAGTGCACAATGAGCAATGGCAATTATACCAATAAAGTGGGATATGTGCCGTATCATGACTCATACCATTTTTTTTCCTATAGATCGAAGCATCTAATTTTTCTATGAATTAGAATTTAATGGGAATTCAAAAAATAAAACAAGTGACTGTTTTGGATAAGCCATTCGTCTACGAAATCATAAATTATGCATTCCATATCTAGCATAGTAGGTTAACTTTATTATTATCATATTTTTACTTTAGAAATAAATTCCAGCATTACAAGGCGCGTCATAGTGCTTGCAAGGATTGCACCTTTTGGTGCGGTGCACATGAGAAGGCACACCAAATCACATACCACACATGGTGCAAAAAGGCTTTCCAAATGAAATTTTCGGTACCCCCTCGTATGTCCACCATGCGCATTTTCATAGGAAGACTTGTTATAACAAAAGGAATCATTTGTTATTACGTGTTACCAATCATATGTGTGTGTGTCCGTGATATATTGCGATGTGAGACTAATTACAATCCAGTATACGCGTCCACTCTAATACAATGCGAGCCACGCATAACATTTTCTTTATAAAAAAATTGTCTATGAGCTTTATTTTATGTAATTTTTTTACAATCCATGGTGCATATTTTTTTCTTGATTTCCCTTTGCTTGAAGACAAATGCATGTGACAATTGGAAAAACTATAATTTTTTGATGAAATATACATCCAAAAAATGATAATGTATTATGAGACGGCATACAATTTAAAATTTGGATAGTACAATTTAATGATTTTGTGAAAGAAATATCGACCACACTCTACACAATATAAGACGATATTCTTTGGGATAGGATTTAGGTGCTACTTGTATATTATTCTAAATAATGCACTCTTATAGCCGATTCACAATTAGAGTGGCGCAGCGAAAGCATGGTGGGCCCGTAACCCACAGGTCCCAGGATCAAAACCTAGCTCTGGTAAAATTTTGTTCCTTCTTTGTGTTTGCAAGGGTAATTTGGTCATTGTGTGTGTGTGTTCGATTATCTAGTCATGTTGATATGTATGTACCTTGTCGAAGGAAACAAAAACCTTAAGCTGTTAAGCATAATTTGCAAGCAATGAAATCAGCTCACACCTATACGTTGACACATCAAAGTTCCCAGAACCCAAACTGCCACCCTTAAACAATTGTAATGCATGCTATATTAAATATAAAATGTATCAAAACTGATTCATGGACATGCTACAGATTTCAAAAGCTGGTGCTCAAATTAGGAAGGCCAACTGGAGAAGGTGTTTACCTATTTCTCTTTATATAATAAAATAAGATAGGTCCAAGCTTCTCACAAACCTGTTAAATATTCAAGTCAATTCAAAGAAAAGGCAAATCCTAGAATAAATACACAATAATTTTTTTGCAGATACAACTATTCATGATAAAGATAAAACATATGCTTACGAAGTATGATAATATTCTAAATAATGCACTCTTATAGCCGATTCACAATTAGAGTGGCGCAGCGAAAGCATGGTGGGCCCGTAACCCACAGGTCCCAGGATCAAAACCTAGCTCTGGTAAAAATTTGTTCCTTCTTTGTGTTTGCAAGGGCAATTTGGTCATTTTGTGTGTGTGTTCGATTATCTAGTCATGTTGATATGTATGTACCTTGTCGAAGGAAACAAAAACCTTATGCTGTTAAGCATATTTTGCAAGCAATGAAATCAGCTCACACCTATACGTTGACACATCAAAGTTCCCAGAACCCAAACTGCCACCCTTAAACAATTGTAATGCATGCTATATTAAATATAAAATGTATCAAAACTGATTCATGGACATGCTACAGATTTCAAAAGCTGGTGCTCAAATTAGGAAGGCCAACTGGAGAAGGTGTTTACCTATTTCTCTTTATATAATAAAATAAGATAGGTCCAAGCTTCTCACAAACCTGTTAAATATTCAAGTCAATTCAAAGAAAAGGCAAATCCTAGAATAAATACACAATAATTTTTTTGCAGATAAACTATTCATGATAAAGATAAAACATATGCTTACGAAGTATAATAATATTATTTTGCTATATTATTATATCAATATGTTTCTCATGGCTGATGGCTCACTCTATATAAGCAAATGAAGCATTAGTAATAACAAAAAGTAAAATAACAATACATCCTAAGAGATGTCAATAAACTATTTACTAAAAATGCCCCTGGATTTGATACTGAAGAAACTCTGGTGTAAAACGTGGATTAATTCAAAATTTTGAGGTAACATGCAAGATAGCATAAATATCCAACTGACCAAATGCTAACAACTTCAAAGCGGATGTAAAAAAACTTTAATATGGTGAACTCGAGATATATAATAGACAAGCAATAAGTGTTCAACAACTTGTCAGAGCGGAAACTGTGTTTTACCAATAGATTGCGGGAAAAAATTAGGAAAAAAATGATGGTTTGTTGGAGAATTGTCACCGAATCCACTGTGGGAACAAAGTGCAGCAGACCGTTATCCATCCACTGTTGAGAGCAAGGAGTTTTCGCTGCTCTGTGACCAGCCTGACGCATTGCCTCCTGTACTACAGCCAGCATAGTCAGACCTTACAGCCCAACTATACAGGCCACTCAGCAACTTGGATCGGGCGGACCAGCTAATTGCACAACGTGCCCAAATCCAATAACATGACCCAACATTCCATCACTTTGATGCCCCACTTGGTCACAAGCTCACGTTACTAAGCTCGGCAATTGTTTAGATGAAGAATTGATATTTGTATGGAATTATTAACTGATATTTGGTGATGTGGGACTAAGATGATAATTTTAGCTTACCAGTCATTGCAGTAGCATCCATTCCTTCTTGCTAAATGTAGTAAGATGCCGGTATCAACATTCACATCTGCAGTTGCAAAAATGTAAACTTATAATTTCAGCTTATGTCGGATTACTGTTTTTTTCCCCTATCTTGATTATGCTTATATTATATAATGAGCTTTAAAAAGAAAACAAACAAAAAAGTGAACCACACAATAGCTTGGGTCAGGCAGACCAGAAACTGGTTCAAATTAGTGAAACTAAACAGTACAACCCTTTTTTATTACTCTTTAAAACTGAAATCCAACCCTTTTTTTTTAAAGATTTTTAGTTGTAACAATGTTGTTGATCCAGATAAATTAATATAAAAAAAAGGTGCAGCACCAGCAACAAATCTTGTCTACAACAGTCATGACAGCAGCAGTCCTTATTTGGTATTATGTATATGATGATTTAACATTAAAATATAAATTTGTTTCTAATAATTCATATAACTTCAACCCTTTTTACTCAAGATTAAATGTCAAAAGCCATTTTAAATCGATAGCTATAGGTGTGAATGATATTATTCAGTAGTAGCTAGATTGAAACACTACAGGAAAGAAGAAAAATAATGGCAAGAGAAGGAATGAGAGAACAAGATTTTGCATGCCTGAACGGTGGTATCTGCAACCAAATGCAGATGATAATAATTGCGGATGATATTAAAATATGTTTTTAATATAGATCAATAACCTGTAGCTTAGTTGTGTATCATAAACTATAAAAGAAAATATATGGCTTCATGATAAAATAAAAAATCTTCATTGTTTCTGCGTACCTTTGTTGAATTTTATAATGCGCATTACATCAGTATGACGTGTAATATTACATTTCCTGTATGCTACTTGCACTCAACCTAACATCTTGAAAATGCACTGTATTATTTTAAAGTCTGCTATTTCATTTTTATAGATCTTTTAATTTAAAATTCATTCTTTGATTTGACAGATTTGTTATTTTTAATTCATAAACCTATAAATAAGTATATAATAGTATTTTCAAAAAGTCCAATTTTTTTAAACGCTGACCTTCTCCATTTAAAATTCATTCAAAATGCAGGTCAAATTCATAATTAAGAAAAAAATTAACAATATTTCTTTCATCTGATATTATACAACTTAACGGTCGGTTTTTCCACCGTTGTGCGGTTATACTAGTAAAACTATAATATCTCAATTTTATCTATATCCCATTGTTTAAAAACATATAAAACAACTGGTTTGAGGTTTGAGAGATTTGAGGAAAGGCAGAGCAAAAGATTATAAGTAATTTTTTGTAAACTTTTGATATTTTATAAAAATGAATTTTTTTCATCGAAGGATTTGAATCTTTTTGACATTTTCTGAAAAATAGAATTTCTCCCAATATTTAAAAAATATTGATATATATTTTGAATTTACTAAAAAAAATGTTTTCTTTAATAATTTTTACTTTAATGAGTGAATTGCTAACATTTTGAGTTATTCTGACTTTTAAAAATTATTTATATTTTACTCTTTCAAATATCTTAAATTTTCATCAATACCTTCAAAGATTTTTCAAATATTCTTAGAAATTTAAACATTTGGAAATAATGAATATATTTTTCGAAACAATCTGAAGTTTTTGACAAAATTTGAATTCAAAAAAAAATTGATATTTAATTACTATTTTCTAAAAGTTGAACTATTTCTTACATTTTGACTTTCTTGGAATATTATTTTTCAATATATTTGAGTATTTAAAAAGAAAACATAAAAACTGGGTCCTTTTTATAAAACTATAATGTCTCAATACGTCTATATCCCATTGTTTAAAAATATATAAAACAATTGGTTTAAGGTTTGAGAGATTTGAGGAAAAGGTGCAGGAAAAAAATATTAATGTTTTTGTAAACTTCTCATATTTTATAAAAAATGAATTTTTTTTTCGAAGGTTTTGACATTTTTGAAAAATAGAACTTCCCCAAAGTCTCTTTAAGATATTTTTAATTTATTTTAGAGGTTTTTCAATATAGTTTAATTTATTTAAAGAAATAGAATTTTCAAATTAGAAGATTTCTACGAAATTATAAAAAAAAACTTTATTTAATATCTTTTAGTGAAGGAATATAAATTATACTAGTCTTGTTGAATCGATGGTGATATATAATAATTATACAAAAAATTAATACATGTGTACTAACAAAAAAGGCAGCTGCAGTGCATCAAAGTTACAAGATGGTTTTGCACCTTTCTAACCCAATCCCCATTAATAACTATGATAAGTTCAAAATCAGGTTGGACTTCTAAACTAATTTATGTACATGAAATTCTAGTCATATAGCATTATACTTGATCGATAATTTTGCGAAATGACAAAAAATCTTTGTGGAATATTTTTTGGTAAAAGAAACATAAACTTTATCAATCATGTTGAATAAACTACGAAGTATAATGAATATATTTAAAAAATTAGTGATGTACATTTACACAAAATCCACGCATCATGCGCCAAGTCTACAAAATGATTTTGCACCTTTGTGAGTTGCCCATTTAGATAACTATGATAAATTCGAAATCATGTTGATTAGCAATTTGTCTTATCCAGCTACCCAAGATAACCGTTATCAAACAATGACATTCAAAAGGATAATCATAATATTGTTATGTAAATCATGAAGATAACTGTTGGCCTAATTAGAGCATCACACCTAGGTCTCGCAATGGTCGACTATAGATATGTATAGTATCATGTTCATAATAGCATCTGAAACCATTTCAGTATATCAGATCTTCGTAGCTACGTATATCAAATGGACATCTGATTTTTGTCTATCCGCTTATAAACAAGAAATCTAAAAGCACGAGTAAAATATTATCGGATGTATCCACACATGTATTTTTTCTTTCTGATTTTCGATATATTTTTTTCATTTTTCACGTATGAATGTGCATGGATTCAAATATTTTGAATATCCATTGACATGCTTAATCACTACTTCCTACATCAAATATTTTATCTATTCACCAAGTCTACTCTATTATAGAAATTTTGACCAAAAAAAAAAGCTTAGCAAAATATTTATAACAAATGGGAAACAAAGCGATAACAAATAAATGGGATTCATGTCAATGCTGAAAACATCCTTTTTTAAATCAGTTAAATTTGTAGTATCTAATATATTATATTATGAGAATGTGACTTTAGGATTTAAGCAATAAGATAAGTGACCTCTGGCCCAAAGGATAAGGTGTTGGTCTACAAAATCAAATGTTATGGGCTTGATCCTTAGCAAGGTCGTTTTGTATCAAAAAAATTTCTACATTCAAACAAATTCAAAATCATGTTGAACAGCAATTTACTACATACACCTGGTTCACTGCAGCTATAACCATTCAATGGCATTCAGAAAGATCAGCTTCAATATTTTGACGGAAATTACAGGAAAAAGTAGTTGGAATGATTGGTGCATCGTAAATTCCTACTTTAAGAATTTTATTTTACAACGAAATAAAATTTAAAATGGAATTGTGCACAAAAAATTCCAGCAACGTGTGTGTATCTCTGTGTTAGTGTATGTATTTATGTGTGTATCGAATAATAAGCAATATCAACTATACCTATAAATCGAGCACATGTTGGTATTATGATATAGAATGTAGACATTTTTATATTAACGTAGAAGCATATAAAGGTATTTTTATGAATTGTATTTTGTATAAATTCGAATAATAAGATATGCGACTCTATGGCAAGTTTCGAGATTTCATTTTCGGTCTCGAACTTTTGTTATTTTAAGAATTTTGATATAATTTATAAATTTCAATTTCAACTTTTTTATTTATTTTTATATAATTATAGCTATTTTTTATTTACATTAACATGTATAATTTATCTTTAGTCAAGACATAAGATATAAACCAACAATGCTGACTATTTATAAATATCCATAACACTAACAAATATTTACTCGAACAAATTTTTGATATAGACATTCAAAAAAAACTTATTCTAAGGTCACACCAAAAACCAATTGAAGAAATATACATGGTTTTGTATAGCTTGATATTTAAAATTGGACAAGCTTTAAATTGTATGTGTAATCTAAAATTGCGCAAGCTACCGTTACAGTTTAAAGCTTGCGTAATTTAAAACCGCGCAAGCCATACAAAATCATGCATAATTCTGCAATTGGTTTTCAATCAGGCCTAAAGCTAGAATAAGTTTTTTTTTAAAAAAACCCTATATCAAAAATTTATCCTGCTTATTCATTACTCTAATTTCAACTTTTTCTGGTTACACTATTCACATATTTTGTGCTTTGTACGTTTCCAAAGTTAAAATTTTAAATTTTAAATATTCATATATTTGAAAATCAAATTATGATTATTTTGTTCCTTCTATAAAAATTTGAAACTTTCTAGCTTTATTACTGAGATGCAATTTCGTTTAGCTCCCTCTTGAAACTAAAACGATCATAATCTTAATGTTTTGGCCGAAACCTCAAATCTTGCTCGGTGGCCCAATGGATTTAAGCATTTGTTTTAAGTATCTTATCTTGCCACAAAATCGAATTTATAACACAATTTTACATAAAAACCTAGTAAAATACATCTCACAAATCGAATAATAAGCAATAACAACTATATCAATAAATCGGGTATATGTTGATGTCACGATATAGAGCATATAGATATGTTTCTATTGCATAAAAGTATATTGTCATTTGTATACCTTGATGCTTTATGGATAATTTCAGTATCATTCTTTGTGTATTTTATCAGCTGCACTAGTGTAATATCTGAGCATATTAGCTGCTCGACTTATGGCTGCTGCTATATGCAGTTCTAACGGTTATCCTCCATCTACACTATCAAGCATAGCAAGTTCTTCAGTGTTCTACTAAATCTGCAAATTTATTCGTTAGCTTTCCCCTTTACTCACTAGACTCATATTGCTCAAATAGTTTATAAGTTAATGTATACAATGAACAGAGAAGATTGCAAATATCATACAACGGAGTAAATCCTAAAAACTCAGAATGGATATTAAAAATTGAACA
The DNA here is from genome assembly GCA_030765085.1 of Allium cepa. Taxonomy (NCBI): domain Eukaryota; kingdom Viridiplantae; phylum Streptophyta; class Magnoliopsida; order Asparagales; family Amaryllidaceae; genus Allium; species Allium cepa. The sequence continues at coordinate 573,939,119 of CM060937.1, read as the reverse complement.
TAAGAAATAGCACTTATACTAATAAATAGCATGTGACGTGCCATGGTCTACAACTATTTTTTTGTAAGACTAAAGCAGTTATGAGCAGCAATTTTATTCCATCTTTTTTAATTGATACAGTTTTGAGCCTTATTTTGCTTTTTTGAATTGACTACCTTTGTTGCAGTCATAATTCATAACATCATTTTCTAGTTCAAACTGCAACATCCTAAAGTATTGTATGAAACATAATTTTATGTTTACTCCAAAGACGGGGTTAGTGGATTGTGACCAACCGAATTAGATGCTGGTCTGCGAAACAAGAAAATTTGAATTCAATCCCAAAAGTCCATATATTTTATTCTTTCCTAGATTTAGACAAACTAATAATCACGTTGAACAAATCATTTTATACACCTGGCCTAAATCAACCATGGCAGGGCATTCAGACAGGAAGGCCTTAATATTTTGATGTAAAATATGAAAATTTCACGTTGGGACACTCAGAGCTGCACTAACATCATGCTTTAAGTATCATCTTCTCTCCAAATATACTCTATAATAAAATTTTGCAACAAAAAACTCAATTAATAATCATCTAGAAACATTTTATAAATTGCGATGTTACGTGAATTCAAATGATAAGCCTTTTTTGGATAAAAGGACAAGGCACCGGTTTACAAAACAAGTAATTATAGGTTCAACCGGCAACAAATTCATCGTACTTCTGAATTTAGACATTGTTTTGAAATAATATTGAATAGATATATTTTGTTCACTTAGTTGCAAGGCTTCTATGGTTAACTAGGATCATTCTGACAAAGATTTAACGTGGTTCGGTCAAATTATCTACGTATCCAAAGACCCAACAACCATTCTTTATTTTACTGGAAAAAGAAAGAATACAAAAAAGATACTACAGCAATTATAGGTAGAAATTTAGAGAGACTAACCTATAATTAAAAATTGAATAATCAATTTTTTCAAATATTTGTTTGCGCTCAAATCCTCTAACTTGACTTGACTGCGAAAAGTAGGATTTTCTGAAGATGTTTTACCTTCATTTATATAGACTTAAAAATGAAGAAATTACATGAAGACTAAGTAAATTAATCGTCCAGTTGCCTTGAAAACTTTCCAAATAGTAATGACGATATGGGTTTCCATAATTTCCCCGATTTGAATCTTCATGTACAAATTTTTCTTTCTTCATGTAGCAATTAATTAATTGATTGTGCCAATTAATTAATTTTCTTTCCTTTCTCCTTTTTCATGTGTCTTAATCAATTAGTTTTCTTTCTTCTTTGGCAAATATTTTGAATCATACAAATTTAACACATCTTTTTTGGTTATGACTGTCGCATCTAGAAGCATTTTTTAAATTGTAATATCACATGAATTCAAATGATATTTATTTTTTTGGATAAAAGGACAAGGCATTAGTTTACGAAACAAGTGATTCTAGGTTCAATCGCCAAAAATTTATTGTACTCCTAAGTTCAGACATCGTTTTGAAATAATATCGAACAGATTTATTTTGTTCACTTAGTGCAAGGCTTCTATGGTTGACTAGGATCATTTCGACAAGATGATTTGAACAATTTATGTAAGTCAAAGAAATTATGTTGGCCTGATTATAGCATCATAGATTTACTCGTTGAGTATCTTGCTAGCAAATCTACTCTTTCACGGATATGGGCTAGAAGATCAACAAAATATGTATTATAAAGTGCACAATGAGCAATGGCAATTATACCAATAAAGTGGGATATGTGCCGTATCATGACTCATACCATTTTTTTTCCTATAGATCGAAGCATCTAATTTTTCTATGAATTAGAATTTAATGGGAATTCAAAAAATAAAACAAGTGACTGTTTTGGATAAGCCATTCGTCTACGAAATCATAAATTATGCATTCCATATCTAGCATAGTAGGTTAACTTTATTATTATCATATTTTTACTTTAGAAATAAATTCCAGCATTACAAGGCGCGTCATAGTGCTTGCAATGATTGCACCTTTTGGTGCGGTGCACATGAGAAGGCACACCAAATCACATACCACACATGGTGCAAAAAGGCTTTCCAAATGAAATTTTCGGTACCCCCTCGTATGTCCACCATGCGCATTTTCATAGGAAGACTTGTTATAACAAAAGGAATCATTTGTTATTACGTGTTACCAATCATATGTGTGTGTGTCCGTGATATATTGCGATGTGAGACTAATTACAATCCAGTATACGCGTCCACTCTAATACAATGCGAGCCACGCATAACATTTTCTTTATAAAAAAATTGTCTATGAGCTTTATTTTATGTAATTTTTTTACAATCCATGGTGCATATTTTTTTCTTGATTTCCCTTTGCTTGAAGACAAATGCATGTGACAATTGGAAAAACTATAATTTTTTGATGAAATATACATCCAAAAAATGATAATGTATTATGAGACGGCATACAATTTAAAATTTGGATAGTACAATTTAATGATTTTGTGAAAGAAATATCGACCACACTCTACGCAATATAAGACGATATTCTTTGGGATAGGATTTAGGTGCTACTTGTATATTATTCTAAATAATGCACTCTTATAGCCGATTCACAATTAGAGTGGCGCAGCGAAAGCATGGTGGGCCCGTAACCCACAGGTCCCAGGATCAAAACCTAGCTCTGGTAAAAATTTGTTCCTTCTTTGTGTTTGCAAGGGCAATTTGGTCATTTTGTGTGTGTGTTCGATTATCTAGTCATGTTGATATGTATGTACCTTGTCGAAGGAAACAAAAACCTTATGCTGTTAAGCATATTTTGCAAGCAATGAAATCAGCTCACACCTATACGTTGACACATCAAAGTTCCCAGAACCCAAAACTGCCACCCTTAAACAATTGTAATGCATGCTATATTAAATATAAAATGTATCAAAACTGATTCATGGACATGCTACAGATTTCAAAAGCTGGTGCTCAAATTAGGAAGGCCAACTGGAGAAGGTGTTTACCTATTTCTCTTTATATAATAAAATAAGATAGGTCCAAGCTTCTCACAAACCTGTTAAATATTCAAGTCAATTCAAAGAAAAGGCAAATCCTAGAATAAATACACAATAATTTTTTTGCAGATACAACTATTCATGATAAAGATAAAACATATGCTTACGAAGTATAATAATATTATTTTGCTATATTATTATATCAATATGTTTCTCATGGCTGATGGCTCACTCTATATAAGCAAATGAAGCATTAGTAATAACAAAAAGTAAAATAACAATACATCCTAAGAGATGTCAATAAACTATTTACTAAAAATGCCCCTGGATTTGATACTGAAGAAACTCTGATGTAAAACGTGGATTAATTCAAAATTTTAAGGCAACATGCAAGATAGCATAAATATCCAACAGACCAAATGCTAACAACTTCAAAGCGGATGTAAAAAAAACTTTAATATGGTGAACTCGAGATATATAATAGACAAGCAATAAGTGTTCAACAACTCGAGATATTATTATACGAAGTATAATAATATTATTTTGCTATATTATTATATCAATATGTTTCTCATGGCTGATGGCTCACTCTATATAAGCAAATGAAGCATTAGTAATAACAAAAAGTAAAATAACAATACATCCTAAGAGATGTCAATAAACTATTTACTAAAAATGCCCCTGGATTTGATACTGAAGAAACTCTGATGTAAAACGTGGATTAATTCAAAATTTTAAGGCAACATGCAAGATAGCATAAATATCCAACAGACCAAATGCTAACAACTTCAAAGCGGATGTAAAAAAACTGTAATATGGTGAACTCGAGATATATAATAGACAAGCAATAAGTGTTCAACAACTTGTCAGAGCGGAAACTGTGTTTTACCAATAGATTGCGGGAAAAAATAAGAAAAAAAATGATGGTTTGTTGGAGAATTGTCACCGTATCCACTGTGGGAACAAAGTGCAGCAGACCGTTATCCATCCACTGTTGAGAGCAAGGAGTTTTCGCTGCTCTGTGACCAGCCTGACGCATTGCCTCCTGTACTACAGCCAGCATAGTCAGACCTTACAGCCCAACTATACAGGCCACTCAGCAACTTGGATCGGGCGGACCAGCTAATTGCACAACGTGCCCAAATCCAATAACATGACCCAACATTCCATCACTTCGATGCCCCACTTGGTCACAAGCTCACGTTACTAAGCTCGGCAATTGTTTAGATGAAGAATTGATATTTGTATGGAATTATTAACTGATATTTGGTGATGTGGGACTAAGATGATAATTTTAGCTTACCGGTCATTGCAGTAGTATCCATTCCTTCTTGCTAAATGTAGTAAGATGCGGGTATCAACATTCACATCTGCAGTTGCAAAAATGTAAACTTATAATTTCAGCTTATGTCGGATTACTGTTTTTTTTTCCCTATCTTGATTATGCTTATATTATATAATGAGCTTTAAAAAGAAAACAAACAAAAAAGTGAACCACACAATAGCTTGGGTCAGGCAGACCAGAAACTGGTTCAAATTAGTGAAACTAAACAGTACAACTCTATATAGCCCCAGTCAGTCCTAAAGAAACTACTTTATTATTATCAGACTCATGCTTTTGTATATGTTTACATTTCCAAAGGAATACTAGTTAAATGTTTGTATCAGTAACCTTTCATTTTCAATGGTTGCAAATTCACACATCATAGATAAAATTTCAAAAATCTTTTGCATTTTTTTTAGCAATATGCAGGAATTCAAAAAAGAAATCATATGAAGGAAAGTTTGTATGATTTCATTTCTAACGCTTGTAGAAAGGAAAAAAAAAGGTGCCTTATTATCATGTTAACTGTAAAGTAATCTGGTGTGGATGTAGTTTTAATTTAGCCATTTCGGTAGGCAATATACCTAAAATAGTATTACAAGCTGTTAGTTGATTTCGATTACCGATTTTGCATTTGATCACAGACGAAGTTAGTTTTGATTTGTTTGTTTGCTGGAGATTTCAATTTAGTACAAAGTCATGTTGATGAGCATCTTATTTTTGACCTGACCTCAATCTGGACATGCCATTTGATATAAAAAAAGAAAACTATTGCTAATATAGAATGAAGAATCCACATAAAAAGGTAGGCACGCACATTATCTTCATAACAGACCTCAATCTGGACATGCCATTTGATACGTTTTTCTCCAATTTTGTTTAGCAGATTGAAGCATCATAGAGAACTTGAGAATATATTCATCTTTTCCTTTTCCAACTCTGCATTTGTTGCTCTTGACTAATTTTGATGCAACTGATGACGAATTGCTTTAACTTCAGATCTCTTAGTGCACCAGTTTCCTAAAATTTCAGGGCTAACTTAAATGTATATTTCAAATATTCATAAAACCATACTGTCTATATTATGCCCATGTAAGTAAATAATTCTACGGCAATAAAGGAAATAATTAATCACTCAAATTTAGGGAAACTATATGCGATGTAATTCGGTTTTCATAGAAATGATCGCAGCATTTGGAGTTAATTTCAGTAATTAGTCGTATTATACACAAAATAGGGAGACCAGGACAAGAGATAAATGCAACAATTCCTACAAATTAGGAGAAATATTGTTTTAGTTTCCTAAATTAACTCCAATTTATCCAGTTAAAAACCTACACAAGCTAGAACTTTCTAAAACTTAAAAAATTAGTCCATATGCATAGAATTTGTACTAACAATTGCCATAAAATCACAACAATCGTGTACAACCCAACAAAATATAGCTACTGTGAGCACCAAAACCTAAAATATAACAAAAAAGAATCAATATATTTTTCAAATGTAGAGCACTGGCAGAGATCATGCCCCTTACCTACCGGAACCTCGCAAAAATTAAACTATAATTCCGAGTGGATCTTTCATTTCCTTTGTAGGAAACCTACAAATTTTAACCAAAATAATTGAGCTCCACGTCTTCTTTTTCCTTTTCTTTTCTCAAAGATATTCTCCAACGTCAACTTCGCCGTAGGATTCGATGGTTCGATACTCGCATCCGATCATCATACAGGCAGTTGAAACGACATCGGCTTAAAATTTCAATGATTTCCGTAGAGTAAAATTTGCATTTTAATGTGACTTTAACGTCTGAGCTTAAGTGGTGTGATATAATGACGTGGGGGTGAGCATAAGGGTTGGGTATTGCACCATTTTATGTCAAGGCGATACGGTACCAGAAAAGTGAGACTACATACCGCCATTGGACATCTCCATATTTTCTACTATGATTCTACCTATGAAGGGTTACGGACAGTTGTAACTTGCAGCTGTGTTTAACAAATTTCATTTTGAATGTAGCATGTTTTTTTGTTAAGTATGACTGTTAGTCGTCATGAAGAACTGCAGCGTACGTCCAGAATATAAAGCATCCGAGTGTATCGTATTATCTATAATACATATGCAAATTCATTAGTCAAAATTTTCTTTGCTAAGTATTTAATACACATCTGAAATGTCTAGTTAGAGTTCGGATATGGGGACGTAGCATGTTTTTTGCTAAGTATAGGATCGTAGCATGTTGTTTGCTAAGTACAACTATTAGTCGCTATGAAAAACTATAGTGTAAAAATACGAAGTATCAAAGTGTTTCATATATCCATAATATAAATATGAGTTCATTGGTCAAAGATTCACCTGATTCCGAATTGGTATGAAAAAGTTGTTGTATTTTGAACGAAAAATAGTGAATTCTGCCTAGTCGGAGTTTGGACGGGGGGATGAAGTATGTCATTTGTTAAGTACAATTGTTAATCTCCCTAAAGAACTAATAAAGTTGGGAATTTTCCCTATAGGCAATTATGTTGGTTGTTACGTATATCTACCTCGATAATCAATGCTATTTAAAATAAAAGGTGTTTTCTTTCTATTATATACTTTTTACATTGTGATATAATTAATTAAGTAATTAATTCAAATTATATTAAATAGAAAATTCATAAATGATATGTTGTGTGATAGTAACTGTAATCATGATAAATTTATCATATTAAAATAACTTATTATTTTAAATATTTCTAATCAAGATGTTTCGAGACATGATATCGATACATCCTGTAATGGCCCGTATCTTCGTACTCTTTGAATCGACAATAAATCACATGTGTCCAACTCAAGTGAACAAAAATACAAATCACTGGGGGTGAAGAAGAAAGATAGAAGAAGAAACAAGTAGAATCAACAACATAGAATCGCACAATCGCAGCGGAACAAAATATAATATATAATAATGTATTTTTATACAAAAGAATCTGTAGCTGTAAATATATATACAATCATCAGAGTACAACAACAAATACATTAATAAGGACAGTTATTATAACTTGTCCTCACCGGTGCTGACAATATAGTCTACACACACAACGGAATATAATCAAGCACGGGTATACGTCTCTGACAGCCAGCTCGTCTCCTGAGCTCCATGGTATCCAAACCTGAATCTGTAATACTCGGTCTGACCCGAGCATTATAATAAAATAACAACTGAGTCGCTCTGGAAAACCAACGTGAGATAAACACATTCAATTTGAATTATCGAAGTTATCAAATCCTTTGAAAATCAAAGGTATCTCGTAAGACCACGCCACACGTAAACACGACGGGTTTTTACCTTACGATAACAAAAAACATTTGATATCAAAATCATCTGATATTATAGTAGTGTTTATAGAAAGTAAATTAGAATATAGTTGAAATGCTTGCATCTCACGTTTCAACATAGTTGGGCACAATAAAAACTGTACAGGCTCGTAGTGGATATTGGATTCCATATAATGACCGGGGTACCGGGGTACTGCACGTCACAGTGCACCTCTAGAAAATGTACCGAGGACCTCGCCAAGATCCTCTGCCAACACAAGACCGTTTCTATCCCTAACTTGGATAGTACCGAATATGTTATCACCCGGGTGTTACCACCCTTATCGAGGGCTCTTCTTTTTCCATGTACAGCCATATCCATAATTTTAATATATCCGAGGGTATCTAGAAAGGTGATAGCATACCGTAATTGGGTGCGACCTACTTAGCCTTGCTGCATCTCCCATGTTTCATTCATTCCTGGTTGATGAGGCTTGAGGCTAACGTTTACCTTTTAGAATACCATTCATCCTTAGAATGCTAGCATTGCCTTCCAAACAGTGATGCAATGATAGCATTCACCCATCAAGTTGTCCTAGGTCTAGACAAACCGAATCACCGTATTCGCTATCTTCGCGATATCCGTTCATAATGCTCAAATCAGATCGAAATGGTTTTCGGATAATTAAATCTGATCTCGGTCTCTTCGAAACGATCAACGAAATTGGCCAATATTTGATAGTCGGTTATTTAACAATCAATATAACATCCATATGCGTCACTAGGTCCATATTATAATTTTCCAAAATTTATTTTCAAAGTATCTTTATAAGGCATATATATTCAAATCCCTTCCAAATTTTCAATATTTGAGACAACTCAAATACTTATCCATAGCAGGATATTTCAAACCATCTCTTATTTCAACACTTAGAAAAATATTTAAAAATATATTTTTCTAAACCCCTTACTTTTCAACACTTAGGAAAGATCTATTTATTTCTCTTTTCTCAAAATCCTTCACAATTTATATTGTAAATTTCATAACTCGTTTGTAACAAATTCTATAAGTTCCAGAGTTCCTTAATTAATTTTCTTTAATATTTCCAAAGTCGAAACACTTATCTATATTTTCAAACATGTATTTCTAACTTCTTTTATGAATCCTAATTCATTTTTCGAAGTTCACTTTTATTTAAATACTTCAGAAATTTTCCTTACATTTCCCCAAATTCCTTATTGAGAATTTCTCTTATAAACCCCATCTACTGAATAAACCCCATTTCAAAACCTTGAGAAGATTTATAAATAAATTTAAATCATTACAAAACTCTATATATATATATATATATATAAAATAAGCATTTAAAGAATAATAGTTTATTTTTAAAACATGTTCAAGGAATTATTTAAAATATCGAAACACTTTTTATAAACGTCAATAACTCATTTTTTGCTAAACAAATCGATTTACATAGCTGATTATAAAAATTAGAATTTAATTTCAATTAATATTTGATATTTGAAAAATTCACTTGCGAAGTATTTCAATACTAACAAGTTTTTGATTACATAGTTAAATAAACAAAATTTCCTTTCTAAACAAAAACTTGACTTGTTAACAAAAATATACATTTTTTAAGAATCTTAATAACCCAATCAATTTATAAATCTCTCTTGATTCACAATACATCGATTTCATTCCAATTTCCTAACCATTTTCACTTTCCAACATAGCCTCCACCGTTTTTCCCAAAACTATTTTCATCTCTTGATATAAATTTATGCTGTCGAATATTATTCCCAATTTATCAACTAATCTCTTTTCCCTTATTTATAACATCGTTTTTATTTATAAACTCATTTGGGCTTTACTTATTATCAATATAATCTCATTTATAAAATTCCATTTTTTATAAATCCATTTCTTAATAAATACAATTTATTTTTCAAATCTATTTTAAATATTGATTTTAACTTCTTTCCATATTCTTCCCCGAAATATCATTTTAAAATCCAGTTTTAAAAACCCTTTATATAATTTATTTTAAAATCTCCATTTAAAATATTTTACAAATAGTTAAGTAAAATTCTAGAATCAAATTATTATTTTATCCAACTCAACTTCCTTTAAAGTAATCCAAACTCCACTATAAATATTTTATATCCAAATTCTCTTTTTAATTCCTTCAAATCCAAAGATAATATTTACGGTATTTAAAATACCAAATTAAGGTCAATGCTACTATAACCTCCAAAGATTCAATCCCCACATAATCTATATTGGTTTATTCACACAAATCATGTATCACCATATATGAAATTAAAATAAACATTTTTGAGGAATCTAGTTGGATCCCTCCAAGCAGTTTCCCTGCATCCGCAGATGTTAATACAACATAAAAGTATCAATCCCACATCGAGAGGGATATCACGGTAATATAGAGTTATCCGCTATTATGTGGAGTGTATATGGTCTCATCCGCTCCAACAGCGGAAAAAATATCCAACTACTAATATATATTACTATATATATATATATATAACATCCAAACTGATAAAAATTTATAAATTCAACCAATATCCAATAATTTATTTTGCTTATTATAAATTAATTCTATCAATCCAAAAAGAGTGAGATTTACTCACCCTGATTTATTTGCAATCCGTTCTAATTTATTCTATTGCATAGATTCCCCATTGCGAACCAACTCGATTTGTTTCATGATTTTTGGACCCCGTATGCAAATTTTACTAAATTTTATTAGCTATCTCAATTTAAATTTTAAATCAAACAAACTAATTATATAATTAAATTTGGTTATACCTCCACCATTTCATTCGTCTCTCTATCTTATTGACGAAAGGCTATAGTCACCCAAGCTAAAAGCTTTCTCAATCCATAAACGAGTCACACAAATCATAACAGTGCATCGACGTACTGGTATGCAAAACAATTTTCCAAAACTCGAAGAAAGCCCAACTTCTAAATCGAACATTCCTTTTCAAACAATTATCCCCAAACGCGACACCCCCTTACCTTCATCACAGCGCTGTCGTGCCCAGAACCATCGACGAACTCGCGCCGTCCCTTGCTCGCGTACGCCTTATCACATGTACACGAATTCGACCTCCACCTTCCTCGTCGTTGTGCACTGCCACGACCTCCCCCTAGCTTCGATCGATCGCGACTCCAAATTTGACCCAGATGCGAGTGAGTCGCTTCGTCCACCACTACTCCCCAACGTCGCCACTGTCTCATGCTTCTACCACATCGCGAATCCCCTCGCACGCGTACTTCATTCGCCGTGCTTGAGTCGAGCGTCGAGTTGAACATCACGACAATGTCGCTATGTAATTTTTTCTTTTCTTTTCTTCGTATACCAATTGATTTCAAATTTGAAGAGACAAGGATAGAGGGATTTACGATTTAAGCTCGCGATTTTATTTAATTTGATTTCGTTTTCATTCTTTTCTATAAACAAATAAAAAGGAAGATAGGGAAGACGTTTTAAACAAATAAGGTAGGTACGGGAATGTAGGGTGCGGCTCGTAGGGATGAAAGAAGACGGCTGTAGGGTTAAATCGACGTAAATATATTTTATTTAATTTCAAAATACCTAGATATTTATTTTGAATCCTTGTCAAAGCATGCCGCCTGGCATTTCAAATGTTATATCGCCATTCCGAACGTAATGGAACAAGTCACAAGGCCTAATTCGATCGTATGTGGAAAATTATTTTTTTAGTCGACTATTTATATTAAATTCAATTTAATTATTTCTAGGCGTTTTCAGATCGCACAATCAAATGGTAAACCCAAACGCTATGAAATTTGAAACCCGATAATAATACACTATCACAGATCCAATTGAACTAGTTTTGTCGAATTCCGAGACTATGCCCTAGATCTCTATTTTACGCGTCGATTAAATTGACGATTTAAAAAATTGACGAAATCACTTGAAATTCCAGTATAAAAACTTACTAACTCAATTATAATCCAAATAGAATTTACATCAATAATAGAAATTGTTTTAATTCAAATTCAACTCTAATTTCAATTATTTACCAATTCAGTATTATGATAAATTGCTACATTTGGAATTTAAATTCATTCTATAATTTCAACCAAATCTTCATATTCAAAACCCAATTTATATTCCAAATCCAATATTTAAACTATTTAAATATTCAAAAATAAACAACAAAAAATTCGGGTCGTTACATTCCTCCTCCTTAAAAGAATTTCGTCCCCGAAATTTGCTAAGGCAGGAAAAATGCTCCAAACACATTACTTTTCAAAAACCTCTTTAGTTAAAATTTGATATTTAACATTTCTAAAACTTTTAGTTTCAACCAAACTATTAGTTTCCATTTCTAATTCAAAAACCTTTTATTTCAGTTACATTTCAAAAATCAACTTTTTAGTTAACATTAATTTTCAAAAATTTTCGAGCACCCTAAATTTTCGAATTTTTTTGGCATAGTCTTCCTTGTACAGAGAGCCTTTTGCAATATGGCAGAAATGATACACACACACACAGAAACACAATATATATCAATATTTACTCATTGCGGTATTTAATTCGAAAACGTCCATTTATTTAGCCTTTTTAATCGAGCGAGCTTACTTTATACGCAATTTCGCAATTCAAATCTAGCCTAATAGTCTTCTTGTACCTATACTCACTTAATTTAAACATGTAAGTCCCAAAAATATGAAATTTAATAACATTTCATTTATTTAAATAGTTAAACACAGACTTTGCATAACCGAGCATGTTAGACATGTATTCATAAGCAATTACAAGATTTCAACATTTAATTATTTTCTTCTAGATCGATTTGTGTACCATTTATTCAATTTTAATTTTATTCACAACAATACAATTACATTCAATTTATATTTACTTCCATTACATACATTTCCATTTTAAATCCATATTTCAATGCTTATCAATCAATATTTTAAACACCTTTCTACTCATTTTACATTTTAGGCGAAATTTCTTTTTATATTCGAGTTCATATTCGCTTCTTTAATTCATTTCCAAGAAAATCAAATTCCATTCACAAATTTGGTTTATTAGTTCATTTCATGTAAATTTACCAACGAATCATTTCATGAAATAAACATTAAGGTTAATTATAACCTTTTATTCAACATTCTTATAATTTCACATCAAACTTAAGTTCATTTCTAATTAAATCCAAATTCGGATTTTAATTTCTTTTAAACAACCAATTACCAATTCAACTTGTTTTTCTTTTCCATTTCTATTTTATTTGACAAGATTTCAAAATATATATAAGTCGAGCTCCATTTATATTACAATCAAATCTTATTTCATTTTAAATTAATTGTTATTCAATTCCATTTAACTCAAGTCTCATTTCAATATTCAGTTTACTAATTAATTCATTTACTTTTATTTCATACTTCCTAATTAGATTCCTATATCAATAATCACTCCATTTAATTTACTTGAGTTCAAATTATAATTCAAGTTTGGATTTTTATTCCTTCACAAAAATATCAAATCATTTTTATTTTGGTTTCTATTCCACTTTTCCAATTTACAAGTTATCCAACGTATATTTTACATTCCATAATTTCTATACTCAAGTTTATACCCTATTTTTAATCAAATACAATTTGATTCACCGTTCATTTGATTTCCATGATTCAAGTCTATATTCATTTCATTTAGTCATCTCAATTATACATCCAACTCTATTTAATTCAAGTTTCATTTCAATGATGATAACTTATAGTTATATAAATATTTCAACAACTCAAATTTTATATTTTAATTCAGTTCGATATAATTCCAATTCCATTCAATTTTATTTAACTTACCTCAAGTTAAATTTTTAATCCACACAATTCTCCTTTACTAACTCGATTTATTTAACTTTATCCAAGTCAAATTTTATTTCATATAAAAATTCACATTTTTCGAGTTATAAATCCAAAACTTATTTTTCTTCTGGATTCACAAATCATACAGCTGAGAATCTCAGAATTCAAACACCCGGTTTGAATTTAAATCATTTTGAAATCATATATATATATATAACTCTTTGTTTTAACAAACCATCACCTTGGGATTTTAAAAAATCGGTCCAAAATAAATTCCCTTGGAATTTCTAAAACAATCTTTGTTTCCAAACAAATCATCATATAAAATTTCTACGGTAGCAATCCATCACTTAGAAACTAGAAAATGAATACCGATGATACTGCAGTCATCACCAGATTATTTTCCAACGGCTACAGTGAGTTCAGTGTTTTTATCACTTCCAAAGTCTATTTAAAATAATTTTCATTCAAAAACATTTCACAATAATATTACCATTATTTATTTCAAAAATGTTTCAAAAATTGAACCTATTTCATTTCCTTAACACTTCTGAAAACATTTTCCATACCTTTCAGGATTTAAATTTCTGAATTCGAGTTTGAATCCATTTTAATTATAATTCACTTGTATAATTCATACTTATACAATTTTTCATGTGGTTATATATAACCTTTAAAATTTTATAATCTTGTTTTTATTATAATAATAACAACCAAACACTCCAATATACTATAATAATTTCAGAAAATTATTTCTTTTGTCTCTAAAATATAATTTGGGTAAAATTATTTCATTTGCCTGCTTCAAAACAATACCGTATCTACCTGTTTAAGTGTTTAGAAACACCTATCGATTTAGTGGCGCTGCACTATTCGACCATAATTTATATGCCACTCAACAGATAAATCAACATAACATAAAACATTTTATATTCATCAACAAATACGCACTCATATCTTTTAATACACTCAACTCTTTCTAGAGTACTACTCACCCCATCTCTAATGACTAATCCCCACCAAAGCCAAGGTCCTCGCTTAACCTTCTGCTTTGATACCAACTGTAATGATCTAAGATTTTCAACCATCGATCGCGGCCACTTTCCACCGTAGCTTACACTGGTACCTCGAATTTGCTTTTACGGCTAGCCGCTCGACTGCAACCAACCACTCAGGGACATGTAGAGGTAAGAGTCATCCGTTCGCTACCTAACAAGAAGCGAGAACCCCCTATCATGCATGAACCTATCACCAAGCAAATCCGATCTCGGTCTCTTCGAAACGATCAACAAAATTGGCCAATATTTGATAGTCGGTTATTTAACTATCAATATAACATCCATAAGCAGTCACTAGGCCCATATTAAAATTTTCCAAAATTCATTTTCAAAGTATCATTATAAGACATATATATATATATATATATATATATATATATATTCAAATCCCTTCCAAATTTTCATTATTTGAGACAACTCAAATACTTACCCATATTAGGATATTCAAACCATCTCTTATTTCAACACTTAGAAAAATATTTAAAAATATATTTTTCTAAACCCATTACTTCTCAACACTTAGGAAAGCTCCATTTATTTCTCTTTTCTTAAAATCCTTCACAATTTATATTGTAAATTTCTTAACTCGTTTATAACAAATTATATAAGTTTCGGGGTTCCTTAATTAATTTCCTTTAATATTTCCAAAGTCTAAACACTTGTCTATAATTCCAAATATCCATTTCTAACTTCTTTAATAAATCCTAATTCATTTTTCGAAGTTAATTTTTATTTAAATACTTCGGAAATTTTCCTTACATTTCCCCAAATTTCATGTTGAGAATTTCTCTTATAAACCTCATCTACTAAATAAACCTCGTTTCCAAACCTCGAGAAGATGAATTTAAATCATTATAAAACTCTATGTATATATATAATAAGTATTTAAAGAATAATAATTTATTTTTATAACATGTTCAAGTAATTATTTAAAATACCGAAACACGTTTTATAAACATCAATAACTCATTTTTAGATAAAAAATTGATTTACACAGCCAATTATAAAAATTAGAATTTAATTCAATTAACATTAGATATTTGAAAAATTCACTTTCAAAGTATTTTAATATTAACTAGTTTTAAATTACATAGTTAAATAAATAAAATTTCCTTTTTAAACAAAAACTAAACTTCTTAATAATTTTTTTAAGAATCTTAATAATCCAATCAATTTATAAATCCCTCTTGATTCACGGCAAATCGATTTCACCGATTTCCTAACCATTTTCACTTTCCAACATAGCCTCCACCATTTTCCCCAAAACTATCTTCATCCCTTGATATAATTTATGCTGTGGAATATTATTCCCAATTTATCAACCGATCTCTTTTCCTTTATTTATAACATCATTATAATTTATAAACTCATTTAGGATTTACTTACTTGCGAATATAATCTCATTTATGAAATTACATTTTTTATAAATCCATTTCTTAATAAATTCCATTTATTTTTCAAATCTATTTTAAATATCGATTTTAACTTCTTTCCATATTCTTCCCCAAAACATCATTTTTAAATCCAATTTTAAAAATCCTTTATATAAATTATTTTAAAATCTCCATTTAAAATATTTTACAAATAGTTAAGTATAATTCCAGAATCAAATTATTATTTTATCCAACTCAACTTCCTTTAAAATAATCCAATCTCTAATATAAATATTTTTATATCCAAATTCTCTTTTTAATTCCTTCAAATTCAAAAATAATATTTATGGTATTTTAAATACCAAATTAAGCCCAGTGCTACTATATCATCCAAAGATTCAATCCCCACATACTTTATATCATTTTATTCAAACAAATCATACACACTATATATGGAATTAAAATAAAAAAATTCGAGGAATTCAGTTGGATCCCTCCAACCTGTTTCTCTACATCCACAAATGTTAATACAACATAAAAGTACCAATCTCACTTCGAGGGGGATATCGCGGTCATATAGGGTCATTCGCTATTATACGGGGAGCATAGGGTCTCATCCGCTCCAATAGTGGAAAAAATATCCAACTACTAATATATACACACACACACACACACATACTACTATATATATAACATCCAAACTGATAAAAATTTGTAAATTCAACCAGCATCCAATAATTTATCTTCATTATTATAAATTAATTCCAGCAATTCAAAAAGAGTGAGATTTACTCACTTTGATTTATTTGCAACCCGTTCCAATTTATCCTATTGCATAGATTTCCCCGTTACGAACCAACTTGATTTGTTTCATGATTTTTGGACCTCGTTTGCAAATTTTACTAAACTTTATTAGCTGTCTCAATTTAAATTTTAAATCAAATAAACTAATTATATTATTAAATTTAGCTATAGATTTACTTACCTATCTCGTTCGTTTCTCAACCTTATCGATGAAAGGCAGCAACCACCCAAGCTAAAAGCTTTCTCAATCCACAAACGAGTCACACAAATCCTCATAGCGCCTTCACGTACTGGTATGCGAAACAATTTTCCAAAACCCGAAGAAAGCCCAACTTCTAACTCAGACATTCCTTCTCAAACAATTATCCCCAAACGCGACACCTTCTTGCCTTCATCACAGTGCAGCCGCACCCAAAACCATCGATGAACTCGCGTCGTCCCTTGCTCGCGTATGCCTTCTCACCTTTACGCAACTTCGATGTTCACCTTCCTCATCATTGTGCACTATCGCGACCTCCCCTAGCTTCGATCGATCGCGACTCCCAATTCGACCTAGACGCGAGCGAGTCTCTTCGTCCACCACCACTCCCCAGCGTCGTTGCTGTCCCATGCTTTTGCTACATCGCGAATCCCCTCTCATGCGAGCTTCGTTCACCGTGCTTGAGTCGAGCGTCGAGTAGAACATCGCAACAATGTTGTGATATAATTTTTTCTCTTTTTTTCTTCGTATACCAATTGATTTCGAATTTGAAGAGAAAAGGATGGAGGGATTTACAATTTAAGCTCGCGATTTTGTTTAGTTTGATTTTGTTTTCATCTTTCTCTATAAACAAATAAAAAGGAAGAGAGGGAAGACGTTTTAAACGAATAAGGTAGGTATGGAAATGTAGGGCGTGGCTCGTAGGAATAGTATGGCGGCTTTGAAATGAAAGAAGATGGCTGTAGGGTTAAATCGACGTAAATATATATTGTTTAAATTCGAAATACCTAGATATTTATTTTGAATCACCATCGAGCCGTACCGCCTGGTATTTCTAATGTTATAGCGCTATTCCAAACATAATGGAACAAGTCTCATGGCCTAATTCGATCGTATGTGGAAAATAATTTTTTTATAATCGACTATTTAAATTAAATTCTATTAAATTATTTTAGGTGTTTTCAGTTCGCAAGATTAAACGGTAAACTCAAATGCCATAAAATTTGAAATCCGAAATATTACACTATTGTGGATCCAATGGAACTTGTTCATCGAATTCCGAGACTGTATCCAGATTGCTATTTTAACTCGTCGATTAAACTGATGATTTCAAAAAATGAGGAAATCGCTTGAAATTCCAATTTTAAAAAATTACTAACTCAATTTTAATCCAAATAGAATTTAAATCAATATTAGAAATCGTTTCGATCAAATTCAACTCCAATATCAATTATTTACCAATTCCATATTACGATAAATTGCTATATTTGGAATTAAACTCATTCTATAGTTTCAACATAATATTCATATTCAAAACCCAATTTATATTCCAAATCCAATATTTAAAATCATTTAAATATTAAAAGTTAAACGATGAAAAATCCGAGTCGTTAACATCCATTGAGGCTAAGGTATGTAATGGTCTCCAAATGTTAAGCATTGTATTGCTCATGGCTGTTATAGGACATAGAAAGTTTACATGCCGATAGTTATTAAATAACTATAGAATGACTCATTAGAGAGATTTTTGTTGGTTAATATAACTAAGTTCAAACAGAAAATATCAAGATGATGATATTACAGGAATTCTCTTGACTTGAGAATGCTTTTAAACTTCAACGTAGACACTCCACTTTGATTATAATTAAATTGTGGTATGTCATTCGATTATAGTTAGGTCTAAATTAAATCGTAAGAAGTGAATCACTATATTCAATAGAGAATACATCTCCTCAACTATCTGAGGTTAGTAACATGGTCAACTATAGTCAACTTGAATGTGGATCAAGGATTTTTTGTTTGGACTAATCAACTTGAATGTGAACGATATTGGAATTTTACCATTATCAAATTCATAAGTCCTAATGTGATATAATGTTGATGAAGAGAACTAGTGTAAATAATAGCTGTTAATGGATATTGCTTATAATAGTAAAATTAGATTTTGCCGAAATGATGTATAAGTGATAAATTCAACTAAAGAGACATATGAATGTCAATATCCAAATTGTTCAATATTAATCGCCAACGACCCGGATTTTTCGACATATAATTTTGAATATTTAAATGATTTTAAATATTGTATTTGAAATATAAATTGATTTTTGAATATGAAGATTTCGGTTGAAATTATGGAATGAATTTAAGTTTCAAATATAGCGATTTTCATAATACAGGAATGGTGAATAATTAAAATTTGAGTTGAGAAGGAATCAAAACGATTTCTAATGTGTATATAACTTCTGTTTGAATTAGAATTGAGTTAGTTAGTTTAAAAAAAAACTAGAATTTCAATTGATTTCGCAAATTTTGAAATCGTCGATTTCATCGACACGTTAAAATAGCGATCTAGGGCACAGTCTCATAACTCGATGAAACAAGTTTCATTGGATCTATAATAGTGTATTATCATGGGATTTCAATTTTCGTAGTGTTTGGAGTCAACGGTTGGTTGTACGGGATAGAAACGTGTTGAAATAAATATTGAAAATTTAATATTTTAATTGGGTTTAAAAAGCCATCTTCTCCATACGATCGAATTAGATCTTAGAACTTGTTCCATTTCGTTCGAAAAGAGCTACATTAGGAACGCCAGGAGACATGTGTTGATTGGAGTCTTTAATTTATAGCATGATATTTTGAATTTTTAATTATATTTTTCGTTGATTTAACCTTTCAGCCTTATCCTTTCACTCGAGCTGCACCTACTTGTACATCAGCCACCCTATCGTCTACATAGCCGCCTTCTCACCCATTTAAAAATCGAGTATACTTTTCTTCTTATTCTGAAAATAAACAAATTCAGTTCACATACAAAAAAATCATTGCAATAGGTCGTTCGAAGGTTTGGGCTGGGCTCGAATTGCGATGGCGACGCACGCATGGTCGATAGGATTAGAGGCGAGTTGAAGGGTGCTCAATAGAGGGAAGCTCGAGATCTAGGATTAGCAAATTCATGATTTTGGTGAAGTTATGGATCAAGTCGAGGATGTTTTCGAGCTCAACGAAAGAAGGCGCGTTAGCGGCTTCAAAATGGTGGACTCCGGTCGTTTGTGGCCATCGCGATATTTGTGCAGGTCACGTATGAAAAGGGTGGTCGGGATTTATGTGATGGTCTGGGGCATGGAACTTTTGGTGCTGGAGGGTAGAGATTTCGATGGTGAGTTGAACAATGGATTCGTGGGATGGTTTCGTGGATTGAGTGGGAGGACGGAGGAGGCAAGGTTCGGCAAAGGTGAAAGTCTAGAGGCGGGCTACCATCGGTGCTACCACTCAAGCAATGCCACGTATCAACAAGGTCGGGATTGATGTTGCACTTAATCAATATCCACTCCAATTAGTGTCACCTGAGTAATGTTGCTTATAATCAATACTGTCTCATTACAATGTATCATTATATCGATACCGCACTTCGAAGATATCACCACAGACCTTCGATACGACATTGATACTGACTGTCGCCAATGTCCATACAAAAGCTATCAAAATGTATATGATACTGAACAACGTCGCTCCATATCAACATTGCTTCATATTGCTGTTGTCCCCTATTGTTGAAGCATTCCGAACATCATCAAAATTAAAACATGGAACATGGGGCCATTGATGACATCGAAGACTATGTATGCCCAAGATTGGATGCCGAAAGCGCATTGGGCAGCCGCTTGAACCTTTCTACCCATATAAATATGACCATAGAGGTGGGGAGGAAGGAGGGCTCATTTCTTTTCTTAACTCTCAAAATTTAAACTCTTATGACCCTAAATTGAATTGGGGACCATTCTAATCTGATTGTAATCATGCTCGATTTATATAAACAGCTTGGGCATACATATAATGTTGATTGTACACTTTGAACATTGTTGAAAATGAATACCCATATAAAAGCTCTTTAGACCTAAAGCAATTGCGACTCTGTTTTACTTGGTTTCACATGAGCTTCAATCTAAACTAGTGTTTATATGCATATCTCCTATCTTGTCTATTACATATGGACATTGGACTATGAACATAAGCGCAAATAAATTAGTTCATTAACACAATTAAAGGGATATTTCACATAATTACCACTTATCATCTTTCTTCCTTAGATATATGACATGGGATTTGGAGTACCATATTTCTAAAGATCTAATGGATTCTCGAATATATTATTCCAAGTGATCTTAAGAGCTCTCGAATATTTTGTTCCAAGTGACCTTAAGGGATCTCGATCATATTCCAATATGACATATAAGTCATCAAAAGTACAACATCTAAAACCCATGGGCACTATAGCTCATCTCCTAATGTTATCATCTTCTACTTAGCCTTAAATGGTAGATTTGTTCTTGATTCAATCAATACCAACAGAGTCATCCTCAATCATGTGATTCTATATACTCGAATCAAGAATTCATTTATCATTCAAGGCATTATGGGTGTTATACCAATTTTTAGTTTAGCAAATGGTATATTTATTTTCATTGTGATCAATTACTCACAGTTACAATACTTTTTAACTACCATCACAAAACATACTATTTATGAATTTTCTATTAAATATACTTTTAATCAAATTAATCAATTAATATAACATATTATATCAGGTATATAATAGAAAGAAACCATCTTTTATCTCGAATAAGGTTGGTTATCGAATTAGATATATGTAACAAATTACATAATTTACCCTAGGGCATACCCCTAACTTTATGAGTGTTTGCTTTACTATTATGAGATAGTTTATTTGAGTTTATTTCTACTTTGTATAAACTCTATTCACATATTGTATAACTCTGTGGATCTGTGTTCTGATATGTATTTCACTTAGTTATTACCGTCTCTCATATTTTATAGCTGTGATGATTATTACAATTTATTCAATGTGTTGTGAAATATATAACAGGTTCTATGATGTTATATTTCTTTTCAACCTTTGACAATCGTCCTACGTCAGCCGGATACTGCAGAAGCGCACTATACAGACATAGCGGGTACCGATGGTGTAGGGCGGTCGTCACAGATAAGGCATAGGGAAAGTTTCTACATATCATCAATGCAATTGCATTTAAATAAAATAATAAAAAAGAAAGTAGCATAAGTGGAGCATGGTTAATTTTTTAAGTAATGCTATTGTCGTTAACTAACGAGGTAAAAAAGGATGCCTCAGCAACACATAAAGTATTCTCCATGCATCATCGATGAACCAATAGCTAATTTTAAATAGTAAAATTAGGAACCTTTTTTTAAATACTCAAGCGTCCAAGGTGCGTATACCTCCTTATTTCTAGATCAGCATGGTCAATGGTTGAAGTTGTGGATGCATAGACAATGTTCCTAACCAATAGAAGCTCTTTCCATGTTGTTTGTGTTTATTAACAATGGAAACTAACCCTCATTATTGTAAATTGTGGATGAATGAATGAAAAATAAGTTATATGTTCACTTTGATTGAAAACGAATATATGCTCAAAAGATATATTGACAATTGGGCAATGTGGATCAATCGTAGACCTGTGATTGGTTGACAATTAGAATTGATATCTGTAAACTCATATCGAATCAAGTCGAGAAGATTCAAACCTAATCTGATCCCTATAGGTTTAAGCTAGTGTCTTGGTATAGGAAAATGACATAAAATCCAATGAACCTAATTCGAACAAAGAACAAAATATATGCATTTTTATTCCATTCAACTAGACCAACCTGAAGTTCGAACTTGATAAATCCAACAAATTAGATCTGGGTCCCATATAATAGGATTTGGGCTCAACCCAACGGTCCTTTTTGTCAATGAATGGAAGGCACTTTCGTAACTCAAACAAGTGTATAATTTTTTTTAAAGAGGTTCATTCTTTTCACTACTGAATCTTTTTTTTTAATAATTTTTCTTACAATATCTTCTTGTTTGAACATAGGAATACGCCTAAATAGAATGAACTTGTGTATCATTTTTTTTTTTTCAATTTACAGTAAATTTCTTATGATAAATGAAAGCAATTTACAGTAAAAAAAATTCAATCCATGTGTTGAGATCAAGAAATTCATCTACAGTACCATACAAAAGACCTTAAGATACAAGATTTGTATGGGTTTATTAAAATTTGAAGATTTAATTTATTGTTATAGATTATATACTTTTCTTAGCTTTGTGTTATACAGAAACATTATTTTATAATATATGCAGTGACGAATTACATTGACAATGCCATATTGAACTTATAAAAGAGTATCATTATCCATTCACAATTAGGAATAAACAGAAATATAAGATAAAACGTTTAAGATTATAGCAATACATTAACGAGAGTATAACTAATAAACCATTAACAAAGGCCGAAGAAACTCCAAAACTAGTATTTTTAAATTTGCTTAACCAAAATAAATCAAATGAATCAATTAGAGTATCAGACTACAAAACAATATAATATACATACGTATTACTAAAATAAATCAAATGCATTAAAGTCGCAATTCTAATTTGTTATTGCATGTCCTATGGATCTAAGTGGTTGTACAGAAGTCCCAACACAGGGCCCATAATTTTGGGGAAAGAAAAATGTACACAGGAACCATCCAATGGTTATTCATGAACCAAAAACTTAAATTAATGGCCAACAGTAAATTCTACATAGATCCGTATCCAAGATTTTGGGCTTTCTGCTGCAGTTCAACGTAAGGCTCCATGTGTTATTGAATTGTTTGCTTCTAAGCACTTACAATCAACAAGAAAAAAGTCACCAATCCTTGTTTTTGATGTTATAGTAGAAATCCATGTAGAAATGAATATGCAAATTTGATCCCTATTTTTTGAAATATAAAAAAAGAAAGGTGCACTTGTTAGATTTTGAAATATTTTTTGAAATCTTCGAAAATTTTGTAAAACGCAAGTTAAGTTGCACTTTTTATTCTACGCTTTTTGATTTTAAATTTTTTTGAAATTTATAAAAAGCGCAAGGTAACTAACGCTTTCTACCAAGAAAGCACAAGCCAGTTTACGCTTTCTGATTTTAAATGTTTTTGAAAATTTTGAAATTTTTTAAAAAACGCAAACTAACTTACTCTTTCTAATTTAGAAAAAACAGAACATAATTTACATACTCATTCTACAGGGACTTCTCTTGTAACAACATCAAAAATATGTACTTTTCGTGCGAAGCCCCTACGATCAATCTTCATGTGATCAAAGAACAACACTGTACATGCAAAGATGTTAAAATAACAATGTGAAGTAAAATTCAAAGTAGAAATTGCCAAAAGTAACATTTGAAAATGGTTGCATGTACTACAAAACGAAGCATGTAAATATGAATAGCAATAACTTGCAGATGACATAATAAGCAAACAAATAAAATTGATAGTAACTAACAGTAATCACGATCCAAAATATTGTTATTATAATAAGAAAAGTCTAAAAGATATTCCTAAATGACAATCCACATTTCCTAGTAACATTTCCTGAACATGGGCATCTAAAAGTACCAACAATCAAATATGAATTCTGTAAAATATATCAGTATTAAATTAGAGCATTCAATAGATGATGAGAAAATTCTAGTGGGTTTAGGACTTTCTAACTATCGGGTAAATTCTGCTTCAGTTACCCTCCGCTCTAATTTAGTATTACTAAATAGTTCATTCCAACTCAAAATTCAAAACTCCATCCCATCGTGAATTTGTACCCAATCAAGTGATTCTCAGTCATTAGTTATGTATACATTACACCAATAATCCTAACATGCTTAATTTTCTAACATCACAGAGCCACACCTTGCATCCAAATATCTTTTGTTTAAACACTGTTTTGCTATTTCTCAACCCATTACTTCCTAATTACCAAATATACACTAATGTTCCTTTACATTTTCATTAAAACAATACAACATATATCACATTGACAAAATTAAAGGGTTAGCTCTAAAAACATAAGGTAGTGCACTATTCTATCTGGCTAAAGCAGTAGCGTGCAATGAAATTCATGGGTAAAAACATATAGGGCAAATAATGGAGTCAACATTAAGATAATCAAAGGTTCCTTGTAGCTGTAATACTTCTTTTTTCCTGATAAACCACCGTCTATCCAATCGAGTCCTTACCCATGTTGGAAAATGGAGTGAATGAAGCATTAAGGTAGTGTTTCTTTTGAAAACAAGTTTTGTTTTTTCAACATCTATGTGCGTGAGAGTAGATGAGTTAAAACATCTTAGTCAATTCAATTATGAGAAGAAGAGATGGAAGAAGATAGATTTTAATATTTTTTTAAAGGCGGAAAACAAGCAAAAAGTAGTTTTCAATTTCATATTTTAAAACAATTTTCCAAATCGGCTAGTAAATGCTCAAAAATGAGCATATATATCAAGTGGTAAGGACCAATATAATTATTATGGTGATTAGAAGCTTAAACATTGCACCACCCGCATCCATACCCATTTTCATATGGGTATGGATGTAGGCACAGTACCCGCTAGGTTAATCCTTTCTGGTTCAAGCCTATAATCACCAGAATAATAACGATAATAGTACTCACCTCTTGATATGCGTGCTCATTTTTGAACATCTATTACAAAATGTGGGACTATTCATATTTTCCATGCAATCAATGCCTCATTCACTATAACTACATTTCCATATTATAAACATAATCAAGTAATAGTTTGGACTTCTAAAAGCAAAGAATAAGGAATAAATTAAGTAGTATTTCATATATTAGAAAAAAATAGTAGATAACCTACGTTCGCCTGTTAAGGTAAACAATATATCATAATAAAATCCTTACTCAAGAATAGTGCCATTGGCAATATTATGCTGACCTTTACAACCATGAAAAGAAAAGAAATAGTATAAATTGAGATAAATGCCTCGAACATTAGAAAATAAAGTATAATATTTACTAGAGTATCTTTTAATGCTTCTTTGTGTATTTTAGATTGATGTAATCAATCACTACATGACACACACAAGTCTTTCAGGAATTTAAATATTTATAAGTATTTTATGAGCAATTCTAAAACAACTTTACTTCAAAAACATGAGTTTATTTAAGTCTGTAAACAACTTTAAATCGACATAAGGTAGGTGATGATATGTTGACATATCAAACTAAGACTGATTTGGCTGAAAGCAATGATATGAGGATGCATAAATTTAAAATATGGATAGTACAATATTATAGGGATTTTGTGGAAGAAATATTGTCTACAGTCTACACGTGATAACACAAGATGATATGGTTTGGGATAGAATTAAGGAGCTGCTTGTATATTATTCCAAATAGCATACTCACTTTTTTTTTAATAATAATTAGAATTGTATGGTGGGTCCCAAACCCAGGTCTCAGGATCAAAACAAAACCTGGGTTTGATATTATTTTGCTAATTCTGTGTTCCCAAGGGTAATTTGATCATTGTCGACACAAATGAAATCCTTACTCCTAATCCACAGCTGGTCAGGAAAAGAAATCCTTGATCATACTCATGAACATATATTGTAAATCTTGGTATAATGCAACTTGTTTTCAATCACACATGGATTATACGCGTATGAAAAATAAACAAACATTACGATGATAAATAGTTTCGAGCAGCAATAAACAAACATTACGATGATAAATAGTTTCGAGCAGCAATGAACTAATTACTTAATAAAACAATAAATATAGATCTTTCATTATACCAGAACACACTTAATAGAAACTATGACCTTGACAAAAACCAAACAGATAATATTCTAATGCGGATGTATTCGTATCCGCATCCGTTTTTTCAGATATCAAATATTTAGCCACTTTCTAGATACGGATTTCAGATTTTTAAATAATCATTGATAGCCCTAATTCACATTTATTATTGATGTTTGGTTAATTTTGAAAATTTTAAAACTATGTACGCACCTCTACTACATTCATTTACAAATTTTGTCACTATTTCTTTTTCATTAATTCAAATGCACTAAAACATTTCGGATTTTCAGAAAACTAAATTACCTAAGCATTTAAACTTGTTCTCATTTCTAACAAGTTTTGGTTCTGTGTTTTCTTTTCTTTTTCATTTATATGTCATAAGAAACGATAAAGAAAATGTGAATCCACACTTCACATTTTCACATCAGTCTACTGTGTGTTGGGTAAAACCCCTTCAGACGATTAGTCTAAGGGAATAAAAAACTCAACGCAGCGGAAAACAATTAGATCATGATTGTAGTGAGATGAAACAAACATAAATACCAAAACAAACAGTCACGGATCAATGCAGTGCAGAAAAATAAACAACACCAGTATTTATAATGGTTCCACAACCGCAAGGCAATGTACGTCTACTTGAAGAGAGAAGATTTTATTAATCACTGAAAGATTAGAGTTACTAGATTGATTCACTTTTGAAGGTTATACATAAAAAAAATTAAAAACAGACAAAATTTTGTAGAGTTTCAGTTCTCTAGGATGGTTGCCGTTGTTGTCCAGAAACTCCACTATTTATAGAGTGAAGAAATGAGGAGGGGTAGCTGCTATATTGCAGCCCTAGGGTTTGGTTCAGCATGCATCTGGTTCGGCACAATTTGGTTCGGCAAAACACTCATCTAGTTCGGCATCAACGCCGAGCGAGTAATTTGGTTCGGCATTCCTCACAAACTAAAATCTGGAGCGGCATGAATAAGCCAACATCCCCGAACCAAAACAGCTTCCTACGCATACTTCTTCCCGAACGAGACTTCAAATTCAACACCGAATGAAATCATTCCTCTCTACTGCAACCTACCGTCACCGCTCCAAGTGGAGCGGCAATCACGGCCAGCACTGGATGAGAAATCTCGTTTGGCATCCTCCTCCACCGGACCAATTGGTCCGGCTTACTGTCCCACCAAACCAAGTATTTGGTTCGGCAAAACCTAGCTCCGATTCTAGGGCTTCTTCCTCCTCCTTCACTGGAGACGAGCTTCTGCCTCCTATGCCTGCTACTGCGTCCTCTGTCTGCTACTGGGACGTATAGTATCGTGTTCATATTAGCATCTGAAACCATTTAGGATATCAGATCTTCGTAGCTATGTATATCAAATGGATATCTGATTTTTGTCTACCCGCTCACAGACAAGAAATCTAAAAGCATAAGTTTATGTTATCGGATGTATCCACACATGTATACTTCCCGATATTTTTTCATTTTTCAAATATGGATGTTGATGGATTTCAAATATTTTGAATATCCATTGACATGCTTAATCACTACTTCCTACTTCAAATATTCTATTTATTTATCGAGTCTACTCTATAATAGAAATTTTAACCCAAAAAAAATAGCAAAACATTTATAACAAATAGGAACAAAGCAACAATAAATAAATGGGATTCATGTCAATGTCATAACCCAAAACATCCTTTTTTAATTAGTTAAAACTGCAGTATCTAATATATTATATTATGAGAATGTGACTTTATGATCTAACCAATAAGATAAGTGACCTCTGGCCCATGGGATAAGGTGTTAGTCCACAAAATCAAATGTCATGGGCTTGATCCTTAACAAGATCGTTTTATATCCAAAAAAAATTCTAAATTCAAACAAATTCAAAACCATGTTGAACAACAATTTATTATATACACCTGGCTCACTGCAGTTATAACCATCCAATAGCATTTGGACAGATCGGCTTCAATATTTTGATGCAAGTTACAGGAAAAAATTGCTGGACTGATCGGTGCATCGTAAATTCCTACTTAAGAATTTTATTTTACGACAAAATAAAATTTATAACGAATTGTGTACAAAAAATTCCATCAATATAATATGTGTGTGTGCATTTATGTGTGTGTCGAACAGTAAGCAATATCAACTATACCTATAAATCGGGTATATGTTGGTGCTATGATATAGAACGTAGACATTTTTATATTAATGTAGAAGCGTATAAAAGTAATACCGTAAATTGTATTTTATATAAATTCGAATAATAAGATATGTGAGACTATGGCAAAATTCGAGATCCCATTTTTCAATCTCAATCGTTTGTTATTTTAAGAATTTTGATATAACTTGTAAATTTCACGAATTTCAATTTCAATTTCAATTTATTCATTAATTTTTGTATAGCTACAGCTATTTTTTACTTACATAAAATGTATAATTTATCTTTAGTCGAAAAGTAAAATATAAACAAACAATGCTGACTATGTATAAATACCCGTAACACTAATAAATATTTATTCGAACAAATTTTTGATATGGCCATTCAAAAAAAAAAACATATTCTCGCTTTAGGCGTCACAGAAAACTAATTGAAGAAATATACATGGTTATGTATAGTTTGTGATTTTAAATTGCACAAGCTTTAAACTGTATCTATAGCTTGCACAATTTAAAATTGCACAAGCTATAGTTACAGGTTAAAGCTTGCGTAATTTTTGCGCAAACTATTAGTTTTTTTTGAATGCCTACATTAAAATTTTGTCATACCTACTCATTACTCCATTTTCAACTCTTTTTTTTCAACTTTTTTTTTGTTACACTATTCATATAATTTGTGCTTTTGTACATTTCCGAAGTTAAAATTTTAGATTTTGAATATTCATATATTCGAAACCCAAATTATTATTATTTTGTTCCTTCCATAAAATTTTGAAATTTATTAGTTTTCTTACCGAAACGCAGTTTCGTTTAACTCCCTCCTGAAACTGAAATAGAATAATCATAACCTTGGTGTTTTGGCCGAAACTCAAACCTTGCTCCGTGGCCTAATAGATCTAAGCATTTGTTTTATTTTATCTTATCACAAAATCGAATTTATAACACAATTTTACATAAAAACCTGGTAAAATGCATCTTACAAATCAAATAACAAGCAATATCAACTTTACCAGTAAATCGGGTATATGTTGACGTCGTCATATAGAACATACAGATATGTTTCTATTGCATAAAAGCATATAAACGTATATTGTAAATTGTATACCTCGATACTTCAGTGTCATTCTTTGTGTATTTTATCAGCCACACTCGTGTAATATCTGAGCATATTAGCTGCTCCACTTATGGCTACTGCCGTATGCAGTTCTAACAGTTATCCTCCATCTACACTATCAAGCATAGCAAGTTCTTCAGTGTTCTACTAAGTCTGCAAATTTATTATATCATACAACCGCGTAAATCCTAAAAACTCAGAATGGATATCAAAAATTGAACATAAGAAATAGCATTATACCAATAAATAGCATATGACGTGCCATGGTCTACAACTATTTTCTGTAAGACTAAAGCAGTTATGAGGAGCAATTTTATTCCATCTTTTTTAATTGATACAGTTTTGAGCCTTATGGTGCTTTTTCTGAATTGACTACCTTTGTTACAGCCATAATTCATAACATCCTTTTCCAGTTCAAACTGCAACATCCTAAAGTATTGTATGAAACGTAATTTTGTGTATACTCCAAAGACAGGATTAGTGGATTGTGACCAACCGAATGGGACGCTGGTCTGCGAAACAAGAAAAATTGGATTCAATCCCAAAAGTCCATTCGGAGCTGCACTACCGTCATGCTTTGAGTATTATCTTCCCTACAAATCTACTCTATAAAAAAAATTGCAACAAAAAACTCAATTAATAATCATCTAGAAGCATTTTATAAATTGCAATATTACATGAATTCAAATGGTACGTGTTTTTTGGATAAAAGGACAAGTCACTGGTTTACAAAACAAGTAATTTTAGGTTCAATCACCAACAAATTCATTGTACTCCAGAATTTAGACATTGTTTTGAAATAATATCGAACGGATTTATTTTGTTCACTTAGTGCAAGGCTTCTATGGTAACTAGGACCATTCTGACAAGATTTAATGTCGTTCGGTCAAATTATCATCGTGTCCAAAGACCGAACAACTATTTTTTTTTCTGAAAAAAAAATACAAAAAAGAGATTACAGCAATAGATAAAAATTTAAAGAGACTAACCTATAATTAAAAATTGAATAATGAATTTCTTTAAATATTTGTTTGCGCTCAAAACCTCTGATTTGATTTCACAGGATTTTCTAAAGATGCTCTACCTTCATTTATATAGACTTAAAAATGAAGAAATTACATGGCGACTAAGTAAATTAATCTTCCAATTGCCTTGAAACCTTTCCAAATATCCATGATATGATTTCAGTGCAAATAGTAATGACGATCTGGATATCCATAATTTTCCCCGATTTGAATCTTCATGTACAAATTTTTCTTTCTACATATATATATATATATATATATATATATATTATATATATATATATCCTAATTAATTAATTCTAGGTTATGACTGTAGCATGAGATGCATTTTATAAATTGCAATATATGTGAATTCAAATAATACTTATTTTTTGGATAAAAGGACAACGCACTAGCTTACAAAATAAGTGATTCTATTCCTTGCTAAATGTAGCAAGATGCTGGTATCAACATTCACATCTGCAGTTGCAAAAATGCATAACTTATAATTTCAGCTTATGTCGGATTACTGTTTTTTCCCCATCTTGATTATGCTTATAATACATAATGAGCTTAAAAAGAAAAAAAAGAAAAAAAGTGAACCACCCAATAACTTGGGTCAGGCAGACCAGAAACTGGTTCAAATTAGTGAAACTAAACGGTATAACTCTATATAGCGCCAGTCAGTCACAAAGAAACTACTTTATTATTATCAACCTCATGCTTTTATATATATTTACACTTCCAAAGAAATACTAGTTAAATGTTAGTATCAGTAACCTTCCATTTTCAGTGGTTGCAAATTCACACATCATAGAAAAAACTTCAAAAATCTTTTGCATTTTTTTTAGCAATATGCAGGAATTCAAAAAAGAAATCATATAGTTTCAATTTGTTTGTTTGTTGAAGATTTCAATTTAGTACAAAGTCATGTTGATGAGCATCTTATTTTTGACCTAACCTCAATCTGGACATGCCATTTGATATTAAAAAAAAGAAAACTATTGCTAATATAGAATGAAGAATCGCCATAAAAAGGTAGGCACGCACATTATCTTCATAATAGATGATGAATACCTGCTGCACTTGATACGCTTTTCTCCAAAAAAAATTAGCAGATTGGAGCTTCATAGAGAACTTGAGAATATAACCATCTTTTCCTTTTCCAACTCCGCTTTTGTTGCTGTTGACTAATTTTGATGCAACTGATAACAAATTGCTTTAACTTCAGATCTCTTAGTGCACCAGTTTCCTAAAATTTCAGGGCTAACTTAAGTGTATATTTCAAATATTCATAAAACTCTACTGTCTATATTATGCCCATGTAAGTAAATAATTCTACTGCTATAAAGGAAATAATTAATTACTCAAATTCACGGAAACTATATGTGATGTAATTGGGTTTTCATAGAAATGATCGCAGCATTTGGAGTTAATTTCAGTAATTAGTCGTATTATACACAAAATAGGGAGACCAGGACAAGAGATAAATGCAACAAATCCTACAAATTAGGAGAAATATTGTTTTAGTTTCCAAAATTAACTCCAATTTATCCAGTTCAAAACCTACACAAGCTAGAACTTTCTAAAACTTAAAAAATTAGTCCATGTTCATGGAATTTGTACTAAAAATTGCCATAAAATCACATCAATCATGTACAACCCAACAAAATATAGTTACTGTGAGCACCAAAGCCTAAAATATACCAAAAAAGAATCCATATATTTTTTCAAATGTAGAGCACTAGCAGAGAACATGCCCTTTGCCAACCGGAACCTCGCAAAAATTTAACCATGATTCCGAGTGATCTTTCATTTCCTTTGTAGGAAAATTACAACAGATTTATCCAAAATAATTGAGCCGGTTTAAGCTCCACGTTTTCTTTTTTACTTCTCTTTTCTCAAAGTTATTCTCCAACTTCAACTTCGCCGTAGGATTCGATTGATCGATACTCGCCATCCGATCGTTATACAGGCAGTTGAAACGACATCGGCTTATAATTTCAACGATTTTCGGAAAGGAAAATTTGCATTTTAACGCGATTTTAACGTCTGAGCTTCAATCGGTGATATGACGGCGGGGGAGTGAGCATAAGGGTTGGGTTACCTAGTGCACCATTTTATGTCAAGGCAGTACGGTACCAGAAAAGTGAAGCTGCATACCACCGTTGGATTTTCTGCTACTATAAAGGGTTACGAGCAGTTGCAACATGCAGAAGCGTTTATCAATACTTTTCAAGTAAATTGGAAATTGTTATCAAGTGTATTGGAAAAATAAATTGGGTTTAGCAAATGAAAATTGAGCAAATTTTGATTTTTTTCCCAACATTTTTAAGTTGGTTAAGCTGAAAGGCGGTAAAGCTATGGAGCTTTCAATTAATACTGAAATAATTATTATTTGGTTATATGCTACAAAATTTAGGATTTCTTTTTTCAATTTAGCCCCCTTTTAAAACTAATTATCGCAAACAGCCCACTTTAAAAACTAATATCAACTTTAGCCCTGTTTTGGCCAGTTCAGTTATGAGCTGGTCGAAACGTACTGACGACTTTTTAAAAATCGCCATTACAAAAAAAATTTGCCAAAAACATGTATACGACTTTGATAAGCCGTCTACTGACTTCCCAAAAGTCGCCTACGTGTTTAAAAAAAATTTGGAGGACATTTGAAAAGTCGCTAGTGGACGATTTCTCAAAAGACGCCCAAACGGGGTTCTGTTACAAAACCAGAATCCCATATTTTTCCTCCGTCGCTTTCTCATTTTTCTCTTCATCTCCAAAATATCCAAAATCCTTCAAATCAGAAATATTCGTCCAAAGCCTAAAATATTTAGCATTTTGTTCAACAAATCAGAAGATGGCAAGCTCTTCAACGCGGGATGCACCTGTATGTATGGATAAATCAAATTTCTTTCAATTTAGGATTTTAAACAAAATTGCAAAATATTGATTTTTAGGATTTATAAGCAATCATTGATTGTTGAAATATCTTAGCATGGATGAAATCATTGTTAAATTGTTGACAAACAATGCCTAAATTCATAGTGTTAATATTGGAAAATAAATTCAAAAATCTTGTTAATTGATATATGTGTAGATCACTTTGAGATGCTATCTGGACCTATCGATGGATCTGTTATATATTTGCAACAACGGCATGCGGAATTCGCCGCGGTAAAATTCGTAGTTTTCGAAATGTACAAATATTGAATAATATTGTATGGTACATGTTGATGATAATATTGTGATATTTTGACAGAGCAATACTGCGGACGGAACCATAGATCATTCGTCTCAAATGAATAAAGTAACATCTGTTCATTCAGGCATTATACAGTTGATAGACCAAGCTGGATTTGAACTGGTTTTTAGGGTGTGGCACATCAAGTTGGATCATCGTCTTATCACCGCTTTGGTGGATAGAAGGAGGCCAAAAACATCTATATTTCACCTATGTACTAGGAAGATGTCTATCACGTTGGGTGATGTTGCGTGCTTGCTTGGCATACTCATAGACGGTGCTCCGTTGACCAACCCTGATCTAGTTGATTACCTTAGTTTATGCCAAGAGCTCCTAGCTTTAACTCCTCTAGCAGAGGAGTGGTGGGGAAACGAAATGATACAGATAAGATGGTTTAGGCAATAATTTACGGACGACATACAGCAGACTCCACGGAGATTTAGATTCAGCAACGAGCCAGAGCCATTATATTGCATATTATTTGCTCGAGGTTGATGTGCGATCATTTGAAGACACGGATATGGCTTAGATGGTTTTCATTTTTAGAAAACTTTGATGTTTATCGCTAGTATTCTTGGGGCAGTGCAGTTCTAACGTTTACGTACTGCGAGTTGACGAGGCTTGCTTTGCAAGAGAGCACAAGCATTGGTGGTTGTGTGAGTCTAGTACAGGTATTTCCATTATTTACTTTCGCCGTCAGTTATTTCATATTCTCTTATCCAACTAAAATCATGTGTCTAATATTATTTGCAACTTTGGTGTTGAACTTATCTACCTGTAGGTAGAATAACCATGAGGAGGAGGACGATTGATTTATCATTGTCATACGGTGCCAGATACAATTAATTCTATAGTATAGTATAGTATGTATAGTTGTTCGGATTTGATAAGTTACAATTTTATATTTCTACAGGTGGGTAGGACCTAAAAGCACTGTTTCATCGCCAAGGCGTCATGTCGCCTTCTACCGTAATGAGTTCAATGTGCTAGACTATCATTCTCTGACTTGGACCCCATATGCAGGTATACTTGGAGATCTACCAAACTTATGTACCGTCAAAGTTTGCAGCGATGCAAGAAGCCCAGAGAAAGGGTGTTAAAAGAGCATTTGGGGTTATTCAATCTAGATTTGTCATAGTCAGTAATCCATGCAGAATTTGGTCACCAGTTATAATGACCAAAATAATGTACACTTGTGTTATTTTACATAATATGATTATAAATGATGAAAGAGACATGGAAGAAGATTACTTTTACGAGGGTGCTCCAACACCACCGTCTGTTTGGCGCAACGATATGATTGAAAGCGCACTAGAAAACTCGAGTTTCATGTAGGCACTTATCCAAACGGTCGCACTGTCTGGTAAATGGTCGCAACTCCAACAGTCGCATCCGTTTGAACAGGCACCTATTACCGAATAGGTGCACCTCCCCGCGTCTATATATAGACAGACAGAAAACAGAAAATATAATCAAGATTTTTGCATTTCCATTCTCTTCACAATACTCGGTTCTTAAAATACATTCTATTGAGGTCATTTTCACTACAATTGTTGGGCAGCATCGCATAGAAGGTCCGTTTCATCTTGGAAAATAATTGTTCGATGTCCTTAAGCGTCGTAGAGGAAGAAATATTGTTTCAAGAAAACAGTTTCCAAACACGACTCGGATAATACAATCAATACGTTATTTACTGCTCTAATTGTTAACTGCACAGTTCTACTCGTAACATTTTTACGACATGCACTGTTTTAAATCTCGGATATCTCGGTCGAGATCTCGGTTGAAGGCATGGGCGAAACGAAACATGAGATATCGGTTGATATCTCGTTTCGAGTGTATCGTTCGAAATTTACAAATATCGGTCGATATTTGGAGCGAAACGATATTCCGAGCTCCCCGATATATTTTTTTTTTAAAAAAATATAGGCCCGTCTCAACCCAAATTCAAAAAACAGACAACCATTTCCATTATCCGATTAAACTTTTCAAAAATCACATTGCTCGTCAAAAATATCGTACTCCTCTTCTCCAGAGAAAAAAATCGAACTCCCTCTTCTAGAAAAATCGAACTCCGTCTTCCAACTTCAAACAGCTCGCGATTGCTTCCAATTTCCGATTGCTCGATCACTTTTGACAGTCTGCAGCTTCGTCTTCGATCAATCTCTCTACATCTTACAGGTATGTAAATTTGTAAATTAGGGTTTTTTTTCTATTTTAATGAAATTCAAAAATTGAATTTACAGTATAATTTAAAGTAAATTCACAAATAGATTTAATTTGCAAGTATAATTTCATGGTTAAGACTACTACTTTCTTTGCTTAAACATTATATGTTTATTCAAACATTTATTTTGTGAATATTGATGGCGCTGTGAATGTTCTACAGCAGGAAGTAATGCAAGCATGAAGGGTAGAATTTCCTTGTTTATGTGGTAGGAAGTAATGCAATCACAATGGATAGTGTTTTCTGCTGTTATGTTGGTATTCACATAACAATGGTTCATGTCAGTTTAGAACTTTAATTATGTAAGTGGTGTTCATTCAATATTTTTGTAATGTTTAACTAGATATATACGTGTTGTTTACTTGTTTTAAACTTTTAGTGTTGTGTAAACTTCATGGATATGGTTCTTTAATATTGTTTATCATATTTTAGTATTGTATGAACTAATTTGGTTTTATCAAATTCGCATTTGGACACTTGCATGTATGCATTTTATAACTTAATTTCATATTTACTTCAGATCATGAGTATTTTCGTTCAAACCTTGATACACTGTAGCGCATGAAAATGCTGTTAGTCGAGTTACATGTGCTTGCTTTTAAGTTTTGTTGTCCATGGTATATGGTGTGATTTTACACATCAAGTAAGCTTAAATTTTCATTTATTTTAGTATATGTAAATATTACTGCATAATCAAATTAATTTTAAACATGAAACATCGAAATATACGCCGATATGGTCCCAAGATGAACTTTAAGGTCCAATATGTAAATCCGATATGGCATCCGAGATGCACTTGTTTCGTCCCAGATCTCCCCCGATACGATACCGAGTCACTAAAATCGTCGAGACGAAACGTGATTGATATCCGAAATTTAAAACCTTGGTGACATGCCTATGACAGTTTGTTGTTGCAATTTGCAACATAATTGTAACGGTTCTGTGACACTTTTGTAATGTTACCGTTAACAATTTGTGTATACGGTTTCGTAACGCCTTTCTGACGTTGCTGTCGGACAATTTAGTAACACTTTTTTGACGTTGCTGTATAATAATTTCGTAACACTTTTCTAACGTTACGAATAACAAGTAACAGTGTAACGCCTATTAGATTAATTCTGATGTAGTTACCCCTCCACTCCAATTCTAGTAATATAAAGAAATTGCATACCAACTTATAACTCGACATTTCCATACCCAGACGAACTTGTACCCAGTAAGTGATTCTCAGTCATTAGTTTATGCATATTCTACATCAAAAATCCAAGTAGGCTTAATTTGCTAACATTATAGAGCTGCACCTTGCATCGAGATAACTTTTGTCTTAACAGTGGTTTACTACTCTCAAACCCCTTTACTTTCTGATTAACACACACATTTATGTTCCTTTACTTTTTCATTAAAACAAATTCAGCATGTACCATCAAAATTACTAAAACAAATTATTGAAAAAGTTAAGGGCCAACTCTAAAAACAGGCACTTCATTATTCTAATTAGCTTAGGCAGTAAAAATATACCATGAAATTCACAAATAAAATATACAGGTAGGATAATGGAGTTAACTTTAAGATAGTCAAGGTCCCCTGTAGCCCTAAGCCTTTTTTCTCATGATACACCACCTTCAATCCAATTGAGTTGTGACCCACGTTTTGAAAACAAGATGACTGCTCTTACACGTTATAAACATTATCTGATAAAGGGGCGAACAAGGTTTTAAATCTCGAATTTCGCTCACGTCTCATCTTGGGAATTCTACACACAATATCTCGTATCAGGCGAGATCTTGAGTGAGATGAGTGTATCTCGGGTGTACATCTCGGGTTGATATCTCAGATTTGAAAGTCTATATCGAGACTATCTCGGAGTAACTTAAGTGTCCAAAATTGATATTATAAAGATTTTCACCATAATTGTTATCTAAATATAAACTTAATAACGTACATAATTCATAATGAACGATAATATTAATTTTTCTTCTTAGATGAGAGTGGTTACATGATAGATTTGATATTGATTAAATGGATTCTGCTCATTT
Source organism: Allium cepa (assembly GCA_030765085.1). Lineage (NCBI taxonomy): Eukaryota > Viridiplantae > Streptophyta > Magnoliopsida > Asparagales > Amaryllidaceae > Allium > Allium cepa. The sequence goes on along the minus strand of CM060937.1, from coordinate 573,900,782 downwards.
GAATATTAAAAATAGAAAATAAACAATAAGTCATATATTTTTTCATACTTGTTAAAAAATAAAAAATAAAATGGAATTGGAGAACTAGCAAAAAGTCATTAGCGTGCAATTTCTTTTGGAGCCATATAAGAAGTTAAAATAGAAAAACATCCTCACATGAGATCTTATATTGAGATTTATCTCAAATTCTGCTTGAGATCTTAGTATCTTGGACGAGATAGGTGTCAAATAAGGTATAAAAAAAAATTTAATGTCTCGTTTCATTAAATCTCGCCTCGCTCAAGTTCTAAAATGAGATCTCGAGCGAGATCTCAGATGAGATAAACGAGATTTGAAACAGTAGGGGTGAACTTATAAAAAATGAAACATAAGGAATCAATTAAACAGAATTTCATACATCAGAGGAAAAAGTTAGCAGATAATCTCCATTCACCTGTTAGCAAAGGTAAACAATATATCACAAGAAAATCTTTTCTCGAGAATAACCAGGCAGGCACCGCTAATGCAGGCATATACGGGATCGGTATTGGAAATACAATAATATATGTACACTTGGTGACACTAGACACGATTAGACCTGTCAAAATTTGACCCATCATCTATCCTACTTATAAATGGGTTGGGTCAACCCATTTATGAATATTATAAAATGAGTTATGGGTTGGGTTGACCCATTTTTAAAAGGGTTATAAATGGTAACTCATTTACCCATTTATTAAAAACATTAAATTTTAATATAAATTTGAAAAATAAGAATTTTGAACACACATTATAATTTTTCATGGAGACTGACAGTTGTACTTAGAAAATAACAGGCTACCGCATCTCCATATTTGAATTCCACCTAGTGCAAAAACCGCTATTTTTTTTGTTCAGACTGCAATAACTTCTTCGTTCTAACTCGGAATCAGGCGAGACTTCGACCAATCAACTCCAACCTGAATTACGGACAGTATGGACCACTCGGATATTTCATCGTGTGAACGCACACTGTAGTTCTCCATGGGAACATACAGTTGTACTTAGAAAATAATAGGCTACCACATCCCTATATTTCAACTCCGCCTAGTGTAGAAGCCGCTAATTTTTTCAGACTGTAATAACTCCTTCATTCTGATTCGGAATTAAGCGAGACTTCGACCGCTTAACTTCCGCCTAAATTACGGACAGTATGGAACACTCGGATACTTCATTGTGTGAACGCACACTGTACTTCTCTAAGGAGACTGACAGGTTGTACTTAGAAAATAACAGGCTACCACATCTGCATATTGAACTCCGCCTAGTGCAGAAGCCGCTATTTTTTTTTGTTCAGACTGCAATAACTCATTTTTTCTAACTCGGAATCAGGCGAGACTTCGACCGATCAACCCCCACCTAAATTACAGACAGTATGAAACACTCAAATACTTCATCATGTGAACGCACACTGTAGTTCTCCAAGGAGACTGACAGTTGTACTTAGAAAATAAAAGACTACCACATCCCTATGTTTGAACTCCACCTAGTGCAGAAGCCACTATTTGTTTTGTTCGGACTGTAATAACTCTTTCGTTCTAACTCGAAATTAAGCAAGACTTCGACCGATTAACTTTCACCTAAATTACGGACATTATGCAACATTCGGATACTTTATCGTGTGAACGCATACTATAGTTCTCCAAGGAGACTGACAGTTGTACATAGAAAATAATATGCTACTTCATCTCCATATTTGAATTTTGATGAAAATTAGAATTTAGAATTTAAATTTCGGATCTCAAAACATAAAAATTAGAATTATTTTATATTTATTTGTTTTTTATTAGTCAAATTAAATTTAAATCTTTAAATGGGTTAAATGGATAACCCGACGGTTGTACTTAGAAAATAAAAGACTACCACATCCCTATGTTTGAACTCCACGTAGTCCAGAAGCCGCTATTTTTTTTGTTCGGACCGTAATAACTCCTTCGTTCTAACTCGAAATTAAGCAAGACTTCGACCGATTAACTTTCACCTAAATTACGGACATTATGCAACACTCGGATACTTTATCGTGTGAACGCACACTGTAGTTCTCCAAGGAGACTGACAGTTGTACATAGAAAATAATATGCTACTTCATCCCCATATTTGAATTTTGATGAAAATTAGGATTTAGAATTTAAATTTCGGATCTCAAAACATAAAAATTAGAATTATTTTATATTTATTTGTTTTTTATTAGTCAAATTAAATTTAAATGGGTTAAATGGGTAACCCGCTTATTAAGTGGGTTGGATCATAAATGGGTTGGGTCATAAATGGGTTGAAGAGAATGAGTCATAAATGGGTTGGATCAAACTTGGCCCAACCCATTTTGACCCAACCTAACCCGTTTGACAGGCCTAGGCACGATAACAAGAAGAGAAAAAAAATATGCATACACTGAAAAGCTTATAGTGATTTTAAGGATAACAATGCTTAAAAGTTATAACATTACTACTATATATTACTAAGAATTTGTGGTGGCAGTGGCAATACTAGGACGTTTTTTTTTTAATTTTATGAAATACTAGTTTGATTCTGAAGACACGAATGTGAAAAGAAGAGGAATACTAGAAATTGAGATAAATGCATCAAATATAAGAAAATCAAGTGCAATATTTACTTGAGTATCCTATAATGTTTATTTGTGTATCTTAGATCCATGTAAACAATCACTATATGACACAAAGTCCTTCAACGCTTAAAATATAAAGTATTTTCTGAACGCTTTTAAAACTACTTCACTTCAAAAATCCGAGTTTATTTTAAGTCTGAAACAACTTTATGTCAACATATGGTTGGTGATATGTTGACATATCAAACTCAGACTGAATTTGGCTACAAGTGATGATATGATGATGCATAGAGTTTAATATGTATGGATAATACAATTTACTGATTTTGTGGAAGAAATATTTTCCACGCTCTATACAATACAAGATAATATGCTTTGGGATAAAATTTAGGAGCAGCTTGCACATTATTCTAAATAATGCAATTCTTGAAGTTTATTGGACATCAGAGTGGCGCAGCGGAAGCGTGGTGGGCCCATAACCCACAGGTCCCAGGATCGAAACCTGGCTCTGATAGTATTTTGCTCTTTCTTTGTGTTTGCAAGGGTAATTTGGTCCTTATGTATGTGTGTGGTTCTCTATGCGTTTTAATTGTTTGGTCATACATGACTCTACTGTGTGATCATAGATTTATAAAATCATTTGTTGAGTCAATGGAAAAACGATTGTAAAATATATTTGGTGATTGGATTGAGAGCAAAAATATTACCCAACTCTCCATCACTTTAATCCCGCTTGGTCACAAGCTCACTTTACTGAGCTCGGCAACTGTTAGGTGAGGACTAGATATTAGTACAGAATTATTCACTAAAATTTTGCAATGTGGAACTAAGATGACAATTTTACCTTATTGGTTGTTGCGGTAGCACCAATTAGCCCTTTCTGAATGTAGTAAAATGCTGGTATCACCATTCACATGTGTAGTTGCAAAAATGTAAATTTTAGTTCCAGCTTATGTCAGATTATTGTTTTTTTTCCACAAAAAAATTACTTCAGGAATTGACATCTTGATTAAGCTAATTATATAATGAGCTTTATAAGTCAATAAAACAAATAAGTGAACTTCCAAATAACTTCGATTAGGCAGACCAGAAAGTAATTCAAATTACAGAAACCAAATAGTACAACTCGATATTACCCCAATCATTTACGAAGACAAACTACTTTATTATCATCCGCGTTCTTGTACTATATTTGTTTACACTTACACAATACTACATGTTTGATGCATGTTTCAATAACCTCTCATTTTCAATGGTTGCAAATTCACACATCATGGATAAAACCAACAAAAAGTTTGCAAAATTAAAAAACAAACTATACAACGGAAAGTTCAATTTTGCCAAAAGAGTTCTAGTTTTTGTGAAAGAGTTCAATACTTTTCATAAGATTTCGTTGCTTTTCAAATAAAATTCAAAATTTTCTATAGAATATTCAAAATATTTAGCATTTGCTAAAAAAGAACAAATTTTCATTTTATTTATTAAAAAAATGAAAGCAAAGGAAATACAAAATGATATATAGAAGCTACATTTTTATTAATCAATTCTTTCTGAGAAAAGGTTAAAAGAATCCAAAGAAGAAGAAAATTTAAGGTTTTTCTTTTAAAAATATCAAAACTTCATAATAAAATCCATTAAAATATTTATGAAATCCAATTTCTTTTATTTAAATGTTGATTTAAAATAAATTCCAAAAAATACTTATTTTATGTATATAAGTTTTAGATTTGCTTTTATGAATTGCATTTTGATTATGGATCAAATATAGAAAAGACGTGATACTAAAAAGACGTAAGATCATTTACCGCGTTTTCCCACCATTATTACTATTTGACCATTCTTACCATTTATAATGTCATGCATCTTTTCTTGTAAAACAAATTGAAGCTCAATGCTATTAACCTTCTTTTTAAGAGTGTTAAACTAACTATGAAAATGACCGTTGGATATTTGGACGTCCCAACATATTTTTCAAATCCATAAGTCAATCTTCAAAGTCATTTTAACATCCTCAAAAGGTGTTAAGAAAATTATTTTAGATCCATAAACAACTACTATGTCTCCATATGTGTTCAAATTCATACTTAAATATAAGGTTGTAGGTTGGCTGCGACTCTGCCCTTTCAGCGATGATTTTATTAAATATTTGTCTAAATTTCTTCATATTTTACAATAATTATAAAGAAATGTACTATCTGCAATTAGTTTACATGCTTAAACCTTGCCAAACCCATCAAACTGCATTAAATGATAAGACCAAAATCCAAATATTTTTAAAAAAAACTTTGAATCATATATTTCACTCTTTGATTCATATGATTTGGAAAGAGTGGTGTAATCATTTGATTACATAGTGCAAATACTTGCGAAGATACAAAAGCATATTTAAGATAGCTAAAATATAATTTTCTGTTATTTTAAAAGGTCTAATAATACGTATGATATGATTCTCATGTGACTATTAAAACTGTTCTGGAAAATTCACATATTTTTTTAGTATTTAATTTTTTTTAGTATATCTTTTGAATTTACTGAAAAAATGCTTTCTTCATTTTTCTTTAATAATTTTTACATTAATTAGTAAATTGCCAACATTTTGAGTTATTTTGGCTTTTTAAAATTTCTTTATGGTTTACACAGACTTTTTAAATCTCTTAAAATTTCATCAGTACTTTCCAAAATGTTTCAAACTTTTTTAAAATCTTAAACATTTGGAAAAAATGAATTATGTATTTTTGAAACAATTTGAACCTTTTCACAAAATTTAAATTCAATAGAGTAAATTTATTTGATATTTAAATATTATTTTCTAAAAGTTGAACTGTTTCTAGAAATTTAACTCTCTTGGAAATATTAATTTTCAATATATTTTAGCATTTAAAAAGAAAACATAAAGACCGAGTCTTTTTTATAAAACTATAATATCTCAATTTTATCTATATCCCATTGTTTAAAAATGTATAAAACAACTGGCTTTTATAAAAAATGAATATGTATTTTTGAAACAATTTGAACCTTTCCACAAAATTTGAATTCAAAAGAATAAATTTATTTGATATTAAATATTATTTTGTAAAAGTTGAACCGTTTCTAGAAATTCAACTCTCTTGGAAATATTAATTTTCAATATATTTTAGCATTTAAAAAGAAAACATAAAAACTGAGTCCTTTTTATCAAACCGACCGTTAGGGAGGTTTGTACTGTCATTGTCCAAAATCAATTTCTCCAAAGTCCAAATTATATGCCCTCTATCTCGTAATCTTCTTCCCGTTTCCGTCGTCTCCAAATTGAATGCCTAATTTTTCGTTTTGCTATTTCTACGCTTCAGGTATACTGTTTCTCCCTCAATTTTACAGTCGGCTACCCCAGTCTCCACTACTATATATTCAAACAAACTGATTCTTCCCGTCTTCACCATCGGCTAACCTAACCGGATCACCAGATCAACAACTTCATCGCTATTTAGTTACTTCTTCACGTTGCGAGCAGCTCATCATAAGTTGCAATCAGGAATCATAAATTATATTTAAATACTCAAAATATATTTCGATTTTCCTTATAATGGATTTTGATAGCTTGATTTTGCTTGATAAACATGAGGGTAAAATTTAATGTCATCGTACCATCAATATGAGGGTTAAATTTAAATTTAGGGATTTTCTTTAATTTCCTTGAGCTTCTCGGTTACGTCTTACGCTGGCCTGCCCAATACTCCCTTCTTTTTTCGTCTCTGAAATGGAGCAGCATGCTGAGCAGTGGGATCTTATCATCAAGGTATGATTTTTAACAACTTTTTCTAAAATATGTGGACTGTTTTAATGGTTTTGTTGGAAGATTGAAGCTATATGTGATTTATGGAGTGCATCCGTGCATGAATCGATTATAATCGTCAATTTCTAGCTTTATTATTGTTTTTTCTAAATTGAACATCAAAAAGGTTTGATGGTGAGTTCTGGACATGTACGTAAGAATTATCTATTGATACTGATTTACTTGTTTATATTTCTGCTTCCAACAAATTTTGTTTTGAATGGTTCTAGCCAAACTATACATTAGGCCCATCTGTCTCATATATCATGGATGTTTCCAATTGAATTTAAGATGAGTAGGATTGGTTTTATATAAGGTTTGTCTGCCGGCCCCTTTGACCCATTTCCTAATTTGAGCATTAATAACATAAGATAGTTTCATGATTCCTGATTAAGCACTGATTTTATTATCATTACCTTGGACTGAACATGGGGTCCAATTTTGGAACCTAAGGCTTGCAGCGATTTTGTTTTTTTTTCTTTTTCATGACAGCTCTGTCAGATATTGTTACACCTTTGTGCGTCAAGGTGGTGTTAGGTATTGCTTGGCGCTGCTATTCTAGTACATCAAAATCTTATGCTTTTATCTTCTGTTCCTCTTGCCCATGAGTGTGTACCTGCTAGTTTAGATAATAATTTTTTCTTGCACTTGTGATGGCAATCATTTATACGATACAGTTATTGTTCACGCATACTCATTTACTTGCACACAATTTATGATACTAACCTAGTAACACAGTTTGTATAAGGTTCTTCTCTTTTAATTTATGTATTTTGTAGACACTATTTCTCTACATAGCTTGTTTTGGATGGTCGTTTAAAAAATACGTATAGAAACTTAATTCTATAGAGTACATAGTTCATTGCTATTCAAAAAGTACTGCAATCATAGTATGTCTGTTGTGCACAGTTTGATGAGATGCATCATTGAATATCCACTAGTCTCTTTAGTGTGCAATCTAATTTATATAGGAAGGGATTAACTTTGACATATGACTTTATTATCTCCGAACTTTGTCCTACTATTACCGCCGTGATACTTTAGGAAACTGTCTGTTAGTACTCTATCGGTATTATGCTATGTATTAATGTATTAGACCTCATTATGTATCATGTTATTAATACTCTCTCAGTTGCATGCACACCTGTATTGCATTTTCACCTTTGCTTTTCCTGGCATTTTAGGTTAATATGGAGATACGCTTAGACGAATTGGAGCTCACTTCCATCTAAGGCTCATGGATCACAACATGACCAAACTTAGAGCAAAAAATTTGCTCGCTTTTCAAGTTCAGCCATGATACCGACCTTATACTGACATGTACTGATGTAGATAGGTACACTGTCACATCAGACAACGATGATGAACTTTTCGATGTTGTTATCAGTAGGGGCGATCGTTCGGTCAGTTCGATCGGTTTTGAGCTAAAAAATGTAAACCCGGAAAAATTCAAAACCGAACCAAACCGGATTAATTTCGGTTAATTCGGTCGGTTACCGATTAAACCGGACTAAGAAATCAAGAAAATTTACCATTTATTAGTATTCAAATGATTGATTTAATCAATGAAAAACATATACTTATGTTTGTGTTTATTTTAAGTTTATAAGAAAAATTAACATATCTTTAATAGATGAGTTTTATTTTTTTATTGCTAAACCAATTGTTAAGGGTATTACAATTCCATGAATTTGGATAATATAATAAAAGTTCGGTTAATTCAGTTAAACCGATAACCAAAATAAAATTATTTTACAAACGGATTTTAAACCAATATAATTTCATAACCAAACTCAACTGACCGAAATGAACCGGTTTGGTCAGTTAATTTGGTTCTAACCAAATATTGCTCGCCCCTAATTATCAGTCAGCGCTTGAACCCTCTTCGAATAATTGTTGAGTTGAAGTCAGAGCCGGACACATCATCTGCTGAATCTTCACAGCATGAAACTGCACCTATCACCAACGTACAATCAAAACTTGTTACGAATCCACTCATGACAGCGCTCTTGAACCTGTTAAATGTTGCAGATAAAGCTATATCAAATTCTCCTACTTCTGAAGTGATAAAATCTGAGCAATTTAAAAGCGTACAGGATAATATTCATAAGGATGTGAAGAAAGCTATGTCTTCCTCGCCTGCACTATCAAACCTTGTTGATCAAGTCTCTAAGGTCGTAAATCAAGCTGACCCCGTTTGTGATTCATAATCAAGCACACCGTCTACAAATGTTGTTCCAAGTAATCCACTGGATCTTAATGCTCCTTGTGCATCAAAACCATGGGATTTGCCCACTCAGATACCAATGAAATTGCTTATTCGGTTAAAAATCAGAGCGATCCTGGACAGACTGCAAATGCAGCTAGACCATTGTCTTCACTTGAAGAATTACTCGTTGCAGCTGAAAAAAATACACAGACAACTGTGAAGGTACATAATTTGGTAGTTCTTCTGTTCGTGGAAAAAATACTGTTACTGTACATGAACCATATGTTTTGGAGCAAAGTTATCGACATGCTCCAGCAAATCCTTCATCTACACTTGCAATGCATAATGATAAAAATACTTTAAATGAGACTCAGATTTCTTCTGAATCACTGATTCACCCTAATACTAAATAATAGAGAAGACAGGGCACTTCATTCTTCAATGCCTTTTTTTCCAAGGTCCCACTTTGCGGTAGAGAGTTTATTTTACACAGGCGTTCTATGCGATAGATGCGGCATGCTTCCAATTAAGGGATCCAGTTTTAAGTCCAAAGTGTAAGAATTTGGATTTTCAAATGTTATATATTCAATTGTGTTCTTGTTATGTTGCCTTTTTTTAACAGACTGGAAGACTATGATTTATGTAACGCTTGTTACAACAAGATACCTTCGAGAAAGGGAAGAAAAAAAATTATGTAAAAATTGATCTACCTCGCATTGCACATAGGTCGTCCTTCAAAGGAAGGCATAATCATGTATGATCTGATATCTTTACAGTTCTTTTACCTGGCAATATTCTTGATCAGCCAGAACACATAGGTAGTTGTTTCTTAAAAAATTTGCAGGGGAGTTCACATACATTGCGTCCATTTTTCAGTTTCTGTTTGTTATTAGCCTTATCCCACTCCCCATGGTGGGGATTATTTTATACAATTTTTCTTAGTTAACCTAGCATACCACCATACAGTTAGTTCGGTTTAAATAATTGATTACAAAATTTCAACTTCAATTTTTAGAAATATTTTCTACAGATATTGCATAGATACCATGGTCAAATATCAGCATCATAGACCTCACTACCCATTGCAGACAGTGTTTCGTGGCTACAATGCTGCAAAACCACAATGGAACAACCATGAAAGCCTATTCATTAAATTGATATATTTTTAGCTGAACGTTTCAATATAATCGTGGGTTTGAATCACAACCATAATTAAAATCAGTATATATTTTTAGCTGGAAATTTTAATGTTATACGATATCGTAAATCTAATTCTCATAAGAAAATATATCTTTTTTTTTCTGACTCATTTATCTTTGTTATATTCGCATTATCTGTAAATATTCATCGTTTAAAGTAAAAAAGATGATAATAATTTTAGGCTGGTTCTCTTGGTTAACTGAATGTTTTTGTATTTCTGATTAAACAGACGGATTTATTTGAATTTTTGTTTATGCGCGTAGACCCGAATCTTTTAAATCTTAGAACTGAAATCTGTTTTGGATAAAATTGACGATTTTCTTATTACTCTTTAAAACTGAAATCCAACCCTTTTTTTTTAAAGATTTTTAGTTGTAAAAATGTTGTTGATCCAGATAAATTAATATAAAAAAAGGTGCAGCACCAGCAACAAATCTTGTCTACAACAGTCATGACAGCAGTCCTTATTTGGTATTATGTATATGATGATTTAACATTAAAATATAAATTTGTTTCTAATAATTCATATAACTTCAACCCTTTTTACTCAAGATTAAATGTCAAAAGCCATTTTAAATCGATAGCTATAGGTGTGAATGATATTATTCAGTAGTAGCTAGATTGAAACACTACAGGAAAGAAGAAAAATAATGGCAAGAGAAGGAATGAGAGAACAAGATTTTGCATGCCTGAACGGCGGTATCTGCAACCAAATGCAGATGATAATAATTGCGGATGATATTAAAATATGTTTTTAATATAGATCAATAACCTGTAGTTTAGTTGTGAATCATAAACTATAAAAGAAAATATATGGTTTTATGATAAAATAAAAAATCTTCATTGTTTCTGCGTACCTTTGTTGAATTTTATAATGCGCATTACATCAGTGTGATGTGTAATATTTCATTTCCTGTATGCTACTTGCACTCAACCTAGCATCTTGAAAATGCACTGTATTATTTTAAAGTCTGCTATTTCATTTTTATAGATCTTTTAATTTAAAATTCATTCTTTGATTTGACAGATTTGTTATTTTTAATTCATAAACCTATAAATAAGTATATAATAGTATTTTCAAAAAGTCTAATTTTTTTAAACGCTGACCTTCTCCATTTAAAATTCATTCAAAATGCAGGTCAAATTCATAATTAAGAAAAAAATTAACAATATTTCTTTCATCTGATATTATACAACTTAACGGTCGGTTTTTCCACCGTTGTGCGGTTATACTAGTAAAACTATAATATCTCAATTTTATCTATATCCCATTGTTTAAAAACGTATAAAACAACTGGTTTGAGGTTTGAGAGATTTGAGGAAAGGCAGAGCAAAAGATTATAAGTAATTTTTTGTAAACTTTTGATATTTTATAAAAATGAATTTTTTTCATCGAAAGATTTGAATCTTTTTGACATTTTCTGAAAAATAGAATTTCTCCCAATATTTAAAAAATATTGATATATATTTTGAATTTACTAAAAAAATGTTTTCTTTAATAATTTTTACTTTAATGAGTGAATTGCTAACATTTTGAGTTATTCTGACTTTTAAAAATTATTTATATTTTACTCTTTCAAATATCTTAAATTTTCATCAATACCTTCCAAAATTTTTCAAATATTCTTAGAAATTTAAACATTTGGAAATAATGAATATATTTTTCGAAACAATCTGAAGTTTTTGACAAAATTTGAATTCAAAAAAAAATTGATATTTAATTACTATTTTCTAAAAGTTGAACTATTTCTTACATTTTGACTTTCTTGGAATATTATTTTTCAATATATTTGAGTATTTAAAAAGAAAACATAAAAACTGGGTCCTTTTTATAAAACTATAATGTCTCAATACGTCTATATCCCGTTGTTTAAAAATATATAAAACAATTGGTTTGAGGTTTGAGAGATTTAAGGAAAAGGTGCAGGAAAATAATATTAATGTTTTTGTAAACTTCTCATATTTTATAAAAAATGAATTTTTTTTCGAATGTTTTGACATTTTTGAAAAATAGAACTTCCCCAAAGTCTCTTTAAGATATTTTTAATTTATTTTAGAGGTTTTTCAATATAGTTTAATTTATTTAAAGAAATAGAATTTTCAAATTAGAAGAATTCTATGAAATTATAAAAAAAAACTTTATTTAATATCTTTTAGTGAAGGAACATAAATTATACTAGTCTTGCTGAATCGATGGTGATATATAATAATTATACAAAAAATTAATACATGTGTACTAACAAAAAAGGCAGCTGCAGTGCATCAAAGTTACAAGATGGTTTTGCACCTTTCTAACCCAATCCCCATTAATAACTATGATAAGTTCAAAATCAGGTTGGACTTCTAAACTAATTTATGTACATGAAATTCTAGTCATATAGCATTATACTTGAACGATAATTTTGCGAAATGACAAAAAATCTTTGTGGAATATTTTTTGGTAAAAGAAACATAAACTTTATCAATCGTGTTGAATAAACTACGAAGTATAATGAATATATTCAAAAAATTAGTGATGTACATTTACACAAAATCCACGCATCATGCGCCAAGTCTACAAAAAGATTTTGCACCTTTGTGAGTTGCCCATTTAGATAACTATGATAAATTCGAAATCATGTTGATTAGCAATTTGTCTTATCGAGCTACCCAAGATAACTGTTATCAAACAATGACATTCAAAAGGATAATCATAATATTGTTATGTAAATCATGAAGATAACTGTTGGCCTAATTAGAGCATCACAGCTAGGTCTCGCAATGGTCGACTATAGATACGTATAGTATCATGTTCATAATAGCATCTGAAACCATTTCAGGATATCAGATCTTCGTAGCTACGTATATCAAATGGACATCTGATTTTTGTCTATCCGCTCATAAACAAGAAATCTAAAAGCACGAGTAAAATTTTATCGGATGTATCCACACATGTATTTTTTCTTTCTGATTTTCGATATTTTTTTTTTGTTTTTCACATATGAATGTGGATGGATTCAAATATTTTGAATATCCATTGACATGCTTAATCACTACTTCCTACATCAAATATTTTATCTATTCACCAAGTCTACTCTATTATAGAAATTTTGACCAAAAAAAAAAAGCTTAGCAAAATATTTATAACAAATGGGAAACAAAGCAATAACAAATAAATGGGATTCATGTCAATGCTGAAAACATCCTTTTTTAAATCAGTTAAATTTGTAGTATCTAATATTATATTATGAGAATGTGACTTTAGGATTTAAGCAATAAGATAAGTGACCTCTGGCCCAAAGGATAAGGTGTTGGTCTACAAAATTAAATGTTATGGGCTTGATCCTTAGCAAGGTCGTTTTGTATCAAAAAAAATTCTACATTCAAACAAATTCAAAATCATGTTGAACAGCAATTTACTACATACACCTGGTTCGCTGCAGCTATAACCATCCAATGGCATTCAGAAAGATCAGCTTCAATATTTTGACCGAAATTACAGGAAAAAATAGTTGGAATGATTGGTGCATCGTAAATTCCTACTTTAAGAATTCTATTTTACAACGAAATAAAATTTAAAATGGAATTGTGCACAAAAAATTCCAGCAACGTGTGTGTATCTCTGTGTTAGTGTATGTATTTATGTGTGTATCGAACAATAAGCAATATCAACTATACCTATAAATCGGGCACATGTTGGTATTATGATATTGAATGTAGACATTTTTATATTAACGTAGAAGCATATAAAGGTATTTTTATGAATTGTATTTTGTATAAATTCGAATAATAAGATATGCGACTCTATGGCAAGTTTCGAGATTTCATTTTCGGTCTCGAACTTTTGTTATTTTAAGAATTTTGACATAATTTATAAATTTCAATTTCAACTTTTTTATTTATTTTTATATAATTATACCTATTTTTTATTTACATTAACATGTATAATTTATCTTTAGTCAAGACATAAGATATAAACCAACAATGCTGACTATTTATAAATATCCATTACACTAACAAATATTTACTCGAACAAATTTTTGATATAGACATTCAAAAAAAACTTATTCTAAGGTCACACCAAAAACCAATTGAAGAAATATACATGGTTTTGTATAGCTTGATATTTAAAATTGGACAAGCTTTAAATTGTATGTGTAATCTAAAATTGCGCAAGCTACAGTTACAGTTTAAAGCTTGCGTAATTTAAAACCGCGCAAGCCATACAAAATCATGCATAATTCTGCAATTGGTTTTCAATCAGGCCTAAAGCTAGAATAAGTTTTTTTTTTAAAAAAAACCCTATATCAAAAATTTATCATGCTTATTCATTACTCTAATTTCAACTTTTTTGGGTTACACTATTCACATATTTTGTGCTTTGTACGTTTCCAAAGTTAAAATTTTAGATTTTGAATGTTCATATATTTGAAAATCAAATTATGATTATTTTATTCCTTCTATAAAAATTTGAAACTTTCTAGTTTTATTACTGAGATGCAATTTCGTTTAGCTCCCTCTTGAAACTAAAACGATCATAATCTTAATGTTTTAGCCGAAACCTCAAATCTTGCTCGGTGGCCCAATGGATTTAAGCATTTGTTTTAAGTATCTTATCTTGCCACAAAATCGAATTTATAACACAATTTTACATAAAAACCTAGTAAAATACATCTTACAAATCGAATAATAAGCAATAACAACTGTATCAATAAATCGGGTATATGTTGATGTCATGATATAGAGCATATAGATATGTTTCTATTGCATAAAAGTATATTGCCATTTGTATACCTTGATGCTTTATGGATAATTTTAGTATCATTCTTTGTGTATTTTATCAGCTGCACTAGTGTAATATCTGAGCATATTAGCTGCTCGACTTATGGCTGCTGCTATATGCAGTTCTAACGGTTATCCTCCATCTACACTATCAAGCACAGCAAGTTCTTCAGTGTTCTACTAAATCTGCAAATTTATTCGTTAGCTTTCCCCTTTACTCATTAGACTCATATTGCTCAAATAGTTTATAAGTTAATGTATACAATGAACAGAGAAGATTGCAAATATCATACAACGGAGTAAATCCTAAAAACTCAGAATGGATATTAAAAATTGAACATAAGAAATAGCACTTATACTAATAAATAGCATGTGACGTGCCATGGTCTACAACTATTTTTTGTAAGACTAAAGCAGTTATGAGGAGCAATTTTATTCCATCTTTTTTAATTGATACAGTTTTGAGCCTTATTTTGCTTTTTTGAATTGACTACCTTTGTTGCAGTCATAATTCATAACATCATTTTCCAGTTCAAACTGCAACATCCTAAAGTATTGTATGAAACATAATTTTATGTTTACTCCAAAGACGGGATTAGTGGATTGTGACCAACCGAATGAGATGCTGGTCTGCGAAACAAGAAAATTTGAATTCAATCCCAAAAGTCCATATATTTTATTCTTCAGTTAATTAGGCTGAAGGAAAAACCTGAGAACACTTTTAGTCTGAAGGACAGAAGTTTTAAAATTTAGCCTGAAGGACAAAAAATGATATATTCATATAGCATTGCACATCCATAATGCTATATTCATATAGCATTACACAACTGCTTGTTTGTGTATGCAGAAACTTATAAAATTGTGTTGTATATAACATTATAGATGTGTAATGCTATATGAATATAGCATTATGGATGTGTAATGCTATATGAATATATCATTTTTTGTCCTTCAGGCTAAATTTTAAAACTTCTGTCCTTCAGACTAAAAGTGTTCTCAGGTTTTTCCTTCAGCCTAATTCCCTCTTTTATTCTTTCCTAGATTTAGACAAACTAATAATCACGTTGAACAAAACATTTTATACACCTGGCCTAAATCAACCATGGCAGGGCATTCAGACAGGAAGGCCTTAATATTTTGATGTAAAATATGAAAATTTCACGTTGGGACACTCAGAGCTGCACTAACATCATGCTTTAAGTATCATCTTCTCTCCAAATATACTCTATAATAAAATTTTGCAACAAAAAACTCAATTAATAATCATCTAGAAACATTTTATAAATTGCGATGTTACGTGAATTCAAATGATAAGCCTTTTTTGGATAAAAGGACAAGGCACCGGTTTACAAAACAAGTAATTATAGGTTCAACCGGCAACAAATTCATCGTACTTCTGAATTTAGACATTGTTTTGAAATAATATTGAATAGATATATTTTGTTCACTTAGTTGCAAGGCTTCTATGGTTAACTAGGATCATTCTGACAAAGATTTAACGTGGTTCGGTCAAATTATCTACGTATCCAAAGACCCAACAACCATTCTTTATTTTACTGGAAAAAGAAAGAATACAAAAAAGATACTACAGCAATTATAGGTAGAAATTTAGAGAGACTAACCTATAATTAAAAGTTGAATAATCAATTTTTTCAAATATTTGTTTGCGCTCAAATCCTCTAACTTGACTTGACTGCGAAAAGTAGGATTTTCTGAAGATGTTTTACCTTCATTTATATAGACTTAAAAATGAAGAAATTACATGAAGACTAAGTAAATTAATCGTCCAGTTGCCTTGAAAACTTTCCAAATAGTAATGACGATATGGGTTTCCATAATTTTCCCCGATTTGAATCTTCATGTACAAATTTTTCTTTCTTCATATAGCAATTAATTAATTGATTGTGCCAATTAATTAATTTTCTTTCCTTTCTCCTTTTTCATGTGTCTTAATCAATTAGTTTTCTTTATTCTTTGGCAAATATTTTGAATCATACAAATTTAACACATCTTTTTTGGTTATGACTGTCGCATCTAGAAGCATTTTTTAAATTGTAATATCACATGAATTCAAATGATATTTATTTTTTTGGATAAAAGGACAAGGCATTAGTTTACGAAACAAGTGATTCTAGGTTCAATCGCCAACATATTTATTGTACTCCTAAGTTCAGACATCGTTTTGAAATAATATCGAACAGATTTATTTTGTTCACTTAGTGCAAGGCTTCTATGGTTGACTAGGATCATTTTGACAAGATGATTTGAACAATTTATGTAAGTCAAAGAAATTATGTTGGCCTGATTATAGCATCATAGATTTACTCGTTAAGTATCTTGCTAGCAAATCTACTCTTTCACGGATATGGGCTAGAAGATCAACAAAATATGTATTATAAAGTGCACAATGAGCAATGGCAATTATACCAATAAAGTGGGATATGTGCCGTATCATGACTCATACCATTTTTTTTTCCTATAGATCGAAGCATCTAATTTTTCTATGAATTAGAATTTAATGGGAATTCAAAAAATAAAACAAGTGACTGTTTTGGATAAGCCATTCGTCTACGAAATCATAAATTATGCATTCCATATCTAGCATAGTAGGTTAACTTTATTATTATCATATTTTTACTTTAGAAATAAATTCCAGCATTACAAGGCGCGTCATAGTGCTTGCAATGATTGCACCTTTTGGTGCGGTGCACATGAGAAGGCACACCAAATCACATACCACACATGGTGCAAAAAGGCTTTCCAAATGAAATTTTCGGTACCCCCTCGTATGTCCACCATGCGCATTTTCATAGGAAGACTTGTTATAACAAAAAGAATCATTTGTTATTACGTGTTACCAATCATATGTGTGTGTGTCCGTGATATATTGCGATGTGAGACTAATTACAATCCAGTATACGCGTCCACTCTAATACAATGCGAGCCACGCATAACATTTTCTTTATAAAAAAATTGTCTATGAGCTTTATTTTATGTAATTTTTTTACAATCCATGGTGCATATTTTTTTCTTGATTTCCCTTTGCTTGAAGACAAATGCATGTGACAATTGGAAAAACTATAATTTTTTGATGAAATATACATCCAAAAAATGATAATGTATTATGAGACGGCATACAATTTAAAATTTGGATAGTACAATTTAATGATTTTGTGAAAGAAATATCGACCACACTCTACACAATATAAGACGATATTCTTTGGGATAGGATTTAGGTGCTACTTGTATATTATTCTAAATAATGCACTCTTATAGCCGATTCACAATTAGAGTGGCGCAGCGAAAGCATGGTGGGCCCGTAACCCACAGGTCCCAGGATCAAAACCTAGCTCTGGTAAAATTTTGTTCCTTCTTTGTGTTTGCAAGGGTAATTTGGTCATTGTGTGTGTGTGTTCGATTATCTAGTCATGTTGATATGTATGTACCTTGTCGAAGGAAACAAAAACCTTAAGCTGTTAAGCATAATTTGCAAGCAATGAAATCAGCTCACACCTATACGTTGACACATCAAAGTTCCCAGAACCCAAACTGCCACCCTTAAACAATTGTAATGCATGCTATATTAAATATAAAATGTATCAAAACTGATTCATGGACATGCTACAGATTTCAAAAGCTGGTGCTCAAATTAGGAAGGCCAACTGGAGAAGGTGTTTACCTATTTCTCTTTATATAATAAAATAAGATAGGTCCAAGCTTCTCACAAACCTGTTAAATATTCAAGTCAATTCAAAGAAAAGGCAAATCCTAGAATAAATACACAATAATTTTTTTGCAGATACAACTATTCATGATAAAGATAAAACATATGCTTACGAAGTATGATAATATTCTAAATAATGCACTCTTATAGCCGATTCACAATTAGAGTGGCGCAGCGAAAGCATGGTGGGCCCGTAACCCACAGGTCCCAGGATCAAAACCTAGCTCTGGTAAAAATTTGTTCCTTCTTTGTGTTTGCAAGGGCAATTTGGTCATTTTGTGTGTGTGTTCGATTATCTAGTCATGTTGTTATGTATGTACCTTGTCGAAGGAAACAAAAACCTTATGCTGTTAAGCATATTTTGCAAGCAATGAAATCAGCTCACACCTATACGTTGACACATCAAAGTTCCCAGAACCCAAACTGCCACCCTTAAACAATTGTAATGCATGCTATATTAAATATAAAATGTATCAAAACTGATTCATGGACATGCTACAGATTTCAAAAGCTGGTGCTCAAATTAGGAAGGCCAACTGGAGAAGGTGTTTACCTATTTCTCTTTATATAATAAAATAAGATAGGTCCAAGCTTCTCACAAACCTGTTAAATATTCAAGTCAATTCAAAGAAAAGGCAAATCCTAGAATAAATACACAATAATTTTTTTGCAGATAAACTATTCATGATAAAGATAAAACATATGCTTACGAAGTATAATAATATTATTTTGCTATATTATTATATCAATATGTTTCTCATGGCTGATGGCTCACTCTATATAAGCAAATGAAGCATTAGTAATAACAAAAAGTAAAATAACAATACATCCTAAGAGATGTCAATAAACTATTTACTAAAAATGCCCCTGGATTTGATACTGAAGAAACTCTGGTGTAAAACGTGGATTAATTCAAAATTTTGAGGTAACATGCAAGATAGCATAAATATCCAACTGACCAAATGCTAACAACTTCAAAGCGGATGTAAAAAAACTTTAATATGGTGAACTCGAGATATATAATAGACAAGCAATAAGTGTTCAACAACTTGTCAGAGCGGAAACTGTGTTTTACCAATAGATTGCGGGAAAAAATTAGGAAAAAAATGATGGTTTGTTGGAGAATTGTCACCGAATCCACTGTGGGAACAAAGTGCAGCAGACCGTTATCCATCCACTGTTGAGAGCAAGGAGTTTTCGCTGCTCTGTGACCAGCCTGACGCATTGCCTCCTGTACTACAGCCAGCATAGTCAGACCTTACAGCCCAACTATACAGGCCACTCAGCAACTTGGATCGGGCGGACCAGCTAATTGCACAACGTGCCCAAATCCAATAACATGACCCAACATTCCATCACTTCGATGCCCCACTTGGTCACAAGCTCACGTTACTAAGCTCGGCAATTGTTTAGATGAAGAATTGATATTTGTATGGAATTATTAACTGATATTTGGTGATGTGGGACTAAGATGATAATTTTAGCTTACCAGTCATTGCAGTAGCATCCATTCCTTCTTGCTAAATGTAGTAAGATGCCGGTATCAACATTCACATCTGCAGTTGCAAAAATGTAAACTTATAATTTCAGCTTATGTCGGATTACTGTTTTTTTCCCCTATCTTGATTATGCTTATATTATATAATGAGCTTTAAAAAGAAAACAAACAAAAAAGTGAACCACACAATAGCTTGGGTCAGGCAGACCAGAAACTGGTTCAAATTAGTGAAACTAAACAGTACAACCCTTTTTTATTACTCTTTAAAACTGAAATCCAACCCTTTTTTTTTAAAGATTTTTAGTTGTAACAATGTTGTTGATCCAGATAAATTAATATAAAAAAAAGGTGCAGCACCAGCAACAAATCTTGTCTACAACAGTCATGACAGCAGCAGTCCTTATTTGGTATTATGTATATGATGATTTAACATTAAAATATAAATTTGTTTCTAATAATTCATATAACTTCAACCCTTTTTACTCAAGATTAAATGTCAAAAGCCATTTTAAATCGATAGCTATAGGTGTGAATGATATTATTCAGTAGTAGCTAGATTGAAACACTACAGGAAAGAAGAAAAATAATGGCAAGAGAAGGAATGAGAGAACAAGATTTTGCATGCCTGAACGGTGGTATCTGCAACCAAATGCAGATGATAATAATTGCGGATGATATTAAAATATGTTTTTAATATAGATCAATAACCTGTAGCTTAGTTGTGTATCATAAACTATAAAAGAAAATATATGGCTTCATGATAAAATAAAAAATCTTCATTGTTTCTGCGTACCTTTGTTGAATTTTATAATGCGCATTACATCAGTATGACGTGTAATATTACATTTCCTGTATGCTACTTGCACTCAACCTAACATCTTGAAAATGCACTGTATTATTTTAAAGTCTGCTATTTCATTTTTATAGATCTTTTAATTTAAAATTCATTCTTTGATTTGACAGATTTTTTATTTTTAATTCATAAACCTATAAATAAGTATATAATAGTATTTTCAAAAAGTCTAATTTTTTTAAACGCTGACCTTCTCCATTTAAAATTCATTCAAAATGCAGGTCAAATTCATAATTAAGAAAAAAATTAACAATATTTCTTTCATCTGATATTATACAACTTAACGGTCGGTTTTTCCACCGTTGTGCGGTTATACTAGTAAAACTATAATATCTCAATTTTATCTATATCCCATTGTTTAAAAACATATAAAACAACTGGTTTGAGGTTTGAGAGATTTGAGGAAAGGCAGAGCAAAAGATTATAAGTAATTTTTTGTAAACTTTTGATATTTTATAAAAATGAATTTTTTTCATCGAAGGATTTGAATCTTTTTGACATTTTCTGAAAAATAGAATTTCTCCCAATATTTAAAAAATATTGATATATATTTTGAATTTAGTAAAAAAAATGTTTTCTTTAATAATTTTTACTTTAATGAGTGAATTGCTAACATTTTGAGTTATTCTGACTTTTAAAAATTATTTATATTTTACTCTTTCAAATATCTTAAATTTTCATCAATACCTTCAAAGATTTTTCAAATATTCTTAGAAATTTAAACATTTGGAAATAATGAATATATTTTTCGAAACAATCTGAAGTTTTTGACAAAATTTGAATTAAAAAAAAAATTGATATTTAATTACTATTTTCTAAAAGTTGAACTATTTCTTACATTTTGACTTTCTTGGAATATTATTTTTCAATATATTTGAGTATTTAAAAAGAAAACATAAAAACTGGGTCCTTTTTATAAAACTATAATGTCTCAATACGTCTATATCCCATTGTTTAAAAATATATAAAACAATTGGTTTAAGGTTTGAGAGATTTGAGGAAAAGGTGCAGGAAAAAAATATTAATGTTTTTGTAAACTTCTCATATTTTATAAAAAATGAATTTTTTTTTCGAAGGTTTTGACATTTTTGAAAAATAGAACTTCCCCAAAGTCTCTTTAAGATATTTTTAATTTATTTTAGAGGTTTTTCAATATAGTTTAATTTATTTAAAGAAATAGAATTTTCAAATTAGAAGATTTCTACGAAATTATAAAAAAAAACTTTATTTAATATCTTTTAGTGAAGGAATATAAATTATACTAGTCTTGTTGAATCGATGGTGATATATAATAATTATACAAAAAATTAATACATGTGTACTAACAAAAAAGGCAGCTGCAGTGCATCAAAGTTACAAGATGGTTTTGCACCTTTCTAACCCAATCCCCATTAATAACTATGATAAGTTCAAAATCAGGTTGGACTTCTAAACTAATTTATGTACATGAAATTCTAGTCATATAGCATTATACTTGATCGATAATTTTGCGAAATGACAAAAAATCTTTGTGGAATATTTTTTGGTAAAAGAAACATAAACTTTATCAATCATGTTGAATAAACTACGAAGTATAATGAATATATTTAAAAAATTAGTGATGTACATTTACACAAAATCCACGCATCATGCGCCAAGTCTACAAAATGATTTTGCACCTTTGTGAGTTGCCCATTTAGATAACTATGATAAATTCGAAATCATGTTGATTAGCAATTTGTCTTATCCAGCTACCCAAGATAACCGTTATCAAACAATGACATTCAAAAGGATAATCATAATATTGTTATGTAAATCATGAAGATAACTGTTGGCCTAATTAGAGCATCACACCTAGGTCTCGCAATGGTCGACTATAGATATGTATAGTATCATGTTCATAATAGCATCTGAAACCATTTCAGTATATCAGATCTTCGTAGCTACGTATATCAAATGGACATCTGATTTTTGTCTATCCGCTTATAAACAAGAAATCTAAAAGCACGAGTAAAATATTATCGGATGTATCCACACATGTATTTTTTCTTTCTGATTTTCGATATTTTTTTTTCATTTTTCACGTATGAATGTGCATGGATTCAAATATTTTGAATATCCATTGACATGCTTAATCACTACTTCCTACATCAAATATTTTATCTATTCACCAAGTCTACTCTATTATAGAAATTTTGACCAAAAAAAAAGCTTAGCAAAATATTTATAACAAATGGGAAACAAAGCAATAACAAATAAATGGGATTCATGTCAATGCTGAAAACATCCTTTTTTAAATCAGTTAAATTTGTAGTATCTAATATATTATATTATGAGAATGTGACTTTAGGATTTAAGCAATAAGATAAGTGACCTCTGGCCCAAAGGATAAGGTGTTGGTCTACAAAATCAAATGTTATGGGCTTGATCCTTAGCAAGGTCGTTTTGTATCAAAAAAATTTCTACATTCAAACAAATTCAAAATCATGTTGAACAGCAATTTACTACATACACCTGGTTCACTGCAGCTATAACCATTCAATGGCATTCAGAAAGATCAGCTTCAATATTTTGACGGAAATTACAGGAAAAAGTAGTTGGAATGATTGGTGCATCGTAAATTCCTACTTTAAGAATTTTATTTTACAACGAAATAAAATTTAAAATGGAATTGTGCACAAAAAATTCCAGCAACGTGTGTGTATCTCTGTGTTAGTGTATGTATTTATGTGTGTATCGAATAATAAGCAATATCAACTATACCTATAAATCGAGCACATGTTGGTATTATGATATAGAATGTAGACATTTTTATATTAACGTAGAAGCATATAAAGGTATTTTTATGAATTGTATTTTGTATAAATTCGAATAATAAGATATGCGACTCTATGGCAAGTTTCGAGATTTCATTTTCGGTCTCGAACTTTTGTTATTTTAAGAATTTTGATATAATTTATAAATTTCAATTTCAACTTTTTTTATTTATTTTTATATAATTATAGCTATTTTTTATTTACATTAACATGTATAATTTATCTTTAGTCAAGACATAAGATATAAACCAACAATGCTGACTATTTATAAATATCCATAACACTAACAAATATTTACTCGAACAAATTTTTGATATAGACATTCAAAAAAAACTTATTCTAAGGTCACACCAAAAACCAATTGAAGAAATATACATGGTTTTGTATAGCTTGATATTTAAAATTGGACAAGCTTTAAATTGTATGTGTAATCTAAAATTGCGCAAGCTACCGTTACAGTTTAAAGCTTGCGTAATTTAAAACCGCGCAAGCCATACAAAATCATGCATAATTCTGCAATTGGTTTTCAATCAGGCCTAAAGCTAGAATAAGTTTTTTTTTAAAAAAACCCTATATCAAAAATTTATCCTGCTTATTCATTACTCTAATTTCAACTTTTTCTGGTTACACTATTCACATATTTTGTGCTTTGTACGTTTCCAAAGTTAAAATTTTAAATTTTGAATATTCATATATTTGAAAATCAAATTATGATTATTTTGTTCCTTCTATAAAAATTTGAAACTTTCTAGCTTTATTACTGAGATGCAATTTCGTTTAGCTCCCTCTTGAAACTAAAACGATCATAATCTTAATGTTTTGGCCGAAACCTCAAATCTTGCTCGGTGGCCCAATGGATTTAAGCATTTGTTTTAAGTATCTTATCTTGCCACAAAATCGAATTTATAACACAATTTTACATAAAAACCTAGTAAAATACATCTCACAAATCGAATAATAAGCAATAACAACTATATCAATAAATCGGGTATATGTTGATGTCACGATATAGAGCATATAGATATGTTTCTATTGCATAAAAGTATATTGTCATTTGTATACCTTGATGCTTTATGGATAATTTCAGTATCATTCTTTGTGTATTTTATCAGCTGCACTAGTGTAATATCTGAGCATATTAGCTGCTCGACTTATGGCTGCTGCTATATGCAGTTCTAACGGTTATCCTCCATCTACACTATCAAGCATAGCAAGTTCTTCAGTGTTCTACTAAATCTGCAAATTTATTCGTTAGCTTTCCCCTTTACTCATTAGACTCATATTGCTCAAATAGTTTATAAGTTAATGTATACAATGAACAGAGAAGATTGCAAATATCATACAACGGAGTAAATCCTAAAAACTCAGAATGGATATTAAAAATTGAACATAAGAAATAGCACTTATACTAATAAATAGCATGTGACGTGCCATGGTCTACAACTATTTTTTTGTAAGACTAAAGCAGTTATGAGGAGCAATTTTATTCCATCTTTTTTAATTGATACAGTTTTGAGCCTTATTTTGCTTTTTTGAATTGACTACCTTTGTTGCAGTCATAATTCATAACATCATTTTCCAGTTCAAACTGCAACATCCTAAAGTATTCTATGAAACATAATTTTATGTTTACTCCAAAGACGGGGTTAGTGGATTGTGACCAACCGAATTAGATGCTGGTCTGCGAAACAAGAAAATTTGAATTCAATCCCAAAAGTCCATATATTTTATTCTTTCCTAGATTTAGACAAACTAATAATCACGTTGAACAAATCATTTTATACACCTGGCCTAAATCAACCATGGCAGGGCATTCAGACAGGAAGGCCTTAATATTTTGATGTAAAATATGAAAATTTCACGTTGGGACACTCAGAGCTGCACTAACATCATGCTTTAAGTATCATCTTCTCTCCAAATATACTCTATAATAAAATTTTGCAACAAAAAACTCAATTAATAATCATCTAGAAACATTTTATAAATTGCGATGTTACGTGAATTCAAATGATAAGCCTTTTTTGGATAAAAGGACAAGGCACCGGTTTACAAAACAAGTAATTATAGGTTCAACCGGCAACAAATTCATCGTACTTCTGAATTTAGACATTGTTTTGAAATAATATTGAATAGATATATTTTGTTCACTTAGTTGCAAGGCTTCTATGGTTAACTAGGATCATTCTGACAAAGATTTAACGTGGTTCGGTCAAATTATCTACGTATCCAAAGACCCAACAACCATTCTTTATTTTACTGGAAAAAGAAAGAATACAAAAAAGATACTACAGCAATTATAGGTAGAAATTTAGAGAGACTAACCTATAATTAAAAATTGAATAATCAATTTTTTCAAATATTTGTTTGCGCTCAAATCCTCTAACTTGACTTGACTGCGAAAAGTAGGATTTTCTGAAGATGTTTTACCTTCATTTATATAGACTTAAAAATGAAGAAATTACATGAAGACTAAGTAAATTAATCGTCCAGTTGCCTTGAAAACTTTCCAAATAGTAATGACGATATGGGTTTCCATAATTTCCCCGATTTGAATCTTCATGTACAAATTTTTCTTTCTTCATGTAGCAATTAATTAATTGATTGTGCCAATTAATTAATTTTCTTTCCTTTCTCCTTTTTCATGTGTCTTAATCAATTAGTTTTCTTTCTTCTTTGGCAAATATTTTGAATCATACAAATTTAACACATCTTTTTTGGTTATGACTGTCGCATGTAGAAGCATTTTTTAAATTGTAATATCACATGAATTCAAATGATATTTATTTTTTTGGATAAAAGGACAAGGCATTAGTTTACGAAACAAGTGATTCTAGGTTCAATCGCCAAAAATTTATTGTACTCCTAAGTTCAGACATCGTTTTGAAATAATATCGAACAGATTTATTTTGTTCACTTAGTGCAAGGCTTCTATGGTTGACTAGGATCATTTCGACAAGATGATTTGAACAATTTATGTAAGTCAAAGAAATTATGTTGGCCTGATTATAGCATCATAGATTTACTCGTTAAGTATCTTGCTAGCAAATCTACTCTTTCACGGATATGGGCTAGAAGATCAACAAAATATGTATTATAAAGTGCACAATGAGCAATGGCAATTATACCAATAAAGTGGGATATGTGCCGTATCATGACTCATACCATTTTTTTTCCTATAGATCGAAGCATCTAATTTTTCTATGAATTAGAATTTAATGGGAATTCAAAAAATAAAACAAGTGACTGTTTTGGATAAGCCATTCGTCTACGAAATCATAAATTATGCATTCCATATCTAGCATAGTAGGTTAACTTTATTATTATCATATTTTTACTTTAGAAATAAATTCCAGCATTACAAGGCGCGTCATAGTGCTTGCAATGATTGCACCTTTTGGTGCGGTGCACATGAGAAGGCACACCAAATCACATACCACACATGGTGCAAAAAGGCTTTCCAAATGAAATTTTCGGTACCCCCTCGTATGTCCACCATGCGCATTTTCATAGGAAGACTTGTTATAACAAAAGGAATCATTTGTTATTACGTGTTACCAATCATATGTGTGTGTGTCCGTGATATATTGCGATGTGAGACTAATTACAATCCAGTATACGCGTCCACTCTAATACAATGCGAGCCACGCATAACATTTTCTTTATAAAAAAATTGTCTATGAGCTTTATTTTATGTAATTTTTTTACAATCCATGGTGCATATTTTTTTCTTGATTTCCCTTTGCTTGAAGACAAATGCATGTGACAATTGGAAAAACTATAATTTTTTGATGAAATATACATCCAAAAAATGATAATGTATTATGAGACGGCATACAATTTAAAATTTGGATAGTACAATTTAATGATTTTGTCAAAGAAATATCGACCACACTCTACGCAATATAAGACGATATTCTTTGGGATAGGATTTAGGTGCTACTTGTATATTATTCTAAATAATGCACTCTTATAGCCGATTCACAATTAGAGTGGCGCAGCGAAAGCATGGTGGGCCCGTAACCCACAGGTCCCAAGATCAAAACCTAGCTCTGGTAAAAATTTGTTCCTTCTTTGTGTTTGCAAGGGCAATTTGGTCATTTTGTGTGTGTGTTCGATTATCTAGTCATGTTGATATGTATGTACCTTGTCGAAGGAAACAAAAACCTTATGCTGTTAAGCATATTTTGCAAGCAATGAAATCAGCTCACACCTATACGTTGACACATCAAAGTTCCCAGAACCCAAACTGCCACCCTTAAACAATTGTAATGCATGCTATATTAAATATAAAATGTATCAAAACTGATTCATGGACATGCTACAGATTTCAAAAGCTGGTGCTCAAATTAGGAAGGCCAACTGGAGAAGGTGTTTACCTATTTCTCTTTATATAATAAAATAAGATAGGTCCAAGCTTCTCACAAACCTGTTAAATATTCAAGTCAATTCAAAGAAAAGGCAAATCCTAGAATAAATACACAATAATTTTTTTGCAGATACAACTATTCATGATAAAGATAAAACATATGCTTACGAAGTATAATAATATTATTTTGCTATATTATTATATCAATATGTTTCTCATGGCTGATGGCTCACTCTATATAAGCAAATGAAGCATTAGTAATAACAAAAAGTAAAATAACAATACATCCTAAGAGATGTCAATAAACTATTTACTAAAAATGCCCCTGGATTTGATACTGAAGAAACTCTGATGTAAAACGTGGATTAATTCAAAAATTTAAGGCAACATGCAAGATAGCATAAATATCCAACAGACCAAATGCTAACAACTTCAAAGCGGATGTAAAAAAAACTTTAATATGGTGAACTCGAGATATATAATAGACAAGCAATAAGTGTTCAACAACTCGAGATATTATTATACGAAGTATAATAATATTATTTTGCTATATTATTATATCAATATGTTTCTCATGGCTGATGGCTCACTCTATATAAGCAAATGAAGCATTAGTAATAACAAAAAGTAAAATAACAATACATCCTAAGAGATGTCAATAAACTATTTACTAAAAATGCCCCTGGATTTGATACTGAAGAAACTCTGATGTAAAACGTGGATTAATTCAAAATTTTAAGGCAACATGCAAGATAGCATAAATATCCAACAGACCAAATGCTAACAACTTCAAAGCGGATGTAAAAAAACTGTAATATGGTGAACTCGAGATATATAATAGACAAGCAATAAGTGTTCAACAACTTGTCAGAGCGGAAACTGTGTTTTACCAATAGATTGCGGGAAAAAATTAGGAAAAAAATGATGGTTTGTTGGAGAATTGTCACCGTATCCACTGTGGGAACAAAGTGCAGCAGACCGTTATCCATCCACTGTTGAGAGCAAGGAGTTTTCGCTGCTCTGTGACCAGCCTGACGCATTGCCTCCTGTACTACAGCCAGCATAGTCAGACCTTACAGCCCAACTATACAGGCCACTCAGCAACTTGGATCGGGCGGACCAGCTAATTGCACAACGTGCCCAAATCCAATAACATGACCCAACATTCCATCACTTCGATGCCCCACTTGGTCACAAGCTCACGTTACTAAGCTCGGCAATTGTTTAGATGAAGAATTGATATTTGTATGGAATTATTAACTGATATTTGGTGATGTGGGACTAAGATGATAATTTTAGCTTACCGGTCATTGCAGTAGTATCCATTCCTTCTTGCTAAATGTAGTAAGATGCGGGTATCAACATTCACATCTGCAGTTGCAAAAATGTAAACTTATAATTTCAGCTTATGTCGGATTATTTTTTTTTTTCCCTATCTTGATTATGCTTATATTATATAATGAGCTTTAAAAAGAAAACAAACAAAAAAGTGAACCACACAATAGCTTGGGTCAGGCAGACCAGAAACTGGTTCAAATTAGTGAAACTAAACAGTACAACTCTATATAGCCCCAGTCAGTCCTAAAGAAACTACTTTATTATTATCAGCCTCATGCTTTTGTATATGTTTACATTTCCAAAGGAATACTAGTTAAATGTTTGTATCAGTAACCTTTCATTTTCAATGGTTGCAAATTCACACATCATAGATAAAATTTCAAAAATCTTTTGCATTTTTTTTTAGCAATATGCAGGAATTCAAAAAAGAAATCATATGAAGGAAAGTTTGTATGATTTCATTTCTAACGCTTGTAGAAAGGAAAAAAAAAGGTGCCTTATTATCATGTTAACTGTAAAGTAATCTGGTGTGGATGTAGTTTTAATTTAGCCATTTCGGTAGGCAATATACCTAAAATAGTATTACAAGCTGTTAGTTGATTTCGATTACCGATTTTGCATTTGATCACAGACGAAGTTAGTTTTGATTTGTTTGTTTGCTGGAGATTTCAATTTAGTACAAAGTCATGTTGATGAGCATCTTATTTTTGACCTGACCTCAATCTGGACATGCCATTTGATATAAAAAAAGAAAACTATTGCTGATATAGAATGAAGAATCCACATAAAAAGGTAGGCACGCACATTATCTTCATAACAGACCTCAATCTGGACATGCCATTTGATACGTTTTTCTCCAATTTTGTTTAGCAGATTGAAGCATCATAGAGAACTTGAGAATATATTCATCTTTTCCTTTTCCAACTCTGCATTTGTTGCTCTTGACTAATTTTGATGCAACTGATGACGAATTGCTTTAACTTCAGATCTCTTAGTGCACCAGTTTCCTAAAATTTCAGGGCTAACTTAAATGTATATTTCAAATATTCATAAAACCATACTGTCTATATTATGCCCATGTAAGTAAATAATTCTACGGCAATAAAGGAAATAATTAATCACTCAAATTTAGGGAAACTATATGCGATGTAATTCGGTTTTCATAGTAATGATCGCAGCATTTGGAGTTAATTTCAGTAATTAGTCGTATTATACACAAAATAGGGAGACCAGGACACGAGATAAATGCAACAATTCCTACAAATTAGGAGAAATATTGTTTTAGTTTCCTAAATTAACTCCAATTTATCCAGTTAAAAACCTACACAAGCTAGAACTTTCTAAAACTTAAAAAATTAGTCCATATGCATAGAATTTGTACTAACAATTGCCATAAAATCACATCAATCGTGTACAACCCAACAAAATATAGCTACTGTGAGCACCAAAACCTAAAATATAACAAAAAAGAATCAATATATTTTTCAAATGTAGAGCACTGGCAGAGATCATGCCCCTTACCTACCGGAACCTCGCAAAAATTAAACTATAATTCCGAGTGGATCTTTCATTTCCTTTGTAGGAAACTTACAAATTTTAACCAAAATAATTGAGCTCCACGTCTTCTTTTTCCTTTTCTTTTCTCAAAGATATTCTCCAACGTCAACTTCGCCGTAGGATTCGATGGTTCGATACTCGCATCCGATCATCATACAGGCAGTTGAAACGACATCGGCTTAAAATTTCAATGATTTCCGTAGAGTAAAATTTGCATTTTAATGTGACTTTAACGTCTGAGCTTAAGTGGTGTGATATAATGACGTGGGGGTGAGCATAAGGGTTGGGTATTGCACCATTTTATGTCAAGGCGATACGGTACCAGAAAAGTGAGACTACATACCGCCATTGGACATCTCCATATTTTCTACTATGATTCTACCTATGAAGGGTTACGGACAGTTGTAACTTGCAGCTGTGTTTAACAAATTTCATTTTGAATGTAGCATGTTTTTTTGTTAAGTATGACTGTTAGTCGTCATGGAGAACTGCAGCGTACGTCCAGAATATAAAGCATCCGAGTGTATCGTATTATCTATAATACATATGCAAATTCATTAGTCAAAATTTTCTTTGCTAAGTATTTAATACACATCTGAAATGTCTAGTTAGAGTTCGGATATGGGGACGTAGCATGTTTTTTGCTAAGTATAGGATCGTAGCATGTTGTTTGCTAAGTACAACTATTAGTCGCTATGAAAAACTATAGTGTATGTTCAAAATACGAAGTATCAAAGTGTTTCATATATCCATAATATAAATATGAGTTCATTGGTCAAAGATTCACCTGATTCCGAATTGGTATGAAAAAATTGTTGTATTTTGAACGAAAAATAGTGAATTCTGCCTAGTCGGAGTTTGGACGGGGGGATGAAGTATGTCATTTGTTAAGTACAATTGTTAATCTCCCTAAAGAACTAATAAAGTTGGGAATTTTCCCTATAGGCAATTATGTTGGTTGTTACGTATATCTACCTCGATAATCAATGCTATTTAAAATAAAAGGTGTTTTCTTTCTATTATATACTTTTTACATTGTGATATAATTAATTAAGTAATTAATTCAAATTATATTAAATAGAAAATTCATAAATGATATGTTGTGTGATAGTAACTGTAATCATGATAAATTTATCATATTAAAATAACTTATTATTTTAAATATTTCTAATCAAGATGTTTCGAGACATGATATCGATACATCCTGTAATGGCCCGTATCTTCGTACTCTTTGAATCGACAATAAATCACATGTGTCCAACTCAAGTGAACAAAAATACAAATCACTGGGGGTGAAGAAGAAAGATAGAAGAAGAAACAAGTAGAATCAACAACATAGAATCGCACAATCGCAGCGGAACAAAATATAATATATAATAATGTATTTTTATACAAAAGAATTTGTAGCTGTAAATATATATACAATCATCAGAGTACAACAACAAATACATTAATAAGGACAGTTATTATAACTTGTCCTCACCGGTGCTGACAATATAGTCTACACACACAACGGAATATAATCAAGCACGGGTATACGTCTCTGACAGCCAGCTCGTCTCCTGAGCTCCATGGTATCCAAACCTGAATCTGTAATACTCGGTCTGACCCGAGCATTATAATAAAATAACAACTGAGTCGCTCTGGAAAACCAACGTGAGATAAACACATTCAATTTGAATTATCGAAGTTATCAAATCCTTTGAAAATCAAAGGTATCTCGTAAGACCACGCCACACGTAAACACGACGGGTTTTTACCTTACGATAACAAAAAACATTTGATATCAAAATCATCTGATATTATAGTAGTGTTTATAGAAAGTAAATTAGAATATAGTTGAAATGCTTGCATCTCACGTTTCAACATAGTTGGGCACAATAAAAACTGCACAGGCTCGTAGTGGATATTGGATTCCATATAATGACCGGGGTACCGGGGTACTGCACGTCACAGTGCACCTCTAGAAAATGTACCGAGGACCTCGCCAAGATCCTCTGCCAACACAAGACCGTTTCTATCCCTAACTTGGATAGTACCGAATATGTTATCACCCGGGTGTTACCACCCTTATCGAGGGCTCTTCTTTTTCCATGTACAGCCATATCCATAATTTTAATACATCCGAGGGTATCTAGAAAGGTGATAGCATACCGTAATTGGGTGCGACCTACTTAGCCTTGCTGCATCTCCCATGTTTCAGTCATTCCTGCTTGATGAGGCTTGAGGCTAACGTTTACCTTTTAGAATACCATTCATCCTTAGAATGCTAGCATTGCCTTCCAAACAGTGATGCAATGATAGCATTCACCCATCAAGTTGTCCTAGGTCTAGACAAACCGAATCACCGTATTCGCTATCTTCACGATATCCGTTCATAATGCTCAAATCAGATCGAAATGGTTTTCGGATAATTAAATCTGATCTCGGTCTCTTCGAAACGATCAACGAAATTGGCCAATATTTGATAGTCGGTTATTTAACAATCAATATAACATCCATATGCGTCACTAGGTCCATATTATAATTTTCCAAAATTTATTTTCAAAGTATCTTTATAAGGCATATATATTCAAATCCCTTCCAAATTTTCAATATTTGAGACAACTCAAATACTTATCCATAGCAGGATATTTCAAACCATCTCTTATTTCAACACTTAGAAAAATATTTAAAAATATATTTTTCTAAACCCCTTACTTTTCAACACTTAGGAAAGATCTATTTATTTCTCTTTTCTCAAAATCCTTCACAATTTATATTGTAAATTTCATAACTCGTTTGTAACAAATTCTATAAGTTCCAGAGTTCCTTAATTAATTTTCTTTAATATTTCCAAAGTCGAAACACTTATCTATATTTTCAAACATGTATTCTAACTTCTTTTATGAATCCTAATTCATTTTTCGAAGTTCACTTTTATTTAAATACTTCAGAAATTTTCCTTACATTTCCCCAAATTCCTTATTGAGAATTTCTCTTATAAACCCCATCTACTGAATAAACCCCATTTCAAAACCTTGAGAAGATTTATAAATAAATTTAAATCATTACAAAACTCTATATATATATATATAAAATAAGCATTTAAATAATAATAGTTTATTTTTAAAACATGTTCAAGGAATTATTTAAAATATCGAAACACTTTTTATAAACGTCAATAACTCATTTTTAGCTAAACAAATCGATTTACATAGCTGATTATAAAAATTAGAATTTAATTTCAGTTAATATTTGATATTTGAAAAATTCACTTGCGAAGTATTTCAATACTAACAAGTTTTTGATTACATAGTTAAATAAACAAAATTTCCTTTCTAAACAAAAACTTGACTTGTTAACAAAAATATACATTTTTTAAGAATCTTAATAACCCAATCAATTTATAAATCTCTCTTGATTCACAATACATCGATTTCATTCCAATTTCCTAACCATTTTCACTTTCCAACATAGCCTCCACCGTTTTTCCCAAAACTATTTTCATCTCTTGATATAAATTTATGCTGTCGAATATTATTCCCAATTTATCAACTAATCTCTTTTCCCTTATTTATAACATCGTTTTTATTTATAAACTCATTTGGGCTTTACTTATTATCAATATAATCTCATTTATAAAATTCCATTTTTTATAAATCCATTTCTTAATAAATACAATTTATTTTTCAAATCTATTTTAAATATTGATTTTAACTTCTTTCCATATTCTTCCCCGAAATATCATTTTAAAATCCAGTTTTAAAAACCCTTTATATAATTTATTTTAAAATCTCCATTTAAAATATTTTACAAATAGTTAAGTAAAATTCTAGAATCAAATTATTATTTTATCCAACTCAACTTCCTTTAAAGTAATCCAAACTCCACTATAAATATTTTATATCCAAATTCTCTTTTTAATTCCTTCAAATCCAAAGATAATATTTACGGTATTTAAAATACCAAATTAAGGTCAATGCTACTATAACCTCCAAAGATTCAATCCCCACATAATCTATATTGGTTTATTCACACAAATCATGTATCACCATATATGAAATTAAAATAAACATTTTTGAGGAATCTAGTTGGATCCCTCCAAGCAGTTTCCCTGCATCTGCAGATGTTAATACAACATAAAAGTATCAATCCCACATCGAGAGGGATATCACGGTAATATAGAGTTATCCGCTATTATGTGGAGTGTATATGGTCTCATCCGCTCCAACAGCGGAAAAAATATCCAACTACTAATATATATTACTATATATATATATATAACATCCAAACTGATAAAAATTTATAAATTCAACCAATATCCAATAATTTATTTTGCTTATTATAAATTAATTCTATCAATCCAAAAAGAGTGAGATTTACTCACCCTGATTTATTTGCAATCCGTTCTAATTTATTCTATTGCATAGATTCCCCATTGCGAACCAACTCGATTTGTTTCATGATTTTTGGACCCCGTATGCAAATTTTACTAAATTTTATTAGCTATCTCAATTTAAATTTTAAATCAAACAAACTAATTATATAATTAAATTTAGTTATACCTCCACCATTTCATTCGTCTCTCTATCTTATTGACGAAAGGCTATAGTCACCCAAGCTAAAAGCTTTCTCAATCCATAAACGAGTCACACAAATCCTAACAGTGCATCGACGTACTGGTATGCAAAACAATTTTCCAAAACTCGAAGAAAGCCCAACTTCTAAATCGAACATTCCTTTTCAAACAATTATCCCCAAACGCGACACCCCCTTACCTTCATCACAGCGCTGTCGTGCCCAGAACCATCGACGAACTCGCGCCGTCCCTTGCTCGCGTACGCCTTATCACATGTACACGAATTCGACCTCCACCTTCCTCGTCGTTGTGCACTGCCACGACCTCCCCCTAGCTTCGATCGATCGCGACTCCAAATTTGACCCAGATGCGAGTGAGTCGCTTTGTCCACCACTACTCCCCAACGTCGCCACTGTCTCATGCTTCTACCACATCGCGAATCCCCTCGCACGCGTACTTCATTCGCCGTGCTTGAGTCGAGCGTCGAGTTGAACATCACGACAATGTCGCTATGTAATTTTTTCTTTTCTTTTCTTCGTATACCAATTGATTTCAAATTTGAAGAGACAAGGATAGAGGGATTTACGATTTAAGCTCGCGATTTTATTTAATTTGATTTCGTTTTCATTCTTTTCTATAAACAAATAAAAAGGAAGATAGGGAAGACGTTTTAAACAAATAAGGTAGGTACGGGAATGTAGGGTGCGACTCGTAGGGATGAAAGAAGACGGCTGTAGGGTTAAATCGACGTAAATATATTTTATTTAATTTCAAAATACCTAGATATTTATTTTGAATCCTTGTCAAAGCATGCCGCCTGGCATTTCAAATGTTATATCGCCATTCCGAACGTAATGGAACAAGTCACAAGGCCTAATTCGATCGTATGTGGAAAATTATTTTTTTAGTCGACTATTTATATTAAATTCAATTTAATTATTTCTAGGCGTTTTCAGATCGCACAATCAAATGGTAAACCCAAACGCTATGAAATTTGAAACCCGATAATAATACACTATCACAGATCCAATTGAACTAGTTTTGTCGAATTCCGAGACTATGCCCTAGATCTCTATTTTACGCGTCGATTAAATTGACGATTTAAAAAATTGACGAAATCACTTGAAATTCCAGTATAAAAACTTACTAACTCAATTATAATCCAAATAGAATTTACATCAATAATAGAAATTGTTTTAATTCAAATTCAACTCTAATTTCAATTATTTACCAATTCAGTATTATGATAAATTGCTACATTTGGAATTTAAATTCATTCTATAATTTCAACCAAATCTTCATATTCAAAACCCAATTTATATTCCAAATCCAATATTTAAACTATTTAAATATTCAAAAATAAACAACAAAAAATTCGGGTCGTTACATTCCTCCTCCTTAAAAGAATTTCGTCCCCGAAATTTGCTAAGGCAGGAAAAATGCTCCAAACACATTACTTTTCAAAAACCTCTTTAGTTAAAATTTGATATTTAACATTTCTAAAACTTTTAGTTTCAACCAAACTATTAGTTTCCATTTCTAATTCAAAAACCTTTTATTTCAGTTACATTTCAAAAATCAACTTTTTAGTTAACATTAATTTTCAAAAATTTTCGAGCACCCTAAATTTTCGAATTTTTTTGGCATAGTCTTCCTTGTACAGAGAGCCTTTTGCAATATGGCAGAAATGATACACACACACACAGAAACACAATATATATCAATATTTACTCATTGCGGTATTTAATTCGAAAACGTCCATTTATTTAGCCTTTTTAATCGAGCGAGCTTACTTTATACGCAATTTCGCAATTCAAATCTAGCCTAATAGTCTTCTTGTACCTATACTCACTTAATTTAAACATGTAAGTCCCAAAAATATGAAATTTAATAACATTTCATTTATTTAAATAGTTAAACACAGACTTTGCATAACCGAGCATGTTAGACATGTATTCATAAGCAATTACAAGATTTCAACATTTAATTATTTTCTTCTAGATCGATTTGTGTACCATTTATTCAATTTTAATTTTATTCACAACAATACAATTACATTCAATTTATATTTACTTCCATTACATACATTTCCATTTTAAATCCATATTTCAATGCTTATCAATCAATATTTTAAACACCTTTCTACTCATTTTACATTTTAGGCGAAATTTCTTTTTATATTCGAGTTCATATTCGCTTCTTTAATTCATTTCCAAGAAAATCAAATTCCATTCACAAATTTGGTTTATTAGTTCATTTCATGTAAATTTACCAACGAATCATTTCATGAAATAAACATTAAGGTTAATTATAACCTTTTATTCAACATTCTTATAATTTCACATCAAACTTAAGTTCATTTCTAATTAAATCCAAATTCGGATTTTAATTTCTTTTAAACAACCAATTACCAATTCAACTTGTTTTTCTTTTCCATTTCTATTTTATTTGACAAGATTTCAAAATATATATAAGTCGAGCTCCATTTATATTACAATCAAATCTTATTTCATTTTAAATTAATTGTTATTCAATTCCATTTAACTCAAGTCTCATTTCAATATTCAGTTTACTAATTAATTCATTTACTTTTATTTCATACTTCCTAATTAGATTCCTATATCAATAATCACTCCATTTAATTTACTTGAGTTCAAATTATAATTCAAGTTTGGATTTTTATTCCTTCACAAAAATATCAAATCATTTTTATTTTGGTTTCTATTCCACTTTTCCAATTTACAAGTTATCCAACGTATATTTTACATTCCATAATTTCTATACTCAAGTTTATACCCTATTTTTAATCAAATACAATTTGATTCACCGTTCATTTGATTTCCACGATTCAAGTCTATATTCATTTCATTTAGTCATCTCAATTATACATCCAACTCTATTTAATTCAAGTTTCATTTCAATGATGATAACTTATAGTTATATAAATATTTCAACAACTCAAATTTTATATTTTAATTCAGTTCGATATAATTCCAATTCCATTCAATTTTATTTAACTTACCTCAAGTTAAATTTTTAATCCACACAATTCTCCTTTACTAACTCGATTTATTTAACTTTATCCAAGTCAAATTTTATTTCATATAAAAATTCACATTTTTCGAGTTATAAATCCAAAACTTATTTTTCTTCTGGATTCACAAATCATACAGCTGAGAATCTCAGAATTCAAACACCCGGTTTGAATTTAAATCATTTTGAAATCATATATATATAACTCTTTGTTTTAACAAACCATCACCTTGGGATTTTAAAAAATCGGTCCAAAATAAATTCCCTTGGAATTTCTAAAACAATCTTTGTTTCCAAACAAATCATCATATAAAATTTCTACGGTAGCAATCCATCACTTAGAAACTAGAAAATGAATACCGATGATACTGCAGTCATCACCAGATTATTTTCCAACGGCTACAGTGAGTTCAGTGTTTTTATCACTTCCAAAGTCTATTTAAAATAATTTTCATTCAAAAACATTTCACAATAATATTACCATTATTTATTTCAAAAATGTTTCAAAAATTGAACCTATTTCATTTCCTTAACACTTCTGAAAACATTTTCCATACCTTTCAGGATTTAAATTTCTGAATTCGAGTTTGAATCCATTTTAATTATAATTCACTTGTATAATTCATACTTATACAATTTTTCATATGGTTATATATAACCTTTAAAATTTTATAATCTTGTTTTTATTATAATAATAACAACCAAACACTCCAATATACTATAATAATTTCAGAAAATTATTTCTTTTGTCTCTAAAATATAATTTGGGTAAAATTATTTCATTTGCCTGCTTCAAAACAATACCGTATCTACCTGTTTAAGTGTTTAGAAACACCTATCGATTTAGTGGCGCTGCACTATTCGACCATAATTTATATGCCACTCAACAGATAAATCAACATAACATAAAACATTTTATATTCATCAACAAATACGCACTCATATCTTTTAATACACTCAACTCTTTCTAGAGTACTACTCACCCCATCTCTAATGACTAATCCCCACCAAAGCCAAGGTCCTCGCTTAACCTTCTGCTTTGATACCAACTGTAATGATCTAAGATTTTCAACCATCGATCGCGGCCACTTTCCACCGTAGCTTACACTGGTACCTCGAATTTGCTTTTACGGCTAGCCGCTCGACTGCAACCAACCACTCAGGGACATGTAGAGGTAAGAGTCATCCGTTCGCTACCTAACAAGAAGCGAGAACCCCCTATCATGCATGAACCTATCACCAAGCAAATCCGATCTCGGTCTCTTCGAAATGATCAACAAAATTGGCCAATATTTGATAGTCGGTTATTTAACTATCAATATAACATCCATAAGCAGTCACTAGGCCCATATTAAAATTTTCCAAAATTCATTTTCAAAGTATCATTATAAGACATATATATATATATATATATATATATATATTCAAATCCCTTCCAAATTTTCATTATTTGAGACAACTCAAATACTTACCCATATTAGGATATTCAAACCATCTCTTATTTCAACACTTAGAAAAATATTTAAAAATATATTTTTCTAAACCCATTACTTCTCAACACTTAGGAAAGCTCCATTTATTTCTCTTTTCTTAAAATCCTTCACAATTTATATTGTAAATTTCTTAACTCGTTTATAACAAATTATATAAGTTTCGGGGTTCCTTAATTAATTTCCTTTAATATTTCCAAAGTCTAAACACTTGTCTATAATTCCAAATATCCATTTCTAACTTCTTTAATAAATCCTAATTCATTTTTCGAAGTTAATTTTTATTTAAATACTTCGGAAATTTTCCTTACATTTCCCCAAATTTCATGTTGAGAATTTCTCTTATAAACCTCATCTACTAAATAAACCTCGTTTCCAAACCTCGAGAAGATGAATTTAAATCATTATAAAACTCTATGTATATATATAATAAGTATTTAAAGAATAATAATTTATTTTTATAACATGTTCAAGTAATTATTTAAAATACCGAAACACGTTTTATAAACATCAATAACTCATTTTTAGATAAAAAATTGATTTACACAGCCAATTATAAAAATTAGAATTTAATTCAATTAACATTAGATATTTGAAAAATTCACTTTCAAAGTATTTTAATATTAACTAGTTTTAAATTACATAGTTAAATAAATAAAATTTCCTTTTTAAACAAAAACTAAACTTCTTAATAATTTTTTTAAGAATCTTAATAATCCAATCAATTTATAAATCCCTCTTGATTCACGGCAAATCGATTTCACCGATTTCCTAACCATTTTCACTTTCCAACATAGCCTCCACCATTTTCCCCAAAACTATCTTCATCCCTTGATATAATTTATGCTGTGGAATATTATTCCCAATTTATCAACCGATCTCTTTTCCTTTATTTATAACATCATTATAATTTATAAACTCATTTAGGATTTACTTACTTGCGAATATAATCTCATTTATGAAATTACATTTTTTATAAATCCATTTCTTAATAAATTCCATTTATTTTTCAAATCTATTTTAAATATCGATTTTAACTTCTTTCCATATTCTTCCCCAAAACATCATTTTTAAATCCAATTTTAAAAATCCTTTATATAAATTATTTTAAAATCTCCATTTAAAATATTTTACAAATAGTTAAGTATAATTCCAGAATCAAATTATTATTTTATCCAACTCAACTTCCTTTAAAATAATCCAATCTCTAATATAAATATTTTTATATCCAAATTCTCTTTTTAATTCCTTCAAATTCAAAAATAATATTTATGGTATTTTAAATACCAAATTAAGCCCAGTGCTACTATATCATCCAAAGATTCAATCCCCACGTACTTTATATCATTTTATTCAAACAAATCATACACACTATATATGGAATTAAAATAAAAAAATTCGAGGAATTCAGTTGGATCCCTCCAACCTGTTTCTCTACATCCACAAATGTTAATACAACATAAAAGTACCAATCTCACTTCGAGGGGGATATCGCGGTCATATAGGGTCATTCGCTATTATACGGGGAGCATAGGGTCTCATCCGCTCCAATAGTGGAAAAAATATCCAACTACTAATATATACACACACACACACACATACTACTATATATATAACATCCAAACTGATAAAAATTTGTAAATTCAACCAGCATCCAATAATTTATCTTCATTATTATAAATTAATTCCAGCAATTCAAAAAGAGTGAGATTTACTCACTTTGATTTATTTGCAACCCGTTCCAATTTATCCTATTGCATAGATTTCCCCGTTACGAACCAACTTGATTTGTTTCATGATTTTTGGACCTCGTTTGCAAATTTTACTAAACTTTATTAGCTGTCTCAATTTAAATTTTGAATCAAATAAACTAATTATATTATTAAATTTAGCTATAGATTTACTTACCTATCTCGTTCGTTTCTCAACCTTATCGATGAAAGGCAGCAACCACCCAAGCTAAAAGCTTTCTCAATCCACAAACGAGTCACACAAATCCTCATAGTGCCTTCACGTACTGGTATGCGAAACAATTTTCCAAAACCCGAAGAAAGCCCAACTTCTAACTCAGACATTCCTTCTCAAACAATTATCCCCAAACGCGACACCTTCTTGCCTTCATCACAGTGCAGCCGCACCCAAAACCATCGATGAACTCGCGTCGTCCCTTGCTCGCGTATGCCTTCTCACCTTTACGCAACTTCGATGTTCACCTTCCTCATCATTGTGCACTATCGCGACCTCCCCTAGCTTCGATCGATCGCGACTCCCAATTCGACCTAGACGCGAGCGAGTCTCTTCGTCCACCACCACTCCCCAGCGTCGTTGCTGTCCCATGCTTTTGCTACATCGCGAATCCCCTCTCATGCGAGCTTCGTTCACCGTGCTTGAGTCGAGCGTCGAGTAGAACATCGCAACAATGTTGTGATATAATTTTTTCTCTTTTTTTCTTCGTATACCAATTGATTTCGAATTTGAAGAGAAAAGGATGGAGGGATTTACAATTTAAGCTCGCGATTTTGTTTAGTTTGATTTTGTTTTCATCTTTCTCTATAAACAAATAAAAAGGAAGAGAGGGAAGACGTTTTAAACGAATAAGGTAGGTATGGAAATGTAGGGCGTGGCTCGTAGGAATAGTATGGCGGCTTTGAAATGAAAGAAGATGGCTGTAGGGTTAAATCGACGTAAATATATATTGTTTAAATTCGAAATACCTAGATATTTATTTTGAATCACCATCGAGCCATACCGCCTGGTATTTCTAATGTTATAGCGCTATTCCAAACATAATGGAACAAGTCTCATGGCCTAATTCGATCGTATGTGGAAAATAATTTTTTTATAATCGACTATTTAAATTAAATTCTATTAAATTATTTTAGGTGTTTTCAGTTCGCAAGATTAAACGGTAAACTCAAATGCCATAAAATTTGAAATCCGAAATATTACACTATTGTGGATCCAATGGAACTTGTTCATCGAATTCCGAGACTGTATCCAGATTGCTATTTTAACTCGTCGATTAAACTGATGATTTCAAAAAATGAGGAAATCGCTTGAAATTCCAATTTTAAAAAATTACTAACTCAATTTTAATCCAAATAGAATTTAAATCAATATTAGAAATCGTTTCGATCAAATTCAACTCCAATATCAATTATTTACCAATTCCATATTACGATAAATTGCTATATTTGGAATTAAACTCATTCTATAGTTTCAACATAATATTCATATTCAAAACCCAATTTATATTCCAAATCCAATATTTAAAATCATTTAAATATTAAAAGTTAAACGATGAAAAATCCGAGTCGTTAACATCCATTGAGGCTAAGGTATGTAATGGTCTCCAAATGTTAAGCATTGTATTGCTCATGGCTGTTATAGGACATAGAAAGTTTACATGCCGATAGTTATTAAATAACTATAGAATGACTCATTAGAGAGATTTTTGTTGGTTAATATAACTAAGTTCAAACAGAAAATATCAAGATGATGATATTACAGGAATTCTCTTGACTTGAGAATGCTTTTAAACTTCAACGTAGACACTCCACTTTGATTATAATTAAATTGTGGTATGTCATTCGATTATAGTTAGGTCTAAATTAAATCGTAAGAAGTGAATCACTATATTCAATAGAGAATACATCTCCTCAACTATCTGAGGTTAGTAACATGGTCAACTATAGTCAACTTGAATGTGGATCAAGGATTTTTTGTTTGGACTAATCAACTTGAATGTGAACGATATTGGAATTTTACCATTATCAAATTCATAAGTCCTAATGTGATATAATGTTGATGAAGAGAACTAGTGTAAATAATAGCTGTTAATGGATATTGCTTATAATAGTAAAATTAGATTTTGCCGAAATGATGTATAAGTGATAAATTCAACTAAAGAGACATATGAATGTCAATATCCAAATTGTTCAATATTAATCGCCAACGACCTGGATTTTTCGACATATAATTTTGAATATTTAAATGATTTTAAATATTGTATTTGAAATATAAATTGATTTTTGAATATGAAGATTTCGGTTGAAATTATGGAATGAATTTAAGTTTCAAATATAGCGATTTTCATAATACAGGAATGGTGAATAATTAAAATTTGAGTTGAGAAGGAATCAAAACGATTTCTAATGTGTATAT
The DNA here is from genome assembly GCA_030765085.1 of Allium cepa. Lineage (NCBI taxonomy): Eukaryota > Viridiplantae > Streptophyta > Magnoliopsida > Asparagales > Amaryllidaceae > Allium > Allium cepa. The sequence continues at coordinate 573,856,838 of CM060937.1, read as the reverse complement.
AACTTCTGTTTGAATTAGAATTGAGTTAGTTAGTTTAAAAAAAAACTAGAATTTCAATTGATTTCGCAAATTTTGAAATCGTCGATTTCATCGACACGTTAAAATAGCGATCTAGGGCACAGTCTCATAACTCGATGAAACAAGTTTCATTGGATCTATAATAGTGTATTATCATGGGATTTCAATTTTCGTAGTGTTTGGAGTCAACGGTTGGTTGTACGGGATAGAAACGTGTTGAAATAAATATTGAAAATTTAATATTTTAATTGGGTTTAAAAAGCCATCTTCTCCATACGATCGAATTAGATCTTAGAACTTGTTCCATTTCGTTCGAAAAGAGCTACATTAGGAACGCCAGGAGACATGTCTTGATTGGAGTCTTTAATTTATAGCATGATATTTTGAATTTTTAATTATATTTTTCGTTGATTTAACCTTTCAGCCTTATCCTTTCACTCGAGCTGCACCTACTTGTACATCAGCCACCCTATCGTCTACATAGCCGCCTTCTCACCCATTTAAAAATCGAGTATACTTTTCTTCTTATTCTGAAAATAAACAAATTCAGTTCACATACAAAAAAATCATTGCAATAGGTCGTTCGAAGGTTTGGGCTGGGCTCGAATTGCGATGGCGACGCACGCATGGTCGATAGGATTAGAGGCGAGTTGAAGGGTGCTCAATAGAGGGAAGCTCGAGATCTAGGATTAGCAAATTCATGATTTTGGTGAAGTTATGGATCGAGTCGAGGATGTTTTCGAGCTCAACGAAAGAAGGCGCGTTAGCGGCTTCAAAATGGTGGACTCCGGTCGTTTGTGGCCATCGCGATATTTGTGTAGGTCACGTATGAAAAGGGTGGTCGGGATTTATGTGATGGTCTGGGGCATGGAACTTTTGGTGCTGGAGGGTAGAGATTTCGATGGTGAGTTGAACAATGGATTCGTGGGATGGTTTCGTGGATTGAGTGGGAGGACGGAGGAGGCAAGGTTCGGCAAAGGTGAAAGTCTAGAGGCGGGCTCGAGTTGAGGAAGAAAGTTTGAAAATATTAATTTTTAAGTTAATTTCGTAATCTTTTTACTAGTTATAAATCATAAGTGATATTTATAAAATTCATAACTAGTTCATACGAGGTCCAAAAACCATGGAATAAGTCACATTTGATTCGTAGCTGCGAAATCTACAATTTGGGATTTATTTGGAATTGATTTAGGATAGCAAGAATTTTAAGTTAAATCGAACGTCATTCGTTTTAATTTAAAATTGGATCGTTTCGCAAATTGAAAAATCAAGGTGAGTAAATTTCACTCATTTGGACAACTAGTTTTATTTTAAAGTATCAAAAATTATTCGTTGGCTGATTGGATAAATTTATAAATCATTATCAGTTGAATACTATTATATATATAGTAGTATACATCAGTAGTTGGGTATATTCCCGCCATTGGAGCGGATGAGACACTATGTGTGCCCCATAATAGTGGATGACCCTATATTATCACGATATCCCGCCTCGAAGCAGGATTGGTATTTTATGTTATATAACATCTATGGATGCAGGGTAACAGGTTGAAGGGTTCTAATAGGATTCCTCAAATATATTTATTGTTTTTCATATGTAGTGATATATGATGAAATCGACTAATCTGTTATGGATCGCTGTGTGATTTGATTGTTTGGATGCTATAGTAGCACTGGCCCTAATTTTGGTATTATAAATACCATAAATAATATTTTTGATTTTAAAAATGGATTTTAAAAATGGATTTCAAAAGCGATTTTTGAAATGAAAATATTTATATTGAATTTTAGGATTATTTAAAAAGAAACTGGGTTGGATAAAATAAATAATTTAATTTTGGATATTTATTTAGCTATTTTGTACATTCGTATAGAGAATTTTAAACTGAGAATTTTTAAATAATGGAATTCAAATGAGATTTCCTAAAATAGAAAAAGGAAATCATAATCGAGATTTTGAATCGATTTGGAATTATAATTGGATCTATCGAGAAATAGATTTTCAAATGGAATTTTAAATAGAAATCGATTTTATAAATGGATTTTAGTAATATAAATTGGTTATAAACTGGTAATGAGTTTATAAAGTTGTAAACAATGTTTATAAATAAAGTGGAATGATTATCATTTGATAAATTGGGAATATGAATTCATGGTGCGAATTTAAAATGAAATATGGAAATCGATTTAGAAAGAAATAGTGGATTCTACTTTGAAATTTGGAAATAGTTGTGAAATAGGAAACGAAAATCGATTTATGATAAATCAAGAGAGTTTTATAATTATAAAATTGGTTATGTTGAATTTTAAAAACAATTTTTTATCGAAAATTTAGGTTTAGTTTTTAAAAGGAGATTTTATTCCTTAAACTATGGGGTTTAAAAACTGTTTTAGTATTGAAATATGTCGGGAAGTTGGTTATTTAAATATTCAATATTAGTTGAATGAATTTTAATTTTTATAATAAGCTTTATGAATCGAGTATTATTATTTATAAATGATTTAGAAATTAGTTATCACCGTCTATTTAAAAGTGCTATGATATTTTAAATAATTACTTAAACGTGTTTTGAAAATAAATTAATATTCTTTAAAATTATTTGTTATATATATATATATAGTTTTGGAAAATTGATTGAAGGTATTTATGAATAGTCTCGAGATTTTTAAATTAGGTTTTATTCAATGGAGATAATTTTCCTCGGATCGTTGGCGAGGAACATTATGAAACTGCTCAAAGAGTTAAGAAAACTTTACAACGTTACAAAGAACTTCAGGACATTATAGCTATCCTGGGGTTGGACGAATTATCCGAAGAAGATCGTTTAACTGTAGCAAGAGCACGAAAAATTGAACGCTTCTTATCACAACCCTTCTTTGTGGCAGAAGTCTTTACTGGTTCTCCAGGGAAATATGTTGGTCTCGCCGAAACAATTAGGGGGTTTCGATTGATCCTTTCTGGGGAATTAGACAGTCTTCCCGAGCAGGCCTTTTATTTGGTAGGTAACATCGACGAAGCTACCGCGAAAGCTATGAACTTAGAAGGGGAGAGCAAATTGAAGAAATGACCTTAAATCTTTGTGTACTGACCCCTAATCGAATTATTTTGGATTCAGAAGTGAAAGAAAGAATTTTATCTACTAATAGTGGACAAATTGGCGTATTACCAAACCAGATCTTATGATGGAATTTTGGAAACTTGAGAAAATATTTAAAATGTTTAGATACGAGAACTTCAAAAATGAATCTGAATTTACAAAAGAATTTATAAACTGCTAGTTGGGATTATAAATAAGTATAATTGGTTTTGAAAATTGTAAAATGCAATTTATTAATAATTCTGGAGATTTATGAGTTAAGTCATGAAATATTTCCTAAGTTTGATATTAAAATAATTTTGAAGAATGTAAACATTTTCCTAAGTACTGAAAGGAGGTTTTTGGAAATATTTTAAATGTGAAATGAATTGTATAAAAATATTTTTGAAGTGTTATTAATTGAATTCGAAAATATTTCTAAGTGTTGATATGGTTTGAAAATATCCAGTTAAGGATACGAGGATTTGAAATTATTTTCAAACATTGGACTACTGAAAGAGATTTGAACATATATCCATATAAAGATATTTGAAATGAATGTTTTGAAAAGATTTAATAAAATATGGGCCTAGTGACTGTTTATATGTGTAATTTGATTGTTAAATAACCGACTATCAAATCTGGCCTAATTCATTAATTGTTTCAAAGAGACCGAGATCAGATTTAATTGTCCGAAAACTACTTCGATCCGATTTGTGCGCTATGAATTGTGATGTATCGAAGATAATAGAGACGGTGATAAAGGAGATTCGGTTTGTTCAGTCCTAGAACAACTTGTATGGATGAATGCTATTATTGCATTATTTACCTAGAAGGCAGTGTTAGCATTCCAAGTATGTATGATATTCTTAAGGAATTACACAGCCTACGGTCTCATCAACTGGGAATGACTAAAATAGGGGAGATGCAGCAAGGTTATGTGGGTTGCTTCCATTAGGGTATGATCATCACTCATCTAGTGTGGACGTTTATCATTATCACTATCTTTCATTTGTATGCTTTTCAGAGGCCATTAGTGGTGATCATATTCGGTACTATCCAGTAAGGGTAGGCTGGTCTTGTGTTGGTAGGGATCGATAGGTTAGATCTCGGTACATTTTTCTAGAGGTGTACTGTAGCGGACGGTACTCCAGTAGCCCTGTCATTGTATGCAATCTAATATCCACTACGAGCCTGTACAATTTTAGTTGTATACCAACTATGATGAAACGTGAGATGCAAGCATTTCAGCTATTTTATAGTTTATTTTCTATAAACACTTATAATATCAAATGATTTGATATAAAATTGTTTTGGTTATCGTAAGGTAAAAAGCCATCGTATTTATGTGTGGCGTGGTCTTACGAGGTACCTTTGTTTTTCAAAAGTGTTTTTGAAAATAATAAAATTTAAATCGAATGTGTCTACTCACGTTGGTTTTCCAGATTGCCTTGAGTGTTATTTTATTATAATGTTCGGGTCAGACCGAGTATTACAAATTTAGGTTAGGATGCTATGGAGCTCAGGAGATGAGCTGGAGGAGTCTCTGGCATATTCCACGTACTTGACCATATTCCGATGTGTGTGTATGCTATATATTCAGTACTTGTGAGGATAAGTTATTATAACTGTCCGGGTTGATATTATTCACTGTTGTACTCTGATTATTGTATGAATACTAATTATTACAGTTTCTTTTGTGTAAAGGTCAGTTATTACATATTATATATTGTTTTGCTGCGATCTGTGAGATTCTATGTGTTGTTTCAGTTTTCTTCTATCCTTTTTCTTCTTCACTCCTAATGGGTTGGTATTTCCGGCACTCGATTGCTAGACATGCTGTGCAGTGAACGTATTAATGTTGATTTTCGAGGGTTGAAATCTCCTGGTTCGTATACTGAATTTAGAACTTTAAGTCATACAACAACAATGATGAATACTTCAAGAAGCCATACGGTTTAACTAATTTATAATTGTTATAAAATAATTAATATTTATGAAATATTAATTACTAAATTTTATTTGATTTGTATGTCATTAGTATTTAATAAAGCACGTATGTAAAAGATTTTTATATATATATATATATATATATACGAGTATAGATGCACGCCCATGTGGGCTTGCATTCAATCACGATGTGCATGCGTTTATAGTTGCACCCATGGTAGTAGATTTGACAGTACCATTATCGGCATAAACTGAGCCTGAAGCAACAACCGAGAAGATCAAGACAACTGAAGAACATTCATAGAACAAATAACTTGGAAGCGTTCATGATTTTATCATTCGTTTCTTTTGTTTTAGTTTATGCTATTGAAAATGGAAATAATACTTATACTTTTACATGCATATACTCTTTTAGCTAGTGTGGACTCTTTTAACGATTAATTATTTAAGCTCTTAATTTATTTCATAATAAATTATATTAAGAACATTGCTACTCTTACTACTTCAACTATATCTTTTTTTTGAGTAGGCAAGGAAGAATATTATCTCTATGTTCAAGAAAGAGATGAAAGTAAGAAAGGGAAAAACGGGACATGAAAATGCAGAGTACAACTATGACTTTCTTGGTTTTTTATTAAAATATACTAATTTGTAATTTTTTGCTAGATTTGCTTTTTGTTGAACATGACACCGTTGCTCGTAGAATATGCTTGTTGATACATTATCTTGGAACCTATCCTAAACCAACTCGTTTGAGACCCCTACCTGAAGGCATATGTTGAGCTATCCATTATAGAGTTGAACTCATGTTGCTTGATTTTTTATATGACTTGATGTGCAATTGAATGGGAAAAAATGGAAACATAAATGATATTGGAGTTGCATTGCAGAGGGCATTATAGAAGAAAGAAAACTATTGATCTACATGATCCCTTGGTACATGTTTATTTTGGCCTCCAATCTTCCATCGGTATAGAACTTTTGGAAGGCAATCTTCCTGTTCATTTTGGAAGGAATATTTTGGATAAAGTGAAACCTCTTATCCAATAGAAATTGTTACACTGTAAGAAGAATAATTGTTCAAGTGGAAATTTACATTTGTACTAATTGATTTGTTTGATTATCTTTAAGATTTGGATATTCTGTCCTTTTTAGTTTTCAAAGAAGGGGTGATTATTGTGCGTGAAAACAGTATACTACATTAGAGTATGTTGATACTGCCTCGAAAACTTTATCTGGCCAATCAGTACTTACATATGTACATTAGCAAATAAGAACCACAAATATAATTAGTTCACAAAAAAAATTGTGATTGCGTATTAGGAGTTTCGCTGTATCGTGGAATTGGCTAAATTGCGCTCATATGAGAATATACGGTTTTGTATCTTCTTCCATGGATGTTTTCTAGATCATTTGGGTCCAGTCGGCCATCATTAATTTAAGACTCATCCTAAAGTAAGGATTGGTTAATGATTATATATAGAATACTAACAATAATCCATATGATCAATTTCAACTATCGGTCTAGTTAATACGATTCAGGTCTCTACTTTCTAGCAGCCCATTGTTAAATTTATAAAGCAATGACATTACACAATGAAATAAATATAGTCACCGCAGCTCAAATTAAAGACACCACCTCTTCTCAATCTACGGTGGATATTTCCAATCGGAAAATGCAAGCGGACGTGAACAAGCCCCAATTAGCGTCTTTAAATAAAGTTAAATTTGCTCATTATTCAAGTTTTCAACAACAGACATTATTAAAGCCAGATGTAATTGAAGTGATACGTAATATACTCAAAAGGGAATTAGATTTAAAAAAGATTAGGCTAAAATTGCATACATGTTAACAATCACTACATTAAGAACACAAACTAATCACTGCAAAACAAAAGTTTAAACGTTATAAATTCAAAACTATCCCTCTTAATTAAACATGCATAATCGCTATCTCCACCTCATTTACAGATTAATCCAAGTAAATGCACAATGCATGAGCGTATTGAAAAAGGTTTCACTTGATTGTAGAACACAATTTCTTCAACCCTGCAGTCAAAATCTCATAGCAAGAGTATGCGTACACATTTGGTGATATCAATGTAATAACAGTTTAGTATATTAAACAGCATATTTCATGAAATGAATTGCACAGCTAATATATAATTTAACATAACTGTAAAGTTCCCGGCTCAATTTGTAGAGATTATAACTGGCTACACTACCGCATAATCAATATTACAATTAGATGAAAACAAAATTACTTAAATTTATTTTAAAAAAATTGCTAGTGGAAAAGCAAGAGTCTGCATGCATTTCTGTTCATTGCGCTTGACAGCCCTTCTTCCTTGACTCTTCTTCAGAGGATCCTTCCATCTTCGCTTTAACATCTCCAATTTTGCAAGATGCCTGTAATTAAACATCCACATTTATCACCAAAATCTTATCGGTTGGATCTAAAAGATCATGAAGTAGTCAATAAAAGAGTTTGACTGATAAATTAAATGGTGGAAATACAATAAATATAGCGGATGAGATTTTGAGATAAATGGAATGAAAAGAATTGGATCCCTTCCTTTCCCTACATACACACACATATCGATATACATATACACACACATCTCTTAATTATCATCACTTTATTATTGTGCGAAGCTGTATTATGAGTAGATGGTTTCTTATACGACCTCTATTCATCTCTTTCGCTTGGGTCTTAACCCAATCCAAATTCACAGAAGTTATACATAAAACAAATTAAATTACAGCAAATAAGTCAATTGCAGATTTGGTGGTTTATATTTTGTTAGTTCTGACCCTTAAAGGGACCATCCTTTGTTCCACATGGCTGTCCTTAACAATATTATTGTAATTAAATGTATCACATTATGCTTGAAGGTGCATGGGGAAACCACAGTTTGATACATAAAAGCGAAGCATATTAATTACTGATAACATGATACTCTAAAAGAAGGGAAAAACGTATAATTGAAAATAAAAGGACCATTTTTAGTTGTGCATCGTATGTCTTATGCACCATATGTGCGCAGAACTTCACTTGCATTCCATGAACAGATCAAAAGGCTATATTGCTGCATTGCAAGGTGTCATGACATGCCTTTTACAACTGTGTTGAGACATTATTAAGAAATGTTTTGAGGTTTTGGTTGAAGGTTTGTAAATCTGGTCATTTTGATAATTTTGATTTTTAGGGAAAAAAAACTGAACAAAACATGGTGTGGTGTAAACATAGGACTTTAGACATAAAAAGACGTTAGAACACCGGCAATATGATCCTATACAATAAATAAATTATATACTCAATATGTATGCATGTAAGAATAATAACTAAACATGTAAATTAATGAAAATCAGCAAGTAATTACCTGAGTCTGAAGTCTGACGGATATTGTGAAGCGATGCTTGAGATTACTCTTTACATGTTGGTTGATAATGGCTATTAGAGGCAAGATCGCTGATTTAGGGATTTTATTTTTCCTATAGCAAGTAATTGTAGATTTTTCTTTCTTCCTGATACTGTTATCGTTTATTGCGTTAGATGTACTGTCTTAATTTGGGACTGAAATTTGCATATTGAATGAACCTTCCATGCTGTCCACTCCGTCCCAAAGTTATCTTTGGCTTATATGACGTTGATGCATGTGATTGTCATGTATCTTCCATCCGCCTCCCCTCATGCTGTAAAACTGTAGACCTTTTTCTTTTTCTTTCATTGATTGTAAGCCTTTTTTCTGCTCTAGCATTCCTACCACTTCAATGCTACCCATAATTTATGAAATTTAAAAGGACCTGCATAGGGTTACAACTGTCAACTATAGTTTTGCTACTGTAGACAGTCAGCAGCATCCAGAAAAATTATAACCACCCACTGATTGCACATCACTTGAACTGCAAGCACAACAGCATATGTACAATAAAAATGATTTTTTATTATTTGGCCTAACACTACATAATGATATATAAAATTATAACATTATCCACGTTTAAAAAACTTGCACCGTAGCCAACATGCTATTTCACAAGGGAAAAAATTTTCATACAGTAACAACATAATTAGGAGTTGGTATATTCACCAACTGGAAGTCAGATATTACAGTAACAACATTTTTCGTGGTCTCCCAAAACGTATAATTCTCTGCCCAATGACTGTCAAGTCAATTTATTCAGAAAATGGTACTAAAATTCGTAGTTATGGTCTTCTCAAATGTAGAGAAGTCATAGTTTTTGTATTGGATTAACTTTTGGGCACGATGCAGTAACTGGATGTCAGCTGACTACACTCATGCATTACAGAGGCAGGCTATAAAATTAAAACATAGGCTATAAAATTAAAACATAAACTCATGTCTTCCAGAGGGTATGTTCAATTCTGGAGTACTCATAGTATTTGTAGACTACCAATTTGGAAGCAAGCAGTGGCTCACTATCATCGTACTGCGGTACAGCAGTATAGTGACATCATGCCAACGGACAACAGAGCTTCACTTTGTTATCACAAAATTGCCGTCATAAAACACCAGTGTACCCATATTATTTTAAATACCATATAGTGCCGACCGTTTGGTGTTCACACAGGAAAAACTACATGTTTGACAAAAACTGCTTATATGTTTATGTAGTTAAGACGACCGGGCTTTGTTGGAAGTCAATGTATCTAATACTTGAATTATCTGTCAACTACGGCTACCTCCCTTTCTCACTATTCTGCCATAAAGTCAGACATTTATACTCCACCATGTTTACAATCCAAATGTGGACATAAAATGGTGTAATCTGAAACCTCATGCCCTTATTCTGAAGTACACAGCCGGTCTAATTTTATACATTATGATTATAAGGACGGTGCAATTGCACTATGTTAGTGCAAACCGTGAGAGATTGTCCAGTTAGTTTGCACTATTTTAATTGCCTTTTGCCATAATGTTTTCTATTGGTTGTTTTGATGTTAAAGTTTAAAACTTGGTTATTATGTATGTTTTTTATCTTTCAGATGGGTCAAAAAAATGGTGCTGTTAAATTTGTTATGAAGAAGCCGTGTTTGTTCGGGGAGCAAATAATGCTGGTTGATCATGATCCATCGTTAGGTGGTTTAGATCCGAAGAATGTTATTCCTCTTCAATGGTCTGGTCATCATCTATAAGGATATGGGACACATCTAAAAATGTCGTTGTTTATGAAAAGTGGGGCAATGATAACAGTAAGAGATTAACCGAAGCTTAACTGAAGAGGAGGAGGAGGTTATAGATGAGGTGAAGCCAACTAATTATATATAAAACTACAAAGATTGAGACATAATCCTCTAATGAATACTGGGAAAAAAGGGAAAACAAAAAAAACTTAAACATTAGACTTTCCTTTTCTACACACATATGCTTGCAATAAGAAGGGAAAAAAAATAAGCACCAACTAATTATATATAAAACTGTAATGAAACACAATGTTTTTTCCAGCCGTCAGTCGAAAAAATATAAACATCAAAAGCAATAATAAAATTGGTAAAAGAGACAGTACATATATTATGCACAAATTTAGTGTCAGTGGTACTAAAATCAAATCTGTATGAATACCTCAATGCAGTTCGGGTGTCAACGCATGTATAACTTCAGGATCAGATGTAGAAAAACTGAAATAGAACCGGCTTTGAGCACAGTAAGAACTAACAGTGAATGTAATCTAGTAGACATTATGCAAAATCAGTACACGTGAATGAAAATTAATGAGAAATTACCTTTGATGGACGTCTAATGGATAACTGCATAGTGATGGTTGAGCGTGGACGTCATTAGTTGCCAGTCATCATTGCTACTGCGAAGAGTAACAGTGAAATGAAAATGCACAAAATCGTAAACTAAAGGAATGAAACAAAAGAAATACTTGCTGATTTATTAAATATTTAGTTGAATATATATAAGGAAAAAATGATTTTTTTGTACGAAAGAAAATTTTGCTAAAATTTCCATCTATAAAATAGTTTAATAAATTCTAAAAATGATAGTCAAGAATTTGGTACCAAGCAAATTCTAAATTTTTGCTAAAATTTCCATCGATAAAATAGTTTATCCAACTTTACGTAACGATCTCATCTTCGAACCGCACTTACTAATGCACTTAATGAACTAAAATTTTCAAACGGATTATATTATGATTAAATATAGCAAATAGGGAGCATAGTTAAAAACCCAACTATTTTGAGTTAGCATATATTATGGTAAGTTTTGTAATAGAAATAGAATGATGCTAAAAGCAACTGTCTAAATCACCTAATACATATAAACAGTAAATCGGCAATATTTAGTAAAATCCTTGTTTACACACACCCCTACCTCAATACATTAGAGACTTAAAATAGTATAGGATAGTTGGATAAAAATCTAGTGAGAAACAAATATAATGGTAATAATATGAAATTCACTAAAAATAAAGCAAGTGTCTTCTTCATGTTTGAGAGTTGCTTCAGCAACTCAGTTTGAACCGAGTTGCTTCGGCATGCTTACAGCTGAGTTGCTTCGGAAATTAAGTTTGAGCTGAATTACCTAGAGCATTACTGCTCCAGGTCCATCATTAACGGGTCAACTGCCATGAATGGCTGGTCGACTGGTCATAGCAACCTGGAGAAGTAATTCTCTAAGTAATACACATAAGTTATATTTTTTTTCTTTTTCTTTTCTTTCTTGATTCCTGAACTTTGAGTGATGAACTGAAATTGGCCATTTACCTTCACGGATATCATAGAATTGAAGTTAAAGCATTAAACCAATAATTGGTAAAGACTAAAGCTCACTGTAAATACACTTTTTATTTCTTTTACTGATGATAGTGAGTTTGCTTCTCATTTCTTCTTATTGCTTTGGTTTTCTTGCATACTAATCATTATAATAAGCTGAAATATACCACGTATACAACATCAAACAACTTGGTTTTACAGAGATTCCAAAATGCAATAAGTAGAGTGTTGGTTTCAAGAGTAAAGTACCTTGTGTAATACTAAAGTAGGAAATTTTGTTTTCCTTTTCTTATTTCTTTCCATTATATTATGTTAGAGTCATGAAAATTTAAATTTTGTATTCAAGTTAGTGTCTATACATTAATATTTACTTTTGTTTCTTCTTTTTTCATATTAAGAGCAATTTACTTTACATTGAATCAAAATTATATTATGAACATATATATTTGTTTATATTTAACTTTTATATATTCTTAATTCTTGTTTATATCGGTGTAAAATGGACACTAATTAACATTTTTTGGTTTTAACCATATTTTATCGTATAAAAAAAAGCAAAGGTTAATTGGGCATCAAAATATCAAATAATAACCACTCAACAAACTAATATGTACTGCTGGTGTATAATATTCTTATTGTGCATAGGTCAGGCTATAAAATAGTTTAAAATGTCTGTTTGAAAATTATACTGGATTATTAAGCATCGAGTGGTACATCCGACTCTAACAAAACTGACATAAAACATATGTAAATTCTACTTTTCCAAAAAAACACAATCATTTAAATCCAAATAGCATAAATAAGTAAAGAACCATTAGAATAAGTGCATATTCATAAAACAGCTGAATACAACACCATCTAGATTTAACAGCTAATGGAACTAAATTTAGAGTAAATCGATATAGGCTGTTTTGCAAAATGCACCTCCAACTAATGAGATTGAGTGCATAATAATCTTAGCATAGCAGAACAACATTTCATTAACAAATGAGATGGAACCGAACAATAAATTTTGAAAACAAAACCAATTCCAAAAAAGACTACTGGTGAAGTAATTAGGAAAGCACTGTTGCTTTTGATAAGAAGTATTAATTGTTCATAAGCAACAATAAATTGGATGGCATTTTCTCCTTTTGATTATTTTAAATGAATTGATTATGGAAGCAACGAATGCACACTCAGCTTAATCAAAGAATCAAGTGCTACAGTTATTGCTTGAATTATTCTTTTTGACCCTCTTTGCACTTCTTAGCGCTTCAAAAGCAATCTTAAATTGAAACGTGAATTAATTTACTACCACCTAATTGAGCAGTTCAATAGAACCTATTGTGCATATTAAAAGCCTTGTCAGTTTAAGTTCTCAAAACACAAAAATGAAAGTCATCGATGCTTTGTTAGTGTAGCAAAATTACCGTATGTTTTAAGTCGATCTGGACGATGGAGGATTCATGGGTAGCCTTGACTCAACGCGGGTAAACATGATGGTGGCGACGATGTTTTCAATCGATCTGAAGGATGGAGGATGTATGGGTAGTGCGGATTTGATCTAGGGCAACAGCGTTGATGATTTCTGAGGCGTTGATGGTGACGATGATGATGATGGCGACGAATTTGATCTAGAGCAACCGCTGATAAACAGTAAAATGGATGGAGGATGATGGCGACGATGATTTCAATGGATTTGGAGGATGGATGATGTATGGGTAGTGCGGTTTTGATCTAGGGCAACAACATTGATGATTTCTGAGGCGTTGATGGCGACGAATTTGATTTAGGGCAACCGTAGGTAAACTATAAATTAGATGGACGATGATGGCGACGATGTTTTCAATCGAGTTAGAGGCGTATGCGAACAGAAGCGGACGAAAGAAGGCCCGAAGAAAATAGGGAAAAGAAGGGCGTTTTTGGTCCTTCAGAAAGACACGGTTGAATCATCTTCAAAGAACTCTTATTATTAGTAGTAAAGATATGTATGTATGTATCAATATACGATATCGATAAATATTAAATTTGATTTAAATCAATTAATTATTAAGTGTTTAGAAATTTTAAGAGCCTCCATCTTTAGCCGACCATGCATGTTAAGAGGGAGAAGGGTCCAATTTTATTTGATTTAATTAGGATTTAAGAATTAAAGATGGAAAGTTTTAAGGAAGGAATTGGAATGTTTCGATTGTTTCTTTAAAACAAAAAATCCTTTCATTCATTCATTCATCATTAATTCACTCTCTTGACAATTCATTTTCTGTCTCTCCTCCTTTCCCCAATGGCTGAAAATTAAAGGCTTCCTAGCTATAAAATTTCCAAAACTAAATCAAAATAAAATAAATAAAAGGTGGTGCATATGATCCTTGTAGTATCCGAAGCCAAATTTAATCAAATTTAGGAGTTCTATTCTTCATTAAAATGCGACTTTTGGCTACATCTATAAGGTAATTTCTAATTTTATTTGATTATAAATATATGATGGTTATACAATTAGATCTCATAAATGTTGTATCTCTTTTGATTATTCGTTTATATCGTATGTATAGATTTGATTTCTATCATTCTTCAGTAAATTTATCTATGCCTAAGTTTGATCTAATTTTGTTATTTTAAAATCGATGATTATATAAAAAAACTTTTGATTGAAAACTAATTTCAATTAATTGTTGTGATTTTGTAATTATCATATACACAAAATAATGACAACCCACTATTTTTAGTATCTAAAAATAATCGTGAATGTCGTGAAAATAAGCTTACAACTAATTCAAGTATCAAAAACAATGAATGGTGGATATGTACCTAAAAATCCGAAAATAATGAATATAAAGAAAAAACTCACAACGAAATGTAAACGTCAATATATATCATTTCAATAATTAAATGATACACAAATTTAATTCATCTGGTAGTATACATATTTCATTACATTAAGCGTTAAAACAACGAATGTACAACTATAGTGCAAGAGGTATACTGAAAATTTCTGCAAATATGACATAATTCTAGCCCTTTTTTCCCTCCTTTTCTTTCACCTACAAACTTAATACACACACACGCTCGCGCGCTCGCATATAATAGAAAAAATGGCTAATTATATTTGGACCCTGCCGATGTCTTTAAACCCCGACCCAAAGAGAACCGTAAGTTATTACATAATTTTTTTTTGAAATCAAGCCCACATAGTGCTATTTTATACTCTTCTCTTTTATCCTAATACTTGTTAGCACGTTACAACCATAGCATCCATGCAGCCAATGTAACAAATGTGATCATTGCAATCAATGCAAGCAGAAAATAATATTCCTACCTATCATCACATAAATCATCATATGGGGAATGATAACAAATATATCACAACTAGTCATTAGACATCAACAACACTCAATTTCAACCACAACCATCAAATAGGAAAACAACAGAAATATACTTACATAAATAATAATCATCAATTATAGTAAAATGTCATCAACGTAAGTGTGAGTCATCAAATGTATACTGACCACTCCATATAATAACACAACATCGATCATTAACTGTGCACCAATCAATTCAATGTTAGTAACACAACATCAGTCATCAAATTTATACTAATCTAATCAATATCAGTAATACAACAACAACCATCAAATAAGCATAATCAGTTATCCATCGTCTAGTAGTAATAATAGTAAAATATCACACATTCATCAAAATGCGATTCGTCATCAAACATCATACATATGTGAAAATTTCAACCAATAATTAATCACATATTCTACAGCCATCGAAATAGTATATTGCTACCATTTTTTCTCTTTAAGTATAAGTTCTTTTATTGTTTAACATAGAACCACCTTTATAAATATATCTCGAAACAATAATTATCTTTCCAAAATGACAATATACTTCAAACACCCTTTATTTACTTCTATTACTTCAAACACCATAAAACGTTGAGTAGTCAAAAGTAGTAATTTACGTCAAATTACTATCAAAATAATAATAATAATAATATTTTACGTCAAAATAACAATATATAATAATCAACCGAGTATTTTCCAAAATCAATTAATTATTATTTACCTCAAAAATAATAATGTATTCTATTATATTTCAAAACCCCTTTTATTGCTTTTAATCTTAAAATAGTAATAATTTAAATCTAAACACTTTTGTAACTTATTATTATTGTTATTATTATTATTATTATTATTCCAAATACCCTTTTTATTTTATTAACCAAGCAATAATAATAATACTTTCCACTATAAACACCGTTAAATCAAGTATATTGTTATTTACTTAAAACAATAAAATTTTACCAAGATCATATTATTATTTATGGAATTATGATTTATTTTATGGAATTACTTTCCATTCAAATACGTAATTAAGTATATTTAAACATCTAACAAATCATTCGAAATCAATAACAAACATCCAAATTAAGACGCTACACATCCAAAAATCTTATTAACCAAACAATCATCGTCATATATCAATAAATATTAATTTTCATCAATATATATATATATATATATATATATATGCATTTAATATTTTTAAACTTTAATTATTTAAAAATATACTTTTGCAAATAACTTTAAAACTCAACAAGCCTAGCGTCAAATCATTCGAAACTGCTTAATGTGTCCAATGAAATAAACCACATGTAAATCAAGTCCATATACCAAAGAAGTTAAGGTTCTCAGATTCAATGGAATATCGTAAACTGTATGTTCAAATAAAAATTAATCAACGCACATTTACTTTGTCGAATGTACACACGCAAAGCACCCCTCTGAACCCGATTTTGACCATCTGCGACGGCCGTGGCCATAAGCAACAATCACATCGCCCACCACTTGGGATCGATTTTGCGTAATGAGAGCCTCCTTCCGCCATGAGCGCCACCGCCGAAAAACACCCCTCCGTTGCCTTACCAAACAAACGTCATCGACCTTCCAAGCCATATTTTAGTTGCCTCCGACCTCTTTTCATGAAATTGGGACCATATTTGAGTCTGTATCGTCGAGGCCTACAAATCTTGCCTCCAGTTTTGCCAATTGACCTCTAAATCAAAAACCCATAAATCATCCACTAGGGTTTCGTCCACCACTTTTGACCATCGATTCTGATTAACCTGGGCACTTTTAGGACAAACTAACACCACACATTGACTCCATTTGTCGAGGGCTTTGAAACAATATGTAATTCGGTGGGTATTAGACACTTTAAATTTTGAACCAAGTTGTAGTTATCGAAAATTATCTACCATTAAAATGAGATTAAGAGATGTTTTATTAGAGAAGAGAGACTGATGTGACAGTTACTCTCTAGTGTTTGTAACGACCGGCCTTTTCGACCCTAAATGTCGACACTAATACATCATGGTATTCATGTGCCGAGCACCCAAATGCTGGAAAGTCAAATTGTTAGAGTGGATAAAATAGAAAAAGAAAAGGAATAAGAAAGGAAGATCACAATATCATAATCTAACAGTGTAATGATAACATACAATATCAAAAGACAATATAAACTGTCGTTCTAAGATACATAGCATTTCGGAGGTATAATCCTAAGTACTATCATTAGCCAGGACAGTTATAACGGCATGTTCTCTCGATTGCTGATATATACATAATAGATGCAGCAGAAATAAGAATACTATAGTAGGTGAAACATCCAACTCGTCTCCTTTACCTCCAAATAAAATCTAACTAAAACATGTATTTCTCAAACTTATTAAAAGAGCACTCGAGGAATTGATGAAAAAAATAAAACCACGAGTTAGACAAAAGTATGGTATAAGAAATTCAAGAAATATAATGCATTCATATAATAGCACCTTTTGAAACCAACCGAGTCACTAGAATGGTTTTCCCCTTAAAAGAGCCAAACCATCTAACAAGTACATATTGCGATATAACAGATAATGTCTAGGATGTGGAATATAAATCAAAAAATAACTATGCTATGTGTACATCACAATACTATTAGGTATACATCAACACCGCTAAGGCTCGTTCGAATGTATGGATTTCCATTGGAGGGTGCCCTCGTTATGTCGAGAACAGGCCTTCTAACAAGAGTCAAAGACATCCTTTCGAACGACGTGTATCTTTAGATGAAATATACCATAGTAAACGTAGGATCGTTTTCACCCTAGAGGGGGGTGAATAATGTCCACTAAAAATTAATGATGAACTAAAAATAAATACAGAAAGCAATGCAAAAAAGATCACACGGAGATTTACCCAGTTTCGGCAAAAACTGCCTATGTGTTGCCCCCAAGGTTTCTACTCGAAATTAAGCAATCAATCGCTTACAAAAGCATGTAAACATACGATACCCGCTAACTCGATTAACCTAACTCTAAGCTCAAAACCCTTCCACAACTCAGCCACCGAGTTGTTAATTCTCAAACTACACCCCGTAGTTTGATCTAGTTACACAACTAGAAATTTACCAAATTTTTAGAAAAGTAAGTTACAAAATAAAACTTAAAAATCAAAACCCTATTTTAAAAATTGAAGCCTAATATAAAAATAAAGCACGACCCAAATATAATAGAGAAAAGACTATCTCCCTTTTGATTTTCGTCTGAATAATTTCTTCAGCCATTCCTTTTGTTTGCTCTCAAAAGATAGGGTTATGATTTACTTAATGTGGCCGCTTGGAATTATAAGTTCAAATCATTGATGCTTTCGTTCCTCAATTCACTTTGCTACTTCTTCAATCACTGTTCTTCAATTTGCTTCGGCAGCTTCAAGGTTGAGTTTGAATGGTATATAAAATCGTATGTGATTTTGTACTTGATTTGCTTTGTTGTTTTACTTGAATTCGAACTCGATGATTTGCCGGTGACGATTTTGGGCATTTATATGGAATGAAACCCTATAATTTTGTTTCGTATATTTTGGTTTGAATTTTTCAATAACTATGCTCGGACATTGATCTTGCTCGAACGATTGTGATGATTCTAACTTGTTCATTAGTTGATGTATTGGAATATGTTTGAATCGATTCCGTTCTTTTCTCATACGACTTGAATTTGAGAAGTGTTGACCTCTTGATATCTGACTTGTTCATTGGTTAACTTCATCATCCTTCGATTGTGTATGTTTAAATATATTTGAATTTTTTTCTCTTTTTACTGCCAACGACTTATTCAATTCTCTTTAAGTTTGTATTTGAATTGAGATATATATTGACTTAACTTTGATTACTTGAAGATTGACTGGTTCATCTTGAATTCTTCTATGACTTTATTCAAACCGCTGCTGATAATTTCCTTGGCTCCTTCACTGTTTTTGTTGTAGTTAGATTTGGTCTAGGTTGATAGACTTGGTGCCTTTGTTTTCACTAAACTGATATATGTGTATACATATATATGCATATATGTATACATGTGTTTATGTACTTAATGCATGCATATCCATGTTCATGTTGACTTTTTTGGTTGTCACTGCATATAAACTCGTACAGGTTGAAATGCTTATTTGTTTGGTTGGAGTCTGGTTGCATTTTGTAGTTCCTGAGCATGTTTGAAGCTTTGTTGTCACCTCTGTTGCATATGTATAGAACTGGTTCAGTTTCATGTTGATTTTCTTTGCATTTGTAGTCGGTTTAATAGATGTTTTCATACTGCATGCTATAATGTGGTATGTTTTGTTGAGGCTGCATGTGTAAACTTGCTGTTTGTCTTTGAGTTGATGTCATGTTGCACTTGGTTGGTCTACACTGTGCTTGCTGGCTTGATTGTATGGTTCCTGCTCATTTGTACATGTCTGGTGACATGGCTTTGTGTTCACCACTGCTGTGTTCATTCATGTATAGATATCCTATATACTGGTTGGACCTAAGTGCTTTGACTGGTCTGTTGTCATGTTGAACTGATATCTGTATACATGCATATCCATATGTACTGACCATTCCTGTGTTAATGCTTTGCATTCATGTTAATGTTGACTGGTTGCATTTGTTGTTTTTTTATTGCACTTGAGTTGAATCCAGTCTATGCTTGGGTTTGACCTTGTGCTCACATGTCCCTGCTATTTTAACAAGCAAATGTATCGGTGTGCACGACCTTATGACATGTATGGTGACATATCGTGCATGTCACAAGTTGTTCGTTTAAGACGAATTAAAAGAAATGATGACGAACAACCCAAATAACCAAGGCAAATAATATTTTCATACACACACTTTATTGTGTACTGCAAAACATTTCTTTTTCAATTTTACTGCGTTATGACTATTTTAAAGATAGTTCAGATGCCGGATACAGACTGGGACAGAGTTGAACATAAATATGAGTGATGAGTGAATTATGTAGCGGGTGAAACATGCGTGTAATAATTGTATAGTAAAAATTGTGTTGTAATTGAAACTTGTATAGCGAGAGCTTAAATTTGCACTATTCGAATTTGTAATAAAATATTTGTTAGAACAAAATATTTGTTTAAATAAAAATTCCTAGTTATTTATTTTATTCAACAAATATTTATTTAATTATGTGAAAAAATAAAATACAATAACAAATACATTTAAACGATGTATATATATGTTTATTATCATCAAACAAAAATCATAGGCTATTGTATTCTACAATCTTTCCCTTTTGATGATAATAAACATATATTAAGATTTTGACTCTGTTAAATGTATTTTGCCTTAATGAATTCTAACAGCTCCCGCTATTTGAATACTCCCCTACAACAAAACTCCCCTTCACATATGCATGAAAATAAATAAAAATATGCAATGAACCTAGATGAGAATACACAAATAAAAATTTAAACTTATTTGCCAAAATCTTAACTTCTCTCCCCTTTTTTTTATTAGTAAAAGAGTAACACAGTTTGATAAGAGTGATAGTGATAGACATCAATACAACATTAATACATAATCGAGCATACATATTAAATTTCAAGAAAAAATCTAACAAAAATCATAAATACTCAATTAGGCGCATATTCCATTTTAGAGCAATAGGAGTGATGTCGGCATAGAAAACCATATAATCGTGTCTGTTTGTGGTATATTTGTGACATGAATTCGAATACTTACAACCATGCATAACTGCTGCGACTTTCAAATGTGATTAGTAGTATTCCCTTTTTGATTAAAAAAGAATTCAAAGCATCTTGTAACGACGCATAATCGTAAGAAATTTTAAATCGGGTCAGAATCAACTCACTTATTTTATCCAATTTTGATATGTGTTCCATACATGCATAACCATAAGGACTTTTAAATGAGCATAAAAGCACATAATCAAAGATTTCAAGTAGTTCACCCATTCATAACCGTGAGGACTTTTAATTGAGAGTGAGTACTTTTGGATGATTTTTTTGCTAATTAAAAAAATGAACAATGTCCTGTTTAAATACAACATTTTGACATACTATATTGGATATTGATGAGTGATTGTTGTATAAATTTGGTGGGAATAGAGATGGTCATGGAATTTTTACCAACCAAAGTTATTACAAATTTTTTCTAAATTTTTAAAGAAACTTACAATACTCTCTCAAGACATAATGCTTGATCAAGATACTATATTTTTTGTTTAAATATCACATTTTGACATACTATATTGGATTTTGATGAGTGATTGTCATAGAAATATGATAGAAATAGAGATGGTCATGGAATTTTTACCAACCAAAGTTATCAATTTTTTTAAATTTTTTAAAGAAATTTACTAGATATACTCTCTCAAGACATATTGTATGATCAAGATTGTAACAACTCTGGTTTGGAGATTACCTATATATATTAAATTATAACGGAAGTTGTAATTTAATAATAAAAACTTTGATTTGTTTATTTGTAATAAACAATGAATTCTGTAAATAAAATAGGAAAAATAAAGTTTGGAACTTAATTTTGTTTATTAGGGAATAAATATATATGAGATTAAATATTGATTGGATAAGAATTTGGTTTAAATAAATGGAAATATTGGGTATTTATTAGTTTGGAGCTAATAGATTAATTAGGTAATGTATTTCAACGTTAAATTGTTGAAATAAATCTAAATGAAAATAAAGTTTAAAAACTTTATTTTGAAAATTTGAGTAGAAAATAATCAAATTGCAATTTTATTGGGTAAATACAACAATATTGGAAAACATTGTCAATATTAAACTTTTATTGAATTTAAAATGAGAAATGTAACGATAATATGTGTTTTATTAAAATAAAGGATGAAATATTGTTTGAAAATAATATTTTGATGATTAAAAGGAGTTAAGATAATTTATGGTAATTTATTTGACAAGAAAACAATTTTTGTACAAATTGTTGGATTAAAAATAATGTTTTTGTAATAAAATAGTGTAAATTGTAAAATGTTGAAAATAAGGTTTTATCTGTAAAAGTAACTGTTTATTGCTGAAATAAACTTTGTTTTGTTAAAATAACTATTCTATTCCATACAACTAAGATGTTTGCATTTTGTATGACTTTAAAAGGAAGAAATAAGTGCATATAGTTTTAAATAGAGGAAATAAGTTCATATAGTGTTAAATAGGAAAAAATGCTTAAAATTTTATATTTTCTTCAAGCATTTTAGGTTTGGGCTTTATGGGTTTGGTATTTGGATCCATCTAATACTTCTGGTGAGAATGGAAACTAATAGTATGTTTGTTTTCTCATCTTCCTTCTCAAATACAATATACAGTAAGTGAAAATAAGAAAAACAATGGCCGCCTTCTATTAAAAATCAATTTCCACTCCAATTTGCTGCAAATTAAAGAAAAAATTCACTAAATAAGATCACACAAGGTAATCTCTATCTAATACTAAAAGTTTTCATCAAAAATCCTTAAATTAATATGAATTGTTTGCAATTTATTTTCGTTTGTTTTGCTTGTATGTTCAAGCTTCTATAGTTTGCTAGAGCCTCAAATCATCTCAAAAGATCACAGCTTGCGACTAAAATCTTTGCTAAGTCAATAAGTGAGTTCAAGCTCACAAATTTCCAGCTAGAAAATGAATTTCCTGTGAAAATTTACTTAAAATCGTTTACTGTATATGGGAATTCTGTCTGTTAGTTATTTCTTAGTTTTATGATTTCTAATTGCTATTTTGAGCACCAACACCTCTTTCATTTTCAGTCGAACTGCTGCTGAACCTTTTTTGGATTGTAGTTTAGTTGTCAAACTCTATGCTGCCAATTTTTATGACCTGAGACAAACTGTAGCTATGTTAAACTTTGCTCAAAGATTGAATCACACTAGAGAAATGACCTGGAACGAGAAGAAATCAATTTGCGTATAAATGGTCGACCGGGAGGTCGAACATACACTTCCCAAGGTTAACCGTACAGTCGACCTAAGGAGCCTTATGGTTAACCTGGCGATCGACCTGAGGAAGTGCAAGGTCGACCTCCTGGTTGACCTGCATATGGTCTATGTATATTTTTGTTTTTCGAGTTTTTCTATAAGTTTTTCTTCCGTCTCCGATGCCTTTTGTGGCCAATTCCTTTGCAATTTTGAGATGTTTTGGATGATGGTTATAGGCTACGATATCCATCAATGGACTAGCCCAGTTTTGGAGGAATTTGAAATTCAAAAATTTGAATTAAATTCGATTTGAATTTGAATATCGATTTGGAGTAATTTCTTCGTTTTTCTTCGATTTCAAGCACTATTTCTTCCAAATAAATTTTGGGAAAATTTCTAAACAGTTTGGTTTTTGAAGTATTTATATTAAAATATTTTTAAAATATTATTAAATTATTTTAAAGTATTTTAAATATATTCAAGCAAAATTTCAATAAAATGTCTTCAAAATGATTTTAGAAAATTACTTTAAAATCCTATTTTATCAAGTAAATTATTTTATGAATAATATACATTATTTTTACACTTTTTGGATGTATGATAAAGAGAATTAAAGGGTTTAGTAAAGCACATGGTATGAGACACGTGAGTTTACTTTATCGGTTAATTCCGGACTTATACGATTGAAGCTATTCGGGGTATTTGATTTCTAAGTTATTTAGTCAATTTATGGCGATTTTTTGAGATTATAATTCCTATCTTTAGCAATTATCCGGGAAGGCCAATATTTGGCAAGTTGTGGTTCGAGATGTCCAATTCTAGGAGTATGATCTATGAGAACCCGATATAGTGTTTACTTGCCAATGAAATTAGGCGAGTTTGAGTTTTTCGAGTTTTGAGATTTTATGATGATTTCTATTTTCTAATGTGGAAATGATTAGCGGTTAGTAAACCATTATGTGCGAACATATGATATGGGATGCACGTTAACATTTTTCGGATTCCTATTTGGGAGTTGTGACACATTCAGGGATTGTCAGTACTATAGACATTCGACTCATCTGGGATTACAACTTCCGTCGTCAGGGATTACGACTTCGGTCGTTTGGTATTTACGACTTCGGTCGTTTGGGAGAGGTACCTAAAATATATATAGTACCGGTGGGATGGAACCTACAGCATCGCTTTGGCATGCAAATGGGATTTGGCCAATCCAGGGAATTTTGATGAGTTTTGATGTCGATTTCACCAATTTAGGATGATGAATTTACTTATAGCCTTGAGTTAGAGAAAGGCTTATATATGTTGTTTGATGGTGATTTCGATATTGGGATTATGAACTCTTATTGAGTTTCATGAGTTTTGATTTAGAAATTTTGATGATTTCACTTATGGCTTATACGCTGCTTATGTTATATAGCCCTTGAATGTGAAACATCTATGCCATGTTAAACCTTATCATGTGATTAACTTTAAGCCTTTACAAAATACCTATTCTTAGTTGTATAAATAGACTTTCTTATAGAATTCCTTTATCTTTAAAGGAATGTCTCCCTTATGCCCTTTTATTCTTTTATCTTTTGCTAATATATATCAAATTCTAGTTAGCCTGACCCGTGTATTTATTACTCGGGTAAGACCAAGTTGCAGGTTAGCTTTTGGACCTATGCTAGCTTTACCTTTTGGGCTTCTTCATCGACTTTGGTTATGGCATAGTTTTGTGTAGTAGTCTTTTGTTTGGGAACCTTATGATGTATATTCTTTTGTTAGGATATATGTATATATTGTGGTTGAATATCACTTGCGATTGGTTGTATTACATTTGATGTATATATAAGTATACATTATCTGTGATGTTGTTCTGTGTCTTATGATCGTTGTAGTTATTATATTTTGTTTCTGAGTCGGTCCTGTAGCCACCATAGTAGTGTACTAGATAAAAATTAAGTATGTCGAATACTTGAGATGAAATGAAAAAAATAAGTGCCAAAACCGACATACTTAGCTCTTATCTAACGCAAGACTATGATGGTCGTCGTTAACTAGCCCTGTTCTCCACTAGCAGACAAAATTATTGAATATGCAAGTATATAATTTTTGATTGATGATAATAAACATATATATGTATATATATTCATTTAAATGAATTTTTTAATGTACTATTTTATTTTCATATAATTAAATAAATATTTGCTGAATAAAGTGAATAACACAGAATTTAAATTCAAACAGATATTATATTCATACAAGTATTTTATAACAATTTTTGGACAGTACAAATTTGAGCTCTCACTATACACACACACAATCCTTGATTACAATACAATTTTGATTATATCACAGTTTATCATTTACATTTGCACCTCACTACATATCATCCATTCACTCATATTTATCTTCAACTCTATTCCAGATTGAATCCAACATCTGAGCAATCTGCAAAAATAAACATTGACGCAGTAAAAATGAAAAAATATATTTTTGCAGTGTAAAATGAAATGTATTTTGAAAATATTGTTTGCCTCAGTTATTTGGGCTGTTCATCATCATTTAATTTTGAATTCATCATACACGAACAGCTTGTGACATGCACAGTGTATCACTATACATGCCACAAGGCCGTGCACATCGATATACACTTGATAAAATTACAGGGACATGTGAGCCCAAGGTCAAACCCAATCAAAAGCCGGGTTCAACTCAAGTGCAATACAAATAAATTAACGATATTAGCACAAGGTCAAACCCGAGCTATTGACTGGATTCAATGCAGGTGCAATCCAAATGTACACATGAGTGCTATGATCAAAGACATAAAGGCACACTGGAATATATAGTGAAACAAAGTGCAAAGTGTCGACCAATATCATATATACAACAAGCTCTAGATAGTACATAAGATAATGGCACAATACAGTGAACTACAGTGAACCATACAAGCTACTTGAACACCAACATCAATGGAACAAGCTCAATGAACTGGTCAGAGCAAACTATACCAGACTTATATGTCACACATGAAACAACAGTGGACAGAGCTCAACAAAACAACTCTAAACTCATAATTGAACTAGAACTCTAACCAGATTCAAGAATACAGTTCAAGTCTAAATTGAAAACAGAGCAACCCAGACTAATTTCACACAACAAACACATCATGATATACAATAGAGAT
Source organism: Allium cepa (assembly GCA_030765085.1). Taxonomy (NCBI): domain Eukaryota; kingdom Viridiplantae; phylum Streptophyta; class Magnoliopsida; order Asparagales; family Amaryllidaceae; genus Allium; species Allium cepa. Next base: position 573,830,612 of record CM060937.1, on the reverse strand, counting down.
GACACTGTAGAACCAGACACGGTGCAAGTTCAAGTGAAGTACAGAAGCAAATGCAGACAACAGTTTTTAACAAATTGGACAATGCAACCAAGGAATATATATATGAAATGCAACAGTGTATATTAATCAACATAGCGTCGACAATGCAGACAAGCTCCAGGCAGACTCAAATATCAAATGTACAAGTGTAGCCTCAACTATGAAGGTCAAATGAGGACTCGAATATCAATGGCACTGCCTCAACAGTCAAAGCATCATATATACAAATGTGCTTGAGACAACCAAGCTAAATATGCTAACAAGGACAAAATGCATACAGCACAGATTCAAGTAAAACGGTATTTCAAACAACAAGTGCAGATACACAAGTGAATGACAACATGAAACGTGTACACAATGTCAACCAGAAGACAACATGGACCAGTGAAACAGTGAATGGTGATTTACAAAGTATACACAGTGACTCAGGGAAATATGCAATGCCAGCAAAGCAATACTTCAATCCAAATGCATCAAACTCATATGGTCAAGAGAAACAGAAACAGTTCGATCTCAAATCAGCAATTTCAAACCAGATAATGACGTCGGGAATTAGAACTAAACATATCAAGTTTAAATGTCAAAGTGCCAGAATCAAGTATGTCACAAGAGAAATTCACGTAGACAACGTCAAAGACGAAACAATGACATGATGCAGTCTTTAACAAAATTAAAGTGGCCGATGTCTACAGAGAAATGAACGGAATCGAACAGTTCAAAATCAAGCGATGGTAGCCAAAGAATCAATCAAAAGCAATTCAAAGCCATGTTAAACAAGCCAACGAAATTATACGAATTGAAGAAGTCAGAGAAATAACCATCATTCAAGAATAATAAAATGGCCAAGCAAAATATCAGACGAACGAATTTATAGGGGTTCAAACCCTATTTAATCCGTTCATCACCGGCTTTCAGAATTATCAAGTTCAATAATATTAATATAAAGCAAAAAGCATAAATTACATACCAATTCATAGTCGAACTCAATCAAATTGAAGGAGCCGTGTGCGATTTGAAGAAACAGTCGATTGCGGAAGCAAATCAAAGTAATAGCCATGGTAATCGACTTACAATCAGCCGGCGCCTTCGAATTTCAGAAGCCCTAATCTTGAGCAAAGAAGAACACAGCCAGTTTTTTAACGCAAGGCTGAAGCAATAAAAGGGGAACAGTTTCTTTTTATCACTTAATCTTTTTATTGGGCCGACCTTGTATTGGGTCTTAATTATTTAAGGCTTTATTTATTTAAGTTAGGGTTTTGTTTTTGAATTATTTTTTAAATTTTGTATTTCTCTTTTTAACTTTTGTAAATTCTATTCGTGTGACCAGGGGGTGGTGGAGTTCGAGAATTCGCAACTCAGTGGCTGAGTTGTGGTAGAGTTTTGAGCGTAGAGTTAGGTTAGTCGATAGCGGGTGTTGTGAATTTACGTGTGTAAGCGTCCGACTACTTAATTTATAGTAGGAACCTTAGGGGCAGTATGTATGCAGGGTTTTGCCGAAGCTGGGTAAATCTGTGTGTTTTATTTTTATTATTCTGTTACTATCCGTGCTATTATTACTCTGCTATATCTATGTTGCAATTATTTTATATAAACTTCTTTTTTATAATTAATAGTATCACCTTATTCACCCCCTCTAGGATGAAATCGATCCTACAAGTGGTACAGAGTGAGGTTCAAAAGCCTTTTTTTTAAGTTTGATTTTTGGAAGACCAATTTTTGTGTTACAAATTTGAATTTCTAAAATGGCTTTTTTTAATAATATTTTTGCTGAAGGTCGGTCCAATATTATTCCTCCTCTTTTCGATGGAACAGACTTTTTAAATTGGAAATTAAAGTTGGAATTTTATTTAAAATCTGTTAATGTTAAATGTTGGGATATTATTGAAAATTGGTGTGATATAATAGACGAGAAAAATACTACGATTAATGCTCTTTCTATGCATATATTATATTATCATATTAATCAAGATAATTTTAACTTTATCTCTCATTGTGAAAATGCACAGCAAATCTGGTATACTTTTGATGCAATATATGGTGCAAAAGTCAACAACCATGAGAGATCCCCCATAATCAACTCAAAAACGTGTTTGACTAAACTGGAAAAATATAGCCAAGATGAAGATTCAATAGCCGATGAGATAAGTGATTTTCCAATCAGCAATTTAGTTCTCTTGTGCCAAAAATTAATTGAAAACAATAAAGCTCTTGAGTTGAAAATTAATACGTTGGAAAGGGAACATGCTAAAATAATGATTTGGAAAATGAGCTTAAAAATATTATGAAAAACAAAACTGAGTTGATTTGTATAAACAAAATTTTGCAAAAAGAGTCAAATAGCTTTAAGAAGTCAGAAATTTCTAAATTGCGATTTTTGAAGAAGAAATTAAAAAATCAGAAATAAAAGTTAAATTACTTGAAAATGAAATTCCGATTTTGAAAGAAAGTGAAAATATTCGAAGAGAAAATTCTACTAAAAAGTGCACATAATTATTGAATGAAAATGTATCCCTCAAAACACAAGTCCAACAATTGTTTATAACTTTAGGAAAATTTTCAAAAGGAGAAAGATCGTTAAATATGCTAGTGGGAAAACAAACCGTTAATACAGATAAACAAAGGACTTGGATATATTCAATTTGAACTTGATAGAAGCAAAATTAATCGAGTTAATTCTTTGTGCACAATTTGTAGAAAATTTGGAGACAACCAAAATAATTGTTGGCATAGACCTAAACACGTGATAACTATTTCAATTTGGGTTCCAAATGGCACAAATATAAAATCCCTCAAAGTCAAACAAATCTAGGTGCCGAAAGGAACATATTGTAACGACCCAGAATTTCTATTAATTAAAATTTGAATATTTAATTGATTTTAAATATTAATAAGTGAAATTTATAAGTCGAATAAATTTTATTTCGAATAATTTGATTTAATTGGATAATTAAATCGATAATCAAATAGTTGGAAATACAGAAATAATTGAAAATTGGGTTAAATATGATTGAAAATGATTTGTAAAATTTTATTTAACCATGTTGGAGTTAGAATGATGTTATAGAACTTTTAAAATCGAATTAAAAGTTAATTTGTGAAAATTGAATATTTTAATATTAAATCGACTAGTGAAATTAGCCAATTTTCGGACAGTCTCAGAATTGGACGAAACTAGTTTCATTGGATCCGTAATAGTTTTTTATTATCGGATTTCAATTGTCGTAGCAATCGAAGTTGTCGTTTGACCATGGCAGCTCGAAACGCATCGAAATTGTTTTAATATTTATTTGGCGAGTTAAAATAGCCATTTTTCAAACAGTCTTGGATTTTGACGAAAGCAGTTTCAACGGATCCGTAATGTGATATTATTGTAAGGTTTCAAATTTCGTGTCAATCGGATTTACCGTTTGTCCGGTGCAAGTTAAAACGCCTAGAAAATCGTTTAATCGGTTTAATTTTAAATCGAACGTTTATTGCCATAACTCGCACAGATGATCGAATTAGCCTCCGAAACACGTTCCATTGTGTCCAGAACGTGTGGTAAACCTTAGGATTGCCAACCGACACGCTTCGTTTGGAGTTCGAAAATTCCGGGATGAATAGTGTTCGTCATTTTTTCTATAAAAGCCCCATAATTTTCATTTTTGCAAAAGAAAAATTGCCTAGGGTTTCAGAAACCTAGCCGCCACCTTCATAAACATTAATGGCCAGAAATTCATCATTTTCTTCTCTTAATCTCTCTCAATCTATATACAATTAGAAGAAATGCTCAACTACAAAGTCGAAGAGCTCGATGAGAGCTTTTATTCTATACGGTGATGATCGGAATTGGAGCGTTAGAGGGGAAGCGAGGGGGGGCCGATGGCCTGTAGTTGCGCACGCAAATCGTGAGTGAGGGTGGGACCGAGTTCACCAAGGTTGTGGCCGAGTGAAGAGGAGAAGATGCTCGTTCGAATGGCACTTGTTGATCGAGTTCTAGGTGTTCGATTTGCTTGCATAATTAAACCCTAATTTGGATGGAAGTGGTTTTCTTGCGTTCGTTCTTACCTGTAGAAACGTGAAGTTAGTGGAAGGAAGGGGACGGGCCTGATGGTAGTGGGATGGATCTACGGCTAGGATTGATTTAGGGTTAGAAATGTAAATATATGTTGTAAATTATATATATATAAATCGTGTAACTTTAAAAATTCATATCCTTTTCATACGAGGACAAAAATGCGCGAAACCAGTTGCGTTGGGATCGTATGGACGAGCACTACGCTGTGGAATTGGATTGGAGTCGTTTGGAGCTAGCAAAAATTTCGAGTAAAATTAAACGTCCGTTTAATTTTATTCGAAACAAGTCGCTAAAACGAAATTGAAATCAAGGTGAGAACTTCTCACTCAATCGAACAGTTTCGGTTTAAATTTTAAATAGTTAAATTTAAAATTGCTTGAATGCATGTTTGAATGATGATTGCAGTTATTGATTGCTGTTTAGTTGTGATATTAGATATAGTAGGATATATCTATATATAGCAATATATATATATATTGGCATATGTATATATTGGAGTTGATTTCCCGCATTGCATAGCGGATGAGACCCTATTGCGCCGTCTATTAAGCGGATAATATTTTATAAATCCCATATACCGCGATGATTCTGTACTGGAGCGGAATTGGTATTGTGCTAATGTTTTTGGATGCAGGGAAACAGGTTGGAGGGATCCAACTGGATTCCTCAACTTTATTGATTTATTTACAGATATTGTGATATTTGTTGATTATCATATCGATATATGATATTTGGATGTCGTGATTGACTATTTGGTGCTGTTGCATCATCGGATCCATTTCTGAAGTTTTAAAAATAATGATTTTGGTTTTAAAAGGAATTTTAAAGTGATTTTCGAAAGTATTCGTTTTATTAAATTTTGAATTGTTAAAAATAAATAAACGTTAAAATTTTAATGTTATAAAAGTATGATTTTTATGAAGTGAAAGTGAAAAGTGATTTTTGAAATAAATAGTTAATAAATTTATGAAATGGTTTAAATTGGAATTTTTGGACTATTACAAACAATTTTTATAAAAGATTTATAAAATGTATATTTATAAATTAAAAATATTGGAATTATAAAATGAAGTTTTTATAAGTGTTAAAATGAAGTATAATGGATTCATAAGTGAATGAGAATTTATTAGATTTATAATTTGTGAAGTTTAAAAGAACGATTTTGTAAATAAATGGATTATAAGCATTTAACTTATAATATGGACTTTTGGTATATAACTGAGTTATATAAATTGAATTGAATTTATAAAGGAGATTATAAATCGAAGCTTATAAATAGAAATGGAATTTATAGACATGGTTTATAAGTTCGAAATCAATGGAGTTTGATAAATTGAAAGTTGAAATTGGTTAAGGAAGTATATTCACGTTTTTGGACAGTGAATATATTATTATTAATAAAATGGACATGCTTGGGAAAATGAATATTATAAAATGAAGTTAATCGTTTTAACGATGTTTTAAAATGTATTAAACATCAAAAACATAGATTTCAACATTCATTGTTGAAATAGACGTTTTCGAGAAATAGAAGGAAATGGTGGACTATAACACTGTTGTTATAGTAAATGGTTTCCGAAAGGAAATATTTTGTATAGTATTGGGATTTATATATCTATTTTAATTTTTAATCCCTATACTAGTGATTTTGGGTCGTCGTAACGATGTTTTACGCAACATTCGTTTTGGCCCAAACAAATGTGTTTAAGAGAATGATTTCTTAAAGAATGAAATATATACTTAATTTTCAATTTAAGTATATTGAATATTTTCCAAGTGTTGAAAATGAATGGATTTGTAAATTACTTATTATTTAATAAGTATGGAAATGTTTTCCAATATGAACTGAATATTTTGAGACTTTATCTTTTAAAGACAAATTGAAAATGAATATTAAAAATCGATTTGGGAATCATATATTCATGGATATTTTGGAATTGTAAATTCACTAGGGAATTTATAAAAGAAAGAGGAATTTGTTTAAAAATAAACATTGATTTATTTTTGAACTGTGGGAATAAATTTACGGATTTGGAACGTAAATATAAAATAAATCGGTAAGGAATTATTTAATTAGTTTAAATAAACCATTTTGAAATGAGAGTATTTCCACGTAAGGAAAATGATTTGAAAATTGTTTTTAAATGGTTGAAGTGTGGAAAATTATATATCTAGTAAAGATATTTTGGAAAGTAAATAATTTGGGAAATTATTTGGAATTTGGTGATGTTGAGCATGCCTATTGATAGTTAAATAATCCGACTATCAATATTTACCTTTAAATAGGTATTTGTTGTGATTGCTTGAATTTGAATGCTACACTTATTTTTGAATAAGCGCTCACTATTCGGGTTAGCCGGGAAAGGACCTTGGGGTCGTATAACCCATTCCGAATATGTGATACGTCGTTATGGATTGCATTTGATGACCGGTGTTGAAGACCGGATATTTATGAAAACGGAAGGACTACCGTCGAGTTACTCTACATCGGCTGATCTCCGATATAGAGGTTTTATCACCCTTAGTGACGGGAAGTCCGGTCGTGATTAGTGAATATCCGGATTGCAATGACTTCTTTGGAAGTGCCTTCGGTTCTGTTCGAGCCCGGAACAGACTTGTATGGATTGTATGTCTGACATTACAAATTGAGATATAAAGCTGATTTCTTTCAAATATATTTCTATTGGTGGCGGAGAATTTATTCTCTTAGCTTAACACCCTTCTCTGAGACGTACGAGCTCAGAGGTTATATAGTTGAAGGTTATTAGTGATATACTCCCAATTTGGTAGTGTGGCATGCTGAGTGTTGCTGTGAAATGATCATTTGTGATATGATCATTTGCTTGATCATTTATCTTGGTGATCATTTCTATGATCATTTGTTGACCCAAAGCACACCTTTTGTATAAAGCGTGGCTTTGTAGACGAGACCTCGTCGGACCTCACACCCCGGAAATGGTCAAAACAGGAAGGATGCAGCAAGGTTATTAGGGGGTAGCGCCCCTTTAGTGTATGTCATTCCTTCTGGATAGAGGTGGTATCATGGTATGGAGCACAGATACTTAACCTATGTTGTTGCTGCAAATTTTGTGGTTGTTGGAAATCGAGGATCCTCGGATAGATCAGTTACGATCGGGGGATGACATATTCGTGTCAGTAGTTACCCAGTTAGGGGTAACCCGGCCTTGTGTTGGCAGAGATCCGGTTTGATTCTCGGGACGTCATTCCAGAGGCGTTTCCATGTGGCAATGGGAAGTTCTTTGGCCTGGCCATTTGTTGGAAATCCAAAGAAACAATACGAGACTTGTACGGTTTTAGTTGTAGAACCTGCCATTTACTTATGGTGGCGCCCCACTGTTTAGATGGTAGCTATAGTAGGCATACGACATACGATAATGGTCGTATGTTGGCTAAGATTTATATCTTTACTTTTGAAATGTTTTCTGCACTATGCACTAGTAATAATATCAAATGTTTCTTTTTAATGCGTATCAAGCATCTTTGACTATCATAAGGAGAAATCTCCTCCGATTCTACGTTTGCATTGTGTGTGTGTGCGGGAGGCCTTATGGTAGTCTCATTTTTAAAAGCATTGCGAATTGACTTTAAAAATATTCCTCTATTTTGATTTAAAGATAAACTATTTTAGTTCTCACACCAGTCACATGACTGACTCGGAGTTTATTGTTTTCCTTCCTAAACTCTGGGTGCCCACCAATTTCCACACGGGTAGTCAAGAGTTAAGCTTTATCAGGATATTATGGAATTCAGGAGTTGCTGGAGGCAAGCTGGATGGCATGGCATATCATTTAGTATATAGTATTTCTTTTCCGCTGTTTGTTGTTGTACACTCTGATAATGAAATGTAATGTAATGTGATGTGATGTAATAACTGATATAGTTCTTTGTTTAAAGATTATTCATTTATTTATTATATGTTGTTCCGCTGCGATTGTGAGATTCTGTTGTTGTTCTGTTGTTTCTTTCTGTTCTATTCTATTTTTTCTATCTTCTTCCACCTTTTCTTCTTCTTCAATCCTAACGGTACGGTTTTCCGGCCTTCGATTTCTCGACAATTGATACAGTGGACGTATTGATGTCGGCGTTTGTGGACGAAAAATCGACGATCGTTACACATATATAAATAGTTTTGGGTCTCCATAAAATTATTTTTCAAAATCCATTGCCACTAACAACCACGGACCTATAAAAACAAACAGGTCACAAAAATATTCTCTTGTGTAGGTATGGTGGCAGGCTAAGGAACAACAACTATGTTATCTGGATTCTGGCTGTTCTAGATACACAACAGACGACTAATCAAAGTTCCTTAGCCTAGTACAAAGGTGGCAGAATCACAATAGGCAACAACGAAATATTATTAGTAAAGGTAAAACAAGTAACGGTATATTCATCTGAAATGATATATTAAATGTGAAAATCTGCACCAAAATTTGATTTAATTCAGCCAGTTATTGATAATAAAATAAATGTTGATTTTGATTTTGACTTGTTCTTATTTGATATATTCTTATTTGATTTGTTCTTATTTTTTATTTTGATTTGAGCATAAATGTTGATCAATCATCTTTTCACCTTTGAACTAGTTTATAGAGATTTGTTTGAACTAACGATGTTTTATTGGTTAATGATTGCTCTTGATACTTGTGGATATATTCGTTTATTGATTCTAGACTTGTCATCCACTATTTGTTTATTTGCACGGCTATAATTAAAATCCAAAAGAATTTCATTTAAAAGCTATGAAAAGGATTTCAAGAAATTGTTGCGACTTCACGGTTTGGTTTATGATTTTCATCTAATGATAATTTTGAGTCAAAAGGAAATTCAGATGCAGATTACACTGGTAGTCTATTTGATAGAAAAATTACTAGTGGAACGTGATTTATGTTGAGATGTATAGTAGTTGCATCATTTTCAAAGAAAATATATGCATATTTTTCAGTTGAAATAATTTTTAAATAGCAGACATTTGTTTTAAAACCCTTTCATAAAATCGTTTTGTTGACCTTGTTTCATATTAGTCATTTTAGAAAATTTGATATATAATTATATTTAGATTTGATTTTAAATGACTAACTAATCTGTCTACCTAATGATTATCGAAAAGATAAATAGTGATTGATAAAGTGATGAGTGTTGATATTAATCATATATTATAACTTTAGACAGTATATTTAATAAATTTATTTAGAAATTTAAACAGGAGTTATAAAAACTTTTTGTTGGTAAAAATTCCATGACCATCTCTTATTCTATCATATTTCTATCAACCATCACTCATCAAAATCCTATATAGTATGTCAATATGTGGTTTTTTAAATAGGAAATTATTCGTACATCCAAAGTACTCACTCTCATTTAAAAGTTCTCACGATTATGCATGTATGAATTAATTGGAATTTTTGATTATGTGCTTCCATTCTCATTTAAACGTCCTCACGGTTATGCATGTATGGAATGCATGTCAAAACTGATTGATTAATAGGCAAGTTGATTCTAATCACATTTAAAAGTCCTCATGGTTATACATAGTTAGAAGATAATTGAATTCATTTTTAAAATTTTTTGGAATACTACTAATCTCATTTAAAAGTCCTAACGGTTATGCATGGTCAGTAGATATTCAAATTCCTGATATAAATATACCATAAATATACATAACTATATGGTTTTATTTGATGACAATATCCTTATCATTCTAAAGTGGAATATGAGTCAAACAAAGTATTTATGATTTTTTATTGAAATTTAATATTTATACTCTATTGGGTATAATGTTGTATTAATGTCTATCACTTTATCTTTATTTTTCTAACACTATTACTCTTTTCCTGATAACAAAGGGGGAGAGAAAAGTTAGGATTTTGACAAATATAGGTCAAATATTATTTTTATTTGCATCTAAGCTCATTTGCATATTTTTATTTATTTCCATGCATATATGAAGGGGGAGCTTTGTGTAGAGAGGGAGCATTTAAATAGAGGAAGCAAATTGAAAGATCAAATACATCTAACAAACTCAAAATCTTAAAAATATGTTTGTTATCATCAAAAAGGGGAGATTGTTGAATATGCAAGTATACGATTTTTGTTTGATGATAATAAACATATATATATATATATTCGTTTAAATATATTTGTTAATGTACTATTTTATTTTCACATCATTAAATAAATATTTGTTGAATAAAATAAATAATACAAAATTTAAATTCAAATAGATATTTATTCAAACAAATATTTTATTACAATTTTTGAAGAGTACAAATTTGAGCTCTCACTATATGTATACACACACACAATCCTTGATTACAATTCAATTTTGATTACATCACGATATATCATTTACGTTTGCACCTCACTGCATATCACTCATTCACTCGTATTTATCTTCAACTCTATTCCAAATGGAATCCAGCATCTGAGCAATCTGCAAAAATAAACATTGACGCAGTAAAATTGAAAAGAAAATATTTTTACAGTATAAAATGAAATGTATTTTGAAAATATTATTTGCCTCGGTTATTTGGGTTGCTCGTGAAAGTGTGCTATGGATCATGTAATATGGATATACGATAATATAGAGTCTAGTGATGATAGTTATATGGTAAATGGTGTGGAATATAAAAGATGTGAAGTAAAATGACACCGGGAATTTTTATACCGGTTCGAAGCACCATCCTTCGTACAGTCCCAGACTCCTTCTGGAATATTACTAAAACAACAACCCTCATTTAACCAAGAGGAATAGGTCTATACAACTCCTGAGTAGCCGAATAGGGACCTGAGCAGCAGAATAGAATTTCGCCTCAGCAGCCGAAGAGGACTTCACTCGCTTGAGCAGTAGAACAGGACTTCATCAACTACAAAAGATTGTTTTGACTTTGTGTGATCTAATAACACGGATTTGTCACTTGTAGTACACTCTTCCTATAATCTTCTCCTCGAGTATAAATATATATATATTTGAAGTTTATGAAGAATAGAAAGGTATAATATTGCTTTAATGCAGAATAATTGAAAGTATAATAGCAAATAGATTCAAGGGAGTTAGATTAGAAAGATAAGAAAATTCAATGATTTGGAATCAAGTTAGAGTATGTATTTATAGAGGTTAAAGAGCAGCGACTGTTGGTGAAGAGTTTCGATTGAAGTGTTACGTCCAAATCTTTTCGTAGAAGTTTGTAACTCTTCACAAATGCTCGTGTCTTTTAAAAAGTAGCCGTTGTAGAAATTCAGTCAACTGAACCTCTGGGTCAGTCGACTGAATATTCAAACGAATTTTTAAATATATATCTGTATATCTATGCACCTGTACATATTGCACAGATTTTCCAGGGTCAGTCGACTGAACCTCTGGGTCAGTCGACTGACTTGGTAAAATCTGTGCAATTTGCATAACTTACGCATGTATAGTAACATATACAACTTTAAAACACTTTTATATATTTTATATGCTTATATACGTATAAAATATTTGAGAATAAGATGACCAAATATATAAGCTAATATATACATAAACGAGGAGAGAATTTAACAAAATTGACCTAAGACTCAAAAATAAAATAATATAATTGATGCACCGGTTTTGAAGTCTTGTCTCCTTGTAGTATATATTCTCTTTTTGTCATAACAGTCATCAAATCTGTAATGTCATAGTGATAGTTTTTTGTCATTAATCAAAACCAAGTCTCAGCATTCTCTTCCTTTTTGATTGATGACAATTCTGTAAATAGATACAGATTTCGACTATATATATAATATAAATACATACTCCCCCTGAATAGTTGACACTCTAAATCCTGCATTCTCAACATTAGTAATAATATTTGATACCATACTCTCCCTTTTTGATTGATGATAATCCATTAAATCGATACAAATTTCCACTCTATATATAATATAAATACTTACTCCCCATGAATCGTTGACACTCTAAATCTGCATTCTCAACGCTAGTAATAATATTTCTCCCCGTTTGTCATCGACAAAAAGGAATAAGTAATATAAAAGTATGAAGCCATAATGTCATATATATTATAAAGGAAACAACCATTCATACATTAAAAAACCATAAACAAGAGTCTTGTAATACGGAAAGGAGTGACTTTTTTAATACAGGCCATAAAATTAAGACTAATGTTTGCAGAATATAAAATAACAACTCATGCCATTCTTTGCTTACCCCTATCATCATGACTGCCAAATCACCTCCATCTCCACCATCGTCGCTACTGCTTGCTTGATCGTCGGAAGAGGAAGACCAAATAAAGACGAGTTGCTTACCCGGATCGCCTATTGTAGCCGTGGAAGTGCCAGATGAACATGAAATAGCTTTCCATAACTTTGTAAAAATCCTTTATCCTTATCAAGATTTTTTTCTACTTAGTGATATGGGATTGAAGAATTTGTTGGTTACGACATATAATAGAAATGGACTCATGTGGAGGTAGACCCGGATTAGGAATCAAAATTTAATCTTGTTGACGAGTAGTCGATCTTTGGCGGGATGGATCGTGAGATGCTTCACCATGTTGTTTGTGGTTGATCTTGAGATAATTGTCATTAAGTCCATTCTTCGAAAGTGATGATAGGAGGTGGTCGAGCAACCGGTAGCTTCATTAATACTAAAGTGCGAGAATTTAAATATCCAACGGTAGAAACCGGCGAGTCAGGTTTCGAAATCTCACAAGCCTTTAGCAGTCACATAATGTATTCACCATAGTAGATGACATATGTTCGACCGTTGTTGAAGCTTAAGAATTCATCAAGAATTAATTGTAACCAATTGACTTTAATGTTTCCGAAGATAGCGTACAAGGCTTTAAAGTTATGTTCATAAGCAAGTTCGTAACTCCTGGTTCGTGGAGTTATGGTTTTCATTAACGCATGATGTATAGTTCTTGCTTTTGGTCTTAAGGACATGGACTTGAGTTGATGCATGTCGTCTTTTAAAAATAAATGACTTATATGGTCACGAACAACCAAATCACAATCAACATTGCTCAATTCTATCCCATCATTTTCAGATGTTAAGATATGAGCCATTCGATCTAAGGAGAAAAAGATGGGTTTTCCATAAACTAGACTCCGTACACAATCTTCTTGATTTTGAACGGTTTGGTGACCTAGGTTAAGATTTACATAGAATAATTTGACCATTATTTTATTAATTTGGTGCTTATCATCGTTAATATTGAATAAAGATTCCAAATTGCTCCCACGAGCTAATTCTTGTATATGGAATGGAGAGAAATCAGAAAAATTTACAAACGAACCTTCAAAGATGTGGCAATCTTGCATTCTTCTCCATCTCCTATTTGCGGTATCATAAAATAGCCATTATTGGATTTGCTAGTTTGAAGGAGGTTGAGAAGATAAAGTTGCTTGTCCTTTTCTCTTAGGAGCCATTAATTTGAATTTTTGGATGTAATTAAAAATTGAGTTTTTGAAGAGCTAGGTTTTTGGAGAAATTGAAAATCTGAAATGAGTGAAGAGGGTGAAGGGAAAGGTAATGGTTAAAAAATAAAAAGTGAGTAGGTAGGAGCAGTAATGTTGCTAAGATTCACGAATCAGTCGACTGAATCAGTGGTTCAGTCGACTGAAGTCGAAAATCAAAAATTTTCATCCTTCTGGTCCAGTCGATTGAGTCACTGAGACAGTCGACTGACCATGGGTTTAAAAAACATTTTACTTCTGTGTCAGTTGACTGACCACCTGGTTCAGTCGACTGATCTGGGTGAATTTATACAGCCAATGTTTTGTTGAGTAAATTTTATAAATTTTCGTATATATTAACATTGTAAGTTTATTTTTTGAGCATTATAACTAGTGTACAAGTTGATGATTTGAAAAAGAAATGAATTATTCCAAAAACAAAGCGTACATACTTTAGTAGAATTATTTGGAAATAAAACAAAAAATAATAACAACTATGTTTATTTTGAAGGGCTAGGCGTTTTGTAGCCCTGTAGTTGTTTGCGATGAGCATTCGATGCTTCATTTCGACCCCATGAATTTGGTGGGACCGATGGTCGCGGTGGGGATGACGTCGAAGGTCGTCTAATAGGCGAAAAAACATGTTCATTTATTGATGTGAAGAGGCACCGCAAAACTTCATAGCAATATGCTCGATAATTCCTAATCATCTGGAGTTAACCTTTTGCTCGTAGTACATTTCACGCTAAAGAATCAGTGATTTTTGTTGATAGTGATGCAAATCATCTATTTTTTTGCTTAGTGTTTGGAGATATGTCAATCATCGTTTTCCCTTTCTTTTTATCAGGAGTATATCCGGTATGATAAGCAGGAGATAGTGAAGTACGATGAACGGGAATTTTTGATGAATCGGTAGAGGCTATAATTTCAATGGAGTCAGTTGATGAAGAAGTTAACATCTTGAAAATTTAATTTGTTTGTATATCAGCTTGATTGAATGAATAATATAGAATAGGCATATCTATTTATAGCCTAAGGTTGAGTAAAAGAAGGTTGAATTAAATGGCTTATCTTGAATTTATCCAAATAAAAGGGTTGTTAGTTAGAAAGTGTGCTATTTCGTTTGTTTTTCTGTTATTTGATTTATCTTATGTAATATAATATGCACAAAAGGAGTAAAGTATGTATATAAAGATTTGTGTTATACATAGTTTAGTATATTGTTGTCACCATATAATAGAGTCCCGTCCTAGATTGTAATAGAAATAATCAATAGCTCAGGTCGTTAAGACATTTGGGCTATTCCTAATAGGTCATAGGTTCGAGTCTCAGCGTGGTCAAAAAAATGAATTTTTGTAAAAAAATTATTTTTGAGTTTTTAGTCAAATTTTCATATTTTATTATTTATATATCTTTGTTTGACATTATACCGAGTTCGCGACGTAATTTTATAGAAGTATTTTCTAACGATGGTTTAGTAAAAATATCAGCTAATTGATTTTCTGATGGAACGTAGTCTAAATTTATTACTTCTTTTTCTATATTATCACGTAGAAAGTGATGTCTAATATCTATATGTTTAGTTCTTGAGTGGTTTACTTGATTTTTGAATAAATTTATTGCACTAGAATTATCACAGTAGATTGTTGATTTTAATAGATTCACTCCGAAATCTTTAAGTATCTGTTGCATATAAATTACTTGTGCGCAAGCTAGTGCCGCAGAAATATATTCTGCTTCACAAGTTGATAGTGAGAAACAGTTTTGTTTCTTTCTAAACTATGGTATTAATAATTTACCAATGAAGTGATACGTACCGCTTGTACTTTTTCTATCTGTTCGTGATCCTCCAAAATCAGCATCACTATATGATACTAGCTCGAATGAGCACTCTTTTGGATAGAAAAGTCCGAAATTTGTAGTTTTACTAAGATAACGTCGTATTCGTTTTACGGCTCGTAAATGTGATTCTTTCTGGTCAGCTTGAAATCATGCACATAGACACACACTCATCATAATATCTGGTCTACTCACTGTTAGATAAAGTAGTGATCCTATCATACTACGATATAGTTTTTTTCATTTTCATCTTTATCAAGATGTGATGTTGTGATCATAGGTGTTGATTTGGCAGAAGTGTTTTCCATTCCAAAACGTTTGATAAGATTATTACAGTATTTTTCTTGATTAATAAATATTCCATTTGAAACTTATTTTATTTGAAGATCTAAAAAAACGATAATTATCCCATATGGGACGTTTCAAATTCTCTAATCATTATTTCAGAAAATTCATTACATAATTCATTATTAGTTGAGCCAAATATAATGTCGTCGACATATATATGAACTATCAAAATATCATTTTTAGAATGTTTTTTAAATAAAGTTTGATCTACTTTTCCTATTTAGAATCCTGAGTCAATTAGATAACTTTTAAGGCGTTCATACCAAGCACGTGGTGCTTGTTCGAAACCATATAAAGCTTTCTTAAATTTATAGACATGATCTAGGTATTTTTCATGAATAAATAAAGGAGATTGTTCAACATAAACATTTTCTTTAATATAGCCATTTAAAAATACACTTTTAACATCCATTTGATAGAGTTTAAAGTTACTAGAACATGCGTACGACAATAAGATTCGTATTTCTTCTAGTCTAGCGACTGAAGCAAACGTTTCTTCGTAGTCTATTCCTTCTTCCTAGTTATATCCTTGTGCTACTTGTCTCACTTTGTTTCTAGTTATATTTCCAAATTCATCTGCTTTATTTTTGTAAACCAATTTAGTTCCTATAACAGTCTGATCGGTTGGTCTGGTGTAACGTACGCGATTTTTCGTTGCCGAAAAACCGAATAGTTATGGGTTTTAAAAAGAATTTAAGAAAAGAAAAAGACAGAAGAAGGGATAAGAAGGTAGAAAATAGAGAAAACATAGAGAAAAGAAAATGGAAAATAGAACGGAACAGAAAAACAGAACACAACAAAACAACATCAGAATCTCACAATTCGCAGCGGAACAACATATAATAATAAATGAATAATCTTTAAACAAAGAACTATATCAGTTATTACATTTTATACATTTCATTACATCATATCATCAGAGTGTACAACAACAAACAGTGCAGCGGAAAAAGAAATACTATATAAACTAGTAATACGCCATGCCATCCAGCTTGCCTCCAGCAACTCCAGAATATCCAGAACATCCTGATAAACCTTAACTCTTAACTGCCCGTGTGAAAATTGGTGGGCACCCAGAGTTTAGGAAGGAAAACAATAAACTCCGAGTCAGTCATGTGACTGGTGTGAGAACTCAAAACAGTTTATTTATCTTTAAAAACAAAATAGAGGAATATTTTTAAAGTCAATTCGCAATGCTTTTAAAAATGAGACTACCATAAGGCCTCCCGCACACACACATAATGCAAACGCAGAATCGGAGGAGATTTTTCCTTATGATAGTCAAAGATGCTTGATACGCATTTAAAAAGAACATTTGATATTATTACTAGTGCATAGTGTAGTGAAAATTCATTTTGAAAGTAGAATATAAATCTTAGCCAGCATAGACATTTCGAACTATGCCTACTATAGCTAACTATGTTCAATAGCAGGTTACCGCCACATTCCATAGCAGGTTATACAACTAAGACCGTACAAGTCACGTATTGTTTCTTTGGATTTCCAACGAATGATCAGGCCAAGGAACTTCCCATTGCCACATGAGAATGCCTCTGGATGGACATCCCCGAGAACCAAACCGGATCTCTACCAACACAAGGCCGGGTTACCCCTAACTGAGTAACAACTGACCGAATATGCCATCCCCCGGTCCTTTGGGACCTTTTCACCGAGCGCTCGTAATCAATTCACACAATCATAACAAAGTGTTTTCAACATGAGTAAGTATCTGGGCTCCATACCATGATACCACCCTTTTCCAGAAGGAAATGCACACATCCTAAAGGGCGCTACCCCTCATAACCTTGCTGCTTCTTTCCTGTTTTGACCATTCACGGGGTGTGAGGCTCGACGAAGTCACGTCCACAAAAACATACTTTATACAAAAGCCATGCTTTGGGTCAACAAATGATCATAGAAATGATCACAAAGATAGACGATCAAATAAACGATCCTATCACAAATAATCAACACAATGATCATTTCACCGCAACACTCAGCATGTCACATTATCAAATTGGGAATATATCGCTGATAACATTCAACTATATAACCTCTGAGCTCGTACGTCTCAGAGAAGGGTGTTAAGCTAAAAGAATAAATTCTCCGCCACCAACAGAAATATATTTGAAAGAAATCGGCTTTATATCTCAACTTGTAATGTCAGACATACAATCCATACAAGTCTGTTCCGGGCTCGAACAAAACCGAAGGCACTTCTCACGAAGCCCTTGCAATCCGGGTATTCACAATCCCGATCGAATTTCTCATCACTTAGGAGATCTCAATACCAGGAGCTACCCAGTGCAGAGACAATCGATAGGTCATCCTATCGCTTTCACAAATACTCGGTCTTCAACACCGATCTTCAATGCAATTCACAACGACGTATCACATATTCGGAATGGGTTATACAACCCCATGGTCCTTTCCCGGTTAACCCGAATAGTGAGCGCTTATTCAAAAATAAGTGTGGCATTCACATTCAAACAAATCACATCAGTTACCCATTCAAAGGGAAATATTGATAGCCGGTTATTGAACTATCAATGGATATGCACACATCACCAGTTTCCAAATAATTTTCCAAATTATTTATTTTCCAAAAATCATATCTTTACAAGATATATTATTTCAATACTTCAAAAATAAATCAATATTTATTTTTAAACCAATTCTACTTTCTTTTATAAATTCAATAGTGAATTTACATTCCAAAGTATTAATGAATATACGACTTCAATTCGATTTATAATATTCATTTTCAATTTATCTTCAAAAAGATAAATTCTCTAATATTCACTTTATATTGGAAAAACATTTCCATACTTATTTATTCATAAGTAATTCATAAATTTTATTTATCTTCAACACTTGGAAAATATTCAATATACTTAAATCGAGATTAAGTATATATTTCATTCTTTAAGGAAATCATTCTCTTAAACATATTTATTTGGGCCAAAACGAATGTTGCGTAAAACATCGTTACGACAACCCAAAATCACTAGTATAGGGATTCGAAATTAAAATAGATATATAAATCCCAATACTATACAAAACATTTCCTTTCGGAAATCATTTACTATAACAACAATGTTATAGTCCACTATTTCCTTTTATTTCTCGAAAACGTCTATTTCAACAATAAATGTTGAAATCTATGGTTTCGAATCTCAATGCATTTAAAACATCGTTAGATCGTTTTAATTCTATTTAAAACATCAAATCTACACATTTTCTTTAACATATTATTCACTATTCAAAAACGTGAATATACTACGTTAACCAATTTCATCCTTTCTATTCATTTTATTTCAAAGGATTATTCACAGTCAAAAACGTGAATATAATTCTATTAATAAGTTTCAACGATTTACTTATCAAGATAAGTCGTTTACGAATTTATCAAACAACGTTTGTAAATTCCTTTATTAACCTATATTCAATTCATAACCCAATTATAAACCAAAAGCTCACGTTATAAGTTAAATACTTATAATTTATTTGTTTGCAAAAATCGTTCCTTTGAACTTCATAATTATAAATCTTATAACTTATAAGATTCAATGATTTATCCAAAACTATTCTTTTAATAACTTCACAAATTTATAAATCTTACTATTTATAAATTTCGTTTATAACTTCACCATTTATAATTCTATAAATTTCATTCATTTATGAAATTCATTTTCACTTCATTCAAACACTTATAAAAACTCGTTTTATAATGTCTATATTTCAATTTATAAATATCCATTTATAAATCTCTTAATATAAATCAATTTATATTATTCTTTTAAAACATCTTTAATCTCCTTTATAATTTCATCATTCTGATTTATAAAATAATTAAATTTTATAAATCCTATATTTAAACTTTTCACAATAAATTCAAAAATCCCGATTTTACTATTTTATAAAATCATTAGCATCATATTCTCAAAAATCAGTTTTTAACTATATTTCTCAAAAATCATAATTTTTATAACTTTAAAAATTATATCGTTATTTATTTAAAATGAATCAATTCCAAAATTATTTTATAAACGTATACTTTCAAAAATCACTTTGAAAATCGTTTTAAAATTCCAAATTTGGCCCAATGATGCTACACACCAAAATAGTCAATCACGACAACAACGATATCATATATCGATATGATAATCCATCAAATATCAAAATATCTGAAATCAAAAATAAATACTGTTGAGGAATCCAGTTGGATCCCTCCAACCTGTTTTCCTGCATCCAAAAACATTAGCACAATACCAATTTCGCTCCAGTACGAAATTATCGCGGTATATGGGATTTAAAATATTATCCACTTAATAGATGGCGCAATAGGGTCTCATCCGCTAAACAAAAAATGCGGGAAATCAATAACTCCAATATATACATATGCCAATATATATATATTGCTATTATATATAATACCAATTTCACTGTTTATGAAATATTCGCGGTATATGTTTTTAATAAATAACATCCGCTTACTAACGGCGTATAATGTCTATTTTAACAATCAATAGATATCAATCATCATTCAAACATGCATTCAAATATTTTAAATTTAACTATTTAAAATAAAATCGAAACTGATTTGATTGAGTGAGAAGTTCTCACCTTGATTTTAATTTCCGTTTTAGCGATTTATTTCGAATAAAATTAAACGCGCGTTTAATTTTACCCAAAATTCTCACTAACTCCAAACGACTCTAATCCAATTTCATCGCGTAGTGCTCGTCCATACGATTCAAACGCAACTGGTTTCGCGCGTTTTTGACCTCGTATGAAAAAGATATGAATTTTATAGGTTTATACGAATTTATAATTTAAATTTACAACAATTTCTAATTAATTTCTTTACCTAACCTATTTACAACCGTAGATCTAAGCTCCCCCCCCATCTGGACCGTAGGATGCAACCCCCCATCTTCCTCTCTTCTTCACGCGCACACGGCTACAGCCGAAACCCATATATCAAATACTAGGGTTAAATTTTGCACCTCAACGCTTCACTTCCACGACGATCAGAGGGTTCCATCGCGTGCGCCTCCCCCAGAGCCATGCTCGGCCTAAAGCACATGAAGCTCGGCCCCACGTTTATCCTCGAATTGCGTGCGCAACCTTCGGCCTTCATCACCTCTTTCTGGCCACCACGCCGCTCAATAGTTGATCATAACCGTTGAATTTGTAGAGCTCGCTGAGCTCTACAACATTGTAGTTGGAGATTTTTGGTAATTGTTTATGGATTTGATGAAATCAAGGGAAGAAGGTTGGTGGTTTTCGGCCGTTCGTTTCTAGGGTGGCGGCTGCAACGTTGAAACTAGGGTTTTGTTCTTTTTTTGATTTTTTTTATTTTTAAGGTGTATTTATAGAGAATTTTCGAACACTATTCATCCGGAAATTCCGAACTCCGATTTACGCGCCGTAACCAGCGTTTCTAGGGTTTACCCCGCGTTTCGGACACAATGGAACAGGTTTTGAAAGCTAATTCGAACATCTGTGCGAGTTATGGCTATAAACGTTCAATTTAAATTAAACCGATTTAAATCGATTTCTAGGCGTTTTAATTTGTATCGGACAAACGGTAAATCCAATTGACTTGAAATTTGAAACCTTACAATAATATCACATTACGGATCCGATGAAACTTGTTTCTTCGAAATCCGAGACTTTTTGAAAAATGGCTATTTTAACTCGCCAAATTAAAATTAAAATAATTCGATGCGTTTCGAGCTGCCACGATCAAACGGTAGCCCCGATTGACACGAAATTTAAAATCCGGTAATAACTAACTATTATGGATCCAATGGAACAGTTTCGTTCAATTCTGAGACTGTTCAAAAATTGACTATTTTCACTAGTCGATTTTAATATTAAAATATTCAATTTTAACAAATTTACTTTTAATTCGATTTTAAAAGTTCTAAAATATCATTCTAACTCCCATATGATAAAATAAAATTTTACAAATCATTTTCAATCATATTTAACTCAATTTTCAATTATTTCCATAATTTAACGTATTAAATTATCGATTTAATTATCCAATTAAATCCAATAATTCAAATAAAAATTCATTTGACTTATAAATTCACTTATTAATATTTAAAATTAATTAAATATTCAAATTTTAAATTATTAAAAATTCTGGGTCGTTACAATCTTCCCCCCTTAAAAGAATTTCGTCCTCGAAATTATCAAGTAAGAAAAGTTACAAAATCTATTAATTTTCCAAAAATTCATAATTAAATTCCTTACAATACTTTACTAAGTTTCCAAATCATACTTAGTTATCTTTTCAAAAACAACTACTATTGTTTAACTTTCCATTCCAAATCAAAGTTTAGTTTTCAAAAAAAAATTCCCATTTTCTCAAATTTTTTCTAACGCCTTAAATTTTCGGAAAAATTCGCCATAGTCTCCTTTGCGCGGCTCGATCCGAAAAAAAATGACAGTATATATATCACAAATATACATCTCATCAAGTAATGAGGCATCCCGAAGGGAAAAAAGTATAAAAGTACGGTATGTAATCCGAGATATGTACCTTATATTTTTATTAGCAAGCATATACGGCTAATATAGCGCGAAAGCGAGCTCCAAATGCGAAGCAAACGCGATCCGCACCTACTAAACACTCAACAAACAACATGAGAACATGTATATATGAAAATAATCTCAATATACAACATATAGCAACATAGTAACTATATATGTCAACATAGCAACTGCAATAAAGCAATTATATTCAACCATCAACCAACTATAATCCATAACCAATAAATATTCATTCATATTCTCATTAATATTCAGTGAAATGGTTTTTTTCAATTTAATCACATTTGATTCATTAACAGTGGATGTCCTTACTAACATTCATTTTCAATTAGTTCATATTCACTAATTCATATTCAAGTTGGTTCACTTCCGAATCAAATTCAATTCTATTTAAGATTCACTTAAATTTCAATTACTTTAGCTTTCAATTCCATTAACACTTAATGAATTATATACAATCAACTAACAATCATATATCAATCAATGTATATCAATTACAACCAAATTTCCTTTGCTTATATTCATTTTTTTTTTCATATCAACTTTATTTATATTCCATTGATTCATTCAATTCAATTACAAAAGTTGAATTTCATTTACATAACTTTAGTTCATTTTTATTTTTACAACTCATATTCCTAAATATATTCATATAGTTTTACTTCTCATATATATAAGTTTATTTCACAATTGTAAATTACTTTAATTATAATTCAGTTCTTATAATTTTTTTACTTATACAATATTCTTTTATTTAGATTATTCAAACAACTAAACAATCAACTTATATACACTTTAATAATTTTGAAAAATTATTTCTTTATATATAAAAATATAATCAAGTAAAATTATTTCATTTACCCAATTTTAAAATAATATTGTGTCGAATTGTTCTATTCAAGTGTTTAGAAACCCCTTCGGCATAGTTGTCGAGACCACGCTGACGAAGGTTCATATGCCACTCAATAAACCAATCCTCACAATATAAAACAATTTCATATTCACTAACAAATACACTCTCATAGTTATCATTACACTCAAACTCAATCTAGAGTACTACCGACTCTATCTCTAATGAGTAATACCCAACAGAACCATGGTTGTCGCTTAACCATATGCTCTGATGCCAAATGTAATGTACGCGATTTTTCATTGCCGAAAAACCGAATAGTTATGGGTTTTAAAAAGAATTTAAGAAAAGAAAAAGACAGAAGAAGGGATAAGAAGGTAGAAAATAGAGAAAACATAGAGAAAAGAAAATGGAAAATAGAACGGAACAGAAAAACAGAACACAACAGAACAACATCAGAATCTCACAATTCGCAGCGGAACAACATATAATAATAAATGAATAATCTTTAAACAAAGAACTATATCAGTTATTACATTTTATACATTTCATTACATCATATCATCAGAGTGTACAACAACAAACAGTGCAGCGGAAAAAGAAATACTATATAAACTAGTAATACGCCATGCCATCCAGCTTGCCTCCAGCAACTCCAGAATATCCAGAACATCCTGATAAACCTTAACTCTTAACTGCCCGTGTGAAAATTGGTGGGCACCCAGAGTTTAGGAAGGAAAACAATAAACTCCGAGTCAGTCATGTGACTGGTGTGAGAACTCAAAACAGTTTATTTATCTTTAAAAACAAAATAGAGGAATATTTTTAAAGTCAATTCGCAATGCTTTTAAAAATGAGACTACCATAAGGCCTCCCGCACACACACACAATGCAAACGCAGAATCGGAGGAGATTTCTCCTTATGATAGTCAAAGATGCTTGATACGCATTTAAAAAGAACATTTGATATTATTACTAGTGCATAGTGTAGTGAAAATTCATTTTGAAAGTAGAATATAAATCTTAGCCAGCATAGACATTTCGAACTATGCCTACTATAGCTAACTATGTTCAATAGCAGGTTACCGCCACATTCCATAGCAGGTTATACTACTAAAACCGTACAAGTCACGTATTGTTTCTTTGGATTTCCAACGAATGATCAGGCCAAGGAACTTCCCATTGCCACATGAGAATGCCTCTGGATGGACATCCCCGAGAACCAAACCGGATCTCTACCAACACAAGGCCGGGTTACCCCTAACTGAGTAACAACTGACCGAATATGCCATCCCCCGGTCCTTTGGGACCTTTTCACCGAGCGCTCGTAATCAATTCACACAATCATAACAAAGTGTTTTCAACATGAGTAAGTATCTGGGCTCCATACCATGATACCACCCTTTTCCAGAAGGAAATGCACACATCCTAAAGGGCGCTACCCCTCATAACCTTGCTGCTTCTTTCCTGTTTTGACCATTCACGGGGTGTGAGGCTCGACGAAGTCACGTCCACAAAAACATTCTTTATACAAAAGCCATGCTTTGGGTCAACAAATGATCATAGAAATGATCACAAAGATAGACGATCAAATAAACGATCCTATCACAAATAATCAACACAATGATCATTTCACAGCAACACTCAGCATGTCACATTACCAAATTGGGAATATATCGCTGATAACATTCAACTATATAACCTCTGAGCTCGTACGTCTCAAAGAAGGGTGTTAAGCTAAAAGAATAAATTCTCCGCCACCAATAGAAATATATTTGAAAGAAATCGGCTTTATATCTCAACTTGTAATGTCAGACATACAATCCATACAAGTCTGTTCCGGGCTCGAACAAAACCGAAGGCACTTCTCACGAAGCCCTTGCAATCCGGGTATTCACAATCCCGATCGAATTTCTCATCACTTAGGAGATCTCAATACCAGGAGCTACCCAGTGCAAAGACAATCGATAGGTCATCCTATCGCTTTCACAAATACTCGGTCTTCAACACCGATCTTCAATGCAATTCACAACGACGTATCACATATTCGGAATGGGTTATACGACCCCATGGTCCTTTCCCGGTTAACCCGAATAGTGAGCGCTTATTCAAAAATAAGTGTGGCATTCACATTCAAACAAATCACATCAGTTACCCATTCAAAGGGAAATATTGATAGCCGGTTATTGAACTATCAATGGATATGCACACATCATCAGTTTCCAAATAATTTTCCAAATTATTTATTTTCCAAAAATCATATCTTTACAAGATATATTATTTCAATACTTCAAAAATAAATCAATATTTATTTTTAAACCAATTCTACTTTCTTTTATAAATTCAATAGTGAATTTACATTCCAAAGTATTAATGAATATACGACTTCAATTCGATTTATAATATTCATTTTCAATTTATCTTCAAAAAGATAAATTCTCTAATATTCACTTTATATTGGAAAAACATTTCCATACTTATTTATTCATAAGTAATTCATAAATTTTATTTATCTTCAACACTTGGAAAATATTCAATATACTTAAATCGAGATTAAGTATATATTTCATTCTTTAAGGAAATCATTCTCTTAAACATATTTATTTGGGCCAAAACGAATGTTGCGTAAAACATCGTTACGACAATCCAAAATCACTAGTATAGGGATTCGAAATTAAAATAGATATATAAATCCCAATACTATACAAAACATTTCCTTTCGGAAATCATTTACTATAACAACAATGTTATAGTCCACTATTTCCTTTTATTTCTCGAAAACGTCTATTTCAACAATAAATGTTGAAATCTATGGTTTCGAATCTCAATGCATTTAAAACATCGTTAGATCGTTTAATTCTATTTAAAACATCAAATCTACACATTTTCTTTAACATATTATTCACTATTCAAAAACGTGAATATACTACGTTAACCAATTTCATCCTTTCTATTCATTTTATTTCAAAGGATTATTCACAGTCAAAAACGTGAATATAATTCTATTAATAAGTTTCAACGATTTACTTATCAAGATAAGTCGTTTACGAATTTATCAAACAACGTTTATAAATTCCTTTATTAACCTATATTCAATTCATAACCCAATTATAAACCAAAAGCTCACGTTATAAGTTAAATACTTATAATTTATTTGTTTGCAAAAATCGTTCCTTTGAACTTCATAATTATAAATCCTATAACTTATAAGATTCAATGATTTATTCAAAACTATTCTTTTAATAACTTCACAAATTTATAAATCTTACTATTTATAAATTTCATTTATAACTTCACCATTTATAATTCTATAAATTTCATTCATTTATGAAATTCATTTTCACTTCATTCAAACACTTATAAAAACTCGTTTTATAATGTCTATATTTCAATTTATAAATATCCATTTATAAATCTCTTAATATAAATCAATTTATATTATTCTTTTAAAACATCTTTAATCTCCTTTATAATTTCATCATTCTGATTTATAAAATAATTAAATTTTATAAATCCTATATTTAAACTTTTCACAATAAATTCAAAAATCCCGATTTTACTATTTTATAAAATCATTAGCATCATATTCTCAAAAATCAGTTTTTAACTATATTTCTCAAAAATCATAATTTTTATAACTTTAAAATTTATATCGTTATTTATTTAAAATGAATCAATTCCAAAATTATTTTATAAACGTATACTTTCAAAAATCACTTTAAAAATCATTTTAAAATTCCAAATTTGGCCCAATGATGCTACACACCAAAATAGTCAATCACGACAACAACGATATCATATATCGATATGATAATCCATCAAATATCAAAATATCTGAAATCAAAAATAAATACTGTTGAGGAATCCAGTTGGATCCCTCCAACCTGTTTTCCTGCATCCAAAAACATTAGCACAATACCAATTTCGCTCCAGTACGAAATTATCGCGGTATATGGGATTTAAAATATTATCCGCTTAATAGACGGCGCAATAGGGTCTCATCCGCTAAACAAAAAATGCGGGAAATCAATAACTCCAATATATACATATGCCAATATATATATTGCTATTATATATAATACCAATTTCACTGTTTTTGAAATATTCGCGGTATATGTTTTTAATAAATAACATCCGCTTACTAACGGCGTATAATGTCTATTTTAACAATCAATAGATATCAATCATCATTCAAACATGCATTCAAATATTTTAAATCTAAATAAGTTTTTCAATGTCCGCTTCAGTCCTTCCCCATGCTTCACTTGTACCTTCCCTCTCCTCCTATGCCATATCTCCCTGCCACAACGTACCTCCTACCCCTTCCAAACTTGCCATCAATCCCCTCTCATCAGTGACAACCTTGGTATCCTATCCCGATGGTTCCCCTCCGAACGCCACCGCCCTAGCCCCAACCCTTCCAGTTCCACCCCCTCTACACCTACCTGAACCCCACCCTTATAAGCCTCCAGATGTTACTTTACCGCCGCAATCACCTACCGGAACACCCCCAAGTCAAGTTGAACGTAATTGGACCTCTTTATTTAAGCGTAAACCTAGAAATGCAGGGAAGTACATTCCTGTCGATCTTACTCCTGTGTACGAAGAAGATGTACTTGTTCCACCCCAGAATGTTCTTGATGCTGGTGCTGTGGTATGGACAGACACGCTGGTAGGCTTCTTCTTGGATAAGCCGCTTTCTTATACCGTTGTTATACAAAAGCTCAAAATAATCTGGAAGCTTAAAGGAACAGTTAAAGTCAAATCAGATGGTAATGTTTTTCTCTTCAATTTTTCATGTGATGAAGATAGAAGTAAAGTGCTTCAAAATGACCCAGTTATTATGAACAATAAATTGTTCATAATTAAACCATACGATGTTGCAGTTAGTAATATTTCTGGTTCAGTTACCTTAGTTCCAGTTTGGGTTCATCTTTATAATCTACCTTTGTTTGCATGGTCACCATTAGGAATTAATTGGTTGTGTAGTCATTTGGGTAGATTACTCTGTTTGGATGAAGTGACTGAGCAACAGAACAGGTTAAGTTTTGCTAAATGTCTTATAGAAGTGAAGCCAGACAAGGAATTAGTAAATGAGTTTAAAGTAAAATTGGTGGAGGGTGGCATTCAGATAATATATGTTGAGTACCAATGGAGGCCAGATGTGTGTGTAATTTGCAACAAATTTGGACATACAACTGCATGCTGTGACGATAAGAAAATGAGAATAATCGACAAAGAAGATGAAGTGCAAGTTACTGGAAAAATGGGAGACAAAATGGACACTACAAGTACAGTTGTACATGTTTCTACAAGGGTTAAACCATTTCAAACGCAAATTTCAAGCAAGTGGCAGCGTGTCAGCAGAAAGAAAACAACAATACCTATGTTTGAAACTTCCAGCAAACTAAAAGAGGGAGGCACAAAAGAGGTAGATTATGAAAAAGAAAAAGAAAAGGATGAATGTGAAAAGAATGACGAGGAAAGAGTAAAATTTGAGCAAGGAAGAAGGCGAAATGAAATGGTTAAAGAAACTTGTGAGGACATAACACATACTGAAGAAGCCAACAACCAATCCAATACTGAACGTACAAGCAAAGAAACAATGGGGAATGATAAAACAACAGACAGTGGCACATCTGGAAAAATAATGTTATCTAATATGTATGAGGCATTACTGGAGTTGGAGGGCGATGAAGTTATAGACAAAATGCAAGAAGTAAGAAAAGGTGGTAGTGGAAAATGTGGTGGAACACAAGGAGTAAATAGACCAACTGTAGTAAATATTGATGAAAAAAACACAAGGCAAAAGGAAAAGGGGAATAAAACAATGAAGCAAATGCAAACAACCCAAACTGCTGAAAGGCAGCAAGCAGAAAGCTCAATTATAGACAAAGCAACAAACAGTGAAGGTAGAAACAAAAGTGAGGAAGAATGTGAAACAGTAAGAGATAAAGAAAAAAGTCCTGAAGGTGGAGATAAAAATAAGAACAAAAGCAGGAATATCAAAAATAAAAGGGTTGCTGAAACAAGTGCAGACATGCACAGGGATGATAAAGAAAGCATAGCTAAACCAACTAATCCCCCTGACAAATTAAATCCTCAAACTTCAACTCAAACACACATATACTCCAATATCAAACCACCCCTAGCATACAAACCTCCTCCCAGTTTATCTTCTCCCTCAACTCCAACCAATCCACTTCCCTCAACTCCCTCTCTAAAATCAACTTCCCCTATGCTTAATGGTACAGACAGCAATGAAATAACTCCCCTATCAGCAACGATTCCAAACTACTTGTCTTCTACGCAGGCAGTAACTAGGAAAATGAAGATTGAGCTTCTTAATGCCAAAGTTATCCAATGATGTCTTGCAATGGTGCATGGTACATCAGGGGGGCACTCCAACTCATAATGCAAGGCCAATCTGATTATATAAACTCGAGGTGGAAGCACTTTCTCAACCTCAACAAATCTCGGAAGAGAACATGGAATAAAATCTGTAGCTGTAGTCAAAATTTTACTATGTGGAAGATATTGATCAGAGCTACTTTAACTAAAGCTAAGCATGCTAGTTTTGACTTCAACCTTAATGCAGACTGCTCACTCTTTTGTGATCTTTCAGAAACTATTGCGAATATTTTCTTCAACTGTGATGGCATTCAACAGTTGTGGTCCAATGTGATAATGAAACTGCACATAAGCTTTCCCATTAATGAGAATCAAACTGAAAGGGAACCAATATATGAAGAAACAGGTAATAAACAAAAAAGAAAGAAGAGGAATGGAGAAACGCTGAAGTGTCTTATATCTGTGCTGTGGAAAGTTCGCAATTGTAGAGATTTTGATGATGCCACTGCTATACTTCTTCCAATTTCAAGTTATGGATCTTACATGATAGCGAGCCCTATATGTATGTGTTCGCCTTTGATCTTGGAATAAGTGTGCCCATTACTTTGTAGTTGTCTGTGTTTTAGTTTTCTTTTCCTTTTTGTTTTTTTTTCCTCTGTGCTTGTTGCACCGTGTTTTCTCCGTTTTCTTTGAGCTTCTGCTCTTTGTTGTTGCTTTGTAATGTTCTATTCGGTGTTGCAATAATATGGTCGGGGTCCATTCACCCCCGTCGGCCTTGCCAAAAAAAAAATATTTTAAATCTAACTATTTAAAATAAAATCGAAACTGATTCGATTGAGTGAGAAGTTCTCACCTTGATTTTAATTTCCGTTTTAGCGATTTATTTCGAATAAAATTAAACGCGCGTTTAATTTTACCCAAAATTCTGACTAACTCCAAACGACTCCAATCCAATTTCATCGCGTAGTGCTCGTCCATACGATTCCAATGCAACTGGTTTCGCGCGTTTTCGACCTCGTATGAAAAAGATATGAATTTTATAGGTTTATACGAATTTATAATTTAAATTTACAACAATTTCTAATTAATTTCTTTACCTAACCTATTTACAACCGTAGATCTAAGCTCCCCCCCCCATCTGGACCGTAGGACGCAACCCCCCATCTTCCTCTCTTCTTCACGCGCACACGGCTACAGCCGAAACCCATATATCAAATACTAGGGTTAAATTTTGCACCTCAACGCTTCACTTCCACGACGATCAGAGGGTTCCATCGCGTGCGCCTCCCCCAGAGCCATGCTCGGCCTAAAGCACATGAAGCTCGGCCCCACGTTTATCCTCGAATTGCGTGCGCAACCTTCGGCCTTCATCACCTCTTTCTGGCCACCACGCCGCTCAATAGTTGATCATAACCGTTGAATTTGTAGAGCTCGCTGAGCTCTACAACATTGTAGTTGGAGATTTTTGGTAATTGTTTATGGATTTGATGAAATCAAGGGAAGAAGGTTGGTGGTTTTCGGCCGTTCGTTTCTAGGGTGGCGGCTGCAACGTTGAAACTAGGGTTTTGTTCTTTTTTTTATTTTTTTGATTTTTAAGGTGTATTTATAGAGAATTTTCGAACACTATTCATCCGGAAATTCCGAACTCCGATTTACGCGCCGTAACCAGCGTTTCTAGGGTTTACCCCGCGTTCCGGACACAATGGAACAGGTTTTGAAAGCTAATTCGGACATCTGTGCGAGTTATGGCTATAAACGTTCAATTTAAATTAAACCGATTTAAATCGATTTCTAGGCGTTTTAATTTGTATCGGACAAACGGTAAATCCAATTGACTTGAAATTTGAAACCTTACAATAATATCACATTACGGATCCGATGAAACTGGTTTCTTCGAAATCCGAGACTTTTTGAAAAATGGCTATCTTAACTCGCCAAATTAAAATTAAAATAATTCGATGCGTTTCGAGCTGCCACGATCAAACGGTAGCTCCGATTGACACGAAATTTAAAATCCGGTAATAACTAACTATTACGGATCTAATGGAACTAGTTTCGTTCAATTCTGAGACTGTTCAAAAATTGACTATTTTCACTAGTCGATTTTAATATTAAAATATTCAATTTTAACAAATTTACTTTTAATTCGATTTTAAAAGTTCTAAAATATCATTCTAACTCCCATATGATAAAATAAAATTTTACAAATCATTTTCAATCATATTTATCTCAATTTTCAATTATTTCCATAATTTAACGTATTAAATTATCGATTTAATTATCCAATTAAATCCAATAATTCAAATAAAAATTCATTTGACTTATAAATTCACTTATTAATATTTAAAATTAATTAAATATTCAAATTTTAAATTATTAAAAATTCTGGGTCGTTACAATCTTCCCCCCTTAAAAGAATTTCGTCCTCGAAATTATCAAGTAAGAAAAGTTACAGAATCTATTAATTTTCCAAAAATTCATAATTAAATTCCTTACAATACTTTACTAAGTTTCCAAATCATACTTAGTTATCTTTTCAAAAAAAAACTACTATTGTTTAACTTTCCATTCCAAATCAAAGTTTAGTTTTCAAAAAAAATTCCCATTTTCTCAAATTTTTTCTAACGCCTTAAATTTTCGGAAAAATTCGCCATAGTCTCCTTTGCGCGGCTCGATCCGAAAAAAAATGACAGTATATATATCACAAATATACATCTCATCAAGTAATGAGGCATCCCGAAGGGAAAAAAGTATAAAAGTACGGTATGTAATCCGAGATATGTACCTTATATTTTTTATTAGCAAGCATATACGGCTAATATAGCGCGAAAGCGAGCTCCAAATGCGAAACGAACGCGATCCGCACCTACTAAACACTCAACAAACAACATGAGAACATGTATATATGAAAATAATCTCAATATACAACATATAGCAACATAGTAACTATATATGTCAACATAGCAACTGCAATAAAGCAATTATATTCAACCATCAACCAACTATAATCCATAACCAATAAATATTCATTCATATTCTCATTAATATTCAGTGAAATGGTTTTTTTCAATTTAATCACATTTGATTCATTAACAGTGGATGTCCTTACTAACATTCATTTTCAATTAGTTCATATTCACTAATTCATATTCAAGTTGGTTCACTTCCGAATCAAATTCAATTCTATTTAAGATTCACTTAAATTTCAATTACTTTAGCTTTCAATTCCATTAACACTTAATGAATTATATACAATCAACTAACAATCATATATCAATCAATGTATATCAATTACAACCAAATTTCCTTTGCTTATATTCATTTTTTTTTTCATATCAACTTTATTTATATTCCATTGATTCATTCAATTCAATTACAAAAGTTGAATTTCATTTACATAACTTTAGTTCATTTTTATTTTTACAACTCATATTCCTAAATATATTCATATAGTTTTACTTCTCATATATATAAGTTTATTTCACAATTGTAAATTACTTTAATTATAATTCAGTTCTTATAATTTTTTTACTTATACAATATTCTTTTATTTAGATTATTCAAACAACTAAACAATCAACTTATATACACTTTAATAATTTTGAAAAATTATTTCTTTATATATAAAAATATAATCAAGTAAAATTATTTCATTTACCCAATTTTAAAATAATATTGTGTCGAATTGTTCTATTCAAGTGTTTAGAAACCCCTTCGGCATAGTTGTCGAGACCACGCTGACGAAGGTTCATATGCCACTCAATAAACCAATCCTCACAATATAAAACAATTTCATATTCACTAACAAATACACTCTCATAGCTATCATTACACTCAAACTCAATCTAGAGTACTACTGACTCTATCTCTAATGAGTAATACCCAACAGAACCATGGTTGTCGCTTAACCATATGCTCTGATACCAAATGTAACGTATGCGATTTTTCATTGCCGAAAAACCGAATAGTTATGGGTTTTAAAAAGAATTTAAGAAAAGAAAAAGACAGAAGAAGGGATAAGAAGGTAGAAAATAGAGAAAACATAGAGAAAAGAAAATGGAAAATAGAACGGAACAGAAAAACAGAACACAACAGAACAACATCAGAATCTCACAATTCGCAGCGGAACAACATATAATAATAAATGAATAATCTTTAAACAAAGAATTATATCAGTTATTGCATTTTATACATTTCATTACATCATATCATCAGAGTGTACAACAACAAACAGTGCAGCGGAAAAAGAAATACTATATAAACTAGTAATACGCCATGCCATCCAGCTTGCCTCCAGCAACTCCAGAATATCCAGAACATCCTGATAAACCTTAACTCTTAACTGCCCGTGTGAAAATTAGTGGGCACCCAGATTTTAGGAAGGAAAATAATAAACTCCGAGTCAGTCATGTGACTGGTGTGAGAACTCAAAACAGTTTATTTATCTTTAAAAACAAAATAGAGGAATATTTTTAAAGTCAATTCGCAATGCTTTTAAAAATGAGACTACCATAAGGCCTCCCGCACACACACACAATGCAAACGCAGAATCGGAGGAGATTTCTCCTTATGATAGTCAAAGATGCTTGATACGCATTTAAAAAGAACATTTGATATTATTACTAGTGCATAGTGTAGTGAAAATTCATTTTGAAAGTAGAATATAAATCTTAGCCAGCATAGACATTTCGAACTATGCCTACTATAGCTAACTATGTTCAATAGCAGGTTACCGCCACATTCCATAGCAGGTTATACAACTAAAACCGTACAAGTCATGTATTGTTTCTTTGGATTTCCAACGAATGATCAGACCAAGGAACTTCCCATTGCCACATGAGAATGCCTCTGGATGGACATCCCCGAGAACCAAACCGGATATCTACCAACACAAGGCCGGGTTACCCCTAACTGAGTAACAACTGACCGAATATGCCATCCCCCGGTCCTTTGGGACCTTTTCACCGAGCGCTCGTAATCAATTCACACAATCATAACAAAGTGTTTTCAACATGAGTAAGTATCTGGGCTCCATACCATGATACCACCCTTTTCCAGAAGGAAATGCACACATCCTAAAGGGCGCTACCCCTCATAACCTTGCTGCTTCTTTCCTGTTTTGACCATTCACGGGGTGTGAGGCTCGACGAAGTCACGTCCACAAAAACATACTTTATACAAAAGCCATGCTTTGGGTCAACAAATGATCATAGAAATGATCACAAAGATAGACGATCAAATAAACGATCCTATCACAAATAATCAACACAATGATCATTTCACAGCAACACTCAGCATGTCACATTACCAAATTGGGAATATATCGCTGATAACATTCAACTATATAACCTCTAAGCTCGTACGTCTCAGAGAAGGATGTCAAGCTAAAAGAATAAATTCTCCGCCACCAACAGAAATATATTTGAAAGAAATCGGCTTTATATCTCAACTTGTAATGTCAGACATACAATCCATACAAGTCTGTTCTGGGCCCGAACAAAACCGAAGGCACTTCTCACGAAGCCCTTGCAATCCGGGTATTCCCAATCCCGATCGAATTTTCCATCACTTAGGAGATCTCAATACCAGGAGCTACCCAGTGCAGAGACAATCGATAGGTCATCCTATCGCTTTCACAAATACTCGGTCTTCAACACCGATCTTCAATGCAATTCACAACGACGTATCACATATTCGGAATGGGTTATACGACCCCATGGTCCTTTCCCGGTTAACCCGAATAGTGAGCGCTTATTCAAAAATAAGTGTGGCATTCACATTCAAACAAATCACATCAGTTACCCATTCAAAGGGAAATATTGATAGTCGGTTATTGAACTATCAATGGATATGCACACATCACCAGTTTCCAAATAATTTTCCAAATTATTTATTTTCCAAAAATCATATCTTTACAAGATATATTATTTCAATACTTCAAAAATAAATCAATATTTATTTTTAAACCAATTCTACTTTCTTTTATAAATTCAATAGTGAATTTACATTCCAAAGTATTAATGAATATACGACTTCAATTCGATTTATAATATTCATTTTCAATTTATCTTCAAAAAGATAAATTCTCTAATATTCACTTTATATTGGAAAAACATTTCCATACTTATTTATTCATAAGTAATTCACAAATTTTATTTATCTTCAACACTTGGAAAATATTCAATATACTTAAATCGAGATTAAGTATATATTTCATTCTTTAAGGAAATCATTCTCTTAAACATATTTATTTGGGCCAAAACGAATGTTGCGTAAAACATCGTTACGACAACCCAAAATCACTAGTATAGGGATTCGAAATTAAAATAGATATATAAATCCCAATACTATACAAAACATTTCCTTTCGGAAATCATTTACTATAACAACAATGTTATAGTCCACTATTTCCTTTTATTTCTCGAAAACGTCTATTTCAACAATAAATGTTGAAATCTATGGTTTCGAATCTCAATGCATTTAAAACATCGTTAGATCGTTTTAATTCTATTTAAAACATCAAATCTACACATTTTCTTTAACATATTATTCACTATTCAAAAACGTGAATATACTACATTAACCAATTTCATCCTTTCTATTCATTTTATTTCAAAGGATTATTCACAGTAGAAAACGTGAATATAATTCTATTAATAAGTTTCAACGATTTACTTATCAAGATAAGTCGTTTACGAATTTATCAAACAACGTTTATAAATTCCTTTATTAACCTATATTCAATTCATAACCCAATTATAAACCAAAAGTTCACGTTATAAGTTAAATACTTATAATTTATTTGTTTGCAAAAATCGTTCCTTTGAACTTCATAATTATAAATCTTATAACTTATAAGATTCAATGATTTATTCAAAACTATTCTTTTAATAACTTCACAAATTTATAAATCTTACTATTTATAAATTTCATTTATAACTTCACCATTTATAATTCTATAAATTTCATTCATTTATGAAATTCATTTTCACTTCATTCAAACACTTATAAAAACTCGTTTTATAATGTCTATATTTCAATTTATAAATATCCATTTATAAATCTCTTAATATAAATCAATTTATAGTATTCTTTTAAAACATCTTTAATCTCCTTTATAATTTCATCATTCTGATTTATAAAATAATTAAATTTTATAAATCCTATATTTAAACTTTTCACAATAAATTCAAAAATCCCGATTTTACTATTTTATAAAATCATTAGCATCATATTCTCAAAAATCAGTTTTTAACTATATTTCTCAAAAATCATAATTTTTATAACTTTAAAAATTATATCGTTATTTATTTAAAATGAATCAATTCCAAAATTATTTTATAAACGTATACTTTCAAAAATCACTTTGAAAATCATTTTAAAATTCCAAATTTGGCCCAATGATGCTACACACCAAAATAGTCAATCACGACAACAACGATATCATATATCGATACGATAATCCATCAAATATCAAAATATCTGAAATCAAAAATAAATACTGTTGAGGAATCCAGTTGGATCCCTCCAACCTGTTTTCCTGCATCCAAAAACATTAGCACAATACCAATTTCGCTCCAGTACGAAATTATCGCGGTATATGGGATTTAAAATATTATCCGCTTAATAGACGGCGCAATAGGGTCTCATCCGCTAAACAAAAAATGCGGGAAATCAATAACTCCAATATATACATATGCCAATATATATATATTGCTATTATATATAATACCAATTTCACTGTTTATGAAATATTCGCGGTATATGTTTTTAATAAATAACATCCGCTTACTAACGGCGTATAATGTCTATTTTAACAATCAATAGATATCAATCATCATTCAAACATGCATTCAAATATTTTAAATCTAACTATTTAAAATAAAATCGAAACTGATTCGATTGAGTGAGAAGTTCTCACCTTGATTTTAATTTCCGTTTTAGCGATTTATTTCGAATAAAATTAAACGCGCGTTTAATTTTACCCAAAATTCTCACTAATTCCAAACGACTCCAATCCAATTTCATCGCGTAGTGCTCGTCCATACGATTCCAACGCAACTGGTTTCGCGCGTTTTCGACCTCGTACGAAAAAGATATGAATTTTATAGGTTTATACGAATTTATAATTTAAATTTACAACAATTTCTAATTAATTTCTTTACCTAACCTATTTACAACCGTAGATCTAAGCTCCCCCCCCATCTGGACCGTAGGACGCAACCCCCCATCTTCCTCTCTTCTTCACGCGCACACGGCTACAGCCGAAACCCATATATCAAATACTAGGGTTAAATTTTGCACCTCAACGCTTCACTTCCACGACGATCAGAGGGTTCCATCGCGTGCGCCTCCCCCAGAGCCATGCTCGGCCTAAAGCACATGAAGCTCGGCCCCACGTTTATCCTCGAATTGCGTGCGCAACCTTCGGCCTTCATCACCTCTTTCTGGCCACCACGTCGCTCAATAGTTGACCATAACCGTTGAATTTGTAGAGCTCGCTGAGCTCTACAACATTGTAGTTGGAGATTTTTGGTAATTGTTTATGGATTTGATGAAATCAAGGGAAGAAGGTTGGTGGTTTTCGGCCGTTCGTTTCTAGGGTGGCGGCTGCAACGTTGAAACTAGGGTTTTGTTCTTTTTTTTGATTTCTTTGATTTTTAAGGTGTATTTATAGAGAATTTTCGAACACTATTCATCCGGAAATTCCGAACTCCATTTACGCGCCGTAACCAGCGTTTCTAGGGTTTACCCCGCGTTCCAGACACAATGGAATAGGTTTCGAAAGCTAATTCGGACATCTGTGTGAGTTATGGCTATAAACGTTCAATTTAAATTAAACCGATTTAAATCGATTTCTAGGCGTTTTAATTTGTGTCGGACAAACGGTAAATCCAATTGACTTGAAATTTGAAACCTTACAATAATATCACATTACGGATCCGATGAAACTGGTTTCGTCGAAATCCGAGACTTTTTGAAAAATGGCTATTTTAACTCGCCAAATTAAAATTAAAATAATTCGATGCGTTTCGAGCTGCCACGATCAAACGGTAGCTCCGATTGACACGAAATTTGAAATCCGGTAATAACTAACTATTACGGATCCAATGGAACTAGTTTCGTTCAATTCTGAGACTGTTCAAAAATTGACTATTTTCACTAGTCGATTTTAATATTAAAATATTCAATTTTCACAAATTTACTTTTAATTCGATTTTAAAAGTTCTAAAATATCATTCTAACTCCCATATGATAAAATAAAATTTTACAAATCATTTTCAATCATATTTAACTCAATTTTCAATTATTTCCATAATTTAACGTATTAAATTATCGATTTAATTATCCAATTAAATCCAATAATTCAAATAAAAATTCATTTGACTTATAAATTCACTTATTAATATTTAAAATTAATTAAATATTCAAATTTTAAATTATTAAAAATTCTGGGTCGTTACATCTGGGGACTAGTTCCCAAACTTCATTTCGTTCAAAGTGATTTAGTTCTTCTTGCATAGCAATAATCAAATTTTCATCGGATGATGCCTCCTTAGAATTTTTAGGTTCTATAGTAGGGAGAAAAGCTACATTACCCATTAAATTTAGTTGATTTCTAGTTCAAACATTTGAATTTATCTATCCAAATATTTTTATGTAGGATGATTTCGTAAGATTCTTCGAAGATGTCTTATTGTATTAGTAATATTTCTATTTTCTAAATTATTAACAATATTTTCATCTTCTCTAGAATTATAAACAATATTGACATCACCTCTTGAATTGTTTATTATTATATTAGTTTTATCGTAATTAAGTAAATCATTGTCATTATTTGTTTTTGAAATAATTTTAGAGTTCTCATCAAAAGATACATGGAGTGTTTCTTCAATAGTAGTTCATTTATTGAAAATTCGATAAGCTTTGCTTCGATTCGAATATCTTAGAAATATACCTTCTTCACATTTTGAATCGATTTTTCCAAGTCGATCTTTGGTATGTAATACAAAACATTTTTAACCAAATATTTTAAAATAAGATATGTTTGGTTTTCTACCATTAAAAAGTTCATAAGGTGTATTCTTAGTGAGGGGTCTAATAGAAACACGATTTAAAACGTAACAGGCAGTTGCAACAGCTTCTGCCCCAAAATGTTTGGTAACATGCTTTCATTTAGTAAAGTTCTTGCACATTCTTGTAGAGTTCGGTTCTTTCTTTCTACAACTCCATTATGTTGTGGAGTTCTAGGAAATGAAAAATATTCCTTTCTTTTTACAATAATTATCAAACTATATGTTTTCAAATTCACCTCCGTGATCACTTCTAATATTTTTAATTCTAGTACCTTTTAAAATTTGAATTTGTTTAACAAATGTTTTGAAATTTTCAAAAGTATCACTTTTATTTTTCAAAAAGATAGTCCATATATATCTAGAAAAATCATCAACTATTACAAGTACGTATTTATTGTAATTTATGGATTGAATTTGAGTAGGTTCAAATAAATCTATATGAAGTAATTCAAGTGGTTGTAATGTCGAAATAACTTTCTTAGATTTAAACGAGGATTTAGTTAATTTACCTTATTGACACGAGTCACATACATTTTAACTTTAAAATTCATCTTTGGTAATCCTTTTACGAGACTATTTTTAGAAATTTTATTTTTATTTTTGAAATTGATATGACAGAATCATTTGTTCCATATCCAGGGATCATTTTCTTTGGCTATTAAACACATGTTTGAGTTATGATTAACTTTCATATTCAATACGTAGATGTTTTTATCTCTATTTCCTTCGAAAATAAGGTCTTGATTTTGATCAAGGATACTACATTTGTCTTCAGAGAAGGATATTTTAAAACCGTTATCGCATAATTGACTTATACTTAATAGATTATGTTTTAGATTTTTAACTAGTAAAATGTTTTTAATAAGAAGTAAATTAGATGTACCGTAATTGCTCACCCCGCCTTTGCCGATGATATAGCCCTTGGAATTATCTCCAAAAGTGACAGAACCTCCATCTGAGTATGTAATATTTATCAGCATATCTTTATTTCCTGTCATGTGTTTTGAGTAACCACTGTCGAGTATCCATTTTCCTCTTTTCTTAAGTGGGAGCTGCAAAAAATATGAGATAATGTTGGTACCCACCTTTTTTTAACAGGGTCCTAAGAGTTAGTTCTTAGGAAACCAAACCCAAGTGATTTATTATCCCTTTTATAAATATAATTTTTATTAATATGAATATTTTCTATGAATGAACTAATATACTTTTTTCTTATTAACTTGTTATTAGTTTTAGGTACCTATATATTTGCAGTTTTAGAAACTAGTCATGAAGATGTGGATGTTTTATTAGACTTAACTTTTAAATTACTAGATTGTGAATTCTTGACTTTCTTCTTATAACCTAAACCATTTTTATTGTTAACAGATTGTGAATTCTCAATAATTCTAGATGACTTTTCTCTACCTTTATTAAAATTTGAAACGTTTTTAGTGATTCCTTCTAGTTTGGTCTTTAGACTTGAATTTTCTAGTTCTACCATTTTAATATTAGTTTTTAAAACTTGATTTAAAAAAAAGATCATCATTCTTTTCTTTTTGAGTTTCAATTTCTTGACTCAATAATATAAGTTGAGAATTAACATTTGAAAGAGATTCTCGAGTTTTCTTAAGTTCTTCTTCCAATATTTTCTTCTCGTCTTCAAGCATATCTCTTTCGAATTTTGCCTTGTTCTGATTTTCTGCTGCCTCTTTATACTTTCTTTTGAGACCTTTTAAAGTATCTAATAATTCAGAATTTATCTCTATCATATCATCAAAAGTTAAATCACTAACCTCATTATCTTTGGACATAAAACATACGTTGGCTTGTTCATTATCGCTGTCACTCTTACTTTCAGAAGAAAAGGAGGAATTTGAATCATTCTATGTAACTGAAAAGCTTTTATTCTAAATTTGTCCTTCCTTTTATTTCGATATTCTTTCTTTTGATCTGCACAGTCCTTCTCTATATGCCCCTTTTTGTGACATTTAAAGCACTCCATAATTGATAAAGACGATGGTTTATTGCTATTTGAGCTTCTCTTGCCATCATTTCTGTTTCCTTTTCTATATTTCAACAATTTCTTGAAGTTTTTGGCAATAAAGGCTAGGTCATCTTTGTCTGAATCTGATTCTTCTTGTTCTGCAAGGAATAGTATATTCTCTTTATCTTGAGCTTGAACTCGTTTAGCCTGCAAATTCACTTCATAGGACATTAGATTTCCTATTAACTCTTCCAGAGTTATTTTGAAAATATCGTTCGCTTCTTCAATAGAGAGAACTTTTCTTTCCCATTCTTCCGTTAAAGAGTTAAGGATTTTGGATACAATATCAAAGTCTAAATATTTTTCTCCTAGTCCTACTAATGAATGATATATCCCCTGAAATCTTGAGTACATATCAATTATAGATTCATTTTCTTTCATTTTAAAGTTTTGAAACTGAATTTTGGGCATGGATATTTTGCTTTGTTTGACCTTGTTAGTTCCTTTGTGTGTAACTTTGAGTGTACGCCATATTTCTTATGCAGTATTGCACATGCTAAAATGCTTAAACTTATTTTTATCTAAGGCATAAAACGACATATTTATGGCTTTCGCATTAGCTGAGGCATCTAGTTTTTATGTATTTGACCAAGTAGAATAGTCTTCAGTAGGAATAATATATTCTGTCTGAGTTATATTCCATGAGTCAAAACCATTTGCTTGCATGTATATTCTGATTCATTTGGCCCAATAGTTGTAATTCATTCCATTAAATAGTGGTGGACGTGTAGTGGATTGTCCTTCAATGAAGCTAATGTTAATGCTAGTGTTAGTGCCAGTGCGAGTGTCAGTGTTCATATTATTAGATTATCAGATAATCGTGTTACAGTTATATGATGACCTTGCTCTGATACCAAATGAAAGTGTGATATGGATCGTGTATTATGGATATACGATAATACAGAGTATAGTGATGATAGTTATATGGTAAATAGTGTGGAATATACAAGCAGTAAAGTAAAATGACACCAGAAATTTTTATACTGGTTCGGAGCACCGTCCTAGGTCTAGTCCCAGACTCCTTTTGGAATATCACTAAAACAACAATCCTCACATAACCCGGAGGAACAGATCTGTACAACCCCTAAGCAGCCGAACAGGGACCTGAGCAGCAGAATAGGATTTCGCCTCAGCAGCTGAAGACGACTTCACTCGCCGGAGCAGTAGAACAGGACTTCAACAAATACAAAAGATTGTTTTGACTTTGTGTGTTCTAATAACATGGATTTGTCACTTGTAATACACCCTTCCTATAATCTTCTTCTCGAGTATAAATATATATATTTGAAATTTATTAGAAAGGTATTATATTGCTTTAATGTAGAATAATTGAAAGTATAATAACAAATAGATTCAAGAGAGTTAGATTAGAATGATAAGAAAATTCGGTGATTTGGAATCAAGTTAGAGTGTATTTATAGAGGTTAAAGAGCAACGACTGTTGGTGAAGAGTTTCGATTGAAGTGTTATGTCCAAATCTTTTCATAGAAGTTCGTAACTCTTCAAAAATAGCCGTGTCTTTCCAAAAGTAGCCGTTGTAGAAATTCAGTCAACTGAACCTCTGGGTCAGTCGACTGAATATTCAAACGAATTTTTAAATATATATCTATATATCTGTGCACCTGTGCATGTTGCATTGATTTTCCACAGTCAGTCGACCAAAACTCTGGTCAGTCGACTGACTTGGTAAAATCTGTGCAATTTGCATAATTTACACAGGTATAGTAAAATATACAACTTTAAAACACTTATATATATTTTATATGCTTATATATGTATAAAATATTTGAGAATAAGATGATTAAATATATATGCTAATATATACGTAAACGAGGAGAGATATTAACAAAATTGACCTAAGACTCAAAACTAAAATAATATAATTGATGCATCGGTTTTGAAGTCTTGTCTCCTTGTAGTATATATTCTCTTTTTATCATAGCAGTCGTCAAATCTATATGTCTTAGTGATATTTTTGTATCATGAATCAAAACCAAGTATCAATAGTTCTTCATCACTTAATGTTGAATTCATCATACACGAACAGCTTGTGACATGCACAGTGTATCACTATACATGCCACAAGGCCGTGCACACCGATATACACTTGATAAAATTATAGGGACATGTGAGCAGAAGGTCAAACTCAATCAAAAGCCGAGTTCAACTCAAGTGCAATACAAATAAAGTCACGATATTAGCACAATGTCAAACCTGAGCTATTAACTGGATTCAACACAGGTGCAATCCA
Source organism: Allium cepa (assembly GCA_030765085.1). Classification (NCBI taxonomy): domain Eukaryota; kingdom Viridiplantae; phylum Streptophyta; class Magnoliopsida; order Asparagales; family Amaryllidaceae; genus Allium; species Allium cepa. Next base: position 573,786,746 of record CM060937.1, on the reverse strand, counting down.
AATGTACACATGAATGCTATGATCAAAGAGACAAAGGCACACTGGAATATACAGTGCAACAAAGTGTACAATGCAGAACAATATCATATATACAAAAAGATCCAGATATTAGAAACCTTGGGGGCAGCACGTAGGCAGGGTTTTGCCAAAGCTGGGTAAATCTGTGTGTTCTATTTTTATTATTCTGATATTATCTATTGTGCTATTACTCTGCTATATCTGTGTTGTAATTATTTTATATAAACTTCCACAATAATTTGTATAATTAATAGTATCACCCTATTCACCCACCTCTAGGGTGAAATCGATCCTACAAGAGTTACTATGTAATTCTCTTTGTTAATGTGGGTCTCGGGGTGGGGCATCATAAAGATCAACACTCTTCACTTTTTTCAGTCACTAATTATCCTTTTAATAATCAATAGGGAGTCAGATTAGTTAACATAGGAATTTAAAATCAAATCCAAAAATATAAAATCAAAATTTTAAAATTCTTATACTGAGACGAAGTCGACAAAAACTATTTTCTAGAAGGGGTTTTGTAAAAATGTCTACCAATTGAAAATTAGTTGAAATGAAATTTACGCAGATATTTTCTTTGAAAATGTGATCTCTAATGAAATGATGTCTAACATCTATATGCTTGCTATGAGAATAATGTATAGGATTATTTGTGAGATCAATTACACTTTTGCTATCACAAATAAGTGGGACTCGTTTAAAGTTTTGACCATAGTCTTGCAAGGTTGGTATCATCCACAAAATTTGAGCAGAGTAACCGCTTAGATCAATACACTCTGCCTCAGTTGTAGATAATGCAATACAATTTTGTTTTCAACTTGATCATGCTACTAATGAATGTCCCAACATAAAATACGTTCCACTGGTACTTTTTCTATCAACTAGACTACCAACATAATCGACATCTGATACCCTTTTAACTCAAAGTTATCACTAGTTGGATACCATAGACCAGTGCAATAGATATCTTATAATCCTTTTTATAGCTTTTAAATGAGATTCTTTTGGATTTGATTGAAATCATGCGCATGAACAAACGGAGAACATTATGTCTGATCTAGAAGCAGTAAGATAAAGAAGTCATCCAATCATACCTCGATATTTATTTTGACAACTACCTTACCTTTTTCATCCTTGTCAAGTTTAATTGTTGTGCTCATAGGAGATTTTGTAGGTTTAACATCTTTTAATCCAAATTTGTTGGCAAGCCCTTTAATCTATTTTGTTTGAGAGATGTATGTACCTTTTTTGCCTTGGTTATCAATGCCTTCATGATTCCACAATTATTCTTTCCTTTTTTTGTACACTCTATAAGCTTTGCTTGTAGCTTTATCGATAATTTTACATTTATCATTGTTGACATTGTGACACTGCCACCTACTTTGATTTGTCGCTTGTCATGTGTCTGAAATAGATAGAATCCAAGTACCACTCTTGCTGTTCCTTATCCTGCCAACACACCTACACGAGAAAGGATTTTTATGACCTATTTGTTTTTATAGGTCCATGATTGTTAGAGACAAGAAATTTTGAAAAACAAGTTTGCATAGAACCAAGACGATCTATATTTGTTCCTTTTGGCACCCAGATTTGTTTGACTTTAAGGGATTTTACATTCGTGCCTTTAGGAACCCAAATTGGTATGGTTTTCGTGTGTGAGTCTAAACTAGCAATTGTTTTGATTATGTCCAATTTTTATACAAATCGTGCACTTGGGGTATACATGATTAGTTTCGCTTCTAACTCTTTCAGATTGAATATACCTAAATCCTTGTCTAACAGTATTAACAGTTTGTTTTCCTAATAGCATATTTAGTGATCTTTCTCCTTTGGAGAATTTTCCTAAAGTTGTAGACAATTGTTGGACTTATGACTTGAGAGATTCATTTTCATTCAATAACGACATGCACTTTTTAATAGAATTTTCCCTCCTAGTATTTTCACTTTCTCACAAAATCAGAATTTTATTTTCAAGCAATTTAATTTTAATTTCTGATTTTTTTATGTCCTCTTCAAATGATGGACAATTATCAAACATAAGGCATTTATCTCTATATTTTTGAACCATTTGATTAAGCAGCATATTTAGTTCTGTCAAACTATCTTTTTTGATTCAATTTTAGCGTACTTCTCCTTAAGTCTTTCAAAACAGCCATTTATTTCATGAAAATATATAAGTCATTGAGAGTGAGTATGTTTTGACACCTCGCTTAGCTCGCCGTCATCGCTGTCATTTGTTTCTCCTTGAAAACACCGATTTGCATTTTCACTCTCACTGCCAGCGCGTTCATCATTATCTTCATCACTTCCATCCTTTTCCATTGTGAAGTTCTCATACTCGCTACTATACATGGCAAGGAAAGATTCTTTGACATGGGAGGTTCCTTCATGAGCCACTTCAAGCATGTACTAGATTTTCTACGCAGTTAAACAATATGAGACACAGTTAAATTCAATTTGATCTAGTGAGAAAATAATAAAATTTATAGCTTTAGCGTTAGTAGTATGCAGTTTATTTTTAAGAACTGTCCATTGATCCGTAGGTTTTTCAACTTCTTGATTATCTACCATTACTGTTGGTGTCCTATATCCTTTTTCAATAATATTCATGCATCTATGGTTTTCAGAAAAATTTTCATTCTAATTTTCCAATATGCATATTAACTGTTGAACATGGGTGGTCTAGCTATGGACAGACCTCAGCAAAAGCATTATCAAAAGAAGCCATTTATTTAAAAAAACAAAATTTGAAAATGGAAAATGGTTATTGTTCCTAGCTTTGGTAACACTTGTAGGATCATTTTCAACCTAGAGGAGTGGGAGGGTGAATAGGGTCTACTAAAAATTATTGTCGAAATAAAAACAAATGTAGAAAGCAATGCAGAAAAGATCATAAATAGATTTACCCAGCTTTGGCAAAAACTGCCTACGTGATGCCTCCAAGGTTTCTACTAGAAATTAAGTAATCATTCGCTTACAAAAACACGTAAACTAGCGATACATGCTAACTCGATTAACCTAACTCTAAGCTCAAAACCCTACCACAACTCAGCCACTGAGTTGCGATTTCTCAAACTACGTCCCATAGTTTGTATCTAGTTACACAACTAGAAATTTACCAAATTTTTAGATAAGAAAGTTACAAAATAAAACTTAAAAATCAATACCCTATTTTAAAAATTGAAGCCCAATATAAAAATAAAGCACGACCCAAACATAATAGAGAAAAGACTCTCTCCATTTTGATTTTCTTCCGAGTAATTTCTTCGGCCATTCCTTTTGTTTGCTCTCAAACATTAGGGTTTTGATTTACTTGATGCGGCCACTTGGAATTAGTAGTTCAAATCGATTGATGCTTTCGTTCCTCAATTCGCTTCGCTGCTTCTTCAATCAATGTTCTTCGATTTTCTTCGGCTGCTTCAAGGTTGAGTTCGAATGGTATATAAAATCGCTATGTGATTTTGTACTTTAGTTGCACTATTGTTTTGCTCGAATCGAACTCTATGATTCGCCGATGATGATTTTGTGCATTTATAGGGATGAAACCCTATAACTTTGTTTCGTATATTTTGGTTTGAAATTTTCAATAACCATGCTCAACCATTGATTCTTGCTTGAACGATTGCGATGATTCTGACTTGTTTTGAATCGATTCTGTTCTTTTCTCCTTTGACTTGAATTTGAGAAGTGCTGACCTCCTGATATCTGACTTGTTCATTGGTTGACTTCATCATCCTTCAATTGTATATGTTTAAGTATATTTGAATTTTTTTCTCTTTTTACGGCCAATGTAACATCCCCAAATTTTACCAATTTAAAATTAGTAATTAATTTGAATTTCTGAGATTTAATTTGGAATTAATTTGAAATTCTTCATGATAAATAGAATTAGTATCGATTTATTCATGTATAAATAGATTGTAATTCAAATTTGTAATTGAATTTGAATTTGAAATTTTATTAAATGTCTTTGAAAAATAATTTGCATTTAAAATAATAATTACAATGTGAAATTAGTTTAAAACATTTCTACTTTAAATTTGTATATGATAGGAAAATTATTTTATAAAATAGGAAAAACAATTTAAAAATATATATAAAAATCATTTTTCTCATGCAAAGGACACATGTAAGGTTAGTAACATATTAATTAACAAGTGTTCAATTATTGACACATAATATTAATAAGTGTTATAATTCAAGAAAGAAAATTAACAAGTGTCATCACATTATTTTTATTTTTAATAAATTCATAAAAAGAAAATAAAGCTATATAAGCTATTTCATCTCCTCCCTTTCATTTCTTTTAACATTTGCAAACTACAAAGAAAAAAAAGAGAAGCCTGTATAACTTTCTCAAACCAGAAAAGAAAGAAGAAAAAAATCGTCAAACCAATTTCAAAACAAAGAAGGAAAAAACCTGGAAATTAAAACACTTCAAAATCTAAAGCCTGGAAAGCATCTCCATCCAATAAATCAAACAGATTCAAATTTCAAACGAGCAAGGATTTCAACTTCAACCTCAAGCAAATTCAAAGCCTTAATTCAACTAAATCAGAGGATTTTCAGATTAAAACAGCAAGGGTCAAAAGAAAATAGAGGACAACTTTTAGATTTTCAACTTAATAACAGTTCCAGGATTCCTCTGTTCAAAATACTCAGGTGAGTAAACCCTGTTTGATTTGAACTAAAATCTATTGTTGTGAATAATATTTGGGTTTGAATTGCAAATTTATGTTTGCATGCAAACACACACACACACACGGATATATATATATATATATATATATATATATATATATATATGATATTGAGGCGTGCATGTCTGTGCACATGAACCTGAACTCTATTACTGGTTTACAGAAATACGAACCTGTTCAAATTTTGGTTTCTTCTTCTTCAATCATTATTAGACTTTGGAATTCAAATAGAAGTTGCTTATTTAAACATAATTTAAATTTTAAAAATGGGTTTAGGAAAAAATAAATTAAAGTGCTTTTGAAAATTTGAAAATACAGGCATAATTTAAATTTTGCTAACATTCAAACATTGTAAATCCTAGTTTCAGGTATGCCATCTGAAACGTTATTAAAAATAATGATTTTTGAAATAAAAATCAATTTTTTTAACAAACTATCGATCGAGGAAATTGAAGTTGAACGATATTGGGATTTTTGTCGAATTTTGGGGATCGTCGGCATGAGGGTATCGAGATTGAAGCCGAATCTTGTGTGATGGTCGAGGAGTTTGGGAAAAATGCTTGGAAATTTTTTTAATCATCATGGTGGCTTAACTTCGATGATCTAGGTTTAAAGCTCGTATTTGATGATGGTCAAAATTTGTTCAACTATAGCGTCGTCGTCGAACCGGAACACACCGGACATAGGGGAATCGAAACATCAGACGTTGACGAAGCTTTGACTACGTTAGTGTGACCACTGATGGTTGAAGGTGGAAGCAAGTGGTGGTTTTAGGGGCGTCGGTTTTGTTCCAGGTCTGGTAAGATAGCTAAATCGTAAATTCGCCATTGTTCAAGGGTTCTAGGTGCTCTAGTGGCCAGAGGAAGTTGTCGTAGACTTATCGACGATCGTAGCACCGATAGGAGGTGGTTGGAATGCCCGTGCATGTGCACGGTGTCGATGTGGTACCAGAAATTTGGGTTGGGAAAGAAGCATTGGTGACTTGAAGTTGTCTTCGAGGTGTTCGTGCGTTGACTCGAGTTTGAGTCCGGGTATTTCAAGTGTGTATCGGGATTTATAAAAACTTAAAAAAATGGTTGAGGTTTTGAAAAGCATACGGGTTAGTTTGGGGTTTGACTCGGGGGAAACTGGAAGCATATTGGTATTTGACTCGGGGAGCACTCGGGTAACCCTCAGGATCGATTGAAAACAGTTTTCAAAATTTTAAAATGAATTCAAAATTTAAAACATTCTCAATCCATGTTTTCCAAATAATTGTTTTCAAGTTAAATTTGAATTAGTAAAGGTTTTTATAATTTAATTAAGTCAAAGGGTTTAATACATATATAACCTTGATTTTAAATGTTTATTTTAAATAAACTTAATTATTATAATTATGTAAGCAATTATGAAAAATGATGTGTTTTCTAAATAATAATCCCACTTTAAGATCTTTAATTAACCAAATGTGATAATGATGGTTTATCAAACATAGTTTAAATGATAATTAAAGTAATTAATATAGATAAAATGGTTTATCTTTTTATTTATTAAGTAATTAATGATTTGTTAAGATAATTACTTAAGGATAACTACTTAATTAATTACTTATTATTAAAAGTTAATTAATTAACAATTGTGGCTAATTAATTTGTAATTAACAATTAATTAATTAAGGAATAATTAATTAATAAAAATAATTAGGATTTAATTAATTAACAATTAAGGATTAATTAATGTAATTAATTAAGGAATAACTAATTAATGAAGGTGATTAAGAATTAATTAATAATTAAGGATTTAATTAACTAATAATTAAGGATTTAATTAATTGATAATTAAGATTTATTTAATTAAGGATTACTTAAATTGAAATTAAGGATAACTAATCATTGATTAAAGATAATTAATAAAAGCAATTATGTGGTTAATTAATTTAAATCGCACGATTAATTCATCTTAATTGTAGATGATTGATTATTATTGAATGCTGTGTATTGGATTGATATCTCTGATTGGTGATTCTGATACCATGTGATGTGAATTGCTTTGTGTTGAACGGTGATATTTGTTATTTGTTTCTATGTGAATGTGAAAACCCATTGGCCCGTAAAACGGCAACTGAATTTCGATGCAATAGGGAGTCGGATTCCAGTTGGTTATCCAAAACCCACATCGAATATTAATGATGAATCTTTGTGATTGATATATCCACGTGTTTTTAAATTGAGCGCTCACTATTCGGTTTACCCGGGAGAGCACCTTTGTGTCATATAACCCATTTTGAATAGTGATACGACGGAATGGATAGCATTTGAAGACGGTGGTGAAGACCGGGTGTCTTCAAGAATGATAGGATAACCTGTCAAATGACTCTGTACTGAGTTGCTCCGGCATAGAGATCTCCATATGTGATGGGGAGTCCGATCGGGATTGTGGATGCTTGGATTGTAAGGGCTTCCAAGAAGTGCGTTCGATTCCGTTCGAACCCGAAACAAACTTGTATGGTTGTATGTCTGACACTACATTTTGAGATATAAAGCTGATTTCTTTCAAATACATTTCTGTTGGTGGCGGAGAATTTATTCTCTTAGCCTAACACCCTTCTCTGAGACGTACGAACTTAAAGGTTATGTAGTTGATGGTTATTAGTGATATACTCCCAACTTGGTAGTGTGCCATACTGAGTGTTGTTGAACATTGTTGACCGAAGCATGGCTTTTGTGAAAAGTGTAGCTTTGTGGACGAAACTTTGTCGAACCTCACAACCCGGTAATGGTCGAAACAGGAATGTTGCGGCAAGGTTTTTTAGGGGTCACGCCCCCTGGGTATATCTATTTTCTTCTGGATAAGAGGTGGTATCATGGTACGGAGCCCAGATATTTAACTGTATGCTTGTTGTTATTTGTTGGTGAATCCTGAGATAAAGGTCTGTAACGATCGAGGATGACATACTTGTAGGTGTTACCTAGTTACAGAGGTAACCCGACCTTGTGTTGGCAGAGATCCGATTTAGTTCTTGGGGGCGTCCCTCCAGAGGCGTTCCATTTGATAGGGAAGTTACTTAGCCTGACCATTGTTCGAAATCCAATCATTCAATACAAGTCCTGTACAGTTTTAGTTGTATAACATGCCATTTACTTATGGTGATCACCACTGTTTAGATGGCAGCTATAGTAGGCATAGCACGAAATGTCTATGCTGGCTAAGAGTAATATTATACTTTCAAAATGTTTTCTACACTATGCACTAATAATAATATCAAAAGAGTTTTTCGTACCAAGCATATTTGACTATCATAAGAAGAAATCTCCTCCAATTGTGCAATTGCATCATGTGTGTGGCGGGGGGGTCTTATGGTAGTTTCATTTTCCAAAAGCATGAACGGATTTCTTTTATAAATTTTTTTGTAAAACAAATGTTTTTGTTTACTCATACCAGTCCCATGACTGACACGGAATTTATCATTCCCTTCCTAAACTCGGGGTGCCCATAATTTTCCACACGGGCAGCCTAGAAGCAGGTTATTCGTGTTTTGGAGTTAGCTTGGAATCTTTTGAAGTCTTTTGGAAGCTATTGGATTTTGGAAGCTATTGGCCTTGGAAACCTTTTGAAGTGTTTGGAGTTTTTGGAAGATTTTCTCAAAGTCGAAGTATTTGGAAAATTTTAAAGTCACTGTTATTATCCCTCTGTGGTGTTTTCATCCTATTATTGTATCATGTGCATATCACTTTGATAATGGGATTAAAATTGTTGTAATCGAATATTGTGATGATGCTGTATTTGTGAATATCATCTTTTGTTTCCGCTTTTTATATTCATCTAATGCTGTTATATGCTCCATCCGAACTGGAGTTCGACTTTTGAATCTCCGGCAGTCGAATACAAGTGAGGTATTTGATGTCGATTTCTGAACGCTGAATTTCGGGTTGTGACAAGTGGTATCAGAGCTAAAGGTTGAGTAAGAACTTTAGCTATGGAGTATAACAAGTTAGGTGGCTCATTAGAGATAGGGTGAAGTATACTCAAGATTGAGTATAAACCGAGAGACCTAAACGCTAAAAATTTCTTGGTCTATTTCTTTTAATTATTGATATTCCCTAAGATATCTTGTCTGTATGCCTAAATTAAGTTGTCTTACTATTTACAGATAGTGAGAATGAGCTGAAGAAGAGGATAAGGTAGGGGATGGGGAAATACCACTACAAGTGGTCAAGTCCCACAACACCTATACCTACTCAACCTCATTCGAATCTGGCCGATCTATATAGAAGGTTTTCCAGACTCGGTGGAAAGTCGTCCATTGGCAAGGAATCTATTGTCGAAGCCCAAGCTTGGATTAGATCATGAGAAAGAATTTATAGAGGGCTGAAGTTGGAAGATGATCAAATGCGACTAGTAGCTTCTTGGCAACTCCAAAAGGAAGCTCTAGCTTAGTGGGGACTATTATTGTGGATGAGCCGGAAGATGAATTCACTTGGAGTTGATTCAAAGTGGTGTTTGAGCAGCGGTACATGCCATCTGCTGGTATCTCCCGAAAGTACCACGAGTTCATGAATTTGAAGTAGGGAAGTTTATCGTTTGAGGAGTATTTGAATAAATTCAACGAATTATCTCGTTTTGGTTCGGAGCTGGTGAATACACCTTTGAAGAAGAATGAAAGATTCATTCGGGGAATGAATAAGAAGTACCATGAAAAGATGACTACACACGTAAAAGAATCCTTTTCGGACTTGATCGATATGCGTTATCGATATGCTACTCTGGATATGTAGGAAGTTCCGGAAGTGAAGGGGGAAGTGAAGGGAAGTTTAGGCAATCCAAATTGGAAGAAAAGGAAGTTAAGAGGGAAGGAACCAGATCAAGGCAAGGAGAAGAGGAGTAATAAGGAGAAAGGCCATTATTCAAATGATTGTAAGAAGCCAAAGAAACAAGTAAAGGAATATCAGCCTGTGAAGACAAGTCGAAGAACTAAGGGATGCTTTTATTATCACAAGCGAGGTCATGAAGCTAAACATTGCCCGAAAAAGAAGCAAGCACAAGTAGCGAAAATGTACGCCATAAAAGACGACCCCTCAACTTCAAAGGATGACAAAGAAAAAGGATTTTTAGAAGGTAACCTTATCATTTATGATAGAGTTGCTAGAGTATTGTTCGACACGGGCACTACACATAGCTTTATCTCCCAACAAACCGTAAATGAATTAAAACTAAAGCCTGAATTTGTTGACGAGCCAATTTGTGTGAATAATCCAGTTGATGGTCTGGAAATTTTTTGTCTACGATGTAGAGATGTTCCTATCTCGTATTCTTGTTATAGATTTCCTATCAGCCTTTCCATTCTCGATTTTAAGGAATTTGAAATCTTACTCAGAATGGATTGGCTAACAAAGTACGAAGCCAAATTAGATTGTAACAATCGAACAATTTTGATCAGATCCAAATTTGGGAATTTCAATGAAATCTCTTGTGAGGATCCGAGTCCTAAGAGAGATAAACTGATGTATACTTTGGGATATCCCGAACCTAATCTGGAGTCCAAACCTATTGTCCAGGAATTTCCAGATGTGTTCGAAGAGGTCAAATCTTTACCCCTACATAGAGAAATTGAATTCAAAATTGACTTAGTTCCAAATGATCGTCCCATCGTTCACGCAAGTCGCAGGATGGCACCCAGGGAAAGGGTGTGGTGGTAATAGGTATTTTCAAGTGTGTATCAGGTTTTATAAAAACCTAAAAAAAAGTTGAGGTTTTGAAAAGCATACGGGTTAGTTTGGGGTTTGACTCGGGGGAAGCTAGAAGCAAATAGGTATTTGGCTCGGGGAGCACTCGGGTAACCCTCGGGATCGACTGAAAATAGTTTTCAAAATTTTAAAATGAATTCAAAATTTAAAACATTCTCAATCCATGTTTTCTAAATAATTGTTTTCAAGTTAAATTTAAATTAGTAAAGGTTTTTATAATTTAATTTAATTAAGTTAAAGGGTTTAGTACATATATAGCCTTAATTTAAAATGTTTATTTTAAATAAACTTAATTATTGTAATTAAGTAAATAATTATGAAAAATGAAATGTTTTCTAAACAATAATCCAACTTTAAGATCTTAAATTAACCAAATGTGATAATGATGGTTTATTAAACATAGTTTAAATGATAATTAAAGTAATTAACATAGATAAAATGGTTTATCTTTTTATTTATTAAGTAATTAATGATTTGTTAAGATAATTACTTAAAGATAACTACTTAGTTAATTACTTAATATTAAAAGTTAATTAATTAATAATTGTGGCTAATTAATTTGTAATTAATAATTAATTAATAAACCAATAATTAATTAACAAAAGTAATTAGGATTTAATTAATTAACAATTTAGATTAATTAATTAAGGTAATTAATTAAGGAATAACTAATTAATGAAGGTGATTAAGAATTAATTAAGAATTAAGGATTTAATTAACTAATAATTAAGGATTTAATTAATTGATAATTAATATTTAATTAATTAAGGATTAATTAATTTAAAATTAAGGATAACTAATCATTGGTTAAAGATAATTAATAAAAGTAATTGTGTGGTTAATTAATTTAATTCACACGATTAATTCATCTTAATTGTAGATGATTGATTATTATTGAATGCTGTGTATTGGATTGATATCTCTGATTGGTGATTATGATACCATGTGATGTGAATTGCTTTGTGTTGAACGGTGATATTTGTTATTTGTTTCTATGTGAATGTGAAAACCCATTGGCCCGTAAAACGGCAACTGAATTTCGATGCAATAGGGAGTCGGATTCCAGTTGGTTATCCAAAACCCACATCGAATATTAATGATGAATCTTTGTGATTGATATATCCACGTGTTTTTAAATTGAGCGCTCACTATTCGGTTTACCCGGGAGAGCACCTTTGTGTCATATAACCCATTTTGAATAGTGATACGACGGAATGGATAGCATTTGAAGACGGTGGTGAAGACCGGGTGTCTTCAAGAATGATAGGATAACCTATCGAATGACTCTATACTGAGTTGCTCCGGCATAGAGATCTCCATATGTGATGGGGAGTCCGATCGGGATTTTGGATGCCCGGATTGCAAAGGCTTCTTTGGAAGTGCCTTCGATTCCGTTCGAACCTGGAACGGACTTGTATAGTTGTATGTCTGACACTACACTTTGAGATATAAAGCTGATTTCTTTCAAATACATTTCTGTTGGTAGCGGAGAATTTATTCTCTTAGCTTAACACCCTTCTCTGAGACGTACGAGCTCAAAGGTTATGTAGTTGATGGTTATTAGTGATATACTCCCAACTTGGTAGTGTGGCATGCTGAGTGTTGTTGATCATTTGTTGATCGAAGCATGGCTTTTGTGAAACGTAGCTTTGTAGAGGAGACTTCGTCGAACCTCACAACCCGGTAATGGTCGAAACAGGAATGCTGCGGCAAGGTTTTTTAGAGGTCGCGCCCCTTGGGTATATCTATTTTCTTCTGGATAAGAGGTGGTATCATGGTATGGAGCCCAGATATTTAACTGTGTGGTTGTTGCTATTTTTGGTGAATCCCGAGATAAAGGTCGGTAATGACCGGGGATGGCATACATGTAGGTGTTACCTAGTTATAGAGATAACCCGCCTTGTGTTGGCAGAGATCCAGTTTGGTTCTTGGGGGCGTCCCTCCAGAGGCGTTCCATTTGATAGGGAAGTTTCGTAGCCTAACCATTGTTGGAAATCCAATCATTCAATACGAGCCGTGTACGGTTTTTGTTATATAACCTACCATTTACTTATGGTGGTGACCATTGTTTAGATGGTAGCTATAGTAGGCATAGCACGAAATGTCTATGCTGGCTAAGATTAATGTTATACTTCGAAATTTTTACTACACTATGCACTAATAATAATATCAAAAGAGTTTTCTCGTATCAAGCATATTTGACCATCATAAGAAGAAATCTCCTCGAATTGTGCGATTTTATTTTGTGTGTGGCAGAAGGTCTTATGGTAGCTTCATTTTCCAAAAGCATGAACAGATTTATTTTATAAATTGTTTTGTATAAACAATTGTTTTTTTTACTCATACCAGTCTCATGACTGACCTGGAGTTTATTGTTCCCTTCCTAAACTCGAGGTGCTCATAATTTTACACACGGGCAGCCTAGAAGCAGGTTATCCGTGTTTTGGTGTTAACTTGGAATCTTTTAAGTCTTTTGGAAGTTATCGGATTTTGGAAGCTGTTGGCCTTGGAAACCTTTTGAAGTGTTTGGAGTTTTTGGAAGATTTTCTCAAAGTCGAAGTATGTTGGAAATTTTTGAAGTCATTGTTATTGTCTCACTATAGTGTTTTCATCCTGTTATTGTATCTTGTGTATATCACTCTGATAATGGGATTAAAATTGTTGTAATCGAATATCGTGATGATATTGTATCTGTGTTGTGATATATAATATCATCTTTTGTTTCCGCTGTTTATATTCATCTAATGTTGTTATAAGCTCCATCCAAACTGGAGTTCAACGTTTGAATCTCCGGCAGTCGAATACACGTAAGGTATTTGATGTCGATTTCTGAACGCTGAATTTCGGGTCGTGACAGCCAACGACTTGTTCAAATCGCTTTCAGCTTGCATCTGAATTTGAGACATATTTTGACTTAACTTCGATTACCTGAAGATTATTCAAACTGCCGCTGATAATTTTCCTCGGCTCCTTCACTGTTTTTGCTACTGTTATATTTGTCTAGGTTAATAGACTTGGTGTATTTTCTGAACTGATATATGTGTGTGTGTATATATATATATATATGCATGTGTATACACATATTTATGTGCTAAATGCATGCATATCCATGTTCATGTTGACTTGTTTGGTTGTCACTGCATATAAACTTGTACATGTTGAAATGTTTGCTTGTTTGGATGGAGTCTGGTTGCATTGTGTAGTTCCTGAGCATGTTTGAAGCTTTGTTGTCACCTCTTTTGCATATATATAGAACTGGTTCGATTTCATGTTGATTTGCTTTGCATTTGTAGTCTGGTTTAATAGAAGTTTCCATACTGCATGCTGTCACGTGGTATGTTTTGTTGAGGCTGCATGTGTAAACTTGCTGTTTGTCTCTGAGTTGCTATCATGTTGCACTTGGTTGGTCTGCACTATGCTTGCCGGCTTGATTTTATGGTTCCTGCTCATTTGAACATTTTTGGTGACATGCCTTTGTGTTCACCACTGATGTGTTCATTCATGTATACATATCCTTGTACGCTGGTTAGACTTGAGTGCTTTGATTAGTCTATTGTCATGCTGAACTGATATGTGTGTACATGCATATCCATATGTACTGACTATTGCTGTGTTGTTGCTTTGCATTCATGTTAATGTTGACTAGTTCCATTTGTAGTTTTTGCGTTGTACTTGAGTTGAATCCAGTCTAGGCTTGGGTTTGACCTTTTTCTCACCTGTCCCTACTATTTTAACAAGCAAATATATCGGTTTGCATGACCTTGTGGCATGTACAGCGATACACCATGCATGTTACAAGTTGTTCTTTAAGATGAATTAAAAGAAATGATGACAAAAAACCAAAATAACCGAGGCAAATAATATTTTCAAATACATACTTCATTGGGTATTGCAAAATATTTCTTTTTCAATTTTACTGCGTCAGTGTTTATTTTGCAGATAGTTCGGATGCTGGATACCGGCTGGAACAGAGTTGAAGATAAAATTCGAGTGATGAGTAAATTATGTAGTGAGGTGAAACAAGTATGTAAAAATTATATAGTGAAAATTGTGTTGTAATTGAAACTTGTACAATGAGAGCTTTAATTTGTACTATTCCAATCTGTAATAAAATATTTGTTTGAATAAGATATTTATTTAAATAAGAACTCTGAGTTATTTATTTTATTCAACAAATATTTATTTAATTAGTTTGAAAAATAAAATAGTACAATAACAAATACATTTAAAAGAATATATATATATATGTATGTTTATTAACATCAAACAAAAATCATAGGCTATTGTATTCTATAGTAAAAACGTAGTTGGTCCACACCGGATCAACCGACACTGTGTATCATCACCCTTACGTGCATATCCAAAAGCATCATTAGATACAGAACAATATTCCTTTTAGTTAGCTAAACCCTTTGGCTATGCCCCTTAATCTAGTTTCTATCATTATTGACGATGAAGTCACATTCAGCATCTCATCACTCGAGTCGTCATCACTCGAACATATCTTGAATCTCTCTCCGGATTTCGGCATATCGAACATTCCATAAGTCCTCATATGGATTCCATCATCTCTTACAAATCATGAATCTCTACATGGATTCGAGCATCTCGAATGAATCTCGAATCTTCACATAGATTCTATCATTCGTCCTACGACAAATGCTAACAATGTCCTCTCTTCTGATTAACCTCAAGATAGACTGTTCCACACAATAGCATCATTCAAAATATTAACGCTAACCTCTCCCTTGGACATAACCTTAGGATGGACAGTGTAGTTATGTAACATTTTTCTTCATAATCGCTTCCAGAATGTAGATCAGTATATGGTTTTGAAATGGTTACGATTTGGAGTCATCTCATATAAGCACACTCACCTGCTCACTAGACGCTTCAAAACCAATCGATAGATTTTCGGTTAATTTAACCCCGATTCTTTCAGAAATAAACAAATAATACATAGAGGTGAAGATCATCTCCTTTCAAGATGGAATTTGTTATCATTTATCCTAGAAGAGTAAGATGAGTTTATACATACAATATAACTGATAAAGTTAGAGGTATGCCCTAGGGTCAATTATGTAATTTGTTACATATATCTAACTCGTTGAACAATCTTGTTCATAATAAATGTGTTTTTTTTCTATTGTGTACTTGATATAACATGGTTATATTAATTAAATAATTTTATTAAAAGTATATTTAATAGAAAAACCATAAATGGCATATTTTGTGATAGTAGTTACAAAGTGTTGTAACTTGAGTAATTTATCACAATGAAAAAAATATACCATTTTAAATGTTCCTAGTCAAGATGCATCGAGACTTGATATCGATGTATCCGTTGAGACTAGTATGTAATGCTCTTCAAATGTTAGGCTGTGTATTACTCATGACAGCAGGGAGCATCTAGATGTTACATACTGATAGTTATTGGATAACTATGGAATGACTCACTAGATAGTTTTCTATTGGTTAATATAACTAAGGTCAAGCAGAGAATATCGATGTGACTGATTTACGCAGTTCTCTTAACTTGAGAATACCGTTGATCTTCAATATGGAAGCTCCGCTTTGATTATAGTAAAACGTGGCAGGATGTCCATCAAATGACTATAGTTGGGTCGAGTGGAAGCATTGGAAGTGAAACACTATCCAAGAGAGGATTCATCCCCTCAGTTATATGAGGTTAGTATCATGGTCAATTGAAGTCAACTCAAAGTTAAAGACTCTGGCCAAAGTATTTCAGTTAGTAATAATTAACCATTTGATGGCACATAATTTTACGCCATACCATGTAAATAGGAGTGAAAAAAGAAAGTTAATCAAGAGAATTAATTAGAGAAGTTTGAATTAAAGAATGGGAAAGGTTTCCTTCTTTCAAATAAACATATTCTCTTATTCATTCTATACGTACAATTGAGTTTCTCAGTTTTCATTCTTCTTTATGTAATTTCTAATTCTCTCCTTCTCTAATGGCTGAAAATATGAGATCTTCCATGGCTTCAATTATTCCTAAAATCAAATACAAATAAAATCAATTATGAAAGTGATTTATTCCTCTTGATCCTTGCAACATTTGGAGGCCGATTTCGAAATCTAGGAGACTTGATTCATCATTCAAGGTACGATTCATTGGCTACATCTAGAGGAAAAATTTAATGTTTTAAGGTGTACTTCGTAGCTTTAGAATTAAGGTTTGATCTTTTTATTCTAATAATTTTCATATAATGTTTTAATGAACAAAATTGAATATCTTAATTTATATGTGTATAATATTTTCTCATTTGATTTGAAAATGTTTTATGTATTTCAAACTGTTTATGATATGAATCGATTGGTTTTTTTGTTTAGATAAATCAAAAGTGAAACTTGTATATGATTAGACAATACTTTAGTTTTAGATCTATGGTTAAACATTCAAATCAGAATGTAATTTTTTTTATTTGAATGTTTGCATGTTCTTATTATTTACATTTTTACTATAATAGAAACATACATATGATTAAATGATGTTTTGATAATAAATTAATTACAGTTAATTTCTAAATTTGTTAACCTATTTGACATCACAATTATCCTTCTTTAACTATTTAAGGGATTTTAACATATTTCTTAGTTCAGTATGTATCACCTTTTGTTTTATAATTATTTACTCATATAGGTTGAATCTCCTTATATTTTAAAGTTTATTTGTTCTTATTATTTGCATCTTACTGTAATTGAAACCCATATATGTTTAAAGGATGTTTGGATAATAAATTGATAATAATAAATTTATAAATTTGTTACTTATTTGACATGACTAATATCTTTCTTTAAATATCGAAAGGATTGTTAATAATTGCTCAGTTTAGTGTGTTTTACTTTTGTTTTAAAAACAAATTATTCAGATAGATTGAATCTCTTTAAATTTGAAAGTTTATTTGTTCTTATTATCTACATTTTATTGTAATTGAAGCCTACACATTATTAAAGGATGTTTTAATAATAAATTGATTGCAATAAACTTATAAATTCGTTATCCTATTTGACATGACTAATACTTTTTAAGTATTCAAAGGATTGTTAATATATTGCTCAGTTTAGTATGTTTCACTTTTGTATCAAAAAAAATCATGTAGGTTGAATCTCATGATTTAATTGTATACATATATATTTTGTTAACTAATTTAAGTTTGTATAAGTTCATAAATACATCAGAAAATTTAAATGTTATATGGTTTATTTTGAATCAATTAAGAAGTTTTATGTTAATCTTTATATAGAAATAACTATATGTGTGTGTGTGTGTGTACATATAAAATTTAATGTTTATATTTCAAATTGTATAGTTTAAATGCTTTGTTAACATCAAACAATTTTAAACAAGGTAGTAGTTTATGCATATGAATTTTTGTTGGCTATTCCTTAGCTTATATCATAATGATGTCAAAATGATTCATTGAGTGCTAATTGAATGCTGCATAAATCAAGTTTGTCAAAAAGGATAAGATGAATCATTCACCTTTGTCATCTTTTATTTCTTCCCTTTTTGTCCCTTATGTGATTGCCTTTTAACTCATTCTTATTTATTCATCATGTTATCAATTGATCATACTTGCCTTATGTTTAAGTATTTTGTCACATAATTAAGGAATGAATATATCGGATATATTCAAACCTTATTTTACATGCCATTCTTTATTGTTTTAGAATCAAATTAATAAAACAAAATACGGTATTAAATAAAATACTGATTTTATTTAAAAGAATTTTAGATAAGATTTAAATACATTTGGACTTCATAAACCCATTAATGACCAAAAATGGTAAATTTTTTGAAATTCACCCATTTTTTCCTCTAGGGCTGACCTGATTCCAACAGTAGCATCACCGAGGATAAGTAACCGTATAATGCTTATGTTTCTTTAAGATATTTCTTAAGTTCTTTTGTTCAAATTTAATAACAATAAGAACCATAACATATGGAAATCAATTGTCATATATTTATCACGTTTTCGATCTTCTCAACTCAAATTACCCCTCAGCCAAGAGTAAAGCTGGTAGGTTAGAGCATTATTGCTTCTACACCCAACTCGAACATCGGTCTTAACTTTCATAGATAGAAAAAAATTTCATTGTCCGCTTTTTGCGTTACGTACACGATATATACTTTCCATAAACAAGTAAAAACACAAAGCATGATTAAGTCACATAAGCGAGTTATAATCTCCATATTATTTAATTTATTCTTTTAATTAAAACTTCTTTTATCAGTAAACTTCTTTTATCTAATAAAATTTCTTCTATCAATTACCACTTCCATGAGAAGTAAGCGAACTATGTATAGGAATCCTCCTTGGGGGATCTCATATACATGTGTTCTAAAAGTAAGAGACAATTTAGATGAACGAGTCCTTTCCGAGGGTTCTCAAACCGTACGAATACGCAGTGCTTCTATTCACTTCCTTTCTCTACTTGTATGTGTGTGTGTATATATATATTTAAAATACCTTTATAAAAAATATAGACATGTATTCTACAATTTCATTATTCTTTTGTACTATTTTCAATACTTGAAAATGTATTCATATACATATCTCGGATGGTATAAGAATTTTACATACCTTTAATAAGGTTTCTTAATTTAAATCTGTACTTTTTCTATCTTTCTAAATGATTTTGTACTTGTTATCAACTTTAAATTTAAACGGTCTAAGTATATTCACAAGGGTTAAAGACAAATGTTACTTAAACATTGTCACTACAAACCAAAACCATTTCACTTATAATTATCTTTCAAACATTCTTTTCAACGATCTAATTATATTCATAAGTATAATCAAAAGGGTTAAAGACAAATGTTATCAACACATTGTCACAATAAACCCAAAACCAATTCGTACTTGTATTATCTTTAACATTCTTTTTAAAGATATAAATATATACACACTTATTAAAAAGTAATATGCTTTTAATTAACTTCCAAAAACAAAATATTATAACATAAATGTTATAATCCAAAATTTCCTTCATTCTTTTATAAAATACTAAACATACTTTTTCCATACTTATATATATAAATAATTTAAAAATGCTTACAAATATATTTTAAATATCCACGTAAAGTATTACTTAAAAATAACACATTTTGAAATTTAATAAAATACCTTTTATTTTAAATGCTGCAAAGGAAAACCTTTTCTTTAAAATATAATATCCAATTATTAGAAATTTATTTAGAATATTTAAATTTCTAATCTTTTTTCATGCACTAATCCATGTTTTTAGAACTTCCATAAAAGATACCATACTATAATTGGTTTTAAACCATTAAAATCACAAAAAACTATTTTAAATGCGCATTTCAACAAAATAATGCAATAAGCCTAAAAGTGTTGCAGTAGGTCTAAGACAACATTTATGAATGCTGCGGTAGATCAAAGACTGCATTATAAATGCTATAAAGTTCTAGACAGAGAACAATAGTATATTACATGAACTTTACGACCAGTTTACACCATTTAAATAATTGATTTAAGATCTATTATTTTACGGTAAGTAGTATACTTGGACTAACTATAAATGATGAAAATAAACCCATAAAGATACCTTCCAAAATCATATTAAAATTTCAGAAAACAAGGTATTTTCAAAGTGTTCATATAGCAACCATTCGTGTTATAACTTTTACTACTTCGTTTAATCACTCATATAACTTTTTAAACCTTGATATTTTTACTAGAATAAGTACAAATATTTTACTTACTAAAACAAAAAATACTCCTAAGTTTGTCTTCCAAAGTTAACATTAAAAATCACAGAACACAAAGCATTCTCAATGTGCATCTATAACAACCTTTTCGCTTTTAACCATCACAGCTTTGTTTCGCGAGTTCTATAACTTTCCACACCTTTTCTTTACTATCCCATACACCAAAATATGTGAACAATTAAAATATTTTATGTTACAATATATGAACATATCACCAATTTAAACACGCTTAAAGCAAGGGGATTTCAAAATGCGTTTATGGTGACTATTGCTATACAAACACTTTCATATTCACAACAATTCAAAAAACAAGCTGACAAATCATTTGTACACAGTGTTAAGGCCATGCCACAAGTTATAGAAGGTCTAGAAGTGATGATATATAATATAAAGTTTCCATTTGCTTTCAAAATCAAGGAGTCCATGGGTATAACTTTAATTAGTTCATACTAACTTTAACTTTATATTTCACAATCAAAAAAACACACACACACACAATATATCCTATTATATAGTGAGTAAACTTACCTATATCGATGATAACACAAGTACAAGCACACAAGAATCTTATGAACATGTCCTACTATCACCCACTAGCAAAAGATCCAACCTTTTATTACCATATGCTCTTGATCATGTCTCTCCTTCTCTTTTGCTCTTGGCCACTTTCTCCTCCACCACTTAGCATATGGCCTCCACTCTTTGGCTTGATCTTCAAGTTTCCCACATTGCATCAGATCCTAAGCTTGAGTTTGGTGAAGATTTGACTTCATTTGATATGGTTTTGAGAAGTTAAAGAGGAGACAAGAGAAGATGAAGACATGCTTGCTTATTTTCAGCTAACACTTAACAAATGAATTTTTGTGGCCTTAAAGGATCTATTTTAAGCTTCAAAAGAGGTCACTTACCACCTCTTATTCCTTGGCTAGTCATCCATGCCACCCTCATGCATGTGCCTCTATCAAAATATCTAGATATTTATTCACAAATATCTTCTTCACTGATCCCGTCACTAATCTACACTATTCACTAAACACACTTTTGTTAGCCCTAATAAGTCAAAAAAAATTATTATCTAATTAATGAAACATTGACAGACATTCCCAAAAATTTCAAACAACTTTTATCGAGAAAATAATTGTTTATCAATAAAATGATTTCCAGTCGTTTTAGCGATATTTCTTCGAACTATTTATTTTTGTAAACATTATTCAAAAACAAGTTTACCATCATCGTTTAATAAATTAAAAGGGGTTATAAAAGTAACTAAATCAATTCTATCACATTTAATTGAAGATTCAAATATTTAAATAATTCAGATATAAATATGAAGTGTTTGAAATTCCAGGTCATTACAGTGTATCTAAGCATCATATATATAGACAATGAGAATTCAACTATATGTAACTATTTTGTCCAAAAGTGGATGCATACCCTACTTAAACACTATAACGTCTCTATTTTGCAAACCATAACCTTAATTCGTCAACATTATTTACCACGCTTCCATCTCAAAGAGGCCTACACAAAGGTCATAAATATGATACCCAATTCACACTCTAGTTAAAACTCATTTTCATCAATTTAATATTAAAAGCTTCGGATTTGTAGGTCCTTAAATTCTCCCTCTCTTTTAAAAGAATTATGTCCTGGCAATTCCCTGAGTATAATCTCAAAGCAAATCAAAAAATAATCATCATAGGTTTAATCTCAAAATATAAGGAAATATATCGATAAAAAATTAGATAGTTATAAAGTAGTATATAATGACCATATAACATCAACAATGATATGATCAAATTCATCCACAAAATGAATTCAAATTTCAACATGCATACTATAGTCAGACATACACTTCCTTAATCATGGAATCCAATGTATAGCATGTAAAATAACACTTTATCAACAAAGGATTAAACAATCTCAATCATAGGTCAACTCCTAACTTGCATCTCAACAATTCAACAATAATTGAACCTATAAAGGTCTCCATAAAACTTAGATTGATCTCAACATGCATGTACAAATAAATGAATAAACATTAATCAATAATCAACATAGCTCATCAAAGTAAACTAACATACCCAAAATAACATGTATCGATGCCATACTCTATCAACCAATAACATCCGCGTGTTAGTATAATCAGCATTCATCATAATATGTTTATCCTAAAAACCATCAATAACCTTCCTCGTGTTTCATGTTCAAAATAATCAGAGTATCATCTCATTTTTATAACTTCCAAATAATACATGTGCTCGCTCTTGGCTACATCCTCAAAACAATATAGCTATCTACTTATGCTACGACTGCATTATTCTTCGACCTTCAGACCCACATCAGAAGGTCTCTTCTGAATGACCACCATCATAAGGTCAATAAATACTTAACAATCAAAGAGTATTACATAGTAGGATATATGATGACATAAATGACCATCATCATAAGGTCAATGACTATTCAACAGTCAAAATGCATTGTGGTTGGCCCGAATGCATGCCACTAAATGGCCAGGAACAAGACTTATAATCAAAAGTCTCGGTTAAGATAGATCAATAGTCAAAGATTTAGGATGCAATCAAAGTCTAGGTCTCCTCACATACCCATTCTTTATTGGCACTCATCAAAGTCTTTATTCAACATTAATCCCACCCTACATATCTAATAGTAAAGTACATCAAATGTTCTCTTTGCAAGTTCACATCATCGAACTTGTCTCCTTCGACCATCCAAATAACTCACATCATCAAGTCATCAAAGTCTAAACATCTACATCATACTCCATCCTTTTTCAATCTTCACATCACGTTGAAAAATCTGATCAAATCCTCTTGTAGTGATTTCTTCATTTAGAGAAAAGGACACCTCACCCAAAATAGTAAAGAGGAATCTGCTAGCGATGAGAGATCCAATACATCTTTAAAGCAAAATTTACCAAAACATTTTTTATAAGTTAAAACTTCCACCTTCACTAAAAATCAAAATATTTTTTCTTCCTAAAATATAATAACCATTTTATAAAACTAACACATGCACATGTGTGACTAAGCACACATGCAAGGCTTTGTATCAGACTATATATACACGTGAAAGGGTGGAAGGGCACATGGGGAATAAAATGGAATACGTTTCATTTCAACAGCAAACACTTTTCATTTCTAATTTATATTTCCACTTGATCTTTCTCTAAATTATTTCAATAACTCCCCAAACACTAAATATTGGCTAAAATTGTTGACATAAATGTTGTACAAGGCGTAGAGATCAACATTTTCATGTTGTACACGAGATAGTTGAGCCGAGAGGAAGATAGGGAGGGTGGAAGTTTAGGAATTGGGTTGATATATTTGCAAGGTGTGTGCACATAGGTGTGAGGTGCTTGCATAAGGCAATATGTAGGAGGTGAAGTAGCTAAGTGGTGAGTATAGAGGAGGTACAATAGATGTGGCCATGTGTAGGTGTGGGCGCTATTGTGTGTAAGGAAGGGAAGGCTACCACTCATGTGTGGCGAGGTGGTTGTGGTTACATGAGTGGTTAAGGGGTTCTCGGTGGGAGAAAAGGAGGCAACTGGCTTGGGCCATGGTGGCATCAGCCTTATGATGCGAGGAGGCATTTTCTTTTGTTTTACTTTTTGGATCTTGAATTAGTGTGGAAAGAAGAAGTATGCATTGCATTATAGGCCTAGTTAATATGGTCATTTGAATATAGATGATGGAAAGGAAACCAGTGATAACCCAGATTTTTGGATATATGGTAATTGGATAATTAATTGATCTTAACTATTGAAATACTGATTTATAAGTTGAACAAATATTTTTGATAATTGAAAATACTTGGATATAAATACTAATTTGCTAATATTCTAATATAATTATTTAAATTTGCAAAACTTATCATTTCTAAGCAAAATAAGATATGATGGCTATTTACTATTATGCATACGTTTATGGTTTGTGAATAAAACTTGGATTTGAAATTCAATGTAATATCTTTGAAATAATTTACAACTAGTATGCATAGATATTTGGTTATTAATTTGTATATAATTAAAGTTTTATATCATTTTTTTCTTTAAGGTTACATAAAAATAAGTAAAGAGGAAATGTATTAGTGGAGATATATAAATATAAATTAAAAAAACACTAAGGATAAATAATTATTAAGTTAAAGTACAACAGCTTAAGTTAAATTAGGATTTAATAAAGGTTAATACTTTCTTTAAATATATAAATATATATAAATATTAAACATAAAAATATAAATATAATACGAAAACATATAAAAATATAAATTCACGTAAATTAACAATTGTAAATATTAAATATATGCATTATACATTTATAAAATAAGAATCATTCAAAATTACAGGTGGCAATTTTGTTCTTCAAAAATTTAAATCATAAATTTAGTGTTAGAGAAAACTAGGCTGTTACAATTTTTTCATTTCTCTTTTCTAACTCTTCTTTCATCTTCAAACTTAGAACCCAAACCTGTGAAGAAGAAAATAAAATCAAACAAGCAACTTCAAATCTTCAACCTGAGCAAACATAGCAAACACAAAGATTAACTCAACATAAAATAGATCCGGATCAGATTCAAGCTTGCTGTTTCAGATCAAAATCAATATCAAATTCCTAATCAACACTTCCTCTGATTATCAAAGAGGCATATTCTCTATTCTAAGGTTAAACTACGAGTAAACTTCACCTTAAAAGCTAAATTTTCTTTATATTTCTGTTGCATATGATAATCATAGTAGTAATGATTATGAAATATTTTGCATGTATATATAAATGTGTTCTGCCTGATATATATGCTTCTGCATGGCTGTGTATAGTTGTACATGACTCTGCTTGTTCAAAAGACCATAAACTCATTCAAAATTCGATTCCTCTTTACATAAACCATTATAGGACATGATGTTTAAAGAATATATGTTTGAAATAACTTGAATCTATTTTTTTAAAACATTTTTAAGTATAAATAGCAAGTAGTTTTACTTGGAGGAAAAGATTTTAGTGAAAACAAATTAAAATCAGAAAATCAATCATTTAAATTTCGTGTTTCGAATTCATAATTTGATTTGCATTTTAAAATCATGATTTTTGATATAGATTTCATAATTTTTAGTGTTGTGTTTGTTCAGAATCAACGAGTTGAATGTTATTAGGGATTTCATCGATTTGCGACGACCGAAGGGAAGATGGGCTTCGGGATTGGTGCTGGAGGAAACTTGAGTGGTGTAGATCAATGGAAAAATGGTCGAAGATTTTATCATGCATCGGAATGACCGATCGAGGTGAGACTAGGGTATAAACTCTGGTTTGGGTTATGGTTGGTTTTGAGGCCAATGTAGCATCGACGACGCATAGAGTTGAATCGGAGTTATGGGAAAAGGAATGTGGAACTCAAGCGGAGGTCCAGGCACGAGGCCATGGTTATCGGTGGATGGAGGTGGGAGGTACGAGTTGTTTGGTGATCGGGTTCTTCCTATTGGGTTTTGGAATTTATTCAATTTCGATTTTACGATGTGGTTCATGTTTCCGGGTGGTCGGAATGTTAGAGGGGTTCGACGGTGACTTGTTGGCGACGGCAAGGATGGCCGAAGCGACGAGGATCATGTGTATACGTGCACGCGTGTTCGCTTGTATCTGTTATTTTGTTAAGAATTTTGAGCTTCGGGAAGAAGAAGGTCGTGCTCGAGATTGTGCACGAGTAAATGGAGGGATGACTTGAGTTGTATCGAAGTGAAGAGATGAGGATTTGGCTAGATCGTAGATGGCTCGGGGATTTTGGGGTCTTGGCTCGGGTTTCTTAATTTTAGAATAATTGTTTAACTAAGTCTCCTAAGTAAATGTTTTCACTAGGTTTTAAGAGCACAAGTAAATTGTTAAGCAAGTTTTTAAAAGAAATAGAAAATGGAGGCAAATTTAGTTAACAAAGTTTAGAGGCAAATGGTTAAACAAGCTTTCAAACTAAATGAAAATAACAAGTTTTTCAAAGTAAAAATATTTGTCAAGTTATCGAACAATTTTCAAAACTTAGTTTTTAAAGTTAAACGTGTTTGAATTTACTTGATTTGGTTTAATTATATTAATTCCTAAGTATTTTCAAATGGAGTTCAAAAATAATTGAATTAAGTAGTGATTAAGATAAGTATATCGAACTTTCATTGATCAAAGATCTCAAGTGAGATGTATAAGTTAAATTCAAACATTAATTTAAATAATAATTAATTTAATCATTAATGTAATGGTTTATCTTAGATTAATTAAGAATTTAAGTAATTAAGGGTTAATTAATAGATCATGTTAATTGAAATGAAGATGAAATCTGAGAATATTAAGGTAATAGATCATGAATCTATGTTAAATGCATCCATTTGAAAACAATGAATTGAATAATAGAACGAAAAGTAAATTAAATGGAATTATTGTAAATTAAATTTATAATTTCTGAATTCAATAAAAATGAAATTTAACACTGAAATTGATAAAGTAATCAACTCTAAATTGACATCTAATTTATTTATACATTAGTGTCAACGATTAAGAAATTTAAAAGCGATAAAAATTGTCAATTATAGAATTGAAATTGAAAATCGAATTTTATTAATTAATTCTTTATTTATTTAATTAATGTAAAATTAGCCATTTTGGTCACTGATTCGGATTTCGACGAAACCAGTTTCATTAGATCCGTAACAGTGAATTATTGTAGGGTTTCAAGTTTCGTAACGATCGAACTTGTCGTTTGGTCGTACGGACCTAGAACGCAATGAAATCAATTTAATTGAAATCAATTTTGATATATGGGTTGACCCAATTTCGTTCCGGAGTCAGAACGGTCTTTTTGGGCCATTATCGTTCAAGGGTCCGAACCAATCGTATCCATTCATCTCTATTTCTGACCTACCTATATATACCTTGTTATAAACCCTAGCATATTTCTTACTCCTTATTTCTGCATGTACAGAAATTCTGTGCTCCCTTTTCTCAATGGCAGACAGAATCCTAAATCCCAAAATGCAATTTCAAATCAAATTCAAAGCCAAAAATCCAAACTCCTCAGTACACATCAAATTTTAAATGGATTTGAAGCCTCGACGAGCGCATCTCAGGTCCGTAATTTGTTTTCCAATTCGAATCGTCGTTTGTTCAGAAATCGATGGTTTCTTCTCGATCGTTCATCGTGCGACGATCAACGTCGATGGATCGTCAAATTGATGATAACATCGTGTGGAGAGGGTCGTGCGCTGCCCATCGGCTTGGGTCGTTCTTTGTTTCAATGGCTAGATGGTCGGGAAAAACTCGATTAGGACTAGAAAAGCGCGGCGGCTGCTGTGTGTTCTGGCGACGTCGATCGTCGTTGTGGGGTGTCGCCGGGTGATAGGTGGTCGCGGCGATCGTTGGGGCGGCGCGGTGAGCATTCACGTGGAGGCGGCAGTGCAGTTTGGTGGCATCATGTCGAGTTGGGTGACACGTGAACAACGGCTAGGGTTCAGTAGTCTGGGAATAGTTCGCATGTGCAAAGGATTGATGTTGACGTGGCTGTGAGGTGAGTTTGTTCTATTTTTGTTTACTTAATTTAAACTTAAAATTAACTCGTTTGAACGATCATAACTTTCATATACGAGGTCCGTTTCACGTGCAGTTTTCTCCCTAGGTTCGTATTGGAATTCCTGACATTTTGATGCTTGTTTGGACGAATTTGGAGACTATTCAAATTTGGGTTTAAATTGGATTTAAATTCAATTTAAATTCCAAAGGTGAGTGTTTTAACCCACTCACAACTTCTAAAATTTCTTATGTGTGTTAAATTAAATTCTGATGTGGTTAGAAATTTATTTATGACTGTTTGGCATATTTTTATCGTCATTCCAGTTAAATTGAATTTATTGAATAAAATTGTTGTTTAAATTATTATTGAATATAAACTGCCAGTAAATACCTTTTATTTATTATTTATTCTATATTGATGTTGTTGTTTGAATTGGATGATAATTGTGATAAATGGTTGATGATTGATATTGGATGAATGGATGTTGTATTTTATATTGTTATAAATTGCAAGTTGTTATGCATTTTTATATTCATTCGGGATTGTGGATTAAAATGATATATAACCGTATTTTTATTTTAAATTACGGATTGAAATGATAAATATCCGTATCACTTGACCATATGGTAGAAAATTATATACAGACACCGTAGTCAAGATCTAAAATACTTTAAAAGTGATTTCTATGGTTTCGGAAAGAAATATATGGTTTAATGAATATTGATTTTTGATATTATATAAATATTATTTTCATATATAGTTAAATGCTTGAATTTAAGCTATGTATAAGTTTGTTAAATAAAAATTAAGTTTAATAATAGAGTTGATTTTTATTAAAATAAAGGTGAGTAAGTATTTAAATTTTATTTTAATATAGAGTGTATAATGATTTTAATAAATTAATGTTGGAAGATAAATTGGAGATTTATTTGAAATTAAATTTATTTAAGAATTAAACTCAAAAAGATTGATGTGAAATTTATTAAATTGGAAAATTTAAAAGGTATGATTATTATAACTTGATTTTGGGGTCAAGATGAATTGAATGATTATTTCAAGTACAAATGAATTGAAGGAAATATTTAGTTATTTGTCATTTGAGTTTTATTTAAATGATAAGGGATATATTAGTAATTGTTGAATTGAAATTATCAAATTTTGTTTTGAAATTTTAGAATATTTAAAGCCTTGAACTATATCGAAATTGAAATGTTTTATAGAAATTGAAATGTTTTGAAGTTATGGATTTCAAAGTATTTTTTTTAGAAGTGTTATAATTTCAAACGTTTGGTTTCGAAGTGTATAAATTTGAGAGTGCTATGATTTTGGAAAAGGGATATATTTATAATAAAAATGATATTATATTGATTTGGGTTTTAATAAAAATGACATCATATTGATTTGGTTTTTGAAGTGGAAATTATATCATATTTATATGGTTTCGAATGGATATTACATTCTGGTTTTAAAGTATAATTATTCTGAAACGACCGCGGTGTTATAATAACGTTTGGTTGTTAAAGAGACCGGGATCAGAAGTTGTCATACTCTCTGCCCACTCCAAAAACCACTTTAACAACCGTGTACGTAGTGGATAGTCCAGAATGAAGTAGGATGGTGGCGATGTTCTATTAAGGTATATACGTGGACCCGACTACCCTGAGTTGGCATAAGGTGGCTAAAACAGGAGCGATTCCGGACCGGTAAGGCAGCTCCCCTTATCGGACACACTCCTTCGACATTACATTCTGACTTGGAGATTTATTTGGCGACCACTTTTGATTTTGATTTTGGGGGTGTGGCTTGAGGTGGGTGGCAGCTGCGCGCTATGCGTCACCACCAGTCCGGATAGTAATTGGTATATCTACCCTGGCATTGCCTAGTTGTGCCGTGTCACCTACCCTAGCACGCCTTGTACGAGTTTGGTTTCCTCCCATAGCCCATGGAGTATTTAAGGTAGTCTTCCGATCTGGAAATGCGCTGATACTGGATGGACTACTGGGACTATTACGTGGTAAGGGCTATATGGGTAACCCCTTAACGCTATTTAAAAGTAAGTTTATTTTACTATAGACATTATTATAATAGCGAAATATTATTACATAGTAAATAGTTTAACGGATCCTTAGGAGATGTGAATCCCGAGCATCTCTTAAGTTACTGCACTCACGTTAGACACTACATAGGAGATGTCAAATCCCATAAACATCTCTGACGCCGTTCCACTCATATTACTTAAATTGATTTAACTTACGCGAGATGTTTTAGTTCTGACTCGAGTGTTTTGTCTTTACAATTTGCTCGGGTCAGTCTGAGCATTTCAGGATTTGAAGACTTTATCTCTGGAGGACAAAGAGGAAGATTTGTATTACTATTATTTATTATATTCCACTGCATCACATTGTTCTGCTGCATTGTTATTGATTATTCTCTGGTATGCGTAACTCTGATATGTATTGTATAAGTATAATCAATTTTTTTTGTAAAACAGCTTCATGAACTGTTTATTTGATTATTATATTTTAATTGAATTAGAAAATATATTTTATTTGAATTAGAAAATATATTTTATTTGAATAAAAGAAACCTTTCCCATTCTTTAATTAAAACTTTTCCAATTAATTCTCTTGATTAACTCTCTCTTTTCACTCCTATTTCTTTACATGGTATGGCTGAAAATAACATGCCATGAAATGGCATAAGATTCCATAAATTAACGCATATTTAATTACAATGATATAATACATCAATGCGCGCAGATATAACTTCTATAAATGCATTCAAATAATTACAAATAACTCCCAAACATCAAATAAAATAAATAATAATTAATATTTCTCAAATACTAATTAATTTAATTAATTTACAGCTTTTTATAAATTAATCAAATCAAACGATTTTTCGAAGAATACATCATTAAGGTTGTGCGAGTCAAAGATGTAAATTCAGCCAGTGATTAATATTGAACAATTCAAATATTAACGTTCACACGTCACTTAGCAGGTGGTATGACATTTGGCTAAATTCATCGCTTACACATCTTTTGATAAAATCCAATTTTACTTATTATAAGCGGTACTTAATAGTGACAATTATTTACACCAATTCTCTTCGTCAAAACTATATCACTTTGGATTTATGGAATTTGGTAATGGTCAAAATTCCAATATCATCCACATTCAACTTTATATGCCAAACACAAAGTCTTTGGTTCAATAATAATAATAATTATTAACCAAAATGATTTGGCCGGAGACTTTGACTTTTAGTTGACTTGAATTGACCATGATACTAACCCTATATAACCGAGGAGACGAATCCTCTCTAGGATAGTGCTTCACTTTTAATACTTCCACTCAACCCAACTATAGTCATTTGATGGAACGTCATACCATGATTGACTATAAGTAAAGCGCAGCTGTCGTTTTGAAGATCCACACTATTTTTAAGTCGAGGGAACAGTGTAAATCAGTCACATCGATATTTTCTGTTTGACCTTTGTTATATTAACCAGCAGAAAACTGTCGAGTGAGTCGCTCCATAGTTATCTAATAAATATGAGTATGCAACCCTTAGGTTCCCCCGGCAGTCATGAGTAATATAGTACACAACGTTTGGAGAGCGTTACATGCTCTAGTCTCAACGGATACACCGATATCCAATCTCGATGCATCATGACTATGCACATTTAAAGCGGTATATTTGTTTTATTGTGATAAATTACTTGTAACATCCGAGTATTCTGTGCCATTTGCATCCACACATGTCGTAATTGAATTGCTCAAAATATCAGATTGTTAATTTATATTTGGCAAAAACTCAGCATATATAGTAAATAAATCAATCACGGAATCACAGACACAGAGTAATATAGCAATAAGCAGTGGAATTAAATGAATAGTAGTTCATGAAACTACTATATATATAACAGAGTTAAAACAAGATATAATAGAAGTCTCGAATACGTAGAAGTCTCAATGCAATAGTTGAATAACAAAATCTGAATATATCACTGGAGTCAACTGAATAATTGAAAGTTGAACAGATATAGATGGATCTCCAAGCGAAGCTCCAACTCTAAAGGTGAGTCTCAAATGCTATGATACTCAGTCTGGCCCGAGCATAAAGCAAAACACAAAACACACGATTCAAGATTAACATTCTAATATCAATAAATCCAACTTAAGTGAAATATGAACTGAAATACAAGTAACTTAAAGGTTGTTTAGGATAACCATGAAAGTCGCTATGCTCTGATACCAAATGAAAGTGCGGTGTGTATACAATTATATGTGCTAATATAGTACACACGGATCGTGTAATATGGATTACAATATAAATGCGGAAATAGATGATAATAGCATAGTAAATAAAAAATAGAAAAATCACACCAGAGATTTTTATACTGGTTCGGAGCACCGTCCTACGTCCAGTCCCAGACTTCTATCTGGATTTTCACTATTAACAACCTCGCTTCACCCGGAGGAACAGGTTTACAACACCCGAGCAACCGAACGGGATTTCACGCCTCTAATACACTGAGGACTTCAACACTTGCCTCTTACAACACAGAGGACTTCAACACTTGCCTCTTACAACACAGAGGACTTCAACAAAAGAACAAATACAATTGTTGTTGACAACTTGTGCTCTTGAAAACACGGATTTGTCACTAGTAGTACACCCTTCCTATAATCTTATCCTCAAAGTAAGCAAATGATGTTTTGAAAAGATTAAGGAAAGTATATTACTTATTGAATCAAAAGATATGAAATAGTTTCAATGATCCAATAAATAATCGAGAGCTTTTAGAATGCAGGAGTATGTAGAAAGTAAGATCAGAGATTAGATTAAAAAGCATATAAAATCATTATTCTTTAATCAATGAATTGGATGAGTTTATATAGATAAGAATGGTTGTAACTCTTTGTCATTAAGAGATATGATCTTTGGTGAAAGGTAAGAGATGCAACCTTTGGAGAAGAGAAGTGTCTTTTGGAAAAATTGCTTTCTGTTTAAAAACGGTCGACAAGTCAAAAAATGACCGGTAGACAGGAATTTGAATATATATACACGTTATGTTCACTTGTGCACATTATCTGTGCATTCTGGGCAAAAACGGTCGACCACCTAGTTTTTGACCGGTCGACCGGTTTTGTCCAGACTGCACAGTGAATGTGCACTCATATATATTTATATATATATTCGAAGATTAAAGGCATAAGATTATTTGAGGATAGATTTTAACATAAATAATCATTACTAACATACAAAATAATCAACCTCTAATCATATGGAGCTCTTTGTGTCTAAATAACTTCTTTTTGTTGATCATGGCTTATCCCTTTGTCAGAAATCAAAACTCTATAAAAATCTTGACTCAACATTCTCCCCCTTTTTGATTGATGACAACATATTTATGAATCTCCCCCTGTATAAGATATCCCCCTGAGATTGTGTCCTGCATATATATTGTTAGCACAATTTTCTCCCCCTTTGTCATCGACAAAAAGGAGTTGTTTAAATGGAGGATGTAAAAAAGATTATAAGCAACATAAAACTACTACCATAGATCAAGAGTAACATTCACACAAGATGATAATGCACACAAGTCTAGTATGAATTAAAACACGACACTATTTAGTACAAGTGCCAGATAATATCTTTAAAGCTCCACCTAAGTATAACATCTCCCCCTAAGTATAATATCTCCCTCTATTTATATGCATATGAATTTCTCCCCCTTTGTCATTATCAAAAAGAATGGAGAAATATATAAAATTATATAAAATATCTTGTATATAACGAGATAAACTCATTATTAATTATGAAGGAAAAGTAAAATAAATTTTACCATATTTACCGAAGTCCATATTTTATTGTAAGCACGTAATTCTATTAAACATATGGAACATTCTTTGAAATTCCAAAATCTATCATTTTCCTTTTGTTTCTCTGAGTACCTGCAAAAAGTAATAATAATTTTCGGTACCCACTTACTATGTTAGGGTCCGGGGGGTTAGGTCTTTGGAAACCATACCCATTGGGGTGTGGTTGAACCTTTATAAATATAATTTTCATTACAAATTACATTCTTATAATAGTTGCTAATATAAAGTTGTTTATCATGATCAATCATATTAGCTGGAATCCATATCTTAATACTATTAGTCATTAGCTTAGTACTTGAAGAATAATTTCTATCATTTCTAAACAAAGTACTATTATGACTATAACTGGTTTTAAAACTATCTTGATTACTAGTACTAGCACTAAAGTTAGTATACATGAATGCATATCTAGTACTATTTTTACTTTTAGCTTGTTTATAGCCTACACCACTTATATCATTGTGAGCTTTTGAATTCTTAACATAACCTATTCCCTTCTTATTTGAAGCAGGTTGAGAATTTTCAATAATCCTGGATAAATTTTCTCTCCCTTTATTAAAATTGGAAATATTTTTAGTAATGTCATCAAGCTTAGTTTTGAGACTAGTGTTATCTAACTCAACAATTTTAATTTTTGTTTTTAACTCATGATTTTCAGAAGCTAGAGCATTATTCTTTTCTTTTTGAGCTTCTATTTCTTGACTTAATAGAGCGAGTTGAGAATTGTCTGAATCTTGAATTTTCTCAAGTTCTTCTTCTAATATTCTCTTCTCGTCTTTAAGCATATCTCTTTCGAATTCTGCTTTCTTCTGATTTTCTAGAGCTTCCTTATATTTTCTTTTGAGACTTTTTAAAGTGTCTAGAAGTTCTGAATTTATTTCTATCATATCATCAAAAGTTAGATCACTAACCTCGTTATCTTTTGCCATGAAGCATTTGTTTGTTTGCTCCTTTGATTGTTCTTTATTGCTCTTCCTCTTCTTATTGCCTTGACTAGATCTCTTTGTAGCCATTTATTCTAGGATGTTGTTACGATCTCTAGAAAACCAGGCTCTGATACCAAATGAAAGTCGCTATGCTCTGATACCAAATGAAAGTGCGGTGTGTATACAATTATATGTGCTAATATAGTACACACGGATCGTGTAATATGGATTACAATATAAATGCGGAAATAGATGATAATAGCATAGTAAATAAAAAATAGAAAAATCACACCAGAGATTTTTATACTGGTTCGGAGCACCGTCCTACGTCCAGTCCCAGACTTCTATCTGGATTTTCACTATTAACAACCTCGCTTCACCCGGAGGAACAGGTTTACAACACCCGAGCAACCGAACGGGATTTCACGCCTCTAATACACTGAGGACTTCAACACTTGCCTCTTACAACACAGAGGACTTCAACACTTGCCTCTTACAACACAGAGGACTTCAACAAAAGAACAAATACAATTGTTGTTGACAACTTGTGCTCTTGAAAACACGGATTTGTCACTAGTAGTACACCCTTCCTATAATCTTATCCTCAAAGTAAGCAAATGATGTTTTGAAAAGATTAAGGAAAGTATATTACTTATTGAATCAAAAGATATGAAATAGTTTCAATGATCCAATAAATAATCGAGAGCTTTTAGAATGCAGGAGTATGTAGAAAGTAAGATCAGAGATTAGATTAAAAAGCATATAAAATCATTATTTTTAATCAATGAATTGGATGAGTTTATATAGATAAGAATGGTTGTAACTCTTTGTCATTAAGAGATATGATCTTTGGTGAAAGGTAAGAGATGCAACCTTTGGAGAAGAGAAGTGTCTTTTGGAAAAATTGCTTTCTGTTTAAAAACGGTCGACAAGTCAAAAAATGACCGGTAGACAGGAATTTGAATATATATACACGTTATGTTCACTTGTGCACATTATCTGTGCATTCTGGGCAAAAACGGTCGACCACCTAGTTTTTGACCGGTCGACCGGTTTTGTCCAGACTGCACAGTGAATGTGCACTCATATATATTTATATATATATTCGAAGATTAAAGGCATAAGATTATTTGAGGATAGATTTTAACATAAATAATCATTACTAACATACAAAATAATCAACCTCTAATCATATGGAGCTCTTTGTGTCTAAATAACTTCTTTTTGTTGATCATGGCTTATCCCTTTGTCAGAAATCAAAACTCTATAAAAATCTTGACTCAACATTCTCCCCCTTTTTGATTGATGACAACATATTTATGAATCTCCCCCTGTATAAGATATCCCCCTGAGATTGTGTCCTGCATATATATTGTTAGCACAATTTTCTCCCCCTTTGTCATCGACAAAAAGGAGTTGTTTAAATGGAGGATGTAAAAAAGATTATAAGCAACATAAAACTACTACCATAGATCAAGAGTAACATTCACACAAGATGATAATGCACACAAGTCTAGTATGAATTAAAACACGACACTATTTAGTACAAGTGCCAGATAATATCTTTAAAGCTCCACCTAAGTATAACATCTCCCCCTAAGTATAATATCTCCCTCTATTTATATGCATATGAATTTCTCCCCCTTTGTCATTATCAAAAAGAATGGGGAAATATATAAAATTATATAAAATATCTTGTATATAACGAGATAAACTCATTATTAATTATGAAGGAAAAGTAAAATAAATTTTACCATATTTACCGAAGTCCATATTTTATTGTAAGCACGTAATTCTATTAAACATATGGAACATTCTTTGAAATTCCAAAATCTATCATTTTCCTTTTGTTTCTCTGAGTACCTGCAAAAAGTAATAATAATTTTCGGTACCCACTTACTATGTTAGGGTCCGGGGGGTTAGGTCTTTGGAAACCATACCCATTGGGGTGTGGTTGAACCTTTATAAATATAATTTTCATTACAAATTACATTCTTATAATAGTTGCTAATATAAAGTTGTTTATCATGATCAATCATATTAGCTGGAATCCATATCTTAATACTATTAGTCATTAGCTTAGTACTTGAAGAATAATTTCTATCATTTCTAAACAAAGTACTATTATGACTATAACTGGTTTTAAAACTATCTTGATTACTAGTACTAGCACTAAAGTTAGTATACATGAATGCATATCTAGTACTATTTTTACTTTTAGCTTGTTTATAGCCTACACCACTTATATCATTGTGAGCTTTTGAATTCTTAACATAACCTATTCCCTTCTTATTTGAAGCAGGTTGAGAATTTTCAATAATCCTGGATAAA
The DNA here is from genome assembly GCA_030765085.1 of Allium cepa. Lineage (NCBI taxonomy): Eukaryota > Viridiplantae > Streptophyta > Magnoliopsida > Asparagales > Amaryllidaceae > Allium > Allium cepa. Next base: position 573,749,834 of record CM060937.1, on the reverse strand, counting down.
TTTTCTCTCCCTTTATTAAAATTGGAAATATTTTTAGTAATGTCATCAAGCTTAGTTTTGAGACTAGTGTTATCTAACTCAACAATTTTAATTTTTGTTTTTAACTCATGATTTTCAGAAGCTAGAGCATTATTCTTTTCTTTTTGAGCTTCTATTTCTTGACTTAATAGAGCGAGTTGAGAATTGTCTGAATCTTGAATTTTCTCAAGTTCTTCTTCTAATATTCTCTTCTCGTCTTTAAGCATATCTCTTTCGAATTCTGCTTTCTTCTGATTTTCTAGAGCTTCCTTATATTTTCTTTTGAGACTTTTTAAAGTGTCTAGAAGTTCTGAATTTATTTCTATCATATCATCAAAAGTTAGATCACTAACCTCGTTATCTTTTGCCATGAAGCATTTGTTTGTTTGCTCCTTTGATTGTTCTTTATTGCTCTTCCTCTTCTTATTGCCTTGACTAGATCTCTTTGTAGCCATTTATTCTAGGATGTTGTTACGATCTCTAGAAAACCAGGCTCTGATACCAAATGAAAGTCGCTATGCTCTGATACCAAATGAAAGTGCGGTGTGTATACAATTATATGTGCTAATATAGTACACACGGATCGTGTAATATGGATTACAATATAAATGCGGAAATAGATGATAATAGCATAGTAAATAAAAAATAGAAAAATCACACCAGAGATTTTTATACTGGTTCGGAGCACCGTCCTACGTCCAGTCCCAGACTTCTATCTGGATTTTCACTATTAACAACCTCGCTTCACCCGGAGGAACAGGTTTACAACACCCGAGCAACCGAACGGGATTTCACGCCTCTAATACACTGAGGACTTCAACACTTGCCTCTTACAACACAGAGGACTTCAACACTTGCCTCTTACAACACAGAGGACTTCAACAAAAGAACAAATACAATTGTTGTTGACAACTTGTGCTCTTGAAAACACGGATTTGTCACTAGTAGTACACCCTTCCTATAATCTTATCCTCAAAGTAAGCAAATGATGTTTTGAAAAGATTAAGGAAAGTATATTACTTATTGAATCAAAAGATATGAAATAGTTTCAATGATCCAATAAATAATCGAGAGCTTTTAGAATGCAGGAGTATGTAGAAAGTAAGATCAGAGATTAGATTAAAAAGCATATAAAATCATTATTTTTAATCAATGAATTGGATGAGTTTATATAGATAAGAATGGTTGTAACTCTTTGTCATTAAGAGATATGATCTTTGGTGAAAGGTAAGAGATGCAACCTTTGGAGAAGAGAAGTGTCTTTTGGAAAAATTGCTTTCTGTTTAAAAACGGTCGACAAGTCAAAAAATGACCGGTAGACAGGAATTTGAATATATATACACGTTATGTTCACTTGTGCACATTATCTGTGCATTCTGGGCAAAAACGGTCGACCACCTAGTTTTTGACCGGTCGACCGGTTTTGTCCAGACTGCACAGTGAATGTGCACTCATATATATTTATATATATATTCGAAGATTAAAGGCATAAGATTATTTGAGGATAGATTTTAACATAAATAATCATTACTAACATACAAAATAATCAACCTCTAATCATATGGAGCTCTTTGTGTCTAAATAACTTCTTTTTGTTGATCATGGCTTATCCCTTTGTCAGAAATCAAAACTCTATAAAAATCTTGACTCAACATTCTCCCCCTTTTTGATTGATGACAACATATTTATGAATCTCCCCCTGTATAAGATATCCCCCTGAGATTGTGTCCTGCATATATATTGTTAGCACAATTTTCTCCCCCTTTGTCATCGACAAAAAGGAGTTGTTTAAATGGAGGATGTAAAAAAGATTATAAGCAACATAAAACTACTACCATAGATCAAGAGTAACATTCACACAAGATGATAATGCACACAAGTCTAGTATGAATTAAAACACGACACTATTTAGTACAAGTGCCAGATAATATCTTTAAAGCTCCACCTAAGTATAACATCTCCCCCTAAGTATAATATCTCCCTCTATTTATATGCATATGAATTTCTCCCCCTTTGTCATTATCAAAAAGAATGGGGAAATATATAAAATTATATAAAATATCTTGTATATAACGAGATAAACTCATTATTAATTATGAAGGAAAAGTAAAATAAATTTTACCATATTTACCGAAGTCCATATTTTATTGTAAGCACGTAATTCTATTAAACATATGGAACATTCTTTGAAATTCCAAAATCTATCATTTTCCTTTTGTTTCTCTGAGTACCTGCAAAAAGTAATAATAATTTTCGGTACCCACTTACTATGTTAGGGTCCGGGGGGTTAGGTCTTTGGAAACCATACCCATTGGGGTGTGGTTGAACCTTTATAAATATAATTTTCATTACAAATTACATTCTTATAATAGTTGCTAATATAAAGTTGTTTATCATGATCAATCATATTAGCTGGAATCCATATCTTAATACTATTAGTCATTAGCTTAGTACTTGAAGAATAATTTCTATCATTTCTAAACAAAGTACTATTATGACTATAACTGGTTTTAAAACTATCTTGATTACTAGTACTAGCACTAAAGTTAGTATACATGAATGCATATCTAGTACTATTTTTACTTTTAGCTTGTTTATAGCCTACACCACTTATATCATTGTGAGCTTTTGAATTCTTAACATAACCTATTCCCTTCTTATTTGAAGCAGGTTGAGAATTTTCAATAATCCTGGATAAATTTTCTCTCCCTTTATTAAAATTGGAAATATTTTTAGTAATGTCATCAAGCTTAGTTTTGAGACTAGTGTTATCTAACTCAACAATTTTAATTTTTGTTTTTAACTCATGATTTTCAGAAGCTAGAGCATTATTCTTTTCTTTTTGAGCTTCTATTTCTTGACTTAATAGAGCGAGTTGAGAATTATCTGAATCTTGAATTTTCTCAAGTTCTTCTTCTAATATTCTCTTCTCGTCTTTAAGCATATCTCTTTCGAATTCTGCTTTCTTCTGATTTTCTAGAGCTTCCTTATATTTTCTTTTGAGACTTTTTAAAGTGTCTAGAAGTTCTGAATTTATTTCTATCATATCATCAAAAGTTAGATCACTAACCTCGTTATCTTTTGCCATGAAGCATTTGTTTGTTTGCTCCTTTGATTGTTCTTTATTGCTCTTCCTCTTCTTATTGCCTTGACTAGATCTCTTTGTAGCCATTTATTCTAGGATGTTGTTACGATCTCTAGAAAACCAGGCTCTGATACCAAATGAAAGTCGCTATGCTCTGATACCAAATGAAAGTGCGGTGTGTATACAATTATATGTGCTAATATAGTACACACGGATCGTGTAATATGGATTACAATATAAATGCGGAAATAGATGATAATAGCATAGTAAATAAAAAATAGAAAAATCACACCAGAGATTTTTATACTGGTTCGGAGCACCGTCCTACGTCCAGTCCCAGACTTCTATCTGGATTTTCACTATTAACAACCTCGCTTCACCCGGAGGAACGGGTTTACAACACCCGAGCAACCGAACGGGATTTCACGCCTCTAATACACTGAGGACTTCAACACTTGCCTCTTACAACACAGAGGACTTCAACACTTGCCTCTTACAACACAGAGGACTTCAACAAAAGAACAAATACAATTGTTATTGACAACTTGTGCTCTTGAAAACACGGATTTGTCACTAGTAGTACACCCTTCCTATAATCTTATCCTCAAAGTAAGCAAATGATGTTTTGAAAAGATTAAGGAAAGTATATTACTTATTGAATCAAAAGATATGAAATAGTTTCAATGATCCAATAAATAATCGAGAGCTTTTAGAATGCAGGAGTATGTAGAAAGTAAGATCAGAGATTAGATTAAAAAGCATATAAAATCATTATTTTTAATCAATGAATTGGATGAGTTTATATAGATAAGAATGGTTGTAACTCTTTGTCATTAAGAGATATGATCTTTGGTGAAAGGTAAGAGATGCAACCTTTGGAGAAGAGAAGTGTCTTTTGGAAAAATTGCTTTCTGTTTAAAAACGGTCGACAGGTCAAAAAATGACCGGTAGACAGGAATTTGAATATATATACACGTTATGTTCACTTGTGCACATTATCTGTGCATTCTGGGCAAAAACGGTCGACCACCTAGTTTTTGACCGGTCGACCGGTTTTGTCCAGACTGCACAGTGAATGTGCACTCATATATATTTATATATATATTCGAAGATTAAAGGCGTAAGATTATTTGAGGATAGATTTTAACATAAATAATCATTACTAACATACAAAATAATCAACCTCTAATCATATGGAGCTCTTTGTGTCTAAATAACTTCTTTTTGTTGATCATGGCTTATCCCTTTGTCAGAAATCAAAACTCTATAAAAATCTTGACTCAACATTCTCCCCCTTTTTGATTGATGACAACATATTTATGAATCTCCCCCTGTATAAGATATCCCCCTGAGATTGTGTCCTGCATATATATTGTTAGCACAATTTTCTCCCCCTTTGTCATCGACAAAAAGGAGTTGTTTAAATGGAGGATGTAAAAAAGATTATAAGCAACATAAAACTACTACCATAGATCAAGAGTAACATTCACACAAGATGATAATGCACACAAGTCTAGTATGAATTAAAACACGACACTATTTAGTACAAGTGCCAGATAATATCTTTAAAGCTCCACCTAAGTATAACATCTCCCCCTAAGTATAATATCTCCCTCTATTTATATGCATATGAATTTCTCCCCCTTTGTCATTATCAAAAAGAATGGGGAAATATATAAAATTATATAAAATATCTTGTATATAACGAGATAAACTCATTATTAATTATGAAGGAAAAGTAAAATAAATTTTACCATATTTACCGAAGTCCATATTTTATTGTAAGCACGTAATTCTATTAAACATATGGAACATTCTTTGAAATTCCAAAATCTATCATTTTCCTTTTGTTTCTCTGAGTACCTGCAAAAAGTAATAATAATTTTCGGTACCCACTTACTATGTTAGGGTCCGGGGGGTTAGGTCTTTGGAAACCATACCCATTGGGGTGTGGTTGAACCTTTATAAATATAATTTTCATTACAAATTACATTCTTATAATAGTTGCTAATATAAAGTTGTTTATCATGATCAATCATATTAGCTGGAATCCATATCTTAATACTATTAGTCATTAGCTTAGTACTTGAAGAATAATTTCTATCATTTCTAAACAAAGTACTATTATGACTATAACTGGTTTTAAAACTATCTTGATTACTAGTACTAGCACTAAAGTTAGTATACATGAATGCATATCTAGTACTATTTTTACTTTTAGCTTGTTTATAGCCTACACCACTTATATCATTGTGAGCTTTTGAATTCTTAACATAACCTATTCCCTTCTTATTTGAAGCAGGTTGAGAATTTTCAATAATCCTGGATAAATTTTCTCTCCCTTTATTAAAATTGGAAATATTTTTAGTAATGTCATCAAGCTTAGTTTTGAGACTAGTGTTATCTAACTCAACAATTTTAATTTTTGTTTTTAACTCATGATTTTCAGAAGCTAGAGCATTATTCTTTTCTTTTTGAGCTTCTATTTCTTGACTTAATAGAGCGAGTTGAGAATTGTCTGAATCTTGAATTTTCTCAAGTTCTTCTTCTAATATTCTCTTCTCGTCTTTAAGCATATCTCTTTCGAATTCTGCTTTCTTCTGATTTTCTAGAGCTTCCTTATATTTTCTTTTGAGACTTTTTAAAGTGTCTAGAAGTTCTGAATTTATTTCTATCATATCATCAAAAGTTAGATCACTAACCTCGTTATCTTTTGCCATGAAGCATTTGTTTGTTTGCTCCTTTGATTGTTCTTTATTGCTCTTCCTCTTCTTATTGCCTTGACTAGATCTCTTTGTAGCCATTTATTCTAGGATGTTGTTACGATCTCTAGAAAACCAGGCTCTGATACCAAATGAAAGTCGCTATGCTCTGATACCAAATGAAAGTGCGGTGTGTATACAATTATATGTGCTAATATAGTACACACGGATCGTGTAATATGGATTACAATATAAATGCGGAAATAGATGATAATAGCATAGTAAATAAAAAATAGAAAAATCACACCAGAGATTTTTATACTGGTTCGGAGCACCGTCCTACGTCCAGTCCCAGACTTCTATCTGGATTTTCACTATTAACAACCTCGCTTCACCCGGAGGAACAGGTTTACAACACCCGAGCAACCGAACGGGATTTCATGCCTCTAATACACTGAGGACTTCAACACTTGCCTCTTACAACACAGAGGACTTCAACACTTGCCTCTTACAACACAGAGGACTTCAACAAAAGAACAAATACAATTGTTGTTGACAACTTGTGCTCTTGAAAACACGGATTTGTCACTAGTAGTACACCCTTCCTATAATCTTATCCTCAAAGTAAGCAAATGATGTTTTGAAAAGATTAAGGAAAGTATATTACTTATTGAATCAAAAGATATGAAATAGTTTCAATGATTCAATAAATAATCGAGAGCTTTTAGAATGCAGGAGTATGTAGAAAGTAAGATCAGAGATTAGATTAAAAAGCATATAAAATCATTATTCTTTAATCAATGAATTGGATGAGTTTATATAGATAAGAATGGTTGTAACTCTTTGTCATTAAGAGATATGATCTTTGGTGAAAGGTAAGAGATGCAACCTTTGGAGAAGAGAAGTGTCTTTTGGAAAAATTGCTTTCTGTTTAAAAACGGTCGACAGGTCAAAAAATGACCGGTAGACAGGAATTTGAATATATATACACGTTATGTTCACTTGTGCACATTATCTGTGCATTCTGGGCAAAAACGGTCGACCACCTAGTTTTTGACCGGTCGACCGGTTTTGTCCAGACTGCACAGTGAATGTGCACTCATATATATTTATATATATATTCGAAGATTAAAGGCGTAAGATTATTTGAGGATAGATTTTAACATAAATAATCATTACTAACATACAAAATAATCAACCTCTAATCATATGGAGCTCTTTGTGTCTAAATAACTTCTTTTTGTTGATCATGGCTTATCCCTTTGTCAGAAATCAAAACTCTATAAAAATCTTGACTCAGCAAACCATCCTCTAAGGATCCATGTAACTATCTACTCTATAGTACAATACGCTATTATAATATGTCTATATTAAGATAAACTATTAAAATAGCATTAAGGCGTTACCCATATCCCCCTTAATACATTTTATAATGCCATAGTTTATATAGTACCGTAATACCTCCGTAAACTGGAAGCTACCAGAGGGCACTCCATAGGTACTGTTAGTCCTTGACATGATGGTTTTGATGACAACAACCTTAGGACTTGTTATAAAATATAAATACTAACATTATAGTTTAAGTATTGAGTCTAGAATTATGTTAAAACTTCTTGAGAGCACTTTCATCTTTATTCGAAATTTATATGCGGAATGGAATCCACTTCGAGCCTATTAAAGGGATGGAACCCTAATAGGATGGAACGCATGACAATATCTAGTGGAACATATAATGGTCCTATTTCGATATCCACTAATTTTATGAAAGTGCTTTTCAAAAATATATCATTTATTTTAAAATGTTTTACAAAGCCTTCTTTTCAAAAAGACTTCTCTCCTGTTTAAAATATTTTAGCCTCAAAATTATCTTTATCATTTTTAATATTTTGATTTCAAAATTGTCCTTGATTTTAAACTATCTCTTGTTTTAATATTTAGATTTTAAATATTTATATACTCAGATTTTAAATCACTTTATATATTAAGATTATATATTAAAAATTACTTTCTAAACTCTTTTATATGTTTAAACTATATTCAAGTATATTTATAAAGTTTAGAAATTGTTTTGAAAAATTACAGAAACCAATTTTAATAAGAAAATCAAAATCACCATTTTTCCTAGAGCATGTTGACATACTCCTACCCCCCATGTCGACATGGTGCCCGTTAATATTCAAAATTCAAATTTTCAAAAGAAGTGCCTATTCGCCGTATCCTTTCACGAATAGATATGGCCGTTGATCTTCTATAAATACCAGTAGTTATAAACAAATTTTTAATCATATGTCACTTGTTTTCTCTCCTCTTCATCTTCCACATTTATTCTAAAGAATCCCAAAACTATACTCTACCGAAATACCAAGTGAATCAAACTTGAATATCTCTTATTTGATTCTCCGCCACTCTCTTCATAAGATCTCAGTGCTATTCAAAATTATATGATTATTTGTAAATCTGTTGAGTAAAAGGTGCAGTTGAGCTTTGAAATCAATTGGGTGTGATTGTTGCCTCGGAAATCGATTAGGTGATCTTGTGGCCTGGTAAATCAAGAGAGTTTTCCCCATACTCGAATACAGGAGGGTGTACCTCATGGCCTTGAAATCGAGGGTGTAATATGGAAGATTATTTTGAAAAGAAATCCATACAATTGTGCGGGACTGGATGTAGGGTAACTCCGAACCAGTATAAAACCCTGGAGAAGAGTTATATCTAATGACTGTTAGTTAAAAGATACCAGATAATCATTCATCGATCAAGAAGAACAATGGATATATAATAGCATTCGACAATGAAATGGGTACCAGATTAATACAAATTTTTTGATTCTCATCTACAACTTGATTTGATGTTGTACCTCTCTCCATCTGCTTCACAATGCCACTGGTTTAATGCGAATCCATCAAGAAATGAAAAAGTTACGGTTAAATGAAGTTTTGTTGAACAAAGAGAAAAAGAAAGAAAAACTGTCAATGGTATTCTTCACATTTCATCTAGAAATTTGAGTATTCTGTCCCAACTTTTTTTCCAGATTGTAGTTCTTTCTCTCATGGTCGTTTTGATGGATGGATCATCGAATTTCGATCAAAATTGAGTGAGATATGATAGTTTGAAATTAGCTATTCAAAACTGAAAACTGTGTACGGGATTTCCTACATTTCTCATGCCGTTCGGCCTGTTGCATCACAATACTGTCCAAATTCATCTCCAAACTATTACTGGATCGTAGCCCTTGCCTTCCTCTTTGATTTATCGCTAGTTTCAACCAATTCCATTAAGAAATGAAGGAGATATGCCTTCTAGAAGTTTGATAGTAAATAGAAAAAAGGGAAGAAGAAGAAGAGAAACTTTTATGAAAAGTGGTGACTGTTGGGCCTATTATAGTGGTTGAAGTGTCCATTCATTCAAAATTTGAATTCAAAGTTTTGACGCCAAGTTGGTCAATCTACTAAATTATCTGTATCTTTCACATACGGTCTTCAAATTCAGCAAATGAATATACTACGATGATCGAAAAAACAAGCCCGTCGCAATAGAGTAGATCATGTCATCAAATTCTAAAAGATATAAATGCTTGGTTCATGATAATGAAAGAAGAACAAAGCTAGAAAGATGGAGGAGTACAAAAAAGTGGTACGCTTACTATTATTTCATCTTTATTGTTGCATTTAGTTAGGTATAGAAATTTATCTCTTTTATAAGTTTTGATATTTTGGTCCATATATCGGCACACCATAGTATACATATCGACATACCAGTATAAATTTTTCTAAAAATCTTTTAAAATGTGTTTCCTTGCAAATAAAATCTCACTACTTATTAATTACAACTATACTAAGTAGAAAAGCATACCATTCGTGATTTCAACTTTTCTAGTGTTGTTTCTACTTCTCGTACTAAATTTCTTTTAAGATACTAAATTTATATTTCTAAGAAATTAATAGAAAGAATTGAGAATGTTAAAATAAGGGTTTATTTATATATTTATTCAATTAATAAAATTATGCCATATCACATGACACTTGTCATATAAGTAGATAGTGACATATACGCAAAATGACACATGTCATTACACTTTTTCTTTAGTAAAAGCATTTTTACGTGCATAATGCCAAGTGTCTTTACACATGTTTTCTCATTATTTTTTATGTTTTTTTAGGTACTTTAATTATATTAAATACTACAAAAATTGGGTAAAAAATAATTATTCACATATCGATATTTAGTAATAAAATTAGTGCAAAATCATGTTAAAATTAGGCCCAGAACAATAGATAGTATAACCGAAATGCTGTCTTTTCTTCTGGAACATTTATTAAGTGCTTCAAATTCATTTTTATAGCATCTCTGTGCTTTGAAACACTGTAGTATTTTAGAAACTTTTCACAGCATTTGGTAAATGCTGCAGTTTCTGTTTATAATGTTTTGAATATATTTTACTGCAATTTTTTTTATAGCATTCTCTAAATGCGGTCTTTTCTATTTGAAACTTTAAACTATGTAAAAATAATATTTAAATTAAGTATTTTTATCTATTCTTTTTAGAAATTATTTTCTAGCTTATATTAGAATATTTTAAAGTTAATATTTAGATATTTTTTGCAATTAATTAAAATATTAAATGAAAGAGGCCTTAATATAACACATGTTTATTTTAGTTTTTCAATCTTTGTTATTTTATTGAATATTTCATTATGATATTTTTTTTAAATTTAGAAGGTGTTTAAACATGTTTCTAAATATTTTAATCAATAGTAATATAAGTTTTAACTAGTAAATTACATATTTTATAAACATGAAAGTTTGGATTCCTAAAAAATAATTAGTTTAAAAAAAAATAAACAAGGAGGGTATTAATTTTTTTAGAAATAGTTTAAATCCGTATTTCTTAGCAATTTAATTTTGATATTGAGTTTGATTACTACCTTTCATGAATATGTTATAGTTTTAATATCATCTATTACCTTTGAACTCCTGTCTTTACTATTCTTTCAGTCTCATTCATTAGTTTCCTCAACCCAAGTCTAGTAATTGGTGTGTATTACTTTTGTTTGGTCGAAGTGATTTATAATAGTTTGATATATGTATACATACACTATATATATATGTCAATTATATATTACTTATCACTCATGTTTATCATATAATTTGAATATCTCTTACCGTAGTATATATATTATCATATCATTCTCCATATTATTATTTTTACTTCGTTATCATTTTATTTCATATTACATATCATTATGCATTCTATTTCATATCACATTTCATTGCATATTACATCATAAATTACAATGCATAAAATATCATAATCATTTGCATCACAAGTTGCACTTCATTTTGTATATCATCTCATGCTACATTGCATATGTCATACATTTCATACTGCATTACCAACTACATATTGCATACATACATACACAACGAGTGTAATTTATTTAGGTGGAGTTTGTAATATTGTCTTATAGTATAGGATTATTAGTTTTTGATTTGTTTGGTATGTCTTGATTGAATTTTGACTTGATTGACTTGACTGACTTGTTTGACTTGATTGACTTGTTTGACTTGATTGATTTGTTTGACTTATTTGACATGATTGGATTTGATGTGCGTGTTGATTGGATTGTCTGAGATATACTTATACATATATATGTATTGAATAATTATGATATAATTATCTTAATGTCTTTTACATTCCATTTACTATACTTTGTTCTAGTATTAGTTTAAGGGGGAGTTCAATAGTTTTGTGGTTTTAAGATGGTTTTTGTTGATGAAAAAGGAGGAGAAATATAAAATAGTGTAGTTAGAGTAGTTAGGCTTAGATTAAGCGCGAGTTATTAGTTTTAGGGGGAGTTATTAGTTTTAGGGGGAGTTATAGTGAAGGTGAAGTACATTTTATAAAAATAGGTTGTCATCATCAAAAAGGGGAAGATTGTTAGTCTATGAGATGATGGTTTTGATGACAGCAACCTTAGAACTTGTTATAAAATATAAATACTAACCTTATAGTGTAGATATACATGTATATGCAGGATATAAACATGCATGTACCAAGAATGAAGACTGTGCAGTATATAAATTCTAGACTGAAGATATCAAGATTGAAGACTCATGAGTATCAAGATATCAAGAGTTCAAGATTTCAAGAATACAAGATAATTATTGAGTCTAAAATTATGTTAAATCTTCTTGAAAGCACTTTCACTTTATTCGAAATTTATTCGTGGAATGGAATCTACTTCGAGCCTGTTAAAGGGATGGAACCCTAGTGGGATGGAACGCACTACATTATCTAGTGGAACATATAGTGACCCTATTTTGATATCCACTAATTTAATGAAAATGCTTTTCAAAAATATGACCCTTATTTTAAAGTGTTTTTCAAAACCTTCTTTTCAAAAAGACATCGCTCCTGTATGAAATACTTTAGCCTCAAAATTATCTTTATCATTTTTAATATTTTGATTTCAAAATTTTCCTTGATTTAAACTATCTCTTGTTTTAATTTATAGCTTTTAAATATTTATATACTCAGATTTTAAATCACTTTATAGATTAAGATTATATATTAAAAATTACTTTCTAAACTCTTTTATATGTTTAAACTATATTCAAGTATATTTATAAAAGTTTAGAAATTGTTTTGAAAATTTATAGAAACCAATTTTAATAACACAAACTCGCAGAGGGCTCGATATGGTAGCTGACACGGCACAGCTAAGCAATGCTAGGGTAGATATACCAATTACGCTTTTGGGATGGTGGTAAGGCATAGCCGCAGCTACCGTCCACCTCGATCCACACTCCCAAATCAAGGGTGCGCACCAAATCAATCACAAAGTAGTAGAATGGCAATCGAAGAAGTGTGTCCGATCGGAGGAGCTATCTTACTTGGCCCGTCAATTGCTTTTGTTTTAGCCTGTGACGACCCGCCCCTCTACTACTAGAAAGACGTTTCATCATTAAGAAAAGAAAGGGATGAGAAAATAGAAAAGATAGAGAAGAAAGAACAACAACATCAGAATCTCACAGCGGAACGGAACAAAATATAATATATCACTTAAATAATACATAGTTTGTACATATATCAGAGTTATACAATATCAATACATATGACAATCATACATACATCACATACTAGACAGTTATAAACACCTGTCTAGTTAATACAACTCAATACAATACGACTTAAACAATATGACTCAGAGATACCCACACAGCGGAACTATATATATATCTACAACGCTGAAGCCTCCTGCTCCATTGCTCCTCCAGAATTCGTCAAAGCTAACCTGAATCCCTTGACTACCCGTAAAAATTTGGGTACCCGAGAGTTTATGAAAAACAAAAATAAACTCCAGGTCAGACATGGGCTGGTATGAGTAAACGGTTTAAAGTTGTTTAATTTTGAAAACATTTGAAAATAAGGTATCACGTAAGACTCCCCACAAATAAATACGGGTAAGTTTTTACCTTACGCTAACCAAAACATTTCATAGGAAATCCAGTGATATTATAATAGTGTCTAGGGTTTTCAAGTAAAATACAGAAATAGCTGAAATGCTTACATCTCACATTTCAACATAGTTGGGCACAATCAAATCGTACGGCGCTTACTGGAAATTGGATTCCATACAATGGCAGGGCTACCGGGGTACCGCCCGTCACAGTACGGGGCCTAGATCACCGTACCGAGGATTACTCCCTTCATCCCCTGCAACACAAGGCCGGAACCATTCCTTACTGAACAGTCCCGAACAAGATAAACCCCGCGGTTGTAGCTAGCAACCGCCCACTAAGCCGAAATAAAAAGGGACGTCTAGACAGGGGAAATATCTTGTCCTGCTTGGGCATGACCCACCTAGCCTTGCTGCATCTCCCCTGTTTTAGCCATTCCCGGTTGATGAGGCTTGAGGCTGCGATTACCTTTAAAGAACATATCACTTAGAATGCTCATTGTCCGCCTGACGATGTGTTGAAAGCATTCAATCCATACAAGTTCGTTCCGGGTTCGAACGAAACCGAAGGCATTATCTCGTCACACTCATTTTGGAATCACCCTCAGAGTCAACGACGATAACCCTTGCATTTTGAAAACACCATCTCGATCTTCATTTCAGGATTCACGACCTAACGTTTAAATTGGATCGATGTGGTTTTCGGAGAATCAAATTTGACTCTTCCGATCCCGGTCTCATCGGATCCAACCGCCATTTTAAGGGCCAAGTTGTCTAATTAACTTAACAGTTTAAATAATTTACATTCAACAATTGAATTAACATAGCATGTATCATAGATAAAACATATGCAAACATCATGGATATATCACAGCATATCAGAGAGCATCACATAATATCTTCAATTTAACATCACAATCCAGACATTCTACATACACAACAATTCATGAGCAATTACCTTAAAATCTTGTTTGTAATTAATTCAATTTAGAATTAATTACCTGAGAGTCAATCACTTAACTCTATTTAATTAATCATTTGTTTAACTATCAATTACTTATTTCATTCCAGGTTGTTTAATTATTGATTTCCTTATTAATCCCTAATCTTAATTTCATAATTACTTTAATTAACCATTTTTAATGAATAGGCTTAATTATTAATCAAATTTAAATTCCCATTTAATCATTGCTAATTACTTACTTAACCATTTATTTATTCCCAATTAAATTATTCGATTAATTAACTACTAATCATTCATAAATTGACTCAAGTAGTTAATTACAATTTACCCCTTCTCTTAATTATAACTCAATCTCTGATTATAAAGTAATTACTCTCAACCACATTTCAAAATAATTAATTAATATCAATGATTCATCTTAATTAACATTTAAAAGAAATTTTTCTTAATTTGAAAATTAATTTACAATTAACAACACCACTTGAACGTTAATTATCTTATACTTAACTTAGATTAAGTACTTAATTAAAATAATAATTAAGTGTTTCAAAACATCGTTATGTATTAAGTAAACTCATCATAGCCTAAATCCAACATCCTCACCGTACTAAAAAATATTATGGAGAAACAAACTTTAATCAACACTAACACTAATGCAAACTGTATTCTGTAAAACCCGAGACTCTCCCTTCTCAAACTCGAGTATTACTTCGGGTTACACAATAAAGCTCTCGAGACAGAAACCCATAACTCTTTCTTCTTCTTCTTCTTCTTTTTTTTTAGAATTTCCAGCTAGTTTGTTTTAAGCTTAGATATAAACTATCATCAGGATTTAACTCTCGCACTCAACTCGAGTTCAACTCGAAGGAAAATAGTGGTTGACTCGAGCACTGCACGAGATGACAGCCCACGACGTTACTGACACACTCACGCCACCGTGCACGTGCACGGTGGCTCGCTTCATCTCCAGTGGCTTGCGACATCATCCACAAACCACAAAACGTAACTACTACCAAAAACCAAATCCAAAACCCTTCGAAGATTCCCAGATCAGAAAATGACCTGCTGCCTGAACACGAGCCCAGAACGCCTCACCGTAAATCCCCTCACGCGGCCACCCTCCATCACCGGAGGTGATGAATCTCCACCAAAACGTCACTCACACCCCCCTCCAACTCCTCCTAAAATCACGTGTCACTCGGTTGTTCATTGAAGCCGCAACTAATTTCTTTACATAGCATAAAAAATAGGAATCTTAAACCCTATTTTAGATTCAAACTCAAAACTTATGAATTCGAAAATTTGTTTGACATTTTTCTGGATTCACATAGATTACAAACTTGCCTCCTATCAATTTACAGGAATTAAAATTAACTCTAACATCCAGAATCGGCAAAAATCACATTTTTGTTCTATTTTGAACTACTCGTAAATCCCTTGCTTAAAAATCCTAATTTTTATGTTAAAAATCATAATTAGATGTATGTAAACTAAATATGTGATGGAATTTACAAATTTAAATATTTGAATTTTGGTTCTTGATTTCTCTTTTTACCTGTAAGTTGAATACAGTATTTACAACATACTGCTTAAACTTTACAGCATGTTTACAGGCTTTTGTTCAAGCTAAACACCTTGAATTAGCTTCAATACCAAGTTCAACAATGATATGCATAAGTATAATAAATTTCTTGGCTTAACTTATTCAGATTTCAAATTTCTGTAGAACACTGAAGAACAGTCATATTATATTTTTCCAGAGCAACAGAAGTTCTTTGTATAACTTATTAAACATAACATCACAACACATACATTTTAAGTTGAATATACAGGATTAAATTTTAAAATAGTTAAGTTTACTCACCAACAGTGTTGAAACTTAAGCAGAGAGTAGTTGAATGATGCAAGAACTTGTAGCTTGGATACTGTAGTTTTGAAGTTTGAGTTCCTGCAACTTTCTTTTGCTAGAATTTGATTAAGCTTGAGAATATAAAGTTTTGATTATTTATTTTTGTTTTCTTTGCTTAATCAGGCTTTTGAAGTTATCACAGAACTAAATGGTAAGAACAGATGAATGCATGCATATATAACTTTGAACATAAGTCTTCTTACACAAGCTTCCACTAGAAAGAAATATCTTGCTTATTTTATAATATTTTTTTTTGTACTACAACCTGAGATACATTAAAAATCTCGGCTGCAAATTTGTTCCAGGCAGAAAATCATGCTAATTAATGTTTGTGTTAACCCTTATGCTAACATAAATTAAATGTTTTGCTGACACAAACTTTTTGGTACAAAGATATTTGTAGTATTGTACTAAGATGTATTCATATTCATATTTGCAGATTTTTTTTTCCTTTTATTTATGCTAGCATATTATTTCTGTTTGTACTAATATGTTTGCATTTAGGTTTGCACTCATTAGTATTTACTGACATAGACCCTTTTGTCTACATACTTGTGTATATACAGTTTGCAGGTTTCCAATTTCCTTCATTGTTGATGTTAACATTTCTATTAATGTTTGTAGACATGTTACATTTATTTTAAAATATTTGTCTTATTGTTTACAGATTATATATATTTGTCTTTCAATAGTTAATACTTTTTATTTATTTCTTGTTCAAGTTGTAACTTTATACCTATGTTTGTAATTCTACTGTTATGTTATATTTATGACAACAATATAGAAGCTCATGTTTATAAGTATTTATATTTATATAGAAACTCATGTTAAATATTTATAAGCTTATTTTATTTTAGTTATAAAAGTTATTGTATAGAATCAGTTATTAAATCTTATGTTTATTTAAAGTTAATTTTTATTTGATTTTTTTCCAATATTGGATTTGTAATGTATTTGCACCTATATATTTATGTTAAATATTTCCATGTTAGTCTATTTTAAAACTTATCATTTTAAAAACCAAAATTGTATTCATATAAATTATCAAATAATAAAATATTGAATCTTTGATTTGATTTTATTAAATAAGACCGATTTTGTTTTCATGGTTTTGAAACATTTAATTTTAAATTTTCAAATCAAAATTTCTTTTATAAACATATATAACTGTTAAATATCCAAGATCTCATCAATTTAAACATTGACAAGCTTATATTTAATTTAAATTAGATTAAATATTCATTAAAATATGCTGTCAAAATTCCGGGTCGTTACATAGCCACCTTAAGCTAACTTACGGGGGTCAGGTCCACGCAATACCTCAAATAGAATCGCCACCAACCATCCTACTTTACTCTAGAATCTCCACCGCGTACACGGTTGTTAATGTAGCTTTTGGTATTGGCAGAGAGTATGACAATAACTGATCCCGATCTCTTTAACAACCAAACATTATTACAACACCATGGTCATTTCATTTCAAATAGTCCATACTTCAAAACCAAAATATCATATCATTTCAAAACCATATCAAGATATCATTACTCATTTAAAATATATCTAATTCCAAAATCATAGTACTTTCAAAGTTATAACACTTTGGAAATCATACCATTTTGAAAACATAATACTTTGAAAATCATAACACTTTGAAAACATAACTTTGGAATCATAACATTTTTCTCTTAAACAGCTTAGATATTAATAATAGTATATATAATCAGGTAATTAGGCACAAGGAAGAAGTTGCAAAAACAATTTAGTCTCAAGGACAAGTTTGTTTTTTTAGTCTGAAGGACACTTTTTAGTATAAAATGGAAATGATAGTTATAACTATCATTCTGTTATTTACACTAAAAAGTGTCCTTCAGCCTAAAATACAAATTTCTAGTCCCTGAAACTAAATTTTTCTCTAACTTTTTCTTAAGCCTAAAAACCTCATATATAATATAAAAGTTTATATAATAAATAGTTTATATAATAAAATAATTAGTATATTAAAATAGTTAAAAATTAAAAATATTTTATATTAAAATAATTTATAAAGTAAAATAGTTTTAAATATATTTTAAAATACTTTATATAATAAAAATAGTTTTCCCAAATTTTACAAATCGATTCAAATCAACTCAAATTCCATAATTCAAATTTTAAATCAAATCTCAGTTTTTCCGTTTCAATTCAAATCTCAATAAACCATTTTATATCGATTTCAAATATAGATATAAACTACAATTTAAATCATTCCGATTTCAATAGGTTTCAAAGCTTTAAATATACAAACATTTACAATAACTAAATTTTCATAAATTCATTTATATATCAAATTCAACTTTACTATCATTTAGTTTGAAATATTCACTAAATAAATCCAATAACATTTAAATAAAATCTAAAATTACGATTTAAATAAACTAAATATTCCCTTCAATTTAGTTAAGCTTAAAAATATTCATTTCATCACCTTTAATCAGAATCAATTTATAAAATCATATCTTTAAAATCTCAACTTCAATAAGCTTCAAATCGATTATAATTAAACATAATTCTTGAAGAATACGATTTCAAATCAATTTAAATTTATCTTCCCGACCCTTAGTTTATTAAAATTATTACAAAATCTATCTTTAAAATGAAGTTTTAAATAAATACTTAAAACATATTATATAGTAATTAAATAAAATTTCATTAAATTAAATCTTAACATTAAATTTATTTTATATTAAATCTATTTTTTTATATATTTTTAAAATAGCAAAATTATAAGTGAATTATTAAAAATTATAATTTCAAAACTAACTTATAACTTTAAATTTCCAAAAAACATGTAATTTTTAAAAATCTAAAATTTAAACCTTTATAAAAAATAACATTTATATATATATAAATATATATATTTATATTATATCCTAAAATCAATATTCATTCAAACCATATAATACTTTTCAAAATCTTGGAAATCTTTTTCAAAATATATATAGACCAACGGTGTCTGTATAAAATTTTCTATCCTATGGTCAAGTGATACAGATATTTATCATTTCAATCCGTAATTTAAATATATACGGGCATACATCATTCTAACCCGCAATCCCAAATCAAAGTCAATGAAAATCGTTTGGGTTTATCATTTCAACCCATAACGATTTCTCATATTCTACAAGATCGTTCGGTTACGTATCATTTCAATCCATAAGGAATTCTAAACCAGCAGGGAACTTGCAGAGTGAGAACATATATGATAATAATATAATATATCAACAACAGGCATATATCTTCAATAACAATGAAACAACATATAAAAAACAGGATACGGTGTCGTATACCATAGGTGAAAAATTACAGATAATAGCATATCATATATATAGCAATTAAATAACTAGCAGCAGCATATTTCAATTGTCATTTCAAGTGAAATCAGATTAATAAATATAAGAATGTTAATCGTGAGTGATTTCTCACCTTTCGAGACTAAAGAGACAAAAGATGACACAGACATGGATACACACACGGAATAGCGACAAGCTAAGAATTGCTGTGAAAAATTGGATAATGGAATGTAAGTCAAGATGGCATGAGATCGATGAAACAAGATATTGTTACATATATGTAAATTTTCTAAAATCAATTTAAACATATAGTTAAAATAAAAATATATATATTTAAACTTACAAAACTCTATACAAACTAATTCATAAGCTTCAGACCTATTATAGTATATAAATAAATTCAAACCCACCAAGTACACTTATATAAACTTAAATACATAATAATAGATTACATTCAAACATGTCATAACATTTTATATATAGTCTTATAGGAACAACATATATGAACTTATACTATATATAATCAATATGTTCATACTTACAAATAAAACAGCATGTTATATTAACACATAATATGTTTTATCATATATAATTAATAACATAATTTACATACTGCAAACATTCAAATTGAAATTCTTATATCGGATTTATACAAACTGGTACATAAATCTTATGTATATATGCATATTGCACATACTGCCATGTAAACGTATATAATCATCTGTATAAACTAAAATATATAGTTAATATATAAACTGACATGCATATGTATGTGTATAAACTAACATAAGCCTTTATATTATAACTTCTATAACTAAAATATTATTAAATCTATATATACACTTTTAAATCATATTACAATACACTCTTAAATGATAGAAGAGGAGATACGATGCTTGGCCAGGGTGGTCGAAGGCTTCGGCCGTTATAACTGGCAGACGGAATAAGCAAATTATATGCAAACCTGGGAGCTTCGGGGATGAAGAGGAAAGGCACATGGAAGATGACATCAGTGGATGAAGGAGGTAGCTATCGGTTTTAGTTCGAGTGGTGATGGAGACTTAGTTATGGTGCCACGCGAGCTAGGTTGGGCGGAGGTGGAGGAAGCCGGGCTTACGAGGGAGAGGGAAGCGGCCATTGGAGACGCGAGGGTAGGGGGTGAGGTGGTGGGATGGATGCGGGTTGGAGAGACTGATGGGATGCAGAGGCACAAAAGTGAGTGGAGCTGCGGCTATGCTTGGGCCGAAAAAACAGTGGAAGGAAGGGAGAAGAGTGGGGAAGATGGGAGAATGGAGCTGCATCGCGTTGCTTTGGTAATAGAAATGGAAAGAAGATGACAGAAGGCGATAGAAAGGAATGAAAAAATGAACAAGAAAATAAAATTTGGAGCAGATGGAAAAATGAAAAGGCACGACCATATATAACACTGAAATATGAAAAGCCAAATGTTGGCTCCAGAATTTATTGAAGCAACTGATGGTTTATACCTAGTGAGTAATGAATGGTCATGGGAATTTAAAAATCCAAATTGCGGAACCGATGCAGAAGTCGTTCCGTAAATTTCGCCGTCTCCTAGACTTCGAAATATACAATTGAATATACCGTAGTGATCAGCACGACAAGACGATCATAATGGCACATAGATATCAGTGGTACGACCATCCTATCCAAAGTCGATAATGGTACCAAAATGCTGCTAAAACGCTGGAAATAAGATAAATGGAGCAATAGCAGTCCAAATTTGATGAAACGAAATATGATGTCTCACTCAGAAGATGACTTACAAATTTATTATATAAAAATATTCAGGTTTGAGAAATATTTTGTTATCATAAAATATTAACTGATTTAAATATAAATAAAATTACACAAGAAAATAAACTTCCACACTATCTGATAAAAATTTACCCCTTGCTATGTTTATATAGACGTATTCCAAATATCAATTTTTTTAATTTCCAAATTCAATTATTTAATATTTAACAAAAATTCTAGTTAATTACGTTAATAAAACCTTTAAAATTTACGGATCGTTACATTACTCACGATTACAACACTTTGTAGCTACTATCATAAAGTATGTCATTTATGGATTTTCCGTTGAATATACTTTTACTAAATTGATTAATTAATATAATCACGTTATATCAAGTATATAATAGAAAGAAAATACCTTTATTTTGAACAAGATTGGTCAACGAGTTAGATATATGCAACAAATTACATAATTGCCCCTAAGGCATATCCCTAACTCTATCAACCAATAGTAGCGAGGTATGATGGATTCTTAGATAAGATTTTTGTAACGACCCACCCTTTTGGACGGTTTAAATCGACAATAAACCATATAAATCAAATTTAAACCATTCAAAAGGGAGGATTGTTAATGGAGTAAATAAGAAATAAAAGAAAAGGAAAAATAAAACACAGAATCTCGCAGCGGAATGACAAAATATAATAATCAAATAAACAGTTCATATAGCTGTATTACAAATAACGCGCAAATTACACTTTTACAATTCAAATCAGAGTTATCCGAACGGTAGAAATAAATAATTAATGTAGCGGAATACATGATGTAATGCAATAATTATAATAATAGTAATAATATAATGAATCTTCGTCTTCGTCCTTCAGAAAATAAAATGGTCTTCAATACACTGAAAAAGCTCAGGCTGAACCGAGCGTAATGAAAACAAAATACTCGAGTCAGAACTAAAAGATCTTCTGTAAATCAAATTTCTAAAACAAAACATGAGTGCAAAGGCTTCGGAGATGTTACGGGATTTTCCATCTCCTATCAAGTGTACAACGTGAATATAATTATTGAAAGATTTCAAATAATTCGAAATATCAATCTTAATCATCTAATTAAAACAAATCCGAAGTTTGAATTTAACTTAAACCCTTCAAATAATTCAGTTCCAAATAAAATCCAAATCCAAGAAATTATATGGGTATATGTCATTTCAACCAGTACCAAAAATCAACATTTCAAATCAATGAAACCGTTCTGGTTTATCATTTCAACCCGTAATGATTTTCAAGTAATAATAATTAAGGGAACTTGCAGACTGATCACAATATATAAATCAAACACATCATCCAATCATCTAATGTAAAAAAAATCAAACATCCATCATAGTTATCATCCAATTCAAACAATAAATATTCACAATTTACAGATTATTATTTATAGGTAATTAAGTGGCAATTATAATTTCAATAATAATTTAAGTGACAATTTAATTCAAACTAATTCAAATTAACAGGAATAATAATTTAATATACCAAACATCTATAAATAAATTCCTAATCTCATAAGACATTTAATTTAACTAACATAAGAAATTTTAGAAGTTGTGAGTGGGTCAAAACACTCACCTTTGAATTTCAAATCGATTTGAAATTCAAATAAAGGCCCAAATTTCAAAAGTCTCGAAGTTGGTCTAAACTAGCATCAAAATGTCCGGAATTTCGATACATTCCCAACGAAATAAACGAGCATAAATCTGAGCTCGTATGAAAAGGTTATGATAATTAGAATATTGAAAAATTCTGGTCCTGGGTCGACTTCGAGTTCAACTTCGGTCTGCCGCCTCAAATCCCCGGAGCTTGCTCTAAGTTTTCGCGAAAAGGATCTGAGATCCGAGTCATTTTCTTCCTGACTCGAAATTGCTGCAGGGTTTTTTCCTCTGAAACCCAAAACGCGACCCGAAGTTGCTGCAGTTTCACTTTTTTTTTGCAATTAAATTAGGTTTTGGAATTTGGGAATTAGGTTTAGTGTTCTGTCATTTGAGAAGGAGGAAGGAGATTACGTACAAAAATAATGAAGTGAGAAACAGTTAGGGTTTATAACAACCTATATATTGACAGGGTTGGATCGAAACGATAACGACCCGAAAAGCCCGTTTCGTTCCCGAAACGGAAATGGGTCATCCAATTTATCAAAATATAGGTTTTTGATATTTTTAAACTCAATGGAACTAGTTTCAAATCCTAATTCCATTGTATATAGAAGTTGGCTTAAAAAATCAGCTTATTTCAAATTGATTTCAATTAAATTGATTTTTATGCGTTTCGAGTCCGTACGATCAAATGACAAGTCCGATTGATACGAAACTTGAAACCTTACAATAATTCACCGTTACGGATCCGGTGAAACTAGTTTTGTCAAAATCCGAGACAGTTGCCAAAATGGTTATTTTCACGTTAATTAGATAAATTAATATTAAATTAATTTAGTCGCTTTTCAATTCAAATTTAATAATTTCTATCGTTTTGGATTACTTAGTAATTTAAATACTTTTAAAACAAATCTCTATATCAATTTATTGTTGAATATTTCATAATTTACAGTATTCAATTTCCATTTCAATAAATTCAATAATTATAATTTAAATTTCTAGTAAATCCATTTATTTGACTTTCCATCTTATTATACAATCAATTGTTACCTTATGGATTAATTACTATCGTTTATATCTTATTGCACTCATATTCTGCAATTTCAACTTTTATTTGTATTAACTACTACATTCCAATTATATTGAATCTTGTCAACTTTACACATTAATTAAATAAAAATCCCAATTAATTATTTATCCTGGTTTCACTCTTTTATTAAATCAATTTATTGCCTAGGCAATTATAATTACATTTCCATTCCTTTTATTACGTTCACAAATTTCAGTTATTGTCTTAACTTACATTAATGCAACATTTAATTGCATTTAATTTCAACTGATTAAATATATTGGTAACAAACAACGGTCGTTACCATTATTACACTTTATAACATTTGTAAGTTTATTATTTGCAATTAATTGTTATAACTACTACTACCCCACTACCATTATTGATGACAATTAATTATACCTTATTCCACTAATTAATCAACATTCAAATTATCAACTTACCTATATTAACTTCACTAATTTAGGGAGTTAACTGCAATAGATTTCTAATTAAATTTAATAGACCAAATATGTAACGACCCAGAATTTTTTTGTCATTTGAAATTCAGATATTTAATTGATTTTAAATATTAACAAGTAAAATTTATAATTCGAATAATTTATTTTTCGAATATCTAGATTTAATTGGATAATTAAATCGATAATTTAATATTTGAAATTACAAGAAAATTTGGAATTTGGGTTTAATGTGATTAAAAATGATTTATAAAGTTATATTAAACCATATTGGAATTAGAACAATGTTTGTGAACTTTTAAAATTGAATTAAAAGTTAATTTATGAAAATTGAATATTTTAATATTTAATCGACTAGTGAAAATAGCCATTTTTCAAACAGTCTCGGATTTCGACGAAACTAGTTTCATCGGATCCATAATTTATATTATTTTAAGGTTTCAAATTTCGTCTCAATCAGATTTACGGTTTGTCCGGGGCAAGCCAAAACGCATAGAAATTAGTTTAATCGATTTAATTTAAATTTGATCGTTTATTTTCGTAACTTCCACAGATGATCGAATTGGCTCTCGATACCTATTCCATTGTGTCCGGAACGCGGGGTAAACCCTATAAACGCCAGTCTCCGCGTGAGATTTGGAGTTCGGATAATTTTGGATGAATAGTGTTTTCGTAAATTTTCTATAAAAGCACCTCAATAATTCACTTTTGCAACACGACTCAAGCCCTAGGGTTTTAAGCAGCGGCCGCCATTAACATTTCGAATGGCCAGAAATTGTCAAGCTTCCACCTCGTTTATCTCACCACCCATTCGCTTTCATCCAAAATCATCAACTACAAAAAATAAAGATCGCAACGAGAGCTTCAAATCCATACGGTGGGTCGACGAATCATCGACCATAGGCGGAGTTTTTGGCCTGCGTTCGTGCTTCGTTGCGCATGATTTTCTAGGCAGCGGGGGTAGCCGAGTTAGCCGGGGTTGTTGTCGTGGGGGGAGCTCGCTGGGGCGGTTCGAACGAAGGGTTCTGATCATCGTCTCGTCGACGTATGGAGGCTCGAAAATTGGTGCAAGAGTGACGGCTCATGGGTGTTGCGTGCGACATCTCCTGCAAACGAACGTGGGGAAGAAAGTTATGTGCGGCCATGATTTGATCTTGGGGAATGGACGGCAGTGATGGGTTAAGGTTGAAATTTAAAAAGAAAATTGTAAAATTTAAATATTATGATTCGTTCAAAACTTTAAAATGCTATAACATTTTTGTACGAGGTCAAAAACGCACGAAACGAATTACGTCGGGTTCGTGTGGATGAACACTACGCAGTGGAGCTGGTTTGGGGTCGTTTGGAGCTAGTGGTAATTTCGGGTAAAATTAAACGCGTGTTTAATTTTATTCGAAATAAAATGCTACAACTGTTATCGGAAACTCAAGGTGAGAACTTCTCACTCAATCGAATTGTTTCGATTTAAATTTTAAATAGTTAGATTTAAAATTGCTTGATTGTGTAATTGGATGATATTTATTATATGTTGTTTTGAAATAGACCCTATACGCCGTATATTAAGCGGATGTTATTTGTTAAACACATATACCGCGATAATTCCAACTTGAATGGAATTGGTATTATATATGTACTTGGAGTTGATTTCCCGCATTATATAGTGGATGAGACCCTATTGCGCCGCATAATAGCTGATAATATTTTGTAAATCCCATATACCGCGATCCGTCTTGAAGCGGAATTAGTTTTGTGCTAACATCTGTGGATGTAGGCAAACAGGTTGGAGGGATCCAACTGGATTCCTCAAAAGATTGAATTTGTTTCAATGTTGTGTGTTGATCTATTTATAATATGCGTGATTATCTTTGTGATTGAAATCGTTAAAGGCTAAAATTTAGCCGAATATATTTTTGGTATCGTTAGATGTCGAAAATAAATAAAATTGGATTTTTGAAAATTTAAGTTGAATATTCATAATAAAATTTAATTTTGGGATTGATTCATTTTAAATAAATAAACGTTGAAATTTTTATGTTATAAAAATTATGATTTTTGTAAAATATAACGGAAGTGTGATTTTTGAAATAAGTAGTTGATTAATTTATAAAATGGTTCAAATTGGGATTTTTGAATTATTATAAATGATTTATATAAAAGATTTATAAAATTGATATTTATAAATTAAAATATTGGAATTATAAAATGAGTTTTTATAAGTATTCAAATGAAGTATAAATGGATTTCATAAGTGGATGAAATCTATAGATTTATAAATTATGAAGTTATAAAATGAATAGATTTTGTAAAATAAAAGATTTATAAGTAATCAACTTATAAACCGGATTTTGACGTGTAAATGGGATATGGATAGAATTTGTTAATAAAGTGATTTTATAAGTTGAAGTTGTTATAAAGTATAAATGGAATTTATAAACGTTGTTTTATAAATCCGAAATCGACTTATTTTGATAAGTTTAATTATTATAGCTTATTAAAGGAAATATATCCACGACTTTGGACAGTGAATAATCCTTTAAATAAAATATGTAGAAATGATGAATTTGGTAAATGAATTATATTCACGATTTTGGACAGTGAATAGTATAGTAAAGAAATGTTTTGGGAAAGTGATATTTTAAATAGAATTAAAACGATTTAAAGATGTTTTAAAATGTGTTAAGTATCGAAACCATAGATTTCAACATTCATTGTTGAAATAGACGTTTTGAGAAATAAAAGGAAATAGTGGACTATAACACTGTTGATATGGTAAATGATTTTCGAAAGGAAATGTTTTATATGGTAGTGGGATTTATATGTCTATCTTAATTGCAAATCCTTATACTAGTGATTTTGGGTTGTCGTAACGATGTTTTATGTAACATTCATTTTGACTCAAATAAATGTGTCTAAGAGAAGTTTTCCATAAAGAATAAAATATATACTTAATTTGGATTTAAGTATATTGAATATTTTCCAAATGTTGAAAATAAATGGATTTGTGAATTGCTTATTATTGAATAAGTATGGAAATGTTTTCCAATATGAAGTGAATGTTCTGAGATTATATTTTTTAAAGATAAATAGAAAGTGAATATTTTAAATCGATTTGAAAATCGCATATCAGTGGATATTTGAAAATTTAAATTCACTATGGAATATATAAATGAAAGGGAGATTCGTTTAAAAATAAATATTGATTTATTTTTGATGTGTGGAAATAAATTTACGAATTTAGGACGAAAATTTAAAGTAAATCGGTAAGGATTTATTTAATTGGTTTAAATGAACCATTTTGAAATGAAAGTTGTAAAGGTGAAAAGTGATTTGAAATCTGTTTTCAAATGGTTGAAGTGTGGAAAAATATATCTTGTAAAGATATTTTTGGAAAATAAATAATTTGGGAAGATTATTTGGAATCGGGTTATGTTGTAAATATTGATTTATAGTTAAATAACCGACTATCAATATTTACCCTTAAATGGCTATTTGTTGTGAATTGGTTGAAATTGAATGCTACACTTATTTTTAAATTATTGCGCTCGTTATTCGGATTACCCATTCCGAATAGTGATACAACGTAATGGATAGCATTGATGACCGGTGTTGAAGACCGGGTATTTGTGAAAACGATAGGATGACCTATCGATTGTCTCTGCACCTTTAGCTGCGGTATGGAGATTTCCTTTGTGATGGGAAATTCTATCGGGATTGTGAATACCCAGATTGCAAGGGCTTCTTTTGAAGTGCCTTCGGTTCTGTTCGAACCCAGAACAAACTTGTATGGTTACGTGTCTGACATTACATTTTGAGATATAAAGCAGATTTCTTTCAAATACATTTCTGTTGGTGGCGGAGAATTTATTCTCTTAGCTTAACACCCTTCTCTGAGACGTACGAGCTCAGAGGTGTTGTAGTTGAAGGTTATCAGCGATATACTCCCAATTTGGTAATGTGGCATGCTAAGTGTTGCTGTGTGATGATTATTTATTGATCATTTGTTGGTCAAAGCGTGGCTTTGTGAAAAAGCATAGCTTTGTGGACGAGACTTCGTCGGACTTCACACCCTGGAAATGGTCAAAACAGGAATATGCAGCAAGGTTATGATGGTCGCGCCCTTTAGGGTATGTCATTTCCTTCCAGAAAAGGGTGGTGTCAGGTATAGAGCCCTGATGCTTAACCTATGTGGTTGCTCCAATCTCATTTTCTGTGTGGTTGTTGCTTTGTGATCGAGGGCCCTCGGATAAAGGTCCCAAAGGACCGGGGGGTGGCATACTCGAGTAGTAGTTACCTAGTTACAAAGGTAACCCAGCCTTGTGTTGGAAGAGATCCGGTTAGGTTCTCGGGACGTCCCGCCAGAGGCGATCCCATGTGGCAGTAGGAAGTTCCTTAGCCTGTCCATTTGTTGGAAATCTAAAGAAACAATATGAGCCTTGTACGGTTTTAGTTGTAGAACCTGCCATTTAATATGGTAGCTATAGCAGGCATAATTTAATGGTACCTATGCTGGCTAAGATTAATAGTATACTTTCGAAAGGTTTTCCACTTTGCACTTATAGTAATAATATCAAAGAAAATTTGCGTGTCAAGCGTGTTTGACTATCATAAGGAAAAATCTCCTCCAATTCTGCGTTTGCATTGTGTGTGTGCGGGGAGGCCTTATGGTAGTTTCATTTTCCAAAAGCATTGCGGATATTTTTCACTTCCCTTGTTGTTGTTGTTGTTGTTGTTTTAAAAGTTAAATAACTGTTTTGAGTTCTCACACTAGTCCCATGACTGACCTGGAGTTTATTGTTCTCTTCCTGAACTCTGGGTGCCCATCATTTTCCACACGGGCAGCCTAGAGTCAGGTTATCAGGTCATTCTGGATTCAGGAATGCTATGGAGCTCAAGTGGCGAGCTGGATGGCGAAACGTATTACTTGTATATGATATTATCTTTCCGCTGTAAATTCACTTGTAAGGACATGTTATATAACTGTCCATTGTTTTGTTGTGTTGTATATTGTTGTTGTACACTCTGATGTGATGTGATGTAATAGCTCAGATAGTTCTTTTGTTTTTAAAGATATTCATTTATCTATTATATGTTGTTCCGCTGCGATTGTGAGATTCTGATATTATTTCTGTTCTGTTTTCTTACTTCTTCTGTCTTTTTCTTCCACCTCTTCTTTTTAACCCTAACAATTCGGTTTTTCGGCATTCGATTATTCGGCATTTGATACAGTGGACGTATTAATGTCGACTTTCGTGAGTCGAAAATCGCAATCGTTACATTTGGTATCAGAGCATATGGTTAAGTGACAACCTTGGCTCTGTTGGGGATTACTCATTAGAGATAGAGTCAGCAGTACTCTAGAATGAGTTGAGTGTAATAATAGAGATGAGAGCGTATTTGTTAGTGAATATGAAATTGTTTTGTATTGTGTTGACTTATCAGTTGATTGTTTATAGATTCTGGTCGGCGCAGTCTAGCTAACTGTATCGATAGGGGTTTCTAAACTCTTAAACGAGATAAACCGACATAGTATGGTTTTAAATTGGGTAAATGAAATAATTTTACCTCGATTATATTTTATATATATAAAGGAATAATTTTTCAGAATTATCGAAGTGTATGTAAAATTGAATTGTTTGATTGTTGAAAATGTAAGAAAATATATAATTGAATCAAAGTTGTTCGAATAATCTGAATAAAACAACAATTGTGAAAGAATTTAAAGCATTGAATTCACTACTGTTGCTGGAAAATAATAAGGGTGATGACTGCACATCATCAATATCATTTTTGAGTTTCTGTGTGATGGATTTGCTACCATAGTAAACTGAAATTGAATTTTGTTGTGATAAACAAATTTGAAATTAAAATCCAAGTTGAAATTGATGAATATAAGTTATCAAGTTTTGAACTTATAATATGAGATAATAAAGATTTAATTTTAGTAAAGTTGAAATAAATTTGAATTAGTATGATAAAATATATGATGTGAAATTTAACTAAAGGAAGTTAAATAAATTAAACCAGATTTGGAAGTTGAATAATAAGTTGTATAACTTATTAAATGTGAAGATGTAAGTAAAACCAATTATTAAAATGGTTAAACAACCTTGTTAAGCAAAATGAGGTATGAATCTGAATAAGTGATAAAATTGACTTTGGTAAAAGTTAAAAGAATTTACTTTGGAGTTGGAATTTGAATTGGATTTTAACTGGATTAGATATGTTGTTGAAATGGAAATTTAAGTTAAGTTAAACAAATGATGTTTAAAAGGAATATAACTTTAGTGATGCTGAATGAAGTTGATTTTGGTATCAAAAATGAATTAATGAAATGAAGTCATTAAATGGATGTGAACTTGAGTTATATAACGGAGATTCAACTTTATTTGCAAAATAAATTGGTAATTGAACTAATGAATTGAATATTAATCAATCGAATGTGATAAATTGATATGGAATAATGGATATAAGTGTTAATTTATAAAGCTAATAAATTGGAGATTGAATAATTGAATGGGAGCCAATTTAATATTAAACCAATTGAATTAAAGTGTTGAACCAAATTGAATGTAAATTTAATAAAATCGGTTGTATTGGATATAAATTGGTTGTTAGATTATTGTTAATTGACTGAATAGAAATTCATATGCAATTGAATTAATAAAATTGAAAGCCAAAGCAATTAAATTCAAATTGGAAGTTAAATAAATTTAAATTGAATGGAAATTGATTTGAATTGAAAGTGAACAAACGTAAATGTAAATTAGTGAATGTAAACTAGTTAAAATGAATAATTGAATGTCGTTGTATATAAATTGGTTGTATACAATTACAAGTAATGTTGAAATCATATAAGTTGCTTATGAACCTTGTTTAGCATGCATTTCTCGTAATATGCATGTATTGTAGTTGTTTAAAAGAGTAAAATGTTAATAACTTCTTATATATGTCACTTACGTGTTTATATTGAGTAAGTACAGGTACCGGGGCTACCGTTAGCGGGATTTTGGTTGCGCAAAATGCTAAATAAATAACCGCTTTGCTTAAAATTGCTAAAAAGGTACGCCTACGCAATAAAAATAGGAAATATGAAATGTTTTTCGACCATGTGGGTCAATGTATATATATTATATCTATTGTGATATTGTAAAAGCTTCTCCGTACAAAGGAGGTTACGGCGAAATTTTCCAAAAATTTAAGGCGTTAGAAAATTTTCGAGAAATTTTGGAATTTTTTTTTGTGAACACTAAGTTTTGATTTGAAGTTAAAGGTTAAACGATATAGTGGGTTTTGAAAAGATAACTATACATGGATTTGAAAATATTAGTGAAGTTTTGTAAGAAGGTTAACTATTGAATTTTTGGAAAAGTTAAACGCTTAAGAGATTTGTAAATCAAATTTGAACGGTTTGTTTTGAAAAGTTAATGAATTTGGGGCATTTTTCTTACTTGGTAATTTCGAGGACGAAATTCTTTTAAGGGGGAAGATTGTGACGACTCAGAATTTCTGTCATTTGAAATTCAGATATTTAATTGATTTTAAATATTAACAATTAAAATTTATAAGTCGAATAATTTATTTTTCGAATATCTAGATTTAATTGGATAACTAAATTGATAATTTAATATTTGAAATTATAGAAAAATTTGGAATTTGGGTTTAATGTGATTAAAAATGATTTATAAAGTTATATTAAATCATATTGGAGTTAGAACAATGTTTGTGAACTTTTAAAATTGAATTAAAAGTTAATTTGTGAAAATTGAATATTTTAATATTTAATCGACTAGTGAAAATAACCATTTTTCAAACTGTCTCGGATTTCGACGAAACCAGTTTCATCGGATCCGTAATGTTATATTATTGTAAGGTTTCAAATTTCGTGTCAATCAGATTTACGGTTTGTCCGGAGCAAGCCAAAACGCATAGAAATTAGTTTAATCGATTTAATTTAAATTCGATCGTTTATTTTCGTAACTCGCACAGATGATCGAATTGACTCTCGGTACCTATTCCATTGTGTCCTAAACGCGGGGTAAACCCTAGAAATGCTGGTCACCGCGTGAGATTTGGAGTTCGGAAAATTTTGGATGAATAGTGTTTTCGTAAATTTTCTATAAAAGCACCTCAATAATTCACTTTTGCAACACAACTCAAGCCCTAGGGTTTTAAGCAGCGTCCGCCATTAACATTTCGAATGGCCATAAATTGTCGAGCTTCCACTTCGTTTATCTCACCATCCATTCGCTTTTATCCAAAATCATCAACAACAAAAATAAAGATCGCAACGAGAGCTTCAAATCCATATGGTGGGTCGACGAATCATCGACCATAGGCGGAGTTTTTGGCCTGCGTTCATGCTTGGTTGCGCATGATTTTCTAGGCAGCGGAGGTAGCCGAGTTAGCCGGGGTTGTTGTCGTGGGGGGAGCTCGCTGGGGCGGTTCGAACGAAGGGTTCTGATCATCGTCTCGTCGACGTATGGAGGCTCGAAAATTGGTGCAAGAGTGATGGCTCATGGGTGTTGCGTGTGACATCTCCTGCAAAGGAACGTGGGGAAGAAAGTTATGTGCGGCCATGATTTGATCTGAGGGAATGGACGGCAGTGATGGGTTAAGGTTGAAATTTAAAAAGAAAATTGTAAAATTTATATATTATGATTCGTTCAAAACTTTAAAATGCTACAACATTTTCGTACGAGGTCGAAAACGCACGAAACGAATTGCGTTGGGTTCATATGGACAAACGCTACGCAATAGAGCTGGTTTGGGGTCGTTTGGAGCTAGTGGTAATTTCGGGTAAAATTAAACGCGTGTTTAATTTTATTCGAAATAAAACGCTACAACTGTTATCGAAAACTCAAGGTGAGAACTTCTTACTCAATCGAATTATTTCGATTTAAATTTTAAATAGTTAGATTTTAAATTGCCTGATTGTGTGATTGGATGATATTTATTATCTGTTGTTCTGAAATAGACCCTATACGACGTATATTAAGCGGATGTTATTTATTAAACACATATACCGCGATAATTCCAACTTGAATGGAATTGGTATTATATATGTATTTAGAGTTGATTTCTCGCATTATATAGCGGATGAGACCCTATTGTGCCTCATAATAGCGGATAATATTTTGTAAATCCCATATACCACGATATTCCATCTTGAAGCGGAATTGGTATTGTGCTAACATCTGTGGACGTAGGGAAACAGGTTAGAGGGATCCAACTGGATTCCTCAAAAGATTGAATTTGTTTCAATGTTGTGTGCTGATCTATTTATAATCTTCGTGATTATCTTTGTGATTGAAATCGTTAAAGGCTAAAATTTAGCCGAATATATTTTTGATATCGTTAGATGCCGAAAATAAATAAAATTGGATTTTTGAAAATTTAAGTTGAGAATTCATAATAAAATTTAATTTTGGAATTGATTCATTTTAAATAAATAAACGTTGAAATTTTTATGTTATAAAAATTATGATTTTTGTGAAATATAACCGAAGTGTGATTTTTGAAATAAGTAGTTGATTAATTTATAAAATGGTTTAAATTGGGATTTTTGAATTATTATAAATGATTTATATAAAAGATTTATAAAATTGATATTTATAAATTAAAATATTGGAATTATAAAACGGGTTTTTATAAGTATTAAAATGAAGTATAAATGGATTTCATAAGTGGATGAAATCTATAAATTTATAAATTGTGAAGTTATAAAATGAATAGATTTTGTAAAATAAAAGATTTATAAGTAATTAACTTATAAACTGGATTCTGGCTTGTAAGTGAGATATGGATAGAATTTGTTAATAAAGTGATTTTATAAGTTGAAGTTGTTATAAAGTATAAATGGAATTTATAGACGTTGTTTTATAAATCCGAAATCGACTTATTTTGATAAGTTTAATTATATAGCTTATTAAAGGAAATATATCCACGATTTTGGACATGGAATAATCCTTTAAATAAAATATGTAGAAATGATGTATTTGGTAAATGAAGTATATTCACGATTTTGGACAGTGAATAGTATAGTAAAGAAATGTTTTGGGAAAGTGATATTTTAAATAGAATTTAAAATGATTTAAAGATGTTTTAAAATGTGTTAAGTATCGAAATCATAGATTTCAACATTCATTGTTGAAATAGAAGTTTCGAGAAATAAAAGGAAATAGTGGACTATAACACCGTTGATATGGTAAATGATTTTCCAAAGAAAATGTTTTATATAGTATTGGGATTTATATATCTATCTTAATTTCGAATCCCTATACTAGTGAATTTGGTTGTCGTAACGATGTTTTACGCAACATTCGTTTTGACTCAAATAAATGTGTTTACGAGAAGTTTTCCTTAAAGAATAAAATATATACTTAATTTGGATTTAAGTATATTGAAAATTTTCCAAATGTTGAAAATAAATGGATTTGTTAATTACTTATTATTGAATAAGTATGGAAATGTTTTCCAATATGAAGTGAATGTTTTGAGATTATATCTTTTAAAGATAAATAGAAAGTGAATATTTGAAATCGATTTGAAAATCGCATATCCGTGGATATTTAAAAATTTAAATTCACCATGGAGTATATAAAGGAAAGGGAGATTTGTTTAAAAATAAACATTGATTTATTTTTGAAGTGTGGAAATAAATTTACGAATTTGAGACGTAAATTTAAAGTAAATCGGTAAGGATTTATTTAATTGGTTTAAATGAACCATTTTGAAATGAAAGTTGTAAAAGTGAAAAGTGATTTGAAATCTGTTTTCAAATGGTTGAAGTGTGGAAAAATATATCTTGTAAAGATATTTTTTGGAAAATAAATAATTTGGGAAGATTATTTGGAATCGGGTTATGTTGTGAATATTGATTGATATTTAAATAACCGACTATCAATATTGACCCTTAAATGGCTATTTGTTGTGAATTGGTTGAAATTGAATGCTACACTTATTTTTAAATTATTGCGCTCGTTATTCGAATTACCCATTCCGAATAGTGATACGACGTAATGGATAGCATTGAAGATCGGTGTTGAAGATCGAGTATTTGTGAAAACGATAGGATGACCTATCGATTGTCTCTGCACCGTTAGCTATGGTATGGAGATTTCCTTTGTGATGGGAAATTCGATCGAGATTGTGAATACCCGGATTGCAAGGGCTTCTTTTGAAGTGCCTTCGGCTCTGTTCGAACCCGGAACAGACTTGTATAGTTACGTGTCTGACATTACATTTTGAGATATAAAGCAGATTTCTTTCAAATACATTTCTGTTGGTGGCGGAGAATTTATTCTCTTAGTTTAACACCCTTCTCTGAGACGTACGAGCTCAAAAGTTTTGTAGTTGAAGGTTATCAGCGATATACTCCCAATTTGGTAATGTGGCATGCTGAGTGTTGCTGTGTGATGATTATTTTTGATCATTTGTTGATCAAAGCGTGGCTTTGTGAAAAAGCGTAGCTTTGTGGACGAAACTTCGTCGGACCTCACACCCCGGAAATGGTCAAAACAGGAATATGCGGCAAGTTTATGAGGGTCGCGCCCTTTAGGGTATGTCATTTCCTTCTGGAAAAGGGTGATGTCAGGTATGGAGCCCTGATGCTTAACCTATGTGGTTGTTCCAATCTCATTTTCTGTATGGTTATTGTTTTGTGATCGAGGACCCTCGGATAAAGGTCCCAAAGGACCGGAGGGTGGCATACTCGAGTATTAGTTACCTAGTTACAAAGGTAAACCGGCCTTGTGTTGGCAGAGATCTGGTTAGGTTCTCGGGACGTCCCGCCAGAGGCGATCCCACGTGGCAGTAGGAAGTTCCTTAGCCTGACCATTTGTTGGAAATCCAAAGAAACAATACGAGCCTTGTACGGTTTTAGTTGTAGAACCTGCCATTTAATATGGTAGCTATAGCAGGCATAATATAATGGTACCTATGCTGGTTAAAATTAATATTATATTTTCGAAAGGTTTTCCACTTTGCACTTATAGTAATAATATCAAAGAAAATTTGCGTGTCAAGCATGTTTGACTATCATAAGGAGAAATATCCTCCAATTCTGTGTTTGCATTGTGTGTGTGCGGGGAGACCTTATGGTAGTTTCATTTTCCAAAAGCATTGCGGATATTTTTAACTTCCCTTGTTGTTGTTGTTTTAAAAGTTAAATAACTGTTTTGAGTTCTCACACCAGTCCCATGACTGACCTGGAGTTTATTGTTCTCTTCTTGAACTCTGGGTGCCCATCATTTTCCATATGGGCAGCCTAGAGTCAGGTTATCAGGTCATTCTGGATTCACGAATGTTATGGAGCTCAAGTGGCGAGCTGGATAGCGAAACGTATTACTTGTATATAATATTATCTTTCCGCTGTAAATTCACTTGTAAGGACATGTATAACTGTCCATTGTTTTATTGTGTTGTGTTGTATATTATTGTTGTACACTCAGATGTGATGTAATGTAATAGCTGAGATAGTTCTTTTGTTTTTAAAGATATTCATTTATCTATTATATGTTGTTCCGCTGCGATTGTGAGATTCTGATATTGTTTCTGTTCTGTTTTCTTACTTCTTCTATCCTTTTCTTCTACCTCTTCTTTTTAACCCTAACAACTCGGTTTTCCGGCATTCGATTATTCGGCATTTGATACAGTGGACGTATTAATGTCGACTTTCGTGAGTCGAAAATCACAATCGTTACAAAATAAATAGGTAACATATAATAATTGTTACCAATAACCTTACATCACATTTATAAATTCATTATTTACAAACAAATGTTACAATTTCTTACATAACAGTAATTTTATTCAATTACCATTAACAATATATTATTTCATTATTTAATTAAATATTTACATTTGTTTTCTCATATTCAATTTAAAACCAAGTATAACGTTTACATAGTTTCCTTTATTGGAATTTCATTTCAATTGTTAATAATTAACTATACTTAACATTGTTACCTTTCATTTTTAGTTATTATTTCATTAATAAATCCCAAATTTTTATTCCTTCCAATTCTTGAATCAAAAATCCTATTAAACTAACAAATTTTATTTGCTAAAAATTACGGGTCGTCACATTTTTTTTAGAATTTTCAATTTGAATACAAATCTTAAGGGGCATACATGATTTTATATGACAAGGTATACAACAATCCATTTTAAAGTGCAAGTTATACTATGGAAAATAATATAAAATATGAGAAAAATTCCTCTATACATTCATTAATTGTATTTACCTGCTAAAAAGTTTGTATATCTCTACTAACAATAAGTTTACAAAGATAAAATTTCCTAACCTGATTGACAGCAAGTGAATCGTTGCTTCTCCCTTCCCACCTTCGGGTACCAACTGTAAGTCTTGTAAGGTTAGCAAGATCCTTATGTAGGATCGTTTTCAGCCTAGAGAGGGGGATGGGTGAATAGGGTGATACTAAAAATTAATGTGGAAATAGAAACAAAAACAAAAAGTAATGTAGTAAAGAGCACACACAATTTTACCCAGCTTCGGCATTAACTTGGCTACGTGCTACCTCCAAGGTTTCTATTAGAAGTTAGATAATCAGACGCTTACAAAAAGACATAAACTCACGATACCCGCTAACTCGATTAACCTAACTCTAAGCTCAAAACTCCGCCACAACTTAGCCACTGAGTTGCGAATTCTCAAACTATGCCCCGTAGTTTGTACCTAGTTACACAACTAAAAATTTACACAAATTTTAAAGCAGAAAGTTATAAATAAACACTAAAAATCAAAACCCTATTATTATAAATGAAGCCCAATGAAAAACCGGCCCAAATAAATAAAGTAGAGAATGTATTCCCCTTTCTGTTTGTGTCGGTCGTTCCTTTTGTTGCTCTGTAAAAAATAAGGGTTTCTTCCAAATTGAAGACGCCGATTCAAATTGTTTGATTAAAGTGATGATTTTTCTTCAATTTGCTTTTTAACCAACTTCCTGGCTTTGGGTGCTCACGATTGCTTCACTGTCGAGTCTGAATGATATGAAATCAGTGTGTATTTTTTTCCCTTTTCGATTTTGATTATTCTCGACTTCGATGATGTGCCGATGATGATGTTGGGTTTAATTTATAGAATTGAAAAACCTATAACTTCGTTCGTTTACTTGGGTTTGAATTTTTCATGATTTTATCACTTGTGTTGATTTTTGACCGAACGTACTTGTGATTTCTAACTTGATCACTCTGACTTGATCTTCCTTCGATTATATTTGTGATATATTTGAATATGCTCCGTTCTTTACTCTTATGACCTATTCATTAGTTGCTTATAGTTTGAGATAAACTTGACTTGATGACTTGTTCATCAGTGACTTCTTGTTCCATTCTTTGTTGGCAATTTTCGATTTTTATGAACAAATGATGTTTTCCGTTTGACTAGTTTACTGGTCCGTTGTTCCATTTTCTGTAGTACGATTCATTATGACCTCTGAATAAATTCATTTGACTTTGTTCAAACTCTTGAATCCTATGTTACTTCGAGTTCTTGCTTTCATATGTGTTCATGTGTGTGTGATTCTTTGGCCATAAATTCTTGTTGGAGCCTGATTTGATGTGTGTCACAATGAGTCTGCACTTGGTTGTTGCTTCTTTGTACACTGCTGTGTTGAAACAGAAGTTGATTGTTGCTTGGACGAGTGTTCATACGTGAATGTAGTGACCATTGCATTGAACTTGTATTCTCTGAAGTCTTGTTGCATTGTAGTCATTTCTGTGTTGAGTTATTGAATTTTTGAGCATGTCATGTTGTTTTCATTTGAAGTCTGCATTGTTCTGGGCTAGTTTGGTCTGGTTGTATGGTTGTACATGTTGGTTGAACCTGAGCTTGTATGGTTGTACATGTTGGTTGAACCTGAGCTTGTATGGTTCCATTTGAAGTCTAATTGCGTTCATGTTCATATGAGTATGTCTGGAACTTTGTTATCATGGTCTCATTCCATCTGAATGAAGTATGTTCATGCCTCTATTCTTGTAGTCTTCTCTGTTGCATATGTATAGAACTGGTGTCTGTATTTGCTTCAAGTTAAATTGCATTGCTTCGAGTAATTTCATTGACTTGGTCTGGTAAACTTGGTGCCTTTGTATTATGTTCCATGGTTTGCCTGGACTATGTGTACTTGTGCCATCCTTTTACTAGTGCCTGGATGCTAGCATGTAGAGGTAGCCTTGTTCCACTGCTCCGTCGCTGTCTTTGCTTGTGTGATTTGCTGCATGCACCACTTCGTATACATATGTAGCCATGAAGTCCGGTTTCCTTTGAACTCCTGGTTGCATGTTGTTTTCATGTGCTCACCTGTGCATGTTAAAAGTGTTGTATGTTGTTTCTGGTATGTGTTGCATTGTGTGGTGGTCTTGTTCTTGCCTTTGTACATTTTCAGTCTTGTTGAAAGACATGTCTAATTGAGCTTGATTTGAATTGAGTTAAAAACTGCATTGCTTCATTGCACATATGAACTTTGATTTTATTGCTCCTGACCATATCTTGTTAGTCTTGCATTTTCTCCGAGCCCCTGTGCACTTCATGTTTTCATGCTCCATTGTGTTCATATGCATTACATGTTGACTGTATTGATTTAGAGAACTGCCTTTGTTGTTGTTTTGACCATTCATGTTGACTTTTGGTCGAGGCTTAATGTGTTGAGGCTGTTTTGTAGTTGCACTTGAGTTGAATCCAGTCTCGGCTTGGGTTTGACCATGTACTCACCTGTCCCTACAATTTTAACAAGCAAGGGTATATCGGTGTGCACGGTCTTGTGGCATGTACGTGATACACTATGCATGTCACATGTTGTTCATGTAAGATGAATTAACAAAAATGATGACGAACAATCCAAATAATTGAGGCAAATAATATTTTAAAACACGCACTTTATTTTGCACTGCAAAATATTTAATTTTCAATTTTATGGCGTCGTTTATTTCGCAGATGGTTCAGATGCTAGATACAGGCTGAAAAAGATTTGAAGATCGAATACAAGTGATGAGTGAATTATGTAGTGAGGTAAATTGTAAAGTGAAAATTGTGTTGTAATTTAAATTGCATTGTAAACGAAAATGTGTAAATGTTGTGAGAGCTCAAATTTGTACTATTTGAATTTGAAATGAAATAGTTGTTTAAATATGAATTCTGAGTTATTTATTATATTCAACAAATATTTATTTAATTATGTGGAAAAATAAAATAGTACAATAATAAATACATTTAAATGAATATATATATATACACATACATATATGTTTAGTATCATCAAACAAAAATCATTCACTGGTATATCATACACCTTGTCTCCTCGAGTTGAATAGGAATGTGACAAACCACTATATAATATATTTGTACTACATATTAGTATAAAAAGCCATATAAACTATAAATATATTGATAATTTTTTAATCATTATTCTGCTAATTGGCAATTATAAAAACAAGTATGGGGATCCAAATCTCAAAAATGAACAAAACTTGCAAAAGTTTGCATTACATACTTGAGTTCAAGAAGTGGCATAACATAATAGGTCCAGTAGACGCCACAAAAAATAAACAAATACTACATAATCACAATAACATGTGCTCAGTGGTAAGCACAAACTTATTTTAATAGTCCGTTTATACTTCATAAATGAGTTGAAAAATGTAAAAGACTACCTTGCACATTAAAAAAACAATTCCATCAAATGGCGGAGTGAATATGATTTTATTGAAAAAAGACTGTTCGCAGCTTATGGAGTAGAAAAGACAAGTAAATTTTCCTTTTTAGGCTGAAGAGAGTTTTAATCAAACACTCAATGATATAATGCATGTAAAAGATGACCTTTTAAGATTTGTATTTCTCATAGCAATATCAGCAGAGACCCGAGAAAGTGCTTAAGTTGGACTTGATACCACTTCATCATCAATGCTAGGCTTTGTCATCTTGGAGCGCCTGAGGTTCAATCAGACATGTTTACTCGTTAATTTGTAAAGGCATTGAGATGGTAGGTACAGAAACAGTATTTGGAGAGGATGTCATACTGTAACTTCATTGACAAGTTTTTCAAGTTGAATCTGCTCAATACAAATTCGTGGAATATAAGATCTTTACAAACCCAGTTGCTATGCAGCATATTTCAAAAATACATGGTCCTTCACTTACACCTTCATATATTCAAAACAAAACTCAATGCAACAGACTTTAAACAAAGGAGAATAAAATATTTTGCTAAATTTATATGTAATATATTAAGAGCTATTAGACCAAAAAATAAGTTGGCTGCATAATACATATCATATGAAAGTGCATATTATAAACTCTCTAACTGGGCCTAATTTTAAATAATGAACATACCAAAGACAATATTATAGTCTAAAAATTTAAGGAAGATCCAGGTATTATCTCTAGCTAAATAATCGATGATATTCCATCTTTTGAGCAAAAAGGTGTTTAGTTCAAATGAAAGATGAATAATTCCCGATAATTGGTCAAAGTTCAAACAAAAGATGACTACTGCCTAATAATTGGTTAAAGAGTTTACCCACAGATGCTGTATACAGGAAAGAAAATTATAATTTCTGTTTACCTATATATAATGCCTATTCAGTTGCTCCAACCAATCAATTTTTACAACCACTCTTTCACTGGTAAAGACGTGACTACCTTGCTTATGAATAGCTGCAATGCTATAACCCAATGCCATCAATCTGCCAAGAAGCCTTACAGTAACTTCAAATGTGATTCTTAGAGATATAATGAAAGGATTGTCCATTACCCATTCCTAAAAAGGAAAAATCAAACTAAATAATATATGGTAATAAAACAACTTTTTGGGACAGATTAATTTGTTATTAAACGTGTAACAGAACAAGGTTCATATGATCATCATCGATGCCACCACTGCAACTGGAGCCATCGAGATGCCACCACTCGATACCTGTTCCCCAACCCTTGGGGACACGACAATCGCGAAAGGCCTATCGCCAACCAAAGATGATTGGTTGCCAAAATTCGTCAATTGAGCCTCCGATTCATCACCATCGATGGAGGCTTCGGAACCCTAATCTTTGTCAATTGAGCCGCCAATTCGTTAATGGATTCGATGTGCGCTGGAAAAATGGAAGAGAAAATAAAAGAGCGGTTAGAGATTGGGAGAGCCGTGAAGATTGAAGATTGGGGGATTGGGAGAAAATATTCTTAGTCAAGGCAATTGGGGATTGGAGATCGGAAGATTAGGGGATGGATTTAGGATTTAGGGTTCTAAGGAAAATTAAAGGGTTGGGCGGTGAATTGAAAATTAGAGTGAGGGTTAAAATTTTCGAATGACGCCTACTGTTTTTTATATGTAAATTATAGCTTGGATGGTAATTCTTAATTTTTGAATACTTGGAATATTGTTTGAAAATTTCGTGTTTGTATTGGTAGTAGGTGTTTGAGATTATATTTTAATTTGAATTTGAGATATATTTCTGCCATCAATTATTACCATTATATTTGGATTCGAATTTCTACCATTAAATATTAAATATTAAATATTTATTAATTATTTTTTAGTAATTAATAATTAATATTAAGTATAGCCTTGATTACTAATTATGACTTACTAGTATAAATCGCATGAACGTGCATCTAATAGTTTTGATGGTTACAGCTTTTTTATTTTAAAAAGTTATGTTGGTTTTGTCGGTTGCAAATTTATAATGAAATTATGTTTAAGGATGCTTGGAAAGGAGATGGTGGTGGAGGTTGTAAACTGACGATAAGATTCTATTGATGGATATAGAGGATTTTCGAAATTTCAAAAAGACACGGTTGAAATTTTATTCATCAAATTCTCATTATTAATAGTAGAGATATTTAATAATAATTATTAATTAATACTAATAACTAATTATTAATTATTAAATATTACTTCTTGTTTATTAATTATTACTTATTACTTCTTAATTATAATTGAATATTAATTATTAAATTGAAATTATTATATATATTTTATTAAC
The DNA here is from genome assembly GCA_030765085.1 of Allium cepa. Taxonomy (NCBI): domain Eukaryota; kingdom Viridiplantae; phylum Streptophyta; class Magnoliopsida; order Asparagales; family Amaryllidaceae; genus Allium; species Allium cepa. Next base: position 573,706,440 of record CM060937.1, on the reverse strand, counting down.
TATTAATTATTAATATATTAATAGTAATTATTAATTATTGGCTACTATTTATTTAATATTAATTATTAAATGTAACTATTGTTTTTAATTATTAATTATTTAATACTAATTATTAATCGATAATAAATATTACTAAATAATATATTAATTATTAGTCATTAAATATTAATGGTTAGCAAGCTAAAAACTAGTATTTTTTAATTATAAATTAAAATCTAATTATTACTACAATAAATAACAATATTTCTTGTAATGTTTACTATTATTAATTTCCAAAAATTTGATGAACTTTTAAGTTTTCACTAACTAATGTACTTATAATTAAATAATAAACATTAAACATTAATAATTAAACATTTAATATTAAATATGAAATATTAAACATTAATTATTTAATATTAATTAGATTTATTAGTTATTAAATGTAACTAATAAGTATTAAGGAAAATTTACTAATTATTAATAATTATCTATAATATATTATTAAATATAAAAAATAAATATTGATTATAGATAATAATTATTAATCATAAATTATCCATTTTTAATTATTAATCATAACAAATTAGAAATAATGACTTATATAAGTTGTGAATGTAAAGGCATAGTAAACATATTCGTTATTAATTATAAATTACTAATTATTATAATACTTAAAACAACATTTTATGAAATTTTTAAAATTTATTGTAGAAATTTTCAATTTTTTTTGAAATATTACCTCTTATTAATAGTAATTATTACTTCTTATTTATTAGTTATTAATTATTACAGTGGGCAAATAGGGATGAAAAATGATACTTAGTACAACGCGCCGAAAACTGTTGTAAGAGGACTATGTTACAACGGGCCGAAAACTGTTGTAATAGTACTATATTACAACAGGGAAAAACCGTTGTAATAGAGCTGAAAACTAGTATCTATTACAACGGGCCGAAAACCGTTGTAATAGAACCATAATACAACGGGCAAACTGACAATGTTGTAATAGGTGTACGGGATGTTGAAAAGTTGCATCTATTACAACAGGCGTATGAAAACCATTGTAAGAGGTTTATATTACCATGGTTGTTAGTGGCCCGTTGTAAAACAGACGTTGTAAAAGAACAGTTTTGTTGCAGTGGATAATAATATCCACAGTAAAAAAAACCCACGACCATATACTAATGCCCATTTTTCTCTTACATCAAAATAACCTATTTAACCATTCATTACTCTAAAGATTATATTTTTCAAGCATGTTCTTCAAGCAATTAGAAATTCTAGTTCATCATCAAAATAATACATACAACTACTGTAATCATTAGAAAAATCAGAGTACTTTTCAAAAAGGTGACCAAGGTGCTGGTTGCATTTTGATACATGTGGAAAATGCATAATCGATGACATGTTTTAGGACATCGAAAAGATATAACTTTATCCATAGCAACATCTTGGTCTATGAAAATAGTTTTAGGCATCTTTCCCGACATTGCCTTTACAAAGGTAACAAATACACCATCATTTATTTTTTCTATAAGTTGTGTTAACACATATAGCATCACAAAAATTGCAAAGGGTCCTTTCTTTTTTCTATAAGTTGTGTTAACGCACATAGCATCACAAAAATAATCATAATACACCGTCATTTTTGCATCAACCCAAAAAATATTGGTTATTTGGTCATCTTCATCCGCCTATATAGCGTAGAAAAAAATAAGGGTCTTACAATTGCATCTTTTCAAAATATTCTAACACACCACCGATGTCTCCAATCTTCTTTTTTGTTCTTCGTTTCGATCGTAAATAATTTATATAATCTACAGGAATAAACCAAAGACTTTCACGACCACCAACTTGTTTGGTGAAAAAATCTATAGCTTCTTTTGGTGCTATTCAAGAGTTATTAGCCGTATTAACTTGGGATATTTGTGCATTGGTCATTTTTCTATGAGACCTAAAAAATGACTTTTAGATGGACTTAGAAGTTACATGCTTGTGATGTGGAATAAATGTAACGACATTATAGGTATTAGTCCCACGACAATAATCAATCTTCATTTTTCGTAGATAGTAAAATCTTGTTTCGGCTCGATGAGATTTAACATAAGCATCACGTTTGTCTTTTCTATGTTTGCCTTCTGTTGACCAAAAAATAGTGTCTCTTTTATTACTATGATCACACAAATAATGAATTGGGGTTTTGCATAACATATCCTAATTTTTGATGTTGTTACAAGAAAAATAAATATAGCAATGTATGTAAATTAGGTCTATGTTTTTTCTAAATTAGGAAACGCAAACTAATTTGCAGTTTTTTGATAAAAAATGCAAGCTAACTTGCGCTTTTCAAAAATTCAAAAAATCCAAAAAAAAAAATCAAAATCAGAAAACTGTAAGTTACCTTGCATTTTCTATCAAAAAATGCAAGACACCTTGAGTTTTCTATTTTTCAAAAATAAGGACCAAATTTACATATTCATTTCTGTATGGACTTTTTTATAACAACACGAAAAACAGGAACCCACAACTCTTTTCTTGTAATGAATTTTATCTTTTCTAGTCCTAAACCCAAAATGATATGCATAATCATTATAGAACTTGTATGCATCATCTTTGCTCTCTAACATCATGCTTATTTCAGGATTAACTCTTTGCGCATTCTTAAATTATGTATAAATTTGAACTTGAAGAATTTAATAGCTCTTGTTCATCACCATCAGCTTCTATATAATCATTCAAGTCGATATGGACATGCTTGACTTTCATGTTGTGAACGATACTTTTCATCATCCATATTGTTCCTAATATAACAGCTTCATATTAGTGAAAATGAATAATGAACATTATCAAACAACAAAAGACAACAAAGGATACTTGAATTTTCCATTACCATTCTTAAAATGGTCCATGCCCATTAACATTCCTTTAAAACTTGTAAATAAAAGGTGTTGTTAGTGACACTCCAAAAATGGATACGAGAATGACAATCAATAAAATAAAATTTTGCGTACTCCCAATGAAAATGATTTTTTACATTACGTTCGGCATACCTCCGTCGAATTTTAAACCCCTGACTTAAATTCGGTACACCTTCGTCGAATTTCAACCTGAAATCCCCATCGTATCTAAATTTGGAATGTCAGCGATAATGTCCTAAATATATTGTTCGCTCTAAATATCAAAATACACGACCATTATCCACAGCTTTATTTAGTTGGATCACTTTATTAAGCGTTTCTTTATTTAGTTGGTTCACTTTATTAAGCGTTTGTGGACATAAAAACATTTGTTTTGCAATACTATTTATGGCTATACTTGCCAGAAATTCACATTAAAAAATATGAGTATTTTATTACTATATTTTGCTGCTTTAATTGCTAACTCAAATCTGAAAACAAAAAAAGAGTCATAGGTCCACTTTATGTTGTTATAGGAAAAGTCCCTACATAAATAAATATGTAAATTTGGTCCCTATTTTTGAAAAATAAAAAACGCAAGGTGCCTTGCAATACAAGGTAACATGCAATTTTCTGATTTTGGAATTTTTTTCGAAATTTTGAACGTTTTTGAAAATTTTCAAAATTTTGAAAAGCGCAAGTTCTTTTGTGCTTTCTAATTTTGAAATTATTTTTGAAAAACGCAAGATAACTTGGGCTTTCTATTAGGAAAACGGAAGCTAGTTTGCACTTTCTGATTTTGAAATATTTTTGAAATTTTCAAAAAAAAATTAATGTTTAAAAAGCGCAAGCAAGCTTGCGCATTTTGATTTAGAAAAAACAGAGACCTAATTTATATACTAATTTCTACGAGACATTTTCTTATAACAGCAGAAATAGAGACCTCCATCTGAAAACTATATCTTACGGAATATTAAGTTAAAATAGTTTGATCAAATATTATCAATTAACAGAAATATTATTTGTAAATTTTTTTTTCCACCTTTTTGAATGTTCTAAGCTTACAAATAAAGAGCCGCTTTAGAGTGGAATAAGGTGGAACATGCAAGACTTAGAAATTGAGGATGAAAGAGAATTTGAAGGGCTCTCAGGTTCCTACATGTTCATTCATATGGTATTTAATGGAGTAGTGTTGGCTACAGTTGTACGGTATAGTTCACATTCCGTCAGATCCGCTACCATGAGATGATATGTATGGTGATATTAGGGTTGGACCAGCTTATATTCTTGCAATAAGGGATGCAGATGGGTGGATGGTGAGCCTTTTATAGTTCCGGGAGACTTTGATTCATATTGGGCTCGAGTAGCCCCACGTGCTTGTGTGTTGCCTGACCATATTCAGGGTTTGAACACCGATCATATTGGTCCGCGTACCTCTTTTGGTGGAGTTCCACTACCGCCTGATATCTTTGAGCCTACATCGTCTTAGTACACGCAGCCTCCTACGTTTGAACACCCTCCTCATTTATTTAGAGCATATGATGTACACGTTCAGGTGGTGGAGTATCCCTTGCAATATCCTCCAGATGACGCTATTATGGGTGTACCGTCCGTCGGATTGTATCAGCCTCATCAGGTTTGTATGGATTTTAAATTTTATTTAAATTACTTATCCTTGTATTCTCCACCTATTTATAATTTTTTTTTGCGCATATCAGTTTTCTCAGTAGATGGATTATAGTAGACGGACGATTGCTGCATTTGAGCGTATGCTGCTCGATTATATACAGATGATGTATCAGAGTTACCAGACTGCAGTCCAGTAGTAGCCGACTCAGTATGATGCGTAGATATAGGGATTACAGACCCAAATTCAACAGCTTCAGGAGCAACTTCATGCCGGACCTGAGCCTCACGACTTTGATGACGTCAACGACGACAGTGACGACGACAGTGTAGATGAAAAGGAGATTGATAGTGGTTCCGATCACATAGACCGATGTGCTGCATATAGATGTTTCAGTTTATATTATTATTTTTCACGCATTACGATAGTTGGTTGCATATTATGTTGGTAATGATGCTATTATTATATGTACTTGTCTATATATTATGACATTGTGTTGATTATATTTTATGTTAAGTATGACATTGTGTTGATTATAGCATTGTGTACTTTATCAACGGTGAGTATAGCATTGTGTTGCTTATAATTTATGCTTATTATTAAACTTATTATTAAACTTTATCCCTGATATATATTTTTTTTAAAAAGATATAGGCCCGTCTCAACCCAAATTCAAAAAATAGACAACCATTTTCATTATCCAATTAAACATTTCAAAAATCACGTTGCTCATCAAAAATATCGAACTTCTTCTTCTCTAGAGAAAAAATCGGACTCCCTCTTCTAAAAAAATCGAACTCCATCTTCCAACTTCAAACAGCTCGCGATTGCTTCCAATTTCCGATTGCTCGATCACTTTTGACAGTCTGCAGCTTCGTCTTCGATCAATCTCTCTACATCTTATAGGTACGTAAATTTGTAAATTAGGGTTTTTTCTATTTTAATGAAATTCAAAAATTGAATTTACAGTATAATTTAAAGTAAATTCGCAAATAGATTTAATTTGCAAGTATAATTTCATGGTTAAGACTACCACTTTCTTTGCTTAAACATTATATGTTTATTCAAACATTTATTTTGTGAATATTGGCGGCGCTGTGAATGCTCTACAGTAGGAAGTAATGCAAGCATGAAGGGTAGAATTTTCTTGTTTATGTGGTAGGAAGTAATGCAATCACGATGGGTAGTGTTTCCTGCTGTTATGTTGGTAGTCATGGTTCATGTCAGTTTAGAACTATGATTATGTAACTGGCATTCATTCAATAATTTTGTAATGTTTAATTAGATATATACATGTTATTTACTTGTTTTAAACTTTTAGTGTTGTGTAAACTTCATGGATATGGTTCTTTAATATTGTTTATCATATTTTAGTATTGTATGAACTGATTTGGTTTTATCAAATTCACATTTGGACACTTGGATGTATTCATTTTATAACTTAATTTCATATTTACTTCAGATCATGAGTATTTTCGTTCAAACCTTGATACACTAGCGCATGAAAATACTGTTAGCCGAGTTACATGTGCTTCCTTTTATGTTTTGTTGTCCATGGTATACGATGTGATTTTTCAAAACAAGCAAGCTTAAATTTTCATTTATTTTAGTATATGTAAATATTATTGCATAATCAAATTAATTTTAAACATAAAACATTGAAATATACGCCGATATGGTCTCGAGGTGAACTTTAAGGTCCAATATGTAAATCCGATATTGGCATCTGAGATGAACTTGTTTCGTCCGAGATCTCCCCCGACACGATACCGAGTCACTAAAATCGTCGAGACGAAACGTGACTGATATCCGAAATTTAAAACCTTGGTGACATGCCTGTGACAGTTTGTTGTTGCAATTTGCAACATAATTGTAACAGTTCTGTAACACTTTTGTAATGTTACCGCTAACAATTTGTGTATATAGTTTCGTAACGCCTTTCTGATGTTGCTGTATGACAATTTAGTAACATTTTTCTGACGTTACTGCATAATAATTTCGTAACACTTTTCTAACGTTACGAATAACAAGTAACAGCGTAACGCCTATTAGATTAATTCTGATGTAGTTCCCCCTCCACTCCAATTCTAGTAATATAAAGAAATTTCATACCAACTTATAACTCGACACTTCCATACCCAGGCGAACTTGTACCCAGTTAGTGATTCTCAGTCATTAGTTTATGCATATTCTACATCAAAAATCCTAGTAGGCTTAATTTGCTAACATTATAGAGCTGCACCTTGCATCCAGATAACTTTTGTTTTAACAGTGGTTTACTATTCTCAAACCCCTTTACTTTCTGATTAACACATACACATTTATGTTCCTTTACTTTTTCTTTAAAACAATTCCGCATGTACCATCAAAATTACTAAAACAAATTATTGAAAAAGTTAAGGGCCAACTCTAAAAACAGGCACTTCATTGTTCTAATTAGCTTAGGCAGTAAAGATATACCATGAAATTCACAAATAAGACATAGAGGTAGAATAATGGAGTTAACTTTAAGATAGTCAAGGTCCCTGGTAGCCCTAATGCCTCTTTTCACATGATACACCACCTTCAATCCAATTGAGTTGTGATCCACGTTATGAAAACAAGGTGACTGCTCTTGCACATTATAAACATTATGTGATAAAGGGGCAAACAAGGTTTTAACTCTCGAATTTCGGTCACTTCTCATCTTGGATGAGATGAGTGTATCTCGGGTATACATCTCGGGTTCATATCTCATATTTGAAAGTCTATATCGGGATTATCTTGGAGTAACTTAAGTGTCCAAAATTGATATTATAAAGATTTTCACTATAATTGTTATTTAAATATAAACTTAATAATGTACATAATTCATAATAAACGATGATATTAATTTTTCTTCTTAGATGAGAGTGGTTACATGATAGATTCGATATTGATTAAATGGATCATACTCATTTGAATATTAAAAATAGAAAATAAACAATAAGTCATATAGTTTTTCTTACTCGTTAAAAATAAAAAATAAATTGGAATCGGAGAACTAGCAAAAAGTCATTAGCGTGCAATTTCTTTTGGAGCCATATAAGAAGTTAAAGAAATATGTAAATAGAAAAACATCCTCACATGAGATCTTATATTAAGATTTATCTCAAATTCTACTTGAGATCTTAGTATCTTGGATGAGATGGGTGTCAAATAAGGTATAAAAAAATTTAATGTCTCGTTTCACTAAATCTCATCTCGCTCAAGTTCTAAAATGAGATCTCGAGCGAGATCTCAGATGAGATAAACGAGATTTGAAACAGTGGGGGTGAACTTATAAAAAATGATAAATAAGGAATCGATTAAACAGAATTTCATACATCAGAGGAAAAAATTAGCAGATAATCTCCATTCACCTGTTAGCATAGGTAAACAATATATCACAAGAAAATCTTTTCTCGAGAATAACCAGGCAGGCACTGCTTATGCAGGTATATACGGGATCAGTATTGGAAATACAATAATATATGTACACTTGGTGATACTAGACACGATATCAAGAAGGGAAACAAATATATAAGCATACACTGAAAAGCTTATAGTCATTTTGAGGGTAACAATGCTTAAAAGTTATAACATACTACTATATGTTACTAAGAATTTGTAGTGGCAGTGGCAATACTAGGACGTTTTTTTTTTAATTTTATGAAATACTAGTTTGATTCTGAAGACATTAATGTGAAAAGAAGAGGAATACTAGAAATTAAGATAAATGCATCAAATATAAGAAAATCAAGTACAATATTTACTTGAGTATCTTATAATGTTTATTTGTGTATCTTAGATCCGTGTAACAATCACTATATGACACGAACTCCTTCAGCGCCTAAAATATAAAGTATTTTCTGAGCGCTTTTAAAACTACTTCACTTCGAAAATCTGAGTTTATTTTAAGTCTAAAACAACTTTATGTCGACATATGGTTGGTGATATGTTGACATATCAAACTCAGACTGATTTGGCTGCAAGTGATGATATGATGATGCATTGAGTTTAATATGTATGGATAATACAATTTACTGATTTTGTGGAAGAAATATCTTCCACGCTCTATACAATACAAGATAATACGCTTTGGGATAGAATTTAGGAGCAGCTTGCACGTTATTCTAAATAATGCAATTCTTGAAGTTTATTGTACATCAGAGTGGCGCAGCGGAAGCGTGGTGGGCCCATAACCCACAGGTCCCAGGATCGAAACCTGGCTCTGATAGTATTTTTCTCTTTCTTTGTGTATGCAAGGGTAATTTGGTCCTTGTGTATGTGTGTGATTCTCTATGCGTTTATTATTGTCTGGTCATACATGACTCTACTGTGTGATCATAGATTTATAAAATCGTTTGTTGAGTCAATGGAAGAACGATTGATATGCATTATCTTTTCTAGTCCTAAACCCAAAATGAAATGCATAATCATTATAGAACTTGTATGCATCATCTTCGCTCTCTAATTTCATGCTTATTTCAGGATTAACTCTTTGCGCATTCTTAAATGAATTATGTCTAAATTTGAACTTGAAGAATTTAATAGTTCTTGTTCATCACCATCGGCTTCTATATAATCATTCAAGTTGATATGGACATTCTTGAGTTTCATGTTGTGAACGATACTTTTCATCATCCATATTGTTCCTAATATAAAAGCTTTATTAGTTTAAATGAATAATGAACATTATCAAACAACAAAAGACAACAAAGGGTACTTGAATTATGCATTACCATTCTTAAAATGGTCCATGCCCATTAACATTCCTATAAAACTTGTAAATACAAGGTGTTGTTAGTGACACTCCAAAATGGATACGAGAATGACAATCAATAAAATAAAATTTTGTGTACTCCCAATGAAAATGATTTTTTACATTACATTCGGCGTACCTCCGTCAAAATTTAAACGTATACCCCCGACTTAAATTCGGTACACCTTCGTCGAATTTCAATCTGAAATCCCCATCGTATCTAAATTTGGAATGTCAGTGATAATGTCCTAAATATATTGTTCGCTCTAAATATCAAAATACACGACCATTATCCACGGCTTTATTCATTTGGATCACTTTATTAAGCGTTTCTTTATTTAGTTGGTTCACTTTATTAAGCGTTTGTGGACATAAAAACATTTGTTTTGCAATACTATTTATGGCTATACTTGCCAAAAATTCACACTAAAAAATATGAGTATTTTATTACTATATTTTGCTGCTTTAATTGCTAACTCAAATCTGAAAACAAAAAAAAGAGTCATAGGTCCACTTTATGTTGTTATAGGAAAAATCCCTACATAAATAAATATGTAAATTTGGTCTCTATTTTTGAAAAATTAAAAACGCATGGTGCCTTGCGATACAAGGTAACATGCAATTTTCAGATTTTGGAATTTTTTTCGAAACTTTGAACGTTTCCGAAATTTTTCAAAATTTTGAAAAGCGCAAGTTATTATATGCTTTCTGATTTTGAAATTACTTTTGAAAAACGCAAGATAACTTGCGCTTTCTATTAGGAAAACGGAAGCTAGTTTGCACTTTCTGATTTTGAAATATTTTTGAAATTTTCAAAAAAAAATTATTGTTTAAAATCGCAAGCAAGCTTGCGCATTTTGATTTAGAAAAAACAGAGACCTAATTTATATACTAATTTCTACGGGACCTTTTCTTATAACAGCAGAAATAGAGACCTCCAAATGAAAACTAAGACAGCGAACGAATCCTCGTATGCCCCCGAGGATAGATTATTACAAGCCATACTTGGCATTCAGGTATCCACTTCAAAAGAAACTTACAAAGAACAGGTTTAACCGAAGCTGTTCAAACAGGCATAGGTCAATTAAATGGTATTCCCATAGCAATTGGGGTTATGGATTTTCAGTTTTTGGGGGGTAGTATGGGATCTGTAGTAGGCACTATATCTTACGGAATATAAAGTTAAAATAGTTTGATCAAATATTATAATTTAACAGAAATATTATTTGTAGAAAAGTTTTTTCACCTTTTTGAATGTTCTAAGCTTACAAATAAAGAGCCGCTTTAGAGTGGAATAAGGTGGAACATGCAAGACTTAGAAATTGAGGATGAAAGAGAATTTGAAGGGCTTTCAGGTTCCTACATGTTCATTCATATGGTATTTAAAGGAGGGGTGTTGGCTACAGTTGTACGGTATAGTTCACATTCCGTCAGATCCGCTACCATGAGATGATATGTATGGTGATATTAGGGTTGGACCAGCTTATATTCTTACGATGAGGGATGCGGGATGGGTGGATGGTGAGCCTTTTACAGTTCCGGGAGACTTTGATTCATATTGGGCTCGAGTAGCCCCACGTGCTTGTGTGTTGCCTGATCATATTTAGGGTTTGAACACCGATCATATTGGTCCGCGTACCTCTTTTGGTGGAGTTCCACTATCGCCTGATATCTTTGAGCCTACATCGTCTCAGTACACGTAGCCTCCTACGTTCGACCCCCCTCCTCATTTATTTAGAGCATATGATGTACACGTTCAGGTGGTGGAGTATCCCTTGCAATATCCTCCAGATGACGCTATTATGGGTGTACCGTCTGTCGGATTGTATCAGCCTCATCAGGTTTGTATGGATTTTAAATTTTATTTAAATTACTTATCCTTGTATTCTACACCTATTTATAATTTTTTTGTGCGCATATCAGTTTTCTTAGTACATGGATTACGATAGACGGACGATTGCTTCATTTGAGCGTATGACGCTCGATTATACACAGATGATGTATCAGAGTTACCAGACTGCGGTCCAAAAGTAGCCGACTCAGTATGATGCGTAGATACAGGGATTACAGACCCAAATTCAACAGCTTCAGGAGCAGCTTCATGTCGGACCTGAGCCTCACAACTTTGATGACGTCAACGATGACAGTGACGACGACAGTGGAGACGAAAAGGAGATTGATAGTGGTTCCGATCACATAAACCGATGCGCTGCATATAGATGTTTCGGTTTATATTATTATTTTTCACGCATTACGATAGTTGGTTGCATATTATGTTGGTAATGATGCTATTATTATATGTACTTGTCTATATATTATGGCATTGTATTGATTATATTTTATGTTGAGTATGACATTGTGTTGATTATAGCATTGTGTACTTTATCTACGGTGAGTATAGCATTGTGTTGATTATAATTTATGCTCATTATTAAACTTATTATTAAACTTTATCCCCGATATATTTTTTTTAACAAAAAAGTTATAGGCCCGTCTCAACCCAAATTCAAAAAACAGATAACCATTTCCATTATCCAATTAAACTTTTCAAAAATCACGTTGCTCATCATCAGAAATATCGAACTTCCTCTTCTCCAGAGAAAAAATCGAACTCCCTCTTCTAAAAAAATCGAACTCCATCTTCCAACTTCAAACAGCTCGCGATTGCTTCCAATTTCTGATTGCTCGATCGCTTTTGACAGTCTGCAGCTTCGTCTTCGATCAATCTCTCTACATCTTATAGGTACGTAAATTTGTAAATTAGGGTTTTTTTTTCTATTTTAATGAAATTCAAAAATTGAATTTACAGTATAATTTAAAGTAAATTCGCAAATAGATTTAATTTGCAAGTATAATTTCATGGTTAAGACTACTACTTTCTTTGCTTAAACATTATATGTTTATTCAAACATTTATTTTGTGAATATTGGCGGCGCTGTGAATGCTCTACAGCAGGAAGTAATGCAAGCACGAAGGGTAGAATTTCCTTGTTTATGTGGTAGGAAGTAATGCAATCACGATGGGTAGTGTTTCCTGCTGTTATGTTGGTATTCATGGTTCATGTCAGTTTAGAACTTTAATTATGTAAGTGGCGTGCATTCAATAATTTTGTAATGTTTAATTAGATATATACGTGTTGTTTACTTGTTTTAAACTTTTAGTGTGATGTCAACTTCATGGATATGGTTCTTTAATATTGTTTATCATATTTTAGTATTGTATGAACTAATTTGGTTTTATCAAATTCGCATTTGGACACTTGCATGTATTCATTTTATAACTTAATTTCATATTTACTTCAGATCATGAGTATTTTCGTTCAAACCTTGATACACTAGCGCATGAAAATACTGTTAGCCGAGTTAAATCTTGAATGAGATGAGTGTATCTCGGGTGTACATCTCGGGTTAATATCTCAGATTTGAAAGTCTATATCGGGATTATCTTGGAGTCACTTAAGTGTCTAAAAATGATATTATAAAGATTTTCACTATAATTGTTATCTAAATATAAATTTAATAACGTACATAATTCATAATGAACGATGATATTAATTTTTCTTCTTAGATGAGAGTGGTTACATGATAGATTCGATATTGATTAAATGGATTCTACTCATTTGAATATTAAAAATAGAAAATAAACAATAAGTCATATATTTTTTCTTACTCATTAAAAAATAAAAAATAAATTGGAATTGGAGAACTAGCAAAAAGTCATTAGCGTGCAATTTCTTTTTGAGCCATATAAGAAGTTAAAGAAATATGTAAATAGAAAAACATCCTCACATGAGATTTTATTAAGATTTATCTCAAATTCTGCTTGATATCTTAGTATCTTGGACGAGATGGGTGTCAAATAAGGTATAAAAAAATTTAATGTCTCGTTTCACTAAATCTCGTCTCGCTCAAGTTCTAAAATGAGATCTCAAGCGAGATGTCAGATGAGATAAACGAGATTTGAAACAGTGGGGGTGAACTTATAAAAAATGAAACATAAGGAATCGATTAAACAGAATTTCATACATCAGAGGAAAAAATTAGCAGATAATCTCCATTCACCTGTTAGCATAGGTAAACAGTATATCACAAGAAAATCTTTTCTCGAGAATAACCAAGAAGGCACTACTTATGCATGCAAATACGGGATCAGTATTGGAAATACAATAATATATGTACGCTTGGTGACACTATGCACGATAACAAGAAGGGAAACAAATATATAAGCATACACTGAAAAGCTTATAGTGATTTCGAGGGTAACAATGTTTAAAAGTTATAACATACTACTATATATTACTAAGAATTTGTAGTGGCAGTGGCAATACTAGGACCTTTTTTTTAATTTTATGAAATACTAGTTTGATTCTGAAGACATTAATGTGAAAAGAAGAGGAATACTAGAGATTGAGATAAATGCATCAAATATAAGAAAATCAAGTACAATATTTACTTGAGTATCTTATAATGTTTATTTATGTATCTTAGATCCGTGTAAACAATCACTATATGACACAAAGTCCTTCAACGCCTAAAATATAAAGTATTTTCTGAACGCTTTTAAAACTACTACACTTCGAAAATCTGATTTTATTTTAAGTCTGAAACAACTTTATGTCGACATATGGTTGGTGATATGTTGACATATCAAACTCAGACTGATTTGGTTGCAAGTGATGATATGATGATGCATTGAGTTTAATATGTATGGATAATACAATTTACTGATTTTATGGAAGAAATATCTTCCACGCTCTATACAATACAAGATAATACGCTTTGGGATAGAATTTAGGAGCAGCTTGCACGTTATTCTAAATAATGCAATTCTTGAAGTTTATTGTACATCAGAGTGGCACAGCGGAAGCGTGGTGGGCCCATAACCCACAGGTCCCAGGATCGAAACCTGGCCCTGATAGTATTTTTCTCTTTCTTTGTGTTTGCAAGGGTAATTTGGTCCTTGTGTATGTGTGTGATTCTCTATGCGTTTTTTATTGTCTGTTCATACATGACTCTACTGTGTGATCATAGATTTATAAAATCGTTTGTTGAGTCAATGGAAAAACGATTGATATGCATTATCTTTACTAGTCCTAAACCCAAAATGATATGCATAATCATTATAGAACTTGTCTGCATCATCTTTGCTCTCTAACATCATGCTTATTTCAGGATTAACTCTTTGTGCATTCTTAAATGAATTATGTCTAAATTTAAACTTGAAGAATTAAATAGCTCTTGTTCATCACCATCGGCTTCTATATAATCATTCAAGTCGATATGGACATTCTTGAGTTTCATGCTGTGAACGATACTTTTCATCATCCATATTGTTACTAATATAATAGCTTTATTAGTGTAAATGAATAATGAACATTATCAAACAACAAAAGACAACAAAGGGTACTTGAATTATCCATTACCATTCTTAAAATGGTCCATGCCCATTAACATTCCTATAAAACTTGTAAATACAAGGTGTTGTTAGTGACACTCCAAAATGGATACGAGAATGACAATCAATAAAATAAAATTTTGTGTACTCCCAATGAAAATGATTTTTTACATTACATTCGGCGTACCTCCGTCGAATTTAAACCTATACCCCCGACATAAATTCGGTACACCTTCGTCGAATTTCAACCTGAAATCCCCATCGTATCTAAATTTGGAATGTCAGCGATAATGTCCTAAATATATTGTTCGCTCTAAATATCAAAATACACGACCATTATCCACGGCTTTATTCAGTTGGATCACTTTATTAAGCGTTTCTTTATTTAGTTGGTTCACTTTATTAAGCGTTTGAGGACATAAAAACATTTGTTTTGCAATACTATTTATGGCTACACTTGCCAAAAATTTACACTAAAAAATATGAGTATTTTATTACTATATTTTGTTGCTTTAATTGCTAACTCAAATCTGAAAACAAAAAAGTGAGTCATAGGTCCACTTTATGTTGTTATAGAAAAAATTCCTACATAAATAAATATGTAAATTTGGTCTCTATTTTTAAAAAATAAAAAACGCAAGGTGCCTTGCGATACAAGGTAACATGCAATTATCTGATTTGGAATTTTTTTTCGAAATTTTGAACGTTTTCGAAATTTTTCAAAATTTTAAAAAGCGCAAGTTATTATGTGCTTTCTGATTTTGAAATTATTTTTTGAAAAACGCAAGATAACTTGCGCTTTCTATTAGGAAAACGGAAGCTAGTTTGCACTTTCTGATTTTGAAATATTTTTGAAATTTTCAAACAAAAATTATTGTTTAAAAAGCGCAAGCAAGCTTGCGCATTTTGATTTAGAAAAAACAAAGACCTAATTTATATACTAAATTCTACGGGACCTTTTCTTATAACAGCAGAAATAGAGACCTCCAAATGAAAACTAAGACAGCGAACGAATCCTCGTATGCCCCCGAGGATAGATTATTACGAGCCATACTTGGCATTCAGGTATCCACTTCAAAAGAAACTTACAAAGAACAGGTTTAACCGAAGCTGTTCAAACAGGCATAGGTAAATTAAATGGTATTTCCATAGCAATTGGGGTTATGGATTTTCAGTTTTTGGGGGGTAGTATGGGATCTGTAGTAGGCACTATATCTTATGGAATATAAAGTTAAAATAGTTTGATCAAATATTACCAATTAACAGAAATATTATTTGTAAAAAAGTTTTTTCACCTTTTTGAATGTTCTAAGCTTACAAATAAAGAGCCGCTTTAGAGTGGAATAAGGTGGAACTTGCAAGACTTAGAAATTGAGGATGAAAGAGAATTTGAAGGGCTTTCAGGTTCCTACACGTTCATTCATATGGTATTTAAAGGAGCGGTGTTGGCTACAGTTGTATGGTATAGTTCACATTCCGTCAGATCCGCTACCATGAGATGATATGTACGGTGATATTAGGGTTGGACCAGCTTATATTCTTGCGATGAGGGATGCGGGATGGGTGGATGGTGAGCCTTTTACAGTTCCGGAAGACTTTGATTCATATTGTGCTCGAGTAGCCCCACGTGCTTGTGTGTTGCCTGATCATATTCAGGGTTTGAACACCGATCATATTCGTCCGCGTACCTCTTTTGGTGGAGTTCCACTATCGCCTGATATCTTTGAGCCTACATCGTCTCAGTACACGTAGCCTCCTACGTTCGACCCCCCTCCTCATTTATTTAGAGCGTATGATGTACACGTTCAGGTGGTGGAGTATCCCTTGCAATATCCTCCAGATGACGCTATTATGGGTGTACCGTCCGTCGGATTGTATCAGCCTCATCAGGTTTGTATGGATTTTAAATTTTATTTAAATTACTTATCCTTGTATTCTCCACCTATTTATAATTTTTTTGTGCGCATATCAGTTTTCTTAGTACATGGATAACGATAGATGGACGATTGCTGCATTTGAGCGTATGATGCTCGATTATACACAGATGATGTATCAGAGTTACTAGACTGCGGTCCAGCAGTAGCCGACTCAGTATGATGCGTAGATACAGGGATTACAGACCCAAATTCAACAGCTTCAGGAGCAGCTTCATGTCGGACCTGAGCCTCACGACTTTGATGACGTCAACGGTGACAGTGACGACGATAGTGGAGACGAAAAGGAGATTGATAGTGGTTCCAATCACATAAACCGATGCGCTGCATATAGATGTTTCGGTTTATATTATTATTTTTCACGCATTACGATAGTTGGTTGCATATTATGTTGGTAATGATGCTATTATTATATGTACTTGTCTATATATTATGACATTGTATTGATTATATTTTATGTTGAGTATGACATTGTGACGACCCGAACTCGATGTCCGACAACAACATCAAATTCGTATCGCCGGAGCTTGCAACAACATTAGATGATAAATAACACAGCGGAAATAAAAGATGATATCACTGATACAACATGAATACAATATCCAAATACATCAATTTGATACAATGATAATCATCAACATCAGAGAATACAAAAAAATACAGCGGAACACGATACAATATGATAAGTCTTCACAGAATCCAATACTGCAACTCTGATCCAAAAACTCCAAAGACAAAGCTCCCAAAACTCCAAGCTCGATCCACCATAAAGGTTGCACCAAGATAAGCAAGTCTCGTCCACGGACTCCAAAGACTCCAAAATGATCAAATAGAAAGCTGAAGGCTACCCAAACGATATCTACTACCTGACTATCTGAAAAACCAAACTCTAGACTGCCCGTGTGGAAAATGGTGGGCACCCAGAGTTTAGAAAGGGAACAATAAACTTCGAGTCAGTCGTGGGACTGGTATGAGCAAACAAAAACATTTGATCTTTGAAACAAACAAAAGGTTTTAAGTTTTGAAATCCGCAATGCTTTTTGAAAATGAAACTACCATAAGGCCTCCCGCCACACACACAATGCAAACGCAGAATGGGAGGAGATTTCTCCTTATGATAGTCAAAAATGCTTGATATGAGGAAATTTCTTTGATATTATTACTATAAGTGAAAAGTGCATAAAAACCATTTCGAAAGTATAATATAAATCCTAGCCAGCATAGACATTTCGAACTATGCCTACTATAGCTACCATCCAAACAGTGGGGTGCCACCATAAGTAGATGGAAGGTAATACAACTAAAACCGTACAAGGCACGTATTGGATGAATGGATTTCCAACAAATGGTCAGGCTAAGGAACTTCCTATTGCCACATGGGAACGCCTCTGGCGGGACGCCCCGAGAACCTACCCGGCTCTCTGCCAAACAAGGCCGGCTACCCCCTTCCCGGGGAAAAAAACCTCAGATATGCCACCCCCGGTCCTTTGGGACCTTTAACCGAGGATCCTCTACACCAAAAACATCACACAGTAATAGATATATACTACAGTGCCCACATGAGTAAGTATCTGGGCTCCATACCATGATACTACCCTTTTCCAGAAGGAATGGTCATACCCTAGGGGAGCTACCCCTGAAACCTTGCCGCATCTTTCCTGTTTCGACCATTACCGGTTTGTGAGGCTCGATGAGGTTTCGTCCACAAAGCTACGCTTTTTCACAAAGCCATGCTTCGATCACAAATGATCAACAAATTATCGTCAATCACACAGCAGCACTTAGCATGCCACACTACCAAATTGGGAGTATATCGCTGGTAAATTTCAACTACATAACCTCTGAGCTCGTACGTCTCAGAGAAGGGTGTTAAGCTAAGAGAATAAATTCTCCGCCACCAACAGATATGTATTTAAAAGAAATCGGCTCTATATCTCAAAGTGTAGTGTCAGACACACGACCATACAAGTCTGTTCCAGGCTCGAACAGAACCGGCACTTCCGAAGAAGCCCTTGCAATTCGGGTATCCACAATCCCGATCGGACTTCCCATCACTTAGGGAATCTCTATACTGTAGCTACTCAGTGCAGAGACAATCGATAGGTCATCCTATCGTTCTCGCAAATACCCGGTCTTCACCACCGGTCTTCAAATGCTATCCATAACGACGTATCATTATTCAGAATGGGTTATATGACACAAGGTCCTCTCCCGGCTAAACCGAATAATGAGCGCAATATTTTAAAAACATATGGATATGGATTTCAGTTAAGTCACAACTTAAATTCAAAACTATTTCAAATGGTTTACACAAATTACCATTTCAAATCTTTAACTAAAAGGATTTATTTCACAAAGTTCACCAAGTTTCACAAAGATCCATTTACGGATTTCAAAACAATTTCCATTTCGAGTGGGTTAATCCATTTAATCTTTAAATCAAAGATTTAACTTATGGCTTTCAAAAACCGTTTTCAAAAGTTCATTCATAACTTGGAAAACTGTTTTTCAATTCAAATTTGAAATTCCTATAATACCAATTTGGAAATTCATTTCTTATATGAAAGCTTTTATCATTTGAAAATAGCAGTTTTCGTTTTGGAAAAAATTCGATTTCAATTATACAAGTTAAAGTTTCTCAAACTTGGGTTAAATTTAATTCTCAAAACAACACTTTTAAAATTGGTTTAAAAACCCATATAAACTTGTATGGCCTTTTATTTCATAAATTCTCAAATAGAATTTAATTTCAAATTTGAATTCAATTTTAAATTGAATTATTAAGTTTCAAAACTTTATTAAGTTATTCAAAATAACCTTTATTTTAGAAATTCTTTTCCAAAAGCTTTTCATTTTAAAACTCGATCCATTCTCAAAATCATTTGAATTCAAAAATTCAATTTAAAAATTATTTCAAAAATCTATGACTTAACCAATCTCCGCGTGCAATCCATATTTGTGTGTGTATAGTGTAGTCCAAGGGGTTTACACAATAGTGCACACATCTATCATAAGAATATCGATAAGAGGTATAACCCATAACGCTTATCTTCATTCACAGATTCATAGATAAAGTAAATTAATCAATCACAAAGATTTACTAATATGATTCGATGTGGATTTCGGATAACCAACTAGAATCCGACTCCCTGTCGCACCGAAATCTAAATGTCATTTACGGGTCAAAGGGTTGCATATTCATATAACAATATATTCATCACAAATAAAACAACTCATCACAAAACATTTCAAATCATCACATAGCATCACAATCACATATCAAATATGTCAATCCATCATATAGCATTCAATAACAATCAAACATCTACAATTAAGATGAACAAATTGGGTGGTTTTTAAATTTATCAACCACATAATTGCTTTCATTAGTAATCTTTAATCAATGATTAATTATCATTAACTATAATTGATTAAGTTTTTAATCACCTTTATTAATTAAATCATCTCTAAATTAATTATCTAAATTAATTGACCCTTAATTAATTAAATATAAATTTCTTATTCCTTAACTAACTACTTTAATTAATAAATCTTTAATTATTGATTAATTAATCATTAATCCTTAATTATCTTCCCTTAACTACTTTCACTAAGTAATCACTATCTTAATTTAATCATTCATTAATTACTTGATCAATTAACTTAAATTACAAATTAATATACTTAAATTAATAAATGCTCAATTATTAATTAATTTAATCTTAATTATAACTAATTATCCTTTAATTGATTTTGTTAATTATTAATGAATTAATATTAATTACTAATCATTATTTACTTGATTATCATTAACGATATAAATTTACTTACTTTTAAGTCAAAGTTTTAAAACATTTGATTTTTTTTTCTCTCTAAATCTTTTATTAAGTTTCATTTAAAATAACTTGTTAAAAAAATGATAAGTTTAAAACTTAGTTGTTTTAAAAAAAAATCCTTTATCTCAAAATCTTCAATTTCTACCTTCTACTTAATAAATAAATCATCATTTATAGGAGAAAATTTTAAAAATTTATTTAACTAAGTTATTAAAGTCTTCAAACTGGAAATATAAAACTCCCCAGGTAAACACGAATGTTCCCCGAGCCAAACCCCAATGTACTCGAGCCCCGCTTCGAGTTTTATCAAAATTTACCCGAGCGCCCCCTAAAATTTCGAACTTAAGAATTTTCTAAGTGTTTTACGCTCGCATCAAAAACCACTTCGAGTTGAAACCCGATCCACCCTTGC
This sequence comes from Allium cepa, assembly GCA_030765085.1. Classification (NCBI taxonomy): domain Eukaryota; kingdom Viridiplantae; phylum Streptophyta; class Magnoliopsida; order Asparagales; family Amaryllidaceae; genus Allium; species Allium cepa. Next base: position 573,685,596 of record CM060937.1, on the reverse strand, counting down.
TTTTCCCCGAGCTCTTCTTCGAGTCGCCATCCCTCATACTTCCAGTTCGTCCTTATAAAACGTCGTCTTCCCCAAATAATATACCCAGTGCACAACCCAACCCCGTGCGCATGCACACGAACCGCAACCACATCCAGCCACCGCCGTGATCCTCAGCAAGTCAACGACGATGCCCTGAAGCCTCGCGACCACCCCGACTGGCGAAAAACCCATCAAATCGAAATCGAGCCAAATTCGAACCCAATACTACTTCCTGGAACCCCACGCGTCTTCTGAAAACCCTCCGCCTCGCCGCTACACACCACCAGAACCCACGCCATTCTGGCCGAAGGCACTTCGACCCACCACGAACTCGACCCCCCAGGTGCGATCGCCTGTATCGCAGTGTCGACGACGAAATTTGTTCAAGAATGTCAACAACCAAAACATACCGTTAAACCCTAAATCATCGCTCCATGACCAATCTAGTCATCAAAAAAATGTAGCTCCATTTTTCCACCAATCTACGACACGCAAGCTACCTCCCATCATGATCTCGACGAATATAAATTTGCTAATGAACGGAAATTGACGAATTTGCTTATTCCATTCAAACCCAAATTTCTCCATGAATATAAATTTAAAAATCTTAAATTGATTATCAAAAATCATAAATTTGAAATGCAAATCTGTTTATATGATCGAAATTCGAAATTAAATCATTTGATTTCCCTCTTTTTTTTTCTTTGTTGGTTATTACTGACATTTTCATATGCCAGAATCTCTGCCAGTTAAAATTATCTAAAATTATTTTTAAAATGTGAATCGGACTATTTCTAACAGTTTCCCTTTAAACATTATAACTTAAAACTGCTTGCATATTAAGGTACGAATTTTTTTCTCGTAATTTTGTTGATCTGTTAATTAAACAGAGACCTGTATATAGGTACACAGATATGCATATCAGTATTAACATACATATATACATGAAGTCGTCTCTGAACAAAGATGTAAAGCATACTACTCAACAAAATTTCAAGCATTATCACATGCAACTGGCCAAATAACTTAGGCTTTATAGAAAAGGTCTACTTACAGTTTTAAAATACACTGTAAATTTTATCTGCAGTAAAAAAATTTCTTCAAATTTTCACCTAAAGTATTTTCACCTAAACTTATATCCTGTTATTATAACATATTTTGTTTATAACTCATATCCTATAGAAAATCAGGGAAGAAAGGATTGATTTTTTCGTCATGCTTTTAAAGCTTGTAGGAGAACAGGGAATTACATGCATGAACACAGACATGTCTACTTCAATCCACAGATGTTTACCGACATGCAAGCGTACCCACATAATTATTTAAGAAAAATCCAGATCATATTTCAATGAGCATTAAGATAAAAGAGGGTTCAATGGTTTGCTCACCTGACTTTTAAGTTTGAACAGAGGAAGAACAGTTGTTTTCTTTTATGCTTTGCTTTTAAATTTGTTTTGCTTTGCCCTTTTTTGATTTTTTTTTCCTTGCTATACCCTGAGTTGCCTCTGCTTGATTCTTCCAGGTTTGATTTTTTTCCAGTTTGAAGCTTTGGTTTTCAAGCTTGATTCTTGCTTTGATATTTTTGATTTATTTTCTGTTTTTGATGTACACTGCTTTCAGATTTGATCTTGCACTTGCTCTGAATCTGGAATTGGATTTGCTTTTTTTTTTCTTTCTAATCTGTTTTGATTTTTTTTTACAGATCTTTGGAGAGGAGGATTTTCGAATTTGAGTTTGAAGATGGTTTCTTGTTTTCTTTGGTTTCTTTTCTCATGTTTGAGAAGAATGAATACAACTGACTCTTAACATTTTTTCTTTCCTGGTTCCTTATTTCAGGCCTTGAGAAGATCAATGGCCTGATTACATTTTTTTTATTTTATATTTTTTTTTCAAAAGTTCAAGTCCACTTGTAACTTTATTTCTATGCATGTTGTACACTTATTGTTTGTAGGGAAATTTATGTTTGAATCCCTTGACTCAATTTAATCTGTAAACTTTAGTTTTAAACCTTCATGTGTATGTTTTCATATATGCATATGCTTTAAATTTTAAAAGTTGTTTATGTTTTTATTTGGTTATATCCTCTTTTCATATTTATATTTTACACAAATAAAATTTCTATTGTTTTTCACCTTCAACTTAAGTTTAGCTCACTATTTCTATATACAACTAATTTATACATTTTATATTCATGCATTTCTTTTATTATTTATTTTTCTTTTTGTACAACCTTTAAAAAGTTAAGAGTGATTTAAATATTTTGATTACATATTTACAAAGGATTACTTTTATTTATATAGGTGAATTTTACATAAAAATAATATTTTAAAAATGAGTGCATTAATATTTTTTTTTTTCAACTTCCAAATATATCTAATATATTTAAAATTTAGAAACAACCTTTTTACTGATTTAAAGCTTTTAATTCTGTTTTATTTTTAATACATTTTATTTTTGAAAAACAATATTTGTTGATAAATTACTTATCCTTATATTCCAAATCAATTTGCTATTTATCTTTAAATCAATATTTATTTTTAAATCAAAAATTTTCTATTTATTAAATTACTTATCTCTGAATTTTAAACCAAATCCTACTTATAATCTAAAATTTTAAATTCATTCAAGAAATTTCCTAATTAATTCATGAATGAATTCACAATTTATTTTAAAAAATTAAATTAATTGCCAAATTAATTGTAGTTAATTTTCAGGAATGTTACAGATTCCCCCCCTTAAAGAAATTTCGTCCCCGAAATTTGCTAGGGAGACGAGAAAGAATAGATGATAGATAAAGAACGATTGATCAGATCAGATCGAAATATTTATTCTGCATTCGGTTTACCAAATCAGAGCATCAACAAATATGAGAATCAACTCATTCAATTACGAAATAATTGGGTTATTTAATCTACGGAGTATACATGGGTATTGGTTAGCTCGAAAGAATAACTAACCGCTCGTAGAATATATCGAAACCCAATGAAACAGATGGAAATGGATTCGACTACGATTTCAGATACAAGATTTAACTTATTTATGATTTGCTAAGAAATAAAACTAGGTGTAGCTCTTATAACAAACAAACCTGGAAATTTAATCGTAAACAAGAAGGTTACCTTATAAATTTTCCCTTCCTTTTTCAGCCCTTGAGGTTGAAGAATCACCCCTGGCTGCGTATCTCTTTGCTACTAGAGCTTCCTTCTTTGCCGGACAGTCGTTGATCCTATGTCCTGGCTTGCGGCAATGATAGCATCCCATAGATTCCTGATTTGGCCTCATAAATGGCTCTCTCAATCCTGGCTTCCAAGGATTCTTACATTTATCCGAGTAGTGACCTTTCTCCAAACAGTTGAGACAAGTAACATCTTTCAACTTTTTCTTTCGAGAATTCTTCTTTTCTTTATCTTTCCTCGATTTCTTTTCACCAAACTTCTTTTTCCTCCAACTCAGATTACTTGTGTTTCCATCCTCCTCTGGAACTTCCTGTTTATCCAGAGTATCATATCTATAGCCCATATCAATTAATTCAGAAAAGGATTCCTTTACGTGAGTAGTCATCCTCTCCTGGAATTCCTTGTTCATTACCCGAATAAACTTTTCATTCTTCTTTAACGGTGTATTCACCAATTCTGGACCAAATCGAGATAATTCATTGAATTTGTTCAAGTATTCCTCAAATGATAAGCTTCCTTGCTTCAAGTCTATAAACTCTTGGTACATTCTAGAGATACCAGCAGACGGCATATATCGCTGCTCGAACACTTCCTTGAAATGACTCCAAGTGAATCCATCCACCGGTTCATCCAATGTAGTAGTTTCCCACCAAGCTAAAGCCTCTTCCTGGAGTTTCCAAGAAGCTATCAATCGCATCTGATCATCTTCCAACCTTAGTCCTTTGAAAATCCTTCCACATGATCGAATCCAGGCTTGTGCTTCAATAACTGATTCTTTGCCTGTGAATGGCTTTCCACCAAGTCTAGAAAAACTTCGATATAGATCAGCTAGATTTGATTGAGATTGAATAGGAATATCTGTCGTTGCAAGGCCTTGACCAGTTGAAGTGGTACTTGCATGTCCCCAATCTCGTCCTCTTTTTCCACTCATTATCACTATCTGTAATAGTAAGAAAACCGATTTAGGCATTCGGACGAAATATCTTAGGGAATAACAACAGATAAAGGGAATAGATTGAGAAGTTTGGATTTGATTTCACTGGTTGTACTCATTCTAGGGTATACTTCACCCTATCTCTGATGAGCCATCTAATGTGTTACACTCCGTAGCTAAAGTTCTTACTCAACCTTTAGCTCTGATACCAAACTGTGACGACCCGAACTCGATGTCCGACAACAACATCAAATTCGTATCGCCGGAGCTTGCAACAACATTAGATGATAAATAACACAGCAGAAATAAAAGATGATATCACTGATACAACATGAATACAATATCCAAATACATCAATTTGATACAATGATAATCATCGACATCAGAGAATACAAAAAAATACAACGGAACACGATACAATATGATAAGTCTTCACAGAATCCAATACTGCAACTCTGATCCAAAAACTCCAAAGACAAAGCTCCCAAAACTCCAAGCTCGATCCACCATAAAGGTTGCACCAAGCAAGTCTCGTCCACGGACTCCAAAGACTCTAAAATGATCAAATAGAAAGCTAAAAGCTACCCAAACGATATCTACTACCCAACTATCTGAAAAACCAAACTCTAGACTGCCCGTGTGGAAAATGGTGGGCACCCAGAGTTTAGAAAGGGAACAATAAACTCCGAGTCAGTCGTGGGACTGGTATGAGCAAACAAAAACATTTGATCTTTGAAACAAACAAAAGGTTTTAAGTTTTGAAATCCGCAATGCTTTTTGAAAATGAAACTACCATAAGGCCTCCCGCCACACACACAATGCAAACGCAGAATTGGAGGAGATTTCTCCTTATGATAGTCAAAAATGCTTGATACGAGGAAATTTCTTTGATATTATTACTATAAGTGCAAAGTGCATAAAAACCATTTCGAAAGTATAATATAAATCCTAGCCAGCATAGACATTTCGAACTATGCCTACTATAGCTACCATCCAAAGAGTGGGGCGCCACCATAAGTAGATGGCAGGTAATACAACTAAAACCGTACAAGGCACGTATTGGATGAATGGATTTCCAACAAATGGTCAGGCTAAGGAACTTCCCATTGCCACATGGGAACGCCTCTGGCGGGACGCCCCGAGAACCTACCCGGCTCTCTGCCAAACAAGGCCGGCTACCCCCTTCCCGGGGAATAAAACCTCAGATATGCCACGCCCGGTCCTTTGGGACCTTTAACCGAGGATCCTCTACACCAACAACATCACACAGTAATAGATATATACTACAGTACCCACATGAGTAAGTATCTGGGCTCCATACCATGATACTACCCTTTTCCAGAAGGAATGGTCATACCCTAGGGGAGCTACCCCTGAAACCTTGCCGCATCTTTCCTGTTTCGACCATTACCGGTTTGTGAGGCTCGATAATGTTTCGTACACAAAGCTACGCTTTTTCACAAAGCCATGCTTCGATCACAAATGATCAACAAATGATCGTCAATCACACAGCAGCACTTAGCATGCCACACTACCAAATTGGGAGTATATCGCTGATAAATTTCAACTACATAACCTCTGAGCTCGTATGTCTCAGAGAAGGGTGTTAAGCTAAGAGAATAAATTCTCCGCCACCAACAGATATGTATTTAAAAGAAATCGGCTCTATATCTCAAAGTGTAGTGTCAGACACACGACCATACAAGTCTGTTCCGGGCTCGAACAGAACCGAAGGCACTTCCGAAGAAGCCCTTGCAATTCGGGTATCCACAATCCCGATCGGACTTCCCATCACTTAGGGAATCTCTATACCGAAGCTACTCAATGCAGAGACAATCGATAGGTCATCCTATCGTTCTCGCAAATACCCGGTCTTCACCACCGGTCTTCAAATGCTATCCATAACGACGTATCATTATTCGGAATGGGTTATATGACACAAGGTCCTCTCCCGGCTAAACCGAATAATGAGCGCAATATTTTAAAAACATATGGATATGGATTTCAGTTAAGTCACAACTTAAATTCAAAACTATTTCAAATGGTTTACACAAATTACCATTTCAAATCTTTAACTAAAAGGATTTATTTCACAAAGTTCACCAAGTTTCACAAAGATCCATTTACGGATTTCAAAACAATTTCCATTTCGAGTGGGTTAATCCATTTAATCTTTAAATCAAAGATTTAACTTATGGCTTTCAAAAACCGTTTTCAAAAGTTCATTCATAACTTGGAAAACTGTTTTTCAATTCAAATTTGAAATTCCTATAATACCAATTTGGAAATTCATTTCTTATATGAAAGCTTTTATCATTTGAAAATAGAAGTTTTCGTTTTGGAAAAAATTCGATTTCAATTATACAAGTTAAAGTTTCTCAAACTTGGGTTAAATTTAATTCTCAAAACAACACTTTTAAAATTGGTTTAAAAACCCATATAAACTTGTATGGCCTTTTATTTCATAAATTCTCAAATAGAATTTAATTTCAAATTTGAATTCAATTTTAAATTGAATTATTAAGTTTCAAAACTTTATTAAGTTATTCAAAATAACCTTTATTTTAGAAATTCTTTTCCAAAAGCTTTTCATTTTAAAACTCGATCCATTCTCAAAATCATTTGAATTCAAAAATTCAATTTAAAAATTATTTCAAAAATCTATGACTTAACCAATCTCCGCGTGCAATCCATATTTGTGTGTGTATAGTGTAGTCCAAGGGGTTTACACAATAGTGCACACATCTATCATAAGAATATCGATAAGCGGTATAACCCATAACGCTTATCTTCATTCACAGATTCATAGATAAAGTAAATTAATCAATCACAAAGATTTACTAATATGATTCGATGTGGATTTCGGATAACCAACTAGAATCCGACTCCCTGTCGCACCGAAATCTAAATGTCATTTACGGGTTAAAGGGTTGCATATTCATATAACAATATATTCATCACAAATAAAACAACTCATCACAAAACATTTCAAAGCATCACATAGCATCACAATCACATATCAAATATGTCAATCCATCATATAGCATTCAATAACAATCAAACATCTACAATTAAGATGAACAAATTGGGTGGTTTTTAAATTTATCAACCACATAATTGCTTTCATTAGTAATCTTTAATCAATGATTAATTATCATTAACTACAATTGATTAAGTTTTTAATCAACTTATTAATTAAATCATCTCTAAATTAATTATCTAAATTAATTGACCCTTAATTAATTAAATATAAATTTCTTATTCCTTAACTAACTACTTTAATTAATAAATCTTTAATTATTGATTAATTAATCATTAATCCTTAATTATCTTCCCTTAACTACTTTCACTAAGTAATCACTATCTTAATTTAATCATTCATTAATTACTTGATCAATTAACTTAAATTACAAATTAATACACTTAAATTAATAAATGCTCAATTATTAATTAATTTAATCTTAATTATAACTAATTATCCTTTAATTGATTTTGTTAATTATTAATGAATTAATATTAATTACTAATCATTATTTACTTGATTATCATTAACGATATAAATTTACTTACTTTTAAGTCAAAGTTTTAAAACATTTGATTTTTTTTCTCTCTAAATCTTTTATTAAGTTTCATTTAAAATAACTTGTTAAAAAAATGATAAGTTTAAAACTTAGTTGTTTTAAAAAAAAAATCCTTTATCTCAAAATCTTCAATTTCTACCTTCTACTTAATAAATAAATCATCATTTATAGGAGAAAATTTTAAAAATTTATTTAACTAAGTTATTAAAGTCTTCAAACTGGAAATATAAAACTCCCCAGGTAAACACGAATGTTCCCCGAGCCAAACCCCAATGTACTCGAGCCCCGCTTCGAGTTTTATCAAAATTTACCCGACGCCCCCTAAAATTTCGAACTTAAGAATTTTCTAAGTGTTTTACGCTCGCATCAAAAACCACTTCGAGTTGAAACCCGATCCACCCTTGCTTTTCCCCGAGCTCTTCTTCGAGTCGCCATCCCTCATACTTCCAGTTCGTCCTTATAAAACGTCGTCTTCCCCAAATAATATACCCAGTGCACAACCCAACCCCGTGCGCATGCACACGAACCGCAACCACATCCAGCCACCGCCGCGATCCTCAGCAAGTCAACGACGATGCCCTGAAGCTTCGCGACCACCCCGACTGGCGAAAAACCCATCAAATCGAAATCGAGCCAAATTCGAACCCAATACCACTTCCTGGAACCCCACGCGTCTTCTGAAAACCCTCCGCCTCGCCGCTACACACCACCAGAACCCACGCCATTCTGGTCGAAGGCACTTCGACCCACCACGAACTCGACCCCCCAGGTGCGATCGCCTGTATCGCAGTGTCGACGACGAAATTTGTTCAAGAATGTCAACAACCAAAACATACCGTTAAACCCTAAATCATCGCTCCATGACCAATCTAGTCATCAAAAAAATGTAGCTCCATTTTTCCACCAATCTACGACACGCAAGCTACCTCCCATCATGATCTCGACGAATATAAATTTGCTAATGAACGGAAATTGACGAATTTGCTTATTCCATTCAAACCCAAATTTCTCCACGAATATAAATTTAAAAATCTTAAATTGATTATCAAAAATCATAAATTTGAAATGCAAATCTGTTTATATGATCGAAATTCGAAATTAAATCATTTGATTTCCCTCTTTTTTTTTCTTTGTTGGTTATTACTGACATTTTCATATGCCAGAATCTCTGCCAGTTAAAATTATCTAAAATTATTTTTAAAATGTGAATCCGACTATTTCTAATAGTTTCCCTTTAAACATTATAACTTAAAACTGCTTGCATATTAAGGTACGAATTTTTCTCTCGTAATTTTGTTGATCTGTTAATTAAACAGAGACCTGTATATAGGTACACAGATATGCATATCAGTATTAACATACATATATACATGAAGTCGTCTCTGAACAAAGATGTAAAGCATACTACTCAACAAAATTTCAAGCATTATCACATGCAACTGGCCAAATAACTTAGGCTTTATAGAAAAGGTCTACTTACAGTTTTAAAATATACTATAAATTTTATCTGCAGTAAAAAAATTTCTTCCAACTTTCACCTAAAGTGTTTTCACCTAAACTTATATCCTGTTATTATAACATATTTTGTTTATAACTCATATCCTATAGAAAATCAGGGAAGAAAGGATTGATTTTTTTGTCATGCTTTTAAAGCTTGTAGGAGAACAGGGAATTACATGCATGAACACAGACATGTCTACTTCAATCCACAGATGTTTACCGACATGCAAGCATACCCACATAATTATTTAAGAAAAATCCAGATCATATTTCAATGAGCATTAAGATAAAAGAGGGTTCAAGGGTTTGCTCACCTGACTTTTAAGTTTGAACAGAGGAAGAACAGTTGTTTTCTTTTATGCTTTGCTTTTAAATTTGTTTTGCTTTGCCCTTTTTTGATTTTTTTTCCTTGCTATACCCTGAGTTGCCTCTGCTTGATTCTTCCAGGTTTGATTTTTTTCCAGTTTGAAGCTTTGGTTTTCAAGCTTGATTCTTGCTTTGATATTTTTGATTTATTTTCTGTTTTTGATGTATACTGCTTTCAGATTTGATCTTGCACTTGCTCTGAATATGGAATTGGATTTGCTTCTTCTTTTTTTCTTCTTTCTAATCTGTTTTGATTTTGTTTTACAGATCTTTGGAGAGGAGGATTTTCGAATTTGAGTTTGAAGATGGTTTCTTGTTTTCTTTGGTTTCTTTTCTCAGGTTTGAGAAGAATGAATACAACTGACTCTTAACATTTTTTCTTTCCTGGTTCCTTATTTCAGGCCTTGAGAAGATCAATGGCCTGATTACATTTTTTTTATTTATTTATTTTTTTTCAAAAGTTCAAGGCCACTTGTAACTTTATTTCTATGCATGTTGTACACTTGTTGTTTGTAGGGAAATTTATGTTTGAATCCCTTGACTCAATTTAATCTGTAAACTTTAGTTTTAAACCTTCATGTGTATGTTTTCATATATGCATATGCTTTAAATTTTAAAAGTTGTTTATGTTTTTATTTGGTTATATCCTCTTTTCATATTTATATTTTACGCAAATAAAATTTCTATTGTTTGTCACCTTCAACTTAAGTTTAGCTCACTATTTCTATATACAACTAATTTATACATTTTATATTCATGCATTTCTTTTATTATTTATTTTTCTTTTTGCACAACCTTTAAAAAGTTAAGAGTGATTTAAATATTTTGATTACATATTTACAAAGGATTACTTTTATTTATATAGGTGAATTTTACATAAAAATAATATTTTGAAAATGAGTGCATTAATATATTTTTTTTCAACTTCCAAATATATCTAATATATTTAAAAATATAGAAACAACCTTTTTACTGATTTAAAGCTTTTAATTCTATTTTATTTTTAATACATTTTATTTTTGAAAAACAATATTTGTTGATAAATTACTTATCCTTATATTCCAAATCAATTTGCTATTTATCTTTAAATCAATATTTATTTTTAAATCAAAAATTTTCTTTTTATAAAATTACTTATCTCTGAATTTTAAACCAAATCCTACTTATAATCTAAAATTTTAAATACATTCAAGAAATTTCCTAATTAATTCATGAATGAATTCACAATTTATTTTAAAAAGTTAAATTAATTGCCAAATTAATTGTAGTTAATTTTCAGGAATGTTACAGACATTGTGTTGATTATAGCATTGTGTACTTTATCTACGGTACGTATAGCATTGTGTTGATTATAATTTATGCTTATTATTAAACTTATTATTAAACTTTATCCCTGATATATATTTTTTGACAAAAAAGTTATAGGCTCGTCTCAACCCAAATTCAGAAAACAGACAACCATTTCCATTATCCAATTAAACTTTTCAAAAATCACGTAGCTCATCATCAAAAATATCGAACTTCCTCTTCTCCAGAGAAAAAATCGAACTCCCTCTTCTAAAAAAGTCGAACTCCATCTTCCAACTTCAAACAGCTCGCGATTGCTTCCAATTTCTGATTGCTCGATCGCTTTTGACAGTCTGCAGCTTCGTCTTCGATCAATCTGTCTACATCTTATAGGTACGTAAATTTGTAAATTAGGGTTTTTTCTATTTTAATGAAATTCAAAAATTGAATTTACAGTATAATTTAAAGTAAATTCGCAAATAGATTTAATTTGCAAGTATAATTTCATGGTTAAGACTACTACTTTCTTTGCTTAAACATTATATGTTTATTCAAACATTTATTTTATGAATATTGGCGGCGCTGTGAATGCTCTACAGCAGGAAGTAATGCAAGCATGAAGGGTAGAATTTCCTTGTTTATGTGGTAGGAAGTAATGCAATCACGATGGGTAGTGTTTCCTGCTGTTATGTTGGTATTCATGGTTCATGTCAGTTTAGAACTTTAATTATGTAAGTGGCGTTCATTCAATAATTTTGTAATGTTTAGTTAGATATATACGTGTTGTTTACTTGTTTTAAACTTTTAGTGTGGTGTAAACTTCATGGATATGGTTCTTTAATATTGTTTATCATATTTTAGTATTGTATGAACTGATTTGGTTTTATCAAATTCGCATTTGGACACTTGCATGTACTCATTTTATAACTTAATTTCATATTTACTTCAGACCATGAGTATTTTCGTTCAAACCTTGATACACCAGCGCATGAAAAATGCTGTTAGTCGAGTTACATGTGCTTGCTTTTATGTTTTGTTGTCCATGGTATATGGTGTGATTTTACAAATCAAGTAAGCTTAAATTTTCATTTATTTTAGTATATGTAAATATTACTGCATAATCAAATTAATTTTAAACATAAAACATTGAAATATACGCCGATATGGTGTCGAGATGAACTTTAAGGTCCAATATGTAAATTCGATATTAGCATCCGAGATGCACTCGTTTCATCCGAGATCTCCCCCGATACGATACCGAGTCACTAAAATCGTCGAGACGAAACGTGATTGATATCCGAAATTTAAAACCTTGGCGACATGCTTGTGACAGTTTGTTGTTTCAATTTGCAACATAATTGTAACAGTTCTGTAACACTTTGTAATGTTACCGTTAACAATTTGTGTATATAGTTTCATAACGCCTTTCTGACGTTGCTGTCTGACAATTTAGTAACATTTTTCTGACGTTACTGCATAATAATTTCATAACACTTTTCGAATGTTACGAATAACAAGTAACAGCGTAACGCCTATTAGATTAATTCTGATGTGGTTACCCCTCCACTCCAATTCTAGTAATATAAAGAAATTTCATACCAACATATAACTCGACACTTCCATATCCAGGCGAACTTGTACCAGTAAGTGATTCTCAGTCATTAGTTTATGCATATTCTACATCAAAAATCCTATCAGGCTTAATTTTCTAACATTATAGAGCTGCACCTTGCATCCAGATAACTTTTGTTTTAACAGTGGTTTTCTACTCTCAAACCCCTTTACTTTCTGAATAACACATACACATTTATGTTCCTTTACTTTTTCATTAAAACAATTCAGCATGTACCATCAAAATTACTAAAACAAATTATTGAAAAAGTTAAGGGCCAACTCTAAAAACAGGCACTTCATTGTTCTAATTAGCTTAGGCAGTAAAGATATACCATGAAATTCACAAATAAAATATATAGGTAGAATTATGGAGTTAACTTTAAGATAGTCAAGGTCCCCTGTAGCCCTAATGCCTTTTTCACATGATACACCACCTTCAATCCAATTGAGTTGTGATCCACATTATGAAAACAAGATGACTGCTCTTGCACATTATAAACATTATGTGATAAAGGGGCGAACAAGGTTTTAACTCTCGAATTTCGGTCACGTCTCATCTTGGAAATTCTACACACAATATCTCGTATCGGGCGAGATCTTGAGTGAGATGAGTGTATCTCGGGTGTACATCTCGGGTTGATATCTCAGATTTGAAAGTCTATATCGAGACTATCTCGGAGTAACTTAAGTGTCCAAAATTGATATTATAAAGATTTTCACCATAATTGTTATCTAAATATAAACTTAATAACGTACATAATTCATAATGAACGATAATATTAATTTTTCTTCTTAGATGAGAGTGGTTACATGATAGATTTGATATTGATTAAATTGATTCTACTCATTTGAATATTAAAAATAGAAAATAAACAATAAGTCGTATATTTTTTCTTACTCGTTAAAAAATAGAAAATAAAAAATGGAATTGGAGAACTAGCAAAAAGTCATTAGCGTGCAATTTCTTTTGGAGCCATTTAAGAAGTTAAAGAAATATGTAAATAGAAAAACATCCTCACATGGGATCTTATATTAAGATTTATCTCAAATTCTGCTTGAGATTTTAGTATCATGGACGAGATGGGTGTCAAATAAGGCATAAAAAATATAGTTAATGTCTCGTTTCACTAAATCTCGTCTCGCTCAAGTTCTAAAATGAGATCTAGAGCGAGATCTCAGATGAGATAAACGAGATTTGAAACAGTGGGGGTGAACTTATAAAAAATGAAACATAAGAAATCGATTAAACAGAATTTCATACATCAGAGGAAAAAATTAGCAGATAATCTCCATTCACCTGTTAGCATAGGTAAACAATATATCAAAAGAAAATCTTTTCTCGAGAATAACCTGGCAGGCACTGCATATGCAGGCATATACGGGATCAGTATTGGAAATACGATAATATATGTACACTTGATGACACTAGGCACGATAACAAGAAGGGAAACAAATATATATGCATACACTGAAAAGCTTATAGTGATTTTGAGGGTAACAATGCTTAAAAGTTATAACATACTACTACATGTTTCTAAGAATTTGTAGTGGCAGTGGCAATACTAGGACGTTTTTATTTTATTTTATGAAATACTAGTTTGATTCTGAAGACATTAATGTGAAAAGAAGAGGAATACTAGAAATTGAGATAAATGCATCAAATATAAGAAAATCAAGTACAATATTTACTTGAGTATCTTATAATGTTTATTTGTGTATCTTAGATCCGTGTAAACAATCACTATATGACACAAAGTCCTTCAGCGCTTAAAATATAAAGTATTTTCTGAACGCTTTTTGTAACGACCCAGAATTTTATTTAATTAAAATTTGAATATTTAATTTATTTTAAATATTAATAAGTGAATTTATAAGTCAAATAAATTTTTATTTGAATTATTGGATTTAATTGGATAATTAAATCGATAATTTAATATGTTAAATTATGGAAATAATTGAAAATAGAGTTAAATATGATTGAAAATGATTTGTAAAATTTTATTTTATCATGTTGAAGTTAGAACGATATTTTAGAACTTTTAAAATCGATTTAAAAGTTTAATTGTAAAAATTGAATATTTTAATATTTAATAATCGACTGTAAAATAGTCAATTTTTGAACAGTCTCAGAATTGAACGAAACCAGTTTCATTGGATCCGTAATAGTTAGTTATTACCGGATTTCAATTTTCGTGTCAATCGGAGTTATCGTTTGATCGTGGCAGCTCGAAACGCATCGAATTATTTTTAATTTAAATTTGGCGAGTCAAAATAGCCATTTTTCAAAAAGTCTCGGATTTCGACGAAACCAGTTTCATCGGATCCGTAATGTGATATTATTGTAAGGTTTCAAATTTCACGTCAATTGGATTTACCGTTTGTCCGTTACAAATTAAAACGCCTAGAAAATCGCTTAAATCGGTTTAATTCAAATTGAGCGTTTTCAGCCATAACTCGCACATACTTCCGAATTAGCTTCCGAAACCTGTTCCATTATGTCCGGAACGCGGGGTAAACCTTAGAAATGCTGGTTACGGCGTCTAAATCGGAGTTCGGAATTTCCGGGATGAATAGTGTCGCTCGTTCCTTATAAATAGCCCCTACCTTTCATAATTTTAGAAAAAATATCAAAACCTAAACCTAATTTGACCTAGCCGCCACTTTTAGATTCTAAGGTCAGAAATCATCCAATTTCAACCCTTAATCTCTTCCAATCCGTGAAATTTTGGCCAAAGTTGTTAACTACAACATTGAAGAGCATGGAGAGAGCTTTAATTCCATACGGTGATGATGGATTTTGGTGCAACGGAGGGGGGGGTGATGTGTGGCCGTTCTCTACAGCCTTTGCACGCGTTTCTATGTGCTAGGGGTGGCCGAGTTTGGAGAGGATGAGGCCGAGCATGGTTGTGGTGGAGAGCTTCGTCATGGAGCAAGCTGATCGAAGTATAGTCGAGTGATGGAGGCGATAAATTAAAACCTAATTTCTTTGAATGGGTTGAGGAGTTCGGCCTCAAACCTGTAGGTTGCGTGAATGTAGAAGATGATGGGGGAACGGCCTGATGGTGTGGGCTTTGGATCCAAGGGCTAGGATTAGTTGAAGGTTATAATATAAAAGTTTATATAGTAATTAGTTATTAAAATCGTGTGCAATCTTGTAAAATTCGTAACTTTTTCATACGAGGTCAAAAAAATGCAAACTCAGTTGCGTTGGAATCGTATGGACGAGCACTACGCGATGGAGTTAGTTTGGAGTCGTTTGGAGTTAGTGAGAATTTTGGGTAAAATTAAACGTCCGTTTAATTTTATTCGAAATAAATCGCTAAAACGGAAATAAAACCAAGGTGAGAACTTCTCACTCAATCGAATAGATTTCGATTTTATTTTAAATAGTTAGATTTAAAATATTTGAATGCATGTATGAATGATGAATTGTATATATTGATTGTTAAAATAGACATTATGCGCCGTTAGTAAGCGGATGTTATTTATTATAAACATATACCGCGAATATTTCATAAACAGTGAGATTGGTATTATATATAATATCAATATATATATATTGGCATATGTATATATTGCAGTTGTTGATTTCCCGCATTTTTTGTTTAGCGGATGAGACCCTATTACGCCGTTATTAAGCGGATAATATTTAATAAGAACATATACCGCGATAATTTCGTACTGGAGCGAAATTGGTATTGTGCTAATGTTTTTGGATGCAGGAAAACAGGTTGGAGGGATCCAACTGGATTCCTCAACAGTTTTATTTGATTTCAGATATTTTGATATTTGATGGATTATCATATCGATATATGATATTGTTGTAGTCGTGATTGACTATTTGGTGTGTAGCATCATTGGACCCAAATTTTGGGATTTAAAAATGATTTTTAAAAGTGATTTTGAGAATATACTATATTTTTGGAATTGATCCATTTCAAATAAATAAACGTTATAAGTTTTAAAGTTATAAAAATTATGATTTTTAAGAAATATAGTTAAAAGCTGATTTTTGAAAATAAGGAATCAATGACTTTATAAAAGAGTTTAAATTGGGATTCTAAACTTGTTATAAAAGTTTAAATATAGGATTTATAAAATTTGATTATTTTATAAATCAGAATGATGAAATTATAAAGGAATTTAAAGACGTTTTAAAAGAAAAATATAAATTGATTTATATTAAAGATTTATAAATTGATAATTTATAAATTAGAACGTAGGAATTATAAAACGAGCTTTTATAAGTGTTAGAATAAATTGTGAATGAATTTCATAAATAGAATGAAATTTATAGAATTTTATACGGTGAAGTCATAAATGGAATTTTATAAGCAGTAGGTTTATAAAATTTATTATGTTGTTAAAATAATAGTTTTGGATAAATAAATGAATCTTATAAGTTATAAGATTTATAATTATGAAATTCTAAGGAACGATTTTGTGAAATAATCGTTTATAAGTAGTTAACTTATTATATGAACATTTAGTTTATAATTTAGTTATAAACTGGAATAGGTTAATAAAGGAATTTATAAAAAGGAAGTTTTTATAAATAAATAGAAATGGAATTTATAAACGTTATTTTATAAATTCGCAAACGACTTATTTTGATAAGTTAATTGTTATAACTTAGAAATAGAGTTATATTCACATTTTGAATAGTGAATAATCCTTTGAATTAAAATGAATAAAAGGATGGAATTTGTTAAAGAAGTATATTCACGTTTTTGAATAGTGAATGATATGTTAAAGAAATTGTTTTTAAATGAGATGTTTGAATTGAATTAAAACGATCTAATGATGTTTTAAAATGTGTTGAGATTCGAAACCATAGATTTCAACATTCATTGTTGAAATAGACGTTTTCGAGAAATAAAAGGAAATGGTGAACTATAACACTGTTGTTATAGTAAATGATTTCCGAAAGGAAATGTTTTGGTTTAGTATTAGGATTTATATATCTATTTTAATTTCGAATCCTATACTAGTGATTTTGGGTTGTCGTAACGATGTTTTACGCAACATTCGTTTTGGCCCAAATAAATATGTTAAGAGAATGATTTCCTTAAAGAATGAAATATATACTTAATTCGATTTAAGTATATTGAATATTTTCTAAGTGTTGAAAATAAAAGAGATTTGTGAATTTCTTATTAATAAATAAGTATGGAAATGTTTTCCAATATGAAGTGAATATTTAGGATTTATCTTTTTGAAGATAAATTGAAAATGGATAGTTGAAATCGTATATGCATAGATATTTTGGAATATAAATTCACTATGGAATTTATATGTGAAAGTGGAATTTGTTTAAAAATAAATATTGATTTATTTTTGAAGTGTTGAAATTATATATCTTGTAAAGATATTTTGGAAAATAAATAATTTGGAAAATTATTTGGAATCTGGTGATGTATGCATATCCATTGATAGTTCAATAATCGACTATCAATATTTCCCTTTGAATGGGTATTTGATGTGAATTGATTGAATTTGAATGCACACTTATTTTTGAATAAGCGCTCACTATTCGGGTTAACCGGGAAAGGACCATGGGGTCGTATAACCCATTCCGAATATGTGATACGTCGTTGTGAATCGCATTTGAAGATCGGTGTTGAAGACCGGATATTTGCGAGAGCGATAGGATGAACTATCGATTGACTCTGCACCGAGTTGCTCCGGTATTGAGTTCTCCATATGTGATGGTGAATCCGATCAGGATTGTGGATATCCGGATTGCAAGGACTTCTTTGTAAGTGCCTTCGGTTCTGTTCGAGCCCGGAACAGACTTGTATGGATTGTATGTCTGACATTACAAGTTGAGATATAAAGCCGATTTCTTTCAAATATATTTCTGTTGGTGGCGGAGAATTTATTCTTTTTGCTTAACACCCTTCTTTGAGACGCATGTGCTCAAAGGTTATATAGTTGAAGTTATCAGCGATATATTCCCAGTTTGGTAATGTGACATGCTGAGTGATGCTGAAATGATCATTGTGTTGATTATTGTGATAGGATCATTTATTTGATCGTCTATCTTAGTGATCATTGTGTTGATCATTTGTTGACCCAAAGCATGGCTTTTGTATAAAGTATGTTTTTGTGGACGTGAATTCGTCGAGCCTCACATCCCGGAAATGGTCAAAACAGGAAAGAAGCAGCAAGGTTATGAGGGGTAGCGCCCTTTAGGATATGTGCATTTCCTTCTGGAAAAGGGTGGTATCATGGTATGGAGCCCAGATACTTACTCATGTTGAAACACTTTGTTTTTATGATTGTGTGAATTGATTAGAGAGCGCTCTCGGATAAAGGTCCCAAAGGACCGGGGGATGGCATATTCGGTCAGTTGTTACTCAGTTAGGGGTAACCCGGCCTTGTGTTGGTAGAGATCCGGTTTGGTTCTCGGGGATGTCCATCCAGAGGCATTCTCATGTGGCAATGGGAAGTTCCTTGGCCTGACCATTTGTTGGAAATCCAATTCCCAATACGAAACTTGTACGGTATTAGTTGTAGAACCTGCTATTCACTTATGGTGGTCACCACTGTTTGGATAGTAGCTATAGTAGGCATACGATAATGGTCGTATGTTGGCTAAGATTTATATCTTTATTTTCGAAATGATTTTCCTCTACACTATGCACTAATAATAATATCAAATATTATTTTAAATGCGTATCAAGCATCTTTGACTATCATAAGGAGAAATCTCCTCCGATTCTGCGTTTGCATGTGTGTGTGTGCGGGAGGCCTTATGGTAGTCTCATTTTTAAAAGCATTGCGAATTGATTTAAAAATATTCCTCTATTTTGATTTTAAAGATAAATAAACTATTTTGAGTTCTCACACCAGTCACATGACTGACTCGGAGTTTATTGTTTTCCTTCCTAAACTCTGGGTGCCCACCAATTTCCACACGGGCAGTTAAGAGTTAGGTTTATCAGGATATTCTGGATATTCTGGAGTTGCTGGAGGCAAGCTGGTTGGCATGGCGTATTACTAGTATATAGTATTTCTTTTTCCGCTGCACTGTTTGTTGTTGTATGATGTTGTACACTCTGATGATATGATGTAATGAAATGAATGATAATGTAATAACTGATATAGTTCTTTGTTTAAAGATTATTCATTTATTATTATATGTTGTTCCGCTGCGAATTGTGAGATTCTGTTGTTGTTCCATTCTGTTTCTTCTGTCCCGTTCTATTTTAAAAAAAATTCTTCTATCTTCTATTATCAAATTTTCTATTTTTCTATCTTCCTCTCTCTCTATTTCTGTTATCTTCTTCTACTTCTCTCTTTTTCTTTTCTTAAAATTTTTGTTAAAACCCATAACATTCCGTGTTTCCGGCCTTCGATTTCTCGGCAGTCGATAAAGTGAGTATCGATGTTGAATTTTCGAAAGTCGAAAATCCCTGTTTGTTACACTTTTAAAACTACTTCACTTCGAAAATCTATGTTTTTTTAAGTCTAAAACAACTTTATGTCGACATATGGTTGGTGATATGTTGACATATCAAACTCAGACTGATTTGGCTACAAGTGATGATATGATGATGCACAGAGTTTAAT
Organism: Allium cepa; assembly: GCA_030765085.1. Classification (NCBI taxonomy): domain Eukaryota; kingdom Viridiplantae; phylum Streptophyta; class Magnoliopsida; order Asparagales; family Amaryllidaceae; genus Allium; species Allium cepa. The sequence continues at coordinate 573,665,542 of CM060937.1, read as the reverse complement.
ATGTATGGATAATACAATTTACCGATTTTATGGAAGAAATATCTTCCACGCTCTATACAATACAAGATAATACGCTTTGGGATAGAATTTAGGAGCAGCTTGCACATTATTCTAAATAATGCAATTCTTGAAGTTTATTGTACATCAGAGTGGCGCAGCGGAAGCGTGGTGGGGCCATAACCCACAGGTCCCAGGATCGAAACCATGCTTTGATAGTATTTTGCTCTTTCTTTGTGTTTACAAGGGTAATTTGGTCCTTGTGTATGTGTGTGATTCTCTATGCGTTTTTTATTGTCTGGTCATACATGACTCTACTGTGTGATCATAGATTTATAAAATCGTTTATTGAGTCAATGGAAAAACGATTGATATGCCTTATCTTTTCTAGTCCTAAACCCAAAATGATATGCATAATAATTATAGAACTTGTATGCATCATCTTTGCTCTCTAACATCATGCTTATTTCAGGATTAACTCTTTGCGCATTCTTAAATGAATTATGTCTAAATTTGAACTTGAAGAATTTAATAGCTCTTGTTCATCACCGTCGGCTTCTATAACAAGTCGATATGGACATGCTTGAGTTTCATGTTGTGAACGATACTTTTCATCATCCATATTGTTCCTAATATAACAGCTTTATTAGTGTAAATGAATAATGAACATTATCAAATAACAAAAGACAACAAAGGGTACTTGAATCTTCCATTACCATTCTTAAAATGATCCATGCCTATTAACATTCCTATAAAACTTGTAAATCCAAGGTGTTGTTAGTGACACTCCAAAAATGGATACGAGAATGACAATCAATAAAATAAAATTTTGCGTACTCCCAATGAAAATGATTTTTTACATTACGTTCGGCGTACCTACGTCGAATTTTAAACCTATACCCTCGACTTAAATTCGGTACACCTTCGTCGAATTTCAACCTGAAATCGCCATCGTATCTAAATTTGGAATGTCAGTGATAATGTCCTAAATATATTGTTCGCTCTATAAATCTAAATACACGACCATTATCCACGGCTTTATTCAGTTGGATCACTTTATTAAGCGTTTCTTTATTTAGTTGGTTCACTTTATTAAGCGTTTATGGACATAAAAACATTTGTTTTGCAATCCTATTTATGGCTACACTTGCCGAAAATTCACACTAAAAAATATGAGTATTTTATTACTATATTTTTCTGCTTTAATTGCTAACTCAAATCTGAAAACAAAAAAGAGTGTCATAGGTCCACTTTATGTTGTTATAGGAAAAATCCCTACATAAATAAATATGTAAATTTGGTCTCTATTTTTGAAAAATAAAAAACGGAAGGTGCCTTGCGATACAAGGTAACATGCAATTTTCTGATTTTGGAATTTTTTTCATAATTTTGAACGTTTTCGATATTTTTCAAAATTTTGAAAAGTGCAAGTTATTATGTGCTTTCTGATTTTGAAATTATTTCTGAAAAACGCAAGATAACTTGCGCTTTCTATTAGGAAAACAGAAGCTAGTTTGCACTTTCTGATTTTGAAATATTTTTCAAATTTTCAAAAAAAAATTATTGTTTAAAAAGCGCAAGCAAGCTTGCGCATTTTGATTTAGAAAAAACAGAGACCTAATTTATATACTAATTTCTACGGGACCTTTTTTATAACAGCAGAAATAGAGACCTCCAAATGAAAACTAAGACAGCGAACGAATCCTCGTATGCCCCCGAGGATAGATTATTACGAGCCATACTTGGCATTCAGGTATCCACTTCAAAAGAAACTTACAAAGAACAGGTTTAACCGAAGCTGTTCAAACAGGCATATGTCAATTAAATGGTATTCCCATAGCAATTGGGGTTATGGATTTTCAGTTTTTGGGGGGTAGTATGGGATCTGTAGTAGGCACTATATCTTACGGAATATAAAGTTAAAATACTTTGATCAAATATTATCAATTAATAGAAATATTATTTGTAAGAAAGTTTTTTCACCTTTTTAAATGTTCTAAGCTTACAAATAAAGAGCCGCTTTAGAGTGGAATAAGGTGGAACATGCAAGACTTAGAAATTGAGGATGAAAGAGAATTTGAAGGGCTTTCAGGTTCCTACATTTCATTCATATGGTATTTAAAGGAGCGGTGTTGGCTACAGTTGTACGGTATAGTTCACATTCCGTCAGATCCGCTACCATGAGATGATATGTATGGTGATATTAGGGTTGGACCAGCTTATATTCTTGTGATGAGGGATGCGAGATGGGTGGATGGTGAGCCTTTTACAGTTCCGGGAGACTTTGATTCATATTGGGCTCGAGTAGCCCCACGTGCTTGTGTGTTGCCTGATCATATTCAGGGTTTGAACACTGATCATACTGGTCCGCGTACCTCTTATGGTGGAGTTCCACTACCGCCTGATATCTTTGAGCCTACATCGTCCCAGTACACGCAGCCTCCTACGTTCGACCCCCTCCTCATTTATTTAGAGCATATGATGTACACGCTCAGGTGGTGGAGTATCCCTTGCAATATCCTCCAGATGACGCTATTATGGGTGTACCGTCCGTCGGATTGTATCATCCTCATCATGTTTGTATGGATTTTAAATTTTATTTAAATTACTTATCCTTGTATTCTCCACCTAGTTATAATCTTTTTGTGCGCATATCAGTTTTCTCAGTACATTATGATAGACGGACGATTGCTGCATTTGAGCGCATGAAGCTCGATTATACACAGATGATGTATCAGAGTTACCAGACTGCGGTCCAGCAGTAGCCGACTCAGTATGATGCGTAGATACAGGGATTACAGACCTAAATTCAACAGCTTCAGGAGCAGCTTCATGCCGGACCTGAGCCTCATGACTTTGATGACATCAACGATGACAGTGACGACTACAATAGAGACGAAAAGGAGATTGATAGTGATTCCGATCACATAGACCGATGTGCTGCATATAGATGTTTCGGTTTATATTATTATTTTTCACACATTACGATAGTTGGTTGTATATTATGTTGGTAATGATGCTATTATTATATGCACTTGTCTATATATTATGGCATTGTGTTGATTATATTTTATGTTGAGTATGAAATTGTGTTGATTATAGCATTGTGTACTTTATCTACAGTGAGTATAGCATTGTGTTGATTATAATTTATGCTTATTATTAAACTTATTATTAAACTTTATCCTTGATTTTTTTTTAAAAGATATAAGCCCTTCTCAACCCAAATTCAAAAAACAGACAACCATTTCCATTATCCAATTAAACTTTTCAAAAATCACGTTGCTCATCAAAAATATCAAACTTCCTCTTCTCCAGAGAAAAAATCGAACTCCCTCTTCTAAAAAAATCGAACTCCATCTTCCAACTTCAAATAGCTCGCGATTGCTTCCAAATTTCGATTGCTCGATCAGTTTTGACAGTCTGCAGCTTCGTCTTCGATCAATCTCTCTACATCTTATAGGTATGTAAATTTGTAAATTAGGGTTTTTTCTATTTTAATGAAATTCAAAAATTGAATTTACAGAATAATTTAAAGTAAATTCGCAAATAGATTTAATTTGCAAGTATAATTTCATGGTTAAGACTACTACTTTCTTTGCTTAAATATTATATGTTTATTCAAACATTTATTTTGTGAATATTGGCGGCGCTGTGAATGCTCTACAGCAGGAAGTAATGCAATCATGAAGGGTAGAATTTCCTTGTTTATGTGGTAGGAAGTAATGCAATCACGATGGGTAGTGTTTCCTGCTGTTATGTTGGTATTCATGGTTCATGTCAGTTTAGAACTTTAATTATGTAAGTGGCGTTCATTCAATAATTTTGAAATGTTTAATTAGATATATACGTGTTGTTTACTTGTTTTAAACTTTCAGTGTTGTGTAAACTTCATGGATATGGTCCTTTTATATTGTTTATCATATTTTTGTATTGTATGAACTGATTTGGTTTTATCAAATTCGCATTTGGACACTTGCATGTATTCATTTTATAACTTAATTTCATATTTACTTCAGATCATGAGTATTTTCGTTCAAACCTTGATACACCAGCGCATGAAAATGCTGTTAGTCGAGTTACATGTGCTTGCTTTTATGTTTTGTTGTCCATGGTATATGGTGTGATTTTACAAATCAAGAAAGCTTAAATTTTCATTTATTTTAGTATATGTAAATGTTACTGCATAATCAAATTAATTTTAAACATAAAACACTGAAATATACACCGATATGGTCTCGAGATGAAATTTAAGGTCCAATATGTAAATCCGATATTAGCATCCGAGATGCACTCTTTTCGTCCGAGATCTCCCCCGATACGATACCGAGTCACTAAAATCGTCGAGACGAAACGTGATTGATATCCGAAATTTAAAATCTTGGCGGCATGCTTGTGACAGTTTGTTGTTGCAATTTGCAACATAATTGTAACAGTTCTGTAACACTTTTGTAATGTTACCGTTAACAATTTGTGTATATAGTTTCGTAACGCCTTTCTGACGTTGCTGTCTGACAATTTAGTAACATTTTTCTGACGTTACTGCATAATAATTTTGTAGCACTTTTCTAATGTTACGAATAACAAGTAACAGCGTAACGCCTATTAGATTAATTCTGATGTGGTTACCCCTCCACTCCAATTCTAGTAATATAAAGAAATTTCATACCAACATATAACTCGACACTTCCATACCCAGGAGAACTTGTACCAGTAAGTGATTCTCAGTCATTAGTTTATGCATATTCTACATCAAAAATCCTAGCAGGCTTAATTTTCTAACATTATAGAGCTGCACCTTGCATCCAGATAACTTTTGTTTTAACAGTGGTTTTCTACTCTCAAACCCCTTTACTTTCTGAATAACACATACACATTTATGTTCCTTTACTTTTTCATTAAAACAATTCAGCATGTACCATCAAAATTACTAAAACAAATTATTGAAAAAGTTAAGGGCCAACTCTAAAAACAGCACTTCATTGTTCTAATTAGCTTAGGCAGTAAAGATATACCATGAAATTTACAAATAAAATATATAGGTAGAATTATGGAGTTAACTTTAAGATAGTCAAGGTCCCCTGTAGCCCTAATGGCTTTTTTCACATGATACACCACCTTCAATCCAATTGAGTTGTGATCCACATTATGAAAACAAGATGACTGCTCTTGCACATTATAAACATTATGTGATAAAGGGGCGAACAAGGTTTTAACTCTCGAATTTCGGTCACGTCTCATCTTGGAAATTCTACACACAATATCTCGTATTGGGCGAGATCTTGAGTGAGATGAGTGTATCTCGGGTGTACATCTCGGGTTGATATCTCAGATTTGAAAGTCTATATCGGGACTATCTTGGAGTAATTTAAGTGTCCAAAATTGATATTGTAAAGATTTTCACTATAATTGTTATCTAATTATAAACTTAATAACGTACATAATTCATAATGAACGATAATATTAATTTTTCTTCTTAGATGAGAGTGGTTACATGATAGATTTGATATTGATTAAATTGATTCTACTCATTTGAATATTAAAAATAGAAAATAAACAATAAGTCATATTTTTTTTTTTACTCGTTAAAAAATAAAAAATAAAAATTGGAATTGGAGAACTAGCAAAAAGTCATTAGCGTGCAATTTCTTTTGGAGCCATATAAGAAGTTAAAGAAATATGTAAATAGAAAAACATCCTCACATGGGATCTTATATTAAGATTTATCTCAAATTCTGCTTGAGATTTTAGTATCTTGGACGAGATGGGTGTCAAATAAGGTATAAAAAATATATTTAATGTCTCGTTTCACTAAATCTCGTCTCGCTCAAGTTCTGAAATGAGATCTAGAGCGAGATCTCAGATGAGATAAACGAGATTTGGAACAGTGGGGGTGAATTTATAAAAAATGAAACATAAGGAATCAATTAAACAGAATTTCATACATCAGAGGAAAAAATTAGCAGATAATCTCCATTCACCTGTTAGCATAGGTAAACAATATATCAAAAGAAAATCTTTTCTCGAGAATAACCTGGCAGGCACTGCTTATGCAGGCATATACGGGATCAGTATTGGAAATACGATAATATATGTACACTTGATGACACTAGGCACGATAACAAGAAGGGAAACAAATATATATGCATACACTGAAAAGCTTATAGTGATTTTGAGGGTAACAATGCTTAAAAGTTATAACATACTACTATATGTTTCTAAGAATTTGTAGTGGCAGTGGAATTACTAGGACATTTTTATTTTATTTTATGAAATACTAGTTTGATTCTGAAGACATTAATGTGAAAAGAAGAGGAATACTAGAAATTGAGATAAATGCATCAAATATAAGAAAATCAAATACAATATTTACTTGAGTATCTTATAATGTTTATTTGTGTATCTTAGATCCGTGTAAACAATCACTATATGACACAAAGTCCTTCAGCGCTTAAAATATAAAGTATTTTCTGAACGCTTTTAAAACTACTTCACTTCGAAAATCTATGTTTTTTTTAAGTCTAAAACAACTTTATGTCGACATATGGTTGGTGATATGTTGACATATCAAACTCAGACTGATTTAGCTACAAGTGATGATATGATGATGCACAGAGTTTAATATGTATGGATAATACAATTTACCGATTTTATGGAAGAAATATCTTCCACGCTCTATACAATACAAGATAATACGCTTTGGGATAGAATTTAGGAGCAGCTTGCACATTATTCTAAATAATGCAATTCTTGAAGTTTATTGTACATCAGAGTGGCGCAGCGGAAGCGTGGTGGGCCCATAACCCACAGGTCCCAGGATCGAAACCATGCTTTGATAGTATTTTGCTCTTTCTTTGTGTTTGCAAGGGTAATTTGGTCCTTGTGTATGTGTGTGATTCTCTATGCGTTTTTTATTGTCTGGTCATACGTGACTCTACTGTGTGATCATAGATTTATAAAATCGTTTGTTGAGTCAATGGAAAAACGATTTATATGCATTATCTTTTCTAGTCCTAAACCCAAAATGATATGCATAATAATTATAGAACTTGTATGCATCATCTTTGCTCTCTAACATCATGCTTATTTCAGGATTAACTCTTTGCGCATTCTTAAATGAATTATGTCTAAATTTGAACTTGAAGAATTTAATAGCTCTTGTTCATCACCGTCGGCATCTATAACAAGTCGATACGGACATGCTTGAGTTTCATGTTGTGAATGATACTTTTCATCATCCATATTGTTCCTAATATAACAGCTTTATTAGTGTAAATGAATAATGAACATTTAACTCGACACTTCCATACCCAGGCGAACTTGTACAAAGTAAGTGATTCTCAGTCATTAGTTTATGCATATTCTACATCAAAAATCCTAGTAGGCTTAATTTTCTAACATTATAGAGCTGCACCTTGCATCTAGATAACTTTTGTTTTAACAGTGGTTTACTATTCTCAAACCCTTTTACTTTCTGATTAACACATACACATTTATGTTCCTTTACTTTTTCATTAAAACAATTCAGCATGTACCATCAAAATTACTAAAAGAAATTATTGAAAAAGTTAAGGGCCAACTCTAAAAACAGGCACTTCATTGTTCGAATTAGCTTAGGCAGTAAAGATATACCATGAAATTCACAAATAAAATATATAGGTAGAATAATGGAGTTAACTTTAAGATATTCAAGGTCCCTTGTAGCCCTAATGCCTTTTTTCACATGATACACCACCTTCAATTCAATTGAGTTGTGATCCACATTATGAAAACAAGATGACTGCTCTTGCACATTATAAACATTATGTGATAAAGGGGCAAACAAGGTTTTAACTCTCGAATTTCGGTCACGTCTCATCTTGGGTGAGATGAGTGTATCTCAGGTGTACATCTCGGGTTGATATCTCAGATTTGAAAGTCTATATCGGGATTATCTTGGAGTAACTTAAGTGTCCAAAGTTGATAATATAAAGATTTACACTATAATTGTTATCTAAATATAAACTTAATAACGTACATAATTCATAATGAACGATGATATTAATTTTTCTTCTTAGTTGAGAGTGGTTACATGATAGATTCGATATTGATTAAATGGATTATACTCATTTGAATAGTAAAAATAGAAAATAAACAACAAGTCATATATTTTTTCTTACTCGTTAAAAAATAAAAAATAAATCGGAATTGGAGAACTAGCAAAAAGTCATTAGCATGCAATTTCTTTTGGAGCCATATAAGAAGTTAAAGAAATATGTAGATAGGAAAACATCCTCACATGAGATTTTATATTAAGATTTATCTCAAATTCTGCTTGAGATCTTAGTATCTTGGACGAGATGGGTGTCAAATAAGGTATAAAAAAATTTAATGTCTCGTTTCACTAAATCTCGTCTCGCTCAAGTTCTAAAATGAGATCTCGAGCGAGATCTCATATGAGATAAACGAGATTTGAAACAGTGGGGGTGAACTTATAAAAAATGAAACATAAGGAATCAATTAAACAGAATTTCATACATCAGAGGAAAAAAATTAGCAGATAATCTCCATTCACCTGTTAGCATAGGTAAAGAATATATCACAAGAAATTTTTTTCTCGAGAATAACCAGGCAGGCACTGCTTATGCAGGCATATACGGGATCAGTATTGGAAATACAATAATATATATACACTTGGTGACACTAGGCACGATAACAAGAAGGGAAACAAATATATAAGCATACACTGAAAAGCTTATAGTGATTTTGAGGGTAACAATGCTTAAAAGTTATAACATACTACTATATGTTACTAAGAATTTGTAGTGGCAGTGGAAATACTAGGACGTTTTTTTTAATTTTATGAAATACTAGTTTGATTCTGAAGACATTAATGTGAAAAGAAGAGGAATACTAGAAATTGAGATAAATGCATCAAATATAAGAAAATCAAGTACAATATTTACTTGAGCATCTTATAATGTTTATTTGTGTATCTTAGATCCGTGTAAACAATCACTATATGACACAAAGTCCTTCAGCGCCGAAAATATAAAATATTTTCTGAACGCTTTTAAAACTACTTCACTTCGAAAATCCGAGTTTATTTTAAGTCTGAAACAACTTTATTCACTAAAATTTTGCAATGTGGAACTAAGATGAAAATTTTACCTTATTGGTTGTTGTAGTAGCACCAATTAGCCCTTTCTGAATGTAGTAAAATGCCGGTATCACCATTCACATGTGTAGTTGCAAAAATGTAAATTTTAATTCCAGCTTATGTCAGATTATAGTTTTTTTTCCACAAAAAATTACTTCAGGAATTGACATCTTGATTAAGCTAATTACATAATGAGCTTTATAAGTCAATAAAACAAATAAGTGAACTTCCAAATAACTTGGATTAGGCAGACCAGAAAGTAATTCAAATTACAGAAACCAAACAGTACAACTCGATATTACCCCGATCATTTACGAAGACAAGCTACTTTATTATCATCCGCGTTCTTGTACTATATTTGTTTACACTTACACAATACTACATTTTTGATGTGTGTTTCAATAACCTCTCATTTTCAGTGGCTGCAAATTCACACATCATGGATAAAATCAACAAAAAGTTTGCAAAATTAAAAAACAAACTATACAACGGAAAGTTCAGTTTTGCTTAAAGAGTTCTAGTTTTTTGGAAAGGAGTTCAATACTTTTCATAGAATTTCGTTGCTTTTCAAATAAAATTCAAAATTTTCTATAGAATATTCAAAATATTTAGCATTTGCTAGAAAAAGAACAATTTTTCATTTTATTTATAAAAAAAATGAAAGCAAAGGAAATACAAAATGATATGTAGAAGCTGCATTTTTTATTAATCAATTCTTTCTGAGAAAGGGTTAAAAGAATCCAAAGAAGAAGAAAATTTAAGGTTTTTCTTTTAAAAATATCAAAACTTCATAATAAAATCCATTAAAATATTTATGAAATCCAATTTCTTGTATTTAAATGTTGATTTAAAATAAATTCCAAAAAATACTTATTTTATGTATATAAGTTTTTGATTTGCTTTTATGAATTGCATTTTGATTATGGATCAAATATAGAAAAGACGTGATACTAAAAAGACGTAAGATCATTTACCGCGTTTTCCCTCCATTATTACTATTTGACCATTCTTACCATTTATAATGCCATGCATCTTTTCTTGGTAAACAAATTGAAGCTCAATGCTATTAACCTTCTTTTTAAGAGTGTTAAAATAACTATGAAAATGACTGTTAGATATTTGGAGGTCCCAACATATTTTTCAAATCCATAAGTCAATCTTCAAAGTCAATTTAACATCCTCAAAAGGTGTTAAGAAAATTATTTTAGATCCATAAACAACTACTCTGTCTCCATATGTGTTCAAATTCATACTTAAATATAAGGTTGTAGGTTGGATGCGACTCTGCCCTTTCAGCGATGATTTTATTAAATATTTGTCTAAATTTGTTCATATTTTACAATAATTATAAAGAAATGTACTATCTGCAATTAGTTTACATGCTTAAACCTTCCCAAACCCATCAAACTACATTAAATGATAAGACCAAAATCTAAATATTTTAAAAAAACTTTGAATGATATATTTCACTCTTTGATTCATATGATTTGGAAAGAGTGGTGTAATCATTTGATTACATAGTGCAAATACCTGCGAAGATACAAAAGCATATTTAAGATAGCCAAAATATAATTTTCTGTTATTTTAAAAGGTCTGAGAATACGTATGATATGGTTCTTATGTGACTATTAAAACTGTTCTGTAAAATTCACATATTTTTTTAGTATTTAATTTTTTTAGTATTTCTTTTGAATTTACTGAAACCAAGGTATCAGAACTCGGTTTTGGTCATTTAAAATTTTGTTAGTTTCGGATGATTTCGTAAATTTCGAAAGTTTCAGTTTTGTTTCGGTTTCGTTCCAGATTTTGATTTTTAGTAGTTTGTCAATAAACATAATTTGAAATCCAAAATAAATAGCCATATACTAACACTAATTTACTATCCATTCCTATTACATTAATTAAAGGCTGAAAGCCCATAAAAAGCCAGCCCAAATTAGAGGACATGACCCTTGTCTGCTGTGATTCCAATTGCAGCCATATACACTTATTCATTGTCCATTCCTTTTACACACGCAAACTAGGGCATTCGAAGGTCGAAACCAAAAGAAGAAAAAAACTGCAGATTAAAAAAAAAACTTCGCTGCTGTACTTCGATTCCGATGTCTTCGCCTCCGTTGATTGTCGCCAAGAAAATCAAGCTGCTTCCGATGACTTCTCTGACTTCTCTCTCGAGAAATCAAGGTGTTGCCGTATTTTTTATTTATTTCTTACATCGATGTTGATTTAATGTATAAATGAAAATTTGAATTTTTTCCTTGTATAATCACATTCGACTATTTCTGTTGTCGATTGAAATCTTTTCGAATTGCTTTGGGTTTTTGCCTTTTTCCTTTTCATCCTATGATTTTTTCAGTCGAAGTCTTTAATTTAGGGCTCGTCTTATTTATTTTTTAAGATGATAGCTGAAACCGATTTTTAGCCCTAGTTTCGACTCGTTGATGGTCGGCACCGGTACGGTACCTCCGAAATTTCGGTGTACCGGCCGATACCTTAAACCATGACTGAAACAATGCTTTCTTCATTTTTCTTTATTATTTTTACATTAATTAGTAAATTGCTAACATTTTGATTTATTTTGGCTTTTTAAAATTTCTTTATGGTTTACACAGACTTTTTAAATCTCTTAAAATTTCATCAATACTTTCCAAAGCATTTCAAATTTTTGTAGAAACTTAAACATTTGGAAAAAATGAATTATGTATTTTTGAAACAATTTGAACCTTTTCACAAAATTTAAATTCAATAGAGTAAATTTATTTGATATTTAAATATTATTTTCTAAAAGTTGAACTGTTTCTAGAAATTCAACTCTCTTCGAAATATTAATTTTCAATATATTTTAGCATTTAAAAAGAAAACATAAAAACTGAGTCCATTTTATAAAACTATAATATCTCAATTTTATCTATATCCCATTGTTTAAAAATGTATAAAACAACTGGTTTTTATTAAAATGAATATGTATTTTTGAAACAATTTGAACCTTTTCACAAAATTCGAATTCAAAAGAATAAATTTATTTGATATTTAAATATTATTTTGTAAAAGTTGAACCGTTTCTAGAAATTCAACTCTCTTGGAAATATTAATTTTCAATATATTTAGCATTTAAAAATAAAACATAAAAACTAAGTCTTTTTTATCAAACCGACCGTTAGAGAGGTTTGTTTACTGTCATTGTCCAAAATCAATTTCTCCAAAGTCCAAATTATATGCCCTCTATCTCGTAATCTTCTTCCTGTTTCCGTCGTCTCCAAATTGAATGCCTAATTTTTTGCTCTGCTATTTCTACGCTTTAGGTATACTGTTCCTTCCTCAATTTTACAATCGGCTACCCCAGTCTCCACTACTATATATTCAAACAAACTCTGATTCTTCCCGTCTTCACCATCGGCTAACCTAACCGGATCACCAGATCAACAACTTCATCGCTATTTAGTTACTTCTTCACGTTGCGAGCAGCTCATCATAAGTTGCAATCAGGTATCATAAATTATATTTAAATACTCAAAATATATTTCAAATTTCATTATGATGGATCTTAATAGCTTGATTTTGCTTGATAAACATGAGGGTAAAATTTAAGGTCATGGTACCATCAATATGAGGGTCAAATTTAAATTTAAGGATTTTCTTTAATTTTCTTAAGCTTCTCGGTTACGTCTTACGCTTGCTTGCCCAATACTCCCTTCTTTTTTCGTCTCTGAAATGGAGCAGCATGCTGAGCAGTGGGATCTTATCATCAAGGTATGATTTTTAACAACTTTTTCTAAAATCTGTGGACTGTTTTAATGGTTTTCTTGGAAGATTTGAAGCTATATGTGATTTATGGAGTGCATCAGTGCATGAATCGATAAAAATCGTTAATTTCTAGCTTTATTATTGTTTTGTCTAAATTGGACATCTAAAAGGTTTGATGGTGAGTCCTGGACATGTATGTAAGAATTATCTATTGATACCGATTTACTTGTTTATATTTCTACTTCCAACAAATTTTGTTTTGAATGGTTCCAGCTAAACTATACATTAGGGCCATCTGTCTCATATATCATGGATGTTTCCGATTGAATTTAAGATGAGTAGGATTGGTTTTATATAAGATTAGCCTGTCGGTCCCTTTGACCCATTTCCTAATTTGGGCATTAATAACATAGAAAAGATAGTTTCACGATTCCTGAGTAAGCACTGATTTTATTATCATTACCTTGGACTGAACATGGGGTCCAATTTTGGAACCTAATGCTTGCAGCGATTTTGTTTTTCTTCTTTTTCATGACAGCTCTGTCAGATATTGTTACACCTTTGTGCGTCAAGGTGGTGTTAGGTATTGCTTGGTGCTGCTATTCTAGTACATCAAAATCTTATGCTTTTATCTTCAGTTCCTCTTGCCCATGAGTGTGTAACCTAGTAACACAGTTTGTATAAGGTTCCTTCTCTTTTAATTTATGTATTTTGTAGACACTATTTCTCTACATAGCTTGTTTTGGATGGTCGTTTAAAAAATACGTATAGAAACTTAATTCTATAGAGTACACAGTTCATTGCTATTCAAAAAATATTGCAATCATAGTATGTCTATTGTGCATAGTTTGATGAGAAGCATCACTGAAAATCCACCAGTCTCTTTCGTGTCTAATCTACTTTATATAGGAAGGGATTAACTTTGACATATGACTTTATTATCTCCGAACTTTGTCCTACTATTACCGTCGTAATGCTTTAGGAAATTGTCTGTTAGTACTATATCGGTATTATGCTAAGCATTAATGTATTAGACCTCATTATGTATCACATAATTAACACTCACTTAGTTGCATGCACACCTGTATTGAATTTTCATTTTTACTTTTCCTGACATTTTAGGTTAACATGGAGATACGCTTAGACGAATTGGAGCTCACGTCCATCTAAAGCTCATGGATCACAACATGACCAAACTTAGAGCAAAAATTTGCTCGCTTTTCAAGTTCAGCCATGATACCGACCTTATACTGACATGTACTGATGTAGATAGGTACATTGTCACATTAGACAACGACGATGAACTTTTCGATGCCGTTATCGGTAGGAGTGGGCGTTCGGCCAGTTCGATCGGTTTTGAGCTAAAAAATGTCAAACCGAAAAAATTCAAAACCGAACCAAACCAGATTAATTTCGGTTAATTCGGTCGGTTACCGATTTAACCGAACTAAGAAATTAAGAAATTTACCATATACTAGTTTTCAAATGATTGATTTAATCAATGGAAAACATATATTTATGTTTATATAAACTATTTGAGTGTTTATTTTAAGTTTATAAGAAAAATTAACATATCTTTAATAGATAAGTTTTATTTTTTCATTGCTAAACCAATTGTTATAATATAATAAAAGTTCGGTTAATTCGGTTAAACCAATAACCAAAATATAATTATTTTACAAACCGATTTTAAATCGATATAATTTCATAACCGAACTCAACTGAACAAAATGAACCGGTTTGGTCGCTTAATTCAGTTCTAACCAAATATTGCTCGCCCCTAATTATCAGCCAGCGCTTGAACCCTCTCCGAATAATTGTTGAGTTGAAGTCAAAGCCGGACACATCATCTGCTGAATCTTTACAGCATGAAACTGCACCTGTCACCAATGCACAATCAGAACCTGTTACGAATCCACTCATGATAGCGTTCTTGAACTTGTTAAATGTTGCAGATAAAGCTATATCAAATTCTCCTACTTCTGAAGTGATAAAATCTGAGCAATTTAAATGCGTACTGGATAATATTCATAAGGATGTGAAGAAAGCTATGTCTTTCTCGCCTGCACTATCAAACCTTGTTGATCAAGTCTCTAAGGTCGTAAATCAAGCTGACCCAGTTTATGATTCATAATCAAGCACACCGTCTACGAATGTTGTCCCAAGTAATCCACTGGATCTTAGTGCTCCTTGTGCATCAAAACCATGGGATTTGCCCACTCAGATAACCAATGAAATTGCTTATTCGGTTAAAAATCAGAGCAATCCTGGATGGACTGCAAATGCAGCTAGACCATTGTCTTCACTTGACGAAGTACTCGTTGCAGCTGAAAAAAATACACAGACAACTGTGAAGGTACATAATTTGGTAGTTCTGCTGTTCGTGGAAAAAATACTGTTACTGTACACGAACCATATGTTTTGGAGCAAAGTTATCGACATGCTCCAGCAAATCCTTCATCTACACTTGCAATGCATAATGATAAAAATACTTTAAATGAGACTCAGATTTCTTCTGAATCACCGATTCACCCTACTACTAAATAATAGAGAAGACGGGGCACTTCATTCTTCGATGCTTTTTTTCTAAGGTCCCACTTTGCGGTAGAGAGTTTATTTTACACAGGCATTCTGTGCGATAGATGCGGCATGCTTCCAATTAAGGGATCCAGTTTTAAGTCTAAAGTGTAAGAATTTGGATTTTCAAATGTTATATATTCAATTTGTGTTCTTGTTATGTTGCCTTTTTTTAACAGATTGGAAGACTATGATTTATGTAACGTTTGTTACAACCAGATATCTTCTAGAAAGGGAAGAAAAACAAATAATGTAAAAATTGATCTACCTCGCAATGACATAGGTTGTCCTTCAAAGGAAGGCATAATCATGTATGATCTGATATCTTTGCAGTTCTTTTACCTGGCAATATTCTTGATCAGACAGAACACATAGGTAGTTGTTTCTTAAAATTTTTTGCAGGGGAGTTCACGCACTTTGCTGTTGATTCATAGATTTTGATTCATGACACAAGCTTCAGAGATCATAAGACAAACTACAAAGAGAATACTATACAAAGGCGACAAAAAGAGAATAAAAGTATATTGTGCACTACAAAGGAGAATAGACTACAATCCAGAGATTAGTATTAATATTTTATTATATTGAGTCTTAGAATATTGTTAAAATCATTCCTCAAGTAGTCACACACATACAAATAGTTGTATATTGTTTTATACTTGAAAAAATATGATCTGTGCACATAACATTAGGATGGTCGACCAACCAGAAAGCTCGGCTGACCGACCAGAAAGCTCGGCTGACCGAACCTGTTATAAGTGCGCAGATATACATTGTTTTGTATACGGTTTTAAACCTCAGCTGACCGGCCAGTTTTCTCGGTCGACCGACCTGAACATAACGGCTAGTTTCTGAAGAGTTGCGATTGTTCATGAAGAGGAATGTCCCTCAATCCAAGAGATACGGACACAACTTTTGATTGAAACTCTTCATGAAAGATTATAACTATTCTACAACTATATAAACATGTTCAAATCACTTCTACAATCACCGATTCTTGTTTATAATTCTGCAATCTATTCTCTATTTATTTCTGCAAATAAAAGCATTCATTCTCATTCAATATCTCTAGAATCTCTGAATTAATTTATATACTTCGATTCTAAGAGATTATCTTCCTTCTAAATCTTCACATACACTACATATTCTTGAGGATTTGATTATAGGAAATTATACTATCAAAAGACAATTCGTGTTATTCAGAACACACTCGTCAATAAAATATTTGTATTAAGTTGAAGTCCTCTTCGGCTGTTGAGGCGGAAAAATTCCTGTTCGACTGCCCAGGTGTGATATACCTATTCCTCCGGGTTAAGTGAGGGGTTTAGTCTAAATCCAGAGGATATTCTGCGACTGGACGTAGAACGGGAAGTTCGAACCAGTATAAAAATTCCTGGTGTGCTTACTTTAATTTTTATTTTACTGCTATTATTAGTTTCTGCATTTATATATTATATTACACGATCCTTAGTACTGCACACACTTTCATTTGGTATCAAAGCCTGGTATTCTAGAGATCATAACAACATCCTAGAATAAATGGCTACAAAGAGATCAAGTCAAGGCAATAAGAAGAGGAAGAGAAATAAAGAAAAATCAAAGAAGCAAACAAACAAATGCTTCATGGCAAAAGATAATAAGGTTAGTGATCTAACTTTTGATGATATGATAGAAATAAATTCAGTACTTCTAGACACTTTAAGAAGTCTTAAAAGAAAATATAAGGAAGCTCTAGAAAATCAGAAGAAAGCAGAATTCTAAAGAGATATGCGTAAAGACGAGAAGAAAATATTAGAAGAAGAACTTGAGAAAATTCAAGATTCATTCTTTGACAATTCTCAACTCGCTCTATTAAGTCAAGAAATAGAAGCTCAAAAAGAAAAGAATAATGCTCTAGCTTCTTAGAATGTTGAGTTAAAAACAATAATTAAAATTGTTGAGTTAGATAACGCTAGTCTCAAAACTAAGCTTGATGACATTACTAAAAATGTTTCCAATTTTAATAAAGGGAGAGAAAATTTATCCAGGATTATTGAAAATTCTCAACCTGCTTCAAATAAGAAGGGATTAGGTTATGTTAAGAATTCAAAAGCTCACAATGATAAAAGTGGTTTAGGATATAACAAAATCGATCGTAGAAATAGCATTAGATATGCTTTCATGTATAGTAAAAATGATAGTGCTAGTACTAAATTTCGAGTAAAGCCTAAATCCAATTTTTATAGAAATTCAAATACTACTATGACCTATAATGTTGATAATTTCTTTAGAAGTACAAAATCATTAACAGGAAATATGAATAAAAATCATCTAAGTATACGGGTTCCTGTTAATTGGAAAAATAGAGAAAAATACATTGATGATTATTTTGATATGGTAGTTAATAATGAAAATTATATTTATAAAGGTTCAACCACACCCAAATGGATATGGTTTCCTAAAAATTAGGAAATTATAAGAAGCCTGGGTATCGCATGCTTTAAATGTTAATTTTTTTGATACCTTACATTATAAGTAGTAGTTATTTTGTTTTATATTGTTCTATGTTAACACTTATGTGAAATATAATTTATATCATTAGTTAAACTCTCCTTTTTGTCGATGACAAAGGGGGAGAAATATAAAAAAGCTAACAAGTTTTTGCACAAAAGTTGCTATATACTCGGGGGGAGAATTACAATATATACTACTTCGTCACATAAGTATTGTCATCGATCAAAAAGGGGGAGAATGTTGATTCATAGGTTTTGATTCATGACACAAGCTTCAGAGATCATAAGACAAACTACAAAGAGAATACTATACAAAGGCCAAAAAAAGAGAATAAAAGTATATTGTGCACTACAAAGGAGACAAGACTACAATCCAGAGATTAGTATTAATATTTTATTACATTGAGTCTTAGAATATTGTTAAAATCATACCTCAAGTAGTCACACACACATTAGTTGTATATTGTTTTATACTTGAAAAAATATGATCTGTGCACATAACATCAGGACGGTCGACCAACCAGAAAACTCGGCTGACCGACCAGAAAGCTCGGCTGACCGACCAGAAAGCTCGGCTGACCGACCAGAAAGCTCGGCTGACCGACCAGAAAACTCGGCTGACCGAACCTGTTATAAGTGCGCAATTATACATTGTTTTCTATACGGTTTTAAACCTCAGCTGACCGCCAGTTTTCTCGGTCGACCGACCTGAACATAACGGCTAGTTTTCTGAAGAGTTGCGATTGTTCATGAAGAGGAATGTCCCTTAATCCAAGAGATACAGACACAGCTTTTGATTGAAACTCTTCATGAAAGATTATAACTATTCTACAACTATATAAACATGTTCAAATCACTTCTACAATCACCGATTCTTGTTTATAATTCAGCAATCTATTCTCTATTTATTTCTACAAATAAAAGCATTCATTTTCATTCAATATCTCTAGACTCTGAATTAATTTATATACTTCGATTCTAAGAGATTATCTTCCTTCTAAATCTTCACATACACTACATATTCTTGAGGATTTTATTATAGGAAATTGTACTATCAAAAGACAATCCGTGTTGTTCAGAACACACTCGTCAATAAAACAATTGTATTAAGTTGAAGTCCTCTTCGGCCGTTGAGGCAGAAAAATTCCTGTTCGGCTGCTCAGGTGTGATACACTTATTCCTCTGGGTTAAGTGAGGGGTTTAGTCTAAATCCAGAGGATATCCTGGGACTGGACGTAGAACGGGAAGTTCGAACCAGTATAAAAATTCCTGGTGTGCTTACTTTAATTTTTATTTTACTGCTATTATTAGTTTCCGCATTTATATATTACATTACAGGATCCTTATTACTGCACATACACTTTCAATTGTGTCCATGTTTCAGTTTCTGTTTGTTATTAGCCTTATCCCACTCCCGATGGTGGGGATTATTTTATATAATTTTTCTTAGTTAACCTAGCATACCACCATACAGTTGGTCCGGTTTAAATAATTGATTACAAAATTTCGATTTAAATTTTTAGAAATATTTTCTACAGATATTGCACAGATACCATGGTCAAATATCAGCATCGTAGACCTCACTACCCATTGCAGACTGTGTTTCGTGGCTACAATGCTGCAAAACCACAGTGGAACAACCATGAAAGCCTATTCATTAAATTGATATATGTTTAGCTGAAAGTTTCAATATAATCGTGGGTTTGAATCACAACCATAATTAAAATCAGTATATATTTTTAGCTGGAAATTTTAATGTTATACGATATCGTGAATCCAATTCTCATAATAAAATATATCTTTTTTTCTGACTCATTTATCTTTGTTATATTCGCATTATCTGTACAATTTTTATTAAATATTCGTCGTTCAAAGTAAAAAAAGATGATAATAATTTTAGGCTGGTTCTCTTGGTTAACTGAATGTTTTTGTATTTCTGATTAAACAGATGGGTTTATTTGAATTTTTTTTATGCCCATAGACCCGAATCTTCTAAATCTTAGAACTGAAATCTGTTTTGGATAAAATTAACGATTTTTTTATTACTCTTTAAAACTGGAATCAAGACCTTTTTTTTTAAGATTTTTAGTTGTAACAATGTTGTTGATCCAAATAAATTAATATAAAAAAAGGTGCAGCACCAGCAACAAATCTTGTCTACAACAGTCATGACAGCAGTCCTTATTTGGTATTATATATATGATTTAACATTAAAAGATAAATTTGTTTCTAATAATTCATATAACTTCAACCCTTTTTACTCAAGATTAAATGTCAAAAGCCATTTTAAATCGATAGCTATGGGTGTGAATGATATTATTCAGTAGTAGCTGGATTGAAACACTACAGGAAAGAAGAAAAATAATGGCAAGAGAAGGAAGGAGAGAACAAGATTTTGCATGCCTGAATGATGGTATCTGCAACCAAATGCAGATGATAATAACTGCGGATGATATTAAAATATGTTTTTAATATAGATCAATAACCTGTAGTTCAGTTGTGAATCATAAACTATAAAAGAAAATATATGGCTTTATGATAAAATAAAAAATCTTCATTGTTTCTGCGTACCTTTGCTGAATTTTATAATGCACATTACATCAGTGTTATGTGTAATATTTCATTTGCTGTATGCTACTTGCACTCAACCTAGCATCTTGAAAATGCACTGTATTATTTTAAAGTCTGCTATTTTATTTTTATAGATCTTTTAATTTAAAATTCATTCTTTGATTTGACAGATTTGTTATTTTAATTCATAAATCTATAAATAAGTATGTAATAGTATTTTCAAAAAGTCTACTTTTTTTAAATGCTGACCTTCTCCATTTAAAATTCATTCAAAATGCAGGTCAAATTCATAATTAAGAAAAAAATTAACAATATTTTTTTATCTCATATTATACAACTTAACGGTCGGTTTTTCCACCGTTGTGCGGTTATACTAGTAAAACTATAATATCTCAATTTATCTATATCCCATTGTTTAAAAACGTATAAAACAAATGGTTTGAGGTTTGAGAGATTTGAGGAAAGGCAGAGCAAAAGATTATAAGTAATTTTTTGTAAATTTTTGATATTTCATAAAAATGAATTTTTTTTCATTGAAGGATTTGAATCTTTTTGACATTTTCCAAAAAATAGAATTTCTCCCAATATTTAAAAAAATTGATATATATTTTGAATTTACTGAAAAAAATGTTTTCTTTAATAATTTTTACTTTAATGAGCGAATTGCCAATATTTTGAGTAATTCTGACTTTTAAAAATTATTTGTATTTTACTCAGATTTTTTTTAAATCTCTTTAAATATCTTAAATTTTCATCAATACCTTCCAAGATGTTTCAAACATTCTTAGAAATTTAAACATTTGGAAATAATGAGTATATTTTTCGAAACAATCTAAACTTTTTGACAAAATTTGAATTCAAAAAAATTGATATTTAATTATTATTTTCTAAAAGTTGAACTATTTCTTAAATTTTGACTTTCTTAGAATATTATTTTTCAATATATTTGAGTATTTAAAAAGAAAACATAAAAATTGGGTCCTTTTTATAAAACTATAATATCTCAATTACATCTATATCCCATTGTTTAATAATATATAAAACAATTGGTTTGAGGTTTCAGAGATTTGAGGAAAAGGTGCAGGAAAATAAATATTAATGTTTTTGTAAACTTCTCATATTTTATAAAAAAATGAACTTTTTTTCGAAGGTTTTGACATTTTTGAAAAATAGAACTACCCCAAAGTCTCTTTAAGATATTTTTAATTTATTTTAGAGGTTTTTCAATATAGTTTAATTTACTTAAAGAAATAGAATTTTCAAATTAGAAGATTTCTACGAAATTATAAAAAAACTTTATTTAATATCTTTTAGTGAAGGAATATAAATTATACCAGTCTTGTTGAATTGATGGTGATACATAATAATTATACAAAAAATTAATACACGTGTACTAACAAAAAAGGCAGCTGCATTGCATCAAAGTTGCAAGATGGTTTTGCGCCATTCTAACCCAATCCCCATTAATAACTATGATAAGTTCAAAATCAGGTTGGACTTCTAAACTAATTTATGTGCATGAAATTCTAGTCATATAGCATTATACTTGAACGATAATTTTGAGAAATGACAAAAAATCTTTGTGGAATATTTTTTGGTAAAAGAAACATAAACTTTATCAATCTTGTTGAATAAACTACGAAGTATAATGAATATATTTAAAAATTTGTGATGTACATTTACACAAAATCCACACATCACGTGCCAAGTCTACAAAAAGATTCAGCACCTTTGTGAGTTACCCATTGTAGATAACTATGATAAATTCGAAATCATGTTGATTAGCAATTTGTCTTTTCCAGCTACCCAAGATAACCGTTATCAAACAGTGACATTCAAAAGGATAATCATAATATTGTTATGTAAATCATGAAGATAATTGTTGGCCTAATTAGAGCATCACAGCTAGGTCTCGCAACGGTCGACTATAGATACGTATAGTATCATGTTCATAATAGCATCTGAAACCATTTCAGGATATCAGATCTTCGTAGCTATGAATATCAAATGGATATCTGATTTTTGTCTATCCGCTCGCAAACAAGAAATCTAAAAGCACGAGTAAAATTTTATCGGATGTATCCACACATGTATTTTTTCTTTCTGATTTTCAATATTTTTTTTTCATTTTTCACATATGAATGTGGATGGATTCAAATATTTTGAATATCCATTAACATGCTTAATCACTACTTCCTACTTCAAATATTTTATCTATTCACCAAGTTTACTCTATTATAGAAATTTTGACCTAAAAAAAAGCTTAGCAAAATATTTATAACAAATGGGAAACAAAGAAAGAACAAATAGATGGGATTCATGTCAATGCTGAAAACATCCTTTTTTAAATCAGTTAAAATTGTAGTATCTAATTTTATATTATGAGAATGTGACCTTAGGATTTAGCAATAAGATAAGTGACCTCTGGCCCAAAGGATAAGGTGTTGGTCTACAAAATCAAATGTTATGGGCTTGATCCTTAGCAAGGTCGTTTTGTATCAAAAAAAATTCTATATTCAAACAAATTCAAAATCATGTTGAACAGCAATTTACTACATATACTTGGCCCACTGCAGCTATAACCATCTAATAGCATTCAGACAGATCAGCTTCAATATTTTAATGGAAATTGCAGGAAAAAATAGTTGGACAGATTGGTGCATCGTAAATTCCTACTTTAAGAATTTTGTTTTACAACGAAATAAAATTTATAATGGAATTGTGCACAAAAAATTCTAGCAGTGTGTTTGCATCTCTGGGTGTGTGTATGTATTTATGTGTGTGTATCGAACAATAAGCAATATCAACTATACCTATAAATCGGGTACATGTTGTATTATGATATAGAATGTAGACCTTTTTATATTAACGTAGAAGCATATAAAGGTATTTTTATGAATTGTATTTTGTATAAATTCGAATAATAAGATATGCGACTCTATGGCAAGTTTCGAGATATCATTTTCGGTCTCGAACTTTTGTTATTTTAAGAATTTTGATATAATTTATAAATTTCAATTTTCAACTTTTTTATTTATTTTTATATAATTATAGCTATTTTTATTTACATTAACATGTATAATTTATCTTTAGTCAAGAAATAAGATATAAACCAACAATGCTGACTATTTATAAATATCCATAACACTAACAAATGTTTACTCGAACAAATTTTTGATATAGGCATTCAAAAAAAACTTATTCTAAGGTCGCACCGAAACCAATTGAAGAAATATACACGGTTCTGTATAGCTTGAGATTTAAAATTGGATAAGCTTTAAATTGTAACTATAACTTGTGTAATCTAAAATTGCAAAAGCTACAGTTATAGTTTAAAGCTTGCATAATTTAAAACCACGCAAGCTATACAAAATCAGGCATAATTCTGCAATTGGTTTTCAATGAGGCCTAAAGCTAGAATAAGTTTTTTTTTAAAACCCTATATCAAAAAAATTTCCAGCTTACTCGTTACTCTAATTTCAACTTTTTTTCGTTACACTATCATATATTTTGTGCTTTGTACGTTTCCAAAGTTAAAATTTTAGATTTTAAATATTCATATATTTGAAACTCAAATTATGACTATTTTGTTCCTTCTATAAAATTTCTAGTTTTCTTACTGAGATGCAATTTCGTTTAGCTCCCTCTTGAAACTAAAACAATCATAATCTTAATGTTTTGGCCGAAACCTCAAATCTTGCTCTGTGGCCCAATGGATATAACTTTTTTTTAATTATCTTATCTTACCACAAAATCGAATTTATAACACAATTTTACATAAAAACCTGGTAAAATACATCTTACAAATCGAATAATAAGCAATAACAGCTATATCAGTAAATCGGGTATATGTTGATGTCATGATATAGAGCATATTGATATGTTTCTATTGCATAAAAGTATATTGTAATTTGTATACCTCGATACTTTATGGATAATTTCAGTATCATTCTTTGTGTATTTTATCAGCTGCACTAGTGTAATATCTGAGCATATTAGCTGCTCGACTTATGGCTACTGCTATATGTACTTCTAACGGTTATCCTCCATCTACACTATCAAGCATAGCAAGTTCTTCCGTGTTCTACTAAATTTGCAAATTTATTCGTTAGCTTTCCCCTTTTCTCGTTAGACTCATATTGCTCAAATTGTTTATAAGTTAATGTATACAATGAAGAGAGAAGATTGCAAATATCATACAACGGAGTAAATCCTAAAAACTCAAAATGGATATTAAAAATTGAACATAAGAAGTAGCACTTATACTAATAAATAGCATATGACGTGCCATGGTCTACGACTATTTTTTGCAAGACTAAAACAGTTATGAGGAGCAATTTTATTCCCTCTTTTTTAATTGATATAGTTTTGAGCCTTGTTGTGCTTTTTTGTATTGACTACCTTTGTTACAGTCATAATTCATAACATCCTTGTCCAGTTCAAACTGCAACATCCTAAAGTATTGTATGAAACATAATTTTATGCTTACTCAAAAGACGGGATTAATGGATTGTGACCAACCGAATGAGATGCTGGTCTGGGAAACAAAAAAATTTGAATTCAATCCCAAAAGTCCATATATTTTATTCTTTCCTAGATTTAGACAAACTAATAATCACGTTGAACAAATCATTTTATACACCTGTCCTAAATCAACCATAGCAAGGCATTCAGACAGGAAGGCCTTAAAATTTTAATGTAAAATATGAAAATTTTACGTTGGGACACTCAGAGCTGCACTAACGTCATGCTTTAGGTATCATCTTCCCTCCAAATATACTCTATAATAAAATTTTGCGACAAATAACTCAATTAATAATCTCTAGAAACATTTTATAAATTTCAATGTTAAATGAATTCAAATGATAAGCGTTTTTTGGATAAAAGGACAAGGCACTGGTTTACAAAACAAGTAATTATAGGTTCAATCGCCAACAAATTCATCGTACTTCTGAATTTAGACATCGTTTTGAAATAATATTGAACATATTTATTTTGTTCACTTAATTGCAAAGCTTCTATGGTTAAATAGGATCATTCTGACAAAGATTTAACGTGGTTCGGTCAAATTATCTGCGTATCCAAAGACCCAACAACTATTCTTTATTTTATTGGAAAAAAGAAAGAATACAAAAAAGATACTACAACAATTATAGGTAGAAATTTAGAGAGACTAACCTATAATTAAAAATTGAATAATCAATTTCTTCAAATATTTGTTTGCGCTCAAATCCTCTAACTTGACTTGACTGCGAAAATTAGGATTTTCTGAAGATGCTCTACCTTCATTTATATAGACTTAAAAATGAAGAAATTACATGAAGACTAAGTAAATTAATCGTCCAGTTGCCTTGAAACCTTTCCAAATAGTAATGACGATATGGGTTTCAATAATTTTCCCCGATTTGAATCTTCGTGTACAAATTTTTCTTTCTTCATATAGCAATTAATTAATCGATTGTGCCAATTAATTAATTTTCTTTCCTTTCTCCTTTTTCATACATGTCTTAATCAATTAATTTCCTTTCTTTGGCAAATATTTTGAATCATACAAATTTAATACATCTTTTTTGGTTATGACTGTCGCATCTAGAAGCATTATTTAAATTGCAATATTACGTGAATTCAAATGATATTTATTTTTTTGGATAAAAGGACAAGGCACTAGTTTACGGAACAAGTGATTCTAGGTTCAATCACCAACAAATTTATTGTACTCCTATGTTCAGACATCGTTTTGAAATAATATCGAACAGATTTATTTTGTTCACTTAGTGCAAGGCTTCTATGATTAGCTAGGATCATTTCGACAAGATGACTTAAACAATTTATGTAAGTAAGAGAAACTATGTTGGCCTGATTATAGCATCATAGATTTACTCGTTAAGTATCTTGCTAGCAAATCTACTCTTTCACGGATATGGGCTAGAAGATCAACAAAATATATATTATAAAGTGCACAATGAGCAATGGCAATTAAACCAATAAAGTGGGATATGTGCCGTATCATGACTCATACCATTTTTTTCCTATAGATCGAAGCATCTAATTTTTCTATGAATTAGAATTTAATGGGAATTCAAAAAATAAAACAAGTGACTGTTTTGGATAAGCCATTCGTCTACGAAATCATAAATTATGCATTCCATATCTAGCATAGTAGGTTAACTTTATTATTATCGTATTTTTACTTTAGAAATAAATTCCAGCATTACAAGGCGCGTCATAGTGCTTGTAATGATTGCACCTTTTGGTGCGGTGCACATGAGAAGGCACACCAAATCACACCACACATGGTGCAAAAAGGCATTCCTAATGAAATTTTCGATACCCCTCGTATCTCCACCATGCGCATTTTCATAGGAAGACTTGTTATACCAAAAAGAATCATTTGTTATTACGTGTTACCAATCATGTGTGTGTGTGTCCGTGATATATTGCGATGTGAGACTAATTACAATCCAATATACGCATCCACTCTAATATAATGCGAGCCACACATAACATTTTCTTTTTAAAAAAATTGTCTATGAGCTTTATTTTATGTAATTTTTTTACAATCTAAGGTGCATATTTTTTTCTTGATTTCCCTTTTGCTTGAAGACAAATGCATGTGAAAATTGAAAAATTATAACTTTACGATGAAATATACATCCAAAAAATGATAATGTATTATGAGACGGCATACAATTTAAAATTTGGATAGTACAATTTAATGATTTTGGGAAAGGAATATTGACCACACTCTACACAATATAAGACGATATTCTTTGGGATATGATTTAGATGCTACTTGTATATTATTCTAAATAATGCACTCTTATAGCTGACTCACAATTAGAGTGGCGCGGCAAAAGCATGGTGGGCCTGTAACCCACAGGTCCCAGGATCGAAACCTAGCTCTGGTAAAATTTTGTTCCTTCTTTGTGTTTGCAAGGGTAATTTGGTCATCGTGTGGGTGTGTTCAATTATCTAGTCATGTTGATATGTATGTACCTTGTCGATGGAAACAAAAACCTTAAGCTGTTAAGCATAATTTGCAAGCAATGAAATCATCTCACACCTATACGTTGACACATCAAAGTTCCCAGAACCCAAACTGCCACCCTTAAACAATTGCAATGCATGCTATAGTAAATATAAAATGTATCAAAACTGATTCATGGACATGCTACAGATTTCAAAAGCTGGTGCTCAAATTAGGAGGGCCAACTGGAGAAGGTGTTTACCTATTTCTCTTTATATAATCAAATAAGATAGGTCCAAGCTTCTCACAAACCCGTTAAATATTCAAGTCAATTCAAAGAAAAGGCAAATCCTATAATAAATACACAATAATTCTTTTGCAGATACAACTATTCATGATAAAGATAAAACATATGCTTACGAAGTATAATAATATTATTTTGCTATATTATTATATCAATATGTTTCTCATGGCTGAAGGCTCACTCTATATAAGCATTAGTAATAACAAAAAGTAAAATAACAATACGTCCTAAGAGATGTCAATAAACTATTTACTAAAAATGCCCCTGGATTTGATACTGAAGAAACTCTAGTGTAAAACGTGGATTAATTCAAAATTTTGAGGTAACATGCAAGATAACAGAAATATCCAACAGACCAAATGCTAACAACTTCAAACTGGATGTAAAAAAACTTTAATATGGTGAACTCGAGATATAGCAATAAGTGTTCAACAACTTGACAGAGCCGTAAATGTGTTTTACCAATAGATTGTGGGTATGATGGTTTGTTGGAGAATTGTTACCGAATCCATTGTGGGAACAAAGTGCAGCAGACCATTATCCATCCATCGTTGAGAGCAAGGAGTTTTCGCTGCTTTGTGACCAGCCTGACGCACTGCCTCCTGTACTACAGCCAGCATAGTCAGACCTTACAGCCCAACTATACAGGCCACTCAGCAACTCGGATCGGGCGGACAAGCTAATTGCACAATGTACCCAAATCCACTAACATGACCCAACATTCCATCACTTTGATGCCCCACTTGGTCACAAGCTCACGTTACTAAGCTCAGCAATTGTTTAGATGAAGAATTGATATTTGTATGGAATTATTAACTAATATTTGGTGATGTGGGACTAAGATGATAATTTTAGCCTACCAGTCATTGCAGTAGTATCCATCCTTCTTGCTAAATGTAGTAAAATGCCGGTGCCAGCATTCACATCTGCAGTTGCAAAATTGTAAACTTATAATTTCAGCTTATGTCGGATTACTGTTATTTTTCCCCCATCTTGATTATGCTTATATTGTATAATGAGCGTTAAAAAGAAAACAAATAAAAAGTGAACCACACAATAACTTGGGTCAGGTAGACCAGAAACTGGTTCAAATTAGTGAAACTAAACAGTACCACTCTATATTGCCCCACTCAGTCATAAAGAAACTACTTTATTACTATCAGCCTCATACTTCTATATATATTTACATTTCCAAAGAAATAGTAGTTAAATGTTTGTATCAGTAACCTTTCATTTTCAATGGTTGCAAATTCACACAACATAGATAAAATTTCAAAAATCTTTTGCATTTTTTTAGCAATATGTAGGAATTCAAAAAAGAAATCATATGAAAGGAAAGTTTATATGATTTCATTTCTAACGCTTGTAGAAAGGAAAAAAAAGGTGCCGTATTTCATGTTAACAGTAAAGTAATCTGGTGTGGATGTAGTTTTAATTCAGCCATTTCGGTAGGCAATATACCTAAAATAGTATTACAAGCTGTTAGTTGATTTTGATTACCGATTTTGCATTTGATCACAAACGAAGTTAGTTTCGATTTGTTTGTTTGTTGAAGATTTCAATTTAGTACAAAGTCA
Organism: Allium cepa; assembly: GCA_030765085.1. Lineage (NCBI taxonomy): Eukaryota > Viridiplantae > Streptophyta > Magnoliopsida > Asparagales > Amaryllidaceae > Allium > Allium cepa. The sequence goes on along the minus strand of CM060937.1, from coordinate 573,636,174 downwards.
TGTTGATGAGCATCTTATTTTTGACCTGACCTCAATCTGAACATGCCATTTGATATAAAAAAGAAAACTATTGCTAATATAGGATGAAGAATTGACATAAAAAGGTAGGCATGCACATTATCTTCATAATAGATGATGAATATCTGCTGCACTTGATATGCTTTTCTCCAATTTTGTTTAGCAGATTGAAGCATCATAGAGAACTTGAGAATATATTCATCATTTCCTTTTCCAACTCCGCATTTGTTGCTCTTGACTAATTTTGATGCAACTGATAACGAATTGCTTTAACTTCAGATCTCTTAGTGCACCAGTTTCCCAAAATTTCAGGGCTAACTTAAGTGTATATTTCAAATATTCATAAAACTCTACTATCTATGTTATGCCCATGTAAGTAAATAATTCTACTGCTATAAAGGAAATAATTAATTACTCAAATTTACGGAAACTATATGTGATGTAATTGGGTTTTCATAGAAATGACCGCAGCATTTGGAGTTAATTTCAGTAATAAGTCATATTATACACAAAATAGGGAGAAAATGACAAGGGATAAATGCAACAAATCCTACAAATTAGGAGAAATATTGTTTATCTTTCTAAATTAACTCCAATTTATCCAGTTAAAAACCTACACAAGCTAGAACTTTCTAAAACTTAAAAAATTAGTCCATGTTCATGGAATTTGTACTAACAATTTCCATAAAATCACATAAATCATGTACAACCCAACAAAATATAGTTACTGTGAGCACCAAAGCCTAAAATAAACCTAAAAAGAATCAATGTATTTTTTCCAAATATAGAGCACTAGCAGAGAACATGCCCCTTAACTATCGGAACCTCGCAAAAATTTAACCATGATTCCGAGTGGATCTTTCATTTCCTTTGTAGGAAAATTACAACAGATTTAACCAAAATAATTGAGCCAGTTTAAGCTCCACGTTTTCTTTCTTCTCTTTTCTCAAAGTTATTCTCCAACTTCAACTTCGTCGTAGGATTCGACTGATCGATACTCGCCATCCGATCATTATACAGGCAGTTGAAATGACATCGGCTTATAATTTCAATGATTTTCGGAGAGGAAAATTAGCATTCTAATGTGATTTTAACGTCTTGAGCTTCAAGCGGTGATACGACGACGGGGGAGTGAGCATAAGGGTTGGGTTACCTAATGCACCGTTTCACGTCAAGGCGGTACGGTACCAAAAAAGTGAAGCTGCATACCGCCGTTGGATTTTCTGCTACTATAAAGGGTTACGGACAGTTGCAACTTGCGGACGTGTTTATCAAAACTTTTCAAGTAAATTGGAAATTGGTATCACGTATATTGGAAACATAAATTGGGTTTAGCAAATGAAAATTGAGCAAATTTCGATTTTTTTTATCCCAACATTTTGAAGTTGGTTAAGCCGAAATGCCATAAAGCTATGGAGCTTTCAATTAATACTGAAATAATTATTTATTTGGTTATATGCTACAAAACTTAGGATTTCTTTTTCAATTTAGCCCCCTTTTAAAACTAATTATCGCAAACAGCCCACTTTAAAAACTAATATCAACTTTAACCCTGTTTTGGTCAGTTCAGCTGGCCAAAACGTACTGACGATTTTTTAAAAATCGCCTTTACAAATAATTTTTGCCAAAAACATGTATGCCACTTTTGATAAGCCGTCCACTAGCGAATTCCCAAAAGTCGCCTACATGTTTAAAAAAAAAATTGGCCGACATTTGAAAAGTCGCCAGTGGGCAATTTCTCAAAAGACGTCCAAACGGGGTTCTGTTACAAAACCAGAACCTCATATTTCTCCTTCGTCACTTTCTCACTTTCCTCTTCATCTCCAAATAATCAAAAATCCATCAAATCTGAAATTTTCATTCAAAGCCAAAAATATTTAGCATTTTTTTCAACAAATCAGAAGATGGCAAGCTCTTCAACGCGGGATGCACCTATAGGTATAGATAAATCAAAATCCTTTCAATTTAGGATTTTGAAGAAAATTGCAAAATATTGGTTTTTAGGATTTGTAAGCAATCATTGATTGTTGAAATATCTTAGTTATGGATGAAATCATTGTTAAATTGTTGAAAAACAATGCCTAAATTCCTAGTGTTGATGTTGGAAAATAAATTTGAAAATCTTGTTAACTTATATATGTGTAGACCACTTCGAAAATCTTGTTAACTTATAAACTTGAAAATAAATTTGGAATCATAGACTAAACTGAATAGAGTAACATCTGCTCATCCAAGCATTATACAGTTGATAAACCAAGCTAGATTTGGACTGGTTTTTAGAGTGGGGGAACATCCAGTTGGATCATCATCTTATTACCGCTTTGGTGGATAGTTGGAGGCCAGAAACATCTACATTTCACCTACGTGCTAGGAAGATGTCTATCACGTTGGGTGATGTTGCGTGCTTACTTAGCGTACCCATATACGGTGCTCCGTTGACCAATCCCGATCTAGTTGATTACCTTAGTTTATGTCAAGAGCTCCTAGTTTTGACTCCTCTAGTAGAGGAGTGGTGGAGAAACGAAATGATACAGATAAGATGGTTTAGGCAATAATTTGCGAACGACATACCAACAGACTCCACGGAGATTTAGATTCAGCAATGAGCCAGAGTCGTTATATTACATGAGGTTGATAAGCAATCATTCAAAGACATGGATATGGCTTAGATGGCTTTCATTTTTAGAAAACTTTGATGTTTGTCGCTAGTATTCTCGGGGCAGTGTAGTTATAGTGTATATGTACTGCGAGTTGACGAGGCTTGCTTTGCAAGAAAGCGTAGGCATTGGTGGCTGTGTGAGTCTAATACAGGTATTTCCATTATTTACTTTCGTCGACAGTTATTTCATATTCTCTTATCCAACTGAAATTATGTGTCTAATATTATTTACAGCTTTGGTGTTGGACTTATCTACTTGTAGGTAGAATAACCATAAGGAGGAGGATGACGATTGATTTATCATTGTCATATGGTGCAAGATATAATTAATTCTATAGTATAGTATGTATAGTTGTTCGAATTTGATAAGTTACAATTTTATATTTCTACAGGTGGGTAGGACCTAAAAGCACCGTTTCATTGCCAAGGCGTCATGCTGCCTTCTACCGTGATAGTTCAATGTGCTGACTATCATTCTGTGACTTGGACCCCATATGCAGGTGTACTTGGAGATCTACCAAACTTATGTACCTCATCCATTCAACCGTGGACTGCTCGTGTTCCTCTTATTTGCTTTAATGATGTCGCCTATCATCTTTCCAACCGAGTGATGAGTCAGTTTGGTATGATCCAGTATTTACTGGAGTAACCACCGCATTACAAGATTGATATTGAAGCTAGGGAGTATGCTATGGCGATTGAGACACGTACCGACGCTACATGCACACGCAACAGCAACGCAAGTTCACATTATCCAAAGAAGACTATATGTCTTGATACTCGAACATAACATGTCGATATGTTATTCGTGCCATCAAGCCATCTACAGCGCCTCTCGTTGTTGCATACCCTTACACTCCCAAAGCGCCCCTCGAAAGGAATGTGGTACGTAGTACGTACAATCTTTATTCAAATATTTGAAATTTATACCTTTCCATGTATTTTATGTTATGGCACGCGGTCGACATTTACTGTGCGATCGAGATTGTGGACGAACTTGCACAAGAGGTTCCTGAAAGGTAGTAGGGGAAATGCTTTAGTGTAAAACGCGTCTTAAAATCTATTTTGGGAAGGAACAAATTAACAAGACTAAGATCTCCTCCTCCACCTCCACCACAGGCGCTCATCGAACATGCCATAGAAGCTCACGGCGTTCCTCCTACTACTCGTACATATCAGCAACGGAGACATCGAAAAGGCGCTTCTTCATCTCTAGAAACACAGTTTGAAGTTGCTCTCCGCCCTTCACAGCCTTTATATCCTACGCAAGTAAGTGAAGAGGGGGATTCGTCGGATGAAATTCCACTGTCTATGAGGAAACCAAGACGAACTTCACTATAACTTCGTAGGTTGAAGTAGTGAGGATGGTATAAGTTATTGATATGATTTATCTTGTTTTGTTTTGTTTAATGAATTGTTCAAATATTGGGATTAGTTGTTTTGTTGAATTGTTGGATGTCGGAATTGGAACGCAATTCTTGAATTGTAAGATACTGGATTTTGATTTCAATTGCTGAATTGGTGGATGTTGTAATTTGAGTTGTTAGATGTTTGAATTTGATTGAAATGTTGAATTTTGATTGTAGTGGAGTTTATTATATTGTTGAAAATGGTGATGAAGATTTCTATTTTGAAAGCATGAACACTTCTTGGGCGACTTTTCAAAAGCTGCGAGAATGCGACTTTTAAAAAGTCGCCATCGTATTGTGCAGGGTTTCAAAACAGAAACTCTACCCTTCAACCTTCCTTATATTTCACTTTACCGAATACCAAAGAAAGAACCCAAAACCCAAGCCACATCTCTCTTGCACAATTTCAATATTTCCCGACGAAAACGAATATCTTTTAGAGATTTGAAGACATAATAAGAAGGTAAGTTCCATAAGCACTATCAAATTTGTTTAATCTATTGCAATTAAGGCTAATTCCAACATTGATATTTTTAAGAAAAAGGTTGTTGAAAATGGACAATTAGGAGCTTAGCGACGAGTTATGACGAATTTGAACAGCAACAAGGCTTTGCGCCGCTTAATGAAGAAAATGTTGAGATTGATTTCGTCCCTGAGGCGCAATTTGAAAACTTGCCCCCCTCTAGGGGTGGCAGTACATCAACATTGGCCGTGGTTAGCGGTGAATCAATACAACAATCACTTCATGGAAAATTAATGGATGCGCTAGCTCGTCCTAAGCCTAACAATGCTAGTTCAAGTCAGACACCGCCTCGGGTACTTTGTTATTGCAGAGATGAATGTGAAGTGGTTGTGTGTCGGAATGAAAGGAATGCGGGCCGTCGCTTTTACCATTATGAATCGTACAACAATAGTAAGTTATGGCCTAGCAATGTTGAATGTTGTAACTTTTTTAAATGGAAAGATCCGGAAATGTGTCCGTGGGGAGTTGCATATGCCCTTCGGATGCAAGTAGAAATTACCCGTTTAGAGAAGTTGAACCGCAATATCGCAACGCACTATTGAATAAGGGCGTACCATTCGACAAGTTGAGTCCTCGTAGATTGTGGGAGAAGTAAATAGAAATTTGGGTGTTCATTTTTATGCAATTGAATTATGTATCGTTGAACATGTATTATGACAATTTATGCAATTGTATTATGTATCGTAGATTGTGAACTCATTTCTCAATGACTCACAATTCAAGTCATCTTACATTTCAATTTAACCCAAGTCAATTTAATTCTAAGTCCAATTTATTTAACTTATCCAAGTTATATTCAAATTTTCTACTTACTTCAATATACTTTATTCACTTCCAATTACTCAAGTAATTTTTTTTTTTAAATTCCAAGATTAAAATTCCCATTTCTTCCTTCTTATTAATATCAACTTCACTTAATAAGTTCAATAGTTAGTTCATTTTAATTTTACACATCATTTAAATAGAATTTTCCAGAATTCACTTTACCCGGATTTATTTCAAAACCATTTGGAAATAATAATCAATATATATTCTTATTTGGTATATCAATCAAATTACCAGATTTCCAAAACAATTTGTTTATACCAAAAAAAATTTCCTTCTTTGAGATTTCCCAAACAACTAGCATACCCAAATCCAAACAATACTAGGGAAGCAATCCATCACTTTAGAAACTCGAAAATGAATTCTAATGATGTGGCCAGCATCATTAGGATTATTTTCCAGCGACTGAAGTGAGTTCAATGCTTCTTACTTTCCCAAATTCATTTCAAAACAGTTTCCATTCAAAAATATTTCCCAAAACAATTTTCCATCATTACCTTCAAATACCTTCAAATCTCAACAAACATTTCAAACTTTCCCAGGATTTTAAATTTTCAAACTTTTATTTTTATTTTACTTAAAATCCTTTCCAAAACTTCCGGGTTTTAAATTCTGGTTTAATTCACATTTAGTTATTCTTCCCTTTATATAATTTATATTTGTAGAATTTTATTTTCACTATAACTATTTCACATTTCAGATTAAATTTTATATTCTTATTTGATTTAGACATTAACAACCAATCATTCAAATATATATAATAATTTCAGAAAATTATTTCTTTTATATCAAAATATAATTTTGGGTAAAATTATTTCATTTACCCACCTTTAAAAACAATTCTATGTCGGTTTATCTTGTTCAAGAGTTTAGAAACCCCTATCGATACGGTTGTACTTCCCGTACCGACCAGAATTCATAAACACTCAACCGATAAGTCAACACAGTATAAAAACAATTTTTATATGCACTAACAAGTACGCTCTCATATCTATTATTACTCTCAACTCATTATAGAGTACTATTGACTCTGTTTAATGAGTAATTACCCCACCAAAGCCTAGGTTGTCGCCAACCTAAGCTCTGATACCAAGTGTGACAGCCCGCAAATCCGTACCCCTTGAATCAAAACTATTCTACCTCTATTAACTCAAGTGGCACAGAATTACGAACCGTTAGGGTTAAAGAAGAAGAGATAGAAGAAGAAGAAACTAAACAATATCAGAATCTCACAGTCGCAGCGGAATAAAATATAATAGTAGATATAGAACTTTACACAAAAAAAGAAAACTATCACTGTTTTATACATCATATCATCAGAGTATCTCATACATCAACAATCACAAAACAGACCTACCATACAAACACAGCAGTGGAGAAATATATAGGTACATATAATACGTCTCGGACTCCAGCTCCTTTCCTGCTCCATAGCAACCTAACCTGAACAAATAATACTCGGTCTGACCCGAGCATTATAATAAAATAACACCCGAGTCAGTCTGGAATACCAGCTGATACTAAATATGCATCCAAATTGATTATTAAAGTTTCAAAAATCCTTTGAAAACAAAAGCATCTCGTAAGACCACGCCACAAATAAACATGTCGGGCTTTTACCTTACGATAGCTAAAACACTTTTTATAGAAATCCTCTGATATTATAATAGGGTCTATTTACAAATACTTATAAAATAGCCGAAATTGTTACATCTATTAAATTCCAGCTACTAGCCACAAAAGTGGGTAATACAAACAAAACTCGTACAAGGCTCGTAGGGAAAATGGATTTCCAACAATGACTAGGCACTGGGGTACCACCTGTCACAGTACGGGGCCTAGATCACCGTACCGAGGACTACTCCCTTCATCCCCTGCAACACAAAGCCGGAACCATTCCTTACTGAACAGTCCCGAACAAGATAAACCCCGTGGTTGGCGCGACCAACCACCCACTAAGCCGAAATATATATAAGGGACATCTAGACAGGGAAATTATCTTGTCCTGCTTGGGCATGACCCACCTAACCTTGCTGCATATCCCCTGATTTTCAGTCATTCCCGGTTGATGAGGCTTGAGGCTAAGCGTTACCTTTAGAACGATTTCACTTAGAATGCCCATCGTCCACCTGACGATGTTTCGCAAGCATTCGTCCATACAAGTCCGTCCCGGGTTCGAACGGAACCGAAGGCACTACTCCTACTACATCCATTTTGGAAATATCCTCAGGATTAGTAGCGACTAGTCCTTGCACTTCACTGCTACATCTTCGACTCCAAACACGTTTTTCGCACGAAACGTACAAACCGGATCGAAGTGGTTTTCGAGAAATAAATCTCATTCCCGGTCTCTTCGAAACGATCAACGCATTGTCCAATATTGATAGTCGGTGATTTAACTATCAATTTATATCCATAAACATCCATCACACAATAAATAATTCCCAAATTATTTATTTTCCTCAATATCTTTAAAGGATATATTTTCCAAATTTCCAAAACTCATTAGAAAACAATTTCCAAAGTTCTTCCTTTACAAGGTAAATCCTTTACCAAATATCCTCATTGGAAATATCCAAGTTCAAAACAACTTAGTTTGAAAACAGTTAAAAACATTTTATATTAAAATATACTTCAAAATACGTAAATTCACTTCTAGTTACTTACTCAAAATAAGGTTCAAAATATGTACAATAAAACCATTTATTAAGATATCAACTTTGATTTAACTAAATTTAAAAGTAGTGTTTTAATAAGATAAATACTAATTTCAAATGACTTAAGTCCAAAGCTAGTCTTTTAAACAAATCCATTTATAAAAATAATTATTAAGGTATTTATAAAATTTTCTATTGCTAATTCATAAATTATCGCTATAAAAAAATAACTTCCAAAACACTCTTATTTAAGCAAGTTTTAAATTTTTAAAACTTTCTTTTTATAAAATCGGTTTAAACTCGAACTTGGTTTTTCCCAGGAAATCTCATTTCCACATAAACATCACAGAAATCCTTCTCACGATTTCTGTCAAACTATTTTAATTTAGTTTTATATTTTAATAACATAAATTTTATTTTCCCATTTATCGACTAATAATCTTTCTCTTTATTAATCATTCCAAATTTTATAATTTTTCAATTCCATTCTAAATAGATTTCAAATTTTAATTCTTTTAAATTCATTATTTAACAATATCACTTATTTCTCAAAAATTCAATTTATCCATTTAAATTAAAATTTGGATTTATAACTTATTCAGCAACATTCCAATACAATTTTATTTCAGTTTTCCATCCGAACAGATTCCAATGTTGTATTCCCTTAAATTCCTTATTTATTAATTTCTTAATTTCTTTTGAAACCCAATTTAATTTCTTTATAATTAAAACTCTAAATTTCTCTATAACTAACATTCTGGGTTTGTAGTTTATCCCACAATATCACAATACAATTTAATTCCAAATTTATCCATCACAATATATAAACAGGCATCAACATCAATTATAAAAATAAACACTATCTTGTGAGGAATCCAGTTGGATCCCTCCAACCTGTTTTCCCTGCATCCACAAATATTAGCACAACTATATATATCAATTCAATTTGATAATAATCAACATAAACAGCTAAACATCCAAATAAACAATCAATACTAACTGTCTAACTTTACTAGTATCCAGATGTGAGTGAGAATAACTCACCTTGAGTTTCGGCGAGCGTTCGAAATTTAAATTAATCCGAACAACGTTCGATTTAACTCAAATTTCTACTTGCTCGGAATGACTCCGGATCTGCACCATCGCGTAGTGCTTGACTCTGCAATTCCAACGTATTCAGTTTCGTTAAATTCTGATACAGTATGTATGAGATATTAATTTTCAAAGTTCATTTTCCAATCTAAAAACAATATCTTTTAATTAAAATTTTATTATTTACCACAAACAATCAGGGCCGTTCGATCAATGCTTGAAATCAAGGCCGTCCCCCCTATTCTTTCTTCCACACGCAACGCTACAGGTTCGAGAACCCAACATCGATCAAAAAGCACGATTGCCGCACCCTCCAAATCACGACCGGACGTCGATCTAAAGTCGCCTATGTGTGCGCCAACTCGCATGTCACCCACGCCCTAAAGATCACGACACGCGGTTCATCCTAGAGCTCAAACACGGAGCACGAACGCCGGCCATTCGTGACCTAATCGCGGCCACCACACAACTCGAAACGCCATCAAGTCCGTACGGATTTGAAGCTCTCACTAATCCCGACGTTTTCTTAGTTATGAGTTTTTGAATTTATTGTGAGGATTGATCGAAAATAGAAGGTGAACGAAGAAGCTCCACAGCCATTAAACGCATAGGAGCGACGGCTGTGAAAACCCTTAGGGTTTGGGCTAAAAACGTGTGTATATATGTATCCATTTATTAACATTATTTTAATATATTAAAATCAATTTTAATGAACACTTCCAAACGAACTCCAAAACACACGTGCCGACAGGCGTTCCTAAGGTTTTTCAACGTTCCGGACACAATGGAACAGGTTTCGTAAGCTAATCTGATCGTATGAGCGAGTTACGGAATTAAACGATCAGTTTTAATTTAAACCGATTAAAACGATTTTCGATGCGTTTCGAGCTGCCGGGGTCAAACGACAACTCCGATTGCTACGAAAATTGAAATCCGGTAATAACTAACTATTACGGATCCAATGAAACTGGTTTCGTCGAATTCCGAGACTGTGCCCTGAAAGGCTATTTTAACTCGTTTATTAAATCCAGCGATTTTCGAAATTATCGAAATCACTCAAAATTTCCACTTTTAAAATTTTATTAACTTAACAATAATTCATATAACATTTATAAGCACATTAAAAATCATTTTGGCTCATTCCGGACCAAAATCAGATTATTTGCATTTTTATAATATTAAATTCATTTTTAAATTATTATAAAATTTCAGTTAATAACTTATTAACTTTTAAATTTATCCAAAAATCCAATATATCGTTTATGACCAATTGAACTTAAAAATACATTTAAAAATCATTTTTATACCCATTCACATCCAATTCCTCAAATTCTCTCAGTCCAATATTCAATTATTATTATTCCATTTCAAATTATATTCCGGCCTTAGCAATTATAACTTGTTATTATAATTTAAACTAATTCCTTTAGTTCAAAATAAATCTTAAACCCATAGTAAACATTTAAAATGAATTAAATGTTCGCAAATCCCGTGTTAAAAATTCCGGGATGTTACATTCCTCCCCCCTTATAAAAATTTCGTCCCCGAAATTTGCTAAGGTAGAAAGAATGTTCTTATACTCATTACCTTAACCCAACTTCTCTAGTTACAACTTATATACACATCCCAAACTCTTTAGCTCAATTTCAAACCCATTTTCTTTATTAACACTAAAGCTTAAATTTTTAACTTATACTTCCAAGTTAATTAACTCTTCCCAAAACCCAAAAAAATTTCTAACTCCTAAAATTTACGGAAAATTTTGGCAGAGTCTCCCCTGTACGGAGGAGCTTCTGCGACATCGCAGGATACACAAATATATATACATCGGCCCACACGGCCGGAAACCAAAATATAATACAATATATATATCATTTTCCCAATTATATTTGCGTAGGCGTACCTTTTTAGCAAATTTTAATAGCAAGCAGCTAATATAATGCATATACTCACTCCAACTCTCTCAAACGCCTCCCGCACCTGTGCTATACTCAACAAACACATTAGTTTCTAAAGATATGAGCATTTTTAACAACATTACCAATAAAATATAAGCCAACATATCCATTTTCATTCCAAACAACACTTTGTATAATTTCATAAGCAAATCCATATTTTTATAACATGCACAAAGTTTCTTTTCTGATTCCAAGCTCCATTTTACTTCACACAAAGGGTTTACATACAAGTTCGGCCATTCCAATCCATAATTACTACAAATTCTGCTATTTCAACTCATATTCATTCCCAAATGAGTAGGGTATGCATTACTTCCATCGATTTGCTTAATTTAAATTTCTAGTTGATTCACAATCAAATTTTCTTATCAGTTTGATATATCTCCATTTCCTTTGTGAATCTATCCATTTATATGCAACACTATTTAATTTGATTTACAATCAAATTTTATTTATTTATTTCCAATTTGAAGCACTCACATTTCTTTTATGCCTATGTCCATTCATATGCAAAATCACTTAATTAGATTGCATTTATATACAACTCTTAAATTAGATTCCAATCCATATCGATTTATTCAAAACCAATTACTTGTTCACTTTAAATTATTTACCTTCATTTACCACAAATCGACAAATTTACAAGTTATTCATGTAATAACTCATCACTTAAGCTTATAGTCGTTTTAGAATTAACTTCCACTTAGATTCATATTAATTTATCAAATTCTGCATGGTTCACAATCCAAGCATTCTTATTCCATTTCAATGATTCACAACCCAATATTCTAATTTCCTTACAATTTTTAAATCAACTCCTTATTCTCACCTTTCAAATTTATTACGTATCTTAAGTTTGTTTTTATCATTTATTATTATCCTTCTTATCATTATTTTTATTTTTTATTTTTATTTTAAAACCAAGTCTTGAATTTCATATTTCAAATCCATTATTCGACTTAAGTTTCCTTTTATCATTCCATCCTGGATTTATTTACTACCCATACATCTTTAATTTATCTCAGAAATTAATTAATACCATTTCACTTGCAATTCAAATTTATTCCCCAAACAAAATTTATCCCAAACAAAATTATAAAGCTTAATCACAATTAACATTCAGCATGCTTAAGTTCTTTCACAATATTTTCATTATCTTCTTATTAAGCAAATTATATTGTCATTTGATTCTCATCCAAATCAATTCTAATCCATTTACAAATTTTAATGCACTTTGCTTATTTATTCAATCCAACTATCCCAATATAATCTAATTCCATTTTCATCCACACATTAATATTTGTTACCACAAATTTAAATCCCATGCCACAATTGGATTTTTATTTCCCTTCAAATTTTGACTAACTATCAAATTCTATCCATTACTATACAAATTCCATTAATTTGTGATTTAATTCAGTCAATAACCTAATCCATATTAGGTTTTTTAATTCACTTTCCCAATTTACTCTGAATCCATTTATAATATCACCATTTTCCCATTATTTCATTTAACAATTTAAATTCCTACCTTTCCTTATACCTCTTTAAATAGGATCTAAATTCCTTTCAATATTATTTATTACTCAACTGAAATTTAAATTTCAATTCCAGTACCAAAACAAATTCCAGTTCCCCATTCATAAATCCAAGACTTATTTGCTAACTTAAGAACATCCACATTTATGTGCTCACTTTGCTTCATTAGACTTTGCATTTCATTTATGGTCAAATTTTGAATTTGCCACACCATTCATTTAATAAATTTTCAGTTTCACTTTTATTTAAGAGTTTAGATTTCTTATTTAGGTTCACTTCCATTTTATATTCACAAATTTAAATTATAACACTTAATAACTTAAGTATGTGAATTTCTTTATGCAATTATAAACAATTTATATTTCACCTTTATATCCATTTACTTTAATGCTAATTCTTTTAGGTTTAATTATATTTCAAATTCACAATTTTAATTCTCCAAATACAAGTTCAAAACTTGTTTACTAAGTGAAGTTCATTCACTTCTTTATATCCCACTTCATATTATCTCAATTCACATTCAATTTGAGACTAAGTTTGAAATCACCATACCATTCAACTACTTCCATTTGTGATTATAATCTCACTATCAATTTATAAGTTCACCAACTTATTTATTTTAAGCTCATATTGCTCATTTGAATCCATTTACAGCATATAATCACAATTTCAAAGTTATAATTTTTCAATCTTAATCCTTTGCAAATTTTAAATCCACACTTCCAGATTATAAGTATAGCACTTAATAGCTCATGGGTAGAACTCATTTCTCAATGACTCACAATTCAAGTCATCTTACATTTCAATTTAACCCAAGTCAATTTAATTCTAAGTCCAATTTATTTAACTTATCCAAGTTATATTCAAATTTTCTACTTACTTCAATATACTTTATTCACTTCCAATTACTCAAGTAATTTTTTTTTTAATTCCAAGATTAAAATTCTCATTTCTTCCTTCTTATTAATATCAACTTCACTTAATAAGTTCAATAGTTAGTTCATTTTAATTTTACACATCATTTAAATAGAATTTTCCAGAATTCATTTTACCCGGATTTATTTCAAAACCATTTGGAAATAATAATCAATATATATTCCTATTTGGTATATCAATCAAATTACCAGATTTCCAAAACAATTTGTTTATACCAAAACAAATTTCCTTCTTTGAGATTTCCCAAACAACTAGCATACCCAAAATCCAAACAATACTAGGGAAGCAATCCATCACTTTAGAAACTCGAAAATGAATTCTAATGATGTGGCCAGCATCATCAGGATTATTTTCCAGCGACTGAAGTGAGTTCAATGCTTCTTACTTTCCCAAATTCATTTCAAAACAGTTTCCATTCAAAAATATTTCCCAAAACAATTTTCCATCATTACCTTCAAATACCTTCAAATCTCAACAAACATTTCAAACTTTCCCAGGATTTTAAATTTTCAAACTTTTATTTTTATTTTATTTAAAATCCTTTCCAAAACTTCCGGGTTTTAAATTCTGGTTTAATTCACATTTAGTTATTCTTCCCTTTATATAATTTATATTTGTAGAATTTTATTTTCACTATAACTATTTCACATTTCAGATTAAATTTTATATTCTTATTTGATTTAGACATTAACAACCAATCATTCAAATATATATAATAATTTCAGAAAATTATTTCTTTTATATCAAAATATAATTTTGGGTAAAATTATTTCATTTACCCACCTTTAAAAACAATTCTATGTCGGTTTATCTTGTTCAAGAGTTTAGAAACCCCTATCGATACGGTTGTACTTCCCATACCGACCAGAATTCATAAACACTCAACCGATAAGTCAACACAGTATAAAAACAATTTTTATATGCACTAACAAGTATGCTCTCATATCTATTATTACTCTCAACTCATTATAGCGTACTATTGACTCTGTTTAATGAGTAATTACCCCACCAAAGCCTAGGTTGTCGCCAACCTAAGCTCTGATACCAAGTGTGACAGCCCGCAAATCCGTACTCCTTGAATCAACACTATTCTACCTCTATTAACTCAAGTGGCACAGAATTACGAACCGTTAGGGTTAAAGAAGAAGAGATAGAAGAAGAAGAAACTAAACAATATCAGAATCTCACAGTCGCAGCGAAATAAAATATAATAGTAAATATAGAACTTTACACAAAAAAAGAAAACTATCACTGTTTTATACATCATATCATCAGAGTATCTCATACATCAACAATCACAAAACAGACCTACCATACAAACACAGCAGCGGAGAAATATATAGGTACATATAATACGTCTCGGACTCCAGCTCCTTTCCTGCTCCATAGCAACCTAACCTGAACAAATAATACTCGGTCTGACCCGAGCATTATAATAAAATAACACCCGAGTCAGTCTGGAATACCAGCTGATACTAAATATGCATCCAAATTGATTATTAAAGTTTCAAAAATCCTTTGAAAACAAAAGCATCTCGTAAGACCACGCCACAAATAAACATGTCGGGTTTTTACCTTACGATAGCTAAAACACTTTTTATAGAAATCCTCTGATATTATAATAGGGTCTATTTACAAATACTTATAAAATAGCCGAAATTGTTACATCTATTAAATTCTAGCTACTAGCCACAAAAGTGGGTAATACAAACAAAACTCGTACAAGGCTCGTAGGGAAAATGGATTTCCAACAATGACTAGGCACTGGGGTACCACCTGTCACAGTACGGGGCCTAGATCACCGTACCGAGGACTACTCCCTTCATCCCCTGCAACACAAGGCCGGAACCATTCCTTACTGAACAGTCCCGAACAAGATAAACCCCGTGGTTGGCGCGACCAACCACCCACTAAGCCGAAATATATATAAGGGACATCTAGACAGGGGAATTATCTTGTCCTGCTTGGGCATGACCCACCTAACCTTGCTGCATATCCCCTGATTTTCAGTCATTCCCGGTTGATGAGGCTTAAGGCTAAGCGTTACCTTTAGAACGTTTTCACTTAGAATGCCCATCGTCCACCTGACGATGTTTCGCAAGCATTCATCCATACAAGTCCGTCCCGGGTTCGAACGGAACCGAAGGCACTACTCCTACTACATCCATTTTGGAAATATCCTCAGGATTAGTAGCGACTAGTCCTTGCACTTCACTGCTCCATCTTCGACTCCAAACACGTTTTTCGCACGAAACGTACAAACCGGATCGAAGTGGTTTTCGAGAAATAAATCTCAATCCCGGTCTCTTCGAAACGATCAACGCATTGTCCAATATTGATAGTCGGTGATTTAACTATCAATTTATATCCATAAACATCCATCACACAATAAATAATTCCCAAATTATTTATTTTCCTCAATATCTTTAAAGGATATATTTTCCAAATTTCCAAAACTCATTAGAAAACAATTTCCAAAGTTCTTCCTTTACAAGGTAAATCCTTTACCAAATATCCTCATTGGAAATATCCAAGTTCAAAACAACTTAGTTTGAAAACAGTTAAAAACATTTTATATTAAAATATACTTCAAAATACGTAAATTCACTTCTAGTTACTTACTCAAAATAAGGTTCAAAATATGTACAATAAAACCATTTATTAAGATATCAACTTTGATTTAACTAAATTTAAAAGTAGTGTTTTAATAAGATAAATACTAATTTCAAATGACTTAAGTCCAAAGCTAGTCTTTTAAACAAATCCATTTATAAAAATAATTATTAAGGTATTTATAAAATTTTCTATTGCTAATTCATAAATTATCGCTATAAAAAATAACTTCCAAAACACTCTTATTTAAGCAAGTTTTAAATTTTTAAAACTTTCTTTTTATAAAATCGGTTTAAACTCGAACTTGGTTTTTCCCAGGAAATCTCATTTCCACATAAACATCACAGAAATCCTTCTCACGATTTCTGTCAAACTATTTTAATTTAGTTTTATATTTTAATAACATAAATTTTATTTTCCCATTTATCGACTAATAATCTTTCTCTTTATTAATCATTCCAAATTTTATAATTTTTCAATTCCATTCTAAATAGATTTCAAATTTTAATTCTTTTAAATTCATTATTTAACAATATCACTTATTTCTCAAAAATTCAATTTATCCATTTAAATTAAAATTTGGATTTATAACTTATTCAGCAACATTCCAATACAATTTTATTTCAGTTTTCCATCCGAACAGATTCCAATGTTGTATTCCCTTAAATTCCTTATTTATTAATTTCTTAATTTCTTTTGAAACCCAATTTAATTTCTTTATAATTAAAACTCTAAATTTCTCTATAACTAACATTCTGGGTTTGTAGTTTATCCCACAATATCACAATACAATTTAATTCCAAATTTATCCATCACAATATATAAACAGGCATCAACATCAATTATAAAAATAAACACTATCTTGTGAGGAATCCAGTTGGATCCCTCCAACCTGTTTTCCCTGCATCCACAAATATTAGCACAACTATATATATCAATTCAATTTGATAATAATCAACATAAACAGCTAAACATCCAAATAAACAATCAATACTAACTGTCTAACTTTACTAGTATCCAGATGTGAGTGAGAATAACTCACCTTGAGTTTCGACGAGCGTTCAAAATTTAAATTAAACCGAACAACGTTCGATTTAACTCAAATTTCTACTTGCCCGGAATGACTCCGGATCTGCACCATCGCGTAGTGCTTGACTCTGCAATTCCAACGTTTTCAGTTTCGTTAAATTCTGATACAGTATGTATGAGATATTAATTTTCAAAGTTCATTTTCCAATCTAAAAACAATATCTTTTAATTAAAATTTTATTATTTACCACAAACAATCAGGGCCGTTCGATCAATGCTTGAAATCAAGCCGTCCCCCTATTCTTTCTTCCACACGCAACGCTACAGGTTCGAGAACCCAACATCGATAAAAAAGCACGATTGCCGCACCCTCCAAATCACGACCGGACGTTGATCTAAAGTCGCCTACGTGTGCGCCAACTCGCATGTCACCCACGCCCTAAAGATCACGACACGCGGTTCATCCTAGAGCTCAAACACGGAGCACGAACGCCGGCCATTCGCGACCCAATCGCGGCCACCACACAACTCGAAACGCCATCAAGTCCGTACGGATTTGAAGCTCTCACTAATCCCGACGTTTTCTTAGTTATGAGTTTTTGAATTTATTCTGAGGATTGATCGAAAATAGAAGGTGAACGAAGAAGCTCCACAGCCATTAAACGCATAGGAGCGACGGCTGTGAAAACCCTTAGGGTTTGGGCTAAAAACGTGTGTATATATGTATCCATTTATTAACATTATTTTAATATATTAAAATCAATTTTAATGAACACTTCCAAACGAACTCCAAAACACATGTGCCGATAGGCGTTCCTAAGGTTTTTCAACGTTCCGGACACAATGGAACAAGTTTCGTAAGCTAATCTGATCGTATGAGCGAGTTACGGAATTAAACGATCAGTTTTAATTTAAACTGATTAAAACGATTTTCGATGCGTTTCGAGCTGCCGGGGTCAAACGACAACTCCGATTGCTACGAAAATTGAAATCCGGTAATAACTAACTATTACGGATCCAATGAAACTGGTTTCGTGGAATTCCGAGACTGTGCCCCGGAAGGCTATTTTAACTCGTTTATTAAATCCAGCGATTTTCGAAATTATCGAAATCATTCAAAATTTCCACTTTTAAAATTTTATTAACTTAACAATAATTCATATAACATTTATAAGCACATTAAAAATCATTTTGGCTCATTCCGGACCAAAATCAGATTATTTGCATTTTTATAATATTAAATTCATTTTTAAATTATTATAAAATTTCAGTTAATAACTTATTAACTTTTAAATTTATCCAAAAATCCAATAGTATCGTTTATGACCAATTGAACTTAAAAATACATTTAAACATCATTTTTATACCCATTCACATCCAATTCCTCAAATTCTCTCAGTCCAATATTCAATTATTATTATTCCATTTCAAATTATATTCCGGCCTTAGCAATTATAACTTGTTATTATAATTTAAACTAATTCCTTTAGTTCAAAATAAATCTTAAACCCATAGTAAACATTTAAAATGAATTAAATGTTCGCAAATCCCGTGTTAAAAATTCCGGGATGTTACACCAGCTTACATTTGCATCTGTTTACGTATCACTTAGCAGTTATTATTTCTCAACTTACTTTCAATGGAGTAACCCAATTCCAACACATAACATTCATCCTCACAAACGAACGTAGCACATGAAATAAAAACGCAAACTATTCTTACAAAAAAACTTACGGCTTACAAATATCAAACCAACAATAACATGCATACGAAAACAGACTCATTTTATGACCGTGCATACCACATTTACTGCATTTATTCGGCCTTGGAGGCTGCATCTCGTCCATTGTGCCTTTAATTCTACTAGATTTAGGCCTTCCTGGAGCTCGCCTTGCGGGGGGTGGAAGTACCATTTGACCTTCGTGTGGAGACTAATACTTTTTATCGCATACAGGATGAAATTATGTAGAGTATGCCGCTAGGTAATTCTGAACGGAGTACCAATGTGATGCAAAATCATGATGAGCTCTGTTTGCACCATTGGCCACTAATGAACAAGCAGTCATCACATGGGCGCAAGGGAGATGCTGCGGTAATGGGATGTTGCATGTAAATGAACATGTGTCACCATCGATTATAACTTTGAATTCATCTCCAAATTAATGAATCACTTGTCATTCAATTTGACTGAAACAGACTATTCGACAACGTCTTGCTTCGCTCGCTCTCTCTGCTATTTTTGCTTCCCATTTTGGCGTGACAAGAAGTGTGGAATTCTTTGTTAAATCTCTTCTTTGGCAAAAGTAATCAACGGATTGGTAGAAGGTACGTGGAACAAGTGCTCCAATAGGCAAAGATCTTGCACCCATAAGTACACCATTAAAACTATCCAACACATTAGTCATCATAACAAGAAAACGACCACCATCATCTTTACATAATGGCCAATTTTCCTCCTTTCCATCCAAACTTATCTTTATCCAGTTTTGTGATCATATACCGGTGGTTTTAATTTCTTCATGAATCTTTAAATACTCAATATCCTCAGAGGCACATGCAGCAGCGTAGAATAAACCGGTCAATCATTTGTCTCTGAAACCCGGCCCTTGAAAGTTCCGCTTTGATTTAGAGAGACTAACCTATAATTAAAAATTGAATAATCAATTTCTTCAAATATTTGTTTGCGCTCAAATCCTCTAACTTGACTTGACTGCAAAAAGTCATATTTTCTGAAGATGCTCTACCTTCATTATATAGACTTAAAAATGAAGAAATTACATGAAGACTAAGTAAATTTATCTTCCAGTTGCCTTGAAACCTTTCCAAATAGTAATGACGATATGGGTTTCCATAATTTTCCCCGATTTGAATCTTCATGTACAAATTTTTCTTTCTTCATATAGCAATTAATTAATTGATTGTGCCAATTAATTAATTTTCTTTCCTTTCTCTTTTTCATATGCGTCTTAATCAATTAATTTCTTTTCTTCTTTGGCAAATATTTTGAATCATACAAATTTAACACATCTTTTTTGGTTATGACTGTCGCATCTAGAAGCATTTTTTAAATTGCAATATCACGTGAATTCAAATGATATTTATTTTTTGGATAAAAGGACAAGGCACTACTTTACGGAACACGTGATTCTAGGTTCAATCACCAACAAATTTATTGTATTCCTAAGTCAGACATCGTTTTGAAATAATATCGAACAGATTTATTTTGTTCACTTAATGTAAGGCTTCTATGGTTAACTAGGATCATTTCGGCAAGATGACTTGAACAATTTATGTAAGTCAGAGAAATTATGTTGGCCTGATTATAGCATCATAGATTTACTCGTTAAGTATCTTGCTAGCAAATCTACTCTTTAATGGATATGGGCTAGAAGATCAACAAAATATATATTATAAAGTGCACAATGAGCAATGGCAATTATACCAATAAAGTGGGATATGTGCCGTATCATGACTCGTACTATTTTTTTTCCTATAGATCGAAGCATCTAATTTTTCTATGAATTAGAATTTAATGGGAATTCAAAAAATAAAACAAATGACAGTTTTGGATAAGCCATTCGTCTACGAAATCATAAATTATGCATTCAATATCTAGCATAGTAGGTCAAATTTATTATTATTGTATTTTTACTTTAGACATAAATTCCAGCATTACAAGGCGCGTCATAGTGCTTGCAATGATTGCACCTTTTGGGGCGGTGCACATGAGAAGGCATACCAAATCACATACCACACATGGAGCAAAAAGGCTTTCCTGATGAAATTTTCGGTACCCCCTCGTATCTCCACCTTGCGCATTTTCATAGGAAGACTTGTTATAAAAAAAGGAATCATTTGTTATTATGTGTTGCCAATCATGTGTGTGTGTCCGTCTTCTTTATGATATATTGCGATGTGAAACAAATTACAATCCAATATATGCATCCACTCTAATACAATGCGAGCCACGCATAACATTTTCTTTATAAAAAATTTGTCTTATGTAATTTTTTTTAGAATCCAAGGTGCAATTTTTTCTTGATTTCCCTTTTCTTGAAGACAAATGCATGTGACAATTGAAAAAACTATAATTTTTTGACGAAATATACATCCAAAAAATGATAAAACAGGCATACAATTTAAATTTTGGATAGTACAATTTAATGATTTTGTGAAAGAAATATCGACCACACTCTACACAATATAAGACGATATTCTATGGTACAGGATTTAGGTGCTACTTGTATATTACTCTAAATAATGCACTCTTATAGCTGATTCACAATTAGAGTGGCACAGCGAAAGCATGGTGGGCCCGTAACACACAAGTCCAAGGATCGAAACCTAGCTCTGGTAAAATTTTATTCCTTCTTTGTGTTTGCAAGGGTAATTTGGTCATTGTGTGTATGTGTTCGATTATCTAGTCATGTTGATATGTATGTACCTTGTCGACAGAAACAAAAACCTTAAGCTGTTAAGCATAATTTGCAAGCAATGAAATGATCTCACACCTATACGTTGACACATCAAAGTTTCCAGAACCCAAACTGCCACCCTTAAACAATTGTAATGCATGCTATATAAAATATAAAATGTACCAAAACTGATTCATGGACATGCTACAGATTTCAAAAGCTGGTGCTCAAATTAGAAAGGCCAACTAGAGAAGGTGTTTACCTATTTCTCTTTATATAATCAAATAAGGTAGGTCCTAGCTTCTCACAAACCTGTTAAATATTCAAGTCAATTCAAAGAAAAGGAAAATCCTAGAATAAATACACAATAACTTTTTTTGCAAATACAACTATTTATGATACAGATAAAACATATGCTTACGAGGAGTTTATGCTGCTATGAGCAGCCTAACGCATTGCCTCCTGTAGTACAGCCAGGATAGTCAGACCTTACAGCCCAAATATACAGGCCAACCAACCACTAACATGACCCAACATTCCATCACTTTGATGCCCCACTTGGTCACAAGCTCACATTACTAAGCTCGACAATTGTTTAGATGAAGAATTGATATTTGTATGGAATTATTAACTAATATTTGGTGATGTGGGACTAAGATGATAATTTTAGCTTACCAGTCATTGCAGCAGTATCCATTCCTTCTTGCTAAATGTAGTAAGATAATGGTATCAACATTCACATCTTCCCACCCCCCCCCCCCCCCCAAACCCAAAACCAATCTTGATTATGCTTATATTATATAATATAATGAGCTTTAAAAAGAAAACAAACAAAAAAGTGAACCACACAATAACTTGGGTCAGGCAGACCAGAAACTGGTTCAAATTAGTGAAACTAAACAGTACAAATGTACATTGCCCCAGTCAGTCATAAAGAAACTACTTTATTATTATCAGCCCCATACTTTTATATATATTTACATTTCCAAAGAAATACTAGTTAAATGTTTGTATTAGTAACCTTTCATTTTCAGTGCTTGCAAATTCACACATCATAGACAAAATTTCAAAAATCTTTTGCATTTTTTTTAGCAATATGCAGGAATTCATAAAAGAAATCATAAGAAAGGAAAGTTTGTCTGATTTCATTTCTAACGCTTGTAGAAAGGAAAAAAAAGTGTCGTATTATCATGTTAACTGTAAAGTAATCTGGTGTGGATGTAGTTTTAATTTCGACATTTCGGTAGGCAATATACCTAAAATAGTATTACAAGCTGTTAGTTGATTTCGATTACCGATTTTGCATTTGATCACAAACGAAGTTAGTTTCGATTTGTTTGTTTGATGAAGATTTCAATTTAGTACAAAGTCATGTTGATGAGCATCTTATTTTTGACCTGACCTCAATCTGGACATGCCATTTGATATATAAAAAAAAGCTATTGCAAGTATAGAATGAAGAATCGACATAAAAAGGTAGGCATGCACATTATCTTCATTATAGATGATGAATACTTGCTGCACTTGATACGCTTTTCTCCAATTTTGTTCAGCAGATTGAAGCATCATAGAGCACTCGAGAATATAATCATGTTTTTCTTTTCCAGCTCTGCATTTGTTGCTCTTGACTAATTTTGATGCAACTGATAACAAATTGCTTTAAATTCAGATCTCTTTGTGCACCAGTTTCCTAAAATTTCAGGGCTAACTTTAGTGTATTCAAATATTCATAATACTCTACTGTCTATATTATGCCCATGTAGGTAAATAATTCTACTGCTATAAAGGAAATAATTAATTACTCAAATTTACCGAAACTATATGTGATGTAACTAGAATTTCGTAGAAATGATCGTAGCGTTTGGAGTTAATTTCAGTAATTAGTCATATTATACACAAAATAGGGAGACCAGGGCAAGAAAAAAATGCAACAAATCCTACAAATTAGGACAAAAACTTGTTTAGTTTCCTAAATTAACTCCAAATTATCCAGTTAAAAACCTACACAAGCTAGAACTTTCTAAAACATAAAAAATTAGTCCATGTTCATGGAATTTGTACTACATAAAATCACATCAATCATGTACAACCCAACAAAATATAGTTACTGTGAGCACCAAAGCCTAAAAAATACCAAAAAAGAATCAATATATTTTTCCGAATGTAGAGCACTAGCAGAGAACATGCCCCTTAACTACCAGAACCTCGCAAAATTTAACCATGATTCCGAGTGGATCTTTCATTTCCTTTGTAGGAAAATTACAACAGATTTATCCAAAAAAATTGAGCCGTTTTAACCTCCACGTTTTCTTTTTTTTACTTCTCTTTTCTCAAAGTTATTCTCCAACCTCATCTTCGCCGTTGGATTCGATTGACCGATACTCGCCATCCGATCATTATATAGGCAGTTGAAACGACATCGGCTTATAATTTCAATGACTTTCGGAGAGGAAAATTTGCAATTTAATGTGATTTTAACGTCTGAGCTTCAGGCGGCGATATGACGAGGAGTGAGCGAGCATAAGGGTTGGGTTGCCTAGTGCACTATTTTATGTCAAGGCAGTATGGTACCAGAAAAGTGAAGCTGCATACCGCCGTTGGATTTTCTGCTACTATATTGGAAACATAGAATTGGGTTTAGCAAATGAAAGAGCAAATTTTGATTTTTTTCCCCCAACGTTTTGAAGTTGGTTAAGCCGAAAGGCGATAAAGCTATGGAGCTTTGAATTAATACTGAAATTATTATTTAGTTAGTTGTATGCTACAAAATTTAAGATTTTTTTTCAATTTAGTCCCCTTTTAAAACTAATTATTGCAAATGGTCCACTTTAAAAACTAATATCAACTTTAGCCATGTTTTGGCCAGTTCAGTTTTGAGCTGGCCAAAACATACTGACGACTTTCTAAAAATCGCCATTACAAAAAACAATTGCCAAAAACAAGTATGCGACTTTTGATAAGCCGTCCACTGGCGACTTCCCAAAAGTCGCCTTCATGTTTAAAAAAAAATTGGACGACATTTGAAAAGTCATCGGTGGACGATTTCTCAAAAGACGCCCAAACGGGGTTCTGTTACAAAACCAGAACCCCATATTTTTCCTTCGTCACTTTCTCATTTTCCTCTTCATCTCCAAAAAATCCAAAATCCCTCAAATCTGAAATATTCGTCCAAAGCCTAAAATATTTAGCATTTTGTTCAACAAATCAGAAGATGTCAAGCCCTTCAACGCGGGATGCACCTGTAGGTATGGATAAATCAAATTTCTTTCAATTTTGAATTTTGAAGAAAATTGCAAAATATTGATTTTTAGGATTTGTAAGCAATCATTGATTGTTGAAATATCTTAGTATGGATGAAATCATTGTTAAATTGTTGCAAAACAATGTCTAAATTCATAGTGTTAATATTGGAAAATAAATTTGAAAATCTTGTTAACTTATATATGTGTAGATCACTTCGAGATGCTATCTGGACCTATCGATTGATCTATCATATATTTGCAACAACGGCATGCGGAATTCGTCGCGGTAAAATTCTTAGTTTTCGAAATGTACAAATACTGAATAATATTGTATGGTACATGTTGATGATAATTTTGTAATATTTTGACAGAGCAATACTGCAGACGGAACCATAGATCATTCGTCCAAAATGAATAAAGTAACATCTACTCATCCAGGCATTATACAGTTGATAGACCAAGCTAGATTTGGACAGGTTTTTAGGGTGGGGCACATCTAATTGGATCATCATCTTATCACCGCTTTGGTGGATGGAAGGAGGCCAGAAACATCTACATTTCACCTACGTACTAGGAAGATGTCTATCACGTTGGGTGATGTTGCGTGCTTGCTTGGCATACTCATAGACAGTGCTCCGTTGACCAACACCGATCCATTGATTATCTTAGTTTATGCCAAAAGCTCCTAGGTTTAACTCCTCTAAAAGAGTAGTGGTGGCGAAACGAAATGATACAGATAAGATGGTTTAGGCAACAATTTGCGGACGACATACCAATAGACTCCACGGAGATTTAGATTCAGCAATGAGCCAGAGCCGTTATATTGCATATTATCTGCTCGAGGTTGATGTGCGATCATTCGAAGACACGAATATGGCTTAGATGGCTTTCATTTTTTGAAAAATTTGATGTTTATCGCTAGTATTCTTGGGGTAGTGCAGTTCTAGCGTATACATACTGCGAGTTGACGAAGCTTGCTTTGCAAGAGAGCGCAAGCATTGGTGCTTGTGTGAGTCTAGTACAGGTATTTCCATTATTTACTTTCGCCGTCAGTTATTTCATATTCTCTTATCCAACTGAAATCATGTGTCTAATATCATTTGCAACTTTAATGTTGGACTTATCTACCTGTATGTAGAATAACCATAAGGAAGAGGAGGGCGATTGATTTATCATTGTCATACGGTGGCAGATATAATTAATTCTATAGTATGGTATGTATAGTTGTTCAGATTTGATAAGTTACAAATTTATATTTCTACAGGTGGGTAGGACCTAAAAGCACTGTTTCATCGCCAAGGCGTCATGTTACCTTCTACCGTAATGAGTTCAATGTGCTAGACTATCATTCTCTGACTTGGACCCCATATGCCGGTGTACTTGGAGATCTACCAAACTTATGTACCACTTCCATTCAGCTGTGGACTGCTCGTGTTTCTTTTATTTGCATTAACGATGTTGCCTATTATCTTCCCGACCGAGTGATGAGGCAGTTTGATATGACCCAGTATTTACCGGAACAACCACCGCATTACAGGATTGATATTGAAGCTGGAAAGTATGCTATGGCGATTGAGACATGGACCGAGCGCTACATGCACACGCAACAACAACGCAAGTTCACATTGTCCGGAGAAGAATATCTGTCTTGGTACTGAAACATAACATGTTGATATGTTATTCGTGCCATCAAGCCACCTACAGCGCCTCCCGTTGTTGCATACCCTTACACTCTCCAAGTGCCCCTCGAAAGGAATGTCGTACGTAGTACGTACAATCTTTATTCAAATATTTGAAATTTATATTTTTCAATTTATTTTATGTTATGGCACGCGGACGGCATTTACCGTGCGATCGAGATTGTGGACGAGCTTTCACAAGAGGTTCCTGAAAGGTCGTAGGGGAAATGCTTTAGTGTAAAATGCATCTCAAAATCTATTCTGGGGAGGAACAAATTAACAAGACCAAGACCGCCTCCACTGCCTCCTCCACCTCCGCTCATCGAACATGCCATAGAAGCCCACGGCGTTCCTCCTACTACTCGTACATATCAGCGACGGAGACATCGAAAAGATGCTTCTTCATCTCAAGAAACACATTTTGAAGTTGCTCCCCGCCCTTCACAGCCTATAGATCCTACGCAAGCAAGTGAAGAGGGGGATTCGTCGGATGAAATTCCACTGTCTATGAGGAAACCAAGACGAACTCCACTATAACTTCGTAGGTTGAAGTAGTGAGGATGGCATAAGTTGATGATATGCTTTGTCCGATTTTGTTTTGTTTAATGAATTGTTTAAATATTGGGATTAGTTGTTTTGTTGAATTGTTGGATGTTGGAATTGGAACGCAATTCTTAAATTGTAAGATGCTGGATTTTGAATTCAATTGTTGAATAGGTGGATGTTGTAATTTGAGTTGTTGGATGTTGGATGTTTGAATTTGATTGAAATGTTGAATTTTGATCGTATTGAAGTTTAGTGTGTTGTTGAAAATGGCGATGAGGGTTTCTATTTTGAAACCATGCACACTTCTAGGGTGACTTTTCAAAAGTCGTGAGAAGGCAGATTTTAAAAAGTCGCCATCGTAGTATGCAGGGTTTCAAAACAGAAACTCTACCCTTCAATCTTCCTCATATTTCGCTTTACCAAATGCCGAAGAAAGAACCCAAAACCCAAGCCACATCTCTCTTCCACAATTTCAATATTTCCCGACGAAAACGAATATCTTTTAGAGATTTGACAAGAAGGTAAGTTCCATAAGCACTATTAAATTTGTTTAATCTTTTACAATTAAGTCTAATTCCAACATTGATATTCTCAAGAAAAAGGTTGTTGAAAATGGACGATTGGGAGCTTGACGACAAGATGATGAAAATGTACGACGAATTTGAACAGCAACAAGGCTTTGCGCCGTTTAATGAAGAAAATGTTGAGGTTGATTTCGTCCCTAAGACGCAGGTTGAAAACTTGCCCCACTTTAGGGGAGGCAGTACACCAACATTGGTCGTGGTTAGCGGTGAATCAATACAATAATCACTTCATGGAAAATTAATGGATGTGCTAGCTTGTCGTAAGACTAACAATGCTAGTTCAAGTCAGACACCGCCTCGCGTACATTGTTATTGTAGAGATGAATGTGTAGTGGTTGTGTGTCGAAATGAAAGGAATGCGGGCCGTCGCTTTTACCATTATGAATCGTACAACAATAGTAAGTTATGGCCTAGCGATGTTGAATGTTGTAACTTTTTTAAATGGAAAGATCCGAAAATGTGTCCGAGAGAAGTTGCTTATGCCGTTCAGATGTAAGCAGCAATTGCCCATTTGGAGAAGTTGAACCTCCAATATTGCAACGCACTATTGAATAAGGGCATACCATTCGACAAGTTGAGTCCTCGTAGATTATGGGAGAAGTAAATGTAAATTTGGGTGTTCATTTTATGTAATTGAATTATGCATCGTTGAACATGTATTATGACGATTTATGTATCACGAGCTTACATTTGTATCTGTTCACGTATCACTTAGTAGTTATTATTTCTCAACTTACTTTTAGTGGAGTAATCCAATTCTAACACATAACATTCATCCTCTCAAATGAACGTAGCACATGAAATAAAAACACAAACTGTTCTTACATAAACAACTTACGGCTTACAAACATCAAACCAACAATAGCACGCATACGAAAACTAAGTAATTGAATTACAACGACTCCTTTTATGACCGTGCATACCACATTTACATTAGAAGGGGAACCAGAATTATCTCAAGAAAAAATTAAAAATAGTTTGGTTGAAAATGAGACTATGGCTGTCGATTTTGATAAAACTAAACTAGAAAAGGATGACTTCTTAAAAAAAATGTCAACTTGAAGAGTAATATAGAAACATTGAAAATTGCAAATTGGTAATAAACAACAGTCGTCACCATTATTACACTTTATAACATTTGTAAGTTTATTATTTACAATTAATTGTTATAACTACTACTACCCCACTACCATTATCAATGACAATTAATTATACCTTATTCCACTAATTAATCCACATTCGAATTATTAACTTATCTACATTAACTACACTAATTCAGGGAGTTAATTGCAATTGATTTCTACTTAAATTTAATGGACTAAATAAATAGGTTACATATAATAATTGTTACCAATAACCTTTCATCACATTTATAAATTCATTATTTACAAACAAATTTTACAATTGCTTACATGACAGTAATTTCATTCAATTACCATTGACAATATATTATTTCATTAGTTAATAAAATATTTACATTTGTTTTCTCATATTCAATTTAAAACCAAGTATAACATTTACATTATTTTCTTTATTGGAATTTCCTTTCAATTGTTAATAATTAACTTTAATTAACATAGTTACCTTTCATTTTTAGTTATTATTTCATTAATAAATCCCAAATTTATATTCTTTCCAATTATTAAATTACAAATCCTATTAAGTTAACAAATTTTAATTGTCGAAAATTATGGGTCGTTACAATTTTTTTAAATTTTCAATTTGAATATAAATCTTAAGGGGCATACATGATTTTATATGACAAGGTATACCACAATCCATTTTAAAGTGCAAGTTATACTATGGAAAGTAATATAAAATAGGAGAAAAACTCCTCTGTACATTCACTAATTGTATTTACTTGCTAAAAAGTTTGCATATCTCTACTAACAATAAGTTTACAAAGATAAAATTTCCTAACCTGATTGACAACAGGTGAATCGTTGCTTCTCCCTTCCCACCTTCGGGCATCAACTGTAAGTCTTGTAAGGTTTGCAAGATCCTTGTGTAGGATCGTTTTCACCCTAGCGGGTGGGGGGTGAATAATGTGATACTAAAAAGTAATATGGAAATAAAAATAAAAACAAAACGTAATGCAGTAAAGAGCACACACAATTTTACCCAGCTTCGACAATAACTTGCCTACGTGTTGACTTCAAGATTTCTATTATAAATTTGATAATCAGGCGCTTAGGAAAAGACATAAACTCGCCACGCCCGCTAACTTGATTAACATAACTCTACGCTTAAAACTCTGCCACAACTCAGCCACTGAGTTGCGAATTCTCAAACTACGCCCCATAATTTGTACCTAGTTACACAACTAGAAATTTACACAAATTCTAAAATAGAAAGTTATAAATAAACACTAAAAATCGAAACCCTATTATTATAAATGAATCCCAACGAAAAACCATCCCAAATAAATAAAGTAGAGAATGTCTTCCCGTTTTTGGTTGCGCAATATGCGGTCGTTCCTTTTGTTGCTCTTCGAAAAATTAGGGTTTCTTCCAAATTGAAGACGCCGATTCAAATTGTTTGATTAAAGTGATAATTTTTCTTCGATTTGCTTTGTCAATCAACTTTCTGGCTTTGAGTGCTCACGTTTGCTTCATTGTCGAGTCCGAATTATATGAAATTGGTATGTGATTCTTTCCCCTTTTCGATTTTGATTATTCTCGACTTTGATGATGTGTCGATGATGATCTTGGTTTAATTTATAGAAGTGAAAACCCTATAATTTCGTTCGTATACTTGGGTTTGAATTTTTCATGATTTTATCACTTGCATTGGTTTTTGATTGAACGAACTTGTGATTTCTGACTTGATCTTCCTTCAATTATATTTGTGATATATTTGAATATGCTCCGTTCTTTACTCCTATGACATGTTCATTAGATGCTTATAGTTTGAGATAAACTTAATTTGATGACTTGTTCATCAGTGACTTGTTGTTCCATTCTTTGCTGGCAATTTTCAATTTTTCTAAACAAATGATGCTTTTTGTTTTACTATTTACTGGTTCGTCGTTCCATTTTTTTGAAGTACGATTCTTTATGACCTCTGAATAAATTCATTTGACTTTGTTCGAACTGTTGAATCCTCTGTTACTTCGAGTGCTTGCATTCATATGTGTTCATGTGTGTGTGATTCTTTGGCCATAAATTCTTGTTGGAGCCTGATTTGATGTGTGTCACCATGAATCTGCACTTGTTTGTTGCTTCTTTGTACACCGCTGTGTTGAAACAGAAGTTGATTGTTGCTTGGTTGAGCGTATATACCTGAATGTAGTGACCATTGCATTGAACTTATATTATCTGAAGTCTTGTTGCATTGTAGTCATTTCTATGTTGAGTTATTGAATTTGTGAGCATGTCATGCTGTTTTCATTTTAAGTCTACATTGTTCTAGGCTGGTTTGGTCTGGTTGTATGGTTGTACACGTTGGTTGAACCTGAGCATGTTTGGTTCCATTTTAAGTCTAGTTGCATTCATGTTCATATGAGTATGTATGAAGCTTTGTTATCATGGTCTCGTTCCATCTGAATGAAGTAAGTATGTTCATGCCTCTGTTCTTGTAGTCTACTCTGTTACATATGTATAGAACTGGTGTCTGTATTTTCTTCAAGTTAAATTGCATTGCTTCGAGTCATTTCATTAACCTAGTCTAGTAAACTTGGTGCCTTTGTATTATGTTCCATAGTTTGCCTAGACTACGTGTACTTATGTAATCCTTTTACTTGTGCCTGAATGTCTGCATGTAGAGGTAGCCTTATTCCACTGTTCCATCGTTGTCTTTGCTTGTGTGATTTGCCGCATGCACCACTTTGTACACATGTGTAGCCTGAAGTCCGGTTGCCTTTGAACTCCTGGCTGCATGTTGTTTTCATGTGCTCACCTGTGCATGTTAGAAGTGTTGTATGTTGTTTCTGGTCTGTGTTGCATTGTGGTCTTGTTCTTGCCTTTGTACATTTACAGTCTGGTTAAAAGACTGGTCTAGTTGAGCTTGATTTGAATTGAGTTAAAAACTGCATTGCTTCGTTGCACATATGAACTTTGATTTTGTTGCTCCTGACCATATCTTGTTAGTCTTGAATTTACTTCGAGCTCCTGTGCACTTCATGTTTCATGCTTCATTGTGCTCATATGCATTACATGTTGACTGTACTGATTTAGAGAACGGCCTTTTTGTTGTTTTGACCATTCATGCTGACTTTTGTCAAGGCTTCATGTGTACATTATGTCGAGGCTGTTTTGTAGTTGCACTTGAGTTGAATCCAGTCTCAGCTTGGATTTGACCTTGTGCTCACCTGTCCCTGCAATTTTAACAAGCAAGCGTATACCTGTGTGCATACTTTGTGGCAAGTACAGTGATACACCGTGCATGTCACAAGTTGTTCGTGTAAGATGAATTAACAAAAATGATGACGAACAATCCAAATAACTGAGGCAAATAATATTTTAAAACACATACTTTATTTCGCATTGTAAAATATTTATTTTTCAATTTTACTGCGTCGTTGTTTATTTTGCAGATGGTTCAGATGCTGGATACAGGCTGAAAAAGAGTTGAAGATCGAATACGAGTGATGAGTGAATTATGTAGTGAGGTAAATTGTAAAGTGAAAACTGTATTGTAATTTAAATTGTATTGTAAATGAAAATGTATAAATGTTGTGAGAGCCCAAATTTGTACTATTTGAATTTGAAATAAACTATTTGTTTGAATAAAATATTTGTTTAAATATGAATTCTGAGTTATTTATTATATTCATCAAATATTTATTTAATTATGTTGAAAAATAAAATAGTACAATAACAAATACATTTAAACGAATACATACATATTTGATTTTTTTCCAAAAGGGGAGGTCGATTTTTTTCGTACAGAGGAGTTTAATGTTTTTGATGAGGAACGTGAAATCTTAGAAGTTTAATAAGGAAAAGGGTTGTCTTTTTTTTTTAAGTTGGGCTGGGATGAGATGGGCCTAAATTTTTACTTAAAAAAATATCGAGGAGCTATCGGGATATCGTTTCACTACAAATATCGACCGATATTTGCAAATTTCGGCTGATATATTCAAAATGAGATATCAACCGATATCTTATGTTTCATTTCGCCCATGCCTTCAACCGAGATCTCGGCCGAGATATGCGATATTTAAAAGTGTGTACATTTACAGTCTGGTTGAACGACTGGTCTAGTTGAGCTTGATTTGAATTGAGTTAAAAACTGCATTGCTTCGTTGCACATATGAACTTTGATTTTGTTGCTCCCGACAATATCTTATTAATCTTGAATTTACTTCGAGCTCCTGTGCACTTCATGTTTACATGCTTCATTGTGTTCATATGCATTACATGTTGACTGTATTGATTTAGAGAACCGCCTTTTTGTTGTTTTGACCATTCATGTTGACTTTTGGTCGAGGCTTCATGTGTACATTATGTCGGGGTTGTTTTGTAGTTGCACTTGAGTTGAACCCAGTCTCGGCTTGGGTTTGACCTTGTGCTCACCTGTCCCTACAATTTTAACAAGCAAGCGTATATCTGTGTGCACGGCCTTGTGGCATGTACGATACACCGTGCATGTCACAAGTTGTTCGTGTAAGATGAATTAACAAAAATGATGACGAACAATCCAAATAACTGAGGCAAATAATATTTTAGAGCACGTACTTTATCTTACACTGCAAAATATTTATTTTTCAATTTTACTGCGTCGTTTATTTTATACAGACTGAAAAAGAGTTGAAGATCGAATACGAGTGATGAGTGAATTATGTAGTGAGGTAAATTGTAAAGTGAAAATTGTGTTGTAATTTAAATTGTATTATAAATGAAAATGTGTAAATGTTGTAAGAGCTCAAATTTGTACTATTTGAATTTGAAATAAACTATTTGTTTGAATAAAGTATTTGTTTAAGTATGAATTCTGAGTTATTTATTATATTCAACAAATATTTATTTAATTATGTTGAAAAATAAAATAGTACAATAACAAATACATTTAAACGAATACATACATATATATACATATATACATACATACATATACATATATATGTTTATTATCAACAAACAAAAATCATTCACTGGTATATTATACACCTTGTCTCCTCGAGTTGAATAGGAATGTGAAAAGGCAATATATAATATATTTGTATTACATATTAGTATAAAAAGCCATATAACCTATAAATATATCGATAATTTTGTAATCATTATTCTGCTATTTGGCAATTATAAAATCCACTATAGGTAGAAAATGATCCAAATCTCAAAAATGAACAGAACTTGCAAAAGTTTGCATTATATACTTGAGTTCAAGAAGTGGCATAACATAATAGGTCCAGCAGGCGCCACAAAAAATAAACAAATACTACATAATCACAATAACATGTGCTCTGTGGTAACCACAACGTATTTTAATACTGTTTATACTTCATACATGGGTTGAAAAATGTAAAAGACTATCTTGCACATTAGAAAAACAATTGCATCAAATGGCGGAGTGAATATGATTTTATTGAAAAAAGATTGTTTGCAGCTTATGGAGTTGAAAAGACAAGTAAATTTTCCTTTTTAGGCTGAAGAGAGTTTTAATCAAACGCTTAATGATATAATGCATGTAAAGGAGGACCTTTTAAGATTTTTTTTTCTCATAGCAGTATCAGACCCGAGAAAGTGCTTCGGTTGGACTTGATACCACTTCATCATCTATGCTAAGCTTTGTCATCTTGGAGCGCCTGAGGTTCAATCAGACATGTTTACTCGTTAATTTGTAAATGCATTGAGATGGTAGGTACAGAAACAGTATTTGGAGAGGATGTCATACTGTAACTTCATTGACAAGTTTTTCAAGTTGAATCAGCTCAATACAAGTTCGTGGAATATAAGATCTTTCCAAACCCAGTTGCTCTTCAGCATATTTCAAAAATACATGGTCCTTCACTTACACCTTCATATATTCAAAACCAAACTCAATTTAACAGACTTTGAACAAAGGAGAATAAAATATTTTGCTAAATTTATATGTAATATATTAAGAGCTATTAGACCAAAAAATAAGTTGGCTGCATAATACATATCATATTAACATGCACATTATAAACTCTCTAACTGAGCCTAATTTTAAATATGAACATACCAAAGTCAATAATCGATGATATTCCATCTTTTGAGCAAAAAGGTGTTTAGTTTAAATCAAGGTTTGAGAACTCGGTTTTGGTTTCGGTCATTTCAATTTTTTGCCGTTTCGATCAATTTCGGAAGTTTCGAACGTTTCGGATTTGGTTTCGGTTTCGGTACTTTATAATGAAAATGCATTAAGTCATGTACTAACAAAAAATTGAAAACTAAATAAAACTATTGGGCTATTGGGTTACTGGGTACTTTTTAATGAATATGCATTAATCAATTTAAATTTCCTGTTTTTTGTTCGGTACTTTAAAGTCTAACTAAATAACAGCCCACTCTAATTAATAATACTTTAACCCAATAGCCCAACCCTAGTTAAGCCCAGTAAAAACAGGTCAGTCCAGTTAAGTAGTTGAAAGGTAAGTAGTAAATAAAGACAATGCCTCATAAAATTAGGAATTAAGGCATGACGCAAAACTAGGGCAAACACAAAACCTCCGTTTCTCGCTCGATAGTCGATACATGCTCGCTTCACGATTGCTTCAAAGAAGAGAAAAGAGGAATCATACCACGGAAGGCTGCGGGAAGTTCGATTTGAGATACAATTCGAAGAAGAGTGTCGATTTCAACTAGGTAAGTAATAATCGATTAGTTTTTTGCATGTTTCGACTTCAAAGGTTGTTTCTTCTTTCCTCTTTTGGATTTTGATTTTCTTTCTCACTGAACCAGCCCGAAACCGAATTTGTGGCCTAATTTCGGACCGGAGGTGATCGATACCGGTCCGGTATGACCGAAATTTCGGTGTACCGGCCGATACCTTATACCTTGGTTCAAATGAAAGATGATTAATGCCCGATAATTGGTCAAAGTTCAAATAAAAGATGACTACTGCCTAATAATTGGTTAAAGAGTTTTCCCACAGATGCTGTATACAGGAAAGAAAATTATAATTTCTGTTTACCTGTATATAATGCCTATTCAGTTGCTCCAACCAATCAATTTTTACAACCACTCTTTCACTAGTAAAGACGTGACTACTTCGCTTATGAATAGCTGCAATGCTATAAACCAATGCCATCAACCTGCCAAGAAGCCTTACAGTAACTTCAAATGTGATTCTTGAAGATATAATGAAAGGATCGTCCATTACCCATTCTTAAAAAGGAAAAATCAAACTAAATAATATATGGTAATAAAACAACTTTTTGGGACAGATTAGTTTGTTATTAAACGTGTAACAGAACAAGGTTCATATGATTATCATCGATGCCACCACTGCAATCGAAGCCATCGAGATGCCACCACTCGCTACCTGTTCCCCAACCCTTGGGGACACGACAATCGCGAAAGGCCTATCGCCAACCAAAGATGATTGGTTGCCAAAATTCGTCAATTGAGCCTCCGATTCATCACCATCGATGGAGGCTTCGAAACCCTAATCTTAGTCAATTGAGCCGCCAATTTGTTAATAGATTTGATGTGCGCTGGAAAAATGGAAGAGAAAATAAAAGAGCGGTTAGAGATTGGGAGAGCCATGAAGATTGAAGATTGGTATTGGAGATTGGGGGATTGGGAGAAAATATTCTTAGTCAACCAAAGACAATTGGGGTTTGGATAACAGAAGATTAGGGGATGGATTTAGGATTTAGGGTTCTAAGGAAAATTAAAGGGTTGGGCGGTGAATTGAAAATTAGAGGGAGGGTTAAAATTTTAGAATGACGACTACTGTTTTTTATATGTAAATTGTAGCTTGGATGGTAATTCTTAATTTTTGAATACTTGGAATATTTTTTGAAAATTTCGTGTTTGTATTGGTAGTAGGTGTTTGAGATTATATTTTAATTTGAATTTGAGATATATTTCTGCCATTAATTATTACCATTATATTTGGATTCAAATTTCTACCATTAAATATTAAATATTTATTAATTATTTTTTAGTAATTAACAATTAATATTAAGTATAGCTTTGATTACTAATTATGACTTACTAGTATAAATAGCATGAACGTGCATCTAATAGTTTTGATGGTTACAGCTTTTTTATTTTAAAAAGTTATGTCGGTGTTATCGGTTGCAAATTTATAATGAAATTATGTTTAAGGATGCTTGGAAAGGAGATGGTGGTGGAGGTTGTAAACCGCCGATAAGATATTGTTGATGGATATAGGGCATTTTCGGAATTTCAAAAAGACACGGTTGAAATTTTATTCATCAAATTCTCATTGTTAATAGTAGAGATATTTAATAATAATTATTAATTAATACTAATAACTAATAATTAATTATTAAATATTACTTCTTGTTTATTAATTATTACTTATTACTTCTTAATTATAATTGAATATTAATTATTAAATTGAAATTATAATATATATTTTATTAATTATTAAATATTAATAGTAATTATTAATTATTGGCTACTATTTATTTAATGTTAATTATTAAATGTAACTATTTTTTTAATTATTAATTATTTAATACTATTTATTAATCGATAATAAATATTATTAAATAATATATTAATTATTAGTCATTAAATATTAATGGTTAGCAAGCTAAAAACTAGTATTTTTTAATTATCAATTAAAATCTAATTATTACTACAATAAATAACAATATTTCTTGTAATGTTTACTATTATTAATTTCCAAAAATTATATGAACTTTTAAGTTTCCACTAACTAATGTACTTATAATTAAATAATAAACATTAAACATTAATTATTAAACATTTAATATTAAATATTAAATATTAAGCATTAATTATTTAATATTAATTAGATTTATTAGTTATTAAATGTAACTAATAAGTATTAAGGAAAATTTACTAACTATTAACAATTAACTATAATATATTATTAAATATAAAAAATAAATATTGATTATAAGTAATAATTAGTAATCATAAATTATACATTTTTAATCATTAATCATAACAAATTAGAAATAATGACTTATATAAGTTGTGAATGTAAAGGCATAGTAAACATATTTGTTATTAATTATAAATTACTAATTATTATAATACTTAAAGCAACATTTTATGAAATTTTTAAAATTTATTATGGAAAATTTCAATTTTTTTTGAAATATTACCTCTTACTAATAGTAATTATTACTTCTTATTTATTAGTTATTAATTATTACAATGGGCAAATAGGGATGAAAAATGATACTTAGTACAACGCGCCGAAAACTGTTGTAATAGGACTGTATTACAACGGACCGAAAACTGTTGTAATAGTACTATATTACAACAGGGAAAAACCGTTGTAATAGAGCTGAAAACTGGTATCTATTACAACGGGCCGAAAACCGTTGTAATAGAACCATAATACAACGGGCAAACTGACAATGTTGTAATAGTTGTACTGGATATTGAAAAGTTGCATCTATTACAGCGGGCTTATGAAAACCATTGTAAAAGGTTTCTATTACCATGGTTGTTTATGGCCCGTTGTAAAACAGACGTTGTAAAAGAACAGTTTTGTTGCAGTGTGATAGTAATATCCTCAGTAAAAAAACCCACAACCATATACTAATGCCCATTTTTCTCTTACATCAAAATAACCGATTTAACCATTCATTACTCCGAAGATTATATTTTTCAAGCATGTTCTTCAAGCAATTAGAAATTCTAGTTCATCATCAAAATCATACATACAACTACTGTAATCATTAGAAAAATCAGAGTACTTTTCAAAAAGGTGACCAAGGTGCTGGCTGCATTTTGATATATGTGGCAAATGCATAATCGATGACATGTTTTAGGACATTGAAAAGATATAACTTTATCCATAGCAACATCTTGGTCTGTGAAAATAGTTTTAGGCATCTTTCCCGACATTGCCTTTACAAAGGTAACAAATACACCATCATTTTTCTTCTTCTATAAGTTGTGTTAACACATATAGCATCACAAAAATTGCAAAGGGACCTTTATTTTTTCTATAAGTTGTGTTAACGCACATAGCATCACAAAAATAATCATAATACACCGTCATTTTTGCATCAACCCAAAAAATATTGGTTATTTGGTCATCTTCATCCGCCTATATAGCATAGAAAAAAATTAGGGTCTTACAATTGCATCTTTTCTAAATATTCTAACACACCACCGACGTCACCAATCTTCATTTTTGTTCTTCGTTTCGATCGTAAATAATTTATATAATCTACAGGAATAAACCAAAGACTTTCACGACCACCAACTTGTTTGGTGAAAAACTCTATAGCTTCTTTTGGTGCTATTCAAGAGTTATTAGCCGTATTAACTTGGGATATTTGTGCATTGGTCATTTTTCTATGAGACCTAAAAAATGACTTTTAGATGGACTTAGAAGTTACATGCTTGTGATGTGGAATAAATGTAACGACATTATAGGTATTAGTCCCACGACAATAATCAATCTTCATTTTTCGTAGACAGTCAAATCTTGTTTCGGCTCGATGAGATTTAACATAAGCATCACGTTTGTCTTTTCTATGTTTGCCTTCTGTTGACCAAAAAATAGTATCTCTTTTCTTACTATGATCACGCATATAATGAATTGGGATTTTGCACAACATATCCTAATTTTTGATGTTGTTATAAGAAAAATAAATATAGCAATGTATGTAAATTAGGTCTATGTTTTTTCTAAATTAGAAAACGCAAACTAGTTTGCAGTTTTCTAATAAAAAATGCAAGCTAACTTGCGCTTTTTAAAAATTTCAAAAAATCCAAAAAAAAATTCAAAATTAGAAAACTGTAAGTTACATTGCATTTTCTATCAAAAAAATGCAAGACACTCTGAGTTTTCTATTTGTTAAAGGACCAAATTTACATATTCATTTCTGTATGGACTTTTTTATAACAACACGAAAAACAGGAACCCACAACTCTTTTCTTGTAATTAATTTTATCTTTTCTAGTCCTAAACCCAAAATGATATGCATAATCATTATCGAAGTTGTATGCATCATCTTTGCTCTCTAACATCATGCTTATTTCAGGATTAACTCTTTGCGCATTCTTAAATGAATTATGTCTAAATTTGAATTTCAAGAATTTAATAGCTCTTGTTCATCACCATCGGCTTCTATGTAATCATTCAAGTCGATATGGACATGCTTGAGTTTCATGTTGTGAACGATCCTTTTCATCATCCATATTTTTCCTAATATAACAGCTTTATTAGTGTAAATGAATAATGAACATTATCAAACAACAATAGACAACAAAGGGTACTTGAATTTTCCATTACCATTCTTAAAATGGTCCATGCCCATTAACATTCCTATAAAACTTGTAAATACAAGGTGTTGTTAGTGACACTCCAAAAATGGATATGAGAATGAAAATCAATAAAATAAAATTTGGCGTACTCCCAATGAAAATGATTTTTTACATTACGTTCGGCATACCTCCGTCGAATTTTAAACCTATACCCCCGACTTAAATTCGGTACACTTTCGTCGAATTTCAACCTGAAATCCCCATCATATCTAAATTTGGAATGTCAGTGATAATGTCCTAAATATATTGTTAACTCTAAATATCAAAATACACGACCATTATCCACGGCTTTATTCAGTTGGATCACTTTATTAAGCGCTTCTTTATTTAGTTGGTTCACTTTATTAAGCGTTTGTGGAAATAAAAACATTTGTTTTGCAATACTATTTATGGCTATACTGGCCAAAAATTTACACTAAAAAATATGAGTATTTTATTACTATATTTTGCTGCTTTAATTGCTAACTCAAATCTGAAAACAAAAGAAGAGTCATAGGACCACTTTATGTTGTTATAGGAAAAATCCCTACATAAATAAATATGTAAATTTGGTCCCTATTTTTGAAACATAAAAAACGCAAGGTGCTTTGCGATACAAGGTAACTTGCAATTTTCTGATTTTGGAATTTTTTTTCAAAATTTTGAACGTTTTCGAAAATTTTCAAAATTTTGAAAAGCGCAAGTTATTTTATGCTTTCTGATTTTGAAATTATTTTTGAAAAACACAAGATAACTTGTGCTTTCTATTAGGAAAACGGAAGCTAGTTTGCACTTTCTGATTTTGAAATATTTCTGAAATTTTCAAAAAAAATTAATTTTTAAAAAGCGCAAGCAAACTTGTGCATTTTGATTTAGAAAAAACAGAGACCTAATTTATATACTAATTTCTACGGGACCTTTTCTTATAACAACAGCAGAAATAGAGACCTCCATCTGAAAACTATATCTTACGGAATATAAAGTTAAAGTAGTTTGATCAAATATTATCAATTAACAGAAATATTATTTGTAAAAAAAAATTCCACCTTTTTGAATGTTCTAAGCTTAAAAATAAAGAGCCGCTTTAGAGTGGAATAAGGTGGAACATGCAAGACTTAGAAATTGAGGATGAAAGAGAATTTGAAGGGCTTTCAGGTTCCTACATGTTCATTCAGATGGTATTTAAAGGAGCGGTGTTGGCTACAGTTGTACGGTATAGTTCACATTCCGTCAGATCCGCTACCATGAGATGATATGTATGGTGATATTAGGGTTGGACCAGCTTATATTCTTGCGACGAGGGATGCGGGATGTGTGGATGGTGAGCCTTTTACAGTTCCGGGAGACTTTGATTCATATTGGGCTCGAGTAGCCCCACGTGCTTGTGTGTTGCCTGACCATATCCAAGGTTTGAACACCGATCATATTGGTCCGCGTACCTCTTTTGGTGGAGTTCCACTACCGCCTGATATCTTTGAGCCTACATCGTCTCAGTACACGTAGCCTCTTACGTTCGACCCCCTCCTCATTTATTTAGAGCATATGATGTACACGTTCAGGTGGTTGAGTATCCCTTGCAATATCCTCCAGATGACGCTATTATGCGTGTACCGTCCGTCGGATTGTATCAGCCTCATCAGGTTTGTATGGATTTTAAATTTTATTTAAATTACTTATCCTTGTATTCTCCACCTATGTATAATTTTTTTTGTGAGCATATCAATTTTCTCAGTACATGGATTATGATAGACGGACGATTGCTGCATTTGAGCGTATGACGCTCGATTATACACAGATGATGTATCAGAGTTACCAAACCGCGGTCCAGAAGTAGCCGACTCAGTATGATGCGTAGATACAGGGATTACAGACCCAAATTCAACAGCTTCAGGAGCAGCTTCATGCCGGACCCGAGCCTCACGACTTTGATGACGTCAACGACGACAGTGACGACGATAGTGGAGACGAAAAGGAGATTGATAGTGGTTCCGATCACATAGACTGATGTGCTGCATATAGATGTTTCAGTTTATATTATTATTTTTCACGCATCACGATAGTTGGTTGCATATTATGTTGGTAATGATGCTATCATTATATGTACTTGTCTATATATTATGGCATTGTGTTGATTATATTTTATGTTGAGTATGACATTGTGTTGATTATATTTTATGTTGAGTATGACATTGTGTTGAGTATAGCATTGTGTACTTTATCTACGGTGAGTATAGCATTGTGTTGATTATAATTTATGCTTATTATTAAACTTATTATTGAACTTTATCCCCGATATATATATATATATATATATTTTAAAAGATATAGGCCCGTCTCAACCCAAATTCAAAAAACAGACAACCACTTCCATTATCCAATTAAACTTTTCAAAAATCACGTTGCTCATCAAAAATATCGAACTTCCTCTTCTCTAGAGAAAAAATCGAACTCCCTCTTCTAAAAAAATCGAACTCCCTCTTCCAACTTCAAACAGCTCGCGATTGCTTCCAATTTCGGATTACTCGATCACTTT
This sequence comes from Allium cepa, assembly GCA_030765085.1. NCBI lineage: Eukaryota > Viridiplantae > Streptophyta > Magnoliopsida > Asparagales > Amaryllidaceae > Allium > Allium cepa. The sequence continues at coordinate 573,593,519 of CM060937.1, read as the reverse complement.
TGACAGTCTACAGCTTCGTCTTCGATCAATCTCTCTACATCTTACAGGTATGTAAATTTGTAAATTAGGGTTTTTTCTATTTTAATGAAATTCAAAAATTGAATTTACAGTATGATTTAAAGTAAATTCGCAAATAGATTTAATTTGCAAGTATAATTTCATGGTTAAGACTACTACTTTCTTTGCTTAAACATTATATGTTTATTCAAACATTTATTTTGTGAATATTGACGGCGCTGTGAATGCTCTACAGCAGGAAGTAATGCAAGCATGAAGGGTAGAATTTCCTTGTTTATGTGGTAGGAAGTAATGCAATCACGATGGGTAGTGTTTCCTGCTGTTATGTTGGTATTCATGGTTCATGTCAGTTTAGAACTTTAATTATGTAAGTGGCGTTCATTCAATAATTTTGTAATGTTTAATTAGATATATACGTGCTGTTTACTTGTTTTAAACTTTTAGTGTTGTGTAAACTTCATGGATATGGTTCTTTAATATCGTTTATCATATTTTAGTATTGTATGAACTAATTTGTTTTTTATCAAATTCGCAATTGGACACTTGCATGTATTCATTTTATAACTTAATTTCATATTTACTTCAGACCATGAGTATTTTCGTTCAAAGCTTGATATACGTAGCGCATGAAAATGCTGTTAGTCGAGTTACATGTGCTTGCTTTTATGTTTTGTTGTCCATGATATATGGTGTGATTTTACAAATCAAGTAAGCATAAATTTTCATATATTTTAGTATATGTAAATATTACCGCAGAATCAAATTAATTTTAAACATGAAACATTGAAATATATGCCGATATGGTCTCGAGATGAACTTTAAGGTCCAATATGTAAATCCGATATTGGCATCTGAGATGCACCTGTTTCGTCCGAGATCTCTCCCGATACGATGCCGAGTCACTAAAATCATCGAGACGAAACGTGATTAATATCCGAAATTTAAAACCTTGGCGACATGCCTGTGACAGTTTGTTGTTGCAATTTGCAACATAATTGTAACAGTTCTGTAATTCTTTTGTAATGTTACTGTTAACAATTTGTGTATACAGTTTCGTAACGCCTTTCTGGCGTGGCTGTCTGACCATTTAGTAACATTTTTCTGATGATACTGCATAATAATTTCGTAACACTTTTCCCACGTTACGAATAACAAGTAACAGCGTAACGCCTATTAGATTAATTCTGATGTGGTTACCCCTCCACTCCAATTCTAGTAATATAAAGAAATTTCATACCAACTTATAACTCGACGCTTCCATACCCAGGCGAACTTGTACCCAGTAAGTGATTCTCAGTCATTAGTTTATGCATATTCTACATCAAAAATCCTAGTAGGCTTAATTTGCTAACATTACAGAGCTGCACCTTGCATCCAGATAACTTTTGCTTTAACAATGGTTTGCTACTCTCAAACCCCTTTACTTTCTGATTAACACATACACATTTATGTTCCTTTACTTTTTCATTAAAATAATTCAGCATGTACCATCAAAATTACTAAAACAAATTATTGAAAAAGTTAAGGGCCAACTCTAAAAACAGGCACTTCATTATTCTAAACAGGTCCCAAGATCGAAACCTGGCTCTGATAGTATTTTGCTCTTTCTTTGTGTTTGCAAGGGTAATTTGGTCCTTGTGTATGTGTGTGATTCTCTATGCGTTTTTAATTGTCTGGTCATACATGACTCTACTGTGTGATCATAGATTTATAAAATCGTTTGTTGAGTCAATGGAAAAACGATTGTAAAATATATTTGGTGATTGGATTGAGAGCAAAAATATTACCCAACACTCCATCACTTTAATCCCACTTGGTCACAAGCTCACTTTACTGAGCTCAGCAGCTGGTCGGGTGAGGACTTGATATTAGTACAGAATTATTCACTAAAATTTTACAATGTGGAACTAAGATGACAATTTTACCTTATTGGTTGTTGCAGTAGCACCAATTAGCCCTTTCTGAATGTAGTAAAATGCCGGTATCACCATTCAAATGTGTAGTTGCAAAAATGTAAATTTTATTTCCAGCTTATGTCAGATTATTGTTTTTTTTCCACAAAAAAGTTACTTCAGGAATTGACATCTTGATTAAGCTAATTACATAATGAGATTTATAAGTCAATAAAACAAATAAGTGAACTTCCAAATAACTTGGATTAGGCAGACCAGAAAGTAATTCAAATTACAGAAACCAAACAGTACAACTCGATATTACCCCGATCATTACGAAGACAAGCTACTTTATTATCATCCGCGTTCTTGTACTATATTTGTTTACACTTACACCATACTACATGTTTGATGTGTGTTTCAATAACCTTTCATTTTCAGTGGCTGCAAATTCACACATCATGGATAAAATCAACAAAAAGTTTGCAATAAAAAACAAACTATACAACGGAAAGTTCAATTTTGCCAAAAGAGTTCTAGGTTTTAGGAAAGGAGTTCAATACTTTTCATAGAATTTCGTTGCTTTTCAAATAAAATTCAAAATTTTCTATAGAATATTCAAAATATTTAGCATTTGTTAAAAAAGAACAATTTTTCATTTTATTTATAAAAAAATGAAAGCAAAGGAAATACAAAATGATATGTGGAAGCTACATTTTTTATTAATCAATTCTTTCTGAGAAAAGGTTAAAAGAATCCAAAGAAGAAGAAAATTTAAGGTTTTTCTTTTAAAAATATCAAAACTTCATAATAAAATCCATTAAAATATTTGTGAAATCCAGTTTCTTGTATTTAAATGTTGATTTAAAATAAATTCAAAAAAATACTTATTTTATGTATATAAGTTTTAGATTTGCTTTTATGAATTGCATTTGGATTATGGATCAAATATAGAAAAGACGTGATAATAAAAAGACGTAAGATCATTTACCGCGTTTTCCCACCATTATTACTATTTGACCATTCTTACCATTTATAATGTCATGCATCTTTTCTTGTTAAACATATTGAAGCTCAATGCTATTAACCTTCTTTTTAAGAGTGTTAAAATAACTATGAAAATGACTGCTAGATATTTGGAGGTCGCAGCATATTTTTCAAATCCATAAGTCAATCTTCAAAGTCATTTTAACATCCTAAAAAGGTGTTAAGAAAATTATTTTAGATCCATAAACAACTACTATGTGTTCAAATTCATACTTATATATAAGGTTGTAGGTTGGATGCGACTCTGCCCTTTCAGCGATGATTTTATTAAATATTTGTCTAAATTTGTTCATATTTTACAATAATTATAAAGAAATGTACTATCTGCAATTAGTTTACATGCTTAAACCTTGCCAAACCCATCAAACTACATTAAATGATAAGACCAAAATCCAAATATTTTAAAAAAACTTTGAATGATATATTTCACTTTTTGATTCATATGATTTGGAAAGAGTGGTGTAATCATTTGATTACATAGTGCAAATACTTGCGAAGATACAAAAGCATATTTAAGATAGCCAAAATATAATTTTCTGTTATTTTAAAAGGTCTAAGAATACGTATGATATGATTCTTATGTGACTATTAAAACTGTTCTGGAAAATTCACATATTTTTTTTAGTATTTAGTTTTTTTAGTATATCTTTGAATTTACTGAAACAATGCTTTCTTCATTTTTCTTTATTAATTTTTACATTAATTAGTAAATTGCTAACATTTTGAGTTATTTTGGCTTTTTCAAATTCCTTTATGGTTTACACAGACTTTTTAAATCTCTTAAAATTTCATCAATACTTTCCAAAACATTTCAAACTTTTTTAGAAACTTGAACATTTGGAAAAAATGAATTATGCATTTTTGAAACAATTTGAACCTTTTCACAAAATTTAAATTCAATAGAGTAAATTTATTTGATATTTAAATATTATTTTCTAAAAGTTGAACCGTTTCTAGAAATTCAACTCTCTTGGAAATATTAATTTTCAATATATTTTAGCATTTAAAAAGAAAACATAAAAACCGATCCTTTTTATAAAACTATAATATCTCAATTTTATCTATATCCCATTGTTTAAAAATGTACAAAACAACTGGTTTTTATAAACATGAATATGTGTTTTTGAAACAATTTGAACCTTTCCACAAAATTTGAATTCAAAAGAATAAATTTATTTGATATTTAAATATTATTTTGTAAAAGTTGAACCGTTTCTAGAAATTCAACTCTCTTGGAAAATTTTCAATATATTTTAGCATTTAAAAAGAAAACATAAAAACTGAGTCCTTTTTATCAAACCGACCGTTAGAGAGGTTTGTTTACTGTCATTGTCCAAAATCAATTTCTCCAAAGTCCAAATTATATGCCCTCTATCTCGTAATCTTCTTCCCGTTTCCGTCGTCTCCAAATTGAATGCCTACTTTTTCGCTCTGCTATTTCTACGCTTTAGGTATACTGTTCCTTCCTCAATTTTACAGTCGGCTACCCCAGTCTCCACTATTATATATTCAAACAAACTCTGATTCTTCCCGTCTTCACCATCGGCTAACCTAAACGGATCACCAGATCAACAACTTCATTGCTATTTAGTTACTTCTTCATGTTGCGAGAACCTCATCATAAGTTGCAATCAGGTATCATAAATTATATTTAAATACTCAAAATATATTTCAATTTTCCTTATGATGGATCTTAATAGCTTGATTTTGCTTGATAAACATGAGGGTAAAATTTAAGGTCATGTTACCATCAATATGAGGGTCAAATTTAAATTTAAGGATTTTCTTTAATTTTCTTAAGCTTCTCGGTTGCGTCTTACGCTGACTTGCCCAATACTCCCTTCTTTTTTCATCTCTGAAATGGAGCTGCATGCTGAGCAGTGGGATCATATCATCAAGGTATGATTTTTAACAACTTTTTCTAAAATCCGTGGACTGTTGTAATGGTTTTGTTGGAAGATTTGAAGCTATATGTGATTTATGGAGTGCATCAGTGCATGAATCGATTAAAATCGTTAATTTCTAGCTTTATTATTGTTTTGTCTAAATTGGACATCTAAAAGGATTGATGGTGAGTTCTGGACATGTATGTAAGAATTATCTATTGATACTGATTTACTTGTTTATATTTCTGCTTCCAACAAATTTTGTTTTGAATGGTTCCAGCTAAACTATACATTAGGGTCATCTGTCTCATATATCATGGATGTTTCCGATTGAATTTAAGATGAGTAGGATTGGTTTTATATAAGGTTTGCCTGTCGGCCCTTTGACCCATTTCCTAATTTGAGCATTAATAACATAGAAAAGATAGTTTCACGATTCCTGATTAAGCACTGATTTTATTATCATTACCTTGGACTGAACATGGGGTCCAATTTTGGAACCTAAGGCTTGCAGTGATTTTGTTTTTCTTCTTTTTCATGACAGCTCCGTCAGATATTGTTACACCTTTGTGCGTCAAGGTGGTGGTAGGTATTGCTTGGTGCTGCTATTCTAGTACATCAAAATCTTATGTTTGTATGTTCTGTTCCTCTTGCCCATGAGTGTGTACCTGCTAGTTTAGATAATATTTTTTTTTTGCACTTATGATGGCAATCATTTATACGATACAGTTATTGTTCACGTATACTCATTTACTTGCAAACAATTTATGATACTAACATAGTAATGCAGTTTGTATAAGGTTCCTTCTCTTTTAATTTATGCATTTTGTAGACACTTTCTCTACATAACTTGTTTTGGATGGTCGTTTAAAAAAAATACGTATAGAAACTTAATTCTATAGAGTACACAGTTCCTTGCTATTCAAAAAGTACTACAATCATAGTATGTCTGTTGTGCACAGTTTGATGAGATGCATCATTGAATATCCACCAGTCTCTTTTGTGTGCAATCTACTTTATATAGGAAGGGATTAACTTTGACATATGACTTTATTATCTCCGAACTTTGTCCTACTATTACCGTCGTAATGCTTTAGGAAACTGTCTGTTAGTACTATATCGGTATTATGCTAAGCATTAATGTATTAGACCTCATTATGTATCATATTATTAACACTCACTCAGTTGCATGCACACCTGTATTGAATTTTCATCTTTGCTTTTCCTGACATTTTAGGTTAACATGGAGATACACTTAGACGAATTGGAGCTCACGTCCATCTAAGGCTCATGGAACACAACATGACCAAACTTAGAGCAAAAATTTGCTCGCTTTTCAAGTTCAGCCATGACACCGACCTTATACTGACATGTACTGATGTAGATAGGTACACTGTCACATCAGACAACGATGATGAACTTTTCGATGTTGTTATCAGTAGGGGTGATCGTTCGGTCAGTTCGATCGGTTTTGAGCTAAAAAATGTAAACCCGGAAAAATTCAAAACCGAACCAAACCGGATTAAAACTTGTTACGAATCCACTCATGACAGCGCTCTTGAACCTGTTAAATGTTGCAGATAAAGCTATATCAAATTCTCCTACTTCTGAAGTGATAAAATCTTAGCAATTTAAAAGCGTACAGGATAATATTCATAAGGATGTGAAGAAAGCTATGTCTTCCTCGCCTGCACTATCAAACCTTGTTGATCAAGTCTCTAAGGTCGTAAATCAAGCTGAACCCGTTTGTGATTCATAATCAAGCACACCGTCTACAAATGTTATTCCAAGTAATCCACTGGATCTTAATGCTCCTTGTGCATCAAAACCATGGGATTTTGCCCACTCAGATAACCAATGAAATTGCTTATTCGGTTAAAAATCAGAGCAATCCTGGGTAGACTGCAAATGTAGCTAGACCATTGTCTTCACTTGACGAACTACTCGTTGCAGCTGAAAAAAATACACAGAAAACTGTGAAGGTACATAAATTGGTAGTTCTGCTGTTCGTGGAAAAAATACTGTTATTGTACATGAACCATATGTTTTGGAGCAAAGTTATGGACATGCTCCAGCAAATCCTTCATCTACACTTGCAATGCATAATGATAAAAATACTTTAAATGAGACTCAGATTTCTTCTGAATCACCGATTCACCCTAATACTAAATAATAGAGAAGACGGGGCACTTCATTCTTCGATGCCTTTTTTCCAAGGTCCCACTTTGCGGTAGAGAGTTTATATTACACAGGCGTTCTGTGCGATAGATGCGACATGCTTCCAACTAAGGGATCCAGTTTTAAGTCCAAAGTGTAAGAATTTGGATTTTGAAATGTTATATATTCAATTTGTGTTCTTGTTATGTTGCTTTTTTTAACAGATTGGAAGACTATGATTTATGTAACGTTTGTTACAACCAGATATCTTCTAGAAAGGGAAGAAAAACAAATTATGTAAAAATTGATCTATCTCGCATTGCACATAGGTTGTCCTTCAAAGGAAGGCATAATCATGTATGATATGATATCTTTACAGTTTTTTTATCTGGCAATATTCTTGATCAGCAAGAACACATAGGTAGTTGTTTCTTAAAATTTTTGCAGGGGAGTTCACATACATTGCGTCCATTTTTCAGTTTCTGTTTGTTATTAGCCTTATCCCACTCCCGATGGTGGGGATTATTTTATATAATTTTTCTTAGTTAACCTATCATACCACCATATCTGGTTTAAATAATTGATTACAAAATATTGATTTAAATTTTTAGAAATATTTTCTACAGATATTGCACAGATACCATGGTCAAATATCAGCATCGTAGACCTCACTACCCATTGCAGACTGTGTTTCATGGCTACAATGCTGCAAAACCACAGTGGAACAACCATGAAAGCCTATTCATTAAATTGATATGTTTTTAGCTGAAAGTTTCAATATAATCATGGGTTTGAATCACAACCATAATTAAAATCAGTATATATTTTTAGCTGGAGATTTTAATGTTATACGATATTGTGAATCCAATTCTCATAAGAAAATATATCTTTTTTTTTCTGACACATTTATCTTTGTTATATTCGCATCATCTGTATAATTTTTATTAAATATTCATCGTTCAAAGTAAAAAAAATGATAATAATTTTAGGCTGGTTCTCTTGGTTAACTGAATGTTTTTGTATTTCTGATTAAACAGATGGGATTATTTGAATTTTTTTTGATGCCCATAGACCCGAATCTTCTAAATCTTAGAACTGAAATCTGTTTTGGATAAAATTGACGATTTTTTTATTACTCTTTAAAACTGGAATCCAGACCTTTTTTTTTAAAGATTTTTAGTTATAACAATGTTGTTGATCCAAATAAATTAATATAAAAAAGGTGCAGCACCAGCAACAAATCTTGTCTACAACAGTCATGACAACAGTCCTTATTTGGTATTGTATATGATTTAACATTAAAATATAAATTTGTTTCTAATAATTCATATAACTTCAACCCTTTTTTACTCAAGATTAAAGGTCAAAAGCCATTTTAAATCGATAGTTATAGGTGTGAATGATATTACTCTGTAGTAGCTGGATTGAAACACTACAGGAAAGAAGAAAAATAATGGCAAGAGCAGGAAGGATAGAACAAGATTTTGCATGCCTGAATGGCGGTATCTGCAACCAAATGCATATGATAATAATTGCGGATGATATTATAATATGTTTTTAATACAGATCAATAACCTGTAGTTCAGTTGTGAATCGTAAACTATAAAAGAAAATATATGGCTTTATGATAAAATAAAAAATCTTCATTGTTCGCAGCGTACCTTTGCTGAATTTTATAATGCACATTACATCAGTGTTATGTGTAATATTTCATTTCCTGTATGCTACTTGCACTCAACCTAGAATCTTGAAAACGCATTGTATTATTTTAAAGTCTTCTATTTTATTTTTATAGATCTTTTAATTTAAAATTCATTCTTTGATTTGAAAGATTTGTTATTTTAATTCATAAATCTATAAATAAGTATATAATAGTGTTTTCAAAAAGTCTACTTTTTTTAAACGCTGACCTTCTCCATTTAAAATTCATTCAAAATGCAGGTCAAATTGATAATTAAGAAAAAAATTAACAATATTTTTTTATCTGATATTATATAATTTAACGGTCCATTTTTCCACCGTTGTGCGGTTATACAAGTAAAACTATAATATCTCAATTTTATCTATATCCCATTGTTTAAAAACATATAAAATAACTGGTTTGAGGTTTGAGAGATTTGAGGAAAGGCAGAGCAAAAGATTATAAGTAATTTTTTGTAAATTTTTGATATTTTATAAAAATGAATTATTTTCCATCGAAGGATTTGAATCTTTTTGACATTTTCTGAAAAATAGAATTTCTCCCAATATTCAAAAAAATTGATATATATTTTGAATTTACTGGAAAAAAAAGTTTTCTTTAATAATTTTTACTTTAACGAGTGAACTGCCAATATTTTGAGTTATTCTGACTTTTAAAAATTATTTATATTTTACTCAGATTTTTTTTAAAATATCTTTAAATATCTTAAATTTTCATCAATACCTTCCAAGATGTTTCAAGCATTCTTAGAAATTTAAACATTTGGAAATAATGAGTATATTTTTCGAAACAATCTGAAGTTTTTGACAAAATTTGAATTCAAAAAAAATTGATATTTAATTATTATTTTCTGAAAGTTGAACTATTTCTTAAATTTTGACTTTCTTGGAATATTATTTTTCAATATATTTGAGTATTTAAAATGTAACAACCCTGTATTTTCTGATTATTGTAATTGTATATTTTAATTATTTTAATTTAAATTCCTAATTTAAAAACTTTATTTTATTTATTAAAATTAATATATTTTGTTAATTTAAATATAAATGTTGATTTTGATGTGGATTAGAATTTCAAACATGCATAAATTGAATATTTCCAGAAAATGTTGATTTTGGTCAAAATAGTCAAACTTTGACTTTTAACTTAAAAATTTAAAAGTTTGAAATTTTAAATTTTACCTTTTATTATGAAAATAGATTTAATAACTTGAACATTGCTTTTTGTTTCGTGGAAAACGGAGTTAAACTGCAAAAGATATGTACATTTCAATTTTGAGTATAAATTGTTTATTTTGCAATTTTGTTATTTTAAATTGTATAAATTTTATTTTTCTTTGTCATATTTTATTTTCATATGTTATATTATGTATATTTTGACTTTTAAATATTTTTGAAATGATAATTGAATTTTTCTAAAATTTACTATGATGATTTCCTATTTTTAAAAGGCTGTTTTCCTTTTTCTACTATTTTCTTCATCTAAACTATATTTAAATTAAAATTTATTTATTTATTTTTGTGATTTCCTTTTTATTTTGTGTTCTTATCTTTATTTATAAATATTTTTAAGTACATAAAAAATTTTCCCAAGTTCATTGCAATTATTTTTCATATTTTCAAGACTAGTTGCAAATTTTGCTGTTTTATTTAATTAAACTATATATAATTAATAATTAATTAATTTATTTTTGTTTATTTACTATATTTTCGTATTTTAACTGAATTTATATATGTTTTTCAGTTATATAAAAATTTAAAAAGAAATAATGAATATATGAAGAGTTTGAGATCTTTTGTATGCTTAGTCCTTTTGCATTCCGACCTTTCACTTTCCAAACTCCATTCATCAATGCTTTGGCCGTACCCTACTCCATCTTTCAGCCACATTCCTCACTCTTTCTCAAGAAAATTTTATCATCTTTCTTGAGAAAAAAACTCATGGCCATTTGTTTTACAAAAATTTGGTAAATTCTATCATCTTTCTTCTTGTTTTTATGATTTTCCTATTGATTTTTGCATTGATCCTTCTTGTGTTTTGCTAGGCCTAGCCTCTACCACCACCACTACCATCCTCTCCACCATCGTCTCCAGCAGCTCATAAGCCTCTCCTCTGACCAAGACAGTAGCCATGACCATACGTCGATGTTGCACCACAAAATTTGCACAAAAGTTCCACCAAACTAGCCTATCCAAACCCTTAAGGCCATAGCCTTCATTTTTAACCTAAACCACCTCCATGGCCGCCACCACCAGTCCCTCCACCACCTCTGGCCGCCACTCCATCCACCACCTGACCATCCCCTTGCATGACCAAGCCCAAGCCATGGTAGGCCGAACCTATAGTTGCACCAAAAATCCACTTAATTGCCTTGACTTTTGTATTTCTCATGTCACAACTTCCACTCCTTCATATCCAAGTTAGGCCGAGCCATATGAACCCATATTGACCCAAACCTGAGCCATGTTGGCATCTAGGCTGAGCCTAGTATGATGAGAGCATGCCCATTTGATCATATGACAAGCTTATGTTGTCGTGTGCAAGTCTTTTGCTTCTAAGGTTTGGTCATCTCTCTTGTTTTGCAACTGTTCTGCAAACTAAAGTTGTTGATTATATTTGTATGTCGATATCTATGTTTGTGCTTATGTATGTTATATTTTGTGTTGTTTACAAGGGTCTCCATCAATTCAAATCAAATCGTGCTTGTCGTGCCTTTGGAATCGCTCTTGTGTGTGTTGTTTGTCTCTAGCTTCGTAAAAGGTGAGTCTTTCTCACTCTGACATTTATACTTATGAAATAGTGAATTGATGACAAGTGTTTAGTAATATAAAATGTTATGCAAGTTAATGATGATCATATGATATGCTATGCCATGTTATTACCATATTAAAAATGTTAATTATCACCTGACATGTGATATATGACATTATATTGTGACACTGACATTGTTTATATTGTTTATGCATATATTCACACTGCAAGTTCCCTGTTAGAATAGAATCACTATGGGTTGAAATGATACATACCCAAACGGACTTTAGATTAGGTGTTTGCGCCAAAATTGGTCACAAACACCCAATACCGTGAAAGCACCAGTGTATGAATATAAATTAGTGATATTCAAACACAAATAACAAATCTTAGCAAATAATAGACAGCAATCCAAAAGTAAAGAACAGAAACACAGGTTTTATAGTGGTTCGGCTATCTTCGGCCTACGTCCACTCCAGATTTTTTTCTTTTTATTAATTATCCTTCAAGGTTACAAGTGATTTCAACAGTTGTAATGACCAAATCTGAAGAAAATAGCAGTAATGAAGCTATGGAATGATTCTAGCAGCATCCGGGCATGCCTCTTCTCTCCAAATCTCCCGACCCCTTTTCTGAATGACCAGGGGCTCTATTTATAGGCGTGGAAGGCTGAAATCCCGCCTAAAACCTGGGGAGGCTGCTTGGCACGTGAGGGGGGCCCACAGGCCCGTGTTCTCGGAATCCGTGCCTAGTTTGGGATCGATTCGAAGTGACGTTCGAATCGATCAAGAATCCATCCAATTGAGCTGAAATTTGGTGTGAACATTCTTCAACATGTATGTAAGCTCCTGTAAAAATTTCATTGCATTTGGATCAACGGTTTGGAAGATATGATCGATCCAAGTTCAAGAATCCGTGCGTCCTGAATGGTTCGAACCCATGCTTCGAAACCATCTACTTCGAAACCATCCCCTTCGAACCCATAGGGCCGACTCCTTCGAATCCATACCCTTCGAACCCATGCTCTTCGAATCCATGCTTTCTGAAGCCGCCTCCTTCGAGTCCATATCCTACGAGTCCATCCTCTTCGAATCCATCCCTTTCGAATCCTCGTCCTTCGAATCCATGTCCCTTGCTTCGTATCCATCGTCTTCGAATCCATGTCCTCTTCGAATCCATCTCCTTCTTCGAATCCATGTCCACTTCGAATCCATCTCCTTCTTCGAATCCATGTCTACTTCGACTCCATCTCCTTCTTCGAATCCATGTCTACTTCGACTCCATCTCCTTCTTCGAATCCATGTCCACTTCGAATCCATCTCCTTCTTCGAGTCCATCTTCATCTTCGAATCCATGTATACTTCGAATCCATTACCTTCTTCGAGTCCATCTTCATCTTCGAATCCATGATCTTCGAATCCATACCTATCTTTCGAATCCACCATCTTCGAGTCCATGTCCACCGTTCGAATCCATGTCCATTGTATTGAAGCTACTCCTTTCGAACCCATCTAGTTCCCATCGATTCGAAGCGTCATCGATGCGAACCTCATGGGTTCGAATCCTGATGGGTTCGAACCTGATCGGTTCGAACCGAGCCTCTCTCAACCCACCAGTGGACGTAGGCCGGAGATAGCCGAACCACTATAAAACCTGTGTTTCTGTTCTTCACTTTTGGATTGCTGTCTATTATTTGCTAAGATTTGTTATTTGTGTTTGAATATCACTAATTTATATTCATACACTGGTGCTTTCACGGTATTGGGTGTTTGTGACCAATTTTGGCGCAAACATTTTGGTGCTTTCACTGAGAACAACTAGCACCCGCTACATCAGATTTGAAGAGTTTGAGGAATTTGGATTTGGAAGACAATGACTAGGCAGAATAGCAGAAGGCTAAGGGCTGAGAGAAGCCAACAAGGAGGAAGTCAACAAGCATCATCCGGAGGTGAGGAAGGACAGGCTTCGGTCTACATAACTCGGGATGAAATGGAAGCTATGGCCAATTCTTTGCAGGAGAGATTGTTGAAAAGTCAACAGGAAATGATGCAAACCTTCTTGGAACAAATGAGAGCTGCAGGGATGCAGAACTTAGGAACAGCTACAGCAACTGCGGATGTAGGACAAGGAGCTAGGGTTGTGGAACCCAATGAAGGACAGGATACGGAGCCAGAAGGCAATCAACAAGGGCTTGGGGGCAGGCCCACAGAATTCAATGCAGGAGAACCTTTAGGAGGAATTCAACAAGCTAGAGCTAACGTTGCTGCTAGTGAGCCACACGAGGAATATGTACCAGAGTTCCCTCGGGGGCATGTGGGGCAACCCCTACCAGACAATATAGGATTAGTAGAAATGATCAGAAAGACTGTGCGAGGTGGTTTGACAAACGGAGATTTGGAAGGAGTGAATAGAAGTCCATTCGCTCGGGAGATAAGGATGGCTCAGAATCCACCTAAGTTCAAGCTACCTAGCGTGGAGGTATATGATGGTAAGACGGATCCAACAGATCACTTAATGAGGTACACCAGACACATGGAGGTGCTGGGGGCATCAGAGGAAGTGATGGCCAGATGTTTCCCTTTGTATTTGAAGGACTTAGCTGCAATGTGGTTTAGGCAGCTGGAAGAAGGATCTATCAGGACTTGGAAGGAATTAGTGGAAAAGTTTCTGGGACAGTTTCGGGTTCACGTCAAGAGGCCGAAGAACGTGATGACTTTAACATCGGTGAAGCAAAGGATGGACGAATCGCTTAGAGCTTTTCTAACTCGATTCAGTGCGGCAGTCGCTTCGGTGGATCGGCCTGATCCATCAATGGTTTTAATGGCAGCAGTATCAGGAGTCAAGGAGAATTCGGATTTCAAGGTATCTCTGATACGAGATCCCCCGCAAAATCTCGACGAATTCTTTCATGAGGCAGAAAGGTTCCTTCGGCAAGAAGATGCAAGTACGGATTTAAAGTTGAAGAAGGCTAATGCAATCGAGGTTGGAGCGGTATCCAAAAATGGTTTGGATAAGGATAAAGGAAAAAGGAAGTTAGATGACGACTCTGGAAACGCTAGGAAGCGATGGAAGGATCCAAAGTTTTCCACATACACAGGATTGAACGAGACGCTGGAGCGGATATACCTGGAAACTCGGAATCGCCTTCCCTACCGAAGGCCGGCTAGGAGGGAACCAACAGAGCGGGAAAGGACATCAGGAAGGCACTGTCTCTTCCATGATCTGGATGGACATGATACCAACAGCTGCAGGCACCTAAAGGATATAATCGAGGAGCATGTAAGGAATGGACAGTTACAGCAATACGTTGGAACTCGGGATGCAACGGTGGAGCAGGAGCAACCACCGACCACCTCACGCCGTGATGATGGGAGGCCTAGGGATGATCGTCGATTGATAATCCATTGACCAGGATAATATGGAATAAGTAGCAAGCTACTAGCAAACGGTAAAGTCATTTACACATGTACGGGGACGGAGATAGCCCCTAGGCATGCTCTGAATGATGATAAACCGGGATGCTATGGTTTGTGAAATTTATTTCTTGCTTTTAGATTGGACATTGCTTTTCTTTTTTTTGGATTTGGTTTTGGAGCTTGGATTGAGCTCCTGGTTTTTCTTGCTTTTTTATTTGGATTTTCCTTTGGATGATTGTTTTTTGGTTTTGGATGCTGGTTTGGATTTCTGGTTTTCTGGTTTGGATTTGAATTTTGGATTTGGATTTGGAGTTTGGATTTGGATTTCGTATTTGAATTTCGGATTTGGATTTTGGAATAAATTTTGGTTGGACTTTTATCTGGTTTTTGATAAATGGTCGTCGGGTATGGATTATGCCTGGCAAGGGATGAGTCACTTTACCCAAACAAGGAAGATTGACTCATTCAGGTCGTCGAGTATGGACTATGCTCGGCAAGGGTCCGGAGTGACCAGGATTCGGCCTAGGACTTAGGCCCTATATTATAAATTAATATTTTCAGGTCGTCAAGTATGGACAATGCTTGGCAAGGGTCAGGAGTGACCAGGATTCGGCCTAGGACTTAGGCCTTCTATTATCATTTATTATTTTCAGGTCGTCGAGTATGGACTATGCTCGGCAAGGGTCCGGAGAGATCAGGATTCGGCTTAGGACTTAAGCCATGGCATTTTACAGCACCCAGGGACACTGGACCAAGGTCGTCAAGTATGGATTGCGCTTGGCAAGAACCCGAAGAGGTTGGCTCAACGTCCAGGGACACTGGACCAAGGTCGTCAAGTATGGATTGCGCTTGGCAAGAACCCGGAGAGGTTGGCTCAACGTCCAGGGACACTGGACCAAGGTCGTCAAGTATGGATTGCGCTTGGCAAGAAGCCGGAGAGGTTGGCTCAACGTCCAGGGACACTGGACCAAGGTCGTCAAGTATGGATTGCGCTTGGCAAGAACCCGGAGAGGTTGGCTCAACGTCCAGGGACACTGGACCAAGGTCGTCAAATATGGATTGTGCTTGGCAAGAATCCGGAGAGGTTGGCTCAACGTCCAGGGACACTGGACCAAGGTCGTCAAGTATGGATTGCGCTTGGCAAGAACCCGGAGAGGTTAACTCAACGTCCAGGGACACTGGACCACGGTCGTCGGATGTGGATCACGCTTGACAGGAACCCAGAGAGGTTATGGATTTGGATATCGACCCGGAGAGGTCCTGGCTCCGGTTATTGGCTATTGGATAAGGATGGATTGGAACTTGGTTGTCGAGTTCGAATGGATACAGAATTGGCTAAGGCTTTGGCTATTGGATATGGAATTCGACATCGACTCGAAGCAGTCAAGGACGATATACTCTGGCAATATGGCTTTGGACTTCGGATATTGGATTCGTAATTATTCAAAACACGCCTTGTTATCACAAGGCATGTTTTGGGGGGCAAAATGTTATCCCATTTTTTGGTCAAAACTGGAATATCAACAAATTGGCAAGGAATTATGGATATCACGACAGGAGATAAGGCTACGATGGATATCGTCAAAATTTTGTTGAACTCCGATCGGGACGAAATTGATTGGAAATGATGATAAGGACTATGAAAGGCTATGTTTCAAATTTCAGGTTAATCGGAGTTCGTATGAAGGAAATATGATGGATTCAAGGTAGGAATAGTACGTAGTTCGAATCCATCAAAAAGGGGATAAAGTGACGCTCGGTTCGAACCGATCAGGTTCGGACCCATCAGGATTCGAACCCATGAGGTTCGCATCGATGACGCTTCGAATCGATGGGAACTAGATGGGTTCGAAAGGAGTAGCTTCAATACAATGGACATGGATTCGAACGGTGGACATGGACTCGAAGATGGTGGATTCGAAAGATAGGTATGGATTCGAAGATCATGGATTCGAAGATGAAGATGGACTCGAAGAAGGTAATGGATTCGAAGTATACATGGATTCGAAGATGAAGATGGACTCGAAGAAGGAGATGGATTCGAAGTGGACATGGATTCGAAGAAGGAGATGGAGTCGAAGTAGACATGGATTCGAAGAAGGAGATGGATTCGAAGTGGACATGGATTCGAAGAAGGAGATGGATTCGAAGAGGACATGGATTCGAAGACGATGGATACGAAGCAAGGGACATGGATTCGAAGGACGAGGATTCGAAAGGGATGGATTCGAAGAGGATGGACTCGTAGGATATGGACTCGAAGGAGGCGGCTTCAGAAAGCATGGATTCGAAGAGGATGGGTTCGAAGGGTATGGATTCGAAGGAGTCGGCCCTATGGGTTCGAAGGGGATGGTTTCGAAGTAGATGGTTTCGAAGCATGGGTTCGAACCATTCAGGACGCACGGATTCTTGAACTTGGATCGATCATATCTTCCAAACCGTTGATCCAAATGCAATGAAATTTTTACAGGAGCTTACATACATGTTGAAGAATGTTCACACCAAATTTCAGCTCAATTGGATGGATTCTTAATCGATTCGAACGTCACTTCGAATCGATCCCAAACTGGGCACGGATTCCGAGAACACGGGCCTGTGGGCCCCCCTCACGTGCCAAGCAGCCTCCCCAGGTTTTAGGCGGGATTTCAGCCTTCCACGCCTATAAATAGAGCCCCTGGTCATTCAGAAAAGGGGTCGGGAGATTTGGAGAGAAGAGGCATGCCCGGATGCTGCTAGAATCATTCCATAGCTTCATTACTGCTATTTTCTTCAGATTTGGTCATTACAACTGTTGAAATCACTTGTAACCTTGAAGGATAATTAATAAAAAGAAAAAAAATCTGGAGTGGACGTAGGCCGGAGATAGCCGAACCACTATAAAACCTGTGTTTCTGTTCTTTACTTTTGGATTGCTGTCTATTATTTGCTAAGATTTGTTATTTGTGTTTGAATATCACTAATTTATATTCATACACTGGTGCTTTCACGGTATTGGGTGTTTGTGACCAATTTTGGCGCAAACATTAGGGAAATATCGTTATGGGCTGAAATGATAGGCCTGAGCGATTTTTATTGTATTTTATTTGACTTGGGATTGCGGGTTTGAAATGATAGAACCCGGGTTTTCTTTGTAAACTGCGGATTGAAATGATATATATCCGTATCACTTGACCTAGGTTAGAAAATTATATACAGACCCCGTGGTATATTTTTAAATGATCAAAAGTATGAAATTTTGATTTAAAAATATATGTTTTATGGTTTTAAGAAAATTAAATATTAAGGCTTGAAATTGTGAATTTGAGTACGTAAATGTGAAATAATTGAGATTTTAGACTTTAAATTTTATTTTAAAATGTAAATAAATAATGGAAATTAAATTTAAAGTTTTAAAATTATATATGAAGTAAAATTTTAAGTTTTATTTAATTTATATGTTAATAAACAGTGAATTTTGACTTAATAAATGAATGGAGTTTTTAAATTGAATATTTGATCTAAAATTTTGTTGTGTTAAATCATATGTTAAAATGATTTTAAATGTGAAATTTTGAAGTCTAGAAATATGATTTTTAAGTTATAATAAAAATTTGGAGTTTTATTATTTTTTTTGAAAAGCAAAAATGAAATCTGGAATTCATAGCATTTTCAAAATGTTGTAGTCTTTTGACAGCATTTGTTTTGTAAATGCCGTTATTCTTGAACTAAACCATTTTTGGAAGCTATAAGCTACGATAGCACTTTATAAATGCTGTCGTTGCTATAATTTGATAATGTTTGAAATGTTATAGTTTTTAACACTGTTTGAGTTATATTTTAAAGTGTTAAATGATTTAAATTTTGGAAATTGATTAATTGTGAAATTTAAGAAGTTTTGAATATATTTTAATATTTAAATTTGAATTTTTAAGGAATTTAAATTTAAATTTGAATTTAAGTAAGGTTTACTTGGTTATGTGTTAAATGCAATGAAATGTAATGAGATAAATGAATTTTTGAATGGAATTTTTAATGTATTTTGTAATGATACTTGAAATAACAAATGAATGACTTATTTGATTTAAAAATGATATTTAAATTTGAGTATTTGAATTTGAATTCAAATAATGATTTGATAATAAGGTTTGGAAATGATTTGATCTTTATTTTGATAAAGAATATGAATTAGAATGATATGTACTTTTGATAAATGAATATTTGAAGTTTATATTGGTATGAAAGGATGTTTAGTTTAATTGTAAATTGAGTTTATTTAAATAGTATTAGATTTATGAAATGAATATTTCAAAACTAAGTAATAATGAAACTAGATTTGAGATATATGTTATAAAATTTAGTTTTGAAATACGGGATATTAAAGCTTTGAAATTTATTAAAAATTGAATAGTTTAATTTATGGATCAAATCTATATTCGAAAAATGATATGATTTGAAATGGTTATTGGGAAATTTAATTGAAACTGATGGTTTGAATTGAATTAAGTTGGAAATTGAAAATTTGGGATTAATTGAGTGAATTGTAAAATGTAAAGAATTAAATAAATATCCCATGATTTCAAATGTATGATTTTGAAATGTTATGATTTTCAAAGTGTAATTGTTTCAAGTATTTTTGGTTTCGAAAGAGTTATACTTTGAAAATATTATGATTTTGAAATGAATATATGTTTGAAATGTTTTTGGTTTTGAAGTATAAACTATTTTGATTGAATAAATAGTTTTGAAATAAAAATGGTTTTGGTTTCGAAGTATAAACTATTTTGAAAGAAATATAGTTTGAAATGAAATGATTTGATCTTTTTAAAGTATAAACTATTTTAAATGACCACGGCGTTATAATAACGTTTGGTTGTTAAAGAGACCGGGATCGGAAGTTGTCATACTCTCTGCCAACTCCGAAAACCACTTTAACAACCGTGTACGCGGTGGAGATTCCAGAATGAAGTAGGATGGTGGCGACGTTCTTGAGGTATATTACGTGGACCCAACTCCCGTGAGTTGGCATAAGGTGGCTAAAACAGGAGCGATCTCGGGCCAAGTGAGGTCATTCCTCCTATCGGACACATTCCTTCGATACTATACTCTTACTGGTGATTGATTAGATGGCCATCCTCCGATTTTGATATGGGAGTGTGTTCCGAGGTGGGCGTATGTGGCTGCTGCGTTACCACCAGCCCGTGTGCGTAATTGGTATATCTACCCTGGCATTGCCTTGTGTGCCGTGTCACCTACCATGCCGAGCCTTTACTATGAGTTTGTTTTTCTCCCGTAGCCCGTGTGGTATCCTCTGACAGTCACCCGGAGTGGAGATGGCATGATATTGGATGGACTACTGGGACTATTATGTGTGAAGGGTGATATGGGTAGCCCGGAACGCTATTTAAAAGTATGTTTATTTTACTGTAGACATTATTATAATAGCGCAATATTACTACATAGTAAATAGTTTAACGGATCCTTAAAGGATGGGCGATCCCAAGCATCCTTTAAGTTACTGATGCATTTTTGTTACTGTTCACTTGAGTTTATTTACAGTTCATAAGTATTTATGTCCTGACTCGAGTGTTTTGTATTTTGCTTTACGCTCAAGTCAGATTGAGTGAGTTAGCATTCAAGATTCACCTTCGGAGTTGGAGCTTTCCTTGAAGATCCAGCCATCTATTTTGCTTTCTGTATCCAGTGATTCCAGTGATGTATTCTGATTTGTACCTGATGTATCTTGTTACTTTTTGTTGTATCATGTTTAACTCTGATGTATCTTATTTTTATATAGTAGCTTCATGAACTACTATTTCTTTTAAATTCCGCTGCATTATTAAATACTCTGTGTCTGTGATCTGTGATTATGTATTTACTGTATATTCTGAGATTTGCCAAATTTTATTTACAACGCGGTATTTTGAGCAATTCAAGTCCGACATGTGCGGATGCGAATGGTTGAAAATATCGGGTCGTTACAGTTGGTATCAGAGCTTTGGTAGCTCTAGGCAAAACTCAATATATAGGGTAAATGTATTTACAGAATCACTTTCATTCGAGTTTAAAACTCTTCCTTTTTGACTCGATTCCTTTGAATTTTGGAACATTCCCTGTGGTTCCAAAATCCATTCGTGTGCCTCACTATTTATCTTCTTTTGTTTCTGGAGTATCCCATAACTCAACCTCAAAAGATCTTCATAATGAGTCGGCGGTCTCGCCAACCTCAAATTTATTTTTAAAGGGGGAAAACTCCTTTACAACAACATCGGTTCACCAGAGATTCTATATCCTCGATTTAGATGCTAGTATCTCTTATAATTTTGAACTCTACATCTTGAGATCGAATGTCGATTTACCTAAGAAATCCACATCGGTCTTATTCTTTAAGTCACGGTTGACCCGGTTAAGGTTGCCCGCGATTTATATAAGCTTATCCATCTTTCTATTCTGTTATTTAATCATCTCATCTTTGTTTCCAACTTATCTTCAAATTATTCTTGAAGTGTATTTATAAACTAATATTTAAAATGTTTTATATATTGTGTTGTTTGAGTTGTTGATGTTGATTTGGGTTTCTAATCGATTCGTCTGATCAACGCCATCGATAAGATTTCCAAAACACTTGAACAGAGCAAACTGACACAATATGTTTTTAAAATTTAGTAATGAAATAAATTTTGTGAAATAAATTTTGTAACTATATTATAAATCTTTATTTGGATTTTATTTGAATTGGTTGTTAAGAAATAATAATTGATTTTATGTATCATTATCGCTTGTTTCATATATAAATAATTGAACTATAAACATGGTTATAAATTTATTTGGAAATTTAAAATGAATTTAAACAAGAATTTGAGAATTTAATTTCTGATGGATTCAAACCTTCTATTTAAAGTTTTAAAGGATATATTATTTAAAGTATTTTCGAATAGAAATTTGTTTTCAAAGAATTTTAAAATTAGTGCTCTTCTCTTTGTCGCTGGGAAATAATTTCGGTGATGACTGCAGCATCATCGATGTTCATTTTCAAGTTTCGAAGTGAAGAGACCATTCTGTAGTCCTGCTACAGTTTTGTTTTGGGAAAATTTAATTAATTTTAGTTTCTAAAATAAGAATGGATTTACAACATATGCTGATATATGATTTAAATTTGAATGGATATATATATATATATAGTATATGTGCATTTATTTATCTCTAAATAGGTTGGAATTTATCGGAAATTTATTTCCTAAATTTTATCTTCAAGGATAATTTCTAAGTATAATTTTGAGATTTGGATAAATATTCAAGCTTGAAATAATTGAATTAGAAAGTTTTATTTGTATAATACACAATTTCATTCCAATATAACTTACCTTAATTTTCAGAAGTTGAATATGTAATTGGATAATATACAATATAAAAAAAAGATTTTATAAATAAAATTTGAGTGGTTATTATAAATGTTATATACTTAAATTTTAGTTATAAAAGGATTAACAGAGGTAAATAAAGAAAAAGTGTAATGGAATAATTTACAATATAAAATGATGATAAAGGAACTAAGAATCAATTTAAGGCAGTTACAATAAGTGTAAATATATTTAACATAGGTGATAAAATATATTAAGAGGAATAAATTTAATTTTAATTAGTAGTGAAGAAGAATTAAATTTTATTTGGTACATTTTGAGTATAATAAAAGATTTTTCAAATACATGATTTTAGGGATTTGTAAATTTAAGATAATTGGATGATAAGATAATGAAATTAGAGATGCTTAAGATTTATTTGACTTATGTAAAATTAATTTTCAGTTTAAGTTGAAATTTTATGGTTTCAAATTTATTATTTTATTTTATTTTTCAAACTATCTTTTGGTTATCCTAATTTCCCTTATCTTGCTACAGAATGGGAGGCTATTGCATATACCAGTCTGTTTAGAAATCTTTCTATAATCTTTAATAATCTTTGGTACTCATCTTTGAATCTAAGCACTGCTTGCCATCCACAGACCGTCGGTCAAACGGGAAGAGTGAATCAGGTTCTAAAAGATTTTTTTTTCATGCTTGTGTGCTTGAACTCTGGAAGATCTTGGAAAGATCATCTCCACATTGTTAAACTTACCTATAGGAACAGTTATCAGGTATAATTTTAATCTTCTTGTCATCTTGTCTTAATACTATTTCATTCTATCTTTTTCTATGCTTTCCCATACCTCATTCCTTTTAGGGGACGAAAAGTTTTGAGTGGGGGAGAGTGTAACAACCCTGTATTTTCTGATTATTGTAATTGTATATTTTAATTATTTTAATTTAAATTCCTAATTTAAAAACTTTATTTTATTTATTAAAATTAATATATTTTGTTAATTTAAATATAAATGTTGATTTTGATGTGGATTAGAATTTCAAACATGCATAAATTGAATATTTCCAGAAAATGTTGATTTTGGTCAAAATAGTCAAACTTTGACTTTTAACTTAAAAATTTAAAAGTTTGAAATTTTATCTTTTATTATGAAAATAGATTTAATAACTTGAACATTGCTTTTTGTTTCGTGGAAAACGGAGTTAAACTGCAAAAGGTATGTACATTTCAATTTTGAGTATAAATTGTTTATTTTGCAATTTTGTTATTTTAAATTGTATAAATTTTATTTTTCTTTGTCATATTTTATTTTAATATGTTATATTATGTATATTTTGACTTTTAAATATTTTTGAAATGATAATAGAATTTTTCTAAAATTTACTATGATGATTTCCTATTTTTAAAAGGCTGTTTTCCTTTTTCTGCTATTTTCTTCATCTAAACTATATTTAAATTAAAATTTATTTATTTATTTTTGTGATTTCCTTTTTACTTTGTGTTCTTATCTTTGTTTATAAATATTTTTAAGTACATAAAATTTTTTCCCAAGTTCATTGCACTTATTTTTCATATTTTCAACACTAGTTGCAAATTTTGCTGTTTTATTTAATTAAACTATCTATAATTAATAATTAATTAATTTATTTTTGTTTATTTACTATATTTTCGTATTTTAACTGAATTTATATATGTTTTTTAGTTATATAAAAAATTTAAAAAGAAATAATGAATATATGAAGAGTTTGAGATCTTTTGTATGCTTAGTCCTTTTGCATTCCGACCTTTCACTTTCCAAACTCCATTCATCAATGCTTTGGCCGTACCCTACTCCATCTTTCAGCCACATTCCTCACTCTTTCTCAAGAAAATTTTATCATCTTTCTTGAGAAAAAAACTCATGGCCATTTGTTTTACAAAAATTTGGTAAATTCTATCATCTTTCTTCTTGTTTTTATGATTTTCCTATTGATTTTTGCATTGATCCTTCTTGTGTTTTGCTAGGCCTAGCCTCTACCACCACCACTACCATCCTCTCCACCATCATCTCCAGCAGCTCATAAGCCTCTCCTCTGACCAAGACAGTAGCCATGACCATACGTTGATGTTGCACCACAAAATTTGCACAAAAGTTCCACCAAACTAGCCTAGCCAAACCCTTAAGGCCATAGCCTTCATTTTTAACCTAAACCACCTCCATGGCCGCCGCCACCAGTCCCTCCACCACCTCTGGCCGCCACTCCATCCACCACCTGACTATCCCCTTGCATGACCAAGCCCAAGCCATGGTAGGCCGAACCTATAGTTGCACCAAAAATCCACTTAATTGCCTTGACTTTTGTATTTCTCATGTCACAACTTCCACTCCTTCATATCCAAGTTAGGCCGAGCCATATGAACCCATATTGACCCAAACATGAGCCATGTTTGGCATCTAGGCTGAGCCTAGTATGATGAGAGCAAGCCCATTTGATCATGTGACAAGCTTATGTTGTCGTGTGCAAGTCTTTTGCTTCTAAGGTTTGGTCATCTCTCTTGTTTTGTAACTGTTCTGCAAACTAAAGTTGTTGATTATATTTGTATGTCGATATCTATGTTTGTGCTTATGTATGTTATATTTTGTGTTTTTTACAAGGGTCTCCATCAATTCAAATCAAATCGTGCTTGTCGTGCCTTTGGAATCGCTCTTGTGTGTGTTGTTTGTCTCTAGCTTCGTTAAAGGTGAGTCTTTCTCACTCTGACATTTATACTTATGAAATAGTGAATTGATGACAAGTGTTTAGTAATATAAAATGTTATGCAAGTTAATGGTGATCATATGATATGCTATGCCATGTTATTACCATATTAAAACTGTTAATTATCACCTGACATGTGATATATGACATTATATTGTGACACTGACATTGTTTATATTGTTTATGCATATATTCACACTGCAAGTTCCCTGTTAGAATAGAATCACTATGGGTTGAAATGATACATACCCAAACGGACTTTAGATTAGGGAAAAATCGTTATGGGCTGAAATGATAGGCCTGAGCGATTTTTATTGTATTTTATTTGACTTGGGATTTCGGGTTTGAAATGATAGAACCCGGGTTTTCTTTGTAAACTGCGGATTGAAATGATATATATCCGTATCACTTGACCTAGGTTAGAAAATTATATACAGACCCCGTGGTATATTTTTAAATGATTTTTTTTAAAATATATATTTTCAAAAGTATGAAATTTTGATTTAAAAATATATGTTTTATGGTTTTAAGAAAATTAAATATTAAGTCTTGAAATTGTGAATTTGAGTACGTAAATGTGAAATAATTGAGATTTTAGACTTTAAATTTTATTTTAAAATGTAAATAAATAATGGAAATTAAATTTAAAGTTTTAAAATTATATATGAAGTAAAATTTTAAGTTTTATTTAATTTATATGTTAATAAACAGTGAATTTTGACTTAATAAATGAATGGAGTTTTTAAATTGAATATTTGATCTAAAAATTTTGTTGTGTTAAATCATATGTTAAAATGATTTTAAATGTGAAATTTTGAAGTCTAGAAATATGATTTTTAAGTTATAATAAAAATTTTGAGTTTTATTATTTTTTTTGAAAAGCAAAAATGAAATCTGGAATTCATAGCATTTTCAAAATGTTGTAGTCTTTTGACAGCATTTTTAAATGCTATTGTTTTGAATCTAACAATGTTTGAAATAACTAAATATCTATTACGACATTTTATAAATGCTGTTATTCTTGAACTAAACCATTTTTGGAAGCTATAAGCTACGATAGCACTTTATAAATGCCGTCGTTGCTATAATTTGACAATGTTTGAAATGTTATAGTTTTTAACACCGTTTGAGTTATATTTTAAAGTGTTAAATGATTTAAATTTTGGAAATTGATTAATTGTGAAATTTAAGAAGTTTTGAATATATTTTATTATTTAAATTTGAATTTTTAAGGAATTTAAATTTAAATTTGAATTTAGGTAAGGTTTACTTAGTTATGTGTTAAATGGAATGAAATGTAATGAGATAAATGAATTTTTGAATGGAATTTTTAATGTATTTTGTAATGATACTTGAAATAACAAATGAATGACTTATTTGATTTAAAAATGATATTTAAATTTGAGTATTTGAATTTGAATTCAAATAATGATTTGATAATAAGGTTTGGAAATGATTTGATCTTTATTTTGATAAAGAATATGAATTAGAATGATATGTACTTTTGATAAATGAATATTTGAAGTTTATATTGGTATGAAAGGATGTTTAGTTTAATTGTAAATTGAGTTTATTTAAATAGTATTAGATTTATGAAATGAATATTTCAAAACTAAGTAATAATGAAACTAGATTTGAGATATATGTTATAAAATTTAGTTTTGAAATACGGGATATTAAAGCTTTGAAATTTATTAAAAATTGAATAGTTTAATTTATGGATCAAATCTATATTCGAAAAATGATATGATTTGAAATGGTTATTGGGAAATTTAATTGAAACTGATGGTTTGAATTGAATTAAGTTGGAAATTGAAAATTTGGGATTAATTGAGTGAATTGTAAAATGTAAAGAATTAAATGAATATCCCATGATTTCAAATGTATGATTTTGAAATGTTATGATTTTCAAAGTGTAATTGTTTCAAGTATTTTTGGTTTCGAAAGAGTTATACTTTGAAAATATTATGATTTTGAAATGAATATATGTTTGAAATGTTTTTGGTTTTGAAGTATAAACTATTTTGATTGAATAAATAGTTTTGAAATAAAAATGGTTTTGGTTTCGAAGTATAAACTATTTTGAAAGAAATATAGTTTGAAATGAAATGATTTGATCTTTTTAAAGTATAAACTATTTTAAATGACCACGGCGTTATAATAACGTTTGGTTGTTAAAGAGACCGGGATCGGAAGTTGTCATACTCTCTGCCAACTCCGAAAACCACTTTAACAACCGTGTACGCGGTGGAGATTCCAGAATGAAGTAGGATGGTGGCGACGTTCTTGAGGTATATTACGTGGACCCAACTCCCGTGAGTTTGCATAAGGTGGCTAAAACAGGAGCGATCTCGGGCCAAGTGAGGTCATTCCTCCTATCGGACACATTCCTTCGATACTATACTCTTACTGGTGATTGATTAGATGGCCATCCTCCGATTTTGATATGGGAGTGTGTTCCGAGGTGGGCGTATGTGGCTGCTGCGTTACCACCAGCCCGTGTGCATAATTGGTATATCTACCCTGGCATTGCCTTGTGTGCTGTGTCACCTACCATACCGAGCCTTTACTACGAGTTTGTTTTTCTCCCGTAGCCCGTGTGGTATCCTCTGACAGTCACCCGGAGTGGAGATGGCATGATATTGGATGGACTACTGAGACTATTATGTGTGAAGGGTGATATGGGTAGCCCGGAACGCTATTTAAAAGTATGTTTATTTTACTGTAGACATTATTATAATAGCGCAATATTACTACATAGTAAATAGTTTAACGGATCCTTAAAGGATGGGCGATCCCAAGCATCCTTTAAGTTACTGATGCATTTTTGTTACTGTTCACTTGAGTTTATTTACAGTTCATAAGTATTTATGTCCTAACTCGAGTGTTTTGTATTTTGCTTTACGCTCGAGTCAGATTGAGTGAGTTAGCATTCAAGATTCACCTTCGGAGTTGGAGCTTTCCTTGAAGATCCAGCCATCTATTTTGCTTTCTGTATCCAGTGATTTCAGTGATGTATTCTGATTTGTACCTGATGTATCTTGTTACTTTTTGTTGTATCATGTTTAACTCTGATGTATCTTACTTTTATATAGTAGCTTCATGAACTGCTATTTCTTTTAAATTCCGCTGCATTATTAAATACTCTGTGTCTGTGATCTGTGATTATGTATTTACTGTATATTCTGAAATTTGCCAAATTTTATTTACAATGCGGTATTTTGAGCAATTCAAGTCCGACATGTGCGGATGCGAATGGTTGAAAATATCGGGTCGTTACATAAAAAGAAAACATAAAAGCTGGGTCCTTTTTATAAAACTATAATATCTCAATTACGTCTATATCCCATTGTTTAAAAATATATAAAACAATTGGTTTGAGGTTTGAGAGATTTGAGGAAAAGGTGCAGGAAAAAAAGTATTATTGTTTTCGTAAACTTCTCATATTTTATAAAAAATGAATTTTTTTCAAAGGTTTTGACATTTTTGGAAAATAGAACTTCCCCAAAGTCTCTTTAAGATATTTTAAATTTATTTTAGAGGTTTTACAATATAGTTTAATTTATTTAAAGAAATAGAATTTTCAAATTAGAAGATTTCTACGAAATTATAAAAAAAAACTTTATTTAATATCTTTTAATGAAGGAATATAAATTATACTGGTCTTGTTGAATTGATGGTGATATATAATAATCATACATAAAATTAATACATGTGTACTAACAAAAAAGGCAGCTGCAGTGCATCAAAGTTGCAAGATGGTTTTGCACCTTTCTAACCCAATCCCCATTAATAACTATGATAAGCTCAAAATCAGGTTGGACTTCTAAACTAATTTATGTACATGAAATTCTAGTCATATAGCATTATACATGAACGATAATTTTGCGAAATGACAAATAATCTTTGTGGAATATTTTTTGGTAAAAGAAACATAAACTTTATCAATTATGTTGAATAAACTACGAAGTATAATGAATATATTTAAAATATTAGTGATGTACATCTTCACAAAATCCACACATCATGCGCCAAGTCTACAAAAAGATTCTTCACCTTTGTGAGTTACCCATTGTAGATAACTATGATAAATTCAAAATCATGTTGATTAGCAATTCGTCTTATCCAGCTACCCAAGATAACCGTTATCAAATAGTGACATTCAAAAGGATAATCATAATATTGTTATGTAAATCATGAAGATAACTGTTGGCCTAATTAGAGCATCACAACTAGGTCTCGCAACGGTCGACTATAGATACGCATAGTATCATGTTCATAATAGCATCTGAAACCATTTCAGGATATCAGATCTTCGTAGCTATGAATATCAAATGGATATCTGATTTTTGTCTATCCGCTCACAAACAAGAAATCTAAAAGTACAAGTAAAATTTTATCGGATGTATCCACACATGTATTTTTTCTTTCTAATTTTCAATATTTTTTTTCATTTTTCACATATGAATGTGGATGGATTCAAATATTTTGAATATCGATTGACATGCTTAATCACTACTTCCTACTTCAAATATTTTATCTATTCACCAAGTCTACTCTATTATAGAAATTTTGACCTAAAAAAAAGCTTAGCAAAATATTTATAACAAATGGGAAACAAAGCAACACCAAATAAATGGGATTCATGTCAATGCTAAAAACCTCCTTTTTTAAATCGGTTAAAATTGTAGTATCTAATTTTATATTATGAGAATGTGACCTTAGGATTTAGCAATAAGATAAGTGACCTCTGGCCCAAAGGATAAGGTGTTGGTCTACAAATTCAAATGTTATGGGCTTGATCCTTAGCAAGCTCGTTTTGTATCAAAAAAATTCTACATTCAAACAAATTCAAAATCATGTTGAACAGTAATTTACTACATACACTTTGCTCACTGCAGCTATAACCATCCAATGGCATTCAGACAGATCAGCTTCAATATTTTGACGGAAATCGCAGGAAAAAATAGTTGGACTAATTGGTGCATCGTAAATTCCTACTTTAAGAATTTTATTTTACAACGAAATAAAATTTATAATGGAATTGTGCACAAAAAATTCCAGCAATGTGTGTGTATCTCTGGGTGTGTGTATGTATTTATGTGTGTGTATCGAACAATAAGCAATATCAACTATACCTATAAATCGGGTACATGTTGTATTATGATAGAGAATGTAGACATTTTTATATTAACGTAGAAGCATATAAAGGTATTTTTATGAATTGTATTTTGTATAAATTCGAATAATAAGATATGCGACTCTATGGCAAGTTTCGAGATTTCATTTTCGGTCTTGAACTTTTGTTATTTTAAGAATTTTGATATAAATAAATTTCAGTTTCAAATTTTTTATTTATTTTTATATAATTATAGCTATTTTTATTTACATTAACATGTATAATTTATCTTTAGTCAAGAAATAAGATATAAACCAACAATGCTGACTATTTATAAATATCCATAACACTAACAAATATTTACTCGAACATATTTTTGATATAGGCATTCAAAAAAAACTTATTCTAAGGTCACACCAAAAACCAATTGAAGAAATATACATGGTTCTACATAGCTTGAGATTTAAAATTGGATAAGCTTTAAATTGTAACTATAACTTGTGTAATCTAAAATTGCGCAAGCTACCATTACAGTTTAAAGCTTGCGTAATTTAAAACCGCGCAAGCTATACAAAATCAGACATAATTCTGCAATTGGTTTTCAATGAGGCCTAAAGGTAGAATAAGTTTTTTTTTAAAACCCTATATCAAAAATTTGTCCAGCTTATTCATTACTCTAATTTCAACCTTTTTTGGTTACATTATTCATATATTTTGTGCTTTTTACGTTTCCAAAGTTAAAATTTTAGATTTTGAATATTCATATATTTGAAACTCAAATTATGATTATTTTGTTCCTTCTATAAAATTTTGAAACTTTCTAGTTTTCCTACTGAGATGCAATTTCATTTAGCTCCCTCTTGAAACTAAAACGATCATAATCTTAATGTTTTGGCCGAAACCTCAAATCTTGCTCCGTGGTCCAATGGATTTAAGCTTTTTTTTAAGTATCTTATCTTACTACAAAATCGAATTTATAACACAATTTTACATAAAAACTTGGTCATTGTGTGTGTGCGTTCGATTATCTAGTCATGTTGATATGTATGTACCTTGTCGACGAAAACAAAAACCTTAAGCTGTTAAGCATAATTTGCAAGCAATGAAATCATCTCACACCTATACGTTGACACATCAAAGTTCCCAGAACCCAAACTGCCACCCTTAAACAATGGTAATGCATGCTATATTAAATATAAAATGTATCAAAACTGATTCATGGACATGCTACAGATTTCAAAAGCTGGTGCTCAAATTAGGAAGGTAAACTGGAGAAGGTGTTTACCTATTTCTCTTTATATAATCAAATAAGGTAGGTCCAAGTTACTCACAAACCTGTTAAATATTCAAGTCAATTCAAAGAAAAGGAAAATCCTAGAATAAATACACAATAATTCTTTTGCAGATACAACTATTTATGATACAGATAAAACATATGCTTACGAAGTATAATAATATTATTTTGCTATATTATTATTTCAATATGTTTCTCATGGCTGATGGCTCACTCTATATAAGCAAATGAAGCATTAGTAATAACAAAAAGTAAAATAACAATACGTCCTAAGAGATGTCAATAAACTATTTACTAAAAATGCCCCTGGATTTGACACTGAAGAAACTCTAGTGTAAAACGTGGACTAATTCAAAATTTTTAGGTAACATGCAAGATAACAGAAATATCCAACAGACCAAATGCTAACAACTTCAAACTGGATGTAAAAAAAACTTTAATATGGTGAACTCGAGATATATAATAGATTAGCAATAAATGTTTAACAACTTGACAGAGCAGTAACTGTGTTTTACCAATAGATTGTGGGGAAAAATGATGGTTTGTTGGAGAATTGTTACCGAATCCATTGTGGGAACAAAGTGCAGCAGACTGTTATCCATCCACCATTAAGAGCAAGGAATTTTCGCTGCTCTGTGACCAGCCTGACGCATTGCCTCCTGTACTATAGCCAGCATAGTCAGACCTTACAGCCCAACTATACAGGCCACTCAGCAACTTGGATTGGGCAGACCAGCTAATTGCACAATGTACCCAAATCCACTTTGGGAACAAAGTGCAACAGACCGTTATCCATCCACTTTGAGAGCAAGGAGTTTTCGCTACTCTGTGACTAGCCTGACGCATTGCCTCCTGTACTACAGCCAGCATAGTCAGACCTTACAGCCCAACTATACAGGCCACTCAGCAACTTGGATTGGAGGACCAGCTAATTGCACAACGTGCCCAAATCCACTAACATGACCCAACATTCCATCACTTTGATGCCTCACTTGGTCACAAGCTCACGTTACTAAGCTCGGCAATTGTTTAGACGAAGAATCGATATTTGTATGGAATTATTAACTAATATTTGGTGATGTGGGACTAAGATGATAATTTTAGCTTACCAGTCATTGCAGTAGTATCCATTCCTTCTTGCTAAATGTAGTAAGATGCCGGTATCAACATTCACATCTGCAGTTGCAAAAATGTAAACTTATAATTTCAGCTTATGTCAGATTACTATTTTTTTCCCCATCTTAATTATGCTTATATTATATAATGAGATTTAAAAAGAAAACAAACAAAAAGAACCACACAATAACTTGGGTCAGGCAGACCAGAAACTGGTTCAAATTAGTGAAACTAAACAGTACAACTCTATATAGCCCCAGTCAGTCATAAAGAAACTACTTTATTATTATCAGCCTCATACTTTTATATATGTTTACATTTCCAAAGAAATACTAGTTTAATATTTGTATCAGTAACTTTCATTTTCAATGGTTGCAAATTCACACAACATAGATAAAATTTCAAAAATCTTTTGCATTTTTTTAGCAATATGCAGGAATTCAAAAAAGAAATCATATGAAAGGAAAGTTTGCATGATTTCATTTCTAACTCTTGTAGAAAGGAAAAAAAAGGTGTCGTATTATCATGTTAAATGTAAAGTACTCTGGTGTGGATGTAGTTTAAATTTACCCATTTCGGTAGGCAATATACCTAAAATAGTAGTACAAGCTGTTAGTTGATTTTGATTACCGATTTTGCATTTGATCACAAACGAAGTTAGTTTCGATTTGTTTGTTTGTTGAAGATTTCAATTTAGTACAAAGTCATGTTGATGAGCATCTTATTTTTGACCTGACCTTAATCTGGCCATGCCATTTGATATAAAAAAGAAAACTATTGCTAATATAGAATGTAGAATCGACATAAAAAGGTAGGCATGCACATTATCTTCATAATAGATGATGAATACCTGCTGCACTTGATATGCTTTTCTCCAATTTTGTTTAGCAGATTGAAGCATCATAGAGAACTTGAGAATATAATCATCTTTCCCTTTTCCAACTCCGCATTTGTTGCTCTTGACTAATTTTGATGCAACTGATAACGAATTGCTTTAACTTCAGATCTCTTAGTGCACCAATTTCCTAAAATTTCAAGGCTAACTTAAGTGTATATTTCAAATATTCATAAACTCTACTGTTTATATTATGCCCATGTAAGTAAATAATTCTACCGCAAAAAGGAAATAATTAATTACTCAAATTTACCAAAACTATATGTGATGTAATTGGATATTCATAGAAATGATTGAAGCGTTTGGAGTTAATTTCAGTAATTTGTCATATTATACACAAAATAGGGAGAACGGGGCAAGAAAAAAATGCAACAAATCCTACAAATTAGGACAAAAACTTGTTTTAGTTTCCTAAATTAACTCCAAATTATCCAGTTAAAAACCTACACAAGCTAGAACTTTCTAAAACTTAAAATTTAGTCCATGTTCATGGAATTTGTAGTACATAAAATCACATCGATCATGTACAACCCAACACAATATAGTTACTGTGAGCACCAAAGCCTAAAATATACCAAAAAAGAATCAATATATTTTTTCAAATGTAGAGCACTAGGAGAGAACATGCCCCTTACCAACCGGAACCTCGCAAAAATTTAACCATGATTCCGAGCGGATCTTTCATTTCCATTGTAGGAAAATTACAACAGATTTATCCAAAATAATTGAGCCGGTTTAAGCTCCCCGTTTTCTTTTTTACGTCTCTTTTCCTAAAGATATTCTCCAACTTCAACTTCGCTGTAGGATTCGATTGATGGATACTCGCCATCTGATCATTATACAGGCAGTTGAAACGACATCGGCTTATGATTTCAATGATTTTCGGAGAGGAAAATTTGCATTTTAATGTGATTTTAACGTCCGAGCTTCAATCGGTGATATGACGACGGGGGAGTGAGCATAAGGGTCGGGTTACCTAGTGCACCGTTTCATGTCAAGGCAGTACGGTACCAAAAAGGTGAAGCTGCATACCACCGTTGGATTTTCTGCTACTATAAAGGGTTACAGACAGTTGCAACTTGCAGACGTGTTTATCAAAACTTTTCAAGTAAATTGGAAATTGGTATCACGTATATTGGAAACATTAATTGGGTTTAGCAAATGAAAATTGAGTAAATTTTGATTTTTTTTCCCCAACATTTTGAAGCTGGTTAAGCCGAAAGGCCGTAAGCTATGGAGCTTTCAATTAATACTGAAATAATTATTTATTTGGTTATATGCTACAAAATTTCGGATTTCTTTTTTCAGTTTAGCCCCCTTTTAAAACTAATTATCGCAAACAGCCCACTTTAAAAACTAATATCAACTTTAGCCCTGTTTTGGTCAGTTCAGTTTTGAGCTGGCCAAAACGTACTGACGACTTTTTAAAAATCGCCATTACAAAAAAATTTTGCCAAAAACATGTGTGCGACTTTTGATAAGCCGTCCACTAGCGACTTCCCAAAAGTCGCCTACATGTTTAAAAAAAATTGGACGACATTTGAAAAGTCGCCAGTGGGCGATTTCTCAAAAGACGTCCAAACGGGGTTCTGTTACAAAACCAGAACCCCATATTTTTCCTCCGTCACTTTCTTACTTTCATCTTCATCTCTAAATAATCAAAAATCCATCAAATCTGAAGTTTTCGTTCAAAGTCAAAAATATTTAGCATTTTGTTTAACAAATTAGAAGATGGCAAGCTCTTCAACGCGGGATGCACCTGTAGGTATAGATAAATCAAAATCCTTTCAATTTAGGATTTTAAAGAAAATTGCAAAATATTTGTTTTTAGGATTTATAAGCAATCATTGATTGTTGAAATATCTTATTATGGATGAAATCTTTGTTAAATTGTTGAAAAACAGTGCCTAAATTCCTAGAGTTGATGTTGGAAAATAAATTTGAAAATCTTGTTAACTTATATATGTGTAGACCACTTCGAAAATTTAATTAACTTATAAACTTGAAAATAAATTTGGAATCATAGATCATTCGTTTAAACTGAATAGTGTAACATCTGCTCATCCAAGCATTATACAGTTGATAAACCAAGCTGGATTTGGACTGGTTTTTAGGGTGGGCTACATCCAGTTGGATCATCAGCTTATCACCGCTTTGGTGGATAGATGGAGGCCAGAAACATCTACATTTCACCTACGTACTAAGAAGATGTCTATCACGTTGGGTGATGTTGCGTGCTTACTTGGCATACCCATAGACGGTGCTCCGTTGACCAACCTCGATCCAGTTGATTACCTTAGTTTATGTCAAGAGCTCCTAGGATTGACTCTTCTAGTAGAGGAGTGGTGAAGAAACAAAATGATACAGATAAGATGGTTTAGGCAACAATTTGTGGACGATATACCAACAGACTCCACGGAGATTTAGATTCAGCAACGAGCCAGAGCCGTTATATTACATGAGGTTGATAAGCGATCATTCGAAGACACGGATATGGCTTAGATGGTTTTCATTTTTAGAAAACTTTGATGTTTGTCGCTAGTATTCTTGGGGCAGTGCAGTTCTAGTGTATACGTACTACGAGTTGACAGGGGTTGCTTTGTAAAAGAGCGTAAGCATTGGTGGTTGTGTGAGTCTAATACAGGTATTTCCATTATTTACTTTCGCCGATAGTTATTTCATATTCTCTTATCCAACTGAAATCATGTGTCTAATATTATTTACAGCTTTGGTGTTGGACTTATCTACTTGTAGGTAGAATAACCATAAGGGGAGGATGATGATTGATTTATCATTGTCATACGGTGCCAGATATAATTAATTCTATAGCATAGTATGTATAGTGGTTCGAATTTGATAAGTTACAATTTTATATTTCTACAGGTGGGTAGGACCTAAAAGCACCGTTTCATTGCCAAGGCGTCATGCTGCCTTCTACTATGATGAGTTCAATGTGCTAGACTATCATTCTGTGACTTGGACCCCATATGCAGGTGTACTTGGAGATCTACCAAACTTATGTACCTTATCCATTCAACCGTGGACTGCTCGTGTTCCTCTTATTTGCTTTAATGATGTCGCCTATCATCTTCCCGACCGAGTGATGAGGCAGTTTGGTATGATCCAGTATTTACCGGAATAATCACCGCATTACAAGATTGATATTGAAGCTAGGGAGTATGCTATGGCGATTGAGACATGGACCGACGCTACATGCACACGCAACAGCAACGCAAGTTCACATTATCCAAAGAAGAATATATGTCTTGATACTGGAACATAACATGTCGATATGTTATTCGTGCCATCAAGCCATCTACAGCGCCTCACGGTTTTGCATACCCTTACACTCCCAGTGCGCCTCTCGAAAGGAATGTGGTACGTAGTACGTATAATCTTTGTTCAAATATTTGAAATTTATACTTTTCCATGTATTTTATGTTATGGCACGCGGACGACATTTACTGTGCGATCGAGATTGTGGACGAACTTCCACAAGAGGTTCCTGAAAGGTCGTAGGGGAAATGCTTTAGTGTAAAACGCATCTTAAAATCTATTTTGGGAAGGAACAAATTAACAAGACAAAGATTGTAACAACCCGCATATTTATCGAGTTTGTATTTAAATATTTTATTTAAATATTAACTCGTTAATCGGATTTTGGTCCGAAAAGCTACTTTTTGCAAACGGTCAAATTAGGACTCGAGACCACTTCCATTGAGTTCGAAATGCCGTTTACAACTTTTTTAAGTATAAACATCGATAGGTTTGGAGTTAGTGAAATTTCACTAACTTTTCCCGCTTTGGACTTTGGGTTAGTTTAGCCTATTAAGCCCAAGTTCCAACCCTATTCTCCTCACTCTTCATAAATTTCCTAACTAATCAAGCTTTGGCATTAATGGTGGAGGGAATGGGAAATTAAAATTCCAAAACTCAAATTCAATTGCAATCCATCTTTCTACTCCAAATTCAAGAAGAAGACATTGGATTCAAGCTTCTTGTGCTTAGATAGAAGAAGGATTGATTCTTGCGTGCTTAAAACTTCATTTTCATTGATATTTGGTGTAAAGGTGAGATTTTTATCTCACAATTCTAGCCTATAACTATATTGGACTGTTGGGAATGATTCCCAATCATTTTTGCATGCATGTTAGCATTTGGTTTGGATTGGATTGGCGAAAAACTCCAATTTTTAGCGTTTTGGTGAATTTTCTGCACTTAGGTCGTTCTGGCCATTTTTAGGTCGTTCGGAGTTAAGTCGTTCGTCCATAGGTCGTGAGTCATTCACGAGTTAACCCTAGGTCGTTCTGGCCATTTTTAGCTCGTTCGGAGTTAAGTCGTTCGTCCATAGGTCGTGAGTCGTTCACGAGTTAACCCTAGGTCGTTCTGGCCATTTTTAGCTCGTTCGGAGTTAAGTCGTTCGTCCATAGGTCGTGAGTCGTTCACGAGTTAACCCTAGGTCGTTCTGGCCAATTTTAGCTCGTTCAGAGTTAAGTCGTTCATCCATAGGTCGTGAGTCATTTACGAGTTAACCCTTAAGTCGTGCAGCCCTTCAGTCACGCAACCCTTAAGTTGGTTACGAGTTATCCCGATAGGTCGTTGGACCCTTAACTCGTAGGTCGTTGGACCTTATCTCGTTAGGTCGCTCCTGGCCTAACCCTTAAGTCGTGCAACCCTTAAGTCGTGGAACCCTTCAGTCACGCAACTCTTAAGTCGGTCACGATTTATCCTGTTAGGTCGCGACCTCTGTTAAGTCGGCCATGTTGGGTCGTGAGTCATCGTTAGGTCGCGAACACCTCTAGGTCGCAACCACCAAGTCGCTTGACCCCTTAGACCCCTAGGTCGCAACCATTAGGTCGCTCGACCCTATCCCTCTTAGGTCGTTAGACCCCCTTTTTGTCTTCACTAGGTCGAACCCCGTAAGCGGTGGCGTTGCCCCCGCACACCCACCTTGGGGGGTTGCCACCCCCCTGGACCCCCCCTCCATAGGGGATCTTATCTGAAAAACATTGAGCTGATTTCCTTGGATTTTATTCACATCTCCGTATGCGATTTTTGTGACTGATTGTTTCTACAATTGCTTCTGTGTTTTGTCACTTTATAATATAAAGGTTTCAATACTAGTAGTAAATATAAAAACTCTTTTAACAAACAATTTCAACTCTATTTTTAATAACGAAGCTCTTTTCTTAAACCATTTTCCAATCTATTAGTATATACAAACCTTTACCTCACTCGGATGAGAAATCTAATTAAACAACTTAGTAAAACAAGTGGTATGAAACGCTTCCGTTCACTTCGTCGGTTAATCTTGGACTTGTTCGATTGAACCTCTTGTGACAATTTTATTAGTGAAGATTTACAGTTTGTTCGTAAATATTTAAGTTAAGCAAGTGGTTATGGGACATGAAGCTAAACTTCTATATTTACTAGCTTAGTGTAATTGACACTTCTCGTTGATCATGACGATCATTCTGATGATTTAGACTAGCAACTGTGCGATGTCTCTTGTTGCGAGGTTAGACTAGACACCACTTGTGTGATTCCACTCACACATACCTTTTTGCTTTTTGGTTGGTCTGGACCTTAATCTGTGTGATTCCATTCACACATGTGGGGTAGCTCCCCTTGGTCTTCGGACCGTCATGTGATAGGCCTCTTTCTCTTTTCTATGATTTCTGGACTTCTTGCATTAATTTCTAGAATTTATGTCATTGACTTGTTATGAGTACAAGTTTGGGGTATGATGCCCTTTCCGAATCTTTGAGAAGATTCTTGTTATATTGATTATCTCTTATTGATTGATCTTCTATTGATCATTATTTACATACTTATAGTGGTATGTCATTATGGATGTTTATGTTTATGCCATATCTTTTATGTTATATCATGTCATCTGATATTTATAGCTAGACTGACCCGTTTATTATTTTCTTAAATAATACTCGGGTCAGACCGAGATGTTACAGGTGCTTCTGCTTGACTTCTTCCCAGGGATTCATCACTCTGACTTTTGGCTAACTGTTTAGATTAGCAGTTTTTGTTGTATACACTTGAGATATAGACTCATAGTTGTATTCTTTTGTATAGCACGTGTTGCTATTCTTTTGTATTATCGTGGATCTTACTGACCACTACTCTGATGTACACTTTCATGTGTTAGTTATATATTCATATCTTCTTCCGCCTTTGTGATATGGATATCTGTGACTGATTTGTGATATGATTATTTCTATGTTTGTTTTCGAAGATTATTTATAGCCACCGTGTGATAAGCAATTACATGGATGGTCGCTCCTCAACAGCCTTATTCTCCGTGCTAGTTGACAGCACTACTCCGGAGTGTTCTTAGCTAGCGTGGGTATAGAGGTGGGGCGTCACAAAGATCGCCTCCACCGCCTCCTCCACCTCCACCACAGGCGCTCATCGAACATGCCATAGAAGCTCACGGCGTTCCTCCTACTACTCGTACATATCAGCAACGGAGACATCGAAAAGGCGCTTCTTCATCTCTAGAAACACAGTTTGAAGTTGCTCCCCGCCCTTCACAGCCTATATATCCTACGCAAGTAAGTGAAGAGGGGGATTTGTCGGATGAAATTCCACTGTCTATGAGGAAACCAAGACGAACTTCACTATAACTTCGTAGGTTGAAGTAGTGAGGATGGTATAAGTTATTGATATGCTTTATCTGGTTTTGTTTTGTTTAATGAATTGTTCAAATATTGGGATTAGTTGTTTTGTTGAATTGTTGGATGTCGGAATTGGAACGCAATTCTTGAATTGTAAGATGCTGGATTTTGAATTCAATTGTTGAATTGGTGGATGTTGTAATTTGAGTTGTTGGATGTTGGATGTTTGAATTTGATTGAAATGTTGAATTTTGATTGTAGTAGAGTTTAGTGTATTGTTGAAAATGGTGATGAGGGTTTCTATTTTGAAACCATGCACACTTCTTGGGCGACTTTTCAAAAGCCGCGAGAAGACGACTTTTAAAAAGTCGCCATCGTAGTGTGCAGGGTTTCAAAACAAAAACCCTACCCTTCAACCTTCCTCATATTTCACTTTACCGAATACCGAAGAAAGAACCCAAAACCCAAGCCACATCTCTCTTCCACAATTTCAATATTTCTCGACGAAAACGAATATCTTTTAGAGATTTGAAGACATAATAAGAAGGTAAGTTCCATAAGCACTATCAAATTTGTTTAATCTTTTGCAATTAAGGCTAATTCCAACATTGAAATTTTCAAGAAAATGGTTGTTGAAAATGGACAATTGGGAGCTTGGCGACAAATTATGACGAATTTGAACAGCAATAAGGCTTTGCGCCGCTTAATGAAGAAAATGTTAAGGTTGATTTCGTCCCTGATGCACAAGTTGAAAACTTGCCCCCCTCTAGGGGTGGCAGTACATCAACATTAGTCGTGGTTAGCGGTGAATCAATACAACAATCACTTAATGGAAAATTAATGGATGTGCTAGCTCGTCCTAAGCCTAACAATGCTAGTTCAAGTCAGACACCGCCTCGGGTACTTTGTTATTGCAGAGATGAATGTGAAGTGGTTGTGTGTCGGAATGAAAGGAATGCGGGCCGTCGCTTTTACCATTATGAATCGTACAACAATAGTAAGTTATGGCCTAGCGATGTTGAATGTTGTAACTTTTTTAAATGGAAAGATCCGGAAATGTGCCCGAGGGAGTTGCATATGCCCTTCAGATGCAAGTAGAAATTACCCGTTTAGAGAAGTTGAACCTTCAATATCGCAACGCACTATTGAATAAGGGCGTACCATTTGACAAGTTGAGTCCTCGTAGATTGTGGGAGAAGTAAATAGAAAT
The DNA here is from genome assembly GCA_030765085.1 of Allium cepa. Lineage (NCBI taxonomy): Eukaryota > Viridiplantae > Streptophyta > Magnoliopsida > Asparagales > Amaryllidaceae > Allium > Allium cepa. Next base: position 573,552,311 of record CM060937.1, on the reverse strand, counting down.
TTGGGTGTTCATTTTTATGCAATTGAATTATGTATCGTTGAACATGTATTATGACAATTTATGTATCACTAGCTTACATTTGCATCTGTTTACGTATCACTTAGCAGTTATTATTTCTCAACTTACTTTCAGTGGAGTAACCCAATTCCAACACATAACATTCATCCTCACAAACGAACGTAGCACATGAAATAAAAACATAAACTATTCTTACATAAAAAACTTACGGCTTACAAACATCAAACCAACAATAACACGCATACGAAAACTGACTCATTTTATGACCGTGCATACCACATTTACTGCATCTATTCGGCCTTGGAGGCTGCATCTCGTCCATTGTGCCTTTAATTCTAGTAGATTTAGGCCTTCCTGGAGCTCGCCTTGCGGGGGGTGGAAGTACCATTTGACCTTCGTGTGGGGACTAATACCTTTTATTGCATATAGGATAAAATTCTACAGAGTATGCCGCTAGGTAATTCTGAACGGAGTACCAATGTGATGCAAAATCATGATGAGCTCTGTTTTCACCATTGGCCACTGACGAACAAGCAGTCATCACATGGGCGCAAGGGAGATGCTGCAGTAATGGGATGTTGCATGTAAATGAACATGTGTCACCATCGATTATAACTTTGAATTCATCTCCAAAGTAATGAATCACTTGGCATTTAATTTGACTGAAACAGACTATTCGACAATGTCTTGCTTCGCTCGCTCTCTCCGCTATTTTTGCTTCCCATTTTGGCGTGACAAGAAGTGTGGAATTCTTAGCTAAATCTCTTCTTTGGAAAAAGTAATCAATGGATCGGTAGAAGGTACGTGCAACAAGTGCTCTAATAGGCAAAGATCTTGCACCCAAAAGTACACCATTAAAACTATCCAACACATTAGTCGTCATAACATGAAAACGACCACCATCATCTTTACATAATGGCCAATTTTCCTCCTTTCCATCCAAACTTATCTTTATCCAGTTATGTGATCTTATACCAATGATTTTAATTTCTTCATGAATCTTTAAATACTCAATCTCCTCAGAGACACATGCAGCAGCGTAGAATAAACTGGTCAATCATTTGTCTCTGAAACCCGGCCCTTGAAAGCTCCACTTTGATTATAGCCAAATCATGGCATGGCGTCCATCGAGTGACTATAAATGGGTCAATGGATGTATTGGAAGTGAAGCACTATTCAAAAAAGGATCCGTCTTCCTAGTTATATGCGGTTAGTATCACAGTCAACTCAAGTCAACTCAAAGTTAGTCTCTGGCCAGAGCATTTCAGTTAAAAATAATTGTTATTATTGAACCAAGGACTTTGTACTTAGACTATAAAGTTGAATGTAAATGATGTTGAAATTTTGACCGTTAAATTCCATAACTCCAAAGTGATATAGTTTTGACGAAGAGAACTAGTGTAAACAAATGTCACAATCGGGTAACGCTTATTAAACTAAAGTTGGATTTTACCAAAAATGAGTAAGCGATAAATTTGGCCATAATGTCACACCGCCTTCTAAGTGACGCATGGACATTAACATTAGAAGAGTTCAATGATAATCGCTAACCAAATTTACACCCAAGAGTTACACAACCAAAATGATGAATTTTCTTAAGACCAAACGATTTAATTAGTTTGTAACTGTTATAAATTAATTAATATTTATTAAATATTAATTATAAAATTTGAATATGATTTGATAAATAAATAAGGTTATGTATTTTTATAATAATTATAAATATATTGATCGATATACAATATCGACAAGCGATAAAATTAGATTTAATTGCGTAGTATTTTTGGCTTGAGCTTAGATGGGTTTAAGGACAAATATTAGGGCTGCAAAATTTCGGTTTTGAGAAGATTTAGGGGTGGCTAAAATATAGAGAATTGGCTTGAAGATAATGGGCTGAGATCAAGTGAGAATGGGTAAAAAGGTTTTCATCGTTTCTCTCTAATACAACCTTGTTTGCGTGTGTGTGTATCTCTAAAAATAACGATGAACCTTTTTTGGTCGCCATTACCTTCTACATTTCTGGTTAAAACATAGCTCTCAATCCACTTCGAAATTCTCAAATATATTTTAAATTAAAATAATATTATTCGATAGTTAGAGGTCAGTGTTTCGAACTTGCAATCTGACGAATCAAGAACAGTAAAAGGAAGGGGAGTCATTACTTCAACGTGGATTCAATGGCATCATTAAATTTGTAATTTTAATTCATATTACAGTAATTAAATTATATTATATGATCATATAATGAGCAATTTTATATCTGTTTAAATATATTGCTACAATATATTTAGTTAGGTGAGATTTTGTAAGTAGATGTAGTTGTCACAAATCAGTTTGGATATGTGCATAATTTGTTTATTATACTATTTAATTTATGTATAGACAAATGTTGTTTATTGTAAAAAGTCAATTTTTGTCATCAATAATTGTTTTATATATATTTATCAATAATTTCGCATGCGCGTGTGTGTATAGTGTATATTTCTCTCTCATAATAGCATATTTGCATATATATAACACATATATATATGATTTAATAATTTTAGCACACTTATTTATATATAATATGAATTTAAAAATATGAAAATTAATTATCGTATATATATTCATATTTTTAAATTAACATTTACCAAATTTTTGAATTGTTTATTATATATAAAATAATTATTACATTAAAATTTCAATTTTATATTTTTTAAAAATATATATCATTTCATAAATATATAGAAAAAATTTAGTAATTTTTCAACAAGTTTTATTATTTTTAATAATTAATATTATTTTGAAAAAATTGTTTATGAGTTATTAAAAATAATAATTTAATTGAAAATTTCTTAAATTTTTTAACCTTTCATTCATATTCCTATAATTTATAAAATTTTCAAATTTTAATTTTAAGTAATATATTATTTTATATTAAATAATTATTTTCGAAATCAATGTATTTGTTTTAAAAATAATATTTCAACCTTGAAAAATCTCTAGATTTTTCTTAAGCCCTATTTTATGATCATAGATTTTCTAAAATTAAATTTTTTGAATTTCCATCAATATTTTATTTTATGTTAATTATTTATGGATGAAAACATTGTTTTATTCATAATATATACAAATTAAAATGCTAAATTATTATGTTTGCAAAAATAAGTTAAATTTGAAGTATAAATAATTTTTAGTAATTGTTCTCTCTCTTTCTATATATATATATACACACATTTACCTAGATAAATGTTTTATGTTCACATATTATATATAATATATTTATACATACATGTGTGTGTATTTTAACACATACATGCACGTATTTGGATAACATACATGACGTACAAATTGAGTTAATGTGTCTATTGCGTTGTAAATCTCAGCATCTACATATGGACATATTATGCATTTCACAGACTATTATGTTACATATGCACTCACACATATATGTATATGATACATTTATGTATAAACTAAATCACATAAAATTAATTTCATATCTTAATATATTTGAATATAAATAAAATAATTGCTTATATTTAAATAAAATTTAGAAATGTTCTAATTCAGTTAGGCTTCATAGACCCAATAAAAGATCCAATAGGGTAAATTTTATGAAATTCACATATAACTTTTGTTGCGAGCTAGTCCAATTCCAACAATGGTATCAGAGCTTAATAGCCTATGCGGTCTAAATTAGTCGTATCAGCGCTAACTAATTAAGCTTGCCCACTTAGTATGGTGTCGAGAAAGGTAATGTCTAGGATTGGAATTAGGTGATCAAGTACCTTGTCCTACCTAGTTACCAGCCTGGCTCGAATGGTGAAGTGATCCCAAAGGTTGCTCCTAATAGAAAAGGACCAACATAATTTGGGCTTTAGGCTAATTTTCAAAATCGTTTTGAAATTTAATGTTAAAGATTTTAAATTTAATAGATAAATTTAAAATAAAACATGTTTATTATAAAAATTATAATACTACATAAGTTTTCAAAATGTTTGAAAGGATAATGATATTTCAAATGTTTGAAAATATTTATAAAATAATTTCAAACTTTAAATTTATTAATATGATTAATAAAATAAATAATTAAATATGTTAATTAATTAATGTATATATGCATGTATTATATATGTTATTTTAAAATGTTTAAGATAACATAAGTACACATGTATGTATACAAGATAAATTTTGAAATTAATGAATTTTAATAAAAATCTTTCAATTTATTAAAATAATTAAAGCTTAATTAATTAAATAAAATACACATATATGCGATATATGTGTGTTACACTATAAAGGTTATAGCATACACTATAAATGTTATAGTAGATACATCCAATATAAAAGTTATATTGGAATACTAATTTAAAATTAATTAGAGTGTTAATTGATTAAAATTAATTAGATAATATTTAATTAATGATATATTATACTAAGAATACAATATAAGTCATATAAAATATAAAAGTTACATAAAAATAAAACTTATATGATATGTGTATAAACTAAATGTGGAACATTAAAGAAACCCAAATAGACTTGAGAAATAAATAAATATGTAAATGATACCGTGATTTCTGATGTGTCTGACACTTAAACCGTTGGGTATTTCGTAAGAAATATATTATTTTATAAGTCGATGTCATACAATTATATATATTAAAGATTATGAATCTTCAATATAATGTTGTCATCTACCATATATATTAACAAGTTACTTGCACACTCAGTTGTTGAGAACTCAAGCTAGGGATGTTATGCGTAGTATTATTAATATATTGAATAGATGATGTAAGATAACTATATGTATTTGTTGAGCAAACTCAAGGTACATATGCTACTTAGACTATCATGATATGGTAGGTATGAGTGAATAATCTCTTTCGAATTATTGAGCAAACTCAAGGTTGAAATGAGATTAGAGCAAGGAAAAATGGGTTAGGAGTTGTATATGATACAACCGACAAGGAGTTATCCATCGTTTGTGGAGCTATGATTCGTTGAGAAAAATCAAGATCAGAATACCAAAAATCGAGTCCTAATAGCCACTGGTGAAGTTGTAACACTTCTATGTTTCATCTTAGGGTTTGGATAAATATAAAAGACAAGTAGAATCCTTATTAGAAAAATGAAATAGTAAAATTTAACCTTTCTAATATTGTAAGAACATATGGTACATAATGTTATAATTATCTACAATGATAAATTTGTGCATTTAATATGATTGATAAAATGTTTGTCGAGTAACATATATAAACAAACTAAATTGAAAGTTGACAAATAGAAATATGATATATACTTACTAATAATTCTAATTGCATGTTACATAATGTTTCTATACCCATGCAAGTGCCCAATTTCAACTACTTAATACACTCATAATTTGGTCTCTTATATGTTTATTTGGATTAGACCGTGTATTGCATTTTATGAGTTTTGGAGCTCTAAATACAATTCAAGACTACGGATATTTGATCCATGTACTTTCACATATAAATGTTATATGGTGAACAGTCATAGTTTGTGGGGTACAATATTTCGATGAAGTTAGTTCATTCGAAGTAATACAATAAAGTATTTTAAGATCATGTAATCAACTCGAATGATTTCAAAAGGATCGTATTACATTAATGTAACATAAGACCATAAACTACGAGATACATCTAAGAACTCCATGGTTGAATTATCATCTTGATCGGTTTACATAAAGTGCAACATATTTGATGTCTTAAATGTTAAGAATAATCGAATCGCTTTTGTAAAATGTTTGTTATGATATTGTAGTAAGGTTTTCTTTTGAATAGTTTGATCATTTGAAAGAAAAATGAATTTATAAGAATAGATTTAATTTAAGGTAAAGTTGGAATGAATGGAATGAATGGAATGAATAGTCACTTCTGCTTCATAGGCAAACATGGGAAACAAGAATTTTAATAATAATTGATACTTAATATTGGAATGTGAAATATAATTTTTATTCTGAAATGTATTTTCGTATAGAAAATTGGTTTCTATAACATTTTTTTCTTCGAGTTCAATATATTTGATCAAAGAACTCTCCACTATAAAGTAGTTGCAGCATATAAAATAAGTAAACAATATTACGAATATAAAGTGAATTGTGGACCTCTAAATTTAGTATGCTATTACAATAATGGAGGAAATAGTGGGAACATGCCATATAACACCTAATAATTGCATCAAATTAAGAAAATTATTTTCGTAAAATGTACCAAACATTATTTGTGAAATAATGTTTATTTTTGGTATTGACTGAAAAATAGATATAACTATGTTTCAATGTGAGTATTATGAATATTCATTACGAAATAGAACTATATTATGAAATTTGTTTTCATAGTAAAAGTGATGCAACAAAAGTACATATGTATCTAATATTATTTATGGTTGTTTTGGAATTATAGCCTAAGCCATAGTTTTGAGAAATAATTTTACTATATGATTATGAATCATATGATACATGTTAATTATATCTCAAACAACTAATAGCTATGCACTCATTTAATGGGAGCATCATTAGAGTTAATGAACTCTTTGAATCAATACATATTGATGTTTGTAATCACAAGTCTACTAATAACCAAAATGGTTCCACATACTTTGTTATATTGATTAATGATTTAATTACCAACATGAACATGTGTATTAGATACACATGTAGTAAGTTTATGATAAAATCATAGAATAAAAATAAATAAATAAAATAACATGCAATAGAATAAAATAATTTGATTTGGTCGAATAAGTGAGTATATTGGAACGAGTTTCAAATGTACCTAAAGATAACTATAGATTTTATCTCAAAAGTCACTCCTCCATGTGATACGTAATGATGCATTGATAAGGAGTAATCAAACATTGTTGGACAATTTACGATTAATTATGAGTGAATATGAGTTAGTTTCTTTCTATAAGGTCATATAATTAAGATTAATACACAAGGTTATACTATTTCATCTAAACAACAGTTTACAAAATCATACAAGATAAGCGTTTGTGAGAAATCCCAACATATCCTAGGCTAAGGAGTTGGCAAGTTGTGCGAGTCCAAGGATTGCACGTAATAATTGTTCATGATGGATCTTGTTTGAATCTCAAAAAAAATTTGAAAAGGTCTGTCATCAAATGACATATTTATGTTTTAAACATAATTTTTGGAAACCAAAAATCAGTTTTATAAATAAAAAGGTTCATAAAGCATTTATGAATCCCTATTCTATTTGCACTAAGTGTGACGCCCCACCTCTATACCCACGCTAGCCAAGAACACTACGGTGTAGTGTTGTCAACTAGCACAGAGAATAAGGCTGTTGAGGAGCGACCATCCATGTTATTTCTTATCACACGGTGGCTATAAATAATCTTCGGAAATAAACATAGAAATATGCATAACACAAATCAGTCACAGACATCCATATCACAAAGGCGGAAGAAGATATGAATATATAACTAACACATGAAAGTGTACATCAGAGTAGTGGTCAAAAAGATCCACAATAATACAAAAGAATAGCAACATGTGCTATACAAAAGAATACATCTATGAGTCTATATCTCAAGTGTAAACGACAAAAACTGCTAATCTAAAAGGTCAGCCAAAAGTCAGAGTAGTAAATCCCTGGGGGAGAAGTCAAGCAGAAGCACCTGTAACATCTCGGTCTGACCCGAGTATTATTTATAAGAAAATAATAAACGGACCAGTCTAGCTATAAATATCAGATAACATGATATAAACAATAGATATGGCAAGAACATATAGTAACCATAAAGACATACTATGATAAGCATGAAAATGAAGATCATCAAGAGATCAAACAATATCAAAAGAATCTTCCAAAAGATCCAAATTCACCTAAACATAAAAGTTGGAAAATCATAACAATGAAAGTCATGAAAATAGGTGAAGCACAAATTCCAGAAGACTACTCAAGAAATCCATAAATTACAATATAGGAGCATGAAAACTCATAAAATGGGAGCATGAAAACTTACCTACACGTGTAACACAAAGCGAGAAGCTATCTCATGGTTGCAAGCCATTAATTTTGACACACGAATGGCCCGAAGACCGTGGGGCGCTTCCCCACATATGTGATGGCGAAACATCACACAAATGCGATGGCGAAACATCACAAGAGCGGGGTCTAGTCTCCCTCGCAGACAAAGAGACATCGCACAGTTGCTAGTCTAAAACACAAAAATGATCGTCATGATCATCAAGAAGTGTCAATTACACTAAGTTAGTAAATATAAAAGTTTAGCTTCATGTCCCATGACCACTTGCTTAACTCAAATATTTACTTACAAACTGTAGATCTCCACTAGAAAATTGTCACAAGAGATTCAACCGAACAAGTCCAAGAATTAACCGATGAAGTAAACGCAAGTGTTTCATACCACTTGTTTTACTAAGTCGTTTAATTAGATTTCTCATACGAGTGAGGTAAAGGTTTGTATATACTAATAGATTGGAAATCGGTTTGAGAAAACGAGCTTTGTTATAAAATAGTGTTGAAATCATTTGAAGAAAGAGTTTTGATATTTACTACTAGTATAGAAAACCTTTATATTTTAAAGTGACAAATCATAGAAGTGATTGTAGAAACAATCAATCATAAAAACTCACATACGAAGACGTGAATAAAATCCAAAGAGACCAATAAAGAATCCATGGAAATAGATGTTCAAAAATCCATAAAATCGACCGAGAAGCCAAAGATGGTTTGTCTGAAGAGTGGTTAACTCAGCATCACAACAAAGCAAGTTCTGTTGAATGTTTTTCAGATAAGATCTTCTACGGAGGGAGGGTCCAGGGGGTGGCAACCCCCCTAGGTGGGGGTGCGGGGGCAACGCCACCGCTACAGGGTTCGACCTGCCTGGTCAGGTCGTGAGGGTCCAGGGGGCAGCGCCCCGTCCAAAATGGTACGACCTAGTGAAGACAAAATGAGGTCTAACGGCCTAAGGGGGATAGGGTCGAGCGACCTTATGGTTGCGACCTAGGGATCTTACGACCTAACGACCTAAGTCAAGTACAAGGTCACGCGACCTAAAATGGTAAAGAGCCGTACGTGTTAACGAGTTAACGACCTACGACCTAGGTCCATACGACCTTCGACCTAAGGTCCCTACGACCTACGACCTAAGGTCCATACGACCTACGACCTAAGGTCCCTACGACCTACGACCTAAGGTCCATACGACCTACGACCTAAGCCCGAACGACCTAACACCGAACAAGCATTTAGATGGCCCAGCGACCTATGGTACTAACTCGTGAGCGACCTAACGAGTAAACTTGTGAGCGACCTAATTCCGAAGTGCCAATTCTTCCAGAACGACCTAACGGTAACTCGTAAGCGACCTATGACCTATGGACGAGCGACCTAACTCCGAACGAGCTAAAAATGGCCAGAACGACCTAGGGTTAACTCGTAAGCGACCTACGACCTATGGACGAGCGACCTAACTCCGAACGAGCTAAAAATGGCCAGAACGACCTAGGGTTAACTCGTAAGCGGCCTACGACCTATGGACGAGCGACCTAACTCCGAACGAGCTAAAAATGGCCAGAACGACCTAGTAGCAGTTTTTCACCAAAATCACTAAAATTTGGAGTTTTTCGCCAATCCAATCCAAACCAAATGCAAATGTGCATACTAAAGTGATAGGGAATCATTCCCAACAGTCCAATATAGATATAGACTAGATTTGTGGGATAAAAATCTCACCTTTGCACTAAAATTTATGAAGATGAAGCTTGAAAGCAAGGAGAAGCAATCCAAAGCTTGAATCCAATATCTTCTACTTGAATTTGGAGTTGAATGTTGGATTTGCAATTGAATTTGTGCTTGGAGTGTTAATTTCCCATTCTCTTCACCATTAATACCAAAGCTTGAGTTAGTTAGGAAATTTATGAAGAGTGAGGAGAAGGGGGTTGGAACTTGGGCTTAATAGGCTAAACTAACCCAAAGTCCAAAGCGGGAAAAGTTAGTGAAATTTCACTAACTCCAAACCTATCGATGTTTATACTTAAAAAAATTGTAAACGGCATTTCAAACTCAATGGAAGTGGTCTCGAGGCCTAATTTGACCGTTTGCAAAAAGTATCTTTTCGGACCAAAATCCGATTAACGATTTAATATTTAAATAAATATTTAAATATAATCTCAACAAATATGCGGGGTTGTTACAGACTCCCCTCCTTAAAGAAATTGCGTTCTCGCAATATATATATATATATATATATATATATATATATATAAGATGGAAATAAAATGCAACAACCATAAAAGTATATTAACACAAGAGAAATTTGAAATAAGAAGTTCACCCTAAAGAGCAAGAGTAAGCAAGTCCAGATGTGTACGCTCGATGAATTCTCTGGATTCCCAAGAACAATCCTTAGGATTTGAGGACCATTGAACCTTCACAAGTGGAACATCTTTATTTCGAAGTCGTTTAACCTCCGAAGCTATAATTCGAATAGGATGCTGCTCAAAAGTTAAATTCGGCGAAACTTCAATTTCTTCCACAACAGCAGGCTCAAGAATAGAATCGGAATCCCGAAGGCATTTCCGTAATTGAGAAATGTGAAATACGTCATGCATAGCAGAAAACTGAACTGGCAATGCAAGGCGATAAGCCATGGAACCAATACGTTCAGTGATAGGAAATGGCCCAATATATCGAGGCGCTAACTTCCCCGATCGACTGAAACGTACAACACCCTTCATAGGTGAAACACGAATAAAAACAGGATCTCCAACAGAAAATTCTAATTTCCTTCTTCGATTATCGGCATAGGATTTTTGTCTACTCTGGGCTTCTTTCATCCTATGTCGAATAAGTTCAATCTTTTCCGTGGAATCATGAATAAAGTCTGGAACTAAAACCAGCTTCTCACCGGCCTCAAGCCAACAAGAAGGAGATCGGCATGGCCTTCCATAGAGTGCCTCGAAAGGTGCCATACCAATACTAGACTGGAAGCTATTATTATAGGAAAATTCGACAAGTGAAATATGATCTTCCCAACTTCCACCAAAATCAAGCACACAAGCTCGAAGAAGATCTTCAAGAGTTTGATTCACACGCTCGGTTTGTCCATCGGACTGGGGGTGATAAGCAGTGCTAAAATTAAGCTTTGTTCCTAAAGCTTTTTGAAGACTCTTCCAAAATCCACTAGTAAACAATGGATCTCGATCGCTAACAATAGAAGTAGGGACTCCATGCAATTTAACAATTTCTTTGATAAAGAGTTTGGCCAAAAGAGGAACGGTTCGGTTAGACCGAATGGGAATAAATGGACAGATTTAGTAAGTCTATCAACAATCACCCATAAGCTATCATGACCCGAACGAGAATGGGGAATGCCATCTATAAAATCCATGGAAATTTGGTCCCACTTCCAAATTGGAATTTCTAAAGGTTGCAATAACCCACCAGGCCTTTGATGTTCGGCCTTGACAAGTTGGCAAGTCATGCAACACTTAACAAAGTTAGCAATATCAGATTTCATTCCCTCCCAATAATAAAGTCGCTTCATATCAGCGTACATTTTACTACTACCGGGATGAATGGTGAATTTAGAACGATGGGAATCTTCTAAAATATCTTTACGAAGATCACCAATATTTCGTACGATAAGTCTACCTATTTTTCGAATGCCGCCACGAGAATCAATATCAAAGTCTTTCAAACCTTCAATATCAATTCTATCCTTAATATTTTGGCCAAGAAGAACCAATTCAGGATCTAGCCCTTGAGCTTCAAGAATGCGGTCTAAAAGAGAAGGATGAGCCTCAAGGCTACATAAAACAAGTGATGAGCATAAATCGGATACGCGCTCTCGAATCTCACAAGTAGATAAAATCTCGAGATCGTTCCATTCAGATATCATCATAGAAACAACTGCTTGTTGCTTACGGCTAAGAGCATCGGTGACACGATTACCCTTACCGGGGGTATAAAGAATATCAAGATCATAAGGTGCAAGGAACTCGAGCCAACGCTGTTGACGTAAATTAAGTTCTTTTTGAGAAAATAAATATTTCAAAGACTTATGATCCATGTAAAGAATAAATTCTCTCCTAATAGATAATGACGCCAAATTCGAAGGGCGAAAACAATAGCCGCGAGTTCTAAATCATGTGTGGCATATCTAGTTTCGACCGGCTTCAATTGCCTAGAGGCATAAGCAATAACACGTTCTTTTTGCATAAGAACGACACCCAAACCAACGTGACTAGCATCAGTATAAACAACAAAATCTTGATTCCCTTCGGGAATAACAAGAATAGGAGCATCGGAAAGGAGTTCTTTCAATTTCTGAAAAGAGGCTTCACATTTGTCCGACCAAATGTATTTAACTCCCTTCTTAGTCAAGCCAGTAAGAGGCACGGCAATCTTAGAAAAGTCTTTAATGAAACGACGGTAATAACCCGCCAATCCGAGAAAACTACGAATCTCTGTCACACTCTCCGGTCTCTTCCAATCTTGAATCGCTTCAATCTTTGAAGCATCCATGGAGATTCCAGATTCGGAAATAATATGACCGAGAAACTTCACACGAGATTGCCAAAAGTGGCATTTAGAAAATTTCGCCTTTAATTGATTGCTCCTAAGAGTTTCCAATACAATCTGAAGATGCTTTTCATGCTCCTCCTTGGTTTTAGAATACACAAGGATATCATCAATGAAGATGAGAACAAACCGATCGAGGAAATCTTCGAAAACTCGATTCATGAGGTCAATGAAATAAGCTGGAGCATTCGTTAACCCAAATGGCATAACAAGCCATTCATAAGATCCATATCGAGTGCGGAATGATGTCAAAGGAATGCTATCCTCTGCGATACGAAGCTGATGGAAACCGGTAGCCAAGTCCAATTGTGAAAAGACCTTAGCACCACTAAGCTGATCGAATAGATCATCAATCCGAGGTAAAGGATATTTATTTTTAATAGTAAGATCGTTAAGCTTGCAATAATCAACGCAGAGCCTAAGAGTACCATCGGATTTCTTTACGAAAATAGCCGAAGCTCCCTAAGGCGAGGAACTAGAGCGAATAAATTGCTTCGTCTCCAATTCGGATAATTGTTTGCGCATCTCTTCATTTTCCTTATTGGACATGCGATAAGGAGGACGAGTAATAGGTTGAGCTCCAGAAACAAGAGTAATTCTGAACTCAATTGCTCGTTTAGGTGGTAAACCTAAAACGGGCTCGAATATGTCGGAAAATTCACGAACAACGTGAATACGAGAAATAATATCATCTTCATCATCATCATCGTTATCACGAGAATTTAAAGAATATAAAGATGCCACCAAACAGGATTCTGAATCTTTAAGATTAACAGAAATCTGATTAACAGATAGTGGATGTCGGAGATGAATGGCCCGCTCGGGACATAGGATATGAGCTTCATAACGATTAAGCCAATCCATTCCCAAAATCATTCCAAAGCCTAGGTAACGCATAACATGCAAATCGGCTAGGAATGGAAAATCACATAAAATAATCTCCACATTTTTACAAAGCAAACTAAGAGTTGCGGATCCACCAACAGGATTCGCAATTTTTAAAGAAGTCATTAATGCAGTAACACTTAAGGAAAAAGTATCTACCAGTTCCTTTGATATAAAAGAATGGGATGCACCCGTATCAAAGAGAACTCTAATAGGTTGATCATGAAATAAAATAATACCATCAAGAATGGAATGAGAAATACCTTGGCCACGAGATGTGTTGCCAGGGGCTTGAGCCACGTTTAACTTCCCCTCTTTCCTGCTTTTTAGCGTGGGGCACATATGTATATAATGTTCCGAGCTCTTGCAATAGCGACAACCTTTGGGCTTCGAACACTTGTTCGCAAAATGGTCCTTAGAACCATAGTTATAGCATTGCCCGCTACTAGAGGAAGGTGTCTTTGCAGACGAAGTTGCCTGCTTACCCTTTTTGTTGGGATAAGAACCTTTAAACTTGTTAGGCCTCTTTTTGTTGTTGAAGTTTGGTTTAGCACCTTCCACTTCAACATCACTCTCTCTATCGGCCTCTTCAAGACGAAGAGCGATATCGACGAGTTGATCAAATGCGACTTCTAGTTTCAGGAGCAGTGGCTTCTTAAGATTCTTATTTAAGCCATAAATGAACCTCTGGTTCTTCTTCAATGGGGTGTTGATGTATTCAACCCCATATTTTGGAAAGCGACTCGAAGGCTGCAACGTATTCAGTCACAGAGGATTGACCTTGAACAAGGTCTATAAAACGTCGAGCCAAGGTTACTTTCCCAGCTTTTGGTACAAACTTTAACTCGAAGCGTCCCTGAAATTTCTCCCAGGTGAGATCCGCCTCATTAATTTCTGAAATAAGGAGTTCGTACCAGTCCAATGCTCTCTCCCGGAGCATGCTGGAAGCCACCTGAACGCGGTGGAGATCGATAAGGTTCATGCGAGAAAAGATTTGATCGCATGATTTTAACCAAGCCTGGACCTCGATGATAGTTTTCGAACCTTTGAAGGGCTTCCCACCCAAGTTGGTGTAATCGCTGCACAAGCGTGCAAATCCCGACTTTGGGTGAGTAGATTCCGGGTTAGCTCCAGCTGCTTGAGCATTTGTTACCAAATCAAGAAGCTGTTGAGTAGTCATAAAAACTCCATCCTGGGGTGGAGTGCTAGATGGTACGGCTCTGTAGCGGCCTGGTCTAGACATTTCTCTTCCTTTAGAAAGAAAGAAGAAGAAGAAAAAGGTTATTCACCAAATTGAATATCAAGCAATCTTGATAGATAAAGCAAGGAATCATAAAGAAAATAGGATGAATCGGTACGAAGACTCGAATTAAATCCTAAGACACGGCTCCTAAGAAGGACTTAGGACGATGATCCTTGTTAAATTATTCTACATTGTTTCGAAGTTTGGCTTTGATACCAAGCTGTGACGCCCCACCTCTATACCCACGCTAGCCAAGAACACTACGGTGTAGTGTTGTCAACTAGCACAGAGAATAAGGCTGTTGAGGAGCGACCATCCATGTTATTTCTTATCACACGGTGGCTATAAATAATCTTCGGAAACAAACATAGAAATATGCATAACACAAATCAGTCACAGGCATCCATATCACAAAGGCGGAAGAAGATATGAATATATAACTAACACATGAAAGTGTACATCAGAGTAGTGGTCAAAAAGATCCACAATAATACAAAAGAATAGCAACACGTGCTATACAAAAGAATACATCTATGAGTCTATATCTCAAGTGTAAACAACAAAAACTGCTAATCTAAAAGGTCAGCCAAAAGTCAGAGTAGTAAATTCCTGGGGGAGAAGTCAAGCAGAAGCACCTGTAACATCTCGGTCTGACCCGAGTATTATTTATAAGAAAATAATAAACGGATCAATCTAGCTATAAATATCAGATAACATGATATAAACAATAGATATGGAAAGAACATATAGTAACCATAAAGACATACTATGATAAGCATGAAAATGAAGATCATCAAGAGATCAAACAATATCAAAAGAATCTTCCAAAAGATCCAAATTCACCTAAACATAAAAGTTGGAAAATCATAACAATGAAAGTCATGAAAATAGGTGAAGCACAAATTCCAGAAGACTACTCAAGAAATCCATAAATTACAATATAGGAGCATGAAAACTCATAAAATGGGAGCATGAAAACTCACCTACACGTGTAACACAAAGCGAGAAGCTATCTCATGGTTGCAAGCCATTAATTTTGACACACGAATGGCCCGAAGACCGTGGGGCGCTTCCCCACATATGTGATGGCGAAACATCACACAAATGCGATGGCGAAACATCACAAGAGCGGGGTCTAGTCTCCCTCGCAGACAAAGAGACATCGCACAGTTGCTAGTCTAAAACACAAAAATGATCGTCATGATCATCAAGAAGTGTCAATTACACTAAGTTAGTAAATATAAAAGTTTAGCTTCATGTCCCATAACCACTTGCTTAACTCAAATATTTACTAACAAACTGTAGATCTCCACTAGAAAATTGTCACAAGAGATTCAATCGAACAAGTCCAAGAATTAACCGACGAAGTAAACGCAAGCGTTTCATACCACTTGTTTTACTAAGTCGTTTAATTAGATTTCTCATACGAGTGAGGTAAAGGTTTGTATATACTAATAGATTGGAAATCGGTTTGAGAAAACGAGCTTTGTTATAAAATAGCGTTGAAATCATTTGAAGAAAGAGTTTTGATATTTACTACTAGTATAGAAAACCTTTATATTTTAAAGTGACAAATCATAGAATTGATTGTAGAAACAATGAATCATAAAAACTCACATACGAAGACGTGAATAAAATCCAAAGAGACCAATAAAGAATCCATGGAAATAGATATTCCAAAATCCATAAAATCGACCGAGAAGCCAAAGATAGTTTGTCTCGAAGAGTGGTCAACTCAGCATCACAACAAAGCAAGTTCTGTTGAATGTTTTTCAGATAAGATCTTCTACGGAGGGGGGGTCCAGGGGGGTGGCAACCCCCCTAGGTGGGGGTGCGGGGGCAACGCCACCGCTACGGGGTTCGACCTGCCTGGTCAGGTCGCGGGGGTCCAGGGGGCAGCGCCCCGTCCAAAACGGTACGACCTAGTAAAGACAAAATGAGGTCTAACGACCTAAGGGGGATAGGGTCGAGCGACCTAATGGTTACGACCTAGGGATCTTACGACCTAACGACCTAAGTCAAGTACAAGGTCACGCGACCTAAAATGGTAAAGAGCCGTACGTGTTAACGAGTTAACGACCTACGACCTAGGTCCATACGACCTTCGACCTAAGGTCCCTACGACCTATGACCTAAGGTCCATACGACCTACGACCTAAGCCCAAACGACCTAACACCGAACAAGCATTTAGATGGCCCAGCGACCTATGGTACTAACTCGCGAGCGACCTAACGAGTTAACTCGTGAGCGACCTAATTCCGAAGTGCCAATTCTTCCAGATCGACCTAACGTTAACTCGTAAGCGACATACGACCTATGGACGAGCGACCTAACTCCGAACGAGCTAAAAATGGCCAGAATGACCTAGGGTTAACTCGTAAGCGACCTACGACCTATGGACGAGCGACCTAACTCCGAACGAGCTAAAAATGGCCAGAACGACCTAGGGTTAACTCGTAAGCGGCCTACGACCTATGGACGAGAGACCTAACTCCGAACGAGCCAAAAATGGCCAGAACGACCTAGTAGCAGTTTTTCACCAAAATCACTAAAATTTAGAGTTTTTGGCCAATCCAATCCAAACCAAATGCAAATATGCATACTAAAGTGATAGGGAATCATTCCCAACAGTCCAATATAGATATAGACTAGATTTGTGGGATAAAAATCTCACCTTTGCACTAAAATTTATGAAGATGAAGCTTGAAAGCAAGGAGAAGCAATCCAAAGCTTGAATCCAATATCTTCTACTTGAATTTGGAGTTGAATGTTGGATTTGCAATTGAATTTGTGCTTGGAGTTTTAATTTCCCATTCTCTTCACCATTAATACCAAAGCTTGAGTTAGTTAGGAAATTTATGAAGAGTGAGGAGAAGGGGGTTGGAACTTGGGCTTAATAGGCTAAACTAACCCAAAGTCCAAAGCGGGAAAAGTTAGTGAAATTTCACTAACTCCAAACCTATCGATGTTTATACTTAAAAAAATTGTAAACGGCATTTCGAACTCAATGGAAGTGGTCTCGAGTCCTAATTTGACCGTTTGCAAAAAGTATCTTTTCGGACCAAAATTCGATTAACGATTTAATATTTAAATAAATATTTAAATATAATCTCGACAAATATGCGGGTTGTTACACTAAGAAACATTTGTTGTTTCAAGATATATTAACTTCGTTGCGAAGGAATTTCTTAAAGAAATTTTTGGTAGTTAAATGGAAGTGGATCCAATCCAAAGATAGAACTAATTATATGAGATAAAGTGGAATTAACTAACCTAAATGAACACATAGCATTAGTATGTCTATTGAGTATTCTCGTACACTAAAGAGAAACTATGAGTTGCTTATTAATGTCGAAAATATACATTACCCTCAGTTGTTCTATTAAACCATTAAGATTGTTGACTCTATATGTTATGATGCACAAATCTGAAAGAATTCCAAGTATGCTCTAAAAATATGATTTTGGTGGTCGTAACCAAAGAGATGTGATCCATTGGTCGAGATTGTGTCTTTATTGGAAAGACTAATGTGGTTGGAATTAAATGAGCAATGTTGATAAGAATAACATCGCAAATTTCAATTGTGGAAATTAGCATAACAGATCCAGTATTCAACACGCTCAAGTTAATTTAGATTTACTCACAAAATTATCGCTCGATAAGACTAGTGTTTGGTACTTATGTATTGAAATAGAAAATTATAAATAATGATTTAGAGTAAGCCGTTTACACATATGAACCAAAAATACCCAGAAGTCAGTGGGAGCGATATTGAATTTATGAGTCTTTGAATATGATTCAAGAAATAATATGAATGTATCATTTTATTTTCATCAAGGTTGAATAAGTATTTTAATAGAAATATCAAATAGTTTGATTTTGAATCAAAGTGCAGAGGAAGCATGTTTTCGTTAAAAAGAACGTTAAAATGTACATTGATATTTCTAAACTATAAGTAAACAACACGTTGTGGATTTCAACAATATGCTTGTATCAAAATCAACTTTAGTTGTTTTAATAATCAACTTTGTATTGTAAATTATGTCTTTTATGGTGAGTATAAAAGACATAGGAATTGTCCCAAAACAATATATAAGAGCACCCTATTTTAAACATAACATGTAAGTTGGATTCCTTATGCATTAGCAATAGTAAGTATCATATAGGTTATGTTGTGTATGATATTATGTTTTGTTTAAGTATTTGATACATGTAGTAAATATAAAATCCAAACTAATATCACTAAATGGTTGTTTGAGGTGTTCTCGCGTATTTATGAAATACTAGAGAATTGTTTAAAGAAACGACAGTTATTATGATGGAACGTTTGAACACAAACATTTATGAGTGATATTGAGTATAACATATCAACGATAAAATTCAAGTTAAAATCTTTAATTTGAAAATGTTTCAAAATAAAAATGACTGTGGTCGATCCAATGAAATGTTGAGATCATTAACTTGAATAACGCTACAATAAACTAATGTATATAAATATAAATGCACAAATTTATAATTGAGCTAAAGGTGATTCCAATTGTTGAGAATCTCATATTATTGTTATAAGATAATAATGTCATGAAATTGGTCATGATAGAACTTAAAGCTCACTAGAAGTCAAAAGACATACTTTGAATCGTTCCACATGATAAAGGCAGTTTATCAATGCCAGAGAGAGTTAATCGACAAAGTAGATAATTAAACATAATAGCATACGTGTTCACTAAGGGACTGGCCTAATTGTTTTTGAGAAAACTGATTGGAGAAGTTGAAAATAGATTCCATAATTGACCCCAAGTGTAAGTGGGAGATTGATGGAGTTAGAGGTATGCCCTAGGGGCAATTATGTAATTATATATATATATATATATATATATATATATATATATAACTCGTTGACCAATCTTGTTCGAAATAAAAGGTATTTTTCTTCCTATTATATACTTGATATAATGTGATCATATTAATTAATTAACTTAATTAAAAGTATATTTAATATAAAAATCCATAAATGGTATATTTGGTGATGCAGTTATAAAGTGTTGTAACCATGGGTAATTTATCACAACGAAACAAATATACCATTTTGAATGTTCCTTATCAAGATGCATCGAAACTGGATATCGATGTTTCTGTTGAGTTTGGAGTACGTAACGCTCTCCAAATATTGGGTAGTGTATTACTCGTGACAACTGGAGGCACCTAGGGGTTACATACTAATAGTTATTGGATAACTATGGAACGACTCACTTGATAGTTTTCTGCTGGTTAATATAACCAAGGTCATTTAGAAAATATCGATGTGACTGCATAGTTCTCTCCACTTGAGAATACTGTGGACCTTCAATATGAAAGCTCCACTTTGATTTTAGCAAATCATGCATGGCGTCCATCGAGTGACTATAGTTGGGTCCAGTGGAAGTATTGGAAGTGAAGCACTATTCAAAAGAGGATTCATCTCCTCAGTTATATGCATTTAGTATCATAGTCAACTCAAAGTCAAAGTCTCGGGCAAGAGCATTGCGGTTAATAATAATTGTTATTATTGAACCAAGAACTTTGTATTTGGGTTATAAAGTTAAATGTGTACCAAATTCCATAAGTCCAAATTGATATAGTTTTGACGATGAGAATTCGCGTAAACAAATGCCACAACCGGGCAACGCTTATTAAACTAAAATTGGATTTTACCGAAAATGAGTAAGCGAAATTTTTTTCCATAATATCACATCACCTGCTAAATGACATATGAACGATACCATTAGACTAGTTTGATGTTAATCACTGACTAAATTTATACCCAAGAGTTACACTGCCGAAATGATGAATTCCCTTAAGACTGAACGATTTAATTACTTTATAATTGTTATAAATTAGTTAAACTAATTAATACTTATGAAATATTAATAATAAAATTTGAGTATGATTTGGGAAATAAATAACATTATATATATTTATAATAGTTATAAATATATCAATCGATATACAATATCGACAAGCGATTAAATTAGATTTAATAGCATAGTATTTTGGATTGGGCTTAGATCGGTTTAAGGCTCATCATTAGTGCTGCAAAATTTCGATTTTGGAAAGATCTAGGGGTGGATAAGACATATGGAATTGGCTTGGAGATAATGAGTTGAGATAAAGTTAGAATGGGTAAAAAGATTTTCGTCGTTTCTATCTAATACAACCTTATATTTGTGTGTATCTATAAAAATAACGATGAACCTTTTTTGGCCGCCATTACCTTCTACAATGTAGGTTAAAATATAGCACTCAATCCACTTCAAAATTCTCAAATATATTTCAAATTGAAATAATATTATTGGATAGATAGAGGTCGGTGATTCCGGACTTGCAATTTGACGAATCAAGAACAATAAAAGGAAGGGAAGTTATTGCTTTAACATAGATTCAAAGGCATCATTAAATTGGTAATTTTAATTCATATTACAGTAATGAAATTATATTCTATGATCCTATAATGAGCAATTTCATATCTGTTTAAATATATTGCTACTACATGTTTAGTTAGGTGAGATTTTGTAAGTAGATGTAGTTGTCACAAATGAATTTGGTTATATGCATAATTTGTTTATTGTACTATTTGATTTATATATAGAAAAATGTTGTTTTCTATAAAAAGCCGATTTTTTTCCATTAATAATTTTTTTATATATATTTATTAATAACTTCATATATATACAAAAACACACACACATGTAGGATCGATTTCACCCTAGAGGGGGGTGAATATGGTGATACTATCAATTATAAAAATTATTGCGGAAGTTTATAAAATTATTTCAACACAGATATATCAAAATAATAGAAGCACAGATAATAGCAGAATAAATGCAGAAATAGAACGACACAGAATTTACCTAGCTTCGGCAAAACCCTGCCTATGTGCTGCCTCCAAGGTTTCTACTAGAAATTAATCAGTCATACGCTTATACACATAAACTCGTGACACCCGCTATCGACTAGCCTTAACTCTATGCTCAAAACCCTGCCACAACTCAGCCACTGAGTTGCGAATTCTCGAACTACACTACCATAGCTCGTCCCCTAGTCACATGACTAGAATTTACAACGGTTTAAAGAAATTACAAATTTAAAAACAATTTAAAAACAAATAAACCCTAATTTAACTAGAGCCTTATATAATTAATAACAAAACTAAATAAAGCAAGCCGGTCTAAAGTGAGATAAGAGTGAATTCCCCTTTCTTTTATTTCTTCGCCGACTCCTCTTTGAAAATGGCTGCTCGTTCTCGTTCGTTTCCTTTTTGAATAAAATTAGGGTTCATGATGAAATTGAAGCGCCGCTTCAGGTTGTTCGATCGAAACAGATGATTTAACGTTGCCTGCTTTTTCGATCAGGTGTTACTTTGAATTGTAGACAGCTACTTCAAATTATCGAGTTCGGTTGAATGATATGGTATGTTATTTCCTTTTTATTGATTCTTCTTTATATCCTCGAACTCAATTTGATTCAAGTTATTGATTAAAGTTTGCTCTATTGTTGCTTAAACTCGAATCCTGATTTTGCCGATGATGTTTATTGTTTATACAGGGTTCGAACCCCTTGATTTTCATTTGTCTGATAATTCGCTTGAATTCTTCTCGACCATTTGATTTAAGTTGAATGTTTGTGATGATTTCTGCTTTGTTCAAATTCGTGAATTCTGTTGCTTGATTACTTGATACCCACGGTTTTGATTTCTGACTTGGTTCGATTTCTTGGATATCACGGTTTCGAAATTGGTTTGAAACTGCAGTTGAACCTATTTGATTTCTTGTTTACCACAACTTGATTTTCAGTCGACTTCGTATTCTTTGTCTTTGATCAAAACTGCTACTTGATGCTTGCAAGCCCGTGCTTCATGTTGTTCGGTCTTGACTTTGTTTATGTGATGACTTCCACGATTTGCTGGCCTTCGTTTATGATAGTTTTGTGATGATATTTTTACACAGCTCTGACTTTTGATTCTTCGATCACTTTCCTTGACTCTCTGCATATTGA
Source organism: Allium cepa (assembly GCA_030765085.1). NCBI lineage: Eukaryota > Viridiplantae > Streptophyta > Magnoliopsida > Asparagales > Amaryllidaceae > Allium > Allium cepa. The sequence goes on along the minus strand of CM060937.1, from coordinate 573,529,549 downwards.
AGTCTTCTTGCTTCACTGTGGTATTTGTAGTTACACTTCTTGTATTTTGATATTGCATATGAGCTTGTGCATGCTCTGGTTCAGGTTGAAGTTGCACTGGGTTTGAATTTGGAGTTGGTTCATTTAGCTAGCTCAAGTAGCTTTGAGTCTGGTCTTTGGACATCTGATTTTTCACTTGAACTCATGTGCACTGATGTTGGTTGAACTGTTGTCGATTTGTTAATATATGCACTGTCTATGTATGTTTGCATATTGTAACTTGTTCATCTCTGAACTTATCTAGTTGTATTTGATTTGAGTCAGTGTGGTTCATGTAGTTGAACTACTCTTTGGCCTGTTTCACTATCATGTGTATATATGTGCACTTCGTTCATTGGCTTTGGCTTCTCTTTGTTCATGGCTGGTCTCTCTGGTTTATATGATATCATTTAGTTGGTTTGGTGATGCATGCACTATGTATTTTGTGTCACGGTGATCATTTGTAAAGTCCTTGAGTATTATCATGCTTTGAGTAATTTTGGTTGTCTTGACCATTTGAACCCGTACATTTGGTATTTAAGTTCATTGGTCTTTCCCTTGGTTTCTTGTGCATAGCATATCGAACTGGTTCACTTGAGTTTGTCTTCATGTAAAGTTTGCTTGACTTGATTACTTGATGCAGTCTTGTTCTCTTCATGTTTCACCACTGTTACATTGACTTTCTACATACTGTGCTTGTATTTTTAGACTGTACCTGTGTTGAATCCAGCTTTAAAGCGCGGGTTTGACCTTGTGCTCGTGTCGTGACTTTATTTATTTCACTTGAGTTGAACCCAGCTTTTGATTTGGGTTTGACCTTGTGCTCACCTGTCTCTGTAATTGTATCAAGTGTATATATATGTGCGCGACCTTGTGGCATGTACAATGATAAAATGTGCATGTCACAAGCTGTTCGTGTTGATGGATTCAAAATTAAATGATGACGAACAACCTAAATAACTGAGGCAAATAAAATTTCAAAATCACATTTTATTTTACACTGCAAAAATATTTTCTTTTCAATTTTACTACGTCAAAAATTATTTTTGCAGATTGCTCAGATGCTGGATTAAATCTGGAATGAAGTTGAAGATAAATTATGAGTCAATGAGCGATATCTAGTGAGGACATTTGTAAATGAAAGATTGTGATGTAATTGAATGTGTATTGTAATCAAAATTGTATAGTGGGAGCATGAACTTGTACTATTCAAAATTGTAATAAATATTTGTTTGAATAAAATATATGTTTGAATTTAAATTCCGTGTTATTTATTTTATTCACCAAATATTTATTTAATTTTGTGAAAAATAAAATAGTACATTAACAAATACATTTAAATGAATATATATGTTTATTATCATCAAACAAAAATCATATACTCGTGTATTCAACAATCTCCCCCTTTTGATGATAACAAACATATATTTAAGATTTTGAATTTGCTCCCCCTATTTGAATGCTTCCTCTCTACACAAAGCCCCCCTTCATATATGCATACAATTAAAAATATGCAAATGAGCCTAGATGCAAATAGAAAATATTTGACCTTTACTTGATTTTATTTGACAAAATCTTAACTTTTCTCCCTCCTCCTTTTGTTATCAGCAAAAGAGTAATAGTGCTAGAAAAATAGAGATAAAGTGATAGATATTAATACAACATTAAACTCAATCGATTATAAATATTAAATTTCAATAAAAATCAAACAAAAATCATAAATACTCTGTTAGGCACATATTCCACTTTTAGAATGATGTGAATGTTGTCATCATATTAAACCATACAGTAGTTTCTATTTGTGGTATATTTATTTCAGGAATTTGAATATCTACCAACCATGCACAACAGTTAGGACTTTTAAATGAGATTATTAGTATTCCAATTTTATTTTTAAAAAAATGAATTCAAGTATCTTCTAACCACGCATAACCGTGAGGAATTTTAAATGGGATTAGAATCAACTTGTTTATTTAATAAATCAATTTTGATATGCATTCCATACATGCATAACCGTGAGGACTTTTAAATGAGCATGGAAGCACATAGTCAAATATTCCAAGTAGTTCACCCATGCATAACCATGAGGACTTTTAAATTAGAGTGAATACTTTGGATTATTATTATTATTATTATTATTATTTAAAAAATATAAAATGAAAAACAAACGATTCCTGTTTAAATCACCACATATTGACATACTATATTGGATTATGATGAGTGATGGTCGATAGGAAATGATAGAAATAGAAATGATCATGGAATTTTTAGCAACAAAAAGTGTTTATAATTCTTATTTAAATTTCTAAAGAAATTTACTAATTATACCGTCTCAAGTTATAATATATGATTAATATCAACACTTGTCACTTTTCAATCACTATTTATCTTTTCGATAATTAGTTGGGTGTCATATTAGTCAACGTAGTCATTTAAAATCAAATTCGAAAATAATTATAAAATCAATTTTTCTAAAAATGACTAATCTGAAAACAAAGTCAAAAATGATTTTCTAGTAGGGGTTTTATAAGAAAAATGTCTACTAATTTGAAAATTATTTGAAATGAAAAATATGCAGATATTTTCTTTGAAAAACGATGCAGTTACTAAATGTCTCAACATAAATCACGTTCCACTGGTAATTTTTCTATCAACTAGACTACTAGTGTAATCTGCATCTGAATTTCTCTTTCACTCAAGATTATCATTAATTGAATGTTATAGACCAAACCGTGAAGTTGCAACAAAATCTTGAAGACCCTTTTGAATAAAATTCTTTTTGTTTTTAATTAAAGTCGTGCCAATAAACAAATTAGTGAATATAGTGTCAAATCTAGAAGTCGTAGCATAAACAAATATATTTACGTGCGCCGAGATTAATAATCAGTCATTAAGATACCATCATTAGTCTAAACAAATATATATGAAGTAATTTAAAGACTCTAGAGGTGCATGTAGTGTTCTCGGTATAAAAACTATAATTGGACAACAATTTAAAAAAATATGAATCATTATCATCAATTATTTCTTTATCAATAAGTGGCTGAATTAAATCAAATTTAGGTGCAAATTTTCACATATATCATTCAAGGTATCTTTACCCGTTTTACCTTTACGATAATTTTTCGTTGTTTTCCCATTGTGATTCTCTCACCTTTTATACTAGGCTAAGGAACTGTAATTTCTCACCCATTGTGTTCCTGAAATAGCCAGAATCCACGTAACACAGTTGTTGTTCCTTAGCCTGCCTCCACACCTACACGATGAAAGATTTTTGTGGCCTATCTGTTTTTATAGGTCCATGATTGTTAGTGGCAATTGATTTTGAAAAATAATTTTATGGAGATCCAAAACTATTTATATATGTTCATTTTGGCACCCAGATTTGTTTGACTTTTAAAGATTTTATATTTGTGCCTTTTGGAACCCAAATTGGTATAGTGTTCATGTGTTTGGGTCTATACCAACAATTGTTTTGATTATGTCCAAATTTTCTACAAATTGTGCACATTGAATCGACTTGATTAATTTCATTTCTAACATTTTTAGATTGATTATATCCAAGTCCTTGTCTAACTGTGTTAACAGTTTATTTTCCTAATAGCATATTCAGCGATTTTTCACTTTTTGAAAATTTATCTAAAGTCGTTGGCAGTTGTTGGACTTGTGTTTTGAGAGATTCATCTTCGTTTAACACTTGTGTGCACTTTTTAATAGAATTTTCTCGTCTTGTATTTTCACTCTCTTTTAAAATCAGAATTTCATTTTCAAGCGATTTAATTTTGAATTTTGATTTTTTAATCTCTCCTTCGAATGTTGGACACTTATCACACTTAGGGATCCTACTTTGATAGTTTTTAACTAATTGGTCAAGTTGTTTATTTAAATCTATCAAAGTATCTTTTTGTGATTCAAGTTTGATATATTTCTTCCTAAGTCGTTCAAAACAACCATTTACTTCGTGAAAATATATAAGTAATTCTGAGTGTGAGTTTTGATACCTCGCTTGGCTCGTCATTATCGCTATCAGTTATATTACCTTGAAGGCACATATCTGCTTTCTCACTCTCACTGCTAGTACTTTTATTATCTTCATCACTTCTATTCCACGTGGCAGTAAAATTTCTCCTTTTTGATTTCTTTACAAAGTCGTGTCGGTTTTGAGGACAATTGGGCTTGATGTGTCCGAGTTGGTTGCACTTATGACAGATGATTTTTTTGTTGTTTTGTGTTATCTAGAACTTTGATTATTCTGCTTTTTAATTTTCGATTTAGAGCTGGATTTCCGTATTTGCGGTTCCACTTTTTTAATCTTTTTATTACCATTTCCAACTCTGTTGCTCTATCATCGTCATCATCATCACTTTCAGTTGTTCCTTTGAGAGCTATTGATATCTTTCGAGTATCTCCTCCTTCACGCTCTTCCTTGAATTTCATTTCTAGCTCATAAGTTGTGAGATTTCCGATGAGTTCTTCAACTTTGATTTATTTTAAATCTTTCGATTCTTGAATAGCAGTCACTTTTGCTTCAAAACTTCGTGGAAGGACTCTGAGGATTTTTCGAACTATTTCCAATTCCGTGTATGATTTTCCAAGAGCTTTTAATTTGTATACAATATTGGAAAGTCGTTCGTACATCTCTTTGACATTTTCTTCCTTGGCCATTATGAAATTCTCGTATTCGCTGCTTAGCATGGCAAGACGAGATTCTTTTACTTGAGATGTTTCTTCATGAGTCACTTTGAGTATGTGCCATATTTCCTGCGCAGTTATAGACAATGTGAGACACGATTAAATTCAAATTGATTCAATGAACCAATAATAGAATTCATAGCTTTAGCGTTAGCATTTTGTAATTTATTTTCTAGCTCTGTCCATTGATCCATCGGTTTATCTATTTTCTGATTATCTACAATTATAGTTGGTGCTCTTTAACCTGTCTCAACAATACTTCAAGCATCAATGGTTTTTAGAAAAAATTTCATTCTATTTTTCCAGTAGACGTATTCACCACTGAACACTGGTGGTCTAACTACGGACTGACCCTCAGCAAAAGCATTATTAAAAGAAACCATTTTAAAAATTCAAAATTTTAAAACGAAAATTGGTTTTTGAAAAAAAATCAATTTTTTTAAAACAAAAATACCTTTTGAACCTTGCTCCGATACCACTGTAGGATCGATTTCAACCTAGAGGGGGGTGAATAGGGTGATACTATCAATTATAAAAATTATTGTGGAAGCTTATAAATTATTTCAACATAGATATATCAAAATAATTGAAGCACAGAAAATAGCATAATAAATGCAGAAATAGAACAACACAGAATTTACCCAGCTTCGGCAAACCCCTACCTACGTGCTGCCCCAAGGATTCTACTAGAAATTAAGCAGTCATACGCTTACACACGTAAACTTGCGACACCCGCTATTGACTAGCCTTAACTCTACGCTCAAAACCCTGCCACAACTCAGCTACTGAGTTGCGAATTCTCGAACTACAATAACGTAGCTCGTCCCCTAGTCACACGACTAGAATTTACAATAGTTTAAAGAAATTACAAATTTAAAAACAATTTAAAAACAAATAAACCCTAATTTAACTAGAGCCTTATATAATTAATAACCAAACTAAATAAACCAAGCCGGCCCAAAGTGAGATAAGAGTGAATTCCCCTTTCTTTTATTTCTTCGCCGACTCCTCTTTGAAAATGGCTGCCCCTTCTCGTTCGTTTCCTTTTTGAATAAAATTAGGGTTCATGATGAAATTGAAGCGCCGCTTCAGGTTGTTCGATCGAAATAGATGATTTAACGTTGCTTGCTTTTTCGATCAGGTGTTACTTTGAATTGCAGACAGCTACTTCAAATTGTCTAGTTCGGTTGAATGATATGGTATGTGATTTCCTTTTTATTGATTCTTATTTATATGCTCGAACTCGATTTGATTCGAGTTATTGATTAAAGTTTTCTCTGTTGTTGCTTAAACTCGAATCCTGATTTTGCCGATGACATTTATTGTTTATACAGGGTTCGAACCCCTTGATTTTCGTTCGTCTGATAATTTGCTTGAATTCTTCTCGGCCATTTGATTTAAGTTGAATGTATGTGATGATTTCTGCCTTGTTCAAATTCATGACTTTCTTTGCTTGATTACTTGATACCCATAGTGTTGATTTCTAACTTGGTTCGATTTCTTGGATATCACGGTTTCGAAGTTGGTTTGAAACCGCTGTTGAATCTATTTGATTTCTTGATTACCACGACTTGATTTTCAGTTGACTTCGTATTCTTTGTCTTTGATCAAAACTGCTACTTGATGCTTGCGTCCCTATGCTTCATGTTGTTCGGTCTTGACTTTGTTTATGTGATGACTTCCACGATTTGCTGGCCTTCGGTTATGATAGTTTTGTGATGATATTTTTACAGCTCCAACTTTTGATTCTTCGATCACTTTCGTTGACTCTCTGCATATTGAAGTCTTCTTGCTTCACTTTGGTATTTGTAGTTACACTTCATGTATTTTGATATTGCATATGAGCTTGTGCATGCTCTGGTTCAGGTTGAAGTTGCACTGGGTTTGAATTTGGAGTTAGTTCATTTAGCTAGCTCGAGTTGCTTTGAGTCCGATCTTTGGACATCTGATTTTTCATTTGAACTCATGTGCACTGATGTTGGTTTAACTGTTGTCGATTTGTTAATATGTGCACTGCCTATGTATGCTTGCATATTGTAACTTGTTCATGTCTGAAATTGTCTGGTTGTATTTGATTTGAGTCAGTGTGGTTCATGTAGTTGAACTACTCTCTGGCCTGTTTCACTATCATTTGTATATATGTGCACTTCGTTCATTGGCTTTGGCTTCTCTTTGTTCATGGCTGGTCTCTCTTGTTTATATGATGTCATTTAGCTAGTTTGGTGATGCATGCACTGTGTATTTTGTGTCACAGTGACCATTTGTGTAGTCCTTGAGTATTATCATGCTTTGGGTCATTTTGGTTGTCTTGACCATTTGAACCAGTACATTTTGTATTTAAGTTCATTGGTCTTGCCCTTGGTTTCTTGTGCATAGCATATCGAACTGGTTCACTTGAATTTGTCTTCATGTACAGTCTGCTTGACTTGATTACTTGATGCAGTCTTGTTCTCTTCATGTTTCACCACTGTTACATTGACTTTCTACATACTGTGCTTGTATTTTTAGACTGTACCTGTGTTGAATCCAGCTTTAAAGCTCGGGTTTGACCTTGTGCTCTTGTCGTGACTTTATTTATTTCACTTGAGTTGAACCTAGCTTTTGATTTGGGTTTGACCTTGTGCTCACCTGTCTCTGTAATTGTATCAAGTGTATATATATGTGCGCGACCTTGTGGCATGTACAATGATAAAATGTGCATGTCACAAGCTGTTCGTGTTGAGGGATTCAAAATTAAATGATGACGAACAACTAAATAACTGAGGCAAATAAAATTTCAAAATCACATTTTATTTTACACTGCAAAAATATTTTCTTTTCAATTTTACTGCGTCGAAATTTATTTTTGCAGATTGCTCAGATGCTGGATTCAATCTGGAATGAAGTTAAAGATAAATTATGAGTCAATGAGCGATATCTAGTGAGGACATTTGTAAATGAAAGATTGTGATGTAGTTGAATGTGTATTGTAATCAAAATTGTATAGTGGGAGCTTGAATTTGTACTATTCAAAATTGTAATAAATATTTATTTGAATAAAATATTTGTTTGAATTTAAATTCCGTGTTATTTATTTTATTCACCAAATATTTATTTAATTTTGTGAAAAATTAAATAGTACATTAACAAATACATTTAAATGAATATATATGTTTATTATCATCAAACAAAAATCATATACTCGCATATTCAACAATCTACCCCTTTTGATGATAACAAACATATATTTAAGATTTTGAATTTGCTCCCCCTATTTGAATGCTTCCTCTCTACACAAAACCCCCCTTCATATATGCATACAATTAAAAATATGCAAATGATCCTAAATGCAAATAGAAAATATTTGACCTTTACTTGATTTTATTTGACAAAATCTTAACTTTTCTCCCCCCTTCTTTTGTTATCAGCAAAAGAGTAATAGTGTTAGAAAAATAGAGATAAAGTGATAGATATTAATACAACATTAAAACTCAATCGAATATAAATATTAAATTTCAATAAAAATCAAACAAAAATCATAAATACTCTGTTAGGCACATATTCCACTTTTAGAATGATGTGAATGATGTCATCATATAAAACCATACAGTAGTTTCTATTTGTGGTATATTTATATCAGGAATTTGAATATCTACCAACCATGCACAACAGTTAGGACTTTTAAATGAGATTATTAGTATTCCAATTTTATTTTAAAAAAAATGAATTCAAGTATCTTCTAACCACGCATAACGGTGAGGAATTTGAAATGGGATTAGAACCAACTTGTTTATTTAATAAATCAATTTTGATATGCATTCCATACATGCATAACCGTGAGGACTTTTAAATGAGCTTGGAAGCACATAGTCAAAAATTCCAAGTAGTTCACCCATGCATAACCGTGAGGACTTTTAAATGAGAGTGAATACTTTGGATTATTATTATTATTTATTATCATTATTATTATTATTTATTTAAAAAATATAAAATGAAAAACAAACGATTCCTGTTTAAATCACCACATATTGACATACTATATTGGATTATGATGAGTGCTGATCGATAGAAAATGATAGAAATAGAAATAATCATGGAATTTTTACCAACAAAAAGTGTTTATAATTCTTGTTTAAATTTCTAAAGAAATTTACTAATTATACCGTCTCAAGTTATAATATATGATTAATATCAACACCTGTCACTTTTCAATCACTGTTTATCTTTTCGATAATTAGTTGGGTGTCGTATTAGTCAACGTAGTCATTTAAAATCAAATTCAAAAATAATTATAAAATCAATTTTTCTAAAAATGACTAATCTGAAAACAAAGTCAAAAATGATTTTCTAGTAGGGGTTTTATAAGAAAAATGTCTACTAATTTGAAAATTATTTGAAATGAAAAATATGCAGATATTTTCTTTGAAAAACGATGCAGTTACTAAATGTCTCAACATAAATCACGTTCCACTGGTAATTTTTCTATCAACTAGACTACTAGTGTAATCTGCATCTGAATTTCTCTTTCACTCAAGATTATCATTAATAGAATGTTATAGACCAAACCGTGAAGTTGCAACAAAATCTTGAAGACCATTTTGAATAAAATTCTTTTTATTTTTAATTAAAGTCGTGCCAATAAACAAATCAGTGAATATAGTGTGAAATCTAGAAGCCGTAGGATAAACAAATATATTTACGTGCGCCGAGATTAATAATAAGTCAATAAGATACCATCATTAGTCTAAACAAATATATATGATGTAATTTAAAGACTCTAGAGGTGCATGTAGTGTTCTCAGTATAAAAACTATAACTGGCAACAATTTAAAAAAATCTGAATCATTATCATCAATTATTTCTTTATCAATAAGTGGCTGAATTAAATCAAATTTAGGTGCAGATTTTCACATATATCGTTCAAGGTATCTTTACCTGTTTTACCTTTACGATAATTTTTCATTGTTTTCCCATTGTGACTCTCTCACCTTTTATACTTGGCTAAGGAACTGTAATTTCTCACCCATTGTGTTCTTGGAACAGCCATAATCCAATTAACAAAGTTGTTGTTCCTTAGCCTGCCTCCACAACTACACGATGAAAGATTTTTGTGGCCTATCTATTTTTATAGGTCCATGATTGTTAGTGGCAATTGATTTTGAAAAATAATTTTGTGGAGATCCAAAACTATTTATATATGTTCATTTTGGCACCCAGATTTGTTTGACTTTTAAAGATTTTATATTTGTGCCTTTTGGAACCCAAATTGGTACACTGTTCACGTGTTTGGGTCTATACCAACAATTGTTTTGATTGTGTCCAAATTTTTTACAAATTGTGCACATTGAATCGACTTGATTAATTTCATTTCTAACATTTTTAGATTGATTATATCCAAGTCCTTGTCTAACTGTGTTAACAGTTTATTTTCCTAATAGCATATTCAGCGATTTTTCACTTTTTGAAAATTTATCTAAAGTCGTTGGCAGTTGTTGGACTTGTGTTTTGAGAGATTCATCTTCGTTTAACACTTGTGTGCACTTTTTAATAGAAATTTCTCGTCTTGTATTTTCACTCTCTTTTAAAATCAGAATTTCATTTTCAAGCGATTTAATTTTGAATTTTGATTTTTTTAATCTCTTCTTCGAATGTTGGACACTTATCACACTTATGGATCCTACTTTGATAGTTTTTAACTAATTGGTCAAGTTGTTTATTTAAATCTACAAAGTATCTTTTTGTGATTCAAGTTTGATATATTTCTTCCTAAGTCGTTCAAAACAGCCATTTACTTCGTGAAAATATATAAGTAATTCTGAGTGGGTGAGTTTTGATACCTCGCTTGGCTCGTCATTATCGCTATCAGTTATATTACCTTGAAGGCACATATCTGCTTTCTCACTCTCACTGCTAGTACTTTTATTATCTTCATCACTTCTATTCCACGTGGCTGCAAAATTTCTCCTTTTTGATTTCTTTACAAAGTCGTGTCGGTTTTGAGGACAATTGAGCTTGATGTGTCCGAGTTGGTCGCACTTATGACAGATTATTTTTTTGCTGTTTTGTGTTATCTAGAACTTTGATTATTCTGCTTTTTAATTTTCGATTTTGAGCTGGATTTCCGTATTTGCGGTTCCACTTTTTTAATCTTTTTATTACCATTTCCAACTCTGTTGCTCTATCATCGTCATCGTCATCACTTTCAGTTGTTCCTTTGAGAGCTATTGATATCTTTCGAGTATCTCCTCCTTCACGCTCTTCCTTGAATTTCATTTCTAGCTCATAAGTGGTGAGATTTCCGATGAGTTCTTCAACTTTGATTTGTTTTAAATCTTTCGATTCTTGAATAGCAGTCACTTTTGCTTCAAAACTTCGTGGAAGGACTCTGAGGATTTTTCGGACTATTTCCAATTCCGTGTATGATTTTCCAAGAGCTTTTAATTCGTGTACAATATTGGAAAGTCGTGCGTTCACCTCTTTGACATTTTCTTCCTTGGCCATTATGAAATTCTCATATTCGCTGCTTAGCATGGCAAGACGAGATTCTTTGACTTGAGATGTTCCTTCTTGAGTCACTTTGAGTATGTGCCATATTTCCTGCGCAGTTAGACAATGTGAGACACGATTAAATTCAAATTGATTCAATGAACAGATAATAGAATTCATAGCTTTAGCGTTAGCATTTTGTAATTTATTTTCTAGCTCTGTCCATTGATCCATCGGTTTATCTATTTTCTGATTATCTACAATTATAGTCCGTGCTCTTTAACCTGTCTCAACAATACTCCAAGCATCAATGGTTTCTAAAAAAAAATTCATTCTATTTTTCCAGTAGACGTATTCACCACTGAACATTGGTGGTCTAACTACGGACTGACCCTCAGCAAAAACATTATTAAAAGAAACCATTTTAAAAATTCAAATTTTTAAAACGAAAATTGGTTTTCGAAAACAAAATCAATTTTTTTTAAAACAAAAATACCTTTTGAACCTTGCTCCGACTTGTAGGATCGATTTCAACCTAGAGGGGGGTGAATAGGGTGATACTATCAATTATAAAAATTATTGCGGAAGCTTATAAATTATTTCAACATAGATATATCAAAATAATTGAAGCATAGATAATAGCAGAATAAATGTAGAAATAGAACGACGCAGAATTTACCCAGCTTCGGCAAACCCCTACCTACGTGCTGCCCCAAGGATTCTACTAGAAATTAAGCAGTCAGACGCTTACACACGTAAACTCGCGACACCCGCTATTGACTAGCCTTAACTCTACGCTCAAAACCCTGCCACAACTCAGCCACTGAGTTGCGAATTCTCGAACTACAATACTGTTAACGCTAAAATTTGAACGCTAACACCCCGGTGTATGAGTTATAGTTGTGAAAGCACCACCCGATAACTCGGGAACAGATTACAAGCAGATGATAGCGGAAAAGCAGTAAACAACAACAATTTTATAGTGGTTCGGCCTAATGGTATAGCCTACGTCCACTTTAAGTACTTTTATTGATGATCTTGTTACAAGCTGATACAATTCTTTCCAAGTACAATACACTTTGAATTACAAGTCACTTAGAACAAGTAGCTTAAACTTCAATGGAGATTAGAGTCTTCAAATCCATGTTGGATGTGTGTGATCTTTTCTCGAAGTTGTTTGTAGCGTTCTTCGTGTCTTGAGAGCTTTAAGTGTTGGATTTGTTTGGAATGCAGCAGAGTAACGGTGCTTGAAGAGAATCAGCCAAAAGTCCCTTGAATGCTCGATGTGGTCATGTATTTATAGGCAAATTTCTAGGCTGGAATTGTTAAGTCATGAGTGGTGACCGACTCAAGATGAGTCGTAAGTCGTGACCGACTCAGGATGAGTCGTATGTCGTAGGCGACTCAACTGGTTGAGCCCAGACTTCGTATCAGAGCATCTCCGGTCCTCTGTATATAGCACAAGTCCTAACTCGTCTGCGAGTTAATAGGTCGTGGTCCAAGATGAGGCGGCGTTGGATTTCTACTTATTAGCCTTAAGTCGTGGACGACTCAAGCTAAGTCGTGAACGACCTACCATAGGTCGTAGGTCGGTCCTTTGCTGTTTTGGGATTTTAGTCAGTTAGGTCATTTGACACCTTAGGTCGTTGAGTCGTTAGAGAACTTGAGTCGGTCTATCCCATACACCGTTAATCCCTTGAGTCGCTCCACTCCTCTAAGTCGCCTTAAGTTTTAACTTGTTGGCTTGTTGAGTCGGTAGCTTCCTGAGTCGGTAGCCTGTTGAGTCGGTAGCCTGTTGAGTCGGTTGCCTGTTGAGTCGGTAGCCTGTTGAGTCGGTAGCCTGTTGAGTCGGTAGCTTGTTGAGTCGGGGATCCCTTCTGAACCGTTAAGAACCTTAAGTCGTGAGTCGGCCCAGACCTTGACTCGTTGCCTAAACAGAGTTAACAAATACCGTAGCTCGTCCCCTAGTCACACAACTAGAATTTACAATAGTTTAAAGAAATGACAAATTTAAAAACAATTTAAAAACAAATAAACCATAATTTAACTAGAGCCTTATATAATTAATAACCAAACAAAATAAACCAAGCCGGCCCAAAGTGAGATAAGAGTGAATTCCCCTTTCTTTTATTTCTTCGCCGACTCCTCTTTGAAAATGGCTGCTCCTTCTCGTTCGTTTCCTTTTTGAATAAAATTAGGGTTCTTGATGAAATTGAAGCGCCGCTTCAGGTTGTTCGATCGAAACAGATGATTTAACGTTGCTTGCTTTTTCGATCAGGTGTTACTTTGAATTGCAGACAGCTACTTCAAATTGTCTAGTTCAGTTGAAGGATATGGTATGTGATTTCCTTTTTATTGATTCTTGTTTATATGCTCGAAGTCGATTTGATTCGAGTTATTGATTAAAGTTTGCTCTGTTGTTGCTTAAACTCGAATCCTGATTTTGTCGATGATATTTATTGTTTATATAGGGTTCGAACCCCTTGATTTTCATTCGTCTGATAATTTGCTTGAATTCTTCTTGGCCATTTGATTTAAGTTGAATGTTTGTGATGATTTCTGCCTTGTTCAAATTCATGACTTTCGTTGCTTGATTACTTGATACCCACGGTGTTGATTTCTGACTTGGTTCGATTTCTTCGATATCACGGTTTCGAAGTTGGTTTGAAACCGCTGTTGAACCTATTTGATTTCTTGATTACCACGACTTGATTTTCAGTTGACTTCGTATTGTTTGTCTTTGATCAAAACTGCTACTTGATGCTTGCATCCCTGTGCTTCATGTTGTTCGGTCTTGACTTTGTTTATGTGATTACTCCATGATTTTCCGGCCTTCGGTTATGATAGTTTTGTGATGATATTTTTACACAGCTCTGACTTTTGATTCTTCGATCACTTTCGTTGACTCTCTGCATATTAAAGTCTTCTTGCTTCACTTTGGTATTTGTGGTTACACTTCTTGTATTTTGATATTGCATATGAGCTTGTGCATGCTCTTGTTCAGGTTGAAGTTGCACTGGGTTTGAATTTGGAGTTGGTTCACTTAGCTAGCTCAAGTTGCTTTGAGTCCGGTCTTTGGACATCTGATTATTCATTTGAACTCATGTGCACTGATGTTGGTTGAACTGTTGTCGATTTGTTAATATGTGCACTGTCTATGTATGTTTGCATATTGTAACTTGTTCATGTCTGAAATTGTCTGGTTGCATTTGATTTGATTCAGTGTGGTTCATGTAGTTGAACTACTCTCTGGCCTGTTTCAACGTCATATGTATATATGTGCACTTCGTTCATTGGCTTTGGCTTCTCTGTGGTCATGGCTGATCTCTCTGGTTTATATGATGTCCTTTAGATGGTTTGGTGATGCATGCACTTTGTATTTTGTGTCACAGTGATCATTTGTGTAGTCCTTGAGTATTATTATGCTTTGAGTGATTTAGGTTGTCTTGACCATTTGAACCTATACATTTGGTATTTAAGTTCATTGGTCTTGCCCTTGGTTTCTTGTGCATAGCATATCGAACTGGTTCACTTGAGTTTGTCTTCATGTACAGTCTGCTTGACTTGATTACTTGATGCAGTCTTGTTCTCTTCATGTTTCACCACTATTACATTGACTTTGTACATACTATGCTTGTATTTTTGGACTGTACCTATGTTGAATCCAGCTTTACAGCTCGGGTTTGACCTTGTGCTCGTGTCGTGATTTTATTTATTTCACTTGAGTTGAATCCGGCTTTTGATTTGGGTTTGACCTTGTGCTTACATGTCTCTTTAATTGTGTCAAGTGTATATATGTGTGCACGACCTTGTGGCATGTACAGTGATACACTGTGCATGTCACAAGCTGTTCGTATATGATGGATTCAAAGTTAAATGACGATGAACAACCCAAAAAACTGAGGCAAATAAAAATTTCAAAATTACATTTTATTTTACACTGCAAAAATATTTTCTTTTCAATTTTACTGCGTCAAAATTTATTTTTACGGATTGCTCAGATGCTGGATTCAATCTGGAATAACGTTGAAGATAAATTATGAGTGAATGAGCGATATGTAGTGAGGACGTTTGTAAATGAAAGATTGTGATGTAATTGAATTTGTATTTAATAATAGTTGTATAGTGAGAGCTTGAATTTGTACTATTCAATTTTGAAATAAATATTTGTTTGAATAAAATATCTGTTTGAATTTAAATTCCGTGTTATTTAATTTATTCACCAAATATTTATTTAATTATGTGAAAAATAAAATAGTACATTAACAAATACATTTAAATGAATATATATGTGTTTATTATCATCAAACAAAAATCATATACTCGCATATTCAACAACACACATACACACACGCACTGATATATATATATATATATATATATATTAATGTATATTTTTTCTCATAATAGCATATATGCATATATAAGATATATATATATATATATATATATCTGTGTGTGTGTGATTTAAAAAATTTTGTACAATTAATTATACATAATATTAGTTTAAAATTTTGAAAATTAATTATCGTACATTTATTCATATTTTTAAATTAACATTTATTAATTTTTTTAATTTTTAATTATATATAAAATAACTAATACATTAAAAATTTAGTTTTATATTTTTAAAAATATTGTATCATTTTAGAAACATATATAAAAAAATTAGGAATTTTTTAATAAATATTATTTTAATAATTAATATTATTTTGAAAATACTATTTATGATTTATTAAAACTAATAATTCAATTGAAATATTCTTCAAAAAGTTTTATAACCTTTCATTTATAATTCTTGAATTTTTAAAATTTTAAAATTTGAATTTTTAATAATATATTATTTTATGTTAAATAATTATTTCTGAAATCAATGTATTTGTTTTCAAAAATAAATTTCAACTTTGAATCATATCCAGATTTTTCCTAAGCTCTATTATACGGTCCAAGATATTTGAAAATTAAATTTTTTAATTTTCATCAATAGATTATTTTATGTTAATTGTTTATGGATGAAAACATTATTTTATTCATAATATATACAAATTAAATAATAAAATTATTATGTTTGCAAAACTAAATTTTGAATTGTAAATAACTTTTAACAATTTTCTCTCTCTTTCTATATATATATTTATCAATATATAACTGTTTTATGTTCAGATACTATATATAATATATTTATACATACATATGTGTGTATTTTGTAGCACATATACGTGCACATATTTGGACAACATACTTGACATACAAAATAAGCTAATTTGTCTGTTGCGATGTAACCCCCAACATATATGTATGGACATATTGTACATTTCACGGATTATTATGTTATATATGCACTCACACATATTTGTATATGATACATTTATGTATGAACTAAATCAAATAAAATTTATTTCATATCTTAATATGTTTAAATTTAAATAAAATAAATGATTTTATTTAAATGAAATTTAGAAATGTTCTAATTCGGTTAGACTTCATAGGCCTAATAAAAGATCCAATAGTGTAAAATTTTTGAAATTCACCCATAACCTCCGCTGCAGGCTAGTCCACTTCCAACATTTACGACAAGAATAATTCATTTTCCTTTCCTCGGATCCTATCAACGGAGTCGAAACCTAACATTTCTACATTCCGACCTTTCGAGTAGGTCATATTCTACGGAATCAAGATTCTTATTTCCATTTCTGAGGGCTTTACTATCCTCCTTAAAGGCTCTACATACAACCATTTCACCTTAAGTCCATCTACTTGGACTCTTGGGGTGTTGACCATAAATTTGGTTAACAATGGTCATTTGAAGTTAGGTAGTTTTTGAGTAGATTAATGGATAAGTAACTCTAAGCCCATACTTAAATCACTAACCCATTTGGGAATTTGAGCTAATAGAAGCTGATCGGACAATCTCTAATCGCTTTTCCGCATCAAAAAATTTATTCTAAACCTCCATTGACCAACTCCTTAACTAAAAAACATAATAAATCTTTACCTTAATTTACAAAACTTAGAAATTAAGAGGGTAATTAGTGAAGGAGGCCATTGAATCATGGGATTGTTGCATTTGGATTTGTGCAACTGATGTTTGGAACGTTTCAACCTTGACTTTTGTGCTAATTAGATTATAGCTGAGTGATATGTGTTTCTTGCTATACTATAGTTGCTAATATAGTATAAAGATTTTTTTTAAGATAGTTCCCAATTGTTAAACAGTTTTATCATAGATCTAGATGTAACATTGATTTTAAAACAAATTTGAAATATTAGACGTCGATTTTAATTCCTTTTTGGGTATTTAACTAAGCTAATCATCATTATTCTTTATGGTCAATTTTCAGTGTTATAAATGCTTGATTTTTGATTGTATTGGTTGGTATGATGTTTGTATGTTGTGTTATGCTTGCAAATGCTAGTTTGGATGTACGTATGATCCATTTGAGTGCGTGGGGTAATGGAAGTGCCAGAGATCGCAAAACGATTAACGGTTTTCATATCCAAGTGTTTTCACCAAAATGGGGGTAAAAGAGGGATGGAATACCGATGCTGGAAGTTGGTGTAGTAACTTGGCCAATTTTGGCCAAGTGCACCTGTCAGGTTCGAATGGTCTAGCAACATTCAGACCCGGATGGTTCGGGTTTGTAATGGGTGCACAAGTGTGCACAAGGAAACCCAGTGGAGCTTGATGATCTCTTCAGGCTCAAGTGATGATTTACTTCAGGCTTTAGCTTTAAAAACATAAAAAGGATGAGACCCCAGAACGATATTGGCCTAAGACAAACTGTTTGAGGAGTTGGGCTAAGAGATTCGGGCCAAGAGGAAGAAGACACGATGAGAGCTTCGAGCATGCTATAATGGAGTTATGGATATTGTACTTAACCAAATTTGGCCAAGTACAACTCAAGCTGGATCGGTACCGACCCCTAATCAGTCTCTATCGACCAGTCTAACATTGGTAAAGTTAAAGATGAATTCATGTGGGATCATGAATAATTGGCTATGTGTTCAAACAAATTTTGGTGTAAAAGACCCGATTCTTTGACTTACGAAAGTCGACATTAATACGTCCACTGTATCAACTGCCGAACAATCGAATGCCAAAAAACCGAACCGTTAGGGTTAAAGAAGAGGTAGAAGATAGAAGAAGAAAGAAAGAAGAAGCAATAGAAACAATAATAGAATCTCACAATCGCAGCGGAACAACATATAATAGATAAATGAATAATCTTTAAATCAAAAGAACTGTATATTTTATACATTACATCATCAGATTCAATATACAACACAACACAAGAATGGACAGCTATATAAACCTGTCCTCACAACTGAATACACATCGGAAAAGATAATATCATATACAAGTGATACGCTTCGCCATCCAGCTTGCTCCTGATCTCCACAGCATCTCCTGAATTCCTGAATGACCTGATAACCTGACTCTTGACTGCCCGTGTGGAAATTGGTGGGCATCCAGAGTTTAGGAAGGGAACAATAAACTCCAGGTCAGTCATGTGACTGGTGTGAAAACTTAAAACAATTTATCTTAAAACAAACAAAGAAATATTTTACAATAGATCCGCAATGCTTTTGGAAAATGAAACTACCATAAGGCCTCCCGCACACACACACAATGCAAACGCAGAACGGAGGAGATTTCTCCTTATGATAGTCAAACATGCTTGATAGTAAAAAAATTCTTTGATATTATTTCTATAAGTGCAAAGTGTAGGAAAACATTTCGAAAGTATAATATAAATCTTAACCAACATAGACATTTCGATCTATGCCTACTATAACTACCATCTAAACAGTGGTGACCACCATAAGTAAATGGCAGGTTCTACAACTAAAACCGTACAAGGTGCGTATTGTTTCTTTGGATTTTCCAATAAATGGTCAGGCCAAGGAACTTTCCATTGCCACATGGGTACGCCTCTGGAGAGACGCCCCGAGAACCTAATCGGATCTCTGTCAACACAAGGCCGGGTTACCTCTACAAAAGTAGCCAACTACTGACACGAGTATGCCATCCCCCGGTTGTAAACAACCTTTATCCGAGGATCCTCAACCAACAACAATCACAAAGTCGTATATTTTTGCGACATTCATATAAGTTAGTATCTGGGCTCCATACCATGATACCACTTCTATCTAGAAGGAAATGCACATACCCTAAGGGGCGCTACTCCCTATAACCTTGTTACATCTTTCCTGTTTTGACCATTTCAAGGGTGTGAGGTCCGATGAACGTCCACAAAACTACGCTTTATACAAAGGCTAAGCTTTGATCAACAAATGATCAGCAGCACTTCGTATGCCACATTACCAAATTGGGAATGTATCACTAATAACCATCAACTACATAACCTCTGAACTCGTACGTCTCAGAGAAGGGTGTTAAGATAAGAGAATAAATTCTCCGCCACCAACAGAAATGTATTTGATAGAAACCAAATTTACATCTCAAATTGTAACGTCAGACACACATCCATACAAGTCCGTTCCGGGATCAAACGGAACCGAAGGCATTTCCAAAAGAAGCCCTTGCAATCTGGATATTCACTAGTCACGTCCGGAATTCCCATCACAAAGGGTGATGAAATCTCTATATCGGAGATCAGCCGATGCAGAGACATTCGACGGTAATCCTTCCGTTTTCGAAAATATCCGGTCTTCAACACCGGTCTTCAAATGCTATCCATTACGACGTATCACTATTTAGAATGGGATTCATGACCCAAAGGTCCTCTCCCGGCTAAACCAAATAACGAGTGCTTATTTAAAAATAAATGTAACATTCAAATTCAAGCAAATCACAAAAAATACCCATTTAAAGGTAAATATTGATAGTCGGTTATATAACTATCAATAGATATGCACAACATTACCAGATTCCAAATAATTTCCCAAATTATTTATTTTCCAAACATATCTTTACAAGATATATTTTTCCACACTTCAACTATTTGAAAAAAAAAATCAAATCATTTTTCTTTACGCAGAAACATTTTCAAATATTTATTCATTTCACTGGAATTCTGCCGAGTTCAAATACTTTAAAATAATTTGTAACACTTATCCAAAATATAACGGGAAAACACTTTGAAATAAACTATTTTTCTTTAAACACTTTACTTAAAATATTAGTTATAAAAATATTATACCAATATTACATGTAACTTAAGTCCAAACTAATTTTCAAAATAAAATTTAGTAGATAGAGTATAACTATTTAAATAACTAATTTCTAAAACAATTATTGATTAAATCTTAGAAATAACCATTGCTGTATCAACTTAATAAATCTTTACTTAAAGGATTTAAAACAATTTAAGAAGTTAATTTCTCCAAAGTATCCTTTTCAAAGCCAATTCTAAAATTATATATGTGTGTGTGTGTATTTTTCAAAGTTATTCAGAAATTTTATTCGGCTTTCGAGGGAGAATACACTTTCATTTCAAAATGGTTCATTTAAACCAATTAAATAAATCCTTACCGATTTACTTTAAATTTACGTTCCAACTCTGTAAATTTATTTCCACACTTCAAAAATAAATCAATGTTTATTTTTAAACAAATTTCCCTTTCCTTTATAAATTCCATGGTGAATTTAAATTTTCAAATATCCACTGATATACGATTTTCAAATCGATTTCAAATATTCACTTTCAATTTATCTTTAAAAGATAAAATATCAAAACATTTCACTTTATATTGGAAAACATTTCCATACTTATTTAATAATAAGTAATTCACAAATCTATTTATTTTCAACATTTGGAAAATATTCGATATACTTAAATCACAATTAAGTATAAAATTTATTCTTTAAGGAAAACATTCTCTTAAGCACATTCATTTGAGTCAAAACGAATGTTGCGTAAAACATTGTTACGACAACCCAAAATCACTAGTATAGGGGTTCGAAATTTACATAGATATATATAAATCCCAATACTATACAAAAAACATTTCATTTCAAAAATCATTTACTATAACATCTGTGTTATAGTCCATGTTTTCCTTATATCTCGAAAACGTCTGTTTCAACAATGAATGTTGAAATCTATGGTTTCGATCCTTAACACATTTTAAAACAACTTCAAATCGTTTTAATTCCATTTAAAAGATCACTTCCTAAAACATTTCTTTAATATATTATTCACTGTCCAAAATCGTGAATATAAATCGTTTACCAAATTCAACACTTCTACATATTTTAATTTAAAGGATTATCCACCGTCCAAAATCGTGGATATATCTCCTTTAATAAGCTTTCATATTTACTTATAAAATTCAATTGGTTTTGGATTTATAAAACAACGTTTATAAATTCACATTTATATATATTTTATAAAAACTTCAACTTATAAAATCCCTTAATTATCAAATTCTATTTATATCTCATTTAAATGCCCAAAATCCAATTTATAAGTTAATTACTTATAAATCTTTTATTTTACAAAATCTATTCATTTTATAACTTCAAAATTTATAAATCTATAAAATTCATTCACTTATGAAATCCATTTATACTTCATTCTAACACTTATAAAAACTCGTTATATAATTCCAATATTTTAATTTATAAATATCAATTTTATAAATCTTTTATATAAACCGTTTATAATAATTCAAAAATCCCAATCTAAACCATTTTACAAATTAATCAACTACTTATTTCAAAAATCACATTTCGGTTATATTTCCCAAAAATCATAATTTTTATAGCATAAAAATTATAACGTTTATTTATTTAAAATGAATCAATTCTAAATTCAATAAAATGTATACTTTCAAAAATCACTTGAAAATCCTTTTAAATTTGAAATCGTTACTTTATCATTTTCTAAACTCCAAATATAGGCCCAATACTGTAACATCACCAATACATCAACCACGCTATCCAAACATCATATATCAATATGATAATAGAATATATCGCAAATATCTGTAAATAAATCAATACTGTTGAGGAATCCAGTTGGATCCCTCCAACCTGTTTCCCTGCATCCACAGATGTTAGCACAATACGAATCCCGTTTCAAGATGGAATATCGCGGTACATGGGTTTATATAAAATATTATCCGCTATTGTGCGGCGCAATATGGTCTCATCCGCTATATAATGCGGGAAATCAACTCCAAGTACATATATAATACCCATTCCACTTCAGGGTGGAATATCGCGGTATATGTGTTTAATATAATAACCTCCGCTTAATATGCGGTGTATAGGTTCTATTTCAATACAACAGATAGCAATTATCATTCAATCACACAATCAAGCAATTTTAAATTTAACTATTTAAAATTTAAATCGAAGCAGATTCAATTGAGTGAGAAGTTCTCACCTTGCTTCCAATACAATTTCAGCGTTTTATTTCGAATAAAATTAAACACGCATTTAATTTTACTCAAAATTCACACTAGCTCCAATCAACTCCAATCTAGCTCCATCGCGTAGTATTCGACAATACGAATCCAACGCAAGTCGTTTCGTCCAAAATGGACCTCGTATAAAAAAGTTATACAGTTTTAAAGATTGAACGAATTATATAATATATAAATTTACAATTTCTTTTTAATTTTCAAATCCTTCTATCATCTCAGCCGTTGATTTCTTTGCATCAACATCAGGCCGCACGTTTGCTTTCCTCCCCCAGCTAAAAAATCGCGTTCGACAAAACCCATGCCGCCGTTCCTCTTTGAATTTTTGAGCCACCATCACGCGCCTAGAAGTTGATCGGGGACCTCCATTTGAAAGCACATCACCTACTCCATGCTCGGCCAGAAAATAGTGAAGCTCGGCTGCCCATTTCTCTAGAAAGTCATG
Organism: Allium cepa; assembly: GCA_030765085.1. NCBI lineage: Eukaryota > Viridiplantae > Streptophyta > Magnoliopsida > Asparagales > Amaryllidaceae > Allium > Allium cepa. Next base: position 573,506,538 of record CM060937.1, on the reverse strand, counting down.
CACGAACGTATGAACTTTGCATCCAGATTCACATCGATTCGTTACGTGAAATCCAATCATAACCGTTGGATTGCTAGCTCTCATCGTACTCTACAACTTCGTAGTTGAAAGTTTTACGAATTGGTTGATGGATTTGAAGAAAATGAGGAAGGAAGAGGGGAAGATTTCGGCCATTGATAAAGTAGAGTGGCGGCCTGAAACCCTAGCTCAGTTTTGATGCAAAATGAAATAAATGAGGTCCTTATATAGAAAATATTCGCGCACTATTCACCCGAAATTTTTCCGTACTCCAAACGAAACGTGCCGCCTGGCGTCTATAATGTTTTACCCCCATTCCGAACGCAATAGAATATATATCGAAAGCCAATTCGATCAAATTTGGAAGATAAGTTTTTGAATCGACTATTTTAAATTTAAAAATTCAGTTAAGCCGACTTCAGTGCGTTTTAGCTTGCCCCGGACAAACCGTAAATCCGACTGACACGAAATTTGAAATCTTACAATTATATAACATTACAGATCCAATGAAACTAGTTTCGTCAAAATCCAAGACTGTTTGAAAAATGACTATTTTTACTCGTCAATTAAATATTAAAATATTCAATTTCCACAAATTAACTTTTAATTCAATTTTAAAAGTTCTATAACATCATTCTAACTCCAATATGATTTAATACAACTTTACCAATCGATTTTAATCACATTAAACCCAATTTCCAATTATTTCTGTAATTTCAAATATTAAATTATCGATTTAATTATCCAATTAAATCTAGATATTCGAAAGATAATTCATTCGACTTACAAATTTTACTTGTTAATATTTAAAAAATCAATTAAATATACGAATTTCAAATGAAAGAAATTCTAGGTCATTACAAACTTCCCCCTTAAAAGAATTTCGTCCTCGAAATTGCCAAGTAAGAAAAAGTTACAGAATCCATTAACTTTTCAAAACCATTTGTTCAAATTAAATTTCAAATTCATCTAAACATTTTAACTTTTCCAAAATCCATAGTGAAACTTCTTGTAATAACTTTACTAAGTTTTCAAATCATACGTAGCTATCTTTTCAAAACCAACTATATCGTTTAACTTTTCACTCCAAAACCACTAAATAGTTAACTTTTCACTCCAAAAACCAACTATTTCGCCAATGTCTCCTTTGCAAGGCTAGCTTGGTACGACTACAAAAATGGCACCACGGCCCTCAGATTTCAGAAAGAAAAGAAAAAGGCAAGTGGCTGGACAAGAAAATCATCAAATTTCATACTGAAATTCAAATACATACCTTTTGTCGAGCAATTCAATTTTTTTTATCTTCAAAATCAAAATCCCAATTTCCTTTAATCCACCTGTATATCCTGCTAACCATAATATCCATTTTCATTCAATCTCATATTATCAATTTCATTTGAATTCAATTTACAGTTTTAATTCTATTTGGATTCAATTTACCTTCTGAATATTGAATTTTATCAATTATTTTTCATTCACAACTGATTCATCTTGCTATTTTAAATTAGTTTCTTTTACTAATTCATTACAAATTCTAACTCATTTCATCTCACACAATTCAAATTGGTTTTCAATATTCAGTTTCCAATTTCAGTTTTTATTCTTTTGTTCGTTCCCAAACATAATTCAATTCACTATTTCAGTTTATAACGTCTTATATTTAAACTGGATTTCAAATTCCATATGAATTTAATTTACCCTTTATTTATAAATGTTGAATTCAATTCATTTCAACCCATATTAAATTTGTCATTTCTTCAATTAGTTTTACTTACTTATTTTATTTTAATACTTAGCTTCATTTGATCCAACTTGACAAATTTTCAATTTACTTGCAATTTCAAGATGAATTTCAACATTTAGTTTCCAATTTCATTTACTCGCAATTGTAAATTCATTCATTCATAAATTTATTTCATAATTCAAACTCAATTTCAATTCATTTATTTCTACCCCGAATTTATTTTCAACTTAATAAATTTTATTCCATAACTATTTTATTAGATTCCAGAGTCTTTCCAACATTTCAAAACCATTTTTTTGAAACCAATTCGAATTATCCTTTGAATTTCAGAACCCAAACTAAATTTTCCAAACAACTTCCATTTAAAACAACTTGGCAGCAACCCCTCTTTTGGAAACTTGAAAATGAACACGATGATGCTGCAGTCATCAACGAAGTTATTTTCCAGCGACCGAAAAGAGTTTAGAACTTTTATCCCTTCAAAATACATTTTTCCAAACCTTGGAAAACCATTTTCAAACTCAAAAAGGAATTAATCTTTTCCAAATTGCAAACCCTTTCAAAACATTTCCAAATATTCCTCTGGAATTTTACTTCAAAATACAAATCACATTTACAATTTATATTCTTCAATTCTATTTGTATGTGAATTTATTTCTTAACTTTGGAGTTATGATTCCAATTTCTTTTTCAACATTAATGATAATAATTTAATATCATCACTTTCTAGCAACCAAGCAATCATATATTATAATAATTCACAGAAATTTTTTCTCTTTTATATACGAAAATAATTTAGGTAAACTTATTTCATTTACCCCTTTTTTTAAAACGATATCATGTCGAATTTGTTCTGTACAAGTGTTTAGAGGTTCCTATCAATAACGTTAATTACTCGTATTGACCAGGACCCACATACCACTCAACAAACCAATCACCACAATATAAAACAATTTTTTTATTCACTAACAAATACGTACTCATATCTATTATTACACTCACACTCATTCTAGAGTACTGCTGACTCTATCTCTAATGAGTAATTCCCAACAGAGCCAAGGTTGTCTCTTAACCAAATCGTTTGATACCAAATGTAAAACCCGAGGCAGTAGCGACCAGTAGGCTTTGCAATCATTCCAGACCCACCGTGGCTACAACTGGTACCCAAAACTTGCTTTTACAGCCAGCCTTTCGACTGGCACGGGTTACGCCTAACCAACCCCGTAAAGAGGACGTGTTGGGGTAAAAGTCTCCCGCTCGCCACCTAACGCGAAGCGAGAACCCCCATCACATTTCACTAAGACAAGCAAGTCTCACCTGCTATATAGTGCGGAAAATCAACTCCAAGTACATCATAATACCAATTCCACTTCAAGGTGGAATATCGCGGTATATATGTTTAATATAATAACCTCCGTTTAGTATGCGACATATAGGGTCTATTTCGATACAACAGATAGCAATCACCATTCAATCACACAATCAAGCAATTTTAAATTTAACTATTTAAAATTTAAATCGAAACAGATTCGATTGAGTGAAAAGTTCTCACCTTGCTTCTAATACAGTTTCAGCATTTTATTTCGAATAAAATTAAACACGCGTTTAATTTTACCTAAAATTCACACTAACTCCAATCAACTCCAATCTAGCTCCATCGCGTAGTATCCGACAATACAAATCCAACGCAAGTTGTTTCGTCCAAAACGGACCTCGTATGAAAAAGTTATGCAGTTTTAAAGATTGAACGAATTATATAATATATAAATTTACAATTTCTTTTTAATTTTCAAACCCTTATATCTTCTCGGCCGTTGATTTCTTTGCATCAACATCAGACCGCACGTTTGCTTTCTTCCCCTAGGTAAAAAATCGTGTTCGACAAAACCCATGCCGCTGTTCCTCTTTGAATTTTCGAGCCACCATCACGCGCCTAGAAGTTGATCGGGGACCTCCATTTGAAAGCACATCACCTACTCCATGCTCGGCCAGAAAATAGTGAAGCTCGGCTGCCCATTTCTCTAAAAAATCATGCGCGAACGTATGAACTTTGCATCCAGATTCACATCGATTCGTTACGTGAAATCCAATCATAACCGTTGGATTGCTAGCTCTCATCGTACTCTATAACTTCGTAGTTGAAAGTTTTACGAATTGGTTGATGGATTTGAAGAAAATGAGGAAGGAAGAGGGGAAGATTTCGGCCATTGATAGTGTAGAGTGGCGGCCTGAAACCCTGGCTCGGTTTTGATGCAAAATGAAATAAATGAGGTCCTTATATAGAAAATATTCGCGCACTATTCACCCGAAATTTTTCCGTACTCCAAACGAAGCACGCCGCCTGGCGTTTATAATGTTTTACCCCCATTCAGAACGCAATAGAATATATATCGGAAGCCAATTCGATCAAATTTGGAAGATAGGTTTTTGAATCGACTATTTTAAATTTAAAAATTCACTTAAACCGACTTCAGTGCGTTTTAGCTTGCCCCGGACAAACCGTAAATCCGACTGACATGAAATTTGAAATCTTACAATAATATAACATTACGGATCCGATGAAACTAGTTTTGTCGAAATCCGAGACTATTTGAAAAATGACAATTTTTACTCGTCAATTAAATATTAAAATACTCAATTTCCACAAATTAACTTTTAATTCAATTTTAAAAGTTCTATAACATCATTCTTACTCCAATATGATTTAATACTACTTTACCAATCGATTTTAATCACATTAAACCCAATTTCCAATTATTTCTGTAATTTCAAATATTAAATTATCGATTTAATTATCCAATTAAATCTATATATTCGAAATATAATTCATTCGACTTACAAATTTTACTTGTTAATATTTAAAAAATCAATTAAATATACGAATTTCAAATGACAGAAATTCTGGGTCATTACATTTGGTTTGGAATTTGGAAGTCATAGCCACTGTCGAGCAGTCTTGTGATGATGTGACAATGTGAGTTCAAGTTGAGTGAATTAAGGGATTGCTTTGGGTCGGACCCTTGGCAAAGTGATGATGTAACATCCTCGAATTTTTAACAATATCAATTTAATAATCTGTAGTTAAAATTAAATTGATATTGATATTCTATTAATAATTATTCAGATAAATTTAATAATCTTCTTAAATAAAAAATTTAATTGGTTATTTTAACTTTTTTTAAAAATAATAAATTGATTTCTGTTTACAATATAAATATTTGGTTTATATTTTAAATAGATTGGTTTTATTTTAATATTAATAAATAAAGCATATTTTCTAGTTTTATTATTTGTATTAATTTGGAAAATTTGTTTTATTTAATATTTAAGCTTTTCAAAAATTAATAAATGATTTTGGTTTAAATTAATAATTGAATCATGTTTTAAAATTCTAATATAGACGTTTTAATTCGGGAAAATTTTGTTTTAAATTAGTATTGAGTTTTTGAAACTTTTTCATAAATAAATATATGATTTTAAAATTTATAAGAAAAATATAAAATGTTTAAATTAAATTGGCTTGAGTTTTAAATTTAGAATAAATTCAACAAAATGGTTTTATGGCTTAATAAAATGGATATTTTATTGATAAAAATATAATCTCTTGTAAAATGATTTTAATTTTATAATAAGAGAGTTATAAAAATAATATTGATATTGTAATGACTTTTTAAATAAATTTTGAATAAGATTTGTAATTTTTATTTCAAATTGAATTTTTATTTATAACTTAATTTGAAATTGTTGGTTTTGAATTTAGTTTGAATTTAAATTCCAAAGTATAAATCTTAAATTGTTTAATTCTTTTAATTTTTATTTGTGTAAGTTTTGTAAAACATTGTTTGTTTTTAATTCATTTATAAATTCATATACATATTTTAACATAAAATAACAAGTTATATTAAACTAAAACACATGCATTACTTTGTTAATTTAAAAACAAATTACTTTTAAAAGGGAAAACAAGTGTTAGATTCATATGCATTGGTTAAACATGTGTTGCATTCATATGCATTCAAATTGACAAGTGTTAAAATTTTGTTTTAATTTTCTTTTCTTTTATAAAATCTGAAAATACATTGAGTATAGTTTGCATCTTCATTTCATATTGCATATTCATTCTTCCTTAACCAAAGAAAATCTTCAAACTTTTAAAATCTAAATCATTTTCACATTAACAATTCACAAAAATCTGCATATACAAATTTATCAAACCCTGTACAAATCTGCATTCACAAATTCATATCAAAATCAAAAGATGTCTGAAAAAAATTCAACAACAAATCTGCATGTTCCTCTTCAAATCAAATCCACCCTCATCTGAAAATTTCAAATGAAGCCTGCACACTGATTTCTCTACATTTTGTTTTAAACCTGGGAACAGTGAAAGCATTAGCATGCATTTGGGAAATTGGCAATAGCATCTTCTACCTGCATGCAAGTAATTAGTGTATGGGATCATAAGCATGAGCATTTCATCAGGATTGCAACCCAGATTTTAAAAACAGAGGAGCAAGCCTGCATTTTTGTGTTTTCTGCAAAATTTAGAAAGGGAAAAAAAACACAGGGGGTTTGCATTCAATTAAAGGTGAGTAACATCTAATTCTTAAACTATATTTAGGTTGCTTGATGAGTGTTTGTGATAAAATATGTCGTGTGTTTATGAAAAAATATGTTGTGATTATAATTGTATATGCATGTAGTATATACTCAGATTCACATCCTACTTTAAGAATCTTCTGCAATTGATCTATTTTGAGATAGTAACTGGGTTTTAGGATAAATAAAAGAGTTTGTTTATTATAGATTAGTTTCCAAACTTATAAGTAATGTGTATATTTCTTAAGTTAAGGTTTAGAAGTTTTTAGGTGAACTAAAATCAGGATGTATCTCTGTAAACATAGGCAATGCCATTATATGTTAATATTGATCAGAATCAAACACATTAATATTTAAATCCTGATTCATAAACTTAATACACTGGCAAAAACTTGATTTTTAAATCAAGTATTAATATTTTTAAGTGTATGTTCCATTTGCAGTTCGGCCTGGAACAAAAAATTGAATTTGTGCAAATTCTTACAATCTGTGATTTGTGGAAACTCAAATTTCTTTTGAGTTATTAAATAAGGATCATAGATCCTTAGAAAAATCAGAGAAGTAATTAAAGTTTGCTAGATTGATTGCAGTTTTGATTTTTAGAATTTAACCCTAGTTTTGAATAAGGGTTGAAGATTGGGTCAGTGTGTAGTGTTGGGGTGATCGAGGGTTCTGGTTTTTGGTGGAAGTGTAGTAGATGTGTGGGTTGTTTCATGGCCGGAGAGGTGGACTTCCTGATGGTCGGAACGACAAGAACTTGCCGTTGACAGGTAGAGGCAAAAACCTGGAAAATGTTTTCAGGTTTGGGTTATTTGAGCTAATTTTTGAATGTTTGTTTATTGTTCGATCTGGTGATTGTGGTAAGGCAGAGTGAGTTATTGGTTGAGATTTGATCGTCACTGATGATCAGAGACGGCGATGAGATCCTGGCGATGAAATTCTGGTGATCTGTTATGGGGTTGGGGGTGTTGTAGGGTAGGTCAGTGATTGGCCCGAAGTCAGTAGGAAGAAATCTCGAAGTAGAGTAGCATGTAACTCGAAGCAAAAAATTGGGTTTCTCGGGTTGATCTGTAGTTTACAGTTTTCAGAGGAAACTGTGTTTTTTTTTAATCTGGTTTTTTGAAACTTTTTAAAATCTGTTGTTTTGTTTAAAGTAAGGTTTAGGTTAAAATTCAAATCCAAGTTTGAATTTTTGATTCAAATTTAAATTCCAGTTTTTAAAATAAATAAAAGTTTCAAAATTTATCTTAATTAACTATTTCATTTTGGCAAATAGTTTAAAACTTTAAATATTAAGGTTTTTTAAAATGTGAGTAAGGATTTACAGATTAAATTTAAATCTGGAAATTCTAAGTTTAAAAATGAGTTCAGTTTAAATTTAAAGAAGATTTAAATTGAAAGTTTAAATTAAGAAAGAGTTGAAATTTCTAAAACATTGAAATGAATTCAACTTCGAATTTTTATTTTAAGACAAACTTTTGATTTGTCCTAAAATTTAAATAAGTTTTAAAACTATTTAAGACTTTGTTAGGTTTTAAAATTATTCTATTTTAAACTTGAATTTAAATTGAAATTTAAATGGTAATTTCAAAAGTACTTAGTTTTAAATTAAATTGTTGAAAACATAATTAAGTTATGTTTTATCTTTTAGATTAAGATTAATATTTCAGGATTAATTTAATTTAATAAGGTAATTAACATTAATTTAATTCATTAATTAAATTTGGAATTGATAATTGATTAATGATTAATCAATTATAATTAAGATCATTAATTAAATTATTAATTAATGATGAATGAATGTAATTAAGTTTTAAAGTAAGGTTGATTAATTTAATAATTAACTTTAATTAATAAACGATTAAAGATAATTTAAGTGGTAATTAATTTAAGTTAATTACTTTATAAAATAATTAAAGAATGGTTAATAAAGGTCATTAATCAGGATTATTTAACAATTAATTAATATGGTTAATTTTTATAATTAATTAGATTAATTAATTTAATAATAATCAATTATAAATGGTTAGAGAGTAATTACTTGATAAAGTAATTAAGGAATTAATTACTTAATGTAATTAATTTAGTTTGATATGATTATTTAATTTAATTAATTAAGTTTAATTAATTTTAAACACTTGAGATTTAAAGATAATTACTTTATGTAATTAATGATTTGGCAATTACTAAGTTAAGTAATTGTTTAATAATTACAGATTGTAATTAAGTGGAGATGTTTAAGTGTGAAGTAATCAGGATTAATTATTTAGTAATTAATCAAGGAATTAATTTAGAAATTAATTAAAGGTTAATTAATTTGTTTAATATAGTAATTAAGTTAGTTAATTACTAAATGTAATTAATCTGTGAAGATGATTAATAGTTATAAGTTAATTACTTAAGGTAATTAATAAAAAGGGGATCATTAATTATTTTAATTAATGAAGTAATTAAAGTTGATTAATTATGATTAATTAATCAATAATAAGTAATTAAAAGTAATTAATTAATGTAATTAATTAAGGATTAATGTAATTAATTATGATTAATTAATTAATTGAGGTAATTAAAGGTTAATTACTGTTGATTAGAGAATAATTAATTTGTGAAATTAATTGAGAATAATTACATAAGTGTAATTAAGGGTAATTAATCAAGAGTGATTAATTAAAGTAATTTATGATTGATTTATTGATTATAATCAATTAAATGGTTGAGTAAGCAAGTTATATATTGATGAAGTAATTAATTTAATTTATTTTAAATTAATTAAAGAGGAAGTAATTAATTTAATTCATTTTAAATTAATTAGAAATAGAGATAGTTAATTTAATTCATTTTAAATTAATTATATTGTGATAAGTAAATCTTTGCTTATGGATAAATGGATGACATTGATTGTCTTGGATGCTTTGTGATCTCAGTAATGAGATAAATAATATTGTGTGGTATGGATGTTTGATTGTATTGAGATGATAACATGGGTTATCTATTGAGATGGTGATATATGAAATATCTATTTGATATTGATAATATGGGTTACCTGTTATTGATAATGATTGATTATCAGTTATGATTTATGAGTTATCTATCTGTGTGTATATAGATACTATATTAAATTGTTTTAAAACTTTAATACAACTTGGACCTTAAAAGACACGCTTTGGTTTTCGATGAGACCGGGATCGGGTTTCCATATTCGGATTTCCGAAAACCACATCGATTCCAAATAATGTTAGGTCGTGTATCAAAGTGGAGCTTTGTGAAGACTCGAGGTGTAAGGACTATGAGTCAGTATAACTCTGTGGGTGATTCCGTAATGAGTTGACGGAATTAGTTCTTATAGATTTGAGATGATGATTTAGAGTGCAAGGGTTATTGTCGTTAACTCTGAGGGTGATTCCAAAATGAGTGTAACGAGATAATGCCTTCGGTTTCGTTCGAACCCGGAACGAACTTGTATGGATTGAATGCTTTCAGAACATCGTCAGGTGGACGATGAGCATTCTAAGTGATATGTCCTATAAAGGTAATCGTAGCCTCAAGCCTCATCAACCGGGAATGGCTAAAACAGGGGAGGTGCAGCAAAGCTTCGTGGGTTGCACCCACTGGAGAGCAAGATTGATCCCTGTCTAGAAGTCCCTTTATATTCATCTGTGTGGGTGGTTGCTAGCTACAACCACGGGGTTGTCTTGTTCGAAACTATTCAGTAAGGAATGGGTCCGGCTTTATGTTGCAGGGGGTCGGGAGTGATCCTCGGTACATTGATCTAGGCCACATACTGTGATGGGCGGTACCCCAGTAGCCCTGCCATTGTATGGAATCCAAAATCCAATAAGTGCCAACGGTTTTGATTGCATTACCCACTTTTGTGGCTAGTAGCTGGAATTTAATCATGTAACAATTTCGGCTATTTCCTATTTATTTGAAAACCCTAGACACTATTATAATATCATCCGATTTCCTATCAAATGTTTTGGTTAGCGTAAGGTAAAAACTTTTCCATGTTTATGTGTGGGAAGTCTTACGTGATACCTTTCTTTTCAAAAGGTTTTTAAAAGTTAAGCAACTTTAACCTGTTACTCACACCAGACCCATGTCTGACCCGGAGTTTATTTTTGTTTTTCATAAACTCTTGGGTACTCAAATTTTTATGAGTAGCCAAGGGAATTCAGGTTAGCTTTGACGAATTCTGAAGGAGAAAATGGAGCAGGAGGCTTCTGCGTGTAGATATATCTATAGTATTCCGTTGTGTGTTCTCTGAGTTGTTGCATTGAGTTGTATAACTAGACAGGTGTTTATAACTGTCTAGTATGTGTTGTATGTCTGTGTAACTCTGATATTGGTTGTAAATTATGTAATGTTTATGTTATTAACATAATTTATTCGTTCCGCTGTGTAGATTCTGATGTTGTTTCTTTCTTCTCTTCTTTCTTTTCTCTTTTCTATCCCTTTCTTTCTTAAAGATGATGCGATTTTCCGGGAGTGGAAAGTCGGGTCGTCTTAGATGAGTTGCTTTGAGGATGGCGTGGGAGAATCTTAGGAGCTTTATGGAGTGTTCCGAGCATCGATGGACCGATAATGCGAGTCTTATGGATCAAGTATTTTAAGCGAGATTTTTTCGTAGGACTACTAAGGAGGGACGTTTGACGATGTGAAATGATAGAGTGGAACGTAATGTGTTCTACTATCAAGTCATATGCTGAAGTGATCGTTGATAACTCTGGATGTGATGCATGTTTTCATTGGGAAATGTTATGCGAGGATGTCCACCTATGTACCCTAGGCCTTGGTGATGGTCTGACATGCATTAGTGAAGGCAGTCCGAATATGATGGGTATATTATCGAGCATCGAATGCGATTGTGATGTAGTGTGTAGCTGGCCTATATGGTGGTCGGATGAGTTATAATATATCCGAAAGCAACTTGGTGATGATTCGAGACCTTAGTGATGGTCATTCTGATTGCTTTGATTGTTATATGTGATATGATTGTTGTGTTTGATTCCATTATTGTGTGGTTAGGATGGATGTCATGTGATATAGGTATTACTATGCTAGATTCCCCGACACCCATATGGTACTTAGTATTCTACACCAATACGATGATAATATAACATAATATGTGCTTACTTGTTGGATGCAGGTGTAGAGTAGTATGATTTCTCATAGTTAGTGTTCCTATGTGCTATATTGACTTTTATAGAATCTTGAGATTATTTACCGCTCTCACTGGACTGTTGACTGATTCGAGTCTTATGAATTTCTTCTTATTGTCTTAGGCACTCTTAAATGAGTAGACCATAAATTATGTTTGAGATTAGCGCTTATCCATACTTATTTAGAGCTTCCGCTATGCAGCATTGTGGAGCTTTACCAGTGCTTGATTATTATTAGAGATAGTATTTGAGCTATTATTTGATGTACGAACTCTATTACATGTGTTGTATAACTATGATGAACCTATCATGCTCTGATTTTGTGATTTATCTTAGTTATATTACTATCTTGCATGTTTTGTATCTATGTGATTATTACATGTTATTCTATGTGTTGTAAAGGAAACCGACATGTTTTTCTTTGATTGATGTTTCTTCACCCTTAACCATCACCCCACGTAGGTCGAGTACCATTACTGCACACTATATGGGTATACTGGTTATCAGAGGTGTATATGGGTATACTGGGTATCAGAAGTGTAGGATAGTCGTTATATTCTTTCTAAAGAAATTACTAGTAGTGCAAGTACGCTAGACTTGGATGCAATCTAAGGTTCGTATATAGAAATTGTTTATGTCGATGATATAAATTTAAACGAGCCCAAAAAGAAATAATTTAGAAGAATGCATAATAATAAATTTTGCATAATCAAGAGAAACTACAAGTTTTTTATCAACCTCAATAAATGATTCGTTCGTAGTGAGAATCTCATTGGTTATCGATAAATCGAGGAGAGTATACACTCCTCCATATTGCATGATACTTTAAATATGAAACAGATATCAAATTCATTGAATAATAATATTTTGGAAATTGTACTTAAAAGATATGAACCATCGGCCATAAGAGAGTCTTCGATAAAAAGATCAATGTAGTTTGAATAGCATAAAGCAAGGTTGATAGGAAATGACCACGTTCATTTCAAATATTGAAATTATGAAACAATTTCGCCAGTCAACATGCTTAAAGTAGAATTGGATACTACTCACAAATAATCTCACAAAATGATTATAAGTTTGGGTACATTGACCATGAAGTAGAACTTCTAAATAATGACTTAAAGGGGATTATTTTAATATCATAGCCAAAGTGTTTCAAATTTAGCAAGAGCGATAACAAAGCTTGTGAATTTTAAGATATAATCATAAATAAGCATCTAAAGGTTGAGAAAATATTTTGGAAGAGAAAACAAATAGTTTGATTTTGGTTAAATGCATAGGTGGCTTGTGTATATAAGAATGAAAATCAAATGTACTAAAACATTTCTACTACTACAAGTAAGCAACATGCTTCTAAATTTTGGAACCAGGTCAGCCAGCAATGGAAGGTATGCTTGAATTTTAATTTTTTTTACCATATTAGATCTATATTGAGCCTATGAAGTCTAATTTAATTAGAAAATTTCTAAATTTCTTTCAAATAAAATCAATATTTTATTTAAATTTATAATATGATTTTATACCATGTAATTATTATTATATTGTATATATACATGTGTATTATATACACATATATGTGTGTATGCATGTATCACATAGCAATCCATGCGAGGTATAACAAAGTCCCTATTTCACGGTCATATAATGCAACAATAGCTAGCATAATCCGAATGGACTTAAGAATGGCTACGTGAGAAACATTCTCGTCATAATCAACACCTTCAATTTGATGAATTCCTTTGATAACTAGTCTTGCCTTATAAGTGTCTACTTCCCCATCTGTGTGTAATTTTTCCTAAAAAATCCATTTGCAGGTGATGAGTTTTATTCCTTTGGGTATGTCTAACAAAGTACATACTTTATTTTCCTACATCGAATCCATCTCGGATTTCATTGCTCCAACCTATAGTGCCGAGTTTATACTCTTTAGTGCTTGTTAGAAAGATAGAGGAGTGCCGTCAACTATGAGACAATCCTCCTCCTCGCCATCTATGAGGAAACCATAGTGTATCTCCAGTGCATGAGATTCCCTACTAAACCTTCTAATAGGTTGTGCATTTTCGTATACTAGTGAACTTGGTTCTCCCACTGGTTTGGCCTCAATGTTAACTACTGGGATCTCATCCAAATCTACAGCTTCGCTGTTAATTTCCTTTGATGGAAGTTTCTTTTCTAAAAAGACATCGCATCGAGAAATAATGACCTTTTGTTCCTCGGTGTTGTAGAAAGTATATCCTATCAAGTTTTTTGGATATCCTATAAATTCACATACTGCCGATCTTGCCTTTAGTTATTTGGACCAACGTTCTTAACGTATGCTGGACAACCTCTCCCTTTCAAATACTTGAGTTGTAATTTCTTACCATGCCACATCTCATACGACATTTTAGGCACATATTTAGTAGGCAACAATTTCAACATATGTGTTGTGATTTCTAGTGTATATCTGTAATAGGACAGAGGTAGCTTGGCCTTACTCATCATGGAACGAACCATATTTAATAAGGTTTGGTTCCTTCACTCCTACACATCATTGTGTTGCGGATGAACCTGATAGATAATCCTCTTATCTTTTAAGTAATGTTGGAATTCATGTCCAACGTACTCACCTCCTCGATCTTATCGAAGAATCATAATCTTACGACCTATTTGATTTTCTTCTACATTTTTATATTCAATAAATTTCTCATAGACGTAGGATTTGTTCTTCATAAGGTACACATATCCGAATCTTGAGAAATTATCAGTCAAGGAAAGAAAGAACCATTACCTTTTGTGCATCGGGCCACAAACATCACTATGTATTAATCTTAAGAGTTCACCAACTCTTTCATTGCTCTCACTGAAGGGGTGATTGGTCATTTTACCTTTAAGACACGACCCATAAGTGTCAAATGACTCAGAATCATGTGACTAGAGAAAACTTTCATCTTTTAGTTTGTGTAGTCGTTTCTCGTGAATATGACATAGCCTATAATGCTAAAGGTAACTATCGTTTATACTGTTAGAAAATTTATTCACAGAACACGCATACTTAGTATTGATCACATAAATGTCATTTTCAATAATACCATCGCATACTTTACTTCCATTCAAACTAATGTTCATAATATTATTTGCATAATGAAATATATTTATCCATGATTAGATGATGTTTTGATAATAAATTGATTATAATTAATTTCTAAATTTGTTACCCTATTTGACATCACAATATCCTTCTTTAACCATTTAAAGGATTTTAACACAGTGCTTAGTTTAGCTTGTATCACCTTTTGTTTTACAATTATTTATTCATATAGGTTGAATCTCATTAGATTTGAAAGTTTATTTGTTCTTATTATCTGCATCTTATTCTAACTGAAACCCACACATGATTAAAGGATGTTTGGATAATAAATTGATTAAAATAAATTTATAATTTTTTTACTTTATTTGACATGATTAATATCTTTCTTTAAATATTCAAAGGATTGTTAATATATTGCTCAGTTTAGTGTGTTTAACTTTTGTTTTTAAAAAAATTATTCAGATAGGTTGAATCTCTTTAAATTTGAAAGTTTATTTGTTCTTATTATCTGCATTTTATTGTAGTTGAAACCCACACATGCTTAAAGGATGTTTTAATAATAAATTGATTACAATAAACTTATAAATTTGCTACCCTGTTTGACATGACTTTTTTAAGTATTCAAAGGATTGTAAATATATTGCTCACTTTAGTATGTTTCACTTTTGAAAAAAAAATCATATAAGTTGAATTTCTTGATTTAATTGTATACATATATATTTTGTTAACTAATTTAAGTTTATATAAGTTTAAAAATACATCAGAAAATTTAAATGTTATATGAATTTTTGGAATTAAGTAATAAGTTTTGGGTTAATCTTTATATAGAAATAATTATATATATACATATAAAACTTAATGTCTATATTTCAGATTGTATAGTTTAAATGCTTTATTAATATCAAATAATTTTAAAAGAGGCAGTAGTTTATGCATATGAATTATTGTTGGCTATTCCTAATCTTATGTCATAATGATTCATTGATTGCTATTTGGATGCTGCATAAATCAAGTTTGTCAAAAAGGGGAAGATGAATCATTCATTTTTATCATCTTTTATTTCTTTCCTCTTTGTCCCTTATATGATTGCCTTTAAACTTATTCTTATTTATTCATATACATCTTGTCATCTGTTGATCATAGTTGCCTTATGTTTAACTATTCTGTCACACAACTAAGGCATGATTATATTTGGTATGTTCAAACCTTATTTTTATATCCCATTCTCTATTGTTCTATAATCAAATAAATAAAACAAAATATGGTATTAAATAAAATATTGATTTTATTTAAAAGAAATTTAGATAAGATCTAAATACATTTAGACTTCATAGGTCCATTAATGATCCAAAATGGTAATTTTTTTTTGAAATTCACCCATTTCTTCCATTGTGGGCTGGCTCAGTTCTAACAATGGTATTAGAGCCTAACAGCCTACGCGGTTTAAATTAGGCATGTTAAGGCTAACCAATTAAGTTTGCCCACTAAGTATGGTGTCTAGAAAGGTAATGTCTAGGATTGGAATTGGGTGATTAAGTACCTTGTCCATCCGGTTACCGGCCTGGCCTAAAAGGTGGATTAAGCCCAAAGGTTACCCCTAACAGAAAAGGCCCAATTTAATTTGGCCTTGGGCTAATTTTTAAAATGGTTTTGAAAATTAAGATAAGATTTTAAATTTAAAAGTTAAATTTAAAATAAAACATGTTTGTTATAAAAGGTTATAATATAACATAAATTTTCAAAATGTTTGAAAATGTATCGAAAACTTCGAAATGAATGAAACTATGTAAATATTAATTTCAAAATTTAAAATTATTAATTAGATTAATAATATAAATTAATTAAATGATTAAATAAATTAATATTTATATGCATATATTATGTATGTTGATACGTGTTATGTTTTTTTAAAGTGTTTAAGATAACATAGGCATACATGTATGCATATAAGATAAATTTTCGAAATTAATATGATTTAATTAAAATTGTTTAATTAATAAAGTAATTAAAGGTTAGTTGATTAACTTAAAATATGCATATATATAAGGTATATATGTCTTACTATAATTGTTATAGTAGATATGTCCAACATAAAAGTTGTATTGGAATACTAATTTAAAATTAATCAAAGAGTTAATTAATTAAAATTAATTATATCAGATTTAATTAATAAAATGTTATACATAAGATTATTATATAAGTTAATTAAAATATAAAAATTGAATAATAATGAAACTTATATAATATGAGTGATAAACTAAAGGTGGAACATTAAAGAAACCTAAATAGACAAGGGAATAAATACATATATAAATGTAAGTATATTATGATTTCTGATGTGTCTGACACTTGAATCATAGGGTTATTTCATATGGAATACATTATTCTATAAGCCGCTATCACTCAATATAATATAATGAAGATTATGAATTTTCAATATAGTGTTGTCCTCAGCCATATATATATATATATATATATATATATATATATATTAATAAATTACTTGCATACTCCTTAGTTTTTGAGCAAACTCAAGCTAGGGATGTTATGTGTAGTATTGTTAATATATTGAATATACAAGGTAAGATAACTATCTATATTTTTTAAGAAAACTCAAGGTACATACACTATACTTAGGCACTCTTAAATGAGTAGATTAGAGAGGTTTGGTGAGAATGAGTGGCATCTTATTTCTCTGGGCACTCTTAAATGAGTAGGTTGGAGGGGTTTGGTGAGAATGAGTAGCTAGTCAGGTGGCGAGCAGGAGGCTATTTCTTGTATTATTATATGTACTCATTTGCAATTCCACTGTACAGCACTATGGAGCTTGCTAGTGCCTTACTATTTTGAGACAATTATTTATGAGTTGTTATCTGATGTATAACTCTATTACTTGTGAGTATATAGATCTATATACTCTGATGGAGTGATCTTTTCAGTTATTTACTGTCTCGCCTGTTTTATATATGAGATTCGCTATTATATTTTATTTAATGCGTTGTAAGATATACGATATGTTCTATGACATGTTATTCTACTTTACTCTTCATATTTGTCCTGCATTGACTGAGCACCACTACAGCACACTTATATAGGTATATTGGGTGTCGGTGGTGTAGGTCTTTCATCACACGTTTCGCTCAGCCGCATGGTCTTACTAGATATCTGTTAACCAAAATGGCACATTATTATTCACACCAGACTTATTGTCTAACCCAAAGTTTTTGTTTTCTCCCTTAAACTCTCGAATACTCAATTAGTTGTTCAAGAGTAAGATTTTCAAGTTATTTAAGTTTGGCGAATAAAGCTTCCAAAGACGTGTAGAAGGAAGGGCTAGCTATACAAAAGGCTATTTATGTCCGCTGTGTTATCATTTTGTTCAAATGTATATAATGGTAGAAGTTGTATTGTCTTGTAGTAAACTATGATCAACCAAGAGGACATCTTTATATGTCACTTTTGGGTGTCTTTTTTAATAGTTATATTTTATCTCAACCTGGGAAACACTTTGGGATTATGTAATGAATATTAAAATTAATCGATGAAATCTAAGTTTTGAAAATATTTTTTATTCCTATGCTTTGATGTTAATGATATTGTTAACTGATCTCATTTTGTCACCGAAAAATAATACTATTGATGATTGCAGCATCAATAGCGCTTATTTTTGAGCATTTTTGAGCCTCGGAAAGGTGGAACAACTTGGTACTAGAGCAATGACTTATGTAAAAATAAAAGAATTTGAATTTAAAATAGTTTTTGAAAATGTAATCCAAATGAATCATAGAATGGATTGGAGTGTGGGATAACGTTATATTAATGTACTTGTATTTGGAATATATAAGTATATATCTTATCGCTATTATTCCTATCTCTCTTAGACCATTCTTTTGTATCTTACTAAGCTTCGAATGTAGATTTAAGGAAAATAAGATATGGAAGCGGGAAACTAAGGAGTGAATCTCGATACAGGAAGCACCACAACCATGGAAATGTCAGGCCCAATATTTTAAGGAATCTGGGTCGATAAACAGTTGCCAATAAGGGTGCTAGAATACCGCCAGTAGATATGGGAGTTATATATCAGTTCTTTGTCAACATGATGCAAGCATGAATTACAGCTGGATTAGTTGGTGGTAATGCTAGAGGAGCAAATTATGAAGTTTCGGTTGTTAACAACTATGTTGTTTTTGAGTCGAGATTATGCAAGACTTGGAGTAAATCCATTTATTAGAATGGGGGATGCTATCAAAGTGGAGAACTGACTGCTTCATTATAAAATGATTTTTGTTGATTTAGGCCTAAACTATGAGCAAAAAAGGGCATTAGCTTCAAGACAATTACAAGAAGCGGCATTGTATTGATGGAACAACGTAACTGTAGGAGAACTGAAAGAGAACTTGACTTAACCGGAGTTTAGAAGGAGATTTGAGAAGAGATTCATGTCTAAAATAGCCAAGTCAACTTTGCTTAGGAAGTTTGCCGAGTTAGTGCAAGGAGACATGACTGCGTTGGAGTATGAAATAAGGTTTGAGGAGTTATCCAGTTATGGATATGCTACTATTAACTCAGTAATTAAGAGAAATGAAAAGTTCATCCATGGATTAAGACCAGAGCTTGCGAGGGCAACCGTACCACATCTCAGAGATCCATGTGACATGTTAGTAGAGATGGCTTTGAGGCATGAAGAGATGCTTGCTTTCTTTAGTGGTAAAAAAATCAATAGAGAGTCAAAGTGGATAGAGCTAAAAAAGGAAGTTCTTTTAAAAGAAGGGATCTCAGAAGGGTGGAGTTGCCAAGAAAGGAAAAGTGGATGTTGTGTTTTACAAGTTTGTGCGAACGAATGTTGCACAAGAGATGGAAAGAAAGTTATTGGAAGGAAAAGCATCAAGTGCTCCAATTGTGAACAGATAGGCCATTACAAAAATCAGTGATAGGAACCAACCAAGATTGAGAAAGGAAAAGTGTTTGCTTTGAAACCATCTACCTCGAGACCAATAGCAAAGGAGAAAGGAAAATCAATGATGGGAGGTACGCTTCTGATTCATGGCATATCTGTTAGAGTACTATTTGATACCAGTACATCATATTTATTTATCTCTCACTGTTTGGCATATAAGCTAAGTTTAGAACCATCATACCTAGTTAATTTCTTAAGGGTTGCGAACCCGATAGGAGGATATGCAACCCTTGTGATGAGATATGACCATTTTAGAGTTTGATTTGTTAAGTCACATATCTGCCTACAGTTTGAATGTATTTGATTTTGTGGGCTTTGAAATTATATTGGGTATGAATTAGTTAAGCATGTATGACACTAGGATATTTTGCCAAGATAGAAAATATCACTCATATACTCTAATGCTAGCAATCAAATTATATACTCAGTGAAGAACAGGAATTTTGATGTTTGCGCCATAATGGAGGAGGAAGTCGAGTTGAAACGAGTTTTTTCATTAGAGAGTTTGTCGATGTCTTTGAGCCAGCAATAGGACTACCGTTGAAATGAGCTATTGACTTTTGAATAGATCTTATACCTGGAGTTGAACCTATAAGTAGTCCTCCTAATAGAACGACACCTACAGAGATGAAAGAGTTGAAGGTGCAGATAGTGGACTTATAAGGAAAAAGTCTAGTTAGACCAAGCAGTTCGCCCTGGGGAGTGGCTACAGTGTTCGTGAAGAAACTAGTTGGGTTGTTGAGATTAGGCATCGATTATCGTAAGTTGAATGAAAAGGCGATAAAGAATCAACATCCTTTGCCAAGAAAATATGATTTATTTGATCAGTTGAGTGGATCCAAAGTATTTTCTCAATTGGATTTGGCGATGGTGTTCCATAAATTATGGGTAGCAAATGATAGTATTCTGTCAACGATGTTTCGAACAAGAT
This sequence comes from Allium cepa, assembly GCA_030765085.1. NCBI lineage: Eukaryota > Viridiplantae > Streptophyta > Magnoliopsida > Asparagales > Amaryllidaceae > Allium > Allium cepa. The sequence continues at coordinate 573,486,057 of CM060937.1, read as the reverse complement.
ATGGTTTGTATAGGAGGTTAGTAATGCCATTCATGCTGACTAATGCGTCTTCTTTCTTTGTGAACTCGATGAATCGAATCTTATGAGAGCATTTGGATAGGTTCGTGTTAGTATACATAAATGACATTCTAATATATTTCAGGAATGAGCAAGATCATGAGACTCATCTTAGAATAGTGCTTGACACATTGGGGCAGCATCAACTAAAGGTAAAAAATTCGAAGTGTCGTTTTTGGAAGAAAGAAGTAAAGTTCCTTGGTCATGTAGTCTTAGAAAAACGACTGTCAATGGATCCAGCTAAGATAGAAGGTATCAATAATTGGAAGAGATCTGAGACGATGACTAAGATACAGAGTTTTCTTGGATAGTTGGCTATTATCAAAAATTCATCAAATATTTCTCTCGTATAGCAGCCTTGATAACCAAACCAACAATAAGGATGTGAAGTATGTTTGGACCGATAAGTGTGAGGAGGCATTCCTGAAGCTGAAATATTTATTGACCAATGCACCTATGTTAGTTGTTCCAAGTGGAAATTAAGATCTGGTGGGTATACATATGGATGTGGAACAGGATTAGGAGCTGTGCTGACGCAAAGAGGTATGGTGATTATTTACGCTTATTGATAGCTTACACCGCATAAAGTTAGGTATCCGACTCACGATTTGGAGTTGGTAGCAGATATCTTTTCTTTGAAGGTGTGGAGACACTATCTTTTGGGTGAAAGATTCGAGTTGTTCATGGATCACATGTCATTAAGGCATTCATTATCTCAGAAAGAGTTGAATATGAGATAATAGAGGTGGTTAAAGTTCATAGCAGTTTATGATTTTGAAATTGAGTACACACCAAGAAATGAAATAAAGCCACATATGCACTTAGCAAAAAACATCAGAATGCATTATTGGCAATATCAGCGGAATGCAAAGATTTGAAAGCACCGAATACTTGTAGTGTGCGGTTAACATTGACTACTAGTTCTAGTCGGTGTACTACAATATTATCTTACTTGGAAGTTCAACCATTATTGATTGAAAAGATTGCTTCTAAGCAAAGAGACGATCCATTGTTAGCTGAACAAATTAGAAGAATTGAAAGTGGAACAGAGATTGATGAATTGAAGGATTTTTATCTTGATCAAAAAGAATGGTTGAGAAAGAAGGGACGATTATGTGTTCTAGATGTTAATGACCAAAGGAAAGGAGTATTTAGGGAGTGTTATCGATCAAAGTTTACCATTCATTTTAAAGGAACTAAGATGTATTAGGATACGAAAAGGAGTTTCTTCTAGGAAGGTATTGTGACGACTCGAAAAATTTGAACATTTGAAATTGGAATATTTAATTGATTCTAAATACTGGAAGTTATTTTTAGCTTGAATTTCAAATATAACTATGAATTTGACAATTAAATTATTGAATTTAATTTATTGAAATTGGGTAAAAATTTGAATCTTCAGTTTTAAGCCTGTTAAAAATAATTTGACGGCTTAGGAAATTTATATTTGCAATACTGAAGATAATGAAAGCTTCAGAATTGAATTTGAAAATGTTTTGTTCAGTTTCGAATTTATATCGTTTAAACCAATATTTAAAAATAGCCTTCCGGGGCACAGTCTCGAAATTCGACGAAACCAGTTCCATTGGATCCGTAATAATGTTTTATTATCGGATTTCAATTTTCGTAGCATTCGAGTGATCGTTTGGCCGTACGATAAGCAAACACACTGAAATTTAAATTGAAAATTCAATGTTTTAACTGGTCCAAAAATCTATCTTCTCCAAACAATCGAATTTTGACTCGAAACCTTTTCCATTGCGCTCGGAATAGGCGCATAACATTGTAAATGCCTAGCGGCACGCCTCGACAGGAATTCAAAGATTTAAGTCGCGGAAATCGAAAAGATTTGAATTTGTATTCGAATTAAATATATATATATATATATATATGTATGAATTTAATAATATAAGACAAATTTTTTACTTATTTCTTCTTTCTTCATACACTTGGCGGAACTTTTACACGCGTTGGAAAATAAGAAAAATATATATAACACGCGTCTCCTTCCTTTTGGAAAAAAATAACCGAGCTTTATTTTATCTACAAAACAATAATCAAAATCGAAAGTTCAAACAGAAAATAAAAAAATGGCAGCAAAACAAAATCGAGAGAGGGAGAAATCGAAATCAAATAATGGGCGACCGAGCAATAATCGAATGAGAATTCGTTCGAATTAGTGGCGATCGAATCGATCATGCTTGGATGTCTAAGATTGAATCGCGATTGGAAATCTCGAAGGCACTTCGGAGTCGCGGCATTGTCAGCAGTAGGATGGTTTCGAGCTCGAGACACGTGAGTTCAAGCGTGGCGTTCGCATAGGCGTACACGTGTCAGAGGCGGAGCATGGGATGACCCGTTCATGGAGACAGCCTGTTTTTTGCAAGCACTACCTAAGGTGGCTCGAGGGGATTCGATCGTGACGGTCGCATTCGATTACAGTTGGCTGGGGTTTCGAACTCGAGTTCGATGAACTTGGCATCGGCCGTTCTCGTTGTTGGGGATTTGGTTTTTTATTTTTACTCAAATTTATATATATTTAAGAAAATAAAAATATGGGAGTTTTAAAATGTTCTTGGTAAAGAATTTCTACTTTGTTTTTGCTGAAAGGTAAAATATAAAATAGGTATATCTGTATAAAACACAAACACATATTTTAATATATTTTTGATAAACAGCAAATAAAAATATGTGTGTGTATATATATATATATATATTTGGATAGATAATATTTTTAAAATATTGAAGAGTTATTTAAAAGTTGGATTTTTGAATTTATATAAATTAATTTTTATAAGTGAGGTTTCAAAGAAAAAGAGAAGAAAATATTTTTGTTTCAAATCAAATTTTAATTTTAAAATTAAATCATTGGCTAAAAAAATTTATCAAATAAAAATAGATTATTTGATTATCTTGAATATTAATAAATTGTATAAATTGTTTATACGAGGTCAAAATCTTAAAGGAAACAAAACGAGAAGGAAATGGGTTGCTTGAGTAGGCAAAGGTGTGATCTTCTCACTCAATTGGAATTCCCAGTTTAATTTTAAATTGTTAAATTTAAAATTATTGATTGTGTGCTTGGACGATAAATTATTATCAGTTGTATTGGATTAGACCCTATGCGCCGCATAAAAGCGAAGGATATTATATAAACCCATATACAGCGATATTCCAGCTCGAAGTGGAATTGGTATTATATATGTATTTAGAGTGATTGATTTCCCGCATTATATAGCAGATGAGACCCTATGCACCGCATAATAGCGGATGATATTATATTGATCCCATATACCGCGATATTCCACCTCGACGTGAAATTGGTATTTAATTATTGTGCTAACGTCTGTGGACATCGGGAAACAGGTTGCAGGGATCCAACTAGATTCCTCAAATATTTGAAATTTATTCAATATTGTGTGTTGATTATTTATAATCTGTGTGAGATTATATTTGCGATTGAAATCGTTGAAGGCTATAGTTTAGCCGAATATATCTTTGGTATCATAGGATACCGGAAATAAATAAAATTTGATTTTTGAAATTCAAGTTAAAAGTTCATAGTAAAATTTATTTTCGAGAATTGGATAAATTTAAAAGAAGGAATTTTAAAAGGATAAAGTTTTATTTTTGAATCCTATTGAATAAATTCCAAAAATATGGGAAAGGATTTTAATAAATGGATTTCAAGTAATATTATTCAAAAGTTAAAGAATTTGTTTTAAAATACGGATTTTAAATAGTTTGGAAGAGATAAAGGAATTTATTTTGAAAATAAATTCGAAAATTGATTTGGTGTTAAAGTAATAATAATAAATCTTTGGGAAATAAATATGAAATTGATTTGGTGTTTGAATGAAAATCGATTTGGTGTTTGAAATAAATTTATAAATTAATTTGGAATTTGATTTGGTGTTTAAAATAAAATTTGAAATCAAATTTGGAAATTGATTTAATGTTTGGAATTGATTTTTGAAATCAATTTGAAAATCGTATATCATCAGATATTTGAAAATTTTAAATTCACAATGGGAATTTAAAAAGGAAAGGGAAATTTGTTTTAAAAATAAATATTGATTTATTTTTAAAGTGTGGAAAAAAATTTTCGGATTTGGAAGTTAAATTGAGAGAAATCAATAAGAATTTATTTATTGATTTAAATGGTCCATTTTAGAATGGAAAGTCTATTTTCCATGTAAACCGAGTATATTTTCAAAGTAGCTTTCAAATATAAATCAAAAGTTCTAGAGTTGATTTTAAAAGGATGTTTGTAGAGAAATTATTTCTTAATTGTGTTTAAGTCTTTAAAGTGAAGATTTATTTAATTAATTATAGAAGTGATTATTTAAATATTTAATTGATATTTGTTTAAGGAAATGGTTATTCAAATAGTTATACCCTATCTACTAATTTTATTTTAAAATCAGCTTGGATTTGAAGTCTTATATGTGATAATTAGTGTAATGTTTTCATAACCAATATTTAAGTAAGTATTTAAGATAGTTTTATTTTAAATATCTCCAAGAATATTTTGGATAAGTGATTTGAATTATTTTAAAATATTTGAACTGGGGAATTAAATAAATATTTGGAAATTTATTCCGCGTAAGGAAAAATTATTTGAAAATTGTTTCAAAGATTGAAACGTGGAAAGTGATTTGAAATTTATTTTCTAAAGATTGAAATGTGAAAATATATCTTGCGAAGTTATTTTGGAAACAGATAATTGGGAAAAATTATTTAAATCATGGAGATTGTTGTGAATGTTGTTTGATAGTTAAATAACCGACTATCAATATTGGCCTTTAAATGGCGTTTGAATTTCGATGCGACCTGGGGTCGGATTCCAAATGGATATTCGAAAACCACATCAAATCTTTGTGATAGTGATGGATCTTTTGTTTGAAAAGATCAAAGTGGAAATTTGTTGTGGTTTGTTTGAAATCCGAATGTAACACTTATTTTTTTTAAATAAGCGCTCCTTATTCGGATTAGCCGGGAGAGGACTTTGTGTCATAAAACCCATTCAGAATAATGATATGATGAAATTGGATTGCATTTGAAGATGGTGTTGAAGACCGGGCATTTTCGAAAAATGAAAGGATTACCCGTCGAATGTCTCTGCACCGGGTTGCTCCGGTATAGATATTTTATCACCCTTTGTGATGGGGATTCCAAACATGATTGGTGAATATCTGGATTTGCAAGGGCTTCTTTGAAGTGCCTTCGGTTCCGTTCGATCCCGGAACGGACTTGTATGGATGTGTGTCTGACATTACACTTTGAGATGTAAATCGAATACAATTCTATTGGTGGCGGAGAATTTATTCTCTTAACTTAACACCCTTCTCTGAGACGTATGAGCGCAGAAGTTATGTAGTTAATGGTTACTAGTAATACATTCCCAATTTGGTAATGTGGCATACAAAATGATGCTGATCATTTTTTGATCAATGCATGGCTTTTTAAAAAGAGTAGCTTTGTGGACGAGACTTCGTCGGACCTCACACCCCGGAAATGGTCAAAACAGGAAGGATGCAGCAAGGTTATTTGGGGGTAGAACCCCCTGGGTATGTTCGTTTCCTTCTAGAAAAGGGTTGTACCACGGTATGGAGCCCAGATATTTAACCTATGTGGTTGCTGCAAATTTATTACTTTGTGGTAGTTGCTTTGTGGTTGAGGATCCTTGGATAAAGGATGCAAACGATCGGGGGATGGCATACTCGTGTAGTAGTTACTGAGTCATAGAGGTAACCCGGCCTTGTGTTGATAGAGAGCTGGTTAAGTTCCCAAGGCGTCCCTCTAGAGGCGTACCCATGTCGCCTCAGAAGTTCCTTATCCTGACCATTTGTTGGAAATCCTAATAAACAGTACGATCCCTTTACGATTGCAATTGTATAATCTGCCTCCTCAGGAGGTAGCTATAGCAGGCATAATATAATGGTACCTATGTTGGTTAAGATTTATATTATACTTTTGAAATGTTTTCAACAATATGCACTAATTATAATATCAAAAAGATTTTGCGTATCAAGCATGTTTGACTATCATAAGTAGAAATCTCCTCCAAGTGTGTGATTGCATTGTGTCTATGCCGGGAGGCCTTATGGTAGTTTCATTCTCCAAAAGCATAATGGATTTCCTTTTTCTTTTCTTTGTTAAAATAATTGTTTTTAAGATCTCACACTAGTCTCCTGACTGACCTGGAGTTTATTGTTCCCATTCTAAACTCTGGATGCCTATAATTTTCCATACGGGCAGCCTAGAATCAAGTTATCAGTTATCCAGGAACGAAGTCATGATATATGTTGTTGAGATTTGGAGTTCAAGCTGGATGGTGAAGCGTATTAATGGTATATAATATTTCTTTTCCGCTGTTCGTTGTTGTAATACTCTGATGATGTAATGTGGTGTATAAACATATATGATTCTTTGTTTTAAAGATATTCGTTTATCTATTATATTTTGTTCCGCTGCAAAATGTGAGATTCTGTTATTGTTTCTGTTTCTTCTTCTATCTTCTTCTTCTTTAACCCTAACGTTCGGCTTTCCGGCATTCCACTGTGCGACATCTAATATAGTGGATGTATTGATGTCGACTTTCGAAGGTCGAAAAATTGAGTCGTTACATTGTGGTATCAGAGCATTTGGTTAAGCGACAACCTTGGCTCTGGTGGGGATTACTCATTAGAGATAGAGTCAGTAGTACTCTAAAATGAGTTGAGTGTAGTAATGATTCTGGTCGGTATAGTCGGTATAACTCTATCGATATGGATTTCTAAACACTTGTACAGAACAATCCGACACGATATTGTTTTAAAATAGGGCAAATGAAATAATTTTTACCCAAATTATTTTTGCATATAAAAGGAATAATTTTCCATAAATTATTATAGTATATGGTTGCTTGGATGTTAGGGAGTGATAATATTAAATTATTATCATTTGATTATTGAATAAGAAATTGAAATCATAACTTAAAACTGAGAAGTAAAATCCATATAAAAATGGGATTTGTAAATGTAAATTGTAAATGTGAATTATAATTTGAAATAGAATTCCAAAGAAATATTTGAAAGAATTTGAAAGGATTTGAGATTGAAATTTCAAAAGATTTAATTCCTTTTGAGTTTGAAAATGGTTTTCAAAGGTTTTGAAGAAAATGATGAGATTATTTGGGAAATATTTTGAATTGGATTTAGAATTTGGTGGGATTTGGAATTTAAAAATATTTGGGAAATGTTTTTAAAGAAGGCAAAAGCACTAAACTTTTTCGGTCGCTGGAAAATAATTCTGATGATGATCGCGACATCATCGATGTTCATTTTCGAGTTTCCAAGAGAGGAATTGCTGCCAAATTGTTTTAAATGGGAGTTGTTTGCAAACTGGGTTTGGTTTTGAGAAGTCAAAAGACAATTTGAACTGATTTCAAAAATGATTTTGGAATGTTGGAAAGACTCTGGAATCTGATCAAAATAGTTATGGAATAAAATTTATTAAGATGGAAAATAAATTGTGAATGAATAAATAAATTTACAATTGCAATTAAATGAAAGTGAAATTGATAGTTGGAATTCATTTCGAATTTGTGAGCAAATGGAATTGGAATTGGAATTGAATTTGATTGTGATAAACAAAGTGAAATATTGAAATAAAATTAGTAAGTGAAACTAATTGAAGGGATGACAAAATAAATATGGTTTGAAATGAATCGAATTCAATAATTATAAATGAAAGGTAAATTGAATTCACAAGAAATTAGAAATCCATTTTAAATATAAGTAGGTATAAAACAAGGTTGTAATTGATAATAAATATAAGAAGTATATAGAATATTTATATTAAACTTAAGAAATAAATGGCAAAATTCTTAAGTAAAATTTGGAGTTAAGGAAATATTCTAAACTGATAAGTGAATGAAGGATAAACTGGAAATTGTGAAATGGTAATTATGAACAAGGGAATGGAAATAATCAATGTGAATAAAATAAAATTGATATAACTAATAATCAATTGGAACTAATACGTGGAGTGTACGTATATTATTTTATTCACATAACAATTTGATCCAAAATTCAAGATAATTATATCGATCCGAGTTGGAATTTTTCACTCGAATTTCGACGACGAACCTAGAAATAGATTTTTGGTTGATTCTAGAAATTCTCTATCATAGTTTGGCTATGAAAGGAGAATGACGGCTTTTTATCAAAAAACCAGATCTGAGTCCGCACTAGGAAGTCGGGTGAACGATACTAGTTCGAAAGTGAAATTGTGTGATCGAGTAAGCGATCAAATTTGATAATTGCGTAAGAATGATATAAGTACATCGTACGGATTTGAATGAAATAGGTATTCAAATTTTTGTAAAGAAATGTGCAAAATGATATTTGAATGTTGTAATTGGATATTGTGGCTAGTAGGATATACAGGAGTGCTACAGGAAAAAGATAAATTGGGATTTGATTTCAAAGATAATTTAACGGCTCGACGAAAAGGTATGTAATTGAATTTCAGTATGAAATTTGATAATTTTATTGTCCAGCCGCTTGGCTTTTCATTTTTTTTTTGAGTCTGGAGGCCCGTGGTGTCATTTTGTAGTCGTACCGAGCTAGCCGCGCAAAGGAGGCGCTGTCGAAATTTTTCGAAAATTTAGGGAGTTAGAAAAATTTAAAGAAAATTTCGAAAAATTAAAGTTTGAATTTAAATTTAAATTGTTAGGAAAATAATGTTGTTTGGAAACTATGGAAAGTTTTAGAAAGTTAGTTGAAGTGATAATGGGTCTTTGCTAAAAAGATTTGTTTGGCAAATTGATAAAACTATTTGGTTTGGAAAAATAGTAAACGGGCTAAGGATCATTCTTCTTAACTAGAAATTTCGGGGCAAAATTCTTCAAGGGGGAAGAATGTGACGGTCCAGAAAATATGAACATTTGAAATTGGAATATTTAATTGATTTTAAGTATTGGAAGTTATTTTTAGCTAGAATTTCAAATATAACGATGAATTTGACAATTAAATTATTGAATTTAATTTATTGAAATTGGGTAAAAATTTGAATCTTCATTTTAAGCCTGTTAAAAATAATTTGTTGGCTTAGGAAATTTATATTGACAATACTGAAGACAATGAAAGCTTTAGAATTGAATTCGAAAATGTTTTGTTCAGTTTCGAATTTATATCGTTTAAATCAATATTTAAAAATAGCCTCCCGGGGCACAGTCTTAGAATTCGAAAAAACTAGTTCCATTGGATCCGTAATAATATTTTATTGTCGGGTTTCAATTTTCGTAGCATTCGGAGTGATCGTTTGGCCGTACGATAAGAAAATGCGCTGAAATTTAAATTGAAAATTCAATGTTTTAACTGGTCCAAAAGGCTATCTTCTCCAAACAGCGAATTTGGACTCGGAACCTTTTCCATTGCGTTCGAAATAGACACATAACATTATAAACGCCTAGCGGCATGTCTCGATAGAAATTCAAAGATTTAAGTCGCAAATATCGAAAAGATTTGAATTTGTGTTCGATTTAAATATATATATATATATATATATATATATATATATATCTGTGTGTGTGTGTGTATAAACGAATTTAATAATATAAGACAAAAATTTTAAACGTTTCTTCTTTCTTCATACACTTGGCAGAATTTTTACACTTGTTAGTAAATAAGAAAAATAAAAAATATAACACGCGTCTCCTTCCTATTGGAAAAAAATAGCCGAGCTTTTTTTTATCTTCAAAACAATAATCAAAATCGAAAGTTCAAACAGAAAATAAAAAAATGGTAGCAAAACAAAATCGAGAGAGGGAGAAATCGAAATCAAATAATAGGCGACCGAGTTAATAATCGAACGAGAATTCGTTCGAATTAGTGGCTATCGAATCGATCCTGCTTGGATGTCTAAGGTTGAATCGGGATTGGAAATCTCGAAGGCACTTCGGAGTCGCAGTATTGTCAGCAGCAGGATGGTTTCGAGCTCGAGAAGCGTGAGTTCGGGCGTGGCGTTCACGTGGGCGTACACGTGTCAGAGGCGGAGCGTGGGAGGACCCGTTCATGGAGACAGCCTATCCATATACCGCGATATTCCACCTCGAAGTGGAATTGGTATTATATATGTATTTAGAGTGATTGATTTCCCGCATTATATAGCGGATGAGGCCCTATGCGCCACATAATAGCGGATGATATTATATTGATCCCATTTACCGCGCTATTCCACCTCGAAGTGAAATTGGTATTTAATTGTTATGCTAACGTCTGTGGATGTAGGGAAACAGGTTGGAGGGATCCAACTAGATTCCTCAAATATTTGAATTTGTTTCAATATTGTGTGTTGATTATTTATAATCTGTATGCGATTATATTTGTAATTGAAATCGTTGAAGGCTATAGTTTAACTGAATATATTTTTGGTATCGTAGGATACTGGAAATAAATAAAATTGGATTTTTGAAATTCAAGTTGAAAGTTTATAGTAATTTTTTTTTTTTGAGAATTGGATAAATTTAAAAGAATGAATTTTAAAAGGATAAAGTTTTATTTTTGAATCCTATTGAATAATTTCCAAAAATATGGGAAAGGAGTTTAATAAATGGATTTCATGTAATATTATTCAAAAGTTGAAGAATTTATTTTAAAATATAGATTTTAAATAGTTTGGAAGAGATAAAGGAATTTATTTTAAAAATAAATTCGGAAATTGATTTGGTGTTAAAATAATAACAATAGTTCTTTGGGAAATCAATATGAAAATCGATTTGGTGTTTGAATGAAAATCGATTTGGTGTTTGAAATAAATTTAAAATTCAATTTGGAATTTGATTTGGTGTTTAAAATAAAATTTGAAATCAAATTTGGAAATTTATTTGATGTTTGGAAATGATTTTTGAAATCAATTTGAAAATCGTATATTAGTAGATATTTGGAAAATTTAAATTCACAATTGGAATTTAAAAAGAAAGGGAAATTTGCTTTAAAAATAAATATTGATTTATTTTTAAAGTGTGGAAAGAAATTTGCGGATTTGGAATATAAATTGAGATAAATCAAGAAGAATTTATTTATTGATATAAATGGTCCATTTTAGAATGGAAAGTGTATTTTCTCTGGAAAGCCGAGTATATTTTCAAAGTAGCTTTCAAATATAAATTAAAAGTTCTAGAGTTAGTTTTAAAAGGATGTTTGTGGAGAAATCATTTCTTAAGTTGTGTTTAAATCTTTAAAGTAAAGATTTATTTAATTAATCATGGAATTTAAATATTTAATTGATATTTTTTTTAGGAAATGGTTATTTAAATAGTTATATCCTATCTATTAATTTTATTTTAAAATTATTTTGGGTTTGAAGCCTTATATGTGATAATTAGTGTAATGTTTTCATAACCAATATTTAAATAAGTATTTAAGATAGTTTAAAATTATTTTAAATGTCTCCAAGAATATTTTGGATAAGTGATTTGAATTATTTTAAAGTATTTGAACTCGACAAATTTTCTGTGGAATTAAATAAATATTTGGAAATTTATTCCACGTAAGGAAAAATGATTTGAAATTTGTTTCAAAGGATTGAAATGTGGAAAGTGATTTGAAATTTGTTTTCTAAAGATTGAAATGTGAAAATATTTTTTGCGAAGATATTATGGAAATAGATAATTAGGAAAAATTATTTAAATCTTGGTGATTGTTGTGAATGCTGTTTGATAGTTAAATAACCGACTATCAATATTGGCCTTTAAATGGCGTTTGAATTTCGATGTGAACGGGGGTCAGATTCCAAGTGGATATTCGAAAACCACATCGAATCTTTGTGATAGTGATGGATATTTTGTTTAAAAAGATCAAAGTGGAAATTTGTTGTGATTTGTTTAAAATCTGAATGTAACACTTATTTTTTAAAAATAAGCGCTCGTTATTCGGATTATCCGGGAGAGGACTTTGTGTCATAAAACCCATTCCGAATAATGATACGACGAAATGTGATTGCATTTGAAGATGGTGTTAACGACCGGGTATTTTCGAAAATGAAAGGATTACCTGTCGAATGTCTACGCACCGGGTTGCTCCGGTATAGAGATTTTATGTAACGAAAGGGATTTTTTGCGCTCGAAAATCGACATCCATGCTTCACATCGTATTCGAATGCCGTAGATTCGACCGTTTAAATCCGATTCGCCGGAGCTTATAACAACATTAAGTAAACAACACAGCGGAAGAAAAGAATAATACATTGATATACAATATCTGATACAACAGAGTGATACAATGAATATCAATACACATCAGAGATATGATACAAGAAAATAGCAGCGGAAAAGAAAAATAGATAACATCTAGCAGCGGAACAATATAACTCTAAGATAGTCTTCAAAAAAGAACTCCAGCAACAGCAGCTCGATCCAACATCACGATGCACATAGATAAGCAAGTGCAGTCCGTATCCAAAGACTGAACTAGCTCCAGATAATCTACTAAACCTGACTATCTAAAAAACCCAACTTTAGACTGCTCGTTTAGAAAAATTTTGAGCATCCAGAGTTTAGGAAAGAAGCAATAAACTCCGGATCAGTCATGGGACCGGTGTGAGTAATAAAAACAGTTTATCTTTTAAAAACAAACAGCAAGAGAATTTTAAATTAGATTCGCAATGCTTTTAGAAAATGAGACTACCATAAGGCCTCCCGCACACACACAATGCAAACGCAGAATCGGAGGAGATTTCTCCTTATGATATCAAATATGCTTGATACGCGAATTCCTTTGATATTATTACTATAAGTGCAAAGTGGAGAAAACATTTCAAAAGTAGAATATAAATCTTAGCCAACATAGACATTTCGAACTATGCCTACTATAGCTACCATCCAAATAGTGGGGCGCCACCATAAGTAGATGGCAGGTAATATAACTAAAACTGTACAAGGTACGTATTTGAAGAATGGATTTCCAACAAATGGCCGGGTAAAGGAACTTCCCATACCGAAATGGAACGCCTCTGGAAGGACGTCCCCGAGCATCCCAAATGGATCTCTGCCAAACAAGGCCGGCTACCCCTTTCCCAAGGAGTAAGAAACCTCATATATACCACCCCCGGTCCATTTGGACCTTTATACGAGGCCTCGATTCCAACAACACCACATAGTAATAGATATAGTGTATCCACATGAGTAAGTATCTGGCTCCATACCATGATACTACCCCTTTCCAGAAGGAATGGTCATACCCTAGGGAAGCTACCCCTGAAACCTTGCTGCCACGATTCCTATTTCGACCATTACCGGGTTCTGAGGCTCGACGAAGTCTCGTCGACAAAGCTATGTTTTTTTACAAAAGCCACGCTTAGATCAACAAATGATCAGCAGCACTCAGCATGCCACATTACCAAGCTGGGAATATATTGCTGATAACCTTCAGCTACATATCTTCTAAGGGTGTTAAGCTAAGAGAATAAATTCTCCGCCACCAACAGAAATGTATTTGAAAGAAATCTGTTTTATATCTCAAAATGTAATGTCAGACATACAATCCATACAAGTCTGTTCTGGATTTAGAACAGAAGCGAAGTCACTTCCAAAGAAGTCCTTGTAATCCGGGTATTCATAATCCCGATTGAACTTCCCATCACTTAGGGAATCTCTAAACTGTAGCTACTCGGTGCAGAGACAATCGATAGGTCATCCTATCGTTCTCGCAAATACCCGGTCTTCAAATGCTATCCATAACGTCGAATCACATATTCAGAATGGGTTATACGACCCAAATGTCCTTTCCCGGCTAACCCGAATAGTGAACGCAACATTTAAAACATATGGATATGGGGTTTCAATTAAGTCACAACTTAATAATTCAAAACTTTTCTTTCAAATGGTTTAAACAAATTACCATTTCAAATCTTTTAAACTAAAGATATATTTCACTAAGTTCACCCATTTTCACAAAGATCCATTTACGGATTTCAAAACAATTTCCATTTCATTTGGATTAACTCGTTTAAAATCTTTAAATTAACGATTTAACTTATAGCTTTCGAACCGTTTCCATAACTTGGAAAAATCATTTTCATTTTTAACTTGAAATCCCTTTTTAACATAGTTTGGAAGTTCACTTCTTATATGAAAGCTTTTATTATTTGAAAACGAATAGTTTCATTTCAGAAAGATCCAATTTTTATTTACACGAGTTAAAGCCCTTGAATTTAAATTCAAATTCCCAAACCAATACATTTAAAATGGTTTAAAAACCCATATAACTCATTTATAAGTTGAATAACTTTTCTTTATATCCTAGTTTCCAAATCATAGAATTCAATTTCAAATATTGAATTCAAATTTAAATCAAAATATTTAAATTTCAAAACTCAATCAAGTTATTCAAAATAAATTTCATCTTTGAAATTCCATTTCTAAAGCTTTTCACTTTAATCTCAATCCATTTCCAAAACATTTGAATTCAGATATTCAATTTTATAAATCATTTCAAAATCTGTGACTTAATCAATTTCCTCGTGAAATCCATATTGGTGTGTGTATAAGTGTGGTCCAGGGGTTTAACACAATAGTGCAACATTATTCAATCATCATAGATCAAAGCACAAAATATAGTTGATAAGCGATATAAACTATAACGCTTATCGTCCATTCACAGATTCACAGATAATAATATAATAATGTAAATGAATGGATAAATTATACACAGTTACAGAACAAAATATCACAGATCAGATGGGACAATCAATTTCAAGGCATCACATATAATACAATAATTCATAAATAAGGTCAAGCATTTAATAATCATTTATAAGTAGGGTTAATTAATTGTTTAATCCTAATTAATTCAATTTAATTACTTATGAATAAAGTATCCAACTTTGATTAATTAATTACAAATCATTTGATATAAATTAATTAATCAATCACCTTAATTAATTACATCAATTAATCAATTCCTTAATTACTCAATAAATAAATTAATTATCCCATAATTAATTATCTCCATTAATTTCACTAAGTAAATTCACCTATCCAATTATCAAATAATTTTCTTAAATTAATTAAATTATTCTTGATTAATCATATCAATTTAAATCAATTCTTTTAAACCAATTACATAATTAATTAACCAATTTATTGATTTTTTAAGAAATTAAACCTTTATTAATAAAGTTAGACTTACAGTTACTAATTAAATTGATTCAAAACATTAATTATCCATTCTAACTAATTTAATAATTAATGTAATACAATTCATTCAATCTTTATGAAATTTAAGGTGAACTCATTCTTAGTAGTGATTTAAATATCATTTGCAAATATGTTTGAAATCTTTTAATTTCAACTTACCTTCCTAAATTTCATTTTAAACCCAAGATTTTAAATTCCAATTTCAAAACCCAAGTTATACTTATATTCTTTTAAATCCTCATAAATACTTAAACACCATTAAATTAGTAAACTATTTAATAATGAAAACTTATTTAATTCCCTAATTTAAATATTAGTTTTAAGCTTGCTTTAAAACTTTAAAATTGAATTTAAACTTCAAATAGGAGCAGATTTTGTATTAAAACCTGAACAAAAGAAAAATTACCCGGGGCTCTTCTATTTTACTTCGAGTTGCACAGGCATTCACGCGAGACCTAACCCGATGGAACATCATCCCTTCCCCTGGACGCGAAACTACCCAGTCACAACGATGGCATGGTGCACGTGCACACCGTTGATGATCGACTCCGGTCATCATTGCGTCAACGAGCAAGTCGACTACCACCCACTGGTCCATTCACCACCATCAGAACCACGTCCATCATTCGAAAATCGAAAAAATCGAACTTGATACTAAAACCTGGAACAAACTACCCCACTTCCCCTCAAACCTGGCAACGTCACGCGTTCGATGCTCCGACCACCGGAGGCCACCAAACTCCGGCCGCAGCTTCGTCCATCTCCCCTCTACCTCCCCTCAAACCTGCGTGACACTCGATCGCCTGAACTAGCCGTGGTGATCGATATTCCCTGAACAATGAAAATTAGGTTTAAAAACTTCAAATCATCACCGCCGCTTCCATGGTCATCGACCGACCATCGCTGCATTTTTCCCGTGACCACCATAGACCCCTCCATCTCCACGAGGCAACTCGACCTCCCTAGATCGTCACAACGCCGAAAATCGATCGAAATACCTACCACGATCATCTTCGAACTGCTACCAAACCACCCCGCTAAAAATCATAAAACCCACCTTAAAAATCATCGCTTCCGGTAAGGATTTAAGTCAGATACCTGAATCAATGATTTGTGAAGATTGAAATTTGGCTAATCTTAAGTTTGTTCAGAAATTTGGGTTTCCAGAGAAAATTTTTAAGTTGTTTTAATCTTAATTGAATTTTTAAACTTAGTTTATAATGATACAAACATCCTTTGTTTGAATCTTAAGTTCAATCATCAATTAGAAAGAAAGCAAATGATTTTTGAAACCACAGTTTGCATTTTGAACTAAGAACAGATGCATTTTAAAACAATAGCCTACGTATTATACTTCAATCTTCCCATATACACAGATAATCATATATGCACAAACATACATATCTAAGATATACTTGCACAGATTTAAACCTTTAAATTTTGAAGAAAAATGTTACTCACCTTGCTTTTAGAAGAAAGAACAGAGCTTGATAATGTTGAACAGGCTTGAGTTCTTTGCTTGCCGAAGCTTTTAAGTCTTCAGGTTGAATTTTGTTTAAGTTTTGAGTGACACTTGCTTTTGCTTTTTTTTTCTTTCTCGGTTTTGAAAAATGAAACTGGAATGATAATTTGATGTGTACATGAATTTAAAGTATACAGGGTATACAAATCTTGTACAGGGTGGTGATATACTGTTGTTTTTATAAATAGCAAAGAACTGACTTTAGTTATAGGCTAAAGGTGTAAACATTAAATGCATGTGTACTTATTCCATGCTTGCCTACATTTTTTTTACTCGGCTGAAATATATTCTTGTGTGCTAGAGGATATAGCATTAATTGCTTTAGTACATATTATTTTGTACAAGTGGTAAAATTTGTTTGTACCATATCAGAGATATGTTTTCTCTACCAGGCAAGATTTTGCAACTAAAAAAAAAAATTGTAAATATTTTGAATGGCATTGAGTTGAGCTAGCATTAATTACATGAGTACTTTATATCTTACTTTACATTTGTTTTGCACTTGAATATAATTTTTTCTTGTTTTTGGTTTTGTTCCATTACTTTGTACTGACTTTTACAGTTTTGTTTTAGTAGATATTTCTTTGTCTTTTGTTTGTATGTATTTAGTGTCTTTACTTTTGTTAAATATATGTTTACTGCTTTCATGCTTTTGGCTTGTTACTTTAAAATTATAAATGAAATTCTATAACTATTATGTTGTTATAATTTTAACCATGCGTATTTATTTATTTTATAACATTTATTTTTGAAAACTTAAACAATTCTAGAATTATTTACCATATTCATTTCATATTTTATATAATTATAATTTATTTGAAATGTTTTGTTTTAACCTTTTATCAAAATCCAAATGCAAAATTATTTTCTAAGATATTTGCTTTTAAATCCCAAATTAAATTTCCAATCTATTTAATATACAAGTGTTCAAATATCCAGACTAATTTCAATTAATCCTTAATTTAACTAATATTATATATAAATTTTCAATCAATTCACGATTTTTATTTCAGAAATGAAATTAATTGTCCAATTAAAATAAATTAAAACTCGGGATCGTTACAGACTTCCCCTCTTAAAAGGAATTTCGTCCTCGAAATTCGCCAGAGAGAGATAACGAAGATAGATGAAAGAGAAATATCTTTCGAGATCAACTAGATATATTTATTCTGCATTTGGCTTACCAAATTAGAATGTCGACAATATGAGAACAACTCATGCAATACTACACAGGATACTCGGGTCATTTAATTTACGAATATGCAAGGCACTGGTTAGTTCGAAGGAATAACTATCCATCCGTAGAATATATCGAGACCCAAACAATAGATAAATTCATTCTCTACAATTTCTCATGCACAAGATATGGATTCCAGACTCAAGTCGGAATTTCCCAAAGTATATACCAACCTGTCCCTCTTCGGACTTCGATCTACCCAAGAAATTATAATAGAATTTCAAATTCAGTTTTAAACGAAATCGTTTTATCGATATAATTCAAATTATCCTTTATATTCTATTAATCAATTTAACTCAAATTAAAATTTCCAAATTTATTTAAAATTTTAATTCCAAATTTTCAACTCATATTCATTAAAGTTTAAATCGAGAAACTGGTAAGAAACCGATGAAGATACGAAGTAAGGATTTCCTACAACGATTCGTAGGACCATTATCACACCGAAACTTCTTTCTGGAGCTGTTACGAAGCAATCAAAAGAATTGAAATTGAATCAAAGGAGATTGAGAAGAAAAAGATTGTTTCCACTGTTGCAGAGTGTTGACCAATTATAGTCGTATTTCCCTGTCCCCTATCTCGTTCTCTTCTTGCGCTCATACTCACTATCGGTGAATAGTAAGAGAATTTACTGAGGCATTCGGACGGATATCTTAGGGATACAATCATTCTAGGGCATACTTCACCCTATCTCTAATGAGCTACTTAATGTGTTATAGTCCCGAGCTAAAGTTTAACCTTAGCTCTGATACCACTTGTAACGAAAGGGATTTTTCGCGCTCGAAAATCGACATCCATACTTCACATCGTATTCGAATGTTGTAGATTCGACCGTTCAAATCCGATTCGTCGGAGCTTATAACAACATTAAGTAAACAACACAGTGGAAGAAAAGAATAATACATTGATATACAATATCTGATACAACAGAGTGATACAATGAATATCAATATACATCAGAGATATGATACAAGAAAATAGCAGCGGAAAAGAAAAATAGATAACATCTAGCAGCGGAACAATATAACTCTAAGATAGTCTTCAAAAAAGAACTCTAGCAACAGCTCGATCCAACATCACGATGCACAAAGATAAGCAAGTGCAGTCCGTATCCAAAGACTGAACTAGCTCCAGATAATCTACTAAACCTGACTATCTGAAAAACCCAACTCTAGACTGCTCGTGTAGAAAAATTTTGAGCATCCAGAGTTTAGGAAAAAAGCAATAAACTCCGGATCAGTCATGGGACTGGTGTGAGTAACAAAAACAGTTTATCTTTTAAAAACAAACAGCAAGAGAATTTTAAATTAGAATTGCAATGCTTTTAGAAAATGAGACTACCATAAGGCCTCCCGCACACACACAAAATGCAAACGTAGAATCGGAGGAGATTTCTCCTTATGATAGTCAAATATACTTGATACGCGAATTCCTTTGATATTATTACTATAAGGGCAAAGTGAAGAAAAAATTTCGAAAGTAGAATATAAATCTTAGCCAACATAGACATTTTGAACTATGCCGACTATAGCTACCATCCAAATAGTGGGGCACCACCATAAGTAGATGGCAGGTAATACAACTAAAACCGTAAAAGGTACGTATTTGAAGAATGGATTTCCAACAAATGGTCGGGCAAAGGAACTCCCCATACCGAAATGGAACGCCTCTGGAAGGACGTCGCCGAGCATCCCAAATGGATCTCTGCCAAACAAGGCCAGCTACCCCTTTCCCAGGGAGTAAGAAACCTCAGATATACCAACCCCGGTCCTTTTGGACCTTTATACGAGGCCTCGATTCCAACAACACCACACAGTAATAGATATAGTGTATCCACATGAGTAAGTACCTGGGCTCCATACCATGATACTACCCCTTTCCAGAAGGAATGGTCATACCCTAGGGAAGCTACCCCTGAAACCTTGCTGCCACGATTCCTGTTTCAACCATTACCGGGTTGTGAGGCTCGACGAAGTCTCGTCCACAAAGCTACGCTTTTTTACAAAAGCCACGCTTTGATCAACAAATGATCAGCAGCACTCAGCATGCCACATTACCAAGTTGGGAATATATTGCTGATAACCTTCAGCTACATATCTTCTAAGGGTGTTAAGTTAAGAGAATAAATTCTCCGCCACCAACAGAAATGTATTTGAAAGAAATCTGCTTTATATCTCAAAATGTAATGTCAGACATACAATCCATACAAGTCTGTTCTGGATTTAGAACAGAACCGAAGGCACTTCCAAAGAAGTCCTTGCAATCCGAGTATTCACAATCCCAATTGAACTTCCCATCACTTAGGGAATCTTTATACCATAGCTACTCGGTGCAGAGACAATCGATAGGTCATCCTATCGTTCTCGCAAATACTCGGTCTTCACCACCGGTCTTCAAATGCTATCCATAATGTCGAATCACATATTCGGAATGGGTTATACGACCCAAAGGTCCTTTCCCGGCTAACCCGAATAATGATCGCAACATTTAAAACAAATGGATATGGGGTTTCAATTAAGTCACAACTTAATAATTCAAAACTTTTCTTTCAAATGGTTTAAACAAATTACCATTTCAAATCTTTTAAACAAAAGATATATTTCACTAAGTTCACCCATTTTCACAAAGATCCATTTACGGATTTCAAAACAATTTCCCTTTCATTTGGATTAACTCGTTTAAAATCTTTAAATAACGATTTAGCTTATAGCTTTCAAACCGTTTCCATAACTTGGAAAAATCATTTTCATTTTTAACTTGAAATCCCTTTTTAACATAGTTTGGAAGTTCACTTCTTATATGAAAGCTTTTATTATTTGTAAACGAATAGTTTCATTTCAGAAAGACCCAATTTTTATTTACACGAGTTAAAGCCCTTGAATTTAAATTCAAATTCCCAAACCAATACATTTAAAATGGTTTAAAAACCCATATAACTCATTTATAATTTGAATAACTTTTCTTTATATCCTAGTTTCCAAATCATAGAATTCAATTTCAAATATTGAATTCAATTTCAAATATTGAATTCAAATTTAAATCAAAATATTTAAATTTCAAAACTCAATCAAGTTATTCAAAATAAATTTCATCTTTGAAATTCCATTTCTAAAGCTTTTCACTTTAATCTCAATCCATTTCCAAAACATTTGAATTCAGATATTCAATTTTATAAATCATTTCAAAATCTGTGACTTAATCGATTTCCTCGTGAAATCCATATTGGTGTGTGTATAAGTGTGGTCCAGGGGTTTAACACAATAGTGCAACATTATTCAATCATCATAGATCAAAACACAAAATATAGTTGATAAGCGATATAAACTATAACGCTTATCGTCCATTCACAGATTCACAGATAATATAATAATGTAAATGAATGGATAAATTACACACAGTTACAGAACAAAATATCACAGATCAGATAGGACAATCAATTTCAAGGCATCACATATAATACGATAATTCATAACTAAGGTCAAGCATTTAATAATCATTTATAATTAGGGTTAATTAATTGTTTAATCCTAATTAATTCAATTTAATTACTTATGAATAAAATATCCAACCTTGATTAATTAATTACAAATCATTTGATATAAATTAATTAATCAATCACCTTAATTAATTACATCAATTAATCAATTCCTTAATTACTCATTAAATAAATTAATTATCCCACAATTAATTATCTCCATTAATTTCACTAAGTAAATTCACCTATCCAATTATCAAATAATTTTCTTAAATTAATTAAATTATTCTTGATTAATCATATCAATTTAAATCAATTCTTTTAAACCAATTACATAATTAATTAACCAATTTATAAATTGTTTAAGAAATTAAACCTTAATTAATAAAGTTAGACTTACAATTACTAATTAAATTGATTCAAAACATTAATTATCCATTCTAACTAATTTAATAATTAATGTAATACAATTCATTCAATATTTATTAAATTTAAGTTGAATTCATTCTTAGTAGTGATTTAAATATCATTTGCAAATATGTTTGAAATCTTTTAATTTCAAACTTACCTTCCTAAATTTCATTTTAAACCCAAGATTTAAAATTCCAATTTCAAAACCCAAGTTATATTTATATTCTTTTAAATCCTCTTAAATAATTAAACACCTTTAAGTTAGTAAACTATTTAATAATGAAAACTTATTTAATTCCCTGATTTAAATATTAGTTCTAAGCTTGCTTTAAAACTTTAAAGTTGAATTTAAACTTCAAATAGGAGCAGATTTTATTTTAAAACCTGAACAAAAGAAAAATTACTCGAGGCTCTTCTATTTTACTTCGAGTTGCACAGGCATTCACGCGAGACCTAACCCGATGGAACATCATCCCTTCCCCTAGACGCAAAACTACCCAGTCACAATGATGGCATGGTACACGTGCACACCGTTGATGATCGACTCCGGTCATCATTGCATCAACGAGCAAGTCGACTACCACCCACTGGTCCATTCACCACCATCAGAACCACGTCCATCATTCGAAAATCGAAAAAATCGAACTCGATACTAAAACCTGGAACACACTACCCCACTTCCCCTCAAACCTGGCAACGTCACGCGTTCGATGCTCCAACCACCGGAGGCCACCAAACTCCGGCCGCAGCTTCGTCCATCTCCCCTCTACCTCCCCTCAAACCTGCGTGACACTCGATCGCCTGAACTGGCCGTGGTGATCGATATTCCCTGAACAGTGAAAATTAGGTTTAAAAACTTCAAACCATCACCGCCGCTTCCATGGTCATTGACCGACCATCGCTGCATTTTTCCCGTGACCACCATAGACCCCTCCATCTCCACGAGGCAACTCGACCTCCCTAGATCGTCACAACGCCGGAAATCGATCGAAATACCTACCACGATCATCTTCGAACTGCTACCAAACCACCCCACTAAAAATCATAAAACCCACCTTAAAAATCATCGCTTCCGGTAAGGATTTAAGTTAGATACCTGAATCAATGATTTGTGAAGATTGAAATTTGGCTAATCTTAAGTTTGTTCAGAAATTTGGGTTTCCAGAGAAAATTTTAAGTTGTTTTAATCTTAATTGAATTTTTAAACTTAGTTTATAATGATACAAACATCCTTTGTTTGAATCTTAAATTCAGTCATCAATTAGAAAGAGAGCAAATGATTTTTGAAACCACGGTTTGCATTTTGAACTAAGAACAGATGCAATTTAAAACAATAGCCTGCATATTACACTTCAATCTCCCATATACACGGATAATCATATATGCACAAACATACATATCTAAGATATACTTGCACAGATTTAAACCTTTAAATTTTGAAGAAAAATGTTACTCACCTTGCTTTTAGAAGAAAGAACAGAACTTGATAATGTTGAACAGGCTTGAGTTCTTTGCTTGCTAAAGCTTTTAAGTCTTCAGGTTGAATATTGTTTAAGTTTTGAGTGACACTTGCTTTTGCTTTTTTTTTCTTTCTCAGTTTTGAAAAATGAAACTGGAATGATAATTTGATGTGTACATGAAGTTAAAGTATAAAGGGTATACAAATCTTGTACAGGGTGGTGGTATACTGTTGTTTTTATAAATAACAAAGAACTGACTTTAGTTATAGGCTAGAGGTGTAAACATTAACTGCATGTGTACTTATTCCATGCTTGCCTACATTTTTTTTACTCGGCTGAAATATATTCTTGTGTGCTAGAGGATATAGCATTAATTGCTTTATTACATATTATTTTGTACAAGTGGTAAAATTTGTTTGTACCATATCAGAGATATGTTTTCTCTACCAGGCAAGATTTTGCAACTAAAAATAAAATTGTAAATATTTCGAATGGCATTGAGTTGAGCTAGCATTCATTACATGAGTACTTCATATCTTACTTTACATTTGTTTTGCATTTGAATATGATTTTTTCTTGTTTTTGTTTTTGTTCCATTACTTTGTACTGACTTTTTGTAACATCCCAAAATTATCAATTAAAATAAATAATATACTTAAACTCTTGGGGTTTAATTTGAGAATAAATTTGGAAAAAAAATCTAAAACAAATAAAATAAGTGGAAAATATATATGAAATAAATTCCAAATTTATTTTTGGGTTTAATATTTTGAGATAATAAATGTTTTTAAAGGTCATATAGATTTAAAATCTTATACATATGAACATTTTCATACATTAGTAAATTTAATACACATTGGAATTTAAATTTAAAATTGTTAAAAGATAAGTGTTTATATTTCAAGTTTAAAATCCAAGTTGAATTTAAATTTGGAATAAACGTTTTAAAATTAAGTAGCATTTAAAATCATTGAGGAATAAGTATACAATGGTCAAAACAACCTTTCTTTTGACATTGTACATATGCATATAAATACAAATGAATAAATATATACATGTATTGGTTTATAAAAGTATATATATAATATAGGAAATAAAATTTATAAAGATTTCTTTGCTTTGAAAACAACAAAGGCTGAAACATACATTCACAACAGAGTTGAATGATTAACAAAATCTAGTGCTTAAGATATTTCTTTACAAATGGCACAAACCATCAACTCTTTAATAAAAAATCCAAATAAAAAATTCAGGAAACTCTTCACCTTCTAAAATTCGAATTTTTAAATCCCCTAACACCTGATACTCAGTAATCAAAAGATCTTTGCAATTTTTACTTCAACATTCAAAGAAAAAAAAAGTTCAGAAGAAAAAAAAAAGACTGCCTTCTTCAAATTTAAGCTAAAAAATTGAAATATTTTCTCATGCTTCTGAATAGTAGTGTGATACTTTCAGGTAAGTCTTGTTTTAAAATTTATAGTTTATGAAATTTTGATTTTTAAAATCAAGTGTTAACAATTAATTCAAAACAAAAATTGCAGATTTGTGAAGCAAGGGATTTCTGGTTTTCTTTATGCAGAACAGTTCTTTTCTACTTCTGGAAATAAATTAAAAAAGGCAAGTAAATTTTCATTTTAAAAGCTTGAACTTGAAGTTGTAATTCCTAATGAAGTAAGAGTTTGATTCAACAAGATTGAATCTGTGCAGGAAAAAAATCAAGAATTAAAGGCAATCTTTGGTTTTCAAGTTCAGGAAATGGTTCTCTGTTAAGGATTCAAGCTGTAAGAAATTTTTTGTTATTTTTAATGATTAGAATAAATGAAAACAACATGGGATTATTGCAACCATATCTAATTGTATTGCAGGAAGAATCAAGGTTTAATTTTTCTTTTTGGTTTCAAGTTTCAGAAAAAAAGAAAGAATAATCTTCTCTGCTATAAATCTAAAAGGTAAGTGTAATGAAAACCCTTGTTATTGATAGTTTAAAATGCATAAACATAACTAAAAATAATCATAGATTTGTACACATCAATTTCAGATCTAAAAACCCCAAGAGAATTAAGTAGAAAAGAAGGGAAGTTGCAGGCCTCATCTCTCTGTTTGAAAACTGTCAGTAAACTCTGGAAAAACATGTGAGTAAACCCTGTTTTTCTTTTATCATGGTTGCTATGTGTATGTTTGGGTGATATAGGAAACTTAAATCTTGTTTGCATGCCAGAGATTTGGATGTATGGTTGAATGCTTGGCTTGTCATGTTGATCTTGCAAAAATATTAGCCACTGTTTTAGTTTCAGAAAAAAAATATAAACAAAAAGTGAAAACCTGTAAAATCCATTTTCTTTTTTCCCCTGTCTCTACTTGATTTGAATGATTAACTAAGTTTAGCCATGCATTTTTGTTTCAGTAAACAAGATGGATTTTGTTCAAACTTGCACTAATTTTTTTGAAATAAATCAAAGCAAAGTAGTTTTCCTGGAAACTGTGAAACTCGATTTCATATAGTCTTCTTTTTGCAAGAATAAAACATACCAAAATCCAATTCAATCTTTCTTTATTCCTTCTGAAATAAATTTGTAACAAGTTGAAATTGTGTTTGAGCTTGCATCATGCTTCAGAAAACTAATCAAAACAGGTTTGTAGTCTTACTGGAATTAAAAAAAAACTGTAAACATGATCATGCTCAAATCTCTGGTTCACAAAGTAAACTATCTACAACTACAACCTCTTCTACCTTCTCTTTGCTTCTGGAGATAATTGTAAGTAAGTTAAGGATTGTTTTAAACTGTATTTTATCTCAGTAATGAATCAAAGTAGAGAAACCTGAATTTTCTTCACTGGGAAATGATAAACTCAGTAACAACCCAGATAAGTAATAAATTCGAACATCACATATTTGTATTTCAGAAATATTACTTGAATCCCCTTGGAAAACAATGATTTTTGGAACCAAAATGAAGATTTTTCATTAAGACTTCACCAAGAAATTTGAGTTGATCAGAAAATTTAACTTTTGTCAAGTTCCGACGATCCAAGTGATTGTAGTTCGCGTGATCTTCATCGCAGCTAGATTCAATGCTCGGCATCACCAGAAAAATACTAGGATAATTTTTAAATCTTTGAATTTTCAATTCGAATTTAAAATAGGGTTTAAGAACCCATTTTCATTCGTGTCAGAAAGCATAGTATTGCGCCTTCTAGGGGCGATCGAACTTTGAGCCTCCGGTGGGAATAGAAGCATCTGGTCGCGACGAAGCTTCAGGCGAGTTTTCACGGCCTCTGATGGCCAAGGGAGGTGGCACGCGACCATTTTTTTGATGGCGTGCCTGATGTTTTTTTGGGTTCTGTTGGTCGATTTGAAATTTCGAAATAAATTCGAGATCAGGGTGTTCGAATCGATTTAGGGGGTGGACGTTGACGTGATGGTGGCCGCAGCACCGTCCTACGGCGGCGAGGACAGCCGTGCACGTGCACGTGGTTGGTGGTGTGTCAGCGTGAGGCGTTGGGAAGGACGAGTAGTGACTCGAAGCACAACACGGGTAAGTGGAGTGGAAACTCGAAGAGGGTCTCGGGTTATTTTAGTGCGGAATCGTGTCAATGCTTGGCCTGAAACAAATTTCAAAGAAAAAAGGGGCACGGGTCACTTTAGGGAAAACCCGAAGTAAAGGGGCGATTTTCTCGGGTACAACCCGAAGCAGGTCTCGGGGGATTGAATTTGAAACAGAAATCAGTTTGTTTTTGCCAAATTTTTTTTGAAAACTCAAGTAAATTTATTTTCTGGGTAAATTTAACGATAATGATAAATAGCATATGAAACAAATGGCATTTCAAAATTTATAATTTTATAAAAGTTGTTTTTAAAGTTTAATTTAACAAAAAATTTAAAAGTAAAATAAATTTTTAAATGCTAATTTAAAAAACCAAATTGATTTATAAAAATGAAGAATAATTAACCCTTAAGGCTTGAAATGATTTTACAATCTAAAAGTAAATAATTAAAGAATAGGGAATTTATAAAATATAATTAAAACTTAATTAATTAACAATTAAGGATCCATAAGTTTAATAAATCAAAGGATAACTAACTAATTAAGCCAATTAAACTAATTTATAATTAAGTAAAATTCAGCATTGACTCAAAATGATTAATAAAGACAATTATATGGCCAATTCACTTTAATCACAGTAACTTGAATCAACGATGATTGACCATCATCAAATACTCTATACTGTACTGACATTTTTGTTGTGATGCTGTGATTGCTTTGTGATGGACTGTGATTTATGATTTGTTCCTATATGTTTGTGAAACCCTTTTTGCCCGTAAAACGGCATTTAAACTTCGATGCGACATGGAGTCGGATTTCAGTTTGTTATCCGAAACCCACATCGAACCCTGAATGTGAACCTTTGTGATTGATACACCCACATGTTTTAAATTTGAGCGCTCACTATTCGGATTAGCCGGGAGAGGACCTTTGTGTCATATAACCCATTCCGAATAGTGATTCAACGAATGGATTGCATTTGAAGACTGGCGGTGAAGACCGGGTGTCTTCGAAAACGATAGGATAACCTATCGATTGTCTCTGCACCGAGTTGCTCCGGTATAGGGATTCCCTAAGTGATGGGAAGTCCGATCGGGATTGTGGACGCCCGGATTTGCAAGGGCTTCTTCCTTTATTGGACGAAGTGCCTTCGGTTCTGTTCGAACCCAAAACAGACTTGTATGGTCGTGTGTCTGACACTACGCTTTGAGATATAAAGCCGATTTCTTTCAAATACACATTTGTTGGTGGCGGAGAATTTATTCTCTTAGCTTAATACCCTTCTCTGAGACGTACGAGCTCAGGGGTTATGTAGTTGAAGGTTATCAGCAATTTACTCCCAATTTGGTAGTGTGGCATACTAAGTGCTGTTGTATATTGATGATCATTTGTTGATCATTTGTGATCAAAGCATGCCTTTCGTGTAAAGCGTAGCTTTGTGGACGAGACCTCATCGGACCTCACACCTCGGAAATGGTCGAAAAAGGAAAGATGCGGCAAGGTTATGAGGGTCGCGCCCTTTAGGGTATGCCATTTCCTTCTGGAAAAAGGTAGTGTCATGGTATGGAGCCCAGATACTTACCTATGTAGTTGCTTCAATCTCATTATTCTGTGTGGTTGTTGCTTTATGATGGAAGGCCCTCGGATAAAGGTCCCAAAGGACCGGGGAGTGGCATACTCGAGTAGTAGTTACCTAGTTACAGAGGTAACCCGGCCTTGTGTTGGCAGAGAGTCGGGTAGGTTCTCGGGACGTCCCGCCAGAGGCATACCCATGTGGCATAGGAAGTTCCTTGACCTGACCATTTGTTGGAAATCCAATTCCCAATACGAACCCCGTACGGTTTTATTTGTATTACCTACCATTTATTATGGTGGCGCCCCACTGTTTAGATGGTAGCTATAGTAGGCATACGATACTGGTCGTATGTTGGCTAGGATTGATATTATACTTTCGAAATGGCTTTCTACACTATGCACTAGTAATAATATCAAAGAATTTTCCCGTATCAAGCATATTTGACTATCATAAGAAGAAATCTCCTCCAATTCTGCGATTGCATTGTGCGTGTGGCGGGAGGTCTTATGGTAGTTTCATTTTCCAAAAGCATACCGATTTTTCTTGTATAAAATCTGTTTTATTTGAAAGCAATTATCTTTGTTTACTCATACCAGTCCTATGACTGACCCGGAGTTTATTGTTTCCTTTCTAAACTCTGGGTGCCCCCCATTTCTACACGGGCAGCCTAGTAGCAGGTTTCTATATTTTGGCTCTAGCTACGGTTTGGAGTATTTTGGTTTTTGGAGGCTCATACCTTAGAGTCATTTTGGAAGCTTTTGGATCTCGAGGTGCTTAGTTTGGTGTTCTCTATCATTCTCTATCCTTTTGAAGACTTTTGGCATATGATATCTTGCTGTTCTATTGTGTCATTCTATTTGGAGATGTTATTCATGTATTATGTACTCTGATGTTGTAACAGATATTATTATGATGTTGTATCTGTGATATGATGCATGATATTCATTGTATTTCCGCTGCTTTATATTCATCTAATGTTGTTATAAGCTCCATCCGACTGGAGTTCGATGTTTTAATCAATGACAGTTGAATACTAGTGAGGTATTTAATGTCAATTTTCGAACGTTGAATTTCGGGTCGTGACAGTTGGTATCAGAGCTAAAGGTTGAGTAAGAACTTTAGCTACGGAGTATAACACATTAGATGGCTCATTAGAGATAGGGTGAAGTATACCCTAGAATGAGTATAATCGATCAAAACCTCAAATTTTTCTTAGTCTGTTTCCTTTAACTGCCAATATTTCTTAAGATATCTCGTCCAAATATCTAAGCCAATTTTCTTACTAATTACAGATAGTAAGGATGAGCGGCCGAAGGGGCAGAGTAGGGGGGCGAGGAAATGCCACAGCACCTAACCAAGTTCCCCCTACCACCGAGGCAGCATTACCTATTCAGAATCAGCCGAATCTGGCTGACTTATATAAGAACTTCTTAAGGCTTAGGGGTAAGCCATTCACCGGCAAAGAGACGATTGTTGAGGCCCAGGCATGGATTAAGTCTTGTGAGAAAATCTTTAAGGGGCTTAAGCTGCAAGATGATCAGATGTGTCTCATAGCTACTTGGCAATTTCAAGGTGAAGCCTTAGCTTGGTGGGAGACTGTCACTATTGATGAGCTTGAGGACGAATTCACTTGGGGCAGATTCAAAGAAGTATTTGAGAAGCGCTACATGCCATCGGCCGGGATTTCTCGTATGTACCAGGAATTCATGGACTTGAAGCAAGGAAGTTTATCATTCGAGGAGTATCTCAACAAATTCAATGAATTGTCTCGCTTTGGTCCAGAATTAGTGAACACGCCTTTGAAGAAGAATGAGAGATTCATTCGTGGGATGAATAAAAAGTTCCACGAAAGGATGACTGGCCACGTCAAAGAATCCTTCTCAGATTTGGTTGATATGGAATACCGTTATGCTACACTAGACATGCAAGAAGCATCGAGGGAGAAAGGAAACTCAAGTAATCAGAATTGGAAGAAGAGGAAATTTGGAGGCAAGAAACCATGGCAAGGCAAGGAGAGAAAGAAGAGTAATCAAGGGAGCACTACGGAGAATGTCACTTACTATAATTGCTTGGAGAAGGGCCACTATTCTAATAGCTGCAAGAAGCCAAAGAGAGATCAATCCACTCAAGCAAAGCCCAGGAAGTGCTATTATTGTCAGAAAGTGGGACATGAAGTTAAGGACTGCCCAGTTATGAAGCAAGCCCAGACAACTAAAGTATACTCAGTCAAAGACAAGCCTACATCTTCCAAATCAGAAAAGGGAAAGGGAGTTCTGGAAGGTAATCTTACTATTTATGACAGCATTGTTAGAGTTCTTTTTGATACTGGCGCTACACACAGTTTTATCTCTCAACAAGCTATTAATGAATTGAATATTGAACTTGATTTTGTTGATGAGCCTATATGTGTAAGGAATCCAGTTGGAGGTCCCGCAAACCTTTGTCTTCGATGTAGAGATGTTCCTATCTCATATTCTTGCCATCAATTCCCTATTGGTCTCTTTGTTCTTGACTTCAACGAGTTTGAAGTTTTACTCGGAATGGATTGGTTAGCAAAATATGAAGCCAAATTGGATTGCAATAATCGGTTGATTTCAATCAAAACCAAATTTGGGGATTTCATCGAAATTTCTTGTGAGGACCCTAGTCCTAAAAGGGAAGGGTTGATGTATAATTTGGGTTATCCTGAACCCAGCTTGGAATCTATTCCTATTGTTAGAGATTTTCCAGATGTATTTGAAGAGTGAAATCTCTACCTCCTCACCGAGAAATAGAATTCAGAATCGACCTTGTGCCTAATGCTCGTCCTGTCGTTCATCCAAGTCGTAGGATGGCACCTAAGGAAAGGGTTGAATTAGTCGAGCAAACTAGAGATTTACTAGAAAAAGGGTTGATTCGACCCAGTGTTTCTGAATGGGGCTCAGTCGTCGTATTTGTTGCTAAGTCAGACGGATCTTTGAGGTTGTGCGTGGATTACCGCGATCTCAATAAGCAGACTCTCAAGAATAAATTCCCACTGCCCAGAATTGATGGTTTATTTGATCAGTTGCACGGCGCTTGTTTCTTTTCGAAGATGGATCTAGCCCAAGGATTCCATCAATTACGAATCGCCGAAGACTGTATCCATTTGACAGCTTTTAGGGGTCCCAATATGTTGTACGAATGGTTAGTCATGCCTTTTGGGCTAACCAATGCCCCAGCATACTTTATGGACCTTATGACTCGTGTGTTTCGGGATGTATTGAATAAATTTGTGCTCGTATTCATTGATGATATTTTAGTCTATTCCAAGACCGAAGAGGAGCATGCCGAACACCTTAGAATTGTCTTGGAGATATTGAGGAGAAACATTCTGCATGCCAAATTTTCCAAATGCCACTTTTGGGTCAAAGAAGTCAAATTTCTTGGCCATATTGTTAATGAAGAAGGAATTTCTGTTGATCCTAGCAAAATTTCTGCCATTCTTGATTGGAGGAGACCTACTACCCCAAAGGAAGTTCGAAGCTTTTTGGGCCTAGCAGGTTATTATCGAAAGTTTGTTCAGGACTTCTCGAAGTTAGCTAGTCCATTGACCAAGCTAACAATGAAGAATGCAAAGTTTATTTGGACTCCAAAATGTGAAGAAGCTTTTGAGGAATTGAAGAAGAGATTAACCACCGATCCTGTTCTAGCTATTATCAACGGGAATCAGGGTTTATCTGTTTATACCGATGCTTGCGGTGAAGGCTTGGGTGCAGTATTGATGCAAAACGGGAAGGTGATTGCCTACGCGAGTAGACAATTACGTCCTCATGAAAGAAATTATCCGACCCATGATTTGGAGCATCTATCTGTTATCTTTGCTTTAAAAATATGGCGACATTATCTTCTGGGTAAGAATCTTTTCAGCTTTCTTAATAATCTACAAATTTAATTTAGTTTAACTTAACCAATATACTTATCGAACTCTCTTTATTTCTAGGTGAAAAATTCGAATTATTCATCGACCATAAATCCTTGAAATATCTCTTCATCCAAAAAGATCTGAATTTGCGACAACAACGTTGGCTGGAATTTCTGGCATCTTATGACCTAGACATTCTATATACACCCGGAAAAGCCAATGTGGTTGCCGATGCTTTAAGCAGAAGACACGCTGTTCTCGCATACCTTGTTATTGCCCCTACTCTTCTTAAGAGGATTGCAAAACAGCAGACCGAAGACAAATTTCTTCGGGAAATTTGTAGAAGAATAGTTCGAGGAGAGAATTCCAGTTTTGAAATTGATGATAATGAAGTTATAAAGATGAAAGGAAAAATCTGTGTCCCCGACATTCCAGATTTGAAACGAGAAGTGTTAGATGAATGTCACAAATCAAAATTCAGCATCCATCCAGGAGTCCACAAGATGTATAGAGATATCAAAAGAACTTTCTGGTGGAAGACGATGAAGAGAGATATATCTATTTATGTGAGTCGCTGTGCTACTTGCCAACAGTTAAGAGCGACCAAAAGAAGATGGCGGGTTTGCTTCAGCCTTTAGAGGTGCCCAAGTGGAAATGGGACCAAGTGTCGATGGATTTCATCGACGGTTTGCCTCGTACTCGAAAGGGCAATGAAGCGATTTGGGTCATTGTAGATCGTTTGACTAAGTCAGCCCACTTCTTGCCAGTAAAAGCTACCCGCACGGCTGCAAGTCTAGCTAATTTATATGTGAAAGAAATTGTCCGTCTCCATGGCATTCCTAGCATCATAGTGAGAAATCGTGACCCGATCTTCACTAGTAGATTTTGGAAGGCGTTTCAAGACGCATTGGGAACTAAGCTGCATTTCAGTACTGCTTATCACCCACAGTCTGATGGGCAGACAGAAAAGATCAATCGAATCTTGGAGGACCTATTGCGAGCTTGTATTCTTGATTTTGGTGGTTCTTGGGAGGATCATTTGCATCTGGTCGAGTTCTCCTATAACAACAGCTATCAGGCCAGTATCGAGATGGCTCCCTTTGAGGCTTTATATGGCCGACCATGTCGATCACCGGCATGCTGGATCGAGGCAGGTGATAGACTCATTCTTGGGCCAGACATGATTAAAGAAGCCACCGAGAAAGTTGATTTTATTCGAAAGAAATTGAAGACAGCTCAGAGTCGTCAAAAGAGCTATTACGATCGTAGAAGACGGGATTTGGAATTCCAGGTTGGGGATTCTGTTTTTCTTAAAGTATCTCCTATGAGAGGTGTACTGAGATTTAGGAAGACCGGTAAACTAGCACCACGATATATTGGTCCTTTTCCTATTCTGGAGAGGATTGGTTCTCTAGCCTACCGTGTGCAGTTGCCTAGCTGGTTATCGGGAGTGCATGATGTATTCCACATTTCTAGCCTTCGGAAGTATGTGCACGATCCGGACAGTATTGTTGAAGAAGCTTCCCAACAAGATCTTGACATCACTCCCAATCTAACCGTTAAAAGAGAACCGATAAAGATTGTGGATCGTGAGGAGAAGCAATTAAGGAACAAGGTTGTAAAGATGGTAAAAGTTCAGTGGAGTGGCGATCCAAAGGACTGCACTTGGGAAACTGAAGATAATATGCAGAAATCTTATCCCAAATGCAGAGTGGATATCTCGGCTTAGCCAGTAAGCCATTTCCTTATTCTTTTTGAATCATATATTCTTTTTCTGTTTTTCTCTCTCTTTCAATTTCGAGGACGAAATTTTCTTAAGGAGGGGGTATTTGTAACATCCCAAAATTATCAATTAAAATAAATAATATACTTAAACTCTTGGGGTTTAATTTGGGAATAAATTTGAAAAAAAAATCTAAAACAAATAAAATAAGTGGAAAATATATATGAAATAAATTCCAAATTTATTTTTGGGTTTAAGATTTTGAGATAATAAATGTTTTTAAAGGTCATGTAGATTTAAAATCTTATACATATGAACATTTTCATACATTAGTAAATTTAATACACATTGGAATTTAAATTTAAAATTGTTAAAAGATAAGTGTTTATATTTCAAGTTTAAAATCCAAGTTGAATTTAAATTTGGAATAAACGTTTTAAAATTAAGTAGCATTTAAAATCATTGAGGAATAAGTATACAATGGTCAAAACAACCTTTCTTTTGACATTGTACATATGCATATATATACAAATGAATAAATATATACATGTATTGGTTTATAAAAGTATATATATAATATAGGATATAAAATTTATAAAGATTTCTTTGCTTTGAAAACAACAAAGGCTGAAACATACATTCACAATAGAATTTAATGATTAACAAAATCTAGTGCTTAAGATATGTCTTTACAAATGGCACAAACCATCAACTCTTTAATAAAAAATTCAAATAAAAAATTCAGGAAACTCTTCACCTTCTTAAATTCGAATTTTTATATCCCCTAACACCTGATACTCAGTAATCAAAAGATCTTTGCAATTTTTACTTCAACATTCAAAGAAAAAAAAAATTCCGAGGAAAAAAAGAGACTGCCTTCTTCAAATTCAAGCTAAAAATCTGAAATATTTTCTCATGCTTCTGAACAGTAGTGTGATACTTTCAGGTAAGTCTTGTTTTAAAATTTATAGTTTATGAAATTTTGATTTTTAAAATCAAGTGTTAACAATTAATTCAAAACAAAAATTGCAGATTTGTGAAGCAAGGGATTTCTGGTTTTCTTTATGCAGAACAGTTATTTTCTACTTCTGGAAATAAATTAAAGAAGGCAAGTAAATTTTCATTTTAAAAGCTTGAACTTGAAGTTGTAATTCCTAATGAAGTAAGAGTTTAATTCAACAATATTGAATCTGTGCAGGAAAAAAAAATCAAAAATTAAAGGCAATCTCTGGTTTTCATGTTCAGGAAATGGTTCTCTGTTAAGGATTCAAGCTGTAAGAATTTTTTTTGTTATTTTTAATGATTAGAATAAATGAAAACAACATGGGATTAATGCAACCATATCTAATTGTATTGCAGGAAGAATCAAGGTTTAATTTTTCCTTTTGGTTTCAAGTTTCAGAAAAAAAGAAAGAATAATCTTCTCTGCTATAAATCTAAAAGGTAAGTGTAATGAAAACCCCTGTTATTGATAATTAAAATGCATAAACATAACTAAAAATAATCATAGATTTGTACACATCAATTTCAGATCTAAAAACCCCAAGAGAATTAAGTAGAAAAGAGGGGAAGTTGCAGGCCTCATCTCTCTGTTTGAAAACTGTCAGTAAACTCTGGAAAAACATGTGAGTAAACCCTGTTTTCTTTTATCATGGTTGCTATGTGTATGTTTGGGTGATATAGGAAACTTAAATCTGGTTTGCATGCCATAGATTTGGATGTATGGTTGAATGCTTGGCTTGTCATGTTGATCTTGCAAAAATATTAGCCACTGTTTTAGTTTCAGAAAAAAAATATAAACAAAAAGTGAAAACCTGTAAAATCCATTTTCTTTTTCCCCCTGTCTCTACTTGATTTGAATGATTAACTAAGATTAGCCATGCATTTTTGTTTCAGTAAACAAGATGGATTTTTTTCAAACTTGCACTAATTTTTAATAAATCAAAGCAAAGTAGTTTTCCTGGAAACTATGAAACTCAATTTCATATAGTCTTCTTTTTGCAAGAATAAAACATATCAAAATCCAATTCAATCTTTCTTTATTCCTTCTGAAATAAATTTGTAACAAGTAGAAATTGTGTTTGAGCTTGCATCATGCTTCATAAAACTAATCAAAACAGGTTTGTAGTCTTACTGGAATGAAAAAAAAAACTGTAAACATGATCATGCTCAAATTTCTGGTTCACAGAGTAAACTATCTACAACTACAACCTCTTCTACCTTCTCTTTGCTTCTGGAGATAATTGTAAGTAAGTTAAGGATTGTTTTAAACTGTATTTTATCTCAGTAATGAATCAAAGCAGAGAAACCTGAATTTTCTTCACTGGGAAATGATAAACTCAGTAACAACCCAGATAAGTAATAAATTCGAACATCATATTTATATTTCAGAAATATTACTTGAATCCCCTTGGAAAACAATGATTTTTAGAACCAAAATGAAGATTTTTCATTGATCCTTCACCAAGAAATTTGAGTTGATCAGAAAATTTGACTTTTGTCAAGTTTCGGCGATCCAAGTGAATGTAGTTCGCGTGATCTTCGTTGCAGCTAGATTCAATGCTCGGCATCACCAGAAAAATACTAGGATAATTTTTAAATCTTTGAATTTTCAATTCGAATTTAAAATAGGGTTTAAGAACCCATTTTCATTCGTGTCAGAAAGCATAGTACTGCGCCTTCTAGGGGCGATCGGACTTTGAGCCTCCGGTGGTAATAGAAGCATCTGGTCGCGGCGAAGCTTCAGGCGAGTTTTCACGGCCTCTGATTGCCAGGGGAGGTGGTGCCGACCATTTTTTTTGATGGCATGCCTGATGCCTTTTTTTGGGTTCTGTTGGTCGATTTGACATTTCGAAATAAATTCGAGATCAGGGTGTTCGAATCGATTTAGGGGGTGGACGTTGACGTGATGGTGGCCGCAGCACCGTCCAACGGCGGCGAGGATAGTCGTGCACGTGCACATGGTTGGTGGTGTGTCAGCGTGAGGCGTTGGGAAGGACGAGTAGTGACTCGAAGCACGACACGGGTAAGTGGAGTGAAAACTCGAAGAGGGTCTCGGGTTATTTTAGTGTGGAATCGTATCAATGCTTGGCCTGAAACAAATTTCAAAGAAAAAAAGGGGCGCGGGTCACTTTGGGGAAAACCCAAAGTAAAGGGGCGATTTTCTCGGGCACAACCCGAAGCAGGTCTCGGGGGATTGAATTTGAAACAGAAATCAATTTGTTTTTGCCAATTTTTTTTGAAAACTCAAGTAAATTTATGTTCTGGGTAAATTTAATGATAATGATAAATAGCATATGAAACAAATGGCATTTCAAGATTTATAATTTTATAAAAGTTGTTTTTAAAGTTTAATTTAACAAAAATTTTAAAAGTAAAATAAATGTTTAAATGCTAATTTAAAAAACCAAATTGATTTATAAAAATGAAGAATAATGAACCCTTAAGGCTGGAAATGATTTTACAATCTAAAAGTAAATAACTAAAGAATAGGGAATTTATAAAATATAATTAAAACTTAATTAATTAACAGTTAAGGATCCATAAGTTTAATAAATCAAAGGATAACTAACTAATTAAGCCAATTAAACTAATTTATAATTAAGTAAAATTCAGCATTGATTCAAAATGATTAATAAAGACAATTATATGGCCAATTCACTTTAATCACAGTAACTTGAATCAACGATGATTGACCATCATCAAATATTCTATACTGTATTGACATTTTTGTTGTGATGTTGTGATTGCTTTGTGATGGACTGTGATTTATGATTTGTTCCTATATGTTTGTGAAACCCTTTTTGCCCGTAAAACGACATTTAAACTTCGATGCGACAGGGAGTCGGATTTCAGTTTGTTATCCGAAACCCACATCGAACCCTGAATCTGAACCTTTGTGATTGATACACCCACATGTTTTAAATTTGAGCGCTCACTATTCGGATTAGCCAGGAGAGGACCTTTGTGTCATATAACCCATTCCGAATAGTGATTCGACGAATGGATTGCATTTGAAGACCGGCGGTGAAGACCAGGTGTCTTCGAAAACAATAGGATAACCTATCGATTGTCTCTGCACCGAGTTGCTCCGGTATAGGGATTCCCTAAGTGATGGGAAGTCCGACCGGGATTGTGGACGCCCGGATTTGCAAGGGCTTCTTCCTTTATTGGACGAAGTGCCTTCGGTTCTGTTTGAACCCGGAACAGACTTGTATGGTCGTGTGTCTGACACTACGCTTTGAGATATAAAGCCGATTTCTTTCAAATACATATCTGTTAGTGGCGGAGAATTTATTCTCTTAGCTTAACACCCTTCTCTGAGACGTGCGAGCTCAGAGGTTATGTAGTTGAAGGTTATCGGCAATTTACTCCCAATTTGGTAGTGTGGCATACTAAGTGCTGCTGTATAGTGATGATCATTTGTTGATCATTTGTGATCAAAGCATGGCTTTCGTGTAAAGCGTTGCTTTGTGGACGAGACCTCACACCCCGGAATGGTCGAAACAGGAAAGATGCGGCAAGGTTATGAGGGTCGCGCCCTTTAGGGTATGTCATTTCCTTCTGGAAAAAGGTAGTGTCATGGTATGGAGCCCAGATACTTACCTATGTGGTTGCTTCAATCTTATTATTCTATGTGGTTGTTGCTTTATGATGGAGGGCCCTCGGATAAAGGTCCCAAAGGACCGGGGAGTGGCATACTCGAGTAGTAGTTACCTAGTTACAGAGGTAACCCGGCCTTGTGTTGGCAGAGAGCCGGGTAGGTTCTCGGGACGTCCCGCCAGAGGCGTACCCATGTGGCATAGGAAGTTCCTTAGCCTGACCATTTGTTGTAAATCCAATTCCCAAAACGAACCCCGTACGGTTTTAGTCGTATTACCTACCATTTACTTGTGGTGGCGCCCCACTGTTTAGATGGTAGCTATAATAGGCATACGATACTGGTCGTATGTTGGCTAGGATTGATATTATACTTTCGAAATGGCTTTCTACACTATGCACTAGTAATAATATCAAAGAATTTTCCCGTATCAAGCATATTTGACTATCATAAGAAGAAATCTCCTCCAATTCTGCGATTGCATTGTGCGTGTGGCGGGAGGTCTTATGGTAGTTTCATTTTCCAAAAGCATACCGATTTTTCTTGTATAAAATCTGTTTTATTTGAAAGAAATTATCTTTGTTTACTCATACCAGTCCCATGACTGACCCGGAGTTTATTGTTTCCTTTCTAAACTCTGGGTGCCCACCATTTCTACACGGGCAACCTAGTAGCAGGTTTCTATATTTTGGCTCTAGCTACGGTTTGGAGTATTTTGGTTTTTGGAGGCTCATACCTTAGAGTCATTTTGGAAGCTTTTGGATCTCGAGGTGCTTAGTTTGGTGTTCTCTATCATTCTCTATCCTTTTGAAGACTTTTGGCATATGATATCTTGTTGTTCTATTACGTCATTCTATTTGGAGATGTTATTCATGTATTATGTACTCTGATGTTGTAACAGATATTATTATGATGTTGTATCTGTGATTTGATGCATGATATTCATTGTATTTCCGCTGCTTTATATTCATCTAACGTTGTTATAAGCTCCATCCGACTGGAGTTCGATGTTTTAATCAATGACAGTTGAATACAAGTGAGGTATTTAATGTCAATTTTCGAACGTTGAATTTCGGGTCGTGGCACTTTTACCGTTTTGTTTTAGTAGATATTTCTTTGTCTTTTGTTTGTATGTATTTTGTGTCTTTACTTTTGTTAAATATATGTTTACTGCCTTCATGCTTTTGGCTTGTTACTTTAAAATTATAAATGAAATTCTATAACTATTATGTTGTTATAATTTTAACCATGCGTATTTATTTATTTTATAACATTTATTTTTGAAAGCTTAAACAATTCTAGAATTATTTACCATATTCATTTCATATTTTATATAATTATAATTTATATGAAATGTCTTGTTTTAACCTTATATCAAAATCCAAATGCAAAATTATTTTCTAAGATATTTGCTTTTAAATCCCAAATTAAATTTCCAATCTATTTTATATACAAGTGTTCAGATATCCAGATTAATTTCAATTAATCCTTAATTTAACTAACATTATATATAAATTTTCAATCAATTCACGATTTTTATTTCAGAAATGAAATTAATTGTCGAATTAAAATAAATTAAAACTCGGGATCGTTACATTTTATCACCCTTTCTGATGGGGATCCCGGACGTGATCAGCGAATATCCGGATTTGCAAGGGCTTCTTTAAAGTGCCTTCAGTTCCGTTTGATCTCAGAACGGACTTGTATGGATGTGTGTCTGACGTTACACTTTGAGATGTAAAGCTGGTTTTTATCAAATACATTTTCGTTGGTGGCAGAGAATTTATTCTCATAGCTTAACACCCTTCTCTAGGACGTACGAGCTTAGAGGTTATGTATTTGATGGTTACTAGCAATACATTCCTAATTTGGTAATGTGACATACGAAGTGCCGTTGATCATTTTTTGATCAAACCACGGCTTTGTGAAAAGTGTAGCTTTGTGGACGAGACTTCGTCGGACCTCACACCCCAGAAAAGGTCAAAACATGAAGGATGCAGCAAGGTTATTTGGGGGTAGCGCGCCCGAGGGTATGTTCATTTCTTCTGGAAAAGGATCGTATCATGGTATGGAGCTCAGTTATTTAACCTATATGGTTGCTGCAAATTTATTACTTTGTGGTTGAGGATCCTCGGATAAAGGTCGCAAACAACCGGGGGATGGCATACTCGTGTAGTAGTTACCTAGTTACAGATGTAACCCTGCCTTTTATTGGCAAAGAGATGGTTAAGTTCTCGGAGCGTCCCTCCAGTGACGTACCCATGTGGCCCAGGAAGTTCCTTAGCCTGACCTTTTGTTGGAAATCCAAAAAAACAATACGAGCCCTTTACGATTGCAATTGTATAACCTGCCTCCTCAGGAGGCAGCTATAGCAGGCGTAATATAATGGTACCTATGCTGGCTAAGATTTATATTATACTTTAGAAATATTTTCCATACTATATGCTAATGATAATATCAAAAAAAAATTGCGTATCAAGCATGTTTGACTGTCATAAGGAGAAATCTTCCCCTAGTGTGCGATTGCATTGTGTGTGTGCCGGGAGGCCTATGGTAGTTTCATTTTCCAAAAGCATAGCGGATTTCCTTTTCTTTTCTTTGTGAAAATAGTTGTTTTTAAGATCTCACACCAGTCTCATGACACACCAGTCCCATGGTTATTTAAATAGTTATACCCTATCTACTAATTTTATTCTAAAATTAGTTTGGATTTGAAGTCTTATATGTGATAATTAGTATAATGTTTTCATAACCAATATTTAAGTAAGTATTTAAGATAGTTTTATTTTAAATGTCTCCAAGAATATTTTGGATAAGAGATTTGAATTATTTTAAAATATTTTAACTCGACAAATTTTAAGTGGAATTAAATAAATATTTGGAAATTTATTCCGCGTAAGGCAAAATGATTTGAAATTTGTTTCAAAGGATTGAAATGTGGAAAGTGATTTGAAATTTGTTTTCTAAAGATTGAAATGTGAAAATATATCTTGCGAATATATTTTGAAAATAAATAATTGGGAAAAATTATTTAAATCTTGGTGATTGTTGTGAATGTTGTTTGATAGTTAAATAACCGACTATCTATATTGGCCTTTAAATGGCGTTTGAATTTCGATGCGACCAAGGGTCGGATTCCAAATGGATATTCGAAAACCACATCAAATCTTTGTGATAGTGATGGATCTTTTGTTTAAAAAGATCAAAGTGGAAATTTGTTGTGATTTGTTTGAAATCTAAATGTAATACTTATTTTTTTTAAATAAACGCTCGTTGTTCGGATTAGCCGAGATAGGACTTTGTGTCATAAAACCCATTCAGAATAATGATATGACAAAATGGGATTGCATTTGAAGATGGTGTTGAAGACCGGGTATTTTCGAAAATGAAAGGATTACCTATCAAATGTCTCTACACCGGGTTGCTCCGGTATAGA
Source organism: Allium cepa (assembly GCA_030765085.1). NCBI lineage: Eukaryota > Viridiplantae > Streptophyta > Magnoliopsida > Asparagales > Amaryllidaceae > Allium > Allium cepa. The sequence continues at coordinate 573,443,948 of CM060937.1, read as the reverse complement.
GATTTTATCACCCTTTGTGATGGGGATTCCGGACGTGATTAGTGAATATCCAGATTTGTAAGGGCTTCTTTGAAGTGCCTTCGGTTCCGTTCGATCCGGGAACGGACTTGTATGGATGTGTCTCTGACGTTGCACTTTGAGATGTAAAGCTGGTTTCTATCAAATACATTTCTGTTGGTGGCGGAGAATTTATTCTCTTAGCTTAACACTCTTCTCTGAGACGTACGAGCTCAGTGGTTATGTAGTGTATGGTTACGAGTAATACATTCCCAATTTGGTAATATGGCATTCGAAGTGATGCTGATCATTTGTTGATCAAAGCATGGCTTTGTAAAAAGTGTAGCTTTGTGGACGAGACTTCGTCGGACTTCACACCCCAGAAATGGTTGAAACAGGAAGGATGCAGCAAGGTAATTTGGGGGTAGCACCCCCTAAGGGTATGTTCGTTTCCTTCTGGAAAAGGGTTGTTTCATGGTATGGAGCCTAGGTATTTAACCTATATGGTTGCTGTAAATTTATTACTTTGTGGTTGTTGCTTTGTGGTTAAGGATCCTCGAATAAAGGTCGCAAACGACCGGGGGATGGCATACTCGTGTAGTAGTTACCTAGTTACAGAGAAATTTGGCCTTGTGTTGGCAGAGAGCTGGTTAAGTTCCCGGGGCGTCCCTCCAGAGGCATACCCATGTGGCCCCGGATGTTTCTTAGCCTGACCATTTGTTGGAAATCCTAAAAAACAATATGAGCCCTTTACTATTGCAATTGTATAATCTACCTCCTCAAGAGGTAGCTATAGTAGGCATAATATAATGGTACCTATGTTGGTTAAGATTTATATTATACTTTCGAAATGTTTTCCACACTGTGCGCTAAAGATAATATCAAAAAGATTTTGCGTATCAAGCATGTTTGACTATCATAAGGAGAAATCTCCTCCAAGTGTGCGATTGCATTGTGTGCGTGCTAGTAGGCTTATGGTAGTTTTATTTTCCAAAAGCATAGCGGATTTCTTTTTCTTTTCTTTGTGAAAATAATTGTTTTTGAGATATCACACCAGTCCCATGACTAACCTGAAGTTTATCGTTCCCTTCCAAAACTCTGATTGTCCAAAATTTTCCATACGGGTAGCCTAGAGTCAGGTTATCGGTTATTCGGGAGCGATGTCACGATATATGCTATGGAGTCTGGAGTTCAAACTGGATGGCGAAGCGTATTACTAGTATATAATATTTCTTTTCCGCTGTTTGTTGTTATAATACTCTGATGATGTAATATGGTGTATAAACAGATATGATTCTTTGTTTTAAAAAATTTCATTTATCTATTATATTTGTTCAGCTGCGAAATGTGAGATTCTGTTATTGTTTCTGTTTCTTTTTCTGTCTTCTTCTTCTTTAACCCTAACGATTTGGCTTTCCGGCATTCGACTGTGTGGCATTTGATATAGTGGACGTATTGATGTCGACTTTCGGGCGTTGAAAAATTAGGTCATTACAGGTATGAAAAGGGACATAGTCTTAGGAGTAAAGCAATGCTTATACTGCCAGCAAGTGAAAGCTGAGCATCATAAGCCAAGTGGATTGCTTCAACCTTTTGATATACTGGTGTGGAATGAGATTCTATATTCATGGATTTTATTGACAGATTTCCAAGGTCAAGTAGAGGAATGTAAGTATTTGGGTTATAGTGGATAGATTGACCAAGAGTGTAGATATTATTCCCGTTAAGTCGACAAGGATGACACCCGTTTTGGCTAAGTTATTTATGAAGAATATTGTTAGAGTTACATGGGATTCTTAGTAGTATAGTCATTGACAGAGATGTCTTATTCAGTAGCGAATTCTAAAAGAGTTTACAAGAGGTTTTGGGCACTGATGTTAAGATGAGTACCGCTTATCTTCCGCAAATAGATGGAAAACGGAAAGAGTTAGCAAAGTTTTGAAGATCTGCTAAGGGATTTTTACTAGATTTTAGAAGATCGTGGGAAGACCAACTACACTTAATCGAGTTTTCCTATAACAATAGTTATCAGATTAGTATAGGTATGACACCTTTTGAAGCTTTGTATAGAAGACCTTGTAAATCACCCACGTGTTGGTAAAAGACTAGAGATAGATTGATTCTTGGTTAAGATTTTGTAAGAGAAACTACAGAAAAGGCTGAGTCGATAAAAGTTAGGATGAAGGAAGCTCTGTTTAGGCAAAAAATTTATGCAAGTAAGAGATGGAAAGACTTAGAATTCTTAGCGGGAGATCATGTCTTCATCAAAGTATCACTGATAAAGAGTGTAGTAAGATTTGGATAATCAGGGAAATTGGCACTTAGGTTTGTTGGACTATTTCCTATTATAGAGAATCGAAAAACTCACTTACAAGTAGAGTTACCGAGTAATTTGGCAGGAGTCCACAACATTTTTCATATTTCTCATCTTAGGAAATGTGTTTGTGATACAGAAACTACTATCACTCCAACTATATTGAAGATTTAGTAGTGGAACTGAACATTACCATTGTTGGGCAACAAGTTCGTATTGTGATTAAGGATGAGAAGAGGTTAAGAAACAAAACAGTCAAACTAGTGAAGATCCAGTGAAGTGACAACGAGAAAGATTGTACTTGAGAGACAGAGGATAATATTAGAGACACTTATCATGCTTTGTTTTGATGGTATGTTTTATATCTATGATTGTGTTTGATGTTATGCACCTTATTGTTATTTTGTGGACGAAATTCTTTAAGGAGTGGAGTCTGTAACACATCTAATTTTGATTAATATTATTTAGGATATTTAATTAGATAAATAAAATAAAATAATGTAAAAGGATAAAGAGACTGAGATTTAATAATTCTAATATGGGTCGAGCCTTAATTAATAAACTAATAAGATTGGTCAGAATATTAATTAGAATGAGGATTTGTGAGAAGGAAAAATAGGAAAAGGCTACATTTACTTAACATACACTATTCCATTCTCATTTCCTCCCTCACATGCATTTATACAAACTAAATACTAAGGAAGGTCGACCATTGTTTGAGAACTAAGAGGAAGAACAAGCTAGGAAATTGTGGAGAAAGCTTAAGGAAACTAAATCAATACTCAAACCTTAAGTCTCATTATCTAATCTAGGTGAATGATGATAACACATCTTAAGTTTGCCTATTTAATTTTGGTTTTATGATTAAATCCGAAATTTATGTGTGTTATTATGCCATGATGTGAATGTTTATGATTATATGCTTTATGATGATTTGTTGGATCTATTTATGAAATTGGTTGATAGATTTAAGTGTGAAAACCTATCATATGACACCCAAATGACTTGAAATTTTAAAATGATGTTAGAAACATTATTTTAGAACCGGTTTATTAATTTCATAATTTTTTTGGCAAGACCAGCCAGTTATTATAGTGGATCATCAACTTTTTGTTACAAAAAAGTAATAAATAGATATTAGAAACAAGAGTTAGGTCGATTGCCTATACTACTAATTAACTAACTAAAGAACAGGAGTTAAGCAACATGCCTAAACTATACACATACATAAGCACCACGAAGGGTGCAGACTTACAATTTCTAGCTGCATAAGGAAGTCTAAACTTATTCATACAATTAACAAGCTGCATACGGCAGTCCTAAAACATCACCAATTATAGCTTATCAAAAAGAAAGCAAAGCTGCACAGATCCAGGAAAGGAACAAAGCCAATGATTCCAATAACAAGTCAGGTTCTCAACAAGAAGAAGGCAATTACAATTATGCATTTCACGATAAATTACCAAAGCAGCACCATTGTGAATAGAAGAATATCCCATGAGTAAGCGCACATGGCAGAGACAATATACATAATCAAGAAAACCAAATAACCATCCAAAATGATACCTTAAGGCAATTTCCAGGCAAGACAAATGACACAACATCTAAGAACATGGCAAAGAGAGCCAAAAATTACGACAAGATGAAAAAGCCAGAACCAAGAATTAACAGACACAAAGCAAATACACCATCTTGCCTAGCAAGACAACCCTCAGTAAATAAGCCTCCATTGCATAGAAATTACCAAGGAAAAATACCGAACAGGTGATAAAATGGCTCGGTGCAAAGCAAATCTACACGGAAAAACCAAGCATCAGACTATAACACTGAATGCACAAAAGACCAGTACTCTAAATCTAGAAAAATACCAAAGCAGAAGACCAAAACTATATGACGAGGGAGGCTCAAAGGCTGAGGCCACCACATCAAGGAAAAACCTAGACCATGCAAGAAAGCACAAACCAGAGAAGATAACTGAACGCTTGGAATGGAGAGGTCTCGTCGTTAGGAACCGAGGTCAGAAAAGTCTAGCGGAAGGTAAATCGAGGAGGGAAAGGAATGACCGAAGACGAGTAGCGTTAAAACACAGCTAGAAAGGAAGAAAGGCAAAGGAATGTTGAAAGGGGAAATAAAGATCCAGGGAAGGGTAAGGCAATTGAAGTAGGTTACAGCAATATGGAAAGTGAGGGAAAGGGGAGATAAAGTGCGAAAAAATTAGAAGATGCAGGAAGAAAGAAACAAGGAAAGAGAAAACGAAGATAGCGGCTGGGACGAAGACCTAGATGAAAATTTACTCTTACATATTTTTAATAAAAAATGATAACTTAATTTCATAATTTTCCAAGCAAGTATGAATATTTCGTTAATTTTGTAAGTGAGGAAATTGATTTATTTTGGGTTTTAAATATTAATTAAATAATGTTTTCGGTCTCGAAATTTTTATATGTTAAAGAATACGATAAATCTGATTCATTGTGATTTTTGAGAATTTTTCCCATGTGGCTGCGAATTTATGAATTTATTAGGCCAGAAAAGCTTAATAATTATACCAAAATATTAATATAAATTAGATGGTTTGCTAATTATTTTAGAAACGAGAAATTTGATTACGGTAGTTTTCTAAAAAGTATTTGATAGTGAGAGCTATTATCCAATAAGAATTTGACAAAGAATTGATGTTGGTAAAATGATATTGCTTTTTAAAATTATACAGGAGTTTTATATTAATTTCAAGATTGCCATGCGTCAGTAATCAACGCCGAAGTCCATCTATGCCATATGCCATCACTAACCTTAGGGAAATATATGATATCAACCTTACTGGTATGCAATGATTCCACTAAGGTTGGGGGTTATATATCAATGCCGACATTGATGCCTATGACGTTGGAAATGCCGCTGGTATTCTATGCCGCTAGTCTTCTATGCCACATATGTTCAATGCCGCATATGTTCAATGTCGCCTATTTTATACCACATGTTTTATTGCGACATTCATAATGCCACAAGTTTCATAGTGACGTCCATGATGCTGCATATTTTCTATACTGAAATCAACTCCATAATGTAGCAATGTCGCTATAAGTCGACATATGCTATGTTACGACATTGATGTTGCACATATGAATTTCGATATTGATTATAAAGAGGCAATGATGCTGCTAGTTTCTTATTCCGTCGCGTTTCAGCCATGATGCCGCTACTGGCTATTTTGGACATTGATTTATACGGCAATGATGCTACTTAACCTTAATTTTGACATTTTCATATTTCTAAGTTTTAAAGCTTTATACTATGCAAAATCGTATCTATGCCGCTTATAATCTACAACCATTAAAATTTATGCTATGCGACATAAATGATTTTGGCTTTATGGCCTTGTGTTTTATAAATCAGATGCTTTAACATGGTTTCGATATAGAATGGGTGCAATAATCCCATAGTGGTTATACCAATGTTGCACTTTATCAGCTTAATGGTTTTATTATATACGGCTTCATAGCCTATGGTTTTGAGGTGCGATAACCTCTAAATGACTTCAAAATTCATCAATACTATTATATATATATATATATATATATATATATATATATATAGGCATAATATTTTGAATAAAGTAAAGCACTATAGTTTTCTTGTTTTAAGTATGATTTCAAAGTTTAAATCATTTATAAAGAAATTGGTTCCAAGGAAATAAAAAAGTATTTAGCTCAGAATTTTATTAGATAGTTTATTCTTATCACCTTTAAATAAATTTTGATAGGATGAATTGACTCAAAGATTAGAAAACCAGATGAGACTAGTATAGGGCCGCGCCCTATACATCTGTTGTTAACCAATAGCTGATATTAGTCCAAAATTCCAGTGTGTATGACTTCATCAAGGGTAAGCCTAAAAGTAGGTTTACATAGAGAAATGAATATACAAAGATGAGATAAGTTATTAGTTGGCTGCAAAACCATTAGGATCAAAGTGGCCCTATGAGTAGTAAGTTTTGGACAGACCGTCCAATTCTTTCTAACAATATGTCGGAGAATATAATATATCTGGTATGCCCCAATCAGCTATGTAGGTTTGGAGTTACCTTGAGAAAACTATGATATGGTACAGATAGTCCATTTATTTAGACAGATTAGTCATGATTACCTAGATTTCATGCATGCATATGATTATTTATATTGTTTAGTTTAACCATTGTGATTGTAGATGCTTGATTTGTAAAACATGTATTTTTAAAGAGCATCAGTGAGGGGAAAACCTATCCCACTCAACGACGTTGTCTCATTAGATATCTATTAATTGAGATGGCATATTATTATTGACACCAGACTTATCGTTTGATCCAAAGTTTTTGTTTTTTCCTTTAAACTCTCGGGTACTCAATCGAGTAGTTTGCGAACAAGGTTTCTAGGTTATTTAATTTTGGTGAATAAAGCTTCCGAAAACGTGCAGGAGGTAGAGTTAGCTACATAAGAGGCCATATAGATCCGTTGTGTTATCATTTTGTTTAAATGTATATAATGACATAAGTTATATTTGTCTAGTAGTAAACTCTAATCATCCAAGAGGACATCTTCATATGTCGCTCTTGGAGTATTTGTAATAATTATACTTTATCTAAACCTAGGCAATGCTTTGGGATTTATGTAATGAATATGGAAATTAATTAATAACATCTGCGTTTTGAAATTTTTTCATATTCCTATGCTTTGATGTTAATGATAATATTAACTGATCTCATTTTGTCATCGGAGAATAATACTGTTAATAATGCAGCATCAGTAGCGCTTATTTTTGGACCTCAAGGTGGAGGGTGTTACACATATCCTATGTCATACATTTATTCTCACAATTGTTAAATAGAGTTTTCCGAATAAAATATATTTTCAATAAAATATTTTTCAACAAACAGCTCCAAATTTTGTTATCCTAACAAATATTTTACTTTTTCAACTATTTATTTCTAAATCAAACCATTTCCACCTTTGTAAAATATTTTCTTCAAGTATTCCAATATCGTGATATTTTATAATACATCTTTTTTCGATAATATATTTTCAAATATATCTTCAATAAAAAAATTCCAAACTATGTATTTATTAACTAAAAGTCTTTACCAAAAATTATTTTTCAAATCATCATTTATCAAAGAGTACCCTTCAAGTGAAAACCCTTACGACCATAATAAACTTTCAAATAAAAAGTTTTTTGAACCCAACGATACTCTTTGGATACTACATTTTTCTCAAATAAATATTTTCTCGCATAGTTTACTCAAAAAGCTATGTCTCAAATAAAAATACTTTCATCAAACCATTTTCAAATATTTACATTACCAAAATAATTTCTCAAAAAAGAATACTTTCACGATATTATTTTCATATACTTCTATCGAAAAAAAATACTTTCTTCACAATAGAATATCTTTTTTGTCGAAACAAACTTTCTATAAAGTATCTTCAAAATAAATCTTCTCCAAATCACAATATATTTACTATAAAGAATGTTATGTCGAAATATATTTTTTGTAATGAATACCCCAATCTTATAATACTTATTTTAAAATACCCTCCAACAAATATCCCTTTTTCAAAAGATGTTCCCAAAGTAGAACAGTTTTAAATAAGATGTTCTCATTAAAATATTTCCACTAAAATAAATTACTTTTAAACTAAACCACCTTTCATAACAATATTTCCAAATAAAATATTTATCAACACAACATTTCCCTTTTCATGGATAAAAATTTCCCCAACAAAGAATTTTTTAAATCATAATATCGTCATAGAAATAGATTCCAAAATGTATATTTTTAATATAACTTTTCTAGTGGAAGTTCCATAAAAATACGTCTACTTATTAAGGATAGGTCTTAGTGTCATATGTGTCTCACTTGGGTTATAACCATCACTTAACCTTCCTGTAAGTGTTCATCATACCTCATTCCTACAGTATTTCCCACGTCAATGGTTAATGTAAATAATTAACATTTTAGAATGAGGTAATGGTGGTAATGCACACAACCTAAACAAAACATGCAACCACCAATAAGACGTTCTCTTATTTTATATTTTTAACATAACCTAAGGTGTAAGTTTAGCCTAACATAAATGGTTAAGTTTACCCATGGCTTAAGAAATCGCTAACACTAAATTCTGTTACTAAGTGTAATGCCTCATTATTTTTAATGTTTGAAAATAATTACAAAAGTCACAAAATATGTTTGCAACTAATTCCCGATATTAAAAATGGTGGATCGTTCATTTTATATTTTGAAATGTCAAATCTACGAAAGTAAAAGGGAAACCTCACAACTGAATCAAACACCAATATAAATTTATATTAGCTTAATAATACAATTATTATACAATTTCATCACATCAATCCATATTTCAGTACATAAATTATCACTAACTCATAATCAATATAATAGTGATATAAAAGAATATACCAAATCATCTATCCACGATATAGACTACATCCACAGTTTCTTTTCTTCTTCTGCCCCTACCTACAACTTTGCAATTGCACAGCTATAAATAAAATAGAAAGGTAAATGGTATCAACTATGTTTGGACTGCGCCTTATTGTTTTTATTCTAAGAATCAAAATAATACTCTTCAATAAACTCCATAAAATCTACTGTAACGACCCTGAAATTCATACCCAGTTAAAATTTTAAAATTGCTTATTTAGTGTAGAATTTCAAAAGTTTCACAAACAAATTCCGATGCTATTCAAACTTCATATTTGGAATGCGTCTAATTAAACATAGCAACTGGTAAATTTTCGTTCGAAAATATGAAAGTTCATTTCGTGCGTAAATTTACTTCAATCTAAATCAGTTAGTAATCGATGAAAATAAACCATTTTCGAAACATAAATATTTTCACATAGAAAAATTCTAAATCGTCTTCTGAGCAAGACGTCATTTTTCGTTTTTCCAAATTCGGACTTCTTTAGATCCGTCGTTCTTATTTTTCGACGTTTTACTGCATCAATCGAATCACTGATATCTGTATACCGTTTTGATCGTCTCGTCGCGGTGACCAAAACGGTATATTTATTTGTGTCAATTGGGGTTAGGCGTTGAAAAATATAATTGGTTAACGGAGTACAAACTGGTCCGTTACGCAGCACAAACCGGTACCCAACTTTCCAATGTTCAAAATTCTAGGAGCCTTGACCCTTTAGAAGCCTAATAGCCGTCATATTTACAGATGAATCATTGCATTGGCATGGGGACTCTAAACCTATCTGCTACCCTCTGCCTGCATTAACTGCTCTGCCCTCATTTATTGCTCACTGCTTCTCTGGTACGCACATTTACTTTACATCATCTCCTTTCATATATTTTTGAAACCCATTTTCCAATTTGCTCTAACCCACCTGTACAACAGAGAAAAAAAAAGTTCTCACAATTATGAAAGCATGCAAACATTCTTTTGCCTCTAACAACATCATCACTCTCTTCTTCCTTTCCCACCCTCTCTCATGCGTGCTTCCTCCCTTCCATCGCCCACGCACGACCCATCCTCACCCACTTGACGCGCCACTTCCCAACACCCACCCACGCCTTTAACGTCCTCCCCACCCAGATGTGTCGAGACCCTCCTTTCTCTCCTCCTCGGCCGATTTTCCATCATCTTCACCGAGATTTTCGAGCTACTCACCCGAGCTTCACTGGCCCCCTTCATCACGCAACACTTAATAGCCGTGTTCATCATCCCGAGTAGTCGTTGCCTTGCCTACCTTGGTCACTACTGCCGCGGGCCCTGACACCGCCTCCAGCTACCTCCGCTCATTCCTCCATCACCGCCCTCCAAGAACCGCGAGCAGCCCCTCTCCACCATCAGACCACGGCCACCACTCCCACACGACAGCCGCATGGCCACCCTACCTCTACCACCCGACTCAAGCAACACACGCCACCGCATGCCGACAGCCCACCGCTACCCTAGCCTCCATCAGCCGCCTTCTTTCCTCCCACCACGCCTTGAAACCACCGCACGCAACCTCCTCCCGACCTTACAAGCCTGGCCGTGCTGACCACACCCGCCTTCACTTCCTTCCGCAACCCAAAACTCCACCTCCACCATTGCAACAATCTGCACCTTCCATCACGTCACCTTGCTCGGCCTTGCCCCCTCCTCCGTTGATTGTAACCCGCTTCGCTCAACCCCAACAGCTATCGACCCAACCGAAGCCACCTTCTCTTGCCTCCCTGCCGTTTGCTTGTCTATGTGAATGTTCCAGCGAGCAAGCATGCCTCCACCTTGATGGCTTCATCTCACAGAAATACTAGTTTGGCCTATGTTTTGTTAGGTATAGTATAATATCATTTTATTTAATTTATATAATGGGTTACTTAAGTTATGCCTATGTCATATTTATGTGTCTTTCATATACTGTTATCATTGTTTTCATACATAAGTCTTAATATACATATTAGTTGTTATGTTTTAATGAAAATGATTTGTAATAGTTTATTTTATATAAAAGGGGCAGTGCATTCACATGCACATATAGTGTTACAGTAGGTGTTATAATGATGATATAGTATTATATTTATGTGTGTAGCTGATAGTATGTGTAACGACCCAGAATTTTTATAAATTAAAATTTGAATATTTAATTAATTTTAAATATTTATAAGTGAATTTATAAGTCAAATAAATTTTTATTTGAATTATTGGATTCAATTGGATTATTAAATCGATAATTTAATATGTTAAATTATGGAAATAATTGAAAATTGAGTTAAATATGATTGTAAATGATTTGTAAAATTTTATTTTATCATGTTGAAGTTAGAACGATATTTTAGAACTTTTAAAATCGAATTAAAAGTTAATTTGTGAAAATTGAATATTTTAATATTTAAATCGACTAGTAAAATAGTCAATTTTTGAACAGTCTCAGAATTGAACGAAACCAGTTCCATTGGATCCGTAATAGTTAGTTATTACCGGATTTCAATTTTCGTGTCAATTGGAGCTATCGTTTGATCGTGGCAGCTCGAAACGCATCGAATTATTTTTAATTTAAATTTGGCGAGTCAAAATAGCCATTTTTCAAAAAGTCTCGGAATTCGACGAAACCAGTTTCATCAGATCCGTAATGTGATATTATTGTAAGGTTTCAAATTTCAAGTCGTTTGGATATACCGTTTGTCCGATACAAATTAAAACGCCTAGAAATCGATTTAAATCGGTTTAATTTAAATTGAGCGTTTGTAGCCATAACTCGCACATACTTCCGAATTAGCTTCCGAAACCTGTTCCATTGTGTCCGGAACGTGGGGTAAACCTTAGAAACGCTGGTTACGGCGTCTAAATCGAAGTTCGGAATTTCCGGGATGAATAGTGTCGCTCGTTCCTTATAAATAGCCCCTACCTCTTCATAAAAATTAAAAAAAAATAACAAACCCTAATCTAACAAACCCTAGCCGCCACCATTAGAACCTAAGGCCAGAAATGCTCCAACTTCATCCCTCTAGATCTTCCAATCCGTCAACAATTAGAGGAAGTTGTCAACATGAAAGTTGGAGAGGGGAGTGAGAACTACGATGTGAACGGTGGTGATCGGAAATGGAGTCGTGTGGAGGGAGCTAGAGGGGGCCGTTCGTGGGCTGTTCTCATGCGTGCGCGCGCGTCATAGGGGGGCCGAGTTGGCCATGGTGGCAGGTGGAAGTAGCTCGCGTCGAGAGCTTCGCGTTGGCGTTGGTGTGATCGGGTATCGTCGAGTGTTGAAGGCTTGAATTGAAACCCTAGTTGAGCTAATGGGTTTGATGAGTGCGGCCTTGCTTCCTGTAGAAAGAAGACGTGAGTTTGGGGAGAAGAACGCGTGTGGTCCTGATGCTAGCAAGAGAGATCCAGCGGCCTAGATTTAGTTGAGTTTAAAATTAGTTAAGTATATGTTGATTATATTATTTAAATCGTGTACGATCTTATAAAATGCATAACTTTTTCATACGAGGTCGAAAAAATGCAAACTCAGTTGCGTTGGAATCGTATAGACGAGCACTACGCGATGGAGTTGGTTTGGAGTCGTTTGGAGTTAGTGAGAATTTTGGGTAAAATTAAACGCGTGTTTAATTTTATTCGAAATAAATCGCTAAAACGGAAATTAAAACCAAGGTGAGAATTTCTCACTCAATCGAATCAGTTTCGATTTTATTTTAAATAGTTAGATTTAAAATATTTGAATGCATGTTTGAATGTTGGTTGATATCTATTGATTGTTAAAATAGACATTATACGCCGTTAGTAAGCGGATGTTATTTAATAAAAACATATACCGCGAATATTTCATAAACAGTGAAATTGGTATTATATATAATATCAATATATATATTGGCATATGTATATATTGCAGTTGATTGATTTCCCGTATTTTTTAGCGGATGAGACCCTATTACGCCGTTATTAAGCGGATAATATTTAATAAGAACATATACCGCGATAATTTCGTACTGGAGCGAAATTGGTATTGTGCTAATGTTTTTGAATGCAGGAAAACAGGTTGGAGGGATCCAACTGGATTCCTCAACAGTTTTTATTTGATTTTCAGATATTTTGATATTTGATGGATTATCATATTGATATATGATATCGTTGTTGTCGTGATTGACTATTTGGTATGTAGCATCATTGGACCAAATTTGGAACTTTAAAAATGATTTTTAAAGTTGATTTTTGAGAATATACTATATTTTGGAATTGATCCATTTTAAATAAATAAACGTTATAATTTTTAATGTTATAAAAATTATGATTTTTGTGAAATACAGTAAAAACTGATTTTTGAGAATATGATGCTAACGATTTTATAAAAAAGTTTAATCGGGATTTTAGAATTATTGTGAACAGTTTAAATATAGGATTTATAAAATTTAATTATTTTATGAATCAAAAGAATAAAGTTTTTAAAGGAATTTAAGACGTTTAAAAAGAATAATATGAATTGATTTATATTAAGAGATTTATAAATGGATATTTATAAAATGAAATATGGACATTATAAAACGAGTTTTTATAAATGTTGGAATGAAGTGAAAATGAAATTCATTAATGAATGAAATTTATAGAATTATATAACGGTGAAGTTATAAATGGAAATTTTATAAACAGTAGGTTTATAAAATTTGTAAAGTTCAAAGGAACGATTTTTGCAAATAAATAAATTATAAGTGTTTGACTTATAATTTGGACTTTTGGTTTATAATTAAAATTATAAATCGAATAAGTTAATAAAGAGATTTATAAAAAGGAAGTTTTTATAAATAAATAGAAATGGAATTTATAAACGTTGTTTTATAAATTCGCAAATGACTTATTTTGATAAGTTAATTGTTATAACTTGGAGTTATATTCACATTTTTGAATAGTGAATAATCCTTTAAATTTAAAAAGAATAGAATTGATGAGATTAGTTAACATAGTATATTCACGTTTTGGAATAGTGAATAGTATGTTAAAGAGATTGTTTAGAATGTGATATTTTGAACTGAATTAAAACGATCTAACGATGTTTTAAAATGTGTTGAGATTCGAAACCATAGATTTCAACATTTATTGTTGGAATAGACGTTTTCGAGAAATAGAAGGAAATAATGGACTATAACACTGTTGTTATAGTAAATGATTTCCGAAAGGAAATGTTTTGAATAGTATTGGGATTTATATATCTATTTTAATTTCGAATCCCTATACTAGTGATTTTGGGTTGTCGTAACGATGTTTTACGTAACATTCGTTTTGGCCCAAATAAATATGTTTAAGAGAATGATTTCCTTAAAGAATGAAAAATATACTTAATTCGATTTAAATATATTGAATATTTTCCAAGGTTGAAAATAAAAAGATTTGTGAATTACTTATGAATAAATAAGTATGGAAATGTTTTCCAATATGAAATGAATATTTAGAATTTATCTTTTTGAAGATAAATTGAAAATGGATAATTGAAATCGTATATGCATGAATATTTTGGAATATAAATTCATTATGGAATTTATATGTGAAAGTAGAATTTGTTTGAAAATAAATATTGATTTATTTTTGAAGTGTGAAAATTATATATCTTGTAAAGATATTTTGGAAATTAAATAATTTGGAAAATTATTTGGAATCTGGTGATGTATGCATATCAATTGATAGTTCAATAGTCGACTATCAATATTTCCCTTTGGATGGGTATTTGATGTGATTTGTTTGAATTTGAATGCCACACTTATTTTTGAATAAGCGCTCACTATTCGGGTTAACCGGGAAAGGACCATGGGGTCGTATAACCCATTCCGAATATGTGATACGTCGTTATGAATTGCATTTGAAGATCGGTGTTGAAGACCGAGTATTTGTGAAAGCGATAGGATGACCTATCGATTGTCTCTGCACTGGGTAGCTCCTGGTATAGAGATCTCCTAAGTGATGGGAAATTCGATCGGGATTGTGAATACCCGTATTGCAAGGGCTTCGTAAGAAGTGCCTTCGGTTCTGTTCGAGCCCGGAACAGACTTGTAGGGATTGTATGTCTGACATTACAATTTGAGATATAAAGCCGATTTCTTTCAAATATATTTCTGTTGGTGGCGGAGAATTTATTCTTTGCTTAACACCCTTCTTTGAGACGTATGTGCTCAAAGGTTATATAGTTGAAGTTATCAGCGATATATTCCCAATTTGGTAATGTGATATGCTGAGTGATGCTGAAATGATCATTGTGTTGATTATTTGTGATAGGATCGTTTATTTGATCGTCTATCCTTGTGATCATTGTGTTGATCATTTGTTGACCCAAAGCATGGCTTTTGTATAAAGTATGTTTTTGTGGACGTGACTTCGTCGAGCCTCACACCCCGTGAATGGTCAAAACAGGAAAGAAGCAGCAAGGTTATGAGGGGTAGCACCCTTTAGGATATGTGCATTTCCTTCTGGAAAAGGGTGGTATCATGGTATGGAGCCCAGATACTTACTCATGTTGAAAACACTTTGTTATGATTGTGTGAATTGATTAGAGAGCGCTCTCGGATAAAGGTCCCAAAGGACCGGGGGATGGCATATTCGGTCAGTTGTTACTCAGTTAGGAGTAACCCGGCCTTGTGTTGGTAGAGATCCGGTTTGGTTCTCGGGGATGTCCATCCAGAGGCATTCTCATGTGGCAATGGGAAGTTCCTTGGCCTGACCATTTGTTGGAAATCCAATTCCCAATACGAAACTTGTACGGTATTAGTTGTAGAACCTGCTATTCACTTATGGTGGTCACCACTGTTTGGATAGTAGCTATAGTAGGCATACGATAATGGTCGTATGTTGGCTAAGATTTATATTCTACTTTCGAAATGAATTTGTTATACACTATGCACTAATAATAATATCAAATATTATTTTAAATGCGTATCAAGCATCTTTGACTATCATAAGGAGAAATCTCCTCCGATTCTGCGTTTGCATGTGTGTGTGTGCGGGAGGCCTTATGGTAGTCTCATTTTTAAAAGCATTGCGAATTGATTTAAAAATATTCCTCTATTTGATTTTAAAGTTAAATAAACTGTTTTGAGTTCTCACACCAGTCACATGACTGACTCGGAGTTTATTGTTTTCCTTCCTAAACTCTGGGTGCCCACCAATTTCCACACGGGCAGTCAAGAGTTAAGGTTTATCAGGATATTCTGGATATTCTGGAGTTGCTGGAGGCAAGCTGGATTGGCATGGCGTATTACTAGTATATAGTACTTCTTTTTCCGCTGTTATGTTGTTGTATGTTGTTGTACACTCTGATGATTTGATGTAATGTAATATGATGATAATGTAATAACTGATATAGTTCTTTGTTTAAAGATTATTCATTTATTATTATATGTTGTTCCGCTGCGAATTGTGAGATTCTGTTGTTGTTCTGTTGTTCCTTTCTGTCCGTTCTATTTTAAAAATTTTCTATTCTCTTTTTCTATTTTCAAATTCTCTATTTTCTATCTTCTTATCTACTCTCTTCTTTCCTTTTCTTTTCTTAAAATTCTTTTAAAACCCCTAACTATTCGGTTTTTCGGCAACGAAAATCCGCAAATCGTTACATTTGGTATCAGAGCTTATGGTTAAGCGACAACCATGGTTCTGTTGGGTATTATTCATTAGAGATAGAGTCAGTAGTGCTCTAGAATGAATTTGAGTGTAATAATAGCTATGAGAGCGTATTTGTTAGTGAATAAAAATTTTTTTTTTATATTGTGATGGTTGGTTTATTGAGTGGCATATGAACTTTCGTCAGCGTGGTCCGCAAGACTATGCCGAAGGGGTTTCTAAACACTTGAATAGAACAATTCGACATAATATTGTTTTAAATTGGGTAAATGAAATAATTTTACCTTGATTATATTTTATATATAAAGGAATAATTTTTCAGAATTATTAAAGTGTATATAAGTGATTGTTTAGTTGTTTGAATAATCTAAATAAAGAATAATTGTATAAGTAAAAGAATTATAAGAATTGAATTATAATTAATGTGAATTACAATTGTGAAATAAACTTATATATATATATAAGAAGTAAAATTATATGAATATGAGTTGTAAATAAAGGTGAATTTCAAGTTAAATGGAATATAACTTAAGAGATATTGAATTAAGTTGATATTGGTATCGAAGTAAATAATCAAGTGGATTAAATGGATATGAACTTGAGTATATAAATAAAAATTCAACTTTAGAAATTGGATTGAATGAAAGGATTGAATGTTAATCAATTGAATGTGAATAATTGATATGAAATAATGAATATAAATGCTAATTCATTAAAATCTAATGTTATTAGAAGTTGAATAGAGTGAATGAAAATCAATTTAATTAAACCAAATTGAATGAATATAAGCAAAGTAATTTGGTTGAAATTAATGTACATTGGTTGTTACTTGATTGTTGATTGATTGTATATAAGTTCATTAAGTGTTAATGAAATTGAAAGCTATGTAATTGAATTCAAATGGAAAGTAAATAAATTTGAATAGAATTGAATGTGAATTGGATTTAATTAGTGAATGTAAACTAATTGAATTGAGAATGAATGTTAGTAAATCCAATGTAAATAAATCAAATGTGATTTGATATTGAAAACCAATTCATTATATATGAATGAGAATATGAATGAATATTATTGGTTATGAATGTAGTTGGTTGATGGTTGAATATATATTGCTATTGTTGCATTTGCTATGTGACATATATAGTTATTATGTTGCTATATGTTGTATATTGATACTATGGTTTATATGCATGGTTCTCATGTTGTTTGTTGAGTTTAGTAGGTGCGGATCGCGTTTGCTTCGCATTTGGAGTTCGCTTTAGCGCTATACTAGCCGTATATGCTTGCTAATAAAATATAAGGTACATATCTCGGATTAAATATCGTACTTTTATACTTTTTTCCCTTCGGGATGCCTCATTACTTGATGAGATGTATATTTGAGATATATATATACTGTCATTTTTTTTTCGGATCGAGCCGCGCAAAGGAGACTATGGCGAATTTTTCCGGAAATTTAAGGCGTTAGAAAAATTTTGAGAAAATTGGGAAATTTTTTGAAAACTTTAACTTTGTTTTGAAATTGAAAGTTAAACTATAGTAGTTGTTTTTGAAAAGATAACTAAGTATGATTTTGAAAGCTTAGTAAAGTTATTGTAAGAAGTTTAACTATGAATTTTGGGAAAATTAATAGATTCTGTAACTTTTCTTACTTGTAATTTCGAGGACGAAATTCTTTTAAGGGGGAAAGATTGTAACGACCCAGAATTTTTATAAATTAAAATTTGAATATTTAATTAATTTTAAATATTTATAAGTGAATTTATAAGTCAAATAAATTTTTATTTGAATTATTGGATTCAATTGGATTATTAAATCGATAATTTAATATGTTAAATTATGGAAATAATTGAAAATTGAGTTAAATATGATTGTAAATGATTTGTAAAATTTTATTTTATCATGTTGAAGTTAGAACGATATTTTAGAACTTTTAAAATCGAATTAAAAGTTAATTTGTGAAAATTGAATATTTTAATATTTAAATCGACTAGTAAAATAGTCAATTTTTGAACAGTCTCAGAATTGAACGAAACCAGTTCCATTGGATCCGTAATAGTTAGTTATTACCGGATTTCAATTTTCGTGTCAATTGGAGCTATCGTTTGATCGTGGCAGCTCGAAACGCATCGAATTATTTTTAATTTAAATTTGGCGAGTCAAAATAGCCATTTTTCAAAAAGTCTCGGAATTCGACGAAACCAGTTTCATCAGATCCGTAATGTGATATTATTGTAAGGTTTCAAATTTCAAGTCGTTTGGATATACCGTTTGTCCGATACAAATTAAAACGCCTAGAAATCGATTTAAATCGGTTTAATTTAAATTGAGCGTTTGTAGCCATAACTCGCACATACTTCCGAATTAGCTTCCGAAACCTGTTCCATTGTGTCCGGAACGTGGGGTAAACCTTAGAAACGCTGGTTACGGCGTCTAAATCGAAGTTCGGAATTTCCGGGATGAATAGTGTCGCTCGTTCCTTATAAATAGCCCCTACCTCTTCATAAAAATTAAAAAAAATAACAAACCCTAATCTAACAAACCCTAGCCGCCACCATTAGAACCTAAGGCCAGAAATGCTCCAACTTCATCCCTCTAGATCTTCCAATCCGTCAACAATTAGAGGAAGTTGTCAACATGAAAGTTGGAGAGGGGAGTGAGAACTACGATGTGAACGGTGGTGATCGGAAATGGAGTCGTGTGGAGGGAGCTAGAGGGGGCCGTTCGTGGGCTGTTCTCATGCGTGCGCGCGCGTCATAGGGGGGCCGAGTTGGCCATGGTGGCAGGTGGAAGTAGCTCGCGTCGAGAGCTTCGCGTTGGCGTTGGTGTGATCGGGTATCGTCGAGTGTTGAAGGCTTGAATTGAAACCCTAGTTGAGCTAATGGGTTTGATGAGTGCGGCCTTGCTTCCTGTAGAAAGAAGACGTGAGTTTGGGGAGAAGAACGCGTGTGGTCCTGATGCTAGCAAGAGAGATCCAGCGGCCTAGATTTAGTTGAGTTTAAAATTAGTTAAGTATATGTTGATTATATTATTTAAATCGTGTACGATCTTATAAAATGCATAACTTTTTCATACGAGGTCGAAAAAATGCAAACTCAGTTGCGTTGGAATCGTATAGACGAGCACTACGCGATGGAGTTGGTTTGGAGTCGTTTGGAGTTAGTGAGAATTTTGGGTAAAATTAAACGCGTGTTTAATTTTATTCGAAATAAATCGCTAAAACGGAAATTAAAACCAAGGTGAGAATTTCTCACTCAATCGAATCAGTTTCGATTTTATTTTAAATAGTTAGATTTAAAATATTTGAATGCATGTTTGAATGTTGGTTGATATCTATTGATTGTTAAAATAGACATTATACGCCGTTAGTAAGCGGATGTTATTTAATAAAAACATATACCGCGAATATTTCATAAACAGTGAAATTGGTATTATATATAATATCAATATATATATTGGCATATGTATATATTGCAGTTGATTGATTTCCCGTATTTTTTAGCGGATGAGACCCTATTACGCCGTTATTAAGCGGATAATATTTAATAAGAACATATACCGCGATAATTTCGTACTGGAGCGAAATTGGTATTGTGCTAATGTTTTTGAATGCAGGAAAACAGGTTGGAGGGATCCAACTGGATTCCTCAACAGTTTTTATTTGATTTTCAGATATTTTGATATTTGATGGATTATCATATTGATATATGATATCGTTGTTGTCGTGATTGACTATTTGGTATGTAGCATCATTGGACCAAATTTGGAACTTTAAAAATGATTTTTAAAGTTGATTTTTGAGAATATACTATATTTTGGAATTGATCCATTTTAAATAAATAAACGTTATAATTTTTAATGTTATAAAAATTATGATTTTTGTGAAATACAGTAAAAACTGATTTTTGAGAATATGATGCTAACGATTTTATAAAAAAGTTTAATCGGGATTTTAGAATTATTGTGAACAGTTTAAATATAGGATTTATAAAATTTAATTATTTTATGAATCAAAAGAATAAAGTTTTTAAAGGAATTTAAGACGTTTAAAAAGAATAATATGAATTGATTTATATTAAGAGATTTATAAATGGATATTTATAAATTGAAATATGGACATTATAAAACGAGTTTTTATAAATGTTGGAATGAAGTGAAAATGAAATTCATTAATGAATGAAATTTATAGAATTATATAACGGTGAAGTTATAAATGGAAATTTTATAAACAGTAGGTTTATAAAATTTGTAAAGTTCAAAGGAACGATTTTTGCGAATAAATAAATTATAAGTGTTTGACTTATAATTTGGACTTTTGGTTTATAATTAAAATTATAAATCGAATAAGTTAATAAAGAGATTTATAAAAAGGAAGTTTTTATAAATAAATAGAAATGGAATTTATAAACGTTGTTTTATAAATTCGCAAATGACTTATTTTGATAAGTTAATTGTTATAACTTGGAGTTATATTCACATTTTTGAATAGTGAATAATCCTTTAAATTTAAAAAGAATAGAATTGATGAGATTAGTTAACATAGTATATTCACGTTTTGGAATAGTGAATAGTATGTTAAAGAGATTGTTTAGAATGTGATATTTTGAACTGAATTAAAACGATCTAACGATGTTTTAAAATGTGTTGAGATTCGAAACCATAGATTTCAACATTTATTGTTGGAATAGACGTTTTCGAGAAATAGAAGGAAATAATGGACTATAACACTGTTGTTATAGTAAATGATTTCCGAAAGGAAATGTTTTGAATAGTATTGGGATTTATATATCTATTTTAATTTCGAATCCCTATACTAATGATTTTGGGTTGTCGTAACGATGTTTTACGTAACATTCGTTTTGGCCCAAATAAATATGTTTAAGAGAATGATTTCCTTAAAGAATGAAAAATATACTTAATTCGATTTAAATATATTGAATATTTTCCAAGGTTGAAAATAAAAAGATTTGTGAATTACTTATGAATAAATAAGTATGGAAATGTTTTCCAATATGAAATGAATATTTAGAATTTATCTTTTTGAAGATAAATTGAAAATGGATAATTGAAATCGTATATGCATGAATATTTTGGAATATAAATTCATTATGGAATTTATATGTGAAAGTAGAATTTGTTTGAAAATAAATATTGATTTATTTTTGAAGTGTGAAAATTATATTTCTTGTAAAGATATTTTAGAAATTAAATAATTTGGAAAATTATTTGGAATCTGGTGATGTATGCATATCAATTGATAGTTCAATAGTCGACTATCAATATTTCCCTTTGGATGGGTATTTGATGTGATTTGTTTGAATTTGAATGCCACACTTATTTTTGAATAAGCGCTCACTATTCGGGTTAACCGGGAAAGGACCATGGGGTCGTATAACCCATTCCGAATATGTGATACGTCGTTATGAATTGCATTTGAAGATCGGTGTTGAAGACCGAGTATTTGTGAAAGCGATAGGATGACCTATCGATTGTCTCTGCACTGGGTAGCTCCTGGTATAGAGATCTCCTAAGTGATGGGAAATTCGATCGGGATTGTGAATACCCGTATTGCAAGGGCTTCGTAAGAAGTGCCTTCGGTTCTGTTCGAGCTCGGAACAGACTTGTAGGGATTGTATGTCTGACATTACAATTTGAGATATAAAGCCGATTTCTTTCAAATATATTTCTGTTGGTGGCGGAGAATTTATTCTTTGCTTAACACCCTTCTTTGAGACATATGTGCTCAAAGGTTATATAGTTGAAGTTATCAGCAATATATTCCCAATTTGGTAATGTGATATGCTGAGTGATGCTGAAATGATCATTGTGTTGATTATTTGTGATAGGATCGTTTATTTGATCGTCTATCCTTGTGATCATTGTGTTGATCATTTGTTGACCCAAAGCATGGCTTTTGTATAAAGTATGTTTTTGTGGACGTGACTTCGTCGAGCCTCACACCCCGTGAATGGTCAAAACAGGAAAGAAGCAGCAAGGTTATGAGGGGTAGCACCCTTTAGGATATGTGCATTTCCTTCTGGAAAAGGGTGGTATCATGGTATGGAGCCCAGATACTTACTCATGTTGAAAACACTTTGTTATGATTGTGTGAATTGATTAGAGAGCGCTCTCGGATAAAGGTCCCAAAGGACCGGGGGATGGCATATTCGGTCAGTTGTTACTCAGTTAGGAGTAACCCGGCCTTGTGTTGGTAGAGATCCGGTTTGGTTCTCGGGGATGTCCATCCAGAGGCATTCTCATGTGGCAATGGGAAGTTCCTTGGCCTGACCATTTGTTGGAAATCCAATTCCCAATACGAAACTTGTACGGTATTAGTTGTAGAACCTGCTATTCACTTATGGTGGTCACCACTGTTTGGATAGTAGCTATAGTAGGCATACGATAATGGTCGTATGTTGGCTAAGATTTATATTCTACTTTCGAAATGAATTTGTTATACACTATGCACTAATAATAATATCAAATATTATTTTAAATGCGTATCAAGCATCTTTGACTATCATAAGGAGAAATCTCCTCCGATTCTGCGTTTGCATGTGTGTGTGTGCGGGAGGCCTTATGGTAGTCTCATTTTTAAAAGCATTGCGAATTGATTTAAAAATATTCCTCTATTTGATTTTAAAGTTAAATAAACTGTTTTGAGTTCTCACACCAGTCACATGGCTGACTCGGAGTTTATTGTTTTCCTTCCTAAACTCTGGGTGCCCACCAATTTCCACACGGGCAGTCAAGAGTTAAGGTTTATCAGGATATTCTGGATATTCTGGAGTTGCTGGAGGCAAGCTGGATTGGCATGGCGTATTACTAGTATATAGTACTTCTTTTTCCGCTGTTATGTTGTTGTATGTTGTTGTACACTCTGATGATTTGATGTAATGTAATATGATGATAATGTAATAACTGATATAGTTCTTTGTTTAAAGATTATTCATTTATTATTATATGTTGTTCCGCTGCGAATTGTGAGATTCTGTTGTTGTTCTGTTGTTCCTTTCTGTCCGTTCTATTTTAAAAATTTTCTATTCTCTTTTTCTATTTTCAAATTCTCTATTTTCTATCTTCTTATCTACTCTCTTCTTTCCTTTTCTTTTCTTAAAATTCTTTTAAAACCCCTAACTATTCGGTTTTTCGGCAACGAAAATCCGCAAATCGTTACAGTATGGGTTTGTTATATACAAAAATAATTTGGGTTATGTTCAAATTTTCGAAAACTTTATAGTAAGTAAATATATATTTATGTTGTTATATGTATAAACATATGTTTGTATGTATGTTAGTCGCGTGAGTTATATACATGGGTTGCTTCAGATATTTTATATATTTGCAACTATGTACATATCAAAGTTTTATTCTATAATATAAGTGTTACAATCTGTTACTTATAATATGTATATATTCAAACCTTGCTTGTGTCAGTAGGTTACAGAGATTGAATTTTTAAAAGTAAGTATGGACCTATATATATTATATTGATTTTGAAACTTTATATTACTTACTGTATGAGTCATATGTGTTTATACGTACATTGTAGATCTTGTATTTATGTTTGTGTGTTGTTAGTTACAGTTTTCTGTGTATTTATATATTAACTTACATAGTACACTAGTCGTAATTACTCACGGGTCTGCGTACGTTGTGGAGTATGTAATATTTGCATCTTTTATTTGCATATAATCTTGGTTTAAAATGTTATGATTTGGTAAGCTATTTATTTTATATGTATGTGGCTAAACATGATTTCGAAATTTTATATTTAGTATTTGTCTTAAAAAAAAATTAAATTAGTGAAAATATAAAATATAATAATAATACTGGCGTTCGATTAAATTAATTCAGACGCGTTTCTCATCGATTTCTATTATCAGCTTTATTCGTCGGATTCGTGCCGATTCTGTTTTTCTTAGATTTGCAATTCCAATTCTGTATCCGTATCAGTGTGCGTATCTGTGCCATCTCTTGTTCATCATCTAGCTTCGAAAGGTGAGCAATCACTCACGATTAATATTCTTTTATTTTATTAAATTTGATTTCAATTGGAACGACAATTGAGATATAATGTTGTTATTTATTGCACTGTTATTTATGTATCAGTTCACCTCTGACATCTGACACCGTTATCTATTATGTATGCAATAATAATCCAGTTTGGTTGATAATTGATTGATTGTTGTTATGTTGGATGTTAAGTTGTAATGTATAAAGTGATAAATATTATGAAATTGAATTTGACGTAGGATAATTAAAATTTGAACCGACATATATGTTGAATTTGATTAGTTAAATTTGACCCTTAATTATTAAATTAATTGACATATAGAATAGTGATAAATTACACTTTGAACCATTGAACGTATATTGGATTGATTGTTGTAGTATTAAATTGAAATTTAATGACAAGTGAAAAACCGTATAAAATAATAGTGTAATAATCTTTAATCTACATGAAATGATAGTGTAGATTCTAGAAATAATTATATTAATTCGCACAAATAACAATGTGAATTAATATGATTATTTCGGGATTATTCGAATTGATTATTGAATTGTTATTGATTGTTATGGCTTGTTTATTTATTTTAACACCATTCCTGCTATCACACTGCAAGTTCCCTTTGCTATGCTTTGATTTTGAATTGAAATGGAATCGGGTTGAAATAATAAATACCCAAAAGAACTTGACTTAGGATAGAAAATTTAATAAAACCCGATTGGTCAATGATTTGATTTGAGATAAAATAAAGATTTTATTTGAAAAATAAAGTTTTGAAATAAAATTGGAACGTAAATTTTGATGAAAGTAAAATGTTAATACTAGAATCTGAAACAAAATATTAATGTAATAACTGATGAAAGAACGTTGTTTGAAAGGAAGTATTTAACAAGTAAATTTGGAATTATTCATTGAACTAAGTTTGAAGTGATTCAATAATTAAATTTGAATTTATAATTAGGTTGAAATTATTAAGTTTTTAAATTATTAATAATTAAGTTGAAATTATTCAATAATTGAATAAGATTGAATTCTTTGATAAGAGATTTAACTTTTGAATAAGTGAATTTGAATTTCGTTAATAAATGAAATTGAGTTTCTTTATTTATTAAGTTTTAGAAAATTTATTTAAGTAAGTTAAAGTGAAATTTGATTTCTCGAATATATGAAATTTATTTTCGTTATTAATTGAGTTTTGAAATTTGTAACTACGTAAAGAATAAGTTAATTGAAGTACTTGGCAAGAAATAAATGTGTTTTATTGAAATAAATGTAAGAATTGTAATTTAAGGATTTTGATTTGACAAATTTAATTTAATTAAATCTGTAAGTTTTGATATAATAAAGTTAACTTAAGTGATTGATTTAATGACTTGGAAATTAAAAAGAATTGTTTTGAATGATAAATTAACTTAATGAATATTGAATGAAATCGATAAATAAATTTAAATTGATTTGAATGTTAAATTTAATTAATTTAAATAATTTCGGAATGAAACCCTTGTACGAACTTGAATCAATATTTGAATTGTTTAAATATGATTTGAAATAGAATTATAAGATTTTGAAATGGTAATTTGGAAGTTTGAAATGTGAATTACGGAAATTGATATAGAAAGACAAATGGAATGTTATTACAAATTCTAATTGAAATTGAAATTGATTGTTTTGAAATATATTAAACGACCAATCAGTGTAATAAATACGTAGTTATTAAAGAGACCGGGATCGGATATGGACATACTCTCTGTCGATACCGAAAACCATTTTAATAACTATTATGCGAGGAGTGTTGATCCAGAATGAAGTGGATGGTTAGGTGAACGCGTTGACTGAAGAAAGAGAACGATATTGGATGACCCCTGACATGACTAAAACAGGAGCCGCGCCGCGCCATTGAGGTTCGCCACCTCTAGCGGACACGCTTCTTCGATACCATATCTATTACTTTTGTGATTCGATTTGGGTGCACCCCTCGGTTTGGGAGTGCTATTTCGCGGTGTTGAGGTAGCTGCTGGCTATGCTCAACATCAGTCCGGATCACGCAACTACTAGTATCCTAGTTGGTATCGCCTCATGTACCTTGTCATACTGATTATCCTATTCGCGACCACTACGTTTTGTTTTGTGTTATACCTATGGGGTACCCTCTGATAACCACTAGTTTATGGTGGGGTTTACGGTGCTGTATAGACTATGGCATTATAAAATGTGTTAAGGGGGATAATGGTAGCTCCTTAATGCTATTTTAATACTTTATATTACTGATAGACATTATCTACTTAGCGTACATTACTACCTAGTAGATAGTTTAACGGATCCTTAGAGGATGGTTATTCCAAACATCCTTTGAGTTACTTGTATTTCGATTGTTATTTCAGTTGAGTTGGATTTATTGATATAAGAATATTAATCCTGACTCGAGTGTTTTGTGTTTCCCTTTACGCTCGGGTCAGACTGAGTGGTTCAGCTTTTGAGACTCGCCTTTGGAGTTGGAGCTTTGCTTGAAGGTCCAGCCATATGTTCTGCTTTCAGTATTCGATGATTCCAGCGATGTATTCTGATTGTACCTGATGTATCGTATTACTCTTCTGCTGTAAACTCTGATGTATCTTATATATTTATATAGTAGCTTTATGAACTACTATCTCTTTTACTTCCCCTCATATTATTCCTCTGTGTCTGTGATTCTATGACTATTTATTTACTGTATATCTCAGTTTTGCCAAATTTAAATTAACAATTCGGTATTTTGAATTATTCAAGTCCGACATGTGCGGATGCGAATAGTCCAAAATAGCTGGTCGTTACAGTTGGTATCAGAGCTTTTGGTAGCTCTAGGCAGAACTTAGCATATAGGGTAAATCTATTTAAAGAATCACTCTCATTCGAGTTTCAATCTCTTTCTTTGACTCAATACCTTTGAATTTTGGAACGTTCCCTCAGTTTCGAAATTCATTCGTGTCCCTCACTATTCGTCTTCTTTCAATTTTGGAGCTTCCCATAACTCCACTTTGAATGGTATCTATAATAGATCGGCGGTCTCGCCAATCTTCGAATGATTTTTAAAAAGGGGGTGAAACTCCTTTACAATAGGCATTGATTTACCGGAGATTTCTGGATCCTCGGTTTACGATGCTATCTACCTCCTGCAATACCTGAATTCTATTTCTTGAGATCGAATGTTGATTTACCTTGGAATTCTGCATCGATCTTATTCTTGAAGCCACGGTCTATCCGGTTAAGGTTGCCCGCGATTTATATAAACTTATCAGACTTCCTATTTTTTTATTTAATTATCTATCTTTGTTTCAAACCTATTTTCGAATCAAAATTCTCTTTGATTTGATTTCCATCAAATTTGAATCTCTATACTTGTTTGAAATCTATTCTTGTATCGTCGAGCGAGGAAGTGTATTTGTAAATTAATATTTAAAAATGTTTTATATATTGTGTTGTTTGAGTTGTTGATATTGATTTGGGTTTTCGATCGATTCGTCTGATCAACGCTATCGATAGGATTTCCAAAACACTTGAACAGAGCAAACTGACACAATATTGTTTCCAAATTTGGTAAACAAATAGTTTTGTATGATAATATTATATAAGTATGAATCTTTTTTAAAAATTAAAATGTTAATGAATCTGTTGTCCGAAATGTTAAAATTTAATTTTCATTTATTATTTTATAAATCATTGACTATTTCATAACATAAATAAATGAATTTATAAAATCTGGTTATAATTTGATTTGAAGTTTGTAATGAATTTAAATCAAGAATTTAAGAAATTAATTTCCGGTGATTTCGAACTAGGTTTTAAAAGTTTAAAATGTGTATTATTTAAAATATTTTCGAATAGAAATGGTTTGCATAGAATTTAAAATGATTAAATTTGAGCTCTTCTCTTTTGTCGCTGGAAAACAATTTCGGTGATGACGGCCGCATCATCGACATTCATTTTCGGGTTTTGAAGTAGAGAGACTATTCTGTAGCTTTGCTACGGTTTGTTTTGAAAAATAAATTGATTTGAATTTCCAAACATGACTTGATTTATAATATATATTGAAGATTTTAATTTTGATTTGATATATTATGAATATATATATATATATATAAATATATTTGTTTTATCTCAAGTTGTTTGAAGCCAATCGAAAATTAATTCTTAAATTTGTTAGAAGATGATTTTACAATTTTAAATGAAGCCAAATTATTTCATATAAATACTTAGCTTGAAATAACTGAATTGTAAAATTTTGTTTGGATAATACTCAAATTGCATTATATATATATAACTTACCTAAAAAAAAGAAGTTAATTATGTAATTGAATATTATACAGTAGAAAATGATATCAAAGGAATTTTTAATAAATTGTGTAGTTATAATTAATGTAAATATACTTAATATGTATGTGATAGGATATATTATGTAAAATAAATTTAATAAAAATTTGGAATAAAGAAGAATTAAATTTGTCAAAGAAGGTTTGATTTTAATAAATAACTTCAAATTTATGATCTTTGAAGTTGCTAATTTAAGAAAATTGGATAATATATAATATAAATTGTCTTTATAAATAAAATGTGAGTGCGTATAATGAATGTTATTCACTTGATCGAATAATGAGTTAAATAAATAATAGGTATGATTAATAGAAGAAAATTTTGTTTTGAACTTAATTAATTTGAATTAAATCAACTTAAGAGAATATCTTGAATTAATTGAATTTAAATTGAATATCATTTGAAAGGAATCTTTTGTACCTAACATTAATATATGTGAAATCAAATCAATTTTATGAAAGTCTTGAATTTAAAGTCAAATTGTAAAATATAAATTAATTTAAATTGGAATTTCTATGGTTTAAATTAAATGTTTTTTTGTAATTCATATCTACTTCTTCTGCTTGTTTCTATTCTCCTACCTCCTTCCTTTTCGGGGACGAAAAGTTTTGAGTGCGGGAGAATGTAACGACCCTGAAATTCAGACCCAGTTAAAATTTTAAAATTGCTTATTTAGTGTAGAATTTCAAAAGTTTCACAAACAAATTCCGATGCTATTCAAACTTCATATTTGGAATGTGTCTAATTAAACATAGCAACTGGTAAATTTTCGTTCGAAAATATGAAAGTTCATTTCGTGCGTAAATTTACTTCAATCTAAATCAGTTAGTAATCGATGAAAATAAACCGTTTTCGAAACCTAAATATTTTCACATAGAAAAATTCTAAATCGTCTTCTGAGCAAGACGTCATTTTTCGTTTTTCCAAATTCTGACTTCTTTAGCTCCGTCGTTCTTATTTTTCGACGTTTTACTGCGTTTTCCTTCAGTAGAAAATTTCAAAAATTTTATAATTCAATCGAATCACTGATATCTATATACCGTTTTGATCGTCTCATCACGCTGACCAAAACGGTATATTTATTTTTGTCAATTGGGGTTCGGCGTTGAAAATTATAATTGGTTAACGGAGTACAAACTGGTCCGTTACGCAGCACAAACCGGTACCCAACTTTCCAACGTTCAAAATTCTAGGAGCCTTGACCCTTCAGAAGCCTAATAGCCGTCATATTTACAGATGAATCATTGCATTGGCATGGGGACTCTAAACCTATCTGCTACCCTCTGCCTGCATTAACTGCTCTGCCCTCATTTATTGCTCACTGCTTCTCTGGTACGCACATTTACTTTACATCATCTTCTTCCATATATTTTTGAAACCCATTTTCCAATTTGCTCTAACCCACCTGTACAATAGAGAAAAAAAAAGTTCTCACAATTATGAAAGCATGCAAACATTCTTTTGCCTGTAACAACATCATCACTCTCTTCTTCCTTTCCCACCCTCTCTCATGCGTGCTTCCTCCCTTCCATCGCCCATGCACGACCCATCCTCACCCACTTGACGCGCCACTTCCCAACACCCACCCACGCCTTTAACGTCCTCCCCACCCAGATGTACCGAGACCCTCCTTTCTCTCCTCCTCGGCCGATTTTCCATCATCTTCACCGAGATTTTCGAGCTACCCACCTGAGCTTCACTGGCCCCCTTCATCACGCAACACTTAATAGCCATGTTCATCATCCCGAGTAGTCGCTGCCTTGCCTACCTTGGTCACTATTGCCGCGGGCCCTGACACCACCTCCAGCTACCTCCGCCCATTCCTCCATCACTGCCCTCCAAGAACCGCGAGCAGCCCCTCTCCACCATCAGACCACGGCCACCACTCCCACACGACAGCCGCATGGCCACCCTACCTCTACCACCCGACTCAAGCAACACACGCCACCGCATGCCGACAGCCCATCGCTACCCTAGCCTCCATCAGCCGCCTTCTTTCCTCCCACCACGCCTTCAAACCACTGCACGCAACCTCCTCCCGACCTTACAAGCCTGGCCGTGCTGACCACACCCGCCTTCACTTCCTTCCGCAACCCAAAACTCCACCTCCACTATTGCATCAATCAGCACCTTCCATCACGTCACCTTGCTCAGCCTTGCCCCCTCCTCCGTTGATTGTAACCCGCTTCGCTCAACCCCAGCAGCTGTCGACCCAACCGAAGCCACCTTCTCTTGCCTCCCTGCCGTTTGCTTGTCTATGCGAATGTTCCAGCGAGCAAGCATGCCTCCACCTTGATGGCTTCATCTCATAGCAATACTAGTTTGGCCTTTGATTTGTTAGGTATAGTATAATATCATTTTATTTAATTTATATAATGGGTTGCTTAAGTTATGCCTATGTCATATTTATGTGTCTTTCATATACTGTTATCATTGTTTTCATACATAAGTCTTAATATACATATTAGCTGTTATGTTTTAATGAAAATGATTTGTTATAGTTTATTTTATATAAAAGGGGATGTGCATTCACATGCACATATAGTGTTACAGTAGGTGTTATAATGATGATATAGTATTATATTTATGTGTGTAGCTGATAGTATGGGTTTGTTATATATATAAAAAAAAATTGGGTTATGTTCAGATTTTCGAAAACTTTATGGTAAGTAAATATATATTTATGTTGTTATATGTATAAACATATGTTTGTATGTATGTTAGTCGCGTGAGTTATATACATGGGTTGCTTCAGATATTTTATATATTTGCAACTGTGTACATATCAATGTTTTATTCTATAATATAAGTATTACAATCTGTTACTTATAATATGTATATATTCAAACCTTGCTTGTGTCAGTAGGTTACAGAGATTGAATTTTTAAAAGTAAGTATGGACCTATATATATTATATTGATTTTGAAACTTTATAATACTTACTGTATGAGTCATATGTGTTTATACGTACATTGTAGATCTTGTATTTATGTTTTGTGTGTTGTTAGTTACAGTTTTCTGTGTATTTATATATCAACTTGCATAGTACACTAGTCGTAATTACTCACGGGTCTGCGTATGTTGTGGAGTATATAATATTTGCATCTTTTATTTGCATATAATCTTGGTTTAAAATGTTATGATTTGGTAAGTTATTTATTTTATATGTATGTGGCTAAACATGATTTCGAAATTTTATATTTAATATTTGTCTTAAAAAATAAATAAATTAGTGAAAATATAAAATATAATAATAATACTGGCGTTAGATTAAATTAATTCAGACGCATTTCTCATCGATTTCTATTATCAGCTTTATTCGTTGGATTCGTGCCAATTCTGTTTTTCTTAGATTTGCAATTCCAATTCTGTATCCGTATCAGTGTGCGTATCTGTGCCATCTCTTGTTCATCATCTAGCTTCGAAAGGTGAGCAATCACTCACGATTAATATTCTTTTATTTTATTAAATTTGATTTCAATTGGAACGACAATTGAGATATAGTGTTGTTATTTATTGCACTGTTATTTATGTATCAGTTCACCTCTGACATCTGGCACCGTTATCTATTATGTATGCAATAATAATCCAGTTTGGTTGATAATTGATTGATTGTTGTTATGTTGGATGTTAAGTTGTAATGTATAAAGTGATAAATATTATGCAATTGAATTTGACGTAGGATAATTAAAATTTGAACCGACATATATGTTGAATTTGATTAGTTAAATTTGACCCTTAATTATTAAATTAATTGACATATAGAATAGTGATAAATTACACTTTGAACCATTGAACGTATATTGGATTGATTGTTGTAGTATTAAATTGAAATTTAATGACAAGTGAAAAACCGTATAAAATAATAGTGTAATAATCTTTAATCTACATGAAATGATAGTGTAGATTCTAGAAATAATTATATTAATTCGCACAAATAACAATGTGAATTAATATGATTATTTCGGGATTATTCGAATTGATTATTGAATTGTTATTGATTGTTATGGCTTGTTTATTTATTTTAACACCATTCCTGCTATCACACTGCAAGTTCCCTTTGCTATGCTTTGATTTTGAATTGAAATGGAATCGGGTTGAAATAATAAATACCCAAAAGAACTTGACTTAGGATAGAAAATTTAATAAAACCCGATTGGTCAATGATTTGATTTGAGATAAAATAAAGATTTTATTTGAAAAATAAAGTTTTGAAATAAAATTGGAACGTAAATTTTGATGAAAGTAAAATGTTAATACTAGAATCTGAAACAAAATATTAATGTAATAACTGATGAAAGAACGTTGTTTGAAAGGAAGTATTTAACAAGTAAATTTGGAATTATTCATTGAACTAAGTTTGAAGTGATTCAATAATTAAATTTGAATTTATAATTAGGTTGAAATTATTAAGTTTTTAAATTATTAATAATTAAGTTGAAATTATTCAATAATTGAATAAGATTGAATTCTTTGATAAGAGATTTAACTTTTGAATAAGTGAATTTGAATTTCGTTAATAAATGAAATTGAGTTTCTTTATTTATTAAGTTTTAGAAAATTTATTTAAGTAAGTTAAAGTGAAATTTGATTTCTCGAATATATGAAATTTATTTTCGTTATTAATTGAGTTTTGAAATTTGTAACTACGTAAAGAATAAGTTAATTGAAGTACTTGGCAAGAAATAAATGTGTTTTATTGAAATAAATGTAAGAATTGTAATTTAAGGATTTTGATTTGACAAATTTAATTTAATTAAATCTGTAAGTTTTGATATAATAAAGTTAACTTAAGTGATTGATTTAATGACTTGGAAATTAAAAAGAATTGTTTTGAATGATAAATTAACTTAATGAATATTGAATGAAATCGATAAATAAATTTAAATTGATTTGAATGTTAAATTTAATTAATTTAAATAATTTCGGAATGAAACCCTTGTACGAACTTGAATCAATATTTGAATTGTTTAAATATGATTTGAAATAGAATTATAAGATTTTGAAATGGTAATTTGGAAGTTTGAAATGTGAATTACGGAAATTGATATAGAAAGACAAATGGAATGTTATTACAAATTCTAATTGAAATTGAAATTGATTGTTTTGAAATATATTAAACGACCAATCAGTGTAATAAATACGTAGTTATTAAAGAGACCGGGATCGGATATGGACATACTCTCTGTCGATACCGAAAACCATTTTAATAACTATTATGCGAGGAGTGTTGATCCAGAATGAAGTGGATGGTTAGGTGAACGCGTTGACTGAAGAAAGAGAACGATATTGGATGACCCCTGACATGACTAAAACAGGAGCCGCGCCGGGCCATTGAGGATCGCCACCTCTAGCGGACACGCTTCTTCGATACCATATCTATTACTTTTGTGATTCGATTTGGGTGCACCCCTCGGTTTGGGAGTGCTATTTCGCGGTGTTGAGGTAGCTGCTGGCTATGCTCAACATCAGTCCGGATCACGCAACTACTAGCATCCTAGTTGGTATTGCCTCATGTACCTTGTCATACTGATTATCCTATTCGCGACCACTACGTTTTGTTTTGTGTTATACCTATGGGGTACCCTCTGATAACCACTAGTTTACGGTGGGGTTTACGGTGCTGCATAGGCTATGGCATTATAAAATGTGTTAAGAGGGATAATGGTAGCGCCTTAACGCTATTTTAATACTTTATATTACTGATAGACATTATCTACTTAGCGTACATTACTACCCAGTAGATAGTTTAACGGATCCTTAGAGGATGGTTATTCCAAACATCCTTTGAGTTACTTGTTTTTTGATTGTTATTTCAGTTGAGTTGGATTTATTGATATAAGAATATTAATCTTGACTCGAGTGTTTTGTGTTTCCCTTTACGCTCGGGTCAGACTGAGTGGTTCAGCTTTTGAGACTCACCTTTGGAGTTGGAGCTTTGCTTGAAGGTCCAGCCATATATTCTGCTCTCAGTATTCGATGATTCCAGCGATGTATTCTGATTGTACCTGATGTATCGTATTACTCTGCTGTTGTAAACTCTGATGTATCTTATATATTTATATAGTAGCTTTATGAACTACTATCTCTTTTACTTCCACTGCATATTATTACTCTGTGTCTGTGATTCTATGACTATTTATTTACTGTATATCTCAGTTTTGCCAAATTTAAATTAACAATTCGGTATTTTGAATTATTCAAGTCCGACATGTGCGGATGTGAATAGTCCAAAATAGCTGGTCGTTACATCTACTATACTATTATTTACTCAAAACATTGCAGGTTTTCACAAAATATTATTATCGTTTATTAAGCTTTTCATTAATTTATAGATAATAAATTATCTAATTCCCATTAGAAATATTTTTTTTGTTATTATGTGTATATTCTCCCCTAAATTCATAAATAATAATTTTTTTTATTTTTACTATGTTTATTTAAATAAAACGGTTAAACTACTGTTATTTACAAAACATAAATCCTACTTCTTAGACAACCACATTTACTATTAATTTACTTAATTTTTCTAAAATTATACAATTTCATTTATTTCTATCAATTAACTATCTTTTCGAGTTAACAATCCGTTCAAGTAAACGTTCAGTAATGTAGTAATTAAAACCCAACCGATTAAAGTAAGCCTCAACATCCAAAATACCGCAACAATCCAAACATCATCAATATAACACAACATACCTCAACCAGTATAAATTATTCCTCAATGGTTAATTATTTAATATTCAAAAAATCATTTAATTAAATTAAATTAACAATACCAACGCACTTTGGCATATAGCCTTAAATTCAACAAACCAAGTGCTGAAACGTCTGAAATTTTACAAAGAAATTAGTGAAGAAAATCACACGTGAATCTGAGTTCGTATGCAAAAGTTATTAAGGTTATAAGATCTCAATGACAATGTCGTAATTAAACCAAGAGTACACATTTAAATATTAATAAAAAATTCATGCTACATTCGTCCCGTGCACAAACCTAAACCCATTTTCAACCCCTTGACCTACCTTTAACCAACCACCTCCACCTTTAGAAGTTATTGTTTGCCGATTCAAGACCAGATACGGCTTCCCTACGATGCTGCTGATGCCGTCGATCAAGTGTTGTCGCCTTAACGGCCATCTAGATTCTGCCACTGCTTAGTTGATCTTAGTCCAAAATTGGCTTATTACAGCCAATCTAAAGCCCGTTCCATCGATCCAATTGTATGGCTCGAATCTCCTTGACAACCTCTACACGACTATGTTCTTTGATCGTTCTACAGTCATTATTTCACCATTGATCGAGAAGACCTAAATGTATGGCCGAGGATAGTTCATCAATTTCTTATTAGCTAAAGTGTCTATGGAAAAATGAATTTCAAATGCCTCTTCGCCTCATCGAGAGCTTCAAATCCATATATGGTATATTAAGGCTCCAACACTTTGAAATTTTAATGATTTTAATTAATTTGTTAATCCATGATTAGAGAGTGACTGAGGGGAGTTTTGGGATTAAATGAGAAGAATAGAGGCAACGACTACTCTCTATGGTTTCTAGGCATTATTAATGTAGGCAGCAAAGCTGGTTCAGTAATATGTACCCATTTGGTATAAAAGTGGATACATACTCTATTTAAATACCGTAACGCCTCCATTTAGCAAACTATAACTCCAAATCTATCAAAATTGTATACCAAATTAATCAACTCGAAAAGACCACTTGCAATGGTAATAAACAAGACACCTAAATCAAATTCTAATTAAAAATCCATTTTTAATTAATATTAACATCGTCAAATTTCCAGGTCATTACATTGTGCTCTCTAAATGTTGGACAATGTATTACTCATGGTTGTTGTGGCACTAAAGGTGTACATATTGATAATTATTAGATAGTTATAAAATGACTCATCTGAGAACTCCTCATTGGCTAATAACAACTGGATCAAATATAAAATCTCAGGGTGAAAATGTTATACACATGCCCAGCCTTAGGGCAAGGCCAACAAGGCAACCGCTTGGGGCAATGTTCCGGTAGAGGCAACAAATTTGCAGTGGGAAATGGTTTAATATTATGATTGCTAAAATATAGTTTTATCCTAATGATTACAACTCAAGTTGTAGCATAGTAGTTGCTTCTCTTTTACATTTTAGGGGCAACATAAGTTCAAGCCTGGTAAGATACATTTTCTTGTCTAAGACAACCGTTGTGCTTGTGCCAACACTGGTTACACGGTTCTCTTGATTTGAGAACACTATGGAACATCAATATGAATACTCCACTTTAATTATAGTTAAATCATGACATGGTGATTCATCAAGTGATTATAGCTGGGTCTGAGTTGAAGTATTGAAAGTGAAGCACCGTTCAATAGAAAAATCATCCTCTTAGTTGTATAAGGTTTGAACCATGATCAAATATAGTCAACTCAAAGTCAAAATCTCTGACCAAAGTAGTACGATTGATAATAAATGTTATTACTAAATCGATTTTGTTTATGCAAAAGTTGGTTGGGCGAATTTTTCAAATGATTTTTCTGAGTTTCGGTCAACTTCAGGAATTTCATGGATTTTCCCTGAGTTTACAACCACCTGACCTAAAGTCGTCTAAAATTATAGTCTCTCCTATCCCTATTCTGTGCATGTCTTTATACCTGACTTGAAGTGCATGTGCCATCAAATGATTTCAAAACACTATTTGACTATTGATCGTAACGCTTCACTTCCTTCTTGCTCTGCATTCTTAAATAGATGTAAGTACTCAAAAGCTTCTCTACACCATCTATACAAGGGATTTCTCTCTCCTAAATCAAGAAATAATTTTACTCTTCTATTTTCTATGTCTTTGATTTTTGCTCTGTACATTCACTGCTTTTCATATTTTACATAGCAACCATTCTTTGATCATCCATTTCTATATTTACAACATTCAAAACACTTCTACAACTCTTGTTCATACAGCGTACAAATTTTACAGTGTATGTTATATAAGATTGTAATGAAATGAAGACATATATATAGTGAGATACAATATAGTCATGTTCAATAGCTCAAGCAAGTTCGTGTAAATCTCTTCCTCCAAATTTAGTGAGGGTTGAGTTAGTAAAATTCATGAAACGAGTTACGAGATTGGACATATGATGGAAGTTCAAACCAGTATAAAATCTCAATGTGATCATTTTTATATACTTATTTATTTCTGTTGCTTAGTCTGTTTCTACTAATTAACTTATTTACTTAGATAATTTTATAACTTAAGTAGTTAATTGGTTGAGCATTACATTGATTCGACCCCCGAGATTTCCAATACATA
Organism: Allium cepa; assembly: GCA_030765085.1. Classification (NCBI taxonomy): domain Eukaryota; kingdom Viridiplantae; phylum Streptophyta; class Magnoliopsida; order Asparagales; family Amaryllidaceae; genus Allium; species Allium cepa. The sequence continues at coordinate 573,405,882 of CM060937.1, read as the reverse complement.
AATTATTCTATACACACCCTCAACGATTCATTAGCTAATTTTTAATAGGAAAAAAATCCTCAAACTTTCCTGGTGCGCATAAATTCTTATTCCTAGATCAGCATGGTTGATGGTTGTAATTGTGGATGCGTAGACAACGTTCTTAACCAATCAAAGCTCTATCTATGTCATTTGAGTTTCAAACTTCCATGTTGTTTTTGAAATTGGGTATTTATACCGTAGTACATGGTTTACTACAAGTCATAGTCTTAGGTACACTATACCATAAATGACAATTTGATACGGCTTTTAGCCGTATCTAATAAGATTAGATACGACTTATAGCTGTATCAAAATTTGGCGAGCTTTTAGTTTTGATACGGCTAAAAGCCGTATCTAATTGTCCATTTAGGTACAGCTAAAAGCCGTATCTAATTGTCCATTTAGGTACGGCTAAAAGCCGTATCTAATTGTCGAATTAGATACGGCTCAAAGCCGTATCTAATTGTCCATTTAGGTACGGCTAAAAGCCGTATCTAATTGTCCATTTAGGTACGGCTAAAAGCCGTATCTAATTGTTTGTAGACATAGCTAATAGAACAATTAGATACGGCCTAAGGCCGTACCTAAGTGAACCTCGAACCGCGTCTTGTAGGTCATTTAGATACGGCTGATGGCCGTGTCTAACTTGTTAGTTAGATACGACTTTTAAGCCGTACCTAATGACCTGCTCCTACGTACCTTTTTAATTTGATACTAATTCTAGATTTGGGATTAACCGTATATTCAGCACATATAGGCACATTAAGCACAACAAAGATCTCACGCATAGTTTTGATAGTTTACAATTCTAGCAACATTAATCCAACTTTGCATAGTTTAGATAGTTTACAATTCTACCATATTTCAGCATACGGTCTGAGCTTGAGCTTAATACAAATAGCTTAATACATACAGTTTACAATTCTAGATTTTAGATAGTCTCTTAAATCATTTAATTACATTCATAGTTTAATAATACATTAATAACTTAATACAAATAGTTTGGAGATTGAAATTTCCAAGTTTCCATAGCTGAGCCTGAGCTTCAAGTGACCAAGTCCATCCCTTTTTCACTGCAAAATATAAGCATAACTATAAACTATGTTAAGCATAACTATAAACTATGTCGTTACATGCAATAACTATACACGCCTAAATAAGAAGGTAACATAGGTTAAAATTTGTTCAAGAGAAATTAAATTAAATTAAACATAGGTTAAGCATATCACTACAACTTCATTGCTACCCAGACTACTTCACAAAGCATCAACCACAACTTCTTCCACCAACAACATACAAAAATCACCACATCCAATACTGTCAAAAGCTACACCAAACTCCTCAAATTCCCACTGCCTTGTTCAACACTTCAGTTACACCATTCATCTAACTGCAATTCCAAACTTCACGCCCACATTTCTACAATAAACATCTACCAGAACTGTTATTGTCACCCCTTCTCAAATCTGCTACTGCTACATCCCCCTGTCCATCCACCATTTAAACCCACAGCCTACCATACTTCACCACACAGTAGAAATTCCAACCCTCAACCAACTGTCACCTTTTCATCTCCACCTAACCACACCCATCTGCCATACAAACAAACCATCACTACCAACCCCCATAAACATACCACCTTGCCACTGACTCCCCTGACAGTCATTACTACAGCTCGACAACAGCAGCAACTCGTAAAACATCACACTCACCTCTCTACCACCACTACAGTAGCTCATTCAACCATCAGTGCAGTAGCCTTAACATCCCTACCAGCCATAACTATAGACCATCAGCCTCCAAAACCCCACCCTACTTCTTTCATTTCTTCCAACAGTGCAGTCATCTTCACATTGCAACCGAACATATTCATCTTCCTTTGTCAACTTTAGTATTCACTGCCTTCACATTGCACAAACCATCACAATCCCATTGAAACTCAACATGCTTCCATACAAACCCTTGCCATTGTCACCAAACTGCACTGCAAGAAATCGAACAACCATTGTTGCCAAAGCCATCCACAATTCCTAATCGAACAACCTTAAACTTCATCACTAACAATCACCTGCAATCGAATTTCATCCCAATCTTCCCCACGAACCCGCACCGAAAACAATCAACTCCGCCCTCAACTACAGTCGCCACCCACCAAAACAACTCACGACTTCAACTACGACACACCTAAATGTCACAAAATAGCATGGACTAAACTATACATGCCTAAATCAGAAGGTAACATAAGTTTGAAAAGCTTCCAAACCTTAGAACTACAACATTCCTAAAGTTAATTTGACAACTACACTTCAGAGATAATATGTGGTCACAATAAATGAATAACAAGTACTGCAAACACACTACTTTTTGGCAATTATAGTATAACGACAACATGTCAAGCACCATGAAGAATATGATTAAACATAGAGTTGACAGCTTGAAATGCATCAAAAGAGTAACATTCAACGGCAATAATACTATTATATGCACTAATCCATGGATTAACGATAAAACCTTAAAGGATGTGCCTCTTACCACACTGCGAAATACAGGTTTTGGTACCAATTACTCTGAACTACTACTACCAACGTCGATTGGTTTGTGTTCGACGACATTTATAATTTCATGATAGTGTATAATTCCACTATCTGACTAACTATAACAGTGCATAAGCAAAGTAAGTCCACTTACGTTGTCACATTTAGTAATTAGTAGCACATTTAGTATGTATTATGCAAGTGTATAACTGCACATTCTATCTTAAACTGCACATGAGCATATGTGCACTGTCAAACTTTATTAATAGAAAGATAAAATAGTTATATCACTAAAATAAGTGTATAACTATTATGGACATCCGGACACATTAGGTTAGTCAAGTTGCTGTTTCTAAAATTTATGGACAGCATTCTGTTTCTGTACATTAAATTAATTAAATAAAAATCTAATAAGTAAAACAATTAAATGTTCTATATTTACAAATAAAATAAAATATAATTTAATAAAAGCTATAATATTTATAAGAAAGAACCACAGTGGTGCAAACTTTGAAACTAAAATATGGTATCCAACGTTTTGAACCAATTCTCATTGCATTTTGATACAAAGATTGTAAGCAATGCTAACAGAATATTTAACAAACTTTGTTTGTAACTTTGTATGCAATAATTCAAACTTACTTGTTTTCATAGTACATAAGTACTAATATAAAAGCACTAAAACAAATCGCATACATGTCAATTACACAGTACGTTTATAATATCCGTTTTTCTAACCGTGTCATAAAAGCTGAAAATTAAAATATTAAATATATAAGTGAAAAATTCTCTTGATTAAATCCTCTAACTTATGAAGATGAAAACAACATGTGGTATTCTGCTTATTCAGCTAACAATTAATATATGGTTCAATTATACACATGACAGCTAAACACGTCAGTCTTCCCATACAGTAGGAGAAAGTTGAAGAAATCCTTCACAACCTTCTATACTAGGTTTCTGATATTTAACAAAATTAACACCAAGTTTGAAATGGAAAAATATTTAGATGGTGCCAATTAGGAAAGGAAGAAAATATACATGTGACATGTCATGTATATAGTGGAAGAGGTTTCAAAAAACAATACATAGTAAAATATTAACATAAACAGAAAATATACCTGCTCCAACGTCTACAGAAATTGAATAAGACCCTTCGGATGGCACACATACCCACCCACTCCAACTTCAGCAACGGTCTCTGCAAATTGATGATTTATTTTGCTGGTTCTCTCATCTGGTAGCAGTATGTTGTCCAACACCACTTTTTCATATGTGGGTGGTACAGATTTCCCATGGATTTTGGACGATGTAGAATCTCGGCATACAGTACTTGTTGCAATAAATATGTTTAGATCTATCCAACAAAATATCTGCTCGAAAGCAACTAAAAATAGAAATCTTGTAATAAATACCTTTTGCTATTATGTCTAAATCAGAGTTGAGGATTTCACATCTTTGATTGTTCGCTACATCGGTCGTATTCTGGAACTGCGAAGCAACGAATTCAGGAGCATTGAATTGTGTGGCGCGTCCTCCATCAGAAGAATTGACCGGTGCGCGAATTCCTTGTTCGATGTTTCCCACCATGTTGATCAGAACCTCCATTTGCCCAGACAAATTTCCCACTGTACCCTCCAAACTTCCCACCCTCATTTTCAACTCATCATGCTCTCTATGAACATGTCTGAGTCGTTTCTATGCAATAGCACAAGCCTTAACTTTAGTCTTTGGCATAACGGTCCCAACACCGTGGCTCTTACCCCTTGCATCCTTACCAAGCGCTTGTGATAAGATGTCTTCATCCACTGTCAATTTTTCTTCATCACTATCAGTGATCTTTTCCTTCGCTTTCGCAATTTGATCCTGAAATATGATAATACTTATATGAATAAGGAATTTTAAAGAATATGCAAGTTAGTATTTGTTATACGTATGAAGAAGTGGCATACACATATTTTAGCAACTGACTAGTATTTGTTTAACTTACAAAGTATGAAGAAGTGGCATTTGATATGCTACCATCTTTTTTCCTGTGTGTCTTCTCCCATACTTGACGATGACTGGTATTTTTTAATGGACTAGCAGCGATCTGCAATACAAGTACAAATTTGATTGAAATAGTTGATGTTTGTACACGTGTAGATGTATGTATGTAGAATGTAGATAAAGTGAATACTATAGCATATGAATGAAAATGGATATAAATTACCATTTCTTGTTCTATTTTAGCGTGACTTTTACGTCCTGCATGGTGACTATAACTGAGCAATGCTCTGTTCTTTTTGCCTGTCTCCGTTCTTCCGCTCGCTTCAGGCATTGCTTCATTTTTTATGAACTGTTCCCAATCTTCTTGAGCAACTGTAGGTGGACTATTTTTCAACCGTTCTTCGTCATTTTTGAAAGTGTCATAATAAACTACTCTCAGGTTTTTCTTGTATCTCCTGAAAGCCTCGGCCATTCTCTTTAAAAACATTTCCTTTGAAAGCAGATCGAGCTCATAAATTTTCTGCAAAAATAACTCAGCTTGTTCACTGAAGTTTAGATACTTCAATTCACACAGAAAGAAAAGTGAAAATGAATACTTTGTAAAATAGTACGCATACCGTTGGGTTTCATTGGAACATTTCGTGAATACCAAAATTACATACATATTATTTTCATGTCCATACAAAGACTCAAACTGCCCGACCTTTACATAATGTCAAATAAAGGTAATTACCATGAACATACTTAATGAGATATGTGGATATGTGTTAGGTAAGTGTACATGCGTCGATACAATGTAGTGTACTCCTTCTGATAATGAAATTAAAACGATGACAGTCGGCAGTATGAACTACTCATGGATAGGCAAAGAGAAATAATATAGTAATATATTGTAGTACTGTTGTTATAATTAACAGTCGAATGTAAAGCTGGATGTGTTAAAGTAATATACAATGCCTGTTGTAGTGTAGTCTGTCTTTGCATATTGTAAGTGTATGAGTGCTTGGTAATTTGTAAAGCGAAGGGGAATTTTTTTGGGGTTTTAAATTGGATCACCGCCTTCGTTTTATTTTGTTAATATAGTCATATGGCAGTTTTAGAAAGCACAGGGGTAGTTGAAGTAGAAAGAAGAAAAGGTACAAATTTAGATAAGTATCAAAGGATAGTAATGTCTACATTTGGTGAAAGTGATAGAATTGTATAAAAAGGATATTAATTGTTTCCTGGAGATTTGACCTGGCAACTTAGTACTCGGCATACCCTCGTTCGACATCTATTTACGACCGTCGTTTAGAAACGTCCGGCGTCCAAGGAACGCTCGACATCCAAGAGCGCTCGGCCAAAAACATCGCTGGGCCAAAGGCATCAGTCGGTCAAAGGACATCCGGCATCTCTGGGAGTTCGGCATGGTAGAGTCATCCGGCATCAAGCGCTTCGTTCGGCATTGGATAGCGGTCGGCATCAAGAGCCTCGTTCGGCATTGGATTGCACTCGGCATCAAGCGCCTCGTTCGGCCCACACCCCTCACTCAACACCACATCCCGTCCGGCACATACCTCGTTCGGCCGTCACCTATCGTTCGTCATCCAGAATAGTTCGGCACCAAGGGGTGTTTGGCATGTAGAGCGTCCGACCTCATTTTGTTTGGCATAAAGATGGAGGTTCGGCATTTGGCTGTTCGGCATGTTTGGGTCAGCACACAGGGCTCATTCAATTTGGACCAAGATATTCAGATACCAAGCCCACCAGGGAGTCTAACCCATTTTCGTCTATAAATAGAGGGGCAGGGGCACAGTAAAAAGGAGAGATCTTTTTCGAGAACACTAGGGAGACTCTGCCATTTTTTATACTCTTTTCTTCTTCATTCAAACTTGTATTCAAGCGATTGATTTACGAATTGTATCTATACTCAAGTAATGGAGAAAGCAATAAAGATTAACCTCAAAGTGGACGTAGGCAATTACGCCGAACCACTATAAATTTGGTGTTCTTGTTCTCTGTGTTTAAATTCGTACTCAGTTCCCTATTTTAATTTACTTTCTTCATTAATCTCTATACACAATCTTTCTAAGGGTGTTAGTGATCAATTTTGGAGCTTTCACTGAGAATTGAATTCTCAGCTTGATTGGATCTCATCATCTACTAGTGGATTTCCATATTCGCGAGATAGATCCAGTTGTTTACTAGAAAACTTCCTATTCTACTCAGATTTGAAAAAATCTAAAGGAATCTCTGATAGCCGTAAGTAAATCAAGTATTCATGTTCATGTGAAAGGATTGGATTCACTGATGTACGCAAGATCTAAGGATTGGACGTTGAAGTTTGCGCTCAAGTTGAATGAAAGCCGACCCTCCTTTGAAGGCAATTTAGCTGACCGCTTCAGAAAAGGTATATGCCGATCTCCCTTGAAAATGTGTATGCTGAGCCGCTCCCATTCAAGGCCGGACGCTCTTCCAGGCTGATCCATACCTCCAGGTCGAGTGACATCCGAAGGCCGATCCATACCTCCAGGCCGAACCATACCTCCAAGCCGAGCGAAATTCGAATGTCGATCCATACCTCCAGGCCGAACGACATCCGAAGGCCAATCCATGCCTCCAGGCCGAGCGACATTCGAATGCCGATCCATACCTCTAGGCCAATCCATACCTCCAGGCCGATCCATACTTCCAAGCGGAGCGACATCCGAAGGCCGATCCGTACCTCTAGACCGAACCATACCTCCAGGCCGAGCGACATTCGAATGCCAATCCATACCTCCAGGCCGAGCGACATCCAAAGGCTGAACCATACCTCCAGGCCGAACCATACCTCCAGGCCGAGCGACATTCGAATGCCGATCCATACCTCCAGGCCGATCCATACCTCTATGCCTAGCGACATCAGAATGTCGATCCATACCTCTATGCCGAGCAACATCAGAATGCCGACCCACACCTCTGTAATGTCGAACAGTATTGTATGCTGAACGACTCGGTTGTACCGAACAGTGTGAATGCCGAACAGTATGGAATGCCAAATAGTGTGAATGCCGAACAGTGTGGAATGACGAACAGTGTGGAATGCCGAACAGTATGAATGCCGAACAAATTTGAGAGAGGCTCAGCGTAGAGATAAAGGAAAGGTTGCGGACCGCTCCGTCCGCCGCCGAAATGCTGATGATTGACAAGTAGCGCCCGAGCTCTGGCTCGGGAAACATTCTCGGATCTATAGAGACGTAGATCCGAGAGACGATGATGGGAAACCTAGGGAAACAAATGCAGCACCAGCTGAACTAACCATTGACATCCCAGTTAGCCGGAGCGACCCATCACGAGTTCTTAAAATTGGGTCGCAACTTGACCCTTTGGCCGCTGAGAGCCTTACTGATTTCCTCCGAGCGAATCTTGATGTTTTCGCCTGGACACATTTTGATATGTGCAGGATTTTTCCTACGATTGCAAGTCATATGTTGAACATAGACCCGAAACATGTACCTGTGAAACAAAAAAGGAGAGGCATGGACCTGGAGAGGTCTGCGGCTCTCAAAGAGGAGGTGGACAAACTCAAAGCCAACGGGTTCATCCGCGACGCCCTCTACCCTGAATGGGTATCTAACCCGATGCTAGTAAAGAAGGCAAATGGAAAATGGAGGATCTGTGTTGATTATTCTGATTTAAACAAAGCCTGCCCTAAGGATAGTTTCCCGTTGCCTAGGATTGATCAGCTGGTCGACTCAACTGCCGGACATGAGCTATTATCATTTGTGGATGCGTACTCTGGATATAATCAAATCCCAATGCACCTCCCAGACCAAGAACACACCAGTTTCGTCATGAACATGAGATCATCCTGCTATGTAGTAATGACATTTGGATTGAAGAACGCAGGAGCGACTTATCAACGCCTAGTGAATCGAATGTTCAAAGATCAGATTGGTAAAACGATGGAAGTCTCTGTGGGTGACATGCTCGTGAAGTCACGGCAGTCAAACGACCACATCCGAGACTTGGCGGAGATGTTTGACATACTCAGGCATTATGGAATGAAGATCAACCCGTTGTAGTGTTCATTCGGCGTAGCGTCAGGAAAGTTTCTGGGATTCATTGTGAATGCTCGGGGATTCGAGGCTAACCCAGAGAAGATTCAGGCTATCCGAGATATACAAGTGTCCAGAACCATAATAAAGGTACAAAGCTTGAATAGGAAGGTGGCCGCGCTGAGCCGATTCATATCCAGGGCCACAGACAAGTGTATTCCTTTCTTCGATGTCATAAAGAGAGGAAAGAGGAATTTCGAGTGGACATCCGACCGTGAGGAAGCATTTCGGGCTCTTGTAAGGCACTTGGAAAGTCCCCCGATATTGTCGCAACCAATAGACCGTAAAATGTTGTACGTATACTTGGCAGTATCCCAGCACGCTATCAGCACAGCCCTGGTTCGTGAGGAGACCGGGTCCAGAAGCCCGTTTACTATGTTAGTAAATGCTTGGCGGGGGTAGAAAGAAATTATCCGAAGATTGAAAAACTAGCCTAATGCTTGGTGATTACAGCACGCAAGCTTCGCCCGTATTTTCAGGCACACTCAATCAGTGTTTATACTGATCAGACTTTGCGACAGATACTCCAACGAACGGAAACTTCCAGAAGAATGTTAAAATGGAATATTGAGCTAAGTCAGTTTGACATCACCTACCGGCCGCGAAGAGCCATACAAGGACAGGCACTAGCCGACTTCCTTGCTGAATTCACTACGATGGATGAATTAAACGATCATAATGTCATACCTCCCGTTCGATGGAAGATGTACGCCGATGGGGCATCCAACGACCGTTGTTCGAGGGTTGGCATAGTTCTCGTAACGCTTGAAAATCGATCGGTCTGCTACGCTTTAAAGCTCGAATTCACAGCAACGAATAAGGAAGCCGAATATGAAGCGGTGATCGCCAGCTTGAAGCTTATCAAAGAACTGGGAGTAAAATCGGTTGAAATCTTCAACGACTCGCAACTGGTGGTGTACCAAGTGCAAGGTGACTGCCAAGCAAGTGGGCAGAGACTTGCCCCATATTTGGTTCGAGTCCAGGAACTGCTAGCGAATCTCAAGTACTACAATATTTCACATGTCCCGCGTGAGCAAAACAGGGCAGCCGACTCGTTGGCAAAATTCGCAAGCACAGGCAATGCACAACAAATGGGATTATTTCCTGTTGAGACCCTCCAAGCTTCGAGTATAGATATGATGGAGGTAGATTTCATGTTGGAAACAGAAATCGAGAAGGAATCGTGGATGACCTCAATCAAGCAATACTTGCTATTCGAGATCTTGCCCAAAGAAAGGAGTGAAAAACGACAAGTCCTTCGCCAGGCTTCTCGTTATGTAATACAGGATGGAATAATGTATCGAAGGGGATTCACGACCCCACAACTCCGATGCATTGCCCATGATGAGATAAAACGAGTCCTGGAGGAAGTCCATGAAGGAGAGTGCGGTGACCATACTGGGGGGCAGACATTAGCAAAGAAGATCCTCCGTTATGGATATTACTGGCCAACTGTGAATCGGGATGCTGCGGACTATGTGAGAAGATGTGATAAATGCCAGATATATGCAAAAATCCCGAGAGCTCCGCCGACGAAACTCACACAAATGGTTAGTCCCGGACCATTTGCATTGTGGGGAATTGACTTAGTTGGTTCTTTACCCATAGCCAAAGGTGGAGCGAAATATGCAATAGTTGCGGTCGACTACTTCACAAAATGGGCAGAAGTAGTGCCTCTGGCCACGATAACCACCAAGAAGGTTATTAACTTCGTCGTACGAAATATCATATGCCGCTTCGGCCTTCCACGGACCATCATTACGGACAATGGGACTCTACTCGAAAGCAAGGAGTTCAAAGAATATTTCAGAAATATGGCATTGAAAAGAAGTTTGCAGTGGTTGCTCACCCGAAGGCCAACGGACAAGTGGAAGCCGTAAACAAGATAATCAAGTCCATATTGAAAAAATGTCTGGAAAAGGCTATAGACAGTTTGGTGGATGAACTTCCAACAGCACTTTGGGCCTACAGGACCACCCTTAAGACCGCGACTGGGCACATTCCGTTCGCGTTGGCATATGGCACGGAAGCTGTCATACCTGTGGAACTTGAAGTCCCATCACATCGGGTAACTTATTACGACCCTGAGTCGAACCCGAATATTTACTGGAATCATTGGAATTCATGGATGAAAAATGCAAAGAAGCCAATTTGAGAGCGGCCGCATACAGACATAGAGTCGCTAAATATTATAACGAGAAGGTCCGACCAAGAATTTTTAGTGTGGGAGACCTTGTTTTGAAATGAGTTTTCCCGATCCCGTCTCATATAAATCCCGCATGGGAAGGTCCATACGTCATCGAACGGAAGCTTGGAGAAGGAACTTTCAAGCTAACGACCGTCGATGGTGCGACATTCCCCCGAGGATGGAACAGCGAGCACTTGCGGCATTATTATACTTAGTCTATTTCTTTCATGTATTAGTTGCACTTATTTCCAGTATGCTTTTATTTCTAATTCTTGGCATGTAATAAGGCAATTTAGCTTGCTTTCATTAATAAAGGCTTGAAGTCATCTTTTCATGAATTACTAACGTCTCTACAAATGATGATCCTATGACGGGCAAATAAAATTATGTTATTCCGGCTAACGTACGAATGCGCACGGACACTTAAAATCTCCAAGTCCCCGGAGTGTGGATTGGAGTACTCTAAGTCCCCGGAGCATGGACTCGAGTATAAACGATTTAAAATCTCCAAGTCCCCGGAGTGCGGACTGGAGTACTATAAGTCCCCGGAGCGCGGACTCGAGTATAAACGATTTAAAATCTCCAACTCCCCGGAGTTCGGACCGGAGTACTATAAGTCCCCGGAGCGCGGACTCGAGTATTGATGACTTAAAATCTCCAAGTCCCCGGAGTGCAGACTGGAGTACTCTAAGTCCCCGGAGCGTGGACTCGAGTAGAAACGATTTAAAATCTCCAAGTCCCCGAAGTGCGGATTGAAGTACTCTAATTTCCCGGAGAGCGAACTCGAGTACAAACGATTTAAAATCTCCAAGTCCCCGGAGTGCGGACTGGAGTACTCTAAGTCCCCGGAGCACAGACTCGAGTATAAACGATTTAAAATCTCCATGTCCCCGGAGTGCGGACTAGAGTACTCTAAGTCCCCGGAGCGTGGACTCGAGTATAAACAACTTAAAATTTCCAAGTCTTCGAAGTATGGACTGGAGTACTCTAAGTCCCCGGAGCGTGGACTCGAGTATAAACGACTCAAAATCTCCAAGTCCTCGGAGGGCGGACCGGAGTACTCTAAGTCCCCGGAGCGCGGACTCGATTATAAACGACTTAAAACCTCTACGTTCTCAGAGTGCGGACTACGATACTCTAAGTCCCCAGAGCGCGGACTCGAGTATGAACGACTTGAAATCTCCAAGTCCCCGGAGTGCGGACTGGAGTACTCTAAGTCCACGGAGGCAGAATCAAGTATAAATGATTTAAATGACCAGGTCCGCTGAAGACGGACTGGATATAAATGATTTGAAGACATTGAGCCTTCAGCGTGCATATTAGAAAATATTCTAAGTGCTTGGGGCGCGGAAGAAAAAACGGATAGTTCTCAAAAAAATTTCGAGCTATATGAAGATGAACCGAGAGGTCTATTATATTCACAACAGCTTGGATTTGAATCATAATCACAAGGAAAATTGAACGACCAGAGCCATGGAAAGACAGAAAAACTAAGTTTTATTCATCAAAGATAAGTTTCCATTACAACTTCTTTGAAGCTCGAAATCAAAAGTTTATTTACACAAACTAAGAAAACAAAAGTACCTGCCTAATCTAAACTAACTCTCGTTGAACGAGAGTAATGATTACTTCTTATGCTTCTTCGCCTTCTTCACCTCCGTTGTCTTCTTAGACGACCCTTCTCCTCCGCGTTTACCTTGGTACCCTTCTTGGATGGAGGAGTGACAGCCGAAGAAGTATGAGGGACATCCACGGGTTTAGACCTGCCAGGGAGAATGATCTTCAGCGGCTTATTCAACGGATCGTCGGGGTCCACAGCTTGAGGTTCGACCTTGATCTTGGTCGTTTTTGTCTTCTCTTTCTCCAGCCGCTCCTTCATACTCAGCTCAAACGTGTGCTCGGAGGCGCTTGTGATCTCTACTTCATAACTACCCTCGATGGGAGAAGAATTCTAAGATTTGTCTTCATCTAGCGCCCCAATCACCAGAGCATCTGGCCCAGGAGCTTCTCCTGCCTGACTAGCCTCACCTATCTTCTCCTCCACCTCCTTGGCGACATCGCTCCTTGGAGTGGGCCCGGGATCAGAACGACATGCGCGAAAGCATGGAAAACAAGCATTAGAATACAATAGTCCCAGGATGTCGACATTTGGAATCTCAAAGTGAAGAGTTATCTACCAGCTTCCGGCAGGCTCTCAACCATCAAGGGGGTCTCACCCTCCGCAATGGGGGACGGAATATGGATACCAAGGCCAGGGTCCTCCGGATTGTAACCAATATGCTGCTCGAATGGATCGAGTATCGTCCGATCGGTCGATCGAATAGGCGCATGAGCTGGAGGCACGGCCCCGGATGGACCAGTAATAACTTCTTTCCCTTTCTTTGAGGGGGAGCCTTTGCAATAGATAGCTTTGGCCACCGACAAGTCCGAAGGCTCATTTCCCTTGAGATATTCTTTTATCAATGCCCCCTCATCAATCTCTTCGGTGTCGTGCTCGGCCTTCCTGATTTCTATCAAAGCCTCCCATGCCTCGGCTAAAGATTCAAGATAGCCCTCTCCCAAAAAAGTAAAGTCTCGATGAATGAGAACGCGGGCGTTGAACTCAGCAATTAGCAGGTCAAACATGCTTTTGACCTCTTCCCTGCCCTCTTCTCTAGCCGCCTCGAGACACGAATTGATATCCACGAACGCTATCTTCTTGCCCTCTTCTCGGGCTTCACTCTTTATCGCCTTAACCTGGGAAAGCTCGGCCTCTAGTTTTTCCTTTAGGAGTCGAGTAGTAACGATTTCGTCACAGTACCGTTGTGACTCTTCTTGAGCGTCCATTTTCTATTCCCTCTCCCTGCGGAGCTGCTCCTCAATTTCTTCGACGCGGAGGCTGAGTGCGTCCCTCTCCTTCTGATCTGAGTCCTTTTCTAGTGCCAAGGCCCCACATCGTTGAACCGCCTCGTCAAGTTCTTTCTTATGAGTTGACTCCAGACGAGTAACAGCCTCAGTAGTGTCCTTAGCTCTCTGATGGGCGATCTCGAGCTCAGACTCGTAAGTGGCTATTTCTTCGTCTTGAGCTTTAATGATATCCTTGTTGTGGATAACCTCAAGCTTCAGGCGGTCGATTTCATGCTGGCGCTCCATGGGAACTTCAAAAAGTTTTTCAGCTAGATGAACAAACGCGTCATGTTGAACATAGACGTCATTCGTACAGGCAATGGCGCTCTGTTTGGCATGTCCGGGAATAGGATGAATCGCCGGGAGGAATTTCAGGCCATCGAAGCAGATTTTCGAAAATTTATCTTTAAGCTCGGCCAGCCTCTCTGATACCGTTGGGTCTGTTGCAGGAGCGGGGGGAGATGGCTTTGAAAGTTCGCCCCTTCTGTAAGAATCTCGGGACTGTCAAGTGGAAGAGGATTTGGAGTGTTGGTCCCTAGGGGCATCAGGTTGTGACCTCTTATGGCCGTGCTTGTCTTTACTTTGCTCCGCGTGAGAAGAGGTATCTTGGTGGTATTTTGGCTGATAATAAGTTTTCCTCCGAGATGACGAGTCCCTAGAATGATAGTCTTTCTCGCCATCACCATCCCTATCGCAACGTCTTCCGAAACCCGAGTCCCGTCCAGAGTAGTGAAGAACAGATGAGCCACGAAGGCGATCGAATCCATGTGACCGCCCTATACCACTTGTATAGAATTCAAATAACAACGAATTAGCAAAGAGTAATGTGACGACAAAAGTCTAAGCGAAAATTGAAGTGCAAGTGTTCGTGTGTGTCCTAGTGTCTCCCCCCAACGGACCAGTCGCTTTGCTAATAGGAATTTTCTCTCCTTGACTCAGGGTTGGAGCGCCCGTGTTGTCTCTGATGGGCGAATGAAGTTTGAATGCCTCCGATCGTCAAAGTCATAATTGAGAAGATCATCCAGAATGGAGAGGTTCGATAAGCCCTTTAAAGAACTTTCTACGTGCTGCGAAGAAGCCTCTTTATCCGTCGGAATAAGCGTAACTTTTGAAGTTCCGCCAACCTTCTCCTTTCTCATCTTGTACGTCGATCCCTTTTTACTCTGTGAAGGAGAAGATGATGTTTCGATATCGTGCACTTCAACTATAGGATCTTGCGCTGGACCCAAATTCTCACCTTGTGCTTCGGGTGTTTCACCCTCCTTGATTTCCCCCTCGTCTTGTACATCAGGGGTGTGGCGTGCTGACGACTCAGCTAATTTTTTCCCTTTGCCAGAGACCGGCCTAGGTACAGTAACGCCTTTGGGAAGAATTACCCGGCGACCTTCTGCTAACAATCCGAACCTCGATAGTGACTCATTTGAGATAAGAGTTTGGATGTCTCGTTCTTCGTCGGGAAGAGCTCTAATAGCTTCAACGGCCTCAGAATATCCGCGGCCGTCGGGACATGGATTGATACCTGAGAAGATGAAATAAGAGTTAGAATAGGCATAGCTTCGACCAAAACATGAGTATCGTTCCAAGAAGAAGACTTACTTCCTTCGACCCATCTCCTCGCGAAACCAGGGGGCAACGCACATAGAACCATTCCTGTTTGTACAGGGCAAATTTGCTCCACGCCCCGGTTAAGATTTGGCATTTACGGTATGGCTCGAGGAACATGTAAGAGGGGATATCTCCCCGGTTTTTGATCATGTATATGTATCTGATGTCTCCAGGAATTGGGGGCCTAGAGAAAACGGTCATGAAGAGGATGTAGGTGCCATAGATGAAGGCATGACCGTTTGAGTGCAGCTGCGACAGGGAGATATCGATGTATTGCAGCACATCCCGAAGAAATAGATTGAACGGTGGCACGCTACAACCCAGCACATGAATTTATTGCACGCTGTATATCCGACCGGGGGCAGGTGTGGCCAGTCGCGCCCCGATGGAACCAGCACGTTGTCAAAAGGTATTCCACGGATGGAGCATATTCGCCGAAGCGTGACTTCATTGATTTTTGAAGCCTGTGAGTCGACAGGGTTGTCCACGAAAATCAATGCCTCCAGGGCATCGGGGGCTAAGTTATGTGCAGTGGAGGTGGATGGATTTGAGACGTCCGCGACTTCCTGTCGAGAGGATGGCCCTGGTTTGTCAGAAATCGTGGCGGAGCTGGATTTTTTTGACATCTTCAACAAATAGTGAATTTGGCTAAGCACCTGTGTGAACTATACTTGAAAAATGTTCGACATTAGAATTAACAACACAAATATTCCCCCCCAAGTGGTGTGTGAACTAGTGCGATCAATCGTATATAAGCATTGAAAAATTGAAAGTCGTAGAATTAGTAATACAAAATTGAACTTCGGATCGTCGACTTTGAAGACCGTCATCGCTGACCGTCTCCTAATGCTTGCTTTATGGTGTTCATAATTTCGAATTCAGTAAATGCTGGAAGAAATTATCCGTTTACGTCGATTTAAGTTCATACTTGTGACTACTGAAACTAGGAAGTTTATAGCTCGGATCAGTCGATATGCTAATATGCTAGAGTCCTTTTCCTTGTTTTGTTATATGGTTCGGCATTTATGATTGTTCGGCCTTGATACGGTTCGACATCCATGTTTGTTCGACCTTGATATAGTTTGGCATCTATGATTGTTCGGCCTTGATATGGTTCGGCATCTATGTTCGTTCGGCCTCGATATGGTTCGGCATTTATGATTGTTCGGCCTTGATATGGTTCGGCATTTATGTTTGTTCGGCCAAGCTATCATTCGGCCAAGCTACCGTTCGCCTTGAAACTTGTTCGGCCAAACTCTCGTTCGGCCTAACTATTGTTCGAACTAGTTAGTGCTCGGCAAAGTATCGTTCGGCCAAGATTCTGTTCGGCCGAAACAACACTCAGCATCCTGCCCAATTCATACTTCCTACCTAACCCACCGTTCCACTGCTCGGCATGTAGCGAGCCATGCCGAACCAAAGTTACACCGAGCCCCAATGCTCGGCACTACGTCATTATTCGGCAAGTCATGCCAGAACATACCGTTCGACATTTTAACCATCTTCCACTCCTCCTCTATTCTTTTTTCCCAATCTCGTTCGGCACAAGGAAACCGTGTCGAACCACAAAACATCTCTCCCTCGTACGCTCGTCTCTAGTTGTTCCTCCTTTCCTCCTCATCATTTAATTCTAGAAACCCTTAGAATACCTTAATCAAGGCCCGACCCTATCCAATCGCCTGAGGACTTGGGCATAAAAAACTTCTCTAGTTATGAAAAGGACTTTGATGGAAGGATCGATACCTAATTAGTAGATCGAAACTTGGAAAGGATTGATGAATCATTGGAGATTGTTAACTGGAAAGGTCAGCAAGTACAATGCAGCGGTGGTAAAAATGTGAAAGGAGAAGAAGGAGAAAGGGGCCAGGTTTTATAGGGAAAAAGAAGAAGTTGAAAAGACTATGACCGGTAGAACCGGTCAAGGCGATATCGTACGGCTACCTTGGTTCGTTCGGCATCGGCTACTCTGGTTCGTTCGGCATCCCAGGTACTCGTCTTCAACTAGATTGTTCGGCATACACATTACGTTCGGCACGCGCCATAACCCCGTCAAGAGAAGCGAACCAAGGTTCGAAGAGGAGCCCAGAGGACATGTAATTCAAAGCGCATCACGTTCAAACGCGCGATACACTTTGGGGGGCAAGTGTTTCCTGGAGATTTGACCAGGCAACTTAGTACTCGGCATACCTTCGTTCGGCATCTATTTACGACCGTCGTTTAGAAACATCCGACCTCCAGGGAACGCTAGGCATCTAGGAGCGCTCGGCCAAAAACATCGCTCGGCCAAAGGCATCATTCTATCAGAGGACATCCAGCATCTCTGGGTGTTCGACATGGAAGTGTCGTCCGGCATCGAGCGCCTCGTTCGGCACTGGATAGCGCTCGGCATCAAGCGCCTCGTTCGGCATTGGATAGCGCTCGGCATCAAGCGCCTCGTTTGGCATGCACCCATCAATCAACACCACATCCCGTCCGGCACATACCTCGTTTTGCCGTCACCTACCGTTCGCCTTCCAAAATCGTTCGGCACCAAGGGTTGTTCGACATGTAGAGCGTCCGGCCTCACTTTGTTTGGCATAAAGATGGAGGTTTGGCACTCGGCTGTTCGGCATTTTTAGGTCGGCACATAGGGCTCATTCCATTTGGACCAAGATATTCATATACCAAGCCCACTAGGGAGTCCAACCCATTTTCGTCTATAAATAGAGGGGCAGGGGCACAATAAAAAGGAGAGATCTTTGTCCGAGAACACTGGGGAGACTCTGCCATTTTTTATACTCTTTTCTTCTTCATTCAAACTTGTATTCAAGCGATTGATTTACGGATTGTATCCGTACTCAAGTAATGGAGAAAGCAATAAAGATTAACCTCAAAGTGGACGTAGGCAATTATGCCGAACCGCTATAAATTTGGTGTTCTTGTTCTCTGCGTTTAAATTCATACTCAGTTCCCTATTTTAATTTACTTTCTTCATTAATCTCTATACACAATCTTTCTAAGGGTGTTAGTGACCAATTTTGGTGCTAACATTAACTACAGCAGGTTATTAACTACATCGACTACTGAGGATTATAGTTGGATGTTGTATACATACTATTCGTACTGTCATTGTTAAGATGGTTGACAAAGCAAAATAGAGGAGTAACAGTCATATTACCAACATAACTTAACAGTTAACAGTTAGGGACTGCTTACAACTCCAGTAGAAGTAAATGTATGTGAAGATAACAGACACAGTGAGGTTAAAATAGATATAATGTTCAAAGTGCAGATATAAATCATATAATGTTAACCATTTGCAGATTGCATACAGTGGATTGAGTTTGACAGGATAATATGGTAATATTTATGAAAACTGAACATTACATGAAAAGAGGAGGGTACAAACAGTAATATACAAGGTTTATCGTACATGAAATAAAGTATAGAAAGATATTTGCCTTATCTTTACGGAGGGAGAGAGAACACTAATTAAATCATGAAATACAGAGAGAGAAATATGGAAACATAATAGGGAATTATGAACATGGGGATAACAGAAGTAGGTCGATATTGTGGACAGAAGTTTTTGAATAGTGTAAAATCATTGAAGATCATGGTAACTCATATTATTACTTTTCACATTGTTTCACAAACAAGATGCCTAGTTACTGCTTAAATAGTGTAAAATCATTGAAGATCGGGATCATAACACCACTAGCTATTTTCTAGTTTAAATTGGTTCCAAACAAAAATATTTACTTACCACCAATTCGTTCCAAACGTTTTCCTTATATATTCCGGATACTTTATCCCAACTTATATATGATATCGGCAAATGAGCTCTTACTAGTTTACCAAGCGTAGTAGCGATTTTTCCAGCGTTATTTGAGACCGGAATACCAAGTAAGTTTCGATCAACTTTCTTCGCCTCTGAACATGACGAATGTGAAGACGTTGGATTTTCTAACATGGAAATTTTGTTTTGCTTTTGGTTCAAACCTGCACAGCAAGTGAAGATGTACAGCAAGTGATGAATCTAAGTATCAAACAATCTGCAAAATCCAGTTTCATTATTGTAGAAAAATCAAATATTTAAGAAGCTTCAAAGTCAAAGTAATTTCCAAAATCTTAAACAAAGCAACTAAATAAAAAAACCTTCATTCATTTACCTTCCATTAATCACGACTGAAAGTTGATCCAGAAGCCGTAGTTAGATAAACCTGATTTACCTTCCACTATACAAGCATAAAAAGGAGGGCCTTTCAGTAATTTATCCTATTAAAAGGAGGGCCTTTCATAGACGTTAAACTATATAGTCTATAAACTAAATAAACCAAATTTGACTATAAATTTAGTTCAAGTGAACCAATTTAGTTAGTTATCATTTTGGGACACATAGGTAAACTAAATATTGCCAATTTGTTTAACTTACAAATTTGACGACAAACTAAATATACCATATAGTCGTCAAATTTAATTATAAGTTAGTTATCATTGCCAATTAACTAAGTAAGTTACAAACTAAATTGCCAATTTAGTTATCATTTAGTTATTTCATTAACTAACTAACTAAATAAACTTTCAGTGAACAAGCTGAGTTATTTACTTGTAACTAAATTGTTAAATGATAACTAAATTGCCAATTTAATTTAGTTAATGTTAAATGTTTAGTTACAAACTAAATAAACATTTAACAATTAACAATAACTGCCACAATATTTAGTTACAAACTAAATTGGCAATTACTTGTAACTAAATTTAGTTATTTCATTAACTAATACTAACTAAATTAACTATGAAACAACAGTTCATTGTATTTAGTTAATATAACAGTTAAACAAAGCAACTAAATAAAAAAAATATCATTCAAATTCTGTTTTCATACAAACTTACTGGATGAAAGACTAAATGTTTAGGCGGTTAATACATAATCAAGTCCAAGCCCAATAATGCATTATAATCACAGTTTTATAAAATATGTTGTCTACAAGCATTGCATAAACTGACTATGAAAGGATTCTTGAAAATGAAACGCAATCTTAACTTAAGATCCAATAATGCATGAAAGAGGTACAACACAGTGCAATTAACAATAATCAAGGAAGAAGTTTGTATGCATTGCTTACGGATTAGAGTAATGGATAATCTACTTGTGTTGATGTCACAGACGATCCCACCAAGTAATAAGAAATAGCCTGTTATAATGGAAAAAAACAAAAGTTTTATCAATCATGTGACCCATATGTATATTACATGAGTTATACAAATGGGTAAAACAAACTAAAAAAATAGAAACCGATGATTCAATGCTTCAAGATCTATATTCATCAAAGTCACAAAGATAGAGTTCCACCAGTGTAGGAATTAGATACTCTTGCATACTATTCACTAAATACTGTGCATATTATACAAAGACCGTTTCATAAGAATATAATACTTCATTTCAGACATAATATAAGATTGCCCTTTTCTCATTTCCTACTAAAACTTGTATATTATATTGAGCATAGTGAGAATTCAATAGATCTGACTAATACTGTGCATTTTTTTTTGAGAAAAGAAATAGGCGCTTGACAGAAAGTAGATAAATATACAAAGGCTAACAATATGAATTGTAGAGTAAGATATAATCTAAAAGAAATGAGTGACCAGCAAACAAACCACGAGGGATATATGTCTACCCTTAGCTATGCTCAAAACTCTGTGACTTTCTTCCTACAACTTGGTGCTTAATCACCCAACAAATCCTTAAAAGATCAAAATATAATATAACATCATAACGGAGAAAAGAATGCAGAGATTTTGCAAATTATAACTTGCAAAAGAACCAGGAAAATCAATACCATGTATAAAATATTCAAAACCATACATACACATAATCGTGCAATTAAAAATATAAAGACACACAATCTTGTGATGTGCTAATACTAATAAGTTAACATATGGATTTGGTAAGGTCTTCTAATTTTTCATTGTCTTCAAAAGCTGGTAGATAGACAGTAGGGAACTCAATGTCATCCACATTTGTAGTTAACCGTTTTGGTGTATGCAAGACCACAGACCATCCGTTATTTTTTAAATCTTTTGAGTAGAAAACTTGACTCGCTTCTGATGCAAGAATAAATGACTTGCCATTCATGTTATTTTTGTTCTTCAATTTCCCTAAATTTACCATGATCAGGTTTGAAATGGGATCTATTTTGCAACCATTGACCTTATCCTCGACCTTTACCCAATCACAATAAAAAACTGTTTGTTTGAAGTCAGTGTAATCCAACTCAAGTATCTGTTGAATGACTCTGTAATACGTTGTTTCTGCTTCTTTATAATTTTTATCCTTACCACTCGCTCTAAATTTTGTAATTGCTCTCATGCATACACTGCTATTTTGTGTTACCATACGATCTACATTCTTTTTCGTGGAAAATGAAAATCCATTCACTTGGTACTTCATATAACTACGCGTTATGAACTTCGGCCTGTGCAATAGCCGCCACAGAGTTGGATCAACATCGATGGTCTTCAACAGGTACATAAAACAAAATAAGTAAAAAAAGCATGATCACGAAGGTGTATTGCACACTTATAAACACATGAAATACTTAAGACGATATTATACCTCATTACGTAACCATAGATTAAAATTTTGAACGACTTCGATGGTGGTAGTCCTGCCTCAAGGTTGAAATCTAGTACTTTTCACATAGGAGTTATATCTCCTACGGAAAACACATATCAAAATGTATATATAAAATGAATTAAAAAAATTGAAATTTCGGACAAGTTCGTGAACTTACTTCTTCCATTCATCCAATCCATCGTACTTATTAAGGACCCATCTACGCACTTGTTCAAACTGCACTTAGGTTAACGTTATATCTTTACCATTATCCAGAGGTATCTCACCAGCAAACTCATCGTCCTCATCTAAAAACGCTTCGCGGGTATGTTTATGATTGCCATCACCTCCGTTTGGCATATATTCCATGCAGTAAAGACTAGCTTCTTGTACGATATATCCTTCTGCAATACACCCTTCAATGTATCTTTTGTTGCGCACATATCCTTTATATGTTTTCCTCAACCTATAAATGTGATCGATTATATATTTTAGACGGTAGCTACTTGTATGAAATAATGATGTACATAACTGAAATTAGAAATTTACCGTTCAAATGGATACATCCATCTATATCTGATAGGGCCACAAATCAACGCTTCATCGGCTAAATGAACCATAAGGTGGATACTGATATCAAAAAATGCAAGTGGAAAACATTTTTCAAAACTTTGCTTTTAAAAGATGTTCCCTGTTGATTAATTTTGAGCATAAAATGTTAAAGAATAAACTAATACGATGAACAGCATTTCGCAGATCCTTATGTTGTGGATAAGAATGTTGAAGCAATACCGGAAGCAAATGCTGCATTATGATATGGTAATCATGCGACTTCATATTTCTTAGTTCAGGAGGATTGATGCTCACATAGTTGTGGAAGTTAGAAGAGAATTTGTTAGGCACTTTCAGATTTTTCAAAATAGTGCAAAACCGTATTTTTTCTTCTTTGCTCAAAGTGAAAGTTGCCTTTGGTATGCTTATTTTATTTGTTTCAGGATCTTCCATCACACACAACTTTTGTTTTATACCCATGATTTTCAAATCCTTGCGTGCATTGATGCCATCTTTTGACTTATCTTTGTGGTCCATAATGGAGCTGATGAGATGCTCCATGACATTCTTCTCTGTAACATGTCGATTTTTTGTTGCCGAAAAACCGAATAGTTATGGGTTTAAGAAAAAGAAAAGAAAGAAAAGGAGAAAGAAGACGATAGAAGATAGAGGGAAAAGAAAATAGAAAAATTTTTAAAATAGAAGAAAAAGAGAATAGAAAATAGAAATATAGAAAGAACATAGAACAGAACAGAGAATAGAACGGAATAGAAAACAACAAAATCACATCAGAATCTCACAATTCGCAGCGGAACAACATATAATAAATAAATGAATAATCTTTAAACAAAGAACCATATCAGTTATTACATTACATCACATTTCATTACATCATATCATCAGAGTGTACAACAACAACAACAAATAGTGCAGCGGAAAAAGAAATACTATATAAGTAATACGCCATGCCATCCAGCTTGCCTCCAGCAACTCCTGAATATCCAGAATATCCTGATAAACCTAACTCTTAACTGCCCGTGTGGAAATTGGTGGGCACCCAGAGTTTAGGAAGGAAAACAATAAACTCCGAGTCAGTCATGTGACTGGTGTGAGAACTCAAAACAGTTTATTTATCTTTAAAATCAAAATAGAGGAATATTTTTAAATTCAATTCGCAATGCTTTTTAAAAATGAGACTACCATAAGACCTCCTGCCACACACACAATGCAAACGCAGACTTGGAGAAGATTTCTCCTTATGATAGCCAAAGATGCTTGATACGCATTAAAACCAAATCAATTTTGATATTATTATTAGTGCATAGTGTAGAAGAAATTCATTTCGAAAGTAGAATATAAATCTTAGCCAGCATAGGTACCATTATATTATGCCTACTAATAGCTACCATATTAAATGGCAGGTTCTACAACTAAAACCGTACAAGTTTCGTATTGTTTCTTTGGATTTCCAACAAATGATCAGGCCAAGGAACTTCCCATTGCCACATGAGAATGCCTCTGGAAAGACATCCCCGAGAACCAAACCGGAACTCTGCCAACACAAGGCCGGGTTACCCCTAACTGGGTAACTACTGACACGAGCACGCCATTCCCCGATCGTAAACGACCTTTCTCACGGGATCCCGATAACCAACAACCACAAAGTAATAAATTCGTAGTAACCACATAGGTTAAATATCTGGGCTCCATACCATGATACCACCTCTATCCAGAAGGAAATGTACATACCCTAAAGGGAGCTACCCCTCATAACCTTGCCGCATCTTTCCTGTTTTGACCATTTCCGTGGTGTGAGGTTCGACGAAGTCACGTCCACAAAAACATACTTTATACAAAAGCCATGCTTTGGGTCAACAAATGATCAACACAATGATCATCAAGATAGACGATCAAATAAACGATCCTATCACAATAATAAACACAATGATCATTTCAGCAACACTCAGCATGTCACATTACCAAATTGGGAATATATCGCTGATAACTTCAACTATATAACCTCTGAGCTCGTACGTCTCAGAGAAGGGTGTTAAGCTAAAAGAATAAATTCTCTGCCACCAACAGAAATATATTTGAAAGAAATCGGCTTTATATCTCAACTTGTAATGTCAGACATACAATCCATACAAGTTTGTTCCGGGATCGAACAAAACCGAAGGCACTTACAAAGAAGTCCTTGCAATCCGGATATTCACAATCCTGATCAGATTTCCCATCACTTAGGGAGTCTCTATACCGCTGCAACTCAGTGCAGAGACAATCGACAGGTCATCCTATCGCTCTCGCAAATACCGGGTCTTCAACACCGATCTTCAATGCAATTATAACGACGTATCACATATTCGGAATGGGTTATACGACCCCATGGTCCTTTCCCGGTTAAGCCGAATAGTGAGCGCTTATTCAAAAATAAGTGTAGCATTCACATTCAAACAAATCACATCAATTACCCATTCAAAGGGAAATATTGATAGTCGGTTATTGAACTATCAATGGATATGCACAACATCACCAGATTCCAAATAATTTTCCAAATTATTTATTTTCCAAAATATCTTTACAAGATATATAATTTCAATACTTCAAAAATAAATCAATATTTATTTTTCTAAACCAATCCCACTTTCTTTTATAAATTCCTTAGTGAATTTACATTTCAAAATACTCATGCATATGATTTCAATAATTCATTTCAATTTATCTTCAAAAAGATAAATTCTCAAAACGTTTCATTTCACATTGGAAAAACATTTCCATACTTATTTATTCATAAGTAATTCACAAATTTTATTTATTTTCACCCTTGGAAAATATTCAATATACTTAAATCGAAATTTAGTATATATTTCATTCTTTAAGGAAATCATGCTCTTAAACATATTTATTTGGGCCAAAACGAATGTTGCGTAAAACATCGTTACGACAACCCAAAATCACTAGTATAGGGATTCGAAATTAAAATAGATATTTAAATCCCAATACTATACAAAACATTTCCTTTCGGAAATCATTTACTATAACAACAGTGTTATAGTCCATCATCTCCTTCTATTTCTCGAAAACGTCTATTTCAACAATAAATGTTGAAATCTATGGTTTCGAATCTCAACACATTTCAAAACATCGTTGGATCGTTTTAATTCAATTTAAAATATCACATTCTAAATATTTCCTTTAACATATTATTCACTATTCAAAAACGTGAATATACTTCATTAACAATTTCATCCTTTTATTCATTTTAATTCAAAGGATTTATTCACTATTCAAAAATGTGAATATAACTCCATTTATAGGTTTCAACAAATTTTCTTGTCAAAATAAGTCATTTGCGAATTTATAAAACAACGTTTATAAATTCCATTTCTATTTATTTATAAAAACTTCCTTTTTATAAATTCTTTTATTAACCTATTCCAGTTTATAACTCAATTATAAACTAAAAGTTCATATTATAAGTTAAATGCTTATAAAACGATTATTTTACAAAATCGTTCCTCTAAAGACTTTCCAAACCATAAATCTTATAACTTATAAGATTCATTTATTTAACCAAATCTATTCTTCAAATAACTTCACAAATTTATAATTCTTACTATTTATAAATCTCATTTATGACTTCTCCATTTATAATTCTATAAATTTCATTCATTTATGAAAATCATTTACACTTCATTCAAACACTTATAAAAACTCGTTTTATAATTTCAATATCTCAATTTATAAATATCCATTTATAAATCTCTTATATAAATCAATTCATATTAATATTTTAAAAACGTCTCTAAACTCCTTTATAATTTCATCATTTTGATTTATAAAATAATCAAATTTTATAAATCCTATATTTAAACTTTTCACAATAAATTCTAAAATCCCGATTAAACTATTTTATAAAATTATTAGCATCGTATTCTCAAAATCAGTTTTTTTACTATATTTCTCAAAAATCATAATTTTTATAACTTTAAAAATTATAACGTTTATTTATTTAAAATAGATCAAATTCCAAACATATAGTATATTTTCAAAAATCACTTTATAAATCATTTTAAAATTCCAAAATTTGGTCCAATGATGCTACACACCAAATAGTCAATCACGACAACAACGATATCATATATCGATATGATAATCAATCAAATATCAAAATATCTGAAATCTAATAAAAACTGTTGAGGAATCCAGTTGGATCCCTCCAACCTGTTTTCCTGCATCCAAAAACATTAGCACAATACCAATTTCGCTCCAGTACGAAATTATCGCGGTATATGTTTTTATTAAATATTATCCGCTTAATAACGGCGCAATAGGGTCTCATCCGCTAAAAAAATGCGGGGAATCAATAACTGCAATATATACATATGCCAATATATATATATTGATATTATTTATAATACCAATTTCACCGTTTATGAAATATTCGCGGTATATGTTTTTAATAAATAACATCCGCTTACTAACGGCGTATAATGTCTATTTTAACAATCAATATATAGCAATCATCATTCAAACATGCATTCAAATATTTTAAATCTAACTATTTAAAATAAAATCGAAACTGATTCGATTGAGTGAGAAGTTCTCACCTTGATTTTAAATTCCGTTTTAGCGATTTATTTCGAATAAAATTAAACGGACGTTTAATTTTACCCAAAATTCTCACTAACTCCAAACGACTCCAATCCAACTCCATCGCGTAGTGCTCGTCCATACGATTCCAACGCAACTGGTTTCGCGCGTTTTCGACCTCGTATGAAAAAGTTATGAATTTTTAAAGATTGTACACGATTTAAACTATAATTTACAACATAGATTTTAAATTTATAACCTAACTAATCTGAGCCATAGATTCCAAACTCCTGCAATCCAGGCCGCACCCCTTCTCTCCCTCTCCCTCACGCAACTCCTTTCCAGATACAAAACACGCACACAAACCCATCCCCTTAGAACTAGGGTTTCAATTTGCATCCTCATTTCTCGACAAAACTCGATCAAACCACTTGCAATAGGAAGCTCTTGACCCCCTCCATGCTCGGCCTGAAGGCCATAGAACTCGGTCAAGCCCTGATACTCGCGCACGCAAGATGAACGACCATCTTTGGACTCGAATTCCCATTGATCCGTGAAGCCATTCGCGATCTTGACCGTTGATCTTGTAGCTCTCATCGTGCTCTATAACTTTCTAGTTGAAAGTTTTCGATATTAATGAACGGATTTGGAGATTTGAGAGGGGAAAGAAGATGAAATTTCGGCCATACAATTTGATGGTGGCGGCTGAAGTAATAGATTAGGGTTTTGTTATTTTTTTTTAAAAATTATGAAGGGTAGTGGTATATTTATAGGAAAAATTCGAACACTATTCATCCGTAAATTCCGAACTCCGATTTACGCGCCGAAACTGACATTCCTAGGGTTTATCCCGCGTTCCGGACACAATGGAACAGGTTTCGGAAGCTAATTCGGACATCTGTGCGAGTTATGGCTGTAAACGCTCAATTTGAATTAAACCGATTTAAGCGATTTTCTAGGCGTTTTAATTTGTACCGGACAAACGGTAAATCCAATCGACTTGAAATTTGAAACCTTACAATAATATCACATTACGGATCCGATGAAACTGGTTTCGTCGAAATCCGAGACTTTTTGAAAAATGGCTATTTTAACTCGCCAAATTAAAATTAAAAATAAATCGATGCGTTTCGAGCTGCTACGCTCAAACGATAACTCCGATTGACACGAAAATTGAAATCCGGTAATAACTAACTATTACGGATCCAATGGAACTGGTTTTGTCCAATTCTGAGACTGTTCAAAAATTGGCTATTTTCACTAGTCGATTTTAATATTAAAATATTAAAATTTCACAAATTAACTTTTAATTCGATTTTAAAAGTTCTAAAATATCATTCTAACTTCCATATGATAAAATAAAATTTTACAAATCATTTTCAATCATATTTAACCCAATTTTCAATTATTTCCATAATTTAACATATTAAATTATCGATTTAATAATCCAATAAAATCCAATAATTCAAAATAAAAATTTATTTGACTTATAAATTCACTTATTAATATTTAAAATTAATTAAATACTCATATTTTAATTATTAAAAATTTTGGGTCGTTACAATCTTCCCCACTTAAAAGAATTTCGTCCTCGAAATTACAAGTAAGAAAAATTACAGAATCTATTAACTTTCCAAAAATTCATAGTTAAACTTCTTACAATAACTTTACTAAGTTTTCAAATCATACTTAGTTATCTTTTCAAAAATAACTACTATTGTTTAACTTTCAATTCCAAAATCAAAATTAAAGTTTTCAAAATTTTCCAGATTTTCTCAAAATTTTCTAACGCCTTAAATTTTCGGAAAAATTCGCCATAGTCTCCTTTGCGCGGCTCGATCCGAAAAAAAAATGACAGTATATATATCACAAATATACATCTCATCAAGTAATGAGGCATCCCGCAGGGAAAAAAGTGTAAAAGTACAGTATGTAATCCGAGATATGTACCTTATGTTTTATTAGCGAGCATATACGGCTAATATAGCGCGAAAGCGAGCTCCAAATGCGAAGCAAACGCGATCCGCACCTACTAATCACTCAACAAACAACATGAGAACATGCATGTAGACAATAGTATCAATATACAACATATAGCAACATAATAACTATATATGTCATCATAGCAACTGCAATAAAGCAATTATATTCAACCATCAACCAACTATCATCCATAACCAAATCAATATTCATTCATATTCTTATTAATATTCAATGAATTGGGTTATCAATTTAATCACATTTGATTCATATACAGTGGATGTTTTTACTAACATTCATTTTCAATTAGTTTATATTCACTAATTCACATTCAAGTTGGTTCACTTCCAAAACAAATTCAATTCCATTTAAGATTCATTTAACTTCCAATTGAATTTCAATTACTTTAGCTTTCAATTTTATTAAATCAATTTCATTAACACTTAATGAATTATATACAATCAACTAACAACCATATAACAATCAATGTATATTAATTACAACCAAATTCTTTTGCTTACAATTGGTTTAATCAAATTAGTTTTCATTCAACCATTCAACTTTCAATACCATTAGAATTTAATGAATTAACACTTATATTCATTATTTCATATCAATTTAATTTACATTCAATTGATTAACATTTAATCCATTAATTCAATTCAATTTCTAAAGTTGAATTTTATTTATATAACTTAATTCATTTTTATATTTACAACTCATATTCATAAATATATTCATATAGTTTCACTTCTCATATATATAAGTTTATTTCACAATTGTAAATCACTTTAATTATAATTCAATTCTTATAATCCTTTTTGCTTATACAATTATTCTTTAATTTAGGTTATTCAAACAACTAAACAATCAACTTATATACTTTAATAATTCTGAAAAATTATTCCTTTATACATAAAATATAATCAAGGTAAAATTATTTCATTTACCCAATTTAAAACAATACTGTGTCGAATTGTTCTATTCAAGTGTTTAGAAACCCCTTCGATTCAGTTTCGAAGCTGCGCCGACGAAGGTTCATATACCACTCAATAAACCAATCATCACAATATAAAACAATTTTTATATTCTCTAACAAATACGCTCTCATAGCTATTATTACACTCAAACTCATTCTAGAGCACTACTGACTCTATCTCTAATGAGTAATACCCAACAGAACCATGGTTGTCGCTTAACCATAAGCTCTGATACCAAATGTAACATGTCGATTTTTCGTTGCCGAAAAACCGAATAGTTATGGGTTTAAGAAAAAGCAAAGAAAGAAAAGGAGAAAGAAGAAGATAGAAGATAGAGGGAAAAGAAAATAGAAAAATTTTTAAAATAGAAGAAAAAGAGAATAGAAAATAGAAATATAGAAAGAACATAGAACAGAACAGAGAATAGAACGGAATAGAAAACAACAAAATCACATCAGAATCTCACAATTCGCAGCGGAACAACATATAATAAATAAATGAATAATCTTTAAACAAAGAACCATATCAGTTATTACATTACATCACATTTCATTACATCATATCATCAGAGTGTACAACAACAACAACAAATAGTGCAGCGGAAAAAGAAATACTATATAAGTAATACGCCATGCCATCCAGCTTGCCTCCAGCAACTCCTGAATATCCAGAATATCCTGATAAACCTAACTCTTAACTGCCCGTGTGGAAATTGGTGGGCACCCAGAGTTTAGGAAGGAAAACAATAAACTCCGAGTCAGTCATGTGACTGGTGTGAGAACTCAAAACAGTTTATTTATCTTTAAAATCAAAATAGAGGAATATTTTTAAATTCAATTCGCAATGCTTTTTAAAAATGAGACTACCATAAGACCTCCTGCCACACACACAATGCAAACGCAGACTTGGAGAAGATTTCTCCTTATGATAGCCAAAGATGCTTGATACGCATTAAAACCAAATCAATTTTGATATTATTATTAGTGCATAGTGTAGAAGAAATTCATTTCGAAAGTAGAATATAAATCTTAGCCAGCATAGGTACCATTATATTATGCCTACTAATAGCTACCATATTAAATGGCAGGTTCTACAACTAAAACCGTACAAGTTTCGTATTGTTTCTTTGGATTTCCAACAAATGATCAGGCCAAGGAACTTCCCATTGCCACATGAGAATGCCTCTGGAAAGACATCCCCGAGAACCAAACCGGAACTCTGCCAACACAAGGCCGGGTTACCCCTAACTGGGTAACTACTGACACGAGCACGCCATTCCCCGATCGTAAACGACCTTTCTCACGGGATCCCGATAACCAACAACCACAAAGTAATAAATTCGTAGTAACCACATAGGTTAAATATCTGGGCTCCATACCATGATACCACCTCTATCCAGAAGGAAATGTACATACCCTAAAGGGAGCTACCCCTCATAACCTTGCCGCATCTTTCCTGTTTTGACCATTTCCGGGGTGTGAGGTTCGACGAAGTCACGTCCACAAAAACATACTTTATACAAAAGCCATGCTTTGGGTCAACAAATGATCAACACAATGATCATCAAGATAGACGATCAAATAAACGATCCTATCACAATAATAAACACAATGATCATTTCAGCAACACTCAGCATGTCACATTACCAAATTGGGAATATATCGCTGATAACTTCAACTATATAACCTCTGAGCTCGTACGTCTCAGAGAAGGGTGTTAAGCTAAAAGAATAAATTCTCTGCCACCAACAGAAATATATTTGAAAGAAATCGGCTTTATATCTCAACTTGTAATGTCAGACATACAATCCATACAAGTTTGTTCCGGGATCGAACAAAACCGAAGGCACTTACAAAGAAGTCCTTGCAATCCGGATATTCACAATCCTGATCAGATTTCCCATCACTTAGGGAGTCTCTATACCGCTGCAACTCAGTGCAGAGACAATCGACAGGTCATCCTATCGCTCTCGCAAATACCGGGTCTTCAACACCGATCTTCAATGCAATTATAACGACGTATCACATATTCGGAATGGGTTATACGACCCCATGGTCCTTTCCCGGTTAAGCCGAATAGTGAGCGCTTATTCAAAAATAAGTGTAGCATTCACATTCAAACAAATCACATCAATTACCCATTCAAAGGGAAATATTGATAGTCGGTTATTGAACTATCAATGGATATGCACAACATCACCAGATTCCAAATAATTTTCCAAATTATTTATTTTCCAAAATATCTTTACAAGATATATAATTTCAATACTTCAAAAATAAATCAATATTTATTTTTCTAAACCAATCCCACTTTCTTTTATAAATTCCTTAGTGAATTTACATTTCAAAATACTCATGCATATGATTTCAATAATTCATTTCAATTTATCTTCAAAAAGATAAATTCTCAAAACGTTTCATTTCACATTGGAAAAACATTTCCATACTTATTTATTCATAAGTAATTCACAAATTTTATTTATTTTCACCCTTGGAAAATATTCAATATACTTAAATCGAAATTTAGTATATATTTCATTCTTTAAGGAAATCATGCTCTTAAACATATTTATTTGGGCCAAAACGAATGTTGCGTAAAACATCGTTACGACAACCCAAAATCACTAGTATAGGGATTCGAAATTAAAATAGATATATAAATCCCAATACTATACAAAACATTTCCTTTCGGAAATCATTTACTATAACAACAGTGTTATAGTCCATCATCTCCTTCTATTTCTCGAAAACGTCTATTTCAACAATAAATGTTGAAATCTATGGTTTCGAATCTCAACACATTTCAAAACATCGTTGGATCGTTTTAATTCAATTTAAAATATCACATTCTAAATATTTCCTTTAACATATTATTCACTATTCAAAAACGTGAATATACTTCATTAACAATTTCATCCTTTTATTCATTTTAATTCAAAGGATTTATTCACTATTCAAAAATGTGAATATAACTCCATTTATAGGTTTCAACAAATTTTCTTGTCAAAATAAGTCATTTGCGAATTTATAAAACAACGTTTATAAATTCCATTTCTATTTATTTATAAAAACTTCCTTTTTATAAATTCTTTTATTAACCTATTCCAGTTTATAACTCAATTATAAACTAAAAGTTCATATTATAAGTTAAATGCTTATAAAACGATTATTTTACAAAATCGTTCCTCTAAAGACTTTCCAAACCATAAATCTTATAACTTATAAGATTCATTTATTTAACCAAATCTATTCTTCAAATAACTTCACAAATTTATAATTCTTACTATTTATAAATCTCATTTATGACTTCTCCATTTATAATTCTATAAATTTCATTCATTTATGAAAATCATTTACACTTCATTCAAACACTTATAAAAACTCGTTTTATAATTTCAATATCTCAATTTATAAATATCCATTTATAAATCTCTTATATAAATCAATTCATATTAATATTTTAAAAACGTCTCTAAACTCCTTTATAATTTCATCATTTTGATTTATAAAATAATCAAATTTTATAAATCCTATATTTAAACTTTTCACAATAAATTCTAAAATCCCGATTAAACTATTTTATAAAATTATTAGCATCGTATTCTCAAAATCAGTTTTTTTACTATATTTCTCAAAAATCATAATTTTTATAACTTTAAAAATTATAACGTTTATTTATTTAAAATAGATCAAATTCCAAACATATAGTATATTTTCAAAAATCACTTTATAAATCATTTTAAAATTCCAAAATTTGGTCCAATGATGCTACACACCAAATAGTCAATCACGACAACAACGATATCATATATCGATATGATAATCAATCAAATATCAAAATATCTGAAATCTAATAAAAACTGTTGAGGAATCCAGTTGGATCCCTCCAACCTGTTTTCCTGCATCCAAAAACATTAGCACAATACCAATTTCGCTCCAGTACGAAATTATCGCGGTATATGTTTTTATTAAATATTATCCGCTTAATAACGGCGCAATAGGGTCTCATCCGCTAAAAAAATGCGGGGAATCAATAACTGCAATATATACATATGCCAATATATATATATTGATATTATTTATAATACCAATTTCACCGTTTATGAAATATTCGCGGTATATGTTTTTAATAAATAACATCCGCTTACTAACGGCGTATAATGTCTATTTTAACAATCAATATATAGCAATCATCATTCAAACATGCATTCAAATATTTTAAATCTAACTATTTAAAATAAAATCGAAACTGATTCGATTGAGTGAGAAGTTCTCACCTTGATTTTAAATTCCGTTTTAGCGATTTATTTCGAATAAAATTAAACGGACGTTTAATTTTACCCAAAATTCTCACTAACTCCAAACGACTCCAATCCAACTCCATCGCGTAGTGCTCGTCCATACGATTCCAACGCAACTGGTTTCGCGCGTTTTCGACCTCGTATGAAAAAGTTATGAATTTTTAAAGATTGTACACGATTTAAACTATAATTTACAACATAGATTTTAAATTTATAACCTAACTAATCTGAGCCATAGATTCCAAACTCCTGCAATCCAGGCCGCACCCCTTCTCTCCCTCTCCCTCACGCAACTCCTTTCCAGATACAAAACACGCACACAAACCCATCCCCTTAGAACTAGGGTTTCAATTTGCATCCTCATTTCTCGACGAAACTCGATCAAACCACTTGCAATAGGAAGCTCTTGACCCCCTCCATGCTCGGCCTGAAGGCCATAGAACTCGGTCAAGCCCTGATACTCGCGCACGCAAGATGAACGACCATCTTTGGACTCGAATTCCCATTGATCCGTGAAGCCATTCGCGATCTTGACCGTTGATCTTGTAGCTCTCATCGTGCTCTATAACTTTCTAGTTGAAAGTTTTCGATATTAATGAACGGATTTGGAGATTTGAGAGGGGAAAGAAGATGAAATTTCGGCCATACAATTTGATGGTGGCGGCTGAAGTAATAGATTAGGGTTTTGTTATTTTTTTTTTTAAAATTATGAAGGGTAGTGGTATATTTATAGGAAAAATTCGAACACTATTCATCCGTAAATTCCGAACTCCGATTTACGCGCCGAAACTGACATTCCTAGGGTTTATCCCGCGTTCCGGACACAATGGAACAGGTTTCGGAAGCTAATTCGGACATCTGTGCGAGTTATGGCTGTAAACGCTCAATTTGAATTAAACCGATTTAAGCGATTTTCTAGGCGTTTTAATTTGTACCGGACAAACGGTAAATCCAATCGACTTGAAATTTGAAACCTTACAATAATATCACATTACGGATCCGATGAAACTGGTTTCGTCGAAATCCGAGACTTTTTGAAAAATGGCTATTTTAACTCGCCAAATTAAAATTAAAAATAAATCGATGCGTTTCGAGCTGCTACGCTCAAACGATAACTCCGATTGACACGAAAATTGAAATCCGGTAATAACTAACTATTACGGATCCAATGGAACTGGTTTTGTCCAATTCTGAGACTGTTCAAAAATTGGCTATTTTCACTAGTCGATTTTAATATTAAAATATTAAAATTTCACAAATTAACTTTTAATTCGATTTTAAAAGTTCTAAAATATCATTCTAACTTCCATATGATAAAATAAAATTTTACAAATCATTTTCAATCATATTTAACCCAATTTTCAATTATTTCCATAATTTAACATATTAAATTATCGATTTAATAATCCAATAAAATCCAATAATTCAAAATAAAAATTTATTTGACTTATAAATTCACTTATTAATATTTAAAATTAATTAAATACTCATATTTTAATTATTAAAAATTCTGGGTCGTTACAATCTTCCCCACTTAAAAGAATTTCGTCCTCGAAATTACAAGTAAGAAAAATTACAGAATCTATTAACTTTCCAAAAATTCATAGTTAAACTTCTTACAATAACTTTACTAAGTTTTCAAATCATACTTAGTTATCTTTTCAAAAATAACTACTATTGTTTAACTTTCAATTCCAAAATCAAAATTAAAGTTTTCAAAATTTTCCAGATTTTCTCAAAATTTTCTAACGCCTTAAATTTTCGGAAAAATTCGCCATAGTCTCCTTTGCGCGGCTCGATCCGAAAAAAAAATGACAGTATATATATCACAAATATACATCTCATCAAGTAATGAGGCATCCCGCAGGGAAAAAAGTGTAAAAGTACAGTATGTAATCCGAGATATGTACCTTATGTTTTATTAGCGAGCATATACGGCTAATATAGCGCGAAAGCGAGCTCCAAATGCGAAGCAAACGCGATCCGCACCTACTAATCACTCAACAAACAACATGAGAACATGCATGTAGACAATAGTATCAATATACAACATATAGCAACATAATAACTATATATGTCATCATAGCAACTGCAATAAAGCAATTATATTCAACCATCAACCAACTATCATCCATAACCAAATCAATATTCATTCATATTCTTATTAATATTCAATGAATTGGGTTATCAATTTAATCACATTTGATTCATATACAGTGGATGTTTTTACTAACATTCATTTTCAATTAGTTTATATTCACTAATTCACATTCAAGTTGGTTCACTTCCAAAACAAATTCAATTCCATTTAAGATTCATTTAACTTCCAATTGAATTTCAATTACTTTAGCTTTCAATTTTATTAAATCAATTTCATTAACACTTAATGAATTATATACAATCAACTAACAACCATATAACAATCAATGTATATTAATTACAACCAAATTCTTTTGCTTACAATTGGTTTAATCAAATTAGTTTTCATTCAACCATTCAACTTTCAATACCATTAGAATTTAATGAATTAACACTTATATTCATTATTTCATATCAATTTAATTTACATTCAATTGATTAACATTTAATCCATTAATTCAATTCAATTTCTAAAGTTGAATTTTATTTATATAACTTAATTCATTTTTATATTTACAACTCATATTCATAAATATATTCATATAGTTTCACTTCTCATATATATAAGTTTATTTCACAATTGTAAATCACTTTAATTATAATTCAATTCTTATAATCCTTTTTGCTTATACAATTATTCTTTAATTTAGGTTATTCAAACAACTAAACAATCAACTTATATACTTTAATAATTCTGAAAAATTATTCCTTTATACATAAAATATAATCAAGGTAAAATTATTTCATTTACCCAATTTAAAACAATACTGTGTCGAATTGTTCTATTCAAGTGTTTAGAAACCCCTTCGATTCAGTTTCGAAGCTGCGCCGACGAAGGTTCATATACCACTCAATAAACCAATCATCACAATATAAAACAATTTTTATATTCTCTAACAAATACGCTCTCATAGCTATTATTACACTCAAACTCATTCTAGAGCACTACTGACTCTATCTCTAATGAGTAATACCCAACAGAACCATGGTTGTCGCTTAACCATAAGCTCTGATACCAAATGTAACATGTCGATTTTTCGTTGCCGAAAAACCGAATAGTTATGGGTTTAAGAAAAAGAAAAGAAAGAAAAGGAGAAAGAAGAAGATAGAAGATAGAGGGAAAAGAAAATAGAAAAATTTTTAAAATAGAAGAAAAAGAGAATAGAAAATAGAAATATAGAAAGAACATAGAACAGAACAGAGAATAGAACGGAATAGAAAACAACAAAATCACATCAGAATCTCACAATTCGCAGCGGAACAACATATAATAAATAAATGAATAATCTTTAAACAAAGAACCATATCAGTTATTACATTACATCACATTTCATTACATCATATCATCAGAGTGTACAACAACAACAACAAATAGTGCAGCGGAAAAAGAAATACTATATAAGTAATACGCCATGCCATCCAGCTTGCCTCCAGCAACTCCTGAATATCCAGAATATCCTGATAAACCTAACTCTTAACTGCCCGTGTGGAAATTGGTGGGCACCCAGAGTTTAGGAAGGAAAACAATAAACTCCGAGTCAGTCATGTGACTGGTGTGAGAACTCAAAACAGTTTATTTATCTTTAAAATCAAAATAGAGGAATATTTTTAAATTCAATTCGCAATGCTTTTTAAAAATGAGACTACCATAAGACCTCCTGCCACACACACAATGCAAACGCAGACTTGGAGAAGATTTCTCCTTATGATAGCCAAAGATGCTTGATACGCATTAAAACCAAATCAATTTTGATATTATTATTAGTGCATAGTGTAGAAGAAATTCATTTCGAAAGTAGAATATAAATCTTAGCCAGCATAGGTACCATTATATTATGCCTACTAATAGCTACCATATTAAATGGCAGGTTCTACAACTAAAACCGTACAAGTTTCGTATTGTTTCTTTGGATTTCCAACAAATGATCAGGCCAAGGAACTTCCCATTGCCACATGAGAATGCCTCTGGAAAGACATCCCCGAGAACCAAACCGGAACTCTGCCAACACAAGGCCGGGTTACCCCTAACTGGGTAACTACTGACACGAGCACGCCATTCCCCGATCGTAAACGACCTTTCTCACGGGATCCCGATAACCAACAACCACAAAGTAATAAATTCGTAGTAACCACATAGGTTAAATATCTGGGCTCCATACCATGATACCACCTCTATCCAGAAGGAAATGTACATACCCTAAAGGGAGCTACCCCTCATAACCTTGCCGCATCTTTCCTGTTTTGACCATTTCCGGGGTGTGAGGTTCGACGAAGTCACGTCCAAAAAAACATACTTTATACAAAAGCCATGCTTTGGGTCAACAAATGATCAACACAATGATCATCAAGATAGACGATCAAATAAACGATCCTATCACAATAATCAACACAATGATCATTTCAGCAACACTCAGCATGTCACATTACCAAATTGGGAATATATCGCTGATAACTTCAACTATATAACCTCTGAGCTCGTACGTCTCAGAGAAGGGTGTTAAGCTAAAAGAATAAATTCTCCGCCACCAACAGAAATATATTTGAAAGAAATCGGCTTTATATCTCAACTTGTAATGTCAGACATACAATCCATACAAGTTTGTTCCGGGATCGAACAAAACCGTAGGCACTTACAAAGAAGTCCTTGCAATCCGGATATTCACAATCCTGATCGGATTTCCCATCACTTAGGGAGTCTCTATACCACTGCAACTCAGTGCAGAGACAATCGACAGGTCATCCTATCGCTCTCGCAAATACCGGGTCTTCAACACCGATCTTCAATGCAATTATAACGACGTATCACATATTCGGAATGGGTTATACGACCCCATGGTCCTTTCCCGGTTAACCCGAATAGTGAGCGCTTATTCAAAAATAAGTGTAGCATTCACATTCAAACAAATCACATCAATTACCCATTCAAAGGGAAATATTGATAGTCGGTTATTGAACTATCAATGGATATGCACAACATCACCAGATTCCAAATAATTTTCCAAATTATTTATTTTCCAAAATATCTTTACAAGATATATAATTTCAATACTTCAAAAATAAATCAATATTTATTTTTCTAAACCAATCCCACTTTCTTTTATAAATTCCTTAGTGAATTTACATTTCAAAATACTCATGCATATGATTTCAATAATTCATTTCAATTTATCTTCAAAAAGATAAATTCTCAAAACGTTTCATTTCACATTGGAAAAACATTTCCATACTTATTTATTCATAAGTAATTCACAAATTTTATTTATTTTCACCCTTGGAAAATATTCAATATACTTAAATCGAAATTTAGTATATATTTCATTCTTTAAGGAAATCATGCTCTTAAACATATTTATTTGGGCCAAAACGAATGTTGCGTAAAACATCGTTACGACAACCCAAAATCACTAGTATAGGGATTCGAAATTAAAATAGATATATAAATCCCAATACTATACAAAACATTTCCTTTCGGAAATCATTTACTATAACAACAGTGTTATAGTCCATCATCTCCTTCTATTTCTCGAAAACGTCTATTTCAACAATAAATGTTGAAATCTATGGTTTCGAATCTCAACACATTTCAAAACATCGTTGGATCGTTTTAATTCAATTTAAAATATCACATTCTAAATATTTCCTTTAACATATTATTCACTATTCAAAAACGTGAATATACTTCATTAACAATTTCATCCTTTTATTCATTTTAATTCAAAGGATTTATTCACTATTCAAAAATGTGAATATAACTCCATTTATAGGTTTCAACAAATTTTCTTGTCAAAATAAGTCATTTGCGAATTTATAAAACAACGTTTATAAATTCCATTTCTATTTATTTATAAAAACTTCCTTTTTATAAATTCTTTTATTAACCTATTCCAGTTTATAACTCAATTATAAACTAAAAGTTCATATTATAAGTTAAATGCTTATAAAACGATTATTTTACAAAATCGTTCCTCTAAAGACTTTCCAAACCATAAATCTTATAACTTATAAGATTCATTTATTTAACCAAATCTATTCTTCAAATAACTTCACAAATTTATAATTCTTACTATTTATAAATCTCATTTATGACTTCTCCATTTATAATTCTATAAATTTCATTCATTTATGAAAATCATTTACACTTCGTTCAAACACTTATAAAAACTCGTTTTATAATTTCAATATCTCAATTTATAAATATCCATTTATAAATCTCTTATATAAATCAATTCATATTAATATTTTAAAAACGTCTCTAAACTCCTTTATAATTTCATCATTTTGATTTATAAAATAATCAAATTTTATAAATCCTATATTTAAACTTTTCACAATAAATTTTAAAATCCCGATTAAACTATTTTATAAAATTATTAGCATCGTATTCTCAAAATCAGTTTTTTTACTATATTTCTCAAAAATCATAATTTTTATAACTTTAAAAATTATAACGTTTATTTATTTAAATTAGATCAAATTCCAAACATATAGTATATTTTCAAAAATCACTTTATAAATCATTTTAAAATTCCAAAATTTGGTCCAATGATGCTACACACCAAATAGTCAATCACGACAACAACGATATCATATATCGATATGATAATCAATCAAATATCAAAATATCTAAAATCTAATAAAAACTGTTGAGGAATCCAGTTGGATCCCTCCAACCTGTTTTCCTGCATCCAAAAACATTAGCACAATACCAATTTCGCTCCAGTACGAAATTATCGCGGTATATGTTTTTATTAAATATTATCCGCTTAATAACGGCGCAATAGGGTCTCATCCGCTAAAAAAATACGGGGAATCAATAACTGCAATATATACATATGCCAATATATATATATTGATATTATTTATAATACCAATTTCACTGTTTATGAAATATTCGCGGTATATGTTTTTAATAAATAACATCCGCTTACTAACGGCGTATAATGTCTATTTTAACAATCAATATATAGCAATCATCATTCAAACATGCATTCAAATATTTTAAATCTAACTATTTAAAATAAAATCAAAACTGATTCGATTGAGTGAGAAGTTCTCACCTTGATTTTAAATTCCGTTTTAGCGATTTATTTCGAATAAAATTAAACGGACGTTTAATTTTACCCAAAATTCTCACTAACTCCAAACGACTCCAATCCAACTCCATCGCGTAGTGCTCGTCCATACGATTCCAACGCAACTAGTTTCGCGCGTTTTCGACCTCGTATGAAAAAGTTATGAATTTTTAAAGATTGTACACGATTTAAACTATAATTTACAACATAAATTTTAAATTTATAACCTAACTAATCTGAGCCATAGATTCCAAACTCCTGCAATCCAGGCCGCACCCCTTCTCTCCCTCTCCCTCACGCAACTCCTTTCCAGATACAAAACACGCACACAAACCCATCCCCTTAGAACTGGGTTTCAATTTGCATCCTCATTTCTCGACGAAACTCGATCAAACCACTTGCAATAGGAAGCTCTTGACCCCCTCCATGCTCGGCCTGAAGGCCATAGAACTCGGTCAAGCCCTGATACTCACGCACGCAAGATGAACGGCCATCTTTGGACTCGAATTCCCATTGATCCGTGAAGCCATTCGCGATCTTGACCGTTGATCTTGTAGCTCTCATCGTGCTCTATAACTTTCTAGTTGAAAGTTTTCGATATTAATGAACAGATTTGGAGATTTGAGAGGGGAAAGAAGATGAAATTTCGGCCATACAATTTGATGGTGGCAGCTGAAGTAATAGATTAGGGTTTTGTTATTTTTTTTTTAAAATTATGAAGGGTAGTGGTATATTTATAGGAAAAATTCGAACACTATTCATCCGTAAATTCCGAACTCCGATTTACGCGCCGAAACTGACATTCCTAGGGTTTATCCCGCGTTCCGGACACAATGGAATGGGTTTCGGAAGCTAATTCGGATATCTGTGCGAGTTATGGCTGTAAACGCTCAATTTGAATTAAACCGATTTAAGCGATTTTCTAGGCGTTTTAATTTGTACCGGACAAACGGTAAATCCAATCGACTTGAAATTTGAAACCTTACAATAATATCACATTACGGATCCGATGAAACTGGTTTCGTCGAAATCCGAGACTTTTTGAAAAATGGCTATTTTAACTCGCCAAATTAAAATTAAAAATAAATCGATGCGTTTCGAGCTGCCACGCTCAAACGATAACTCCGATTGACACGAAAATTGAAATCCGGTAATAACTAACTATTACGGATCCAATGGAACTGGTTTCGTCCAATTCTGAGACTGTTCAAAAATTGGCTATTTTCACTAGTCGATTTTAATATTAAAATATTAAAATTTCACAAATTAACTTTTAATTCGATTTTAAAAGTTCTAAAATATCATTCTAACTTCCATATGATAAAATAAAATTTTACAAATCATTTTCAATCATATTTAACCCAATTTTCAATTATTTCCATAATTTAACATATTAAATTATCGATTTAATAATCCAATAAAATCCAATAATTCAAAATAAAAATTTATTTGACTTATAAATTCACCTATTAATATTTAAAATTAATTAAATACTCATATTTTAATTATTAAAAATTCTGGGTCGTTACATTCTCTGTATGCATAACATCAATATTATGTCGGATCAAATTTGCTTTCCAATATGGTTAATCAAAAAAGATAGACCTCCTATACCATCCAGAAATATTGTCAACATCTTCATTGGTTGACTTTTTCCATTTTCGACCAATTTCTTCTTTTTGTTTACCAACTTTCATTTGATATTCGCTACTTTCTTTTCAACTTGAAAACCAATCAACGGCCATTTAGGACGATGAAGTTCTTGTTCGTTGTTGAAATTTGTCTTATCGTATCGAAACTTGTGTTCGTTAGGAAGAAACATTCGATGTCCCATGTAACACATCTTCTTACTTTCAGAAAGATGATAAGAACAAGTGTTTTCCCCACAAATAGGACATGCAAAGTAACCGTGAGTTGTACATCCCAATAAAGTCCCAAAAGCAGGGTGATCATGGATTGCCCATAGCACCCTAGCTCTCATTTTGAACTCATATTTACGTAACGAATCAAATAACGACTCCTTCCCATAACTGCTTTAACTCGTCTATCAACGGCTGTAAATAAACATCAATATTTTTTCCTGGTTGTTTTGGCCCAAAAATCAACAATGTTAACATTGAGAACTCCCTTTTCATGCACATAGACGGAGGAAGATTATATGGTACTACAATTACTGGCCAACAACTGTAAGGGTTAGAGAGAGATGTATGTGGACAGAAACCATCTGTTGATATTCTAAGTGTGACATTTCG
Organism: Allium cepa; assembly: GCA_030765085.1. Taxonomy (NCBI): domain Eukaryota; kingdom Viridiplantae; phylum Streptophyta; class Magnoliopsida; order Asparagales; family Amaryllidaceae; genus Allium; species Allium cepa. The sequence continues at coordinate 573,362,111 of CM060937.1, read as the reverse complement.
TGGCTCGGCAGCAAAAGTTTGGTCAAAAGAATCTACGGCTTTCCATTAAGAAGTGTCACATGGATGACGCATTACGTTGGATCAGACTTGGCACGACCATGCCAGGTCATCGCATCTGCTATCCATGGTACAATATACAGTCTCTTCAATCCAGAAACTAAAGAAAAATGTCTTAATGTCTTTCGAGGTACTTTGGTGCATTTTCTCTCTTCGTTTAATGATGTCATATATCTAGATTCATTGCAATTTGTACAAGAGACTTTGTTCTCATCATCTTTCCAGTACAATATGCAATCATTGATGCATGCATCATAAGTTTTGTAATTCATCCCAACTTGCTTAATGATCTTCTTCACGTCGGAGTCCTTTGTCGGCAGCGCGTTACCTTCGGGGAGTAACTCCTTTATTAGTTCGAGAAGTGCAGTCACACCATTATTTGAAAAGTCGTATTGGGTCTTCAAGCTATTCAGTTTCACAATGGCATACATCTTTGTAATCCCTTTTGAACATGAAGGATACAGTGGCTCTTTTACGCTACCAAAAAGTGATTTATACTTCTTACTTTCATTGGCCCGCAAATCTGGATAATCAGTAGACTGCTCTCCAACATTATCATGATCAGGCAATGGATTTGTAGGTTGAAAATGATGAAATCTATCTGCATCATTGACCAGATCTTCCATCCTAATATGTTCAGACTCATTAGTAGTTGTGTCATGACTAACTGGTTGTTGTTTTTCCATCTCCGCCCTTTTTTCCCATGAAAATACCACACTGTATATGATTGGATGATACCCCATCTAAGAAAATGAAAATGAATTTCATCTAATTTGACCGTCTTTATATTTTTGCACCGGGTGCTAGGGCATAAATACACTCCTTTCTTACCACCGTTTTCTTCAACAAAACTAATGAACTTCTGCACCCCGTCTATATAGTATGTAAATCTTAGATCTGATTCAGTTATCCATTGTTTGTCTATGCTGAAAGACATACTGCCCTCCTATATCATATATAACAGAACATGAGACTTGCCCTTCAATGGGTCCTCGTTCCAATTGCTCGAAAAGAAAATTTTTGAAAAATTCAAGTGGGAAATTATTGGAAATTTTTTGAATTGAAATGAATTATTAAAAATACGAGAAGAGAATAGTCCTGCATTGTAAGGTAATGGTCATGTTTTCAGATGTGTGAAGTATATTGATATAGACTATTTTCTATGATACTCTTAATTATAAAAATAGCATTTCTGTAAAAGTTAACATTAGCACCAAACTGTTTCCAAAAATTTTACCATTACAACGGCGCTATTTTGTAGCACCGGAGTAATGTCTATGCATTACCCCTCTCCTGACTTGGCTTGCACCATTAACAACAATTTTATTCCTAATATTAACACGCTGACCATCTACAACACATGAACAAAAAATCTTCATTCCTAATATTCATAACGGGATCATGGTAAATGCATTCAATTGCATCTAGTTTTATAAATATCATTCTAATAACATCATACATATCGACATAATAAATGAGTTTTGAATCCTACTTTCATTTCAACTTCTATCCTACAAATAAAAATATTGATTGCATGCAAACTGAAATGTTAAATTGATGAACTCCATAAGCTCTCAAATAGCAAAATGGTATTAAAACTGTTTGATCATTCAGGTAGTATCATTATGATAGTTCCTTGCATTCATAACAAAATCTCAGTTGCACTTCAACCCTGCATTTTGATATAGTTTTACTCTCCTTTGTATTTTCATTTCCAGATAAAAAACCTTTATAATTAGAAGGTCATTATTTATAACTAATTGCGAAGAAAAAGAAAATAAAGGAATCACTAAAGTGAACAAAGTTTTTAAGAGTATAAAAATATTAAAAAATTTATGATTCTTTATTGACATAAAAATAATAAATATTTACTAATCTATACCCTCCTTATCTATCCTTTTCTTTTACACATTATGCATGATTTTTATGTTAATATTTCAAATTTAATTTGAATTAGAGACCTAAATATAAAAAAATCAAAACTCAACAAATTTTCAGTTCCCATTTTTTTTAATCCTCTCTAACAAAAACCCTTCGTTATCAAATAACATATGGTCCCTTGGTAATCATCATGAATTGGGACTACACCTTTATTATTAGTATGCAAATATCTAAGAAGAAATCCAGAGTTTGATTTGTTGTTCTCCAGCAATAATGCATGAACATGCATAGTATTACTTGTTCATCAACCTAATAAGATTTTATGTACAGGTATTGAATCAGTCATTCTTAATTGAGTGTATGAGTACATTGAGTCTGCACTTCGTGTCCAAAATTCATAAAAAATGAACGCAACTAAGGTTAAAAAGAGCATTAGATGAATAAAGACTGTGTACGATTAAAATAATCCACAAAATGTTATACTAAAGAATTGTAACAACCAGGTATTTTCAACCATTCACATCCGTTATAAGTGTATAGGCAGACACTCATGCCGGAATTGGATTGCTCAAAATACCGCGTTGTAAATAAAAATTTGGCAAATCTCAGAATATACAGTAAATAAAAATCACAGATCACAGAAACAGAGTATATAAAAATGCAGCGGAAGAAAAAGAGATAGTAGTTCATGAAGCTACTATATAAAATAGAAGATACATCAGAGTTAAATAAGATACAACAGAAGAGTAACATGATACATCAGGTACAAATCAGATACATCGCTGAACCACTGGATACTGAAACAAAATAGATGGCTGGATCTTTAAGGAAAGCTCCAACTCCGAAGGTGAATCTTGAATGCTAACTCAATCAATCTGACCCGAGCGTAAAGCAAAACACAAAACCCTCGAGTCAGGACATAAATACTTATAAGCTGTAAATCAACTCAAGTGAACAGTAACAAAATGCATCAGTAACTTAAAGGATGCTTGGGACTGCCCATCCTCTAAGGATCTGTTAAACTATTTACTATGTAGTAATATACGCTATATATGGTATTGTCTAATCAGTAAAGTATAATCATATAGAAAATAGCGTTAAGGGGATGGTGAACCTTAACGCAGTCGGATCTTTAAAACCAAAATTGTAGTGGGCTCGATATACGGAGATGACACGGCACGCGAGGCAATGCCAGGGTGGATACACCATTTGCACTCCCGGACCGGTGGTGACGGCATGCCAGCAGCTTCCGCCCACCTCGAACAATACCCCCGAATCAAAGTGACGCCACCGAATCGAATCACAACAGTAATAGAATGGTTTCCGATGGAGCATGCTCGATGAAAGGATGCGACCCTTTGTGTAGCCCGGTATAGCTCCTGTTTTAGTCATATATGCCAACTCACAGGAGTTGGGTCCACGTAATATACCTCGAGAATGTCGCCACCATCCTACTTCATTCTGGAATCTCCACCACGTACACGGTTGTTAAAGTGGTTTTCGGTATTGGCCGGCTATAAGACAATATCCGGTCCCGGTCTCTTTAACAACCAATCGTTATTATAACCCGTAGTTATAACTTTAAAACAATATTTTATACTTCAAAATAAAATATCTTTTTCAATCCAAATCTATATCAAAATAAAGACTAAATCATTTCCAAAACCATTTCAATATCATCGTAAAATATCTTTCAATTCAAATATTTATTAAAATAAATATCAAGTCATTTCTAATCATGACAATATATTAAATTTTCATACCCTTCAACACTACCTTTCAAATCATTTTAATATATCAAAATATCGTATCTTTTCAAAACTTCATTCATTTCAAAACAGTTTATATTCCAAAAATTCTTTTTTTATCATTTCAATGAAGTTATTATGTTTAATAATTAAATTATTAAATTTCCAAAAATTTCAACTTCCAAAGTTTATTTATTCACTTAAGTTTATCAAAACCGTGAAAATTCACTTTTCGCATCATTTAGAAAACTTCTACGGAAAGTTACATTCAAAACAGTTCAATTTAACAAAAGACAACATTTTAAAATGTTGTAATAGGGTTTACTTAAATTTCAAGTAAACTTAGTTAAATTCAAAAATTATAGCACTTACAAAAAATTGCTATAATAGCTTTTAATTCAATAGCTTTTTAGTTCATTATCATCAACTACAGTATTCAAGAATGTTGTAATATCATTTACATTGTAATTAAAAGGATTTCAAAAATGCAGTCAATTAACTTCAAATATTCAATAAAATTTCTCAACCAATTATATTTTATTTAAAACATTTTTAACTTACAAAATCAATAATTTTTTTTATATAAACATCATTTAAATTTTCTCAAGTTCATGATTTTATAAAGTTAAATTTCCATTCAAAAATCAAGATTTAATAATAATTCACTTATTAAATTGCAATGTTCAATTTTAAAATCCATTACATTAAATTTCAACTTAACACTTAAGTTCAAATTCTCAAATATAACTTAGTTTTATTTTTATTTTCTTAACTAAAAGTTCACTTTTACGTCAATTTCATAAATTTCCAATTTTAGTTATATTTCAAAATTTCAACATACGATATGCATTCATTTCACATTTCAACTTTATTAAAAATCATTAATATGATATAAAAATCTCTTTAAATTCATTTCAATTCAAATTATCATAAATTTATCATAATTTCATATTCAATTAAATTTCCAATTAAAATTAAATCAAAATTTCCAAAATAACTTACGTTCAAAATTTCTAACTTTTTCATTAATTCATGTCACTTACAATTATTCAGAAAATCAATAATATTTTACAAAAATCCTTTTTTTATTAAATTAAAAATCAAAATATCATAATGATTAAATTTCTAAAATATTTAAAATTTTTAGAAAAACATATTTTAACTACGGGCCTGTATATAATTTTCTACGCTAGGTAAAGTGATACGGGTAATATATCATTTCAACCCATAATTTACAAAGAAAATCCGGGTTTTATCATTTCAAACCCGCAATCCCAAGTCAAAATGAATAATTTAAAACCATTCAGGCCTATCATTTTGGCCCATAACATTTGTTTTCTAACAAGGAACTTGCAGTGTGATCATATACAGAAATAATATAAACAAGGTCGATATCACAATATACAGTCATATATGAGACGTCAGGTGAAAATTAACAGTTTTAACATGGTGATAACATGGTAATAACATGGCATAGCATATCATATGATCATCATTAACTTGCATAAACATTTTATATTACTAAACACTTGTCATCAAATCACTTTTCATAAGTATAAATGTCAGAGTGAGAAAGACTCACCTTTTTCAAAGCTAGAGACCAAAATAACATACAAGCACGACTCCAAAGGCACGACAAGCACAATTGCACGACTTTTGATTTGAGTTGAAAGATAGCCAAGATATGATTTTGTATCAACAACCCAAAACAAAACAAACAAGACAATATATAAACATTCAACATAAAATAACATTGAAACAATTTTGAAATACAAAGCAAAATGAACAAGATAGATTGGACCTTGCTTCAACCACTTCAATGCTTGGCCTAAGGGACACTTATGCTTGGCTATTATGATGCTTTGGCTCAGGTATGACATCATATAGGTCAGGTTTAACATCATATGGGCAAGGCAACAAGTGGAGATGAAGGTGTAGTGGTGCAACATAAAGCATATATAGGGTCAAGGTTAAATAAGTTGAGTTTTTGTGACATTCTTGGCTCGGCCATGGGCATGTGGTGGCTTGGCCATGCTTGTACAGGTCTGGACAGTAGCTGAAGCAGCGACCAAAGGTGGTGGAGTGGCTGGTGGTGGTGGCTAAGGGGTGGCCAAAGCAAGATATGGAGGGTAGGTGATGATATGTGTGGTCTAGGCAATATTTTAAGGAGTTTTGTGGAAGTTTTGTGGTGCTAGCTTCAATGGATGGGCACGGCTTGGTCATGGTCTGATTTCCAGAGGGTGGTGGGTGATGTGGAAGAGGGTGGAGGTCAGGTCAGAGGTGGTGGAGGTGGCTATGGTGGTGGTTAAGGTGGTGGTTGAAGGAGACGAGGCAAAGGTGGTCAAACTAGCATTGTTCAAGGGCATTGTTGCATTTTTTTGGAGTTTTGGCACCATGGTGGGCTCGGCCTTGGTCAAGACCAGAGGGGTATCTGGTGATGATGGCAGGGAAGAGGTGTAGGAGGTGGTGGCCATGGCTATGGAGGAGAGGCCAAGCAATACACATGAGAAAACAAGGCAAAATATAAGAAAACAATGGAAAAAGAAGAGCAAAAAGAAGAGGAAAAGAGGAGCCATTACCAAACCTTTCTAGCTGTGAAAAATGAAGTGGAGAGGAATGTTTTCACGTGAAAATGAGGTAAGAAATGCACAGCTACAATAAAGAAAGGAACGGTCAAAGGAAATTAAATCTATTAATTGGAAAAGAAACGGAAGAAGAAACGTTAAAACGGTTTTACGTTTCTTTGCTTTCAAACCTTTTAAACTTCCTATATATATTCATATACATCTTAAATAACTGAAAACACTTATAAATTTCAGTTAGAATTCAAAAATATAACAGATAAACAAAATATTAATAATCAATTATTAATTAGATATGATTAAAATAAGAAAAATGGCACAGAAAAATGAAAACTAGACTTAGGAATTAGAAATAACTTCAATACACTTTGGAAAAATTTTCTTAAATTTAAATACATGTAAAATGAATAAAACAAAGTAAAACACAGCAATAAAAGTGAATGTATAAAATAAATCAATAAATTTTAATTATATATAATTAAATTAAGAAAATGGCTTAAAATTGCAGACTAGGCTTTAAAAATTAGAAATAATTTCAAATGAACTTTAGAAAAATTATATTATCATTTTAAAAATACTTAAAAGTCAAAATATACATAATATAACATATTATCACATATTAAAATAAAATATAACAAAGAAGAAGTAATTTATACAATTTAAAATAGTCATTGTTAAATAACCCTATATACGCACAATATTGTAAAGGGTATAACTTTCACAATTTACATCCAAATTCAACGAAACGAAAAGTGGTGTTCTTAGAATTTTATGTACTTTCATAATAAAAGAGAAAATTTAAAATTTTAAGTTAAAAGTCACAGTTTTTGACTATTTTGACCAAAATCAGCATTTCAGGCAAATTTTCAACTTACACAAGTTTGGAATTATAACTCATATAAAAAAATCAAGATTATATTTAAATAATAAATTTAATCATTTCAAATAAGTAAAATAAGTTTTTAAATCAAAATCTTACATTAAAAATAATTAAAATATACAATAAAATAATTACAAAATACAGGGTTGTTACACTCTCCCCCACTTAAAACTTTTCGTCCCCGAAAAGGAATGAGGTATGGAAGGGCACAGAAAAGATAGAGTGAAATAGGATTAAGATAAGATGACAAGAAGATTGAAGTTATACCTGATAACTGTTGCTATTGGTAAGTTTTACAAGGTGGAGGTGATCTTTCCAAGATCCTCCAGAATCAAGAACACAAGCACGAAAAAGGTGGATTCAAAATGATTACCAAAGGTCTATCAAAGATTATAGAAAGATTTCTAAACAGAAAGATTATAGAAAGATGCCTATACCGGCCTATAGCAAGATAAGGATGATAAGGACAACCAAAAGATAGTTTGAAAAACAAAATAAGGAAATGAATTTGAAAGCATGGAGATTTCAACTTAAACAGAGAATAAATCTTTACACAAGTTAAATAAATCTTAACTATCTCAAATTTCATTATCTTATTATCCAATCATCTAAAATTAACCATTTTTAAAACCATGGGTTTGAAAACTAATCATTTATTACACTCACATTGTACTTAATAAATTTAATTCTTCTTTATTCCTAATTAAACTTAAATTTATTCCTCTCAATATATTCATCACTGATGTTAAATATACTTACACTTATTATAACTGCTTTATTTTATTCTTAGTTCTTCTAACATTGTTTTATTGTAAGTTATTCAATTACCCTTTATTATTCTTTAACTCTGTTAATCGTTTTATAACTTAAAATTTAAGTGTATAGCATTTATTATAACCACTCAAATTTTATTTATACATCTTTTTTTATATTGTATATTATCCAATTACATTTTTAACTTCTGAAATTTTGGTAAGTTATATTTGAATGCAATTGTATTATACACATAAACCTTCCAATTAAATCATTTCATGCTTGATATTCATCCAAAATTTTGATAGATTGATTTTTTTTTGGAATTATTCTTTAAAATAAAATTTAAGAATTAAATTTCCGATTTCTTCAAACCATTTAGAGATAAGTAATAATATATATACATATATAATATGTCAAATCAAATTTCAATCATATATATATATATATATATATATATTATAAATCAAGTCATATTTTAGAAATTCAAATCAATTTAGTTTCCCAAAACAAAGCTGTAGCAAGACTACAGAACAGTCTCCTAACTTCGAAACTCGAAAATGAACGTCGATGATGTCGCGATCATCACCGAAGTTATTTTCCAGCGACAAAGAGAAAAGCACTAATTTTAAAACTTTAAAAATTCTTTGAAAACAAATTCTATTCAAAATACTTTAAATAATATATCCCCTTTTTAAAACTTTAAACACAAAGTTTGAAACCATCAGAAATTAAATTCTCAAATTTCTTGTTCTAAATTCTTTTCAGTTCCCAAATCAATTTATAACTATCTATAAATTCATTTATAGAACATTAAATGGTAAATTAAGTATTATCATTTTCAAATAATCAATCTAAATCAGTTTATTAAGTTTCATAAATTTACTTATATATCAAAATTTATTTCATCAACCAAATTTTTTAAAATAATATTGTGTCAGTTTGTTCTGTCAAAGTGTTTTAGAAATCCTATCGATATCGTTGATCAGACAAATCGATCGGAAACCCAAATCAACATCAACAACTCAAACAACACAATATATAAACAAAACATAGATTTACAAGTACAATTCAAAATGTTTGAAAATAGGTTGGAAACAAAAGACAAGACGATTAAATAACAAAATAGGGAGGTGGATAAGCCTAAATAAATCACGGGCAACATTTACCGGGTCAACCGTGGCTTAAAGAATAAGATCAATGTGGATTTTTCTGGGGTAAATCTACATTGGATCCCAAGAGTTAGAGTTTGGAATAACAAAATATATTAGCATCTAAACCAAGGACAGATATAAATCTCTGGTGAATCGATGCTAATTGTAAAAGAGTTTTCCCCTTTTTTTCAATTCAATTTGAAATTGGCGTGACCGCCGACTCACTAGGAAGATCATTCGAAGCAGAGTTATGGAATACTCCGTAGTCAAAAGAAGATGAATAGTGAGGGATACGAATGGATTTTGGAACCGTAGGGAACGCTCCAAAATTCAAAGGAATCGAGTCAAAAGGGAGAGATTCAAACTCGAATGAAAGTGATTCTGTAAATAAATTCACTCCATATGCTGAGTTTTTGCCTACAGCTACCAAAGCTCTGATACCAACTGTAACAACCAGGTATTTTCAACCATTCACATCCGTTATAAGTGTATAGGTAGACACTCATGCCGGAATTGGATTGCTCAAAATACCGCGTTGTAAATAAAAATTTGGCAAATCTCAGAATATACAGTAAATAAAAATCACAGATCACAGACACAGAGTATACAAAAATGCAGCGGAAGAAAAAGAGATAGTAGTTCATGAAGCTACTATATAAAATAGAAGATACATCAGAGTTAAATAAGATACAACAGAAGAGTAACATGATACATCAGGTACAAATCAGATACATCACTGAACCACTAGATACTGAAACAAAATAGATGGCTGGATCTTTAAGGAAAGCTCCAATGCCGAAGGTGAATCTTGAATGCTAACTCAATCAATCTGACCCGAGCATAAAGCAAAACACAAAACCCTCGAGTCAGGACATAAATACTTATAAGCTGTAAATCAACTCAAGTGAACAGTAACAAAATGCATCAGTAACTTAAAGGATGCTTGGGACCGTCCATCCTCTAAGGATCTGTTAAATTATTTACTATGTAGTAATATACGCTATATACGGTAGTGTCTAATCAGTAAAGTATAATCATATAGAAAATAGCGTTAAGGGGATGGTAAACCTTAACGCGGTCGGATCTTTAAAACCAAAATTGTAGTGGGCTCGATATAAGGAGATGACACGGCACGCGAGGCAATGCCAGGGTGGGTACACCGTTTGCACTCCCGGACCGGTGGTGACGACAAGCCAGCAGCTTCCGCCCACCTCGAACAATACCCCCGAATCAAAGTGGCGCCACCGAATCGAATCACAACAGTAATAGAATGGTTTCCGATGGAGCATGCTCGATGAAAGGGTGCGACCCTTTGTGTAGCCCGGTATAGCTCCTGTTTTAGTCATATATGCCAACTCACGGGAGTTGGGTCCACGTAATATACCTCGAGAACGTCGCCACCATCCTACTTCATTCTGGAATCTCCACCGCGTACACAGTTGTTAAAGAGGTTTTCGGTATTGGCCGGCTATAAGACAATATCCGATCCCGGTCTCTTTAACAACCAATCGTTATTATAACCCGTAGTTACAACTTTAAAACAATATTTTATACTTCAAAATAAAATATCTTTTTCAATCCAAATCTTTATCAAAATAAAGATTAAATCATTTCCAAAACCATTTCAATATCATCGTAAAATATCTTTCAATTCAAATATTTATTAAAATAAATATCAAGTCATTTCTAATCATTCCAATATAAATATCAAGTCATTTCTAATCATTCCAATATATTAAATTTTCATACCCTTCAACACTACCTTTTAAATCATTTTAATATATCAAAATATCGTATCTTTTCAAAACTTCATTCATTTCAAAACAGTTTATATTCCAAAAATTCTTTTTTTATCATTTCAATGAAGTTATTATGTTTAATAATTAAATTATTAAATTTCCAAAAATTTCAACTTCCAAAGGTTATTTATTCACTTAAGTTTATCAAAACCGTGAAAATTCACTTTTCGCGTCATTTAGAAAACTTCTACGGAAAGTTACATTCAAAACAGTTCAATTTAACAAAAGACAACATTTTAAAATGTTGTAATAGGGTTTACTTAAATTTCAAATAAACTTAGTTAAATTCAAAAATTATAGCACTTACAAAAATTGCTATAATAGCTTTTAATTCAATAGCTTTTTAGTTCATTATCATCAACTACAGTATTCACAAATGCTGTAATATCATTTACATTGTAATTAAAAGGATTTCAAAAATGCAGTCAATTAACTTCAAATATTCAATAAAATTTCTCAACCAATTATATTTTATTTAAAACATTTTTAACTTACAAAATCATACATTTTTTTTATATAAACATCATTTAATTTTTCTCAAGTTCATGATTTTATAAAGTTAAATTTCCATTCAAAAATCAAGATTTAATAATAATTCACTTATTAAATTGCAATGTTCAATTTTAAAATCCATTACATTAAATTTCAACTTAACACTTAAGTTCAAATTCTCAAATATAACTTAGTTTTATTTTTATTTTCTTAACAAAAAGTTCACTTTTACGTCAATTTCATAAATTTTCAATTTTAGTTATATTTCAAAATTTCAACATACGATATGCATTCATTTCACATTTCAACTTTATTAAAAATCATTAATATGATATAAAAATCACTTTAAATTCATTTCAATTCAAATTATCATAAATTTATCATAATTTCATATTCAATTAAATTTCCAATTAAAATTAAATCAAAATTTCCAAAATAACTTACGTTCAAAATTTCTAACTTTTTCATTAATTCATGTCACTTACAATTATTCAGAAAATCAATAATATTTTACAAAAATCCTTTTTTTTATTAAATTAAAAATCAAAATAATTAAATTTCTAAAATATTTTAAATTTTTAGAAAAACATATTTTAACTACGGGCCTGTATATAATTTTCTACGCTAGGTAAAGTGATACGGGTAATATATCATTTCAACCCATAATTTACAAAGAAAATCCGGGTTTTATCATTTCAAACCCGCAATCCCAAGTCAAAATGAATAATTTAAAACCATTCAGGCCTATCATTTCAGCCCATAACATTTTTTTTCTAACATGGAACTTACAGTGTGATCATATACAGAAATAATATAAACAAGGTCAATATCACAATATACAGTCATATATGAGATGTCAGGTGAAAATTAACAGTTTTAACATGGTAATAACATGGCATAGCATATCGTATGATCATCATTAACTTGCATAAACATTTTATATTACTAAACACTTGTCATCAATTTACTTTTCATAAGTATAAATGTCTGAGTGAGAAAGACTCACCTTTTTAAAGCTAGAGACCAAAACAACATACAAGCACGACAAGCACAATTGCACGACTTTTGATTTGAGTTGAAAGATAGCCAAGATATGATTTTGTATCAACAACCCAAAACAAAACAAACAAGACAATATATAAACATTCAACATAAAATAACATTGAAACAATTTTGAAATACAAAGCAAAATGAACAAGATAGATTGGACCTTGCTTCAACCACTTCAATGCTTGGCCTAAGGGACACTTATGCTTGGCTATGATGATACTTTGGCTCAGGTATGACATCATATAGGTCAGGTTTAACATCATATAGGCAAGACAACAAGTGGAGATGAAGGTGTAGTGGTGCAACATAAAGCATATATAGGGTCAAGGTTAAATAAGTTGAGTTTTTGTGACATTCTTGGCTCGGCCATGGGCATGTGGTGGCTTGGCCATGCTTGTACAGGTCTGGACAGTAGCTGGAGCAGCGGCCAAAGGTGGTGGAGTGGCTGGTGGCGGCGGCTAAGGGGTGGCCAAAGCAAGATATGGAGGGTAGGTGATGATATGTGTGGTCTAGGCAATATTTTAAGGAGTTTTGTGGAAGTTTTGTGGTGCTAGCTTCAATGGATGGGCACGGCTTGGTCATGGTCTGATTTCCAGAGGGTGGTGGGTGATGTGGCAGAGGGTGGAGGTCAGGTCAGAGGTGGTGGTGGTGGCTATGGTGGTGGTTAAGGTGGTGGTTGAAGGAGATGAGGCAAAGGTGATCAAACTAGCATTGTTCAAGGGCATTGTTGCATTTTTTTGGAGTTTTGGCACCATGGTGGGCTCGCCCTTGGTCAAGACCAGAGGGTTAGCTGGTGATGATGGCAGGGAAGAGGTGTAGGAGGTGGTGGCCGTGGCTATGGAGGAGAGGCCAAGCAATACACATGAGAAAACAAGGCAAAATATAAGAAAACAATGGAAAAAGAAGAGCAAAAAGAAGAGGAAAAGAGGAGCCATTACCAAACCTTTCTAGCCGTGAAAAATGAAGTGGAGGGGAATGTTTTCACGTGAAAATGAGGTAAGAAATGCACAGCTACAAAAAAGAAAGGAACGGTCAAAGGAAATTAAATCTATTAATTGGAAAAGAAACGGAAGAAGAAACGTTAAAACGGTTTTACGTTTCTTTGCTTTCAAACCTTTTAAACTTCCTATATATATTCATATACATCTTAAATAACTGAAAACACTTATAAATTTCAGTTAGAATTCGAAAATATAATAGATAAACAAAATATTAATAATTAATTATTAATTAGATATGATTAAAATAAGAAAAATGGCACAGAAAAATGAAAACTAGACTTAGGAATTAGAAATAACTTCAATACACTTTGGAAAAATTTTCTTAAATTTAAATGCATGTAAAATGAATAAAATAAAGCAAAACACAGCAATAAAAGTGAATGTATAAAATAAATCAATAAATTTAATTATATATAATTAAATTAAGAAAATGGCTTAAAATTGCAGACTAGGCTTTAAAAATTAGAAATAATTTCAAATGAACTATAGAAAAATTATATTATCGTTTTAAAAATACTTAAAAGTCAAAATATACATAATATAACATATTATCACATATTAAAGTAAAATATAACAAAGAAGAAGTAATTTATACAATTTAAAATAGTCATTGTTAAATAACCCTATATACGCACAATATTGTAAAGGGTATAACTTTCACAATTTACATCCAAATTCAACGAAACGAAAAGTGGTGTTCTTAGAATTTTATGTACTTTCATAATAAAAGAGAAAATTTAAAATTTTAAACTTTTAAAATTTTAAGTTAAAAGTCACAGTTTTGACTATTTTGACCAAAATCAGCATTTCAGGCAAATATTCAACTTACACAAGTTTGGAATTATAACTCATATAAAAATCAAGATTATATTTAAATAATAAATTTAATCATTTCAAATAAGTAAAATAAGTTTTTAAATCGAAATCTTATAATAAAAATAATTAAAATATACAATAAAATAATTACAAAATACTGGGTTGTTACAAGAATGTTGTTAAGAGTAGTGGCATATCATTTTTGGAGAGATTAAGGTTAAATAATAAGGATTTTGATTTATGCAAGACACTAAGTTAAATCGATATCCTGATATCTTCCTGAACTTTAACATAGTTTTCTGCTTGCAATCTTTCCTATTAATTTAGTCTTAATCTATCCGCAAAATCTAAGATGACTCTACACTTCATTTGTGATGGTAGTGAATACAATAATACTTGCCATCCACTGCTTACATACATCCCCGCATATTACTTGCCATTCATCATTCAAAACAAACTACCCCTACACCATATCACCGCTGTCACTGTGCACAAACATTGTGCACATACCCCTGACATGAATTGCCATGAAAACTGCTACTGAGTTGCATTCATAACTCATCATTCATCTCAAACAATCACCATTCACCACTATCTCAACAATCATCAACCCATCCTGCAGTTCAACTAATCATGTATCACTCCACCATTCTACCTCCTCCAGTCTCAACGGTCAACTACAACATAGCTGCTTCACTCACAACATCAGTAAACTCACTCGAACCACTTAAATTCATTACATCATACTGGCATTCTGCAATTCACCATATCATACAAACATCTTAACTGCTTTCACTGCTCTCTGGCCAAACACTATCACTACATTATCATCTCATAACCATTACCCAGTCCCGCCAAGATTCACCGATACAAAAAACATTCATTTCAGCGACCAACGTAGTGTATACGACATCAATCATAAGAAAATATCACATATACACTTCAAACCATCTAACCGCCTCCACACATCTCTGCCTCTCTCAATTTCGTCACCCTGCATAGTGTCAGAGCTGCATATCACTTCTTTCCTCACTGCCATGTATATAGCCACTACAACCATATCAACGAATACATATCTCTGCTACCATCATCTCACTTCCAAGCAACTGGCGAACTACAACTCCTTACAGCAAACAAATCACATTCATGTCATAACCTCTACGAAAATGATAATATATTTGGTATTTGAAAAATGATAAAATATTTGGCATTTGAAAAATGATAGAATATCTAATATCCAAACAATGGATATGACCGAAGATACAATAATCAAATGGATCCACACCTAGATGTTTTGAGGGAACTAGATGTAATTTTCCTCATCTTCATACTTTGTCTAGCTCCAATTTACTCAACATCTAATTTATATGCTACAACCATCACACTCCTTAGCTAAAATTTAGTTTCAACCAACTAAAATTAAGTAAATCATTAAATATTTTAACAAAAATATTATGTGAATCGGTGATTTCAATGAATCGGTGACCAACAAACTGAGGATATTCACGGTGATTTCAATGATCCATTGCTTGGATATCTTCCACACTGATAATCCTCTTTTAAAGCAAAGCAACTTATCCACGTTTACAAAATGAAGATTTAAAAATGAAAACATACCAGTGAACTGAACGAGCAAAGCGCAGAAGGCTATAGGATTGTCGAACGGTGCTGGAGTTGCCAATGTTTGTGAAGAAAGAAATCTAGATTTGGAAAGAAAATCGAACTAGGTAGCAGGAACAAAATAGTTTTGGGGGAAAAAGGAACGAGATCTGGGGCAATTTGGCAGAAAAAAGTTCGCACCAAAAAATTAGCACGAATTTAATACGGCTAAAACACGTATCAAATTTTATACAGCTAAGAACCGTATCTAAATGGGGGGAAACATGAATTATTTGGAGGGAAGACATGCGTATTAAGTGGAAAAGTTTGCGCTAGAAATAGGTACGAAATTAGATACGGCTTATAGCCGTATCAAATTTGCTACGGCTGATAACCGTCTCAAACTTATTAGATGCGGCTATTAGCTGTTTCTAATTTGATACGGCTTTAAACCGTATCCAACTTGGCGGATGAAGGAGTGGCAAAACCAACTTTTTGGTATAGTGGTAGAGCATATAACATACTACAAGTCTACATACATCAAGTGGTTCAAATCACATTACACATGATTCGAACTTGTGGCATGAACGAAATTCGAAACGCCTAACCACTAGGACAATGTTGTTGGACAACTAACTTTCCATTAATATAATTTTTCGATGAATATGTGTTATTTTCAAAATATATGTTCATTTTATTGATAACAAGTAAATGCTGGAAAGATGGAATAATACTTGGGCATTATTGATGATCGGTCATGAAATATACTTGGTTGACAATTAGAATTTAGATCCATAAACTCGAATCGAATCAACTCGACAAGATTGGAACCTAGTTTGATCCACATGGGTTTAGGGTAGGTCTTGACGTTGGAAAGTAACTTAAAGATCTGATCAACCCAATCCAAACAAACTACATAGAAACATATGCATTTTTAATCTTATTACTCGACTGGACTTGACACGAAGTTCCAACTCGACAAATCCAACCAATTAGATTTAGGACCCATCGAATAGGATTTAGATATGACCTAATGGTTCTAGTTGGCAATAGATGGAAGACAAATTCATGACCTAACCAAATGTTTACAAAATTTTGTACAAAGGGTCAATCTTATTTTTGTCGCTAGGTGGGACGTCAACGAGCGAACATTTAACTTAGAAATTTCAGTTAGGAATATGTCCATGTACGACCCTACTCGTAGTAGCCATTTCCCTCAAAGAAAAGCATCCATGTATGATCTTTTATAAGGATAGTTGGGTGAATTGAGGATTCCTAGTCTTGTGCGATGCCTTCATCATAGAATTCACCAGGCTGACCTCGTAGGCCAAATTCTATGGTCGAGAAGGCATTCATGAGAATTCAACCATGAGAGACTTAATAAATATTGTGAGGATGCTCTTGATCCCCCCTTCCACAATGATGGCTTTTTTGTCTTGGCAAGTGTTGAAGCTTACCTCTTCTTTGGAGTTTTCTTGGTCACCAATACAACGACTTATCCAACATAGAACTGATCTGATTCTCAAAACAAGCACCACATGGTGTGAAGCAATCTTGTATTGTATTAATTTCACTCCAAAAGACAAATCGGAGTTGAATCGATTGCCACAATTATAGCTTGTAGTTTGGGCTGGGAGATCTTCCATAATTTCGCATGTAAGGGTTATTTCTTGGTTTCGTCCAGTCATTAATAACTTGATGGATGTGTTCCTAAAAGAAGGTTGAAGGCCAACTTGACCAAGAGGAGAATCGTTGTCCTATCAATAAAAAAAGGGTTGAAATCCTTAACGGGAGTGCTTAGTAAAATTATTATTAAAAAACTAGCTGTTAAGAGGATAAGACATGGCTTTAATTGCTCGACCACGTCTCATAGGCCTCGACTCTAGGAAAATGTTTTCTATATTTTGGTTGAATGAACATTGTTCCTGAGCTACATGGTGTTTACGAAGAAATGGGATAATCAAAGAGAAGGAAGTCAAGTTTATGGTTTATGACATTGGAGATCAAACCCAAAGATGAGAAGCCCCTATAATTTTTGTTTTTTGTTATGTACGTAATTTCAATATAGAATAATAATTCGTAAACAAAATTAAATTCAGTTGATCTTGAAGACATAATAAAACAATTTCAGTGTTCATTATAATTTCATTCTATTTCTTTTCCTAATGAATTTTTTTATTCGTCTGATTGACTTGTTATCTTTCATAAAATAAAGAAATATAGCTCGACTAAGTAGGATACCCGAGCTAAAACAAAAAACAATATAATAAAAATGGAAGGTTTGAAAAAGGATCTTGGAGCGTCTAGGGTGGGTCGGAGGTCTCTTAATGCCTCCATTTTTGGCACTCGAAAAATAAACTCTTTTGTCGCTATGCATCTTGGTAGAAAGTCATGTTATTCCTTTGTTATCCCTCCTTCCTCTTTGTCGGTTTCCTCATAAGCTACAACACTTCCCTCTGATTTTGGTTCAGTAGACAACCAACTTGTGCCCACTCCTTTTAGTTTCCTCTTTTTAAGCATATTTCGTAGATAGCCAAAAGTAAACTTAATTGTTGTTTCGAGCATTATTCAATCTAGGCATTTGTATTGCACCTCCTTGTCAGTGAGGTGGTATGATTGCCTTTGCACTTCAGATATATAGGTACATATCCTGTCTAAGATTCATGAATATATATTCCTTGGGGTAGATGAATTTTTTTTAACCAAAAGGAGTATGAAAAAAGTTTCTTTAAATGAATGTTTATTCTTAGGTGATCAAATTGTGAAATGTTTCTATAGTTTTCAATATCCATTTTACACTTCAAATGGAAAGTTCATAATATAAAATTTATAAGATCTTATGAATTTTAAAAAAAAATTGCAACGATCAAGGGCTTTTTCATAAGAAGAAACACTCTATTGTCCACTTTGATAGCTTTCATGAGAATCTTTCATATTTGAGTCTTCAACCACCTCTTTTTAGCAAGCCTTCTTTCTTCTACTTCCTTATGCTTTTGAGATGGCTGTAATTTTTCATTAACTAGTTAACCAGGCCAAGCACTAGAGGGTTTTGAGTGGCCTGCAATGAATAACAGCTTTTGATTCCCGTACCAACCTCACTTTTTCCTACCTCACTTTGTTTGCTATAGTTCCCTCATCATAGTGGTTGTCCCATTACTATTGTTTTGTTTTGTTAGTATATTAATTGACCCAATTGTACTAGGGCGGTTCGCTTTGATCGTCGGACTAATGGAAGGATGGGTCATCTATCGAAAGGTCAAATGTGCTCTCTCCAATTAGATGTATTTTTGTTCGATTACCTCAGGTACAAGTGTATGCATGCGTATGTATACACACACATGTATGTGCCCATAACTTAGACTTGCTGAGAACTGTGAATGAATGTAAAACTCTTAATTCATAGATTACATCGAAAATGGGTCTTTTAGGATTACTATGTTAAAGTGAAACCTCAAGTGCAACTTGCATGTGTTAAACGTACCAGTGATCAAAAATCAAAAATGAAATGTAGTTTTTTGGGGAGAAAGGGAACTTGGACTATAGAACCTCGATAGAAATTCTGACACCTCACATATCAAAGGTTCACAGACCTTAGCATGGTTCATTTAATAACCCACGAAGTTGGTTATGAAAGCGTTGCCCTACCATTATTTAGCCATGTCTAAAATTAATATTTCTGGTATTAAAAGATATTTTGAATTACAATTAGTCCAAAAAATAGTGCTGATTCCACAGCAAAACCTATGCTATTTTTTTAGTTACTTTGACTAAGTGAGGTTGAAGCTGCATAAATTATTATAATTGTGTCCGGGCCTGACCTGCAAACTTTTGGGTTTATAACAGTGCATGTCTGAGGTGCTTGTGCAGGTGAGTAAGTAGCGCCTACCAAGCTAAGCTTTCCTTTCGGCAAAAAGGCTAGACTAGTCCCTTTTCGGCGCTCGCGTTTGATTTGGATACTAAGGGAAGGAAAAAAATAGTAAAGTTGACTCAAGTAAACAAAAAAAATATTTATAGAAGGTAAAAGGTTACCCTTTTTTGATGGAAAAGAAATTGATTTTTGTCCTTCCTCTTTCCATTGGTCGCCTTCGATCCACAATCAATATATTAGCACGTTGCCCGTCAATTAACGACCTTGTCTCTAAGATAGTTGAATGAGCGACTCATGAAGGCAGTCGGGTTGAACGATCCAATAACTCGAACTATTCGATCCATTTTTTGAGCAAGAATCCCAGTATGCGCTTTTAAAAGAAGCATAATAGTGAACCTAGGTTGTTGTAGACGGGCTCCCATGTTTTATTGCAGATGATCTATTCCGATAAAGCAGGTTACCTCATGTTCGCTGCTACAATAGCTTATCTATGCCTCAAAAAAAGTATAAAACAAAAACGACGTCTTGAGCTTTAATGATAGGGTTAGGAAGCCTTGGCGGCAGTCATTACAAGCAGCTATGCAAGTACGAGTAACTTTTTATTGATTTATAAAATATGGCAAGTACGAGTAACGTTTCACAATTTAATGAATCTTCTAGACTGGATTTTGCTTCAAGGGTTTCATCCTATGTAATTCTGGCAAGTGACGAAACTATTCAAGAAGCAAAAAGCAAACTCAAGATAGATGTCAAAGGAGTGAATTTTTTTCTTTTCATTTTTTAACCCTTTCTCCTATTAAAAAACAAAAGAAAAATCTTCCTGCTGAACATAGGGAAGACAGAAATCGAATGAAAATTTGTTTATTTTTGTCAATTTACAATAAATTCCTTATGGAAAACGAAGGCATTGTATCTGTCTATTTGGAAATATACTTATTCGATATGTTGGCACCAAGAGGTTCATCTATTGAATACTTAAAAAAACCTAGTGATATAAAATTCATACAGCTTCATCAAAATTTGAAGATTTAAGCATTTGTTATTTTGATTATATACTTTTCCACTTTCTTACCTTTGAGTATTCAGAAACATTATATTTTAGAACAAATTTTCAAAGTAGGCCAGTTTTCGAAACTATTTTGCGATTAGTGTTGGTTTTGAAACTTATTACCAAACAATGCTAGTTTCTTCCCAGTCAGCATCCAGCTCGGCATTTTGTAACTGCCTTGCCTGGGCGCAACTCATAGTTACATCTATTTTTTTATATTTTTTATAGGCGCAACTCTTAGTTGTGCCTCGTCAAAAATATTTGATTTAACATAGGCGCAACGCCTATGCTATAACATAGGACGCAACTCATAGTTGCGCCCAAACGTATGTTATAAAAACAGTAGTAGCCTCACCGCTCACCGTACACCTAACCCAAATGGTCAAATAATTCTTGCATAACTCATAGTTGCGCAAATGGAATATGGAAAAGTGTAAATAAGAGATGCACTTTTCCATTGTCTTATTAAACAACATGGCGCAACTATGAGTTTCGCATATATAATAATTTGTTTAGCGCAACTCAAAGTTGCGCTCATATGTTCCGCTGTATATAAAAACAGCAACACTCATACATTTGCACCACACACTCACATTACCATTCGTTCATCCTTCCAAATTTTCCAATTATGAACCTAAAACCTCTCAATCACCAAATTATAATTTATTCGACAAATCCACTCAACATTTTCATATTTTTGCATCATTAATCGATTAGAACAAAGCTATAACAATCTTTGCAAGGCAATTAAGTAAACCCTGCTTTTGAATCTATTGTCATTTTGAAATATTTTATGTTTTTGTTTTGATTTATAGTTCCATACCTTTCATATTAAGCTAGCCAAACCGATATGTATAACTGGGAGATTTCAGATGAAATATTGGTGAAATATTTGTGAGCGGTTGGAAGCTGAATCCAAATTTGTTCTTAAAACTCAGTTTGAAATAGTTCATGAAACAACATTTGAGATAGTTCCTCAAAATATTGGTGCTGATGTTGAATCTGGTTTAGAGTCAGATTTGCTTAGGTGGACTAAATTAAAGACCAAGGAAACAAATTAGCCATGAAGGTCGAGTGAAAAAACCAACACATCCAATTCGTGACCATGGAGATATTTGTGAGGTAGTTATATGTAACACTCAAACAAATTCCAGACATCGGTTTTACAGATGTGCTTGTTACCTAAATCATATAACTAACCCAAATGGTGTTCAGTGCTGTACATTCTTTAAATGGTTAGATCGTCCGTTGACTTATAGGGGAGTTGAATATGCACTAGCGATACAAGCCGACATGAGACGATTGAAAAGGAAAATAATATGCTACGACATTAGGTAAACTATTTGTAGTCCTTAAATCCAATTTGGAAAAGGGTCTAGTAAACTGGTAAGTGCAATTGCTGTACAATGGTTCTGCATCAGACTTGTTTAATGGAGTTATGTATGAATTAGTTTTAATGGTTGTTGTATTACTAGGTTGTTTTATTACTTGGTTGTTGTAATGGTTATGCAATATTTGATGTATTACTTTTTGATTGTAATGTTTGATGTATTACTTTGTTGTTGTTCCACGTTGCGTACTGTGGATATTACGTACAAAAGCTGTGCACAAAATAAGTCAAAACTACAGAACACAGCAACTAACATAAACATTCGAAAAAATAAATTTTAATATCAAAGTTGTGTACAGAATAAAAATAGAAGTTATACGGTACGCGAATGACATAAGTAGTAAAAACAATAAAATTAGTTATTGCTTCCCGCACGTTCTTCTCTTATGATCCGAGTTACCGCATTATCCATATCTGTTCTGTCTTCTGTCCCTCATTTCATCCATGACCCCTTTAATTCTTATGAACTTCGGTCTTCCTATATTCCTATGTTTTGGTGGCGGGTGTATGGTTGGGACTTCATGTACATCCCATTATCTACTATCGGGCACATGATGAAAAACCGAAGTATAACTACGTCTATAACTGTCTGCTGTAAACCAAAATGAAATAAAATTATGGTAAGTTCTGTTCACTTCTCATCTGCATCATGCACATGCAGTCAAAACATGAGAACCTGAAAAATGGGCAAGAATAGGAATATTGCATAAACAGCTACCGTTGTCACTGGCAATATTTACTATGTAATTACACGCGTTTGTGTCTGTTACTTGCCACTCCGTCAAGTTGAACATTTCAATGCTCATATTTCGTGCTTCTGCTGCATATTTTCCCATCATTTTTTCATACGTTGGCATGAGCGCAGTTATGTACTCCAGTCTATCAGTACGTCTTCTATAGAAGTACCTATTAAGAAGATGGAAGGTACGCGATACTAACACCGTTTCTGTTAATGCTCTTGCACATTTTAAAACTCCATTGAAACTCTCCAAGCATTGGTAACCATCATACAACAACGTTCACCATTGTCCTTATAAAGAACCCATTGTTCATCCTTATGTTTGAAACTTCTGTAAATCAATCTGTTAGCGGTCGGACTTACATATTTTAGTTGCTCTCTTAGTCCTTTGTATGTTACCTCGCCTTTTGCTTTATCACAAGCATGGAATAAGTTTTACAAAATTTTGCTATCAAAAAGCAACCTTTTTGAAGTTTGCTTTTAAGTGACGAAGGCAGAAGTTACGATGATGCAGTCTTCTCAATTTCTCTTGCCAGGCAGTTGGAATCCCTTTCATTCTATTAGAAATGAATGTAATGAATCTTGCATTTAAAGATTGAATTATATGCCCCATGCATGAAAAAGACCATCCGCAAGTCTCCGCTGATTTAGTTCGTACAATAGCAAATAGCAAAGAAAAAAAGAGAGTTATTTGCATCAACTCATGTAGCCAAAAGCAATGTATCTTGATATTTACCACAAAAATATGTTCCATCAGTAGAAAGAACAGGATGACAACGCTTGAAACCTTCAATGCTCGGTCCAAATGTCCAGAAAGCCCTCCAAAATTGAACGCCTTCTATGTGAACATGATAAACAGTGCCTGGATTGCATTTCTGTATTGCACAAAGAAACTGTGACAAGTCATTGTATGAAGATTCTCAATCGCCGAATATTTTAGACACGGCTTTGCTTAGTCCTTTCCAAGCTCTCATGTAGGTTATTTTAATTTTGTTTTGTCATAAGCTCTTGGATAGATTTTGCACAGTAACTTGGGTTCAATCGAGCATGTGGAAGGACTTTGGTACATATGAATTTGGTTGTTGCTTGTTTGTAGTTTGAGTTGATGATTGGATTTGAGTACGTCTGATCACCACCATAATTTTTTATCACCCTCCATTCTCTTTTAGAAACAACAGTATAAAGCCGCGATGGACAATTAACATCAACATCACATATAGAAGTAAACTATCTAGCACGAGACTTTATGTTCTGAAATGAAACCGAACATTTTATAAACCATTCACTTATATGTTCGATTAAAGATTCCTTTGATTTAAAAATCATACCGACTCGAGGGTCTTTCTCCATGCATTCCAGTCTAAACATTTCATCAGTAAATTAAACTTCTTACGTAATAGATCTTTTCATGATTGTGTCACTGCATTGGTCATCCTCTAACGGCTCTTCCATCTCGATATGCTCGTCAATATCATCGACTTCCTCTAGAATATCATCTAATGGAGTATCATTGTTAACATTCATAGCATCTATCCATGTCTCATCTTCGTCAAGTGAATCAACGATTTTCATGCTATCCAAATGTGATACATCATTGTTAGCATTTACACCCCCTATATCTTCAGTTTCAACATCTTCATCTTCAATTTTTTGCAAGTATCCATTTGAATTCGGAGTTGGAATTGACTGCAGAGGATATGATATGAAACCATAGTCGGGTGACTGCGATGGATATGGCATGAAACCGTAGCCGGATGTTTGTGTATACAACCCGTAAACAAGCATACGAGTGTTAATTACATAAAACATGAGACTATGAATGAAACATGCATGCATCACATAAAACAATAGCCGACTGTTTGTGCATAAACTTTTGGTGTCTGGTAGGATTAGTATGGATAATACATTTGACTTTGCTCGGCAGTATCACTCGGTCCTGGTTGGCTTGAATAATCAAAGATATAAGCTTGCGGTTCAGTTATTTGTACCACCTCTCCTTCTTGACGTACAACTCGATTACTTTCATCCCCAAGCAAAACATAGAGTCGACATCGTTGTCCTTGTTCACCTCAATAGCAGTCAGGCCATCATCTGTTACCCATTTACTTACCAACAAGATGTCGAATTCGGTAGAATTAATCTTTGTCACTTTATAAATTGTTGTTTTCAACTCAAAAAAATAACAACCCTTCATCATTTTAGATGCTTTATGCTTTCCACCAACATAGGTTGGCTGGCTATTTTCGCGATGATTAAATCATCGTCACGGTGACAAATAATTGGCATGGTAGTCATAGGTCTAACATATTTCAAGAAACTAAATTTCAATAACAGATCTAACAAAATAAGCAGAAAAGGGTTTCAAAACATTACCTCAACTGTAGATGAAAGTAAAATCTTGTGCCGATCTTTGTCGATTAAAGTAAATTTGAGTGGATTTGTTATATTTTTAGCTGAGTTGTAGTAAGAGCAATGAAATTTAGGTTTTTGAAATATGTTTGGTTTCCAAGGGTACTTTTGAAGTGGAGGGGAGTAAAGAGTGTTATAAGCTGCTGTTGGACCAGTAGGAGCAGCTCCATGAATATAGATGCAACTTTGCGTTGCGCTCTTTGTTGTATAGGTTAGTGTAACTTTGAGTTGCGCATTTGTGTATATGACAAAGCGCCACTCAAAATTGCGCTCTTCTGTGTATTACAGGCGCAACTTTTCCATTCAAACCATTCAACATGTTACATCAAAATTACTAAAACCAAACTATTGAGAAAATTAAGGAGGCGGCTCTAAAAATAGAGTGCACTGCACTATTCTAATTTGCTTAAGCAGCAGATATATACCATGAAATTCATTAATAAAACACATAGGTAGAATAATGGATGCAACCTTAAGGTGATCAAGCTTTCTGATAGCTCTGATGTTTACACTGCCTTCTTGCCAACTTAGTCGTGACCCACACTTCAGTGTTTTAAAACAAGATAATTGCATCAGCACATTGCAAACATTACCAGATAAAGGGGTGGACTTGTATAAAGTTTTACACAATGGAGAAATTAAATAGTATTTTATATAGTAGAGAATAAATTTAGGATATCATTTTCACTGACCTGTTAATATAGGTAAACTGCAGACAACTCATACTGGGTGATGTTGTCTAGTAGTTAACTACATTATGATAGCATCAATTAAATTAACGAACATTTGAAATAACGTTTTTCCTTAATTACCTCCACATTTACCTCCATTCTTTAATCCTAATCTCTCTCTTCATTCATTTTCTCCTACACAAAAAGAGAACAGAAACAATTATTACGCAATTTCGAATAACAATCCACAAATCCAAAAGAAGTAAATAATAATAATAATACAAATGTCAGATTCAAAGCAAAGAACAGAATCAACGATAGCATCCCCATCCGGGACGGATGTATGCCTATGCATACCTAGGCTACAGCCCAGGTCCATATTCATATTCTTGAATATATGAAAAGACTTATAACATAAATTTCAAAAGAAAAGACTTGTAACAAACTCAATGCTAATTTAGTCCATTAAACTATTTAACAAGTTAGCCCTCCCACCGAGTATCCATTTATTTTCAGATCAACCCAAAAGAAAATTAGAAAAGAAAACAAAGTATTTGTGAAAAATGTCTCAGTTAAATTTTATTGTTAAAATTGCTATGGTGCTACTTATACGTTGTTTTTCAATAAATAAGACTTTAGTTTATTCCATTTCTCGGTATAAAACCCTAATTTACTAAACTTTTGAACCAATTGGTTGGTAACCACTTTTCCTTCGATATTAATTGTAATTGTTTGATGGTCGAGTTTAATTTACATGTTCACGATTTTATAATTGTTAAATCAATTTATCCATACTTTCATAAATGTTAGTTAAAATGATTTACATGTTCATTATTATATTTATTTATTGTATTAGTATTTATTTTGACATATCAAAATTTTTATTAGCCGGGTCAATATGAAATCCTAGCTCCGCATATGTCCCTATCACAAGTGGTGGACCCACTTTCAGCCCACTTGACTAACTCCGACAACCCAGCATCAGTCCTTCTTCACGACCCAAAAGCCGCATCCACCATCTCTGCCCATCTCCGGCAGCCCAACTCAGGCGTGGGGGACGACAACCTGTGCAGATGGCTCTACGACATGTTCCAATCATCCGACCCAGCCCTTCAGCTCATCGTCCTCCGTTTCCTTCCCACCATAGCCGAGCTTTACCTGCCCCGTTGCACTGCTCACAGGTAGACCTATAAACATATACTTTCTCATGTGGATAGTGGTATATTCGAATACTGTTAGAGAACCTCATATTATCACAAAACCAAGTGGTTAATGTAATGGAAAGTCTCTTAGTATTTATGCATAATTCATATTGTAAATTCCCCGATGTGGGACTAATCTCAACACGCTCTCACACGTGTTGGGTATGATCATCCAAACACATGGACATTAATTGAGGGTGATGTGTGACATAATTAAATTCGCTCTGATACCATGTTAGAGAACCTCATATTATTACAAAACCAATTGGTTAATGTGATGGAAAGTCTCTTAATATTTATGTAGAATTCATATTGTAAATTCCCCGATGTGGCACCAATGTCAACAAATACTTATCCTCTGCTCATGGTTAATAAAACTAAATTTTTCGATTCAATGTAAAATGAAATAACGCTAATATAAATAAAAAAAACAAAAAATGCAAGGACATAATCATTTTTGGATAGTAAATATTCACTGATACATGCATAATATGAATTATTATTATTATGATAAAACAGTAGATAACTTTTGAGTGCGAATATTATCATATCTGTATCAAAATCTATATTTTTGAGTTTGAGATATTTTTTTTCATTTTTGAGATACAGATTCGCGTGGATTTTGGATTTTTTTGGATGTACATTAACAGCTCTACTCACAGGCATTTTCAGCCTCTATCGGGGTTCGAGGCTGTCCTATTAGCACTGTACGCGCATGAAAATGTTGCTAGGGACGGCAATCCTACCACTGTAGGCATACCCTACAACGTTTCAACCAAGGTTCGAAGTACCGGTTTCCGTTTCCGTTCCGGTCATCTGAAAAATTCAAAATTCCGGTTCCGTTTCGAGATTTCTAGAAATTCCATTTTAAATCCGGTTTGTGAATTCCGATACATTTTTGTTATAAATACGCAAATAAATATGCAATATTGATAGTCAATTACACTAAATTATTCAAGTGACGTAGAAGTTACAAAACATACGACATAAAAATTTGATACCAAAAGCTATTTCTCTAATTCCATTTAAATTGATAGTCAATTCCGTTTAAATTTCAGTTTGTGAATTTCGGTACTTTTGCTGAAACATTAAATATTAATATACATTCATAGTGAATTCTTCGAATTATATACAAGATACAAATTATACAACATATAACAAATTTAATACCAAAAACTGTTTTCTTTTGAACATCATATGAATTATTGTCATTATTGTCATTATTTTGTGTTGAATTATAATATGTGGAAAATGTGTAATATTACACCAACCCCATGAAGTTATAAATAAATTCTATATAAAGTTTATACAAATTATACAAGTTAAATTTATTTATTTAAAATTAAACAACTAAGATTGTATGGCTGGTCCATCAAATTTAAGTAGTTCCAAGTTATTTATATAAACTAACTGTTTGAATTGTTAGAATTTAAATCAGCCCAACCCATCACCTTTAACCAATATAATTTTATTTTCAAAGAATTTATATAACCCAGCCCAATTCAGTCTCCTAGAACACTACCAACGCTATTTCTCTCATTTTTTAGCCGTGTCCTAGCTTCTATTATTCGCCGCTAGAATCTTAAAAAAAAGGATTGATACTTGCTTATTTTGAAAGAGCGATTCTTCTTAGCCTCGAATTCAACTTCCACTTTGGCTTTAATTTCGACTATTTCCTTCAGAGAACGGTTCTTCAACACAGTAATATTTTCAACCTTAGATCCGGAATGGGTTTTTTCTCGTATTCCGGTCCGGTGGACGTCGGAACAGGGGCGGAATTGCCGGAGTTCCGTCGTGCCGGCCGGAAGTTTGAACCATGGTTTCAACTGTTCAGAACCCTTACTATCGTGAAGAAGGGAAAACAGCAAAGGACAGCAGTAAGAACACTGTAGAAAGGGCTAAGTCAACGACAACCATAACAGCGGTTATTTCATCTGCTTTGGAGCCGCATAGGACTGTTAGGGCAACCAAAAGAGCAAGTATCATAGGGGTGGCCCTAGAGCTGTACTATGCTAAGATTGGCCGTATGCCTGTTCAATCCAAAGTTGAATTTTGTAACGTTGCGTTGGCTTGGGCCAGTTCTTGCAATGGTAGTACAAAAGGAGGATAGGTTGGAGAAAGGGGAGAGGATCCCACTGCCCTGGGAGCTGCTGGTGCCGACACTGAGGATCGTAGCGCACTATTTGCTAGGGCAGAGACCTGGAAGTGGAGGGGAACTGAAGAGGAGAGCTCCGCAAGCGGTGAAAGGATTGAAGGATAGAGCGATGCATGATATGAACACGCAGGCCATTCTTGCTACCAGGATCCTTGTGAGGTTGGGAACGACGGGTGATGAGGATGTGATTGAGCCTAAGTTTGATAGTGTGTACAGTCAACCTGCTCTTGATTGTACAGATTCCACCATGGCAGCAGCATGATATAATTATTATTTTTCGGCTTAAGAACATTGTAAATTACAGTACATGTTTAAGAATAATCAGTTCAACTAGTACTGCCCAACAAAATGCTTGTTCTCAAAATGCAGCCATCTCATTGCCTGAATCTCCATATTAAACAAACCATTCTGTCCCTCTTGCCAGCACCAATAACGCTACCTCCAGTCAATTTTAAGTTCTTTAACACTAACAAACCACTTAATACAACTTCTTCAACACTATAAATTTCACTATTATAGATAGAAATGAGGTTGGTAAAATGACAGAATACATGAAATGGTGAAATTCAAATGACAATTTGATAAGAGAATCTACTAGCATTTTAAAGAAAAGTATAAGGGGTTTTATTTTATTTAACTGGAAGATCCACCTACTACAATATTATATAGCACTCTCTATTCTTTGTTTCATCTCTTTTAACTGTAAATTGGAGAATCCAACATTGTTTCATATGTAACAAGGTTGGTGAAGTGCCATTTTTATGGACAATTCTTTTTAAATAATTGAATCCTTGTTTCAGTAACCCTTCTATCCGATAACCATGAATAAGAATGCTTGCAATAGAAAACAACATTCACTTAAACGTTTGGTCCATTAATTTGTTCGACTAATCTATAAACCTTTTCGATAATGGTTAAAGAGAGCATCTAAAATAGAGTTAGAAGCGAGTACATCAGGAAGCACCTGATGAGTGGTTCACATTTTGGGTAGGAAATAATGAGCAGATTGACCCCTCAAAGCAACATAAAATTTTCCTAAGCATTTTGCACGTAATTGGGTCGGACATATAACTGCATTCTTATCATCTATCTGGCAATTCCAAATGCAACATCAACATGACCCAAATGGTAGCAAAATTGACAACGACAATAATATATGTGCTTCATTTTGTATGACATTAAAGGGTAATGAGTTGGTTTCCATTTGTAGGAGTTTTGAGAATAGTACATACCGTATAATTTGAGTGAAGCAATTTATCAAACAGTTACAGTGCATAACTTGAATGTTTGTGGAACCGGATATACTTGTTCTCCAGCTGAATTTTGCTCTTGCTTCATCTTTTTACAGTCCGCAAAAAGGGTTGTAAAAATAAAGAAAGGGGAAAAAAATCATATTTCAGGATACGGGAAAGCGGTAAAAAATGTAGGTCGAGCTCAGGTGCGCCATGTTCACCCAAACAATGATGAGATAGGTGTAGGAAACCAATCCCACACAAGCAGCTTCCTCATTGCTCATTTAAGTTAGTCTGTGAAAATATTATATGGAAGAAATGATTGAGATAATACTCAATGTGGGACATTACAATACAGTATAGTCATTTACCCAAGCAACATAGTGCCCATAATGACCACGTGGGAAGGACCATAGTTGGTGCCAAAATCCGTACAGTTCAGATGAGCCAAGACTATTATAACTAGTAGAACATTATAGTGGCGGTGGAACCGACCGTTCGATTATAATTTTATTTTTGAAGTAAAATTATTCCAATTTCTTAACAGGTTCGAATAAATACATAATGATAATATGTTGCACAAAAACCATTTTTATTATTAAAAGCAGTCAACAAAAAGGGTTTAGTATGAAATACAGTACAAATATGAAAACAAAAAACAAAAAGAAAAAATATAATATTTTGTCTTTAGAGACCATAAGCAAAACAAGAAAATATCAGTAGAATATATGTGAGAAAAGGAAACAGAAAAACATATTATGGTGGAAAGAGAAAAAAAACATATTAATTTTTGTGGAAATTGGGAAATTGGAATCCGATCCTTATTTTCCAGTTTTATACATGAAAATATATTTTACTTTTAAAGAGAAATTGTCCCAGTTTCTCAACAGGTACAAATAAACACGTAAAGATAATATGTTGTACAAATATATGTTGCACAAAAACCATTTGTATTATTGAAAGCCGTAACAAAAAAATTGGTAGGAAACACATCTCTACTACTAATAAAGAAAATTTGTTGAATTAATTTACTCGGCGTCTTTTTTAAATTCTGAAAATGTTCTTGCTTTCCGTTTACAGTAATATAAACAGCCCATGTACGAAACACATGCCAATTCTAGTTAGAAATATGAAAACAAAAAACATAATATTTTGTCTTTAGAGAGGATAAGCAAAACAAGAAAATGGCGGTAGAATATATGGCAAAAAGGAAACAGAAAAAACATATTATCATAGAAAGAGGAAAAAACATATTAATTTTCTGTGCCAATTGGCATCCAACCCTTATTCTCAAGTTTTATATATGAAAAACCAATTTCAAAAACTTATTTTAGTTACATCTCTATTTTTATTTTGAGTAAAAAAATTCAAAAATTAATTCTAAATTTAATTCTATGTTTCTACGACTAAAATATTTTTTTAACTTTTGTTATAGAACGTATGATTTAGTTTCATTTAAAATGCATATAAATGCAGATTTTTATGATACCTTGAAATGAAATTCAAATAACCAACACATGAAGGGGTTGGTACAAAAATGGTGATTGGATATCTTATTTTTCCATAATAATAAAAAAAATTGTGCCAACTAGAGCATCAATAAAAATGACTTTAACAAATTACTGACCTGAACATTATCCCTATATAAGTTATGATGGTGATTCTCATTGTTTAAAACTTGACCTGGATATTATTCATGGAATTGTAAGCCATGTCATCAGCCAGCATAACAAGCATACACTCGTCTAGGATTCTAGTCGCTTTACTATCCTGGTAGGGAAGTACTAATTTGTTAGGTATGATTGTCAAATGGAAATTAAGATGAACAAAAACTCTACATCGCACGTGCGCGCACTGTTGTGCAAAAATTGCACAAATGCCAAAAACAATAAACAAGGTCAAGATTTATCAATTTGAACATCGCTCAATCTAGCTGCAATTATTCTATTAGTCCAAATAAATAGTAAATAACTATAAAAAGTAAAAGATACACTATTTATTCTAGTTGAACTATCATCATGATAGTGTACGTTCAGTCCAAAGGAGAGAGAGATTTTATTACATATAAGAGAGTTACAAGAAATTACCAGATACGAGTTTACATATTAAAGCCCTATATAACGACCCGTAATTTCGCTACTTCGGAAATGAGAGATTTCATTCATTTTAAATTTAAAAGAAATTTAAATCTCAAATAAATATGTTATATATAATAAATAAATTATCTATTCTAATAATTAATAAATTAGAAAGTATAAATTTGGATTTTAGAACAAATCGACAAAAGTTAAGTTTTGTTAAAAATAAATAAAGGCGTAAATAAATGGATTTAAATATTTATTTAAAAAGATAAATCTTATTTAAAACATCTAATAAAAATAATAAAAGTATATTAAAAGACTTAAAAGTATGTTAACAATCGTTTTACAAAAATAACCAAAATTTGTCGCATTTTGTCAGTTTTACATAGACTGTAAAATTAGAGATTTTGATATTAATTAAATATAATTTTAAAATATAAAAAGACATGTTTTAATTTATTTAAAGAAGTAAAAAATTTCATTTTAAAGTTTGGTTTACATCAATATATAGCTTAACAAAAATGTCAAATTTTGTCGACAAAAACACTGTTTTCAACCAACACAAGTTGTCGTCAAGTTGTTGCAACTTGATACATTTTCTAACATATACATATGCATAAATACAACTTTACAAAAAATTTAAAAACTTTACATTTAGCACTAAAATACAAAAAGATTTTACTTTTGAAAAGTTTACATAAATGATAAAAATAATGTTAATACATGATTTGACAAAAGTGTAAAAGTAAACAAATAAAACAATACATATCTTTCTTTTCTCTTATACATGATATTACTTATACACATAAAATTCAAACAAACTAAAGTATGAAAAGATAAGTAACTAAAGGAA
The DNA here is from genome assembly GCA_030765085.1 of Allium cepa. Taxonomy (NCBI): domain Eukaryota; kingdom Viridiplantae; phylum Streptophyta; class Magnoliopsida; order Asparagales; family Amaryllidaceae; genus Allium; species Allium cepa. The sequence continues at coordinate 573,328,651 of CM060937.1, read as the reverse complement.
GTAATGACACATTTGCTTATCATTAATGCAAATCAAATCAAAACAAAAGTCTTCTCTTTAAAATATAAAATTCAAAAAAGGAAAAGTAAGTAATCATTCCTACCTTTAACATCACCATTAATGCATATCCTTAAGAGGTTAAATCAAGGATAAAAAAGTAAATGAAAAGTCAAAAAAGTAGAGAATTGTATTTTAGTCATTTGTCATCCAAAGCTCAAGTATAAATATGCATCCATACCTTTCATTTTTCACATTTCATTCTCTACATTCTTCTTCACTTTCTTCTTCTTCTTCACTTCCATTTCCATGACATCCAACCTCTCTTCCACCTCCATTCTTCCTTCTACCTCCAAGCCATCACGACCACATCATCAAAACCTAGCCACACCATCACCTAAACCACCTTACCCCTCTCCAAAATCACCTACCCACCCTCAAGTCTCCACGGCCGAACCCAAAAGCACCAAACCCGAGCTCCCACACCCACCTACACGCGCCCAAAAGCCTAAAGCCACATACCCAAGGCCATGCACTCCCTAGCCGAGCCGTACACCCTCCTATCTAATAAAAAAGAGAACAAAAGAAAAGAAAGAAAAGAAAAGAGAGAAGGAAAGGAAAGCGGGAAAAGTGAGACGTTGAAAATAGCACGTTAGCGAGAGACGTGTATCGCACGTTAAAGTTTAACGGAGTGGATATAAAGGTGAGAATTTATATTTTGGCTAAGTTAAGACAATCATATTTATAACCTTATGACATATGAATATTTATTTGATTGTTAATATGGATGATTTGACTGTTGGTAGATAATTGAATTGTGACAATATATTCCGTTATGGTATTAATAGTGAATGTTGGATTTAAAATCATATGTTATGCTATTGGTTGAATAGATGTTATGTTAGTGATAATTATGGATATTGGTTATGTTCATTTTGATTAAGTAACCACTTTGTTAATAAGACCGTATTTTAGTGATATGAGATATTTTGGAAAAATAAGTCTCTTTTCAATTAGAAGTGAAATTAAAGTAAAAATAAAAGAGAATCTGAAATTCAGAGTGAAATGAGTTTAAAAATGATAGTTCAAGTGAAATTGAAATTGAGATGAATAGCGAAATTGAAACTGAAATCGATTTTGAAAATTAAAGTTGAGATTGAAGTTGAATTGAAGTTTACATTGAAATTAGATTTGAAATCTAAGTTTTGAATGCGTTTGATTTGAAGTTAGGATTGAAATTGAGTTGAAATTTAGTTGAAAATTAAAATTTAATATTAAAATAATAGGAATATAATAATATGTTAATATGTTAATAGTGAAAATGTATTTTAAATACTTTAAAAGTGAAAATATTAAAATGATTTGTAATGATTTTATAAGTAATAGAATTCAATTGGAATAGATTATTTCAAATATAGAAAAATAAGTTAAAGCTAGGTGCGTCGCGCAACGGTAGTTCGCGATTTCACGCCGAAAAGTTCAAATGAGTGTATAGAGTGAAATATAGCTTGGAATTCTTCGAGATAAGAAAATTCTGAACCATTATATCCATATCTTCTAAACGAAGAAAGAAAATCAAAGTTTCGTTGAGTAGATTTTGAAATAAGTTCAAATCAATTTTCTAGAAAGATCATGCTAGCGCAATTAAGTGACCATAACAGGAAATCTGTTTAAATGGATGTTTTTAAAATTGAAAAAATATGAAATAAATTTGATAAATCCATTTAAATATTTTAAAAGAGATTCGGATTGGAAAATATTGATTATCAAATGTTTAAAAGTTGATTTAATCAAATAAGCTTATATAGCACTTTCCGCAGCACTTTTATGCTGCGAATTCTATAAGTTTTTAAATATGAGTTTGAATATAATGATTTTTTTAGAATCAATTTTGAATATTTTTAAGAGAAAATTAAGCATTTAAAAGGTATTTGGAATCTTTATAAGTAATTCTAAAATAAAGTTAATAACTGAGTATGCGGAAACGGTTAGTACATTTGTCCCGCATATGAGATCCAGGAAAATAAAACAAGGTGTTTAAGTAAGGTTGGGGATGGAGCAATCCGTACCCTGAACTTATCTGACCTATGTTTTCTTTTCTTAGGCGAGGGGTGGAATACATCGAAAGAAAAGACCGGATGCTCTTAAATAAAAAGATTCTATTAAGTTTCTAAAATAAAATAAAATTGGCATAATCTAAATTTAAGAAATCTCCAAAATGAATGATTTCTATAATCCTATTTACTTAAAAATGTTTGCTAAGATTGATTTTAGGGTTTATCGTAAACGATGTCTTAAATAGCATTGTTTTTAACCCGTCTAAAAGTTAAGAAATTTGGATCGAGAGTTAAGAAACGAATTTCGAGATATTATCCGAAGTGAAAGAATGAATTACTTAGAATTATTCTACATCAAAAGAAAGAGATTTCAAAATCTTCAAAAAGAATTAAAGTGAAAAGAGACTTAATAAATCTTGTATACTCATATTCACTTTCTGTCGATAATTGGATTTCGAAGAAACCGGGGTCGGATTTGGGTAATTCCTACCCAAAAACCACTTCGAACCAATGTATACGTTCGAACGTGAAGACATGTTGAAGATGATGATTATTGAAGACCGTGGATCTTCATAGCGTGGAGACTGCTTGTTGAACATGCTCTGGTTGGCCTCCTTTATAGAGTTATTTATAACAGCGGTCTCCTCGTGATGGTGATTTTTCGGATTGCAAGGACTACTCGCTACTAGTGGTAGTATGAGAGTGCCTTCGGTTTGTCCTGTTCCTGGACAACTTGTATGGACGTTTGTCTGACATTGCATTTCTAAAGATTATGTGCATTGGTTTTTACAAACGTACATCAGTAGCGGCATAGAAGGCAACTTCTCTTTGCTTAACATCCTCCTTGAGACGTACGAGCTCAAAGGTTGTATTTTTGTGGAAGGAAATTAGTAGTTAACAGAAATGGTAATGTGGCATTCCAAGATGTGATATGTGCTATATGGAAAGGTAATCTTAGCCTCAAGCCTCATCAAACCGGAAATGACCGAAACAGGATTAGATGCGGCAAGGCTAAGTGGGTCATTCCCAAGTAGGGTATGATCATCCCGTTCTAGATATATTTCTTTCCGCTATGACGTTCGGGATGTAAATTAATGTGGTGTATGGAAAACGAGCGCTCGTTTAAAGGTCGGTAACGACGGGGGGATGACATATTCGGCACTATCTGGTTATAGAGGTAGGTCGATCTTGTGTTGGTAGAGGAGCTTTGTGATGGTTCCTCGAGACATCCATCTAGAGGTGTACCCATTTCGGAAGGTAGGTACTTCACCTGGTCATTTGTATGGAAATTCATTCTTTAATAAGAGGCCTGCGGTTTTGTTTGTATTGGCGTAATGAATATCCTCGAAATGCTATATGGGTAACCATTTCGGATAAGATTAATAAGTTTATTTGCAAATGTTATCAAAGAACGTCATTAGAAATAATATCAAACGTTTTGATATAAAAGTGTTTTAGTTATCATAAGGTAAAAACCCGTCTGTGTTTATGTGTGGGCATGGTCTTATGAGATACTCTTTATTTCAAAGGATTTTATTCAAAGGCTGATATAATGACACTGTCGTTAATTATTGAGTTTTTCTCACGCTGGTTTATCAAGCCTGATCCGGGTATTTTCAATGCTCAGGCCAGATCCAAGTAGTTTCATTTTAATCGAAGATGGTTGGAGTTTCCAAAGGAGAGCTGGAGATATTCATCTATGTACGGACATATTCTATTATCCGCTGTACTTGGTTTGTTTTAGTTGATGTTTGTCAGCAATTGTAAGGACTGATGTTTATAACTGTCCAAGCTGAATTTAGGTTAGACTCTGATATATGTATTTAAAAATTTTCCGCTGTAAAATATTTGTTCAATATTATATGTTATTCCATTCGTGTGAGATTCTGTTCTGTCTTATTTTCTTTATTACCCTTCATGTTCCGTATTTTCGTGCAAATTGAGCTGGACATGTGTGGTTTATTGTCGATTCAAAGGGTAAGGAAAAACGGGCCATGACACCATAAATTAGGAATAACAAGAAGAGACACTCTATTTGGAGATCGCTGGCTAAATGTCAGGATGTGTTTACAATAAAGTCTACACTCAATATATAGCTAGTGTAAATCCATAAGAGCCATCGATTAAATTACCAAGATGTGGTAAAAAGATGATGGACGCAAGTTACAATGATAACAAACCGCGCAAACATAGCAAGTAATTCACTTATTGCAAAGATGGAAGAAAATAATCTCAAAACAATGCTATTATAAAGAAAGAAATAATATGCATATCTTTTTGCATATATATTATTCCATAACGTGCGCATGCATATATTTCCTTGTCATTCTCATTCAAATGCAATCCAATAAGTTATGCATTTCCATAATGAACACATGTGATTACTTTTCTTTTTGCATATTTGTTTCCTTCTGTTTATGATTACCAAAATTTAACACTCCACGTTGATGCACAATTACATATCTCCAAAACTCCACCTCGAGTCAAATTCTCTTTCTAACATACAACTCTTGGAAATGAACTCCACCTTCAACCAAAATCTCTTAACGAGATACAGACTAAAAATGAATATTTACCCATTGGGTTCCGGCAAGGCTACCCCCATCACACCTCGCTAACGAGCACAGACTATGTCCCTGCCCGATAACAAAATGTTGAAAATATCCAAAATCAAAAAAGGTGCATACCAAAAAAATGTAAAAGCCACCGAGATCAAAAAATTCTCTTAATCACCAATCGAAACACAGAGCCAAAAAATAAAACCAATGGACATAGCAAGGCTAATTCAAATCTCTGTATGCAAGACAAATCTCTAACCTCCTACATACCTTATCTGCTAAGCAACAAATTTCCTATGAAAATCAACATAAGACTATCACATCAACATTTAGCCATGAAGCAGATACAGGTTCCTAAATCCAGCTGTTCCTTCAACTCACTAACCTCCATATCACCAAATTTTCAAAACCGGAACACTCTTCTCTCTCAAGATAATCTCCTCCATCTTTAACTTTCATATTGCACAAAATCTTATTTTCCATCCAAATGAGTAATAGCATAAATACCATCGGATCTACCGCTCTTTCTAGAGGTCATTGATGTATAAATTTAAACAAATCGTCTTGCTCTGATACCAATATATTGTGCAAAAATTACAAAAATGCCCAAAAACAATAAACAAGATCTAGATTTGCCAATTTAAATATCACTCAATCTAACAGCAATTATTCTATTACCCCAAATAAATAGTAAATAGCAATAAACAAGAAAGAGACGCACAATATTTATACTGATTCCACTATAGCGTATGTGCAGTCCAAAGGAGAGAGATTTTATTAAACATGAGAGAGTTATAAGAGATTACAAGATACGAGTTTATATACCAAAGCCCTAAATTAGGGATAATAAGAAGAGACACTCTATTTGGAGATCGCTGACTGAATGTCAGGATGAGTTTACAACAAAGTCTACCCTCAATATATAGCCAGTGCAAGTCCATAAGAGCCATCGATTAAATTACCAAGACGTGGTAAAAAGATGATGAAGGCAAGTTACAACGCTAACAAATCGCGCAAACATAGCAAGTAATTCATTCATTCCAAAGAAAGAAGAAAATAATTCCAAAACAATGCGATTATGAAGAAAGAAATAATATATATGCATATCTTTTTGCATATATATTATTCCATAACATGCACATGCATATATTTCCTTGTCATCTCATTCAAATGCAATCCAATAATTTATGCATTTCCATAATAATCACATGTGATTACTTTCCTTTTTGCATATTTGTTTCCTTCTGTTTGTAATATTGTATCACCAACGTGCGCGCACCCCACACTATGAGTATATCTTTCTAAATAGTGCACTCTCATATCTTAGTGGCAATCAGAGTGGCGCAACGCAAGCGTGATTCACCCATGCCACCCTTAAACAATTGTAATTCATGCCGTGTCAAATAAAAAATGAAACAAAACTGATTCATGGACATGCTACATATTTCAAAAAGCTGGTGCTCAAATTATGAAGGTCTACTAGAGATGGTGTCTACCTATTTCTCTTTATATAATCAAAAAAGATAGGTCCAAGGTTCTCACAAACCTGTTAACAACATTCAAGTCAATTATATTCAAAGAAACGGTTTTCTTTTATTTCTAAACTATTCCTTCATAACCTGAATAAATACACAATATATCTCTTTGCAGATACAACTATTTATGATACAGATAAAACATATGCATATGCAGTATAATTTTTCTTTTTTTTTGTATTATTATATTTAATATGTTTCTCATGGCTGATGGCTCACTCTATATAAATACAACCCAAGTGATGTGAATAAACTACTTACTAAAAATGTCCCTGGGTTTGATACTGAAGAAACTCTAGTGTAGACCGTTGATTAAATTTTTTTTTGGTGTAACTGTAGGATCGATTTCACCCTAGAGGGGGGGGGGGTGAATAGGGTGATAGTGTAAATTATAAAAATTAATCGCGGAAGCTTATCAATTAATTTCAATTCAGATCACAGAATAGCAGCACAGATATCGCAGAATATAAATAACATAATAAAACAGAACAACACAGAATTTACCCAGCTTCGGCAAAACCCTGCCTACGTGCTGCCCCCAAGGTTTCTACTAGAAATTAGATAGTCCCTCGCTTACGCACGTAAACTCGCTATACCCGCTATTGACTAATCTAACTCTACGTTCAAAACCCTGCCACAACTCAACTACCGAGTTGCGAATTCTCAAGCTATGCCACGTAGCTTGTCCCCTAGTCACACGACTAGAAAAATAAACGGTTTAAAAGAGAATACAAAACAAAACAAATTAAAATAAAATAACCCTAATTTTAAATTTAAAGCCCTTATTAATAAAAATGCCGGCCCCTTTTATCTTCTAGCCCGTCTCTTTTATTATCTTCCTTTGTTTATTTGGAGATGCCGGCCGTTTCCACTTTGAAGCTAAATTAGGGCTTGTCCCTTCGATCCAATTTAGGGCTTTCGAAGCGCCGATAATATATTGATTGATTCGATGATTATTCGCGAGTACTGTTGATCGATTGTTGCTCACTTCGGCTGCTTCGTTGTTGTTGATGGAGTTCGACTTCGATTCGGTATGTGATTTTCGTTTATGCTATACTGTTATGCTTGATTGAACTCCATGGATTTTAAATTGCCGATGATGATTGTGTTTAAATAGGAATCGAATTCCTATATTCTCGTTCGTTCTGATGATTTGAATTTGTCAATTATTTTATCTCTGCCGTATGATTATGCTTGAACGATTATGATCTCTCTGACTTTGTCACTTCGTATATATTTTGTGATGCTTGCTTACTTGATGTTCACGGCATCAATTTCAACTCCTTGGTCATCACGTTGTTGATCTTGACTTGGTAAAAAACACGGCTTTGATACTTTGTAAACTTTCCATTCTTGTTTTGCATGTTTTAACAACTTGCCGCTGTGATGGTTCGACTCTGGTCATTTTGTATTTCACTCGATACTTGTAGTTTAATTGCTTTAATGTCAATTTGGTCGATTTGCTGATTGACTAGGCTTCGGCTTGATGCTGAATAATGTTTGACTTCGACTTGGTTTTTGACTTGTTCCAACTTATCCACGGCTTCAGCTCCGATCATATTTCTGTTGATTTTCAGTTGCACTGGGTCATTTTGTATCTGCATTTGTTATTTCTGGAGCTCGATTTGCACTTGCTCACTGCTTGATGGTCTTGTGACTCTTGCTATGCCTTTGTGTATTTTTCTGTATTCAGTTGAGTTGATTGTTGCATGGTTCATTGGGCTGCATACATGTTGTAAGTGATTTGTGCTTAGTTGCATCACTGGTATTTGGGGCTGCTGTGTATTGTTCATGCTGTACTTGGATATTTGCAGTTCCACTACTTTGTGCCCGAGCTTGCATGCTGTTTTCATTTGTTCAACATGTAGTTGTTCACTTGGTCTTTGCTTGTGACATACATGTGCATCTGATATATGTTTGAGACTGTGCTTGCATTTGTATTTGGTCGACACTTGCATCATTATCTGTTGTGACATCCATGTTCCCTGTTGAGTCTTTGGTGATGCTTCACCTGTTATGTCTGCAACTTGTAGCTGTACTTGTGCACCTTGTTTCATGTTTAAGACTTGAGTCTTTGTGGTCTGGTTGCATGTTCACTATTTGTATCTGCAGTGGTATTGTTTTGTTTGCATATATCACTGGTTCATTCCATTGTTTCATGCATGTGACATTGGTGCATTGTCGTGAGTAGTTTGTAGTTGCTTCTGTGCATATATATTGATGCTGCAGTCTTCAAGCATTGTTGATTCATTGGTCTTTTCTGTATCATGCTTGACTTTGCTGTTGTATGGTCCATTGAGTTTAATCATCTGTTGTAGCCTGACTTGGTCTTGTTTTATGCTGGCTTGAGTCTGGGCATGTGTACTCCCGACCATTTTATTGCATTTGAATTTATTTTTGAATTTGCACCTATGTTGAATCCAGTTACACAACTCGGGTTTGACCTTGTGCTCGTGTCGTGATTTTCAATGTTATTGCACGTGAGTTGAACCCGGTTTTTCATTTGGGTTTGACCTGTGCTCACCTGTCCCTGTAAATCAATCAAGTGTATATATCGGCGTGCACGGCCTTGTGGCATATACAGTAATACACTGTGTATGTCACAAGTTGTTCGTGTATGATGAATTCAAATTTAAATTATGACGAACAACCCAAATAACTGAGGCAAATCATATTTTCAAAAACCATATTTTATTTTTGAATTGCAAAAATATTTCTTTTTCAATTTTACTGCGTTAGTTTATATTTTTGCAGATTTCTCAGATGCTGGATTCAAACTGGAATGGAGTTGAAGATAAATACGTGTGTGAGTGATATGTAGTGACGTGAACTGTAAATATGTAATGTGATGTAATTGTAATCAAAGTTGTATAGTTATAGTGAGAGCTTGAAATTGTACTATTCAAAGTTGTAATAAATATTTATTTGAATAAAATATTTGTTTGAATTCAAATTCCGTGTTATTTATTTTATTCAGCAAATATTTATTTAATCTGTGAAAAATAAAATAGTATATTATCAAATACATTTAAACGAATGTATATATGTTTATTATCATCAAACAAAAATCATATAAGCGCATATTCAACAGTAACATGCAAGATAACAGAAATATCCAATAGACCAAATGCTAACAACTTTAAACTCGATCTAAAAAGAAACTTTAATATAGCGAACTCGATATATAATAAATTAGTAATAATATTTCAACAAATTAATTAGTTATAAATTATCAACGAAATTGGATGACAAAACACGAGTTCAGATGTATGATCAATGCCAAAATTAGTTTACCGCTGCTAACGGTAAGTTTGCACTTGTGCATTCAGAACAGTTCCTTTAAATTTATATGTACTGGGGGCCGTTGATGGAAATTGGGACAGAAAGAATCTCCAACTACCCAACTTTTTTTTTCCACGATCTCTTCATAAATTCCTTGTTTTACACTGGAACTTACGATGCAAATTTATCAGACAGTTGCAACCCAACAAAAAAGAAAAAGCATCACTCACATAAAAAAACAAGTTAAAGCAGGAAACTGGTGTATGATTTTGAAACTTAGTACCTTATTCAAGAATGTGACCGTTTTTGTATGTTCAGTAGTAATATCAACATAGGCATCATCAAAAGTAATTCCTTTTAAGGAATGCTATTCAATGTGAATTGTGAAAGTAAATAATAAATGGTGTCCATATAAGCATAGCATCATATTTTTAAGGGAAATATGACGTGAACGTACTACGCTATGAACATCAAAAAGTGGTTGAATCTGTTGGAATTCCTTAACAAATGAAATGAATGAAATATACAAAGTCCCACATCGCCAAATTATTGAAGCTATATTGGTTTATACATGGCTTTCTCATGAGGAGGTTGGGGGCCTGGGGCTCCCAAATGTATGCTTCGTTGTGAGGAGGGAGATCATGCATCTCCACCACACGCGCGCCGCCGCCGTCCGGACGGACGGGTCTAAAATGACCATTCTTTTTACTAGGCCACTGTTTAACGGTTTTGGGCTTTGTCTGAATCTGGGCTGGGCCTGGAATTTGAAGAGAAGCGAGGTTTTTGACGCGACTGTTCATAAAGCGGACGGCCGTTAGATGCGAACAGAAGCGGGTGCGAGAAGCAGACATGATCACTTTCCTTACTCATTTTTTTCAGAATCCGAATCTTCTTCTTCACTTCTACTTCCATACTCTAAATCACAGAGTGATATACACATTACGATCTCGAGCAGAATACGTCTGTTGTATCTTGGGAGAATTTTGAAATAAAATTCTTAAGGAAATTGTTACGACAAGCCTCAGACGGAATTTCCTTTATATACTGGTTAGATTCACTGTAATCTTTCCCGTTTATAAGTTGTACTATTTCTTATAATAGTATAACGTTGTTGTTGTAATTTATGTACAACGTAACTTATTGTTACATTTATCTAATACAGAATTCCAGTGTAGTGGAATTCTAATTAATAAACTTGTGCGATGAGTTTATTGTAGCGTGCTATCTGTTTTAGTACACTAGACATATAACATCTTAAGAATTTTACTGTTTTACACTAAAACAGAGATGTTAACAGTTGACAACATGAAAATGGATAAGTCCACCTTTTCAGCGGTTATTTCTGAATGCAATTTGGTTCAGAACCCTAACCAATGGTGGGTTGACACAGGAGCTACTCGTCATGTTTGCACTGAAAAATCCATGTTTTCAACATACCAGAAATTCGATCAGAAAGAAAGACTCTACATGGGTAATTCTGCAGTTTCCTTGATCGAAGGCAGTTCCACAGTTATCCTCAAGTTCACTTCTGGAAAAACTATCAAATTGAATGACGTGCTTCATGTTCCAGACATACGCAAGAATCTGATCTCCGACTCAGGCCATCAAAGAAAGGATTCAAAATTGTGTTCGAATCAGACAAGATGGTTCTGTTCGAAGCTGGAATGTATATCGGAAGGGTTTATTTACGTGATGGCCTATTTAAGGCAAACGTAGCCGTTATCGGAAATAAATCTATGTATTCTGATTGTGCTATTAATAAAATTGAAGTTTCTTACTTGCTTGAGCACGAAATTTTACTACGGCACGATAGATTAGGACACATAAACTTCCGAAAAATGAAGAAATTATCAAACTTGGGATTAATTCCAAAATTCCAAGTAGATAAGAACTACAAATGTGAGACATGTGTAGAAGCAAAAATGGTCAAACAACCATTTAAATCTGTTGACAGAAGCACCGAACCATTAGGTTTGGTACATACAGATTTATGTGATTTTAAATCACTACCTACAAGAGGTGGGAAAAAGTATTTCATTACTTTTATTGATGATTATACGCGATATTGCTATGTATATCTTTTAAACAGTAAAGATGAAGCAATAACAGCGTTTATAAAATACAAGGCTGAGGTAGAAAATCAGTTAAATAAAAAGATCAAGATACTAAGATCTGATCGAGGTGGAAAATATGAATCACCATTTGAACAGTTCTGTGCCCAAAATGGTATAATTCATCAAACAACAGCTCCATATTCACCACAACAAAATGGTGTAGCCGAGAGGAAGAATAGAACGTTAAAAGACATGATTACTGCCATGCTTTTAACTTCTGGTCTACCGACGAACTTGTGGGGGGAAGCCTTAAATATGTCTAATCACATATTAAACAAAGTTCCTCACAATAAAGCGGGAACAATTCCATATGAGATATGGAAAGGACACAAACCAAGCTTTAAATACCTCAAAGTGTGGGGGTGCTTGGCAAAAGTTCAAGTTCCGCTTCCCAAGAGAGTCAAACTTAGACCAAAAACAGTAGATTGTTATTATCTTGAGCCAGCCCAAAATAGTAGTGCCTACAGATTTTTGGTATTCAAGACTGATATAACTGATATTCATGTAAATACAATCATGGAATCAAGAGATGCCTCATTCTTTGAAGATGTGTTTCCACACAAAAGGAATGAAGGAAATAATGTCCCAAAAAGGACAAGGGAAGAATCAAACGATTCGCATGAAGATGAAACTCATCATGAAATTGAGGATGCTGAACCAAGAAGAAGCGTAAGGGCTAGAACTTCCAAAACATTAGGTTCAGACTTTTTTACATATGTATTAGAGCACGAACCTCAAACATACAAGGAAGCAATGTCATCTTCTGAATCCTCATGTTGGAAAGAAGCAATCCAAAGTGAGATTGATTCAATTCTAAGTAATAAAACTTGGGAAATAGTTGATATTCCACCTGGAATAAAACCAATTGGCTGCAAATGGATTTTCAAGAAGAAATTGAAATCAGACGGCTCTATAGATAAATATAAAGCCAGATTGGTAGCCAAAGGATATCGTCAAAAAGAAGGAGTAGACTTCTTTGATACATATTCGCCAGTAACACGAATAACCTCTATAAGAATGTTAATAGCAATTGCATCCATCTATAATCTAGAGATTCATCAAATGGATGTAAAAACAGCATTCTTAAATGGAAATCTCGATGAGGAAATTTACATGGAGCAACCTGAGGGATTTATTTCCAAAGGAAATGAAAACAAAGTCTGTAGATTAGTCAAATCATTATACGGACTAAAACAAGCTCCAAAGCAATGGCACGCAAAATTTGATAGTGTCATGATGAAAAATGGTTTTCGTATAAATGAATGTGATAAATGTGTTTATTACAAACAGGTTGGACAATCATATGTGATGATTTGTCTATATGTAGACGATATGCTAATCTTTGGTCCTAATACTAAAGTAATAGAGACTATAAAGAAGATGTTAATCAACAATTTCGATATGAAAGACTTAGGAGTTGCGGACGTTATTTTGGGAATCAAAATAATAAGAACACATAATGGAATTGAACTATCTCAGTCACACTATGTAGACAAAGTGATTGAAAAATTTCAAGAGTATGGAATTAAAGGAGTGAGGACACCTTTTAATCCATCGGAAGTACTGCATAAAAACACTGATGAGAGTGTAATCCAACTGGAATACTCTCGTGTAATAGGATGCTTAATGTATCTGATGAATTGCACCAGACCAGATATTGCTTACGCGGTAAGTCGACTAAGCAGGTATACAAGTAATCCAGGGAAGGAACACTGGAAAGCACTAATGAGAGTGTTGGGATATTTAAAGAATACCACTAATTTTTCCTTACATTATGGAAAATATCCTGCCGTCTTAGAAGGATATGGTGATGCAAACTGGATTGCAGATTCAGAGTAATCAAAATCAACGAGTGGTTATGTCTTTACCCTAGCAGGGGCAGCAGTGTCATGGAAATCTACTAAACAAACATGCATAGCTCGATCCACTATGGAATCAGAATTCATTGCATTAGATAAAGCATGAGAAGAAGCAGAATGGCTTCGTCACTTTTTAGAAGATATTCCGTTTTGGCCTAAACCTGTACCGGCCATATGCATTGTGATAACCAAGCAGCGCTAAGCAGAGCGCAAAACTTTGTGTATAATGGAAGGTCACGACATATTCGTCGACGCCATAACACAGTTAGACAGTTACTCTCAAATGGAACAATATGTAAGAACAAATGATAACCTAGCGGATCCATTTACTAAAGGTTTATCAAGAGAGAAAATTGAGTGCGCATCGAGGGGAATGGGTTTAAAAGCCTAAACCACAAAGAGTTATCTTATACGAAAACCTATCCTAGCGACTGGAGATCCCATGGACTAGGATCAATAGGAAAACCAGTTCTGAATAACCCAAGACGTAATGCATTTGCAGGGACATAGTCCAACTCCATTCCTATGGTGCACAACATAAATGCATGCCTACAGAAGTATGTAAAGGTTAAAACTATGTTTTTTAATGATGACCATATCTTGGAAATAACAAGTGGGGTATATGTAGGATACTCTTAATGGTTGCGATCACCTATGTTAGTGTGAGCTGGGTGGGCTCTATGAGAATATTAAAAGGCTTTTATTCTCTAAAACACACACAGAACCAAAAATTGCTCAGGACCAAAATGAACACAACCAAGAGATTGGATGAGAAGGGAATCAATGCTTCGTAAAGCTTATTGTCTGGATATACAATAAAGGCCGACGGTTCAAGATGAAATAATTCACCGATTAGCCAAGTAGATCCGATAAGTTTTAACTAGGGAAAGTTCAAAGTGAAATATCTACTTATCCACGATAAAGTATTATTCCATATGTACTCTGTGATATTTCGCTTTGTGTGGGGGATATGTATATTATCATTCATGTGGGGGATTGTTGGAATTCCTTAACAAATGAAATGAATGAAATATACAAAGTCCCACATCGCCAAATTATTGAAGCTATATTGATTTATATATGGCTTTCTCATGAGGAGGTTGGGGGCCTGGGGCTACCAAATGTATGCTTCGTTGTGAGGAGGAAGATCATGCATCTCCACCACACACGCGCGCGCGCCGCCGCCATCCGTTCGACCGAACAGGGCCGGGCCGGGCTCGGGTACGGGTCTAAAATGACCATTCTTTTTACTAGGCCACTGTTTAACGGTTTTGGGCTTTGTCTGAATCTGGGCTGGGCCTGGAATTTGAAGAGAAGCGGGCGGGGGTTTTTCCTAAAGACGTACGCGACTGTTCATAAAGCGGACAACCGTTAGATGCGAACAGAAGCAGGTGCAAGAAGCAGACACGGGCGAATGGATGCGGCATGAGCAGGTGCGACCCGATTGAAGTGGCGCGGGCAGACGGGTGCGATTGTACGAAGTGGTACGGACGCAACTGTTTGAGCGAACGGGTGCAGACACGACCGTTCGGAAGAGATACGGACCAACTATAAATAAGAAGGAAAACTGATCACTTTCCTTACTCATTTTTTTCAAAATCTGAATCTTCTTCTTAACTTCTACTGCCATACTTTAAATCATAGAGTGATATACACATTACGATCTCGAGCAGAATACGTCTGTTGTATCTTGGGAGAATTTTGAAATAAAATTCTTAAGGAAATTGTTACGACAAGCCTCAGACGGAATTTCCTTTATATACTGGTTAGATTCATTGTAATCTTTCCCGTTTATAAGTTGTACTATTTCTTATAATAGTATAACGTTGTTGTTGTAATTTATTTACAACATAACTTATTGTTACATTTATCTAATACAGAATTCCAGTGTAGTGGAATTCTAATTAACAAACTTGTGCGACGAGTTTATTGTAGCGTGCTATCTGTTTTAGTACACTAGACATATAACATCTTAAGAATTTTACTGTTTTACACTAAAACAGAGATGTTAACAGTTGACAACAAGAAAATGGATAAGTCCACCTTTTCAGCGGTTATTTCTGAATGCAATTTGGTTCAGAACCCTAACCAATGGTGGGTTGACACAGGAGCTACTCGTCATGTTTGCTTTGAAAAATCCATGTTTTCAACATACCAGAAATTCGATCAGAAAGAAAGACTCTACATGGGTAATTCTGCAGTTTCCATGATCGAAGGCAGTGCCACAGTTATCCTCAAGTTCACTTCTGGAAAAACTGTCAAATTGAATGACGTGCTTCACGTTCCAGACATATGCAAGAATCTGATCTCCGGCTCAGTGCCATCAAAGAAAGGATTCAAAATTGTGTTCGAATCAGACAAGATGGTTCTATTCAAAGATGGAATGTATATCGGAAGGGTTTATTTATGTGATGGCCTATTTAAGGCAAACGTAGCCGTTATCGGAAATAAATCTATGTATTCTGATTGTGCTATTAATAAAATTGAAGTTTCTTACTTGCTTGAGCACGAAATTTTACTATGGCACGATAGATTAGGACACATAAACTTGCGAAAAATGAAGAAATTATCAAACTTGGGATTATTTCCAAAATTCCAAGTAGATAAGAACTACAAATGTAAGACATGTGTAGAAGCAAAAATGGTCAAACAACCATTTAAATCTGTTGACAGAAGCACTGAACCATTAGGTTTGGTACATACAGATTTATGTGATTTTAAATCACTAACTACAAGAGGTGGGAAAAAGTATTTCATTACTTATATTGACGATTATACGCGATATTGCTATGTATATCTTTTAAATAGTAAAGATGAAGCAATAACAACGTTTATAAAATACAAGGCTGAGGTAGAAAATCAGTTAAATAAAAAGATCAAGATACTAAGATCTGATCGAGGTAGAAAATATGAATCACCATTTGAACAGTTCTGTGCCCAAAATGGTATAATTCATCAAACAACAGCTTCATATTCACCACAACAAAATGGTGTAGCCGAGAGGAAGAATAGAACGTTAAAAGACATGATTACTGCCATGCTTTTAACTTCTGGTCTACCGACGAACTTGTGGGGGGAAGCCTTAAATATGTCTAATCACATATTAAACAAAGTTCCTCACAATAAAGCGGGAACAATTCCATATGAGATATGGAAAGGACACAAACCAAGCTTTAAATACGTCAAAGTGTGGGGGTGCTTGGCAAAAGTTCAAGTTCCGCTTCCCAAGAGAGTCAAACTTGGACCAAAAACAGTAGATTGTTATTATCTTGGGCCAACCCAAAATAGTAGTGCCTACAGATTTTTGGTATTCAAGTCTGATATAACTGATATTCATGTAAATACAATCATGGAATCAAGAGATGCCTCATTCTTTGAAGATGTGTTTCCACACAAAAGGAATGAAGGAAATAATGTCCCAAAAAGGACAAGGGAAGAATCAAACGATTCGCATGAAGATGAAACTCATCATGAAATTGAGGATGCTGAACCAAGAAGAAGCGTAAGGGCTAGAACTTCCAAAACATTTGGTTCGGACTGTTTTACATATGTATTAGAGCACGAACCTCAAACATACAAGGAAGCAATCTCATCTTCTGAATCCTCATGTTGGAAAGAAGCAATCCAAAGTGAGATTGATTCAATTCTAAGTAATAAAACTAGGGAAATAGTTGATATTCCACCTGGAATAAAACCAATTGGCTGCAAATGGATTTTCAAGAAGAAATTGAAATCAGACGGCTCTATAGATAAATATAAAGCCAGATTGGTAGCCAAAGGATATCGTCAAAAAGAAGGAGTAGACTTCTTTGATACATATTCGCCTGTAACACGAATAACCTCTATAAGAATGTTAATAGTAATTGCATCCATCTATAATCTAGAGATTCATCAAATGGATGTAAAAACAGCATTCTTAAATGGAAATCTCGATGAGGAAATTTACATGGAGCAACCTGAGGGATTTATTTCCAAAGGAAACGAAAACAAAGTCTGTAGATTAGTCAAATCATTATACGGACTAAAACAAGCTCCAAAGTAATGGCACGCAAAATTTGATAGTGTCATGATGAAAAATGGTTTTCGTATAAATGAATGTGATAAATGTGTTTATTACAAACAGGTTGGACAATCATATGTGATGATTTGTCTATATGTAGGCGATATGCTAATCTTTGGTCCTAATACTAAAGTAATAGAGACTATAAAGAAGATGTTAATCAACAATTTCGATATGAAAGACTTAGGAGTTGCGGACGTTATTTTGGGAATCGAAATAATAAGAACACCTAATGGAATTGAACTATCTCAGTCACACTATGTAGACAAAGTGATTGAAAAATTCCAAGAGTATGGAATTAAAGGAGTGAGGACACCTTTTAATTCATCGGAAGTACTGCATAAAAACACTGATGAGAGTGTAATGCAACTGGAATACTCTCGTGTAATAGGATGCTTAATGTATCTGATGAATTGCACCAGACCAGATATTGCTTACGCGGTAAGTCGACTAAGCAGGTATACAAGTAATCCAGGGAAGGAACACTGGAAAGCACTAATAAGAGTGTTGGGATATTTAAAGAATACCACTAATTTTTCCTTACATTATGGAAAATATCCTGCCGTCTTAGAAGGATATGGTGATGCAAACTGGATTGCAGATTCAGAGTAATCAAAATCAACGAGTGGTTATGTCTTTACCCTAGCAGGGGCAGCTGTGTCATGGAAATCTACTAAACAAACATGCATAGCTCGATCCACTATGGAATCAGAATTCATTGCATTAGATAAAGCAGGCGAAGAAGCAGAATGGCTTCGTCACTTTTTAGAAGATATTCCGTTTTGGCCTAAACCTGTACCGGCCATATGCATACACTGTGATAACCAAGCAGCGCTAAGCAGAGCGCAAAACTTTGTGTATAATGGAAAGTCACGACATATTCGTCGACGCCATAACACAGTTAGACAGTTACTCTCAAATGGAACAATATGTAAGAACAAATGATAACCTAGCGGATCCATTTACTAAAGGTTTATCAAGAGAGAAAATTGAGTGCGCATC
The DNA here is from genome assembly GCA_030765085.1 of Allium cepa. Taxonomy (NCBI): domain Eukaryota; kingdom Viridiplantae; phylum Streptophyta; class Magnoliopsida; order Asparagales; family Amaryllidaceae; genus Allium; species Allium cepa. Next base: position 573,310,187 of record CM060937.1, on the reverse strand, counting down.
GAGGGGAATGGGTTTAAAAGTCTAAACCACAAAGAGTTATCTTATACGGAAACCTATTCTAGCGATTGGAGATCCCACGGACTAGGATCAATAGGCAAACCAGTTCTGAATAACTCAAGACGTAATGCATTTGCATGGACATAGTCCAACTCCATTCCTATGGTGCACAACATAAATGCATGCCTACAGAAGTATGTAAAGGTTAAAACTATGTTTTTTAATGATGACCATATCTTGGAAATAACAAGTGGGGTATATGTAGGATACTCTTAATGGTTGCGATCACCTATGTTAGTGTGAGCTGGGTGGGCTCTATGAGAATATTAAAAGGCTTTTATTCTCTAAAACACACGCAGAACCAAAAATTGTTCAGGACCAAAATGAACACAACCAAGAGATTGGATGAGAAGGGAATCAATGCTTCGTAAAGCTTATTGTCTGGATATACAATAAAGGCCGACGGTTCAAGATGAAATAATTCACCGATTAGCCAAGTAGATCCATAAGTTTTAACTAGGGAAAGTTCAAAGTGAAATATCTACTTATCCACGATAAAGCATTATTCCATATGTACTCTGTGATATTTCGCTTTGTGTGGGGGATATGTATATTATCATTCATGTGGGGGATTGTTGGAATTCCTTAACAAATGAAATGAATGAAATATACAAAGTCCCACATCGCCAAATTATTGAAGCTATTGAAGCTATATTGATTTATATATGGCTTTCTCATGAGGAGGTTGGGGGCCTGGGGCTCCCAAATGTATGCTTCGTTGTGAGGAGGAAGATCATGCATCTCCACCACACACGCGCGCGCGCCGCCGCTGTCCGTCCGACCGAACCGGGCCGGGCCGAGCTCGGGTACGGGTCTAAAATGACCATTCTTTTTACTAGGCCACTGTTTAACGGTTTTGGGCTTTGTCTGAAACTGGACTGGGCCTGGAATTTGAAGAGAAGCAGGCGGGGTTTTTGCCTAAAGACGGACGCGACTGTTCATAAAGCGGACGGCCGTTAGATGCGAACAGAAGCGGGTGCGAGAAGCAGACACAGGCGAATGGATGCGGCATGAGTGGGTGCGACCCGATTGAAGTGGCGTGGGCAGACGGGTGTGACTGTACGAAGTGGTACGGACGCAACTGTTTGAGCGAACGGGTGCAGACACGACCGTTCGGAAGAGATACGGACCAACTATAAATAAGAAGGAAAACTGATCACTTTCCTTACTCATTTTTTTCAGAATCCGAATCTTCTTCTTCACTTCTACTGCCATACTCTAAATCAAAGAGTGATATACACATTACGATCTCGAGCAGAATACGTCTGTTGTATCTTGGGAGAATTTTGAAATAAAATTCTTAAGGAAATTGTGACGACAAGCCTCAGACGGAATTTCCTTTATATACTGGTTAGATTCACTGTAATCTTTCCCGTTTATAAGTTGTACTATTTCTTACAATAGTATAACGTTGTCGTTGTAATTTATTTACAAAGTAACTTATTGTTACATTTATCTAATACAGAATTCCAGCGTAGTGGAATTCTAATTAATAAACTTGTGCGACGAGTTTATTGTAGCGTGCTATCTGTTTTAGTACACTAGACATATAACAGAATCTAGTTAGTTGAAATGAGTTAATGAATCAAGACAGAACAGTAATTTAGAGTATTTTTGGAAGTAGTTGTGGGCAAAAATAGGTGAAAAATGATGATTTGCTACAGAATTGTTGCCGAATCCATTGCGGGAACAAAGTGCAGCAGCCCGTTATCCATCCACCATTGAGAGCAAGGAGTTTTCGCTGCTTTGTGACCAGCCTGACGCATTGCCTCCTATACTATAGCCAGCATAGTCGGACCTTACAGCCCAACTGCACAGGCCACTCAGCAACTTGGATCGGGCGGACTAGCTAATCGCACAATGTACCGGCCAAATCCAATAAAATGACTCAACATTTCATCACTTTGATACCCCACTTGGTCACAAACTTACATCACTGAGCTCGACAATTGATTAGGAGAAGAATTGATATTTGTATAGAATTATTCACTAATATTTGGCAATGTAGGACTATAATAGTTTAGCTTACGAGTCGTTGCAGTAGCATCAATTCCCGCTTGCTAAATGTAGTAAGATGCTGGTATCAACATTCACATCTGCAGTCGCAGAAATGTAAATGTATAATTTCAGCTTATGTCCAATTATTGTTTTTTTTTAAATCTTGATTATGCTTATATTACATTATGAGCTTTAAAAAGAGACAAAACAAAAAAGTGAACCACCCAATAACTTGGGTCAGGGAGACCAGAAACTAGTTCAAATTAGTGAAATACAACTCTATACTATCCCGGTCAGTCACAGAGAAACTACCTTATTATTATCTGCCTTATGCTTATATTTATGTTTACACTTCCAAAGAAATACAAGTTTACTGTTTATATCAGTAACCTTTCATTTTCAGTGGTTGCAAATTCATGCATCATAGATTCAAAAATCTTTTAGTTTTTTTCTCTCTAAAATATGCAAGAATTCGTAAAAGAAACCATATGAAAGGAAAGTTTGTATGATTTCATTTCTAACGCTTTTAAAAAGGAAAGGTGCTGTATTATCATGTTAACTGTAAAGTAATCTGGTGTGGATGTGCTTTTAGCCATTTCGGTAGGTTATATACCTACAAAAGCATTACAGGCTATTAGTTGATTTATTTGGTAGCGTCACCTGTAGTTAAGAATTAATTTCGATCACCGATTTGCATTCGATCACCAACGAAGTTAGTTTCGATTTGTTTGTTTGTAAAAGAAAACTGATTGAGAAAAGCAAAAGGATATTTTTGTTATTATTTCTTTCAATAATACAGAGATGTGGGCTATGGTACTTCCTTTTATATGGTTCACAAATGCTCTTGATAATGTGGTGTTGGGCTATCTATTCTGTCCCAAGCCTTATAGACTCATTACAGATATAACATACTACTGGGATATTCTTTACTTCATAATCCGCTCCTTCAATTAAATCTAGGGTTTCCTTCTTCATCTTCCTCTGCGCCGCCACCTATAGCTCTAAGCACCTCCTTTAGTCTAATGAAATTTGTCGTAGATAACGGCTTCACGAGAATGTCCGCTCTTTGATAGAAGACTGGAATGTGGCTAACTTTAAGTTTCTTGCTTATAACCTTCTCACGAACGAAGTAAAGGTCAATTTCGATGAGCTTCGTTCGTGAATGTAAAACAGGGTTCGCAGTGAGGGAAACTGAGCTGAGGTTGTCACACCAGATAATCGGTGTGCTTTTGAGATCAACTTTGATTTCTTGCAGTAATGACTCTATCCATGTGATCTCCGCTGTTGTGCTGGCTATGGATCTGTACTCAGATTCTGTGCTAGAGCGAGATATGGTGACTTGTTTCTTTGAGCTCCAGGAAATTGTGTTGTCGCCCAGGTAAATGCAACACCCTGATGTCGATCTTCGATCATCGGGGTTGGAGGCTCAGTCTGCATCTGAGTAAGCCTGTATACTTAGTTGTTTTGTGCAGTTGAATGTTAGACCATGATTCAGAGTTTCTTTCTGGTATCTCAAAATATGTTTTAACTGCTTTCCAGTGCCCAATGAGAGGTTTGTGCATATATTGACATACTTTATTCATGCTGTAGCTTATATCTGGTCTGGTTATAGTAATATGTTGCAATGCTCCCACAATGCTTCTATATTGTTTTTCATTTTCAATGGCTTCGCCTCGGTCTTTTGAGAATTAAAGATTACTGGTAATAGGGGTAGGCAACGAATTAGCATTATCCATATTTGCTCTTTTCAGAATGTCGTGAACGTATTTTTTCTGGCATAGAAATAGTTCTGCACTTGATTTCTGTATGGCTTCTATACCAAAAAAATATCTTAAATCACCCAGATCCTTGATGGAGAATGCTTGATCTAAATGCTTTATTGTATGATCTATGATTTTGCTGTTACTTCCTGTAATAATAATATCAACAGCGTATATCAGTATATATGTAATACTGTCATTCTTGCATTGTGCATAGAGAGAATTGTCCGATTTTGTTGGTGTGAAATCTTGCTTCATCACTGTTGTTTTGAGTTTTTCATTCCATACTCATGGAGCTTGTTTTAGACCATAGATGGCATTATGTAGTGTAACGACCCAGAATTTTATTTAATTAAAATTTGGATATTTAATTTATTTTAAATATTAAGAAGTAAATTTATAAGTCAAATAAATTTTATTTTGAATTATTGGATTTAATTGAATAATTAAATCAATAATTTAATATGTGAAATTATGGAAATAATTGAAAATTGAGTTAAATATGATTGAAAATGATTTTTAAAATTTTATTTTATCATATTGAAGTTAAAACGATATTTTAGAACTTTTAAAATCGAATTAAAAGTTAATTTGTGAAAATTGAATATTTTAATAGTAAAATCGACTAGTGAAAATAGTCAATTTTTGAACAGTCTCAGAATTGAACGAAATCAGTTCCATTGGATCCGTAATAGTTAGTTATTACCGGATTTCAAATTTCGTGTCAATCGGAGTTATCGTTTGATCGTGGCAGCTCGAAACGCATCGAATTATTTTTAATTTTAATTTGGCGAGTTAAAATAGCCATTTTTCAAAAAGTCTCGGATTTCGACGAAACCAGTTTAATCGAATCCGTAATGTGATATTATGGTAAGGTTTCAAATTTCGTGTCGATTGGATTTACCGTTTGTCCGGTACAAATTAAAACGCCTAGAAATCGATTTAAATCGGTTTAATTTAAATTGAGCGTTAATAGCCATAACTTGCACAGATGTCCGAATTAGCTTTCGAAACCTGTTCCATTGTGTCCGGAACGCGGGGTAAACCCTAGAAACGCTGGTTACGGCGCGTAAATCGGAGTTCGGAATTTCCGGGATGAATAGTGTTCGATATTTTCTTATAAATAGCCCCACCCTTCATTAAAAAAAAAAAACCCTAATCTAAAACTGCACATCCGCCTCCACATACATGAACGGCCAGAAATTAGTATCCTCTCCCCCTTGATTTCTTCCAATCCGTCAACATTCGTCAAAAACATTCAACTACAAAGATGAAGATCACAACGAGAGCTTCGATGTGAACGGCTATGATCAAATATGGAGAGACGAGGAGGGAGCTATGGGGGGCCGTTCATGGCCAGTTGCGCACGCAACATGAGGAGGAGCAGGGGGCCGAGCTCAGGGTGCTTGGGGCCGAACCTAGAGGGAGTTAGGGGCTACGCAATGCAACTACCTGATCGAGCTAGAAGTCGTTGTGGTGATCGAATTTATTAAACCTAGTTTTGATCTATGGGTTTGGGTGTGCGGCTATTTACTGAAGAAGATGAACGTGAGAGGGAGAAGGGGGTGGGCGGTCAGGATTGCATGATGAAGGATCCTACGGCTATGATCTGTTATAGGTTTAAAATTTTGATTTATGTTGTATTTGTTTATGTATAAACTCGTGTAACTTCAAAAATGCATAACTTTTTCATACGAGGTCGAAAATGCGCGAAACCAGTTGCGTTGGAATCGTATGGATGAGCACTACGCGATGAAACTGGATTGGAGTCGTTTGGAGTTAGTGAGAATTTTGGGTAAAATTAAACGTCCGTTTAATTTTATTCGAAATAAATCGCTAAAACGGAAATAAATCAAGGTGAGAACTTCTCACTCAATCAAATCAGTTTCGATTTTATTTTAAATAGTTAGATTTAAAATATTTGAATGCATGTTTGAATGATGATTGTTATCTATTGATTGTTAAAATAGACATTATACGCCGTTAGTAAGCGGATGTTATTTAGTAAAAACATATACCGCGAATATTTCATAAACAGTGAAATTGGTATTATATATAATATCAATATATATATATTGGCATATGTATATATTGCAGTTGTTGATTTCCCGCATTTGTTTAGCGGATGAGACCCTATTGCGCCGTTATTAAGCGGATAATATTTTAAATCCCATATACCGCGATAATTTCGTACTGGAGCGAAATTGGTATTGTGCTAATGTTTGTGATGCAGGAAAACAGGTTGGAGGGATCCAACTGGATTCCTCAACAGTTTTTATTTGATTTCAGATATTTTGATATTTGATGGATTATCATATCGATATATGATATCGTTGTTGTCGTGATTGACTATTTGGTGTGTAGCATCATTGGACCAAATTTGGAATTTTAAAATGATTTTAAAAGTGATTTTCGAAAATATACTATATGTTTGGAATTTGATCCATTTTAAATAAATAAACGTTATAATTTTAATGTTATAAAAATTATGATTTTTGAGAAATATAGTAAAAGGCTGATTTTTGAAAATATGAGGCTAGTGATTTTATAAAATAGTTTAATCGGGATTTTAGAATTTATTGTGAAAAGTATAAATATAGGATTTATAAAATTTGATTATTTTTTAAATCAAAATAATGAAGTTTTTAAAGGAGATTAAAGATGTTTTAAAATAATAGTATGAATTGATTTATATAAGAAATTTATAAATGGATATTTATAAATTGAAATATTGACATTATAAAACGAGTTTTTATAAGTGTTTGAATGAAGTGAAAATGAATTTTGTAAATGAATGGAATTTATAGAATGGAATTTATAAAATTAAAAATGGTAAAGTTATAAATGAAATTTATAAATAGTAAGATTTATAAATTTTATAAAGTTATTAAAAGAATGGTTTTGGATAAATCATTGAATCTTATAAGTCATAGGATTTATAAGTATGAAGTTCAAAGGAACGATTTTTTTTGCAAGCAAATAAATTATAAGTATTTAACTTATAATATGAACTTTTAGTTTATAATTGAGTTATAAACTGGAATAGGTTAATAAAGGAATTTATAAAAGAAAGTTGTTATAAATAAATAGAAATGGAATTTATAAACGTTGTTTTATAAATTCACTAACGACTTATTTTGATAAGATAATTGTTATAACTTATTTATGGAGTTATATTCACATTTTTGATGTGAATAATCCTTTGAAATAAAATGTATAGAAAGGATGAAATTGTTAACATAGTATATTCACGTTTTTGAATAGTGAATAATATGTTAAAGAAAATGTTTGAATGAGATGTTTAAATTGAATTAAAACGATCTAACGATGTTTTAAAATGTGTTGAGATTCGAAACCATAGATTTCAACATTCATTGTTGAAATAGACGTTTTCGAGAAATAAAAGGAAATGGTGGACTATAACACTGTTGTTATAGTAAATGATTTCCGAAATGAAATGTTTTGTATAGTATTGGGATTTATATATCTATTTTAATTTCGAATCCCTATACTAGTGATTTTGGGTTGTCGTAACGATGTTTTACGCAACATTCGTTTTGACCCAAATAAATATGTATAAGAGAATGATTTCCTTAAAGAATGAAATATATACTTAATTTCGATTGAAGTATATTGAATATTTTCCAAGTTTTGAAAATAAATAAAAGATTTGTGAATTACTTATGAATAAATAAGTATAGAAATGTTTTCCAATAAGAAGTGAATATTTTGAGAATTTATCTTTTTGAAGATAAATTGAAAAGGAATATTGAAATGAGTAATTGAAATCGTATATTCATAGATATTATGGATTATAAATTCACTAAGAAATTTATAAAAGGAAAGGAGAATTCGTTTAAAAATAAATATTGATTTATTTTTTAAGTGTGAAATTATATATCTAGTAAAGATATTTTGGAAAATAAATAATTTGGAAAATTATTTGGAAACTGGTGATGTGTGCATATCCATTGATAGTTCAATAGCCGACTATCAATATTTCCCTATGAATGGGTAATTGATGTGATTTGTTTTGAATTTAAATGCCACACTTATTTTTGAATAAGCGCTCACTATTCGGGTTAACGGGGAAAGGACCATGGGGTCGTATAACCCATTCCGAATATGTGATACGTCGTTGTGAATTGCATTAAAGATCGGTGTTGAAGACCCGGTATTTGCAAGAGCGATAGGATGACCTGTCGATTGACTCTACACCGAGTAGCTACGGTATTGAGTTCTCCATATGTGATGGTGAATCCGATCAGGATTGTGAATATCCAAATTTGCAAGGACTTCTTTGTAAGTGCCTTCGGTTTTGTTCGAGCCCGGAACAGACTTGTATGGATTGTATGTCTGACGTTACAAATTGAGATATTAAGCCGATTTCATTCAAATATATTTCTGTTGGTGGCGAAGAATTTATTCTTTTAGCTTAACACCCTTCTCTGAGACGTACGAGCTCAGAGGTTATATAGTTGAAGTTATCAGCGATATATTCCCAATTTGGTAATGTGACATGCTGAGTGTTGCTGTAAATGATCATTATGTTGATTATTTGTGATAGGATCGTTTATTTGATCGTCTATCCTAGTGATCATTTCTATGATCATTTGTTGACCCAAAGCATGGCTTTTGTATAAAGTATGTTTTTGTGGACGTGACTTCGTCGAGCCTCACACCCCGTGAATGGTCAAAACAGGAAAGATGCAGCAAGGTTATGAGGGGTAGCGCCCTTTAGGATGTGTGCATTTCCTTCTGGAAAAGGGTGGTATCATGGTATAGAGCCCAGATACTTACTCATGTTGAAAACACTTTGTTATGATTGTGTGAATTGATTGCGAGCGCTCGGTGAAAGGTCCCAAAGGACCGGGGGATGGCATATTCGGTCAGTTGTTACTCAGTTAGGGGTAACCCGGCCTTGTGTTTGTAGAGATCCGGTTTGGTTCTCGTGGATGTCCATCCAGAGGCATTCTCATGTGGCAATGGGAAGTTCCTTGGCCTGATCATTCGTTGGAAATCCAAAGAAACAATACGATCTTGTACGATATTAGTTGTAGAACCTATCATTCACTTATGGTGGCGCCCCACTGCTTGGATGGTAGCTATAGTAGGCATAGTTCGGAATGTCTATGTTGGCTAAGATTTATATTCTACTTTCGAAATGAATTTTTCCTACACTATACACTAGTAATAATATCAAATGTTATTTTAAATGCGTATCAAGCATCTTTGACTATCATAAGGAGAAATCTCCTCCGATTCTGCGTTTGCATTGTGTGTGTGTGCGGGAGGCCTTATGGTAGTCTCATTTTTAAAAGCATTGCGAATTGACTTTAAAAATATTCTTCTATTTTGATTTTAAAGATAAATAAACTGTTTTGAGTTTGCACACCAGTCACATGACTGACTCGGAGTTTATTGTTTTCCTTCCTAAACTCTGGGTGCCCACCAATTTTCACACGGGCAGTCAAGAGTTAGGTTTATCAGGATATTCTGGATATTCTGGAGTTGCTGGAGGCAAGCTGGATGGCATGACGTATTACTAGTTATATAGTATTTCTTTTTCCGCTGTTTGTTTGATGTTGTATACTCTGATGATATGATGTAATGAAATGAAATGTATAAAATGTAATAACTGATATAGTTCTTTGTTTAAAGATTATTCGTTTATTATTATATGTTGTTCCGCTGCGATTGTGAGATTCTGTTGTTTTCTGTTCCGTTCTATGTTCTCTATTCTCTTTTTCTTCTATTTAAAAATTTTCTATCTTCTTATCTTTTCATCTCTTCTTCTTTCTTTTTCTTTTCTAAATTTTTTTTTAAACCCTAACTATTCGGTTTTTCGGCAACGAAAAATCGCGATCATTACATTTGGTATCAGAGCTTATGGTTAAGCGACAACCATGGTTCTGTTGGGTATTACTCATTAGAGATAGAGTCAGCAGTGCTCTAGAATGAATTTGAGTGTAATAATAGCTATGAGAGCGTATTTGTTAGTGAATATATAAAATTGTTTTATATTGTGATGATTGGTTTATTGAGTGGCATATGAACTTTCGTCAGCGTGGTCCGCAAGACTATGCCGAAGGGGTTTCTAAACACTTGAATAGAACAATTCGACACAGTATTGTTTTAAAATTGGGTAAATGAAATAATTTTACCTTGATTATATTTTTAAATATAAAGGAATAATTTTTCAGAAACTATTAAAATGTATATAAATTGATTGTTAGGTTGTTTGCATAAATTAAATCAAAACAACAATGGTAAAGGAAATGAATTGTATAAACAAATGAATTATAAGTATGAAATTATAATTAAAATGGTTTACAATTGTGAAATAATCTTGTATATGGAAGTGAAACTAAAATGAAAAGATTTATAAAGGTGATTTATAAATAAAGAGAAAGATTTTCACTTTGGAAAAGTTGAAACAAATGTGAATAAGCACAATAAAATTTAACCATAGGAAGTTAAATAAATAGAATTGGATTTCTAAGTGGAAACTTAAGTTAAGTTAAATGGAAGTATAACTTAAGTGATGTTGAATGAAGTTGATATGAGTATCAAAGTAAAATAATGTAGTGATGGATATGAACTTGAGTTATATAAATGAAATTCAACTTTAGTAATTGAATTGAATGAATGGATTGAATATTAATCAATTGAATGTGAATTAAGTTGATATGAAATATGAATGTAAGTGTTAATTCATTAAAATCTTATGTTATTTGAAAGTTGAAAAATTGAATGAAATCAATTTAATTAAACCAATTGATAAGCAAAGGAATTTGGTTGTAATTAATAAACATTGGTTGTTATTTGATTGATTAGTTGATTGTATATAATTCATTAAGTATTAATGAAATTGAAAGCTAAATTAATTGAAATCCGATTGGAAGTTAAGTGAATCTTAAGTAAAACTGAATTTGATTTTGGAAGTGAACCAACTTGAATATGAATTAGTGAATATGAACTAATTGAAAATGAATGTTAGTAAACATCCACTGTTAATGAATCAAATGTGATTAAATTGAAAACCATTTCATTAAATATTAATGAGAATATGAATGAATATTAATTGGTTATGGATGATAGTTGGTTGATGGTTGAAAATTGCTTTTACTACATTTGCTATGTTGACATGTATAGTTATTACGTTGCTATATGATGTATATTGATACTATTGTCCATATACATGTTCTCATGTTGTTTGTTGAGTGATTAGTAGGTGCGGATCGCGTTTGCTTCGCATTTGGAGCTCGCTTTCGCGCTATATTAGCCGTATATGCTCGCTAATAAAATTATAAGGTACATATCTCGGATTACATACCGTATTTTTATACTTTTTTCCCTTCGGGATGCCTCATTACTTGATGAGATGTATATTTGGGATATATATACTATCATTTTTTTTTGGATCGAGCCGCGCAAAGGAGACTATGGCGAATTTTTCCGAAAATTTAAGGCGTTAGAAAAAATTTGAGAAAATTGAAAAGTTTTGAAAACTTTAACTTTGATTTTGGAATTGAAAGTTAAACAATAGTAGTTGTTTTTGAAAAGATAACTAAGTATGATTTGAAAACTTAGTAAGTTATTACAAGAAGTTTAAACTATGAATTTTGGGAAAATTAATAGATTATGTAATTTTTCTTACTTAATAATTTCGAGGACGAAATTCTTTTAAGGGGGGAAGATTGTAACGACCCAGAATTTTATTTAATTAAAATTCGGATATTTAATTTATTTTAAATATTAAGAAGTAAATTTATAAGTCAAATAAATTTTATTTTGAATTATTGGATTTAATTGAATAATTAAATCAATAATTTAATATGTGAAATTATGGAAATAATTGAAAATTGAGTTAAATATGATTGAAAATGATTTGTAAAATTTTATTTTATCATATTGAAGTTAGAACGATATTTTAGAACTTTTAAAATCGAATTAAAAGTTAATTTGTGAAAATTGAATATTTTAATATTAAAATCGACTAGTGAAAATAGTCAATTTTTGAACAGTCTCAGAATTAAACGAAACCAGTTCCATTGGATCCGTAATAGTTAGTTATTACCGGATTTCAAATTTCGTGTCAATCGGAGTTATCGTTTGATCGTGGCAGCTCGAAACGCATCGAATTATTTTTAATTTTATTTTGGCGAGTTAAAATAGCCATTTTTCAAAAAGTCTCGGATTTCAACGAAACCAGTTTCATCGAATCCGTAATGTGATATTATGGTAAGGTTTCAAATTTCGTGTCGATTGGATTTACCGTTTGTCCGGTACAAATTAAAACGCCTAGAAATCGATTTAAATCGGTTTAATTTAAATTGAGCGTTTATAGCCATAACTTGCACAGATGTCCGAATTAGCTTTCGAAACCTGTTCCATTGTGTCCGGAACGCGGGGTAAACCCTAGAAACGCTGGTTACGGCGCGTAAATCGGAGTTCGGAATTTCCGGGATGAATAGTGTTCGATATTTTCTTATAAATAGCCCCACCCTTCACTAAAAAAAAAATAAAAAAAAATAAAAAAGCAAAACCCTAATCTAAAACTGCACAGCCGCCTCCACATACATGAACGGCCAGAAATTAGTATCCTCTCCCCCTCGATTTCTTCCAATCCGTCAACATTCGTCAAAAACATTCAACTACAAAGATGAAGATCACAACGAGAGTTTCGATGTGAATGGCTATGATCAAATATGGAGAGACGAGGAAGGAGCTATGGGCGGCCGTTCATGGCCAGTTGCGCACGCAAAATGAGGAGGAGCAGGGGGCCGAGCTCAGGGTGCTTGGGGCCGAACCTAGAGGGAGTTAGGGGCTACGCAATGCAACTACCTGATCGAGCTAGAAGTCGTTGTGGTGATCGAATTTATTAAACCTAGTTTTGATCTATGGGTTTGGGTGTGCGGCTATTTACTGAAGAAGATGAACGTGAGAGGGAGAAGGGGGTGGGCGGTCAGGATTGCATGATGAAGGATCCTAGGGCTATGATCTGTTATAGGTTTAAAATTTTGATTTATGTTGTATTTGTTTATGTATAAACTCGTGTAACTTCAAAAATGCATAACTTTTTCATACGAGGTCGAAATCGCGCGAAACCAGTTGCGTTGGAATCGTATGGACGAGCACTACGCGATGAAATTGGATTGGAGTCGTTTGGAGTTAGTGAGAATCTTGGGTAAAATTAAACGTCCGTTTAAGTTTATTCGAAATAAATCGCTAAAACGGAAATAAATCAAGGTGAGAACTTCTAACTCAATCGAATCAGTTTCGATTTTATTTTAAATAGTTAGATTTAAAATATTTGAATGCATGTTTGAATGATGATTGTTATCTATTGATTGTTAAAATAGACATTATACGCCGTTAGTAAGCGGATGTTATTTATTAAAAACATATACCGCGAATATTTCATAAACAGTGAAATTGGTATTATATATAATATCAATATATATATATATTGGCATATGTATATATTGCAGTTGTTGATTTCCCGCATTTGTTTAGCGGATGAGACCCTATTGCGCCGTTATTAAGCGGATAATATTTTAAATCCCATATACCGCGATAATTTCGTACTGGAGCGAAATTGGTATTGTGCTAATGTTTGTGATGCAGGAAAACAGGTTGGAGGGATCCAACTGGATTCCTCAACAGTTTTTATTTGATTTCAGATATTTTGATATTTGATGGATTATCATATCGATATATGATATCGTTGTTGTCGTGATTGACTATTTGGTGTGTAGCATCATTGGACCAAATTTGGAATTTTAAAATGATTTTAAAAGTGATTTTTGAAAATATACTATATGTTTGGAATTTGATCCATTTTAAATAAATAAACGTAATAATTTTAATGTTATAAAAATTATGATTTTTGAGAAATATAGTAAAAGGCTGATTTTTGAAAATATGAGGCTAATGATTTTATAAAATAGTTTAATCGGGATTTTAGAATTTATTGTGAAAAGTTTAAATATAGGATTTATAAAATTTGATTATTTTATAAATCAAAATAATGAAGTTTTTAAAGGAGATTAAAGATGTTTTAAAATAATAGTATGAATTGATTTATATAAGAAATTTATAAATGGATATTTATAAATTGAAATATTGACATTATAAAACGAGTTTTTATAAGTGTTTGAATGAAGTGAAAATGAATTTTGTAAATGAATGGAATTTATAGAATGGAATTTATAAAATTAAAAATGGTAAAGTTATAAATGAAATTTATAAATAGTAAGATTTATAAATTTTATAAAGTTATTAAAAGAATGGTTTTGGATAAATCATTGAATCTTATAAGTCATAGGATTTATAAGTATGAAGTTCAAAGGAACGATTTTTTTTGCAAGCAAATAAATTATAAGTATTTAACTTATAATATGAACTTTTAGTTTATAATTGAGTTATAAACTGGAATAGGTTAATAAAGGAATTTATAAAAGAAAGTTGTTATAAATAAATAGAAATGGAATTTATAAACGTTGTTTTATAAATTCACTAACGACTTATTTTGATAAGATAATTGTTATAACTTATTTATGGAGTTATATTCACATTTTTGATGTGAATAATCCTTTGAAATAAAACGTATAGAAAGGATGAAATTGTTAACATAGTATATTCACGTTTTTGAATAGTGAATAATATGTTAAAGAAAATGTTTGAATGAGATGTTTAAATTGAATTAAAACGATCTAACAATGTTTTAAAATGTGTTGAGATTCGAAACCATAGATTTCAACATTCATTGTTGAAATAGACGTTTTCGAGAAATAAAAGGAAATAGTGGACTATAACACTGTTGTTATATTAAATGATTTCCGAAAGGAAATGTTTTGTATAGTATTGGGATTTATATATCTATTTTAATTTTGAATCCCTATACTAGTGATTTTGGGTTGTCGTAACGATGTTTTACGCAACATTCGTTTTGACCCAAATAAATATGTTTAAGAGAATGATTTCCTTAAAGAATGAAATATATACTTAATTTCGATTGAAGTATATTGAATATTTTCCAAGTGTTGAAAATAAATAAAAGATTTGTGAATTACTTATGAATAAATAAGTATAGAAATGTTTTCCAATAAGAAGTGAATATTTTGAGAATTTATCTTTTTGAAGATAAATTGAAAAGGAATATTGAAATGAGTAATTGAAATCGTATATTCATAGATATTGTGGATTATAAATTCACTAAGAAATTTATAAAAGGAAAGGAGAATTCGTTTAAAAATAAATATTGATTTATTTTTGAAGTTTGAAATTCTATATCTAGTAAAGATATTTTGGAAAATAAATAATTTGGAAAATTATTTGGAAACTGGTGATGTGTGCATATCCATTGATAGTTCAATAGCCGACTATCAATATTTCCCTTTGAATGGGTAATTGATGTGATTTGTTTTGAATTTAAATGCCACACTTATTTTTGAATAAGCGCTCACTATTCGGGTTAACCGGGAAAGGACCATGGGGTCGTATAACCCATTCCGAATATGTGATACGTCGTTGTGAATTGCATTGAAGATCGGTGTTGAAGACCCTGTATTTGCAAGAGCGATAGGATGACCTGTCGATTGACTCTGCAACGAGTAGCTACGGTATTGAGTTCTCCATATGTGATGGTGAATCCGATCAGGATTGTGAATATCCGGATTTGCAAGGACTTCTTTGTAAGTGCCTTCGGTTTTGTTCGAGCCCGGAACAGACTTGTATGGATTGTATGTCTGACGTTACAAATTGAGATATTAAGCCGATTTCATTCAAATATATTTCTGTTGGTGGCGAAGAATTTATTCTTTTAGCTTAACACCCTTCTCTGAGACATACGAGCTCAGAGGTTATATAGTTGAAGTTATCAGCGATATATTCCCAATTTGGTATTGTGACATGCTGAGTGTTGCTGTAAATGATCATTGTGTTGATTATTTGTGATAGGATCGTTTATTTGATCGTCTATCCTAGTGATCATTTCTATGATCATTTGTTGACCCAAAGCATGGCTTTTGTATAAAGTATGTTTTTGTGGACGTGACTTCGTCGAGCCTCACACCCCGTGAATGGTCAAAACAGGAAAGAAGCAGCAAGGTTATGAGGGGTAGCGCCCTTTAGGATGTGTGCATTTTCTTCTGGAAAAGGGTGGTATCATGGTATGGAGCCCAGATACTTACTCATGTTGAAAACACTTTGTTATGATTGTGTGAATTGATTGCGAGCGCTCGGTGAAAGGTCCCAAAGGACCGGGGGATGGCATATTCGGTCAGTTGTTACTCAGTTAGGGGTAACCCGGCCTTGTGTTGGTAGAGATCCGGTTTGGTTCTCGGGGATGTCCATCCAGAGGCATTCTCATGTGGCAATGGGAAGTTCCTTGGCCTGATCATTCGTTGGAAATCCAAAGAAACAATATGATCTTGTACGGTATTTGTTGTAGAACCTATCATTCACTTATGGTGGCGCCCCACTGTTTGGATGGTAGCTATAGTAGGCATAGTTCGGAATGTCTATGTTGGCTAAGATTTATATTCTACTTTCGAAATGAATTTTTCCTACACTATACACTAGTAATAATATCAAATGTTATTTTAAATGCGTATCAAGCATCTTTGACTATCATAAGGAGAAATCTCCTCCGATTCTGCGTTTGCATTGTGTGTGTATGCGGGAGGCCTTATGGTAGTCTCATTTTTAAAAGCATTGCGAATTGACTTTAAAAATATTCCTCTATTTTGATTTTAAAGATAAATAAACTGTTTTGAGTTCTCACACCAGTCACATGACTGACTCGGAGTTTATTGTTTTCCTTCCTAAACTCTGGGTGCCCACCAATTTTCACACGGGCAGTCAAGAGTTAGGTTTATCAGGATATTCTGGATATTCTGGAGTTGCTGGAGGCAAGCTGGATGGCATGACGTATTACTAGTTATATAATATTTCTTTTTCCGCTGTTTGTTTGATGTTGTATACTCTGATGATATGATGTAATGAAATGAAATGTATAAAATGTAATAACTGATATAGTTCTTTGTTTAAAGATTATTCGTTTATTATTATATGTTGTTCCGCTGCGATTGTGAGATTCTGTTGTTTTCTGTTCCGTTCTATGTTCTCTATTCTCTTTTTCTTCTATTTAAAAATTTTCTATCTTCTTATCTTTTCATCTCTTCTTCTTTCTTTTTCTTTTCTAAAATTTTTTTTTTTTTAAACCTTAACTATTCGGTTTATCGGCAACGAAAAATCGCGATCGTTACATGTAGCTTGCATACAAGTCTGTTGTTGTCCCCCTTTTAATACCTTCTGGTTGTTCCATAAATACAACTTCTTTTGGGTCTCCATGAGGAATGCATTGTTTACATCCAGTTGTCTGATTCTCCATTTCTTGTATAGCGCAATGGTCAGTATGACTCTTATTGTTGTTGGTTTAACTAAAGGAGAAAATGTCTCATAAAAGCCGAATTCATATTGTTGATTATAACCCTTAGCTACAAGCCTTGCCTTGTATTTGGAAATATTTCCATCAGGATTTCTTTTAATCTTATATGTCCACTTGCAGCCAACTACATTGCTGTCTTTAGTTCTGGTTGTGAGACTCCAAGTTTTGTTTTTGATGAGTGCTTTATATTCCACATCCATTACTTGTTTCTAGTTGATGTTTGTAACAGCATCCTTATAGTTGCTTGGCTCTGTTTGATTTAATTGTGCATTGTACACTTTTGGCTTATATATACCCCTCTTGGACCTTGTTGTCATATGATGTCTTGTTCTTGCAGGTTGAGGCTCATGTGCACTGATGTTATGTAACGCCCCACTCCGAGAGCCTCATTAACAAAGAGTATTATATGGATAATATCGTCTGCTATTGCGGACAATAGAGTATAATGGAAGCGACCATGTGTAATCTTACTTTAACTATCTACTGAACACGTCGAAAAGTGGAATTATTTTTCATCTCATGTGGTTCGACATATTCAATAAATACTTAAAGCAAAACTACAATGGCTAAAAGATCTATCAGAACAAAGCATAATAGAAAAATGAACATCATCACAGAACAACATCATATAATAAGCAAATAGTCTCAGCACCATACAACATCGAGTACAAATCCAAATATAAAAGTGGGTACAAAGCCACTACTCACACATCCGTGAGTCAAAAGAGTATATACAAGTAGTCATAATATTAGAGTATCATAAAGGATGGATAACAAGTAAAGCTATCTATAATATAACAGATATATCCAAAGCGGAAGCACCGAAGCAAGCTAAGTCCAAAGCGACCTAACCTGAAACAACTCGGTCTGACCCGAGCATAAAATACTCGGGTCAGGCTAGCTAAACAAATCAGTTAGATAAACTGAACAATAATCATGACAAGATAATGAGACAACATATAACATAATAATCTCCAAAAGAGAAACATATATCATGGTACAAAAAAAAACCAATATCTCTCACATAGAGAAGAAACAAACATCTAAGTAGAGATGTATAACAAGCCTCATATCATCGGCATAACATAAGCACAAGTGCCAGCGTAGGCATAAAACAAGTTCCAAATGTAGTCGCGCTTATCTCGTGTGGTTGCATAAAACCATCACCGAATGGCGCTACACGAGGGAATATAAATCACACAGAAAAAGCATTAGCGCGCTAGTACTGTACTCAATCACACAGGAAATATACCTCAGTGACACACCCATCACTTTAGCTAAGGGGCAACACCTAAAGGAGACAGTACGAAGACACTGTCCAGAAGGTGATGAGCCAGAAGGAGACAGTCCGAAGACACTATCCCAAAGGCAATAAACCCAAGGGAGACAGTCCAAAGACACTATCCCAAAGGTATCACTCAGAAAACACGTTGTAGTGGTAAAGGCTCGTAGGCCCAGTACTCGTTTACCACTAACAGTAGGAATGTGTCACAAACTCTTAGCAAGGAACCCGTAAAGTAGTAACGTGAGTCCCATACCCCGACGTTCGCACTAAACGGTTTACTAACCAATAGTAAGCTTTCACACTCAAAGTAGTAAAAAGTTCACCTCATGTCATCGGTAAACTAGGCCAAAAGGCCAAAACGATCAATCGAATAGGTCGGGGATTAATCGAAAAGATAAACGCGCGGATTCATGGTCCGTGTTTTACCTAACCATTTAATCACCTTTCCACTTCGCTTGAAGTGCAGAAGAGTGTATATTTTACTTAGAAAATAGTTGGAGAAAGCGGATTCTTAATCGTTTGAAAACCTCTTTAGAAATAGCCTTTGAAATTCTCCTATTATGGAGTAATTAATTTAATACTTAAAATAATACTAAACAATAATTTCAAAAGCAAATTTGATGGAAAATCACTTTAAAATTATTTATAAAATCCGTGCACGAAATCTAGAGACAAATCTAAAAGAAATCGGAAAATTTCAGAAAAATAGTCGAAATTATACCAAGTATAAAATCGCTGAAAACAAGTCGAAGTCACTAGTTCGACAGCAGATTTGAACCTACAAAAAGAGTGAAAATGACATGAAAATTGGTAGGAATGTAAACCCACATCCCTGCTCCAAACTGAAAAAAGAATCGGGCAATTCCAACTTGAAACGAAAAACTGTGTCGTCTCAAAGTCGGACAAAAATCATAAAACTTTGCTGTGTCAAAACAATCCAAAGGTCCCACTTCGACGACATTGTCGAAGGGTCATATCAACCCAGATCTTAATGAAAATTGGAAGGGGCATAGTACAGTACTCCTACTTTGATATGCAACAAGAATTGTTCGGTTCCGACTTGAAATGAAGAAATGACAACGTCCCAAAGTTGGTCCGATGATAACTGAAAATGATCACTGTTGTAAAACATTTTCTGGATGCTACTTCGGCAATAAAAACGAAGTATCTAACGCACCCAGATCTAAACCAAACTTTGCCAGCTTGAAGATCTCGATCTCATCTTTTCGACGAGACTGAAATCGATGAAATCCAACATAGGACCTGCTCGCAGCGAGGTCGCGAAATTGGACTTTTGAATTAAAATTAATCAATGTTTTTCAAAACAGTTACTAGGTGCTACTTTGGCAATAAAAACGAAGTAACAAACACACCCAGATCTTAAGAAAATTTTGCAGAGTTGAAGACCTCGATCTCATCTTTTCAACGAGATTAAAATCGATCAAATCCGACATAGGACGAGCCCGGGATGGCGTCGCAAATTCGGGGTTCTGCGCTGAAATTCGACTAAGGCCTGTAGCTATGCACTAACAGGCCAGAGATGAAAAACCATAATTTTGGCATAGTAGACATCAAATTCTAGCAAAATGAATAAAATAAAAATTATAGCTTAGTTTCTAAGCTTTCCGAAATGACCAAGATTGTCAAATTCCGACCAGGGATGAAAATTCTATGACTAAAACAATTCTCATATCTAAATTCTATATCACTGTCGTTTTGCTCTCAGGGTAGTAGCAAGAATGCACAGTTTTGATCAAATTAACTTCAAAATTTCATGAAACTCAAAGCATAAAATTTTTAGCCCTATATCTAGGCTTTCCAAAACATCCAAAATTATTAGATTTGGATAAGAAACGAGTAACTTATGGCCAAAACAATTTTAGGTTTTTATTTTTATGAACCCTGTAGTTTGTTGTTAGGTTAGCAACAAACAAACGTGATTTCGACCATTCAAACCTCAAAATCATGCAAAGCTCAAAACATAGAAGTCATAGATTACGAAAAAAGCTTTGCAGAACATCAAGAAAATCCTAATGCCGATTTAAGATGAATGAGATACGCCTAATTTACTAGCAGTAATATACTAATTTTAATTTCAGCTAGCATTTATTACCTCAACCAATGCAAGAAAAATATGCACAACCACTTGGTGTGCACTCCAAAAGCTAGGGAGAGGAGATCAAGAACCTTCATAACAAAAATAAACCAAAAATCATGTATTAAAAATTAATTTCAGAAATTAGAATGAAGATTAGAGAGTGATTAGAGAAGGATTGCTTTATCTTTTAGCTTGTATTAACCTAAATTAGCTATGTGGAGAGGAAAATGGATCTTCTACCAAATGGAGGCCATTAATTAGGTTTTTAGGAGATGTTGAGGGTTTGAAGAAATTATGAAGAGGAGGGTTAGGGTTTAGGGTGGGTTTAAGATAATATATAGAGGTGGGTAATGAGTTTGGTTTCACTAATTGACCCAATAAGAGAAGTGACATCCTAATGTTCACTAAAACTATTTAATGCTTCATTAGCCAACTAAAACCCACCATTATAAAACCACCTTTTTTTTTTCAAATAACTTTATTTTAAAGAAATTAGCGTATCCAAAAAATCCATTTTTAGCTCCATTTGAATTAAAATGATAATTTTAATTTATTATTCGGTAATTGCAATCCGGGGTTGTTACATGTTATCATCTGTGTGTTGACACTTTGATGGAGACAGCTCTTCCTCTAAGTCTATACCATTATTCTGGCCTGTGTTACTAGAAGGAGGACTTGAGATCTTTTCAAAATCATGATCTGATCCAGTGTCTTCTTTGGATACAGTGAGTTGTGATTCATTGTTTCTCTGCTTTCCTCCTTCAGTTGCACTGATACTCCAGTCTGACAGAATATGTATTGATGGTAATGATGCACTGCCTTTGTCATACACTTTCTTTGTGGTTCTGATATTTTCATCTGCAAAAGGAAATGTTCTTTCATTAAATACAACATGCCTTGAAACAAATATCCTACCATCATTACTCAAGCATCTATATCCCTTTTGATTATTTCCATAGCCAAGAAATGTACAAGTGGTGGATCTTAGGCTTAGTTTATGACTGTTATATGGTCTGAGGCATGGGAAGCATAAGCATCCAAATGTCTTCAGACTTTGATAGTTTGGTTTAACCCTAAATAATATTTCAATGGGATTTAGATGTTTAAGTACTTTGGTAGGTAGTCTATTAATCAGATAGACTACAGTGTTGAATGCCTTTGGCCAAAATTTTATTGGCATAGAGGCTTGAGCTAGCAGTGTTAGCCCTATCTCTACTATGTGTCTATGTTTTCTTTCAACAAGCCTATTCTGTTCAGAGGTATGTGGACAGGTTGTTCTTTGAAAAATTTCCCTTTTTTGAAAATATTCCTTCAGTGGTTTATATTCACTACCTACATCAGTCTGTATTGTTTTGAGCTCATTATTTGTTTGCTTTTCAGCTTGTGTTATAAACTATACCACAACCTTGCTTGTATCTGCCTTTGATTTTAAAAAATATATCCATGTATATCTAGAATAGGCATCAACAAAAGATATGCAATACCTGTATCTGTAGTCAGAACTTACTGGTGCAGGTCCCCATAGATCTGTGGCCACCAGTTCAAGTGGTTTATTGACTATTATATTGGAATCTACAAGTGGTAACTTATGGCTTTTGCCTAATTGACAGTAGATATATATATATATATGGTACAAAAGAAATATTATTATTACTAAGTACTTGTTTTACAACATTTACATTAGGATGTCCAAGTTTACAATGCCACAAATCAAAAGTTTCTTTGTCTTTCTTAACATTTGACACAAAACTATTGCACCATATATTTCTATTTTTTTTTCATTTCCCGTATTTCCAAAGTTGAACTTATATAGACCCTTGTCCACTTCACCCTTTAGTAATGTTTCATGATTTGGTAAGTCTTTAACAACACAGAATGTTGGGTGAAACTCAAAATACACGTTGTTGTCATTAGCAAACTGAGATACACTCATTAAATTTTTCTTAATTTTTGAAGCTCTTAGTAGATTATTGAGGTAAAGGTATCTTTTACCTTTGATACTGCTAGTTCCAACATGTGTGATGTTTATAGATTCACCATTACCCATATGTATAGTATGCATACCTGTGTATTCTTTGTTGCCAAGATTGAGGTTTTGAAGATTACTTGTGAGGTGGTTGGTAGCACCTGAGTATGGATACCAATCTTCATTTGTTATGCCCTCTGTTCTGGTGATTATTTTTAAACTTGACTGTTGCATTCTTGCATCCTTTGACTGATTGTTTGATCTTTGATTAATGTGTGCTATATTTGCACTTGATTCACCATTTTTCTGATGACTTGGATAATATTCAGTGACGGGTCTGAAATAGCATTGACTTGCTGTATGACCTGGTTTTTCGCAAATTTGACATTTTGCTATATTATTATTCCATTTATTATTTCTTCCTCTTCCTCTCTGACTGCCACCACCTCTCTGATTGTATGAGTTTTGTTTGACATTTTGTTTTTCCTGTACCTTATTTTTTGAACTTGCTGCATAGTTGATTAACAGTTCTTTTTTCTTTCTCTGTTCCACCCTTCCTTCACGTGATAATAGAATTGAATGAATGTATTGCATATTGGGTAGATTCTACCGTGATGAGATAATCGCAACAATAGATTCATATTCTGTATTTAGACCATTCAGTATAGAAAGAATTTGCTCTGTTTCTGACACTTTATGCCCTGCAGTATCAAGAAGATCACAATATGACTTTATATTTGTCAGATATTCCTCCATTGTCATATTATCTTTCCTTAAGTTCTGTAATTTTCTCTTGTAATACATGATTCTTGCAGTTGATTTTGTACTGAATATTTATTGTATTGCAGTCCATATCTCATATGATGTTTTGCATCCAACAAGTTTAGTGAGTAGAGATGGACTAACTGATGATATTAGCCATGCTGCTAACAGACTGTCTTGTCTCTGGTAACTGATGAATTCTTTGTTGATGACTCTTTCTCCTTTGCAGTTGGTAACCATTCTTGCTGGAATTTCTGCAGTTCCATACAATTAATCTTCTAAACCATGGCCTCTAATGCTGGTTTCAACTTGATATTTCCACAATATGAAATTGTTTTCATCAAGTGCAGTGGTCATTAAGTTATTCTTTGGTTTAATGATATTGCAGGGATTTATTTTGATGGTTGATGTTTCTTGATTGTCTGGTCTTGGCCCTTCCTGATTCTTGATTTCACTTGATGCAATTGATGAAACATCATCACTTCCTGCCATGGTGGAGTGTCTGGAAGTGATGTTGAGATTCTTGATGTTAGATCTATTGTAGTTCAGTCGAGCTTGTGAATCTTGAAGCAAGAATCTTAGTGTGGCACTGCTTTTGGAGGTTCTTGATTAAAGAACTCGATAAGGAGATGATACTACACTCTCAGATGACGATAATTCCTATAACTGAGGGCAACAGAGTGGTGGATGATGAGGCAGCTCTGACACCACCTCTGGATGGTTCGATGATGAGGCAAACAAATTTCTCTAATGAGATTTTATGGGTAATAAGCAATTGCATCTTGTCGTTTGACCGTTTTGGCTCTGATACCATAAAAGAAAACTGATTGAGAAAAGCAAAAGGATATTTTTGTTATTATTTCTTTCAATCATACAGAGATGTAGGCTACGGTACTGCTTTTATATGGTTTACAAATGCTCTTGATAATGTGATATTGGGCTATCTATTCTGGCCCAAGCCTTACAGACTCGTTACAGATATAACATACTACTGAGATATTCTTCACTTCATAATTGTTTGTCAAAGAGTTCAATTTAGTACAAAGTCATGTTGATGAGCATCTTATTTTTGACCTGATCTCAATCTGGGAATGCAACTTGATACAATAAAGAAAAGTGTTGCTAATATAGAATGAAGAATCGGCGTAAAATGGTAGACACACACATTATCTTCATAATAGATGAGGAATACCTACTGCACTGGATACACTTTTCTCCAATCTTGCTTAGTAGATTGAAGCATCATAGAGAACATGTGAATATAATCATCTTTTCCTTATCCAACTCTACATGTGTTACTCTTGACTACTTTTGATGCAACTGATAACAAATTGCTTTGACTTCAGATCTCTTACTGCACCAGTTTCCTAAAATTTCAGGGCTAACTTTAGTGTATATTTCAAATATACATAAAACTCTACTATATATATTATGTCCATGTAAGTAAATAATTCTACTGCTATAAAGGAAATAACTAATTACACAAATTTACCGAAACTATATGTGATGTAACTAGATTTTCACAAAAAACGATCGTAGCATTTAGGGTTAATTTCAGTAATCATTCATATTATATGCAAAATAGGGAGACAAGGAAAAGAAAAAATGTAACAAACCCTACAAATTAGGAGAAATATTGTTTTAGTTCCCAGAATTAACTCCAAATTATCCACTTAAAAGCTTACAAAAGCTTGAACTTTCTAAAAATTAAAAGTTAGTCCACATTCATGGAATTTGTACTGATAATTACCATATAATCACAACACCTACAGCCCAACAAAATATAGTTATTGTAAGCACCAAAGCCTAAAATATAACCAAAAAGAATCAATATATTTCCTAATGTTGAGCACTGGCGGAGCTCATCCTCTTACCTACGGGAACCTCGCAAAAGTTAACCATAATTCCGAGCGGATCTTTTATTTCCTTTTTAGGAAACTTACAACAGATTTATCCAAAATAATCAATCCGGATTTAAGCTCAACATCCCTATTTCCTTCTCTTTTCCGAAAGTTATTGGCCAACCTCAATCCCACCATAGGATTCAACTGATCGATATTTACCACCCGATCATCATACAGGCAGTTGAAACGACATCTACTTATTATTGCAATGATGATTTTCAGGGAGGGAAATTCGCATTTTAATACGATTTTAGTGTATTAGCTTCAAGTGATGTGATATGATCAGCGAATAGAGAGTAAGGATTAGTGTACCTAGTGCAGCATATTTTGGCAAGGCAAGGCTACGGTACTGGAAAAGTGACTGCATAGACGAGAGATGAGAGGTTAACCATGAAGTGTCTTTAGATATCTCCGTATTTTCTGCCACTATGAAAGTAAGAGCATTCCAAAATAAGACCGGCTCTTACTTTGACCCAAAAAGCCAACGGCTAAGCACAGTCGTTGGCACTTAATCCGCTATATAATAGCCGGCTAAGTGAGTGGTGTGTATTGCAATCCTCATCGCGTTATGGATTGCAATCCACATCACGTTGTGGATTGCAATCCACATCACGTTGTGGATTGCAATCCACATCACGTTGTGGATTGCAATCCAATGGATTGCAATCCACATCTTTACCCTTAGCCGGCTTTTTTTTGGCCGGCTAAGGGGAAGCAAAATTTTGTGCTTCTACCACTTGGTTGGGGATTGAAATGGAGTCGACTGCCATGAATCGACCCCAACCAACCCCACCGGTTGAGATTTCTCTAACGGACAATCGCAACTTAGTTGTATGAATTGGTATTTAAGTAAATTGGACACAAATAAATTGGGTTTAGGAAATAAAAATTGAGCAAATTTTGATTTTATTTTTTTAAACATTTTAAAGTTGGGTAAGTTGAAAGGAAATAGAGCTATGGCGTTTTCATTTACTAATAAAATAATTATTTATTTGGTTGCATGCTACAAAATTTAATTTACAAAAAATATATAATTTAGTGATTGATAATTTAATAAATCATATTTTATAGTTGATAATTTTAATTTGTTAATGTAAATTTAACCATTGAAAAACTAATTTTATTGGCTAATAATTTAAATTGAATAAGATAGATTGTAGTTAATAATTTAATTTAATGGCTAATCATCTAATAGATATAAATTAGGTTCAAAATTTTAAATTTAACTAATTTAACAAATAATAATTAAATAATAAGTGCAAACTCGTGCTACGCATACAAGTTTAGTATATAATTCTGTTAACAGTGTATTTTTTTAGATTCTATAGTATAGTGTATTTTTTAGATTCTATAGTATATGAAGACGAATGCATATATTTATGAGATGTAAATTTATGGATTAATTTTTTTATGAATACTACTAACAAAAATATTTTGATAAATCTACTTAAATACACTTGGAGAATGTATAGTATAATTAATATTTTAGAGCATAATTGTAACGACCCGTAATTTTCGATAATTAAAAATTTGTTAATTTAATAGAGTTTTGTGATTAATGTTGGGAGAGATGAAAATTTATGATTTGATAATAGGAATAAAATTGGGATAAAATGAAGTTGTATTAATTTAAGGTAATTGATAATGGCTTTGAATGTAATTCCAATTAATTAAAATGATTAAAAAGTTATAATTGGTTATAGATTGTAAATTAATTGTAATAATGTGTGTATTAATTGATAATTGGATTAAAGGAGTAGTTGATGAATTAAAGGTTGTACTAATCAATGAAATAATATGTAATAAAAGAAAATTGGATAGAATTAGTATTATGTAAGTTGTTATAACATTTGTTTGTAAATAATAAACGTACAAGTGTGGTTAAATGCAGAAAGGGTGATAAATGTTATTTGTTACCAATTTAATTAATCAATTACAAATAAATATAATAAATGTTACATTAATGTGAGTTAATAAAATAACTGCAGATTGAGAAAGTAATAAAATGTACAGAAATATCAATTACACTCACAAGGCAATAAATTGATTTAATAATAAAAATGAAACCAAGAAAATGAAGTTGCGGGATTTTAAATTTTTATTAATGTCAAAGTCAACAAAGGTTCAATATTATTGGAATACTGCAACTAATAAGGTAAAAGATGATAATTGTATAATATTTGTGTAATAAGATGTAAACAAATGTTAACTATGTCTATAGAGTAATAATGGATTGAATAAAAAGATTGAAACAAAATTAGATCAATTTATTGGAATTGAAATACAATTAATTGGATTTAATAACAGTTGAAATTGAACACTGTAATCGTGGAATAACCAACACTGAAATCTTATTAAACTTGTTTTAAATTATTGTAAATGTCAAAGTAATCAAAAAGGATGAAAATTGATTAGTTTATAAATATTGAATTAAAAAGTGATTAACTAATTTTATTTAATTAACGTGAAAATACTCATTATGGCCACTGACTCGGATTTCGACGAAACTAGTTTCATCGGATCCGTAACGGTGAATTATTGTAGGGTTCAAAGTTTCGTAGCGATCGGACTTGCCGTTTGATCGTGCGGGATCGAAACGCGTAGAGATCAAATTCAATTGAAATCAATTTGAAATAAGCTAATTTTAAGCTAACTTCTTTGTAAGATGGAATTAGGACTTGAAACCTATTTCATTGAGTTTAAAAACATTAAAAACATCTATTCTGATATTTGTGATGACCTATTTTCGTTTCGGGGTCAGAACGGGCTTTTTGGGCCGCGTGATCGTTTCGATCCAACCGTTCCTATATATAGGCTGTTATAAACCCGAGTAGTTTCTCATATTATTATATATGTATGTACATCTTCTTCCTCCTTCTCAAACCTAATTCCCAAATTCCAAAACCTAATTTCAAAAAAAAAACCAATTTTTTTAGCTCCATATTTGTTTCGAGTCAGGAAGAGGTTTACTTTGAGTTTCAGAGGAGAAAACCCTACAGCGACTTGGCGTCAAAGAGAGTTCGAGGCCAAACAAGGGGATCTGGGCGTGCTTTGAGTTCTAGAGGCAAAAACCCTAGAGCGACTTCAGGTCAAGAGCCAAATGACTTGGGTCTTGGGTCATTTTTGCAAAAACTCAGAGCAAGCACCGGGTAATTGAGGCGGCGACTCGAAGTAAGACCCAAAGACGAAAATTTTCAATCTTCTAACGTTAATAACTTTTGCATACGAACTCGGATTCATGCATGGTTTGTTCCACTAGGATCGTACCGAAATTCAAGACATTTTGACATTAATTTGAATGAATTCTGAGACTGTTCAAATTTGAGCCCTATTTTTGAATTTCAAATCAATTTGAATCCAAAAGTGAATGTTTTAATCCACTCACAATTACTAAACTATTTTATGTTAGTTAAATTAAATTTATGATGTAATTAGAAATTTATTGGTTGCTGTTTGATATGTCAAATTCTCATTCCGATTAAATTTGACTTTTATTGCATTTAATTATCGTTTAGTTTATTATTGAATTTTTAATTGTCAAATTTAATACCTGTTATTGATGATCAGTTATCTATTGATGTTTATTAATTTATTTAGATGATGATTATGACAGATGTTTGGTAGTTGATATTGGATGACTAGATGATATATTTTATATTGTTATAATATTGCAAGTTTCCTATGGGTTGAAATGATACATACCTGAACGATCTATAGGTTAGGAAAAAATCGTTATGGGTTGAAATGATAGACTTGAACGATTTTATGGATTTTATTGAATTCGGGATTGCGGTTTGAAATGACATATAACCGTAAAATTTTAAATTGCGAATCGAAATGATAAATATCCGTACCACTTTGTAAGAAATGCGGATTACGAATCTTAAGGCTGGAATAACATTAGAAGGGGGGTGAATAGTGTTATGTGGATTTTCTAAATCTTTTTAAATCTTATGTAATTTACTTACCAACAAATGCAATTAACAAACACAGATATAGTCACAAAATCAGACACAGATGTAAATACTAAATAAAAACAGTAAAGGAAAGAACACACCAAGATTTTATACTGGTTCGGAGTTATCCTACATCCAGTCCCGCACAATTATACAGATTTCTTTTCAAATAATCTCCCAGATTACACCCTCGATTTCAAGGCTATGAGATACACCCTCCTGTATTCGAGTCTGGGGCAAACTCTTTTGATTTAACGAGGCTACAAGATTACCTAATTGATTTCCGGGGCTACAATCGCATCCAATTGATTTCAAGGCTCAACCGCACCTTTTACTTTACAGTTTGATTTATAAATGATCCTATAACTCTGAATAGCGCTGAGATCTTATAAAGAGAGGGGCAGATAATCAAACAAGAGATAATCAAGTTTGATTCACTTGATATTTCAGCAGAGTGTAGTTTGGGATTCTTTTAGAATAAATGTAGAAGATGAAAAGGAGTGAAAACAAGTGAAATCTGATTAAAATTCATTTAGAACTACTAGTATTTATAGAAGATCGACAGCCATATCTATTCATGAAAGGATACGACGAATAGACACTTCTTTTGAAAAATTGAATTTTGAATTTTAACGGGCACCATGTCAACATGGGGGTTAGGAGTATGTCGACATGCTCTAGGCAAAAATGGTGATTTTTTCTTATTAAAATTGGTTTCTATAATTTGTCAAAACAATTTCTAAACTTTGTAAATATATTTGAATATAGTTTAAACATATAAAAGTAACTTTTAATATATATAATCTTAATCTATAAAAGTGATTTAAAATCTAAAAATATAAATATTTAAAAGCTAAATATTTAAAACAAGAGATAGTTTAAAACCAAGGACAATTTTGAAATCAAAATATTAAAAATGATAAAGATAATTTTGAGGCTAAAATTTTCAAACAAGAGAGATGTTTTTTTGTAAAGAAGGTTTTAAAAACATTTAAAATAAGAGATATATTTTTGAAAAGAATTTTCATAAAATTAGTGGATATCAAAATAGGACCATTATATGTTCCACTAGTTATTGTCATGGGTTCCATCCCACTAGGGTTCCATCCCTTTAACAAACTCGAAGCGGATTCCATTCCACGAATAAATTTTGAATAAAGATGTAAGTTCTTTCAAGAATTTTAATATAATTCTAGACTCACTACTTATCTTGTACTTTGAAATCTTGAACTCTTGATATCTTGATACTCATGAGTCTTCAATCTTGATATCTTCAATCTTGAATCTTTATACTGTACAGTCTTCATTCTTGGTACCTGCATGGTTATATCATGCATATACATACATACATACATACATACATACATACATACATACATACATACATACATACATACATACATACATACATACATACATACATACATACATACATATATATATATATATATATATATATATCTAAACTATAATGTTAGTATTTATATTTTGTAACAAGTCCTAAGGTGGTTGTCATCAAAACTATCATCTCAAGGACTAACACACTTTACCCTAGAGTAGAAAATTATATACGGACACCGGATTGGTTAAATTAAATGATTTTTAATTCTTTAAAGTTTTGAATTCAGTTAATTGGTATTCTGAAATGGAAATTAATTTATATAAAATGAATTATTTTCGGAAGTCCAAGTGTTAAATATTGAATTGAAAATGGTTTAATGAATTGCCCAAAGGATTTAATTTGGAATTCTAAAGTTGAAGTGTCAAAAATAAAGGAATTTATTGGAATTGAATTGTTGAAAATGTTTGGATATAATTTTGAAATCTATTTAAACAAATTAAAAATATTTTAATTAAATTAACCATTTTATTCAATTTACAACTATTTTTAATTTATATTAATCTATTACAACCATTTTAATTCAATTTAACATATTTTACCTATTTTAAACTAATTAGATTTATTTAATCTATTTTAAATCCATTTAATATAACTTAAATCTATTTAATCTATTTAAAAATTTACTTAATACAGTTTAAATCTATTTAATCAATATTTAATCTATTTAAATCACTTTAAAACTAATTAAATCAAATTTATATCTAGTTAAACTATTTTTTCTATGTAAACTATTTTAAATCTTCATAAACTATTTTTAAAACTATATAAACTATTCATAATTACCTAAACTATTTTCTAAAATTTCAGACTTTGTAATGTTGAAGTATTTATATTTAAATCCTTAATGATGATACAACCTAAGTTCGAATTTGGAATTGATACTTTTTATGAAATGATGTATTTGAGTGAATAAGATGATTTCGAAATGTGGATCTAACTAACATAACTTATCGAAGTTCGAAAGATATGCTTTGAAATTGAATATGATATATCTTGATAAAAATTGCGAATTTCCATTTTGAAATGTAAAAGAACCATACAGTGTGAAATAAGCGTTTGGTTGTTAAAGAGACCAGGATCGGATATTGTCATACTCTCTGCCAATACCAAAAACCACTTTAACAACTGTTTATGTGGCGGAAATTCCAAAAATGAAGTAGGATGGTTTGGCAAAATATTTCTGTATAAAGTATGACGTGACCCTGACTTCCGTGAGTCGGCTTAGATGTGACTAAAACATGAGCTATACCGGGCCAAGTGAAGTCGCACCTCCTATCGGGCACATTTCTTTGATGCTATACTTTGACTTTGTGATTGATTTTGGTGGCCACCCCTCAATTTTTGATATGGAAGTGTGTCTGAGGTAGGCGGTAGTAGCTGTTATGCGTTACCACCAGTGTGAGAGTGCAATTGGTTTGTCTACACTGGCATTGCCTCGAGTGCCATCTTCACAAGCCCTAGAGCACCTTCTACGAGTTTGTTTTGTACCATACCTGTGGGGTGCCTTCTGGGTAAATCTCACGGAGGAGCCTATGGTACTGTATAGACTATGAGAATATATAAAATGTATTAAGGGGGATATGAGTAACGCCTTAACGCTATTTTAATACTTTACTTTATTATAGACACTATTTTAATAGCGTAATGTACTACATAATGTAGATAGTTTAACGAATCCTTAGGAGATGGGAATCCTAAACATATCTTATGTTACTGCACTCACGTTAGACACTGCTAGGAAATGTCAAACCCCATAAACATCTTTGATGTGTATTTACCTTTGATTTAACTTACGTAAGATCTTTTAGTTCTGCCTTAGTGTTTTGTCTTTCCAATTTGCTCGGGTCAGCCTGAGCATTTCAGGGTTAAAGACCTATTGCTAGAGGAGATTTGCACTATTATTATTTATGATATGTATTTCACTACATCATGTTGTTCCGCTGCATTTATTTATTCTTCTTATCTGTAACTTTGATTCTATATTGTATTAGTATAATCAAATTTATTTGTAAATAGATCCATGAACTGTTATCTGATTATTGTATTTTGTCATTCCGCTGCGAGATTTTGTATTTGTTTATTTTTTTCTCTTCTTCTTATATACCCCAATAACCTTTTGTATGGTTTGAGTTGGCATGTGTGTCTTCTTAAATCGTCCAAAAAGGTAGGTCGTTACAATAATGCCTTTATATAGAAAAGTTTACATTAACTATCAGCCATTCATAATTGGTAAGCACTATAGTACTAAGCATGACATTTAATTAATTTTCAAATGTAATTTACATTGGTCCAACCTAGTTTTATCCTATTTTTAACATCAACGTTGATGATTCTAAATAATTAAACATTATTCTCATTTTTTTCAACTAATGTGAATAAGAGTTACATAACAAAATATATTATATGTATATTTTTAAAATATATAATGAAGTAAAATTAAAAATTAGTTTTAATCCATCAAAAAACAAAATTTTATATTCATCTAAAAGTGGATACCAATTTATTAGCATTAATGAGAATTAGGATGATTTAGCGGACAATTATCATTTGAGGTTAAAGGTTGGAGGTCGTGGTGTTCATGGACAAATTAGATTAGAGGTATCAATTAAAACATTGACGTATCAGTTATGTCAGACTTATCTAAGATAAGTCGGACGTAATTCTCGCTAACTGCTTTTTGGTTAACGTTTTCGGTGTCCATGAACCAGGGACTTAGTGTGTAACTATTCCGTAATTAGATTAAATATTAATAAAAGAGAATTAATTGTAACAATTGTCAAATTAGTTTGAACTGGAATCAAATGAAATTGCAACAATTTATTCCTTTTTAATACAGTTCATTTCCTTTGAAGTTAGCCTACTCGTAAACACTATTATTAACCCATCTTCAATTCATAATGATTTATAAACATCTCCACACTGTAAAAAAATTAAAATAATATAGCATAAACAATGTAAAGACCCGCAAATCCGTACCCCTTTTAGTGACACTAATCTGCATAGATTAACTCAAGATGAAAGGAAATACGAACCATTAGGTTTTAAGAAAGAGAAAAGAAGTAGAAGAAGAGAGAAGAGATAGAAAATAGAGAGAAAAGAAAATAGAACGGAACAGAATCTCACAATTCGCAGCGGAACAACATATAATAGATAAATGAATAATCTTTAAACAAAGAACTATATCAGTTATTACATTACATCACATTACATTTCATCATATCATCAGAGTGTACAACAACAATAACAAACAGTGGAAAAAGAAATACTAGATACTAGTAATATGCCATGCCATCCATCTTGCCTCTAGCAACTCCTGAATTCCAGAATATCCTGATAAACCTTAACTCTTGACTGCCCGTGTGGAAATTGGTGGGCACCCAGAATTTAGGAAGGAAAACAATAAACTCCGAGTCAGTCATGTGACTGGTGTGGGAACTCAAAACAGTTTATTTATCTTTAAAATCAAAATAGAGGAATATTTTTAAATTCAATTCGAAATGCTTTTAAAAATGAGACTACCATAAGACCTCCTGCCACACACACAATGCAAACGCAGACTTGGAGGAGATTTCTTCTTATGTTAGTCAAAGATGCTTGATACGTATTAAAAAGAAACATTTGACATTATTATTAGCGCATAGTGTAGAAAACATTTCGAAAGTAGAATATAAATCTTAGCCAGCATAGGTACCATTATAGTATGCTTACTATAGCTACCATATTAAATGGCAGATTCTACAACTAAAACCGTACAAGTCTCGTATTGTTTCTTTGGATTTCCAACGAATGGTCAGGCCAAGGAACTTCCCATTGCCACATGGAAACGCCTCTGGAAGGACGTCCCCGAGAACCAAACCGGATCTCTACCAACACAAGGCCGGGTTACCCCTAACTGAGTAACAACTGACACGAGTATGCCATCCCCCGGTCCTTTGGGACCTTTAACCGAGCGCTCGTAATCAATTCACACAATCATAAAGTGTTTTCAACATGAGTAAGTATCTGGGCTCCATACCATGATACCACCCTTTTCCAGAAGGAAATGCACATACCCTAAAGGGAGCTACCCCTCATAACCTTGCCGCATCTTTCCTGTTTTGACCATTCCGGGGTGTGAGGCTCGACGAAGTCTCGTCCACAAAAACATACTTTATACAAAAGCCATGCTTTGGGTCAACAAATGATCATAGAAATGATCACCAAGATAGACGATCAAACAAATGATCCTATCTCAAATAATCAACACAATGATCATTTCACAGCAACACTCAGCATGTCACATTACCAAATTGGGAGTATATTGCTGATAACCTTCAACTATATAACCTCTGAGCTCGTACGTCTCAGAGAAGGGTGTTAAGCTAAAAGAATAAATTCTCCGCCACCAACAGAAATATATTTGAAAGAAATCGGCTTTATATCTCAATTTGTAATGTCAGACACACAATCCATACAAGTCTGTTCCGGGCTCGAACAGAACCGAAGGCACTTACAAAGAAGTCCTTGCAATCCAGATAATCTCTAATCACGTCCGGATTTCCCATCACATATGGAGATCTCTATACCAGGGATCAGCCAGTGCAGAGACAATCAACAAGAAACCCTTTCGTTTTCGAAAATATCCGGTTTTCAACACCGATCTTCAAATGCAATTTATAACGACGTATCACATATTCGGAATGGGTTATACGACCCCAAGGTCCTTTCCCGGTTAACCCGAATAGTGAGCGCTTATTTTAAAAAAAATAAGTGTGGCATTCAAATTCAAGCAAATCACAACAAATACCTATTTAAAGGTAAATATTGATAGTCGGTTATTGAACTGTCAATAGATATGCCAACATCACCAGATTCCAAATATTTTCCAAATTATTTATTTTCCAAAAATATCTTTACAAGATATATATATTTTCCATTCTTCAAAAATAAATCAATATTTATTTTTAAACCCAATTTCCCAATTTCATTTATAAATTCTATATTGAATTTACATTCCAAAATATTTATGAATATACGATTTCCATTCGTTTTCAAATATTCATTTTCAATTTATCTTCAAAAAGATAAATTCAAAATATTCACTTAATATTGGAAAAGCATTTCCATACTTATTTATTTATAAGTAATCCACAAGTCTTTTATTTTCTACACTTGGAAAATATTCAATATGCTCTAATCGAAATTAAGTATATATTTCATTCTTTAAGGAAATCATTCTCTTAAACATATTTCTTTGGGCCAAAATGAATGTTGCGTAAAACATCGTTACGACAACCCAAAATCACTAGTATAGGGATTCGAAATTAAAATAGATATATAAATCCCAATACTATACAAAACATTTCCTTTCAGAAATCATTTACTATAACAACAGTGTTATAATCTACCATTTCCCTCTATTTCTCAAAAACGTCTATTTCAACAATGAATGTTGAAATCTATGCTTTCGATAGTTAATATATTTTAAAACATCTTTAGATCGTTTTAATTCTATTTAAAACATCACATTCAAAACCATTTCTTTAACATATTATTCACTTTTCAAAAACGTGAATATACTTGTTAACCAATTTCATTATTTCTATTCCTTTTATTTTAAAGGATTATCCACTGCCTAAAACATGAACATAACTCCATTAATAAATTACAACAATTTACTTATCAAGATAAGTCGTTGCGGATTTATAAAACAATGTTTATAAATTCCATTTCTATTTATTTTATAACACTTCCTCTTATAAATTTCTTTATTAATCTATTCAATTTCATATCTCAATGATATACTAAAAGTTCATATTATAAGTTAAATACTTATAATTTATTTGTTTGCAAAAACGGTCTTTTAAACCTCATAATTATAAATCTTATAACTTATAAGATTCGATTATTTATCCAAATCTATTCCCTAAATAACTTTACAAATTTTATTTATAAAGTTCCATTTATAGCTTCACCGTTATAATTCTATAATTTCATTTATTTATGAAATTCATTCACAATTCATTCTAACACTTATAAAAGCTCGTTTTACAATTCCAATATTTTTAATTTATAAATATAAATTTATAAATCTTTTATATGGATCAATTTATATTATTCTTTTAAAACGTCTTTGAACTCCTTTATAATTCATCATTTTGATTTATAAAATAGTCAAATTTCATAAATCCTATTTTTAAACTTTTTATAATAAATTCAGAAAACCCAATTTAACTATTTTATAAAATCATTCATCCCATATTTTCAAAAAAAATCAACCTTTACTATATTTCTCAAAAATCATAATTTTTTTAATTTTAAAATTATAACGTTTATTTATTTAAGATGAATTAATTCCAAAAAAATATTTTATAAACGTATATTTCCAAAAATCACTTTAGAAATCCCTTAAAAATCAAAAATCGTTATTTTTAAACTTCAAAATTGGATCCGATGATGCAACACATCAAATAGTCAATCACGACTTTCAAACATCATATATCGATATGATAAACAATCAAATATCACAATATCTAAAATCAATAAATATTTGTGAGGAATCCAGTTGGATCCCTCCAACCTGTTTCCCTGCATCCACAGACATTAGCACAATACCAATTCCACTTCGAGGTGGAATATCGCGGTATATGGGATTTTATAAAATATTATCCGCTTACTAACGGCGCAATAGGGTCTCATCCGCTATACAATGCGGGAAATCAATCAACTGCAATATATACATATGCCAATATATATATATATATATATATATATTGCTATATATAGATATATCCTACAATATCTAATATCACAATCAAGCAAACAATCAATAACAGCAAATTCAACTTATAAATTTTTGAGGGAGAAGTTCTCACCTTTGCTTTTATTTTGCAATCCATTTCCCATCTTGACTCGATTTTCTTGATTTATACCTTGTATAAATATTTACACAATTTATTAATGTTCGAACAGATCGAATAATAAATTTTCATTTGATAATTTCGATTCATCGGTGATTTCATTTTAATATTCAAATTAACTGATAGTTTTATTTAAACCAATTTCTTCTTTACATAAATTTATTTTAACAAAAAATTAAATTTAATTAACCAAACTCTCTTTTAATAACTTAATCAATTATAAATTCAATTTTTTAACTAAAAATTTCTTTTTAGTAACTATAATAGATAAAACAAATTAATTATCGTAAACTATTGTTTATAACAACTTAACTAATCATTTCACTTTAAATTAATATCTTTAAATCAAATTCTTTTAAATAATTAAATTTATCTAACTAATGATTGAATTCTTCCTTTTATTTTAATAAATTTGATTAATTAAAAATTAAATTTTAAACTAACAATTTTATTCTTAATATAATAATTTGAACTAATATATTTCTTTTAATCAATTTCTGTTAAATAAATTTATTCAACTAAACATTTTACTTATGAAAATAACTTTCCTTTTACTGTAAACTAAATTCTCATTTGGTAATTAAATTAAGCAGTAATTTATTTTTTTATAATAATAACAGCAGTGCATATTCAATTAAATCAAAACAAAAAAATGAATTTTATAACTCACTGCAAATTGGACAACCCCAGATCGAACAGACTTCTACCCCAAACGAAACCCTTGCCGCGATCCCTAGGTCGCCGTCGCGCCTCGCTTCCCAGCCACTTCGAACCCCCACTCGCGATCCTCGAGATCGCCTCGTGCCACGCGCACGCGGCCGCTGCGCTTGAGTGCCGCGCCATCTCCACGTCGCCGCCTCCACTGCTACTCACGAGCGACCAATTGCAATCGCGACCCCATCTCCATGCCTGCGCCTCGAGCGTGCGCCGCTATCCCCAAATCACCTATCGACATCGATGTCGCGTGTACCCAAACGCGAGCGCCAATCGCGAGTTGCCCTAGCATCGCCTCCATCATCTCGCGCGCCGCCACCGTGCCCTTCGAATCGCGCTCGTCCTCATTTTGATTTGTTCGGCCCTTTTTTTTTATTGAATGGATTTGGAACTGAGGAATTGAGGGAGAGAGAGTGAGGCGCGAGATTTAGTGAATTCAATGAGAAAGGGCTTCGGCCATTAATTGTTTTCTTGTTCAATTGATTTTGATTTACTGGAGAGGGAGAGGGATATTTAAAACAGAGGGAACATGGGTTGCACGATTTCTATCGTGATTTTCTATGTGACTTAAGGCATAATCGAAGGAAGAGCGTGCTGCTGTTTGACTAATTTTAAATTTAAATTTAATTTTAAATTGAATTCGATTCAATTTCAATGCGTTTACTTACCGTGTGCTCACATATCAACTCCGAAAAATACGAAATTTGAAATCCGAGAATAATTCAATATTACGGACCCAATGGAACTGGTTTCGTCGAATTCAGAGACTGTCTCGGACGGCTATTTTAAATATCGATTCAAACGATTAAAATTTCAAAACTGAACAATTCACTTCCAAATTAAATTCTGAAGCTTCTATAATCTTCAGTATTATCAATATGAATTTTACAAGCCTTTGAAATATTTTAAATCAGCTTAAAATTGAAGATTCAAATTTTTATTCAACTTCAATAGATTAAATTCTAAAATTTAATCGCCAAATTCATTCTGATAATTTGAAATTCAATTCAAACCATCATTCAAATATTTAAAATTAATTAAATATTCTCAAATTAAATTGTTCAAAATTCTGGGTCGTTACAATCTTCCCCCCTTAAAAGAA
Organism: Allium cepa; assembly: GCA_030765085.1. Lineage (NCBI taxonomy): Eukaryota > Viridiplantae > Streptophyta > Magnoliopsida > Asparagales > Amaryllidaceae > Allium > Allium cepa. Next base: position 573,270,828 of record CM060937.1, on the reverse strand, counting down.
TTTCGTCCCGAAATTACAAGTTAAGAAGAATGCCCTTATCCCGTCTTTCATTTTTCACAATCCAAATTGTTTTATCAACTTACTAACCTAAATCTGTTTACTAGAGATTCACTATCATTTCAACTAGCTTTCCAACTTCAATTATAAGTTTCAACCAACACTGTTCTCCTAACAATTCAAATTTAAATTCAAATTTAAATTTTAAACTTTCAAAATTTCTCAAAAAAATTTTAACACCCTAAATTTTCGAAAAATTTCGCCAGCGCCTCCTTTGCGCGGCTAGCTCGGTACGACTACAAAATGGCACCACGGCCCCTCAGAATCAAAAAGAAAAGAGAAAGCCAAGTGGCTGGAGAAGAAAATCATCAAATTTCATACTGAAATTGAAATACGTACCTTTTTGTCGAGCAATTCAGTTTTTATCTTTGAAATCAAAATCCAATCCCTTTATAATACCTGTATATCCTGCTATCCATAATATCCAATTCCAACATTCAAACCATTTTGCCAATTCATTACAAAATTTCCAATATATGCTTCTTATACAGTTTTACTTCACTATTGAAGTCACATATTCATTTCATTCAATTTTACTTCAATTCAATTCACAATTTCAATTCTATTTGAATTCAATTCATAATTCTAAATATTGAATTCTATCGATTAACTTTCATTTGCTAATTCATATGATTACTTTAAATTAGTTTCATTCACTAATTCATTTCAAATTTCCTTATTCAATTCATCTTGAATTTATTGAATTACTAACAAAAGGAATTTCAATTTATTTCTTTTACTTACTTGAATTTATATACAAGTTCAAATTTATCTTCAAATTTAGCTCACGACTAAACTTTAATTTTAACCAATTCAAATTCCAATTCATTAATCCAAGAGTTAATAATTTATCAAGTTAGTTTACTTGAATTCAATCCATTTTATTTCTTATTTAATTCAATATACTAATGATAATAATTTAATATTATTAACAACCATGCAACCATATACTATAATAATTCATAGAAAAATCATTTCTTTTCTATCCAAAAATAGTTTTGGGCAAAATTATCTTATTCACCCGATTCAAAAAAAATTTTATATTCACTAACAAATACGCGCTCATATCTATTATTACACTTAAACTCATTCTAGAGTACTGCTGACTCTATCTCTAATGAGTAACACCCAACAGAACCATGGTTGTCGCTTAACCATATGCTCTGATACCAAATGTAAAGACCCGTAAATCCGTACCCCTTTTAGTGACACTAACCTCCATAGATTAACTCAAGATGAACGGAAATACGAACCATTAGGTTTTAAGAAAGAGAAAAGAAGTAGAAGAAGAGAGAAGAGATAGAAAATAGAGAGAAAAGAAAATAGAACGGAACAGAATCTCACAATTCGCAGCGGAACAACATATAATAGATAAATGAATAATCTTTAAACAAAGAACTATATCAGTTATTACATTACATCACATTACATTTCATCATATCATCAGAGTGTACAACAACAATAACAAACAGCGGAAAAAGAAATACTAGATACTAGTAATACGCCATGCCATCCATCTTGCCTCTAGCAAATCCTGAATTCCAGAATATCCTGATAAACCTTAACTCTTGACTGCCCGTGTGGAAATTGGTGGGCACCCAGAATTTAGGAAGGAAAACAATAAACTCCGAGTCAGTCATGTGACTGGTGTGGGAACTCAAAACAGTTTATTTATCTTTAAAATCAAAATAGAGGAATATTTTTAAATTCAATTCGAAATGCTTTTAAAAATGAGACTACCATAAGACCTCCTGCCACACACACAATGCAAACGCAGACTTGGAGGAGATTTCTTCTTATGTTAGTCAAAGATGCTTGATACGTATTAAAAAGAAACATTTGATATTATTATTAGTGCATAGTGTAGAAAACATTTCGAAAGTAGAATATAAATCTTAGCCAGCATAGGTACCATTATAGTATGCTTACTATAGCTACCATATTAAATGGCAGGTTCTACAACTAAAACAGTACAAGTCTCGTATTGTTTCTTTGGATTTCCAACGAATGGTCAGGCCAAGGAACTTCCCATTGCCACATGGAAACGCCTCTGGAAGGACGTCCCCGAGAACCAAACCGGATCTCTACCAAAACATGGCCGGGTTACCCCTAACTGAGTAATAACTGACACGAGTATGCCATCCCCCGGTCCTTTGGGACCTTTAACCGAGCGCTCGTAATCAATTCACACAATCATAAAGTGTTTTCAACATGAGTAAGTATCTGGGCTCCATACCATGATACCACCCTTTTCCAGAAGGAAATGCACATACCCTAAAGGGAGCTACCCCTCATAACCTTGCCGCATCTTTCCTGTTTTGACCATTCCGGGGTGTGAGGCTCGACGAAGTCTCGTCCACAAAAACATACTTTATACAAAAGCCATGCTTTGGGTCAACAAATGATCATAGAAATGATCACCAAGATAGACGATCAAACAAATGATCCTATCTCAAATAATCAACACAATGATCATTTCACAGCAACACTCAGCATGTCACATTACCAAATTGGGAGTATATTGCTGATAACCTTCAACTATATAACCTCTGAGCTCGTACGTCTCAGAGAAGGGTGTTAAGCTAAAAGAATAAATTCTCCGCCACCAACAGAAATATATTTGAAAGAAATCGGCTTTATATCTCAATTTGTAATGTCAGACACACAATCCATACAAGTCTGTTCCGGGCTCGAACAGAACCGAAGGCACTTACAAAGAAGTCCTTGCAATCCAGATAATCTCTAATCACGTCCGGATTTCCCATCACATATGGAGATCTCTATACCAGGGATCAGCCAGTGCAGAGACAATCAACCAGAAACCCTTTCGTTTTCGAAAATATCCGGTTTTCAACACCGATCTTCAAATGCAATTTATAACGACGTATCACATATTCGGAATGGGTTATACGACCCCAAGGTCCTTTCCCGGTTAACCCGAATAGTGAGCGCTTATTTTAAAAAAAATAAGTGTGGCATTCAAATTCAAGCAAATCACAACAAATACCTATTTAAAGGTAAATATTGATAGTCGGTTATTGAACTGTCAATAGATATGCCAACATCACCAGATTCCAAATATTTTCCAAATTATTTATTTTCCAAAAATATCTTTTCAAGATATATATATTTTCCATTCTTCAAAAATAAATCAATATTTATTTTTAAACCCAATTTCCCAATTTCATTTATAAATTCTATATTGAATTTACATTCCAAAATATTTATGAATATACGATTTCCATTCGTTTTCAAATATTCATTTTCAATTTATCTTCAAAAAGATAAATTCAAAATATTCACTTAATATTGGAAAAGCATTTCCATATTTATTTATTTATAAGTAATCCACAAGTCTTTTATTTTCTACACTTGGAAAATATTCAATATGCTCTAATCGAAATTAAGTATATATTTCATTCTTTAAGGAAATCATTCTCTTAAACATATTTCTTTGGGCCAAAACGAATGTTGCGTAAAACATCGTTACGACAACCCAAAATCACTAGTATAGGGATTCGAAATTAAAATAGATATATAAATCCCAATACTATACAAAACATTTCCTTTCGGAAATTATTTACTATAACAACAGTGTTATAATCTACCATTTCCCTCTATTTCTCGAAAACGTCTATTTCAACAATGAATGTTGAAATCTATGGTTTCGATAGTTAATATATTTTAAAACATCTTTAGATCGTTTTAACTCTATTTAAAACATCACATTCAAAACCATTTCTTTAACATATTATTCACTATTCAAAAACGTGAATATACTTGTTAACCAATTTCATTATTTCTATTCCTTTTATTTTAAAGGATTATCCACTGCCTAAAACATGAATATAACTCCATTAATAAATTACAACAATTTACTTATCAAGATAAGTTGTTGCGGATTTATAAAACAATGTTTATAAATTCCATTTCTATTTATTTTATAACACTTCCTCTTATAAATTTCTTTATTAATCTATTCAATTTCATATCTCAATGATATACTAAAAGTTCATATTATAAGTTAAATACTTATAATTTATTTGTTTGCAAAAACGGTCTTTTAAACCTCATAATTATAAATCTTATAACTTATAAGATTCGATTATTTATCCAAATCTATTCCCTAAATAACTTTACAAATTTTATTTATAAAGTTCCATTTATAGCTTCACCGTTATAATTCTATAATTTCATTTATTTATGAAATTCATTCACAATTCATTCTAACACTTATAAAAGCTCGTTTTACAATTCCAATATTTTTAATTTATAAATATCAATTTATAAATCTTTTATATGGATCAATTTATATTATTCTTTTAAAACGTCTTTGAACTCCTTTATAATTCATCATTTTGATTTATAAAATAGTCAAATTTCATAAATCCTATTTTTAAACTTTTTATAATAAATTCAGAAAACCCAATTTAACTATTTTATAAAATCATTCATCCCATATTTTCAAAAAAAAATCAACCTTTACTATATTTCTCAAAAATCATAATTTTTATAATATTAAAATTATAACGTTTATTTATTTAAGATGAATTAATTCCAAAAAAATATTATATAAACGTATATTTCCAAAAATCACATTAGAAATCCCTTAAAAATCAAAAATCGTTATTTTTAAACTTCAAAATTGGATCCGATGATGCAACACATCAAATAGTCAATCACGACTTTCAAACATCATATATCGATATGATAAACAATCAAATATCACAATATCTAAAATCAATAAATATTTGTGAGGAATCCAGTTGGATCCCTCCAACCTGTTTCCCTGCATCCACAGACATTAGCACAATACCAATTCCACTTCGAGGTGGAATATCGCGGTATATGGGATTTTATAAAATATTATCCGCTTACTAACGGCGCAATAGGGTCTCATCCGCTATACAATGCGGGAAATCAATCAACTGCAATATATACACATGCCAATATATATATATTGCTATATATAGATATATCCTACAATATCTAATATCACAATCAAGCAAACAATCAATAACAGCGAATTCAACTTATAAATTTTTGAGTGAGAAGTTCTCACCTTTTCTTTTATTTTGCAATCCATTTCCCATCTTGACTCGATTTTCTTGATTTATGCCTTGTATAAATATTTACACAATTTATTAATATTCGAACAGATCGAATAATAAATTTTCATTTGATAATTTCGATTCATCGGTGATTTCATTTTAATATTCAAATTAACTGATAGTTTTATTTAAACCAATTTCTTCTTTACATAAATTTATTTTAACAAAAAATTAAATTTAATTAACCAAACTCTCTTTTAATAACTTAATCAATTATAAATTCAATTTTTTAACTAAAAATTTCTTTTTAGTAACTATAATAGATAAAACAAATAATTATCGTAAACTATTGTTTATAAGAACTTAACTAATCATTTCACTTTAAATTAATATATTTAAATCAAATTCTTTTAAATAATTAAATTTATCTAACTAATGATTAAATTCTTCCTTTTATTTTAATAAATTTGATTAATTAAAAATTATATTTTAAACTAACAATTTTATTCTTAATATAATAATTTGAACTAATATATTTCTTTTAATCAATTTCTGTTAAATAAATTTATTCAACTAAACATTTTACTTATCAAAATAACTTTCCTTTTACTGTAAACTAAATTCTCATTTGGTAAATAAATTAAGCAGTAATTTATTTTTTTATAATAATAACAGCAGTGCATATTCAATTAAATCAAAATAAAAAAATGAATTTTATAACTCACTGCAAATTGGAGAACCCCAGATCGAACAGACTTCTACCCCAAAGGAAACCCTTGCCGCGATCCCTAGGTCGCCACCGCGCCTCGCTTCCCAACCACTTCGAACCCCCACTCGCGATCCTCGAGATCGCCTCGTGCCACGCGCACGCGGCCGCTGCGCTTGAGTGCCGCGCCATCTCCACGTCGCCGCCTCCACTGCTACTCGCGAGCGCCCAATTGCAATCGCGACCCCATCTCCATGCCTGCACCTCGAGCGCGCGCCGCTATCCCCAAATCACCTGCCGACATCGATGTCGCGTGTACCCAAACGCGAGCGCCAATCGCGAGTTTCCCTAGCATCGCCTCCATCATCTCGCGCGCCGCCACTGTGCCCTTCGAATCGCGCTCGTCCTCATTTTGATTTGTTCGGCCTTTTTTTTATTGAATGGATTTGGAACTGAGGAATTGAGGGAGAGAGAGTGAGGCGCGAGATTTAGTGAATTCAACGAGAAAGGGCTTCGGCCATTAATTGTTTTCTTGTTCGATTGATTTTGATTTACTAGAGAGGGAGAGGGATATTTAAAACAGAGGGAACATGGGTTGCACGATTTCTATCGTGATTTTCTGCGTGACTTAAGGCATAATCGAAGGAAGAACGTGCTGCTGTTTGACTAATTTTAAATTTAAATTTAATTTTAAATTGAATTCGATTCAATTTCAATGCGTTTACTTACCGTGTGCTCACATATCAACTCCGAAAAATACGAAATTTGAAATCCGAGAATAATTCAATATTACGCACCCAATGGAACTGGTTTCGTCGAATTCTGAGACTGTGTCTCGGACGGCTATTTTAAATATCGATTCAAACGATTAAAATTTCAAAACTGAACAATTCACTTCCAAATTAAATTCTGAAGCTTCTATATTCTTCAGTATTATCAATATGAATTTTACAAGCCTTTGAAATATTTTAAATCAGCTTAAAATTGAAGATTCAAATTTTTATTCAACTTCAATAGATTAAATTCTAAAATTTAATCGCCAAATTCATTCTGATAATTTGAAATTCAATTCAAACCATCATTCAAATATTTAAAATTAACTAAATATTCTCAAATTAAATTGTTCAAAATTCTGGGTCGTTACAAACAATCTTTATAGAAAATAAAAAATAATTGCTAAGATGTTCCATAAGATCTCCAAGTATTCGGTGTTAACCATGCATTAGATAGGAAAATACCTACTACTTATGAACCATTTCATGGTCATTGAAGCATTGACGTAGAAAAATGTATTACCATAGGTAGATTAAGATGGATAATATCTAATATTACAAAAAATAAGTCTAGGTTGCATATAAAAAAATAAATTATTTAGATAAAAATTAAGTTTATAGAATGCCTATTTAGAACTAAACTTTCAACACTTTTCTCGAAACACAATATATAAATTTATAATTTGACTATTCTTTTACATCATAGATGATATTTTCCCTACTTGATTTTCTTAAATACTTACAGTTCAAAATGGAAAATATATCAACTTCATCTCAAACTATACTCAATTAAAGATTCTTTGATGTACATGTGTTAGTAAACTAATTATGCCTTATAAATTTACGAAGGAAATGAAATTCGTGGTCATACTAAACAAACAAAAACAGATTTGAGAATTTATTATGTATTAGTTATCTTCGATGCTAACTTAAAAAATTAATTTGCTTTAAATATGATCATATTAATTTTCAAAATTTTTGATTGGATTCTATTATAACATCAAACGATCAAATTATAAAATAAACATATTACCAAATTATCAAATTAACTAAATTACATCTACTTTATATTGAGTTTGATTTTTTTTGAAATAAAGCATTTAGCTTTAAAACTAAAAATATTAAAGAAACTAAACATACCATTATTTTTAAAACTGAAAAGATAAATGGGAATTAGTTGTTGACCTATAACCATTTGACCTTCTATCTGTCGTATCTAGAGTAACATTTAGGTTTATAAATCACGCAATACTTTTTGACTAATAATTATGTATATTGTATCTATTTTATTATTATTACTATATTATGCCTTTTCAGAAAACTTGACTTGCTAACCATGCATATTCTAACTTTGATGATTCCAATTACTTGAACTTGATCTTGGTTTGTTTGAAAATGTACAAATAATATGAATGAGAGCTACACAACACGTTTAATAAAAGCATACTTTAGAGATAAACATTTAAGTAAATTAAAAATTAGTCTTAATCCATCAAAAAAAATAAAATGTTATTTTGATTAAAGTGGACACTAATTGATTAGGATTAATGAAGATTAATATGTAACTCTTCTCTAACAATAAATTTCAACAAAAGAGAATTGTTGTAATTCTCAAATTAGTTTGAATTTGAAGTAAATGAATATTATCAATTTATTCCTTTTATATACAATTGTTTCCATTTGAAGTTTGTTTACTTGTAAACATTATTAATAACACATCTTCAATTCGTAATGATTTATAAACATCTCTAAACTGCAAAATAAAATCAAAACAATATTGCATCGAATATCATTGTAGAAAATAAAAGATAATTGCTAATATATTCCATAAGATCTTCAAGAATTCAGTGATAACCATCCATTAAACAGGAAAATGTGTGTTATTTATATACATTTCTTGGTCAATAAAGCATCACTACAGAAAAATATATTAAACCGTAAGGCAATTAAAATGGATAATATCTCATATTACAAAAATGAGCCAAGGCTGAGTATAAAAAATAAAATATTTAATTAAAAATTAAGTTTATATAACACATTTCTAAAACTAATTTTCAACTTAAAGTTACATATGGTGGACTGAACAAAAGTAATATTTAAACATTTATATCTCAAATACTGTAACGACCCGCAAATCTGTGCCCCTTGAGTCAACGCTATTCTACATCAATCGACTCAAGATGAACAGAAATGCGAACCATTTTGATCAAAGAAGAAGAGGTAGAAGAAGAGAAAACAGAAAACAGCATCAGAATCTAACCATCGCGGCGGAATAATATATAATAGATATTCAATGATCTTTTCTCAAAAGAAAACTATATCTGTTTATACATACATCATCAGAGTACATCATCAGAGTTCCACATCAATAACATACAACTGGATACACAGCGGAATAATAATCAAGTATGAAAGTACGTATCCCCATCCAGCTCGTCTCCTGAGCTCCACAGCATCATATCCTGTATCCTATAATACTCGGTCTGACCCGAGCATTACAGTTAAATAACACCCGAGTCAGTCTGGAATACCAGCGTGAGAAATCACACTCAAATTGATTATTAACATTTCAAAAATTCTTTTGAAAACAAAAGTATCTCGTAAGTCCACGCCACGACTAAACATGCTGGGTTCTTACCTTACGACAGCTAAAAAAATTTATATTAAAATCCTCTGATATTATAATAGGGTCTATATACAAATACTATTAAAATAACCGAAATTGTTACATCTATTAAATTCCAGCTACTAGCCACAGAGTGGGTAATACAAACAAAACTCATAAAAGGTGCATAGGGAGGATGGATTTCCAACTAATGACTAGGCACTGGGGTACCACCTATCATAGTACGTGGTCTAGATCACAACAGAGGATCACTCTCGACCCCCTGCAACACAAGATCGGGACTGCCCCTTACTGGATAATCCCGAGTAAGATCACCCCATGGTTGTGTTCAGCAACCGCACCACTAAGACGAAATAAAATGGACATCTAGACAGAGATGGCCTTACCCTGAAGTGGGTGCTACCCACCTAGCCTTGTTGCATAACCCCTGATTTTCAGTCATTCCCGGTTGATGAGGCTTGAGGCTAAGCGTTACCTTTTAGAACATATCCCTTAGAATGCCCATCGTCCACCTGATGATGTTCCGAAAGCACTCATCCATACAAGTTCGTCCCGGATTCGAACGTAACTGAAGGCACTACTCCTACTACATCCATTTTGGAAATATCCTCAGGATTAGTAGTGACTAGCCCTTGCACTTCACTGCTCCATCTTCAACTCCGAACTCGTTTTTCCCACGAAAACATACAAACCGGATCGAAGTGGTTTTCGAGAAATAAATCCCGATCCCGGTCTCTTCGAAACGATCAACGCATTGTCCATTATTGATAGTCGGTGACTAAACTATCAATTAATATTCACAAACATCCATCCAACATAAATAATTTCCCCAAATTATTTATTTATCTCAAAATATTTTTGTAAGATATATTTCCACCTTTCAAACCTTTTTGAAAACAGTTTCAAACTGCCTTCCTTTTACATAATAAATTTCCTAAATATTTTCTATTTCCATGAGATCACCAAGCACAACACTTTAGATTTTAGAACAATTTAAAAACACTTTATTATAAAATATACTTTAAAATATTTAAATTAATAAAAACTACTTTAATACTTAACTAAATATATATACTTTAAGAATATTTAAAATAAGGCTGCTTTATAGAATATAAAACCAAATTTCTCTTTTAAAAACAAAATACCAAGTCACCTTAAATAATTACTACGATAATAGATTTGAAAAATACCTACTTCAGAATTTAAACATATAGAAATAATAAATTTTCTAAAACATAATTTTATATTTAAAACTTTTATCTTAGATTTTAAAATTTTACTTTGAAAACGTACTATCCAGGGAAATATACTTCTCTTCACATTCTTTAAAAATAAATCACTATTTATTTTTAAACAAAATTTTATCATTCCTTTCATAAATTCCCATCGTGAATTAATTCTTTCAAATATCCACTGATATACTACTTTACTTTTATAAACCCAGTTTATAAATTTCATAGCCACATTCTCCTTTAAAAATCCCGGTTTTACACACTTAAATCGTTTCTCGAATTGATTGCCAATTTACTCCATTTATTCCAAAATCCATTAACTTCAGATTTAAATCCTTAATCACGATTTAAAATACTTTTAACTGAAAGTACCAATTTTAGATTTTCCAAATTTCTTCTTTATCCTTTTAAATAAATTTAAACTTTGAATTTTAAAATAATTCTTTATTCCTTTAAATGATATCACTTAAGTTCACAATTCAATAGTTTTTGTTAATTCAAAATCCCTTTTTTTCATACTCGAAATTATTTATTAGTATTTTAATATCACTTCCATTCCTTTTTAATTCATTCTTAGTTTATTCAAATTCGCTATAATTATTTACTTAAAAATCCACTCTTTTATTTGTCTTTCCAAAAATCCAATTTATATATTTTGATAACTCAGTGTATCGAAATATATTCAAGCAAACCATATCATTCAATATTCCAATATAATTCATCATAGAATATCAAATAATCACAACAGAAAATATTAAATAATTTAAATAAATGATGAGCAATCCAGTTGGATCTCTCCAACCTCTTTCCCTGCATCCCCAGACGTTAGCACAATATAAAATACCAATTCCACTTCGAGGAGGACTATCGCGGTATATGGGATTAATATAATATCATCCACTATTATGCGACGTATATGGTCTCATCTGCTATATAATGTGGGAAATCAATCATTCCAAGATATATATTACATATATGTACTATATAATATATCACATCCAATCAATTCAATCAATCATCCAATTATTTAAATTTAATTATTAAATTTAAATTAAACCCAGATGAGTGAGATTAACTCACCTTTGATTTTACAATCCCAATCCAAATCTCGACTTGTTTTCTTCATAGTTTTAAACCTTGTGTAAAACATTCATATGATTTTATTAATATTTGAGATAATCGGACAAATCAATTACCATTACTTAATTAAATTAACTAACAATTTACTTTAAAACTAATTTTCCTATCATAAACAATTTTTTAGAACTAAGTAATTAAATAAATTTATTTACATATGTTAATCCCTTTAATTAGCCATTCCAACATAACTAGTGAATTTAAAATGTGTATATGCCTGGTTACTTTATTTTTATTTCTTTCCTTTGAAACTTGCTACAAGTTCTAAAAATAACCTATATATATTTACTGTTTACCTCATACCTTCCTTTATTGTTATTTATTTCAAACTAAGGTAGATTTAATAAATTTTCAAATTTGCAAATAAAACAATAGATTTTGTACAGTAAAGTTACTAACTTTTAAGGGTAAAACATTTTAATTAGCTACTTTAAATAAAACCAATACGCTAAACAAATATAAATATCTAACCCCAATTGCACGCTCTGACGATCATCGAGCCTTGCCGAGCTTTGCGAACACAGCTCCCAAAAATCGAGCCCATGCCCTAGCCTTCACACGGGTACATGTCCTTGCCTTCGAGCATCGCGACCTACCCTAAGCTGCCATCACCGCTCGATGGAACTACCATGAGCTTGCCTTAAATCGAAGTCGCCTCTACCCAGTAGACTACCCCTTCCCCACGATTAACCCTCCCAATCGCGCGCCACAACACAACCCACCATCTACATGCGCCAACCCAAAATCGTACATGCTTGCCTCCTCCACGAAGTCGAGCACGACTCTTCGAAGCATTATCGATCTCCTCCCTCGATTCGATCGTTAATGAAGAGAGGGACGCGATTACAAAAGAAAGGGAGGGGTTCGATTCATGGAACGAGATTTTATTTGAAATCTATTTTGATTTGTTGCCTTTTTTTCTTCTAATACATGAACGATTTTGGGCAGAACCCTTGGAGGCTCGAGATAAATACAAATGTAACTGCGTGTTGAGGAAGATAATGTTTTTAAATTTGAAATTCATTTATTCACTTCAAATCAAAAATCAAAATATCCCGTTAGAAAAGAGGTGATGGACGTGATTTATGCATGCTCAACTATGCTAGGTCACAGGTAAAAATGCAGAAGAGAAGACATGCTTTAGCCAGTCAAACAATATATATTTTTAAATTTAAACTTAAACCGTCTTGATTTCGTAGCTACAAATCTTGACAGCCTATCGAGGCGTGCTGCTAGGCGTTCATAAAGTTATACCTCTATTCCGAACGCAATGGAAAAGGTTTCGAGTCCCAACTCGATCGTATGGAGAAGATAACTTTTTAGGCCTGGTTATTATATATAGTTTACAATATAAATTTCAGTGCGTTTATATATCATACGTTCACACAACAACTCCAAACACTACGAAAATTGAAATCCGATAGTAGTACAATATTACGGATCCAATGTGTTTGCGCCAAAATTGGTCACAAACCCCGAATACCGTGAAAGCACCAGTGTATGAATACAAATCAATAATATTCAAACACAAATCTCAGATCTCAGCAAATATTAAACAGCAATCCAAAAGTAAAGAACAGAGACATAAGTTTTATAGTGGTTCGGCTATCTCCGGCCTACATCCACTCCAAAGTTTTTATCCTTTTATTGATTATCCTTGATAATTACAGATGATTACAGCAGTTACAAAGTCCAAAATTCAAAATAAATAGCAATAATGATGTTATGGAATGATACTGGCAACGTCCGGGCGTGCTTGCCCTCTCCAAATTCTCCGACCCCTTTTCTGAATGACCAAGGGCTCTATTTATAAGCGTAGGAGGCTGATATTTCTCCTAAAATCCGGGAAGACCACATCAGGCACGTGAGGGGGCCCATATGCCCGAAATCTGAAGGTCCGGGCCCACCTTGGGATCGATTCGAAGTAAGGTTCGAATCGATCAAGAAATCATCCAATTGAGCTGAAATTTGGTGAGAACATTCTTCAACATGTATGTAAGTTCCTGTAAAAATTTCATTGCATTTGGATCAACCGTTTGGAAGATATGATGGATTCGAATCTGGGGTTGTCCGTTGCCTGACGCCTTCCAACCCATGCTTCGAACCCATGCTTCGACTCCATCCTTCAAATCCATCCAAAGCGCGTGCGTATCGATGACGTGACGCTACTTCTCTGGGTCGATCCATCTTCCTCGCCGAGTTTATAGGGTTGAATCCTTCTTTTACTCCGAGTTTCACTGGGTTGAATCCATGGATTCGAGATAGTGGATCCGAAGGTGTCCGTTCGAATCGATTGGGGTTGATCGATTCGAAGCTGCCTGATGGATTCGAATAAGCCTAGGTTGCCATCTGCCATCGATATGAACGTATCGATTCGAAGCATGCCGTCTCTTCCCATCTTAACCGATGCAAACCTCACTGAGCCGAATCCACGACGATCGATTCGAAGTCCTTCATCGAGTCGAACAAACACCTGGTCGATGCGAAGTCATTGGTCGAATCCGTGCCTATCGATGCGAACTCCATCGATTCGAAGCAATTCCTATGTGCTGTGCCTTCGATCGATTCGAACCTGATGGTTTCGAAATGACCAAAAACCTTGATGGGTTCGAACCTGATGGATTCGAAATGAGTACCATCCTGACCTCTCGATGGATTCGAACATCCATGCCTTTCCTACCTTGCATCGATCATAAATCCTTCATATGAACTCCGATTAACCTGAAATTTGAAACATAGCCTTTCCTAATCCTTATCATCATCTCCAATTAATTTCGTCCTGATCGAAGCTCAACCAAATTTTGACGATATCGATCGTAGCCTTGTTTCCAACCCTGATATCCATCATTCCTTGCCAATTTGTCGATATTCCAGTTTTGACCAAAAATGGGATAACACTTTGTCCCCCAAAACATGCCTTGTGATAACAAGGCGTGTTTTGAATAGTTCCGAATCTAATATCCAACGTCCATAGCCATATCGCCAGAGTATGTCATCCTTGACTGCTTCGAGTCGACGCCCAATTCCAAATCCCATAACCAAAGCCTTAGCCAATCCTATATCCATTCGGACTTGACAGCCGAGTCCTAAACCATCCTTATCCAGTAGCCAATAACTGAATCCAGGACCTCTCCGGGTCCTTGCCAAGCCCAATCTACACCTGACGGTCGTGATCCAGTGTCCCTGGATGCTAAGCTAGCCTCATCGTGTTTTTGTTGAGCGTAATCCACATTTGATGGCCTTGGTCCAGTGTCCCTGGACGTTAAGCTAACCTCTCCGGGTTCCTGCCAAGCGCAATCCACACTTGACGACCTTGGTCCAGTGTCCCTGGACGTTGAGCTAGGCCATGGCTTAAGTCCTAAGCCGAATCCTGGTCTCTCGGGACCCTTATTGAGAATAGTCCATACTCAACGACCTGAAATAACAATTGATAATACAGGGCCTAAGTCCTAGGCCGAATCCTGGTCACTCCGGACCCTTGCTGAGCATAGTCCATACTCAACGACCTGAATGAGTCAATCTACCACGTTCGGACAAAGTGACTCACCCCTTGCCAGGTATAATCCATACCCGACGACCATTTATCAAAAACCAGATGAAAATCCAATCAAAATCCAATCCAACATCCAAACCCAAAAAATCCAAATCATAAACCAGAAAACCAAACCAACATTCAAAACCGGAAACAATTATCCAAAGAAAAATCCAAATCAAAAGAAAGCAAAACCAGGAGCTTGATTCAAACTCCAAAACCAAAATCCGAAAAGAAAAGTAGTGTCCAATCCAAAAGCAAAAGATAGATTTCACAAACCATAGCGTTGCAGTTTATCATCATTCAGAGCATGCCTAGAGGCTATCTCCTTCCCCGTACATGTGTAAATGACTTGGTTGCTTGCTAATAGTTCGCTACTTTATTCCATATTACCCTGATTAGTGGATGATCAATCGACCACCATCCCTGGGTCTCCCATCATCGTGGCGAGAGGTTGTCGGTGGTTGCTCTTGCTCCACCGTTCCATTCCGAGCTCCGACTACTGCTGTAACTGTCCATTCCTTACATGCTCCTCGATTATATCCTTCAAGTGCCTGCAGCTGTTGGTGTCATGTCCGTCTAAGTCATGGAAGAGACAGTGCCTCCCTGATGCCCTCTCTCGTTCAGAAGGCTCTCTCCTGGCTAGCCTCCGGTAGGGAAGGCGATTCCGAGTATCCATGTATATGTGCTCCAGCGTCTCGTTCAATCCTGTGTATGTGGAAAACTTTGGATCCTTCCATCGCTTCCTAGTGTTTCCAGAATCATTATCCAATTTCCTTTTTCCTTTGTCTTTATCCGAACCACCGCTGGATACTGCTCCAACCTTGATTGCACTAACCTTTTTCACCTTTAAATCCGTACTTGCATCTTCTTGCCGAAGGAACCTTTCTGCCTCGTGAAAGAATTCGTCGAGATCTTGTGGGGGATCTCGTATCAGAGATACCTTGAAATCAGAGTCCTCCCTGACTCCTGATACTGCAGCCATTAAAACCATCGACGGATCAGGCCGATCCACCGAAGCGACTGCTGCACTGAATCGAGTTAGAAAAGCTCTAAGCGATTCATCCATTCTTTGCTTTACCGATGTCAATGTCATCACGTTCTTCGGTCTCTTGACATGAACCCGAAACTGCCCCAAAAACCTTTCCACTAATTCCCTCCAAGTCCTGATAGATCCTTCTTCCAGCTGCCTAAACCACATCGTAGCTAAGTCCGTCAAATACAAAGGGAAGCATCGGGCCATCACTTCCTCCGATGCCCCCAGCACCTCCATGTGTCTGGTGTACCTCATCAAGTGATACGTTGGATCTGTCTTGCCATCATATATCTCCACGCTAGGAAACTTAAACTTAGGTGGGTTCTGAGCCATCCTTATTTCCCGAGCAAACGGACTCCTGTTCACTCCTTCCAAGTCTCCTTTGGCCAAACCACCTCGCATAGTTTTCCTAATCATCTCTACCAATCCAGCGTTGCCTGTCGGGGTTTGCCCCCGAGGGAACTCCGGCACATACTCTTCATGTGGCTTGTTAGTAGCAACGTTGGTTCTAGCCTGTTGAACTCCTTCCAGAGGTCCTCCTGTGTTGGATCCTGTGCGTCTGCCCCCAAGCCCTTGTTGATTGCTTTGTGGCTCCATATCTCGTCCTCCATTGGGTTCCACGACCCTAGTCCCCTGTCCTGCATCCACAGCAGCTGTAGCTATTCCTAAGTTCTGCATCCCTGCAGCTCTTATTTGCTCGAAGAAAGTCTGCATCATTTCCTGTTGGTTCTTTAACAATCTCTCTTGCAAAGAATTTTCCATAGCCTCCATTTCATCCCGAGTTATGTAGATTGAAGCCTGTCCTTCCCCCGCTCCGGAGGATGCTTGTTGACTTCCTTCCAGTTGGCTTCTCTCAGCCCTCTGCCTTCTACTATTTTGCCTGGTCATTGTCCTTGAATCCAAACTCTTTAAAATCTTCAAATCCAAACTTCAAATCCGATGTAGCGGGTGCTAGTGTTCTCAGTGAAAGCACCAAAGTGTTTGCGCCAAAATTGGTCACAAACCCCGAATACCGTGAAAGCACCAGTGTATGAATACAAATCAATAATATTCAAACACAAATCTCAGATCTCAGCAAATATTAAACAGCAATCCAAAAGTAAAGAACGGAGACATAAGTTTTATAGTGGTTCGGCAATCTCCGGCCTACGTCCACTCCAAAGTTTTTATCCTTTTATTGATTATCCTTGATGATTACAGATGATTACAACAGTTACAAAGTCCAAAATTCGAAATAAATAGCAATAATGATGTTATGGAATGATACTGGCAGCGTCCGAGCGTGCTTTCCCTCTCCAAATTCTCCGACCCCTTTTCTGAATGACCAGGGGCTCTATTTATAAGCGTAGGAGGCTGATATTTCTCCTAAAATCCGGGAAGACCACTTCAGGCACGTGAGGGGGCCCATATGCCCGAAATCTGAAGGTCCGTGCCCACCTTGGGATCGATTCGAAGTAAGGTTCGAATCGATCAAGAAATCATCCAATTGAGCTGAAATTTGGTGAGAACATTCTTCAACATGTGTGTAAGTTCCTGTAAAAATTTCATTGCATTTGGATCAACCGTTTGGAAGATATGATGGATTCGAATCTGGGGTTGTCCGTTGCCTGACGCCTTCCAACCCATGCTTCGAACCAATGCTTCGACTCCATCCTTCGAATCCATCCAAAGCGCGTGCGTATCGATGACGTGGCGCTACTTCTCTGGGTCGATCCATCTTCCTCGCCGAGTTTATAGGGTTGAATCCTTCTTTTACTCCGAGTTTCACTGGGTTGAATCCTTCTTTTACTCCGAGTTTCACTGGGTTGAATCCATGGATTCGAGATAGTGGATCCGAAGGTGTCCGTTCGAATCGATTGGGGTTGATCGATTCGAAGCTGCCTGATGGATTCGAAGAAGCCTAGGTTGCCATCTGCCATCGATACGAACGTATCGATTCGAAGCATGCCGTCTCTTCCCATCTTAACCGATGCAAACCTCACTGAGCCGAATCCACGACGATCGATTCGAAGTCCTTCATCGAGTCAAACAAACACCTGGTCGATGCGAAGTCATTGGTCGAATCCGTGCCTATCGATGTGAACTCCATCGATTCGAAGCAATTCCTACGTGCTGTGCCTTCGATCGATTCGAACCCGATGGTTTCGAAATGACCAAAAACCTTGATGGGTTCGAACCTGATGGATTCGAAATGAGTACCATCCTGACCTCTCGATGGATTCGAACAGCCATGCCTTTTTTACCTTGCATCGATCATAACTCCTTCATATGAACTCCGATTAACCTGAAATTTGAAACATAGCCTTTCCTAATCCTTATCATCATCTCGAATTAATTTCGTCCTGATCGGAGCTCAACCAAATTTTGACGATATCGATCGTAGCCTTGTTTCCAACCCTAATATCCATCATTCCTTGCCAATTTGTCGATATTCCAGTTTTGACCAAAAATGGGATAACACAATGGAACTGGTTTCGTCGAATTCCGAGACTGAGCCTCGGAAAGCTATTTTTAAATTCAATTTAAACGATATATTTTTAAAAACGAACAAATCAGTGTTAGATTCAATTTTAAAACTTTTATTATCCTCAGCACTATCAATATAAATTTTACAAGCCTTCAAATTTTTTTTAATAGGCTTAAAACTCCAGATTCAATATTTTACCCAACTTCAACTTATTTAATAATTTAATTATCAAATAAATTATGATATTTGAATTCAATTTAAAATTAACTTTTAAATATTTAAAAATCAATTAAATATTCCGATTTCAAATGCTCAAAAATTCTGGGTCGTCACATTTCTCCTCCCTTAAAAGAATTTAGTCCCCGAAATTACTAGCAATGAAGAATGGTCCAATATCCGTTTACTTTTTCCCAAAACCAACAATTCAACATCCCATCAACTATCTTTTTATAAAAGACCCACTATCATTCTTACTAACTTCCCCAAACTCTCCTATAATTTGCAAAAAATACCATTTGCTCAATCATTCAAGTTTCAATTTAAAACCAAATTTTGAATTATCAAAATCTTCTCAAAAAATTTCTTACTCTCTAAATTTTTGAATTTTTTTGCCAGCGTCTCCTTTGCGCGGCTATCTCGGTACAACTACAAAATGCCTCTACGGGCTCCCAAATTCCAAAAGAAAACAAAAGGCCAAGTGGCTAGATCAAAACCTAATCAAATTTCATACAGAAATTTAAACACATACCTTTTTGTCATGTAATTCAAATTTATCTTCTGAAATCAAAACCCAATTTTCTTTTCCTTCTTAATACCTGTATATCCTACTTAGCAATAATATCCAATCACAACATTCAAAATCATTTATTTGACTCCTTTACAAAATTTCAATATCTATTCAATCAAGCCATATGATGTACATATAAGTTTATTAAATCTTCACTCAAATGCTTATTCAATAAATTTTTCGACACCCATATACTTAAGAATTTCACCATTACTTCTTAAGTTCCATATAAGTATTTTACACGCTTCTTATATTTATTTTCACTTCACCACTTAGTTTATATCTATTTCTATTCAAATTGATTCTCCCATTTCCATATGAATTCAATTTATCTTCAACTCTGAATATTGAATTTTATCTTCCATTTATAACTGATTCATATCATTATTTTAAATTAGTTTCATTCCCTAATTTATTTCAATTTCCAATTTGAAATCGTTTTGTCGCTAACTAAAATTTTCAAAAATAAAAAATTCTGGCTCCCAAAATTTTCGAAAATTTTTGGCAGAGTCCCCTTTGTACGGAGGAGCTTTTGCAATTTGACAAGAGATAAATATATATATATACATCGACCCACCCGGTCGGAAAAACAAAACAGTTCATATTTTCTATTTTTATTGCATAGGCGTACCTCTATTTAGCATTTTTAAGCAGGCGGCTCATTATTTTAGCATTTTGCGCGATCAAATCCAGCCAAACGACTTCCCGGTACCTGTACTTGCTCAGTTGAAACATATAGGTACTAAATATATGTAATTTTTAATATTTCACTCACTTTCAATAGCTAACACATAAATTTCACATATAATGCATGTTATATAATTTCCATAAGCATATATGATGCAGCTCAGGGGATAAGTCGTATACGGGTTAATGGAACAGGGCTGCGACTCAACGGGAACTTGGGGTTTTCGAGGCTGATGAGTCGTACACGACTCAACGACCCATACATAAGTCGTTTACGACTTAACACGAAGAAGGGGAAGGTTTCAGCAAGTAAGGTCCTTGAGTCGGAGGCAGAACACGACCTAGCTAAGTCGTTCGAAGAGGCATGCCGCAGAGAACTTGGAAGCTTGAGTCGTGTGGGTCTTGAGTCGGTCCATAGTTGAG
Organism: Allium cepa; assembly: GCA_030765085.1. Lineage (NCBI taxonomy): Eukaryota > Viridiplantae > Streptophyta > Magnoliopsida > Asparagales > Amaryllidaceae > Allium > Allium cepa. The sequence goes on along the minus strand of CM060937.1, from coordinate 573,250,314 downwards.
TCGTGAGTCGTTCACGACCTATGTTGAGTCGTATATGTTGTATTACGAGCTGCTATGTAAACACTGGTGTTGAGTCGGTCAATTGATGAGTCATGTTGTAATGTAATTGTTTTGAGACGAGTGTTGTACTGTTTGTATTTTTTTCTAAGTCATGAGTCGTATGAACTGTGAAGTGATGAGTCGTTCACGAGACATGTTGAGCCGCTGTATTGTATGAATGGTAATGAGTCGGTTGAGTTGCTGAGTGTTAAGCCGGTGCCGAGTTAGCTAAGTCATAGGTCGGTTGCCGACTTAAGGGTCAGGGCAAAACACTATAAATACGCGTGAGTTGTTCATTTGTAAGGTTGTTGAATATTGAAAAAAAATTCTTGTTGATTGCTTTGTGCTTTCTTCTCCAATTGGTAGTTGAGTGTAATCTCCTATCTCCACTTACGTCATTCGAGTGCGCTCGAATCCACGTTTGTTGAAGCCGATTCATGTAATCTAGTGCGCTAGATCAACGTACGAAGAATCGTAGATCTTTGAACACGGAATAGTGCGCTATCAACGTGTTTGAGATAGCTAGAATTCGGTATCTTCGGATCAACGAATTTGGGCATTTCGGTATCTTCATTCCATCGATCGCTACTTTCACCTATTGAAGTTTGTTTTGAAATATCCGCTGCGTCAGTTTTTGGTATCAGAGCTTGTTTTAGCCAATCATAGCTAAATCAGGTCTTGGTGCCTTGTGTTTGAAGTTGAAGTTAGGCCGTGTATACTTGTGAAGTAGCCGAGCCTAGTGAAAGGTCTTGAAGCTTGAAGCCGTGACTTGAAGTTCTATATTGTTTGAATCATGCCACCTAGAAGAGCTAATCGCCATCAAAATATTGAAGCATTATATCGAAGGGAAGAGGCCGATCAAGTGGAACAACGTATGCATGAGAAGATTGATGAAGGCATTGGTAGGTTGGAAAATCTTATGATTGATATGAATCAAAGTAGAAGAAGAAATTCACCTGAATCCATTCGTGGAGGAAGTAGAGTTTCACATCATTCAGATCGGGAGAGAAGAGAGAGTCAGGATCAACGGAGTGTTGATAATCGAAGTAGGAGGAAAGATGATGATCATGAAAGACGGGATGTTGGTAGTAGGAGTGGTGGTAGAGATGTTGGAGGGCGTGAAAAACAACGATATGCATCAGACTTTGATGAGGAGTTTGACGGTGAGAGGGGAAGTATTCATTTCAGAGACCGAGATCAGGGACAACGTCAGTATCGGGTTATTGATGATGATCGACGTTGGGAATCGGGAATGAAGATGGAGATTCCAGAATTTAAAGGCGGGATGGTTGCTGAGGAGTTCTTAGACTGGTTATCTAATGTTGAAGAAATCTTTGATTTCAAGGAAGTGCCGGAGAATCGTCGGGTGAAGTTGGTTGCTACTAGATTGAGGGGAAGAGCATTGGCATGGTGGCAGCAAACTAAACTTATACGAGAACGGATGGGGAAGTCGAAGGTTGTTGAGTGGGATAAGATGAAGAAGTTGATGAGATCTACTTTCTTACCTTACAACTATCAATCACTTATGTACCAGAGGTTGCAGAATCTGAGGCAAGGGACAAAGTCTGTTAGTGATTATGCTGATGAATTTTACCAACTCATTGCCAGGAACGATATTATGGAGACTGAAGAACAGTTAACTGCTAGATTCATTGGGGGATTGATAATGCAGATCCAGGATATGGTTAATATGTTTGATCCAAGATCTGTAGCAGAGGCACATCAGAAAGCGTTAGCTTGGGAGAAGCAGGGAAGGCGTGGAAGTGGTGTGTTTACTAATTCCAATAATCAAGCGAGGGGTGTTAGTGGAGGTTCTAATGTACCTAAACCTGTCAATAAGCCAGTGGTGAAGGAGGCTGAGAAGGCAAAGGTTAACAGTGGTCTCAAATGTTATAATTGTCAGGAGTTGGGTCATAAAAGCAATGAATGTCCGAAGTCGAAGAAGAGAGCAATGGTTGCTGAGATTGAGGATGAAGAGGAAGAAGTCGAATGTTCTAATTCACCTTATGTTGAGAAGGAAGAAGAATTGTCTGGAGATGAAGGTTGTAATCTTATGATGAGGAGGTCATGTCTTACACCAAAGCAAGAGGAGGACTGTAGTTGGTTGAGAAGCAATATTTTTCAGTCAACATGCACTATTCTGGGAAAAGTTTGCAAGTTCGTTATTGATGCTGGAAGTTGCGATAATATTATTTCTACCGAGGCTGTGAAGAAGTTGAACTTGAAAACTGAGAAACATCCTAAACCGTACAAGCTAGCATGGTTAAGGAAGGGTGGTGAAGTGAAGGTGTGTCGAAGGGCTTGTGTTAATTTTTCTATTGGGAAGAAGTACAAAGATGAAATTTGGTGTGACGTTGTAGACATGGACGTATGTCATCTGTTGTTGGGTAGACCGTGGCAGTTTGATAGATCAGTTCAACATGATGGTCGTGCCAATAGTTACAGTTTCATGTTCGAGGGTACTAAAATCACTTTGGTTCCCAAGAAGCAACAACAGAAGGAGAGCAAGCTGGAGGAGATTGAGGAATTGAAAACTCTGTTGACTTTGAAGGAGTTTGTTAAGGAGGTTGAAGAGGAGCCTGAAGTATACTTGTTGATTGGGCGTGAGAGCAGTGAAGAGGTTGAAACTCCTGAAGAAGCAAAACCAGTTTTGAAAGAGTTTGAAGATGTATTTCCAGAGGAGTTGCCTAAGGAGTTACCACCATTGAGGGACATTCAACATCAAATTGATCTTGTTCCGGGAGCAGTGTTACCACATAGACCACATTACCGAATGAGTCCGAAGGAACATGAAGAGTTACGAAGGCAGGTGGAAGAGTTACTTGAGCATGGACGTGTTCAGGAAAGCTTGAGTCCTTGTGCTGTACCAGCTTTGTTGGTACCGAAGAAGGATGGAACATGGAGAATGTGTACAGATAGTCGAGCTTTGAACAAGATTACTGTTCGTTACAGATTTCCTATGCCGAGGTTGGATGATTTGCTGGATCAGTTGAGTGGGGCTACTAAATTTTCGAAGATTGATTTGAAGAGTGGTTATCATCAAATTCGGATTAGACCTGGAGATGAATGGAAGACAGCTTTCAAGACAAGAGAGGGGTTATACGAATGGTTAGTTATGCCATTTGGTTTGTCAAATGCACCTAGTACATTCATGCGAGTGATGAATCAAATCTTTAGACCATTCATTGGGAAGTTCGTGGTGGTTTATTTCGATGATATTCTGATATACAGCAGGAGTATGGAGGAGCATGTTCTACATTTGAGGGAAGTGTTGATTATTCTTCGTGAGGAACAATTTTATGCTGCTACGAAGAAATGTGTGTTTATGACAAGAAGTGTTTTATTTCTGGGGTATGTTGTTTCGGAGGAAGGAATTCAAGTAGACCAGAATAAAGTGGAAGCAGTCAGAAATTGGCCACAGCCGAGAACTATCACTGAAGTTAGAAGTTTTCATGGATTGGCATCATTCTATCGAAGGTTCATTCCACACTTCAGTAGCGTGATGGCACCAGTTACTGATTGCATGAAAGGGAAACAGATTGTATGGTCAGAGGAAGCGGGAGTTGCTTTTGAACGAATCAAAGAACTATTAACGACAGCACCAATTCTTGTTTTACCGAATTTTCAGTTGTTGTTTGAATTGCATACTGATGCTTCGAAAGTTGGTATTGGAGGAGTTCTGAGTCAGAATGGGAAGCCAGTTGCTTATTTTAGTGAGAAGTTGTCAGGGGCAAAGATGAGATACAGTACATATGACGTTGAATTCTATGCTGTTGTGCAAGCGATTAAACATTGGAGACATTATCTATTTCAGAAGGAGTTCGTTCTGTACACTGATCATGAGGCGTTGAAGCATTTGCAGGGGCAGGACAAGATTTCTGCGAGACATGCATCATGGATTGCCTATTTGCAACAATTTACTTTCGTTGTTAAACATAAGTCGGGAGTGACGAATCGGGTAGCTGATGCTTTGAGTAGGAGGAGTCATTTATTAACGACAATGAAAGTTGAAGTGACAGGTTTTGAATTATTGCCATAGCTGATTGAAGAAGATCCTTACTTTGTGAAATTTGTTGAGAAAGTCAAGGAAGGAAGTACTGATGAATTTGTGTTGGTTGATGGATTCTTGTTCAAAGGAAATCGTTTATGTATACCAGATTGTAGTTTGAGATTGAAAATTATCAAGGAATTACACGAGGAAGGGCATGTGGGCAGTGATCGTACTTTGCAATTGATTTCACAATCTTACTTTTGGCCGTCAATGAGGAGAGAAGTGGGAAGGTTTGTGGAGCGATGTCATATTTGCCAAGTTTCGAAAGGAACCGCGACCAATGCTGGGTTGTATATGCCGTTGCCTGTACCATCTAAACCATGGGTTGATATGAGTATGGACTTTGTATTGGGATTGCTGAGAACGCAGCGTGGTAATGATTCTATATATGTAGTGGTTGGCAGATTTTCTAAAATGGCACATTTTATTGCTTGCAAGAAGACGGCAGATGCTGTTCGTGTTGCTCAGATGTTCTTTAAGGAAATTTATCGCTTACATGGTTTACCAGAGTCTATTGTTTCAGACAGGGATACCAGATTTTTGAGTCATTTTTGGCTTAGTTTGTGGAAGATGGTGGGAACGAAGTTGAAGTTCAGCAGTGCTTATCATCCACAAACGGATGGACAGACCGAAGTTGTTAACCGATCGTTGGGAAATTTGTTGCGATGTCTTGTGAAGGACAATCTGAAGAGTTGGGACATGAAGTTATGCCAAGCCAAGTTTGCACACAATCATGCAATGAATCGTAGCACGGGATTCAGTCCATTTCAGATTGTATATTCAAATTTACCCAGGGGACCATTGGATTTAGCGGTGGTACCACAACCGAAGGGGACGATTAAACGGGCTGTTGATTTTGTTGAAGAACTAACCGAACGTCATAAGAACGTTCAAAAACGATTAGAAAAGTCAAATGAGAAGTATAAGCAGGCTGCTGATTTGAAACGACGGAGTGTTGAATTTAAGGAAGGTGATTTGGTTTATGCTGTATTGACGAAGGATCGTTTTCCGGTGGGTGCTTATAACAAGTTGAAGGCGTGGAAAATTGGTCCAATTGAAATTGTGAAGAAAATTAATGAAAATGCTTATAAGTTGAAGCTGCCAAAAGAAGTTTACACGTCTGACGTGTTCAATGTTAAGCATCTCGTACCATATTATAGAGACGAACAATCTGAGGCAGAAGAATTTACAAATTCGAGGACGAATTTTTCTCAACCAGGGGAGGATGATGCAGCTCAGGGGATAAGTCGTATACGGGTTAATGGAACAGGGCTACGACTCAACGGGAACTTGGGGTTTTCGAGGCTGATGAGTCGTACAGGACTCAACGACCCATACATAAGTCATTTACGACTTAACACGAAGAAGGGGAAGGTTTCAGCAAGTAAGGTCCTTGAGTCAGAGGCAGAACACGACCTAGCTAAGTCGTTCGAAGAGGCATGCCGCAGAGAACTTGGAAGCTTGAGTCGTGTGGGTCTTGAGTCGGTCCATAGTTGAGTCGTGAGTCGTTCACGACCTATGTTGAGTCGTATATGTTGTATTACGAGCTGCTATGTAAACACTGGTGTTGAGTCGGTCAATTGATGAGTCATGTTGTAATGTAATTGTTTTGAGACGAGTGTTGTACTGTTTGTATTTTTTTCTAAGTCATGAGTCGTATGAACTGTGAAGTGATGAGTCGTTCACGAGACATGTTGAGCCGCTGTATTGTATGAATGGTAATGAGTCGGTTGAGTTGCTGAGTGTTAAGCCGGTGCCGAGTTAGCTAAGTCATAGGTCGGTTGCCGACTTAAGGGTCAGGGCAAAACACTATAAATACGCGTGAGTTGTTCATTTGTAAGGTTGTTGAATATTGAAAAAAAATTCTTGTTGATTGCTTTGTGCTTTCTTCTCCAATTGGTAGTTGAGTGTAATCTCCTATCTCCACTTACGTCATTCGAGTGCGCTCGAATCCACGTTTTTTGAAGCCGATTCACGGAATCTAGTGCGCTAGATCAACGTACGAAGAATCGTAGATCTTTGAACACGGAATAGTGCGCTATCAACGTGTTTGAGATAGCTAGAATTCGGTATCTTCGGATCAACGAATTTGGGCATTTCGGTATCTTCATTCCATCGATCGCTACTTTCACCGATTGAAGTTTGTTTTGAAATATCCGCTGCGTCAATATATAAGGTTCCGACACTTATTACTAATGTTTACAACCAATTCTCAAGCCATTCCATTCAGTTTAAGTGATTTACAACTTACTCGCTTATACTAATTCATTCTAAGAAAAACAAGCTCATATTCATTCCAATTGGTTTCAAAATCATCCTATTTCACTTCTAATAACTCAAAGAGTTTATCTAATCCCGTTTACATCGAACAATCCATTTTCTTATGCAGTTCGACAATATTAATGTGAATAAATAATTACTTAGGCTTTATAACCATCTTAAATTGATTCCAACTCAATTTACGCTTGATTCCATTCCATTTTAATTTTTTATTCACAATCCTTTCGTTGCACTTTCTTTCATATCCAAATGTTTGATTCCAAACCATTTTATTAAACTCGACAACCAATATATTGAATAACCATCTCACAATTTACTTAAGTTATTTATTTTCTTCAAACTATTCCACCCAATGACTTAAGTTTATTTTATTCCACTACCCTCTATTTAAATCTTTAATTTGATTTTCCTTTGATCAAATCCCAACCATTTCACTAATTTATTCGATTAGTTTATTCTTTTATTCATTTTTAAATTTTAATTCATATTAACACTTCATTATTGAATTTATTAATAATAAGGCCATTCAATCTATGCTTGAGTTGGATTTTTTTTTGTTTCATTTCATTTCCAGAATACCAATACTTTTATTCCAACTTATTTATTTCCTTTTTAAATTTTTATAAGCTACTCACTTATTAATATTCATTCACCAATTCATTTTCAACCAATAAATTTAATTTCCAAACATTAATTATTTTTAGTCCACTTGAACTAATTCTGCACTTTATTTTACACAATTTTAAATCTAACATCATCCAATATTCAATTTTCATTTTAGTTGCATACCATATAAATCATTCAGGTACTTACTAATTTTAATCTCAAAACTTTGTTTCATTTAGTCCAACTTGACTAATTTTCCATTCGGACTTATGTTCAACATTCAGTTTCAATTCCATTTTTCTTACACATTTAAACTCATTACTAAAAAGGTTCCAAATTTAATTTTGAAAACATATATAACTAAATCAGACTATTCCATTGCATTTCCAAAATCAAACCAAATTTCACAAAAAAACATTAATCCAAAACATCCAGGTAGCAATCCCGCTCTTGGAACTCGAAAATGAACACCGATTATGTCGCGATCATCGAAATTATTTTCCAGCATCCGAAAAGAGTTCATTGCTTTTATCTTTCTAAAATCACTTCAATATTTTTAAATTCCAAATCTCTCTAGATTTTCAAATCCGATTCAAAAATATTTCTCAAATATATAATATTTTCCCCAACTTTTTAAGAATCATTTTCAAATTCAAAGGAATTTAAATTGCCAAATATTCAAAGCCCAAATCCTTTAAATTTATATTCAACATTACTTTGGAATTTTATCTTATTTTAATTATGATTTCAATTCCTTATTCAATTATAAATCACATTTGCAAATCCCATTTATTTTGTCAATTTATTCCTAAATCCTTGGTTACTATTTCAATTTCTTATTCAATTCTCATATAATGATAATAATTTAATATTATCATTTGCTAACAACCAAACATCCATATAGAACTATAACAATTTATGAAAAATCATTTCTTTTATATACAAAAATAATTTTGGGTAAAATTATTTCATTTACCCTATTTAAAACAATACCGTGTCGGTTTACCTTATTTAAGAGTTTAGAAATCCCTACAGATATCATGGCGTCCCACATATCGACCAGAATCCATAAACACTCAACAGATAAGTCAACACAATATAAAACAATTTTATATTCATTAACAAATACGCACTCATATCTATTAATATACTCAAACTCATTCTAGAGTCCTACGGACTCTATTCTATGAGTAATTCCCACCAGAGCCAAGGTTGTCACCAACCTAAGCTCTGACACTAACTGTAACGACCCACAAATCTGTGCCCCTTGAGTCAACGCTATTCTAAATCAATCGACTCAAGATTAACAGAAATGCGAACCATTTTGATCAAAAAAGAAGAGGTAGAAGAAGAGAAAACAGAAAACAGCATCAGGATCTGACCATCGCAGCAGAATAATATATAATAGATATTCAATGATCTTTACACAAAAGAAAACTATATCTGTTTATACATACATCATCAGAGTTCCACATCAATAACATACAACTGGATACACAGCGGAATAATAATAAAGCACGAAAGTACGTATCACCATCCAGCTCGTCTCCTGAGCTCCACAACATCTATTCCTGAATCCTATAATACTTGGTCTGACCCGAGCATTACAGTTAAATTACACCCGAATCAGTCTGGAATACCAGCGTGAGAAATCACACTCAAATTGATTATTAAAGTTTCAAAAATTCTTTTGAAAACAAAAGCAACTCGTAAGACCACGCCACAAATAAACATGCCGGGTTTTTACCTTACGATAGCTAAAACATTTTATATTAAAATCCTCTGATATTATAATAGGGTCTATATACAAATACTTATTAAATATCCGAAATTGTTACATCTATTAAATTCCAGCTACTAGCCATAGAGTGGGTAATACAAACAAAACTCGTAAAAGGCGCATAGGGAGGATGGATTTCCAACTAATGACTAGGCACTGGGGTACCATCTATCACAGTACGTTGTCTAGATCACAGTACCGAGGATTACTCCCAACACCTGCAACACAAGACCGGGACTACCCCTTACTGGATAATCCCGAGTAAGATCACCCCACGATGGTGATCAGCAACCGCACCGCTAAGTCGAAAAAAAGGGACATCTAGACAGGGATGACCTTACCCTGAAGTGGGTGCTACCCACCTAGCCTTGATGCATAACCCCTGATTTTCAGTCACTCCCGGTTGATAAGGCTTGAGGCTAAGCGTTACCTTTTAGAACATATCCCTTAGAATGCCTATCGTCCACCTGACGATGTTCCGAAAGCATTCATCCATACAAGTTCGTCCCGGATTCGAACGGAACCGAAGGCACTACTCCTACTATATCGATTTTGGAAATATCCTCAGGATTAGTAGCGACTAGCCCTTGCACTTCACTGCTCCATCTTCGACTCTGAACTCGTTTTTCCCACGAAAACGTACAAACCGGATCGAAGTGGTTTTCGAGAAATAAATCCCGATCCCGGTCTCTTCGAAACTATCAGCGCATTGTCCATTATTGATAGTCGGTGATTAAACTATCAATTAATATTCACAAACATCCATCCAACATAAATAATTTCCCCAAATTATTTATTTATCTCAAAATATGTTTGCAAGATATATTTCCACCTTTCAAACCTTTTTGAAAACAGTTTCAAACTACCTTCCTTTTACAGAATAAATTTCCTAAATATTTTCTATTTCCATGAGATCACCAAGCACAACACTTTAGATTTTAGGATAGTTTAAAAACACTTTATTATAAAACATACTTTAAAATATTTAAATTAAAAAAAACTACTTTAATACTTAATTAAATACATATACTTTAAGAATATTTAAAATAAGGTTGCTTTATAGAATATAAAACCAAATTTCTCTTTTTAAAATAAAATACCAAGTCACCTTAAATAATTACTACGATAACAGATTTGAAAAATACCTACTTCAGAATTTAAACATTTAGAAATAATAAATTTTCTAAAACATACTTTTTAAAACAACATTTATAACTTTTATCTTATATTTAAAAATTTACTTTGAAAACATACTTGGCTATCCAAGGAAATATACTTCTCTTCACATTCTTTAAAATTAAATAACTATTTATTTTTAAATAAAATTTTCACATTCCTTTAATAAATTCTCATCGTGAATTTATTCTTCCAAATATCCACTGATATATTACTTTGCTTTTATAAACCCAGTTTATAAATTTCATAGCCACATTCTCCTTTAAAAGTCCCGGTTTTGCACACTTAAATCAATTCCCAAATTGATTTCCAATTTACTCCATTTATTCCAAAATCCATTAACTTCAGATTTAAATCCTTAATTATGATTTAAAATACTTTTTACTGAAAGTACCAATTTTAGATTTCCCAAATTACTTCTTTATCCTTCTAATAAATTTAAACTTTGAATTTTAAAATAATTCTTTATTCCTTTAAATGATATCACTTAAGTTCATAATTCATTAATTTATGTTAATTCAAAATCCCTTTTTTTTCATACTCGAAATTATTTATTAGTATTTTAATATCACTTCCATTCCTTTTTAATTCATTCTTAATTTATTCAAATTCGTTATAATTATTTACTTAAAAATTCACTCTTTTATTTATCTTTCCAAAAATCCAATTTATATATTTTGACAACTCAGTGTACCGAAATATATTCAAGCAAACCATAGCATTCAATATTCCAATATAATTCATCATAGAATATCAAATAATCACAACAGAGAATATTAAATAATTTAAATAAATGTTGAGGAATCCAGTTGGATCTCTTCAACACGTTTCCCTGTATCCATAGACGTTAGCACAATATAAGATACCAATTCCACTTCGAGGTGGAATATCGTGGTATATGGGACTAATATAATATCATCCGCTATTATGCGGTGCATAGGGTCTCATCTGCTATATAATGTGGGAAATCAATCACTCCAAGATATATACTATATAATATATCACATCCAATCAATTCAATCAATCAGCCAATTATTTAAATTTAATTACTAAATTTAAATTAAACCCAGATGAGTGAGATTAACTCACCTTTGATTTTGCAATCCCAATCCAAATCTCGACTTGTTTTCTTCATAATTTTAAACCTTGTATAAAACATTCATACGGTTTTATTAATATTTGAGATAATCGGACAAATCAATTACCATTACTTAATTAAATTAACCAACAATTTACTTTAAAACTAATTTTTCTATCATAAACAATTTTTTAGAACTAAAGTAATTAAATAAATTGATTTACACATGTTAATCCCTTTAATCAGTCATTCCAACATAACTAGTGAATTTAAAATGTGTATATGCCTGGTTACTTTATTTTTATTTCTTTCCTTTGAAACTTGCTACAAGTTCTAAAAATAACCCATATATATATATTTACTGTTTACATCATACCTTCCTTTATTGTTATTGATTTCAAACTAAGGTAGATTTAATAAATTTAAGGTTACTAAATTTTAAGGGTAAAACATTTTAATTAGCTACTTTAAATAAAACCAATACGCTAAACAAATATAAATATCTCACACCAATTGCACGCTTTGACCGATCATCGAGCCTTGCCGAGCTTTGCAAACACAGCTCCCAAAAATCGAGCCCAAGCCCTAGCCTTCACATGGGTACATGTCCTTGCCTTCGAGCGTCGCGACCTACCCTGAGCTGCCATCGCCGCTCGATGGAACTACCATGAGCTTGCCTTAAATTGAAGTCGCCTCTACCCAGTAGACTACCACTTCGCCACGACTAACCCTCCCAATCGCGCGCCGCAACACAACCCGCCATCTACATGCGCCAACCCAAAATCATACACGCCTGCCTCCTCCACGAAATCGAGCGCGACTCTTCGAAGCAATATTGATCTCCTCCCTCGATTCGATCGTTAATGAAGAGAGGGACGCGATTACAAAAGAAAGGGAGGGGTTTGATTCATGGAACGAGATTTTATTTGAAATCTATTTTGATTTGTTGCCATTTTTTTCTATTAATACATGAACGATTTTGAGCAGAACCCTTGGAGGCTCGAGATAAATACAAATGTAACTACATGTTGAGGAAGGTAATGTTTTTAAATTAAAAATTCATTTATTCACTTCAATCAAAAATCAAAATGTTCCGTTAGAAAAGAGGCGATGGATGTGATTTATGCATGCTTAACTATGCTGGGTCACAGGTAAAAATGCAGAAGAGAAGACAGGCTTTAACCAGTCAAACAATATATATTTTTAAATTTAAACTTAAACCGTCTTGAATTCGTAGCTACAAATCTTGACATCCTATCGAGGCGTGCCGCCATGCGTTTATAAAGTTATACCCCTATTCCGAACGCAATGGAAAAGCTTTCGAGTCCCAATTCAATCGTATGGAGAAGATAGCTTTTTAGACCCAGTTATTACATAGAAGTTACGATATAAATTTCAGTGCGTTTATATATCATACGTTCACACAACAACTCCATACATTACGAAAATTGAAATTCGATAATAATACAATATTACGGATCCAATGGAACTAGTTTCGTCGAATTCCGAGACTGTGTCTCCAAAAGCTATTTTTAAATTCAATTTAAACGATATATTTTTAAAACTAAACAAATCAGTGTTAAATTCAATTTTAAAACTTTGATTATCCTCAGCACTATCAATATAAATTTTACAAGCCTTCAAATTATTTTTGACGGGCTTAAAACTCCAGATTCAACATTTTGCCCAACTTCAACTTATTTAATTTAATAATTTAATTATCAAATAAATTATGATATTTGAATTCAAGTTAAAATTAACTTTTAAATATTTAAAAATCAATAAAATATTCTAATTTCAGATGCTCAAAAATTCCGGGTCGTCACAAATACGACATAAAAATTTATTATTTGACCATTCTTTTACTTCATAGATGATATTTTCTCCAACTTGATTTTCTTGGATTCATACATTTAAAAATGGAGAAACATCGATTTTGTTTCAGAATATACATAATTTAAGAAGTTTGGTATACATATGTTAGTAGACTAGTTATGTTATTCAAAATATGCGAAGGAAATAAAATTCATGATTGTACCAACGAAACACATATCAAATGACTGTTGATGTAAATATAAAACTCGAGAATTAAAAAATAGTATAGCATTACATATCAAGGATTTTATAAAAAAAGATCTATGATATTGACGTATTAATCAATCCAATAACCTCTGGCAGAATATGAAGGAAACCAATTGATAATGATACAAATTGAAACTAAAATAATAAGAAAGTATCAGGTTTTTTCCAACTTGATTATTTTATACACTTATATTTCAAAACAAAAAATATCAACTTTATCTCTTGTGTATTATAAAAAGTTTAGATTATTTTATAGCTATATTTTAGTAAGCCAATTATTCCCTACAAAATGAATGATTGAAATGAAATCATAATTGTACTAAACGGATACAAATAAGGTCAACGGTGATGTAAATAGAAAACTAAAGAATAAAAAATTGTCAAGCTTCATGTATTTAGATTTTACAAAATAAGCAAAGATTATATGATATCTGTGTATTAATAAATTGATGGACCTTCTAAAAATATAAGGGAAACCATATTCATACCCATACAATTTGTAACAAAAATAAGAAGAAGAAAAATTTTCAAACGCAAAATTTGAAGTAAAGATCCGCAATAATATATTAGAGCTAAAACAAAAAATTCAACCTTAAATTAAATGAAAACAAAAATAATAATATAAAAACATACCATTAAATCCAGCTTGATAGATCAGTAAGCAAGGTTTTTGAGGCTTTTAGACAATTATTTCATGAATACTACAGCACTGAAAGCAACAGATAAAAACATAATCTCCGCAAAACATGTACAAAATGATAATTTTTTTTAAATGAATAGAAATTAAAAAACTAATGATGAATTCAACCAGATTATAGTTAGATTGAAAAAAAATAAAGAGATTGAGTAAAAAATATTTGGATATAATCTTTAAGTTAATTTAGATTGAAAATAGATGTTTTAGTTTCTAATTTTTTGAATTGTAGTATATGTATGAAACTGATATATGGGAAGAGATAATGCAATGAAAAAAAATTAAATGCGAGAAGTGTAAAAAACGATAGAAAACAATTGACGAATGAATTTTTTTTAAGGATAACATGGAGAAGAGGAATAAATCTTTGTAAAATTACAAAGAAATAATGATTATGAAGTTATTAAAAGAAATAGAAGCACTTAAGAGTATTTTATCAAGAGGAATAATGATAACATTAATTGCTTTGTTAATGATGGAGTTTTGTGGAATATTGAAAAAATTTAGGGAGCCTAAAGGAAAATTATACTAAAAATTAATGAGAATGCACTATTTGGCTTGAGAAAATACTAAGAGTTCTACATTCTCTTTCTTATATAATAGAATAGATTATGTATATTACGGTTGAAAATGCACTCTTACCAAATATTTCAAAAAAAATGCATTACTAAAAAATTTCTAATAGTCAATACAAACTATACTAATGAAAGCAAACAAAATCCAATTGCAACTAGTTAAGTTGACACATTATACACTTGAATGAACATATGTAGGCTTTTAAATTTTGGATCAGTGTAACATCCCGGAAATTTTACAATAAATTAAAATATTTAAAAAGGTAAAAATGTAATTTTACCTAAAAATGACTGAATAGTAATTTTCACAAACGTTGGAATCAAATCTCAGGACCTATTTCATTGCATCCAAAATGTCGTTTATAGTCATAATACATATATTGCTTGTCGAATTTGATATGACACGTCAATATTAGTGGAACTAGATGTAGTGACATTTTCGTAAGTAGCAATTTCAAGATTTAGTCTTATAACCCTAATTTTCAACTATCTTTCGCTACATCGTTTTATTCTTCTTCCTTCTCTGGGCGTCTTAACCTAACACACCAATTCGTTAAATCTCTTATCCAATTTCTAAATTGAAAACATAATCAAACAAAAATAGAGAGAGAAATCCCCCAAGGGTAGTGTTGTTGGTTAGAGCATGTGGCACTCAACTTGAAAGTCGATGGTTCAATTTTCACCGACTACATATCTCTGTGCATTACCTGAAGTATGTGTTGTGGGTTTGATGCATACTTCCTCATAGTTTACAAGTAAAGCTTGGTTCTATAGATCTTCAAAAAAATTAACAAATGGATTAGAAGAGTGGAAAGTTCGAATTGAAAGAAAGAAAAAGCATAATCAATAAGCAAGGCCAAGGAAACGAATCAACGAATTCAAATCTTAGGAGAGGGATTCTTTCAAACGACTCTTTGAGGAAGTAAGTGGATTGATTACGATGTGTTGTGATGTTAAACAAGTAGTTAATTTCCTTTATAACTCTACTTGGATTAAAATATAGCTTTTGAATTTGGAATGATAATTTCAATTTAGAATCTATTTGAATTGATAATTTCAGTTATGAATTTATACGGGTAGAAATGATGAAAAAACCTTAGGAGGTAATTTAATAAAATAATTATTGAAACATGGAAAAGGGTAGACTAGTGGAATCCATGTATAACTCTATAGGAATCAATTTTTATATGATAATATTGGGTTGATTTTGGAATAATAGAAATTAATCGAATTAATTCCATTAGCCTTGAAATATACATAGATTGGTGATTAAAACATTTGCAAGTAATCAATTGAATTGTTATATGCAATTGTAGAGATTAACTAGTTGAAGTAGTGTACAAACAAAATTCGCGAACTTTACACAAAACTTTGCCAAGAATGAACATTTGCATCTATACTCGAATTCACGAAGCAAGCGAATAAAAAAACAAGAAAATAGATTCGAAAACCTCAATTCAGATGTTTGAATTTATTTTCAAACGTCCGCCCTTCAGAAAACAAGAAATGGAAAGAAATTGGTTCAGATCTACATAAACTTTACTGTCTATATTATGTTCATATGATTAAATAATTCGACAGTTTACAGAATTAATTAATTACACAAATTTATGGAAACTACCTGTATATTACAATTTAATTGAACCCGGTTTAAACTCCACGCTTCTTTTCCTTCTCTTTTCTCAAAGTTATTCTCCAACCACTATTACATAATATGTTTGTTGCTTCGGTTACATTAGCAACTAAAACAAATAACATCATCTGTTTTGGTCTCACTTTAACAACCAAAGCAATAGACACTTACAAACCAATAGGTCAGTCATTTTCTTTAGTTGTATTAACAACTGAAGCAATATACCACTCATATACTTTGTTTGTGTTAATAAGTGAAGTAATAGTCCTTTAAAATATAAAACATAAACAATGAACATAGGAAAATTCATTAATAAAGGAAAAGCAATCCAACCTACGTCTCCCAAATCAATATCCAACCATTCATTAAACATTGAAATAAAAGATTTAAATAACTGATACTTATATTCTTCTCTGATTAGTGGTACTTAATACCACCTACACATTATAATCTAATTTACTCAAATTCTTAAATAGAAATAGCAATGGTAAAAGGAGGAAAGGCTGTTGCGTCTGCAGTGGCAGAGAAGGCGACATTTAGAAGCATGTTAGTCTTCTGTCGGTAGAATTGCATGATATTTTAAGGTAGGATGAGGATCTGAATCATTGTCTTTCCTTTACCATCCATTGGGTCATTTGAGGAACTGAATCGCAATATCTCCTTTACCATCCATCGATTTTAGAGTCGAAACAACTGCTTCCCACCAGTGTAAGGTCGGTTTCTGTCCATGCTAAGGAAAAATAACCTAATAGAGTTCGTCATAGATCAGGCAAAGTCACCATTTTCCATGACATTGAAGTTTCTAACCCCTTTGATGTTGTTGATTTTTATTCAAATGCTAGGCCGAGCTTCTTCCACCGCAAGTCCAGTTAGGTGATTGGGTCTTCTACCTTGATGATGGTGATCTACTTAAGGATGAAAAGGTTATTTCCATTGACAAAATGATTGCCTTGGCAATTGCATGCATTAATCCCAAAGAGGTAAGCTATAGCATAACTCCGCAAAGAAAACCTTGTAGTAACATCGCTCTCAATGGTACGGTACTCGACTCTTTTTCAAATCACCTAAGCAATAGGGATGAGCTCTCACTAGGTAATGTACTTAATGTTGATTTCTCTTATAATAAATCTGTAATGACCTGCCTTTTTGATCCTTAGAAGTTGATACTGATATATCCATAGTATTCACGTGCCGAGCATCAAAGTGTCGAAAAGACAAATTGTTAAAGTGAAAGAAAGAAAGGACAGAACATAATCTCATATCATGACGGGTAATATATAATATAAAAATGACCTTTACAAAAGAAAGGATTTCTATTCATACCAAAATCAGAGTAATACTAACCTAACATCAGCCTAGACATTAATAACAGCATGTCCTCACAAACACGGATAAATACAACGTTACTAATGTAGCGGAAATAAAGATACGTGAGTACGTCTTGGAAGATCCAGATCGTCTCCTGAAGCTCCAAATTGTCCAGCCAAAATTTGTTCGGCGTAACTTGAGCATTATAAGAAAATAATGTCTGGATCAGTCTGGTAAATCAGCGTAAGAAACATAGATCAAATGGATTTTAATGTTACAAAAATCTTTTAAATAAAGGTATCTCGTAAGACCACGCCGTACATAAACTCGGATGGGTTCTTACCTTACAATAACCAAACTTTTATTGGAAATCTCAAGATATTATAGTAATTTCTAGGGTTTAAAATAAATATTAATCATAGCCGAAATGATTACATTAATTACATTCCAGCTTAATAAGTATACAAATAAATCCATAAAGGCATGTATTGGAGATTGAATTTCCATCAATGATATGGCTACCGTGGTACCGTCTGCCATAGTACACCTCTACACAAATGTACCGAGGTCCTCAAAAGGACCCCCTGCGAAACAGAGCTAGCTGCCCCTTTAACATGGCATGTTGGATTGCATCATTCCCCATGCACCAAGGCTACAAAACATATGCACCAGCGATGGCTCCACTCTTCCCATGCACACGCATACCAAATCCATAAATATCGAATCTAGATCGAGGAATAATTGCTCCTAATGGTAGTGAACCACATAGCTCTGAGGCATATCCTCTGTTTTAGTCATTACTGAGTTGTAAGGCTTGTGAGGTCACGAATACCTTTTTCCTCTCCTAGCAATTCCCACTTGGAATGATAATATTACCCTTCAGGCAACAATGTAATGCAAGTATTCATTCATACAAGTTGTTTAGGATATGAACAAAATGAAGGCATTACTTCCATTATATCCATATTGGAATCACCCTCATGATTAGTAGCATGCTGCCCTTGCACTTCAAAGAACTCTCTCTTTGATCATCTCAAACCAGTCTTGAACCTCTTCCAAGTATCAAATACGTATATGGTATTGTAATGGTTACGGTCGAGTCATCTCATATAGTACACTCTCATGCTTACTGGTCACTCCAAAACAATCAATATTTTCGATGAATCCAACTTCGATTCTTTTGAAAATAGTCAGATAATACGTAAGAGCATAGATTACCTCCTACCATTCAAGTGGACAGATTTGGGTTTGGAAAGGAATAGTATTGCTTAGAATATGATATATCGCTGAATATTTGAGAGTATAGTTGCAAAAATATTCAAGAAAGTTAGATATGAGAGATAATCAGATTCAGTAATTTGGAATGAAGTTAGGATATGCATTTATAGTTGTTAAATAGCAGCGACCATTGGTGAAGAGTTCCGGCTGAAGCGTTGTGTCCAAATCTCTTCGAGAAACTCGGAACTCTTCATGAATGATCGTGTCTTTTCAAAAAATATAGCTGTTATAGAAATTCAGTCAACTAAGCCTCTGGGTCAGTCGACTAAATATTCAAATGATTTTATTATAAATTATATATATACTTGTGCACATGTGCATTTTGCACAGATACTAGCAGGTCAGTCGACTAACCAAGTAGGTCAGTCGACTGACTAGGTATTATCTGTGCAATTTGCACAATTTACACAGGTATATATGATATATATATATATATTATATGATTTTAAAATTTTGATAATATATATATATTATATGTTTTTATATGTATAAATCATTTGAAAATAATATATACGTAAACGAGGAGAGATCTTAACAATATTGACACAAGACTCAAAATAAAATAATATAAAAGTTGATGCACCGATTTTAATGTCTTGTCTCCATGTAATATATATATTCTCTTTTTGTCGTAACAGTCGTCGAATCTGTATGTTGCAGTGATAGCTTCGTGTCATGAATCAAAACCAAATCTCAATATTTTTCCGCTTTTTGATTGATGACAGCCTGTAAATAGATATAGATTTCGACTATATATAATATAATATGAATACTTACTCCCCCTGAATCTTTCATGACATATATCACGCATTCTTAATGTTAGTGATAATTTTCTCCTCCTTTGTCATCGACAAAAAGGAATAAATAATATGAATAATTGTATGACGCATGTATAGATATTCAAATCATAGCAGTAAAAGAAACAAGCATTCATACATTGCAACATCACAAATAAGAGTTTAAAGCTAATAACATCAAATAAAACAAATAATACAAAACATTGGCTATTTAGTACAAGCCATGTTTTAATGTTTTTAAAATGAAGGACTAAAGTTTGTAGATCATAAAAAGCAAATTCTAAGAGAAACAACAACTTACTATATTACACGCTTACCCCTATCACCACCATCGCCTCCAATTCCACCATTGTCGCTGCTACTCGCTTGATCATCAGAAGAGGAGGACCAAGTGAAAATAGGTTGTTTGCTCGGATCACCTAGGGTAGCCGTGGAAGAGTCGGATGAACATGAGATCACTTGCCATAACTTTATGAAAAATCCTTTTACTTTATCAAGCTTTTTGTCAACTCTAGTGATATGGTGTCAAGAATTTGTTGGTTACGGCATATCATGGAAATAGACTCATGTGGAGGAAGTCCCAGATTTGGAATCATAATTTCGTCTTGTTGACGAATAGTTGATCTTTGGCGAGTCAGACGTGATGCTTCGCCTTGTTGTTGAGGTGGTTGATCTTACGGTATTTGGCGTTGAGTCCATTCTTCAAAGGAAATGATGGGAGGAGGTCGAGCAACCGATATTTCATCAATGCTAGAGTATGGGAGTTTAAGTAGCCGAAGGTAGAGACCGATGAATCGGGTTCCGGAATCTCACATTCTTTTAGCAAGCGCATAATGTACGCACCATAATATATGACATTCATGCGGCCATTGTTGAAACATAAAAATCCATTAAGAATTAACCGGAGCTAATTGACTTTGATATTTTCGAAGATGGCATATAAAGCTTTGATATTATGTTCATAAACAAGCTCGTAACTTTTGGTTCTCGGAGTTACGATTTTCATTAATGCACGGTGCATAAATCTATCTTTAGCCCTTAAGGACATAGATTTGAGTTGGCGCATATCATCTTCTAAAAACAAATGACTTATACGATCACAAACGACCATATCACAGTCAACATTACTTAATTCAATTCCTTCATTTTCGGATTTTAGGATGTGAGCCGTTTGATCTAAAGAAAAGAATACCGATTTCCCACAAACCAAACTCCAAATGCAATCAACTTGGTTTTGTATATTTTAATGACCCAAATTAAGATTGGCATATAATAGCTTAACCATAATTTGATTTATCTTGTGTTTGTTTTCATAAATATTAATTAAAGAATCTAAATTGCTATGACGAGCCAATTCTTGTATATGATAAGGAGAGAAATCGGAAAATTTTATAAACGAACCTTCAAAAATACAAGAATCTTTCATTCTCCTCCATCATCTAATCGCGGTATTGTCGAAAAGCCATTTTTGGATTTGGTCATTGGAAGGAGGTTGAGAGGATTAAGTTGCTTGACCTTTTCTTTTTGGAGCTATTGAAATTGAGTTTAGAGGATAAAAGTTTGATTTTTGAAGTTTTAGGTTTTGAGGAAAAGTGGAAAATCTGAAGTAAAAGTGAAGAGAAAAGGTGAGTTTGGAGGATAAAAGATGAGGTTGGGTTGGTAGGAGCAGTTAATTTTCCTAAGATCTACAAACCAGTCGACTGAATCAGGTGTTCCGTCGACTGAAGATAAATTTTGATATTTTTGAACTTCTGAATCAGTCAACTGAAGGTCTGATTCGGTTGATTGGATCTGGGTGATGAAAAGTTTGACTTCTAGTCCAGTCGGCTAACCCAATGTGGCAGTAGACTAAGTCTTCTGTAATCATATTTTGATTACGGAGTCAGTCGACTGATCCACTGGTTCAATCGACTGGCCTGTGCCGTTTTTCCCAATAAACCTGTTTGTGTTAAGTTTTTGTGTATATTTTATATGAAAATATAATAGGTAAATAAGCACAGGGAAGAAGTTGCAAAAATAATTAGTCACTAGGACAACAAGTTCGCTTTTTAGTCTGAAGGACACTTTTTAGTGTAAAATGACAATGATAGTTACAACTATCATTCTGTGATTTACACTAAAAAGTGTCATTCGGCCTAAAAAACAAACTTCTTGTCCCTGAAACTAAATTTTTCTCTAACTTTTTCCTTAAGCCTAAAAAACCCTTTAAACAATTCCAAATATTCAATTAAACAATTTAATAATAAAATAAATTGCTGAATTTGAAATTTAAGTTGTTTAATCTATAAAATTACTTTTTTTAATATTTAAAAATCAATTGAATATTCCGAATTCAAATGACTAAAATCCTGGGTCGTTGCGTTTCATTATGATATAATTCGGTGGTTTTCTAATCGATAGAAATCCATTTTCTAATTCAAACTAGTTTTTGACGCTGTTGCCGGAGAGAGCAATCTAATTTTACCTGTTGAGTTTTCATTTATTTCATTTTCATAATTCGTGCTTTTCTTATTCGATCACCGACAAGACTGCAACATTTCATTCCTCAAACCTGCCACCATCTCCACCATCATCAGAAAAGCGTACCATCTTCCACATCAAAACTACCAACCATTCAACCTACTTCAAATCCAAAACCTTCTCCCAAAATATCACCTAAACCCACAGCATCACCAACCAAAAAATCAACACCACCAACCCAAACTCCAATCTGCACCCAAACTCTTGCATACATTCACCTGCACCCAAACTTTAATCAGCACCCAAACTCCAATTAGCATCTCCATCAATATCCCTATCGCTGACATCAGACCTGCAACCATTCACCTACCTACATTCATCAACTTCGTCGTGCAACTCAATTTACAACCCGAAACCACCTCCCAGGCCCAGCGCAATCCGACCTCACCCAATCACCACTCCGATATCAACCTAAAACCTACATCCAACTACAACCCTCTACCGCGACCCATCATCAATCACTGCGACAAGCAACTTCACACCCACGACCCATCATCCCAACTGCGACTTCAACCAATCGCCACTCCAATCCATCAAACCGTAGTTCGATTTTCGACTTGATTGGAAAATATGATTTTCGGTTTTCAATTTTGACTTGTGTTTTGTTTAATTATGATTTGAGAAACTGGCGGCCGAAATGCTTTTTTTTTGTTCTGCCCTTATAAAAAAAATCATTTTTCCACACTTTTCTGGTTGCAAATAGAAGAAAAGCAGGCAAGGAGAAGAATTTCTTGCTCTGCTTTGCTTCTAAAAAAAATTGCTACTTTTAAATAAATTTACAAATAATTCTACACACACTGATACCGTATTCTTAACTCACGTTTTTAATTTTTTTGTTTAGATGGTTGCTAGAAAAAGGAAAATAAAAATTTATTTGCAGTTGCATTGTTAACTCATGTTTAATTTCTGTTTTGCATCATTTCATACTTGATTTTATTTTCTAAAGACTCCATCCAAATTCACATAAGTTGGGGATTTCATCACCCTTTCTTGGCCCACAAATCGCATTTTATTGTATAAAATTGAATTGAATAATAAAGCCTATACGTTTGACTTAAGGGTGTCACGGGCTCATTTAGGGAAAATTTGTATTTTGACTAGTTGAATTCTTTTAAAAAACTTTCTCTTGGTGTCTAAGGCAACGACGGAGTCAAATCATTTATAATTATTACGGTGATTCATAAGATGTTACATTGATTGTTTCTCTGAAAGTACTTAAACCTTCAGTTGCATTGCTACGTTGATCCGTGGTGCATCGGTAAATCATATCTGTTACATGGTTAAGAATTGTTTCGTTGAATTATGTCAAAGTGCCACAATACAATTTTGGGTTAGGAGCTATTAAGGATAGAGAGTTTCTGATTAAGTTCTTGCATTAGTTTCATGTATATATTAAAAAAACGTTTTTCTTTTGTAAAGAAAATATTTTCTAAACTTTTCTCTTAAAAAGGAATTTTTTTTTTCTCTATCTTTTTTCTTACCTATGTTGTCTCATTTCTCTCCTCTCTTTAGTCTTCTCACTGCGCATAAGTGACATTTCTAGGAACCATTTAGTGCGAACAAACAATCATTCAACCATGACTAACGAAAATACTCCTCGTACCATCGTAGATAGAATTTTCCACGATCGATTTTTTGTCCCTTTTTACATTGCCCTACCCGACCCAATGGATAATCATTGAAATCCATTCAAGTCATATTAACACACTTTCAAAATTTGGAAATTTCAGAAATGATGATGCTAATATCTTTTTAACGAAATTTGAATAAGTTTGTGCAACCATAAAACTTCAACAATTATGTAGCAATGGAATAAAACTTGGGTTAATCTCATTCCACTTATCGACTGTGCCGAGAAATGGTTATATAGCTTGCCTTCAAATTCGATTAAAACATGGGATGAATTTGTAAAAAAATTCTTAAAGAAATTTTACCCCTTGGAAAAAACAATTAAAATTCAAAAATGATATAGTAAACTTTCATCAATTTAGGGGCAAATCCTTTGGAAAATATTTTGAAAGATTCAAGGAACTTTTAATAAGTTGGACACATCACAATTTTGAATGGGCCCTTGAAATTTTTTATTCGATGGACTTGAAAATTGCTCTCGAACAATGCTTGAATCATATATGCCAATGAAACTTTTTAGCACAAAATCATGACGTCGCATGAAAATTCTCGAAAACTTAGCTGAAAAATCAACTCAATGTGAATGATCTAACGAGAAATCAACCTATTTAAGATGAAGAGCACATTAGATATGATCATCATTAGCTTAGAAGCAAAAATCAACGCAATGATAAACAAATTTGATAATGTTTTTTCATCTGATCAAATGAACCAAATTTCTCAAGCTTTGTGTTACAAATATAATGATCCAACCACATCACCGATCAATGTCCTTATTCGTTAGAACAAATCAACGTTTTTAACAAAGTTATGAATAATCCATTGTCTCCAACATACAATCCTGTTAGAGAAATCATCCTAACTTTGCTTGAAACCAAAACAATTCAAACACGAATTTGGTTCGATAATCTTTTCAAGCATTCCCGAACAATGATTTAAATCCTTCTCTTCAATTAAATCAATTTCAATGGAATTTTTGCATCACCTTCTCAAAACCAAGCACCGCAGTATTTTATTCCTCAAGAAGACAAACGTATGACAACGTGGAAAAAGTTTGAAAACTTTGGCTAAAGCGACCAAAATCTTCAATCAAACAATAATTTGTAAAATTTGTTAACTTTGTATATGCAAAACACAAGTCAATCGATCGCCAAACTCGAAATGCAAATAAGTCAATTAGCTGCCACCATGAGTGAACGGGAAAGAGGTATGTTCCTGCGTCAACCTATTCCAAACCCAGGAATCAAAACAAAAGCGCAAACCAAGCTCATGTTGTTCAAGAAAGCCATGTAAATCAAATGAAGACTATCTGTGATCCGGCAAACAAATTGATAGTCAAGTTGTCAATCCAAACAACTTACCAGAAGTTCCTCTCGACACTTCCAAAATGACAAATGATTCCCATCAAAACATCGAGTCAAGCCTCAAACCAAACTCCTCTAATTCATTTCTAACTCAAGTAGAATGACCTATTGAGTTTCAAATTTCATTTCCATATCGAATTCGACCTAAGAAACATTCCTATCAAATGGAAAAGATTTTAAAAATTTTCAAACAAGTCAAAGTGAACTTTCCTCTCTTAGATATCATCCAATAAGTCCTAAATTACGCTAAGTCTTTAAAGGACTTGTGCACTCAACAGAGGCACACTCAAGTGCCGAAAAAAGTCTTTTTAGGGACCGATCTAAGCGAAATATTATCTCAATCCATTCCTATGAAATATAAAGATCCTGGCTCCCCACATTCTCTTGTATGATAGAAGATAAGAAAATCAATAAATGTTTGTTAGATCTAGGTGCTAGTGTAAACTTTCCCCTATTTCAGTTTACCAGCAACTAGGTTTAGGTGAGCTTAAACCAACAAAAGTAACCATTCAATTTGTCAATCGTTCTGTAAAAAAATTAACAGGAGAAATCGAGGACGTACTTATTAAAGTAGGGGAATTCAAATTCCCTGCTAATTTCAACGTCCTTGAAACACAACCCGCAAACAATCTCACTAGCCACATTTCCTTGATTTTAGGACAACCCTTCTTAGCCACCTCGAATGCCTTGATCAACCGTCAAAATGGTTTAATGAAAATTTCCTTTGGTAACATGACCATAGATCTCAACATCCAATTTAGAAAATCAATTAAACAAATTATTTGACCACTCTTTGGAAGTTAATGTTATTCATAAAAACTTCAAAATGAAATAATTGACCTTAATAACGAACACAAGGAAAAATATGAACAATTGTTTCAAGACATTCCAAGTGAGATCGAAGACATGCTTCCCTTCGAACATCTCATTGTTGAGTTCGAAACTCGACAAATTTCTTTGATTAAGCAACCTCCTTGGTTATAGCTTAAACCTCTTCCTTATCACCTTAAGTATGCATACTTAAGTGATAACAAAACTTTTCCCATTATCATTTCTACCAATCTTTCTCTTGACTAAGAAGCATCTCTTCTTTCCATTCTTTCAAATTATATAAAAGCGATTGGGTGATCCATTATCGATATTAAGGGAAGTAGCCCCGCAATTGTTCAACATTGCATTCACTTAATTGATGAAGGCAAGCCTCCTAGTGAAGCGCAAAAAAGGCTTAACCCCAAAATGAAAGTTGCAGTATGAGAAGAAGTTATTAAGCTCCTTAATAATGATATTATTTATCCTATCTCAGATAGTTCACAAGTTAGTCCAATTCATAGCGTGCTCAAAAAACCCGGTATTACCATAGTCACGAATGACGCTAACGAACTCATTATAATCTATACTTAAATGGGCCAGGCATGGATTCTATTGTTTACTTGATGGTCATTTCGGTTATAATCAAATTCTAGTTGCTCCTACAGATCAAGAAAAAATGACTTTCACGTGTCCTTTTGGCACCATTGCTTATCAACGTATGCAATTTGGACGTTGTAATGACCTTGCGACTTTCTAAAGATCTATGGTTAGCATCTTTTCTGATATGATCGAATGATTTTTTGAATTTTTTATGGATGATTTCTCTATCTTTGGATATTCTTTTTCTAAATGCTTGCATCATCTCAAGTTGGCTCTAAATCGATGCAGAGAAACACTTAATTTTAAATTACGAAAATGACACTTTATGGTCAAACAGGGCATAGTCCTCAGACATTTCATTTCAAATAATGGCATTGAGAAAGATAAAGAAAATGTCGATGTTATTTCGAATCTACACGTTTTCAAAGCTGTTAAGGACATTCGATCGTTGCTCGGGCATTTGGTTTTTAACGACGTTTTGTGAAAGACTTTAGCAAAATCGCTCGACCATTTACTACTCTTTTGCGATGCACTACAAGAAAATTTATTTTTGGTGGCGTATAAAAATCGCAACCCAAACTTATGGTAGCATTTTGATAAATGTCGTGATAAAGGCTGCAACTAAAAATCCATGATTTTTAGTTGCATTTATTTCAATGCCATTATAAATCCTTTAATTATAGTGTTTCTCAAACGCCACCATACATTATTTTGTAGCGTTTTAAAAACGCCACCAAAAGGTTTTTCGGAGCTACCAATAAAGTTTCCAACTTTACCCCTACTTTACGGTTGCATTTACTCAACGCCACTATATGTATTTTGTAGCGTTTTTGAAACGCTACTAAAAGTTGTTGATCATTTTACACCATTTTTTCATGTTGTTATTTCCTGTTGATGATCTATTATGTTTCTACTATATCAATCAACAATCACTTGCATAATCATCATATTCAAACAATTACAAAAACATATTAATCATGTAATCAAATAAGATATTCATAACCTTTCTAATACAATAGTTTTTTGATAAAATGACCAAACTCACATACAATAACCATTCATATACAAATTTACACACAGAAGACCAATAAAATGTTATACCAAACTGGTGCTAACAAAATATTTGATTACCCATAATTCTTTGTTGCATTCACAAGTGAAAGCTAGCACCATAAAAGTCCAACCTTGCTCTCTTCTAAAATCCAATGCCTGCACAAGTGAAAGCATAACATATAGTCAAACAATTATGTTAATTCGTAGAACTTCAAATATAATATCAATCATCTACAACATTGTACGAGTATATCATATTATAAACAATGTCATATAAATAATCAAAGTTATACATGAAATGAAATAAATAAAGTCCAATCTTACAGGTATATATAAAATGTTGTTAAATTAGTTATATTATTATTTATAAAATTTAGTTAACTTAAACTTAGTTAATTTTATAAAACTTGTTTAATTTTAAAAAAAGCCTATTTAATTTTTATTAACTTGGTTAACTTAATATTCAAACTCAATTAACTTAATTATATTACTATTATTATTGTAAAATTAGTTAAATTTTAAAAACTAAGTTAATTTACCATCATCATCATCGTTATATATAGATCTATGTTAAAGTAGTTATACTATTATTATTTATAAAATTTAGTTAACTAAAACTTAGTTAATTTTTATTAACTTGGTTAACTTAGCTAAATTTTTTATTATTATTAAAAAACAAGGTTAATTTAATTGTATTATTATTAGTAGTATTATTATTATTAATTTAAATTTGGTTAGTTTTACAAACTTAGTTAATTCATCATCGCTGTCATCATTATTATTTATAATACTTTGTTATATTAGTTATAGTATTATTATTTATAAAATTTAGTTAACAAAAACTTAGTTATATTATTATTATTACTACTATAAATTTAGTTAATTTTTATAAACTTAATTAATTCATCATCATCATCATCATTTATTAAACTATGTTAAATTAGTTATATTATTTTTATTATAAATTTACATAGTAAATTTTCATGAAACTTATTTAACTTAGTTAATTTTTATAAACTTGGTTTTTGTTATTATTGTTTTTGTTATTATTATAAACTTGGTTGACTTATATCAAACTATAGACTATTATTGTTATTGTAATAATATTATTGTAATATTATTATAAACTTAGTTAAGTTTATCAAACTTAGTTTATTATTATTATTGCTGTTGTTGTTATTATATTATAAACGTAGTTAATTTTTTTATCAGACTTGGTATATTATTATTGTTGTTGTTGTATCTACTGTTATTATTATAATAAACTTAGTTAATTTTTTACCAAATGTGTTTATTATTATTATATTATAATAATACTTTAATATAAGATTAAAAATACGACAGTGAGTTTAAGTTCCAATTTATCTTTGCTGTTATCACAATTCCAAGGGTCACACCATTCCCTTCAAATCCCCAAAAATGGTCTAGTGCACGTAAATTTTGATTGTACTCCATCGGCTATGCATATGCCACTAACTTGCTTTATACTTTTATACACAGTAAGCAAGTAACCGGGAGCTAATATCGATATTCCACCCACTCATATGACATATAGTTTCAAACAAACATGAAAAAACAAAACTAGCAAATTCAAAACATATCAGAAATTAGAATTACTATACTTGCATAGCTTCAACAACCCTATCTGTTATAGTAATAATATATACCCAATTCCCATGCCGCATCTCTATCGAATGCAAATTGATTCGACATTTGACAAACAAATCAAGACCCAAAAACACTGCCTCTGAACTTCTAAATCCAGATTTGAAGCCATTTAGTTATCAAATGCATCATCATCATATGGAAATGGTTGGTTGCAGCTTCAGCAATCTCTTTCTCATACCTGACCCATTTCGAGAACACAATTAGGTAAAGAACCATTATAAAACTACAGTTGATTTTAATTTTTAATCTATATCATATAAAATAATATGATTTGTTTTCTTACTATAGTTGTGCTTGAATGCCGATTTGAACTTCTGGAGGAGCAAGGGCTGGGGATTCGACAAAGTGAAGATTCATATCACTGCCCAAGACATACATGAAAAATTATTAAGAAAAGAAAGTAATATAGTATTGTAGCAAAAATAAAATAAATGCTACATATATATATATATATATATATATATATATTCATGTAGTTGTGGCATTTGGAAAATATAATGCTCTTACCCAACAAATTTTCTAGCCAAATAGAGGTAGGGTTTCTTAAAATTGTAGTTTCTTTTAGCAAAGACCTCATAATATTGAAGATTCTTCTTTATATGGAATTTGATCATCTTGGATTTCACTTGTCTATTCTTCACGTCAACCTTGTTGCCACGGAGAACAATAGGGATATTCTCTCAAACAAGGATTATATCGTGAATTGAACTGAAAATGTCTGCTTGTAATAGTAATAAAGAATCTATATTCAACTAGATATCAAGTTGAATTTCAAAATATTACCTGCACAGGTCCCTATGCCATGTAGGAACATTCTTGTAGGTAAGTCGGGTAGTGACATCAAACATAATGATTGCACATTGTCTTTACTAATTTCTTGCATCAACTTATCTGCAAGTAAAATTAAACTGGCTTAACATCTGAATAGAAAACAAATATGAGTGAAATACAATGTATGGTGTTGATACATACCTCTTTCAACATATTATCTAATACTTCGCCAACCTTAGTTACAAGTTCTTGAGGAATTTAACGGCCATCGGTACCGAAAAGAGCATAGCTGCATGCATGAATTAGAATATTACATTAAGCATACCTATTCTCATCTTTAAATGAATATGATTTATTTATGTAATAACATAGCCACTTACTTGGCAAATGTTAATAGTTTTAATGTACCAATATGGACATCACTCCTCATCCAGCACCACATGACAAGAAGCTTCAAATTGTGCATTAACTACATGACTGGTTATGAATGAATTGAGTGATCAAATTAGTTATAGTTATCAAATTTATTGAAGCACAAAAGTGAAAAAGAAAATTAGCAAATAGAGAACTATTTAGAGACCGCCAATATCGAATAATTTCTTAGTGGATTTCATAGACTTAACTATAGTCATGATATGTTCGCTGAGAGCAACAATGATGGTAGGAAGTGGATTAGCAATAGCTTCTTTTCTTATATGTTCAACCGAACTAGGCAGCTTCATATTGGTATACCTCTCAAAGTCCTTAGCTTGCTCAAGGTATGCGTTCATTCATGCAATGGCAAACACACGTTGGGTTTTAAAATCTCCTCTTGCAGCGAAACGTTATAGAGTGTGCGAAGTCTCTGTACATAGTGCGGAAGGCCGACCAGACATTTTCTAGATGTCTTGGTCTACTATATAACCAAAAATTGTTGTAGTTGTGATATATGCATAACTACAAATGCACTATGTTTGTTAAGAACAACGTTCTTAAGTTCCTCCTACATCTTAGAGAGTTTCTCTCATGCTTAGCTTAGCTTCCTATCATCACCAACTATCTTGCTTTTCTTATGGTCCTTGCCACTCTCAGACATTTCAATTCAACAATCACCTCATCCTTCTCAACGAAAAACTTTGTTCAATTGACGATTGCAAGTATAGGAGGGGCATTCAAAACTTTTCCCTTCAACCTGCACACATATTTTTATCATTGGTTCCCCTTGATTAGTTTGCTAACATTCAAGTGACCATCATCAAATAAACTAAACAAGTAGAAAAACGAGAGCATTATCATACTTGTACGTGAGGGAAACTCGGAGAACATCCATGCCGATGCGAGCAGTGGCTTTGGAAAGAAGAAGTTCTAGCATGACCTTACGAACCTCTCAGTCTAGAGGTTTCCAAAGGAAATAGTCATGGAGCCTCCAACATTTAGGTCTTCGGGCCTTGGGTAGTAGCCAGTGTTCGCATTCTTAATCATCATCGGTTTGAGGTATGGCATAGTGAGTAGTGTCATAGTCAACATCAGGTCCTAAACAACCAAAGTTAGAAGCCCTGCCAAACACTGCAAAAATGCAAAGCCCAAGTTTCTCGTGTTTTGAATATCAAAGTATGTTCCTCCCTTGCTACCTTTTGCAATGTTATTTAGCACCTACAACATAGATGTTTATCAGGTTTGACCAGTAACAGTATACTAGGATGTATATGTTACAGTAGCATAAGTATGTGAAAAGATTAATTGTTGTTGAATTAATCGTTGGGTCTTGGCCTTCGCTAAAACCAAATGTGAATACATGCACCTCTTTAAGTTCAAGTGTCGAAATATCGTCGGTCAGCTTCACCATCGGACATAAGCATGATTGCAGGTGTATGACCTTTAGTGTATCTACATGCCTTGACTACTTCCAGGGCCATAAAAACTCTAGCAACAATGTCCATTGAATCGCCAGCAATTAAACTGTTCATTCTCCTAGGCTATTATCTGTAAAAGATAATAACAAACCTATCTTCCATCATTACGTATATATTTCCTTGTGATCCTATTATCTAACATGTACTATCAAACATGGTATAAAGATTGATATGAGAGTGGGATTATGGAAAGACAAATTGTCCATCCGCCACTAAACTTAACCAAGTTGGTTAATTGTATGCTGTAGAAATGGTTACTATTGCTTGAAAAATATAAAAAATGAAAAGAGAATAAGAGTAATAATCACTAAACTCAACCACCATGCTTCAAGACCCGAGTTTAAAAAGGCTTTTCTCATAAGAACTGATCACATGATACCACAATTTTCCATGAAGGACAAAAACCTCATCCTCTTCCACATTCAAAGCACTAACTCGCCATTCACCTCCTCGCATGATCCATCTTCTACATTATAACAATCCAACCTACTACTTTCTTTATCACATAGCAACCACCAGCAATTAAACTTCAAAATATTAGTTTTATGCCTTTTCGTTTCTAATACACACAACCTGTTCAACAATAGAAGAGTCATGACTGATTAAAATCCAAGTTGATGATACGTTTTCTAATACAAACAACGAATTCAACAATATGGATCATTCGAGTAGAGATTAGAAGTAAATAAAAAAGAATAAGCTCGAGTAGAGATTACCATGGTAGATACGGATCATTTGAGCGATTATTCTGAATGGGAATCAAAGGCCAGCCTTGTTGCTTCTGGAGATCGCCTTCTTATCATGGATTAGAATAGCTGAGCACTATGAATTTGGATTGGATAACGTATTTGATTTAGGGTTACTTATTTGGGGGAAAATTGAATTTTTCTAAGTAGCATGGGAATAACAAGGCGGTAATCTTTTGGGTTACGTTTATTACAATAAACGCAGAACTTTTTTTATGAAGGTGGGAAGTGAATTATTTTTTGTTACATTTACATAATAAGGTGAAATATTATTAGTTGTATTTACATTCAAATGCCACCAATTTTTGCAACCAAAAGTTGATTTTCTTATAGTGAAAAGATGTTCCTTTCGATTTCAATTTTATTGTGTCCCTTCTTTTGAATGTCTTACAAATAAACTCATTTATGCTCCAATCACCTGCTCGCATTATTGGATCTTCCCTTCAAAAATTTATGCGATGCTTCTGAGTTTGTGGCTAGTGCTGTCCTAAGACAACGCATCAACAAAATCCTTAATGTCATCTACTACTCTAGTATGACTTTAAACGATGCTCAACTCAACTACATAACCACCAAAAAGATCTTCTATCCATAGTTTTTGCACTATAAAAGTTAGACCTTATTTGATTGGTTCACACATCATGGTCTACACTAACTATTCCGCTCTTACATATCTTTTTGCTAAAAAGGATGCTAAGTCTCATTTGATTCGTTGGATCCTGTTACTCCAAGAATTTGATCTTACAATCAAAGACAAAAATTGATTTGACAATATCATAGCCAATCACCTATCTCGTCTTCCAAACGCACCATTTTCCTTACTCGTCAATGAGGATTTTTCCGACGAACAATTCTTTTCAGTTTCCATCGACCTGTGATATGTCAATATAATGAACTATTTAGTCATTAAGGAAACTCCTTCATTTTGGTCCAAACAAGATAAATACAAATTTCTATCCAAGTGAAATATTTCTATTGGGGGATCCATACTTGTTTAAGTATTGTTCTGACAAAATCATTCAACGATGTTTCTCGGATAGAGAAATCAAGAATGTTCTTTTGTCATGACCAAGCTTATGGTGTATATTTCGGTCCTAAGAAAACCAAGGAAAAGGTGCTCCAATATGACTTTTATTGGCTTATAATTTTCAAAGAGTGTTCGAGTTTTATAAAGCATGCGATCGTTGCCAAATGTTAGGAAAAATCATGAAAAGAAACATGGTGTCTTTGACCCCAATCCTAATAATTGAAATCTTTGATATTTGGGGAACTGGTTTTGTGTGCCTGTTTCCTAACTCTTTCGAAAATCTTTATATTCCCCTTGTCGACGATTACATTTTTGGATTGGCTGATCCATGTAAAATAAATGACCATAAAGTTGTTGTGAAATTCATAAAATAAAACATCTTTTCTAGGTTTGGCATACCTTGCAAAATAATAAATCATAACGGAACCCATTTTTGTAATCAATCTTACAAAGCTTTGATGAGAAAACACTCGATAACCCATAAGTTACCACTCCTTATCATCCTCAAACTTGTGGTTGAGTTAAAATTTCAAATTGATAAATCAAACAAATTTCAGAGAAAAATGTTAATAAAAATTGAAAAGATTGGTCTCAAAAATTAACGATGCACTTTGGGCTTACGGAATTGCTTTTAAAACTAAACTTGAGATATCTCCTTATAGATTAGTATATGGAAAAGTGTATCACATATCAGTCGAACTTGAACATATAGTGTTATAGGCAATAAAGAACATAAACTTTGATCTTGAAAAGGCTGACGAAAATAGAGAATTGCAACTCAATGAATTAGAAGAGATTACGAACGATGCGTAAGAAAACGCAAAAATTTACAAGGAAAAAACAGAAGTTTTTCATGACAAGAAAATCGTAAGAAAAACATTTTTGTCAAATTAAAAAGTTCTTTTGTATGACTCTAGACTTCATTTTTCCCTCGAAAATTAAAATCAAGCTGGATAGGATCATATGTGATACGAATTGTTTTTCCACATGTTGCCATAGAAATAGAAACTCTAGGGATGGATCAATTTTTAAGGTCAATGATCATCGTTTAAAGCCTTACTTGGAATTGGCAAGTGACCAAAGAAGGAGCTAATGATTCTTCATTAGCCATGCTACGTGTAATAAGGAATTTTAACCCTCTTTTGTAAATATGTATATATTTTTCTCCTTTACACTCATTACATCATGCATTGACTATGGGGACATAGTCAAAATCAAGTGGGGGAGTCTCATGTTTACTTTGATTTTACATGGTTTGATTTTTGCATTTTCTTTCCCTTTCTTTCAAAAAACCAAAAAAAATTGTATAATAATTTACTTTTAATAAGCATGATAGAGTAAGAATACAGTTTTGATCATTAGTTTGAAATTTTTGGAAAATTGCTTATCTCAACGAATAACAAAAATAAATGTTTTAAATTACAAGCAACTATGGTGTGACTAGCATATAGAGAGATTCATAGGTGATGGTTATGAAGTGTATTTTAAATTGTTATCTTCGTTTAAAAAGCAGTTGATTTAAAGTGCATGCGTTAACACTTTTTATCTTTAAAGTTAAGTGGTGCTAAGATGATTTTGCATAACTCTCTCCCAAAAAAAATATGAAAGAACAATAAATGCCTAGAGTCAATTGTCCACACATAAATGTATACACTCACCATGCTTTGTACTCTTCTCACATAAGCCTGCAAGGCAGTACACGAATGGTATATCTGACCTCAGTATTCTGAGTTAGGTATATGTATATATTATAAAATAAACACATAGAGTCAAGTATACACACTTAGATGTGGACAGTCACCATGCTCTGTACTCTTCTCACATAAGCCAAGAAGGCAGTGCATGAACGATATATATGGCCTCAGTATTCTAAGTTAGGTTCATGTAAATAACAATAATGTCAATATATTTTTTCAAAAAGAAAGAGTAATCAATTGAAACCCAAACATTATCTTGAATTGATTTGACTTGTTTTACAAAAAGAAATGAATAAACCACTTTGCAAACTCTGACAACCAATTTAAGAATTTATTTCATAGTTGCACTATGTTATCAACCGAAACAACTAGCCAAGCTAGAGTCCAAATGCAATGATAACTTGATTTTTGTTGGAAGTTTTGATTAGTAAGGAACTGAAATATTCTAATAATAACCGAAACTTGTATATTACTATCTTATGTTGATTTAAGAGTAAATTCTCATTTTGTAAATAAAACTTGCATTCATGTCTTCTACATTAGGAATTTTACATACTACATTAGGAATTTTGCATATTGCATTTGGATTTTATGGGTAGTATCCGCTGAAACTCTCATAGAACAACATTCATCCTACTAGGGACACCTAGAGTTTAACGACTAATTGCATATGCTCATTGCAATCACGTTTCCTACGAAAGTGGACTTTCTTAGTTTTATTTTATTCGAGGATGAATAAAAAGATAAGTATGGAGGTATTTGATGTGCACGTAAAATTTATATTTTTACTCTCATACTTAACCTTCTTCTATTACAATAAATTACATACTAGGCAATTTTTA
This sequence comes from Allium cepa, assembly GCA_030765085.1. Taxonomy (NCBI): domain Eukaryota; kingdom Viridiplantae; phylum Streptophyta; class Magnoliopsida; order Asparagales; family Amaryllidaceae; genus Allium; species Allium cepa. The sequence goes on along the minus strand of CM060937.1, from coordinate 573,214,318 downwards.
CGTGTTTTTAACCAAAAAAAGTGTTTTCAAAACATCATTCACTCGTCGACATTTGGGCAAAACAGTAATTTTGTGTATGCACTAATTTTGAGAAAATTTATCTACTTATTTTAATTTTATTTTATAAGAAATTGAGTGCAAGTTGGAAGAGGCTTCATGGACTGATGCATACACATATTTTGGAAGCCAAAAAAAGAAGAAAAGAAATAAACAATGCTTTATGAAGAAGCCCGCCTACCGACTTGCTACTGGACAATAATTAAAAGCACATGTTCATAGGGGATTAATTAATTGTTAATAACGACTTGAAGGCTGTACAAAGTAAAGGATATTTTTAGTAGCATCCAAAAAAGAATTAGAGTTTTAGACATTTATAAATACCCTCTTATGTTCATGTAAAAGGGGGTATGAAGTTGTAGCTACAATATAGAAATAAAAGTTCTCTTCTCTTTAATAGCTTCTTAGCCTTCTCTTTTATATTATGCATCTTTGTTTCATGCTCTTTTTTTATGCTATATTATTTCATGCTCTTTTTATTTCATACAAGTAGAGTAGATTTCCTTATTACAAATTAGTGTAGATTTACTTTTGTGCAATTAGTTAGCTCTCTTTCCTTTTGATTAGCATTTTCTTTCTTTTTTGTTTATGTTGAAATCCATTTGTGTTGATATGAGTTCAAAGACGAGAGGCTAACCCTTTAATTTAAGGGTAATGAAGCTCTTATGAATTATGTTATGGTGCTATTTATGTTCTTTTATTTTTGTGCTTAATATAAATTTAGATGTTGATGTAAGTTTAATGTTTATTAGAGAATTTGACAGCCTATGTTGTTAATCACAAATAGGTTATACTTAATCAAATATAAACACAAGTTACATTTTTATCTACCTAATTGATTTTGAGAGTAAAGTTAAAAGTAGAATCAAAATTTGATGTTCTATGTTACTTGATCAAAAAATAGTAGAAGATCATACTTAAAATAGATTTTACTTCTAACTTCATAATATATTTTTTGAGATTTGATAGGTAGATTTGGATGATGTATTAAAGTTTGGTGGTTTAAGTTATGTTAGTTAATATCACAAATAAACCATACTTATAATAAATACATCAACTAATTCTACTTGTGTTAAAAAGAGATATTATAAATTTATTACGTGTTTATTTATTTGAATGTGAAAGCGGATTTACCTCTAAATTCTCTTCTAAACTCACTTTTATTCCAAATTCTACTCTAGTTTTTTCTATAATTTTTAGTTAAAAACATTTAGAAAACTTTTGGGATAGTTTGATTGAGTAATTTTGAAATTTCTGTTTTCCTTGTGTATCGATCTGTACGCACATACGTACTACAATTATACGCCATGAACTTGTGGTATTTTAATTTATAAAATTCAGCGGTTTTCTAATCGATAGAACATACGTTCTGAACACCAACTTTTCAATAAAAAGCCAATCCAAACACAACTAAAGTTATTGTAAAAAAGTACAATATAATAAATATGAGAACATAAGAAAATATTGTAAATACGTTATATGAAGAAATGTCACTCGGCGAGCGCCTAATGTAGTAAAGTATGTGCCAGTGGGTGAATAATAGCACTAGCATGTAAGGCATGGTTTTGCGGTTAACAACCAACCACTACAGACTGAATTGACAAAGTCAAATCCTTTAGTAATAAGATACTGTTCTTAAAAGATGTTTCTATCAATTGATTTCACAAATCCTGGCATTTCTTTAATCTAATTTGCAAAAGTTAAAATTCGTAATGTCAGTATCTTTTAAACTCTATATTAAGGAAGATTATAAGGATAACTTACTAGCAGTGTACCAATGGATGCATCTGACATACATTATGGTTCATTTATCGGTTCTCGAGCAAAAATTGTAGGGTCATTTGTATATTCAACCCCATTTATATGATTTTTTTTATTTTCAAAACTGTAACATCCTGTAAAGTTGACAATACTTTATAAATAATTAATAAGTCTCCAAAAATAGAATTAGAGCAAAAGATGGAATTTGGTTACGAAATTTGGACCATTGTGTTCGTGATGATTTTCTAAGCAACTTTCATTTTTGTAGTTTCACAATCGAAGCCCAAACGAAAAATTTGTCAACGTTTGAAGTTTTTGAAGCGAAAGTAATTAAATACGAAAAAGGAAATTAATAACATTAAATATGGGACCCAACAGGTCGACCCACTCCTTGGGCTGATCGACCTGTTTGAACATGGTAGCTAGGATTTGAACCTTGGCTAATGGCTCGAATTTTAATTATCCTAATCCAATAGTTACGATTGATTTGTGCGCCTATAAATAAAGGCATAACCCCTCACTTCTCTTCTTATATTTTCTTATCCAATTAGCAAAGCTCAGTCATTTGCTCCGCTCCACTACTTCTAAAAAAATATAAAATATTATATATAAATAGATAAATGGAAAAGGGTAGAAAATAGAAGAGAAGAAGTGAATTAATACTCCGTAAAATGGTAATTTTTACAATTATAACTTCATATTCCCCTTAACCCCAAATCTCATCTAAGATCTGTAATTCTAACAGTATGTATATGCCTTGTTATAAATATTTTTTTAGATTAAAAAGTAAAAAGGAGTCAACTAAAGGAATGATTTAGATTTGGAGATTTGAAAAGTTTAAAAGGCGAGTGAAAAATTATATAATTTATTTATAACACTGAAATTTATACCATTGGATTTTATACAATTATTATACTTAAATAAGATCTAATGAATAACAGGCTTAAAAAAATGTATAGGTATATAGCCTACACATTCAGTAAAACGGGTAATTGGAATATGAATAGTATGTACGACTAATCTGGAAATTTGAACTCAGTCCCAAATATTCGTTAATGTGGTATGTTTTTTATTCCAGATCTATAATTTGGTTGTAAATTAGGTTTCCTTTGTTGACTTAAAATGTAAATTTCTATGTTTTGATTTATTTGGAGAGGGTTCCATGTAATTTCCGTAAATTATTCAATTTTAAAATATGTATAAAAGCACATCATTTGAATTAACAAGGGATATACCAAAAATGGGAAAGTATTGTGTAAGATATGTTTATTCTTTTCTATAGTTTATGTTGTCTATTTCAATAAAAGAAAAAAAAAATCTTTGTAATTTCAAAAGAAGCAAGATCTTACTTTTGGCTAATTTATGGAAAGTTATAATGGTAATCTCTTTTGAAAAGACAGCTTTGATAAATTAAAATTTGGAAATGAATGTTCTAGTTTAGAAATTAATAGTTAGAATTATAAATAAACAAATAAACATGTATAACCTAACGTTTCAAAAATAAAAATATGTAAATAACGTAATTTACGACGATATTCGTATTTGTTATTAACATTATAGGACTTGGATTTATGGATATTAGTTACAAATTTAATAAGCAATGAAGTTTTTATTAATAGAGAGTTAAAAAAGAATTTAATGGGACTGATTAGGGAATTTAATACGGCACTTATGGGAAACTGAATAGGCATAATGGATGTATTTTGAAATTGGTAAATAGATTAAGTGAATTAAAAGAGGATTGATTAGAGATTGTTTGATTTTGACATTAATAAAAAATTATTATAGGTGTAACGATCCACCTTCTTGACCTTCGAATGTCGATACTAATACATCCATGATATTTACATGTCGAGCACCCACGCAAAGGCAGAATGTTAGCGTAAAAGAAAAGAAAAACAAAAACAAAACAAGAAATAAGAGCACAATATCAGAATGTTGCATGCGGAATGATAATATATAATATCTCAAAAGGTCTTTACCAAATAGAAAACATTGATATAAATACATCAATCAAAGTAAACTAACCTATCATTAGCCTAGACAGTTATATATAATTGCCTGTCCTCACAAATGCTGATAGATACAAATCAAGTAATATAGCAGAAAATAAGTACGATAAAATATCATCCAGCTCCTCTCCAAGAGCTCTAATGAATCATTGCTAAATCTGGAAATATACTTGAGCTGGCCCGAGCATCATAAGAAAATAACACCCGGATCAGTCCGGTAAACTAGCTCGAGAAACTCAGATCATGTGGATTATTACATTTGTAAAGCCCAACAAAATAAGATATCTTGTAAGATTACGTCGTCAATAAACACGAACGGGCTTTTACCTTGCGATAACCAAACCATTTATATTAAAAAATCCAGCAATAATATAATAATGTCTAAGGTGTGAAATATAAATAATCACATAACTATGACGCATGTGAGTGTACATCACAATAATAATAATATGTATACAATCACAACCGCTAAGACGCGTTCGCTAATTGTATAGGATTTTCCCATCGATCTCCTTGGATCAAAGCCGACTCTGATCTACTACAGAAAGATCAAAATATCATTCCTCAAGGATTGTACCATAGGAAATACATAGCTAATCAAACTAGCTGAGTGCATCGCTCCCGCATGCATATCTGTAAGTAACTCTAGGATGGAGTCGCATGCACCCTCATAGGTTGTTAAAACCCTTTGGCTATGCATCCTATCTCTGGTTTTAGTCATATTTGTAAGTAAGGCTATGTTCGGCATTCTAGCACACGAGTCACCACTCGAACAGATCTTCCACACGAGCTCCAACTTGAAACGATCTCCGAACCATACATGGATTCCCATACCTAACAATATCTTAGAATCACACATGTATTCCCGTATCCTGAATGGATCAAGAACAACTACATATGTTCTTTCATCTCAAACAGATCTTAAATCTCCATATAGATTCCAACATTTTGAACCAACCATGAACCTCTTCCAAAGCATAGAACACATATATAGTTTTGGAGTGGCTACGATTTCAAGTAACGTTATATAAGTACGCTCCCCTATTTACCTAGTGCTCTAAACCAATTGACGATTTTTCGACAAATTCAACCCCATTTCTGTGGGAAATAAATAGACAATACATAAGAGCGGAGATCACCTCCTAACCATTTAAGCAGATGAATTTCCTTATCATTTGTCTTAAAAGGGCAAATGAGTTTTTACGTACAGTATAGCATCACCGAAGGTAACTTTACCATATAATTCTTGTGTTTTTTTAGATATTACCAGAGTTATATTTGGTCAAACCCAATAACAATGAGAATAATCACATACGGAAAACTAAGTCCCGTATATAATCCATAAACAAGTAACACACAAAGCATGATTGAAACATACAAGCACGAGCAAGTCATATCAATGAATTCTAATCCCTTTTTAATTAATCTTTCTTTATTAATTAAAGCCTCTTTTATTAGTAAAACTCATTTTTACTTAATAAACTCTTTTATAAATGAAACTTGATTTATTAATTAAACTTCACTATTTAATTAAAAATTTCATATTCTTTTCTACACATTCCAATACTTCTCATAAGTATTCATATATTCATCCCAACCGTATAGGTAAATTAACAAATCAATGTCAAAAGGCTCAAGACAAATGTTAATCAAACATTGTCACTATAAATCCAAAACCATTTCACTTATGATTATCTTTAAAACATTCACTTTAAAGATTTATCAACATTCATAAATATAATCAAAACGGGTTAAAGACGGATATTATTGATGGATTGTCACAACAAACCCAAAGCCAATTCATTCTTTTTATTCTCTCTAAATTCCATTATTAAAGATCTAAGTAATTTCCAAAATCATTTAATTATATTTTACCACTTTAAAATACTACTCAAGGGTTAAAAACAAATGTTACTAAAAGATTGTTTATAGTAAACCCTAAACCCCTTAATCGTTATCTTTGAAACTCCCTTTTAAAGATCTGATTACTTCTCCAAAAGTAAAGTTATATGGTTTAAAATAAATGTTGCACAAACATCGTTACTATAAACCTAAAATCACTTTTAAACTTGTTATTAACTTTGAAACATTCATTTAACACTCTAAGTACATCTTCATTTATTAAACAAGGTAATATACCTTTTAATCAATTTTACAAAACCATCCATTATAACATAAGTGTAATAATCTAAAAACTCCTTTATATCTTTTCACAAATACTAAAATTCCATTACAAACTTTTAATTAACACTAAAATACCTATAAATAGACACACATGCACACACATATATAAATATATATACACATACTAATTTATATATAAAACTAAGATACTTAATAAAATACTATAAACCATTTGAAAGATTATAATATAAAAACCTTTTATTTCTTAAATAAAATCTTTGACAAATTTTTTAAACTATATATACTAAAAATATACTTTGAAGTACTTATACTATATTTTAAAACATTTATTTAAAATGCCACTTAAAGATACTTATTTTATAATTTATTTAAAAACCATAACAACCGGTTTTATCATTTAAAACCATTACTTTAAAATCTGTAAATGATTATCGGTAATATAATTAAACATTGATATTTTTGATGATAAGTACACTAACAATACTTATTAAAATACGAAGAAGCCATAGGATGTCTTCCAAAATTAACTTTAAAATAACCAAACCCTGCGATTTCAAAGTGCATCCATCGCGACCTTTCAATTTTACCATTTATAACTTCCACTTCCAATTTTCACGAATGTCCAAACCAATTCCTTTATGTCAAACACACCAAAACATGTGTAGAACAAGCAATATATATTTCTATAATATATTCACATTTTACAAATTTAACAAGTGTTAACCATCAGGGATTTCAAGTGCGTTATAGCGACACATCGCTTCAACAATTTACAACACATTATCACTTTTCACATAGCAATATCAAACATGTAAATAGTAGTATAGGCCATGATACATGTTTTATAGAATCAAAAGGGGATTATACTACATAATAATGTTGTTACTTGTTTTATAAAACAAGGCGGGGTCCAAAAGTAATAACCTGCATTATTTGTATAAAATTTATATTTCTATACCACAACAATTATATACACAATAATACACAATCAAATGGTGAGTAAACTCATCCAGGCCCAAATCAATCCCAAACGTAGAGGATCCCAATACAAGTGCAACTGTGAAAACAACATCTCGATTAGATCTCATATGCACAAGATATGATTTATATAAGATTTTGGATTAAACTACTAATTAATTGAACTAATTAACTAATTAAATTACCTTAATCACTGTACACATCTCCATCTCCAATTCACCATTACTATGCATGCATAGAAATGTGCACAACCCAGGGTTGTGCATCCTCCACCCTCTATCGCTCAACGATAACAAGAACCGGCATCGCCCATAAATTCCCATCCAAATCTCTTTAGCCCAAACCACCTGAAGTTGAGCTCGGCACCACCATCTCAAGCGCGAAATTACGCCCAAATTGACCATCCCCGGGTTGCATTTCTTCTCGAAGCACCGATCACCTTCAAACCACCTTCAACGATCTTCCCTTTGTGCCTTAAGTCCAATCACGCGTTTGAATCGACCTCCAAAACCTTGCTTCAATTTGCGACCGGATGCTCTATATGCAACAAATGCCATGTCCCGATCATCAACAAGGCGCCTCTCTACCTTATACTTCCACCACATGACCTTCTTTACTCTAGAAGTCTAATGCCAACAACAGCACCCTATCTCCTCTTCAATAACCCCCTAAGTCTAAACCTAGGCTCAGCCTATTACTGTCGAGCACTACCAATAATCGCCGCGCTTAAAGCCATACACACCATCATAAATCTTTTGCCAATACGAAGCCAATGAATCAAACATTGTCTCCTACTAACACCTGGCTTCGGGAGTAATTGATATAAAATGGCGGCTATTCAATTTCTTTGTTTACTATGAACAAATAAAAAGAGAACAGAGGGAGATAATGAAAGTAATAAAGTTAATATATAAGTTGGATATTTATAAACAATTATACAATATTTAATCCTCTCAAATTTAACGCTATGCTTTTTGAGCACGCATGACCACATAGCACATCCGATCATCACGAAACTCATCGGCGTATAAAACTCATTATTTTGGATCCAATGACACTACTTTCATAAAAATCCGAGACAATGCCCTGGGATGTTAATTGCATAAGTTGATTAAAAAAATTATTATTAAAACCAGTTTAACCACCTGTAATTATAAATTAATTTATTATTATCATTATTATTTAATAGAATTTAAATAAGCTTTCGAACTCATTTTTATTCACATTAAATCCAAGAGTCTATTATTTAAATAATTTCGATATTTAAATATAAAATGTTCAAAAATCTGGGTCTTTACAATGGGCAACAGACGTTATTAGACATTACAAGGAAACTAAAGCCTAAGCATATAAATTTGGAATAATTTGCAAACAAGTAAGTATCAATACTATTAAATATATACGTAGAAGGCAATATAATTTTCATTGTAGGAAATTATATAACTTTAATTATACATTTAGAATAAGTGTGAATTAGTGGGCATAGCCAAACACTTAGGCTTTGGGCAATTGGTTCGGTTTAGTAGGTTGGGATGCAAGGCCAATAGAGTTACATAATAGAAGTTCACTCTTTACTTAGAGGTTACTAGTAGTTGTGTATACTTGCCGCTGATGTGGGTTTTCTCCAATCATAGAACCCATAGGGAAGGGAAATGCGTATGACATAGGACCTACATTTAGGACGGAGGTATTAAGTAGCTATTATAGGTTCTGCATCCTCTCTATTTAGGAAGTATTAAATGGTTGGGGTTGGCAGTTAGGCGCGGTAGTGGATAGGTCTATTTTGGGTTTCTAATATTAAGTAGCTAATACAGGGTCCGCCTCTCACATAAAGAAGTATTAAATGGCTGATGAGATTCTAACGATGTCAGCTAGATAGTATTGGAGAGGAGTCTGGTTTGAATAGGTATTGAATCGCGGTCACCTGCCTAAAATATAGGTATTAAATGGTTAGAGTATTCCTAGTTCCCATTGAAAATGTATTAAGTGGTTTGGATGCTATTTCTTACATTGTTAGGACATGATTGATGATAGTCGCTTAGGAATGGAAATGGCCTTTGGCTTACAGTTGACAATAAGTTATAGAGTTGAGATGCATTGGTAATATGGAAACTATTATAAAGCTTTATCTAGGTGTCATCTGTCTTTATAGTTAGGACCGATTGACTAGCGGTTATGTTGCGAAGGGCTTCAGGAACTGAGGTGTTAAGTAGCCATTATGGATCCGCCTCCCCCATATTTAAGAAGTATTAAGCGGCTAGGGTTTTTGGATTGTGAAACTATTATACATATATATGCGGATAGGCATATATTTATATAGTTATACCATGGAGAAGGTAAGGTTAGACATATTGTACGTGCACATAAGATTTAATGAATTACAATAAATAATAGACATAACACTAGAATCGAAACCAATCTACATAAATTATTAGGATGGGTAAAGTATGTAATTTTTCAATAACTGGAACGTTGTTCTGACCTCCTTTTTATAACAACCCACATGTAAGGTTTAGAAGGATAGGATACTGGAGTAAGACGGCGATTGCAGATGGTGAAGTCTTTTTATCATGATTGACACTGGCCAGGCAATTAAATATCCTAGGAATGATATTCCGAGGTAGCCGCCTTAGTTTAATACATATGTTCTGTTATACTTCTCAATTCCACTGTGAGTTTATATTAATCGCTCTTTGATATGCATTTGTTTATTACAAATTACCAAAACCAATGATCCGTACTTTAATGGACTTGGATTTCGATTTAATCAAAATTCGGGTCCACTAAGGCGCGGATTGTTACAAAAACAATCTAATATAGGCCAATATTAATATGTTGCCATAAGAATTTGTATATGACGTTTAGAATTAAATTAACTTAATGTAGGACTTGAAGTAAGTCCTAATTGATGTATCAAAAAAGAAAGAATAGTTCCAAGAGCTCAAGCTGATACTCTCATCAAACGCCCACCTAACATACTAAGATTTTCCTCCAAGCGTAGATAAATATTTACCAAACGTAGAATCAGTCTTATATTATATCCCATTGCTTCTATTATGACCCTTTCTAGGGTCTGTCATTATATACCATAATTATATCAGCCAATATACACATTAGCTTACAGCTAGAATGAGTTTACTATCAATGAATATTTACCTATTTTAGTAGTTTCTTGTTTTAGGACTTTCCTATTTTATTACTTTCCTTTTATATGTATTAATTTGAGCCTAAAACTAAGGATCATTTATGGTTTTATTCAAACAATATAATAAAGATGTAGATTATCTCTCTCTCACTCTGCTTACTTTTCTATTTTATTTTTAGTCAGTTTATTTTTAACATGGTATCAAAGCGAGCTTTGAATAATACTAATCTATACAACATCATACCTGAAACACTATCTCATCATACTGCCTAAGTGAAACTTGCAAAGCGTGATAAGTGCCACCATACTTTTATAAGAAATTTTGAACGTCGCTTTGTATTGAAAGCTTGAGCATGAAAAGTACCATCATGCCCTTTATAACATTTACCAAGAAATGAAAAACTAGTATTAAGTAAGGTTTGTTTTGAAATATTGAAACTAAACATTTCAATAAAGATTCAACAAAGTACTAAATAGGCTTTGCAGGAAAATACTAACAGAAATATAATTAAGTTTGCATAATATTTTTCATTGACATGGAACAATATAACCTTGAACAACTTAAGGGTACATAAGTGGTACGAGTCTATAAGATCTTAAGAGGTATACCATCTGAATAATATGCACATGACTCAAAATACTAAGTGTTTTAAAAATTAGCCTGAGTTACATATAGTTCACTGGCCATCCTTGCCATAGTATTGTGGAGAAGTACATAGTAACGAGCAACTAGAACTATTAATAATTCAACTCAATCGGACAACCTTACTAAAAGAACACAGTATTTTACCTGAAATTGCAATAGCATAATACATAAATATTAATAGCGTATTGAAAAGGTTAGTTATATAAAAGTTAATTTGTTATGCATAAATTATAGAGTAGCTATTCTGTACTTGAATACTTTACATTAATACTATAACAGCTTAACACAAATCACATAATTAATCACTAGTAAAGATGTTTGATTTGCGAAAGAATGCCAAGATATCTTATTAATTTTCTTTTAAAAGAAAGAAGCGACGACTAGAATTTAACTACACTATTCGTTAAAAGAAAGAAGCATGATCAGATTGCATACATATTGTAACGACCCGTCTTTTCAATCCTTAAGTTGACACTTACACATCCACGATATTCACGTGCAGAGCATTCAAGTGCCGAAAAGATAGATTATTGGGGTGAAAGAAAAAAAAAACAGAACATAATCTCACATTGTGACGGTTAATATATAATATAAAATGATCTTTACAAAGAAAAGATTGCTATACGTACCAAAATCAGAGTAATGCTAACCTAACGTTAGTCTGGACAGTGTTAACAGCCTATACTCACAAATGCTGATCAATACAACATAACTAATGTAGCGGATATAAAGATACGTGAGTACGTCTTGGAGGATCTAGCTCGTCTCCAGAAGCTTCAAAGTGTTCGGCTAAATTTGAAAAATATGCTCGGGGTTACTTGAGCAATATAAGAAAATAATGCCTAGATCGGACTGGTAAACTAGCAAGAGAAACACAAATCAACTAAATTTTTAATGTTATAAAAACCTTTTAAAATAAATGTATCGCGTAAGACCACGATGCACATAAACATGAAAGAGTTTTACCTTATGATAACCAAACTATTTTATAGGAAATGCCATGATATTATAATAATGTCTAAGTTTTAAAATAAATATTAATCATAGCCGAAATGGTTACATCACTTACATTCCAGCATAATAAGTATACAATTAAATCCGTAAGGACACATATTAGAGATTGAATTTTCATCAATAACAAGGCTACTTGGATACCACCTGCCATAGAAAACCTCTAGACAAATGTATCGAGGGCCCCACATGAACCTCCTGCGAATCAAAACCGGCCGCCCCCATTAACATGGCATGCCGGTTCGATCATTCCATGGGCACCAAGGCTACAAAACATACGCACCAACCATGGCCCCACTCTTCCCATGCGCACGCATAACAAATTTATAAATATCGATTCTATATCGAGGAATGACTGCTCTTAATAATAGCGAACCACATAGGTCTGAAGCGTATTCCCTTTTTTAGTCATAATCGGGTTGTGAGGCTTAAGAGGTCATAATTACCATTTTCCTCTCTTATCAATTCTCACTTGGAATTCTAACACTACCCTCCAAACAACAATACAATGCTAGCATTCATCCATACAAGTTCTTCAGGATGAAAAAACCAAAGGCACTGCTTCTACTGCATCCATATTGGAATCATTTTCAAGATTAATAGCAAGTAGTCCTTGCACTTCAAAGAACTCCGTCTTCAATCATCTCGAACCAGTCTTGAACCTCTTCTATGCATCAAATACGTATATGGTTTTGGCGTGGTTAAAGTTTCGAGTCATCTCATATAAGTACACTCCCCCGCTTACCAATCACTCCAAAACTAATCGATATTTCCTGTAAACTCAACCCTGGTTCTTTTGGAAATAATCAAATAATACATAAGAGCAGAGATTACATCCTAACAGTTTAAGTGGACGGATTTCCTTATAATTTGTCCTAGGAGAACAAAAGGAGATTCATACGTACAGTACAACTTCATCGGAGATGACTATGCCATGTAACTTCCATGTTTCTTTTAAATATTTCCAGAGCTATATTTTTGTCAAGATTTGATAATCGATTATTTGACTATCAAATAAACAAACAATCAATCATAGATTAAATTTCACATGGGATCCACTGAGCCTCTCTTAATTAATATCTCATAAATTAAAATCTCTTTCAATTATTTGATTCAGAATATCTTCACAAAAGAGTATATTCACATCCCATTGTACTTTTGATACTTAGAAAATATATCAATATACTTATCTCATCGTTATAAATATACTAACAAAAGGTTAAGGAAGATTTCCTCTTTTCTAAATTCATATTTAAATGGGCCAAAACAAATATCATTTAAAATATTTCTTACTATAAACCAAACCGTCTACTCTTACTATGAAAATAATATTTTCATAAAACCAAAATTAAGAAGGATTAAATATCAAAATCAAATCTCATTTCCTTTATAAAATTCACTTTTTATAAGACCATTTTCATATTTACAAATCCTTTCTTGAATCTCCAGATTAATATATAAAACTTCTTTATAAATCTCTAAAATGATTAATGAAATCCCTTTCTATTTATAAAACTCTTTTATAAATCTTTCTTTATAATTCCTTTATAAAAATCCTTTATAAAATATCATTTGTAAATCTCCTTTAAATAAATCCTTTTATTAAGTAAAATCTCTTTTATAAAACAAATTTTTATTCATAAATACCTTTATTAAATTAATTAATTACCATTGAATATCGTAAATAAATAAATAATTAGCTTTAATTCAACATTAGTAAAAAAAATTAACTTTAAACATCATTAATAAAATAATTAATTAGCTTTAAAACATCCTTAAAAATAATAATTTATTAACTTCACCCATCATTAATTAAATCAATTAAGTAAACTTAAACTATAATTAAACCAATTAATTATCTTAAAAAACATTAATAATATAATTAAATAACTTTAAGAAACATTAATAATTAATATAATTAAATATCTCTTAACAACGTTAGTAATATAATTATATAACTTTAAAAATCTTTAATAATATAATTAAACAACTTACTTTAAAACATCATTGATACAATAACTAATTAACTAACTTTAAAACATCATTAGCAAAATAATTAATTAACTTAAACATCATTAATAAAAAAATCAATTTAAATCATTTATAATTAAATAAAAACTTAACCTTAAATTGCTATAAAATAGAAATTACTTTAATACCATAACCTTTCAAATTCGAAAAGAGGCTTAGTGACTACAATGGTACTTAAACATGCTACCGTTAATTTTAATTTCACGTTCCAAGTCATATCGTTGGTATTCGCATAAGTAAGCATGTATGTAAATAAAATCAACAATTCACAATCACTAATAAACCATCACTTATCCAATATTAATTAATCCATGTATTAATTAAATGGTATATTAACAAATGTTCGAATTAATATAATAGAAGAACGAGGATTTTTTATGCTAAACAGATGTCGTCAATGATCCATTCAATTTTAATTATAGTAGAATTTTGTTTATTTCTGTTAAATAGATGTCCAAAAATAATTTATTCAATCATAATAGTGTTTTATTTGACCAAATAGAAATAACTGATGAAGCATAATTAATTTAATCACGTTATTATTTAAAATAACATAATTAAATCCAACCACTATTATTTACAATATTTTGTACTTCTTTAAAATTACCAACGAGTTATACCATATATTGTACTCTTCAATACAAGCCTAATGCAAAAATCTGCAGGTTAATCGGATTTCATATGAGTGAGTTATGACATTTTTAAAATTCAACACATAATATAAAAATAGATAAATTATAATTTATCCTTACCCCAGCTAACTCAAGCCAAAAGCCCAACACCCCATCACCCGAAACCTGCTTCAACAGTATCCTTCCCACCCCATCTTTCAAATTCACGCGCTTGGAATGAAAAACGAACCAAACCCGCCTCCTTCTTCCCATGATCATCTTTGAAGCTAGTGTGGATTAAATTGATTACACTTCACTGGTGATATCTATTTGGCCAAATAAAGCACCATTATGATTGAATAAATTATTTTTGGACGTCTATTTAGCAGAAATAAACACCGTTCTACTATAGTTAAAATTGAATAGATTATTTATGATATATATTTAGCAGAATAAATCACCGTTCTACTAAATAGTGTTTTGTTTGTCCAAATAAATATCACCAATGAAGTATAATTAATTTGATCCATACAAGCTTCGAAGATGATCATGGGAAGGAGGCGGATTTGGTTCATTTTTTGTTCCAGGCGTGTGAATTTGAAAGAGGAGGAAGGAAGGATACTAATGAAGCGAGTTTCGGGTGATGGGGTGTTGGGCATCGGGCTTGAGTTAGTTGGGCCTATGTAAACTATGCAAATTGCACAGATAATACCAGGTCAGTCGACTGACCTGCTAATATCTATGCAAAACGCACAGATGCACAAGTATATATATAATTTATAATAAAATCGTTTGAATATTTAGTCGACGATCCAGAGGCTCAGTTGACTGAATTTCTACAATAGCTATATTTTTTGAAACGACACGATCATTCGTGAAGAGTTACGAATCTCTACGAAGAGATTTGGACGCAATGCTTCAACCGGAACTCTTCGCCAATGGTCGCTGCTATTTA
This sequence comes from Allium cepa, assembly GCA_030765085.1. Lineage (NCBI taxonomy): Eukaryota > Viridiplantae > Streptophyta > Magnoliopsida > Asparagales > Amaryllidaceae > Allium > Allium cepa. The sequence goes on along the minus strand of CM060937.1, from coordinate 573,198,966 downwards.
ACAACTATAAATACATATCATAACTTTATTCCAAATTACTGAATCTGCTTATCGCTCTTATCTAACTTTCTTTAATATTCTTGCAACTATACTCTCAAATATTCAGCGATATATCGTATTCTAAGCAATACTATTCCTTTCTAATATTCATAAACTTCAAATATACATATTTATACTCGAGGAGAAGATCATAGGAAGGGTGTGCTATAAAAAGACTTATCCTTGTTATCAGAACACAAAAAATCAAACAATATTTTGTATGTGACAGCCCGCAAATCCGCACCCCTTGAGTCAACACTATTCTACAACAATCAACTCAAGTTGCACAGAAATACGAACCATTTGGGTTGAAGAAAAAGAGGTAGAATAAGAAAATAGAAACCAGCATCAGAATCTAACCATCGCAGCGAAATAAAATATAATAGATAATAAAATCTTTACTCAATCCAAATATATCTGTTCATATATTACATCATCAGAGTACAACAATCACAGCTCAACAAGAACATCATACAAATGGATACACAGCAACTCAACACAGCGGAATATATATATATATATATATAAACAAATACGTGAGTACGTGTCGTCATCCAGCTCGTCTCCTAAGCTCCACAATATCTTATCCTGTATCCTATAATACTCGGTATGACCCGAGCATTACAATTAAATAACACCCGAGTCAGTCTGGAATACCAGCGTGAGAAAATCACACCCAATTGATTATTAAAGTTTCAAAAATCCTTTGAAAACAAAAGCATCTCGTAAGACCACGCCACAAATAAACATGTCGGGTTTTTACCTTACGACAGCTAAAACAATTTTTATAGAAATCCTCTAATATTATAATAGGGTCTATATACAAATACTTATAAAATAGCCGAAATTGTTACATGATTAAATTCCAGCTACTAGCCATAGAGTGGGTAATACAAACAAAACTCGTACAAGGCTCGTAGGGAGAATGGATTTCCAACTAATGACTAGGCACTGGGGTACCACCTGTCACAGTACGGGGCCTAGATCACCGTACCGAGGAGTACGCCCGCTCCCCTGCAACACAAGGCCGGGACTACCCCTTACTGGATAATCCTGAGTGAGATCACCCCGCGGTTGGGATCAGCAACCACCTACTAAGCCGAAATAAAAAGGGACATCTAGACTGGAATGACCTCACCCTGCTTGGGTGCTACCCACCTAGTCTTGCTTCATAACCCCTGATTTTCAGTCATTCTCATTTGATGAGGCTTGAGGCTAAGCGTTACCTTTTATAACAATATTCCTTAGAATGCCCATCGTCCACCTGACGATGTTTCGCAAGCCTTCATCCATACAAGTACGTCCTGGGTTCGAACGGAACCGAAGGCACTATTCCTACTACATCCATTTTGGAAATATCCTCAGGATTAGTAGCGATTAGCCCTTGCACTTCACTGCTCCACTTTCGAATCCAAAATCGTTTTTCACGAAATCCTACAACCGGATCGAAGTGGTTTTCGAGAAATAAATCTCGATTCCGGTCTCTTTGAAACAATCAACGCATTTGTCCAATATTGATAGTCGGTTATATAGCTATCAATTATATTCACAAACAACCATCAACCAGTAAAAAAATTTCCAAATTATTTATTAATCTCAAAAATATCTTCACAAGATATATTTCTATTTTCAATCCTTTGAAAACAGTTTCAAAACCATCTTTCTTTTCAGAATAAACTTTCTCAAATGTTTTCTATCTTCTCTGAAATCACCAAGCACAAAACTAGATTTTTAAAATAATTTAAAACACTTTACTTAGAAATATACTTTATAACATTTAAGTTAAAACTACTTCAATGATTTGTTAAAAATACATACTATATGAATATTTGAAAGTAATGTTACTAAATAAAATATAAAACTAGATTTCACTTTTAAAAATAAAATACTAAGTCACTCTTTAAATAATTATTGCTATAATAGATTAAAATAATTATTGCTATAATAGATTAAAAGGGAATACTTACTTAACAATTTAAATATTTAGAAATAGCATATTTTTCAAAACACACTTCTTAAAACAACTTCAAACTTTTAATCCATATTTAAAAATTTACTTTGAAAACGTACTTGGTTATTCAGAGAGAAATTTCCAATCTCAATCACTTAAATCAATTTCCCTAAATTGATTTCCAATTCATTTTATTTGAAATAGGTTTCTTTAATTTCTCAATTCATTTCAAAATTCATTAGTTATGGACTTATTATTGTTGTTGTTATTTTCCGTTTGATTTTAAATCCTTTAACTGAAATATACAGATTCCAGACTTTTCCCTGATTCTTCTTTATTCCTTCAATAATTTAAATATTAAATATTTAATAAATATTTTGTTCTATTAAATAATATCATTGAAGTTTCAAACTTCATTAACTTTCTGTTTATTCAAAAATTCCCTTCCATATACAGAATTTTATTAATTAGCATTAAACACTGCTATTATTCTTATCTAATTTATCCTTAATTTATTCAAAATTTCTATAAATATTTCACTTACAAATTCTCTTCATTTTATTTCCAAATTCAAATTCTATATATCTTGGTAACTTAGTGCACCGGAAATATTCAGGTAAACCATATCATCCAATATTCCAATTATCAACAACATTCATCACATAATATAAAATCATCACAACAGGGGGTATTAAATAATTTAAATGTTGAGGTTGGATCCCTCCAACCTGTTTTTCCTGCATCCACAGATATTAGCACAATATAAAATGCCAATTCCAAATATATATATCACACTATAGCACATCAATCAAACTGATCATTCAAACAATTATTTAAATTCAATCATTTAAATCTAAATTTAACTGAGTGATATTAACTCACCTTTGCATTTGTTTGCATTCCACTTCAATTTCATCTTAGTTTCCCGACCTCTGACCTTGTATAAACAATTATATGGTTTTATTAATATCCGAACTAATCGAACGATTATCTACCGTTTTAAATAAATTTAATTAAACTAATTTTAAATTTTCTTTTTTTCATTTTGAGACCACCTATATATTTTTATAAAAACAAAATCATAGATTTTCAAAGATCTAGCTTTTACATAAATCCCCTTATTTTTTCAAGATCCTATATACATATACATACTAAAAAAAAATTTGCATTTGATAGTGAAACAATATACATTGCTTTCCTGTATATATATACATAACTGATTAAATCTTAAAACAAAAACTGTCCAGACTTTGTTGTAATTATTATTATTATTACTGTCAAGGTTAACAACCAAATTTTAGAAACTAAATTAAATAAATTATCAAAGCAATACCTAGCTGCCAAAACTTAAACCCAGCATACACACGAAAGCTCCCCAACCCGATACCACTTCGTCTCAGCTTTGCGGCTTCACGTCGCCGATGAACTCACGTCGCCGATAAACCCATGCCGAACTCACTGCTACGGCTTCTCGTGAGAATCCATACCAAAACGAGCCTCCATAAAATCGTCTCTTCCCTAACGCGACACCGGAGATCGCGACCCAAACCTTAGCCATTTCCCCACGACCGAGCATCCATCTTGCCGCGCTCTCCACCCTCACGCGCCTCGTTGCAGTTCGACGAAGGCGTCGATTTCCATCTACTTTCCATTTCCACGCAGCCCTGACGAGCTCCCACGAATCGCTACAGTCGCCTTCTCTAAATCGCGAATTCGATCGCATCGATAGGTTTTTTTATAAACAGGGTTCGATTCGAAATTGAAGAAGGGAGAGGGATCGGACTGAAGGTCGAACGAAAAAAAAGGAAGAAGGGAAATGAAGGGCTCGGCTTCGATTTGCAAATAGATGAAAGCGGCCATTAGCTTGGATTCAAAACGAAGAAAGAAAAGAGAGGCTTCGTTTTGTTTCCAGAACGAAGAAAAATATCTACCCCTTTTTAATAATTAAACGAAGAAGCGTATTAGAGAAGCTTGACCATTTAAATTAAATATCATTGGATTTTGTTCAATAAATTCTCAGCACGTTTATATATCGTACACTCACACACTAACTCCGATCAACACGAAATTCGAAATCCGATAATAATTCAATATTACAGATCCAATGGAAATGGTTTTGTCGAATTCCGAGACTGTGTCTCGGAAGTCTATTTTTAAATTCAATTTAAATGATTTAAATTTTTAAAACTAAACAAACCACTGTTAAATTAAATTTTAACACCTTTATAAATTTCCAGTAATATCAATATAAGTTTCATAAGTCTTCAATTTATTTCCAACAGGCTCAAAACTCCAAATTCAACATTTTACTCAACTTCTAATTATTGAATTTAATAATTAATCATCAAATAAATTGTGATATTCGTAATTCAAGTTAAAATTGCTCTATTGAATACTTAAAATCAATTAAATATTCCGACTTTAATTGCTTGAAAATTTCGGGTCATCACATTCCTCCTCCCTTAAAAGAATTTCGTCCCCGAAATTACTAGCTAGGAAGAATGGTCCAAAACCCATTTACCTTTCCCAAAACAAACAATTTCTAACAATACAACATCTTACCAATTATCTATTTATAAAAGACCCATTATCATTCTTATTAACTTTCCAAACCTTTCCCTAGTTTCAAACTATACAATTTGTTTAACCATTCAAGTTTCAATTCAAAACCAAATTTTGAATTATCAAAATTTTCTCAAAATTTTTCTAACTCCCTGAATTCCCGAAAAATTTCGCCAGCGTCTCCTTTGCGCGGCTAGCTCGGTACTGCTACAAAATGGCTCTACGGCCTCCCAAATCCAAAAAGAAAACAAAAAGCCAAGTGGCTCAATCCAAATCCCAATCAAATTTTATACCAAATTTAAATACATACCGTTTGTCGGGCATTTCAAATTTATCTTCTAAAATAAAAATCAATTCTCTTTTCCCTTTATAATACCTGCATATTCTACTTGACAACAATATCCAATCACAATATTCCAAAATATTTTATCGACTTTCTCACGAAATGCCAATATCTATTCATTCAAATATCAACTTAGAATATGTTTACAATATTCAATTTCCAATCAAGAATTGACCATTCCCTTCTTAAGTTAATATAAGCATTTTATATGTTTCTTTATTTATTTCCGTCTTATCACTTTAATTTATATCCATTTCTATTCACATTGGTTTATCTCCATTTCTATATGAATTCAATTTTTTTTTTCAACTCTGAGTATATAAATTTTATTTGTCATTTATTACTAATTCATATCATTATTTTAATTAGTTTCATTTATAACAAATTTTAGTATCCAATTTAAATTCGCTTTGTCTTTAACAAAAAATTTCTTGAAAATTTTCAAAATTTTCTAACTCCCAAAATTTCTGAAATTTTTTGGCAGAGTCTCCCTTGTACGGAGGAGCTTTTGCAATTTGACAAAAGAGATAAATATATATACATCGACCCACTCGGTCGGAAAAACAAAAATAATAGTTCATAATTCCTATTTTAATTGCATAGGCGTACCTTATTTAGCATTTTAAGCATGTAGCTTATTATTTTTAGCAAATAGCATAACCAAATCCAGCCACACAGCTCCCAGGTACCTGTACTTACTCAATTTAAACATGTAAGTGCCAAATATATGAAGTTTAACAGCATATCACTTATTTGCAATAGTTAAAACATATGAATTCTAAAAGAAATTCACACCAAACATTTTTCCGTAAGCAATTTATATAGTTCCCATGCTAATTCAACCTTTTCAACTTATTCATATCTATTTTCATTCAATTTGAATGGTTTTCAACCCATTCGTATACAACTCCATCAATTTGAATGGTATAAAACTCCATCGCTTACATTTAATTTATTCTTAAGCAAATTGAACTCATATTTAATTCAGTTGCTTTCAAAATCAATTTATTTTCCTTCTATCAACTCATAGAATTTTAGTTACTTCTGTTTACATCAAATGACAATTTATTCTATGAAATTTGACGAGATCTATGTGAATAAACAATTATTTATGTTTTATAATCAATTTAAATGGATTTCAACTCAATTTATACTTAATTCTATTCCATTCTTAAATTTATTCACGATCCATATATTCTTATTTATTTCATCCATTTATTTATTCAATATAATTAGTTTATCCACTCAATCCATTTTTCATTTCCTTAAATATTATTTATTACTTACCGAATTCTATTTTGATTCGAATTTATTTTTACTTGATCCAAATTTAATACAATATCATTAAACTTGGTTTTAAGTTGAATTCAATTCAACTCTCCCCCTTATATTCAGCTTAAGTCAATACATTTTGATTTATCCAAATTTTATACTTAAGCTCATTTCGTTTCATGTAAATCTTTTTCTTCCATTCAACTTAATTCTACTTCAGTTAAATCTCATTTTAAAATTTACAATTTCATTTGATTAGTATTATAAAATTTAACTTTCCAGATTCAGTTCATCCAATTTATTACATGGCCATTTTCCAATTTATCTTCACTTATTTGGATTTTATTTGCAATTCATACCATTATTATTTTAATCCATTTACATTTTTTTTATTCGATACATTTCAATTATATCTAATTTGTTAACACTTCACAATAAATTTTAATTAATAACTCAAGGTCTGAATTCATTATCCATTTTCAATTTACCCCCAAATTTTATGAACTCACAGTTCAATCTCATTTACTATACTGACAATCCAAGTCGAATTCAATTTATAACTTGAGTTTATTTCCAAACTGCATCATAAACTCACAATTCAATCGTTTCCTCCAACTGATAATCCAGAACTTGATTTTTATCTCAAAATCTCTTCATTTAAATTTTCTTAGTTCAATTTATTATATAATTCAAGTTTGTATTTTTGTTTATTCTCCAATTCATCAAACCATATTTATTTTGGTTTATATTTCACTTTCACATTTTATAAGTCACAACTTACTATTTTATACAATCACATTCATTCCAAGCTTGAATGTATTCATCTTTTATTTTTAATTCTGATTCTTTTATAAGTTATTCTAATTTATTTACTCCAATCCAATCCTTAACCAATTTATTTTCCATTTGTTCAGGTAAGAATTTAATTTCATTCATTAATTCAATTGAATTCTCATTCCAATTCAATTTTACTTTAACTCAGATTTATTTAACCCAATTCGATTTCAACTTAATTCGAATACAACTGGATAATATTTCAGCTTATTCAATTAATTTCAATCCAGTCAAATTTTTATTTCCAAATCCAAGTTAATTTCATTTCCAACTTTTCTCTTTAAATTTAAATTCCGACCCTCAAAGCTTATATTCCATTCCTGATTTAAAAATCAGCTCAATTTATAAGCTTACAACCCATCCTATCAGGATTTTTAAACCCACGGCTTTGGTTTCAAATCATTTTGAAATCTCCAACATCTCAAATCACATTTCTCAAAATTTTAAACCAATCCTGGTTTTTATTCCCAACAAATTTCCTTTGAAATTTTCAAAAACAACTCACTTTTCCTGAACAAATCAATTTGGCAGCAATCCGTCACTTAGAAATTCGAAAATGAATACTGACGATGCGGCCGTCATCATCAGAATTATTTTCCAATAATCCAAGTGATTTCAATGCTATATTACCTTCAAAATCCATTTAAAACAAATTCTCTTTCAGAAATATTTCTAAAACAACATATCTTCAAAATACTTTCAAATCTCCGGAATTTAAATTTCCAAATCCTGTTTAAATCAATTTTAACTATAATTCATTTGCATAGCTTATGCTCATACAAGTACTCATTTGATTATATTTCAATTTTATAAATTAAAATTATAATTCATATTTATAAATTCCATTTTATAATGAATTTATTCCCTTAAATTTTGGTTATATATCAATTTCTAGTTAAATTTTCACTTAACAATGATAATACGTTAATATCATCATTTCTAACATCCAAGCAACCATATATTAGCTAAAATAGTTTACAAAACTATTCTTTATATCAAAATATGTTTTTGGGTAAAATTATTTCATTTACCTAGATTTTAAAACAATACCGTGTTGATTGTTCTATTCAAGTGTTTAGAAACCCTTCAATACAGTTGCGCAGACTGTGTCGACGAAGGTTTATATGCCACTCAATAAACCAATCAACACGATATTAAAAAAATTTATATTCACTAACAAATACGCGCTCATATTTATTAATACGCTCAAACTCATTTTAGAGTACTATAGACTCTATTTTATGAGTAATTCCCACCAGAGCCAGGTTATCACCAACCTAAGCTCTGATACCAAGTGTGACTGTAACAACCCTGGTTTTGGAGATTACCTGTAAATATTAAATTATAACGGTACTTATGATTTAATATTGTGAATTAAAATAAAATTTTAAATTTTGAATTGTTCATTTGAATAAACAATGAATTTTAGGAAATAAAATGAGGAAATAAAGTTTGGAACTTTATTTTATTTTGTTTGAGTTAATAATGAATGGGAAATGATTTTTATTTGGAGAAAATGCAATAATTTTATTAATTATTGTTACTTACTTCTTTTAATAATTTTTAAAGGAAGTATTTGTTTTTAAAGATGGTTTATTCAAACAAAAGGATGGAATTTGATTTAAAAATGAGTTTTGGTGCTAAAATTAAGTTTAAAATGCTTTGTCATATTTTTCTAAACAAGAAAAATATTTTAGTAGAATTCTTGGAGTTAAAATATGGAATTATGCATTTATTAGTGTAAAATTGTGTATTTATGTAAAATAAGCGTTTTAATAATAAATATGTTTTAAAAATAAAATTATCTTCTTATATGATGAAAAATATTTTATTTAATATGTAGGTAAGTTTACATGCCTTATTTGTGTTAATACTTGTGCAGAATAAGTTATTTTGTTTTGTTACATAAGTGTTTACATTGTTTAAATGTTGAATTAAATTAACTTAGGCTTATTTGTCTTTGTCTAATTTGGGTCCAAGCCCACTTTAAAAAAAATAGCCAAAGAGGTGAGAAACATTTTACCTGTACGTACAAAATTTATCTCACCGTCTTCCTCTTCTGAGAATAGAGACAGAAAATAGAAATTCATTATTTTCTTAAAATCCAAGCTTTCAATCTCAAAAATTTCTTCAACAAGCTGTAATCTTTACCAATTCAAGGTGAAATTAAAAGGTAATTGGGGCTGCTCTGGATCAAAAAGCTTCAATTTTTCTTCATGAATTCGAGTATTTTCTATCTAAAATCAAAGGTGAGTTTGTTAACTCACATTTCTAACTAAATTTTGACTGTAATTGCAAATACGAGGAAGAAATCGTACTGTATCTATACCTAATACTTACCTTGGATGATTGCTGAAATATTATAGGAGTGCGCTGAAGTAAAATAAGGATAACTTTCTCGTTTCTTATCCGACTGAGATCATTCTTTTTTTTACTAGAAACTAGATTCAATAAGGAACAGCTTCTGTTTTGGTTAATTTTCGATATTTTGCAATTTTATTGACCTGAAATAGAATTAAAAATAAGAGTACGATTCTGTCTTTAACTAAATTTCCTGAGTTTGAATCTGAAATTGATTTAGCCATAACTTTTTCGACTTTGATCGAAATTCGACTTTTCATGAAGTTCTGGAATGCATGAAAAGAATGTGACAACTTTCATGTTGTTCATTTTCGAAAATTTTGGGCATAGAAGGTCGAAAAATCCAATAAAAACTCGCTGCTCTGTCACCGTAAAATTGTGACTTTCTGTGCTAAGTATTGTTGGTAATTTAAGCATATCCTTTTCGTTTGATGTCCGAATTTGATGATTCTTGATGTTGCTGAAAGCTTAGATTATATACTACAATTTTCATGTTTTGAGTTTTGTCAAATTGGGATATTTACATGGTCAAAAGTTCATTCTAGTATCACTGTCCCGAAACTAAAACGACAGTTGTAGTAAATTTCATATCCGAAATTTGTTTTAGCCATATCTTTCACATTTCTTATCCAAATTTAATAATTTAAGATGTTCCGGAAAGCTTAGACTTTGTGCTAGAAATTTCATGTTATGCGTTTTACGAAATTTCGAAGGTAGCTTGGTCAAGATTGTAGTTGTTTGTTGCTATCTCGAGAGCAAAACGACAACAATAACAATCATTGAACTAAGAATTTGTATTGGCTTATTTTTGCTCTCATTCTTGTTCGATTTTGATGTTATTTTTTTTTAGATGTTTTGAGAGCTATGATGCCTATCAATAGGCTAGCTATGTTTAGATAATTTGAAACCCAAATTTAAATAGAATTTTAATTGACTTTGGGTTAAATTTGAATTGAATTCGTATTGAATTCAAGTTATCGGTCTTGAGTAATCTTTCTTGTTTTTCATTATTTTCGAGCACGATTTTCACTAAACCATTTTGAAGTGATTTTTGAAATAAACGGAAATTTCAAATTATTATTACATAGTATTTTAAAATTATTTTTCTAATATAAAACCTATTTATTTCCTATAATAAAGGAATTTTAAATATTGGTTTTATTAATCTTTTCGAGAAAGAGTTTTAAAAGCTTGTTTTCTCTAGTAAACTATTTTAAGAATAAAACACACACTTTTGCACTATTCGAAGGTGTGAGAAAGGAAATTAAACGATTTAGTAAAACACGTGGTATAGGACATGTGCGTTTACTATTTCGGTTAATTCCGGACTTGTACGATCAAAACTATTTGGGTTATTGATTTCTGAGTTATTTAGCCAGTTTATGGCGGGATTTTGAGAATATAATTCCTATCTTTAGGAATTATATAGGAAGTCCAATATTTGGCGAGTTTTATGGTTTGAGATTTCCGCTTTGAGATTTATGGTTTATGAGAAACCATCACGATGTTTTCACTTGTCGATGAGATGAGACAACTTACGATGCCATTTAATACTTGTTGATGAGATGAGATGAGTATGGCGTCTCTTTATCACTCGCCAATGAGACGAGGCGAGATATGATTTTATGAGTTTTATGATGTTCCTAGTGTGGCATCGACTAGCGGCTAGTAAACCGCTAAGTGCGAACGTGTGGTATGGGACACACGTTAACACTTTTTGGGTTCCTATCCGTGAGTTTGTGACACATTCACAATGTTTACCTAACGAACTGCTTTGGGAGGTGTCAACGACCTAGTCATGAGGACGAACTGCTTTGTGTGGTGTTAGCGACCTTGTTAGGGCTGACAAAATAGCTTGGAGAGGTGTCAGCGACCTTGTCATGAGGATGAACCGCTTTGAGAGGTGTTAGTGACCTTGTCACAGGCTTCGGCCGTCTGAGTTTAGCACGTGCAGCATTGCTTCGGCATGGCAATCGGGGATTTGGCCAATCCGGGTTTTCTAAGTTTCTGTTTTATTGTGATTTCACCATTTTAAGATGTTTTACTACATCAACAGCCTAGTGCTATATAAGATGTTATATATATGGTGATTTCATTTATGATGTTTTGAACTATTATTGAGTTCCTTGAGCCATGAGTTTGGATGATTTCATGATTTTATATATTCTGGGTTTTTTCCATTTTGGCGAGTTGAGATTAAGAATTATATACATTTATACTAATGAGATGAGGTATAATTGAATTTGGAGATTCCTCTATGTTTGATTTTTGGATCATCCTATTTTAGAATGTTTTATATTTGCCATTTTGGCGAGAGTTTGTATTGATGTTTCTCCTTTTGAGGAGATATGGTTCATGGAAACCATGTAGACATTTTGGGATGTCGCTGATGATATGAGGCGAATGTTTATATTATTTGAGTATTATTATTGAATTTACCTCTTTTGAGGTCTTTGTATACTTAAGTGACATTAATTCACTTAAGTCATGGGTTGTATTCTTTCTGTTGCTTTTTTTCATTCGAAAAGAATTTTCACCATGTGTCTTATGCTTTATATTATCGTCTATCCTCATCAACTGATTTTTTTAGCTAGACTGACCCGTGTATTTTGTACTCGGGTCAGACCGAGTTATTTCAGGTTAGCTATCAGTTATGGGACTTAGCTTTGATGCATCTGCTTGGATATAAGCCTAGCACTGTTGTGTAGTTTATAATTCTTTCCGCTTGACTCTGATATGTATTTGATTAGATGTATATAGTGTGGTCTCTGTACCACTTTTGTGTATCAGTTTGTATCATACTGGGATGTATCTGTGTATATGTATTTATATATATGATGATTACTGTTCTGTGATGTGATATGCATTCTGTTATTGTATTTTGTTCTGATAGATCCACAAGCCACCTATAGTTTTGTATTAAGCATTTATTGGATATGTCGATTCACTTGAAGTAGAAAAAAAATATATAGCATTTATCGACGTATGCAATAGATGTTTAAAACAAGATTATAGATGGTCGCTCCTAACCGGCCCTATTCTCCACATTAGCAGACAGAATTACTGTAACGACCCGTATTTTTACGGATCGAAACATTGTTTAACTATATGCTTAAAATCGTTTTGTTGTTAAGTCATTTAAAGTTTGAGTCGACCATAGTTTAAGTAGTATGGAAGCTAACTCGTGTGGTCCTTAAGTCGTGGGAAGCTTAGGTCGTATGGGGCGACTTAAGGTAGGTGGCCGACTCATAGGGTTAGCGGCTTATAAGGTTTGGCCGACTCATAGGCTTAGGCGACTTAAGGTTACCGGGTTAAGGTGTTGAACGACCTATAGATGTTAGCCGACTCATAGAAGACCGACTTATAGATTCGAGCGACTCATAGGTAGTGACCGACTTAAGGGCTAACGGTTTATGGATGGCCGACTCATGGATTAACCGACCTAGGGAAACTAAGTGGGGTTAAGGAGATAACCGACTTAATTGAATCGGCGACTTAAGGTTAGGTCGTAAGTCGGCTAGGGGCTAGGTCGGCCATAAGGCTAAGTCGTTAGGTCGCATATAGGGTTAAGTTGTGTGACCTTGTGTCTGTGTTGAGTCGCACATTGGTTAAGTCGTGCGCATGTTAGATCGGCTTAGAGTTAGGTCGGCATGCTAGTTAAGTCGTCATACGACTTAGGACTTAGGAACTGTGCGGCCTTGAGGTTGAGTCGTGAGTTGCTAGGCCGTGTGTGTTGAGTCGTATGAGTCGTGAGCTGTGTGTGTTGAGTCGTGTATGGGTTGTGCTGTGTTGAGGTGAGTCGGTAGGTCGTATGCTGGCTTGAGTCGTGAGTCGTGGACGACTCATAGGGGGGACGACTCATGGGTTAAGTCGTGACCGACTTATGGGCAGACGAGATAAGGATTCAGCCTATAAATAGAGGGCTTTGGCTCACTTTTTGGCACCGGATTTTGAAGCGACGAAGTGCTGCCATTTTGAGAGCTCGACTACAACACTTCTTCACTTCTTTTCTCCTCTCTAATCTAGTGCTAACATCCATCCAAGATTGAAGATCAAATCAAAGATCCAAGAGCCAAAGTTGAAGATCTTCATCCAACAAAGAGAGATTCCATCGATTGAAGCGAGATTTTACCGGATCAAGCTTGATTCCTTACTGTCCAGATCTGGAGTTGATTGTTTTTGAGTTGTTTAGGTGATTCGGTGAGTGGTAGTTATCTCTCACACGGACCCAAGGGAGTATATTGGATTGGTGGCTTGTTTATGCGTTAAAGATAGTGATTTCTTGCATTTTCCTAAAGTCTGCATGTAGATCTATCATCTATGAAGTTTTGACACCTATTTTGCTACATGATTACTTGTATAAGTTCATTCATCAAGTTTTAGAGACATTTGCCTATGATTCATACTTGTTAGATTTGGACACTTTAATTACCAAATTGCCATTATTGTTGTAATTGCTTATTAGATCTTGTTGAATGTTTGATTGCTTGGATTAATGATTGGTTTATGATTGATTTGATTGTTTCAAATTAGCTAGTAGTTGATTTGGACAAGTTGATGGAAGATAATTCAAAAGTTAAGTGGAAAGGCTTTTGAATGGTGAAAGCTGCTTGTGGCATATGAAGCGGACGTGGAAGCTCATATGGATAGATTTGATGATGATGGACTTTGCCATGATGAGATGAGGCAAACCATGATGTTGAGATGGGACTTTGCTATGATGCGATGAAGCGAAGTATGATGTGATGTAGTCTTGGCGTAATCCAGGCAGGGATCATTCCAAGCATGTTGATAACTCGAGGGATGGTTTGAGTTGGTTGATAATGGATTGCTCGAGAAGTAGCTTGGGCTAGTATGGGAATAGTCGTCGAGGAGGATGACTAGGAGGCTTGGATCTCATCGTTGTTGAAGGTTCTAGTAAACTCAAAGCAAGGGTACATGGGATGCCCAAACGACTACAGGTAGGTGGTCGGGACACCCAAAAGACTACAGGTAGGTGGTCGAGTACTCTGGGCAGAGTAGGTAAGTCCTAGGCACGGGTCACGATGACGTGCAGAGTTTATCTAGAACCGGGGTTACCATTAGCCCTTGACTGGCGGTCATTCAACTAACGATGATATCGAGGCAATGATAACAGTGATAGCCAGAGTCATGGATGTTTGATTGTACCATCATTCGATCTCAAGAGCGGTGTTTTCTGGGTGCTTATCTGATCTTGATTTAGGCCTCAGGGGTTTGTGCTTGGAAAACATCGACCTTGACTCGAGTGATAATTACTTTACTTAAATTGTCTGCTTTGCTATGCTTGTTTGTGCTTAGTGGGTCTGGGGGCTATCACTGTAGAATGAGGTGGAGTGGGATGGTTGAGTTCCTATTCCTTTTATCCTTTATGCTCTTTTGGTATGTTTGATAGTTAATTTACTACTTACTAAGACTGTTGTCTGACTCAAGGTTTTATGTTCAACTCTTATTACCTTAGGCTGTTCATCCATGTTGGGATGAGCAGACTAGGTAGCAGGTGACAGGTGCTGTTCTTGGCTACCAACGCTGTTGATGACGAAGACGAGCTGGAGGCTAGCATATTAGTTTTCTTACTATATGTACTGGATGTTCCGCTGCTTGTATATGTTTTGAGTGTTATGTAGTGAGGCTTGATGTAATGATTGTTCAGATACTTGTATCAAACCTTTATGAAGTCTATATGATGATATTCTGTTATGAGCTTCATTATATACATATATTTCTCTATTGTATTTTGTCCATGCGCTGTGAGTTGTACGATAGAGTTTCTGTTTTATCTTACCCTGACTATCGTCCATGGCTGCCTGGCACGTCTTTCAGTGCACCATTCTCTTGTTTTAGTGCGGGAGTCATGGGCGGTCGTCACATTTGGTATCGGAGCTTTGGTTAATCGATTTTAGCCAACGCTCGCTGACGTAACTACGTATGAGAGACGTAATTGTAGTTTGATGGATGATTACTATATATATATATATATATATATATATATATATATATATATATATATATATATATATAATATAGTAGTTTAGAAGGATTTGAACTCCTTATGTAGTTGTTTCTCAAGGTGTTCTAAATCATTCCTTTTTGTAGATATTAAGGATGAGTCGAAGTGAGAGACAAGCTGCTAGGGAAAGCCGTGCTGCTAGGGGAGCTACTGACTATGCTGCAATGTTCGAAGCTATGATGACTTCGATCATGAGAAGGATACCAACTTCAGGACCGTCAGTGGATGTTGGAGTTCAAGTTCAAGCTCCAAGACCAGTGGATTTTGCTAAGTTGTGTAAGGACTATACTGCTGTTGGAGGAAAGGTCTTCTTGGGAACAGAATCAACCATAGAAGTTCAGAGATGGATTGATGCCTGTAGAAGGATTTTTGGTGACTTGGGAATCGAGGATGCAACTAAGAGGAAGCTTGCATCGAGACAGCTTCAGGGAAGAGCTGCTGATTGGAGGGGTTCTGTCACTATTGATAGTCCAGAGGAAGAGATTACTTGGGAGCAATTCCAAGTTAGATTTGAAGCTAAGTTCATCTCTACGGCTCAGAAATCTGTTCTGTTTAAGAAGTTTGTGGAGCTCAAGCAAGGTGGGAGACCAGTTCTTGAGTATGTTTCTGAGTTTGAAGCTTTGTCCAAGTATGCTCGATCGTATATTGAATCTCCCTATCAGAAGAATGAGAAGTTTGTGACAGGCTTGGACTATTATCTTGGGAGACAGTTGGTGGATCATTTGGACGATCCATTTGAGAAGCTTGTGGAGAAAGCTCTCAGGCATGAGAGTTTGTTTCCTAAGGAAGGATCTGTTGTTGCTGTAACCAAGGAAGGGTCTAGGCCATAGCAGGGTGGAAACAAAAAGAGGAAGCAACAGCAACAGAAGGGTAAGGATGGCCAGAAGAAGCCGAAGGGCGAAGTGACGTGCTACAACTGTCAGCAGAAGGGTCATCTCTCCAAAGATTGTAGGAATCCCAAGGTGCCGGGAAAGTGTTACAACTGTGATAAGCTGGGACATATCAAGAAGGACTGTCCAGAACCGAGGAAAGATAAGCAGATTGTGCAAGCTTATGCTTTGGGGGCTGTTCCATCATCTTCTAAAGCTCCTACTGCTGAAGAGAAGGGGAAGAGTGTGGTGGTTCAAGGTACTCTTTCTATTTGTGGTGTTCCAGTTAGAGTGTTGTTTGATACTGGGGCATCGCATTCATTTGTTTGTGATGATCTTGTAGGCCGGCTGGGTTTGGAACCGGATATTGTTGATAGACCATTGGTTGTGACTAATCCAGTTGGGGGTTCGTCTTGTTTGTGTATGGTATGTCGTGGTCTAGTTGTGTCGAGTCATGATTGCTCTTTTGTTTGTGATTGCTTTGTTCTGAACTTTGCGGGGTTCGGAATAATTTTGGGTATGGACTGGCTTAGGAAGTATGCGGCAAAGGTTGATTGTGAGAAACTGGAGGTGACAGTCGGGAATGTGGAAGGGCGAAAGGTTGTGATACGATATAAGCATGAAGAAGGCGTCTTCATGGGCTTCATGTATTCGCTGGTTGTTCCATGGGATGGACTGTCATCGATGCCAGTTGTGAATGGATTTGAGGACGTCTTTAACGAGGTCAAAGGGTTACCACCGCATAGGGAGATCGAGTTTCGTATCGATCTAGTTGAGGGAGCCAGACCAGTTGTGATGCCTCTTAGACGGATGGCGCCTAGAGAACAACAAGAGCTGAAGGTGCAGGTTGGTGACCTTTTTCGGAAAGGATTCATTCGGCGTAGTGTGTCCGAATGGGGTACACCAGTTGTGTTCGCAACCAAAGCGGATGGATCGTTAAGGTTGTGTGTGGATTATCGTGAGCTGAATAAGGTGACTAAGAAGAACAAGTATCCATTGCCGAGAATAGATGACTTGTTTGATCAGCTTCACGAGGTTAAGGTGTTTTCTCAGATGGATTTGGCAACGGGATTTCACCAGTTGAGAGTGGCTAAGGATAGTGTGCCGAAGACTGCTTTTAGGACACCATCCGGTTTTTATGAGTGGTTGGTAATGCCGTTTGGATTGACTAATGCACCAACATATTTTGTGGATCTTATGAATAGGGTGTTTAGAGATCAGTTAAACAAGTTCATACTTGTGTTCGTGGACGATATTTTGGTTTACTCCAGAAATGAAGAAGAGCACAAGACGCACTTGTGTATTGTTTTGGAAATCTTGCGGAAACATCAGCTGAAGGCTAAGTTTTCGAAGTGTCACTTCTGGAAGAGTGAAGTGAGGTTCTTAGGCCATGTTATTTCTGGAAATGGAATAGCGGTTGATCCCGCTAAGGTGGCAGCAATCCAGGATTGGATTAGACCTAAGAATGCATCTGATGTGAGAAGTTTTCTTGGATTAGCAGGATATTATCGTCGGTTTATCAAAGACTTTTCCAAGATAGCTGCACCGTTGACAGGATTGATGAAAAAGAACTAAGTGTTCAGATGGGATGCTAAGTGTGAGCAAGCTTTCGTAATCCTGAAAGAGCGACTGACAAGTGCTCCTGTTTTGACTATTCCAAGTGGGAATGATGAGATGGTGGTTTACACCGATGCATGTGGTACTGGACTTGGAGCAGTACTGATGCAAAAGGATAAATTTGTTGCGTATGCAAGTCGACAACTGAAGCCGCATGAAAGGAATTACCCGACTCATGATTTGGAGTTAGCGGCGATGGTTTTTGCTCTGAAGATGTGGAGACATTATCTATTGGGAGTTCGATTCGAGTTGTTTATGGATCATAAGTCATTGAAGTATCTGTTCTCCCAAAAGGATTTGAATCTTCGGCAGCAAAGGTGGCTAGAGTTTTTGGCATCATATGATTTTGAGATAGCCTATACTCCGGGAAAAGGTAACGCAGTGGCCGATGCGTTAAGTCGAAGACATGCAGGATTGGGAGCCTTGTTTTCGGAATGGAAGAGTCTTGAGTATTTGGATGGATTTGACTTCAGGCCTAGATGTGAATTAGAACCTGAGATGTTGGCAAACTTATCGATAAGACCTACTCTTATGGAAAGGATTGGCGAGAGCCAAAAGCGAGACGATAAGCTTGTCAAGATTATCCGTGATTTGGAATCTGGATTGAATTCAGAAAAGGATAAAGGATTTGAAGTCGATCGAGAGGGCTGGCTTCGGAAACAAGGACGACTAGTTGTTCCCGATATAGATGGATTGAGAGACGAAGTTCTTAGGGAAAGTCATCACTCAAAGTTGACGATTCATCCAGGTGGAAATAAGATGTATTGGGATATGAAGAGAACCTATTACTGGGAAGGTATGAAGAAGGATGTTAGAAATTTTATTTCCAAGTGTACGAACTGCCAGTTGGAAAAAGCCGAGCAGAAAAAGTCCAGTGGATTGCTTCAGCCATTAGAGGTTCCTACATGGAAGTGGGAGCAGATATCGATGGATTTTATCGATGGTCTACCTAGAACCAGGGCAGGGAATGAAGGGATTTGGGTCATTGTAGATCGTTTGACTAAGAGTGCAAGATTCATTCCTATTCGGTCAACTAGGACTGCATCGAAATTGGCTGAGTTGTATGTTAAGTGGATAGTTCGATTCCATGGTATTCCGAAGAGTATAGTGAGCGATCGAGACCCATTGTTCACTAGTGGATTTTGGAAGAGCTTCCAAGAATTTTTGGGAACTGAGTTGTGTTTGAGTATAGCTTACCGTCCCCAAACAGATGGTCAGACTGAGAGGGTCAACCGAGTTTTGGAAGATCTCCTTAGAGCATGTGTTTTAGATTTCGGAGGATCATGGGAAGATCACCTTCATTTGGTGGAATTTGCATATAATAACAGTTATCAGACAAGTATTGGTATGGCGCCATATGAGGCACTGTATGGAAGACCGTGTAACTCTCCGACATGTTGGTTGGAAACTGGAGAAAAGTTGATACTTGGGCCAGAGATGATTCGACAGACTACGGATTGTGTAGAGATCATTCGGCGACGAATGAAGGCAGCCCAAGACCGTCAGAAAAGTTATGCCGATAATCGTCGTAAGGATTTGGAATTCGACGTAGGCGATATGGTTTTTGTGAAGATTTCTCCACTGAAGAATGTTATTAGATTCGGGAACAAAGGGAAATTGACTCCGAGATTTGTTGGACCATTCCCGATTATCGAGCGAATTGGAAAGCTCGCATATAGATTGGAGTTACCGGAAAAGATGGCGGGTGTGCACAATGTTTTTCATGTATCTTATCTACGGAAGTATGTGCATGACTCGAATACGGTGGTTTCTGCTGATAGCTGTGAAGATTTGGAAGTTGATCCAGTTGTTACGAGACCTCGTAGGCCGCTTCGTGTTGTTGAAACCGACACGAAACAGCTTAGGAGGAAGACGATTACGTTGCTCAAGGTACAATGGAGTGATGATGTTAACGACTGTACGTGGGAGGAGGAAGAGAGGATGAAGGCATCTCATCCTGAACTCTTCAAGGTATGGCCCTAAAGTGTCGTGACATCTTACGAATTTGTAGCTTGTTCTAAGTCTTAGAATTCTGCATGCAAGGCTAGTAATTGGATGCATAGTTTGTTGATTGCTATGGATGATAGGCATGCGGAATAACTTTGGATGCTCTTGTTTGTTTGGAATTTCGGGGGCGAAATTCCTAAGGGGGAGAGAATGTAACGACCCGTATTTTTACGGATCGAAACATTGTTTAACTATATTCTTAAAATCGTTTTGTTGTTAAGTCGTTTAAAGTTTGAGTCGACCATAGTTTAAGTAGTATGGAAGCTAACTCGTGTGGTCCTTAAGTCGTGGGAAGCTTAGGTCGTATGGGGCGACTTAAGTTAGGTGGCCGACTCATAGGGTTAGCGGCTTATAAGGTTTGGCCGACTCATAGGCTTAGGCGACTTAAGGTTACCGGGTTAAGGTGTTGAACGACCTATAGATGTTAGCCGACTCATAGAAGACCGACCTATAGATTCGAGCGACTCAGAGGTAGTGACCGACTTAAGGGCTAACGGTTTATGGATGGCCGACTCATGGATTAACCGACCTAGGGAAACTAAGTGGGGTTAAGGAGATAACCGACTCAATTGAATCGGCGACTTAAGGTTAGGTCGTAAGTCGGCTAGGGGCTAGGTCGGCCATAAGGCTAAGTCGTTAGGTCGCATATAGGGTTAAGTTGTGTGACCTTGTGTCTGTGTTGAGTCGCACATTGGTTAAGTCGTGCGCATGTTAGATCGGCTTAGAGTTAGGTCGGCATGCTAGTTAAGTCGTCATACGACTTAGGACTTAGGAACTGTGCGGCCTTGAGGTTGAGTCGTGAGTTGCTAGGCCGTGTGTGTTGAGTCGTATGAGTCGTGAGCTGTGTGTGTTGAGTCGTGTATGGGTTGTGCTG
The DNA here is from genome assembly GCA_030765085.1 of Allium cepa. Classification (NCBI taxonomy): domain Eukaryota; kingdom Viridiplantae; phylum Streptophyta; class Magnoliopsida; order Asparagales; family Amaryllidaceae; genus Allium; species Allium cepa. Next base: position 573,178,209 of record CM060937.1, on the reverse strand, counting down.
TGTTGAGGTGAGTCGGTAGGTCGTATGCTGGCTTGAGTCGTGAGTCGTGGACGACTCATAGGGGGGACGACTCATGGGTTAAGTCGTGACCGACTTATGGGCAGACGAGATAATGATTCAGCCTATAAATAGAGGGCTTTGGCTCACTTTTTGGCACCGGATTTTGAAGCGACGAAGTGCTGCCATTTTGAGAGCTCGACTACAACACTTCTTCACTTCTTTTCTCCTCTCTAATCTAGTGCTAACATCCATCCAAGATTGAAGATCAAATAAAAGATCCAAGAGCCAAAGTTGAAGATCTTCATCCAACAAAGAGAGATTCCATCGATTGAAGCGAGATTATACCGGATCTAGCTTGATTCCTTACTGTCCAGATCTGGAGTTGATTGTTTTTGAGTTGTTTAGGTGATTCGGTGAGTGGTAGTTATCTCTCACACGGACCCAAGGGAGTATATTAGATTGGTGGCTTGTTTATGCGTTAAAGATAGTGATTTCTTGCATTTTCCTAAAGTCTGCATGTAGATCTATCATCTATGAAGTTTTGACACCTATTTTGCTACATGATTACTTGTATAAGTTCACTCATCAAGTTTTAGAGACATTTGCCTATGATTCATACTTGTTAGATTTGGACACTTTAATTACCAAATTGCCATTATTGTTGTAATTGCTTATTAGATCTTGTTGAATGTTTGATTGCTTGGATTAATGATTGGTTTATGATTGATTTGATTGTTTCAAATTAGCTAGTAGTTGATTTGGACAAGTTGATCAAAGATAATTCAAAAGTTAAGTGGAAAGGCTTTTGAATGGTGAAAGCTGCTTGTGGCATATGAAGCGGATGTGGAAGCTCATATGGATAGATTTGATGATGATGGACTTTGCCATGATGCGATGAGGCAAACCATGATGTTGAGATGGGACTTTTCTATGATGCGATGAAGCAAAGTATGATGTGATGTAGTCTTGGCGTAATCCAGGCAGGGATCATTCCAAGCATGTTGATAACTCGAGGGATGGTTCGAGTTGGTTGATAATGGATTGCTCGAGAAGTAGCTTGGGCTAGTATGGGAATAGTCGTCGAGGAGGATGACTAGGAGGCTTGGATCTCATCGTTGTTGAAGGTTCTAGTAAACTCAAAGCAAGGGTACATGGGATGCACAAACGACTACAGGTCGGTGGTCAGGACACCCAAAAGACTACAGGTAGGTGGTCGAGTACTCTGGGCAGAGTAGGTAAGTCCTAGGCACGGGTCACGATGACGTGTAGAGTTTATCTAGAACCGGGGTTACCATTAGCCCTTGACTGGCGGTCATTCAACTAACGATGATATCAAGGCAATGATAACAGTGATAGCCAGAGTCATGGATGTTTGATTGTACCATCATTCGATCTCAAGAGCGGTGTTTTCTGGGTGCTTATCTGATCTTGGTTTAGGCCTTGGGGATTTGTGCTTGGAAAACATCGACCTTGACTCGAGTGATAATTATTTTACTTAATTGGTCTGCTTTGATATGCTTGTTTGTGCTTAATGCGTCTGGGGGCTATCACTATAGAATGAGGTGAAGTGGGATGGTTGAGTTCCTATTCCTTTTATCCTTTATGCTCTTTTGGTATGTTTGATAGTTAATTTACTACTCACTAAGACTGTTGTCTGACTCAAGGTTTTATGTTCAACTCTTATTACCTTGGGCTGTTCATCCATGTTGGGATGAGCAGACTAGGTAGCAGGTGACAGGTGCTGTTCTTGGCTACCAACGCTGTTGATGACGAAGATGAGCTGGAGGCTAGCATATTAGTTTTCTTACTATATGTACTGGATGTTCCGCTGCTTGTATATGTTTTGAGTGTTATGTAGTGAGGCTTGATGTAATGATTGTTCAGATACTTGTATCAAACCTTTATGAAGTCTATATGATGATATTCTGTTATGAGCTTCATTATATACATATATTGCTCTATTGTATTTTGTCCATGCGCTGTGAGTTGTACGATAGAGTTTCTGTTTTATCTTACCCTGACTATCGTCCATGGCTGCCTGGCACGCCTTTCAGCGCACCATTCTCTTGTTTTAGTGCAGGAGTCATGGGCGGTCGTCACAATTACCCGGTTATTCTCTTTGTTAATGTGGGTCTCAGGGTGGGGCGTCACAGCTTGGTATCAGAGCTGAGTTCAGAACAAAATATGAAAAACACAGAACAAAAGCATATATGACGATACATCCAAGTATAGTACAAGTGTTACAAATTCCTTAATCTCTGGTCCTTAGCTTTTTTTTATCTTTTGAAGTAGATAATTAGGATGTGTCTAGGAATATATTTTATTCTGTAGTATTCCCAAATTGAACTGATGATACCTTATCTTAGGAGTAATCCATTGGGGTTATTCTATTTGAGTCCTCTTCGCTATGGGTGCTTGATGCTCATCCGTATCGGAGGAATTTGTTGATGCTTTTCGTTGGTTCTTGTCTTGTTCTTCTTTAAGGATTGCAAATCCTATTGAGGGGATTCGCAATATTTGGGTGAGACGTTTGAGAATTTTGTGGGTGTTCCTTGTAGCTTATCTTTTCATGCGTATTGGCATGCTATTTTCTATCTAGATTTTCTATCTTGAGTTTGGAATGATTCGAGATGGAGTGCCTTGCATATTATCAAGCCACATTCTGAGATTTAGAGGATACTGCATTTTGGTATCCTAAATTAGTCGATTTGTTGTCTCTTATTATTTGGAATGTTAGTAATGATTCCGGAGTCTCTGTGTTCACTCTTGAGTTACCATATGTTGATGATATATCTCGAATTCCAGTCGTTCTGACACTGTTGATTTTTGTGAGTCTGTTTTGAGTATAGCATCAAATCGGGCAATTGAATATTTTGAGTATTATATATGAGGTATTTCTTTTTAAAGAAAATGAATTTTTGTGTTGGGTCGTCCGTCTAGTGCTTTAAGAATTCTGGTCGATACGTTTGTCCAACGTTATCAATAGGAATTTCCTAAACGTCGTGATGAGACAATCAGACATGGAAATTTGAGTTTTAATATAAATTAAGTGGAGAATAAATTAAAATGGTTTGAGAATTAATTTTGTTTGGATGACATATGCAGCCATGGATCCATAGCGGGTCAGATGAGTGGCGAGGCAGTTTTGACCATTTGGTCAACTTTGCAGCCAATCGATAGGGTTTTTTTTATATTTTAAACCTATGGTGAGGCATTGCCATTATGATAATTGAAATTTTATGAAATGGTATATAGTTATTTTTTGTTATTTAAATGATGTACTTGAGATGAGATAATACTTTGTTTGAAAAGTAAAACTTTTATTGAATATTTTACAATGAGATATACATGTTGAAGATGTAGTTTGTTTTGAGAATTTGGGTGTTTGAAAATAAAGAGTAGCAAAATTTTAAAAAATAATTATCTTAAGGATTGTTGAAATAAAATTGTAAAATTCTTTTGAAAACAAGTTTGAGTTAATAATCAACTCTAATTAATTTTATGTTGTTAAAAATATGGAAAAATTGATTGTGTAACAATAGGAAATATGAATTTGAATGGTTCGTTTATTTTAAAACGCTATATTAAGAGATGCAAGCTTTAATAAATGAATAAGTCATGAGATGTAATCATTTTAAATTGTGAGACAATTTAAAATTTAACAAGTAAATTCAAAATTTATTTTGGATGGATAATTATCTTTTGAATAATGAAAGAGATTAGTTATCTCTTTCAAAATGAGTCTTCAAAGTTAGTTGTTTGAGAGGAAAAAAAATAACTTGTTTGTGTAAAGTGATAAAAGTGTTTCCAACTAGTGAATTGTTTCTTTTAAAAGATGATTACACAGAGTTGATCATAATTTTGTATGTCTTGTCTTTTCGGGAAAAGTAAGATCATTTATTAAATTATTTAGAAAAAATATTGTTTGAAAAAAATGTAGTTTAAAATTACAATTGTTTGGGGAAAAAATTTCAAATTTGTTTGAAAGCTGAAATTTCATTTAGAAAAGTGCTGTACTAAACCAGCGATAACTAGAGATTTATAAATCCAAATGAGCTCAATCTTTTCTCTAATGAAAGGGCTTTCAGTAAGCTATAAAACTTCTTTTTACTACTTTTAAATATTTTGCTATTTACTGAGGCTAAAATGGGTATGAAAGGGGATAGATAATTCTTCCCTATTACAAAATTCTCTAAGATTAAGCTGAAAGTAAATTTAACATAACTTTCAAACCGTTGGATGATCTTTATATTTCTGGAAAGCATAGACTGAGTAGAACAACTTTCATTTTATAATATTTTTCATATTTTGTTATTTTCTAGGTCGAAACAGGTCCTCTTTACAGCAGGTCTGAAATGAAATTGATTTATTTTCCCTTAATAGTTAAGTGTAGCACTTCTTACTTATGAACATGATCTAATATCATCTATTTGAGTTAAGTTCAGGTGAAAAAGGATGGTTGGGCTATATTTTGATCCAAAAAGATTATATATAAGATTATGCAAACTCGCTTTAAAATGCTAAAAAGAAAGGTATGTTTTCGGATTAAATTTTTAAGTGCTAAATGTTGATATATATTGTGTTTCCGACCTAACGGTCGTGTATATTATATAAATCATTTTTATAATATTGTAAATAGCCCTCCGTACAAAGGAGACTCCGTCGAATTTTCCAAAATTTTATTTACACTTAGAAAATTTGAGAACTAAATTTGGAAAAAAAAATCTATGGGTTTTTGAGTAGTTGTTTTTTTGTCTCCTACATGAGTTGTGTAAGACTCAAAGTCCATAATAGTAATAAATGGGCAAGGGGATAGCTATGTGTTAATAGCAATCGATGAGGGGTGTAATTATAAGTGCTATACAAGTCTTATTTGAAATTATTTTGAAATTGATTATTAGTGTGGAAAAATATGTGTTACAGATTAAAATATATTTACGGAAAAGTTGGAGAATAAACAACTTAAATTTTATTTACTCTAAATAAAGAGTAATGAGTTTGAATTTAAATTTAAATAAGAGTTTTGTAAATTTTCAAGTATTGAAAATTGTGATTATAAAGATAATGAGTTTTGAAACTCTAAGAATTTTTGATTGTAAATTGATATATATGTATATTGGTTCCTTGTGTTTATCTTGAATTAATGCGATGGTCTAAAGACTTGCAGTTATGCGGTCGTCCGAGTTTCGTGGCATTTGGAGAACCACCTCTCGTCAAATTTTCTTATCTAAACTGTCATCAATCTAAAATCAATGGGGCTCTTTCCGTTGTGATACACAGAAAGTCATGTCAATAATGCTCTTGTTGATTCGAGTCCGGGATAAAGTGATGCTAAAATCCGGACTCTATTCGAGAAGCTTTGAGAAATCATTCTCACTAGATCGATCTTTTGTGTAGCATTCAATTTGTGTTCTTGTTTCGAAGGTGAGACGCCTTCGAAATCATAATGTATTGCTCGAAGAAATTCATTGGTCTGCTAATCCCAGTAATTATACTTGGGAAATCATAGAATTTATTGAGTAATTTTATCTTGGTCTTCTATCACCTTGAGTTGAGTGTGAGAAGTTTTAATCTCGTGTTGGTCTACCCTTCTTTTGATTGATGAAATAGATGAGTTGAATATGAACTCTTCTCTAGAAATTGTGAGGACGCAATTTCGCTAAGGAGGGGAGTCTGTAACAACCCTGGTTTTGGAGATTACCTGTAAATATTAAATTATAACGGTACTTATGATTTAATATTGTGAATTAAAATAAAATTTTAAATTTTAAATTGTTCATTTGAATAAACAATGAATTTTTGGAAATAAAATGAGAAAATAAAGTTTGGAACATTATTTTATTTTGTTTGAGTTAATAATGAATGGGAAATGATTTTTATTTGGAGAAAATGCAATAATTTTATTAATTATTGTTACTTACTTCTTTTAATAATTTTTAAAGGAAATATTTGTTTTTAAAGATGGTTTATTCAAACAAAAGGATGGAATTTGATTTAAAAATGAGTTTTGGTGATAAAATTAAGTTCAAAATGCTTTGTCATATTTTTCTAAACAAGAAAAATATTTTAGTAGAATTCTTGGAGTTAAAATATGGAATTATGCATTTATTAGTGTAAAATTGTGTATTTATGTAAAATAAGCGTTTTAATAATAAAAATGTTTTAAAAATAAAATTATCTTCTTATATGATGAAAAATATTTTATTTAATATGTAGGTAAGTTTACATGCCTTATTTGTGTTAATACTTGTGCAGAATAAGTTATTTTGTTTTGTTACATAAGTGTTTACATTGTTTAAATGTTGAATTAAATTAACTTAGGCTTATTTGTCTTTGTCTAATTTGGGTCCAAGCCCACTTTAAAAAAATAGCCAAAGAGGTGAGAAACATTTTACCTGTACGTACAAAATTTATCTCACCGTCTTCTTCTTCTGAGAATAGAGACAGAAAATAGAAATTCATTATTTTCTTAAAATCCAAGCTTTCAATCTCAAAAATTTCTTCAACATGCTGTAATCTTTACCAATTCAAGGTGAAATTAAAAGGTAATTGGAGCTGCTCTTGATCAAAAAGCTTCAATTTTTCTTCATGAATTCGAGTATTTTCTATCTAAAATCAAAGGTGAGTTTGTTAACTCACATTTCTAGCTAAATTTTGACTGTAATTGCAAATATGAGGAAGAAATCGTACTGTATCTATACCTAATACTTACCTTGGATGATTGCTGAAATATTATAGGAGTGCGCTGAAGTAAAATAAGGACAACTTTCTCGTTTCTTATCCGATTGAGGTCATTCTTTTTTTACTAGAAATTAGATTCAATAAGGAACAGTTTCTGTTTTGGTTAATTTTCGAGATTTCGCAATTTTATTGACCTGAAATAGAATTAAAAATAAGAGTACGATTCTGTCTTTAACTAAATTTCCTGAGTTTGAATCTGAAATTGATTTAGCCATAACTTTTACGATTTTGATCGAAATTCGACTTTTCTTGAAGTTCTGGAATGCATGAAAAGAATGTGACAACTTTCATGTTGATCATTTTCGAAAATTTTGGGCATAGAAGGTCAAAAAATCCAATAAAACTCGCTGCTCTGTCACTGTAAAATTGTGACTTTCTGTGCTAAGTATTGTTGGTAATTTAAGCATATCCTTTTCGTTTGATGTCCGAATTTGATGATTCTTGATGTTCCTGAAAGCTTAGATTATATGCTACAATTTTCATGTTTTGAGTTTTGTCAAATTGTGATATTTACATGGTCGAAAGTTCATTCTAGTATCACTGTCCCGAAACTAAAACGACAGTTGTAGTAAACTTCATATCCGAAATTTGTTTTAGCCATATCTTTCACATTTCTTATCCAAATTTAATAATTTAAGATGTTCCGGAAAGCTTAGACTTTGTGCTAGAAATTTCATGTTATGCGTTTTATGAAATTTCAAAGGTAGCTTGGTCAAGATTGTAGTTGTTTGTTGCTATCTCGAGAGCAAAACGACAACAATAACAATCATTGAACTGAGAATTTGTATTGGCTTATTTTTGCTCTCATTCTTGTTCGATTTTGATGTTATTTTTTTAGATGTTTTGAGAGCTATGATGCCTATCAATAGGCTAGCTATGTTTAGATAATTTGAAACCCAAATTTAAATAGAATTTTAATTGACTTTGGGTTAAATTTGAATTGAATTCGTATTGAATTCAAGTTATCGGTCTTGAGTAATCTTTCTTGTTTTTCATTATTTTCGAGCACGATTTTCACTAAACCATTTTGAAGTGATTTTTGAAATAAACGGAAATTTCAAATTATTATTACATAGTATTTTAAAATTATTTTTCTAATATAAAACCTATTTATTTCCTATAATAAAGGAATTTTAAATATTGGTTTTATTAATCTTTTCGAGAAAAAGTTTTAAAAGCTTGTTTTCTCTAGTAAACTATTTTAAGAATAAAACACACACTTTTGCACTATTCGAAGGTATGAGAAAGGAAATTAAACGATTTAGTAAAATACGTGGTATAGGACATGTGCGTTTACTATTTCGGTTAATTCCGGACTTGTACGATCGAAACTATTTGGGTTATTGATTTCTGAGTTATTTAGCCAGTTTATGGCGGGATTTTGAGAATATAATTCCTATCTTTAGGAATTATATAGGAAGGCCAATATTTGGCGAGTTTATGGTTTGAGATTTCCGCTTTGAGATTTATGGTTTATGAGAAACCATCACGATGTTTTCACTTGTCGATGAGAAGAGACAATTTACGATGCCATTTAATACTTGTTGATGAGATGAGATGAGTATGGCGTCTCTTTATCACTCGCCAATGAGATGAGGCGAGATATGATTTTATGAGTTTTATGATGTTCCTAGTGTGGCATCGACTAGCGGCTAGTAAACCGCTAAGTGCGAACGATTGGTATGGGACACACGTTAACACTTTTTGGGTTCCTATCCGTGAGTTTGTGACACATTCACAATGTTTACCTAACGAACTGCTTTGGGAGGTGTTATCGACCTAGTCATGAGGACGAACTGCTTTGGGAGGTGTTAGCGACCTTGTTAGGGCTGACAAAATAGCTTGGAGAGGTGTCAGCGACCTAGTCATGAGGACGAACTGCTTTGGGAGGTGTTAGTGACCTTGTTAGGGCTGACAAAATAGCTCGGAGAGGTGTCAGCGACCTTGTCATGAGGATGAACCGCTTTGAGAGGTGTTAGCGACCTTGTCACAGGCTTCGGCCGTCTGAGTTTAGCACGTGCAGCATTGCTTCGGCATTGCAATCGGGGATTTGGCCAATCCGGGTTTTCTAAGTTTTCTGTTTTATTGTGATTTCACCATTTTAAGATGTTTTACTACATCAACAGCCTAGTGCTATATAAGATGTTATATATATGGTGATTTCATTTATGATGTTTTGAACTATTATTGAGTTCCTTGAGCCATGAGTTTGGATGATTTCATGATTTTATATATTCTGGGTTTTTTCCATTTTGGCGAGTTGAGATTGAGAATTATATACATTTATACTAATGAGATGAAGTATAATTGAATTTGGAGATTCCTCTATGTTTGATTTTTGGATCATCCTATTTTAGAATGTTTTATATTTTCCATTTTGGCGAGAGTTTGTATTGATGTTTCTCCTTTTGAGGAGATATGGTTCATGGAAACCATGTAGACATTTTGGGATGTCGCTGATGATATGAGGCGAATGTTTATATTATTTGAGTATTATTATTGAATTTACCTCTTTTGAGGTCTTTGTATACTTAAGTGACATTAGTTCACTTAAGTCATGGGTTGTATTCTTTTTGTTGCTTTTTTTTCATTCGAAAAGAATTATCACCATGTGTCTTATGCTTTATATTATCGTCTATCCTCATCAACTGATTTTTTTAGCTAGACTGACCCGTGTATTTTGTACTCAGGTCAGACCGAGTTATTTCAGGTTAGCTATCAGTTATGGGACTTAGCTTTGACGCATCTGCTTGGATATAAGCCTAGCACTGTTGTGTAGTTTATAATTCTTTCCGCTTGACTCTGATATGTATTTGATTAGATGTATATAGTGTGGTCTCTGTACCGCTTTTGTGTATCAGTTTGTATCATACTGGGATGTATCTGTGTATATGTATTTATATATATGATGATTACTGTTCTGTGATGTGATATGCATTCTGTTATTTTATTTTGTTCTGATAGATCCACTAGCCACATATAGTTTTGTATTAAGCATTTATTGGATATGTCGATTCACTTGAAGTAGAAAAAAGAAATATAACATTTATCGACGTATGCAATAGATGTTTAAAACAAGATTATAGATGGTCGCTCCTAACCGGCCATATTCTCCACATTAGCAGACAGAATTACCCGGTTATTCTCTTTGTTAATGTGGGTCTCAGGGTGGGGCGTCACAGCGACGGCCCGCAAATCCGCACCCCTTGAGTCAACACTATTCTACAACAATCAACTCAAGTTGCACAGAAATACGAACCATTTGGGTTGAAGAAAAAGAGGTAGAAGAAGAAAATAGAAACCAGCATCAGAACCTAGCCATCGCAGCGAAATAAAATATAATAGATAATAAAATCTTTACTCAATCCAAATATATTTGTTCATATATTACATCGTCAGAGTACAACAATCACAGCTCAACAACAACATCATACAAATGGATACACGGCAACTCAACACAGCGGAATATATATATATATATAAACAAGTACGTGAGTACGTGTCGCCATCCAGCTCGTCTCCTGAGCTCCACGGTATCTTATCCTGTATCCTATAATACTCGGTCTGACCCGAGCATTACAGTTAAATTACACCCGAGTCAGTCTGGAATACCAGCGTGATAAAATCACACCCAATTGATTATTAAAGTTTCAAAAATCCTTTGAAAACAAAAGCATCTCGTAAGACCATGCCACAAATAAACATGTCGGGTTTTTACCTTACGATAGCTAAAACAATTTTTATAGAAATCCTCTGATATTATAATAGGGTCTATATACAAATACTTATAAAATAGCTGAAATTGTTACATGATTAAATTCCAGCTACTAGCCACAGAGTGGGTAATACAAACAAAATTCGTACAAGGCTCGTAGGGAGAATGGATTTCCAACTAATGACTAGGCACTGGGGTACCACCCGTCACAGTATGGGGGCTAGATCACCGTATCGAGGAGTACGCCCGCTCCCCTGCAACACAAGGCCGGGACTACCCCTTACTGGATAATCCCGAGTGAGATCACTCCGCGGTTGGGATCAGCAACCGCCCACTAAGCCGAAATAAAAAGGGACATCTAGACTGGAATGACCTCACCCTGCTTGGGTGCTACCCACCTAGCCTTGCTGCATAACCCCTGATTTTCAGTCATTCCCATTTGATGAGGCTTGAGGCTAAGCGTTACCTTTTAGAACAATATTCCTTAGAATGCCCATCGTCCACCTGATGATGTTTCGCAAGCATTCATCCATACAAGTCCGTCCCGGGTTCGAACGGAACCGAAGGCACTATTCCTACTACATCCATTTTGGAAATATCCTCAGGATTAGTAGCGATTAGCCTTTGCACTTCACTGCTCCACTTTCGAATCCAAAATCGTTTTTCATGAAATCGTACAACCGGACCGAAGTGGTTTTCGAGAAATAAATCTCGATCCCGGTCTCTTCGAAACGATCAACGCATTTGTCTAATATTGATAGTCGATTATTTAGCTATCAATTATATTCACAAACAACCATCAACCAATAAAAAATTTTCCAAATTATTTATTAATCTCAAAAATATCTTCACAAGATATATTTCTATTTTCAATCCTTTGAAAACAGTTTCAAAACCATCTTTCTTTTCAGAATAAACTTTCTCAAATATTTTCTATCTTCTCTGAAATCACCAAGCACAAACTAGATTTTTAAAATAATTTAAAACACTTTACTTAGAAATATACTTTATAACATTTAAGTTAAAACTACTTCAATGATTTGTTAAAAATACATACTATATGAATATTTGAAAATAATGTTACTAAATAAAATATAAAACTATATTTCACTTTTAAAAATAAAATACTAAGTCACTCTTTAAATAATTATTGCTATAATAGATTAAAATAATTATTGCTATAATAGATTAAAAGGGAATACTTACTTAAGAATTTAAATATTTAGAAATAGCAAATTTTTCAAAACACACTTCTTAAAACAACTTCAAACTTTTAATTTATATTTAAAAATTTACTTTGAAAACGTACTTGGTTATTCAGAGAGAAATTTCCAATCTCAATCACTTAAATAAATTTCCCCAAATTGATTTCCAATTCATTTTATTTGAAATAGGTTTCTTTACTTTCTCAATTCATTTCAAAATTCATTAGTTATGGACTTATTATTATTGTTGTTATTATCCGTTTGATTTTAAATCCTTTAACTGAAATTTACAGATTCTAGACTTTTCCCTGATTCTTCTTTATTCCTTCAATAATTTAAATATTAAATATTTAATAAATATTTTGTTCTATTAAATAATATCATTGAAGTTTCAAACTTCATAAACTTTCTGTTTATTCAAAAATTCCCTTCCATATACAGAATTTTATTAATTAGCATTAAACACTGCTATTATTCTTATCCAATTTATCCTTAATTTATTCAAAATTTCTATAATTATTTCACTTACAAATTCTCTTCATTTTATTTCCAAATTCAAATTCTATATATCTTGGTAACTTAGTGCACCGAAAATATTCAGGTAAACAATATCATCCAATATTCCAGTTATCAACAATATTCATCACAGAATATAAAATCATCACAACAGGGGGTATTAAATAATTTAAATGTTGAGGGATCCAGTTCGATCCCTCCAACCTGTTTTCCCTGCATCCATAGATATTAGCACAATATAAAATGCCAATTCCAAATATATATATCACACTATAGCACATCAATCAAACTGATCATTCAAACAATTATTTAAATTCAATCATTTAAATCTAAATTTAACTGAGTGAGATGAACTCACCTTTGCATTTGTTTGCATTCCACTTCAATTTCATCTTAGTTTCCCGACCTCTGACCTTGATAAACAATTATATGGTTTTATTAATATCCGAACTAATCGAACGATTATCTAGCGTTTTAAATAAATTTAATGAAATTAATTTTAAATTTTCTTTTTTTCATTTTGAGACCACCTATATATTTTTATAAAAACAAAATCATAGATTTTCAAAGATCTAGCTTTTACATAAATCCCCTTATTTTTTCAAGATCCTATATACATATACATACTAAAAAAAAATTTGCATTTGATAGTGAAACAATATACTTTTCTTTCCTGTATATATATACATAACTGATTAAATCTTAAAACTAAAACTGTCCAGACTTTGTTGTAATTATTATTATTACTGTCAAGGTTAACAACCAAATTTTAGAAACTAAATTAAATAAATTATCAAAGCAATACCTAGCTGCCAAAACTTAAACCAAGCATACACACGAAAGCTCCCCAACCCGATACCACTTCGTCTCAGCTTTGCGGCTTCACGTCGCCGATGAACTCACGTCGCCGATGAACCCATGCCGAACTCACTGCTACGGCTTCTCGCGAGAATCCATACCAAAATGAGCCTCCATATGATCGTCTCTTCCCTAACGCGACACCGGAGATCGCGACCCAAACCCTAGCCGTTTCCCCACGACCGAGCATCCATCTCGCCGCACTCTCCACCCTCACGCGCCTCGTTGCAGTTCGACGAAGGCGTCGATTTCCATCGACTTTCCATTTCCACGCAGCCCTGACGAGCTCCCACAAATCGCTCGAGTCGCCTTCTCTAAATCGCGAATTCGATCGCGTCGATAGGTTTTTTTTTATAAACAGGGTTTGATTCGAAATTGAAGAGGGGAGAGGGATCGGACTGAAGGTTGAACGAAAAAAAAGGAAGAAGGGAAATGAAGGGCTCGGCTTCGATTTGCAAATAGATGAAAGCGGCCATTAGCTTGGATTCAAAACGAAGAAAGAAAAGAGAGGCTTCGTTTTGTTTCCAGAACGAAGAAAAATATCTACCCCTTTTTAATAATTAAACGAAGAAGCGTATTAGAGAAGCTTGACCATTTAAATTAAATATCATTGGATTTTGTTCAATAAATTCTCAGCGCGTATATATATCGTACACTCACACACTAGCTCCGATCAACACGAAATTCGAAATCCAATAATAATTCAATATTATGGATCCAATGGAACTGGTTTTGTCGAATTCCGAGACTGTGCCTCGGAAGGCTATTTTTAAATTCAATTTTAACACCTTTATAAATTTCCAGTAATATCAATATAAGTTTCATAAGTCTTCAATTTATTTCCAACAGGCTCAAAACTCCAAATTCAACATTTTACTCAACTTATAATTATTGAATTTAATAATTAATCATCAAATAAATTGTGATATTCGTAATTCAAGTTAAAATTGCTCTATTGAATACTTAAAATCAATTAAATATTCCAACTTTAATAGCTTGAAAATTTCGGGTCATCACATTGTATTTGTTGAAGTTCTGTTCTGCTGCTCAGGCGTATGAAGTCCTCTTCGGCTGTTGAGGCGAAATCATGTTCCACTACTCGGGTCCCTTTCGGCTGCTCAGAGGTTGTACAGACCCGTTCTTCCGGGTTAAGTGAGGGTTTTTGTTTTAGTAAAATTCCAGAAGGGATCTTGGACTGGACGTAGGACGGAGCTCCGAACAAGTGTAAAAATCTCTGGTGTTATTTTTATTATACTGTTTTTATATTCAGCATTATTTACTATATAGCTATTATCACTATACTATGTATTATCATATATCCATATAACACGATCCATTGCACTCTTTCATTTGGTATCAAAGCAAGGTTCTTCATATAACTGTAACATAGTTATCAGATACAATAATAATATGGAAACTAACACTAGCACTAGCGTTATGTAACGACCCAGAATTTCTGTCAAAATAAAAAATTATATATTTAATTAATTTTAAATATTAATAAGTCGAATTTATAAGTCGAATAATTTATCGAATATCTAGATTTAATTTGATAATTAAATTGGCAATTTAATATTTAAAATTACAGAAATAATTGGAAATTGGGTTTAATATGATTAAAATTGATTTGTTAAATTTTATTTAAGCATATTGGAGTTATAACGATGTTATAGAACTTCTAAAATCGAATTAAAAGTTGATTTGTGAAAATTGAATATTTTAATATTTAATTGACGACTTAAAACAGTCATTTTTCAAAAAGTCTTGGATTTCAACGAAACTAGTTTCATCGGATCCGTAATGTTAAATTATTGTAAGGTTTCAAATTTCGTGTCAATCGGATTTACCGTTTGTCCGGGGCAAGCCAAAACGCATAGAAATGAGTTTAAATCGATTTAATTTAAATTTGATCGTTTATTGCCGTAACTCATACAGATGATCGAATTGGCTCCCAAAACCTATTCCATTGTGTCCGGTACGCGGGGTAAACCTTAAGAACGTCAGCCGGCATGCTTCGTTTGGAGTTCGAATTTTTTTGGATGAATAGTGTTTGGAGAATTTTCTATAAAAGGACCTCCACATTCACAATTTACACTCAAAACCCTAGCTAGGTTACAGCCGCCACTAACTCTATCAATGGACGGTAATTCGTGTTCTTTCTTCATCATTTTCATCAAATCCACCAACAATTACAAAAGTTGTCAACTACAATATCGAAGGGGGCATCGAGTACTAGCTATCCAACGGTCAAGATCGAAATTCAAGCAACGGATGGACAACAAAATAGGTTTGAACGCGCAACGTTCGTGTTCGTTTTTCTCGGCCTGGGGATTACCGGAACCGGCGAGGCTCTAGGCGCTGGTGTAGCGGGGGATGGCGCTTCATTTGGCAGTGCTCGATCGACATGAAATCGATCGTGGGGGGTCGCGATTTTTGATTTGGGTGGCGGCTTGATGGGTTCATTTGCGTTTGAAATCACCTGAGTATTGTCGCGCTTGGGAAGATGATTGCATCGGCCAAGATTTCAAGAAACAATATCGAATGGCCAGCGATGTGTAGGTTTTGAAAATAAAATAGGATTTGTAAATTAATAGATATGAAAATTCGAATAAAGTTTAAAATAACATAACTTTTTGATACGAGGTCGGAATCACACGAAACGAATTGCAACGGTTTCGTTTTGTCGAGCACTACACAATGGAGCTGGTTTAGAATCGTTTGGAGCCAGTGAAAATTTTGAATAAAATTAAACGCACGTTTAATTTTATTCGAAATAAAGCGCTACAATTATTATCGAAAACTCAAGGTGAGAACTTCTCGCTCAATTGAATTGTTTCGATTTAAATTTTAAATAGTTAAATTTTAAATTGCTTGATTGTGTGATTGGATGGTAATTTGTTATCTATTGTGTCAAAAAGACATTATACGCCGTATATTAAGCGGATGTTATTTATTAAAAACATATACCGCGATAATTACAACTTGTATGGAATTGGTATTATATATGTACTTGGAGTTGATTTTCTCGTATTATAAAGCGGATGAGACCCTATTGCGCCGCATAATAGCGGATAGTATTTTATAAATCCTATATACCGCGATATTTCGTCTCGAAGCAGAATTGGTATTGTGCTAACATCTTTGGATGCAGGGAAACAGGTTGGAGGGATCCAACTGGATTCCTCAAACATTTGAATTGGTTTCAATGTTGTGTGTTGATCTATTTATAATCTGCGTGATTATTTTTGTGATTGAAATCGTTAAAGGCTAAATTTTAGCCGAATATATTTTGGTATCGTTAGATGCCGAAAATAAATAAAATTTAATTTTTGTAAATTTAAGTTGAGAATACATGATAAAATTTAATTTTGGAATTGATTCATTTTAAATAAATAAACGTTGAAATGTTTATGTTATAAAATTATGAATTTTGTGAAATATAACCGAAATGTGATTTTTGAAATAAGTAGTTGATTAATTTATAAAATGGTTTAAATTGGGATTTTTGAATTCTTATAAACGGTTTATATAAAAGATTTCTAAAATTGATATTTATAAACTAAAATATTGGAATTATAAAACGAGTTTTTATAAGTATTAAAATGAAATAAAAATGGATTTCTTAAGTGGATGAAATCTATAGATTTATAAATTGTGAAGTTATAAAATGAATAGATTTTGTAAAATAAAAGATTTATAAATAATTAACTTATAAATTGGATTTTGCCGTGTAAATGGAATATGGATAGAATTTGTTAATAAAATGATTTTATGAGTTGAAGTTGTTATAAAGTATAATGGAATTTATAAACGTTGTTTTATAAATCCGAAATTGACTTATTTTGATAAGTTTAATTTTTTTTTAGCTTATTAAAGGAGATATATCCACGATTTTGGGACAGTGGATAATCCTTTAGATAAAATATGTAGAAATTGAATTTGGTTAATGAAGTATATTCACGATTTTGGACGGTGAATAGTATATTAAAGAAATATTTTGGGAAAGTGATATTTTAAATAGAAATAAAACGATTTAAAAATGTTTTAAAAGGTATTAAATATCGAAACCATAGATTTCAGCATTCATTGTTGAAACAAACGTTTTCGAGAAAAATGGTGTAACACTATTGTTATAGTAAATGATTTCCGAAAGGAAATGTTTTATATTGTATTAGGATTTATATATCTATCTTAATTTTAAATCCCTATACTAGTGATTTTGGGTTGTCGTAACGATGTTTTACGCAACATTCGTTTTGACTCAAATAAATGTGTTTCAGAAAATGTTTTCCTTAAAGAATAAAATATATACTTAATTTGGATTTAAGTATATTGAATATTTTCCAAGTGTTGAAAATAAATAGATTGGTGAATTACTTATTATTAAATAAGTATGGAAATGTTTTTCCAATATAAAGTGAATGTTTGAGATCTTATCCTTTAAAGATAAATTAAAAATGAATATTAGAAATCGATTTGGAAATCGTATATTCATAGATATTTTGGAAATGTAAATTCACTATGGAATTTATAAAAGAAAGGGAAATTTGTTTAAAAATAAACGTTGATTTATTTTTGAAGTGTGGAAATTAATTTACGGATTTGGAACGTAAATTTAATAAATCGGTAAGGATTTATTTAATTGGTTTAAATGAACCATTTTGAAATGAAACTTGTAAGGGTGTAAATTGATTTGAAATTGGTTTTCAAATGGTTGAAGTGTGGGATATATATCTTGTAAATATAATTTTGGAAATAAATAATTTGGGAAATTATTTATAATCGGGTGATGTTGTGAATATTGATTGATAGTTAAATAAACGACTATCAATATTGACCTTTAAATAGGTATTTGTTGTGAATTGGTTGAAATTGAATGCTACACTTATTTTTAAATTATTGCGCTCGTTATTCGGATTACCCATTTCGAATAGTGATACGACGTAATGGATAGCATTGAAGACCGGTGGTGAAGACCGGGTATTTGTGAAAACAATAGGATGACCTATCGATTGTCTCTACACCGTTAGCTACGGTATGGAGATTTCCTTTGTGATGTGAAATTCGATTGGGATTGTGAATACCCGGATTGCAAGGGCTTCTTTTGATGTGCCTTCGGTTTTGTTCGGGCCCGGAACAGACTTGTTTGGTTACATGTCAGACATTACATTTTGAGATATAAAGCAGATTTCTTTCAAATACATTTCCGTTGGTGGCGGAGAATTTATTCTCTTAGCTTAACACCCTTAAAGGTTATGTAGTTGAAGGTTATCATCGATATATTCCTAATTTGGTAATGTGGCATGCTGAGTGTTGTTGTGTGATGATTATTTATTGATCATTTGTTGATCAAAGCATGGCTTTGTGAAAAAGCATAGCTTTGTGGACGAGACTTCGTCATACCTCACTCCCCGGAAATGGTCAAAACAGGAATATGCGGCAAGGTTATGCGGGTCACGCCCTTTAGGGTATGTCATTTCCTTCTGGAAAGGGTGGTATCATGGTATGGAGCCCAGATACTTACTCATGTTGACACACTATATTTATTATTGTGTGATGTTGGTTATCGAGCGCTCGGATAAAGGTCCAAAGGGACCGGGGGATGGCATATTCGTGTAGTAGTTACCTAGTTACAAAGGTAACCCGGCCTTGTGTTGGCAGAGATCTAACCGTAACGTTAGGTTCTCGGGACGTCCCGCCAGAGGCGATCCCATTGACAGTAGGAAGTTCCTTAGCCTGACCATTTGTTGGAAATCCAAATAAAACAATATGCATCTTGTACGGTTTTAGTTGTATTACCTGCCATGAAATGTGGCGGTAACCTGCTATAGAACATGGTAGCTATAGTAGGCATACGATAATGGTCGTATGTTGGCTAAGGTTTATATCTTTACTTTCGAAATGATTTTCCCTACACTATGCACTAGTAATAATATCAAATGTTTCTTTTTAATGCGTGTCAAGCATCTTTGACTATCATAAGGAGAAATCTCCTCTGATTCGGCGTTTGCATTGTGTGTGTGTGTGTGCGGGAGGCCTTATGGTAGTTTCATTTTCCAAAAGAATTGCGGATATTTTCCACTTTTATTGTTGTTGTTGTTTTAAAAGATAAATAACTGCTTTAAGTTCTCACACCAGTCTCATGACTGATCTGGAGTTTATTATTCTCTTCCTAAACTCTGGGTGCCCATAATTTTCCACACGGGTAGTCTAGAGTCAGGTTATCAGGTCATTCTGGATTCAGAAGTGCTATGGAGCTCAAGTGGCGAGCTGGATGGCGAGACGTACCACTTGTATATGATATTATCTTTCCGCTATAAATTCGCCTGTAGGGGCATGTTTGTATAACTGTCTATTGTCCAGTTGTGTTGTATATTGTTGTTGTATACTCTGATGATGATGTGATGTAATGTAATAATTGATATAGTTCTTTCTTTTAAAGATTATTCAATTATCTATTATATGTTGTTCCGCTGCGATATGTGAGATTCTGATATTGTTTCTATTCTGTTTCCTTATTTCTTCTATCTTTTTCTTCTACCTCTTCTTTTTAACCCTCATGGTTCGGTTTTTCGGCATTCGATTGTTCGGCAGTCGATACAGTGGACGTATTGACGTCGATTTTCGAAAGTCGAAGAATCGGGTCTTGACACGTTAACACTAGCTTCATAGAAGGACAATCCACCTCACGTCCACCACTATTCAATGGCATGAACTATAACTATTGGGCCACACGAATGAGAATATATATGCAAGCAAATGGTTTTGATTCATGAAATATAACTTAGAAAGAATACACTATTCCTACTGAGGAGTATTCTACTTGGACAAACACACAGAAACTAGATGCCACGGCAAATGCAAAAGCAATGAATATGCTATTTTGTGCCTTAGATAAAAATGATTTTAACCATGTTAGCATTTGCAACACTGCATACGAAATATGGTGTACACTCAAAGTTACACACGAAGGAACTAACAAGGTCAAACAAAGCAAGATTTCCATGCTCAAAATTCAGTTTCCAAGCTTTAGAATGAAAGACAATGAATCTATAAACGATATGTATTCAAGATTTCAGGATATCTACCATTCATTAGTAGGACTACGAGAAAAATACTCAGATTTTGATATCGTATTCAAAATCCTTAATTCTTTAACGGAAGAATGGGAAAGAAAAGTTCTCGCTATTAAAGAAGCGAATGATATTTTCAAAATAACTACGGAAGAGTTAATAGGAAATCTAATGTCTTATGAAGTGAACTTGCAGGCTAAACGAGTTCAAGCTCAAGATAATATAGCATTACATGCAGAATAAGAAGAATCGGATTCAGACAAAGACGACCTTGTATTTATTGCCAAAAACTTCAAGAAAATATTAAAGTATAGAAAAGGAAATAGAAATAATGGCAAAAGAAGCTCAAACAGCAATAAACCATCGTCTTCATCAGTTCTGGAGTCCTTTAACTGTCACAAAAAGGGGCATAGACAAAAGGATTGTGTAGATCAAAAGAAAGAATATCGCAATAAAAGGAAGGATAAATTCAGAAGGAAATCTTTCTCTGTCACATGAGATGATTCAGACTCGTCTTCCTCCTCAGAAAGCGAGAGTGACAACAATAATGAACAAGCCAACGTATGCTTTATGGCCAAAGATAACAAGGTTAGTGATTTAACTTTTGATGATATGATAGAAATAAACTTAGAATCATTAGATACTTTAAAAAGTCTCAAAAGAAAAAATAAAGAGGCTGTTGAAAATCAGAACAAGGAAGAATTCGAAAGATATATACTTAAAGATGAGAAGAAAATATTGGAAGAAGGACTTGAGAAAATTCAAGAATTGCTTTCAAATGTTAATTCTCAACTTATATTATTGAGTCAAGAAATTGAAACTCAAAAAGAAAAGAATGATGTTCTTGTTTTTGAAAATCATGATTTGAAAGCTAATATCAAAATGATAGAACTAGAAAATTCGAGTCTAAAGACCAAACTGGAAGGAATCACTAAAAATGTATCGTATTTTAATAAAGGCAGAGAGAATTTATCTACAATTATTGAAAATTCACAACCTGCTAACAATAAAAACGGATTAGGTTATAAGAAGAAAGTCAAGAATTCAAAGTCCAGTAAATTAAATAATGTTAAGTCTAATAAAACACCCATCTTTTCAAAAAGATCAATTTCTAAAACTATAAGTATATGGGCTCCTAAAACAATAATAAGTTAATAAGGAATAAGTGTATTAGATCCTTCATAGAAAATGCTTATAATAATAAGAATTATATTTATAAAAGGGGCACTGAACCCACTTGGGTTTGGTTTCCTAAGATCTATGTAACGACCCAGAATTTTTGATCCCGAAAATTCCAGGTAGTTAGGGAAAAGAAGGAATGAGATAGAAGAAGAAGAAGAAACAGAAACATCAAACATAGATTCTCACATTCGCAGCAGATCAAAATATATTATCAAATAAAATAGTAGTTATATAAAGAAAACTGTATTGGTTAATTTACATCAATACATCAGAGTTACAACATATACATAACACACTGGATAGATATAATCAACCTATCCCAGACAAACTACAATATATCACAGCGGAATGCACTCCATACGTTCCTGCCATCCAGCTCGCCTCCTGAGCTCCAGAATGTCCTTACTTGAAAATCTATAATACTCGGTCCGACCCGAGCATTACATCAAAGTAACACCTGGGTCAGGCTGAAAACCAGCATGAGTTAACCCATCTAATATGGAATACCAAAGCGTATAACTTATTTAAAACCCGGGGTAACTCGTATCAATTTACAAAATCACAATTTGTTATAGACAACACTTTTTCCACACATCAATTTCTAAGTACCAAACTTAGATTAAATGGTTAAATTCACTTAAATCATTCCATTCTAGCCTATTGATTTCACACATCAAATCTATATAGAATTATTGTAGATTACAAATCGAAGTGGTTTCAGGTATTTACTAATACCCGATTCCGGTCTCTTCGAATTCAATACCATCTTAACCCAAGTTATTCAAGTGAATACAATTCAATCTTAAAAATATGATGTCGCTTTCACACAGCAATTCATCATAGATAATCACATTATCACTATTCAACCCAACATCTCATATTACAAAAACATTTCATATCACATAGCATCACAATTACATACCAGGGACAACAAATAATCCAAGGCATTCAATGTTATTCAATCATCCATAAGCAAGGTTAATTAGTCACACCATTTCTAATTAATTTAAATAGATTTAATTAATTACCTCCATCACTACACATCCTGGTTATTTAACCATTAATTAATTCCAATCCAATTAATTAATTATTCCTTAACTATCCACCTAAATCAACCTTCTTTAATTTATTATTTTTAATTAATCATCATTGGTTAATTATTCCTTATAATTAATATTTACCCTCCCATTACATATTAATTACATTTATCTTTAATTAATTACTCAAATTAATTATCTGATAATCACTTACATTGATTAATTTATCCTTAAATTAGTCGCACTTATTAATTTGATTTATTTCCTAATTTAATCAATTATAAATCAATCAATCCTTAATTAATTACCTAAGTAATTAATCCTTAATCACTTCCATTAAGTAATTTTCACTAAATAAATCATATTTAGTAATTACCCATTAATTATCCTCCTTACTTAATGATATTAAGTAATTACTTCCATAATTATCACTAATTAATTTCATTAAGTCATTAATCTTTAATCAATTAACCATCTTTTTAATGATTATCTTAATTAATTAATCACATTAATAAATCAATCCTTTAAATTGATTACACCAATTAATCAATCTTTACGAATTATCTTAATAACTAAATTAATTATTTACCTAACTGATTATATTAATCAATTTAACCATCCCTTAATATTAAATAATTAATACTCTATTAAATTTCATCATTTAATTTACTTTTGAAAACATATAGGATTTAACCCATTATAAATTACCTAATTACAATAATTTGAAACATTTTGAAACTTTGGAAACTCGTTTTAAATCTTGCTAATACTTTGATAAAAAAAACTGGTTTACATTTTCCCTTGGGCTAACACATTTTGATAAGCTTATAACACAAGATCACCACAACTCACACATATGCGGGCAAAACCCCTAAAATTCCTGAGACTACCCCGATAATTCTCGCATCCTCACAACTTCAAGGAAACCTTCATTCGACTTTGGGTCTAACCCGAGAATCCCTATAAAACAACAGCAAACCAAAAAGCATTGACAAAGGGCGATGTCATGCACATGTACCACCCATCGGAGCAACTCCGACCATCCTCATCATCGCCAGCAAGTCGATCCAGACCCCTTACCTGATTTCGACCACCCAGACTCCATGAAATCGACTGGAACGAATTCGAGCTTGTCTACTCTATCTCAAACCCAACCTTCCATCGAAACCATCCTCTTCCTGTTACTCTAGTTCACCAGAATTCTCGACAATCCACCAGAACCCTCGCCTTCAACCCATGTATTTACCCGAAGTCCGATCCACCCCTACGCACTGATGACTTCTTACGAACCCAAAAACCATCGTTGACCAAACAAAGCTATTAAATCCTAAATCCATCCAACGCCTCGATGATCGATAAATCCATCGATCAATTTTTCTCGGTTCGCTAACATCCCAGCTTCCTCCGACATTAATTCAGACCCTCCACACCAACCCGATCATCAGCAATTGCTAAAAACCCCGATGTCGTTCAACTCACGATTTCTCTCAAATTATAAACTTAAAAATCGTGAATTTATCTTTTAAAAATCCTAAATTTCGAAAAAAAAATCAATTATAAAATTGAAACAAGAAATCATTCTACTCGAGTATTTGAGAGAATTTAAAGTCCTACTATTCTTTTCCTTTTATTTTAAAACTACTCTTAATTATTATCTGAAATTATTTTTAGATTAAATATCTTGCCATTTCAAACGAGTTTTGTTTAGATATCAATTCCTAAAAAAATTAAGGGAAGAGCAATTTGATTTTGAACATAAATTTAAAAATGTAAAATTAAGACAGAGCATATATCGTCTTCCCAGACATTCATACAAACATCCTCATACAAATAAACAGGAAATCACATTTACTACCATGCAAAGCATATCATATATCAGACATTTCCAGCATATTCACATGCATCAGGTTCTTATTCTTAAAATTTTAAGAAAGATATTTACACACCTATATTTGAACAGAGGGCCTGTTCACTTGCTTTTGAACTGAAAATCTTGAATTATAATCCGACTTGCTTGATTATTTAGGTGGTCTGATCTTCTTTTGCAACTTGAATTTGCTTCAGGTTATATTTTTTTCTGAGCTGCTTTGTCTTGGTTTTCAGATTTGAAAATAAAAATGAGAGAAAATGAAACATGAAAACTGGTTTCTTCTTTTTAAAACATGTTGTTTAATCTTTATTAATTGCCACTTGTTATTTTGTTTGCCTACACATATTAATCTAAGCCAACACTTGTAATGTCATGAATTTTTAACTACACTTGTTAAAATATGTACAAATGTCTTGATATAATTTTATATTATATTTGTTTTAAATGCATGTATATCATTTTTTTAAGCTACAAATGTTTAATCTCTTATTTTATTAATTACTTATGTCTTATATTTATTATGGTTTAAATATAACTATGTTTATTTCAAGTATAAAAGAAAAGTGTATTCAACCTTCTATTGAATTCTATTCAAACTATGATATATTTTAAATTAATAAAATATTTATCTTAAGTGTTTTTAAAGAGATTAAATAGCTAAATTAAAATAATTATAAGAGAAGATTATCCAACTTCTATTGCCAAAATCTCGGGTTATCACACTTGCTTGTATATGTACACACTCAAAATTCCCATTATCAAAAAGTTTGCAAATCTATTTATATATATGAAGATATTTTATCTTGAATTAAATAGTGAAATATATTATTCATTTGTCCATATATTTATCAAAATTTTATTTGTCCGTCTTACAAATCAGTATTTTAAATAAATTATATCTTGTTAATTATCAATTTACAGATGACCAAAAATCGCGTTATCATATTCCTCCCCCCTTTAAAACTTTTCGTCCTCGAAAAGGAACGAAGCCAGAATTATTCAACACTCATTATCAGATAAATTACTCTTTGAACATTTTTAAACATTTTAAAATCTATATAATATTGCCAAAATAGTTTTATAAAAATATTTTTTTTAACTTGATGTTTCAACAATTCCATCCTTGTTCTTATAGAATTTTGGTCATAAGTTGACCAGGCGTAGGACTGAAAATCTATATGTAGTTGGCAAACCCGTTTCAACACCCAATAAAAATACTTGAAAAATATTTTATTGAAAATATAGAAAACATTTTTGAAAATAAAGGAAACATCTTTGGAGAGAATGCTCCGAAAATCATCATGCCCATCCATGGTCGCAGTTAACCCGATGGTTGCGTTGCCATCCCAGCAAAATCCATAGATAACTGTAGGCACTCCATGCCCCTCGATTATGCCATGGAACCCGCTACAGATCGCAGCAACATCTGGGGTTACGTTGCTATCACAGCAAAAACCCATATAACTGCAGGCACCAGCGCCCACGAATTCCGCTTCAAAAAAAATGAAACTTCTCCACTCCACTTGACCAAAGATCGCAGTCTACCGATGTTACGTTGCCATCCCGGCAAAATCAAACGTAGACCGTTGACACTCACCTCCACACGATTTCCGCTATGCTCCACAGTAGATCGCAGTGACATCGAGTTACACTATCGTCACAACATAACCCAAATGCCCCTATAGGCATCTGCGCCCTCAACTTTCGCAACCCAAATAATCCTCGGGAACTTCAATTTGTCCGGGCTTCCTCACAGGATCCACTTTAGTGCCTCCCTCCTTTGGGGCTCAAGGCAGTACCAACCTATGGTACTCCTGAGAAGTTCATTCCAAGGGAGCGCCTTTTTCTCCAGAGCCATCTTCAAAACACTTTATACTATACACATATAGTATCTTCCAAATCATACACCTAGTATGAATCCCATATAAATCTCATTTTCTCACAATCGACTATCCCAAAATCGATAATTCTCAAACTAGGCTTTTCAAATTTCCAAAATTGATTTTCCCCCAAAAATCAAAAGCCTTTCCAAAACTCATAGGTTCCAAAAAAATATTTCTCCAAAATCATTCTAACAAGATCCTTTATATATATAGATAGATATATGTAACCTTGAAATTTTTTTGTATCATTTCATACTTGTATAAAGTCCCTTTTTATACTTCAAATACTTACCAAAAACCCTTTTCATCTGCCAAAAGATTCAACAAGGGGAGTTTTATCTTAGATAACAAAGATATATAACTTTGTTTATGCCAAACCAATATTCAAGCTTGATTACTCTATAAAGTCACTTACCATATTACTTACTACCATAAAGTAAAATTTCTACCATAGAAATATCCAATTTCCACTTAATTTCATCATATATTTCACAAATATAATTTCCATTTCAAAAACCATTTTACAGTTCTTACCCACAAATTTCCAATATCAATTTTATTCAAACCCGTACGAAGTACACATATCATCCATACGCTATATCAATCTGATCGCTCACTCGATCGCACAATTTCTCTTTCGAACTAGTATCGTCCATCCGACTTTCTAGTGCGGACTCAGATCTGATTTCTTGATCAAAAACCGTCATTCTCCTTGCATAGCTATAACTATGATAGAGAATTTACAGAACCAATCAAAAAACCATATCCAGGTTCGCGGTCGAAAATCGAGTGAAAAATTCCAGCCCGGATCGATATATTATCTCGAAATTCTATGGTTGAATCTAGACCAAATCACTATGCAAATAGAATAATATACGTACATCCTACGTATTTATCATCATTGATTATTACCTAAAACAATTCCCTTTCTATTCACATTCATTTATGATTCTATTCGCTTATTCATAGTTGCTTCAATCCTCATTTGGATTATCACTTCAATTCTTATCTCAATTGGTAATAAATCATAAACAGTTTGCACTCTGACCAGCTTATATTTAGAAAATAGCTTGAAATGTTAATAATTGATATATATAGTTGAAAAATAGTTATTAGTTTGTAAAATAGCTACAAAATAGTTAAGTAGTTATAAAATAATTGTAAAATAGCATAAAATAGTTTGGCTATTAAAAAGAAAGGTTGTACATAGTAAATAGCTTGGAAAAATAGATTTAAGAAAGCTTATATTAAAAATAATTTGTTTGGAAATAGTTTCAGAGCCAAACTGTTCCACTACCCAATCTTTATTCCAATTTATTCAATTTAGATTTTCACTTTCATTTAAATTGACTCAATTCCAATTTAAATAACTTCAATTTCCATTGAAATTAATTTAATCCCAATTCCAATCTCCACTTCCAATCAATTGCCAATTTTCAATTAACTTTCAATTTCAATTTAAATTAACTTCCATTCCCATCCCAAATTCAAATCAACTTCCTATTTGAACTTGAACTCATTAAACTTCAATTTCATTACAAATTAATCCAATTAAAATTTTCCATTTGAATTTTAAACTTATCCATCCTCAATCACAATTCTCATTAATTCAAATTCAATTTGAACTAATTCAATTTAAATCTCAACTTTAAATCATCTCAAATTATATAAATTCTAGTTAAATTTCAAGTGTTGATTTAATCCCTTAAATCAAATTAACCTTTATTTTTAAATCAACAATCTAAATCTCTAAACAATTTAATTTTGAATCCAAATTTCAACATTCCATTTTAAATTATCTTTACTTAACTTATTTCAAAGTTCAATTAAGATTTCAAAATAATTTTAATTTACAAATCCAATTCTTAGCATTTAAATCTTAAGTTCAAAGTGATTCCATATCCGTAATTTCAAATTAAATTTAAATTTTCGTTCATCTCTATAATGGATATATTACCACATCCATTTCTTTATTTATTTAAACAAATCCAATTCACAGTTAAATGATTATTAATAACAATATGATGATACTATCCAAATTATTTTAAAACATCCATCCATTTCCAATTTCTAGATCTCAAATCCATTTTGAGATCAGACAAACTCCCAACTCAAATCAACCTTTTAACTTCCCAAGTTAAATCTCAATTTCATCTTGAAATTTCTAATTCAGGATGTTTATCCTAAACTTATTAACTTCTTCTAAGTTAAAGTCAATTTAATCCCAATAATCCCACTCAAAATTTGAATTCTTCATTTCAAATTTCTATCACTTAAAAGTTCAAAAACTTATTTTACTTAGGGTTTTAAATCACACTCTAGGAAAAATCAAAACTCAACAGAGTTTATTTCAAATTATTTGTGATATTATATATATCCACACCACTACAAGGGGAAAAACGATTTCTGACGGTCGAAAACCGTCGATAGCCGTCGAAAGCCGTCAGCCGCCGTCGGAAGCCGTCGGAGAAGCCGTCGGAATATACTGCATCGGGAGCAGTATTCCCGATGGCTTCCGACGGTTTTCGACGGATCCCGACAAATGTCGGAATCCGTCGTCGGTATCCGTCGGAAGCTGTCGGAAATAACGTGCTACAGGCCGCCTGGAGCCGTCGGAAGCCGTCGGAAATTTTGACCTGTAAGCCATCGGAAGCCGTCGGAAATCTGCTTTTTTTAAAAAAAATTCGCTGCAAATATAGCCTTCCAACCACGTTTCTCTTCCAAACACTATTATATCAATACTGCACAATCCAGTATACAATATTCCAAACAAATATCAAAACCCAAACTACATAATATTCAATAAACACACAAATAAATAAAATTACATCAAAATAGATTACATAATATACATAACCGTTCCAACATTAACAATAATCCTAACAATAAGTGTTCTACCATGTTATTAATACAAAAATTTATCAACATCCTCATCCACATCCTCATACAACCACGAAACCAAGTGTATCAAACATAATTATACATAAATAAACAATTACCTACGCTGTCTACCAAATCATTCTAAACTAAAACAAAACATACCTGAACGAACGAACAAGCAAGCAAGTAATGAATCAATCTCCTCCAGATCCAGAGCAAGCCGAGAAAGGGAAGCGGCCACCAAACTGCTGCATGTACTCTAACAGCTATGCAGTCTGCATGGCCTGTTGGCAGTTCTGCTCCTCTAGCTGGGACACTCTAGTCCGCAATTCTTCTATATCTGCTAGATCGCTCTAAGGTCTATTCCGTCGTCCCCTACTCTGACTACTGGCCTGCAATAATTGAAAAATGAATAAAATCCAAGTTTATTGTTTTGTAAAGGTCAAAATATCATATTTGAAGTATTTTAAGAAAAAGTAAATTATTTATCGCTAGATTGCCAAATCCGTATCGTCGACCATGCTGTGCTGGATCCATAACGGACTCAAAAATAGCATTCTCCTCATCGGTCGTCAGCTGATCTCGACCCGTATCAGCAAGGAGTTTATGCCGCTGCTCCATAAACTTCTCATGCATTAAAAAATTAATAATATCATATCTTATTTCATTATAGTTTAACAAGCAAAACAATTACTAATACTGAATAAAATGAAATATGCTTACATGGCTTTTGCTGGATTTATCGTCCTGCCATGTATACGAAACAGTCCCGTCTGGATTAACATGCTCGACAGCATGTGTACGGGTAAACACGTCCATATAGCTGACAGGACCATGTGTCTCGGCTTCCTGAAGTTGATTGTTATATACAATTATTATACATTTAAAATCATATAGTATAAACTATTTACATTTATTATTCAGTTAATTTACCAACTCCTGCCGATACTGCTGAAACGACTTCGATCCTCCGCGATGAGTGATGGGATTCTTATTTCTATTTGCAGAGTTTCTATCCGACTCTGCCTGTACATTCAAAATTTGATACATTATTTTTCGGTCACGTCAAATTAATAATTCAAAAAAATTTATTATACTTGCTTTCGTCTCGTCCGTCTCCAGTATCTCAACCAAGCTTGCCACACGCTCTCTTCCATTCACCGTGGTTTCTTACCAGATTTCTTAATCTCAGATATCGCGTCCCTGTAGTTTTTGCGCATCTTCTTCATCCAGTATCCTCGTGCCAGCATCATATCGTCTGTCTGGATGTCTATCTCAGCCTGTGTTTCACGATAAAAAGAAAAAAAAAGTATTACACATTAAACGATAAACAGTAGAAAAACGACAAAAACGAATTAAAAATGGAAAACAGAAAAATATACATACTAGGACATCCTGCCATATACACTCTATGATGTGAGGAGGGATGCTATCCCACTTCGGCCAGCAAGCACTCATCCTACTGCGATAAGAAGCTCTAGAGACATCTAGCACAACCTTTAAGGGAAGTAGGTCGAACCCCCTGTTTTTATATACGATATAGATAAGCACGTACGTATATCATAAAAAATAAGATGCTGAATAAAATTTAATTCTTACCCCTCTGCTCTAGGGATTAACGAAACTACTGGATGATGTGGCTCTTGCGATGGGCCACTACCATCGCCTCCCACGATCGGGAAGAGCTCCTGCCTTTATATGACATAATGATAAACAAGTGACATATACACATCATTATATAAGAGAATAATAACATGATAATGAAATATATTTCATATGAAAATGACATCAACGGTATAAATTGCTTAATTAATGACTGAAATGGAAATAGAAATGGAAGTGTGTTATACCTGATTCATAATGGGTGTACTCTTCCGACGATAAGCAGATTTCATTGCATTTTTAATAAAAATTGCTAAATAAATGACAAATGGAAATGACATAAAACATGTAAACAATGGTAAACGGATTTGGTTTCATAGTTACATCATTTTCATAATACATCAAGAATTCAACATAGTTACATCAATTGCAAAAAAACAGATTCATATTTATATGAGTCGTCATCGTCTTCTGATTCAGATTCGGTCTCGTTTTCGACGATATTTTCCTCTGCACTGTCAAACGCTTCTACCAAAACATTTGATTCATCGATCAAAGGACCAAAATCTGTATGATCGTCTTTAATTATTATTTCGTTATTTTGCTCAAGATTTTCCTGATAAGCTTGTTCGTTCGGAATATTCTTCCCATCGAATGTGAATCTGGCCTTTGTTTCAAAAACTGCAGACCAATCTGATTTATCTCTTTTTAGAGACGAATAAGGAGCGTAATAAACTTGCAATGCTTGTTTGGCTAGTACAAAAGGATCATACTTGTGATAGTGCGATGTATGCTTTATTTTGATAAGATTATAATTCTTGTGCACATTAATTCCAGAACCTGGAACATTGCTAAACCAATTGCATCTAAATAGACACACCTCCTCCACGGGTCGTGAGAAATATGTCAGTTGCAAAATTTGTGTTAGAATGCCATAAAAGTCATTTAAGTGATTTTATGGATCGTCACTACCTTTAACAAATGCACCAGTATTATTTGTTAATTTTTCTACACCGTATTCTTTGGTGTTAAATTTATATCCATTGACGAAATATATTGGATATGTCTTGACCACTCTTTTTGGTCCCATCGCAAGATGTTTCAACCCTTCATCAACAACACAATTTCTCGACTCATTAACGTAATTTGAAAACCAAGAGGAAAATTCTTTACTGAGATCACCGTTCGGATGTTCACGTTCATATACACTGTTTATATAAACAAGTTATTACATTAGGTTATACACGCGCATGAATTATAGAAAAGAATAAAACACAAATTACTATTTCAGATTACCTAACAAACGGTGCAACCTCGGTACAATTTAGAAGAATATAAGTGTGTGCTACATGAAGATCTCTATCGTCTAGCCATATTTCTACACATTTTCCACAAGGCCGACCATGTTGTCTAAAAACAGATAACATTGCTTGAGAGGACTCTTGTTCGTCGCCTTCGTCATTATGAGGAACACTTTGAAATGAAATATTCACATGGTCGCTGAAATAGTGAGAGAAAAAGAACGAAGCTTCTTCTTCGATGTAAGATTTACATATCGAACCTTCAGCTCGTGCTTTTTGCCTCACTTTTTTCTTCAGATGATTCAAATATCTATGCAAAATTAATTTATATTAACTTCATCTTTCAAATGCAATTAAATTACGTTATAACATATTACGTACCTCTCAAATGGATACATCCATCCATATTGGACAGGACCTCGAAGTCGTGCTTCAGATGGGAGATGAACAGGTAAATGTTCCATTACATTAAAAAAAACCCGGCGGAAATATTTTCTCTAATTTGCAAAGCAATATAGGAATGTCCACTTCAAGTTTACGTAAACGTTGCACTTTTAAAGTAGTCGAACAAAGCTCTTTATAAAACATACTAAGCTTCGTTACTACCTTCCAAACTTTTAACGGCAATAGTTCTTTGAACATTGCGGGGAATAAATTTTCCATCATTATGTGACAGTCATGACTTTTCATTCAGCTCAATCTACCATTTTTAAAGTCAACACATCTGCGAAGATTTGATGATATCCCATCAGAAAATCTTAACCCTTCTACCCATTTTAACACAGCTTTAACTTGATTATTATCTAATTCGTAACATGATTTGGGTTTTTTACTGTCATTTGGTTTCATATGAAGCTCAGGACGTTTGCATAATTCTTCTATATCACGTCTTGATTTCAAATCATCCTTCGTATTCCCTTTCACATTCAAAATTGTGTTAAAAACATTATCAAATACATTTTTCTCATTGTGCATCACATCTATGTTATGGCGAAGTAGAAGATGTTTCCAATACGGCAACTCCCAAAATATAGTTCGTTTGCACCAGTTATGAACAACTGATTTGCCTTCAATTTCTGTTTGCTCGCCAGTTTCATATATCTTTGGATAGTCCTTAACAAGTTCATATATGTCTTCGCTTGACCATATCGTCGGTGGTTGTCTGGTTTCTACTCTATTACTAAAAGGTTTTTCTTGTCTCCTATGAAGGGATGATTTACATGGAGAAAATATCGATGACAGTCAAACCATGAAATTTTCTTACCATGAGGTAAAGAAAACGCTCGTGTTTCATCCATGTAATATGGACATGCTAGACGATCGGCAGTACTCCATCCCGAAAGCATTGCATAGGCAGGAAAATCATTTATAGTCCACAACAAAGAAGCAAACATACGAAATTTTTTCTTCTTGGACACATTGTATGTTTCTACTCCTTTGTTCCACAGTATTTTTAACTCCTCAATCAACGGTTGTAAATATACATCGATTCCTTGAGTCGGATCGTCAAGGCCAGGAACGACAACAGTCAGAAACATATATTGCATTTTCATACACATCCATGGAGGTAAATTATACGGTGTGACGATAATGGGTAAGGATGAATATTTAGAACCAAATTGAGAAAATGGAGAAAAACCGTCCATACATAATCCTAATCTAACATTTCGACTCTCCGCTGCAAAATTTGGATACGTTTTATCGAAATGCTTCCATGCTTCTCCATCGGCCGGATGTGTCAACGTACCCTCTTCCTCCGTTCTCACGCTATGCCATCTCATATTAGATGCAGTTACAGAAGATGCATATAATCTTTGAAGTCTTGGAGTTATGGGTAAGTAATGCATACGCTTGTATGGAATTTCCTTCCCCTTCTTTTTTCTTGGTTTGTATCTCTCCTGGTTACAAACTTTACAATTTCTAACGTTTGTGTCTTCTATCCAAAACAACATGCAGCCTTTTACACATGTATCTATTTTCTAATAAGGTAAACCAAAATCCGACATAAGTTTTTTAACTTCGTAGTGATTTTCACACATTAGATTATCGGGGGCATATGTCTTTTTACAGCTTGTACAACAGCCCTAAACCCAGCTTCAGTGATGCTGTATTTTGACTTCATCGCAATGTATTCTGCGATTACTAACAGTTGAGTGCCTCTTTTACAACCATCCCAAATAGGTTTCTTAGTAGCATCTAGTAAATCATAAATTTTTTTTGCTTCAATATTTGGTTCTTCAACATTTCCATCATCGTCGTCAACTTCAACCATAGGAAACATTGATCGTGCTGCATCTTCGACCATATTTTCTATACGGGTTGTCGAAACTATTTCATTAGCGACACTTTCAGACTCTACAGAAGTATTTGCTACAACTTCTCCATGTCGATCCCAAACATAATACTCGGGTGCAAAACCATGTTGGCACAAATAAACTTTCACGATATCTGGTAACAAATACTTCAAATGTCTACACCTACTACACGAACAATGAATTTATGGATCGTTTCCGTTATTACTTAAAGCGAATTCAACAAACACTTTTATACCATTATAAAAGTCTTCTTTTATTGAGCCCCTCAGTCCTTTTCTTTGGTACATCCATCTTCTCCAATCAACAAAATAATCAATCATTTTTCCTATTTGACAAAATGAGAAGTTCAAAATATAATATTTATTTTGAAGAATACAAATTCGAAAAAGATTATTTTCATGGTCGTGTAATATATAAAGAACAACTTCACAAATTTAAAATTATTTTCAAATAGGGCACATTTTTTTTTAACGTATCGGTATAAAAATTTATATAAATTTTCTTTTTCATTGGTCAGGCATCGTACTTCCCATTACAAACACAGTAAGCATTTACATTTCATATATTACTTCGTCTCAAACGATTCAACAAAATTTCGGCAGCATTTCCCTTTTGTTCCCTGCATTGTACACAAATGCGTGTACGCAGGAAACAAAAAAGAAAAGTTAGGCCGAAATTTTATGAACCGTTTGAGACGAAGTAGTATACAAAATGTAAATGCTTACTGTGTTAACTTGTCCAATACAGGGACAAATCCAACAAACATTGTACCAGATGATTATAAATGGTCGCTTTTTGAAAAAAACGATTATTTATACAACAATCATGTACAACACTCGTCAGACGGGGCCAGAAACTCTCTAAGGGACATTTGTCACTTACGTGTGCGCATTTTACGAAAAAATACAGTTTTACTCACTGTTCACATTTACAAAAATATATACTAATTTAACACATTTATTCGACGTATTACATCAACTTAAGGCTGGTTTAACATTTTTGTCATTTTTCAATACACACAATTATAATTTAGAGTAATGCATTTTTTTGTTTCATAAGTCAATATGTGCACAATATAGTACTCCTAGTTCGTTCATTCATTTTATCTTATTTCAACTAACTATACAATCGTAGAATCAAGGTATACACAACAATTTACATATACATGAACAACCACAAATTATACATGTTTTTTTACAATTTCACGATAAAAGATGAAATAGGTAGGCCATGTGATGCTATAAACCGTTATTACGCTATTGGAAACAATTGCAATCACTAATTCATCCTAATTTATCAATTTATGCAAATCTAGAATTAGGGTAAAAACTGAATTTTTCACAAAAATAAAAGATTATACCTGAGATTAAGAGTAATGGAGTTTGATTAGGCAGCCGTGGAGGATCCGGAATCTTGAAATTAGGGACTGGAAGCTTGGAGAAGGGATTTGGGTGGTTTTTGGGTTTAATTTTCGTATGAAATAATGAAGAAGAAGAGGTCTCGACCGAGGCCTATAATTGCAGTTTTCCGGCGGCCGCCGATGGCCCGTCGAAAGCCGTCGGAAATTAGCCGTCGGCCCTAGCTGTCGGTATTCAAGCCTTTTCTAGTAGTGCACATATATACATATTTACTTCTTGGCCCACCAAGCCAAATTTTAAAATTTAAACCACCTTTGGTTTTAATTCAAAACAGATTTCTTTAAAATTTTCAAACAATCTTTTATTTAAAATAAGACTACATTCAAAATAGTCTGAATAATACTATTTATTATTTCCTTTAACATTTTGAAACAATTTCAAATATTTTCAGACTTGGAATTCAAAACTTCACAATTTAAATCATCTTCAATTCCAATTTATAAGTCATGCTCACCTAAATGTTTTGCTTCCTTAAACATTTCATTTTGCTTAATCGCTAACACACATTTCATTATTGAATACATCAACCATTTATGATAGTAACCAAGATTATCATATCTAAATACTAATTTGTTTATTTTATCTTATCTGAAAACACTTCTACAAATTCAAGATTTAATTTCAGTTTGGATCCATTTCATTATTAATTTAGTTCATACTATTCAATTTCCATTTGGTTGTATTTCTATTACCACTTAATTCTTATTGTTACCTTTAATTCAATTAATATAACCACCAGTTATCTTAATATATAATGGTTTGAGAAATTATTGCTTTATATATCAAAATATAAACTTTTATAAAAATCATTTACCTTTAAAATCATTTAAAAACCTTTATATAAGAAAATAACTAGTACGCTCTCATATATTTATATACACTCAACTCATTTTAGGTATCAGTTACCCAATCATTAATGAGTAGACCCACCAGAGCCAAGATTCTCGCTTAATCTCGCTCTGATACCAAATGTAACGACCCGGAATCTTCGATCTCGAAAATTCTAGATAGTTAGGGAAAAAAAGGAAAGAGATAGAAGAAGAAGAAGAAACAGAAACACCAAACGAAGATTCTCACATTCGCAGCGGATTAAAATATATTATCAAATAAAATAGTAGTTATATAAATAAAACTGTATTGGTTAATTTACATCAATACATCAAAGTTACAACATATACATAACACACTGGACAGATACAATCAACCTGTCCCAGACAAACTACAATATATCACAGCGGAATTCACTCCATATGTCCCTGCCATCCAGCTCGCCTCTTGAGCTATAGAACGTCCTTACCTGGAAATCTGTAATACTCGGTCTGACCCGAGCATTATATCAAAGTAACACCCGGGTTCGGCTGGAAACCAACGTGAGTAAACCAATCTAATATGGAATACCAAAGCATACAACTTATTTAAAACCCAGGGTAACTCGTATCAATTTATAAATTCACAATTTGTTATAGACAACACTTATTTCACACATCAATTTCTAAGTACCAAAACTTAGATTAAATGGTCCAATTCACTTAAATCATTCCATTCCAGCCTATTGATTTCACATATCAAATCTATATAGAATTATTATAGATTACAAATCGAAGTGGTTTCGGGTATATTTGTATACCCGACTCCGGTCTCTTCGAATTCAATATCATCTTAACCCACGTTATTCAAGTGAATACAATTCAATCTTAAAAATATGATGTCGCTTTCACATATCAATTCATCATAGATAATCACATTATCACTGTTCAACCCAACATCTCATATTACAAAAACATTTCATATCACATAACATCACAATCACATACTAGGGATAACAAATAATCCAAGGCATTCAATATTATTCAATCATCCATAAGCAAGGTTAATTAGTCACACCATTTCTTATTAATTTAAATAGATTTAATTAATTACCTCCATCACTACACATCCTGCTTACTTAACCGTTAATTAATTCCAATCCAATTAATTAATTATTCCTTAACTATCCACCTTAATCAACCTTCTTTAATTTATTATTTTTAATTAATCATCCTAGGTTAATTATTCCTTAATTACAAATAAGAATTAACACTTAATTAATTATTCAAATTAATTAATCTTTACCCTCCCATTACATATTAATTACATTTATCTTTAATTAATTACTCAAATTAATTATCCGATAATCACTTACATTGATTAATTTATCCTTAAATTAGTCACACTCGTTAATTTGATTTATTTCCCAATTTAATCAATTCTTAATCAATCAATCCTTAATTAATTACCTAAGTAATTAATCCTTAATTACTTTGTTAAGTAATTTTAATTAAATAAATCATATTTAGTAATTACCCATTAGTTATCCTCCTTAATTAATGATATTAAGCAATTGCTTCCCTAATTATCACTAGTTAATTTAATTAAGTAATTAATCTTTAATCAATTAACCATCTTTTAAATTGATTATCTTAATTAATTAATCACATTAATAAATCAATCCTTTAAACGATTACACCAATTAATCAATCTTTATGAATTATCTTAATAATTAAATTAATTATTTACTTAACTGAGTACATTAATCAATTTAACCATCCCTTAATATATTAAATAATTAATACTCTATTAATTTCATCATTTAATTTACTTTTGAAAACATATAGGATTTAACCCATTATAAATTACCTAATTACAATAATTTGAAAACATTTTGAAACTTTGGAAAATCGTTTTAAATCTTGCTAATACTTTGACAAAAAAACCGGTTTACATTTTCCCTTGGGCTTACACATTTTGATAAGCTTATAACACAAGATCACTACAGCTCACACATACCCAGGCAAAACCCCTAAAATTCCCGAGACTACCCCAAGAATTCTTGCATCCTCACAACTTCGAGGAAACCTTCATTCAACTTCGAAATGATGACGAAATGAAGATTTCGTGTCAAACTAATCGATGAATCGATTAGATGAAACAATATAAATCGATGAATCAAAGAATACCCAAAGGCCCAAATCCGTTGATCTCAAGAGATACCGGATTCTAGCAATCTTTGACACGTTGATCGCGCACGATACCGTGAAAGAAGATCTAGAATTCTTCGAACGTTGATCAAGCGCACTTGATTCCGTGAATTGGCTTCAACAATCATTGATTCGAGCGCACTCGAATGCCGAAAGTGGAGATAGGAGATAACACTCAACTACCAATTTTAAAGTGGCACAAAGCAGACAAACACAAATTTTTATTCAAAATCAACTTAGTTTACAAATGACCCAACATCCCTATTTATAGGGTTGCAACACAACACTACACAGCCTTCACCGACCTAACATAGGTCGCGACCTACGACCTAAGATAGCACGACACAACAACATAAAGGAATTACACCTCAAACGACCTAACAAAATACCAACAACATACGACCTAATTACAACTCACTCGACCTACGAGTTAACAAAATTCACCACATACAACAGGTCCTTGCAACCTACGACTCAACATTCAAACGACTTATATCAATCTACAAATAGAACCCACGCGACCTACAACTTAAGCAGAGCTGCATCAGGGAGTCTCAGTGACTTGAAGCGATCGACATAAGAGAACTGCGGCATAAGATGGTAGTTTGGCTTCAACGATATAAGGAAAATTGCTTCATGCGACTTGAGGCCTGAGTGACCTAACTTAGGTTGTAGCTCGTAGAACTCTTAGCTCGAAAGGTCGGAGCGACCTAATGAAATATGCACCGGCTTCCTTAACTCGCTAGGTTGGCCCACAAAGCTTGAATATGACTTAGGACTTGGTGCGGTAGGTCGCTGGAACGGTCTAAACTCTAAGTTGTTAGGTCGCGGATGACTTAAAATACTCGAGCGACCTAGAGCAGCTGAAACATCTGAACGACCCAAGGTACACGATCTCGAATTCACACGATTGATACAGTGCGCTACATCATCCTCCCCCGGTTGACAAGAATTCGTCCTCGAATTTTCATCTTCCTCTTCCTCGACTAGCTTATCCCCATGATACGGAATCAAGTATTTGACATTGAAAACATCAGAAGTATGAACATTATCCGGCAACCTCAACTGATACGCATTCTCATTGATTTTCTTCACGATCTCTATAGGACCAATCCTTCTAGCGGCTAGCTTGTTATATGTTCCAACTGGAAAACAATCTTTCGTCAAAACGGCGTAAACCAAATCACCTTCTCTGAAGTTCAAACTCCTTCGCTTCTTATCCTCCATTTGTTTATACTTCTCATTTGATGCGAGCAATCGTTCATTAACAACTATGTGGCATTCTTGCAAATCATTCACCAAATCACTAGCTCATTTAACAACCACTTTCTGGAATGAAACTATCGATAAATCCAATGGTCCTTTCGGAGTTGCTGAATTCACAACTTGAAATGGGTTGAATCCAGTGCTACGATTAACTGCATGGTTGTGTGCAAACTCCGCTTGACATAACTTCACATCCCAGCTTTTCAAATTGTCTTTCACAAGGCATCTCAATAAGTTTCCCAACGATCTATTCACCACTTCCGTTTGCCCATCTGTTTGCGGATGATAGGCGCTACTAAACTTCAGCTTCGTTCCAACCATCTTCCACAAACTCATCCAAAAATGACTTAAGAATCTAGTATCCCGATCAGAAACAATAGATTTAGGTAGCCCATGTACTCGATATACCTCTTTAAAGAATAATTGAGCAACATGGACGGCATCAGCTGTCTTCTTACAAGCTATGAAATGTGTCATTTTTGAAAATCTATCCACCACAACAAATATAGAATCATTCCCCCTTTGAGTTCTAGGCAAACCCAAAACAAAATCCATGCTAATATCAACCCACGGTTTAGTAGGCACAGATAATGGCATATATAATCCCGCATTCGTAGCTGTTCCCTTCGAAATTTGACATATGTGACATCTCTTCACAAATCTCTCAACTTCTTTTCTCATGGAAGGCCAAATAAGATTGAGAAATCAATTGCAATGTGCGATCTCTACCCACATGACCTTCTTCATGCAACTCCTTTACAATCATTATTCGCAAACTTCCCTTGGGTATACATAATTGATTTCCCTTGAACAGAAAACCATCCACCAAAATATACTCATCCTTCTTCCCCTTTGTGACGTCATCCATAACCTTAGCAAAGTAAGGATCATCCACAAGCAATTCTGGCAACACATCAAACCTGGTCACTTCAACTTTCATTGTAGTCAAAAAATGATTTCTCCTGCTCAATGCATCTGCCACGCGATTCGTAATTCCTAACTTGTGTTTCACAACAAATGTAAATTGTTGTAAGTATGCAATCCACGATGCATGCCTAGCTGCAATCTTGTCCTGCCCTTGCAAGTGCTTTAACGCCTCATGATCAGTATAAAGAACAAACTCCTTCTGAAACAGATAATGTCTCCAGTGTTTCACATCTTGCACAATAGCATAAAATTCTACATCATAAGTATTATATCTCATCTTGGCTCCCGAAAGCTTCTCACTGAAATATGCAATTAGACGCCCCTTCTGACTCAACACCCCTCCAATCCCAACCTTCGATGCATCAGTATGTAACTCAAACAACAACTGAAAATCCGGCAAAACTAGAATTGGTGTTGTCGTCAAAAGTGTCTTGATCTTCTCAAAAGCTAACTCTGCTTCCTCTGTCCATACAAACTTCTTTCCTTTCATGCAATCGGTTACAGGTGCCATCATACTGCTAAAATGTGGAATGAATCTTCGATAAAAAGATACCAACCCATGAAAGCTCCTCACTTCAGTAATTGTCTTGGGTTGTGGCCAACTCCTGACAGCTTCCACTTTGCTTTCATCCACTTGAATACCCTCCTTTGACAGAACATATCCCAGAAACAAAACACTGTGCGTCATGAACACGCACTTCTTCGCTGCCGCATAGAATTGCTCCTGTCGTAGAATAAACAGCACTTCTCACAAATGCTAGATATGCTTTTCCATACTCCCACTATAGATCAAAATATCGTCAAAGTAAACTACTATGAACTTCCCAATAAATGGTCTGAAAATCTGGTTCATCACTCTCATAAAAGTACCAGGAGCATTTGACAAGCCAAACGGCATAACCAGCCATTCGTATAGACCTTCCCTAGTTTTAAAAGCAGTCTTCCACTCATCACCCGGTCTAATACGAATCTGATGGTATCCACTCTTCAAGTCAATCTTTGAGAACACAACAACCCCACTCAACTGATCAATCAAATCATCGAACCTCGGCATAGGAAACCTGCATCTCACAGTGATCTTGTTTAGAGCCCGACTGTCCGTATACATCCTCCACGAACCATCCTTCTTCGGTACCAATAAGGCTGGCACTGCACAAGGACTCAAGCTCTCCTGAACACGCCCTTGTTCTAACAACTCATCCACCTGCCTTCTTAGTTCCTCATGCTCCTTAGGACTCATACTGTAATGTGGCCTGTGAGGTAATATCGCCTCTGGCACAAGATCAATCTGATGCTAAATATCTCTCAACGGTGGTAACTCCTTTGGCAACTCTTCAGGAAACACATCTCTGAATTCTTCCAATACTGGCTTTACTCCCTCTGGAACTTCAACAGATTCAGTAGTTTCATGTCCAATCAACAAGAACACCTCTGGACTCTCCTCTACTTCTTCAACAAACTCCTTCAAAGTCAACAAAGTCTTCAGTTCCTCAATCTCTTCTGACTTGCTCTCTTCTTGCTGTCCCTTCTTCAGAACTAAAATGACCTTAGTACCCTCAAACATAAAGCTGTAGCTATTGGTTCGTCCATCATGTTGTACTGCTCTGTCATACTGCCATGGTCTTCCCAAAAGCAAGTGACAAACATCCATCTCCACCACATCACACCAGATCTCGTCTTTATACTTCTTCCCAATAGAAAATGGAACATGAACTCGCTTGTCCACCTTCACCTCTCCTCCTTTTCTTAACCATGCTAACTTGTAAGGATATGGATGCTTCTCCGTCTTCAACTTCAACTTTCTCACAGCTTCAATAGAAATGATATTGTCACAACTTCCCGCGTCAATCACAAATTTACAAACCTTCCCCAGTATAGCGCATGTCGACTGAAAGATATTACTCCTCAACCAACTAGCCTCATCTTCCTGCTTTGGTGTCAAACATGATCTTCTCAACATTAGATTACATCCTTCATCTCCCGACGAGATATCTTGTTCATCCCCCTCTACTGGACTAGAATAACCTTCACCAACATCCTCATCTTCCACTTCAGCAATCATAGCTCGTTTCTTAGGCTTCGTACATTCATTGCTCTTGTGACCCACTTCTTGGCAGTTATAACATTTGAAACTATTGTTGGCCTTTGCCTTCGCAACCTCATTCACAACTGGTTTACTGACTGTCTTGGAAACATTAGCACTACTACTGGTACCCTTATTCTGGTTGTTGGAATTTGTAAACACACCACCTCCTCGTCTCTCTTGTTTCTCCCAAGCAAGTGCTTTCAGATGTACTTCTGCCACAGATCTCGGATCAAACATATTCACCATATCCTGAATCTGCATTCTCAACCCTCCAACAAACCTAGCAGTCAACTGTTCCTCTGTCTCCATGATATCATTCCTGGCAATCAGTTGATAAAATTCATCCGCATAATCATTCACAGGCTTTGTTCCCCGTCTCAAGTTCTGCAATCGCTGATACATAAGAGATTGATAATTATACGGTAAGAAAGTAGCTCTCATAAACTTTTTCATCTTCTCCCATGACTCAATCTTTGACTTCCCCATTCTCTTCCGTGTAAGTTTATTTTGTTGTCACCATGCCATAGCTCTCCCTCTCAAACGAGTAGCAACCAACTTAACTCTGCGATGCTCGGGAACTTCCTTAAAATCAAAAATCTCTTCAACATTAGATAACCAATCCAAAAACTCTTCAGCTACCATTCCACCTTTGAATTCTGGAATTTCAGTTTTCATCCCCGACTCCCATTTACGATCATCTTCAACATCTCGATATTGATTTCGCACTAGGTTTCGATCTCGATAATGAACACTACATCTATCACCATCTTCATCAAAATCAAATGTACGTCTATATCGATCTCGACCATCAACATCTCTATGATCCCGCATATCTCTTCGACTATGTCTTTCATCATCACGATATGGTTCATGTTCATACTCCCGTGGAGTTCTTCTCTCTTCATTTCTATACTCATGATGCTCTCGTCTCAATGAAAGTGATGATTCACTTCTTTCTCAATAAGATTGTGGCGATACCCTCCTCGCTTCCGTAACCGATGGCGAAACTCTGTTTCCTCCATGGTTCGAGATTGGTGACCTTCTCCTTTGACTTTGATTCAAATCATTCATCAATTTCTCTAACTTCCCAATACCTTCACCAAACTTTTCATTGATTCGTTGTTCCATTTGCTCGGCTTCTTCTCTTCTATACAACACTTCAACATTTTGATGACGATTAGCTCTCCTCGGCGGCATGATTGAATCAAATAATCTTCAACAAACTCGGCTTGGATTAACTTGCAACTCTCGGGTTGATTCAAAACTTCAATAACTCTCGGCCTTGTTCACTTAACAACAACAAGCTCGGCCTTGATTTACAAAGTGATTCACGGCTTCAACCAAACTCTCGGATCTAACTCCAAACTGAATTTTAACACTTCAAATCTTCTCCCAATAGGCTCGGCTTAGCTATGATTGGCTAAGTCTAGCTCTAATACCAAACTGACGCAGCGGATATTAACGGTGACGACGAAATGAAGATTTCGTGTCAAACTAATCGATGAATCGATTAGATGAAACAATATAAATCGACGAATTGAAGAATACCCAAAGGCCCAAATCCGTTGATCTCAAGAGATACCGGATTCTAGCAATCTTCGACACGTTGATCGTGAACGATACCGTGAAAGAAGATCTACAATTCTTCGACGATTGTTGAGCGCGAATCAACGATTGATTCCGTGAATTGGCTTCAACAATCGTTAATTCGAGCGTGCTC
Organism: Allium cepa; assembly: GCA_030765085.1. NCBI lineage: Eukaryota > Viridiplantae > Streptophyta > Magnoliopsida > Asparagales > Amaryllidaceae > Allium > Allium cepa. The sequence continues at coordinate 573,133,597 of CM060937.1, read as the reverse complement.
AACGTGTCGTCGAAGAATTGTAGATCTTCTTTCACGGTATTATGCGCGATCAATGTGTCGAAGATTGCTAGAATTAGGTATCTCTTGAGATCAATGGATTTGGGCCTTTGGGTATTCTTCAATTCATCGATTTATATTGTTTCATCTAATCGATTCATCGATTAGTTTGACACGAAATCTTCATTTCGTCGTCACCGTTAGTATCCGCTGCGTCAGAATCCCTATCTTCTTCCCCAAAACAATAGCAAACCAAAAAGCACTGACATACAGCAATGTCATGCACATGTATCACCCATAGGAGCAACTCCGATTGTCCTCATCATCGCCAGCAAGTCGATCCTGACCCCCTTACCTGATTTCGACCACCGAGATTCCACGAAATCGACTGGAAAGAATTCGAGCTTGTCTACACTAACTCGAACCCAACCTGCCTTCGAAACAATCCTCTTCCCGTCACTCTAGTTCACTAGAATTCTTGACAATCCACCAGAACCCACACCTTCAACCCATGCATCATTTACCCCAATTCCGATTTACCTTGATGCACAGATGACTTCTCATGAACCTAAAAACCATCGTTGACCAAACAAAGCCATTAAACCCTAAATCTAACCCACGCCAATGCCTCGGTGATCGATAAATCCATCGATCAATTTTGCCTGGTTCGCTAACATCCCAACTTCCTCCGACATTGATTCAGACCCTCTAAACCCACCCGATCATCAGCAATTGCTAAAAACCCTGATGTCGTACAACTCACGATTTCTCTCAAATTGTAAACTTAAAAATCGTGAATTTATCTTTTAAAAATCCTAAATTTTGAAAATAAAATCAATTATAAACTTGAAACTAGAAATCATTCTAGTCGAAGATTTCATAGAATTTACAGTCCTGCTATTTTCCTTTTATTTTAAAACTACTCTTAATTATTATCTGAAATTATTTTTAGGTTAAATATCTTGCCATTTCAAATGAGTTTTGTTTAGATATCAATCCCTAAAAAAATTAAGGGAAGAGCAATTTGATTTTGAACATAAATTTAAAATTGTAAAACTAAGACAGAGCATATATCATCTTCCCAGACATTCATACAAACATCCTCATACAAATAACCAGGAAATCACATTTACTACCATGCAAGGCATATCATATATCAAACATTTCCAGTATATTCACATGCATCAGGTTCTTATTCTTAAAATTTTAAGAAAGATGTTTAGTCACCTATATTTAAACAGAGGGCCTGTTCACTTGCTTTTGAACTGAAAATCTTGAATTATAATCTGACTTGATTGATTATTTAGGTGATCTGATCTTCTTTTGCAACTCAAATTTGCTTCAGGTTATGTATTTTTTCTGAGCTGCTTTGTCTTGGTTTTCAGATTTAAAAATAAAGATGAGAGAAAAAGAAATATGAAAACTGGTTTCTTCTTTTTAAAACATGTTTTTTAATCTTTATTAATTTCCACTTGTTATTTTGTTAGCCTACACATATTAATCTAAGCCAACATTTGTAATGCCATGAATTTATTTAACTACACTTGTTAAAACATGTACAAATGTCTTGATATAATTTTATATTATATTTGTTTTAAATGCATGTATATCATTTTTTTAAGCTACAAATGTTTAATCTCTTATTTCATTAATTATTTATGTCTTATATTTATTATGGTTTAAATATAACTATGTTTATTTTAAGTATAAAAAAAAGTGTATTCAACCTTCTATTAAATTCTATTCAAACTATCATATATTTTTAAATTAATAAAATATTTATCTTAAGTGTTTTTAAAGAGATTAAATAGCTAAATTAAAATAATTATAAAAGAAGATTATCCAACCTTCTATTGCCAAAATCTCGGGTTATCACACTTGCTCGTATATATACACACTCAAAATTCCCATCATCAAAAAGTTTGCAAATATATTTATATATATAAAGTTATTTTATCTTGAATTAAATAGTGAAATATATTATTCATTTATCCAGGTATTTATCAAAATTTTATTTGTCCATCTTACAAATCAGTACTTTAAATAAATTATATCTTGTTAATTATCAATTAACAGATGACCAAAAATCGGGTTATCACAATCTAACTCTTTAGACCCTATTAAAAAGGTGTGTACCAACGTCATCTCATATTTTTTGCAGGTCCCACTCAAGAAAAGAGGAAAATGGATACTCGACGGTGGTTGCTCAAAATACATCACAGGAGACAAAGATATGCTGACAAACATTACATACTCTGATGGAGGTTCTGTCACTTTTTGAGATAATTCCAAGGGTTATATCATCGGCAAAGGCGATGTAAGCAATTATGGTACATCTAATTTACCTCTTATTGTAAATGTTTTATTAGTTAAGAATCTAAAACATAATCTATTAAGTATAAGTCAATTATGTGATGAAAATAAATGTAGTATCTTTGACTAAAATCAGAATCTTATTTTCGAAGGAAATAGAGAAAGAAACATTTACATTTTAAATATGAAAGTTAATCATAACTTAGACATGTGTTTAATAGCCAAAGAAAATGATCTCTGGCTATGGCACAAACGATTATTCATATCAATTTCAAAACTATAAATAAAATTTCTAAAAATAATCTCGTAAAAGGATTACCAAAGATAAGTTTTAAAGTTAATAATATTTGTGACGCATGTCAATTAGGTAAATTATCCAAATCTTTGTTTAAATCTAAAAAAGTCATTTCGACATTACAACCACTTGAATTACTTTGCATGGATTTATTTGAACCAACCTAAGTTCAATCCATAAATCACAATAAATACGTATTTGTAATAGTTGATGATTTTTCTAGATATACATGGACTATCTTTATGAGAAATAAAAGTGATACTTTTGAGAATTTCAAAACATTTTTTAAATGAATTAAAAATTTAAAAGGTACTAAAACTAAAAATATTAGAAGTGACCATGGAGATGAATTTGAAAATCAAATGTTTGATAACTATTGTAAAAAGAAAGGAATATTTCTTAATTTTTCGTTTCCTAGAACTCCACAACAAAATGGAGTTATAGAACGAAAGAATCGGACTCTACAAGAATGTGCAAGAACCTTACTAAATGAAAGCACATTACCAAAACATTTTTGGGCAGAAGCCGTTGCAACTGCCTGTTATGTATTGAATTGTATTTCTATTAGACCCCTCACTAAGAATACACTTTACGAACTTTTTAACGGTAGAAATCAAACATATCTTATTTTAAAGTATTTGGATCAAAATGTTTTGTGTTAAATACCAAAGACTAGCTTGGAAAATTCGATTCAAAATGTGACGAAGGAATATTTCTTGAATATTCGGATCGAAACAAAGCTTATCGAGTTTTCAATAAACGGACTAATACTATTAAAGAAACACTCCACATATCTTTTAATGCAAACTTTAAACATATTTCAAGTTTTAATGATGACGATGATTAACTTGATGATAACACGAATATAGAAATAAATAATTTAAGAGAAGATGAAAACATTATTCATAATTCCAAAGAAGATGAAAATATTATTCATAATTCAGAAAATAGAAACATCACCAATACAATAAGATCTCCTCCAAGAATCTTACGAAATCGTCCTACAGAAAATATAATTGGAGAGATAAGTTCAAATGTTCGAACTAGAAATCAACTAAATTTAAATGGGTCATGTAGCTTTTCTTTTTACTATAGAACCTAAGAATACTAAGGAAGCACCATCCGATGAAAATTGGATCATTGCTATGCAAGAAGAACTAAATCAATTTGAATGAAATGAAGTTTGGAAACTAGTACCCAAACCAACCGATCAGACCTTTATAGGAACTAAATGGGCTTATAAAAATAAAGCATATGAATTAGGAACTATAACTAGAAACAAAGTCAGACTTGTAGCACAAGGGTATAATCAAGAAGAAGGAATAGACTACGAACAAATGTTTTCTTCAGTGGCTGGACTAGAAGCAATATGAATCTTACTGGCTTATGCGTGTTTTAATAACTCTAAACTTTATCAAATGGATGTAAAAAAGGCATTTTTAAATGGTTATATTAAATAAAATGTTTTTGTTGAACAACCACCTTTATTTGTTCATGAAAAATATCCAGATCATGTCTATAAACTTAAGAAAGCTTTATATGATTTAAAAAAAGCACCATGTGCTTGGTATGAATGCCTTAAAAGCTATTTAATTGAATCAGGATTCGAAATAGGAAAAGTAGATCAGACTCTACTTATAAAATATTCTAAAAGTGATATTTTAATAGTTTAAATATATGTAGACGACATTATATTTGGTTTAACTAATAATAAATTATGTAAAGGGTTTTCTGAAATAATGACTAGAACATTCGAGATGTCTTATATGTGAGAATTATCATATTTTCTAGATCTTCAAATAAAACAATTTCAAATGGAGTATTTATAAATGAAGAAAAATACTGCAATAATCGGATCAAGCGATTCCAAATTGGAAAAAACTTCTGCCAAACCAACACCTATGAGCACAACAGCACATCTCGATAGAGATGAAAACGGCACGAGTGTAGACCAAAAACTGTATCGTAGTATGATTGGATCATTACTACACCTAACAGCTAGTCGTCCGGATATAATGGTGAGTGTATGTCTATGTGCAAGATTTCAAGCTGACCCGAAATAATAACACTTACGAGCTATAAAACGAATACTACATTATCTTAGTAATACTAAAGATTTCAGACTTTTCTATCCAAAAGATTGCTCTTTCGAGTTAGTATCCTATAGTGATGCTGATTTCGGTGGATTATGAAGGGACAGAAAAAGTACGAGCCGTGTGTGTCATTTCATTGGAAAATCATTAATATCATGGTTTAGCAAGAAACAAAATTGCGTCTCACTATCAACTTGTAAAGCAAAGTATATATCTGCAGCATTAACTTGTGCACATGTAATCTATATGCAACAAACACTTAAAGATTTCAAAATTAATTTACCAAAATCAACGATATATTGTGATAATTCCAGTGCAATTAATCTATCTAAAAATCCAGTAAATCACTCTAGAACTAAACATATAGATATTCGAAATCATTTTCTACGCGACAATATAGAAAAAGATGTGATAAATTTAGATAACGTTCCATCTGAAAATCGATTAGCTGATATCTTTACAAAACCATTGTTAGAAAACACATTTATAAAACTACGTCGAGAACTAGATATAATGTCAATTAAAGATATATAAATAGTTCTAAAATGATCAATTCGAAATTTTAGACTAAAACTCAAAATAAATTTTTTTGACAAAAATTCATTTTTCTGACCGTGCTGAGACTCAAACCTCTGACCTGTTGTGAATAGCGCAGATGTCTTAACCACCTGAGCTATTGATTATTTGCATGAAGGTCCAGGTTGGGGCTTTTCTTATGTGGTTGCAACTATACTCTAATTTGTTTGTAACATTTACTTTTATGTACATATATTTACTGCATATACAAACATATTACATTGACAAAAGAAAACTACAATAACAAAAAAACCACCAAACAATAGCAATGATCATCCTTAACGAACGAATTTGTTGTAACTAAAAACAATTCAATCCACTTAATTAATCCTCATTATTCTCCATTATAGCCTATAAATAGGCATTCTTATTCAATATTGTTCGTACAAACAACTAAACTGAAAAATACAAAGCTATACCCCTATGTCAAACTCCTCACATTCAACTCACTCCATAGAAATCATAACCTCCTCCGAATCCCCAACAAAAACACCCGTTCATCACTCTACACAATCTTCTACTCCTAACGATCACTCTAGAGAGAAAGAAAGGAAATAAAATTGTGTTTGACAACTCTCCAACGACTAAAGAAAAGATAAGTGATATACATCACTATCAACAGGAGTCGTTGATGCTTCAGCGTGAAATGTATAATAAGCAGAAATCAATTCAAAACGTCTAGGCATTATAGAACATATTGCCATAAAATTCTATGGCGCTTCATCTCATCCAATCGACAAAGAAGTGGTTACGCCCATTCATCGTCCTATTACTTCTCCACCACCTCGACCACCGGTCTCATTAAACTCATGGGATCGAAATGAAGCATTCAACGTTCGCACAAAGAGCTACAGGGATACAAAACTCCTAGCCCTTTAAAATAAGAGAAGTTGCCATTGTATTTCATTTTTCGAATAATAAACTATGTACAATGTTTTAATATAATTATATTTTCAGATAAAATATACACAATAACTTAACAAAAACAGGTTTATTGGGAAAAATGGCACAGGCCAATCGACTGAACCAGTGGATCAGTCGACTGGCTCCATAATCAAAATATGATTACAGCAGACTTAGTCTACTGCCACATTGGGTCAGTCGACTGGACTAGAAGTTAAACTTTTCATCACCCAGATCCAGTCAACCGAATCAGACCTTCAGTTGACTGATGTAGAAGTTCAAAAATATCGAAATTTAACTTCAGTCAACTGAACATTTGATTCAGTCAACTGGTTTGTAGTCTTAGGAAAATTAACTGCTCCTACCAACCCAACCTCACCTTTTATCCTCCAAACTCACCTTTTCTCTTCACTTTTACTTCAGATTTTCCACTTTTCCTCAAAACCTAAAACTTCAAAAATCAAAATTTTATCCTCCAAACTCAATTTCAATGGCTCCAAAAAGAAAAGGTCAAGCAACTTCATCCTCTCAACCTCCTTCCAATGACCAAATCCAACAATGGCTTTTCGACAATACCGCGATTAGATAATGGAGGAGAATGAAAGATTCTTGTATTTTTAAAGGTTCGATTATAAAATTTTCTGATTTCTCTCCTTATCATATACAAGAATTGGCTCGTCATTGCAATTTAGATTCTTTAAGTAATATTTATGAAAACAAACACAAGATAAATCAAATTATGGTTAAGCTATTATATGCCAATCTTAATTTGGGTCACCAAAATAAACAAAACCAATTTGATTGCATTTGGAGTTTGGTTTGTGGGAAACCAGTATTCTTTTCTTTAGATCGAACGGCTCATATCCTAAAATCTAAAAATGAAGGAATTGAATTAAGTAATGTTGACTGCGATATGGTCGTTCGTGATCGTATAAGTCATTTGTTTTTAGAAGATGATATGTGCCAACTCAAATCTATGTCCTTAAGGGCTAAAGCTAGATTTATGCACCGTGAGTTAATGAAAACTGTAACTCCAAGAACCGAAAGTTACGAGCTTGTTTATGAACATAATTTCAAAGCCTTATATGCCATCTTTGGAAATATCAAAGTCAATTGGCTCCGGTTAATTCTTGATGAATTTTTAAGTTTCAACAATGGCCACATGAATGTCATATATTATGGTGCGTACATTATGCGCTTACTAAAAGAATGTGAGATTACGGAACCCGATTCACTGGTCTCTACCTTCGGCTACTTAAACTCCCGTACTCTAGCATTGATGAAATTATCGGTTGCTCGACCTCCTCTCATCATTTCCTTTGAAGAATGGACTCAACGCCAAATACCGCAAGATCAACAACCTTAACAACAAGGCAAAGCATCACGTCCGACTCGCCAAAGATCAACTATTCGTCAACAAGACGAAATTATGATTCCAAATCTGGGACTTCTCCACATGAGTCTATTTCCATGACATGCCGCAACCAACAAATTCTTGATACCATATCACTAGAGTTGACAAAAAGCTTGATAAAGTAAAAGGATTTTTCACAAAGTTATGGCAAGTGATCTCGTGTTCATCCGGCTCTTCCACGGCTACACTAGGTGATCCGGGCAAACAACCCATTTTCACTTGGTCCTCCTCTTCTGATGATCAAGCGAGTAGCAGCGACAATGGTGGAAATGGAGGCGATGGTGGTGAAATGATGGTGATAGGGGTAAGCATGTAATACAGTAAGTTGTTTCTCTTAGAATTTGCTTTTTATAATCTACAAACTTTAGTCCTTCATTTTAAAAGCATTAAAACATGGCTTGTACTAAATAGGCAATGTTTTGTATTATTTGTTTTATTTGATGTTATTACCTTTAAACTCTTATTTGTGATGTTGCAATGTATGAATGCTTGTTTCTTTTACTGCTATGATTTGAATATCTGTACATGCATCATATGATTATTCATGTTATTTATTCCTTTTTGTCGATGACAAAGGGGGAGAAAATTATCACTAACATTAAGAATGCATGATGTATATCGCGAAAGATTCAGGGGGAGTAAGTATTCATATTATATTATATAAAGCCGAAATCTATATCTATTTACAGGTTGTCATCAATCAAAAAGGGGGAAAATGTTGAGAATTGGTTTTGATTCATGATACGAAGCTATCGCTACAACATACAGATTCAACGACTGTTACGACAAAAAGAGAATATATATTACATGGAGACAAGACATTAAAATCGGCGCATCAACTTTTATATTATTTTATTTTGAGTCTTGAGTCAATATTGTTAAGATCTCTCCTCATTTACGTATATATTATTTTCAAATTATTTATACGTATAAAAACATATAATATATATATTATCAAAGTTTTAAAATCATATAATATATATATATATATATCATATATACCTGTGTAAATTGTGCAAATTGCACAGATAATACCTAGTCAGTCGACTGACCTACCTGGTTAGTCGACTGACCTGCTAGTATATGTGCATTTTGCACATGTGCACAAGTATATATATAATTTATAATAAAATCGTTTGAATATTTAGTCGACTGACCCAGAGGCTCAGTTGACTGAATTTCTATAACAGCTATATTTTTTGAAAAGACACGATCATTCGTGAAGAGTTACGAATTTCTTGAAGAGATTTGGACACAACGCTTCAATCGGAACTCTTTGCCAATGGTCGCTACTATTTAACAACTATAAATACATATCCTAACTTCATTCCAAATTACCGAATCTGATTATCTCTCTTATCTAACTTTCTTGAATATTTTTGCAACTATACTCTCAAATATTCAGCGGTATATCATATTCTAAGCAATACTATTCCTTTCTAACCTCAAATTCATCCACTTGAACGGTAGGAGGTAATCTATGCTCTTACGTATTATCTGACTATTTTCAAAGGAACCGAAGTTGGATTTACTGAAAATATTGATTGTTTTGGAGTGACCGGTAAGCACGAGAGTGTACTTATATGAGATGACTCGAAACCGTAACCACTACAATAACATATACGTATTTGATGCTTGGAAGAAGTTCAAGACTGGTTCGAGATGATCAAAGAGAGAGTTCTTTGAAGTGTGAGGGCTGTATGCTACTAATCATGAGGGTGATTCCAATATGGGTATAATGGAAGTAATGCCTTCATTTTGTTCATATCCTAAACAACTTGTATGAATGAATACTTGCATTGCATTGTTGCCTGAAGGGTAATATTAGCATTCCAAGTGGGAATTGCTAGGAGAGTAAAAAGGTAATCGTGACCTCACAAGCCTTACAACTCAGTAATGACTAAAACAAAGGATATGCTTCAGAGCTATGTGATTCACTACCATTAGGAGCAATCATTCCTCGATCTAGATTCGATAATATGGATTTGGTATGCGTGTGCACGTGAAGAGTGGAGCCATCGCTGGTGCATATGTTTTGTAGCCTTGGTGCATGGGGAATGATGCAATCCGCAGCTAGCTCTGTTTCACAGGGATCCTTTTGAGGACCTCGGTACATTTGTGTAGAGGTGTACTATGGCAGACGGTACCACGGTAGCCATATTATTGATGGAAATCCAATCTCCAAGACATGCCTTTATGGATTTAGTTGTATACTTATTAAGCTGGAATGTAATTAATGTAATCATTTCGGCTATGATTAATATTTATTTTAAACCCTAGACATTATTATAATATCATGAGATTTCCAATAAAAGGTTAGTTATTGTAAGGTAAGAACCCATCCGAGTTTATGTGCGGCGTGGTCATACGAGATACCTTTATTTAAAAGGTTTTTGTAACATTAAAATCCATTTGATCTGTGCTTCTTACGTTGATTTACCAGACTGATCCAGACATTATTTTCTTATAATGCTCAAGTTAGGCCGAACATATTTTGGCTGGACAATTTGGAGCTTCAGAAGACGATCTGGATCCTCCAAGACGTACTCACGTATCTTTATTTCCACCACATTAGTAACGTTGTATTTATCCGTGTTTGTGAGGACATGTTGTTATTAATGTCAAGGCTGATGTTAGGTTAGTATTACCCTGATTTTGGTATGTATAGAAATCCTTTCTTTTGTAAAGGTCATTTTTATATTATATATTACCCGTCTTGATACGAGATTATGTTCTGTCCTTTCTTTCTTTCACTTTAACAATTTGTCTTTTCGACACTTGGATGCTCGGCACGTGAACACTATGGATATATTACTATCAACTTCTAAGGATCGAAAAGGCGGGTCGTTACAGATTTATTATAAGAGAAATCAACATTAAGTACATTACCTAGTGAGAGCTCGTCCCTATTGCTTAGGTGATTTGCAAAAGAGTCAAGTACCATACCATCGAGAGTGATGTTACTATAAGGTTTTCTTTGTAGAGTTATGCTACAGCTTACCTCTTTGGGATTAATGCATGCAAATGCTAAGGCAATCATTTTGTCAATGGAAACAACCTCTTCATCCTTAAGTAGATCACCATCATCAAGGTATAAGACCCAATCACCTAACTGGACTTGCGATGGAAGAAGCTCAGCCTAGCGTTTGAAGAAAAATCAACAGCATCAAAGGGGTTAGAAACTTCAATGTCATGGAAAATGGTGACTTTGCCTGATCTATGACGAACTTTATTAGGTTATTTTTCCTTAGGATGGACAGAAACTGACCTTACACTGGCGGGAAGCAGTTGTTTTGACTCTAAAATCGATGGATGGTAAAGGAGATGTCGCGATTCAGTTCCTCATCTGACCCAATGGATGGTAAAGGAAAGACAATGATTCAGATCCTCATCCTACCTTAAAAAATCATGCAATTAACCGACAGAAGATTAGCATGCTTCTAAATGTCGCCTTCTATACGCTGCAGATGCAACAGCCTTTCCTCCTTTTACCATTGCTATTTCGATCTAAGAATTTGAGTAAATTAGACTATAATGTGTAGGTGGTATTAAGTACCTCTAATCAGAGAAGAATATAAGGATCAGATATTTAAATCTTTTATTTCAATGTTTAATGAATGGTTGGATATTGATTTGGGAGAGGTAGTTGGATTGCTTTTCCTTTATTAATGAATTTTCCTATGTTCATTGTTTATGTTTTATATTTTAAAGGACTATTACTTCACTTATTAACGCAAACGAAGTATATGAGTGGTATATTGCTTCAGTTGTTAATACAACAAAAGAAAATGACTAACCTATTGGTTTGCAAGTGTCTATTGCTTTGGTTGTTAAGGTGAGACCAAAACAGATGATGCTATTTGTTTCAGTTGCTAATGTAACTGAAGCAACAAACATATTATGTAATAGTGGTTGGAGAATAACTTTGAGAAAAGAGAAGGAAAAGAAGACGTGGAGTTTAAACTGGGTTCAATTAAATTGTAATATACAGGTAGTTTCCATAAATTTGTGTAATTAATTAATTCCGTAAGTTGTCGAATTATTTAATTATATGAACATAATATAGACAGTAGAGTTTATGTAGATCTGAACCGATTTCTTTCCATTTCTTGTTTTCTGAAGTGCGGACGTTTGAAAATAAATTCAAACATCTAAATTGAGGTTTTCGAATCTATTTTCTTGTTTGTTTTATTCGCTTGCTTCGTGAATTCGAGTATAGATGCAAATGTTCATTCTTGGCAGCGTTTTGTGTAAAGTTTGCGATTATTGTTTGTACACTACTTCAACTAGTTAATCTCTACAATTGCATATAAAAATTCAATCGATTACTTGCGAATGTTTCAATCACCAATCTATGTACATTTCAAGGCTAATGGAATTAATTCGATTAATTTCTATTATTCCAAAATCAACCCAATATTATCATATAAAAATTGATGTCTATAGAATTATACATGGATTCCACTAGTCTACCCTTTTCCATGTTTCACTAATTATTTTATTAAATTACCTCCTGAGGTTTTTTCATCATTTCTACCCATATAAATTCATAACTGAAAATATCAATTCAAATAGATTCTAAATTGAAATTATCATTCCAAATTCAAAAGCTATATTTTAATCCAAGTAGAGTTATAAAGGAAATTAACTACTTGTTTAACATCATAGCACATCGTAATCAATCCACTCACTTCCTCAAAGAGTCGTTTGAAGGAATCCCTCTCTTAATCTGATTTGAATTCGTTGATTCATTTCCTTTGTCTTGCTTGTTGATTATGCTTTTTCTTTCTTTCAATTCGAACTTTCCACTCTTTTAATCCGTTTGTTATTTTTTTTGAAGATCTATAGAACCAAGCTTTACTTGTAAACTCTGAGAAAGTATGCATCAAACCCACAACACATACTTCAGTTAACGCACAGAGATATGTAGTCGGTAAAAATTGAACCATCGACCTTCAAGGTGAGTACCACATGTTCTAACCAACAACACTACCCTTGGGGGATTTCTCTCTCTATTTTTATTTGATTCTGTTTTTAATTTAGAAATTGGAAAAGAGATTTAACGAATCGGTGTGTTAGGTTAAGACGTCCAGAGAAGGAAGAAGAATAAAATAATATAGCGAAAGATAGTTGAAAATTAGGGTTATAAGACTAAATCTTCAAATCGCTACTTACGGAAATGTCACTACGTCTAGTTTCCACTAATATTGACATGTTCTATCATATTCAACAAGCAATATATGTATTATGACTATAAACGACATTTTGGACGCAATGAAGTAGGTCCTGAGATTTGATTCCAACGTTTGTGAAAATTACTATTCGGTCATTTTTAGGTAAAATTACATTTTTACCTTTTTAAATGTTTTAATTTATTGTAGAAATTTCCGGGAAGTTGCACTCATCCAAAATTTAAAAGGATAAATATGTTCATTTAAGTGTTTAATGTGTCAGCTTAACTAGTTGCAATTGGATTTTGTTTGCTTTCATTAGTATAGTTTGTATTGATTATTAGAAATTTTTAGTAATGTAATTTTTTTTAATATTTGGTAAGAGTGCATTTTCAATTGTAATATACATAATCTATTCTATTATATAAGAAAGAGAATATAGAACTCTTAGTATTTTCTCAAGCCGAATAGTGCATTCTCATTAATTTTTAGTATAATTTTCCTTTAGACTCCCTAAAATTTTTAAATATTCCATAAAACTCAATCATTAACAAAGCAATTAATGTTATCATTATTCCTCTTGATAAAATACTCTTAAGCACTTTTATTTCTTTTGATAAATTCATAATCATTATTTCTTTGTAATCTTACAAAGATTTACTCCTCTTCTCCATGTTATCCTTAAAAAAAATTCAATCGTCAATTGTTTTCTATCGTTTTTCTACATTTCTCACATTTAATTTTTTTCCCATATATCAGTTTCATACATATACTACAATTCAAAAAATAAAAAACTAAAACATCTATTTTCAATTTAAATTAACTTAAAGATTATATCCAAATATTTTTTAGTCAATCTCTTTATTTTTTTCAATCTAACTATAATCTGGTTGAATTCATCATTAGTTTTTTTAATTTCTATTCATTTAAAAAATTATCATTTTATACATGTTTTGCGGAGATTATGTTTTTATTTGTTGCTTTCAGTGCTGTAGTATTCATGAAATAATTGTCTAAAATCCTTAAAAACCTTGCTTACTGATCTATCAAGCTGGATTTAATGGTATGTTTTTATATTATTAATTTTGTTTTCATTTAATTTAAGGTTGAATTTTTTTATCTCCAATATATTATTGCAGATCTTTACTTCAAATTTTGAATTTTGAATTTTTTCTTCTTCTTATTTTTGTTACAAATTGTGTGGACATGAATATGGTTTCCCTTATATTTTTAGAAGGTCCATCAATTTATTAATACACAGATATCATATAATCTTTGCTTATTTTGTAAAATCTATAATACATGAAGCTTGACTATTTCTTATTCTTAAGTTTTCTATTTACATCGTCGTTGACCTTATTTGTATCCGTTTAGTATGATTATGATTACATTTCAATCATCCATTTTGTAGGGAATAATTGGCTTACTAACATATAGCTATAAAATGATCTAAACTTTTTATAATATACAAGAGATAAAGTTGATATTTTTTATTTTGAAATATAAGTGTATAAAATAATCAAGTTGGAAAAAACCTTATACTTTCTTATTATTTTAGTTTCATTTTATATCATTATCAACCTAGTTTCCTTCATATTTTGCCAGAGGTTATTGGATTGATTAATACGTCAATATCATAAATCTTTTTTTATAAAATCCTTGATATGTAATGCTATACTATTTTTTAGTTCTCAAGTTTTATATTTACATCAACGGTCATCTGATATGTGTTTTGTTAGTACGATCACGAATTTTATTTCCTTCGCATATTTTGAATAGTATAACTAGTCTACTAACACATGTATACCAAACAATCTTAAATTATGTATAATCAGAAACAAAATCGATGTTTCTCCATTTTTAAGCGTACGAATCCAAGAAAATCAAGTTGGAGAAAATATTATCTATGAAGTAAAAGAATGGTCAAATAATAAATTTTTATGTCGTATTTGAGATATAAATGTTTAAATATTACTTTTGTTCAGTCCACCTATGTAATTTTAAGTTGAAAATTCAGTTTTAGAAATGTGTTATATAAACTTAATTTTTAATTAAATATTTTATTTTTTATACTCAGCCTTGACTCATTTCTGTAATATGAGATATTATCCATTTTAATTGCCTTACGGTTAAATATATTTCTCTATAGTAATGCTTTATTGACCAAGAAATGTACATAAATAGCACACATTTTCCTATTTAATAGATGGTTAACACTGAATTCTTAAAGATCTTATGGAATATATTAGCAATTATCTTTTATTTTCTACAAAGATATTCGATGCAATATTGTTTTGATTTTATTTTGCAGTTTAGAGATGTTTATAAATCATTACAAATTGAAGATGTGTTATTAATAATGTTTACAAGTAAACAAACTTCAAATGGAAACAATTTTATTTAAAAGGAATAAATTGATAATATTCATTTACTTCAAATTCAAACTAATTTGAGAGTTACAACAATTCTCTTTTGTTGAAATTTATTGTTAGAGAAGAGTTACATATTAATATTCATTAATCCTAATCAATTAGTGTCCACTTTTATCAAAATAACATTTTATTTTTATGATGGATTAAGACCAATTTTTAATTTACTCAAATGTTTATCTCTAAAGTATGCTTTTATTGAACGTGTTGTGTAGCTCTCATTCATATTATTTGTACATTTTCAAACAAACCAAGATCAAGTTCAAGTAGTTGGAATCATCAAAGTTAGAATATGCATGGTTAGCAAGTCAAGTTTTTTGAAAAGGCATAATATAGTAATAATAATACAATAGATACAATATGCATAATTATTTGTCAAAAAGTATTGCATGGTTTTATAAACCTAAATGTTACTCTAGATACAACAGATAGAAGGTCAAATGGTTATAGGTCAACTACTAATTCCCATTTATGTTTTCAGTTTCAAAAATAATGGTATGTTTAGTTTCTTTAATATTTTTAGTTTTAAAGCTAAATGATTTATTCCAAAAAAAAATTAAACTCAATATAAAGTAGATGTAATTTAGTTAATTTGATAATTTGGTAATATCTTTATTTTATAATTTGATCGTTTAATGTTATAATAGAATCCAATCAAATTTTTTGAAAATTAATATGATCATATTTAAAGCAAATCAGTTTTTTAAGTTAGCATCGAAGATAACTAATACATAATAAATTCCTCAAATCTGTTTGTGTTTGTTTAGTACGATCATGAATTTCATTTCCTTCGTAAATTTATAAGGCATAGTTGGTTTACTAACACATGTACATCAAAGAATCTTTAATTGAGTATAGTCTGAGATGAAGTTGATATATTTTTCATTTTGAACTATAAGTATTTAAGAAAATCAAGTAGGGAAAATATCATCTATGATGTAAAAGAATAGTCAAATAATAAATTTCTATATTGTGTTTCGAGAAAAGTGTTGAAAGTTTAGTTCTAAATAGGCATTCTATAAACTTAATTTTTATCTAAATATGTTTTTTTATATGCAACCTATACTTATTTTTTTGTAAATTAGATATTATCCATCTTAATCTACCTATGGTAATACATTTTTCTACGGCAATGCTTCAATGACCATGAAATGTTCATAAGTAGCAGGTATTTTCCTATCTAATGCATGGTTAACACCAAATACTTGGAGATCTTATGGAACATCTTAGCAATTATTTTTTATTTTCTATAAAGATTGTTTATGCTATATTATTTTAATTTTTTTTGCAGTGTGGAGATGTTTATAAATCATTATGAATTGAAGATGGGTTAATAATAATGTTTACGAGTAGGCTAACTTCAAACGAAATGAATTGTATTAAAAAGGAATAAATTGTTGCAATTTTATTTGATTCCAGTTCAAACTAATTTGAGAATTGTTACAATTAATTCTCTTTTATTAATATTTAATCTAATTAGGGAATAGTTACACACTAAGTCCCCGTTCATGGACACCGAAAACGTTAACCAAAAAGCAGTTAGCAAGAATTACATCCGACTTATCTTAGATAAGTCTGACATAACTGATACGTCAATGTTTTAATTGATACCTCTAATCTAATTTGTCCACGAACACCACGACCTCCAACCTTTAACCTCAAATGATAATTGTCCGCTGAATCATCCTAATTCTCATTAATGCTAATAAATTGGTATCCACTTATAGATGAATACAAAATTTTATTTTTTGATGGATTAAAAATAATTTTTAATTTTACTTCATTATATATTTTAAAAATATACATATAATATATTTTGTTATGTAACTCTTATTCATATTAGTTGAAAAAAACGAGAATAATGTTTAATTATTGGGAATCATCAACGTTGAAATATGCGTGGTTAACCAATCAAGTATTTTTTAAGAAGCTTAATGTAGTAACAATAATACAATGAGTGCTATATACATAATTATTAGTTAAAAAATTATTGCATGATCTTTAAACCAAAATGATACTCTAGATACAAAAGACACAAAATTTGACTGCTCATTTTATATATTTCGCAATGTCATATTATGCTATATGTATTAAAAAACATGATGTTTAAAACTACTATATTTCTCTTATTTCAATTAGTATAGTATAATGTCGAAATGTATAATAATGAAAATGTTGTTTCACTAAGCAAAATTTAAACATCATCTCATTTCGAGCATAATTTCTCTACTCTAGATTTGGAACACTATTATCAAACAAAGTTATGCATATATTTAGATTTATATGTTAAAAATAGGATAAAACTAGGTTGGACCAACGTAAATTACATTTGAAAATTTATTAAATGTCATGCTTAGTACTATAGTGCTTACCAAGTTATTAATGACTGATAGTTAATGTAACCTTTTCTATATAAAGGCATTATTGCAACGACCTACCTTTTTGGATGATTTAAGCAGACACACATGCAGTTTCAAACCATACAAAAGGGAAGATTTTTATTGGGGTATATAAGAAGAAGAGAAAGAAATAAACAAATACAAAATCTCGCAGCGGAATGATAAAATACAATAATCAGATAACAGTTCATGAAGCTATTTACAAATAAATTTGATTATACTAATACACTATAGAATCACAAATAAGAAGAATAAATAAATGCAGTGGAACAACATGATGTAGTGAAATACATATCATAAATAATAATAGTGCAAATCTTCGTCTTCGTCCTCCAGGAATAGGTCTTTAACCCTGAAATGCTCAGGCTGACCCGAGCGAATTGAAAAGACAAAACACTCGAGGCAGAAATAAAAGATCTTATGTAAGTTAAATCAAAGGTAAATATGAGTGCGACGGCATCAAAGATGTTTATAGGGTTTGACATTTCCTATCCAGTGTCCAACGTGAGTGCAGTAACATAAGATATGTTTAGGATTCCCATCTCCTAAGGATCCGTTAAACTATCAACATTATGTAGTACATTACGCTGTTAAAATAGTGTCTATAATAAAGTAAAGTATTGAAATAGCGTTAAGGCATTACTCATATCCCCCTTAACACATTTTATATATTCCCATAGTCTATACAGTACCGTAGGCTCCTCGGTGAGGTTTACCCAGAGGGCACCCCATAGGTATGGTACAAAACAAACTCGTAGAAGGCGCTCTAGGGCTTGTGAAGACGGCACTCGAGGCAATGCCAGTTAGACATTCCAATTGCACTCTCAGACTGGTGGTAACGCATAACAGCTACTACCGCCCACCTAGGACACACTTCCATATCAAAAATTAAGGGGTGGCCACCAAAAGCAATCACAAAGTCAAAGTATAGTATCAAAGAAATATGCCCGATAGGAGGTGCGACTTTACTTGGCCCGGTATAGCTCATGTTTTAGTCACATCTAAGCTGACTCACGGAAGTCAGGGTCACGTCATACCTTATACAGAAATCCTTCGCCAAACCATACTACTTCATTTTTGGAATCTCCACCACATAAACAGTTGTTAAAGTGGTTTTTGGTATTGGCAGAGAGTATGACAATATCTGATCACGGTCTCTTTAACAACCAAACGCTTATTTCACACCATATGGTTCTTTTACATTTCAAAATGGTAATTCGCAATTTATATCAAGATATATCATATTCAATTTCAAAGCATATCTTTCAAACTTCGATAAGTCATGTTAATTAATTCCACATTTCGAAATCATCTTATTCACTCAAATACATCATTCACAAAAAGTATCAATTCCAAATTCCAACTTAGGTTGTATCATCATTAAGGATTTAAATATAAATACTTCAACTTTACACGGTCTGAAATTTTAGAAAATAGTTTAGGTAATTATGAACAGTTTATATAGTTTTAAAAATAGTTTATAATGATTTAAAATAGTTTACATAGTAAAAATAGTTTAATGAGATATAAATTTGATTTAATTAGATTTAAAGCGATTTTAATAGATTAAATATTGATTAAATAGATTTAAACTATATCAAGTAAATTTTTAAATAGATTAAATAGATTTAAGTTATATTAAATGGATTTAAAATAGATTAAATAAATCTAATTAGTTTAAAATATGTTAAATTGAATTAAAAAGGTTGTAATAGATTAATATAAATTAAAAATAATTTTAAATTGATTAAAATAGTTAATTTAATTAAAATATTTTAATTTTGTTTAAATAGATTTCAAAATTATATCCAAACATTTTCAATAATTCAATTCCAATAAATTCCTTTATATTTGACACTTCAACTTTAGAATTCCAAATTAAATCCTTTGGGCAATTCATTAATCCATTTTCAATTCAATATTTAACACTTGGACTTCCGAAAATAATTCATTTTATATAAATCAATTTCCATTTCAAAATACCAATTAACTGAATTCAAAACTTTAAAGAATTAAAAATCATTTAATTTAACCAATCCAGTGTACGTATATAATTTTCTACTCTAGGGTAAGGTGTGTTAGTCCTTGAGATGATAGTTTTGATGACAACCACCTTACGACTTGTTACAAAATATAAATACTAACATTATAGTTTAGATATATATGTATATGCAGGATATAACTATGCAGATACCAAGAATGAAGACTGTACAGTATAAAGATTCAAGATTGAAGATATCAAGATTGAAGACTCACGAGTATCAAGATATCAAGAGTTCAAAATTTCAAAGTACAAGATAAGTATTGAGTCTAGAATTATATTAAAACTTCTTGAAAGCACTTACATCTTTATTCAAAATTTATTCGTGGAATGGAATCCACTTCGAGCTTGTTAAAGGGATGGAACCCTAGTGGGATGGAACCCATGACAATAACTAGTGGAACATATAATGGTCCTATTTTGATATCCACTAATTTTATGAAAATGCTTTTCAAAAATATATCTCTTATCTTAAATGTTTTTAAAACCTTCTTTACAAAAAGACATCTCATTTGTTTGAAAATTTTAGCCTCAAAATTATCTTTATCATTTTTAATATTTTGATTTCAAAATTGTCCTTGATTTTAAACTATCTCTTGTTTTAAATATTTAGCTTTTAAATATTTATATTTTTATATTTTAAATCACTTTATAGATTAAGATTATATATATTAAAAGTTACTTTTATATGTTTAAACTATATTCAAATATATTTACAAAGTTTAGAAATTGTTTTGACAAATTATAGAAACCAATTTTAATAAGAAATTCAAAATCACCATTTTTGCCTAGAGCATGTCGACATACTT
The DNA here is from genome assembly GCA_030765085.1 of Allium cepa. Lineage (NCBI taxonomy): Eukaryota > Viridiplantae > Streptophyta > Magnoliopsida > Asparagales > Amaryllidaceae > Allium > Allium cepa. The sequence continues at coordinate 573,113,157 of CM060937.1, read as the reverse complement.
CTACCCTCATGTTGACATGGTGCCCGTTAAAATTCAAAATTCAATTTTTCAAAAGAAGTGTCTATTCGTCGTATCCTTTCACGAATAGATATGGCTGTCGATCTTCTATAAATACTAGTAGTTCTAAATGAATTTTAATCAGATTTCACTTGTTTTCACTCCTTTTCATCTTCTACATTTATTCTAAAAGAATCCCAAACTATACTCTGCTGAAATATCAAGTGAATCAAACTTGATTATCTCTTATTTGATTCTCTGCCCCTCTCTTTATAAGATCTTAGCGCTATTCAGAGTTATAGGATCATTTGTAAATCAAACTTTTGAGTAAAAGGTGCGGTTGAGCCTTGAAATCAATTGGATGTGATTGTAGCCCCGGAAATCAATTAGGTGATCTTGTAGCTTGGTTAAATCAAAAGAGTTTGCCCTAGACTCGAATGTAGGAGGGTGTACCTCGTAGCCTTGAAATCGTGGGTGTAATCTGGGAGATTATTTTGAAAAGAAATCTGTATAATTGTGTGGGGCTGGATGTAGGATAACTCCAAACCAGTATAAAATCTTGGTGTGTTCTTTCCTTTACTGCTTTTATAGTATTTTCATCTGTGTCTGTCTGATTTTGTGACTATATCTGCGTTTGTTAATTGCATTTGTTGGTGAGTAAATTACATAAGATTTAAAAAGATTTAGAAAATCCACATAACACTATTCACCCCCCTCTAATGTTATTCCAGCCTTAAGATCCGTATTCCGCATTTTTTACAAAGTGGTACGGATATTTATCATTTCAATTCGCAATTTAAAATTTTACGGTTATATCTCATTTCAAACCACAATCCCAAATTCAATAAAATCCATAAAATCGTTCGAGTCTATCATTTCAACCCATAATGATTTTTCCTTAACCTATAAATCATTCGGGTATGTATCATTTCAACCCATAGGAAACTTGCAATACTATAACAATATAAAATACATCATCTAGTCATCCAATATCAACTATCAAACATCTATCACAATCATCATCTAAATAAATTAATAAACATCAATAAATAACTGATCATCAATAACAGGTATTAAATTTTACAATTAAAAATTCAATAATAAACTAAACGATAATTAAATGCAATAAAAGTCAAATTTAATCGGAATGAGAATTTAACATATCAAACAGCAACCAGTAAATTTCTAATTACATCATAAGTTTAATTTAACTAACATAAAATAGTTTAGTAATTGTGAGTAGATTAAAACATTCACTTTTGGATTCAAATTGATTTGAAATTCAAAAATAGGGCTCAAATTTGAACAGTCTTAGAATTCATTCAAATTAATGTCAAAATGTCTAGAATTTCGATACGATCCTAGTGGAACAAACTGCACATGAATCCGAGTTCGTATGTAAAAGTTATTAACGTTAGAAGATTGAAAATTTCGACTTTGGGTCTTACTTCGAGTCACCACCTCAATTACCCCGTGCTTGCTCTGAGTTTTTGCAAAAATGACCCGAGACCCGGGTCATTTGGCTCCTGACCTGAAGTCGCTCTAGGATTTTTGCCTCTGGAACTCGAAGCATGCCCATATCCCCTTGTTTGGCCTCGAACTCTCTCTGACCCCAAGTCGCTATAGGGTTTTCTCCTTTGAAACTCAAAGTAAACCTCTTCCTGACTCGAAGCAAACATGGAGCAAAAAATTTTGGTTTTTTTTTGAAATTAGGTTTTGGAATTTGGATTAGGTTTGAGAAGGAGGAAGAAGATGTACATACAGATATAATAATATGAGAAACTACTAGGGTTTATAACAGCCTATATATTGGCACGGTTGGATCGAAACGATCACGCGACCCAAAAAGCCCGATCTGACCCCGAAACGAAAATAGGTCATCCAATATATCAAAATAGATGTTTCCAATGTTTTTAAACTCAATGAAATAGGTTTCAAGTCCTAATTCCATCTTACGAAGAAGTTAGCTTAAAATTAGCTTATTTCAAATTGATTTCAACTGAATTTGATCTCTACGCGTTTCGAGCCTGTAAGATCAAACGGCAAGTCCGATCGCTACGAAACTTGAAGCCCTGCAATAATTCACCATTACGGATCCGATAAAACTAGTTTCGTCGAAATCCGAGTCAGTGGCCATAATGACTATTTTCACGTTAATTAAATAAAATAGTTAATCACTTTTTAATTCAATATTTATAAACTAATCAATTTTCATCCTTTTTGATTACTTTAACATTTACAATAATTTAAAACAAGTTTAATAAAATTTCAGTGTTGGTTATTCCACTAACTACGGTGTTCAATTTTAACTGTTATTAAATCCAGTTAATTGTATTTCAATTCCAATAGATTGATCTAATTTGGTTTCAATCTTTTTATTCAATCTATAATTACTCTATAGACATAGTTAAAATTTGTTTACATCTTATTACACAAATATTATACAATTACCATATTTTACCTTATTAGTTGCAGTATTCCAATAATATTAAACCTTTGTTGACTTTGACATTAATAAAAATTTAAAATCCCGCAACTTCATTTTCTTGGTTTCATTTTTGTTATTAAATCAATTTATTGCCTTGTGAGTGTAATTGATATTTCTGTACATTTTATTACTTTCTCAATCTGCAGTTATTTTATTAACTCACATTAATGTAATGTTTATTATATTTATTTGTAATTGATTAATTAAACTGGTAACGAATAACAATTGTCACCTTTTCTGCATTTAACCACACTTGTACGTTTATTATTTACAAAAAATGTTATAACAACTTACATAATACTAATTCTATCCAATTTTCTTTTATTACATATTATTTCATTGATTAATACAACCTTTAATTTATCAGCTACTCTTTTAATCCAATTATCAATTAATACACACATTATTACAATTAATTTACAATCTATAACCAATTATAACTTTTTAATCATTTTAATTAATTGGTATTACATTCAAAGCCATTATCAATTACCTTAAATTAATACACTTCATTTTATCCCAGTAATATTCTTATTATTAAATCATAAATTTTCATCTCTCCCAATATTAAATCACAAAACTCTAATAAATTAACAAATTTTTAATTATCGAAACTTAGGATCGTTATAATTATGCTCTAAATATTAGTTATACTATACATTCTCCAAGTCTATACAAGTAGATTTATCAAAATATTTTTTTTAGTAGTATTCATGAAAAAATTAATCCACTCATAAATATATGCTTTCATCTTCATATACTATAGAATCTAAAAAATACACTATACTATAGAATCAAAAAAAATACATTGTTAACATAATTATATACTACCCATATGCATAGCACGAGTTTGCACTTGTTATTTAATTATTATTTGTTAAATTAGTTAAATTTAAAATTTTGAACCTAATTTATATCTATTAGATGATTAGCCGTTAAATTAAATTATTAACTATAATCTATCTTATTCAATTTAAATTATTAGTCAATAAAATTAGTTTTTCAATGGTTAAATTTACATTAACAAATTAAAATTATCAACTATAAAATATGATTTATTAAATTATCAATCACTAAATTATATATTTTTTGTAAATTAAATTTTGTAGCATGCAACCAAATAAATAATTGTTTTATTAGTAAATGAAAACTCCATAGCACTATTTCCTTTCAACTTATCCAACTTCAAAATGTTTAAAAAAATAAAATCAAAATTTTCTCAATTTTGATTTCCTAAACCCAATTTATTTGTTTTCAGTTTACTTAAATACTAATTCATACAACTAAGTTGCGACTGTCTGTTAGAGCAATCTCAACCGGTGGGGTTGGTTGGGGTCGATTCAAGGCAGTTGACCCCATTTCAATCCCCAACCAAGTGGTAGAAGCACAAAATTTTGCTTCCCCTTAGCCGGCCAAAAAAAAGCCGGCTAAGGGTAAAGGTGTGGATTGCAATCCACACCCGTTGGATTGCAATCCACAACGTGATGTGGATTGCAATCCACGCCACTCACTTAGTCGGCTATTATATAGCGGATTAAGTGCCAACGCTGTGCTTAGCCATTGGCTTTTTTGGTCAAAGTAAGAGCCGGTCTTATTTTGGAATGCTCTTACTTTCATAATGGCAGAAAATACGGAGATATCCAAAGACATTTCATGGTTAACCTCTCATCTCTCGTCTATGCGGTCACTTTTCCAGTACCGTAGCCTTGCCTTGCCAAAAAATGTTGCACTAGGTACACTAATCCTTACTTTCTATTTGCTGATCATATCACATCACTTGAAGCTCATACATTAAAAGCGTATTAAAATGCAAATTTCCCTCCCTGAAAATCATCATTGCAATAATAAGTAGATGTCATTTCAACTACTTGTACGATGATCGGGTGGTAAATATCGATCAGTTGAATCCTATGGCGGGATTGAGGTTGGCCAATAACTTTCGGAAAAGAGAAGGAAATAGGGATGTTGAGCTTAAATCTGGCTCGATTATTTTGGATAAATCTGTTGTAAGTTTGCTAAAAAGGAAATGAAAGATCCGCTCGGAATTCTGGTTAATTTTTGCGAGGTTCCCGTAGGTAAGAGGATGATCTCTGCTAGTGCTCTACATTTAGGAAAATATATTGATTCTTTTTTGTTATATTTTAGGCTTAGGTGCTTACAATAACTACATTTTGTTGGGCTGTACGTGATTGATGTGATTATATGGTAATTATCAGTACAAATTCCATGAATGTGGACTAATTTTTAAGTTTTAGAAAGTTCAAGCTTTTGTAAGCTTTTAAGTGGATAATTTGGAGTTAATTCAGGGAACTAAAACAATATTTCTCCTAATTTGTAGGATTTGTTACATTTTTTCTTTTCCTTGTCTCCCTATTTTGCGTATAATATGAATGATTACTGAAATTAACCCTAAATGCTGCGATCGTTTCTGTGAAAATCCAATTACATCACATATAGTTTCGGTAAATTTGTGTAATTACTTATTTCCTTTATAGCGGTAGAATTATTTACTTACATGGACATAATATATACAGTAGAGTTTTATGTATATTTGAAATATACACTAAAGTTAGCCCTGAAATTTTAGGAAACCGGTGCAGTAAGAGATCTGAAGTCAAAGCAATTTGTTCTCAGTTGCATCAAAAGTAGTCAAGAGTAACACATGTAGAGTTGGATAAGGAAAAGATGATTATATTCACAAGTGCTCTATGATGCTTCTCTACTAAGCAAGATTGGAGAAAAGTGTATCCGGTGCAGTAGGTATTCCTCATATATTATGAAGATAATGTGCATGTCTACCTTTTTACGCCGATTCTTCATTCTATATTAGCAATACTTTTCTTTATTGTATCAAATGGCATGCCCAGATTGAGGTCAAGTCAAAAATAAGATGCTCATCAACATGACTTTGTACTAAATCGAACTCTTCGACAAACAATTATGAAGTGAAGAATATCTCAGTAGTATGTTATATCTGTAACGAGTCTGTAAGGCTTGGGCCAGAATAGATAGCCCAATATCACATTATCAAGAGCATTTGTAAACCATATAAAAGAAGTACCGTAGCCCACATCTCTGTATGATTGAAAGAAATAATAACAAAAATATCCTTTTGCTTTTCTTAATCAGTTTTCTTTTATGGTATCAGAGCCAAAACTGTCAAACGACAAGAAGCAATTGCTGATTACCCATAAAATATTATCAGAGAATATTTGTTTGCCTCATCATCGAACCATCCAGAGGTGGTGTCAGAGCTGCCCCATCATCCACCGCTCTGTTTCCCTCAGTTACAGGCATTCTCATCATCTAAGAGTGTAGTATCATATCCTTATCGAGTTCTTTAATCAAGAACCTCCAAAAGCAGTGCCACGCCAAGATTCTTGCTTCAAGATTCACAAGCTCGACTGCACTGCAATAGATCTAACATCAAGAATCTCAACATCACTTCCAGACACTCCACCATGGCAGGAAATGATGGTGTTTCATCAACTGCATCAAGTGGAATCAAGAATCAGGAAGGGTCAAGACCAGACAATCAAGAAACATCAACCATCGAAATAAATCCCTGCAATATCATCAAACCAAAGAATAACTTAATGACCTCTGCGCTTAATGAAAACAATTTCATATTGTGGAAATATCAAGTTGAAACCAGCATTAGAGGCTATGGTTTAGAAGATTAACTGTATGGAACTGCAGAAATTCCAGCAAGAATGGTTACCAATAGCAACGGAGAAAGAATCGTCAACAAAGAATTCATCAGTTACCAGAGACAAGACAGTCTGTTAGCAGCATGGCGAATATCATCAGTTAGTCCACCTCTACTCACTCAACTTGTTGGATGCAAAACATCATATGAGATATGGACTGCAATACAATAAATATTCAATACACAATCAGCTGCAAGAATCATGTATTACAAGAGACAATTACAGAACTTAAGGAAAGATAATATGACAATGCAGGAATATCTGACAAAGATAAAGTCATGTTGTGATCTTCTTGATACTGCAAGGCATAAAGTGTCAGAAACAGAGCAAATTCTTTCTATACTGAATGGTCTAAATATAGAATATGAATCTATTGTTGCAATTATCTCATCACGGTAGAATCTACCCAATATGCAATATGTTCACTCAATTCTATTATCACATGAAGGAAGGGTGGAACAGAGAAAGGAAAAAGAACTGTTAATCAACTATGCAGCAAGTTCAAAAAATAAGGTACAGAAAAATCAAAATGTCAGACAAAACTCATACAATCAGAGAGGTGGTGGCAGTTAGAGAGGAAGAGGAAGAAATAATAAATGGAATGATAATAGAGAAAAATGTCAAATTTGCGAAAAACCGGGTCATACAGAAAGGCAATGCTATTTCAGACTCGACATTGAATATTATCCAAGTCATCAGAAAAATGGTGAATCAAGTGCAAATATAGCACACATTAATCAAAGATCAGACAATCAGTCAAAGGATGCAAGAATGCAACAGTCAAGTTCAAAAGGAATCATCAGAACATAGGACATAACAAATGAAGATTGATATCCAGACTCAGGTGCTACCAACCACCTCAAAAGTAATCTTCAAAACCTCAATCTTGGCAACAAAGAATACACAGGTATGCATACTATACATATGGGTAATGGTGAAGCTATAAACATCACACATGTTGAAACTAGCAGTATCAAAGGTAAAAGATATCTTTACCTCAATAATCTACTAAGAGTTCCCAAAATTGAGAAAAATTTAATGAGTGTATCTCAGTTTGCTAATGATAACAACGTGTATTTTGAGTTTCACCCAAAATTCTGTGTTGTTAAAGACTTACTAAATCAAGAAACATTACTACAGGGTGAAGTGGACAAGGGTCTATATAAGTTCAACTTTGGAAATACAGGAAATGACAAAAATAGAAATATGTGGTGCAATAGTTTTGTGTCAAATGTTAAGAAAGACAAAGAAACTTTTGATTTGTGGCATTGTAAACTTGGACATCCTAATGTAAATGTTGTAAAACAAGTACTTAGTAATAATAATATTGCTTTTGTACCATATATATGTACCTACTGCCAATTAGGCAAAAGCCATAAGTTACCACTTGTAGATTCCAATACAATAGTCAATAAACCACTTGAACTGGTGGCCACAGATCTATGGGACCTGCACCGGTAAGTTCTGACTACGGATACAGGTATTACATATCTTTTATTGGTGCATATTCTAGATATACATGGATATATTTTTTAAAATCAAAGGCCGATACATGCAAGGTTGTGGTACCGTTTATAACACAAGCTGAAAAGCAAACAAACAATGAGCTCAAAACAATACAGACTGATGTAGGTAGTGAATATAAACCACTGAAGGAATATTTTCAAAAAGGGGAATTTTTCAAAGAACAACATGCCCACATACCTCTGAACAGAATAGGCTTGTTGAAAGAAAACATAGACACATAGTAGAGACAGGGCTAACAATGCTAGCTCAAGCCTTTATGCCAATATATTTTGGCCAAAGGCATTCAACACTGCAGTCTATCTGATTAATAGACTACCTACCAAAGTACTTAAACATCTAAATCCCATTGAAACATTATTTGGGGTTAAACCAGACTATCAAAGTCTAAAGACATTTGAATGCTTATGCTTCCCATGCCTTAGACCATATAACAGCCATAAACTAAGCCTAAGATCCACCCCTTGTACATTTCTTGGCTATGGAAATAATCAAAAGGGATATAGATGCTTGAGTAATGATGGTAGGATATTTGTTTCAAGACATGTTGTATTTAATGAAAGAACATTTCCTTTTGCAGATGAAAATATCAGAACCACAAAGAAAATGTATGACAAAGGCAGTGCATCATTACCATCAATACATATTGTGTCAGACTGGAGTATCGGTGCAACTAAAGGAGGAAAGCAAAGAAACAATGAATTACAACTCACTGTATCCAAAGAAGACACTGGATCAGATCATGATTTTGAAAAGATCTCGAGTCCTCCTCCTAGTAACACAGGCCAGAACAATGGTATAGACTCAGAGGAAGAGCTGTCTCCATCAAAGTCTCAACACACAGATGATAACATCAGTGCACATGAGCCTCAACCTGCAAGAACAGAACATCATATGACAACAAGGTCCAAGAGTGGTATATATAAGCCAAAAGTGTACAATGCACAATTAAATCAGACAGAGCCAATCAACTATAAGGATGTTGTTACAAACATCAACTGGAAACAAGCAATTGATGAGGAATATAAAGCACTCATCAAAAATAAAACTTGGAGTCACACAACCAGAACTAAAGATAGCAATGTAGTTGGTTGCAAGTGGACATATAAGATTAAAAGAAATCCTGATGGAAACATTTGCAAATACAAGGCAAGGCTTGTAGCTAAGGGTTATAATCAACAATATGGATTCGACTTTTATGAGACATTTTCTCCTGTAGTTAAACCAACAACAATAAGAGTCATACTGACCACTGCGCTATACAAGAAATGGAGAATTAGACAACTAGATGTAAACAATGCATTCCTCAATGGAGACCTAAAAGAAGTTGTATTTATGCCAAAAGGTGTGAAAAGGGGGACAATAGCAGACTTGTATGCAAGCTACATAATGCCATCTATGGTCTAAAACAAGCTCCACGAGTATGGAATGAAAAACTCAAAACAACAGTGATGAAGCAAGATTTCACAACAACAAAATCGTACAATTCTCTCTATGCACAACGCAAGAATGACAGTATTACATATATACCGATATACGCTGATGATATTATTATTACAGGAAGTAGCAGCAAAATCATAGATCATACAATAAAGCATTTAGATCAAGCATTCTCCATCAAGGATATGGGTGATTTAAGATATTTTTTTACGTATATAAGCCATACAGAAATCAAGTGCAGAACTATTTCTATGCCAGAAAAAATACATTCACGACATTCTGAAAAGAGCAAATATGGATAATGCTAATTCGTTGCCTACCCCTATGACCAGTAATCTTCAACTCTCAAAAGACCGAGGCGAATCCATTGAAAATGTAAAACAATATAGAAGCATTGTGGGAGCATTGCAACATATTACTATAACCAGACTAGATATAAGCTACAGCATGAATAAAGTATGTCAATATATGCACAAACCTCTCAATGAGCACTGGAAAGCAGTTAAACGTATTTTGAGATACAAGAAAGAAACTCTGAATCATGGTCGAACATTCAACAGCACAAAACAACTAAGTATATAGGCTTACTCGGATGCAGACTGGGCCTCCAACCCCGATGATCGAAGATCGACATCAGGGTATTGCATTTACCTGAGCGACAACACAATTTCCTAGAGCTTAAAGAAACAAGTCACTATATCTCGTCCTAGCACAGAATCTGAGTACAGATCCATAGCCAGCACAACAACGGAAATCACATGGATAGAGTCATTACTGCAAGAAATCAAAGTTAATCTCAAAAGCGCACCGATTATCTAGTGCGACAACCTCAGCTTAGTTTCCCTCACTGCGAACCCTATTTTACATTCACGAACGAAGCACATCGAAATTGACCTTTACTTCGTTCGTGAGAAGGTTATAACCAAAAGACTTAAAGTTAACCACATTCCAGCCTTCTATCAAAGAGCGGACAATCTCGCGAAGCCGTTATCTACGACAAATTTCATTAGATTAAAAGAGGAGCTTAGAGTTAGAGGTAGCGGCGTAGAGGAAGATGAAGAAGGAAACCCTAGATTTAATTGAAGGGGCGAATTATGAAGTAAAGAATATCCCAGTAGTATGTTAAATCTGTAATGAGTCTGTAAGGCTTGGGACAGAATAGATTGCCCAACACCACATTATCAAGAGCATTTGTAAACCATATAAAAGCAGTACCGTAGCCCACATCTCTGTATTATTGAAAGAAATTATAACAAAAATATCCTTTTGCTTTTCTCAATCAGTTTTCTTTTACAAACAAACAAATCGAAACTAACTTCGTTGGTGATTGAATGCAAATCGGTGATCGAAATTAATTCTTAACTACAGGTGATACTACCAAATAAATCAACTAACAGCCTGTAATGCTTTTATAGGTATATTACCTACCGAAACAGCTAAAAGCACATCCACACCAGATTACTTTACAGTTAACATGATAATACAGCACCTTTCCTTTTTAAAAGCGTTAGAAATGAAATCATACAAACATTCCTTTCATATGGTTTCTTTTTCGAATTCTTGCATATTTTAGAGAAAAAGAACTAAAAGATTTTTGAATCTATGATGCATGGATTTGCAACCACTGAAAATGAAAGGTTACTGATATAAACAGTAAACTTGTATTTCACTGGAAGTGTAAACATATATATAAGCATAAGGCAGATAATAATAAGGTAGTTTCTCTATGACTGACCGGGATAGTATATAGTTGTATTTCACTAATTTGAACCAGTTTCTGGTCTGCCTGACCCAAGTTATTGGGTGGTTCACTTTTTTGTTTTGTTTCTTTTTTAAAGCTCATAATGTAATATGAGCATAATCAAGATTAGAAAAAAACCAATAATTGGACATAAGCTGAAATTATACATTTACATTTTTGCAACTGCAGATGTTAATGTTGATACCAGCATCTTACTACATACTGCAACAACTCGTAAATAAAGAATAGCAAACTCAGTTTTATTTGATAATGCCACAATTTTCATAACAGAAAATGTCAATACATAGTATCAATTTATATACATGAAAAATAGGCCGAATATATAATCCCATAATACAGTTTGTAATCCTTGAGAAGCTGCTCTGATGTATCTGAACCACTGATATGAATCAACGGCTGTGATGTTCTGTGACTTATGCCCTGGATAACCAAGTGTGCTTTTGCTAATAGTGTAATCCTGGTTTGGTTTGCTTCATTATACGCCGCCTCAAAAAAACTAGGGTTTTATCTCTTCCTCAACTTTCATGTCGGTCGAGAAAATTTTGAGCTCATCTCGAAATCGACTAAAATTTCTCGCCGATAAAACCTTTGTTAAGAAATCCGCTCTTTGATGAAAGGATGGGACATGATTGATGGCGAGTTTACCGCTTCCTGTTCTTTCACGAACGAAGTGGAGATCTATCTCCATGTGATTCGTGCGAGCATGTTTGTAACAACCTGGGATTTGCATTACCGAATAATAAATAAAAGTTAGGATTTTTATTTATTTTAATGAAGCATAAAAGGATTTGGAATAACAAAATTTATTTGAAAAAGGCTATTTTAATTAAATGGGAAATATGGGATTTTAAAATGAGGATAAAATGTTATTTTTTTGAAATTTAAAAATTTTAGGAGAGATTTAAAAAAAAGGGTTTGGATAAGAAAAATGAGTTTTATAAACATATATGAACACTTAGACTAATTTTTGGAAACATGTAAATAACTCTCTTCTTATTGGGTTACTAAACTTAACCCAATAACCCACCCTAAACCTCCTCTATAAATTATCTCAAACTCTCCTAACCTCATTCATTCATCCCTAATCAAAACCCTAATCATTTCCTAAAGCTTTCTTAACAAAAATGGCCTCTATCTTCATCTCCTTCTAGTTTTAGCATATGCAAGTCATTCTATGCAAAGGTAATGCAAATACCCACCTCAAATCCGTTTTTATATCTTTCTAATTTCTGAAATTTATTTGGTAACACATGTTTTATGTGTTTTTTTGATCTTATAGCCTCCTAATCATCTTTTGCTAATTTGGGTTGATGCTATAGTGGTTTTGTTGCTTTCTAGAGTGGTATATTGCTAAAAACCTCTTCTAATATGTGTTTAATCCACTTTTGATTTCAGTAATCATTTAGTATTATGTTTGTTCTGAACCTATTTTCCTTAGCCATTGTAATTTCGTTATAAATTTCTATTGGATACGTCGAACCACTTGAGAAAAGAAAACCACATATTCGACGTATTCGGTAGTTAGTTATAGCTTGATTACATATGGTCACTTCCATTATACTCTATTCTCCGTTCTAGTAGACGGTATTACTCCGTAATACTCTTTACTAGAGTGGGTATCGGAGTGGGGGGTTACAGTTTGGTATCAAAGCTATGGTTCAGAATTAAGCATAACAAACACAGAATAGACACGTATTATAATACGTTACAATACGATCCAAATTGAACATCACCACCTTTAGATAGATAAGTTAGGAATAGTATGGTTGGGAGAGTTAGGAACCTCCGTTCTGCTGATGCTGGACAGTCCAGCAACCCTCATCCAGAGGGCGTATACATGACCACGGACCAAATCATGGAGCTGGTTCGTAACTCTCAGTCGCTCTCTCAGTCTCCTGCACCAGCTTCTGATGCACCGCGCAAGTCTGCTTTTGCGCGCCTCTGCAACGACTTTATTCATCTTGGAGGGAAGCCGTTCAACGGCTCCGAGACTGTTCTTGAGGTCCAGGCTTGGATCAGAGTTTGCGAGCGTAATTTTACTCGCATGACCCTTCCTGACCATGACAGAGTTCTTGTAGCTTCTAGCCATTTTGAGGGTCGTGCCTTGGATTGGTACGAGCTCCTTATTTCTGAGACCGATGAGGCCACTCTCACTTGGGACCAGTTCCGAGAGCGCTTCTTGCTCAAGTTTGTCCCCGAGTCCGAGAAGATTGCCCTTGCACGCCGCTTTATTGACCTTAAGCAAGGGAAGACCTCTGTTGCTGACTATTCATCATCTTTCAAGGCCCTATCTAAGTATGGCCTCGAGTTCATTAGCACTCCTTATAAGAAGAATCTCAAATTTGTAGAAGGCCTGAAGAAATATTTGAAGAAACAGCTTATGCTCCAGATTAAGCTCCCTTTTGATGAGCTAGTTGACACAGCGCTTCACCTTGAAGCGGTTGAGCGTGAGAGAGACAGTGATGGAGATGGTGAGGGTTCTAAAAACCCCAATCAGAAGCGGGGTCCATTTCAGAAGACCAAGCCTTGGAACAAGAAGAAGAAGACTGGCAGTTCTACTTTTCAGACTCAGCCTCAGACTCGTTCTCAGTCCCAGACACATGCTCAGCCTAGTGGGACACGTCCTCCGAAGAAATGCTTCAACGGTGGTTCTCCTGATCACTTTATTCGAGAGTGTCCCAAACCTCTCTATTGCACCTTCTGCAAGAAGGAGGGACACAGGATCTCCACTTGTCCTACTACACCTCCTAGATCTGGCAAGCTTAATGCTGCCAAGGCTCCTACATCTTCAGCTCGGCCTCGAGGTACGCATCCTTCCATTCTCGAAGGTTCTATTTTATTTCATGGTAGATCTTGTAGAGTTCTCTTTGATACGGGTGCCTCTCACTCATTCGTATCAAAGGAGCTAGTGGATACTTTATCTTTGGATGTTATTTGTTTGGTTTCTTCACTAAGGATTGTGAATCCCATCGGCGGATCCACGACCCTTAGCTTGCTTTGTGAGGATATAGATATTGATCTTTGTGAATTTTCTTTCCGTGCGAATCTGCACGTTATGGAGTATTTAGGATTTTACATGATTCTTGGCATGGATTGGCTCGCTCCATACGATGCAAAAATCATTTGTTTGGAGCGGATATTATTTCTTCGTCATCCTGACTCGTCTGCTCCGTTAGCTATTGCTCTTCAGGATGTTGGGATTTCTGATATTACTTTATTTTCTCTTGATTCACGAGATGAGGATTTGGACATATCTCGTATTCCTGTTGTTCGGGATTTCTCCGATATATTCGAGCCAGTATCAGGCCTGCCGCCAAAGCGGGCCATTGAGTTCCGCATCGATCTCATTCCAGGCTCCCACCCAGTTGGGCGTCCTCCAACGAGAATGTCTATTAAGGAGAATGAGGAACTCAGGAAGCAGTTAGTTGAGCTTGAGGCGAAGCAGTTCATTCGGTCCAGTTCTTCGCCATGGGGTGCTGCTGTAGTCTTCGTTAAGAAGCCCGATGGCTCTTTTAGGCTTTGCATTGACTATCGCAAGCTTAACGAGTTGACCGTCAGAAATCGTTATCCATTGCCACGGATAGACGATATGTTTGATCAGTTGAGAGGTGCGAAGAACTTTTCCCAGCTCGACCTTGCCACTGGATTTCATCAGCTCCGAGTTGCGAACGATAGCATTCCTCTTACCGCTTTCCGCACTCGTTATGGTTCTTTTGAGTGGTTGGTCATGCCATTCGGCTTGACGAACGCACCGGCTTTCTTCGTCGATCTTATGAATCGAGTATTCCGGGAATACGTCGATAGATTCGTTCTGGTTTTCATCGACGATATTCTTATTTATTCTAGATCCGAGACAGAGCATGCTCATCATTTGCAGATCGTCTTGGATACTCTTCGTCAGCATCAGCTTAAGGCCAAGTTCTCCAAGTGCCATTTTTGGGAGAGCAAGGTCAAGTTCTTGGGCCATATTGTATCATCTGAGGGTATTTCGGTCGATCCTGCCAGGATCGAAGCTATTCAGAATTGGAAGCAGCCCGAGAACGTTCATGATATTCGTAGCTTCCTTGGTCTGGCGGGTTATTACCTTCGGTTTATCAAGGATTTCTCTCGAGTTGCACTTCCCCTTACGATGTCGACTCGTAAGGGTGTTCGCTTTATTTGGTCTGATAAGTGTGAAGCTTCCTTTCAGCGACTGAAGGAACTTCTCACTCATGCTCCTATTCTTGTGGTTCCTGAGAGTAACCAGGATCTGGTTGTTTACACCGATGCTTGTGGTAGCGGGCTCGGTGCTGTGCTTATGCAGAAGGATCGGGTAGTTGCTTATGCTTCCAGGCAACTGCGTCCGAGTGAGGTTCGCTATCCTACTCATGATCTTGAGTTAGCAGCTATCGTCTTTGCCTTGAAGACGTGGCGTCACTTTCTATTAGGCGAACGCTTCACTCTTTACACCGATCACAAGTCTCTGAAGTGTCTTTTCAGCCTTAGAGATCTCAACATGAGGCAGTAGCGATGGCTTGGGTTTCTCGCCTCATATGATTTAGATATTCAGTATACACCTGGCAAGGGTAATCGTGTTGCAGATGCGCTCAGTCGCAAGCACTAGGCGGTAGTTTCTATGATGATTGCCGAGTGGGATATTCTTGAGACCCTATCTTTGTGTGATATTAGAGATCGAGCTCCATCTTCTGATTCTTCGGTCTTACTACTCAGCTTAGAAGCTCGTCCTATCTTATTGGATCGCATTGCCCATGCTCAGCGGCAGGATCCAGACTTATTGCATCTCATTCACCTTCTCGAGTCGGGATCCAGTGATGAGACATTGCTGGATTATTCTCTTGATTTTCATCGGTGTCTTTGTAGGAAGAACCGTATTGTTGTACCATCTGATTTATCACTTAGGCATGACATTCTGGACGAGTGCCATCGCACTAAGTACACTATACATCCTAGTTCGAGTAAGATGTATGCCGATATGTGCCGGCTATATTATTGGGAGGGTTTGAAGAGAGATGTGGCAAGTTATGTGAACGGTTGCATGACTTGTCAATAGATCAAGGCCGAGCATCAGCGTCCATCTGGTCTTCTTCAGCCTCTAGAGATTCCATTATGGAAATGGGATCAGATTACCATGGATTTCACTAACGGTCTGCCTCGATCGAGGTCAGGCCATACTTCTATCTGGGTTATTGTTGATCGCTTGACCAAATCGGCTCATTTCATTCCGATTAAGTCCATTCGGACTGCACCTCAGTTGGTCAAGCTCTATGTGAAAGAAGTCGTTCGACTTCATGGAATTCCTAGCTCCATCGTGTGTGATCGAGACACCATTTTCAGTAGTCACTTCTGGAAGTGCCTACAGTCAGCTTTGGGCTCAAAGCTGAATCTCTCGACTGCTTATCACCCTCAGACCGACGGTCAGACTGAGAGGGTGAATCGTGTTTTGGAGGATCTTTTGCGCTGTTGTATTCTGGATTTCGGAGGTAGTTGGAAGGATCACCTACCGCTTGTAGAGTTCTCCTACAACAACAGCTTTCAGTCTAGTATCGGCATGGCACCTTTCGAGGCTCTCTACGGAAGGCCATGTCGCTCTCCTGCTTGTTGGTTAGAATCTGACGAGAGGCTCATTCTTCGTCAAGATTCAGTTCGGGAATCTTCTGAAAAGATTGTTCTTATCCGTCAGAGCATGAAGGAGGCACAGGACCGCCAGAAATCCTACGCTGACAACCGTAGGAAGCCTCTTGAGTTCTCCATTGGTGATTTTGTCTTCATTCAGATTTCCCCTATGAAGGGGGGTTGTGCGTTTCAGCTCTACAGGGAAATTGGCTCCTCGCTATGTTGGACCATTTCCTATCACGGAATGCATCAGCCCCGTTGCTTATCGTGTGGCTCTACCTGCACATTTTTTCGGAATGCATGACGTGTTCCATGTTTCTCAGCTTCGCAAGTGTGTTCGCGATCTTGATTCTATCATTGAGCCGCATGTCATGCCTGATTTAGAGATCTTACCTGATTTATCTTTGGAGCAGCAACCTCTTCGTGTGCTTGATTCGGAGGTTAGATGCCTTCGCAACAAAGAGGTTCCACTCGTGAAGATTCAGTGGTCACCGAATCCTAAGGACTGCACTTGGGAGACCAGAGAATCTATCGAGCGCTCTTATCTTGGCTTCCTCCCATCTTCTTCTGCGGGTAAAAATTCTCTATTTTATCTCTATCACTTCTTTTGTGGATTTGACGTTATAGACGACATCTATCTTAAGGAATTGCGGGGACGCAATTTTCTTAAGGGGGGAGTCTGTAACAACCCGGGATTTGCATTACCGATTAATAAATAAAAGTTAGGATTTTTATTTATTTTAATGAAGCATAAAAGGATTTGGAATAACAAAATTTATTTGAAAAAGGCTATTTTAATTAAATGGAAAATATGGGATTTTAAAATGAGGATAAAATGTTATTTTTTTGAAAGTTAAAAATTTTAGGAGAGATTTAAAAAAAAACGGGTTTGGATAAGAAAAATGAGTTTTATAAACATATATGAACACTTAGACTAATTTTTGGAAACATGTAAATAACTCACTTCTTATTGGGTTACTAAACTTAACCCAATAACCCACCCTAAACCTCCTCTATAAATTATCTCAAACTCTACTAACCTCATTCATTCATCCCTAATCAAAATCCTAATCATTTCCTAAAGCTTTCTTAACAAAAATGGCCTCTATCTTCATCTCCTTCTAGTTTTAGTTTATGCAAGTCATTCTATGCAAAGGTAATGCAAATACCCACCTCAAATCCGTTTTTATATCTTTCTAATTTCTGAAATTTTTTGGTAACACATGTTTTATGTGTTTTTTTGATCTTATAGCCTCCTAATCATCTTTTGCTAATTTGGGTTGATGCTATAGTGGTCTTTGTTGCTTTCTAGAGAGGTATATTGCTAAAAACCTCTTCTAATATGTGTTTAGTCCTCTTTTGATTTCAGTAATCATTTAGTAACACATGTTTTATTATGTAATATGTGAATCATAGCTCTTTGATCATCTTTGCTTTCATTTTGGGTGTGCACATAAGGTGTTTGTGATATTGCTTCATAAGGTAATGCTAAGCTTTGGCCCTTTGTTCCCTTTAATATAGTGTAGTAATCATTATATGGTAGTCAGTGATCGATATTGGTGAAATTTGATGCCAAAAACTTGAAAAAAACACCCCAAAATCACCAAAAACAGCATTTTTAGCTGGTTGGAATGCTTCAGCCTGAAAACAGGCTAAAACAGGGGTCTGAGTGCACCAGGGCAGGCCTGGGTTGCACCCAGGCTACAGCCCGGACGCAGCAGGCTAGCCCGGTTGGGCTAGCCGGTAACAGGCCAGCCCTTAGTGGGCTGGCGCGCACCATCTCCCCAGCCCGCATGGGGCTGGGGCTTGCCGGCCCGGTGGCAGACGCGGGCCGAAGCCCGTGTCCCCACTCCCCAGCCCACGCGGGCTGGGGCTTGCCGGCCCGGTGGCAGACGCGGGCCAATGCCCACGTCCCCACTCCCCAGCCCAAGCGGGCTGGGGCTTGCCGTCCCGGTGGCAGACGCGGGTCGAAGCCCGTGTCCCCACTCCCCAGCCCAAGCGGGCTGGGGGGGGCTTGCCCACTCCCCAGCCCAAGCGGGCTGGGGGGGCTTGCCCACTCCCCAGCCCAAGCGGGCTGGGGGGATTGCCCACTCCCCAGCCCAAGCGGGCTGAGGGGGGCTTGTTAATTCACCCAGCCCATGCGGGCTGGGGGCTGGACCGAACCAGGCTGCACCATGCGGTGCAGCTGGTTCTAAAAAAAAGGGCTGCACCCACTTGGTGAAGCCGGGTTCCGACCCGCCGGGTTCCGACCCACCGGTTGCACCATTTTTGGTGCAACCGAGTCCGAGTTGCCCTATTTTGGTGTAACCGCTTCAAATTGTTTATTTCTACAATGAACCTTTGGGCTTCAATTGCTAATCAGAAATTGTCGAACCTTGATTCACAACCATTCGGAATATTTTCCAACACGAATATTGGTTTTCAGTGATTTTCTGATTTATCGATTTCTTTGAGATTTGTCTCTAGATTTCATACATGGGTTTTTATGAACTATTTTAAAAGGATTTTTCACTCCTAAATGGCTTTCGAAATTATTATATAATATTATTTTAATTATTAAATTAATTACTCCATAATAGGAGAGTTTTCAAAATCCGTTTTAAAGTGATTTCAAGATCAATTATAAATCCGTTTCGTACCATTATTTTCTATAATAAAAATATCACACTCACTTTTAGCACGTCGAGCGAAGTGGAAAGGTGCTTAAACGGTTAGGAAATCTCCGGCCTATGGAACCGTGTGTATTTTCTTTTCGGTTAATCCCCGACCTATTCGATTGATTGTTTTGACCTTTGGGTCTAGTTTACCGATGATACGAGGTGGACTTTTTATTGTTTGGAGTATGAGCTTGCTATTGATTAGTAAACCGTTTAGTGCGAACGTGGGGTATGGGACTCATTGTTAACACTTTACGGGTTCCTCTCCAAGAAGTTTGTGACACATTAGCCTCTGGGCGGCCAGTACTGGACCTCTGGGTCATACGCCTCTGGGCAACCGTCTCTGGACACCTGCTCTATGGAGCAGTTTTTCAGCATGTGCCACTGGGCCTTTATCCTTCTGGGAAGGATCTCGCCGTCTCGCGCGTTCCGCATCTGTGCGAGTGATCGATCACAACTCTACAGTACTTGGCAATAATGACTCTAGTCGGTGCACGTGCTATACTTGTATTATCTGATGATTTTATATCCATTCGAGTACCGCCATTCGGTGTTGGTTCTATGGAACCATACGATGTAAGTGCGATTACCTTGTGGATTAACAGTGTCTCTGGACACTGCTTTTCAGTATTCGTTTCCATTGACTTTTCAGTATATCCCTATTGCTCTTTGGAGCAACGATCTTTGCTTGGACATCGATTACAGACTCTGTTCACTCTTGGGATTATTGCCTATGGGCAACTTTATATAGCTTTGGTTATGCCGATGATATGAGGCGATTTTATTTATTTAACACTTTGGTGTTGATATTCTCTTTGGAGATTTTTACTGTTTATTGATGATTAGGAATCGTCATTATATTCATGTAGTCCATAATACTCTTCTCTTTGGAGAAGTACTGTTTTATTTATGTACCGCATTATTATGTTTATCTCAGTTTATTAACTGATTGTTTAGCTTGCCTGACCCGAGTGTTTTTCGCTCGGGTCAGACCGAGTTGTTTCAGGTTAGGTCTCTGGACTTAGCTTTCTGTGCTTCCGCTTGGACATTATCTGCTATGCTGATAGATAGCTCTTTATATTTGTCCACTATTTTGATACTCTGATTATTCTGTCTCTTATGTACATATTTGGACTCACATGTGTGAGCGGTGGCTTTGTACCCACCTTTTTGATATTTGGATCTATATTGACGATATATTGTATCTATGTTCTGTGACTGTTCTGTGATGATGATGTTATCATTTAGTATTATGTTTGTTCTGAACCTATTTTCCTTAGCCATTGTAATTTCGTTATAAATATCTATTGGACACATCGAACCACTTGAGAAAAGAAAACCACCTATTCGACGAATTCGGTAGTTAGTTATAGCTTGATTACGTATGGTCGCTTCCATTATACTCTATTCTCCATTCTAGTAGACGGTATTACTCCGTAATACTCTTTACTAGAGTGGGTCTCAGAGTGGGGCGTTACAATGTTGGACCGGATTCATGGATATTGATATGGCGTTGAGGTTGTCACACCAAATAGTGGGTTTCTGAGTTGATTCGAACCCTAATTCCCCAATTAGGGTTTCGATCGAAATGATTTCGGCGACAGTGCTTGCGATGCATCTATATTCAGCTTCTGTGCTGCTTCTGGAGATGGTGGACTGCTTCTTTGTGCACCAAGAGATCGGATTTTGCCCTAGATAGATGCAGAATGCAGAAATGGATTTTCTATCATCGACATCGTTAGCCCAGTCGGAATCACTGTAAGCACGTGTCTTTACATGTCTTTAAGTGTAAACCATATGCCAATGTCCCTTTGATATATCTGAGAATACGCTTCACGGCACACCTATGCTCACTTAATGGATTTTGCATGTATTGGCACACTTTATTTACACTAAAACATATGTCGGGTCGAGTGATTGTGGCATAATGAAGTGCCCCAACGATACTTCGATACTGTTTGACATTATCGATGGGTTCACCTTTGTTTTTGGATAATTTCTTGTGATTTGTCATCGGGGTTGGTAGTGGCTTGGCTTTATCCATGTTGGCCCTGACCAGAATGTCACTAATGTATTGTTTTTGTGATAAGATGATCTCACTGTTAGATTTTCTTTGGATGTTTATTCCCAGAATTTTTTTTAATTCACCACTGTCTTTAATTGCAAAGTGCTTGTCAAGTAATTTTATGACTTGATTGATATCCTATTAATCATCTCCTGTGATGAGTATATCATCCACATACACCAGTATATATATGATCATATGCTTTCTTTTCCTTAAGTAGAGCGAGTTATCTGACTTTGTAGCACTGAAACCTAATTGTGTAAGTGTATTCTTCAATTTCTCATGCCACGCTATGGATGCTTGTTTTAGTCCATATATGGCCTTATGTAGCTTTCATACAAGACCTTTACTAGCATTTGAATTATATCCTTCTAGCTATTGCATATAAACCTCCTCACATAGCTCACCATTCAAAAAAGCATTATGTACATCTAGTTGCTTTATTCTCCAATTTTTGTGAAGTGCTAGTGTCAACATGATTCTTATAGTCGTAGGTTTGATTACTGGGGAAAAGGTCTCTGTGAAGTCAAAACCATATTGCTGAGAATATCCTTTTGCGACTAACCTGGCTTTATTTTTTATTATGTTGCCATCTGCATCTCTTTTGATTTTGTAAGTCTGCCTACACCCTACAATATTTTTGTGTCTTGGAGGTTTGACAAGAGTCCATGTTCTATTTCTAACCAAAGCATTGAATTCTTCATCCATAGCCTTTTTCCATTTTTCATGCTTGATGGCCTGATCATATGAAGCTGGCTCCACTTCATTCTTTTGTGTTGTGTATATTTTAGGCTTAAAAATCCCACTTTTAGACCTTGTGATCATGGGATGTTTTATTTCTGTATGCCGGTCATGAGTATCCTCCAATTGATTATCATTGCCTGCGATTGTATTATCTCTCTGACTATTGTTGGATACACTACGACTCTGATCATTGTTCTGACTGTTGTTTAGCACACTGGTACACTGTTCATCATTTGATTCAATTGGTAGAAAGCTAGTGATTTCATTGTCATGGTCCGAGCTGTATCCTGATGTAGTACTTCGTATGGATGCAGCTTTATCATTGAGTCTTTGCGTTTGCTGACTATCGCTTTTAGCATGTTGAGACAGTTCTGGAATGTGTATAACATGTGTTTTCTCATTATTGATTTTCCTGTCTTGTTTCTCCTTATCTGCAAATGGAAATACATGTTCATTAAAAACTACATGTCTTGAAACATAGATCATGCCTCTACTGTCCATGCACTTATACCCTTTTTGATTATGTGCATATCCCAAAAAAGTGCATGGACTGGATCTGAGGCATAGCTTGTGCTTGTTGTATGGTCTAGTGTAAGGAAA
Source organism: Allium cepa (assembly GCA_030765085.1). Lineage (NCBI taxonomy): Eukaryota > Viridiplantae > Streptophyta > Magnoliopsida > Asparagales > Amaryllidaceae > Allium > Allium cepa. Next base: position 573,090,557 of record CM060937.1, on the reverse strand, counting down.
ACACAAACACCCAAAGGTTTTTAAATGATCATATTTTGGTCTAACTCCATAAAGTTTCTCATATGGACAAACATTGTTTAACACTTTTGTTGGCATCCTATTAATAAGATATACTGCAGTGGCAAAGGCTTCACTCCAGTATTTCAGTGGTAGTGATGCTTGAGACAAGAGTGTTAAACCAGTTTTCACAATATGCTTGTGTTTTCTTTCCACTAAACCATTTTGCTCTGATGTGTGGGGGCAAGTAATTCTATGAAGTATTCCTTTTTGGGTAAAGAAATCTTTTAGTGGTTTAAATTATCCCCCACCATCATTTTGAAATTTTTTAACACATTTGTTAATTTGCTTTTCAATGTGAGTGATGAAGTGTATAACAGCATTACTAGCATCAGACTTTGCCTTGAGAAAATATAACCAAGTGTGTCTGGTGTGTGTGAACATACAAGTGATAGATAATACCTGTATCCATGCATTGAATTGAGTGGTGCTGGACCCCACAGATCTGCAGCAATTAAGTCAAGAGGATTTTCATATATGGTTTCAGAAATAGAAAAAGGTAATTTATGCATTTTACCCATTTGACAGTGATCATATAAGTGTAAATCAAACATGTTTGGAACAGAAACATCATCTTGCACTAACATTATTAGACCATATTCTCTCATTAGCAGCAACATTATTTGCCATGTTGCTGAATTTGTACAGACCAATGTCCAGCTTACCCTGTAACAATTTGTTTTTATTTAATGAGTCTCTAACTAGATAGAATTTGGGTGAAACTCAAAATACACCTTATTTTCACTGGCAAGTTGTGAAACACTAATAAGATTTTTCTTGATACTTGGCACTCTTAATAAATTATTTAAGTAGAGTAGCCTTGTACCTTTTATACAGCCAGTACCAACATGTGTTATGTTTGTAGCTTCACCATTCCCCATGAGAACAAATTGATTACCTGTGTATTCCTTGCTGCCCAAGTTTAAGTTTTGCAGATTGTTTGTGATGTGATTTGTAGCACCAGAATCTGGAAACCATTCATCCATACTGTAATCATTTGTTTTTGTTGTATCATCAGTGACATTGTCTCCATTATTCCTTAGTTGAGTTTGAATCATATTTGCATTAACTTGCTTATTGACATGAGATGACTGGCCATTATTAGTGTCTTCCTTGTATCTGAAATAACACTTGTTTGCCATATGCCCAAATTTTTCACAAATCTGACATTTAACTCTGTTGTTATTATTGTTTCTCCCCCTACCTCTGCCTCTTTGAGTGTAGCCTCCTCTTTGACTGTGACTGTCTTGCTTGGGTTGATTAGATATACTTTTTTGATTCTTGTTCTTTGATGTAGTTGCATAATTGACATTAAAATCTTCTTGCATGGACTTTCTCTGATCAATCCTTCCTTCATGAGCAAGGAGGGCTGTGTGAATGTAGTCTAGATCTGGCAGAGTCGGTTGTGTTGCTATGTATGTAATTAAAGATTCATAATCTTGATCTAATCCATTGTTTATCACTAGAATTTGCTCATTGGTGGAGACATGACGGCCAACACCCTTTAATTTGTCACATAAGTTCTTGATTTTTGCAAGATAATCTCTCATAGGCATATCATTCTTTCTTGCATTTTGCAATTCCCTTCTGTAATGCATAACTCTTGCTGCTGATTACGAACTAAAAATGCGTTGAATTGCTGACCATATTTCGTAGGAACTATTACATCCTACAATTTGTGATAATAAACTTTGGCTGATTGAAGATAACAGCCATGATGATAGTAAATTGTCTTTCTTTTGGTACAGTTTGTATTCAGGGTTATTGACAGTTTTTCCTTCCTTGTCAGTGATCATAGCTGGTGAGATGATCTTGGTGCCTATGACATAGTCATGTAAGTCATATCCTTTTAATGCAATCTCAACCTGATATTTCCATAAAATATAGTTATCTTCGTCTAGTGGAGTAGTAATGACTTGACTCTTTGGTTTGATCGGGACCAGATCTGAATTCTGGTGATCTCTTAATGGATTTCCAGAAGTGCCTGATGTTACATCTTCCTCTTCAAGTGCCATGGTGATTCAAGAATCTTGAAATGCCGGTTTCTTGGAGACAAGAAGTAATGGTCAGGAAAGAAAGGAAAATGGCGAGGCTAATCTTGAATTTAGCAGCCAAGAAACAGATCAGGAATGAAAAAGAGGGATCTGCTATGATAGGTGTATATTACTGTTTCAGCATGAAACAGTAAGGTGCATAAATAGCAGTGAAGAATTGTGCAGCCAAAGAAGATAAAATGAAGATGAATACCTGATTTCTTCTTTAGGATGGCACAAAAAAGATATGGAACTGATAGAATGGATCTCTTCACGATTAAGAGAAAGGTATGCCTCCCCGATGATGATACTTTTCTGAGGGGAGTCAAATAACCCAACAGTTTTGATATTCTTGATTTGGTTTTGTGGTGAATTTGCCTTTTGGCTATACTGCTCTGATATCAAAATAAATAATAGCAAACTCAGTTTTATTTGATAATGCTACAATTTTCATAACAGCAAATGTCAATACATAGTATCAATTTATATACATGAAAAATGGGCCGAATATATAAGCCCATAATACAGTTTGTAATCCTTGAGAAGCTGCTCTGATGTATCTGAACCATTGATATGAATCAACGGTTGTGATGTGCTGTGACTTATGCCCTGGATAACCAAGTGTGCTTTTGCTAATAGTGTAATCCTGGTTTGGTTTGCTTCATTATACTCGTAAGCTAAAATAATCATATTAGTCCTATATTGCCAAATATCAGTGAATTATTCTATACAAATATCAATTCTTCACCTAATCAATCATGGAGCAAAGTAATGTGAGTTTGTGACCAGGTGGGGTATCAAAGTGATGGAATGTTGAGTCATTTTATTGGATTTGGGTACATTGTGCGATTAGCTAGTCCGCCCGATCCAAGTTGCTGAGTGACCTGTTCAGATGGGCGGTAAGGCCCAACTGTGCTGGCTATAGTATAGGAGACAGTGCGTCAGGCTGGTCACAGAGCAGCGACAACTCCTTGCTCTCTCAACGGTGGATGGATAACGGGCTGCTGCACTTTGTTTACGCAATGGATTCGGTAACAATTCTCCAACAAACCATCATTTTTCACCTATTTTTGCCCTCAATCTACTTCCAAAAATACTCCACATTACTGCTCTGTCTTGATTCATTAATTATTTCAACTAACTAGATTCAACCACTTTTCCATGGTCATAGCGCAGTACGTTCACATCATATTTCCCTTCAAAATATGATGCTATACTTATATGGACACCATTTATTATTTTCTATTACAATTCACATTGAATAGCATGCCTTAAAAGGAATTACTTTTGATGATGCCTATGTTGATATTACTCCTGAACATACGAAAAAGGTCACATTCTTGAATAAGGTACTAAGTTTCAAAATCATACACCAGTTTCCTGCTTTAACTTGTTTTTTTATGTGAGTGATGTTTTTCTTTTTTGTTGGGTTGCAACCGTCTGAGAAATTTGCATCGTAAGTTCCAGTGTAAAACAAGGAATTTATCAAGAGATCGTGGAAAAAAAAGTTGGGTAGTTGGAGATCCTTTCTATCCCAATTTCCATCAAGGGCCTCCATTACATATAAATTTAAAAGAACTATTCTGAATGCACAAGTGCAAACTTACCATTAGCAGTGGTAAACTAATTTTGGTATTGATCATATATCTGAACTTGTGTTTTGTCATCCAATTTCGTTGATAATTTATAACTAATTAATTTGTTGAAATATTATTGCTAATTTATTATATATCGAGTTTGCTATATTAAAGTTTCTTTTAAGATCGAGTTAAAGTTGTTAGCATTTTGGTCTATTGGATATTTCTGTTATCTTGCATGTTGCACCAAAAAAATAATCGACGGCCTAAACTAGAGTTTCTTCAGTATCAAACCCAGGGACATTTTTAGTAAATAGTTTATTCACATCACTTAGGATGTATTTATATAGAGTGAGCCATCAGCTATGAGAAACATATTAAATATAATAATACAAAAAATATATTATACTGCATATGCATATGTTTTATCTGTATCATAAATAGTTGTATCTGCAAAGAGATATATTGTGTATTTATTCAGGTTATGAAGGAATAGTTTAGAAATAAAAGAAAACCGTTTCTTTGAATATAATTGACTCGAATGTTTTTAACAGGTTTGTGAGAACCTTGGACCTATCGTTTTTTATTATATAAAGAGAAACAAGTAAACACCATCTCTAGTAGACCTTCCTAATTTGAGTAGCAGCTTTTGAAATATGTAGCATGTCCATGAATCAGTTTTGTTTCATCTTTTATTTAACACGGCATGAATTACAATTGTTTAAGGGTGGCATGGGTGAATCACGCTTGCGTTGCGCCACTCTGATTGCCAGTAAGATATGAGAGTGCACTATTTAGAAAGATATACTGATAGTGTAGGGTGCGCAGACGCTGGTGATACAATATCGCAAACAGAAGGAAATAAATATGCAAAAAGAAAAGTAATCACGTGTGTTTATTATGGAGATGCATAAATTATTAGATTGCATTTGAATGAGATGACAAGGAAATATATGCGTGCGCATGTTATGGAATAATATATATGCAAAAAGATATGCATATTATTTATTTCTTCATAATCGCATTGTTTTGGGATTATTTTCTTCTATCTTTGGAATGAATGAATTACTTGCTATGTTTGCGCGATTTGTTAGCGTTGTAACTTGCCTTCATTATCTTTTTACCACATCTTGGTAATTTAATCGATGGCTCTTATGTATTTGCACTAGCTATATATTGAGGGTAGACTTTATTGTAAACACATCCTGGCATTTAGCCAGCGATCTCCAAATAGAGTGTCTCTTCTTATTATCCCTAATTTAGGGCTTTGGTATATGAACTCGTATCTTGTAATCTCTTATAACTCTCTCATGTGTAATAAAATCTCTCTCCTTTGGACTGGACATACACTATAGTGGAATCAGTATAAATATTGTGCGTCTCTTTCTTGTTTATTATTATTTACTATTTATTTGGAGTAATAGAATAATTGCTGTTAGATTGAGTGATGTTCAAATTAGCAAATCTAGATCTTGTTTATTGTTTTTGGACATTTGTGAAATTTTTGCACAACATATTGGTATAAGAGCAAGATGATTTGTTTAAATTTATACATCAATGACCTCTAGAAAGAGCGGTAGATCCGATGGTGTTTATGTTATTACTCATTTGGATGGAAAACGAGATTTTGTGCAATATGGAAGTTAAATATGGAGGAGATTATGTTGAGAGAGAAGAGTGTTACGGTCTTGAAAATTTGGTGATAAGGAGTTTAGTGAGTTGAAGGAACAACTAGATTTGAGTACCTCTATCTACTTCATGGCTCAATGTTGATGTGATAGTCTTATGTTGATTTTCGTGGGAAATTTGTTGCTTGGTAGATAAGGTATGTAGGAGGTTAGAGATTTGTCTTGCATACAGAGATTTGAATTAGCCTTGTTATATCCATTGGCTTTTATTTTTTGGCTATGTGTTTAGATTGGTGATTAAGAGAATTTTTTAGTCTCGGTGGCTTTTACGTTATTTTGGTATGCACCTTTTTTGATTTTGGATATTTACAACATTTTGTTAGAGGACATGGACATAGTCTGTGCTCCTTAGCGAGGTGTGATGGGGGGTAGCCTTGCCGGAACCCAATGGGTAAATATTCAATTTTGGTCTGTATCTCGTTAAGAGATTTTGGTTGAAGGTGGAGTTCATTTCCAAGAGTTGTATGTTACAAAGATAATTTGACTCAAGGTGGAGTTTTGGAGATATGTAATTTTGCATCAACGTGGAGTGTTAAATGTTGGTGATAAAAAATCATAAACAGAAGGAAACAAATATGCAAAAAGAAAAAGTAATCACATGTGTTCATTATGGATATGCATAAATTATTGGATTGCATTTGAATGAGATGACAAAGAAATATATGCATGCGCACGTTATGGAATAATATATATGCAAAAAGATATGCGTATTATTTCTTTCTTTGTAATAGCATTGTTTTGAGATTATTTTCTTCCATTTTTGCAATAAGTGAATTACTTGATATGTTTGCGCGGTTTGTTATCATTGTAACTTGCTTCCATCATCTTTTTACTACATTTTGGTAATTTAATCGATGGCTCTTATGGATTTGCACTAGCTATATATTGAGTGTAGACTGTATTGTAAACACATCCTGACATTTAACCAGCGATCTCCAAATAGAGTGTCTCTTCTTGTTATCCCTAATTTAGGGTGTCATGGCCCGTTTTTCCGTACCCTTTGAATCAACAATAAACCACACATGTCAGCTCAATTTGCACGAAAATACGGAACATGAAGGATAATAAAGAAAATAAGACATAACAGAATCTCACACGAATGGAATAACATATAATATTGAACAAATATTTTACAGCGAAAAACTTTTAAATACATATATCAGAGTCTAACCTAAATTTAGCTTGGACGGTTATAAACATCTGTCCTTACAATTGCTTACAAACATCAACTAAAACAAATCAAGTACAGCGGATAATAGAATATGTCCGTACATAGATGAATATCTCCAGCTCTCATCTGGAAACTCTAACCGTCTTCAATTAACATGAAACTACTCGAATCTGACCTGAGTATTGAAAATACCCGGATCAGACTTGATAAACCAGCGTGAGAAAAACTCAATAATTAACGACAGTCTCATTATATCAGCCTTTGAATAAAATCCTTTGAAATAAAGTGTATCTTATAAGACTACGCCCACACATAAACACGGACGGGTTTTTACCTTATGATAACTAAAACACTTTTATATCAAAACGTTCGATATTATTACTAATGACATTCTTTGAAAACATTTGCAAATAAACTTATTAATCTTATTCGAAATGGTTACCCATATAGCATTTCAAGGCTATTCATTACGCCAATACAAACAAAACCGCATGCTCTTATTGAAGAATGAATTTCCATACAAATGACCGGGTGAAGGATCTACCTTTCGAAATGGGTACACCTCTAGATGGATGTCCCGAGGAACCATCATAAAGCTCCTCTACCAACACAAAATCGACCTACATCTATAACTTGATAGTGCCGAATATGTCATCCCCCGATCGTTACCGACCTTTAACCGAGCGCTCGTTTTCCATACACCACATTAATTTACATCCCAAACGTCGTAGCGGAAAGAAATATATCTAGAACGGGATGATCATACCCTACTTGAGAATGACCCCCTTAGCCTTGTCGCATCTAATCATGTTTCGGTCATTTCCGGTTTGATGAGGCTTGAGGCTACGATTACCTTTTCATATAGCACATATCACATCTTGGAATGTCACGTTACCATTTTCGTTAACTACTAATTGCCTTCCATAAAAATGCAACCCTTGAGCTCGTACGTCTCAAAGAGGGTGTTAAGCTAAGAGAAGTTGCTTTCTCCGCCGCCATTGATGTACTCTTTGTAAAAACCAATGTACGTAATCTTTAGAAATGCAATATCAGACAAACGTCCATACAAGTTGTCCAGGAATAGGACAAACCGAAGGCACTCCCATACTACCACTAGTAGCGAGTAGTCCTTGCAATCCGAAAAATAACCATCACGAGAAAACCACTACTATAAATAACTCTATAAAGGCGGTCAACCAGAGCATGTTCAACAAGCAGTCTCCACGCTATGAAGATCCATGGTCTTCAATAATCATCATCTTCAACATGTTTTCACGTTCGAACGTACACATTGGTTCGAAGTGGTTTTCGGATAGGAATTACCCAAATCCGACCCCGGTTTCTTCGAAATCCAATTATCGATAGAAAGTGAATATGCGTATACAAGATTTATTAAGTCTCTTTTCACTTTAATTCTTATTGGAGATTTTGAAATCTCTTTCTTTTGATATAGAATAATTCTAAGTAATTCATTCTTTCACTTCGGATAATATCTGGAAATTCTTTTCTTAACTCTCGATCCAAATTTCTTAACTTTTTGACGGGTTAAAAAGAATGTTATTTAAGACATCGTTTACGATAAACCCTAAAATCAATCTTAGCAAACATTTTTAAGTAAATAGGATTATGAAAATCATTCATTTTGGAGATTGCTTAAATTTGGATAATACCAACCTTCTTTTATTTTAGAAACTTAACAAAATCTTTTTATTTAAGAGCATTCGAGCTTTCCATTCGATCTGTTCCACCCCTCACCTACGAAAAGAAAACATAGGTCAGGTAAGTTCAGGGCACGGGTTGCTCCATCCCTAACCTTAGTTAAACACCTTGTTTTATCTTTTCGGATCTCACAGGCGGGACAAATGTACTAGCCGTTTCCGCATACACAGTTATTAACTTTATTTTGGAATTGCTTATAAAGATTCCAAATTACCTTTTAAATGCTTAATTTTCTTTTGAAAACGTTCACAATTGATTCTGGAAAATATCATTATATTCAAACTCATATTTGAAATGTTATAGAATTCGCAGCATAAAAGTGCTGTGGAAAGTGCTATATAAGCTAATTTGATTAAATCAACTTTTAAACATTTGATAATTCATATTTTCCAATCCAAATCTCTTTTAAAATCTTTAAATGGATTTATCAAATCTATTTCATATTTTTCCAATATTAAAACATCCATTTAAACAGATTTCCTGTTATGGTCACTTAATTGCACTTGCGCGATTTTTCTAGAAAATTGATTTGGACTTATTTCAAAATCTACTCAACGAAACTTTGATTTTTTTCTTCGTTTAGAAGATACGGATATAATGGTCTAGAATTTTCTTATCTCAAAGAATTCCGAGCTATATTTGACTCTATACACTCGTCTGAACTTTTCGGCGCGAAATCGCGAACTACCGTTGCGCAACGCACCTAGTTTTAACTTATTTTTCTATATTTGAAATAATCTATTCCAATTGAATTCTATTACTTATAAAATCATTACAAATCATTTTAATATTTTCACTTTTAAAGTATTTAAAATACATTTTCACTATTAACATGTTATAATATCATTATATTCCTATTATTTAAATTTTAAATTTTAAATTTAAATTTCAACTCAATTTCAATCCTACTTCAAATCAAACACATTTAAAACTTAGATTTCAAATCTACTTTCAATTTAAACTTCAATTCAACTTTGATCTCAACTTTAATTTTCAAAATCGATTTCAATTTCAATTTCACTATTCATCTCAATTTCAATTTCACTTTAACTATCATTTTTAAATTCGCTTCACTCTAAATTTCAAATTCTCTTTTATTTTTACTTTAATTTCACTTCTAATTGAAAAGAGATTTATTTTTCCAAAATATCTCATATCACTAAAATACGGTCTTATTAATAAAGTGATTACTTAATCAAAATGAACATAATCAATATCCATAATTATCACTAACATAACATCCATTCAACCAATCACATAACATATAATTTTAAATCCAACATTCACTATTAATACCATAACGGAATATATTATCATAATTCAATTATCTACCCAACAATCAAATCATCCATATTAACAATCAAATAAATATTCATAGGTCATAAGGTTATAAATATGGCTGTTTTAACTTAGCCAAAATATAAATTCAAAAGCGATGAGAAATTCTCACCTTTATATCCACTCCATTAAACTTTAACGTGCAATACACGTCTCTCGCTAACGTGCTATTTTCAACGTTTCGCCTTTTGCCGCTTTCCTTTCCTTCTCCCTTTTCTTTTCTTTCTTTTCTTTTGTTCCTTTTTTATTAGAGAGGAGGGTGTATGGCTCGGCTAGGGGGTGCATGGGCTTGGGTATGTGGCTTTGGGCTTTAGGCGCGTGTAGGTGGGTGTGGGAGCTCGGGTTTGGTGCTTTTGGGTTCGGCCGTGGAGACTTGAGGTTGGGTAGGTGATTTGGGAGAGGGGTAGGTGATTTGGGAGATGGTGTGGCTAGGTTTTGATGATGTGGTGGTGATGGCTTGGAGGTAGAAGGAAGAATGGAGGTGGAAGAGAGGTTGGATGTCACAGAAATGGAGGTGAAGAAGAAGGAGAAAGTGAAGAAGAAGGTAGAGAATGAAGTGTGAGAAATGAAAGGTATGGATGCATATTTATACTTGAGCTTTGGATGGCAAATGACTAAAATATCATTCTCTACTTTTTTGACTTTTCATTTACTTTTTTATCCTTGATTTATCCTCTTAAGGATATGTATTAATGGTGATGTTAAAGATAGGAATGATTACTTACCTTTTCTTTCTTGAATTTTATATTTTAAAAAGAAGACTTTTGCTTTGGTTTGATTTGTATTAATGGTAGGCATATGTGTCATTACTTCTTTTAGTTACTTATCTTTTTATACTTTAGTTTATTTGAATTCTATGTGTACAAGTAATATCATATATAAGAGAAAAGAAAGATATGTAATGATGTTGTTTTATTAGTTTACTTTTCACTCTTTTTTCAAATCATGTATTAACATTATTTTTATCATTTATGTAAACTTTTCAAAAGTAAACTCTTTTTATCTTTTAGTGCTAAATGTAAAGTGTTTAAATTTTTTGTAAGAGCATCTCCAACAGTTTGGAGTGCGGAAATTCGATTTTCCGCACTCCAAAATGTTGGAACCCTCATTTCTACAATAGAAATGAGGGCAGACACCTGTTGAACAGGCGCCTGGGCATCAGGCGCCTGTTCAACAGGTGCCTGCGTTTACAAAAGCCGGGCGCCTGTTGAACAGGCGCCTGATGCCCAGGCGCCTGTTCAACAGGCGCCTGGTTAACGCGCCTATAACAGGCGCGTTTTCCCCCTCCCCCCTCATTTTCCTCCCCTCCGTACTCTTTTCAGCAAATTTTTTTAACTCAGCTCTGCGTCCAAATGCCGCCCCGTCAGGTCAAAACTGGTAGACGCACCGTTCGATATACGACCGATGCCAATATCGGACCTGTTCATGTCCCTCCTGATGCTACCGTCACTCCAGACGATCTTCGATATTTGCACGACTTGCCACCCACTGTTTCGCATCGACTTACTACAGCTATAGCGATGCCACAGGTATACGGTTAGTTATTTATTGCTTGATGAACGACCATGTAAATATACGGTTATGTATAATAATTCTTTGTTTATTTTAACGGTTATAATAATCATATATTTAGTTTCGTGTATGTATGAGTATTTTGATCAAAACGGCTGAGGTAGTTGGTATAGGTGTATGTCTGAGTATTTTGATCAGTTACCGGAGTCGATTTTGGATAGGCTACGTGTGTCACCTTTTGGTGAATTTCTTGCTTTACCTAGATTTGCACATGTAGATCGTTGTCCGGTAGAGGCCCTCACCGAGAGATGGTGGCCTACCACTCACACATTTCATTTCCCTGATTTTGAGCTAGGACTGACTCCTCTAGATTTTTATATGCTCACTGGCATAGAGGTTGATAGACCCGACCGTCTACCTGTTCCATTTGATAGTTCATTTGAGGAGATCGAGTCATATTCAGCTTATTTACCGACTTTGGCCGATGAGGAGGTTAGAGGAGGAGCTGTTACTCTCCCTTGTTTGCAGCGGTATATAGTAGAGTACATGGCTGTTGAGGATATGCACACTCCGGTTATTCGTGCCTTCATACTATACCTTTTTGGGTCTACATTTTTTACTAACAATAAGGGCACTATTAGGCTTGGTTTTTTGGCTGGATTAGTTGATGTGGATGGACTACATATATATGATTACGGTACTGCTATTATTGGTTATTTGTACGTAGCATTACATACTTATGCACTTCAGCAGTCTAGACAGATGTATGGATTTTGGTACATTCTGCCATTTTGGTACTACGAGTATACTGCCAATATGCACCCCCGACTAATTGCAGAGGCAAATGCCATACCTTATATTTACTTTCCTAGATTGCGTCGTTGGGGTCCTCCTATGCATTTGCCCCGTGCTGCACAAGGGGTGCACAATGAGCTGATGGAGGCTAGACAGCAAATGGATATGAGGCGGCGTGGTAACATTATTGTTCGTCCATGGGATCAGTACTTACAGTTCCTAGAGCCCGGTCTGATCATTCACTCACATTTCAGTTTTCCATGTCGCGACGCGGGATTTGCTTTCAGGTTCCTACATGTCCATTCATATGGTATTTAGGGGAGCGGTGTTGGCTACAGTTGTATGGAATAGTTCGCATTCCATCTGATCCGCTACCATGGGATGATATGTATGGTGATATTAGGGTTGGACCAGCTTATATTCTTGCGATGAAGGGTGCGGGATGGGTGGATGGTGAGCCATTTATAGTTCTTGGGGACTTTGATTCATATTGGGCTCGAGTAGCCCCACGTGCTTACGCGTTGCCTGATTATATTTGGGGTTTGAACCCCGATCATATTGGTCCACGTACCTCTTCCGGTAGAGTTCCACTACCTCCTGCCACCTTTGAGCCTACATCATCTCAGTACACGCAGCCTCCTACTTTCGACCCCCCTCCACATTCGTTTAGAGCATATGATGTACATCGTCAGGTGGTGGAGTACCCCTTCCAATATCCTGCAGATGACGATATTACGGGTGTACCATCCGCCGGATTGTATCAGCCTCATCAGGTTTGTACGAATTTTAACTGTTCTTTAATGTATAATTCGTTTATAACTTGTCATTATATTCTCCACCTATGTATAATTCTTTTTTGCACATATCAGTATTCTCAGTACATGGATTATGATAGATAGATGATTGCCGCATTTGAGCGTATGACGCTCGATTATACACAGATGATGTATCAGTGTTACCAAACTGCGATCCAGCAACAACAGACTCAGTATGATGCGCAGGTATAGGGATTACAGACCCAGATTCAACAGCTTCAGGAGCAGCTCAATGCCAAACCTCAGCCTCATGACTTTGATGACGTCAACGATGACAGTGACGACGACAGTGGAGACGATTAGGAGATTGATAGCGGTTCCGATCACATAGACTGATGTGCCGCATTTAGATGTTTTAGACTGTGTTAGTATTTTTCATACCGTACATTAGTTGGTTGCATATTATGTTGGTAATGATGCTACTGTTATATCTGATTGTCTATATGTTATGGCATTGTGTCGATTATATTTTGTGTTGATTATTGCATTGTGTTGATGTTAATTTACGCTTGTTTATTATTAAGCGTATATGAAGTCAGAATGTTGAACAAACAAACACAGTTGTGTTTGTTTGTCAAAATTTGTATGGATGTTTGACACGTGGACGTTAATCCTATGCTTCATTTTTTTGATGCGGAGCACGACCTCTTTATTAAGATAAAATGTTATATTCTAATGTCACAACATTTAAAAGTTTAGTTAAATCAATCAACGTGTAACATAATATTTTCGGCTACAGAATTGACACTGTTAGTAAATTTTTATATACAAACGGATCAAATGTGCGATGATGAAGATATAATGGCAACTCAGTTTTGGGACACTTTTGCTGAACTTTACAATAGCAATGTTGATGGTAGAAGTAGACGTACGCTGGTGGAGTTGAGGACTGGTTATGGGAACTTCTGCAATGCCTGTACGCGGTACAGTACGGTTATCAATGAGGTTATATTTGAAAATTTGTTTAAACCAACCCGTTCTACATTTGAAGGATGTTACTTTCTCAAATACCACAGCACATTCATTGGACATGAGGCTTGTATCATACGTCAAAATTGGCTAAAACGATTTGGATATCCATAATTAGAGTGTATTATTGTTGAATGTGTTATTGTTTCTGTGTATGCATATTTATTATTGTCTTGTTTATGAGTAATTTTAACTTTCTAATGCATTGTCAAATCAAAACACAGTGCTAATATTTAAACATAATTAATTTTTAACGTTCACACTCTTCAATATATATGTAAGAGCTTTTCTTCTCCAACACACAATTCAGTTCTCTGCTCTTTCAGGCTTCTCATCCTCCTATCAATGCCTTCCTGGTCATCATCTATTGACTCTGATGTCGGGTACGTTCCAACGGAAAGCGAACACACCGATGAAGATTGGAATATCAATTACCAAGACCAACATTATGAGGACGTTGCTCGAGAATTCCCAAATCTTGACCAACTCACACTTCAAGAAGATGTTCAACCAGTACATGAACAGTTGGTTCATCAACAATCACAGGAGGTTGAACAAGTACAAAATTTGCAACCTTCGGTTGAACATGAGGCTGACTCTTACACAGTATTTTGCCCATTGTGGTTATAAGGTTGAAGTTGTGGTTAGAGCTAATGGCGAAGATATTGGTCGTCGAATCCAGTTGTGTCCTTTCTGGCCTGAAGGGTGCAATTATGCAGAATGGGTTGATGAACGGCTTTGCCCAAGGGCCATAACATATGCCAACGAGCTGGAACAAGAAATGAGACGTCTCCGAAATATCGTGCACAACTTACAATTTGACCGTAACCGCTAGTTTCTTAATGGAGTGTATCATTATTGTGGAGTGCATTACTGTGGAGTGTATTATTGTGGAGTGTATTATTGTAGAGTGTACTATTATGTAGTGTATTATTATGGAGTGTATTATTATTATGGTTGTACTACTGTGGAGTCTATTATTATGGAGTGTATTATTATGGAATGTATTATTGTTTGTGTATTTATTGTCGTTGACTGTATTAATGTTTGGGTGTTTGAGTAACAATGACTTGTTTGTTTCTGTATTATTGCGTTAAGAATATGACAACAATTGTATGATGGGACAAGACAGTGCAGACGTTACATTGCAGACAAGACACTACATCATCAGTTAATAGTGTATGATGGGACAAGACACTGCATCAACAGTCAACAGTTGTATGATGGGACGAGACAGTGCAGACGTTACATTGCAGACAAGACACTGCATCATCAGTTAATAGTGTATGATGGGACAAGACACTGCATCAACAGTCAACAGTTGTATGATGGGACGAGACACTGCATCAATAGTCATAGTGTTTAAGCTATAACAGGCTTGTTAGATGCTGAGAAGTATTATTGCTCATTTTTATTTCATACAATTTCAACTATAAGAAATGGCGGCAGAAGATTATATATTTTTTGATGATAGCGACGAGGAATTTGATGAAATGATGGAAGATCATTTTCGTCGCGAAAATGAACTATTAAGTATGGCTGCACTACAGGTTGGTCAATCGAGTAGGAAACACGATGGATCAGTTGTTGGTCGTCGGTATAAAAATCGTACGCATTCAGGGCACGACGACAGACTGATGGAAGACTACTTTGTTCCAAATCCTACTTACACAGATGTTGATTTTAGAAGAAGATTCCGCATGCGGCGTCCACTATTTCTTAGAATCCTAGAATGCGTCAAGCAGCATGACAAATATTTTATCTTCAAAACCAATGCATCTCGTATAATGGGATTGACTGGAATTCAAAAAATGACAGCTGCACTCAGAATGCTTGCATACGCAGGCCCAGCGGATGCGCTTGATGAAAATTTGAAAGTGGAGGAAAGCACGGTATTAGAGTGTTTGGAGCATTTCTGTCAAGCTATCGTGGACATTTACGGTGATCAATACTTACGCAGACCGAACGAGGTGGATATTGTGACGACCCGCCCTTCTACTACTAGAAAGACGTATCATCATTAAGAAATAAAGGGGTAGAAAATAGAAAAGAAAGAGAAAGCAAGAACAACAACATCAGAATCTCACAGCGGAACGGAAAAAAATATAATATATCACATAAATATTACATAGTTTAATACATCAATCAGAGTTATACAGATCATACATCACATACTAGGCAGTTATAAACTCCTGTCTAGTTAATACAACTCAATACAATACAGACAAAACAACTCAGAGATATCAACACAGCGGAACACCATATATATCTATATATCTACAACGTAGAATCCTCCTGCTCCATTGTTCCTCCAGAATTCGTCAAATCCAACCTGAATCCCTTGGCTACCCGTAAAAATTTGGTTACCCGAGAGTTTATGAAAACACAAAAATAAACTCCAGGTCAGACATGGGTCTGGTATGAGTAAACGGTTTAAAGTTGTTTAACTTTGAAAACATTTGAAAATAAAGGTATCACGTAAGACTCCCCACAAATAAATACGGGTAAGTTTTTACCTTACGCTAACCAAAACATTTCATAGGAAATCTAGTGATATTATAATAGTGTCTAGGGTTTTCAAGTAAATAGAAAATAGCCGAAATTGTTACATTCGTTAAATTCCAGCTACTAGCCACAAAAGTGGGTAATACAAATCAAAACGGTAGGGTCTCGTAGGGAAAATGGATTTCCAACAATGACAGGGCTACTGGGGTACCGCCCGTCACAGTACTGGGCCTAGATCACCGTACCGAGGATTACTCCCTTCATCCCCTGCAACACAAGGCCGGAACCATTCCTTACTGAACAGTCCCGAACAAGATAAACCCCGCGGTTGTAGCTAGCAACCGCCGACTAAGCCGAAATATAAAAAGGGACGTCTAGACAGGGGAAATATCTTGTCCTGCTTGGGCATGACCCACCTAACCTTGCTGCATCTCCCCTGTTTTAGCCATTCCCGGTTGATGAGGCTTGAGGCTGCGATTACCTTTAAAGAACATATCACTTAGAATGCTCATCGTTCGCCTGACGATGTGCCGAAAGCATTCAATCCATACAAGTTCGTTCCGGGTTCGAACGAAACCGAAGGCATTATCTCGTTACACTCGTTTTGGAATCACCCTCAGAGTCAACGATGATAACCCTTGCAATCTGAAAACACCATCTCGATCTTCATTTCAATGTTCACGACCTAACGTTTAAATTGGATCGATGTGGTTTTCGGAGAATCAAAAATTGATTCTTCCGATCCCGGTCTCATCAAATCCAACCGCCATTTTAAGGGCCAAGTTGTCTAATTAACTTAACAGTTTAAATAATTTAAATTCAACAATTGAATTAACATAGCATTTTATCACAGACAAAATATATACAAGCATCATAGATATATCATGGCATATCAGAGAGCATCACAGAATATCATAAATTTATACATCACAAACCAGGCATCCTACATACACAACAATCCATAAGCAATCATTTAAATTCTCATTGTAATTAATTTGATTTTAAAAATCAATTTTTTTAAAAATTCATCGCTTGATGCTGTTTTCTTAATCGTTAATTAATAGTTAATTACTTATTTTCTTTCAAATTATTTACTTACAATTAATTACTTATTTCTTTTCAAAATTGTCTTAACGATTTCTTAATCAACTATTAGATCCTAATTATATTTTATTACTCACTATTAATTTAGTTACTTCCCTACTCAAGTGATTTCACTTTAATTACATAATTAACTACTACCTGATCATTAATTAAAAACTTTAACTATTTATTAATAAGGTTTAATTACCATTTAGTAACTGCTAATTACTTAATCAATCAATAATTAATTCTACAACAAGCTACTTAATTAATTATCTATCGATTCATAATTAAATTACTTGATTTAACCAACTATTAATTCATTCATTAATTAACTTACGTAGTTGATTTCCATTTATTTATTTACTTATAATCCATCACTAACTATGTTTGAATTATTTTTAATTACTCAACTACTAATCTTTTATTTATTTCCTTAAGTAGCTAATTACTATTTATTCTTCACAAAATAGTTACATAACCCAAACTCTATTTAGGTTTTAAAAAAAAGATAATCATTCTTAATTACTTTCGAAAATAATTTATTAATATCAATCATTTAACTTAATTAACGTTTAAAGGTCTCCCCTTTCTTATATGTTGAAAATCAATTTTAGTGTTAACTATAAACTTTGATTATTAGTTAACTTGTATTTCTTAATTAAAATGATTTAAGTGTTTAAGGAAAGTCGTTAAACTTTTGACTATAATAATTAAAATTTTAACAAAAATTAGTTTAATCCTCCTTTAAACATTTCAAATCTTATCATGTTTAAACAAATTTGAGGAGACAAACTTGCTCAACTCTGAGATACTGCGGTTTACCAATTCCGGGTTTCCTCTTATTCAAACTCGAGTGCAACTTCGGTTTGCACGCGAATACTCCCCGAGTCACCTCCTGGAAACCCTTCTTCTTCTCCTTATACTTTTTTTTTAGGTAAAAACTGTACTAAGTGAAAAAGAAACTATCAGTATCTCACGCGACACAACGAGAAATAACCCGAGTCTTCTCCCCATTTCACTCGAGCGCGACCCGAGTCGACCCCTCTCGCCGTTCACAGACACGCTGTCCTGACTCCAACGCCACCGTGCACGTACACGGTGGTTCGGCGGACCTCCAGAAGCTCTCGTCGGCACCCACAAACCACGTGTCCCCTCCTCACCCACAATCGAAACCCAGAAATACGAAACAAGGTCAAAATCGAAATTTTGCCTTTATGTACGAAAACCGAAGCTCACCTCTGGCAGTAAACGGCCTCGCCACCGCTCCACACTTCACCGGAGGCGCCTAAAATTCAACCACACCCCGATATCACGACAAGCTTCCTCCCTGTTGAATTTCATGAAGCTCGAACACGTGAAGACGTCGATCTTTTCATGTTTACTGACATGTTTAAAACTTGAAATAAAACCCTACAATGATCCTAACTCTCAAATTTTCTCAATGGAAAAAATATTGTATATTTTTCTCGAAATCATTGGTATCTAAACTATCTACATACCCAATTTCAACTGTTTAAATTGATTAAAGTGTCTGAAATTCAAAAAAATATTTTTTTTACTTAAGTTCAAACTTCTCTTTAAAAACCAATCTAAAAATCTTATTTTTAGTTTTAAAAATCATAACTTACAATATGAATTCAATATATAGTCTTGAATCCAAATTTTGCAACAATCGAATAATTCCAATTATCACTTGATTTCCTGTACCTTGATATTACAGTGGTATCCTTTAATAGTTGGTTTAAATCAACTTCCTAACAACCATTATTCGAAGTTTATCATCTTGTTTGTTGAGAATTTGAAGCTACTCAATGGTTTAAATGATGGTAATTTGAGTATTAGAACCAATACGCAACCTGTATCAAATTCCAAAGAACACCAAACATACAAATTCATGTGTAAACTGAAGCATAAATAAACAGTTAATAATTAATGTTTGAACTGTTTTTAAATAACTTAAACCCTTTTTTTAAAAAATAAATAAATATTAAGTTTACTCACCTGCCTGTTTACAGAAAGTATAGATGTTTTGAAACTGGGTTGCTTGGAGTTTAAAACTGCAATTTTGAATCTGTTTTTATTTGAACTAAATTTGAGTTTGCTCTCCTTTTCCAGCTTAGTTCTCTCAAGTTTTTGGTTATGTGTTTTGTTGAACAAACCAGAACTAACAAGCAACTGCATATATAAAAGATAATAGTGGTATGGAGAAGTATTATCTGGACAGGCCTTATTTGTTTTTGACCAAATAGGATTGTGAATTAATTTACTGCAATATGACATTTCGGCTGAAACATTAATCTGTAGCCTGAAATGACAAAATGTACTTAGCTTTAATGAATATGTCTTCAAATGTGTTAACATACAATTAATGTTCCCTGATTGTTTTTATGCTAAGATGGTAACAATTAACACTTTGGTTCCTAACTTAGCTTACATCATAGAATTATGGTTGGCTGCTTTAAAGATATTTTCTTGAAGGTTGTACTTTTGCAGATAAACATGGCTTGTATATGAAGCTACTCATTTGTCTTGTTATTTTTATTTGGAAATAATATATTTCAGTTTGATGTTTTGCATGATAACCCCTTGTTCATTTCTTCTAGTTTACATTTCCTAGCTTGAATAAATACATACATACTTGTCAGGTCAATGTCTTGAGTATAAAGACATTTGTTTTGTATAAAACCCTTTGTCTTATATTTTATATTTTGACTAATTTTATTTTATACTAGTGCTTATATTTTTAGCTTTATACATTCATCTGTATCCCTAATTTAGCTACCCATTATTAAATTATATACATGTGTTTGTCTAATATATAATATTTATATTTATATTGAACATTATCATCTATTTATATTTTATACTTTATATTGTTAGAATTAGATTTAAACATTATCATCTAAATGTTAACCAAAAGAAAGTATTTTAATTTAATAATGAAAGATAAATATTATAAGGGAATTTATTTTAGAATTTTCAAACATTACTTTCCATGAGTATTATTTTATTCTAAACATAAACAATATTAAAGTATTTTAAATTAAATTATATAAGATAGTTTTTTATTGTAAATATTATTAAGATATTTGTTCCAAATTTTAAATTTTATTTTCTTTCAAAATACCAATATATATATTATAAATAAATGGCAATATTTCCAAAATTATATTCATTTTAATATGATCAGATTACATTTTATTTAATTAAATCAAATGTTTAAATAAATAAACGGGGCCAAAATCCAGGGTTGTTACATTCTTTCCCCCTTAAAAGAATTTCGTCCCCGAAATTTAAAACAAAGATATTTTAAAAGCTATTATTCCATCCATTTAAACATACATATTATTCATACATAGCAGACAACCAATCAGTCTACTCAAACACACATCACTAGTTATCCGAACATAAATCCGGATAAGCTTTCCTAAAATTATCGAGAGTTTGTCTCTCGATGATGAATAATCCAAACTGGATTCCTGACCACAATTAAATTCGACTCAACTTCCAATTTCCTGAATTACTGGTTTAACAATTAATGATGAATCATGAACAAATTTCCTGAGATATATGGGATACACAATAAATTCCAGACATCCATTCTGGAAATTAAATTCTGAAATCCACAGTATTAACTCTTTCCAAATTTATTGACTTCTTTACAGAATTCCAATATTTATTTTAAATCAATACCGTACGATGTACATATACCATTCGTACGTAATATCAAATCCGATCGCTCGATCACACAATTTCATTTCCAAACTAGTATCATCCACCCGACTTCCTAGTGCAGACTCAGAACTGGTTTCTTGATCAGAAACTGTCATTCTCCTTGCATAGTCACAACTATGATAGAGAATTTCGAGCATCAATCAAAATCCAAATCCATTGGTTCGTCGTCGAAAATCGAGTGAAAAATTCTAATTCGGATCGATATAACTATCTCGAAATTCTGTGCTCGAATCTGGATCTAATTGCTACGTGAATAAAATCATATACGTACATCCTACGTATTTATATTCATTGATTATCAACCATATCAATTTTCTTTTATTCACATTATTCTGATGCTATCCACTTGGAATAATTTCTCAGTATCAATTTTACTTAAGATTTCACTCTTCATGTCTTAAGCTTAATATAAGCATTATATATATCCTTATATTATTACTCTATCACTTTAGCCTTAATCTTCTTATTTAAATCTGAATATTTAATTTTTATTGACTATCTTTTCATTTATAACTGATTCTTATCATTATGTTAAATTAGTTTCATTCATTAGTTTACTTTAAATTTTCAATTTGAAATTGTTTTGTTGCTAATTTTTTTTTTTTCAAATTCTGAAAAGCTTTGACATATTCTCCATTACATATTTTCATAAGCATATATGTAAGGTTCCAATCCTCAACACCATTAATCTCAACCAATTTTCAAACCATTCCCTTTTAATTAAAAGGAATTTACAACTTACTTGCTCATATAATCCATTTAAGCAATACAAACTCATATCATCTTATTTTCTTCAAACTGTTCCACCCAACAATTTAGGTTTATTCTATTTCTCCAATTTTCATTCAAATCTTTGATTTGATTTTCCTTTAATCAAGCCCAACTATTTACTGATTAGTTTATCTTTTATCCATTCTTAAATTTATATTAACATTAACAATTCATTATTGAATTTATTCATAATAAGGTTATTCAATTTATACTTGAATTAAATTTGTTAACGACTCACACCATTTCTATTTAAATCCAATTCAAGACTTACTTGGTTTACATTTACTTATTTACATAAGAATTTTATTTTATTCAATATTATTTATGACTCGATTGAATTTATTCAAACTCAGTTTTATTTTAACTCAACTTCAGTTAAAATTTAGCTACTTACAAATCTTTCAAATTTATTTCTCAATATATGAGCTCAAAACTTATTTGTCTACTTAATAGATTATATTTCTCATTTGAGTCATTTCATCTTATAATCACAATTTCAGATTATATATATATATCTATACAGCACTTACCATCTTAAGGTATAAATTTCCATCTCACATTTACAATCATTTTACCTTCAAATTTTATAGCCAACTAAATTCATTTTGCATTCCAATTCCATTTAGCTTATCTCAGGTTAAACTCAGGTATATTCTTATTTCATTTACTTAAGTTAAATTAATTCCGGGATTAAAATTCCCGATTTCATCTTATTATTATCAACTTTACTTTATAAGTTCAATAGTTGATTTATTCAAACCAATACATTATTAATTCGAATTCTTAGAATTCAATTGCCCGGTTTTCATTTCCAAAATCATTTTAAAAAGATACCACAAATACCCAGTTGGTACATCAAATCAAATTTTCAAATCCCAAACACTTGTTTTCACCAAAATGAATTTTCTCCTTTGAAAATTTTAAAACAACTTGTATGCCCAACAACCCCAAACAATATCATAACCAACTATCCTGGTAGCAATCCATCACTTTAGAAACTCGAAAATGAATACTGATGATGTGGCCATCACCATCAGGATTATTTTCCAGCGACTGAAGTGAGTTCAGTGCTTTCTTACTTTCACAAATTTTCCCAAAATAATTTCCATTCAACCATATTTTCCAAAACAATACTCCATTATTGCCTTCAAATCTTTGGAAAAACATTTCAAACATTTCCAAGATTTCAAATTCCCAAATTCTTTTGTTTTAAATTTATTTAAACACCTCTTAAATTTCCGGGACTTAAATTCTTGTTAAATCAAATTTTAGCTATATTCCTTTTGTATTAAAGATCATACTTAGACAATTTTATTTGTTTATAGACCACTCAAATTTAAATTTTTATTTGGTTGTTGTATTAACAATCACACATCCAAATATATATAATAATTTCAAAAAAAAATATTTCTTTTATATCAAAATATAATTTTGGATAAAATTATTTCATTTATCCTACTTTAAAAATCAATATTGTGTCGAATCGCTCTATTTAAGTGTTTAGAAACCCCTTCGATACAGTTTTCGAGGCTGTGCCGACAAAGGTTCATATACCACTCAATAAATCAATCAACGCAATATAAAACAACTTTATATTCACTAACAAATACGCGCTCATATCTATTAATACACTCAAACTCATTTTAGAGTTCTACAAACTCTATTCCATGAGTAATTCTTACCAGAGCCAAGGTTATCACCAACCTATGCTCTGATACCAACTGTGATGACCCGCCCTTCTACTACTAGAAAGACGTATCATCATTAAGAAAGAAAGGGGTAGAAAATAGAAAAGAAAGAGAAAGCAAGAACAACAACATCACAATCTCACAGCGGAACGGAAAAAAATATAATATATCACATAAATATTACATAGTTTAATACATCAATCAGAGTTATACATATCATACATCACATACTAGGCAGTTATAAACTCCTGTCTAGTTAATACAACTCAATACAATACAGACAAAACAACTCAGAGATATCAACACAGCGGAACACCATATATATCTATATATCTACAACGTAGAATCCTCCTGCTCCATTGTTCCTCCAGAATTCGTCAAATCTAACCTGAATACCTTGGCTACCCGTAAAAATTTGGTTACCCGAGAGTTTATGAAAACACAAAAATAAACTCCAGGTCAGACATGGGTCTGGTATGAGTAAACGGTTTAAAGTTGTTTAACTTTGAAAACATTTGAAAATAAAGGTATCACGTAAGACTCCCCACAAATAAATACGGGTAAGTTTTTACCTTACGCTAACCAAAACATTTCATAGGAAATCTAGTGATATTATAATAGTGTCTAGGGTTTTCAAGTAAATAGAAAATAGCCGAAATTGTTACATTCATTAAATTCCAGCTACTAGCCACAAAAGTGGGTAATACAAATCAAAACGGTAGGGTCTCGTAGGGAAAATGGATTTCCAACAATGGCAGGGCTACTGGGGTACCGCCCGTCACAGTACTGGGCCTAGATCACCGTACCGAGGATTACTCCCTTCATCCCCTGCAACACAAGGCCGGAACCATTCCTTACTGAACAGTCCCGAACAAGATAAACCCCGCGGTTGTAGCTAGCAACCGCCGACTAAGCCGAAATATAAAAAGGGACGTCTAGACAGGGGAAATATCTTGTCCTGCTTGGGCATGACCCACCTAACCTTGCTGCATCTCCCCTGTTTTAGCCATTCCCGGTTGATGAGGCTTGAGGCTGCGATTACCTTTAAAGAACATATCACTTAGAATGCTCATCGTCCGCCTGACGATGCGCTGAAAGCATTCAATCCATACAAGTTCGTTCCGGGTTCGAACGAAACCGAAGGCATTATCTCGTTACACTCGTTTTGGAATCACCCTCAGAGTCAACGATGATAACCCTTGCAATCTGAAAACACCATCTCGATCTTCATTTCAATGTTCACGACCTAACGTTTAAATTGGATCGATGTGGTTTTCGGAGAATCAAAAATTGATTCTTCCGATCCCGGTCTCATCAAATCCAACCGCCATTTTAAGGGCCAAGTTGTCTAATTAACTTAACAGTTTAAATAATTTAAATTCAACAATTGAATTAACATAGCATTTTATCACAGACAAAATATATACAAGCATCATAGATATATCATGGCATATCAGAGAGCATCACAGAATATCATAAATTTATACATCACAAACCAGGCATCCTACATACACAACAATCCATAAGCAATCATTTAAATTCTCATTGTAATTAATTTGATTTTAAAAATCAATTTTTTTGAAAATTCATCGCTTGATCTTGTTTGCTTAATCGTTAATTAACAGTTAATTACTTATTTTCTTTCAAATTATTTACTTACAATTAATTACTTATTTCTTTTCAAAATTGTCTTAACGATTTCTTAATCAACTATTAAATCCTAATTATATTTTATTACTCACTATTAATTTAGTTACTTCCCTACTCAAGTGATTTCACTTTAATTACATAATTAACTACTACCTGATCATTAATTAAAAACTTTAACTATTTGTTAATAAGGTTTAATTACCCTTTTGTAACGACCCGTAAATTTTCGATAATTAAATTAGCTAATTTAATAAGATTTCGTGATTTAATGTTAGAAAAAAATTTGTAATTCATTTGGAATAATAATAACTGGAATGAATTGCACTAATTATCCAAGTAATGAAAAAAAAAGCTACTTAGTGAATGCCTGTGCAATCAATAGTTGAATAGGATATTAAATGTTGAATTCATTGGTATGATAGAGTAATTGATTGATAAGTAAAATCTATTTGAAATCAAATATTGAATATTGAACACGTAATTGTTTAAATTAAATATTTAAAACTTATTGAATAATTGAATAACTGTAAAATGAAAATAGTGTTCTAAATTGTGAATTGGTTTTAAAGGTTGAATCTTATAAGTTAAATTTCAATATTTCAAAAGATAATGAATTATTGGATAATCGAAATTGTTTAAATTAAATATTTGGAATCAATTGAATAATTTAATAATGGGAATCGAATAACTGTTTAATGAAAATGGTTGTTCTATAATTTGAATTTGTTAAATTTTATAAGTTCGTTTGAATAATTCAAAAGATAGTGATTTAAGAATAATCAGATTTGTTTAGATTTAATATTATAATGTTTGAATAAATTAAATTTCGAATTTGATATGATTAATTGGATATTGAAATTTAATATATGAAAATAGAGTGAATATTTGAAATTTGATTTAATATGATTCAAATTGGTTTCCAAAATGAATGTAAGTTATATTTGGATTTTAATAGAGTTAATAAGATTTTAAAATTGGAATTTATTGGATAAATCGAATAACGGGTTTAATATGATTAAAAATGATTTGTAAAGTTTTATTTTATCATATTGGAGTTATAGTGATGCTATAGAACTTTTAAAACTGAATTTAAAATTTATTTGTGAAAATTGAATATTTTAATATTTAATTATCGCCTGGAAATTAGCCAAATTTTGAATAGTCTCAGAATTTGACGAAACTAGTTCCATTGGATCCGTAATAGTTAATTTTTATCGGATTTTAATTTTCGTAACAGTCGGAGTTGTCGTTTGACCGTGGCAGCTCGAAACGCGTTGAAATTGTTTAATATTAATTTGCCGAGTTAAAAATAGTCATTTTTCAAACGGTCTCGGATTTCGACGAAACCAGTTTCATCGGATCCGTAATGTGATATTATTGTAATATTTCAAATTTCAAGTCAAACGGATTTACCGTTCGTCCGGGGCAAGCCAAAATGCATAGAAATTCGTTTAAATTGGTTTAATTTAAAATGTATACTTTGACTAGTCAACCCTTCTTTTCAGCTGTAAACTCTGCATTGTCCCAGTAGCTTTCCATTCACATCTCCCTCTACTTTGTTCCACACGCAATGGCAGAAAGGAGAGGAGAAAGAAAAAAATGAATGATGAAACTTTGAAAAAATCATAACTCTATTTCTACTCGACTAAAAATCACGAAACCAGTTTTAAAATTCCTATTTCATCGAGTGCTTCAATTTGATATGCTCTTTGCTGGGTGCGGCAAGGTTTGGGGTCGAGGCCGTTCATAGTGGCGATCTAGGGTTTGGGAAATCGAGGGATTCAGCGATCGATTCGCGAAA
Organism: Allium cepa; assembly: GCA_030765085.1. Lineage (NCBI taxonomy): Eukaryota > Viridiplantae > Streptophyta > Magnoliopsida > Asparagales > Amaryllidaceae > Allium > Allium cepa. The sequence continues at coordinate 573,063,647 of CM060937.1, read as the reverse complement.
CGGAGCTTGGATTTGAACTCGTCGTCGAAGATAGCATCTCGGAGCAAGTTTTGGTGGCGTGCGGCTAGGGTTTGGGACGCGCGACCTGCTCGCGTTCGTGCTTGGGGTCTCCAGGTCGCGACTTCCAAGTGGTGGCCGAGTCTGATGTTGATGGTACGGGGAGGTGGAGATCGTGAAGGAGAGTTCGTCGGTGAAGACGGATTCGAATTTCGTCAACTATAGCTCCGTATAACTAGGATTGATGCACGGCAATGGTGGGTTGTGCATTTTGTTCACGTACAGGCTTCGTTGGGGAAGAAGATGTTAGTGGGCTGGGCTCCTTTTTGGCTTGGGTATGAATTCATTTGAATATAATAAATTGTTTTACAAATTTAAAGGTCGATAACTTATAAAATGTATAACTCTCACATACGAGGTCCGATTGAGACGAGACTTTTTGCGTTGCGATCGTGATGACGAAAGCTTCGAAATGAAATTGGTTTGGATGAATTTGGAGATAGTTGAAATTTGGGCTAAAATTGGAAGTCGTCCGGTTTAGTTCCAAACCGGAACTCCTCGGTAACAACAGGAAAATCAAGGTGAGTGTTTTATAACGCTCACACCGTACTAAATATTTTTATGCTAGTTAAATTTGATATTATGAAGTGTTATGATTTTATTTGTCGTTGTTGGTAAAAATTTAATTGTCATATAGCTTGTCATTTGCATTAACCGTTGAAAAATTAAATTGACAGTTAAATTGAAATAAAAATTGAATTGCGATTAAATTACCTGACATTGATAACTATGAAACTGCCATGAATTGTATTGTTTATTGGATGATGTATTTTGATGGATGCTATTGGTTGATAATTGAATGTTTGGATGTTTATTTGCTTATATAGATCCTGTTATGCATACATATGATACTGTAATTTAATTTAAGTAATATATACTCATCCTTGACATTTAATTGAAATAAATAACTACTTGGCCATAGGATAGAAAATTATATACGGACACCGAATTGGCTAAATAAATAATTTTTGAAATCGTCGATTTAAAATTTATTTAAATGTTTCGATTTAAAAGTGATAAATAGAAATCAATTTATAGAAATCGAATTTGTCGAAAATTTGAGTATAATGTTGAGATAAATTTTGGTTAAAAGAAATTGGTAAATAATTTAAGTTGTGACTTTAAAATTTAAAATTTGGATATGATTGAATTTCGAAAATCTATTTATATTAAAGATTGAACAGTATTTCGAGCTTTGAATATTACTAAGTAAAAGTGATATGAAAATGATATTTTGAAATCGAGTTTGGAATTGAATCATATTTGGAATTTGGATTTAAACTTGAATATTGTTGGAAATTTTGTTAAGTGTTACAAATTGATATTTTGAGAAATCAAGCTCCAAATCGATATAAATTGAAATTGAATTAATTAAAGGTGAATGTAGAATTGAATTGATTTGAAGTAAAAGTTGACATTGTTTTGAGTTGAAATCGAAATTGAATCGGTAGAATGAAAATTGAAATTGATTTGAATTGAGGAGTTATAATTGAAATGGATTGATTTTGAAGCTGTTTTAATTTGTTTTCCAAATTACTCTGTTATATAAACCATTTTGAATACTTAAACTATTTTAATCTATTTTAAATCTACTTAACCCAATTTAAATTATTTTAAACTAATTTATCTATTTTAAATCCATTCTAAAGATTTTAAGTGTTTTTAACTATTTTAATTATTTAAAACTACTTTTAAACTACTTAAAACTATTTTCTAAAATCCTAAGCTGGTCAATAAGGTGAAATGTTTATATTTAAATCTTGAATTTAAATATGAAATCTGATATTTTGAAAGATATGATGATATTTGAATGGATTTGATTTTTGAAGCGAATATGATATTTTGATATCAATTATGAATCGATTTGAAATATAAAAGAGCCAACGGTGTAATAATACGTAGTTATTAAAGAGACCGGGATCGGATATGGACATACTCTCTGTCGATACCGAAAACCACTTTAATAACTATTATACGCGGAGTGTTGATCCCGAATGAAGTGGATGGTTTGGTGAACGCGTTGACTGAAGAAAGAGAACGATTATTGGATGACCCCTGACATGACTAAAACAGGAGCCGCGCCGGGCCATTGAGGTTCGCCACCTCTAGCGGACACACTTCTTCGATACCATATCTATTACATTTGTGATGCGATTTGGGTGCACCCCTTGATTTGGGAGTGTTGTTTCGCGGTGTTGGGGTAGCTGCTGGCTATGCCCAACATCAGTCCGGATCACGCAACTACTAGTATCCTAGTTGGTATTGCCTCATGTACCTTGTCATACTGATTATCCTATTCGCGACCACTACGTTTTTGATTTGTACCTTGAGTATATGGATTGCCCTCTGGTGACTTCCGGTTTTGGGGAAACTACGGTCTTGTATATGCTTTTGGGAATATAAAATGTGTTAAGGGGGATTATGGTAATGCCTTAACGCTATTTTGATACTTTATATTACTGATAGGCATTATCTACTTAGCGTATATTACTACATAGTGTATAGTTTCACGGATCCTTGAGAGATGGAAAATCCCGTAACATCTCTTGAGTTATTGCACGCACGTTGACACTGGATATGAGATGTCAAACCCCGTAAACATCTCTGACGCCGTTACACTCATATTTATTTACGATTGACTTAACTTACATGAGGATATTTAGTCCTGACTCGAGTGTTTGTCTTTTCATTACGCTCGGGTCAGACCTGAGTTTTCAGTTTAGGTTGGAGATCATTTCCTTGGAGGACGGAGACGAAGATTTGGTATATTATCTACTACTATTATATTCATTCCATTCCGCTGCATTGTTGTATGATATTTGCTGTGTATGTAACTCTGATAAATGTTGTATAATAATAATCAAATGTATTCATTTCAAATGTATTCATTTAATTAACAGCTTCATGAACTGTTATTTTATTATTATACTTTAGCCTTCCGCTGTGAGATTCTGTGTTGTTTCATTTCCTTTATTTCCCTTCCTTTTCTTTTCTTAATTACCCCAATAACTATCTGCCCTTTTAATGGTTTGGAATCGACATGGGTATTTGATCGTCGGTTTAAACTGTCCAAAAAGGCGGGTCGTTACAGTTGGTATCAGAGCTTTGGTTTAGCGATAAACCTTGACTCTAGTGGGGAATAACTCATTGAAATAGAGGTAAACTATATGAATGAGTTGAGTGTATATGAGAGAGCGTACTTGTTATTTGATATAAAATGGTTTTATATTGTGTTAATTTGTTCCGTTGAGTATTTATGAATTCTGGTTGATACTTGGGACGCCAAGGCGTCGATAGGAATTTCTAAACACTCGAATAGGACAAACCAACACAATATCGTTTTGGAATATATTTTATATAAAGAATTATTTGAATATTTATTCATTTTGATTGAATTGATTGTTAGGAGATGATAATATTAGATTATTATCGTTATTGTTTGATCAGTCAATATTTACAACAATTGATTAAATAACAATGGATTTAGGAAAATGAAATCTTGTAGACACAATTGATAATGAATATAAATGAATTTTAACTTGGATTTGGGAATTTAAATTTCGGTGTTTGAAATTGACTTACAAGAATTTGAAAAACATAATATGAGTATTATATGATAGTATAATTGAGTTGAAATTGTTTTCGAAGGATTTTTTTTTTTATGATAAGTGTTATATTCCCTTCTCTTGACGCTGGAAAATGATTTCGGTGATGAGTGCACGCATCATCGGCGTTTATTTTCGAGAGTCCGAGTGGGGGAGACTACTTAATAGCTTGTCTAAACTTTGTTTTGATTCAAATTTTATTTTATTTTGTACTCTCTATAGTATGATTTGATATATAAATTATATAAGTATATATTATTTCAAAACTTGATTTGAAATGAAACCGGGATTGGAATTCTTAAGTCCTTTAAAAATTAATGATTTTTTTAAATAATTGAAATGAATTTAGACTTGAATCATTAAGGAACTCCTGAATTATGAAATGAGAAATGAACCTAAGAGTTAAGTGAAAATATCAATTGAAGTAGAAATCCTTAGAATTAGGAAATTATGAACTTAAATAAAAGCGAAACTGTAAAACTCGCGTAGTATTGAAATTCATTCTATAGCATAGATATAACTTACCAAAATATTTAAGAAGTTCAAAAATGTTATATGAATTGTTAATTGGATAATATACAAGTATAGGTTTGAATAATGGAATATGCATTTAATCAATGGTTTGCAAATATAAATAAAATTGTTAGTAAATAATTGGAATTTAAATTAACATTTAAAGGTGATTCACAATTTTGTTAATATAAAATGGAAATACTATATGTGAATGAAAATGTGAAATTAAATTATAGTGAAATTTAAGTAATGACTTAAGAATTAATTAATTGAAAATTCAACTTTAAATGGAAAGAAGTTGTATGTTGTTTAACTACATTCTATTTGCATAACTATAACTTACCAAATACTTAAAAGGTTTAAAATGCTAATAAGGATAAGAAGAGAAATAATATACCAGTGTGAGAATGAAAATAAAATGTGAAGATCTAATTGATAATTGTAAATATAAAAGAAATTTAAGCGGTAAAATGAATGATATATATAAGTGAATGAATAAAATTTAAAATTAGTGAAATATAAATTTGGTAAATGGAAACTGATTAAATTTGAATATAACTAAAGGTTTATAAGCTTGGAAGTGTATGAAATTAAAGTTGACTTGGAAATGTATAATTGATTTAGTGTAGATTTTGGATGGATGTTAATGTTTGATATGCATTGGTTGTTAGATGGATGATAATTGATTAAGTAGAATTCATTAGTGTTAATGGAATTGAATAAAGGGAATAAAATTTTAAAATAATAAAATTCAAATTCGAAGCAAAGTGAAATTAAATATAATGGAATTCAATTTAAATTGAAGCAAATTGACTTTAATTTAAAATATGAATGAAACAAACTTGAATAAATCGGAAACAAATTGAATGTAAACCTATTGTGTGGATGAATAAGAAAATAAATAGCTTTGTGTTTATGATTGTTCTTTAGAAAATTTGATGTTTTGATGGTTTGTACTTTGAAATAATAAAAGCAAAATTTTGGAAGAAAAAAAAATCCAACATTGTCCAATATATGCTGAAACGAAAACAACCATAACTTTTAAATGGCTGAACGGAATTCGACGATCTTGAACTTTTCGAAAATGTTAGAAACTATAGCACAACTTTTGTTTAGATAACTTGAGAAAATTCCTTCGTCTACTAGGTTAAAACTTGAATGTTACTCGCTGTCCTGTGTAAAAATAAGTAAAATCTGTAGTATAGACCCTTAGTATTTTTGACATATCTTTTTACTGGTTTATCGGATTTTGATGATCTTGTACTTTCTGGAAAGCTAAGAACATAAGCTAAAACTTTTGTTTTAAGTGTTTTGTGTTTTGACACCGTTTAGAAGGTCGAAACCACGAGTGAACGTCACAGACCTGCGCAATGCATTGCTCAGGCTGAGGCGTATACTCTTAGTAAAACGGCCATAACTTTTGAACGGATGGTCCGAATTCGATGATTTTGGACATTCCGGAAAGCCTGAAATGAATAAAACAAATTTTGTTTAGACTATGTGGTCAAATTTTATCGTTTAGATGACCTAAAACTAAGATTTGTTTGCTGTCCTGAAATTGAAATCTCAGTTTTGAAGCTAAATATGTTATGTATATGTTGTGTAGGCTAAGTATATCTATCTATCTTTATATGCATGATTCTAACTTAGTTGTTGAGCATTTTAGTAGGTGGCAAAGGGGTTGCGCTTCGTTGTGGAGCTCGCTTCTACGCTAAACGCATAATGTAAGTAAATTGCTAATAAATGCTAAATAAAAGGTACGCTTACGGTTTTATATGATATTGGTGATATTTATATGTTGTTTCCCCACATATGGGATGCCTCATCATTGAGATGAGATGTATATTTGTGATATATATGCTATTATATTTTTCCGATCGAGCCGCGCAAAGGAGACTCTGCCGAATTTTTCCGTAAATCCGGGTGTTAGAAAATTTTTTTCAAGTTTAAATTTTTTTTATAACTTGTTTTGATAATTAACTTTTAAGTTTAGAAAGCCGTTTGGAGTAACTTAGTGGAAGCGTAGTTATGACTTTATAAATGGAATTTCATTGTTTTATAAGTTGGTAACTTTGAATAAAATATATCTAATGTTGAATTCTATACTTAGTTTCTTTTCCTTTCTTTCCCCTTCTTTTCCTTTTCGAGGACGAAAAGTTTTGAGTGGGGGAGAGTGTAACGACCCGTAAATTTTCGATAATTAAATTAGCTAATTTAATAAGATTTCGTGATTTAATGTTAGAAAAAAATTTGTAATTCATTTGGAATAATAATAACTGGAATGAATTGCACTAATTATCCAAGTAATGAAAAAAAAAGCTACTTAGTGAATGCCTGTGCAATCAATAGTTGAATAGGATATTAAATGTTGAATTCATTGGTATGATAGAGTAATTGATTGATAAGTAAAATCTATTTGAAATCAAATATTGAATATTGAACACGTAATTGTTTAAATTAAATATTTAAAACTTATTGAATAATTGAATAACTGTAAAATGAAAATAGTGTTCTAAATTGTGAATTGGTTTTAAAGGTTGAATCTTATAAGTTAAATTTCAATATTTCAAAAGATAATGAATTATTGGATAATCGAAATTGTTTAAATTAAATATTTGGAATCAATTGAATAATTTAATAATGGGAATCGAATAACTGTTTAATGAAAATGGTTGTTCTATAATTTGAATTTGTTAAATTTTATAAGTTCGTTTGAATAATTCAAAAGATAGTGATTTAAGAATAATCAGATTTGTTTAGATTTAATATTATAATGTTTGAATAAATTAAATTTCGAATTTGATATGATTAATTGGATATTGAAATTTAATATATGAAAATAGAGTGAATATTTGAAATTTGATTTAATATGATTCAAATTGGTTTCCAAAATGAATGTAAGTTATATTTGGATTTTAATAGAGTTAATAAGATTTTAAAATTGGAATTTATTGGATAAATCGAATAACGGGTTTAATATGATTAAAAATGATTTGTAAAGTTTTATTTTATCATATTGGAGTTATAGTGATGCTATAGAACTTTTAAAACTGAATTTAAAATTTATTTGTGAAAATTGAATATTTTAATATTTAATTATCGCCTGGAAATTAGCCAAATTTTGAACAGTCTCAGAATTTGACGAAACTAGTTCCATTGGATCCGTAATAGTTAATTTTTATCGGATTTTAATTTTCGTAACAGTCGGAGTTGTCGTTTGACCGTGGCAGCTCGAAACGCGTTGAAATTGTTTAATATTAATTTGCCGAGTTAAAAATAGTCATTTTTCAAACAGTCTCGGATTTCGACGAAACCAGTTTCATCGGATCCGTAATGTGATATTATTGTAATATTTCAAATTTCAAGTCAAACGGATTTACCGTTCGTCCGGGGCAAGCCAAAATGCATAGAAATTCGTTTAAATTGGTTTAATTTAAAATGTATACTTTGACTAGTCAACCCTTCTTTTCAGCTGTAAACTCTGCATTGTCCCAGTAGCTTTCCATTCACATCTCCCTCTACTTTGTTCCACACGCAATGGCAGAAAGGAGAGGAGAAAGAAAAAAATGAATGATGAAACTTTGAAAAAATCATAACTCTATTTCTACTCGACTAAAAATCAGGAAACCAGTTTTAAAATTCCTATTTCATCGAGTGCTTCAATTTGATATGCTCTTTGCTGGGTGCGGCAAGGTTTGGGGTCGAGGCCGTTCATAGTGGCGATCTAGGGTTTGGGAAATCGAGGGATTCAGCGATCGATTCGCGAAACGGAGCTTGGATTTGAACTCGTCGTCGAAGATAGCATCTCGGAGCAAGTTTTGGTGGCGTGCGGCTAGGGTTTGGGACGCGCGACCTGCTCGCGTTCGTGCTTGGGGTCTCCAGGTCGCGACTTCCAAGTGGTGGCCGAGTCTGATGTTGATGGTACGGGGAGGTGGAGATCGTGAAGGAGAGTTCGTCGGTGAAGACGGATTCGAATTTCGTCAACTATAGCTCCGTATCACTAGGATTGATGCACGGCAATGGTGGGTTGTGCATTTTGTTCACGTACAGGCTTCGTTGGGGAAGAAGATGTTAGTGGGCTGGGCTCCTTTTTGGCTTTGGTATGAATTCATTTGAATATAATAAATTGTTTTACAAATTTAAAGGTCGATAACTTATAAAATGTATAACTCTCACATACGAGGTCCGATTGAGACGAGACTTTTTGCGTTGCGATCATGATGACGAAAGCTTCGAAATGAAATTGGTTTGGATGAATTTGGAGATAGTTGAAATTTGGGCTAAAATTGGAAGTCGTCCGGTTTAGTTCCAAACCGGAACTCCTCGGTAACAACAGGAAAATCAAGGTGAGTGTTTTATAACGCTCACACCGTACTAAATATTTTTATGCTAGTTAAATTTGATATTATGAAGTGTTATGATTTTATTTGTCGTTGTTGGTAAAAATTTAATTGTCATATAGCTTGTCATTTGCATTAACCGTTGAAAAATTAAATTGACAGTTAAATTGAAATAAAAATTGAATTGCGATTAAATTACCTGACATTGATAACTATGAAACTGCCATGAATTGTATTGTTTATTGGATGATGTATTTTGATGGATGCTATTGGTTGATAATTGAATGTTTGGATGTTTATTTGCTTATATAGATCCTGTTATGCATACATATGATACTGTAATTTAATTTAAGTAATATATACTCATCCTTGACATTTAATTGAAATAAATAACTACTTGGCCATAGGATAGAAAATTATATACGGACACCGAATTGGCTAAATAAATAATTTTTGAAATCGTCGATTTAAAATTTATTTAAATGTTTCGATTTAAAAGTGATAAATAGAAATCAATTCATAGAAATCGAATTTGTCGAAAATTTGAGTATAATGTTGAGATAAATTTTGGTTAAAAGAAATTGGTAAATAATTTAAGTTGTGACTTTAAAATTTAAAATTTGGATATGATTGAATTTCGAAAATCTATTTATATTAAAGATTGAACAGTATTTCGAGCTTTGAATATTACTAAGTAAAAGTGATATGAAAATGATATTTTGAAATCGAGTTTGGAATTGAATCATATTTGGAATTTGGATTTAAACTTGAATATTGTTGGAAATTTTGTTAAGTGTTACAAATTGATATTTTGAGAAATCAAGCTCCAAATCGATATAAATTGAAATTGAATTAATTAAAGGTGAATGTAGAATTGAATTGATTTGAAGTAAAAGTTGACATTGTTTTGAGTTGAAATCGAAATTGAATCGGTAGAATGAAAATTGAAATTGATTTGAATTGAGGAGTTATAATTGAAATGGATTGATTTTGAAGCTGTTTTAATTTGTTTTCCAAATTACTCTGTTATATAAACCATTTTGAATACTTAAACTATTTTAATCTATTTTAAATCTACTTAACCCAATTTAAATTATTTTAAACTAATTTATCTATTTTAAATCCATTCTAAAGATTTTAAGTGTTTTTAACTATTTTAATTATTTAAAAATACTTTTAAACTACTTAAAACTATTTTCTAAAATCCTAAGCTGGTCAATAAGGTGAAATGTTTATATTTAAATCTTGAATTTAAATATGAAATCTGATATTTTGAAAGATATGATGATATTTGAATGGATTTGATTTTTGAAGCGAATATGATATTTTGATATCAATTATGAATCGATTTGAAATATAAAAGAGCCAACGGTGTAATAATACGTAGTTATTAAAGAGACCGGGAACGGATATGGACATACTCTCTGTCGATACCGAAAACCACTTTAATAACTATTATACGCGGAGTGTTGATCCCGAATGAAGTGGATGGTTTGGTGAACGCGTTGACTGAAGAAAGAGAACGATTATTGGATGACCCCTGACATGACTAAAACAGGAGCCGCGCCGGGCCATTGAGGTTCGCCACCTCTAGCGGACACACTTCTTCGATACCATATCTATTACATTTGTGATGCGATTTGGGTGCACCCCTTGATTTGGGAGTGTTGTTTCGCGGTGTTGGGGTAGCTGCTGGCTATGCCCAACATCAGTCCGGATCACGCAACTACTAGTATCCTAGTTGGTATTGCCTCATGTACCTTGTCATACTGATTATCCTATTCGCGACCACTACGTTTTTGATTTGTACCTTGAGTATATGGATTGCCCTCTGGTGACTTCCGGTTTTGGGGAAACTACGGTCTTGTATATGCTTTTGGGAATATAAAATGTGTTAAGGGGGATTATGGTAACGCCTTAACGCTATTTTGATACTTTATATTACTGATAGGCATTATCTACTTAGCGTATATTACTACATAGTAGATAGTTTCACGGATCCTTGAGAGATGGAAAATCCCGTAACATCTCTTGAGTTATTGCACGCACGTTGACACTGGATATGAGATGTCAAACCCCGTAAACATCTCTGACGCCGTTACACTCATATTTATTTACGATTGACTTAACTTACATGAGGATATTTAGTCCTGACTCGAGTGTTTGTCTTTTCATTACGCTCGGGTCAGACCTGAGTTTTCAGTTTAGGTTGGAGATCATTTCCTTGGAGGACGGAGACGAAGATTTGGTATATTATCTACTACTATTATATTCATTCCATTCCGCTGCATTGTTGTATGATATTTGCTGTGTATGTAACTCTGATAAATGTTGTATAATAATAATCAAATGTATTCATTTCAAATGTATTCATTTAATTAACAGCTTCATGAACTGTTATTTTATTATTATACTTTAGCCTTCCGCTGTGAGATTCTGTGTTGTTTCATTTCCTTTATTTCCCTTCCTTTTCTTTTCTTAATTACCCCAATAACTATCTGCCCTTTTAATGGTTTGGAATCGACATGGGTATTTGATCGTCGGTTTAAACTGTCCAAAAAGGCGGGTCGTTACACCTTTAGTAACTGCTAATTACTTAATCAATCAACAATTAATTCTACAACAAGCTACTTAATTAATTATCTATCGATTCATAATTAAATTACTTGATTTAACCAACTATTAATTCATTCATTAATTAACTTACGTAGTTGATTTCCATTTATTTATTTACTTATAATCCATCACTAACTATGTTTGAATTATTTTTAATTACTCAACTACTAATCTTTTATTTATTTCCTTAAGTAGCTAATTACTATTTATTCTTCACAAAATAGTTACATAACCCAAACTCTATTTAGGTTTAAAAAAAAGAAAATCGTTCTTAATTACTTTCGAAAATAATTTATTAATATCAATCATTTAACTTAATTAACGTTTAAAGGTCTCCCTTTTCTTATATGTTGAAAATCAATTTTAGTGTTAATTATAAACTTTGATTATTAGTTAACTTATATTTCTTAATTAAAATGATTTAAGTGTTTAAGAAAAGTCGTTAAACTTTTGACTATAATAGTTAAAATTTTAACAAATCTTAGTTTAACCCTCCTTTAAACATTTCAAATCTTATCATGTTTAAACAAATTTGAGGAGACAAACTTGCTCAACTCTGAAATACTGCGGTTTACCAATTCCGGGTTTCCTCCTATTCAAACTCGAGTGCAACTTCGGTTTGTACGCGAATACTCCCCGAGTTGCCTCCTGGAAACCCTTCTTCTTCTCCTTATACTTTTTTTTAGGTAAAAACTGTACTAAGTGAAAAAGAAACTATCAGTATCTCACGCGACACAACGAGAAATAATCCGAGTCTTCTCCCCATTTCACTCGAGCGCGACCCGAGTCGACCCCTCTCGCCGTTCACAGACACGCTGTCCTGACTCCAACGCCACCGTGCACGTGCACGGTGGTTTGGCAGACCTCCAGAAGCTCTCGTCAGCACCCACAAACCACGTTTCCCCTCCTCGCCCACAATCGAAACCCAGAAATACGAAATAAGGTCAAAATCGAAATTTTGCCTTTATGTACGAAAACCGAAGCTCACCTCTGGCTGTAAACGGCCTCGCCACCGCTCCACACTTCACCGGAGGCGCCTAAAATTCAACCACACCCCGATATCACGACAAGCTTCCTCCCTGTTGAATTTCATGAAGCTCGAACACGTGAAGACGTCGATCTTGTCATGTTTACTTACATGTTTAAAACTTGAAATAAAACCCTACAATGATCCTAACTCTCAAATTTTCTCAATGGAAAAATTATTGTATATTTTTCTCGAAATCATTGGTATCTAAACTATCTACATACCCAATTTCAACTGTTTAAATTGATTAAAGTGTCTGAAATTCAAAAAAATATTTTTTTTACTTAAGTTCAAACTGCTCTTTAAAAACCAATCTAAAAATCTTATTTTTAGTTTTAAAAATCATAACTTACAATATGAATTCAATATATAGTCTTGAATCCAAATTTTGCAACAATCGAATAATTCCAATTATCACTTGATTTCTTGTACCTTGATATTACAGTGGTATCCTTTAATAGTTGGTTTAAATCAACTTCCTAACAACCATTATTCGAAGTTTATCATCTTGTTTGTTGAGAATTTGAAGCTACTCAATGGTTTAAATGATGGTAATTTGAGTATTAGAACCAATACGCAACCTGTATCAAATTCCAAAGAACACCAAACATACAAATTCATGTGTAAACTGAAGCATAAATAAACAGTTAATAATTAATGTTTGAACTGTTTTTAAATAACTTAAACCCTTGTTTTTAAAATAAATATTAAGTTTACTCACCTGCCTGTTTACAGAAAGTATAGATGTTTTGAAACTTGGTTGCTTGAAGTTTAAAACTTCAATTTTGAATCTGTTTTTATTTGAACTAAATTTGAGTTTGCTCTCCTTTTCCAGCTTAGTTCTCTCAAGTTTTTGGTTATGTGTTTTGTTGAACAAACCAGAACTAACAAGCAACTGCATATATAAAAGATAACAGTGGTATGGAGAAGTATTATCCGGACAGGCCTTATTTGTTTTTGACCAAATAGGATTGTGAATTAATTTACTGCAATATGACATTTCGGCTGAAACATTAATTTGTAGCCTGAAATGACAAAATGTACTTAGCTTTAATGAATATGTCTTCAAATGTGTTAGCATACAATTAATGTTCCCTGATTGTTTTTATGCTGAGATGGTAACAATTAACACTTTGGTTCCTAACTTAGCTTACATCATAGAATTATGGTTGGCTGCTTTAAAGATATTTGCTTGAAGGTTGTACTTTTGCAGATAAACATAGCTTGTATATGAAGCTACTCATTTGTCTTGTTATTTTTATTTGGAAACAATATATTTCAGTTTGATGTTTTGCATGATAACCCGACGCAGCGGATTAATCAAACAAAACTTCAATCGATGGAATGTAGCAATCGGTGAGTTGAAGATACCAAAATGCCCAAGTTCGTTGATCCAAAGATACCGAACTCTAGCTATCTCAAACACGTTGATAGCGCACTATACCGTGTTCAAAGATCTACGATTCTTCGCACGTTGATCTAGCGCACTAGATTCCGTGAATCGGCTTCTACGATCGTTGAATCGAGCGCACTCGATTAACCGAAAGAGGAGATAGGAGATTACACTCAACTACCAATTGGTATGAAAGCACAAAGCTAACAAAAGAGAATTTTATTCAAAAATCAACAACCTTCAAAATGTACAACACACGCGTATTTATAGGAGTTACAACCCAGTCCCTAAGTCGTTGCCGACCTACGACCCAACTTAAGTCGTGACCGACTTAACACACGCGACTCAACCCCTTTACAATACAGCCCAATGTAAACGACTCAACCCCTGGCCGACTTAACAAGTACGACCTACATACAACAACTCACCCGACTCAACACGACCGACTCATCATAGGTCGTACGCGACCTAACACATTACATACAAGACCGACTCAAGGACTCAGCTCATTACATTACACAGCCTTCGGCCGACCCAACATCACACCGACTTAACGACTCAAAGACTCGCGACCTTACAACACAAGGCCGACTCAACACCACATGGATACAACAGTTAGGTCGTATACGACCTAACGACTCAAAGGCAACAAACTACAACACATATGCTCATATGGCCGACTTAAGCGCATGCCGACTCAAGCCCCAATCTCCCTGCGCATATCTCCTCAACGACTTAGTTAGGTCGTGACTGCTTCCTCTTCTGTTAAGTCGTAGCCGACTTAAACTCTTAAGTCGTAGCCGACTTAAACTCTTAAGTCGTAGCCGACTTGAGTCCTTAGCTCGCAGATAATTCAACGCGGCTGCCTCAACTCGTAGCTCCTCTTCCTTAGGTCGTAACTCGTTATCCTTCACCCTGTTAAGTCGCGAACGACTTAAGGCCTCTTTATTAGCTCGTGAACGACTTAACCCTTGAGGAATTGTAGATCGTGCTGCATCATCCTCCCCTGGTTGAGAAAAATTCGTCCTCGAATTTGTAAATTCTTTCCCATCAGATTGTCCATCTCCATAATACGGCATAAGATGTTTAACATTGAATACGTCAGAAGTGTATACATCCTCCGGCAGTTTCAACTTATAAGCATTCTCATTGATCTGTTTCACAACTTCTACTGGACCAATTTTTCTGGCTTTCAACTTATTATAAGCGCCCATTGGAAAACGATCCTTTGTTAACACAGCATATACCAAATCACCTTCATTAAATTCAACATTTCGTCTCTTTAAATCTGCAGCTCGCTTATATTTCTCATTCAACTTTTCCAATCGTTCCTGAACGATTTTATGACATTCAGTCAGCTCATCAACAAAATCAACAGCTCGTTTAACTGTTCCCTTCAACTGTGGTACTACTACCAAATCCAACGGTCCCCTGGGTAAATTTGAATAAATAATCTGAAATGGACTGAATCCCGTGCTACGATTCACTGCATGATTATGTGCAAATTCAGCTTGGCATAACTTCATGTCCCAACTTCTCAAATTATCCTGTACAAGACAACGCAACAAATTTCCCAATGACCTGTTAACAACTTTCGTCTGTCCATCAGTTTGCGGATGATAAGCACTGCTAAGTTTCAGTTTCGTTCCCACCATCTTCCACAAACTCAACCAAAAGTGACTCAGAAAACGAGTATCTCGATCAGAAACAATAGATTCTGGTAAACCATGCAATCGATATACCTCCTTAAAGAATAATTGTGCCACTCGAACTGCATCCGCTGTCTTCTTGCAGGCAATAAAATGTGCCATCTTCGAAAACCTGTCCACTACAACAAATATCGAATCATTTCCCCTTTGAGTTCGAGGCAAACCCAAAACGAAATCCATGCTAATATCAACCCATGGCTTAGATGGTACTGGTAATGGCATATACAACCCTGCATTCGTTGCTGTTCCCTTTGACACCTGACAAATATGGCATCTCTCCACGAATCTTTCAACCTCTTTTCTCATCGACGGCCAAAAGTAAGACTATGAAATCAATTGCAAAGTACGATCGCGGCCCACATGCCCTTCCTTGTGTAACTCTTTGACAATTTTCAACCTCAAGCTACAGTCTGGAATACATAACTGATTTCCCTTAAACAGGAAACCATCAACCAACATAAATTCATCGGTACTCCCATCCTTCACTTTCTCAACATATTTCACAAAGTAAGGATCTTCATTAATCATTTCTGGCAGTAATTCAAACCCCGTCACTTCAACCTTCATTGTCGTTAATAAATGACTCCTCCTACTCAAAGCATCAGCTACTCGATTTGTCACCCCTGATTTGTGCTTAACGACAAAAGTAAACTGCTGTAAATAAGCAATCCATGATGCATGTCTCGCTGAAATTTTGTCCTGTCCCTGTAAATGCTTCAAAGCTTCGTGATCAGTGTACAGAACAAACTCCTTCTGAAATAGATAGTGCCTCCAATGCTTAACAGCTTGTACAACAGCATAGAATTCAACGTCATATGTACTGTATCTCATCTTTGCCCCTGACAACTTTTCGCTAAAATAAGCAACTGGCTTCCCATTCTGACTAAGAACTCCTCCAATACCAACCTTCGAAGCATCTGTATGCAATTCAAACAATAACTGAAAATTCGGTAAAACAAGAATTGGTGCAGACGTCAACAATTCCTTGATCTTCTCAAAAGCAACTCCCGCTTCTTCTGACCATACAAATTGTTTCCCCTTCATGCAATCAGTAATTGGAGCCATCACGCTACTGAAGTGTGGAATGAATCTTCGGTAGAATGACGCTAGCCCATGAAAACTTCTCACTTCCGTAATCGTCTTTGGCTGTGGCCAATTCCTGACTGCTTCAACTTTACTCTGGTCAACTCGAATACCTTCTCCTGAAACAACATACCCAAGAAATAAAACAGTATGCGTCATAAACACACATTTCTTCGTAGCAGCATAAAATTGTTCTTCACGAAGAATAATCAATACTTCCCTCAAATGTAGAACATGCTCCTTCATACTCCTGCTGTAAATCAAAATATCATCGAAATAAACCACGACGAACTTCCCAATGAATGGTCTAAAGATTTGATTCATCACCCGCATGAATGTACTAGGTGCATTAGACAAACCAAACGGCATAACCAACCATTCGTATAACCCCTCTCTTGTCTTGAAAGCTGTCTTCCATTCGTCCCCAGGTCTGATTCGAATTTGATGATAACCACTCTTCAAATCAATCTTTGAAAATATAGTTGCCCCACTCAATTGATCTAACAAATCATCCAACCTCGGCATAGGAAATCTATATCGGACAGTGATCTTATTCAAAGCTCTACTATCTGTGCACATCCTCCATGTTCCGTCCTTCTTTGGTACTAATAATGCTGGCACGGCACAAGGACTCAAGCTTTCCTGAACACGTCCCTGTTCCAACAACTCTTCCACCTGCCTTCGTAACTCTTCATGTTCCTTCGGACTCATTCGGTAATGTGGTCGATGTGGTAACACTGCTCCCGGAACAAGATCAATTTGATGTTGAATGTCTCTAAGTGGCGGTAACTTCTTAGGCAACTCCTCTGGAAAGACATCTTCAAATTCTTTCAAAATTGGCTTTGCTGCTTCTGGGATTTCAACTTCTTCACTACTCTCTCTTCCAATCAACAAAAACACTTCAGGTTCTTCGTCCACTTCCTTGACAAACTCCTTCAAAGTCAACAGAGTTTTTAATTCCTCAATCTCCTCTAGCTTGCTCTCCTTCTGCTGTTGCTTCTTAGGAACCAAAGTGATTTTCGTACCCTCGAACATGAAACTGTAACTATTGGCACGACCATCATGTTGAACTGCTCTATCGAATTGCCACGGTCTGCCCAACAACAGATGACAAACATCCATATCCACAACATCACACCAAATTTCATCTTTGTATTTCTTCCCAATAGAAAAATTAACACAAGCCCTTCGACACACCTTCACTTCACCACCTTTCCTTAACCATGCTAGCTTGTACGGTTTAGGATGTTTCTCAGTCTTCAAGTTCAATTTCCTCACTGCTTCTGTAGAAATAATATTATCACAACTTCCAGCATCAATAATGAACTTGCAAACTTTCCCCAGAATAGTGCATGTCGACTAAAAAATATTGCTTCTCAACCAACTACAATCCTCCTCTTGCTTTGGTGTAAGACATGACCTCCTCATCATAAGATTACAACCTTCATCTCCCGACACTTCTTCTTCCTCCTCAACATAAGGTGTATTAGAACATTCTGCCTCCTCACCATTATCCTCCTCAACTTCTGCAACCATGGTTCTCTTCTTCGGCTTCGGACATTCATTACTTTTGTGACCCAACTCCTGACAATTATAACATTTGAACCCACTGCTAACCTTCGCCTTCTCAGTCTCCTTCATCACTGGCTTTGTAACAGGTTTAGGAACATTAGAACTTCCACCAACACCCCTTGCTTGATTATTGGAATTTGTAAACACACCACCTCCACGCCTTCCTTGTTTCTCCCAAGCCAACGCTTTTTGATGTGCTTCTGCAACTGATCTAGGATCAAACATATTAACCATATCCTGGATCTGCATTCTCAATCCCCCAATGAATCTAGCAGTTAGCTGTTCTTCTGTCTCCATAATATCATTCCTGGCAATGAGTTGGTAAAATTCATCAGCATAATCACTAACAGATTTTGTCCCTTGCCTCAGATTCTGCAACCTTTGGTACATAAGTGACTGATAGTTGTAAGGTAAAAAGGTAGATCTCATCAATTTCCTCATCTTCTCCCAAGATTCTATTTTTGACTTCCCCATTCTCTCCCTAGTAAGTTTAGTTTGCTGCCACCATGCCAAAGCTCTCCCCCTCAACCTAGTAGCAACCAACTTCACCCTTCGATTCTCCGGGACCTCCTTGAAATCAAAGATTTCCTCCACATTAGATAACCAATCGAGAAATTCTTCTGCTACCATTCCGCCTTTA
Organism: Allium cepa; assembly: GCA_030765085.1. Lineage (NCBI taxonomy): Eukaryota > Viridiplantae > Streptophyta > Magnoliopsida > Asparagales > Amaryllidaceae > Allium > Allium cepa. Next base: position 573,045,092 of record CM060937.1, on the reverse strand, counting down.
AACTCCGGAATTTCCATCTTCATACCCGATTCCCATCGACGATCATCTTCAACATCCCGATAAGAATTTCAAACTTGGTCTCGATCTCGATAATGAATACTAGCTCTATCACCCTCTTCAACAAAATCAAAAGTACGTCTACATCGATCTCGACCATTATCATCCCTTCGTTCATGCATACTTCTTTGACTATGTCTCTCTTCATCTCTATATGCTTCATTGTCAAATTCACGTTGACTTCTTCTCTCTTCATGTGCATAGTCATAATGATCTCTTCGCGATGAAATTGATGTTTCTCTTCTATCTCTACAAGAATGTGGTGATACCCTCCTCGCTTCCGTAACCGATGGCGAAACTCGGTTTCCTCCATGGTTCGAGTTTGGTGATCTCCTCCTTTGATTCAAATCATTCATCAATTTCTCCAATTTTCCAATGCCTTCATCAAACTTCTCATTAATACGTTGTTCCGTAAGCTCGGCTTCTTCTCTACGATACAAAGCTTCAACGTTTTGATGACGATTAGCTCTCCTAGGTGGCATAATTGAAAATTTCACAAAACTTCAACAATTCGAACACAAAACTCCAAAGCTTTCACAAACAACAATTTCACAAGGCACAGCCTTGAACTTAACTCGGCTTGTATGTATACGACTCAAGTAAGTTCGGCTTAATTTGACTCGGCTCAACCTCTTTAGCTCAGCTACAAATTCAAACACTTCAAATCTTGGCGCGCAAAAACCCAAGATAGATCCAAACAATTTCCAACTCCTCGATCCAAAATGAAATGGATCAAACACTCCAAATTTGATGCAACTTCAATATGAACACGATGAACAACTTCAAACTTCAAAAACTTCAAAAACTTGGCTCCAAGAATCAACTTAGCTATGATTGGCTAAGTATGGCTCTGATACCAAAAAACCGACGCAGCGGATTAATCAAACAAAACTTCAATCGATGGAATGTAGCAATCGGTGAGTTGAAGATACCAAAATGCCCAAGTTCGTTGATCCAAAGATACCGAACTCTAGCTATCTCAAACACGTTGATAGCGCACTATACCGTGTTCAAAGATCTACGATTCTTCGCACGTTGATCTAGCGCACTAGATTCCGTGAATCGGCTTCTACGATCGTTGAATCGAGCGCACTCGATTAACCGAAAGAGGAGATAGGAGATTACACTCAACTACCAATTGGTATGAAAGCACAAAGCTAACAAAAGAGAATTTTATTCAAAAATCAACAACCTTCAAAATGTACAACACACGCGTATTTATAGGAGTTACAACCCAGTCCCTAAGTCGTTGCCGACCTACGACCCAACTTAAGTCGTGACCGACTTAACACACGCGACTCAACCCCTTTACAATACAGCCCAATGTAAATGACTCAACCCCTGGCCGACTTAACAAGTACGACCTACATACAACAACTCACCCGACTCAACACGACCGACTCATCATAGGTCGTACGCGACCTAACACATTACATACAAGACCGACTCAAGGACTCAGCTCATTACATTACACAGCCTTCGGCCGACCCAACATCACATCGACTTAACGACTCAAAGACTCGCGACCTTACAACACAAGGCCGACTCAACACCACATGGATACAACAGTTAGGTCGTATACGACCTAACGACTCAAAGGCAACAAACTACAACACATATGCTCATATGGCCGACTTAAGCGCATGCCGACTCAAGCCCCAATTTCCCTGCGCATATCTCCTCAACGGCTTAGTTAGGTCGTGACTGCTTCCTCTTCTGTTAAGTCGTAGCCGACTTAAACTCTTAAGTCGTAGCCGACTTAAACTCTTAAGTCGTAGCCGACTTGAGTCCTTAGCTCGCAGATAATTCAACGCGGCTGCCTCAACTCGTAGCTCCTCTTCCTTAGGTCGTAACTCGTTATCCTTCACCCTGTTAAGTCGCGAACGACTTAAGGCCTCTTTATTAGCTCGTGAACGACTTAACCCTTGAGGAATTGTAGATCGTGCTGCATCATAACCCCTTGTTCATTTCTTCTAGTTTACATTTTCTAGCTTGAATAAATACATACATACTTGTCAGGTCAATGTCTTGAGTATAAAGACATTTGTTTTGTATAAAACCCTTTGTCTTATATTTTATATTTTGACTAATTTTATTTTATACTAGTGCTTATATTTTTAGCTTACATTCATTTGTATCCCTAATTTAGCTACCCATTATTAAATTATATACATGTGTTTGTCTAACATATAATATTTATATTTATATTGAAAATTATCATCTATTTATATTTTATACTTTATATTGTTAGAATTAGATTTAAACATTATCATCTAAATGTTAACCAAAAGAAAGTATTTTAATTTAATATTGAAAGATAAATATTATAAGGGAATTTATTTTAGAATTTTCAAACATTACTATCCATAAGTATTATTTTATTCTAAACATAAACAATATTAAAGTATTTTAAATTAAATTATATAAGATAGATTTTTATTGTAAATATTATTAAGATATTTGTTCCAAATTTTTAATTTTATTTTCTTTCAAAATACCAATATATATTATAAATAAATGGCAATATTTCCAAAATTATATTCATTTTAATATGATCAGATTACATTTTATTTAATTAAATCAAATGTTTAATAAAATAAACGGGGCCAAAATCCAGGGTCGTTACAGATATAGTTATGTTATTAAATATGCATGGTAGTAGAGGCTGGCCTGGAATGTTAGGCGGTATAGACTGCATGCATTGGGAGTGGAAAATTTGTCCAAAGGCGTACGCTGGAGCTTATCAAGGTAAGTCTCGTAAGTCCTCTATTATTCTTGAAGTCGTAGCGTCGTATGACTTATGGATATGGCATGCATTTTTTGGAATGCGGGGTTCAAACAATGATCTTAACGTAGTCGAACGATCTACGTTGTTCAATGATTTAGCAAACGGTAGATCAACTCCTTGTACCTTTACTTTAGGAGGTAACACGTACGATCATGGATATTATCTTGGCGATGGTATATATCCTAAATGGAGTACCATTGTCAAGACAATTCCTAACCCACAAAACAATAAACAATCAAAGTTTGCAGCGATGCAAGAAGGGCAGAGGAAGGACGTTGAAAGAGTATTTGGGGTTCTTCGGTCTAGATTTGCCATAGTTAGTAATCCATGCAGACTTTGGTCACCAGTTAAAATGACCAAAATAATATACACTTGTATTATTTTACATAATATGATTATAGAGGATGAAAGAGACATGGAAGAAGATTACTCTTACGAGGGTGCTTCAACACCACCGCCTGTTTGGCGCAACGATATTATTGGCAGCGCACTAGAACTCGAGTTTCATGTAGAAAGCCAAATGTCCTACCGTAGTGTTCAACTGCATCGCAGATTGCAAAATGATCTCATAGATAATCTTTGGAGGTTTTCTGGAAATCGGTGAAACTATATTTCTGTTGTTACTTTTCCTACTGTTGTTTCTGTTGTTGTTACTTATTATTGTTATTGTAATCTGTTTATCTTTAATTAACGTAATATTCTTATAATCTTTTTCCAATGCAATGCAATTTCAATGAAAATACTTATATTAATAATTGTTTGCATTCAGAACACAGTACAAATAACGGTAATTAAAAGATACAAAGGTTGTAGAAACAGTAATTCATTTAATGACCCTCTTCAAGTCTATACCTCATAATTTCTCTCCTTCTTCGCTCCGTATACTCCAGTTGATCTGCAGACATGTGTGACGTATCCATGAACATTATTGCATCTTCATCTCTTTAGAGGTTTGCAGCAAGAACTTGATCCATTCTTGATAACTTTTCTTGGTGTTGAATTGCTCGAGTCTCCATTCCCGGTTAAATCTATCTTCAGATTCAAACATGAGTTTGTTAATGTCAACTTGAACCGCACCAGCAGTCTGCTTCTTTTTGGCCGCTTTTGATCCCAGTGGTCTAACAAAATGATCTTCGGTTGGGATTGGGTCTTTTTCTGATCCTTAACCGTAGCTTCCTTGCGATTCTCTAGGACTAGAGCTTTCTCCAACTCTAGGCGTTTTACCCCGACCACTTTTTGATTGAACTTGTTGAACGGTTTTCTGAAGCGATGATTTCCATTTAACATGCTCCACCAACATGTCATAAACATGCATGAATTGATAAATATGTGGTGCTTGTTTACTATCAGGTTTATAGATTTGTTTAAACAACTTGTTTGCGGCCATTCTCTGTTCAAAAAATTATTAGTATAGTTAGGGAACTAGATAAAAAGTACAACAATGATATTATATTAAAGCTTACCAAATGCGTTTTATTTCCAAATTCATTAGGATTCGTTTGCTTTAGCTTGAACATTTGAGAATAGAACGTTTGCGTTAGGCGATTTATTTTTCCATAATGACCTTCGAATGAAGATAGCGTTCTTTTCCGATCGATGTTCTTCCGATTGTAGCAATAGTAACTTTGCCCTAAAAAGATTCACCACTTTGATCGGTCCCTCGAATAGGATCAACTGAGAGGGAAAAGTAAATGTAGCAAAGATCGTAGTCTTCCGCAGGGCTCCAACTTGCATTAGTTACTTCTCCCCCGAGCGGAACCGTAACGTCTTCTAAGTCGTAGTCTTCAAAAGTGGACCTTGCAGCAACGACGTCGAAATCAGAGTACATTTTCAAGTGAGAATTATGGCCGAAAAAACTGTAATGGAGGAAGCAAATTGGTTGTGAAGGGAAGAAGAGGTGGAAGTTGTATTTGAAGAGAGAAAATGGCTGTTGGGAAGGAGCCGTTGGAGGGGGAAATAAGTGGGCGCCTGTTAAACAGGCGTCTGTTTAACAGGCGCCTCATCCTCTCCGATATTCTCACACTTTCCAGCCTACTTTCTGCACTATTGAGAATCCCCGACCCCTGTTGGAAGCTCCTTCGGGTGCAGATTTGAGAATTCAGCACCTGTTGGAGATGCTCTAAGGTTGTATTTATGCATATTTGTATGTTAGAAAATGTATCAAGTTGCAAGAACTTGACGACAACTTGTTTTGGTTGAAAACGGTGTTTTTGTCGACAAATTTTATAGTCAAAATTTGACTTTTTGTTAAGCTATATATTGATGTAAACCAAACTTTAAAATGAACTTTTTACTTCTTTAAATAAATTAAAACATGTCTCTTTATATTTTAAAATTATATTTAATTAATATCAAAATTTTTAATTTTACAGTCTATGTAAATTTGACAAAATGCGATAAATTTTGGTTATTTTTGTAAAACGATTATTAACTTACTTTTAAATCTTTTAATATACTTTTATTATCTTTATTAGATGTTTTAAATAAGATTTATCTTTTTAAATAAATATTTAAATCCATTTATTTACGTCTTTATTTATTTTTAACAAAACTTAACTTTTATCGATTTGAACAAATTATATTTAATTAATATCAAAATCTCTAATTTTACAGTCTATGTAAACTGACAAAATGCTAAATTTTGGTTATTTTTGTAAAACGACTATTAACATACTTTTAAATCTTTTAATATACTTTTATTATCTTTATTAGATGTTTTAAATAAGATTTATCTTTTTAAATAAATATTTAAATCTATTTATTTACGTCTTTATTTATTTTTAACAAAACTTAACTTTTGTCAATTTATTCGAAAATCCAAATTTATACTTTTCAATTTATTAAATATAAGAATAGATAATTTATTTATTATATATGACATATTTATTTAAGATCTAAATTCCTTTTAAATTTAAAATGAATGAAATCTCTCATTTCCGAAGTAGCGAAATTACGGGCGTTATATAGGGCTTTAATATGTAAACTCGTATCTTGTAATTTCTTGTAACTCTCTTACATGTAATAAAATCCCTCTCTCCTTTGGACTAGACGTACACTATCGTGATGATAGTTGAACAAGAATAAATAGTGTATCTTTTACTTTTTATAGTTATTTACTATTTATTTGGACTAATAGAATAATTGCAGCTAGATTGAGCGATGTTCAAATTGACAAATCTAGATCTTGTTTATTTTTTTTGGCATTCGTGCAATTTTTGCACAACAGTGCGCGCGCATGCGATGTAGAGTTTTTGTTCATCTTAATTTCCATTTGACAATCATACCTAACAAATTAGTACTTCCCTACCAGGATAGTAAAGCGACTAGAATCCTAGACGAGTGTATGCTTGTTATGCTGGCTGATGACATGGCTTACAATTCCCCGAATAATATCCCGGTCAAGTTTTAAACAATGAGAATCACCATCATAACTTATATAGGGATAATGTTCAGGTCAGTAATTTGTTAAAGTCGTTTTTATTGATGCTCTAGTTGGCACAATTTTTTTTATTATTATGAAAAAAACAAGATATCCAATCACCATTTTTGTACCAACCCCTTCATGTGTTGGTTATTTGAATTTCATTTCAAGGTATCATAAAAATCTGCATTTATATGCATTTTAAATGAAACTAAATCATACGTTCTATAACAAAAGTTAAAAAAATAGTTTTAGTCATAGAAACATAGAATTAAATTTAGAATTAATTTTTGAATTTTTTTTTTACTCAAAATAAAAATAGAGATGTAACTAAAATAAGTTTTTGAAATTGGTTTTTCATGTATAAAACTTGAGAATAAGGGTTGGATGCCAATTGGCACAGAAAATTAATATGTTTTTTCCTCTTTCTATGATAATATGTTTTTTTTGTTTCCTTTTTGCCATATATTCTACCGATATTTTCTTGTTTTGTTTATCCTCTATAAAGACAAAATATTATGTTATTTGTTTTTGTTTTCATATTTCTAACCAGAATTGGCCCGTGCTTCGCACACAGGCTGTTTATATTACTGTAAACGGAAAGCAAAGGCATTTTCGGAATTTCAAAAAGACGCCGAGTAAAGTAATTCAACGAATTTTCTTTATTAGTAGTAGAGATGTGTTTCCTACCACTTTTTTGTTACGGCTTCCAATAATACAAATGGTTTTTGTGCAACATATATTTGTACAACATATTATCTTTACGTGTTTATTTGTACCTGTTGAGAAACTGGAACAATTTTTCTTTAAAAGTAAAATATATTTTCATGTATAAAACTTGAAAATAAGGATCAGATTCCAATTTCCCAATTTCCACAAAAATTAATATGTTTTTTTTCTCTTTCCACCATAATATGTTAATTTTTTTCTGTTTCCTTTTCTCACATATATTCTACCGATATTTTCTTGTTTTGCTTAGGTCTCTAGAGACAAAATATTATGTTTTTTCTTTTTGTTTTTTGTTTTCATATTTCTAATGTATTTCCTATTATACCCTTTTTTTTACTGCTTTTAATAATACAAATGGTTTTTGTGCAACATATTATCATTATGTATTTATTTGAACTGTTAAGAAATTGGAATAATTTTTCTTCAAAAATAAAATATATAATCGAACGGTCGGTTCCCCCGCTACTATAATGTTCTACTAGTTATAATAGTGTTGGCTCATCTGAACTGTACGGATTTTGGCACCAACTATGGTCCTTCCCACAGGGTCATTATGGGCACTATGTTGCTTGGGTAAATGACTATACTGTACTGTAAAGTCCCACATTGAGGATTATCTCAATCATTTCTTCCATATAATATTTTCACGGACTAACTTCAACGAGCAATGAGGAAGCTACTTGTGTGGGATTGGTTTCCTACGCCTATCTCATCATCGTTTGGGTGAACATGGCGCACCTGAGCTCGACTTACGCTTTTTTAAGCTTTCCTGTATCCTGAAATATGATTTTTTTTCCCTTCCCTTTCTTTATTTTTACAACCCTTTTTGTGGACAGTAAAAAGGTGAAGCAAGAGCAAAATTCAGCTGGAGAACAAGTACATCCGGTTCCACAAAAATTCAAGTTATGCACTTTAACTGTTTGATAGATTGCTTCACTCAAATTATACGGTATGTACTATTCTCAAAACTCCTACAAATGGAAACCAACTCATTACCCTTTAATGTCATATAAAATGAAGCACATATATTATTGTCGTTGTCAATTTTGCTACCATTTGGGTCATGTTGATGTTGCATTTGGAATTGCCAGATAGATGATAAGAATGCAGTTATATCTCCGACCCAATTACGTGCAAAATGCTTAGGAAAGTTTTATGTGGCTTTGGGGGATCAATCTGCTCATTATTTCCTACCCAAAATGTGAACCAGTCATCATGTGCTTCCTGATGTACTCGCTTCTAACTCTATTTCATATGCTCTCTTTAACCATTATCGAAAAGGTTTATAGATTAGTCGAACAAATTAATGGACCAAACGTTTAAGTGAATGTTGTTTTCTATTGCAAGCATTCTTATTCATTGTTATCGGATAGAAGGGTTACTGAAACAAGGATTCAATTATTTAAAAAGAATTGTCCATAAAGATGGCACTTCACCAACCTTGTTACATATGAAACAATGTTGGATCCTCCAATTTACAGTTAAAAGAGATGAAACAAAGAAAGAGAGTGCTATATAATATTATAGTAGGTGGATCTTCCAGTTAAATCAAATCAAATCCCTTATACTTTGCTTTAAAATGCTAGTAGATTCTCTTATCAAATTGTCACTTGAATTTCACCATTTTCATGTATTCTGTCATTTTGCCAACCTCATTTCTATCTATAATAGTGAAATTTATAGTGTTGAAGAAGTTGTATTAAGTGGTTTGTTAGTGTTAAAGAACTTAAAATTGACTGGAGGTAGCGTTATTGGTGCTGGTAAGAGTGATAGAATGGTTTGTTTAATATGGAGATTCAGGCAATGAGATGGCTGCATTTTGAGAACAAGCATTTTGTTGGGCAGTACTAGTTGAACCGATTATTCTTAGACATGTACTGTAATTTACAATGTTCTTAACCCGAAAAATAATAATTATATCATGCTGCTGCCATGGTGGAATCTGCAGAATCAAGAGCAGGTTGACTGTACACACTATCAAACTTAGGCTCAATCACATCCTCATCACCCATCATTCCCAACCTCACAAGGATCCTGGTAGCAAGAATGGCATGCGTGTTCATATCATGCATCGCTCTATCCTTCAATCCTTTCACCGCTTCCGGAGCTCTCCTCTTCAGTTCCCCGTCCACTTCCAGGTCTCTGCCCTAGCAAACAGTGCGCTACAATCCTCAGCGTCGGCACCAGCAGCTCCCAGGGCAGTGGGATCCTCTCCCCTTTCTCCAACCTATCCTCCTTTGTACTACCATTGCAAGCACTGGCCCAAGCCAACGCAACGTTACAAAACTCAACCTTGGATTGAACAGGCATATGGCCAATCTTAGTATAACCCCTACGATCCTGGCTCTTTTGGTTGCCCTAACAGTCCCATGCGGTTCCAAAGCAGATGAAATAACCGCTGCTATGGTTGTCATTGACTTAGCCTCTTCGACGGTGTTCTTACTGCTGCCCTTTGCTGTTTTCCCTTCTTCACGATAGTAAGGGTTCTGAACAGTTGAAACGTTGTAGGGTATGCTTACAATGGAAGGATTGCCGTCCCTAGCAACAGTTTCATGCATGTACAGTGCTAATCGGATAGCCTCGAACCCCGATAGAGGCTGGAAATGCCTGTGAGTAGAGCTGTTAATGAGCATCCCAAAAATCCAAAATCTTGTAGGAAAACTGCAGTTTTCGGATAAATTTTTTTTGCTAAAGTTGTAAAGGCAACTTCTTGTTGTTTTTTTTTCCACTTGAACCACCGAAAATAAATACAACGGACGCTAGGACTTAAAGCAACACAAAAAAAAGATCCACAAACATAGCCACTTGGCTAAAAACTAGTTCAAGGAAACCGCATATTTCCTATTATTCAGGACTGACTCTTTCAACTTGCAGAAGAAGAAATAACACATGCTTTATTTTTAAACAGTGAACAAACTGATGTGCCGATTTGAGTTTATATTTCATCACCCCCTCTTAAACTCAAACCATCCATGGATTGCATCCCCATCTTCTTCATAAACTTGCAAAACATTTCAGCGTTCAATGGCTTCGTAAGAATGTCCGCAACTTGTTCTTGAGAACTACAAAAAACCAGCTCAATGTCTTTATTCTTCACAAGCTCTCGAATGTAGTGATACTTAATATCAATATGCTTGCTTTTTCCATGAAACATCGGATTTTTCGTCAGCGCTACAACCGACTTATTATCACAAAATATTTTGATTGGTGACTCTTGTCTACGTTTCAGACTTTCAAGTATCCGACACAACCAAACTGCCTGACAAGCACAATAACTTGTTGCTATGTATTCCGCTTCTGCCGTAGAGAGAGAAACTATTTGTTGCTTCTTTGAAGACCAGGACACAACACCAGAACCAATATGAAACAAAAAACCTGAAGTACTTTTCCTTCCTTCTGCATCACCAGCCCAATCACTGTCCGTGTATCCAACAGGATCACTATAATTAGCTTGCGAATAGAAAATACCATAATTTTGAGTACCTTTCACATAACGCATAATTCTTTTTGCTGCACGCAAGTGATTTTGATTTGGAGTCTCCATGAATCTACTAATGATATCAACTCCATATGTAATATCGGGTCATGTGGCCGCCAAATAGCGAAGGCTGCCCACTATGCCATGAAAGTAGGTAGGACTTACAAGCTCGCTGCCACCTGATTTGATTAACTGTAACTTCAACTCAACTGGAGTTTTTATAGCTTTGCATTTGTCCATATTAAACTTTCTTAATATGTCTGCAGCATACTTCATTTGTGATAGAAATATTCCATCACTTGTTTGCTTGATTTCCAGTCCCAGATAATATGCCATTAGACCCATGTCTGTCATCTCAAACTTGCTTGACATATCCTCCTTAAGCTTCACAAATACATCAAGTTTATTTCCTGTGAATATACATGCAAACAATGATAATGTTTTCATTTTCAGACCTGATGTAAAGTGTGGGCTCATAAGGGCATTTAATAAACTCATTTTCCTCAAAATACGAATCGATGCGACTATACCAAGCTCTAGGCGCTTGCTTTAATCCATACAATGCTTTCATGCCCTTTATTGATGTAACCTGCTGCTTGATCAATGTACACCTTCTCATCAAGTACGCCATTTAAAAATGCTGATTTTACATCCATTTGGTGTATTTCCCATTTGTTTTGAGTAGCAAGAGCAACGACCATACGAATCGTATCTAGTCGAGCTACTGGAGCAAAAACTTCGTAATAGTCTATTTCTGGCCTTTGCTTGTATCCTTTCACGACGAGTCTTGCTTTTAGACGATCTACTTGACCATCTTTTTTGTACTTGGTTTTATACACCCACTTCATGCCTATTGATTTTTTACCTTTAGGAAGGGTACATATCTCCCATGTGTCATTTTTTACTATGAAACTAATCTCTTCATCCATAGCTTTTTTCCACTTATCATCTTTTGATGCTTCATCAAAATTGATTGGATCACAATCTGCAAATAATGCAAAGTTCACAAGCTCCTCGTCTGTGACATCATCATTTGTTACAACATAATCTTGCAGTCTTGCTGGAAGCTTACGAGTGCGCCTAGGACGAATGCATTCATCTCGAATTAAAGGAGCAGGTGATGATGAACTGTTTGAAGTTTGCAACAGCTCACTGGACTGACTTGAAGTCTGGTGTCCACTGGACTGATTTGAGACCTATTGCTTATTTGCATGCAAATCATCATCAATATCTATGCTAACATGCTTTTGTTCTTCAGTTGACCAATCCCAAGACTCGAATTCATCAAGCTTCACATCCCGGCTTACAATTAATTGACCTGTTCTAGGATTAAACAGTTTATAGCCTTTTGTTATAGCACTATAACCAATGAATATGCATTTTTCACCTTTGCTATCAAACTTTTTTCTCTTTCAGCAGGTACATGAGCATATACGACACACCCAAATATTCGAAGAAGTTCAACATTTGGTTTCTTTCCACTCCATGCCTCCTTTGGTGTCTTATTCAACACACATTTCGTCGGGCAACTATTCAAAAGATACACAGCACAAGCAACAGCTTCTGCCCAGAAAACTTTGGGGACATTCTTTTCTTTCAACATGCTTCGAGCCATTTCAACAATTGTTCTATTTTTCCTTTCAGAAATTCCATTTTGCTGAGGCGTGTAACTAGCAGTAAGTTGATGTTGTATACCATTTCTCTTACAATAGTCAAGAAATGAGTTTGAGGTATATTCCCCTCCTGTGTCTGTTCTAAGCATCTTAATACTACAGCCACTTTGATTTTCAACAAAGGATTTAAAGTCTTTAAATACATCAAAAGCTTCAGATTTGTGCTTCAAGAAAAAAACCCATGTTTTCCGACTGTAGTCATCAATGAAAGTAATAAAATAACGATTACCTCCATTTGAAACAGTTTCCGTTGGTCCGCATATGTCTGAGTGCACAAGCTCCAATAGATTCGTAGTTCTTCGTGATTTCCCAATCTGAAAAGGCTCTCTATGTTGTTTTCCGAGCACACAACCTCCACATAGTTGATTTGAGAGTTCTGCTAGCGGTAAGCCTGCAACCATTTTCTTCTGAGCAAGCAGTCTTAACCCCTTGAAATTCAAGTGACCAAAACGAAAATGCCACAGCCATTTCTCATCAGTAATTAGTGCAGAAAATGAACATACGGGTTTTGTTTGCAATGTTAGAGGAAATATGCGATTACTTGTCACTGGAACTCTTGCAACGAGCTCATTTTTCCGATTCGAGATCGTACAAACGCCTTCGACAATTTCAATTCTAAGCCCATTTTCCGATAGTTGACCCATGCTAAGTAAATTCCAATGTAGACTTGGTGCATAAAATGCATCGGAAATATACTGATGAGAACCATCTTTTAGCTGAATGAGAATGTTACCTTTTCCCATGATGGAAACTTTGTCCTTGTTTCCAAAATTCACGTTGCCATGCACTGACTCGTCCAAATGAGTGAAGAGCTTCTTCTTTCCGCACATGTGATTACTGCATCCGGTGTCTAAATCCACTCATCAACATGGTCTTTTTCGGAAGCACTGCAAGCTAATAGCAGTGTTTCCTTCTCTTGCATATTGTCCCGAGTGTAATTAGCATGTTGTTTCTTTTTCTTTTGATATCTACCTCCTGCACTCAGATTTGTAGTGACCAATTTTTTTGCATTTGTAACATTGAATTTTAGATTTATCATACCTCTTTACAGCTGAAGGTAATTGCTCGTTGTTTTGCTTCTTTGCCCCATCACTTGTACTGCTGCTGTCTTTTGCAGTTTTATGTTCCAGTATGACCTTCCCTTGAAAAGCTTGCTCAAGATTCGGTTCACTTCTGAGATTTTTTCTATACTCATAAGCACTTAATGTACCCATTAATCCTTCTACTGTCATGTCATCTCGGTTGCTTGCTAGCTCAATTGCAGGAACAACATCATCAAACCGACTTGACAATGATCTCATAATTTTTTCGATGATGCGAGATTCTTCATAAATTTCACCATTCACGGTTAATTGATTAACAATTGACTGAACTCGAGAAAAGTAATCGGCAATACTCTCATTTGCTTTCATGACTAAAGATTCAAACTCAAGACGTAAAGTTTGCAGTCTCACACTTTTCAGTTTTGAATCACCTTTGTAAGACTTTTGAAGTCTCTCCCATGCATCTTTTGACGTTGATGCACTTGAGATCCTTTCAAACACGACCTCGTCTACTGCTTGATAAAGAAAGAACAATGCCTTCTTGTCCTTCTTTCTATTTTCCTTCAATGCGTCTTTCTGTGTTTGAGTCAGCTGTGCGAGCTCTGTCTCGTTTGCTGGTTCAGTGAATCCATGTTCAATGATTTCCCACAGATCTTGAAATTCAAATAATGCCTTCATTTGGATACACCATTGGTCAAAATTCTTTCCGCTGAATTTCGAAAGCTGAGGTTGAATTGATCCAGTCATCTTTGTGACGTGCTTACTGTTAGGGATGCAGATTAAGGATCTTAAGGCAGAAATAACACTAGAGGGGGGTGAATAGTGTTTTAAAGAATATATGAACTATATGACTAAATTAAAACTTTCAACACAAATCTAAACAGAATTCTAACACAGAATGATCACAGAACATATAACAAATGCAAATAGTAAAGTAAAGCAAGTAAAAGGAAAGAACACGCCGGATTTTATACTGGTTCGGAATCCTCCTACATCCAGTCCTGCACCAAGGAAATATTCTTGTACAGATTTTTATAAGCCAATATCTAAATTACAACCCTCAATTTCTAAGGCCTTGAGGAACCCTCCTATCTCCGAGTCTGGGGTAAACTCTCTTGATTTACGGGACACAAGATCACCCTAATACTTCTTAATAACAATCCTTTTTAATGGATAGACTCTATGGACTTTTTGAATACAAATTAATCCTATAACTCTGAATAGCACTTTGATCTTTAGTAGAATGATGGAGAATCAAATAGAGAGAGTATCTAAATGATTTCCTATTGAGAATTTGGCAGAATGATGGCACGATCTTGAAAATATGAAGTTTTATGGATATGGAATGGTGGAGAAGAAAGAGTGAAGAAAATAAGAAAGTAGTTGTTAAAAAAAATTCGTTTTGAAAGCCTTTATATAGATGCACAACAGTCATAACCATTGGCGAAAGGTTTCCGAACGAATGGACACTTCTTTTGAAAATTGAATTCTGAATCCAACTGTCACCATGTCGACATGGGGTATCACCTTATGTCGACATCCCTTAGTTCAAAATTATAGAGATGTTGTTTTGTAAAGACAATTGAATTTAAAACAAGTTGAAACTTCTCTGAAGCAAAGTAAAGAGTTTAAACAATATTTTGAGATAGAGAATGAATATAAAACATTATTTTAAATATATATATATATATAATTGATATAGACCGTCAATTATATAAGTTATATTTAAAATCAGAATAAGTTTTGATGTTTTAAAAATAGAAGTTTTTAAAATCAGAATAGAGGAATATTTCAAGGCTAAAACAAAGTTTGAAAATATTTTTGAAAACATGATTTTGAAAGCTAAAACATTTTGAAAACAGATTTAAAAACATTTTGAAAAATCTATTCAAATTGAAATTGCAAGAACCTTCCTACAGAGCTCCTCCATAGGACTCGAGAACTTGTACAAAGTAGTTTAAATGATTTTGATTTTCGTAGGTTTGTAAGCCACTTGTCGTAGGTTTGTAAGCTACTTGTCGTGGGTTTGTAAGCCACTGGTTTCGATAGAAATTGGGTTCCATCCCAAAAGAAAATTGGAAGAAAGATGAGAGTTCTATTATGAAGTTTTAACAAAATACTAGACACTTATCTTGAGATCTTGAAATCTTGATTCTCTAGAGTCTTGAATCTTGAATTTCTAATCTTCATCTTGATGTTTGAGTCTTTATACTGATCAGTCTTCGATGATACCTGCATATACTTCCTATATACATACATATATATATATATATATGGAAATGTTAGTATATATTTTATAAAGTAAAGTATAATAACTATATAAGGTTGTTGTCATCAAAACATCATCAACTCAGTTCCTAACACTTACAAGCAAACCGGACTCTAATACCACTTGTAGGAAAACTGCAGTTTTCAGAATGGATCAAAAAAAATTGTTTTTTTTTCACTTGAACCACCGAAAATAAATACAATAGATGCTAGGACTTAAAGCAATACAAAAAAAAGATCCACAAACATAGCCACTTGGCTAAAAACTAGTTCAAGGAAACCGCACATTTCCTATTATTCAGGACTGACTCTTTCAACTTGCAGAAGAAGAAATAACACATGTTTTAACATGCTTTATTTTTAAACAGTGAACAAACTGATGTGCCGGTTTGAGTTTATATTTCATCAAATCCGTCCGCATCTGTATCCAAAAAAATAATCTCAAATTCAAAAATACTGATGCTGATACGGATATGATAATATTCGCACTCAAAAGTTATCTACTGTTTTATCATAATAATAATTCATATTATACATGTATCAGCGAATATTTACTATCCAAAAGTGATTATATCGTTGTATTTTTTGTTTATTTTATTTATATTAGCATTATTTCATTTTACATTGAATCAATTTTTTTTGTTTTATTAACTATGAGCAGCGGATAAGTATTCGAACATACCACTATCCACATGCGAAAGTATATGTTTATAGGTCTACCTGTGAGCAGTGCAACGGGACAGGTAAAGCTCAGCTACGGTGGGAAGGACACGGAGGACCATGAGCCGAAGGGCTAGGTCGGACGATTGGAACATGTCGTATAGCCATCTGCACAGGTTGTCGTCTCCTGCGCCTGAGATGGGCTGCCGGAGATGGGCAGAGATGGTGGATGCGGCTTCTGGGTCGTAGAGGAGGGCTGATGCTGGGTTGCCGGAGCTAGTCAAGTGGGCTGGGATTGGGCCCACCACTTGTGATAGGGACATAGGCGGAGCTGGGATTTCATATTGACCCGGCTAATAAAAATTTTGATATGTCAAAATAAATATTAATGCAATAAATAAATATAATAATGAACATGTAAATCATTTTAACTAACATTTATGAAAGCATGGATAAATTGATTTGACAATTATAAAATCGTGGACATGTACTTTAAACTTGACCATCAAACAATTACAATTAATATCAAAGGAAAAATGATTACCAACCAATTGGTTCAAAAGTTTAGTAAATTAGTGTTTTATACCGAGAAATGGAATAAACTAAAGTCTTATTTATTGAAAAACAACATATAAGTAGCACCATAGCAATTTTAACAATAAAATTTAACTGAGACATTTTTCACAAATACTTTGTTTTCTTTTCTAATTTTCTTTTGGGTTGATCTGAAAATAAATGGATGCTCAATAGGTGGGAAGGCTAACTTGTTAAATAGTTTAACGGAGTAAATTAGCATTGAGTTTGTTACGAGTCTTTTCTTTTGAAATTTATGTTATAAGTCTTTTCATATATTCAAGAATATGAATATGGACCTGGGCTGTAGCCCAGGTATGCATATGCATACATCCGTCCCGGATAGGGATGCCATCGTTGATTCTGTTCTTTGCTTTGAATCTGACATTTGTATTATTATTATTATTATTACTTCTTTTGGATTTGTGGGTTGTTATTCGAAATTGCATATTAATTGTTTCTGTTCTCTTTTTGTGTAGGAGAAAACGAATGGAGAGGGAGATCAGGATTAAAGAATGGAGGTAAATGTGGAGGTAATTAAGGGAAAACGTTATTTCAAATGTTTACTAATCTAAATTGATGCTATCATTAATGCAGTTAACTGCTGGACAACATCACCCAATACGAGTTGTCTGCAGTTTACCTATATTAACAGGTCAGTGAAAATTATGCTAAATTCATTCCCTAATATATAAAATACTACTTAATTGCTCCATTGTGTAAAACTTTATACAAGTCCAACCCTTTATCTGGTAATGTTTGTAATGTGCTGATGCGGTTAACTTGTTTTAAAACACTGAAGGGGTCACGACTAAGTTGGCAAGAAGGCAGTGTAAACATCAGAGCTATCAGCTTGATCACATTAAGGTTGCATGCATTATTCTACCTATGTGTTTAATTTATGAATTTCATGGTATATATCTGCTGCTTAAGCTAATTAGAATAGTGCAGTGCACTCTATTTTTAGAGCCCCCTCCTTAATTTTCTCAATAGTTTGGTTTTAGTAATTTTGATGCAACATGTTAGGATTATAAATGTGTGTTTGGTACAGCTTTAACTTTACACTGATATAATTTACAGAAGTCATATTTGATAGTTGATACTCTTAGATATTGGAACATATTATCATTATGTATCATATTTCCAATGTATTTCCTACTAAACCCTTTTTTTTACTGCTTTTAATAATACAAATGGTTTTTGTGCAACATATTATCATTATGTATTTATTTGAACCTGTTAAGATATTGGAACAATTTTTCTTCAAAAATAAAATATATAATCGAACGGTCCGTTCCACCGCCACTATGATATGATGTTCTACTAGTTATAATAGTCTTGTCTCATGTGAACTGTACAAATTTTGGCACCAACTATGGTCCTTCCCACAGGGTCATTATGGGCACCATGTTGCTTGGGTAAATGACTATACCGTACTATAAAGTCCCACATTGAGGATTATCATTTCTTCCATACAATATTTTCACGGACTAACTTTAACGAGCGATGAGGAGGCTAATTGTGTGGGATTGGTTTCCTACATGTATCTCATCAATGTTTGGGTGAACATGGCGCACCTGAGCTCAACTTACGCTTTTTTAAGCTTTCCTGTATCCTGAAATATGATTTTTTTTCCCTTTCTTTTTTTTACACCCCTTTTTGCGGACAGTAAAAAGATGAAGCAAGAGCAAAATTCAGCTAGAGAACAAGTATGTCTGATTACACAAAAATTCAAGTTATGCACTGTAACTGTTTGATAAATTGCTTCACACAAATTATACGGTTTGTACTATTCTCAAAACTCCTACAAATGGAAACCAACTCATTACCCTTTAATGTCATATAAAATGAAGCACGTATATTATTGTCGTTGTCAATTTTGCTACCATTTAGGTCATGTTGATGTTGCATTTGGAATTGCCAGATAGATGATAAGAATGCAGTTATATGTCCGACCCAATTACGTGCAAAATGCTTAGGAAAGTTTTATGTTGCTTTGGGGGATCAATCTGCTCATTATTTCCTACCCAAAATGTGAACCAGTCATCATGTGCTTCCTGATATACTCGCTTCTAACTCTATTTCATATGCTCTCTTTAACCATTATCGAAAAGGTTTATAGATTAGTCGAACAAATTAATGGACCAAACGTTTAAGTGAATGTTGTTTTCTATTGCAAGCATTCTTATTCATGGTTATCGGATAGAAGGGTTACTGAAACAAGGATTCAATTATTTAAAAAGAATTGTCCATAAAGATGGCACTTCACCAACCTTGTTACATATGAAACAATGTTGGATTCTCCAACTTAAAGTTAAAAGAGATGAAACAAAGAATAGAGAGTGCTATATAATATTATAGTAGGTGGATCTTCCAGTTAAATAAAATCAAATCCCTTATGCTTTGCTTTAAAATGCTAGGAGATTCTCTTATCAAATCGTCTCTTGAATTTCACCATTTTCATGTATTCTGTCATTTTGCCAACCTCATTTCTATCTATAATAGTGAAATTTATAGTGTTGAAGAAGTTGTATTAAGTGGTTTCTTAGTGTTAAAGGACTTAAAATTGACTGGAGGTAGCTTTATTGGTGCTGGTAAGAGTGATAGAATGGTTTGTTTAATATGGAGATTCAGGCAATGAGATGGCTGCATTTTGAGAAGAAGCATTTTGTTGGGAAGTACTAGTTGAACCGATTATTCTTAAACATGTACTGCAATTTACAATGTTCTTAAGCCGATAAATAATAATTATATCATGCTGTTGCCATGGTGGAATCTGCAGAATGAAGAGCAGGTTGACTGTACACACTATCAAACTTAGGCTCAATCACATCCTCATCACCCATCATTCCCAACCTCACAAGGCTCCTGGTAGCAAGAATGGCCTGGTGTTCATATCATGCATCGCTCTATCCTTCAATCCTTTCACCGCTTCCGGAGCTCTCCTCTTCAGCTCCCCTCCACTTCCAGGTCTCTGCCCTAGCAAACAGTGCGCTACAATCCTCAGTGTCGGTGTAACAACCCGTAAATTTTCGATAATTAAAATAGCTAATTTAATAAGATTTCGTGATTTAGTGTTAGAAAAGAATTGAAATTCGTTTGGAATAATAATAACTGGAATGAATTGCAACGATAATTATCCAAGTAATGAAAAATAAATGCTACTTAGTGAATGCCTTTGCAATCAATAGTTGAATAGGATAATAAATGTTGAATTCATTGGGTATAATAGAGTAATTGATCGATAAGTAAAATCTATTTAAAATCAAATATTGAATATTGAACAGGTAAATTGTTTAAATTAAATATTTAAAATGTTTGAATAATTAAATTTCGAATTTGATATGATTAATTTGATATTGAAATTTAATATATGGAAATAGAGTGAACAATTGAAACTTGATTTAATATGATTCAAATTGGTTTCCAAAGTGAATGTAAGTTATATCGGGATTATAATAGAGTTAATAAGATTTTAAAATTGGAATTTATTGGATAATTGAATAACGGATTTAATATGATTATAAATGATTTGTAAAATTTTATTTTATCATATTAAAGTTAGAATGATGTTGTAGAACTTTTAAAATCGAATTAAAAGTAAATTTGTGAAAATTGAATATTTTAATATTTAACTATCGACTAAAAAATAGCCAATTTTCATACAGTCTCAGAATTGGACGAAACTAGTTCCATTGGATCCGTAATAGTTTGTTATTATCGGATTTCAATTTTCGTAGCAATCGGAGTTTTCCTTTGACCGTGGCAGCTCGAAACGCATCGAAATTGTTTCAATATTAATTTGACGAGTTAAATTAGCCATTTTTCAAACAGTCTCGGATTTCGACGAAACCAGTTTCATCGGATCCGTAATGTTATATTATTGTAAGGTTTCAAATTTCATGTCAATCGGATTTACCGTTTGTCCGGGGCAAGCTAAAACGCACAGAAATTAGTTTAAATCGATTTAATTTAAATCGATCGTTTATTTCCGTAACTCGCACAGATGCTCGAATTAGCTTCCGAAACCTATTCCATTGTGTCCGGAACGCGGGATAAACCCTAGAAACGTCGATCACCGCGCGTAAATCGGAGTTCGGAAAACCCGGGATGATTAGTGTTTCGATAAATTTATATAAATAGACCCCCTTTTTATTCACAAAGAAAAAAAATAGGGTTTCATCTCAAAAATTGCCGGCTGCCACTTATAATAATCAATGGCCGATATCTCACCTCTTTCCTCCTTCTCGTTCTTCAAATCCACGCACTATTTCGAGAAACTCTCAACTAGAGAACTGTAGAGCTCGTCAAAAGCTACCTATCCAACGGTCAAGATCACGATTGGAGCTACGGATGGACGAGGGTTCGTGTTTAAATGTGTGCGTTTGGGCACGGTTTTCGAGCGTCCAGGGGAGGACGAGTTCAACGTGGTGGAAGGCGTGGGTGGCGTGCGTGGTTGCGGAGGCGGGTGTGGTCGTTGATCGTTGTGAAAGCGAAGGGGTCGGTCGCGATTGTTAACCCTAATTTCGAAGTATGGGTTGCTCGCTCGTTCGTTACGGGAAGCAAACGTGAGAGGGGAGAAGAGAAGGAACGCGTGCGGCCTGGGATCTCGGGGGCAAGAATCAACGATGGATGTGAGTTTGGGTATTAATAATAAAATAAAAGTTGTTAATTTTGTATTAAAATTCGTATAGAAATTTGTAAACTCATATCTCATCCATACGAGGTCGGAATTGGACGAAACTGGCAGCGCCGGATTCGTATTGTCGAGCACTATGCTATGGAGCTAGATTGGAATCGTTTGGAGCTAGCGAAAACTTCGGGTAAAATTAAACGCTCGTTTAATTTTATTCGAAATAAAATGCTGGAACTACATTGAAATCAAAGTGAGTGTTTTATAACGCTCACAACGTACTGAATATCTTTATTCTAGTTAAGTTTAATATTATTAAGTGATATGAATTTTATTTGTCGTTGTTTGATAAAATTTAATTGTCATATAGATTGTTATTTGAATTAACCGTTGAAAATTAAAATGGACAGTTAAATTGAAATTAAAATTGAATTGCGATTAAAGACATTGATAACCATGAAATTGCCATGAATTGTATTGTTTATTGGATGATGTATTTCGATGGATGTTATTGGTTGATATTTAAATGTTTGGATGTTTATTTGCTTATATATATCCTGTTATGCATACATATGAAACTGTGATATGATTTAAGTGATATATATTCATCCCTGACATTTAATTGAAATAAATAATTACTTGGCCATAGGATAGAAAATTATATACGGACACCGAATTGGCTAAATTAATAATTTTTAAAATCGTCGATTTGAAATTTATTTAAATATTTGATTTAAAAGTTATAAATAGAAATCAATTTATAGAAATCGAATTAATCGAAAATTTGAGTTTGGAATGTTGAAATAAATTTTGGTTAAAAGAAATTGTTAAATAAATAAAGTGGAGAGTTTGGAATTTAAAATCAGGATATGATTGAATTTCGAAAATTGATTTGTTTAAAGATTTAACCTTAATTCGAGCTTTGAGTATTACTAAGTAAAAGTGATATAATAAAATGATATTTTGAAATTGAGCTTGAAATTGAATTATATTTGAAATTTGGATTTAAATTTGAATATTGAAGGATAATTTTGTTAAGTGTTATAAATTGGTATTTTGAACATCAAGCTCCAAATCGATATAAATTTAAATTGAATAAATTAAAGGTGAACGTAAACTTGAATTAATTTGAAGTCAAAGTTGACATTGATTTGAATTGAAATCGAAATTGAATCGGTAGAATGGAAATTGAAATTGTTTTGAATTGGGAAGTTATAATTGAAATGGTTTGGTTTTGAAGCTGTTTTATTTTGTTTTCCAAATTACTCAGTTATATAAACCATTTTGAATACTTAAACTATTTTAATCTATTTTAAATCTACTTAACCAATTTAAATTATTTTAAACTAATTTATCTATTTTAAACCCATTTTAAGACTTTAAGTATTTTAACTATTTTAATTATTTAAAACTACTTTTAAACTACTTAAAACTATTTTCTAAAATTCTAAGCTTGTCAATAAGGTGAAATGTTTATATTTAAATCTTGAATTTAGATACGAATTGGGTTAAATGAAGTTGCAACCTAAATTGAAATTCGAAATGATTTTGAAATCAAAATGAGATATTGACGAAAAATGATTTTTGAAATGGAATCTGACATTTTAATAGATACGATGATTTTTGGAATGGATTTGATTTTTGAAGCGAATATGATATTTTGATATCAATTATGAATCGATTTGAAATGTAAAAGAGCCAACGGTGTAATAATACGTAGTTATTAAAGAGACCGGGATCGGATATAGACATACTCTCTGTCGATACCGAACACCACTTTAATAACTATTATACGTGGAGTGTTGATCCAGAATGAAGTGGACGGTTTGGTGAACGCGTTGACTGAAGAAAGATAACGATATTGGATGACCCCTGACATGACTAAAACAAGAGCCGCGCCTGGCCATTGAGGTTCGCTACCTCTAGCGGACACACTTCTTCGATACCATGTCTATTACATTTGTGATTCGATTTGGGTGCACCCCTTGATTTGGGAGTGTTGTTTCGCGGTGTTGGGGTAGCTGCTGGCTATGCTCAACATGAGTCCGGATCACACAACTACTAGTATCCTAGTTGGTATCGCCTCATGTACCTTGTCATACTGATTATCCTATTCGCGACCACTACGTTATGTTTTGTGTTATACCAATGGGGTACCCTCTGATAACCACCAGTTTACAGTGGGGCTTACGGTGCTGTATAGACTATGGCATTATAAAAATGTGTTAAGGGGGATTATGGTAACGCCTTAACGCTATTTTGATACTTTATATAACTGATAGGCATTATCTACTTAGCGTACATTACTGCATAGTAGATAGTTTAATGGATCCTTAAGAGATGGAAAATTTTCGTAACATCTCTTGAGTTATTGCACGCACGTTGACACTGGATATGAGATGTCAAACCCCGTAAACATCTCTGACGCCGTTACACTCATATTTATTTACGATTGATTTAACTTTCATAAGGATATTTTAGTCCTGACTCGAGTGTTTTGTCTTTTCATTACGCTCGGGCCAGTCCTGAGTTTTTCAGATTTTTGAAGATCTATTCTGGAGGATGAAGACAAAGATTTGGTATACTATTACTATTATTACCCTTGCATCGTGCTATCTGCTGCATTAATTTAATTGTCCTGTTGTATATTTATAACTCTGATAAATGTTGTATAAATAATTGTCAGTATAGTAAACAGCTTCATGAACCGTTTATTTGACTATTATATTTTATCGTTCCGCTGCGAGATTCTGTGCTGTTTCATTTCCTTTCTTTCTCTTTCTTTTCTTTTCTTATTTACCCCAATAACCATCTGCCCTTTTGAATGGTTTGGAATCGACATATGTATTTGATCGTCGGTTTAAACTGTCCAAAAAGGCGGGTCGTTACAGTTGGTATCAGAGCTTTGGTTTAGCGATAACCTTAGCTTTGTGGGGTCCGACTCTTTATAAATAGGGTAGTAATACCCTATGATGAGTCGTTGAGTGTATACATATGAGAGAGCGTATTTGTTAGTGATATAAAATGTTTTATATTGCGTCGGTTGATTTGTTGAGCGGCTTATGGATTCTGGTCAATACGAGTAATTAACGTCATTGATAGGGATCTCTAAACACTCGAATAGAACCATTCGACATAGTATTGTTTTGAAATTGGGTAAATGAAATAATTTTGCCCTAATTATATTTTGTATATAAAGAATTTATTTCAAAATTTATTGTGATCTATCTAGCTTATTTGGTTGTTGAAAATGATAATATTGATTGTTATCATTAATTGGATATTGTGTTTTAATAAATAAGGCTTATTGAAAAATAAACAATAATAAAACAACTTGTGGAATGTTTTAAGAAAAAAATCCTATAAGATTATTTTATAAAGGTGACTTATAAATTAAAATAGATTTAAATTGGAAAATATTGAATTTAAGACCCAGAGATTTTGGAAAATGGTTCTCAAAGTTTTGAAGAAATATAGAGTAATATTAGTTGGAAAATATTTATGAGAAATATTTTGAAAGGATTTCAAGAAGGAATGAATTCAGTACCCCTCTCTTATGTCGTTGGAAAATAATTTCGGCGATGACTGCGCAGCATCATCGACGTTCATTTTCGAGTCTCAAAGTGTGGAAGACTTCTAAGAAGCTTTGCTTTTCTTCGAAATTATTTGGGTAAATGGGTTTTGGTTTAAACTCCAAAGGTATGATTTGTTATATAGATATATAAAAAAAAGATATAAGTGTATATGTTTTTTTCAAACGATTTGAAAAGAACCGGGCATTTAAATTTCTAAATTATGATAATTGAATGAAATGTGAATAACCAAAATTTATAAAATAAGAGGATTAAGATATCTAAGCTATTGTTTGGGAAAACTTTAAAGTTGAAAGGTAAAGAAGATTTAAACAAATTAAATTTGTGAACATTCTAATTAAGTAAAATGAAATTCTGTAAATTTGTATAATACCAAAATTACATTCTGATAACATATAACAAGACTTACCAAATGTTAAAAGTTAAAATGATGTTTTGGATATGTAATGAGATATTGTATAGATAAACAGAACCGAAAAGTAATTGAAATATACAAGTGAGGAAAACTCAAAGGGAATTAAATGTATACAAATGGAAAATTTGGTTGTGAAAAAAAATTATATATACTTAAATATAGCATGAAATGATGAATGGATAAATGGAACAAGTAAGTGAACTTAAGAAAGAAGATAAATGAATCGTATTATATCTTTGTAAATTGGTTATAAGAAATAAATATAAATTGCAAAGGGATTGCAAAGAATTTTTTTTTTGAATTTGTAACCTTTAAGATAACTGTAACTAAGAAAATTCATTTATGAGAGGTTAGACTTTTATAGGATGATTAATAAACTAAAGTGCTGGTTAATGAAATGTTCCATAAATAAATTTGTTATTAACTAAAATTATGAAATTGAAGTAAATATAAACAAAAGAATCTGGTATAGCTAAGAATCAATTGGAACATGAAATTGAATTTAATTAAATTATATAGAATGTTTCAAATGAACTTGAGTAAGCAAATTCTTTGATATGATGTTTGAGAAAAGATAATGTTAAAGAATATGCTATGTAAAGAAATGAATATACGAACTGAATAATGGATTGTGAGTAATTAAGTGGAAAAAAAAATAGAAGTCGATAGAATAATTTAGTATAGATAAATTGGATAGAAATCCATTGGAAGGTAATACGTGAGATTGTACGTATATTATTTTATTCGCATAACGATTTGATCCAAATTCGAGCACAAAAATTTCGAGATGATTTGTATCGATCCAAGTTAGGATTTTTCACTCGATTTTCGACGGCGAACCCTAGATATGGAGTTTTAATTTGATTCTGGAATTCTTTATCATAGTATATGGTTATGCAAGGAGAGTAACAGTTTCCAATCAAGGAACCAAATCTGAGGCCGCACTAGGGAGTCGGGTGAACGATACAAGTTTGGAAGTGAAATTGTGTGATCAAATAAGCGATTAGATTGATATTGCTCACGGATGATATATGTACGGCTTACGGACTTAAACAAAGTTAATATTGGAAATTTAAGATGCCAAATAATAAAACGATTCTTTTAAAATTATATAACAGGATATATATATAAAAGAGATAAACCAAATTGAATGTAAAATAAATAATATGGTTATGTTGGGTATGATTTGGTTGTTATATGATTGTTAGTTGATTGTATATAATTCATTAAGTGTAAATTGAAAGCTATAAATCATTGAAATCAAATTGGAAGTTAAATAAATTTAAATAGAATTTAATTTGATTCAAATTGGAAGTGAACTAATGTAAATATAAATTAGTAAATGTTAACTAATTGAATTGAGAATGAATGTTAGTAAAATCCAACGTTAATGAATCAACTGTGATAAAAAATTGAAACCCAAGTCAATAAATATCAAGGAGAAGTGAATTTATATTGATTGGTTATGGATTCGTTGGATGATAGTTGGATGATAGTTGATTGGTGGATGCATTTATTGTTTTGTTGCATTTGCTATGTTGGCACATGTAGTTGTTATGTTGCTATATGGTGTATATTGATATTATTTTCATATATGCATGTTTCTCATGGTTTGTTGAGTGTTTAGTAGGTGCGGATTGCGCTTGCTTCGCATTTGGAGCTCGCTTTCGCACTATATTAGCCGTATATGCTCGATAAAAATATATAAGGTGCATATCTCGGATTACATACCGTACTTTTACACTTTTTCCCTGCGGGATGCCTCATCACTTGATGAGATGTATATTTGTGATATATATACTGTCATTTTTTTTTCGATCGAGCCGCGCAAAGGAGACTCTGCCGAAATTTTCCGTAAATCCGGGTGTTAGAAATTTTTTCAAGTTTTAAATTTTTTTTTTACATATAACTTGTTTTGATAACTAACTTTTAAAGTTGGAAAGCCGTTCGGAGTAACTTAGTGGAAGCGTAGTTATGACTTTATAAATGGAATTTCATTGTTTTATAAGTTGGTAACTTTGAATAAAATATATCTAATGTTGAATTCTATACTTAGTTCATTTTCCCTTCTCTTTCCTTTTCGGGGACGAAAAGTTTTGAGTGGGGGAGAGTGTAACGACCCGTAAATTTTCGATAATTAAAATAGCTAATTTAATAAGATTTCGTGATTTAGTGTTAGAAAAGAATTGAAATTTGTTTGGAATAATAATAACTGGAATGAATTGCAACGATAATTATCCAAGTAATGAAAAATAAATGCTAATTAGTGAATGCCTTTGCAATCAATAGTTGAATAAGATAATAAATGTTGAATTCATTGGGTATAATAGAGTAATTGATCGATAAGTAAAATCTATTTAAAATCAAATATTGAATATTGAACAGGTAAATTGTTTAAATTAAATATTTAAAATGTTTGAATAATTAAATTTCGAATTTGATATGATTAATTTGATATTGAAATTTAATATATGGAAATAGAGTGAACAATTGAAATTTGATTTAATATGATTCAAATTGGTTTCCAAAGTCAATGTAAGTTATATCGGGATTATAATAGAGTTAATAAGATTTTAAAATTGGAATCTATTGGATAATTGAATAACGGGTTTAATATGATTATAAATGATTTGTAAAATTTTATTTTATCATATTAAAGTTAGAATGATGTTGTAGAACTTTTAAAATCGAATTAAAAGTAAATTTGTGAAAATTGAATATTTAATATTTAATTATCGACTGAAAAATAGCCAATTTTCGTACAGTCTCAGAATTGGACGAAACCAGTTCCATTGGATCCGTAATAGTTTTTTATTATTGGATTTCAATTTTCGTAGCAATCGGAGTTTTCGTTTGACCGTGGCAGCTCGAAACGCATCGAAATTGTTTCGATATTAATTTGACGAGCTAAATTAGCCATTTTTCAAATAGTCTCGGATTTCGACGAAACCAGTTTCATCGGATCCGTAATATTATATTATTGTAAGGTGTCAAATTTCATGTCAATCGGATTTACCGTTTGTCCGAGGCAAGCTAAAACGCACAGAAATTAGTTTAAATCGATTTAATTTAAATCGATCGTTTATTTCTGTAACCCGCACAGGTGATCGAATTAGCTTCCGAAACTTGTTCCATTGTGTCCGGAACGCGGGATAAACCCTAGAAACGCCGGTCACCAGATGTAAATCGGAGTTCGGAAAACCCGGGATGATTAGTGTTTCGATAAATTTATATAAATAGACCCCCTTTTTATTCACAAAGAAAAAAATAGGGTTTCATCTCAAAAATTGCCGGCCGCCACTTATAATAATCAATGGCCGGTAGCTCACCTCTTTCCTCCTTCTCGTTCTTCAAATCCACACACTATTTCGAGAAACTCTCAACTAGAGAACTGTAGAGCTCGTCGAAAGCTACCTATCCAACGGTCAAGATCACGATTGGAGCTACGGATGGACGAGGGTTCGTGTTTAAATGTGTGCGTTTGGGCACGGTTTTCGAGCGTCCAGGGGAGGACGAGTTCAACGTGGTGGCAGGCATGGGTGGCGCGCGTGGTTGCGGAGGCGGGTGTGGTCGTTGATCGTTGTGAAAGCGAAGGGGTCGGTCGCGATTGTTAACCCTAATTTCGAAGTATGGGTTGCTCGCTCGTTCGTTACGGGAAGCAAACGTGAGAGGGGAGAAGAGAAGGAACGCGTGCGGCCTGGGATCTCGGGGGCAAGAATCAACGGTGGATGTGAGTTTGGGTATTAATAATAAAATAAAAGTTGTTAATTTTGTATTAAAATTCGTATAGAACTTTGTAAACTCATATCTCATCCATACGAGGTCGGAATTGGACGAAACCGGCAACGCCGAATTCGTATTGTCGAGCACTACGCTATGGAGCTAGATTGGAATCGTTTGGAGCTAGTGAAAATTTTGGATAGAATTAAACGCTCGTTTAATTTTATTCGAAATAAAACGCTGGAACTACATTGAAATCAAAGTGAGTGTTTTATAACGCTCACAACGTACTGAATATCTTTATTCTAGTTAAGTTTAATATTATTAAGTGATATGAATTTTATTTGTCGTTGTTTGATAAAATTTAATTGTCATATAGATTGTTATTTGAATTAACCGTTGAAAATTAAAATTGACAGTTAAATTGAAATTAAAATTGAATTGCGATTAAAGACATTGATAACCATGAAATTGCCATGAATTGTATTGTTTATTGGATGATGTATTTTGATGGATGTTATTGGTTGATATTTAAATGTTTGGATGTTTATTTGCTTATATATATCCTGTTATGCATACATATGAAACTGTGATATGATTTAAGTGATATATATTCATCCCTGACATTTAATTGAAATAAATAATTACTTGGCCATAGGATAGAAAATTATATACGGACACCGAATTGGCTAAATTAATAATTTTTAAAATCGTCATTTTGAAATTTATTTAAATATTTGATTTAAAAGTTATAAATAGAAATCAATTTATAGAAATCGAATTAATCGAAAAATTGAGTTTGGAATGTTGAAATAAATTTTGGTTAAAAGAAATTGTTAAATAAATAAAGTGGAGAGTTTGGAATTTAAAATCGGGATATGATTGAATTTCGAAAATTGATTTGTTTAAAGATTTAACCTTAATTCGAGCTTTGAGTATTACTAAGTAAAAGTGATATAATAAAATGATATTTTGAAATTGAGCTTGAAATTGAATTATATTTGAAATTTGGATTTAAATTTGAATATTGAAGGATAATTTTGTTAAGTGTTATAAATTGGTATTTTGAACATCAAGCTCCAAATCGATATAAATTGAAATTGAATAAATTAAAGGTGAATGTAAAATTGAATTAATTTGAAGTCAAAGTTGACATTGATTTGAATTGAAATCGAAATTGAATCGGTAGAATGGAAATTGAAATTGTTTTGAATTGGGAAGTTATAATTGAAATTGTTTGGTTTTGAAGCCGTTTTATTTTGTTTTCCAAATTACTCAGTTATATAAACCATTTTAATACTTAAACTATTTTAATCTATTTTAAATCTACTTAACCCAATTTAAATTATTTTAAACTAATTTATCTATTTTAAATCCATTTTAAGACTTTAAGTATTTTAATTATTTAAAACTACTTTTAAACTACTTAAAATTATTTTCTAAAATTCTAAGCTTGTCAATAAGGTGAAATGTTTATATTTAAATCTTGAATTTAGATACGAATTGGGTTAAATGAGGTTGCAACCTAAATTGAAATTCGAAATGATTTTGAAATCGAAATGAGATATTGACGAAAAATGATTTTTGAAACGGAATCTGACATTTTAATAGATACGATGATTTTTGGAATGGATTTGATTTTTGAAGCGAATATGATATTTTGATATCAATTATGAATCGATTTGAAATGTAAAAGAGCCAACGGTGTAATAATACGTAGTTATTAAAGAGACCGGGACCGGATATGGACATACTCTCTGTCGATACCGAACACCACTTTAATAACTATTATACGCGGAGTGTTGATCCAGAATGAAGTGGACGGTTTGGTGAACACGTTGACTGAAGAAAGAGAACGATATTGGATGATCCCTGACATGACTAAAACAGGAGCCACGCCGGGCCATTGAGGTTCGCCACCTCTAGCGGACACACTTCTTCGATACCATATCTATTACATTTGTGATTCGATTTAGGTGCACCCCTTGATTTGGGAGTGTTGTTTCGCGGTGTTGGGGTAGCTGCTGGCTATGCTCAACATCAGTCCGGATCACACAACTACTAGTATCCTAGTTGGTATCGCCTCATGTACCTTGTCATACTGATTATCCTATTCGCGACCACTGCGTTATGTTTTGTGTTATACTTATGGGGTACCCTCTGATAACCACCAGTTTACGGTGGGTCTTACGGTGCTGTATAGATTATAGCATTATAAAAATGTGTTAAGGGGGATTATGGTAACGCCTTAACGCTATTTTGATACTTTATATTACTGATAGGCATTATCTACTTAGCGTACATTACTACATAGTAGATAGTTTAACGGATCCTTAAGAGATGGAAAAATCCCGTAACATCTCTTGAGTTATTGCACGCACGTTGACACTGGATATGAGATGTCAAACCCCGTAAACATCTCTGACGCCGTTACACTCATATTTATTTACGATTGATTTAACTTTCATAAGGATATTTTAGTCCTGACTCGAGTGTTTTGTCTTTTCATTACGCTCGGGTCAGTCCTGAGTTTTTCAGATTTTTGAAGATCTATTCTGGAGGATGAAGACGAAAATTTGGTATACTATTACTATTATTACCCTTGCATCATGCTATCTGCTGCATTATTTTAATTGTCCTGTTGTATATGTATAACTCTGATAAATGTTGTATAAATAATTGTCAAAGTATAGTAAACAACTTCATGAACTGTTTATTTGACTATTATATTTTATCGTTCTGCTGCGAGATTCTGTGCTGTTTCATTTCTTTTATTTCTCTTTCTTTTCTTTTCTTATTTACCCCAATAACCATCTGCCCTTTTGAATGGTTTGGAATCGACATGTGTATTTGATCGTCGGTTTAAACTATCCAAAAAGGCGGGTCGTTACAGTCGGCACCAGCAGGTCCCAGGGCAATGGGATCCTCTCCCCTTTCTCCAACCTATCCTCCTTTGTACTACCGTTGCAAGCACTGGCCCAAGCCAACGCAACGTTACAAAACTCAACTTTGGATTGAACAGGCATACGGCCAATCTTAGCGTAGTACAGCTCTAGGGCCACCCCTATGATACTTGCTCTTTTGGTTGCCCCACTACAAGATTAAACGGCTATTCCGACGACTCGGAGCTATTAGCGGCTGGAAGCCGTTGGAATAGCCATTGGAATAGAATCAACGCTTTCCAACGGATTCAACGGCAATTTTCCAATCGAATTTCCAACGACCGACAACGGTTTGTGGCCGTTAGAAACCGTTACAAGTCATACGAAAAAAATGTTCAATAGGCCGTTGAAAATCGTTGGAAATTTGAATTTATTTTGCTGTACAACATCAAGCCTATTCACCTTCCAGCCACACCATTTCCAATCCATTTCATATCCAATACAATTCCATTAAATTTCCAATCCATTCCACACATATATATCAATATCAATGTAAACAACACACATAAATTAATTAAACACCAATATAAACAAACCAAACCATTCAAACATCATAAACCGTACCATCAACGTAAATACCATCAAAACATGTCAACAAACCACGTACATACAATCAAAATATCGTTCTCACCCACTCCGTACCAATATATACAACATTAAAACACATAATAACCATCTCCAAGTCAATATATACATC
The DNA here is from genome assembly GCA_030765085.1 of Allium cepa. NCBI lineage: Eukaryota > Viridiplantae > Streptophyta > Magnoliopsida > Asparagales > Amaryllidaceae > Allium > Allium cepa. The sequence continues at coordinate 573,012,402 of CM060937.1, read as the reverse complement.
GTTCAAACACAAGCACTAAAAAACATACCTCCTCAAGCATCTTTGTTGTCGCCTCCGGAAGCACCAGACGACGAAGGAAAGGTACCATGATTCTGCACATACTCCGCAAGCTTTTGATTCAGTTGCTCTATCTGTACAGCTCGCAAACGATTCTCCTCCTGTAGCCGCTTAATCATAACTCTAAGCTCCTTAATTTCTTCTTTGTCTTGGGCCTTTTGAGCTTGTTGAGCCTGTAAATAGAAATAATAGCAAAAGGGTTGTCTCAGCATATAAAATATTAAAACACTATATATCTAAATGCTAATTTGTTGTACATATGTAAAAGGATTAAATACCGATACGTTCGCGAATCCATAACGTCTACTCCGCTGCGTCGGATCCATAACAGCGTCAAATATATTATCTTGCTCCTCCTGTGTCAACTCATCACGACCAGACTGATGAAGCGCATAAGCCCGTGCCTCCTGTAACCTTGACTATAAGGAAGAAAAACAATTTCAGTTGAAAAATAGTAGAATGTAATTTTTATTTTACATAGCTAGTAATTAATAAACTTGTCAATGTAAGTATTAGAAAATAAAAAATGCATACGTATGCCTCAGTCGCCCTATCCTGATCACCGCATTGATATATGATTTTGTCAGACTCGTCTACTTGCCTAGATGCGTGGGTATGAGCAAATAAGTCCACTAAGCCAATGGGATGTCCATAAGCTCGTTCCTGCAATTGATAATTTGGATAATTTAACTCCATATAACTAATTACTGAACTGATCAATATACAAATGTGATAATAAATAAATTTACCAAATATTCGCGGTGATGCTGAAAAGATTTGGAGCCTCCATGATGAGTTACTGGATTCATGCTCCTGTTTCTGAGTTTCTTTGTGACTCCTCCTGTAAATTTACAATGAATAATTTTTTGTTAAACGTTAAAAAAATTACTGAGATTCATTATAGATTTACCTTGAACTCCTCAAAGTTCCACCAGTCAACCCACTTATCCCATACAGCCGCGCTGATCCACTTTGGTTTCTTCCGCACTCTTTTAATCTTTGACATCTTCTCCCTATAGTTCTTAGCGATCTTTGAGTTTCAGTGTCGCAGAACTAAGTTGATGCTAGACTCTTGCAAATCTACCGTGCCCTGTACAATGAGAAAATATTACTGATTATTTATTTGTATTTAATTAATCATTTTGTAAAGCGGTATAAACTTACTAGAAAATCTTGCCAAATGGTCTCTCTCACATCATCGGGGATCTTGCTCCACTTAGGCCAGTAGTCGCTTATCCTGCTCATATACGCCTGCTTAGAAATGTTTAGAACCACTTTAGATGGCTCCAACTCAAATCCACTGCGTTAAATATAAAATAGAACTTTAGACAATTATAGATATATCATGAACAACAAATTAAATTGCTATGCTGCTAATTATGATACTTACGCCTGATCAGCCTTTGGCTGCAAGTAAATGACTGGACGAGCTTGTGGCTCACAACTACTCTCTCCAATATGCTGGGAAGAGCCACGTCGCCGAGAGCCAGAACCAGAGTCAGACATAATATACTGCCATATACATACATATATAATTCATAATAATTATGATATGTCGAACCATTAAAAAATCTAATACAATATGCTACAAATGTGTCATGTTGTGTGTATGTGTTGAGTGTGTGAGTATACAAATGTGAGCATTATTAATCAGAGATAAATGTAATGTGAATAATTGTAAAAATTACCAGATATTACTCAGTCGTCATCGTCGTTTTCTGATTCAGACTCGGTTTCGTGTTCTATGTCGTTTTCCTCACACTCTCAAATGCTTCGATTATATATTTGTCTCATCATTTAAAGGTCCAAAATCAGTTTGATCGTCTGTAATTGCTATTTCAACATTTTCCTCCAGATCTGCTTGATAGGCTTGTTTGTTTGGAATATTCTGTCCATCAAACGTAAATCTTGCTTTGGTTTTAAAAACCGCAGACCAATCTGCTTTATCCCTTTTTAGAGATGGATAAGGGGCATAATAAGCTTGTAGGGCTTGTTTGGCTAGTATAAAAGGGTCGTACTTTTGATAACGCGAGGTATGTTTAATTTCTATAAGATTATAATTTGGATGCACGTTAATACCAGAACCTGGAACATTGCTGAATCAGTTGCATCTAAACAAATAAACATCATCTGCGGGTCTTGTAAAATATGTCAACTGTAAAATCTGAGTTAGCACGCCATAAAAATCATTTATATGATTATTAGGATGATCACTGCCTTTAACAAGTACACCAGTATTAATTTTTCAGTACCGTATTCTTTGGTGTTGAATTTATATCCATTAACAAAAAATATTGGATACGTTTTAACTTTTCTTTTTGGTCCAAACGCCAAATGTTTCAGTCCTTCATCAAGCACATTATTTGTGGGATCAGAGGCGTATTTCGAAAACCAAGTACTGAAATCTTTGCTTAAATCGCCGCTTGGATTTTGTGATTCAAAAATACTACAAACACAAATATGATATATTACATTATTATTTATTTACACGTGTAGTATTAAATTTAACAAAACTTGGAAGGTGATAATTACCTAAAAAATGGTGCAACTTCAGGACAATTAAGAAGAATATATGTGTGTGCTACATGGTAAGCTTTATCATCTAGCCATACTTCCACACATTTTCCAGCATGTCGGCCATGTTGTTTAAAAATAGATAATATTGATTCAAAAGAAGAATTTTGTTCAACGGCCTCATCATTACGCGGAACACTTGCAAATGATATGTTCACATGATCATTAAAATAATGAGAGAAAAAGAAAGAAGCTTCTTCTTCGATATATGATTTGCAAATGAAACTTCAACTCGAGCTTTTTGTCTCACTTTTTTCTTTAAATGATTTAAGTACCTAATAAAAAATATTTCGGTTAAGTATTAACTTCTATCTAAAATTAAATTAACATTTACATACTCAGTATAGTAACATACCTTTCGAATGGATACATCCACCCATATTACACAGGACCTCGAAGACGTGCTTCATATGGAAGATGGACAGGTAAATGCTCCATTACATTAAAGAAACCCGGAGGAAATATTTTCTCTAGTTTGCACAGCAGTATAGGAATTTCTTCTTCAAGTTTAAGTAGACGGTCAACTTTTAACGTAGTTGAACAAACTCCTTGTAAAATAAACTAAGTTCTGTTATTACCGTCCGAACTTTTACCGGTAACAATTCTTTGAAAGCGATGGGTAACAAATTTTCCATCATTACATGACAATCATGGCTTTTCATTCCACCCAGTCTTCCATTTTTATAGTCGACACATCTACGAAGATTGGAGGAAATTTCATCGGGAAATCGTAATCCTTCCACCCATTTTAACAGTACTTTAACTTGGTTGATGTCTAGCTCATAGCATGCTTTGGGTTTTTTACTGTCATTGGACTTCATATGAAGCTCAGGACGATTGCATATTTCCTCTATATCACGTCTAGATTTCAAATCGTCCTTAGTCTTGCCATTCACATTCAAAACTGTATAAAATAGATTATCAAATACGTTTTTTTCGTTATGCATCACGTCAATGTTATGACGGATTAAGAGATTTTTCCAATAAGGCAATTTCCAGAATATACTTTGTTTGCACCAATTATGAAACGTCGATTTACCTTGAATTTCAATTTGTTGTCCGGTGTCGTGTATCTTTGGATAATCTTTTACAAGTTCATATATATCCTCGCTTGACCAAACCGTTGGTGGTCGTAGAGTCTCATGCCTATTAGCTATGAATTTTTTTTGTCTCTTCTAAAAGGGTGATTAATATGAAGAAAATATCGATGACAATCAAACCATGAAATTTTCTTCCCATACAGTAAGGAAAATGCTCATGTTTCTTCCATGCAATAAGGACAAGCAAAACGACCGGCCGTACTCCAACCCGAAAGCATTGCATATGCAGAAAAATCGCTAATAGTTCATAACAGAGAAGCGAACATCCGAAAAATTTTCTTTTTTGATATGTCGTATGTTTCAACTCCTTCATACCATAATATTTTCAACTCTTCGATTAACGGTTGTAAGTAAACATCAATACCCTGTGTCGGATCATCAGGGCCAGAGACGACAATTGTGAGAAACATATATGGAGTTTCATACACATCCATGAGGGTAGATTGTAAGGTGTGATTATTATAGGCCAAGATGAATATTTAGAACCAAACTGAGAAAACGGTCAGAAGCGGTTTGTACATAAACCTAGTCTAACGTTGCGGCTCTCCGCTGCGAAATCGGGATATTCCTTATCAAAATATTTCCATGCTTCTCCATCGGGGTGTGTCAACGTACCTTCTTGAGGTGTTCTCACACTGTGTCATCTCATATGATGCGCTGTTACAGATGATGTGTGATATCCCGGAAATTTGGGACAATATCAATTTAATAATCTACATTAAAAATTAAATTGATTTGATAATATTTGTCAATAATTTAATAATCTTCTTTTAAATAATTATTTAACTGATAAATTATCTTTTAGAAGTTAATCAAATTGCCTTCTATTTATAATGTATATATATCTGTATATATTGTACAGGGAAAATCTTTGTTTTAATTTAATAAATAGACATGTTTTCTAATTCTAATATTTTTTGAAAATTTAGAAATTTGATATTTAAGATATTTAATAAATGATTATATGATTTTAAATTACTCAAGATTTAAGTTTAATTGTTTAAAGTAATTTTAGCTTACATTTAAATTTAGCAAAAAGGTTTGTTTAATTTGTTTTAAATTTATCTTGATAAAAAAATAAACAGTTTATTAATAGATAAATGCTTTTATAAATCATTTGACTTAATAATGAGCTCTATTAATTATGTAAATGTTTACAAATGAATTTTTAGTAATGTCAACTTTATTTATATGTGTGTTTGCATGAAATTTATGATTTGGTAATTAAAAATAAAGGTTTCAAAATGTTCAAATTTAAAATAAACATTTACTAATATTAATATAAGTATGAAGTAAAATAATAATAAGTAATCAAATATTGGTTAGTCTATGTTAAAAATAATAAAAGAAAGTAAAAGTGAAACATATGCTAGAAAATAGAATTAAATACCTAAGACTAAGTCATAGCAAAGAAAAAAAATATAAGGTCTGTAAGAAATTTATAGTGCAAGCTAATGCAAAAGAAAATTCAAAATACATATATGTAATGTATACAAGACAGGTTAGAACAGAAATGTAAAAGCTTAAAATAAAAGAAACAAGTATGCAAAGCTAAACAAAATATCTCCATGAAATTAGTCAAAGTATGAAATAACAGCTCACAAAAGATGTATACTATAGTTCGAACTAGAAACAAATAAAACAAATATTTATAAACATGAAGCTTCATATACAAGCTAAACTTTGGTCTGCAGATTTGTACACTTACACATACACATATCTTTTTGCAGCAAACATAAATATACTTATGTCAACAAATATATTAATTAGCCTAACTTATATGCACAGTAGTACAAGCAAAATCTGCACACATTAATAAGATGTTAGCATAAATGATAACATTAGTACAAACATAAATTAAAACCTGCAGCAAACATTAATTATCCACCTTTGCATCTGAAATAACTTATCTCCAGCCGAAATATTTCAATTATTGTCAGGTCTTAGTACAATATGATAATAAAGCAAATATTACTTTATGTCAAAGCTTGTGCAAGAAGACATATTGTTGAAGTTATATATGTATTCATCATTTGTTATTCCATTTTTAGTTCAGTGAGTAACTCCTGAAACAAAACTGAGGAAACAAAAGAGTATAAACAAAATTACATATTTTCTAGTTCAAGTCAAATTCAGAAAACAAGAAAAGGGGTTACTGAAAATTTGCAAACTGCAGAACTCTTGTATCATCCTCTGTTCCACTGCAAACTTGTGTGAGTAACACCCCTTTTAAAAAATTTACTTAAGTTTAATCTTATACATGTTAATGTCTGAATGCTTGACATATTGTGTGAATATCCATTTATTTCATTATCTGGACATTTCTGAGTTGGAATTGCTACATATTGAATTTTTAGTAAGTAACATCATAATCAAAAACTTTTAAGTGGATCTGTGTATGTTCCTGAGTTGGAATTGCTTGACATATTGCATATTGCATAGTTGTTCTGTGAAAATTCATGCCTGAAGTTTAATTTAGTTTTAAATAACTTGTTCTAACACTTAAGTATTTGGTTGTTAGATTTAAGTATTAGGATAACTATGTTTTTATATTGATAAATGGCTCAAATTTTGTGTGATTGTGAAATAAGATAATAACAGGTTCTATATTCCTGTAATGCAACCCTGTATGTAGAATTCAAACTCAGGCGAGTAACAGTTTTAAAATTTCTTAAGTTTAAAACTGATACATGCAAATATTTGAATGCCTGAATATATTGATTGAACATTTATATATTCATTTTACCCTGGATTATTGTGAGAAGGGAATTACAGTATGTTATAAACCTGCAGTCCAAACTGTTCTATTTAAACTTGCTTTGTTTTCCCATTGCTATGAGTAACTCTTTTAAACTTAAGTTTTTAAACTTGTTGCATACTAATATTTGAATGTTTAAATATATTGTGTGGATATTTATATCTTCATTTCTTTGTGTGTCTGTGAGATGAAAATCTCTGCATATTTAAAAGCCTGCAATTTCAAAACTGTTTTCATCAAAAACCTGCCCTGCTTATTTTCAAGTGAGAAACATTATTTTTTTTAAACTTAAATATACTATCTGGTTGTATGGTTAAAGATCTGGACCAAAGATACTTTGTATGTATGCATTATTTTGTGCATATAGGGATGAATGTTTGTGTACAGGTTGTAGTTGCTGTGACAATGCAGATTCAGTTTCAAGCTTGTGTTTTGAATCCATAAATTATTATTAATTGATTTTGATAACATTAAGGATATAGTTTATAAATAAAACTTGTTGTTTCATCATAAAGTAGAGTTTAAATTATATTTAAGATAAATAATTTTGTATGCTGCTCTGGAAAACTAAAACAACATAGCAAATTTGAATAAGAGAAGAACCAAACAATCTAATTTATAAACTCAGGGAATTCTCGAATCACTCGAGTAGATGACTCGAAGAAAGGTGGTGGAAGACTCGAAGCACTGAAGTGGGTTGGTGTTTTGGTGGTTCCAGTTTTGTTTTGCCTCAGTTTTTAGTATGCAGGGTTGTGGACTCGGGGAAGTCTCGAGTAAATTGCATTTTTACTCGAAGCACTGAGGCAGATGACCCGAAGCAATTTGTTTAGGTTCAGGTGGAAGTTCAAATTCCTACAGGTTGTATAAACACCTATACATTTAAAATTTAAACTAAATTTAAGCAAAATTAAATCTATGTTAGTTGAAATCCTGATGTAATGGAATTTAAGTTAAGACTTTACAAAGCCTAAATCTAAATATAAGTACGTATTCAAATTTATAGTTTGAATCTAAAATGCAGTTTTGAAATATTTAAATGAGTTTCAGTTTTAAAACTTGATAAATTTCCAGATTTTAAAATTAAATCTGAAACAAAATGCTGCTGCAGTTAAATATGATTTTTGTTAAAAACGGATATTTGAATTTTAAAGTTTAAAATGAATCTGGATTTAAAAATCAAGTTTCTGACTCTAGTTGTTAAAAGAAAGTTAAATTAAAGTTTGAAAAAAAATCAAAATAAATTGAGAAATTCAAGTTTGCTTAGAATTCAAAATTTGAAAGTTTAAAATCAGTTTAAATATGAATGTTTTTTTTTTTTGGCAAGGCCGACGGATATGAATGTTTTAAGAATGAGTTCAAAATAAAATAGTTAACAAGTAATTTGATTTAATAAAAATCAACTTGATTTTGAGAATTTTTGATTTAAAGTTTTTGAATGAAATATAAATGAATTGTTTAACTTGAGGTTTGCAAGTTAAATATTAATGTAAATTTGGAAATTTAAATTTGAATTAAAAATTCAAATAGTTTAATTTAAAGGATTTTAATTTGAATGTTAATTTTAATCATTTTGAATCTTCAATTCAAATGATATTTAAAATGTAATGTTAATGAAACCATTAAATTAAAGAATGAATTACCTTAAGGATAATAGGGTAATTAAGGAATGACCTATGTATCAAAGTTAATAAATAAAGGTCAATTAAGAAGTAAATTAAGAAATATTATTAAATGTAGACAATTAACTAAAGATCTTTAATTAATTAATATATATGATTAACTTTGGATAATTAATTAGATTAATTAGGTAATTACTTGATAAAAGTAATTAAGAGATTAATTACTTATGGTAATTAATTTTGATAAGATGATTAATTTAAGATTAGTTAATTTATTTTAATTAATTTAAAGAAATCATTTACTAAATTGATTGATTACTGGTGTATGCAATGGAGCATAATTACTTAATGAAGTAATTAATTACTGAATGTAATTAGGGAAAGATTATATGTTAATAAAGTAATTTGGATAATTACTTTTGTAATTAATCAGAGGATTAATTAATGGAGATATTTAACTATGGAATGATTTATTTATTTATATGAGTAATTAAGGATATCTAATTACTGGTTGTTATTAATCAAAGGTGATTAATAATTGTGTTTAATACAAGATTAATCACTTAATGTGATTAATAAAGTAATTTAATCTGAATTTGAGATCATTAGTTAATATAATTAACAATGTAAATTAAGAATTGTTTAATTTAGTAATAATTAATAATGTGGAGATTAATGTAATTAATTAAAAATAAATGTAATTAATTATAAATGAAGTAATTAAAGTTAATTACTAGGAATAATTTAGAATAATTAATTTGTAAAATTTATTAAAGATTAATTACTTACTGTAATTAGAAAATGATTAATTAGAGGAGTTAATCAAGATAACTATCTAGAGATAAATTAATAAATTTAATTATAGGTTGTATAAGCAGGATTTATAGATAAGATAATTAATTTAATTTACTTTAAATTAATTAGAGATAGAAGTAGTTAATTTAATTCATTTTAAATTAATTACAAATGGTAAGATTTTAAATCATTGCTTATAAATGAATGATATTGATATTTCGTTTGATATGAGATGGGTAATATCTTGTGATATGGATGCTTGGTTTAAGTAAGATAATATTTAATTATCTGATGGATGATAATTTTGATTATCTGTTTATGATGATGATATGATTATCTACTGTGATATTATGAATTATCTATTTGTGTGTATATTGATTATGTTAAATTAAACTGTTAAGGCTAAATAGACAACTTGGCCCTAAAAGACACGTTTTGGATTTCGATGAGACCGGGATCGGGTTTTCCGCATTAGGAACATCCGAAAACCACATCGTTTCCAAATTAACGATAGGTCGTGAATCTGAAGTGAAGATGAAGATTCAGAGTGCAAGGGTTGTCGTCGTTAACTCTGAGGGTGATTCCAAAATGAGTGTAACGAGATGATGCCTTCGGTTTCGTTCGAACCCGGAACGAACTTGTATGGATTGAATGCTTTCAACACATCGTCAGGCGGGCGATGAGCATTCTAAGTAATGTTTTCTATAAAGGTAATCATAGCCTCAAGCCTCATCAACCGGGAATGGCTAAAACAGGGGAGGTGCAGCAAGGTTAGGTGGGTCATGCCCAAGAAGGACAAGATTTTCCCCTGTCTAGATGTCCCTTTTTATTCGGCTTTGTGGGCGGTTGGATGTACACCAACTGCGGGGTTATCTTGTTCGGGACTGTTCAGTAAGGAATGGTTCCGGCCTTGTGTTGCAGGGGATGAAGGGAGTAATCCTCGGTACGTTGAACTAGGCCACGTACTGTGACGGGCGGTACCCCAGTAGCCCTGCCATTGTATGGAATCCACAATCCAATAAGTGCCCACGGTTTTGATTGTATTACCCACTTTTGTGGCTAGTAGCTGGAATTTAATAGATGTAACAATTTCGGCTATTTTCTATTTACTTGAAAACCCTAGACCTATTATAATATCACAGAATTTCATATCAAATGTTTTGGTTAGCGTAAGGTAAAAACTTTTCCATGTTTATGTGTGGTAAGTCTTACGTGATACCTTTTATTTTCAAAAGATTTTCAAGGTTAAACAACTTTAACCTGTTACTCATACCAGACCCATGTCTGACCCGGAGTTTATTTTTGTTTTCATAAACTCTCGGGTACCTAAATTTTTATGGGTAGCCAAGAGATTCAGGTTAGCTTTGACGAATTCTGGAGGAGCAATGGAGCAGGTGGCTTCAGCGTTGTAGATATATATAGTTCCGCTGTGTTGGTATCTCTGAGTCATTTGTTTGAGTTGAGTTGTATGAACTAGACAGGTGTTTATAACTGTCTAGTATGTGATGTATTATCTGTGTATCTCTGATTGATGTTGTATATTATGTAAATACTTATGTGATTATTATAATTTATTCGTTCCGCTGTGAGATTCTGATGTTGTTGTTCTTTCTTCTCTATCTTTTCTATTTTCTCACCTCTTTCTTTTCTTATTAACGATACTTCTTCCTGGGCATAGGAAGTGGGGTCGTTACATGATGCATACAACCATTAAAGTCTAAGGGTGATGGGTAAATAATGCATACGCTTACGAAACTTCTTTACCCTTCTTTTGCTCGGTTTGTATCTTTCTTGATTACATATTTTACAGTTTCTAAGATTGATGTCTTCTTTCCAATACAACATGCAACCCTTTAAACATGTATCTATTTTTTGATATGACAAACCGAAAGATGACATAAGTTTTTTCACTTCATAATAATTTTCGCACATTAAATTATCGGGTGGCATATGACGTTTAGCAGCTTGAACAACAGCCGTAAATCCAGCTTCTGTAATGTTGTATTTTGATTTCATTGCAATGTATTCTGCAGTTACCGATAATTGAGATCCGCTTAAACATCCATTTCAAAGGGGTTTTTTAGCATAATCCAATAAATCATATATATTTTTAGCTCCGATATTTGGTTCCTCTTCGACGTTAACATCGTCATTATCAATTTCAACGGTAGGGAACATTGATCATGCTGCATCTTCGACCATATGTTCTATGAGATTCGTTCTAACTTCATCACTAATGACCTCCACTGACCGTTCTTGATTATTAGGGGCTACAATTTCTCCATGACGATCCCACAGCAAATAATTGGGTACGAAACCGTATTGGCGCAAATGAACCTTAACTATATTCGGTACTAAATAGTTCAACAATTTGCATCTACTACATGGACAACGAATTTCTTCATCGTTTGCAATATTACTTATAGCAAATTCGATGAACACTTGTACCCCTTTTAGAAAATGTTCACTTATTGCGCCATTAATTTCCCTTCTTTGATACATCCAGCTCCAATCATTAAAGTAATTGACCATTTTTCCTACTTGAAAATCTACGGTAAAGTAAAAAAATTATAAATCGTTATTTTATATTTTGTTTAAATTTTATTTACTGATGTAGTAAACATGTACTAAATTTTATATTTTTTCTACAAACTTCATTTTAGATAAACAACTATTGATTCATTGTCATTTATGTGTCTTCTTTGATGGTCGGTCATCCTACTTCCCATTACAAGCACAGTAGTAATTATATTTCGTAAATCATATCATTTTAAACGATTTCACAAAATTTCGGCAGCATTTCACCTGTGTTCCTTGTATCGTACACAAATGCGTGTACACAAGGAACGTAAAGAAAATGCCGTCGAAATTTTGTGAACCGTTTAAAGTAATATGATTGACGAAATATAATTACTTTATAGTGTTTGTAATTTGTCCAATACAGGGACAATTCCGACAAATGATGTATCAGATGATTAGAGTTGTCAGTTTTGTAGAAAAACGAATATCCCTAAAACGATCATATACAACACTTGTCAGACAGGGTCAAATATATCTAAGGATTTAAATATTTGTTTATATTAAATTTAAATATATAACTCGTTTAATTAATATTGGTTTATATTTTACCCTTTAATACATAAGAACTAAATTCATTTATACACAAAATTTGTACACAAAATTCATTTATTATAAATTCATTTATACACTAAACCAATTTGCGTGTTTGCACAAATACAAAACTCGTGTTCGCACAAATGCAATATCTGTTCTAACGGCTTCCAAATGCAATAAACTCTATCATGCACATACGTTTAATCTACTAACCAAATCAACATAAACTAATGCAATATCCTAAATTACAAAATTTTCAATCGGTTATAATAACTTGTTCATTATGGTATAATAGTTGCAATTAGGGGATAACATAATGTAATATGCATACACTAACAAGTAGGAATCAATCACAATTCGAATTAAACCCTAAATAAAAAAAACCTAAATATTAGGTTTAGCAAAATTACCGATTCGAAAAGCTAGAAGGGTGGAGATGGACTGGAGCAGCTTCTAGATGGCGTCGGAGGTGGTTGGGATGGTGTTTGGGCCGGCGGTAGCGGGTTGGAGTTGGTGGAATGGGGGAATTGGGGGAAAATTGTGAAGGGGAAGATGATAATGAGCTGAAGATCGGTTCTCTGGAAAATATGCAGAAAATTTTCCAACGGCCGCAAACGGCGTATTTCCAACGGTTTCCAACGGTTACGTCAAAATGCAAAAGCCGTTGGAAGCCGTTAGAAACGCCGTTGGAGGCCGTTGGAAATTGGGCGTTGGAATACACTATAGCTCTAGTAGTGCCCTAACAGTCCCATGCGGCTCCAAAGCAGATGAAATAACCGCTGTTATGGTTGTCATTGACTTAGCCTCTTCTACAGTGTTCTTACTGCTGCCCTTTGCTGTTTTCTCTTCTTCACGATAGTAAGGGTTCTGAACAGTTGAAACGTTGTAGGGTATGCTTACAATGGAAGGATTGCCGTCCTTAGCAACAGTTTCATGCGCGTACAGTGCCAATAGGACAGCCTCAAACCCCGCTAGAGGCTGGAAATGCCTGTGAGTAGAGCTATTAATGAGCATTTGAAAAATCTAAAATCCGTCCGTATCTGTATCTGCAAAATGAAAAAAAATCTCAAATCAAAAATACAGATGCTGATACGGATATGATAATATTCGCACTCAAAAGTTATCTACTGTTTTATCATAATAATAATTCATATTATATATGTATCAGTGAATATTTACTATCCAAAAGTAATTATATCATTGTATTTTTTGTTTAGTTTATTTATATTAGCATTATTTCATTTTACATTGAATCAAAAAATTTTGTTTCATTAACTATGAGCAGAGGATAAGTATTCGAATATACCACTATCCACATGCGAAAGTATATGTTTATAGGGCTACCTGTGAGCAGTGCAATGGGACAGGTAAAGCTCGGCTACAGTGGGAAGGACACGGAGGACCATGAGCTGAAGGGCTAGGTCGGACGATTGGAACGTGTCGTACAGCTATCTGCACAGGTTGTCGTCCCCTGCGCCTGAGATGGGCTGCCGGAGATGGGCAAAGATGGTGGATGCGGCTTCTGGGTTGTGGAGGAGGGCTGATGCTGGGTTGTCGGAGCTAGTCAAGTGGGCCGGAAGTGGGCCCACCACTTGCACTACTAGAAAAATGCCAAATAGCAACGGGTGGGAGCGACGGCTTCCGACGGGCCGTCGGCGGCCATCGGAAGCCGTCGGAAATTCGCGATTATCTGCAGCTCGGCCGAGCCTTTCTTCCTCATTTTCCAGCTTCTCAATTTCTGAAAAAAAACCCCAAATCCCCATTTTCCACCTCCAATCGCTGATTTCGTGATTTTTTTCTCCTTCCCCGCTGTTAATTCAACGTCTCTTGCTCTTAATCTCAGGAATAATTTCTTATTTTTGTGAAAATTCCAGTTTTTACTCTAATTCTAGATTTGCATAAATTGATAAATTAGGGCGAATTAGTGATTGCAGTTGTTTCCAATAGCGTAATAACGGTTTATAGCATCACATGGCATACATATTTCATCTTTTATCATGAAATTGTGGAAAACACGTATAATTTGTTGTTGTTCATGTATATGTAAATTGTTGTGCATACCTTGATTCGACGATTGTATACGTTATTTGGAATAAGATAAAATGATTGAATGAACTAGGAGTATTATACTGTGCACGTATTTATTTATGAAACAAAAAAAATGCAATACTCTAAATTATAATTGTGTGTATTGAAAAATGACAAAAATGTTAAACCAGCCCTAAGTTGATGCGTAATACGTCGAATAAATGTGTTAAATTAATATATATTTTTGTAAATACGAACAGTGAGTAAAACTGTATTTTTTCGCAAAATGCGCGCATGTTAACTGACAAATGTCCCTTAAAGAGTTTTTGGTCCCGTCTGACGAGTGTTATACATGATCGTTGTATAAATAGTAGTTTTTTCGAAAAACGACCATTTATATTCATCTGGTACAATGTTTGTCGGATTTGTCTCTGTATTGGACAGGCTATGAACACAGTGAGAATTTATATTTTGTATACTACTTCGTCTTAAAAGGTTCATAAAATTTCGGCCTAACTTTTCTTTTTTGTTTCCTGCGTACACGCATTTGTGTACAATGTAGGGAACAAAAGAGAAATGTTGCTGAAATTTTGTTGAATCGTTTGAGACGAAGTAATATACGAAATGTAAATGCTTACTGTGTTTGTAATGGGAAGTAGGATGTCTGACTAATGAAAAAAAAATTATATATATTTTTAAATCATTACCTTAAAAAATAAAATGTGTCGTATTTGAAAATATTTTTACCTTTTCAAAACAATAAACTTGGATTTTATTTATTTTTCAATTATTGCAGTCCAGTAGTCAGAGTATGGGACGGCGGAGTAGACCTCAGAGCGATTTAGCAGGTATAGAAGAATTGTGGACTGGTGTGTCCTAATTGGAGGAGCAGAACCGTCAACAGGCCTTGCAGACCGCACAGTTGTTATAGTACATGCAGCAGTTTGGTGGCCGCTTCCCTTCCTCGGCTGGCTCTGGATCTGGAGAAGATTGATTCATTGCTTGCTTATTCGTTCGTGCATGTATGTTTTGTTTTAGTTTAGAATGATTTGGTAGATGGTGAGATTAATTGTTGATTTGCATAATTATGTATGATACACTTGGTTCTGTAGTTGAATGAGGATATGCATGAGAATGTTGATGAATTTGTGTATTAACAACATGGTAGAACAGTTATTGTTAGGATTATTGTTAATGTTGGAATGGTATGTATATTTTGTATTTTATTTTTATTCTAATTTTATCCATTTGTGTGTTTATTGAATATTTTATAGTCTAGGTTTGGATATTTGGTTGGATTATTGTTTATTGGATTGCGCAGTATTGATATCGTAGTGTTTGGAAGAGAAATGTGGTTGAAAGGCTCTATTTGCAGCAAATATAAAAAAAACAGCAGATTTCCGACGGCTTCTGACGGCTTACAGGTTAAAATTTTCGACGGCTTCCGACATTTCCCAACGGCCTGTAGCTAAATATTTCCGACGGCTTCCGATGCCCGTCGGAAACCGTCGGAAATTGTCGAGAGTCGTCGGAAACGTGTTAGGCAGCATCCATCGGAAGCCGTCGGAAATATTGCTCCCTGACGCAGTCTTTTCCGACGGTTTTTTCCGACGGCCGCCGACGGATTCTGGCCGTCGAAAAATGCGTTTCCCCTTGTAGTGTTGTGATAGGGACATAGGCGGAGCTGGGATTTCATATTGATCCGGCAAATAAAAAATTTGATATGTCAAAATAAATATTAATACAATAAATAAATAACATGTAAATCATTTTAACTAACATTTATGAAAGTATGGATAAATTGATTTAACAATCATAAAATCGTGGACATGTACTTTAAACTCGACCATCAAACAATTACAATTAATATCAAAGGAAAAGTGATTACCAACCAATTGGTTCAAAAGTTTAGTAAATTAGTGTTTTATACCGAGAAATGGAATAAACTAAAGTTTTATTTATTGAAAAACAACATATAAGTAGCACCATAGCAATTTTAACTATAAAATTTGACTGAGACATTTTTCACAAATACTTTGTTTTCTTTTCTAATTTTCTTTTGGGTTGATCTGAAAATAAATGGATGCTCAATAGGTGGGAAGGCTGACTTGTTAAATAGTTTGATGGACTAAATTAGAATTGAGTTTGTTACAAGTCTTTTCTTTTGAAATTTATGTTATAAGTCTTTTCATATATTCAAGAATATGAATATGGACCTGGGCTGTAGTCCAGGTATGCATAGGCATACATCCGTCCCGGATAGGGATGCCATCGTTGATTCTGTTCTTTGCTTTGAATCTGACATTTGTATTATTATTATTATTTACTTCTTTTGGATTTGTGGGTTGTTATTCGAAATTGCATATTAATTGTTTCTGTTCTCTTTTTGTGTAGGAGAAAATGAATGGAGAGGGAGATCAGGATTAAAGAATGGAGGTAAATGTGGAGGTAATTAAGGGAAAACGTTATTTCAAACGTTCATTAATTTAATTGATGCTATCATTAATGCAGTTAACTGCTGGATAACATCACCCAATACGAGTTGTCTGCAGTTTACCTATATTAACAGGTCAGTAATTTTGATGCAACATGTTAGGATTATAAATGTGTGTTGAGTGCTTTAACTTTACACTGATATAATTTACAGAAGTCAAATTTGATAGTTGATACTCTTAGATACTCATGTTCAGGAAATCTTACTAAGAAATGTGGATTGTCATTTACGAAATAAATTAGCTATCTTTTTTACTTTTCTTATTATAATAACAATATTTTAGATGGGGATTACTGCTAGTCACTGTCGATTTTATTTGCTTGCTTATTGTGTCATCTGCAAGTTACTGCTGCTCATTTTTGCATACTTCGTTTTGCAGTACATGTAGTAATTTTCACCTGTTACTTTTGTCAACTTTGTTTACTATTTTAGCATATGCATATTATTCTTTAATCACGTAGAGATTGATTGTAACTGCTCAGAAGCTACACATGGAACGTTATATGGAATTACACTTGAAATCTATGTTTTTAAGTTTTCGGTTCATGAAAGACCATTGGGTCGTTCCTGTATAAATTTTCTGACCCCCAAAAATGGGCCTTGTGTTCGGACTTTTGTACAACCATTGGGTACATGAGACAAATGAAATAATTAATAATTGTGAATGCCAATTTAGTGCTTTGTTGCATTTGATTTATTATAATACCTATATATATTGTATTGTTTTGTAGCCCGATACTTATAATGCCTATATATTATATCTCTACTATTAATAAAGAAAATTCGTTTAACTAATTTACTCGGCGTCTTTTTGAAATTTCAAAAATGCTCTTGCTTTCCGTTAACATATTTATGTTCAAACAAAATATCAACGTATACAATAACACAAACAGTTCATGCGCGAAGCACAGGTCCATACTAGTATTATATTATACAAGTTTTGTAGTTTCTATGGCCTTTGTTAATGGGTTCCTTGTTTATTCTCTCATTGATGTAGTTTCCATAAACTCATATGTTTTGTTATATACTTCTGTTCATTCCTAATTATCAGTGGATATTGATGGTCTTTCAAAAGTTCAATATGGCATTGTCATTGTAATTTGGCACTGGGTTTGAGCATAAAATATGGGACAAATTTTCGAAGTTGGCCAGTTTTCGAATGCGATTGGTGTTGGTTTTGAAACGTATCACGAAATAAGGCTAGTTTTTTGTTAATCACCATCAAACTAAGCATTTTGTAATTGTCTAGCTTGGGCCCACCTCATAGTCGTGTCTAATTTTTTTTCGAATTGTTTCTTATACGCGCAATTCTTAGTTGCGTTTCATAAAAAATATTCGATTTAACATAGGCGCAAACTCATAAATATTTTAAAAATAAGCATCAAATTCTGCACCAAACATCATGGTGCAATTATGAGTTGCACCTTATTTTTTCTTATGAGCGCAACTAATAATTGCGCCTGCACAAGTTTGATGCTGCCATACAAAGACATCAGCTACCCTACCTCCACACAGTCTCATCAAAACCAACTTGCTCCTCTTTTTGCTGCAACGCGAACCCAACATCCACACGCCTTAAATCTTTGTTTTTTCCATCAATTTTACTCAAAATTTACGAATTTCTTCACCAATCTTCAATTATAACGAATCTATAACAATTGAAGCAAGATCTTTTTCAACACAATATGATCTTGGTAATCTTTAAATCCTATTTTTTTTATTAATTTCTAATTTGTGTATTATTTGTTTCTATTTGTAATAAACGTTGTCAATTAGCTTATTCTAGGTGTTAATGATCCAATTCGTACAGTTGAATCAATCATTTATTGTAAACGATGTTAAAAAATATTGGTTTTTGTTGCATAAACTTTCAGAACTGGAAAGCGGACCCTTCGATGGTACCATGCTATATTTGCAGGATAATCATTGCACAAATGTTGAAGATTCAATGAGGGTAATTTTTTTATTTTGTAAATATAGTAAATAGTTTAAGATTTTTAGCATTTTGAATTAACTATATATTATAATTCTTTGTTTTGTAGAGTGTAAAACCCATCGACTTTTTGAATCATTCTAAAGTTTCGAAGATCTAATGGAGATGGTTGATGATCACCGAGTTCAACAATTACTTCGTCAAGCAGGCTTCTAGTATTTCATGCAAATAAAATATATTAAATTTCATATGTGTTTATTGACAGTATTATACGATAGATGGAGGCCCTAGACTTGCACCTTTCATTTTTTGTTGGAGAAATGACAGTAACTTTACGAGATGTTTCTATTTTGCTTGGCCTTCCCATAGAAGGCGTCATTCTGAATTACGGTGGTAATGTGGATGTTGATAATGTTTGTCACCGTTTGCTTGGTGCAATTCTTCCTCTCGAAGTGATGATTAAAGAAGAGAGTTGAAGGTCAAATGGATAAATGACCTTATAATTGGCCGGGAGATTGCCGTCGATTCATTTGTTGAGAAGTTAGAACAATTCAAAAGAGATGTTATATTGCTTCTTATAACATCCTGTCTTTTTTCAAACCATTCAAAGGATAGTGAGTGTCAAATAGCTATACATGCTACAAGACTTTGCCACTATTTCTGATTATTCGTAGGGTAGCGCGGTTTTATACGCTTTATATAAGAAGTTAGACAATGTGTCACTAAGGAAGTCGAACGAGTTAATTGGTTGTCTAACCCTTCTGTAGGTATATCATTTTTCACTTATAATTATACTAATATTTTGAAAGACCTTGTTTAACACTGATAATGTGTAGGTTTGGTCATGAACACGTATTTCTATTGGTCGTCCAAATGTTCGTGCTAATGTCGCTGATGGATTACCTTAAGGGACGAGGTCAAAACCGCTAGTAATTTCTATTGAAACTTCATGTTTTAGTACAATATTCGTACATTATTTTGTTCATTGATTGTAGATGGACGGGAGATAGACATTGAAGAGATAATCTAGCCCGTCATTCCGCATTCTATTGCAATGAGCTCGATGTTATGGAGTAGTATTATGTTGATTGGACGCCATACACGGTTGAGATTGTACAGGATTTTCTACCAGTTTGCTTGGACGGAGAACATACTTGGTATTCAAGAACCCCAATCATTTGCTTGTAAAGTGTGGCCGTGCACTGCTCGGATAGAGTGATAAGGCAATTTAGCCTTCATCAGCATATACCAGATGCAGCCGTGCAAGTTTTCCGACACGTTGGAATAGAGAATTGTATAACACGTACGTAGCAAGATGAGATTACAGGTTGTATCATGTTCAAGTTGAACGCATACCAAGAGTCACCATCGAATAATGCTAAAGTTGGTACTGGCATATAACGCGACGATTTGTTCTTAAAGAATCATCTATTAGGTTGCCTAGATATGCTCCACGGAAATCAGTGAAACGTGACTTGGTATGTATAAAAAAGTTTTCATATCTTAACTCATTCAACTAGCATTACTTACTTACGCCAATACATCTTTTTTTTAGGTTCGAGGGCTGTATCTCATTTTAAATGAATTTGATGATGTTCTTGCAGATCATGGAGATGAAGATCGAGAAAAGGTAAGTGTTTCAACATCAAAGAATTTATCAAGTTGCTTCTTGGTAGATACAAGCTTGAACGCCACAGTCATATGTGCCTCGTTCGCCTGAGGCTTTTGCTCGTACATACTAACGAAGACATTTAAGAGGCGCGGGTGGTTCTTCACAAGGCAGTCAATTGGGGCAGGATATAGTTGAAGCTGGACCATCTCATCCACCTCCGACTCAAACACAAAGAACACCACGCGAACTTAGAAACTTAATAAATTAGGTGTTATGGTAGGTGTACTTAAGTTGTTTAATTTGTTTTGTAGGTTGGTTTCTTTTTTTTAGTTGTACTTTATTTTTTTGAACTTGTATTCACATTTGAAGTTAAACTTTGTTAATGTACAATCAAGATATGTATGTTTAATAGATTTGTGGTTTTGCAACTTGTTGTTTTCGTATATACAGTTGAATTAGATTTGCGTGAAATATGTTGGTTTTGAATGAAATGCATATTTTGTTTACATATATTTGAGCTGCTGTTTGGAGAGCAGCAGTAGGTTACAAGCACAACTCAAAGTTGCGCCTGTAGCACACAGAAGAGCGCAATTTTGAGTGGCACTCTGTCATATACACAAATGCGCAACTCAAAGTTACGTTAACCTATACGGCAAGGAGCGCAACTCAAAGTTGCATCTATATTCATGGGGCTGCTCCTACTAGCCCAACAGTAGCTTATAACACTCTTTACTCCTCTCCACTTCAACAGTACCCCTGGAAACCAAACATATTTCAAAAACCTAAATTTCATTGCTCTTACTACAACTCAGCTAAAAATATAACAAATCCACTCAAATTCATTTTAGTCGACCAAGATCAGCACAAGATTTTACTTTCATCTACAGTTGAGGTAATGTTTGAAACCCTTCTCTGCTTATTTTGTTAGATCTGTTATTGAAATTTAGTTTCTTGAAATTTGTTAGACCTATTACTACCATGACAATTATTTGTCACTGTGACGATGATTTAATCATCGACGAAAGTAGCCAGCCAACTTATGTTAGTGGAAAGCACAAAACATCTAAAATGATGAAGGGTTGTAATTTTTTTGAGTTGAAAATGACAATTTATAAAGTTACAAAGATTAATTCTACCGAATTCGACATCTTTTTGGTAAGTAAACGGGTAACGGATGATTGCCCAATTGCTATTGAAGTGAACGAAGACAACGACGTCGATTCTATATTTTGCGTGGGGATGAAAGTAATCGAGTTGTACGTCAAGAAGGAGAGGTGGTACAAATAACTGAACCACAAGCTCATATCTTTGATTATTCAAGCCAACTAGGACCGAGTGATACTGCCAAACAAAGTCAAATGTATTGTCCATACTACTCCTGCCAGCCACCAAAAGTTTATGCACAAACAGCCGGGTATTGTTTTATGTGATGCATGGATGTTTCATTCATAGTCTCATGTTTTATGTAATTAACACTCATATGCTTGTTTACAGGTTGTATACACAAACATCCGACTACTGTTTCATGCCATATCCATCCTAGTCACACGACTATGGTTTCATATCATATCCTCGGCAGTCAATTCCATCTCCGAATTCAAATGAATACTTGCAAGAAATTGAAGATGAAGATGTTGAAACTGAAGATATGAAGGGTGTAAATGCTAATAATGATGTATCTCTTTTGGATAGCATGGAAATCGCTGCTTCATTTGACGAAGATGAGACATGGATAGATGCTATGAATGTTAACAATGATACTCCATTAGATGATATTCTAGAGGAAGTTGATGATATTGAAGAGCATATCGAGATGGAAGAACCGTTAGAGGATGACCATTGCAGTGACACAATCATGAAAAGATCTATTATGTAAGAAGTTTAATTTACAGATGAAATGTTTAGATGGGAATGCAAGGAGAAAGGCCCTCGAGTCGATATGATTTTTAAATAAAAGGAATCTTTAATTGAACATATAAATGAATGGTTGATAAAATGTTCGGTTTCATTTCAGTACATAAAGTCTCGTGCTAGAGAGTTTACTTTTATATGTGATATTGATGTTAACTGTCCATGGCAGCTTCATGCTATTGTTTCTAAAAGAGAATGGTGCATGATAAAAAAATAGGACGACGATCAGACGAACTCAAATCCAATCATCAACTCAAACCACAAACAACAACAACCAAATTCATATGTACCAAAGTCCTTCCACATGTTCGATTGAACCCAAGTTACATTGCAAAATCTATCCAAGAGCTTATGACAAATACGTATAAAATTCAAATAACCTACACAAGAGCTTGGAAAGGACTAAGCAAAGCCGTGTCTAAAATATTTGGCGATTGAGAATCTTCATACAATGACTTATCACAGTTTCTTTGTGCAATACAGAAATGCAATCCAGGCACTATTTATCATGTTCACACAGAAGGCGTTCAATTTTGGAGGGATTTCTGGATATTTAGACCGAGCATTGAAGGTTTTAAGCATCGTCGTCCTGTTCTTTCTATTGATGGAACATATTTTTGTGGTAAATATCAAGGTACATTGCTTTTGGCTACATGAGTTGATGCAAATAACTCTCTTTTTTCTTTGCTATTTGCTATTGTACAAACCAAATCGGCGGAGACTTGGGGATGGTTTTTTCATGCATGGGACATATAATTAAATCTTTAAATGCAAGATCCATTACATTCATTTCTAATAGAATGAAAGGGAATCCAACTGCCTTGCAAGAGAAATGGAGAAGACTGCATCATCATCACTTCTACCTTCGTCACTTAAAAGCAAACTTCAAAAGGTTGGTTTTAATAGCAAAATTTCGTAAAACTTATTCCATGCTTGTGCTAAAGCAAAAGACAAGGTAACATACAGAGGACTAAGGGAGCAACTAAAATATGTAAGTCCGCCCGCTAGTAGATGGATTTACAGAAGTTTCAAACATAAGGATAAACAATGGGCTCTTTATAAGGACAACGGTGAACGTTGTTGTATGATGACTATCAATGCTTGGAGAGTTTCAATGGAGTTTTAAAAGGTGTAAGAGCATTAACGGTAAAGGTGTTAGTATCACGTACCTTCCATCTTCTTAATAGGTACTTCTATAGAAGACGTACTGATAGACTAGAGTACATAGTTGCGCTCATGCCAACGCATGAAAAAATAATGGAAAAATATGCAGCAGAAGCACGAAATATGAGCATTAACATGTTCAGCTTGACGGAAAGTGTAAAGCTAAATTTAAATTGGTAATTAAAATAAATTTTTGGATTTAATTGTAAATTAATTTGAATTTTTCCAACATATAATATGTGTTGTTTATTTTTATATATGTATATAAATGGATTCTTAAATTGAATTTGGAATTTGAAATTCAAGAATAAATATTTTGAGAAATAAATTGGATTTAAGAACTTTGTAAATTAATAAAAATTTGTTTTCTATTATATATGTGTGTGTGTGTATATATACATTTTTATTTAAAGATATGTTTTGAGAATTAATAAAAGGGTTTAAAGACATTTTCTTTCATATTTGAAAAAAATATAGTTCGTAAATAAATTCAAGACAATTATATAAACATAAGTATACATATATTAAATTAAATTGGGAATAACAATAGATAAATATAATTTGTATAAGGATATAAACATAAATTTTAAAAGAAGGGATTTAAACATAAAAGCACTCGTTTGAACAAGTGTAGACAAGATAAAAACACATTTAAACATTTGTAAGATTTGTAATGTGTAAGATTAACAAGTGTCACTAGTTTTTCTTTTCTTTATTTTATTTCTAAATTAATATGAAAACAAGGCTGCTCATTTTTCTCAACTAAAACCTAAGAAAGAAAGTAAACTAGAACAAACTCAAAACAAAAGGAAAATCAAACAGTTTTCAATCCTCTATTTGATTCAAATCTAAGGCATGCATATGCATTTCAATCAAACTAGATCATTTCAACTTCAAGCTTCAAGCTCAAAAGCAAATTTGAGACCAAAGGTAAGATATCAAAGCAAAATCAGATTCAGGTTCATTTCAAACCTGGAAATGAAGTTCAGAAAAACAAAAATCAAATCTGGAACCTGATATCTGAAGCAATCAGGTCAACAGACCAAAGCATCTCATATCCAAAGCATCTTTAGGTTCAACATCAAGTCCAAGGTTCAGGCAACTAAATCAAGTCCTAGTTTTTAAATTCCAGATCAATTAAAGCAAACTTCCAGAGTTTTTCAAAAAGTTCTCTATTTCTTAAAGCAAACCTGTCTCTGCTCTGTCAAACTTCAGGTGAGCAAACTTCAAATTTAAAGAAACTAAATCCATTTATATATTGCTGTTTGTGATAAACAATAAAAGTAATGTGTTGCATGGTTGAATTTTTAAGCATTTGTCTGCATATAAGGTAAAACATTTATGTATATATTTGTGAATTTGGATATGCATATGTCTCTGTTCAGTAACAAGTTAATAGATTCAAGAAAAAAATGTATATCTCAAAACATAAAAGACTTGGGTACTAATCTTTGAATATACCTACCTGATTCAAATTTTTAAAAACAATTATAAGTATAAATAACAAATAACATTATGGAAGTTAAGGAAACGCTATGGGAATAAATTTATATCAGAAGATCAATAATTAAAATTTTGTGTTTTGAATTCATAACTTAGTTCGCATTCGACAACAATGATTTTTAATATAGATTTGGTGATTTTTAAGATTAGGGAAGTATAGAATTTTTGTGATGATCAAATTTGGGATATTCGTCGATTTTCGGCAATCTATGACGAATGCGATGTGGTGATTAATCATGATGAAAGCTGATAGGATGGAGATGACAGGAAAAATGATCGAAAAAATTTTCGATCATCAGAGTGACGACGCAGTGGCTTGGTAGGTTTTAAGGACCGGAACAGGTTGTCGTGCTTTCTCGAATTCGTGCGATGTCGACGAAGCACCGGAAGGTATCGGACCTAGGGGAAAAGTCACATAGGTCGATGGCGAATCTGTAGTCGTAGTGGCGAGGGGTAAGGCGGTCTGGATGGTCGTCGGCAAAACAATTTCGTCAGAGGTGTTAGTTTCGATTTTGAATCGAGAAACTCGATTTTGATGTAGCGCGACTTTGGAGATTCTGGAGGGTTAGGCTGGTTGACAGTGATGTCGGCGACTTGTTGACAGTCATAGTAGTAACCGGAGGTGATCAGAGAGGTGTGCAACGTGCACGAGCATGCTTCGTGTCTGAAGATACTTGAGTTTGGGGAAGGCGAAGATATTCTCGGGTAGTTGCTCGGGAAGTATAAGTAGGGGCTCGGGTTGGTTCCAGGGACGTTCTCGTGCGACTCGAAGTTTGTTTGAGATTTTTTTAATATTTAGCTCGAGAAAAGAATTAAAATATGCATGGGCTGTTTCGTTTTGGTTATGTATGTAATTAACTAGGTTTTAAAATTATAACATGGTTTGAATCTGAAGCAATGTTGTATCCGTTTTAAAGGTAAAAGCAAAAGTAAATTTGGTTAGTGAAACTTCAAAATATTTTGACTAGTTTTCCAAAAGCAATAGAAAATGAAGTTTCTAAAGCAAAGTTTTTTCGCAAATGTTAATTAAAGATTCAAAGTTGAAATGTTAAGATAAATGTTTAAAATCTTCTTGTTTTAAAATAATTGTATAATAAGTTAATTATGAAATTAAGTCTTAGGTATTTTCAAATGTAATAAAAATAATTTAGTTAAGGAATTCATTAAGAATATAATTAAGAAGAGATGTTTTTTTAAGTTAGTTAACTTAAAGGTCTAAGTTAATTGGTTAATGATGATTAATTTCAAGTTTTATTAATAAAGATTTAAATAATAATTAAAGTCATTAATTAAGATAAATGGTTTGTCCTAAATTAATAAAGGTTAATTTATTAATGTAATTAATTAAGGGTTTATTTAATTAATGTAAGTGATTAAGGGTAATTCATTAATTAGAGATAATTACTTAATTAAAAGTAATTAATTATTGATTAAAGTTGATTAATCAAGTGATAAATGGATAATTACTCAATTTGTGATTTATAGATATAAGTGATTAGGGGTAATCCTTTATGGTAATTAAATAAGGATAATTAATTTGAACGATTAATTAATTGAGGTAATTAATTAGAGAATAATAAATTAATTAAGGATTAATTAATGTAAGTGATTAGGGATAGTCACTTATTGTAATTAATTAAAGATAATTATTAAATAGTAATTAATTAAGGATTAATTACTTTATTAATTAATCAATTAAGGGTAATTAATTTAAAGGATAATTAAATAATTAAGGGTTAATTATTTATGATTAAAGGTTGATTAATTTATTAATTAAAGTTGATTAATTAATAAATAAAGATTAATTAATAAATGATTTACGGTAAATTAATGATTAAGGTTTGTAATTAATCAATGTTAATTAATCAGGATTAGTAATTTATTAATCTGGTTTAAGTTAAGATTAGGATTGAGTAATTAATCAATGTGTAATTAATTTAATAAAAATTAAATTGAATTAATTTAGGATTAAATAATTAATCCCGTTTATAAACGATTATTGAATGCTTGGATTGCTTATGAATGTTTGCATTTTATGCCTTGAATTGATTGTTATTTCTGAACTGTAATATTCTGTTCTGTGAATTGAGATTTGCATACTTTATTTATTTATTTATTTATTTTAACTGTGATACATTTATCTGTGAATCTGTGAATGAAGATAAGCGTTATAGGATTATACCGCTTATCGGTATTGCTGTGTTTGGACTGTAATAAAAGCACTCGTTTGAACAAGTGTAGACAAGATAAAAACACATTTAAACATTTGAAAGATTTGTAATGTGTAAGATTAACAAGTGTCACTAGTTTTTCTTTTCTTTATTTTATTTCTAAATTAATATGAAAACAAGGCTGCTCATTTTTCTCAACTAAAACCTAAGAAAGAAAGTAAACTAGATCAAACTCAAAACAAAAGGAAAATCAAACAGTTTTCAATCCTCTATTTGATTCAAATCTAAGGCATGCATATGCATTTCAATCAAACTAGATCATTTCAACTTCAAGTTTCAAGCTCAAAAGCAAATTTGAGACCAAAGGTAAGATATCAAAGCAAAATCAGATTCAGGTTCATTTCAAACCTGGAAATGAAGTTCAGAAAAACAAAAATCAAATCTGGAACCTGATATCTGAAGCAATCAGGTCAACAGACCAAAGCATCTCATATCCAAAGCATCTTTAGGTTCAACATCAAGTCCAAGGTTCAGGCAACTAAATCAAGTCCTAGTTTTTAAATTCCAGATCAATTAAAGCAAACTTCCAGAGTTTTTCAAAAAGTTCTCTATTTCTTAAAGCAAACCTGTCTCTGCTCTGTCAAACTTCAGGTGAGCAAACTTCAAATTTAAAGAAACTAAATCCATTTATATATTGCTGTTTGTGATAAACAATAAAAGTAATGTGTTGCATGGTTGAATTTTTAAGCATTTGTCTGCATATAAGGTAAAACATTTATGTATATATTTGTGAATTTGGATATGCATATGTCTCTGTTCAGTAACAAGTTAATAGATTCAAGAAAAAAATGTATATCTCAAAACATAAAAGACTTGGGTACTAATCTTTGAATATACCTACCTGATTCAAATTTTTAAAAACAATTATAAGTATAAATAACAAATAACATTATGGAAGTTAAGGAAACGCTATAGGAATAAATTTATATCAGAAGATCAATAATTAAAATTTTGTGTTTTGAATTCATAACTTAGTTCGCATTCGAAAACAATGATTTTTAATATAGATTTGGTGATTTTTAAGATTAGGGAATTATAGAATTTTTGTGATGATCAAATTTAGGATATTCGTCGATTTTCGGCAATCTATGACGAATGCGATGTGGTGATTAATCATGATGGAAGCTGATAGGATGGAGATGACAGGAAAAATGATCGAAAAAATTTTCGATCATCAGAGTGACGACGCAGTGGCTTGGTAGGTTTTAAGGACCGGAACAGGTTGTCGTGCTTTCTCGAATTCGTGCGATGTCGACGAAGCACCGGAAGGTATCGGACCTAGGGGAAAAGTCACATAGGTCGATGGCGAATCTGTAGTCGTAGTGGCGAGGGGTAAGGCGGTCTGGATGGTCGTCGGCAAAACAATTTCGTCAGAGGTGTTAGTTTCGGTTTTGAATCGAGAAACTCGATTTTGATGTAGCGCGACTTTGGAGATTCTGGAGGGTTAGGCTGGTTGACAGTGATGTCGGCGACTTGTTGACAGTCATAGTAGTAACCGGAGGTGATCAGAGAGGTGTGCAACGTGCACGAGCATGCTTCGTGTCTGAAGATACTTGAGTTTGGGGAAGGCGAAGATATTCTCGAGTAGTTGCTCGGGAAGTATAAGTAGGGGCTCGGGTTGGTTCCAGGGACGTTCTCGTGCGACTCGAAGTTTGTTTGAGATTTTTTTAATATTTAGCTCGAGAAAAGAATTAAAATATGCATGGGCTGTTTCGTTTTGGTTATGTATGTAATTAACCAGGTTTTAAAATTATAACATGGTTTGAATCTGAAGCAATGTTGTATCCGTTTTAAAGGTAAAAGCAAAAGTAAATTTGGTTAGTGAAACTTCAAAATATTTTGACTAGTTTTCCTAAAGCAATAGAAAATGAAGTTTCTAAAACAAAGTTTTTTCGCAAATGTTAATTAAAGATTCAAAGTTGAAATGTTAAGATAAATGTTTAAAATCTTCTTGTTTTAAAATAATTGTATAATAAGTTAATTATGAAATTAAGTCTTAGGTATTTTCAAATGTAATAAAAATAATTTAGTTAAGGAATTGATTAAGAATATAATTAAGAAGAGATGTTTTTTTAAGTTAGTTAACTTAAAGGTCTAAGTTAATTGGTTAATGATGATTAATTTCAAGTTTTATTAATAAAGATTTAAATAATAATTAAAGTCATTAATTAAGATAAATGGTTTGTCCTAAATTAATAAAGGTTAATTTATTAATGTAATTAATTAAGGGTTTATTTAATTAATGTAAGTGATTAAGGGTAATTCATTAATTAGAGATAATTACTTAATTAAAAGTAATTAATTATTGATTAAAGTTGATTAATCAAGTGATAAATGGATAATTACTCAATTTGTGATTTATAGATATAAGTGATTAGGGGTAATCCTTTATGGTAATTAAATAAGGATAATTAATTTGAACGATTAATTAATTGAGGTAATTAATTAGAGAATAATAAATTAATTAAGGATTAATTAATGTAAGTGATTAGGGATAGTCACTTATTGTAATTAATTAAAGATAATTATTAAATAGTAATTAATTAAGGATTAATTACTTTATTAATTAATCAATTAAGGGTAATTAATTTAAAGGATAATTAAATAATTAGGGGTTAATTATTTATGATTAAAGGTTGATTAATTTATTAATTAAAGTTGATTAATTAATAAATAAATATTAATTAATAAATGATTTACGGTAAATTAATGATTAAGGTTTGTAATTAATCAATGTTAATTAACCAGGATTAGTAATTTATTAATCTGGTTTAAGTTAAGATTAGGATTGAGTAATTAATCCATGAGTAATTAATTTAATAAAAATTAAATTGAATTTATTTAGGATTAAACAATTAATCCCGTTTATAAATGATTATTGAATGCTTGGATTGCTGTAATGTTTGCATTGTATGCCTTGAATTGATTGTTATTTCTGAACTGTAATATTATGTTCTGTGAATTGAGATTTGCATACTTTATTTATTTATTTATTTTAACTGTGATACATTTATCTGTGAATCTGTGAATGAAGATAAGCGTTATAGGATTATACCGCTTATCGGTATTGCTGTGTTTGGACTGTAATAATTGATGATGTTGCACTATTGTGTAAAACCCTTTGACTACACCATACGCACGCAAATATGGATTGCACAAGGAAATTGGTTAAGTCACAGATTTTTGAAATGGTTTTAAAATTGAATCTTGAATTCAAATGATTTGGAATTGGAATTGGAATAAATATGAAAAGCCTTTGAAAGGGAGTTTTGAAGATAAAAGTTATTTTGAATAACTTGATAAAGTTTTGAAATTTTAAATAGTTTAATTTGAATTTGAATTCAAGATTTGAAATTGAGTTCTATGTTTGGAAAGTATGATTTGAAAAGGTTATACAAGTTATAAATGTGTTTATATGGGTTTTAAACCATTTAAAAATATTGTTTTGGGAATTTGAATTTAAACCAAGCTTTATACTTAAAGGGCTTTAACTTGTATAAATGTAACCGGATTTTTTCGAAACGAAAACTATTTGTTTTCAAATAATAAAAGCTTTCATATAAGGAAAGGATTTCCAATTTGTGTTGAAAAGTTTCAAGTTTGAAATGAAATTGTGAATTGTTTTGAAAGCTATGAATGAACCTTTGTTAAAGATTATTAAACCTTGTTTTGAAATCAAAAAGGATTTTAAATGGTGTAACTTTTATATAAAAGATTTGAATTGGAAACGGGTTTGAAAGCTATTAAATCTTTGATTTAAAGATTGAATAAGTTAGTCTAAATTGAAATGGAATTTTTTTTTGAAATCTGTGAACGAATCTTTGTGAAAGATGGATGAACTTTGTGAAATGAATCTTTTTGTTTAAAGATTTGAAAATGGTAATTTGTTTAAACTATTTGTTTTGGATTTTAAGCTGTGACTTAACTAAGATCCCAATATCCATGTGTTTTAAATATTGCGCTCATTATTCGGTTTAGCCGGGAGAGGACCTTGTGTCATATAACCTATTCCGAGTAATGATACGACGTTATGGATAGCATTTGAAGACCGGTGGTGAAGACCGGATATTTTTGAAAGTGAAAGGATAACTCGTCGAATGTCTCTGCATCGACTGGTCCCCGATATAGAGATCTCCATATGTGATGGGGAGTCCAGAAGTGATTAGAGATTATCTAGATTTGCAAGGGCTTCTTTGGAAGTGCCTTCGGTTCTGTTCGAATCTAGAACAGATTTGTATGGATGTGTGTCTGACGTTGCACTTTGAGATGTAAAGCTGCTTTCTATCAAATACATTTCTGTTTGGGTCAGAGATTTATTCTCTTAGCTTAACACCCTTCTCTGAGACGTACGAGCTCAGAGGTTATGTAGTTGATGGTTACTAGTGATACATTCCCAATTTGGTAATGTGGCATACGAAGTGCTGCTGATCATTTGTTGATCGAAGCATGACATTGTGAAAAAGCGTAGCTTTGTGAACGAGACTGCATCAGGACCTCACTCTCAGGAAATTGTCGAAACGGAAAGATGCGGCAAGGTTGCATGGGTCGCGCCTCTAGGGTATGTCCATTCCTTCTGGAAAATGGTGGTATGATGGTATGGATCCCAGATACTTAACTCATGTGGACACTGTAAATTTATTACTATGTGATGTAGCTTTGTGGTTGAGAGCTCTCGGATAAAGGTCGAAAACGACCGGGGATGTCATATCTTTAGGTATTACTTCCGGGCAAGGAGGAAACCGGTCTTGTGTTGGCAGAGAGCCGGGTAAGTTCTAGGGGCGTCCCTCCAGAGGTGTACCCATGTGGCAATGGAAAGTTCCTTGGCCTGACCATTTGTTGGAAATCCAATTACCAATACGCGCCTTGTACGGTTCTAGTTGTAGGACCTTCTATTTAACATGGTAGGTATAGTTGGCATACTATAACGGTATGTATGCCGGCTAAGATTAATATTATACTTTCGAAATATTTTCCATTATGCACTAATAATAATAATATCAAAAGGATTTTGCGTAGTAAGCATGTTTGACTATCATAAGGAGAAATCTCCCCCAACCGTGTGTGAGCCGGAAGGCCTTATGGTAGTTTCATTTTCCAAAAAAAACATTACGAATTTTAATATTTTAAATTCTTTTGTTGGTTGTTTTAAAAATAAACCGTTTTGTTTGATCATACCAGTCCCATGACTGATCGGGAGTTTATTGTTCCCTTCCTAAACTCTGGGTGCTCACAATTTTCCACACGGGCAGTCTATAGTTGGGTTGTTCAGATAATCAAATTGTAGGAGTAGATTCGATAGCCTTCAGTCTCTAGAAATCTTCATCAGTCTTTGGATGACTGACCTTGCTTAGTACAACTTGATTGGGAGTTCAAGCTATTTCTGGATTGGTGCTCTGGAGATGGAGTTTGCTGGTATTGGAGTTCCTTCTTTGGAGTTCAAGTTCAAGTTATTATTCCGCTGTAGCATTGTATTTGATCTCTGATATGTATTTGAGATCATTGTTGTATATCATTGGATATTGTATCATTGGAGTTGTATGATATATTATTCATTTTCTTCTACTGTGTTGTTGTACTCAATGTGCTATAAGCTCCGACACGAGTCGGATTTCAACGGTTGAATCTGCGGCATTCGAATACAAGTGAAGTACAGATGTCGATTTTCGAACGTTGAAATTTGGGTTGTGACAATTTGGTATCAGAGCTGAAGGTTGAACTTTAGCTCAGGAGTATAACACATTAGGTGACTCATTAGAGATAGGGTGAAGTATACCCTAGAATGAGTATATCCATAAGATATCCGTTCGTGTGTCTCAGTATATTCTCTTACTATCCACTGATAGTGAGTATGAGTGCAAGAAGAGGACGAGATAGAGGACAGGGAAATACGACTACAAATGGTCGATACCCTGCAACAACGGAAACAACTTTCTCTATTAATCTCTTTCGATTCATCATCCAATTTCAAAATTCTTTGATGTCTTTGTGGCAGCCCAAGGAAGAAGCTTTGAATCGGTGGTGGCCCTGCGAATCGTTATAGAAGATTCCTAATTTATATTCTTTCTATCAAATTCCTATCATTTTAACTTTAATAAATTTGAAATTTGAAATTTGAAATAAATTGATTAACAAAATATGAAGATTTTTATTGATAAAACAATTTCGATTAAAACCAAATTTGGAATCTTTTTGTAATTTCTTGTTAGGATTAATGTCCGAAGAGGGACAAGCTGGTGAGAACTTTGGGGTATTCCGACCAGAGTTTGGAATCCATTTAAGAATTGTGGAAGATTAAACCCATTTAATTGTTTTTTTGGGTTCAGATGTATTCTACGAGTGGTTAGTTATCCCTTCGGACTAACCAATACCTCTGTATATTTCGTAGATTCGGATAACCCGAGTACTTCGTGAAATATTGAATGAGTTTGTTCTCACATCTATTGATTTGGTAAGCCAAATGCAGAATAGATATTCAGTTTGATCTGCAAAGATATTTCTCAATCTTTCATTTGTTCTTTGTTGTCTTCCTAGTAAATTTCAGGGACGAAATTTTCTAAGGGAGAAATCTGTAATGATCCCGGTTTTTAAGCTAAATTTAAATTGGTAATTAAAATAAATTTTTGGATTTAATTGTAAATTAATTTGAATTTTTCCAACATATAATATGTGTTGTTTATTTTTATATATGTATATATATGGATTTTTAAATTGAATTTGGAATTTGAAATTCAAGAATAAATATTTTAAGAAATAAATTGGATTTAAGAACTTTGTAAATTAATAAAAATTTGTTTTCTATTATATATATGTATATATATATATATACATATTTTGATTTAAAAGACATGTTTTGAGAATTAATAAAAGGGTTTAAAGACATTTTCTTTCATATTTGAAAAAATGTAGTTCGTAAATAAATTCAAGACAATTATATAAACATAAGTATACATATATTAAATTAAATTGGGAATAACAATAGATAAATATAATTTGTATAAGGATATAAACATAAATTTTAAAACAAGGGATTTAAACATAAAAGCACTCATTTGAACAAGTGTAAACAAGATAAAAACACATTTAAACATTTGTAAGATTTGTAATATGAAGATTAACAGGCGTCAGTAGTTTTTCTTTTCTTTATTTTATTTCTAAATTAATACGAAAACAAGGCTGCTCATTTTTCTCAACTAAAACCTAAGAAAGAAAGTAAACCAGATCAAACTCAAAACAAAAAGAAAATCAAACAGTTTTCAATCCTCAATTTGATTCAAATCTGAGGCATGCATATGCATTTCAATCAAACTAGATCATTTCAACTTCAAGTTTCAAGCTCAAAAAAAAATTCAAGACCAAAGGCAAGATATCAAAGCAAAATCAGGTTCAGGTTCATTTCAAACCTGGAAATGAAGTTCAGAAAAACAAAAATCAAATTTGGAACCTGATATCTGAAGCAATCAGGTCAACAGACCAAAGCATCTCAGATCCAAAGCATCTTTAGGTTCAACATCAAGTCCAAGGTTCAGGCAACTAAATCAAGTTCTAGTTTTGAAAATCCAAATCAATCAAAGCAAAATAACTTCTAGAGTTTTTCAAAAACTTCTCTGTTTTTCAAAGCAAACCTGTCTCTGCTCTGTCAAACTTCAGGTGAGCAAACTTCAAATTTAAAGAAACTAAATCCATTATATATTGCTGTTTGTGATAAACAATCAAAGTAATGTGTTGCATGGTTGAATTTTTAAGCATTTGTCTGCATATAAGGTAAAATATCTATGTGTATATCTGTGAATTTGCATATGCATATGTCTCCGTTCAGTAACAAATTAACAGATTCAAGAAAAAAATGTATATCTCAATACATAAAAGATTTAGGTACTAATTTTGAATATACCTGCCTTATTCAAATTTTTAAAAACAATTATAAGTATAAATAACAAATAACATTATGGAAGTTAAGGAAACACATTGGGAATAAATTTATATCAGAAAATCAATCATTAAAATTTTGTGTTTTGAATTCATAATTTAGTTCGCATTCAAAAATAATGATTTTTAATATAGATTTGGTGATTTTTAAGATTAGAGAAGTATAGGATTTCTGTGATGATCAAATTTGGGATATTCGTCGATTTCTGGCAATCTATGATGAATGCGATGTTGTGATTGATCATAATGAAAGCTGGTACGAAGGAGATGACAGGAAAAATGATCGGAAAATTTTTCGATCATCAGAGCGACGACACAATGGCTTGGTAGGGTTTAAGGACCGTAACAGGTTGTCATGGTTTCTCGAATTCGTGCGATGTCGACGAAGCACTGGAAGGTATCGGACCTGGGGGAATAGTCACATAGGTCGATGGCGAATCTGTAATCGTAGTGGCGAGGGGTAAGGCAGTCTGGATAGTCATCGGCAAAATAATTTTGTGACGACCCGGAATTTTTAGATATTTGAAATTGGAATATTTAATTGATTTTAAATATTTAAAAGTTAGTTTCTAACTTGAATTTCAAATATTGCTATTTATTTAATAACTTAAATATTGAATTATATGATTGGATTGGGAAAATATTGAAATCTGGAATTCAGAGCTTGTTAAAATATTTCAAAGGCTCATAAAATTTATATTGATAATATTGGAGATAATAGAAGTGATAAAATTGAATTTAAAAGTATTTTGTTCAGTTTTAAAAATATATAGTTTAAATTGATATTTAAAAATAGCCCTCTGAGGCATAGTCTCGGATTTCGACGAAACCAGTTCCATTGGATCCGTAATATTGTATTATTATCGGATTTCAATTTTTGTAGTGTTTGGAGTGATCATTTGAGCGTACGATATATAAACGCGCTGAATTTATCTCGAAAATTTAATATAATAACTGGGTCCAAAAAGCTATCTTCTCCATACGATCGAATTAGGACTCGAACCCTTTTCCATTGCGTTCGGAATAGGGATATAACATTATAGACGCCTGGCGGCATGCCTCGATAGGAGGTCGAGGTTTTAAGTTGCATTTATCGAGACCTTTGGAATTTAAATAAAAATATTTCTTAATAAACCTACTCAGCAGCCGTAATTATTTCACATCAAAACTTTTAGCCTTCGTTTCAATTGTCACCGTAGCTAGCCTACTTCTTCATGCAAGAGTATCTGAATACGCTTCCGTCTCCATCAGTCAATATCTTATCTTCCCCGTTTCCCTTTTTATAAATCACGCAGATCAAATTTTTTCCTCAGAAAAATATATTCGTGGCCCTCTTACTGTACGCGAATATTTTTCTCTCCTCTTCAATTTCCTCTAGCCAAATTCAATCGAATAAATCTGATCGACTTAGGGAAATCGATCACAGCTTCGATCGCAAAGGTCGAGCGGTTGATTGGGGCAACTCGAGCCATGTCAATGCGAGCACGGTTTGGGAGCAGCGACGAGTTAGGTGGTGGCCGACGTGTTCTTGAGCGCGCATAGGAGGATGGGTCAGGGCCGATGTGGGGAAGCAGTGGAAGGCGAGGGTATTGCGATGTTGGGTTGGTTCCGTGTTCTCGCTGTAGGGAGGGCGTGGTCGAAGCCGCTGCAAGCGCTGTGGGTTTGGCCGCGATCTTCGGTGTCGCAATAGGGTAGTGTTACGGCAGCACTCATGAAGCTCGGTGATGGAGGTTGGGATCGATGAAGGTGCCGCCGTGCATTTGTCGATTGTGATTCGCGTGCCAGTCGTGTAAGTGTTTTGGGAAGCAGGTATGGGTCTTCCTATTTTTTGTTAATTTAATTTGAATTTGTATTTTGGATTTAATAGGAAATGAATTTATATAAAATAAGGTTGCTGTGTTAAACTTATGTAAATCAGAAAAAATATAGGAGTTTTAGACAATGAAATATCTATATAAAGTTAGTTTAAAATTTTAATTTTTAGATAAATTAAATTTTAGTTTAAATTAGATAAATAAATGGAAATTTATTTGGAATATTAATAAACTGTAAATGGTCATACATAGGTTGAGAACATGGAATCAAATCGAGAATGAAGTGGATTGCAAATTTTAAAAGCAAAGGTGAGTTAATCTCACTCATCTGGGTTATTTAAATTTAATGGTTAAATTTAAATAATTGGTTGAATGATTGAATTGATTTGATGTGCTATATTATATATTGTAGTATATAGCATATATTGGAGTGATTGATTTTCCGCATTATATAGCGAATGAGACCCTATGTGCCGCATAATAGCGGATGACATTATATTAATCTCATATATCGCGATATTCCACCTCGGAGTGGAATTTGTATTTTATATTGTGCTAACGTCTGTGGATGCAAGGAAACAGGTTGGAGGGATCCAACTAGATTCCTCAAAATTATTTAGATTGTTTAATATTCTGTGTTTTGAATATTTGATATTCCGTGATGAATTATATTGATTATGGGAATATTGAATGCTATGGTTTGCTTGAATATATATATTTCGGTACACTGAATTATCAAAATATATAGAATTGGATTCTTGAAAAGAAAATAAAAGAGTGAATTTTTAAATAAAATAATTATAGAGGATTTGAATAAATTTAAGAATGAATTGGAAAAGAATGAAAGTGATTTTAAAATTCTAATAAATAATTCCGAGTATGAAAAAAAGGGATTTTGAATAAACAGAAAATAATGAATTGTAAAAACTTAAGTGTTATTATTTAAAGGAATAAAGAATTTACTTTAAAATTCAAGGTTTAAATTTATTTAAAAGGATAAAGAAGGAATTTTGGAAATCTGAAATTAGTATTTTTCAGTTAAAAAAAATTAAATCATAATTAAGAAGTAAAATATGAAATTTTTGGGTTTTGAAATAAATTAAGAAGTAAAGGAATTTATTTCGAAATGAAGTAATTTTGAAAATCAATTTGGAAATTGATTTAGTATTTGAACTGTGTTTGGAAAGAAGGGTGAGACTATGGAATCTATAAACTGGGTTTATAATGTGAAATAAAATATTAGTGAATATTTGAAAGTAAAGATTTCACGACGGAAATTTATAGAGAAATGGGTAATTTGTGTAAAAAATAAATAGTGGTTTATTTTTAAAGAGGCGTGAAAGAGAAGCGGTTTCCCTGAAAGCCAAATACGTTTTCAAAGCAGATTTTTAAAATATAAGTTGGAAGTTTTAAAGTTATTTAAAGGAATGTTTTTAAGAAATTATTATTTAAGATGTTAAATTTTAAGGATAAATAATTATTACAATTAATTAGTAATATCTAAATTTTAAAGTAATTTTATTTAAAGATTGCTTGGTTAAAGATTTATTTAAAAACTTATATAGAATTTCGTAAGCTCTTATTTTAAATTTAGTTGGCTTAATTTTTATTTTAGAAATTAGTGTATATATTATAAAGTAGTTTTATTTTAAAAAAATTTAAAGAATATATTTTCATAATAAAGTATTTAAGTTTTTTTATTTAAATATGTTAAAGCATATTTTATAATAAAATATTTTAAATTATTTTAAAATCTAAAGTATATGTATTTGGTGATTTCAGTGGAAATAAATATTTGGGAATTCATTCCATGAGAAGAGTGGTTTGAAAACTGTTTTCAAACCACTGAAAAGTGGAAACTTATCTTGTGAAGATATTTTAAGGTTAATAAATAATTTGGGAAATTATTTATGTTGATGGTTGTTTGTGAATGTTAATTGATAGTTAAATAACCGACTATCAATATTGGCAATGCGCTGATCGTTTCGAAGAGACCGGGATCGGGAATTAATTTTCTGAAAACCACTTCGATCCGGTTTGTACGTTTCCACGAGGAAGACGAGTTTGGATTCGAAGATGGAGCAGTGAAGTGCAAGGGCTAGTCGCTACTAATTCTAAGGATGATTCCAAAATGGATGTAGTAGGAATAGTGCCTTCGGTTCCGTTCGAACCCGGGACGGACTTGTATGGATGAATACTTTCGGAACATCGTCAGGTGGACGATGGGAATTCTATGTGAAACGATCTAAAAAGGTAACGCTTAGCCTCAAGCCTCATCAACCATGAATGACTGAAAATCAGGGGTTATGTAGCAAGGCTAGGTGGGTAGCGTCCATTAGGGTGAGGTCATCCCTGTCTAGATGTCCCTTTTTATTCGGCTTAGTGGTGCGGTTGTCGATCCCAACCGTGGGGTGATCTTACTCGGGATTATCCAGTAAGGGGTAGTCCCGGTCTTGTGTTGCATGGGATTGGGAGTAATCCTTGGTACGGTGATCTAGGCTACGTACTGTGACAGGTGGTACCCCAGTGCCTAGTCGTTAGTTGGAAATCCATTCTCCCTACATGCCTGTACAGTTTTGATTGTGCCCAACTATCGCTGAAACGTGAGATGCAAGCATTTTAGCTAGATTCTATTTCACTTTTTATAGACACTATTATAATATCAAAGAATTTTGATAAAAAGTGTTTTGGCTATCGTAAGGTAAAACCCGACATGTTTATTTGTGGCGTGGTCTTACGAGATGCTTTTGTTTTCAAAAGAATTTTGAAACTTTAATAATCAATTTGAGTGTGGTTTTCTCACGCTGGTATTCCAGACTGACTCGGGTGTTATTTAACTATAATGCTCGGGTCAGACCGAGTATTATAGGATACAGGATATGATGCTGTGGAGCTCAGGAGACGAGCTGGATGGCGAAACGTACTTCCGTACTTGATTATTATTCTGCTGTGTATTTAGTTTTGAGGACAAGTTTATATGACTGTCCAGTTGTATGGTATTGATGTTGTTGAACTCTGTTGATGTATTCTGATGATGTATGAATAAAACAGATATAGCTTTCATTTTCGTAAAGATTTGTTATTATCTATTATATTTTATTCCGTTGCGATGGTAAGATTCTATTGTTGTTTCTATTTTCTTCTTCTACCTCTTTCTTCTTTAACCCCAAATGGTTCGGTTTTCAGGCATTCGATTGTACGGCATTTGATACAGTAGACGTATTGATGTCGGTTTTTTGGGTGTCAAATTTTTGTCAGAGGTGTTAGTTTCGGTTTTGAATCGAGAGACTTTATTTTGATGTAGGTCGACTTTGGAGATTCTGGAGGGTTAGGCTGGTTGACAGTGATGTCGGCGACTTGTTGGCAGTCATAGTAGTGACCGGAGGTGGTCGGAGAGGTGTGCAACATGCATGAGCATGTTTCGTGTCTGAAGATACTTGAGTTTGGGGAAGACGAAGATATTCTAGAGTAGTTGCGTGGGAAATATAAGTAGGGGCTTGGGTTGGTTCCAGGGACGTTCTCGTGTGACTCGAAGTTTGTTTTAGAATTTCTTTTATATTTAGCTCGAGAAAAGAATTAAAATAGTCTTCGGTTGTTTTGTTTTGGTTATGTACGTAATTAACTAGGTTTTAAAAATTATGACATGGTTTGATTCTGAAGCAATTTTGTATCGGTTTTAAAGGTAAAAGCAAAAGTAAATTTGGTTAGTGAAACTTCAAAATATTTTGACTAGTTTTCCAAAAGCAATAGAAAAGGAAGTTTTTAAAACAAATTTTTTGCGCAAATGTTAAGTAAAGATTCAGAGATGAAATGTTAAGATAAATGTTTAAAATTATCTTGTTTTAAAATAATTATATAATAAGTTAATTATGAAATTAGGTCTTAGGTATTTTCAAATGTAATAAAAATAATTTAATTAAGGAATTGATTAAGAATATAATTAAGAAGAGATGTTTTTTTAAGTTAATTAACTTAAATGCCTAAGTTAATTGGTTAATGATGACTAATTTCAAGTTTTATTAATAAAGATTTAAATAATAATTAAAGTCGTTAATTAAGATAAATGGTTTGTCCTTAATTAATAAAGGTTAATTTATTAATGTAATTAATTAAGTGTTTATTTAATTAATGTAAGTGATTAAGGGTAATTCATTAACTAAAGATAATTACTTAATTAAAAGTAATTAATTAATGATTAAAGTTGATTAATCAAGTGATAAATGGATAATTACTCAATTTGTGATTTATAAATATAAGTGATTAGGGGTAATCACTTATGGTAATTAATTAAGGATAATTAATTTGAATGATTAATTAATCGAGGTAATTAATTAGAGTATAATTAATTAATTAAGGATTAATTAATGTAAGTGATTAGGGATAGTCACTTACTGTAATTAATTAAAGATAATTAAGTAAATAGTAATAGATTAAGGATTAATTACTTTATTAATTAATCAATTAAGGGTAATTAATTTAAAGGATAATTAAATAATTAGGGGTTAATTATTTATGATTAAAGGTTGATTAATTTATTAATTAAAGTTGATTAATTAATATTTGAAGACTAATTAATAATGATTTAAGGTAAAGTAATGATTAAGGTTTGTAATTAATTAATGTTAATTAACCAGGATTAGTAATTTATTAATCTGGTTTAAGTTAAGATTAGGATTGAGTAATTAATTCATGAGTAATTAATTTAATTGAAAATTAAATTGAATAAATTTAGGATTAAACAATTAATCCTGTTTATAAATGATTATTGAATGCTTGGATTGCTTATGAATGTTTGCATTGTATGCTTTGAATTGATTGTTATCTATGGACTGTAATATTCTGTTCTGTGATATGAGATTTGCATACTTTATTTATTTATTTATTTTATCTGTGATACATTTATCTATGAATATGTGAATGAAGATAGGCGTTATAGGATTATACCGCTTATCGGTATTGCTGTGTTTGGACTGTAATAATTGATGATGTTGCACTATTGTGTAAAACCCCTGACTACACCATACACACACAAATATGGATTGCAGAAAGAAATTAGTTAAGTCACAGATTTTTGAAATGGTTTTAAAATTTAATCTTGAATTCAAATGATTTCGAAATGGAATTGGAATAAATATGAAAAGCCTTTGAAAGGGAGTTTTGAAGATAAAAGTTATTTTGAATAACTTGATAAAGTTTTGAAATTTTAAATAGTTTAATTTGAATTTGAATTCAAGATTTGAAATTGAATTCTATATTTGGAAAGTATGATTTGAAAAGGCTATACAAGTTGTAAATGTGTTTATACGGGTTTTAAACCATTTAAAAAGTATTATTTTGGGAATTTGAATTTGAGCCAAGCTTTATACTTGAAGGGCTTTAACTTGTATAAATGTAACCGGATTTTTCCGAAACGAAAACTATTTGTTTTCAAATAATAAAAGGTTTCATATAAGGAAAGGATTTCCAATTTGTATTGAAAAGTTTCAAGTTTGAAATGAAATTGTGAATTATTTTGAAAGCTATGAATGAACCTTTGTGAAAGATTATTAAACCTTGTTTTGAAATCGAAAAGGATTTTAAATGGTGTATCTTTTATATAAAAGATTTGAATTGGAAACGGGTTTGAAAGCTATTAAATATTTGATTTAAAGATTGAATGAGTTAATCTAAATTGAAATGGAAATTTATTTTGAAATCTATGAATGAATCTTTGTGAAAGATGGGTGAACTTTATAAAATGAATCTTTTTTTTTAAAGATTTGAAAATGGTAATTTGTTTAAACCATTTGTTTTGGATTTTAAGTTGTGACTTAGCTAAGGTCTCAATATCCATATGTTTTTAAATATTGCTCTCATTATTCGGTTTAGCCAGGAGAGGACCTTGTGTTATATAACACATTCCGAATAATGATACAACGTTATGGATAGCGTTTGAAGGCCGATGGTGAAGACCAGATGTTTTTAAAAGCGAAAGGATGATTCGTCGAATGTCTCTGCACCGACTGGTCCCCGGTATAGAGATCTCCATATGTGGTGGGGAGTCCGGACGTGATTAGGGATTATCCGGATTTGCAAGGGCTTCTTTGGAAGTGCCTTTGGTTCTATTTAAACCCGAAACGGACTTGTATGGATGTGTGTCTGACGCT
The DNA here is from genome assembly GCA_030765085.1 of Allium cepa. Classification (NCBI taxonomy): domain Eukaryota; kingdom Viridiplantae; phylum Streptophyta; class Magnoliopsida; order Asparagales; family Amaryllidaceae; genus Allium; species Allium cepa. The sequence continues at coordinate 572,969,623 of CM060937.1, read as the reverse complement.
ACACTTTGAGATGTAAAGCTGGTTTCTATCAAATACATTTCTGTTTGGTGGCGGAGATTTATTCTCTTAGCTTAACACCCTTTTCTGAGATGTACGAGCTCAGAGGTTATGTAGTTGATGGTTACTAGTGATACATTCCCAATTTGGTAATGTGGCATACGAAGTGCTGCTGATCATTTGTTGATCGAAGCATGACTTTGTGAAAAAACGTAGCTTTGTGAACGAGACTGCATCAGGACCTCACTCCCCGGAAATTGTCGAAACGGAAAGATGCGGCAAGGTTGCATGGGTCGTGCCTCTAGGGTATTTCCATTCCTTCTGGAAAATGGTGGTATGATGGTATGGAGCACAGATGCTTAACTCATGTGGACACTGTAAATTTATTACTATGTGATGTAGCTTTGTAGTTGAGAGCTCTCGAATAAAGGTCGAAAACGACTGGGGATGTCATATCTTGAGGTATTACTTTCGGGCAGGGAGGAAACCGGTCTTGTGTTGGCAGAGAGCCAGGTAAGTTCTAGGGGAGTCCCTCCAGAGGTGTACCCATGTGGCAATGGGAAGTTCCTTGGCCTGACCATTTGTTGGAAATCCAATTACCAATACGCGCCTTGTACGGTTTTAGTTGTAGAACCTTCTATTTAACATGGTAGCTATAACAGGCATACTATAATGGTACATATGCTGGCTATGATTAATATTATACTTTCGAAATGTTTTCCACTATGCACTAATAATAATATCAAAATGATTTTGCGTAGTAAGCATCTTTGACTATCACAAGGAGAAATCTCCCCCAACTGTGCGATTACATGGTATGTGTGTCCGGAGGCCTTATGGTAGTTTCATATTCCAAAAAGAAAGCATTACAGATTTCAATATTTTAAATTCTTTTGTTGGTTGTTTTATAAATAAACCGTTTTTGTTTGCTCATACCAGTCCCATGACTGACCCGGAGTTTATTGTTCCCTTCCTAAACTCTGGGTGCCCATAATTTTCCACACGGGCAGTCTAGAGTTGGGTTTTTCAGATAATCAAATAGTAAAAGTAGATTCGACAGCCTTCAGTCTCTGGAAATCTTCTTCAGTCTTTGGATGACTGACCTTACTTAGTACAACTTGATTGGGAGTTCGAGCTATTTCTGGATTGGTGCTCTGGAGATGGAGTTTGCTGGTATTGGAGTTCCTTCTTTGGAGTTCAAGTTCAAGTTATTATTCCGCTGTAGCATTGTATTTGATCTCTGATATGTATTTGAGATCATTGTTGTATATCATTGGATATTGTATCATTGGAGTTGTATGATATATTATTCATTTTCTTCCACAGTGTTGTTGTACTTAATGTGTTATAAGCTCCGGCATGAGTCGGATTTCAATGGTTTAATCTGCGATGTTCGAGTACAAGTGAAGTACGGATGTCGATTTTCGAACGCTGAAATTTAGGTCGTGATAGAGTGGGAAGTAACATACACAAATGCGTGTAATTACATAGTAAATATTGCCAATGACAATGGTAGTTGTTCATGCAATATTCCTATTCTTACCTATTTTTCAGGTTCTCATGTTTTGACTGCATGTGCATGATGCATAGGAGGAGTGAACAGAGCTTACCATAATTTTATTTCATTTCGGTTTACAGCAGACAGTTATAGACATAGTTGTTCTTCGATTTTTCATCCTGTGGCCGACAGTAGATACTGGGATGTACATGAAGACCCAACTATACACCCGCCGCTAATACATAGGAATATAGGAAGACTGAAGTTCATAAGATTTAAAAGGGTCATGGACGAAATGAGGGACGGAAGATAGAAAAGATATGGACAATGTGCTAACTCGGATCATAAGAGAAGAACGTGCGGAAAGCAATAACTAGTTTGATCGTTTTTACTACTTATGTCATTGGTGTACCATATAACTTCTATTTTTATTCTGTATGAAACTTTGATATAAAAATTTATTTTTTGTCGAATATTTATGTTAGTTGTTGTGTTCTGTAGCTTTGATTTATTTTGTACAGAGCTTTTGTACGTAATATCCAAAGTACGCGACGTGGAACAACAATAAAGTAATACATCAAACATTACAACTAAAAAGTAATACATCAAATATTGCATAACCATTACAACAACTAAGTAATAAAACACCTAGTAATACAACAACTGTTAAAACTAATGCATACATAACTCCGTTAAACATGTCCGATGCAGAACCATTGTACAACAATTGCACTAACCAGTTTACTAGACCCTTTTTCAAATTGGATTTAAGGATTGCAAATAGTTTATCTAATGTCGTAGCATATTATTTTCCTTTTTCAATCGTCTCATGTTGGCTTGCATCTCTAGTGCATATTCAACTCCCCTATAGGTCAACGGACGATCTAACTATTTAAAGAATTTACAGCACTGGACACCATTTGGGTTAGTTATATGATCTTAGTAACCAGCACATTCGTAAAACCGATGTCTGGAATTTGTTTGAGTCTTACATATAAATACCTCACAAATATCTTCACGGTCACAAATTGGATGTGTTGGTTGTCTCACTCGACCTTCACGGCTAATTTGTTTTGTTGGTCTTTAATTCGGTTCACCTAAGTAAACCTGATTCTCCAAACCAGATTCAACATTAGCACCAATATTTTGAGGAACTATCTCAAATGCAGTTTCATGAACTGTTTCAAACCGAGTTTTAGGAACAAATTTGGGTTCAGCTTCCAACCGTTCACAAATATTTCACCCAAAATCTCCCAATTATCCATATCGGTTTGGCTAGCTTAATATGAAAGATATGGAACTACAAATAAAAAAAAAACATAAAATATTTTAAAATGACAGTAGATTCAAATGTAGGGTTTACTTAATTACCTTACAAAGATTGTTATAGCATTGTTCTAATCGATTAATGATGCAAAAATATAAAAATGTTGAGTGGATTTGTCGAATAAATTATAATTTGGTGATTGAGAGGTTTTAGGTTCGGAATTGGAAAATTTTAAAGGATGAATGAATGGTAATGTGAGTGTGTGGTGCAAATGTGTGAGTGTTGTTGTTTTTATATACAGCGGAACATATGATCGCAACTTTGAGTTGCGTTAAACAAATTATTATATATGCGTAACTCATAGTTGCGCCATATTGGTTTGATAAGACAATGGAAAAGTGCACCTTTATTTGCACTTTTCCATATTCCATTTGCGCAACTATGAGTTGTGCAAAAATTATTTGACCATTTGGGTTAGGTGTTTGGTGAGAGGTGAGGCTACTGCTGTTTTTATAACATACATTTGGGCGCCACTATGAGTTGCGCCCCTATGTTATAGCATAGGTGCAACTATGAGTTGCGCATATGTTAAATCAAATATTTTTGACGGGGCACAACTAAGAGTTGCGCCTATAAAAAAAATAAAAAAAATAAATGCAACTATGAGTTGCTCCCAGGCAAGGCAGTTACAAAATGCCGAGCTGGATGCTGACTGGGAAGAAACTAGCCTTGTTTGATAATAAGTTTCAAAACCAACACTAATAGTAAAATAATTTCGAAAACTGGCCTACTTCAAAATTTTGTTCTAAAGTATAATGTTTCTGAATAAATCAAAAGTAAGAAAAGTGGAAAAGTATATAATCAAAATAACAAATGCTTAAATCTTCAAATTTTGATGAAGTTGTATGAATTTTATATCACTAGATCATTTTGAGTATTCAATTGATGAACCTCTTGGTCCAAACATATGGAATAAGTATACTTCTAAATAGGCAGATACAATGCCTTCATTTTCCATATGGAAGTTATTGTAAATTGACAAAAATAAACAAAATTTCATTCGATTTCTGTCTTCCCCTATGTTCAACAAGAAGATTTTTCATTTATGTTTTTAATAGGAGAAAATGTTAAAAAATGAAAAAAAGATTCACTCCTTTGACATCTGTCTTGAGTTTGCTTTGCTTCTTGAATAGTTTCGTAAGTTACCAGAATTACATAGGATGAAACCCTTGAATGCAAAATCTAATCTAGAAGATTCATTAAATTGTGAAACGTTACTCGTACTTGCCATATTTATAAATCAATAAAAAGTTACTCGTACTTGCGTAGGTACTTGTAATGACTGCCGCCAAGGCTTCCTAACCCTATCGTTAAAACTCAAGACGTCGCTTTTATTTTAAACTTTTTTTGAGGCATAGATAAGCTATTGTAGCAGTGAACATGAGGTAACCTGCTTTATCGGAATAAATCATGTGCAATAAAACATGGAAGCCCATCTACAACAGCCTAGGTTCACTATTATGCTTCTTTTAGAAGCACATGCTGGGATTCTTGCTCAAAAAATGGATCGAATAGTTCGAGTTATTGGATCGTTCCACCCGGCTGCCTTCACGATTCGCTCATTCAACTATCTTGGAGACAAGGTCGATAATTGACGGCCAACGTGCTAATATATTGATTGTGGATCGAAGGCGACCAATGGGAAGAGGAAGGACAAAAATCAATTTCTTTTCCATAAAAAGGGTAACCTTTTACCTTCTATAAATACTTTTTTGGTTTACTCAAGTCAACTTTACTATTTTTTCCCTTCCTATAGCATCCAAATCAAATGCGAGCGCCGAAATGGAACTAGACTAGCCTTTTTGCCGAAAGGAAAGTTTAGCCTGGTAGGCACTACTTACTCACCTACACAATCACCTCAGACATGCACTGTTATAAATCCAAAATTTTGCAGGTCAGGCCCGGATACAATTATAATAATTTGTGCAGCTTCAACCTCGCTTAGTCAAAGTAACTAAAAAAATAGCACAGGTTTTGCTACGGAATCGGTACTATTTTTTGGACTAATTGTAATTCAAAATATCTTTTAATACCAGAAATATTAATTTTAGACATGGCTGAACAATGGTAGGGCAACGCTTTCATAACCAACTTCGTGGGTTATTAAGTGAACCATGCTAAGGTCTGTGAACCTTTGATATGTGAGGTGTCAAAATTTCTATCGAGGTTCTATAGTCCAAGTTCCCTTTCTCCTTGAAAAACTGCATTTCATTTCTGATTTTTGATCACTGATATGTTTAACAGATGCAAGTTACACTTGAGGTTTCACTTTAACATAGTAATCCTAAAAGACCCATTTTTGATGTAATCTATGAATCAAGAGTTTTACATTCATTCATAGTTCTCAACAAGTCAAGTTACGGGAACATACATATGTGTGTATACATACACATGCATACAATTGTACCTGAGGTAATCAAACAAAAATACATCTAATTGGAGATAGCACATTCAACCTTTCGATAGATGATACATCCTTCCATTAGTCCGACGACCAAAGCGAACTGCCCTAGTACAATTGGGTCAATTAATATACTAAAAAAACAAAACAATAGTAATGGGACAACCACTATGATGAGGGAACTATATCAAACAAAGTGAGGTAGGAAAAAGTGAGGTTGGTACGGGAATCAAAAGCTGCTATTCATTGCAGGCAAGTCAAAACCCTCCAGTGGTTGGCCTGGTTAACTAGTTAATGGAAAATTACAGCCATCTCAAAAGCATAAGGAAGCAGAAGAAAGAAGGCTTGATAGATAGAGGTGGTTGAAGACCCAAATATGAGAGATACTCTCGAAAGCTATCAAAGTGGACAATAGAGTGGATCTTCTTATGAAAAAGCCCTTGATCATTAACTTTTTTTTATAAAAAATTCATAAGATCTTATTAATTTTATATTATGAACTTTCCATTTGAAGTGTAAAATGGATATTGAACACTATAAAAACATTTCACAATTTGATCACCTAAGAATAAACATTCGTTTAAAGAATCTTTTTTCATACTCCTTTTGGTTAAAAAAATTCACCTACCCCAAGGAATATATATTCATGAATCTTAGGCAGGGTATGTACCTATATATCTGAAGTACAAAGGCAATCGTACCACCTCACTGACAAGGAGGTGCAATACAAATGCCCAGATTGAATAATGCTCGGAACAACAATTAAGGTTTACTTTTGGCTATCTATAGAAAATAGGCTCTAAGAGAGAAAACTAAAAGGAGTAGGCACAAGTTGGCTGTCTACTGAACCAAAATCAAGAGGGAAGTGTTGTAGCTTATAAGGAAACCGACAAAGAGGAAGGAGGGATAACAAAGGAATAACATGACTTTCTACCAAGATTCATAGCGACAAAAGAGTTTATTTTTCGAATGCCAAAAAACTGATGCATTAAGAGACCCCCGACCCACCTTAGACATTGCAAGATCCTTTTCCAAACCTTCCATTTCTATTATATTGTTTTTGTTTTAGCTCGGGTGTCCTACCTAGTCGAGCTATATTTCTTTATTTTATGAAAGATAACAAGTCAATCAGACGAATAAAAAAATCCGTTAGGAAAAGAAATACAATGAAATTATAATGAATACTGAAATTGTTTTATTATGTCTTCAAGATCAATTGAATTTAATTTTTCTTACGAATTATTATTCTATATTGAAATTATGTACATAACAAACAACGAATATTATAGAGGCTTCACACTTTGGGTTTGATCTCCAATGTCATAAACCATAAACTTGCCTTCCTTCTCTTTGATTATCCAATTTCTTTGTAAACACCATGTAGCTCAGGAACAATGTTCATTCAACCAAAATATAGAAAACATTTGCCTAGAGTCGAGGCCTATGAGACGCGGTCGAGCAATTAAAGCCATGTCTTATCCCCTTAACGGCTAGTTTTTTAATAATAATTTTTCTCAGCACTCCCGTCAAGGATTTCAACCCTTTTTATTTTTATTGATAGGCCAATGATTCTCCTCTTGGTCAAGTTTGCCTTCAACCTTCCTTTAGGAACATATGCATCAAGTTATTAATGACTGGAGGAAACCAAGAAATAACCCCTCACATGTGAAATTATGGAGGGTCTCTCAGCCCAAACTACAAGCTATAATTGTGGCAATCGATTAAACTCTCATTTGTCTTTTGGAGTGAAATTCATATAATACAAGATTGCTTCACACCATGTGGTACTTTTTTTCAGAATCAGATCAGTTCTATGTTGGATAGGTCGTTGTATTGGTGACCAAGAAAACTCCAAAAGTGGTATGCTTCAACACTCGCCTAGACAAAAAAGCCATCATTGTGGAGGGGGGGATCAAGAGCATCCTCACAATATTTATTAAGTCTCTCATGGTTGAATTCTTATGAATACCTTCTCCACTACAGAATTTGTCCTACGAGGTCAGCCTGGTGGATTCTATTAGGAAGGCGTCGCACAAGACTAGGAACCCTCAATTCACCCAACTATCCTTATAAAAGATCATACATGGATGCTTTTCTTTGAGGGAAATGGCTACTACAAGTAGGGTCGTACATGGACATATGCCTAACTGAAATTTCTGAGTTAAATGTTCGCTCGTTGATGTCCCACCTAGTGATAAAAATAAGAATGAACCTCTTTAGAAAATTTTGTAAACATTTGGTTAGGTCATGAATCTGTCTTCCATCTATTGCCATATAAAACCATTAGGTTATATCTGAATCCTATTCGATGAGTCCCAAATCTAATTGTTCGGATTTGTCGAGTTTGAACTTCGTATCAAGTCCAGTCGGGTAATAAGATTAAAAATGCATATGTTTTTTTGTCATTTGTTTGGATTGGGTTGATCAGATCTTTAAGTTACTTTCCAATGTCAAGACCCTACCCTAAACCCATGTGGATCAAACTAGGTTCAAATCTTGTCGAGTTGATTCGATTCGAGTTTATGGATCTAGATTTTAGTTGTCAACCAAGTATAGTTCATGATCGATCATCAATAATGCCCAAGTGTTATTCCATACTTTCGACATTTACTTGTTTTAAATAAAGTGAACATATATTTTGAAAATAACATATATTCATCGAAAAATCAACATTGTCCTAGTGGTTAGGCGTTTCGAATTTCGTTCATGTCACAAGTTCGAATCATGTGTAACGTGATTTGAACCACTTGATGTATGTAGACTAGTGGTATGTTATATGCTACCTAAGATATGACTTGTAGTAAACTATGTACTACGATATAAATACCCAATATCAATAACAACATGAAAGGTTGAAACTCAAATGACATGGATAGAGCTTTGATTGGTTAAGAATGTTGTGTGCGCATCCACAATTACAACCATCAATCATGCTGATCTAGGAATTAGAATTTATATGCACCAGGAAAGTTTGAGGATTTTTTCCTATTAAAAATTAGCAAATGAATCATTGAGGTTGTGTGCAGAATAATTTATGTATTGGAAATTTCGAGGGTCGAATCAATGTAATGCTCAAGCAATTAACTATTTAAGTTATAAAAATTATCTAAGTAAATAAGTTAACTAGTAGAAACAGACTAAGCAATAGAAATAAATAAGTATATAAAAATGATTACATTGAGATTTTATACTAGTTCGTACTTCCATTATATGTCCAATCTTGTAACTCGTTTCTTGAATTTTACTAACTCAACCCTCACTAAATTTGGAGGAAGAGATTTACGATGACCTTGCTTGAGCTATTGAACAAGATTATCTTGTATCTCACTATATATATGTCTTCTTTTCATTACAATCTTATATAACATACACTGTAAAATCTCTACATTGAATGAACAAGAGTTGTAGAGGTGTTTTGAATGTTGTAAATATAGAAATGGATGATCAAAGAATGGTTGCTATGTAAAATATGAAGAGCAGTGAATGTATAGAGCAAAAATCGAAGACATAGAAAATAGAAGAGTAAAATTGTTGCTTGATTTAGGAGAGAGAAATCCCTTGTATAGATGATGTAGGGAAGCTTTTGAGTACTTACATCTATTTAAGAAGCAGAGCAAGAAGGAAGTGAAGAGATCCGATCAAAAGTCAAATAGTGTTTTAAAAACATATGACGGCACATACGCTTCAAGTCAGGTATAGAGACATGCTCGGAATAGGAATAGAAGAGACTATGATTTTAGATGACTTTAGGTCAGGCGGTTGTAAACTCAGGGAAAATCCACGAAATTCCTGAAGTTAACCGAAACTCAGAAAAATCATTTGAAAACTTTGCCCAACCAACTTTTGCATAAACAAAGTCCTTGATTCAGTAATAACATTTATTAGCAATCGTACTACTCTGGTCTGAGATTTTGACTTTGAGTTGACAATGTTTGATCATGATTCAAACCTTATGCAATTGAGAGGACGATTTTTCTATTGAACGGTGCTTCACTTTCAATGCTTCAACTCAGACCCAACTATAGTCACTTGATGAATCACCATGTCATGATTTAACTATAATCAAAGTGCAGTATTCATATTGAAGTTCCATTGTGCTCTCAAATCATGAGAACTGTGTAACCAATGCTGGCACCAGCACAACAGTTGTCTTAGACAAGAAAATGCATCTTACCAGGCTTGAACTTATGTTGCCCCAAAAATGTAAAAGAAAAGCAACTACTAGGCTACAACTTTAATTGTAATCATTAGGATGCAATTATATTTCTGCAATCATAATATTAAACCATTTCCCACTGCAAATTTGTTGCCTCTACCGGATCATTGCCCCAAGCGGGTGTCTTATTGGCCTTGCCCTAAGGCTGGGCCCGTGTATAACATTTTTACCCTGAGATTTCATATTTGATCCAGTTGTTATTAGCCAACGAGGAATTCTTAGACGAGTCATTTTATAACTATCTAATAGTTATCAATATGTACACCTTTGGTTCCACAACAACCATGAGTAATACGTTGTCCAACATTCAGAGAGCGCAATGTAACGACCTAGAAATTTGACGACGTTAATTTAATTAAAAATGGATTTTTAATTAGAATTTGAATTAGGTGTCTTGTTTATAACCGTTGCAAAAGGTCTTTTCGAGTTGATTAATTTGGTATATAATTTTGATAGATTTGGAGTAATAGTTTGCTAAATGGAGGCGTCACGGTGTTTAAATAGAGTATGCATCCACTTTTATACCAAACGGGTACATATTACTGAACCCGCTTCGCTGCCTACATTAATAATGCCTAGAAACCCTAGAGAGTAGTCATTGCCTCTATTCTTCTCTTTTAATCCCAAAATTCCCCTCAATCACTCTCTAATCGTGGATTAACAAATTAATTAAAATCATTAAAATTTCAAAGCGTTGGAGCCTTAACATAACATATATGGATTTGAAGCTCTCGATGAGGCAAAGAGGCATTTGAAATTCATTTTTTTATAGACATTTTAGCTAATCAGAAATTGATGAACTATCATTGGCCATCCATTTTAGGTCTTCTCGATCAATGGTGAAACAACGACTATGGAACGATCGAAGAACATAGTTGTGTAGAGGATGTCAAGGAGATTTGAGTCATACAATTGGATCGATGGAACAGGCTTTGGATTGGCTGCAATAAGCCAATTTTAGACTAAGATCAATTAAGCAGTGGCAGAATCTAGATGGTCGTTAAGGCGACAACGCTTGGTCGGCGGCATAGGCAGCATTGTAATGAAGCCATATATGGTCTCGCATCGGCAAACAATAGCTTCTAAAGGCGGCGGCGAGTGGTTAAAGGTGGGTCATGGGGGGTGAAAATGGGTTTAGGTTTGCGCACGGGACGAAGGTAGCATACTTTTTTTATTAATATTTAAATGTGTACTCTCGGTTTAATTACGATATTGCCGTTGAGATCTTATAACCTTAATAACTTTTGCATACGAACTCGGATTCACATATGATTTTCTTCACTAATTTGTTGGTAAAATTTCAGACATTTCAGCACCTGGTTTATTGAATTTAAGGCTATATGCCAAAGTGCGTTGGTATGCTTAATTTAATTTAGCTAAATAATTTTTTGAATAATAAATAATTAACCACCGAGGAATGATTTATATTAATTGAGGTATGTTGTGTTATATTGATGATGTTTGGATTGTTGTGGTATTTTGGATGTTGAGGCTTAATTTAATCGGTTGGGTTTTAATTACTACATTACTGAATGTTTACTTTAACGGATTGTTAACTCGAAAAGATAGTTGATTGATAGAAATAAATGTAATCGTATAATTTTAGAAAAATTAAGTAAATTAATAGTAAATGAGGTTGTCTAAGAAGTAGGATTTATGTTTTGTATAATTTAACCATTTTATTTAAATAAACATAGTAAAAATGAATACAATTATTATTTATGAATTTAGGGGAGAATCATACACATAATAACAAGAAATATACATTTCTAATGGGAATTAGATAATTTATTATCCATAAATTAATGAAAAGCTTAATAAACGATAATAAGATTTTGTGAAAACCTGCAATGTTTTGAGTAAATAATAGTATAGTAGATTTTATGGAGTTTATTGAAGAGTATTTTCATTATGCTTGGAATAGTAACAATAAGGCGCAGTCCAAACATAGTTGAAACCATTTACCTTCCTATTTTATTTATAGCCATGCAATTGCAAAGTTGTAGGTAGGAGCAGAAGAAGGAATGAAACTGTGGATGTAGGCTATATCGTGGGTAGATGATTTGTATATTCTTTTATATCACTGTTATATTGATTATGAGTTAGTGATAATTTATGTACTGAAATATGGATTGATGTGATGAAATTGTATAATAATTGTATTATTAAGCTAATATAAATTTATATTGGTGTTTGATTCTGCTGTGAGGTTTCCCTTTTACTTTCGTAGATTTGACATTTCAAATTATAAAATAAACGATCCACTGTTTTTAATATCGGGAATTAGTTGCAAACATATTTTGCAGCTTTTGTAATTATTTTCAAACGTTAAAAATAATGAGGCATTACACTTAGTATCAGAATTTAGTTTTAGCGATTTCTTAAGCCATGGGTAAACTTAACCATTTATGTTAGGTTAAATTTACACCTTAGGTTATGTTAAAAATATAAAATAAAAGAACGTCCTATTAGTGGTTGCATGTTTTGTTTGGATTGTGTGCATAACCACCATTAGCTCATTCTAAGATGTTAATTATTTACATTAACCTTTGAAGTGGGAAATACCGTAGGAATGAGGTAGGATAAACACTTATAGGAAGGATAAGTGATGGTTATAACCCAAGTGAAACACATATGACACTAAGATCTATCCTTAATAAGTAGACATATTTTAGTGGAACTTCCACTAGAAAAGTTATATTAAAAAATACATTTCGGAATCTATTTCTATAACGATATTATGATTTAAAAATTCTTTGTTGGGGAAATCTTATCTATGAAAAGAGAAATGTTATGTTGATAAATATTTTATTTGGAAATATTGTTATGAAAGGTGGTTTAGTTTAAAAGTAATTTATTTTAATAGAAATAATTATTGAGAACATCTTATTTAAAACTATTCTACATTGGGAACATCTTTTGAAAAAGGGATATTTGTTGGAGGGTATTTTAAAATAAGTATTATAAGATTTGTGGGGGTATTCATTAAAAAAAAATATTTCAACATAACATTCTTTATAGTAAATATATTGTGATTTGGAGAAGATTTATTTTGAAGATACTTTATAGAAAGTTTGTTTCCACGAAAAAGATATTCTATTGTGAAGAAAGTATTTTTTTATAGAAGTATATGAAAATAATATGGTGAAAATATTCTTGTGTGAGAAATTATTTTGGCAATGTAAATATTTGAAAATGGTTTAATGAAAATATTTTTATTTGAGACGTAGCTTAAACAATGAGAGAAAATATTTATTTGAGAAAAATGTAGTATCCGAATTGTACCGTTGGGTTCAAAAAACTTTTTATTTGAAAGTTTATTATGGTCGTAAGGATTTTCATTTGAATGCTACTCTTTAATAAATGATGATTTGAAAAAGAATTTTTGGTAAAGACTTTTAGTTAAGAAATATTTAGTTTGAAAATGTTTTATTGAAGATATATTTGAAAATATATTATCGAAAAAAGATGTATTATAAAATATCACGATATTGGAGTACTTCAAGAAAATATTTTACAAAGGTGGAAAAGGTTTGATTTAGAAATAAATAGTTAAAAAGTAAAATATTTGTTAGGATAACAAAATTTGGAGCTGTTTGTTAAAAAATATTTTATTGAAAAAATATTTTATTTGGAAAACTCTATTTAATGTTTGTGAGACTAACGGTATGACATAGGATATGTGTAACATTCTCCACCTTGAGGTCCAAAAATAAGTGCTGCTGATGCTGCAGCCATTAACAGTATTATTCTCCGATGACAAAATGAGATCAGTTAATATTATTATTAACATCAAAGCATGGGAATATGAAAAAATTTCAAAACGCAGATTTTATTAGTTAATTTCCATATTAATTACATAATTCCAAAACATTGCCTAGATTTAGATAAAGTATAATTATTACAAATACTCCAAGAGCGACATATGAAGATGCCTTCTTGGATGATTAGAGTTTACTACTAGACAAATACAACTTCTGTCATTATATACATTTAAACAAAATGGTAACACAATGGATCTATATGGCCTCTTAAATAGCTAATTCTGCCTCCTGCACATTTTTGGAAGCTTTATTCACCAAAACTAATAACCTGAAAACCTTATTCTCGAACTACTCCATTGAGTACCCGAGAGTTTAAGGGAAAGAACAAAAACTTTGGATCAGACAATAAGTCTGGTGTCAATAATAATATGCCATCTCGATTAATAGATATCTAGTGAGACAATGTCGCTGAGTGGGACAGGTTTTCCCCTCACCGATGCCTTTTAAATATTGTTTACCAAATCAAGCATCTACAATCACAATGGTTAAACTAAACAATATAAACAATCATATGCATGCATGAAATCCAGGTAATCATGACTAATATGTCTAAATAAATGGACTATTTGTACCATATCATAGTTTTCTCAAGGTAACTACAAACCTACATAGCTGATTAGGGCCCACCAAATATATTATATTCTCCGACATATTGTTGAAAGAAATTGGATGGTCTGTCCGAAATTTACTACTCATATGGTCACTTTGATCCTAATGGTTTTGCAGGCCAACTAATAACTTACCTCATCTTTGTGTATTCATTTCTATGTGTAAACTTACTCCTAGGCTTACCCTTGACAAAGCCATACACGCTGGAATTTTGGACTAATATCAGCTATTGGTTAACAAAAAATGTATAGGGCGTGACCATATACCAGTCTCATCTGGTTTCTAATCTTTGAGTCAATTCATCCTATAAAAATTTATTTAAAGGTGATAAGAATAAACTATCTAATAAAATTCTGAGCTAAATACCTTTTTTATTTCCTTGGAACCAATTTCTTTATAAATGATTTAAACTTTGAAATCATACTTAAAACAAGAAAACTATAGCGCTTTACTTTATTCAAAATATTATACCAATACACACACACACACTTTTATAAATAGTATTGATGAATTCTGAAGTCATTTAGAGGTTATCACACCTCAAAACCATAGGCTATGAAGCCGTATATAATAAAACCATTGAGCTAATAAAGTGCAACATTGGTATAACCACTATGGGATTATTGCACCCATTCTATATCGAAATCATGTTAAAGCATCTGATTTATAAAACATAAGACCATAAAGCCAAAATCATTTATGTCGCATGGCATAAATTTTAATGATTGTAGATTATAAGTGCATAGATATGGATTTGCATAGCATAAAGCTTTAAAACTTAGAAATATGGAAATGTCGAAATTAAGGTTAGGTAGCATCATTGCCATATAAATCAATGTCCAAAATAGCTAGTAGCGGTATCATGGCTGAAACGCGATGGAATAAGAAACTAGCGGCATCATTGCCTCTTTATAATCAATATCGAAATTCATATATGCAACATCAATGTCGTAACATAGCATATGTCGAAAATGTACTTATAGCGACATTGCTACGTTATGGAGTTGACGTCAGTCTAGAAAATATGTGGCATCATGAACGTCACTATGAAACTTATGGCATTATGAATGTCGCAATAAAACATGCGGTATAAAACAGGCGGCATTGAACATATGTGGCATAGAAGGCTAGCGGCATAGAATACCAGCAGCATTTCCAACATCGTAGGCATCAATGTCGGAATTGATATATAACCCCCAACCTCAGTGGAATCATTGCATACCAATGAGGTTGATATCATATATTTCCCTAAGGTCGGTGATGGCATATGGTATAGATGGACTTCGGCGTTGATTAATGACGCATGGCGATCTTGAAATTAATATAAAACTCCTGTATAATTTTAAAATGCAATATCTTTTTGCCAGCATCAATTCTTTGGTAAATTCTTATTGGATAATAGCTCTCATTATCATATCCTTTTTAGAAAACTGTTGTAATCAAATTTCTCATTCCTAAAATAGTTAGCAAACCATATAAATTATATTAATATTTTGATATAATTATTAAGCTTTTCTAGCCTAATAAATTCATAAATTCGCAGCCACTTGGGGAAAATTCTAAAAAATCACAATGAATCAGATTTATCATATTCTTTAACACATAAAAATTTCGAGACCGAAAACATTATTTAATTAATATTTAAAACCCGAAATAAATCAATTTCCTCACTTAGAAAATTAACGAAATATTCATACTTGCTTAGAAAATTACGAAATTAAGTTATCAATTTTATTAAAAATATATTGGAGTAGGTTTTCATCTAGGTCTTCATCCCAGCCGCTATCTACATTTTCTCTTTCCTTGTTTCTTTCTTCCTGCTTCTTTTAATTTTTTCGCACTTCATCACCCCTTTCCCTAGCTTTTCATATTGCTGTAACCTACTTCAATTGCCTTACCTTTATCTGGATCTTTATTTCCCCTTTCAACATTCCTTTGCCTTTCTTCCTTTCTAGCTGTGTTTTAACGCCACTCGTCTTCGGTCATTCCTTTCCCTCCTCGATTTACCTTCCGCTAGACTTTTCTGACCTCAGTTCCTAACGACGAGACCTCTCCATTCTAGATTTCCAGGTAGATCTGGAACATTTCATTTGGTGCTTGTCTAGCAAATACTTCGAGCGTTCAGTTATCTTCTCTGGTTTGTACTTTCTTACATGGTCTAGGTTTCTCCTGTTAAAGTAGAAAAAGAGAGAGAATTATAATTTTAGAGGAGAATAGACAATTTTTTTTTTATAACTTGTTTTTTGTCTTGTCTACAACTTGCATTCAACACAACAAAATGACCACATATATATAGTGGTTTACAACCCTTACAAACGGACATAACCTTTTTGAACAGACACCCTTTCACTTCAATAGACATGACTTTTACTTAATAGACACGATTCTTCATTTCAATAGACACGACTTTTCAGTGAACGGACACGACTCTTCACTGAATAGATATGACTTTTCATTCGAATAGACATGACTCTTCATTCGAATAGACATGACTTTTCACATCAGCAGACACGACTCTTAAATTTGGTTTACACCAACAATGCCTCCCCTAAACCAAAATTCCTTCGAACACCTAATGCAGCAACAATTCTTGAGAAAGCAGTCCCTCCAAGCGGCTTTGTGAAGATATCAGCAATTTGTTCTTCACTTCGACAATACTCAAGACTCACTTCTTCTTCACGAACGAGTTCTCGTAGGAAATGGAAACGTAGACGAATATGTTTTGTTCTTCCATGCAAAATAGGATCCTTTGAGACAGAGATAGTAGAACTATTGTCGCAATAAATGATCGTAGGATCTTTTTGCTTGAAGCTTAGATTTTCAAGAATTCCTCTTAGCCACAAAGTTTGACATCCTGCTAGAGATGCTGCGATGTACTCCGCTTCGGTGGTAGAAAGTGCCACAACTGGTTGTTTTTTTGAACACCAAGAAATAATTCCACTTCCAAGGTTAAATGCATAACCTGAAGTACTCCTTGAATCATCGATACTTCCACCTAGATCGCTGTCCGTATATCCAACAAGCTTCACAGGCACATGAGCTTCATAGAAAATGCCATAGTCAATAGTTCCTTTAACGTATCGTAAAATTCTTTTTGCAGCTTCCCAATGGTTTGAGAAAGGCTTCTCCATGAATCTGCTAATCAAGCTTACTGCGTACATGATGTCGGGTCTTGTAGCAGTGAGATACATCAAATTTCCAACTAGGCTTCGAAAAATAGTTGGATCCACAAACTTTCCTTTACCCTTTTTGCACAATTTCGAACCTGCAACACAAGGAGTTGAAACTGGATTTGCATTCATCATATTGAACTTCTCCAATACTTGAGCAGCATATTTTTCTCGCGAGATAAAAATCCCACATTTTGATTGCTGAACACCTATCCCTAGAAAATGATGTAATTCTCCCAAATCCGTCATCTCGAACTCCTTCATCATTGAATTTTTGAATTCAGATAACATCTTCATATTATCTCCAGTAAAAATCAGATCATCCACGTATAAACTCACGATCATGAAACCTCCTTTTGAATGCTTCTTCATGTAAAGAGTGTGTTCAAAAGGACACCTTTCAAAGCCATTCTTTAAGAAGAAATTGTTGATACGATCATACCATGCACGGGGGGATTGCTTCAGCCCGTATAAAGCTTTCCGCAGCTTATACACCTTTTCCTCTTCGCCCCTCTTCACAAAACCAGGAGGTTGTTGAAGATAAATTTCATCTTGAAGAAAACCATTCAAGAAAGCTGATTTCACATCCATATGCAGCAGCTTCCAGCCATTTTGGGCAGCAAGAGAAATCAATAATCGAATTGTATCAAGTCGAGAGACAGGAGCGAATACCTCATTGAAATCTTCCCCTTCTTTTTGCTTATACCCCTTCGCAACCAAACGTGCTTTGTACTTGTTAATGGAGCCATCAAGATTTGTTTTGGTTTTGAACACCCATTTTACACCAATGGCTGATTTGTGTGAAGGCAATGTGGTAAGCTCCCACGTACCATTTTTCTCAATAGACTTGATTTCATCCTTCATTGCATTCACCCATTTTTCTTCCTTTGATGCTTCTTCATATGTGATTGGATCTTCTCCCGCAAAAAATGCAAAATATACATGATCCGTAGTGTCAACTTCTTCGGTTGTATCATAGATTTCTCTCAAGGATCGCGTCCTTCTTTCCGCCGTTGGTGGTGAATTTTGCTCCTGCTCAACCCCATTATTTTTAGGCTGTTGTTCTTCAATACCAACATCAGCATCAACACCTTGTTCCAAAGAAGTTTCCTCTTCAAGATTTAGAGTTTGCCATCCAGGTAATTCTGCAAAATCTGAAAAATTATAACAACCATTTTCATCAAAGCAAACATCTCTGCTGATAATCATCTTCTTCGTCTTCGGATTGTAAAGCTTGTAAGCTTTAGTCCTTTGACTATAACCAATGAAAATGCCTTTTTCAGATTTGTCGTCGAGCTTCGATCTTAAAGCATCAGGAATACGAGAGTATGCAAGACAACCAAAAGTTTTTAAATGAGCAACATTTGGTTTCTTGCCATACCAGACTTCATTTGGAGTGGAATCCTTTAAGCTCTTCGTTGGTGATCGGTTGATTAAGTAAACGGCACAAGAGACCGCTTCATCCCAAAAACATGCAGGCAAGTTCTTATTCTTCAACATGCATCTGACCATATTCATTATTGTTCGATTTTTGCGCTCTGCGACTCCGTTTTGTTGAGGTGAGTACCTAGCAGTTAACTCATGGCGGATTCCATGATTTTGGCAGAATTCTTCAAACTGAGAGGACATGTATTCTCCTCCACGGTCACTCCTTAGATTTTTTATTTGATGACCGGAATGTTTTTCAACTTGAAATTTGAACTCTTTGAAGCAAGAGAAGGCATCCGATTTTTCTTTGACACAATAAACCCAAATTTTTCTTGTGTAATCGTCAACAAATAACAAGAAATATCTGCTGCCTCCAAGCGATGGCACTTGCATTGGTCCACAGAGGTCGGTGTGAACAAGCTCCAGAGGTGACTGAGAAATCCACTTCGATTTGGATGGGAAAGATTCACGATGTTGTTTTCCCAATTGGCATTCCTCACATGCTTCGTTTATCACTTCAAGTTTAGGCAGCCCTCGGACTATTTATTTGGTAGACATTTCCTTCAAACTCCGGAAGTTTAAATGGCCAAACCTCTTATGCCATAACTTGGAAACTTCATCATTAGAAGTAGCAATCATGCACGTACTGCTTACGATGTCAAGTGTGATCGGAAATAATTTGTTGGATCCCATCACAATATTTGCCACTTGTTGGTCGTTCTTCTTCATGCTACATTGATCTCCAACGAATCGAAAATCAAATCCTTTCTTCAGCAAGTGACCGACGCTAAGAAGATTGCTACGTATGCCTGGTACATAAAGAACCTCCGACATTTTTTCAACTTTTCCAGCCTTGGTTTTGAAAGAAATTTCGCCAACACCTTGAATTTTGTATGATTTTGCATCTCCAATAGTAACCTGACCATCATCAGCTTCCACAAGACTTGAAAATAGATTTTTATTTCCAGTCATATGCCTACTTGCACCACTATCCAAGTACCATACGTTTTCAACATTTCCATCCGAAGCGATCAACAAAGATTCAGATTTTTCTGCTTCATTATGCATAAAACCAGCAACTGGCTTCTTTTCAGGATGTTTCTCCCAACAATCATTTGCTTTATGACCCGGCTTGTGACAGAAATTGCATTCAAAATATGGTTTTTTGCCTTTGTATTTGCCTCGCGCCTTGTTACTTTGGAATGATCGTTTCTCCTCCTTTGATTCTTCAAATTTTCCACTATTCCTGCTGTTACTTTTGCCATGGGATGGGCCTTGAACTTTTATGGATGTGAATTGAGATTTTAAGGCTTGATCTTGAGAAGAATTTGTTTGTTTACTTCTCATCAAGATTCTAGCCTCATGAGCTTCCAGCCTTCCTTGCAAGCCTTCAAGAGAAAGTGAAGCAATATCATTTGATTCCTCAATTGCAACCACAATATGATCGAACTTGATTGGTAGGCTCCGTAGAATTTTTTCAACGGCTCTTTGAGTCTCCACGACTTCTCCGTTTGAAGCCATCTGATTTATGATGGAAGTGAGACGAGTAAAATACTCTGAGATTTTCTCACTATCCTTCATTTCGAGCTTTTCGAATTCAGCTCGTAGTGACTGCAGGCGAACCTTTTTTACTTGATCTTGGCCAGAATACGTTGTATTCAATATTTTCCAAGCCTCCTGAGCATTTGCAACTTTTGAAATTCTCTCATAAACTTGAATTTCAAGTGTTTGGTAGATTTGGAAGAGAGCCTTCCGATCTTTCTGTTTTTTGCTTTTCAGAAGATCTCTTTGGGCAACTGTGAGTTGCGTTTCATCTTCAGGCGCACCAACACCTTCTTCAACAACTGTCCACAAGTCTTGAGATTCAAGACAGAGCCTCATTAGATTGCTCCAATAATCAAACTTTTCACCATTGAATCGAGGAACAAGGGAGACAAGGTTGTTTGACATTTTTCAACCAAGCTCTGATACCAATTTGTTAAAGTAGAAAAAGAGAGAGAATTATAATTTTAGAGGAGAATAGACAATTTTTTTATAACTTGTTTTTTGTCTTGTCTACAACTTGCATTCAACACAACAAAATGACCACATATATATAGTGGTTTACAACCCTTACAAACAGACATAACCTTTTTGAACAGACACCCTTTCACTTCAATAGACATGACTTTTACTTAATAGACACGATTCTTCATTTCAATAGACACGATTTTTCAGTGAACGGACACGACTCTTCACTGAATAGATATGACTTTTCATTCGAATAGACATGACTCTTCATTCGAATAGACATGACTTTTCACATCAGCAGACACGACTCTTAATTTTGGTTTACACCAACATCTCCTTGATGTGGAGGCCTCAGCCTTTGAGCCTCCCTCGTCCTATGGTTTTGGTCTTCTGCTTTGGTATTTTTCTAGATTTGGAGTATTGGTCTTTTGGGCATTCAGTGTTATAGTCTGATGCTTGGTTTTTCCTTGCACCGAGCCATTTTATCACCTGTTCGGTATTTTTCCTTGGTAATTTCTATGCAATGGAGGCTTATTTACCGAGGGTTGTCTTGCTAAGCAAGATGGTGTGTTTGCTTTGTGTCTGTTAATTCTTGGTTCTGGCTTTTTCATCTTGTCGTAATTTTTGGCTCTCTTTGCCATGTTCGTAGATGTTGTGTCATTTGTCTTGCCATGTGCGCTTACTAATGGGATATTCTTCTATTCACAATGGTGCTGCTTTGGTAATTTATCGTGAAATGCATAATTGTAATTACCTTCTTCTTGTTGAGAACCTGACTTGTTATTGGAATCATTGGCTTTGTGCCTTTCCTGGTTCTGTGCAGCTTTGCTTTCTTTTTGATAAGCTATAATTGGTGATGTTTTAGGACTGCCTTATGCAGCTTGTTAATTGTATGAATAAGTTTAGACTTCCTTATGCAGCTAGAAATTGTAAGTCTGCACCCTTCGTGGTGCTTATGTATGTGTGTAGTTTAGGCATGTTGCTTAACTCCTGTTCTTTAGCTAGTTAATTAGTATTATAGGCAATCAACCTAACTCTTGTTTCTTATATCTATTTATTACTTTTTTGTAACAAAAGTTGATGGTCCACTATAACAACTTGCTGGTCTTGCCAAAAAAATTATGAAATTAATAAACCGGTTCTAAAATAATGTTTCTAACATCATTTCAAAATTTCGAGTCATTTGCGTGTCATATAATAGGTTTTCATACTTAAATCTATTAACCAATTTCATAAATAGATTCAACAAATCATCATAAAGCATATAATCATCAAACATTCACATCATGGCATAACACACATAAATTTTGGTTTTGAACATAAAACCAAAATTAAATAGGCAAACTTGAGATGTGTTATCATCATACACCTAGATAAGATAATGAGACTTAAGGTTTGAGTATTGATTTAGTTTCCTAAAGCTTTCTCTACAATTTCCTAGCTTTTTCTTCCTCTTAGTTCTCTAACAATGGTCGGCCTTCCTTGGTATTTAGTTTGTGTAAATGCATGTGAGGGAGGAAATGAGAATGGAATAGTGTATGTTAAGGAAATGTAGCCTTTTTCTATTTTTCCTTCTCATAAATCCTCATTCTAATTAATATTCTGATCAATCTTATTAGTTTATTAATTAAGTTTATTAATTAAGGCTCGACCCATATTAAAATTATTAATCTCAGTCTCTTTATCCTTTTACATTATTTTATTTAATTTATCTAATTAAATATCCTAAATAATATTAATCAAAATTAGAGGTGTCACAGACTCCATTCCTTAAAGAATTTCGTCCACAAAATAACAATAAGGTGCATAACATCAAACACAATCATAGATATAAAACATACCATCAAAACAAATCATGATAAGTGTCTCTAATATTATCCTCTGTCTCTCAAGTACAATCTTTCTCAGTGTCGCTTCACTGGATCTTCACCAGTTTGACTGTTTTGTCTCTTAACCTCTTCTCATCCTTAATCACAATACGAACTTGTTGCCTAACAATGGTAATGTTCAGTTCCACTACTAGATCTTCAATATAGTTGGAGTGATAGTAGTTTCTGTATCACAAACACATTTCCTAAGATGAGAAATATGAAAAATGTTGTGGACTCCTGCTAAATTACTCGGTAATTATACTTGCAAGTGAGTTTTTCGATTCTCTATAATAGGAAATAGTCCAATAAACCTAAGTGCCAATTTCCCCGACTATCCAAATCTTACTACACTCTTTATCAGTGATACTTTGATGAAGACATGATCTCCCGCTAAGAATTCTAAGTTTTTTCATCTCTTACCTGCATAATTTTTTTGCCTAAACCGAGCTTCCTTCATCCTAACTTTTATCGACTCAACCTTTTCTGAAGTTTCTCTTACAAAATCTTAACAAGGAATCAATCTATCTCTAGTCTTTTACCAACACGTGGGTCATTTACAGGGTCTTCCATACAAAGCTTCAAAAGGTGTCATACCTATACTAATCTGATAACTATTATTATAGGAAAACTCGATCAAGTGTAGTTGGTCTTCCACGATCTTCTAAAATCTAGTAAAAAAGCCCTTAGCAGATCTTCAAAACTTTGCTAACTCTTTCCGTTTTCCATCTATTTGCGGAAGATAAGCGGTACTCATCTTAACATTGGTGCCCAAAACCTCTTGTAAACTCTTCCAGAATTCACTAGTAAATAAGGCATCTCTGTCACTGACTATACTACTAGGAATCCCATGTAACTCTCACAATATTCTTCATAAATAACTTAACCAAAACGGATGCCATCCTTGTCGACTTAACGGGAATGGAATGTGCACTCTTGGTCAATCTATCCACTATAACCCAAATACTTTCATTTCCTCTACTTGACCTTGGCAATCTGTCAATAAAATCCATGAATATAGAATCTCATTTCCACACCAGTATATCAAATGGCTGAAGCAATCCACTTGGCTTATGATGCTCGGCTTTCACTTGCTGGCAGTATAAGCATTGCTTTACCCCTAAGACTATATCCCTTTTCATACCTGTAATGACCTAATTTTTCGACGCCCGAAAGTCGACATCAATACGTCCACTATATCAAATGCCACACAGTCGAATGCCGGAAAGCCAAACCGTTAGGGTTAAAGAAGAAGAAGACAAAAAAAGAAACAGAAACAATAACAGAATCTCACATTTCGCCGCTGAACAAAATATAATAGATAAATGAAAATCTTTAAAACAAAGAATCATGTATGTTTATACACCACATTACATCATCAGAGTATTACAACAACAAACAGCGGAAAAGAAATATTATATACTAGTAATACGCTTCGCCATCCAGCTTGAACTCTAGACTCCATAGCATATATCATGACTTCGCTCCTGAATAACTGATAACCTGACTCTAGGCTGCCCGTATGGAAAATTATGGGCACTCAGAGTTTAGAAAGGGAACAATAAACTCCAGGTTAGTCACGGGACTGGTGTGAGATCTTAAAAACAATTATTTTCACAAAGAAAAGAAAAAGAAATCCGCTATGCTTTTGGAAAATGAAACTACCATAAGGCCTACTGGCACACACACAATGCAATCGCACACTTGGGGGAGATTTCTCCTTACGATAGTCAAACATGCTTGATATGCAAAATCTTTTTGATATTATCCTTAGTGCAAAGTGTGGAAAACATTTCGAAAGTATAATATAAATCTTAACCAACATATGTACCATTATATTATGCCTGCTATAGCTACCTCCTAAGGAGGTAGATTATACAATTGCAATCGCAAAGGGCTCATATTGTTTTTTAGGATTTCCAATAAATGGTCAGGCTAAGAAACATTCGGGGCCACATGGGTACGCCTCTGGAGGGACGCCCCGGGAACTTAACCAGCTCTCTGCCAACACAAGGCCAAATTACCTCTGTAACTAGGTAACTACTACATGAGTATGCCATCCCTCGGTCGTTTGCGACCTTTATCCGAGGATCCTCAACCACAAAGCAACAACCACAAAGTAATAAATTTGCAGTAACCACATAGGTTAAATATCTGGGCTCCATACCATGAAACAACCCTTTTCCAGAAGGAAACAAACATACCCTTAGGGGGTGCTACCCCCAAATAACATTGTTGCATCCTTCCTGTTTCGACCATTTCCGAGGTGTGAGGTCCGACGAAGTCTTGTCCACAAAGCTACACTTTTCACAAAGTCATGCTTTGATCAACAAATGATCAGCATCACTTCATATGCCACATTACCAAATTGGGAATGTATTACTAGTAACCATACACTACATAACCTCTGAGCTCGTACGTCTCAGAGAAGGGTGTTAAGCTAAGAGAATAAATTCTCCACCACCAACAGAAATGTATTTGATAGAAACCAGCTTTATATCTCAAAGTGTAACGTCAGAGACACATCCATACAAGTCCGTTCCCGGATCGAACAGAACCGAAGGCACTTCAAAGAAGCCCTTACAAATCCGGATATTCACTAATCACGTCCGGAAACTCCATCACAAAGGGTGATAAAATCTCTATACCGGAGCAACCCGGTGTAGAGACATTTGATAGGTAATCCTTTCATTTTCGAAAATACCCGGTCTTCAACATCATCTTCGAATGCAATCCCATTTCGTCATATCATTATTCTGAATGGGTTTTATGACACAAAGTCCTCTCCCGGCTAATCCGAATAACGAGCGCTTATTTAAAAAAAATAAGTGTTACATTTAGATTCCAAACAAAACACAACAAATTTTCACTTTGATCTTTTTAAACAAAAGATCCATCACTATCACAAAGATTCGATGTGCTTTTCGAATATCCATTTGGAATCCGACTCTCGGTCGCATCGAAATTCAAACGCCATTTAAAGGCCAATATAGATAGTCGGTTATTTAACTATCAAACAACATTCACAACAATCACCAAGATTTAAATAATTTTTCCCAATTATTTATTTCCAAAATATCTTCGCAAGATATATTTTCACATTTCAATCTTTAGAAAACAAATTTAAAATCACTTTCCACATTTCAATCCTTTGAAACAAATTTCAAATCATTTTTCCTTACGCGGAATAAATTTCCAAATATTTATTTAATTCCACTTAAAATTTGTCGAGTTCAAATATTTTAAAATAATTCAAATCTCCTATCCAAAATATTCTTGGAGACATTTAAAATAAAACTATCTTAAATACTTACTTAAATATTGGTTACGAAAACATTAACTAATTATCACCTATAAGACTTCAAATCCAAACTAATTTTAGAATAAAATTAGTAGATAGGCTATAACTATTTAAATAACCATGGGACAGGTGTGTCATGGGACTGGTGTGAGATCTTAAAAATAACTATTTTCACAAAGAAAAGAAAAAGAAATCCGTTATGCTTTTGGAAAATGAAACTACCACCCGGCACACACACAATGCAATCACACACTTGGGGAAGATTTCTCCTTATGATAGTCAAACATGCTTGATACGCAAAATCTTTTTGATATTATCATTAGTGTATAATATGGAAAATATTTATACAGTATAATATAAATATTAGCCAGCATAGGTACCATTATATTATGCCTGCTATAGCCACCTCCTGAGGAGGTGGGTTATACAATTGCAATCGTAAAGGGCTCGTATTGTTTTTTTGGATTTCCAACAACAATGGTCAGGCTAAGGAACTTCCTGGGCCACATGAGTACGTCTCTGGAAGGACGCTCCAAGAACTTAACCAGCTCTCTGCCAATAAAAGGCAGGGTTACCTCTGTAACTAGGTAACTACTACACGAGTATGCCATCCTCCGGTCGTTTGCGACCTTTATCCGAGGATCCTCAACCACAAAGCAACAACCACAAAGTAATAAATTTGCAGAAACCATATAGGTTAAATATCTGGGCTCCATACCATGATACAACCCTTTTCCAGAAGGAAATGAACATACCCTCAGGGGGCGCTACCCCCAAATAACCTTGCTGCATCCTTCCTGTTTCGACCTTTTCTGGGGTGTGAGGTCCGACGAAGTCTCGTCCACAAAGCTACACTTTTCACAAAGCCATGCTTTGATCAAAAAATGATCAACATCACTTCATATGCCACATTACCAAATTAGGAATGTATTACTAGTAACCATCAACTACATAACCTCTGAGCTCGTACATTTCAGAGAAGGGTGTTAAGCTAAGAGAATAAATTCTCTGCCACCAACAAAAATGTATTTGATAGAAACCAGCTTTACATCTCATAGTGTAACGTCAGACACACATCCATAGAAGTCCGTTCCGAGATCAAACGGAACCGAAAGCACTTCAAAGAAGCCCTTGCAAATCCGGATATTTGCTGATCACGTCTGGAATCCCCATCACAAAGGGTGATAAAATCTCTATACCGGAGCAACCCGGGGCAGAGACATTCGACATGTAATCCTTTCATTTTCGAAAATACCTGGTCTTCAACACCATCTTCAAATGCAATCACATTTCGTCGTATCATTATTCGGAATGGGTTTTATGATACAAAGTCCTCTCCCGGCTAATCCGAATAACGAGCGCTTATTTTTAGAAAATAAATGTTACATTCAGATTTCAAACAAATCACAAAAAATTTCCACTTTGATCTTTTTAAACAAAAGATCCATCACTATCACAAAGATTCAATGTGGTTTTCGAATATCCATTTGGAATCTGACCCCCGGTCGCATCGAAATTCAAACACCATTTAAAGGCCAATATTGATAGTCGGTTATTTAACTATCAAACAACATTCACAACAATCACCAAAATTTAAATAATTTTTCCCAATTATCTATTTCCAAAATATCTTCGCAAGATATATTTTCACATTTCAATCTTTAGAAAACAAATTTCAAATCACTTTCCGCATTTCAATCCTTTGAAACAAATTTCAAGTCATTTTTCCTTACGTGGAATAAATTTCCAAATATTTATTTAATTCCACTGAAAATTTGTCGAGTTCAAATACTTTAAAATAATTCAGATCACTTATCCAAAATATTCTTGTAGACATTTAAAATAATTTTAAACTATCTTAAATACTTACTTAAATATTGGTAATGAAAACATTATACTAATTATCACATATAAGGCTTCAAACCCAAAATAATTTTGAAATAAAATTAATAGATAGGATATAACTATTTAAATAACCATTTCCTAAAACAAATATCAATTAAATATTTAAACAATCACTTCTATGATTAATTAAATTAATCTTTACTTTAAAGATTTAAACACAACTTAAGAAATGATTTCTCCACAAACATCCTTTTAAAACCAACTCCAGAACTTTTAATTTATATTTGAAAGCTACTTTGAAAATATACCCGGCTTTCTAGAGAAAATACACTTATCATTCTAAAATGGACCATTTAAATCAATAAATAAATACTTCTTGATTTATCTCAATTTATATTCCAAATCCGCAAATTTCTTTCCACACTTTAAAAATAAATCAATATTTATTTTTAAAACAAATTTCCCTTTCTTTTTAAATTCCAATTGTGAATTTAAATTTTCCAAATATCTACTAATATACGATTTTCAAATTTATTTCAGAAATCATTTTCAAACACCAAATCAATTTCCAAATTTGATTTTAAATTTGATTTTAAACACCAAATCAAATTCCAAATTGAATTTTAAATTTATTTCAAACACCAAATCTATTTTCATTCAAACACCAAATCAATTTTCATATTGATTTCCCAAAGAATTATTATTATTATTTTAACACCAAATTAAATTTCGAATTTATTTTTAAAATAAATTCCTTTATCTCTTTCGAACTATTTAAAATCCATATTTTAAAATAAATTCTTCAACTTTTGAATAATATTACATGAAATCCATTTATTAAACTCCTTTCCCATATTTTTGGAAATTATTCCATAGGATTCAAAAATAAAACTTTATCCTTTTAAAATTCGTTCTTTGAAATTTATCCAATTCTCAAAAACAAATTTTACTATAAACTTTCAACTTGAATTTCAAAAATCCAATTTTATTTATTTCCTGTATCCTACGATACTAAAAATATATTCGGTTAAACTATAGCCTTCAACAATTTCAATTACAAATATAATTGCATACAGATTATTTAATCAACACAGAATATTGAAACAAATTCAAATATTTGAGGAATCTAGTTGTGTAACAGCCCGTAAATCCGTACCCCTTGAATCAACACTATTCTACCTCTATTAACTCAAGTGGCACAGAATTACGAACCATTAGGGTTAAAGAAGAAGAGATAGAAGAAGAAGAAAGTAAACAATATCAGAATCTCACAGTCGCAGCGGAACAAAATATAATAGTAAATATATAAGTTTAACACAAAATGAAATCTATAACTGTTTTATACATCACATCATCAGAATATCTCATACATCATCAATTACAAATCAGACATACCATACAATCACAGCAGCGGAATATATATATAGGTACAGATAATACGTCTCGGACTCCAGCTCCTCTCCTGCTCCCAAAGCATCCTGTCCTGAACATATAATACTCGGTCTGACCCGAGCATTATAATGAAGTAACACCCGAGTCAGTCTGGAATACTAGCTGATAATAATGCATCCAAATTTATTATTAAAGTTTCAAAAATCCTTTGATAACAAAAGCATCTCGTAAGACCACGCCACAAATAAACATGTCGGGTTTTTACCTTACGATAGCTAAAACACTTTTTATAGAAATCCTCTCATATTATAATAGGGTCTATTTACAAATACTTATAAAATAGCCGAAATTGTTACATTCATTAAATTCCAGCTACTAGCCACAAAAGTGGGTAATACAAACAAAACCGTAGGGTCTCGTAAGGAGAATGGATTTCCAACAATGACTAGGCACTGGGGTACCACCTGTCACAGTACGTGGTCTAGATCACAGTACCGAGGACCACTCCCGATCCCCTGCAACACAAGATGGACCCATCCCTTACTGGACAGTTCCGAATAAGATCACCCCACGGTTGGGATCAGCAACCGCACCACTAAGCCGAATAAAAAGGGACATCTAGACAGGGATGACCTTACTCTCAAGTGGGGGCTACCCACGAAGCCTTGCTGCATATCCCCTGATTTTCAGTCATTCCCGGTTGATGAGGCTTGAGGCTAAGCGTTACCTTTAGAACGTTTCACTTAGAATGCCCATCGCCCACCTGACGATGTCTCGAAAGCATTCGTCCATACAAGTCCATCCCGGGTTCGAACGGAAGCGAAGGCACTATTCCTACTACATCCATTTTGGAAATATCCTCAGGATTAGTAGCGACTAGCCCTTGCACTTCACTGCTCTATCTTCTACTCCGAACACGTTTTTCGAACGAAACGTACAAACTGGATCGAAGTGGTTTTCGAGAAATGAATCTCGATCCCGGTCTCTTCGAAACGATCAACGCATTTGTCCAATATTGATAGTCGGTGATTTAACTATCAATTAACATTCACAAACATTCATCACACAATAAATAATTCCCACATTATTTATTTTTCTCTAATATCTTTAAAAGATATATTTCCAAATTTTCAAAACTCGTTTGAAAACAATTTCCCAAAGTTCTCCCTTTACAAGGTAAATCCTTTACCATTTATTCCCATTGGAAATAACCAAGTTCAAAACATTTAGATTGTTAAAGAGTTAAAATACTTTATAGCAAAATATACTTATAAATATATAAATATACTTCTAGTTATTTACTCAAAAATACAATTTCAAAATAGATAAAATAACACTATTTATTTAGATATAAACTTGATTTTCAATAAAGGTTAAAATAAACCAAATTTAAAAGTAGAATTTAAAAAGATAATACTAGCCTATACCAATAACTTAAACAAATAAATTTAAACCCATTTTATTAATTTCTTTTTTTTAAAAATAACAATTTCTTAAAAATACTCTTTAAACAAATTTAAGCTTTAACCTTTATTTAAATCAAATCTTTTAAAACACTAACTAGGTTTTTCCCAGGGAAACTCATTTCCACTCAAACATCCCAGATAACCCTTCTTATAAATTCTGTCGATTTATTTCTATTCAGATTTATGGTTTAATAACATAAATTTACTTTTCGCGTTTAAAATAACTTCTTACGAAGCTTAACCACGTTTCCATTCCCGGAAATTTACTTCCAAAGTATAGGTTTAAAAGTCTTTTTAAATAAACTATTACAAATTCATTTAATGAAAATCATACTTAAGAAATTGTTTAAATAAGTACCTACTTAAATTTCAATGGTTTTAAATAATATTTCTACAACATTCTAATTTGCAATTAATTGCTAATTTAATTTGAAGGGTTTCTTTGAAATCGTATTTAATTTCCAAGGAACATTATTATCAAAATAACCCCATTGTTATTTTTAACAATTTATAATTTCATATCGAAATTATCACCAGAAATCCATACTTTCACATTTATCAACTACTAAATTTTCCACTTATTTATATTCCCAAATTTACAAATTTCATTCTTCACTCAACCCAGATTCCAAATTTTATTCCCTTAAATTCTTTATTTATCAATTTCTTAAAAAAAAATCCAATTCATTTAATTTTATTTTTAAAATTCTGTGTATATTCTTATCCAGCAATATCACAGTACAATTTAATTCAGGGTTATCAATCACAATATATAACAGGTTACAACATCAATTATAAAGATAATTACTATAGTGTGAGGAATCCAGTTGGATCCCTCCAACCTGCTTTTCCCTGCATCCACAAATATTAGCATAACAATATATATATCAATCCACACTGATATAGATAAACATTTCAACCAACACACAATTATTTAAATACTAACTACTTAAATCAGCTAACATTCCAGATGTGAGTGAGATTAACTCACCTTGAGTTTCGGCGAGCGTTCGAAATTTAAATTAAACCGAACGGCGTTCGATTTAACTCAAATTTCTACTTGCCCGGAACGATCCTGAAATTGCTCCATTGCGTAGCACTCTTTTCGACGATTCCGGCGCTACCAAATTCATCGAAATCCGGCATCATATGAGTTAGTTATTCGATTTTAAAGTTTGAATCGTATTTAAAACATTTTTTTGTTTTTTTTAATTACCAAAATAATCAAAGCCGTTCAAAACAATCATTAAGCTCCAGGCCGCTATCTCCCTTCTCCCTCACGCGAACATCAGGAAACAAGAACGAGCAAAGAACCCAATCAACGCAAGCTAGGGCTTCAAATTGCATCACCGTGGATCGTCGAGACTTCGATCGAACGCTTCCATTTTGGAGCTCTACCCCACGCGCGCACATGGCCAGAAGGCGGCCAAGCTCGGTCGACAATAGCACGTTGAAAATCGTGCACGAGCGGTCCCCTTCATCACTCGATTATGACTACCTCGACGATTTTCACACTGACCCACCGTACGGATGGGTAGATCTCCTTGAGCTCTACCATTTACTAGTTGAGAATTTTCGAAAATACTGCGTAGATTGATCGAAATTTGAAGGGGAAAAAATTGAAGAGTTTCGGCCATAGAACCCTACAGCAGCGGCTACGAAAGGAAATTAGGTTTTCTCTAATATCAACGTGAATATAAATGTTTAATAAATATTATTTTAATATTAAAATCATTGTAAAGCAACTTATTCAAACTATCTCCAAACGACACGTGCCGACAGGCGTTCCTAGGGTTTTTCCACGTTCCGGACACAATGGAACAGGTTTCGTAAGCTATTTTGATCGTACGCGCGAGTTACGGAATTAAACGATCAATAAAAAATTAAATCGGTTAAAACGATTTCTATGCGTTTCGAGCTGCCACGGTCAAACGAAAACTCCGATTGCTACAAAAATTGAAATCCGATAATAACTAACTATTACGGATCCAATGGAACTGGTTTCGTCGAATTCCGAGACTGTGCCACGGAAGGCTATTTCAACTCGTCTATTAAATCGAGCGATTTTCATAATCGTCGAAATCGCTAAAAATTCCACTTTTAAATTTTTACTAACCTAATAATAAATTGCATAAAATTTATAACCACATAAAAAGAAAATCATCCTGGCTCATTCCAGACCAAAATCTAATTAAATTGCATTTTAATAATATTAAATTCTCTTATTAAATTAATATAAAACCCCAAATAATAACTTATTAACTTTAAAATTCATCTAAAACTTCAACCACACTATTTAAATCCAAATGGACTAAAAATAAATTTTAGAACTCATTTCCATGTCTATTTACCCTCATATTCACAATTTATCCCGATTCAATATTTAATTATTACTATTTAAATTCCAGTTGGATTACCATATTTGAAATTATACGTAATTTATTAATTCCACCCAATTCTTTTTATTTTAAAAAAAATTCAAAATCTACATTGAACATTTAAAATGAATTAAATGTTCAAAATTCAATGTCCAAAATTCCGGGATGTTACATTCCTCCCCCCTTATAAAAATTTCGTCCCCGAAATTTGCTAGGGTAGAAAATACCCTCAAACTCAATTACTTACCCAATTTGCTTAGTTACAAGCTTATATACACTTTCCCAAAACCCTTTAGCTCAAATTCAAACTCATTTGCTTTACTTACTCTAAAGCTTTAATTTTAACGTTATTTCAAAATAACCTCCCAAGTTAATTAATTGTTTCCAAAATCCCAAAAAAATTTCTAACTCCCAAAATTTCTGGAAAATTTTGGCAGAGCCTCCCTTGTACGGAGGAGCTTTCGCGATATCGCGATACAAATAAATATATATACATCGACCCACACGGTCGGAAACCAAAATATTTCACAATATATATATCATTTCCCAATTATATTTGCGTGGGCGTAACTTTTTAGCAAATTTTAAAAGCAATCGTCTAATATTTTAGCATAAATGCGCCCCAACTCTCTCAAACGCCTCCCATACCTGTACTTACTCAACAAACTCATCAGTTTTAAGATATGAGCATTTTAACAACATTTCCAATGTAAATGCAAGCCAAACATATCTATTTCATAACCAAACCAAGCAACTTATTAATTATGCATGCTAACCTCCTTTATAAACAATTTCACAATTCCGACATCATTTTAAATCCTCTTTACAAACCCAAACTTCATAGTTTAACAAACCATATTTATTTCAACAATCCAAATATTTCAATCAATTCATTTTCACTTCAATATGATTACATATGTCTTTCATACATTTTTATTTTAACTTACATTCCCAATTTGATTTATAATCAAATTTTAGTTTAAATTGGAAACATTCGCATTTCTGTTATGATCCATTTCTCATTCATATGCAAACATCACTTATCAAAATGTCAATTCATTCCAATTGATTCAAAATCAATTCAGTTGTTGTTTAAACAACTCAATTCTGAATACATGCAAATACTCATGTCATTCAAGCAAAAATAATCACCACTTAAGCTCATAACCATTAAAATTAATTATAGTTTAAATTTATATTAATTTTATTCAATTTTGCAGGGTTCACAATCCAAGCATTCTTGCTTTATCACATTTATTGAAGTAAATCTCCAATTTTATATTTCCAATTCATTATCCATATAGGTTTATATTAATATCATTCAATTCTGGTTTATATACAACTCATACATTCTTATTTCATCTCAAGAATTAATTAAAAGTCTTTTTTACTCTCATTTCAATTTATTAATCTCAACAAATTCCATTCAAGATTACTCAATAACGCTTTTCCACACTTATTTTTGTCTTTCTTACAATTTGATTTCATTTTCATTTAATTCTCCTTCAATCAAATTTCAATTACATTAAATTTGATTAGTATATTTATTTAATTCCAATTCTCATTCACTAATTTATTTTCGAATTTATTTTATTAATAACAGGGCCCCTTCACATTATTTCACCCACTAGAATTTATTTACAATTCAAGCCATCACTATTATAATCTAATTCCATTATTCATTCACACTTCCAATATTTATTACTGCAAATTTAAATCCCATGCCACAATTGGATTTTTATTTACTTTCTAAATTTTGACCAAACTATCAAAATTCTATTCATGCAAATACAAATTCCATTTAATTTAGCTTACACTAAATTCATTCTCAAACAATTCCTTTGAATTTAGTTGAGTTAAAACTTTATTCACACAATATCATTCTTACTTCTCTAAATTAAATTTCCTTTCAATTTAATTCTTTTCCAATTCTAATTCAAGTTCGACCAAATTTAGTTAGCCATCTTGAATTTATACCATTTCCTTTACTATCTTAAATAAGAATTAAATTACATTCATTTCTATTCATAACACAATTGAATCTTGTTTTTAATTAAATCCAAATCCATCTCAATTCCATTCAATTGAAGTTAAATCCAATTCAATTCAAATTTCAAAATTTTCATATACAAGTTCAAACCTTATTTACTGACTTAAGTTCTTTCACATCTTTTATAATTTATATTTTCTTCACCTTATTTCAATTCACATTTCATTCGAGATTAGATTTGAATTCTCCATACCATTCAACTATTTCCCATTTGTGATTATAATTTCATTTTACTTGGGTTTACAATCTGATTTTCTATTCTTACATTCACCAACTTAATCACTTTCATGGTTTACATTGCTCATTAGAGTCATTTTCACCTTATAATCACAATTCCAAATTTTATATATATGTATATATCACTGAGTCCTTAAGGATACAAATTTTTCTTTCCCCATAATCCTTTGCAAATTTTAAATCCATAATTTCAAATTATAAGTATAACACTTAATAGCTTATGGGTACAATTTATTACACAATGACCCACAAATACAAAGTCATTTTACCTTTCAGTTTAACCCAAATCAATTTAATTCTAAGCCCAATTTATTTAACTTATCCCAAGTAAAATTCAAATTTTCTATTTACTTCCATATACTCAAGTTAAAATTTTAAATCCAGGGTTAAAAAAATTCTATTTCCTTCTTATTAATATCAACTTCACCAAATAAGTCTAATAGTTGATTCATTTTAATTTTACACATTATTTAAATAGAATTTTCCAGAATTCAATTTCCCAGTTTTATTTCAAAACCATTTTGAATTAATAATCTACTCATACTTTCCCAGTATATCAAATCAAACTCCCAGATTTCTAAAACAATCAGTTTTCACCAAAGCAATTTCCCTTTTTGAAACTTCTAAAGTCACTTGTATCGCAAACAAGTCCAGCAAATATCATAATCACTCGCATGGTAGCAATCCATCACTTTAGAAACTTGAAAATGAATTCTAATGATGTGGCCAGCATCATCAGGATTATTTTCCAGCGACTGAAGTGAGTTCAGTGCTTTCTTACTTCCCAAATTCATTTCAAAATAGTT
This sequence comes from Allium cepa, assembly GCA_030765085.1. NCBI lineage: Eukaryota > Viridiplantae > Streptophyta > Magnoliopsida > Asparagales > Amaryllidaceae > Allium > Allium cepa. The sequence goes on along the minus strand of CM060937.1, from coordinate 572,933,800 downwards.
TCCATCCAAAACATATTACCCAAAACAATACTCCATCATTGCCTTCAAACACCTTAGCAACATTTCAAACTTTCCCAGGATTTTAAATTTCCAAACTTTTATTTTCATTACATTAAAAATCCTTTCCAAAACTTCCGGGATTTAAATTCTGGTTTAGTTTAAATTTAGTTATTCTTCTTTTGTATAATTTATACTCATGGAATTTATATGGTTATATCCATTTCAAATTTTAGATTAAATTTTAGATTCTTATTTGATTATAGTATCAACAACCAACCATCCAAAAATATAAATAATAATTTCAGAAAAACTATTTCTTTTATATCAAAATATAATTTTGGGTAAAATTATTTCATTCACCCACTTTAAAAACAATACTATGTCGACTTATCTTGTTTAAGAGTTTAGAAACCCCTATCGATACGGTTGTACTTCCCGCACCGACCAGAATTCATAAACACTCAACCGATAAGTCAACACAGTATAAAAACAATTTTATATCCACTAACAAGTACGCTCTCATATCTATTAATACGCTCAACTCATTATAGAGTACTATTGACTGTTTAATGAGTAATTTTCCACCAAAGCCTAGGTTGTCGCCAACCTAAGCTCTGATACCAAGTGTAACAACCTGTAAATCCGTACCCCTTGAATCAACACTATCTATCTCTATTAACTCAAGTGGCACAGAATTACGAACCATTAAGATTAAAGAAGAAGAGATAGAAGAAGAAGAAACTAAACAATATCAGAATCTCACAGTCGCAGCGGAACAAAATATAATAGTAAATATATAACTTTAACACAAAATGAAATCTATAACTGTTTTATACATCACATCATCAGAATATCTCATACATCATCAATTACCAATCAGACATACCATACAATCACAGCAGCGGAATATATATATAGGTATAGATAATACGTCTCGGACTCCAGCTCCTCTCCTGCTCCCAAAGCATCCTGTCCTGAACATATAATACTCGGTCTGACCCGAACATTATAATGAAAAACAAACCGAGTCAGTCTGGAATACCAGCTGATAATAATGCATCCAAATTGATTATTAAAGCTTCAAAAATCCTTTGAAAACAAAAGCATCTTGTAAGACCACGCCACAAATAAACATGTCGTGTTTTTACCTTACGTTAGCTAAAACACTTTTTATAGAAATCCTTTGATATTATAATAGGGTCTATTTACAAATACTTATAAAATAGCCGAAATTGTTACATTCATTAAATTCCAGCTACTAGCCACAAAAGTGGGTAATACAAACAAAACCGTAGGGTCTCGTAGGGAGAATGGATTTCCAACAATGATTAGGCACTGGGGTACCACATGTCACAGTACGTGGTCTAGATCACAGTACCGAAGACCACTTCCGATCCCCTGCAACACAAGGCCAGACCCATCCCTTACTGTACAGTTCCGAATAAGATCACCCCACGGTTGGGATCAGCAACCGCACCACTAAGCCGAATAAAAAGGGACATCTAGACAGGGATGACCTTACTCTCAAGTGGGGGCTACCCACGAAGCCTTGCTGCATATCCCCTGATTTTCAGTCATTCCCGATTGATGAGGCTTGAGGCTAAACGTTACCTTTAGAACGTTTCACTTAGAATGCCCATCGCCCACCCGACGATGTCTCGAAAGCATTCGTCCATACAAGTCCGTCCCGGGTTCGAACGGAACCGAAGGCACTATTCCTACTACATCCATTTTGGAAATATCCTCAGGATTAGTAGCGACTAGCCCTTGCACTTCACTGCAACATCTTCTACTCCGAACACGTTTTTCGAACGAAACGTACAAACCAGATCGAAGTGGTTTTCGAGAAATGAATCTCGATCCCGGTCTCTTCGAAACGATCAACGCATTTGTCCAATATTGATAGTCGGTGATTTAACTATCAATTAACATTCACAAACATTCATCACACAATAAATAATTCCCACATTATTTATTTTTCTCTAATATCTTTAAAAGATATATTTCCAAATTTTCAAAACTCGTTTGAAAACAATTTCCCAAAGTTCTCCCTTTACAAGGTAAATCCTTTACCATTTATTCCCATTGGAAATAACCAAGTTCAAAACATTTAGATTGTTAAAGAGTTAAAATACTTTATAGCAAAATATACTTATAAATATATAAATATACTTCTAGTTATTTACTCAAAAATACAATTTCAAAATAGATAAAATAACACTATTTATTTAGATATAAACTTGATTTTCAGTAAAGGTTAAAATAAACCAAATTTAAAAGTAGAGTTTAAAAAGATAATACTAGCTTATACCAATAACTTAAACAAATAAATTTAAACCCATTTTATTAATTTCTTTTTTTTTAAATAACAATTTCTTAAAAATACTCTTTAAACAAATTTAAGCTTTAACCTTTATTTAAATCAAATCTTTTAAAACACTAACTTGGTTTTTCCCAGGGAAACTCATTTCCACTCAAACATCCTAGATAATCCTTCATATAAATTCTGTCGATTTATTTCAGTTCAGATTTATGGTTTAATAACATAAATTTACTTTCCGCGTTTAAAATAACTTCTTACGAAGCTTAACCACATTTCCATTCCCGGAAATTTACTTCCAAAGTATAGGTTTAAAAGTCTTTTTAAATAAACTATTACAAATTCATTTAATGAAAATCATACTTAAGGAATTGTTCAAATAAATACCTACTTAAATTTCAATGGTTTTAAATAATATTTCTACAACATTCTAATTTGCAATTAATTGCTAATTTAATTTGAAGGGTTTCTTTGAAATCGTATTTAATTTCCAGGGAACATTATTATCAAAATAACCCCATTGTTATTTTTAACAATTTATAATTTCATATCGAAATTATCAGCAGAAATCCATACTTTCACATTTATCAACTACTAAATGTTCCACTTATTTATATTCCCAAATTTACAAATTTCATTCTTCACTCAACCCAGATTCCAAATTTATTCCCTTAAATTCTTTATTTATCAATTTCTTAAAAAAAATCCAATTCATTTAATTTTATTTTTAAAATTCTGTGTATATTCTTATCCAGCAATATCACAGTACAATTTAATTCAGGGTTATCAATCACAATATATAACAGGTTACAACATCAATTATAAAGATAATTACTATAGTGTGAGGAATCCAGTTGGATCCCTCCAACCTGTTTTTCCCTACATCCACAAATATTAGCACAACAATATATATATCAATCCACGCTGATATAGATAAACATTTCAACCAATCACATAATTATTTAAATACTAACTACTTAAATCAGCTAACATTCCAGATGTGAGTGAGATTAACTCACCTTGAGTTTCGGCGAGCGTTCGAAATTTAAATTAAATCGAACGACGTTCGATTTAACTCAAATTTCTACTTTCCCGGAACGATCCTGAAATTGCTCCATTGCGTAGCACTCTTTTCGGCGATTCCGGCGCTACCAAATTCGTCGAAATCTGGCATCATATGAGTTAGTTATTCGATTTTAAAGTTTGAATCGTATTTAAAACATTTTTTTGTTTTTTTTTTACCAAAATAGTCAAAGCCGTTCAAAACAATCATCAAGCTCCAGGCCGCTATCTCCCTTCTCCCTCACGCGAACATCAGGAAACAAGAACGAGCAAAGAACCCAATCAACGCAAGCTAGGACTTCAAATTGCATCACCGTGGATCGTCGAGACTTCGATCGAACGCTTCCATTTTGGGGCTCTACCCCACGCGCGCACATGGCCAGAAGGCGGCCAAGCTCGGTCGACAATAGCACGTTGAAAATCGTGCACGAGCGGTCCCCTTCATTACTCGATTATGACTACCTCGACGATTTTTGTAACAACCCGCATATTTATCGGGTGTATATTGAAATATTTTATTTAAATATAACGTCGTTTGTCGGATTATAGTCCGAAAAGCTACTTTCTGCAAACGGTCGAATTGGGTCTCAAGACCACTTCCATTGAGTTCAAAACATCGTTTGCGATTTTTTGAGTATAAGATTTGATATGTTTGAAGTAAGTTGAATTTTGCTACTTTTTCTATTGGGTTTCGGGTATGGGTTCAGCCCACTAGCTAACTAAATACCCTAACTCAACCCTCTCCTCTTCATTCACTCATTTCCACTCCTCAAACTCAAGCTCCAACTAAAAATGGTGGAGGGGAAGAGGAAATAGAAATTGCAAGCCCTAGTTTCAACTTGCAACTTGAATTCTTGCTCCATAAATCAAAGAGAAGACATAGGTAAGCTCCTCCTCATCTTCTCTATCTCTTTCTCTCTTCAATCTCAGAAATTCCTAAACCTAAACTTAGGAAAATACTTGTTTTATTCTTAGATTGAAGCTAGTTGAGTAGAAGTGAAGATTTGTTGGTCTTCCCCTTGCAAATTGAACTCCTTCTTCTTTGTTTTTGGATTAGAAGGTGAGTTTTGAACTCACATCTACTTCTCTTGATTTCATGGATGTTGGGTATGAATTCCTAACAAGTATGCATGCGCCATTGTTTTTGGATTTGGAAAGAATTTGCATTTCATTGAAAATAGGGCAGGAAGTGCAAATCATCAGGTTCGGCCGACCGAACTCAGGGTCCGGTCGACCGACCTGCTACCTGGGCACTTCCCTGCCTCTGTTTTGGAAGTGCAGAAATTTGGGCTCTGGTCAACTGACCCAGAGGTCCGGTCGACCGACCTGATGCCCCGAGCACCTCTCTGTTTCTGGCCCGGTCAACCGACCCAGGAGGTCCGGTCGACCGACCTGCTCCTGTTTTGCCTGTTTTGCCTATTTTTGCATATTTTGATTGGTTTTCCAAATTTTATCGATTCAAGTTGCTTTTTAGTAGTTGTTATTGCATTGTTGACTTTGATAACTTATTCTTGACTTCATCCACGGGTTTTATAAATAATCTTCTAAATTGCATTAAAAGCTCGTCTCTCCAATTTACAAATTCTATTTAAAACACACACAGTTTCGCACTCCGAGCGAAGTGGGAGGAGAATCAAATGATTAGATAAAACGCGTGCAATGAACACGTGCGTTCATCTTCTCAGTTAATTCCCAATCTATTCGTTTGAACGTTTTGACCTTTGTGTCTGGTTTACCGATGAGATGAGGTAAACTTTGTACTGCTTTGAGTGTGAAATTAACTAACGGATAGTAAACCGTTTAGTGCGAACGGGTGGTTATGGGACTCACGTTACCACTTTTCGGATTCCTTTCTGGGAGTTTGTGACACATGTTGCCTTTGGGATAGGGTCTTCGGACTGTCTCCTTCTGACTTGTTTCCTTTAATATCGCTTTTGGAGTTGGTCCTTTGCCCCGGCTCGAGGAATATTTGGGGTTGTTAGTTACCTTTAGTATTGCTTTCGGAGTGGTTTTTCTTCACCACCGCTCGAGAGATATCGGAGTGGTTTCTTCACCACCGCTCGAGAGATATCAAAGTGGTTTCTTCACCACCGCTCAGGAGATATTGGAATGGTTTCTTCATCACCGCTCATGAGATATTTGGGTTTGTTGCAATTAGGATTTTCTGATGTTTCATTGATAAGTATATTCCCTAGGTATCGCCTTCGGTTTGGTCTTTTTGAGCCGCATACATATAACAATTACCTTGTGGAACTTGTATACCTTATTGGTATTTGTTATTGCCTTTTTGCTTGCTTTGGGATATTCTTATCCTTTGTTTCTATGAGTTGCCGATGATATGAGGCTTGTTATGTTATCATATGATTCATCTTTTGCTAGATGATTGTGTTATCTCTATTGGAGATATTTGTTATACCTTGTAACCTTGCAGGTTTATTGTTGTTCAGTTTATCTAACTGATTTGTTTAGCCAGACTGACCCGTGTATTTTATACTCGGGTCAGACCGGGATGTTTCAGGTTAGGTGCATTTGGACTTAGCCTATTTTGCTTCCGCATGGACTATTCAGCTTGTTCCTTTTTGTTAAAGCCTTTTGTGTTGTCCTTTTATTTGTAACTCTGATCTATGTATTCTTTTTGATCCGTCTGTATGTTTTGGTTTGCTACACCACTTGACATGTATTATTTTGTATACTCTGTTATGTATCAATATATGTGTATATGATGATTTACTGTTCTGTGATGTATATTACATTTGAGTTGTTATATTCTGTTCTGATAGATCCTTCAACCACTTATGGTTTTGTTTTAAGTATTATTGGGTATGTCGACCTGCTTGGTATGTTTATTGTTGATGTATTCAATAGATAGTTAGAGCAAAGCTATAGATGTTCGCTCCCAACCAGCCTTATTCTCCGTGTTAGTTGACAGCATTACCCTGTAGTGCCCTTGGCTAGCGTGGGTATAGAGGTGGGGCGTTACAACGTGGTATCAATGCTGAGTTCAGAACAAAGTATGATAAACACAGAATAGATGCACATATTACGATACATCAGAGTGTAATAAGTGATACAAATCTTTGAATCATCGTGTCTCTCTATTCCATCAAGGTTAGATAGAATTTGGAAATACGTCTAGGAATGCATTTTTATTCCGTAGTATCCCATATTGTAATATCTACCTTGTGAATAATCTTGTTCTTATCATACTTTCAGCGTATGGCTGGAAGAGGCAGGGGACGACGTTCGGATGCTGGGCAATCCAGTGGCTCACATCCGGATGGCGTTTATATGTCTGCTGATCATTTTTTGGAGTTGTTTAGGAGCACTCAGCCTCTAGTTTCTCCTCGAGTTTCTCCACCTCGCAAGTCTGCCTTTGCACGCTAGTGCAGTGATTTTGCTCATCTTGAAGGAAAGCCGTTTAAGGGCTCCGAATCTGTTCTTGAAGTCCAAGCTTGGCTTCGCACGTGCAAGCGTATTTTCTCTCGCATGGATCTTTCTGATCATGATAGGGTTCTTGTAACTTCTAGTTTATTGCAAGAGCGCGCCCTTGATTGGTATGAGCTTCTTGTAGCCGAAATCGATGAGTCTACTCTTTCTTGAACTCAGTTTCGGTGACGATTCGAACTCAAGTTCGTTCCTGAATCTGAAAAAGTTTTATTGACCCGTCGCTTCCTTGAGTTGAAGCAAGGAAAGTCTTCTGTTTCTGAGTATGTTGCATCATTCGAGGCTTTATCTAAGCATGGTCTTGAATTCATTAGCACTTCTTATAAGAAGAATCTGAAGTTTGTCTCTGGTCTTAAGAAATATCTTAAGAAGTCTTTGTTTCTCCAGCTTAAGCTCTCTTTTGAGGAGTTGGTTGATTCTGCGCTTTATCTCGAGATCGTCGAGAAGGAGTGTGATAGTGGTGATGATGTTGAGGTTCGCAAGAACCCCAACAAAAAGCAGTCTCCATTGGATGAGCGGGAATTTTTGCCTTCCAAGAAGAAAAGGCCCATTGAATCTGATTCTCAGTCTCAGCCTGCTGGAACACCTTCTGTTCGGAAGTGTTTCAATTGTGGTTCTCCTGATCATATGATTCGAGATTGTCCTAAACCTCTCTTCTGCCGCTATTGCAAGAAGGAAGGCCATCGTAGTTCCACTTGTCCCATTGCTCTGAATAATTCTCCATCTGGCAAGTTAAATGTAACAGGTGCGTCTGGGGGTTCTTCTCAGGGATAAGGTATGTCTCCATCTATTTTGGTAGGTTTCTACTTCTTTTTTTTTTCGATTTCCAATTTGATGGCATCATTTTATTTCTTTAATCCCTCATGATGAGGAAAGTGTTGTTTCTCTCATTCTTGTAGTTTGAGAGTTTTCTGGTATTTTTGAGCTTGTCTTAGGATTATCAGCTAAGCAAATCTTTTGAGTAGAGTTAAGGTCTTTTCAGCTCGACCTTGCCACCGATTTTGATTTGGTTACGAGTTGCGGAAGTTAGCACTCCATTTACCGCATTCCGTACTCATTGTGATTCTTATGAATGATTTATTGTGTCATTCAGTTTGTCCAGCTCATTTCATCCATTTATGAATCGAGTATTCTATGAATATCTCGATGATCCCATTTTTGTATTTATTAATTTTGGTTGGAAGTTAGCAATTTAAAATTTTTGCAAATCTTTTTCATAAGATTTATTTACAAGTATAAATGGGATTTTTGTTCTTAAAACAAACAAAGAGAATTTTTAAAAGTTTTTAGAAATAGGTTTATCATATAGAAGATTGTTTTGTGATTGTATTGCCCATTAAGTGCTTTAAGAATTCTGGTCGATGCGCTTGATCAACGTTATCGATAGGAATCTCCTATACGCTTTAATGAGACAATCAGACACAATGAATAGATTTGAAATAAGAAAATTTTTCTAGAAAAATAATTACATGAAGATAATTGTGGTTTTGAAAGTTTTAGCTTTCGGGAAAGTTGATTATTTAAAAGAACTCTTTTCCAATACTCTCATTCTTTCTATTCCCGAAAGGGGGATCGTGTTGCCAATGCATTTAGTTGTAAGCAACAAGTGATTGTTTCTTTGTTGATGTCCGAATGGAATGATCTTTTTACCAGGTTCATCGGACGTTTTGTTGTACTTCATTTTGTTGAGCTTTGGTTCATTTGACGTATTGTTGCACCACGTCGGTGTTCCGAATTATTTTGAGCTTAAGAATCCTTAGAATTCTCTGAGCAAACAAGTTAGGGCTTATCCTTTCGTGCACTTTATGGTGAACTTCTAATTCTATTGTCCTTATTTGTTAATATGTTTTTGGGTTGTTACTCTTTATTTTCTTCTTAAGAATTGCGAGGACGCAATTTCTTTAAGGAGGGGAGTCTGTAACAACCCGCATATTTATCGGGTGTTTATTTAAATATTTTATTTAAATATAACGTCGTTTGTTGGATTATAGTCCGAAAAGCAACTTTCTGCAAATGGTCGAATTGGGTCTCAAGACCACTTCCATTGAGTTCAAAACATCGTTTGCGATCTTTTTGAGTATAAGCTTTGATATGTTTGAAGTAAGTTGAATTTTGCTACTTTTTCTATTGGGTTTTGGGTATGGGTTCAGCCCACTAGCTAGCTAAACACTCTAACTCAACCCTCTCCTCTTCATTCACTCATTTCCACTCCTCAAACTCAAGCTCCAACTGAAAATGGTGGAGGGGAAGAGGAAATAGAAATTGCAAGCCCTAGTTTCAACTTGCAACTTGAATTCTTGCTCCATAAATCAAAGAGAAGACATAGGTAAGCTCCTCTTCATCTTCTCTATCTCTTTCTCTCTTCAATCTCAGAAATTCCTAAACCTAAACTTAGGAAAATACTTGTCTTATTCTTAGATTGAAGCTAGTTGAGTAGAAGTGAAGATCTGTTGGTCTTCTCCTTGCAAATTGAACTCCTTCTTCTTTGTTTTTGGATTAGAAGGTGAGTATTGAACTCACATCTACTTCTCTTGATTTCATGGATGTTGGGTATGAATTCCTAACAAGTATGCATGTGCCAATGTTTTGGATTTGGAAAGAATTTGCATTTCATTGAAAATAGGGCAGGAAGTGCAAATCATCAGGTTTGGCCAACCGAACTCAGGGTCCGGTCGACCGACCTGCTACCTGGGCACTTCCCTGCCTCTGTTTTGGAAGTGCAGAAATTTGGGCTCCGGTCAACCGACCCAAAGGTCCGGTCGACCGACCTGATGCCTCGAGCACCTCTCTGTTTCTGGCCCGGTCAACCGACCCAGGAGGTCCGGTCGACCGACCTGCTCCTGTTTTGCCTGTTTTGCCTATTTTGCCTTTTTTTGCATATTTTGATTGGTTTTCCAAATTTTATCGATTCAAGTTGCTTTTTAGTAGTTGTTATTGCATTGTTGACTTTGATAACTTATTCTTGACTTCATCCGCAGATTTTTATAAATAATCTTCTAAATTGCATTAAAAGCTCGTTTCTCCAATTTACAAATTCTATTTAAAACACACACAGTTTCGCACTCCGAGCGAAGTGGGAGGAGAATCAAATGATTAGATAAAACGCGTGCAATGAACACGTGCGTTCATCTTCTCAGTTAATTCCCAATCTATTCGTTTGAACGTTTTGACCTTTGTGTCTGGTTTACCGATGAGATGAGGTAAACTTTGTACTGCTTTGAGTGTGAAATTAACTAACGGATAGTAAACCGTTTAGTGCGAACGGGTGGTTATGGGACTCACGTTACCACTTTTCGGATTCCTTTCTGGGAGTTTGTGACACATGTTGCCTTTGGGATAGGGTCTTCGGACTGTCTCCTTCTGACTTGTTGCCTTTAATATCGCTTTTGGAGTTGGTCCTTTGCCCCGGCTCGAGGGATATTTGGGGTTGTTGTTTACCTTTAGTATTGCTTTCGGAGTGGTTTTTCTTCACCACCGCTCGAGAGATATCGGAGTGGTTTCTTCACCACCGCTCATGAGATATTTTGGTTTGTTGCAATTAGGATTTTCTGATGTTTCATTGATAAGTATATTCCATAGGTATCGCCTTCGGTGTTGGTCAATTTGAGCCGCATACATATAGCGATTACCTTGTGGAACTTGTATACCTTATTGGTATTTGTTATTGCCTTTTTGCTTTCTTTGGGATATTCTTATCCTTTGTTTCTATGAGTTGCCGATGATATGAGACTTGTTATGTTATCATATGATTCATCTTTTGCTAGATGATTGTGTTATCTCTATTGGAGATATTTGTTATACCTTGTAACCTTGCAGGTTTATTGTTGTTCAGTTTATCTAACTGATTTGTTTAGCCAGACTGACCCGTGTATTTTATACTCGGGTCAGACCGAGATGTTTCAGGTTAGGTGCATTTGGACTTAGCCTATTTTGCTTCCGCATGGACTATTCAGCTTGTTCCTTTTTGTTAAAGCTTTTTGTGTAGTCCTTTTATTTGTAACTCTGATCTATGTATTCTTTTGGATCCATCTGTATGTTGTGGTTTGCTACACCACTTGACATGTATTATTTTGTATACTCTGTTATGTATCAATATATGTGTATATGATGATTTACTGTTCTGTGATGTATATTACATTTGAGTTGTTATATTCTGTTCTGATAGATCCTTCAACCACTTATGGTTTTGTTTTAAGTATTCATTGGGTATGTCGACGTGCTTGGTATGTTTATTGTCGATGTATTCAATAGATAGTTAGAGCAAAGCTATAGATGGTCGCTCCCAACCAGCCTTATTCTCTGTGTTAGTTGACGGCATTACCCTGTAGTGTCCTTGGCTAGCGTGGGTATAGAGGTGGGGCGTTACAATTTTCACACTAACCCACCGTACGGATGGGTAGATCTCCTTGAGCTCTACCATTTACTAGTTGAGAATTTTCGAAAATACTGCGTAGATTGATCAAAATGTGAAGGGGAAAAAATTAAAGAGTTTCGGCCATAGAACCCTACAGCGGCGGCTACGAAAGGAAATTAGGTTTTCTCTAATATCAACGTGAATATAAATGTTTAATAAATATTATTTTAATATTAAAATCATTGTAAAGCAACTTATTCAAACTATCTCCAAACGACACGTTCCGACAGGCGTTCCTAGGGTTTTTCCGCGTTCCGGACACAATGGAACATGTTTCGTAAGCTATTTTGATCGTACGCGCGAGTTATGGAACTAAAAGATCAATTAAAAATTAAATCGGTTAAAACGATTTCTATGCGTTTCGAGCTGCCACGGTCAAACGACAACTCCGATTGCTACAAAAATTGAAATCCGATAATAACTAACTATTGCGGATCCAATGGAACTGGTTTCGTCGAATTCCAAGACTGTGCCACGGAAGGCTATTTCAACTCGTCTATTAGATCGAGCGATTTTCATAATCGTCGAAATCGCTAAAAATTCCACTTTTAAATTTTTACTAACCTAATAATAAATTACATAAAATTTATAACCACATAAAAAAAAATCATCCTGGCTCATTCCAGACCAAAATCTGATTAAATTGCATTCTAATAATATTAAATTAATATAAAACCCCAAATAATAACTTATTAACTTTAAAATTCATCTAAAACTTCAACCACACTATTTAAATCCAAATGGACTAAAAATAAATTTTAGAACTCATTTCCATATCTATTTACCCTCACATTCACAATTTATCCCGATTCAATATTTAGTTATTACTATTTAAATTCCAGTTGGATTACCATATTTGAAATTATACGTAATTTATTAATTCCACCCAATTCTTTTTATTTTAAAACCAATTCAAAATCTACATTGAACATTTAAAATGAATTAAATGTTCAAAATTCGATGTCCAAAATTCCGGGATGTTACCAGTTGGATCCCTCCAACCTGTTTCCCTACATCCACAGACGTTAGCACAACAATTAAATACTAATTTCACTTCGAGGTGGAATATCACAGTAAATGGGATCAATATAATATCATCCGCTATTATGTGGCGCATAGGGCCTCATCCGCTATATAATGCGGGAAATCAATCACTCTAAATACATATATAATACCAATTCCACTTCGAGGTGGAATATCGTGGTATATGGATTTATATAATATCCTCCGCTATTATGCGGTGCATATGGTCTAATCCAATACAACTGATAATAAATTATCATCCAAGCACACAATCAATAATTTTAAATTTAACTATTTAAAATTAAACTGGGAATTCCAATTAAGTGAGAAGATCTCACCTTTGCCTACGCATGCAACCCATTTCCTTCTCGATTTGTTTCCTTTAAGATTTTGACCTTGTCTAAACAATTTATACAACTTATTAATATTCGAGATAATTGAAAAATCAACTTTCATTTGATAAATTTAATTAGCCAGTGATTTAATTTTAAAATTAAAATTTGATTTGAAGCAAAAATATTTTCTTTTCTTTTCCTTTGAAACCTCACTTATAAAAATTAATTTATATAAATTCAAAAATCTAATTTTTAAATAACTCTTCAATATTTTAAAAAACTTATCGATCCAAATATATACATATACATATTTATATTTACTGCTTATCTATAAATATATTAAAATATGTGTTTGTGTTTTATATAGATATACCTATTTTGTATTTTACCTTTCAGCAAAAACAAAACAGAAATTCTTTACTAAGAACATTTTAAAACTCCCATATTTTTATTTTCTTGAATATATATAAATTCGAGTAAAAATAAAAAGAAACCATACCCCTGATAACGAGAATAGCCGATGCCAACTTCATCGAACTCGAGTTCGAAACCCTAGCCAACAGTAATCGAATACGGCCGTCACGATCGAATCCCCTCGAGCCACCTTAGGTTGCGCTTGCTTGAAATAGGCTGTCGCCATGAACGGGTCCTCCCACACTTCGCCTCTGACACGTGTACGCCCACGCGAACGCCATGCCCGAACTCACGTTTCTCGAGCTCGAAACTATCCCGCTGCTGACAATACCGCGACTCCGAAGGGCCTCTGAGATTTCCAATCGCGATTCAATCTTAGACATCCAAGCATGATCGATTTGATCGCCACTAATTCGAACGAATTCTCGTTCGATTATTAGCTCGGTCGCCTATTATTTGATTTCAATTTCTCCCTCTCTCGATTTTGTTTTGCTGCCCTTTTTTTATTTTCTGTTTGAACTTTTGATTTTGATTATTGTTTTGAAGATAAAACAAAGTTCGGCTATTTTTTTCCAAAAGGAAGGAGAACGCGTGTTATATTTTTTATTTTTCTTATTTTCTAACGCGTGTAAAATTTTTGCCAAGTGTATGAAGAAAGAAGAAACGTTTAAAATTTTTGTCTTATGTTACTAAATTCGTATATATATATATTTAATTCGAATACAAATTCAAATCTTTTCGATTTCTGCGACTTAAATCTTTGAATTTCTATCGAGTCATGCCGCTAGGAGTTTATAATATTATATGTCTATTTCGAACGTAATGGAAAAGGTTCCGAGTCCAAATTCGATGTATGGAGAAGATAGCTTTTTGGATCAGTTAAGACATTGAATTTTCAATTTAAATTTCAGCGCATTTTCTTATCGTACGGCCAAACGATCACTCCGAATGCTACGAAAATTGAAATCCAATAATAAAATATTATTACGGATCCAATGGAACTAGTTTTTTCGAATTCCGAGACTGTGCCCCAGAAGGCTATTTTTAAATATCGATTTAAATGATATAAATTCAAAACTGAATAAAACATTTTCGAATTCAATTCTGAAGCTTTCATTATCTTTAGTATTGTCAATATAAATTTCCTAAGCCAACAAATTATTTTTAATAGGCTTAAAACTGAAGATTCAAATTTTTACCCAATTTCAATAAATTAAGTTCAATAATTTAATTGTCAAATTCATAGTTATATTTGAAATTCTAGCTAAAAATAACTTCCAATATTTAAAATCAATTAAATATTCCAATTTCAAATGTTTAAATTTTTTGGGTCGTCACATTCCTCCCCTTAGAAGAATTTTGTCCCGAAATTTTTAGTTAAGAAGAATGATCATTAACCCGTTTACTATTTTTCCAAACCAAATAGTTTTATCAATTTGCGAAACAAATCTTTTTAGCAAAGACCCATTATCACTTCAACTAACTTTCCAAAACTTTCCATAGTTTCCAAACAACATTGTTTTCCTAACAATTTAAATTTAAATTCAAATTTTAAATTTTCGAAATTTTTTTAAAATTTTTCTAACTCCCTAAATTTTCGAAAAATTTCGACAGCGTCTCCTTTGCACGGCTAGGTCGGTACGACTACAAAATGACACCACGGGCTTCCAGATTAAAAAGAAAATGAAAAGCCAAGCGGCTAGACAATAAAATCATCAAATTTCATACTGAAATTCAATTACATACCTTTTTGTCGAGCAGTTAAATTATCTTCGAAATCAAATCCCAATTTATCTTTTTTCTGTAACACACCTGTATATCCTACTAGCCATAATATCCAATTACAACATTCAAATATCATTTTGCACATTTCTTTACAAAAGGTTGAACACTTATTTCATTCAAATCCGTACGACGTACGTATATCATTCTTACGCAATTATCAAATTCGATCGCTCACTCGATCACACAATTTCACTTTCGAACTAGTATCGTCCACCCGACTTCCTAGTGAGGACTCAGATCTGGTTTCTTGATAAAAAGCCGTCATTCTCCATGCATAGTCGTAAAATATGATAGAGAATTTTTAGAATCAACCAAAAATCCATTTCCAGGTTCGTCGTCGAAAATCGAGTGAAAAATTACAACTCGGATCGATATAATTATCTCAAATTCTGGATCAAATCGTTATGTGAATAAAATAATATACGTACACTCCACGTATTAATTCCAATTGATTATTAGTTATATCAATTTTATTTTATTCACATTGATTATTTTCATTCCCTTATTCATATTACCATTTTACAATTTCCAGTTTATCCTTCATTCACTTATCAGTTTAGAATATTTCCTTAACTCCAAATTTTACTTAAGAATTTTGCCATTTAATTCTTAAGTTTAATATAAATATTCTATATACTTCTTATATTTATTTTCAGTTACTACTTGGTTTTATACCTACTTATATTTAAACTGAATTTCTAATTTCTTATGAATTCAATTTACCTTTCATTTATAATTATTGAATTCGATTCATTTCAAACCGTATTTATTTTGTCATTCCTTCAAATAGTTTCACTTACTAATTTTATTTCAATATTTCACTTTTTTTATCACAATCAAATTCAATTCCAGTTCCAGTTCCATTTGCTCACAAATTCGAAATGAATTCCAACATTCAATTTCACTTTCATTTACTTGCAATTGTAAATTTATTTATTCATTCACAATTTATTTTCCATCTTAATAAATTTTATTCCATAACTATTTTGATCAGATTCCAGAGTCTTTCCAACATTCCAAAATCATTTTTTGAAACCAGTTCAAATTATCTTTGGAATTCTCAAAACCAAACCCAGTTTGCAAACAACTCCCATTTAAAATAATTTGGCAGCAATTCCTCTCTTGGAAACTCGAAAATGAACATCGATGATGTCACGATCATCATCGGAATTATTTTCCAGTGAACGAAAAAGTTTAGTGCTTTTGCCTTCTTTAAAAACATTTCCCAAATATTTTTAAATTCCAAATCCCACCAAATTCTAAATCCAACTCAAAATATTTCCTAAATAATCTCATCATTTTTTTCAAAACCTTTGAAAGCCATCTTCAAACTCAAAAGGAATTAAATCGTTTTGAAATTTCAATCTCAAATCCTTTCAAATTCTTTCAAATATTTCTCTGGAATTCTATTTCAAATTATAATTCACATTTACAATTTACATTTACAAATCCCATTTTTATATGGATTGTATTTCTCAGTTTTAAGTTCTGATTTCAATTTCTTATTCAATAATCAAATGATAATAATTTAATATTATCACTCCCTAACATCCAAGCAACCATATACTATAATAATTTACGGAAAATTATTCCTTTTATATACAAAAATAATTTCGGTAAAAATTATTTCATTTACCCGATTTTAAAACAATTCGTGTTGAATTGTTCTGTACAAGTGTTTAGAGATCCATATCGATAGAGTAGTACCGACTAAACCGACCAGAATCATTACTACACTCAACTCATTCTAGAGTACTACTGACTCTATCTCTAATGAGTCATCCCCACCAGAGCCAAGGTTGTCGTTTAACTAAATGCTTTGATACCACAATGTAATGACTCAATTTTTCGACGTTCGAAAGTCGACATCAATACATCCACTATATTAGATGTCGCACAGTGGAATGCCGAAAAGCCGAACCGCTAGGGTTAAAGAAGAAGAAGATAGAAGAAGAAGATAGAAGAAGAAATAGAAACAATAACAGAATCTCACATTTTGTAGTGGAAAAAATAATAATAGATAAATGAATATCTTCAAAACAAAGAATCATATATGTTTATACACCACATTACATCATCAGAGTATTACAACAACGAACAGCGGAAAAGAAATATTATATACTAGTAATACGCTTCGCCATCAAGCTTGAACTCCAGATCTCAACAGCATATATCATGACTTCGCTCTTGAATTACTGATAGCTTGACTCTAGGCTGCCAGTGTGGAAAACTATGGGCACCCAGAGTTTAGAAAGGGAACAATAAACTCCAGGTCAGTCATGGGACTAGTGTGAGATCTTAAAAACAATTATTTTCACAAAGAAAAGAAAAGGAAATCCATTATGCTTTTGGAAAATGAAACTACCATAAGGCCTCCCGACACACACACAATGCAATCACACTTGGGGGAGATTTCTACTTATGATAGTCAAACATTCTTGATACGCAAAATCTTTTTGATATTATCATTAGCGCATATTATGGAAAATAATTCGAAAGTATAATATAAATCTTAACCAACATAGGTACCATTATATTATGCCTGCTATAACTACCACATGAGGAGACATATTATAAAATTGCAATCCTAAAGGGCTCATATTGTTTTTTAGGATTTCCAACAAATGGTCAGGCTAAGGAACTTCCGGGGCGACATGGGTACGCCTCTAGAGGGACGTCTCGGGAACTTAACCAGCTCTCTGTCAACACAAGGCCGGGTTACCTCTGTAACTAGGTAACTACTACACGAGTATGCCATCCCCCAGTCGTTTGCGACCTTTATTCGAGGATCCTCAACCACAAAGCAACAACCACAAAGTAATAAATTTTCAGCAACCACATAGGTTAAATATCTGGGCTCCATACCATGATACAAACCTTTTCTAGAAGGAAACGAACATACCCTCAGGGGGTGCTACCCCCAAATAACCTTGCTGCATCCTTCCTGTTTTGACCATTTCCGGGGTGTGAGGTCCGACGAAGTCTCGTCCACAAAGCTACTCTTTTTACAAAGCCATGCTTTGATCAAAAAATGATCAGCATCACTTCATATGCCACATTACCAAATTGGGTATGTATTACTAGTAACCATCAACTACATGACCTTTGCGCTCGTACGTCTCAGAGAAGGGTGTTAAGTTAAGAGAATAAATTCTCCGCCGCCAATAGAAATGTATTTGATTTACATCTCAAAGTGTAATGTCAGACGCACATCCATACAAGTCCGTTCCGGGATCGAACGGAACCGAAGGCACTTCAAAGATGCCCTTGCAAATCCAGATATTCACCAATCACGTTCGGAATCCCCATCTCAAAGGGTGATAAAATATCTATACCGGAGCAACCCAGTGCAGAGACATTCGACAGGTAATCCTTTCATTTTCGAAAATACCCGGTCTTTAACACCATCTTCAAATGCAATCCCATTTCATCATATCCTTATTCTGAATGGGTTTTATGACACAAAGTCCTCCCCTGGCTAATCCGAATAACGAGCGCTTATTTAAAAAAAATAAGTCTTACATTCAGATTTCAAACAAATCACAACAAATTTCCACTTTGATCTTTTTAAACAAAAGATCCATCACTATCACAAAGATTCGATGTGGTTTTCGAATATCCATTTGGAATCCGACCCCAGGTCGCATCGAAATTCAAACGCCATTTAAAGGCCAATATTGATAGTCGGTTATTTAACTATCAAACAACATTCACAATAATCACCAAGATTTAAATAATTTTTCCCAATTATTTGTTTCCAAAATATCTTCGCAAGATATATTTTCACATTTCAATCTTTAGAAAATAAATTTCAAATCACTTTCCACGTTTCAATCCTTTGAAACAAATTTCAAATCATTTTTCCTTATGCGGAATAAATTTCCAAATATTTATTTAATTCCCCAGTTCAAATATTTTAAAATAATTCAAATCACTTATCCAAAATATTCTTAGAGAGATTTAAAATAAAACTACCTTAAATACTTACTTAAATATTGGTTATGAAAACAATATACTAATTATCACATATAAGACTTCAAATCCAAGCTGATTTTGAAATAAAATTTGTAAATAGGATATAACTATTTGAATAACCATTTCCTAAAACAAATATCAATTAAATATTTAAATAATCACTTCTATAATTAATTAAATAAATCTTCACTTTAAAGATTTAAACACAACTTAAGAAATAATTTCTCCACATACATCCTTTAAAACCAACTCTAGAACTTTTGATTTATATTTGAAAGCTACTTTGAAAATATACTCGGCTTTCCATGGAAAATACACTTTCCATTCTAAAATGGACCATTAAAATCAATAAATAAATTTTTCTTGATTTCTCTCAATTTAAATTCCAAATCCGCAAATTTCTTTCCACACTTTAAAAATAAATCAATATTTATTTTTAAAACAAATTCCCCTTTCCTTTTTAAATTCCCATTGTGAATTTAAATTTTTCAAATATCTACTGATATACGATTTTCAAATTGATTTCAAAAATCACTTCCAAACATGAAATCAATTTCCAAATCTGATTTCAAATTTTATTTTAAACACCAAATCAAATTCCAAATTGATTTCTAAATTTATTCCAAACCCCAAATCGATTTTCATTCAAACACCAAATCAATTTTCATATTTATTTCCCAAAGATTTATTATTATTATTTAACACCAAATCAATTTTCGAATTTATTTTCAAAATAAATTCCTTTATCTCTTCCAAACTATTTAAAATCCGTATTTTAAAATAAATTCTTTAAATTTTGAATAATATTACTTGAAATCCATTTATTAAAATCCCTCCCCATATTTTTGGCATTTATTCAATAGGATTCAAAAATAAAAATTTATCCTTTTAAAATTCCTTCTTTTAAATTTATCCAATTCTCGAAAATAAATTTTACTACAAACTTTTAACTTGAATTTCAAAAATCAAATTATATTTATTTCCGGTATCCTCCGATACCAAAAATATATTCGGCTAAACTATAGCCTTCAACGATTTCAACCGCAAATATAATCACACAGAGATTATAAATAATCAACACACAATATTGAATAAAATTCAAATATTTGAGGAATCTAGTTGGATCCCTCCAACCTGTTTCCCTATATCCACAAACGTAAGCACAACAATTAAATACCAATTTCACGTCGAGGCGGAATATCGCGGGGTTCAATATAATATCATCCGCTATTATGCGGTGCATAGGGTCTCATCTGCTATATAATGCGGGAAATCAATCACTCTAAATATATATATAATACCAATTCCACTTCGAGGCGGAATATCGCGGTATATGGGTTTACATAATATCTTCCGCTTTTATGCGGCGCATAGGGTCCAATCCAATACAACTGATAATAATTTATCATCCAAGCACACAATCAATAATTTTAAATTTAACTGGGAATTCCAATTGAGTGAAAAGATCACACCTTTTCCTATGCATGCAATCCATTTCCTTCTCGTTTTGTTTCCTTTAAGATTTTGACCTTGTATAAACAATTTATACAATTTATTTATATTCAAGATAACCGAATAATCTATTTTTATTTGATAAATTTGTTTAGCCAATGATTTAATTTTAAAATTAAAATTTGATTTGAAACAAAAATATTTTCTTTTCTTTTCCTTTGAAACCTCACTTATAAAAATTAATTTATATAAATTCAAAAATCCAATTTTTAAACAACTCTTCAATATTTTAAAAATATTATCTATCCAATATATATATATATATATATATATATACATATTTTTATTTACTGTTTATCAAAAATATATTAAAATATGTGTTTGTGTTTTATATGATATACCTATTTTATATTTTACCTTTCAACAAAAACAAAGTAGAAATTCTTTACCGAGAACATTTTAAAACTCCCATATTTTTATTTTCTTAAATATATATAAATTCGAGTAAAAATAAAAAGAAACCATATACCCAGCAACGAGAACAACCGATGCCAACTTCATCGAACTTGAGTTCGAAACCCTAGCCAACTGTAATCGAATGCGGCCGTCACGATCGAATTCCCACGAGCCACCTTAGGTAGTGCTTGCTTGAAACAGGCTGTCGCCATGAACGGGTCCTCCCACGCTCCGCCTCTGACACGTGTACGCTTATGCGAATGCCATCCTGAACTCACGTGTCTCGAGCTCGAAACCATCCCACTGCTGACAATGCTGTGACTCTGAAGTGCCTTCGAGATTTCCAATCGTGGTTCAATCTTAGACATCCAAGCATGATTGATTCGATCGCCACTAATTCGAACGAATTCTCATTCGATTATTAGCTCGGTCGCCCATTATTGATTTCGATTTCTCCCTCTCTCGATTTTGTTTTGCTGCCATTTTTTATATTTTCTGTTTGAACTTTCGATTTTGATTATTGTTTTGTAGGTAAAATAAAGCTCGGTTATTTTTTCCAAAAGGAAGGAGATACGTGTTATATTTTTTTTTCTTATTTTCCAATGCGTGTAAAAGTTCTACTAAGTGTATGAAGAAAGAAGAAATGTGTAAAAAAATTGTCTTATACTATTAAATTCATACATGCATACATACATACATACATATATATATATATATATATATATATTTAATTCGAATACAAATTCAAATCTTTTCGATTTCCGCGACTTAAATCTTTGAATTCCTGTCGAGGCGTACCGCTAAGCGTTTATAATGTTATGCGCCTATTCCGAACGCAATGGAAAAGGTTTCGAGTCCAAATTCGATCGTTTGGAGAAGAGAGCTTTTTGGACTAGTTAAAACATTGAATTTTAAATTTAAATTTCAGTGTGTTTGCTTATCGTACGGCCAAACGATCACTCGAATGGTACGAAAATTGAAATCCGATAATAAAACATTATTACGGATCCAATGGAACTGTTTTCGTCGAATTTGGAGACTGTGCCCCGGAAGGCTATTTTTAGATATCGATTTAAACGATATAAATTAAAAACCGAACAAAACATTTTCAAATTCAATTCTGAAGCTTTCATTATCTTCAGTATTGTCAATATAAATTTCCTAAGCCGTCAAATTAATTTTAACGGGCTTAAAACTGAAGATTCAAATTTTTACCCAATTTCAATAAATTAAATTCAATAATTTAATTTTCAAATTCATAGTTATATTTGAAATTAAAGCTAAAAATAACTTCCAATATTTAAAATCAATTAAATATTCCAATTTCAAATGTTCAAATTTTCCGTGTCGTCACAATACCTTCCTAAGAAACTCCTTTTCGTATCCTAATACATCTTAGTTCCTTTAAAATGAATGGTAAACTTTGATCGATAACACTCCCTAAATACTCCTTTCCTTTGGTCACTAACATCTAGAACACATAATCATCCCTTCATTCTCAACCATCCTTTTTGATCAAGATAAAAATCCTTCAATTCATCAATCTCTGTTCCACTTTCAATTCTTTTAATTCGTTCAGCTAACAATGGATCGTCTCTTTGCTTAGAAGCAATCTTTTCAATCAATAATGGTCGAACTTCCAAGTAAGATAACATTGTAGTACACTGGCTAGAACTAGCAGTCGATGTTAACCACACACTACAAGTAGTCAGTGCTTTCAAATCTTTTCATTCCGCTGATATTGCCAATAATGCATTCTGATGTTTTTTGCTAAGTGCATATGTGGCTTTAATTCATTTCTTGGTGTGTACTCAATTTCAAAATCATAAACTACTATGAACTTCAACCACCTCTATTGTCTCATATTCAACTCTTTATGAGATAATAAATACCTTAAAGACATGCGATCCATGAACAACTCGAATCTTTCTCCTAAAAGATAGTGTCCCCACACCTTCAAAGAAAAGATTACTGCTACCAACTCTAAATCGTGAGTCGGATACCTAACTTTATGCAGTGTAAGCTATCAACAAGCATAAAAAATCACCATACCTCTTTGCGTCAGCACAGCTCCTAATCCTGTTCCACATCCATATGTATACCCACCAGATCTTAATTTCCATTTGAAACAACTAACATAGGTGCATTGGTCAATAAATATTTCAGCTTTAGGAATGCCTCCTCACACTTATCGGTCTAAACATACTTCACATCCTTATTGTTAGTTTGGTCATCAAGGCTGCTATACGAGAGAAATATTTGATGAACTTTTGATAATAGCCAACTATCCAAGAAAACTCTGTATCTTAGTCATCATCTCAGATCTCTTCCAATTATTGATACCTTCTATCTTAGCTGGATCCATTGACAGTCATTTTTCTAAGACTACATGACCAAGGAACTTTGCTTCTTTCTTCCAAAAACGAAACTTCAAATTTTTTACCTTTAGTTGATGCTGTCCCAACGTGTCAAGCACTATTCTAAGACGAGTCTCATGATCTTGCTCATTCCTGAAATATATTAGAATGTCATTTATGTATACTAACACGAACCTATCCAAATGCTCTCAAAAGATTCGATTCATCGAGTTCACAAAGAAAGAAGACGCATTAGTCAACATGAATGGCATTACTAACCTCCTATACAAACCATATCTTGTTCGAAACATCGTCGACAGAATACTATCATTTGCTACCCATAATTTATGGAACACCGTCGCCAAATCCAATTGAGAAAATACTTTGGCTCCACTCAACTGATCAAATAAATCATATTTTCTTGGCAAAGTATGTCGATTCTTTATCGCATTTTCATTCGACTTACGATAATCGATGCCAAATCTCAACAACCCACCTAGTTTCTTCACGAATACCTTAGCCACTCCCCAGGGAGAACTGCTTGGTCTAATTAGACTTTTTCCTTATAAGTCCACTAGCTGCACCTTCAACTCTTTCATCTTTGTAGGTGTCGTTCTACTAGGCGGACTACTTATAGGTTCAACTCCAAGTAGAAGATCTATCCAAAAGACAGTAGCTCATTTCAACGGTAGTCCTGTTGCTGGCTCAAAGACATCGACAAACTTTCAGGTGAAAAAAACTCGATTCAACTCGACTTCCTCCTCCATTATGGCGCAAACATCAAAATTCATGTTCTTCACTGAGTATATAATTTGATCACTAACATTAGAGTGCCTGAGTGATATTTTCCTATCTTGGTAAAATATCCTAGTGTCATACATGCTTAACTAATTCATACTCAATATAATTTCAAAGCCTACAAAATCAAATACATGCAAACTGTAGGCAGATATGTGACTTAACAAATCAAACTCTAAAATGGTCATATCTCATCACAAGGGTTGCATACCCTCCTATCGAGTTCGCAACCCTTAAGAAAGTAACTATGTATGATGGTTCTAAACTTAGCTTATCTACCAAACAGCGAGAGATAAATAAATATGATCTACTGGTATCAAACAGTACTCTAACAGATATGCCATGAATCAGAAGCGTACCTCCCATAATAGATTTTCCTTTCTCCTTTGCTATTGGTCTCGAGGTAGATGGTTTCGAAGCAAACACTTTTCCTTTCTCAATCTTGGTTGGTTCCTATCACTGATTCTTGTAATGGCCTATCTGTTCACAATTGGAGCACTTGATGCTCTTCCTTCCAATAACTTTCTTCCCAGCTCTTGTGCAACATTCATTCGCACACACTTGTAAAGCACAACATCCGCTTTTTCTTTCTTGGCAACTCCACCCTTCTGAGCTCCCTTATTCTAAAAGAACTTCCTTTTTTTGGCTCTATCCACTTTGAGTCTTTGTTGATTTTTTACCACTAAAGAAAGAAAGCATCTCTTCATGCCTCAAAGGCATCTCCACTAACATGTCACATGGATCTCTGAGATGTGGTACGGTTTCCCTCGCAAGCTCTGTTCTTAATCCACAGATGAACTTTTCATTTCTCTTAATTACTGCGTTAATAGTAGCATACCCATAACTGGATAACTCCTCAAACCTTATCGCATACTCCAACGCAGTCATGTCTCCTTGCACTAACTCGGCAAACTTCCTAAGCAAAGTTGACTTGGCTATTTTAGGAATGAATCTCCTCTCGAATCTCCTTCTAAACTCCAACTAAGTCAAGTTCTCTTTCAGTTCTCCTACAGTTACACTGTTCCATCAATACAATGCAGCTTCTTGTAATTGCCTTGAAGCTATTACCCTTTTTTGCTCATAGTTTAGGCCTAAATCAACAAAAATCATTTTATAATGAAGCAGTCAGTTCTCCACTTTGATAGCATCCTCCATTCTAATAAATGGCTTTACTCCAAATCTTGCATAATCTCGACTCAAAAACAACATAGTTGTTAACATCATAAACTTCATAATTTGCTCCTCTAGCATTACCACCAACTAATCCAGCTGTAATTCATGCTTGCATCATGTTGGCAAAGAACTAATATATAACTCCCATATCTACTGGCGGTATTCTAGCACCCTTATTAGCAGCTATTTATCGACCCAGATTCCTTAAAATATTGGGCCTGACATTTCCATTGGTTGTGGTGCTTCCTCTATCGAGATTCACTCCTCGGTTTCCCGCTTCCATATCTTATTTTCCTTAAATCTATATTCGAAGCTTAGTAAGATACAGAAGAATGGTCTAAGAGAGATAGGAATAATAGCGATAAGATATATACTTATATATTCCAAATACAAGTACACTAAAATAACGTTATCCTACACCCCAATCCATTCTCTGATTCCTTTGGATTACATTTTCAAAAACTATTTTAAATTCAAATTCTTTTATTTTTACATAAGTCATTGCTCTAATACCAAGTTGTTCCCCCTTTCCGAGGCTCGAAAATAAGCGCTATTGATGCTGCAATCATCAATAGTATTATTTTTCGGTGACAAAATGAGATCAGTTAACAATATAATTAACATCAAAGCATAGGAATAAGAAAGATTTTCAAAACTTAGGTTTCATTGATTAATTTTAATATTCATTACATAATCCCAAAGTGTTTCCCAGGTTGAGATAAAATATAACTATTAAAAAATACACCCAAAAGTGGCATATAAAGATGTCCTCTTGGTTGATCATAGTTTACTACAAGACAATACAACTTCTACCATTATATACATTTGAACAAAATGATAACACAGCGGACATAAATAGCCTTTTGTATAGCTAGTCCTTCCTACTACACGTCTTTGGAAGCTTTATTCGCCAAACTTAAATAACCTGAAAATCTTACTCTTGAACAACTAATTGAGTATTCGAGAGTTTAAGGGGGAAAACAAAAACTTCGGGTTAGACAATAAGTCTGGTGTGAATAATAATGTGTGACGCAGCGGATTAATCAAACAAAACTTCAATCGATGAAATGTAGCAATCGGTGAGTTGAAGATACCAAAAATGCCCAAGTTCGTTGATCCAAAGATACCGAACTCTAGCTATCTCAAACACGTTGATAGCGCACTATACCGTGTTCAAAGATCTACGATTCTTCGCACGTTGATCTAGCGCACTAGATTCCGTGAATCGGCTTCTACGATCGTTGAATCGAGCGCACTCGATTAACCGAAAGAGGAGATAGGAGATTACACTCAACTACCAATTGGTATGAAAGCACAAAGCTAACAAAAGAGAATTTTATTCAAAAAATTCAACCACAAATGTACAACACACGCCCCTATTTATAGAGTTTTCGACCCAGTCCCTAAGTCGTTGCCGACCTACGACTCATCCTAGGTCGTTGCCGACTTACCACAGTGGCGACCTAAACCCATTACAACATAGCACAACATGACCGACTCACACATGGCCGACTTAACCAGGTACGACCTAACATACATGACCGAGTTAAAGCAATACAACATATGTACACGACTTAACTCATTACCGACTTAACATATAACGACTCAAAGATTCGCGACTTAGCACCCAACACAACCCATAGGTCGGTAACGACCTAAAATACAACACGACCCACAGTTTCACCGACTCATGACCTAACACCGGTACAACAAAGCACATATACAACACCTTCCTTTAGGTCGCTGCCGACCTAAGTCTTTAGGTCGTTAACTCGGCTCCTTTTTTCCCTCTGTCAACCAGTTAGCTCGGAGACGACTTAAGCCTTCAACAACTTCTGTTCTGTTAAGTCGTGAACGACTTAGACCCGTGTCGTTAACTCGTTTGTGACTCATCAAGCATGAACGACTTATGCTCCCATCAACTCGCAGCTTCTTTTCTCGTGGACCTTTAGATCGTAGCTTCTCTGACTCGTCCCCCTTTACTTTGTTAAGTCGCGGACGACTTAGGATCTCCTCCTTAGGTCGTGAGCCTTGTTCCTTAAGTCGGCAACGACTTAAAGTTCTCAAACGAGTTAGCTCCGTAGCTTCCTCCACACGACCTAGAGCGAAGTTAACTCGTGTTGCCTTCCCTGGTTGACTCGTACACGACTTAGGAGATTGAACTGAAGCTTCATTAACTTGTGAATGGTTTAACTTCTGGACTTCTATAGGTCGTGCTACATCATCCTCCCCTGGTTGAGAAAAATTCGACCTCGAATTTGTAAATTCTTCCTCAACAATCTCACCCCCATGATATGGAATTAAATGTTTGACGTTAAAAACATCAGAAGTATAAACATCATCTGGTAACTTTAATCGATAAGCATTCTCATTGATTTTCTTCAAAACTTCAACTGGACCAATTTTCCGCGCTTTCAATTTATTGTATGTTCCCACTGGAAAACGGTCTTTTGTCAACACTGCATAAACCAAATCGCCTTCGTTAAATTCAACATTTCGTCGCTTCAAATCTGCAGACTTCTTATACTTCTCATTCGATTTCTCCAATCGTTCCTGAACGATTTTATGACATTCAGTCAACTCATCAACAAAATCAGCAGCTCGTTTAACTGTTTCCTTCGCCTGTGGTACTACTGCCAAATCCAACGGTCCCCTGGGTAAATTTTAATAAACAATCTGAAATGGACTGAATCCCGTGCTACGATTCACTGCATGATTATGTGCAAATTCAGCTTGGCATAACTTCATGTCCCAACTTCTCAAATTATCCTGTACAAGACATCGCAACAAATTTCCCAATGACCTGTTAACAACTTCTGTCTGTCCATCAGTTTGTGGATGATAAGCACTACTAAATTTCAGCTTCGTTCCCACCATCTTCCACAAACTCAACCAAAAATGACTCAGAAAACGAGTATCTCTATCCGACACAATAGACTCTGGCAATCCATGAAGTCGATAGATTTCCTTGAAAAATAACTGTGCTACGCGAACTGCATCCGCTGTCTTCTTGCAGGCAATAAAATGTGCCATCTTCGAGAACCTGTCCACTACAACAAATATCGAATCATTTCCCCTTTGAGTTCTAGGCAAACCCAAAACGAAATCCATGCTAATATCAACCCATGGCTTAGACGGTACAGGTAATGGCATATACAACCCTGCATTCGTCGCTGTTCCCTTTGAAACTTGGCAAATATGACATCGCTCCACAAATCTTTCCACTTCTTTTCTCATCTACGGCCAAAAGTAAGATTGTGAAATCAATTGCAAAGTACGATCACGGCCCACATGCCCTTCCTCGTGTAACTCTTTGACAATTTTCAACCTCAAGCTACAGTCTGGAATACATAACTGATTTCCCTTAAACAGGAAACCATCAACCAACATAAATTCATCGGTACTCCCATCCTTCACTTTCTCAACATATTTCACAAAGTAAGGATCTTCATTAATCATTTCTGGCAGTAATTCAAACCCCGTCACTTCAACCTTCATTGTCGTTAATAAATGACTCCTCCTACTCAAAGCATCAGCTACTCGATTTGTCACCCCTGATTTGTGCTTAACGACGAAAGTAAACTGCTGTAAATAAGCAATCCATGATGCATGTCTCGCTGAAATTTTGTCCTGTCCCTGTAAATGCTTCAAAGCTTCATGATCAGTGTAAAGAACAAATTCCTTCTGAAATAGATAATGTCTCCAATGCTTGACAGCTTGTACAACAGCATAAAATTCAACGTCATATGTACTGTATCTCATCTTTGCTCCTGACAACTTTTCGCTGAAATAAGCAACTGGCTTCCCATTCTGACTCAGAACTCCTCCAATACCAACCTTCGAAGCATCAGTATGCAATTCAAACAATAACTGAAAATTAGGTAGAACAAGAATTGGTGCAGACGTCAACAATTCCTTGATCTTCTCAAAAGCAACTCCCGCTTCCTCTGACCATACAAATTGTTTACCCTTCATGCAATCAGTAACTGGTGCCATCACACTACTGAAGTGTGGAATGAACCTTCGGTAGAATGATGCCAATCCATGAAAACTTCTAACTTCAGTGATAGTTCTCGGCTGTGGCCAATTTCTAATAGCTTCAACTTTACTCTGGTCCACTTGAATACCCTTTCCTGAAACAACATAACCCAGGAATAAAACACTGTGCGTCATAAACACACATTTCTTCGTAGCAGCATAAAATTGTTCTTCACGAAGAATAATCAATACTTCCCTCAAATGTAGAACATGCTCCTCCGTACTTCTACTGTAAATTAGAATATCATCGAAATAAACCACGACGAACTTCCCAATGAATGGTCTAAAGATTTGATTCATCACCTGCATGAATGTACTAGGTGCATTCGACAAACCAAATGGCATAACCAACCATTCGTACAACCCCTCTCTCGTCTTGAAAGCTGTCTTCCATTCGTCTCCAGGTCTGATTCGAATTTGATGATAACCACTTTTCAAATCAATCTTTGAAAATATAGTTGCCCCACTCAATTGATCTAACAAATCATCCAACCTCGGCATAGGAAATCTATATCGAACAGTGATCTTATTCAAAGCTCTACTATCTGTGCACATCCTCCATGTTCCGTCCTTCTTTGGTACTAATAATGCTGGCACGGCACAAGGACTCAAGCTTTCCTGAACACGTCCCTGTTCCAACAACTCTTCCACCTGCCTTCGTAACTCTTCATGTTCCTTCGGACTCATTCGGTAATGTGGTTGATGTGGTAACACTGCTCCCGGAACAAGATCAATTTGATGTTGAATGTCTCTAAGTGGCGGTAACTCCTTAGGCAACTCCTTTGGAAAGACATCTTCGAATTCTTTCAAAATTGTCTTTGCTGCTTCTGGGATTTCAACTTCTTCACTACTCTCTCTTCCAATCAACAAAAACACTTCAGGTTCTTCCTCCACTTCCTTGACAAACTCCTTCAAAGTCAACAGAGTTTTCAATTCTTCAATCTCTTCTAGTTCGCTCTCCTTCTGTTGCTGTTTCTTAGGAACCAAAGTGATTTTAGTACCCTCGAACATGAAACTGTAACTATTGGCACGACCGTCATGTTGAACTGCTCTATCGAACTGCCACGGTCTGCCCAACAACAGATGACACACGTCCATGTCTACTACATCACACCAAATTTCATCTTTGTATTTCTTCCCAATAGAAAAATTAACACAAGCTCTTCGACACACTTTCACTTCACCACCCTTCCTTAACCATGCTAGCTTGTACGGTTTAGGATGCTTCTCAGTCTTCAAGTTCAATTTCCTCACGGCTTCTGTAGAAATAATATTATCACAACTTCCAGCATCAATAACGAACTTGCAAACTTTCCCCAGAATAGTGCATGTCGACTGAAAAATATTGCTTCTCAACCAACTACAATCCTCCTCCTGCTTTGGTGTAAGACATGACCTCCTCAACATAAGATTACAACCTTCATCTCCGAACAATTCTTCTTCCTCCTCAACATAAGGTGTATTTGAACATTCTGCCTCCTCACCATCATCCTTCTCAACTTCTGCAACCATGGTTCTCTTCTTCGGCTTCGGACATTCATTGCTTTTGTGACCCAACTCCTGACAATTATAACATTTGAAAACACTGCTAACCTTCGCCTTCTCAGCCTCCTTCACCACTGGCTTTGAAACAGGTTTAGGAACATTAGAACTTCCACCAACACCCCTTGCTTGATTATTGGAATTAGTAAACACACCACCTCCACGCCTTCCTTGTTTCTCCCAAGCCAACGCTTTCTGATGTGCCTCTGCAACTGATCTAGGATCAAACATATTAACCATATCCTGGATCTGCATTCTCAATCCCCCAATGAATCTAGCAGTTAGCTGTTCTTCCGTTTCCATAATATCATTCCTGGCAATGAGTTGGTAAAATTCATCAGCATAATCACTAACAGACTTCGTCCCTTGCCTCAGATTCTGCAACCTTTGGTACATAAGTGATTGGTAATTATAAGGTAAGAAAGTAGATCTCATCAACTTTTTCATCTTATCCCATGATTCTATCTTTGACTTCCCCATCCGTTCTCTGGTAAGTTTAGTTTGCTGCCACCACGCCAAAGCTCTCCCCCTCAACCTAGTAGCAACCAACTTCACCCTTCTATGCTCAGGAACCTCCTTGAAATCAAAGATCTCTTCAACATTTGAAACCCAATCTAAGAACTCTTCAGCAACCATCCCGCCTTTAAACTCCGGAATTTCCATCTTCATACCCGATTCCCATCGACGATCATCTTCAACATCCCGATAAGAATTTCGAACTTGATCTCGATCTCGATAATGAATACTAACCCTATCACCTTCTTCAACAAAATCAAAAGTACGCCTACATCGATCTCGACCATTATCATCCCTTCGTTCATACATGCTTCTTTGACTATGTCTCTCTTCATCTCTATATGCTTCATTGTCAAATTCACGTTGACTTCTTCTCTCTTCATGTGCATAGTCATGATGATCTCTTCGTGATGAAATTGATGTTTCTCTTCTATCTCTACAAGAATGTGGCGATACCCTCCTCGCTTCCGTAACCGATGGCGAAACTCGGTTTCCTCCATGGTTCGAGTTTGGTGATCTCCTCCTTTGATTCAAATCATTCATCAATCTCTCCAATTTACCAATGCCTTCATCAAACTTTTCATTAATACGTTGTTCCATAAGCTCGGCTTCTTCTCTACGATACAAAGCTTCAACGTTTTGATGACGATTAGCTCTCCTTGGTGGCATGATTGAAAAACTTCTCACAAACACTTCAACAATTCGAACACAAAAATTCAAAGCTTCAACAATGCAATAAGTCACGGCTCAACAATGACTCGGCTACAATTTGTCTCGGCAATATGAAACGGCTCAACTCTTGACGCGCAAAAATCCAAGACGAAATCCAAACAATGTCCAACTCCTCGATCCAAAATGAAATGGATCAAACACTCCAAACTTGATGCAACTTCAATATGAACACGATGAACAACTTCAAACTTCAAAAACTTGGCTCCAAGAATCAACTTAGCTATGATTGGCTAAGTATGGCTCTGATACCAATAATGACGCAGCGGATTAATCAAACCAAACTTCAATCGATGAAATGTAGCAATCGGTGAGTTGAAGATACCAAAAATGCCCAAGTTCGTTGATCCAAAGATACCGAACTCTAGCTATCTCAAACACGTTGATAGCGCACTATACCGTGTTCAAAGATCTACGATTCTTCGCACGTTGATCTAGCGCACTAGATTCCGTGAATCGGCTTCTACGATCATTGAATCGAGCGCACTCGATTAACCGAAAGA
This sequence comes from Allium cepa, assembly GCA_030765085.1. Lineage (NCBI taxonomy): Eukaryota > Viridiplantae > Streptophyta > Magnoliopsida > Asparagales > Amaryllidaceae > Allium > Allium cepa. The sequence continues at coordinate 572,901,464 of CM060937.1, read as the reverse complement.
GGAGATAGGAGATTACACTCAACCGATGATGTAGCATGACCTATAGAAGTCCAGAAGTTAGACCATTCACAAGTTAATGAAGCTTCAGTTCAATCTCCTAAGTCGTGTACGAGTCAACCAGGGAAGGCAACACGAGTTAACTTCGCTCTAGGTCGTGTGGAGGAAGCTACGGAGCTAACTCGTTTGAGAACTTTAAGTCGTTGCCGACTTAAGGAACAAGGCTCACGACCTAAGGAGGAGATCCTAAGTCGTCCGCGACTTAACAAAGTAAAGGGGGACGAGTCAGAGAAGCTACGATCTAAAGGTCCACGAGAAAAGAAGCTGCGAGTTGATGGGAGCATAAGTCGTTCATGCTTGATGAGTCACAAACGAGTTAACGACACGGGTCTAAGTCGTTCACGACTTAACAGAACAGAAGTTGTTGAAGGCTTAAGTCGTCTCCGAGCTAACTGGTTGACAGAGGGAAAAAAGGAGCCGAGTTAACGACCTAAAGACTTAGGTCGGCAGCGACCTAAAGGAAGGTGTTGTATATGTGCTTTGTTGTACCGGTGTTAGGTCATGAGTCGGTGAAACTGTGGGTCGTGTTGTATTTTAGGTCGTTACCGACCTATGGGTTGTGTTGGGTGCTACGTCGCGAATCTTTGAGTCGTTATATGTTAAGTCGGTAATGAGTTAAGTCGTGTACATATGTTGTATTTCTTTAACTCGGTCATGTATGTTAGGTCGTACCTGGTTAAGTCGGCCATGTGTGAGTCGGTCATGTTGTGCTATGTTGTAATGGGTTTAGGTCGCCACTGTGGTAAGTCGGCAACGACCTAGGATGAGTCGTAGGTCGGCAACGACTTAGGGACTGGGTCGAAAACTCTATAAATAGGGGTGTGTGTTGTACATTTGTGGTGGATTTTTTTGAATAAAATTCTCTTTTGTTAGCTTTGTGCTTTCATACCAATTGGTAGTTGAGTGTAATCTCCTATCTCCTCTTTCGGTTAATCGAGTGCGCTCGATTCAACGATCGTAGAAGCCGATTCACGGAATCTAGTGCGCTAGATCAACGTGCGAAGAATCGTAGATCTTTGAACACGGTATAGTGCGCTATCAACGTGTTTGAGATAGCTAGAGTTCGGTATCTTTGGATCAACGAACTTGGGCATTTTTGGTATCTTCAACTCACCGATTGCTACATTTCATCGATTGAAGTTTTGTTTGATTAATCCGCTGCGTCAATGTGCCATTTTGGTTAACAAATATCTAGTAAGACCATGCGGCTGAGCGAAACGTGTGACGAAAGCCCTACACCGCCGACACCCAATATACCTATATAAGTGTGCTGCAGTGGTGCTCGGTCAATGCAGGACAAATATGAAGAGTAAAGTAGAATGACATGTCAAAGAACATATCGTATATCTAACAACGCATTAAATAAAATATAATAGCGAAATATCTCATATATAAAACAGGCGAGATAGTAAATAACTGAAAAGATCACTGCATCAGAGTATATAGATCTATATAGTAATAGCACAAGTAATAGAGTTTTACATTAGATAGCAACTCATAAATAATTGTCTCAAAATAGTAGGGCACTAACAAGCTCCATAGTGTTGTACAGTGGAATTGCAAATGAGTACATATAATAATACAAGAAATGGCCTCCTGCTCGCCACCTGAACAGCTACTCATTCTCACCAAACCCCTCCAACCTACTCATTTAAGAGTGCCCAAAGAAATAAGAAGCCGCTCATTCTCACCAAACCTCTCTAATCTACTCATTTAAGAGTGCCTAAGTATAGTGTATGTACCTTGAGTTTTCTCAAAAAATATAGATAGTTATCTTACCCTGTATATTCAATATATTAATAATACTACACATAACATCGCTAGCTTGAGTTTGCTCAACAACTAAGGAGTATGCAAGTAATTTATTAATATATATATATATATATTTATATATATATATATATGGCCGAGGACAACACTATATTGAAAATTCATAATCTTCAGCATATTATATTGAGTGATACCGGCTTATAAAATAATGTATTCCATATGAAATAACCCCATGGTTCAAGTGTTAGACACATCAGAAATCATAGTATATTTACATTTACATATGTATTTATTCCCTATGTCTATTTAGGTTTCTTAAATGTTCCACCTTTAGTTTATCACTCATATTATATAAGTTTCATTATTATTCAATTTTTATATTTTAATTAACTTATACAATAATCTTATGTATAACATTTTATTAATTAAATATGATATAATTAATTTTAATTAATTAACTCTTTGATTAATTTTAAATTAGTATTCCAATACAACTTTTATATTGGACATATCTACTATAACAGTTATAGTAAGACATATATACCTTATATATATGCAATTTTAAGTTAATCAACTAACCTTTAATTACTTTATTAATTAAATATTTTAATTAAATCATATTAATTCCGAAAATTTACCTTATATGCATACATGTATGCCTATGTTATCTTAAACACTTTAAAAAAACATAACACGTATCAGCATACATAATACATGCATATAAATATTAATTTATTTACTCATTAAATTAATTTATATTATTAATCTTATTAATAATTTTAAATTTTGAAATTAATATTTACATAGTTTCATACATTTCGAACTTTTCGATACATTTTCAAACATTTTGAAAATTTATGTTATATTATAACCTTTTATAATAGACATGTTTTATTTTAAATTTAACTTTTAAATTTAAAACCTTATCTTAGTTTTCAAAACCATTTTAAAAAGTAGCCCAAGGCCAAATTAAATTGGGCCTTTTCTGTTAGGGGTAACTTTTGGGCTTAATCCACCTTTTAGGCCAGGCCGGTAACTGGATGTACAAGGTACCTGATTACCCAATTCTAATCCTAGACATCACCTTTCTAGACACCGTACTTATTGGGCAAACTTAATTGGTTAGCCTTAACATGCCTAATTTAAACCGCATAGGCTATTAGGCTCTGATACCGTTGTTAGAACTGGGCCAGCCCACAACGGAAGAAATGGGTGAATTTCAAAAAAAATACCATTTTTGATCATTAATGGACCTATAAAGTCTAAATGTATTTAGATCTTATCTAAATTTCTTTTAAATAAAATCAATATTTTATTTAATACCATATTTTGTTTTATTTATTTGATTATAGAACAATAAAGAATGGGATATACAAATAAGGTTTGAACATATCAAATATAATCATGCCTTAGTTGTGTGACAGAATAGTTAAACATAAGGCAACTATGATCAATAGATGACAAGATGTATATTTATAAATAAGAATAAGTTTAAAGGCAATCACATAAGGGACAAAGAGGAAAGAAATAAAAGATGATAAAGATGAATGATTCATCTTCCCCTTTTTGACAAACTTGATTTATGCAGCATCCAAATAGTAATCAATGAATTATTATGACATAAGATTAGGAATAGCCAACAATAATTCATATGCATAAACTACTGCCTCTTTTAAAATTGTTTGATATTAATAAAGCATTTAAACTATACAATCTGAAATATAAACATTAAGTTATATATATATATATATATATATATATAATTATTTCAATATAAAGATTAACCCAAAACTTCTTAATTAATTCCAAAAATTCATATAACATTTAAATTTTCTGATGTATTTTTAAACTTATATAAACTTAAATTAGTTAACAAAATATATATGTATACAATTAAATCAAGAAATTCAACTTATATGAATTTTTTTTCAAAAGTGAAACATACTAAAGTGAGCAACATATTAATAATCCTCTGAATACTTAAAAAAGTCATGTCAAATAGGGTAGCAAATTTATAAGTTTATTGTAATCAATTTATTATTAAAACATCCTTTAATCATGTGTGGGTTTCAACTACAATAAAATGCAGGTAATAAGAACAAATAAACTTTCAAATCTAAAGAGATTCAACCTATCTGAATAATTTTTTTAAAACAAAAGTGAAACACACTAAACTGAGCAATATATTAACAATCCTTTGAATATTTAAAGAAAGATATTAATCATGTCAAATAGAGTAAAAAAATTATAAATTTATTGTAATCAATTTATTATCCAAACATCCTTTAATCATGTGTGGGTTTCAGTTAGAATAAGATGCAGATAATAAGAACAAATAAACTTTCAAATCTAATGAGATTCAACCTATATGAATAAATAATTGTAAAACAAAAGGTGATATAAGCTAAACTAAGCACTCTGTTAAAATCCTTTAAATGGTTAAAGAAGGATATTGTGATGTCAAATAGGGTAACAAATTTAGAAATGAATTATAATCAATTTATTATCAAAACATCATTTAATCATGGATATATATATATATATTTCATTATGCAAATAATATTATGAACATTGGTTTGAATGGAAGTAAAGTATGCGATCGTATTATTGAAAATGACATTTATGTGATCAATTCTAAGTATGTGTGTTCTGTGAATAATTTTTCTAACAATATAAATGATAGTTACCTTTAGCATTATAGGCTATGTCATATTCGCAAGAAACGACTACATAAACTAAAAGCTGAAAGTTTTCTCTTGTCACATGATTCTGAGTCATTTGACACTTATGAGTCGCGTCTTAAAGGTAAAATGACCAATCACCCCTTCAGTGAGAGCAATGAAAGAGTTGGTGAACTCTTGAGATTAGTACATAGTGATGTTTGTGGCCCGATGCACAAAAGGTAATGGTTCTTTCTTTCCTTGACTGATAATTCTCAAGATTGGGATATGTGTACCTTATGAAGAACAAATCTGACGTCTATAAGAAATTTGTTGAATATAAAAATGTAGAAGAAAATCAAATGGGTCGTAAGATTATGATTCTTCGATAAGATCGAGGAGGCGAGTACGTTGGACATGAATTCCAACATTACTTAAAAGATAAGGGGATTATCTATCAGGTTCATCCACAACACAATGATGTGTTGGAGTGAAGGAACCAAACCTTATTAAATATGGTTTGTTCCATGATGAATAAGGCCAAGCTACCTCTGTCCTATTACAGATATGCGCTAGAAACCACAACGCATATGTTGAAATTGTTGCATACTAAATCTGTGCCTAAAATGTCATATGAGATGTGGCATGGTAAGAAATTACAACTCAAGTATTTGAAGGGGAGAGGTTGTCCAGCATACGTTAAGAAAGTTGGTCCAAATAACTAGAGGCAAGATCGGTAGTATGTAAATTTATAGGATATCCAAAAAACTCGATAGGATATAATTTCTACAACACCAAGGAACAAAAGGTCATTATTTATCGATGCGATGTCTTTTTAGAAAAGAAACTTCCATCAAAGGAAATTAACAGCGAAGCTGTAGATTTGGATGAGATCCCAGTAGTTAACATTGAGGCCAAACCAGTGGGAGAACCAAGTTCACTAGTATACGAAAATGCACAACCTATTAGAATGTCTAGTAGGGAATCTCATGCACTGGAGATACACTACGGTTTCCTCATAGATGGCGAGAAGGAGGTTTGTGTCATAATTAACGGCACCCCTCTATCTTTCTAACAAGCACTAAAGAGTAGAAACTCAGCACTATAGGTTAGAGCAATGAAATCTGAGATGGATTCCATGTAGGAAAATAAAGTATGTACTTTGTTAGACATACCCAAAGGAATAAAACCCATCACCTGCAAATGGATTTTTTAAGGAAAAAGTACACACAGATGGGGAAGTAGACACTTATAAGGCAAGACTAGTTATGGAAGGATTTCATCAAATTGAAGGTGCTGATTATGACGGGAATGTTTCTCGCATAGCCATTCTTAAGTCCATTCGGATTATGCTAGCTATTGTTGCATTACATGATCGTGAAATAGGGACTTTGTTATACCACGCATGGATTGCTATGTGATACATGCACACACACACACATATGTGTATACAATACACATGTATATACATAATATAATAATAATTACATGGTATAAAATCATTGTAACGACCCATAAAATTTTATTAATTTTTAATTGGTTTTATAACGTATTTAATTTGGATTTTGAGAAATTTCAATAATAATATTTTGAAATAAAGTTTTAATATTTGGTTTACGTATAATTAAATATAGCAAAAGGTAAATTTTCAATTAATTATATGAAGGTTTATTTATTATATAATTCTATTAAATTCAAATCAGTTAATAGTTGGTGAAAATAAATTTATTTTCAAGACCTGAATATTTTTACGTAGAAAAATTCTAAATCATCTTCTGACTGAGGCGACATTTTTCGTTTTCCCAAATTTGGACTTCTATAGCTTCGTCGATCCTATTTTCTGCGTTTTTACTGCATTTTTTTTGCTAGTGAAAATTCGAATTTTTATAATTCAAACGCACCACGAATATCTATATGCCATTTTGATCGTCTCATTGTATTGATCACTATGGTATATTTATTTCTGTATTTTAAGATCCGATACGCGACGGAAACAATAAAAACGTGCGTCATCTGTGCTGAAATTTGTGGCTTTGATTTATCTACTTTTCAAATTTGAAACCGTACAACTCATACCATATTAAATTTCTTTTAAAGGTTTTAGCTAAATCTATGGGTGAGCGTTGCCACACCTTTCCACCTTATATTTAATTCTCTGCCATTTCAATTTGCTTTCTATCCGTTCACATTTCATTTATTCCTTTTCTACCATATATTCCATTATCTCTTTTTGCTATTTGCTAATTGCTATTTGCTCATTCACGTGATCATTTAATTGAAATCAAAATTTCAACCCTTACTTCTCTTTTCTTTTCAAATTTGAAACGTACTATTAAATCAGCCCATTAATTGCTTTTATTTTTTTCCTTAAATCAACGTACAGCTCAACAATTATAAATTGCATTAAATTTTCTGATGAACCACACCATGACCGTTTATATTACATTCATTTGGAATATATTCATTTGTTTGAAATCTTTCCCTTTCTCTCTCATCTCAGTTGGGAGTAAAATAAATTTCAGCGGAAACCACGTTTCAATGCTTTTAACTCTTTATAACTTTTGATAAAATTTTCTGTCCTTTTTGAAACTAAAACGTATAGGGATATACAGTTCTCATTTATTAATTTCTAAATCGTCCTATTGTCCTTTTCATGTATGTTATATTTATTTATATTTTAACATTTTCTATTTATTTCGCTCATCTCCCTACACGTTTCTATTTATTTGCTGATTTGTTGCATACGTTTCGTTTTGGAAAAATGCGATTCATTCCTATTTATTTCAATTCTCACATTTATTTCATCTTTTACTGAAATTCGACCGTTGCCACGACATACCATTTTGGAAGTATGAATGTACAAAACATGCATACGTTTTATCTTTGCTTAAATTTCTCTGTCCATTCCTTTTTCCATTTTGATATCCTTGCCTTTCCAAACTCATTGCGTACTGTCCAAACAAACAAAAATTTATTGCTTTAATTATTCAGCTCAATCTGAGGAACCGTTACTATTCAAATCACTTCATATTTATGGTATACGTTTCCTATCTTTATTTGGAAACGGTTTTTTATTGCCTTAAACACTTTGCTGAATCAATGGACAACCGTTCCTATTAAAATTTTCTTTTGATCTGATCTGTGGCGTACGTTACTTTGAAATAAATTTTTAGATATCATAGCGTCTGTCACTTCCATTTTCCACTTTGAATCATTTATTTACCTATTCCTTTTCTATACTTACACATTATCAAATAAATAAAGTATATATTTATAATCAAGCTTTCATCTTCCCAGATCCAATTCATGTTGTTGAAAACTTTTGCATCCTCTTCCCCTGTTTCAACCCGAAGGACGTGCAGACCATCCTTCTTCCCTGATGCCATCTCCAACCTTTTGTTCCTCCTCCTCTTCTCCTAGTGCGGCAGGTGAGTAATATATAAGTTAGAACTATATTTTTTCTTTTTTTCTTTTTATTTCAACTGTTTACAATTAATACAAGGCATATCTATATGAAAGTATTATATAATTTTCTATGTTCAAAGATATAATTTCTTTGTATGTTTTAACTGATTTTTGTTTGTATATATATATTTCATATGGGACAGAGAATATATATGTACATGCTTTGTATTATAATAATATATAAGTTGATATTATATGTTGTTTTAAGTATTATATAGATTACTGTATTTCATTTGCAGTAATATATATAGGGATAAAGTACTGTTTATTTGAGATTCAATTGTTTATATCCTACTTACTTACAAATTTTAATAGTATACGTATGATTTTATATTATTCGTTTATGCATAAGTTTACAACTGTGTATACGTGTAATTATATACTTTATCCATAAAATTTCTAAGTATATATACATTGGTTTGCAGTGATTTATAGTATTGATTCTTATAAAATATATACGTACGTGGTTTACAAAGTCTTGGGATTTAACAGTTCTGTTACATATGTTTATTGTTTTATATAAAATAAAAAAACTGTTATGTTAGCGCTTGTAGCTTTCTTTGTTACAGTAATATATAAAGTTATTTTGAAAAGTAGTCTCATCATTTTTCTGTAAACTTGTATATGTTTATGTATATTTCTATATAAAAGTTACAGCATTTATTTCAAATTTTATTATATTTGATTTTAATACATGTGTTTAATACAAACCAATGATTTTTCTTACATACGTATTTTGTTTTGATATTTGACTTAAAAAGAAGTATTAATTTAATAAGAAAATAATAATGTTATATTTTCAATTTATGTCAATCTGATTTGGATTTGTCCTCATAAAATTCTGTTGTCGGCTCTATCCATCGAATTCATGCCAATCCTGCTTTGCTTTGAAACTTGTGCTTGGATTCGTAATTTATCCCACTTTCGTTCATCTCTAGCCTCGGAAGGTGAGCAATCACTCACGATTAACGTTCTTTTATTTATTAAATTTGATTTCAATTGAAATGGCAATTGAAATATGAGGCTGTAGTTATTTAAATTGTTATATACGCTATTATCTATAACTGTTCATTTATGGGATATGACACCATATCCTATTGTTTATATTTATTATGATGATATATGCATGTTATTATTATTTTCATATCTGTTATCACTCTGCAAGTTCTTTGTTAGTATAGAAATCATTCTGGGTTGAAATGATACATACCCGAACGGACTTTGGAATAGGAGAAAATCGTTATGGGTTGAAATGATAAACCCAAGCGATCTTCATTTAATTGAATTTGGGATTACGGGTCGAAATGATATCCACCCGTATATTTTTATTGTATGGGTTGAAATGATAAATATCCGTAGCACTTGACTATATGATAGGAAATATATACAGACACCATTGGTCCATATAAATATTTTGAAAATAAATTTCTACGGTTGAAAAAAAGTATATGGGATTTAAAAAATATTGGTTCTTAAAATATTTTGTATATAAAATGGAAAATTTATATATAGATTTAATAATAATATTATTGAGATTGATTTCATCCATATAATATGTTTGAGTATTATTTAAGATTTATATTTCAAAATTCACCGTTGTAAAATGTTGAATAATTAAGATTGGGAGATAAATTTGGGTTTATTAAAAATGGTATTTTAAATAAGGATTTATTTAATTAAATCGATTTGAAATTATTGAATGGAAAATTTAAAGGTATGATTTTGTAACTGGATTTTTGATTTAAGTGATTTAATGAATATTTCACGTTTAACAAAATTAGAGAAAATATTTAGTAAAATGTAATTTAAGGTTACTTAAATGATATTGAATCTAATAAGGGAGTATTTCAAGACTAAATAATAATGAGGTTAAATCGAGATCTATATGAAACTGTTATATAGAACATTTAAATATTAAAGCCTTGAACTATATTGGAATTTAAATGGTTTATGTTGAGATTCGGATCTGTATTTGAATCAACGTAGTTGAATTTGTTATTTAGAAACTAAATTGAATTAAAGTGAAATTCAGGTTGAACCAAATTTGAATTTATTATTTATAAAACTAAATTAAATAAAAATTTAGTTGAAACGTTGAATACTTAAAGTTTTAAAATATATTGAAATATAAAGGGGTATTTTTGTGCTTACAAATCCGAATTTGAGATCAATAAATTGAAGTGTTTATTTTAGGAATTGAGTTGAATTTAAATTGATAAATTGAGATTGAATTTAATTCTAATGGGAAGGTCGGGTTGATGTTGAAACGATTTGTTAAGTTGAGAGAATTGAAAATACTTTATTGTATAAATTATTTAATATATATAAATAATATTTTGGGAAATATAGAGATATTTGAAGTGAAATGATATTTGGTTTTGAAGTATAAATTAAGCTGAAATGACCACGGTGTTATAGTGTATATTTCTACCTTGTAGAGAGTTCCATGGACCCTCAGAGGATGGTTATCCCGAACATCCTTTAAGTTATTTGTATTTCAGTTGATATTACACTTGAGTTGGATTTATTGATATAAGAATGTTAATACCGACTCGAGTGTTTTGTGTTTTGTTTTACGCTCGGGTCAGACTGAGTGATACAACATTAGAGATTCACATTTGGAGTTTGGAGTTTCATTTGAAGATCCAACTATCAATTCAGATTCCTGCCTTTCCAATTGATCGGTTCAGAGAAGTCATCTGTTGCATTGGAGACTTCACTGCATTTGAACTATTCGGTTGTATTTTCCTTCTAACTCTGATGTATATAATAGCTTCATGAACTACTATTCTTTATCTATTCCGCTGCATTATATTACTCTGTGATCTGTGATTGATTTATTTATTGTATATTTTAAGTTTTGCCAAATTTTAATTAACAATTCGGTATTTTGAATTATTCAAGTCGGATATGTATGGTTTTATTGTCGATTTGAATGGTCCAAAATATCGGGTCGTTACAGTTGGTATCAGAGCTTTGACTCTGGGCAAAACTTAACATATATGGTAAATTTATACAGAATCACTTTCTTCGAGTTGAATCTCTTCCTTTTGAATCGATTTCCTTTGAATATTGGAATGTCCCTCGGTTCCAAAATTCATTCTTGTCTCTTTCTATTTATATTCGTTTGATTCTGGAGTATCCCATAACTCCACAGAATGTTTTGTAAAGGGGGTGAAAACTCCTTTACAATTGGCATTTATTCACCGAAGATATCTGTATCCTCGGTTTACGATTCTATTATATCTTGACATGCCGAATTCTATCTCCGGCGATCGAATGTCGATTTGTTTTGGAATTCTGCATCGATTATATTCCAGAAGTCACGGTTGACCCGGTTAAGGCCGCCTGCGATTTATAGAAGTATATCCATCTTCTATTTTGTAATTTAATTATCTCATCTTCGATTGAGTCAATCTTCGAATCAGGATTCTATTGATTGGAGTTCCTCTAAATTAAATCTCTATCTTTGTTTAAAATCCATTCTTGAATCATCCTTTGAAAATCGGGTTTTGTTTGTATTTTAAAATTGTTTTATATATCGAAATTATTATTTTGATAACTATGATTTTATTCTATATATAAAAGTGAAAATGTTACCCTATATATAAAAGTATTGAAAGGACAAAATTTTGAAAATTTATAGAAATTGATTTATATAAAAATGATTTATAACTGAAGGGTTAATTTGAAATTCGAGAATTGAATTCCAGTATTTTGAAATTGGTTTTAAGATTTTGGAAAATATATAAAAATAATACGATTTAAAAGTATTTTTCGAATAAGAAATGTTTCAAATGAGTTCAAATGAATCCCAATAATTTTGAAGAAATTTCAAAGAAGTTTTCAAGAAAATAGAAGTCCAGAACTCACTTATGTCGCTGGAAAATAATTTCGGTGATGAGTGCACGCATCATCGACATTGATTTTCGAGTTTCAGAGTGGGGGAGAGGCCTCTTTAATAGCTTCGCTATGCGAGTGATTTTGTAAAACCATTTTGATTTCAATTCCGAAGTATAATTTGATATTTTCGAAAGATATATGTATATATTTGAAACAATTTAAAGTGAGACCTGTGTTCAGTCCTCGAGTTTCGGATTTGATTTAGTATAATCCTATCTATTGAAATTGATTATTTGATTTATGTTGATTTTCAACTCTTGAATTTGGAAATTTGATTTCCCTAACTATTTTGAATGTTCGAACACTTCCAAATCGAGATTAAATTTTCAAAGCTAAGAAATTTCGAAGAGTATAAAATGTTTGATAAAGAATATAAATTTAGTTTTGAAATGTTTTGAAAAAAAGTAGTTTTGAATAATAGTTTTCAGAAAGGTAAATTGGATATTTCAAATAGAAATAGATAGTTTAAAAGTTTTAAAGGGATAATTATAAATTTGGAAAACATTTGAGTATAATTGATTTGAGAAAATATTTTGTTCTGAAATTAAATTGAAATTAAAAACCAGTACTTATATGGTGATTTTGGAAATGAATTTCTTTGACTTGAATTATTTTAATTTGGAAACTGGGATAATTTTCTAAACCTATTATTTTGGGAACTTTGAAATTTAGATATTTAATTTGGAAGAAAATTTGGTGAAATCATATATGATTTTGAAACTGAATTGATATTGAAATGATTTGAAATTGAGAACCTTATATTATTAAGCACTTGATTTGGGAGTGGTCGAACTTATATAAAATGGATTTGTATAAGTATGAAGTTGATTTGAAATCTATTGATTTGAAAGGTACTCAATTTGGAAAGAGAATTTCATATAATCAAAGTCTATATAAGTATGATTTGATATACTATTGATTTGGAAAGTATTCGATTTGAAAAAAGAATCCTATATATAATGGACTTTATATAAGTATGATATTTGAAGGTATTTGAAAAGGTACTATATGATATATATTTTCGAAGCAATGATATGGAAAGTGCCTTCTGCTTGATATCCGCTTTGTGGCCACATTGTGGATTCATTTTATCTATATTATTCTCTTTGATTTTTGGTTTTCCGGATGTGATACTCGAGTGTTCCCACCGTGGCGTAACCCATGGTTTTATTTTCTCTCGCGACTGCATAGCGAAATTGCCTGGCTGAGTCTGGCCTAGGGGTACGGATTGTTTCCTGGGGGATCCAGGCGTAACCATTGTGTATCCTGCAATTAGTGTAGGTCGCGTTTAGTAGCGAAACTGCCTGGCTAAGACGGCCTAGGGGTACGGATTGTTTCCTGGGGGACCAGGCGTAACCATTGTGTATCCTGCACTCTACTAGTCATCATGGTGTAACTCGCAGGGCTGAGAAAGCTTACGGATACGGATTGTTTCCTGGGGGATCCAGGCGTAACCATTGTGTATCTGCGAACCATGGTTTGACAAAGGTTTTGATTTGGTTGTTTTGTTTGGATTGTACTTTCCATATCTATTTTAAAGGTTTTTCAAGTATTGTCACTAGGTGTTGAAACAAGTCTACTAAGTACTTGAAGAATTCTAGCTTTGCGCCTGATCAACGCATGGCCAGAGTCTGCAAGAAAGAGGATAAACTTGTTGAAACATCGAGTTATAAAAATATTTCTGAAAGAAAGATTTATTTTGATATAAAGGTATTTTATTATAAAGGTATTTTTCAACAAAGAAATTTTGCGTTAATATTTGAAATTGAAACCCTTATGGTTTGAAATTTACGATTCATGCCCGATTCTATTCTTTAAATCTACCTTATCTTCACAGCTTTAGTTGTTCACCTTGATTTTGTTTTTCGGAATCTACCTTCTTTCCTTTTTGAATATAATCGTTTAAATTTTGCTTATTTGTATACTACATTTTTTAATAGAAAATTTTAGTGTTATAAATATTTTTGAAGTTATTAATTAAATAAAACATATTTAAAGTAAATGATTTATTAATAATGTTTGAAAAGTATCTAAAGACAAATTTATAAATTTATGAATTATGGATTTAATGTTTCAATAGCTTCTTTGTAAATATAACTAATGATGCAAATAATTGTTTTCAAATAGCTTTCATATATGTATAAAGGTGTTGGTTAAACATATTAAATTCCGATGAGTTTTGAAAATTTTAAAGTATTAAAGTTTACTGAATCGCAAATGAAGTTTTCAAATGAATATTTCGAGTAAAATTTATATAGTTTTAAATTAATTATTTACCCTTGACTTTCAATCTACCTTTATTTCTGGTTGTTCTATTCCCCTACCTCCTTCCTTTTCGGGGACGAAAAGTTTTGAGTGGGGGAGAGTGTAACGACCCATAAAATTTTATTAATTTTTAATTGGTTTTATAACGTATTTAATTTGGATTTTGATAAATTTTAATAATAATATTTTGAAATAAAATTTTAATATTTGGTTTACGTATAATTAAATATAGCAAATGGTAAATTTTCAATTTATTATATGAAGGTTTATTTATTATATAATTCTATTAAATTCAAATCAGTTAATAATTGGTGAAAATAAATTTATTTTCAAGACCTGAATACTTTTACATAGAAAAATTCTAAATCATCTTCTGACTGAGACGTCATTTTTCGTTTTCCCAAATTTGGACTTTTATAGCTTCATCGATCTTATTTTCTACGTTTTTACTGCATTTATTTTCTGCTAGTGAAAATTCGAATTTTTATAATTCAATCGTACCACCAATATCTATATACCATTTTGATCGTCTTGTTGTACTGATCACTGCGGTATATTTATTTCTATATTTTGAGATCCGATACGCGACGGAAATAATAAAAACATGCGTCATCAGTGCTGAAATTTGTGACTTGGACTTATCTACTTTTAAAATTTGAAACCGTACAACTCATACCATATTAAATTTCTTTTAAAGGTTTTAGCTAAATCTATGGGTGAGCGTTGCCACACCTTTCCACCTTATTTTAATTCTCTGCCGTTTCAATTTGCATTCTATCCGTTCACATTTCATTTATTCCTTTTTCTACCGTATATTCCATTATCTCTTTCTGCTATTTGCTAATTGCTATTTGCTCATTCACGCGATCATTTAATTGAAATCATAATTTCAACCCTTACTTCTCTTTTCTTTTCAAATTTGAAACGTACTATTAAATCAGGCCATTAATTGCTTTTATTTTTTTTCCTTAAATCAACGTACAGCTCAACAATTATAAATTGCATTAAATTTTCTGACGAACCACACCATGACCGTTTATATTACATTCATTTGAAATATATTCATTCGTTTGAAATCTTTCCCTTTCTCTCTCATCTCAGTTGGGAGCAAAATAAATTTCAGCGGAAACCACGTTTCAATGCTTTTAACTCTTTATAACTTTTGATAAAATTTTCTGTCCTTTTTGAAACTAAAACGTATAGGGATATACAGTTCTCATTTATTAATTTCTAAATCGTCCTGTTGTCCTTTTCATGTATGTTATATTTATTTATATTTTAACATTTCCTATTTATTTCGCTCATCTCCCTACACGTTTCTATTTATTTGCTGATTTGTTGCATACGTTTCGTTTTGGAAAAATGCGATTCGTTCCTATTTATTTCATTTCTCACATTTATTTCACCTTTTACTGAAATTCGACCGTTGCTACCATTTTGGAAGTATGAATGTACAAAACATGCATACGTTTTATCTTTGCTTAAATTTCTCTGTCCATTCCTTTTTCCATTTTGATATCCTTGCCTTTCCAAACTCATTACGTACTGTCCAAACAAACAAAAATTTATTGCTTTAATTATTCAGCTCAATCTGAGGGACCGTTACTATTCAAATCACTTCATATTTATGGTATACGTTTCTTATCTTTATTTGGCAACAGTTTTTTTTTATTGTTTTAAACACTTTGCTGAATCAATGGACAACCGTTCCTATTAAAATTTTCTTTTGATCTGATCTGTGGCGTACGTTACTTTGAAATAAATTTTTTGATATCATAGCGTCTGTCACTTCCATTTTCCACTTTGAATCATTTATTTACCTATTCCTTTTCTGTACTTACACATTATCAAATAAATAAAGTATATATTTATAATCAAGCTTTCATCTTCCCAAATCCAATTCATGTTGTTGAAAACTTTTGCATCCTCTTCCCCTGTTTCAGCCCGAAGGACGTGCAGACCATCCTTCTTACCTGATACCATCTCCAACCTTTTGTTCCTCCTCCTCTTCTCCTAGTGCGGCAGGTGAGTAATATATAAGTTAGAACAATATTTTTTCTTTTTTTCTTTTTTTTCAACTGTTTACAATTAATACAAGGCATATCTATATGAAAGTATTATATAATTTTCTATGTTCAAAGATATAATTTCTTTGTATGTTTTAACTGATTTTTGTTTGTATATATATATATATTTCATATGGGACAGAGAATATATATGTACATGCTTTGTATTATAATAGTATATAAGTTGATATTATATGTTGTTTTAAGTATTATATATATTTCTGTATTTCATTTGCAGTAATATATATAGGGATAAAGTACTGTTTATTTGAGATTCAATTGTTTATATCCTACTTACTTACAAATTTTAATAGTATACGTATGATTTTATATTATTCGTTTATGCATAAGTATACAACTGTGTATACGTGTAATTATATACTTTATCCATAAAATTTCTAAGTATATATACATTGGTTTGTAGTGATTTATAGTATTGATTCTTATAAAATATATACGTACGTGGTTTACAAAGTCTTGGGATTTAACAGTTCTGTTACATATGTTTATTGTTTTATATAAAATAATAAAACTGTTATGTTAGCGTTTGTAGCTTTCTTTGTTACAGTAATATATAAAGTTATTTTGAAAAGTGGTCTCATCATTTTTCTTTAAACTTGTATATGTTTATGTATATTTCTACATAAAAGTTACAACATTTATTCAAATTTTATTATATTTGATTTTAATACATGTGTTTAATACAAACCAATGATTTTTCTTACATACGTATTTTGTTTTGATATTTGACTTAAAAAGAAGTATTAATTTAATAAGAAAATAATAATGTTATATTTTCAATTTATTTCAATCTGATTTGGATTTGTTCTTATAAAATTCTGTTGTCGGCTCTATCCATCGAATTCGTGCCAATCCTGCTTTGCTTTGAAACTTGTGCTTGGATTCGTAATTTATCCCACTTTCGTTCATCTCTAGCCTCGGAAGGTGAGCAATCACTCACGATTAACGTTCTTTTATTTATTAAATTTGATTTCAATTGAAATGACAATTGAAATATGAGGCTGTAGTTATTTAAATTGTTATATATGCTATTATCTATAACTGTTCACTTATGGGATATGACACCATATCCTATTGTTTATATTTATTTTGATGATATATGCATGTTGTTTTTATTATTTTCATATCTGTTATCACTCTGCAAGTTCCCTGTTAGTATAGAAATCATTCTGGGTTGAAATGATACATACCCGAACGGACTTTAGAATAGGAGAAAATCGTTATGGGTTGAAATGATAAACCCAAGCGATCTTCATTTAATTGAATTTGGGATTACGGGTCGAAATGATATCCACCCGTATATTTTTATTGTACGGGTTGAAATGATAAATATCCGTAGCACTTGACTATATGATAGGAAATATATACAGACACCATTGGTCCATATAAATATTTTGAAAATAAATTTCTACGGTTGAAAAGAAATATATGGGATTTAATAAATATTGGTTCTTAAAATATTTTGTATATAAAATGGAAAATTTATATATAGATTTAATAATAATATTATTGAGATTGATTTCATCCATATAATATGTTTGAGTATTATTTAAGATTTATATTTTAAAATTCACCGTTGTAAAAAGTTGAATAATTAAGATTGGGAGATAAATCTGGGTTTATTAAAAATGGTATTTTAAATAAGGATTTATTTAATTAAATCGATTTGAAATTATTGAATGGAAAATTTAAAGGTATGATTTTGTAACTGGATTTTTGATTTAAGTGATTTAATGAATATTTCACGTTTAATAAAATTAGAGAAAATATTTTGTAAAATGTAATTTAAGGTTACTTAAATGATATTGAATCTAATAAGGGAGTATTTCAAGACTAAATAATAATGAGGTTAAATCGAGATCTATATTAAACTGTTATATAGAACATTTAAATATTAAAGCCTTGAACTATATTGGAATTTAAATGGTTTATGTTGAGATTCAGATCTGTATTTGAATCAACGTAGTTGAATTTGTTATTTAACAACTAAATTGAATTAAAGTGAAATTCAGGTTGAACCAAATTTGAATTTATTATTTATAAAACTAAATTAAATAAAAATTTAGTTGAAACGTTGAATACTTAAAGTTTTAAAATATATTGAAATATAAAGGGGTATTTTTGTGATTACAAATCCGAATTTGAGATCGATAAATTGAAGTGTTTATTTTAGGAATTGAGTTGAATTTCAATTGATAAATTGAGATTGAATTTAATTTAAATGGGAAAGTCGGGTTGATGTTGAAACGATTTGTTAAGTTGAGGGAATTGAAAATACTTTATTGTATAAATTATTTAATATATATAAATAATATTTTGGGAAATATAGAGATAGTTGAAGTGAAATGATATTTGGTTTTGAATTTTAAATTAAGCTGAAATGTCCACGGTGTTATAGTGTATATTTCTACCTTGTAGATAGTTCCATGGACCCTCAGAGGATGGTTATCCCAAACATCCTTTAAGTTATTTGTATTTCAGTTGATATTACACTTGAGTTGGATTTATTGATATAAGAATGTTAATCCCGACTCGAGTGTTTTGTGTTTTGCTTTACGCTCGGGTCAGACTGAGTGATACAACATTAGAGATTCACCTTTGGAGTTCGGAGTTTCATTTGGAGATCCAACTATCGATTCAGATTCCATCCTTTCCAATTGATCGGTTCAGAGAAGTCATCTGTTGCATTGGAGACTTCACTGCATTTGAACTATTCGGTTGTATTTTATTTCTAACTCTGATGTATATAGTAGCTTCATGAACTACTATTCTTTATCTATTCCGCTGCATTATATTACTCTGTGATCAGTGATTGATTTATTTATTGTATATTTTAAGTTTTGCCAAATTTTAATTAACAATTCGGTATTTTGAATTATTCAAGTCGGATATGTATGGTTTTATTGTCGATTTGAATGGTCCAAAATAGCGCGTCGTTACAGTTGGTATCAGAGCTTTGACTCTGGGCAAAACTTAACATATATGGTAAATTTATACAGAATCACTTTCTTCGAGTTGAATCTCTTCCTTTTGACTCGATTTCCTTTGAATATTGGAATGTCCCTCGGTTCCAAAATTCATTCTTGTCTCTTTCTATTTATATTCGTTTGATTCTGGAGTATCCCATAACTCCACTGAATGTTTTGTAAAGGGGGTGAAAACTCCTTTACAATTGGCATTGATTCACCGAAGATATCTGTATCCTCGATTTACGATGCTGTTATATCTTGACATGCCGAATTCTATCTTCGGCGATCGAATGTCGATTTGTTTTGGAATTCTGCATCGATTATATTCCTGAAGTCACGGTTGACCCGGTTAAGGCCGCCTGCGATTTATAGAAGTATATCCATCTTCTATTTTGTAATTTAATAATCTCATCTTCGATCGAGTCAATCTTCGAATTAGGATTCTATTGATTGGAGTTCCTCTAAATTTAATCTCTATCTTTGTTTAAAATCCATTCTTGAATCATCCTTTGAAAATCGGGTTTTGTTTGTATTTAAAATTTGTTTTATATATCGAAATTATTATTTTGATAACTATGATTTTATTCTATATATAAAAGTGAAAATGTTACCCTATATATAAAAGTATTGAAAGGTTGAAATTTTGAAAATTTATAGAAATTGATTTATATAAAAATGATTTATAACTGAAGAGTTAATTTGAAATTCGAGAATTGAATTCCGGTATTTTCAAATTGGTTTTAAGATTTTGGAAAATATATAAAAAAAATACGATTTAAAAGTATTTTTCGTATAAGAAATGTTTCAAACGAGTTCAAATGAATTCCAATAATTTTGAAGAAATTTCAAAGAAGTTTTCAAGAAAATAGAAGTCCAGAACTCACTTATGTCGCTGGAAAATAATTTCGGTGATGAATGCACGCATCATCGACATTGATTTTCGAGTTTCAGAGTGGGGGAGAGGCCTCTTTAATAGCTTCGCTATGCGAGTGATTTTGTAAAACCGTTTTGATTTCAAATTCCGAACTATAATTTGATATTTTCGAAAGATATATGTATATATTTGAAACAATTTAAAGTGAGACCTGTGTTCAGTCCTCGAGCTTCGGATTTGATTTAGTATAATCCTATCTATTGAAATTGATTATTTGATTTATGTTGATTTTCTACTCTCGAATTTGGAAATTTGATTTCCCTAACTATTTTAAATGTTCGAACACTTCCAAATCGAGATTAAATTTTCAAAGCTAAGAAATTTCGAAGAGTATAAAATGTTTGATAAAGAATATAAATTTTGTTTTGAAATGTTTTGAAAAAAAAGTAGTTTTGAATAACGGTTTTCGGAAAGGTAAATTGGATATTTCAAATAGAAATAGATTGTTTAAAAGTTTTAAAGGGATAATTATAAATTTGGAAACCATTTTGAGTATAATTGATTTGAGAAAATATTTTGTTCTGAAATTAAATTGAAATTAAAAACCAGTACTTATATGGTGATTTTGGAAATGAATTTCTTTGACTTGAATTATTTTAATTTGGAAACTGGGATAATTTTCTAAACCTATTATTTTGGGAACTTTGAAATTTAGATATTTATTTTGGAAGAAAATTTGGTGAAATCATATATGATTTTTAAACTGAATTGATATTGAAATGATTTGAAATTGAGAACCTTATATTATTAAGCACTTGATTTGGGAGTGGTCGAACTTATGCAAAATGGATTTGTATAAGTATGAAGTTGATTTGAAATCTATTGATTTGAAAGGTACTCTATTTGGAAAGAGAATTTTATATAATCCAAGCTGTGACACCCCACCTCTATACCCACGCTAGCCAAGAACACTCCGGAGTAGTGCTGTCAACTAGCACAGAGAATAAGGCTGTTGAGGAGCGACCATCCATGTAATTGCTTATCACACGGTGGCTATAAATAATCTTCGGAAACAAACATAGAAATAATCATATCACAAATCAGTCACAGATATCCATATCACAAATGCGGAAGAAGATATGAATATATAACTAACACATGAAAGTGTACATCAGAGTAGTGGTCAATAAGATCCACGATAATACAAAAGAATAGCAACACGTGCTATACAAAAGAATACAACTATGAGTCTATATCTCAAGTGTATACAACAAAAACTGCTAATCTAAACAGTTAGCCAAAAGTCAGAGTGATGAATCCCTGGGAAGAAGTCAAGCAGAAGCACCTGTAACATCTCGGTCTGACCCGAGTATTATTTAAGAAAATAATAAACGGGCCAGTCTAGCTATAAATATCAGATGACATGATATAACATAAAAGATATGGCATAAACATAAACATCCATAATGACATACCACTATAAGTATGTAAATAATGATCAACAGAAGATCAATCAATAAGAGATAATCAATATCACAAGAATCTTCTCAAAGATTCGGAAAGGGCATCATACCCCAAACTTGTACTCATAACAAGTCAATGACATAAATTCTAGAAATCAATGCAAGAAGTCCAGAAATCATAGAAAAGAGAAAGAGGCCTATCACATGACGGTCCGAAGACCAAGAGGAGCTACCCCACATGTGTGAATGGAATCACACAGATTAAGGTCCAGACTAACCAAAAAGCAAAAAGGTATGTGTGAGTGGAATCACACAAGTGGTGTCTAGTCTAACCTCGCAACAAGAGACATCGCACAGTTGCTAGTCTAAATCATTAGAATGATCGTCATGATCGACGAGAAGTGTCAATTACACTAAGCTAGTAAATACAGAAGTTTAGCGTCATGTCCCATAACCACTTGCTTAACTTAAATATTTACGAACAAACTGTAAATCTTCACTAATAAAATTGTCACAAGAGGTTCAATCGAACAAGTCCAAGAATTAACCGACGAAGTGAACGCAAGCGTTTCATACCACTTGTTTTACTAAGTCGTTTAATTAGATTTCTCATCCGAGTGAGGTAACGGTTTGTATATACTAATAGATTGGAAAACGGTTTAAGAAAAGAGCTTTGTTATTAAAAATAGAGTTGAAATTGTTTGTTAAAAGAGTTTTGATATTTACTACTAGTATTGAAACCTTTATATTATAAAGTGACAAAACACAGAAGCAATTGTAGAAACAATCAGTCACAAAAATCGCATACGGAGATGTGAATAAAATCCAAGGAAATCAGCTCAATGTTTTTCAGATAAGATCCCCTACGGAGGGGGGTCCAGGGGGGGTGGCAACCCCCCAAGGTGGGGGTGCGGGGGCAACGCCACCGCTTACGGGGTTCGACCTGCCCGGTCAGGTCGCGGGGGTCCAGGGGGCAGCGCCCCCGGCGGGGCGCGGGGCAGCGCCCCCGGCGGGGCGCGGGGCGCGGGGCAGCGCCCCGTCCAAAACGGTACGACCTAAGTGAAGACAAGCGGCCTACGACCTAAAGCAAAATGAGGTCTAACGACCTAAGGGTTCACGCGACCTAACACGATGGCCGAGCGACCTAATTGGAGTTAAGGGAGGCAAGCGACTTAAGGTCCAACGACCTACGACTCAAGCAAGCCGAGCGACCTAGTGTGGAGGGGTCGAGCGACTTAAGGAAGGCAAACGACCTAAGGTCTAACGACCTACGACTTAACAGAGTCGAGCGACCTAAGGTCTAACGACCTACGACTTAACAGAGTCGAGCGACCTAAGGTAAATGGTCCAACGACCTAACTCGAACGACTTATCTGGAGCTTAGGTCGGAGACGACCTACGAGATAAACCAGGCCGACTTAGTGGACGAGCGACCTAAGGTGTAACGACCCGCAAATCCGTACCCCTTGAGTCAACACTATTCTACACATAACAACTCAAGTTGTACAGAAATACGAATCATTTGGGTTTAAGAAGAAGAGGTAGAAGAAGAGAAAACAAAATCAACATCAGAATCTAACCATCGCAGCGGAATAAAATATAATAGATAGTAAATAATCTTTACTCAAAATCAAATATATCTATTTACATACATTACATCATCAGAATACATTAGTCACAACTCAACATCAATATCATACAATGGGTACACAACAACTCAACACAGCGGAATACGTATATCAATATACAAGTACGAGAGTACGTTTCGTCATCCAGCTCGTCTCCTGAGCTCCACAGCATCATATCCTGTATCCTATAATACTCGGTCTGACCCGAGCATTACAGTTAAATAACACCCGAGTCAGTCTGGATTACCAGCGTGAGAAAATCACACCCATTTTATTATTAAAGTTTCAAAAATCCTTTGAAAACAAAAGCATCTCGTAAGACCACGCCACAAATAAACATGTCGGGTTTTTACCTTACGATAGCTAAAACAATTTTATAGAAATCCTCTGATATTATAATAGGGTCTATACACAAGTACTTATAAAATAGCCGAAATTGTTACATTATTAAATTCCAGCTACTAGCCACAAAAGTGGGTAATACAAACAAAACTCGTACAAGGCTCGTAGGGAGAATGGATTTCCAACTAATGACTAGGCACTGGGGTACCACCTGTCACAGTACGGGGCCTAGATCACCGTACCGAGGATTACTCCCTTCATCCCCTGCAACACAAGGCCGGAACCATCCCTTACTGGACAGTCCCGAGTGAGATCACCCAGCGGTTGGGATCAGCAACCGCACCACTAAGCCGAAAAAGAAATAAGGGACATCTAGACTGGAATGACCTCACCCTGCTTGGGTGCTACCCACCTAACCTTGCTGCATATCCCCTGATTTTCAGTCATTCCCATTTGATGAGGCTTGAGGCTAAGCGTTACCTTTAGAACGTTTCACTTAGAATGCCCATCGCCCACCTGACGATGTTTCGCAAGCATTCGTCCATACAAGTCCGTCCCGGGTTCGAACGGAACCGAAGGCACTATTCCTACTACATCCATTTTGGAAATATCCTCAGGATTAGTAGCGACTAGCCCTTTGCACTTCACTGCTCCATCTTTGACTCCGAACACGTTTTTCGCACGAAACGTACAAACCGGATCGAAGTGGTTTTCGAGAAATAAATCTCGATCCCGGTCTCTTCGAAACGATCAACGCATTTGTCCAATATTGATAGTCGGTTATTTAACTATCAATTAATATTCACAAACATCCATCAACCAATAAATAATTTCCCAAATTATTTATTAATCCCAAAATATCTTCCCGAGATACATATATTTCAAATTTTCAACCCCTTTTGAAAACAGTTTCAAAACCCGTTTTCCCTTCCCAGGGTACATTCCCAATTATTATTTCCATTGGAACGCCAAGTACAAACACTTAAGTTTAAAATAATTTAAAAAACGTTTTTTTTTTAAAATATGCTTATAACTTTTAAAATTATAACTTAAATATTTTATTAAAATAAATATACTAACAAAATATTTTGTATAAGACAATTTATAAAATATAAACTAAATTTCCTCTTTTAAACTCAATACCAAGTTACTTTATATAGTTATTTCAATAATAGATTTAGAAAAATATACTTGCTTTAAAAATTTAGATTTAGAAATAATAAACTTTCCAAAACCTGCTTTTTAAAAACGACCTTAAAAACTTTAAATATTTTTGAAAACCATACTTGGCTATCCAGGGAAATCCTCTTCTGTTTCCCATTTCTTAAAAATAAATCACCATTTATTTTTAAACAAATACCCATTCCTTTAATAAATTCTTACCTCGAATTTATAAAATATCCACCGACATTTTATTTCACTTTATAACCCAGTCATAAAGTCCCAAAATCTCTCTTCACTTTAAATTTAAATTTTAACACCTAAATCAATTTTACAATTGATTTCCATTTACTTTACCATGAAATAAATTCTCTTACTTCATTTATTTCAAAATTTATTAAATTTAGATTTAATTTCCAATTTATGTTTTAAAATCTTTAAACTGAAAAATACCAAATTCAGATTCCTCAATTTCCTTTCTTTACCTTTAAATTTAATCCTTACATTTAAAATAATGACTTTTATTCACTTAAGTTCCAGAATTTATTATTCCTTTGTTAATTCAATTTCCTCATATTCCATATTTTGTTAGAGTTTATAAATCACTCTATTTTATTTTATTTTCACTTCATTATTCAATTTATTCCAATTTACTAGAATTATTTACTTAAAATTTTACTCTTTTATTACCTTTCAAAAATCCAATTCCATAGATTTTGGTAACTCTTTAAACTGAGTTATTCCATCCAACCATACTATCCAATATTCCAGTTATCCATAAAACAATCACAGGATATCAAATATTCATCACACAGAATATTAAATAATCTAATAAATTTGAGGAATCCAGTTGGATTCCTCCAACCTGTTTCCCTGCATCCACAGATGTTAGCACAATACTATTTACTAATTTCAGAATATATCATTCTGTAGCACATCAATCAATCCATTTCAACCATTCAAACAATTATTTAAATTTAATCATTTAAATTTAAATTTAAACTGAGTGAGATTAACTCACCTTTATTTTATTAGCATCCCGTTTCAATCCAGCTTGCTTCTTTTCAGATGTGGACCTTGAATAAATATTAGATGGTTTTATAAATATTCGAAATAAGAATTGAACCATTAAATAATTCAATTGGTTAACGATTTAAATTTGAACTTATTTTCTTTTAAATAATTTCTTAGTAACTAATAATAATTTAGATCTATTTTAACCAATTACATTTCATTATTTTAAGTTAAATAGTAATGAAAATGAGTATCTATGTATATTTACTGTCTAATCCTATTTCCAGTGGAATTATATATATATATAACTTCATGTTTATCTACACTAGACATATCTATACACATCAAATTTTTATTTATTAACAAACAAATCCAATACCTCACACGAGACGAAGAACACAGCCTCCACGCTCACATATGCTGTCGATCTCACCACGCATTCGTCCAGCTCCGATACCCACCTCGAAATCAACCGTGACTACAAGCAAAACCACGTCACCATCATGCGTACGCGTGCGCCACGCCGCGCGTTCCAGGCTATGCCCCTGCAACGCAAGCTTCAACAATCACCGCCGAGAGTCCATCTTCTAATCGTGAACGCGCTGCCATAGCCTCGTACCCACGAACGCCTGCTTCGATTCGCCGAGCCCACCATATCGCGAAGCACACATCTCCAAAATCGCACGACCCACCCCCTGATATCGCGGTCCCAATCGATTTCTCCTCACTTCGGCGTGCTCACACGCAAAACCCACAGCCACATCCTTCGAACCCCCCCTCGACCCACGACCCTATACTACCCAGATCAAGGTCGCGATTACTGGAAGGGTTGACAACAAGCTTTCGATTGAGAGTAAAGATCGAATACAAATTCGTAAAATATATATATATATTTTTTTTTTTACTAACTGGGTTTTTATTTCAAAAATTGAAAGAGGGAAAAGGGAATTGAAGAGGAGGGAGACGGCACGGTTTGTAAATGGGAAGAGAAGGAATTTAGGGGCCATTATTTTTCTCTGAATTTTGATTTACGTTGAGGAGTTTGATTCTATCTTTAAACAAACAGGGTTGCGTGATTTCGAAGAAGGAGAGGAGGCAAGACGTGATGTTTTTCAGAGTATAGGGTGGCTTGTCTGAGATAATAGTTCGGCATAGTTGAAACTAGGGTTACAGATGATTTGATTGAGTATCTTTTTTTAATAATAATACTTAAATTAAATCGATAATTATCGTCTAAGTGTTTATACCTCGTACGATCACACGTTACTTCCGAATGCTACGAAATTTGAAATCCGGAAATAATTCAATATTACGGATCCAATGGAACTGGTTTCGTCGAAATCCGAGACTGTGCCTCGGACGGCTATTTTTAAATTCAATTTAAACGGTATATTTCAAAACTGAACAAAACACTGCTAATTTTTATTTTACTACTTCTATTATCTTCAGTGTTATCAAAATAAATTTTATAAGCCTTCAAACTGCTTTTTAATAGGCTTAAAACTCCAGATTTAACATTTGACCCAATTTCTGATAATTAATTTCAACAATTAATTATCCAATAAATAGCGATATTTGAAATTAAAGTTAAAAATTAACTTTCGAATATTTAAAATTAATTAAATATTCCCATTTCAAATGTCTAAAAATTTCGGGTCGTCACATTCCTCCCCCCTTAAAAGAATTTCGTCCCCGAAATTACTAGTTGGAAGACTGATCCATAACCCATTAACTATTTCCTCAAACAAAACAATTTTTAACAACTTGGCAAACAAATCTTTTTATCGAAGACACTATAACTCTATCCTAGCCTTTGAACTTATCCATAACCCTTAAACCATATTACATACTTACTTATCAATTCAAATCTTAAATTTGAATTCAAATTTTAAATTATCAAAAATTTCTCAAAATTTTTCTAACTCTCTAAATTTTCGAAAAATTTCGCCAGCGTCTCCTTTGCGCGGCTAGCTCGGTACTACTACAAAAATGGCTCTACGGTCTCCCAAATCCAAAAAGAAAACAAAAGCCAAGTGGCTCAATCCAAAAACCCAATCAAATTTCATATAGAAATTCAAATACATACCTTTTTGTCGGGCCATTAATTTTAATCTTCTAAAATCAAACATCAATTTCTTTCTGCTTTTATAACACCTGTATATCCTGTTATAACAATAATGTCCATCCACCACACTCAAAATCATTTTGAATTTCTTTTGCACAAGTTTCAATATTTGCTTTATTTAAGCCCGTACGATGCACACATATTATTCGTACGCAATACCAAATCCGATCGCTCACTCGATCACACAATTTCATTTCCGAACTAGTATCGTCCACCCGACCTCCTAGTGCGGACTCAGATCTGGTTTCTTGATCAGAAACCGTCATTCTCCTTGCATAGTCATAACTATGATAGAGAATTTCCAGAATCAATCAACAATCCATATCCAGGTTCGCCGTCGAAAATCGAGTGAAAAATCCTAACTCGGATCGATATAACTATCTCGAAAATCTGTGCTCGAATTCTGGATCAATATAGCTATGCGAATAAATAATATACGTACACCTTACGTAATTAGCCCAATTTATTTTTAGCTACACCAATTCTCTTTTTATTCACATTCCCAGCTATCACTTTAACCTTCAGTTAATTTCCATTCAATTATTCTCTTGGAATAATTTTTCCCAATACCAAATTTACTTAAGAATTTCATTTTCCATTCCTTAAGTTTAATTTGAATATTGTATATAATTCTTATATAAATCTTCATTTTACTATTGAAGTTTATTTCCATTACCATCCTCTTTGCCTTTACAATTTCATTTAAGTTTAAATTTTGGTTTCCACTTTGAATATTGTATTAGTTGCACTTACTAATTAATTTAAATCTCAATTAAAGTTTATTTGCAAACTTTACTTCTTTGGTTTCTTCAATTTCATTCTCTTTACAATTGCACATTTTAAATTACACTTAAATATTCAGTTCCAGTTCTATGTGTTTAACAAATTTAAATCATTTATTATTAGTGAAAATTTCCAAAAATTTCAAAAATTTTCTAACTCCCAAAATTTACGGAAAATTTTGGCAGAGTCTCCCTTGTACGGAGGGACTTCTGCGATATCGCAGGATGCACAAAAACATATATACATCGGCCTCAGGCCGGAAATCAATATACATCGACCCACACGGTCGGAAAACAGAAAAACAGTTCATATTTCCTATTTGTATTGCGTAGGCGTACCTTATTTTAGCATTTTTAAGCAAGCGACGATTTATTTTAGCAAATTGCGCAATCAAATCCAGCCAAACGACTTCCCTGAACCTGTACTTACTCAATTCAAACATGTAAGTGCTATATATATATATAATTTCACTTACTTTCAATAGTTAAACACATGCATTACATAACTAATGTACATAAACAATTTTCATAAGCAATTTATATGGTTTTAAAGCTAATTCAATTGCTTTCAACAAATTTTCAAACCACTTTATCGTATTTAAGTGATTTACACTCACTTGTTTGCATACAATCCATTTTCAATCGAAACAACTCATGAAATTTTATTCAATGAATTCCCATTTTATTTGAAGCCAAGCTCTTGTTAATATAACTTGAGTTACTCAACTTAATTACTAATTTCATTCCACTTACCAAACAGGTTTTATTATAAACCATTTATAATTCAACCGATTTCAAAAATCAATTTTTAGTCAATTTCTATTCATTCATAGAATTTTGATTTTATTTATAACAAGGTCTTTTCCATTCTATTTCAACCTACTTGGAATTTTATTGGCAATACAAATCATTTTTATATTAATTCAATTCCATTCAACTTCAATTCAAATTTAATTCACTTACAATTTCAAGTTGAATTTCTATTAATAACTCAACATCTCTTTCAAATTTTATCATTTATCCGCAACTCAAATTTTTATTTAAACAATTCGAGTTCCATTTCCATATTCCATTAATTAATCTTGGAACATTCCATATTATTTACATCGAATATTCATCCCATAATTCATTTACAAACTCAACATTTGTCACCACAAAATTTGATATTCAACATACATTAAATCAATATTTGATTTTTATTTCAAAATTTCTTTATCTATTTTACTGGAGTTCAACCTATTTATTTTATAAGTTAAGTTTTGGATTTTCATTCACTTTCCAAATTCAAAACTATTTAATTTTGGCTTATTAATCTCATTTCTAAATTTTATAGGTCACATTTTATTTATTTTCACACTTCCATCTATCCACAACCAACCTCATTCACATTCTTACTTTTATCTTGGGAATATACATTTTTATTTATTCAATATATTTTATTATTCCACAAACATTTTTACATAAGATTCCAGAGTTTTTAAACAATTCCTAAAATTCCAAAATCAACTTTGAAATCAACTATATCCAAAATCCTTTGGTAAATTCAATTGTCCTCTGAATTTCAAGACCAAATCCAGTTCACAACCAATTCCATTTTAAAACAATTCGGCAGCAATTTCTCTTTTAGAAACTCGAAAATAAACATCGATGATGCTGCAGTCATCACCGACGTTATTTTCCAGTGACCGAAAGAGTTCGATGCTTTTATCCCTTTAAAACATTTCAAATATTCTTAATTTCCAATCTCACCAGATTCAATTTCAATTCAAAAATATTCCCGAAATAATACCACTATTATTTCTTCAAAACTTTTGAAAACCATTTCCAAATCCAAAGGAATTTAAACTTTTCCCCAAAATTCCAAACTTACTCTGGAACCTTCATCTTAATTTATTTTCATTCTCTGGAATTCTAATTCAAAATTATAATCTTATTTATATATGAAGTTATTTCAAATTTAAAAATTACATTTATAATCTATATTTCAAATTCCATTTTGTTATATAAATTTATTTTTCAACTTTGGTTATAAGTTTCAATTTCTTATTCAATTTTTATACAATAGCGTTAATAATTTAATATTATCATTCCTTAACAATCAAGCATCCAAATACTATAATAATTTCTGAAAATTATTTCTTTCATATACAAAAATAATTTGGGTAAAATTATTTCATTTACCCTATTTTAAAACAATACTGTGTCGAATTGTTCTATTTAAGTGTTTAGAGATCCCTATCAATAACGTTAATTACTCGTATTGACCAGAATCCATAAACCACTCAATAAACCAATCAACACAATATAAAACCATTTTATATTCACTAACAAATACGCGCTCATATCTATTAATACACTCAAACTCATTATAGAGTACTACGGACTCTACATGAATAATTCCCACCAAAGCCTAGGTTGTCGCCAACCTAAGCTCTGATACCAAGATTAACGACCCGCAAATCCGTACCCCTTGAGTCAACACTATTCTACACATAACAACTCAAGTTGTACAGAAATACGAACCATTTGGGTTTAAGAAGAAGAGGTAGAAGAAGAGAAAACAAAATCAACATCAGAATCTAACCATCGCAGCGGAATAAAATATAATAGATAGTAAATAATCTTTACTCAAAATCAAATATATCTGTTTACATACATTACATCATCAGAATACATCAGTCACAACTCAACATCAATATCATACAATGGGTACACAACAACTCAACACAGCGGAATACGTATATCAATATACAAGTACGAGAGTACGTTTCGTCATCCAGCTCGTCTCCTGAGCTCCACAGCATCATATCCTGTATCCTATAATACTCGGTCTGACCCGAGCATTACAGTTAAATAACACCCGAGTCAGTCTGGATTACCAGCGTGAGAAAATCACACCCATTTTATTATTAAAGTTTCAAAAATCCTTTGAAAACAAAAGCATCTCTTAAGACCACGCCACAAATAAACATGTCGGGTTTTTACCTTACGATAGCTAAAACAATTTTATAGAAATCCTCTGATATTATAATAGGGTCTATACACAAGTACTTATAAAATAGCCTAAATTGTTACATTATTAAATTCCAGCTACTAGCCACAAAAGTGGGTAATACAAACAAAACTCGTACAAGGCTCGTAGGGAGAATGGATTTCCAACTAATGACTAGGCACTGGGGTACCACCTGTCACAGTACGGGGCCTAGATCACCGTACCGAGGATTACTCCCTTCATCCCCTGCAACACAAGGCTGGAACCATCCCTTACTGGACAGTCCCGAGTGAGATCACCCCGCGGTTGGGATCAGCAACCGCACCACTAAGCCGAAAAAGAAATAAGGGACATCTAGACTGGAGTGACCTCACCCTGCTTGGGTGCTACCCACCTAACCTTGCTGCATATCCCCTGATTTTCAGTCATTCCCATTTGATGAGGCTTGAGGCTAAGCGTTACCTTTAGAACGTTTCACTTAGAATGCCCATCGCCCACCTGACGATGTTTCGCAAGCATTCGTCCATACAAGTCCGTCCCGGGTTCGAACGGAACCGAAGGCACTATTCCTACTACATCCATTTTGGAAATATCCTCAGGATTAGTAGTGACTAGCCCTTTGCACTTCACTGCTCCATCTTTGACTCCGAACACGTTTTTCGCACGAAACGTACAAACCGGATCGAAGTGGTTTTCGAGAAATAAATCTCGATCCCGGTCTCTTCGAAACGATCAACGCATTTGTCCAATATTGATAGTCGGTTATTTAACTATCAATTAATATTCACAAACATCCATCAACCAATAAATAATTTCCCAAATTATTTATTAATCCCAAAATATCTTCCCGAGATATATATATTTCAAATTTTCAACCCCTTTTGAAAACAGTTTCAAAACCCGTTTTCCCTTCCCAGGGTACATTCCCAATTATTATTTCCACTGGAACGCCAAGTACAAACACTTAAGTTTAAAATAATTTAAAAAACGTTTTTTTTTTTAAAATATACTTATAACTTTTAAAATTATAACTTAAATATTTTATTAAAATAAATATACTAACAAAATATTTTGTATAAGACAATTTATAAAATATAAACTAAATTTCCTCTTTTAAACTCAATACCAAGTTACTTTATATAGTTATTTCAATAATAGATTTAGAAAAATATACTTGCTTTAAAAATTTAGATTTAGAAATAATAAACTTTCCAAAACCTGCTTTTTAAAAACGACCTTAAAAACTTTAAATATTTTTGAAAACCATACTTGGCTATCCAGGGAAATCCTCTTCTGTTTCCCATTTCTTAAAAATAAATCACCATTTATTTTTAAACAAATACCCATTCCTTTAATAAATTCTTACCTCGAATTTATAAAATATCCACCGACATTTTATTTCACTTTATAACCCAGTCATAAAGTCCCAAAATCTCTCTTCACTTTAAATTTAAATTTTAACACCTAAATCAATTTTACAATTGATTTCCATTTACTTTACCATGAAATAAATTCTCTTACTTCATTTATTTCAAAATTTATTAACTTTAGATTTAATTTCCAATTTATGTTTTAAAATCTTTAAACTGAAAAATACCAAATTCAGATTCCTCAATTTCCTTTCTTTACCTTTAAATTTAATCCTTACATTTAAAATAATGACTTTTATTCACTTAAGTTCCAGAATTTATTATTCCTTTGTTAATTCAATTTCCTCATATTCCATATTTTGTTAGAGTTTATAAATCACTCTATTTTATTTTATTTTCACTTCATTATTCAATTTATTCCAATTTACTAGAATTATTTACTTAAAATTTTACTCTTTTATTACCTTTCAAAAATCCAATTCCATAGATTTTGGTAACTCTTTAAACTGAGTTATTCCATCCAACCATACTATCCAATATTCCAGTTATCCATAAAACAATCACAGGATATCAAATATTCATCACACAGAATATTAAATAATCTAATAAATTTGAGGAATCCAGTTGGATTCCTCCAACCTGTTTCCCTGCATCCACAGATGTTAGCACAATACTATTTACTAATTTCAGAATATATCATTCTATAGCACATCAATCAATCCATTTCAACCATTCAAACAATTATTTAAATTTAATCATTTAAATTTAAATTTAAACTGAGTGAGATTAACTCACCTTTATTTTATTAGCATCCCGTTTCAATCCAGCTTGCTTCTTTTCAGATGTGGACCTTGAATAAATATTAGATGGTTTTATAAATATTCGAAATAAGAATTGAACCATTAAATAATTCAATTGGCTAACGATTTAAATTTGAACTTATTTTCTTTTAAATAATTACTTAGTAACTAATAATAATTTAGATCTATTTTAACCAATTACATTTCATTATTTTAAGTTAACTAGTAATGAAAATGAGTATCTATGTATATTTACTGTCTAATCCTATTTCCAGTGGAATTATATATATATATATATATATAACTTCATGTTTATCTACACTAGACATATCTATACACATCAAATTTTTATTTATTAACAAACAAATCCAATACCTCACACGAGACGAAGAACACAGCCTCCACGCTCACATATGCTGTCGATCTCGCCACGCATTCGTCCAGCTCCGATACCCACCTCGAAATCGACCGTGACTACAAGCAAAACCACGTCACCATCATGCGTACGCGTGCGCCACGCCGCGCGTTCCAGGCTATGCCCCTGCAACGCAAGCTTCAACAATCACCGCCGAGAGTCCATCTTCTAATCGTGAACGCGCTGCCATAGCCTCGTACCCACGAACGCCTGCTTCGATTCGCCGAGCCCACCATATCGCGAAGCACACATGTCCAAAATCGCACGACCCACCCCCTGATATCGCGGTCCCAATCGATTTCTCCTCACTTCGGCGTGCTCACACGCAAAACCCACAGCCACATCCTTCGAACCCCCCCTCGACCCACGACCCTATACTACCCAGATCGAGGTCGTGATTACTGGAAGGGTTGACAACAAGCTTTCGGTTGAGAGTAAAGATCGAATACAAATTCGTAAAATATATAATTTTTTTTTTTTTACTAACTGGATTTTTATTTCAAAAATTGAAAGAGGGGAAAAGGGAATTGAAGAGCAGGGAGACGGCACGGTTTGTAAATGGGAAGAGAAGGAATTTAGGGGCCATTATTTTTCTCTGAATTTTGATTTACGTTGAGGAGTTTGATTCTATCTTTAAACAAACAGGGTTGCGTGATTTCGAAGAAGGAGAGGAGGCAAGACGTGATGTTTTTCAGAGTATAGGGTGGCTTGTCTGAGATAATAGTTCGGCATAGTTGAAACTAGGGTTACAGATGATTTGATTGAGTATCTTTTTTTAATAATAATACTTAAATTAAATCGATAATTATCGTCTAAGTGTTTATACCTCGTACGATCACAAGTTACTTCCGAATGCTACGAAATTTGAAATCCGGAAATAATTCAATATTACGGATCCAATGGAACTGGTTTCGTCGAAATCCGAGACCGTGCCTCGGACGGCTATTTTTAAATTCAATTTAAACGGTATATTTCAAAATTGAACAAAACACTGCTAATTTTAATTTTACTACTTCTATTATCTTCAGTGTTATCAAAATAAATTTTATAAGCCTTCAAACTGCTTTTTAATAGGCTTAAAACTCCAGATTTAACATTTGACCCAATTTCTGATAATTATTTTCAACAATTAATTATCCAATAAATAGCGATATTTGAAATTAAAGTTAAAAATTAACTTTCGAATATTTAAAATTAATTAAATATTCCCATTTCAAATGTCTAAAAATTTCGGGTCGTCACATAAGGTAAATGGTCCAACGACCTAACTCGAACGACTTATCTGGAGCTTAGGTCGGAGACGACCTACGAGATAAACCAGGCTGACTTAGTGGACGAGCAACCTAAGGTAAATGGTCGAACGACCTAACTCGAACGACTTATCAGGAGCTTAGGTCGGAGACGACCTACGAGATAAAGCAGGCCGACTTAACGTTTGCCTAGAGATTATAGGTCGGAAACGACCTAAGACTTAAAGCTTAACTCTCGTGCGACCTACGGCTTAAGGCCTAACTCGTGAGCGACCTACGACTTAAGGCTTAACCCGCGAGCGACCTAACTCCGAAGTGCCAATACTTCCAGAATGACCTAAAGCCCTGCGACCTATGGTACTAACTCGCGAGCGACCTAACGACTTAACTCGTGAGCGACCTAATTCCGAAGTGCCAATTCTTCCAGAACGACCTAAAGTTAACTCGTGAACGACTCACGACCCATGGACGAACGACTTAACTCCGAACGACCTAAAATTGGCCAGAACGACCTAAGTGCAGAAAATTCACCAAAACGCTAAAAATTGGAGTTTTTCGCCAATCCAATCCAAACCAAATGCTAACATGCATGCAAAAATGATAGGGAATCATTCCTAACTGTCCAATATAGTTATAGGCTAGAATTGTGAGATAAAAATCTCACCTTTGCACCAAATATCAATGAAAATGAAGTTTTAAGCAAGCAAGAATCAATCCTTCTTCTATCTAAGCACAAGAAGCTTGAATCCAATGTCTTCTTCTTGAATTTGGAGTAGAAAGATGGATTGCAATTGAATTTGAGTTTTGGAATTTTAATTTCCCATTCCCTCCACCATTAATGCCAAAGCTTGATTAGTTAGGAAATTTATGAAGAGTGAGGAGAAGAGGGTTGGAATTTGGGCTTAATAGGCTAAACTAACCCAAAGTCCAAAGCGGGAAAAGTTAGTGAAATTTCACTAACTCCAAACCTATCGATGTTTATACTTAAAAAAGTTGTAAACGACATTTCGAACTCAATGGAAGTAGTCTCGAGTCCTAATTTGACCGTTTGCAAAAAGTAGCTTTTCGGACCAAAATTCGATCAACGAGTTAATATTTAAATACAAACTCGATAAATATGCGGGTTGTTACACGAAGTCTATATAAGTATGATTTGATATACTATTGATTTGGAAAGTATTCGATTTGAAAAAAGAATCCTATATATAATGGACTTTATATAAGTATGATATTTGACGGTATTTGAAAAGGTACTATATGATATATATATTTTCGAAGCAATGATATGGAAAGTGCCTTCTGCTTGATATCCGCTTTGTGGCCACATTGTGGATTCATTCTATCGATATTATTCTCTTTGATTTTTGGTTTTCCGGATGTGATACTCGAGTGTTCCCACCATAGCATAATACATGGTTTTTTTTCTCTCGCGACTGCATAGCGAAATTGCCTGGCTGAGTCTGGCCTAGGGGTACGGATTGTTACCTGGGGGATTCAGGCGTAACCATTGTGTATCCTGCAATTAGTGTAGGTCGTGATTAGTAGCGAAACTGCCTGGCTGAGACGGCCTAGGGGTACGGATTGTTTCCTGGGGGACCAAGCGTAACCATTGTGTATCCTGCACTCTACTAGTCATCATGGTGTAACTCGCAGGGCTGAGAAAGCTTACGGATACGGATTGTTTCCTGGGGGATCCAGGCGTAACCATTGTGTATCTGCGAACCATGGTTGGACAAAGGTTTTGATTTGGTTGTTTTGTTTGGATTGTACTTTCCATATCTGTTTTAAAGGTTTTTCAAGTATTTTCACTAGGTGTTGAAACAAGTCTACTAAGTACTTGAAGAATTCTAGCTTTGCGCCTGATCAATGCATGGCCAGAGTCTGCAAAAACGACGATAAACTTGTTGGAACATCGAGTTATAAAAATATTTCTGAAAGAAAGATTTATTTCGATATAAAGGTATTTTATTATAAAGGTATTTTTCAACAAAGAAATTTTGCGTTAATATTTGAAATTGAAACTCTTATGGTTTGAAATTTACGATTCATGCCCGATTCTATTCTTTAAATCTACCTTATCTTCTCAGCTTTAGTTGTTCACCTTGATTCTGTTTTTCCGAATCTACCTTCTTTCCTTTTTGAATATAATCGTTTAAATATTGCTTATTTTTATGCTACATTTTTTAATAGAAAATTTTAGTCTTATAAATATTTTTGAAGTTATTAATTAAATAAAGCATATTTAAAGTAAATGATTTATTAATAATGTTTGAAAAGTATCTAAAGACAAATTTATAAACTTATGAATTATGGATTTAATGTTTCAATAGCTTCTTTGTAAATATAACTAATGATGCAAATAATTGTTTTCAAATAGCTTTCATATATGTATAAAGGTGTTAGTTAAACATATTAAATTCCAATGAGTTTTGAAAATTTTAAAGTATTAAAGTTTACTGAATCGCAAATGAAGTTTTCAGATGAATATTTCAAGTAAAATTTATATAGTTTTAAATTAATTATTTACCCTTGACTTTCAATCTACCTTTATTTCTGGTTGTTCTATTCCCCTACCTCCTTCCTTTTCGGGGAGGAAAAGTTTTGAGTGGGGGAGAGTGTAACGACCCATAAAATTTTAATAATTTTTAATTGGTTTTATAACGTAGTTAATTTGGATTTTGAGAAATTTTAATAATAATATTTCGAAATAAAGTTTTAATATTTGGTTTACGTATAATTAAATATAGCAAATGGTAAATTTTCAATTAATTATATGAAAGTTTATTTATTATATAATTCTATTAAATTCAAATAAGTTAATAATTGGTGAAAATAAATTAATTTTCAAGACCTGAATATTTTTACATAGAAAAATTCTAAATCATCTTCTGATTGAGACGTCATTTTTCGTTTTCCCAAATTTGGAATTTTATAGCTTCGTCGATCTTATTTTCTACGTTTTTACTGCATTTATTTTCTGCTAGTAAAAATTCGAATTTTTATAATTCAATCGTACCACCAATATCTATATATCATTTTGATCGTCTTGTTGTACTGATCAGTACGGTATATTTATTTCTATATTTTGAGATCCGATACGCGACGGAAACAATAAAAACATGCGTCATCAGTGCTGAAATTTGTGACTTGGATTTATCTACTTTTCAAATTTGAAACCGTACAACTCATACCATATTAAATTTCTTTTAAAGCTTTTAGCTAAATCTATGGGTGAGCGTTGCCACACCTTTCCACCTTATATTTAATTCTCTGCCATTTCAATTTGCATTCTATCCGTTCACATTTCATTTATTCCTTTTCTACCATATATTCCATTATCTCTTTTTGCTATTTGCTAATTGCTATTTGCTCATTCACGCGATCATTCAATTGAAATCAAAATTTCAACCCTTACTTCTCTTTTCTTTTCATATTTGAAACGTACTATTAAATCAAGCCATTAATTGCTTTAATTTTTTTTTCTTAAATCAACGTACAGGACACACAATTATAAATTGCATTAAATTTTCTGATGAACCACACCATGACCGTTTATATTACATTCATTTGGAATATATTCATTTGTTTGAAATCTTTCCCTTTCTTTCTCATCTTAGTTGGGAATAAAATAAATTTCAGCGGAAACCACGTTTCAATGCTTTTAACTCTTTATAACTTTTGATAAAATTTTCTGTCCTTTTTGAAACTAAAACGTATAGGGATATACGTTTCTCATTTATTAATTTCTAAATCCTCCTGTTGTCCTTTTCATGTATGTTATATTTATTTATATTTTAACATTTTTTATTTATTTCACTCATCTCCCAACACGTTTCTATTTACTTGCTGATTTGTTGCATACGTTTCGTTTTGGAAAAATGCGATTCATTCCTATTTATTTCATTCCTCACATTTATTTCATCTTTTACTGAAATTCGACCGTTGCCACGGTATACCATTTTGGAAGTATGAATGTACAAAACATGCATACGTTTTATCTTTGGTTAAATTTCTCTGTCCATTCCTTTTTCCATTTTGATATCCTTGCCTTTCCAAACTCATTACGTACTGTCCAAACAAACAAAAATTTATTGCTTTAATTATTCAGCTCAATCCAAGGGACCGTTACTATTCAAATCACTTCTTATTTATGGTATACGTTTCTTATCTTTATTTGCCAATGGTTCTTCTTTTTATTGCCTTAAATACTTTGCTGAATCAATGGACAACCGTTCCTATTAAAATTTTCTTTTGATCTGATCTGTGGCGTACGTTACTTTGAAATAAATTTTTAGATATCATAGCGTCTGTCACTTCCATTTTCCACTTTGAATCATTTATTTACCTATTCCTTTTCTGTACTTACACATTATCAAATAAATAAAGTATATATTTATAATCAAGCTTTCATCTTCCAACATCCAATTCATGTTGTTGAAAACTTTTGCATCCTCTTCCCCTGTTTCAACCCGAAGGACGTGCAGACCATCCTTCTCCCCTGATGCCATCTCCAATCTTTTGTTCCTCCTCCTCTTCTCCTAGTGCGGCAGGTGAGTAATATATAAGTTAGAACTATATTTTTTCTTTTTTTCTTTTTTTTTCAACTGTTTACAATTAATACAAGGCATATCTATATGAAAATATTATATAATTTTCTATGTTCAAAGATATAATTTCTTTGTATGTTTTAACTGATTTTTGTTTGTATATATATATATATATTTCCTATGGGACAGAGAATATATACGTACATGCTTTGTATTATAATAGTATATAAGTTGATATTATATCTTGTTTTAAGTATTATATAGATTACTGTATTTCATTTACAGTAATATATATAGGGATAAAGTACTATTTATTTGAGATTTAATTGTTTATATCCTACTTACTTACAAATTTTAATATTATACGTACGATTTTATATTATTCGTTTATGCATAAGTTTACAACTGTGTATACGTGTAATTATATACTTTAGCCATAAAATTTCTAAGTATATATACATTGGTTTGTAGTGATTTATAGTAATGATTCTTATAAAATATATACGTACGTGGTTTACAAAGTCTTGGGATTTAACAGTTCTGTTACATATGTTTATTGTTTTATATAAAATAATAAAACTGTTATGTTAGCGTTTGTAGCTTTCTTTGTTACTGTAATATATAAAGTTATTTTGAAAAGTGGTCTCATCATTTTTCTTTAGACTTGTATATGTTTATGTATATTTCTATATAAAAGTTACAGCATTTATTTCAAATTTTATTATATTTGATTTTAATACATGTGTTTAATACAAACCAATGATTTTTCTTACATACGTATTTTGTTTTGATATTTGACTTAAAAAGAAGTATTAATTTAATAATAAAATAATAATGTTATATTTTCAATTTATGTCAATCTGATTTGGATTTGTTCTCATAAAATTCTGTTGTCAGCTCTATCCATCGAATTCATGCCAATCCTGCTTTGGTTTGAAACTTGTGCTTGGATTTGTAATTTATCCCACTTTCGTTCATCTCTAGCCTCGGAAGGTGAGCAATCACTCACGATTAACGTTCTTTTATTTATTAAATTTGATTTCAATTGAAATGACAATTGAAATATGAGGCTGTAGTTATTTAAATTGTTATATATGCTATTATCTATAACTGTTCACTTATGAGATATGACACTATATCCTATTGTTTATATTTATTTTGATGATATATGCATGTTGTTATTATTAATTTCATATCTGTTATTACTCTGCAAGTTCCCTGTTAGTATAGAAATCATTATGGGTTGAAATGATACATACCCGAACGGACTTTAGAATAGGAGAAAATCATTATGGGTTGAAATGATAAATCCAAGCGATCTTCATTTAATTGAATTTGGGATTACGGGTCGAAATGATATCCACCCGTATATTTTTATTGTACGGGTTGAAATGATAAATATCCGTAGCACTTGACTATATGATAGGAAATATATACAGACACCATTGGTCCATATAAATATTTTGAAAATAAATTTCTACGGTTGAAAAGAAATATATGGGATTTAATAAATATTGGTTCTTAAAATATTTTGTATATAAAATGGAAAATTTATATATAGATTTAATAATATTATTATTGAGATTGATTTCATCCATATAATATGTTTGAGTATTATTTATGATTTATATTTCAAAATTCACCGTTGTAAAAAGTTGAATAATTAAGATTGGGAGATAAATTTGGGTTTATTGAAAATGGTATTTTAAATAAGGATTTATTTAATTAAATCGATTTGAAATTATTGAATGGAAAATTTAAAGGTATGATTTTGTAACTGGATTTTTGATTCAATGAATATTTCACGTTTAATAAAATTAGAGAAAATATTAAGTAAATTGTAATTTAAGGTTACTTAAATGATATTGAATCTAATAAGGGAGTATTTCAAGACTAAATAATAATGAGGTTAAATCGAGATCTATATGAAACTGTTATATAGAACATTTAAATATTAAAGCCTTGAACTATATTGGAATTTAAATGGTTTATGTTGAGATTCGGATCTGTATTTGAATCAACGTAGTTGAATTGTTATTTAGCAACTAAATTGAATTAAAGTGAAATTCAGGTTGAACCAAATTTGAATTTATTATTTATAAAACTAAATTAAATAAAAATTTAGTTGAAACGTTGAATACTTAAAGTTTTAAAATATATTGAAATATAAAGGGGTATTTTTGTGATTACAAATCCGAATTTGAGATCGATAAATTGAAGTGTTTATTTTAGGAATTGAGTTGAATTTAAATTGATAAATTGAGATTGAATTTAATTTAAATGGGAAGGTCGGGTTGATGTTGAAACGATTTGTTAAGTTGAGGGAATTGAAAATACTTTATTGTATAAATTATTTAATATATATAAATAATATTTTGGGAAATATAGAGATATTTGAAGTGAAATGATATTTGGTTTTGAAGTATAAATTAAGCTGAAATGACCACGGTGTTATAGTGTATATTTCTACCTTGTAGATAGTTCCATGGGCCCTCAGAGGATGGTTATCCCAAACATCCTTTAAGTTATTTGTATTTCAGTTGATATTACACTTGAGTTGGATTTATTGATATAAAAATGTTAATCCCGACTCGAGTGTTTTGTGTTTTGCTTTACGCTCGGGTTAGACTGAGTGATACAACATTAGAGACTCACCTTTGGAGTTCGGAGTTTCATTTGGAGATCCAACTATCGATTCAGATTCCAGCCTTTCCAGTTGATTGGTTTAGAGAAGTCATCTGTTGCATTGGAGACTTCACTGCATTTGAACTATTCTGTTGTATTTTATTTCTAACTCTAATGTATATAGTAGCTTCATGAACTACTATTCTTTATATATTCCGCTGCATTATATTACTCTGTGATCTGTGATTGATTTATTTTTTGTATATTTTAAGTTTTGCCAAATTTTAATTAACAATTCGGTATTTTGAATTATTCAAGTCGGATATGTATGGTTTTATTGTCGATTTAAATGGTCCAAAATAGCGGGTCGTTACAATCATATTATAAATTTAAATAAAATATTTATTTTATTTGAAAGAAATTTAGAAATTTTCTAATTAAATTAGACTTCATAGGCTCAATATAGATCTAATATGGTAAAAAAATTGAAATTCAAGCATACCTTCCCTTGCGGGCTGACCTGGTTCCAAAATTTAGTAGCATGTTGTTTACTTGTAGTAGTAGAAATGTTTTAGTACATTTGATTTTCATTCTTATATACACAAGCCGCCTATGTATTTAACGAAAACCAGACTATTTGTTTTGTCTTCCAAAATATTTGCTCAACCTCTAGATGCTTATTTATGATTATATCTTAAAATTCACAGGCGTTGTTATTGCTCCTGCTAAATTTGAAACACTTTTGCTATGATATTAAAATAATCCCCTTTAAATCATTATTTAGAAGTTCTACTTCATGGTCAATGTACCCAAACTTATAGTCATTTTGTGAGATTATTTGTGAGCAGTATCCAATTCTACTTTAAGCATGTTGACTAGCGAAATTGTTTAATAATTTCAATATTTGAAATTAACGTGGTCATTTCCCATCAACCATGCTTTATGCTATTCAAACTACATTGATCTTTTTATCGAAGACTCTCTTATGGACGATGGTTCATATCTTTTAAGTACAATTTCCAAAATATTATTTTTCAATGAATTTGATATCCATTTCATATTTAAAGTCTCATGCAATATGGCAGAGTGTATACTCTCCTCGATTTATCGATAGCCGATGAGATTCTCACTACGAACGAATCATTTATTGAGGTTGATAAAAAACTTGTAGTTTCTCTTGATTATGCAAAATTCATTATTATGCATTCTTTTAAATTATTTCTTTTTTCGCTTGTTTAAATTTATATCATCGACATAAACAATTTCTATATACGAACCTTAGATTGCATCCAAGTCTAGCGTACTTGCACTACTAGTTATTTCTTTAGAAAGAATATAACGACTGTCCTACACTTCTGATACCCAGTATACCCATATACACCTCTGATAACCAGTATACCCATATAGTATGCAGTAATGGTACTCAACCTACGTAGGGTGATAGTTAAGGGTGAAGAAACATCAATCAAAGAAAAACATGTCGGTTTCCTTTACAACACATAGAATAACATGTAATAATCACATAGATACAAACATGCAAGATAGTAATATAACTAAGATAAATCACAAAATCAGAGCATGATTGGTTCATCATAGTTATACAACATAGGTAATAGAGTTCATACATCAAATAATAAGCTCAAATACTATCTCTAATAATAGTCAAGCACTGGTAAAGCTCCATAATGCTGCATAGCGGAAGCTCTAAATTATAAGTATGGATAAGCGCCAACCACTTGCTCGTCCTTCAAATGATTCCATGTGCTAATCTCAGACATAATTTATGGTCTACTCATTTAAGAGTGCCTAAGATAATAAGAAGAAATTCATAAGACTCGAATCAGGCAACAGTCCGGTGAGGGCGTAAATAATCTCAAGATTCTATAAAAGTCAATATAGCACATAGGAACACTAACTATGAGAAATCATACTACTCTACACTTGCGTCCAACAAGTAAGCACATAATCCAAATATATGTTGTACTATCATCGTATTGGTGTAGAATACTAAGTACCATATGGGTGTTGGGGAATCTAGCATAGTAATACCTATATCACATGACATCCATCCTAACTACACAATAATGGAATCAAACACAACAATCATATCGCATATAGCAATCAAAGCAATCAAAATGACCATCACTAAGGTCTCGCATCATCACCAAGTTGCTTTCGGATATATTATAACTCATACGACCACCATATAGGGCAGCTACACACTACATCACAATCGCATTCGATGCTCGATAATATAACCATC
The DNA here is from genome assembly GCA_030765085.1 of Allium cepa. Taxonomy (NCBI): domain Eukaryota; kingdom Viridiplantae; phylum Streptophyta; class Magnoliopsida; order Asparagales; family Amaryllidaceae; genus Allium; species Allium cepa. The sequence continues at coordinate 572,856,637 of CM060937.1, read as the reverse complement.
ATATATGGACTGCCTTCACTAATGCATGTCAGACCATCACCAAGGTGTAGGGTACATAGGTGGACATCCTCGCATAACATTTCCCAATGAAAACATACATCACATCCATAGTTATCAACGATCCCTTCAGCATATGACTCGATAGTAGAACACATTACATTCCACTCTATCATTTCACAACGTCAAACGTCCCTCCTTAATAGTCCTACGAAAACATCTCGCTTAAAATACTTGATCCATAAGACTCGCATTATCGGTCCATCGATGCTCGGAACACTCCATAAAGCTCCTAAGATTCTCCCACGCCATCCTCGAAGCAACTCATCACTTTCCCTAGGGTCCGACCCAAAGCAATCCCTTAATTCACTCAACTTGAACTCACATTGTCACATCATCACAAGACTGTTCGGCAGTGGCTATGACTTCCAAATTGGAAACCAAAATTTGTTTGAACACATAGCCAATTATTCATGATCCCACATGAATTCCTCTTTAACTTCACCAATGTTAGACTGGTCGATAGAGACTGATTAGGGGTCGATACCGATCCAACTTGAGCTGTACTTGGCCAAATTTAGTTAAGTACAATATCCATAACTCCATTATAGCACGCTCGAAGGTCTCATCGTGTCTTCTTCCTCTTGGCCCGAATCTTTTAGCCCAACTCCTCAAACTCCAAACTGCATGCCTCAAACTGTTTGTCTTAGGCCAATATCGTTCTGGGGTCTCATCCTTTTTATGTTTTTAAAGCTAAAGCCTGAAGTAAATCATCACTTGAGCCAGAAGAGATCATCAAGCCTCCACCAGGTTTCCTTGTGCACACTTGTGCACCCATTACAAACCCAAACCATCCGGGTCTGAATGTTGCTAGACCGTTCGAAGTTGACAGGTGCACTTGGCCAAAATTGGCCAAGTTACTACACCAACTCCAACATCGGTATTCCATCCCTCTTTTACCCCCATTTTGGTGAAAACACTTGGATATGAAAACAGTTAATCGTTTTACAATCTCTGGCACTTCCATCACCCCACGCACTCAAACATATCATACGTACATCCAAACGATCATTTGCAAGCATAACACAACGTACAAACATCATAACAACCAATACAATCAAAAATCATGCATTTATAACACTGAAAATTGACCATAAAGAATAATGACGATTAGCTTAGTCAAATACCCAAAAAGGAATTAAAATCGACGTCTAATATTTCAAATTTGTTTTAAAATCAATGTTAGATCTAGATCTATGATAAAACTGTTTAACAATTGGGAACTATCTTAAAAAAAATCTTTATACTATATTAGCAACTATAGTATAGCAAGAAACGCATATCACTCAGCTATAATTTAATTAGCACAAAAGTCAAGGTTGAAACGTTCCAAACATCAGTTGCACAAATCCAAATGCAACAATCCCATGATCCAATGGCCTTCTTCACTAATTACCCTCTTAATTGCTAAGTCTTGTAAATTAAGGTAAAGATTTATGATGTTTTTTAGTTAAGGAGTTGTTCAACGGAGGTTTAGAATAATTTTTTTGATGCGGAAAAGCGATTAAAGATTGTCCGATCAGCTTCTATTAGCTCAAATTCCCAAATGGGTTAGTGGTCTAAGTATGGGCTCAGAGTTACTTATCCATTAATCTACTCAAAAACTATCTAACTTCAAATGACCATTGTTAACCAAATTTATGGTCAACACCCCAAGAGTCCAAGTAGATGGACTTAAGGTGAAATGGTTGTATGTAGAGCCTTTAAGGAGGGTAGTAAAGCCTTCAGAAATGGAAATAAGAATCTTGATTCTGTAGAATATGACCTACTCGAAAGGTCGGAATGTAGAAATGTTAGGTTTCGACTCCGTTGATAGGATCCGAGGAAAGGAAAATGAATTATTCCTGTTGTAAATGTTGGAACTGGACTAGCCTGCAACGGAAGTTATGAGTGAATTTCAAAATTTTTACCCTATTAGATCTTTTATTAGGCCTATGAAGTCTAACCGAATTAGAACATTTCAAAATTTCATTTAAATAAAATACTTATTTTGTTTAAATTCAAATATATTAAGATATGAAATAAATTTATTTGATTTAGTTCATACATAAATGTATCATATACAAATATGTGTGAATGCATGTGTAACATAATAATCCATGAAATGTACAATATGTCCATACATAGATGTTGGGGGATACATCGCAATAGACAAATTAGCTTATTTTGTATGTCAAGTATGTTGTCCAAATATGTTCATGTATATTTGCTACAAAATACACACATATGTATGTATAAATATATTATATATAGTATATGAATATAAAACAGTTATATATTGATAAATATATATATATATATATAGAAAGAGAGAAAAATTATTAAAAGTTATTTACAATTCAAAATTTAGTTTTGCAAACATAATAATTTTATTATTTCAATTTGTATATATTATGAATAAAATAATGTTTTCATCCATAAATAATTAAAATAAAATAATCTATCGATGAAAATTAAAAATTTTAATTTTCAAAAATCTAGGATCGTAAAATAGAGCTTAGGAAAAATCTGGATATGATTCAAAGTTGAAATATTATTTTTGAAAACAAATACAATGATTTCAGAAATAATTATTTAACATAAAATAATATACTATTAAAAATTCAAATTTTAAAATTTTAAAATTCAAGAATTATAAATGAAAGGTTACAAAATTTTTTGAAGAATATTTCAATTGAATTATTATTTTTAATAAGTCATAAATAGTATTTTCAAAATAATATTAATTATTAAAAATAATATTTATCGAAAAATTCCTAAATTTTTTATATATGTTTCTAAAATGATATAATATTTTAAAAATATAAAACTAAAATTTTTAATGTATTAGTTATTTTATATATAATTAAAATTAAAAAAATTAATAAATGTTAATTTAAAAATATGAATATATGTATGATAATTAATTTTTAAATTTTTAAATTAATATTATGTATAATTAAGTGTATAATTTTTTTTTAAATCACACACACACACACATATATATCTATATATGCATATATGCTATTATGAGAAAAAATATACACTAATATATATATATATATATATATATATATATATATATATATATAGTGTGCGTGTGTTGTTGAATATGCGAGTATATGATTTTTGATTGATGATAATAAACACATATATATTCATTTAAATGTATTTGTTAGTGTACTATTTTATTTTTCACATAATTAAGAAAATATTTGGTGAATAAAATAAATAACACGGAATTTAAATCCAAATAGATATTTTGTTCAAACAAATATTTATTTCAATTTTGAATAGTACAAATTCAAGCTCTCACTATACAATTTTGATTACAGTACAAATTCAATTACATCACAATCTTTCATTTACAAATGTCCTCACTACATACCGCTCATTCACTCATAATTTATCTTCAACTTCATTCCAGATTGAATCCAGCATCTGAGCAATCTGCAAAAATAAATTTTGACGCAGTAAAATTGAAAAGAAAATATTTTTTTAGTGTAAAATAAAATGTGATTTTGAAATTTTTATTTGCTTCAGTTATTTGGTTTGTTCGTCATCATTTAATTTTGAATCCATCATATACACTGTACATGCCACAAGGCCGTGCACATATATATACACTTGATACGATTAAAGAGACATGTGAGCACAAGGTCAAACCCAAATCAAAAGCCGGATTCAACTCAAGTGAAATAAATAAAGTCACGACACGAGCACAAGGTCAAACCCGAGCTTTAAAGCTGGATTCAACATAGGTACAGTCCAAAAATACAAGCACAGTATGTACAAAGTCAATGTAATAGTGGTGAAACATGAAGAGAACAAGACTGCATCAAGTAATCAAGTCAAGAAGACTGTTCATGAAGACAAACTCAAGTGAACCAGTTTGATATGCTATGCACAAGAAACCGAGGGCAAGACCAATGAACTTAAATACCAAATGTACAGGTTCAAATGGTCAAGACAACCAAAATTACTCAAAGCATAATAATACTCAAGAACTACACAAATGATCACTGTGACACAAAATACACAGTGCATGCATCACCAAACCAGCTAAAGGACATCATATAAACCAGAGAGACCAGCCATGACCAGAGAGAAGCCAAAGCCAATGAACGAAGTGCACATATATACACATGACGGTGAAACAGGCCAAAGAGTAGTTCAACTACATGAACCACACTGACTCAAATCAAATACAACCAGACAAGTTCAGACATGAACAAGTTACAATATGCAAACATACATAGACAGTGCACATATTAACAAATCGACAACAGTTCAACCAACATCAGTGCACATGAGTTCAAATGAAAAATCAGATGTCCCAAGACCGGACTCAAAGCAACTCGAGCTAGCTAAATGAACCAACTCCAAATTCAAACCCAGTGCAACTTCAACCTGAACCAGAGCATGCACAAGCTCATACGCAATATCAAAATACATGAAGTGTAACTACAAATGCCAAAGTGAAGCAAGAAGACTTCAATATGCAGAGAGTCAAGGAAAGTGATCGAAGAATCAAAAGTCAGAGCTGTGTAAAAATACCATCACAAAACTATCATAACTAAAGGCCAGCAAATCGTGGAAATCATCACATAAACAAAGTCAAGACCGAACAACATGAAGCATAGGGATGAAAGCATCAAGTAGCAGTTTTGATCAAAGACAAAGAATACAAAGTCAACTGAAAATCAAGTCGTGGTAATCAAGAAATCAAATAGGTTCAACAACAGTTTCAAACCAACTTCGAAACCGTGATATCCAAGAAATCGAACAAAGTCAGAAATCAACACCGTGGGTATCAAGTAATCAAGCAACGAAAGTCATGAATTTGAACAAGGCGGAAATCATCACAAACATTCAACGTAAATCAAAAGGCCGAGAAGAATTCAAGAAAATTATCAGACGAACGAAAATCAAAGGGTTCGAACCCTGTATAAACAATAAACATCATCGGCAAAATTAGGATTCGAGTTTAAGCAACAACAGAGCAGACTTTAATCAATAACTCGAATCAAATTGAGTTCGAGCATATAAACAAGAATCAATAAAAAGGAATCACATACCATATCATTCAACCAAACTAGACAATTTGAAGTAGCTGTCTACAATTCAAAGTAACACCTGATCGAAAAAGCAACGTTAAATCATCTGTTTCGATCGAACAACCTGAAGCGGCGCTTCAATTTCATCAAGATCCATAATTTTATTCAAAACGGAAACGAACGAGAACGAGCAGCCATTTTCAAAGAGCAGGCCGCGAAGAAATAAAAGAAAGGGGAATTCACTCTTATCTCACTTTGGGCCGGCTTGGTTTATTTACTTTGGTTATTAATTATATAAGGCTCTAGTTAAATTAGGGTTTATTTGTTTTGAAATTGTTTTTAAATTTGTAATTTCTTTAAACCGTTGTAAATTCTAGTCATGTGACTAGGGGACGAGCTACAGTAGTGTAGTTCGAGAATTCACAACTCAGTGGCTGAGTTGTGGCAGGGTTTTGAACGTAGAGTTAATGTCAGGAACGGGATTTTCGACTCATGAAAGTCGACATTAATACGTCCATTGTATCAAGTGCCGAGCAAACGAAGGCCGTAAAACCCAACCGTTAGGGTTAAAGAAGAAGAGGTAGAAGAAGAAAACAGAAACAAAAACAGAAAACCATATCAGAATCTCACAATCGCAGCGAAATAACATATAATAGATAAATGAATAATCTTTAAATCAAAAGGACTGTACATTTTATACATTACATCATCAGAGTCAATATACAACACCACACAATAATGGACAGTTATATAAACCTGTCCTCACAACTGAATACACAGCGGAAAAGATAATATCATATACAAGTGATGCGCTTCACCATCCAGCTTGCTCATGTTCTCCACAGCAACTCCTGAATTCTAGAATGACCTGATAACCTGACTCTAGGCTGCCCGTGTGGAAAATGATGGGCACCCAGAGTTTAGAAAGGGAACAATAAACTCCAGGTCAGTCATGGGACTGGTGTGAGAACTTAAAAAAGTTTATCTTTACAAGCAAACAAAGAAATATCTTAAAATAGATCTGTAATGCTTTTGGAAAATGAAACTACCATAAGGCCTCCCGCACACACACGCAATGCAAACGCGGAATTGGAGGAGATTTCTCCATATGATAGTCAAACATGCTTGATACGCAGAAAAAATTTCTTTGATATTATTACTATAAGTGCAAAGTGCAGGAAAACAATTCGAAAGTATAATATAAATCTTAGCCAGCATAGGCATTTCACACTATGCCCACTTTAGCTACCATCTAAACAGTGATGACCACCATAAGCAAATGGCAGGTTCTACAACTAAAACCGTACAAGGTGCGTATCTGAGTTTGGATTTCCAACAAATGGTCAGGCCAAGGAACTTCACATTGCCACATGGGTACGCCTCTGGAAAGACGCCTCGAGAACCTAACCGAATCTCTTCCAACACAAGGCCGGGTTACCTATGCAAAAGTAGGTAACTACTGGCACGCGTATGCCATCCCTCGGTTGTAAACAACCTTTATCCAAGGATCCTCAACCAAGAACAATCACAAAGTCATATATATTTGCGACATTCACATAAGTTAATTATCTGGGCTCCATACAATGATACCACTTCTATCCAGAAGGAAATGCACATACCCTAAGGGGCGCTACTCCCTATGACCTTGCTGCATCTTTCCTGTTTTGACCATTACTGGGTTGTGAGGTCCGACAAAGTCTCGTTCACAAAGCTATGCTTTTCACAAAAAGCTATGCTTTGATTAACAAATGATCAGCAGCACTTTGTATGCCACATTACCAAATTGGGAATGTATCACTAGTAACCATCAACTACATAACCTCTGAGCTTGTATGTCTCAGAGAAGGGTGTTAAGCTAAAAGAATAAATTCTCCGCCACCAACAGAAATGTATTTGATAGAAACCAGCTTCACATCTCAAATTGTAACGTCAGACACACATCCATACAAGTCCGTTCCGGGATCGAACGGAACCGAAGGCACTTCCAAATAAGCCCTTACAATCCGGATATTCACTAATCACGTCCGGACTTTCCATCACAAAGGGTGATAAAATCTCTATATCGGAGATCAGCTGATGCAGAGGCATTCGACGGTAATCCTTTCGTTTTCGAAAATATCCGGTCTTCAACACCGAACTTCAAATGCTATCCATTATGAAGTATCACTATTCGGAATGGGATTCATGACCCAAAGGTCCTCTCCCGGCTAAACCGAATAACGAGCGCTTATTTTTAAAATAAGTGTAGCATTCAAATTCAAGCAAATCACAACAAATACCCATTTAAAGGTAAATATTGATAGTCGGTTATTTAACTATCAATAGATATGCACAACATCACCAGATTCCATATAATTTCCCAAATTATTTATTTTCCAAAAATATCTTTACAAGATAAATTTTTCCACACTTCAACCATTTGAAAACAAATTTCAAATCATTTTTCACCTTTACAACTTTTGAAAACAATTTTTCAAATCATTTTCCTTACGCGGAAACACTTCCAAATATTTATTCATTTTCACTGGAAACCTACCGAGTTCAAATACTTTAAAATAATTTATAACACTTATCCAAAATATAACGAGAAAACAGTTTGAAATAAAACTATTTTTCTTTAAACACTTTACTTAAAATATTAGTTATAAAAATATTATACCAATATTACATATAACTTAAGTCCAAACTAATTTTCAAAATAAAATTAGTAGATATAGTATAACTATTTAAATAACTATTTTCTAAAAGAATTATTGATTAAATCTTAAAAATAATCATTTCTATATCAACTTAATAAATCTTTACTTAAAGGATTCAAAACAATTTAAGAAGTTAATTTCTCCAAAGTATCCTTTTCAAAAACCAATTTTAGAATTTATACATATACATGTATATATCTTTCAAAGCTATTCAAAATTTTTATTTGGCTTTCCAGGGAGAATACGCTTTCATTTCAAAATGGTTCATTTAAACCAATTAAATAAATCCTTACCGATTTACTTTAATTTACGTTCCATATCCGTAAATTTATTTCCACACTTCAAAAATAAATCAATGTTTATTTTTAAACAAATTTCCCTTTCCTTTATAAATTCCATGGTGAATTTAAATTTTCAAATATCCACTGATGTACGATTTTCAAATCGATTTCAAATATTCACTTTCAATTTATCTTTAAAAGATATAATCTCAAAACATTTCACTTCATATTGGAAAACATTTCCATGCTTATTTAATAGTAAGTAATTCACAAATCTATTTATTTTCAACATTTGGGAAATATTCAATGTACTTAAATCACAATTAAGTATATATTTTATTCTTTAAGGAAAACATTCTCTTAAATACATTCATTTGGGTCAAAACGAATGTTGCGTAAAACATCGTTACGACAACCCAAAATCACTAGTATAGGGATTCGAAATTAAGACAGATATATAATGGGGCATTTCACCAGAAGGACGAATTTTGCAGTCCAATTAGTTTCTAGGACATACATTCAAAAAAATTACTTTCAAGGCCAAAGTCAACAGAATAATTACTTTCAAGGACAAAGTCAGCATTCCAATTACTTTAAAGGACATAATTTCATAGGTTTTTAGGCCCTAAAAACTAATTATTTTGTATTTTGTCCTTGAAAATAATTATTTTAGTTGTGTGTCCTAGAAACTAATTTCACTTGCTAAAGAGACCCTTGTGGCTAATTTCCTCCCAATACTATATAACATATTTCCTTTCGAAAATCATTTACTATAACAACAGTGTTATAGTCCACCATTCCCTTTTATTTCTCAAAATGTCTATTTCAACAATGAATGTTGAAATCTATGGTTTCGATACTTAATACATTTTAAAACACCTTTAAATCGTTTTAATTCTATTTAAAATATCACCTCCCCAAAACATTTCTTTAATATATTATTCATTGTCCAAAATCGTGAATATACTTCGTTAACCAAATTCAACATTTCTACACATTTTATTTTAAAGTATTATCCACTGTCCAAAATCATGGATATATCTCCTTTAATAAGCTATAATAATTAACTTATCAAAATAAGTCGATTTCAGATTTATAAAACAATGTTTATAAATTCCATTTATATTTTATAACAACTTCAACTTATAAAATCTCTTTATTAACAAATTCTATCCATATCCTATTTACACGCCAAAATCCAAATTATAAGCAAATTACCTATAATTCTCTATTTACAAATTCATTCATTTTATAACTTCACAAATCATAGATTCTATTCTTTTATAAAATCCATTTATAACATCATTTTAAAACGTCTTTAAAACTCCTTTATAATTCCATCACTTTGATTTATAAAAATCCAATTTTTTTTAAATCTTATATATAAAGCTTTTATAATAAATTCAAAAATCACCATTTGAATTATTTTATAAAATAATCAACTTCATATTTCCAAAAATCACCTTTCAACTATATTTCTTAAAACATCAAAAAAATTAATATAAACTTTCAACCTGAATTTTCAAAAATCAAATATTTATTTATTTTCGGTATCTAACGATACCAAAATTATATTCGGCTAAATTTTAGCCTTCAACGATTTCAATCACAAAGAAAATCACACAGAGTTTATAAATAATCAACACACAACTTTGAAACAGATTCAATTATTTGAGGAATCCAGTTGGATTCCTCCAACCTGTTTCCATGCATCCATAGATGTTAGCATAATACCAATCCCGTTTCAATACGGGATATCGCGGTACATGGGTTTATATAAAATATCATTCGCTATTATGGGCGCAATAGGGTCTCATCCGCTATATAATGCGGGAAAATCAACTCCAAGTACATATATAATACCGATTCCACTTCGAGATGGAATATCGCGGTATATGTGTTTAATAAAATAACCTCCGCTTAATATGCGGCGTATAGGGTCTATTTCAATACAACATATAGAAATTTATCATCCAAGATACAATCAACACAATCAAGCAATTTTAAATCTAACTATTTAAAATTTAAAATCGAAACACAATTCGATTGAGTGAGGAGTGCTCACCTTGCTTCCAATAGCTGTTTCAGCGTTTATTCTGAATAAAATTAAACGCGTTTAATTTTACCCCAAATTCACACTAGCTCCAGTCGATTCTAATCCAGCTTCATTGCGTAGTGCTCGACAATATGAACCCAAAGCATGTCGTTTCGTGCGTAACGGACCTCGTATGAAAAAGTTACAATGTTTTAAATTTTAAATGAATTATTATATATAAATTTACAATTTATTATTTTATTCCCAAACCCTACTTGCAATCAGAGCTGTTCGTTTCCAAAACCCAACATCCTGGCCGTGCGCGCAAGCTTCTTCTTTCCCAGGTATGAACGAACACGTTCAACCCATTGCCGCCGTTAAGTTTTGTATTTTTGTGACCAACTCGAGCAACTTGAAGACGATTGGCGAGTGCCATACGAACGAGCGTCACGTGCTCCACCATTGGCCAGCGACCGGCCTAGCTCGGCCTCCATCTTGCGTTGAAAACCATGTGCGAACATCAGCCGTTCGAGCTCGATTTGCCATTGATTCGTTGCTCCAAATTTGATTGTAGCCATTGAATTTGTAGAGCTCGTTGCTCTCTACAACTTTGCAGAAGAAAATTTTACGAATTGGTTGATCGATTTGAAGAAAATTGAGGAAGAAGGAGGAAGGTTTTCGGCCATTAAATCTGAAGGTGGCGGCCATGAACCCTAGCTAGATTTTAATGAAAATATGAAAACTTTGAGACCTTTTATAGAAAATTCTCGCGACATTATTTTCACCCGAATTTTTTCCGAACTCCAAACGAAGCATGCCGCCTGGCGTTTATAATGTTTTACCCCCATTCCGAACGCAATGGAATATGTATCGGGAGCCAATTCGATCGTATTTGGAAGATAGGTTTTTAAATCGACTATTTAAATTTAAAATTCACTCAAACCGATTTTAGTGCGATGTAGTTTGCCCCGGACAAACCGTAAATCCAATTGACACGAAATTTGAAATCTTATAATAATTTAACATTATGGACCGATGAAACTGGTTTCGTCGAAATCCGAGACTGATTGAAAAATGGCTATTTTTACTCGTTAATTAAATGTTAAAATATTTAATTTCCATAAATAAATTTTTAATTCAATTTTAAAAGTTCTATAACATCATTCTAACTCTAACATGATTTAATACAGCTTTACAAATCAATTTAAATCACATTAAACACAATTTCTAATTATTTCTGTAATCTCAAATATTAAATTATCGATTTAATTATTCAATTAAATCTAGATATTCGAAATAAAATTTATTCGACTTACAAATTTTACTTGTTAATATTAAAAATCAATTAAATATACGAATTTTAAATGACAGGAATTCTGGGTCGTTACAGTTAAGGCTAGTCAATAGCGCGTGTCGCGAGTTTACGTGTATAAGCGTCTGACTGCTTAATTTCTAGTAGAAACCTTGAGGGCAGCACGTAGGCAAGGGTTTGCCAAAGCTGGGTAAATTCTGTGTCTTTCTATTTCTGCATTTATTCTGCTATTATCTGTGCTTCAATTATTTTGATATATCTATGTTGAAATAATTTTATAAGCTTCCGCAATAATTTTTATAATTGGTAGTATCACCCTATTCACCCCCCTCTAGGTTGAAATCAATCCTACAAGTGGTATCAGAGCAAGGTTCAAAAGCTATTTTTATTTTAAAAAAAATTAATTTTTTTTCAAAACCAATTTTCGTTTTAAAAATTTGAATTTTAAAATGGCTTCTTTTAATAATGCTTTTGCTGAGGGTCAGTCCGTAGTTAGACCACCAATGTTCAGTGGTGAATACGTCTACTGGAAAAATAGAATGAATTTTTTTCTAAAAACCATTGATGCTTGGAATATTGTTGAGACGAGTTAAAGAGCACCAACTATAATTGTAGATAATCAGAAAATAGATAAACCGATGGATCAATGGACAGAGCTAGAAAATAAATTACAAAATGCTAACGCTAAAGCTATGAATTCTATTATATGTTCATTGAATCAATTTGAATTTAATCGCATCTCACATTGTCTAACTGTGTAGGAAATGTGGCACATACTCAAAGCGACTCACGAAGGAACATCTCAAGTCAAAGAATCTCGTCTTGCCATGCTAAGCAGCGAATACGAGAATTTCACAATGGCCAAGGAAGAAAATGTCAAAGAGATGTACGCACGACTTTCCAATATTGTATACAAATCAAAAGCTCTTGGAAAATCATACACGGTATTGGAAATAGTCCGAAAAATCCTCAGAGTCCTTCCACGAATTTTTGAAGCAAAAGTGACTGCTATTCAAGAATCGAAATATTTAAAACAAATCAAAGTTGAAGAATTCATCGGAAATCTCACCACTTATGAGCTAGAAATGAAATTCAAGGAAGAGCGTGAAGGAGGAGATACTCGAAAGATATCAATAGCTCTCAAAGGAACAACTGAAAGTGATGACGATGACGATGATAAACCAACAGAGTTGGAAATGGTAATAAAGAGATTAAAAAAGTGGAACCGCAAATACGAAAATCCAGCTCTAAATCAAAAATTAAAAAGCAGAATAATCAAAGTTCTAGATAACACAAAACAGCAAAAAAATCATCTGTCATAAGTGCAACCAACTCGGACACATCAAGCCCAATTGTCCTCAAAACCAACACGACTTTGTAAAGAAATCAAAAAGGAGAAATTTTGCAGCCACGTGGAATAAAAGTGATGAAGATAATAAAAGTACTAAAAGTGAGAGTGAGAAAGCAGATATGTGCCTTCAAGGTAATATAACTGATAGCGATGATGACGAGCCAAGCGAGGTATCAAAGCTCACTCACTCAGAATTACTTATATATTTTCACGAAGTAAATGGCTGTTTTGAACGACTTAGGGAGAAATATACCAAACTTGAATCACAAAAAGATACTTTGATAGATTTAAATAAACAACTTGACCAATTAATTAAAAACTATCAAAGTAGGATCCCTAAGTGTGATAAGTGTCCAACATTTGAAGAAGAGATTAAAAAATAAAAATTCAAAATTAAATCGCTTGAAAATGAAATTCTGATTTTAAAAGAGAGTGAAAATACAAGACGAGAAAATTCATTAAAAAGTGCACACAAGTGTTAAACGAAGATGAATCGCTCAAAACACAAGTCCAACAACTGCCAACGACTTTAGATAAATTTTCAAAAAGTGAAAAATCGCTGTATATGCTATTAGAAAAATAAACTGTTAATACAGTTAGACAAGGACTTGGATATAAATAATCAAAAAATGTTAGAAATGAAATTAATCAAGTCGATTCAATATGCACAATTTGTAGAAAATTTGGACACAATCAAAAAAATTGTTGGTGTAGACCCAAACACGTGAACACTATACCAATTTGGGTTCCAAAAGGCACAAATATAAAATCTTTAAAAGTCAAACAAATCTGGGTGCCAAAAGGAATATATATATAAATAGTTTTGGATCTCCACAAAATTATTTTTCAAAATCAATTGCCACTAACAATCATGGACCTATAAAAACAAATAGGTCACAAAAATCTTTCATCGTGTAGGTGTGGAGGCAGGCTAAGGAACATCAACTGTGTTACTTGGATTCTGGTTGTTCCAAGAACACTATGGGTGACAAATCACAGTTCCTTATCCTAGTATAAAAGGTGAGAGAATCACAATGGGAAACAACGAAAAATTATCATAAAGGTAAAACAGGTAAAGATATCTTGAACGATATATGTGAAAATCTGCACCTAAATTTGATTGATTCAGCCAGTTATTGATAAAGAAATAATTGATGATAATGATTCTGATTTTTTTTGAAATTGTTGGCCAATTATAGTTTTTATACCGTGAACACTACATGCATCTCTAGAGTCTTTAAATTACTTCATATATATTTGTTTAGACTAATGATGGTATCTTATTGACTGATTATTAATCTCGGCGCACGTAAATATATTTGTTTATCCTACGGCTTCTAGATTTAACACTATATTCACTGATTTTTTTATTGGCACGACTTTAATTAAAAATAAAAAGAATTTTATTCAAAAAGGTCTTCAATATTTTGTTGCAACTTCACGGTTTGGTCCATAACATTCAATTAATGATAATCTTGAGTGAAAGAGAAATTCAGATGCAGATTACACTAGTAGTCTAGTTGATAGAAAAATTACTAGTGGAACGTGATTTATGTTTAGACATTTAGTAACTGCATCGTTTTTCAAAGAAAATATCTGCATATTTTTCATTTCAAATAATTTTCAAATTAGTAGACATTTTTCTTATAAAACCCCTTCTAGAAAATCATTTTTGACTTTGTTTTCAGATTAGTCATTTTTAGAAAAATTGATTCTATAATTATTTTTGAATTTGATTTTGAATGACTACATTGACTAATCTTACTCCCAACTAATTATCGAAAAGATAAATAGTGATTAAAAAAGTGACAAGTGTTGATATTAATCATATATTATAACTTGAGACGGTATAATTAGTAAATTTCTTTAGAAATTTAAACAAGAATTATAAACACTTTTTGTCGGTAAAAATTCCATGATCATTTCTATTTCTATCATTTTCTATCGACCATCACTCATCATAATCCAATATAGTATGTCAATATGTGGTGATTTAAACAGGAATCATTCGTTTTTCATTTTATATTTTTTAAATAAAAATAATAAAAATAATAATAATAAATAATAATAATAATCCAAAGTGTTCACTCTCATTTAAAAGTCCTCACGGTTATGCATGGTTGAACTACTTGGAATTTTTGACTATGTGCTTCCATACTCATTTAAAAGTCCTAACTGTTATGCATGTATGGAACGCATATAAAAATTGATTTATTAAATAAACAAGCTGATTCTAGTCCCATTTAAAATTCCTCACGGTTATGCGTGGTTAGAAGATACTTGAATTTATTTAAAAAAAATAAAATTGGAATATTACTAATCTCATTTAAAAGTCCTAACTGTTATGCATGATTGGTAGATATTCAAATTCCTGATATGAATATACCATAAATAGACACTACTATATGGTTTTATATGATGACATCATTCACATCATTCTAAAAGTGGAATATGTGCCTAACAGAGTATTTATGATTTTTGTTTGATTTTTATTGAAATTTAATATTTATATTCGATTGAGTTTTAATGTTGTATTAATATCTATCACTTTATCTCTATTTTTCTAACACTATTACTCTTTTGCTGATAACAAAAGGAGAGGGGAGAAAAGTAAAGATTTTGTCAAATAAAATCAAGTAAATGTCAAATATTTTCTATTTGTATCTAGGCTCATTTGAATATTTTTAATTGTTTGCATATATGAAGGGGGAGCTTTGTGTAAAGAGGAAGCATTCAAATTGGGGGAGCAAATTCAAAATCTTAAATATATGTTTGTTATCATCAAAAGGGGGAGATTGTTGAATATGCGAATATATGATTTTTGTTTGATGATAATAAACATATATATTCATTTAAATGTATTTTTTAATGTAATATTTTATTTTTCACAAAATTAAATAAATATTTGGTGAATAAAATAAATAACTTGGAATTTAAATTCAAACAAATATTTTATTCAAACAAATATTTATTACAATTTTGAATAGTACAAATTCAAGCTCTTACTATACAATTTTGATTACAATACACATTCAATTACATCACAATCTTTCATTTACAAATGTCCTCACTACATATCGCTCATTCACTCATAATTTATCTTCAACTTCATTCCAGATTGAATCCAGCATCTGAGCAATCTGCAAAAATAAATTTTGACGCAATAAAATTGAAAAGAAAATATTTCTGCAATGTAGAATAAAATGTGATTTCGAAAATTTTATTTGCCTTAGTTATTTAGCTTGTTCGTCATCATTTAATTTTGAATCCATCATACACGAACAGCTTATGACATGCACAGTGTATCACTATACGTGCCACAAGGTCGCGCACACATATATACACTTGATACAATTACAGAAACAGGTGAGCACAAGGTCAAACCCAAATCAAAAGCTGGGTTCAACTCAAGTGAAATAAATAAAGTCACGACACGAGCACAAGGTCAAACCCGAGCTTTAAAGCTGAATTCAACGCAGGTACAGTCCAAAAATACAAGCACAGTATGTAGAAAGTCAATGTAACAGTGGTGAAACATGAAGAGAACAAGACTGCATCAAGTAATCAAGTCAAGCAGACTGGACATGAAGACAAACTCAAGCGAACCAGTTCGATATGCTATGCACAAGAAACCAAGGGAAAGACCAATGAACTTAAATACCAAATTTACAGGTTCAAATGGTCAAGACAACCAAAATTACTCAAAGCTTGATAATACTCAAGGACTACACAAATGATCACTGTGACACAAAATACATAGTGCATGCATCACCAAACCAGCTAAATGACATCATATAAACCAGAGAGACCAGCCATGACCAGAGAGAAGCCAAAGCCAATGAACGAAGTGCACATATATACACATGATAGTGAAACAGGCCAGAGAGTAGTTCAACTACATGAACCACACTGACTCAAATCAAATACAACCAGACAAGTTCAGACATGAACAAGTTACAACATGCAAACATACATAGACAGTGCACATATTAACAAACCGACAACAGTTCAACCAACATCAGTGCACATGAGTTCAAATGAAAAATCAGATGTCCAAAGACTGGACTCAAAGCAACTCGAGCTAGCTAAATGAACCAACTCCAAATTCAAACCCAGTGCAACTTCAACCTGAACCAGAGCACGCACAAGCTCATATGCAATATCAAAATACATGAAGTGTAACTACAAATACCAAAGTGAAGCAAGAAGACTTCAATATACAGAGAGTCAAGGAAAGTGATCGAAGAATCAAAAGTCAGAGCTGTGTAAAAATATCATCACAAAACTATCATAAACGAAGGCCAACAAATCGTGGAAGTCATCACATAAACAAAGTCAAGACCGAACAACATGAAGCACAGGGACGCAAGCATCAAGTAGCAGTTTTGATCAAAGACAAAGAATACGAAGTCAACTAAAAATCAAGTCGTGGTAATCAAGAAATCAAATAGGTTCAACCGTAGTTTCAAACCAATTTCGAAACCGTAATATCCAAGAAATCGAACCAAGTCAGAAATCAACACCATGGGTATCAAGTAATCAAGCAACGAAAGTCACAAATTTGAACAAGGCAGAAATCATCACAAACATTCAACTTAAATCAAATGGCCGAGAAGAATTCAAGCAAACTATCAGACGAATGAAAATCAAGGGGTTCGAACCCTGTATAAACAATAAACATCATCGGTAAAATCAGGATTCGAGTTTAAGCAACAACAGAGCAAACTTTAATCATTAATTCGAATCAAATTGAGTTCGAGCATATAAAGAAGAATCAATAAAAAGGAAATCACATACCATATCATTCAACCGAACTCGACAATTTGAAGTAGCTGTCTGCAATTCAAAGTAACACCTGATCGAAAAAGAAACAACGTTAAATCATCTGTTTCGATCGAACAACCTAAAGCAGCGCTTCAATTTCATCATGAACCCTAATTTTATTCAAAAAGGAAACGAACGAGAACGAGTAGCCATTTTCAAAGAGGAGTCGGCGAAGAAATAAAAGAAAGGGGAATTCACTCTTATCTCACTTTAGGCCGGCTTGGTTTATTTAGTTTGGTTATTAATTATATAAGGCTCTAGTTAAAATAGGGTTTATTTATTTTTAAATTTTTTTTAAATTTGTAATTTCTTTAAAACGTTGTAAATTCTAGTCGTGTGACTAGGGGACGAGCTACGGTAGTGTAGTTCGAGAATTCGCAACTCAGTGGCTGAGTTGTGGCAGGGTTTTGAGCATAGAGTTAAGGCTAGTCGATAGCTGGTGTCGCGAGTTTACGCGTGTAAGCGTATGACTGCTTAATTTCTAGTAGAAACCTTGGGGCTGCACATAGGCAGGGTTTTGCCCAAGCTGGGTAAATTCTGTGTCGTTCTATTTCTGCATTTATTCTGCTATTATCTGTGCTTCTATTATTTTGATATATCTGTGTTGAAATAATTTTATAAACTTCCGCAATAATTTTTATAATTGATAGTATCACCATATTCACCCCCCTCTAGGGTAAAATCGATCCTACATGTGTGTGTGTGTGTTTGTCTATATATATGAAGTTATTATAAATATATATAGAATAATTATTAATGAAAAAAATTGATTTTGTATAGTAAACAACATTTTTCTGTATATAAATCAAATAGTACAATAAACAAATTATGCATATAACCAAACTCATTTGTGACAACTACATCTACTTACAAAATCTCACCTAACTAAACATGTAGTAGCAATATATTTAAACAGATATGAAATTGCTCATTATAGGATCATAGAATATAATTTCATTACTGTAACATGAATTAAAATTACTAATTTAATGATGCCTTTGAATCCGCGTTAAAGCAATAACTTCCCTTCCTTTTATTGTTCTTGATTCGTCAAATTGCAAGTCCGGAATCACCGACCTCTATCTATCCAATAACATTATTTCAGTTTGAAATATATTTGAGAATTTTGGAGTGGATTGAGAGCTATGTTTTAACCTACATTGTCGAAGGTAATGTCGGCCAAAAAAGGTTCATTGTTATTTTTAGAGATACACACACATTTAAGGTTGTATTAGATAGAAACGACGAAAATATTTTTACCCATTCTCACTTGATCTCAACCCATTATCTCCAAGCCAATTCCATATGTCTTAGCCACCTCTATGTAACAACCCGCATATTTATCGATTTTATATTTAAATATTTTATTTAAATATTTTGTCGTTAATCGGATATTGGTCTGAAAAGCTATTTTTTGCAAACGGTCAAATTAGGACCCGAGACCACTTCCATTGAGTTCAAAATGCCGTTTACAATCTTTTTAATTATAAACTTTGATATGTTTGGGGTTAGTGGAATTTCACTAACTTTTCCCGCTTTGGACTTTGGGTTGGTTTAGCCTATTAAACCTAAGTTCCAACCCCTTCTCCTCATCTCTTCATAAATTCCTACCTAACTCTAGTTTTAGCATTAATGGTGAGTGGAAAGGGAAATTAAAATTCCAAGCCCAAGTTCATTAGCAAATTCAACATCCAACTCCAAAATCAAAGTAAAGACATTGGATTCAAGCTTGTAGTTGCTTCTCTATTGACTTCAAGCTTCTTCTTCATTGAATTTGTGCAAAGGTGAGATTTTTATCTCACAATTCTAGTCTATAACTATATTGGACTGTTGGGAATGATTCCCCATCACTTTAGCATGTACATTTGCATTTGGTTTGGATTGGATTGGCCAAAAACTCCAACTTTTAGTGATTTTGGTGAAAACCTGCATTTAGGTCGCACTGCCTCAGAATTAGGTCGTTCTGGTGGAAAATTCGCCTCGGAGTTAGGTTGCAAGGTCGTAATTCGTAGGTCGCTCGCCTTTAGGTCGTGTGCCTTTAGGTCGCTCGGCCTTGCCTACCTCGTTAGGTCGCGTGATCTTAGGTCGTTCCCCTTTAGGTCGTATGACCTTAAGTTGTTCACATGGGTTAGGCCTTTAAACCATTAGGTCGCTCGAATGAGTTAGGTCGTTGGACCTTAGGTCGTTTACCCTTTAGGTCGCGTGTTCCACTAGGTCGCGTGAACCCTTAGGTCGTTGGACCTTATTCCCTCTTAGGTCGGCAACCACTAGGTCGTTTGCCTTGCTTAACTCGCGAACACTGTTAGGTCGCATGACCCTATCTTCCTTAGGTCGTTGGACCTTGTTTCCTTGGGTCGTTAGACCGTTAACCCGTTAGGTCATAGAACTCATTAACTCGCTCAGCCTTGCCTTCGTTAAGTCGCGAGACACGTTAGGTCGTGCATCACCTTAACTCGCTCGACCTTATTTAGGTCGTTAGGTCATGAACACCTCTAGGTCGCTCGACCCCTTATACTCGTAGGTCGCCCTTAGGTCTTCACTAGGTCGAAACCCGTAGCGGGGGCGTTGCCCCCGCACCCCCACCTTGGGGGGTTGCCACCCCCCTGGACCCCCCTCCGTAGGGGATCTTATCTGAAAAACATTCAACAGAACTTGCTTTGTTGAGATTCTGAGTTGACCATCCCTCGAGACAAACTATCTTTGGCTTCTCGGTCGATTTTATGGTATCACGGCCTTGCTAAGAAGGCGGGATAACAACTTTATAAATATGAAGGTTTCAATACTAGTAGTAAATATCAAAACTCTTTCAACAAAATGATTTCAACTCTATTTTCAATAACAAAGCTCTTTTCTTAAACCGTTTTCCAATCTACTAGTATATACAAACCTTTACCTCACTCGGATAAGAAATCTAATTAAATGGCTTAGTAAAACAAGTGGTATGAAACGCTTGCGTTCACTTCGTCGGTCAATTCTTGGACTTGTTCGATTGAACCTCTTGTGACAATTTTCTAGTGAAGATTTACAGTTTGTTCGTAAATATTTAAGTTAAGCAAGTGGTTATGGCACACGAAGATAAACTTTTATATTTACTAGCTTAGTGTAATTGACACTTCTCATTGATCATGACGATCATTTTATGATTTAGACTAGCAATTGTGTGATGTCTCTTTGTTTGCAAGGTTAGACTAGACCTCATATGGGTGTGATTCCGACTCACACATATCTCTTTGTCCGCAAGGTTAGTCTAGACACCATTTGTGTGATTCCACTCACACATACCTTTTTGTTGCAAGGTTATGCTAGACACCATTTGTGTGATTCCACTCACACATACCTTTTTTCTTTTTGGTTAGCCTAGACCTCATCTGGGTGATTCCGACTCACCCATATGGGGTAGCTCCCCATGGTCTTCGGACCGTCATGTGATAGGCCTCTTTCCCTTTTCTGTGATTTCTGGATTTCTTGTGTTGATTTCTGGAATTTATGTCATTGACTTGTTATGAGTACAAGTTTAGGGTATGATGCCCTCTTTGGATCTTTGAGAAGATTCTTGTGATATCGATTTATCTCTTATTGATTGATCTTCTGTTGATCGTCATTTGCATACTTATAGTAGTATGTCAGTATGGATATTTTATGTTTATGCCATATCTTTTATTTTATACCATGTTATCTGATATTTATAGCTAGACCGATCCATTTATTATTTTCTTAAATAATACTCGGGTCAGACCGAGATGTTACAGGTGCTTCTGCTTGACTTCTTCCCGGGATTTGCTACTCTGACTTTTGGCTAACTATTTAGATTATCAGTTTTTGTTGTATACACTTGAGATATAGACTCATAGTTGTATTCTTTTGTATAGCACGTGTTGCTATTCTTTTGTATTATTGTGGATCTTTTTGACCACTACTCTGATGTACACTTTCATGTGTTAGTTATATATTCATATCTTCTTCCGCCTTTGTGATATGGATGTCTGTGACTAATGTGTGTTATGCTTATTTCTATGTTTGTTTCCGAAGATTATTTATAGCCACCGTGTGATAAGCAATCACATGGATGGTCGCTCCTCAACAGCCTTATTCTCCGTGCTAGTTAACAGCACTACACCGTAGTGTTCTTGGCTAGCGTGGGTATAGAGGTGGGGCGTCACAGCCTAGATCTTTCCAAAACCGAAATTTTGCAGCACTAATGATGAGCCTTAAACCCATCTAAGCCCAAGCCAAAATACTATGCAATTAAATCTAATTTAATTGCTTTTCGATATTGTATATCGATCGATATATTTATAACTATTATAAATATATATATAACGTTATTTATTTCTCAAATTATATTCAAATTTTATTATTAATATTTCATAAGTATTAGTTAGTTTAATTAATTTATAACAATTATAAAATAATTAAATTGTTTAGTCTTAGGGGAATTCATCATTTCGGCTGTGTAACTCTTGGGTATAAATTTGGTCAGTGATTAACATCAAACTATTCTAATGGTATCGTTCATATGTCACTTAGCAGGTGATGTGATATTATGGCCAAATTTTTCACTTACTCATTTTCGGTAAAATCCAATTTTAGTTTAATAAGCGTTACCCGGTTGTGGCATTTGTTTACGCGAATTCTCATCGTCAAAACTATATCAATTTGGACTTATGGAATTTGGTAATGGTCAAAATTCCAATATCATCCACATTTAACTTTATAACCCAAATACAAAGTCCTTGGTTCAATAATAACAATTATTATTAACCGCAATGCTCTTGCCCGAGACTTTGACTTTGAGTTGACTATGATACTAAACACATATAACCGAGGAGATGAATCCTCTTTTGAATAGTGCTTCACTTCCAATACTTCTACTGGACCCAACTATAGTCACTCGATGGACGCCATGCATGATTTTCTATAATCAAAGTGGAGCTTTCATATTGAAGGTCCACGGTATTCTCAAGTGGAGAGAACTATGCAGTCACATTGATATTTTCTGTATGACCATGGTTATATTAACCAGTAGAAAACTATCGAGTGAGTCGTTCCATAGTTATCCAATAACTATTAGTATGTAACCCCTAGGTGCCTCCAGCTGTCACGAGTGATACACTACCCAATATTTGGAGAGCATTACATACTCCAAACTCAACATATACATCGATATCCAGTTTCGATGCATCTTGACTAGGAACATTCAAAATAGTATATTTGTTTCATTGTGATAAATTACTCACGGTTACAACACTTTGTAACTACATCACCAAATATACCATTTATGGATTTTTCTATTAAATATACTTTTAATTAAGTTAATTAATTAATATAATCACATTATATCAAGTATATAATAGGAAGAAAAATACCTTTTATTTCGAACAAGATTGGTCAACGAGATATATATATATATATATATATATATATATATATATATATATATATAATTACATAATTGCCCCTAGGGCGTACCTCTAACTCCATCAATCTCCCACTTACACTTGGGATCAATTATGGAATCTATTTTCAACTTCTCCAATCAGTTTTCTCAAAACCAATTAGGCCAGTCCCTTAGTGAATATGTATGCTATTATGTTTTAATTATCTACTTTGTCGATTAACCCTCTCTGGCATTGATAAACTGCCATTATCATATGGAACGATTCGAAGTACGTCTTTCGACTTCTAGTGAGCTTTAAGTTTTATCATGACCAATTTCATGACATTATTATCTTATGACAATATTATGGGATTGTCAACATTTGGAATCACCTTTGGCTCAATTATAAATTTGTGCATTCATATCTATATACATTGGTTTATTGTAGCGTTATTCAAGTTAATATTCTCAACATTTCGTTGAATCGACCACAATCATTTTTATTTTGAAACATTTTCAAATTAAAGATTTTAACTTGAATTTTATCATTGACATGTTATACTCAATATCACTCATAAAAGTTTACGTCCAAACGTTCCATCATAATAAGTGTTGTTTCTTTAAACAATTCTCTATTATTTCATAAATACGTGAGAACACCTCAAACAACCATTTAGTGATATCAATTTGGATTTTATATTTACTACATGTATCAAATACTTAAACAAAACACAATATCATACACAGCATAACCTATATGGTATTTACTATTGCTAATGCATAAGGAATCCAACTTGCATGTTATGTTTAAAATAGGGTGCTCTTATATATTGTTTTGGGACAATTCCTGTGTCTTTTATACTCACCATAAAAGACATAATTTACAATACAAAATTGGTTATTAAAACAACTAAAGTTGATTTTGATACAAGCATATTGTTGAAATCAACAACATATTGTTTACTTATAGTTTAGAAATATCAATGTACATTTTAACATTCTTTTTAACGAAAACATGCTTCCTCTGCACTTTGATTGAAAATCAAACTATTTGATATTTCTATTAAAATACTTATTCAACCTTGATGCATATAAAATGATACATTCTTATTATTTCTTGAATCATATTCAAAGACTCATAAATTCAATATCGCTCCCACTGACTTCTGGGTATTTTTGGTTCATATGTGTAAACGGCTTACTCTAAATCATTATTTAGAATTTTCTGTTTCAATACATAAGTACCAAACACTAGTCTTATCGAGCGATAATTTTGTGAGTAAATCTGAATTAACTTGAGCATGTTGAATACTGAATCTGTTATGCTAATTTCAACAATTGAAATTTGCGATATTATTCTTATCAACATTGCTCATTTAATTCTAACCACATTAGTCTTACCAATAAAGACACAATCTCGATCGATGGATCACATCTCTTTGGTTACGACCACCAAAATCATATTTTGATAGCGTACTTGGAATTCTTTCAGATTTGTGCATCATACCATATAGAGTCAACAATCTTAATGGTTTAATTGAACAACTGAGGGTAATGTATATTTTCGACATTAATAAGCAACTCATAGTTTCTCTTCAGTGTACGAGAATACTTAATAGACATTCTAATGCTATGTGTTCATTTAGGTTAGTTAATTCCACTTTATCTCATATAATCAGTTCTATCTTTGGATTGGATCCAACTCCATTTAACTACCAAAAATTTCTCTAAGAAATTCCTTCGCAATGAAGTTAATATATCTAGAAACAACAATTGTTTCTTAGTGCAAATAGAATAGGGATTCATAAATGCTTTATGAACCTTTTCATTTATAAAACCGATTTTAGTTTATAAAAATTATGTTTAAAACATAAATATGTCATTTGATGATAGACCTTTTCAATTTTTTTTTGGAGATTCATACAAGATCCATCATGAACAATTATTACGTGCAATCTTTCAACTCGCACAACCTGCCAACTCCTTAGCCTAGGAAATGTTGGGATTTCTCACAAACCCTTATCTTGTATGATTTTGTAAACCGTTGTTTAGATGAAATAGTATAACCTTGTGTATTAATCTTAAGTATATGACCTTATAGAAAGAAACTAACTCAACTTCACTCATAACTAATCATAAATTGTCCCACAATGTCTGATTACTCCTTATCAGTGCATCATTACGTATCACGTGGAGGAGTGACTTTTGAGATTGAATCTACAGTTATCTTTAGGTACATTTGAAACTCGTTCCAATATACTCACTTATTCGACCAAATCAAATCATTTTATTCTATTGCATGTTATTTTATTTATTTTCTTTATATTCTATGGTTTTATCATAAACTTACTACATGTGTATCTAATACACATGTTCATGTTGGTAATTAAATCAACGATCAATATAACAAAGTATGTGGAACCATTTTGGTTATTAGTAGACTTGTGATTACATACATCAATGTGTATTGATTCAAAGAGTTCATTAACTCTAATGATGCTCCCACTAAATGAGTGCATAGCTATTAATTGTTTGAGATATAATTAACATGTATCATATGATTCATAATCATATAGTAAAATTATTTCTCAAAACTATGGCTTAGGCTATAATTCCAAAACAACCATAAATAATATTAGATACATATGTACTTTTGTTGCATCACTTTTACTATGAAAACAAATTTCATAATATAGTTCTATTTCGTAATGAATATTCATAGTACTCACGTTGAAATATAGTTATATCTATTTTTCAGTCAATACCAAAAATAAACATTATTTCACAAATAATGTTCGGTACATTTTACGAAAATAATTTTCTTAATTTGATGCAATCATTAGGTGTTATATGGCATGTTCCCATTATTTCCGCCATTACTATAATAGCATACTAAATTTAGAGGTCCACCATTCACTTTATATTCGTAATATTGTTTACTTATTTTATATGCTGCAACTACTTTACAGTGGAGAGTTCTTTGATCAAATATCTTGGACTCAGAGAAAAAAAGTTATAGAAAACATTTTTCTATATGAAAATACATTTCGGAATAAAAAATATATTTCACATTCCAATATTAAGTATCAATTATTGTTAAAATTCTTGTTTCCAATGTTTGTCTATGAAGCAGAAGTGACTATTCATTCCAACTTTGCCTTAAATTAAATCTATTCTTATAAATTCGTTTTTCTTTCAAATGATCAAACCATTCAAAAGAAAACCTTACTACAATATCATAACAAACTTTTTACAAAAGCGATTCGATTATTCTTAACATTTAAGACATCAAATATGTTGCACTTTATGTAAACCGATCAAGATGATATTTCAACCATGGAGTTCTTAGATGTATCTCATAGTTTATGGTCTTATGTTACATTAACGTAATACGATCCTTTTAAAATCATTCGAGTTGAATACATGATCTTAATATACTTTATTGTATTACTTCGAATGAACTAACTTCATCGAAATATTGTACCCTGCAAACTATGACTGTTCACCATATAACATTTATATGTGAAAATACATGGATCAAATATCCATAGTCTTGAATTGTATTTACAGCTCCAAAACTCAAAAAAAATGCAATACACGATCTAATCCAAATAAACATATAAGAGATCAAATTATGAATGTATTATGTAGTTGAAATTGGGCACTTGCATGGGTATAGAAACATTATGTAACATGCAATTAGAATTATTAGTAAGTATATATCATATTTTTATTTGTCAACTTTCAATTTAGTTTGTTTATATATGTTACTTGACAAACGTTTTATCAATCATATTAAATGCACAAATTTGTCATTATAGATAATTATAACATTATATACCATATGTTCTTACAATATTAGAAATTTTAAATTTTACCATTTCATTTTTCTAATAAGGATTCTCTTTGTCTTTTATATTTCTCCAAACCCTAAGATGAAACATATAAGTCTTACAACTTCACTAGTGGCTGTTAGGCTCGATTTTTGGTATTCTGATCTTGATTTTTCTCAACAAATCATAGCCCCACAAACGATGGATAACTCCTTATCGGTTGTATCATATACAACTCCTAACCCATTTTTCCTTGTTCTAATCTCATTTCAATCTTGAGTTTGCTCAACAATTCGAAAGAGATTATTCACTCATACCTACCATATCGTGATAGTCTAAGTAGTATATGTACCTTGAGTTTGCTCGACAAATACATATAGTTATCTTACATCATCTATTCAATATATTAATAATACTACATATAACATCTCTAGCTTGAGTTTGCTCAACAACTGAGTGTGCAAGTAACTTATTAATATATATGGTAGAGGACAACATTATATTGAAGATCCATAATCTTTAATATATATTGTATGATATTGACTTATAAAATAATATATTTCTTATGTAATACCCAACGGTTTAAGTGTCAGACACATCAGAAATCATGGTATCATTTACATATTTATTTATTTCTCAAGTCTATTTGGGTTTCTTTAATGTTCCACATTTAGTTTATACACATATCATATAAGTTTTATTCTTATGTAACTTTTATATGTTATATGACTTATATTGTAGTCTTAGTATAATATATCATTAATTAAATATTATCTAATTAATTTTAATCAATTAATACTCTAATTAATTTTAAATTAGTATTCCAATATAACTTTTATATTGGATGTATCTACTATAACATTTATAGCGTATGCTATAACCTTTATAGTGTAACACACATATATCGTATATATGTGTATTTTATTTAATTAATTAACCTTTAGTTATTTTAATAAATTGAAAGATTTTATTAAAATTCATTAATTTCAAAATTTATCTTGTATACATACATGTGTACTTATGTTATCTTAAACATTTTAAAATAACATATATAATACATGCATGTATACATTAATTAATTAACATATTTAATTATTTATTTTATTAATCAAATTTAAAATTTAAAGTTTGAAATTATTTTATAAATATTTTCAAACATTTGAAATATCATTAACCTTTCAAACATTTTAAAAACTTATGTAGTATTATAATTTTTATAATAAACATGTTTTATTTTAAATTTAACTATTAAATTTAAAATCTTTAACATTAATTTTCAAAATGATTTTGAAAATTAGGCCAAGGCCCAAATTAAGTTGGTCCTTTTCTATTAGGAGCAACCTTTGGGCTCACTTCACCTTTCGAGCCAGGCTTATAACTAGGTAGGACAAGGTACTTGATCACCTAATTCCATTCCTAGACATTACCTTTCTCGACACCGTACTAAGTGGGAAAGCTTAATTAGTTAGCCCTAATATGACAAATTTAGACCGCATAGGCTATTAAGCCCTGATACCTTTGTTGGAATTAGAATAGCTCTAACAAAAGTTATAGGTGAATTTCATAAAATTTACCCTATTCGATCTTTTATTGGTTCTATGAAGCCTAACTGAATTAGAATATTTCTAAATTTTATTTAAATAAAAGCAATTATTTTATTTATATTCAAATATATTAAGATATGAAATTAATTTTATTTGATTTAGTTTATACATAAATGTATCATATACATATATGTGTGAGTGCATGTGTAACATAATAACCTGTGAAACGTATAATATGTCCATATGTAGATGTTGGGATTTACAACGCAATAGACACATTAACTCAATTTGTACGTCATGTATGTGTTAAATACTGACACACATGTATGTATAAATATATTATATATAATATATGAACATAAAACATTTATCTAGGTAAACGTGTGTGTGTGTGTGTATATATATATAGAAATAGGGAGAACAATTACTAACAATTATTTATACTTCAAATTTAACTTATTTTTGCAAACATAATAATTTAGCATTTTAATTTGTATATATTATGAATAAAACAATGTTTTCATCCATAAATAATTAACATAAAATAAAATATTGATGGAAATTCAAAATTTTCAATTTAAAAAAATCTATGATCATAAAATAGGGCTTAAGAAAAATCTAGAGATTTTTCAAAGTTGAAATATTATTTTTAAAACAAATACATTGATTTCGAAAATAATTATTTAATATAAAATAATATATTACTTAAAATTAAAATTTTATAAATTTTATAAATTATAGGAATATGAATGAAAGGTTAAAAAATTTAAGAAATTTTCAATTAAATTATTATTTTTAATAAATCATAAACAATTTTTTCAAAATGATATTAATTATTAAAAATAATAAAACTTATTGGAAAATTACTAATTTTTTTCTATATATTTATGAAATGATATATATTTTTAAAAAATATATAATTGAATTTTTAATGTAATAATATTTTATATATAATAAACAATTCAAAAATTTGATAAATGTTAATTTAAAAATATGAATATATGTACGATAATTAATTTTCAAAACTTTAAATTCATATTATATATAAATAAGTATGCTAAAATTATTGAATCATGTATATATCTTATATATATGCAAATATGCTATTATGAGAGAGAAATATACACTATACACACACACGCATACGAATTTATTGATAAATATACATAACACAATTATTGATGACAAAAATTGATTTTTTACAATAAACAACATTTGTCTATACATAAATTAAATAGTATAATAAACAAATTATGCACATATCCAAGCTGATTTGTGACAACTACATCTACTTACAAAATCTCACCTAACTAAATATATAGTAGCAATATATTTAAACAGATATGAAATTGCTCATTATATGATCATATAATATAATTTAATTACTGTAATATGAATTAAAACTACCAATTTAATGTTGCCTTTGAATCCACGTTGAAGTAATGACTTCCCTTCCTTTTACTGTTCTTGATTCGTCAGATTGCAAGTTCGGAATCACTGACCTCTAACTATCGAATAATATTATTTTAATTTAAAATATATTTGAGAATTTTGATGTGGATTGAGAGCTATGTTTTAACCAGCAATGTAGAAGGTAATGGCGGCCAAAAAAGGTTCATCGTTATTTTTGGAGATACACACACAAACAAGGTTGTATTAGAGAGTAACGATGAAAACCTTTTTACCCATTCTCACTTGATCTCAACCCATTATCTTCAAGCCAATTCTCTATATTTTAGCCACCCCTAAATCTTCTCAAAACCGAAATTTTGCAGCCCTAATATTTGGCCTTAAACCCACCTAAGCACAAGCCAAAAATACTATGCAATTAAATCTAATTTTATCGCTTGTCGATATTGTATATCGATCAATATATTTATAACTATTATAAATATACATAACATTATTTATTTATCAAATCATATTAAAATTTTATAATTAATATTTAATAAATATTAATTAATTTAATTAATTTATAACAATTGCAAACTAATTAAATCGTTCGGTCTTAAGAAAATTCATCATTTTGGTTGTGTAACTCTTGGGTGTAAATTTGGTCAGCGATTATCATTGAACTCTTCTAATGTTAATGTCCACGCGTCACTTAGAAGGCGGTGTGACATTATGGCCAAATTTATCGCCTACTCATTTTCGATAAAATCCAACTTTAGTTTAATAAGCGTTACCCGATTGTGACATTTGTTTACATCAGTTCTCTTCGTCAAAACTATATCGCTTTGGAGTTATGGAATTTAATGGTCAAAATTCCAACCTCATCCACATTCAACTTTATAGTCTAAGTACAAAGTTCTTGGTTCAATAATAACAATTATTTTTAACTGAAATGCTCTGGCCAGAGACTAACTTTTTGTTTACTTGAGTTGACTGTGATACTAACCACATATAACTAAGAAGACGATCCTTTTTTGAATAGTGCTTCACTTCCAATACTTCCATTGACCCATTTATAGTCACCCGATGGACGTCATGCCATGATTTGGCTATAATCAAAGCGGAGCTTTCAAGGGCCGGGTTTCAGAGACAAATGATTGACCAGATTATTCTACGCTGCTGCATGTGCCTCTGAGGAGATTGAGTATTTAAAGATTCATGAAGAAATTAAAACCACCGGTATAACATCACATAACTGGATAAAGATAAGTTTGGATGGAAAGGAGGAAAATTGGCCATTATGTAAAGATGATGGTGGTCATTTTCATGTTATGACGACTAATGTGTTGGGTAGTTTTAATGGTGTACTTATGGGTGCAAGATCTTTTCCTATTAGAGCACTTGTTGCACGTACCTTCTACCGATCCGTTGATTACTTTTGCCAAAGAAGAGATTTAGCTAAAAATTCCACACTACTTGTCACGCTAAAATGGAAAGCAAAAATAGCGGAGAGAGCGAGCGAAGCAAGACGTTGTCGATTAGTCTGTTTCAGTCAAATTGAATGGCAAGTGATTCATTACTTTGGAGATGAATTCAAAGTTATAATCGACGGTGACACATGTTCATTTACATGCAACATCCCATTACTGCAGCATCTCCCTTGCGCCCATATGATGACTGCTTGTTCGTCAGTGGCCAATGGTGCAAACAGAGCTCATCATGATTTTGCATCACATTGGTATTCCGTTCAGAATTACCTAGCAGCATACTCTGTAGAATTTCATCCTGTATGCGATAAAAGGTTTAGTCTCCACGCGAAGGTCAAATGGTACTTCCACCCTCCGCAAGGAGAGCTCCAGGAAGGCCTAAATCTACTAGAATTAAAGGCACTATGGACGAGATGCAGCCTCCGAGGCCGAATAGATGCAGTAAATGTGGTATGCACGGTCATAAAATGAGTCAGTTTTCGTATGCGTGTTATTGTTGGCTTGATGTTTGTAAGCTGTAAGTTTTTTATGTAAGAATAGTTTGTGTTTTTATTTCATGTTCTACGTTCATTTTTGAGGATGATTGTTATGTGTTGGAATTGGGTTACTCCACTGAAAGTAAGTTGAGAAATAATAACTGCTAAGTGATAGTAAATAGATGCAAATGTAAGCTAGTGATACATAAATTGTCATAATACATGTTCAACGATACATAATTCAATTGCATAAAAAAGAACACCCAAATTTCTATTTACTTCTTCCACAATCTACGAGGACTCAACTTGTCAAATGGTACGCCCTTATTCAATAGTGCGTTGCGATATTGCAGGTTCAACTACTCTAAACGGGTAATTTCTACTTGCATCCGAAGGGAATATGCAACTCCCCTCGGACACATTTTCGGATCTTTCCATTTAAAAAAGTTACAACATTCAACATCGCTAGGCCATAACTTACTATTGCTGTACGATTCATAATGGTAAAAGCTACGGCCCGCAATCCTTTCATTCCGACACACAACCACTTCACATTCATCTCTGTAATAACAAAGTACCCGAGGTAGTGTCTGACTTGAAATAGCATTGTTAGGCTTAGGACGAGCTAGCACATCCATTAATTTTCCAGGAAGTGATTTTTGTATTGGTTCACCGCTAACCACGGCCAATATTGATGTACTACCACCCCTAGAGGGGGCAAGTTTTCGACTTGCATCTCAGGGACGAAATCAACCTCAACATTTTCTTCATTAAGCGGCGCAAAGCCTTGTTGCTGTTCAAGTTCGTCATAACTCGTCGTCAAGCTCCCAATTGTCCATTTTCAACAACCTTTTTCTTGAAAATATCAATATTGGAATTAGCCTTAATTGCAAAAGATTAAACAAATTTATTAGCGCTTATGGAACTTTCCTTCTTATTATGTCTTCAAATCTCTAAAAGATATACGTTTTCGTCGTGAAATATTGAAAGTGTGGAAGAGAGATGTGGCTTGGGTTTTGGGTTCTTTCTTTGGTATTCGGTAAAGTGAAATATGAGGATGGTTGAAGGGTAGGGTTTCTGTTTTGAAACCCTACACACTACGATGGTGACTTTTTAAAAGTCGCCTTCTCGCGGCTTTTGAAAAGTCGCCCTAGAAGTGTGCATGGTTTCAAAATAGAAACCCTGATCACCATTTTCAACAATACACTAAACTCCACTACAATCAAAATTCAACATTTCAATCAAATTCAAATATCCAACATCCAACAACTCAAATTACAACATCCACCAATTCAACAATTGAATTCAAAATCCAGCATCTTACAATTCAAGAACTGCGTTCCAATTCCGACATCCAACAATTCAACAAAACAACTAATCCCAATATTTAAACAATTCATTAAACAAAACAAAATCGGACAAAGCATATCATTAACTTATACCATCCTCACTACTTCAACCTACGAAGTTATAGTGGAGTTCGTCTTGGTTTCCTCATAGACAGTGGAATTTCATCCGACGAATCCCCCTCTTCACTTGCTTGCATAGGATCTATAGGATGTGAAGGGCGGGGAGCAACTTCAAACTGTGTTTCTTGAGATGAAGAAGCGCCTTTTCGATGTCTCCGTTGCTGATATGTACGAGCAGTAGGAGGAACGCTGTGAGCTTCTATGGCATGTTCGATGAGCGCCTGTGGTGGAGGTGGAGGAGGCGGTGGAGGCGATCTTAGTCTTATTAATTTGTTCCTTCCCAAAATGGATTTTAAGATGCGTTTTACACTAAAGCATTTCCCCTACGACCTTTCAGGAACCTCTTGTGCAAGTTCGTCCACAACCTCGATCGCACGGTAAATGCCGTCCGCGTGCCATAACATAAAATACATGGAAAAGTATAAGTTTCAAATATTTGAATAAAGATTGTACGTACTACGTACCATATTCGTTTCGAGGGGCGCTCTGGGAGTGTAAGGGTATGCAACAACGAGAGGCGCTGTAGATGGCTTGATGGCACGAATAACATATCGACATGTTATGTTCCAGTATCAAGGCATATATTCTTCTTCGGATAATGTGAACTTGCGTTGCTGTTGTGTGTGCATGTAGCGTCGGTCATGTCTCAATCGCCATAGCATACTCCCTAGCTTCAATATCAATCTTGTAATGCGGCGGTTATTCCGGTAAATACTGGATCATATCAAACTGCCTCATCACTCGATCGGGAAGATGATACGCGACATCATTAAAGAAAATAAGAGGAACACGAGAAGTCCACGGTTGAATGGAAGGGGTACGTAATTTTGGTAGATCTCCAAGTACACCTGCATATGGGGTCCAAGTCACAGAATGATAGTATCGCACATTGAACTCATCACGGTAGAAGGCAGCATGGCGCCTTGGCAATGAAACGGCGCTTTTAGGTCCTACCCACCTGTAGAAATATAAAATTGTAACTTATCAAATCCGAACAACTATACATACTATACTATAGAATTAATTATATCTGGCACTGTATGACAATGATAAATCAATTGTCATCCTCCTCCTTATGGTTATTCTACCTACAAGTAGATAAGTCCAACACCAAAGCTGTAAATAATATTAGACACATGATTTCAGTTGGATAAGAGAATACGACATAACTAACGGCGAAAGTAAATAATGGAAATACCTATATTAGACTCACACAACCACCAATGCTTACGCTCTCTTGCAAAGCAAGCCTCGTCAATTCGCAGTACGTATACACTAGAATTGCACTGCCCCAAGAATACTAGCGAAAAACATCAAAGTTTTCTAAAAATGAAAGTCATCTAAGCCATATCCGTGTCTTCGAATGATCGCTTATCAACCTCATTTAATATGGCTCTGGCTCGTTGCTGAATCTAAATCTCCGTGGAGTCTGTTGGTATGTCGTCCTCAAATTGTTGCCTAAACCATCTTATCTGTATCATTTCGTTTCTCCACCACTCCTCTACTAGAGGAGTCAAACCTAGCAGCTCTTGGCTTAAACTAAGGTAATCAACTGGATCGGGGTTGGTCAACGGAGCACCGTCTATGGGTATGCCAAGTAATCACGCAACATCACCCAACGTGTTAGACATCTTCCTAGTATGTAGGTGAAATATAGATATTTATGGCCTCCATCTATCCACCAAAGCGGTGATAAGATGATGATCCAACTGGTTGTGTCCCACCCTAAAAACCAGTCCAAATCCAGCTTGGTTTATCAACTGTATAATGATTGGATGAGCAGATGTTACTCTATTCGGTTTAGACGAATGATCTATGATTCCAAATTTATTTTCAAGTTTATAAGTTAACAAGATTTTCGAAGTGGTCTACACATATGTAAGTTAACAAGATTTTCAAATTTATTTTCCAACATCAACACTATGAATTTAGGCATTGTTTTTCAACAATTTAACAATGATTTCATCCATACTAAGATATTTCAACAATCAATGATTGCTTACAAATTCTAAAAACCAATATTTTGCAATTTTTTTCAAAATCCTAAATTGAAAGGATTTTGATTTATCTATACCTACAGGTGCATCCTGCGTTGTAGAGCTTGCCATCTTCTGATTTGTTGAACAAAATGCTAAATATTTTTGGCTTTGAACGAAAATTTCAGATTTGATGGATTTTTGATTATTTGGAGATGAAGAGAAAAGTGAGAAAGTGACGGAGGAAAAATATAGGGTTCTGGTTTTGTAACAGAATCCCGTTTGGACGTCTTTTGAGAAATCGTCCACTAGCGACTTTTCAAATGTCGTCCAATTTTTTTTTAAACATGTAGGCGACTTTTGGGAAGTCGCTAGTGGACAACTTATCAAAAGTCGCATACATGATTTTGGCAATTTTTTTTTGTAATGACGATTTTTAAAAAGTCGTCAGTACGTTTTGGCCAGCTCAAAATTGAACGGAGCAAAACAGGGCTAAAGTTGATATTAGTTTTTAAAGTGGGCTGTTTGCGATAATTAGTTTTAAAAGGGTGCTAAATTGAAAAAAGAAATCCTAAATTTTGTAGCATATAACCAAATAAATAATTATTTCAGTATTAATTGAAAGCTCCATAGATTTACGGTCTTTCGGCTTAACCAACTTCAAAATGTTGGGAAAAAAATCAAAATTTGCTCAATTTTCATTTGCTAAACCCAATTTATGTTTCCAATATACGTGATACCAATTTCCAATTTACTTGAAAAGTTTTGATAAACACGTCTACAAGTTGCAACTGTTATAGTAGCAGAAAATCCAACGGCGCTATGCAGCTTCACTTTTTGGGTTCCGTACCGCCTTGACATGAAACAGTGCACTAGGTAACCCAACCCTTATGCTCACTCCCTCGTCGTCGTATCACCGCTTGAATCTCAAGACGTTAAAATCACATTAAAATGCAGATTTTCCTCTCCGAAAATCATTGAATTATAAGCCGATGTCGTTTCAACTGCATGTATAATGATCGGATGGCGAGTATCGATCAATCGAATTCTACGGTGAAGTTGAAATTGGAGAATAACTTTGAGAAAAGAGAAGTAAAAAAGAAAACGTGGAGCTTAAACTGGCTCAATTATTTTGGATAAATCTGTTGTAATTTTCCTACAAAGGAAATGAAAGATCCACTCGGAATCATGGTTAAATTTTTGCGAGGTTCCGATAGTTAAGGGGCATGTTCTCTGCTAGTGCTCTACATTTCGAAAAAATATATTGATTCTGTTTAGGTATATTTTAGGCTTTGGTGCTCGCAGTAACTATATTTTGTTGGGTTGTACACGATTGATGTGATTTTATGGCAATTGTTAGTACAAATTCCATGAACATGGACTAATTTTTTAAGTTTTAGAAAGTTCTATCTTGTGTAGGTTTTTAACTGGATAAATTAGAGTTAATTTAGGAAACTAAAACAATATTTCTCCTAATTTGTAGGATTTGTTGCATTTATCCCTTGTCCTGGTCTCCCTATTTTGTGTATAATATGACTAATTACTGAAATTAACTCCAAATGCTGCGGTCATTTCTATGAAAACCCAATTACATCACATATAGTTTCCGTAAATTTGAGTAATTAATTATTTCCTTTATAGCAGTAGAATTATTTACTTGCACGGGCATAATATAGACAGTAGGGTTTTATGAATATTTGAAATATACACTTAAGTTAGCCCTGAAATTTTAGGAAATTGGTGCAGTAAGAGATCTGAAGTTAAAGCAATTCGTTATCAATTGCATCAAAATTAATCAAGAGCAACAAATGCGGAGTTGGAAAAGGAAAAGATGATTATATTCTCAAGTTCTCTATGATGCTTCAATCTGCTAAACAAAATTGGAGAAAAGCGTATCAAGTGCAGCAGGTATTCATCATCTATTATGAAGATAATGTGCGTGCCTACCTTTTTATGGCGATTCTTCATTCTGTATTAGCAATAGTTTTTTTTTATATATCAAATGGCATGTCCAGATTGAGGTCAGGTCAAAAATAAGATGTTCATCAACATGACTTTGTACTAAATTGAAATCTTCAACAAACAAACAAATCAAAACTAACTTCGTTTGTGATCAAATGCAAAATCGGTAATCGAAATCAACTAACAGCTTGTAATACTATTTTACATATATTGCCTACCGAAATTGCTAAATTAAAACCACATCCACACCAGATTACTTTACAGTTAACATGATAATATGGCACCTTTTTTTTCCTTTCTACGGGCGTTAGAAATGAAATCATACAAACTTTCCTTTCATATGATTTCTTTTTTGAATTCCTGCGTATTGCTAAAAAAATGCAAAAGATTTTTGAAATTTTATCTACGATGTGTGAATTTGCAACCACTGAAATTGAAAGTTAACTGATACAAACATTTAACTAGTATTTCTTATTGCCAATCTATTATATATCTATTGGTAAAACACAGTTACACTTTGTCAAGTTGTTGAACACTTATTGCCAATCTATTATATATCTCGAGTTCACTGTATTAAAGTTTTTTTACATCCAGTTTAAAGTTGTTAGCATTTGGTCTGTTGGATATTTCTGTTATCTTGCATGTTACCTCAAAATTTTGAATTAATCAACGTTTTACACTAGAGCATTAGAGTTTCTTCCGTATCAAATCCAGAGGCATTTTTAGTAATAGTTTATTGACATCACTTAGGATGTATTGTTATTTTACCTTTTGTTATTACTAATGCTTCATTTGTTTATATACAATGAGCCATCAGCCATGAGAAACATGTTGATATAATAATATAGCAAAATAATATTATTATACTTCGTAGGCATATGTTTTATCTGTATCATAAATAGTTGTGTCTGCAGAAAAATTATTGTGTATTTATTATAGGATTTGCCTTTTCTTTGAATTGACTTGAATATTTAACAGGTTTGTGAGAAGCTTGGACCTACCTTATTTGATTATATGAAGAGAAATAGGTAAACACCTTTTCCAGTTGGCCTTGCTAATTTGAGCACCAGCTTTTGAAATCTGTAGCATGTCCATGAATCAGTTTTGGTACATTTTATATTTAATATAGCATGCATTACAATTGTTTAAGGGTGGCA
Organism: Allium cepa; assembly: GCA_030765085.1. Taxonomy (NCBI): domain Eukaryota; kingdom Viridiplantae; phylum Streptophyta; class Magnoliopsida; order Asparagales; family Amaryllidaceae; genus Allium; species Allium cepa. Next base: position 572,818,369 of record CM060937.1, on the reverse strand, counting down.
GTTTGGGTTCTGGGAACTTTGATGTATCAACGTATAGGTGTGAGATGATTTAATTGCTTGCAAATTATGCTTAACAGCTTAAGATTTTTGTTTTCGTCGACAAGGTACATACATATCAACATGACTAGATAATCGAACACACACACACAATGACCAAATTACCCTTGCAAACACAAAGAAGGAACGAAATTTTACCAGAGCTAGGTTTCGATCCTGGGCCCTGTGGGTTACGGGCCCACCATGCTTTCGCCGCGCCACTCTAATTGTGAATCAGCTATAAGAGTGCATTATTTAGAATAATATACAAGTAGCACCTAAATCCAATCTCAAAAGGTGCAATCATTGCATGCACTATGACACGCCTTGTAAGGCTGGAATTTGTGTCTAGAGTAAAAATACGATGATAATAAAGTTAACCTACTATGCTAGATATTGAATGCATAATTTATGATTTCGTAGACGAATGGCTTATCCAAAACAGTCACTTGTTTTATTTTTTGAATTCCCATTAAATTCTAATTCATAGAAAAATTAGACGCTTAGATCTATAGGAAAAAAAATGGTATGAGTCATGATACGACACATGTCCCACTTTATTGGTATAATTGCCATTGCTCATTGTGCACTTTATAATATATATTTTGTTGATCCTTTAGCCCATATCCGTGAAAGAGTATATTTGCTAGCAAGATACTTAACGAGTAAATCTATGATGCTATAATCAGGCCAATATAATTTCTCTGACTTACATAAATTGTTCAAGTCATCTTGTCGAAATCCTAGTTAACCATAGAAGCCTAGCACTAAGTGAACAAAATAAATCTGTTCGATATTATTTCAAAACGATGTCTGAACTTAGGAGTACAATAAATTTGTTGGTGATTGAACCTAGAATCACTTGTTCCGTAAACTAGTGACTTATCCTTTTATCCAAAAAAATAAATATCATTTGAATTCACGTGATATTGCAATTTAAAAATGCTTCTAGATGCGACAGTCATAAGCAAAAAAGATGTGTTAAATTTGTATGATTCAAAATATTTGCCAAAGAAGAAAGGAAATTAATTGATTAAGACACATGAAAAAGGAGAAAGGAAAGAAAATTAATTAATTGGCACAAACAATTAACTAATTGCTATATGAAGAAAGAAAAATTTGTACATGAAGATTCAAATCGGGGAAAATAATGGAAACCCATATCGTCATTACTATTTGGAAAGGTTTCAAGGCAACTGGACGATTAATTTACTTAGTCTTCATGTAATTTCTTCATTTTTAAGTCTATATAAATGAAGGTAGAGCATCTTCAGAAAATCCTACTTTTCGCAATTAAGTCAAGTTAGAGGATTTGAGCGCAAACAAATATTTGAAGAAATTGATTATTCAATTTTTAATTATAAGTTAGTCTCTCTAATTTTCTACCTATAATTGCTGTAGTATCTTTTTTGTACTCTTTCTTTTTTCAGTAAAATAAAGAATAGTTTTTGGGTCTTTGGATACGTAGATAATTTGACCGAACCACGTTAAATCTTTGTCAGAATGATCCTAGTTAACTATAGAAGACTTGCAACTAAGTGAACGAAATTAATCGGTTCAATATTATTTCAAAACGATGTCTAAATTCAGAAGTACGATGAATTTGTTGGCGATTGAACCTATGATTACTTGTTTTGTAAACCAATGCCTTGTCCTTTTATCTAAAAAACGCTTATCATTTGAATTCACGTAACATTGCAATTTATAAAATGTTTCTAGATGATTATTAATTGAGTTTTTTGTTGCAAAATTTTATTATAGAGTATATTTGGAGGGAAGATGATACTTAAAGCATGACGTTAGTGCAACTCTGAGTGTCCCAATGTAAAATTTTCATATTTTACATCAAAATGTTAAGGCCTTCCTGTCTGAATACCCTGCCATGGTTGATTTAGGCCAGGTGTATAAAATGATTTGTTCAACGTGATTATTAGTTTATCTAAATCTGGGAAAGAATAAAATATTTGGACTTTTGGGATTGAATTCAAATTTTCTTGTTTCGCAGACCAGCATCTCATTCGGTTGGTCACAATCCACTAATCCCGTCTTTGGAATAAACATAAAATTATGTTTCATACAATACTTTAGGATGTTCAATTCGAATTGGAAAACGATGTTATGAATTATGACTGTAACAAAGGTAGTCAATTCAAAAAAGCACAATAAGGCTCAAAACTGTATCAACTAAAAAAGATGGAATAAAATTGCTCCTCATAACTGCTTTAGTCTTACAAAAAATAGTTGTATACCATGGCACGTCATATGCTATTTATTAGTATAAGTGCTATTTCTTATGTTCAATTTTTAATATCCATTCTGAGTTTTTAGGATTTACTTCGTTGTATGATATTTGCAATCTTCTCTCTTCATTGTATACATTAACTTATAAACTATTTGAGCAATATGAGTCTAACGAGTAAAGGGGAAAGCTAACGCATAAATTTGCAGATTTAGTAGAACACTGAAGAACTTGCTATGCTTGATAGTGTAGATGGAGGATAGCTGTTAGAACTGCATATAGCAGTAGCCATAAGTCGAGCAGCTAATATGCTCAGATAGTACACTAGTGCAGCTGATAAAATACACAAAGAATGATACTGAAATTATCCATAAAGTATCGAGGTATCAAATTACAATATACTTTTATGCAATAGAAACATATCTATATGCTCTATATCATGACATCAACATATACCCGATTTACTGATATAGTTGTTATTGCTTATTATTCGATTTGTAAGATGTATTTTACCAGGTTTTTATGTAAAATTGTGTTATAAATTCGATTTTGTGGTAAGATAAGATACTTAAAACAAATGCTTAAATCCATTGGGCCACACAGCAAGATTTGAGGTTTCGGCCAAAACATTAAGATTATGATCGTTTTAGTTTCAAGAGGGAGCTAAACGAAATTGCATCTCAGTAAGAAAACTAGAAAGTTTCAAAATTTTATAGAAGGAACAAAATAATCATAATTTGAGTTTCAAATATATGAATATTCAAAATCTAAAATTTTAACTTTAGAAACGTACAAAGCACAAAATATATGAATAGTGTAACCAAAAAAAGTTGAAATTAGAGTAATGAATAAGCAGGACAAATTTTTGATATAGGGTTTAAAAAAAAAACTTATTCTAGCTTTAGGCCTCGTTGAAAACCAATTGCAGAATTATGCTTGATTTTGTATAGCTTGTGCAGTTTTAAATTACGCAATCTTTAAACTGTAACTGTAGCTTGCGCAATTTTAGATTACACAAGTTATAGTTACAATTTAAAGCTTGTCCAATTTTAAATTTCAAGCTATACAGAACCATATATATTTCTTCAATTGGTTTTTGGTGTGACCTTAGAATAAGTTTTTTTTGAATGCCTATATCAAAAATTTGTTCGAGTAAATATTTGTTACTGTTATGGATATTTATAAATAGTCAGCATTGTTGGTTTATATCTTATTTCTTAACTAAATATAAATTATACATGTTAATGTAAATAAAAATAGCTGTAATTATATAAAAATAAATAAAAAAGTTGGAATTGAAATTTATAAATTATATCAAAATTCTTAAAATAACAAAGTTCAAGACCGAAAATGAAATCTCGAAACTTGCAATAGAGTCGCATGTCTTATTATTCGAATTTATATAAAATACAATTCATAAAAATACCTTTATCTGCTTCTACGTTAATATAAAAATGTCTACATTCTATATCATAATACCAACATGTACCCGATTTATAGGTATAGTCGATATTGCTTATTGTTCGATGCACACACATAAATACATACGCAAACACAGATACACACACATTGCTAGAATTTTTTGTGCACAATTCCATTATAAATTTTATTTCGTTATAAAATAAAAATTTTAAAGTAGGAATTTACGATGCACCAATCAGTCCAACTATTTTTTCCTGTAATTTCCGTCAAAATATTGAAGCTGGTCTGTCTGAATGCCACTGGATGGTTATAGCTGCAGTGAGCCAGGTGTATGTAGTAGATTGTTGTTCAACATGATTTTGAATTTGTTTGAATGTAGAATTTTTTTTGATACAAAACGACCTTGCTAAGGATCAAGCCCATAACATTTGATTTTGTAGACCAACACCTTATCCTTTGGGCCAGAGATCACTTATCTTATTTTTAAATCCTAAAGTCACATTCTCATAATATAATATTAAATACTAAAATTTTAACTGATTTAAAAAAGGATGTTTTCAGCATTGACATGAATCCCATTTATTTGTTGTTGCTTTGTTTCCATTTGTTATAAATATTTTTCTATGCTTTTTTTTGGGTCAAAATTTCTATAATAGAGTAGACTTGGTGAATAGATGAAATATTTGAAGTAGGAAGTTGTGATTAAGCATGTCAATGGATATTCAAAATATTTGTGACGCCCCACCTCTATATTCACACTAGCCAAGAACACTACGGTTTAGAGTTGTCAACTAGCACGGAGAATAAGGCTGTTGAGGAGCGACCATCCTCGTGATTTCTTATCACGCGGTGGCTATAATAATCTTCGGAAACAAACATAGAAATATGCATAACACAGATCAGTCACAGACATCCATATCACAAAGGCGGAAGAAGATATGAATATATAACTAACACATGAAAGTGTACATCAGAGTAGTGGTCAAAAAGATCCACAATAACACAAAAGAATAGCAACATGTGCTATGCAAAAGAATACATCTATGAGTCTATATCTCAAGTGTAAACGAAAAAAACTGCTAATCTAAAAGGTTAGCCAAAAGTCAGAGTAGTAAATCCCTGGGGGAGAAGTCAAGCAGAAGCACCTGTAACATCTCGGTCTGACCCGAGTATTATTTATAAGAAAATAATAAACGGATCAGTCTAGCTATAAATATCAGATAACATGATATAAACAATAGATATGGCAAGGACATATAGTAACCATAAAGACATACTATGATAAGCATGTAAATGAAGATCATCAATAGATCAAACAATATCAAAAGAATCTTCCAAAAGATCCAAATTCACCTAAACATAAAAGTTGGAAAATCATAACAATGAAAGTCATGAAAATAGGTGAAGCACAAATTCCAGAAGACTACACAAGAAATCTAGAAATTACAATATAGGAGCATGAAAACTCACAAAATGGGAGCATGAAAACTCACCTACACGTGTAACACAAAGCGAGAAGCTATCTCATGGTTGCAAGCCATTAATTTTGACACACGGATGGCCCGAAGACCGTGGGGCGCTACCCCACATATGTGATGGCGAAACATCACACAAATGAGATGGCGAAACATCACAAGAGCGGGGTCTAGTCTCCCTCGCAGATAAAGAGACATCGGACAGTTGCTAGTCTAAAACACAAAAATGATCGTCATGATCATCAAGAAGTGTCAATTACACTAAGTTAGTAAATATAAAAGTTTAACTTCATGTCCCATAACCACTTGCTTAACTCAAATATTTACTAACAAACTGTATCCACTAGAAAATTGTCACAAGAGATCCAATCGAACAAGTCCAAGAATTAACCGACGAAGTAAACGCAAGCGTTTCATACCACTTGTTTTACTAAGTCGTTTAATTAGATTTCTCATACGAGTGAGATAAAGGTTTGTATATACTAATAGATTGGAAAACGGTTTAAGGAAAAAGCTTTGTTATTAAAAATAGAGTTGAAATCGTTTTGCTGAAAGAGTTTTGATATTTACTACTAGTATTGAAACCTTTATTTTATTAAAGTGACAAATCACAAAAATTTCGCGTTCAAAGACGTGAATGAAATCCAAGGAAATCAACTCAAAATGCATCTTTCATCAAAGAGCCCCTACGGAGGGGGGGTCCAAGGGGGGTGGCAACCCCCCTTAGTGGGGGTGCGGGGGCAACGCCACCGCTTACGGGGTTCGACCTGCCCGGTCAGGTCGCGGGGGTCCAGGAGGCAGCGCCCCGTCCAAAACGGTACGACCTAGTGAAGACAAAATGAGGTCTAACGACCTAAGGGGAATTAGGTCGAGCGACCTAATGGTTGCGACCTAAGGGTCTTCGCGACCTAACGACCTAAACAAGGTCGAGCGAGTTAAGGTGATGCGCGACCTAATGTGTCACGCGACTTAACGAAGGCAAGGCCGAACGAGTTAGGGGGATGCACGACCTAACGGAGGCGAGCGACTTAAGGGACTCGCGACCTAACAGAGGTGAGCGACTTAAGGGTTATAAGGTGGAACGACCTAACTGATACGCGGCTTAAAACCCACGCGACCTTACGACCTAACAGGTCATACGATCTAGTGGTCGAGCGACCTATCGATTTTAACTCGCGAGCGACCTATCAGTTCTATGACTCAAGGGGTCAACGACCTACGGGATATAGATCACGCGACCTAACGTTTTAACACGCGAGCGACCTAACGTTATAAAGGCCAAACGACCTAAAGCTTAACTCGCGAACGACCTACGGCTTAAGACTCAACTCGCGAGCGACCTAACACTGCAGAGGGGGTTTAAGGCCAGAAACGACCTAAGTGTTAGCGACCTAACGACCTATGGGCCAAACGACCTACGACTTAAAGCCCAACGACCTAATTCCGAGATGACAATATAGTGCGACCTAGCGCGTTAACACGCGAGCGACCTAAGGGTTATGTCACGAACGACCTAACTCCGAACACACGAAAATGGCCAGAACGACCTAAATGCAGAAAATTCACCAAAACGCTAAAAATTGGAGTTTTTCGCCAATCCAATCCAAACCAAATGCAAATGTGCATGCAAAAGTGATAGGGAATCATTCCCAACGGTCCAATATAGTTATAGGCTAGAATTGTGAGATAAAAATCTCACCTTTGCACTAAAATTTATGAAGATGAAGCTTGAAAGCAAGGAGAAGCAATCCAAAGCTTGAATCCAATATCTTCTACTTGAATTTGGAGTTGAATGTTGGATTTGCAATTGAATTTGTGCTTGGAGATTTAATTTCCCATTCTCTTCACCATTAATGCCAAAGCTTGAGTTAGTTAGGAAATTTATGAAGAGTGAGGAGAAGGGGGTTGGAACTTGGGCTTAATAGGCCAAACTAACCCAAAGTACAAGGCGGGAAAAGTTAGTGAAATTTCACTAACTCCAAACCTATCAATGTTTATACTTAAAAAAGTTGTAAACGGCATTTCGAACTCAATGGAAGTGGTCTCGAGTCCTAATTTGACCGTTTGCAAAAAGTAGCTTTTCGGACCAATATCCGATTAACGACAAAATATTTAAATATAAAATCGATAAATATGCGGGTTGTTACAATATTTGAATTCATCCACATTCATATGTGAAAAATGAAAAAAAAATATCGAAAATCAAAAAGAAAAAATACATGTGGATACATCCGATAAAATTCTACTCGTGCTTTTAGATTTCTTGTTTATGAGCGGATAGACAAAAATCAGATGTCCATTTGATATACGTAGCTACGAAGATCCGATATCCTGAAATGGTTTCATATGCTATTATGAACATGGTACTATATATATCTATAGTCGACCGTTGCGAGACCTAGCTGTGATGCTCCAATTAGGCCAACAGTTATCTTCATGATTTACATAACAATATTATGATTATCCTTTTGAATGTCATTGTTTGATAACGGTTATCTTGGGTAGCTGGATAAGACAAATTGCTAATCAACCTGATTTCGAATTTATCATAGTTATCTATAATGGACAACTCACAAAGGTGCAGAATCTTTTTGTAGACTTGGCGCATGATATGTGGATTTTGTGTAAATATACATCACTAATTTTTTAAACATATTCATTATAGTTCGTAGTTGATTCAACATGATTAATGAAGTTTATGTTTCTTTTACCAAAAAATATTCCACCAAGATTTTTTGTCATTTCGCAAAATTATCGTTCAAGTATAATGCTATATGACTAGAATTTCATGTACATAAATTAGTTTAGAAGTCCAACCTGATTTTGAACTTATCATAGTTATTAATGGGGATTGGGTTAGAAAGGTGCAAAACCATCTTGTAACTTTGATGCACTGCAGCTGCCTTTTTTGTTAGTACACATGTATTAATTTTTTGTATAATTATTATATATCACCATCAATTCAACAAGACTGTATAATTTATATTCCTTCACTAAAAGATATTAAATAAAATTTGTTTTTTATAATTTCGTAGAAATCTTCTAATTTGAAAATTCTATTTCTTTAAATAAATTAAACTATATTGAAAAACCTCTAAAATAAATTAAAAATATCTTAAAGAGACTTTGGGGAAGTTCTATTTTTCAAAAATGTCAAAACCTTTGAAAAAAATCCATTTTTTATAAAATATGAGAAGTTTACAAAAACATTAATATTTTTCCTGCACCTTTTCCTCAAATCTCTCAAACCTCAAGCCAATTGTTTTATATATTTTTAAACAATGGGATATAGACATAATTGAGATATTATAGATTTATAAAAAGGACCCAGTTTTTATGTTTTCTTTTTAAATACTCAAATATATTGAAAAATAATATTCCGAGAAAGTAAAAATTTAAGAAATAGTTCAACTTTCAGAAAATAATAAATAAATATCAATTTTTTTTGAATTCAAATTTTGTCAAAAACTTAAGATTGTTTCGAAAAATATGTTCATTATTTCCAAATGTTTAAATTTCTAAGAATGTTTGAAACATCTTGGAAGGTATTGATGAAAATTCAAGATATTTAAAGAGATTTATAATAAAATCTGAGTAAAATATAAATAATTTTTAAAAGTCAGAATAACTCAAAATGTTGGCAATTCACTCATTAAAGTAAAAATTATTAAAGAAAACATTTTTTTTCAGTAAATTCAAAATATATATCAATTCTTTTTAAATATTAGGAGAAATTCTATTTTTTAGAAAATGTCAAAAGTTTCAAATCCTTCGATGAAAAAAAATTCATTTTTATAAAATATCAAAAGTTTACAAAAAATTACTTATAATCCTTTGCTCTGCCTTTCCTCAAATCTCTCAAACCTCAAACCAGTTGTTTTATACATTTTTAAACAATGGGATATAGATAAAATTGAGATATTATAGTTTTACTAGTATAACTGCACAACGGTGGAAAATCCGACCGTTAAGTTGTATAATATCAGATGAAAAAATATTGTTAATTTTTTTCTTAATTATGAATTTGACCTGCATTTTGAATGAATTTTAAATGGAGAAGGTCAGCATTTAAAAAAGTAGACATTTTGAAAATACTATTATATACTTATTTATAGATTTATGAATTAAAAATAACAAATCTGTCAAATCAAAGAATGAATTTTAAATTAAAAGATCTATAAAAATAAAATAGCAGACTTTAAAATAATACAGTGCATTTTCAAGATGCTAGATTGAGTGCAAGTAGTACACAGGAAATGAAATATTACACATAACACTGATGTAATGTGCATTATAAAATTCAGCAAAGGTATGCAGAAACAATGAAGATTTTTTATTTTATCATAAAGCCATATATTTTCTTTTATAGTTTATTATGATTCACAACTGAACTGCAGGTTATTGATCTACATTAAAAACATATTTTAATAACATCCGCAATTATTATCATCTACATTTGGTTGCAGATACCACCATTCAGGCATGCAAAATCTTGTTCTCTCCTTCTTCCTTCTCTTGCCATTATTTTTCTTCTTTCATGTGGTATTTCAATCCAGCTACTACTGAATAATATCATTCACACCTATAGCTATCGATTTAAAATGGCTTTTGACATTTAATCTTGAGTAAAAAATGTTGAAGTTATATGAATTATTAGAAACAAATTTATATTTTAATGTTAAATCATATACATAATACCAAATAAGGACGGCTGTCATGACTGTTGTAGACAAGATTTGTTGCTGGTGTTGCACCTTTTTTTATATTAATTTATTTGGATCAACAACATTGTCACAACTAAAAATCTTTAAAAAAAAGGGTTGGATTCCAGTTGTAAAGAGTAATAAAAAATCGTCAATTTTATCCAAAACAGATTTCAGTTCTAAGATTTAGAAGATTCTGGTCTACGGGCATCAAAAAAAATTCAAATAAACCCACCAGTTTAATCTGAAATACAGAAACATATAACCAACAGAACCAGTCTAAAATTATTATCATTTTTTTACTTTGAACGATGAATATTTAATAAAAATTGTACATATAATGCGAATATAACAAAGATAAATGAGTCAGAAAAAAGATATATTTTCTTATGAGAATTGGATTCACGATATCGTATAACATTAAAATTTCCAGCTAAAAATATATAACGATTTTAATTATGGTTGTGATTCAAACCCATGATTATATTGAAACTTTCAGCTAAAAATATATCATTTTAATGAATAGGCTTTCATGGTTGTTCCCCCGTGATTTTGCAGCATTATAGCCGCGAAACACAGTCTGCAATGGGTAGTGAGGTCTACGATGCTGATATTTGACCATGGTATCTGTGCAATATCTGTAGAAAATATTTCTAAAACTTTAAATCGAAATTTTGTAATCAATTATTTAAACCGGACCAATTGTATGGTGGTATGCTTGGTTAACTAAGAAAAATTATATAAAATAATCCCCACCATGGGGAGCGGGATAAGGCTAATAAGAAAAAGAAACTGAAAAATGCACGCAATGTATGTGAATTCCCTTGCAAAAATTTTAAGAAACAACTACCTATGTGTTTTGGCTGATCAAGAATATTGCCAGGTAAAAGAACTGCAAAGATATTAGATCGTACATGATTATGCCTTCCTTTGAAGGACAACCTATGTGCAATGCGAGGTAGATCAATGTTTACATAATTTGTTTTTCTTCCCTTTCTAGAAGGTATCTGGTTGTTAAAAACGTTACATAAATCAGTCTGTTAAAAAAAGGCAACATAACAAGAACACAAATTGAATATATTACATTTAAAAATCCAAATTCTTACACTTTAGACTTAAAACTGGATCCCTTAATTGGAAGCGTGCCGCATCTATCGCACAGAACGCCAGTGTAAAATAAACTCTCTACCGCAAAGTGGGACCTTGGAAAAAAGGCATCAAGGAATGAAGTGCCCCGTCTTCTCTATTATTTAGTATTAGGGTGAATCAGTGATTAAGAAGAAATCCGAGTCTCATTTAAAGTATTTTTATCATTGCATTGCAAGTGTAGATGAAGGATTTGCTGGAGCATGTTCATAACTTTGCTTCAAAACATATGGTTCATGTACAGTAACAGTATTTTTTCCATGAACAGCAGAACTACCAAATTATGTACCTTCACAGTTGTCTGTGTATTTTTTTGGCCGCAACGAGTAGTTCTTCAAGTGAAGACAACGGTCTAGCTGCATTTGCAGTCTGTCCAGGATCGCTCTGATTTTTAACCGAATAAGCAATTTCATTGGTTATCTGAGTAGGCAAATCCCATGGTTTTGATGCACATGGAGAATTTAGATCCAATGGATTACTTGGAACAACATTTGTAGACCGTGTGCTTGATTATGAATCACAAACGGGGTTAGCTTGATTTACGACCTTAGAGACTTGATCAACAAGGTTTGATAGTGCAGGCGAGAAAGACATAGCTTTATTCACATCCTTATGAATATTATCCAGTACGCTTTTAAATTGCTCAGATTTTATCACTTCAGAAGTAGGAGAATTTGATATAGCTTTATCTGCAACATTTAACAGGTTCAAGAGCGCTGTCATGAGTGGATTGGTAACAAGTTCTGATTGCACGTTGGTGATAGGTGCAGTTTCATGTTGTAAAGATTCAACAGATGATGTGTCCAGCTTTGATTTCAACTCAGCAATTATTCGTAGAGGGTTCAAGCGCTGACTGATAATCAGGGGCGAGCAATATTTGGTTAGAACCGAATTAACCGACCAAACCGGTTCATTTCGGTCAGTTGAGTTCGGTCATGAAATTATATCGGTTTAAAATCGGTTTGTAAAATAATTTTATTTTGGTTATCGGTTTAACTGAATTAACCGAACTTTTATTATATTATCCAAATTCATTGAATTGTAATACCCTTAACAATTGGTTTAGCAATAAAAAAAATAAAACTTATCAATTAAAGATATGTTAATTTTTCTTATAAACTTAAAATAAAAAAATAGTTTATATAAACATAAATATATGTTTTCCATTGATTAAATCAATCATATGAATACTAATATATGGTAAATTTTCTTGATTTCTTAGTTCGGTTAAATCGGTAACCGACCGTATTAACTGAAATTAGTCCGGTTTGGTTCGGTTTTGAATTTTTTCGGTTTGACATTTTTTAGCTCAAAACCGATCGAAATGACCGAACGCTCACCCCTACAAATAACAACATCGAAAAGTTCATCATCGTTGTCTAATGTGACAATGTACCTATCTACATCTGTACACGTCAGTATAAGGTCGGTATCATGGCTGAACTTGAAAAGCGAGCAAATTATTGCTCTAAGTTTGGTCATGTTGTGATCCATGAGCCTGGGATGGACGTGAGCTCCAATTCGTCTAAGCGTATCTCCATATTAACCTAAAATGCCAGGAAAAGCAAAGGTGAAAATGCAATACAGGTGTGCATGCAACTGAGAGAGTATTAATAACATGATACATAATGAGGTCTAATACATTAATACATAGCATAATACCGATAGATTACTAACAGATAGTTTCCTAAAGCATTACGGCGGTAATAGTAGGACAAAGTTCGGAGATAATAAAGTCATATGTCAAAGTTAATCCCTTCCTATATAAAGTAGATTGCACACTAAAAAGACTGGTGGATATTCAATGATGCATCTCATCAAACTGTGCACAACAGACATACTATGATTGCAGTACTTTTTGAATAGCAATGAACTGTGTACTCTATAGAATTAAATTTCTATACGTATTTTTTAAACGACTATCCAAAACAAGCTATGTAGAGAAATAGTGTCTACAAAATAAATAAATTAAAAGAGAAGAACCTTATACAAACTGTATTACTAGGTTAGGATCATAAATTGCGTGCAAGTAAATGAGTATGCGTGAACAATAACTGTATCGTATAAATGATTGCCATCACAAGTGTATGAAAACATTATTATCTAAACTAGCACGTACACACTCATGGACAAGAGGAACATAAAAATTTTATGTACTAGAATAGCAGCACCCAGCAATACCTAACACACCTTGACGCACAAAGGTGTAACAATATCTGACAGAGCTGTCATGAAAAAGAAGAAAAACAAAATCGCTGCAAGCCTTAGGTTCCAAAATTGGATCCCATGTTCAGTCCAAGGTAATTATAATAAAATCAGTGCTTAATCAGGAATCATGAAACTATCTTTCCTATGTTATTAATGCTCAAATTAGAAAATGGGTCAAAGGGGCCGGTAGGCAAACCTTATATAAAACCAATCCTACTTATCTTAAATTCAGTCGGAAACATCCATGATATATGAGACAGATGGCCCTTATGTATAGTTTAGCTGGAACCATTCAAAACAAAATTTGTTCGAAGCACAAATATAAACAAGTAAATCAGCATCAATAGATAATTCTTACATACATGTCCAGAACTCACCATCAAACCTTTTAGATGTCCAATTTAGACAAAACAATAATAAAGCTAGAAATTAACGATTTTAATCGATTCATGCACTGATGCACTCCATACATCACATATAGCTTCAAATCTTCCAACAAAACCATTAAAACAGTCCAAAGATTTTAGAAAAGTTGTTAAAAATCATACCTTGATGATAAGATCCCACCGCTCAACATGCTGCTCCATTACGGAGACGAAAAAAGAAGGGAGTATTGGACGAGCCAGCGTAAGACCTAACCGAGAAGCTTAAGAAAATTAAAGAAAATCCCCTAAATTTAAATTTAACCCTCATATTGATGGTACCATGACTTTAAATTTTACCATCATGCTTATCAAGTAAAATCAAGCTATCAAGATCCATCATAAGGAAAATCGAAATATATTTTTGAGTATTAAAATATAATTTATGACACCTGATTGCAAATTATGATGAGCTGCTCGCAACTTGAAGAAGTAACTAAATAGTGATGAAGTTGTTGATCTGGTGATCCGGTTAGGTTAGCCGATGGTGAAGACGGGAAGAATCAGAGTTTGTTTGAATATATAGTAGTGGAGACTGGGGTAGCCGACTGTAAAATTGAGGAAGAAACAGTATACCTGAAACGTAGAAATAGCAGAGCGAAAAATTAGGCATTCAATTTGGAGACGATGGAAACGGGGAGAAGATTACGAGATAGAGGACATATAATTTGGACTTTGGAGAATTTGATTTTGGACAATGACAGTAAACAAACCTCCCTAACGGTCGGTTTGATAAAAAGGACTCAGTTTTTATGTTTTCTTTTTAAATGCTAAAATATATTGAAAATTAATATTTCCAAGAGAATTGAATTTCTAGAACCGGTTCAACTTTTACAAAATAATATTTAAATGTCAAATAAATTTATTCTTTTGAATTCAAATTTTGTGAAAAGGTTCAAATTGTTTCAAAAATACATATTCATTTTTATAAAAATCAGTTGTTTTATGCATTTTTAAACAATGGGATATAAATAAAACTGAGATATTATAGTTTTATAAAAAGGACTCGGTTTTTATGTTTTCTTTTTAAATGCTAAAATATATTGAAAATTAATATTTCCAAGAGAGTTGATTCAACTTTTAGAAAATAATATTTAAATATCAAATAAATTTACTCTATTGAATTTAAATTTTGTGAAAAGGTTCAAATTGTTTCAAAAATACATAATTCGTTTTTTCTAAATGTTTAAGTTTCTAAAAAAGTTTGAAACATTTTGGAAAGTATTGATGAAATTTTAAGAGATTTAAAAAGTCTGTGTAAACCATAAAGAAAATTTAAAAAGCCAAAATAACTCAAAATGTTGGCAATTTACTAATTAATGTAAAAATTATTAAAGAAAAACGAAGAAAGCATTTTTTAAATAAATTCAAAAGATATACTAAAAAAAATTAAATACTAAAATAATATGTGAATTTTCCAGAACTGTTTTAATAGTCACATAAGAATCATATCATACGTATTATTAGACCTTTTAAAATAACAGAAAATCATATTTTAGCAATCTTAAATATGCTTTTGTATCTTCGCAAGTATTTGCACTATGTAATCAAATGAATCAAAGAGTGAAATATATCATTCAAAGTGTTTTTAAAATATTTGGATTTTGGTCTTATCATTTAATGTAGTTTGATGGGTTTGGCAAGGTTTAAGCATGTAAACTAATTGCAGATAGTACATTTCTTTATAATTATTGTAAAATATGAACAAATTTAGACAAATATTTAATAAAATCATCGCTGAAAGGGCAGAGTCGCATCCAACCTTATATTTAAGTATGAATTTGAACACATATGGAGACATAGTAGTTGTTTATGGATCTAAAATAATCTTCTTAACACCTTTTGAGGATGTTAAAATGACTTTGAAGATTGACTTATGGATTTGAAAAATATGCTGGGACCTCCAAATATCTAACAGTCATTTTCATAGTTATTTTAACACTCTCAAAAAGAAGGTTAATAGCATTGAGCTTCAATTTGTTTAACAAGAAAAGATGCATGACATTATAAATGGTAAGAATGGTGGGAAAACGCGGTAAATGATCTTACGTCTTTTTAGTATCACGTCTTTTCTATATTTGATCCATAATCAAAATGCAATTCATAAAAGCAAATATAAAGCTTATATACATAAAATAAGTATTTTTTGGAATTTATTTTAAATCAACATTTAAATAAAAGAAATTGGATTTCATAAATATTTTAATGGATTTTATTATGAAGTTTTGATATTTTTAAAAGAAAAACCTTAAATTTTCTTCTTTGGATTCTTTTAACCTTTTCTAAGAAATAATCGATTAATAAAAAATGAAGCTTCTACATATCATTTTGTATTTCCTTTGCGTTCATTTTTTATAAAAAAAATGAAAAATTTTTCTATTTTTAGCAAATGCTAAATATTTTGAATATTCTATAGAAAAATTTGAATTTTATTTGAAAAGCAACGAAATTCTATGAAAAGTATTGAACTCCTTTCCAAAAAACTAGTAATCTTTTGGCAAAATTGAACTTTCCGTTGTATAGTTTCTTTTTTAATTTTGCAAACTTTTTGTTGATTTTATCCATGATGTGTGAATTTGCAACCACTGAAATAGAGAGGTTATTGAAACACACATCAAACATGTAGTATTGTGTAAGTGTAAACAAATATAGTACAAGAACGCGGATGATAATAAAGTAGTTTGTCTTCGTAAATATCGGGGTAATATCGAGTTTTACTATTTGGTTTCTGTAATTTGAATTACTTTCTGGTCTGCCTAATCCAAATTATTTGGAAGTTCACTTATTTGTTCTATTAACTTATAAAGCTCATTATGTAATTATCTTAATCAAGATGCCAATTCCTGAAGTAATTTTTTTGTGGAAAAAAAAACAATAATCTGACACAAGCTGGAATTAAAATTTACATTTTTGCAACTACACATGTGGTGATACCGACATTTTACCACATTCAGAAAGGGCTAATTGGTGCTACTACAACAACCAATGAGGTAAAACTGTCATCTTTGTTCCACATTGCAAAATTTTAGTGAACAATTCTGTACTAATATCAAGTCCTCACCTGACCAGTTGCTGAGCTCAGTAACGTGAGCTTGTGACCAAGCGGGATTAAAGTGATGGAGTGTTGGGTAATATTTTTGCTCTCAATCCAATCACCAAATATATTTTACAATCGTTTTTCCATTGACTCAACAAACGATTTTATAAATCTATGATCACACAGTAGAGTCATGTATGACCAAACAATTAAAACGCATAGAGAATCACACATACACAAGGACCAAATTACCCTTGCAAACACAAAGAAAGAGTAAAATACTATCAGAGCCAGGTTTCGATCCTGGGACATGTGGGTTATGGGCCCACCACACTTCTACTGCACCACTCTGATGTCCAATAAACTTCAAGAATTGCATTATTTAGAATAATGTGCAAGCTGCTCCTAAATTTTATCCCAAAGCATATTATCTTGTATTGTATAGAGCGTGGAAGATATTTCTTCCACAAAATCAGTAAATTGTACTATCAATACATATTAAACTCTATGCATCATCATATCATCACTTGTAGCCAAATCAGTCTGAGTTTCATATGTCAACATATCACCAACCATATGTCGACATAAAGTTGTTTCATACTTAAAATAAACTCGGATTTTTGAAGTGAAGTAGTTTTAAAAGCGTTCAGAAAATACTTTATATTTTAAGCGCTGAAGGACTTTGTGTCATATAGTGATTGTTTACACGGATCTAAGATACACAAATACACATTATTAGATACTCAAGTAAATATTATACTTGATTTTCTTATATTTGATGCATTTATCTCAATTTCTAGTATTCCTCTTCTTTTCACATTTGTGTCTTCAGAATCAAACCAGTATTTCATAAAATTAAAAAAAAAGCCATCCTAGTATTGCCACTGCCACTACAAATTCTTAGTAATATATAGTAGTAATGTTATAACTTTTAAGCATTGTTACCCTCAAAATCACTATAAGCTTTTCAGTGTATGCATATATATATTTTTCCCTTCTTGTTATCGTGCCTAGTGTCACCAAGTGTACATATATTATTGTATTTCCAATACTGATCCCGTATATGCCTGCATAAGCAGTGCCTGCCTGGTTATTCTCGAGAAAAGATTTTCTTGTGATATATTGTTTACCTATGCTAACAGGTGATTGGAGATTATCTGCTAATTTTTTTCCTCTGATGTATGAAATTTGGTTTAATTGGTTCCTTATGTTTCATTTTTTATAAGTTCACCCCCACTGTTTCAAATCTCATTTATCTCATCTGAGATCTCCCTCAAGATCTCATTTTAGAACTTGAGCGAGATGAGATTTAGTGAAACAAGATGTTAAATTTTTTTTTTTATACCTTATTTGACACCTATCTCGTCCAAGATACTAAGATCTCAAGCAGAATTTGAGATAAATCTCAATATAAGATCTCATGTGAGGATGTTTTTCTATTTACATATTTCTTTAACTTCTTATTTGGCTCCAGAAGAAATTGCACGCTAATGACTTTTTGTTAGTTCTCCAATTCCATTTTATTTTTTAACGAGTAAGAAAAAATATAAAACTTGTTTATTTTCTATTTTTAATATTGGACCTTAAAGTTCATCTCGGGACCATATCGGCGTATATTTCAATGTTTCATGTTTAAAATTAATTTGATTATGCAGTAATATTTACATATACTAAAATAAATGAAAATTTAAGCTTACTTGATTTGTAAAATCACACCATATACCATGGACAACAAAACATAAAAGCAAGGACATGTAACTCGACTAACAACATTTTCATGCGCTACAGTGTATCAAGGTTTGAACAAAAATACTCATGATCTGAAGTAAATATGAAATTAAGTTATAAAATGAATACATGCAAGTGTCCAAATGCGAATTTGATAAAACCAAATCAGTTCATACAATACTAAAATATGATAAACAATATTAAAGAACCATATCCATGAAGTTTACACAACACTAAAAGTTTAAAACAAGTAAACAACACGTATATATCTAATTAAACATTACAAAAATATTCAATAAACACCACTTACATAATTAAAGTTTGAAACGTTTTGGAAAGCATTGATGAAATTTTAAGAGATTTAAAGCGCACTAGAACTCGATTTTTTCAACAATTCAATAATGATTTCATCCATACTAAGATATTTCAACAATCAATGATTGCGTACAAATCCTAAAAACCAATATTTTGCAATTTTCTTCAAAATCCTAAATTGAAAGATATTTGATTTATCCATACCTACAGGTGCATCCCGCGTTGAAAAGCTTGTCATCTTCTGATTTGTTGAACAAAATGCTAAATATTTTAGGCTTTGGACGAATATTTCAAATTTGAGGGATTTTGGATTTTTTGGAGATGAAGAGGAAAATGAGAAAGTGGCGGAGGAAAAATATGGGGTTCTGGTTCTGTAACAGAATCCCGTTTGGGCGTCTTTTGGGAAATCGTCCACCGGCGACTTTTCAAATGTCGCTCAATTTTTTTTTAAACATGTAGGCGACTTTTTGGAAGTCGCCAGTGGATGGCTTATCAAAAATCGCATACTTGTTTTTGGCAAATTTTTTTTTGTAATGGCGATTTTTAGAAAGTCGTTAGTACGTTTTGGCCAGCTCAAAACTGAACTGACCAAAACAGGGCTAAAGTTGATATTAGTTTTTAAAGTGGGTTATTTGTGATAATTAGTTTTAAAAGGGGACTAAATTGAAAAAAAAAATCTTAAATTTTGTAGCATACAACCAAATAAATAATTATTTTAGTATTAATTCAAAGCTCCATAGCTTTATCGCCTTTCGGCTTAACCAACTTCAAAATATTGGAAAAAAAATCAAAATTTGCTCAATTTTCATTTGCTAAACCCAATTCTATGTTTCCAATATACTTGATAACAATTTCCATTTTACTTGAAAAGTATTGATAAACACGTCTGCATGTTGCAACTGTCCGTTAACCCTTTATAGTAGCAGAAAATCCAACGGCGGTACGCAGCTTCACTTTTCTGGTACCGTACTACCTTGACATAAAATGGTGCACTAGGCAACCCAACCCTTATGCTCGCTCACTCCTCGTCATATCACCGCTTGAAGCTCAGACGTTAAAATCACATTAAAATGCAAATTTTCCTCTCCGAAAATCATTGAAATTATAAGCCTACCTGTATATTGATCGGATGGCGAGTATCCATCAATCGAATCCTACGGCCAAGATGAGGTTGGAGAATAACTTTGAGAAAAGAGAAGTAAAAAAAACGTGGAGCTTAAACCGGCTCAGTTATTTTGGATAAATCTGTTGTAATTTTCCTACAAAGGAAATGAAAGATCCACTAGGAATCATGGTTAAATTTTTGCGAGGTTCCGGTAGTTAAGGGGCATGTTCTTTGCTAGTGCTCTATATTTGGAAAAATACATTGATTCTTTTTTGGTATATTTTAGGCTTTGGTGCTCACAGTAACTATATTTTGTTGGGTTGTACATGATTGATGTGATTTTATGTAGTACAAATTCCATGAACATGGACTAATTTTTTAAGTTTTAGAAAGTTCTAGATTGTGTAGGTTTTTAACTGGATAATTTGGAGTTAATTTAGGAAACTAAAACAAGTTTTTGTCCTAATTTGTAGGATTTGTTGCATTTTTTTCTTGCCCTGGTCTCACTATTTTGTGTATAATATGACTAATTACTGAAATTAACTCCAAACGCTGTGATCATTTCTATGAAAATCCAATTACATCACATGTAGTTTCGGTAAATTTGAGTAATTAATTATTTCCTTTATTGCAGTAGAATTATTTACTTACATGGGCATAATATAGACAGTGGAGTATTATGAATATTTGAATACACTAAAGTTAGCCCTGAAATTTTAGGAAACTGGTGCACTGAGAGATCTGAAGTTAAAGCAATTTATTATCAATTGCATCTAAATTAGTCAAGAGCAACAAATGCAGAGTTGGAAAAGAAAAACATGATTATATTCTCAAGTGCTCTATGATGCTTCAATCTGCTAAACAAAATTGGAGAAAAGCGTATCAAGTGCAGCAGGTATTCATCATCTATTATGAAGATAATGTGCGTGCCTACCTTTTTATGTTAATTCTTCATTCTATATTAGCAATAGTTTTCTTTTTTTTATATCAAATGGCATGTCCAGATTGAGGTCAGGTCAAAAATAAGATGCACATCAACATGACTTTGTACTAAATTGAAATCTTCATCAAACAAACAAATCGAAACCAACTTCATTTGTGATCAAATACAAAATCGAAATCGAAATCAACTAACAGCTTGTAATACTATTTTAGTTATATTGCCTATTGAAATGGAAAAATTAAAACTACATCCACACCAGATTACTTTATAGTTAACATGATAATACGACACTTTTTTTTCCTTTCTACAAGCATTAGAAATGAAATCATGCAGACTTTCCTTTCATATGATTTCTTTTTTGAATTCCTGCATATTGATAAAAAAAGGCAAAAGATTTTTGAAATTTTATCTATGATGTGTGAATTTGCAACCACTGAAAATGAAAGGTTAAAGATATAAACATTTAACTAGTATTTCTTTGGAAATGTAAATATATATAAAAGTATGAGGCTGATAATAATAAAGTAGTTTCTTTATGACTGACTGGGGCTATATAGAGTTGTACTGTTTGGTTTCACTAATTTGAACCAGTTTCTGGTCTGCCTGACCCAAGTTATTTTGTGGTTCACCTTTTTGTTTGTTTTCTTTTTAAAGCTCATTATATAATATAAGCATAATCAAGATTGGGAGGGGGAACAGTAATCCGACATAAGCTGAAATTATAAGTTTACATTTTTGCAGCTGCAAATGTGAATGTTGATACCAGCATCTTACTACATTTAGCAAGAAGGAATGGATACTACTGCAATGACTGGTAAGCTAAAATTATCATCTTAGTCCCACATCACCAAATATTAGTTAATAATTCCATACAAATATCAATTCTTCATCTAAACAATTGCTGAGCTTAGTAATGTGAGTTTGTGACCAAGTGGGGCATCAAAGTGATGAAAAGTTGAGTCATGTTAGCGGATTTGGGTACATTGTGCAATTAGGTGGCCTGCCCAATCCAAGTTGCTGGGTGGCCTGTGTAGTTGGGTTGTTAAGGTCTGACTATGTTGGGCTGTAGTTCAGGAGGCAATGCGTCAGGCTGGTCACAGAGCAGCGAAAACTACTTGCTCGCTCAACGGTGGATGGATAATGGGCTGCTATTGCTAATATAGTTTTTTTATTCAAAGTTTTTTTAAAATATTTGGATTTTGGTCTTATCATTTAATGTAGTTTGATGGGTTTGGCAAGGTTTAAGCATGTAAACTAATTGCAGATAGTACATTTCTTTATAATTATTGTAAAATATGAACAAATTTAGACAAATATTTAATAAAATCATCGCTGAAAGGGCAGAGCCGCATCCAACCTACAACCTTATATTTAAGTATGAATTTGAACACATATGGAGACAGAGTAGTTTATGGATCTAAAATAATTTTCTTAACACCTTTTGAGGATGTTAAAATGACTTTGAAGATTGACTTATGGATTTGAAAAATATGCTGGGACCTACAAATATCTAACAGTCATTTTCATAGTTATTTTAACACTCTTAAAAAGAAGGTTAATAGCATTGAGCTTCAATTTGTTTAACAAGAAAAGATGCATGACATTATAAATGGTAAGAATGGTCAAATAGTAATAATGGTGGGAAAACGTGGTAAATGATCTTACGTCTTTTTAGTATCACGTCTTTTCTATATTTGATCCATAATCAAAATGCAATTCATAAAAGAAAATCTAAAACTTATATACATAAAATAAGTATTTTTTGGAATTTATTTTAAATCAACATTTAAATACAAGAAATTGGATTTCATAAATATTTTAATGGATTTTATTATGAAGTTTTGATATTTTTAAAAGAAAAACCTTAAATTTTCTTCCTCTTTGGATTCTTTTAACGTTTTCTCATAAAGAATTGATTAATAAAAAATGTAGCTTCTACATATCATTTTGTATTTCCTTTGCTTTCTTTTTTTATAAATAAAATGAAAAATTGTTCTTTTTTAGCAAATGCTAAATATTTTGAATATTCTATAGAAAATTTTGAATTTTATTTGAAAATCAACGAAATTCTATGAAAAGTATTGAACTCCTTTCCAAAAAACTAGAACTCTTTTGGCAAAATTGAACTTTCCGTTGTATAGTTTGTTTTTTAATTTTGCAAACTTTTTGTTGATTTTATCCATGATGTTTGAATTTACAGCCACTGAAAATGAGAGGTTATTGAAACATACATCAAACATGTAGTATTGTGTAAGTGTAAACAAATATAGTACAAGAACGCGGATGATAATAATGTAGCTTGTTTCCGTAAATGATCGGGGTAATATCGAGTTGTACTGTTTGGTTTCTGTAATTTGAATTACTTTCTGGTCTGCCTAATCCAAGTTATTTGGAAGTTCACTTATTTGTTTTATTGACTTATAAAGCTCATTATGTAATTAGCTTAATCAAGATGTCAATTCCTGAAGTAATTTTTTTGTGGAAAAAAAAACAATAATCTGACATAAGCTGGAATTAAAATTTACATTTTTGCAACTACACATGTGAATGGTGATACCGGCATTTTACTACATTCAAAAAGGGCTAATTGGTGCTACTGCAACAACCAATAAGGTATAATTGTCATCTTAGTTCCATATTGTAAAATTTTAGTGAATAATTCTATACTAATATCAAGTCCTCACCTGACCAGTTTTGAGCTCAGTAAAGTGAGCTTGTGACCAAGCGGGATTAAAGTGATGGAGTGTTGGGTAATATTTTTGCTCTCAATCCAATCACCAAATATATTTTACAATCGTTTTTCCATTGACTCAACAAACGATTTTATAAATCTATGATCACACAGTAGGATCATGTATGACCAGACAATTAAAAAGCATAGAGAATCACACACATACACAAGGACCAAATTACCCTTGCAAACACAAAGAAAGAGCAAAATACTATCAGAGCCAGGTTTCGATCCTGGGACCTGTGGGTTATGGGCCCACCACGCTTCCGCTGCGCCACTCTGATGTACAATAAACTTCAAGAATTGCATCATTTAGAATAATGTGCAAGCTGCTCCTAAATTCTATCCCAAAGCGTATTATCTTGTATTGTATAGAGCGTGGAAGATATTTCTTCCACAAAATCAGTAAATTGTATTATCCATACATATTAAACTCTATGCATCATCATATACCACTTGTAGCCAAATCAGTTTGAGTTTGATATGTCAACATATCACCAACCATATGTCGACATAAAATTGTTTCAGACTTAAAATAAACTCGGATTTTCGAAGTGAAGTGGTTTTAAAAGCGTTCAGAAAATACTTTATATTTTAAGCGCTGAAGGACTTTGTGTCATATAATGATTGTTTACACGGATCTAAGATACACAAATAAACATTATAAGATACTCAAGTAAATATTGTACTTGATTTACTTATATTTGATGCATTTATCTCAATTTCTAGTATTCCTTTTCTTTTCACATTAATGTCTTCAGAATCAAACTAGTATTTCATAAAATTTAAAAAAAAAGACCTAGTATTGCCACTGCCACTTCAAATTCTTAGTAATATATAGTAGTATGTTATAATTTTTAAGCATTGTTACCATCAAAATCACTATAAGCTTTTCAGTGTATGCATATATTTTTTTTCCCTTCTTGTTATCGTGCCTTGTGTCACCAAGTGTACATATATTATTGTATTTCCAATACTGATCCCGTATATGCCTGCATAAGCAGTGCCTGCCTGGTTATTCTCGAGCAAAGATTTTCTTGTGATATATTGTTTACCTATGCTAACAGGTGAATGGAGATTATCTGCTAATTTTTTCCTCTGATATATGAAATTCAGTTTAATTGATTCCTTATGTTTCATTTTTTATAAGTTCACCCCCACTATTTCAAATCTCATTCATCTCATCTGAGATCACGCTCGAGATCTCATTTTAGAACTTGAGCGAGATGAGATTTAGTGAAACGAGACATTAATTTTTTTTATACCTTATTTGACACCCATGCCGTCCAAGATGCTAAGATCTCAAGCAGAATTTGAGAAAATCTTAATATAAGATCTCATGTGAGGATGTTTTTCTATTTACATATTTCTTTAACTTCTTAAATGGCTCCAAAAGAAATTGCACGCTACTGACTTTTTGCTAGTTCTCCAATTACAATTTATTTTTTATTTTTTAACGAGTAAGAAAAAATATATGACTTATTGTTTATTTTCTATTTTTAATATTCAAATAAGTAGAATCCATTTAATCAATATCAAATCTATCATGTAACCGCTCTCATCTAAGAAGAAAAATTAATATTATCGTTCATTATGAATTATGTACGTTATTAGGTTTATATTTAGATAACAATTATAGTGAAAATCTTTATAATATCAATTTTGGACAATTAATTTACTCCAAGATAGTCCCGATATAGACTTTCAAATCTGAGATATCAACCCGAGATGTACACCAGAGATGCACTCATGTCACTCAAGATCTCGACCGATACGAGATATTATGTGTAGAATTCCCAAGATGAGACGTGACCGAAATTCGAGAGTTAAAACCTTGTTCACCCCTTTATCACATAATGTTTATTATGTGCAAGAGCAGTCATCTTGTTTTCATAACGTGGATCACAATTCAATTGGATTGAAGGTGGTATATCATGTGAAAAAAGGCATTAGGGCTACAGGGGACCTTGACTATCTTAAAGTTAACTCCATTATTCTACCTATATATTTTATTTGTGAATTTCATGGTATATCTTTACTGCCTAAGCTAATTAGAACAATGAAGTGCCTGTTTTTAGAGTTGGCGCTTAACTTTTTCAACAATTTGTTTTAGTAATTTGATGGTACATGCTGAATTGTTTTAATGAAAAAGTAAAGGAACATAAATGTGTATGTGTTAATCAGAAAGTAAAGGGGTTTGAGAATAGTAAACCACTGTTAAAATAAAAGTTATCTGGACGCAAGGTGCAGCTCTATAATGTTAGCAAATTAAGCCTACTAGGATTTATGATGTAGAATATGCATAAACTAATGACTGAGAATCACTTACTGGGTACAAGTTCGCCTGGGTATGGAAGTGTCGAGTTATAAGTTGTTATGAAATTTCTTTATATTACTAGAATTGGAGTGGAGGGGTAACCACATCAGAACTAATCTAATAGGCGTTACGCTGTTACTTGTTATTCATAACGTTAGAAAAGTGTTACGAAATTATTATGCAGTAACGTCAGAAAAATGTTACTAAATTGTCAAACAGCAACGTCAGAAGGCGTTACGAAACTGTATACATAAATTGTTAACGGTAACATTACAAAGGTGTTACAGAACTGTTACAATTATGTTGCAAATTGCAACAACAAACTATCACAGGCATGTCGCCAAGGTTTTAAATTTCGGATATCAATCACGTTTCGTCTCGACGATTTTAGTGACTCGGTATTGTATCGGGGGAGATCTCGGACGAAACGAGTGCATCTCGGATGCCAATATCGGATTTACATATTGGACCTTAAAGTTCATCTCGAGACCATATCGGCGTATATTTCAATGTTTCATGTTTAAAATTAATTTGAATATGCAGTAATATTTACATATACTAAAATAAATGAAAATTTAAGCTTGCTTGATTTGTAAAATCACACTATATACCATGGACAACAAAACATAAAAGCAAGCACATTTAACTCGACTAACAGCATTTTCATGCGCTACAGTGTATCAAAGTTTGAACAAAAAAAACTCATGATATGAAGTAAATATGAAATTAAGTTATAAAATGAATACATGCAAGTGTCCAAATGCGAATTTGATAAAACCAAATCAGTTCATACAATACTAAAATATGATAAACAATATTAAAGAACCATATCCATGAAATTTACACAACACTAAAAGTTTAAAACAAGTAAACAACACGTGTATATCTAATTAAACATTACAAAATTATTGAATGAACGTCACTTACATAATTAAAGTTCTAAACTGACATGAACCATGAATACCAACATAACAGCAGGAAACACTACCCATCGTGATTGCATTACTTCCTACCACATAAACAAGGAAATTCTACCCTTCATGCTTGCATTACTTCCTGCTGTAGAGCATTCACAGCGCCGCCAATATTCACAAAATAGATGTTTGAATAAACATATAATGTTTAAGCAAAGAAAGTAGTAGTCTTAACCATGAAATTATACTTGCAAATTAAATATATTTGCGAATTTACTTTAAATTATACTGTAAATT
Organism: Allium cepa; assembly: GCA_030765085.1. Classification (NCBI taxonomy): domain Eukaryota; kingdom Viridiplantae; phylum Streptophyta; class Magnoliopsida; order Asparagales; family Amaryllidaceae; genus Allium; species Allium cepa. The sequence continues at coordinate 572,791,331 of CM060937.1, read as the reverse complement.
CAATTTTTGAATTTCATTAAAATAGAAAAAACCCTAATTTACAAATTTACATACCTGTAAGATGTAGAGAGATTGATCGAAGGCGAAGTTGCAGACTGTCAAAAGTGGTCGAGCAATCGGAAATTGGAAGCAATCGCGAGCTGTTTGAAGTTGGAAGATGGAGTTCAATTTTTTTAGAAGAGAGAGTTTGATTTTTTCTCTAGAGAAGAGGAAGTTCGATATTTTTGATGAGCAACGTGATTTTTGAAAAGTTTAATTGGATAATGGAAATGGTTGTCTGTTTTTTGAATTTGGGTTGAGACGGGCCTATATCTTTTTAAACAAAATATATATATCAGGTATAAAGTTTAATAATAAGTTTAATAATAAGCATAAATTATAATCAACACAATGCTATACTCACCGTAGATAAAGTACACAATGCTATACTCAACACAATGTCATACTCAACATAAAATATAATCAACACAATGTCATACTCAACATAAAATATAATCAACACAATGCCATAATATATAGACAAGTACATATAATAATAGCATCATTACCAACATAATATGCAACCAACTATCGTAATGCGTGAAAAATAATAATATAAACTGAAACATCTATATGCAGCACATAAGTCTATGTGCTTGAAACCACTATCAATCTCCTTTTCGTCTCCACTGTCGTCGTTACTGTCATCGTTGACGTCATCAAAGTCGTGAAGCTCGGGTCTGGCATGAAGCTGCTCCTGAAGCAGTTGAATTTGGGTCTGTAATCCATGTATCTATGCATCATACTGAGTCGGCTACTGCTGGACCGCAGTCTGGTAACTCTGATACATCATCTGTGTATAATCGAGCATCATACGCTCAAATGCAGCAATCGTCCGTCTATCATAATCGATGTACAGAGAAAACTGATATGCGCACAAAAAAAATTATACATAGGTGGAGAATACAAGGATAAGTAATTTAAATAAAATTTATAATCCATACAAACCTGATGAGGTTGATACAATCTGACGGACGGTACACCCATAATAGCGTCATCTGGAGGATATTGCAAGGGATACTCCACCACCTGAACGTGTACATCATATGCTCTAAATAAATGAGGAGGGGGGTCGAACGTAGAAGGCTGCGTGTACTGAGACGATGTAGGCTCAAAGATATCAGGCGGTAGTGGAACTTCACCAAAAGAGGTACGTGGACCAATATGATCGGTGTTCAAACCCTGAATATGGTCAGGCAACACACAAGCACGTGGGGCTGCTCGATTCCAATATGAATCAAAGTCTCCCGGAACTGTAAAAGGCTCACCATCCACCCATCCCGCATCCCTTATCACAAGAATATAAGCTGGTCCAACCCTAATGTCGCCATACATATCATCTCATGGTAGCGGATCTGACGGAATGTGAACTATACCGTACAATTGTAGCCAACACCGCTCCTTTAAATACCATATGAATTAACATGTAGGAACTTGAAAGCCCTTCAAATTTTCTTTCATCCTCAATTTCTAAGTCTTGCATGTTCCTCCTTATTCCACTATAAAGCAGCACTTTATTTGTAAGCTTAGAACATTCAAAAAGGTGGAAAAAAAAATTTACAAATAATATTTCTGTTAATTGATAATACTTGATCAAACTATTTTAACTTTATATTCCATAAGATATAGTTTTCAAATGGAGGTCTCTATTTCTGCTGTTGTAATAAGAAAAGGTCCCGTAGAAATTAGTATATAAATTAGGTCTCTGTTTTTTCTAAATCAAAATGGGAAAGTTTGCTTGCGCTTTTTAAACATTAAATTTTTTTTTGAAAATTTCAAAAATATTTCAAAATCAGAAAGTGCAAACTAGCTTCCGTTTTCCTAATAGAAAGCGCAAGATATTTTGCATTTTTCAAAAATAATTTCAAAATCAGAAAGCACAAAACAACTTGCGCTTTTCAAAATTTTGAAAATTTTCGAAAACGTTCAAATTTCGGAAAAAAATTCCAAAATCAGAAAATAGCAAGTTACCTTGTATCGCAAGGCAACTTGCGTTTTTTATTTTTCAAAAATAGGGACCAAATTTACATATTTATTCATGTAGGGATTTTTCCTATAACAACATAAAGTGGACCTATGACTCTTTTTTTCATTTTCAGATTTGAGTTAGAAATTATAGCAGCAAAATATAGTAATAAAATACTCATATTTTTATTGTGAATTTTTGGCAAGTATAGCCATAAATAGTATTGCAAAACAAATGTTTTTAGGTCCACAAATGCATAATAAAGTGAACCAACTAACCAATGAACGCTTAATAAAGTGATCCAACTGAATAAAGCCGTGGATAATTGATATATAGAGTGAACAATATATTTAGGATATTATCACTGACATTCCAAATTTAGATACGATGGGGATTTCAGGTTGAAATTCGACGAAGGTGTACCGAATTTAAGTCGGGGGTATACGTTTAAAATTCGATGGAGGTACGCCGAACGTAATGCGAAAAATCATTTTCATTGGGAGTACGCCAAATTTTATTTTATTGATTGTCATTCTCGTATCCATTTTTGGAGTGTCACTAACAACACCTTGTATTTACAAGTTTTATAGGAATGTTAATGGGCATGGACCATTTTAAGAATGGTAATGGAAAATTCAAGTACCCTTTGTTGTCTTTTGTTGTTTGATAATGTTCATTATTCATTTACACTAATAAAGCTGTTATATAAGGAACAATATGGATGATGAAAAGTATCGTTCACAACATGAAACTCAAGCATGACCATATCGACTTGAATGATTATATAGAAGCCGATGGTGATGAACAAGAGCTATTAAATTCTTCAAGTTCAAATTTAGACATAATTCATTTAAGAATGCACAAAGAGTTAATCCTAAAATAAGCATGATGTTACAGAGCAAAGATGATGCATACAAGTTCTATAATGATTATGCATATCATTTTGGGTTTAGGACTAGAAAAGATAAAATTCATTACAAGAAAAGAGTTGTGGGTTTCTGTTTTTCGTGTTGTTATAAAAAAGTCCATACAGAAATGAATATGTAAATTTGGTCCTTATTTTTGAAAAATAGAGAACTCAAGGTGTCTTGCATTTTTTTTGATAGAAAATGAAAGGTAACTTACAGTTTTCTGATTTTGAATTTTTTTGGATTTTTTGAACTTTTTGAAAAGCGCAAGTTAGCTTGCATTTTTTATCAGAAAACTGCAAACTAGTTTGCGTTTTCTAATTTAGAAAAAACATAAACCTAATTTACATACATTGCTGTATTTTTTTTTGGAACAACATCAAAAATTAGGAAATGTTGTGCAAAACCCCAATTCATTATATGCATGATCATAGTAAGAAAAGAGACACTATTTTTTGGTCAACAGAAGGCAAACGTAGAAAAGACAAACGTGATGCTTATGTTAAATCTCATCGAGCCGAAACAAGATTTGACTGTCTACGAAAAATGAAGATTGATTATTGTCGTGGGACTAATACCTATAATATCGTTACATTTATTCCACATCACAAGCATGTAACTTCTAAGTCCATCTAAAAGTCATTTTTTAGGTCTCATGGAAAAATGACCAATGCACAAATATCCCAAGTTAATACGGCTAATAACTCTTGAATAACACCAAAAGAAGCTATAGAGTTTTTCACTAAACAAGTTGGTGGTCGTGAAAGTCTTTGGTTTATTCTTGTATATTATATAAATTATTTACGATCGAAACGAAGAAAAAAAATAAAGATTGGAGGCGTCGGTGGTGTGTTAGAATATTTAGAAAAGATGCAATTGTAAGACCCTTAATTTTTTCTATGCTATATAGGCGGATGAAGATGACCAAATAACCAATATTTTTTGGGTTAATGCAAAAATGACGGTGTATTATGATTATTTTTGTGATGCTATGTGCGTTAACACAACTTATAGAAAAAATAAAGGACCCTTTGCAATTTTTGTGATGCTATATGTGTTAACACAACTTATAGAAAAAATAAATGATGGTGTATTTGTTACCTTTGTAAAGGCAATGTCGGGAAAGACGCCCCTATGGATAAAGTTATATCTTTTCAATGTCCTAAAACATGTCATCGATTATGCATTTGCCACATATATCAAAATGCAGCCAGCACCTTGGTCACCTTTTTGAAAAGTACTCTGATTTTTCTAATGATTACAGTAGTTGTATGTATGATTTTGATGATGAACTAGAATTTCTAATTGCTTGAAGAACATGCTTGAAAAATATAATCTTCAGAGTAATGAATGGTTAAATCGGTTATTTTGATGTAAGAGAAAAATGGGCATTAGGATTTGGTCATGTGTTTTTTTACTGCGGATATTACTATCACACTGCAACAAAACTGTTCTTTTACAACGTCTGTTTTACAACGGGCCATAAACAACCATGGTAATAGAACCTTTTACAATGGTTTTCATAAGCCTGTTGTAATAGATGCAACTTTTCAACATCCCGTACACCTATTACAACATTGCCAGTTTGTCCGTTGTATTATGGTTCTACTACAACGGTTTTCGGCCCGTTGTAATAGATACCAGTTTTCATCTCTATTACAATGGTTTTTCCCTGTTGTAATATAGTACTATTACAATAGTTTTCGGCCCGTTGTAATATAGTCCTATTACAACAGTTTTCGGCACGTTGTACTAAGTATCATTTTTCATCCTTATTTGCCCATTGTAATAATTAATAACTAATAAATAAGAAGTAATAATTACTATTAATAAGAGGTAATATTTCAAAAAAATTAAAAATTTCTACAATAAATTTTAAAAATTTCATAAAATGTTGCTTTAAGTATTATAATAATTAGTAATTTATAATTAATAACAAATATGTTTACTATTCCTTTACATTCACAACTTATATAAGTCATTATTTCTAATTTATTATGATTAATGATTAAAAATGGATAATTTATGACTAATTATTATCTATAATCAATATTTATTTTTTATATTTAATAATATATTATAGTTAATTATTAATAATTAGTAAATTTTCCTTAATGCTTATTAGTTACATTTAATAGCTAATAAATCTAATTATTATTAAATAATTAATGTTTAATATTTAATATTTAATATTTAATATTAAATGTTTAATAATTAATGTTTAATGTTTATTATTTAATTATAAGTACATTAGTTAGTGGAAACCTAAAAGTTCATAAAATTTTTGAAAATTAATAATAGTAAACATTACAAGAAATATTGTTATTTATTGTAGTAATAATTACATTTTAATTGATAAGTAAAAAATACTAGTTTTTAGCTTGCTAAACATTAATATTTAATGACTAATAATTAATATATTATTTAATAATATTTATTATCGATTAATAATTAGTATTAAATAATTAATTATTAAAAACAATAGTTACAATTAATAATTAATATTAAATAAATAGTAGCCAATAATTAATAATTACTATTAATAATTAATAGTTAATAATATATATATAATAAATTCAATTTAATAATTAATATTCAATTATAATTAAGAAGTAATAAGTAATAATTTAATAAACAAGAAGTAATATTTAATAATTAATAATTAGTTATTAGTATTAACTAATAATTATTATTAGATATCTTTACTGTTAACAATGAGAATTTGATGAATAAAATTTCAAAAGTCTTTTTGAAATTCCGAAAATGCCCTATATCCATCAATAGAATCTTATCGTCGGTTTACAACCTCCACCACCATCTCCTTTCCAAGCATCCTTAAACATAATTTCATTACAAATTTGCAACCTACAACACCAACATAACTTTTTAAAATAAAAAAGCTGTAACCATCAAAACTATTAAATGCACGTTCATGCGATTTATACTAGTAAGTCATAATTAGTAATCAAGGCTATACTTAATATTAATTATTAATTACTAAAAAATAATTAATAAATATTTAATATTTAATGGTAGAAATTTGAATCCAAATATAATGGTAATAATTAATGGCAGAAATATATCTCGAATTCAAATTAAAATATAATCTCAAACACCTACTACCAATACAAACACGAAATTTTCAAAAAATATTCCAAGTATTCAAAAATTAAGAATTATCATCCAAGCTACAATTTACATATAAAAAACAGTAGGCTTAATTCTAAAATTTTAACCCTCACTCTAATTTTCAATTCACCGCCCAACCCTTTAATTTTCCTTAGAACCCTAAATCCTAAATCCATCCCCTAATCTTCCGATCTCCAATCCCCAATTGTCTTTGGTTGACTAAGAATATTTTCTCCCAATCCCCCAATCTCCAATACCAATCTTCAATCTTCATGGCTCTCCCAATCTCTAACCGCTCTTTTATTTTCTCTTCCATTTTTCCAGCGCACATCAAATCCATTAACAAATTGGCGGCTCAATTGACTAAGATTAGGGTTCCGAAGCCTCCATCGATGGTGATGAAACGGAGGCTCAATTGACAAATTTTGGCAAACAATCATCTTTGGTTGGTGATAGCCTTTCGCGATTGTCGTGTTCCCAAGGGTTGGGGAACAGGTAGCGAGTGGTGGCATCTCGATGGCTCCAGTTACAGTGGTGGCATCGATGATGATCATATGAATCTTGTTCTGTTACACGTTTAATAACAAATTAATCTGTCCCAAAAAGTTGTTTTATTACTATATATTATTTAGTTTGATTTTTCCTTTTTAAGAATGGGTAATGGACAATCCTTTCATTATATCTCCAAGAATCACATTTGAAGTTACTGTAAGGCTTCTTGGCGGGTTGATGGCATTGGGTTATAGCATTGCAGCTATTCATAAGCGAAGTAGTCACGTCTTTACATGAAAGAGTGGTTGTAAAATTTGATTGGTTGGAGCAACTTAATAGGCATTATACACAGGTAAACTGAAATTATAATTTTCTTTCATATATACTACATCTGTGGGAAAACTCTTTGACCAATTATTAGGCAGTAGTCATCTTTTGTAACGACCCAGAATTTCTGTCAATTAAAATTTGTATATTTAATTGATTTTAAATATTAATAAGTGAAATTTATAAGTCGAATAAATTTTATTTCGAATAGTTGGATTTAATTGGATAATTAAATCGATAATTTAATATGTGAAAATACAGAAATAATTGAAAATTGGGTTAAATATGGTTAAAATTGATTTTTAAAATTTTATTTAATCATGTTGGAGTTACAAAGATGTTTGTGAACTTTTAAAATTGAATTTAAAGTTAATTTGTGAAAATTGAATATTTTAATATTAAATTGACGAGTTAAAATTTCGAACAGTCTCGGATTTCGATGAAACAAGTTTCATCGGATCTGTAATGTTATATTATTGTAAGATTTGAAATTTCGTGTCAATGGATTTACCGTTTGTCCGGGGCGAGCTAAAACACGCAGAAATTTAGTTAATCGATTTAATTTTAAATCGATCATTTATTGCGGTAACTCACACATACGATTGAATTGGCTTCCGAAACCTATTCCATTGTGTCCGAAACGCGGGTAAACCCTAGAAACGCCAGCCAGCACGCTTCGTTTGGAGTTTGGAAAATTTCGATGAATAGTAAATTGGGCAATTTTCTATAAAAGGCCCCCCATTTCACAATTTGCAAACAAGAGATTAGGGTTTCAGCTCAAACCTCAGCCGCCACTCAGAAATCAATGGCCGAAACTCTACCACCTTCCCCCTCGTTTATCTCTAAATCCATCGACCATTATCAAACACTTTCTAAAGCAAACTTGTAGAGCATCGCGTAAGCTATAAACCCAACGGCGGATTTGAGTAATCATCGTTGTTTGAAGTCGAACTGGGGTCGTGTTCGGTTGCCGTTCGTGCGCGTTTTCTGAGGAGGAGGGTGAACCGAGCTTCAAGCCCTTGGGGCCGAAGATGGAGGTGGCCGAGGCGCTTCAAATGGTGGTAGCTGATCGTGTTGAAGTGGTTGGTGGAGGTAGCGAGTACTAGGGTTTATACGCGTGCGTTTGGGCTCTCGGCCTGGTGCGAACGAATGTGAGGAAGGAGATAGCATAAGTGCGGCCCAGATCCTTTGATGCTGGAATCTACGGTTAAGATGGATAGAGGTTTTAAAAAATTAAAAGAAATGTAAATCTATTTATATTTAAAATCATGTGATCTTTAAAATGTTGTAACTTGTTCATACGAGGTGCGTTTTAGGCGATGTTGATACGCGAAGATTTTGATCAATGACAATGTGCTTTAACAAACAAGGAAGAAATATATGCAATAATAAAGGAAGATCGATGAAGACCAAACAAATATGTTTTTTATATATGTCTTAGCCTAGATTTATTGTTAAAATCTATCCTCAAGAGGCTTGCACGAACACTAGAAAACATTTTATAAACTTCATTTTCAATTAAGTTTTCACTGTGCATATTTTATAAGTTCAGTCGACTGAACAGGAACAGCCAGTCGACTGAAACTGGAACAAATTTATACACATGCAAAGTTTCAGTCAACTGAATTTCCTGCACAGTCGACTGAATTTGCTCCCGAAAATTTTACTTCATATTTTCAGTTGACTAAATTCCCTGCTCAGTCGACTGAATTTGAACCTGCGAATTTTCTCTGAAAAGACACCTTCTTCCTCCCAAAAGTTGCAACCATTCATCAATGGAAATGGAAGCATCTCTTTTTTGCAACCTTTAACAACAAATGCACCTCTTCTACAAGTATATATACATGATTCTAACATCATTTAAGGCACCGAATTCTCTTGCTTTAATCTTACTATTCTCTTGTTCATATTCTCTAAATATTCTCAAAGCAATCACCAATCTATTGCTTGAATCACTGTTTTTGTTTATAATATTCTTTTGATTCATAGCAATTCACATTTCCTAAATATTCACAAACACATTGCATACTCTCGAGGATAAGATTATAGGAATATTGTACTACATTAGACTCATTAGTGCTGACAAGAACATAACAAGTCGAATATTGTATTTTAGTAAATTGAGTTGAAGTCCTCTTCGGTACTTGAGGTAAGAAATCCCATTCGGTTGTTCGGGTAAGTTGTAAACCTATTCCTCCGGGTGAAGTGAGGGTGTTAGATAGTGAAATTCCTAAGTGAAGCTTAGGGACTGGACGTAGGAAGAGAGGTCCGAACCAGTATAAAATCCTGGTGTCTCCTTGCATTTACCTACTTTATCAACCTAGACTATTCCGTTATTCCATATTACACGATCCTACCGCATAGCCTTTTTCAACTGGTATCGGAGCAAGGTTGTCCTATAACCATAACACCGTTATTAGACATATTGATAATATGGAAAATTATGCAAGTACAAGCATAACATCTGCCTATAGTTCTACATTTGCGGAAGGACAATCTACCCAAAGACCTCCTCTATTCAATGGACTAAACTATAACTATTGGGCTACAAGGATGAGGATTTATATGCAAGCAACAAGTTTCGAAACCTGGAATTCTACTCAAGCAGAGTTCGTTATACCCACAACCGATTATCCTACATGGACACAAATTCAAAAGAATGAAGCTAGTGCAAATGCCAAAGCTATGAATATGCTATTTTGCGCCCTGGATAGAAATGAATTCAACCGTGTTAGCATATGTACTACTGCATATCAGATATGGGAAACACTTAAAGTCATACATGAAGATACAAACAAGGTTAAACAAACAAAGATATCCATGCTGAAGAATCAATTCCAAAACTTTAGAATGCGATAAAATGAATCCATCAATGACATGTACTCAAGATTTCAAGACATTCATCATGCTCTAATTGGACTAGGAGAAAGATACACGGACTTTGACATTGTGTCTAAAGTTCTAAATTCACTCACTGATGAATGGGAGAGAAAAGTACTAGCAATCGAGAAAGCAAATGATCTATCTACAATGAAACCATAAGAATTGATTGGAAATCTTATGTCGTATGAAGTAAATATATTGCAAGCTAAGAAAGATCAAGCTCAACAAAGAAAGAATGTTGCTTTTCATGCGGAAAAGGAAGAATCAGAGTCTGAGGATCTAGCATTTATAGCCAAAAATTTCAAGAAATTCTTAAAGTATAGAAAAGGAAACAAAAACGGATTCAAAAAGAATTTCTTGAACAAACCTTTATCCTCAAATAGAGAATGCTTCAATTGTCACAAGAAAGGACACATGCAAAAAGATTGTCAAGAACAAATGAAGGAAAATCAGAAACGCTTCAACAACAAAAACAAGAAGGATAAATTCAAAAAGAAGGCATTTTCTGTAACATGGGACAATTCAGATTCATCTTCATCCGAAAATGATAGTGATAGCGACAATGAACAGGCAAATACATGCTTCATGGCTCAAGAATCTGAGGTCCTACTCAAAAGGAAGAAATGGATATTAGACAGTGGTTGTTCAAAACACATGACCGGAGACAAAGATATGCTTACAAACATCACATATTTTGATGGTGGCTCGGTTACCTTCGGAGACAATTCAAAAGGCTATATCATTGGCAAAGGAGATGTGAACAATTACGGTACATCAAATTTACCTTTTATAACCAATGTTTCATTAGTTGAAAATTTAAAACATAATCGACTTAGCATAAGTCAACTATGTGACAAAGGTTTTAAAATAACTTTCTTGAATAATAAATGTAGTATTTTTGATCAAAACCAAAATCTTCTTTTTGAAGGAAATAGAGATAGAAATATTTATGTTTTAAATATGAATATTAATCATAATTCAAGTATGTGTTTACTTGTCAAAGATAATGATCCTTGGTTATGGCACAAAAGATTTTGTCATATAAATTTTAAAACTATTAGAACACTTTCTAAAAATAAATTAGTAAGAGGTTTACCCAAAATAAACTTTAAAATAAATAATCTTTGTGATGATTGTTGTTAACCCGCCTTTTGTCAAAGGCATAAGTAGGCGGATTCAACCTAACTAACTTGACGACTATCGAGTTTGGAGTATGATGGATTTGGTTTTGAAGGATGAAGTTTACTTGGATATGTCATTTGGTCAAGAAATGAAGGGGATACATGGCGCAAGTACTTCGTTCGGCCTACAAGTGCATTCGGCATGGTTGCCTCGTTCGGCCTACAAGTATGTTCGGCTTAGTTGCATCGTTCGGCATACGAGTATGCTCGACATAAGGGATGGCTCAGCATTGGTTGTCGCTCGGTATAAGGGATGACTCGGCATTGGATGGATCGCTCGGCATACGAGTATGCTCGGCATTGGTAGATCGTTTGGCATTGGATGGAACGTTCGACATCAGGGATCGTTCGACGTATTGGATCGTTCGGCGAAGACATCGTTCGGCCGAGACATCGTTCGGCCAAGACACTGGATCGGGTTTCGGTATCGTTCGGTACGAATACATCCCACAACATTCAGAGTGTTTGGCCTCACTGTACTCGGCATTGAAGTACGTCCGACATTCCTTCACTCGGCATCCTCCACTCGGCATTTGTACTCGGCATTGAAGTACGCCCGGCATTCCATCACTCGGCATCTTCCACTCGGCATTTGTACTCGGCATTGAAGTACGTCCGGCATTCCTTCACTCGGCATCTTCCACTCGGCATTTGAACTCAGCATTAAAGTGCGCTCGGCACACCTCACCCCAGCATCGATCGGCATGCATCACTCAAATGCCTCGCCCGACATTATTCTATCAGGCTTCGTTCGGCATGCATCACTCAAATGCCTCGACCGACATCATTCTATCAGACTTCGTTCGGCATTCTTCCTCCAGACGCTTCGTTCGGCATGGAACGTTTGGCATTGGTGGCTCGGCATTACATGGCTCGGCATATGTGGACTGGCCATAAACTCGGTGGGCCTGAATCACGCAAAGGCCCAACAACACAGGATTTGCCTATAAATACAGCATGTGGGGGTTCAGAAAAGGGATCCTGATTCTCTCTCCTGCTCTCTAACTTTCTATCCCCTAAGGCTAAGGCTAGCCTATCACTTTGTAACTGTAATTGATTGTTACAGCAATAAAAAAGAAATTATTGGAGTGGACGTAGGCCAGAGTTAGCCGAACCACTATAAATTCCGTGTCTTTACCGCTTTCTTTTTAATTTCTGTTATTCTTCATATTGAATATCCTCTACATACATCCTACCCGTGAACTGTGATTGTTGTTTGGTACTTTCACTTGGATTTGGGTGTTAGTGACCAATTTTGGCGCTAACATTTTGGTGCTTTCACTGAGAATTGAACTCAGGAATTTTGGAGTTAGAAACTTGGATTTAAAAGAGCAATGGCTAGACCATCAGCAAGGAAACAAGTAATGGAAAGGAGCAATCAGGAGGGAAGTCAAGAGGCTTCCTCCGGAGATGGAGCAGGTGGAGCATCCATTTACATCACTAGAGAGGAAATGGAGGCGATGATGAAAAGACAAGAGGAGATGATGCAGACTCTTCTCAGACAATTTGCACAAACAGAAAATGCAGGAGCTCAAATCCGTGGAGCTGGATCAGAAGCACTCAACCAGCAAGCAGAGGGAATAGCTCGGCAGGGGGCAACCCCCAATCAGCAAACAGCTATCAATCCAGATGGATCTAGACTTGGGGGCATACCACCAGGAAATGTTGGACCAACCCATGGAGGTATACCAGACGATGTTGTGCAACCCGACACCAACAGGAGTGCGAGATGAGGAGTATGTGCCAGAATTCCCTCATAAACTCGGGGGGCAGACCAGAGGCGATGGGCAAGGATTACAACTTGGGGGCAACGACAGATTAGCGGAGATGGTTAGACGGGCTATGAGAGGTGGATTGGTAAATAGAGACTTGGAGGATGTAAATAGGAGTCCCTTTACTCCTACTATCAGGCAAGCTAGGAACCCACCCAAATTTAAGCTACCGAATTGGGAAATGTATAATAGGAAGGCGGATCCAATGGTTCATCTGACGAAAGACATAAGGCATATGGAGGTATTGGGGGCATCGGATGAGGTCATGGCTCGATGCTTCCCATTGTATTTGACAGATATCACAGCTATGTGGTTTAGACAGCTGGAGAATGGTTCTATCGGCACGTGGACGGAGCTAATTGAGAGGTTTATGAGACAGTTTCGGGTCCACATAGTTAGACCCAAGAACGTGATGACTCTGACATCTATGAAACAATGGAAAGGGGAATCGCTTAGGGACTTCTTAACCAGATTCAACGCAGCGGTAGCCTCAGTGGATCGACCCGATCCGTCAATGGTTTTGATGGCAGCGTCTCGGGAATTGCGGATAACTCGGATTTCAAAATATCATTGGAACGGGACCCACCGAGGGATCTCGGGGAGTTCTATCATGAGGCGGAAAGGTTCTTGAGACAGGAGGATGCGCAGGCCGAGAGAGTAGGGAGAGAGGCTGTAGCTTATGCAGTGAGGGGTGGAGGTCCATCCAGGGAGGATCTAAGTAAAGATGATAAAGGAAAAAGGAAAACGAATGGAAATGGTGGCACTTCGAAGAAACCTCGGAGGGAGTTAAAGTTTTCTTCTTACACGGATTTAACTGAGACTATAGAAAGAATTTACATGGACACTCGAGGGCGGCTCCAATACCGAAGGCCAGCAAAGAGAGAGCCTTCATAATACGAACGGACATCTGGAAAGCATTGCCTATTCCATGAGCTGGATGGGCACAACACAAACGACTGTAGGCATTTGAGGGATATCATTGAGGAGCATGTAAGGAATGGTCACCTACAACAATATGTCAGGAATCGAACTACGGCAGGGGAGCAAGAGCAGCCACCACCTACCTCTATCAATGGTGGCATTTGGTCTGGTCAACGCCGGTTTACTATCAACTAAACAGATTCATGGTTTTGAATAAGTAATAGAACTCAAAGTAATAAGGCGAGGTCACTTACACACGTACGGGATTGAGGACGATCCCTAGGCGTGCTTTGAGATGACTGAAAACCGTACTACTTGAGTCTATGAAATTCTACTTTCTTTCTAGTTTTCTGCAAACTTTGGTTCTCTCTTTCGTATTTCGGACATTTACTTTTCTTTGGTATGGTTTTGGAGTTTGGATTGAACTCCCGATTTGGTTGGTTTTTTCTTGGTTTCCCATTCTGGTTTGGATGTTCGATTTTTGATATGGATTTCTGATTTTATATTTGGTTTTGGATCAATGTAATAAACAGTTCAGGTTTTATAATTATTGTCCCGACCGGAGAGATGGGGCAATGATCACAAGTTACGAGTCCCTTCGCCGGAGAGCGAAGAAATGGACTCGGGGAGAATATAAAAAGTCCTTGACCAGAGAGTCGAGGCCGGAGAATATAAAAAGTCCTTGACCGGAGAGTCGAGGCCGGAGAATATAAAAAGTCCTTGACCGGAGAGTCGAGGCCGGAGAATATAGAAAGTCCTTGACCGGAGAGTCGAGGCCGAAGAATATAAAAAGTCCTTGACCCGAGAGTCGAGGCTGGAGAATATAAAAAGTCCTTGACCAGAGAGTTGACGCCGGTGAATATCAAAGTCTTTGACCAGAGAGTCGAGGCCGGAGAACATACAAGCCCGTGATGGAAGAGTCAAGGCTGGAACAGGATAACACGACCCGACGAGGTCTACAAAATCAAGATTAAGCCCGGAGAGGTCATGGATTTGATAGTATGGTCACAAAAAGGATATGGACTTTGGATATTGGATTTGAGGATATTCAAAACACACCTTCCAATAGCAAGGCATGTTTTGGGAGGCAAGTGTTAACCCGCCTTTTATCAAAGCCATAAGTAGGCGGATTCAACCTAACTAACCTGACGACTATCGAGTTTGGAGTATGATGGATTTGGTTTTGAAGGATGAAGTTTACTTGGATATGTCATTTGGTCAAGAAATGAAGGGGATACATGGCGCAAGTACTTCGTTCGGCCTACAAGTGCAGTCGGCATGGTTGCCTCGTTTGGCCTACAAGTATGTTCGGCTTAGTTGCATCGTTCGACATACTAGTATGCTCGGCATAAGGGATGGCTCGGCATTGGTTGTCGCTCGGCATAAGGGATGACTCGGCATTGGATGGATCGCTCGGCATACGAGTATGCTCGGCATTGGTGGATCGTTCGGCATTGGATGGAACGTTCGGCATCAGGGATCGTTCGACATATTGGATCGTTCGGCGAAGACATCGTTCGGCCGAGACATCGTTCGGCCAAGACACTGGATCGGCTTTCGGTATCGTTCGGTACGAATACATCCCACAACATTCAGAGTGTTCGGCCTCACTGCACTCGGCATTGAAGTACGTCCGACATTCCTTCACTCGGCATCCTCCACTCGGCATTTGTACTCGGCATTGAAGTACGTCCGGCATTCCTTCACTCGGCATTTGTACTTGGCATTGAAGTACGTCCGGCATTCCTTCACTCGGCATCTTCCACTCGGCATTTGAACTCAGCATTAAAGTGCGCTCGGCACACCTCACCCCAGCATCGATCGGCATGCATCACTCAAATGCCTCGCCCGGCATTATTCTATCAGACTTCGTTTGGCATGCATCACTCAAATGCCTCGACCGACATCATTCTATCAGACTTCGTTCGCCATTCTTCCTCCAGACGCTTCGTTCGGCATGGAACGTTCGACATTGGTGGCTCGGCATTACATGGCTCGGCATATGTGGACTGGCCATAAACTCGGTGGGCCTGAATCACGCAAAGGCCCAACAACACAGGATTTGCCTATAAATACAGCATGTAGGGGTTCATAAAAGGGATCCTGATTCTCTCTCCTGCTCTCTAACTTTCTATCCCCTAAGGCTAAGGCTAGCCTATCACTTTGTAACTGTAATTGATTGTTACAGCAATAAAAAAGAAATTATTGGAGTGGACGTAGGCCAGAGTTAGCCGAACCACTATAAATTCCGTGTCTTTACCGCTTTCATTTTAATTTCTGTTATTCTTCATATTGAATATCCTCTACATACATCCTACCCGTGAACTGTGATTGTTGTTTGGTACTTTCACTTGGATTTGGGTGTTAGTGACCAATTTTGGTGCTAACAATTGTCAAAAAGGAAAATTAATGAAATCGTCTTTCAAATCTAAGAAAAATATTTCGACTTTACAACCATTAGAATTACTACATATGGATTTATTTGGACCAACAGAAGTTCAATCCATTAATCATAATCGATACGTATTTGTAATAGTCGATGATTTTTCAAGATATACATGGACTATTTTTATGAAAAATAAAAGTGACACTTTTGATCATTTTAAAACATTTGTCAAAAGAATTCAAAACACTAAAGATTTGAAAATTAAAAATATTCGAAGCGATCAAGGGCGCGAATTCGAAAATGAAAATTTTGAAACTTTTTGTAAAAAGAAAGGAATAAATCATAACTTTTCTTTTCCTAGAACTCCTCAACAAAATGGAGTTATAGAAAGAAAGAATAGAACATTACAAGAATGCGCAAGAACATTGTTAAATGGATGTTCTCTACCAAAACATTTTTGGGCAGAAGCCGTTGCTACTGCATGTTATGTATTAAATAGAATATCAATTAGACCATTAACTAAAAATACTTCTTATGAACTATTTAATAATAAAAAGCCAAATATATCTTATTTTAAAATATTTGGATCAAAATGTTTCATTTTAAATACAAAATATCAATTAGGAAAATTCGATTCAAAAGCTGATGAAGGAATTTTCGTAGGATACTCAGAACAAAGCAAAGCATATCGAGTATTTAATAAATGAACAAACTTAATTGAAGAAACTTTTCATAT
The DNA here is from genome assembly GCA_030765085.1 of Allium cepa. NCBI lineage: Eukaryota > Viridiplantae > Streptophyta > Magnoliopsida > Asparagales > Amaryllidaceae > Allium > Allium cepa. Next base: position 572,774,591 of record CM060937.1, on the reverse strand, counting down.
ATCTTTTGATGAAAATTTTAATAAAAATTTTAATATAAAAGATGATGAAGAATTGATAAATATAGAAGAAACAAACCTTGAAAATAATAATAATGAACTAAGATCTCATCCTAGAATATTACGAGATCATCCAACTCAAAATATAATAGGAGAAATAAATTCTCAAGTTAGAACAAGAAATCAACTAAATCAAATGGGTCATGTAGCTTTCATTTCATCAATAGAACCTAAAAATTCAAAAGAAGCATCAACAGATGATTATTGGATTATCGCAATGCAAGAAGAATTAAATCAATTTGAACGTAACGATGTTTGGGAATTAGTTCCCCGTCCTTATAATCAATCAGTAATTGGAACAAAATGGATTTACAAAAATAAAGTAGACGAACAAGGTAATATAACAAGGAATAAAGCAAGACTAGTAGCACAAGGGTATAATCAAGAAGAAGGTATTGATTTTGAAGAAACTTTTGCTCCCGTTGCAAGACTTGAAGCAATACGTATACTATTAGCCTATGCATGTTTTCACAATTTTAAACTTTATCAAATGGATGTTAAAAGTGCATTTTTAAATGGTTTTATTAAAGAAAATGTATATGTATAACAACCTCCTTTGTTTATACATGAAAAATATCCGAATCATGTATTTAAATTAAAAAAAGCACTATATGGTCTTAAACAAGCACCTCGTGCTTGGTATGAAAGACTTAAAAATTATTTATTAAACTCGAGATTTAAAATTGGAAAAGTAGATGAAACGCTTTTTATTAAAAATACTACCAAAGATATTTTAATAATTCAAATATACGTAGATGATATTATTTTTGGTTCAACAAATGAAAATTTATGTGAAGAATTTTCAAATATAATGACTAATGTAACGACCCCAAATTTTTAATTAATATTAATTTGATAGTTAATGTAAATTTTGAATAAATTTTGGAATAAATTTTAAATTTAAATTAATTTTGACCTTAGAATTTGAATTTGTATTTAATATTTAATAAATGACTTACAAAATGTAGATAGCTTAAAACTTTAAAAATAAAATGAATAAAATAAAGAAATATATTCAAGTGCTTTCAATCAAAAAAAACAATACATTTACATATGAGACACTTATAAAAGAAAAAAACAAAGCAAGTAAAATAAAATATGTTTAAACAAAATATGACATAAATAAAAGATGACCCATATGTGATAGTACCAACCAATATAGATAGTTATGTAGGCTGAGATTTCAAAGAGAATAAAAAATACTAGACGTGTACAAACAAATCAGGTAGGTATAGAAACCAAACTGATAAAAACAAATGTAAACAAGGTAGGAAGCAAGCATTTAATACCCTCAGCACACAATCTCTCAGCCGAGCTAATGAAAATGTAGGCAAATGTAAATAAATATGAAGAGCAAAAACAAAACTAAAGTAAAGCACAATACTGTATAAACAAGTAAAAACAAATAAACAAAACAAACATAGTCAAAGCAAGTAGAAGAAGACTGCCCTTATTTCCATCATCTCAGCATAGTAAAGCAGGAAGACAAGAATATATACATTGAAGTATGTAAATAAATTAAATATGAATAAACAAAAATTTATAACATTGACTAAAATAACTTTATAATGGTATACAGGGTATAAAAGCAAATTAGACAAAATAAAGTATGTTGCTTGAAGGATAGTTATGCAAAGTAAGATAGTAAAACCAAGGCAAACAAAAGATAAGTGAGGCATGTAAATAAAATAAGAAACAAAGGTACCTACCCTATCATCAACCGAGACAAGCAAGAGGAAAACAAAGAATAAAATATGTACCTAAAGCAAGGAAAGTAACCAGGCAAGACACAATAAAAAATAATAATAATAATAAACATATGCATAAATAAGTAATAAGTACAAAACAAATAAATGCAAGATCCTAAGTACACTTAAACAAAGCACAAAACATCTCAGCCAAAATCTTGTTGGTTAAAGCAAGCAAAGAAAAAAAATATCCCTGGTGAATTGTACAAACAAATATATATAGGCAAGTATAGGCTTGAGAAAGGAGACATAAAGTAAAAAAAAAAAAAATCACTTCAGCCACCATATTTAAAAGGAAAGAAAAATCTTGTACCAGCAAATATGCAAACCTGTCCACACTTGTTTTTATATATCAACTTCATTTATATCATCATTTCATCCATCTTCCAAACTGAGAAAGAAAAGAAAAAAAATATATAATTGAATCAAAGGCAACAATTTAAATTAGATGAAGATCAAAACAAAACAAATCTAGGTAGTCAAGCCTGGAGATTGTTTCAGGCAAATCAAATGATTAAGCAAATGAAATGCTAGCTCCAAAGCAACTCAACAAAACAAAAAGACAGTAAGCAAGTTATCAAATTCCAGTTTCGAGATCAGTTTAGTAGATCATCTCATCAATCAAGCCTTGGGTTAAAATCTAGATTAACTTCTCAACAATTCCAGTTTCTGCTTTCAAACCAAACTCAGGTGAGCAGACCCTTCGACCCTGTTTTAATCTCTTGATATCTGAAATTTTACTTGAAGAAAGAGTTGAATATGCTTGTATTTAACTGCCTGCATGTGTTTAGATAGGTAGAAAAGAAAATGGTGTACATGTTTACATATATATATATATATATATATATATATATATATATACACACATAAGTATGTCTCTGTCATATACAGGCTTAAGCACAACCAAAATTTAATTCAATTCTCTATACAATCAATTTTAGACCAGTATGTTTAAAGGTAAAAGGACTACAGCGTGTTAATGAGAATTTCAAAAATATTTACAGTGATTCATTTTAAGTTTATATCTCAGGAATTTAGAAAGAACGTTGGGAAATTTAAAACATGTAATTTTCTACCATCACAATTTCTTGATTTAGTTATATAACTTGAATCCTTATTGTAAGAAAAGATTTTTAAAATTTTTTTTGGGATTTTTAGTTATGTATGCTATGAGCAGTTTGGAGATGAGCGTGTGAGGCATTTCGATCGAATCCTGGTGATCAAGTGGACTGGAGAGGTCGGGTTTCTGTTTGGAGGTGGAGGAGCCTACGGTGGTTCCAGGAAAAATGGTGGGCAGGGGTGTAGATGGTCGTGGCGGCGGCGGCGACCGGTTAAAATTTTTTAACCTAGTTTTTTTGTGGTCTCGAAACTTGCTTTGTTCGTCATCTATAACCGATCAAGTTCGCCATGACTCTGGGAGGGGGTAGAGGTGATGTTGGAGAGTGGGTAGCCGGAGTTTCGAGTGGCCTGGTTGTCGAGATTGTGAGAACGGCGATAGTTTCCAGGGTGATGGTGGAAACTGATGTTGTTTCCAGGTTCTAGCATGAACTCGAATTCGATTTCGAGCTAGTGGAGAGGATCAGATGATCGAAATAGTGATAGAGGAGGAACGTCGACTTGCAAGAGTCAACGTGTGTAACGACCCAGAATTTCTAATAATTAAAATATGAGTATTTAATTAATTTTAAATATTAAAAAGTGAATTTATAAGTCAAATAAATTTTTATTTGAATTATTGGATTTAATTGAATAATTAAATCGACAATTTAATATGTTAAATTATGGAAATAATTGAAAATCGAGTTAAATATGATTTAAAATGATTTGTAAAATTTTATTTTATCATATGGAAGTTAGAACGATATTTTAGAACTTTTAAAATCGAATTAGAAATTAATTTGTGAAAATTGAATATTTTAATATTAAAATCGACTAGTGAAAATAGTCAATTTTTGAACAGTCTCAGAATTGAACGAAACCAGTTCCATTGGATCCGTAATAGTTAGTTATTACCGGATTTCAATTTTCGTGTCAATCGGAGCTATCGTTTGATCGTGGCAGCTCGAAACGCATCGAATTGTTTTTAATTTAAATTTGGCGAGTCAAAATAGCCATTTTTCAAAAAGTCTCGGATTTCGACGAAACCAGTTTCATCGGATCCGTAATGTGATATTATTGTAAGGTTTCAAATTTCAAGTCAATTGGATTTACCGTTTGTCCGATACGAATTAAAACGCCTAGAAATCGATTTAAATCGGTTTAATTTAAATTGAGCGTTTACAGCCATAACTCGCACATACTTCCGAATTAGCTTCCGAAACCTGTTCCATTGTGTTCGAAACGCGGGATAAACCCTAGGAACGTCAGTTTCGGTGCGTAAATCGGAGTTTAGAAAACCCGGATGAATAGTGTCGTTTTAATTTTCTATAAATAGCCCACATACACAACAAAAATAATAATAATATGAAACTAGGGTTTCAGGAGCCGCCTATGCTAAAACCAACGGCCTGAAATTTGCAATTTTCTTCCCTCTAGATCTTCCAATCCGTCAACAATTAGAGGAAGTTGTCAACATGAAAGTTGGAGAGGGGAGTGAGAGCTACGATGTGAACGGTGGAGATCGTGTTTGGTGTCGTGTGGGGGGAGTTATGGATTGTAACGACCCAGAATTTCTAATAATTAAAATATGAGTATTTAATTAATTTTAAATATTAAAAAGTGAATTTATAAGTCAAATAAATTTTTATTTGAATTATTGGATTTAATTGAATAATTAAATCGACAATTTAATATGTTAAATTATGGAAATAATTGAAAATCGAGTTAAATATGATTTAAAATGATTTGTAAAATTTTATTTTATCATATGGAAGTTAGAACGATATTTTAGAACTTTTAAAATCGAATTAGAAATTAATTTGTGAAAATTGAATATTTTAATATTAAAATCGACTAGTGAAAATAGTCAATTTTTGAACAGTCTCAGAATTGAACGAAACCAGTTCCATTGGATCCGTAATAGTTAGTTATTATCGGATTTCAATTTTCGTGTCAATCGGAGCTATCGTTTGATCGTGGCAGCTCGAAACGCATCGAATTGTTTTTAATTTAAATTTGGCGAGTCAAAATAGCCATTTTTCAAAAAGTCTCGGATTTCGACGAAACCAGTTTCATCGGATCCGTAATGTGATATTATTGTAAGGTTTCAAATTTCAAGTCAATTGGATTTACCGTTTGTCCGATACGAATTAAAACGCCTAGAAATCGATTTAAATCGGTTTAATTTAAATTGAGCGTTTACAGCCATAACTCGCACATACTTCCGAATTAGCTTCCGAAACCTGTTCCATTGTGTCCGGAACGCGGGATAAACTCTAGGAACGTCAGTTTCGGCGCGTAAATCGGAGTTTAGAAAACCCGGATGAATAGTGTCGTTTTAATTTTCTATAAATAGCCCACATACACAACAAAAAAAAAATATGAAACTAGGGTTTCAGGAGCCGCCTATGCTAAAACCAATGGCCTGAAATTTGCAATTTTCTTCCCTCTAGATCTTCCAATCCGTCAACAATTAGAGGAAGTTGTCAACATGAAAGTTGGAGAGGGGAGTGAGAGCTACGATGTGAACGGTGGAGATCGTGTTTCGTGTCGTGTGGGGGGAGTTATGGGGCCGCGTGCGTGGGCCGTTCCTTCTCGAGATGCGTACTACCTAGGGGGCCGAGCTTGCTCTCCTTGAGGCCGAACATAGGTGGGGTTTTAGGCTTCGATTTGCAACTCCCGGATCGAAGTTTCGTCGTGTGATCGAGGAGCAAGATCAAACCCTAGTTTCTAAGTCATGGGTTCTTATGCGTATTCATGTTCTGGAGCATTTGCGTGAGAGGAGAAGATGGTATATGCGGCTGTGATGGCTTGGAGTGTGATCCTATGGCCTGTAGTTGAGTTAGGTTATAAATTTTATATTTATGTTGTTGATTTGTTTATATAAATCGTGTACAAACTTCAACAATTCATAACTTTTTCATACGAGGTCGAAAAAATGCAAACTCAGTTGCGTTGGAATCGTATGGACGAGCACTACGCGATGGAGTTGGTTTGGAGTTAGTGAGAATTTTGGGTAAAATTAAACGCGCGTTTAATTTTATTCGAAATAAAAGCTAAAACGGAAATTAAAACCAAGGTGAGAATTTCTCACTCAATCGAATCAGGAAAAAATGCAAACTCAGTTGCGTTGGAATCGTATGGACGAGCACTACGCGATGGAGTTGGTTTGGAGTTAGTGAGAATTTAGGGTAAAATTAAACGCGCGTTTAATTTTATTCGAAATAAAAGCTAAAACGGAAATTAAAACCAAGGTGAGAATTTCTCACTCAATCGAATCAGTTTCGATTTTATTTTAAATAGTTAGATTTAAATTATTTGAATGCATGTTTGAATGATGATTGTTATCTATTGATTGTTAAAATAGACATTATACGCCGTTAGTAAGCGGATGTTATTTAGTAAAAACATATACCGCGAATATTTCATAAACAGTGAAATTGGTATTATATATAATAGCAATATATATATATATATTGGCATATGTATATATTGGAGTTATTGATTTCCCGCATTTTTTTGTTTAGCGGAAGAGACCCTATTGCGCCGTTATTAAACGGATAATATTTAATAAGAACATATACCGCGATAATTTCGTACTGGAGCGAAATTGGTATTGTGCTAATGTTTGTGAATGCAGGAAAACAGGTTGGAGGGATCCAACTGGATTCCTCAACAGTATTTATTTGATTTCATATATTTTGATATTTGATGGATTATCATATCGATATATGATATCGTTGTTGTCGTGATTGACTATTTGGTGTGTAGCATCATTGGACCAAATTTTGAAACTTTAAAATGATTTTTAAAGTGATTTTTGAAAATATACTATATGTTTGGAATTTGATCTATTTTAAATAAATAAACGTTATAATTTTTAATGTTATAAAAATTATGATTTTTGAGAAATATAGTTAAAAACTGATTTTTGAGGATATGATGCTAATGATTTAAAAAAAATGATTAAATCAGGATTTTTGAATTTATTATAAAAGTTGAAAATATAGGATTTATAAAATTTAATTATTTTATAAATCAAAATGGTGAAATTATAAAGGAGATTAAATATGTTTTAAAAGGATAATATAAATTGATTTATATTAAGTGATTTATAAATGGATATTTATAAATTGAAATATAGACATTATAAAACGAGTTTTTATAAGTGTTTGAATGAAGTGAAAATGAATTTCATAAATGAATGAAATTTATAGAATTATAAACTGTGAAGTTATAAATAAAATTTATAAATAGTAAGATTTATAAATTGGTGAAGTTAATTGAGGAATAGATTTGGGTGAATAATTGAATCTTATAGGTTATAAGATTTATAATTATGAAGTTCAAAGGAACGATTTTTGCAAACAAATAGATTATAAGCACTTAACTTATAATATGAACTTTGAGTTATAATTGAGTTATAAACTGGAATAGGTTAATAAAAGAATTTATTAAAAGGAAGTTTTTATAAATAAATAGAAATGGAATTTATAAACGATGTTTTATAAATTCGCAAATGACTTATTTTGATAAGAAAATTGTTGGAACCTATTAAAGGAGTTATATTCACATTTTTAAATAGTGAATAATCCTTTGAATTAAAAGGAATAAAAGGATGAAATTTGTTAACGAAGTTTATTCAAATTTTTGAATAGTGAATAACACGTTAAAGAAATTGTTTTGGATTTGGTGTTTTAAATAGAATTAAAACGATCTAACGATGTTTTAAAATGTGTTGAGATTCGAAACCATAGATTTCAACATTTATTGTTGAAATAGACGTTTTTGAGAAATAAAAGGAAATGGTGGACTATAACACTGTTGTTATAGTAAATGATTTCCGAAAGGAAATGTTTTGTATAGTATTGGGATTTATATATCTATTTTTAATTTCGAATCCCTATGCTAGTGATTTTGGGTTGTCCTAACGATGTTTTACGCAACATTCGTTTTGGCCCAAATAAATATGTTAAAGAGAATGATTTCCTTAAAGAATGAAATATATACTTAATTTCGATTGAAGTATAGTGAATATTTTCTAAGTGTTGAAAATAAATAGGTTCGTGAATTACTTATTAAATAAGTATGGAAATGTTTTTCCAATATAAGTGAATACTAGAGAATTTATCTTTTTGAAGATAAATTGAAATGATAAATTGGAATCGTATATGCATGGATATTTTGGAATATAAATTCACTAAGGAATTTATAAAAGAAAGTGGAATTTGTATGAAAATAAATATTGATTTATTTTTGAAGTATTGAAATTATATATCTAGTGAAGATATTTTGGAAAGTAAATAATTTAGAAAATTATTTGGAATCTGGTGATGTGTACATATCCATTGATAGTTCAATATTCGACTATCAATATTTCCCTTTGAATGGGTATTTGGATGTGATTTGATTGAATTTGAATGTCACACTTATTTTTAAATAAGCGCTCACTATTCGGGTTAACCGGGAAAGGACCATGGGGTCGTATAACCCATTCCGAATATGTGATACGTCGTTATGAATTGCATTTGAAGATCGGTGTTGAAGACCGGTATTTGCGAGAGCGATAGGATGACCTATCGATTGTCTCTGCACTGGGTCGCTCCTGGTATAGAGATTTCCTAAGTGATGGGAAATTCGATCGGGATTGTGAATACCCGGATTGCAAGGGCTTCGTAAGAAGTGCCTTCGGTTTTGTTCGAGCCCGGAACAGACTTGTATGGATTGTATGTCTGACATTACAAATTGAGATATAAAGCCGATTTCATTCAAATATATTTCTCTTGGTGGCGGAGAATTTATTCTTTTAGCTTAACACCCTTCTCTAAGACGTACATGCTCAGAGGTTATGTAGTTGAATGTTATCAGCGATATATTCCCAATTTGGTAATGTGACATACTGAGTGATGCTGAAATGATCATTGTGTTGATTATTTGTGATAGGATCGTTTATTTGATCGTCTATCCTTGTGATCATTGTGTTGATCATTTGTGACCCAAAGCATGGCTTTTGTATAAAGTATGTTTTTGTGGACGAAACTTCGTCGAGCCTCACATCCCGGAATGGTCAAAACAGGAAAGATGCGGCAAGGTTATGAGGGGTAGCTCCCTTTAGGGTATGTGCATTTCCTTCTGGAAAGGGTGGTATCATGGTATGGAGCCCAGATATTTACTCATGTTGAAACACTATATTTTATTACTGTGTGGTGTTGTTGGTGACGAGCGCTCGGTTAAAAGGTCCAATGGGACCGGGGGATGCCATACTCGTGTAGTAGTTACCTAATGATAAAGGTAACCCGGCCTTGTGTTGGCAGAGAGCTGGTTAAGTTCTCGGGACGTCCATCCAGAGGCGTTTCCATGTGGCAATGGGAAGTTCCTTGGCCTGACCATTTGTTGGAAATCCAAAGAAACAATACGAAACTTGCACGGTTTTAGTTGTATAACCTGCTATGGAATGTGGCGGTAACCTGCTATTGAACATGGTAGCTATAGTAGGCATAAGTGCGGAATGTCTATGCTGGCTAAGATTTATATTCTACTTTCGAAATAAATTTTTCCTACACTATGCACTAGTAATAATATCAAATGTTATTTTAAATGCGTATCAAGCATCTTTGACTATCATAAGGAGAAATCTCCTCCGATTCTGCGGTTGCATGTGTGTGTGTGCGGGAGGCCTTATGGTAGTCTCATTTTTAAAAGCATTGCGAATTGAATTTAAAAATATTCCTCTATTTTGATTTTAAAGTAAATAAACTGTTTTGAGTTCTCACGCCAGTCACATGACTGACTCGGAGTTTATTGTTTTCCTTCCTAAACTCTGGGTGCCCACCAATTTTCCACACGGGCAGTCAAGAGTTAAGGTTTATCAGGATATTCTGGATATTCAGGAGTTGCTGGAGGCAAGCTGGATGGCATGGCGTATTACTAGTATATAGTATTTCTTTTTCCGCTGCATTGTTTATTGATGTATGTTGTTGTACATTCTGATGATATGATGTAATGTGATGTGATGTAATAACTGATATAGTTCTTTGTTTAAAGATTATTCATTTATTATTATATGTTGTTCCGCTGCGAATTGTGAGATTCTGATGTTCTGTTGTTTTCTGTTCCGTTCTATTCTCTTTTCTTTCTATTTTCTATTTCCTATTTTCTTTCCTCTCTATTTTCTATCTTCTAATCTCTTCTTTCTTTTCTTGTTTTTAAAACCCATAACATTTCGGTTTTTCGGCAACGAAAATCCGCAAACGTTACATTTGGTATCAAAGCATATGGTTAAGCGACAACCATGGTTCTGTTGGGTATTACTCGTTAGAGATGGAGTCAGCAGTACTCTAGAATGAGTAGAGTGTAATAATAGCTATGAGAGCGTATTTGTTAGTGAATATAAAATTGTTTTGTATTGTGATGATTGGTTTATTGAGTGGCATATGAACTTTCGTCAGCGTGGTCCGCAAGACTATGCCGAAGGGGTTTCTAAACACTTGAATAGAACAATTCGGCATAATATTGTTTTAAAATTGGGTAAATGAAATAATTTTACCTTGAGTATATTTTATATATAAAGAAATAATTTTTCAGAATTATTAAAGTGTATATAAGTTGAGTGTTTAGTTGTTTGAATAATCTAAATAAAAGAATTATTGTATAAGCAAATGAATTATAAGAATTGAATTATAATTAGAGTGATTTACAATTGTGAAATAAACTTATATATAGATAAGAAGTGAAACTATATGAATATATTTATGAATATGAGTTGTAAATAAAAAAAATGAATTTAAAGTTAAATAGATATAAACTTGAGTTATATATGTAAATGAAATTCGATTTTGTAATAGAATTGAATGAATGGATTGAATATTAATCAATTAAATGTGAATAATTGATATGAAATAATGAATGTAAGTGTAATTCATTAAAATCTAATGTTATTAGAAGTTGAATAATTGAATAAAAAAAAATCAATTAATTAAACCAATTGAAAGCAAAGAAATTTGGTTGTATTTAATATACATTGGTTGTTATATGATTGTTAGTTGATTGTATGAAATTCATTTAGAGTTAATGAAATTGAAAGCTATGTAATTAAATTCAAATTGAAAGTAAATAAATTTGAATAGAATTGAACGTGAATTGGATTTAATTAGTGAATGCAAACTAATTAAAATTGAATAAGAATGAATGTTGATAAAATCCAATGTTAATGAATCACATATGATTTAAATTGAAAACCTATTTCATTGAATATAAATGAGAATATGAATGAGTATTTAGTTGGTTGATGGTTGAATATATATTGCATTTGCTATATTATGTAGTTATTATGTTGCTATATGTTGTATATTGAGATTATTGTCTATATGCATGATTCTCATGTTGTTTGTTGAGTGTTTAGTAGGTGCGGATCGCGTTTGCTTCGCATTTGGAGCTCGCTTTCGCGCTATATTAGCCGTATATGCTCGCTAATAAAATATAAGGTACATATCTCGGATTAAATATCGTACTTTTATACTTTTTTCCCTGCGGGATGCCTCATTACTTGATGAGATGTATATTTGTGATATATATACTGTCATTTTTTTTTCGGATCGAGCCGCGCAAAGGAGACTATTGCGAATTTTTCCGAAAATTTAAGGCGTTGGAAATTTTTTGAGAAAATGGGAAAATGTTGAAAACTTTAATTTTGATTTGGAATTGAAAGTTAAACAATAGTGTTTGTTTTTGAAAAGATAACTAAGTATGACTTGAAAACTTAGTAAAGTATTGTAAGAAGTTTAACTAAGAATTTTGAGAAAATAAATAGATTCTGTAACTTTTCTTACTTGTTAATTTCGAGGACGAAATTCTTTTAAGTGGGGAAGATTGTAACGACCCAGAATTTCTAATAATTAAAATATGAGTATTTAATTAATTTTAAATATTAAAAAGTGAATTTATAAGTCAAATAAATTTTTATTTGAATTATTGGATTTAATTGAATAATTAAATCGACAATTTAATATGTTAAATTATGGAAATAATTGAAAATCGAGTTAAATATGATTTAAAATGATTTGTAAAATTTTATTTTATCATATGGAAGTTAGAACGATATTTTAGAACTTTCAAAATCGAATTAGAAATTAATTTGTGAAAATTGAATATTTTAATATTAAAATCGACTAGTGAAAATAGTCAATTTTTGAACAGTCTCAGAATTGAACGAAACCAGTTCCATTGGATCCGTAATAGTTAGTTATTACCGGATTTCAATTTTCGTGTCAATCGGAGCTATCGTTTGATCGTGGCAGCTCGAAACGCATCGAATTGTTTTTAATTTAAATTTGGCGAGTCAAAATAGCCATTTTTCAAAAAGTCTCGGATTTCGATGAAACCAGTTTCATCGGATCCGTAATGTGATATTATTGTAAGGTTTCAAATTTCAAGTCAATTGGATTTACCGTTTGTCCGATACGAATTAAAACGCCTAGAAATCGATTTAAATCGGTTTAATTTAAATTGAGCGTTTACAGCCATAACTCGCGCATACTTCCGAATTAGCTTCTGAAACCTATTCCATTGTGTCCGGAACGCGGGATAAACCCTAGGAACGTCAGTTTCGACGCGTAAATCGGAGTTTAGAAAACCCGGATGAATAGTGTCGTTTTAATTTTCTATAAATAGCCCACATACACAAAAAAAAAAAATGAAACTAGGGTTTCAGGAGCCGCCTATGCTAAAACCAACGGCCTGAAATTTGCAATTTTCTTCCCTCTAGATCTTCCAATCCGTCAACAATTAGAGGAAGTTGTCAACATGAAAGTTGGAGAGGGGAGTGAGAGCTACGATGTGAACGGTGGAGATCGTGTTTGGTGTCGTGTGGGGGGAGTTATGGGGCCGCGTGCGTGGGCCGTTCCTTCTCGAGATGCGTGCTACCTAGGGGGCCGAGCTTGCTCTCCTTGAGGCCGAACATAGGTGGGGTTTGAGGCTTCGATTTGCAACTCCCGGATCGAAGTTTCGTCATGTGATCGAGGAGCAAGATCAAACCCTAGTTTCTAAGTCATGGGTTCTTATGCGTATTCATGTTCTGGAGCATTTGCGTGAGAGGAGAAGATGGTATATGCGGCTGTGATGGCTTGGAGTGTGATCCTATGGCCTGTAGTTGAGTTAGGTTATAAATTTTATATTTATGTTGTTGATTTGTTTATATAAATCGTGTACAAACTTCAACAATTCATAACTTTTTCATACGAGGTCGAAAAAATGCAAACTCAGTTGCGTTGGAATCGTATGGACGAGCACTACGCGATGGAGTTGGTTTGGAGTCGTTTGGAGTTAGTGAGAATTTTGGGTAAAATTAAACGCGCGTTTAATTTTATTCGAAATAAAAGCTAAAACGGAAATTAAAACCAAGGTGAGAATTTCTCACTCAATCGAATCGGTTTCGATTTTATTTTAAATAGTTAGATTTAAATTATTTGAATGCATGTTTGAATGATGATTGTTATCTATTGATTGTTAAAATAGACATTATACGCCGTTAGTAAGCGGATGTTATTTAGTAAAAACATGTACCGCGAATATTTCATAAACAGTGAAATTGGTATTATATATAATAGCAATATATATATATTGGCATATGTATATATTGGAGTTATTGATTTCCCGCATTTTTTTGTTTAGCGGATGAGACCCTATTGCGCCGTTATTAAGCGGATAATATTTAATAAGAACATATACCGCGATAATTTCGTACTGGAGCGAAATTGGTATTGTGCTAATGTTTGTGAATGCAGGAAAACAGGTTGGAGGGATCCAACTGGATTCCTCAACAGTATTTATTTGATTTCAGATATTTTGATATTTGATGGATTATCATATCGATATATGATATCGTTGTTGTCGTGATTGACTATTTGGTGTATAGCATCATTGGACCAAATTTTGAAACTTTAAAATGATTTTTAAAGTGATTTTTGAAAATATACTATATGTTTGGAATTTGACCTATTTTAAATAAATAAACGTTATAATTTTTAATGTTATAAAAATTATGATTTTTGAGAAATATAGTTAAAAACTGATTTTTGAGGATATGATGCTAATGATTTAAAAAAAATGATTAAATCAGGATTTTTGAATTTATTATAAAAGTTGAAAATATATGATTTATAAAATTTAATTATTTTATAAATCAAAATGGTGAAATTATAAAGGAGATTAAATATGTTTTAAAAGGATAATATAAATTGATTTATATTAAGTGATTTATAAATGGATATTTATAAATTGAAATATAGACATTATAAAACGAGTTTTTATAAGTGTTTGAATGAAGTGAAAATGAATTTCATAAATGAATGAAATTTATAGAATTATAAACTGTGAAGTTATAAATAAAATTTATAAATAGTAAGATTTATAAATTGGTGAAGTTAATTGAGGAATAGATTTGGGTGAATAATTGAATCTTATAGGTTATAAGATTTATAATTATGAAGTTCAAAGGAACGATTTTTGCAAACAAATAGATTATAAGCACTTAACTTATAATATGAACTTTGAGTTATAATTGAGTTATAAACTGGAATAGGTTAATAAAAGAATTTATAAAAAGGAAGTTTTTATAAATAAATAGAAATGGAATTTATAAACGATGTTTTATAAATTCGCAAATGACTTATTTTGATAAGAAAATTGTTGGAACCTATTAAAGGAGTTATATTCACATTTTTAAATAGTGAATAATCCTTTGAATTAAAAGGAATAAAAGGATGAAATTTGTTAACGAAGTTTATTCACATTTTTGAATAGTGAATAACACGTTAAAGAAATTGTTTTGGATTTGGTGTTTTAAATAGAATTAAAACGATCTAACGATGTTTTAAAATGTGTTGAGATTTGAAACCATAGATTTCAACATTTATTGTTGAAATAAACGTTTTTGAGAAATAAAAGGAAATGGTGGACTATAACACTGTTGTTATAGTAAATGATTTCCGAAAGGAAATGTTTTGTATAGTATTGGGATTTATATATCTATTTTTAATTTCGAATCCCTATACTAGTGATTTTGGGTTGTCGTAACGATGTTTTACGCAACGTTCGTTTTGGCCCAAATAAATATGTTAAAGAGAATGATTTCCTTAAAGAATGAAATATATACTTAATTTCGATTGAAGTATAGTGAATATTTTCTAAGTGTTGAAAATAAATAGGTTCGTGAATTACTTATTAAATAAGTATGGAAATGTTTTTCCAATATAAGTGAATACTAGAGAATTTATCTTTTTGAAGATAAATTGAAATGATAAATTGGAATCGTATATGCATGGATATTTTGGAATATAAATTCACTAAGGAATTTATAAAAGAAAGTGGAATTTGTATGAAAATAAATATTGATTTATTTTTGAAGTATTGAAATTATATATCTAGTGAAGATATTTTGGAAAGTAAATAATTTAGAAAATTATTTGGAATCTGGTGACGTGTACATATCCATTGATAGTTCAATATTCGACTATCAATATTTCCCTTTGAATGGGTATTTGGATGTGATTTGATTGAATTTGAATGTCACACTTATTTTTAAATAAGCGCTCACTATTCGGGTTAACCGGGAAAGGACCATGGGGTCGTATAACCCATTCCGAATATGTGATACGTCGTTATGAATTGCATTTGAAGATCGGTGTTGAAGACCGGTATTTGCGAGAGCGATAGGATGACCTATCGATTGTCTCTGCACTGGGTCGCTCCTGGTATAGAGATTTCCTAAGTGATGGGAAATTCGATCGGGATTGTGAATACCCGGATTGCAAGGGCTTCGTAAGAAGTGCCTTCGGTTTTGTTCGAGCCCGGAACAGACTTGTATGGATTGTATGTCTGACATTACAAATTGAGATATAAAGCCGATTTCATTCAAATATATTTCTCTTGGTGGCGGAGAATTTATTCTTTTAGCTTAACACCCTTCTCTAAGACGTACATGCTCAGAGGTTATGTAGTTGAATGTTATCAGCGATATATTCCCAATTTGGTAATGTGACATACTGAGTGATGCTGAAATGATCATTGTGTTGATTATTTGTGATAGGATCGTTTATTTGATCGTCTATCCTTGTGATCATTGTGTTGATCATTTGTGACCCAAAGCATGGCTTTTGTATAAAGTATGTTTTTGTGGACGAAACTTCGTCGAGCCTCACATCCCGGAATGGTCAAAACAGGAAAGATGCGGCAAGGTTATGAGGGGTAGCTCCCTTTAGGGTATGTGCATTTCCTTCTGGAAAGGGTGGTATCATGGTATGGAGCCCAGATATTTACTCATGTTGAAACACTATATTTTATTACTGTGTGGTGTTGTTGGTGACGAGCGCTCGGTTAAAAGGTCCAATGGGACCGGGGGATGCCATACTCGTGTAGTAGTTACCTAATGATAAAGGTAACCCGGCCTTGTGTTGGCAGAGAGCTGGTTAAGTTCTCGGGACGTCCATCCAGAGGCGTTTCCATGTGGCAATGGGAAGTTCCTTGGCCTGACCATTTGTTGGAAATCCAAAGAAACAATACGAAACTTGCACGGTTTTAGTTGTATAACCTGCTATGGAATGTGGCGGTAACCTGCTATTGAACATGGTAGCTATAGTAGGCATAAGTGCGGAATGTCTATGCTGGCTAAGATTTATATTCTACTTTCGAAATAAATTTTTCCTACACTATGCACTAGTAATAATATCAAATGTTATTTTAAATGCGTATCAAGCATCTTTGACTATCATAAGGAGAAATCTCCTCCGATTCTGCGGTTGCATGTGTGTGTGTGCGGGAGGCCTTATGGTAGTCTCATTTTTAAAAGCATTGCGAATTGAATTTAAAAATATTCCTCTATTTTGATTTTAAAGTAAATAAACTGTTTTGAGTTCTCACGCCAGTCACATGACTGACTCGGAGTTTATTGTTTTCCTTCCTAAACTCTGGGTGCCCACCAATTTTCCACACGGGCAGTCAAGAGTTAAGGTTTATCAGGATATTCTGGATATTCAGGAGTTGCTGGAGGCAAGCTGGATGGCATGGCGTATTACTAGTATATAGTATTTCTTTTTCCGCTGCATTGTTTGTTGATGTATGTTGTTGTACATTCTGATGATATGATGTAATGTGATGTGATGTAATAACTGATATAGTTCTTTGTTTAAAGATTATTCATTTATTATTATATGTTGTTCCGCTGCGAATTGTGAGATTCTGATGTTCTGTTGTTTTCTGTTCCGTTCTATTCTCTTTTCTTTCTATTTTTCTATTTCCTATTTTCTTTCCTCTCTATTTTCTATCTTCTAATCTCTTCTTTCTTTTCTTGTTTTTAAAACCCATAACATTTCGGTTTTTCGGCAACGAAAATCCGCAAACGTTACAACGTGGATGGTCGGAGGCGGTTGCAGCTCCGGTGCACGTGCACCGTGCATATTGGAACGGCTGTCAATTTTTTTTTTGGGTGGTGCAGTTTTGGACTCGGGGTTCATTCGGGTATTTGGGTGATTTGCTCGAAGCAAGGACGAGGGAAAACTCGAAGTAGTTGTGGAGTGGAGTTGCTTTTGCATTGCTACAGGTTTCGAGTGTATATGTTGAACAGGTTTTCAACAAGACCTGTTCTGTTTTTCTTGAAATTATGATTTAACAGATTTCAAATAAATTTTGTTAAACAAGATTTTCTTTCTTTTTTGTTTAATTGAATAAATAGGTTTTTCAAAGCTTGTAAACTATATTTTCCAAAGTAAAGATTATTAAACAAGATATCGAACGAGTTCAACTTTTAGATATTTAAAGTTAAATGTTTTTTAATATAAATTGTTTTAGTATTCAATTAATTAACTAACAAATGTTTTGAAATGATTTAGTATTAAACTTTATTTAATCAATGTTCTAGTATGGAAATGATTCCAAGTATTTAAATTTAATAGATTCAAATGATAAAACTAAGTAGATTGGTTTAAAAACTTTTCTTATATAAGTAATAAATGTTATTTACATTTTTTTAAAAGATTATAAATTGAATTTAAAATTGGTTAATGTTTAAATAAATAATCATTTTGAATCTTAAATTCAAAATGGAATTTGAATTTAAATTTAAAATGTAATGTTCTAATACACTTTAATATTAATGAAGTCCTTAATAAAGAAATAGATTATCTTAGAAATTGTTAAGGTATTAAAATGATTTAAATGGATAAGATAATTAAGGAATGACTTATGTATTTAATTTATAAATTAATAATTTAGATTAATTTATAATTAGAGATTAATTAAGAAGTAAATTAAGAAATGTTATTAGTTAATGAGGATAATTAACTATGAATTTTTAAGTAACAAAATTAATGTGATAAATTTTGATAACAAATTAGATTAATTAATTAAATCAATTGTAAATTGTTAATTACTTAATGAAAGCAATTAAGGGCTTAATTACTAATTGTTATTAAATTTGAATATTTTGATTAAACTAATGATAACGATAAATTGGTAATTCATGATTTGTTATTATGAGATGATTGCTTAGTGGTAAGTAATTAAATAGTAAACTTCTTGAAATAATTAATTAAGAAGTTAATTAATTATATAATTGGTTCAAAGGTCAATTTAATTAATATGATTGATTATAAATAATTTAATTAATTAAAGTGTTTGATAAATTAATTTATATCAATTGATTTGGAAGTAATAAATCAGAATTGGATAATTAATTCATAAGTAATTAATTAAATAGGAAATAACTTGAATAAATTAGGATTAAATGATTTATTAATCCTGTTTATGAATGATTATCAAATGCCTGACCTTACTTATGAATAATTGTATTGTATGAGTTGCCTTGAATTGTTTTTCCTATCTGATCTGTGATATTTTGTTCTGTAGATTGTGGTATGTATAATTTATTCATTTATGGATGATACATTTGTATATTATCTGTGAATCTGTGTATGGACGATAAGCTTTATAGTTTATATCGCTTATCAACTATATTTCTGTGTTTTAATCTGTGATGATTGAAATGATGTTGCACTATTGTGTTAAACCCCTGGACCGCACCATACACACACAAATATGGATTTCACGAGGAAATCGATTTAAGTCACAGATTTTTGAAATGATTTTTAAATAGACAATTTGAATTCAAATGTTTTGGAAATGGATTGGGTTTAAAGTAAAAAGCTTTTAAAATGGAATTTCAAAGATGAAATTTATTTGAATGACTTAATTGAGTTTTGAAATTTAAATATTTTGATTTAAATTTGAATTCAATATTTGAAATTGAATTCTATGATTTGAAAACTAGGGTTTAAAAAGGCTATTCAACTTATGAATGAGTTTATATGGTTTAAACTATTTTAAAGGTATTAATTTGGGAATTTGAAATTAAGGCTGTAACTTGTACAAATGAAAAATTGGATTTTTTTCTGAAACGAGAACTATTTGTTTTCAAATAAATAAAAGTTTTCACATAAGTAATGAACTTCCAATTGGTGTTAAAAGATTTCAAATTTAGAATGAAAAGGTAACATTTTGAATAGCTATGAATGAATCTTTGGAAGCAAATTTGAAAATTGTAAATTAAATCTTAATTTAAAGATTTAATGAATTAATCCAATTGAAATGGAATTGTTTTGAAAATACAAGAATGAATCTTTGGGAAACTGGGTGAACTTTGTGAAATAAATCTTTTTGTTAAATGAATTTGAAATGGTAATTGGTTTAAACCATTTGAATGAAAGTTTTGAATTATTAAGTTGTGACTTAATTGAAATTCCATATCCATATGTTTTAAATGGTGCGCTCACTATTCGGTTTAGCCGGGAAAGAACCTTTGTGTCATATATCCCATTCCGAATATGTGATACGACGTATGGATTGCATTTGAAGACCGGTGGTGAAGACCGGATATTTTCGAAAACGAAAGGGTTTCTTGTCGATTGTCTCTGCACTGGCTGATCCCCGGTATAGAGATCTCCATATGTGATGGGAAATCCAGACGTGATTAGGGATTATCCGGATGGCAAGGACTTCTTTGGAAGTTCCTTCGGTTCTGTTCGAGCCCGGAACAGACTTGTATGGATTGTATGTCTGACATTACAATTTGAGATATAAAGAAGATTTCTTTCAAATTCATTTCTGTTGGTGGCGGAGAATTTATTCTCTTAGCTTAACACCCTTCTCTGAGACATACGAGCTCAGAGGTTATGTAGTTGAATGTTATCAGCGATATATTCCCAATTTGGTAATGTGACATGCTAAGTGTTGCTGTGTAATGATCATTGTTTGATCATTTGTGATAGGATCATTTGTTTGATCATTTATCTTTGTGATCATTACTTTGATCATTTGTTGACCCAAAGCATGGCTTTGTACCAAAGCGTAGCTTTGCGGACGAGACTTCGTCGAGCCTCACCAATCGGTAATGGTCGAAACAAGAATTGTGCGGCAAGGTTTCAGGGCTAGCTCCCCTAGGGTATGACCATTCCTTCTGGAAAAGGGTAGTATCATGGTATGGAGCCCAGATACTTACTCATGTGGACACACACTATATTTATTTCTGTGTGGTTGTTGGATTAGAGGCACCTCGTTTAAAGGTCCCAAAGGACCGGGGGTGGCATATATGAGGTTTTGTAATATCCCTTGGGAAAAGGGGTAACCGGCCTTGTTTGGCAGAGAACGGTTTGGTTCTCAGGGCGTCCCGCCAGAGGCGTTTCCATGTGGCAATGGGAAGTCCTTGGCCTGACCATTTGTTGGAAATCCAAAGAAACAATACGATCTTGTACGGTTTTAGTTGTATAACCTGCCATGGAATGTGACGGTAACCCGCTATTGAACATGGTAGCTATAGTAGGCGTAAGTGCGAAATGCCTATGCTGGCTAAGATTTATATTCTACTTTCGAAATGTTTTCTGCACTATGCACTAGTAATAATATCAAATGTTTTCTTTTAATACGTATCAAGCATGTTTGACTATCATAAGGAGAAATCTCCTCCGATTCTGCGTTTGCATTGTGTGTGTGTGCGGGAGGCCTTATGGTAGTCTCATTTTTCAAAAAAGCATTGCGATTATAAAATTTAAATTGTTGATTTTTTTTAAATACAAACTGTTTTTGTTGCTCACACCAGTCCCATGACTGACCTGGAGTTTATTGTTCCTTTCCTAAACTCTGGGTGCTCAAAATTTTCTACACGAGCAGTCTAGAGTTGGGTTTTTCCGATAGTTAGGTTCAGTAGATTATCTGGAGCTAGTTCAGTCTCTGGATCACACCGCACTTGCTTATCTTTGAGCATCGTTATTGGGAGTTCGAGCTATTCCTGGATTGGTCCTTGGAGATGGAGATTATCCGCTGCTGGCATTATCTATATTTCTTTCCGCTGCTATTTGTTGTATCATATCTCTGATAGTATTGATATTCATTGTATCATCTGTTGTATCAGATATTGTATCAAAGCTGTAGATCAATGTATTATTCTTTTTATTCCATTGTGTTGTTTACTTAATGTTGTTATAAGCTCCGGCGACTCGGATTTGAACGGTCGAATCTGCGGCATTCGAATACGATGTAAAGTATGGATGTCGATTTTCGAGCGGGCAAAATTCGTTTCGTTACAATGAGTTCAAAATGTCTCATATGAGAGAATTATCATATTTTCTCGGACTTCAAATCAAACAATTAACAAATGGAATTTTTATAAACCAAGAAAAATATTGTACTAATTTAATTAAACGATTCGGCATGGAAAACACTTCTGCTAAACCTATTCCTATGAGTACCACTACAATTCTCGATCGAGATGAAAATGGCAAAAGTGTAAATCAAAAATTGTTTAGAAGTATGATAGGCTCCTTACTTTACTTAACCGCTAGTAGACCTGACATAATGATGAGTGTTTGTTTATGTACACGTTTTCAATCCGATCCTAAAGATTCACACTTAAGAGCAGTAAAACGAATAATGCGATATCTTAACAAAACTAAAGATTTCGGTCTTTTCTATCCAAAGGAGTGTCCATTTGAGTTAGTATCATTTAGTGATTGTAACGACCCGAAATTTTCGAACCCGAAAATTTCAGATAGTTATGAAAAAGAAGAAAGAGATAGAAGAAGAGGAAGAAGAAGAACAGAAACATCAACATCTCACATTCACAGCGGATAAAATATAATAATAAATAATATCAGTTTTACAACAGAGTACTATATCTGTCGATTACATTTTATATATCAGAGTTACATATGTACAGACATTGAATATACTCAATTATCATGTCACAGATACACATCAATTTTATACAGCGGAAATACTCTATACGCTCTTGCCATCCAGCTCGCCTCCTGAGCTCCAGAACGTACCTACCTGAAAATTTGTAATACTCGGTCTGACCCGAGCATTACACCAAAGTAACACCCGGGTCAGGCTGGAAACCAGCATGAGTAAACCCAACTAACATGGAATACCAAACAAACAACTTATATAAACCTGGGGTAACTTATATCAATTTAACAAATTCACAATTTGTTATAGACAACACTTATTCCTCACATCAATTTCTAAGTACCAAACTTTGATAAAATAATCCAATTCACTTAAATCAATTCATTCCAGCCTATTGATTTCCCATATCAATCTATAAAAATTCGAAGTGATTTCGGGTATTTCCCAATACCCGACCCCGATCTCTTCGAAACTCATGTCATCCTAACCCAGGTTATCCAAATGAAATACACAACATTTCATAATAGAGATATCAACTCATTCAAAACACCCAACACCATTCAATCACCCATAAGCAAAACTTAATCACATACAAATTAATTCAATTGATTCTAATTGAATTGCAAACCTCAATCACTTAGATTCTTTCATTCACTAATTCCAAATCAATTAATTAATCAACTCTTCCATAATCATTCATCTTAATTAATCACCCTGAATTAGTTAACTTTCAATTACTTTCAAGTAATTATCTTTAATTAATTTCACTATATTAATTCTTCTTACCAAAATCAATAAGTAATCTTTCATTACTTCTCAAATTAATTAACTATTTAAATTTCATTAACCCTTAATTACTTACGTTAATTAATTTCTCATAAGTCACTTATTTATTACTTGATAAATCTTAATTAATCAAATCTTTAATTACATCATTTTTGTTTTCTATATAAATTGAGGATTTCCATTTATATTTTAATTTATCCTGATCAAATTTAATTACCTTAATTAAACCATGATGTTTATCATTCAGATTAATTCCAAACGCTAATTAACTATACTTTTATTTACTTCATTTAGTAATCAATTGCTCCTTAATTGACCATCTTAATTTATTCCTGGATTAATTTCACAAAGAAATTTTATTTTATTAATTCCATTAAGTAATTATCTATCAAACCATCCATTGATTATTCTAAGTTAATTCGACTAAATTAACTTAACCAAAATGAATTCAAACCTTTACTTACTAATTAATCAACTCGATTTATTAATTAATTTAATTTATAAATCGTCCATTTCAATTACCCTACGATTTTGACGAACCACAAATCATTAAACTTCTTATTATGATTTATGTTTAAACAATTTAAAACCCGAATACTTCGAGTCAAACCACAGTTGACAACCAAAACTAAATCACAAGATCATCAGTACACATCCAAACATTTCAATCATTCATCCAATTTATTTAAATTTTACCATTTAAATTTAAATAAAAATCCAACAGAGTGAGGTTTACTCACCTTTGCTCTTATTTGCAATCCACCTCAAAATTGCCTTGGTTTCCTCGATTTTTGACCCTGTATAAATAATTATACAATTTATTAATATTTGAACAGATTGAACAATCAAATTCCCATTTGATATTTTAATTAACCAATGATTTATTTTAAAATAATAGTTTGATTTTAAAAAAATTCTTTAAAATAAATTTAACAAGCTAATTAACAAATAAATCCCTATTATTTTAAAATCAAATTAGTAAATAAAGTTAGGTATGTATATATATACATTTCATTTTATTTATTATCTTAAATCTCGCTGAAAATAATTCACTGCATGCATAAAAAAAAATTTTAAAAAAAAATTTGAAAGCTTCAGATAAATATATATATATATATATATATATATATATATTCAATCCAAATTAATCAAATTTTAAAGTTAAAATTATTATACCTTTTTAGAAAACAACCCTAGGCCATACACCTCGTCACCACCACGAGCAGTGCACTCTTCCCGATGCCAGAGCTCGAGCGCTCACCATTCATCCACCAAATCTAGCTCGCGAGCCTTTCCCATGCCCTAGACGAAGTCGTGATTCGCCACAACCATTCCGTTCTTCCCCCAAATTAATGGCGAAGCCCTTAACTCGCGTGTGAAATCTAGCCGCCTTGACCCCTTCCCTCCTCGCGTTCAATTTGAGAACTATGAAACTGCGATTCGTATGAACGCCTTAGTCGAACGAAATTCGTTCGTCTCCATTTCTCAGAAGGATTTTAAATTTGGGAATGTGAATCTATTTAATGAGAGGAGAGGGAGTATTCGCGATTTAGAAATTGCGGTCATTGATTAAAAGCCCTTCCTCTTTTTTTTTTGTTTTTTTTGTACGAGTTCGATTTCTGTTCAAAGATAGAGAGGAGGATGAAAATAAATATCGATTTGGGAAAATAGCTTCCTGCGTATGCTATTATAAAAATATCTCTGCCTATTTTGACTTTAAATTATATTATATTATAAAACTCCCTAAACGTCTCGTTAATTGCCATATAAAATTTCAAACTCCTCTTAAGAAACGCCGCGAGGCAATAATAAGGTATACCCGCGTTCCGAACACGATGGAACGTGTTTCGGAGCCTAATTCGATCATATTCGCGAGTTACGGAAGAAAACAATCAATTTTAAATTAAATCGATTAAAATAATTTCTAAGCGTTTCGAGTTGCCAGGGTCAAATGACAACTCCGATCGCTGCAAAAATTGAAATCCGATAATAACTAACTATTATGGATCCAATGGAACTGGTTTCTTCGAATTCCGAGTCTGTGCCTCGGAAGGCTATTTTTAAGTTCAATATTTAAACTATATAATTCAATGATTTAATTATCACATAAATATTGATATCTGGAATTCAAGTTAAAATTAACTTTTAAACATTTTAAAATCAATTAACTATTCAAATTTTAAATTGTTAGAAATTCCGGGTCGTCGCATTCCTCCCCCCTTAAAAGAATTTCGTCCCCGAAATTACCAGTTAGGAAGGTTGGTCCAAACCCGTTTACTTTTCTCCCAAAACCAACCGTTTAACATCCTACCATCAATCTTTTATTAAAGCTCCACTATCACTTCAACCAATTTCCCAAAACCTTTTATAGTATCACCTACAACATTACTCTTTTGCTCAATTCTTTAAATTTCAATTTAAAACCAAATTTTGAATTATCAAAATTTTCTTAAACTTTTTTCCAACTCTCTGAATTTCCGAAAATTTTTGCCAGCGTCTCCTTTGCGCGGCTAGCTTGGTACTACTACAAAAGGCCTCTACAGGCTTCTAAATTCCAAAAGAAAACAAAAGCCAAGTGGCTACATCAAAAACCCAATCCAATTTCATATAGAATTTTAAATACATACCTTTTTGTCGGCCCATTCAAATTTTTTTTTTTTTTGGAACCGAATCCAATTTCATTTCCCTTTAATACCTGCATATCTTACATAGCAACAATATTCAGTCGAAATTTTACAAATCATTCTATACATTCTCTTACACAGGTCCTACTTCCTTTTAAATTAGTTTTCCCCATTTTCAAATGAATTCAATTTGTTTTCAATTCTGAATATTGAATTTTATCTTTCATTTATAACTGATTCATATTAGTTTCATTTACTAGTTCACTTTAATCTCCAATTTGCAATTGTTTTGTCGTTAATCAAAATTTACCAAAAATTTTCTAACTCCCAAAATTTTCAGAAAATTTTGGCAGAGTCTCCTTTGTACGGAGGAGCTTTTGCAATTTGACAAGAGATAGAAATATATATACATCGACCCACACGGTCGGAAAAAACAAAAACAGTTCATATTTCCTATTTTTATTGTGTAGGCGTACCTTATTTAGCATTTTAAGTAAGCAGCTTATTTATTTTAGCAATTAGCATACCCCAAATCCAGCCAAACGACTTCCCTATACCTGTACTTACTCAATTTAAATATGTAAGTGCCATATATAGAGAATCTATTAACATTTTGTTAGGGATGCGGATTAAGGATCTTAAGGCAGAAATAACACTGGGGGGTGAATAGTGTTTTAAAGAATATATGAACTATATGACTAAATTAAAACTTTCAACACAAATCTAAACAGAATTCTAACACAGAATGATCACAGAACATATAACAAATGCAAATAGTAAAGTAAAGCAAGTAAAAGGAAAGAACACACCGGATTTTATACTGGTTCGGAATCCTCCTACATCCAGTCCTGCACCAAGGCAATATCCTTGTACAGATTTTTGTAAGCCAATATCCAAATAACAACCCTCAATTTCTAAGGCCTTGAGGAACCCTCCTATATCCGAGTCTGGGGTAAACTCTCTTGATTTACGGGACACAAGATCACCCTAAACTTCTTAATAACAATCCTTTTGAATGAATAGACTCTATGGACTTTTTGAATACAAATTAATCGTTTAACTCTGAATAGCACTTTGATCTTTAGTAGAATGATGGAGAATCAAATAGAGAGAGTATCTAAATGATTTCTTATTGAGAATTTGGCAGAATGATGGTACGATCTTGAAAATATGAAGTTTTATGGATATGGAATGGTGGAGAAGAAAGAGTGAAGAAAATAAGAAAGTAGTTGTTAAAAAAATTCATTTTGGAAGCCTTTATATAGATGCACAACAGTCATAACCATTGGCGAAAGGTTTTCGAACGAATGGACACTTCTTTTGAAAATTGAATTTTGAATCCAACTGTCACCATGTCGACATGGGGTATCCCCTTATGTCGACATGCCTTAGTTCAAAATTATAGAGATGTTGTTTTGTAAAGACAATTGAATTTAAAACAAGTTGAAACTTCTCTGAAGCAAAGTAAAGTGTTTAAACAATATTTTGAGATAGAGAATGAATATAAAACATTATTTTAAATATATATATATATATATAATTGATATAGACCGTCATTATATAAGTAATATTTAAAATCAGAATAAGTTTTGATGTTTTAAAAATAGAAATTTTTAAAATCAGAATAGAGGAATATTTCAAGGCTAAAACAAAGTTTGAAAATATTTTTGAAAACATGATTTTGAAAGCTAAAACATTTTGAAAACAGATTTAAAAACATTTTGAAAAATCTATTCAAACTGAAATTGCAAGAACCTTCCTACAAAGCTCCTCCATAGGACTCGAGAACTTGTACAAAGTAGTTTAAATGAATTTGATTTTCGTGGGTTTGTAAGCCACTTGTCGTAGGTTTGCAAGCTACTTGTCGTGGGTTTGTAAGCCACTGGTTTCGATAGAAATTGGGTTCCATCCCAAAAGAAAATTGGAAGAAAGATGAGAGCGCTATTATGAAGTTTTAACAAAATACTAGACACTTATCTTGAGATCCTGAAATCTTGATTCTCTCGAGTCTTGAATCTTGAATCTCTAATCTTCGTCTTGATGCTTGAGTCTTTATACTAATCAGTCTTCGATGATACCTGAATATACTTCCTATATACATATATATACACACACCTATATGGAAATGTTAGTATATATTTTATAAAGTAAAGTATAATATCTATATAAGGTTGTTGTCATCAAAACATCATCAACTCAGTTCCTAACAATCTCCCCCTTTTTGAAGATGACAACCTTTATTTATAAAATATTCTTACCATACCATAACTCCCCCTTACTCCGTGATTTCTTCCTAAAACTACAACTCCCCCTTACTCCATGACTCCCTCTTACACCAAGCATATATATTTTTATAACTTTCTCCCCCTTTGTCATCAACAAAAACTATTAACTAATTGCCGACGCCAACCACATATCCTTTAGAGTTGTCACCAAAATTGACCAATCCACCATCTTGATAAGTAATGTCCTTGAGTATCTCGGGATTTCCAGTCATGTGCCTCGAACAGCCACTATCAAGTATCCATTTATCTTTCTCAATTTGCACAGTTTGTCCATTGGGTGTTGATTCGTCAAAAGCCATATAACATGTCTGTTCCTGCATAACACACCAATTCGGTAGATAACTTGATTTTTCAAAATAACTATATGCAGACTTATGAAACTTTGATGAAATGCATAGATTCAAAACAGTTTTAACACAATTTTCCAAAAATTCCATTTTTATATTTTTCAAGTTTCAAATTATGAAAACAATGAAAACCAATGCTCTGATACCAATTGTTAGAGATGCGGATTAAGGATCTTAAGGCAGAAATAACACTAGAGGGGGGGTGAATAGTGTTTTAAATAATATATGAACTATATGACTAAATTAAAACTTTCAATACAAATCTAAACAGAATTCTAACACAGAATGATCACAGAACATATAACAAATGCAAATAGTAAAGTAAAGCAAATAAAAGGAAAGAACACACCGGATTTTATACTAGTTCGGAATCCTCCTACATCCAGTCCTGCACCAAGGCAATATCCTTGTATAGATTTTTATAAGCCAATATCCAAATTACAACCCTCAATTTCTAAGGCCTTGAGGAACCCTCTTATCTCCGAGTCTGGGGTAAACTCTCTTGATTTACGGGACACAAGATCACCCTAATACTTCTTAATAACAATCCTTTTGAATGGATAGACTCTATGGACTTTTTGAATACAAATTAATCCTATAACTCTGAATAGCACTTTGATCTTTAGTAGAATGATGGAGAATCAAATAGAGAGAGTATCTAAATGATTTCATATTGAGAATTTGGCAGAATGATGGCACGATCTTGAAAATATGAAGTTTTATGGATATGGAATGGTGGAGAAGAAAGAGTGAAGAAAATAAGAAAGTAGTTGTTAAAAAAATTCGTTTTGGAAGCCTTTATATAGATGCACAACAGTCATACACATTGGCGAAAGCTTTTCGAACGAATAGACACTTCTTTTGAAAACTGAATTTTGAATCCAACTGTCACCATGTCGACATGGGGTATCCCCTTATGTCGACATCCCTTAGTTCAAAATTATAGAGATGTTGTTTTGTAAAGACAATTGAATTTAAAACAAGTTGAAACTTCTCTGAAGCAAAGTAAAGTGTTTAAACAATATTTTGAGATAGAGAATGAATATAAAACATTATTTTAAATTTATATATATATATATATAATTGATATAGACCGTCAATTATATAAGTAATATTTAAAATCAGAATAAGTTTTGATGTTTTAAAAATAGAAGTTTTTAAAATCAGAATAGAGGAATATTTCAAGGCTAAAACAAAGTTTGAAAATATTTTTGAAAACATGATTTTGTAATCCAAAACATTTTGAAAACAGATTTAAAAACATTTTGAAAAATCTATTCAAACTGAAATTGCAAGAACCTTCCTACAAAGCACCTCCATAGGACTCGAGAACTTGTACAAAGTAGTTTAAATGATTTTGATTTTCGTGGGTTTGTAAGCCACTTGTCGTAGGTTTGTAAGCTACTTGTCGTGGGTTTGTAAGCCATTGGTTTCGATAGAAATTAGGTTCCATCCCAAAAGAAAATTGGAAGAAAGATGAGAGTGCTATTATGAAGTTTTAACAAAATACTAGACACTTATCTTGAGATCTTGAAATATTGATTCTCTAGAGTCTTGAATCTTGAATCTCTAATCTTCATCTTGATGCTTGAGTCTTTATACTGATCAGTCTTCGATGATACCTGAATATACTTCCTATATGCATATATATATACACACACCTATATGGAAATGTTAGTATATATTTTATAAAGTAAAGTATAATAACTATATAAGGTTGTTGTCATCAAAACATCATCAACTCGGTTCCTAACAATCTCCCCCTTTTTGACGATGACAACCTTTATTTATAAAATATTCTTACCATACCATAACTCCCCCTTACTCCGTGATTTCTTCTTAAAACTACAACTCCCCCTTACTCCATGACTCCCCCTTACACCAAGCACATATATTTTTATAACTTTCTCCCCCTTTGTCATCAACAAAAACTATTAACTAATTGCCGACGCCAAAACACAAATCCTTCAGAGTTGTCACCAAAATTGACCAATCCACCATCTTGATAAGTTATGTCCTTGAGTATCTCGGGATTTCCAGTCATGTGCCTCGAACAGCCACTATCAAGTATCCATTTATCTTTCTCAATTTGCACAGTTTGTCCATTGGGTGTTGATTCGTCAAAAGCCATATAACATGTATGTTCCTGCATAACACACCAATTCGGTAGATAACTTGATTTTTCAAAATAACTATATGCAGACTTATGAAACTTTGATGAAATGCATTGATTCAAAACAGTTTTAACACAATTTTCCAAAAATGCCATTTTTACATTTTTCAAGTTTCAGATTATGAAAACAATGAAAACCAATGCTCTGATACCAATTGTTAGAGATGCGGATTAAGGATCTTAAAGCAAAAATAACACTAGAGCGGGGGGGGGGGGGGTGAATAGTGTTTTAAAGAATATATGAACTATATGACTAAATTAAAACTTTCAACACAAATCTAAACAGAATTCTAACACAGAATGATCACAGAACATATAACAAATGCAAATAGTAAAGTAAAGCAAGTAAAAGGAAAGAACACACCGGATTTTATACTGGTTCGGAATCCTCCTACATCCAGTCCTGCACCAAGGCAATATCCTTGTACAGATTTTTATAAGCCAATATCCAAATTACAACCCTCAATTTCTAAGGCCTTGAGGAACCCTCTTATCACCGAGTCTTGGGTAAACTTTCTTGATTTACGAGACACAAGATCACCCTAATACTTCTTAATAGCAATCCTTTTGAATGGATAGACTCTATGGACTTTTTGAATAAAAATTAATCCTATAACTCTGAATAGCACTTTGATCTTTAGTAGAATGATGGAGAATCAAATAGGAGAGTATCTAAATGATTTCATAGTGAGAATTTGGCAGAATGATGGCACGATCTTGAAAATATGAAGTTTTATGGATATGAAATGGTGGAGAAGAAAGAGTGAAGAAAATAAGAAAGTAGTTGTTAAAAAAATTCGTTTTGGAAGCCTTTATATAGATGCACAACAGTCATAACCATTGGTGAAAGGTTTTCGAATGAATGGACACTTCGTTTGAAAATTGAATTTTGAATCCAACTGTCACCATGCCGACATGGGGTATCCCCTTATGTCGACATCCCTTAGTTCAAAATTATAGAGATGTTGTTTTGTAAAGACAATTGAATTTAAAACATGTTGAAACTTCTCTGAAGCAAAGTAAAGTGTTTAAACAATATTTTGAGGTAGAGAATGAATATAAAACATTATTTTAAATATATATATAATTGATATAAACCTTCAATTATATAAGTATTATTTAAAATCAGAATAAGTTTTGATGTTTTAAAAATAGAAGTTTTTAAAATCAGAATAGAGGAATATTTCAAGGCTAAAACAAAGTTTGAAAATATTTTTGAAAACATGATTTTGAATGCTAAAACATTTTGAAAACAGATTTGGAAACATTTTGAAAAATCTATTCAAACTGAAATTGCAAGAACCTTCCTACAAAGCTCCTCCATAGGACTCGAGAACTTGTACAAGTAGTTTAAATGATTTTGATTTTCGTGGGTTTGTAAGCCACTTGTCGTAGGTTTGTAAGCTACTTGTCGTGTGTTTGTAAGCCACTGGTTTCGATAGAAATTGGGTTCCATCCCAAAAGAAAATTGGAAGAAAGATGAGAGTGCTATTATGAAGTTTTAACAAAATACTAGACACTTATCTTGAGATCTTGAAATCTTGATTCTCTAGAGTCCTGAATCTTGAATATCCAATCTTCATCTTGATGCTTGAGTCTTTATACTAATCAGTCTTCGATGATACCTGCATATACTTCCTATATACATATATATATGGAAATGTTAGTATATGTTTTATAAAGTAAAGTATAATAACTTTATAAGGTTGTTGTCATCAAAACATCATCAACTCAGTTCCTAACAATCTCCCCCTTTTTGATGATGACAACCTTTATTTTTAAAATATTCTTACCATACCATAACTCCCCCTTACTCCGTGTTTTCTTCTTAAAACTACAACTCCCCCTTACTCCATGACTCCCCCTTACACCAAGCACATATATTTTTATAACTTTCTCCCCCTTTGTCATCAACAAAAACTATTAACTAATTGCCGACGCCAACCACATATCATTTAGAAATGTCACCAAAATGGTCCAATCCACCATCATGATAAGTAATGTCCTTGAGTATCTCGGGATTTCCGGTCATGTTCCTCGAACCGCCACTATCAAGTATCCATTTATCTTTCTCAATTTGCACAGTTTGTCCATTGGGTGTTTATTCGTCAAAAGCCATATAACATGTCTGTTCCTGCATAACACACCAATTCGGTAGATAACTTGATTTTTCAAAATAACTATATGCAAACTTATGAAACTTTGATGAAATGCATAGATTCAAAACAGTTTTAACACAATTTTCCAAAAATGCCATATTTATATTTTTCAAGTTTCAGTATGAAAACAATGAAAACCAATGCTCTGATACCAATTGTTAGAGATGCAGACTAAGGATTTTAAGGCAGAAATAACACTAGAGGGGGGGTGAATAGTGTTTTAAAGAATATATGAACTATATGACTAAATTAAAACTTTCAACTCAAATCTAAACAAAATTCTAACACAGAATGATCACAGAACATATAACAAATGCAAAATGTAAAGTAAAGCAAGTAAAAGGAAAGAACACACCGGATTTTATACTGGTTCGGAATCCTCCTACATCCAGTCCTGCACCAAGGCAATATCCTTATATAGATTTTTATAAGCCAATATCCAAATTACAACCCTCAATTTCTAAGGCCATGAGGAACCCTCTTATCTCCGAGTCTGGGGTAAACTCTCTTGATTTATGGGACACAAGATCACCCTAATACTTCTTAATAACAATCCTTTTGAATGGATAGACTCTATGGAGTTTTTGAATACAAATTAATCCTATAACTCTGAATAGCACTTTGATCTTTAGTAGAATGATGGAGAATCAAATAGAGAGAGTATCTAAATGATTACCTATTGAGAATTTGGCAGAATGATGGCACGATCTTGAAAATATGAAGTTTTATAGATATGGAATGGTGGAGAAGAAGGGTGAAGAAAATAAGAAAGTAGTTGTTAAAAAAATTCATTTTGGAAGCCTTTATATAGATGCACAACGGTCATGACCATTGGCGAAAGGTTTTCGAACGAATGGACACTTCTTTTGAAAATTGAATTTTGAATCCGACCGTCACCATGTCGACATGGGGTATCCCCTTAGGTCGACATCCTTAGTTCAAAATTATAGAGATGTTGTTTTGTAAAGACAATTGAATTTAAAACAAGTTGAAACTTCTCTGAACCAAAGTAAAGTGTTTACAAAATATTTTGAGATAGAGAATGAATATAAAACATTATTTTGAATATATATATATATATATATATATATATAATTGATATAGACCGTCAATTATATAAGTAATATTTAAAATTAGAATAAGTTTTGATGTTTTAAAAATAGAAATTTTTAAAATCAGAATAGAGGAATATTTCAAGGCTAAAACAAAGTTTGAAAATATTTTTGAAAACATGATTTTGAAAGCTAAAACATTTTGAAAATAGATTTAAAAACATTTTGAAAAATCTATTCAAACTGAAATTGCAAGAACCTTCCTACAAAGCTCCTCCATAGGACTCGAGAACTTGTACAAAGTTGTTTAAATGACTTTGATTTTCGTGGGTTTGTAAGCCACTTGTCATAGGTTTGTAAGCTACTTGTCGTGGGTTTGTAAGCCACTGGTTTCGATAGAAATTAGGTTCCATCCCAAAAGAAAATTGGAAGAAAGATGAGAGTGCTATCATGAAGTTTTAACAAAATACTAGACACTTATCTTGAGATCTTGAAATCTTGATTCTCTAGAGTCTTGAATCTTGAATCTCTAATCTTCATCTTGATGCTTGAGTCTTTATACTAATCAGTCTTCAATGATACCTGCATATACTTCCTATATACATATATATATATATATATATACATACATATATATTATATATATCTATATGGAAATGTTAGTATATATTTTATAAAGTATAATAACTATATAAGGTTGTTGTCATCAAAACATCATCAACTCAGTTCCTAATAATCTCCCCCTTTTTGTTGATGACAACCTTTATTTATAAAATATTCTTACCATACCATAACTCCCCCTTACTCCGTGATTTCTTCTTAAAACTACAACTCCCCCTACTCCATGACTCCCCCTTACACCAAGCACATATATTTTTATAACTTTCTCCCCCTTTGTCATCAACAAAAACTATTAACTAATTGCCGATGCCAACCACATATCCTTTAGAGTTGTCACCAAAATTGACCAATCCACCATCTTGATAAGTAATGTCCTTGAGTATTTCGTGATTTCCAGTCATGTGCCTCGAACAGCCACTATCAAGTGTCCATTTATCTTTCTCAATTTGCACAGTTTGTCCATTGGGTGTTGATTCGTCAAAAGCCATATAACAAGTCTGTTCCTGCATAACACACCAATTCGGTAGATAACTTGATTTTTCAAAATAACTATATGCAAACTTATGAAACTTTGATGAAATGCATAGATTCAAAACAGTTTTAACACAATTTTTCAAAAATGCCATTTTTATATTTTTCAAGTTTCAGATTATGAAAACAATGAAAACCAATGCTCTGATACCAATTGTTAGAGATGCGGATTAAGGATCTTAAGGCAGAAATAACACTAGAGGGGGGGTGAATAGTGTTTTTGTGACATCCCGGAATTTTGACCCTATGATTATAATAAGTTTTTAATCAAATTTAATTAAAATATAAGATTTTCATTTATTAATAAATAAGAATTTGGATATTATTAGTTTTATATTGGTTATAAAGGAATATAATTTCAAAATGTAAATAGACTCTTTTAACAATATTCAAAAATTAAACCTGTTTTATTTATTTAAATTAAAAGTTAAGTATGAATGCATTAAATTATCAGATTTATGTATGCAGTTAATAATAAGAACAAGTACAATAACATAATCATATTCATAAATACATTAATGCACATATAAGTTGCAAATCAAATATTTGTAATATTTAACTTTAATGTAAAATAGGATTAAGCTGAGTTTATCATAACAGTTGTATAATTTAGTTAAATATAAGTTTATATAAGTAATATAAAGTATACATTACTAATCAAATATTGAAAGAGTAAACTTTAAATAAAAATAAGATTTTAGCAATATTCTCTAACAATAACTTTTATAACTAAAATAACATAAGCTAGTAAATATTTAACATGAGTTTCTACATAAATATAAATATTTATAAATATGGTTACAAACATAAGTACAATATAATAGTTATAAGATATAAATAGAAATGAAAACATTTAGCTCAAACACAAATTAACTTGCAGAACATCATTTATATGTTAGTTATTAGCATAAGTCAATATGAACCTAAGTATAACATAATAATATGTTTTTATTAGTAATGAAGACCCTATAAAATCTGCAAACATTATAAGTGTAAACTGTATATACATAAGCAATCAAATATGCAGCAAACATGTTATTTATATGCTAACTTAAGTATGAAGTCCAATGTATAAAAACTGCAAATTTCTTTAGTACCAGCAAGAACAATTAGTACAAAAGCCTGCAAGCTAATTCTTATGAAACAGAAAACAAATACTACAAATATCTTTGTAAACATATTAGTGCATAAGAACCCAAAACAGCAAATACCAATTAGGTTAACCAAAATGAAACACATTAGTATATACTAGCCTGCAATATCTTTATGCATATATTTGTGTCAGTAACTATTAATGAGTATAAGCTTAAATGAAAATATCAGTACAAAACACAAATTAAAACCTGCTGCAAACATTAAGTAGCACATATTTTGTCTGAAAAAAATATTTCAGCCGAAATTTGAATTGTCAAGTCTTAGTACAAATGATAATTAAGCAAGATATTTTATTATGTCAAGCTTGTACAAGAAGACTCCATTGTTCAAGTATGAATACTTGTATTTATCATTACATTAAGTTCAGTTAGTAACTCATTAAACAAAACTGAGAAGAAGAAAGAAAATAAAACTTTATATTTGCAAGTCAAATACAAATTCAAGCAAAGGAAGAGGTTACTGGAAAATCAGTTTGCAACTGCAGTCTTCATTGTCTTTCAACAAGTATCCTCTGTTTTCAAGTTTCTACAGTTTTGGTGAGTAAACTAATTTTTTTTATTTTAAAATTTAATGTTGGTAATTATCTCATGAAGAGTTATTATGATAATATAACACTGTTCTGTCATATTTTGTAAACTCTGGATGAACTGTATGTGTAGGATCTTCAAATTTTCTTTTCATAAATATAGGACAAAGCAGCAGTGTATGATTATTATTAAAATTTGAATTAATAAGTGGTATAAGCAAGGAATAAAGATCTAGAAATCTGTTTGAATAACAGTATGGATACTGTAAGTTTAATTTACAGTATAAAGTAAAATCATAGTCAAAATTCAAAATACTTAAATTGAAAATATGAGTTTATATATTGATTTAACACTAAGTAAGATGATTTTTAAGACCAAAACAATAATTTTTAGTTGACTGTGTACAGAGCAGTTCATCAGTAGAACATTTGTGCTATTTCATGAATTTCTATTAATTCCTACAATAATTCTTGATGAAATTGCACCTGTAGCTAGTGTATGGATAGGAGATTAACAGAAAATTGTTAATATAATTTTCGAATGAATGATTTGTTGGGGAAATTCAATAGTAGGGTTTAGGAGTCTGTATTTTGGGGTTCTGTTCATTTGAGTCGTGCGACGCCTCAACTTGACCGAGTGACCTGGGATTTTGGGAGGTGTTCGCGTGTGGTGTTGGCGAGGTTGGGACGAAGGCACGTCGTCTCTAGCGGTTGCGTTGGTGTGGACGAGGTGTTTTTGGCCTTCTGTGTTTGAACTTCGGTTCGACAATATGGTCGAATTTTGATTGCTTGACATTTGGGTTGGTCTGGGTTTCGATTCCATGTGTGGGGAGACATTGTGATGTGATGGTGGCGTCGCGAAGCGTAGGCGCGGTGGTGGACCGCCGTGCACGTGCACGGCGGTGGGAAAAGTTCTGGCATTGATGACTCGTGTGAAACGCGAGTAGAAGCTCGGGTTTGATGGTCCCCTGCTTCGAGTTGTAGCTGGTTCGAGTGTTTATATGCGAGTGGGTTATATGTTTTAACAGTTTAAATAAAAACTTAAGCTTTAAAAAAAAGAAGGGAAAACAGGGGAGAAGAAGAAGTACATGAGGGATCGCGTGAAAAAGCGGGGCAGACACGAGTCCTACCCGAGGCGAGTACGATGTTATCTTCGGGCTTGGGATTGCAGAGGTTGGTTAGCTGTAGTATGAAAAATTAAAGCTATTAAGTTAAGTATATTAAGTATTAAACAAATTGTTTTAAACCCTGATAATCTTCAAAGCTTTGCTGAAACAAGGTACATAATTAATTTAAATAGAAGTTAATTACGAATGTAATAGAATTTATAATTGTAATCTCATATGTAGTTCAAACTTAATTCAAATTAATAATTAAGGATTTTAATAATAGTCTTGTATAAAATCATATGTAATCTAGAATTCAATTAATCACTTGAAGTTGATTGATTAACAAATCAGAGATAACTGATTAAATAAATAATTATGGAATGAACGTTTACGTTAATTAATAATTAATGATTAATTAAGCAATTAATAATAATTAATTGTGTAATTAAGTTTTATAAATCAATAATTAAGGTTATTGATTAGTAATTAAGAATTTATTCATTAATTAAGGAATAATTAATAAGTAATTAATATATTGGAATAAGTTAATTAATCGTAATTAATTAAATAAAGAATAAAATATAATTTACTCTTGAGTATGCAATTAAGTTTAAATAAATCAAATGACATGTTGATATGAATCGATAGTTCTGTTTGATTGCCTCTGATGTTTATTTATATCTGTGATGTTCTGTGATATATCTGTGATGATTGTGCATGATTTATCTGCATTCAATTGCTATATGAATTATCTGATGTTATTTATCTATTGCTACATGATTATCTGATGTTATTTATCTGTGTTAAATTGCTATATGAAATCAATTGTTAAATTTAAATTGTTAAGTTAATTAGACAACTTGGACTTTAAAATGGCGTTTGGATTTCGATGAGACCGGGATCGGGTATCGATTGATATTCCGAAAACCACATCGATCCAAATTAAACGTTAGGTCGTGAATTCTGAAGTGAAGATCGAGAAGGTGCTTTCAGAATGCAAGGGTTATCATCGTTAACTCTGAGGGTGATTCCAAAATGAGTGTAACGAGATAATGCCTTCGGTTTCGTTCGAACCCGGAACGAACTTGTATGGATTGAATGCTTTCAGCACATCGTCAGGCGGACGATGAGCATTCTAAGTGATATATTCTATAAAGGTAATCGTAGCCTCAAGCCTCATCAACCGGGAATGGCTAAAACAGGGGAGGTGCAGCAAGGTTAGGTGGGTCATGCCCAAGCAGGACGAGATATACCCCTGTCTAGATGTCCCTTTATTCGGCTGTGTGGGCGGTTGGATGTACACCAACTGCGGGGTTATCTTGTTCGGGACTGTTCAGTAAGGAATGGTTCCGGCCTTGTGTTGCAGGGGAGTTAGGGTGGCTCCTCGGTACTGTGATCTAGACCACGTACTGTGACGGGCCGTACCCCAGTAGCCCTGCCATTGTATGGGATCCAATTTCCAATAAGCGCCGTACGTTTTGATTGTGCCCAACTATGTTGAAATGTGAGATGTAAGCATTTCAGCTATTTCTGTATTTTACTTGAAAACCCTAGACACTATTATAATATCACTGGATTTCCTATGAAATGTTTTGGTTAGCGTAAGGTAAAAACTTACCTGTATTTATTTGTGGGGAATCTTACGTGATACCTTTCTTTTAAATGATTTTTGAAGTTAAACAACTTTAACCCGTTTACTCATATCAGACCCATGTCTGACCCGGAATTTATTTTTGTTTTTCATAAACTTTCGGGTACCCAAATTTTTACGGGTAGCCAAGGGATTCAGGTTAGCTTTGATGACTTCTGGAGGAGCAATGGAGCAGGAGGCTTCAGCGTTGTAGGCATATATATCCTTATAGTTCCGCTGTGTTAGTTAGTTTATGATGTATTTGAGATGTATGTCCTGACAGATATGTATATGATAGTCATGTTGTATGATATTGGATAACTCTGATGTATATATAACTATGTAATATTTATGTTGATGTATTATATTTTATTCCGTTCCGCTGTGAGATTCTGATGTTGTTGTTCTTTCTTTCTTTTCTTTTCTATCTTTTCTACTTTCTCACCTCTTTCTTTTCTTAATAACGATACTTCTTCCTGGGCGTAGGAAGTTGGGTCGTTACAGTGGTATCAGAGCGCTAGGTTAAGTGAATACCTAGACTCTTGAGTGATATCTTTCTTGAGAGAGCGTATTTGTAATTTTAATATATATATATATATTTATCCATTTAATTGGGTTACCTGTTCGGGTATTCCAATATAAGTTATAAGGTAGATAGGGTAGTGGTGTGTGGAACACGACTACCGATGATTGGTGTGTTGAATATTTGTAGTTGGAGTGTATTTGTCGAGACTGTAGACCTATTACCGTCTCGAATGAGCTTTGGATGAAGTGAGAATTTCATTGTTGGAATGTGATTTTGGATGAGTTTGAGTTTTGGATCTATCGGATGGACATGACCAAATCATGATATCTTGAGATCTCAAGGTGTTGTAGCTGTGTGATGAGACACAGTGAGTTTGGATGTCTCCGAAGATGTTTCTTTGGAACAAGTTAAGGAAGTATATCCGTTTTGGAATTGTGACCAAGTTTAGTAGGGTATTTTTGTTTGATTGAGGCTCGAGTTTCTCAAAGAGCTTTGAATAGAAGTCATTGGACATTGAGATTAGTCCTATAGTTAGAAGTGTTCTGTGTGTTGTTGAGAAGGTTTGTTGGTTAGCAGTTTTCTTGAAGTGATTTCAGAAGTAGCAGAGTGGGTTTATTTCTTCAATGGATTGACCTGAACAGTATTTGGTTGTTCTGGATTGTGAAGAGAGAACAAACTTATTTGGGTAGAATTGCCAGAGTGTCGTGCGACAATTCTGGAATTCGTTTGTGTAATCTTTTGCAAGGAGTTGAGACCTCTCAAGAGAAAGTGAGGAAATAGAAGTGGTTCAGGATTTTTCCTGATGTTTTTGAAGAAGTTATGTGTCTACCGCCACATCGAGAGATTGAGTTTCGTATTGATGTGATTCCAGGATCTGTGCCGGTGATTCCGTCCAGTAGGAAAATGTCTCCTAGAGAGAGAGAAGAGTTGGTTAAGTAGACGCAAGATCTTTTAGGGAAAGGTTTGATAAGACCCAGTTTTGCTTGTTGGGGCTCTGCTGATGTGTTTGTCACCAAATCGGATGGTTCGCTAAGGTTCTGTGTTGAATAAGTATGTGCTGGTATTCATTGATGATATTTTGGATTACACCAAATCTGAAGAGGAGCACAGTCAGCATTTGGGAGTTGTATTGGAGACTCTGAGGAAGCTTGTATTGAAGGCAAGATTTTTAAAGTGCCATTTCTGGAAATCGGAAGTTATTTTTGGGGCACATTATTTTGGGTGAAGATATCTCTGTAAACCCGACGAAAGGAGAATCTATTCTAGAATGGAAGCAATTGATGGAAGTTCGTAATTTTCTGGGTTTAACTGGCTACTATAGAAAATTCATTAAGGATTATTCCAAGATTTCTTCACATCTGACCAAATTAACAAGAAAAGGGAACCAAATTGAAATGGACACCTCAGTGTGAAGAAGCTTTTCAGGAATTGAAGACAAGACTAACTAGTGCACCAGTACTTGTTATTCCTGATGGGAAGAGAAATTTGAAGTATATACGGATGCATGTTTAGTTGGATTAGGTGCAGTATTGATACAGAAAGACGATCTGAATTCAGATTTCAAGGTGTTCTAAGGATTAATAGTCATTTGTGTGTGCCTAATATTGATGGACTGAGAAAAGAAGTTTTAGCTGAGTGTCATCGTTCCAAATTGAATATTCACCCGGGAATTTCGAAGATGTATTAAGATATGAGGAGAGTTTTCTGGTGGCCGAATATGAAAAAGGATGTAGCTGCTTTTGTAAATAGTTGTGCCGTTTGCCAGCAAGTGAAGGGAGATCAACAAAAGTATGCTGGACTCTTACAACCTTTGGAAATTCTAGATTGGAAATGGGAAATGATCTCGATGGATTTTATAGACGGTTTATTTAAAACCAAGAAAGGAAATGAAGGAATATAGGTTATTGTGGATCGTTTAATAAAGAGAGCTCATTTTATTCCAAATAAGGCGATTCGTACTGCAGTTTCCTTGGCGGAAATTTTCTTGAAGGATGGTGTTCCTATCAGCATAGTAAGTGACCGTGATCCTATTTTCACTAGTAAATTTTGGGAAGCTTTGCAATCAGCAAATGGGAACTAGTTTGAGATTAAGTACAGCCTATCATTCTCAGACGGATGGACAGACGGAGAAAACTTAATCGAATTCTGGAAGATATGCTTCGAGCTTGTGTATTGGACTTTGGTGGATCATGGGAAGACCATCTTCATTTAGTAGAATTTTCTCATAATAATAGTTATCAAGCAAGTATTAGGATGGCTCCTTATGAAGCTCTATATGGAAGACCCTGTAGATCCCCATCTTGTTGGATTGAATCGAATGATCGACTTGTACTTGGTCCCGATCTAATTCATGAAGCTTTTGCGAAGGTGAGCTTATAAAGAAAGGAATGAAAGCTGCAAGGAATGAAAGCTGCTCAAAATCGTCAGAAGAAATATGCAGATAAGAGACGAAGATCATTGGAATTTGAGATAGGAGATTTAGTTTTTATTTAAGTTTCCCAATCAAAGGCGTTATAAGATTCGGAAAGACGAGAAAACTTGCTCCGAGATATATTGGTCCATTCCGAATATTGGAAAGAATTGGAACGGTAGCTTATAGGATTGAATTGCCAGAACGGATGTCTGGAATTCACAATGTATTTCATGTATCTCATTTAGGGAAATTTATTCATGTCCCATCATTAGTAGTAGAACCAGTTGTTCAGAAAAATTTAGAAGTAGAACCGAACCTGACTGTAGTTAGAAATCCTGATCAGATTGTAGATCAAGACGAGAAGCAACTCAGGAACAAAGTGGTGAAACTTGTCAAGGTGCAACGGAGTGAGAATCCCAGAGATTGTGCCTGGGAAACTCTTGATAGTTTTTGAAAAGCTTATCCAGATTTTTGTCCGGATAGCTAGAATTGTTGTTAGAATTGACTGTTTGATTGTTTGTTTTTGTATGGATGATATGTATGTTTGGATTGTTGATACTAAGTTTTTGAATTAACTGTTGTTTAAATTTCGGGGACGAAATTCTTTCAAGGGGGGAGGAATGTGACATCCCGGAATTTTGACCCTATGATTATAATAAGTTTTTAATCAAATTTAATTAAAATATAAGATTTTCATTAATTAATAAATAAGAATTTGGATATTATTAGTTTTATATTGGTTATAAAGGAATATAATTTCAAAATGTAAATAGACTCTTTTAACAATATTCAAAAATTAAACCTGTTTTATTTATTTAAATTAAAAGTTAAGTATGAATGCATTAAATTATCAGATTTATGTATGCAGTTAATAATAAGAACAAGTACAATAACATAATCATATTCATAAATACATTAATGCACATATAAGTTGCAAATCAAATATTTGTAATATTTAACTTTAATGTAAAATAGGATTAAGCTGAGTTTATCATAACAGTTGTATAATTTAATTAAATATAAGTTTATATAAGTAATATAAAGTATACATTACAAATCAAATATTGAAAGAGTAAACTTTAAATAAAAATAAGATTTTAGCAATATTCTCTAACAATAACTTTTATAACTAAAATAACATAAGCTAGTAAATATTTAACATGAGTTTCTACATAAATATAAATATTTATAAATATGGTTACAAACATAAGTACAATATAATAGTTATAAGATATAAATAGAAATGAAAACATTTAGCTCAAACACAAATTAACTTGCAGAACATCATTTATATGTTAGTTATTAGCATAAGTCAATATGAACCTAAGTATAACATAATAATATGTTTTTATTAGTAATGAAGACCCTATAAAATCTGCAAACATTATAAGTGTAAACTGTATATACATAAGCAATCAAATATGCAGCAAACATGTTATTTATATGCTAACTTAAGTATGAAGTCCAATGTATAAAAACTGCAAATTTCTTTAGTACCAGCAAGAACAATTAGTACAAAAGCCTGCAAGCTAATTCTTATGAAACAGAAAACAAATACTACAAATATCTTTGTAAACATATTAGTGCATAAGAACCCAAAACAGCACATACCAATTAGGTTAACCAAAATGAAACACATTAGTATATACTAGCCTGCAATATCTTTATGCATATATTTGTGTCAGTAACTATTAATGAGTATAAGCTTAAATGAAAATATCAGTACAAAACACAAATTAAAACCTGCTGCAAACATTAAGTAGCACATATTTTGTCTGAAAAAAATATTTCAGCCGAAATTTGAATTGTCAAGTCTTAGTACAAATGATAATTAAGCAAGATATTTTATTATGTCAAGCTTGTACAAGAAGACTCCATTGTTCAAGTATGAATACTTGTATTTATCATTACATTAAGTTCAGTTAGTAACTCATTAAACAAAACTGAGAAGAAGAAAGAAAATAAAACTTTATATTTGCAAGTCAAATACAAAT
Source organism: Allium cepa (assembly GCA_030765085.1). Lineage (NCBI taxonomy): Eukaryota > Viridiplantae > Streptophyta > Magnoliopsida > Asparagales > Amaryllidaceae > Allium > Allium cepa. The sequence continues at coordinate 572,730,527 of CM060937.1, read as the reverse complement.
TCAAGCAAAGGAAGAGGTTACTGGAAAATCAGTTTGCAACTGCAGTCTTCATTGTCTTTCAACAAGTATCCTCTATTTTCAAGTTTCTACAGTTTTGGTGAGTAAACTAATTTTTTTTATTTTAAAATTTAATGTTGGTAATTATCTCATGAAGAGTTATTATGATAATTTAACACTGTTCTGTCATATTTTGTAAACTCTGGATGAACTGTATGTGTAGGATCTTCAAATTTTCTTTTCATAAATATAGGACAAAGTAGCAGTGTATGATTATTATTAAAATTTGAATTAATAAGTGGTATAAGCAAGGGATAAAGATCTAGAAATCTGTTTGAATAACAGTATGGATACTGTAAGTTTAATTTACAGTATAAAGTAAAATCATAGTCAAAATTCAAAATACTTAAATTGAAAATATGAGTTTATATATTGATTTAACACTCAGTAAGATGATTTTTAAGACCAAAACAATAATTTTTAGTTGACTGTGTACAGAGCAGTTCATCAGTAGAACATTTGTGCTATTTCATGAATTTCTATTAATTCCTACAATAATTCTTGACGAAATTGCACCTGTAGCTAGTGTATGGATAGGAGATTAAATGAAAATTGTTAATATAATTTTCGAATGAATGATTTGTTGGGGAAATTCAATAGTAGGGTTTAGGAGTCTGTATTTTGGGGTTCTGTTCATTTGAGTCGTGCGACGCCTCAACTTGACCGAGTGACCTGGGATTTTGGGAGGTGTTCGCGTGTGGTGTTGGCGAGGTTGGGACGAAGGCACGTCGTCTCTAGCGGTTGCGTTGGTGTGGACGAGGTGTTTTTGGCCTTCTGTGTTTGAACTTCGGTTCGACAATATGGTCGAATTTTGATTGCTTGACATTTGGGTTGGTCTGGGTTTCGATTCCGTGTGTGGGGAGACATTGTGATGTGATGGTGGCGTCGCGAAGCGTAGGCGCGGTGGTGGACCGCCGTGCACGTGCACGGCGGTGGGAAAAGTTCTGGCATTGATGACTCGTGTGAAACGCGAGTAGAAGCTCGGGTTTGATGGTCCCCTGCTTCGAGTTGTAGCTGGTTCGAGTGTTTATATGCGAGTGGGTTATATGTTTTAACAGTTTAAATAAAAACTTAAGCTTTAAAAAAAAAAAAGGGAAAACAGGGGAGAAGAAGAAGTACAGGAGGGATCGCGTGAAAAAGCGGGGCAGACACGAGTCCTACCCGAGGCGAGTACGATGTTATCTTCGGGCTTGGGATTGCAGAGGTTGGTTAGCTGTAGTATGAAAAATTAAAGCTATTAAGTTAAGTATATTAAGTATTAAACAAATTGTTTTAAACCCTGATAATCTTCAAAGCTTTGCTGAAACAAGGTACATAATTAATTTAAATAGAAGTTAATTACGAATGTAATAGAATTTATAATTGTAATCTCATATGTAGTTCAAACTTAATTCAAATTAATAATTAAGGATTTTAATAATAGTCTTGTATAAAATCATATGTAATCTAGAATTCAATTAATCACTTGAAGTTGATTGATTAACAAATCAGAGATAACTGATTAAATAAATAATTATGGAATGAACGTTTACGTTAATTAATAATTAATGATTAATTAAGCAATTAATAATAATTAATTGTGTAATTAAGTTTTATAAATCAATAATTAAGGTTATTGATTAGTAATTAAGAATTTATTCATTAATTAAGGAATAATTAATAAGTAATTAATAAATTGGAATAAGTTAATTAATCGTAATTAATTAAATAAAGAATAAAATATAATTTACTCTTGAGTATGCAATTAAGTTTAAATAAATCAAATGACATGTTGATATGAATCGATAGTTCTGTTTGATTGCCTCTGATGTTTATTTATATCTGTGATGTTCTGTGATATATCTGTGATGATTGTGCATGATTTATCTGCATTCAATTGCTATATGAATTATGTGATGTTATTTATCTATTGCTACATGATTATCTGATGTTATTTATCTATGTTAAATTGCTATATGAAATCAATTGTTAAATTTAAATTGTTAAGTTAATTAGACAACTTGGACTTTAAAATGGCGTTTGGATTTCGATGAGACCGGGATCGGGTATCGATTGATATTCCGAAAACCACATCGATCCAAATTAAACGTTAGGTCGTGAATTCTGAAGTGAAGATCGAGATGGTGGTTTCAGAATGCAAGGGTTATCATCGTTAACTCTGAGGGTGATTCCAAAATGAGTGTAACGAGATAATGCCTTCGGTTTCGTTCGAACCCGGAACGAACTTGTATGGATTGAATGCTTTCAGCACATCGTCAGGCGGACGATGAGCATTCTAAGTGATATATTCTATAAAGGTAATCGTAGCCTCAAGCCTCATCAACCGGGAATGGCTAAAACAGGGGAGGTGCAGCAAGGTTAGGTGGGTCATGCCCAAGCAGGACGAGATATACCCCTGTCTAGATGTCCCTTTATTCGGCTGTGTGGGCGGTTGGATGTACACCAACTGCGGGGTTATCTTGTTCGGGACTGTTCAGTGAGGAATGGTTCCGTCCTTGTGTTGCAGGGGAGTTAGGGTGGCTCCTCGGTACTGTGATCTAGACCACGTACTGTGACGGGCGGTACCCCAGTAGCCCTGCCATTGTATGGGATCCAATTTCCAATAAGCGCCGTACGTTTTGATTGTGCCCAACTATGTTGAAATGTGAGATGTAAGCATTTCAGCTATTTCTGTATTTTACTTGAAAACCCTAGACACTATTATAATATCACTGGATTTCCTATGAAATGTTTTGGTTAGCGTAAGGTAAAAACTTACCTGTATTTATTTGTGGGGAGTCTTACGTGATACCTTTCTTTTAAATGATTTTTGAAGTTAAACAACTTTAACCCGTTTACTCATACCAGACCCATGTCTGACCCGGAGTTTATTTTTGTTTTTCATAAACTTTCGGGTACCCAAATTTTTACTGGTAGCCAAGGGATTCAGGTTAGCTTTGATGACTTCTGGAGGAGCAATGGAGCAGGAGGCTTCAGCGTTGTAGGCATATATATCCTTATAGTTCCGTTGTGTTAGTTAGTTTATGATGTATTTGAGATGTATGTCCTGACAGATATGTATATGATAGTCATGTTGTATGATATTGGATAACTCTGATGTATATATAACTATGTAATATTTATGTTGATGTATTATATTTTATTCCGTTCCGCTGTGAGATTCTGATGTTGTTGTTCTTTCTTTCTTTTCTTTTCTATCTTTTCTACTTTCTCACCTCTTTCTTTTCTTAATAACGATACTTCTTCCTGGGCGTAGGAAGTTGGGTCGTTACAGTTTTAAAGAATATATGAACTATATGACTAAATTAAAACTTTCAACACAAATCTAAACAGAATTCTAACACAGAATGATCACAGAACATATAACAAATGCAAATAGTAATGTAAAGCAAGTAAAAGGAAAGAACACACCGGATTTTATACTGGTTCGGAATCCTCCTACATCCTGTCCTGCACCAAGGCAATATCCATGTACAGATTTTTATAAGCCAATATCCAAATTACAACCCGCAATTTCTAAGTCCTTGAGGAACCCTCTTATCTCCGAGTCTGGGGTAAACTCTCTTGATTTGCGGGACACAAGATCACCCTAATACTTCTTAATAACAATCCTTTTGAATGGATAGACTCTATAGACTTTTTGAATACAAATTAATCCTATAACTCTGAATAGCACTTTGATCTTTAGTAGAATGATGGAGAATCAAATAGAGAGAGTATCTAAATGATTTCCTATTGAGAATTTGGCAGAACGATGGCACGATCTTGAAAATATGAAGTTTTATGGATATGGAATGGTGGAGAAGAAAGAGTGAAGAAAATAAGAAAGTAGCTGTTAAAAAAATTCGTTTTGGAAGCCTTTATGTAGATGCACAACAGTCATAAGCATTGGCGAAAGGTTTTCGAAGGAATGGACACTTCTTTTGAAAATTGAATTTTGAATCCAACTGTCACCATGTCGACATGGGGTATCCCCTTATGTCGACATCCCTTAGTTCAAAATTATAGAAATGTTGTTTTGTAAAGACAATTGAATTTAAAACAAGTTGAAACTTCTCTGAAGCAAAGTAAAGTGTTTAAACAATATTTTGAGATAGAGAATGAATATAAAACATTATTTTGAATATATATATATATATATATATATTTAATTGATATAGACCGTCAATTATATAAGTAATATTTAAAATCAGAATAAGTTTTGATGTTTTAAAAATAGAAGTTTTTAAAATCAGAATAGAGGAATATTTCAAGGCTAAAACAAAGTTTGAAAATATTTTTGAAAACATGATTTTGAAAGCTAAAACATTTTGAAAACAGATTTAAAAACATTTTGAAAAATCTATTCAAACTGAAATTGTAAGTACCTTCCTACAGAGCTCCTCCATAGGACTCGAGAACTTGTACAAAGTAGTTTAAATGATTTTGATTTTCGTGGGTTTGTAAGCCACTTGTCGTAGGTTTGTAAGCTATTTGTCGTGGGTTTGTAAGCCACTGGTTTCGATAAAAATTGGGTTCCATCCCAAAAGAAAATTGGAAGAAAGATGAGAGTGCTATTATGAAGTTTTAACAAAATACTAGACACTTATCTTGAGATCTTGAAATCTTGATTCTCTAGAGTCTTGAATCTTGAATCTCTAATCTTCATCTTGATGCTTGAGTCTTTATACTGATCAGTCTTCGATGATACCTGCATATACTTCCTATATACATACATACATACATACATACATACATACATACATACATACATACATACATACATACATACATACATACATATATATATATATCTATATGGAAATGTTAGTATATATTTTATAAAGTAAAGTATAATAACTATATAAGGTTGTTGTCATCAAAACATCATCAACTCAGTTCCTAACACATTTCACTTACTTTCCATAGCTAAACACATGCATTACATAAACAACAAGCACCAAACGCTTTTCATAAACGATTTATATAACTTTAAAGCTAATTCAATTGCTTTCAACCAATTCATAAGCCATTCATTCAGTTTTAATGGTTTACAACACCATTGCTTACATTCAACTTATTTTTAAGCGAAACAATCTCATATTCGCTTCAATTGCTCTTAAAATCAATTTATTTGCTTTCGCTTGCTTTTCTTATCCTTGCAAATTTAAGTAATGTACAACTCACTTACTAACCTTCAATTCATTTATAATTCTAAACAAACTCATATTCATATCAATTAATTCAAAAATCAATTATATTTGCTTCCACTAATTCATAGAATTTAATTAAATCTCGTTTACGTTAAACAACAATCATGTATACGAAATTTGGTGATATCCATGTGAATAAATAATTACTTAAGTTTTATAACCAATTTAAATGGATTCGACTCAATTTTATTTAATTCAATCCCATTTTATTTTGTTCACAACCATTTTATTTAACTCGACATATTTCATTCTAGTATACTACCAGCCATTCCCAAATTAATTCAATCCAAGCTTTTATTTAATGGGCTTTCACCCTTATTCGAAGCCAAGCTTCTATAAATTTTAAACTTAAGTTAATTACTTTAATTTATTCCAACATCAACTTAAGTTCACTTCCATTTAATTTGATTCTCATCAAATCAAATTCCATTTAATTCAGTTAGCCCATCTATTACATTTTAATTCAATCATCTCATTTATTCACCCCATTTTAAATTTTAAATTCACTTTCTTAATTCATTTGCGATTTTATTTTATTAATACAAAGCCATTCTCAATTTATCTCTGTTTACCTGGGTTCTTTTTGCAACTCAAATCATTCCTATTATAATTCAATTTCATTTCATTCGACACAATGGAATTTTATTTGAAATTTTAACAACATCTCCACTTATTCAATTCATTATCAAATCCAGTCGAATTCTATTTATAATTCGAATTCATTTCCAAACTCCATTATTAACGTACAATCCATTTTACTTAGCCGGGTTAAATTTTATTTACATACTCAATCAAACAATTATTTAGCCAATTAGCTTACTTTCAATTTTTAAATTAATATTCGATTATAATTACAAAATTACTTCATTAAAATTCCAGTTTGGCTTTCCTTGATTTTCCAAAATTCCAACATCTTTATTTAAACAATGTAGAAATGTTTTTAATTTCACATCATACTTAATAAAATAGCTCTTTATAAAAATACTTTTTATAACTCGATGTCTTAACCAGTCCATCCTTGTTCTCACAGAAATTCAGTCATACGTTGATCAGGCGTAGGACTGAAAATCTATAAGTACTTGGTAAACCCGTTTTCAACATCCAGTGAAAATACTTGGAAAATAATTTTATTGAAAATATAGAAAACAGTTTTTGAAAATAGAGGAAATATCTTTGGTGAGAATGCTCTGGAAATCATCACCCACATCCATGGTCGCAGTTAACCCGATGGTTACGTTGCCATCCCGACAAAATCCATAGATAACTGGAGGCCTCCGCGCCCCTCGATTACACCATGGAACCCACGACAGATCGCATCTACAACCGGGGTTACGTTGCTATCACAGCAAAAACCCATATAACTGTAGGCATCAGCGCCATCGAATTTCGCTGCCAGAAATGAAACTTCTCCACTCCACTTGACCATAGATCGCAGTCTACCGATGTTGCATTGCCTTCCCGGCAAAATCAAGTGTAGACCGTTGACACTCATCCTCCACACGATTTTCGCCATGGTCCCCACAATAGATCGCAGCGACATCGAGTTACACTGTCGTCACAGCATAACCCAAATGCCCCTGTAGGCATCAACGCCATCGACTTTTGCTACCCAATAATCCTCAGGAACTAGTTTGTTCGGACTCCTAACAGGATCAACTTTAGAACCCCCCCTTGGGGCTCAAGGCAGCACCACCCAGCGGCACTCCTGAGAAGTTCATTTCAAGGGAGCGCCTTTTTCCCCAGAGCCATAATCAAAACATTTTACACTATACACATATAGTATCTTCAAATCATACACCTAGTATGATCTCATACAAATCTCCTTTATACAAAATCGATTATCCCAAAATCGATAATTCTCAAACTAGGCTTTCCTAATTCTCATATTGATTTTACCCAAAAATCAAAAGACTTTCCAAATCCAAAGGTTCTCAAAACCTTTTCCAAAATCCTCATAAGATCCTTTATATATATTCAGATATATAAAATTTTAAAATCTTTGGATCTTTTCAATCTTGTATAAAACTCTTTTTATACTTCAAACATCTTCAAAAATCCTTTTCTTCCGGCAATAGATTTAACAAGTAAAGATTTATCTTATATAACAAAGATATATAATTTTGTTTATTCAAAATCAAATATTCAAATTTGACTTCTCTTTCCAATATCAATTTCATTCAAATCCGTACGATGTACACATATCATCCATACGCTATACCAACCTGATCGCTCACTCGATCACACAATTTCACTTCCGATCTAGTATCGTCCACCCAACTTCCTAGTGTGGGCTCAGATCTGGTTTCTTGATCAGAAACCGTCATTCTCCTTGCATAGCTATAACTATGATAGAGAACATCCAGAACTAATCAACAATCCATATCCTGGTTCGCCGTCGAAAATCGAGTGAAAAATCCCAACTCGGATCAATAACTATCTCGAAATTCTGTGCCCGAATCTGGATCAAATCACTATGCGAATAGAATAATATACATACATCTTACGTATTTATCTTTATTGATTATTAACCAAATCAATTTCCTTTCCATTCACATTCACTTATTCACATTTACATCAATCCCCATTTGGATTATCACTTCAATTCTTATCTCAATTGGGTATTTAAATCAATAACAGTTTGAACTCCGACCCGTTTATATTTAGGAAATAACTTGAAAATTTTAAAAATAAATAAGTAGTTGAAAAATAGTTATTAGTTTGCAAAATAGCTATAAAATAGTTAACTAATTGTAAAATAGTTGAATAGTTTCAGAAATTTTAAATAATTGCAAAATAGTTGTAAAATAGGAATTAGTTTGTGAAATAGTTGAAAAATAGTAATTAGTTTAAGAAACAGTTGAAAAATGATTAAATAGCTCCAAATAATTGTAAAACAAATATAAAACAATTTGGCTTTAAGAAAGAAAGGTTGTACATATTTAATAGCTTAGAAAAATAAGTTTATATGAAAACAATTTATATTGAAAATAATCAAGAGTCAAATAGTTCACTTCCCCAACAATTCAATTCAAATAACTCCAAATTCCATTGGACTTGATTAATCCCCACTTCAAGTTGAATCAATCTTGATTCCTTTCCTAATTTAAATCCAATTCAAGTTGATTTTAATCCTGTTCAATTTTAATTATAATTTCCAATTATCCCAATCAATTTGAATTATTATCAATTGAACCCATTTCAAATTCAAATCACTTCAAACTAATCCAATTCAATTTCCCATTTAAAATTTTAACTTATACATCTTCAATCACCAGTCCAATTACTCCAAACCAAATTCAGTTTTAAACTAATTCAATTCAATCTTGAATTTAAACTACCTCGAATTATAGAAATTCGAGTTAAATTATCAAAGGTTGGTTTATCCCTTTAAACCAAATTAACTTTTATTCAAAGTTTTTTTTAATCAATTTAATGCTTGAGTTCAATTCTCAAAATTCAATTTTTAATTATCTTAACTTATGTATTTCATGGTTCAATACAATTTTAATTTACAAACTCAATTATTCAAATTCATTTTATTTATACACTACCATTCTCAATTTACAGATTTTTATTAACAAAAGGATGATATCATCCAATTTATTTTAAAACGTCCATCCATTTTAATTTTTAAATCTCAAACCCGTTTTGAGATCACACAAATTTCCAATTCAAATCAACCATTTAACTTTCCAAGTTAAATTCCAATTTCATCTTGAAATTTCCAATTCAAGCTGTTCATTCAAACTTATTTAACTTTTCCCAAGTTAAATTCAATTTACTTAATCCAGTAAACCTCATTCTCCAATTGAATTCCCACTTCAAACTTCAAAACTCTTTCCCTTTTATAAGTTCAAAACTTATATCACTTTGGGTTTTTATTTCACATTTCAGGGAAAAAAATCAAAACTCAACCTCTTAGAGTTTATTTCAAATTATCTTTGATATCATGTATGTCCATACATACATACATATTTATTTCTTGGACCTCCGGGCCATGTTTTAAAATTTTAAACCACCCTTGGTTTTAAATTCAAATAAATTTCAAACAACCCATTGTTTCCAACAAGTCCCAATTATCCAAATAATACTTATTTATTATTTCTCATTACTTTGAACCCAAATTTTCAAATTCTGGGATTAGATTTAGAATTTCATTTTCAATCACTTAAATTTTAATTTAGATGTATTTTTGTTCCTACTTAATTTAATTCCAATCCTAAACTTCAGTTTCAGTTTGAATCCATTTCAAACTTATCTTTATTAAATTTCAGTTTGGTTGTATTATATTATTCCTCAATTTTAATTCCAATAATTAACAACCAATCACCTAAATATTTATTAGAAGGAAATATTAATTTATATATCAAAATATATATTTTATATAAAATCATTTAAAACCTTTTATATAAGAAAATAACAAGTACGCTCTCATATATATATATATTCTCAACTCATTCTAGAGTACTACAGACTCTATTTAAATGGGTAATCCCCACCAGAGCCAAGGTTCTCGCTTAACCTTTCAGCTCTGGTACCAACTGCAACGACCCGAAATTTTCAAACCCGAAAATATCAGATAGTTATGAAAACGAAGAAAGAGATAGAAGAAGAGGAAGGAGAAGAACAGAAACATCAACATCTCACATTCGCAGCGGATAAAATATAAAAATAAATAATATCAATTTTACAACAGAATACTATATCTGTCGATTGCATTTTATATATCAGAGTTACATATGTACAGACATTGAATATACTCAATTATCATGTCACAGATACACATCAATTTTATACAGCGGAAATACTCTATACGCTTTTGCCATCCAGCTCGCCTCCTGAGCTCCAGAACGTACCTACCTGAAAATCTGTAATACTCGGTCTGACCCGAGCATTACACCAAAGTAACACCCGGGTCAGAGTGGAAACTAGCGTGAGTAAACCCAACTAACATGGAATACCAAACAAACAACTTATATAAACCGGGGTAACTTATATCAATTTAACAAATTCACAATTTGCTATAGACAACACTTATTCCTCACATCAATTTCTAAGTACCAAACTTTGATAAAATAATCCAATTCACTTAAATCATTTCATTCCAGCCTATTGATTTCCCATATCAATCTATAAAAATTCGAAGTGGTTTCGGGTATTTCCCAATACCCGACCCCGATCTCTTCGAAACTCATGTCATCCTAAACCAGGTTATCCAAATGAAATACACAACATTTCATATTAAAGATATCAACTCATTCAAAGCACCCAATAACATTCAATCACCCATAAGCAAAACTTAATCACATACAAATTAATTCAATTGATTCTAATTGAACTGCAAACCTCAATCACTTAGATTCCTTCATTCCTTAATTCCAAATCAATTAATTAATCAACTCTTCCATAATCATTCATCTTAATTAATCACCCTGGATTAGTTAACTTTCAACTACATTCAAGTAATTATCTTTAATTAATTTCACGATATTAATTCTTCTTACCAAAATCAATAAGTAATCATTCATTTCTTCTCGAATTAATTAAATATTTAAATTTCATTAACCCTTAATTACTTACGTTAATTAATTTCTCATAAGTCACTTATTTATTACTTGATAAATCTTAATTAATCAAATCTTTAATTACATCATTTTTGTTTTCTATATAAATTGAGGATTTCCATTTATATTTTAATTTATCATGATCAAATTCAATTACCTTAATTAAACCATGATATTTATCATTCTGATTAATTCCAAACGATAATTAACTATACTTTTATTTACTTCATTTAGTAATCAATTGCTCCTTAATTAACCATCTTAATTTATTCCTGGATTAATTTCACAAAGAAATTTTATTTTATTAATTTCATTAAGTAATTATCTATCAAACCATCCATTGATTATTCTAAATTAATTCGACTAAATTAACTTAACCAAAATGAATTCAAACCTTTACTTACTAATTAATCAGCTCGATTTATTAATTAATTTAATTAATAAATCATCCATTTCAATTACCCTACGATTTTGAATCATTAAACTTCTTATTATGATTTAAGTTTAAACAATTTAAAACCCGAATACTTCAAGTCAAACCATAGTTGACAACCAAAACTAAATCACAAGATCATCAGTACACATCCAAACATTTCAATCATTCATCCAATTTATTTAAATTTTACCAATTAAAATTAAATTAAAAAAATCCAACAGAGTGAGGTTTACTCACCATTGCTCTTATTTGCAATCCACCTCAAAATTGCCTTGGTTTCCTCGATTTTTGACCTTGTATAAATAATTATACAATTTATTAATATTTGAACAGATTGAACAATCAAATTCCTATTTAATATTTTAATTAACCAATGATTTATTTTAAAATAAGTTTGATTTTAAACAAATTCTTTAAAATAAATTTAACAAGTTAATTAACAAATAAATCCCTATTATTTTAAAATCAAATTAGTAAATAAAGTTAGGTATGTGTACATATACATTTCATTTTATTTATTATCTTAAATCTCGCTGAAAATAATTCACTGCATGCATAAAAAAAATTTAAAAAAAATTTGAAAGCTTCAGATATATATATGTATATACATATATATATATATTCAATCCAGATTAATCAAATTTTAAAGTTAAAATTATTATACCTTTTTAGAAAACAACCCTAGGCCATACACCTCGTCACCACCACGAGCAGTGCACTCTTCCCGATACCAGAGCTCGAGCACTCACCATTCATCCACCAAATCTAGCTCGCGAGCCTTTCCCATGCCCTAGATGAAGTCGCGATTCGCCACAACCATCCCGTTCTTCCCCCAAATTAATGGCGAAACCCTTAACTCGCGCGCGAAATCTAGCCGCCTCGACCCCTTCCCTCATCGCGTTCAATTTGAGAACGATGAAACTGCGATTCGTATGAACGCCTTAGTCGAACGAAATTCGTTCGTCTCCATTTCTCAGAAGGATTTTAAATTTGGGAATGTGAATCTATTTAATGAGAGGAGAGGGAGTATTCGCGATTTACAAATTGTGGTCATTGATTAAAAGCCCTTCCTCTTTTTTTTCGTTTTTTTGTACGAGTTCGATTTCTGTTCTGTTAACTCTGCCCCGGTGTCGACTTAGCAACTCGAAAGGATGCCGACCTAACAGGCTAAGGAGATGCCGACTTAAGGCCCAAATGGATACCGACTTAGGGCTAAACAGTTGCCGACCTAAAACTTAACAAGATGGCTACCGACCTAAGACAGAAGACGACCTAACCATCCAGAGAATTTACCGATCTAACCACTTAGAACAGGGACAAGATCATGAACTACACCTAAGTCGCGACCGACCTATGACCTATGTTAAGTCGTTCACGACCCAAGGCCACTGAATATAAGTCCGATGCCATATTATTGAGAAGAGGTGTGTTGACTCGGAGGCGACCTAGGACTTGTACAAATGAACTCTCGTGAAGCCGTGAAGGGGCCAGGTGAATCAGCCACGACTCACCTTAAACCGGCCACGACTCACCTTAAACCGGCTACGACTTATCTTAAGTCGGCCACGACTTAGGACTTGGCAATAATTCCAGACCAGAACTCTCTATAAATAGGCGACCACCTCCAACATTCAAAGGACTTTTGGCACATTCTCTTCATACACCGTTACCTTGCTGCATTGAGAACTTCATCAACACTTAGAGCTTTCAAGATTAGAGGAATACATCAAAGAAATTCACGAAGAAACCACACATCTTCAACATGAATTTAAGGACTTTAATCGACATTGAAGCTTAAGACTTGTTCCAAATCACTTGTAACTTGAAGTATATTGTACTTGAGAAGAATTGTATCAGCTTGTAACGGGATTATTAATAAAAGTACTTAGAGTGGACGTAGGCTATACCCTTAAGCCGAACCACTATAAAATTTTGTTGTTTACTGCTTTTCTGCTATTACTTGCTTGTAATTCTTTCCCGATCTATCGGGTGGTGCTTTCACAACTACACTTCACACACCGGGGTGTTAGCGTTCACATTTTAGCGTTAACATTTTTGGTGCTTTCACTGAGAATTGAACTCAGGAAAACTATCATCATTGCTTCACAGAGATTTGTAGAAAGAATTTCCTTAAAAACCAGAAGTCTATCTGAGATTATGGCTCCTGGAAGGAAAAGTAGATCTGTCAGATCTGGAAACATTCAAGAGGGAACCTCCGCTTCCCCTGTACCTAATCAACCCACTCCGTCAGTTGGAGTTACGAAAGCGGAGTTGGATGCTGTGATTCTAGGGCTAAACCAGCAGATAAACGCCCAAAATGCACAATTAGAGGCTCAGAGTGCCCAAAATGCTCTAATTCTGAATAAGTTGAATGATTTGCTCGGGGCAAACAATCAACCGGCTGGTAATGAAAGGAATTATGCTGGAAACATTCATAATGCTAACGAAAGGAATGCTCCTGAAAAGGCTGCTAGTCCCTTTGAGCAAACGCTTCCTGAGGTTGGTGGATCTGGAACTCGACATGATGAGGAATATCTTTCTGGAATGGTCCGGCAAATCATGAGAGAAAGTATGCAAAGGGTTGAAGATGAGAAAGAATGGGGTTTCGCCCCAAGTAAAACTCCATTTACTGAGAAAATCTTAAAGGCGGAGTTTCCAAGGAAGTTTGTCCCTCCAACTATCCCAGCTTACAAAGGGACAAGTGATCCGAATGAATTCTTGTATAAATATGATTGGCACATGACAGGTGCCAGAGCCTCTGACGAAATAAAGTGTCGATATTTCCCCGTATACCTGGAAGGTGTGGCTCTACTATGGTTCACCAAGTTGCCAGTCCGATCTATCGATCAGTTTTCAGACTTGACCAGAAAATTCAAGGAGCAGTTTAGACTATATGCTTCGAAGGCCAAGGACATTATGTCACTGTCGAGTTTAGAGCAGAATCCTGGTGAGTCTATCAGATCTTTCTTGAACCGCTTTAATATAGCGCTGGCTGAGGTGGACAATGCTGAACCACGAATGATATTGACTTATCTGATGAGGGCTATTGATAAGTCAAGCGAATTTGGGAAATGGTTAAATATGAAGGAGCCAACCTCTCTCGAAAAGTTCTACAAAAAAGCAGATGAATTCATTCGCTTGGAAAGCCGTCCTTTACCAGTAAAGACAGTGTTGGAGAAAGCAGAAGACAACACTGTCGCTCCACGCAAGAATGAATCGGTGGGGCAAAAAAGGGAGAATAATAATGGGAAGAAACAGGGTAATCTGAAGAAGCCCCGATCCTTCAAGCCATCAGAATATACTCCATTATCACATACGCCGGAGCACATCTACCTTGCCACTAAAGATTCCGTCGATTTCCCTAAACCTATCCCTTTGAGAACCGGGAAAAAAGCCATACAGAGTGGGAAATTCTGCCGCTTCCACAATCAACCCGGTCATGAGACTGATGAATGCCGCCAGTTGAAAAATCTGATTGAAGAATTGCTAAGAGAAAACAAACTGCAGCAATTTGTGAAGAAAAATAGCAACAATCCTGCATCGTCAAGTCAGGGGCAACAGGTTCCTGTTCATCAGCCTAGGACAGGTGAGAAAGCTACGGGACATGAATCTGGAAGGCCCGTTATCAATGTCATTACAGGAGGGCCTCACCCAGCTGGCAAGAGCTGGGGTGAGATGGAGAGATATTCCAGGGCTTTGAAATATGCTCCAGCCGAAGAAGACGTCTTTGTTTTAGAAGACACTACGCCCCTGAAACAACAGAAAACTTTCAGCGATGATATTGTTTTCAGAGCCAGAGATTCCACAGGTATAGAAGCTCCTACCCTAGATCCCTTGGTCATCTCGGCTGGTATTGGACCGGCCATTGTCAGAAGAGTCCTCATCGACTGCGGAGCATCATGTAATATCCTCTTCAAGAAGACATTTGACCAGATGAAAATCCCTACGATCGATGTACAAGCCTCATCACAGAAGATCGCTGGCTTCACTGGGGAGCCAAAGCAACCAATTGGGACCATCGATCTGCTTGTAGAACTTGGGGAAGCAGAAAGGAAAGTGGTCCGCAAGCAAACATTTGTGATTGTCGATGAGTTTTCTGCTTATAATGCTTTTC
This sequence comes from Allium cepa, assembly GCA_030765085.1. Classification (NCBI taxonomy): domain Eukaryota; kingdom Viridiplantae; phylum Streptophyta; class Magnoliopsida; order Asparagales; family Amaryllidaceae; genus Allium; species Allium cepa. The sequence goes on along the minus strand of CM060937.1, from coordinate 572,715,164 downwards.
TTGGCCGTCCAACACTCGCAGCATTCAAAGCTATCCTAGCCCCGTGGTGCCTCACTATTAAATTCCCTACTGACAATGGAGTAGGAGTTATAAAAGGGGATCAAAATGCTACGCGAGAGTTCTATTTGACAGAGCTGCGAGAGTCAAGAAAAAGAGAAATGGGAAAGGATGCGGCAACCCCAGTCCGCATCAAGGAACCAGCCTTGTAGCAATTACGGGGCGGACCCTGCACTGGAGAGCACAGCGGGGCACGGAAAGAAATGGATCCCAGAAAAGCCAGTGCAGGGGAGAATAGAGTGGTACCGGTGGAAACGACAGTTCCGGTACCTGTTGACCCGAAGGACCCAAATAAGGTGTTGAATGTGGGTTCACAGCTTAATGTGTCAATTCAGAATATCTTGATATCTTTCCTGAAAGCAAATCTGGATGTCTTTGCTTGGACTCATGCCGATATGTGTGGAATATCTCCAGAAGTTGCAGTGCACGCTCTGAATATTGACCCAAAGTTTACGCCAGTTAAACAGAAAAGAAGAACCCAAGGTCCAGAAAGGTCAGCAGCACTAAAAGAAGAAGTTGATCGACTCATGGAAAATAACTTCATCAAAGAATCTACATATCCGAATTGGGTTTCAAATCCTGTGCTGGTCAAGAAAGCTAATGGAAAATGGAGAGTGTGCATCGATTTTTCTGATCTAAACAAGGCTTGCCCCAAAGATTGCTTCCCGTTACCCAGGATCGATCAACTGGTAGACGGAACTGCGGGACATGAATTGTTATCTTTCATGGATGCCTACTCCGGTTATAACCAAATCATGATGCACGAGCCGGATCAGGAGGATACAAGCTTTATCACAGATGTTGGACTTTATTGCTACAGAGTTATGCCCTTCGGATTGAAAAATGCAGGGGCAACCTACCAAAGACTTTTTAATGCTATGTTCAAACCGCAATTGGGCAAAACTATGGAAGTCTACGTCGACGACATGTTAGTGAAGTCCAGGAAAGCAGCAGATCACATTGAACACTTAGCAGAAATGTTCGCAGTCCTTCGGAAATACAGAATGAAACTTAACCCTCTGAAATGTACATTTGGGGTTGAGTCCGAAAAGTTCTTAGGTTTCATCGTCAGTGCTAGGGGCATTGAGGCTAGTCCAGCTCAAATTACTGCCTTGAAAGAAGTTAAAACTCCTAGAACGGAGAAGGAATTGCAGAGTCTCAACGGAAAGGTCGCCGCCCTGAGTCGGTTCATTTCCAAAGCCACTGATAAATGCATCCCATTCTTTGACGCCCTGAAGAAAGGAAAGAAGAATTTTGAATGGACTTCCGAATGCCAAAAAGCCTTCGATGAGTTGATCCGTCATATGGAAACGCCTCCAATACTTTCTAGGCCAGGCAATGGTGAGGATCTTCTTATATACTTGGCAGTATCATCTCATGCTCTAAGTGCAGCGCTGATACGGGAAGACAAAAGGATTCAACATCCGGTTTACTATATCAGCAAAAGACTCACTGGGGCAGAGCTGAATTACTCCAAGTTGGAAAAACTCGCCTATTGCCTACTAGTTGCATCTAGGAAACTGAGGCAATATTTCCAAGCTCATCCTATCAGAGTACTCACTGATCAACCTCTAAAGCAAGTCCTATTTCGCCCTGAAACTTCGGGTCGCCTTCTAAAATGGAACATTGAACTCAGTCAATATGACATCACTTATCACCCCCGAAAAGCAATCAACGGACAAGCTTTAGCTGATTTCATTGCAGAATTCACAGAGAAGGATAATGGTGAGGATGAAGCGATCAATGATTCCCCAATCCAGTGGAAGATGTATGTTGATGGCGCAAGAAATGACTACTGTTCTGGAGCCGGAGTGGTACTTGAAACTCCTGAAGGTCGATCATTTTGTTATGCACTAAGATTGGAATTTCCTTCAACAAACAATGAAGCAGAATATGAAGCTCTTATTGCAGGTCTGAAAATCGCTAAAGAGCTAAACATTCGAGCATTACAGATCTTCAGTGATTCTCAGCTTATTGTATGCCAAGTCAAGAAGGAATTTCAAACAAAAGGTGGAAACTTGCCTTCCTACTTGTCAAAGGCTTGGGAACTCCTATGTGAACTCGATCACTATTCAATAAGCCACATTCCTCGGGAAGAGAATATGAAGGCAGATTCCCTCGCAAAGTATTCAAGTTCTGGTGAAGCTCAACTATTGGGATTGGTCCCTGTAGAAGTCCTTTCAGCACCAAGTATAGACGAGATGGATATTGACTGGATTATGAATGTATCTCAAGAACAAGAGTCATGGATGACTCCAATACTGGACTACCTACTCAGAGGTTCTCTGCTAGAAAATTTGATAGAAAGACGAAAGCTACTAAGGAAAGCCTCTCGCTATGTAATTCAGGATGGCCGATTGTACAGACGGGGATTCTCAATGCCATTGCTTCGATGTGTATCCCGGGAAGAGTCCAAAACAATCCTAGCTGAGGTGCATGGAGGAGAATGTGGTGATCATTCAGGTGGTCAACCATTAGCAAAGAAAATTCTCCGATACGGATACTTTTGGCCAGAAATTAATCATGATGCTGCAAGCTATTCCCGAAAGTGTGACAAATGCCAAAGATTTGCCAAAATTCCTAGAGCACCTTCAACTGAACTCACACAAATGGTCAGTCCATGGCCATTTGCAATTTGGGAAATGGATCTCATTGGGCCGCTACCGACTGCCAAATCAGGGATTAGATATGCTATTGTTGCAGTTGATTATTTTACGAAATGGGCTGAAGCTGAACCATTGGCTACTATCACCTCTAAGAAGATGATAAGTTTCGTGACCAAGAATATCATTTGCAGGTATGGTGTGCCTCAGAAAATAATCACAGACAATGGTACTCAGTTTGAAAGCGAGGAATTCCAAGATTTTTGCAGGCGATTCAAAATCCAGAAAAGCTTTTCAGCAGTTGCTCATCCGCAGGCAAACGGGCAAGTGGAAGCAGTAAACAAGATCATCAAATCAACCATCAAAAAGCAACTCGAAAGAGCAAAAGGTGGTTGGGTCGATAAGCTACCACTTGCACTATGGGCATACAGAACTACTCACAAAACTGCGACTGGGCATACTCCTTTTTCGTTAGCATACGGATCGGAAGCAATGATCCCAGTTGAAACAGAGGTCCCTTCACACAGAAGAATCCATTTCAATCAAGCAGAAAATGAAAAGCTACAACTTGAAGCGCTAGATCTCCTTGATGAAAAAAGAGATGAAGCTAATCTCAGAGTTGCAGCTCATCAGCAAAGGATAGCCAGACATTTCAATTCCAAAGTTCGCCAACGCAGCTTTGAGATTGGAGACCTAGTCCTGAAGAGAATTATGACAGCGACAGGTGTGTTTGGGCCAAATTGGGAAGGACCGTATGTAATAGGTCAGAAGCTTCTTGACGGCACATTCAAACTCACCACTGTTGATGGAGATCAAATTCCAAGGGCATGGAACAGCAACCATTTGCGTCCATACTTTACTTGAAAATTTTGTTGAAACATTGTAAAAAGAATTATGAATGTATGATTCTTGTAATTGAGAGCAATTGTAAAACTGATGCAAGTGAATAATGAATGAATATAAAGTGGATGTAGGCCCAAATTTCTGGCCGAACCACTATAAATCTTGTGTTCCTTGTTATTATTACATGTTTGCTTTATTTTCGATATAAAAGTACATAAAATGTATTGCTGAAATGTCGATTTAAATTTTTGCAGACAATGGAAATAAAACTTGCGCATAATAAGACCGAGTGATTCTCACCGTCATTCAACAAACAAATTTCAAGTCATAAAGGCCCCGAATTCAAATCCTAGATAGGAAATACTTCAATTGAACGGCTTATGATTTCGATAGAAACGAGCCCTTGCTAATAAATTGAGATTGTTTGAACGAACAAACATCCAATTAGGAAGCTAGTGCCCGTTCTCACGAACTTGCCTGACAATGAAGCACGCTTCCTTGGATTAAACAAGCTACTTGCGAGAAAAGGGGAATGAAAACTTGAAAAGAAAAAAAAAGGATCGCTGAAAAGGCATAAGCAAGAAGACAAGAATACAACCAAAAACCATCATTGGCGGCACAAGTCCTCTTCGGAGGCACGACTCTTCGGAGGATAAAGACCTCTAATGGGTCATACGCCACAAAAAAGAAAGTTCTCTACTCAACAAAAAAGATTGGAGGAGTCATGACCCTCCAACCATGAGAGAGTAACTTCCAGGCGATGAAAACCCTCTCTGAGGCACATTTCACCAGGAGTTGAAGTGTTATGACCGCTCTTCGGAATTTCACTTCACCAGAGTTGAAATGCAAACAAAATAAAAGCCCTCTTCGGAGGCCCATTTCACCAGGAGTTGAAGTGTTATGACCGCTCTTCGGAATTACACTTCACCAGAGTTGAAATGCAAACAAAATAAAAGCCCTCTTCGGAGGCCCATTTCACCAGGAGTTGAAGTGTCGTAACCGCTCTTCGGAATTTCACTTCACCAAAGTTGAAATGCAAAACAAGATAAAGACCTTCCTGGAAGCCCACGTTTCACCAAGATTGAAATAAAACTTCCAAGTGTTGAAACGTGAAAAGGCTTTCTTCGAAGGCACAACTCTTTGGAGGTACACGTTTCACCAAGATTGAAATAAAACTTCCAAGTGTTGAAACGTGAGAAATCCCTCCTCAGAGGTACAACCCCCTCCCGGGGACACAATTAAAAAGAAAGACCTCTTCAGAAGCCCACGTTTCACCGAGATTGAAATAAAACTTCCAAGTGCTGAAACGTGAAAAGGCTTTCTTCAAAGGCACAACTCTTTGGAGGAACACGTTTCACCAAGATTGAAATAAAACTTCCAAGTGTTGAAACGTAAAAAAAAAAAAAAAAAAAATCTCTCCTCAGAGGCACAAATTTTTACTAAAAGGAAAAAAGAAAAATCCTCATCAAGAGCGTACTTTAACTTTCAAAGGAAGAGCGATTTACCTATTCTAAAAAAAAAAAGAAGAGGGGGGAAGAAAGTTAAAGTACATTCAGAGGTCCGCTTTGCCACATAGAAGAATTCACTTGGCAAAATATATACATACGCAAAAGGAAAGAGTGATTTCTTCAAAGGACAAAGCGTAAAAACTTATATAAAGGAAGTTGCACTCTACGAAAATTCTCTTCGAGAATGAAGTAATTATTCTTTAGAAAACGAGAGTGCAAGTCCCCTCAAAGTATACGATATTGCAGTAAGCTCATGGTATAGGGGCAACATGGTATAGTTACATACAAAGCGGTATAACTATGTCGGTAAAGTATGCTCAAACAACATACCACAAGCTCACCGCAACATCGTATAAATAAACTTGTGCAAAAATGAATAATAAATGCATTCTCAAATTCAAACAAAAGTCTGTACAAATAAAGAATCATTTTATTCAATTGCAGATATTGCAGATACAGGTTTCAAAATAAAAAGCAGGGGCCGGTGCCTGCACAACATCCGACCATTACACAAAAAAGGAATCAAAAAGCTCAGCTCTTCATTTCTTCTTGCCGCCTTTAGACCCTTTACCCGGCCGAGTGGTTAGCTTTTCAGGTCTTTCAGGTTGGTCTGAAGGCATAAGGGAAGAAGGGGAGGGAGGTGCAACTGGTGCAATTTCCGGTTCCTCTTCTGTGGTGATAATTTTCTTCCCCCTCCTCTTCGATGTCCCATGCTTCTTCCTTTTCTTCGAAGAAGACTCACTCCCCGGAGTAACGAGAGCGGACAAAACTACGTCGTCAGAAGGAGTCCGCTCCGGAGAGATCTCGCCTCCTTCGAGTCCCTCATCTTTTTGCTCCTGCGAAGCAATAGGGTCATCCAAACCATGAAGAGCCTCAATTTTCTCCTCTTGTGACCCAGGTTGTGAAGCAGAAGGAGGAGTCACCTGAAGAGATGGAGGAGGAATAACCAGAGAAGGCGAAGTCTGCACGGCACTTGTTGTTTCAACTGCAGAAGAAGAAAATTTGAAAATGTTAGTATCTTCCCGAAAGAAGGGAGATATGGGTTCATCGAGATTCAAGAGGTAATCGAGAAGCTCATCAAATTTTTGCGGAATAAGCAGGTAATCCACCTGAATCGGACCAATGTCGAAATTACCTGAAGATATTGGCTTCGTCAGTTCAATCTCATAATTCTGAGCCCCAATGTCCTCCAAAGCCTCTTCATCAGTAGGGGTAATTACCCCGGTTTTTGTAGGAGGCGGCGAATGAGCACTAGAGCCTGTAATGTCCACCTCGGGAGAAACTAGAGGACGTTCAGAGGTAGTAGGCGGTACTTCTTTTTCAGAACGCTCCTCTTCCGCCATCCCGGCCCGCGCTCTGGCAAGCTGCTCCTTTCCCTTGGCAAGAGCGGCACGGGCCTCATCATCAAGATAATGCTCTTCAAGGGCTGACTCAGCATATCCAGCACCTTTACCACCGAGCATATCAAGTGCTGCCTCCCAAACTTCAGCCAGTGTGATTTCATACTTGGGGCCTAGAAAGGCAAGGCTGCCACGTCCCAAAACGCTGTGCAGGTAAAAATCGAATAATGTAGAGCTAATGTCAGCTTTGGTTGCTTGATGAGCCTCTTCGACCGCAAGTTTACCAGCAACAGCCTCGTCGCGCTCCTTTTCGGCCATAGCAAGTTGAGTTTTTAACAACTCTATCTCCAAGCTTTGAGAGCCGGTCTGTTCTCGCAGTTGTACAGTTTCAGCACGATATTCTTCTATGACCTTTTCCTTGTGTGCAAGCTTATCTTCGACTGCTCTTTGACTGGCATGCGCATCTCGTACTTGTTGCTGAAGCATGCTCTCCTTTTGTGAATGGAAAGTAGATGAAGTAGCTAATTCTTCCTTAAGTTTTTCTACTTCCGCTTCCAGCTTTTCATTATAGGAAGCAATACTTCTCATTTCGGCGTCATGTTGTTCGAGAGTCTTCTGCCACTCAGCCTTATCATTCTCCATTGTTAGCATGGCCTCGAGATTGGCTCGGTTAACCCTCTGAATTTCGTCGACGAGTTTTTGCCAGTTCGACATTCTTTCGATATCGGTCCTGACAGTATCAAGATTTCGCAGCATAGCCGGTTTGTCGAGAGGAACCAAGTCGAGATCAAATCGAACCCCTCTCAGGCACCACTGAGGAAATTGACTTTGAAGGGTGGGAGGACCTTGCCCGACTTGGTATGCGGGCCGGTTGATGATTGCTTGAATGTCGGAGCGAACGGGAGCAGGAGATTGAGCAGGGACATGTTCAGAAGCTGAAGGAGTTGTTTCTTCAGTAAGTCTAGCCCGCTTGCTAGAAGAATCATCTATGTGACTCTTTCCTCTCTCATCATGAGCTTTTCTCTTTTGGGTATCATCATCTCTGTGGGGAAGATCATGTCTTTCTTGTTTCCTTCGGCGACGTTCTTCATATGCTCGTCTCTCGTCGGCTTTCCTGACGGCCCTCTCTTCATCCGAATCTCTGTAAGAAGGAAGGTAACGCCTGTAATCATACTGGCTACGCCTCCCGTAGCGCTGGAAATCATCATAGTACGAGCCGCTGCGCCCCATAGGAGAATCTGGAATTAAAATAATAAGATTTAGAAATCTTTAAAGTACAAGAAGATAAGTGCATAGAAGTGATGAGAAATCCAAAGTGTCGTGTAACGTGTAAACTACGCGCATCAATCTACGAACCACTCTTTAATTGAGGAATAGTTGTGGGTGTGATAGTTAGCGTCAACTCTTGAGTCGACGACGACTGTTGCAAGATAGAAGTAGCCTCAACTACTGAGGAAGAAATCCCGGCAGTAGTAGGGTCATCTTTGAAGATCTCTTGTGAAGTAGCGAAGAGGTCGCTCAATCCTTCGAAGGTATCGTCCCTGCTTTGCTTGACAGGACTGGATTTCTTAGCCTTTTCACCAGATTCTTGTGAATGGTGAGAGGATCCCTGAGGCTCTTCTTCCTCGATAACCGGGGCAAGTTTATTAGATGGCCCCGCAACATCAACAGAAGTGGAGCACTTCACCAGCGAAGATTCAGGAGTCTTTATCGGAGAATCGGGGACTTCCGTTGGAACTTCATGAGCATGCATAGAGCGAGAAGTGTGTAGAAGCCCATGTTGATGTAAAAATTCATCCCTCAACAAAAATTTTATGCTCCTCTCTTCTGCGGCCACGGCACTCAACCTCTCAAAAACTTGCTTATGAATTGGATCTCTAGAAGGGAGAGGAAGTGCTGAAAGGAACAAAGAATGAAATTAGCAACTGAAAGTTCGGATCTCGAAAAGGTTTCAAAACGGAAAAAATGGAAACACTAATCTTACTTCCTACTCTCCAAATGGCATAAAACCCTGGGGGACAGCGGGCAAAGAAAAACTGGTTCAAAAATCCATGAACGCTTTCAGTAAGATCGGAAATGAGCTTGCGGTTTCTAGCACTTCTCACAATAATGAGGGAAGGATGATCTTTACTCTTTGCAAACGAGCACAGATAACGAATTTCTTCAAAACTCGGTAGGCGATCAAGAGTTCTTCTAAACAAAACACATAACCCCTTCAAGATGGCATAGCCATTGGGATGAAGTTGAAACAGAGAGATTGTCAACCGAAGGAGAAGAATTCGAAGGAAGTCGTTAAAAGGAGGAATCACCCCACTTAAGCACATTTGGCGATTGACTGCAACAAAACCATAGGGAGGATTGTCAGCAGTATCACTTGGCCCAGGGAGAAGAACATCACTTTCAGCAAAGCCAAATTGAGTGCGCAGCTGGATAAACGCTCTCGAAGTTAGAATAGTCGAGGTTCTCTCCGGAGGATTCTCTATGGGAACAGCTATCGGAAAAGTTTCTTCCTCTTGAGTTACCACTTCTTCTTCTCGGTGGGAAGTCATTCTACATAAACAACTGGGTATTCAAACATGAAGGTGCACGTTTCCTAAAGTGTGTGAAGTGTTGTGTAAAATCAATCAAGCAGTGAACAAATATAACTGGAATGAAAACTAGCAAGCATTTGTTAGTTATGAAATTCAGGGACTATTGTTTTAAGCCTAAATATGCAAGTAAGATGTTGATGCAGATAAATCAGTTCAGATTATTGATACTTTGCATTAATGTTTAACTTTAATTGATTGATTCACAAACATTTCATGCAATATAATTAAGTTTCTTGTCTTGTCTTGACTAATCTGTCATCTGACATGGGCAGTCAATGGCAGTATTTTCGCCTTGGTTTTCTTTGTTTGTTATTTTCAGCAGGTTAGCAGCTTATAAGTTAATGCGATCTGTGAAATAATATAATGAGATTCAAGCAAATTTAAAGTTGGGGCAGTTCAAAATTTAGGCAACTTAGTTTGGCAGCTCAAGTTAAAAACTCAAAGTGGATCTATGCTCTCAAAGAGTCAGCATGCCCAAAGCTCAAGTGTTAACTCGGCAGCGGTTTAAGAGCCAACTCGGTCACGGTTTAAGGGTTTAACTCGGCCACGACTTAGGGATTAACTTGGCCGCGGTTCAAGGTTAAATCAGTAGAAGGTTAAATCGGCAGATTTCCCCAAGGATTAACTCGGCCACAGTTTTAAGGCGTAGATCGGCAGAAGGTTAGGTCGGTAGATCTCCCTCAAGTGCTAGCACGGCCACGATTTAAGGATTGGGTCAGCCAAAAGCCAAGCCCCCTAAAATCACCAGGTCGTATCTAAATCAATACCTCTCCCCGCTCAACCTGTTAACCCGTTAGCTACTCCCTCAACCAAAAAATTCTCACTTCATTTATCCTATTTCATGCATTCGAATCATCCAAGACATCAATTCGAAACCTCTGCAAAGTCAGCGCCTTGCAATCCTAGCACGAATCAAAATCAGCTAGCCTAAATCAGTAAACCATCTTCATCGTCCCATCGATCAGTCGAAATCGAACCGAGCAACCTAAACTTCATCAGCCATTGGTGTAATAAGATTTGCGATGGAACATCGCGCAAGCAAACGGTTTAAGTAACAGAATTCATGAGCCAACGAATGATCTATAATCGAAGAAGAGGGTTTACTTACGCAATGAATAACAGAGGTTGTTGGTGGATAATTGGAATTAAATCGCCTTTTTGAGCTCGGAAGATTTTTAATGGCAGAATCAGAGAAATAGGTAGTGAGAAGGAAGAAGGAGATGTGATTTATACCTTGCAGTAAAGGGATATGAAGCGGTATGTTACGACTCAACTGTTAGGTCGCGTACGACCTACCAACTTAAAGAACGGCCGAGTTAGAGGATATCGAAGCACACGACCTAACCGGTAGGCGTATACTTCGAGGGGCAATTGTTAACTCTGCCCCGGTGTCGACTTAGCAACTCGAAAGGATGCCGACCTAACAGGCTAAGGAGATGCTGACTTAAGGCCCAAATGGATACCGACTTAGGGCTAAACAGTTGCCGACCTAAAACTTAACAAGATGGCTACCGACCTAAGACAGAAGACGACCTAACCATCCAGAGAATTTACCGATCTAACCACTTAGAACAGGGACAAGATCATGAACTACACCTAAGTCGCGACCGACCTATGACCTATGTTAAGTCGTTCACGACCCAAGGCCACTGAATATAAGTCCGATGCCATATTATTGAGAAGAGGTGTGTTGACTCGGAGGCGACCTAGGACTTGTACAAATGAACTCTCGTGAAGCCGTGAAGGGACCAGGTGAATCAGCCACGACTCACCTTAAACCGGCCACGACTCACCTTAAACCGGCTACGACTTATCTTAAGTCGGCCACGACTTAGGACTTGGCAATAATTCCAGACCAGAACTCTCTATAAATAGGCGACCACCTCCAACATTCAAAGGACTTTTGGCACATTCTCTTCATACACCGTTACCTTGCTGCATTGAGAACTTCATCAACACTTAGAGCTTTCAAGATTAGAGGAATACATCAAAGAAATTCACGAAGAAACCACACATCTTCAACATGAATTTAAGGACTTTAATCGACATTGAAGCTTAAGACTTGTTCCAAATCACTTGTAACTTGAAGTATATTGTACTTGAGAAGAATTGTATCAGCTTGTAACAGGATTATTAATAAAAGTACTTAGAGTGGACGTAGGCTATACCCTTAAGCCGAACCACTATAAAATTGTTGTTGTTTACTGCTTTTCTGCTATTACTTGCTTGTAATTCTTTCCCGATCTATCGGGTGGTGCTTTCACAACTACACTTCACACACCGGGGTGTTAGCGTTCACATTTTAGCGTTAACATGTTCAAAGATAGAGAGGAGGATGAAAATAAATATCGATTTGGGAAATAGCTTCCTGCGTACGCTATTATAAAAATATCTCTGCCTATTTTGACTTTAAATTATATTATATTATAAAACTCCCTAAACGTCTCGTTAATTGCCATATAAAATTTCAAACACCTCTTAAGAAATGTCGCGAGGCAATCATAAGGTTTTACCCGCGTTCCGAACACGATGGAACGTATTTCGGAGCCTAATTCGATCATATGCGCGAGTTACGGAAGAAAACGATCAATTTTAAATTAAATCGATTAAAATAATTTCTAAGCGTTTCGAGTTGCCAAGGTCAAATGACAACTCCGATCGCTACAAAAATTGAATTCTGATAATAACTAACTATTACGGATCCAACGGAACTGCTTTCGTCGAATTCCGAGAATGTGCCTCGGAAGGCTATTTTTAAGTTCAATATTTAAACTATATAATTCAATGATTTAATTATCACATAAATATTGATATTTGGAATTCAAGTTAAAATTAACTTTTAAACATTTTAAAATCAATTAACTATTCAAATTTTAAATTGTTAGAAATTCCGGGTCATGGCAGTAATGCTGATTTTGGTGGATCTCGAACAGATAGAAAAAGTACAAGTGGTACTTGCCATTTCATTGGAAAATCACTTGTATCTTGGTTTAGTAAGAAACAAAATTGTGTCTCGCTTTCCACCTGCGAAGCAGAGTATATATCAGTTGCTTTAGCTTGCACTCAAGTTACATACATGCAACAAACACTAAAAGATTTTAATATAGATTTAACAAATTCTACAATATATTGTGATAATACAAGTACAATAAACTTATCTAAAAATCCGGTTAATCACTCTCGTACAAAACATATAGATATTCGTCACCATTTTCTACGTGACAATATCGAAAAAGGAATAATTAATTTAGAACATATTTCAACCGAAAATCAAATTGTCGATATATTTACTAAACCTCTATTAGAAAACCCCTTCATAAAATTACGACGAGAGTTAGGAATAATGTCTTTTAAAGATATTGTATAGAGAAAAATCTATACAATTCAGTCGACTAACACTATCTGTTCAGTCGACTGAATAAACAAAATATGGGATTTTCAATTTATTTTTCAAATATGTTACATAATATATTGTCAAATAATATTCACCATACATTTTTAACAGAATTATGGTAACCATTAAATCATTAAGTGGATGAAAAACTTTAAGGAATTATAACCACTATATATTTAGAAAATTCCTACTATAAATATATCTTAAAAATATTATTTTTCACAACTCATTTTCACAAATAAAAGTTTTATAAAAATGTCGTTCAACAACTCTCTTTCCCTAATCAACATCACCTCTTCTGTCGAAAACATTCCAACATCTCCAAAACTTCCCACTCCAACACCGACACATGAGCCAGTTTTCAAATGGAATAATTATCGTACCGGCTACACACTAGAATCCAAGAAAGCAAAACGCAGACTCTTTATTTCTCCAGACACAAAAAGAAAGATTGATGAAATTCATCACTTTCAACAATAACAAATAGATCTTCAATGAGAATTATACTTCGAACAAAAGGTTACGGCTAGACGTTTAAGCTTCCTTGAGCAAATCGGTTTACGATTTTGTGGATAAAAAAGGAACGAAGTGGCTGAACCCCTACCTTGCCCCATTAGCTCACTTGATCCGTCTTCATCTTATCGTACACCAGTCGATCCTGTGAATCCTTGGATGTCTCCTAAGACTCCTCAATATAGTCCAAATTCATGGGATATCAATTATATGAAGAATGAAGGGAAAAAGAATCCAAGTCCATCCCCTAAGAAATAGTTAGTGTTGAAATCTATTCATGATAGTACATCTATATAATTGTAATTATTTCCTTGAATAAAGAGTTTGCCGTCAAAATTAACAAAGAACAACAAAATACATAAGTCAGTCGAGTAAAACCCCCTGTTCAATCGACTGAACTTATGACAGAATGCAAAATGTTTAACAATTCAGTCGACTGAATCTTCTACTCAGTCGGCTAGAATAATAACAGAAATTTTCAGGCAAACATTCAGTCGACTAAAAACCCTGTTCAGTCGACTGAATTCAGCCCAGAAAATTTTCGGCCTTCAATTCAGTCGACTGAACAGAGTATTCAGTCGACTGAACGCCAATTCCCAGGCAAACTTCCCCTTTTAACCACCAATTTTTACCCTACCAATTCACTTTTTACCTCCTACAAACTTTCTTCCCCAAATTAATTTCGAAACCCTTGCCCCTAATTCCTCAAAATCCACTGAAATCTCACCCAAATGGCACCAAAGAGATCAAGAGCTTCATCTTCTTCATCCTCCGAGCCAATTGATGCTCAAATAGCACAATGGCTTTACGATGGAACCACTGTCACTAGATGGAATAAAATGAAGAATTCTCGAATTTTCGAGCATTCTTTCGTTGATTTCCAAAGCTTTCAAACCTACAACATCCAAGCGTTAACAGATCCAGCAGGTCTAACTTCTCTCTTAGATTTGAAAAGAAATGACCATGCCATAAATCATGTAATGGTCAAATTATTTTATGCTAATCTTAATCTTGGACACCAAACTCCAAGAAATCCAAACAATAGTGTATGGAATATGGTATGTGAAAAAAAGTTTGGTTTTCCTTGGATAGAATAGCACACATTTTAGAATCACCAAATGTCGGGAGAAAGCTAGAGGAGATAGAATTCAATCCACATATTCGCGACAACATAAACCATCGATTTATGGATGATAATATCAACTTTAGAGATTTTAAGTCCACCTCTCTTCGACCTATGGCAAGAATCCTCCATAAAGCCCTAATGAGAACAATTACTCCTCGCACGGGCTCGTACGAAATTGTCTACCCAAATAATTATCGAGCTCTATATGCTATTTTTGGCAATATACAAGTCAATGGGTACAGCTTATTCTTGATGATTTTCTCACTTTTAAAAATGGCAAAATGCGCACTATCTACTTTGGAGAGTACATCATGCGACTTCTCCTCAATGTCGATACGCCATTACCTGAGTCGGAGAATACAATGGTCCATCAAATTAACCACCGGACCATAAGCCTAATGCAACTCCCATCTCGACCTCCTCGCATAATATCAGTCGTCGAATGGGAAGCAAGGCATCAAGAACAACAACAACAACAATAACAACCTCCTCAACTCGAGCAAGATGATGAAATTCGTCTTGTTGACCCAAACTTCACTACCAACCAATCCTTGGGGATATTGTCAAGAAATCAACAAATTCTTGACACTCGTCTTAAAAGATAGATCATAAGCTTGACAAAATCAAAGGATTCTTTAACAAGCTATGGGATGCAATCTCTTGCTCAAGCACCACTACTGCTTCAACATCTCGCGGCAAACGTCCGACACCTACGTTTACATGGACGACATCCGAAGAGCATACAAGTAGCAGCGCAAGAGGAGCTAGTTGTGGCCAAGGAGGAAGAGCTCACAGACCACCAACAGGAGGACCCATCATACGTGAACCAACAGGAAGAGATAGTTCATATGACTGGGATAGAGATGAGTATTTTTTTTGGTTTGATGTGTATTTTTAACTTTCTAGAGGCTTGTATAAATAGCCATTTTATGCAAATATTCTCTATGCTTCAGTGATTGTTTTGATAAATTATTACTACTGTTAGTTCTTCCTTTTTGTCGATGACAAAGGGGGAGAAAATCTATGGTACTAACTTTGTTTTATAGGAAAGATAGTGCATACATTCAGGGGGAGAAAAGAAGTAAAAACATCTCTAGAATAAATCAGTATTGTCATCAATCAAAAAGGGGGAGAATGTTGATACGCGAAGATTTTGATCAATGACAATGTGCTTTAACAAACAAGGAAGAAATATATGCAATATTGAAGGAAGATCGATGAAGACCAAACAAACATAAAGTATGTTTTTTATATATGTCTTAGTCTAGATTTATTGTTAAAATCTATCCTCATGAGGCTTGCACGAACACTAGAAAACATTTTATAAACTTCATTTTCAATTAAGTTTTCACTGTGCATATTTTATAAGTTCAGTCGACTGAACAGGAACAGCCAGTCGACTAAAAATGGAACAAATTTATACACATGCACAGTTTCAGTCGATTGAATTTCCTGCACAGTCGACTGAATTTGCTCCCGAAAATTTTACTTTATATTTTCAGTTGACTAAATTCCCTGCTTAGTCGACTGAATTTGAACCTGCGAATTTTCTCTGAAAAGACACCTTCTTCTCCCAAAAGTTGCAAACATTCATCAATGGAAATGGAAGCATCTCTTGTTTGCAACCTTTAACAACAAATGCACCTCTTCTACAAGTATATATACATGATTCTAACATCATTTAAGGCACCGAATTCTCTTGTTTTAATCTTACTATTCTCTTGTTCATATTTTCTAAATATTCTCAAAGCAATCACCAATCTATTGCTTGAATCACTGTTTTTGTTTATAATATTCTTTTGATTCATAGCAATTCACATTTCCTAAATCTTCACAAACACATTGCTTACTCTCGAGGATAAGATTATAGGAATATTGTACTACATTAGACTCATTAGTGTTGACAAGAACACAACAAGTCGAATATTGTATTTTATTAAATTGACTTGAAGTCCTCTCCGGTAGTTGAGGCAAGAAATCCTATTCGGTTGTTCGGGTAAGTTGTAAACCTATTCCTCCGGGTGAAGTGAGGGTGTTAGTTAGTGAAATTCCTAAGTGAAGCTTAGGGACTGGACGTAGGACGAGAGGTCCGAACCAGTATAAAATCCCGGTATCTCCTTGCATTTACCAACTTTATCTACCTAGACTATTCCGTTATTCCATATTACACGATCCTACCGTATAGCCTTTTTCAGGTGAAACCAGTTTTGTTGGAACCGTATTGACGAATACTGGAACTGGATTGGAGTCGTTTGGAGTTAGTGAGAATTTTGGGTAAAATTAAACGCGCGTTTAATTTTGTTCGAAATAAAACGCTGAACTGAATTGAAAGCAAGGTGAGAACTTCTCACTCAATCAAAATTGTTCGACGTTAATTTTAAATAGTTAGATTTAAAAATTTTGATTCTATGTCTGGATGATAAAATTATTATCTGTTATTGATTGAAATAGACATTATGCGCCGTTAATAAGCGGATGTTATTTATTAAAAACATATACTGCGATAATTTCACTGAAAAGTGAAATTGGTATTTTTATGTATTTGGAGTTGATTTCCCGCATTATATAGCGGATAAGACCCTATTGCATCGTCTATTAAGCGGATAATATTTTATAAATCCCATATACCGCGATATTTCGCTTCGAACGGAATTAGTATTGTGCCAATGTTTGTAGATGTAGGGAAACAGGTTGGAGGGATCCAACTGGATTCCTCACCAGTATTTATTTGATTACAGATATTTTGATGTTTGTTGATTATCATATGATGATATATGATATTTAGATGTCGGGATTGACTATTTGGTGCTGTTGCATCATCGGATCCATTTTTGAAGTTTTAAAATAATGATTTTGATTTTAAAAAGAATTTTAAAGTGATTTTTGAAAGTATACGTTTTATTAAATTTTGAATTGTTAAAATAAATAAACATTATAATTTATTGTTATAAAAGATATATTTTTTGGAAAATAATACTTAAGTATGATTTTGGAGTTATATAAGTTTTAAATAACGTTTTGTAAATTATTAAAAGGATTTATTTATTTAAATTGAGATTTTTGAATTATTATAAACGGTATATAAAGATTTCTAAGATTAATATTTATAAATCAAAAATATAGGAATTGTGAAATGAGTTTTATTAAGTGTTAAAATGAAGTATGAATGGATTTCACAAGTGAATAAAATTTATAGATTTGTAAATTGTGAAGTTATAAAACGAATAGATTTTTGTAAAATAAAGGACTTATAAATAATTAACTTATAAAGCGGATTTTGGGTATAAAGTAGAGTTATAAATTGAATTGATTTAAAAAAGGGATTTTATAATTGAAGTTTTTATAAATAGAAATGGAATTTATAAACATTGTTTATAAGTCCGAAATCAATTGAATTTGATAAGTTTAGTATAGAAGGTTGTTAAAGGAGATATATTCGCGATTTCGGATAGCGAATTATCCTTGAAATAAAATGTGTAGAAAATATTGAATTTGGTTAGTGAAGTATATTTACGATTTTGGACAGTGAATATATTGTTAAATAAAATGGATATGGTTTAGGGAAATGATATTATAAAATGAAGCTAATTGTTTTAAAAGATGTTTTAAAATGTATTATGAATCAAAACCATAGATTTCAACATTCATTGTTGAAATAGACGTTTTCGAGAAATAGAAGGAAATGGTGGACTATAACACTATTGTCATAGTAAATGATTTCCGAAGGGAAATATTTTATATAGTATTGGGATTTATATATCTATCTAAATTTCGAATCCCTATGCTAGTGATTTTGGGTTGTCATAACAATGTTCTACGCAACATTCGTTTTTACTCAAATAAATGTGTTTAAGAGCACGTTTTCTTTAAAGAATGAAATATATACTTAATTTCGATTTAAGTATATCGAATATTTTCCAAGTGTTGAAAATAAATGGATTTGTGAATTACTTATTATTAAATAAGTATGGAAATGTTTTCAATATGAAATGAATGTTTTGAGATTTTATCTTTTAAAGATAAATTAAAAATGAATATTAGAAATCGATTTGGAAATCGTATATTCATAGATATTTTGGAAATGTAAATTCACTATGGAATTTATAAAAGAAAGGAAATTTGTTTAAAAATAAATATTGATTTATTTTTGAAATGTGGAAATTATATATCTTGTAAAGATATTTTGGAAAGTAAATAATTTGGGAAATTATTTGGAATCTGGTGATGTTGAACACGCCTATTGATAGTTAAATAACCGACTATCAATATTTACCTTTAAATAGGTATTTGTTGTGATTGCTTGAATTTGAATGCCACACTTATTTCTGAATAAGCGCTCACTATTCGGGTTAGACGGGAAAGGACCTTGGGGTCGTATAACCCATTCCGAATACGTGATACGTCGTTATGGATTGCATTTGATGACCGGTGTTGAAGACCAGATATTTGTGAAAATGGAAGGATTACCGTCAAATGTTTCTGCATCGGCTGATCTCCGATATAGAAATTTATTACCCTTTGTGATGGGAAGTCCGGTCGTGATTATTGAATATCCGGATTGCAAGGACTTCTTTGTAAGTGCCTTCGGTTCCGTTCGATGCTGGAACGGACTTGTATGGATGTGTGTCTGACATTACAATTTGAGATGTAAAGCTGGTTTCTATCAAATATCTTTCCATTGGTGGCGGAGAATTTATTCTCTTAGCTTAACACCCTTAGAGGTTATGTAGTTGATGGTTACTAGTGATAAATTCCCAAATTGATAATGTGGCATACGAAGTGTTGTTGAGCATTTGATGATCAAAGCACAGCTTTTATATAAAGCGTGGCTTTGTGGATGAGACTTCGTCGGACCTCACACCCCGAAAATGGTCAAAACAGAAAGGATGCGGCAAGGTTATTAGGGGGTAGCGCCCCTTTAGTGTATGTCATTCCTTCTGGATAGAGGTGGTATCATAGTATGGAGCCCAGATACTTAACCTATGTTGTTGCTGCAAATTTATTGCTTTGTGGTTGTTGGAAATCGAGGATCCTCGGATATATATTTGACGCAGCGGATAATTCGAAACAAACTTCAATCGATGAAATGTAGAAATCGATGGAATGAAGATACCGAAATGCCCAAATTCGTTGATCCGAAGATACCGAATTCTAGCTATCTCAAACACGTTGATAGCGCACTATACCGTGTTCAAAGATCTACGATTCTTCGCACGTTGATCTAGCGCACTAGATTCCGTGAATCGGCTTCAACAAACGTGGATTCGAGCGCACTCGAATGACGTAAGTGGAGATAGGAGATTACACTCAACTACCAATTGGAGAAGAAAGCACAAAGCAATCAACAAGAAATTTTATTTCAAAATCAACTAACTCAAAAAATTACAACACACGGCTATTTATAGAGTTTCTGACCCAGATCCTTAAGTCGGCAAGCGACTTACGACCTAACTAAGTCGGTACCGACTTATACAATGGCGACTCAAGCTCTTTACAATACAGCCCAATGTAAACGACTCAAAACCTGGCCGACTTAACAAGTACGACCTAACATACAACATACAACTCAACGTGACCGACTTAAGCTATTACCGACTCAACATATTACAACACCACACCTTCGACCGACTCATCTTCATGCCGACCTACGACTCACGACTCATCTTGGTTAAGTCGGCTCATCATAACTCGGGACTCTTTAGGTCGCAGATGACCTAAAGTGGCTTCATTAACTCACAGCTTCTCCTCCTTAGGTCGGGGTCGACCTAAAATATGCTCTTGTTCCTGTAACCCGTTGTCTCTTATCTCGTTAAGTCGTAAACGACTTAGAGTGTCATAGTTAGGTCGGAAGCGACTCATGCTTCTCTTGAGTCGTGGACGACTCAAGCCTGATGCCTCGTTAACTCGGCCTACCTTCCCCCTTGGCTTGTTAACTCGGGGCCCTCCTTCCTTAGCACGGAAACGACTCAAGCCTTCGCTGAGTCGTGGCCGACTCTTCAAACTACACCATAGACTCGTGTTTTCAGGAATTAAAGATTGCACGATTTCTTCTCTGGCCTTAGCTGCATCATCCTCCCCTGGTTGAGAAAAATTCGTCCTCGAATTTGCAAATTCTTTCTCATCAAAATGTTCATCTCCATAATATGGCACAAGATGCTTAATATTGAATACGTCAGAAGTGTAAATATCCTCTGGCAGCTTCAACTTATAAGCATTGTCATTAATTCGTTTCACAATTTCGACAGGACCAATTTTTCTAGCTTTTAACTTATTATATGCGCCCACTGGAAAACGATCTTTGGTCAATACAGCATAAACCAAATCACCTTCGTTAAATTCAACATTTCGTCTCTTCAAATCTGCAGACTTCTTATACTTCTCATTCGATTTCTTCAATCGTTCCTGAACGATTTTATGACATTCAGTCAGCTCATCAACAAAATCAACAGCTCGTTTAACTGTTCCCTTCAACTGTGGTACTACTGCCAAATCCAACGGTCCCCTGGGTAAATTTGAATAAACAATCTGAAATGGACTGAATCCCGTGCTACGATTCACTGCATGATTATGGGCAAACTCAGCTTGGCATAATTTCATGTCCCAACTTCTCAAATTATCCTGTACAAGACAACGCAACAAATTTCCCAATGACCTGTTAACAACTTCTGTCTGTCCATCTGTTTGTGGATGGTAAGCGCTACTAAAATTCAGCTTTGTTCCGACCATCTTCCACAAACTCAACCAAAAGTGACTCAGAAAACGAGTATCTCTATCCGACACAATAGACTCTGGCAATCCATGAAGTCGATAGATCTCCTTGAAAAACAACTGTGCTACTCGAACTGCGTCCGCTGTCTTTTTGCAAGCAACAAAATGTGCCATCTTCGAAAATCTGTCCACCACAACAAATATCGAATCATTTCCCCTTTGAGTTCTAGGCAAACCCAAAACAAAATCCATGCTAATATCAACCCATGGCTTAGACGGTACAGGTAATGGCATATACAACCCTGCATTCGTCGCTGTTCCCTTTGAAACTTGGCAAATATGGCATCTCTCCACGAATCTTTCAACCTCTTTTCTCATCGACGGCCAAAAGTAAGACTGTGAAATCAATTTCAAAGTACGATCACGGCCCACATGCCCTTCCTCGTGTAACTCTTTGACAATTTTCAATCTCAAGCTACAGTCTGGAATACACAAACGATCCCCTTTAAACAGAAAACCATCAACCAACGTAAATTCATCGGTACTCTCACTCTTCACTTTCTCAACATATTTCACAAAGTAAGGATCTTCATTAATCATTTCCGGCAACATCTCAAAACCCGTCACTTCAACCTTCATTGTCGTTAATAAATGACTCCTCCTACTCAAAGCATCAGCTACTCGATTTGTCACCCCTGATTTGTGCTTAACGACAAAAGTAAATTGCTGTAAATATGCAATCCATGATGCATGTCTCGCTGAAATTTTATCCTGCCCCTGTAAGTGCTTCAATGCTTCATGATCAGTGTAAAGAACAAATTCTTTCTGAAATAGATAATGTCTCCAATGTTTAATCGTTTGCACCACAGCATAGAATTCAACGTCATATGTGTTGTATCTCATCTTCGCCCCTGACAACTTTTCACTGAAATATGCAATAGGTCTCCCCTGCTGACTCAACACTCCTCCAATTCCCACCTTTGATGCATCAGTGTGTAGCTCAAACAACAACTGAAAATTAGGTAAAATAAGAATTGGTGCTGTCGTCAATAGTTCTTTGATCCGTTCAAAAGCAACTCCCGCTTCCTCTGACCATACAAACTGTTTTCCTTTCATGCAATCGGTAACTGGTGCCATCACACTACTGAAGTGTGGAATGAACCTTCGGTAGAATGATGCCAATCCATGAAAACTTCTAACTTCAGTGATAGTTCTCGGCTGTGGCCAATTTCTAATAGCTTCAACTTTACTCTGGTCAACTTGAATACCTTCTCTTGAAACAACATAACCCAGAAATAAAACACTGTGCGTCATAAACACACATTTCTTCGTAGCAGCATAAAATTGTTCTTCACGAAGAATAATCAACACTTCCCTCAAATGTAGAACATGCTCCTCCATACTCCTGCTATATATCAGAATATCATCGAAATAAACCACGATGAACTTCCCAATGAATGGTCTAAAGATTTGATTCATCACGCGCATGAATGTACTAGGTGCATTTGACAAACCAAATGGCATAACCAACCATTCGTATAACCCTTCTCTCGTCTTGAAAGCTGTCTTCCATTCGTCTCCAGGTCTAATCCGAATTTGATGATAACCACTCTTCAAATCAATCTTCGAGAATATAGTTGCCCCACCCAACTGATCTAGCAAGTCATCCAACCTTGGCATAGGAAATCTATAACGAACAGTGATCTTATTCAATGCTCTACTGTCTGTGCACATCCTCCATGTCCCATCCTTCTTTGGTACTAACAATGCTGGCATGGCACAAGGACTCAAGCTTTCCTGAACACGTCCCTGTTCCAACCACTCCTCCACTTGCCTTCGCAATTCCTCATGTTCCTTCGGACTCATTCGGTAATGTGGTCGATGTGGTAACACTGCTCCCGGAACAAGATCAATTTGATGTTGAATGTCTCTAAGTGGTGGTAACTCCTTAGGTAACTCCTCTGGAAAGACATCTTCAAATTCTTTCAAAATTGGCTTTGCTTCTTCTGGAATTTCAACTTCTTCACTACTCTCTCTCCCAATCAACAAAAATACTTCAGTCTCTTCCTCAACTTCCTTGACAAACTCCTTCAAAGTCAACAGAGTTTTCAATTCTTCAATCTCCTCCAGCTTGCTCTCCTTCTGCTGTTGCTTCTTGGGAACCAAAGTGATTTTAGTACCCTCGAACATGAAACTGTAACTATTGGCACGACCGTCATGTTGAACTGCTCTATCAAACTGCCATGGTCTGCCCAACAACAAGTGACAAACATCCATGTCCACTACATCACACCAAATTTCATCTTTGTATTTCTTCCCAATAGAAAAATTAACACAAGCCCTTCGACACACCTTCACTTCACCACCCTTCCTTAACCATGCTAGCTTGTACGGTTTAGGATGTTTCTCAGTCTTCAAGTTCAACTTTTTTGCTGCTTCTGTAGAAATAATATTATCACAGCTTCCCGCATCTATGACGAACTTGCAAACTTTCCCCAGAATAGTGCATGTCGACTGAAAAATATTGCTTCTCAACCAACTATAATCCTCCTCTTGCTTTGGTGTAAGACATGACCTCCTCATCATAAGATTACAACCTTCATCTCCAAACAATTCTTCTTCCTCCTCAACATAAGGTGTATTTGAACATTCTGCCTCCTCACCATTATCCTCCTCAACTTCTGCAACCATGGTTCTCTTCTTCGGCTTCGGACATTCATTGCTTTTGTGACCCAACTCCTGACAATTATAACACTTGAACCCACTGCTAACCTTCGCCTTCTCAGCCTCCTTCACCACTGGCTTTGAAACAGGTTTAGGAACATTAGAACTTCCACCAACACCCCTTGCTTGATTATTGGAATTAGTAAACACGCCACCTCCACGCCTTCCTTGCTTCTCCCAAGCCAACGCTTTCTGATGTGCCTCTGCAACTGATCTAGGATCAAACATATTAACCATATCCTGGATCTGCATTCTCAATCCCCCAATGAATCTAGCAGTTAGCTGTTCTTCTGTCTCCATAATATCGTTTCTGGCAATGTGTTGGTAAAATTCATCAGCATAATCACTAACAGACTTTGTCCCTTGCCTCAGATTCTGCAACCTCTAGTACATAAGTGATTGATAGTTGTAAGGTAAGAAAGTAGATCTCATCAACTTCTTCATCTTATCCCACGATTCTATCTTTGACTTCCCCATCCGTTCACGAGTAAGTTTAGTTTGCTGCCACCACGCCAAAGCTCTCCCCCTCAACCTAGTAGCAACCAACTTCACCCTTCTATGCTCAGGAACCTCCTTGAAATCAAAGATCTCTTCAACATTTGAAACCCAATCTAAGAACTCTTCAGCAACCATCCCTCCTTTAAACTCTGGAATCTCCATCTTCATACCCGATTCCCATCGACGATCATCTTCAACATCCCGATAAGAATTTCGAACTTGGTCTCGATCTCGATAATGAATACTAGCTCTATCACCTTCTTCAACAAAATCAAAAGTACGTCTACATCGATCTCGACCATTATCATCCC
This sequence comes from Allium cepa, assembly GCA_030765085.1. NCBI lineage: Eukaryota > Viridiplantae > Streptophyta > Magnoliopsida > Asparagales > Amaryllidaceae > Allium > Allium cepa. The sequence goes on along the minus strand of CM060937.1, from coordinate 572,690,948 downwards.
TTCGCTCATGCATGCTTCTTTGACTATGTCTCTCTTCATCCCTATATACTTCATGGTCAAATTCACGTTGACTTCTTCTCTCTTCATGTGCATAGTCATGATGATCTCTTCGTGATGAAATTGACGTTTCTCTTCTATCTCTACAAGAATGTGGCGATACCCTCCTCGCTTCCGTAACTGATGGCGAAACTCGGTTTCCTCCATGGTTCGAGTTTGGTGATCTCCTCCTTTGATTCAAATCATTCATCAATTTCTCCAATTTTCTAATGCCTTCATCAAACTTTTCATTAATACGTTGTTCCATAAGCTCGGCTTCTTCTCTACGATACAAAGCTTCAACGTTTTGATGACGATTAGCTCTCCTTGGTGGCATGATTGAAAAACTCTCACAAACACTTCAACAATTCGAACACAAAATTTCAAAGCTTCAACAATGCAACAAAAACTTCAAGTTACGGCTCAACAATTTGTCTCGGCCTCCACTTGTCTCGGCAATATGAAACGGCTCAAGTGAGGTCGGCTCCAATTCAAGCACAAGGCACGGTTCAACACTTCTTTAGTTCGACACAAATTTCTAATGATCCTCCCTAGGCTCGGCTACTTCACAAGTACACACGGCCCCACACTTCAAATCTTGGCGCGCAAAACTCCAAGTTAGATCCAAACAATTTCCAACTCCTTGATCCAAAATGAAATGAATCAAACACTCTAATGTTGTTACAAATTCAACAAGAACACAATGAACTCCTTCAAACTTCAAAACTTCAAAAACTTGGCTCCAAGAATCAACTTAGCTATGATTGGCTAAGTATGGCTCTGATACCAATAAATGACGCAGCGGATAATTCGAAACAAACTTCAATCGATGAAATGTAGAAATCGATGGAACGAAGATACCGAAATGCCCAAATTCGTTGATCCGAAGATACCGAATTCTAGCTATCTCAAACACGTTGATAGCGCACTATACCGTGTTCAAAGATCTACGATTCTTCGCACGTTGATCTAGCGCACTAGATTCCGTGAATCGGCTTCAACAAACGTGGATTCGAGCGCACTCGAATGACGTAAGTGGAGATAGGAGATTACACTCAACTACCAATTGGAGAAGAAAGCACAAAGCAATCAACAAGAAATTTTATTTCAAAATCAACTAACTCAAAAAATTACAACACACGGCTATTTATAGAATTTCTGACCCAGATCCTTAAGTCGGCAAGCGACTTACGACCTAACTAAGTCGGTACCGACTTATACAATGGCGACTCAAGCTCTTTACAATACAGCCCAATGTAAACGACTCAAAACCTGGCCGACTTAACAAGTACGACCTAACATACAACATACAACTCAACGTGACCGACTTAAGCTATTACCGACTCAACATATTACAACACCACACCTTCGACCGACTCATCTTCATGCCGACCTACGACTCACGACTCATCTTGGTTAAGTCGGCTCATCATAACTCGGGACTCTTTAGGTCGCAGATGACCTAAAGTGGCTTCATTAACTCACAGCTTCTCCTCCTTAGGTCGGGGTCGACCTAAAATATGCTCTTGTTCCTGTAACCTGTTGTCTCTTGTCTCGTTAAGTCGTAAACGACTTAGAGTGTCATAGTTAGGTCGGAAGCGACTCATGCTTCTCTTGAGTCGTGGACGACTCAAGCCTGATGCCTCGTTAACTCGGCCTACCTTCCCCCTTGGCTTGTTAACTCGGGGCCCTCCTTCCTTAGCTCGGAAACGACTCAAGCCTTCGCTGAGTCGTGGCCGACTCTTCAAACTACACCATAGACTCGTGTTTTCAGGAATTAAAGATTGCACGATTTCTTCTCTGGCCTTAGCTGCATCAATATTGATTACAATCGGGGAATGACATATTCGTGTCAGTACTTACCCAGTTAGGGGTAACCCGGCATTGTGTTGGCAGAGATCCGGTTAGGTTCTCGGGTCGTCTTTCCAGAGGCGTACCCATGTGGCAATGGGAAGTTCCTTGGCCTGACCGTTTGTTGGAAATCAAAAGAAACAATACGATCTTGTACGGTTTTAGTTGTAGAACCTATCATTCACTTATGGTGGTCACCACTGTTTGGATGGTAGCTATAGTAGGCATAAGTGCGGAATGTCTATGCTGGCTAAGATTTATATCTTTACTTTCGAAATGTTTTCTACACTATGCACTAGTAATAATATCAAAAGTTTCTTTTTAATGCGTATCAAGCATCTTTGACTATCATAAGGAGAAATTTCCTCTGATTCTGCGTTTGCATTGTGTGTGTGTGCGGAGGCCTTATGGTAGTCTCATTTTCTAAAAAGCATTGCGAATCTATGTTAAAATTATCATTTTCTTTGTTTTAAAGATATACTGTTTTGGTTCTCACACCAGTCACATGACTGACTCGGAGTTTATTGTTTTCCTTCCTAAACTCTGTGTGCCCACCAATTTCCACACAGGCAGTCTAGAGTTAGGTTATCAGGATATTCTGGAATTCAGGAGTTGCTGGAGGCAAGCTGCATGACATGGCGTAGTATATTACTAATATATTGTATTTCTTTTCCACTGTTTGATATTGTTTGTTGTTGTACACTCTAAGGATGAAATGTAATGTAATGTGATGTAATGTAATAACTGATATAGTTATTTGTTTAAAGATTATTCATTTATTTATTATATGTTGTTCCGCTGCGATTGTGAGATTCTGATATTATTCTGTTGTTTCTTTCTGTTCCGTTCTATCTTTTTCTCTCTTCTTCTACCTCTTTCCTTTTCTTAAAACCTAAGGGTTCGGTTTTCCGGCCTTCGATTGCTCGGCAGTTGATACAGTGGACGTATTGATGTCGGTTTTCGTAAGTCGAAGAACCGGTTCCTCACATTTGGTATCGGAGCATATGGTTAAGCGACTACCATGGCTCTGTTGGGAATTACTCATTAGAGATGGAGTCAGTAGTACTCTAGAGTGAGTTTGAGTGTAATAATAGATACGAGCGCGTATTGGTTAGTGAATATGAAATTGTTTTATATTGTGATGATTGGTTTGTTGAGTGGTATATGGATTTTGGTCAACACGAGTAATTAACGTTGTTGATAGGGATCTCTAAACACTTGTGCAGAACAATTTGACACGAAATCGTTTTAATAAGGGTAAATGAAATAATTTTACCTTGATTATATTTATATATAAAGGAATAATTTTTCAGAATTATTAAAGTGTATATGAATTGATTGTTTGGTTGTTGAATAAGTTAAGTAAAACCACAGTTGTAAAAGAATAATTGTATAAGCAAATGAATTATAAGTATGGAATTATAATTAAAATGATTTACAATTGTGAAATAATCTTATATATAAATAGTGAAATTATATGAATTTTTTTTTTATAAATGTGATTTATAAACAATGAAAAGAAATTTTTTGAAAGAATATTTAGCACTGAATTCACTATTGTCGCTGAGAAATAATAAGGGTGATGACTGCAGCATCATCAGTATCATTTTTGAGTTTCTATGTGAGGGATTTGCTACCATAGTAAATTGAAAATTGGAGTTTTGTTGTGATAAACAAATTTGAAATTGAAAATCCAAGCTGAAATTGATAAATATAAGTAAAACGAGTTTTGAACTTATATTATGAGATAAATTTTTTAGCTTTGGTAAAGTTAAAAAATTTGAGTTGGCATAACAAAACATATGATTTGGAATTTAACTAAAGGAAAGTTAAATAAATTGATTTGGATTAGATAAGCTATTGAAATGGAATATAACTTAAGTAAAATTGAATGAAGTTGATTTTGGTACCGAAGTAAAATAATAAAGCGAATTAAATGAAAGTGAACTTGAGTTATATAACTGAAATTCAACCTTATATTGTAAAAGGAATTGGAAATTAAATTAATAAATGGATTGAATGTTAATCAATCGAATGTAAATAAGTTGATATAAAATAATGAATGAAGTGTTAATTCATTGAAAGCCAATGTAATTAGAAGTTGAATACTTGAATGAAAATCAATTAAATGTTAAACCAATTGAAATTAAAAGTGTTGAACCAAATTGAATGTTGAATGTAAATTGAATAAATTTAGTTATGTTGAATGTATACTGGTTGTTATTTGATTGTTAATTGATTGTATATAAATTCATTAAGTGTTGATGAAATTGAATTAGCAAAATTGAGAGCTATGCAATTAAATTCAAATTGGAAGTAAATAAATTTAAATAAAATTGAATTTGATTTGAATTGAAAGTGAACTAATGTGAATGTAAATTGGTGAATATAAACTAACTGAAATCGAATGAATGAATGTTAGTAAAACTTAATGTTAACAAATTAAACATGCATAAATGGGAAACCAATTTGAATTGTGCAAAATGATTTTTGAATATTGTAATTGGATATTATGGCTAGCAGAATATACAGGTGTATTAAAGGAAATATAATTCGGATTTTGATTTCGAAAATAAATAATTGAATTGCTTGACAAAAAGGTACGTATTTGAATTTCAGTATGATATTTGATGATTTTCTTCTCCAGCCACTTGGCGTTTTCTTTTCTTTTTGGAATCTGGGGGGGGGTGGCGTAGTGCCATTTTGTTGTCGTACCGAGCTAACCGCGCAAAGGAGACGCTGGCGAAATTTTTCGAAAATTTAAGGCGTTAGAATATTTTTGAAAAATTGAGAAATTTTGAAAACTATAACTTTGATTTTGGAGTGAAAAGTTAAACGATATAGTTGGTTTAGAAAGGATAACTAAGTATGAATTTGAAAACTTAGTGAAGTTGTTGTGAGAAGTTTAACTATAGAGTTGGGGAAAATTAATGGATTCTGTAACTTTTTCTTACTTGGTAATTTCGAAGACGAAATTCTTTTAAGGGGGGAAGTTTATAACGACCCAGAATTTCTGTCAATTAAAATTTATATATTTAATTGATTTTAAATATTAATAAGTGAAATTTATAAGTCGAATAAATTTTATTTCGAATAATTGGATTTAATTGGATAATTAAATCGATAATTTAATATGTGAAAATACAGAAATAATTGAAAATTGGGTTAAATATGATTAAAATTGATTTGTAAAATTTTATTTAATCATGTTGGAGTTAGAAAGATGTTTGTGAACTTTTAAAATTGAATTTAAAGTTAATTTGTGAAAATTGAATATTTTAATATTAAATTGACGAGTTAAAATAGCCATTTTTCGAACAGTCTCGGATTTCGACGAAACTAGTTTCATCGGATCCGTAATGTTATATTATTGTAAGATTTAAAATTTCGTGTCAATCGGATTTACTGTTTGTCCGGGGCGAGCTAAAACGCACAGAAATTTAGTTAATCGATTTAATTTTAAATCGATCGTTTATTGCCGTAACTCACACATACGATCGAATTGGTTTCCAAAACCTATTCCACTATGTCCGTAATGCGGGGTAAGCCCTAGAAACGCCAGCCGGCACGCTTCGTTTAGAGTTTGGAAAATTTCGATGAATAGTAAATTGGGCAATTTTCTATAAAAGGCCCCCCATTTCACAATTTGCAAACAAGAGATTAGGGTTTCAGCTCAAACCCCCGCCGCCACTCAGAAATTAATGGCCGAAACTCTACCACCTTCCCCCTCGTTTATCTCTAAATCCATCGACCATTATCAAAAACTTTCTAAAGCAAACTTGTAGAGCATCGCGTAAGCTATAAATCCAACGGTGGATTTGAGTAATCTTCGTCGTTTGAAGTCGAATTGGGACCGCGTTCGGTTGTCGTTCGTGCGCGTTTTCTGAGGAGGAGGGTGAACCGAGCTTCAAGCCCTTGGGGCCGAAGATGGAGGTGGCCGAGGCGCTTCAAATGGTGGTAGCCGATCGTGTTGAAGTGGTTGGTGGAGGTAACGAGTACTAGGGTTTATACGCGTGCGTTTGGGTTCTCGGCCTGGTGCGAACGAACGTGAGGAAGGAGGTGGCATAAGTGTGGCCCAGATCCTTTGATGTTGGAATCTACGGCTAAGATGGATAGAGGTTTAAAAAAATTAAAAGAAATGTAAATCTATTTATATTTAAAATCGTGTGATCTTTAAAATATTGTAACTTGTTCATACGAGGTCCGTTTTGGGCGAAACCGGTTGCGTTGGAACCGTATTGACGAATACTATGCTCTGGAACTGGATGGGAGTCGTTTGGAGTTAGCGAGAATTTCAGGTAAAATTAAACGCGCGTTTAATGTTATTCGAAATAAAACACTGAACTGAATTGAAAGGAAGGTGAGAACTTCTCACTCAATCGAAATTGTTCGATGTTAATTTTAAATAGTTAGATTTAAAATTTTTGATTGTATGTCTGGATGATAAAATTATTATCTGTTATTGATTGAAATAGACATTATGCTCCATTAGTAAGCGGATGTTATTTATTAAAAACATATACTGCGATAATTTCACTGAAAAGTGAAATTGGTATTATTATGTATTTGGAGTTGATTTCCCGCATTATATAGCGGATGAGACCCTATTGCGCCATCTATTAAGCGGATAATATTTTATAAATCCCATATACCGCGATATTCCACTTTGAACAGAATTGGTATTGTGCTAATGTTTGTGGATGCAGGGAAACAGGTTGGAGGGATCCAACTGGATTCCTCACTAGTATTTATTTGATTACAGATATTTTGATGTTTGTTGATTATCATATGATGATATATGATATTTGGATGTCGTGATTGACTATTTGGTGTGTTGCATCATCGGATCCATTTTTGAAGTTTTAAAATAATTATTTTGATTTTTAAAAGAATTTTAAAGTGATTTTTGAAAGTATACGTTTTATTAAATTTTGAATTGTTAAAATAAATAAACATTATAATTTTATTGTTATAAAAGATATATTTTTTGGAAAATAATACTTAAGTATGATTTTGGAGTTATATAAGTTTTAAATAACGTTTTGTAAATTATTAAAAGGATTTGTTTATTTAAATTGAGATTTTTGAATTATTATAAACGGTTTATATAAAAGATTTCTAAGATTAATATTTATATATTAAAAATATAGGAATTGTGAAATGAGTTTTATTAAGTGTTAAAATGAAGTATGAATGGATTTCACAAGTGGATAAAATTTATAGATTTATAAATTGTGTGAAGTTATAAAACGAATAGATTTTTGTAAAATAAAGGACTTATAAATAATTAACTTATAAATCGGATTTTGGGTATAAAGTTGAGTTATAAATTGAATTGATTTAAAAAAGGGATTTTATAATTGAAATTTTTATAAATAGAAATTGAATTTATAAACATTGTTTATAAGTCCGAAATCAATTGAATTTGATAAGTTTAATATAGAAGGTTACTAAAGGAGATATATTCGCGATTTCGGATAGCGAATTATCCTTGAAATAAAATGTGTAGAAAATATTGAATTTGGTTAGTGAAGTATATTTACGATTTTGGACAGTGAATATATTGTTAAATAAAATGGATATGGTTTGGGGAAATGATATTATAAAATGAAGATAATTGTTTTAAAAGATGTTTTAAAATGTATTATGAATCGAAACCATAGATTTCAACATTCATTGTTGAAATAGACGTTTTCGAGAAATAGAAGGAAATGGTGGACTATAACACTGTTGTTATAGTAAATGATTTCCGAAGGGAAATATTTTGTATAGTATTGGGATTTATGTATCTATCTAAATTTCGAATCCCTATGCTAGTGATTTTGGGTTGTCGTAACGATGTTCTACGCAACATTCATTTTTACTCAAATAAATGTGTTTAAGAGCACGTTTTCTTTAAAGAATGAAATATATACTTAATTTCGATTTAAGTATATTGAATATTTTCCAAGTGTTGAAAATAAATGGATTTGTGAATTACTTATTATTAAATAAGTATGGAAATGTTTTCTAATATGAAATGAATGTTTTGAGATTTTATCTTTTAAAGATAAATTGAAAATGAATATTAGAAATTGATTTGGAAATCGTATATTCATAGATATTTTGGAAATGTAAATTCACTATGGAATTTATAAAAGAAAGGGAATTTGTTTAAAAATAAATATTGGTTTATTTTTGAAATATGGAAATTATATATCTTGTAAAGATATTTTGGAAAGTAAATAATTTGGGAAATTATTTGGAATCTGGTGATGTTGAACACGCCTATTGATAGTTAAATAACCGACTATCAATATTTACCTTTAAATAGGTATTTGTTGTGATTGCTTGAATTTGAATGCCACACTTATTTTTGAATAAGCGCTCACTATTCGGGTTAGCCGGGAAAGGACCTTGGGGTCGTATAACCCGTTCCGAATACGTGATACGTCGTTATGGATTGCATTTGATGACCGGCGATGAAAACCGGATATTTGTGAAAACGGAAGGATTACCATCGAATGTTTCTTCATTGGCTGATCTCCGATATAGAAATTTATTACCCTTTGTGATGGGAAGTCCGGTCGTGATTAGTGAATATCCGGATTGCAAAGACTTCTTTGTAAGTGCCTTCGGTTCCGTTCGATCCTGGAACGGACTTGTATGGATGTGTGTCTGACATTACAATTTGAGATGTAAAGCTGGTTTCTATCAAATATGTTTCCATTGGTGGCGGAGAATTTATTCTCTTAGCTTAACACCACTAGAGGTTATGTAGTTGATGGTTACTAGTGATACATTCTCAAATTGGTAATGTGGCATACGAAGTGCTGTTGAGCATTTGATGATCAAAGCACAGCTTTTATATAAAGCGTGGCTTTGTGGACGAGACTTCGTCGGACCTCACACCCCGGAAATGGTCAAAACAGGAAGGATGCGGCAAGGTTATTAGGGGGTAGCGCCCCTTTAGTGTATGGATAGAGGTGGTATCATGGTATGGAGCCCAGATACTTAACCTATGTTGTTGCTGCAAATTTATTGCTTTGTCGTTGTTGGAGATCGAGGATCCTCGGATATAGATCGGTTACGATCGGGGAATGACATATTCGTGTCAGTACTTACCCAGTTAGGGGTAACCCGACCTTGTGTTGGCAGAGATCCGGTTAGGTTCTCGGGTCGTCTTTCTAGAGGCGTACCCACGTGGCAATGGGAAGTTCCTTGGACTGACCATTTGTTGGAAATCCAAAGAAACAATACGATCTTGTACGGTTTTAGTTGTAGAACCTATCATTCACTTATGGTGGTCACCACTATTTGGATGGTAGCTATAGTAGGCATAAGTGCAGAATGCCTATGCAGGCTAAGATTTATATCTTTACTTTCGAAATGTTTTCTACACTATGCACTAGTAATAATATCAAAAGTTTCTTTTTAATGCGTATCAAGCATCTTTGACTATCATAAGGAGAAATCTCCTCCGATTCTGCGTTTGCATTGTGTGTGTGTGCGGGAGGCCTTATGGTAGTCTCATTTTCTAAAAAGCGTTGCGAATCTATTTTAAAATTATCCTGTTCATTGTTTTAAAGATAAACTGTTTTAGTTCTCACACCAGTCACATGACTGACTCGGAGTTTATTGTTTTCCTTCCTAAACTCTGGGTGCCCACCAATTTCCACACGGGCAGTCTAGAGTTAGGTTATCAGGATATTCTGGAATTCAGGAGTTGCTGGAGGCAAGCTGGATGACATGGCGTAGTATATTACTAATATATTGTACTTCTTTTCTGCTGTTTGATATTGTTTGTTGTTGTACACTCTGAGGATGAAATGTAATGTGATGTGATGTAATGTAATAACTGATATAGTTCTTTGTTTAAAGATTATTCATTTATTTATTATATGTTGTTCCGCTGCGATTGTGAGATTCTGATATTGTTCTGTTGTTTCTTTCTATTCCATTCTATCTTTTTATCTCTTCTTCTACCTCTTTCCTTTTCTTAGACCCTAATGGTTCGGTTTTCCGGCCTTCGATTGCTCGGCAATTGATAGAGTGGACGTATTGATGTCGATTTTCGTAAGTCGAAGAACCGGTTCCTCACATCTTTTATTTGAACTTTGACCAATTATCCGGCATTAATCATCTTTCATTTGAACTAAACATCTTTTTGCTCAAAAGATGGAATATCATCAATTATTTAGCTAGAGATAATACCTGGATCTTCCTTAAATTTTTAGACTATAATATTGTCTTTGGTATGTTCATATTTAAAATTAGGCTCAGTTAGAGAGTTTATAATCTGCATGTTCATATGATATGTATTATGCAGCCAACTTATTTTTTGGTCCAATAGCTCTTAATATATTACATACAAATTTAGCAAAATATTTATTCTCCTTTGTTTAAAGTCTGTTGCATTGAGTTTGGTTTTTGAATATATGAAGGTGTAAGTGAAGGACCGTGTATTTTTGAAATATGCTGCAGAGCAACTGGGTTTGGAAAGATCTTATATTCCATGAACTTGTATTGGGCAGATTCAACTTGAAAAACTTGTTAATGAAGTTATAGTACGACATCCTCTCCAAATACTGTTTCTGTACCTACCATCTCAATGCATTTACAAATTAACGAGTAAACATGTCTGACTGAACCTCAGGCGCTCCAAGATGACAAAGCTTAGCATTGATGATGAAGTGGTAATAAGTCCAACTGAAACACTTTCTCGGGCCTCTGCTGATATTGCTATGAGAAATAAAAACCTTAAAAGGTCCTCTTTTACATTCATTATATCATTAAGTGTTTGATTAAAACTCTCTTCAGCCTAAAAAGGAAAATTTACTTGTCTTTTCTACTCCATAAGCTGCAAACAATCTTTTTTCAATAAAATCATACACTCCGCCATCTGATGGAATTGTTTTTCTAATGTGCAAAGTAATCTTTTACATTTTTCAACCCATGTATGAAGTATAAACAGTATTAAAATACGTTGTGCTTGCCACAGAGCACATGTTATTGTGATTATGTAGTATTTGTTTATTTTTTGTGGCGCCCGCTAGACCTATTTTGTTATGCCACTTCTTGAACTCAAGTATATAACGCAAACTTTTGCAAGTTTTGTTCATTTTTGAGATTTGGATCATTTTCAACCTATAGTGGTTTTTATAATTGCCAAATAGCAGAATAATGATTGCAAAATTATTGATATATTTATAGGTTATATGGCTTTTTATGCTAATATGTAGTACAAATATATTGTAACAACCCGCATATTTATCGATTTTATATTTAAATATTTTATTTAAATATTTTATCGTTAGTCGGATTTTAGTCCGAGAGGCTACTTTTTGCAAACAGCCGAATTAGGACTCGAGACCACTTCCATTGAGTTCAAAATGCCGTTTGCGACCTTTTTGAGTATAAGCTTCGATATGTTTGGAGAAAGTTGATTTTTGCTACTTTGTACTTAGGGCTTTGGTTTGGGCTGAGCCACTTATGTATTCAGTCCCAACCCCTTCTTCTCTTTATTACTTCATAATTTCCTAATACATTCAAGCTTCATCAAAAATGGGGGAAGAGAAAAAGAATTAGGAAATCCTAAGCCCTAGTTTCCATTAACAAATCCATCTTCTTGCTCCAAACTCAAGTGAACCCATTGGTAAGCATCTCCTTCTTCTTCTCCAACTCTTTCTCTCTTTGATTTCAGAAAATTCCTCAACCTAATTTAGGAAATGTTTCTCTTTTAAGCTTAGATTGAAGCTTCTTGAGTTGTTATTGAAGAGGAATTGATCTTAGCTTGTTTTGAAAGCTTCTCCTTCATTGTTTGGGTTCAAAGGTGAGATTTTTATCTCACATCTTAGTCTATAATTATCTTCGATTATTAGGTATGAATTCCTAACATTTATTCTTGTGAAATTGATTTTGATTTGGATTGATTTTGTGTATATTCCAATTTTTGGTGTTTTGGTCTAATTTATGAAAATCCTATTATGGATATTTGGACATTGATATTTGAGGCGCATCGAAGAGCCGTTTAGGCTGGGTTGTCGTTCGACGTAATTCCTTAGTCATCGCCATTTGCTCATTCGATCGTTTCCGATATTCGTTTGGCCATTTTTGGCCTAGGTTCAGGGAATGCCCTGAACCCTTCATTCAGACGTCTGAAACGTAATATTCAGACGTCTGAATATTGTTCTGGGAAGATTTCTATTCCCAGATTCAGACGTTTGAATATATGGTTTCAGACGTCTGAATTGGTTCATTTGGAACCAGAAAGGAAATAGGCTAAAAAGTGCTTATTTCAGACGTCTGGATTCAATGATTCAGACGTCTGAATTCTGCCTTTGGAAAATATTTATTTTCCAGATTCAGACGTCTGAATCCTTGATTTCAGACGTCTGAATTAGCATTATTTTGCCTATTTGCCTATTTGCTTGAGAATTCCAATTCAAATCGATTCGTGATGATCCTATTTGTTGTTATCATTTATTATGACTTTGATGACTCCTTTTTAGGGATTTTTGAATATCCATTTCGATGGGTTCTTTATCGGTTTCTTTGGATTTTATTCACGTCTTCGAATGTGAATTTTACTGTTTGATTGTTCTTACAATCTTCTTTGTGATTTGTCACTTTAAAAATATAAAGGTTTTCTATACTAGTAGTAAATATCAAAACTCCTTCTTCAAATGATTTCAACACTATTTTATTACAAAGCTCGTTTTCTCAAACCGACTTCTAATCTATTAGTATATACAAACCTTTACCTCACTCGTATGAGAAATCTAATTAAACGACTTAGTAAAACAAGTGGTATGAAACGCTTGCGTTTACTTCGTCGGTTAATTCTTGGACTTGTTCGATTGAAACTCTTGTGACAATTTTCTAGTGGAGATCTACAGTTTGTTCGTAAATATTTAAGTTAAGCTAGTGGTTATGGGACATGAAGCTAAGCTCATATATTTACTAGCTTACTGTAATTGACACTTCTCTTTGATCATGACGATCATCTTTGTGGTTTAGACTAGAATTGTGCGATGTCTCTTTGTCTATGTGGAGGACTGTTCCACATTTTATTGAGCTTCGTCTCATTTCTTACATGGGTCGTACCTATTTAGGTGCGTCGATGTTTGTTTACACATGGGTCGTACCTTTCTAGGTGCGTCAATGTTTATTATGCATGGGGTGTACCTTTCTAGGTGCATCGATGTTTGTTTACTTCGTGGAGCAATCCGCTCAATAAGTTGGGGCATGGGACGTATCTTTCTAGTTGCGTCGATGTTCGTTTATGCATGGGGCGTGTCTTTCTAGATGCATCGATGTTCGACTTAGCATGGGGTGTATCTTTCTAGGTGCATCGATGTTAGACATTACATGGGGTGTATCTTTCTAGATGCATCGATGTTTATTTATGCATGGGATGTATCTTTCTAGGTGCATCGATGTTTATTTATGCATGGGGCGTATCTTTCTAGGTGCGTCGATGATAGAGCATGGGGCGTATCTTTCTTGGTGCGTCGATGTTCGACTGTACATGGAGCGTGTTCTTTCTAGGTGCGTCGATGTCCAGTTTATGGGATTGGCCATCCTTTTCTTGTGATTTCTGGATTTCGTGTGTTGAAATCTGGAATTTATGTTTCACCAACTTTTACGATTGGCATTGATATATATGTCATTTATTGTGGCTTGGTGAATGAAATTGGAGTATGACATTCCTTTTGATCCTTGAGTAGATTATTGTGATATTGATTTATCTCTTGTTGATTTTCAATTACTTATATATCACAGCTTGGCATTGTGATTATTATATGTTTAGTCATATCTCTTATTCTTTATCATTTCATCTGATATTTATAGCTAGACTGATCCGTTTATTATTTTCTTCTTAAATAATACTCGGGTCAGACTGAGATTTTACAGGTGCTTCTGTTTGACTCCTTATCGGACTATCATCCCGACTTTTGATTAACTACTTAGTTTAGTAGTTTTGTTGTATACATTTGAGATACAGACTCTATGATGTATACTTATGCTTTTGTCTAGCACTTGTATCTATTCTTTTTGATATTGTGGATCTTGTTTGACCACTACTCTGATGTACACTTTCATGTGCTATATTCATATCTATTTCCGCCTTTGTGATATGAATTGTCTGTGACTGATTTATGTTATGTTTATTTCTATATTTGTTTCTGAAGATATTATAGCCACTGTGTAGTAGCTTTGAGTTTGTGTCGGTATGTCGGATTTCCCTCTTGATAAGAAATGCATGTTATACTATCTGACATATCGATGCTCGCGCAAAGCAAGTACACGGAGGGTCTCTCCTCAACAGCCTTACTCTCCATGCTAGTTGGCAGCATTCTCCGTAATGTTCTTGGCTAGCGTGGGTATAGAGGTGGGGCATCACAGCTTGGTATCAGAGCCAAACTTCGGAACAATATGGAATATTATAATAAGGATCATCGTCCTAAGTCCATCTTAGGAGTCGTGCTTTAGGATTTTATTCTTGTCTTTGTACCGTCCTATCCTATTTTCTTTTATGATTCCTTGTTTTATCTATCAAGATTGCTTGATATTTATTTTGAGAATAACTTTTTCCTCTTCTTTCTTTCTTTCTTAAAGAAGAGAAATGGTTAGACCAGGCCGTCCCAGCGCCGGTCAATCTAGTGCTACTCCTCAGGATGGAGTATTCATGTCTGCTCAGCAACTTTTAGATCTCGTGAAGAACGCTCAAGCTGCAGGACCCATTCCAGAGCCTACTCATCCTAGATCCGATTTTGCACGCTTGTGCAGAGACTATACCAATTTGGGTGGAAGGCTATTCAAAGGATCTGAGAGTGTTATAGAAATTCAAGCTTGGCTCAAATCATGCGATCGAATCTTTTCTCGCATGAACCTTATTTACCTTCATCGAGTCCAAGTGGCTTCTAGCATGCTCCAAGAAAGAGCATTAGATTGGTATGAGCTTTTAATTTCTGAAATCATTGAGGCGGATCTCACTTGGGAGCAATTCCGAGAAAGATTCGAATTGAAATTTATGCCGGAGGCTGAGAAAGTAACTTTAGCCCGGCGTTTCATAGACCTTGTTCAAGGTGTATCTTCTGTGACAGACTATGTCGCATCTTTCGAATCTCTGTCCAAATACGGGGTTGAATACATCAACACCCCATTGAAGAAAAATCAGAGGTTTATCTATGGCTCGAATAAGAATCTTAAGAAGCCATTACTCCTGAAACTTGAGGTTTCATTTGATCAGCTTATTGATATCGCTCTTCGTCTTGAAGAGGCCGATAGAGAAGGTGATGTTGAAGTTGTGCGTGCCCAACAAAACTTCAACAACAACATGAAGAGGCCTATCAAATTCAAAGGCCCCCATCCCAACAAGAAAGGGAGGCAAGAAACCCCGGTAGCAAAAGCACCTACCTCTAGTCGTGGACAATGCTACAATTGTGGTTCCACGAACCACTATGCAAGGGAGTGTCCGAGACCCCTCTTTTGTCGCTATTGCAAAAATTTGGGTCACGATATTACTGCATGTCCCGTACTTCAAAGTAAGAAGGAGGGAGAGCTCAATGTAGTGCAAGCTCCTGGTAACACTTCTCGTGGTCAAGGTATTTCTCATTTAATCCTTGATTACATTTATTTTGTGATCTTCTTATTTGAGTTCTTTTTGATATGGGTTTCATCTCACTATTTTATATCAAAAGAACTTGTCGATTCTTTTTCTTTGAATATTTTGGGCTTGATGACTTCTTTGAGGATTGCGAATCCGGATGGTAGATCTGCAACACTCAATTTGCTTTTATTTGATGTCGAAAATTATTTTATGTGATTTTCCTTTCCGAGCCAATATTTTTACTTAGGCTCCGGAATTGATTTGTGCGATAGGATTGGCTTAATCATTAATGAAGCCTATATCCTATTTTCTCGTGTGGACTATTCCTCTTCGACATTCTCAATCTGTTAAGCAGATTTCTATTTTTCCTTTATGATTTTGATTCCAACTTGATGGCATCATTTTATTCCTTAAGCCCACTTATAAGGAAAGTGTTATTTCTCTCATTCATGTAGTTAGAGAAATTTTCCGGTATTTTTGAGCTTGTCTTAGGATTATCACCTAAGTAATCTTTTGTGTGGTGCTAAGGTCTTTTCAGTTTGACCTTGCCACCGATTTTCATTTGGCTACGAGTCGCATGAGTTAGCATTCCACTTACGCACTCCGCACTCGTTATGATTCTAATGAATGACTTATTTTGTCATTCAATTTGTCCAGCTTATTTCATCCATTTTACATATCAAATATTCTATGAATATTTTGATGAGACCATTCTTTTATTTATTGGTTTTGGATGAAAACAGAAATTTAAAATTTTGTAAATCTTTTTCGTAAGATTTATTTATAAGTCCAATTCGATTTTGTTCTTAAAACGAACAAAGAATATTCTTAGAAGTTTTTGAGAAACTTACTTATCCTGTAAAATATGATTTTGTGATTGTATTGCCCATTTAGTGTTTTAAGAATTTTGGTCGATGTGCTTGATCAACGTTATCGATAGGAATTTCCTAAACACTTTGATGAGACAATCAGACACAGTATATTGACTTGAAAATAGTAAATTTTTCTAGAAAGATTATTACATAATGATAAATGTAATTTTGAAAGTTTTAACTTTTCAGGAAAGAAGATTATTTAAAAGAAATTCTTTCTTTTCGATACTCTTATTCTTTTGATTCCTGGAGGGGAACCAAGACTTTGCTATTTGTACCGATACTAGTCGTATTGGTTTGGATGTCGTTCTCTTGCAAAGGAGAACGTGCTATCTCGTGTGCTTCTAAATCATTAAAAGCCGATTGAGGCTAGGTATGCCACTCATGATCTAGTGCTTGCGGCTAATGTTTTCTCTTTTAGAGTTTGGCATAATCATTTTTGGATGAGAAATCTGTTCTCTACCCCGATCATAAATCTTTGGAATAATTATTTTCTCATATGGAACTCCATGTTGACTCGAGTTCCTGACATCTTATGACCTTGATATTCTTTTTATTCCTGGAAGGGAAATCGTGTTGCCAACGCGTTTTGTCGTAGGCAACAAGTTGTTGATTCTTTGATGTTGTCGGAATGGAATTTTCTTTTTATCAAGTTCATCGGGCGTTTTGATGTAATTCGTTTTATTGAGTTTCATCTCATCTCTTTTATGGACTAGCGTTCGATGTTCTTTTATGGTGTTCGGTTCATCGGATGTATTGTTATTATACTACATCGATGTTTCGTCTTATTTGGATCAATGGATGTACCATTATTATACTACATCGTTGTTCCGGTTTATCGGTTCATTGGACGTACTGTTTTTGTACTACGTCGGTGTTCCGAAATTATTCGGGTTTTGGTTCATTGGGCGTACCATTTTTGTACTACCCTGATGTCCCAAATTATTTGAGTTTCTAGTTTCTCGGGTGTACCGTTTTTGTACTACGCCGTTGCACCGGCTCAATTTTCTGCTATTCTTGACGTTCTTCACGTCTTTTATCTACGGAAATGCCTTAGGGATTCCGGTTTTTATTCTTGAGCCCGGTGATATTGTGGAAATTGATGTTTCACCAGATTTGATTTTTAAGCAACATTCTATTCGAATTATTGCTTCGGAGCTCAAACGACTTCGAAATAAAGATGTTCTTCATGTGAGAGTTTAATGGTGTTCTCAAATCCTAGGGATTACTCTTGGGAATCTTGAGAATTCATTGAACGATCCCGTTCTTGCTAACTCTTTCGTGCTCTTTATGGTGAACTTCCTATTTCAAATTTTCTTTTGTGTTAATATGCTTTTATGGTTGTTACTTCTTATCTTCTTCTTAAATATTACGAGGATGCAATTTCTTTAAGGAGGGGAGTCTGTAACAACCCGCATATTTATTGATATTATATTTAAATATTTTATCGTTAGTCGGATTTTAGTCTGAGAGGCTACTTTTTGCAAACAGCCGAATTAGGACTCGAGACCACTTCCCTTGAGTTCAAAATGCCGTTTGCGACCTTTTTGAGTATAAGCTTCGATATGTTTGGAGAAAGTTGATTTTTGCTACTTTGTACTTAGGGCTTTGGTTTGGGCTGAGCCACTTATGTATTCAGTCCCAACCCCTTCTTCTCTTCATTACTTCATAATTTCCTAATACATTCAAGCTTCATCAAAAATGGGGGAAGAGAAAAAGAATTAGGAAATCCTAAGCCCTAGTTTCCATTAGCAAATCCATCTTCTTGCTCCAAACTCAAGTGAACCCATTGGTAAGCATCTCCTTCTTCTTCTCCAACTCTTTCTCTCTTTGATTTCAGAAAATTCCTCAACCTAATTTAGGAAATGTTTCTCTTTTAAGCTTAGATTGAAGCTTCTTGAGTTGTTATTGAAGAGGAATTGATCTTAGCTTGTTTTGAAAGCTTCTCCTTCATTGATTTGGGTTCAAAGGTGAGATTTTTATCTCACATCTTAGTCTATAATTATCTTCGATTGTTAGGTATGAATTCCTAACATTTATTCTTGTGCAATTGATTTTGATTTGGATTGATTTTGTGTATATTCCAATTTTTGGTGTTTTGGTCTAATTTATGAAAATCCTATTATGGATATTTGGACATTGATATTTGAGGTGCATCGAAGAGCCGTTTAGGCTGGGTTGTCGTTCGACGTAATTCCTTAGTCATCGCCATTTGCTCATTCGATCGTTTCCGATATTCGTTTGGCCATTTTTGGCCTAGGTTCAGGGAATACCCTGAACCCTTCATTCAGACGTCTGAAACGTAATATTCAGACGTTTGAATATTGTTCTGGGAAGATTTCCATTCCCAGATTCAGACGTCTGAATATATGGTTTCAGACGTCTGAATTGGTTCATTTGGAACCAGAAAGGAAATAGGCTAAAAAGTGCCTATTTCAGACGTCTGGATTCAAGGATTCAGACGTCTGAATTCTGCCTTTGGAAAATATTTATTTTCCAGATTCAGACGTCTGAATCCTTGATTTCAGACGTCTGAATCAGCATTATTTTGCCTATTTGCCTATTTGCTTGAGAATTCCAATTCAAATCGATTCGTGATGATCCTATTTGTTGTTATCATTTATTATGACTTTGATGACTCCTTTTTAGGGATTTTTGAATATCCATTTCGATCGATTCTTTATCGGTTTCTTTGGATTTTATTCACGTCTTCGAATGTGAATTTTACTGATTGATTGTTCTTACAATCTTCTTGGTGATTTTTCACTTTAAAAATATAAATGTTTTCTATACTAGTAGTACATATCAAAACTCCTTCTTCAAATGATTTCAACACTATTTTATTACAAAGCTCGTTTTCTCAAACCGACTTCTAATCTATTAGTATATACAAACCTTTACCTCACTCGTATGAGAAATCTAATTAAACGACTTAGTAAAACAAGTGGTATGAAACGCTTGCATTTACCTCGTCGGTTAATTCTTGGACTTGTTCGATTGAAACTCTTGTGACAATTTTCTAGTGGAGATCTACAGTTTGTTCGTAAATATTTAAGTTAAGCTAGTGGTTATGGGACATGAAGCTAAGCTCATATATTTACTAGCTTACTGTAATTGACACTTCTCTTTGATCATGACAGTCATCTTTGTGGTTTAGACTAGCATTGTGCGATGTCTCTTTGTCTATGTGGAGGACTGTTCCTCATTTTATTGAGCTTCGTCTCATTTCTTACATGGGTCGTACCTATTTAGGTGCGTCGATGTTTGTTTACACATGGGTCGTACCTTTCTAGGTGCGTCAATGTTTATTACGCATGGGGTGTACCTTTCTAGGTGCATCGATGTTTGTTTACTTCGTGGAGCAATCGGCTCAATAAGTCGGGGCATGGGACGTATCTTTCTAGTTGCGTCGATGTTCGTCTATGCATGGGGCATGTCTTTCTAGGTGCGTCAATGTTCGACTTAGCATGGGGTGTATCTTTCTAGGTGCATCAATGTTAGACATTACATGGGGTGTATCTTTCTAAATGCATCGATGTTTATTTATGCATGGGATGTATCTTTCTAGGTGCATCGATGTTTATTTATGCATGGGGCGTATCATTCTTGGTGCGTCGATGCTAGAGCATGGGGCGTATCTTTCTAGGTGCGTCGATGTTCGACTGTACATGGGGCGTGTCTTTCAAGGTGCGTCGATGTCCAGTTTGTGGGATTGGCCATCCTTTTCTTGTGATTTCTGGATTTCGTGTGTTGAATTCTGGAATTTATGTTTCACCAAATTTTACGATTGGCATTGATATATATGTCATTTATTGTGGCTTGGTGAATGAAATTGGAGTATGACATTCCTTTTGATCCTTGAGTAGATTATTGTGATATTGATTAATCTCTTGTTGATTTTCAGTTACTTATATATCACAGCTTGGCATTGTGATTATTATATGTTTAGTCATATCTCTTATTCTTTATCATTTCATTTGATATTTATAGCTAGACTGATCCGTTTATTATTTTCTTCTTAAGTAATACTCGGGTCAGACTGAGATTTTACAGGTGCTTCTGTTTGACTACTTATCGGACTATCATCCCGACTTTTGATTAACTACTTAGTTTAGTAGTTTTGTTGTATACATTTGAGATACAGACTCTATGATGTATACTTATGCTTTTGTCTAGCACTTGTATCTATTCTTTTTGATATTGTGGATCTTTTTGGACCACTACTCTGATGTACACTTTCATGTGTTATATTCATATCTATTTCTGCCTTTGTGATATGAATTGTCTGTGACTGATTTATGTTATGTTTATTTCTATATTTGTTTCTGAAGATATTATAGCCACTGTGTAGTAGCTTTGAGTTTGTGTCGGTATGTCGGATTTCCCTCTTGATAAGAAATGCATGTTATACTATCTGACATATCGATGCTCGCACAAAGCAATTACACGGATGGTCGCTCCTCAACAGCCTTATTCTCCGTGCTAGTTGACAGCATTCTCCGTAATGTTCTTGGCTAGCGTGGGCATAGAGGTGGGGCGTCACATATATTATATAGTGCCTTTTCACATTCCTATTCAACTCGAGGAGACAAGGTGTATAATATACCAGCGAATGACTTTTGTTTGATGATAATAAACATATATATGTGTATATATGTATTCGTTTAAATCTATTTGTTATTGTACTATTTTATTTTTCAACATAATTAAATAAATATTTGTTGAATATAAAAATAACTCAGAATTCACATTTAAACAAATATTTTATTCAAACAAATAGTTTATTTCAAATTCAAATAGTACAAATTTGAGCTCTCACAACATTTACACATTTTCATTTACAATACAACTTAAATTACAACACAATTTTCACTTTACAATTTACCTCACTACATAATTCACTCGTCACTCGTATTCGATCTTCAACTCTTTTTTAGCCTATATCCAGCATCTGAACCATCTACAAAATAAATGACGCGGTAAAATTGAAAAATAAATATTTTGTAGTGCAAAATAAAGTACGTGTTTTAAAATATTATTTTCCTCAGTTATTTGGATTGTTCGTCATCATTTTTGTTAATTCATCTTGCACGAACAACTTGTGACATGCACGGTGTATCACTATACATGCCACAAGGTCGTGCACACAGATATACGCTTGCTTGTTAAAATTGCAAGGACAGGCGAGCATAAAGTCAAACCCAAGTCGAGACTGGATTAAACTCAAGTGCAACTACAAAACAGCCCCGACATAATGTACACATGAAGCCTCGACCAAAAGTCAGCATGAATGGTCAAAACAACAAAAAGGCAGTTCTCTAAATCAATACAGTCAACATGTAATGCATACGAACACAATGAAGCATGAAAACATGAAGTGCACAGGAGCTCGAAGTAAATTCAAGACTAACAAGATATGGTCAGGAGCAACAAAATAAAAGTTCATATGTGCAACGAAGCAATGCAGTTTTTAACTCAATTCAAATCAAGCTCAATTAGACTATTCTTTCAACCAGACTGTAAATGTACACACTGTTTTAAATATCGGATATCTCGGCCGATATCTCAGCCGAGATCTCGGTTGAAGGCATGGGCGAAACGAAAATAAGATATCGATTGATATCTCGTTTCGAATATATCGGCCAAAATTTGCAAATATCGGCCGATATTTGTAGTGAAACGATATCCCGATATCTCCTCGATATTTTTTTTAAATAAAAATTTAGGCCCATCTCATCTCAGCCCAACTTAAAAAAAAAGACAACCCTTTTCCTTATTAAACTTCTCAGATTTCACATTCCTCATCAAAAACATTAAACTCCTCTTTACGGAAAAAATCGACCTCCCTTCTGGAAAAAATCGAATACCCGCTGCTTAAAAAAATGAAATTTCCGACTGCTCGATCGATTCCAACGCTCGCGATCCCCATTGTTTCCAGTCGGCTCGATTACTTTTGATAGTCTACAGACTACAGCTTCATCTTCGCTCAATCTGGTTACTTCAGTTCTTACATGTATGTAAATTAGGGTTTTTCTATTTTAATGAAATTCAAAATTGAATTTACATGATAATTTACAGTAGATTTGCTTACTGAGCTATTCTTAAAATTTTGGGCTTTAGGGTTTTATACACATGTCAGTAGCATGATCCGAGTACACACAGTGGTTCTCGTCATCTTGTTATTCCTATTAAAGAAAAGAATAATGCAGCTACTAGCAATATATCATGATCATTAACCTCCATAAACTCTGGATTTTGTTATTATTTGATGCAGTGAACTTGATTGGTTGTTAGAGAGTTTGTTCTGTTTGACAGTGTTCTGTTTGATAGGTTATAATGAGGGACATTTTTAAATGAAGGGATACTTCTAATATAAAGGATGTAGCATATAATCTTGTAGTATAATTTATGCAATGTAACCATTGAATAGTTATACAATTCTGATTTTTTGTTTTTTATATTAAATTTAAACTTGCATACGTTTTACATATGATAAGTCAGTCCTTTAGCAGCACTAGAGTATTCCTTGCACCTTAGCATATTAGGCAATTCTGAAATTTTTTCTTACAGAGTCTAGTTTTTAAATTTTTCTTGTTGAAAATATGAGCACTTATGGTTCCTCGCCTATTCATTTATTTGATAAGTCAAACTATAGAACATTTAAAAGAAAAGAATTTGGTTGTAATTGCCAGCTTGTAGAGAATAAGGTGAAGTAATTGATTGTAGGGTTTTTTTTTTTACTTTTGGAATCAGTAAGTTTATAATATATTTGATTTTGTTTTTTACCCGTTTGTAAAACAATCTGCAATTAGTAAATGGGTAGCGTTTCTTGCTATGCATATGGTTCTTTTACATTGTTTATCATATTTTAGTATTGTGTGAACTGATTTGAACAGTTAGAATGGTGGAGATTAGTTGTAGTAATTCAGTACATGTTAAATAAATTGATATCATGTTTTTTTGCTATAAATTATGTTGATATGTTATTTTCTCATTTGAATCATTTCTAGAATGGATACATTATCCAATGCTTCAAATAATCCACTACTGATAATTGAAATAAGTTTCAAAAGCAAAGGCGATCAATTTTGGGAGCATGGCATCAAAATTAAAGGCGGAAAGAGTTCTAAATGCAAATATTGCAATAAAGAGATGAACGGAGGAATCACAAGATTAAAAGAACATCTAGCCAGTAAGCAAGGAAATTGTGAACCGTGTTCAAAAGTCTCCGTTGCAATTAGGCAAAAAGCAATAAAATTATTAGCCATGTCCAAATCTAAAAAAGAAGCCAAGGAATTAGAACGACAAGTGGTCTTGAATAATGTATTAATTGGTGAGGGTGATGTTAAGCATGGGTTTGAAAGATCTATTTCTTGGAGCTCAAATTTAAGAGGACCTATGGATATATATGTATATGTTACTCCTTCTGAAGCTACAAAGGGTGTGACTCAATCAAGTCTTAGTGAAATCAAGAAGAAAGAAAGAGATAATACTTGTGGTTACATAGCTAGATTTCTTTTTGAAGCGGGGATAGCATTTAATGTTTTTAACTTGTCTTCTTTTAAAGAAATGGTGCAAGCGATCGGTTTACATGGTCCTAATTTAAAAGCGCCGTCGATGCATGAAGTTAGTGAAAAGTTTCTTCCTCTTGAAAAGGAGAAAATGAATGAAAGTTTGAAATCTTTTAAAGAAGCATGTAGAATTCGAGGTTGTAGACTCATGACTGATGCATGGACGAATCGTAGAGGTATAATGAATTTGGTAGTGAATTGCAACTCAAAGACTATTTTTATGCACTCAAAGAATGCTTCCGGAGATGTACACAATGCTAAGTACATTTGTGATTTTGTAATTGAAGGAATCAAAGAATTAGGTAAAGAAAATATTGTTCAAATTGTCACCGATAAAGCATCAAACAATATGGCGGCCGCTAGATTGTTATCTTTAGATTATCCAATCACATTTTGGACAAGTTGTGCGGCTCATACTTTAAATCTTATGTTGAAAGATATTGGAAATATAAAACCCATTCGAAGCGCAATATTAGATGGTAGATGCATTATCATTTACATCTATGGACATAAAAAGATTCTCGATTTTATGAGAAAATGCACTAACCAAAGTGAATTAATTCGACCCGGTCTTACATGATTCGCTATGTCATTTCTTTCGTTAGAAAGTCTTTTTGCAAAAAAAAGGAGTTAAGGACTATGATCACATAGGAGGAGTGGGGTTTGTTTTCTCAATCCGAATCATTGGAGCATAAGAAGGTAATCACTTTATATGATGTATGTAAGTTTGTTTTGTAATTTTGCAATTTTGCAATACGTTTGTCCCGTTTTACTGCTGCACTACTGCTGCACTAATTGATAGTACTGCTGCACTAAATTTATTGTTGCAACTTGCCAGTGCACATAATTTACTTAATTACTTCACAGTGCACTAAATTTACTGCTGTAGCACATGGTTACTAAATTTAGTTATATTATAAAATGCCTTAGTTGTATAGTGAACATGAGCGCTCTCTGTCATTTTCCAACAAGTAGAACAATGAGAAATGGAGAGAAAACAATGAGAAATTTAGTCATCATCTTCTTCTTTTTACCAAAAGACATGACCAGTTTGAATTGGCTACCTGAAATAGATTGCAAGCACCTCATTGTACTCATTTATGGAGAGTGGAATTTTAAAGTTTTGTTTAATATGTTTATAGTTCCATTAAAAATATGCTATGTTGTAACATGGTATAAAGTTAAACATGTCTACGTATAACTATATGTCATGTCATGTTTTGTATCAAGTCCATATCCAAATCTATGTCCTTGTTGCCACTTTCTTACAAAAATAATATACACAAGTAATACAATGCTCCGTAAGTTGTTTGCATATTTGTGCATGAACGTTCACTTATCTGTATTTAAGAACCTCGAAGAATGATAGTAATATAGTATCAAAAGTCGAAAGTTTAGAAATGAAAATTTAAATAGTAAGGTAGAAACTGATAAGTATGACATTGAGCATATAAGACAATAAAAGATGTTAGTGTGTGTCCACATTTTGAAAACAAAACATGCAGAGTAGGCTTGAAAACACAGTCATGCTGATTAGTCTTATATCATAGAGGCTAACAGTTAATCTCGTGCTTCATGTTTTTATACGATTTATGCCATTTATTGCTAATAATGATGCAGGTTTATTCCCATGATATGTGAGTAATAATGATACTAGTACTGCCCTAGTCAAATATTTTGTCGCTTGGTTAACATAGTTGGTAGGACCAATTATATAATATAATTTTAGTGTTGTTTACCTAACATAAGGTTGGGTTTATCAGTATACATATTTTAAACGCACTATATTCCTTAATACAAAGTAGGAATCTGAGATCTACAAAGCAGTTGTAGTTGCACTATAATAACATAATAAATAGTTTGATATTTATGTACTGTGCTTTTATATTACTTGGGCGAGGCAACTAAATGGTACGGGCTGGCACCGATCATTACTAGCATTTGCTGCACTAAATAAATCTGACAGTGCACTAAATAAAACTTGACAGTCTACTAAATTTACTGCTGCACTAAATAAAACTGACAGTGCACTAAATAAAACTTGACAGTGCACTAAATAAAACTGCTGCACTAAATAAAACTGACAGTAGTTGAGTTCTCACGCCCTAATTCAATGACGGTGCAATTTTTTCTCTTATTTTCTATGTGAATAAGTTTGCAATTGTAGCGACATGCTGCTTTTTTTTATGTCAGTACTTATATAATTTACCCATTGTTAATTGCCTTTTATGTAACACGAATAATAAGTAGTCCAACATTTTGGGAACATGTTGAGCTTGCACTCCAAATTTTTGAACCGTTAGTAAAAGTGCTTCGAAGAGCTGACGGTGATATACCTTCAATGAGGTGGCTTTATGGTGATTTAGAGAATGTGAAGAATGATATTGCTGAAGCACTTAACCATAAGGAAAAGAAATACATAGCAGTTTGGGCAATAATTGATAAAAGATGGAATCACAAATTGAAAAATGAGTTGCATCTAAGTGGATACTATCTGAACCCTGTTTACTATTATAATAAAAGAGAAGAAATAGAGAACAAACCAGATTTCATGGATGGGTTCTCTTCTTGTCTTTTTAAAATGTACAAAAATGATTATGTTGCTCAAGACAATATAAGTAAATAATTGGGTATTTATCAAAATCAAGAAGGGACGTTTGGAACTGTGCAAGCCTTAAGACAAAGGAATAGTTCTTCGTTTAATCCAGGTACATTTCTTTAATTAATTTGTTGCTTATCTACTTAAAGTTTGCATATGATGGTTTGTTCTATATCATTAAGTTGGCGTACCCTTAAGTTTGCAAATGTTGGTTGAGAAGAAATGTTATGTTTGCAAATTAATAGTGTCTGCATGTGTTAAAGAATATGGCCTGATATACAATATAGCTTTGTCCGCAAATTAATAGTGTCTGCATGTTTATGCAATGCCATTATCAATTATAGCTTGCTTGGGTTTTCCAGTTTTGAAAATGATATTCAATATTATCCAAACGATATGTAATTTTCTCATATTGTGATTCCATCATTATGATGTATCTTTTTTAGTTACTTGGTGGAGAATGCATGGTGGATCTGCACCGGAGCTGAAAAAATGGCAATAAGATTTTTAAGTTTGACTACAAGTTCATCGGAATGTGAGAGAGCATAGAGTGCATTTGAGATGGTAAACAAAATTATTTTGTTTTATTTACATAAGTTGCAAAACATTTATATTACAACATTCAAAAATAACGGACAACATTTAAATATACAAGTGTTATCTATTTTTTTCCTCTTCTACTAGTCCATTTTCACTCTTGAACCTTAATATCATAATTGTGTAATCACCATTAACCTGGAATTATATAAAAGAAGTCAGATCATAAATATCAACAATGCAAGAAATCAAATAAAGTAGACTCCTTAACATTTGAAATTTAGATCACAAATATTCAACGTCTATCATTTTCTAATGATTGCAGGCACATACAAAAAAGCGAAATAGACTACATGCTGATAAACTTAGAGATTTGGTTTTTGTCAAATTTAATTCTCAACTAAATTTGGTACAGGTACAAGAGATGCTCTTTTAGCCCCCAATAGTCATGAAGGGATGGTGGATGAATTGGTTGGTTGCTCTACAAAATCTAATGTTGATGGTACACTTTCAGACAATGATACAAATGATGAAGTTTTCCCCGGAGAAGGATTAACTTGGGCAGAAGTTTCTAAAGCCATGGGAAATGAGGGGTATAAAAGACCTAAACGAGCTAAAAAGAAAGCTAAAACATATCATGGGAAAAGTTCATCAAGAAAGCGCAAATCACTTTTTGACGAAGAAGATGAATTAGATATGATGTCACATGAAGATACTTCATCATCTTCGGAATCTGATTCGGAGTTCGATGAAGAATAACTTATAAAATATATTAATGACTCTCTTTATTCAACCGTATACTTGGTTTAGATTTAGAAATATAAATGGTCAAAACTTTGTTTTATTTTGATTTGACCATCGTGCACTTTTTGCATGTTTTGTATAAGAATATATAACTGATTAAGAAATTATATTTAAATTTCTGTTCCTTTGCATGTCTTTTGTTCTATGTTCTTTTATGCACGTACTACATATGTACATACATGTTTTCTAATCTATGCTATTTTTTGTTTTTCTCTTGTCTTGTTATATATATGTGACATTATATGTTAACTTATGATAATGACGCATACTTTCTTTATATTGTGTAGATCCAACTGTCCAAGATAGAAATGACATAGATGTTCTTTCGAGCAATCGATGACAATGGTATATGGTGTGATTTTACAAATCAATTAAGCTTAAATTTTCATTTATTTCGGTATATGTAAATATTATTGCATAATCAAATTAATTTAAAACATGAAACATTGAAATATACGCCGATATGGTCCCGAGATGAACTTCAAGGTCCGATATGTAAATCCGATATGACATCCGAGTTGCACTCGTTTCGTCTGAGACTCCCTCGATAAGATACCGAATCACTAAAATCGCTGAGACGAAACATGACCGATATTCGAGATTTAAAACCTTGAATGTACAAAGGCAAGAACAAGACCACCACACAATGCAACACAGACCAGAAACAACATACAACACTTCTAACATGCACAGGTGAGCACATGAAAACAACATGCAACCAGGAGTTCAAAGGCAACCGGACTTCAGGCTACACATGTGTACAAAGTGGTGCATGCAGCAAATCACATAAGCAAAGACAACGATGGAGCAGTGGAATAAGGCTACCTCTACATGCAGGCATTCAGGCACAAGTAAAAGGATGGAACAAGTACACGTAGTCTAGGCAAACCATGGAACATAATACAAAAGCACCAAGTTTACTAGACCACGTCAATGAAATGACTCAAAGCAATGCAATTTAACTTGAAGCAAATACAGACACCGGTTCTATACATATGTAATAGAGAAGACTACAAGAACAGAGGCATGAACATACTTACTTCATTCAGATGGAACGAGACCATGATAATAAAGCTTCATACATACTCATATGAACATGAATGCAACTAGACTTAAAATGGAACCATACATGCTCAGGTTCAACCAACATGTACAACCATACAACCAGACCAAACCAGCCTAGAACAATGTAGAATTAAAATGAAAACAGCATGACATGCTCACAAATTCAATAACTCGACATAGAAATGACTACAATGCAACAAGACTTCAGAGAATACAAGTTTAATGCAATGGTCACTACATTCAGGCACGTACACTCGACCAGGCAACAATCAACTTCTGTTTCAACACAGCAGTGTACAAAGAAGCAACAACTAAGTGCAGATTCATGGTGACACACATCAAATCAGGCTCCAACAAGAATTTATGGCCAAAGAATCACACACGCATGAGCACATATAAAAGCAAGCACTCGAAGTAAGAGAGGATTCAACAGTTCGAACAAAGTCAAATGAATTTACTCAGAGGTCATAAATAATCGTACTTCAAAAAAAGTGGAATGACGAACGAGTAAAATAGTCCAACAAAAAACATCATTTGTTTAGAAAAATTGAAAATTGCCAGCAAAGAATGGAACAACAAGTCACTGATGAGCATGTAATCAAATCAAGTTTATCTCAAACTATAAGCATCTAATGAACATGTCACAGGAGTAAAGAATGAAGCATATTCAAATATGTCACAAATATAATCGAAGGAAGATCAAGTCAGAAATCACAAGTTCGTTCGATCAAAAATCAATGCAAGTGATAAAACCATGAAAATTTCAAACCCAAGTATACGAACGAAATTATAGGGTTTTCACTTCTATAAATTAAACCTAAGATCATCATCGACACATCATCGAAGTCGAGAATAATCAAAATCGCAAAAGGGAAAGAATCACATACCAATTTCATATAATTCAGACTCGACAATGAAGCAACCGTGAGCACTCAAAGCCAGGAAGTTGATTGACAAAGCAAATCGAAGAAAAATTATCACTTTAATCAAACAATTTGAATCGGCGTCTTCAATTTGGAAGAAACCCTAATTTTTTGAAGAGCAACAAAAGGAACGACCGAATATTGCGCAAACAAAAACGGGACATTCTCTACTTTGTTTATTTGGGTCGGTTTTTCATTGGGATTCATTTATAATAATAGGGTTTCGATTTTTAGTGATTATTTATAACTTTCTATTTTAAAATTTGTGTAAATTTCTATTTTTGTAACTAGGTACAAACTAGGGGCGTAGTTTGAGAATTTGCAACTCAGTGGCTGAGTTGTGGCAGAGTTTTGAGCGTAGAGTTATGTTAATCAAGTTAGCAGGTGTCGCGAGTTTATGTCTTTTTGTAAGCGTCTAATTACCTAATTTCTAATAGAAACCTTGGAGGCAACATGTAGGCAAGTTATTGTCGAAGCTGGGTAAAATTGTGTGTGCTCTTTACTGCATTATGTTTTGTTTTTATTTTTATTTCCATATTACTTTTTAGTATCACACTATTCACCCACCCCCACCCACAAGGGTGAAAACGATCCTACACAAGGATCTTGCTAACCTTACAAGACTTACAGTTGGTGCCCGAAGGTGGGAAGGGAGAAGCAACGATTCACCTGCTGTTAATCAGGTTAGGAAATTTTATCTTTGTAAACTTATTGTTAGTAGAGATATGCAATCCTTTTAGCAAGTAAATACAATTAGTGAATGTACAGAGGAGTTTTTCTCATATTTTATATTATTTTCCATAGTATAACTTGCACTTTAACGTGAATTGTGGTCTACCTTGTCATATAAAATCATGTATGCCGCTTAAGATTTATATTCAAATTGAAAATTTAAAAAATTGTAACGACCCATAATTTTCGACAATTAAAATCTGTTAACTTAATAGGATTTGTAATTTAATAATTGGAAAGAATAAAAATTTGGGATTTATTAATGAAATAATAACTAAAAATGAAAGGTAACAATGTTAATTAAAGTTAATTATTAACAATTGAAATGAAATTCCAATAAAGGAAATAATGTAAATGTTATACTTGGTTTTAAATTGAATATGAGAAAACAAATGTAAATATTTAATTAACTAATGAAATAATATATTGTTAATGATAATTGAATAGAATTACTGTTATGTAAGGAATAGTAAAATTTGTTTATAAATAATGAATTTATAAATGTGATGAAAAGGTTATTGGTAACAATTATTATATGTAACCTACTTATTTAGTCCATTAAATTTAATTAGAAATCAATTGCAATTAACTCGCTTAATTAGTGCAGTTAATGTAGGTAAGTTAATAATTCGAATGTTGATTAATTAGTGGAATAAGGTATAATTAATTGTCATTGATAATGGTAGTAGGGTAGTAGTAGTTATAACAATTAATTGTAAATAATAAACTTGCAAATGTTATAAAGTGTAATAATGGTGACGACTGTTGTTTGTTACCAATTTTCAATTTTCAATGTTTCTATATTACTCTTCAAGTTGACAGTTTCTTTAAACAAGTTATCCTTTTCTAGTTTAGTTTTATCAAAATCAATAGTCATTGTCTCATTTTCAACCAAACTATTTTTAATTTTTTCTTGAGATAATTCTAGTTCCCCTTCTAATGTAAATGTGGTATGCACGGTCATAAAAGGAGTCGTTGTAACTCAATTACTTAGTTTTCGTATGCGTGTTATTGTTGGTTTAATGTTTATAAGCCGTAAGTTGTTTATGTAAGAACAGTTTGTGTTTTTATTTCATGTGCTACATTCGTTTGAGAGGATGAATGTTATGTGTTGGAATTGGATTACTCCACTGAAAGTAAGTTGAGAAATAATAACTGATAAGTAATACGTAAATAGATACAAATGTAAGCTCGTGATACATAAATCGTCATAATACATGTTCAACGATACATAATTCAATTACATAAAATGAACACCCAAATTTACATTTACTTCTCCCACAATCTACGAGGACTCAACTTGTCGAATGATATGCCCTTATTCAATAGTGCGTTGCGATATTGCAGGTTCAACTTCTCCAAACGGGAAATTTTTGCTTGCATCTGAAGGGCATAAGAAACTCCCCTCGGACACATTTCCGGATCTTTCCATTTAAAAAAGTTACAGCATTCAACATCGCTGGGCCATAACTTACTATTGTTGTACGATTCATATTGGTAAAAGCGACGGCCCGCATTCCTTTCATTCCGACAAAAAACATGCAGACTTGAACTAGCATTGTTAGGCTTACGACGAGCTAACACATATATTAATTTTCCATGAAGTGATTATTGTATTGATTCACCGCTAACCACGACCATTGTTGATGTATAGCCACCCCTAGAGGGGGGCAAGTTTTCAACCTGCGTCTCAGGGACGAAATCAACCTCAACATTTTCTTCATTAAGAGGCGCAAAGCCTTGTTGCTGTTTAAATTCGTCATACATTTTCAACATAATCTCGTTGTCAAGCTCCCAATTGTCCATTTTCAACAACCTTTTTCTTGAAAATATCAATGTTGGAATTAGCCTTAATTGCAAAAGATTAAACAAATTTAATAGTTTTTATGGAACATACCTTTTTGTCAAATCTCTAAAAGATATTCGTTTTCGTCGGGAAATATTGAAATTATGGAAGAGAGATATGGCTTGGGTTTTGGGTTCTTTCTTTGGTATTTGGTAAAGTGAAATATGAGGAAGGTTGAAGGGTAGGGTTTCTGCTTTGAAACCCTGCACACTACAATGGCAACTTTTTAAAAGTCGCCTTCTCGCGGCTTTTGAAAAGTCACCCTAGAAGTGTGCATGGTTTCAAAATAGAAACCCTCATCGCCATTTTCAACAACACACTAAACTTCACTACGATCAAAATTCAACATTTCAATCAAATTCAAACATCCAACATCCGACATCTCAAATTACAACATCCACCAATTCAACATTTAAATTCAAAATCCAACATCTTACAATTCAAGAATTGCGTTCTAATTCCGACATCCAGCCATTCAACAAAACAACTAATCCCAATATTTGAACAATTCATTAAACAAAACAAAATCGGACAAAGCATGTCATTAACTTATACCATCCTCACTACTTCAACCTACGAAGTTATAGTGGAGTTCGTCTTGGTTTCCTCATAGACAATGGAATTTCATCCGATGAATCCCCCTCTTCGCTTGCTTGCATAGGATCTATAGGCTGTGAAGGGCGGGGAGTAACTTCAAACTATGTTTCTTGAGATGAAGAAGCGCCTTTTCGATGTCTCCGTCGTTGATATGTACGAGTAGTAGGAGGAACGCCGTGGGGTTCTATGCCATGTTCGATGAGCGCCTATGGCGGAGGTGGAGGAAGCGGTCTTGGTCTTGTTAATTTGTTCCTCCCCAAAATAGATTTTGAGATGCGTTTTACACTAAAGCATTTCCCGTACGACCTTTCAGGAACCTCTTGTGAAAGCTCGTCCACAATCTCGATCGCACGGTAAATGTCGTCCGCGTGCCATAACATAAAATAAATGGAAAAATATAAATTTCAAATATTTGAACAAAGATTGTACGTACTACGTACCACATTCCTTTCGAGGGGCGCTTTGGAAGTGTAAGGGTATGCAACAACGGGAGGCGCCGTAGGTGGCTTGATGGCACGAATAACATATCAACATGTTATGTTCTAGTACCAAGACAGATATTCTTCTCCAGACAATGTGAATTTGCGTTGTTGTTGTGTGTGCATGTAGTGCTCGATTCATGTCTCAATCGCCATAGCATACTTTCCAGCTTCAATATCAATTCTGTAATGCGGTGGTTGTTCCGGTAAATACTGGATCATATCAAACTGCCTCATCACTCGGTCGAGAAGATGATAGGCGACATCATTAAAGCAAATAAAAGGAACACAATATGTCCACAGCTGAATGGAAGTGGTACATAAGTTTGGTAGATCTCCAAGTACACCTGCATATGGGGTCCAAGTCAGAGAATGATAGTCTAGCACATTGAACTCATTACGGTAGAAGGCAACATGACGCCTCGGCGATGAAACAGTGCTTTTAGGTCCAACACACCAGTAGAAATATAAAATTGTAACTTATCAAATCCGAACAACTATACATACTATACTATAGAATTAATTATATCTGGCACCGTATGACAATGATAAATCAATCGCCCTCCTCCTCCTTATGGTTATTCTACCTACAGGCATAATAGTCCAACACCAAAGTTGCAAATAATATTATACACGTGATTTCAGTTGGATAAGAGAATATGAAATAACTAACGGCGAAAGTAAATAATGGAAATATCGTACTAGACTCACACAACCACCAATGCTTGCGCTCTGCTTGCGCTCTGCTTGCGCTCTCTTGCAAAGCAAGCCTCATCAGCTCGCAGTAAGTATACGCTAGAACCGCACTGCCCCAAGAATACTAGCGATAAACATCAAAGTTTTCTAAAAATGAAAGCCATCTAAGCCATATCCGTATCTTCGAATGATCGCATATCAACCTCATGCAATATAACGGCTCTGGCTCGTCGCTGAATCTAAATCTCCGTGGAGTCTGCTGGTATGTCGTCCGCAAATTGTTGCCTAAACCATCTTGTATGTATCATTTTATTTCTCCACCACTCCTCTGCTAGAGGTGTCAAACCTAGGAGATCTTGGCATAAACTAAGGTAATCAACTGGATCAGGGTCGGTCAACGGAGCACCGTCTATGGGTATGCCAAGTAAGCACACAACATCACCCAACATGATAGACATCTTCCTAGTACGTAGGCGAAATGTAGATGTTTCTGGCCTCCATCTATCCACCAAAGCGGTGATAAGATGATGATCCAACTGGATGAGCCCCACCCTAAAAACCAGTCCAAATCCAGCTTGGTCCATCAACTGTATAATGCCTAGATGAGCAGATGTTACTCTATTCATTTTAGATGAATGATCTATGATTCCGTCTGCAATATTGCCCTGTCAAATACCACAAAATTATCATCATGTACCATACAATATCATTCAATATTTGTACATTTCAAAAACTAAGAATTTTACCGCGGCAAATTCCGCATGCCGTTGTTGCAAATATATGACAGATCCATCGATAGGTCCAGATAGCATCTCGAAGTGGTCTACACATATATAAGTTAACAAGATTTTTAAATTTATTTTCCAACATCAACACTAGGAATTTAGGCATTGTTTTTCAAAAATTTAATAATGATTTCATCCATACTAAGATATTTCAACAATCAATGATTGCTTACAAATCCTAAAAACCAATAGTTTGCAATTTTCTTTAAAATCCTAAAATTGAAAGGATTTTGATTTATCTATACCTACAGGTGCATCCCACGTAGAAGAGCTTGTCATCTTCTGATTTGTTGAACAAAATGCTAAATATTTTAGGCATTTAACGAAAATTTCAGATTTGATGGATTTTGAATTTTTTGGAGATGAAGAGGAAAGTGAGAAAGTGACGGAGGAAAAATATGGGGTTCTGGTTTTGTAACAGAACCCCGTTTGGGCGTCTTTTGAGAAATCGCCCACCGGCGACTTTTCAAATATCGCCCAATTTTTTTTTAAACATGTATGCGACTTTTGGGAAGTCGCCAGTGGACGGCTCATCAAAAGTCACATACATGTTTTTGGCAAAAATTTTTTGCAATGACGATTTTTAAAAAGTCGTCAGTACGTTTTGGCCAACTCAAAACTGAACTGGACAAAACATAGCTAAAGTTGATATTAGCTTTTAAAGTGGGCTGTTTGCGATAATTAGTTTTAAAAGGGGGCTAAATTGAAAAAAGAAATCCTAAATTTTGTAGCATATAACCAAATAAATAATTATTTCAGTATTAATTGAAAGCTTCATGGCTTTACCCCTTTCAGCTTAACCAACTTCAAAATGTTGGGAAAAAAAAATCAAATTTTGCTCAATTTTCATTTGCTAAACCCAATTAATGTTTCCAATACACTTGATAACAATTTTCAATTTACTTGAAAATTATTGATAAACACGTCTGCAAGTTGCAACTGTCCGTAACCCTTTATAGTAGCAGAAAATCCAACGGCGGTATGCAGCTTCACTTTTTTGGTACCGTACTGCCTTGACATGAAATGGTGCACTAGGTAACCCAACCTTGCTCACTCCCTCGTCGTCAAGTCACCGCTTGAAGCTCAGACGTTAAAATCACATTAAAATTCAAATTTTCCTCTCCGAAAATCATTGAAATTATAAGCCGGTGTCGTTTCAACTGCCTGTATAATGATCGGACGGCGAGTATCGATCAATCGAATCCTACGGCGAAGTTGAGGTTGGAGAATAACTTTGAGAAAAGAGAAGTAAAAAAGAAAACGTGGAGCTTAAACCGGCTCAATTATTTTGGATAAATCTGTTGTAATTTTCCTACAAAGGAAATGAAAGATCCATTCGGAATAATGGTTAAATTTTTGCGAGGTTCCGATAGGTAAGGGGCATGTTCTTTGCTAGTGCTCTACATTTGGAAAAATATATTGATTCTTTTTTGGTATATTTTAGGCTTTGGTGCTCACAGTAACTGTATTTTGTTGGGTTGTACATGATTTATGGCAATTGTTAGTACAAATTCCATGAACATGGACTAATTTTTTAAGTTTTAGAAAGTTCCAGCTTGTGTAGGTTTTGAACTGGATAAATTGGAGTTAATTTAGGAAACTAAAACAATATTTCTCCTAATTTGTAGGATTTGTTGCAGTTATCTCTTGTCCTGATCTCCTTATTTTGTGTATAATACGACTAATTACTGAAATTAACTCCAAATGCTGCGATCATTTCTATGAAAACCCAATTACATCACATATAGTTTCCGTAAATTTGAGTAGTTAATTATTTCCTTTATATCAGTAGAATTATTTACTGACATGGGCATAATATAGACAACATAGTTTTATGAATATTTGAAATATACACTTCAATTAGCAAACTGGTGCACTAAGAGATCTGAAGTTAAAGCAATTCGTTATCAGTTGCATCAAAATTAGTCAAGAGCAACAAATGCAGAGTTGGAAAAGGAAAAGATGATTATATTCTCAAGTTCTCTATGATGCTTCAATCTGCTAAACAAAATTGGAGAAAAGCATATCAAGTGCAGCAGGTATTCATCATCTATTATGAAGATAATGTGCGTGCCTACCTTTCTATGGCGATTCTTCATTCTATATTAGCAATAGTTTTCTTTTTTTTATATCAAATGGCATGTCCAGATTGAGGTCAGGTTAAAAATAAGATGCTCATCAACATGACTTTGTACTAAGTTGAAATCTTCAACAAACAAACAAATCGAAACTAACTTCGTTTGTGATCAAATGCAAAATCGGTAATCGAAATTAACTAACAGCTTGTAATACTATTTTACGTATATTGCCTACCGAAATGGCTAAATTAAAACTACATCCACACCAGATTACTTTACAGTTAACATGATAATGCGGCACCTTTTTTTCCCTTTCTACTAGCGTTAGAAATGAAATCATACAAACTTTTCTTTCATATGATTTCTTTTTTGAATTCCTGCATATTGCTAAAAAAAATGCAAAAGATTTTTGAAATTTTATCTATGATGTGTGAATTTGCAACCATTGAAAATGAGAGGTTACTGATACAAATATTTAACTAGTATTTCTTTGGAAATGTAAATATATATAAAAGTATGAGGCTGATAATAATAAAGTAGTTTCTTTATGACTGACTGGGGCTATATAGAGTTATACTGTTTAGTTTCACTAATTTGAACCAGTTTCTGGTCTGCCTGACCCAAGTTATTGTGTGGTTCACCTTTTTGTTTGTTTTCTTTTTAAAGCTCATTATATAATATAAGCATAATCAAGATGGGGGGAAAAAACAGTAATCCGACATAAGCTGAAATTATAAGTTTACATTTTTGCAACTGCAGATGTGAATGTTGATACCGACATCTTACTACATTTAGCAAGAAGGAATGGATACTACTGCAATGACTGGTAAGCTAAAATTATCATCTTAGTCCCACATTACCAAATATTAGTTAATAATTCCATACAAATATCAATTCTTCATCTAAACAATTGCCGAGCTTAGTAACGTGAGCTTGTGACCAAGTGGGGCATCAAAGTGATGGAATGTTGGGTCATGTTAGTGGATTTGGGTACATTGTGCAATTAGCTGGTCCGCCCGATCCAAGTTGCTGAGTGGCCTGTATAGTTGGGCTGTAAGGCCTGACTATGCTGGCTGTAGTACAGGAGGCAATGCGTCAGGCTGGTCACAGAGCAGCGAAAACTCCTTGCTCTCAACGGTGGATGGATAACGGTCTGCTGCACTTTGTTCCCATAATGGATTCGGTAACAATTCTCTAACAAACCATCATTTTTTCCCACAATCTATTGGTAAAACACAATTACTGCTCTGTCAAGTTGTTGAACACTTATTGCTAATCTATTATATATCTCGAGTTCACCATATTAAAGCTTTTTTACATCCAGTTTGAAGTTGTTAGCATTCGGTCTGTTGGATATTTCTGTTATCTTGCATGTTACCTCAAAATTTTGAATTAATCCACGTTTTACACTAGAGTTTCTTCAGTATCAAATCCAGGGGCATTTCTAGTAAATAGTTTATTGACATCTCTTAGGACGTATTGTTATTTTACTTTTCGTTATCACTAATGCTTCATTTGCTGATATAGAGTGAGCCATCAGCCATGAGAAACATATTGATATAATAATATAGCAAAATAATATTATTATACTTCGTAAGCATATGTTTTATCTGTATCATAAATAGTTGTATCTGCAAAAGAATTATTGTGTATTTATTATAGGATTTGCCTTTTCTTTGAAATTGACATGAATATTTAACAGGTTTGTGAGAAGCTTGGACCTACCTTATTTGGTTATATAAAGAGAAATAGGTAAACACCTTCTCCAGTTAGCCTTCCTAAGTTGAGCACCAGCTTTTGAAATCTGTAGCATGTCCGTGAATCAGTTTTGATACATTTTATATTTAATATAGCATGCATTACAATTGTTTTAGGGTTGCAGTTTGGGTTCTGGGAACTTTGATGTGTCAACGTATAGGTGTGAGATGATTTCATTGCTTGCAAATTATACTTAACAGCTTAAGGTTTTTGTTTCCGTCGACAAGGTACATACATATCAACATGACTAGATAATTGAACACACACACACAATGACCACATTACCCTTGCAAACACAAAGAAGGAACAAAATTTTACCAGAGCTAGGTTTCGATCCTGGGCCCTGTGGGTTACGGGCCCACCATGCTTTCGCCGCGCGACTCTAATTGTGAATCAGCTATAAGAGTGTATTATTTAGAATAATACACAAGTAGCACCTAAATCCTACCCCAAAGAACATGGTCTTATATTGTGTAGAGTGTGGTCAATATTTCTTTCCCAAAATCATTAAACTGTACTATCCAAATTTTAAGTTGTATGCCGTCTCATAATGCATTATCATTTTTTGGATGTATATTTCATCAAAAAGTTATAATTTTTTCAATTGTCACATGCATTTGTCTTCAAGAAAAAGGGAAATCAAGAAAAAAAATATGCACCTTGGATTGTAAAAAAAATTACATAAAATAAAGCTCATAGACAATTTTTTTATAAAGAAAATGTAATGTGTGGCTCGCATTGTATTAGAGTGGATGCGTATATTGGATTGTAATTAGTCTCACATCGCAATATATCACGGACACACACACATATGATTGGTAACACGTAATAACAAATGATTTTTTTTTGTTACAATAAGTCTTCCTATGAAAATGCGCATGGTGGAGATACGAGAGGGTACCAAAAATTTCATTAGGAAAGCCTTTTTGCACCATGTGTGGTATGTGATTTGGTGTGCCTTCTCATGTGCACCGCACCAAAAGGTGCAATCATTGCAAGCACTATGACGCGCCTTGTAATGCTGGAATTTATTTCTAAAGTAAAAATATGATAATAATAAAGTTAACCTACTATGCTAGATATGGAATGCATAATTTATGATTTCGTAGACGAATGGCTCATCCAAAATAGTCACTTGTTTTATTTTCTGAATTCCCATTAAATTCTAATTCATAGAAAATTAGATGCTTCGATCTATAGGAAAAAAAATGGTATGAGTCATGATACGGCACATATCCCACTTTATTGGTATAATTGCCATTGCTCATTGTTCACTTTATAATATATATTTTGTTGATCTTCTAGCCCATATACGTGAAAGAGTAGATTTGCTAGCAAGATACTTAACGAGTAAATCTAGGATGCTATAATCAGGCCAACATAATTTCTCTGACTTACATAAATTGTTCAAGTCATCTTGTCGAAATGATCCTAGTTAACCATAGAAGCCTTGCACTAAGTAAACAAAATAAACCTGTTCGATATTATTTCAAAACGATGCCTGAACTTAGGAGTACAATAAATTTGTTGGTGATTGAACCTAGAATCACTTGTTTCATAAACTAGTGCCTTGTCCTTTTATCCAAAAAGAATAAATATCATTTGAATTCACGTAATATTACAATTTAAAAACGCTTCTAGATGCGACAGTCATAACCAAAAAGATGTATTAAATTTGTATGATTCAAAATATTTGCCAAAGAAGAAAGGAAATTAATTGATTAAGACACGTATGAAATAGGAGAAAGGAAAGAAAATTAATTAATTTGCACAATCAATTAATTAATTGCTATATGGAGAAAGAAAAATTTGTACACGAAGATTCAAATCGGGGAAAATTATGGAAACCCATATTGTCATTACTATTTGGAAAGGTTTCAAGGAAACTGGACGATTAATTTACTTAGTCTTCATGTAATTTCTTCAATTTTAAGTCTATATAAATGAAGGTAGAGCATCTTCAGAAAATCCTATTTTTCGCAGTCAAGTAAAGTTAGAGGATTTGAGCGCAAACAAATATTTGAAGAAATTGATTATTTAATTTTTAATTATAGGTTAGTCTCTCTAAATTTCTACCTATAATTGTTGTAGTATCTTTTTTGTATTCTTTCTTTTTTCCAGTAAAATAAAGAATAGTTGTTGGGTCTTTGGATACGTAGATAATTTGACCGAACCACGTTAAATCTTTGTGAGAATGATCCTAGTTGACCATAGAAGCCTTGCAATTAAGTGAACAAAATAAATCTGTTCAATATTATTTCAAAACGATGTCTAAATTTAGAAGTACGATGAATTTGTTGGCGATTGAACCTATAATTACTTGTTTTGTAAGCCAGTGCCTTGTCCTTTTATCCAAAAAACGCTTATCATTTGAATTCACGTAACAATGCAATTTATAAAATGTTTCTATATGATTATTAATTGAGTTTTTTGTTGCAAAATTTTATTATAGAGTATATTTGGAGGGAAGATGATACTTAAAGCATGACGTTAGTGCAACTCTGAGTGTCCCAACGTAAAATTTTCATATTTTACATCAAAATATTAAGGCCTTCCTGTCTGAATGCCCTGCCATGGTTGATTTAGGACAGGTGTATAAAATGATTTGTTCAACGTGATCATTAGTTTGTCTAAATTTAGGAAAGAATAAAATATATGGACTTTTGGGATTGAATTCAAATTTTCTTGTTTCGCAGACCAGCATCTCATTCGGTTGGTCACAATCCACTAATCCCGTCTTTTGAGTAAGCATAAAATTATGTTTCATACAATACTTTAGGATGTTGCAGTTTGAACTGGAAAAGGATGTTATGAATTATGACTGTAACAAAGGTAGTCAATTCAAAAAAGCACAATAAGGCTCAAAACTGTATCAATTAAAAAAGATGGAATAAAATTGCTCCTCATAACTGCTTTAGTCTTACAAAAAATAGTCGTAGACCATGGCACGTCATATGGTATTTATTAGTACAAGTGCTATTTCTTATGTCCAATTTTTAATATCCATTCTGAGTTTTTAGGATTTACTCCGTTGTATGATATTTGCAATTTCTCTCTTCATTGTATACATTAACTTATAAACTATTTGAGCAATATGAGTCTAACGAGTAAAGGGGAAAGCTAACGAATAAATTTGCAGATTTAGTAGAACACTGAAGAACTTGCTATGCTTGATAGTGTAGATGGAGGATAACCGATAGAACTGCATATAGCAGTAGCCATAAGTCGAGCAGCTAATATGCTCAGATATTACACTAGCGCAGCTGATAAAATACACAAAGAATGATACTGAAATTATCCATAAAGTATCGAGGTATACAAATTACAATATACTTTTATGCAATAGAAACATATCTATATGCTCTATATCATGACATCAACATATACCCGATTTACCGATATAGTTGTTATTGCTTATTATTCGATTTGTAAGATGTATTTTACCAGGTTTTTATGTAAAATTGTGTTATAAATTCGATTTTTTGGTAAGATAAGATACTTAAAACAAATGCTTAAATCCATTGGGCCACAGAGCAAGATTTGAGGTTTCGGCCAAAACATTAAGATTATGATCGCTTTAGTTTCAAGAGGGAGCTAAACGAAATTGCATCTCAGTATGAAAACTTGAAAGTTTCAAAATTTTCTAGAAGGAACAAAATAACCATAATTTGAGTTTCAAATATATGAATATTCAAAATCTAAAATTTTAACTTTGGAAACGTACAAAGCACAAAATATATAAATAGTGTAACCAAAAAAAGTTGAAATTAGAGTAATGAATAAGCAGGACAAATTTTTGATATAGGGTTTAAAAAAAACTTATTCTAGCTTTAGGCCTCATTGAAAACCAATTGCAGAATTATGCTTGATTTTGTATGGCTTGCGCGGTTTTAAATTACGCAAGCTTTAAACTGTAACTGTAGCTTGCGCAATTTTAGATTACACATACAATTTATAGCTTGTCCAATTTTAAATCTCAAGCTATACAAAACCATGTATATTTCTTCAATTGGTTTTTGGTGTGACCTTAGAATAAGTTTTTTTTGAATGTCTATATCAAAAATTTGTTCGAGTAAATATTTGTTAGTGTTATGGATATTTATAAATAGTCAGCATTGTTGGTTTATATCTTATGTCTTGACTAAAGATAAATTATACATGTTAATGTAAATAAAAAATAGCTATAATTATATAAAAATAAATAAAAAAGTTGAAATTGAAATTTATAAATTATATCAAAATTCTTAAAATAACAAAAGTTCGAGACCGAAAATGAAATCTCGAAACTTGCCATAGAGTCGCATATCTTATTATTCGAATTTATACAAAATACAATTCATAAAAATACCTTTATATGCTTCTACGTTAATATAAAAATGTCTACATTCTATATCATAATACCAACATGTGCCCGATTTATAGGTATAGTTGATATTGCTTATTGTTCGATATAC
Source organism: Allium cepa (assembly GCA_030765085.1). Lineage (NCBI taxonomy): Eukaryota > Viridiplantae > Streptophyta > Magnoliopsida > Asparagales > Amaryllidaceae > Allium > Allium cepa. The sequence goes on along the minus strand of CM060937.1, from coordinate 572,647,671 downwards.
ACATAAATACATACACTAACACAGAGATACACACACGTTGCTGGAATTTTTTGTGCACAATTCCATTTTAAATTTTATTTCGTTGTAAAATAGAATTATTAAAGTAGGAATTTACGATGCAACAATCATTCCAACTATTTTTTCCTGTAATTTCCGTCAAAATATTGAAGCCAATCTTTCTGAATGCCATTGGATGGTTATAGCTGCAGTGAACCAGGTGTATGTAGTAAATTGCTGTTCAACATGATTTTGAATTTGTTTGAATGTAGAAATTTTTTTGATACAAAACGACCTTGCTAAGGATCAAGCCCATAACATTTGATTTTGTAGACCAACACCTTATCCTTTGGGCCACAGGTCACTTATTTTATTGCTTAAATCCTAAAGTCACATTCTCATAATATAATATTAGATACTACAAATTTAACTGATTTAAAAAAGGATGTTTTCAACATTGACAGGAATCCCATTTATTTGTTATTGCTTTGTTTCCCATTTGTTATAAATATTTTGCTAAGCTTTTTTTTTTGGTCAAAATTTCTATAATAGAGTAGACTTGGTGAATAGATAAAATATTTGATGTAGGAAGTAGTGATTAAGCATGTCAATGGATATTCAAAATATTTGAATCTATCCACATTCATAGGTGAAAAACAAAAACAAAATGTCGAAAATCAGAAAGAAAAAATACATGTGTGGATACATCCGATAAAATTTTACACGTGCTTTTAGATTTCTTGTTTATGAGCGGATAGACAAAAATCAGATGTCCATTTGATATACGTAGCTACGAAGATCTGATATCCTGAAATGGTTTCAGATGCTATTATGAACATGATACTCCCGTATCTATAGTCGACCATTGTGAGACCTAGCTGTGATGCTCTAATTAGGCCAACAGTTATCTTCATGATTTACATAACAATATTATGATTATCCTTTTGAATGTCATTGTTTGATAACAGTTATCTTGGGTAGCTGGATAAGACAAATTGCTAATCAACATGATTTCGAATTTATCATAGTTATCTAAATGGGCAACTCACAAAGGTGCAAAATCTTTTTGTAGACTTGGCGCATGATGCGTGGATTTTGTGTAAATGTACATCACTAATTTTTTGAATATATTCATTATACTTCGTAGTTTATTCAACACGATTGATAAAGTTTATGTTTCTTTTACCAAAAAATATTCCACAAAGATTTTTTGTCATTTCACAAAATTATCGTTCAAGTATAATGCTATATGACTAGAATTTCATGTACATAAATTAGTTTAGAAGTCCAACCTGATTTTGAACTTATCATAGTTATTAATGGGGACTGGGTTAGAAAGGTGCAAAACCATCTTGTAACTTTGATGCACTGCAGCTGCCTTTTTTGTTAGTACACATGTATTAATTTTTTGTATAATTATTATATATCACCATCGATTCAACAAGACTAGTATAATTTATATTCCTTCACTAAAAGATATTAAATAAAGTTTTTTTTTTATAATTTCGTAGAAATCTTCTAATTTGAAAATTCTATTTCTTTAAATAAATTAAACTATATTGAAAAACCTCTAAAATAAATTAAAAATATCTTAAAGAGACTTTGGGGAAGTTCTATTTTTCAAAAATGTCAAAACATTCGAAAAAAAATTCATTTTTTATGAAATATGAGAAGTTTACAAAAACATTAATATTATTTTCCTGCACCTTTTCCTCAAATCTCTCAAACCTCAAACCAATTGTTTTATATATTTTTAAACAATGGGATATAGACGTATTGAGACATTATAGTTTTATAAAAAGGACCCAGTTTTTATGTTTTCTTTTTAAATACTCAAATATATTGAAAAATAATATTCCAAGAAAGTCAAAATGTAAGAAATAGTTCAACTTTTAGAAAATAGTAATTAAATATCAATTTTTTTTTGAATTCAAATTTTGTCAAAAACATCATATTGTTTCGAAAAATATATTCATTATTTCCAAATGTTTAAATTTCTAAGAATATTTGAAAAATCTTGGAAGGTATTGATGAAAATTTAAGATATTTGAAAGAGTAAAATATAAATAATTTTTAAAAGTCAGAATAACTCAAAATGTTAGCAATTCACTCATTAAAGTAAAAATTATTAAAGAAAACATTTTTTTAGTGAATTCAAAATATATTTCAATATTTTTTAAATATTGGGAGAAATTCTATTTTTCAGAAAATGTCAAAAAGATTCAAATCTTTCAATGAAAAAAATTCATTTTTATAAAATATCAAAAGTTTACAAAAAATTACTTATAATCTTTTGCTCTGCCTTTCCTCAAATCTCTCAAACCACAAACCAGTTGTTTTATACGTTTTTAAACAATGGGATATAGATAAAATTGAGATATTATAGTTTTACTAGTATAACCGCACAACGGTGGAAAAACCGACCGTTAAGTTGTATAATATCAGATGAAAGAAATATTGTTAATTTTTTTCTTAATTATGAATTTGACCTGCATTTTGAATGAATTTTAAATGGAGAAGGTCAGCGTTTAAAAAAATTAGACTTTTTGAAAATACTATTATATACTTATTTATAGGTTTATGAATTAAAAATAACAAATCTGTCAAATCAAAGAATGAATTTTAAATTAAAAGATCTATAAAAATGAAATAGCAGACTTTAAAATAATACAGTGCATTTTCAAGATGCTAGGTTGAGTGCAAGTAGCATACAGGAAATGAAATATTACACATCACACTGATGTAATGCGCATTATAAAATTCAACAAAGGTACGCAGAAACAATGAAGATTTTTTATTTTATCATAAAACCATATATTTTCTTTTATAGTTTATGATTCACAACTAAACTACAGGTTATTGATCTATATTAAAAACATATTTTAATATCATCCGCAATTATTATCATCTGCATTTGGTTGCAGATACCACCGTTCAGGCATGCAAAATCTTGTTCTCTCATTCCTTCTCTTGCCATTATTTTTCTTCTTTCCTGTAGTGTTTCAATCTAGCTACTACTGAATAATATCATTCACACCTATAGCTATCGATTTACAATGGCTTTTGACATTTAATCTTGAGTAAAAAGGGTTGAAGTTATATGAATTATTAGAAACAAATTTATATTTTAATGTTAAATCATCATATACATAATACCAAATAAGGACTGCTGTCATGACTGTTGTAGACAAGATTTGTTGCTGGTACTGCACCTTTTTTTATATTAATTTATCTGGATCAACAACATTGTTACAACTAAAAATCTTTAAAAAAAAAGGGTTGGATTTTAGTTTTAAAGAGTAATAAAAAAGGGTTGTACTGTTTAGTTTCACTAATTTGAACCAGTTTCTGGTCTGCCTGACCCAAGCTATTGTGTGGTTCACTTTTTTGTTTGTTTTCTTTTTAAAGCTCATTATATAATATAAGCATAATCAAGATAGGGGATATTTATTCGAGCAAATATTTGTTAGTGTTATGGATATTTATAAATAGTCGGCATTGTTGGTTTATATCTTATTTCTTGACTAAATATAAATTATACATGTTAATGTAAATAAAAAATAGCTATAATTATATAAAAATAAATAAAAAAGTTGAAATTGAAATTTATAAATTATATCAAAAATTCTTAAAATAACAAAAGTTCGAGACCGAAAATGAAATCTCAAAACTTGCCATAGAGTCGCATATCTTATTATTCGAATTTATATAAAATACAATTCTTAAAAATACCTTTATATGCTTCTGCGTTAATATAAAAATGTCTGCATTCTATATCATAATTCCAACATGTACCCGATTTATAGGTATAGTTGATATTGCTTATTGTTCAATACACACACATAAATACACAGATACACACACATTGCTGGAATTTTTTGTGCACAATTCCATTGTAAATTTTATTTCGTTATAAAATAAAATTCTTAAAGTAGGAATTTATGATGCGCCAATCAGTCCAACTATTTTTTCCTGTAATTTTCGTCAAAATATTGAAGCCGCTCTGTCTGAATGCCATTGGATGGTTATAGCTACAGTGAGCCAGGTGTATGTAGTAAATTGCTCTTCAACATGATTTTGAATTTGTTTGAATGTAGAATTTTTTTTGATACAAAACGACCTTGCTAAGGATCAAACCCATAACATTTGATTTTGTAGACCAACGCCTTATCCTTTGGGCCAGAGGTCACTTATCTTATTGCTTAAATCCTAAAGTCACATTCTCATAATATAATATTAGATACTACAATTTTAACTGATTTAAAAAAGGATGTTTTCAGCATTGACATGAATCCCATTTATTTGTTGTTGCTTTGTTTCCTATTTGTTATAAATATTTTGCTACGCTTTTTTTTTTGGGTCAAAATTTCTATAATAGAGTAGACTTGGTGAATAGATAAAATATTTGAAGTAGGAAGTAGTGATTAAGCATGTCAATGGATATTCAAAATATTTGAATCCATCCACATTCATATGTGAAAAATGAAAAAAAAATATCGAAAATCAGAAAGAAAAAATACATGTGTGGATACATCCGATAAAATTTTACTCGTGCTTTTAGATTTCTTGTTTATGAGCGGATAGACAAAAATCAGATATCCATTTGATATACGTAGCTACGAAGATCTGATATCCTGAAATGGTTTCAGATGCTATTATGAACATGATACTATACGTATCTATAGTCGACCGTTGCGAGTCCTAGCTGTGATGCTCTAATTAGGCCAACAATTATTTTCATGATGTACATAACAATATTATGATGATCCTTTTGAATGTCATTGTTTGATAATGGTTATCTTGGGTAGCTGGATAAGACGAATTGCGAATCAACATGATTCGAATTTATCATAGTTATCTACAATGGGCAACTCACAAAGGTGCAGAATCTTTTTGTAGACTTGGCGCATGATGTGTGGATTTTGTGTAAATGTACATCACTAATTTTTTAAATATATTCATTATACTTTGTAGTTGATTCAACATGATTGATAAAGTTTATGTTTCTTTCACCAAAAAATATACCACAAAGATTTTTTGTCATTTGGCAAAATTATCGCTCAAGTATAATGCTATATGACTAGAATTTCATGTACATAAATTAGTTTAGAAGTCCAACCTAATTTGTACTTATCATAGTTGTTAATGGGGATTGGGTTAGAAAGGTGCAAAACCATCTTGTAACTTTGATGCACTGCAGCTGCCTTTTTTGTTGGTACACATGTATTAATTTTTTGTATAATTATTATATATCACCGTCAATTCAACAAGACTAGTATAATTTATATTCCTTCACTAAAAGATATTAAATAAAGTTTATTTTTTATAATTTCGTATAAATCTTCTAATTTGAAAATTCTATTTCTTTAAATAAATTAAACTATATCGAAAAACCTCTAAAATAAATTAAATTTTTTAAGAGACTTTGGGGAAGTTCTATTTTTCAAAAATGTCCAAACCTTCGAAAAAAAATTCATTTTTTATAAAATATGAGAAGTTTACAAAAACATTAATATTTTTTTCCTACACCTTTTTCTCAAATCTCTCAAACCTCAAGCCAATTGTTTTATATATTTTTAAAAAATGGGATATAAACGTAATTGAGATACTATAGTTTTATAAAAAGGACCCATTTTTTATGTTTTCTTTTTAAATACTCAAATATATTGAAAAATAATATTCCAAGAAAGTCAAAATTTAAGAAATAGTTCAACTTTTAGAAAATAATAATGAAATATCAATTTCTTTTTGAATTCAAATTTTGTCAAAAACTTAAGATTGTTTCGAAAAATATATTCATTATTTCCAAATGTTTGAATTTCTAAGAATGTTTGAAACTTCTTGGAAGGTATCGATGAAAATTTAAGATATTTAAAGAGATTTAAAAAAAAATCTGAGTAATATATAAATAATTTTTAAAAGTAAGAATAACTTAAAATGTTGACAATTCACTCATTAATGTAAGAATTATAAAGAAAACATTTTTTTCAGTAAATTCAAAATATATATCAATTCTTTTTAAATATTGGGAGAAATTCTATTTTTCAGAAAATGTCAAAAGATTCAAATCCTTCGATGAAAAAAATTCATTTTTATAAAATATCAGAAGTTTACAAAAATTCACTTATAATCTTTTGCTCTGCCTTTCCTAAAATCTCTCAAACCTCAAACCAGTTGTTTTATACGTTTTTAAACAATGGGATGTAGATAAAATTGAGATATTATAGTTTTACTAGTATAACCGCACAACGGTGGAAAAACCGACCGTTAAGTTGTATAATATCAGATGAAAAAAATATTGTTAATTTTTTTCTTAATTATGAATTTGACCTGCATTTTGAATGAATTTTAAATGGAGAAGGTCAGCGTTTAAAAAAGGTAGACTTTTTGAAAATACTATTATATACTTATTTATAGATTTATGAATTAAAAATAACAAATCTGTCAAATCAAAGAATGAATTTTAAATTAAAAGATCTATAAAAATAAAATAGCAGACTTTAAAATAATACAGTGCATTTTCAAGATGCTAGGTTGAGTGCAAGTAGCATACAGGAAATGGAATATTGCACATAACACTGCTGTAATGTGCATTATAATATTCAGCAAAGGTATGCAGAAACAATGAAGATTTTTTATTTTATCATAAATCCATATATTTTCTTTTATATGATTCACAACTGAACTATAGGTTATTGATCTATATTAAAAACATATTTTAATATCATCCACAATTATTATCATCTGCGTTTGGTTGCAGATACCACCATTCAGGCATGGAAAATCTTGTTCTCTCCTTCTTCCTTCTCTTGCCATTATTTTTCTTCTTTCCTGTAGTGTTTCAATCCAGCTACTACTGAATAATATCATTCACACCTATAGCTATCAATTGAAAATGGCTTTTGACATTTAATCTTGAGTAAAAATGGTTGAAGTTATATGAATTATTAGAAACAAATTTATTTTTTAATGTTAAATCATATACATAGTACCAAATAAGGACGGCTGTCATGACTGTTGTAGACAAGATTTGTTGCTGATGTTGCACCTTTTTTATATTAATTTATTTGTATCAACAACATTATCACAACTAAAAACCTTTGAAAAAAAAGGTTGGATTCCAATTTTAAAGAGTAATAAAAAAATCGTCAATTTTATCCGAAATAGATTTCAGTTCTAAGATTTAGAAGATTCGGGTCCACGGGCATCAAAAAAGTTCAAGTAAACCCATCTATTTAATCAAAAATACAGAAACATTCAGTTAACCAACAGAACCAGCCTGAAATTATTATAATTTTTTTACTTTGAACGATGAATATATAATAAAAATTATATATATAATGCGAATATAACAAAGATAAATGAGTCGGTAAAAAAAGATATATTTTCTTATGAGAATTGGATTCACTATATCGTATAACATTAAAATTTCCAGCTAAAAATATATACTGATTTTAATTATGGTTGTGATTCAAACCCATGATTATATTGAAACTTTCAGCTAAAAATATATCAATTTAATGAATAGGCTTTCATGGTTGTTCTGCTATGGTTTTGCAGCATTGTAGCCACGAAACACAGTCTGCAATGGGTAGTGAGGTCTACGATGCTGATATTTGACCATGGTATCTGTGCAATATCTGTAGAAAATATTTCTAAAAATTTAAATCGAAATTTTGTAATCAATTATTTAAACAGGACCAACTGTATGGTGGTATGCTAGGTTAACTAAGAAAAATTATATAAAATAATCCCCACCATGAGGAGTGGGATAAGGCTAACAAAAAGAAACTGAAAAATGGACGCAATGTATGTGAATTCCCCTGCAAAATTTTTAAGAAACAACTACCTATGTGTTCTGGCTGATCAAGAATATTGCCAGGTAAAAGAACTGCAAAGATATCACATCATACATGATTATGCCTTCCTTTGAAGGACAACCTATGTGCAATGCGAGGTAGATCAATTTTTACATAATTTGTTTTTCTTCCCTTTCTAGAAGGCATTTGGTTGTAACAGACGTTACATAAATCAGTCTTCCAGTTTGTTAAAAAAGGCAACATAACAAGAACACAAATTGAATATATAACATTTGAAAATCCAAATTCTTACACTTTGGACTTAAAACTGGATCCCTTAATTGGAAGCATGCCGCATCAATCGCACAGAACGCCTGTGTAAAATAAACTCTCTACCGCAAAGTGGGACCTTGGAAAAAAAGGCATCAAAGAATGAAGTGCCCCGTCTTCTCTATTATTTAGTATTAGGGTGAATCGGTGATTCAGAAAAGTATTTTTATCATTTTGCATTGCAAGTGCAGATGAAGGATTTGCTGGAGCAGGTCCATAACTTTGCTCCAAAACGTATGGTTTATGTACAGTAACAGTATTTTTTCCACGGACAGCAAAACTACCAAATTATGTACCTTCACAGTTGTCTGTGTATTTCTTCAGCCGCAACGAGTAGTTCTTCAAGTGAAGACGATGGTCTAGCTGCATTTGCAGTCTGTCCAGGATCGCTCTGATTTTTAACCAAATAAGCAATTTCATTGGTTATTTGAGTAGGCAAATCCCATGGTTTTGATGCACAAGCAGCATTTAGATCCAATGGATTACTTGAAACAACATTTGTAGACGGTGTGATTGATTATGAATCAAAAACGGGGTCAGCTTGATTTACGACCTTAGAGACTTGATCAACAAGGTTTGATAGTGCATGCGAGAAAGACATAGCTTTCTTCACATCCATATGAATGTTATCCAGTACGCTTTTAAATTGCTTAGATTTTATCACTTCAGAAGTAGGAGAATTTGATAAAGCTTTATCTGCAACATTTAACAGGTTCAAGAGCGCTGTCATGAGTGGATTCGTAACAGGTTCTGATTGTACGTTGGTGACAGGTGCAGTTTCATGCTGTGAAGATTCAGCGGATGATGTGTCCGGCTTTGACTTCAACTCAACAATTATTCGGAGAGGGCTCAAGCGCTGACTGATAATTAGGGGCGAGCAATATTTAGTTAGAACCGAATTAACCGACCAAACTGGTTCATTTCGGTCAGTTGAGTTCGGTTATGAAATTATATCGGTTTAAAATGGGTTTATAAAATAATTTCATTTTGGTTATCGGTTTGACTGAATTAACCGAACTTTTATTATATTATCCAAATTCATGGAATTGTAATACCATTAACAATTGGCTAAGCAATAAAAAAAATAAAACTTATCTATTAAAGATATGTTAATTTTTCTTATAAACTTAAAATAAACACTCAAAATAGTTTATATAAACATAAATCTATGTTTTCCATTGATTAAATCAATCATTTGAATACTAATATATGGTAAATTTTCTTGATTTCTTAGTTCGGTTAAATCAGTAACCGACCGAATTAACCGAAATTAATCCGGTTTGGTTCGGTTTTGAATTTTTTTGGTTGACATTTTTTGGCTCAAAACCGATCGAACAGACCGAACGCTCACCCTTACTGATAACAGCATTGAAAAGTTCATCATCGTTGTGTAATGTGACAATGTACCTATAACATCAGTACACGTCAGTATAAGGTTGGTATCATGGCTGAACTTGAAAAGCGAGCAAATTTTTGCTCTAAGTTTGGTCATGTTGTGTTCCATGAGCCTTAGATGGACGTAAGCTCCAATTCATCTAAGCGTATCTCCATTTTAATCTAAAATGTCAGTAAAAGAAAATGTGAAAATGCAATACAGGTTTGCATGCAACTGAGAGAGTATTAATAACACGATACATAATGAGGTCTAATACATTAATACAGCATAATACCGATACAGTACTAACAGACAGTTTCCTAAAGCATTACGGCGATAATAGTAGGACAAAGTTCGAAGATAATAAAGTCATATGTCAAAGTTAATCCCTTCCTATATAAGTTAGATTGCACACTAAAGAGACTGGTGGATATTCAATGATGCATCTCATCAAAGTGTGCACAACAGACATACTATGATTGCAATACTTTTTGAATAGCAATGAACTGTGTACTCTATAGAATTAAGTTTCTATACGTATTTTTAAACGACCATCCAAAACAAGCTATGTAGAGAAATAGTGTATACAAAATACATAAATTAAACGAGAAGAACCTTATACGAACTGTATTACTAGGTTAGTATCATAAATTGTTTGCAAGTAAATGAGTATGCGTGAACAATAACTGTATCGTATAAATGATTGCCATCACAAGTGCAAGAAAAAATTATTATCTAAACTAGTAGGTATACACTCATGGGAAAGAGGAACAGAAGATAAAAGCATAAAATTTTGATGTACTAGAGTAGCAGCACCAAGCAATACCTAACACCACCTTGACGCACAAAGGTGTAACAATATCTGACAGAGCTGCCATGAAAAAGAAGAAAAACAAAATCGCTGCAAGCCTTAGGTTCCAAAATTGGACCCCATGTTCAGTCCAAGGTAATGATAATAAAATCAGCGCTTAATAAGGAATCATGAAACTATCTTTCCTATGTTATTAATGATCAAATTAGGAAATGGGTCAAAGGGGCCGACAGGCAAACCTTATATAAAACCAATCCTACTCATCTTAAATTCAATTGGAAACATCCATGATATATGAGACAGATGGCCCTAATGCATAGTTTAGCTGGAACCATTCAAAACAAAATTTGTTGGAAGCAGGAATATAAACAAGTAAATCAGTATCAATAGATAATTCTTACATACATGTCCAGAACTCATTAAACCTTTTAGATTTCCAATTTAGACAAAACAATAATAAAGCTAGAAATTAACGATTTTAATTGGTTCATGCACTGATGCACTCCATAAATCACATATAGCTTCAAATCTTCTAATAAAACCATTAAAACAGTCCACGGATTTTTGAAAAAGTTGTTATAAATTGTTAACGCTTAAATTTGAACGCTAACACCCCAGTGTGTGAAGTATAGTTGTGAAAGCACCACCCGATAGATCGGGAAAGAATTATAAGCAAGTAATAGCGGAAAAGCATGACGTCAACTTAGCACATGACGTCAACTTAAACTGAAGACCATGCATAAGAGAGAGGGGGCAACCTACGACCTAGCCTAGCTCGGCACCAACTCACGACCCAGTTTGACCTGGCTACTACCTATAACTCAACACCGAGAACCTCTATAAATACACGACCATCACCAACATTCAAAGGACTTTTGGGTGAATCAATTTCAAGCACCATTTCTCTGCCGAATTCCAGACTACTTCAACACTTAAAGCTTTTTGAGATTCAAAGAACGTCTAAAAGAACTTCATGAAGAAATCATCTACATCCACCATGGATTTGAAGATTTTTGTCAACATCGAAGTTTGAGTTACTTGTTCTAAGTCTTTTGTAATTCAAAATGTGTTGTACTTGAGAAGATTTGTATCAACTTGTAACGTGATCATCAATAAAAGCACTTAAAGTGGACGTAGGCTATACCCATAAGCCGAACCACTATAAAATTGCTGTTGTTTACTGCTTTTCCGCTATTACTTGCTTATAATTCTTTCCCGATCTATCGGGTGGTGCTTTCACAACTATACTTCACACACTGGGGTGTTAGCGTTCAAATTTAAGCGTTAACATTTTTGGTGCTTTCACTGAGAATTGAACTCAGGACAGCTGTCATCATTGCTTCGCAGAGATTTGAAGAAAGAATTTCCTTAAAAACCAGAAGTATATCTGAGATTATGGCTCCTGGAAGGAAAAGTAGATCTATCAGATCTGGGAACATTCAAGAGGGAACCTCCGCTTCCCCTGTGCCTAATCTACCCACTCCGTCTGTTGGAGTTACAAAAGCGGAATTGGATGCTGTGATTCTAGGGCTAAACCAGCAGATAAACGCCCAAAATGCACAACTAGAGGCTCAAAGTGCCCAGAATGCTCTGATTCTGAATAAGTTGAACGACTTACTTGGGGCAAACAATCAACCGGCTGGTAATGAAAGGAACTATGCTGGCAACATTCATGATGTTAATGAAAGGAATGCTCTTGAAAGGCCTACTAGTCCCTTTGAGCAGGCAGTACCTGACGCCGGTGGATCTAGAACTCGGCATGATGAGGAATATCTTTCTGGAATGGTCCGGCAGATCATGAAAGAAAGTATGCAAAGGGTTGAAGATGAGAAGGAATGGGGTTTCGCTCCAAGTAAAACTCCGTTTACTGAAAAAATCTTGAAGGCGGAATTTCCAAGGAAGTTTGTCCCTCCGACTATTCCAGCTTACAAAGGGACGAGTGATCCGAATGAGTTCCTGTATAAATATGACTGGCACATGACAGGTGCCAGGGCCTCCGATGAAATAAAGTGCCGATATTTCCCCGTATACCTGGAAGGCGTGGCTTTACTGTGGTTCACCAAGTTACCAGTCCGATCTATCGATCAGTTTTCAGACTTGACCAGAAAATTCAAGGAGCAGTTTAGACTGTATGCTTCGAAGGCCAAGGATATTATGTCACTATCGAGTTTAGAGCAGAATCCTGGTGAGTCTATCAGATCCTTCTTGAACCGCTTCAATATAGCACTGGCTGAGGTGGACAATGCTGAACCACGAATGATATTGACTTATCTGATGAGGGCTATCGATAAGTCAAGCGAATTTGGGAAATGGTTAAATATGAAGGAGCCAACCTCTCTCGAAAAGTTCTACAAAAAAGCAGACGAATTCATTCGCTTGGAAAGCCGTCCTTTACCAGTAAAGACAGTGTTGGAAAAAGCAGAAGACAACACTGTCGCTCCACGCAAGAATGAATCGGTGGGGCAAAAAAGGGAGAATAGTAATGGGAAGAAACAGGGTAATCTGAAGAAGCCCCGATCCTTCAAGCCATCAGAATATACTCCATTATCACATACACCGGAGCACATCTACCTCGCCACTAAAGATTCCGTCGATTTCCCTAAACCTATCCCTTTGAGAACTGGGAGAAAAGCCATACAAAGTGGGAAATTCTGCCGCTTCCACAATCAACCAGGTCATGAAACTGATGAATGCCGCCAGCTGAAAAATCTGATTGAAGAGTTGCTAAGAGAAAACAAGTTGCAGCAATTCGTAAAAAAGAATAGCAACAATCCTGCATCGTCAAGTCAGGGGCAGCGGGCCCCTGTTCATCAGCCTGGGGCAGGAGAGAAAGCTACGGGGCATGAATCTGGAAGGCCCGTTATCAATGTCATTTCAGGAGGACCTCACCCAGCTGGCAAGAGTTGGGGTGAGATGGAGAGATATTCCAGGGCTTTGAAATATGCTCCAGCCGAAGAAAACGTCTTTGTTCTAGAAGACACTACGCCCCTTAAACAACAAAAAACTTTCAGTGATGATATTATTTTCAGAGCCAGAGATTCTACAGGTATTGAAGCTCCTACTTTAGATCCCTTGGTCATCTCGGTTGGTATTGGACCAGCCATTGTCAGAAGAGTCCTCATTGACTGCGGAGCATCATGTAATATCCTCTTCAAAAAGACATTTGACCAGATGAAAATCCCTATGATCGATGTGCAAGCCTCATCACAGAAAATCGTGGGCTTCACTGGGGAGCCAAAGCAACCAGTAGGAACCATTGATTTGTTTGTAGAACTTGGGGAAGGAGAAAGGAAAGTGGTCCGAAAGCAAACATTTGTGATTGTCGATGAGTTTTCTGCCTACAATGCTTTTCTTGGCCGTCCAACACTCGCAGCATTCAAAGCTATCATAGCCCCGTGGTGCCTCACTATTAAATTCCCTACTGACAATGGAGTAGGAGTTATAAAAGGGGATCAAAATGCTGCGCGAGAATGCTATTGGACAGAGCTGCGAGAGTCAAGAAAAAGGGAAATGGGAAAGGATGCGGCAACTCCAGTCCGCATCAAGGAACCAGCTTTGTAGCAATTACAGAGCGGACCCTGCACTGGTGAGCACAGCGGGGCACGGAAAGAAATGGATCCCAGAAAAACCAGTACAGGGGAGAATAGAGTAGTACCGGTGGAAACGACAATTCCGGTACCTGTTGACCCGAAGGACCCAAATAAGGTGTTGAATGTGGGTTCACAGCTTAATGTGTCAATTCAGAATGTCTTGATATCTTTCCTGAGAGCAAATCTGGATGTCTTTGCTTGGACTCATGCCGATATGTGTGGGATATCCCCAGAAGTTGCAGTACACGCTCTGAATATTGATCCAAAGTTTACGCCAGTTAAACAGAAAAGAAGAACCCAAGGTCCAGAAAGGTCAGCAGCATTAAAAGAAGAAGTTGATCGACTTATGGAAAATAACTTCATCAAAGAATCTACATATCCGAATTGGGTTTCAAATCCTGTGTTGGTCAAGAAAGCTAATGGAAAATGGAGAGTGTGCATCGATTTTTCTGATCTAAACAAGGCTTGCCCCAAAGATTGCTTCCCATTACCCAGGATCGATCAACTGGTAGACGGAACTGCGGGACATGAATTGTTATCCTTCATGGATGCCTACTCCGGTTATAACCAAATCATGATGCATGAGCCGGATCAGGAGGATACAAGCTTTATTACAGATGTTGGACTTTATTGCTACAGAGTTATGCCCTTCGGATTAAAAAACGCAGGGGCAACCTACCAAAGACTTGTTAATGCTATGTTCAAACCGCAATTGGGCAAAACTATGGAAGTCTATGTCGACGACATGTTAGTAAAGTCCAGGAAAGCAGCGGATCACATTGAACACTTAGCAGAAATGTTCGCAGTCCTTCGGAAATACAGAATGAAACTTAACCCTCTGAAATGTACATTTGGGGTCGAATCCGGAAAGTTCTTAGGTTTTATCGTCAGTGCTAGAGGCATTGAGGCCAGTCCAGCTCAAATTACCGCCTTAAAAGAAGTTAAAGCTCCTAGAACGAAGAAGGAATTGCAAAGTCTCAACGGAAAGGTCGCCGCTTTGAGTCGGTTCATTTCCAAAGCTACTGATAAATGCATCACATTCTTCGATGCCCTGAAAAAAGGAAAGAAGAACTTTAAATGGACTCCAGAATGCCAAAAAGCCTTTGAAGAGTTGATCCGTCATATGGAAACGCCTCCGATACTTTCTAGGCCAGGCAATGGTGAGGATCTTCTTATATACCTGGCAGTATCATCTCATGCTCTAAGTGCAGCGCTGATACGGGAAGACAAAAGGATTCAACATCCAGTTTACTATATCAGCAAAAGACTCACTGGGGCAGAGCTGAATTACTCCAAGTTGGAAAAACTCGCCTATTGCCTACTAGTTGCATCGAGGAAACTGAGGCAATATTTCCAAGCTCATCCTATCAAAGTACTCACTGATCAACCTCTGAAGCAAGTCCTGTTTCGCCCTGAAACTTCGGGTCGTCTTCTAAAATGGAACATTGAACTTAGTCAATATGACATCACCTATCACCCCCGAAAAGCAATCAATGGACAAGCTTTAGCTGATTTCATTGCAGAATTCACAGAGAAAGATAATGGTGAGGAAAAAGCGATCAATGATTCTCCAATCCAGTGGAAGATGTATGTTGATGGCGCAAGAAATGACTACTGTTCTGGAGCCGGAGTGGTACTTGAAACTCCTGAAGGTCGATCATTATGTTATGCACTAAGACTGGAATTTCCTTCAACAAACAATGAAGCAGAATACGAAGCTCTTATTGCAGGTCTGAAAATCGCTAAAGAGCTAAACATTCGAGCACTACAAATTTTCAGTGATTCCCAGCTTATTGTATGCCAAGTCAAGAAGGAATTTCAAGCAAAAGGTGGAAATCTGCCTTCCTACTTGTCAAAGGCTTGGGAACTCCTATGTGAACTCGATCACTATTCAATAAGCCACATTCCTCGGGAAGAAAATATGAAGGCAGATTCCCTCGCAAAATATTCAAGTTCTGGTGAAGCTCAACTATTGGGATTGGTCCCTGTAGAAGTCCTTTCAGCGCCAAGTATAGACGAAATGGATATAAACTGGATTATGAATGTATCTCAAGAACAAGAGTCATGGATGGCTCCAATACTGGATTACCTACTCAGAGGTTCTCTGCCGGAAAACTCGACAGAGAGACGAAAGCTATTAAGGAAGGCCTCTCGCTATGTAATTCAGGATGGCCGATTGTACAGACGGGGATTCTCAATGCCATTGCTTCGATGTGTATCCCGGGAAGAGTCCAAAACAATCCTAGCTGAAGTGCATGGAGGAGAATGTGGTGATCATTCAGGTGGTCAAACATTAGCAAAGAAAATTCTCCGATACGGATATTTTTGGCCAGAAATCAATCGGGATGCCGCAGATTACTCCCGAAAATGTGACAAGTGCCAAAGATATGCCAAAATTCCTAGAGCACCTTCTACCGAACTCACACAGATGGTCAGTCCATGGCCATTTGCAATTTGGGGAATGGATCTCATTGGGCCGCTACCAACTGCTAAATCAGGGATTAAATATGCTATTGTTGCAGTTGATTATTTTACTAAGTGGGCTGAAGCTGAACCATTGGCTACTATCACTTCTAAGAAAATGATAAGCTTTGTGACCAAGAATATCATTTGCAGATACGGTGTGCCTCAGAAAATAATCACAGACAATGGTACTCAGTTTGAAAGCGAGGAATTCCAGGATTTTTGCAAACGATTCAAAATCCAGAAAAGCTTTTCGGCAGTAGCTCATCCGCAGGCAAACGGGCAAGTGGAAGCAGTGAACAAGATCATCAAATCAACCATCAAAAAGCAACTCGAAAGAGCAAAAGGTGGTTGGGTCGATAAACTACCACTTGCACTATGGGCATACAGAACTACTCACAAAACTGCAACTGGGCATACTCCTTTTTCGTTAGCATACGGATCGGAAGCAATGATCCCGGTTGAAACAGAGGTCCCTTCACACAGAAGAATCCATTTCAATCAAGCAGAAAATGAAAAGTTGCAACTTGAAGCACTGGATCTCCTTGATGAAAAAAGAGATGAAGCTAACCTCAGAGTTGCAGCTCATCAGCAAAGGATAGCCAGACATTTCAATTCCAAAGTTCGTCAACGCAGCTTTGAAATTGGAGATCTAGTCCTGAAAAGAATTATGACCGCGACAGGTGTGTTTGGGCCAAATTGGGAAGGACCATATGTAATAGGTCAGAAGCTTCTTGACGGCACATTCAAGCTCACCACCGTTGATGGAGATCAAATTCCAAGGGCATGGAACAGCAACCACTTGCGTCCATACTTTACTTGAAAATTTTGTTGAAAAATTGTAAAAAGAATTATGAATGTATGATTCTTGTAATTGAAAGCAATTGTGAAACTGATGCAAGTAAATAATGAAAGAATATAAAGTGGATGTAGGCCCAATTTCATGGCCGAACCACTATAAATCTTGTGTTCCTTATTATCATTATATGTTTGCTTTGTTTTCGATATAAAAATACATAAAATGTATTGCTAAAATGTCGATTTAAATTTTTGCAGACAATGGAAATAAAACTTGCGCATAATAAGACCGAGCGATTCTCACCATCATTCAACAAACAAATTTCAAGTCACAAAGACCCCGAATTCAAATCCTAGATAGGAAATACTTCAATTGAACGGCTAATGATTTCGATAGAAACGAGCCCTTGCTGATAAATTGAGATTGTTTGAACAAACAAACATCCAATTAGGAAGCTAGTGCCCGTTCTCACGAACTTGCCTGGCAATGAAGTACACTTCCTTGGATTAAACAAGCCACTTGTGAGAGAAAGGGGAATGAAAACTTGAAAAGAAAAAAAAAAAAAAAAAAAAAAAAAAGAGGATCGCTGAAGAGGCATAAGCAAGTGAACAGAGGAACAACCAAAGCTACCATCAGCGGCACAAGTCCTCTTCGGAGGCGCAACTCTTCGGAGGATAAAAGACCTCTAATGGGTCATACGCCACAAAAAAGAAAGTTCTCTACTCAACAAAAAAGATTGGAGGAGTCATGACCCTCCAACCATGAGAGAGTAACTTCCAGGCGATGAAAACCCTCTCTGAGGCACATTTCACCAGGAGTTGAAGTGTTATAACCGCTCTTCGGGATTTCACTTCACCAGAGTTGAAATGTAAACAAAATAAAAGCCCTCTTCGGAGGCCCATTTCACCAGGAGTTGAAGTGTTATAACCGCTCTTCGGAATTTCACTTCACCAGAGTTGAAATGTAAACAAAATAAAAGCCCTCTTCGGAGGCCCATTTCACCAGGAGTTGAAGTGTTATAACCGCTCTTCGGAATTTCACTTCACCAGAGTTGAAATGTAAACAAAATAAAAGCCCTCTTCGGAGGCACATTTCGCCAGGAGTTGAAGTGTAGCAACCGCTCTTCGGAATTTCACTTCACCAAAGTTGAGATGCAAAAACAAAGACCTTCTTGAAAGCCCACGTTCCACCAAGATTGAAATAAAACTTCCAAGTGTTGAAGCGTGAAAAGGCTTTCTTCGAAGGCACAACTCTTTGGGGGTACACGTTTCACCGAGATTGAAATAAAACTTCCAAGTGTTGAAACGTAAAAAATCCCCCCTTAGAGGTACGACCCCCTCCCGGGGACACAATCAAGAAAAAAGACCTCTTTGGAAGCACACGTTTCACCGAGATTGAAATAAAACTTCCAAGTGTTGAAACGTGAAAAGGCTTTCTTCGAAGGCACAACTCTTTGGGGGTACACGTTTCACCGAGATTGAAATAAAACTTCCAAGTGTTGAAACGTGAAAAATCCCTCCTCAGAGGTACAATTTTGTATAAAAAAAAAATCCTCATCAAAAGCGTACTTTAACTTTCAAATGGAAAGTGATCGTAAAAAGAAAGGAAGTTAAAGTACCCTTCAGAGGTCCGCTTTACTACATAGAGGAATTCACTTGGTAAAATATGCACATAAGCAAAAGAGAAAAGTGATTTCTTCGAACGACAAAGCGTAAAAACTTATACGAAGGGAGTTGTACTCAATAAAAATTTTCTTTAAAGAATAAAATAATTATTCTTTAACAAATAAGAGTGCAAGTCCCCTCGAAGTATAAAATATCGCAACAAGCTTAAGGTATGGGGGCAACATGGTATAGTAGTATAGCTGCCTCAGTAAAGTAATACTCAAGCAACATACCATAAGCCCGCTGCAATACTATATGAACAAACTTGTGCAAAAATAAATAGTAAATGCATTCTCAAATTCAAACAGAAGTTTGTACAAACGAAGAATCATTTTATTCAACTATAATGCAGATACAGGTTTCAAAATAAAAGCGGGGGCCGGTACCCGCACAACTCTCGGCCAGTTCATACAAAAGGCAAAAAGCTAAAATCTTCACTTCTTCTTCCCTCCTTTGGACCCTTTACTCGGTCGAATAACCAGCTTTTCAGGACGGCCAGTGGGTATAAGGGAAGTGGGAGAGGCAGGTGTAACCGGTCCAACTTCCGGCTCCTCTTCAGTGGCGGTGATTTTCTTCCCCCTCCTCTTTGATGTCCCACGCTTCTCTCTCCTCTGTGAGGAAGACTCACTCCCCGGAGTGACAAGTTTTGATAGAACAATGTCGTCAGAAGGAGTCCGTTCCGGGGAAATGTCACCTCCGTCAGGTCTCTCATCTTTCTGCTCTTGCGAAGCGATGGGATCATCCAAGCCGTGAAGAGCCTCTATTTGTTCCTCCTGTGATCCAGGTTGCGAGGCAGAAGGAGGCACCGCCTGAAGAGATGAAGGAAGGATGACCGGAGGAGTAGAAGTTTGAGCAGTGCTTGGTACTTTCTCTACAGAAGAAAAAAGGTTAAAATCAGTAAAAAGAGGAGATGAGGGTTCACCAATGAAGTCAGTAAAGAGAGGAGATGAAGGCTCGTCAAGGTTGAGAAAATAGCCAAGGAGCTCGTGAAACTCATGTGAAATAAACGAGTAACCAGCTTGAGCAGAATTGACAGTAGCGAGATTAACAGTGAAGTTACCTGGAGAAGCTGGTTTCCTGATATCGACTTCATAAGCTTGCGTATCAGCGCTCTCTTCACCCTCGTCTCCACCTTGTGTGCTTGTAATATCAGCGGTAACTTTGGTGGGAGAAGCGAGATGGGAACTGGAACAAATAATGTCGACTTCAGACGAAGAAGGTGGCTGGACTAGAGTAGTTGAAGTGGTTTTCCCCAGCTGATCCCCTTCCGTCACTTCGGTTCTTAGTTTGGCAAGTTGTTCCTTTCCCCTGGCGAGAGCAGCGCGAGCGTCTTCATCAAAATAATGCCTTTCCAGGGCTGACTCGTCATAACCAGCACCTTCAGCACCAAGCATATCGAGGGCGGCCTCCCACACTTCAGCTAAAGTGATCTCATACTTGGGACCAAGAAAGGCGAGGCTTCCACGACCCAAGACGCTATGCAAGTAGAAGTCGAATAATGTTGAGCCGAAGCTATTTTTGGTCGCCTCATGAGATTCTTCGGCTGCGATTTTGCCGGCGACAGCCTCATCGCGCTCCCTTTCGGTTTTGGCAAGCTGAAGCTTAAGCATTTGTATCTCCGCCTCCTGGGAGTTGTTTTTCTTTTGAAGCTCAGCAATATCAAAGACATAGCCTTCATTGATTCTTTTTTGTACCTCGAGCCTGTCTTCGGCGTCCCTCTGACTAGCATGAGCATCTCTAACTTGTCTGAGAAGCACTTCTTCTTGAGAGTATGAAGTAGAGGAAGCAGCAAGCTCATCTTTCAACTTCTCAACCTTTGCTTCGAGCTCCTCGTTGTAGGAAGTAATGCTCCTCATTTCGTTGTCGTGCTGCTCAAGGACCTTTTGCCACTCAGCCTTATCATTTTCCATGGTGAGCATAGCCTCTAAGTTGGCGCGGTTAACTCGTTGAAGCTCATCAACAAGCTTCTGCCAGTTTGACATCCTCTCGATATCAAGTTTAACGGCGTCAAGATTTCGTAGCATAGCAGGCTTGTCAATAGGGACTAGGTCGAGATCGAACCTCACACCCTTTAAACACCACTGCGGAAAACGACTTTGTAAAGTGGCAGGGCCCGGTCCCACTTGAAATTTGGGCCTGCTTATTATTGTCTGGATGTCCTCCTTCCCAAGAGCAGGAGAGTCGGAAGTAATGTCAAGAGGGGCAGGGACAGTAGGCTTTTCGGGAATAGTGGAAACATGTCTCTCACCATGTCGAGCTCGTTTGCCTGAATCTTCAGCTACATGACCTTTTCCTCGGTCGTCGTGAGATTTCCTTTTGTGCGAGTCATCACTCCTCTGCAGAGAATCATGGTGCTCATCCCTATCCCTTCTGTCATGACGCTCTTCCGCATCCCTCCTTTCACGAGCCTTTCGAGCAGCCCTCTCTTCATCAGACTCTCTATAGGAGGGAAAGTAACGCCGATAATCATATTGACCACGCCCCCCATAGCGTTGGAAATCTTGGTAATATGATCTGCCGCGTGTCATTGAAGAATCTGAAATAAGAAAAGATAAGCTTTAGAAGTCTTTAAAGTACAAGAAGATAAGTGCATAAATGTGCTGGAAAATCCTAAGTGTTGTGTGATGTGCAAGCTACACGCATTAAGCTACAAACCACTCTTTGGTGCAGAGGTGATGAAAGCTTGGGTATGAGGAGTTGATGTTTGTGTTGGTGTTTGTCGAAGAAGAGATGTCGCCTCAATTACAGGAGAGATAGTTTTAGATACATCATCTCTAAAAAGCTCCTGCGAAGTCACTATTATGTCGCTCAACCCCTCGTAAACATCGTCACCATCATGCTTGGTGGGACTTGTTTTCTCAATTCCTACATCAGCTAACCCCCCGAGAGGCCGTGAAGGTTCTTCTTCTTCCTCGATCGGGGCA
Source organism: Allium cepa (assembly GCA_030765085.1). NCBI lineage: Eukaryota > Viridiplantae > Streptophyta > Magnoliopsida > Asparagales > Amaryllidaceae > Allium > Allium cepa. The sequence continues at coordinate 572,625,919 of CM060937.1, read as the reverse complement.
AGCACCGTCTTACTGGATGACCCCATAATGTCGGTAGAAGTGGAACACTTCACCAATGAAGCTTCAATATTAGACTCTTTTGATGCGAGTTGTTCGACAGTAACCGGGGCGTCAGGAGTTTCCGTCGGAGAATCGGGAACTTCTGTTGGAACTTCATGAGCATGCGTAGAACGAGAAGCGTGTAGAAGCCCGTATTGGTGTAAAAATTCATCCTTCAGCAGAAATTTTATGCTCCTTTCTTCCGCAGCCACGGCACTCAACCTCTCGAAAACTTGTTTATGAATCGGATCTCTAGAAGGGAGAGGAAGTGCTGAAAAGAGCAAAGAATGAAGTTAGCAACTGAAAGTTCGAATCTCGGAAAAAGTTTCAAAAACGAAAAAATGGAAACACTAGTCTTACTTCCTATTCTCCAGATGGCATAAAACCCTGGAGGGCAGCGAGCAAAGAAAAACTGGTTCAAAAATCCATGAACACTTTCAGTGAGATCGGAAAGGAGCTTGCGGTTTCTGGCACTTCTCACAATAATGAGTGAAGGATGATCTTTACTCTTTGTAAACGAGCACAGATAACGAATTTCTTCAAAACTCGGTAGGCGATCAAGAGTTCTTCTGAACAAAACACATAACCCCATCAAGATGGCATAACCATTAGGATGAAGTTGAAATGGAGAGATCGTCAACCGGAGAAGAAGAGTTCGAAGGAAGTCATTGAAAGGGGGAATTGCCCCACTTAAGCACATTTGGCGATTGGCTGCAACAAAACCGTAAGGAGGATTATCGGCAGTGTCGCTTGGCCCGGGCAATAAGACATCACTTTCAGCAAAGCCGAATTGAGTGCGTATCTGAATAAACATTCTTGGGGTTAGAATGGTTGAAGTTCTCTCCGGAGGATTCTCTATGGGAACAGCCACCGGGAAAGTCTCTTCCTCTTGAGCTACCATTTCTTCTTGTTGATGAGAAGTCATTCTACACAAACAACTGGATATTCAAACATGAAGGTGCACGTTTCCTAAAGTGTGTGAAGTGTTGTACAAGTATCAATCAAACAATAAGCAAAGGCAACTGGAATAAAACCTAGCAAACATTTGTTAGTTATAAAGACCAGGAATCTTTGTTTTGAGTTTGATTATGCAAATACAATGTGGATGCAAACAAATCATTTCAAATTGTTGATACTTTGCATTAATATTTTACTTTAGTCAATTAATTCACAACATTTCATGCAATATATTCATGTCTCTTATCTTGTCTTGACTAATCTGTCATTTGATATGGGCAGTCAATGGCAGTATGTGCGCCTTGGTTTTCTTTGTTTGTCTGTTATTTTCAGCAGGTTAGCAGCTTATAAGTTAATACGATCTGTGAGATAATACATTGAGACTCAAGCAAATTTTAAGTTGGGGCAATTCAAGATGTTCAAAATAAAGGCAATTTAGTTCGGTAGTCCGGGTCAGAATACTTAAAGAAGGCCTATGCTCCTAAATGTCAATACGTCCAGAGCCTAAGTATTAACTCGGCTACGGTTCAAAAGTCTCATGCGAGATAAGACTAAGTCGGTAACGGGTCAAAGTCTAGGTGGTTCAGCTTGGCGACTTATTTCCCTAGGTCGCAAGGGGAGAAATAAGAAGGCACGTTCCAGTTCAAGAGGCCGAAATTTCCCCAAGTTTTAACTCGGCCACGGTCCAAGCCTTGTTCAGATCGGCGAGTTTCTTTCAAATATTATCTCAACCACAACTTAAGGCCATTTCAAGGTCAGATCGGTCAAAAGTTAGGCCACCCAAATTCACTGAGCCACTTCCGAGTCAAACATCTCTTTCGGTTTCAACCCATTAACCCGATAGTCATTCAATCAACAGCAGCCTTCATTCAAGCTATCGGGTCACCCAATAAAACAGCTCCAAATTGCATAAATCCATTTCTCTGCCTTCAGAGATCATTGAACCTGAGTGATAAACCATCTTCATCATCTCAACGATCATCTGAAGCCAAAATCGAGTAACCTAAACTTCATCGACTACAGGTATAGTGGGATTCGTGATGGAACGTTGCGCAAAGAAACGATTCGTATTCAAATGACAGAATTCATGAACCGACAGCAACCTATGATCGAGAAGGGGACGGATTCACTTACGCAATGGATAGTAGTGATTATCGGTGATCAACTGGAATGAGGTCGCTTGTAAGAGCTTGAGAAAATTTTAATGGCGAAATCGAGCAAAGGAGTAAGTGATGAAAAGAAAGAAGAGGATGGATGTTTTATACCTTACATTGGGGAGAACTGTTGGATCGCGTACGGTCTAAATACTTACCGACTTGGTGGAGGACGAGTTAAAGAATATCGAAGCACACGACCTAACCAATAGGCGTGTACTTCGAGGGGCAAATGTTAACTCTGCCTCGGCCGAAAGTTACGACCCAGAGGAGTTGCCGACCTAAGGCTATGCCGACCTAACAACCCAAAGGGTTTGCCGATCTAAGAGCTCAGGACTTAATTCGATGCCAACCTAACTAGTTAAGAATCGTACTGATCCAATGCCTTATCACTGGTGCCGACTTAGTGCCTCAGAAGAGACTGGCCTAACGACTTAAGAGATAACAAAGGGTCCGACTTAACATGGTTGCCGACCTAACTGCCTAATAGGGTTACCGACCTAAGGGGAATTACAAGGACACCGACCTAAGGCTTGAAGGGATGACGACTTAACTGTTTAACCTTATGAAGCATGCTAACCCAAATGATACCGATCTAAGGCATGAAGGGATGCCGGTCTAACGAGGCTATGCCGACCTAAGGAGAGTTCCGATCTAGTATGGAAGCCGACCTAGTACTTTACAAGGTTTACGACCTAAGGCAGCTACCGATCTAGTGCCTTAGAAGGACCCGATCTAAAAACTTATAAAAGCCCACCGACTTAACCTATTTACCGATTTAACTGTCCAAGATGCTTGCCGACTTAACTATCAGGCACAAACTCATCCAATCTAAACCGTGGCCGGCTTATGACTTATGATGAGTCGTGACCGATCTATGGATTTGAGGAGTGAAGTTGCGCAGGAGTTTAACACGTAACACATTATCTCGGTAACGACCTAGGACTTAGCACATGACGTCAACTTAAACTGAAGACCATGCATAAGAGAGAGGGGGCAACCTACGACCTAGCCTAGCTCGGCACCAACTCACGACCCAGTTTGACCCGGCTACTACCTATAACTCAACACCGAGAACCTCTATAAATACACGACCATCACCAACATTCAAAGGACTTTTGGGTGAATCAATTTCAAGCACCATTTCTCTGCCGAATTCCAGACTACTTCAACACTTAAAGCTTTTTGAGATTCAAAGAACGTCTAAAAGAACTTCATGAAGAAATCATCTACATCCACCATGGATTTGAAGATTTTTGTCAACATCGAAGTTTGAGTTACTTGTTCTAAGTCTTTTGTAATTCAAAATGTGTTGTACTTGAGAAGATTTGTATCAACTTGTAACGTGATCATCAATAAAAGCACTTAAAGTGGACGTAGGCTATACCCATAAGCCGAACCACTATAAAATTGCTGTTGTTTACTGCTTTTCCGCTATTACTTGCTTATAATTCTTTCCCGATCTATCGGGTGGTGCTTTCACAACTATACTTCACACACTGGGGTGTTAGCGTTCAAATTTAAGCGTTAACATAAATCATACCTTGATAATAAGATCCCACTGCTCAGCATGCTGCTCTATTTCGCAGACGACAAAAGAAGGGAGTATTGGACGGGCCAGCGTAAGACATAACCGAGAAGCTTAAGAAAATTAAAGAAAATCCCTAAATTTAAATTTAACCCTCATATTGATGGTGCCATGACCTTAAATTTTACCCTCATGTTTATCAAGAAAAATCAAGCTATCAAGATCCATCATAAGGAAAATCGAAATATATTTTAAGTATTAAAATATAATTTATGATGCATGATTGCAACTTATGATGAGCTGCTCGCAACATGAAGAAAACTAAATAGCGATGAAGTTGTTAATCTGGTGATCCGGTTAGGTTAGTCGATGGTGAAGACGAGAAGAATCAGAGTTTGTTTGAATATATAGTTGTGGAGACTGGGGTAGCCGACAGTAAAATTGAGGAAGAAACAGTATACCTGAAACGTAGAAATAGCAGAGCGAAAAATTAGGCATTCAATTTGGAGACGACAGAAACGGGAAGAAGATTACGAGACTTTAGAGAATTTGATTTTGGACAATGACAGTAAACAAACCTCTCTAACGGTCGGTTTGATAAAAAGGACTCGGTTTTAATATTTTCTTTTTAAATGCTAAAATATATTGAAAATTAACATTTCCAAGAGAGTTGAATTTCTAGAACCGGTTCAACTTTTACAAAATAATATGTAAATAAAAAAAATTATTCTCTTGAATTTAAATTTTGTGAAAAGGTTCAAATTGTTTCAAAAATACATATTCATTTTTATAAAAACCAGTTGTTTCATACATTTTTAAACAATGGGATATAGATAAAATTGAGATATTATAGTTTTATAAAAAGGACTCGGTTTTTATGTTTTCTTTTTAAATGCTAAAATATATTGAAAATTAATATTTCCAAGAGAGGTGAATTTCTAGAAATAGTTCAACTTTTAGAAAATAATATTTAAATATCAAATAAATTTACTCTATTGAATTTAAATTTTGTGAAAAGGTTCAAATTGTTTCAAAAATACATAATTCATTTTTTTACAAATGTTTAAGTTTCTAAAAAAGTTTGAAACTTTTTGGAAAGTATTGATGAAATTTTAAGAGATTTAAAAAGTCTGTGTAAACCATAAAGAAATTTTAAAAAGCAAAAATAACTTGAAATGTTGGCAATTTACTAATTAATGTAAAAATTATTAAAGAAAAATAAAGAAAGCATTTTTTCAGTAAATTCAAAAGATATACTAAAAAAATTAAATACTAAAAAAATATGTGAATTTTCCAGAACAGTTTTAATAGTCACATAAGAATCATATCATATGTAATATTAGACCTTTTAAAATAACAGAAAATTATATTTTAGCTATCTTAAATATGCTTCTGTATCTTCGCAAGTATTTGCACTATGTAATCAAATGATTAAACCACTATTTCCAAATCATATGAATCAAAGAGTGAAATATATCATTCAAAGTTTTTTTTTAAATATTTGGATTTTGGTCTTATCATTTAATGTAGTTTGATGGGTTTGGCAAGGTTTAAGCATGTAAATTAATTGCAGATAGTACATTTCTTTATAATTATTGTAAAATATGAGCAAATTTAGACAAATATTTAATAAATTCATTGCTGAAAGGGCAGAGTCGCATCTAATCTACAACCTTATATTTAAGTATGAATTTGATCACATATGGAGACATAGTAGTTTTTTATGGATCAAAAATAATTTTCTTAACACCTTTTGAGGATGTTAAAATGACTTTGAAGATTGACTTATGGATTTGAAAAATGTGCTGGGACCTCCAAATATGTGACAGTCATTTTCATAGTTATTTTAACACTCTTAAAAAGAAGGTTAATAGCATTAAGCTTCAATTTGTTTAACAAGAAAAGATGCATGACATTATAAATGGTAAGAATGATCAAATAGTAATAATGGTGGGAAAACGCGGTAAACGATCTTACATCTTTTTAGTATCATGTCTTTTCTATATTTGACCCATAATCAAAATGCAATTCATAAAAGAAAATCTAAAATTTATATACATAAAATAAGTATTTTTTGGAATTTATTTTAAATCAACATTTAAATAAAAGAAATTGGATTTCATAAATATTTTAACGGATTTTATTATGAAGTTTTGATATTATAAAAAGAATAACCTTAAATTTTCTTCTTCTTCGGACTTTTTAACCTTTTCTCAGAAAGAATTGATTAATAAAAAATGTAGCTTCTACGAATCATTTTGTATTTCCTTTGCTTTCATTTTTTATAAATAAAATGAAAAATTGTTCTTTTTTTAGCAAATGCTAAATATTTTGAATATTCTGTAGAAAAATTTGAATCTTAAATGAAAAGCAACGAAATTCTATGAAAAGTATTGAACTCCTTTCCAAAAAACTAGAACTCTTTTGGAAAAATTGAACTTTCCGTTGTATAGTTTCTTTTTTAATTTTGCAAACTTTTTGTTGATTTTATCCATGATGTGCGAATTTGCAACCACTGAAAATGAGAGGTTATTGAAACACACATCAAACATGTAGTATTGTGTAAGTGTAAACAAATATAGTACAAGAATGCGGATGACAATAAAGTAGTTTGTCTTCGTAAATGATCGGGGTAATATCGAGTTGTACTGTTAGGTTTATGTAATTTGAATTACTTTCTGGTCTACCTAATCCAAGTTATTTGGAAGTTCACTTATTTGTTTTATCGATTTATAAAGCTCATTATGTAATTAGCTTGATCAAGATGCCAATTCCTGAAGTAATTTTTTTGTGGAAAAATAATAATAATCTGACACAAGTTGGAATTTAAATTTACATTTTTGCAACTACACATGTGAATGGTGATACCGGCATTTTACTACATTCAGAAAGGGCTAATTGGTGCAACTGCAACAACCAAAGAGGTAAAATTGTCATCTTAGTTCCATATTGCAAAATTTTAGTGAATAATTATGTAATAATATCAAGTCCTCACCTGACCAGTTTTTGAGCTTAGTAAAGTGAGCTTGTGACCAAGCGGGATTAAAGTGATGGAGTGTTGGGTAATATTTTTACTCTCAATCCAATCACCAAATATATTTTACAATCGTTTTTCCATTGACTCAACAAACGATTTAATAAATCTATGATCACGCAGTAGAGTCACAGTAAAGTCATGTATGACCAGACAATTAAAAACGCATAGAGAATCACACACATACACAAGGACCAAATTACCCTTGCAAACACAAAGAAAGAGCATAATACTATCAGAGCCAGGTTTCGATCCTGGGACCTGTGGGTTATGGGACTACCACGCTTCTGCGGCGCCACTCTGATGTCCAATTAACTTCAAGAATTGCAATATTTAGAATAATATGCAAGTTGCCCCTAAATTTTATCCCAAAGCATATTATCTTGTATTGTATAGAGCGTGGAAGATATTTCTTCCACAAAATCAGTAAATTGTATTATCCATACATATTAAACTCTATGCATCATCATATCATCACTTGTAGCCAAATCAGTCCGAGTTTCATATGTCAACATATCACCAACCATATGTCGACATAAAATTGTTTCAGACTTAAAATAAACTCGGATTTTTGAAGTGAAGTAGTTTTAAAAACGTTCAGAAAATACTTTATATTTTAAGCGCTGAAGGACTTTGTGTCATATAGTGATTGTTGACACGGATCTAAGATACACAAATAAACATTATAAGATACTCAAGTAAATATTGTACTTGATTTTCTTATATTTGATAAATTTATCTCAATTTCTAGTATTCCTCTTCTTTTCACATTTGCGTCTTCAGAATCAAACTAGTATTTCATAAAGTTAAAAAAAAACGTCCTAGTATTGCCACTGCAACTACAAGTTCTTAGTAATATATAGTAGTAATGTTATAACTTTTAAGCATTGTTACCCACAAAATCACTATAATTCAGTGTATGCATATATATTTTTGTTATCGTGCCTAGTGTCACCAAGGGTACATATATTATTGTATTTCCAATACTGATCCCGTGTATGCCTGCATAAGCAGTGCCTGCCCGGTTATTCTCGAGAAAAGATTTTCTTGTGATATATTGTTTACCTATGCTAACAGGTGAATGGAGATTATCTGCTAATTTTTTTCCTCTGATGTATGAAATTCTGTTTAATTGATTCCTTATGTTTCATTTTTTATAAGTTCACCCCCACTGTTTCAAGTCTTGTTTATCTCATTTGAGATCTCGCTCGAGATCTCATTTTAGAACTTGTGCGAGACGAGATTTAGTGAAACGAGACATTAAATTTTTTTATACCTTATTTGACACCCATCTCGTCCAAGATACTAAGATCTCAAGCAGAATTTGAGATAAATCTCAATATAAGATCTCATGTGAGGATGTTTTTCTAGTTACATGTTTTTTTAACTTCTTATATGGCTCCAAAAGAAATTGCACGCTAATGACTTTTTGCTAGTTCTCCAATTCCATTTTATTTTTTATTTTTTAATGAGTAAGAAAAAATATATGACTTATTTTTTATTCTCTATTTTTAATATTCAAATGAGTAGAATCCATTTAATCAATATCGAATCTATCATGTAACCACTCTCATCTAAGAAGAAAAATTAATATTATCGTTCATTATGAATTATGTACGTTATTAAGTTTATATTTAGATAACAATTATAGTGAAAATCTTTATAATATCAATTTTGGACACTTAAGTTACTCCAAGATAGTCCCGATATAGACTTTCAAATCTAAGATATCAACCCGAGATATACACCCGAGATATACTCATCTCACTCAAGATCTCGCCCGATACGAGATATTGTGTGTAGAATTTCCAAGATGAGATGTGACCGAAATTCAAGATTTAAAATAATTTTATGCCCCTTTATCAGATAATGTTTATAATTTGTAAGAGCAGTCATCTTGTTTTCAAAACGTGGGTCATAAAGTTGACTCCATTATTCTACCTGTATATTTTATTTGTGAATTTCATGGTATATCTTCACTGCCTAAGCTATTAGAATAATGAAGTGCCTGTTTTTTGAGTGGGCCCTTAACTTTTTCAATAATTTGTTTTAGTAATTTTGTTGGTACATGCTGAATTGTTTTAATGAAAAAGCAAAGGAACATAAATGTGTATGTGTTAATCAGAAAGTAAAGGGGTTTGAGAATAGTAAACCACTGTTAAAACAAAAGTTATCTGGATGCAAGGTGCAGCTCTATAATGTTAGCAAATTAAGCCTACTAGGATTTTTGATGTAGAATATGCATAAACTAATGACTGAGAATCACTTACTGGGTACAAGTTCGCCTGGGTATGGAAGTGTCGAGTTATATGTTGGCATGAAATTTCTTTATATTACTAGAATTGGAGTGGAGGGGTAACTACTTCAGAATTAATCTAATAGGCGTTACACTGTTACTTGTTATTCGTAATGTTAGAAAAGTGTTACAAAATTATTATACAGTAACGTTAGGAAAGTGTTACTAAATTCTCAGACAGCAACGTCAGAAAGGCGTTACAAAACTGTATACACAAATTGTTAACGGTAACATTACAAAAGTGTTACAGAACTGTTACAATTAGGTTGCAAATTGCAACAACAAACTGTCACAGTCATGTCGCCAAGGTTTTAAATTTCGGATATCAATCACGTTTCGTCTCGACGATTTTAGTGACTCGGTATCGTATCGGGGGAGATCTCGGACGAGACGAGTGCATCTCGGATGCCAATATCGGATTTATATATTGGAACTTAAAGTTAATCTCGGGACCATATCGGCGAATATTTCAATGTTTCATGTTCAAAATTAATTTGATTATGCAGTAATATTTACATATACTAAAATAAATGAAAATTTAAGCTTACTTGATTTGTAAAATCACACATATACCATGGACAACAAAACATAAAAGCAAGCACATGTAACTCGATTAACAACATTTTCATGCGCTACAGTGTATCAAGGTTTGAACGAAAATACTCATGATCTGAAGTAAATATGAAATTAAGTTATAAAATGAATACATGCAAGTGTCCAAATGCGAATTTGATAAAACCAAATCAGTTCATACAATACTAAAATATGATAAACAATATTAAAGAACCATATCCATGAAGTTTACACAACACAAAAAGTTTAAAACAAGTAAACAACACGTATATATCTAATTAAACATTACAAAAATATTGAATGAACACCACTAACATAATAAAAGTTCTAAACTGACATGAACCATTGTTACGTGAATACCAACATAACACCAGGAAACACTACCCATCATGACTGCATTATTTCCTACCGCATAAACAAGGAAATTCTACCCTTCGTGCTTGCATTACTTCCTGCTGTAGATTTGTAACGATCGTGATTTTTCGTTGCCGAAAAACCAAAATGTTAGGGTTTAAGAAGAAGAAAGAGGTAGAAGAAGAGAGAAAAAGAAGATAGAACAGAAAGAAATAACAGAACAACATCAGAATCTCACAATCGCAGCGGAACAACATATAATAGATAAATGAATAATCTTCAAACAAAGAACTATATCAGTTATTACATTACATTTCATTACATCAGAGGGTGCAACAACAAATAACAACAAACAGCGGAAAAGAAATACTATATACTAATAATACGCCATGCCATCCAACTTGCCTCCAACAACTCCTGAATTCCAGAATATCCCGATAAACCTAACTCTTGACTGCCCGTGTGGAAATTGCTGGGCACCCAGAGTTTAGGAAGGAAAACAATAAACTCCGAGTCAGTCATGTGACTGGTGTGAGAACTCAAAATAGTTTATTTATCTTTAAAATCAAAATAGAGGAATATTTTCAAAGTCAATTCGCTATGCTTTTAAAAAATGAGACTACCATAACGCCTCCCGCACACACACACAATGCAAACGCAGAATCGGAGGAGATTTCTCCTTATGATAGTCAAAGATGCTTGATACGCATTAAAAAGAATATTTGATATTATTACTAGTGCATAGTGTAGGAAAAATCATTTCGAAAATAAAGATATAAATCTTAGCCAGCATAGACATTTCGAACTATGCCTACTATAGCTACCATCCAAACAGTGGGGCGCCACCATAAGTGAATGATAGGTTCTACAACTAATACCGTACAAGATCGTATTGTTTCTTTGGATTTCCAACGAATGGTCAGGCCAAGGAACTTCCCATTGCCACATGAGAACGCCTCTGGAAGGACGTCCCCGAGAACCAAACCGGATCTCTGCCAAGACAAGGCCGGGTTACCCCTAACTGGGTAACTACTGACACGAGTATGCCATCCCCCGGTCCTTTGGGACCTTTAACCGAGCGCTCGTAATCAACATCACACCATAATAATAAGTGTTTCAACATGAGTAAACATCTGGGCTCCATACCATGATACCACCCTTTTCCAGAAGGAAATGCACATACCCTAAAGGGAGCTACCCCTCATAACCGTGCCGCATCTTTCCTGTTTTAACCATTCCGGGGTGTGAGGCTCGACGAAGTCTCATCCACAAAGCCACGCTTTATTCAAAAGCTGTGCTTTGGGTCAACAAATGATCATAGAAATGATCACAAAGATAAACGATCAAACAAATGATCTTATCGCAAATGATCAACACAATGATCATTTCACAGCAACACTCAGCATGTCACATTACCAAATTGGGAATATATTGCTGATAACCCTCAACTATATAACCTCTGAGCTCGTACGTCTCAGAGAAGGGTGTTAAGCTAAGAGAATAAATTCTCCTCCACCAACAGAAATATATTTGAAAGAAATCAGCTTTATATCTCAATTTGTAATGTCAGACATACAATCCATACAAGTCTGTTCCGGGCTCGAACAGAACCGAAGGCACTTACAAAGAAGTCCTTGCAATCCGGATAATCTCTAATCACGTCCGAATTTCCCATCACATATGGAGATCTCTATACCGGGGATCGGCCAGTGCAGAGACAATCAATAAGAAACCCTTTCGTTTTCGAAAATATCCGGTCTTCAACACCGGTCTTCAAATGCAATTCATAACGACGTATCACATATTCGGAATGGGTTATACGACCCCAAGGTCCTTTCCCGATTAACCCGAATAGTGAGCATTTATTTTAAAAAAAATAAGTGTGACATTCAATTTCAAGCAAATCACAACAAATACCTATTTAAAGGTAAATATTTATAGTCGGTTATTGAACTGTCAATGGATATGCACAACATCACCAGATTCAAAATAATTTTCCAAATTATTTATTTTCAAAAAAATATCTTTACAAGATATATATTTTCCATTCTTCAAAAATAAATAAATATTTATTTTTAAACAATTTCCCCCTTTCATTTATATATTCCATAGTGAATTTACATTCCAAAATATTTATGAATATACGATTTCAAATCGATTTCAAATATTCATTTTCAATTTATCTTCAAAAAGATAAATTCAAAATATTCACTTAATATTGGAAAGACATTTCCTTACTTATTAAATAGGTAATTCACAATCTTTTTATTTTCCTACACTTGTAAAATACTCAATATACTCTAATCGAAATTAAGTATATATCTCATTCTTTAAGAAAATCATTCTCTTAAACATATTTATTTGGGCCAAAACGAATGTTGCGTAAAACATCGTTACGACAACCCAAAATCATTAGTATAGGGATTCGAAATTAAAATAGATATATAAATCCCAATACTATACAAACCATTTCCTTTCGGAAATCATCTATTATAACAACAGTGTTATAATCTACTATTTGCTTCTATTTCTCGAAAAAGTCTATTTCAACAATAAATGTTGAAATCTATGGTTTCGAATCTTAACACATTTAAAAATATCGTTAGATCGTTTTAGTTCTATTTAAAACATCACATCCAAAACATTTCTTTAATATATTATTCACTATTCAAAAACGTGAATATACCTGTTAACCAATTTCATCATTTCTATACATTTTGTTTTACAGGATTATTCACTGGCTAAAACGTGAACATAACTCCATTAATAAATTACAACAATTTACTTATCAAAATAAGTCGTTGCGGATTTATAAAATAATGTTTATAAATTCCATTTCTATTTATTTTATAACAACTCCTTTTATAATTTCCTTTATTCAATTTCATATCTCAATGATATACTAAAAGTTCATATTATAAATTAAATACTTAATTTATTTGTTTGCAAAAACGTTCTTTTAAACTTCCTAAATTTTAAATCTTATAACTTATAAGATTCATTTATTTATCCAAAATCTATTCTTTTAAATAAATTTACAAATTTTATAAACCTACTGTTTATAAAATTCCATTTATAACTTCACCGTTATAATCCTATAGATTTCATTCATTTATGAAATTCCTTCACAATTCATTCTAACACTTATAAAAGCTCGTTTTACAATTCCAATATTTTAAATTTATAAATATCAATTTATAAATCTTTTATATGGATCAATTTATATTATTCGTTTAAAACGTCTTTAAACTCCTTTATAATTTCATCATTTTGATTTATAAAATAATCAAATTTCATAAATCCTATTTTTAAACTTCAAAATTGGATCCGATGATGCAACACATCAAATAGTCAATCACAACTTTCCAACATCATATATCGATATGATAAACAATCAAATATCACAATATTTAAATCAAATAAATAATTGTGAGCAATCCAGTTGGATCCCTCCAACCAGTTTCCCTGCATCCACAGACATTAGCACAATACCCATTCCACTTCGAGGTGCAAAATCGCGGTATATGGGATTTTATAAAATATTATCCGCTTAATAGGCGGCGCAATAGGGTCTCATCCGCTATACAATGCGGGAAATAAATCAACTGCAATATATACATATGCCAATATATATATATTGCTATATATATAGATATATCCTACTATATCCAATATCACAACCAAATAGAAATCAATAAATAACTGCAAATCCAACTTATAAATTTTTGAGTGAGAAGTTCCCACCTTTCTTTCCGTTTGCAATCCACTTCCAATTCAACTTGTTTTCTTTACTATTTTTGAACCTTTTATAAATATTATACACATTCATTAATATTCGAACAGATCGAATAATAAATTTTCATTTGATAATTTCGATTCATCGGTGATTTCATTTTAATAGTTAAATTAACTGATAGTTTTATTTAAACCAGTTTCTTCTTTAATAAATTTATTTTAACTAATTATTTTACTTTAAATTAATATCTTTAAATCAATTTCTTTTAATAAATTTGTTTAACTAAAAATTTAAATTTTAAACTAATTTTTAAAAGGAATAAAAATTGAATTCACCTTACTGATCCCAGTTATTTTCCCCAAATATGCTCGACCCTGATTGAAGCCGTGCTTCCCTCGCGTACGCCTACGCAATCAATTCGAGCTTCAAGCCCAAGCCACCATCGCAAGCCACTCCACGCAACTCCTCTGACGCCGCCGCCGTACCGCGTTCGTGCCTCCGGGAATCGCGACATCGGCCACCCCTTCGAATCGCGCGCTATGCCTCGATGTTGATCGCGAGTCGCCTTTGAATCGCGACATCATCTCGCCGTGAGCTGCTCGGCATCGCCACCTACCCCTTGTCGCGCGCTACCATTGATCTGTACGAGAGAGAGAGAGACGCGAAAAAGGACTTCGGCCATTCTTTTTTTTTTTTATATATATACGAACAGATAGAAGAGGGCTTCGGCCATTATTATCTTCGTTTGATTTGAACGAGAGTAATGGGTTGCGTGGTTATTTAAAAAGGGATGAAGGGAGACAGAAGATCGTGATTAAGCAGATAGAACGTGTTTGCACGTTTTAGTCAAGATTTTAGGCGTGAAGTTAGGGATGCTGCCGTTTGTTTTAAATTTCAATTTAAATTCACTTTGTTTCGATACAACTTTCAACGCGTTTACGTGTCGTATTCTCACACAACAATTTCGAATTCTACGAAATTTAAAATCCGAGAATAATTCAATATTACGGACCCAATGGAACTGGTTTCGTCGAAATCCGAGACTGTGCCTCGGACGGCTATTTTTAAATATCGATTCAAACGATATAAATTTCAAAAATGAACAATTCACTTTCAAATTCAATTCTGAAGCTTCTATTACCTTCAATATTATCAATATGGATTTTACAAGCCTTTGAAATATTTTTAATCGGCTTAAAGTTGAAGATTCAAATTTTTATTCAACTTCAATAGATTAAATTTTATAATTTAATCGCTAAATTCATTCTGATAATTTGAAATTCAAGTCAAACCATCATTCAAATATTTAAAATTAATTAAATATTTCCAAATTAAATTATTCAAAATTCTGGGTCGTTACAATCTTTCCCCCTTAAAAGAATTTCGTCCCGAAATTACAAGTTAAGAAGAATGCCCCTATCCCGTCTATTATTTTTCACAATCTAAATAGTTTTATCAATTTCTAAACAAATCTTTAAAGATTCATTATTATTTCAACTAACTTTCCAACTTCAATTATAAGTTTCAAACAACATTGTTTTCCTAACAATTCAAATTTAAATTTAAATTCAAATTCTAAATTTTAAACTTTCAAAATTTCTCAAAAATTTTCTAACACTCTAAATTTTCGAAAAAATTCGCCATCGTCTCCTTTGCGCGGCTAGCTCGGTACGACTACAAAATGGCACCACGGCCCCTCAGAATCAAAAAGAAAAGAGAAAGCCAAGTGGCTGGAGAAGAAAATCATCAAATTTCATACTGAAATTGAAATACGTACCTTTTTGTCGAGCAATTCAATTTTATCTTCGAAATCAAAATCTCAATTCCATTTCTTTTATTACACCTGTATATCCTGCTATCCATAATATCCAATTCCAACATTCAAACCATTTTGCCAATTCCATTACAAAATTTCCAATATATGCTTCTTATACATTTTTACTTCACTATTGAAGTTACATATCCATTTTCATTCAATTTTACATTTCAATTTCATTTGAATTCAATTCACAATTTCAATTCTATTTGAATTCAATTCATAATTTAAATTCCATTCGAATTCAATTCTCAATTCCTAATACTGAATTCTAACGATTAGCTTTCATTTACTAATTCGTATTACTACTTTAAATTAGTTTCATTCACTAATTCATTTCAATTTGCAAATTTCTAAATTGATTTGTTGTTAACTAAAATTTTCAACAATTTTCAAAATAAATAAATTCTAACTCCCAAAATTCACGGAAAATTTTGGCAGAGTCTCCTTTGTACGGAGGAGCTTTTGCAATTTGACAATATGTATAAATATGTATACATCGACCCACACGGTCGGAAAACAGAAAAACAGTTCACATTTACTATTTTTATTGCGTAGGCGTACCTAATTAGCATTTTTAAGCAAAGCGGCTTATTATTTGCATATTGCGCAACCCAAAATACAGCCAAACGGCTTCCAAAACCTGCACTTACTTAGTTTAAACACGTCAGTGACAAATATAAGAAATCTATTAACATTCCATTCATTTTCAATAACAAATATATAGATTTTATTGGCAATACAACCAAGATAAATTCCATTAGCAATACATATGGTTTTAATTCATCTTTAGTCGCTTACGACCAATTCGCATGACGTTTCCATTAAATCAAGTGGTTTACAACTCATTTTCTTCATTCTATTCATTTCTAAGCAAAACGAATTCATACTATTTTAATTGATTCAAAAATCAATTTTTATTTGCCTTCATTAACTCATATAATTTTATACAATCTTGTTTGTGTCAAACGACAATTATTTCTATGCAAATTTAATGATATTCACTTAATAGAATATCCATTCTAGTTTATAACTAATTTTAAATTGATACCAATTCAATTTATTTTAATTCTACTTCAGTTCAATTTGCATTTCATATTTCATTCGGTTTATTTTATTAACCAAACAAATTTCATTCATTTCCAATTCATTTATTTACAGTTTATTTTACAAATCCCAATTGTATATGAATTCATTTACTTATATATATTTTTTACATATTTATAAATTTCCATTATTTGTTAAATGAATTTATCACCAATCTTTGGTTATACATTTTATTTCTTACTTAATTCCATATAGTAATGATAATAATTTAATATTATTACTTCCTAACAACCATGCAACCATATACTATAATAATTCATAGAAAATCATTTTTTTTCTATACAAAAATAGTTTTGGGCAAAATTATCTTATTCACTCGATTCAAAAACAATTTTATATTCACTAACAAATACGCGCTCATATCTATTATTACACTCAAACTCATTCTAGAGTACTGCTGACTCTATCTCTAATGAGTAACACCCAACAGAGCCATGGTTGTCGCGTAACCATACGCTCTGATACCAAATGTAACGATCGCGATTTTTCGTTGCCGAAAAACCGAAATGTTAGGGTTTAAGAAGAAGAAAGAGGTAGAAGAAGAGAGAAAAAGAAGATAGAACAGAAAGAAATAACAGAACAACATCAGAATCTCACAATCGCAGCGGAACAACATATAATAGATAAATGAATAATCTTCAAACAAAGAACTATATCAGTTATTACATTACATTTCTGTAGCGACCCGACTTTCCACTCCCGGAAAATCACATCACTAATTAAGAAAGAAAGGGATAGAAGAAGAAAAGAAAGAGAAGAAAAAGAAACAACACATCAGAATCTCACAGCGGAACGATTTAAATATAATATAGAACATATACATAGTATCATATACATCAGAGTACACAACTAAACATCTCAATTTAGATAGTTATAACATTTCTGTCTAATACAATACAAGACATCATACAGAATAACACACAGCGGAAACACTAACCATATCTACACGCTGAAGCCTCCTTCTCCAAAGCTCCTCTAGAATTCGTCAAGAGATAACCTGAATCACTTGACTACTCATATATAATATGAGTGCCCAAGAATTTAATAAAACAGAAAATAAACACTCGGGTCAGACAGGGGTCTGGTGTGAGTAAACGGTTTAAGATTGCTTAACTTTAGAAAAACCTTTGAAAAGAAAAGGTATCGTGTAAGACTTCCCACACATAAACATGGAAAAGTTTTTACCTTACGCTAGCCAAAACATTTGGTAGGAAATCCAGTGATATTATAATAGTGTCTAGGGTTTACAAATAAATATGAAATAGCCGAAATTGTTACATGATTAAATTCCAACTACTAGACACAAAAGTGGGTAATACAAACAAAACCGTAGGGTCTCGTAGGGAAAATGGGTTTCCATCAATGGCAGGGCTACTGGGGTACCGCCCGTCACAGTACGTGGCCTAGATCACCGTACCGAGGAGCCACCCTAACTCCCCTGCAACACAAGGCCGGAACCATTCCTTACCGAACAGTCCCGAACAAGACCACCCCGCAGTTGGCTGCAGTTCCAACTCCCCACAAAGCCGAAATATAAGGGACATCTAGACAGGGATGTATCTCGCTCTCCAGTGGGAGCGACCCACGAAGCCTTGCTGCACCTCCCCTGTTTTAGCCATTCCCGGTTGATGAGGCTTGAGGCTGCGATTACCTTTATAGGACCAACTATCTTAGAATGCTCATCGTCCGCCTGACGATGTGCTGAAAGCATTCAATCCATACAAGTTCGTTCCGGGTTCGAACGAAACCGAAGGCACTATCTCGTTGCACTCATTTTGGAATCACCCTCAGAGTCAACGACCATAGCCCTTGCACTCTAAACCACCATCTCGAATCTATAAGCACTATTCCGTCAAACTCATTATGGAATCACCCATATAGTTATACTGACGTATAGCCCTTACACCTCGAGTCTTCACTTGCTCCACTTGGATTAACGACCTAACGTTTAATTGGAATCGATGTGGTTTTCGGATTCCAAATATGGAAACCCGATCCCGGTCTCATCGAAACCAAACGCCATTTTAATGTCCAAGTTATTCTTAAGGGATTTAAACAATAGATATTTAGAAATATCACTTAACATAAATGGATGTATTCACAACACAGATAGATAAGCATCTATTATCACATGCATCTACACATATCACAAAGCAGCATATATATCACAATCAGATATAGCATATACACATCATCATCCATCAATCAATGTCATCCAATAACATCCAATCATTAACTCATTCAATGATATATATCATCCATAAACAAGTTTGATTCAACTTGATTAATTTAATTAATCCTTAAATTAAATTAATCCTTAATTAATTACTTGGATTATCTTCAATCCATTTTATTATTCATTAATTAATTACAAATTAATTAATTAACATCACTTAATTATCCATCTCAATTAATCTTCCCTGATTAAGTATCACTTAACAACTTTAAGTAATTATTACTTAATTACCATATTAATTAATCATCCTGATTAATTACTTCCAAATTATACTAAGTAATTACCTCTTAATTACCTTTTAAAATTAATCAACCTTGATTAATTATCCTCTAATTATTTTGATAATTATTCCTTAATTATCTTTTAAGCAATTACACTTGATTAATCACTTTTAATTAATCACACTTGATTAATTACTTTTAAATTAATCATATTTAATTAATTATTTTAATTACATTTAGTAATTAAAACTTAATTATAAATTAATTATTCTTAAATTATTAATTAACAATTAACTAATTATTATCATTAATTAATGATTACATCATTAACTAAATTTCTTTCTTAATTAATTACTTTAACAAGTAATTAATCACTTAATTAATTACTCTTAATTATTTAATTAGTCAATCATTAATCACATAATTTAGACCTTTAACCAATTATTAATTAATTCTTTAATTTAATAACTAAAGTGATTAACTCTTAATCACATTACTTAATTACTTTTAATAAAGAAATTATCCTTTACTTAATAACCTCTAGTAATTAACCATTTAATTACTTAATTACTTCCCAAGTAATTAGATTAATCCAAAGTGATTATCTTAATTAATCACAAGTTAATTACTTAATTAACTATTTAACTTAATCATTTCAAATTAATTAAATGATTCTTTAATTTACTATATTTAAAAGATTCTTAAACAAGAAACCATTATCTTAATTATATCATTTATTAACAAATAAAACTCGATAATTAAAAATAATTTAATTATCTCAATTATCTTTACAAATTTAATTATCTTTAAATAATCAAAACTTATAATTTCTTAAATTATAATTGATTTCTAAACTTTAACCATTAATCCTTATTTATAAATAAATTATTTTAAAAGTCAATTATGATTAAAACAATTTTCAATATTTAAATCAAACCCTTTTAAAACTTTAAACTTTCCATAGTTACTAAATTAATACAACTTAATTCAAAATTACACTAATTTTATTTCAAACTTCCATATTTTATATATATAAAACTTTGTTTAACCAACTTTAAAACAAATTAGGGTTTATAAACAAACTTATCTAACTCTTGTTTTTAAATCTAAAATCATCTACAAAATCATAGTATCTTGTTTTAAAACTTAATAAAAACCTTGCTGTTAATTTTCAAAACTTATATAACTGTTTGCAACCAAACAGAAACAAACCCTGCGAGCTCCAATGCACGAGCAAACTACAGAAATTCCCGAGTAAACCCACCTTAAAACTCGAGTAACCTTCTCCAAAATCTCGCGTCAATTCCCGAGTTTAACCCGTGCTTCCCACCCAGTCTTCCTGCTTCGAGTTCCACACAACAAAACATGATGCCTACTTCGAGTCTCCACCTTCTTCCTCCCCAACCTCCAAACGCGACAACACAGTTGCACAACCATGTGCACGTAAATGTGCACCACCACGCCCATCAACGGAGATCACCATGCTAGCCTCCATCAAGTCGCTCTCGTCCCCAATATCACAATTCGAAGCCCAGAAATCCAATTTCGATCAAGAATCGAAATACGAGCGTTCGAACCCCCAAATTTTCCTGAAGCAATATTCCACTTCATCCCTGCCACCGAGTTCCCCCTCGAGCATCTGACCACCTTGAGTGCCATCTCCTACAGCCGTGAACTCGTCACCCATCCTACCTTCATCAACTCGAAGGCCGCACCACTTGATCATCTCGTGGTGATGAAATCACCACGGTTCATACTCTGATAAAAATTAGGGCACCAGAATACAATTGCCTCCCGCCGCCACCATGGCCATCGGCCGACCTCCTCCGTATTTTTCCAGAGACCACTATAGACCCCACTATCTCCACACACCAACACGACCACTGATTCGTCGTCGATCACCCAGAATCGGCCAAAAACCCCAAAATAGATAATCACAAATTCACCACTAAATACCAAACTAAAATTTGTGATTTAACCCTTAAAAATCATAATTTCCTAACATTATTTCAATCATGGAATCAAAACCACAAATTTAATTCATAAAATTTTGATCCAAGTTGATCAATACTGCAAATTTGTAAATTTTGAACCAAACATTCATTTTAAAAATCTATACTATTTTCAAATGAAGCATTGCTTGATTTCAAACAATCTTTGTTCATAAATCATATGCTAATTTGGATTCAACCTAAAGTTATTGATTTAATTATGGAAATGATAACTGCATAAATCACACAGAGATCATGTAAACTACATAGGCATTCAAATTTACTCAGTTCAAGCATGCATTCAATTTATATTCAAACAATCTGTTAATATCATGGTGATCCACACAATATCAAGGTGAAATATAGAATCAAACTGTTTTTTTTCAATAGCATTTACTCACTTTATTATAAAAGTAGAAAGCAGAGTAGCTTCCCAGGCTTTCAAAACTCACTGCATGTTGATTTTAGTGCTTGATTCCAGTTGTTTAAATTTCCAGCTCTTGCATGTTGAATGTAACTAGCATGATTTGAACAAGAACCTGAAGATCTTGCTCTTGATTCAGTATCCAGATTTTCCCTTGCTTTCCTGGATTTCCAGATTTGCAGATTTGTATTCATCTTTGATTTGTATTTTTTTTTGTCTGAGTTTATCTTTGTTTTGATCTTGCCTTTCAGATTTGCATTTATTTTGTTGTAGAAGAGAGTAAAGGAATCCTTTTACTGAAAATGAAGCTCATTTTGTATTTTACAATTTAATTTTAAATTAAATTTACAAGAGAGTGACATTTGTCTATCTTACATTCTAATTAGCTTACACCTATACATATTAATTTACATTTGTCTTAACACATATCTAAAAGTTTAACAAGTTTTTTATTATTGTTTTTATTAATGTTTTTAAATGTTATCTTCTTATTTATAAATTTATTTAAGTTATATGTAAGTAATTATGTAATATTATGAACTTATCTTATAATAAATATGCATGTGAATACAAATAACTTATAGTTTTGATTTATATTATATAATATATGTTTATAAACTTGAGAAATTGATTTTAACTCCTTATATAAATTTTTAGAACAATTTTATCTTATAAAAAAAACAAAAGCTAAAATATATGTTTATAAAATAAGAAATTAACTTTATTGTTTAAAATTTAAATTTCAAATATCATTTCAAAGATATTAAATCAAATTATTATTTCTAATTTCAAAACTAAATATATTCAAGTTTGAAAACTCTTATTAAATTCAAATTAATACAATTCCTATTTCAAACATATATATACAAATATACATATACATATTTCAAATAGAAACATTCTAACATTAAATTTGATAATTTCCATATTAAATTTTAAAACAAATTCAAATCACACAATATATACATTTATATATATATATTACAATTTGAATATAAAGTTTTATTACATTAAAAACTTCTTATTTACCAAAATAAATATTTTCAAATCAAAATATTATTAGCTTTCAAAACAATTAAATTTGCCAATTCATATTGTCAAGAAAAATGTTAATAGATATGAACAAATTATTATCATTAACCTTTAAAATAAATTTAACTTGTCAATTTATAATATAAAATGATCAAATCAATTTAATTATTAACAAAGATTATTAAATTGATATTGCTCAAAATTCCGGGTCGTCACATTCCTCCCCCCTTAAAAGAATTTCGTCCCCGAAATTTAAAAGCAAAGATAATTTAATAAACCTAGCTAAAGAATTTAAATTTCAAACAGCAATCGCACAATCAATCATAGCAATCCAATTAAAACAAACAATTTTATCTATCCAGAAAAATTCTGAATAGAACTTACTAATATTATCTAGAGTTTCCAGATACCTATACTGGAATACTCGCTCTATAGAATCTTAATTAACTACACTATTAAAACCAAGAACTCCCTCATCTGATCCTACAAATCTGAACAAGATATCAGATTAAACTCAAACCAGCTCAACTACCAGATCCCTCCCGAACTGCTGATTCTATCACTCGAAGAATCATACACATATTCCTCAGAGATATGTGAAATATAATGAATTCCAGCTATCCAAACTGGCAATTAAATCCTGTAGATCAAAATCAAATCTTCAGAAAACACAGACAACTCAAAATACCTCCAGAGCTAACTCTCCAGTTTTACCCAGTCTTATATCTCTTTTGATTGGATAAATCTAAAACAATATCCAAATTCCAGCTTCACATTCCAAATCTCCTCAATTCTAACTGCATAACTCTTCAGATGCTCTGAGTCACCTCCAATATTCATGATCAGCCTAACTCTTGCTGATTGCTTCATGAAACATCAGGACCAACTCAAACCAAATCTCCAGGTTCTATTCAACAAAATGGCTTTCCCAAAAATAATTTGCTGAAATCCAACATACGACTCTACATTACAAGCATCAATGGACTTCAAACCTATCTCTACTATCTGGAATAACCAATCAGTTGTACTTGACAACCTTACCTTCAAATCCAGAAAATTCCTTCATATTTGAATTCCCTGTAGAAATTTCTTTACAGCAACTCCCGGTTGTTCCCATACTAGAATAATTCCCAACTCGCTTCCGCTGCACAACTCTGATCTAGAGCAGATAAGAATGCTATCTAAGAACTCAAGCATAATCTTTCTTCATACACTGTTCATCCGACTCATAAAAATCTTAGTGACCATTCTTCTTGATCAAAACATCTCAACAGAATCTTAACTAGAATGAGATGATCAATCCAAAGAATCCTGAGCTGCCTCAACAAACTCTTCTCGCTCCAAGAGTCATCCCACTATATGGTTGAACCATTAAAATTGCTCTAGAAATGCAAGTCGATAAGAAAACTCAATCTCCGATTCAGGTCAACTTCTGATTTCCAAAAACATCTGGAGAACCTTCGACTACTTCCATAGATTTTGCCTCTACTTGAGATGTCTCAATTCCCAAGCTAAAGAATACTCAAAGATTCCCAACTAATCGCAAGTCACTTTTGCGATCTCACTCAGTTTAGATTCCAAACAACTGTCTCCCCAACTAGAACAGCTTTTCCTATTCAAGATAAACCTTTCCAAAATGGCTTACCTATCAGAAACTGGTAGATCACTTCCAACAAATATCTCGCTCTGCTGAGCCTTCCAAAGAAATGAATAAGCTCTACCATTTGCTTGGTCTGCTGATAGTAGAATCCCAAAGATTACTGAATCATCGAAGAAACAGATCCACGCTGCTTCCAAACTTCAGTCCAATGATACTGCTAAGCCAAAGATCTTCCTTAACCAAAGCTCCTTGAAACACCAAACTAACATCCAATTTTGCCAAAAATCCTTGAGACAAGTAGACCTCTTCTCAAGAAACTCGGCTCCAAACCAAACACCAACCACTTATCTTCTTAAGAAAACAAATGAGACCATGTCCGAAATGAGGTAACTCATCGACCTTAGTCTCCTACTTCAATAAAGATAAGACACCCTTACTTGAGATCCAGAGAATCTCTAAACATTCGAATCTTCACTGTAGCAGGCATCAATGCTCTTCCAACACCATCTAAATCTGGCTCCAAAAGAAACATCCTCAGAACCATTTATGGATACTGCATCCATTACACAGCTATTCCTTCTTGAATCTATCAAGATACCCTTACCTGCTTCTATTTAGCTGGCAACTCAACTCTCAGAAACCCCGCTCACTCGAGAGCAAATCAACCTCACACTTCAAGAATATACTCCAATTCTTGAAAATACTTCCTCCGAACTCAAAAGAATCCTTTCTACAATCTACACAACTTATTCGAGACGGTATTAGATCTACAATCTCGATAAACACCTCCAACCACAACATATAAACCTCTTCCATTAGTGGTAGTTGTGTTCCACACACTTCTACCTTATCTACCTTTATAACCTATGTTGGAAAATCCGAACAGATAACCCAACAGATTAGGTAGTTATATAAATAAATATTTATATAAAAATTACAAGTACGCTCTCTCAAGATAGACACCACTCCAGAGCCTAGGTATTCACTCAACCTAACGCTCTGATACCAACTATAGCGACCTGACTTTCCACTCCCGGAAAATCACATCACTAATTAAGAAAGAAAGGGATAGAAGAAGAAAAGAAAGAGAAGAAAAAGAAACAACACATCAGAATCTCACAGCGGAACGATTTAAATATAATATAGAGCATATACATAGTATCATATACATCAGAGTACACAACTAAACATCTCAATTTAGACAGTTATAACATTTCTTTCTAATACAATACAAGACATCATACAGAATAACACACAGCGGAAACTCTAACCATATCTACACGCTGAAGCCTCCTGCTCCAAAGCTCCTCCAGAATTCGTCAAGAGATAACCTGAATCACTTGACTACTCATATATAATATGAGTACCCAAGAGTTTAATAAAACAGAAAATAAACACTCGGGTCAGACAGGGGTCTGGTGTGAGTAAATGGTTTAGATTGCTTAACTTTAGAAAAACCTTTGAAAAGAAAAGGTATCACGTAAGACTTCCCACACATAAACATGGAAAAGTTTTTACCTTACGCTAACCAAAATATTTGATAGGAAATCCAGTGATATTATAATAGTGTCTAGGGTTTTCAAATAAATATGAAATAGCCGAAATTGTTACATGATTAAATTCCAGCTACTAGCCACAAAAGTGGGTAATACAAACAAAACCGTAGGGTCTCGTAGGGAAAATTGGTTTCCATCAATGGCAGGGCTACTGGGGTACCGCCCGTCACAGTACGTGGCCTAGATCACCGTACCGAGGAGCCACCCTAACTCCCCTGCAACACAAGGCCGGAACCATTCCTTACTGAACACTCCCGAACAAGACCACCCCGCAGTTGGCTGCAGTTCCAACTGCCCACAAAGCCGAAATATAAAGGGACATCTAGACAGGGATGTATCTCGCTCTCCAGTGGGAGCGACCCACGAAGCCTTGTTGCACCTCCCCTATTTTAGCCATTCCCGGTTGATGAGGCTTGAGGCTGCGATTACCTTTATAGGACCAATTATCTTAGAATGCTCATCGTCCGCCTGACGATGTGCTGAAAGCATTCAATCCATACAAGTTCGTTCCGGGTTCGAACGAAACCGAAGGCACTATCTCGTTGCACTCATTTTGGAATCACCCTCAGAGTCAACAACCATAGCCCTTGCACTCTAAACCACCATCTCGAATCTATAAGCACTATTCCGTTAAACTCATTACGGAATCACCCATAGAGTTATACTGACATATAGCCCTTACACCTCGAGTCTTCAGTTGCATCACTTGGATTAACGACCTAACGTTTAATTGGAATCGATGTGGTTTTTAGATTCCAAATATGGAAACCCGATCTCGGTCACATCGAAACCAAACGCCATTTTAATGTCCAAGTTATTCTTAAGGGATTTAAACAATAGATATTTAGAAATATCACTTAACATAAATGGATGTATTCACAACACAGATAGATAAGCATCTATTATCACATGCATCTATACATATCACAAAGCAGCATATATATCACAATCAGATATAGCATATACACATCATCATCCATCAATCAATGTCATTCAATAACATCCAATCATTAACTCATTCAATGATATATATCATCCAATCAATTATCATCCATAAACAAGTTTGATTCAACTTGATTAATTTAATTAATCCTTAAATTAAATTAATCCTTAATTAATTACTTGGATTATCTTCAATCCATTTTATTATTCATTAATTAATTACAAATTAATTAATTAACATCACTTAATTATCCATCTCAATTAATCTTCCCTGATTAATTATCACTTAATTACTTTAAGTAATTATTACTTAATTACCATATTAATAAATCATCCCGATTAATTACTTCCAAATTATACTAAGTAATTACCTCTTAATTACCTTTTAAAATTAATCAACCTTGATTGATTATCCTCTAATTATTTTGATAATTATTCCTTAATTATCTTTTAAGCAATTACACTTGATTAATCACTTTTAATTAATCACACTTGATTAATTACTTTTAAATTAATCATATTTAATTAATTATTTTAATTACATTTAGTAATTAAAACTTAATTATAAATTAATTATTCTTAAATTATTAATTAACAATTAACTAATTATTATCATTAATTAATGATTACATCATTAACTAAATTTATTTCTTAATTAATTACTTTAACAAGTAATTAATCACTTAATTAATTACTCTTAATTCTTTAATTAGTCAATCATTAATCACATAATTTAGACCTTTAACTAATTATTAATTAATTCTATAATTTAATAACTAAAGTGATTAACTCTTAATCACATTACTTAATTACTTTTAATAAAGAAATTATCCTTTACTTAATAACCTCTAGTAATTAACCATTTAATTACTTAATTACTTCCCAAGTAATTAGATTAATCCAAAGTGATTATCTTAATTAATCACAAGTTAATTACTTAATTAACTATTTAACTTAATCATTTCAAATTAATTAAATGATTCTTTAATTTACTATATTTAAAAGATTCTTAAACAAGAAACCATTATCTTAATTATATCATTTATTAACAAATAAAACTCGATAATTAAAAATAATTTAATTATCTCAATTATCTTTACAAATTTAATTATCTTTAAATAATCAAAACTTATAATTTATTAAATTATAATTGATTTCTAAACTTTAACCATTAATCCTTATTTATAAATAAATTATTTTAAAAGTCAATTATGATTAAAACAATTTTCAATATTCAAATCAAACCCTTTTTAAAACTTTAAACTTTCCATAGTTACTAAATTAATACAACTTAATTCAAAATTACACTAATTTTATTTCAAACTTCCATATTATATATATATATATATATATAAAACTTTGTTTAACCAACTTTAAAATAAATTAGGGTTTATAAACAAACTTATCAAACTCTTGTTTTTAAATCTAAAATCATTTGCAAAATCATAGTATCTTGTTTTAAAACTTAATAAAAACCTTGCTGTTAATTTTCAAAACTTATATAACTGTTTGCACCCAAACAGAAACAAACCCTGCGAGCTCCAATGCACTAGCAAACTACATAAATTCCCTAGTAAACCCACCCTAAAACTCGAGTAACCTTCTCTAAAATCTCGCGTCAATTCCCGAGTTTAACCCGTGCTTCCCACCCAGTCTTCCTGCTTCGAGTTCCACACAACAAAACATGATGCCTACTTCGAGTCTCCACCTTCTTCCTCCCCAACCTCCAAACGCGACATCACAGTTGCACAACCATGTGCACGTAAATGTGCACCACCACGCCGATCAACGGCGATCACCATACTAGCCTCCATCAAGTCGCTCTCGTCCTCAATATCACAATTCGAAGCCCAGAAATCCAATCTTGATCAAGAATCGAAATACGAGCGTTCGAACCCCCAAATTTTCCGGAAGCAATATTCCACTTCATCCCTGCCATCGAGTTCCCCCTCGAGCATCTGACCACCTTGAGTGCCATCTCCTACAGCCGTGAACTCGTCACCCATCCTACCTTCATCAACTCGAAGGCCGCACCACTCGATCATCTCGTGGTGATGAAATCACCACGGTTCATACTCTGATAAAAATTAGGGCACCAGAATACAATTGCCTCCCGCCGCCACCATGGCCATCGGCCGACCTCCTCCGTATTTTTCCAGAGACCACTATAGACCCCACTATCTCCACACACCAACACAACCACTGATTCGTCGTCGATCACCCAGAAACGGCCAAAAACCCCAAAATAGATAATCACAAATTCAACACTAAATACCAAACTAAAATTTGTGATTTAACCCTTAAAATCATAATTTCCTAACATTATTTCAATCATGGAATCAAAACCACGAATTTAATTCATAAAATTTTGATCCAAGTTGAACAATACTGCAAATTTGTAAATTTTGAACCAAACATTCATTTTAAAAAAATATACTATTTTTAAATGAAGCATTGCTTGATTTCAAACAATCTTTGTTCATAAATCATATGCTAATTTGGATTCAACCTAAAGTTATTGATTTAATTATGGAAATGATAACTGCAAAAATCACACAGAGATCATGTAAACTACATAGGCATTCAAATTTACTCAGTTCAAGCATGCATTCAATTTATATTCAAACAATCTGTTAATATCATGGTGATCCACACAATATCAAGGTGAAATATAGAATCAAACTGTTTTTTTTTCAAATAGCATTTACTCACTTTATTATAAAAGCAGAAAACAGAGTAGCTTCCCAGGCTTTCAAAACTCACTGCATGTTGATTTTATTGCTTGATTCCAGTTGTTTAAATTTCCAGCTCTTGCATGTTGAATGTAACTAGCATGATTTGAACAAGAACCTGAAGATCTTGCTCTTGATTCAGTATCCAGATTTTCCCTTGCTTTCCTGGATTTCCAGATTTGCAGATTTGTATTCATCTTTGATCTGTATTTTTTTGTCTGAGTTTATCTTTGTTTTGATCTCGCCTTTCAGATTTGCATTTATTTTGTTGTAGAAGAGAGTAAAGGAATCCTTTTACTGAAAATGAAGCTCATTTTGTATTTTACAATTTAATTTTAAATTAAATTTACAAGAGAGTGACATTTGTCTATCTTACATTCTAATTAGCTTACACCTATACATATTAATTTACATTTGTCTTAACACATATCTAAAAGTTTAACAAGTGTTTTATTATTGTTTTTATTAATGTTTTTAAATGTTATCTTCTTATTTATAAATTTATTTAAGTTATATGTAAGTAATTATGTAATATTATGAACTTATCTTATAATAAATATGCATGTGAATACAAATAACTTATAGTTTTGATTTATATTATATAATATATGTTTATAAACTTGAGAAATTGATTTTAACTCCTTATATAAATTTTTAAAACAATTTTATCTTATAAAAAAAACAAAAGCTAAAATATATGTTTATAAAATAAGAAATTAACTTTATTGTTTAAAATTTAAATTTCAAATATCATTTCAAAGATATTAAATCAAATTATCATTTCTAATTTCAAAACTAAATATATTCAAGTTTGAAAACTCTTATTAAATTCAAATTAATACAATTCCTATTTCAAACATATATATACAAATATACATATACATATTTCAAATAGAAACATTCTAACATTAAATTTGATAATTTCCATATTAAATTTTAAAACAAATTCAAATCACACAATATATACATTTATATATATATTACAATTTGAATATAAAGTTTTATTACATTAAAAACTTCTTATTTACCAAAATAAATATTTTCAAATCAAAATATTATTATCTTTCAAAACAATTAAATTTTCCAATTCATATTGTCAAGAAAAATGTTAATAGATATGAACAAATTATTATCATTAACCTTTAAAATAAATTTAACTTGTCAATTTATAATATAAAATGATCAAATCAATTTAATTATTAACAAAGATTATTAAATTGATATTGCTCAAAATTCCGGGTCGTCTCAATTTCATTACATCAAAGGGTACAACAACAAATAACAACAAACAGCGGAAAAGAAATACTATATACTAATAATACGCCATGCCATCCAACTTGCCTCCAGCAACTCCTGAATTCCAGAATATCCTGATAAACCTAACTCTTGACTGCCCGTGTGGAAATTGCTGGGCACCCAGAGTTTAGGAAGGAAAACAATAAACTCCGAGTCAGTCATGTGACTGGTGTGAGAACTCAAAACAGTTTATTTATCTTTAAAATCAAAATAGAGGAATATTTTTAAAGTCAATTTGCTATGCTTTTAAAAAATGAGACTACCATAAGGCCTGCCGCACACACACACAATGCAAACGCAGAATCGGAGGAGATTTCTCCTTATGATAGTCAAAGATGCTTGATACGCATTAAAAAGAACATTTGATATTATTACTAGTGCATAGTGTAGGAAAAATCATTTCGAAAATAAAGAAATAAATCTTAGCCAGCATAGACATTTCGAACTATGCCTACTATAGCTACCATCCAAACAGTGGGGTGCCACCATAAGTGAATGATAGGTTCTACAACTAATACCGTACAAGATCGTATTGTTTCTTTGGATTTCCAACGAATGGTCAGGCCAAGGAACTTCCCATTGCCACATGAGAACGCCTCTGGAAGGACGTCCCCGAGATCCAAACCGGATCTCTGCCAACACAAGGTCGGGTTACCCCTAACTGGGTAACTACTGACACGAGTATGCCATCCCCCGGTCCTTTGGGACCTTTAACCGAGCGCTCGTAATCAACATCACACCATAATAATAAGTGTTTCAACATGAGTAAACATTTGGGCTCCATACCATGATACCACCCTTTTCCAGAAGGAAATGCACATACCCTAAAGGGAGCTACCCCTCATAACCTTGCCGCATCTTTCCTTTTTTGACCATTCCGGGGTGTGAGGCTCGACGAAGTCTCATCCACAAAGCCACGCTTTATTCAAAAGCTGTGCTTTGGGTCAACAAATGATCATAGAAATGATCACAAAGATAAACGATCAAACAAATGATCTTATCGTAAATGATCAACACAATGATCATTTCACAGCAACACTCGGCATGTCACATTACCAAATTGGGAATATATTGCTGATAACCTTCAACTATATTACCTCTGAGCTCGTACGTTTTAGAGAAGGGTGTTAAGCTAAGAGAATAAATTATTCGCCACCAACAGAAATATATTTGAAAGAAATCAGCTCTATATCTCAATTTCTAATGTCAAACATACAATCCATACAAGTCTGTTCCGGGCTCGAACAGAACCGAAGGCACTTACAAAGAAGTCCTTGCAATACGGATAATCTCTAATCACGTCCGAATTTCCCATCACATATGGAGATCTCTATACCGGGGATCAGCCAGTGCAGAGACAATCAACAAGAAACCCTTTCGTTTTCGAAAATATCCGGTCTTCAACACCGGTCTTCAAATGCAATTCATAACGACGTATCACATATTCGGAATGGGTTATACGACCCCAAGGTCCTTTCCCGGTTAACCCGAATAGTGAGCGCTTATTTAAAAAAAAATAAGTGTGGCATTCAATTTCAAGCAAATCACATAAAATACCTATTTAAAGGTAAATATTTATAGTCGATTATTGAACTGTCAATGGATATGCACAACATCACCAGATTCCAAATAATTTTCCAAATTATTTATTTTCAAAAAAATATCTTTACAAGATATATATTTTCCAATCTTCAAAAATAAATCAATATTTATTTTTAAATAATTTCCCCCTTTCATTTATAAATTCCACAGTGAATTTACATTCCAAAATATTTATGAATATACGATTTCAAATCGATTTCAAATATTCATTTTCAATTTATCTTCAAAAAGATAAATTCAAAATATTCACTTAATATTGGAAAGACATTTCCATACTTATTAAATAAGTTATTCACAATCTTTTTATTTTCCTACACTTGTAAAATACTCAATATACTCTAGTCGAAATTAAGTATATATCTCATTCTTTAAGAAAATCATTCTCTTAAACATATTTATTTGGGCCAAAACGAATGTTGCGTAAAACATCGTTACGACAACCCAAAATCATTAGTATAGGGATTCGAAATTAAAATAGATATATAAATCCCAATACTATACAAACCATTTCCTTTCGGAAATCATCTATTATAACAACAGTGTTGTAATATACTATTTCCATCTATTTCTCGAAAACGTCTACTTCAACAGTAAATGTTGAAATCTATGGTTTCGAATTTTAACACATTTAAAAATATCGTTAGATCGTTTTAATTCTATTTAAAACATCACATCCAAAACATTTCTTTAATATATTATTCACTATTCAAAAACGTGAATATACCTGTTAACCAATTTCATCATTTCTATACATTTTGTTTTACAGGATTATTCACTGGCTAAAACGTGAACATAACTCCATTAATAAATTGCAACAATTTACTTATCAAAATAAGTCGTTGCGGATTTATAAAATAATGTTTATAAATTCCATTTCTATTTATTTTATAACAACGCCTTTTATAATTTCCTATATTCAATTTCATATCTCAATGATATACTAAAAGTTCATATTATAAATTAAATACTTAATTTATCTGTTTGCAAAAACGTTCTTTTAAACTTCCTAAATTTTAAATCTTATAACTTATAAGATTCATTTATTTATCCAAAATCTATTCTTTTAAATAACTTTACAAATTTTATAAACCTACTGTTTATAAAATTCCATTTATAACTTCACCGTTATAATCCTATAGATTTCATTCATTTATGAAATTCCTTCACAATTCATTCTAACACTTATAAAAGCTCGTTTTACAATTCCAATATTTTAAATTTATAAATATCAATTTATAAATCTTTCATATGGATCAATTTATATTATTCGTTTAAAACGTCTTTAAACTCCTTTATAATTTCATCATTTTGATTTATAAAATAATCAAATTTCATAAATCCTATTTTTAAACTTCAAAATTGGATCTGATGATGCAACACATCAAATAGTCAATCACGACTTTCCAACATCATATATCAATATGATAAACAATCAAATATCACAATATTTGAATCAAATAAATAATTGTGAGGAATCCAGTTGGATCCCTCCAACCTGTTTCCCTGCATCCACAGACATTAGCACAATATCCATTCCACTTCGAGGTGGAATATCGCGGTATATGGGATTTTATAAAATATTATCCGCTTAATAGGCGGCGCAATAGGGTATCATCCGCTATACAATGCGGAAAATCAATCAACTGCAATATATACATATGCCAATATATATATATATATATTGCTATATATATAGATATATCCTACTATATCTAATATCACAACCAAATAGAAATCAATAAATAACTGCAAATCCAACTTATAAATTTTTGAGTGAGAAGTTCTCACCTTTCTTTCCGTTTGCAATCCACTTCCAATTCAACTTGTTTTCTTCACTATTTTTGAACCTTGTATAAATATTATACACATTCATTAATATTCGAACAGATCGAATAATAAATTTTCATTTGATAATTTCGATTCATCGGTGATTTCATTTTAATAGTTAAATTAACTGATAGTTTTATTTAAACTAGTTTCTTCTTTAATAATTTTATTTTAACTAATTATTTTACTTTAAATTAATATCTTTAAATCAATTTCTTTTAATAAATTTGTTTAACTAAAAATTTAAATTTTAAACTAAATTCCCTTTAAAACTACTTTATTTTTAACCACTAAAAATTAAATAAGTTAATTTAACCCAATTTCCTAATTTCAAATCAGGATGTTAAAATTTTAATTTTTAACTTGCTGTAAAAAATGTAAATACTGGTTTCACATTCTATATATTTTTTTTTATATCTACAAAAATCTGCAGTATATTAAATTAAATTAAAAATTAACTTGCTTCTGAATATATCTGCATATATATGTTAAAACTTGCATCTATTCTTTACTGTAAAAATTAAATTGAAATTAATTTTTAAAAGGAATAAAAATTGAATTCACCTTACTGCTCCCAGCTATTTTCCCCAAATATGCGCGACCCTGATTGAAGCCGTGCCTCCCTCGCGTACGCCTACGCAATCAATTCGTGCTCCAAGCCCTAGCCACCATCGCAAGCCACTCCATGCAACTCCTGTGACGCCGCCGCCGTAACGCGTTCGCGCCTCCGGGAATCGCGACATCGGCCACCCCTTCGAATCGCGCGCTATGCCTCGATGTTGATCGCGAGTCGCCTTTGAATCGCGACATCATCTCGCCGCGAGCTGCTCGACATCGCCACCTACCCCTTGTCGCGCGCGGCCATTGATCTGTACGAGAGAGAGAGAGACGTGAAAAAGGACTTCGGCCAGTCGTTTTTTTATATATATACAAACAGATAGAAGAGGGCTTCGGCCATTATTATCTTCGTTTGATTTGAACGAGAGTAATGGGTTGCGTGGTTATTTAAAAAGGGATCGAGGGAGACAGAAGATCGTAATTAAGCAGATAGAACGTGTTTGCACATTTTAGCCATGATTTTAGTCGTGAAGTTATGGATGCTGCCGTTTGTTTTAAATTTAAATTTAAATTCACTTTGTTTCGATACAACTTTCAACGCGTTTATGTGTCGTATTCTCACAAAACAACTCCGAATACTACGAAATTTGAAATCCGAGAATAATTCAATATTACGGACCCAATGGAACTGGTTTCGTCGAAATCCGAGACTGTGCCTCGGACGGCTATTTTTAAATATCGATTCAAACGATATAAATTTCAAAACTGAACAATTCACTTTCAAATTCAATTCTGAAGCTTCTATTACCTTCAATATTATCAATATGGATTTTACAAGCCTTTGAAATATTTTTCATCGACTTAAAATTGAAGATTCAAATTTTTATTCAACTTCAATAGATTAAATTTTATAATTTAATCGCTAAATTCATTCTGATAATTTGAAATTCAAGTCAAACCATCATTCAAATATTTAAAATTAATTAAATATTTCCAAATTAAATTATTCAAAATTCTGGGTCGTTACAATCTTTCCCCCTTAAAAGAATTTCGTCCCGAAATTACAAGTTAAGAAGAATGCCCCTATCCCGTCTATTATTTTTCACAATCTAAAAAGTTTTATCAACTTTCTAAACAAATCTTTAAAGATTCATTATTATTTCAACTAACTTTCCAACTTCAATTATAAGTTTCAAACAACATTGTTTTCCTAATAATTTAAATTTAAATTTAAATTCAAATTCTAAATTTTAAACTTTCAAAATTTCTCAAAAACTTTCTAACACTCTAAATTTTCGAAAAATTTCGTCAGCGTCTCCTTTGCGCGGCTAGCTCGGTACGACTACAAAATGGCACCACGGCCCCTCAGAATCAAAAAGAAAAGAGAAAGCCAAGTGGCTGGAGAAGAAAATCATCAAATTTCATACTGAAATTGAAATACGTACCTTTTTGTCGAGCAATTCAATTTTATGTTTGAAATCAAAATCTCAATTCCATTTCTTTTAATACACCTGTATATCCTGCTATCCATAATATCCAATTCCAACATTCAAACCATTTTGCCAATTCCATTACAAAATTTCCAATATATGCTTCTTATACATTTTTACTTCACTATTGAAGTTACATATCCATTTTCATTCAATTTTACATTTCAATTTCATTTGAATTCAATTCACAATTTCAATTCTATTTGAATTCAATTCATAATTTAAATTCCATTCGAATTCAATTCTCAATTCCTAATACTGAATTCTAACGATTAACTTTCATTTACTAATTCGTATTACTACTTTAAATAAGTTTCATTCACTAATTCATTTCAAATTGCAAATTTCTAAATTGATTTTTTGTTAACTAAAATTTTCAACAATTTTCAAAAAAAAAAATTCTAACTCCCAAAATTCATGGAAAATTTTGGCAGAGTCTCCTTTGTACGGAGGAGCTTTTGCAATTTCACAATATGTATAAATATGTATACATCGACCCACACGGTCGGAAAACAGAAAAACAGTTCATATTTCCTATTTTTATTGCGTAGGCGTACCTTATTAGCATTTTTAAGCAAAGCGGCTTATTATTTGCATATTGCGCAACCCAAAATACAGCCAAACGGCTTCCAAAACCTGCACTTACTTAGTTTAAACACGTCAGTGACAAATATAAGAAATCTATTAACCTTCCACTCATTTTCAATAACAAATATATAGATTTTATTGGCAATACATCCAAGATAAATTCCATTAGCAATACATATGGTTTTAATTCTTCTTTAGTCGCTTACGACCAATTCACATGACATTTCCATTAAATCAAGTGGTTTACAACTCATTTTCTTCATTCTATTCATTTCTAAGCAAAACGAATTCATACTATTTTAGTTGATTCAAAAATCAATTTTTATTTGCCTTCATTAACTCATATAATTTTATACAATCTTGTTTGTGTCAAACGACAATTATTTCTATGCAAATTTAATGATATTCAC
Organism: Allium cepa; assembly: GCA_030765085.1. Taxonomy (NCBI): domain Eukaryota; kingdom Viridiplantae; phylum Streptophyta; class Magnoliopsida; order Asparagales; family Amaryllidaceae; genus Allium; species Allium cepa. Next base: position 572,588,820 of record CM060937.1, on the reverse strand, counting down.
TTAATAGAATATCCATTCTAGTTTATAACTAATTTTAAATTGATACCAATTCAATTTATTTTAATTCTACTTCAGTTCAATTTGCATTTCATATTTTCATTCGGTTTATTTTATTAACCAAACAAATTTCATTCATTTCCAATTCATTTATTTACAATTTAATTTACAAATCCCAATTGTATATGAATTCATTTCCTTATATTTTTTTTTCATATTTATAAATTTCCATTATTTGTTAAATGAATTTATCACCAATCTTTGGTTATACATTTTATTTCTTACTTAATTCCATATACTAATGATAATAATTTAATATTATTACTTCCTAACAACCATGCAACCATATACTATAATAATTCATAGAAAATCATATCTTTTCTATACAAAAATAGTTTTGGGCAAAATTATCTTATTCACTCGATTCAAAAACAATTTTATATTCCCTAACAAATACGCGCTCATATCTATTATTACACTCAAACTCATTCTAGAGTACTGCTGACTCTATCTCTAATGAGTAACACCCAACTGAGCCATGGTTGTCGCTTAACCATACGCTCTGATACCAAATGTAACGATCGCGTTTTTTCGTTGCCGAAAAACCGAAATGTTAGGGTTTAAGAAGAAGAAAGAGGTAGAAGAAGAGAGAAAAAGAAGATAGAACAGAAAGAAATAACAGAACAACATCAGAATCTCACAATCGCAGCGGAACAACATATAATAGATAAATGAATAATCTTCAAACAAAGAACTATATCAGTTATTACATTACATTTCATTACATCAGAGGGTACAACAACAAATAATAACAAACAGCGGAAAAGAAATACTATATACTAATAATATGCCATGCCATCCAACTTGCCTCCAGCAACTCCTGAATTCCAGAATATCCTGATAAACCTAACTCTTGACTGCCCGTGTGGAAATTGGTGGGCACCCAGTGTTTAGGAAGGAAAACAATAAACTCCGAGTCAGTCATGTGACTGGTGTGAGAACTCAAAACACTTTATTTATCTTTAAAATCAAAATAGAGGAATATTTTTAAAGTCAATTCGCTATGCTTTTAAAAAATGAGACTACCATAAGGCCTCCCGCACACACACACAATGCAAACGCAGAATCAGAGGAGATTTCTCCTTATGATAGTCAAAGATGCTTGATACGCATTAAAAAGAACATTTGATATTATTACTAGTGCATAGTGTAGGAAAAATCATTTCGAAAATAAAGATATAAATCTTAGGCAGCATAGACATTTCGAACTATGCCTACTATAGCTACCATCCAAACAGTGGGGCGCCACCATAAGTGAACGATAGGTTCTACAACTAATACCGTACAAGATCGTATTGTTTCTTTGGATTTCCAATGAATGGTCAGGCCAAGGAACTTCCCATTGCCACATGAGAACGCCTCTGGAAGGATGTCCCCGAGAACCAAACCGGATCTCTGCCAACACAAGGCCGGGTTACCCCTAACTGGGTAACTACTGACACGAGTATGCCATCCCCCGGTCCTTTGGGACCTTTTACCGAGCGCTCGTAATTAACATCACACCATAATAATAAGTGTTTCAACATGAGTATACATCTGGGCTCCATACCATGATACCACCCTTTTCCAGAAGGAAATGCACATACCCTAAAGGGAGCTACCCCTCATAACCTTGCCGCATCTTTCCTGTTTTGACCATTCCGGGGTGTGAGGCTCGACGAAGTCTCGTCCACAAAGCCACGCTTTATTCAAAAGTTGTGCTTTGGGTCAACAAATGATCATAGAAATGATCACAAAGATAAACGATCAAACAAATGATCTTATCGCAAATGATCAACACACTGATCATTTCACAGCAACACTCAGCATGTCGCATTACCAAATTGGGAATATATTGCTGATAACCTTCAACTATATAACCTCTGAGCTCGTACGTCTCAGAGAAGGGTGTTAAGCTAAGAGAATAAATTCTCCTCCACCAATAGAAATATATTTGAAAGAAATCAGCTTTATATCTCAATTTGTAATGTCAGACATACAATCCATACAAGTCTGTTCCGGGCACGAACAGAACCGAAGGCACTTACAAAGAAGTCCTTGCAATCCGGATAATCTCTAATCACGTCCGAATTTCGCATCACATATGGAGATCTCTATACCGGGGATCAGCCAGTGCAGAGACAATCAACAAGAAACCCTTTCGTTTTCGAAAATATCCGGTCTTCAACACCGGTCTTCAAATGCAATTCATAACGACGTATCACATATTCGGAATGGGTTATACGACCACAAGGTCCTTTCCCAGTTAACCCGAATAGTGAGCGCTTATTTTAAAAAAAATAAGTGTCGCATTCAATTTCAAGCAAATCACAACAAATACCTATTTAAAGGTAAATATTTATAGTCGGTTATTGAACTATCAATGGATATGCACAACATCACCAGATTCAAAATAATTTTCCAAATTATTTATTTTCCAAAAAATATCTTTACAAGACATATATTTTCCATTCTTCAAAAATAAATCATTATTTATTTTTAAACAATTTCCCCCTTTCATTTATAAATTCCATAGTGAATTTACATTCCAAAATATTTATGAATATACGATTTCAAATCGATTTTAAATATTCATTTTCAATTTATCTTCAAAAAGATAAATTCAAAATATTCACTTAATATTGGAAAGACATTTCCATACTTATTAAATAAGTAATTCACAATCTTTTTATTTTCCTACACTTGTAAAATATTCAATATACTCTAATTGAAATTAAGTATATATCTCATTCTTTAAGAAAATCATTCTCTTAAACATATTTATTTGGGCCAAAACGAATGTTGCGTAAAACATCGTTACGACAACCCAAAATCATTAGTATAGGGATTGGAAATTAAAATAGATATATAAATCCCAATACTATACAAACCATTTCCTTTCGGAAAACATCTATTATAACAACAGTGTTATAATCTACTATTTCCTTCTATTTCTCGAAAACGTCTATTTCAACAATAAATGTTGAAATCTATGGTTTCGAATATTAACACATTTAAAAATATCGTTATATCGTTTTAATTCTATTTAAAACATCACATCCAAAACATTTCTTTAATATATTATTCACTATTCAAAAACGTGAATATACCTGTTAACCAATTTCATCATTTCTATACATTTTGTTTTACAGGATTATTCACTGTCTAAAACGTGAACATAACTCCATTAATAAATTACAACAATTTACTTATCAAAATAAGTCGTTGCGGATTTATAAAATAATGTTTATAAATTCCATTTCTATTTATTTTACAACAACTCCTTTTATAATTTCCTTTATTCAATTTCATATCTCAATGATATACTAAAAGTTCATATTATAAATTAAATACTTAATTTATTTGTTTGCATAAACGTTCTTTTAAACTTCCTAAATTTTAAATCTTATAACTTGTAAGATTCATTTATTTATCCAAAATCTATTCTTTTAAATAACTTTACAAATTTTATAAACCTACTGTTTATAAAATTCCATTTATAACTTCACCGTTATAATCCTATAGATTTCATTAATTTATGAAATTCCTTCACAATTCATTCTAACACTTATAAAAGCTCGTTTTACAATTCCAATATTTTAAATTTATAAATATCAATTTATAAATCTTTTATATGGATCAATTTATATTTTTCGTTTAAAACGTCTTTAAACTCCTTTATAATTTCATCAATTTGATTTATAAAATAATCAAATTTCATAAATCCTATTTTTAAAATTCAAAATTCGATCCGATGATGCAACACATCAAATAGTCAATCACGACTTTCCAACATCATATATCGATATGATAAACAATCAAATATCACAATATTTGAATCAAATAAATAATTGTGAGGAATCCAGTTGGATCCCTCCAACCTGTTTCCCTGCATCCACAGACATTACCACAATACCCATTCCACTTCGAGGTGGAATATCGCGGTATATGGGATTTTATAAAATATTATCCGCTTAATAGGCGTCGCAATAGGGTCTCATCCGCTATACAATGCGGGAAATCAATCAACTGCAATATATACATATGCCAATATATATATATATATATATATATATATATTGCTATATATAGATATATCCTACTATATCTAATATCACAACCAAATAGAAATCAATAAATAACTGCAAATCCAACTTATAAATTTTTGAGTGAGAAGTTCCCACCTTTCTTTCCGTTTGCAATCCACTTCCAATTCAACTTGTTTTCTTCACTATTTTTGAACCTTGTATAAATATTATACACATACATTAATATTCGAACAGATCGAATAATAAATTTTCATTTGATAATTTCGATTCATCGGTGATTTCATTTTAATAGTTAAATTAACTGATAGTTTTATTTAAACCAGTTTCTTCTTTAATAAATTTATTTTAACTAATTATTTTACTTTAAATTAATATCTTTAAATCAATTTCTTTTAATAAATTTGTTTAACTAAAAATTTAAATTTTAAACTAAATTCCCTTTAAAAACTACTTTATTTTTAACCACTAAAAATTAAATAAGTTAATTTAACCCAGTTTCCTAATTTCAAATCAGGATGTTAAAATTTTAATTTTTAACTTACTGTAAAAAATGTAAATACTGGTTTCACATTCTATATATTTTATTTTATTTTATCTCTACAAAAATCTGCAGTATATTAAATTAAATTAAAAATTAATTTGCTTCTGAATATATCTGCATATATATCTTAAATCTTGCATCTATTCTTTACTGTAAAAATTAAATTGAAATTAATTTTTAAAAGGAATAAAAATTGAATTCACCTTACTGCTCCCAGCTATTTTCTCCAAATATGCTCGACCCTGATTGAAGCCGTGCCTCCCTCGCGTACGCCTACGCAATCAATTCGAGCTCCAAGCCCTAGCCACCATCGCAAGCCACTCCACGCAACTCCTGTGACGCCGCCGCCGTACCGCGTTCGTGCCTCCGGGAATCGCGACATCGGCCACCCCTTCGAATCGCGCGCTATGCCTCGATGTTGATCGCGAGTCGCCTTTGAATCGCGACATCATCTCGCCGCGAGCTGCTCGACATCGCCACCTACCCCTTGTCGCGCGCGGCCATTGATCTGTACGAGAGAGAGAGAGAGACGCGAAAAAGGACTTCGCCCGTTCGGTTTTTTTATATATACGAACAGATAGAAGAGGGCTTCGGCCATTATTATCTTCGTTTGATTTGAACGAGAGTAATGGGTTGCGTGGTTATTTAAAAAGGGATGGAGGGATACAGAAGATCGTGATTAAGCAGATAGAACGTGTTTTCATGTTTTAGCCATGATTTTAGGCGTGAAGTTAGGGATGTTGCCGTTTGTTTTAAATTTAAATTTAAATTTAAATTCACTTTGTTTCGATACAACTTCCAACGCGTTTATGTGTCGTATTCTCACACAACAACTCCGAATGCTACGAAATTTGAAATCCGAGAATAATTCAATATTACGGACCCAATGGAATTGGTTTCGTCGAAATCCGAGACTGTGCCTCGGACGGCTATTTTTAAATATCGATTCAAACGATATAAATTTCAAAACTGAACAATTCACTTTCAAATTCAATTCTGAAGCTTCTATTACCTTCAATATTATCAATATGGATTTTACAAGCCTTTGAAATATTTTTAATCGGCTTAAAATTAAAGATTCAAATTTTTATTCAACTTCAATAGATTAAATTTTATAATTTAATCGCTAAATTCATTCTGATAATTTGAAATTCAAGTCAAACCATCATTCAAATATTTAAAATTAATTAAATATTTCCAAATTAAATTATTCAAAATTCTGGGTCGTTACAAGATCATTCACAGCACCACCAATATTCACAAAATAAATGTTTGGATAAACATATAATGTTTAAGCAAAGAAAGTAGTAGTCTTAACCATGAAATTATACTTGCAAATTAAATATATTTATGAATTTACTTTAAATTATACTGTAAATTCAATTTTTGAATTTCATTAAAATAGAAAAAACCCTAATTTACAAATTTACATACCTGTAAGATGTAGAGAGATTGATCAAAGACGAAGCTGCAGAATGTCAAAAGTAATCGAGCAGTTAGAAATTGAAAGCAATCACAAGCCGTTTGAAGTTGGAAGATGGAGTTCGATTTTTTTACAAGAGGGAGTTCGATTTTTTCTCTTAAGAAGAGGAAGTTCGTTATTTTTGATGAGCAACGTGATTTTTGAAAAGGTTTATCAGATAATGGAAATGGTTATCTGTTTTTTGAATTTGGGTTGAGATGGGCCTATAGCTTTTAAAAAAAGTATATCGGGGAGATCTCGGAATATCGTTTCGCTCCAAATATCGACCGATATTTGTAAATTTCGAATTATATATTCGAAACGAGATATCAACCGATATCTCATGTTTCGTTTCGCCCATGCCTTCAACTGAGATCTCGACCGAGATATCCGAGATTTAAAACAGTGCATGTCGCAAAAATGTTACGAGTAGAACTGTGCAGTTAACAATTAGAGCAGTATATAACGTACTGATTGTATTGTCCGAGTCGTGTTTGGAAACTGTTTTCTTAAAACAATATTTCTTCCTCTACGACGCTTAAGGATATCGAACAATTATTTTCCATGATGAAACAGACCTTCTATTCGATGCTGCGCAACAATTATAGTGTAAACGACCTCAAGAGAGTGTATTTTAAGAACCGAGTATTGTGAAGAGAATGGAAATGCAGAAATCTTGATTATATTTTCTATTTTCTGTCTGCCTATATATAGACGCGGGGCGGTGCACCTATTCGGTAATAGGTGCCTGTTCAAACGGATGCGACTGTTGGAAATGTTGCGACCATTTACCAGACAGTGCGACCGTTTGGATAAGTGCCTACATGAAACTCGAGTTCTAGTGCCCTTCCAATCATATCGTTACCCCAAACAGACGGTGGTGTTGGAGCACCCTCCTAAAAGTAATCTTCTTCCATGTCTCTTTCGTACTTTATAATCATATTATGTAAAATAATACAAGTGAACATTATTTTGGTCATTTTAACTGGTGACCAAAGTCTGCATGGTTTACTGACTATGGCAAATCTAGATTGAAGAACCCCAAATGCTCTTTCAACGCCCTTTCTCTGGGCTTCTTGCATCGCTGCAAACTTTGATTGTTTATTGTTTTGTGGGTTAGGAATTGTCTTAACAATATTACTCCATTTAGGATATGTACCATCACTAAGATAGCATCCATGATCGTACGTGTAACCTCTTAAAGTAAATGTACAAGGAGTCGATCTACTGTTTGCTAAATCATTGAACAGCGTAGATCGTTCAACTACGTTAAGATCATTGTTTGAATCCGACATTCCAAAAAATGCATGCCATATTCATAAGTCATACGATGCTATGGCTTCAAGAATAATAGTGGACCTACGAGATGATAAGCTCCGACATACGTCTTTGGACAATTATTCCACTTCCAGTGCATGCAGTCTATACCGCCTAACATTCTAAGCCAACCTCTACTACCATGCATACTCAATAACATTGCTATATCCGCCTCGTTTGGTCTGCGTAACTATTGATCATCGTAAATGTCCACGATAGCTTGACGGAAATTCTTTAAACACTCTAATTCCGTGCTTTCTGCAACTTTCAAGCGCATCTGCGGTCTTACATATGCAAACATTTTTAGTGTAGCTGTCATTTTTTGAATTCCAGTCAATCCCATTGTACGAGATGCATTGGGTTTGAAGACAAAATATTTGTAATGCTGCTTGATACATTGTAGGATTCTAAGAAGCAGAGGTCGTCGCATGCAGAATCTTCTCCTAAAATCAGCATATGTGTAAGTAGGATTTGGAACAAAATAGTCTTCCATCATTCTGTTATTGTGCCATGAATGTCTATGATTTTTATACCGACGACCAACAACTGATCTAACATGTTGTCTGCTGGATTGACCAACTTGTAGTGCATCCATACTTATTAGCTCCTTTTCGCGATGAAATTGATCTTCCATCATTTCATCAAATTCGTCGTCGCTATTATCGAAAAATATATAATCTTCGGCAACCATTTGTTATCTTTGAAATTGTATAAAATACGAATGAGCTATAAAACTTCTATCATTTAACAAACTTTTTATAGCTTAAATCACATGTTGTCCTTTATAACAAAACAAACAATCATGATTAGTTGGCAGGTATCACTAATTCAATTCAACAACTATCTATAAAGTAGATTCCATTTATATCACGTCTGAAGTGTCCCGTCCCATCTACACACTATTGACTGTTGGTGCATTGTCGTCCCATCTAAATACTGTAGCCACACCCTTACAAGCCAACAAGGAGATTTGACTGGTGCAGTGTCTCGTTCCATCTACATATTGTTGCCTGTTGGTTCAGTATCACGTCCCCTCTATATACTGCTGGCTGTTGGTGTAATGTTTCGTCCCATCATACAACTGTAGCCATGTTCTTAACGAATTTATGACACTACCAAATAGTAGTACACTTAAAACATTCTACAGTAATAATACAGAAAGAATCAAGACAATATTACTGAAACACACAAACATTAATGCATTCAATATAGCCGTAATAGGAGTCAATAGCGGTTGAACATCTTCCTGAAGTGTGAGTTGGTCAAGATTTGGGAATTCACGAGCAACGTCCTCGTAATGCTGGTCTTGATAATTGATATTCCAATCTTTGTCGGTGTGTTCGATTTCCGTTGGAGCATAACCGAAATCAGAGTCAATAGATGATGACTAGGAAGACATTAGTATGAGGAATAGAAGAATGAAGGAGGGAGAACTGAATTGTGTGTTTGATAAGAAAAGCTTATATAGAAGCATGTGAATGCTTAAATTTTTTATGTTTAAATGTGAGCATTGTATTTTGATTTGACAGTACACTAGAAAGTGAGTACCGTTTTGATATGTCTGTGAAATCTAAGCATTGATTTTTATTTGACATTGCAATGAAATTGTTTTTATTAGGCACGAACAAACAAGACAATAGCAAATATGCATATACAGAAACAATAATACACTCAAAAATAATACACTTACAATAAGCCTCATCATATAAAGTTTATAACTAATTGTGGCGTTACGGAACTCAAATTATGGATATCCAAATAGTTCTAGCCAATTTTGACTTATAATGTAAGCCTCATGTCCAGTAAATGTGGTGTGATATTTGAGAAAGTAACGACCTTCAAATGTGGAATGGGTTGGTACGAATAAATTTTCAAATATAACCACATTGATAACTGTACTGTCGCGTACAGGCGTTGTAAAAGTTTCCATAAGCAGTCTTCAACTCTATCTTCGTACGTCTACTATTACACTCAACATTGCTATTGTAAAGTTGAGTAGTAATGTCCCAAAACCGAGTTACCATTATCTCCTCATCGTCACACATTTGATCAGTTTGCATAAAAAATTTACTAGAAGTTTCAGTTTTGTAGCCAAAAATATTACGTTAGACATTGATTGAATTTACCAAACTTTTAAATGTTGTGACATTTGAATATAACACTTTATCTTAAATAGAGAGGTCGTAATCCGCATCAAAAAAATAAAATATGAGATTAACGTCCACGTGTCAAACATCCATAAACTTTACGACAAACAAACACAACTGTGTTTGTTACTCCAACACTTTTACGTCATATAAGTTTAATAATAAATAAGCATAAACACCGCAGATAAAGTACACAATGTTATACTCAACACAATGTCATACTCAACATAAAATATAATCGACACAATGTCATACTCAACATAAAATATAATCAACACAATGCCATAATATATAGACAAGTACATATAATAATAGCATCATCACCAACATTATATGCAACCAACTATCGTAATGCATGAAAAATAAAAATATAAACTGAAACATCTATATGCAGCACATCAGTCTATGTGATCAGAACCACTATCAATCTCCTTTTCGTCTCCACTGTCGTCGCCACTGTCGTCGTTGACGTCAGCAAAGTCGTGAGGCTCGGTGTTGGCATAAAGCTGCTCCTGAAGCTATTGAATTTGGGTCTGTAATCCCTGTATCTACGCATCATACTGAGTCGGCTACTGCTGGACCGTAGTCTGGTAACTCTGATACATCATCTGTGTATAATCGAGCGTCATATGCTCAAATGCGACAATCGTCCATCTATCATAATCCATGTACTAAGAAAACTGATATGCACACAAGAAAAATTATACATAGGTGGAAAACACAAGGACAAGTAATTTAAATAAAATTTAAAATCCATACAAACCTGATGAGGCTGATACAATCCGATGGATGGTACACCCATAATAGCGTCATCTGGAGGATACTGCAAGGGATACTCCACCACCTGAACGTGTACATCAAATGCTCTAAATAAATGAGGAGGGGGTCGAACATAGGAGGTTGCGTGTACTGAGACGATGTAGGCTCAAAGATAGTAGGCGGTAGTGGAACTCCACCAAAAGAGGGACGCGGACCAATATAATCGGTGTTCAAACCCTGAATATGGTCAGGCAACGCGCAAGCACGTGGGGCTACTCGAGCCCAATATGAATCAAAGTCTCCCGTAACTGTAAAAGGCTCACCATCCACCTATCCCGCATCCCTCATCGCAAGAATATAGGCTGGTCCAATCCTAATATCACCATACATATCATCTTATTGTAGCGGATCTGACGGAATGCGAGCTATACCGTACAACTGTAGCCAACACCGCTCCTCTAAATACCATATGAATGGACATGTAGGAACCTGAAAGCAAACCCTGCGTCGCGACATGGAGAACTGAAAAGTGAGTGGATGATCAGGACCAAGCATTATGAAATGTAAGTACTGATCTCATGGACGAACAATAATGTTACCGCGCCGCCTCATATCCATCTGCTGTCTAGCCTCCATCAGCTCATTGTGCACCCCTTGTGCAACACGAGACAAATGCATAGGAGGACCCCAACGACGCGATGTAGGGAAGTAAATATAAGGCGTGACATTCGCTTCTTCAATAAGTCGGGGGTGTATATTGGCAGTATACTTGTAGTACCAAAACGAATGTATCAAAATCCATACATCTGTCTAGACTGTCGAAGTATATAAGTATCCAATGTTACGTACAGATAACCAATAATAGCAGTAACGTAGTCATGTATATGCAGTCCATCCACATCTACTAATCCAACCAAAAAGCCAAGCCTAATAGTACCCTTATTGTTGCTAAAATAAGTAGATCCAAAAATGAATAATACGAAGGCATGGATAACCGGAGTGTGCATATCCTCGACGGCCATGTACTCTACTATATATCGCTGTAGACAAGTGAGAGTAAAAGCTCCTTCTCTAACCTCCTCATCGGCCAAAACTGGTAAATAAGCTGAATATGACTCGAAATCCTCAAATGAACTATCAAATGGAATAGTGAGACGGTCTGGTCGACCAACCTCTATGTCAGTAAGCATATGAAAATCTAAAGGAGTCAATCCTAGCTCAAAGTCGGGAAAATGAAATGTGTCAGTGCTAGGCCACCATATCTCCTTGAGGGCCTCTATAAGGCAGCGATCTACATGTGCAAATCTAGGTAAATCTAAAAATTACCAAAAGGCGACACATGTAGCCTATCCAAAATCAGCTGTGGTAACTGATCAAAATAATCAGACATACATTTATATCAACTATCTCGCATCGCTACGTGACGAACCTAAATTTATGATTGTTTAATGTTAAAATAAACAAACAATTATCATTCATATACACTTACAAGGTTGTTCATCAATCAACAAAGAAATAAACGTATGCCTGCAGCGTTGCTATAGCTGCAGTAAGTTGATGCGAAACAATAGGGGCAAGTCATGCAAGGATCGAAGAATGCCTGGAGTCACGGTCGCATCAGGAGGGACATGAGCAGATCCGATATTGACGTCTGTCATATATAGAATGATCCGTCTACCAGTTTTGACTGGACGCGGCGGCATTTCGACACAAAGTAAATTTTTTAAAAATTAAACGAAAAGGTTGAAATAGGAGAAAATGAGAGGAAGGGGGTTTTGCGCCTGATATAGGCGTTGGGCATCAGGCGCCTGTTCTACAAGCGTCTGGCCTCATTTTTGTTGGAGAAATAAGGCATCCAACATTTCAAAGTATGGAAAATCGTATTTCCATACCCCGAACTGTTGGACGTGCTTTTAGTATCAAATTGTTGGATATTGGTGAAAATTCTATACAATTATCAATTCTTCACATGATCAATTGCCGAGCTCAGTAGCGTGACCTTGTGACCAAGTGCGGCATTCAAGTGATGGAATGTTGGGTCATGTTGAATTCCTATCTTATAGATGTTTCATAAAATATTATTAAGGCTTGCGGATTATCATTTAGGAAATAACTTAGCTGCCTATTTTACACTTCGTAATTCTTATTATAACAACATATTTTGCATGGTGAATTGCAGATATTATGTTTTGAACTGTATGCAAAATGTGCCCTAGCCTATGAAGAGAAAGCGTTGGGGCTGTAAGGAAGCTCGATCATTATGAGGTTGATTCCATTATTCACATATAAGACTTGTTTATTAATTTCATGGTATATCTATACTTCTCCAGTTATAATAGTGTATTACCATATGTTCACTGAATCCCCCATTAATTTCAAGGGTTTGTCTTCAGTAAGTATGATGGTTAGTAATTGAATTTTTTTAAGGAAAAAGATCCATCTGATTTGCATTACAAACCACTTTTGCTAGCTAGATTAGTTAATGTTCATAGAAAATTTAAGTGCTCTGTTTATAATATTTGCCAGATTACTTGTAATGTTTACTAGAAATCTCGAATACTCTCTTTAGGGGATGCATTTGTATTATCTATTTTTGTGCACAATTCGTGATGTAAATTGTAGTATTGGCTTGTTCTTACTATAACGAATATACTTAGGGTAATCAATTGCTTCTTGTTTAATGTTATGTTATGTGTTGTATGCCAAGGCAGCTGGTTAATGGCGCTTTTAATTGTTTGCTTATAATGTCATTTAGAAACTAATGTTGGTATTGATGGTATGGTGCAATGTTTAGATTTGCATGTTTCGCCTTGTAGTTTGCACATGTTGGTGTATTAGCCTACTACTTTTGGCAATTTCGCATTGTTGTCTTATATTCTTTAATCATAATTGCACAAAAGAAACACTTTGCCAGCGTGGAACACAAGGAGCATTACATGTGCATTAGGACTTCTATGAAACCACGTGCCACATCATATTTACTTGCCTGAGGAACTTTGTGGGTCCACCTAGACCCACTTTTCTCTGTCCCAATAGCCCTTCATAATTCTCTTTCGTCCTCAGTTTCTAAGTCTTGCATGTTCCACCTTATTCCACTCTAAAGCGGCTCTTTATTTGTAAGCTTAGAACATTCATAAAAGTGAAAAAACTTTTTTACACATAATATTTCTGTTAATTAATAATATTTGATCAAACCATTTTAACTTTATATTCCGTAAGATATAGTTTTCAGATGGAGGTCTCTATTTCTGCTTCTGTTATAAGACAAGGTCCCGTAGAAATAAGTATATAAATTAGGTCTCTGTTTTTTATGAATCAAAATGAGCAAGTTTGCTTGCGCTTTTTAAACATTAATTTTTTTTGAAAATTTCAAAAATATTTCAAAATCAGAAAGTGTAAACTAGCTTCTGTTTTCCCAATAGAAAGCGCAAGTTACCTTGCGTTTTTCAAAAATAATTTCAAAATCAGAAAGCACAAAATAACTTGCGCTTTTCAAAATTTTGAAAATTTTCGAACATGTTCAAAATATCGAAAAAAAATTCCAAAATCAGAAAATTGCAAGTTACCTTATATCGCAAGACGCCTTATGTTTTTTATTTTTCAAAAATAGGGACCAAATTTACATATTTATATATGTAGAGACTTTTCCTATAACAACATAAAGTGGACCTATGACTCTTTTTTTTTGTTTTCAGATTTGAGTTAGCAATTAAAGCAGCAAAATATAGTAACTAAAATAATCATATTTTTTAGTGTGAATTTTTGGCAAGTATAGCCATAAATAATATTGCAAAACAAATGTTTTTATGTCCACAAACATTTAATAAAGTGAACCAACTAAATAAAGAAACGCTTAATAAAGTGATCCAACTGAATAAAGCCGTGGATAATGGTCGTGTATTTTGATATTTAGAGTGAACAATATATTTAGGACATTATCACTGACATTCCAAATTTAGATACGATGGGGATTTCAGGTTGAAATTCGACGATGGTGTACCAAATTTAAGTCGGGGGTATAGGTTTAAAATTCGACGGAGGTACGCCGAACGCAATGCAAAAAATCATTTTCATTGGGAGTATGCCAAATTTGATTTTACTGATTATCATTCTCGTATCCATTTTTGGAGTGTCACTAACAACACCTTGTATTTACAAGTTTTATAGGAATGTTAATGGGCATGGACCATTTTAAGAATGGTAACGGAAAATTCAAGTACCCTTTGTTGTCTTTTGTTGTTTGATAATGTTCCTTATTCATTTGCACTAATAAAGTTGTTATATTAGGAACGAAATGGATGATGAAAAGTATCGTTCATAACATGAAACTCAAGCATGTCCATATCAACTTGAACGAATCTATAGAAGCCGATGGTGATGAATAAGAGCTATTAAATTCTTCAAGTTCAAATTTAGACATAATTCATTTAAGAATGCACAAAGAGTTAATCCTGAAATAAGCATGATGTTAGAGAGCAAAGATGATGCATACAACTTCTATAATGATTATGCATATCACTTTGGTTTAGGACTAGAAAAGATAAAATTCATTACAAGAAAAGAGTTGTCGGTTCTTGTTTTTCATGTTATGAAAAAGTCCATACAGAAATGAATATGTAAATTAGGTCCTTATTTTTGAAAAATAGAAAACTCAAGGTGTCTTGCATTTTTTTGATAGAAAATGCAAGGTAACTTACAGTTTTTTGATTTTGAATTTTTTGTGGATTTTTCGAAATTTTTGAAAAGCGCAAGTTTGCTTGCATTTTTTATCAGAAAACTGCAAACTAGTTTGCGTTTTCTAATTTAGAAAAAACATGGACCAAATTTACAAACTCATTGCTATGTGTATTTTTCTTGTAACAACATCAAGAATTAGGATATGTTGTGCAAAACCCTAATTCATTATATGCGTGATCATAGTAAGAAAAGAGACTATTTTTTGGTCAACAGAAGGCAAACGTAGAAAAGACAAACGTGATGCTTATGTTATATCTCATCGAGCCGAAACGAGATTTGACTGTCTACGAAGAATGAAGATTGATTATTGTCGTAGGACTAATACCTATAATGTCGTTACATTTATTCCACATCACAAGCATGTAACTTCTAAGTCCATCTAAAAGTCATTTTTTAGGTCTCATAGAAAAATGACCAATGCACAAATATCCCAAGTTAATACGGCTAATAACTCTTGAATAGCACCAAAAGAAGCTATAGAGTTTTCACTAAACAAGTTGGTGGTCGTGAAAGTCTTTGGTTTATTCCTGTAGATTATATAAATTATTTACGATCGAAACGAACAACAAAAATGAAGATTGGAGACGCCGGTGGTGTGTTAGAATATTTAGAAAAGAAGCCATTGTTAATTTTTTTATACGCTATATAAGCGGATAAAGATGACCAAATTACCAATATTTTTTGGGTTGATGCAAAAATGACGGTGTATTATGATTATTTTTGTGATGCTATGTGCGTTACCACAACTTATAGAAAAAATAAAGGACCTTTTGCAATTTTTGTGATGCTGTATGCATTAACACAACTTATAGAAAAAATAAATGATGGTGTATTTGTTACCTTTGTAAAGGCAATGTCGGGAAAGACGCCTAAAACTATTTTCACAGACCAAGATGTTGCTATGGATAAAGTTATATCTTTTCAATGGCCTAAAACATGTCATCGATTATGCATTTGCCACATATATCAAAATGCAGCCAACACCTTGGTCACCTTTTTGAAAAGTACTCTGATTTTTCTAATGATTACAGTAGTTGTATGTATGATTTTGATGATGAACTAGAATTTCTATTTGCTTGAAGAATATGCTTGAAAAATATAATCTTCGGAGTAATGAATGGTTAAATCGGTTATTTTGATGTAAGAGAAAAATGGGCACTAGTATACGGTCGTGGGTTTTTTACTGCGGATATTACTATCACACTGCAACAAAACTATTCTTTTACAACGTTTGTCTTACAACGGGCCATAAACAACCATGGTAATAGATACAACATTGTCAGTGTGACATCCCGGAAATTTGAGGCAATATCAATTTAATAATCAGCATTAAAAATTAGATTGATATAATAATATTTGTTAATAATATTTGAATTGATTTAAAAATCTCCTTTTCAATAAATATTTAACTGATAATTTATCTTTTAAAGGCTAATTTAAATTGTTTCTATTTATAATGTATATATGTATATAATTGTATATATTATAAATAGATAAGCTTTGTTTTAAATTAATAAATAAAGTTATGTTTTCTAATTCTGCTATTTTTGATAATTTGAAAATCTAATATTGAATAAATAATAATATGATCTTAAAAATACTCAATATAAATTTAATTTGTTTAAAAATAAATTCTTGCCTAAGTTTAAATTTAAATAAAAAGATTGTTTTGTTCTTTTTACTTCAACTTTATAAAATAAGTAATTCATTTATGTAGTGATTTCATCTATGAATCATTTTAAATTAATAATGAGTTATATTTAAACAACATAATAATGCAATATCTTTACAAATAAATTTTATATAAAAAAATAATTTGTTATTTTAAATTTATTTATATACATGTATTTTGGAAAACTAAGATTTGTAAGTTTAAAATAAAATAAGTCTTACAACCAACTTTTACATAAGTATAAAAATAATAAATAAATTAACATTTGATAGTATAAGTAATTATTAAATAAGAAACTAATCACTGTTATAAATTATTTTAATTTAAAAAAAATAGAGATAAAATACTTAAGTTAAAAGGCTATAACAATAACTAGACAACTTTATATCCATATACATATAGTATATAAATAAAAATGGGTTAAGGAATCTGGTATGGGAAGTTTAGAAAGCAAATCTAAGTAAAGTGGATATCTATGTATCTAAAGAAATAGTAAAAACAAACAAAATGTATGAAAGCTGCCAGGCATATTAAATATGTAGCCTGTAGAGTAGAATGCATAGCTAAGTAAAATAAAAATGCAGGTTGCCTATAAGAGAAATGTAAAGTAATAAGTAAGAAAAATATCTAAACACAAGATTTGTAAGAAACATAAAAGTAAAAAAACTTTATGCAGTCAAATAAACAAGCAAGATAATTGTGTTGTAAGATAAGTATGCAGGCAAGAAAATATAATACAAAGCATGTAATCATGTCTGTACAAATAATTATGTTAGCCAATGCAAAGGAAGTGTAAAACAAAGGCGAGAGTAGAAAAGAAGACAAGTATGAAACATAAAATATAAATGTTAGTAGCTGGTAAGATTTGGGTTCTGACATGTATAAACATCAAGAATAAAACAAAATAAAGTAAGAAAAATAAAAATAAATAGATAAGCAGGCAAGAAATAATAAGAATGCAAAGCTAAGGAGAAAAGTATAAGCAAAGTAAATATAAAAATATCTGTACATAGGAATGAGTAGCTGGAAACATAAAGTACTCAAATAATTAATGCTTTCTTCTCTTAGCAGCAAAATATGGTCATTTCGAATTGTATAGCCACCCTAATGTAAATATCTTGCCTGATAAAACAAAATAAAGTAAAGCTTGCACTAGTAGAAGCCTACACCCTTTACAAACTTATATTTCTATATATATACATGTTCTTATTTCGATTTGTTCTCCAAGTTTAGCAAAACAGAAAAGCAAGAAAAAAAATAAGCTTTCTTTTTAACAAACTTGAACAACTTCAACAATCAAAAGCAGGAGAATTTCAAGTTTTCAAAGTACTATCTTCATTCTTCAAAAACTGGTTTCAAACAAGATAGGCTCTGCCATCTTTTAAATATGGTGAGTAACACTTTTAAAAATTTCTTAAGTTTTTAATTTGTTGCATGCTAATATTTGGATGCTTAACCTATTTGTGTGAACAATTTATATATTTCTTTATCTGGGCATTGGTGAGATGGGATTACTGCATATTGTATTCTCAGTAGGTAATATCACAACCTAAATGGTTTAAGTGTATAATTATGTTGCATATTAATCCCTGAAACAAATGTGGTTGACTATATTTATAAGCATTTTCTCTGTGTTTATGTATGAATGAATTAGTGTGCCTACTGGTCCCTGTTTCATCTCCTTTGATTTTAGTTCCAGAGTTAAATTCTCAGCAAATATTCATCTGCTCTCAATCCAAACTTTGATAAGATGTAAGATTCGAACAAAAACGAAAATGTTTGTTAAACATGGACTTGAATCTGGGAATTTGTTTAGAGAAGAAAAAAAGAAAAAAAAAGTTGTATTTGTCAGGAAATTTCAAAACAACAGCGGAAGCTTAAATAAGTAAAAACTCAATATTTATAAATCATGGGTTCAGGCACGAAAATCAAATACTCAAACAAAAACTTGATTTTTGAAATTAAAATCTCTATTTTTAGATTAAGGGAGGAAGAGCGGTTCGTGCTTGATCAATTGGGGAGTTATGGGTTGCTCCTGATGATCTGGGCGACTAGAACGGTTCGGGTTCTTCCTGCTGGTGGTGGAGCAATCAACGAGGGTAGGAAAAATGGTGGGAGTGGGGGTAGATGACTGTGGCGATGGTGGTTGGTCGATTGGGTTTGTAAACCTAGTTTTGGCTTGGTTTTGATTTTCGATCGGCTTTGTTCCTCTAGTTCATCGAGTACAGTGATTTTTGGGGTGGTGAAAGTGGGGTTGTAGTCGAATAAGGGGCCGGAGCTATAGACTCTCAGATGGTCGGAGAGTGGAGAACTCGATGATGACAGGTTTGTGGACGATGGTGGCTTCAGTTTCCTGGTTTGGGTCTGGGTTATTCTAATTGTTCAATTTGGACTGGTGGTGAGATTCTCCGAGCTGGGTGGTCTGAAGGGAAGTTGGAATCGCAGGCGACGTGACGAGGCTGGCGAAGTGGGTCGGAGCATCGAAATTCGTGGGTATACGTGCACCGTGCACCTCGCGTATCTGGGAAGAGAGTTTGACAAGGAAGAAGAGGAGTGACTCGGGATTGTTCTAGTGAAATTTCGTGAATAACTCGGTGCATGCTGGGTTTATTCTCGAGGCAGGTGGGGGAGATTCAGGTTGTAATAACCCTGATATACTCAGGGTTTTAAATTTGGTCCAAAATTCTTAACAGGATTTTCTGCTATGTTTCAAATTTAGTTTAAAATATAAACCAATATGGAAACAATGTTCGAATCCAGAGTTTAAAGTAATCTTAGATGAAACTTTGGTAATTTAAAGTTTTCAGAATGAATTTGGATTTCTAAGCAAAACTTAAAATCAAGATTCTCAACAAAGTTTTGAAATCAATGTTAAAATTAATAGATTCATGTGATTAAGAATAAGTCCAATAAAACAGTTTTGAAAATAAATCTGTTAAGAAAGTTTTTAAATGAAAAGAAAAATAAATTGTTTAGCTTGAAAATTTGCAAGTCAAATATTAATGTATTTTGGAAATTTAAATTAGAGATTGATGTTATTTACAAGATTATAAAATTGAATTTAAATATGAATAATAATTAATAAATAATCCTTTTGACTCTTAAATTTAGAATTTAATTTGGATTTCAATTAAAATGTAATGTTTTGATACACTTATATTAAGGCATTAAATAAGGAATGAACTATCTTAAGAATAATTAAGGCATTAAATGATTTAATTAATAAGATAATAAGGAATGGAAATTTATAAATGAATAATTTAGATTAATTTAAAGATAATGATAAATTAAGAAGTAAATTAAGAGATGATATTAGTTAATAAAGAAATTAACTACAGTTTACTAATTAATTTATGTGATTAATTTTTGATAAGTAATCAGATTAATTAGATAATCTATTGTAAAAGGTTAAATGTAATTACTTGATAACAGTAATTAAGAGATTAATTACTTTTTGTAATTAATTTTGATAAATGATTAATTTAAGTTAATTAATTTAGTTTAATTAATTTAAGAAAATAATTTGACAAATTGATAAGTGTAATTACTTAGTGTATGAAATGGAGCAGAATTTACTTAAGAAGTAATGAACGTTAATTACTGAATGTAATTAATGAAAAATAATGTGTTAATAAAGTAATTTGAATAATTAATTTTACAATTAATCTTGGGATTAATTAGTGGAGATAATTAATTATGGGATAATTAATTAAATTATATGAGAAATTAAGGGTAGTTAATTACTGGAATGATATTAATCAAGGGTGATTAATAATTATGTTTAATTAAAGATCGATTACTTAATGTAATTAATTTACTCAAAGCAAATTAATTTAAATCTAAATTAAAGGTCGTCAATTAATTTAATTAATGATGAAATTAAGAATTGATTAATTAAGAAATTTAATAATGTGGTGATTAATTTATGTAATTAATCAACAATAAATGTAATTAATTAAATTTATAAAAAAGGTAATAAAATGTTATTTACTATAAATGATTTAGGATAATTAATTTGTAAAACTAATTAAATACTAATTACTTATTGTAATTAGAAATTGATTAAAGGTGATTAATCAAGATGGATATTTAGAGGATGATTAATTAATTTGATTTGTAATTAATTAATGGTTGTATAAGCAGGATTTATAGATGAACTAATTAATTTAATTTATTTTAAATTAATTAAAGATTGAAGTAGTTAATTTAATTCATTTTAAATTAATTACAAATGGTATGATTATAAATCATTGCTTATGGATGAATGATATTGATATTTCATTTGATGGTTGTGATCTGGCATGAATAAAATTTATGTAACATGGATGCTTGATTTAAATATGATAATATTTGGATATCTGTTTTGATAATAATATTTATTCCCTTTTTATGAGATTATCTGTGATTATTTACTGTGATATTATGAATTATCCATCTGTGTGTATGTTGATTATATTGAATTAAACTGTTAAGACTAAATAGACAACTTGGCCTTAAAAGGCACGCTTTGGATTTCGATGAGACCGGGATCGGTTTTCCGCATTGGGAACATTCGAAAACCACATCTATTCCAAATTAACGGTAGGTCGTGAAACTGAAGTGAAGATGGAGATTCAGAATGCAAGGGTTATCGTCGTTAACTCTGAGGGTGATTCCAAAATGAGTGTAACGAGATAATGCCTTCGGTTTCGTTCGATCCCGGAACGAACTTGTATGGATTGAATGCTTTCAACAGATCGTCAGGCGGGCGATGAGCATTCTAAGAAATATGTTCTATAAAGGTAATCGTAACCTCAAGCCTCATCAACCGGGAATGGCTAAAACAGGGGAGGTGCAGCAAGGCTAGGTGGGTCATGCCCAAGCAGGACAAGGATATTCCCCTGTCTAGATGTCCCTTTATTTTCGGCTGTGTGGGCGGTTGATTGCAACAACTGCCGGGGTTTATCTTGTTCGGGACTGTTCAGTAAGGAATGGTTCCGGCCTTGTGTTGCAGGGGATGAAGGGAGTAATCCTCGGTACGTTGATCTAGGCCACGTACTGTGACGGGCGGTACCCCAGTAGCCGTGCCATTGTATGGAATCCAAAATCCAATAAGAGCCCACGGTTTTGATTGTATTACCCACTTTTGTGGCTAGTAGCTGGAATTTAATAGATGTAACAATTTCGGCTATTTACTATTTACTTGAAAACCCTAGACCTATTATAATATCACAGAATTTCCTATCAAATGTTTTGGTTAGCGTAAGGTAAAAACTTTTCCATGTTTATGTGTGGGAAGTCTTACATGATACCTTTTTATTTTCAAAAGATTTTCAAAGTTAAGCAACTTAAACCTGTTACTCATACCAGACCCATGTCTGACCTGAAGTTTATTTTTGTTTTTCATAAACTCTCGGGTACCCAAATTTTTACGGGTAGCCAAGGGATTCAGGTTAGCTTTGACGAATTCTGGAGGAGCAATGGAGCAGGTGGCTTCAACGTTATAGGTATATATATAGTTCCGCTGTGTTGGTA
This sequence comes from Allium cepa, assembly GCA_030765085.1. Classification (NCBI taxonomy): domain Eukaryota; kingdom Viridiplantae; phylum Streptophyta; class Magnoliopsida; order Asparagales; family Amaryllidaceae; genus Allium; species Allium cepa. Next base: position 572,566,586 of record CM060937.1, on the reverse strand, counting down.
TCTCTGTATTGTATTGAGTTGTGTTGACTAGACAGGTGTTTATAACTGTCTAGTATGTGATGTATTGTATGTATAACTCTGATTGATGTTGCATATTATGTAAATATTTATGTGATTATTATATTTTATTCGTTCCGCTGTGAGATTCTGATGTTGTTGTTCTTTCTTCTCTATCTTTTCTATTTTCTCATCCCTTTCTTTCTTAAAGACGAAACGTCTTCCTGGGCGTAGGAGGGCGGGTCGTCACAGTTGGTATCAGAGCGCTAGGTTGAGCGAATACCTAGGCTCTTGAGTGATTTCTTTCTTGAGAGAGCGTATTTGTAATTTTGATATATATGTATATTTATTTATATATTTGTTTCTACCTATTGTTGGATTACCTGTTCGGGTTTTCCAATATAAGCTATAACGGTAGATAGGGTAGTGGTGTGTGTAACACAACTACCAATGGTTGGAGTTTATATGTTTGAGGTTGGAAGTGTAATTGTCGAGACTGTAGACCTAATACCGTCTCGATTAAACTTTGGATGGTGTAAGGATTTCATCGATCTCTGAAGGAAACCTGTTAAGGTTCGGAGTTCATCTTTGAGGTGTAGTTTGGATGAGCTAGAATTTGGATCTGCAGTTGGGCAGAAGCAAGTCATGATATTTTGATACATCAAGGTATAGTAGCTGTGTGATGAGACACAATGACGATGGATGTCTCTGAAGATGTTTCTTTGGGACAAGTTAATGAAGTGTATCTGTTCGATGTTGTCGCTGTGTTCAGTTGGGTGTTCCTGTTTGCTTTGGAGTCCGAGTTTCTCGAAGAGCTTTGGATTAAGTAGTCTTTGGCTTCTGGGTCAGCAGTGGAGTTTAGAAGCTGCAGAGTAGATCCATTTCTTCGATGGATTAGCCACACAAGCGTAAGCTGTTCTGTTTGGTAATGAGAGAGCAGTATTTTGGAATTAGGCTGAATTGATCGCAAAAGTGATTTGCGATAGTTTGAGTATCCTTTTGTGTTTCAGAATTTTTCTAGATGTCTTCTAGAAGTCAAAATTTGGTCAGCATCTGGAGACTGAGTTTGGTATCGACTGGATTCCAGGAATGGTACCGATGATTCAGCTGAGTAATAGGATGATTTTTGAGTTTGGTGAAGTAACTCGGATTTTGGAGGAACTTCAGAGCTTTCTTTTGATCTGTGGAGCCCTAATGTTGGGATGTCTTGTCCAGCCTGTGTTCGACTTCAGCATTTTCATCTGTTCGATCAGAGTTGCGTAGTGGAAGCATGGTGGCAGCTGTTTTAGTTTGGAAGCAATTGGATATTGCAATGTTTGGATTAGAGAGTTCTACAGGAAATTTTTCAGAATCTGAGGCCAGATTGGAGTGCACCTGTTTTATCTCTTCCAGATGAGAGAAGTGAGTTCTGTTTTCTAATTTGGAATAAAGTTTGTATTCTGGGTTTTGAGTTGAGCTTGGAAAGATCATTTTGTTGGATTATCATTGGTCCAGTTTATTTCTAGGAGCATCAGCAAGAGTTGAGCTGATCAGGAAAGATGAAGGAAGCCCAGGATCGTCCGAGGAGTTTTGTGGATAAGATACGAAGGAATTTGGATTTCAAAGTCAGAGATTTGATTTTGGATAAGTGTTTGGTCTTCAGAATCGAATTGTCAGTTTGGATAACTGGGATTCATTGTGTTTCACGTATCTCTGAGGGAGTACGTGTAAGATCTATCTCTGGTTGTAGAATCAGCAGTCAGGGAGTTTTAGTTGTTGATTCAGACTTGTCTATAGTCTGATATTCTGTCTTGTTTTGTAGATCTAGATGAGTAGAAGTTCTGTAGCTTAGTAGTATTGTTTGTTTGGATCCTGTAGGGCGAGTAAACCGGTATTTATACTTAGGGGAAACTGGAGAAAATTCTATCCAGAATTTTGTCTGGATAGTTAGATTTGGTTGTTTGGATGAATTGATTGCTATGGTTGTTAGCATATAATTGATATATGCTTGTGTTTTAAAAATTAAATTTATTAGATTATTAAATTACCTTTGTTTTAAATTTCGGGGACGAAATTCTTTTAAGGGGAGAGGAATGTGACATCTCGGAAATTTGGGGCAATATCAATTTAATAATCAGCATTAAAAATTAGATTGATTTAATAATATTTGTTAATAATATTTGAATTGATTTAAAAATCTCCTGTTCAATAAATATTTAACTGATAATTTATCTTTTAAAGGCTAATTTAAATTGTTTCTATTTATAATGTATATATGTATATAATTGTATATATTATAAATAGATAAGCTTTGTTTTAAATTAATAAATAAAGTTATGTTTTCTAATTCTGCTATTTTTGATAATTTGAAAATTTAATATTGAATAAATAATAATATGATCTTAAAAATACTCAATATAAATTTAATTTGTTTAAAAATAAATTCTTGCCTAAGTTTAAATTTAAATAAAAAGATTGTTTTGTTCTTTTTACTTCAACTTTATAAAATAAGTAATTCATTTATGTAGTGATTTCATCTATGAATCATTTTAAATTAATAATGAGTTATATTTAAACAACATTAATAATGCAATATCTTTACAAATAAATTTTATATAAAAAAAGAATTTGTTATTTTAAATTTATTTATATACATGTATTTTGGAAACTAAGATTTGTAAGTTTAAAATAAAATAAGTCTTATAACCAACTTTTACATAAGTATAAAAATAATAAATAAATTAACATTTGATAGTATAAGTAATTATTAAATAAGAAACTAATCACTGTTATAAATTATTTTAATTTAAAAAAAATAAAGATAAAATACTTAAGTTAAAAGGCTATAACAATAACTAGACAACTTTATATCCATATACATATAGTATATAAATAAAAACAGGTTAAGGAATCTGGTATGGGAAGTTTAGAAAGCAAATCTAAGTAAAGTGGATATCTATGTATCTAAAGAAATAGTAAAAACAAACAAAATGTATGAAAGCTGCCAGGCATATTAAATATGTAGCCTGTAGAGTAGAATGCATAGCTAAGTAAAATAAAAATGCAGGTTGCCTATAAGAGAAATGTAAAGTAATAAGTAAGAAAAATATCTAAACACAAGATTTGTAAGAAACATAAAAGTACAAAAACTTTGTGCAGTCAAATAAACAAGCAAGATAATTGTGTTGTAAGATAAGTATGCAGGCAAGAAAATATAATACAAAGCATGTAATCATGTCTGTACAAATAATTATGTTAGCCAATGAAAAGGAAGTGTAAAACAAAGGCGAGAGTAGAAAAGAAGACAAGTATGAAACATAAAATATAAATGTTAGTAGCTGGTAAGATTTGGGTTCTGACATGTATAAACATCAAGAATAAAACAAAATAAAGTAAGAAAAATAAAAATAAATAGATAAGCAGGCAAAAAATAATAAGAATGCAAAGCTAAGGGAAAAGTATAAGCAAAGTAAATATAAAAATATCTGTACATAGGAATGAGTAGCTGGAAACATAAAGTACTCAAATAATTAATGCTTTCTTCTCTTAGCAGCAAAATATGGTCATTTCGAATTGTATAGCCACCCTAATGTAAATATCTTGCCTGATAAAACAAAATAAAGTAAAGCTTGCACTAGTAGAAGCCTACACCCTTTACAAACTTATATTTCTATATATATACATGTTATTATTTCGATTTGTTCTCTAAGTTTAGCAAAACAGAAAAGCAAGAAAAAAAAAATCTTTCTTTTTAACAAACTTGAACAACTTCAACAATCAAAAGCAGGAGAATTTCAAGTTTTCAAAGTACTATCTTCATTCTTCAAAAACTGGTTTCAAACAAGATAGGCTCTGCCATCTTTTAAATATGGTGAGTAACACTTTTAAAAATTTCTTAAGTTTTTAATTTGTTGCATGCTAATATTTGGATGCTTAACCTATTTGTGTGAACAATTTATATATTTCTTTATCTGGGCATTGGTGAGATGGGATTACTGCATATTGTATTCTCAGTGGGTAATATCACAACCTAAATGGTTTAAGTGTATAATTATGTTGCATATTAATCCCTGAAACAAATGTGGTTGACTATATTTATAAGCATTTTCTCTGTGTTTATGTATGAATGAATTAGTGAGCCCACTGGTCCCTGTTTCATCTCCTTTGATTTTAGTTCCAGAGTTAAATTCTCAGCAAATGTTCATCTGCTCTCAATCCAAACTTTGATAAGATGTAAGATTCGAACAAAAACGAAAATGTTTGTTAAACATGGACTTGAATCTGGGAATTTGTTTAGAGAAGAAAAAAAGAAAAAAAAAGTTGTATTTGTTTGGAAATTTCAAAACAACTGTGGAAGCCTAAATAAGTAAAAACTCAATATTTATAAATCATGGGTTCAGGCACAAAAATCAAATACTCAAACAAAAACTTGATTTTTGAAATTAAAATCTCTATTTTTAGATTAAGGGAGGAAGAGCAGTTCGTGCTTGATCAATTGGGGAGTTATGGGTTGCTCCTGATGATCTGGGCGACTAGAACGGTTCGGGTTCTTCCTGCTGGTGGTGGAGCAATCAACGAGGGTAGGAAAAATGGTGGGAGTGGGGGTAGATGACTGTGGCGATGGTGATTGGTCGATTGGGTTTGTAAACCTAGTTTTGTCTTGGTTTTGATTTTCGATCGGCTTTGTTCCTCTAGTTCATCGAGTACAGTGATTTTTGGGGTGGTGAAAGTGGGGTTGTAGTCGAATAAGGGGTCGGAGCTATAGATTCTCAGATGGTCGGAGAGTGGAGAACTCGATGATGACAGGTTTGTGGACGATGGTGGCTTCAGTTTCCTGGTTTGGGTCTGGGTTATTCTAATTGTTCAATTTGGACTGGTGGTGAGATTCTCCGAGCTGGGTGGTCTGAAGGGAAGTAGGAATCGCAGGCGATGTGATGAGGCTGGCGAAGTGGGTCGGAGTATCGAAATTCGTGGGTATACGTGCACCGTGCACCTCGCGTATCTGGGAAGAGAGTTTGACAAGGAAGAAGAGGAGTGACTTGGGATTGTTCTAGTGAAATTTCGTGAATAACCCGGTGCATGCTGGGTTTATTCTCGTGGCAGAGGGGGGGGGGGGGAGATTCAGGTTGTAATAAACCTGATATACTCAGGGTTTTAAATTTGGTCCAAAATTCTTAACAGGATTTTCTGCTATGTTTCAAATTTAGTTTAAAATATAAACTAATATGGAAACAATGTTTGAATCCAGAGTTTAAAGTAATCTTAGATGAAACTTAGTAATTTAAAGTTTTCAGAATGAATTTGGATTTCTAAGCAAAACTTAAAATCAAGATTCTCAACAAAATTTTGAAATCAATGTTAAAATTAATAGATTCATGTGATTAAGAATAAGTCCAATAAAACAGTTTTGAAAATAAATCTGTTAAGAAAGTTTTTAAATGAAAAGAAAAATAAATTGTTTAGCTTGAAAATTTGCAAGTCAAATATTAATGTATTTTGGAAATTTAAATTAGAGATTGATGTTATTTACAAGATTATAAAATTGAATTTAAATATGAATTATAATTAATTAATAATCCTTTTGACTCTTAAATTTATAATTTAATTTGGATTTCAATTAAAAGTGTAATGTTTTAATACACTTATATTAAGGCATTAAATAAGGAATGAACTATCTTAAGAATAATTAAGGCATTAAATGATTTAATTAATAAGATAATAAGGAATGGCAATTTATAAATGAATAATTTAGATTAATTTGAAGATAACGATAAATTAAGAAGTAAATTAAGAGATGATATTAGTTAATAAAGAAATTAACTACAGTTTACTAATTAATTTATGTGATTAATTTTTGATAAGTAATCAGATTAATTAGATAATCTATTGTAAAAGGTTAAATATAATTACTTGATAACAGTAATTAAGAGATTAATTACTTTTTGTAATTAATTTTGATAAATGATTAATTTAAGTTAATTAATTTGGTTTAATTAATTTAAGAAAATCATTTGACAAATTGATAAGTGTAATTACTTAGTGTATGAAATGGAGCAGAATTTACTTAAGAAGTAATGAACGTTAATTACTGAATGTAATTAATGAAAAATAATGTGTTAATAAAGTAATTTGAATAATTAATTTTACAATTAATCTTGGGATTAATTAGTGGAGATAATTAATTATGGGATAATTAATTAAATTATATGAGAAATTAAGGGTAGTTAATTACTGGAATGATATTAATCAAGGGTGATTAATAATTATGTTTAATTAAAGATCGATTACTTAATGTAATTAATTTACTCAAAGCAAATTAATTTAAATCTAAATTAAAGGTCGTCAATTAATTTAATTAATGATGAAATTAAGAATTGATTAATTAAGAAATTTAATAATGTGGTGATTAATTTATGTAATTAATCAACAATAAATGTAATTAATTAAATTTATAAAAAAGGTAATAAAATGTTATTTACTATAAATGATTTAGGATAATTAATTTGTAAAACTAATTAAATACTAATTACTTATTGTAATTAGAAATTGATTAAAGGTGATTAATCAAGATGGATATTTAGAGGATGATTAATTAATTTGATTTGTAATTAATTAATGGTTGTATAAGCAGGATTTATAGATGAACTAATTAATTTAATTTATTTTAAATTAATTAAAGATTGAAGTAGTTAATTTAATTCATTTTAAATTAATTACAAATGGTATGATTATAAATCATTGCTTATGGATGAATGATATTGATATTTCATTTGATGGTTGTGATCTGGCATGAATAATATTTATGTAACATGGATGCTTGATTTAAATATGATAATATTTGGATATTTGTTTTGATAATAATATTTATTCCCTTTTTATGAGATTATTTGTGATTATTTACTGTGATATTATGAATTATCCATCTGTGTGTATGTTGATTATATTGAATTAAACTGTTAAGACTAAATAGACAACTTGGCCTTAAAAGGCACGCTTTGGATTTCGATGAGACCGGGATCGGTTTTCCGCATTGGGAACATTCGAAAACCACATCTATTCCAAATTAACGATAGGTCGTGAAACTGAAGTGAAGATGGAGATTCAGAATGCAAGGGTTATCGTCGTTAACTCTGAGGGTGATTCCAAAATGAGTGTAACGAGATAATGCCTTCGGTTTCGTTTGAACCCGGAACGAACTTGTATGGATTGAATGCTTTCAACACATCGTCAGGCGGGCGATGAGCGTTCTAAGAAATATGTTCTATAAAGGTAATCGTAACCTCAAGCCTCATCAACCGGGAATGGCTAAAACAGGGGAGGTGCAGCAAGGCTAGGTGGGTCATGCCCAAGCAGGACAAGGATATTCCCCTGTCTAGATGTCCCTTTATTTTCGGCTGTGTGGGCGGTTGATTGCAACAACTGCCGGGGTTTATCTTGTTCAGGACTGTTCAGTAAGGAATGGTTCGGGCCTTGTGTTGCAGGGGATGAAGGGAGTAATCCTCGGTACGTTGATCTAGGCCACGTACTGTGACGGGTGGTACCCTAGTAGCCCTGCCATTGTATGGAATCCAAAATCCAATAAGTGCCCACGGTTTTGATTGTATTACCCAATTTTGTGGCTAGTAGCTGGAATTTAATAGATGTAACAATTTCGGCTATTTTCTATTTACTTGAAAACCCTAGACCTATTATAATATCACAGAATTTCCTATCAAATGTTTTGGTTAGCGTAAGGTAAAAACTTTTCCATGTTTATGTGTGGGAAGTCTTACGTGATACCTTTTTATTTTCAAAAGATTTTCAAAGTTAAGCAACTTAAACCTGTTACTCATACCAGACCCATGTCTGACCCGAAGTTTATTTTTGTTTTTCATAAACTCTCGGGTACCCAAATTTTTACGGGTAGCCAAGGGATTCAGGTTAGATTTGACGAATTCTGGAGGAGCAATGGAGCAGGTGGCTTCAGCGTTATAGATATATATATAGTTCCGCTGTGTTGGTATCTCTGTATTGTATTGAGTTGTGTTAACTAGACAGGTGTTTATAACTGTCTAGTATGTGATGTATTGTCTGTATAACTCTGATTGATGTTGTATATTATGTAAATATTTATGTGATTATTATATTTTATTCGTTCCGCTGTGAGATTCTGATGTTGTTGTTCTTTCTTCTCTATCTTTTCTATTTTCTCATCCCTTTCTTTCTTAAAGACGAAACGTCTTCCTGGGCGTAGTAGGGCGGGTCATCACAGTCAGTTTTCCCGTTGTATTATGGTTCTATTACAATGGTTTTCAGCCCGTTGTAATAGATACCAGTTTTCAGCTCTATTACAATGGTTTTCCCTGTTGTAATATAGTACTATTACAACAGTTTTCGGCCCGTTTTAATATAGTCCTATTACAACAGTTTTCGACCCGTTGTACTATATATCATTTTTCATCCCTATTTGTCCATCGTAATAATTAATAACTAATAAATAAGAAGTAATAAGTACTATTAATAAGAGGTAATATTTCAAAAAAAATAGAAAATTTCTACAATAAATTTTAAAAATTTCATAAAATGTTGCTTTAAGTATTATAATAATTAATAATTAGTAATTTATAATTAATAACAAATATGTTTACCGTGCCTTTACATTCACAACTTATATAAGTCATTATTTCTAATTTATTATGATTAATGATTATTAATGGATAGTTTATGATTTCTAATTATTATCTATAATCAATATTTATTTTTTATATTTAATAATATATTATAGTTAATTATTAGTAATTAGTAAATTTTCCTTAATACTTATTAGTTACATTTAATAACTAATAAATCTAATTAATATTAAATAATTAATGTTTAATATTTAATATTTAATATTAAATGTTTAATAATTAATGTTTAATGTTTATTATTTAATTATAAGTACATTAGTCAGTGGAAACTTAAAAGTTCATAAAATTTTTGGAAATTAATAATAGTAAACATTACAAGAAATATTGTTATTTATTGTAGTAATAATTAGATTTTAATTGATAATTAAAAATACTAGTTTTAGCTTGCTAACCATTAATATTTAATGATTAATAATTAATATATTTGATAATATTTATTATCGATTAATAATTAGTATTAAATAATTAATACTTAAAAACAATAGTTACATTTAATAATTAATATTAAATAAATAGTGGCTAATAATTAATAATTACTATTAATAGTTAATAGTTAATAAAATATATATAATAATTTCAATTTAATAATTAATATTCAATTATAATTAAGAAGTAATAAGTAATAATTAATAAAAAAGAAGTAATATTTAATAATTAATAATTAGTTATTAGTATTAGTTAATAATTGTTATTAAATATCTCTACTATTAACATTGAGAATTTGATGAATAAAATTTCAATCGTGTCTTTTTGAAATTCCGAAAATGCCCTATATCCATCAACAAAATATTATCGTCGGTTTACAACCTCCACCACCATCTCCTTTCCAAGCATCCTTAAACATAATTTCATTATAAATTTGCAACCGACAACACTAACATAACTTTTTAAAATAAAAAAGTTGTAACCATCAAAACTATTAGATGCACGTTCATGCGATTTATACTAGTAAGTCATAATTAGCAATCATTATTACTAAAACTAATTAATAAATATTTAATATTTAATAATTAATAATTAATGGTAGAAATTTGAATCCAAATACAACGGTAATAATTAATGGCAGAAATATATCTCAAATCCAAATTAAAATATAATCTCAAACACCTACTACCAATACAAACACGAAAATTTCAAAAAATATTCCAAGTATTCAAAAATTAAGAAATACCATCCAAGATACAATTTACATATAAAAAACAGTAGGCGTCATTCTAAAATTTTAACCCTCACTCTAATTTTCAGTTCGCTGCCAACCCTTCAATTTTCCTTAGAACCCTAAATCCTAAATCGATCCCCTAATTTTCCGATCTCCAATCCCCAATTGTCTTTGGTTGACTAAGAATATTTTCTCCCAATCCCCCAATCTCCAATACCAATCTTCAATCTTCACGGATCTCCCAATCTCTAACCGCTCTTTTATTTCTCTTCCATTTTTCCAGCGCACATCAAATCCATTAACGAATTGGCGGTTCAATTGACTAAGATTAGGGTTCCGAAGCCTCCATCGTTGGTGATGAATTGGAGGCTCAATTGATGAATTTTGGCAACCAATCATCTTTGGTTGGCGATAGGCCTTTCGCGATTGTCGTGTTCCCAAGGGTTGGGGAACAGGTAGCGAGTGGTGGCATCTTGATGGCTCCGGTTGCAGTGGTGGCATCGATGATGATCATATGAACCTTTTTCTGTTACACGTTTAATAACAAATTCTGTCCCAAAAAGTTGTTTTATTACTATATATTATTTAGTTTGATTTTTCCTTTTTAAGAATGGGTAATGGACAATCCTTTCATTATATCTCCAAGAATCACATTTGAAGTTACTGTAAGGCTTCTTGGCGGGTTGATGGCATTGGGTTATAGAATTGCAGCTATTCATAAGCGAAGTAGTCACGTCTTTAGCAGTGAAAGAGTGGTTGTAAAATTTAATTGGTTGGAGCAACTGAATAGGCATTATACACAGGTAAACAGAAATTATAATTTTCTTTCCTGTATACTGCATCTGTGGGAAAACTCTTTATCCAATTATTAAGCAGTAGTCATCTTTTATTTGAACTTTGACCAATTATCGGGCATTAATCATCTTTCATTTGAACTAAATACCTTTTTGCTCAAAAAATGGAATATCATCAATTATTTAGCTAGAGATAATACCTGGATCTTCTTTAAATTTTTAGACTATGATATTGATTGGTATGTTCATATTTAAAATTAGGCGCAATTAGAGAGTTTATAATGTGCATGTTCATATGATATGTATTATGCAGCCAACTTATTTTTTGGTCTAATAGCTCTTAATATATTACATATAAATTTAGCAAAATATTTTATTCTCCTTTGTTTAAAGTCTGTTGCATTGAGTTTGGTTTTGAATATATGAAGGTGCAAGTGGAGGACCATGTATTTTTGAAATATGCTGCAGAGCAACTGGGTTTGAAAAGATCTTATATTCCACGAACTTTTATTGAGCAGATTCAACTTGAAAAACTTGTCAATGAAGTTACAGTATGACATCCTCGCCAAATACTGTTTTTGTACCTACCATCTCAATGCATTTACAAATTAACGAGTAAACATGTCTGACTAAACCTCAGGCGTTCCAAGATGACAAAGCTTAGCATTGATGATGAAGTGGTAATAAGTCTAACTGAAGCACTTTCTCGGGCCTCTACTGATATTGCTATGAGAAATAAAAATCTTAAAAGGTCCTCTTTTGCATGCATTATATCATTAAGTGTTTGATTAAAACTCTCTTCAACCTAAATAGGAAAATTTACTTGTCTTTTCTACTCCATAAGCTGCAAACAATCTTTTTTCAATAAAATCATATTCACTCCACCATCTGATGGAATTTTTTTTCTAATGTGCAAGGTAGTCTTTTACATTTTTCAACCCACGTATGAAGTATAAATAGTATTAAAATACGTTGTGCTTACCGCAGACACATGTTATTGTGATTATGTAGTATTTGTTTATTTTTTGCGGCGCCTGCTGGACCTATTTTGTTATGCCACTTCTTGAACTCAAGTATATAATGCAAACTTTTGCAAGTTTTGTTCATTTTAGAGATTTGGATCATTTTCTACCCATAGTGGTTTTTATAATTGCCAAATAGCTGAATAATGATTACAAAATTATCGATATATTTATAGGTTATATGGCTTTTTATACTAATATGTAGTACAAATATATTATATAGTGCTTTTTCACATTCCTATTCAACTCGAGGAGACAAGGTGTATAATATACCACTGAATGATTTTTGTTTGATGATAATAAACATATATGTATGTATATATATATATATATATGTATTCGTTTAAATGTATTTGTTATTGTACTATTTTATTTTTCAACATAATTAAATAAATATTCGTTGAATATAATAAATAACACAGAATTCATATTTAAACAAATATTTTATTCAAACAAATAGTCTATTTCAAATTCAAATAGTACAAATTTGAGCTCTCACAACATTTACAAATTTTCATTTACAATACAATTTAAATTACAACACAATTTTCACTTGACAATTTACCTCACTACATAATTCACTCATCGCTCGTATTCGATCTTCAACTCTTTTTCAGCCTGTATCCAGCATTTGAACCATCTGCAAAATAAACGACGCAATAAAATTGAAAAATAAATATTTTGCAGTGAAAAATAAAGTACGTGTTTTAAAATATTATTTGCCTCAGTTATTTGGATTGTTCGTCATCATTTTTGTTAATTCATCTTACACGAACAACTTGTGACATGCACTGTAACAACCCGCAAATCCGTACCCCTTGAGTTTTACACTATTTTACATAAATCAACTCAAGTTGCACAGAAATACAAACCATTTTGGTTAAAGAAGAAGAGGTAGAAGAAGAGAAAACTGAAAAAAACAACATCAGAATCTAACCATCGCGGCGGAATAAAATATAATAGATAATAATAATCTTTACATAAAACAAAACTATATCTGTTTATACATACATCATCAGAGTACATCAATCACAGCTCAACCTCAATGGCATACAACTAGATACTCAACTACTCAACACAGCGGAATATATACATATAAACAAGTACGAGAATACGCATCGTCGTCCAGCTCATCTCCTGAGCTCCACAGCATCGATCCTGTATCCTATAATACTCGGTCTGACCCGAGCATTGCAGTTAAATAAGACCCGAGTTAGTCTGGAATACCAGCGTGAGAAAATCACACCCAATTGATTATTAAAGTTTCAAAAATTCTTGAAAACAAAAGCATCTCGTAAGACCACGCCACAAATAAACATGTCGGGTTTTTACCTTACGATAGCTAAAACAATTTGTATAGAAATCCTCTGATATTATAATAGTGTCTATAGATAGTAAATAGAATCTAGCTGAAATGCTTGCATCTCACGTTTCAGCAATAGTTGGGCACAATCAAAACCGTACGGGCGCGTAGGGAAAATGGATTCCAACTAATGGCTAGGCACTGAGGTACCACCTGTCACAGTACCTGGTCTAGATCAGCGTACCGAGGAGCCACCCTAACTCCCCTGCAACACAAGACCGGAACCATCCCTTACTGGACAGTCCCGAGCAAGATCACCCCGCGGTTGGGATCAGCAACCGCCCACTAAGCCGAAATAAAGGGACATCTAGACAGGGATGACCTCACCCTCCAATGGGGGCTACCCACGAAGCCTTGCTGCATATCCCCTGATTTTCAGCCATTCCCATTTGATGAGGCTTGAGGCTAAGCGTTACCTTTTAGAACATATCCCTTAGAATGCCCATCGTCCACCTGACGATGTTTCGCAAGCATTCATCCATACAAGTCTGTCCCAGGTTCGAACGGAACCGAAGGCACTACTCCTACTACATCCATTTTGAAAATATCCTCAAGATTAGTAGCGACTAGCCCTTGCACTTCACTGCTCCATCTTCGACTCCGAACACGTTTTCGCACGAAACGTACAAACCGGATCGAAGTGGTTTCGAGAAATTAATCTCGATCCCGGTCTCTTCGAAACGATCAACGCGGTTGGCCAATATTGATATTCGGTTATTTAACTATCAATTAACATTCACAAACAACCATCAACCAATAATTTTCCAAATTATCTATTAACCCCAAAAATATCTTCACAAGATATATTTCTATTTTCAATCTTCTGAAAACAGTTTCAAACCATCTTTCTTTCCATAGTAAACTTTCCCAAATATTTTCTATCTCCTCTGAAATCACCAAGCACAAAACTAGATTTTAAAATAATTTAAAACACTTCACTTTGAAATATACTTTAAAACATTTATTTTAAAACTACTTCAATAATTTGTTAAAAATACTTACTGTATGAATATTTGAAAATAAGATTACTAAATAAAATATAAAACTAGATTTTCACCCTTTAAAACAAAATACCAAGTCACTCTTTAAATAATTATTGCTATAAATATTAAAGGGAATACCTTCTTTAGAATATAAATATTAGAAATAATAAATTTCCAAAACTTGCTTTTTTATTTTAAAACAACTTAAAACTTTTAACTTATATTTAAAAATTTACTTCAAAACGTACTTGGTTATCCAGGGAGAATTCCCAATCTCAATTAGTTAAATCAATTTTCCCAAATTGATTCCTAATTTATTCCATTTGACATGAGTTTCTTTACTTATCAGTTTATCTCAAAATTCATTAAATATGGACTTTATATTTATTATTATTTTCCGTTTGATTTTATATCATTTAACTGAAATATACCAATTTCAGCTTCTTCCCAATTCCTTCTTTATCCCTTTAAATAAATTAAATCTTAAATTTTAAATAAATGTTTTATTCTTTTAAAATAATAACACTGAAATTTAAAATTCATTAATCTTCTGATTTTCCAAATTTCCCTTACTAAACTTAACTTTAATTATTAGAATTTTTAAAGCACTTTACTTCTTTTCCAATTCATTCTTAAGTTAATTCAGGTTTCCATAATTATTTTACTTACAATTTTTCTTCTTTTATTTTCATTTCCAAACTCGAATTATATATACAAGGTAATTCATTATTGCCCGATTATAACAATCAAGCCATAGCATATAATATTTCCACATAATTCATTACAGGATATCAAATATTCAAAACAGAGAATATTAAATAATTAACTAAAGTCGAGGGGTCCAGTTGGATCCCTCTAACCTGTTTTTCCCTGCATCCACAGATGTTAGCATAACATAATGCACCAATTTCACAATATCATACTATATCACATTAGTCAATTCAACCATTCAAACAATTATTTAAATTTAATCATTTAAATTTAAATTTAAACCGAGTGAGATTAACTCACCTTTGCCCTTTAAATTTGCAATCCTATCCATCTCGACTTGTTTTCATGATCTTTTACCTTGAATAAACAATTCACGTTTTATAAATATTTGAATTAATCGAACACATTGATTATTCTATTTTAATTTAATTTAACCTAATAACTTGGTTTTTAAACTAATAAGTTGATTTTTAAACCAATTTCCCCTAAATAAATATTTTTAAATATCTGAAATAATTGAATAAACTAATTAAATACGTTAACCGCTTCATTTAATTATTATTTTTAAACTAAACAGCAAGTGGAAATATATATATATTTATTCTTCTTTTCACCCGAAATCATATATATATATATATATATACTTATTTATTTAAATTAAATTAACCAATACTGTAAATACATACTATTAATGTACTGATAAGAGGAATAAAAATCAAAATCCTTTTATAAGTTTTAAACCTAATTAAAGTTTAAATTAAATTACCTTGAAGTAAGCAGGAAGACAACATTAACATCACCTGCTTTACCCCTCGAGTTCATCGCGCCGACCATCGACATCGTCAGGGACCACCAGCCTCACCAACACTCGCGACATCCCATATTGTGAACCCCTGTCTTTCCCAAGTTCATTCGATCAAGAATCGAATTCGTGATGAAGCTCTAAAGATCGGCTTCGTCTCGCATTCCCCTTTTGCCATCAACACGCGCACAACGTCGCAGACCCAAATCGCCATCGCGAGCATCCACCACGATAGGCCCACCTCGGTTGTCCAAGGCCACTCGCGAGCACCAATCACTCTCTTCCCTTATCACCTCTCGCTGCTTACACTCGAGAACGGCATGCCCAGCCCTAAACAAGCCGACTCATACCTACGCCATCTCGAACGAGCACTCCTCCCCTCCCTCACAATTTGCGATTCAATTGCGAATCAATTTTTTTGTTTTTTTAGAATCGATTTCGGTTTCGATTATTAGAAGAGGGGAAAAAGAATAGGACTGTCGCCCATTTTCCCTCGATTGATTAATAAAACCTTTAGCATCGGTATTGAAACGAAATCAAGGGAAAGTAATGTCTGCGTGGGGGTGATATTTGCGTGAAGCAGACAAGCTGCAGTGATTTTCAGAGGGAACAAGAAAAGATGTTTCGTGTGAAAATTTGTTTATGCGTGTCGGCTACAATAGAGATATGCTGGGTAAAGTAACTAAAGGGTAGCAGCTGATTAAAAATAAATATTTTTATATTTCAAAAATATCTTGTCTAGGTACCCAGTTATTAAATTGGATTCGATATAGATTTCAGCGCGTTTATATAACGTACGCTCACATACTAATACCAAAAACTACGAAATTTGAAATCCGATAATAATTCAATATTACGGATCCAGTGGAACTGGTTTCGTCGAATTCTGAGACTGTGCCTCGACAGGCTATTTTTAAATTCAATTTATACGATATATTTTTAAAATCTGAACAAAACACTGCTAATTTGAATTTTATAACTTCTATTATCTTCTGTACTATCAATATAAATTTTACAAGCCTTCAAATTATTTTTAACAGGCTTAAAATTCTAGATTCAACAATTTACCCAATTTCTAATTATTAAATGCTATTATTTAATTATCAAATAAATAGCGATATTTGTAATTCAAGTTAAGATAGCTCTATTGAATATTTAAAATCAATTAAATATTCCTATTTTAAGTGCTCGAAAATTCCGGGTCGTCACATTCCTTCCCCCTTAAAAGAATTTCGTCCCCGAAATTACTAGTTAGGAAGAATGATCCATCACCCATTAACTATTTTCTTAACCCAAATAGTTTTTAACAACTTGCTCAAATAAATCTTTTTATCAAAGACACACTAACTCTCTTCTAACCTTTCAAACTTATCCATAAGTTCCAAACAGCATTACTTACTTATCAATTCAAATTTAAATTTAAATTCAAATTTTAAATTATCAAAATTTTCTCAAAATTTTTCTAACTCCCTGGATTTCCGAAAAATTTCGCCAGCGTCTCCTTTGCGCGGCTAGCTCGGTACAACTACAAAATGGCTCTACGGCCTCCCAAATCCAAAAAGAAAACAAAACGCCAAGTGGCTCAATCCAAAATCCCAATCAAATTTCATATAGTAACTTAAACACATACCTTTTTGTCGGGCCATTTAAATTTTATCTTCTGAAATCAAACATCAATTCCCTTCTGCTTTTAAAACACCTGTATATCCTGTTATAACAATAATGTCCATCCACAACATTCAAAATCATTTTGCATTTCTTTCACAAAAGTTTCAATATTAGCTTTATTTAAGTCGTACGATGCACACATATTATTCGTACGCGATACCAAATCTGATCGCTCACTCGATCACACAATTTCATTTCCGAACTAGTATCGTCCACCCGACTTCCTAGTGCGGACTCAGATCTGGTTTATTGATCAGAACCGTCATTCTCCTTGCATAGCCGTAACTATGATAGAGAAGTTTCAGAATCAATCAAAACTCCATATCCAGGTCCGCCGTCGAAAATCGAGTGAAAAATCCTAACTCGAATCGATATAACTATCTCGAAATTCTGCGTTCGAATTCTGGATCAAATAGCTATGCGAATAAAATAATATACGTACGTCCTACGTATAAATTCCAATTGATTATCGATTATATCAATTTCCATTTAATTCACATTTATTTTTATTGTTATACACTTATTCACAACCATCCAAATTCACAACCTTCAGTTTTGATCTTCATTAAATTATTCACTTAGCACACTTTCAATACCAAATTTACTTAATAATCCACTATTCATTTCTTAAGTTCAATATAAAGAAAATTTATATACTTCTTATATTCATTTGTACTTTACTATTGAAGTTTATATTCATTTCTATTCACCTTTCCCTTTACAATCTCATAATAATTTCAAATATCAATACTTCTTCCTAATTTTACTTGAATTCAAGTTAGCTTCAAACCTTAAATATTGAGTCGTATTTACCGTATCTCAACCCATATTTAATTAACCATTTTCTTTTATAAGTTCACTTGCTGATTTATTTTACAATCTCAAACAAAAGTTTATTTTCAAACTTTTCTATTTTATTTTTTTTCATTTCTTCGAGCAATTTTTTTTTTCTGATTCATCTTACTTTACAAATGTTAAATTTGATTTCAATCTTCGGTTTCAATTCTATTTGCTTATCAAATTTAATCCATTTGTCATTAGTGGAAAGTTCTAAAAATTTCAAAAAAAATCTAACTCCCAAAATTTTTGGAAAATTTTGGCAGAGTCTCCTTTGTACGGAGGGACTTCTGCGATATCGCAGGATACACAAATATATATACATCGACCCACACGGTCGGAAAACAGAAAAACAGTTCATATTTCCTATTTGTATTGCGTAGGCATACCTTATTTAGCATTTTTAAGCAAGCGGCTATTTATTTTAGCTGTTAGCGCAGTCAAAATCAGCAAAGCGGCTTCCAAACACCTGTACTTACTCAATTTAAATAGGTAAGTGACAAATATACAAAATTTATATCATTTCAATAGCTAAAACATGAGTTTTACATGTTATACTTACTAAACAACACTTAAAAGTAATTTATAAAGCTTCAACCACCAATTTAATTGTTTTCACTCGCTTCCACAACCAATTTCAATGTCATTTCATTCAATTCCAATGGTTTACAATTCAATTCCTTATATCCAATTCATTTGAATCCAAACGAGCTTATATTTTAGTCCAAGTGATTCAAAATAAATTTTATTTCACTTCTATCAACCCATAGAATTTTATTCAAGGAATTCCCATTTTATTCGAAGCCAAGCTCTTGTTAATATAACTTGAGTTACTCAACTTAATTACTAATTTCATTCCACTTACCAAACAGGTTTTATTATAAACCATTTATAATTCAACCGATTTCAAAAATCAATTCTTAGTCAATTTCTATTCATTCATAGAATTTTGATTTTATTAATAACAAGGTCGTTTCCAATCTATTTCAACGTACTTGGATTTTATTCACAAATTCAAACCATCACTGTTATAACCCAATTCCATTTTATTTGACTACACTCCCAATTACTTCTAATTCATCGTTGGTCTAAGTTGAATTTATATATTACTCGAGTTCATTTCCAATTTCATTATTAACCCACAATTCAACTTCCTTTCAATCAATTCCAAGTTTCCTTTTCCATATTTCATTAACTAATTTATTTTCACTTAGTTTATTTCCAAAGTTTATACCCAATATTTGATTTTATTTCAAACTCACTTTAACTATCTTACTGGAGTTCACATTTTTTTTTAACTCAAGTTTTGGATTTTATTTACAATTCATACCATTACTATTTTAATCCATTTGCATTTTTATTCGATACATTTCAATTATATTTATTTTGTTAACTCTCCAAATTAAATCTTAATTTATAACTCAAGTTCTGAATCCATAATCCATTTTCAATTTACCACCAAATTTCATGAACTCACAATTCAGTTACATTTACTTTACTGACAATTCAAGTCGAATTCAATTTATAACTTGAGTTTTTATTTCCAAACTTCATCATAAATTCACAATTCAGCTTCTATTAAACAACATTACGTTCCCATTTACACATTTCATTAACTAATTTATTATAAAATTAGTTCTCTCCTATTTATAGTTCAATACTTGATTCTTAATTTCAAATATCACTTCACTTAATTTTCTTAGTTCAATTTAGTTTATAATACAAGTTTTGATTTTTATTTTATTCTTCAATTCATCAATAATATTTATTTTGGGTTTTCTATCCCATTTTTCAATTTATAAGTTATAACTCATTATTTTACACATTTCCATTCATTATAGGCTTGAATATATTCTTCTTTTATTTTTAACTCAAGCCTTATGCTTATTTATAACCAAGCATATTTTAATTTCTACGGATTTCTAATTCTTTTATAAGTTATTCCAATTCATTCCAATAACTCAATTGAATTCTTATTCCATGCATTTTAATCCTTTTACAAGTTATTCTAATTTATTTACTTCCATTCTAATCCTTATCCAAATTATTTTCCATTTGTTTTCCATTTGTTCAGGTAAGAATTTTATTCCATTCATTAATTCAATTGAATTCTCATCCCAATTCAATTTAATTTTAACCCAGATTTATTTAACCCAATTCGATTTCAACTTACTTCGAATACAACTGGATATTATTTTCAGCTTATTCAATTTAATTGAAACACATGAATCCAGTTAAATTTTATTCTCCAATCCAAGCTTATTTCATTTTTAACTTTTCACTTAAAATTCAAATTCCAACATTCAAAGCTTATATTTCCTTCCCGATTTAAAACTGGTCTCAATTAATAAGCTCACAACCTATTTCATCAGGATTTTTCAACACCCGGTTATTGTTTTCAAACATTTTGAAACCTCCAACCTCTCAAAATCAAATTTCTCAAAAATTAAACCATCCCCGTTTTTATTTCCAACAAATTTCCTTTGAAATTTCAAAAACAAACAGATTTTCCTTAACAAATAATTTGGCAGCAATTCATCACTTAGAAACTCGAAATTGAACATCGATGATGCTGCAGTCATCACCAAAGTTATTTTCCAGTGACTGAAGTGAATTCAATGCTATCTCACTTCCAAAATCCATTTTAAAACAGATTTCCATTCAGGATTATTTCCAAAACAATAATGCTATCATTTATCATTAAAACACTTCGATAAACATTTCCAAATCTCCGGGATTTTTAAATTGACATACTTAATTTAATTTACATTTTAAATATAATTCATTTGTATAGTTTATGCTCATACAAATTTTCATTTGATTATATTTCAATTTATAAATTACACTTATAATTCATTTAAATTTCCCATGCAATAAGGTTAATAATTTAAATATCCTTATTTCTAACATCCAAGCAGCCATATATTAGCTAAAATAGTTTACAAAACTTTTATTTATTTCAAAATATATTTTGGGTAACGTTATTTCATTTACCCACCTTTAAAACAATACCGTGTCAATTGTTCTATTCAAGTGTTTAGAAACCCCTTCGATATAGTTGCGCAGACTGTGTCGACGAAGGTTCATATACCACTCAATAAACCAATCAACGCAGTATTAAAACAATTTATATTCACTAACAAATACGCGCTCGTATCTATTTATACGCTCAAACTCATTCTAGAGTACTATAGACTCTATTTTATGAGTAATTCCCACCAGAGCCAAGGTTATCACCAACCTAAGCTCTGATACCACTGTAACAACCCGCAAATCCGTACCCCTTGAGTTTTACACTATTTTACATAAATCAACTCAAGTTGCACAGAAATACGAACCATTTTGGTTAAAGAATAAGAGGTAGAAGAAGAGAAAACTGAAAAAAAATAACAGCAGAATCTAACCATCGCAGCGGAATAAAATATAATAGATAATAATAATCTTTACATAAAACAAAACTATATCTTTTTATACATACATCATCAGAGTACATCAATCACAGCTCAACATCAATGGCATACAACTAGATACTCAACTACTCAACACAGCGGAATATATACATATAAACAAGTATGAGAATACGCATCGTCGTCCAGCTCATCTCCTGAGCTCCACAGCATCAATCCTGTATCCTATAATACTCGGTCTGACCCGAGCATTACAGTTAAATAACACCCGAGTCAGTCTGGAATACCAGCGTGAGAAAATCACACCCAATTGATTATTAAAGTTTCAAAAATTCTTGAAAACAAGAGCATCTCGTAAGACCACGCCACAAATAAACATGTCGGGTTTTTACCTTACGATAGCTAAAACAATTTGTATAGAAATCCTCTGATATTATAATAGTGTCTATAGAAAGTAAATTGAATCTAGCTGAAATGCTTGCATCTCACGTTTCAGCAATAGTTGGGCACAATCAAAACCGTACGGGCGCGTAGGGAAAATGGATTCCAACTAATGGCTAGGCACTGGGGTACCACCTGTCACAGTACCTGGTCTAGATCAGCGTACCGAGGAGCCACCCTAACTCCCCTGCAACACAAGACCGGAACCATCCCTTACTGGACAGTCCCGAGCAAGATCACCCCACGGTTGGGATCAGCAACCGCCCACTAAGCCGAAATAAAGGGACATCTAGACAGGGATGACCTCACCCTCCAGTGGGGGCTACCCACGAAGCCTTGCTGCATATCCCCTGATTTTCAGCCATTCGCATTTGATGAGGCTTGAGGCTAAGCGTTGCCTTTTAGAACATATCCCTTAGAATGCCCATCGTCCACCTGACGATGTTTCGCAAGCATTCATCCATACAAGTCCGTCCCGGGTTCGAACGGAACCGAAGGCACTACTCCTACTACATCCATTTTGGAAATATCCTCAGGATTAGTAGCGACTAGCCCTTGCACTTCACTGCTCCATCTTCGACTCCGAACACGTTTTCGCACGAAACGTACAAACCGGATCGAAGTGGTTTTCGATAAATTAATCTCGATCCCGGCCTCTTCGAAATGATCAACGCAGTTGGCCAATATTGATAGTTGGTTATTTAACTATCAATTAACATTCACAAACAACCATCAACCAATAATTTTCCAAATTATTTATTAACCCCAAAAATATCTTCACAAGATATATTTCTATTTGCAATCCTTTGAAAACAGTTTCAAAACCATCTTTCTTTCTATAGTAAACTTTCCCAAATATTTTCTATCTCCTCTGAAATCACCAAGCACAAAACTAGATTTTAAAATAATTTAAAACACTTCACTTTGAAATATACTTTAAAACATTTATTTTAAAACTACTTCAATAATTTGTTAAAAATACTTACTGTATGAATATTTGAAAATAAGGTTACTAAATAAAATATAAAACTAGATTTACACCCTTTAAAACAAAATACTAAGTTACTCTTTAAATAATTATTGCTATAAATATTAAAGGGAATACCTTCTTTAGAATATAAATATTAGAAATAATAAATTTCCAAAACTTGCTTTTTTATTTTAAAACAACTTAAAACTTTTAACTTATATTTAAAAATTTACTTCAAAACATACTTGGTTATCCAGGGAGAATTCCCAATCTCAATTAGTTAAATCAATTTTCCCAAATTGATTCCTAATTTATTCCATTTGACATGAGTTTCTTTACTTATCAGTTTATCTCAAAATTCATTAAATATGGACTTTATATTTATTATTATTTTCCTTTTGATTTTATATCATTTAACTGAAATATACCAATTTCAGCTTCTTCCCAATTCCTTCTTTATCCCTTTAAATAAATTAAATCTTAAATTTTAAATAAATGTTTTATTCTTTTAAAATAATAACACTGAAATTTAAAATTCATTAATCTTCTGATTTTCCAAATTTCCCTTACTAAACTTAACTTTAATTATTAGAATTTTTAAAGCACTTTACTTCTTTTCCAATTCATTCTTAAGTTAATTCAGGTTTCCATAATTATTTTACTTACAATTTTACTTCTTTTATTTTCATTTCCAAACTCGAATTATATATACATGGTAATTCATTATTGCCCGATTATAACAATCAAGCCATAGCATATAATATTTCCACATAATTCATTACAGGATATCAAATATTCAGAACAGAGAATATTAAATAATTAACTAAAGTCGAGGGGTCCAGTTGGATCCCTCCAACCTGTTTTTCCCTGCATCCACAGATGTTAGCATAACATAATGCACCAATTTCACAATATCATACTATATCACATTAGTCAATTCAACCATTCAAACAATTAATTAAATTTAATCATTTAAATTTAAACTGAGTGAGATTAACTCACCTTTGCCCTTTAAATTTGCAATCCTATCCATCTCGACTTGTTTTCACGATCTTTTACCTTGAATAAACAATTCACGTTTTGTAAATATTTGAATTAATCGAACACATTGATTATTCTATTTTAATTTAATTTAACCTAATAACTTGGTTTTTAAACTAATAAGTTGATTTTTAAACCAATTTCCCCTAAATAAATATTTTTAAATATCTGAAATAATTGAATAAACTAATTAAATACGTTAACCGCTTCATTTAATTATTATTTATAAACTAAACAGCAAGTGGAAATATATATATATTTATTCTTCTTTTCACCCGAAATCATATATATATACTTATTTATTTAAATTAAATTAACCAATACTGTAAATACATACTATTAATGTACTGATAAGAGGAATAAAAATCAAAATCCTTTTATAAGTTTTAAACCTAATTAAAGTTAAAATTAAATTACCTTGAAGTAAGCAGGAAGACAACATTAACATCACCTACTTTACCCCTCGAGTTCATCGCGCCGACCATCGACATCGTCAGGGACCACCAGCCTCACCAACACTCGCGACATCCCATATTGTGAACCCCTGTTGTAACGACCCAGAATTTTATTTATTTAAAATTTGAATATTTAATTGAATTCAAATATTAATAAGTGAAATTTATAAGTCGAATAAATTTATTTCGAATAATTGGATTTAATTGGATAATTAAATCGATAATTTAATATGTTAAATTATGGAAATAATTGAAAATTGGGTTAAATATGATTGAAAATGATTTGTAAAATTTTATTTTATCATATGGAAGTTAGAATAATATTTTAGAACTTTTAAAATCGAATTAAGAGTTAATTTGTGAAAATTGAATATTTTAATATTTAATAATCGACTGTAAAATAGCCAATTTTTGAACAGTCTCAGAATTGAACGAAACCAGTTCCATTGGATCCGTAATAGTTAGTTATTACCGGATTTCAATTTTCGTGTCAATCAGAGTTATCGTTTGAGCGTGGCAGCTCGAAACGCATCGAATTGTTTTTAATATTAATTTGGCGAGTGAAAATAGCCATTTTTCAAAAAGTCTCGGATTTCGACGAAACCAGTTTCATCGGATTCTTAATCTGATATTATTGTATGGTTTCAAATTTCGTGTCAATTGGATTTACCGTTTGTCCGGTACAAATTAAAACGCCTAGAAAATCGTTTAAATCGGTTTAATTTAAATCGATCGTTTATTGCCATAACTCGCACAGATGACCGAATTAGCTTTCGAAACATGTTCCATTGTGTCCGAGACGTGGGGTAAACCCTAGAAACGCTGGTTACGGCGCGTAAATCGGAGTTCGGAATTTCCGGAATGAATAGTGTTTCGTTCGTTTCCTATAAATAGACCAACACCCCCCTTCATAAATAAAAAAAAAAAAATATCAAAACCCTAATCAAAACTGCAGCCGCCACTACCATGATCAAAGGCCAGAAAATCACAAATTTCATTCCTTAATCTCTTCCAATCCGTGAAGTTTTAGCCAAAATTATTAACTACAACATTGAAGAGGAAGGAGAGCTCTACGATTCTATACGGATTTGATCGCGAATGGAGCGGTGTGGTGGTCGTTGGGGAGCCATGAAGGCAGGCCGTTCGGCCTCGATTTGCGCGCAACATACATGGCCGAGCTCAAGGGGGAGGTAGGCGTGGGTAGAGGAGGAGATTAGCTTCATGATGGCGCTCCCTGATCGAGTTTTAATCGAGCGAAGAGGTTGCAAATTTTAACCCTAAGTAAGCTTATGGGTTCGGCCTCTTCATGTTACTGGAACGTGATAACGAGAGGGTGGAAGATGAAGGTGCGTATGGCTATGATGGAGAGGAGCTTGGATCCAATGGCCAGAAACTGTTATAGGTTTAAATATAAAAATTTATGTTGTAAATTAGTAAATATAAATACGTGTAAACTTCATAATTTCATAACTTTTTCATACGAGGTCGAAAACGCGCGAAACCAGTCGCGTTGGAATCGTATCGACGAGCACTACGCGATGGAATTGGATTGGAGTCGTTTGGAGTTAGTGAGAATTTTGGGTAAAATTAAACGTCCGTTTAATTTTATTCGAAATAAATCGCTAAAACGAAATTGAAATCAAGGTGAGAACTTCTCACTCAATCGAATCAGTTTCGATTTTATTTTAAATAGTTAGATTTGAAATTGTTGAATGCATGTTTGAATGATGATTGATATCTATTTATTGATAAAATAGACATTATGGCCGTTAGTAAGCGGATGTTATTTAATAAAAACATATACCGCGAATATTTCATAAACAGTGAAATTGGTATTATATATAATAGCAATATATATATATTGGCCTATGTATATATTGCAGTTGTTGATTCCCCGCATTTTTTAGCGGATGAGACCCTATTGCGCCGTTATTAAGCGGATAATATTATTAAAAACATATACCGCGATAATTTCGTACTGGAGCGAAATTGGTATTGTGCTAATGTTTGTGGATGCAGGAAAATAGGTTGGAGGGATCCAACTGGATTCCTCAACAGTTTTTATTTGATTTCAGATATTTTGATATTTGATGGATTATCATATAGATATATGATATCGTTGTAGTTGTGATTGACTATTTGGTGTGTAGCATCATTGGACCAAATGTTGGGATTTTAAAATGATTTTTAAAGTAATTTTTGAGAAAATACTACATTTTTGGAATTGATCCATTTTAAATAAATAACATTATAATTTTTAATGTTATAAAAATTATGATTTTCGAGAAGTATAGTTAAAAGTTGATTTTTTGAAAATGTGGTATTAATGATCTTATAAAGTAATTTAAATTGGGATTTTTGAATTTATTGCGAAAAGTTTAAATATAGGATTTATAAAGTTTGATTATTTTATAAATCAAAATGGTGAAATTATAAAGGAATTTGAAGACGTTTTAAAGAATAATATAAATTGATTTATATTAAGAGATTTATAAATGGATATTTATAAATTGAAATATTGACATTATAAAACGAGTTTTTATAAGTGTTTGAATGAAGTGAAAATGGATTACATAAGTGAATGGAATTTATAAAATTTTAAATGGTGAAGTTATAAATGAAATTTATAAATAGTAAGATTTATAAATTTTATAAAGTTATTAAAAGAATGGTTTTGGATAAATCATTGAATCTTATAAGTTATAGGATTTATAATTATGAAGTTCAAAGGAACGATTTTTGTAAACGAATAAATTATAAGTATTTAACTTATAATATGAACTTTTAGTTTATAATTGAGTTATAAACTGGAACAGGTTAATAAAGGAATTTATAAAAGGAATTGATATAAAGTAAATAAAAATAGAATTTATAAACGTTGTTTTATAAATTCGCAAACGACTTATTTTGATAAGTAAATTGTTATAACTTGTTTATGGAGTTATATTCACGTTCTAGACAGTGAATAATCCTTTGAAATGAAATGAATAGAAATGATGAAGTTAGTTAATTAAGTATATTCACGTTTTTGAATAGTAAATAATACGTTAAAGAAATTGTTTTGAATGTGATGTTTTAAATAAAATTAAAACGATCTAACGATGTTTTAAAAGGTGTTGAGATTCGAAACCATAGATTTCAACATTCATTGTTGAAATAGACGTTTTCGAGAAATAAAAGGAAATGGTAGACTATAACACTGTTGTTATAGTAAATGATTTCCGAAAGAAAATGTTTTGTACAGTATTGGGATTTATATATCTATTTTAATTTCGAATCCCTATACTAGTGATTTTGGGTTGTCGTAACGATGTTTTACGTAACATTCGTTTTGGCCCAAATAAGTATGTTAAGAGAATGATTTCCTTAATAGAATGAAATATATACTAAATTTCGATTTAAGTATATTGAATATTTTCCAAGTGTAGAAAATAAAAAGATTTGTGAATTACTTATTTTTAATAAGTATGGAATTGTTTTCCAATAAATAAGTGAATATTTTGAGAATTTATCTTTTTGAAGATAAATGGAAAATGAATATTAGAAATCGAATTGAAACGTATATTCATAGATATGTTGGGAATTATAAATTCACTATGGAATTTATAAAATAAAGTGGAATTTGTTTAAAAATAAATATTGATTTATTTTTAAAGTATTGAAAATCATATATCTTGTAAAGATATTTTGGAAAATAAATAATTTGGAAAATTATTTGGAATCTGGTGATGTGTGCATATCCATTGATAGTTCAATAACCGACTATCAATATTTACCTTTGAAAGGTATTTGATGTGATTTGTTTGAATTTGAATGCCACACTTATTTTTGAATAAGCGCTCACTATTCGGGTTAACCGGGAGAGGACCATGGGGTCGTATAACCCATTCCGAATATGTGATACGTCGATATGAATTGCATTTGAAGATCGGTGTTGAAGACCGGATATTTGCGAGAGCGATAGGATGACCTATCGATTGACTCTGCACCGAGTTGCTCCGGTATAGAGTTCTCCATATGTGATGGGGAATCCGATCAGGATTGTGGATATCCGGATTGCAAGGACTTCTTTGTAAGTGCCTTCGGTTTTGTTCGATCCCGGAACAGACTTGTATGGATTGTATGTCTGACATTAAAATTTGAGATATAAAGCCGATTTCTTTCAAATATATTTCTTTTGGTGGCGGAGAATTTATTCTTTTGGCTTAACACCCTTCTCCGAGACGTACGAGCTCAGAGGTTATGTAGTTGAAGGTTATCAGCGATATATTCCCAATTTGGTAATGTGACATGCTGAGTGTTGCTGAAATGATCATTGTGTTGATTATTTATGATAGGATCATTTGTTTGATCGTCTATCTTGGTGATCATTTCTATGATCATTTGTTGACCCAAAGCATGGCTTTTGTATAAAGTATGTTTTTGTGGACGAGACTTCGTCGAGCCTCACACCCCGGAAATGGTCAAAACAGGAAAGATGCGGCAAGGTTATGAGGGGTAGCGCCCTTTAGGATATGTGCATTTCCTTCTGGAAAAGGGTGGTATCATGGTATGGAGCCCAGATACTTACTCATGTTGAAACACTTTATTATTATTATTGTGTGAATTGATTAGAGAGCTCTCGGATAAAGGTCCCAAAGGACCGGGGGATGGCATATTCGGTCAGTTGTTACTCAGTTAGGGGTAACCCGACCTTGTGTTGGCAGAGATCCGGTTTGGTTCTCGGGGATGTCCATCCAGAGGCATTCTCATGTGGCAATGGGAAGTTCCTTGGCCTGACCATTTGTTAGAAATCCAATTCCCAATACGAAACCTTGTACGGTATTAGTTGTAGAACCTGCCATTTACTTATGGTGGTCACCACTGTTTAGATGGTAGCTATAGTAGGCATAGTTCGAAATGTCTATGTCGGCTAAGATTTATATCTTTATTTTCGAAATGATTTTCCTCTACACTATGCACTAATAATAATATCAAATGTTATTTTAAATGTGTATCAAGCATCTTTGACTATCATAAGGAGAAATCTCCTCCGATTCTGCGTTTGCATGTGTGTGTGTGTGCGGGAGGCCTTATGGTAGTCTCATTTTTAAAAGCATTGCGAATTGAATTAAAAATATTCCTCTACTTTGATTTTAAAGATAAATAAACTATTTTTAGTTCTCACACCAGTCACATGACTGATTCGGAGTTTATTGTTTTCCTTCCTAAACTCTGGGTGCCCACCAATTTCCACACGGGCAGTTAAGATTTCAGGTTTATCAGGATATTCTGGATATTCAGGAATTGTTGGAGGCAAGCTGGATGGCATGGCGTATCACTAGTATATAGTATTTCTTTTCCGCTGTTTGTTGTTGTATGATGTTGTACACTCTGATGATGAAATGAAATTAAATGTAATGTAATAACTGATATAGTTCTTTGTTTAAAGATTATTCATTTATTATTATATGTTGTTCCGCTGCGATTGTGAGATTCTGATGTTGTTCAGTTGTTTTCTTCCTTTCCGTTCTTTTCTATGTTCTGTTTTCTTTTCCCTCTATTTTCCTACTCTTCTTCTCTCTTTTTCTTTTCTTAAATTCTTTTTAAAACCCTCAGTGTTCGGTTTTCCGGCATCTGATTTATCGGCATTCAATACAGTGGACGTATTGATATCGATTTTCGGAGGTCGAAGAATCGGGTCCTGACAATGTGGTATCAGAGCATATGGTTAAGCGACAACCATGGTTCTGTTGGGTATTACTCATTAGAGATAGAGTCAGTAGTACTCTAGAATGAGTTGAGTGTAATAATAGCTATGAGAGCGTATTTGTTAGTGTATATAAAATTGTTTTATATTGTGATGATTGGTTTGTTGAGCGGCATATGAACCTTCGTCAGCACGGTTTGGACAACTATGCCGAAGGGGTTTATAAACATTTGAATAGAACAATTCGCCACAATATTGTTTTAAATTGAGTAAATGAAATAATTTTACCTTGATTATATTTTATATATAAAGGAATAATTTTTTAGAATTATTAAAATGTATATAAGTTGATTGTTTGGTTGTTGAATAAGTTGTTTGAATAATCTAAATAAAAGAATAATTGTATAAGCAAATGAATTATAAGAATTGAATTATAATTAAAGTGATTTATAATTGTGAAATAAACTTATATATATAAGAAGTGAAACTATATGAATATATTTATGAATATGAGTTGTAAATAAAAATGAAAATTTACTTTAGAATTGGAATCTAAAATTGATTTACAAGTGGGAATTTAAGTTATGTAAAACTAAGTGATGTTTAAAATGGAAGTATAACTTAAGTATTGTTGAATGGAATTGATTTTGGTATCGAAGTAAATAATCAAATGGTTAAATGAATTAGAAATTGAAATGAATCAATTGAATGTAAATTAAGTTGATATGAAATAATGAATATAGGTGTTAATTCATTAAAATCTAATGTTATTGGAAGTTGAAAGATTGAATGAAAATCAATTTAATTAATTCAATTGAATGTAAAAGGTGTTAAACCAAATTGAATGAATATAAGAAAAGGAATTTGGTTGAAATTAATATACATTGGTTGATATATGATTGTTAGTTGATTGTATATAATTCATTAAGAGTTAATGAAATTGAAAGCTATGTAATTGAATTCAAATTAGAAGTAAATAAATTTGAATAGAATTGAATTTGATTTGGAAGTGAACCAACTTGAATATGGATTAGTGAATATAAACTAATTGAAAATGAATGTTAGTAAAAACATTCACTGTTAATGAATCAAATATGATTTAAATGGAAAACCAATTCATTGAATATTAATGAGAATGTAAATGAACATTTGTTGGTTATCAATGATAATTGGTTGATGGTTGAATATATTGCTTTTCATACATTTTCTATGTTGGCATATATAGTTATTATGTTGCTATATGTTGTATATTGATACTATTGTCATATATGCATGTTCTCATGTTGTTTGTTGAGTGTTTAGTAGGTGCGGATCGCGTTTGCTTCGCATTTGGAGCTCGCTTTCGCGCTATATTAGCCGTATATGCTTGCTAATAAAATATAAGGTACATATCTCGGATTAAATATTGTACTTTTACACTTTTTCCCTTCGGGATGCCTCATTACTTGATGAGATGTATATTTGTGATATATATACTGTCATTTTTTTTTTCGGATCGAGCCGCGCAAAGGAGACTATGGCGAATTTTTCCGAAAATTTAAGGCATTAGAAAAATTTGAGAAAAATTTGGAAAATTTTGAAAACTTAACTTTGATTTTGGAATTGAAAGTCAAACAAGATAGTTGTTTTTGAAAAGGATAACTAAGTATGATTGGAAAACTTAGTAAAATATTGTAAGAAGTTTAACTATGGATTTTGAGAAAATTAATAGGTTCTGTAACTTTTCTTACTTGTTAATTTCGAGGACGAAATTCTTTTAAGGGGGGAAGATTGTAACGACCCAGAATTTTATTTATTTAAAATTTGAATATTTAATTGAATTTAAATATTAATAAGTGAAATTTATAAGTCGAATAAATTTATTTCGAATAATTGGATTTAATTGGATAATTAAATCGATAATTTAATATGTTAAATTATGGAAATAATTGAAAATTGGGTTAAATATGATTGAAAATGATTTGTAAAATTTTATTTTATCATATGGAAGTTAGAATGATATTTTAGAACTTTTAAAATCGAATTAAGAGTTAATTTGTGAAAATTGAATATTTTAATATTTAATAATCGAGTGTAAAATAGCTAATTTTTGAACAGTCTCAGAATTAAACGAAACCAGTTCACTGGATCCGTAATAGTTAGTTATTACCGAATTTCAATTTTCGTGTCAATCGGAGTTATCGTTTGAGCGTGGCAGCTCGAAACGCATCGAATTGTTTTTAATATTAATTTGGCGAGTGAAAATAGCCATTTTTCAAAAAGTCTCGGATTTCGACAAAACCAGTTTCATCGGATCCGTAATGTGATATTATTGTATGGTTTCAAATTTCGTGTCAATTGGATTTACCGTTTGTCCGGTACAAATTAAAACGCCTAGAAAATCGTTTAAATCGGTTTAATTTAAATCGATCGTTTATTGCCATAACTCGCACAGATGACCGAATTAGCTTCCGAAACATGTTCCATTGTGTCCGGGACGCGGGGTAAACCCTAGAAATGCTGGTTACGGCGCGTAAATCGAAGTTCGGAATTTCCGGAATGAATAGTGTTTCGTTCGTTTCCTATAAATAGACCAACACCCCCCTTCATAAATAAAAAAATATATATATCAAAACCCTAATCAAAACTGCAGCCGCCACTACCATGATCAAAGGCCAGAAACTCACGAATTTCATTCCTTAATCTCTTCCAATCCGTGAAGTTTTAGCCAAAATTATTAACTACAACATTGAAGAGGAAGGAGAGCTCTACGATTCTATACGGATTTGATCGCGAATGGAGCAGTGTGGTGGTCATTGGGGAGCCATGAAGGCAGGCCGTTCGGCCTCGATTTGCGTGCAACATACATGGCCGAGCTCAAGGGGGAGGTAGGCGTGGGTAGAGGAGGAGATTAGCTTCATGATGGCGCTCCCTGATCGAGTTTTAATCGAGCGAAGTGGTTGCAAATTTTAACCCTAAGTAAGCTTATGGGTTCGGCCTCTTCATGTTTCTGGAACGTGATAACGAGAGGGTGGAAGATGATGGTGCGTACGGCTATGATGGAGAGGAGCTTGGATCCAATGGCCAGAAACTGTTATAGGTTTAAATATAAAAATTTATGTTGTAAATTAGTAAATATAAATACGTGTAAACTTCATAATTTCATAACTTTTTCATACGAGGTCGAAAACGCGCGAAACCAGTTGCGTTGGAATCGTATCGACGAGCACTACGCGATGGAATTTGATTGGAGTCATTTGGAGTTAGTGAGAATTTTGGGTAAAACTAAACGTCCGTTTAATTTTATTCGAAATAAATCGCTAAAACGAAATTGAAATCAAGGTGAGAACTTCTCACTCAATCGAATCAGTTTCGATTTTATTTTAAATAGTTAGATTTAAAATTGTTGAACGCATGTTTGAATGATGATTGATATCTATTTATTGATAAAATAGACATTATGCGCCGTTAGTAAGCGGATGTTATTTAATAAAAACATATACCGTGAATATTTCATAAACAGTGAAATTGGTATTATATATAATAGCAATATATAAATATTGGCATATGTATATATTGCAGTTGTTGATTCCCCGCATTTTTTAGCGGATGAGACCCTATTGCGCCGTTATTAAGCGGATAATATTATTAAAAACATATACCGCGATAATTTCGCACTGGAGCGAAATTGGTATTGTGCTAATGTTTGTGGATGCAGGAAAACAGGTTGGAGGGATCTAACTGGATTCCTCAACAGTTTTATTTGATTTCAGATATTTTGATATTTGATGGATTATCATATAGATATATGATATCGTTGTAGTCGTGATTGACTATTTGGTGTGTAGCATCATTGGACCAAATGTTGGGATTTTAAAATGATTTTTATAGTAATTTTTGAGAAAATACTATATTTTTGGAATTGATCCATTTTAAATAAATAACGTTATAATTTTTAATGTTATAAAAATTATGATTTTTGAGAAATATAGTTAAAAGTTGATTTTTTGAAAATATGGTATTAATGATCTTATAAAGTAATTTAAATTGGGATTTTTGAATTTATTGTGAAAAGTTTAAATATAGGATTTATAAAATTTGATTATTTTATAAATCAGAATGGTGAAATTATAAAGGAATTTGAAGACGTTTTAAAGAATAATATAAATTGATTTATATTAAGAGATTTATAAATGGATATTTATAAATTGAAATATTGACATTATAAAACGAGTTTTTATAAGTGTTTGAATGAAGTGAAAATGGATTGCATAAGTGAATGAAATTTATAAAATTTTAAATGTTGAAGTTATAAGTGAAATTTATAAATAGTAAGATTTATAAATTTTATAAAGTTATTAAAAGAATGGTTTTGAATAAATCATTGAATCTTATAAGTTATAGGATTTATAATTATGAAGTTCAAAGGAACGATTTTTGTAAACGAATAAATTATGAGTATTTAACTTATAATATGAACTTTTAGTTTATAATTGAGTTATAAACTGGAATAGGTTAATAAAGGAATTTATAAAAGGAATTGATATAAAGTAAATAGAAATAGAATTTATAAACGTTGTTTTATAAATTCGCAAACGACTTATTTTGATAAGTAAATTGTTATAACTTGTTTATGGAGTTATATTAACGTTCTAGACAGTGAATAATCCTTTGAAATGAAATGAATAGAAATGATGAAGTTAGTTAACGTAGTATATTCACGTTTTTGAATAGTAAATAATACGTTAAAGAAATTGTTTTGAATGTGATGTTTTAAATAAAATTAAAACGATCTAACGATGTTTTAAAAGGTGTTGAGATTCGAAACCATAGATTTCAACATTCATTGTTGAAATAGACGTTTTCGAGAAATAAAAGGAAATGGTAGACTATAACACTGTTGTTATAGTAAATGATTTCCGAAAGGAAATGTTTTGTATAGTATTGGGATTTATATATATATTTTAATTTCGAATCCCTATACTAGTGATTTTGGGTTGTCGTAACGATGTTTTACGTAACATTCGTTTTGGCCCAAATAAGTATGTTAAGAGAATGATTTCCTTAATAGAATGAAATATATACTAAATTTCGATTTAAGTATATTGAATATTTTCCAAGTGTAGAAAATAAAAAGATTTGTGAATTACTTATTTTTAATAAGTATGGAATTGTTTTCCAATAAATAAGTGAATATTTTGAGAATTTATCTTTTTGAAGATAAATGGAAAATGAATATTAGAAATCGAATTGAAACGTATATTCACAGATATTTTGGGAATTATAAATTCACTATGGAATTTATAAAATAGAGTGGAATTTGTTTAAAAATAAATATTGATTTATTTTTAAAGTATTGAAAATCATATATCTTGTAAAGATATTTTGGAAAATAAATAATTTGGAAAATTATTTGGAATCTGGTGATGTGTGAATATCCATTGATAGTTCAATAACCGACTATCAATATTTACCTTTGAAAGGTATTTGATGTGATTTGTTTGAATTTAAATGCCACACTTAATTTTGAATAAGCGCACACTATTCGGGTTAACCGGGAGAGGACCATGGGGTTGTATAACCCATTCCGAATATGTGATACGTCGATATGAATTGCATTTGAAGATCGGTGTTGAAGACCGGATATTTGCGAGAGCGATAGGATGACCTGTCGATTGACTCTGCACCGAGTTGCTCCGATATAGAGTTCTCCATATGTGATGGGGAATCCGATCAGGATTGTGGATATCCGGATTGCAAGGACTTCTTTGTAAGTGCCTTCGGTTTTGTTCGATCCTGGAACAGACTTGTATGGATTGTATGTCTGACATTACAATTTGAGATATAAAGCCGATTTCTTTCAAATATATTTCTGTTGGTGGTGGAGAATTTATTCTTTTAGCTTAACACCCTTCTCCGAGACGTACGAGCTCAGAGGTTATGTAGTTGAAGGTTATCAGCGATATATTCCCAATTTGGTAATGTGACATGCTGAGTGTTGCTGAAATGATCATTGTGTTGATTATTTATGATAGGATCATTTGTTTGATCGTCTATCTTGGTGATCATTTCTATGATCATTTGTTGACCCAAAGCATGGCTTTTGTATAAAGTATGTTTTTGTGGACGAGACTTCGTCGAGCCTCACACCCCGGAAATGGTCAAAACAGGAAAGATGCGGCAAGGTTATGAGGGGTAGCGCCCTTTAGGATATGTGCATTTCCTTCTGGAAAAGGGTGGTATCATGGTATGGAGCCCAGATACTTACTCATGTTGAAACACTTTATTATTATGATTGTGTGAATTGATTAGAGAGCTCTCGGATAAAGGTCCCAAAGGACCGGGGGATGGCATATTCGGTCAGTTGTTACTCAGTTAGGGGTAACCCGGCCTTGTGTTGGCAGAGATCCGGTTTGGTTCTCGGGGATGTCCATCTAGAGGCATTCTCATGTGGCAATGGGTAGTTCCTTGGCCTGACCATTTGTTAGAAATCCAATTCCCAATACGAAACCTTGTACGGTATTAGTTGTAGAACCTACCATTTACTTATGGTGGTTACCACTGTTTAGATGGTAGCTATAGTAGGCATAGTTCGAAATGTCTATGTCGGCTAAGACTTATATCTTTATTTTCGAAATGATTTTCCTCTACACTATGCACTAATAATAACATCAAATGTTATTTTAAATGCGTATCAAGCATCTTTGACTATCATAAGGAGAAATCTCCTCCGATTCTGCGTTTGCATGTGTGTGTGTGCGGGAGGCCTTATGGTAGTCTCATTTTTAAAAGCATTGCGAATTGAATTAAAAATATTCCTCTACTTTGATTTTAAAGATAAATAAACTGTTTTGAGTTCTCACACCAGTCACATGACTGACTCGGAGTTTATTGTTTTCCTTCCTAAACTCTGGGTGCCCACCAATTTCCACACGGGCAGTTAAGAGTTCAGGTTTATCAGGATATTCTGGATATTCAGGAATTGCTGGAGGCAAGCTAGATGGCATGGCGTATCACTAGTATATAGTATTTCTTTTCCACTGTTTGTTGTTGTATGATGTTGTACACTCTGATGATGAAATGAAATTAAATGTAATGTAATAACTTATATAGTTCTTTGTTTAAAGATTATTCATTTATTATTATATGTTGTTCCGCTGCGATTGTGAGATTCTGATGTTGTTTAGTTGTTTTCTTTCTTTCCGTTCTATTTTCTATGTTCTGTTTTCTTTTCCCTCTATTTTCCTACTCTTCTTCTCTCGTTTTCTTTTCTTAAATTCTTTTTAAAACCCTCAGCGTTCGGTTTTCCGGCATCTGATTTATCGGCATTCGATACAGTGGACGTATTGATATCGATTTTCGGAGGTCGAAGAATCGGGTCCCGACACCTGTCTTCCCCAAGGCCATTCGATCAAGAATCGAATTCGTGATGAAGCTCTAAAGATCGGCTTCGTCTCGCGTTCCCCTTTTGCCATCAACACGCGCACAACGTCGTAGATCCAAATCGCCATCGCGAGCATCCACCACGATAGGTCAACCTCGGTTGTCCAAGGCCACTCACGAGCACCAATCACTCTCTTCCCTTATCACCTCTCGCTGCTTATACTCGAGAACGGTATGCCCAGCCCTAAACAAGCCGACTCACACCTACGCCAGCTCGAACGAGCACTCCTCCCCTCCCTCACGATTTGCGATCCAATCGCGAATCAATTTTTTTTTTTAGAATCGATTTCGGTTTCGATTATTAGAAGAGGGGAAAAAGAATAGGACTGTCGCCCATTTTCGTTCGATTGATTAATAAAACCTTTAGCATCGGTAATGAAACGAAATCAAGGGAAAGTAATGTCTGCGTGGGGGTGATATTTGCGTGAAGCAGACAAGCTGCAGTGATTTTCAAAGGGAACAAGAAAAGATGTTTCGTGTGAAAATTTGTTTATGCGTGTCGGCTACAACAGAGATATGCTGGGTAAAGTAATTAAAGGGTAGCAGCTGATTAAAAATAAATATTTTTATATTTCAAAAATATCTTGTCTAGGTACCCAGTTATTAAATTGGATTCAATATAGATTTCAGCATGTTTATATAACGTACGCTCACATACTAATACCAAAAACTACGAAATTTGAAATCCGATAATAATTCAATATTACGGATCCAATGGAACTGGTTTCGTCGAATTCCGAGACTGTGCCTCGGCAGACTATTTTTAAATTCAATTTATACGATATATTTTTAAAATCTGAACAAAACACTGCTAATTTCAATTTTATAACTTCTATTATCTTCTGTACTATCAATATAAATTTTACAAGCCTTCAAATTATTTTTAACAGGCTTAAAATTCTAGATTCAACAATTTACCCAATTTCTAATTATTAAATTCTATTATTTAATTATCAAATAAATAGCGATATTTGTAATTCAAGTTAAGATTGCTCTATTGAATATTTAAAATCAATTAAATATTCCTATTTTAAATACTCGAAAATTCTGGGTCGTCACATGCACGGTGTATCACTGTACATGCCACAAGGCCGCACACACAGATATACACTTGTAACGACCCGCAAATTTAACCGATTTTAGTAACGTATTTAATTGGAATTTTACGGGATTTTAAACGATAAAATTTTGAAATATAAATTTTATATTTGGAATACGTCTAGTTAAACATAGCAACTGGTAAATTTTCGTCCGAAAATATGAAAGTTTATTTCGCGCGTAAAATTACTTCAATTTAATCAGTTAAAAAGCGATGAAAATAAAACGTTTTCAAAACCAAAATATTTTTACATACAAAAATTCTAAACCATCTTCTGAGCAAGATGTCAGTTTGTTGTTTTTCCAAATTCGAAAATCTTTGGCTCCGTCGATCTTATTTTTCTACATTTTTCATGCATTTTCCGCTATTATAAAATTCAAATTTTTATAATTCAACCATACTGCTAATATCCGTGTACCGTTTTAATCGTCTCGTCGTGCTGATCTCAGCGGTATATTTATTTTCATACCTTAAGTCCGGTACCCGACGGAGTCTTGCAACGGTCCATGGTATCGGTACGTTTTGAGCCTTTAGAATTTGCTGTGTCCATTCAAATTATCAAACGTCTAAAAAAATTGAGTAGCCATCGGTCATTTAAACTTGTGATTTGCTTTGACTCTTTACATCCTACCGTTTCAATATAATTTTGTTTCGGTTCATGTGTTTGAAACTGCTCATTTTTGATGTGTAATAACTCTTTATTTTTTTTGAAACCAGCTCATCTTCCATTCACGCAAGCCTTTTCTTACATTACCAACTTTGCTTCTTCCTCCAAATCTCAGGTTCATCTTCTCCTTCCAAATGCAAAACCTTGAACCCACGCATAAAAAAAAAAAAATACAAATCCCGACCTACCCCCTTGAACACGCACCCTCTCCTCTTCCGTCGTACGTCCACCAAACCCCAAGGCCAACCCTTCTTCTTCTCCACTTGGCCTCTACAGACTTCCTCCTCAAGCCGAGACACACAATTACTCCGCCTAGCAAAACGCCTTTGACCATCGAGTCTTCCACGTGAGCAGCACCTGACGTTGACCAACTCTCCTTCGCCGCCATATCCGAGTCAGTGCCACACCCTCCTATACTCGAGCCTCCTTCTTTCAATGTATCGTATGTATGTTTATATATATATATTTTTTATTTTTTTTAGTATACTCTATTTCAAATTTCGGTCTGTTAAGTTTTGGAAGTATAAGTTGTAACAGCTTACTTTATACTCTTTATGTATATTGTTGTTTACACGTGTAGTTTTTTTAAAACGTGTGTGTGTGTGTGTGTGTATATATATATATAGGTGCTATACTAATGAGTTGCAGTTCTATATTTAGGTGACAACGTTATATCATACAATATGATATGTTTATAAATAGAATCTATACATTTTTGCTGTTATAGTCAACTATGTATAAGTTATAGTAAATATATATATAAGATTTGAATACGTCTACTATTTATATATAAAGTCTGTAAAGGTTTGAATATGATGTGAATCAGCACTTTGATTTTTATGGGATGTATGTATACACAGTTCTTTTCAATAGTTTGCGGTAGGTTGTGACAGCTTATATTAATATAAAATGTGAACTTCTATATCAGTCTTATATATATATAGTAGTCATGCATGCAGATGATTATATAAGGGTTGTATCAAAAGATGTGTTTACTTAAATTATTTAAATATATATATAGGTCTGCATATTTGTCAAGTGTTCACATACACAGTTTGCATGCATACATTTTTCTTTATGTTTGCATTTGTATATTGTTGATATTTATGATCTATTGCTATAAGTATAAAAGTGTGTTATAAGTTATTTATTTATATGAGTATTTGTTGTATATTATATAAGATATGATGGGTCAGTTTAAATATCGACAATGTATATAAGTTTATACAACATTTAGTTATATAAGTTTGAATTTTTTTATAATAAATATTGTTAAATATATGTGTTTTGAAATTTATTTTAGAAAACAAATAAATTTATATATTATAACATAGTGATAACGTACATACTTTAGTTCATACCAAATTTTGATCTGTTCTCATCGATTCCTGTTATCAGCTCTACTCGTCGAATTCGTGCCAATCTAGCTTTAATTTGGAATTTGTGCTTGGATCTGTAACTGGTTTCATTGTCTATTCTTCTCTAACCTCGAAAGGTGAGCAACCACTCACGATTAATATTCTTTTATTTATTAAATTTGATTTCAATTGAAACGACAATTGAAATACGCTGCTGCTAGTTATTTACGCTGTTATATATATGTTATCACCTGTATTAGTTCACTTGTAACATCTGACACCATTATCTGTTGATTATACGATGATAATCCTGTTTGGTTGAAAATTGATTGATTGTTTGTTGTTTATATTGGATGTAAATTGTAATGTATAAAGTGATAAATATTATGCAATTGAATTTGTCGTAGGATAGTTTAAAAAAAATGTGAATCGACATATGTGTTGAATTTGATAGTTAATTTGAATAAAATGACCCCTTGAAATTGTTAAGTTAATTGACACGTAGAATTTGAAAAATTACACTTTGAACCTTGAACGTATATTGAATAAATTGTTGTAGAATTGAAATTGAACGACAAGTGAAAACCTGTAATGTAGTAATCTTTAATCTACATGAAATGATAGTGTAGATTCTAGAAATAATTATATTAATTCGCACAAACAACAATGTGAATTAATACGATTATTTCGGGATTATTTGGATTGATTATTTGATTGTTATTGATTGTTGTTATTGCTTGTTTATTTAGTTTGACACCATCCCAGTTATCACACTGCAAGTTCCCTTTGCTATGCTTTGATTTTTGTATTGAATTGGAATCGGGTTGAAATGATAAATACCCAAATGAACTTGACTTAGGATAGAGAATTAAATAAAAATCCGATTGGTCAATAATTTGATTTTAAAATAAAATAATGATTTTATTCGAGCAAAGAATAAGTTTTGAAATAAGTCGGAATTTGAATTTTTGAAAGGAAAATGTAAAGATTGAAATCTAAAAAAAAAAAATTAACGTAGCAATTGATGAAAGAACGTTGTTTGAAATGAATTATTTAATAATTAAATTTGGGAATTATT
Source organism: Allium cepa (assembly GCA_030765085.1). NCBI lineage: Eukaryota > Viridiplantae > Streptophyta > Magnoliopsida > Asparagales > Amaryllidaceae > Allium > Allium cepa. The sequence goes on along the minus strand of CM060937.1, from coordinate 572,524,975 downwards.
CATTTATTAAGTTTGAAATGATTTAATAATTGAGTTTGAAATTATAATCAAGTTGAAATTATTAAATTTTGAAATTAGTATGAATTAAGTTGAAATTAATTAATAATTGAATAAGATTGAATTATTTGATAATTGAATATAAAAATTTGAATTCTTTAATAAGAGGAAGTGAACTTTAAATAGGTGGATTTGAACTTCGTTGATAAATGAAATTGAGTTTCTTTATTTATTAAAGTTGAAAATTATTTAAGTAAGTTTACAAGTGAAAGTAAACTTCTCGAATATATGAAATTTAGTTTCTTTATTAATTGAGTTTTGAAAATTTGTAACTAAGCAAAGAAATAAGTGAAATTGAATTTCTTTAACAAGAAATAAAATGCGTTTATTGAAATGAATGTAAGACTTATAATTTTAAGAATATGATTTGACGAATCGAATTTAAGTAAATTTGTAAGTTTTGTTATAATGAAATTGAACTTAAGTAATTGATTTAATTGAATTTGAATGATGATTAATTTAACGAATATTGAATGAAATCGATAAATGAATTCAAATTGATTTGAATGTTAAAATAAATTAATTTAAATAACTTCGGAATAAAGTTTATACATACGAACTTGAACCACTATTTGAATTGTTGGAATGAAAATTTAAATTGAATTGTAAGACTTTGAAATGGTTATTTGGTAGTTTTGAAACGTAAACTTTAGAAATTGATAGTGAAAGACAAATGAAATGTTGGTTTACGAATTGAAATTGAAATTTAATTTGATTTGTTTTGAAATTTATTAAACGACCAATCGGTGTAATAATTACGAAAGTTATTAAAGAGACCGGAATTGGTTATGGGTATACTCTCTATCTAAACCGAAAACCACTTTAATAACTATACGTGGAGTGATGATACAGAATGAAGTGGTTGGAATGATGTACGTGATGACTGAAGAAAGAGAACGATAATGAATAGCCTTGACACTTGTGTCAAATTGGAAATGACTAAAATCAGGAGCCGTGCCGGGCCAAATGGGGTTAGCCACCTCGAGCGAACACACTTCTTCGTAACTACTACTCATTACTTGTTGTCGATTGGTGCACCCTCAGAAATTCAGGAGTGTTGTTTCGTGGTGTTGCGATCGCTGCGGCGATGCGTTCTCACCAGTCCGGATCAGGCGAACGGTAGTTTCACTACCTTGGGTATTGCCTCATGTGCCTTGTCATACTTGTATCCCTATATGCGCGACCACTACGACTTTGTTTTGTGTTATACCTATGGAGTACTCCCTGATATCCCACTAGTTTACGGTGGAGTTTACAGTGCTGTATAGACTATGACATTTGTATAAAATGTGTTAAGGGGGATAATGGTAACGCCTTAACACTATTTTGATACTTTATATTACTGATAGACATTATTTATTTAGCGTACACTACTACATAGTAGATAGTTTAACGGAACCTTAGAGGATGGTGATTCCAACATCCTTTGAGTTACTTGTATTTCGATTGCTATTTCACTTGAGTTGGATTTATTGATATAAGAATATTAATCCTGACTCGAGTGTTTTGTGTTTTGCTTTACGCTCGGGTCAGACTGAGAGTACCAGCTTTCGAGGCTTATCTTTGGAGTTGGAGTTTCGCTTGGAGATCCAGCTATCTATCCGGCTTTCAGATATTCGATAATTCCAGTGATGTATTCTAATTCTTATATTTGACTGTTGTATTCGAGACTTCTGTTGTAACTTATTTAACTCTAATGTATCTTATATATTTATATAGTAGCTTCATGAACTACTATCTCTTTTACTTCCGCTGCATATTATTACTCTGTGTCTGTGATTCTATGATTATTTATTTACTGTATATCCGAGTTTTGCCAAATTTAAATTAACAATTCGGTATTTTAAATTATTCAAGTCCGACATGTGCGGATGCGAATAGTCCAAAATACCGGGTCGTTACAGTTGGTATCAGAGCTTTTGGTAGCTCTAGGCAGAACTTAGTATATATGGTAAATGTATTTACAGAATCACTCTCATTCGAGTTTCAATCTCTTCCTTTAACTTAATTCCTTTGAATTTTAGAACGATCCCTACGGTTCCGAAATCCATTCTTGTCCTTCACTATTCGTATTCGTCTGGATTCCGGAGTATCCATAACTTCACTTAGAATGACCTTTATAATGAATCGGCGGTCTCGCCAACCTTCGAATTATTTGTAAATGATTGAAATTCCTTTAGACATCGATTTACCGGAGATTTCTGTATCCTCGGTTTACGATGCTATCTATCTCCCGTTATATCTGAATTCTATCCCTTGAGATCGAATGAAGATTTACCTCGAAATTCTGCATCAATCTTATTCTCTAAGTCACGGTCGACCCGGTTAAGGTTGCCCGCGATTTATATAAACTTATCCATCTTTCTATTTTGATTATTTAATCATCTTATCTTTGTTTCAAATCCATTTTCGAATCAAAATTCTCTTTGATTTGATTTCTATCAAATTTGAATCTCGATACTTACTTTGGAATCGATTGTCGTATCGTCGAGCGAGAAAGTGTAATTGTAAATTAATATTTTAATGTTTTGATATATATTGTGTCGGTTGAGTTGTTGATGTTGATTTGGATTTTCGATCGATTCGTCTGATCAACGCTATCGATAGAATTTCCAAAACACTTTAACAGAGCAAACTGACACAATATTGTTTTCAAATTTAGTAAATAAAATAAGTTTGAATGATTATATTATATATAAGTAAAATTTTCTGGAATTAAAATGTTAATGAATCTATTGTCCGAAATGATAATATTTAATTTTCATTTATTGTTTTATAAACCATTGACTATTTCATAATATAAATAAATAAGTTTATAAAATTGGATTATAATTTGATTTGGAATGATCTGGAGTTGAAATGAATTTAAATCAAGAAATTGAGAATTTGATTTCTGGTGATTCCAAACGTTGACTTTAAAGTTTAAAGCGTATAGTATTTAAAGTATTTTCAAATAGAAACCGTTTCAAAGAATATCAGATATTTAAATCAGTGCTCTTTTCTTTGTCGCTGGAAAATAATTTCGGTGATGACGGCCGCATCATCAACATTCATTTTCGAGTTTCGAAGTGGAGAGACCATTTGTAGCTTACTACACTTTTGTTTTGAAATGAATTTGATCTGAAATTTCCAAAGTATAACATGATTTAAAATATATATATATATATATATATATATAAGTATTTGATTTAGATTTGATTTGGATATAATGAATATATATATAATTATCTCTAAATGTGTAAAGTTAATCGGAAATTTAATTCTTTAAATTTGGGTAAAGGATGATTTCAATTATAAATGAATCCAATATTTTGAATTAATATTTAAAACGTGAGAGAATTGAATTAGAAATTTACTTGTATAATACTCTATTGCACTATATATATAACTTACCTAAATTTTCAAAAGTTAACTATGTAATTGAATATTATACAACATAAAATGATATCAAAGTAATTTTTAAATAAATTTGAGTAGTTATAACGAATGTAAACATACTTAATATATATGTGATAGGATTGATTAAGTAGAATCAATTTAATAATAATTTGGAATAAAGAAGAATAAAAATTTGCTGAATAAAGTATAATTTTAATAAATGACTATTCAAATTTAATTATGATCTTGAAACTGTTAATTAAAGACGACTGCTGGATAATAAGATAATAAATCTAGAAATAGTTAAAGCTTGATTTAACTTAAGAAAATCAAATGAATTAAATCAATTACGGAACATAAATTAATTTAAATTTTGAAATCACATGGTTCAAATTAATTGTTTATTGTTTTTCAATTTGTTTTCTTCCTGGTTGTTTCTATTCTCCTACCTCTTTCCTTTTCGAGGACGAAAAGTTTTGAGTGGGGGAGAATGTAACGACCCGCAAATTTAACCGATTTTAGTAACGTATTTAATTGGAATTTTACGGGATTTTAAACGATAAAATTTTGAAATATAAATTTTATATTTGGAATACGTCTAGTTAAACATAGCAACTGGTAAATTTTCGTCCGAAAATATGAAAGTTTATTTCGCACGTAAAATTACTTCAATTTAATCAGTTAAAAAGCGATGAAAATAAAACGTTTTCAAAACCAAAATATTTTTACATAGAAAAATTCTAAACCATCTTCTGAGCAAGATGTCAGTTTGTTGTTTTTCCAAATTCGAAAATCTTTGGCTCCGTCGATCTTATTTTTCTACATTTTTCATGCATTTTCCGCTATTATAAAATTCAAATTTTTATAATTCAACCATACTGCTAATATCCGTGTACCGTTTTAATCGTCTCGTCGTGCTGATCTCAGCGGTATATTTATTTTCATACCTTAAGTCCGGTACCCGACGGAGTCTTGCAACGGTCCATGGTATCGGTACGTTTTGAGCCTTTAGAATTCGCTGTGTCCATTCAAATTATCAAACGTCTAAAAAAATTGAGTAGCCATCGGTCATTTAAACTTGTGATTTGCTTTGACTCTTTACATCCTACCGTTTCAATATAATTTTGTTTCGGTTCATGTGTTTGAAACTGCTCATTTTTGATGTGTAATAACTCTTTATTTTTTTTGAAACCAGCTCATCTTCCATTCACGCAAGCCTTTTCTTACATTACCAACCTTGCTTCTTCCTCCAAATCTCAGGTTCATCTTCTCCTTCCAAATGCAAAACCTTGAACCCACGCATAAAAAAATAAAAAAATACAAATCTCGACCTACCCCCTTGAACACGCACCCTCTCCTCTTCCGTCGTACGTCCACCAAACCCCAAGGCCAACCCTTCTTCTTCTCCACTTGGCCTCTACAGACTTCCTCCTCAAGCCGAGACACACAATTACTCCGCCTAGCAAAACGCCTTTGACCATCGAGTCTTCCACGTGAGCAGCACCTGACGTTGACCAACTCTCCTTCGCCGCCATATCCGAGTCAGTGCCACACCCTCCTATACTCGAGCCTCCTTCTTTCAATGTATCGTATGTATGTTTATATATATATATTTTTTATTTTTTTAGTATACTCTATTTCAAATTTCGGTCTGTTAAGTTTTGGAAGTATAAGTTGTAACAGCTTACTTTATACTCTTTATGTATATTGTTGTTTACACGTGTAGTTTTTTTAAAACGTGTGTGTGTGTGTGTGTATATATATATATAGGTGCTATACTAATGAGTTGCAGTTCTATATTTAGGTGACAACGTTATATCATACAATATGATATGTTTATAAATAGAATCTATACATTTTTGCTGTTATAGTCAACTATGTATAAGTTATAGTAAATATATATATAAGATTTGAATACGTCTACTATTTATATATAAAGTCTGTAAAGGTTTGAATATGATGTGAATCAGCACTTTGATTTTTATGGGATGTATGTATACACAGTTCTTTTCAATAGTTTGCGGTAGGTTGTGACAGCTTATATTAATATAAAATGTGAACTTCTATATCAGTCTTATATATATATAGTAGTCATGCATGCAGATGATTATATAAGGGTTGTATCAAAAGATGTGTTTACTTAAATTATTTAAATATATATATAGGTCTGCATATTTGTCAAGTGTTCACATACACAGTTTGCATGCATACATTTTTCTTTATGTTTGCATTTGTATATTGTTGATATTTATGATCTATTGCTATAAGTATAAAAGTGTGTTATATGTTATTTATTTATATGAGTATTTGTTGTATATTATATAAGATATGATGGGTCAGTTTAAATATCGACAATGTATATAAGTTTATACAACATTTAGTTATATAAGTTTGAATTTTTTTATAATAAATATTGTTAAATATATGTGTTTTGAAATTTATTTTAGAAAACAAATAAATTTATATATTATAACATAGTGATAACGTACATACTTTAGTTCATACCAAATTTTGATCTGTTCTCATCGATTCCTGTTATCAGCTCTACTCGTCGAATTCGTGCCAATCTAGCTTTAATTTGGAATTTGTGCTTGGATCTGTAACTGGTTTCATTGTCTATTCTTCTCTAACCTCGAAAGGTGAGCAACCACTCACGATTAATATTCTTTTATTTATTAAATTTGATTTCAATTGAAACGACAATTGAAATACGCTGCTGCTAGTTATTTACGCTGTTATATATATGTTATCACCTGTATTAGTTCACTTGTAACATCTGACACCATTATCTGTTGATTATACGATGATAATCCTGTTTGGTTGAAAATTGATTGATTGTTTGTTGTTTATATTGGATGTAAATTGTAATGTATAAAGTGATAAATATTATGCAATTGAATTTGTCGTAGGATAGTTTAAAAAAAATGTGAATCGACATATGTGTTGAATTTGATAGTTAATTTGAATAAAATGACCCCTTGAAATTGTTAAGTTAATTGACACGTAGAATTTGAAAAATTACACTTTGAACCTTGAACGTATATTGAATAAATTGTTGTAGAATTGAAATTGAACGACAAGTGAAAACCTGTAATGTAGTAATCTTTAATCTACATGAAATGATAGTGTAGATTCTAGAAATAATTATATTAATTCGCACAAACAACAATGTGAATTAATACGATTATTTCGGGATTATTTGGATTGATTATTTGATTGTTATTGATTGTTGTTATTGCTTGTTTATTTAGTTTGACACCATCCCAGTTATCACACTGCAAGTTCCCTTTGCTATGCTTTGATTTTTGTATTGAATTGGAATCGGGTTGAAATGATAAATACCCAAATGAACTTGACTTAGGATAGAGAATTAAATAAAAATCCGATTGGTCAATAATTTGATTTTAAAATAAAATAATGATTTTATTCGAGCAAAGAATAAGTTTTGAAATAAGTCGGAATTTGAATTTTTGAAAGGAAAATGTAAAGATTGAAATCTAAAAAAAAAAAATTAACGTAGCAATTGATGAAAGAACGTTGTTTGAAATGAATTATTTAATAATTAAATTTGGGAATTATTCATTTATTAAGTTTGAAATGATTTAATAATTGAGTTTGAAATTATAATCAAGTTGAAATTATTAAATTTTGAAATTAGTATGAATTAAGTTGAAATTAATTAATAATTGAATAAGATTGAATTATTTGATAATTGAATATAAAAATTTGAATTCTTTAATAAGAGGAAGTGAACTTTAAATAGGTGGATTTGAACTTCGTTGATAAATGAAATTGAGTTTCTTTATTTATTAAAGTTGAAAATTATTTAAGTAAGTTTACAAGTGAAAGTAAACTTCTCGAATATATGAAATTTAGTTTCTTTATTAATTGAGTTTTGAAAATTTGTAACTAAGCAAAGAAATAAGTGAAATTGAATTTCTTTAACAAGAAATAAAATGCGTTTATTGAAATGAATGTAAGACTTATAATTTTAAGAATATGATTTGACGAATCGAATTTAAGTAAATTTGTAAGTTTTGTTATAATGAAATTGAACTTAAGTAATTGATTTAATTGAATTTGAATGATAATTAATTTAACGAATATTGAATGAAATCGATAAATGAATTCAAATTGATTTGAATGTTAAAATAAATTAATTTAAATAACTTCGGAATAAAGTTTATACATACGAACTTGAACCACTATTTGAATTGTTGGAATGAAAATTTAAATTGAATTGTAAGACTTTGAAATGGTTATTTGGTAGTTTTGAAACGTAAACTTTAGAAATTGATAGTGAAAGACAAATGAAATGTTGGTTTACGAATTGAAATTGAAATTTAATTTGATTTGTTTTGAAATTTATTAAACGACCAATCGGTGTAATAATTACGAAAGTTATTAAAGAGACCGGAATTGGTTATGGGTATACTCTCTATCTAAACCGAAAACCACTTTAATAACTATACGTGGAGTGATGATACAGAATGAAGTGGTTGGAATGATGTACGTGATGACTGAAGAAAGAGAACGATAATGGATAGCCTTGACACTTGTGTCAAATTGGAAATGACTAAAATCAGGAGCCGTGCCGGGCCAAATGGGGTTAGCCACCTCGAGCGAACACACTTCTTCGTAACTACTACTCATTACTTGTTGTCGATTGGTGCACCCTCGGAAATTCAGGAGTGTTGTTTCGCGGTGTTGCGATCGCTGCGGCGATGCGTTCTCACCAGTCCGGATCAGGCGAACGGTAGTTTCACTACCTTGGGTATTGCCTCATGTGCCTTGTCATACTTGTATCCCTATATGCGCGACCACTACGACTTTGTTTTGTGTTATACCTATGGAGTACTCCCTGATATCCCACTAGTTTACGGTGGAGTTTACAGTGCTGTATAGACTATGACATTTGTATAAAATGTGTTAAGGGGGATAATGGTAACGCCTTAACACTATTTTGATACTTTATATTACTGATAGACATTATTTATTTAGCGTACACTACTACATAGTAGATAGTTTAACGGAACCTTAGAGGATGGTGATTCCAACATCCTTTGAGTTACTTGTATTTCGATTGCTATTTCACTTGAGTTGGATTTATTGATATAAGAATATTAATCCTGACTCGAGTGTTTTGTGTTTTGCTTTACGCTCGGGTCAGACTGAGAGTACCAGCTTTCGAGGCTTATCTTTGGAGTTGGAGTTTCGCTTGGAGATCCAGCTATCTATCCAGCTTTCAGATATTCGATAATTCCAGTGATGTATTCTAATTCTTATATTTGACTGTTGTATTCGAGACTTCTGTTGTAACTTATTTAACTCTAATGTATCTTATATATTTATATAGTAGCTTCATGAACTACTATCTCTTTTACTTCCGCTGCATATTATTACTCTGTGTCTGTGATTCTATGATTATTTATTTACTGTATATCCGAGTTTTGCCAAATTTAAATTAACAATTCGGTATTTTAAATTATTCAAGTCCGACATGTGCGGATGCGAATAGTCCAAAATACCGGGTCGTTACAGTTGGTATCAGAGCTTTTGGTAGCTCTAGGCAGAACTTAGTATATATGGTAAATGTATTTACAGAATCACTCTCATTCGAGTTTCAATCTCTTCCTTTAACTTAATTCCTTTGAATTTTAGAACGATCCCTACGGTTCCGAAATCCATTCTTGTCCTTCACTATTCGTATTCGTCTGGATTCCGGAGTATCCATAACTTCACTTCGAATGACCTTTATAATGAATCGGCGGTCTCGCCAACCTTCGAATTATTTGTAAATGATTGAAATTCCTTTAGACATCGATTTACCGGAGATTTCTGTATCCTCGGTTTACGATGCTATCTATCTCCCGTTATATCTGAATTCTATCCCTTGAGATCGAATGAAGATTTACCTCGAAATTCTGCATCAATCTTATTCTCTAAGTCACGGTCGACCCGGTTAAGGTTGCCCGCGATTTATATAAACTTATCCATCTTTCTATTTTGATTATTTAATCATCTTATCTTTGTTTCAAATCCATTTTCGAATCAAAATTCTCTTTGATTTGATTTCTATCAAATTTGAATCTCGATACTTACTTTGGAATCGATTGTCGTATCGTCGAGCGAGAAAGTGTAATTGTAAATTAATATTTTAATGTTTTGATATATATTGTGTCGGTTGAGTTGTTGATGTTGATTTGGATTTTCGATCGATTCGTCTGATCAACGCTATCGATAGAATTTCCAAAACACTTTAACAGAGCAAACTGACACAATATTGTTTTCAAATTTAGTAAATAAAATAAGTTTGAATGATTATATTATATATAAGTAAAATTTTCTGGAATTAAAATGTTAATGAATCTATTGTCCGAAATGATAATATTTAATTTTCATTTATTGTTTTATAAACCATTGACTATTTCATAATATAAATAAATAAGTTTATAAAATTGGATTATAATTTGATTTGGAATGATCTGGAGTTGAAATGAATTTAAATCAAGAAATTGAGAATTTGATTTCTGGTGATTCCAAACGTTGACTTTAAAGTTTAAAGCGTATAGTATTTAAAGTATTTTCAAATAGAAACCGTTTCAAAGAATATCAGATATTTAAATCAGTGCTCTTTTCTTTGTCGCTGGAAAATAATTTCGGTGATGACGGCCGCATCATCAACATTCATTTTCGAGTTTCGAAGTGGAGAGACCATTTGTAGCTTACTACACTTTTGTTTTGAAATGAATTTGATCTGAAATTTCCAAAGTATAACATGATTTAAAATATATATATATATATATATATATATAAGTATTTGATTTAGATTTGATTTGGATATAATGAATATATATATAATTATCTCTAAATGTGTAAAGTTAATCGGAAATTTAATTCTTTAAATTTGGGTAAAGGATGATTTCAATTATAAATGAATCCAATATTTTGAATTAATATTTAAAACGTGAGAGAATTGAATTAGAAATTTACTTGTATAATACTCTATTGCACTATATATATAACTTACCTAAATTTTCAAAAGTTAACTATGTAATTGAATATTATACAACATAAAATGATATCAAAGTAATTTTTAAATAAATTTGAGTAGTTATAACGAATGTAAACATACTTAATATATATGTGATAGGATTGATTAAGTAGAATCAATTTAATAATAATTTGGAATAAAGAAGAATAAAAATTTGCTGAATAAAGTATAATTTTAATAAATGACTATTCAAATTTAATTATGATCTTGAAACTGTTAATTAAAGACGACTGCTGGATAATAAGATAATAAATCTAGAAATAGTTAAAGCTTGATTTAACTTAAGAAAATCAAATGAATTAAATCAATTACGGAACATAAATTAATTTAAATTTTGAAATCACATGGTTCAAATTAATTGTTTATTGTTTTTCAATTTGTTTTCTTCCTGGTTGTTTCTATTCTCCTACCTCTTTCCATTTCGAGGACGAAAAGTTTTGAGTGGGGGAGAATGTAACGACCCGCAAATTTAACCGATTTTAGTAACGTATTTAATTGGAATTTTACGGGATTTTAAACGATAAAATTTTGAAATATAAATTTTATATTTGGAATACGTCTAGTTAAACATAGCAACTGTAAATTTCCGTCCGAAAATATGAAAGTTTATTTCGCGCGTAAAATTACTTCAATTTAATCAGTTAAAAAGCGATGAAAATAAAACGTTTTCAAAACCAAAATATTTTTACATAGAAAAATTCTAAACCATCTTCTGAGCAAGATGTCAGTTTGTTGTTTTTCCAAATTCGAAAATCTTTGGCTCCGTCGATCTTATTTTTCTACATTTTTCATGCATTTTCCGCTATTATAAAATTCAAATTTTTATAATTCAACCATACTGCTAATATCCGTGTACCGTTTTAATCGTCTCGTCGTGCTGATCTCAGCGGTATATTTATTTTCATACCTTAAGTCCGGTACCCGACGGAGTCTTGCAACGGTCCATGGTATCGGTACGTTTTGAGCCTTTAGAATTCGCTGTGTCCATTCAAATTATCAAACGTCTAAAAAAATTGAGTAGCCATCGGTCATTTAAACTTGTGATTTGCTTTGACTCTTTACATCCTACCGTTTCAATATAATTTTGTTTCGGTTCATGTGTTTGAAACTGCTCATTTTTGATGTGTAATAACTCTTTATTTTTTTTGAAACCAGCTCATCTTCCATTCACGCAAGCCTTTTCTTACATTACCAACCTTGCTTCTTCCTCCAAATCTCAGGTTCATCTTCTCCTTCCAAATGCAAAACCTTGAACCCACGCATAAAAAAATAAAAAAATACAAATCCCGACCTACCCCCTTGAACACGCACCCTCTCCTCTTCCGTCGTACGTCCACCAAACCCCAAGGCCAACCCTTCTTCTTCTCCACTTGGCCTCTACAGACTTCCTCCTCAAGCCGAGACACACAATTACTCCGCCTAGCAAAACGCCTTTGACCATCGAGTCTTCCACGTGAGCAGCACCTGACGTTGACCAACTCTCCTTCGCCGCCATATCCGAGTCAGTGCCACACCCTCCTATACTCGAGCCTCCTTCTTTCAATGTATCGTATGTATGTTTATATATATATATTTTTTATTTTTTTAGTATACTCTATTTCAAATTTCGGTCTGTTAAGTTTTGGAAGTATAAGTTGTAACAGCTTACTTTATACTCTTTATGTATATTGTTGTTTACACGTGTAGTTTTTTTAAAACGTGTGTGTGTGTGTGTATATATATATATATAGGTGCTATACTAATGAGTTGCAGTTCTATATTTAGGTGACAACGTTATATCATACAATATGATATGTTTATAAATAGAATCTATACATTTTTGCTGTTATAGTCAACTATGTATAAGTTATAGTAAATATATATATAAGATTTGAATACGTCTACTATTTATATATAAAGTCTGTAAAGGTTTGAATATGATGTGAATCAGCACTTTGATTTTTATGGGATGTATGTATACACAGTTCTTTTCAATAGTTTGCGGTAGGTTGTGACAGCTTATATTAATATAAAATGTGAACTTCTATATCAGTCTTATATATATATAGTAGTCATGCATGCAGATGATTATATAAGGGTTGTATCAAAAGATGTGTTTACTTAAATTATTTAAATATATATATAGGTCTGCATATTTGTCAAGTGTTCACATACACAGTTTGCATGCATACATTTTTCTTTATGTTTGCATTTGTATATTGTTGATATTTATGATCTATTGCTATAAGTATAAAAGTGTGTTATAAGTTATTTATTTATATGAGTATTTGTTGTATATTATATAAGATATGATGGGTCAGTTTAAATATCGACAATGTATATAAGTTTATACAACATTTAGTTATATAAGTTTGAATTTTTTTATAATAAATATTGTTAAATATATGTGTTTTGAAATTTATTTTAGAAAACAAATAAATTTATATATTATAACATAGTGATAACGTACATACTTTAGTTCATACCAAATTTTGATCTGTTCTCATCGATTCCTGTTATCAGCTCTACTCGTCGAATTCGTGCCAATCTAGCTTTAATTTGGAATTTGTGCTTGGATCTGTAACTGGTTTCATTGTCTATTCTTCTCTAACCTCGAAAGGTGAGCAACCACTCACGATTAATATTCTTTTATTTATTAAATTTGATTTCAATTGAAACGACAATTGAAATACGCTGCTGCTAGTTATTTACGCTGTTATATATATGTTATCACCTGTATTAGTTCACTTGTAACATCTGACACCATTATCTGTTGATTATACGATGATAATCCTGTTTGGTTGAAAATTGATTGATTGTTTGTTGTTTATATTGGATGTAAATTGTAATGTATAAAGTGATAAATATTATGCAATTGAATTTGTCGTAGGATAGTTTAAAAAAAATGTGAATCGACATATGTGTTGAATTTGATAGTTAATTTGAATAAAATGACCCCTTGAAATTGTTAAGTTAATTGACACGTAGAATTTGAAAAATTACACTTTGAACCTTGAACGTATATTGAATAAATTGTTGTAGAATTGAAATTGAACGACAAGTGAAAACCTGTAATGTAGTAATCTTTAATCTACATGAAATGATAGTGTAGATTCTAGAAATAATTATATTAATTCGCACAAACAACAATGTGAATTAATACGATTATTTCGGGATTATTTGGATTGATTATTTGATTGTTATTGATTGTTGTTATTGCTTGTTTATTTAGTTTGACACCATCCCAGTTATCACACTGCAAGTTCCCTTTGCTATGCTTTGATTTTTGTATTGAATTGGAATCGGGTTGAAATGATAAATACCCAAATGAACTTGACTTAGGATAGAGAATTAAATAAAAATCCGATTGGTCAATAATTTGATTTTAAAATAAAATAATGATTTTATTCGAGCAAAGAATAAGTTTTGAAATAAGTCGGAATTTGAATTTTTGAAAGGAAAATGTAAAGATTGAAATCTAAAAAAAAAAAATTAACGTAGCAATTGATGAAAGAACGTTGTTTGAAATGAATTATTTAATAATTAAATTTGGGAATTATTCATTTATTAAGTTTGAAATGATTTAATAATTGAGTTTGAAATTATAATCAAGTTGAAATTATTAAATTTTGAAATTAGTATGAATTAAGTTGAAATTAATTAATAATTGAATAAGATTGAATTATTTGATAATTGAATATAAAAATTTGAATTCTTTAATAAGAGGAAGTGAACTTTAAATAGGTGGATTTGAACTTCGTTGATAAATGAAATTGAGTTTCTTTATTTATTAAAGTTGAAAATTATTTAAGTAAGTTTACAAGTGAAAGTAAACTTCTCGAATATATGAAATTTAGTTTCTTTATTAATTGAGTTTTGAAAATTTGTAACTAAGCAAAGAAATAAGTGAAATTGAATTTCTTTAACAAGAAATAAAATGCGTTTATTGAAATGAATGTAAGACTTATAATTTTAAGAATATGATTTGACGAATCGAATTTAAGTAAATTTGTAAGTTTTGTTATAATGAAATTGAACTTAAGTAATTGATTTAATTGAATTTGAATGATAATTAATTTAACGAATATTGAATGAAATCGATAAATGAATTCAAATTGATTTGAATGTTAAAATAAATTAATTTAAATAACTTCGGAATAAAGTTTATACATACGAACTTGAACCACTATTTGAATTGTTGGAATGAAAATTTAAATTGAATTGTAAGACTTTGAAATGGTTATTTGGTAGTTTTGAAACGTAAACTTTAGAAATTGATAGTGAAAGACAAATGAAATGTTGGTTTACGAATTGAAATTGAAATTTAATTTGATTTGTTTTGAAATTTATTAAACGACCAATCGGTGTAATAATTACGAAAGTTATTAAAGAGACCGGAATTGGTTATGGGTATACTCTCTATCTAAACCGAAAACCACTTTAATAACTATACGTGGAGTGATGATACAGAATGAAGTGGTTGGAATGATGTACGTGATGACTGAAGAAAGAGAACGATAATGGATAGCCTTGACACTTGTGTCAAATTGGAAATGACTAAAATCAGGAGCCGTGCCGGGCCAAATGGGGTTAGCCACCTCGAGCGAACACACTTCTTCGTAACTACTACTCATTACTTGTTGTCGATTGGTGCACCCTCGGAAATTCAGGAGTGTTGTTTCGCGGTGTTGCGATCGCTGCGGCGATGCGTTCTCACCAGTCCGGATCAGGCGAACGGTAGTTTCACTACCTTGGGTATTGCCTCATGTGCCTTGTCATACTTGTATCCCTATATGCGCGACCACTACGACTTTGTTTTGTGTTATACCTATGGAGTACTCCCTGATATCCCACTAGTTTACGGTGGAGTTTACAGTGCTGTATAGACTATGACATTTGTATAAAATGTGTTAAGGGGGATAATGGTAACGCCTTAACACTATTTTGATACTTTATATTACTGATAGACATTATTTATTTAGCGTACACTACTACATAGTAGATAGTTTAACGGATCCTTAGAGGATGGTGATTCCAACATCCTTTGAGTTACTTGTATTTCGATTGCTATTTCACTTGAGTTGGATTTATTGATATAAGAATATTAATCCTGACTCGAGTGTTTTGTGTTTTGCTTTACGCTCGGGTCAGACTGAGAGTACCAGCTTTCGAGGCTTATCTTTGGAGTTGGAGTTTCGCTTGGAGATCCAGCTATCTATCCAGCTTTCAGATATTCGATAATTCCAGTGATGTATTCTAATTCTTATATTTGACTGTTGTATTCGAGACTTCTGTTGTAACTTATTTAACTCTAATGTATCTTATATATTTATATAGTAGCTTCATGAACTACTATCTCTTTTACTTCCGCTGCATATTATTACTCTGTGTCTGTGATTCTATGATTATTTATTTACTGTATATCCGAGTTTTGCCAAATTTAAATTAACAATTCGGTATTTTAAATTATTCAAGTCCGACATGTGCGGATGCGAATAGTCCAAAATACCGGGTCGTTACAACGCTTGCTTGTTAAAATTGTAGGGACAGGTGAGCACAAGATCAAACCCAAGCCGAGACTGGATTCAACTCAAGTGCAACTACAAAACAGCCCCGACATAATGTACACATGAAGCCTCGACCAAAAGTCAGCATGAATGGTCAAAACAACAAAAAGGCAGTTCTCTAAATCAATACAGTCAACATGTAATGCATATGAACACAATGAAGCATGAAAACATGAAGTGCACAGGAGCTCGAAGTAAATTCAAGACTAACAAGATATGGTCAGGAGCAACAAAATCAAAGTTCACATGTGCAACGAAGCAATGCAGTTTTTAACTCAATTCAAATCAATCTCAACTAGACCAGTCTTTCAACCAGACTGTAAATGTACACACTGTTTAAATATCCGATATCTCGACCGCGATCTCGGTTGAAGGCATGGGCGAAACGAAACATAAGATATCGGTTGATATCTCGTTTCGAATATATCGGCCAAAATTTGTAGATATCGGCCGATATTTGTAGTGAAACGATTTCTCGATATCTCCCCAATATCTTTTTTAAATAAAAATATAGGCCCATCTCATCTCAGCCCAACTTAAAAAAAAAGACAACCCTTTTCCTTATTAAACTTCTCAGATTTCATGTTCCTCATCAAAAACGTTAAACCCCTCTCTACGGAAAAAATCGACCTCCCCTTCTGGAAAAAATCGAATACCCGCTGCTTAAAAAAAATGTAATTTTCGACTGCTCGATCGATTCCAACGCTCACAATCGCGATTGTTTCCAGTCGGCTCGATTACTTTTGATAGTCTACAGACTACAACTTCATCTTCGCTCAATCTGGTTACTTCAGTTCTTACAGGTATGTAAATTAGGGTTTTTCTATTTTAATGAAATTCAAAATTGAATTTACATGATAATTTACAGTAGATTTTCTTACTGAGCAATTCTTTAAATTTTGGGCTTTAGGGTTTTATACACAAGTCACTAGCATGATCCAAGTACAAACAATGGTTCTCGTAACCTTGGTATTCCTGTGAAAGAAAAGAATAATGTAGCTACTAGCAATATATCATGATCGATAACCTCCATAATCTCTGAATTTTGTTCTTATTTGATGCAGTGAACTTGATTGGTTGTCAAAGGGTTTGTTCTGCTTGACAATGTTCTGTTTGACAGGTTATAATGAGGGACATTTTTAAATGAAGGGATACTTCTAATATAAAGGATGTAGCATATAATCTTGCAGTATAATTTATGCAATGTAACCATTGAATAGTTATACAATTCTGTTTTTTTGATACTAAATTTAAACTTGCATATGTTTTACATATGATAAGTCAGTCGTTTAGCAGCACTAGAGCATTCCCTGCATCTTAGCATATTAGGCAATTCTGAAAATTTTGCTTACAGAGTCTAGTTTCTAAATTTTGCTTATTGAAAATATGAGCACTTCTGGTTCCTTGCCTATTCATTTAATTGATAAGTCAAACCATGGAACGTTTAAAAGAAAAGAATTTGGTTGTAATTGCCAGGTTGTAATGAATAAGGTGAAGTAATTGATTGTGGGGATTTTATTACTTTTGGAACCAGTAAGTTTATAATATATTTGATTTTGTTTTTTACCCATTTGTAAAACAATCTGCAATTAGTAAATGGGTAGCGTTTCCTGCTATGTATATGGTTCTTTCACATTGTTTAGCATATTTTAGTATTGTATGAACTGATTTGAATAGTTAGAATAGTGGAGATTAGCTGTAGTAATTCAGTAAATGTTAAATAAATTGATATCATGGTTTTTTTTGCTATAAATTATGTTGATATGTTATTTTCTCATTTGAATAATTTCTAGAATGGGTACATCATCCAATGCTTCAAATAATCCACCACTGATAATTGAAACAAGTTTCAAAAGCAAAGGCGATCAATTTTGGGAGCATGGCATCAAAATTAAAGGCGGAAAGAGTTCTAAATGCAAATATTGCAATAAAGAGATGAGCGGAGGAATCACAAGATTAAAAGAACATCTAGCCGGTAAGCAAGGAAATTGTGAACCGTGTTCAAAAGTCTCCGTTGCAATTAGGCAAAAAGCAATAGAATTATTAGCCATGTCCAAATCTAAAAAAGAAGCCAAGGAATTAGAACGACAAGTGGTCTTGAATAATGTATTAATTGGTGAGGGTGATGTTAAGCAAGGGTTTGAAAGATATATTTCTTGGAGCTCAAATTTAAGAGGACCTATGGATATATATGTATATCCTACTCCTTCTGAAGCTACAAAGGGTGTGACTCAATCAAGTCTTAGTGAAATCAAGAAGAAAGAAAGAGATAATAATTGTAGTTACATAGCTAGATTTCTTTTTCAAGCGGGGATAACATTTAATGTTGTTAACTTGTCTTCTTTTAAAGAAATGGTGCAAGCGATCGGTTTATATGGTCCTAATTTAAAAGCGCCGTCGATGCACGAAGTTAGTGAAAAGTTTCTTCCTCTTGAAAAAGATAAATGGATGAAAGTTTGAAATCTTTTAAAGAAGCATGTAGAATCCAAGGTTGTAGTCTCATGACTGATGCATGGATGGATCGTAGAGGTAGAAGTATAATGAATTTGGTAGTGAATTGCAACTCAAAGACTATTTTTATGCACTCAAAGAATGCTTCCAGAGAAGTACACAATGCGAAGTACATTTGTGATTTTGTTGAAGGAATTAAAGAATTAAGTGAAGAAAATATTGTTCAAATTGTCACCGATAATGCATCAAACAATATGGCGGCCGCTAGATTGTTATCTTTAGATTATCCAACCATATTTTGGACAAGTTGTGCGGCTCATACTTTAAATCTTATGTTGAAAGATATTGGAAATATAGAACTCATTCGAAGCGCAATATTAGATGGTAGATGCATTACCGTTTACATCTATGGACATAAAAAGATTCTTGTTTTTTATGAGAAAATGCACTAACCAAAGTGAATTAATTCGACCTGGTCTTACAAGATTCGCTACGTCATTTTTTCCGTTAGAAAGTCTTTTTGCGAAAAAAAGGAGTTAAGGACTATGATCACATCGGAGGAGTGGGGTCTGTTTACTCAATCTGAATCATTGGAGCATAAGAAGGTAATCACTTTATATGATGTATGTAAGTTTGTTTTGTACTTTTGCAATACGTTTGTCCCGTTTTACTGTTGCTGCACTAATTGATGCTGCTGCACTAAATTTATTTTTGCAACTTGCAAGTGCACAAAATTTACTAAATTACTTGACAGTGCACTAAATTTACTGCTGCAGCACATGGTTACTAAATTTAGTTATATTGTAAAATGCCTTAGTTGTATAGTGAACATGAGCGCTCTCTGTCATTTTCCAATAAGTAGAACAATGGGAAATGGAGATAAAACAATGAGAAATTTAGTCATCATCTTCTTCTTTTTTTACCAAAGGACATGACCAGCTTGAATTGACTGCCTGAAATAGAGTGCAAGCACCTCATTGTACTCATTTGTGGAGAGTGGAATTTTAAAGTTTTGTTTAATATGTTTATAGTTTCATTAAAAATATGCTATGTAGTAACATGGTATAAAGGTAAACATGTCAATGTATAACTACATGTCATGTCATGTTTTGTATCAAGTCCATATCCAAATCTATGTCCTTGTCGCCACTTTCTTACAAAAATAATATACACAAGTAATACAATGCTCCGTAGGTTGTTTGCATATTTGTGCATGAACGTTCACTTATCTGTATTTAAGAACCTCGAAGAATGATAGTAATATAGTATCGAAATTCGAAAGTTTAGAAATGAAAATTTAAATAGTAAGGTAGAAACTGATAATTATGACATTGAGCATATAAGACAATAAAAGATGTTAGTGTGTGTCCACATTTTGAAAACAAAACATGCAGAGTAGGCTTGAAAACACAGTCATGCTGATTAGTCTTATATCATAGAGGCTAACAGTTAATCTCATGCTTCATGTTTTTATACGATTGATGCCATTTATTGCTAATAATGGTGCAGGTTTGTTCCCATGATACATGAGTAATAATGATACTAGTACTGCCCTAGTCAAATATTTTGTCGCTTGGTTAACATAGTTGGTAGGACCAATTATATAATATAATTTTAGTGTTGTTTACCTAACATAAGCTTGGGTTTATCAGTATACATATTTTAAACGCACTATATTCCTTAATACAAAGTAGGAATCTGAGATCTACAAAGTAGTTGTAGTTGCACTATAATAGTATAATAAATAGTTTGATATTTATGTACTATACTTTTATATTACTTGGGTGAGGCAACTAAATGGTACGGGCTGGCACCGATCATTACTAGCATTTGCTGCACTAAATAAAACTCATAGCGCACTAAATAAAAATTGACAGTGCACTAAATTTACTGTTGCACAAAATAAAACTGACAGTGCACTAAATAAAACTTGACAGTGCACTAAATAAAACTACTGCACTAAATAAAACTGACAGTATTTGAGTTCTAACGTCCTAATTCAATGACAGTGCAATTTGTTCTTTTATTTTCTATGTGACCAAGTTTGCAATTGCAGTGACATGCTGCTTTTACTTTTTTATGTCAGTACTTATATAATTTACCCA
The DNA here is from genome assembly GCA_030765085.1 of Allium cepa. NCBI lineage: Eukaryota > Viridiplantae > Streptophyta > Magnoliopsida > Asparagales > Amaryllidaceae > Allium > Allium cepa. Next base: position 572,504,384 of record CM060937.1, on the reverse strand, counting down.
TTGTTAATTGCCTTTTAGGCAAAACGAATAATAAATAGTCCCACATTTTGGAATATGTTGAGATTGCACTCAAATTTTTTGAACCGTTAGTAAAAGTCCTTCGAAGAGCTGACGGTGATATACCTTCAATGGGATGGCTTTATGGTGATTTAGAGAATGTGAAGAATGATATTGCTGAAACACTTAACCATAAGGAAAAGAAATACATAGAAGTTTGGGCAATAATTGATAAAGGATGGAATCACAAATTGAAAAATGAGTTGCATCTGAGTGGATACTATCTGAACCCTGTTTACTATTATAATAAAAGAGAAGAAATAGAGAACAAACCAGATTTCATGGATGGGTTTTCTTCTTTTCTTTTTAAAATGTACAAAAATGATCATGTTGCTCAAGACAATATAAGTAAACAATTGGGTATTTATCAAAATCAAGAAGGGACGTTTGGAACTGTGCATGCCTTAAGACAAAGGATTAGTTCTTCGTTTAATCCAGGAACATTTCTTTAATTAATTTGTTGCTTATCCACTTAAAGTTTGCATATGCTGGTTTTTTCTATATCATTGAGTTGGCATACCCTTAAAGTTTGCAGATATTGGTCGAGAAGAAATGTTATGTTTGCAATTTAATAGTGTCTGCATGTGTTAAAGAATATGGCCTGATATACAATATAACTTTGTCTGCAAATTAATAGTGTCTGCAAATTAATAGTGTCTGCATGTTTATGCAATGCCATTGTCAATTATAGCTTGCTTGGGTTTTCCAGTTTTGTAAAATGATATTCAATGTTATCCAAATGATATGTAGTTTTCTCGTGTTGTGATTCCATCATTATGATGTATCTTTATTAGTTACTTGGTGGAGAATGCATAGTGGATCTGCACCGGAACTTTGACTACAAGCTCATCGGGATGTGAGAGAGCATGGAGTGCATTTGAGATGGTAAACAAAATTATTTTGTTTTATTTACATAAGTTGCAAAACATTTATATTACAACATTCAAAAATAATGGACAACATTTAAATATACAAAAGTTATCAATTTTTTTACTCTACTACTAGTCCATTTTCACTCTTGAACCTTGATATCATAATTGTGTAATCACTATTAACCTAGAATTATATAAAAGAAGTCAGATCATAAATATCAACAATGCAAGAAATCAAATAGAGTAGACTCCTTAACATTTGAAATTTAGATCATAAATATTCAATGTCTATCATTTTCTAATGATTGCAGGTACATACAAAAAAGAGAAACAGACTACATTCTGATAAACTTAGAGATTTGGTTTTTGTCAAATTTAATTCTCAACTTAAAGCAAATTTGGTACAAGTACAAGAGATGCTCATTTAGCCCCTAGTAGTCATGAAGGGATGGTGGATGCATAGGTTGGTTGCTCTACAAAATCTAATGTTGATGGTACACTTTCAAACAAAGATACATATGACGAAGTTTTCCCTGGAGAAGGATTAACTTGGGCCGAAGTTTCTAAAGCCATGGGAAGTGAGGGGTATAAAAGACCTAAATGAGCTAAAACATATCATGGGAAAAGTTCATCAAGAAAGCGCAAATCACTTTTTGACGAAGAAGATGAATTAGATATGATGTCACATGAAGATACTTCATCATCTTCGGAATCTGATTCGGAGTTCGATGAAGAATAACTTATAAAATATATTAATGACTCTCTTTTTTCTACAGTATACTTGGTTTAGATTTAGAAATATAAATGGTCAAAACTTTGTTTTATTTTGATTTGGCCATCGTGCACTTTTTTGCATGTTTTGTACAAGAATATATAACTTATTAAGAAATTATATTTAAAGTTCTATTCTTTTGCATGTCTTTTGTTCTATGCCCTTTTATGTACGTATTACATATGTACCCACATGTTTTCTATTCTATGCTATTTTTTTCTCTTGTCTTGTTATATATGTGTGACATTATATTTTAACTTATGATCATGACTCATACTTTCTTTATATTGTGCAGATCCAACTATCCAAGATAGAAATGACATAGATGTTCTATCGAGCAATCGATGACAATGGTATATGGTGTGATTTTACAAATCAATTAAGCTTAAATTTTTATTTATTTCAGTATATGTAAATATTATTGCATAATTAAATTAATTTAAAACATGAAACATTGAAATATACACCGATATGGCCTCGAGATGAACTTCAAGGTCCGATATGTAAATCCGATATGCACTCGTCTCGTCCGAGATCTCCCCCGATACGATACCGAATTGCTAAAATCGTCGAGACGAAACATGACCGATATCCGAGATTTAAAACCTTGAATGTACAAAGGCAAGAACAAGACCACCAGACAATGCAACACAGACCAGAAACAACATACAACACTTCTAACATGCACAGGTGAGCACATGAAAACAACATGCAACCAGGAGTTCAAAGGCAACCGGACTTCAGGCTACACATGTGTACAATGTGGTGCATGCAGCAAATCACACAAGCAAAGACAACGATGGAGCAGTGGAATAAGGCTACCTCTACATGCAGGCATTCAGGCATAAGTAAAAGGATGGCACAAGTACACGTAGTCTAGGCAAACCATGGAACATAATACAAAGGCACCAACGTTTACTAGACCAGGTTAATGAAATGACTCGAAGCAATGCAATTTAACTTGAAACAAATACAGACACCAGTTCTATACATATGTAACAGACAAGACTACAAGAACAGAGGCATAAACATACTTACTTCATTCAGATGGAACGAGACCATGATAACAAAGCTTCATACATACTCATATGAACATAAATGCAACTAGACTTAAAATGGAACCATACATGTTCAGGTTTAACCAACATGTACAACCATACAACCAGACCAAACCAGCCTAGAACAATGTAGACATAAAATGAAAACAGCATGACATGCTCACAAATTCAATAACTCGACATAGAAATGACTACAATGCAACAAGACTTCAGAGAATATAAGTTCAATGCAATGGTCACTACATTCAGGTATGTACACTCGACCAAGCAACAATCAACTTATGTTTCAACACAATAGTGTACAAAGAAGCAACAACCAAGTGCAGATTCATTGGGACACACATCAAATCAGGCTCCAACAAGAATTTATGGCCAAAGAATCACACACATATGAAAGCATGCACTCGAAGTAACAGAGGATTCAACAGTTCGAACAAAGTCAAATGAATTTATTCAGAGGTCATAAAGAATCATACTTCAAAAAAATGGAACGACGAACCAGTAAAATAGTCAAAAAAACATCATTTTTTTAGAAAAATTAAAAATTGCTAGCAAAGAATGGAAAAACAAGTCACTGATGTTTCATCAAATCAAGTTTATCTCAAACTATAAGCATCTAATGAACAAGACATATGAGTAAAGAATGGAGCATATTCAAATATGTCACAAATATAATCGAAGGAAGATCAAGTCAGAAATCACAAGTTCGTTCGATCAAAAACCAATGCAAGTGATAAAATCATGAAAAATTCAAACCCAAGTATACGAACGAAATTATAAGGTTTTCACTTCTATAAATTAAACCCAAGATCATCATCGACACATCATCGAAGTTGAGAATAATCAAAATTGAAAAGGGGAAAGAATCACATACCAATTTCATATAACTCGGACTCGACAATGAAGCAACCGTGAGCACTCAAAGCCAGGAAGTTGATTGACAAAGCAAATCGAAGAAAAATTATCACTTTAATCAAACAATTTGAATCGGCGTCTTCAATTTGGAAGAAACCCTAATTTTTGAAGAGCAACAAAAGGAACGACCGAATATTGCGCAAACAAAAACGGGAAGACATTGTCTACTTTATTTATTTGGGCCGGTTTTTCATTGGGATTCATTTATAATAATAGGGTTTTGATTTTTAGTGTTTATTTATAACTTTCTATTTTAAAATTTGTGTAAATTTCTAATTGTGTAACTAGGTACAAACTACGGGGCGTAGTTTGAGAACTCGCAACTCAGTGGCTGAGTTGTGGCAGTGTTTTGCGCGTAAAGTTATGTTAATCGAGTTAGCAGGTGTTGCGAGTTTATGTCTTTTTATAAGCGTCTGATTACCTAATTTCTAATAGAAACCTTGGAGGCGGCACGTAGCAAGTTATTGTCGAAGCTGGGTAAAATTGTGTGTGCTCTTTATTGCATTACGTTTTGTTTTTATTTTTATTTCCATATTACTTTTTAGTATCACACTTTTCACCCACCCCCTGCCCGCTAGGGTGAAAACGATCCTACACAAGGATCTTGCTAACCTTACAAGACTTACTGTTGGTGCCCGAAGGTGGGAAGGGAGAAGCAACGATTCACCTGCTGTCAATCAGGTTAGGAAATTTTATCTTTGTAAACTTATTATTGGTAGAGATATGCAAACTTTTAGCAAGTAAATACAATTAGTGAATGTACAGAGGAGTTTTTCTCATATTTTATATTATTTTCCATAGTATAACTTGCACTTTAAAATGTATTGTGGTCTACCTTGTCATATAAAATCATGTATGCCCCTTAAGATTTATATTCAAATTGAAAATTTTAAAAATTGTAACGACCCATAAATTTCGACAATTAAAATTTGTTAACTTAATAGGATTTGTAATTTAATAATTGGAAAGAATAAAAAATTGGGATTTATTAATGAAATAATAACTAAAAATGAAAGGTGACAATGTTAATTAAAGTTAATTATTAACAATTGAAATGAAATTCCAATAAAGGAAATAATGTAAACGTTATACTTGGTTTTAAATTGGACATGAGAAAACAAATGTAAATATTTAATTAACTAATGAAATAAATATTGTTAATGGTAATTGAATAAAATTACTGTTATGTAAGCAATTGTAAAATTTGTTTGTAAATAATGAATTTATAAATGTGATGAAAGGTTATTGGTAACAATTATTATATGTAACCTATTTATTTAGTCCATTAAATTTAATTAGAAATCAATTGCAATTAACTCCTTAAATTAGTGCAGTTAATGCAGGTAAGTTAATAATTCGAATGTTGATTAATTAGTGGAATAAGGTGTAATTAATTGTCGTTGATAATGGTAGTGGGGTAGTAGTAGTTATAACAATTAATTGTAAATAATAAACTTACAAATGTTATAAAGTGTAACTATGGTGACGACTGTTGTTTGTTACCAATTTTCAATTTTCATCGTTTCTATATTACTCTTCAAGTTTACATTTTCTTTTAACAACTTATCCTTTTCTAGTTTAGTTTTATCAAAATCAATAGCCATAGTCTCATTTTCAACCAAACTATTTTTAATTTTTTCTTGAGATAATTCTGGTTCCTTTCATTCTGACACATAACCACTTCACATTCATCTCTGCAATAAACCCGAGACGGTGTCTGACTTGAACTAGCATTGTTAGGCTTATGACGAGCTAGCACATCCATTAATTTTCCATGAAGTGATTATAGTATTGATTCCCCGCTAACCACGGCCAATGTTGATGTACTGCCACCCCTAGAGGGGGGAAGTTTTCAACCTGCGTCTCAGGGACGAAATCAACCTCAGCATTTTCTTCATTAAGCGGCGCAAAGCCTTGTTGTTGTTCAGATTCGTCACACATTTTCATCATCATCACGTCGTTAAGCTCCCAATTGTCCATTTTCAACAACCTTTTTCTTGAAAATATCAATGTTGGAATTAGCCTTAATTGCAAAAGATTAAACAAATTTAATAGTGCTTATGGAACTTACCTTCTTGTCAAATCTCTAAAAGATATTCGTTTTCGTCGGGAAATATAGAAATTGTGGAAGAGAGATGAGGATTGGGTTTTGGGTTCTTTCTTTGGTGTTTGGTAAAGTGAAATATGAGGAAGGTTGAAGGGTAGGGTTTCTGTTTTGAAACCCTACACATTATGATGGCGACTTTTTAAAAGGCGCCTTCTCGCGGCTTTTGAAAAGTCACCCTAGAAGTGTGCATGGTTTCAAAATAGAAACCCTCATCGCCATTTTCAACAACACACTAAACTTCACTACGATCAAAATTCAACATTTCAATCAAATTCAAAAATCCAACATCCAACAACTCAAATTACAACATCCACCAATTCAACAATTGAATTTAAAATCCAGCATCTTACAATTCAAGAATTGCGGTCCAATTCCGACATCCAACAATTCAACAAAACAACTAATCCCAATATTTGAACAATTCATTAAACAAAACAAAATCGGACAAATCATATCATCAACTTACACCATCCTCACTACTTCAACCTACGAAGTTATAGTGGAGTTCGTCTTGGTTTCCTCATAGACAGTGGAATTTCATCCGACGAATCCCCCTCTTCACTTGCTTGCATAGGATCTATAGGCTGTAAAGGGCATGGAGCAACTTCAAACTGTGTTTCTTGAGATGAAGAAGTGCCTTTTCGATGTCTCCGTCGCTGATATGTAAGAGTAGTAGAAGGAACGCTGTGGGCTTCTATGGCATGTTCGATGAGCGCCTATGGCGGAGGTGGAGGAGGCGGTGGAGGCGGTCTTGGTCTTGTTAATTTGTTCCTTCCCAAAATACATTTTGAGACGCGTTTTACACTAAAGCATTTCCCCTAGGAACCTCTTGTGAAAGCTCGTCCACAATCTCGATCGCACGGTAAATGCCGTCCGCGTCCATAACATAAAATAAATGGAAAAATATAAATTACAAATATTTGAATATAGATTGTACGTACTACGTACCACATTCCTTTCGAGGGGTGCTTTGGGAGTGTAAGGGTATGCAACAACGAGAGACGCTGCAGGTGGCTTGATGGCACGAATAACATATCAACATGTTATGTTCCAGTACCAAGACAGATATTCTTCTCCGAACAATGTGAACTTGTGTTGCAATTGCGTGTGCATGTAGCGCTCGATCCATGTCTCAATCGCCATAGTATACTTTCCAGCTTCAATATCAAATCTATAATGCGGTGGTTGTTCCAGTAAATACTGGGTCATATCAATGCTCATCACTCGGTCAGGAAGATGATAGGCGACATCATTAAAGCAAATAAAAGGAACATGAGCAGTCCACAGCTGAATGGAAGTGGTACATAAGTGTAACGTTGCGATTTTTCGTCGCTTGAAAACCGACATCAATACGTCCACTGTATCAACTGCCGAGCAATCAAAGGCCGGAAAATCGAAATGTTATGGTTAGAGAAGAAGAAAAAGAAAGAAGAAGGGAGAAAAAGATAGAACAAAACAGGAAGAAACAACAGAACAATATCAGAATCTCACAATCGCAGCGGAACAACATATAATAGATAAATGAATAATCTTTAAAACAAAGAACTATATCAGTTATTACATCATATTACATAACATTATCAGAGTGTACAACAACAACAAAAAAAACAACAGCGGAAAAGAAATACTATATACTAGGGAATACACCATGCCATCCAGCTTGTCTCCAGCAACTTCTAAATTCCAGAATATCCTGATAAACCTGACTCTTGACTTCCCGTGTGGAAATTGGTGGGCACCCAGAGTTTAGGAAGGAAAACAATAAACTCCGAGTCAGTCATGGGACTAGTGTGAGAACTTAAAATAGTTTATCTTTAAAACAAAGGATAGGATAATTTTAAAATAGATTCGCAATGCTTTTTGGAAAATGAGACTACCATAAGGCCTCCCGCACACACACACATACAATGCAAACGCAGAATCGGAGGAGATTTCTCCTTATGATAGTCAAAGATGCTTGATACGCATTAAAAGGAAACATTTGATATTATTACTAGTGCATAGTGTAGGAAAAAATCATTTTGAAAGTAAAGATATAAATCTTAGCCGAAATACGACCATTATCGTATGCCTACTATAGCTACCATGTTCAATAGCATGTTACCGCCACATTCCATGGCAGGTAATACAACTAAAACCGTACAAGGCTCGTATTGTTTCTTTGGATTTTCCAACAAATGGTCAGGCTAAGGAACTTCCTACTGCCCCAGGGATCGCCTCTGGCGGGACGTCCCGAGAACTTAACCAGCTCTCTTCCAACACAAGGCCGGGTTACCTTTGTCACTAGGTAACTACTACACGAATATGCCATCCTCCAATCCCTTTGGACCTTTATCCGAGCGCTCGATAACCAACATCACACAGTAATAAATATAGTGTGTCAACATGAGTAAGTATCTGGGCTCCATTCCATGATACCACCCTTTCCAAAAGGAAATGACATACCCTAAAGGGCGCGACCCTCATAACCTTGCCGCATATTCCTGTTTTGACTATTTCCGAGGAGTGAGGTTTGACGAAGTCTCGTCCACAAAGCTACGCTTTTTCACAAAGCCACGCTTTGATCAATAAATGATCGATAAATAGTCATCACACAACAACACTCAGCATGCCACATTACCAAATTGGGAATATATCGATGATAACCTTCAACTACATAACCTCTAAGGGTGTTAAGCTAAGAGAATAAATTCTCCGCCACCAATGGAAATGTATTTGAAAGAAATCTGCTTTATATCTCAAAATGTAATGTCAAACATGTAACCATACAAGTCTGTTCCGGGTTCGAACAGAACCGAAGGCACTTCCAAAGAAGCCCTTGCAATCCAGGTATTCACAATCCCGATAAAACTTCCCATCACAAAGGAAATCTCCATACCGTAGCTAACGGTGCGGAGACAATCGATAGGTTATCCTATCGTTTTCACAAATACCCGGTCTTCAACACCGGTCTTCAAATGCTATCCATTACGACGTATCATTATTTGGAATGGATTATACGACTCCAAAGTCCTTTCCCGGCTAACCCGAAGAATGAGCGTTTATTTTAAAATAAGCATGGCATTCAAATTCAAGAATATCACAACAAATACCTATTTAAAGGTAAATATTGATAGTCGGTTATTTAACTATCAATAGGTATGCACAACATCACCATATTCCAAATAATTTTCCAAATAATTTATTTCCCAAAAATATCTTTACAAGATATTTTCAATACTTCAAAAATACATCAATGTTTATTTTTAAACAAATTTCCCCTTTTCTTTATAAATTCCATAGTGAATTTATATTTCCAAAATATCTACTGGTATACGATTTTCAAATCGATTTCTAGTATTCATTTTCAATTTATCTTTAAAAGATAAAATCTCAAACATTCACTTCATATTGGAAAAACATTTCCATGCTTATTTAATAATAAGTAATTCACTAAGCCATTTATTTTCAACATTTTGAAAATATTCAATATACTTAAATTCAAATTAAGTATATATTTTATTCTTTCAGGAAAACATCTTCTTAAACACATTTATTTGGGTCAAAATGAATGTTACGTAAAACATCGTTACGACAACCCAAAATCACTAGAATAGGGATTCGAACTTAAAATAGATATATAAATCCCAAAACAATATAAAACATTTCCTTTCGGAAATCATTTACTATAACAACAGTGTTATAGTCCAACATTTTCTTCTATTTCTCGAAACATCTATTTCAATCATAAATGTTGAAACCTATGGTTTCGATAGTTAATCCATTTTAAAACATCTTTAGAACAATTAACTTAATTTTATAATGTCACTTCCCCAAAAACATATCAATTTTCTTTAATAATACATTCACTGTACAAAATCGTGAATATACTCCCGATCCAAACTCTTTATTATTACACATATTATACAAAAGATAATTCGCTATCCAAAATCACGAATATATCCCCTTTAATAAACTTTTATGTTTAATTCACCAAATTCAATTGATTTCGGATTTATAAACAATTGTTTATAAATTCCATTTCTATTTATAAAAACTTCGGTTTATAAATCTCCTTTATTAACCACTTCAATTCATAACTCAATTTTATACCAAAAATCTAATTTACAAGTTAATTACTTATAAGTCCTTTATTTTACGAAAATCTATTCATTTTAAAATTTCACAATTTATAAATCTATAAATTTCATTCACTTATGAAATCCATTTTTTATTTCATTTTAAAACTCGTTTTATAATTCCAATATTTTAATTTATAAATATTAATCTTAGAAATCTTTTATATAAACCGTTTATAATAATTCAAAAATCTCAATTTAAATAAACCAATCCTTTTAATAATTTACAAAACGTTATTTAAAACTTATATAACTCCAAAATCATACTTAAGTACTATTTTCCAAAAATATAACTTTTATAACAATAAAATTATAATGTTTATTTATTTTAACAATTCAAAATTTAATAAAACGTATACTTTCAAAAATTACTTTAAAATTCTTTTTAAAATCAAAATCATTATTTTAAAACTTCAAAAATGGATCCGATGATGCAACAGCACCAAATAGTCAATCACGACAACGAAGACATCATATATCAGTATATGATAATCAACAAATATCACAATATCTGCAAATAAATCAATACAGTTGAGGAATCCAGTTGGATCTCTCCACCCTGTTTCCCTGCATCCAAAGATGTTAGCACAATACCAATTCCGCTTCAAGATGAAATATCGCGGTATATGGGATTTATAAAATACTATCCTCTATTATGCGGCGCAATAGAGTCTCATCCGCTATATAATGCGGGAAAATCAACTCCAAGTACATAAATAATACAAATTTCACTTCGCAGTGAAATATTCGCGGTATATGTTTTTAATAAATAACCTCCACTTACTAACGGCGTATAATGTCTATTTAACACAATAGATAACAAATTTCCATCCAATCACACAATCAAGCAATTCTAAATTTAGCTATTTAAAATTTAAATCGAAACAACTCGATTGAGTGAGAAGTTCTCGCCTCGCTTTCAATTCAGTTTCCGCGTTTTATTTCGAATAAAACTAAACATGCATTTAATTTTACCCGAAATTTTCACTAGCTCCAAACGACTCCAATCCAATTCGTGTTCGACAAAATGGTTGCAACACAATTTGTTTCGTAATTTTTCGACCTCTTATGACCAAGCTATAGCATTACAAAGATTACACGATTTAATATAATTAAATATCACAAATTTACTTTTAATTTCATAACCTAAATGTCATCACGGCCGTCCATTTCCCCTTTGCAACATCGTGGCCGCACGATCCCTCTTCTTCCCCTACAGGTTTCGAACGCGAGCCGAGATACCCATGGCCGCCCACTTCCCCAAATTCACGCGACGAACACGAGCGCTTCCAAGTCGATCAAGCATCATCACGTGAAGCGCCACCACGAACTCCACCACCAGCCAGAAGGACGGTGAACTCGTCCTCACCCCTTGCGCGCAAAACGAGGCCGAACGCGACGACTACATGCTCGATTTTTGGCCACCACGTTGCAAATTAGGCGATCACAGCCGTTGAAATTGTAGAGCTCGTGAAGCTCTACAATGTTCTAGTTGAAGTCGAAGCGTAATACTTGTAGATTGGAAGAAATCGAGGAGGAAACGAAATCAAATTCTGGCCGTAGAAAACAATGGTGGCGGCCTGCAGCTCAAAACCCTAGGGTTTTATTTCCTTTGCAAAAATGAAATATAAAGGGGCTTTTATAGAAAATTCAACGAACACTATTCATCCAAAATTTTTCGAACTCTAAACGAAGCGTGTCGGTTGGCGTTTCTAATGTTTACCCTGCGTCCCGAACACAATGGAACGTGTTTCGAAGGCTAATTAGATCATCTGTGCGAGTTACGGCAATAAACGATCGATTTTAAATTAAATCGATTTAAACCAATTTCTATGCGTTTTGGCTTGCCCCGGACAAACCGTAAATCCGATTGACACGAAATTTGAAACCATGCAATAATATCACATTACGGATCCGATGAAACAGTTTCGTTGAAATCCGAGACTGTTTGAAAAATGGCTATTTTAACTCGTCAATTAAATATTAAAATATTCAATTTTCACAAATTAACTTTTAAATCAATTTTAAAAGTTCACAAACATCGTTCTAAATCCAATATGATTAAATAAAATTTTACAAATCATTTTTAATCATGTTAATCCCAATTTTCAATTATTTCTGTAATTTCAACTATTAAATTATCGATTTAATTATCCAATTAAATCCAATTATTCGAAATAAAATTTATTCGACTGTTAATTTCACTTGTTAATATTTAAAATCAATTAAATATACAAATTTTAATTAACAAAATTTCTGGGGCGTTACAAACTTCCCCCCTTAGAAGAATTTCGTCCTCGAAATTGCCAAGTAAGAAAGAGTTACATAATCCATTAACTTTTCAAAACAAACCGTTCAAGTTAGATTTTACAATTCTCTTAAGTGTTTAACTTTCCCAAAATTCATACTTAAACTTCATACAATATCTTTACTAAGTTTTCAAATCATACTTAGTTATAGTTTTCAAAAAAATTCAAAATTTTCAAAAATATTCTAACGCCTTAAATTTTCGAAAAATTCGCCAGAGTCTCCTTTGCGCGGCTCGATCCGAAAAAAAAATGATAGTATATATATCAAAAATATACATCTCATCAAGTGATGAGGCATCTCGTAGGGAAAAAAGTGTAAAAGTACGGTATGTAATCCGAGATATGTACCTTATTTATTGTTAGCGAGCGTATACGGCTAATATAGCGCGAAAGCGAGCTCCAAATGCGAAGCATAAGCCATCCGCACCTACTATACACTCAATCAAACAAATGAGAACATGTATATATGAAAATAATATCAATATACAACATATAGCAACATAACAACTACATATGCCAATATGGCAAATGCAACAAAAACAACAAATGCAACCATCAAACAACTATCATACAATTAACATCCAACAAATCAATAACCAAATCAATATTCTTTCATTTCTCATTAACATTCAATGAATTGGTTTTTTCAATTTAATCACATTTGATTCATTAACATTGGATGTTTTTACTAACATTCATTTATTCATATTCAAGTTGGTTTACATTCACCAATTAAATTCACATTAGTTCACTTTCAATCCAAATCAAATTCAATTCTATTCAAATTTATTTACTTCCAATTTGGATTCAATTACATAGCTTTCAATTTCTATCCATTCAATTGCATATGAACTTTTATTCAATCAATTAACAATAATCTAACAACCAATGTATATCCAAAACAACCAAATTTATTCACTTTACCTTCAATTTGGTTTAACACTTTTAATTAACTTTAATGAATTAATACTTACATCCATTATTCCATATTAATTTATTTACATTCAATTGATTTATAAATCCAATGGCTAATTCATTTTGCATTTCAAGTTGAATTTCGTTTATATAACTCAAGTTCATATTCTTAATGACTTCATTTCATTAATTCACTTATTAGTTTACTTTGACACCAAAATCAACTTCTTTCAACATCCCTTAAGTTATATTTCATTTCAACTTCATTTACATTTTATTTCCACTGTACAACTTAAGTTCACTTCTTATTCATTTCAAATTCTATTTCATTTAACTTTTACTTAAGTCAAATTCATATCAACATTCAAATTCATATTTCATTTTACTAAACAAAATTGTTTAACCATTTTAACTATGGGTTTCACTTACTCTAAGTTATACAACTTATATATTTAAACTTCCAAATCCATTTACTTATCCAAAGCTAAATTTATTATCTCATACTATAAGTTCAAAATTCGTTTCACTTATATTCATCAATTTCAACTTGGATTTTTAAATTTTCAAATTTGTTTGTCACAACAAAACTTCAATCTCAATTTACTATGGTAGCAAATCCATCACACAGAAACTTGAAAATGATACTGATGATGCTGCAGTCATCACCCTTATTATTTTCCACTGATAATAGTGAATTTAGTGCTTTAAATTCTTTCAAAAAAATTCCTTTTCATTTATTATAAATCACATTTATAAAAAAAAATTCCTCATATAATTTCACTATTTATATATAAGATTATTTTACAATTGTAAGTCATTTTAATTAGAATTCCATACTTATAATTCATTTGCTTATACAATTCATTCTTTTACGACTGTTGTTTTCATTTAACTTATTCAAACAACATTTATTGACTTATATATATTTATATTTTCAACAACCAAGCAATCAATTATATACACTTTAATAATTCCTGAAAAATTATTTCCTTTATATAAAAATATAATCGAGGTAAAATTATTTCATTTACCCAAATTTAAATCAATATCGGGCCGAATTGTTCTGAACAAGTGTTTAGAGATCCCTATCGATAGAGTTGTGCAGACTATACCGACCAGAATCCATATACCACTCAACAAACCAATCATCACAATATAAAACAATTTTATTTTCACTAACAAATACGCGCTCATAGCTATTATTACCCTCAAACTCATTCTAGAGTACTACTGACTCTATCTCTTATGAGTAATTCCCAACAGAGCCAAGGTTGTCACTTAACCAAATGCTCTGATACCAAATGTAACATTCCGATTTTTCGTCGCTTGAAAACCGACATCAATACGTCCACTGTATCAACTGCCGAGCAATCGAAGGCCGGAAAACCGAAATGTTATGGTTAAAGAAGAAGAAAAAGATAGAAGAAGGGAGAAAAAGATAGAACAGAACAGAAAGAAACAACAGAACAATATCAAAATCTCACAATCGTAGCGGAACAACATATAATAGATAAATGAATAATCTTTAAAACAAAGAACTATATCAGTTATTACATTACATCATATTACATAACATTATCAGAGTGTACAACAACAACAACAGCGGAAAAGAAATACTATATACTAGGGAATACGCCATGCCATCCAGCTTGCCTCCAGCAACTCCTGAATTCCAGAATATCCTGATAAACCTGACTCTTGACTGCCCGTGTGGGAACTGGTGGGCACTCAGAGTTTAGGAAGGAAAACAATAAACTCCGAGTCAGTCATGGGATTCGTGTGAAAACTTAAAACAGTTTATCATTAAAACAAAGAACAGGATAATTTTAAAAAAAATTCGCAATGCTTTTTGGAAAATGAGACTACCATAAGGCCTCCCGCACACACACACATACAATGCAAACGTAGAATCGGAGGAGATTTCTCCTTATGATAGTCAAAGATGCTTGATACGCATTAAAAGGAAACATTTGATATTATTACTAGTGCATAGTGTAGGAAAAAATCATTTCGAAAGTAAAGATATAAATCTTAGCCAACATACGACCATTATCGTATGCCTACTATAGCTACCATGTTCAATAGCAGGTTACCGCCACATTCCATGGCAGGTAATACAACTAAAACCGTACAAGGCTCGTAGTGTTTATTTGGATTTTCCAACAAATGGTCAGGCTAAGAAACTTCCTACTGCCACATGGGATCGCCTCTGGCGGGACGTCCCGAGAACTTAACCAGCTCTCTGCCAACACAAGGTCGGGTTACCTTTGTCACTAGGTAACTACTACACGAATATGCCATCCCCCGGTCCCTTTGGACCTTTATCCGAGCGCTCGATAACCAACATCACACAGTAATAAATATAGTGTGTCAACATGAGTAAGTATCTGGGATCCATACCATGATACCACCCTTTCCAGAAGGAAATGACATACCCTAAAAGACGCGACCCTCATAACCTTGCCGCATATTACTTTTTTGACCATTTCCGTGGAGTGAGGTCTGACGAAGTCTCGTCCACAAAGCTACGCTATTTCACAAAGCCACGCTTTGATCAACAAATGATCGATATATAATCATCACACAGCAACACTCAGCATGCCACATTGCCAAATTGGGAATATATCGCTGATAATCTTCAACTACATAACCTCTAAGAGTGTTAAGCTAAGAGAATAAATTCTCCGCCACAAACGGAAATGTATATGAAAGAAATCTGCTTTATATCTCAAAATGTAATGTCAGACATGTAAGCATACAAGTCTGTTCCGGGTTCGAACAGAACCGAAGGCACTTCCATAGAAGCCCTTGCAATCCAGGTATTCACAATCCCGATAAAACTTCCCATCACAAAGGAAATCTCCATACCGTAGCTAACGGTGCGGAGACAATCGATAAGTTATCCTGTCGTTTTCACAAATACCCGGTCTTCAACACCGGTCTTCAAATGCTATCCATTACGACGTATCATTATTCGGAATGGGTTATACGACTCCAAAGTCCTTTCCCGGCTAACCCAAATAGTGAGCGTTTGTTTTAAAATAAGTGTGGCATTCAAATTCAAGCAAATCACAACAAATACCTATTTAAAGGTAAATATTGATAGTCGGTTATTTAACTATTAATAGGTATGCGCAACATCACCAGATTCCAAATAATTTTCCAAATTATTTATTTCCAAAAATATCTTTACAAGATATATAATTTCAATACTTCAAAAATAAATCAATGTTTATTTTTAAACAAATTTCCCCTTTTCTTTATAAATTCCATAGTGAATTTATATTTCCAAAATATCTACTGGTATACGATTTTCAAATCGATTTCTAGTATTCATTTTCAATTTATCTTTAAAAGATAAAATCTCAAACATTCACTTCATATTGGAAAAACATTTCCATACTTATTTAATAATAAGTAATTCACCAAGCTATTTATTTTCAACATTTTGAAAATATTCAATATACTTAAATTCAAATTAAGTATATATTTTATTCTTTCAGGAAAACATCTTCTTAAACACATTTATTTGGGTCAAAACGAATGTTACGTAAAACATCGTTACGACAACCCAAAATCACTAGTATAGGGATTCGAACTTAAAATAGATATATATATATCCTAAAACAATATAAAACATTTCCTTTCGAAAATCATTTACTATAACAACAGTGTTATAGTCCAACATTTCCTTCTATTTCTCGAAACATCTATTTCAATCATAAATGTTGAAAACTATGGTTTCGATAGTTAATCCATTTTAAAACATCTTTAAAACAATTAACTTCATTTTATAATGTCACTTCCCCAAAAACATATCCATTTTCTTTAATAATACATTCACTATCGAAAATCGGGAATATACTCCCGATCCAAACTCTTTATTATTACACATATTATACAAAAGATAATTCGCTATCCAAAATCGCGAATATATCCCCTTTAATAAACTTCTATGTTTAATTCACCAAATTCAATTGATTTCGAATTTATAAACAATTGTTTATAAATTCCATTTCTATTTATAAAAACTTCGGTTTATAAATCTCCTTTATTAACCACTTCAATTCATAACTCAATTTTATACCAAAAATCTAATTTACAAGTTAATTACTTATAAGTCCATTATTTTACGAAAATCTATTCATTATAAAATTTCACAATTTATAAATCTATAAATTTCATTCACTTATGAAATCCATTTTTTATTTCATTTTAAAACTCATTTTATAATTCCAATATTTTAATTTATAAATATTAATCTTAGAAATCTTTTATATAAACCGTTTATAATAATTCAAAAATCTCAATTTAAATAAACCAATCCTTTTGATAATTTACAAAACGTTATTTAAAACTTATATAACTCCAAAATCATACTTAAGTACTATTTTCCAAAAATATAACTTTTATAACAATAAAATTATAATGTTTATTTATTTTAACAATTCAAAATTTAATAAAACGTATACTTTCAAAAATTACTTTAAAATTCTTTTTAAAATCAAAATCATTATTTTAAAACTTCAAAAATGGATCTGATGATTCAACAACA
This sequence comes from Allium cepa, assembly GCA_030765085.1. Classification (NCBI taxonomy): domain Eukaryota; kingdom Viridiplantae; phylum Streptophyta; class Magnoliopsida; order Asparagales; family Amaryllidaceae; genus Allium; species Allium cepa. Next base: position 572,486,706 of record CM060937.1, on the reverse strand, counting down.
CCAAATAGTCAATCACGACAACAAAGACATCATATATCAGTATACGATAATCAACAAATATCACAATATCTGCAAATAAATCAATACAGTTGAGGAATCCAGTTGGATCCATCCAACCTGTTTCCCTGCATCCAAAGATGTTAGCACAATACCAATTCCGCTTCAAGATGAAATATCACGGTATATGGGATTTATAAAATACTATCCGCTATTATGCGGCGCAATAGGGTCTCATCCGCTATATAATGCGGGAAAATCAACTCCAAGTACATAAATAATACCAATTTCACTTCGCAGTGAAATATTCGCGGTATATGTTTTTAATAAATAACTCCGTTTACTAACGGCGTATAATGTCTATTTAACACAATAGATAATAAATTTCCATCCAATCACACAATCAAGAAATTTTAAATTTAGCTATTTAAAATTTAAATCGAAACAATTCGACCGAGTGAGAAGTTCTCACCTCGCTTTCAATTCAGTTTCCACGTTTTATTTCGAATAAAATTAAACACGCGTTTAATTTTACCCGAAATTTTCACTAGCTCCAAATGACTCCAATCCAGTTCCATCGCGTAGTGTTCGACAAAACGATTGCAACGCAATTTGTTTCGTAATTTTTCGACCTCGTATGACCAAGATATAGAATTACAAAGGTTACACGATTTAATATAATTAAATATCACAAATTTATTTTTAATTTTATAACCTAAATGTCATCACGGCCATCCATTTCCCCTTTGCAATATCGTGGTCGCACGATCCCTTTTCTTCCCCTATAGGTTTCGAACGCAAGCCAAGATACCCATAGCCGCCCACTTCCCCAAATTCACGCGACGAACACGAGCGCTTCCAAGTCGATCAAGCACCATCACGTGAAGCGCCACCACGAACTCCACCACCAGCCAGAAGGACGGCAAACTCGGCCTCACACTTTGTGCGCCAAACGAGGCCAAACGCGACGACTACATGCTCGATTTCTGGCCACCACGTTGCGAATTAGGCGATCACAGCCATTGAAAGCGTAGAGCTCGTGAAGCTCTACAATGTTCTAGTTGAAGTCGCAACGTAATAACTTGTAGATTGGAAGAAATCGAGGAGGAAACGAAATCAAATTCTGGCCATAGAAAACAGTGGTGGCGGCCTGCAGCTCAAAACCCTAGGGTTTTATTTCCTTTGCAAAAATGAAATATAAAGGGGCTTTTATAGAAAATTGAACGAACACTATTCATCCAAATTTTTCTGAACTCCAAACGAAGCATGCTGGTTGGCGTCTCTATGGTTTACCCCGCGTCCCGAACACAATGGAGTTGTTTCGGAGGCTAATTCGATCATCTGTGCGAGTTACGGCAATAAACGATCGATTTTAAATTAAATCGATTTAAACCAATTTCTATGCGTTTTGGCTTGCCCCGGACATACCGTAAATCCGATTGACGCGAAATTTGAAACCATGCAATAATATCACATTACAGATCCGATGAAACTGGTTTCGTCGAAATCCAAGACTGTTTGAAACATGGCTACTTTAACTCGTCGATTAAATATTAAAATATTCAATTTTCACAAATTAACTTTTAAATCAATTTTAAAAGTTCACAAACATCGTTCTAACTCCAATATGATTAAATAAAATTTTACAAAAATCATTTTTAATCATGTTAATCCCAATTTTCAATTATTTCTGTAATTTCAACTATTAATTATCGATTTAATTATCCAATTAAATCCAATTATTCGAAATAAAATTTATTCGACTGTTAATTTCACTTGTTAATATTTAAAATCAATTAAATATACAAATTTTAATTAACAAAATTTCTGGGGCGTTACAATAAGTTTTGTAGATCTCCAAGTACACCTGTATTTGGGGTCCAAGTCATAGAATGATAGTCTAGCACATTGAACTCATTACGGTAGAAGGCAACATGATGCCTTGGCGATAAAACAGTGCCTTTAGGTCCTACACACCTGTAGAAATATAAAATTGTAACTTATCAAATCCGAACAACTATACATACTATACTATAGAATTAATTATATCTGGCACCGTATGACAATGATAAATCAATCGCCCTCCTCCTCCTTATGGTTATTCTACCTACAGGCAGATAAGTCCAACACCAAAGCTGCAAATAATATTAGACACATGATTTCAGCTGGATAAGAGAATATGAAATAACTGACGGTGAAAGTAAATAATAGAAATACCTGTACTAGACTCACACAACCACCAATGCTTGTGCTCTCTTATAAAGCAAGCCTCGTCAACTCGCAGTACGTATACGCTATAACTGCACTGTCCCAAGAATACTAGCGATAAATATCAAAGTTTTCTAAAAATGAAAGCCATCTAAGCCATATCCGTGTCTTCGAATGATCGCACATCAACCTCGAGCAAATAATAGACAATATAACGGCTTTGGCTCGTTGCTGAATTTAAATCTCCGTGGAGTCTAATGGTATGTCATCCGCAAATTGTTGCCTAAACCATCTTATCTGTATCATTTCGTTTCACCACTACTCCTCTGCTAGAGGAGTTAAACCTAGGAGCTCTTGGCATTAACTAAGGTAATCAACTGGATCGGAGTTGGTCAACGGAGCACTGTCTATGAGTATGCCAAACAAGCACGCAACATCACCCAACGTGATAGACATCTTCCTAGTACGTAGGTGAAATGTAGATGTTTTTGGCCTCCTTCTATCCACCAAAACGGTGATAAGATGATGATGATCCAACTGGATGTGCCACACCCTAAAAACCAGTCCAAATCCTGCTTGGTCTATCAATTGTATAATGCCTCGATGAGCAGATGTTACTTTATTCATTTTAGACCAATGATCTATGGTTCCATCTGTAGTATTGCTCTGTCAAAATATCACAAAATTATCATCAACATGTACCATACAATATTATTCAATATTTTTACATTTCGAAAACTAAGAATTTTACTGCGGCGAATTCCGCATGCCGTTGTTGCAAATATATGGCAGATCCATCGATAGGTCTAGATAGCATCTCGAAGTGGTCTACACATATATAAGTTAACAAGATTTTCAAATTTATTTTCCAACATTAACACTGTGAATTTAGACATTGTTTTTCAACAATTTAACAATGATTTCATCCATGCTAAGATATTTCAACAATCAATGATTGCTTACAAATCCTAAAATTCAATATTTTGCAATTTTCTTCAAAATCCTAAATTGAAAGAAATTTGATTTATCCATACCTACAGGTGCATCCCGCGTTGAAGAGCTTGCCATCTTCTGATTTGTTGAAAAAAATGCTAAATATTTTAGGCTTTGGACGAATATTTCAGATTTGAGGGATTTTGGATTTTTTTTGGAGATGAAGAGAAAATGAGAAAGTGACGGAGGAAAAATATGGGGTTCTGGTTTCGTAACAGAACCCCGTTTGGGCATCTTTTGAGAAATCGTCCACCGACGACTTTTCAAATGTCGTCCAATTTTTTTTAAACATGTAGGTGACTTTTGGGAAGTCGCCAGTGGACGGCTTATCAAAAGTCGCAAACTTGTTTTTGGCAAAATTTTTGTAATGGCGATTTTTAGAAAGTCGTCGGTACGTTTTGGCCAGCTCAAAACTAAATTGACCAAAACAGGGCTAAAGTTGATATTAGTTTTTAAAGTAGGTTGTTTGCGATAATTAGTTTTAAAAGGGGGATAAATTGAAAAAAGAAATCCTAAATTTTGTAGCATATAACCATATAAGTAATTATTTCAGTATTAATTGAAAGCTCCCTAGCTTTAGCCTTTACCGCCTTTCGGCTTAGCCAACTTCAAAATGTTGGAGAAAAAAAATCGAAATTTGCTCAATTTTCATTTGCTAAAAGCAATTTATGTTTCCAAAATACTTATACCAATTTCCAATTTACTTGAAAAGTTTCGATAAACACGTCTGCAAGTTGCAACTGTCCGTAAGCCTTTATAGTCGCAGAAAATCCAACGGCAGACTTCAGCGTCACTTTTCTGGTACCGTACCGCCTTGACATAAAATGGTGCACTAGGTAACCCAACCCTTATGCTCACTCCCCCGTCGTCATATCACCGATTGAAGCATAAAATCACATTCAACAGCAAATTTTCCTCTCCGAAAATCATTGAAATTATAAGCCGATGTCGTTTCAACAGCCTGTATAATGATCGGATGGCGAGTATCGATCAACCGAATCCTACGGCGAAGTTGAAGTTGGAGAATAACTTTGAGAAAAGAGAAGTAAAAAAGAAAACGTGTAGCTTAAACCGGCTCAATTATTTTTGATAAATCTATTGTAATTTTCCTACAAAGGAAATGAAAGATCCACTCGGAATCATGGTTAAATTTTTACGAGGTTCCGGTAGGTAAGGGGCATGTTCTCTGCTAGTGCTCTACATTTGGAAAAATATATTGATTCTTTTTTGGTATATTTTAGGCTTTGGTGCTCACAGTAACTATATTTTGTTGGGTTGTACATGATTGATGTGATTTTATGTAGTACAAATTCCATGGACATGGACTAATTTTTTAAGTTCTAGAAAGTTCTAGCTTGTGTAGGTTTTGAACTGGATAAATTAGAGTTAATTTAGGAAACTAAAACAATATTTCTCCTAATTTGTAGGATTTGATGCATTTATCTGTTTCCTGGTCTCCCTATTTTGTGTATAATACGACTAATTACTGAAATTAACTCCAAATGCTGCGATCTTTTTTATGAAAACCCAAGTACATCACATATAGTTTCCGTAAATTTGAGTAATTAATTATTTACTATATAGCAGTAGAATTCTTTACTTACACAGGCATAATATAGACAACATAGTTTTATCAATATTTGAAATATACACTTAAGTTAGCCCTGAACTTTTAGGAAACTGGTGCACTAAGAGATCCGAAGTTAAAGCAATTCGTTATCAGTTGCATCAAAATTAGTCAAGAGCAACAAATGCAGAGTTGGAAAAGGAAACGATGATTATATTCTCAAGTTCTCTATGATGCTTCAATCTTCTAAACAAAATTGGAGAAAAGCATATCAAGTGCAGCAGGTATTCATCATCTATTATGGAGATAATGTGCATGCCTACCTTTTTATGTCGATTCTTCATTCTATATTAGCAATAGTTTTCTTTTTTATATCAAATGGCATGTCCAGATTGAGGTCAGGTCAAAAATAAGATCCTCTCAACATGACTTTGTACTAAATTGAAATCTTCAACAAACAAACAAATCGAAACTAACTTCATCTGTGATCGAATGCAAAATCGGTAATCGAAATCAACTAACAACTTGTAATACAATTTTAGGTATATTGCCTACCGAAATGGCTAAATTAAAACTACATCCACACCAGATTACTTTACAGTTAGCATGATAATACGACACCTTTTTTTTCCTCTCTACAAGAGTTAGAAATGAAATCATACAAACTTTCCTTCGTATGATTTCTTTTTTGAATTCCTGCATATTGCAAAAAAAAATGCAAAAGATTTTTGAAATTTTATCTATGATGTGTGAATTTGCAACCACTGAAAATGAAAGTTAACTGATACAAACATTTAACTAGTATTCCTTTGGAAATGTAAACATATATAAAATTATGAGGTTGATAATAATAAAGTAGTTTCTTTAGGACTGACCGGGGCTATATAGAGTTGTACTGTTAAGTTTCACTAATTTGAACCAGTTTCTGGTCTGCCTGACCCAAGCTATTGTGTGGTTCACTTTTTTGTTTGTTTTCTTTTTAAAGCTCATTATATAATATAAGCATAATCAAGATAGGGAAAAAAAAGTAATCCGACATAAGCTGAAATTATAAGTTTACATTTTTGCAACTGCAGATGTGAATGTTGATACCAGTATCTTACTACATTTAGCAAGAAGGAATGGATACTACTGCAATGACTGGTAAGCAAAAATTATCATCTTAGTCCCACATCACCAAATATTAGTTAATAATTCCATACAAATATCAATCCTTCATCTAAACAATTGCCGAGCTTAGTAACGTGAGCTTGTGACCAAGTAGGGCATCAAAGTGATGGAATGTTGGGTCATGTTAGTGGATTTAGGCACGTTGTGCAATTAGCTGGTCCGCCCGATCCAAATTGCTGAGTGGCCTGTATAGTTGGGCTGTAAGGTCTGACTATGCTGGCTGTAGTATAGGAGGCAATGCGTCAGGCTGGTCACAGAGCAGCGAAAACTCCTTGCTCTCAACAGTGGATGGATAACGGTCTGCTGCACTTTGTTCCCACAGTGGATTCGGTAACAATTCTCCAACAAACCATCATTTTTTCCCTAATTCTTTCCTATATTTTTTCTCGCAATCTATTGGTAAAACACAGTTTCTGCTCTAACAAGTTGTTGAACACTTATTGCTTATCTATTATATATCTCGAGTTCACCATATTAAAGTTTTTTTACATCCACTTTGAAGTTGTTAGCATTTGGTCTGTTGGATATTTATGTTATCTTGCATGTTGCCTCAAAATTTTGAATTAATCCACGTTTTACACCAGAGTTTCGTCAGTATCAAATCCAGGGGCATATTTAGTAAATAGTTTATTGACATCTCTTAGGATGTATTGTTATTTTACTTTTTGTTATTACTAATGCTTCATTTGCTTATATAGAGTGAGCCATCAGCCATGAGAAACATATTGATATAATAATATAGCAAAATAATACTATTATACTTCGTAAGCATATGTTTTATCTTTATCATGAATAGTTGTATCTGCAAAAAAATTATTGTGTATTTATTCTAGGATTTGCCTTTTCTTTGAATTGACTTGAATATTTAACAGGTTTGTGAGAAGCTTGGACCTATCTTATTTTATTATATAAAGAGAAATAGGTAAACACCTTCTCCAGTTGGCCTTCCTAATTTGAGCACCTTCTTTTGAAATCTGTAGCATGTCCATGAATCAGTTTTGATACATTTTAGATTTAATATAGCATGCATCACAATTGTTTAAGGATGGCAGTTTGGGTTCTGGGGACTTCGATGTGTCAACGTATAGGTGTGAGCTGATTTCATTGCTTGCAAATTATACTTAACAGCTTAAGGTTTTTGTTTCCTTCGAAAAGGTACATACATATCAATATGACTAGATAATCGAACACACACACACACACAATGACCAAATTACCCTTGCAAACACAAAGAAGGAACAAATTTTTACCAGAGCTAGGTTTTGATCCTGGGACCTGTGGGTTACGGGCCCACCATGCTTTCGCTGCGCCACTCTAATTGTGAATAAGCTATAAGAGTGCATTATTTAGAATAATATACAAGTAGCACCTAAATCCTATCCCAAAGAATATCGTCTTATATTGTGTAGAGTGTGGTCGATATTTCTTTCACAAAATCATTAAATTGTACTATCCAAATTTTAAATTGTATGCCGTCTCATAATACATTATCATTTTTTGGATGTATATTTCATCAAAAAATTATAGTTTTTCCAATTGTCGCATGCATTTGTCTTCAAGCAAAGGGAAATCAAGAAAAAAATATGCACCATGGATTGTAAAAAAAATTACATAAAATAAAGCTCATAGACAATTTTTTTATAAAGAAAATGTTATGCATGGCTCGCATTGTATTAGAGTGTATGCGTATACTGGATTGTAATTAGTCTCACATCGCATTATATCGCGGACACACACACGTTTGATTGGTAACACGTAATAACAAATGATTCTTTTTGTTATAACAAGTCTTCCTATGAAAATGCGCATGGTGGACATACGAGAGGGTACCGAAAATTTCATTAGGAAAGCCTTTTGTACCATGTGTGGTACGTGATTTGGTGTGCCTTCTCATGTGCACCGCACTAAAAGGTGCAATCATTGCAAGCACTATGACGCGCCTTGTAATGCTGGAATTTATTTCTAAAGTAAAAATATGATACTAATAAAGTTAACCTACTATGCTAGATATGGAATGCATAATTTATGATTTCGTAGACGAATGGCTTATCCAAAACAGTCACTTGTTTTATTTTTTGAATTCCCATTAAATTCTAATTCGTAGAAAAATTAGATGCTTCGATCTATAGGAAAAAAAATGGTATGAGTCATGATACGGCACATACCCCACTTTATTGGTATAATTGCCATTGCTCATTGTGCACTTTATAATACATATTTTGTTGATCTTCTAGCCCATATCCGTGAAAGAGTAGATTTGCTAGCAAGATACTTAACGAGTAAATCTATGATGCTATAATCAGGCCAACATAATTTCTTTGACTTACATAAATTGTTCAAATCATCTTGTCGAAATGATCCTACTTAACCATAGAAGCCTTGCACTAAGTGAACAAAATAAATCTGTTCGATATTATTTCAAAACAATGTCTGAACTTAGGAGTACAATAAATTTGTTGGCGATTGAACCTAGAATCACTTGTTTCGTAAACTAATGCCTTGTCCTTTTATCCAAAAAAATAAATATCATTTGAATTCATGTGATATTACAAGTTAAAAAATGCTTCTAGATGCGACAGTCATAACCAGAATAGATGTGTTAAATTTGTATGATTCAAAATATTTGCCAAAGAAGAAAGAATATTAATTGATTAAGACACGTATGAAAAAGGAGAAAGGAAAGAAAATTAATTAATTGGCACAATCAATTAATTAATTGCTGTATGAAGAAAGAAAAATTTGTACATGAAGATTCAAATCGGGGAAAATTATGGAAACCCATATCATCATTACTATTTGGAAAGGTTTCAAGGCAACTGGACGATTAATTTACTTAGTCTTCATGTAATTTCTTCATTTTTAAGTCTACATAAATGAAGGTAAAACATCTACAGAAAATCCTACTTTTCGCAGTCAAGTCAAGTTAGAGGATTTGAGCGCAAACAAATATTTGAAAAAATTGATTATTCAATTTTTAATTATAGGTTAGTCTCTCTAAATTTCTACCTATAATTTCTGTAGTATCTTTTTTGTATTCTTTCTTTTTTCCAGTAAAATAAAGAATAGTTGTTGGGTCTTTGGATACGTAGATAATTTGACCGAACCACGTTAAATCTTTGTCAGAATGATCCTAGTTAACCATAGAAGCCTTGCAACTAAGTGAAAAAAATATATCTATTCAATATTATTTCAAAACGATGTCTAAATGCAGAAGTACGATGAATTTGTTGGCGGTTGAACCTATAATTACTTATTTTGTAAACCGGTGCCTTGTCCTTTTATCCAAAAAACCCTTATCATTTGAATTCACGTAACATCGCAATTTATAAAATGTTTTTAGATAATTATTAATTGAGTTTTTTGTTGCAAAATTTTATTATAGAGTATATTTGGAGAGAAGATGATACTTAAAGCATGATGTTAGTGCAGCTCTCAGTGTCCCAACGTGAAATTTTCATATTTTACATCAAAATATTAAGGCCTTCCTGTCTGAATGCCCTGCCATGGTTGATTTAGGCCAGGTGTATAAAATGATTTGTTCAACGTGATTATTAGTTTGTCTAAATCTTGGAAAGAATAAAATATATGGACTTTTGGGACTGAATTCAAATTTTCTTGTTTCGCAGACCAGCATCTCATTCGGTTGGTCACAATCCACTAATCCCGTCTTTGGAGTAAACATAAAATTATGTTTCATACAATACTTTAGGATGTTGCACTTTGAACTGGAAAATGATGTTATGAATTATGACTGCAACAAAGGTAGTCAATTCAAAAAAGAAAAATAAGGCTCAAAACTGTATCCATTAAAAAAGATGGAATAAAATTGTTCCTCGTAACTGCTTTAGTCTTACAAAAAATAGTTGTAGACCATGGCACGTCACATGCTATTTATTAGTATAAGTGTTATTTCTTATGTTCAATTTTTAATATCCATTCTGAGTTTTTAGGATTTACTCCGTTGTATGATATTTGCAATCTTCTCTCTTCATTGCATACATTAACTTATAAACTATTTGAGTAATATGAGTCTAACGAGTAAAGGGGAAAGCTAACGAATAAATTTGCAGATTTAGTAGAACACTGAAGAACTTGCTATGCTTGATAGTGTAGATGGAGGATAACCGTTAGAACTGCATATAGCAGCAGCCATAAGTCGAGCAGCTAATATGCTCAGATATTACACAGTGCAGCTGATAAAATACACAAAGAATGATACTGAAATTATCCATAAAGTATCGAGGTATACAAATGACAATATACTTTTATGCAATAGAAACATATCTATATGCTCTATATCATGACATCAACATATACCCGATTTATTGATATAGTTGCTATTGCTTATTATTCAATTTGTAAGATGTATTTTACTAGGTTTTTATGTAAAATTGTGTTATAAATTCGATTTTGTGGCAAGATAAGATACTTAAAACAAATGCTTAAATCCATTGGACCACAGAGCAAGATTTGAGGTTTCGGCCAAAACATTGAGATTATGATCGTTTTAGTTTCAAGAGGGAGCTAAACGAAATTGCATCTCAGTAATAAAACTAGAAAGTTTCAAATTTTTATAGAAGGAACAAAATAATCATAATTTGATTTTCAAATATATGAATATTCAAAATCTAAAATTTTAACTTTGGAAACGTACAAAGCACAAAATATGTGAATAGTGTAACCAAAAAAGTTGAAATTAGAGTAATGAATAAGCAAGATAAATTTTTGATATAGGGTTTTTAAAAAAAAAACTTATTCTAGCTTTAGGCCTCATTGAAACCAATTGCAGAATTATGCATGATTTTGTATAGCTTGCGCGATTTTAAATTACGCAAGCTTTAAACTGTAACTGTAGCTTGCGCAATTTTAGATTACACGTACAATTTAAAGCTCGTCAAATTTTAAATCTCAAGCTATACAAAACCATGTATATTTCTTCAATTGGTTTTTTGTGTGACCTTAGATTAAGTTTTTTTTGAATGTCTATATCAAAAATTTGTTCGGGTAAACATTTGTTAGTGTTATGGATATTTATAAATAGTCAGCATTGTTGGTTTATATCTTATGTCTTGACTAAAGATAAATTATACATGTTAATGTAAATAAAAAATAGCTATAATTGTCCGAGGCCTTGGTGCAGTGGTAAAACGCCAGGCTGTTGACGACAAGGTCGGCAGTTCGATCCCTGCCTCTGGCATATTAAACTGTGCGCCATGATGATTCTTGCAGACTTGTGTGCTGCCTACTTTGTAAATATAAGTACCCAGTTTCAAAAAAAAAAAAAAATAGCTATAATTATATAAAAATTAATAAAAAAGTTGAAATTGAAATTTATAAATTATATCAAAATTCTTAAAATAACAAAAGTTCGAGACCGAAAATGAAATCTCAAAACTTGCCACAGAGTCGCATATCTTATTATTCGAATTTATACAAAATACAATTCATAAAAATACCTTTATATGCTTCTACGTTAATATAAAAATGTCTACATTCTATATCATAATACCAACATGTGCCCGATTTATAGGTATAGTTGATATTGCTTATTGTTCGATACACACATAAATGCATACACTAAGATAGAGATACACACACGTTGCTGGAATTTTCTGTGCATAATTCCATTTTAAAATTTATTTCGTTGTAAAATAAAATTCTTAAAGTAGGAATTTACGATGCACCAATCAGTCCAACTATTTTTTCCTGTAATTTCCGTCAAAATATTGAAGCTGATCTTTCTGGATGCCATTGGATGGTTATAGCTGCAGTGAACCAGGGGTATGTAGTAAATTGCTGTTCAACATGATTTTGAATTTGTTTGAATGTAGAAATTTTTTTGATACAAAACGACCTTGCTAAGGATCAAGCCCATAACATTTGATTTTGTAGACCAACACCTTATCCTTTGGGCCAGAGGTCACTTATCTTATTGCTTAAATCCTAAAGTCACATTCTCATAATATAATATTAGATACTACAAATTTAACTGATTTAAAAAAGGATGTTTTCAGCATTGACATGAATCCCATTTATTTGTTGTTGCTTTGTTTCCCATTTGTTATAAATATTTTGCTAAGCTTTTTTTTTGGTCATAATTTCTATAATAGAGTAGACTTGGTGAATAGATAAAATATTTGATGTAGGAAGTAGTGATTAAACATGTCAATGGATATTCAAAATATTTGAATCCATGCACATTCATATGTGAAAAATGAAAAAAAATATCGAAAATCAGAAAGAAAAAATACATGTGTGGATACATCCGATAAAATTTTACTCATGCTTTTAGATTTCTTGTTTATGAGCGGATAGACAAAAATCAGATGTCCATTTGATATACGTAGCTACGAAGATCTGATATCCTGAAATGGTTTCAGATGCTATTATGAACATGATACTATATGTATCTATAGTCGACCGTTACGAGACCTAGCTGTGATGCTCTAATTAGGCCAACAGTTATCTTCATGATTTACATAACAATATTATGATTATCCTTTTGAATGTCATTGTTTGATAACGGTTATCTTGGGTAGCTGGATAAGACAAATTTCTAATCAACGTGATTTCGAATTTATCATAGTTATCTAAATGGGCAACTCACAAAGGTGCAAATTCTTTTTGTAGACTTGGCGCATGATGCGTGGATTTTGCGTAAAGGTACATCACTAATTTTTTAAATATATTCATTATACTTCGTAGTTTATTCAACATGATTGATAAAGTTTATGTTTCTTTTACCAAAAAATATTCCACAAAGATTTTTTGTCATTTCGCAAAATTATCGTTCAAGTATAATGCTATATGACTAGAATTTCATGTACATAAATTAGTTTAGAAGTCCAACCTGATTTTGAACTTATCATAGTTATTAATAGGGATTGGGTTTGAAAGGTGCAAAACCATCTTGTAACTTTGAGGCACTGCAGCTGCCTTTTTTGTTAGTACACATGTATTAATTTTTTGTATAATTATTATATATCACCATCAATTCAACAAGACTAGTATAATTTATATTCCTTCACTAAAAGATATTAAATAAAGTTTTTTTTTATAATTTCGTAGAAATCTTCTAATTTGAAAATTCTATTTCTTTAAATAAATTAAACTATATTGAAAAACCTCTAAAATAAATTAAAAATATCTTAAAGAGACTTTGGGGAAGTTCTTTTTTTCAAAAATGTCAAAACCTTTGAAAAAAATTCATTTTTTATAAAATATGAGAAGTTTACAAAAACATTAAAAAAAATTTCCTGCACATTTTCCTCAAATCTCTCGAACCAATTGTTTTATATATTTTTAAACAATGGGATATAGACGTATTGAGATATTATAGTTTTATAAAAAGGACCCAGTTTTTATGTTTTCTTTTTAAATACTCAAATATATTGAAAAATAATATTCCAAGAAAGTCAAAATGTAAGAAATAGTTCAACTTTTAGAAAATAATAATTAAATAACAATTTTTTTTTGAATTCAAATTTTGTCAAAAACTCAAATTGTTTCGAAAAACATATTCGTTATTTCCAAATGTTTAAATTTCTAAGAATATTTGAAACATCTTGGAAGGTATTGATGAAAATTTAAGATATTTAAAGAGATTTTAAAAAAAATCTGAGTAAAATATAAATAATTTTTAAAAGTCAGAATAACTTAAAATGTTAGCAATTCACTCATTAAAGTAAAAATTATTAAAGAAAACATATTTTTAGTAAATTCAAAATATATATCAATATTTTTTAAATATTGGGAGAAATTCTATTTTTCATAAAATGTCAAAAAGATTCAAATCCTTCGATGGAAAAAATTCATTTTTATAAAATATCAAAAGTTTACAAAAAATTACTTATAATCTTTTGCTCCGCCATTCCTCAAATCTCTCAAACCTCAAACCAGTTTTTTTATGCGTTTTTAAACAATGGGATATAGATAAAATTGAGGTATTATAGTTTTACTAGTATAACCGCACAACGGTGGAAAAACCACCGTTAAGTTGTATAATATCAGATGAAAAAAATATTGTTAATTTTTTTCTTAATTATGAATTTGACCTGCATTTTGAATGAATTTTAAATGGAGAAGGTCAGCATTTAAAAAAAATTAGACTTTTTGAAAATACTATTATATACTTATTTATAGGTTTATGAATTAAAAATAACAAATCTGTCAAATCAAAGAATGAATTTTGAATTAAAAGAACTATAAAAATGAAATAGCAGACTTTAAAATAATACGGTGCATTTTCAAGATGCTAGGTTGAGTGCAAGTAGCATACAGGAAATGAAATATTACACAACACACTGATGTAATGTGCATTATAAAATTCAACAAAGGTATGCAGAAACAATGAAGATTTTTTATTTTTTGATAAAGCCATATATTTTCTTTTATAGTTTATGATTCACAGCTGAACTACAGGTTATTGATCTATATTAAAAACATATTTTAATATCATCCGCAATTATTATCATCTGCATTTGGTTACAGATACCACCGTTCAGGCATGCAAAATCTTGTTCTCTCCTTCCTGCTCTTGCCATTATTTTTCTTCTTTCCTGTAGTGTTTCAATCCAGCTACTACTGAATAATATCATTCACACCTATAGCTATCGATTTAAAATGGCTTTTGAAATTTAATCTTGAGCAAAAAGGATTGAAGTTATATGAATTAATAGAAACAAATTTATATTTTAATGTTACATCATCATATACATAATACCAAATAAGGACTGCTGTCATGACTGTTGTAGACAAGATTTGTTGCTGGTGTTGCACCTCTTTTTATAATTTATTTGGATCAACAACATTGTTACAACCAAAAATCTTTAAAAAAAGGGTTGGATTTCAGTTTTATAGTGTAATAAAAAAATCATCAATTTTATCCAAAACAGATTTCAGTTGTAATATTTAAAAGATTCGGGTCTACGGGCATAAAAAAATTCAAATAAATCCATCTGTTTTATCAGAAATACAAAAACATTCAGTTAACAAGAGAACCAGCCTAAAATTATTATCATCTTTTTTACTTTGAACGATGAATATTTACAGATAATGCGAATATAACGAAGATAAATGAGTCAGAAAAAAAAGATATATTTTCTTATGAGAATTAGATTCACGATATCGTATAACATTAAAATTTCCAGCTAAAAATATATACTGATTTTAATTATGGTTGTGATTCAAACCCACGATTATATTGAAATTTTCGGCTAAAAATATATAAATTTAATGAATAGGCTTTCATGGTTGTTCCACTGTGGTTTTGCAGCATTGTAGCCATGAAACACAGTCTGCAATGGGTAGTGAGGTCTATGATGCTGATATTTGACCATGGTATCTGTGCAATATCTGTAGAAAATATTTCTAAAAATTTAAATTGAAATTTTGTAATCAATTATTTAAACCGAACTAACTGTATGGTGGTATGCTAGGTTAACTAAGAAAAATTGTATAAAATAATCCCCACCATGGGGAGTGGGATAAGGCTAATAACAAACAGAAACTCAAAAATGGACGCAATGTATGTGAACTCCCCTGCAAATTTTTTAAGAAACAACTACCTATGTGCTCTGGCTGATCAAGAATATTGCCAGGTAAAAGAACTGTAAAGATATCAGATCATACATAATTATGCCTTCCTTTGAAGGACGACATATATGCAATGCGAGGTAGATCAATTTTTACATAATTTGTTTTTTCTTCCCTTTCTAGAAGGTATCTTGTTGTAACAAACGTTACATAAATCATAGTCTTCCAGTCTGTTAAAAAAAGGCAACATAACAAGAACACAAATTGAATATATAACATCTGAAAATCCAAATTCTTACACTTTGGACTTAAAACTGGATCCCTTAATTGGAAGCATGCCGCATCTATCGCATAGAACGCCTGTGTAAAATAAACTCTCTACCGCAAAGTGGGACCTTGGAAAAAAAGGCATCGAAGAATGAAGTGCCCCGTCTTCTCTATTATTTAGTATTAGGGTGAATCGGTGATTCAGAAGAAATCTGAGTCTCATTTAAAGTGTTTTTATCATTATGCATTGCAAGTGTAGATGAAGGATTTGCTGGAGCATGTCGATAACTTTGCTCCAAAACATATGGTTCATGTACAGTAACGGTATTTTTTCCGCGAACAGAAGAACTACCAATTTATGTACCTTCATAGTTGTCTATGTATTTTTTTCAGCTGCAACGAGTAATTCTTCAAGTGAAGACAATGGTCTAGCTGCATTTGCAATCTGTCCAGGATCGCTCTGATTTTTAACGAAATAAGCAATTTCATTGGTTATCTGAGTAGGGAAATCCCATGGTTTTGATGCACAAGGAGCATTAAGATCCAGTGGATTACTTGGAACAACATTTGTAGACGGTGTGCTTGATTATGAATCACAAATGGGGTCAGCTTGATTTACGACCTTAGAGACTTGATCAACAAGGTTTGACAATGCAAGCGAGAAAGACATAGCTTTCTTCACATCCTTATGAATATTATCCTGTACGCTTTTAAATTGCTCAGATTATATCACTTCAAAAGTAGGAGAATTTGATATAGCTTTATCTGCAACATTTAACAGCTTCAAGAGCGCTGTCATGAGTGGATTCGTAACAGGTTTTGATTGTACGTTGGTGACAGGTGCAGTTTCATGCCGTGAAGATTCAGCAGATGATGTGTCTGGCTCTGACTTCAACTCAACAATTATTCGAAGAGGGTTCAAGCGCTGACTGATAATTAGGGGCGAGCAATATTTGGTTAGAACCAAATTAACCGACCAAACAGGTTCATTTCGGTCAGTTGAGTTCGGTTATGAAATTATATCGGTTTAAAATCCGTTTGTAAAATAATTTTATTTTGGTTATCGGTTTAACTGAATTAACCGAACTTTTATTATATTATCCAAATTCATGGAATTGTAATACCCTTAACAATTGGTTTAGCAATAAAAAAATAAAACACATCTATTAAAGATATGTTAATTTTTCTTATAAACTTAAAATAAACACTCAAAATACTTTATATAAACATAAGTATATGTTTTTCATTGATTAAATCAATCATTTGAATACTAATATATGGTAAATTTTCTTGATTTCTTAGTCCAGTTTAATCGGCAACCGACCGAATTAACCGAAATTAATCCGGTTTGGTTTGGTTTTGAATTTTTTCGGGTTGACATTTTTTAGCTCAAAACCAATCGAACTGACCAAACGATCACCCCTGTATGAATATGCGCTTATATGATTTTTGTTTGATGATAATAAGCATATATATACATTC
The DNA here is from genome assembly GCA_030765085.1 of Allium cepa. NCBI lineage: Eukaryota > Viridiplantae > Streptophyta > Magnoliopsida > Asparagales > Amaryllidaceae > Allium > Allium cepa. The sequence continues at coordinate 572,469,488 of CM060937.1, read as the reverse complement.
GTTTAAATGTATTTGTTAATGTACTATTTTATTTTCATAGATTAAATAAATATTTGCTGAATAAAATTAAATACACAGAATTTGAATTCAAACAGAAATTTTATTCAAACAAATATTTATTACATTTATGAATAGTACAAATTCAAGCTCTCACTATACATATACAATTTTGATTGTAATTACATCACAATTCAATTTACATAAATGTCTCACTACATATCACTCACACTCGTAGTTTATCTTCAATTTCATTCCAGTTAGAATCCAGCATCTGAGCAATCTGCAAAAATATTCACTAACGCAGTAAAATTGAAAAAAAAAATTTGCAATATAAAATGAAATATGATTTTTGAAAATATGATTTGCCTCAGTTATTTGGGTTGTTCGTCATCATTCACATTTGAATTCATCACACACGAACAATGTGACATGCACAGTGTATCACTGTACATGCCACAAGGCCGTGCACATCAATATACACTTGATAATGCTACAGGGACAGGTGAGCACAGGTCAAACCAAATGAAAAGCCGGGTTCAACTCACGTGGAATATATTTAAAATCACGACACGAGCACAAGGTCAAACCCGAGTTTTGAAACTGGATTCAACTCAAGTGAAATTTCAAAAATCAACATGAATGGATGCAAAGACCAGCTGCAACATGAATGTACACAGAAACACCAAAGGATCAGAGACCAAGTTCATATGTACTATATGGTAATGCACCAACCAGAAAATCAAGTTCAGTAAGGCAATGCGCCAATATGTCCAGTTACAACTACAGAGACCAAGTTCATATGCACAGTGCAGACCACAAAGAAATGCCACCAAGCAAACAAAGACCGGAAAGCACAAGTAAATCAATACAGCAACTCAAAGACCACAAGTATACAACTACAGCTCTCAATGTCAAAGAAACAAGTTCAGCTACTCAATGCAACATGGACTGCAACAAACAAATGAATGCAACAAGCATGAATAGTTCAGCGTGACAAAATGAATGCATAAATGACCACTCAAACCAAAGTATAGTGAAGACAATTGAACAACTACAAGGTCAGAGAAACAACACAAACCAAACTACGACCACCAAGTACAACAATGCACAAGTGACACAACAAACTTCAATGACCAGTTCATGCATGCATCAATGACCAAATACATAAACATCATTAAGAGTACAAGTCCAAATACACAATCCAGGCAGCAAGTACATCATGAAACCAAAGGCCGAGCAACTGATATATGGTGATGCAGTCAACAACTACACAACTGCAAGTACAGGTTTCAATATCAAAGAAACAATTCCAGAACAAATGTCAATGCCGAGAAACAGTGTGACAAAGATCGCCAGACGTAGTCAAAGCCGTAATTCACAGTAAAGTCGAAGGTGACAAAAGATTAAAAGTGCAGGGATGACCAAGTCAAGAAAATCAAAAACGTATCTTTGAAAAAGTCACAAACCAAAAAGAGGAAAGTTTTTTCTGCCGTATCGATCAAATCGAACGTTTCATAATCAAAGCCGTGCGCATCAAGTCAGGAAAGCATGAATTAGGAAAGTGCAGAATTCATATAAATACATCACCCAAATCATCATCGGCAAGTGTGGAAATATCGAATCGAATCCAAATATAAACCCACAATCATCATCGGCAAGATAATCACTGCATCGAGTTCGAATACAAGAAATCATAAAAGCACAAATAGGAAATCACATACCGAAGCAACGGTGAACTCGATCAAAGGAGCAGCTGCGAACGAGCGCAAGCAACACAAACCAAAGAATTGATCATCAGAGAAGCCGCGAGCAAGAGCGAGAGCAACACAAAGCAAAGAATCGAATTTGAAGAAAAACCCTAATTTCAGTAGAAAGAGGATCGGCCATTATTTTCTTCACAAGGCAAAAGAAGAGGAACAGGCAAAAGAATGGGCCGGCCTTGTTTTACAAAAGGAATTTAGTTTATTTAATTAGGGTTTATTTTAAACGGGGTTTTAGTTTTAATTTGTTTTTTGTTGTTTTTACTTTTCGAGTCAAAGTATTGGTAAATCACCACCTAGGTTGTAGGTAGTGTCAGATTGTCTAATTAGAATTAGTTCGGTGAGCAGGGTGTGCGAGTTTGCAAAACTCTATAGGCGGAAGCAAGGGTTTGCGAGTTTGCAAAACTCTATAGGTGGGAGCAGGGGTTGCGAGTCTATTAGAGTGTTTGTAAGAGGGAGCAGGGTTTGCGAGTCTGTTAGAGTGTTTGTAAGCGGGAGACTGTTTAATTCTAATAGAAATCTAGGAATGCAGCAGTAGGCAGGGGTTGCCGAAGCTGGGTAAATTTTGTGTGTGATTTACTTTTCAGCATATTTATTTCTACAGTTTGTTTCTGTGTTTAAATCGAGAAAATTTGCTATAACCCTATTCACCCCCTCCCCCCTCTAGGGTTAATCTAGATCCTACAAGTGGTATCAGAGCACGGTATTTTTCTTTAACTCTAGAGTCATGAATCCATCAAATAATGCTTTTTCTGAGGGGCAATCTATTGTTAGGCCACCCAATGTTTAATGGGAATGATTATGCTTATTGGAAAGTTAGGATGGGTATTTATCTTAGTTCTGTTGATTATGATGTTTGGGACATTATTGAAAGTGTCTATAAATCTCCCACTATAACTATTGGTGATACTGAGATTCCTAAACCTAAGGATAGGTGGGATGCTAACGATAAGAAATTAAAAACTACAAATGCTAAAGCCATGAATGCTTTGATCTGTGCTCTTGATAAGAATGAATTTAATAGAAATTCTCATTGTAAAACTGCACAGGAAATTTGGCATACCTTGGAGGTGACACATGAAGGAACTTCTCAAGTCAAGGAGTCTCGTCTAGCCTTATTCAGCAATGAATACGAGAACTTTGTGATGGACAAAGGCGAGAGCATAAAGGACATGTTTGGACGCTTTTCAACTTTGGTGTACAACGCTAGAGCGCTTGGGAAGGTATTCACTGAGGTAGAGCTTGTGAGGAAGGTGCTACGAGTCTTACCGATGAGATTTGAGGCAAAAGTCACGGCAATACAAGAATCGAAAGATCTTAGTAAACTAAGCATGGAGGAGTTGATCGGCAACTTGATGACATATGAGCTTGAGCTAAAAGCAAAGGAGGAACGCAACAACTCCGAACCAAAGAAGAAGACAATTTCCTTAAAGATCAAAGAAGAGAGCGATGAAGAAGAAGAAGATCCAATTGAAGAGCTTGCAATGGCTGTCAATAATCTTAGAAAATGGTCAAGATTCAAGCCACGCAAGAAGAAAACAAATGGTAATAGGTCAAAAGATTCTGACAATTACGATAATGAATCAACGTGCTTTAACTGCAACAAGCCTGGCCACTTCAAACAACAATGCCCACTTCTGAAAAACAACAGAGGAAAGAAAAAGAAGAAGTAGGCCTTTGCAGCGACTTGGGATGATGAAGAAGGAGAGGAAGTTTTGAATAGTAGCTCAGAGGAGACTAACTTGTGTCTTGTGGCAAAATCAGATTCAGAAGCAAGCTCAGAGGAATCTAGTGAGGTAGATGACTATTCTTATAAAGATCTTGTTTTTATGTGTCTTGATCTGACTAAAGTAGTTGGTACTCTTGACTCTAAAATTGAAAAACTGAGATCTGATAGGAGAGAACTTGCTCGTGAAAATTTTAGGTTAGAAACTGAACTTGAAAATATTCAAAACCTAGAATGTAAAAAATGTAAAATTTTAGATTTAGAATTATCAAGACTTAAGAATAGCTTTGAGAATCTTGAAAACGAAAACTTGAGCCTTAAGGAAACCATTGACACTAGGAAAAAGGATTTTATAAATAGATGCACCTCACTTGTCACTGAAAACACAACACTAAAAACCAAAGTCCAAAATCTTGAGAAATCTCTGAATAACTTTTCAAGAGGCGAAAAATCTTTCAACATGCTATTGGGAAATCAAATTTTTGCTAACAACAGAAAAGGACTAGGTTTTGGGAAAACACAAGTTGATGGTAGTGCAAAAGGTAAGAGTGTCTTTGATAGATGTGAAATAATTGGACATCGTGTTGAAAATTGTAGTCATAGGAACAAGAACACAAAATTTATACAAGTTTGGGTTCCTAAGAATTCTACAAACAAATTTCATGTCTATTGGAACAAGAATGAAAGGACTAAACAAGTTTGGGTTCCAAAGGGTTTGTTTATTCACAATGCTTCAGCCACTAACAATCATGGACCTATAAAACAAATAGGTCACAAAAATCTTTCATCGTGTAGGTATGGTGGCAGGCTAAGGAACAACAATAGTGTTTTCTGGATTTTGGCTATTCCAGAAACACAACGGGCAACAAAGAAAAAGTTCCTTAGCCTAGTACAAAGGTGACAGAGTCACAATGGGCAACCACGAAAAATTATCGTAAAGGTAAAACAGGTGAAGGTATATTAAATGTGACAATCTGAACCGTATTCTAAATGAAATCAGCCAATATTGAGACGTTGTAAAGATGATGTTTGTTGATTCTGACTTGTTCAACATAGTTGGCCAATTACATTTGTGCCAAAAATACTATTCTCTGAATTACTTCATATATATTAGTTTGGATTAAAAATAGTGTTTTGTTGGATGATAATATTTTTTCCGGCTAACTCTGTATTCACGGTTTTCTGATTATTTACATGGCTTCAATTCAAATTCAAAGAATGTCATTTAAATTGTTGTTAAAATTGAGTTTGAAATTTTTCTATGCACACTTCGTGATCTGGTCTATCAAATTTAATTAGTAATATTTTGGAGTAAAAGAGAAATTCAGATGCAGATTACACAGGTAATCTAGTTGACAGAAAACTTACTAGTTGAACGTGATTTATGGGGAGACATTTAGTAACTGCATCGTTTTTCGAAGAAAATATCTGCATACTTTTCATTACAAATAATTTTCAATTAGCAGAATTTTTTTTTCTCATATAACCCCTTCGAGAAAATAACTGTTGACCATATTTTCAGATTAGTCATTTTTATTTGATTTTAAATGACAAATTTTGACTAATCCGACTCCCTACTAATTATCAAAAAGATAAATAGTGATTGAAAAGGTGATAAGTGTTGATATTTAACATACATTACTCAAGAGAGTATATTTGGAAAATTTCTTTAGGAATTCAAACAAGAGTTATAAAACTTTTTGTTGGGTAAAGATTCCATGACCATTTCTATATCTAGCATATTTCTATCGACCATTGTTTATCAAATCTTAAATATAGTTTGTCGATATATGGTACTCTAATCAGGGATCAATTGTTTTTCATTTCATATTTTTTGTAAAAATAAATAAATACCAAAGTATTCACTCTCATTTAAAAGTCCTCACGGTTATGCATGGGTGAATTACTTGGATTTTTGATTATTTGCTTCCATGCTCATTTAAAAGTCCTTATGGTTATGCATGTATGGAACGCATATCAAAATTAATTGATTAAATAGACAAGTTGATTCTAATCCCATTTAAAAGTCCTCACGGTCATGCGTGGTTAGAAGATACATGATTTCATTTTTAAAATTAAATTGGAATACTACTAATCTCATTTAAAAGTCCTAACGGTTATGCATGATTAGTAGATATTCAAATTCCTGATATAGATGTACCACAAGTTGATACAATTGTATGATTTTATATTAGAACATCATTTCCATTCTTTCTAAAAGTGGAATATGTGCCTAGCAAGGGTAGTTATGATTTTTGTTTGATTTTTATTGAAGTTTAATATTTATATTCAATTTGAGTTTAATGCTGGATTAATATTGATCACTTTATCTCTATTTTCTCTAACACTATTATTCTTTTGCTGATAACAAAAGGGGGAGAGAAAAGTTAAGATTTTGTCAAATAGAATCAAGCAAAGGTCAAATAATTTTCCATTTGCATCTAGGCTTATTTGTATATTTCTATTTGTATGCATATATGTAGGGGGAGCATCGTGTAGAGAGGAAGCATTTAAATAGGGAGAGCAATTAGAGTATATCATTGATCAAATACATTTAACTCAGTCAAAATCTTAAATATATGTTTGTTATCATCAAAAGGGGGAGATTGTATGAATTTGCGCTTATATGATTTTTGTTTGATGATAATAAACATATATATATATATATACACATACATTCGTTTAAATGTATTTGTTAATGTACTATTTTATTTTCATAGATTAAATAAATATTTGCTGAATAAAATTAAATACACAGAATTTGAATTCAAATAGAAATTTTATTCAAACAAATATTTATTACATTTATGAATAGTACAAATTCAAGCTCTCACTATACATATACAATTTTGATTGTAATTACATCACAATTCAATTTACATAAATGTCTCACTACATATCACTCACACTCGTAGTTTATCTTCAATTTCATTCTAGTTAGAATCTAGCATCTGAGCAATCTGCAAAAATATTCACTAACGCAGTAAAATTGAAAAAGAAATATTTTTGCAATATAAAATGAAATATGATTTTTAAAAATATGATTTGCCTCAGTTATTTGGGTTGTTCGTCATCATTCACATTTGAATTCATCACACACGAACAATGTGACATGCACAGTGTATCACTGTACATGCCACAAGGCCGTGCACATCAATATACACTTGATAATGCTATAGGGACAGGTGAGCACAGGTCAAACCCAAATGAAAAACCGGGTTCAACTCACGTGCTATATATTTAAAATCACGACACGAGCACAAGGTCAAACCCGAGCTTTGAAACTGGATTCAACTCAAGTGAAATTTCAAAAATCAACATGAATGGATGCAAAGACCAACTGCAACAGGAATGTACACAGAAACACCAAAGGATCAGAGACCAAGTTCATATGTACTATATGGCAATGCACCAACCAGAAAATCAAGTTCAGTAAGGCAATGCACCAATATGTCCGGTTACAACTACAGAGACCAAGTTCATATGAACAGTGCAGACCACAAAGAAATGCCACCAAGCAAACAAAGACCAAAAAGAACAAGTAAACACAGCAACTCAAAGACCACAAGTATACAACTACAGCTCTCAATGTCAAAGAAACAAGTTCAGCTACTCAATGCAACATGGACTGCAACAAACAAATGAATGCAACAAGCATGAATAGTTCAGTGTGAAAAAATGAATGCATAAATGACCACTCAAACCAAAGTATAGTGAAGACAATTGAACAACTACAAGGTCAGAGAAACAACACAAACCAAACTACGACCACCAAGTACAACAATGCACAAGTGACACAACAAACTTCAATGACCAGTTCATGCATGCATCAGTGACCAAACACATAAACATCATCAAGAGTACAAGTCCAAATACACAATCCAGGCAGCAAGTACATCATGAAACCAAAGGCCAAGCAACTGATATATGGTGATGCGTCAACAACTACACAACTGCAAGTACAGGTTTCAATATCAAAGAAACAATTCCAGAACAAATGTCAATGCCGAGAAACAGTGTGACAAAGAATGGCCAGACGTAGTCAAAGCCGCAATTCACAGTAAAGTCGAAGGTGACAAAAGATTAAAAGTGCAGGGATGACCAGGTCAAGAAAATCAAAAACGTATCTTTGAAAAAGTCACAAACCAAAAAGAGGAAAGTTTTTTCTGCCGTATCGATCAAATCGAACGTTTCATAATCAAAGCCGTGCGCATCAAGTCAGGAAAGCATGAATTAGGAAAGTGCAGAATTCATATAAATACATCACCTAAATCATCATCGGAAAGTGTGGAAATATCGAATCGAATCCAAATATAAACCCACAATCATCATCGACAAGATAATCGCTGCATCGAGTTCGAATACGAGAGATCATAAAAGCACAAATAGGAAATTACATACCGAAGCAACGGTGAACTCGATCAAAGGAGCAGCTGCGAACGAGCGCAAGCAGCACAAACCAGAGAATTGATTATCAGAGAAGCCGCGAGCAAGAGCGAGAGCAACACAAAGCAAAGAATCGAATTTGAAGAAAAACCCTAATTTCAGTAGAAAGAGGATCGACCATTATTTTCTTCACAAGGCAAAAGAAGAGGAACGGGCAAAAGAATGGGTCGGCCTTGTTTTACAAAAGGAATTTGTTTATTTAATTAGGGTTTATTTTAAAGTGGGTTTTAGTTTTAATTTTCTTTTTGTTGTTTTTACTTTTCGAGTCAAAGTATTGGTAAATCACCACCTAGGTTGTAGGTAGTGTCAGATTGTCTGGTTAGAATTAGTTCAGTGAGTAGGGTGTGCGAGTTTCCAAAACTCTATAGGCAGGAGCAAGGGTTTGCGAGTTTGCAAAACTCTATAGGCGGGAGCAGGGGTTGCGAGTCTATTAGAGTGTTTGTAAGCGGAATCAGGGTTTGCGAGTCTGTTAGAGTGTTTGTAAGCGGGAGACTGTTTAATTCTAATAGAAATCTGGGAATGCAGCAGTAGGCAGGGGTTACCGAAGCTGGGTAAATTTTGTGTGTGATTTACTTTTCAGCATATTTATTTCTGCAGTTTGTTTCTATGTTTAAATCGAGAAAATTTTCTATAACCCTATTCACCTATCTACATCAGTACATGTCAGTATAAGGTCGGTATCATGGCTGAACTTGAAAAGCGAGCAAATTTTTTGCTCTGAGTTTGGTCATGTTGTGATCCATGAGCCTTAGATGGACGTGAGCTCCAATTCGTCTAAGCGTATCTCCATATTAACCTTAAATGTCAGGAAAAGAAAAGGTGAAATGACAGATGTACATGCAACTGAGAGAGTATTAATAACATGATACATAATGAGGTCTAATACATTAATACATAGCATAATACCTATAGAGTACTAACAGACTGTTTCCTAAAGTATTACGGCGGTAATAGTAGGACAAAGTTCGGAGATAATAAAGTCATATGTCAAAGTTAATCCCTTCCTATATAAAGTAGATTGCACACTAAAGAGACTGGTGGATATTCAATGATGCATCTCATCAAACTGTGCACAACAGACATACTATGATTGCAGTACTTTTTGAATAGCAATGAACTGTGTACTCTATAGAATTAAGTTTCTATACGTATTTTTTAAACGACCATCCAAAACAAGCTATGTAGAGAAATAGTGTCTATAGAATACATAAATTAAAAGAGAAGAACCTTATACAAACTGTGTTACTAGGTTAGTATCATAAATTGTGTGCAAGTAAATGAGTATGCGTGAACAATAACTGTATCGTATAAATGATTGCCATCACAAGTGCAAGAAAAAATTATTATCTAAACTAGCAGGTACACACTCATGGACAAGAGGAACGAAAGATAAAAGCATAAGATTTTGATGTACTAGAATGGCAGCGCCAAGCAATACCTAACACCACCTTGACGCACAAAGGTGTAACAATATCTGACAGAGCTGCCATGAAAAAGAAGAAAAACAAAATCGCTGCAAGCCTTAGGTTCCAAAATTGGACCCCATGTTCAGTCCAAGGTAATGATAATAAAATCAGTGCTTAATCAAGAATCATGAAACTATCTTTCTTATGTTATTAATGCTCAAATTAGGAAATGGGTCAAAGGGGCCGGCAGGCAAACCTTGTATAAAACCAATCCTACTCATCTTAAATTCAATTGGAAACATCCATGATATATGAGACAGATGGCCCTAATGTATAGTTTAGCTAGAACCATTCAAAACAAAATTTGTTGGAAGCAGAAATATAAACAAGTAAATCGGTATCAATAGATAATTCTTACGTACATGTCCAGAACTCACCATCAAACCTTTTTGATGTTCAATTTAGAAAAAACAATAATAAAGCTAGAAATTAACGATTATAATCGATTCATGCACTGATGCACTCCATAAATCACATATAGCTTCAATCTTCCAACAAAACCATTAAAACAGTCCACATATTTTAGAAAAAGTTGTTAAAAATCATACCTTGATGATAAGATCCCACTGCTCAGCATGCTGCTCCATTTCAGAGATGAAAAAAGAAGGGAGTATTGGGAGGGCCAGCGTAAGATGTAACCGAGAAGCTTAAGAAAATTAAAGAAAATCCCTAAATTTAAATTTAACCCTCATATTGATGGTACGATGACCTTAAATTTTACCCTCATGTTTATCAAGCAAAATCAAGCTATCAAAATCCATCATAAGGAAAATCAAAATATATTTTGAGTATTTAAATATAATTTATGATTCCTGATTGCAACTTATGATGAGCTGCTCGCAACGTGAAGAAGTAGCTAAATAGCGATGAAGTTGTTGATCTGGTGATCCGGTTAGGTTAGCCGATGGTGAAGACGGGAAGAATCGGAGTTTGTTTGAATATATAGTAGTGGAGACTAGGGTAGCCGACTGTAAAATTGAGGAAGAAACAGTATACCTGAAGCATAGAAATAGCAGAACGAAAAATTAGGCATTCAATTTGGAGACGAAGGAAACGGGAAGAAGATTACGAGATAGAGGGCATATAATTTGGACTTTAGAGAAATTGATTTTGGACAATGACAGTAAACAAACCTCTCTAACGGTCGGTTTGATAAAAAGGACTCGGTTTTTATGTTTTCCTTTTAAACGCTAAAATATATTGAAAATTAATATTTCCAAGAGAGTTGAATTTCTAGAAACGGTTCAAATTTTACAAAATAATATTTAATATCAAATAAATTTATTCTTTTGAATTCAAATTTTGTGAAAAGATTCAAATTGTTTCAAAAATACATATTCATTTTTTATAAAAGCCAGTTGTTTTATACATTTTTAAACAATGGGATATAGATAAAATTGAGATATTATAGTTTTATAAAAAAGACTCGGTTTTTATGTATTCTTTTTAAATGCTAAAATATATTGAAAATTAATATTTCCAAGAGAGTTGAATTTCTAGAAATAGTTCAACTTTTAGAAAATAATATTTAAATATCAAATAAATTTACTCTATTGAATTTAAATTTTGTGAAAAGGTTCAAATTGTTTCAAAAATACATAATTCATTTTTTCCAAATGTTTAAGATTTTAAAAAAGTTTGAAACGTTTTGGAAAGTATTGATGATATTTTAAGAGATTTAAAAAGTCTGTGTAAACCATAAAGAAATTTTAAAAAGCCAAAATAACTCAAAATGTTGGCAATTAGCTAATTAATATAAAAATTATTAAAGAAAAATGAAGAAAGCATTTTTTCAGTAAATTCAAAAGATATACTAAAAAAAATTAAATACTAAAAAAATATGTGAATTTTCCAGAACAGTTTTAATAGTCACATGAGAATCATATCATACGTATTATTAGACCTTTTAAAATAACAAAAAATTATATTTTAGCTATCTTAAATATGCTTTTGTATCTTCGCAAGTATTTGCACTATGTAATCAAATGATTACACCACTCTTTCCAAATCATATGAATCAAAGAGTGAAATATATGTTTCAAAGTTTTTTTTAAAATATTTGGATTTTGGTCTTATCATTTAATGCAGTTTAATGGGTTTGGCAAGGTTTAAGCATGTAAACTAATTACAGATAGTACATTTCTTTATAATTATTGTAAAATATGAACAAATTTAGTAAAAATATTTAATAAAATCATCGCTGAAAGGGCAGAGTCGCAGCCAACCTACAACCTTATATTTAAGTATGAATTTGAACACATATGGAGACATAGTAGTTGTTTATGGATCTAAAATAATTTTCTTAACACCTTTTGAGGATGTTAAAATGACTTTGAAGATTGACTTACGGATTTGAAAATATGCTGGGACGTCCAAATATCCAACGGTCATTTTCATAGTTATTTTAACACTCTTAAAAAGAAGGTTAATAGCATTGAGCTTCAATTTGTTTAACAAGAAAAGATGCATGACATTATAAATGGTAAGAGTGGTCAAATAGTAATAATGGTGGAAAACGCGGTAAATGATCTTACGTCTTTTTAGTATCACATCTTTTCTATATTTGATCCATAATCAAAATGCAATTCATAAAAGCAAATCTAAAACTTATATACATAAAATAAGTATTTTTTTGAATTTATTTTAAATCAACATTTAAATAAAAGAAATTGGATTTCATAAATATTTTAATGGATTTTATTATGAAGTTTTGATATTTTTAAAAGAAAAACCTTAAATTTTCTTCTTCTTTGGATTCTTTTAACCTTTTCTCAGAAATAATTGATTAATAAAAATGTAGCTTCTACATATCATTTTGTATTTCCTTTGCTTTCATTTTTTTAATAAATAAAATGAAAATTTGTTCTTTTTTAGCAAATGCTAAATATTTTGAATATTCTATAGAAAATTTTGAATTTTATTTGAAAAGCAACGAAATCCTATGGAAAGTATTGAACTCTTTCACAAAAACTACAACTCTTTTGGCAAAATTGAACTTTCCGTTGTATAGTTTGTTTTTTAATTTTGCAAACATTTTGTTGATTTTATCCATGATGTGTGAATTTGCAACCACTGAAAATGAGAGGTTATTGAAACACGCATCAAACATGTAGTATTGTGTAAGTGTAAACAAATATAGTACAAGAACGCGGATGATAATAAAGTAGTTTGTCTTCGTAAATGATTGGGGTAATATCGAGTTGTACTGTTTGGTTTCTGTAATTTGAATTACTTTCTGGTCCGCCTAATCGAAGTTATTTGGAAGTTCACTTATTTGTTTTATTGACTTATAAAGCTCATTATATAATTAGCTTAATCAAGATGTCAATTCCTGAAGTAATTTTTTTGTGGAAAAAAAAACAATAATCTGACATAAGCTGGAATTAAAATTTACATTTTTGCAACTACACATGTGAATGGTGATACCAGCATTTTACTACATTCAGAAAAGGCTAATTGGTGCTACCGCAACAACCAATAAGGTAAAATTGTCATCTTAGTTCCACATTGCAAAATTTTAGTGAATAATTCTGTACTAATATCAAGTCCTCACCTGACAGTTGCTGAGCTCAGTAAAGTGAGCTTGTGACCAAGCCGGGTTAAAGTGATGGAGTGTTGGGTAATATTTTTGCTCTCAATCCAATCACCAAATATATTTTACAATCGTTTTTCCATTGATTCAACAAACGATTTTATAAATCTGTGATCACACAGTAGAGTCATGTATGACCAAACAATTAAAACGCATAGAGAATCACACACATACACAAAGACCAAATTACCCTTGCAAACACAAAGAAAGAGCAAAATATTATCAGAGCCAGGTTTCGATCCTGGGACCTGTGGGTTATGGGCCCACCACGCTTCCGCTGCGCCACTCTGATGTCCAATAAACTTCAAGAATTGCATTATTTAGAATAATGTGCAAGCTGCTCCTAAATTTTATCCCAAAGCATATTATCTTGTATTGTATAGAGCGTGGAAGATATTTCTTCCACAAAATCAGTAAATTGTATTATCCATACATATTAAACTCTATGCATCATCATATCATCACTTGTAGCCAAATTTAGTCTGAGTTTGATATGTCAACATATCACCAACCATATGTCGACATAAAGTTGTTTCAGACTTAAAATAAACTTGGATTTTTGAAGTGAAGTAGTTTTAAAAGCGTTCAGAAAATACTTTATATTTTAAGCGCTGAAGGACTTTGTGTCATATAGTGATTGTTTACACAGATCTAAGATACACAAATAAACATTATAGGATACTCAAGTAAATATTGTACTTGATTTTCTTATATTTGACGCATTTATCTCAATTTCGAGTATTCCTCTTCTTTTCACATTTGTGTCTTCAGAATCAAACTAGTATTTCATAAAATTAAAAAAAACGTCCTAGTATTGCCACTGCCACTACAAATTCTTAGTAATATATAGTGGTAATGTTATAACTTTTAAAATTGTTACCCTCAAAATCACTATAAGCATTTCAGTGTATGCATATTTTTTTTCTCTTCTTATTATCGTGCCTAGGCCTGTCAAACGGGTTAGGTTGGGTCAACATGGGTTGGGTCGAGTTTGATCCAACCCATTTATGACCCATTCTCTTCAACCCATTTATAACCCAACCCATTTATGATCCAACCCACTTAATAAGCGGGTTACCCATTTAACCCATTTAAAGATTTAAATTTAATTTGACTAATAAAAAACAAATAAAAATAATATAATTCTAATTTTTATGTTTTGAGATCCGAAATTTAAATTCTATATTCTAATTTTCATGAAAATTCAAATATGGGGATGGAGTAGCATATTATTTTCTATGTACAACTGTTAGTCTCCTTGGAGAACTAGTGTGCGTTCACACGATAAAGTATCCGAGTGTTGCATACTGTTCGTAATTTAGGTGAAAGTTAATCGGTCGAAGTCTTGCTTAATTTCGAGTTAGAACGAAGGAGTTATTACAGTCCGAACAAAAAAAATAGCGGCTTCTAGACTAGGTGGAGTTCAAACATAGGGATGTGGTAGTCTTTTATTTTCTAAGTACAGCTGTCGGGTTACCCATTTACCCATTTAAAGATTTAAATTTAATTTGACTAATAAAAAAAAATAAATATAAAATAATTCTAATTTTTATGTTTTGAGATCCGAAATTTAAATTCTAAATTCTAATTTTCATCAAAAGTCGAATATGGGGAAGAAGTAGCATATTATTTTCTATGTACAACTGTCAGTCTCCTTGGAGAACTATAGTGTGCGTTCACACGATAAAGTATCCAGGTGTTCCATACTGTCCGTAATCTAGGTGAAGTTAATAGGTTGAAGTCTTGCTTAATTTCGAGTTAGAACGAAGGAGTTATTACAGTCCGAACAAAAAAATAGCGGCTTCTGGACTAGGTGGAGTTCAAACATAGGGATGTGGTAATCTTTTATTTTCGAAGTACAACTGTCAGTCTCCTTGGAGAACTACAGTGTGCGTTCACACGATGAAGTATTTGAGTGTTCCATACTGTCTGTAATTTAAGTAGGGGTTGATCGGTCGAAGTCTCGCCTGATTCCGAGTTAGAACGAAGGAGTTATTGCAGTCTGAACAAAAAAAATAGCGGCTTCTGCACTAGGCGGAGTTCAATATGCAGATGTGGTAGCCTGTTATTTTCTAAGTACAACTGTCAGTTCCCTTAGAGAACTACAGTGTGCGTTCACACAATGAAGTATCCGAGTGTTCCATATTGTCCATAATTTAGGCGGAAGTTAAGCGGTCGAAGTCTCGCTTAATTCCGAATCAGAATAAAGGAGTTATTACAGTCTGAAAAAAAATAGCGGCTTCTACACTAGGCGGAGTTCAAATATAGGGATATGGTAGCCTATTATTTTCTAAGTACAACTGTATGTCCCCTTGGAGAATTACAGTGTGCGTTCACACGATGAAGTATCCGAGTGGTCCATACTGTCCGTAATTTAGGTTGGAGTTGATTGGTCGAAGTCTCGTCTGATTCCGAGTTAGAACGAAGAAGTTATTGCAGGCTGAACAAAAAAAATAGCGGCTTTTGCACTAGGTGGAATTCAAATATGGAGATGTGGTAGCCTGTTATTTTCTAAGTACAACTGTCAGTCTCCATGAAAAATTATAATGTATGTTCAAAATTCTTATTTTTCAAATTTAGATTAAAATTTAATGTTTTTAATAAATGGGTAAATGAGTTGCCATTTATAACCCTTTTAAAAATGGGTCAACCCAACCCATAACTCATTTTATAATATTTATAAATGGGTTGACCCAACCCATTTATAAGTAGGATAGATGGGTTGGGTCAAATTTTGACAGGTCTAATCGTGTCTAGTGTCACCAAGTGTACATATATTATTGTATTTCCAATACTGATCCCGTATATGCCTGCATAAGCAGTGCCTGCCCGGTTATTCTCGAGAAAAGATTTTCTTGTGATATATTGTTTACCTATGCTAACAGGTGAATGGAGATTATCTGCTAATTTTTTTCCTCTGATGTATGAAATTCTGTTTAATTGATTCCTTATGTTTCATTTTTTATAAGTTCACCCCCACTGTTTCAAGTCTTGTTTATCTCATCTAAGATCTCGCTCGAGATCTCATTTTAGAACTTGTGCGAGACGAGATTTAGTGAAACGAGACAATAAACTTTTTTATACCTTATTTGACACCCATCTCGTCCAAGATACTAAGATCTCAAGAAGAATTTGAGATAAATCTTAATATAAGATCTCATGTGAGGATGTTTTTCTATTTACATATTTCTTTAACTTCTTATATGGCTCCAAAAGAAATTGCACGCTAATGACTTTTTGCTAGTTCTCCAATTCCAATTTATTTTTTATTTTTTAACGAGTAAGAAAAAATATATGACTTATTGTTTATTTTCTATTTTTAATATTCAAATGAGTAGAATTCATTTAATCAATATCAAATCTATCATGTAACCACTCTCGTCTAAGAAGAAAAATTAATATTATCGTTCATTATGAATTATGTACGTTGTTAAGTTTATATGTGGATAACAATTATGGTGAAAATCTTTATAATATCAATTTTGGACACTTAAGTTACTCCAAGATAGTCTCGATATAGACTTTCAAATCTGAGATATCAACCCGAGATGTACACCCGAGATACACTCATCTCACTCAAGATCTCGCCTGATACGAGATATTGTGTGTAGAATTCCCAAGATGAGACGTGAGCGAAATTCGAGATTTAAAACCTTGTTCGCCCCTTCATCAGATAATGTTTATAATGTGCAAGAGCAGTCATCTTGTTTTCAAAACGTGGGTCACAATTCAATTGGATTGAAGGTGGTGTATCATGAGAAAAAAGGCTTAGGGCTACAGGGGACCTTGACTATCTTAAAGTTAACTCCATTATCCTACCTGTATATTTTATTTGTGAATTTCATGGTATATCTTTACTGCCTAAGCTAATTAGAATAATGAAGTGCCTGTTTTTAGAGTAGGCCCTTAACTTTTTCAATAATTTGTTTTATTAATTTTGATGGTACATGCTGAATTGTTTTAATGAAAAAGTAAAGGAACATAAATGTGTGTGTTAATCAGAAAGTAAAGGGGTTTGAGAATAGTAAACCACTGTTAAAACAAAAGTTATCTGGATGCAAGGTGAAGCTCTATAATGTTAGCAAATTAAGCCTACTAGGATTTTTGATGTAGAATATGCATAAACTAATGACTGAGAATCACTTGCTGGGTACAAGTTCGCCTGGGTATGGAAATGTCGAGTTATAAGTTGGTATGCAATTTCTTTATATTACTAGAATTGGAGTGGAGGGGTAACTACATCAGAATTAATCTAATAGACGTAACACTGTTACTTGTTATTCGTAACATTAGAAAAGTGTTACGAAATTATTATACAGCAACGTCAAAAAAGTGTTACTAAATTGTCAGACAGCAACGTCAGCCGTATACACAAATTGTTAAAGGTAACATTACAAAAGTGTTACAGAACTGTTACAATTACGTTGCAAATTGCAACAACAACCTATCATAGGCATGTCACCAAGGTTTTAAATTTCGGATATCAATCACATTTCGTCTCGACGATTTTAGTGACTCAGTATCGTATCGGGGGAGATCTGGGACGAAACAAGTGCATCTCGGATGCCATATCGGATTTACATATTGGACCTTAAAGTTCATCTTGGGACCATATCAGCGTATATTTCGATGTTTCATGTTTAAAATTAATTTGATTATGCAGTAATATTTACATGTACTAAAATAAATGAAAATTTAAGCTTACTTGATTTGTAAAATCACACCATATACCATGGAGAACAAAACATAAAAGAAAGCACATGTAACTCGACTAACAGCATTTTCATGCGCTACAGTGTATCAAGGTTTGAACGAAAATACTCATGATCTGAAGTAAATATGAAATTAAGTTATAAAATGCATACATGCAAGTGTCCAAAAGCAAATTTGATAAAACCAAATCAGTTCATACAATACTAAAATATGATAAACAATATTAAAGAACCATATCCATGAAGTTTACACAACACTAAAAGTTTAAAACAAGTAAACAACACGTATATGTCTAGTTAAACATTACAAAAATATTGAATGAACACCACTTACATAATTAAAGTTCTAAACTGACATGAACCATTGTTATGTGAATACGAACATAACAGCAGAAAACACTACCCATTGTGATTGCATTACTTCCTACCACATAAACAAGGAAATTCTACCCTTCATGCTTGCATTACTTCCTGTTGTAGAGCATTCACAGCGCCATCAATATACATAAAATAAATGTTTGAATAAACATATAATGTTTAAGCAAAGGAAGTAGTAGTCTTAACCATGAAATTATACTTGCAAATTAAATCTATTTGTGAATTTACTTTAAATTATACTGTAAATTCAATTTTTGAATTTCATTAAAATAGAAAAAAACCCTAATTTACAAATTTACATACCTGTAAGGTGTAGAGAGATTGATCGAAGACGAAGCTGTAGACTGTCAAAAGTGATCGAGCAGTCGGAAATTGGAAGTAATCGCGAGTTGTTTGAAGTTGGAAGATGGAGTTCGTTTTTTCTAGAAGAGGGAGTTCGATTTTTTCTCTGGAGAAGAGGAGTTCGATATTTTTGACGAGCAATGTGATTTTTGAAAAGTTTAATCGGATAATGGAAATGGTTGTCTATTTTTTGAATTTTGGTTGAGACGGGCCTATATTTTTTTTTTAAAATATATCGGGGAGCTCGGAATTTCGTTTCGCTCCAAATATCGACCGATATTTGTAAATTTCGAACGATACATTCAAAACGAGATATCAACCGATATCTCATGTTTCGTTTCGCCCATGCCTTCAACCGAGATCTCGACCGAGATATCGGCCGAGATATCCGAGATTTAAAACAGTGCATGTCGCAAAAATGTTACGAGTAGAACTGTGCAGTTAACAATTAGAGCAGTAAATAACACATTGATTGTATTATCCGAGTCGTGTTTGGAAACAGTTTTCTTGAAACAATATTTCTTCCTCTACGACGCTTAAGGACATCGAACAATTATTTTCCAAGATGAAACGGACCTTCTATGCGATGCTGTGCAATAATTGTAATGAAAACGACCTCAATAGAATGTATTTTAAGAACCGAGTATTGTGAAGAGAACGGAAATGCAGAAATCTTGATTATATTTTTTGTTTTCTATCTGTCTATATATAGACGCGGAGAGGTGCACCTATTAGGTAATAGGTACCTGTTCAAACGGATGCGACTGTTGGAAATGTTGCGACCATTTACCAGATAGTGCGACTGTTTGGATAAGTGCCTACATGAAACTCGAGTTTTCTAGTGCGCTTTCAATCATATCGTTGCGCCAAACAGACGGTGGTGTTGGAGCACCCTCGTAAAATTAATCTTCTTCCATGTCTCTTTCATCATTTATAATCATATTATGTAAAATAACACAAGTGTACATTATTTTGGTCATTTTAACTGGTGACCAAAGTCTGCGTGGATTACTGACTATGACAAATCTAGATTGAAGAACCCCAAATGCTCTTTTAACACCTTTTCTCTGGGCTTCTCGCATCGTTGCAAACTTTGACGGTACATAAGTTTGGTAGATCTCCAAGTACACCAGCATATGGGGTCCAAGTCAGAGTATGATAGTCTAGCACATTGAACTCATTACGGTAGAAGGCGACATGACGCCTTGGCGATGAAACAGTGCTTTTAGGTCCTACGCACCTGTAGAAATATAAAATTGTAACTTATCAAATCCAAACAACTATACATACTATACTATACTATAGAATTAATTGTATCTGGCACCGTATGACAATGATAAATCAATCGCCCTCCTCCTCATGGTTATTCTACCTACAGGTAGATAAGCCCAACACCAAAGTTGCAAATAATATTAGATACATGATTTTAGTTGGATAAGAGAATATGAAATAACTGACGGCGAAAGTAAATAACGGAAATACCTGTACTAGACTCACACAACCACCAATGCTTGCGCTCTCTTGTAAAGCAAGCCTCGTCAACTCGCAGTACGTATACGCTAGAACTGCACTGCCCTAAGAATACTAGCGATAAACATCAAAATTTTCTAAAAATGAAAGCCATCTAAGCCATATCCGTGTCTTCAAATGATCACACATCAACCTCGTGCAAATAATATGCAATATAACGGCTCTGGCTCGTTGCTGAATCTAAATCTCCGTGGAGTCCGTTGTATGTCGTCCGTAAATTATTGCCTAAACCATCTTATCTGTATCATTTCGTTTCCCCACCACTCCTCTGCTAGAGGAGTTAAAGCTAGGAGCTCTTGGCATAAACTAAGGTAATCAACTGGATCGGCGTTGGTCAACGGAGCACCGTCTATGAGTATGCCAAGCAAGCACGCAACATCACCCAACGTGATAGACATCTTCCTAGTACGTAGGTGAAATATAGATGTTTCTGGCCTCCTTCTATCCACCAAAGCGGTGATAAGATGATGATCCAACTGGATGTGCCACACCCTAAAAACCAGTTCAAATCCAGCTTGGTCTATCAACTGTATAATGCCTGAATGAGCAGATGTTATTTTATTCATTTGAGACGAATGATCTATGGTTCCGTCCGCAGTATTGCTCTGTCAAAATATCACAATATTATCATCAACATGTACCATACAATATTATTCAATATTTGTACATTTCGAAAACTACGAATTTTACCGCGGCGAATTCCGCATGCCGTTGTTGCAAATATATAACAGATCCATCGATAGGTCCAGATAGCATCTCAAAGTGATCTACACATATATCAATTAACAAGATTTTTAAATTTATTTTCCAATATTAACACTATGAATTTACGCATTGTTTTTCAACAATTTAACAATGATTTCATCCATGCTAAGATATTTCAACAATCAATGATTGCTTATAAATCCTAAAAATCAATATTTTGCAATTTTGTTCAAAATCCTAAATTGAAAGAAATTTGATTTATCCATACCTACAGGTGCCTCCCGCGTTGAAGAGCTTGCCATGTTCTGATTTGTTGAACAAAATGCTAAATATTTTAGGCTTTGGACGAATATTTTAGATTTGAAGGATTTTGGATTTTGGATTTTTTGGAGATGAAGAGAAAAATGAGAAAGCGACGGAGGAAAAATATGGGATTCTGGTTTTGTAACAGAACCCCATTTGGGCGTCTATTGAGAAATCGTCCACTAGAGACTTTTCAAATGTCGTCCAAATTTTTTTTAAACATGTATGCTACTTTTGAGAAGTCAGTAGACGGCTTATCAAAGTCGCATACATGTTTTTGGAAATTTTTTTTTGTAATGGCGATTTTTAAAAAGTCGTCAATACGTTTTGACCAACTCATAACTGAACTGGCCAAAACAGGGCTAAAGTTGATATTAGCTTTTAAAGTGGGCTGTTTGCGACAATTAGTTTTAAAAGGGGGCTAAATTGAAAAAATAAATCCTAAATTTTGTAGCATATAACCAAATAAATAATTATTTCAGTATTAATTGAAAGCTCCATAGCTTTACCGCCTTTCAGCTTAACCAACTTAAAAATGTTGGGGAAAAAAATCAAAATTTGCTCAATTTTCATTTGCTAAACCCAATTTATGTTTCCAATACACTTGATAACAATTTCCAATTTACTTGAAAAGTATTGATAGACGCTTCTGCATGTTGCAACTGCTCGTAACCATTTATAGTAGCAGAAAATCCAACGGTGGTATGCAGCTTCACTTTTCTGGTACCGTACTGCCTTGACATAAAATGGTGCACTAGGTAACCCAACCCTTATGCTCACTCCCCCATCGTCATATCACCTATTGAAGCTCAGACGTTAAAATCATGTTAAAATGCATATTTTCCTCTCCGAAAATCATTGAAATTATAAGCTGATGTCGTTTCAACTGCCTGTATAACGATCAGATGGCGAGTATCGATCAATCGAATCCTACGGCGAAGTTGGAGAATAACTTTGAGAAAAGACAAGTAAAAAAGAAAACGTGGAGCTTAAACCGGCTCAATTATTTTGGATAAATCTGTTGTAATTTTCCTACAAAGGAAATGAAAGATCCACTCGGAATCATGGTTAAATTTTTGCGAGGTTCCGGTTGGTAAGGGGCATGTTCTCTGCTAGTGCTCTACATTTGAAAAAATATATGGATTCTTTTTTGATATATTTTAGGCTTTGGTGCTCACAGTAACTATATTTTGTTGGGTTGTACATGATTGATGTGATTTTAAGGAAATTTTTAGTACAAATTCCATGAACATGGACTAATTTTTTAAGTTTTAGAAAGTTCTAGCTTGTGTAGGTTTCGAACTAGATAAATTGGAGTTAATTTAGGAAACTAAAACAATATTTCTCCTAATTTGTAGGATTTGTTGCATTTATCTCATGTCCTGGTCTCCCTATTTTGTGTATAATATGACTAATTACTGAAATTAACTCCAAATGCTGCGATCATTTCTATGAAAACCCAATTACATCACATATAGTTTCCGTGAATTTGAGTAATTAATTATTTCCTTTATAGCAGTAGAATTATTTACTTACATGGGCATAATATAGACAGTAGAGTTTTATGAATATTTGAAATATACACTTAAGTTAGCCTAGAAATTTTAGGAAACTGGTGCACTAAGAGATCTGAAGTTAAAGCAATTTTTTATCAGTTGCATCAAAATTAGTCAACAGCAACAAAAGCGGAGTTAGAAAAGGAAAAGATGATTATATTCTCAAGTTCTCTTTGAAGCTTCAATCTGCTAAAAAAAATTGGAGAAAAGTGTATCAAGTGCAGCAGGTATTCATCATCTATTATGAAGATAATGTGCGTGGCTACCTTTTTATGGCGATTCTTCATTCTATATTAGCAATAGTTTTCTTTTTTTTTTATATCAAATGGCATGTCCATATTGAGGTTAGGTCAAAAATAAGATGCTCATCAACATGACTTTGTACTAAATTGAAATCTTCAACAAACAAACAAATTGAAACTATATGATTGTTGGAATTCCTTAAGAAATTGAATGAATGGAAATATACAAAGTCCCACATCGCCTAATTGTTGAGAGCTATATTGATTTATATATGGATTTCTCATGAGGAGGTTGGGGGCCTGGGGATCCCAAATGTATGCTTCGTTGTGAGGAGGGAGATCATGCATCTCCACCACACACGCGCGCACCGCCGTCCGTCCGTCCGACCGACCCGGGCCGGGCCGGGCTCGGGTACGGGTACGGGTCTAAAATGACAATTCTTTTTGCTAGACCATCGTTTAACGGTTTGGGCTTCGGCTGAAACTGGGCTGGGCCTGTAATTTAAAGAGAAGCGGGCGGGTGAAGATGGACGCGACTGTTCATAAAGCGGACGGCCGTTAGATGCGAGAAGTAGACGCGGGCGAATGGATGCGGCATGAGCAGGTGCGACCCGATTGAAGTGGCGCGGGCAGGCGGGTGCGACTGTACGAAGTGGTACGGACGCAACTGTTTGAGCGAACGGGTGCAGACTTGACCGTTCAGAAGAGATACGGACCAACTATAAATAAGAAGGAAAACTGATCCTTTCCTAACTCATTTTTCAGAATCCGAATCTTCTTCTTGTGACGACCTGGAATTTTTAAGCAAATTAAATTGGAATATTTAATTGATTTAAATATTCCATGGAAAATTTTAACTTGAATTTCAAATGTCAATATTTATTGGATAATTAATTGTTGGATTTAATCATCATAATTGGGTAAATTATTGAATCTGGAGTTTTAAGCCGGTTAAAAATAATTTAAAGGCTTGTAAAATTTATATTGATAACGCTGGAAATCATAGAAGTTGTAAAATTAAAATTAACAGTGGTTCGTTCAGTTCTAAAATTTTACAGTTTAAACTGAATTTAAAAATAGCCTTCTGAGACACAGTCTCGGAATTCAACGAAACCAGTCCCATTGGGTCCGTAATATTGTTTTATTATCAGATTTCAAATTTTGTAGCGTTTGGAGTTGTCGTGTGATCGTACGATAGGGAAACGCGCGGGAAATTTCGAATCGAAAATTAAACATAATAAATAATTTATGTGACTAGTCAAACTTATTTCACATCGGACCTTTTTGATTTCACTTCAAAGATCACTATAGCTCAAAGCGTTCCTCACATGCCACCTCCCTTTCTTTTCAGCTGAACAGAAGTATAATTTCACTTGAATTCAACTCCTTCCCTTCTTCAACCACATCTGCCTTTCATTCCTTAAACGGTTTCAAAAAAAAAACAAGCAAACAAACATGGCCGCAAATCATTAAAAAAAAAGAGCGGCCTCTCCTCAAATCAATTCCTTCTCGTTCCTCCAGCTAATACGAGGGAAATCGCATGGAGGCTCGATTCTATCGGCATGGGGGGAGGGGCGGCGCAATGGGGAGGAGTCGCGTGTTGCTGAGGCTTAAGTTTTGGGAATGGGAAGCTCGAATACGAGCTGGATGTGGAGTAGTGGCGCGAGGAAGATGGAGATGATGGGAGCCACGATGGTTTGAAGGGGGGTTCGATGCGATTAGGGTTGGATTTGCGACGTAGTGGATCGGCAGGGGCTGATGTTGAGCTTGGTGGGGAAGTTCGCAGGGGTAATCGTGAACACGGAAGCCAACCTGGTGGCAGCAGCAGCATGAGACGGTGGGTGGCGATCATTGTGAGGTTATTTATCGATTGTTTTTTTTTCAATTTTAAAGAAAAAAAAATGTGTTGATAATAAAATTTTATAAAAATACACATACAAATTCTATAACAATGACAGTAGATTAGTTTTAAGTTATGTTAGATGCTAAAAATAATTTATTTAAAAGAAATTTTGTTCTAAAACAATATATACGTATTTTCGCCCTTTAAGTTAAACTTCGAATAAATGAAGATTAAATTTGTTTAAGTAGTTTAAAATTATTTAGAAACCAAAAATATATATTTTTTATTTAGGGAAGAAAATAATAAAGATCAAGGGCACGTTTTTAAAGTACTAGTTTATTTTAAATAGTGGATTTGATGATTTAATTGTAAAATTAACTAATTTAATTTATTTTAGTTACCAAATTTATTTTAAAAAGGAAATTAGTTAAAACCAAATTATTTGTTAAAATTAAATTAGTTTATTAGTTAACTGAGTGATAATTAATTGTTGGATCGATCCAAGTATTAATAAACTGTATAAAATGTTATACAATGTTAAATTCTGAAAGAAATCAAGCCGGTGTGGATTGGATTACAAACCTTTGGTCAAAGGTGAGTTAATCTCACTCAGTTCATTTAAATTTAAATTTAAATGATTAAATATAAATAATTATTTGAATGGTTGAAATTGATTGAAGCGCTGTAGTATGGTAATTTTGGAATTGGCATATTATATTGTGCTAACGTCTGTGGATGCAGGGGAAAACAGGTTGGAGGGATCCAACTGGATCCCTCAACATTTATTATCTAATATTCTCTGTTATGATGACTTGATATTCTATGATGAATATATTGAATGTTATGATTTGGTTGGTTATATTTGAGTAAAATGGATTACCAAAAATATATAAATTGGATTTTTGAAAGAAAATAAAGGGAGTAAATTGTAAACGAGATAATTAGAGAAAATTGAATAAATTAAGAATGAATTGAAAAGAAATGGAAGTATGTTAAATACTAATAAATAACTGCGAGTATGAAAAGAAAGGGCTGAATAAACAGTAATAAATGAATTGTAGAATTATGTGATATTAATTTAAATGGATAAAGAATTATTTTAAACTTAAAGTTTTAAATTTATTTAAAAAGGAATAAGAAGTAAATTGAGAAATCTAAATTGGTATTTCAATTAAAAGTATTTTCAATCATAATTAAGGAATAAAAAAATCTGAAATTAAAGGATTTTGGAATAAATGAAGTAAATTGGAAATCAATTTGGGAATTGATTTAAGTATTTGAAATCGGATATTTGGAAGAGTAAATTCAAGGTGGGAATTTATTAAAGGTATGAGAAAAACTGTTTAAAAATAAATAGTGATTTATTTTTAAAGGTTGTGAAGAGAAGTATATTTCTCTAGATAGCCAAGTACGTTTTCAAAATAAGTTTTTAAAAATAAAATAAAGGTTTTAATGTTGTTTTACATAGTATGTTCTTGGAAATTTATTATTTCTAAATGTTTCAAATTCTAAAGTAAATATTTATTCAAATCTATTACCGTAGTAAAAATTTATAAAGAGTGACTTAGTAATTCTGTTTTAAAGGTGAAAACCTAGATTATATTTATAAGTAACCTTATTTTAGTTATTTCCAGAGTATTATTTTAAATTAAGTACTAAAGTAA
The DNA here is from genome assembly GCA_030765085.1 of Allium cepa. Taxonomy (NCBI): domain Eukaryota; kingdom Viridiplantae; phylum Streptophyta; class Magnoliopsida; order Asparagales; family Amaryllidaceae; genus Allium; species Allium cepa. The sequence continues at coordinate 572,443,223 of CM060937.1, read as the reverse complement.
TTTTCCTATATTAAATGTTAAATATATCTTACAATAAAGTGTTTTTAAATTATTTTAAAAATCTAAAGTTTTGTGATTGGTGATTCCAGTGGAAATAGAAATACTTGGAATTTATTCTGAGAAAGACAGATATTTTTGAAAACTGTGTTTAAAGGAATTTGAAAAGTAGAAATATATCTTGTGAAGATATTTTTGAAATTAATAAATAATTTGAGAAATTATTTATTGTTGGATGGTTGTTTGTGAATATTAATTGATAGTTAAATAACCGACTATCAATATTGGCCAAATGCGTTGATCGTTTCAAAGAGACCGGGATCAAGATTAATGTCTCGAAAACCACTTCGATCCGGTTTACACGTTTCGTAGAAAACGAGTTTGGAATCGAAGATGGAGCAGTGAAGTGCAAGGGCTAGTCGCTACTAATCCTGAGGATATTTCCAAAATGGATGTAGTAGGAATAGTGCCTTCAGTTCCGTTCGAACCCGGGACGGACTTGTATGGATGAATGCTTGCGAAACATCGTCAGGTGGACGATGGGCATTCTAAGGGATAAATTCTAAAAAGGTAATGCTTAGCCTCAAGCCTCATCAAATGGGAATGGCTGAAAATCAGGGGTTATGCAGCAAGACTTCGTGGGTAGCCCCCACTGGAGGGTGAGGTCATCCCTGTCTGGATGTCCCTTTATTTTGGCTTAGTGGGCGCTTGCTGATCCCAACCGCGGGGTGATCTTGCTCGGGACTGTCCAGTAAGGGATGGTTCCGGTCTTGTGTTGCAAGGGAGTTAGGGTGACTCATCGGTACGCTGATCTAGACCAGGTGCTGTGACAGGTGGTACCCCAGTGCCTAGCCATTAGTTGGAATCCATTTTCCCTACGCGCCCGTACGGTTTTGATTGTGCCCAACTATTGCCGAAACGTGAGATGCAAGCATTTCAGCTAGATTCTATTTTACTTTCTATAAACACTATTATAATATCAGAGAATTTTAATAAAAATGTTTTAGCTATCGTAAGGTAAAAACCCGACATGTTTATTTGTGGCGTGGTCTTACGAGATGCTTTTGTTATCAAAGGACTTTTGAAACTTTAAAAAAATCAATTGAGTGTGATTTTCTCATGCTGGTATTCCAGACTGACTCGGGTGTTATTTAACTGTAATGCTCGGGTCAGACGGAGTATTATAGAATACATGATATGATGCTGTGGAGCTCAAGAGACGAGCTGGATGACGATACGTACTTACGTACTTGTTTATATATATTTCGCTGTGTTGAGTTGTTGTGTATCCATTTGTATGATATTGATGTTGAGCTGCGATTGATGTACTCTGATGATGTAATATATAAACTGATATGTTTGATCCTTGAATAAAGATTATTTATTATCTATTATATTTTATTCCGCTGTGATGGTTAGATTCTGTTGTTGTTTTCTATTTTCTTCTTCTACCTCTTCTTCTTTAACCCAAATGGTTCGTATTTCTGTACAACTTGAGTTGATTTAGGTATAATTGTGTTAACTCAAGGGGTACGGATTTGCGGGCTGTTACTTGGTATCAGAGCTTAGGTTGGTGATAACCTTGGCTCTGGTGGGAATTACTCATTTAAATAGAGTCAATAGTACTCTAGAATGAGTTAGAGTGTATTAATAGATATGAGCGCGTATTTGTTAGTGAATATAAAATGGTTTTATATTGTGTTGATTGGTTTATTGAGTAGTTTATGGATTCTGGTCAATACGAGTAATTAACGTTATTGATAGGGATCTCTAAACACTTGAATAGAACAATTCGACACAATATTGTTTTAAATTGGGTAAATGAAATAATTTTACCCAAATTATTTTTGTATATAAAAAGGATATAATTTTTGTAAAGTATTACAATACTTGGATGTTTGATTGTTAAGTAATGATAGTATTAAGTTATTAACACTATTATGTAGAAATTGAATAACCAAAGTTGAAGAATAAATTTATATAACAGGATGGAATTTGAAATATATATTATAAGTGAAATTTATAAATTGAAATAAACCTCTAGAGAAATTTGTAAATTTAAACTATGAATGTGCTTTAACATTGGAAATAAAATCCCAGAATAATGTTGGAATATAAATTTGATGGATTTCAAATCTGGAATTTTGAAAAAGGGTTTAAATTCCGTTGGATTTGGAAGTGGTTTTCAAAGGTTTGGAGAAATAATAGTGGTATTATTTCGGAAATATTTTTGAATTGGAATTGAATATGGAGAGATTTGAAATTTTAAATGTTTTAAAGAGATAAAGCATTAGACTCTTTTGGTCGCTGGAAAATAATTCTGATGATGATCGCGACATCATCGGTGTTCATTTTCGAGTTTCCAAGAGAAGATTTGCTACCTGTATATTTTAAATTGGAATTAATTGTGAACTGGGTTTGGTTTGGAATTCAAAGGGATAATTGAATTTGCCAAAAGATTTGGATGTAGCTGATTTCAAAAGTGATTTTGAAATTTTGGAAAATTGTTTAAACTTTGGAATCTCATTTAAAATGTTTATGGAATAATAAAATATATTGGCTAAACCAAAGGTATAATTCCGAGTCAAAAAGTAAAATGTGAATGAGATTGATTGTAAATAGATGAAACCTGAATATAAATACATGTGTGACTTATAAAAAGTTAGATGTGGAATAAATAAGTCAAATGAAATTGTTTTGTATTTCGGGAAATGAATAAAATCCCAAAATTTAAATTATAAAATAGATTGAACCCAGTAAAATAGTTAACATGATTTTTGAGATGAAAATCAAATATTGGGTATAAAATTTGAATAAACTAATTGGTAATAAATTAGTTAATGGAATATGGAAATGGAAATGGAACTCAAATTGGTTGATGAAATTTGAGTTGTGAATAAATGATAGAATTTGAAAGTGAAGTTTGAGTTATTAATAGAAATTCTTGAAATTGTAAGTGAATTAAATTTGAGTTAAAGTTGAAGGAAATTGAATTAACATAAAAATGATTTATATTGCAAATAAAAATCTAAGAAGAGATAAATTGGAAATGGCCTCGTTATAAAATGAAAAGAATTTGTAAGCGAAATAATGATAGTGAATGAAAATCCAAAACTTAAATTATAGAATAAATAGGTTGAACTCCAGTGAAATAGATAAAGAGATTTTGAAATAAAAATCAAATAATGATTAAATGTAAGTTGAATATCAATTTGTGGTGACAAATGTTTGGCTTGTAAATGAATTATGGAATGAGTATTTGATGTAATTAATACGAAATGTTCCAAGATTAATAAATGGATTCAAATGAAATAAATGTGAATAAGGAATGTAAAATAAACTAGAATGGATATTCTATTAAGTGAACATCATTGGATTGGCATAAAAATAGTCGTCGTCGACGCAAATGAGATTGTATAAAAATTTGTGAGTTAAAATAAACAATAAAACTGATTTTGAAATCAATTGAATTGAATATAAGCTTGTTTGGATTAAAAATAAACCTAATGTAAGAAATTGAATTGTAAACCATTGGGATTGAATGAAATGGCATCAAAATTGATTGGTAATTGAAATCAATTAAGGATTTAAATTGGAAAATGCTTATAAAATATATAACTTGAGTTAAAAGTTGAAATAACTTGACGGGAAAAAATAAAATAACTTAAGTAATATTTGAATAAAAGCTTGATTTAAGTATAAATTGTGAAATAGTTGTGTCAAGTTTTATGAAATGGTTTTAAATAAAACTTGTTTGGTAAATGAAATTAGTAATTGAGTTAATTAACTTAAGTTCTATTAGTGAGAAATTGACATGGAATAAAAATGGGAGTTAGATTGCTTTTGGAAATCAATTCAATTTAAATGAGTTTGCTTGGACTTAAAATGAATTTAAGTTAAGTAAGAGAATTGTGAAATCATTTAAATTGAATAGGATGGTTTGAATATTGTTTGGAAGCATTCAAAATAAGTGTCGAAATATTTCATATGTGCTTATGGAAGTATATAATATGCACTGTTTGTAGAATGCATGTTTTAGTTATTTATAATAAAGTGAAATGTTAATAAACCTTGTATATTTGACACTGACATGTTTAAGTTGAGTAAGTACAGGTTTTTGGAAGCGGTTGACTGGTTTTGACTGCGCTAATTGCTTAAATAAATAGCTGCATGCTTTAAAATGCTAAATAAGGTACGCCTACGCAATACAATGAACTGTTTTTCTGTTTTCCAACCGTGTGGGTCGATGTATATATATTTATATCTCTTGTCAAATTGCAAAAGCTCCTTCGTACAAAGGAGACTCTGCCAAAAAAATTTGAAAATTTTGGGAGTTAGAATTTTTTTTTTTTTTGAAAATTTTGAAAATTTTCATTAACGACAAATGATTTAAGCTAAGCAAATAGAATGTGACACTGAATATTGGAATCTATTTTAACTGTGAATGTAAAGAAAGTGGAATCAAAAGGACTAAAGAAAGTAAAGTTTGCAAATAAACATTTAGTGTGAGATTTAAATTAATTAGTAAGTGAAACTAATTCGATATTCAAAGTGGAAGCCAAATTGAATTCAAGTAGAATTGTAAAGGCAAAAGTGAATAGAATTGGATATGAACTTCAATAGTAAAGTGAAGATAAATATAAGAAGTATGTAAAATATTTATATTGAACTTAAGAAGTATGGTGAGATTCTTAAGTAATTGGGTATTGAGGAAAATTATTCTAGGTGAATAATTGAATGACGATTAAAATTTGAAGTTGTGAAATGGGATAATTGAGGATAAGTGAATAACAGTCAAACTGAAAGTGAATAAAAAGGGATTTGACACAATTGATAATCAAATGAAATTTATACGTAGGCTGTACGTATTTATTTATTCGCGTAGCTATATTGATCCAGAATTCGAACACAGAATTTCGAGATAGTTATATCGATCCGAGTTGGAATTTTTCTCTCGATTTTCGATGGCGAACCTGGATATGGAGTTTTGATAGATTCTGGAAATTCTCTATCATAGTTTGTAGCTATGCAAGGAGAATAACGGTTTCTGATCAAGAAACCAAATCTGAGTCCGCACTAGGAAGTCGGGTGGACGATACTAGTTCAGAAGTGAAATTGTGTGATCGAGTAAGCGATCGGATTCGGTATTGCGTACAAATGATATAGGTACATCGTACGGGCTTAAGTAAAACAAATATTGGAAAAGTGTAAAAGAAGTCAATAAAATATTTTTGAATGTTGTGATTGGATATTATTGCTAAACAGGATATGCAGGTATGAAAAAGGGAAAGGAAAATTGATTTTGATTTCAGATATTAAATTTGAATTGCTCGACAAAAAGGTATGTGTTTAATTTTCCGTATGGAATTTGATTGGATTTTTGGATCTAGCCACTTGGCGTTTTGTTTTCTTTTTGGATTTGGGAGGCCGTAGAGCCATTTTGTAGTTGTACCGAGCTAGCCGCGCAAAGGAGACGCTGGCAAAAATATTCAGAAATTTAGAGAGTTAGAAAAATTTTGAGAAAATTTTGATAATTCAAAATTTGGTTTTTAAATTTGGAATTTAAATGATTGAGTAAATAATATTGTTTGAAACTATGTGTGACGACCCGAAAATTTTGAGCAATTGAAATTGGAATATTCAATTGATTTTGAATATTTAAATGTTAATTCTTAACTTGAATTCAAATATCACCAATGATTTGATAATAAAATTATTGAATTAAATAATTTGAAGTTGAATAAAATGTTGAATTTGGAGTATTAAGCCTATTAAAAATAATTTGAAGGCTCATAAAATTTATATTGATAATACTGAGTATAATAGAAGTTGTAAAATTGAATTTAACAATGGTTTGTTCAGTTTTAAAAATTTTATAGTTTAAAATTGAGTTTAAAAATAGCCTTCCGAGGCACAGTCTCGGATTTCGATGAAACACTTTCCATTGGATCCGTAATATTGTGTTATTATCGGGTTTCAATTTTCGTAGCATTTGGAGTTGTTGTGTGAGCACGCGATATATAAACACGCTGAAAATTTAATTGATATTAATCAAAATAAAATATACTTATAAAAGAAAAATCGGATCTAAAGTCAAATCTTCTTCTATACGCCTCCTTCCCATCTATTTCAAAGCCAAGCCTTCTTCCAGAATCCACTTATTAATCTTTTTTGTGAAGCGATCCTCGTTCGAATTAATACCTTTCCCTTTTCTTCCTTTCAAACTGAACGCAAATAATAATAATAAAATGGCCGGCGAATCTATATTTTTACCCCTCTTCAATTCGATTCCCTTTTTTCCTTCTTTATATAAAACTTGAGCTTCCGTTCTTCCTTCCAGTCAACGAAAGAAAATCAAAATCAATGGCCGATAAAACTCCATAGTTCTTGATCTCGAACTGGATCCCTAAGCTCAAATCCAGAATCGTGTTTCTAGAATAAAGATATATATATATATATATATATATATAAAAGACGAATCAGGCTTCTGGCAATCGGGTGATGAAAAATCGCGACTTTGAATGGGTCGCGACCGGCTTGGAGTGCGTTTTTGCTACTGGTGACCAAGCTTGAGTTCGCCTTCGTGAGGAGTCCTCAAATCTGGAGTTGATGCACGAATGTTGGGGGAAACGTGACCTGATTCTAGTGTGGCCAGGCATCCTTATGCAAGATTAGAGGCAGGTGGCAGAGAGTTGTTCAAGCTTGCGATGGGGTTGGGATCGAATGAAGCTCGGAATGCAATCTGGAAGGCGATTGGGGACTCGCGCAAGTGTGAAGGCAGTCGCGGATCGATGCGAGGTTGAGGGCAAGTTATAGTAATCTCTTGAACTTATTTCTGTGTTTGGTTTTTGTTAATTAAATATTATTCTCAGAATCATATAAAACAATTTTGCTCTTAAATTTATATATATATATATATATATATATATTTGCAGGATAATAATATAACGGCAAGATTTATAAAACAGGGTTTTAAAAGATTTATATATATGTGTGTGTATACAGTAAAATACACTGCTGTTGTTATTATATAAAAGTAACAATAATAAAACATAGAAATGTAGGGATTTTAAATTGTTTAAGAAATTTATAAAAGTTGATTTTTTTTGAAAATTTATAATTTATTTTTATTAGTGAATATGTAGTTTCAAAGGGAAATTAATAGTTTAATTAAAATCATTAGTCAATTAAATTTTTTTTTCATGGAGATTGATTATTAGGATAATTCAAAATATTAATAAATTGTATAATGTTTATACAAGGCCTAAAATCGTGAAGGAAATAGCCAGTTTGGGTCGGATTGCGAACAACAAAACAAAGGTGAGTTAATCTCACTCAGTTAAATTTAAATTTAAATGATTAAATTTAAATAATTGTTTGAAATGGTTGAATTGATTTATGTGCTGTAGTGTGGTATATATTTGGAATTTGCAGTTTATATTGTGCTAACACCTGTGGATGCAGGGAAAACAGATTGGAGGGATCCAACTAGACCCCTCAACTTTATTTAATTATTTAATATTCTCTGTTCTGAATATTTGATATTCTGTAATGAATTATGTGGAAATATTGAATGCTATGGCTTGATTGTTATAATCGGGCAATAATGAATTAACAAATATATAATCTGAGTTTGGGAATGAAAATAAAAGAAGTGAAGTTGTAAGTAAAATAATTATAGAAAAGTTGAATAAATTTATGAATGAACTGGAAAGGAAATAAAGTGACTTTAAAATTTTAATAAATAAATCTTGAGTATGGGAAGGAAAATTTAAATAAACAGAAAGTTAATGAAACTTAAACTTCAATGTTATTGTTTAAAAGAACAAAACATTTATTTTAAATTTAGGATTTAAATTATTTAAGAAGAATAAAGAAGAAATTGGGAATAACCTGAAATTTGTATATTTCAGCCAAAAAATTTTAAAATCAAACTGAAAATAATAATAAAGTCCATAATTAATGAATTTTGAAATGAACTGATAAGTAAAGAAATTTACTTCAAATGGAATGAATTGGGAATCAATTTGGAAAATTGATTTAAGTGATTGAGATTGGAAATTTCTCTCTGAATAACCAAGTACGTTTTCAAAGTAAATTTTTAAATATAAACTAAAAGTTTAAAGTTGTTTTAAGAAGTATGTTTTGAAAATTTACTATTTTTAAATATTTAAATTCTAAAGTAAGTATTTCCTTTTAATCTATTATAGCAATAATTATTTAAAGAGTGACTTAGTATTTTATTTTTAAAAATGAAAATCTAGTTTTATATTTTATTTAGTAAACTTATTTTCAAATATTCATATAGTATGTATTTTTTTTAACAAATCCTTGAAGTAGTTTTAAAATAAATGTTTTAAAGTATATTTCAAAGTAAAATGTTTTAAATTATTTAAAAATCTAGTTTTGTGCTTGGTGATTCTAGAGGAGATAGAAAATATTTGGGAAAGTTTATTCTGGAAAAGAAAGCATGGTTTGAAACTGTTATCAAAGGAATTTGAAATTGGAAATATGTCTTGTAAAGATATTTGAGATAAATAAATAATTTGGAAAATTATTTATTGTTTGATGGATGTTTGTGAATAGATATTGATAGTTAAATAACCGACTATCAATATTGGACAATGCGTTGATCGTTTCGAAGAGACCGGGATTGAGGTTTATTTCTCGAAAACCACTTCGATCCGGTTTGTACGATTTCGTGAAAAACAATTTTGGATTCGAAAGTGGAGCAGTGAAGTGCATGGGCTAATCGCTACTAATCCTGAGGATATTTCCACAATGGATGTAGTAGGAGTAGTGCCTTCGGTTCCGTTCGAACCCGGGATGGACTTGTATGGATGAATGCTTGCGAAACATCGTCAGGTGGACGATGGGCATTCTAAGGGATATGTTCTATAAAAGGTAACGCTTAGCCTCAAGCCTCTTCAAATGGGAATGGCTGAAAATCAGGGGTTATGAAGCAAGGCTTCGTGGGTAGCCCCCACTGGAGGGTGAGGTCGTCCCTGTCTAGATGTCCATTTTTTTTCCAGCTTAGTGGGCGGTTGCTGATCCCGACCGCGGGGTGATCTTGCTCGGGACTGTCCAGTAAGGGATGGTTCCGGTCTTGTGTTGCAGGGGAGTTAGGGTGGCTCCTCGGTATGCTGATCTAGACCAGGTACTATGACAGGTGGTACCCCAGTGCCTAGCCATTAGTTGGAATCCATTTTCCCTACGTGCCCGTACGGTTTTGATTGTGCCCAACTATTGCTGAAACGTGAGTTGCAAGCATTTCAGCTAGATTCTATTTTACTTTCTATAGACACTATTATAATATCAGGGGACTTTAATAAAAATGTTTTGGCTATCGTAAGGTAAAAAACCCGACATGTTTAATTGTGGCATGGTCTTACGAGATGCTTTTTGTAACAACCCGCATATTTATCGAGTTTGTATTTAAATATTTTATTTAAATATTAACTCGTTAATCGGATTTTGGTCCGAAAAGCTACTTTTTGCAAACGGTCAAATTAGGACTCGAGACCACTTCCATTGAGTTCGAAATGCCGTTTACAACTTTTTTAAGTATAAACATCGATAGGTTTGGAGTTAGTGAAATTTCACTAAGTTTTCCAGCTTTGGACTTTGGGTTGGTTTAGCCTATTAAGCCCAAGTTCCAACCCTCTTCTCCTCACTCTTCATAAATTTCCTAACTAATCAAGCTTTGTCATTAATGGTGGAGGGAATGGGAAATTAAAATTCCAAAACTCAAATTCAATTGCAATCCATCTTTCTACTCCAAATTCAAGAAGAAGACATTGGATTCAAGCTTCTTGTGCTTAGATAGAAGAAGGATTGATTCTTGCTTGCTTAAAACTTCATTTTCATTGATATTTGGTGCAAAGGTGAGATTTTTATCTCACAATTCTAGCCTATAACTATATTGGACTGTTGGGAATGATTCCCTATCATTTTGCATGCATGTTAGCATTTGGTTTGGATTGGATTGGCGAAAAACTCCAATTTTTAGCGTTTTGTTGAATTTTCTGCACTTAGGTCGTTCTGGCCATTTTTAGGTCGTTCGGAGTTAAGTCGTTCGTCCATAGGTCGTGAGTCGTTCACGAGTTAACCTTAAGTCGTTCTGGCCATTTTTAGGTCGTTCGGAGTTAAGTCGTTCGTCCATAGGTCGTGAGTCGTTCACGAGTTAACCCTAGGTCGTTCTGGCCATTTTTAGCTCGTTCGGAGTTAAGTCGTTCGTCCATAGGTCGTGAGTCGTTCACGAGTTAACCCTAGGTCGTTCTGGCCATTTTTAGCTCGTTCGGAGTTAAGTCGTTCATCCATAGGTCGTGAGTCGTTTACGAGTTAACCTTTAAGTCGTGCAGCCCTTCAGTTACGCAACCCTTAAGTCGGTTACGAGTTATCCCGATAGGTCGTTGGACCCTTAACTCGTAGGTCGTTGGACCTTATCTCGTTAGGTCGCTCCTGGCCTAACCCTTAAGTCGTGCAGCCCTTCAGTCACGCAATTCTTAAGTCGGTTACGAGTTATCCCGATAGGTCGTTGGACCCTTAACTCGTAGGTCGTTGGACCTTATCTCGTTAGGTCGCTCCTGGCCTAACCCTTAAGTCGTGCAACTCTTAAGTCGTGCAACCCTTAATTCGTGGAACCCTTCAGTCACGCAACTCTTAAGTCGGTCACGAGTTATCCTGTTAGGTCGCGACCACTGTTAAGTCAGCCATGTTGGGTCGTGAGTCACCGTTAGGTCGCGAACACCTCTAGGTCGCAACCACTAAGTCGCTTGACCCCTTAGACCCCTAGGTCGCAACCGTTAGGTCGCTCGACCCTATCCCTCTTAGGTCGTTAGACCCCCTTTTTGTCTTCACTAGGTCGTACCGTTTTGGACGGGGCGCTGCCCCCTGGACCCCCGTGACCTGACCGGGCAGGTCGAACCCCGTAAGCGGTGGCGTTGCCCCCGCACCCCCACCTTGGGGGGTTGCCACCCCCCTGGACCCCCCCTCCGTAGGGGATCTTATCTGAAAAACATTGAGTTGATTTCCTTGGATTTTATTCACATCTCCGTATGCGATTTTTGTGACTGATTGTTTCTACAATTGCTTCTGTGTTTTTTCACTTTATAATATAAAGGTTTCAATACTAGTAGTAAATATCAAAACTCTTTTAACAAACAATTTCAACTCTATTTTTAATAACAAAGCTCTTTTCTTAAACCGTTTTCCAATCTATTAGTATATACAAACCTTTACCTCACTCGGATGAGAAATCTAATTAAACGACTTAGTAAAACAAGTGGTATGAAACGCTTGCGTTCACTTCGTCGGTTAATTCTTGGACTTGTTCGATTGAACCTCTTGTGACAATTTTATTAGTGAAGATTTACAGTTTGTTCGTAAATATTTAAGTTAAGCAAGTGGTTATGGGACATGAAGCTAAACTTCTATATTTACTAGCTTAGTGTAATTGACACTTCTCGTTGATCATGACGATCATTCTGATGATTTAGACTAGCAACTGTGCGATGTCTCTTGTTGCGAGGTTAGACTAGACACCACTTGTGTGATTCCACTCACACATACCTTTTTGCTTTTTGGTTAGTCTGGACCTTAATCTTTGTGATTCCATTCACACATGTGGGGTAGCTCCCCTTGGTCTTCGGACCGTCGTGTGATAGGCCTCTTTCTCTTTTCTATGATTTCTGGACTTCTTGCATTGATTTCTAGAATTTATGTCATTGACTTGTTATGAGTACAAGTTTGGGGTATGATGCCCTTTCTGAATCTTTGAGAAGATTCTTGTGATATTGATTATCTCTTATTGATTGATCTTCTGTTGATCATTATTTACATACTTATAGTGGTATGTTATTATGGATGTTTATGTTTATGCCATATCTTTTATGTTATATCATGTCATCTGATATTTATAGCTAGACTGACCCGTTTATTATTTTCTTAAATAATACTCGGGTCAGACCGAGATGTTACAAGTGCTTCTGCTTGACTTCTTCCCAGGGATTCATCACTCTGACTTTTGGCTAACTGTTTAGTTTAGCATTTTTGTTGTATACACTTGAGATATAGACTCATAGTTGTATTCTTTTGTATAGCACGTGTTGCTATTCTTTTGTATTATCGTGGATCTTACTGACCACTACTCTGATGTACACTTTCATGTGTTAGTTATATATTCATATCTTCTTCCGCCTTTGTGATATGGATATCTGTGACTGATTTGTGATATGATTATTTCTATGTTTGTTTTCAAAGATTATTTATAGCCACCGTGTGATAAGCAATTACATGGATGGTCGCTCCTCAACAGCCTTATTCTCCGTGCTAGTTGACAGCACTACTCCGGAGTGTTCTTGGCTAGTGTGGGTATAGAGGTGGGGCGTCACAATTTGGTTTTCAAAGGAGTTTTGAAACTTTAATAATCAATTAGGGTGATTTTATCACGCTAGTATTCCAGACTGACTCGGGTGTTATTTAACTGTAATGCTCGGGTCTGACCAAGTATTATAGGATACAGGATTTGATTATGTGGAGCTAAGGAGACGAGCAAGATGACGATACGTACACTCGTACTTGTTGATATATGTATTTCCGCTGTGTTGAGTCATTGTGTATCTATTTGCATTATATTGATGTTGAGCTGTGACTGGTGAACTCTGATGATGTAATATATAAACAAATATATTTGATTTGAGTACAGATCATTTATTACATATTATATTTTATTTCGCTGCGATGGTTAGATTCTATTGTTGTTTCCTATTTTCCTCTTCTACCTCTTCTCCTTTAACACAAATGGTTCATATTTCTGTACAACTTGAGTTGATTTAGGTAGAATAGTGTTAACTCAAGGGGTACGGATTTGCGGGTCGATAAAGTTGGTATCAGAGCTTAAGTTGGAGATAACCTTGGCTCTGGTGGGAATTACTCATTTAAATTAGAGTCCGTAGTAATCTAGAATGAGTTTGAGTGTATTAATAGATATGAGCGTGTATTTGTTAGTGAATATAAATTATTTTAATATTGTGTTGATTGGTTTATTGAGTGGCATATGAACCTTCGTCGGCACAGTCTGGACAACTGTATCGAAGGGGTTTCTAAACACTTGAATAGAAAAATCGACACGGTATTGTTTTAAATAAGGGTGAATGAAATAATTTTACCTAAAAATATATTTTGATATAACGAATAGTTTTTAAAAACTATTTAGCTAATACATGGTTGCTTGGATGTTAAAAATGATAATATTAAAGTATTATCATTGTTAAGCAAAAATTTAACTAGAAATTGAAATATAACTAAAAATTAAGGGAATAAATTCATTATAAAATGAAATTTATAAATATGAATTATAAATATAATTTATGAATTGAAATACAATCAGATGAGAATTTGTATAAGCATAAAGTGTACAAATGAATTATAGTTAAAATTTATTTAAGCAGGATTTGGAAATTCAAAATTTCACAGATTTTGGGAATGTTTATTGAAGTGTTTTGAAGATAAATGATAACATTATTGTTTTGGAGGTATTTTTCAATAGAAATTTGTTTTAAAATGGATTTTGGAAGTGAGATAGCATTGAATTCACTTTAGTCACTGGAAAATAACTTCGGTGATGACTGCAGCATCATCGATATTCATTTTCGAGTTTCTAAGTGATGGATTACTGCCAAATTGATTTGTTTAGAAGAACAAGTTTGTTTTTGAAATTTCAAAGGAAATTTGTTGGGAATAAAACCAGGATTGGTTTGATTTTTGAGAAATGTGATTTGTGATGTTGGAGATTTCAAAATGATTTGAACCCAAAAGTCGGGTGTTTAAAAAAAAATCCGGATGGGATAAGTTGTAAACTTATAAATTAAGATAATTGTTAAATCAGGAAGGGAATATAAGCTTTGAATGTTGGAATTTGAATTTAAAGGGAAACACTAAAAAAATGAAATTAACTTGGATGGGAAATAAAAATTTAACTGGATTGACATTAATTGGATAGGTTGAAAATAATATCCAGTTGTATTCGAATCAAGTTGGAATCGAATTGAGTTAAATAAAACCGAGTTAAAATAAAATTGAATTGGAATAAAAATTCAATTGAGTTAACAAATGGAATTAAATTCTTACCTGAACAAATGGGAAAAAATTGAATAGGGATTGGAATTGAAATAAATAAATAAGAATAACGTGTAAAAGAATTATAATGCATGAAATAAAATATGCTTGGGTTATAAATAAGCATAAGGCTTGAGTTGAAATAAAAGAAGAATATATTCAAGCCTATGATGGATGGAAATGTGTAAAATAATATGTTGTGACTTATAAATTGGAAAAAGGTGGAATAGAAAACCCAAATAAATATTATTAATGAATTGGAGAATAAAATAAAAATCAAAACTTGAATTATAAACTAAATTGGACTAAGAAAAAATTAAATGGAGTGATATTTGGGATTAAAATTCAAGTGTTGGATTATAATTAATTGATAATAAATTAGTTAATGAAATGTGTAAATGGAGTTCAATGTAATTAAATAGAAGCTGAATTGTAAGCTAATAATGAAGATTGGAAATAAAACTCAAGCTATAAATTGAATTCGACTTGAATTGTAAATAAAGTAAATGGAATTAAATTGTGAGTTCATAAAATTGGATGGTAAATTGAGAATGGATAGTGGATTTAGAACTTGAGTTATAAATTAAAATTTAATGTGAAGTGTTAACAAATTAAGTATAATTGAAATGTATTGAATAAAAATGTAAATGGATTAAAATAGTAATGGTATGAACTACAAATAAAATCCAAATAAGTGAAGATAAATTTGAAAATAGCCAGGCAATAAATTGAATAAGTTGAATCTGGAAAGTTAAATTTTATAATAACTAACCAAAAGAAATTGTAGATTGGAATGAGATTTAATTGAGAGAGAATTAAGTTGAATAGAAAAGAGAAAAAATTTACTTGTAAAATGAAAATGAGCTTAAGTATAAAATGAAGTAAATTGACTTAAGCCAAACAAATGGAAGAGTTGGAATAGTGGTTATAAATAATATTTAAGAAATGAAAATTCCTAATGGATTATGTGGATAAACTAATTATATTGAATAAATAAATGGATAGAATAAATAAGAATCAAAATGAAGTGTGGTTTAAATAAGTTGAGAAATGGTTGTTGGAGGAAATAGCTTGGTTTGTTTTTAGCTAAATAAAATAGTATGGAATAAAATGCAAATGAATGGATTGTGAATGAAATTTAAAAGGAATGTGTCAAGCTAAATAAATAATTGTGAATGAATTAAAATAAAAGGGGAAATTAAATTGGTAATGAAGATGAACCTAAATTGTTAATGGTTTTGAATAAACTAGTTTGGTCAATAAAATGAAATGCAATGAGAATGAGAATATATGGATTGTGAATAAATTGAAAATGGAATAGAATTAAGTATAAATTGAGTTGAAATCAATTTAAATTGGTTATAAACATAAATACTTATTTATTCACATAAATCTCGTCGAATTGCATAGAATAAATTGTTATTGAATGTAAATGGAAGTTATTGAAATGCTATGGATGGATAGGAGTAAAATAAATTGATTTTGAGAATAATTGGATTAAATATGAGTTCGGTTTGCTTAAAAATAAATTAAGTGTAAGCGATTGAGTTTTAAACCATTCAAATTGAATGAAAATGGTTTGTAAATTAATTGAAACGGTTGAATTAGTATGAAAATTGTATAAATTGCTTACGGAAAATGTTTGATGTGCATTTCTTTTAGAATTCATTTGTTTTAACCATTGCAACTAAGTGAAATATAGTTAAACTGCATATATTTGGCACTTACATGTTTAAATTGAGTAAGTACAGGTACTAGGAAGCCGTGTGGCTGGATTTGGTTATGCTATTTGCTAAAAATAATAAGCCGCTTGCTTAAAATGCTAAATAAGGTACGCATACGCAATAAAAATAGGAAATATGAACTGTTTTTGGTTTTTCCGACCGGGTGGGTCGATGTATATATATTTAGCTCTTTTGTCAAATTGCAAAAGCTCCTCCATACAAAGGAGACTCTGCCAAAAAATTTCAAAAATTTTGGGAGTTAGAAAATTTTTGAAAATTTTGGAAAATTTTGTTAACGACAAATAAGTTCAAATTGGAAACTAAAATAAATTAGTAAATGAAGCTAATTGAAATGACATAAATTAGTTATAAATGAAAAATAAAATTAAACGTTCAAAGTTGAAAATAAATAAAATTCATATAGAAATTAAAGAATCAATTTGAATAGAAATAAGTATAAACTATAGTGGTAAGGTGAAAATAAACGAAGAAGCATATAAAATGCTTATACTAACTTAAGAAAGGAATAGTGAATCCTTAAATGAAAGATTGATATTTCAAATATAATCTAAGTTAGTATGTGAGTTAATAGATATTGACAACTGTAAGTGAGTCAATAAATGTTTTTGGATATTGTGATTGGACCTATTGTTGTGTAAGATGTGCAGGTAATATAAAGGTAAAGGGAATTGATTTTGATTTCAGAAGATAAATTTGAAATGCTCGACAAAAAGGTATGTATTTAAATTTGGTGTGAAATTTGATTGGGATTTTGATTGAGCCACTTGGCTTTTTGTTTTATTTTTGGATTTGGGAGGCCGTAGAGCCATTTTGTAGTAGTACCGAGCTAGCCGCGCAAAGGAGACGCTGGCAAAAAAATTCGAAAATTTAGAGGGTTAGAAAAATTTTGAGAAAGTTTTGATAATTCAAATTTGGTTTTAACTTTAAAATTTGAATTGTTAAGTAGTGATATATTTTGAGGCTTATGGATAAGTTTGAAAGGTTAGAAAAAGGGTTAGTGAGTCTTTGATAAAAAGATTTGTCTGGTAAGTTGTTAAAAAACTATTTGGGTTGAGGGAATAGTTAGCGGGATACAGATCATTCTTCCTAATTAGTAATTTCGGGGACGAAATTCTTTTAAGGGGGAAGGAATGTGACGACCAGAAAATTTTGAGCAATTGAAATTGGAATATTCAATTGATTTTGAATATTTAAATGTTAATTCTTTACTTGAATTCAAATATCACCAATGATTTGATAATTAAATTATTGAATTAAATAATTTGAATTTGAATAAAATGTTTAAGCCTATTAAAAATAATTTGAAGGCTCGTAAAATTTATATTGATAATACTGAGTATAATAGAAGTTGTAAAATTGAATTTAATAATGGTTTGTTCAGTTTTAAAAATTTTATAGTTTAAAATTGAGTTTAAAAATAGCCTTCCGAAGCACAGTCTCGGATTTCGACGAAACCAGTTCCATTGGATCCGTAATATTGTGTTATTATCGGGTTTCAATTTTCGTAGCATTTGGAGTTGTTGTGTGAGCACGCGATATATAAACACACTGAAAATTTAATTGATATTAATCGAAATAAAATATACTTATAAAAGAAAAATCAGATCTAAAGTCAAATCTTCTTCTATACGCCTCCTTCCCATCTATTTCAAAGCCGAGCCTTCTTCCAGAATCCACTTATTAATCTTTTTTGTGAAGCCATCCTCGTTCGAATTAATACCTTTCCCTTTTCTTCCTTTCAAATCGAATGCAAATAATAATAAAAAAATGGCCGGCGAATCTATATTTTTACCCCTCTTCAATTCGATTCCCTCTTTTCCTTCTTTGTATAAAACTTGAGCTTCCGTTCTTCCTTCCAGTCAACGAAAGAAAATCAAAATCAATGGCCGATAAAACTCCATAGTTCTTGATCTCGAACTGGAGCCCTAAGCTCAAATCCAGAATCGCGTTTCGAGAATAAAGATATATATATATATAAAGACGAATCAGGCTTCTGGCAATCGGGTGATGAAAAATCGCGACTTTGAATGGGTCGCGACCGGCTTGGAGTGCGTTTTTGCTGCAGGTGACCAAGCTTGAGTTCGCCTTCGTGAGGAGTCCTCGAATCTAGAGTTGATGCACGAATGTTGGGGGAAACGTGACTTGATTCTAGTGTGGCCAGGCATCCTTATGCAAGATTAGAGGCAGGTGGCAGAGAGTTATTCAAGCTTGCGATGGGGTTGGGATCGAATGAAGCTCGGAATGCAATCTAGAAGGCGATTGGGGACTCGCGCAAGTGTGAAGGCAGTCGCGGATCGATGCGAGGTTGAGGGCAAGTTATAGTAATCTCTTGAACTTATTTCAGTGTTTGGTTTTTGTTAATCAAATATTATTCTCAGAATCACATAAAACAATTTTGCTCTTAAATATATATCTATATATATATATATATATATATATATATATATATTTGCAGGATAATAATATAACGGCAAGATTTATAAAACAGGGTTTTAAAAGATTTATATATATGTGTGTATATACAGTAAAATACACTGCTGTTGTTATTATATAAAAGTAACAATAATAAAATATATAAATGTGGGGATTTTAAATTGTTTAAGAAATTTATAAAAGTTGATTTTTTTTGAAAATTTATAGTTTATTTTTATTAGTGAATATGTAGTTTCAAAGGGAAATTAATAGTTTAATTAGAATCATTAGTCAATTAAATTTTTTTTCATGGAGATTGATTATTAGGATAATTCAAAATATTAATAAATTGTATAATGTTTATACAAGGTCTAAAATCGTGAAGGACATAACCAGTTTGGGTCGGATTGCAAACAACAAAACAAAGGTGAGTTAATCTCACTCAGTTAAATTTAAATTTAAATGATTAAATTTAAATAATTGTTTGAAATGGTTGAATTGATTTATGTGCTGTAGTGTGGTATATATTTGGAATTTGCAGTTTATATTGTGCTAACATCTGTGGACGCAGGGAAAACAGATTGGAGGGATCCAACTGGACCCCTCAACTTTATTTAGTTATTTAATATTCTCTGTTCTGAATATTTGATATTTTGTAATGAATTATGTGGAAATATTGAATGCTATGGCTTGATTGTTATAATCGGGCAATAATGAATTACCAAATATATAATCTGAGTTTGGGAATGAAAATAAAAGAAGTGAAGTTGTAAGTAAAATAATTATAGAAAAGTTGAATAAATTTATGAATGAACTGGAAAGGAAATAAAGTGACTTTAAAATTTTAATAAATAAATCTTGAGTATGGGAAGGAAAATTTAAATAAACAGAAAGTTAATGAAACTTAAACTTCAATGTTATTGTTTAAAAGAACAAAACATTTATTTTAAATTTAGAATTTAAATTATTTAAGAAGAATAAAGAAGAAATTGGGAATAACCTGAAATTTGTATATTTCAGCTAAATTTTTTTAAAATAAAACTGAAAATAATAATAAAGTCCATAATTAATGAATTTTGAAATGAACTGATAAGTAAAGAAATTTACTTCAAATGGAATGAATTGGGAATCAATTTGGAAAATTGATTTAAGTGATTGAGATTGGAAATTTCTCTCTGAATAACCAAGTACGTTTTCAAAGTAAATTTTTAAATATAAACTAAAAGTTTAAAGTTGTTTTAAGAAGTATGTTTTGAAAATTTACTATTTCTAAATATTTAAATTCTAAAGTAAGTATTTCCTTTTAATCTATTATAGCAATAATTATTTAAAGAGTGACTTAGTATTTTATTTTTTAAAATGAAAATCTAGTTTTATATTTTATTTAGTAACCTTATTTTCAAATATTCATATAGTATGTATTTTTTTTAACAAATCCTTTAAGTAGTTTTAAAATAAATGTTTTAAAATAAATGTTTTAAAGTATATTTCAAAGTAAAGTGTTTTAAATTATTTAAAAATCTAGTTTTGTGCTTGGTGATTCTAGAGGAGATAGAAAATATTTGGGGAAGTTTATTCTGGAAAAGAAAGTATGGTTTGAAACTGTTATCAAAGGGATTTGAAATTGGAAATATATCTTGTAAAGATATTTGAGATAAATAAATAATTTGGAAAATTATTTATTGTTTGATGGATGTTTGTGAATAGAAATTGATAGTTAAATAACCGACTATCAATATTGGACAATGCGTTGATCGTTTCCAAGAGACCGGGATCGAGGTTTATTTCTCGAAAACCACTTCGATCCGGTTTGTACGATTTCGTGAAAAACAATTTTGGATTCGAAAGTGGAGCAGTGAAGTGCAAGGGCTAATAGCTACTAATCCTGAGGATATTTTCAAAATGGATGTAGTAGGAGTAGTGCCTTCGGTTCCATTCGAACCCGGGACGGACTTGTATGGATGAATGCTTGCGAAACATCGTCAGGTGGACGATGGGCATTCTAAGGGATATGTTCTATAAAAGGTAACACTTAGCCTCAGCCTCTTCAAATGGGAATGGATGAAAATCAGGGGTTATGCAGCAAGGCTTCGTGGGTAGCCCCCACTGGAGGGTAAGGTCATCCCTGTCTAGATGTCCCTTTTTTTTGGCTTAGTGGGCGGTTATTGATCCCGACCGTGGGGTGATCTTGCTCGGGACTGTCCAGTAAGGGATGGTTCCAGTCTTGTGTTGCAGGGGAGTTAGGGTGGCTCCTCGGTACGCTGATCTAGACCAGGTACTGTGACAGGTGGTACCCCAGTGCCTAGCCATTAGTTGGAATCCATTTTCCCTGCGCGCCTGTACGGTTCTGATTGTTCCCAACTATTGCTGAAACGTGAGATGCAAGCATTTCAGCTAGATTCTATTTTACTTTCTATAGACACTATTATAATATCAGAGGACTTTAATAAAAATGTTTTGGCCATCGTAAGGTAAAAACCCGACATGTTTATTTGTGGCGTGGTCTTACGAGATGCTTTTGTTTTCAAAGGAGTTTTGAAACTTTAATAATCAATTGGGTGTGATTTTCTCACGTTGGTATTCCAGACTGACTCGGGTGTTATTTAACTGTAATGCTCGGGTCAGACCGAGTATTATATGATACAGGATTTGATGATGTTGAGCTCAGGAGACGAGCAAGATGACGGTACGTACACTCGTACTTGTTGATATATGTATTTCCGCTGTGTTGAGTCATTGTGTATCCATTTGCATAATATTGATGTTGAGCTGTGACTGATGAACTCTGATGATGTAATATATAAACAGATTTATTTGATTTGAGTAAAGATCATTTATTACATATTATATTTTATTTCGCTGTGATGGTTAGATTCTGTTGTTGTTTCCTATTTTCCTCTTCTACCTCTTCTTCTTTAACACAAATGGTTCGTATTTTTGTACAACTTAAGTTGATTTAGGTAGAATAGTGCTAACTCAAGGGGTACAGATTTGCGGGTCGTTAAACTATGGGAAAGTCGAGAAAGATTAGTAAAACTGGTAGTGGGTCTTTTATAAAAAGACAGTGGATAGGATGTTGAATAGTTTGGTTTTGGGAAATAGTAACGGGTATTTGACCATTTTTGCTAACTAGTAATTTCGGGGACGAAATTCTTTTAAGGGGGGAGGAATGTGACGACCTGGAATTTTTAAGCAAATTAAATTGGAATATTTAATTGACATAAATATCCCATGGAATAATTTTAACTTGAATTTCAAATGTCAATATTTATTGGATAATTAATTGTTGAATTTAATTATCATAATTGGGTAAATTATTGAATCTGGAGTTTTAAGCCGGTTAAAAATAATTTAAAGGCTTGTAAAATTTATATTGATAACACTGGAAATCATAGAAGTTGTAAATTTAAAATTAACAGTGGTTCGTTCAGTTCTAAAATTTTATAGTTTAAATTGAATTTAAAAATAGCCTTCCGAGGCACAGTCTCGAAATTCAACGAAACCAGTCCCATTGGGTCCGTAATATTGTTTTATTATCGGATTTCAAATTTTGTAGCGTTTGGAGTTGTCGTGTGATCGTACAATAGGGAAACGCGCGGGAAATTTCGAATCGAAAATTAAATATAATAAATACTTTATGTGACTAGTCAAACTTATTTCACATCGGACCTTTTTGATTTCACTTCAAAGATCACTATGGCTCAAAGCGTTCCTCACACGCCACCTCCCTTTCTTTTCAGCCGAACAGAAGTATAATTTTATTTGAATTCAACTCCTTCCCTTCTTCAACCACATCTGCCTTTCATTCCTTCAACGGTTTCAAAAAAAAAAAACAGGCAAACAAACATGGCCGCAAATTATTAAAAAAAAAAAGAGCGGCCTCTCCTCAAATCAATTCCTCCTCGTTCCTCCAGCTAATACGAAGGAAATCGCATGGAGGCTCGATTCTATCGGCATGGGGGGAGGGGCGGCGCGATGGGGAGGAGTCACGTGTTGCTGAGGCTTAAGTTTTGGGAATGGGAAGCTCGAATACGAGCTGGATGTGGAGTAGCGGCGCGAGGAAGATGGAGATGATGGGCGCCACGATGGTTTGAAGGGGGTTCAACGCGATTAGGGCTGGATTTGCGACGTAGTGGATTGGCAGGGGCTGATGTTGAGCTTGGTGGGGAGGTTCGCACGGGTAATCGTGAACACGGAAGCCAACCTGGTGGCAGCAGCAGCACGAGACGGGGGTTGCGATCATTGTGAGGTTATTTATTGATTGTTTTTTTTTCAATTTTAAAGAAAAAAAATGTGTTGATAATAAAATTTTATATAAATACACATACAAATTTTATAACAATGACAGTAGATTAGTTTTAAGTTATGTTAGATGCTAAAAATAATTTATTTAAAAGAAATTTTGTTCTAAAACAATATATATGTATTTTCGCCCTTTAAGTTAAACTTTGAATAAATGAAGATAATATTTGTTTAAGTAGTTTAAAATTATTTAGACACCAAAAATATTTTTTTTTATTTAGGGAAGAAAATAATAAAGATCAAGGGCACGTTTTTAAAGTACTAGTTTATTTTAAATAGTGGATTTGATGATTTAATTGTAAAATTAACTAATTTAATTTATTTTAGCTACCAAATTTATTTTAAAAAGGAAATTAGTTAAAACCAAATCATTTGTTAAAATTAAATTAGTTTGTTAGTTAACTGAGTGATAATTAATTGTTGGATCGATCCAAGTATTAATAAACTGTATAGAATGTTATACAAGGTCAAATTCTTAAAGAAATCAAGCCGGTGTGGATTGGATTACAAACCTTTGGTCAAAGGTGAGTTAATCTCACTCAGTTCATTTAAATTTAAATTTAAATGATTAAATATAAATAATTGTTTGAATGGTTGAAATTGATTGAACTGCTATAGTATGGTAATTTTGGAATTGGCATATTATATTGTGCTAACGTCTGTAGATGCAGGGGAAAACAGGTTGGAGGGATCCAACTGGATCCCTCAACATTTATTATCTAATATTCTCTGTTATGATTACTTGATATTCTATGATGAATATATTGAATGTTATGATTTGGTTGGTTATATCTGAGTAAAATGGATTACCAAAAATATATAAATTGGATTTTTGAAAGAAAATAAAGGGAGTAAATTGTAAACGAGATAATTAGAGAAAATTGAATAAATTAAGAATGAATTGAAAAGAAATGGAAGTATGTTAAATACTAATAAATAACTACGAGTATGAAAAGAAAGGGCTGAATAAACAATAATAAATGAATTGTAGAATTATGTGATATTAATTTAAATGGATAAAGAATTATTTTAAACTTAAAGTTTTAAATTTATTTAAAAAGGAATAAGAAGTAAATTGATAAATCTAAATTGGTATTTCAATTAAAAGTATTTTAAATCATAATTAAGGAACAAAAAAAATCTGAAATTAAAGGATTTTGGAATAAATGAAGTAAATTGGAAATCAATTTGGGAATTGATTTAAGTATTTGAAATCGGATATTTGGAAGAGTAAATTCAAGGTGGGAATTTATTAAAGGTATGAGAAAAAATGTTTAAAAATAAATAGTGATTTATTTTTAAAGGTTGTGAAGAGAAGTATATTTCTCTAGATAGCCAAGTACGTTTTCAAAATAAGTTTTTTAAAAATAAAATAAAGGTTTTAATGTTGTTTTACAAAGTATGTTCTTCGAAATTTATTATTTCTAAATGTTTAAAATTCTAAAGTAAATATTTATTCAAATCTATTACCGTAGTAAAAATTTATAAAGAGTGACTTAGTAATTCTGTTTTAAAGGTGAAAACCTAGATTATATTTATAAGTAACCTTATTTTAGTTATTTCCAGAGTATTATTTTAAATTAAGCACTAAAGTAATTTTCCTATATTAAATGTTAAATATATCTTACAATAAAGTGTTTTTAATTTATTTTAAAAATCTAAAGTTTTGTGATTGGTGATTCCAGTGGAAATAAAAATACTTGGAATTTATTCTGAGAAAGGCAGATAGTTTTGAAAACTGTGTTTAAAGGAATTTGAAAAGTAGAAATATATCTTGTGAAGATATTTTTGAAATTAATAAATAATTTGAGAAATTATTTATTGTTGGATGGTTGTTTGTGAATATTAATTGATAGTTAAATAACCGACTATCAATATTGGCCAAATGCGTTGATCGTTTCGAAGAGACCGGGATCGAGATTAATGTCTCGAAAACCACTTCGATCCTGTTTACACGTTTCGTAGAAAATGAGTTTGGAATCGAAGATGGAGCAGTGAAGTGCAAGGGCTAGTCGCTATTAATCCTGAGGATATTTCCAAAATGGATGTAGTAGGAATAGTGCCTTCGGTTCCGTTCGAACCCGGGACGGACTTGTATGGATGAATGCTTGCGAAACATCGTCATGTGGACGATGGCCATTCTAAGGGATATATTCTAAAAAGGTAACGCTTAGCCTCAAGCCTCATCAAATGGGAATGGCTGAAAATCAGGGGTTATGCAGCAAGACTTCGTGGGTAGCCCCCACTGGAGGGTGAGGTCATCCCTGTCTAGATGTCCCTTTATTTCAGCTTAGTGGGCGGTTGTTGATCCCAACCGCGGGGTGATCTTGCTCGGGACTGTCCAGTAAGGGATGGTTCCGGTCTTGTGTTGCAGGGGAGTTAGGGTGGCTCCTCGGTACGCTGATCTAGACCAGGTACTGTGACAAGTGGTACCCCAGTGCCTAGCCATTAGTTGGAATCCGTTTTCCCTACGCGCCCGTACGGTTTTGATTGTGCCCAACTATTGCTGAAACGTGAGATGCAAGCATTTCAGCTAGATTCTATTTTACTTTCTATAGACATTATTATAATATCAGAGAATTTTAATAAAAATGTTTTAGCTATCGTAAGGTAAAAACCCGACATGTTTATTTGTGGCGTGGTCTTACGAGATGCTTTTGTTATCAAAGGACTTTTGAAACTTTTAAAAAATCAATTGAGTGTGATTTTTTCACGCTGGTATTCCAGACTGACTCGGGTGTTATTTAACTGTAATGTTCGGGTCAGACCGAGTATTATAGAATACAGGATATGATGTTGTGGATCTCAGGAGACGAGCTGGATGACGATACGTACTTACGTACTTGTTTATATATATTCCGTTGTGTTGAGTTGTTGTGTATCCATTTGTATGATATTGATGTTGAATTGCGATTGATGTACTCTGATGATGTAATATATAAACTGATATGTTTGATCCTTGAATAAAGATTATTTATTATTTATTATATTTTATTCCGCTGCGATGGTTAGATTCTGTTGTTGTTTTCTATTTTCTTCTTCTACCTCTTCTTCTTTAACCCAAATGGTTCGTATTTCTGTACAACTTGAGTTGATCTAGGTAGAATAGTGTTAACTCACGGGCTGTTACACTTCTTCTCTTCTGCTACCATACTCTAAATCACAAAGTGATATACTCATTACAATCTCGAGCAGAATACGTCTGTTGTATCTTGGGAGAATTATGAAATAAAATTCTTAAGGAAATCGTTACGACGAGCCTCAGACATAATCCAGTTAGAATTCTAGTCTGATTGTATATTTATATACATTATTCTATATTCTATCTGTTATTCTGGTTATACTATTTATTCAAAATTGTATAACGCTGTTGTTGTAATTTATTTACAACATTCATATTGTTATAATAATTACTACAGAATTCCAGTGTAGTGGAAGAATTCTGAGTTATAAACTTATGCGACGAGTTTATAGTACCGTGCTATCTGTTTTAGTACACTAGACATATAACATCTTAAGAATTTTATTTCAAAATATTAAAACAGAGATGGCAACAGCTGACAACATGAAAATGGATAAGTCTACCTTTTCAGCGGTTATTTTTGAATGCAATTTGGTTCAGAACCCTAACCAATGGTGGGTTGACACAGGAGCTGCTCGTCATGTTTGCTCTGAAAAATCCATGTTTTCAACATACCAGAAATTCGATCAGAAAGAAAGACTCTACATAGGTAACTCTGTAGTTTCCATGATCGAAGGCAGTGGCACAGTTATCCTCAAGTTCACTTCTGGAAAAACTGTCAAATTGAATGACGTGCTTCACGTTCCAGACATAAGCAAGAATCTGATCTCCGGCTCAGTGCTATCAAAGAAAGGATTCAAAATTATGTTCGAATAGGACAAGATGGTTTTGTTCAAAGCTGGAATGTATATCGAAAGGGGTTATTTATGTGATGGCCTATTTAAGGAAAACATAGCCGTTATCGGCAATAAATCTATGTATTCTGATTGTGCTATTAATAAAATTGAAGTTTGTTGCTTGCTTGAGCACGAAATTTTACTATGGCATGATAGATTAGGACGCATAAACTTCCGAAAAATGAAGAAATTATCAAACTTGGGATTAATTCCAAAATTCCAAGTAGATAAGAACTACAAATGTGAGACATGTGTAGAAGCAAAATTGGTCAAACAACCATTTAAATCTGTTGACAGAAGCACCGAACCATTAGGTTTGGTACATACAAATTTATGTGATTTTAAATCACTACCTACAAGAGGTGGGAAAAAGTATTTCATTACTTTTATTGACGATTATACGCGATATTGCTATGTATATCTTTTAAATAGTAAAGATGAAGCAATAACAGCGTTTATAAAATTCAAGGCTGAGGTAGAAAATCAGTTAAATAAAAAGATCAAGATACTAAGATCTGATCGAGGTGGAGAATATGAATCACCATTTGAACAGTTCTGTGCCGAAAATGGTATAATTCATCAAACAACAGCTCCATATTCACCACAACAAAATGGTGTAGCCGAGACGAAGAACAGAACGTTAAAACACATGATTACTGCCATGCTTTTAACTTCTGGTCTACCGACGAACTTGTGGGGGGAAGCCTTAAATATATCTAATCACATATTAAACAAAGTTTCTCACAATAAAACGGGAACAATTCCATATGAGATATGGAAAGGACACAAACCAAGCTTTAAATACCTCAAAGTGTGGGGGTGCTTGGCAAAAGTTCCAGTTCCGCCTCCCAAGAGAGTCAAACTTGGACCAAAAACAGTAGATTGTTATTATCTTGGGCCAGCCCAAAATAGTAGTGCCTACAGATTTTTGGTATTCAAGTCCTATCTAACTGATATTCATGTAAATACAATCATGGAATCAAGAGATGCCTCATTCTTTGAAGATGTGTTTCCTCACAAAAGGAATGAAGGAAATAATGTCCCAAAAAGGACAAGGGAAGAATTAAACGATTCGCATGAAGATGAAACTCATCATGAAATTGAGGATGCTGAACCAAGAAGAAGTGTAAGGGCTAGAACTTCCAAAACATTTGGTTCGGACTTTTTTACATATGTATTAGAGCACGAACCTCAAACGTACAAGGAAGCAATGTCATCTTCTGAGTCCTCATGTTGGAAAGAAGCAATCCAAAGTGAGATTGATTCAATTCTAAGTAATAAAACTTGGGAAATTGTTGATATTCTAGCAAGAATAAAACCAATTGGCTGCAAATGGATTTTCAAGAAGAAAATGAAAGTAGATGGCTCTATCGACAAGTATAAAGCCAGATTAGTAGCCAAAAGATATCGTCAAAAAGAAGGAGTAGACTTTTTTGATACATATTCGTTGGTAACACGAATAACCTCTATAAGAATGCTAATAGCAATTGCATCCATCTATAATCTAGAGATTCATCAGATGGATGTAAAAACAGCATTCTTATATGGAAATCTCGATGAGGAGATTTACATGGAGCAACTTGAGGGATTTAGTTCCAAAGGAAATGAAAACAAAGTCTGTAGATTAGTCAAATCATTATACGGACTAAACAAGCTCCAAAGCAATGGCACACAAAATTTGATAGTGTCATGATGAGAAATGGTTTTCGTATAAATGAATGTGACAAATGTGTTTATTATAAACAACTTGGACAATCATATGTGATGATCTGTCTATATGTGGACGATATGCTAATATTCAGTCCAAATACTCAGGTAATTGAGACCATAAAGAAAATGTTGATCAACAATTTCGACATGAAAGACTTGGGTGTTGCAGATGTTATTTTGGGAATAAAAATAATAAGAACACCTAATGGAATTGAGTTATCTCAATCACATTATGTAGAAAAAGTGATTGAAAGGTTTCAAAATTTTGGAATTAAAGGAGTAAATACACCTTTTAATCCATCAGAAGTACTGCATAAAAACACGAATGAGAGTGTAATGCAACTGGAATATTCTCGTGTAATAGGATGTCTCATGTATCTCATGAATTGCACAAGACCAGATATAGCTTATGCAGTAAGTCGATTGAGCAGGTATACAAGCAATCCAGGGAAGGAACACTGGAAAGCACTAATGAGAGTGCTTGGGTATTTAAAAAATACCACTAACTATTCCTTACATTATGGAAAATATCCTGTCGTCTTAGAAAGATATAGTGATGCAAACTGGATTGCAGATTCAGAGGAATCAAAATCAACGAGTGGTTATGTCTTTACCCTAGCAGGGGCAGCAGTGTCATGGAAATCTACTAAACAAACATGCATAGCTCGATGCACTATGGAATCAGAGTTCATTGCATTAGATAAAGCAGGCGAAGAAGCAGAATGGCTTCATCACTTTTTAGAAGATATTCTGTTTTGGCCTAAACCTGTACCGGCCATATGCATACACTGTGATAACCAAGCTGCGCTAAGCAGAGCGCACATTTTTGTGTATAATGGAAAGTCACGACATATTCGTCGACGCCATAACACAGTTGGGCAGTTACTCTCTAATGGAGCTATTTCCATTGATTATGTGAGGACAAGTGATAACCTAGCGGATCCATTTACTAAAGGTTTATCAAGAGAGAAAATTGACTGCGCATCGAGGGGAATGAGTTTAAAAGCCTAAACCAACAAGAGTTACCTTATACGGAAACCTATCCTAGCGATTGGAGATCCCACGGACTAGAATCAATAGGCAAACCAGTTAAGAGTAACTCAAGAAGTAATGCATTTTTATGGACTTGGTCCAACTCCATTCCTATGGTGCACAATATAAATGCATGCCTCAGAAGTATTTAAAGGTTAAAACTATGTTTTTTAATGATGACCATATCTTGGAAATAACAAGTGGGGTATATGTAGAATACTCTTAATGGTTGCGATCACCTATGTTAGTGTGAGCTGGGTCGGCTCTATGAGAATATTAAAAGGTTTTATTCTCTAAAACACTCGCAGAACCAAAAATTGTTCAGGACCAAAATGAACACAACCAAGAGATTGGATGAGAAGGGAATCAATGCTTCGTAAAGCTTATTGTCTGGATATACAATAAAGGCCGACGGTTCAAGATGAAATAATTCACCGATTAGCCAAGTAGATCCGATAAGCTTTAACTAGGGAAAGTTCAAAGTGAAATATCTACTTATCCACGATAAAGCATTAATTCCATATATACTCTGTCATATTTCGCTTTGTGTGGGGGATATGTATATTATCATTCATGTGGGGGATTGTTGGAATTCCTTAAGAAATTGAATGAATGGAAATATACAAAGTCTCACATCGCCTAATTGTTGAGAGCTATATTGGTTTATATATGGCTTTCTCATGAGGAGGTTGGGGGCCTGGGGCTCCCAAATGTATGCTTCGTTGTGAGGAGGGAGATCATGCATTTCCACCACACGCGCGCGCGCCGCCGTCCGTCCGTCAGACCGAACCGAGCCGGGCTCGGGTACGGGTCTAAAATGACTATTCTTTTTGCTAGTCCATCGTTTAACGGTTTGGGCTTCGGCTGAAACTGGGCTGGGTCTGTAATTTAAAGAGAAGCGGGCGGGTGAAGATGGACGCGACTGTTCATAAAGTGGATGGCCGTTAGATGCGAACAGAAGCGGGTGCGAGAAGCAGACGCGGGCGAATGGATGCAGCATGAGCGGGTGCGACCCGATTGAAGTGGCGCGGGCAGGCGGGTGCAACTGTACGAAGTGGTATGGACGCAACTGTTTGAGCGAACGGGTGCAGACACGACCGTTCAGAAGAGATACGGACCAACTATAAATAAGAAGGAAAACTGGTCACTTTCCTAACTCGTTTTTCAGAATCTGAATCTTCTTCTTCTCTTCTGCTACCATACTCTAAATCACAGAGTGATATACTCATTACAATCTCGAGCAGAATACGTCTGTTGTATCTTGGGAGAATTTTGAAATAAAATTCTTAAGGAAATCGTTACGACGAGTCTCAGACATAATCCGGTTAGAATTCTAGTCTGATTGTATATTTATATACATTATTCTATATTCTATCCGTTATTCTGGTTATACTATTTATTCAAAATTGTATAACGCTGTTGTTGTAATTTATTTACAACATTCATATTGTTATAATAATTACTACAGAATTCCAGTGTAGCGGAAGAATTCTGAGTTATAAACTTGTGCGACGAGTTTATAGTACCGTGCTATCTGTTTTAGTACACTAGACATATAACAATGATTTCTTTTTTGAATTCCTGCATATTGCTAAAAAAAAATGCAAAAGATTTTTGAAGTTTTTTCTATGATGTGTGAATTTGCAACCACTGAAAATGGAAGGTTACTGATACTAACATTTAACTAGTATTTCTTTGGAAGTGTAAATATATATAAAAGCTTGAGGTTGATAATAATAAAGTAGTTTCTTTGTGACTGACTGGCGCTATATAGAGTTATACCGTTTAGTTTCACTAATTTGAACCAGTTTCTGGTCTGCCTGACCCAAGTTATTGGGTGGTTCACTTTTTTGATTTTTTTTCTTTTTAAGCTCGTTATGTATTATAAGCATAATCAAGATGGGGGAAAAACAGTAATCCGACATAAGCTGAAATTATATGTTATGCATTTTTGCAACTGCAGATGTGAATGTTGATACCAGCATCTTGCTACATTTAGCAAGGAATAGATACCACTACAATAACTGGTAAGCTAAAATTATCATCTTAGTCCCACATCACCAAATATTAGTCAATAATTCCATACAAATATCAATTCTTCATCTAATCAGTTGCCGCTCAGTAACGTGAGCTTGTGACCAAGTGGGTGGGGCATTAATGCGATGGAATGTTGGATCATGTTAGACATTGTGCCACCAGTTGGTCCGCCCGATCCAAGTTGCTGCTGAGTAGCCTGCGTAGTTGCTTGTAAGATTCTGACTATCCTGCCTATAATTACAATACAGGAGACTATGCGTCGTCAGGCTGGTCACAGAGCGCAGCAAAAACTCCTTACCCACGATGGTCAGCGTGTGCACGACGTTCACATCATACTTCTTTCCAAACCATGGACGCCATTTACTATTAACCGTTATGATTCACATTGAATAACATGCTTCAAATTGAATTATTTTTGATGATGCATAGGCTGATCTTACATCTGGATTTGTGTTTTAACATCCAATTTTGTTGGTTATTTATAACTAATTTAGTTGTTGAACACCTATTGCTACTCTATTGTATACCTCGAGTTCACCATATTAAATGTTTTTTTAAGATCCACTTTAAACTTGTTAGCATTTAGTCTGTTGGAAATTTCTGTTACCTTGCATGGGTACCTCAAAATTTTGAATTAATCCACGTTCTACACTACGGTTTCTTCACTATCAAATCTGGGGGGATTTTTAGTACATAGTTTATTGACATCACTTTTGATGTATTGTTATTTTACTTTTTTTGTTATTGTTGATGCATCATTTGCTTATATAGATCAGCCATCAGCCATGAGAAACATATTGATATCATAAAATAGCAAAATAATATTATTATATTGCATAAGCATATGTTTTATATATCTGTAAATAGCTGTATCTGCAAACAAGAATACTGTGTATTTATTCTATGATATGCCTTTTCTTTGAATTGACTTGAATGTTTAGCAGGTTTGTGAGAAGCTCGAACCTATCTTATTTGATTATATAAAGAGAAATAGGTAAACACCATCTCTAGTTGACCTTCCTAATTTGAGCACCAGCTTTTGAAATTTGTAGCATGTCCATGAATCAGTTTTGGTACATTTTATATTTAATATTGCATGCATTACAATTGTTTAAGGGTGGCAGTTTGGGTTCTGGGAATTTTGATGTGTCAACGTATACGTTTGAGATGTTTTCATTGCTTTGCAGATTATGCTTAACAGCTTATGGATTTTGTTTCTGTCGACAAGAGACGGACATACCAACATGACTAGATAATCGAACACACACACGCAATGACCAAATTACCCTTGCAAACACAAAGAATTGAAGGAACAAAATTTTACCAGAGCTATCGATCCTGGGACCTATGGGTTACGGGCCCACCATGTTTTCGCTACGCCACTTTAATTGTGAACCAGCTATAAGAGTGCATTATTTAGAATAATATACAAGTAGCACCTAAATCCTATCCCAAAGAATATCGGCTTGTATTGTGTAGAATGTGGTCGATACTTCTTTCACGAAATCATTAAATTGTACTATCCAAATTTTAAATTGTATGCCTTCTTATGATACATTATCATTTTTTGGATGTATATTTCATCAAAGAATTATAGTTATTCCAATTGTCACATGCATTTGTCTTCAAGCAGAGAGAAATCAAGAAACTAGTTTGCACCTTGGATCGTAAAAAAATTACATAAAATAAAGCTCATAGACAATTTTTTTTCTAAAGTAAATGTTATGCGTGACTCACATTGTATTAGAGTGGATGCGTATATTGAATTGTAATTAGTCCCACATCGCAAGATATCATAAAAAAGATGGACATACATATACATATACATATACATATACATATACATATACATATACATATACATATACATATATATATACGTATACATATACATATATATATACGTATACATATACATATATATATATACGTATACATATACACATATATATACGTATACATATACACATATATATACGTATACATATACATATATATATATATATATATGATTGGTAGCATGTAATAACGAAGGATTTTTTTGTTACAACAAGTCTTTCCATGAAGATTCGCATGGTGGAGATGCGAGTGGGCACCGAAAATTTCAATAGAAAAGTTTTTTTGCACCATGTGCGGTATGTGATTTGGTATGCCTTCTTATGTGCACCGCATCAAAAGGTGCAATCATTGCAAGCACTATGACGCGCCTTGTAATGCTGGAATTTATGTCAAGTAAAAATAGGATAATAATAAATTTAACCTACTGTGCTAGGGATTGAACCCGACTTTTTCTTGGGTTTGACCTTGTGTTCGTCTATGAGCTTTCATAGAGCTTTTTGTGTATTTCCTCACTGCATTGGCGAGGCAGTGCACGCGTGCGTGCACTGCAGCCAATCGATATTAATGTTTTAAATGATATTTCAATTGTTTAAATGGATTTGATTTAAATTGATGGTTTTGTTGTTAATTGCCGTTTTGGCAACTCTGTTGTTTCTAAATTTTCTTCATTAATAATCTTTCTATCTGTCAGTGTTGAAAATTTGAATTTGCTGATTTATTGTTTAACACTTTTAAGTGTTAAATTTACCGTTGTCCGATTTCTTTCTTAAAAGGGTCGGATAGGTGAATTTATATTTGACTGTCGTCTAATTTCTATTTAATTATTATTGCCTCTATGCACTAATAACTGAGTTTGAATTAGACTGACCCGTGTATTATTATCTTTGAATGTAATACTCGGGTCAGACCGAGTATTTTTACAGCTTGAAGATTTTCAGGCAGTGAAGTTAGAGAGAGGGGGATTACCGCTTCACTTTACTTTTCAGGATCTTTTGTACTTTAAAGATATATATATATATATATGTTCCGCTGTATAAAATCAAATTCATTGTATAAACTCTGATATTTTATATAAAAGGAAAATTCATTTACGTGAAATGTTATTATTATTCCGTGATTCTGTGGCTGATTCTGTTTAAATTCTATAAACTAAATAACAATCCGTCATTTTGAACGTTTCTAGTTGGTTTAATTACCGACTAGGGGCGGTCAGAAACGGGGGATCGTTACATTATCTGTGACGACCGCCCTACACCATCGGTACCCGCTATGCCTGTATTGTGCGCTTCTGCGGTATCCGGCTGATGTAGGACGATTGTCAAATGTTGAAAAGAAATATAACATCATAGAACCTGTTATATATTTCACAACATATTGAATAAATTGTAATAATCATCACAGCTATAAAACATGAGAGACGGTAATAACTAAATGAAATACATATCTGAACACAGATCCACAGAGTTATATAATATGTGAATAGAGTTTATACAAAGTAGAAATAAACTCAAATAAACTATCTCATAATAGTAAAGCAAACACTGATAAAGTTAGGGGTATGCCCTAGGGTAAATTATGTAATTTGTTACATATATCTAATTCGATAACCAACTTTATTCGAGATAAAAGATGGTTTCTTTCTATTATATACCTGATATAATATGTTATATTAATTGATTAATTTGATTAAAAGTATATTTAATAGAAAATTCGTAAATAGTATGTTTTGTGATGGTAGTTAAAAAGTATTATAACTGTGAGTAATTTATCACAATGAAAATAAATATACCATTTGCTAAACCAAAAATTGGTATAACACCCATAATGCCTTGAATGATAAATGAATTCTTGATTCGAGTATATAGAATCACATGATTGAGGATGGCTCTGTTGGTATTTATTGAATCAAGAACAAATCTACCATTTAAGGCTAAGTAGAAGATGATAACATTAGGAGATGAGCTATAGTGCCTATGGGTTTTAGATGTTGTACTTTTGATGACTCATATGTCATATTGGAATATGATCGAGATCCCTTAAGGTTACTTGGAACAAAATGCTCGAGAGCTCTTAAGATCACTTGGAATAATATATTCGAGAATCCATAAGATCTTTAGAAATATGGTACTCCAAATCCCATGTCATATATCTAAGGAAGAAAGAAGAAAAGTGGTAATTATGTGAAATATCCCTTTAATTGTGTTAATGAGCTAATTTATTTGCACTTATGTTCATAGTCCAATGTCCATATGTAATAGACAAGATAGGAGATATGCATATAAACACTAGTTTAGATTGAAGCTCATGTGAAACCATGTAAAACAGAGTCGCAATTGCTTTAGGTCTAAAGAGCTTTTATATGGGTATTCATTTTCAACAATGTTCAAAGTGTACAATCAACATTATATGTATGTCCAAGTTCTTGTTTATATAAATCGGGCATGATTACAATTAGATTAGAATGGTCCCCAATTCAATTTAGGGTTATAAGAGTTTAAATTTTGAGAGTTAAGAAAAGAAATGAGCCCTCCTTCCTCCCCACCTATATAGTCATATTTATATGGGTAGAAAGGTTCAAACGGCTGCCCAATGCCACTTTCGGCATCCAATCTTGGGCATACATAGTCTTCGATGTCATCAATGGCCCCATGTTCCATGTTTTAATTTTGATGATGTTCGGAATGCTTCAACAATAGGAGATAACAGCAATATGAAGCAACGTTGATATGGAGCGACATTGTTCAGTATCATATACATTTTGATAGCTTTTGTATGGACATTGGCGACAATCATTATCAATGTCGCATCGAAGGTCTATGGTGATATCTTCGAAATGCGGTATCGATATAATGATACATTGTAATGAGACAGTATTGATTATTAGCAACATTACCCAGGTGACACTAATTGGAGTGGTATTGATTAAGTGCAACATCAATCCCGACCTTGTTGACACGTGGCATTGTTTGAGTGGTAGCACCGATGAGTAACGACGCAAGCGACATTGAGAAAGTATGACATTCATAAATCATACAGCTTCGATAATGGACGATTTGAAATCTATGCGACATCGACTAAGTGCAGCATCCTCCTTTTCCTTATTAATGAAATGTGGCATAGATAAACATGAAGCGGTGTGGTATCACTTAAGGCTTGATATTGAGAGGAAACGTCATCGCATGCGACATGACATTAAAGGAAGGCAACATGAAGGAGTGGCAATATGGATGGGAGAAGATATCGTATAATATGTGGCATGGCTGAGTAGTGACGTTGCATGAGATGTGGCCTATATTATACTAGCAAATCTCGATGTTACTTAACGGTATAAGAGATTCATCATTAATTATCTAACTCTATGAATTGTCTACGGCGTTGTCTATAGTCTTTCTGCATTGATCATAGCGGCATTGTTTTCTTTGTGATACCGCCAATTATAACATTTCCTTCGACATTGGAACTTTATGGATAACATTTGTCCTTCCCTTGTATAAAAGAATCTTTTTACACTTTAGTGTAAAATCAAAAAAAAAATTGGCTTTCTAGATTCCATGTGAAATTTCCTTTCCGTTTCCTATAAAACATAAATTGAATGATAACTTTAGTTATTAATTTCAAATTCAATTCCCATTTCGTTGAATCCCTTTCTAGATTTGGTTGGACAACAAAAAGGTATATATATTGTCCATATTATCTGTATGAATCAAGATTATTAGTTTGGTTTAAGAGATCGATAATAAACAAATTTTTGGATGGAAGCTTAGAAGATTATTTGGTAATATCAGAGAAGAGAGCATCAGAATTTTCTTTGACAATATTACAAATAAAAGAGTAGAAACCCTTTAGGCAGCAATAATATTGTGGGTAGGAAGCTTAGAAAGTTATCTGATAGTGATAGAAGATCGAAAATCAATCAGGTAATAATAAAAACCAAAAATCCATCTGGTAGTAATAGAAGATCAGAAATAGAAGAGCATAAATCTATCCGATAATAATAGCAGACCAGAAATCCATCTGGTAATAACAGAAGAACAAAAATTCATCTGGTAATAAAAGAGACCGGAAATCCATCTGATAATAATAGAATACCAGAAATTCATATTGTAATAACAGAATACCAAAAATCCATCTGGTAATAACAGAAGACCAGAAATCCATCTGATAGAAGACCGAAAATACATCTAGTAATAATAGAAGATCATAAATCAGATATAATAGAAGATCATAAATCCATCTGATAATAGTCGAAGACCAATAACCTATCTGGTAATAATAGAAAATTAGAAATCCATCTGATATAATAGAAGACCAGAAATCCATCTAATAATAATAGAAGATCATACATCCATCTGATAATAATAGAAGACCAGAGACACATCTGGTAATAATAGAAAATCAGAATTCCATTTGGTAACTAAAAATTGCTTTTGCTTTGGAGCATAAATGGTTCATATTCGCTGGATCTTCCTTTAAAAGACCGTTTCTGCTTTGGAGAGCTAATTGGCTCATATTTGGTAGATCTTCCGCTAGAAGATAGATTGATTTGTTTTGGAGCATAGATGGCTTGCTTTTTGACAGTCTTCCTCTAGAAGATTGTTTTTGATCCATTCTTTAGGATAACTTTGCTTTTGAATTGGAATGGCACCATCTTATGTGATGATCTCAACTTGGATCAAACTCTTTATCACCTCTTAGGTGATGATTTAGGTCTTGTTGTTCGGTGTGTTTGGTTAGCTTCATCAAGCACGACCATAGACTTAACTGACCTCTCTTTAAGAGGCACTTTAGTGAGGCCTTTGATGACATCACTAAAGGTTGATGACATCACTAAAGGTTGATGATATCACTAAAGGTTTAGTCCAACGCGTTTGGTTAGCCATATCAAGAAGAACCATGGACTTACCTATCCTCCCTCTAAGAGAAGCTTTGGTGAGGCTTTTGATGATACCATTTAAGGCTTAGTTCGGTGCGTTTGTGTGATGACCCCACCACCATGCCCAGTTTAGCAAAAAATATTACAGGTAATGTCGTCTGCTAATCTGGATAATATGGCCGGTTAAGGGCGATCAAATGTGAATATATCTTTATACTAACACTAACACATCTTATTTACCTTTTTGAGGATCTGAATTGGAATTTGACGTGTATAGTATTAACACAAAGTGATAAAAACAACGGATTTTTTTTTAAAAACAGTATATAATATAGATAAATTAGAATCAGAGTCACAGATTGCAGCAGACTAATATACGACATATTTCGTAATAAGATGCGAGTTTACAAAATGTCAATATTGGACTCACACTAATATACATCATATCTCATACTCTATATCAGGTACAAAATGACTACTGAATAATATACATGACATAACTACTAAATGTTAATATACATAATGATGAAGTAAACTAAAACTGTTAAAATAGTCTACTCTAAAGCTAACTCATCCAAGAGTCAATGAGTCCATGTACCTGTAAAGTCTCGGCCTGACCTGAGTATTATTAGAAATAATAAGCGGGTCAGACTATATCGAAATAATAGGTGAGATACTAATATCATAACTTTATGACTTAAAATAATAAACCATATAAATATGCCGAACAAATAATCCTAATAAGGCACATTAAATTCACTACTTTATAAATCCATAAATAACTTAAGTCTAAAATAAGTCATCTCAAAATATGCCTAAAATCTAAAAATCCATAAAAGCATTTCAAACCAATATATATAGATATTGCAATTATGATTTAACAATAACCAAATAAGTCATGAATAAAATATACCCAAAACATAATACTAAATTAAGGCATATCTAACAAATCACCATTTCATAAATACATATCAAGTCTCAATAGACTATCATCTCAAAATATAGTGATAGCCAATTCAAAATTCCTTAGAGCCATAATTGATGCAGACTATCTATACTAAAAATCTCTGAAGAAATAATCATCAATAATGAAATAATAATGTTAGTCATCTATCAATTTAATATAGCGACATGAAATCTACCGAAAGGGAGCTGCTACATAGAAAGAAAGCCCACCGAAAGAGACTGTAGAAGGACACTGCTTAAAGAAAAGAACACCTGTGTACCCAATCTGTCCTATGAAAATTTACCTACCGAAAGAGCTAAACATAGTCTAACTGTATAAACAAAATAAATGATAGGTTGTAGTATCTATAGACTAAGATGCATGTAAAATCTGCCTTCCGAAAGAAGCAGTCGTATTTGCACCATAACAGATCTTCCGAAAGAGATCTTCTTATCCAAATCTAAAAAAGTATCGATACTTAGATCGATGAAAAATGAGTTATTTTCTCTCAGGGATCTATCGTCTGAAATCGACACGCCCTAAGATAGTACGACGCTAAAGTGTTAATTACTGCCACTTCAGTAATCACAAGAATTTAATTAACGTCCCATACCAGATAATAAATTCAAGTATTTACTAAAAGCTAGTAATTTCCATTTTAAACTCTATTTAACAAATTAATATAATAACCGAAAGAATTGTATGAATAGTCCCGTACCAATCCAATAGTTCAATCGTTTATTAAAATTCTTTGTTTCATAGAAAAGAAAGAAACCCAATTGAAATGGAAATCATTCAATTTTCCAATTTAAATCCAAGTAGAATTATTAATCCAATTTTAATTTAAAGAAGGATAATATAAAATTTACATTGATTTAAAATATCGAAATAATAAGAAATCTCTTTCAAAATATATATAATTATGTATTATTAATAATTTTACCAAAACCTTTGCATTCATTATAAATCCCTTTTTACTATTTATGAATAGATAAAAATTCATAATTTGCTGACATGAAGAAAATCATTTCTTTTTAAACAAATTCCTGACACACACACACATATATTAAATCTTTGCTTTGCTAATCTTTGTATCTCTAAAAGTATTTTCTAATAATAATAATTTAAATTTTTTAAAGGGTACTTTTGGCACAGGTTCATGATAGGTTTCAAAATTCACAAAAATCCCAGTAGAAAAAAGTATGTAAATTAGGTCCTTATTTTTCGAAAATCGTCAAAAACATATAAAAAAACAAAAAAGCTTTCAAAATTTAAAATTTATTTCAATTAATATTTGTCTTCGTAATCATGTCAAAAAATCAAAATACAATGATGAAAAGTGAAAAAATTGACACATGGTATGTTTCAGGAATACTTGTAGTCATGTATGTAATTTTAGAGAATAATTGCAGACATATCAGCACTTATTCTGGATAGCTTGCCTCTGCAACTAAAAATTGCATATATGTCTGCAATTTTAAGGAATTAGTGCAGATATTAAAGTAAATATCCTATTGTTAAATCAAGGTGCTGTTATTCAATGAATAATTGCATACATGTCTGCGAATATGTGAAATAATTGCAGACATATCTACAATTATATTAGTTTTTATTCAATGCAACTATTCAGTGAATACTTGCAGACATGTCTGCAATTACATGGATTAATTGTGTATATACCTACAATTATTCAGATGTTTATTGAATGCGATTATTCAGTGAATAATTGCAGATATATGTGCATTATATAAAATGATTGTACATTTTCTGCAATAATTGTAGACATGTTTGTATTTTTTTGGTGTAGAAACCCAGTTATAATATTCACAATTTTTTTAAATTTTTTTAAGCATTGGCGCAAAAAAACACAAAAAATACATGTTGCTATAGTAAGATAATTATAGGGACCCGCTTTACAACTTTTTTCAGGGAGGATGCCGTTTGAATCAACTTTGGTTTTAGAGATGCATGACTAATATTCACTTTTGTAAATATGATCATATGAATAATTTATATGCTTCAAAAAGTGATTTCAAACTATATATAAAAAATGTTTTCTAAAACTATTCTTCAAAAATTCCTTAATTTAATATCTATATAAAATATATATTATTACTAAAAAAAATCTCAATTTCATAGAATTTAAATTCTATACGCCTCAAAATTAAAGAATCAAGTGCAACAAAGAATCAGAAAATTCAAAATGCATCTTCTAGAGCCAACATCGCTCTATATAAAAGATTATTCCAATTATGGAATTATTTAATGATTCGAGTTATTTTCCAACAACTACGGTCATGCAAAGAGTGTATATCTTTTTATATAAGTTAATAATATTCAATTTGCACTCGAATAATATTTCGTTTGCAAACTGACTTCTTTCAATCCACATAACAATTCATATATCACCAACAATAAATTTTCAATATTTCAAACCAACAATTCATTCGAACAATCCAATCAATTCAATCAGCCAACGCAATCTCATATAGCGAATAATAGTATAGGTATAGATGTGTAAGTTAAAATAGATTAACTCACCGCGATCATTTTTTTTGCTCCTCTCCTACACATATTTAGCGAATATCAGCCCTATGCCAAAGTTATCAAAAAGGCAGCGCAAGCTCCATCATCTTCCAGTGGTCACCAACTCGTTTGACTTGACCACCCCCAGCCACCGCATGCTCGACCTTCACTACTAGTTGCCGCGTGCTCAACCATCAATAGCTGCATGCTCGACCTTCGCCAGATTGCAAGGCAGCCTCATCAACCATCATTGCAAGATCGGCTCACTACCTTCTTCTAAGGTGTGCAGCAACCGCTTCCTTCCCTATCTCAATATCAATGAAGGCATGCTTGCCTACCAGAAAATTACCAACGTTGGCCACGATAACTATTCGATCACGACCACCTACAGGCTCTAGCACGTGCTTTCTCTTTGCCATATGCGACATTGATTTGGCCGTCATTGACAAGAACGAGCATCTCCAGTGCTTTGCAGTTTAAGGATTAGGATATTAGGGTTAGGGATATTGATTTTGGGGTTTATTTTTGAATAACGTATAAGGCTGTAATTTTCTTTCATAGAGAGGAGAAATGAGAATGGGCTAAGGCCTTTTAAACTTCTATTCAATAAATATTTTTCCATTTCCCTTCTCATTTTTTTCAAAGTAATTCTTTTTATGTATTTAAAATTATACTTTGATTTAATTTAATCAACACTTCGTTTTTCACAGTGTACATTAATAGTTTCTCAATTCCTTTTAATTCGATACTTGTTTACCTTCGTCGATTTATTGGTTTTATTGAATATAAAATTGAAACTTCTTTTTCATCTATTTCAATTGTATATATAATTATTATTTTCATTTAAAAATATTTTATACTTATTAACACCTTTTATTTAAATTAAAATATATTATATAAAAATGAAATTCGTTAACTAGTTCAATTTTTCTATAACAAAATCCTTTATTATATGGACTTTAATTTAATAATAATTTGATTCCAAAATAATAATCGTCAGAACCTAATTTAAAGACTTCTATTTCAATTAAAAATAGGGTTGTTACATATCTCCCCTTATGAAAATTGCATCCTTGCAATTTCTTATAGGGAGACGTCACATTAAATTCTAACATTGACTCTTTTTCGTATGTTATAAATTAAAAAAAAACTCTTTTTTTCCACATACAAAAATTTGTTTGAAATTTTTTATAAGCGTTCGGATTTATGGAAAAATTCGGCAGTCTCCTTTGTACGGAGGACCGTTTGCAATTTCATAAATATAATACAAATAATAAAAATTGAACACATGTTCGGAAACACAATATATAACAATAATTTTAACACTTCTATATTTAATCCAAAAGCATACATTTTAATTAGCATTTTTAGCAATTTGCTTATTATTAGGCGAGCAAATGCGGCTGTCGCATGCAAATCAATCCACTTAAAACTTCAAAAGCACCTATCTCAGCTTCAATTTGAAGCATTAGTTCATGTAGAAAGAAATATGTTGAGTATGCATATATTTAATATATAAACATCACTTTCATATTTAAACCTCTTTCCGGCTAATTTTTTTAAAGGCCAAAATCACCAAATCATGTTATGGTTTCTAAAACTAAATTGTTATATAGTGTGTTAGCTATTCGAAATGTCTTTCGAATGGCAAAATGTGGATGAAACATAAGTTACGAGGGTTTTACCAAAGGTAGGTGCAGTAGATTTTTAATATGTGCATAGTCCCTCTTTACAACATGCACATTTAGGCTAGAAAACGACAAAAAATTGTGAAACCCTTAAAACAAAAGTTGTTGCTTATTGTTTAGGCTTTCCGGAATGGGTAAAATCATCAAAATCGAAAAACAAGATAAAAAATTATGATCGATTTTACTCAGCACTTTTAAGATGAAATTTCTAAGTATACTTTTATTTCTTCTTAGCCAATACCTTAACAACTCTCCCATGCCACTGCTATATGAGTTCAATAAAAAGAACATGTTGCTATGTCTTGAAAAAAAAACTGCTACTATGTTCATTAATACAT
The DNA here is from genome assembly GCA_030765085.1 of Allium cepa. Lineage (NCBI taxonomy): Eukaryota > Viridiplantae > Streptophyta > Magnoliopsida > Asparagales > Amaryllidaceae > Allium > Allium cepa. The sequence goes on along the minus strand of CM060937.1, from coordinate 572,399,742 downwards.
GAAAACTTGAAAATACTGCTGCTGTTTAAACAATTTTTCATCCTAATCATTATCTAGATAGAAGAAAACATGTACAAGCATATGTTTGAAGTCCCCAAGTACATTTTAAAATCAACAAGCATATGCTACTACAGGCATACTATAGTCACTTTTTATTTCTTCATTTAAGCATTCTTGTTTATACTTCAGTAAGTTTGTTTTAGCCGTCACTCGTATTTTATTTGTATTTTACCTAATATATCTATTCGATACAATATATAAAGAGTAAGAGGAAACATGCTACTCAAGTCACAGAACAACCAATCCCATCTTTGCGGAAGAAAGAAAAAACAAATCTACCGCAATTCTAATTGAACAAATCCAACGTTTTAAAGATGCAACCCAAAATATAGAACTATGTCTAAATTTCAAGCATGCTTAATTTGCAAGCCATGAATTTGGTGCGTTTGGTTAGCTATATCAAGCAGAACCATAGATTTACTCGACCTCCCTCTAAGAGGCGCTTTGTGAGGCCTTTGATGACGACACTAAAGGCTTAGTTCGATGAGTTTGGTTAGTTATATCAAGAAGAACCATAGACTTACCTGACCTCCCTCTAGGAGGCATTCTAGTAAGGTCTTTGATGATGGCACTAAAGGCTGATTCGACGCTATTAGTATCTATCTTAAGCAGAAATAAAGTCTTACCCGATCTCCCTCTAGGAGATGCTTCAATAAGGTCATTCATGATGACATCGAAGGCTTAGTCTGGCGCTCTAGGTAGCTATCTTAAGCAGACCCATAGACATACCCAACCTCTCTCTAGGAGGCACTTTAGGGAGGCTTTTGATAATGGCACTAAAGGCTTTTTTCGTTTGTTTAAGGAGAGCCTTTCTCTTGATCCAATAGACATTTTTATCTCAACTTATTTATTCATCCATTGTTGGGTAGTATGGTCGCAAATGTTCAGCATTCCATGTTCTTGCTATCACATTGCCATCAGGTCTACATAATCTGTAGGTCTCGGGTAGGATTACTTTGTTTATGATTAGAGGTCCTTCCCAATTTGGCCCAATTGGTCCATCTGTTGGGTTTTTAGTATTTTCCACAACTTTTTGGAGCACCCAATCTCCTTTTTGGAATGATCTTGCTTTTACTTTTGAGTTGTAATACTTAGATATCCTTTGTTGGTATTCAACTGTTTGTATGGCTGCTTCATCCCTTAAATCATTAATTAGATCTAAGAATTCTTTTCTCAATTATTGATTTGGATTGAACGATATGCATTTCTTCGACGTGAGGCACCTCCACCTCAACTAGAAGTAGCTCTTCAACCAAGTTTCCTTTTGCTTTGTCTAATCATTTCTTGTGAATGGTTTTGATAGTTTTATTGGCTACCTCAACGGCTCCGTTAGCTTTAGGTTGAGCTACAGATGAAAAACTTTTAATGATTCCATTTCTATTGCAGAATCGAGTGAACTCTTTACTTTTAAATTGACTTTCGTTATTAGATATTATCTTTTGTGGGATTCCAAATCCGGTGATGATATTCTTGATTACAAACTTGAGTATTTTTCCATATGTGATATTTGGTAGGGGTTCCGCTTCTACCCACTTAGTGAAATAATCAATGGTTACTATAGCATATTTGGCTCCTCCTTTAGATGTAGGCAGTGATCCTATTAGATTGATTCCCCATATGTCGAAAGGCCATGAGGTTGAGGTTGAAGTTAATTCACTTGGTGGAAAATATGGGATTTGAGAGAACTTTTGGCACTTGTCGCATCTTTTCACATAATCAATGGCGTGATTAGTCATTTAAGGCTAATAAAAGCCTTATCTCATGAACTTCTTAGCTAGTTTATCCCATTATAATTATCCCCACAAAATCCTTCACGGGCTTCTTCTAATAGTTTTAGTCCACTTTCTCGATTGACATATCTTAAGTAGGGAAGACAATATCCCTTCTTACAAAGTACTCTTTCCATTATAAGAAAAGTTGGAGCATGAAGCTTAATCCTTCTTGCCTTCTTTTTGTTGGTCGGTAGTATACCATTTACAAGGTATTCAACAATAGGGTTCATCCAATTATTCTTATAGTGATTGATTGTCTCTGAATGGGAGAATCTGTAACAACCCGTATATTTTACGATTGTGTATTTAAATATTTTATATTATATTTCATCGTTAGTCGGATTATAGTCCGGAAAGCTACTTTGTGCAAACGGTCGAATTAGGACTCGAGACCACCTCCATTGAGTTCAAAATGACATTTGCGATCTTTTTGAGCATAAACTTTGATATGTTTGGGGTTAGTGGAATTTTGCTACTTTTTCACTTAGGGCTTTGGTCTAGTTTCAGCCCATTAGACCCAAGTTTCACCCCTCTTCTCTTCATTACTTCATTTCTATTTCCTAATACCCAAGCTTTAGCAACAGTGGAGAGAGAAATGGGAAATTAAAACTCCAAGCCGTAGTTTCCATTTTCAAATCAAGTTCTAGCTCCAAATTTATAGAAGAAGCTTTGGTAAGCCTCCTCTTCTTTTTCTCCATTTCATTCTCTTACCAATTTCAGAAATTCCTAAACCTAACTTAGGAAAGGTTTCTCTTTTAAGCTTAGATTCAAGGTTGTTGGGTTGGAGTTGAAGAGTGATTGTTCTTGCTATAGCTCTATAGCTTCTTCCTCATTAGTTTTGGGTTTAAAGGTGAGATTTTTATCTCACATCTAAGTCTATGATTATCTTTGATTGTTAGGCATGAATTGCTAACACTTATTCATGTGCATTTGATTTTGATTTGGATTGGTTTTGTGAATATTCCAATTTTTAGTGTTTTGAGTTCAAATCTTCAAAAATCATAGCATTGTTGTTTGAACATGCTTTTGGTGATGCATCGAAGAGCCTATAGGGCTAGGAAACTGATTTATGTAAACTCCTAGTGCCGTTCCTCGACCGATTGCAATTTAGAAGGGATTAGCCTTCATTTAGATAGGCTTGGAAGTGTAGAAAACAGGTTCCAGTCGACTGGAATTTTGGTCCGGTCGACTGACCTGCTACTAGAACACTTCCTCGGCTCTGGTCCAGTCGACTGGCATACTGAGTCCAGTTGACTGACCAATATGCCGCGGATTTTTGGGACTGAGTTCAGTCGATTGAACTCAGTGAACCAGTCGACTGACCTGCTCCTATTTGCCTATTATGCCTATTTTTTCCTATTTTGTTTGTGATTCCAATTTTTATTGATTCGTTTTGATACCTGGTTGATGCTATCAATTATTCGACTTTGATGACTTCTATTTTGGAATTTTTGGAAATATCCATTTTGATGGATTTGATATCGATTTCTTGGGATTAATTCACATCTTCGAATGTGAATTTTGATGATTGATTGTCCTACAATTATTTTTGTGATTTGTCACTTTAAAAATATAAAGGTTTTAATACTGGTAGTAAATATTCAAACTCTTTCCCAAAGATGATTTCAACTCTATTTTCAATATCAAACTCGTTTATAAAACCATTTTTCAACCTATTAGTATATACAAACCTTTACCTCACTCGTATGAGAAATCTAATTAAACGACTTAGTAAAACAAGTGGTATGAAACGTTTGTGTTTACTTCGCCGGTTAATTCTTGGACTTGTTCGATTGAATATCTTGTGACAATTTTCTAGTGGAGATTTACAATTTGCTTGTAAATATTTAAGTTAAGCTAGTGGTTATGGGACATGAAGATAAACTCATATATTTACTGGCTTAGTGTAGTTGACACTTTCTTGATGATCATTGATGATCATTTTTGTGATTTAGACTAGCGCCATGCTATGTTTCTTTGTCCACGGAGGGGACGGTACCTCGTTTTATTGAGTTTCGTCTCATTTTTATTATAGGCTAATGACCTATTTATTTCTTGGAGTTTCGACTCAATTTTTGTGGGCTAGCGACCCACGTTTTTATGGATTTCGGTTCTTCGGGCGTACCTTTGTACTACGTCGTTGTTCCGAATTTTACGAGTTTCAGGTTCTTCAGGCGTACCGTTGTACTACGTCATTGCGCCGGCTCTATGGTTAACGACCATGGGATAGTGTCCCGTTGTGTGATACACGTGTTGGCGAGTTTTCATGCTCCCGTTTCGTGATAGGCCTTCCCCCGTTTTTTTTATGATTTCTGGATTTCTATTGATGATTTCTAGAATTGATTTTCACCAATTTTATGATTGGCATTTATATGTTGTCAATATTTGTGGCTTGGTGAATGAAATAAGGAGTATGACATTCCTTTTTATGTTTGAGAAGATTCTTGTGATATTGATTAATCTCTTGTTGATTTTCAATTACACACTATCACAGTATGGCATTATGGTTATTATACGTTTTTGTCATATCTCCTTTTCTATATCATTTCATCTGATATTTATAGCTAGACTGATCCGTTTATTATTTTCTTATTAAATAATACTCGGGTCAGACCGAGATGTTATAGGTGCTTCTAGTTAACTCCTCACCAGGGATTGTTATTCTGACTTTTGGCTAACTACTTAGATTAGTAGTCGATTTTGTTGTATACATTTGAGATAAAGACTCCATGATGTATATTTATTCTTTTGTGTAGCACTTGTAATCATTCTTTTGTGATATTGTAGATATTGTTTGACCACTACTTTGATGAACACTTTTAAGTGTTGTATATTCATATCTATTTCCGCCTTCGTGATATGGATATCTGTGACTGATTTGTGTCTATATTGGTTTCCGAAGATTATATATAGCCACTGTGTAGTAGCTTTGAGTTTGTATCGGCATGTCGGACTTACTCTTGAAATGAAATGCATCTTAAACTATCAGACATATCGGTGCTCGCACAAAGCAATTACACGGATGGTCGCTCCTCAACAGCCTTATTCTCCACGCTAGTTGACGGCGTTACACCGTAGTGTCCTTGGCTAGCGTGGGTATAGAGGTGGGGCGTCACAGCTTGGTATCAAAGCTAAACTTCGGAACAATGTAGAATAATTTAACAAGGATCATCGTCCTAAGTCCATCTTAGGAGTTGTGCCTTAGGATTTAATTTGTGTCTTCGTACCGTTCTATCCTTTTTTCTTTTGTGATTCCTTGTTTTATCAATCATTATTGTTTGATATTCATTTTGTGAATAACATTTTTCAACTTCTTTCTTTCTTTCTTAAAGAGGAGAAATGGTTAGACCAGGCCGTCCCGGTGCTGGTCAATCTAGTGCTACCCCCCAAGATGGAGTATTTATGTCTACACAACAACTTCTTGATCTAGTAAAGAATGCTCAAGCTGTCGGACCCATTCCGGAGCCTACTCACCCTAAATCCGGGTTTGCACGCTTGTGCAGTGACTATACCAACTTGGGTGGGAAGCCATTCATGGGTGCCGAAAGCATTATTCAAGTCGAAGCTTGGCTAAGAACATGCGATCGAATCTTTTCTCACATGAATCTTATTGATCTTCACTGAGTTTAGGTGGCCTCTAGTATGCTCCAAGAAAGAGCATTAGACTGGTACGAGCTTCTGATTTCTGAAATAAATGAAGCGGATCTTACTTGGGAGAAATTCCGAGAACGATTCGAATTAAAGTTTGTGCCAGAAGATGAGAAGGTGACATTGGCTCGTCATTTCGTTGACCTTGTTCAAGGTGAATCCTCCATGGAAGATTATGTCGCATCATTCGAGTCACTTTCTAAATACGGGGTCGAATACATAAACACCCATTGAAGAAGAATCAGAGATTTGTCTATGGCCTGAATAAAAATCTCAAGAAGCCATTACTTCTAAAATTGGAAGTTTCTTTTGATCAACTCATTGATATCTCTCTTCGTCTTGAAGAGGTGGATAAGGAGAGTGATGTTGAAGTGGTGGGTGCTAAACCAAACTTCAACAACAACAACAAGAAAAGGCTTAATAAGTCCAAGGGTCCTTATCCCAATAAGAAAGGAAAGCAAGCAACCCCTGTAGCAAAGACTTCTTTCTCTAGTAGTGGGCAATGCTTTAATTGTGGTTCCAAATAACATTATGCCAATAAATGCCAGAAACCTCTCTTTTGTCGCTATTGCAAAAGTTCAGGTCATTTTATATCTGCATGTCCCAAACTACAGCCAAGAAGGAGGAAAAGTTAAATGTTGCTCAAGCCCCTGGCAACACATCTCGTGGTCAAGGTATATCTCATTCTATCCTTGATGGCATCATTATATTTCGTGATCAACCTATTCGAGTTCTTTTTGATACGGGAGCATCCCATTCTTTTATATCAAAAGAACTTGTTGATACTTTTTCTTTATGTGTTGCTGCTTTAATGACTTCTTTGAGAATTGCGAATTCGGCAGGTGGATCCACAACACTTAGTTTTCTTTGTAAAGTCATGGAGATTATTTTATATGATTTTTCTTTCCAAGCCGATTTGCATGTCATGCGTTACTTAGGCTTTGGAATGATTTTGGAAATGGATTGGCTTAACCGTTATGAAGCTCATATCCTATGTCCTGAGCGGACTATTCATCTTCGAAATCCTCAATCTGTCAAGCAGATTTCTATCGTTCTTAGAGATTCAGATTCCAACTTGAAAGCATCTTTATATTCTTTAAATCCTCATGATGACGATAATGATGATGAGGAAGATGTCATTTCTCTTATTCATGTTGTTCATGAATTTTTCGACATATTTGAGCCTGTTTTAGGACTACCACCTAAGCGAGCAATTGAATTCAGAATTAATCTAATCCCCGGAGCTCAACCTATCACTCGACCTCCTTATCGCATGTCCAATAAGAAAAATGAGGAGATGCGCAAACAATTATCCGAATTGAAGATGAAGCAATTTATTCGCTCTTGTTCCTCGCCTTGGGGGGCTTCGGCTATTTTCGTGAAGAAATCCGATGGTACACTTAGGCTTTGCGTTGACTACCGCAAGTTTAATGATCTTACTATCAAAAATAAATATCCTTTACCTTGTTGATGATCTATTCAATCAACTTAGTGGTGATAGAGTCTTTTCACAATTAGACTTAGCAACCGGTTTTCATCAGCTTCGTATTGCAGAGGACATCATTCCTTTGACATCATTCCATACTTGCTATGGATGTTATGAATGGCTTGTTATGACTTTTGGTTTAACGAATGCTCCGGCTTATTTCGTTGACCTTATGAATAGAGTTTTCAAAGATTTCCTCGATTGATTTGTTCTCATCTTCATTGATGATATTCTTGTGTATTCAAAAACCGAGGAGGAGCATGAAAAGCATCTTCGGATTGTGTTGGAAACTCTAAGGAGTAATCAATTAAAAGCAAAATTTTCTAAATGCCATTTGGCATTCTCGTGTGAAGTTTCTCGGTCATATTATTTCCGAATCCGGAATTTCCGTGGATCCTTCAAAGATTGAAGCGATTCGAAATTGAAAGAGACTGGAGAGTGTGACGGAAATCCGTAGCTTTCTTGGATTGGCGGGTTATTACTGTTGTTTTATCAAAGACTTTTCTAAAAATTCCGTGCCTCTTACTAGCTTAACAAAGAAAGGTGTTAAATACATTTGGTCGGACAAATGTGAAGCTTCTTTTCAGAAATTAAAAGAACTCCTTTCCAATGCTCCTATTCTTGTGATTCCCGAGGGAAACCAAGATTTTATTGTTTATACCGATGATAGTCGCGTTGGTTTGGGTGCCGTTCTTATGCAAGGAGAACGTGTTATTGCTTATGCTTCTAGGCAATTGAAGCTAGCCGAGACTAGATATGCCACTCATGATTTAGAGCTCGCAACTATTATTTTCGCTCTTAAAATTTGGCGTCATTATCTTTTGGGAGAGAAATTTGTTCTCTATACAGATCATAAATCTTTGAAGTATCTATTTTCTCAAAAGGAACTTAATTTGCGTCAACACCGTTGGCTTCAATTTTTTGCATCTTACGATCTTGATATTCTTTATACTCCCGGAAAGGGAAATCACGTTACTGATGCACTTAGTTGTAAGCAATAAGCGGTTGTTTCTATGATGATATCCGAATGGCATGATCTCGAGACCTTATCCACTTGTGAGATTAGAGATCGTGTATCCGATTTATGTTCATCTCTCGTTTTATGTAGCCTTGAGGCTCATCCTTCTCTTTTAGACCATATTCTCGAAGCTCAAAAGCTAAATCCCTAATGGCACTTCTTCGCCAGATATTGAGGGATAAACTTGATATTGAGGTTTTGAAAGACTTTGATATTGATTCTTGTGGCGGCATTCGAAAATTTGGTAGACATATCGTGCCAAATATTAGTGATCTTCGTAATGATATTTTAAAAGATTCTCATCGTTCTAAATTTACCATTCATCCCGGTAATAGTAAAATATATGCGGATATGAAGCGACTTTATTATTGGGATGGAATGAAATTTGATATCGCTAACTTTATTAAGCATTGCATGACTTGCCAACTTGTCAAGGCCGAGCATCAAAGTCCCGGTGGGTTATTACAACCTTTAGAAATTTCAATTTGGAAGTGGGATCAAATTTCCATGGATTTTATTGACGGCCTTCCTCGTTCTCGTTCGGGTCATGATAGCTTATGTGTGATAGTTGATAGACTTACTAAATCCACCCATTTTATTTCCGTTCCGTTTAATCGAACCGTTCCTCTCTTGGCTAAACTCTTTATTAAAGAAATTGTAAAATTGCATGGAGTTCCTTCTTCTATTGTTAGTGATCGTGATCCATTGTTTACTAGTGGATTTTGAAAGAGTCTTCAAAAAGATTTGGGAACGAAGCTTAATATTAGCACCGTTTATCATCCTTGGTCCGATGGACAAACCAAGCATGTGAATCAAACTCTTGAAGATCTTCTTCGTGCATGTGTTCTTGATTTTGGCGGAAGTTGGGAAGATCATATTTCTCTTGTTGAATTTTCCTATAATAGTTGCTTCCAATCTAGTATTGGTATGGCACATTTCGAGGCACTCTATGGAAGGCACTGCCGATCTTCTTCTTGTTGGCTTGAGGCGGGTGAGAGGCTGGTTTTAGGTCCAGATTTTATTCGTGATTCCACAGAAAAGATTGATCTTATTCGTCATAGGATGAAAGAAGCCCAAAGAAGGCAAAAATCCTATGCCGATAACCGAAGAAGGAAATTAGAATTTTCTGTTGGAGATTTTGTGTTTATTCGTGTTTCACCAATGAAGGGTGTTGTACGTTTCAGTCGATCGGAAAAATTAGCGCCTCGATATATTGGGCCATTTCCTATCACCGAACGTATTGGTTCCGTGGCTTATCGCCTTTTATTACCGGCTCAGTTTTCTGCCATTCATGACATGTTTCATGTTTCTTAATTACGGAAATACCTTCGAGATTCCGATTCTATTCTTGAGCCCGGTGTTGTGGAAGAAATTGAAGTTTCGCCAGACTTATGAGCAACATCCTATTCGTGTTATTGCTTCGGAGGTCAAACGCCTTCGAAATAAAGATGTCCCGCTTGTGAAAGTTCAATGGTCCTCAAGTCCTAAGGATTGCTCTTGGGAATCTAGAGAATTCATCGAGCGAACACATCCGGACTTACTTTCTCGCGCCCCTTAAGGTGAACTTCTAATTCCAAATTTCATCTTTTGGGCAGATATGCTTTTATGGTTGTTACTTTTATTCATTTACTTCTTAAGATTGCAAGGACGCAATTTCTTTAAGGAGGGGAGTCTGTAACAACCCGCATATTTTACGATTGTGTATTTAAATATTTTATTTAAATATTTCATCGTTAGTCGGATTATAGTCCGAAAAGCTACTTTGTGCAAACGATCGAATTAGGACTCGAGACCACCTCCATTGAGTTCAAAATGACGTTTGCGGTCTTTTTGAGTATAAACTTTGATATGTTTGGGGTTAGTGAAATTTTGCTACTTTTTCACTTAGGGCTTTGGTCTGTTTCAACCCTTAGACCCAAGCTTCACCCCTCTTCTCTTCATTACTTCATTTCTATTTCCTAATACCTAAGCTTTAGCAACAATGGAGAGAGGAATGGGAAATTAAAACTCTAAGCCCTAGTTTCCATTTACAAATCGAGTTCTAGCTCCAAATTTATAGAAGATGATTTGGTAAGCCTCCTCTTCTTTTTCTCCAACTCATTCTCTTACCAATTTTAGAAATTCTTAAACCTAACTTAGGAAAGGTTTCTCTTTTAAGCTTAGATTCAAGGTTGTTGGTTGGAATTGAAGAGTGATTGTTCTTGCTATAGCTCTATAGCTTCTTCCTCATTTGTTTTGGGTTTAAAGGTGAGATTTTTATCTCACATCTAAGTCTATGATTATCTTTGATTGTTAGGTATGAATCCTAACACTTATTAATGTGCATTTGATTTTGATTTGGATTTGGATTGGTTTTGTGAATATTCCAATTTTTTGTGTTTTGAGTTCAAATCTTAAAAATCATAGCTTTGTTGTTTGAACATGCTTTTGGTGATGTATTGAAGAGCCTATAGGGCTAGGAAACTGATTTATGTAAACTCCTAGTGTCGTTCCTCGACCGATTGCAATTTGGAAGGGATTAGCCTTCATTTAGATAGGCTTGGAAGTGCAGCAAACAGGTTCCAGTGGACTGGACTTTTGGTCCAGTCGACTGACCTGCTACCAGAACACTTCCCTGGCTCTGGTCCAGTCGTCTGGCATACTTAGTCCAGTCGACTGACCAGTATCCCGCGGATTTTCTAGGACTGAGTTCAGTCGACTGAAGTCAGTGAGCCAGTCGACTGACCTGCTCCTATTTACCTATTATGCCTATTTTTTCCTATTTTGTTTGTGATTCCAATTTTTATCGATTCGTTTTGATTCCTAGTTGATGCTATCAATTATTCGACTTTGATGACTTCTATTTTGGAATTTTTGGAAATATCCATTTTGATGGATTTGATATTGGTTTCTTGGAATTAATTCACGACTTCGAATGTGAATTTTGGTGATTGATTGTTCTACATCATTTTTGTGATTTGTCACTTTAAAAATATAAAGGTTTTAATACTAGCAGTAAATATTCAAACTCTTTCACAAAGATGATTTATACTCTATTTTCAATATCAAACTCGTTTATAAAACCATTTTTCAACCTATTAGTATATACAAACCTTTACCTCACTCGTATGAGAAATCTAATTAAACGGCTTTGTAAAACAAATGGTATGAAACGCTTGCGTTTACTTTGCCGGTTAATTCTTGGACTTGTTTGATTGAATCTCTTGTGACAATTTTCTAGTGGAGATTCGCAATTTGTTTGTAAATATTTAAGTTAAGCTACTGGTTATGGAACATGAAGCTAAACGCATATATTTACTGGCTTAGTGTAGTTGACACTTTCTTGATGATCATTGATGATCATTTTTGTGATTTAGACTAGCGCCATGCTATGTTTCTTTGTCCACGGAGGGAACGGTACCTCGTTTTATTGAGTTTCGTCTCATTTTTATTATAGGCTAATGACCTATTTATTTCTTGGAGTTTCAAGTCATTTTTTGTGGGCTAGCGACCCACGTTTTTATGGAGTTCGGTTCTTCGGGCGTACCGTTGTACTACGTTGTTGTTCCGAATTTTATGAGTTTCAAGTTCCTCGGACGTACCGTTGTACTACGTCGTTGCGCCGGCTCTATGGTTAGTGACCATGGGACAGCGTCCCGTTGTGTGATACACGTGTTGGCGAGTCTTCATGCTCCCGTTTTGTGATAGGCCTTCCCCTGTTTTTTTTATGATTTTTGGATTTCTATTGATGATTTCTAGAATTTGTGTTTCACCAATTTTATGATTGGCATTTATATGTTGTCATTATTTGTGGCTTGGTGAATGAAATAAGGAGTATGGCATTCCTTTTTATCTTTGAGAAGATTCTTGTGATATTGATTAATCTCTTGTTGATTTTCAATTACATACTTATCGCAGTATGGCATTATGGTTATTATACGTTTTTGTCATATCTCCTTTTCTATATCATTTCATCTGATATTTATAGCTAGACTGATCCGTTTATTATTTTCTTATTAAATAATACTCGGGTCAGACCGAGATGTTACAGGCGCTTCTGCTTAACTCCTCACCAGGGATCATTATTCTGACTTTTGGCTAACTACTTAGATTAGTAGTCGATTTTGTTGTATACATTTGAGATATGGACTTCATGATGTATACTTATTCTTTTGTGTAGCACTTGTAATCATTCTTTTGTGATATTGTGGATCTTATTTGACGACTACGCTGATGAACACTTTAAGTGTTGTATATTCATGTCTATTTCCGCCTTCGTGATATGATATCCGTGACTGATTTGTGTTATGTTTATTTCTATATTTGTTTCCGAAGATTATAAATAGCCCTGTATAGTAACTTTGAGTTTGTATCGGCATGTCGGATTTACTCTTAAAATGAAATGCATCTTAAACTATCTGACATATCGGTGCTCGCACAAAGCAATTACACGGATGGTCGCTCCTCAACAACCTTATTCTTTGCGCTAGTTGACGGCATTACACCGTAGTGTCCTTGGCTAGCGTGGGTATAGAGGTGGGGCGTCACAGAATCTCTCTTGTGGGATCTCATTGTGCTAGAGCTTGATATTTGGTCAATACCATCAATTCTTTCCGTGGTTCGGTAATCTTTTCTTCTGTGCTAGGACTTGGCTGATAGCCTACTGGAACGATCTGGGTTACTAGTGCTCCCCGCAAACTGGCTAGTTTGGCTAAAGAATTAGCTTTGGAGTTCTTTCCTCTTGCTACTTGGTGTACTGAGAAATCCTTAAATTAGTTCAACATTTTTAATACCTTCTTTACATATAAGACTAACTTTCATCCATTTCTGGTATGCTTGTTTCAATTGATTTACCATTAGCTGGGAATCGCTGAAAATTTCAATTCTAGGAATTTTTTATTGTAGGGCCAAAGTGAAACTCGCCACCATTGATTCGTATTTTTTCGCATTATTTATGGCTGGAAATCCCAATTTTATTGCATAATATAAGTGATGTCCATTGGGGATGATAATGATATATCCTGCTCCAATACTTGTTCATTCGAAGTTCCATCTACGAATAGTTGCCATTTGGGTTTTAGAACTTTTTCCTTTTTTGACCGGTCTTTGATGAAACCCGTACACTCATTAACAAAATTAGTTAATGCATGTCCTATGATTATTGCCTAAGATAGGAATTCAATGGCATATTGAATAAGCTCTATCTCCCGTTTTACCAATCTTCCTAAGGCGCCTAGTTTGCTGAAAACTTGCTTAAGAGGGAAATTAGTTAAAATCTTTATCAGATGTGCTTGAAAGTAAACTTTGAATTTTCATGTTGTGAGCATTAAGGAGTATGCTTAGCTTCTCTATGACTGGATATCAACTCTCTACATCTTTTAGCCTTCATCTTACATAGTATGCCAAAAGTCGAATCTCTTTCTATTCTTTTACCAATACAGAGCTAACTACATGTTCTGAAACTGCCATATAAAGATAAAGGTTCTCCCCCTCTACGGGACTAGATAGGATTAGTGGTTTCTTAAGATGGTCTTTCAACTCCTTAAAATATTTTTAGTAGTTTTCTCCCCAATCGGAGTTCTTCTTTTTCCTAATCATATCGAAGAAGGGAATGCATTTGTTGTTGGCCTTGGAAATGAACCTATTTAGTGCTGCCACTCTTCCATTTAGAATCATTACTTCTTTACTCATTTTAGGCTCTGCCATTTCCTTAGTAGCCTAAATCTGGTCAGGGTTAGCTTCAATTCCCTAGGCACTAACAATGTAGCTCAGGAACTTTCTAGACTGAATTTCAAAAGAACACTTATGCGGGTTGAGTTTCATTTGATACTTTCGCAATACCCTAAACATCTCCTCAAAGTCTTTTAAATAACTACTCCCTTAATGAGACTTAACTAACATATCATCCACCTATGCTTTCATATTTTAGCTGATTTTCTCTTTGAACATTCTATTTACCAATCTCTAGTATGTAGTGCTAGCATTCTTTGACACAGAGGGCATTACATTATAATAATAGGTTCCCTAGTCCATTATGAAACTAGTGTTCTCCTCAGTTGGCTAAAACATGGAAATTTGATTGTAGTCGGAGTATGCATTCATGAAAGACAAAAGTTTGTTCCCACTAGTTGCATCAACCAACTGATCTATTCTCGAAATTGGGTAGCAATCCATTGGATATGCCTTGTTTAGATCACTATACTCAACACACGTTCTCCACTTGCCATTAGATTTCTTAACCAGCAATGGAATGGCCAACCACGGATAAAGTACCTCTTTGATGAATCCATTCTCAAGCAATTTTTTGACTTCCTCTTTTAATGCGTTGGACTAAACTTTATCAAATTGCCTCTTTTTCTATCGAACTGGTGTTATGTTTGAATTGATATTCAGAGCATGATACATGACAGTTAGATCTATCCCAATCATATATGAATGGGTCCATGCGTATATATCTTTGTTAGACAAAAGGAACTGAATTAGTTCTAATTTAAGTTTGCTCTCTAACTCCTTCCCAACTTTAAATGCCTTTGCTAGATCAATTGGATCTAAGAATATTTCCTCGAGGTCCTCTATGGGTTTAATTCGTTCTTGCTCATTCTACAATCCAACTCATTGACTATTTCTTCACTTTTTATTTCATCCTCCACCAAGTTTATTTCCTTCCTCTACCTTTTTTCCTAGAGAAATCAAATTTTCTCAATACATGCTTAGTTCTCTCAATAGGATTCATTTTTGTTTTGGATGATTTGTTTGAAAAACCCTCATCCAAAGACTTTCTGATATCGTTTCTAATTAGCTTAGTTTTTCCCAAATCATAATAAGAAAGATCGTCCCATTTATATTGCTCAAGAGTGGCAAAATACACTTCATGAGAGCTAAATTGTTCTCCTCTTATTGTTCTCCAACAATTTTTGGTTAGGAACTTCACCTTCAAGTATTTTGGCGAAACAAAACATCAACTTCATCTAAAGTTGGCCATGCAAAGAAAGCATTATAATAAGATGGTTGATCCATGATGACAAAGAGGGTCTTGAATGTCATGGAGTTGGGCGGAATTCCCATCTGCAAAAAAATCCTTATTTGCCCAACAGGAGTTGATCCTTTGTTGTTGAACCCAAAAATAGGTTTAAAGCTCGGCTCTAGTTTCTCCTTTGAAATTTTCATTTGATTAAAAGCATGTTTATAAATCATGTTGACTGCACATTCCATATCTACCCAAATTTTAGAAACCATAGATAAACCAATTTGAGCAGTAATCATGAGTGGATCATTGTCCGTGACGAAATCCTCCCCTTAGCTCTTGTGGAGTGACGATCAAGCTATGTGTAACGATTCGAATTTTTCGCGTTCGAAAATCGACATCCATACTTTACATTGGACTCGAATGCCGCAGATTCGACCGTTCAAATTCGAGTCGCCGGAGCTTATAACACATTAAGTAAATAACACAGCGGAAGAAAAGAATAGCATATATCAATATACAATATTTGATACAATAACTGATACAACATGAATGATACAACAGGATGGTACAATAGATATCAACATTATCAGAGATACAAAGAATAGCAGCGGAAATAAAAGATAACACAGCAGCGGAACAAAAATCTCTAATATGGTCTTCAAGAAAGAACTCCAGCATCGGTAATCTCCATCTCCAAATCACCAATCCAGCGATAGCTCGGACTCTCAATAACGATGCACAAAGCTAAGCAAGTGCAGTCCCGATCCAAAGATGGAACTAGCTCCAGATAATCTACTAAACCTGACTATCTGAAAAACCCAACTCTAGACTGCCCGTGTGGGGAAATAGTGGGCACCCAGAGTTTAGGAAAGGAACAATAAACTCCAGGTCAGTCATGGGACTGGTATGAGCAAACAAAAACATTTGGTCTTTTTAAACAACAAAAGAATTTAAATTTGAAATCCGCAATGCTTTTTGGAAAATGAAACTACCATAAGGCCTCCCGCCACACACACAATGCAAACGCAGACTTGGAGGAGATTTCTCCTTATGATAGTCAAATATGCTTACTACGCAAAAATCAAATCATTTTTGATATTATTATTAGTGCATAGTGTAGAAAACAATTTCGAAAGTAGAATATAAATCCTAGCCAACATAGACATTCCGAACTATGCCTACTATAGCTACCATCCAAACAGTGGTGACCACCATAAGTGAATGGCAGGTAATACAACTAAAACCGTACAAGGCACGTATTGGATGAATGGATTTCCAACAAATGGTCAGGCTAAGGAACTTCCTACTGTCTATGGGATCGCCTCTGGCGGGACGTCCCGAGAACTAACGTTACGGTTAGATCTCTGCCAACACAAGGCCGGGTTACCTCTGTAACTAGGTAACTACTACACGAATATGCCATCCCCCGGTCCTTTGGGACCTTTATCCGAGGCGCCTCAAAGCAACAACCACACAGTAAATGAGATTGGAGCAACCACATAGGTTAAATACCAGGGCTCCATACCTGATACCACCCTTTACCAGAAGGGAATGACATACCCTAAAGGGAGCGACCCTCATAACCTTGCCGCATCTTTCCTGTTTCGACCATTTCCGGGGAGTGAGGTCCTGATGCAGTCTCGTCCACAAAGCTACGCTTTGTGCAACAAAGCCATGCTTTGGGTCAACGGATGACCAAAGCAACGATCACAAAGATAAATGATCAAACAAATGATCATATCACAAATGATCAACCAATGATCATCACACAGCAGCACTCAGCATGCCACATTACCAAATTGGGAATGTCACTGATAAATATCAACTACATAACCTCTGAGTTCGTACGTCTCAGAGAAGGGTGTTAAGCTAAGAGAATAAATTCTCCGCCACCAAGCAGAAATGTATTTGATAGAGATCAGTTAACATCTCAAAGTGTAATGTCGGACATACAACCATACAAGTCTGTTCCGGGTTCGAACAGAACCGAAGGCACTTCCGAAGAAGCCCTTGCAAATCCGGGTATTCACAATCCCGATCGGACTTCCCATCACTAAGGAGAACTCTATACCGGAGCAACTCAGTGCAGAGTCAATCGATAGGTTATCCTAACGCTCTCGAAGACACCCGGTCTTCAACACCGGTCTTCAAATGCAATCCATAACGTCGTATCACTATTCGGAATGGGCTATATGACACAAGGTCCTCTCCCGGCTAAACCGAATAGTGAGTGCCATCTTTAAAACATATGGATATGGGATTTTAGCTAAGTCACAACTTAAAAATCCAAAGTTTCTCTTTTAAATGGTTAAACAATTACCATTTTAAATCTTCAAAATAAAAAGATTAATTTCACAAAGTTTCACCAAATTTCACAAAGATCTATTCATAGATTCCAAAACAATTCCCATTCAATTTGGATTAACTCATTTAAATCTTTAAATTAAAGATATATAGCTCTCAAAACACGTTTCCAAAGATTTATCTAAAACTTGGAAACTATTTCATTTTTAGACTTGAAATCCTTTAACACAAATTGGAAATTCATTCTTATGTGAAAGCAAATCTAATTTATACAAGTTGAAATCTTGGGTTGAATTTAAATTTCAAACATCACCCTTAAAATGGTTTAAAAACCCATATAAACCCATTTATAAGTTGAATACCCTTTTTAAACCTTAGTTTCCAAATTTTAGAATTCAATTTCAAATATTGAATTCAAATTTAAATCAAATTATTTAAATTTCAAAACTTAATCAAGTTATTCAAATAACTTTTATTTTTTTGAAATTCATTTTATTCAAAAGCTTCAATTCTAATTCCAAAACTATTTTGGATTCAAAAATTCAAAATTTTAAAACAATTTCAAAATCTGTGACTTAACCCATTTCCACGTGCAATCCATTTTTGTGTGTGTATAAGTGTGGTCCAGGGGTTCAACACAATAGTGCACAACATCCATTATCACAGATTCAATCATATCGACAAGCGGTATAACCCATAACGCTTATCTATATTCACAGATTCATAGATAAAGTAAAATATCATTCACAAAGATTAACTAATATGATTCGATGTGGGTTTCGGATAACCGACTGGAATCCGACTCCCTGTCGCATCGAAATCCAAATGTCATTCTACGGGTCAAGGGGTTTTATATTCATATGACAGTATATTCATCATAAATATAGCAGATCAGCACAAATTATCACATAGCATCTCATCACATATCAAATATATTAGTCCATCACACAACATTCAATTACAACCAGCATCTACAATTAAGATGAATAAACTGGGTGGTTTTAAATTTATTACCTACATGATTACTTTCATTTATTATTCCTAATTAATTAACTATCCATATTTATTCAATTAATAAATCTTCCATTATTAATTTTAAATCTAATATCATTCAATTAATGATTTCTTAATTACAAATTAATTATTCTAAGAAAAATTAATCTTAAACTTTAATTAATCAAATTAAGACCCTTAATTACTTTAATTAATTATCCATTTCATTAATTAATTAATTTTATTAATTATCCATTTGTACTACCTTAATAATTAAATGAATTACAAATCATTAGACTTTTTCTTTATCTTTAGGTAAACATTCCTTATTTAAATTATGCATTTAAAAACAAAAATGTTTTTTTTTTTATTTACATTAAATTCCATTTAACATTTCTTTTAAACTTTAAGACTTAAATATATTTAAAATAAGATTTTTAAAACAATACGAACTTAATCTTATATGTTTACAAGAAACATCTACATTATTAATAAGTGTAAAGAATTTAAATTTCAATTCAAATCAAATTCAAATCAATTAAAAAATTACTTTAAAATTTCAAAATTGAAATATAACTTCCATTCTCATTTTAGTTTTAAATTCTTTAAAACTCTTCTATAATTTACACCTTTAATTCAAATGTAAGTCATTTGAAAGTAATTTAAATTTAAATCTTTATTTTAAAAACTGAAGTTTAAAAATAGATTTAAAAACCCAGGTTTGAATTCACTTGAATTCCTAATTTAAATACTTAGCCTTTCAATACAAATGCCAAAACACATATGCATTTCCACAAAGAGTTTAAAAATCAAATTTAAATAAATAAAAAAAAACCATCAATGATTTCAAATTCCAGACAAATCAAATTTGAATTCATATTCAAATTCAAACCAAAATTCAGTTTAAAATCTTCACCTGCAAATTTAAACTTTATCTTTACATATGAAACAGAAAACAGTTTTTCTGTATTATTGAAAAAAAAAACAAACTTTGAATTTTGCTGAATTCAAACTATTTCAAAGAAAACAGAATTCAAACTTATTTGAATTCAACTTAAATTCAGTTTCAAAATTCTAAGTCACAAATGTATTTTGCATTTTATTTTCAAATTTTATAAAACCTGAAACAGGTTTCCTGATCCCCCTTTCTCTTTATTTTTAATTTCAAACCAAATTTGAATTTCTGCATTTACATTATTTCAAAATAAGAATTAAAATATTTTGAATTCATTTTCAGATTCAAATTTCATTCAATTTCAGATTTAAATTTAAACTTGGCTTTTAAATTTCTGAAAACACAACAGGTTTTGTTTTGAGAAACCTGAAACAATGCACTCGAGCAAACATGAACTTACTTCGGGTCAAAACAACCTTGACTTCGAGTTTCCTCTCAAAAAATCCCGAGTCCATCCCGAGCTAAAATTCTCTGCAACCAAAAACAGAACACCACCTGCACACACAACTCTGTGCATATGCACCCACGACGCAACACTCATTGACCATCTCTGATGATCTCCACTCATCACCAATCAACCACGCCCCCATTCACGATCATCACAACGCCACCTTAAACTTCAAACTCGAAATCAAGATCACAACCCAAAATTTGCAAACCTGGGAACAAGACAGAACTCACAATCCCAACCTGTCAACACCCTTCCCCAACGCCACCGACCGCCGTTGCCACTCAAACTTCTGTGAAAGCTTTCCCAAACCACCAGCTACCATCACGCCAAAAATGGTAAAACTCGGTCACTTGAAGAAACAGCAGCACTAAATTCTTAAACCCAGGAGAAAAAAAAAAAAAAAAAAAAAAAAAAAAAAAAAAAAAAAACTAGGGTTCATAAAAAGAAATGTCAAATCTGCAACTACCCCGATGGTTTCAATGTCAACAAGTATTTTTCCCGGCATCTCCTCACATCCCTCCCCCACTTGGAAGAACCCCGTGCTTTCCAATTACATAGATCACCAGAAACCAAATATTTCCCTTTCTAGTCAACATCCACACTGCACCCATATCCTATTCCTAAAAACTATGATCCTTGATTTAAAAAACATGTTTTAGTTCATACTTTTAATTTATGAAACTGAATTACAAAACTAATATGTTTGGATTTTGGTAAAAATCAACATACACTGATGTTTTTCTGTGCTTCCAGAGACAACATCTTATATTTCACTTGATTAAATTTTTTTTTAACTTATAGTTTAAGCTAATCAAACAACATTGTTTAATACCAGATCCTATCTATAACTAAGTCAAAAGGTAAGGATTAAAATACAGGTTTTTAAACAGGGTACAACAGAGCACATATACAACATGCATATATATAAACATATCCTCAACAGATTTTTAATCATAAACACAAGCAATACTCATCCATTTTCAACATATAAGCATGCAAATTCCTATAACATCATCCATCACAAGAATCAAAACATAAAAGCAACGGTAAGTGAGTTTGCTCACCTGTAGTTTAGAAAGAACAGGGAAGGTCAGAAACAAGGAACAGGGTCTTCAGTTGCAAATTAGAAATTGATTCTTTTATCTTTGAGCTTGATTATTTTGCTGCAAATGATTGATGGATACCATAGCTTAATTCTTGTTGCATTAATGTTTAACAGATTCAATTAAAAATCTTTAAAAGAAAATTTTACTTGCCTTGAATTTGTTTCAAAAATTACTGCACTGCTTTATTCTAGCCAAAGCCTGCAGCTAAATTCATTTATATTAAAATTTGAGTTTTAAATCATAATCTCAGTAAATTATAAAGTTTAAAACTACCTGAAAGATGGAGTTTTGTAGGCTATAGCTTGAGTTTGTTTGTATGGTTTCAGACTTTCAATTGAAGAAGAAGAGCATGACTTCAAGTTTCCATCTTTAGTTTTCCAGATTATGAAATGCAGAACTCTTTGTCTTGCTTTTAAAAACTTGAATGTTGCTTTTAAAAACATGTAGGCTTGTTGAATGCTTTTAAAAATGATGCTTGCTTTTAAATGATGCATGCAGGCCTGAATTTGCTTCCAGATTCTAATACAGGTTGTAGATGCAAGGGAATCCAGATCTTCTTGTTTGCAAATGAAATGCAGGTTTGTTCTTTATTTTTTTTTTGTAGTTTCAGATGCAAGAACATGCAGTAGTATTTTGGGAAAGAGGAGTTTCAGATTTATTTGTAAATGAAGTTGAAATGCATGTCTGCAGTTTCCTTAATGAAGATTTGAAATGCAGAGCTTTATCATGTTGATGCAGGTTTGAATTTTGAAGAATGCAGATTGTATAGATGTGAGAATGTAATTTGGTTTTCTTTTTATTTAGGAATGAGAAAATGAATATGAAGAAGCAAAATGATATGAATGTATTTTCAGTTTTAAATGAATTAAAAGAAAAAGAAAATAAAACATTGACACTTGTCTTTCTTTTATGTCATATGGTTTACATTTGTAAAATTTTGTATACTTATGTTTTTAACCTTGTCTTGAATTTATTTTATAAATTTTGTTTTGGTCCTTTAGTTCAATTAATTTTAATTCATACATTTTGTTTTTAAACCTTATTTGATTTTAAATTTACAAGATATATCTATCCATTTTATCCCCTTATGTATATATTTATACTTATACAAATTAAAGTAAAATAGTTTGAAATTAGAATATACATTATTAGCAAATATTTATAAGTTAGCAAATACAACTTTTATTTTCAATACATCTATATTCATAAACTTAAGATGTTCAACTTATTAACAAACACTTATTTTTTTTTTTTTTTAAACTTTCATAATTAAATTCACAATAAAATCTCAAAGCTTTTAAATTCCAAAAATTTAAATAAATTGTCAAATTATCTTGTTCAAAATTCAGGAATGTTACAGACTTCCCCCCTTAAAAGAATTTCGTCCTCGAAATTTGTAAGGAAGACGAAAAGATAGATGAAAGATAGAGAAATATCTTTCCAAATCAAACTGGATATCAATTCTGCATTTGGCTTACCAAATCAGAATATCAACAATATGAGAACAAACTCATATAATATTACACAAGATATTTGGATCCACCGGTATACGAATATGCAACGGCATTGATTAGTTGGAAGAGATAACTAATCGTTCGTAGAATATGTCGGATCCCAGAGAATAGATAGATGGATCAAATCTTCATATTAGTTAACCAATTTACTTAATTTAAAGTTTCCAATTTATTTAATATTTTTCCAATTTCAAATTCATTAGAGTTTAGATCGAAAAGCTGATAAGAAACCGATGAAGATACGAAGTAAGAATTTTCTACAACGATTCGTAGGGCTACCATCACACCGAAACTTCTTTCTGGAGCTGCTACGAAGCAATCAAAAGAATTCGAAATCGAATCAAAGGAGATTGATAGAGAAAAGATATTTCCACTGTTGCAGGGTATTGACCATTTGCAGTGGTACTACCCTGTCCCCTATCTCGTTCTCTTCTCGCACTCATACTCACTATCAGTGGATAGTAAG
This sequence comes from Allium cepa, assembly GCA_030765085.1. Taxonomy (NCBI): domain Eukaryota; kingdom Viridiplantae; phylum Streptophyta; class Magnoliopsida; order Asparagales; family Amaryllidaceae; genus Allium; species Allium cepa. The sequence continues at coordinate 572,377,023 of CM060937.1, read as the reverse complement.
AGAATTTACTGAGGCATTCGAACGGATATCTCAGGGATATACTCATTCTAGGGTTTACTTCACCCTATCTCTAATGAGTTACTTAATGTGTTATACTCCTGAGCTAGGGTTTTAACCATCAGCTCTGATACCAAATGTAAAGAACCTCATTTCCGTCAGCAGTAACCGGTAGGCTTTTCAACCATCCCAGCCCCACCGTGGCTTACACTGGTACCCCAGACCTTGCTTTTACGGCCAGCCTCTCGACTGTCACGGCTTACGCCTAACCAACCCCGTAAAGAGGACGTGTAGGGGTAAGAGTCTCCCGTTCGCCACCTAACGCAAAGCGAGAACCCCCCATCACGTTTCACCTAGATAAGCAAGTCTGTTCCGGGTTCGAACAGAACCGAAGGCACTTCCGAAGAAGCCCTTGCAAATCCGGGTATTCACAATCCCGATCGGACTTCCCATCACTAAGGAGAACTCTATACCGGAGCAACTCAGTGCAGAGTCAATCGATAGGTTATCCTAACGCTCTCGAAGACACCCGGTCTTCAACACCGGTCTTCAAATGCAATCCATAACGTCGTATCACTATTCGGAATGGGCTATATGACACAAGGTCCTCTCCCGGCTAAACCGAATAGTGAGTGCCATCTTTAAAACATATGGATATGGGATTTTAGCTAAGTCACAACTTAAAAATCCAAAGTTTCTCTTTTAAATGGTTAAACAATTACCATTTTAAATCTTCAAAATAAAAAGATTAATTTCACAAAGTTTCACCAAATTTCACAAAGATCTATTCATAGATTCCAAAACAATTCCCATTCAATTTGGATTAACTCATTTAAATCTTTAAATTAAAGATATATAGCTCTCAAAACACGTTTCCAAAGATTTATCTAAAACTTGGAAACTATTTCATTTTTAGACTTGAAATCCTTTAACACAAATTGGAAATTCATTCTTATGTGAAAGCAAATCTAATTTATACAAGTTGAAATCTTGGGTTGAATTTAAATTTCAAACATCACCCTTAAAATGGTTTAAAAACCCATATAAACCCATTTATAAGTTGAATACCCTTTTTAAACCTTAGTTTCCAAATTTTAGAATTCAATTTCAAATATTGAATTCAAATTTAAATCAAATTATTTAAATTTCAAAACTTAATCAAGTTATTCAAATAACTTTTATTTTTTTGAAATTCATTTTATTCAAAAGCTTCAATTCTAATTCCAAAACTATTTTGGATTCAAAAATTCAAAATTTTAAAACAATTTCAAAATCTGTGACTTAACCCATTTCCACGTGCAATCCATTTTTGTGTGTGTATAAGTGTGGTCCAGGGGTTCAACACAATAGTGCACAACATCCATTATCACAGATTCAATCATATCGACAAGCGGTATAACCCATAACGCTTATCTATATTCACAGATTCATAGATAAAGTAAAATATCATTCACAAAGATTAACTAATATGATTCGATGTGGGTTTCGGATAACCGACTGGAATCCGACTCCCTGTCGCATCGAAATCCAAATGTCATTCTACGGGTCAAGGGGTTTTATATTCATATGACAGTATATTCATCATAAATATAGCAGATCAGCACAAATTATCACATAGCATCTCATCACATATCAAATATATTAGTCCATCACACAACATTCAATTACAACCAGCATCTACAATTAAGATGAATAAACTGGGTGGTTTTAAATTTATTACCTACATGATTACTTTCATTTATTATTCCTAATTAATTAACTATCCATATTTATTCAATTAATAAATCTTCCATTATTAATTTTAAATCTAATATCATTCAATTAATGATTTCTTAATTACAAATTAATTATTCTAAGAAAAATTAATCTTAAACTTTAATTAATCAAATTAAGACCCTTAATTACTTTAATTAATTATCCATTTCATTAATTAATTAATTTTATTAATTATCCATTTGTACTACCTTAATAATTAAATGAATTACAAATCATTAGACTTTTTCTTTATCTTTAGGTAAACATTCCTTATTTAAATTATGCATTTAAAAACAAAAATGTTTTTTTTTTTATTTACATTAAATTCCATTTAACATTTCTTTTAAACTTTAAGACTTAAATATATTTAAAATAAGATTTTTAAAACAATACGAACTTAATCTTATATGTTTACAAGAAACATCTACATTATTAATAAGTGTAAAGAATTTAAATTTCAATTCAAATCAAATTCAAATCAATTAAAAAATTACTTTAAAATTTCAAAATTGAAATATAACTTCCATTCTCATTTTAGTTTTAAATTCTTTAAAACTCTTCTATAATTTACACCTTTAATTCAAATGTAAGTCATTTGAAAGTAATTTAAATTTAAATCTTTATTTTAAAAACTGAAGTTTAAAAATAGATTTAAAAACCCAGGTTTGAATTCACTTGAATTCCTAATTTAAATACTTAGCCTTTCAATACAAATGCCAAAACACATATGCATTTCCACAAAGAGTTTAAAAATCAAATTTAAATAAATAAAAAAAAACCATCAATGATTTCAAATTCCAGACAAATCAAATTTGAATTCATATTCAAATTCAAACCAAAATTCAGTTTAAAATCTTCACCTGCAAATTTAAACTTTATCTTTACATATGAAACAGAAAACAGTTTTTCTGTATTATTGAAAAAAAAAACAAACTTTGAATTTTGCTGAATTCAAACTATTTCAAAGAAAACAGAATTCAAACTTATTTGAATTCAACTTAAATTCAGTTTCAAAATTCTAAGTCACAAATGTATTTTGCATTTTATTTTCAAATTTTATAAAACCTGAAACAGGTTTCCTGATCCCCCTTTCTCTTTATTTTTAATTTCAAACCAAATTTGAATTTCTGCATTTACATTATTTCAAAATAAGAATTAAAATATTTTGAATTCATTTTCAGATTCAAATTTCATTCAATTTCAGATTTAAATTTAAACTTGGCTTTTAAATTTCTGAAAACACAACAGGTTTTGTTTTGAGAAACCTGAAACAATGCACTCGAGCAAACATGAACTTACTTCGGGTCAAAACAACCTTGACTTCGAGTTTCCTCTCAAAAAATCCCGAGTCCATCCCGAGCTAAAATTCTCTGCAACCAAAAACAGAACACCACCTGCACACACAACTCTGTGCATATGCACCCACGACGCAACACTCATTGACCATCTCTGATGATCTCCACTCATCACCAATCAACCACGCCCCCATTCACGATCATCACAACGCCACCTTAAACTTCAAACTCGAAATCAAGATCACAACCCAAAATTTGCAAACCTGGGAACAAGACAGAACTCACAATCCCAACCTGTCAACACCCTTCCCCAACGCCACCGACCGCCGTTGCCACTCAAACTTCTGTGAAAGCTTTCCCAAACCACCAGCTACCATCACGCCAAAAATGGTAAAACTCGGTCACTTGAAGAAACAGCAGCACTAAATTCTTAAACCCAGGAGAAAAAAAAAAAAAAAAAAAAAAAAAAAAAAAAAAAAACTAGGGTTCATAAAAAGAAATGTCAAATCTGCAACTACCCCGATGGTTTCAATGTCAACAAGTATTTTTCCCGGCATCTCCTCACATCCCTCCCCCACTTGGAAGAACCCCGTGCTTTCCAATTACATAGATCACCAGAAACCAAATATTTCCCTTTCTAGTCAACATCCACACTGCACCCATATCCTATTCCTAAAAACTATGATCCTTGATTTAAAAAACATGTTTTAGTTCATACTTTTAATTTATGAAACTGAATTACAAAACTAATATGTTTGGATTTTGGTAAAAATCAACATACACTGATGTTTTTCTGTGCTTCCAGAGACAACATCTTATATTTCACTTGATTAAATTTTTTTTTAACTTATAGTTTAAGCTAATCAAACAACATTGTTTAATACCAGATCCTATCTATAACTAAGTCAAAAGGTAAGGATTAAAATACAGGTTTTTAAACAGGGTACAACAGAGCACATATACAACATGCATATATATAAACATATCCTCAACAGATTTTTAATCATAAACACAAGCAATACTCATCCATTTTCAACATATAAGCATGCAAATTCCTATAACATCATCCATCACAAGAATCAAAACATAAAAGCAACGGTAAGTGAGTTTGCTCACCTGTAGTTTAGAAAGAACAGGGAAGGTCAGAAACAAGGAACAGGGTCTTCAGTTGCAAATTAGAAATTGATTCTTTTATCTTTGAGCTTGATTATTTTGCTGCAAATGATTGATGGATACCATAGCTTAATTCTTGTTGCATTAATGTTTAACAGATTCAATTAAAAATCTTTAAAAGAAAATTTTACTTGCCTTGAATTTGTTTCAAAAATTACTGCACTGCTTTATTCTAGCCAAAGCCTGCAGCTAAATTCATTTATATTAAAATTTGAGTTTTAAATCATAATCTCAGTAAATTATAAAGTTTAAAACTACCTGAAAGATGGAGTTTTGTAGGCTATAGCTTGAGTTTGTTTGTATGGTTTCAGACTTTCAATTGAAGAAGAAGAGCATGACTTCAAGTTTCCATCTTTAGTTTTCCAGATTATGAAATGCAGAACTCTTTGTCTTGCTTTTAAAAACTTGAATGTTGCTTTTAAAAACATGTAGGCTTGTTGAATGCTTTTAAAAATGATGCTTGCTTTTAAATGATGCATGCAGGCCTGAATTTGCTTCCAGATTCTAATACAGGTTGTAGATGCAAGGGAATCCAGATCTTCTTGTTTGCAAATGAAATGCAGGTTTGTTCTTTATTTTTTTTTTGTAGTTTCAGATGCAAGAACATGCAGTAGTATTTTGGGAAAGAGGAGTTTCAGATTTATTTGTAAATGAAGTTGAAATGCATGTCTGCAGTTTCCTTAATGAAGATTTGAAATGCAGAGCTTTATCATGTTGATGCAGGTTTGAATTTTGAAGAATGCAGATTGTATAGATGTGAGAATGTAATTTGGTTTTCTTTTTATTTAGGAATGAGAAAATGAATATGAAGAAGCAAAATGATATGAATGTATTTTCAGTTTTAAATGAATTAAAAGAAAAAGAAAATAAAACATTGACACTTGTCTTTCTTTTATGTCATATGGTTTACATTTGTAAAATTTTGTATACTTATGTTTTTAACCTTGTCTTGAATTTATTTTATAAATTTTGTTTTGGTCCTTTAGTTCAATTAATTTTAATTCATACATTTTGTTTTTAAACCTTATTTGATTTTAAATTTACAAGATATATCTATCCATTTTATCCCCTTATGTATATATTTATACTTATACAAATTAAAGTAAAATAGTTTGAAATTAGAATATACATTATTAGCAAATATTTATAAGTTAGCAAATACAACTTTTATTTTCAATACATCTATATTCATAAACTTAAGATGTTCAACTTATTAACAAACACTTATTTTTTTTTTTTTTTAAACTTTCATAATTAAATTCACAATAAAATCTCAAAGCTTTTAAATTCCAAAAATTTAAATAAATTGTCAAATTATCTTGTTCAAAATTCAGGAATGTTACACTATGCATCTGAATTTGAAACCTGGGATTCTTGGGTAATGGTTCTTCATGAATAGAGAAAATCCATCCTTTCCTTCTCGAATATACTGGTCCCTAGCTCCTTCACTGCTTCCAGCTAGATGCGGTCCTCCATGGATCACATCGATTCCATTGAGGGGTGGTATGAAGTCCGGTAGATCATCAATTTCCACTAAGTTGGCAGCATTGTTTTGGAGTCTTTAGTGGGAATCTTCAAAACGAGCCAAGTTTTGGTTTTCTTTAACAAATCTCCTTCAAGCATTCAGATTGAATCATATGTTGAATTATGCCTACCAAAACACGACATTCATTAGTTTTATACCCATTCGACTTATGATAAGCATAATAGTCTTCCCCTCTTCTCGGTTCAGGTTTAGTCTTAGCTTTGTGTCAGATTGAGAAATCATCGTTTTCCTTTGCTATAGCATATAAGTAAGATAGCGGCTTATTCAGGGCAATGTGATCGGTGTCAAGGACTTTCTCCCATCTCGGTTTCTTACGGCTGTGGTTATAGCCTATTTTTCCGGATTTATTTTTGGCTTAAGATTTTTTCTAGCATGACATCCATATGAATGAATTTGTCAGCCTGGAAGTGGAAGTCTTATAAATCTCTACATCTACGTATATAGGGCTCCTTTCAAATTGAAGTTTTCTCAATCAATCCTGAGTGTACTGCCACCAACTTATCCATATCAGTCATCTCTTTTGCCTTCAGTGTCTCTATATTGAACCTCCTTAGTAATCATCCAATAACTCCGCTTGTCTTTGCTTGATATTATCTAGTACAGTGTAGTCGATAGTAGGGTCTTTACAAATACAGATCTGCGCTGAGAATTCATAAGAGAATTGTTTCCAAGCATAGATGGTTTTCTCATGGTATTACCTGTACCACTTGGCTGCTGCACCTTGGAAAGTAGTAGGGAAAAGCCAGCGATGCACAACGCATAAGCATTGTATATATTAATTTGGCTTTCAAAGGCCATCAAGTGATCAATTGGGTCAGTGGTTACATTGTATCTCAAGGACAGAATTGTAACGTGCGATGGGATCCTGGTGGACATGATCTCTTCTATGGATGGAGCTTCTCGGTGGTTATTGTCAACCCTGTCATCGATAGTTTTTTCCTTAAAGATTAAGTATATCCATTGCCATTTTCTTGGCCATGTCTCTTAGATAAGCTTCGTCACTGTGATATTTGCTTCTAACAAGTTTGTATCCCTTGGAGGTTGAACTTCCAGATTGCTCCGTGGGCTTCTCCTTCAATCTCCCTTGATAATCTGCCTTAACTTTGTTATCCGCCAAAGATCTTGGAAAAAGCTCGGTTACTTTAGCTTGCTGGTGATTTTTTCTCTTTTATGGTATCATAATGGGCTTGCTTCTACTTTTATTTTTAAGCAAAGAAAAATTTAAGCTCCTTATTAGGGACTCTATCACATCTCCTCCCGTGAGATTGGTGGTTTTAGAAGACTTTTGAGTAAGGATTTCTTCTAAAGTTCTTTCATCATTGATACTTGTCGTTCTAGGTTTTTAATCTTAACCATGCTATTAGTAGGTTGTGCGGACTCCGATGGTTGTCCCAGCTCTGCATTTCTCAAGTTGAAGTTGGGAATGACATTTTCTTCTAGTGTCGCCGTTTGCATGACTTCTTCATTAGGAGCGTTGATTCACTTTGATCTTTCCATTTTCCTGAAATATAAATTTACCCAAATTACTTTGAGAAGACAATCAAACATGAGAAAACGTTCGAGCCCTCTTTCTAGCATCAAAATGTTAAACCAAAAATTGGTATAATACCCATGATGCCATGAGTGATAAATTAATTCTTGACTCAAGTATATAGAATAACAAGACTAAGGATGGTTATATCTGTATCGAATGAATGAAGAACAAATCTATCATCTTAGGCTAAGTACAAGATGATATCATTAGGAGATGAGATATAATGCCCATGGGTTTTATAAGTTGTTCTTTTGATGACTCACATGTCATCATGGAATATGATATTCAAGATCCCCTAAGGTCTCTTGGAACAAAATGTCTGAGAGCTCTTAATATCACTTGGAATAATATATTCGAAAATCGATAAGGTCTTTGGGAATAGGGTAATCCAATATCGTGTCATATATCTAAAGGAGAAAGAAGATAAGTGATAAGTATGTGAAATAGCCCATTAAGCGTGTTAACTAACTAATTTGATAGCGCTTATGTTCATAGTTTATTGTCCATATGTAAACGGGCAAGATATGAGACATGCATATAAACACTAGTTTAGACCGAAGTTCATGTGAAACCATGTAAAATAGAATCATAATTGCTTTGGGTCTAAAGAGCTTTATTATATGCGTATTCATGTCCAACAGTATTCAAAGTGCACAATCAAGGTAATATGTATGTCCAAATTCTTGTTCATTGTAACGACCCTGGATTTTGGCAATATTATTTTAATAAATATTTAATCCAATTAAATAAAATGTAAACTTATCATTTTAAAAAAATAGGATTTTTGGAATATTTTCCATTTATTTATATACATATGTATTTTGAAAAGGAAACTTTGATTTGAAAATTTAAATAGAGCCTTTCAAAAATAATTAAAATAAAATATACTTTATTCAATTTAATTAATGTTCTACATTATTAACATTTGATATAATATATATAAATGAATGTAATATAGATAATAATGTTTAAAATGAAATGAAGTCTTTTAAAAATGTTTAAAATAAAATCAATCCTATCAATATTAAATATAAGTACAAAATATAAGTATAAAACATATGAATATAAATTAAACGTTGATAGTCAAAATAGAAATAAAAATAAAAACAAGGATTTAGTGATTACGGTGTGCATGCAACATAAGTTAAAACTTGTAAGGACAAAAGTATAAAGTAAAACCAGACAAATGTAGATATCTGGGTGAATTATGCAAGCAAGAATATAATAAAACAAAATATCTTCACACAAAAACCAAAAGAGATAAGTATGTAAACAAAATGGGAAGCATATGCATTTAATACCATCATCTCAGCACAAAATAAAGTCATTCGAAGGTTAAAAAAGATCATTTCAGTCTGAAACAAAATCCTATTTAGTTAAAGGAAAAAAAATCTGATCAAAACAAAAAGAAGAAAACTAAACCAGTTAAAGCCTACCCTGTACAAACTGTTTTCTTTATATATACATCTAGGCTAGTTCCTGTCCGTTCAAAACTTAGCAAACCAGAAAAAAAGAGAAAAGAAATAAGTATCATTATTTTACAATCTCAAACATCATTCAATTCAACAAAAACAGACAGGATTCAAAGGCAGATCAAAACTGTAGGTTTTCAAAACAAAAGTTGCTCTCTGTTCAAACTGGTTTTCAGGCGAGTAAACATAGATTTTAAAGTTTTAAATTTAATTAAAAATAGTACAGGTGATTCATTGATAATATGGTTTTGCATATGCTTTATTTTTGAATATAGTTCTGTGTTTATATATAGGTTGTTCTGTGAAAATTGAATATATTGTACTTCTCTGTTTATTGTTACGGAGTTGAATAACTCAAAATATTTTCATCTAATCATTGTTAAGCTTAGAGTTTTCAAACAAAACAAGAAGTTTAAACCTAATTCAAGATTTTAAAAGCTGTTTAAAATGTGTTGGTGAGGTAGCGCCACTGGAATCTTGTTTTGCAGGAAAATAGGTAATATTATGTTAAATTCGAATGTCATGAAAAGCTAATCCAATTTCATAACTTGAATCCACACTGCAATATAAGATTTTTAAAACAAAAAGGGTAATTTTTAGTTTAGTATTTTACGAGCAGTTTATATTTGAATATGCTTTTTAACCATTTTCTGATGATCGATCGAATATTGGATGTTGAAATTTTGCGCGAAGCAGGTTTGATCATCGATGATTTCAGGAAAATTGTCAAATAATTTTTCTATTGCACAAATTGAAGGAACGAGGTGAATTTAGGGTTTATGTTCGAGTTTTGGACATGTCTGGTAACGAGGTGATTTCGTCACCTCTGATGCATCGAGTTGCGTGGTATTCAAGGGATGGTAGTATGGGGTGTTGACGTGGTATGGACGGAGTTGGAGCATCTCCGGTGGTCTGAGCAACTGCAGCGAAGTGATTTTGTTGGATGGGTCGAGTATAGGTTTTTGAGCGAAATGCTAAATTTTGATTTAGAATTTTTGGTGTCGAATTGATTTTGATTTCGAGTGTAGGTGAGTTTTGCGACTTGCTAGAGGTAGTGAGGTTCGCCGGAGCTACGGTGAGACGCCGTGCACATGTACGGCGTATATATGGTGTCAGAGTTGTTGAGTGGTGAGCGACTCGAGTTGTTACTCGAGTAAAATAGTGGATCGCTTCGGGTTAGAAACCGAGTACGTAAGCATGTTTACTGATATCATAGTTTAAACTTAAACTTAAACTCAACTTAACTGGAAATAAAAAATAAAAAAAAGAAGAAAGTACATGAGGAAGAGAGAAGGTCTCGGGGGAATGGAGGGAGAAACCCGAGTGTTTACTCGAGTAAACCTGAATCTTGCTCGGGCTTGGTTTCCAAACGTGCAACATAATAATAGTAAGTTAAGCAAATTATTTAAACAAGTTTAAGTAATGATGATAATTGATGTTTGACACCTTAAGTTAAGAATTTGTTTCAGGTTTTAATAAATTAAGTAAATATTTAACAATGTTTTAAAATCCAATTAATACTTTAATTAAGTAGTTAATGTAAGACAAGTTTTAAACAGGATTAAGTAAATTTGAAATGGAATACTCAATTAATTGATGATTTATTAAACAGGATTAAGTGATTAATTGTCAAATAATTAATTTAAATTGAATTAATTACAATAAGGATTAAAGATGTTTGCTTACGGATGATTGTATAAGTAGAATATCTGGATTTTGTGATATCTATTTGGTGATATTCTGTGATACTCTGTGATATGTCTTGGTATACCGATGATGATTGTTCATGATTTATCTATGATAAATGCTATGTGAATTCAAAGTGTTGAATTAAACTGTTTAAACTATTAAACAACTTGACCTTTAAAATGGCGTTTGGATTTCGATGGGACCGGGATCGGGTGTCAGTTATGATTATCCGAAAACGACATCGATCCAAATTAAACGTTAGGTGGTGGCATCTCAAGTGAAGATCGAAATGATATTTTAGAATGCAAGGGTTATTGTCATTAACCCTTAGGGTGATTCCAAAATGAGTATAACGAGATAATGCTTTCAGTTTCGTTCGAACCCGGAACGAACTTGTATGGATTGAATGCTTTTAGAACATCGTCAGGTGGACGATGAGCATTCCAAGAGATATGTTCGATAAAGGTAATTGCAGCCTCAACCCTCATCAACCGGGAATGGCTAAAACAGGGGAGGTGCAGCATGGTTAGGTGGGTAGCACCCAAGCAGGACGAGATATACCCCTGTCTAGATGTCCCTTTTTATTCGGCTGTGTGGGCGGTTGCCAGCTACAACTGCGGGGTTATCTTGTTCGAAACTGTTCAGTAAGGAATGGTTCCGGCCTTGTGTTGTAGGGGGTCAGGAGCGATCCTCGGTATGGCGATCTAGGCCCCGTACTGTGACGGGCGGTACCCCAGTAGCCGTGCCATTATATGAAATCTAATCTCCAATAAGCGCCATACGTTTTGATTGTGCCCAACTATGTTGGAATGTGAGATGTAAGCATTTCAGCTTTTTCTGTATTTTACTTGAAAACCCTAGACACTACTATAATATCACTGGATTTCCTATAAAATTGTTTGGTTAGCGTAAGATAAAAACTTACTCGTGTTTGTGTGTGGGAAGTCTTACGTGATACCATTATTTTAAAATATTTTCAAATTTAAGAAACTTTAAATTGTTTACTCACACCAGACCCATGTCTGACCCGGAGTTTATTTCTGTCTTTTTCATAATCTCTTGGGTACTTAAATTTTTATGAGTAGCCAAGTGATAGGTTTTGGATTGTTGAGTTCTAGAGGAGCTTGGAGCAGGAGTTCAGACATATATATCTATCTAGTTCCGCTGTGTTAGTTGATGTATGTTGTATTTTGGTATGTATGTAATGGCAGATGTATATATGATTGTCATATTTAAATGATGTTGTGTAACTCTGATATATGTAAACTATATAATAGTTATGTGATGTAGTATATTTTGTTCCATTTCCCGTGTGAGATTCTGATGTTGTTATTCTTTCTTTCTATCTTTTCTGTTTCTATCTCTTTCTTTTCTTATTGATGATACGTCTTTCTGTGAGTAGAAACGCAGATCGTCACAGTTGGTATCAGAGCATAAGTTGAGATAATACCTAGGCTCTGGAGTAATATCTATCTTGAGAGTGCGTATTTGTATTTTTATATAACTATATACCTATCTAAATTTGTTGAGTTACCTATCCAGGTGGCCAATATGAGTTCTGGAAGAAGGGGGAGAGGTAGGGCCAGTACCTCGACTGATAATGGACGAAGTCAAACTGCTAGTGAGGCTGTAGATCCAGTACCGCCTCAGGTTAGTTTTGCCACTTTATGCAAGGACTTATCAATCTTGGAGGTAAACCATTTAAAGGGTCAGAGTCGATAATTGAGGTCCAAGCTTGGCTACGCTCTTGTGAGTGCATCTTCAAGAGTATGAAGTTGTCTGACGAGCGGAAAAGGGAAATGGCTTCATGGCAATTGCAGGAAGGCGGAGGATGACATTTCTTGGGAAAGATTTAAGACGTTGTTTGAGGAGAAATTCATGCCAACAGCGGGGAAAACTCGTCTGTACCGGGATTTTCTGAATTTGAAGCAGGGTAGCATGACTATAGCAGAGTATGAAACCAAATTCAATGAACTTTCTTGCTACGGACTAGGACTCATTAATACTCCACTCAAAAAGAACGAAATGTTTGTGCAAGGATTGAGGCAAGAATTTCATGAAAAGATGGCGACGCATATGAAAGGGTCTTTTGTGGAGTTAATTGATTTGGCTCTGAGATATGAGGATTTGATGAACAAGAGATCAATGGCACCAGTAGCGGCATCGGGTTGGATTATTCCTAATCCAAATAAGAGGAAGTTCAATCCCAATTGGGGGAAGCAGAACAAGAAGAAGCCTGGAAGTAATAACGGACATCGCAAATGCTATATATGTCAACAAGAAGGTCACTTGGCGAATAAGTGTCCCAGGAAAGGATTTCAGCAACAACAGCAGTAGTCGCATCAGAGTGGACCGGGTTTGGCTTTGGTTCAGAGATCTCTATGCTTCAATTGTCACCAACCAGGTCATATGATCAAGGATTTCCCGCTTCTTTATAAAGCTCAACAGAATAAAGTATTTGCTTTGGTGGGTGCACCATCTACTTCATCTAAAGCAAGGGAGTATTGGAAGGTACATTACTTTTAGATGGAAAGTATATTAAAGTTTTGTTTGATTCGGGTGCTTCTTTGAGTTTTATTTCTCTGGAATCTATAGAGAAGTTCTTTCTTAACCCTAGTATAGTAGACTATCCCATGTTTGTATCTAATCCTATAGGAGGGGTAAATTAGATATGATCTGTAAGGATTTAAGGATTTTCTATCTGTCCCATAGTTTTTCTTGTGACCCTTATGTGTTGAATTTTAAGGGGTTTGACCTTATATTGGGGATGGATTGGCTCGATAAATATAAGGTTGTCCTGAATTGTGATGAGAGAATTGTTTCGTTGGAAACCGTTCTGGGTAGAATTGCTAGAGTGACGTGTAATAATTCTGGAATTCACTTGAGTAGTTTTTTACATGGAGTTGAGACTTCTCAAGAGAAGGTTGAAGATATTGATGTGGTCCAAGATTTCCCAGATGTATTCGAGAAAGTCAAGTGTTTGCCTCCGCACCGAGAGATAGAGTTTTGCATTGATTTGATTCCAGGAGCAGTACCAGTGATTCAGCCTAGTAGGAGGATGGCTCCTAGAAAGAGGGAGGAGTTAGTTAAGCAGACTCAGGATATTTCGGAGAAAAGATTGATTAGGCCCAGTTTTTCTTATTGGGGTTCTGCTGCGGTGTTTGTCACTAAGTCGGATGGATCGCTAAGGTTCTGTATAGATTATTGAGAATTGAACAAAGTGATTATCCGTAATAAATAACCTCTTCCTCGTATTGATAATCTTTTTGACCAGCTGCATGGAGCTTATGTCTTTTCTCAACTGGATTTAGCTTCAGATTTTCATCAGTTAAGGGTAGCTGAGGACAACATCCCTTTAACTGGATTTAGGGGACCAAATTGTTTTTATGAATGGTTGGTTATGCCTTTTGGGTTAACCAACGCTCCTGCTTAATTTTTCGATCTGATGAATTGAGTCTTTCGGGATGTATTGAATAAGTTTGTTCTGGTGTTCATCGATGATATTCTGGTCTATTCTAAGTCTGAAGAAGAGCACAAGCAGCATTTAAGAATTGTGTTGGAGACACTGAGGAGGCATGTTTTGAAGGCGAAGTTCTCTAAGTGCCATTTTTGAAAATTGGAAGTCAAATTTTTGGGGCACATTGTTTCTTGAGAAGGTATTTCTGTAGATCCAGCGAAGGTTGAGACTATTCTGGAATGGAAGCAACCGAAGACAACGACTGAAATTTGCAGTTTTTTGGGTTTAGCTGGCTACTATAAAAAGTTTATCAAGGACTATTCCATGATTTCTTCGCACCTAACTAAGCTGACAAGGAAATGAGCTAATTTTAAATGGACACCCCAATGTGAAGAAGCTTTCTGGGAGTTGAAGACAAGGCTAACCAGTGCACCTGTGCTGGCTATTCCGGATGGGAAAAGCAAATTTGAAGTTTATACAGATGCGTGTATAGTTGGACTGGGAGCAGTTTTGATGCAGAATGGTAGAGTTATTGCGTATGCGAGTCGGCAATTAAAGCCACATGAGAGAAACTACGCTATGCACGATCTTGAGTTGTTAGCCATTGTTTTTTGCTTTGAAGATCTGGAGACCTTATCTCTTGGGAGAGAAGTTCGAGTTATTCACGGATCACAAACTGTTGATCTATCTTTTCTCTCAAAAGGATCTTAATTTGAGGCAACAACGATGGGTTGAGTTTCTGGCATCATATGATTTGGATAGTCTGTATACCCCAAGAAAGGCGAATATTGTAGTTGATGCTCTTAGCAGGAATGCAGTTCTGTCTCTTTTGGAAGTTGTTCCATCTCTCCAGGAAAGAATCGTGAGCAAGCAATTGGTGGATAGATCTTTTGAGGAACTAATTCTTGGAACCCAGGATGGTCGATATTTGGATTTCAAGGTGGATGATCAAGGTGCTTTGAGGATTAATGGTCGTTTATGTGTACCTAATATAGATGGATTGAGGCAAGAAGTCTTAACTGAGTGTCATCGCTCCAGATTGAATATCCACCTAGGAATTTCTAAGATGTATAAAGATATGAGAAGAGTTTTCTGGTGGCCGAGCATGAAGAGGGATGTAGCTGCTTTCGTTAATAGTCGTGCTATCTGTCAGCAGGTGAAAGGAGATCAACAAAAGTCAGCCGGTTTGTTGCAGCCTTTGGAAGTTCCAGATTGGAAGTGGGAGATGATTTCGATGGATTTCATCGATGGTTTGCCAAGAACCAAGAAAGGAAACGAAGGAATATGGGTGATTGTGGATCGTCTAACTAAGAGCGCTCATTTTATACCGGTTAAGGCAACTCGTACTGCAGCTTCTATGGCAGAGATTTTCTTGAGAGAGATAGTTAGATTGCATGGTGTTCCTGTCAGTATAGTAAGTGATCGTGATCCTATCTTCACCAGCAAATTCTGGGAAGCTCTGCAATCAGCTATGGGAACCAGTTTGAGATTGAGTACAGCCTATCATCCTCAGACAGATGGACAGACGGAGAGGCTGAACCGAATTCTAGAGGATATGTTGCAAGCTTGTGTTTTGGATTTTGGTGGATCATGGGAAAGCCATCTTCATCTGGTAGAATTCTCATGCAATAACAGTTGCCAAACGAGTATTAAGATGGCTCCTTATGAAGCTTTATATGGAAGACCATGTAGATCCCCATCCTGTTGGATAGAGTTGAAAGATCGTCTTATGCTTGGACCCGATCTAATTCGTGAAGCTTCTGCGAAAGTTGAGCTTATCAGGAAAAGGATGAAAGCTACTCAGGACCATCAAAAGAAGTACGCAGATAAGAGAAGGAGATAATTGGAATTTGAGATTGGTGATTTTGTCTTTGTCAAAGTTTCCCCGATCAAAGGAGCTATTAGATTCGGAAAAACGGGAAAACTTGCCCCGAGATATATAGGACCATTCCAGGTGTTGGAAAGGATTGGTGCTGCAGATTACATAATTGAATTTCCAGAACGGATGTCTAGAATTCTCAATGTATTTCATATATTCCATCTAAGGAAGTTTGTTCATGATCCATCACTAGTTGTAGAACCAATAGTCCAGGAAGATTTGGAGGTCGAGCCAAATTTGACTGTGGTCAGGAATCCAGTTCGGATTGTTGATCAAGACGAGAGGCAACTCAGGAGCAAAGTAGTAAAGCTTGTCAAAGTGCAGTGGAGCGAGGATCCCAGAGATTGTACCTGGGAAACTCTGGATAGTTTTAGGAAAACCTATTCAGATTTGTGTCCGGATAGCTTGTGATGTTTGTTAGGATAAATTGTTCGGTTATTTGCTAATGTATGGATGATATGTATGCTTGGATGGTTGATATAAAAGCTTTTGAATTATCTTTTGTTTTAAATTTCGGGGACGAAATTATTTTAAGGGAGGAGGAATGTAACGACCCGGGATTTTGACAATATTATTTTAATAACTATTTAATCCAATTAAATAAAATGTAAACTTATCATTTTAAAAAAAATAGGACTTCTGGAATATTTGCCATTTATTTATATACATATGTATTTTGAAATGGAAACTTTGATTTGAAAATTTAAATAGAGCCTTTCAAAAATATTTAAAATAAAATCTACTTTATTCAATTTAATTAATGTTCTACATTATTAACATTTGACATAATATATATAAATGAATGTAATATAGATAATAATGTTTGAAATGAAATGAAGTCTTTTAAAAATGTTTAAAATAAAATCAATCGTATCAATATTAAATATAAGTATAAAATATAAGTATAAAACATATGAATATAAATTAAATGTTGATAGTTAAAATAGAAATAAAAATAAAAACAAGGATTAAGTAATTATGGTGTCCATGCAACATAAGTTAAAACTTGTAAGGACAAAAGTACCAGACAAATGTAGATATGTAGGTGAATTGTGCAAGCAAGAAGATAATAAAAATAAATATCTTCATACAAAAACCAAATGAGATAAGTATGTAAACAAAATGGGAAGCATATGCATTTAATACCATCATCTCAGCACAAAATAAAGTCATTCGAAGGTTAAAAATCATTTCAGTCTGAAAAAAAATCCTGTTTAGTCAAAGGAAAAAAATCCGATCAAAACAAAAAGAAGAAAACTAAACCAGTTAAAGCCTACCCTGTACAAGCTGTTTTCTTTATATATACATCTAGGCTAGTTCCTGTTCGTTCAAAACTTAGCAAACCAGAAGAAAAAAGAAAAAGAAAATAAGTATCATTATTTTACAAACTCAAACATCATTCAATTCAACAAAAACAGACAGGATTCAAAGGCAGATCAAAACTGCAGGTTTTCAAAACAAAAGTTGCGCTCTATTCAAACTGGTTTTCAGTTGAGTAAACATAGATTTTAAAGTTTTAAGTTTAATTAAAAGCAGTACATGTTATTCATTGATAATATGGTTTTGTATATGCTTTATTTTTGAATATAGTTCTATGTTTATATATAGGTTGTTCTGTGAATATTGAATATATTGTACTTCTTTGTTTAATGTTACAGAGTTGAATATTTATTCAAACTCAAAATATTTTCATCTAATCATTGTTAAGCTTAGGGTTTTCAAAAAAAAGCAAGAAGTTTAAACCTAAATCAAGATTTTAAAAGCTGTTTAAAACATGTTGGTGTGGTAGCACCATTGGAATCTTATTTTACAGGAAAATAGGTAATATTGTGTTAAATTCGACTGTCATGAAAAGCTAATTCAATTTCATAACTTGAATCCGCACAACAAAATAAGATTTTTATAAAAAAAAGGGAAATTTTTAGTTTAGTATTTTACGAGCAGTTCTTATTTGAATATGCTTTTTAACCATTTTCTGATGATCAATCCAATATTGGATGTTGAAATTTTGCGCGAAGCAGGTTTGATCATCGATGATTTCAGGAAAATTGTCAAATAATTTTTCTATTGCACAAATAGAAGGAACGAGGTGAATTTAGGGTTTATGTTCGAGTTTTGGACATGTTTGGAAACGAGGTGATTTCGTCACCTCTGATGCATCGAGTTGCATGGTATTCGAGGGATGGTAGTATGGGGTGTTGACGTGGTGTGGACGGAGTTGGAGCATCTCCGGTGGTCTGGGCAACTGCGGCGAAGTGATTTTGTTGGATGGGTCGAGTACAGGTTTTCGAGCGAAATGCTAAATTTCAATTTAGAATTTTTGGTGTTGAATCGAGTTTTGATTTCGAGTGTAGGTGAGTTTTGCGACTTGCCAGAGGTAGCGAGGTTCGCCGGAGCTACGGTGAGACGCCGTGCACATGTACGGCGTATATATGTTGTCAGAGTTGTTGAGTGGTGAGCGACTCGAGTTGTTACTCGAGTAAAATAGTGGATCGCTTCGGGTAAGAAACTGAGTACATGAGCATGTTTACGTGATATCATAGTTTAAACTTAAACTCAAACTCAACTTAACTGGAAGTAAAAAAAAAGAGAAGAAGAAGAAAGTACGTGAGGAAGAGAGAAGGTCTCGGGGGAATGGAGGGAGAAACCGGAGTGTTTACTCGAGTAAACCGGAATCTTGCTCGGGTTTGGTTTCCAAACCTGCAATATAATAATAGTAAGTTAAGCAAATTATTTAAACAATTTTAAGTAGTGATGATAATTAATGTTTGACAGCTTAAGTTAAGAATTTGTTTCAGGTTTTAATAAATTAAGTAAATACTTAATAATGTTTTAAAATCCAATTAATACTTTAATTAAGTAGTTAATGTAAGACAAGTTTTAAATTTAATTAAAGTTTTCAAGTTAGCAATAAATTGATTTCGAAGTTCAAGGAAGATTTTTAAATGTTAATTAAGATAAATTATTATTATTAATTAATCGTTTGAAAACGGTAATTAAGAATGATTAATTAATAATTATAATTAGCTAAGTAATTAGGGATTTATAATTGTAATTAAAGATTGGTTAATTAATAATCAAGGGTCTAATTAACTTGTAATTAAGAATTGTTAATTAGATAATTAAATTTAATTAATTTATAATTAGTAGTTAATTAAATAAATAATTAAGAATTAATCAATTTGAAATTAAGTTTTATTAATTAATAGTTAAGGTTATTAATTAATAATTAAGGGTATTTAATTAAGTAATTAAGGTTTAATAAATTGATTAAGAAGTGATTAATTAATTAAATGATTTGAAATGGAATAGTTAATTAATTGATGATTTATGAAATATGATTCAGTGATTAATTCTTAAATAATTAATTTAAATTGAATTAACTACAATAAAGATTAAAGATGTTTGCTTATGGATGATTGTATAAGTAGAATATCTGGATTTTGTGATATCTATTTGGTGATATTCTGTGATACTCTGTGATATGTCTTGATATACCTATGATGATTGTGTATGATTTATCTGTGATAAATGCTATGTGAATTCAAAGTGTTGAATTAAACTGTTTAAACTATTAAACAACTTGACCTTTAAAATGGCGTTTGGATTTCGATGAGACCAGGATTGGGTGTCAGTTATGATTATCCCAAAACCACATTGATCCAAATTAAACGTTAGGTCGTGGCATCCCAAGAGAAGATCAAGATGTTGTTTTAGAATGCAAAGGTGATTGTCGTTAACTCCGAGGGTGATTCCAAAATGAGTATAACGAGATAATGCCTTCGGTTTCGTTTGAACCCGGAATGAACTTGTATGGATTGAACGCTTTCAAAACATCGTCAGGTGGACAATGAGCATTCCAAGAGATATGTTCTATAAAGGTAATCGCAGCCTCAAGCCTCATCAACCAGGAATGGCTAAAACAGGGGAGGTGCAGCAAGGTTAGGTGGGTAGCACCCAAGCAAGACGAGATATACCCCTGTCTAGATGTCCCTTTTTATTCGGCTGTGTGGGCGGTTGCTAGCTACAACCGCGGGGTTATCTTGTTCGAAACTATTCCGTAAGGAATGGTTCCGGCCTTGTGTTGTAGGGGGTCGGGAGTGATCCTCGTTACGGTGATCTAGGCCCCGTACTGTGACGGGCGGTACCCCAGTATCCCTGCCATTGTATGGAATCCAATCTCCAATAAGCGCCGTACGTTTTGATTGTGCCCAACTATGTTGGAATGTGATATGTAAGCATTTCAACTATTTCTGTATTTTACTTGAAAACCCTAGACACTATTATAATATCACTGGATTTCCTACAAAATTGTTTTGGTTAGCGTAAGGTAAAAACTTACCCGTGTTTATGTGTGGAAAGTCTTACGTGATACCTTTATTTTCAAATGTTTTCAAAGTTAACCAACTTTAAACCGTTTACTCACACCAGGCCCATGTCTGACCCGAAGTTTATTTCTGTTTTTTTCATAAACTCTTGAGTGCTCAAATTTTTATGAGTAGCCAAGTGGTAGGTTTTGGATTGTTGAGTTCTGGAGGAGCTTGGAGTAGGAGTCCAGACGTATATATCTATCTAGTTCCGCTATGTTAGTTGATGTATGTTATATTTTGGGATGTATGTAATGGCAGATGTATATACGACTCTCATGTTTAAATGACGTTGTGTAACTCTGATATATGTAACTATATAATAGTTATGTGATGTATTATATTTTGTTCCGTTTTCGCTGTGAGATTCTGATGTTGCTATTCTTTCTATCTTTTCTATTTCCATCTCTTTCTTTTCTTATTGATGATACGTCTTTCTGTGAGTAGAAAGGTGGATCGTCACATTCATATAAATCAAGCATGATTACAATCAATTTAGAATTGTCCCAATTTAATTTAAGGTTGCAAGAGTTTAATTTTGAGAGGTGAGAAAAGAAATGAGCTCCTCTTCATCCTCACCACTAGAGTCGTATTAATAAGGGAAGGGTTTGATGCGGCTGCTCAATGCCACATTTGGTGTCCAATCTTCGGCATGCATAGTCTTCGATATCGTCAATGGTGACAGGTTCCATGGTTTTCTTTCAATGATCTTCAAAATGATTCAACAATGGAAGACGACACCAACATGAAGCAATGTTAATATGGGGGCATTGTTCAGTATCATATGCATTTTGATAGCATTTGTTTGGACATTAACATGGTCATTATCAGCATCGTATCAAAGATCTATGGTGATATCTTCGAAGTGCGGTATCGATATAATGTGACATTGAAATAAGACAGTTTTGATGATAAGCGACATTACTCAACAGCAAGACTGATTCTTGATATTGAAAAGAGGTGACACTAATTGGAGTTGATACTGATTAAGTGCAACATCAATATCGACGCGGTTGATATGTGGCATTGCTTTAGTGGTAGCCGGCGACGCTTAATAGAGGAAACATTGAGAAAGTATGGCATTCATAAATCATGCGCATTCGATGATGGGCGGTATGAAATCTATGCTACATTGACTAAGTGCGGTGTCCTCCCTCTCCTTATTAATGAAATACAACATAGATAGTATACAACACGGAAGCAGTGTGGTATCACATGTTGCTTGATATTGAGAGGAAGCGTCATCGCATTATACACGACATTGAAGGAAGACAGCATGAAGGATTGGTGGTATGGATGGGATACGACATTGTATGATATGTGGCATGGCTGAGTAGTTATGCTGCTTTAGATGCGGCCCAGCGTATACTAACAAATCACAATGTTACGTAACAATATAAGGGATTCGTCATTCATTATATAACTCTACGAATAGTCTACATGCATTGTATATGGCCTTTCATTGACGAGATGTGGCACTGTAGGCTTTCGGCATTGATCCTAGCGGCATTGGTTTCTTTATGATGTCGCAACTTATAACATTTGCTTCGACATTGAAACTTTATTGATAACACCATTTTAAACGTTCCTAGTCAAGATGCATCGAGATTGGATATTGATGTATCCGTTGAGACAAGAATAAATAAAGCCCTCCAAATGTTGGACGGTCGATGTGGCTGATTTGCATAATTCTCTCAATTTGAGAATACTATTGATCTCTAATATGAAAGCTTCGCTTTGATTATAGTCAAATCATGGCATGTTGGCCATCGAATGACTACAGTTGGGTCAAGTGAAAGTATTGAAAGTGAAGCACTATTTAAGAGAGGATTTGTTTCCTCAGTTACATGGGGTTAATACCACAATCAACTCAGGTCAATTCAAAGTCAAAGCCTTTGGTCAGAGTATTTCAGTTAATAATAATTGTTATTATTAAACCAAAGACTTTCTTTTGAACTATGGAGTTGAATATTGATGATACCGAAATTGTTACCATTACCAAATTTCATACTTGCAAAGTGATATAATTTTGATAAAGTGAATTGGTATAAATAAATGTAACAATTGGGCAACGCTTAATAAAATAAAATTGGATTTTACCAAAAACTATCACTATATTTTTTTCTTTTTTGACTTCTTCTTCCAAGCAAAGGGTAACCCCAAAGTGTTGTGGGTTTTTTCTACGAATTGGGGCTTTCCCTTCCTCACCTTCATGGGGATGGTTTACAGGGTTCATAACTACTCCTCTTACTACATGATGCTTACCTATCCAACACTTCGATCCGGCTCTATACAAACTTCGTTGATTCATCCCAACATTACCCACTTGTTCGACTGTTGCTAAGTAGTTTTTGGATAAAAAACGGACCTTCCTAGATGGTAATCTTAATATGGTTTATTTACCCTCTTTTGCGATCAGTTTCGCTACAACGCCCGCCACTCTAGCTAATTGTCCACCCTTTCCAAGCGTGATTTCTATGTTATATATGGCCATGCCTAAGGACATATCGGTTGAAGTAGATTCTTCTTTTAAAAACCTTTCCCAAACTATACAAGCTTCTTCCAAAGCGTATGACTTTCTAGATGTATATGATGATATCTAGACAGATGGATCTTTATCTTATATGAATCATATGATGAAGTACCATATGAGTGGATATATAGGAATCCAAATCTGTCGAATACTCATGTATGATCTTCTACATCCCTAGATCTCCCCATTCCATCATCTGGCTTATGTTCTTCATGTAGCATTCAAACCAAATGACTCTATGAAATTACTTCATCACTTAGACATACTATAGGTAACATAGGAGACATCTTAATTTTCCCCAAGGGATCTTCGTAATTACCACTACTTAGCTTTCAATTCGCCTCTGACCATCAAATTAAACGTGAATAACCCATCCTCCTCTCTTTGAAACAAGGGGCGCTACCGGTTCTGTGCGTGCTTCAAACAATTATGTCTTCTCCATATTACCATATCTTTAGAGTCAATAATTTTCTATGAGGAATTACTGAACTCAATAACTTGCCATCGTTACTCAAAATTTTTCTGTTGAGGTCTATCCCATAAAGATACTCAAATTGGATCAGTGATTGATTTCTAGATTTCATCATAAACCTAATTTGTTACTTCCAATTACGTAAATCAATAATTCAAACTGCACTCAAAGGAAGGGCATCTCCCATTGATATAGGGACTTCTGTACCAAAATTAATGGTATCTACAATTATAGCCCCCTTGTGGTGTAAAATATATCTTTTCTCGCCATCCCTATAATGTATGAGACAAATGTATGCATTTCGATTAGGGTCATTTCTATGGTTTCGATTCTGCCAGATATGCCTTTTTCATTCCGTTCAAAATCGATTTTACGGTATAGACGCTTATGAACTCACCCTCTATGTCTTATGGTATTGATTCCTCGAGCATTACGAACTTTACCATAATGATGCTGTCCAGGGATCAAATTATTTCATGGGTTGGGTTTCATTTGACTATCTATGGCTCTATTACGTATGCTTGGGGTAGAACTTTGGTATAAATGTATCGCCGTATTATTAAGTATTTTGCTTTAAGTTCTTTTCTCTATAAGAGGTGGAATAGAATAACCCGATTGAAGCGTAATGATCATAAGCCTGTAATGCATTGTATGTCCCATAATAGGTCCTACTCTTCTATCCCTTCATGGGATTCGATGACTATTCATTGCTATTACCTTGACACCAAAGAAGAGTTCGACCCAATGCTTTGTTTCTATCCTAGTTGATCCTAATTCGACATTAGAAGTATATTGATTGTTCCCCAATAACCGAATACATTTTCCTATAAATACTTCCTATTTGATTCCATCCATAACTCCATCTTTTTCCTATGAGTCCCAATATCAATAAGAATTCTAGTTCTTACTGTTCATATGTTATGGCATGAATATACCATATCTATTTGTTATGTATGGATGATGAGATTCCATTGACACCGAGCCAATTCCAGTAGACTTATTGAACGTTCCCGTTGGCGTGCATCCAACATGAATGAACCTATGAATTTGCCAATTATGAGTTGGGCGCTTTAACTATTTAGCCATGGATGCTTAACAGGGCTCATTGTACATAGTGAATAACCAAATTCCAATTGAAATGAAATCATTAGGAGGAATCAATGATTTTTTTAGAAGGAATCAATGAAACGATATCAATTCAAATCCTAAATCATCGAGTTGAGAGAGATATGGAGTGTAATCAAGAATTCTCACTATTTCTTAGATTCATAAATTCGAATAAATGGGATCTTTCACTCACATTTTTTCCACTAAGAACGTTTTATAAAACTATCTCACCCTTGAATTTGGAGTATCCTACTTTCATGTGACTTATAGGGTTCAATAAGCAATCGATCACAATCAAAGGTGTAGTGCTGCTTGTAGTAGTGGTCCTTATATCTCATATTACCAATTGAAAGATGGTCGAAAAAAAAATTCTATTTGATGGAGCTTCTTCCTATAACTATGAATTCCATTAAACCCAAAAATGAGACATTGGAAGAATCTTTTCGGTCTTCCAATATTAATAGATTGATTGTTTCACTCCTGTATCTTCCAAAAGAGAAAAACATTTGGATCTGCAAGAGAGTACTTAGGTTCTCTCAATAAATAAAAAGTGTATCATGCCTGCATCGAACCGGGGTTCACAATGGTGGAGGAATCGGATCGAAAAAAGAGGGATTCTAGTTGTAAGATAGCTAATGAAACCATAGCTGGAATTGAGATCTTATTCAAAGAGAAAGATAGCAACTATTTGGAGTTTCTTCTTTTATCCTATACAGATGATCCGATTCGCAAGGACCATGATTGGGAATTGTTTGATCATCTTTCTCCGAGGAAGAAGCGAACCATAATCAACTTGAATTCAGGACAGCTATTCGAAATCTTAGGGAAAGACTTGATTTGTTATCTCATGTCTTTTTTTCGTGAAAAAGGACCAATTGAAGGAGAGGGTTTCTTCGAACAACAAGGAGCTGAGGCAACTGTTCAATCAAATGATATCGGGCACGTTTCCCATCTCTTCTAGAGAAACAAGTGAGGTATTTCTTTCCAAAATTGTGCTCAATTTTATATGTGGCAATTCCGCCAAGATCTCTTCGTTAATTGGAGGAAGAATCCGAACGAATCGGATTTTTTTAGGAATGTATTGAGAGTGAATTGGATTTGGTTAGACAATGTGTGGTTGGTAAACAAGGATTGGTTTTTTAGTAGGGTACAAAATGTATTGTCAAATATTTAATATGATTCCATAAGATATATTTTCGTTCAAGTAACATATTCTTGCTAATCGAAAGGATCCTCTGGTGAATCCAGAGAACATTTCAATTCCATTAGAAAGGGGGATTCATAATATCGTACATAGAACGATCAAATAAAGATTTAACAACTAAAAGAAAGATTGATTCTTTGGGATCCTTCCTTTCTTTAAAAGGAATAAACAGGGATAGAATCGGATCGATTCCTGAAATGCCTTTTCGGATCTTCTTCAATGTCCCGGCTATTCCCGATATGTGACAAGCAAATGATTATTCATCTACTTCCGAAAGAAATCGAAGAATTTCTTGGGAATCTTACAAGATCAATTTGTTCTTTTTTCTCTGACAGATGGTTAGAACTTCATCTGGGTTCGAATCCTACTGAGAGGTCCATTAGAGATCAGAAATTTTTGAAGAAAAATCAAGATACTTCTTTTGTCCCTTCCAGGAAATCGGAAAATAAAGAAATAGTTGTTATGTGACATCCCGAAAATTTGAGGCAATATCAATTTAATAATCTGTGATAAAATTAAATTGATTTAATAGTATTTGTTAATAATAATTTGAATTGATTTAATAATCTTCTTTTAAATAAATAATTAACTGATAATTTACCTTTTAAAAGCCAATTAAATTGTTTTCTATTTATAATATATATATATATATATATATATATATATATATATATATATATATATATATCTGTATATATTGTAAATAGATAACCCTTGTTTTAAGTTAATAAAATAAAGACATGATTTCTAACTCTAATATTTTTGGAAAATTAGGAATTTGATTTTTATTTAATATTGAATAAATAATAATATGATCTTAAAAATACTCAAGATTTATTTAATTTGTTTAGAAATAAATTTAGCCTAGAGTTTAAATGTAAATAAAAAGTTATGTTTTGTTTTATAGCTTGATAAAATAAGTGACTTATATATAAAGAACAGTTCTTTTATAAATTTATTTTTAATTTAATAATAAGTTATATTTAAACTATATCAATATTGTAATATCTTTGAAATGGGTTTTACTGTACAAATAAAAGTTGTTATTTTAATATATGTATATTTTTGAAAGAAGCTATGATTTGTAAATTTAAAACTAAGTCTCTCAAAAGTGTTAAAATAAAATATTACTTTATAAATCTTAACATAAGTATTTAATTATTTAAGTTAAAATAAAAGTAACCCATAAGTAAAATAAATATATAAGTTAAAATTTATAACAATGATTGAAACAACTTCATATAAAAATAATAATAATGTAAATCAGTTTTTTATACACATGAATACAGCCTGTGAAGAAAATATACAAGGTAAGAAATGAACAAAGTAAAGTAAAGTAAGAAAAAGCAAAATATCTAAATACAAAATGGTATGTAGCTTGTAGACTAAGAATCAGACATGCATAATCATAAAGTATAAACACATATGGTATGCAGGTAAGAGAAATGTAAAATATCTACATAAGAAATGATTAAATTAGCTAAATAGGGAACATTGATTACATTAACATTTAATGTTTCGGATTTCTCAGCAAACAAGAGTCTATTCGAATTTTTTCAAATCCTTTCAGCCTCCATTTTGAAAATTCTGCCTGATAAAACAAGTTTAAACAGTGCACAACATTTGCTTGTCTCAGATGCCACCTTCCTCTGTAATATTTTCTTTCTATATATACATATCTTCTCAGTTCATTTGTGAAGAATAGCAAGCTTTTCTTTTTTTTACAACTAAAGTTTTATACATCAACAAGCTTAAACAACATCATACAAAAATTCCATCAACTTTGCAAAACCTAAAACTGCCTTCATTCCAATCTGTGACCAACTTCCTCAAGACCAGATCAACAGCTTCATTTTTTATCAAGCCATTAGCCTGTACTTTTTGCAAAATAAAGAGCCTGTGCATTATTCTCAAGTTTTTTTCAAAATCAAAACAGAAGCTCTGTTTTCATTTCAGGTGAGTAACATTTATTTTTAAAAGCTTAAATATATAAATCTGAATTTCATGATCTATGTCTGAAATAGGTGAGTTTGTGTGAATATATGTTAGTGAATTTCTGTGCATTTTTGGATGTGAGTTGTAGACATGTTTGTGAATATTTGTAAACACATATATATCCAGTTCTTAAAACTATAGCTGTAGTTTAAAATCCTTTATCTCTAGATCAAGTCATTTTTGGAATTTATGGTATAAACAAAAGTTGATTGTCCAATCATTTGTCAAAGTATAAATATTTATCTGAGTAGAAATAAATTGTGTGTTGCTCTGGAAACTAAAGATAATCAAGAAAGTTAAGTTTTGGATAAAATTCAAACATTCGAAATTATTGATTCAGGGTTATGATCTGAATACTTAACCAAAGTAAAGATTTTTAAAAAATGAGATCACTAATTTTAATAGAAAAATGAATGTGTAGTTCTGTTTTTACTGGGAATTAGTATTTGAGTGGTTATTGATGTTCTCGAGTATTTGAAGGGTTGTAATTGCCAGAGGTGATAGTAGGACCATCGGTGATGGTGGAAAAATTAGTTAAAGTGGTGGCAGATCACGGTGGTGGTGGCTGTGGCGATTTTAAGTTGCTAAACCTAGTTTGGAGTGTGCTGTGATGTTTGATTTGTCACCTGGCCTAGGAGCGATCGAGTTCGCTGAAATTCATGTGGGTAGTAGCTCGGTCATGGACGAAGTGGTGGCCGGTGGTGCTAGTGCTTTGGTGGACGGAGTTTGGAGTGCGGTGGATTTTCCAGGTTTCGAGAGGAACCTGACTTTTGGTTTCCAGGTGGAGTTTCGAACTCGATTTTGTTTCCGATAGCTGTGGTGGCTCTGGGGGTCGTGGTGGAGTCTGGTGGTAGTCAGTGGCGTGGTGGAGCATAGGAGGGTGGTCAGAGATGACTGGGGCCACGGTGCACGTGCACCGTGCCCAGTGAAGTACTGAAGCTTAGAGGTGGTGCAGGAGTTTTTGGCCTCAGGTGCGTACTCGAGTTTTTGTGTACGTGACTCGAAGCAAAGGTGCATTTGACCCGAAGCATTCCTATCTTGGTCTCGGGTTGGATATAAATTGTTACAGGTAGCATAAAACAGCCTGTAGCTTTTAATTTAAACTAAATTTAAAGCAAATTAAATTGTAAGCTGGTGTAATCATGAATGTTAAACTCAAATGAATTTAAGTTTAAACAAAATGTGAATCTAATTTGAAGTATGGATTCAAATCCAAAATTTTGAATTCAAAACTGATATGAGATTAAGGATTAAAATTATCACGGAAACAAGGGAATAGTGCGCTGAAAGTGTGCCAGGCAGCCATGGGTGACCGTCAAGGGTAGAATAAACATCGCAGACTCTATCGTAAAACTCACATTGCATGGATAAAATACAATAGAGAAATGTAATATAGTGAAGCTCCCATAGAACAGAATATCATCATCTAATCATAATAGCTTTATACATGGTCTGAATCATGAATACAAGAAGCCTCACTACATAGCACTCAGAGAAATCAACAATCATCGGAATATCCAGTACATAGAATATGAAAATAATATGTAAAGCCTCCTGCTCATCTTCGTCATCATCAGCGTGAGCCACTAAGATCAGCACCTGCCACCTGTCACCTAGTCTGCCCATCCCAAACATGGATGAACAGCCCAAGGTAATAAGAGGAGACATAAAACCTTGAGTCAGACAAAAGTCTTAGTGAGCAGTAAATCAACTATCAAACATACCAAAAGAGCATAAAGGATAAAAGGAATAGGAACCCAAACCATCCCACTCCACCTCTTTCTACAGTGATAGCCCCCAGACACACACCAAGGAGAGGCAAACATAGCAAAGCAGATAATTAAAGTAAAGCAATAATCACTCGAGTCAAGGTCGATTTTTTCAAAATAC
Source organism: Allium cepa (assembly GCA_030765085.1). Classification (NCBI taxonomy): domain Eukaryota; kingdom Viridiplantae; phylum Streptophyta; class Magnoliopsida; order Asparagales; family Amaryllidaceae; genus Allium; species Allium cepa. Next base: position 572,347,658 of record CM060937.1, on the reverse strand, counting down.
AAACCCCCAAGGCCTAAACCAAGATCAGATAAGCACCCAGAAAACACCGCTCTTGAGACCGAATGATGGTACAACCAAACATCCATGACCCTGGCTATCACTGTTATCATTGCCTTGATTTTATCGTTAATTGAATGACCAACTCATCTTTCAACCATCCGTCAAGGGCTAATGGCAACCCCGGTTCTAGACATAACTCCGCACGTCATCGTGACCCGTGCCTAGGTATAACGAATCTACCCTGAGTACTAGCACGTCATCATGACCCGCGCCTGGGTATAACGGATCTACCCAACGTACTCTTGCTTTGAGCTTGCTAGAACCTTCAATAACGATAAGATCTCAGCCTTCTAGTCATCCTCCTCGATGACTATTCCCATTATAGCTCAAGCACCTCTCGAGCCCACCATTATCCACCAACTCGAACCGCATCATCGAGTAATCAACATGCTTGGGATGATCCCGTCTGGATTAATCCAAGGCTTCCACATCATACTTTGCTCCAACGCATCTTAGCAAAGTCCATCTCATCATCATACTTCGCCTCAACATATCATGGCAAAGTCCATTTCGTCATCATACTTCGCTTCCTCTAACTATAGCAAAGTCCTCGAACCCATCCATATGAGCTTTATCATCCGCTTCATATGCCACAGCAGCTTTCACCATTCAAGAGCCTTTCCACTTAGCTTTTGAATCATCTTCAACCATCTTGTCCCAAATCAACTACAAGCTAACTCGAGACAATCAAATCAATCATACATCCAAACAATCAAGCATTCAAACGAGATCTAATCAAGCAATATCAACTATAATGGCAATTTCGTAAATAAATGAGCATAAGTCTAACATATATGAAATCATGGGTTTTAGCATATATCTATCAAATATAAAACATGGGTTTTGTCTCTATAACTTGTTAATTGAACTTGCATAGGTAAACATCTTCAAAAGTAATGAATCTAGTCTTGGAACTAAGAAAAATGCATGAAATCTCTAACTTTAATACTCAAACAAGCCACCAATCCAATATACTCCTTTGGGTCCGCGTGAGAGATAACTACCACTCACCGAATCACCCAAACACTTCAACAACTAATCACTTCAAATCTGGACAGCAAGGATTCAAGCTTGATTCGTCGAAATCTCGCTTGAAATGGTGAAATCTAGTTCCGTCGGATGAAGATCTTCAACTTTGGCTCTTCGATCTTCGATCTTGATCTTCGATCTTGGATGGATGTTAGCACTTGATCAAAGTGGAGAAAGGAAGTGAAGAAATGTTGTAGTCGAGCTCTAAAAATGGCAGCACTTCGTCGCTTCAAAAACCGGTGCCAAAAAGTGAGCCAAAGCCCTCTATTTATAGGCTGAAATCACCCTTAGGTCGCCCAGACATAGGTCGTTGCCGACCTAAAAACCCCGACCTAACATAGGTCGCTGCCGACCTATACACTCCAACGACCTAACGGCCTAACCAATCCCAGAGCCATACGAATCAACACTCGGCCGACCTAATTCCTATGCGACCTAACAGCCTACCGACCTAAAGACTTACACGACCTAGCAACTTAACTATTGCCAACGACCTACGACCTAACACCATACCGACCTAGAATAACATGCGACCTATCTGTCTGCCGACCTAACCTACCTAGCGACCCAACACTTCCCTTAGGTCGCTCAACGACCTACTCTCCTTAGGTCGGTAATATCTTAACCCGACTTATCTTATATCACTATCCCTTAGGTCGCAAGCTCCTTAAACCGGTCAATATCTATAGGTCGCTCTCCCCTATAGGTCGATCACCCTCCAAGCCGCTAACCCACTAACTCGCTTGCCTTCTTAGGTCGGCCATAGCTTAACTCGCCAACTTCCTTAGGTCGCCATACCCTATAGGTCGCTAATCTACCTAACCGGCCTATCTCCTTAGGTCGTTCCTCACGACCTAAACTTCCTAGGTCGCTAACTACCTTAGGTCGCTCTACCGACCTAACTCCATCACGACCTAAGCTAAGCCTTAACTCGCTAACCCTGTTAAGTCGCTCTTATACCTTAGGTTGGTCCATCCCTTAGGTCGCTCAACTTCTATAGGTCGCTCATCCCAACCTATCCTTCATACGACCTAAACAACAACATGGGCCAACCTTACTCGAGCTAACCTCTACACGACCTAAGCACTAATAGGGTTAAACCTTGAACAATACTAACGACCTAGTGATAAATGTTCTACGATTATCATCACATAAAATACGGGTCGTTACATTCTCTCCCCCTTAGGAATTTCGCCCCCGAAATTCCAAACAAACAACAGCAATCAAAACTATTCTGCATGCCTACCATCCATAGCAATCAACAAACCATGCATCCAATTTCTAGCCTAGCATGCAGAATTCTAAGATAGAACAAGTTACAAATTCATGAGATGTCACGACACCTTAGGGCCATACCTCGAAGAGTTCAGGATGAGCTGCCTTCATCCTCTCTTCCTCCTCCCACGTACAATCGTTAACATCATCACACCATTGTATCTTGAGCAACGTAATCGTCTTCTTCCTAAGCTGTTTCGTATCGATTTCAACAATACGAAGCGGCTTACGAGGTCTTCTAACAACTAGATCAATCTCCAAATCTTCACAGCTATCAGTAGAAACCACTGTGCTCGAGTCGTGCACATACTTCCGTAGATACGATACATGAAAAACATTGTGCACACCCGCCATCTTTTCTGGTAACTCCAATCTATAAGCGAGCTTTCCAATTCGCTCGATAATCGGGAATGGTCCAACAAATCTCGGAGTCAACTTTCCTTTCTTCCCGAATCGAATAACATTCTTCAATGGAGAAATCTTCACAAAAACCATATCACCCACGTCGAATTCCAAATCCTTACGACGATTATCGGCATAACTTTTCTGACGATCTTGGGCTGCCTTCATTCGTTGTCGAATTATCTCTATACAATCCGAAGTCTGTCGAATCATCTCTGGCCCAAGTATCAGCTTTTCTCCAGTTTCCAACCAACATGTCGGAGAGTTACACGGTCTTCCATACAGTGCCTCATATGGTGCCATACCAATACTTGACTGGTAACTGTTATTATATGCAAACTCCACCAAATGAAGATGATCTTCCCATGATCCTCCGAAATCTAAAACACATGCCCTCAAGAGATCTTCCAAAACTCGGTTGACTCTCTCAGTCTGACCATCTGTTTAGGGATGATAAGCTGTACTCAAACACAACTCGGCTCCCAAAACTTCCTGGAAGCTCTTCCAAAATCCACTAGTGAACAATGGGTCTCGATCGCACACTATACTCTTCGGAATACCATGGAATCGAACTATCCACTTAACATACAACTCAGCCAACTTCGATGCAGTCCTAGTTGATCGAACAGGAATGAATCTTGCACTCTTAGTCAAACGATCTACTATGACCCAAATCCCCTCATTCCCTGCTCTGGTTCTAGGTAGACCATTGATAAAATCCATCGATATTTGCTCCCACTTCCATGTAGGAACTTCTAACGGCTGAAGCAATCCACTGGGCTTCTTCTGCTCCGCTTTAACCAACTGGCAATTCATGCACTTGGAAATCAAATTTCCAACATCGTTCTTCATACCTTCCCAGTAATAGGTTCTCTTCATGTCCCGATACATCTTATTTCCACCTGGATGAATCGTCAATTTCGAGTGATGACTTTCCCTCAGAACTTCATCTCTCAATCCATCTATATCGGGAACAACTAATCGTCCTTGTTTCCAAAGCCAACCATCTCGATCGACTTCAAATTCTTTATCCTTTTCTGGATTCAATCCAGATTCCAAATCACGGATAATCTTGACAAGCTTATCGTCTCGCTTTTGGCCCTCGCCAATTCTTTCCACAAGAGTAGGTCTTATCGATAAGTTTGCCAACATCTCAGGTTCCAATCCGCATCTAGGCCTGAAGTCAAACTCAGCCAAATACTCAAGACTCTTCCATTCCGAAAACATGGCTCCCAATCCTGCATGTCTTCGACTTAACGCATCTGCCACCGCGTTACCTTTCCCCGGAGTATAGGCTATACCAAAATCATATGATGCTAAAAACTCTAGCCACTGTTGCTGTCGAAGATTCAAATCCTTTTGGGAGAAAAGATACTTCAACGACTTATGATCCGTAAACAACTCGAATCGAACTCCCAATAGATAATGTCTCCACATCTTCAAAGCAAACACAATCGCCGCTAACTCCAAATCATGAGTCGGGTAATTCCTTTCATGCAGCATCAGTTGTCGACTAGCATATGCAACAACTTTATCCTTCTGCATTAGCACTGCTCCAAGTCCAGTACCACATGCATCAGTGTAAACCACCATCTCATCATTCCCACTTGGAATAGTCAAAACAGGAGCACTCGTCAATCGCTCTTTCAGGATTCCAAAGGCTTGTTCACACTTAGCATCCCAACTGAACACTTGGTTTTTCTTCGTCAATCCTGTTAACGGTGCAGCTATCTTGGAAAAGTCTTTGATAAACCGACGATAATATCCTGCTAATCCAAGAAAACTTCTCACATCGGATGCATTCTTAGGTCTAACCCAATCCTAGATTGCTGCCACCTTAGCGGGATCAACCGCTATTCCATTTCCAGAAATAACATGGCCTAAGAACCTCACTTCACTCTTCCAGAAGTGACACTTCGAAAACTTAGCCTTTAGCTGATGTTTCCGCAAGATTTCCAAAACAATACGCAAGTGCGTCTTGTGCTCTTCTTCAGTTCTGGAGTAAATTAGAATATCATCCACGAACACAAGTACGAACTTGTTCAACTGATCTCTGAACACTCTATTCATAAGATCCACAAAATACGCTGGTGCATTCGTCAATCCAAACGGCATTACCAGCCACTCATAAAAACCGGATGGTGTCCTGAAAGCAGTCTTCGGCACACTATCCTTCGCCACTCTTAACTGGTGAAATCCCGTTGCCAAATCCATCTGAGAAAACACCTTCGCCTCGTGAAGCTGATCAAACAAGTCATCTATTCTCGGCAATGGATATTTGTTCTTCTTAGTCACCTTATTCAGCTCACGATAATCAACACACAACCTCAACGATCCATCCGCTTTGGTTGCGAACACAACTGGTGCACCCCATTCGGACACACTACGCCGAATGAATCCTTTCCATAAAAGGTCATCAAACTGCACCCTCAACTCTTGCTGTTCTCTAGGCGCCATCCGCCTAAGAGGCATCACAACAGGTCTGGCTCCCTCAACTAGATCGATACGAAACTCGATCTCTCTATGCGGCGGTAACCCTTTGACCTCGTCAAAGACATCCTCGAATCCATTCACGATTGGCATCGATGACAGTCCATCCCGTGGAACAACCAGCGAATACATGAAGCTCATGAAGACGCCTTCTTCATGCTTACATCGTATCACAACCTTTCGCCCCTCCACATTCTCGACTGTCACCTCCAATCTCTCACAATCAACCTTTGCCGTATACTTCCTAAGCCAGTCCATACCCAAAATAATTCCGAACCCCGCAAAGTTCAGAACAAAGCAATCACAAACAAAGGAGCAATCATGACTCGATATAACTAGACCACGGCATAACATACACAAACAAGACGAACCCCCAACTGGATTAGTCACTACCAATGGTCTATCAACAATATCCGGTTCCAAACCCAACCGGTCTACCAACTCATTACAAACAAAAGAATGAGACGCTCCAGTATCAAATAACACTCTAACTGGAACACCACAAATGGAAAGAGTACCTTGAACCACCACACTCTTCCCCTTCTCTTCGACGGTAGGAGCTTTCGAAGATGACAGGACAGCCCCCAAAGCATAAGCTTGCACAACCTGCCTGTCCTTTATCGGTTCCGGACAGTTCTTCTTAATGTGCCCCAGCTTATCACAGTTGTAGCACTTCAACAACACCTTCGGATTCTTGCAATCCTTGGAGAGATGGCCCTTCTGCCGACAATTATAGCAGGACTTTTCCCCCTTCAGCTTCTTCTGACCATCCTTACCCTTCTGCTGTTGCTGCTTCCTCTTCTTGTTTCCACCCTGCTGTGGTTTGAGCTCTTCCTTGGTCACAGCAACAACAGATCCTTCCTTAGGAAACAAACTCTCGTGCCTAAGAGCTTTCTCCACTAGCTTCTCAAATGGATCGTCCAGATGATCCACCAACTGTCTTCCAAGATAACTGTCCAGGCCTGTCACAAACTTCTCATTCTTCTGATAAGAAGATTCAATATACGACCGAGCATACTTGGACAAAGCCTCAAACTCAGAAACATACTCAAGAACCGATCTCCCACCTTGCTTGAGCTCAACAAACTTCTTAAACAAGACAGACTTCTGAGCCGTAGAAATGAACTTAGCTTCAAATCTAGCTTGGAACTGCACCCAAGTAATTTCTTCCTCCGGAGTATCAATGGTGATAGAGTTCCACCAATCAGAAGCTCTCCCTTGAAGCTGTCTTGATGCAAGCTTCCTTTTAGTTGCATCATCAATTCCCAAGTCACCAAAAATCCTTCTACAAGCATCTATCCATCTTTGGACTTCAATGGTTGACTCTGTCCCTAAGAAAACCTTCCCTCCAAGAGCAGCATAATCCCTACAAAGCTTACCAAAATCCACCGGTTTTGGAGCTTGAACTTGAACTCCAACATCTACAGATGGCCCTGGAGCTGGTATCCTTCTCATGATAGAAGTCATCATGGCTTCAAACATAGCTCCATAATCAGTAACTCCTTCAGCGGCACGGCCTTCCCTTGCAACTGGTCTCCCTCTTCGACTCATCCTTAGTATCTACAAAAAGGACTGATTAGAACACCTTGAGGAACAACTACATAAGGAGTTCAAATCCATCTAAACTACTATATTATATATAGTAATCATCCATCAAAATACAATTACGTCTCTCATACGCAGTTACGTCAGCGAGCGTTGGCTAAAATCGATTAACCAAAGCTCTAATACCAAATGTGACGACCGCCCATGACTCCCGCACGGAAACAAGGGAATAGTGTGCTGAAAGTGTGCCAGGCAGCCATGGGTGACCGTCAAGGGTAGAATAAACATCGCAGACTCTATCGTAAAACTCACAGCGCATGGATAAAATACAATAGAGAAATATAATATAGTGAAGCTCCCATAGAACAGAATATCATCATCTAATCATAATAGCTTTATACATGGTCTGAATCATGAATACAAGAAGCCTCACTACATAGCACTCAGAGAAATCAACAATCAGCGGAATATCCAGTACATAGAATATGAAAATAATATGTAAAGCCTCCTGCTCGTCTTCGTCATCATCAGCGTGAGCCACTAAGATCAGCACCTGCCACCTGTCACCTAGTCTGCCCATCCCAAACATGGATGAACAGCCCAAGGTAATAAGAGGAGACATAAAACCTTGAGTCAGACAACAGTCTTAGTGAGCAGTAAATCAACTATCAAACATACCAAAAGAGCATAAAGGATAAAAGGAATAGGAACCCAAACCATCCCACTCCACCTCTTTCTACAGTGATAGCCCCCAGACACACACCAAGGAGAGGCAAACATAGCAAAGCAGATAATTAAAGTAAAGCAATAATCAACTCAAGTCAAGGTCGATGTTTTCCAAATACAAACCCCCAAGGCCTAAACCAAGATCAGATAAGCACCCAGAAAACACCGCTCTTGGGACCGAATGATGGTACAACCAAACATCCATGACCTTGGCTATCACTGTTATCATTGCCTTGATTTTATCGTTAATTGAATGACCAACTCATCTTTCAACCATCCGTCAAGGGCTAATGGCAACCCCGGTTCTAGACATAACTCCGCACGTCATCGTGACCCATGCCTAGGTATAACGAATCTACCCAGAGTACTAGCACGTCATCATGACCCGCGCCTGGGTATAACGGATCTACCCAACGTACTCTTGCTTTGAGCTTGCTAGAACCTTCAATAACGATAAGATCTCAGCCTTCTAGTCATCCTCCTCGATGACTATTCCAATTATAGCTCAAGCACCTCTCGAGCCCACCATTATCCACCAACTCGAACCGCATCATTGAGTAATCAACATGCTTGGGATGATCCCGTCTGGATTAATCCAAGGCTTCCACATCATACTTTGCTCCAACGCATCTTAGCAAAGTCCATCTCATCAAAATACTTCTCCTCAACATATCATGGCAAAGTCCATTTCGTCATCATACTTCGCTTCCTCTAACTATAGCAAAGTCCTCGAACCCATCCATTTGAGCTTCATCATCCGCTTCATATGCCACAGCAGCTTTCACCATTCAAGAGCCTTTCCACTTAGCTTTTGAATCATCTTCAACCATCTTGTCCCAAATCAACTACAAGCTAACTCGAGACAATCAAATCAATCATACATCCAAACAATCAAGCATTCAAACGAGATCTAATCAATCAATATCAACTATAATGGCAATTTCGTAAATAAATGAGCATAAGTCTAACATATATGAAATCATGGGTTTTAGCATAGATCTATCAAATATAAATCATGGGTTTTGTCTCTATAACTTGTTAATTGAACTTGCATAGGTAAACATCTTCAAAAGTAATGAATCTAGTCTTGGAACTAAGAAAAATGCATGAAATCTCTAACTTTAATACTCAAACAAGCCACCAATCCAATATACTCCTTTGGGTCCGCGTGAGAGATAACTACCACTCACCGAATCACCCAAACACTTCAACAACTAATCACTTCAAATCTGGACAGCAAGGATTCAAGCTTGATTCGTCGAAATCTCGCTTGAAATGGTGAAATCTAGTTCCGTCGGATGAAGATCTTCAACTTTGGCTCTTCGATCTTCGATCTTGATCTTCGATCTTGGATGGATGTTAGCACTTGATCAAAGTGGAGAAAGGAAGTGAAGAAATGTTGTAGTCGAGCTTTAAAAATGGCAGCACTTCGTCGCTTCAAAAACCGGTGCCAAAAAGTGAGCCAAAGCCCTCTATTTATAGGCTGAAATCACCCTTAGGTCGCCCAGACTTAGGTCGTTGCCGACCTAAAAACCCCGACCTAACATAGGTCGCTGCCGACCTATACACTCCAACGACCTAACGACCTAACCAATCCTAGAGCCATACGAATCAACACTCGGCCGACCTAATTCCTATGCGACCTAACAGCCTACCGACCTAAAGACTTACACGACCTAGCAACTTAACTATTGCCAACGACCTACGACCTAACACCATACCGACCTAGAATAACATGCGACCTATCTGTCTGCCGACCTAACCTACCTAGCGACCTAACACTTCCCTTAGGTCGCTCAACGACCTACTCTCCTTAGGTCGGTAATATCTTAACCCGACCTATCTTATATCACTATCCCTTAGGTCGCAAGCTCCTTAAACCGGTCAATATCTATCGGTCGCTCTCCCCTATAGGTCGGTCACCCTCCAAGCCGTTAACCCACTAACTCGCTTGCCTTCTTAGGTCGGCCATAGCTTAACTCGCCAACTTCCTTAGGTCGCCATACCCTATAGGTCGCTAATCTACCTAATCCGGCCTATCTCCTTAGGTCGTTCCTCACGACCTAAACTTCCTAGGTCGCTAACTACCTTAGGTCGCTCTACCGACCTAACTCCATCACGATCTAAGCTAAGCCTTAACTCGCTAACCCTGTTAAGTCGCTCTTCTACCTTAGGTTGGTCCATCCCTTAGGTCGCTCAACTTCTATAGGTCGCTCATCCCAACCTATCCTTCATACGACCTAAACAAAAACATGGGCCAACCTTACTCGAGCTAACCTCTACACGACCTAAGCACTAATAGGGTTAAACCCTGAACAATACTAACGACCTAGTGATAAATGTTCTACGATTATCGTCACATAAAATACGGGTCGTTACAATTTTCAGGTTTACAACCAGACCATTTTTCCAGATTTTAAATTTCAATTTAAAATTTGAAAAACTGAAATTTGAACGGAGGTTTAAATTCAAGATTAAGTATAGATTAAAATGGACTTTGGAATCCTAAGGTTTTAAAATGAATTTGGCTTGGTAAATCAGTTTTAATTCAAGTCATTAAAAGAAAGTTAAATCAGAAATTAAAAAAAAAAGTTAAATAAATTGTTTGACTTGAATTTGCAAGTTAAAATACAATGTAATCTAAAGCTAATTCTTAACTAAAGTTAAGAAATTTAAAAGCCTATCTTATATAAGTTTCATATGAAAATAACAAATGCTATTTCCATTTATTTAAAAGATTATAAATTGATTTTAAATTTAGTTAATGTTTTAATAATAATCGTTTTGAATCTTAAATTTCAAAATGAAATTTGAATTTAAAATTGAAATGTAATGTTCTAATGTACTTTAATAATAAAATCATTTATAAAGAAATAGATTATCTATAGATAATTAAGACCTTGAAGTAGTAAGTTAATTAAAGAATGACTTATTTATTTAATTTGAAAATTAATGATTTAGAGTTATAAATTAATTGAGGAAGTAATTAAAGAAATGTTATTAATCAATGAGGATAATTAACTAAAGATAATTAATTAATTAATGTATGTCATTAGTTAATATAATTAATCAGATTAATTAGATAATCTATTATAATTTTTTAAATGTAATTGCTTGGTAAAAGTAATGAAGAAATTAGTTACTTATTGTAATTAATTTGATAAAATGATTTATTTAAGTTAATTAATTTAGTTTAATTAATTTAAGAAATCATTTGATGATTTGTTATGTGTAATCACTTAGTGTATTCAATGGAGTATAATTACTTGAGGAAGTAATTAATATAATTACTGAATGTAATTAGTGAAGAGGATGTGTTAAAGAAGTAATTTGGATAATTAATTTTGTAATTAATCAGAGGATTAATTAATAGAGATAATTAATTATGGGATAATTAATTTGGTAATGAGTAATTAAAAGTAGTTAATTACTGGTTGATATTAATCAAGGTGATTAATAATTGTGTTTAATTAAAGATTAATCAATTAATGTAATTAAATTAAATAAAGTAATTTATAATTAGAGATCATTAATTAATGTAATTAATAATAAAATTAAGAATAATTTAATTAAGTAATAAATAATAAGGTGGGGATAAATTACGGATAATGTAATTAATTGTATTTAATTATAAATAAAGTAATTAACTGTTAATTACTATAAATGATTTAGGATAATTAATTTGTAGCATTAATTATAGACTAATTACTTATTGTAACCATATGGTGATTAATCGAAGAAGTCAAGCAAGATAAATATCTAGAGATTAATTAATTAAATTGATTTAAAATTAATTTATGATGGTATAAGCAGGATTTATAGATGAAGTAATTAATTTAATTTACTTTAAATTAATTAGAGATGGATATAGTTAATTTAATTCATTTTAAATTAATTATAGATGGTGATTTATAAATCATTGCTTATGGATGAATGATATTAACATTTCATTGATTGATTCTGATCTCAGATATGATATGAGTAATATCTATGTGATATGGATACTTGGTTTAAGTATGATAATATTTAATTATCTGTTTTGATGATAATATGAGCTATCTTTTTATAATGATTTGATTATCTATTGTGATATTGTGAATTATCTGTCTATGTGTATATTGATGATATTGAATTGAACTGTTAAGACTAAATAGACAACTTGGCCTTAAAAGACACGTTTTGGTTTTCGATGAGACCGGGATTGGGTTTCCCATTAGGAACATCCGAAAACCACATCGATTCCAAATTAACGATAGGTCGTGAATCTGAAGTGAAGATGAAGATTCAGAATGCAAGGGCTATCGTCGTTAACTCTGAGGGTAATTCCAGAATGAGTGTAACGAGATAATGCCTTCCGTTTCGTTCGAACCCGGAACGAACTTGTATGGATTGAATGCTTTCAACACATCGTCAGGTGGGCGATGAGCATTCTAAGAAAATGTATTCTATAAAGGTAATCGTAGCGTCAAGCCTCATCAACCGGGAATGGCTAAACAGGGGAGGTGCAGCAAGGTTAGGTGGGTCATGCCCAAGCAGGACAAGGATATTCCCCTGTCAAGATGTCCCTTTTATTTCGGCTTAGTGGGCAGTAGCGACGGCTATCTGCGGGGTTATCTTGTTCGGGACTATTCAGTAAGGAATGGTTCCGGCCTTGTGTTGCAGGGGATGAAGGGAGTAATCCTCGGTACGGTGATCTAGGCCCCGTACTGTGACGGGCGGTACCCCAGTAGCCCTGCCATTGTATGGAATCCACAATCCAATAAGTGCCAATGGTTTTGATTGTATTACCCACTTTTGTGGCTAGTAGGTGGAATTTAATCATGTAACAATTTCGGCTATTTTCTATTTACTTGAAAACCCTAGACCTATTATAATATCACAGAATTTCCTATCAAATGTTTTGGTTAGCGTAAGGTAAAAACTTTTCCATGTTTATGTGTGGGAAGTCTTACGTGATACCTTTGTTTTCAAAAAGATTTTCAAAGTTAAGCAACTTTAACCTGTTACTCATACCAGACCCATGTCTGACTCGGAGTTTATTTTTGTTTTTCACAAACTCTCGGGTATCCAAATTTTTACGGGTAGCCAAGGGATTCAGGTTAGCTTTGACGAATACTCGAGGAGCAATGGAGCAGGAGGCTTCAGCGTTGTAGATATGCATATAGTTCCGCTATGTTGATATTTCTGTGTTGACATCTCTGTGTTGACTTGTGTATTGAGTTGTATAACTAGACAGGTGTTTATAACTGTCTAGTATGTGATCTTTTGTCTGTATAACTCTGATTGATGTTGTATATTATGTAAATACTTATGTGATTATTATAATTTGTTCCATTCCGCTGTGAGATTTTGATGTTGTTGTTCTTTCTTCTCTATCTTTTCTATTTTCTCACCCCTTTCTTTCTTCAAAAAGAAGCGGTTTTCTGGGCATAGAAAGCCGGGTCATCACAGTTGGTATCAGAGCGTTAGGTTGAGTGAATACCTAGGCTCTTGAGTGATTTCTTTCCTGAGAGAGCGTATTTGTAATTTCAATATATATATATATGTATATTTATTTATTTCTACCTATTGTTGGGTTACCTGTTCAGGTTTCCCAATGAGCTATAAAGGTAGATAGGGTGGTGGTGTGTGAACACGACTACCAATGGTTGGAGTTTGAATGTTTGAATTGACGAGACTGTAGACCTAATACCGTCTCGAGTGAGCTTTGAGTGGTATAAGGAATTCCTCGATCTCCGAAGGAAATCTGTTGAGATTCGGAGTTCGTTTTTGAAGTGTAAGTTTGGATAAGCTAGAGTTTGGATCTGTTGGTTGGACAGAAGCCAGTCCAGATATCTTGACATATCAAGGTGTAGTAGCTGTGTGATGAGACACAGTGACTATGGATGTTTTCTTTGGAACAAGTCAAGGAAGTGTGTCTGCTCGGTGTTGCGGCTGTGTTCAGCTGGATGTTTCTGTTTGCTCTGGAGTCCGAGTTTCTCAAAGAGCTTTGGATTAGGAAGTCTTCTGGCTTAGCAGTTTTTCTTGAGTTAACTTCAGAAGCAGCAGAGTAGCTCCATTTCTTCGATGGGTTGGCCACAAAAGTGTAAGCTGTTCTGATTGGTAAAGAGAGAGAAGTATCTTTGGAAATTAGGCTGGATTAATCGCAAAAGTGACTTGCGATAGTTTGAGTGTTCTCTTGTGTTCCAGAGATATTTTTCTAGATGTCTTCAAGAAGTCAAAGTTTGGTCAGCATCTGAAGATTGAATTTGGTATCGACGGGATTTCAGAAGTGGTACCGATGGTTCAACTCAGTAATAGGATGATTTTTGAGCTTGGTAAAGTAACCCGGATTTTGGAGGAACTTCAGAATTTTCTTTTTGATCTGTGAACTTTATTTTTTGGAATGAGTTGTCCAATCTGTGTTCGACTTCAGCATTTTCATCTGCTCAGCCAGAGTTGCACAGTGGAAGCATGGTGGTAGCTGTTTTAGTTTGGAAGCAATTGGATGTTGTAGTGTTTGGATGGGAGAGTTCTATAGGAAATTTTTCAGGATCTGAGGCCAGATTGGAGTGCACCTGTTTTATCTTTTCTGGATGAGAGAAGTGAGTTCTGTTTTCTGATTTGGAATAGAATTTGTGTTCTGAGTTTTGGTTGATCTTGAAAAATTGTTTGTTGAATTACTTTGGACCAGTTTATTTCTAGGATATCAGCAAGAGTTGAACTGATCAGTAAGGATGAGGGAAGCCCAGGATCGTCCGAAAGGTTTTATGGATAAGAGACGGAGGAACTTGGATTCCGAAGTCAGGAATTTGATTTTTGGATAAGTGTTTAGTTTTCAAGATTGGATTGTCAGTTTGGATAACTGGAATTCGGAGTGTTTCACGTATCTCTGAGGGAGTACGTATAAGATCTATCTTGATTTTAGAACCAGCAGTTCAGGGAATTTTGATTGTTGATTCAGGCTTGTCTGTAGTTTGATATCCTGTCTTGTTTTGTGGATTTAGATGAGTGAAAGTTTTGTAGCTTAGTAGTATTGTTTGTTTGGATTCTATAGAGCGAGTAACCCAGTATTTATACTTGGGGAACCTCGAGAAAACTCTGTCTAGAATTCTGTCTAGATAGTTAGATTTGTTTGATTGGATGAATTGGTTGCTATGGTAGTTAGCATATGATTGATATATGCTTGTGCTTTAAAATTAAATCTTACATTGGATTATTAAATTACCTTTGTTTTAAATTTCGGGGACGAAATTCTTTTAAGGGCGGAGGAATGTGACATCCCGGAAATTTGAGGCAATATCAATTTAATAATCTGTGATAAAATTAAATTGATTTAATAGTATTTGTTAATAATAATTTGAATTGATTTAATAATCTTCTTTTAAATAAATAATTAACTGATAATTTACCTTTTAAAAGCCAATTAAATTGTTTTTTATTTATAATATATATATATCTGTATATATTGTAAATAGATAACCTTTGTTTTAAGTTAATAAAATAAAGACATGATTTCTAACTCTAATATTTTTGGAAAATTAGGAATTTGATTTTTATTTAATATTGAATAAATAATAATATGATCTTAAAAATACTCAAGATTTATTTAATTTGTTTAGAAATAAATTTAGCCTAGAGTTTAAATTTAAATAAAAAGTTATGTTTTGTTTTATAGCTTGATAAAATAAGTGACTTATATATAAAGAACAGTTCTTTTATAAATTTATTTTTAATTTAATAATAAGTTATATTTAAACTATATCAATATTGTAATATCTTTGAAATTGGTTTTACTGTATAAATAAAAGTTGTTATTTTAATATATGTATATTTTTGAAAGAAACTATGATTTGTAAATTTAAAATTATGTCTTTCAAAAGTGTTAAAATAAAATATTACTTTATAAATCTTAACATAAGCATTTAATTATTTAAGTTAAAATAAAAGTAACCCATAAGTAAAATAAATATATAAGTTAAAATTTATAACAATGATTGAAACAACTTCATATAAAAAATAATAATAATGCAAATCAGTTTTGTATACACATGAATATAGCCAGTGAAGAAAATATACAAGGTAAGAAATAAACAAAGTAAAGTAAAGTAAGAAAAAGCAAAATATCTAAATACAAAATGGTCTGTAGCTTGTAGACTAAGAATCAGACAAGCATAATCATAAAGTATAAACACATATGGTATGCAGGTAAGAGAAATGTAAAATATCTACATAAGAAATGATTAAATTAGCTAAATAGGGAACATTGAGTACATTAACATTTAATGTTTCGGATTTCTCAGCAAACAAGAGTCTATTCGAATTTGTTCAAATCCTTTCAGCCTCCATTTTGAAAATTCTACTTGATAAAACAAGTTTAAACAGTGCACAGCATTTGCTTGTCTCAGATGCCACCTTCCTCTGTAATATTTTCTTTCTATATATACATATCTTCTCAGTTCATTTGTGAAGAATAGCAAGCTTTTCTTTTTTTTACAACTAAAGTTTTATACATCAACAAGCTTAAATAACATCATACAAAAATTCCATCAACTTTGCAAAACCTGAAACTGCCTTCATTCCAATCTGTGACCAACTTCCTCAAGACCAGATCAACAACTTCATTTTTTATCAAGCCATTAGCCTGTACTTTTTGCAAAATAAAGAGCCTGTGCATTATTCTCAAGTTTTTTTCAAAATCAAAACAGAAGCTCTGTTTTCATTTCAGGTGAGTAACATTTATTTTTAAAAGCTTAAATATATAAATCTGAATTTCATGATCTATGTATGAAATAGGTGAGTTTGTGTGAATATATGTTAGTGAATTTCTGTGCATTTTTGGGTGTGAGTTGTAGACATGTTTGTGAATATCTGTAAACACATATATATCCAGTTCTTAAAACTATAGCTGTAGTTTAAAATCCTTTATCTCTAGATCAAGTCATTTTTGGAATTTATGGTATAAACAAAAGTTGATTGTCCAATCATTTGTCAAAGTATAAATATTTATCTGAGTAGAAATAAATTGTGTGTTGCCCTGGAAACCAAAGATAATCAAGAAAGTTAAGTTTTGGATAAAATTCAAACATTCGAAATTATTGATTCAGGGTTATGATCTGAATACTTAACCAAAGTAATGATTTTTAAAAAATGAAATCACTAATTTTAATAGCAAAATGAATGTGTAGTTCTGTTTTTACTGGGAATTAGTATTTGAGTGGTTATTGATGTTCTCGAGTATCTGAAGGGTTGTAATTGCCAGAGGTGATAGTAGGACCATCGGTGATGGTGGAAAAATTAGTTGAAGTGGTGGCAGATCACGGTGGTGGCGGCTGTGGCGATTTTAAGTTGCTAAACCCAGTTTGGGGTGTGCTGTGATGTTTGATTTGTCACGTGGCCTAGGAGCGATCGAGTTCGCTGAAATTCATGTGGGTAGTAGCTCGGTCATGGACGAAGTGGTGGCCGGTGGTGCTAGTGCTCTGGTGGACGGAGTTTGGAGTGCGGTGGATTTTCCAGGTTTCGAGAGGAACCTGACTTTTGGTTTCCAGGTGGAGTTTCGAACTCGATTTTGTTTTCGATTGCTGTGCTGGCTCTGGGGGTCATGGTGGAGTCTGGTGGTAATCAGTGGCGTGGTGGAGCATAGGAGGGTGGTCGGAGATGACTAGGGCCACGGTGCACGTGCACTGTGCCCAGTGAAGTACTGAAGCTTAGAGGTGGTGCAGGAGTTTTTGGCCTCGGGTGCATACTCGAGCTTTTGTGTACGTGACTCGAAGCAAAGGTGCATTTGACCCGAAGCATTCCTATCTTGGTCTCGGGTTGGATATAAATTGTTACAGGTAGCATAAAACAGCCTGTAGCTTTTAATTTAAACCAAATTTAAAGAAAATTAAATTGTAAGCTGGTGTAATCGTGAATGTTAAACTCAAATGAATTTAAGTTTAAACAAAATGTGAATCTAATTTGAAGTATGGATTCAAATCCAAAATTTTGAATTCAAAACTGATATGAGATTAAGGATTAAAATTATTTCAATGAGGATTTTCAGGTTTAGAACCTGACCATTTTTCCAGATTTTAAATTTCAATTTAAAATTTGAAAAACTGAAATTTGAACAGAGGTTTAAATTCAAGATTAAGTATAGATTCAAATGGACTTTGGAATCCTAAGGTTTTAAAATGAATTTGGATTGGTAAATCAGTTTTAATTCAAGTCATTAAAAGAAAGTTAAATCAGAAATTAAAAAAAAAAAAGTTAAATAAATTGTTTGACTTGAATTTGCAAGTTAAAATACAATGTAATCTAAAGCTAATTCTTAACTAAAGTTAAGAAATTTAAAAGCCTATCTTATATAAGTTTCATATGAAAATAACAAATGCTATTTCCATTTATTTGAAAGATTATAAATTGATTTTAGATTTAGTTAATGTTTTAATA
This sequence comes from Allium cepa, assembly GCA_030765085.1. Lineage (NCBI taxonomy): Eukaryota > Viridiplantae > Streptophyta > Magnoliopsida > Asparagales > Amaryllidaceae > Allium > Allium cepa. Next base: position 572,329,718 of record CM060937.1, on the reverse strand, counting down.
ATAATCATTTTGAATCTTAAGTTTCAAAATGAAATTTGAATTTAAAATTGAAATGTAATGTTCTAATGTACTTTAATAATAAAATCATTTATAAAGAAATAGATTATCTATAGATAATTAAGACCTTGAAGTAGTAAGTTAATTAGAGAATGACTTATTTATTTAATTTGAAAACTAATGATTTAGAGTTATAAATTAATTGAGGAAGTAATTAAAGAAATTTTATTAATCAATGAGGATAATTAACTAAAGATAATTAATTAATTAATGTAAGTCATTAATTAATATAATTAATCAGATTAATTAGATAATCTATTATAAATTTTTAAATGTAATTGCTTGGTAAAAGTAATGAAGAAATTAGTTACTTATTGTAAATAATTTGATAAAATGATTTATTTAAGTTAATTAATTTAGTTTAATTAATTTAAGAAATCATTTGATGATTTGTTACGTGTAATCACTTAGTGTATTCAATGGAGTATAATTACTTGAGGAAGTAATTAATATAATTACTGAATGTAATTAGTGAAGAGGATGTGTTAAAGAAGTAATGTGGATAATTACTTTTGTAATTAATCAGAGGATTAATTAATAGAGATAATTAATTATGGGATAATTAATTTGGTAATGAGTAATTAAGAGTAGTTAATTACTGGTTGATATTAATCGAGGTGATTAATAATTGTGTTTAATTAAAGATTAATCAATTAATGTAATTAAATTAAATAAAGTAATTTAATTTAAATATAAATTAGAGATCATTAATTAATGTAATTAATAATAAAATTAAGAATAATTTAATTAAGTAATAAATAATAAGGTGGTGATAAATTAAGGATAATGTAATTAATTGTATTTAATTATAAATAAAGTAGTTAACTGTTAATTACTATAAATGATTTAGGATAATTAATTTGTAGGATTAATTAAAGACTAATTACTTATTGTAACCAGAAGGTGATTAATCGAAGAAGTTAAGCAAGATAAATATCTAGAGATTAATTAATTAAGTTGATTTAAAATTAATTTATGATGGTATAAGCAGGATTTATAGATGAAGTAATTAATTTAATTTACTTTAAATTAATTAGAGATGGATATAGTTAATTTAATTCATTTTAAATTAATTATAGATGGTGATTTATAAATCATTGCTTATGGATGAATGATATTAACATTTCATTGATTGATTCTGATCTCAGATATGATATGAGTAATATCTATGTGATATGGATACTTGGTTTAAGTATGATAATATTTAATTATCTGTTTTGATGATAATATGAGCTATCTGTTTATAATGATGTGATTATCTATTGTGATATTGTGAATTATCTGTCTATGTGTATATTGATGATATTGAATTGAACTGTTAAGACTAAATAGACAACTTGGCCTTAAAAGACACGTTTTGGTTTTCGATGAGACCAGGATTGGGTTTCCGCATTAGGAACATCCGAAAACCACATCGATTCCAAATTAACGATAGGTCGTGAATCTGAAGTGAAGATGAAGATTCAGAATGCAAGGGCTATCGTCGTTAACTCTGAGGGTAATTCCAAAATGAGTGTAACGAGATAATGCCTTCGGTTTCGTTCGAACCCGGAGCGAACTTGTATGGATTGAATGCTTTCAACACATCGTCAGGTGGGCGATGGGCATTCTAAGAAAATGTATTCTATAAAGGTAATCGTAGCCTCAAGCCTCATCAACCGGGAATGGCTAAAACAGGGGAGGTGCAGCAAGGTTAGGTGGGTCATGCCCAAGCAGGACAAGGATATACCCCTGTCTAGATGTCCCTTTTATTTCGGCTTAATGGGCAGTAGCGACGGCTATCTGCGGGGTTATCTTGTTCGGGACTGTTCAGTAAGGAATGGTTCCGGCCTTGTGTTGCAGGGGATGAAGGGAGTAATCCTCGGTACGGTGATCTAGGCCCCGTACTGTGACGGGCGGTACCCCAGTAGCCCTGCCATTGTATGGAATCCACAATCCAATAAGTGCCAACGGTTTTGATTGTATTACCCACTTTTATGGCTAGTAGGTGGAATTTAATCATGTAACAATTTCGGCTATTTTCTATTTACTTGAAAACCCTAGACCTATTATAATATCACAGAATTTCCTATCAAATGTTTTGGTTAGCGTAAGGTAAAAACTTTTCCATGTTTATGTGTGGGAAGTCTTACGTGATACCTTTGTTTTCAAAAAGATTTTCAAAGTTAAGCAACTTTAACCTGTTACTCATACCAGACCCATGTCTGACCCGGAGTTTATTTTTGTTTTTCATAAACTCTCGGGTACCCAAATTTTTACGGGTAGCCAAGGGATTCAGGTTAGCTTTGACGAATACTCGAGGAGCAATGGAGCAGGCGGTTTCAGCGTTGTAGATACACATATAGTTCCGCTGTGTTGATATTTCTGTGTTGATATCTCTGTGTTGACTTGTGTATTGAGTTGTATAACTAGAAAGGTGTTTATAACTGTCTAGTATGTGATCTTTTGTCTGTATAACTCTGATTGATGTTGTATATTGTGTAAATACTTATGTGATTATTATAATTTGTTCCATTCCGTTGTGAGATTTTGATGTTGTTGTTCTTTCTTCTCCATCTTTTCTATTTTCTCACCCCTTTCTTTCTTCAAGACGAAGTAGTTTTCTGGGCATAGAAAGCCGGGTCGTCACATGTTATATTCAAGATAATTACGTATTTACAAAATACCGTCTCAATTCATCCTATTTCATCAGATTCGGGATGTGATATAGTTTCGAAGGATGATTCAGATATGGACAGTTCCAATATGATTTCATTCTTGAAAAAAAAATCCATTTTTGAATTTATTTCATCTATTCCATAACCGGAATAAAGGGGGATACAGTTATACCACGATTTTGAATCAGAAGAGAGATTTCAAGAAATGACAAATGTATTCACTCTATCAATAACCGAGCCAGATCTGGTGTATCATAAGGGATTTGCCTTTTCTATTGATTCCTATGGGTTGGATCAAAAAAATTCTTGAATGAGGTATTCAACTCCAGAGATGAATCGAAAAAGAAATCTTTATTGGTCCTACCTCCTTTTTTTTATGTGGAGAATGAATCTTTTTATCGAAGGATCAAAAAAATTGGTCCAGATCCACTATAGAAATGATTTGGTAGATCCAAAACTAAAAACAGTGGTATTTACTAGCAACAACATCGTGGAGGCAGTTAATCAATATAGATTGATCCGAAATTTCGATTCAAATCCAATATAGCACCTATGGGTACCTAAGAAATATATCGAATCGATTAGATCCAATCGCAACTTCGAATACAGAATTCAAAGGGATCAATTAGGAAATGAAACTCTGAATCATATAACTATAATGAAATGTACGATCAGCCAACATTTATTGAATTTGAAAGAGACTCGGAAGAAATGGTTTGATCGTCTTATTTCTCGAACCGAGAGATCCATGAATCGGGATCCTGTGCATATAGATACAAGTGGTCCACTAGGAGCAGGAATTTAGAGGAACATTGGGAACATTTTTTTTCTGAGTAGAAAAATAGTTTTCAAGTAGTGTTCGATCGATTAAGTATGAGAAAAATATTTGATTGACTGGTCCGAGGCTATTAAAAAACAAGATTTGTCTAAGTCACTTCATTTCTTTTTGTCCAAGTCACTTCTCTTTTTGTCCAAGTCACTTCCATTTTTGTCCAAATCACTTCTCTTTTTCTTTGTGAGTATCGGGAATACCCCATTCATAGGTTCAAGGTCCACATCTATGAATTGAAAAGTCCAAATGATGAACCCTACAATCAGTTGTTAGAATCAATAGATATTCAAATCTTTCATTTGCATAAATTAAAACCCTTCTTATTGGATGATCGTGATACTTCTCAAAGACCGAAATTCTTGATCAATGGAGGAACAGTATTACCATTTTTGTTCAAAAAGATACCAAAGTGGATGATTAACTCATTTCATACTAGCAATAATTACAGAAAATTCTTTGATAACATGGATTCCTATTTCTCAATGATATCCCATGATCGAGACAATTTGCCGAATCCCGTGAAACCATTTCACAGAAATTCATCGATATCTTCTTTTTATAAAGACAATCAACTTCAATTCTTGAATTATCCACATCACATCTGGTTCTATTGTAACAAAAGATTCTCCTTTTCTATCGAAAAGACCCGTATCCATAATGATGATCTTACATATGGATAATTCCTCAACATCTTGTTCATTCACAATAAAATATTTTCTTTGTGCATCGGTAAAAAAACATATTTTTTTAGAAAGAGAAACTATTTCACCAATCGGGTCATAGGTATCTGATATATTCATACCTAATGATTTTTTAAAAAGTGGTGATGAAACATTTAACTTGTACAAATCTTTCCATTTTCCAATTCGATCTGATGTCGTTCGTAGAGCTATTTACTTGATCGTAGACGATTCTACAACATTTCTAAGTGAGGAATGAACAGTCAATTTTGAAAGAACATATTGTCGGCCTCTTTTAGATATGAATCTATCTAAATTCAGAAGGGAAGAACTTGCATCAGTATCTAGTTTCAATTCAAACATGGGTTTGATTCACACTCCATGTTTTGAGAAATATTTACCATCCGAAAAGAGGAAAAAATGGAGTCTTTGTCTAAAGAAATACTTTGAGAAAGGGCGGATGTATGGAACCTTTCAACGAGATAGTACTTTTTCAAATTTCTCAAAACGGAATCTATTCCAAACATTTATGCCATGGTTCCTTACTTCGACAAGGTGCAAATATCTAAATTTCACCCTTGTAGATACTTTTTCAAACCCATTACCAATACTATGTAGCAGTCAATTTTTTTATCCATTTTTCATAATATTATGTATGGATCAGATATATCATGGCCTTCCTCGGAGGATTCTTCCACAACAGACTCGGATAAGCGAATAAGTGTTTACATATTCTTCTTTTATCCGAAGAAATGATTCATTGAAACAATGAGTCACCCGTTCCATTGATATGGGCACATCTGAGATCAAGAAATGTTTGAGAGTTCCTCTATTCAATTCTTTTACTTCTTCTAGTTGCCGGATATCTCATTTGTATCCATCTTCTCTTTTTTCCCGATCCTCTAGCGAGTTACATACAGAGTTTGAAAAGATAAAATCTTTGATGATTCCATCATACATGACTGAGTTGTGAAAACTTCTGGATAGGTATCATACATCTGAACAGAATTCTTTTTGGTCAAAGAATCTCTTTCTAATTACTCTGAAACAATTAGGAGATTCTCTGGAAGAGATATGGGTTTCTGCTTTTGGTGGCAACATGTTATTGGGTGGCGGTCCAATTTATGGGGTCAAATCGATATGTTTGTAACGACCCGGAATTTTCGATCCCGAAAATTCCAGATAGTTATGAAAAAGAAGAAAGAGATAGAAGAAGAAGAAGAACAGAAGCATCAACAACTCACATTCGCAGCGGATAAAATATAATAATAAATAATAACAGTTTACAAAAGAATACTATATCAGTCGATTACATTTAATATACATCAGAGTTTTACATATAAACAGTCACTGAATATACACTATTATTATGCCTCAGATACACAGTAATACACTACAGCGGAAATGCTCTATACGTTCTTGCCATCCAGCTCGCCTCTTGAGCTCCAGAACGTCCTACCTGAAAATCTGTAATACTCGGTCTGACCCGAGCATTACACCAAAGTAACACCCGGGTCAGGCTAGAAACCAGCGTGAGTAAACCCATCTAACATGGAATACAAAAGTATACAATTCATATAAAACCTGGGTAACTTCTATCAATTCTCAAGCCACATTTCATTTTAGACAACACTTATTCCACGTATAAGTTTCTAAATACCGAAGATTTAGATTTTTAAATAGTCCAATTCCTCAAATTCACTTATCCCAGCCTATAGATTTTACATATCAATCTATAACCATTCGAAGTGGTTTTCGGGTATTTACCCAATACCCGACCCCAGTCTCTTCGAATCTCATCATCCTATCCCAAGTTATCAAATGAAATACACAACATTTTATCGGAGTTATCAACTCTTTCAATCACACAATACCATCCGATTATCCATAAACAAATTTGATCATTCCCAAAATAATTCCATCAATTCTAATTGGATTTTCAATTTTCAATTCTTCGATTCCTTCCTTTAACATTGATTAATTCCAAATAAATTAATTAGTCAACTGTTCATTATCCATCTTTAATTAACCACCCTGGATTAATTATTTTTAATTACATTCGAGTAATTATCTTACATTAACTTCATAATATTAGTTAGTCTCAACAAAGATCATTAAGCAATCTTAATTACCTCATGAATTAATTAATTATTTAATCGCATTAATCCTTAATCGCTTATACTAATTAACTCCTATGAGTCACTTATTCAAATTAATTCATCTTAATTAATCGATTCTTCACTTACATCGTTAATTGTATTAATTAATTTTTTTTTCAATTATATTTTAATTTGTTCCAATCTAAATTAATTACTTTAATCCAACCACAATATTAATCACGTCCGATAAATCTCAACCTGCAATTGACTATTCCCTTTTATTTAATAAATTTATTACTCTTTTATTTAACTATCTTAATATTTTTTTCTTGATTAATTTCACAAGGGTATTTATATTTTATTAATTTTATTAAGTAATTACCTATCAATCATCAATTGATTATTCTAAATTAATTAAGCTAAATAAATTAACTTAACCCTCAAATTGATTGGTCCAAACTCTTAATTTCTAAAATTTATTAACCCAAATCATCAATTAATTAATTTGTCATCCATTTACATTACCCTACAATTTATTGAATCACAAATCATAAGCCCTTAATAGTTTATATTATTTAATCCTTACTTTAAATAATTTCAAGTAATTAATTCTCAAGTACTTCCATTAAGTACTTTATCATTTAAGTATTGATTAAGTTCTAATTACATGCTTAGTTTTTTTTTTTTGGAATACTAAATTTTTATAACGATCTGGAATACAACCAGGTTTCATTATAACCTAGACAACTATTAACTCGAAGCAACCCTACTGTGCTTTGAGTCCAAGCCCCACTGTCCCGAGTAAAATTACCATACACTTAGAATCACTTAGATGCACCCAAAATTTATCCAAGCATAAAGCTGTTAAGGTACAATAAATTAAAACAAAAATTTATTAAAGTACTCATAATCGACGCGTGCTACCAGAACGCCACCAAACTGCCGCGACCCGCCTCCTCCACGAATTCGAGTCGAGCTCTTGCCATCAATTACAATTCGCGAACGATCCCCAAGCTTCGCGAGTTCCCCCAAAACTCGTACGCAATCCTTATCTTCGATCACGACTATCAGATTCCAACCTGAAGCCCTCACCAGCGACGGCTATGGCCAAACCCTAACTCGCGAAACCATACTCCCCTGATTCAATCGATGTCGAGATGTCGAAGACCCTTCATCCCACTCGAACGACGATGCGGCCTCTCCCTTTTGAACGATTGATTCCACGTAGCCGAGGGTTTATTTCTCGGCCATGATTCGTTCTCCCTGATTTGAATTTTTTTATTTTTTTATTAGCTGTTGATTTCTGCTATCCAGAATAGAGAGTAGAGAGGACGGGAATAAGATAGTGAAATGGGAAAGCTTCTTGAGAACGAGAGTGGTTAGCTTCTTGAATACGAGAGTGGTTAATTAAATATTTAAATATTGAAAATATCTCTCTTTGCATAACGCGAAATCCCGAACCCCAAATCAGACCCGCCAACAGGCGTTAATAAGGTTATACCCGCATTCCGAACTCAATGGAACAGATTCCACAAGCTAATTCGATCGTATGCGCGAGTTACAGAAGAAAACGATCAATTTTAAATTAATTTGATTGAAATAGTTCTAAGCATTTTGAGCTGCCAGGGTCAAACGACAACTCTGATTGCTACGAAAATTGAAATCCGATAAAAACTAACTATTACGGATCCAATGGAACTGGTTTCGTCGAATTCCGAGACTGTGCCTCGGAAGGCTATTTTTAAATATCGATTTAAACGATATAATTTCAAAATTGAACAAATCACCTTTAAATTAAATTTCAACCCTTCTATTATCTTCAGTATCATCATTATAAATTTTATAAGCCTTCACATTATTCTTAACAGGCTTAAAATTCCAGATTCAACAATTTACCCAATTTCAATTATATAATCTAATAACTGAATTGCTATTGCTATTAATAATAATAATATTTGAATTCAAGTTGAAAATTAACTTTTAAATATTTAAAATCAATTTATTATTCCAATTTAAATCGTTAAAATTTCCGGGTCGTCACATTCCTCCCCCCTTAAAAGAATTTCGTCCCCGAAATTACTAACTAGGAAGAATGGTACAAACCCGTTTACTTTTCTCCCAAAACCAACAGTTATATCAACTTGCCCCGACATATTCTTTTATTAAGACCCACTATTACTTCAAACAACCTTCCAAAACTTATGTAGTTTTCAAGCAATACCCATTTTGCTCAACCATTTAAATTTCAATTTAAAACCAAATTTTGAACTTATCAAAATTTTCTCAAAATTTTGATAACTCCTTAAATTCTCGAAAATTTTTGCCAACGTCTCCTTTGCGCGGCTAGCTCGGTACTACTACAAAATGCCACTACGGGCTCCCAAATTCCAAAAAGAAAACAAAAGCCAAGTGGCTACATCAAAAACCTAATCCAATTCCATACAGAATTTTAAATACATACCTTTCTGTCGGGCAATTCGTATTTATCTTTTGGAATCAAATCCAATTTTCTCTTCCCTTTTATAATACCTGCATATCCCGCTTAGCACTAATATCCAATCACAATATTCCAAAATCATTTCATACATTTTCTTACATAAGTCTCATATCTATTTCAATTCAGATTAGTTTTCACCGTTTCATATGAATTCAATTTATTTGCGATTTCTAATATGGAATTTTATCTTTTATTTAAGCTGATTCATATTAGTTTCATTTACTAGTTTATTTTAATTTCCCAATTTGAAATTGTTTTGTCGTTAACCAAAATTTATTAAAATTTTCCAAAAATTTTCTAACTCCTAAATATTTCGAATTTTTTTGGCAGAGTCTCCTTTGTACGGAGGAGCTTTTGCAATTTGACAATAGATATAAATATGTATACATCGACCCACACGGTCGGAAAAAGCAAAAACAGTTCGTATTTCCTATTTTTATTGCGTAGGCGTACCTTATTTAGCAATTTAAGCAAGCAGTTTATAAATTTTAGCAATTTGCATACCCCGAATCTAGCCAAACGGCTTCCCTGTACCTGTACTTACTCAATTTAAATACGTAAGTGTCATACATAGAAAATCTATTAACATTTCACTTACTTTTAATAGCTAAACACAAGCATTACATAAATAACAAGCACCAAACACTTCCAATAAGCAATTTATATGTTTTAAAGCACATCTAATTGTTTCCAACCAAATTTATATGCCTTTTCATTCAATTTTAATGGTTTACACACAATTACTTGCATTCAACTCAACCTCATACATTCAATCTATTTTAAATCCAAACAAGATCATATTCCCTTCAATTGATTACAAATTCAAGTTATCTAACCTTTCTCAACTCAAAGAATTTTAATTTCTTTTATTCACGTCAAACGACAATTCATTTTGTGCAAATTTGACACTATTCGCCTAATAGAGTATTTATTTAGTTTACAACTTCTTAAAATTAATTTTCCACTCATTTTATAACTAATTCCATTCATTTTTAATTTATTCATCAACCATACATACGCATTTCATTTCATCTCCGCATTGACTTTATTCAAACCATTTATTAAGCTTGACACATTCAACACTTCTAAATTAATAACCATTTCCAAATTAATTTAATCCAAGCTTTTATTTAATGGGCTTTTATCCTTATTCGAAACTAAGTTTCAATAAATTTAAACTTAAGTTAATTACTTTAATTTATTCCAACATCAACTTAAGTTCACTTCCATTCAATTTGATTCTCATCAAATCAAATTCCATTTAATTCAGTTAGCCCATCTATTACATTTTAACCCTCCATCATAATTCATCAAATAATATCCAAGCACATACTTAACTCATTTACTTCAAATTGATATGCTACCGAACTCAAGTTCGGTGTGATAATCCAATTCCAATCACAACTTTGATTTAGTTTTTTTTTCAATCAGACTTCATCTATATATTTTATAATCCCAGAAACCCATTTTAAATTTTAAATTTACTTATTTAATTCAATTTTGAATTTATTTTATTAATACATGGTCATTCTCAATTTATTTTTATTCACTTGGGTTTTGTGTGCAACCCAAACCATTTCTATTATAATTCGTTTTTATTTCATTCAACAACACTTCCATTTTATCAAAATTTACTTGCAAATTACACTATATATTATTCAAATCACTTGAATTTTATTTGCAAGTCAAACCATCACCCTTTCAAGCCAACTTTATTTTATTTTTTTACAACACCTCTAATTTAATTCATTACCAAATCCAAGTCAAATTCTATTTATAATTCGAATTCATTTCCAAACTCCCTTGTCAACTTACAATCCATTTTAGTTAACCGAGTTAAATATTTATCAACATACTCCATTAAATAATTTATTTAGCTGATTAGCTTCCCTCCAACTTAATTTACAAAAATCACTTCATTAAATTTTTCCTGAGTTCAGTTTTGTTTTATAATTCCAGTTTGGATTCCTTTTTTACTTGAAGATTTAGAAATGCCTTAAATCCGGATAATACAATTAAAATAGCTTTTTATAAAATATTTCTCATAACTCGATGTCTCAACCGGTCCATCCTTGTTCTCGCAGAAATTCAATCATACGTTGATCAGGCGTAGGACTTAAAACCTATAAGTACTTGGTAAACCTGTTTTCAACACCCAGTGGGAATACTTGGAAAACAATTTTATTGAAATTATCGAAAACAGTTTTTTTTTTTTTTTTTTTTTGAAAATAGAGGAAATATCTTTAGTGAGGATGCTCTGAAAATCATCGCCCCCATTCCATGGTCACAGTTACATACCAGGGTTACGTTGCAGTCGCAACAAAAGTCCATGTAACTGCAGGCTCTCCGCGGCACTCTCGATTACGCCATGGAACCCACACAACAGATCACAGTTACATCCAGGGTTATGTTGCCGTCGCAGCAAAAGTCCATGTAACTGCAGGCTCTCCGCGGCACTCTAATTTTCGCTGTCGAAATGAAACTTTTCCACTCCTACGTAGGTCGCAGTCTACCGAGATAAACTCAAACGCAGACTGTTGGCTCTCAGCGGCACACACGACTTTCACAATGTTACCATAGGTCGCAGTTACATCCTGGGTTACGTTGCAGTCACAACAAAAGTCCATGTAACTGTTGGCTCTCCGCGGCACACACGACTTACGCTATGATAAACTCAACTCATAATCCACAGGAACTAGTTTTGTCCGGACTCCTCACAGGATCAACTTTAGAACCCCCTCTTGGGGCTCAAGGCAGCACCACCTGGTGGCACTCCTGAGAAGTCCATTCCAAGGGAGCGCCTTTTTCCCCAGAGCTATCATCAAAACACTTTATACTATACACATATAGTATCTTTCAAATCATACCCCTAGTATGAATTTTATCAAAGCTCCTTTACACAAAATCGATTATCCCAAAATCGATAATTCTTCCAACTAGGCTTTCCAAATTCAATATTGATTTTACCCAAAAATCAAAAGCCTTTCCCAAAATCCTCATAAGATCCTTTATATATATTCAGATATATATATATATATATATATAAGTTTTTAAAACTTTGGATCATTACTTTCTTGCATAAAACACCTTTTATACTCCAAACACTCTCAAAAACCATAGAAATGTCTAATTTCCATCTTTATTCATTTCATATTTCTCAAAATATTCTTTCAGTTCAAAAGAACCATTTCACATTCCTTATTCACCTTTACATTAATCCCCATTTGGATTATTACTTTAATCCTTATCTCAGTTGGGTATTTTAATCAATAACAGTTTTGAACTCCGACCAGTTTAGAAAAATAGCTTGAAAATTTTAAAAATAGGTAAGTAGTTGAAAAATAATCAATAGTTTGCTAAATAGTTGTAGAATAATTGACTAATTGTAAAAGAGTTGGAAAGTAGTTAAATAGTTATAGAAATCTTAAATAATTGCGAAATAGTTGTAAAATAGAAATTAATTCGTAACTTAGTTGAAAATTAGTAATTAGTGTATAAAACAGTTGTAAAATAGGTAAAGAGTTCCAAAAGTAGTGGCAAAACCAGTATAAAATAGTTTAGGTTTTAAAAAGAAAGTTGTATAGTAAATAGATAAGAAAATAGATTTAAAACTATTTAAATTAAAACAATTTACATTGAAAATGGTCTAGAGTCAAAACTGTTTACTTCCCCAACAATCCAATTTAAATTTCCACTCCATTTAAATTGGCCCAATCCCAATTTAATTAACTCCAATTTCCACTGGACTTGATTCATTCCCAATTCAAATTGAATTGATTCTCAATTTCCTTGCAATTTCAGATCAAATTCCATTTGATATGTAAACTTACAACCTTAAGTATAATTTTAATTTTACACCTTCTATTTATAATCAATTACATTCACATTTACTTTTAACTTAGAATTATACATTTTATTTAGCCAATACATTTTTATTATTCCATAAACATTTAATCAAGATTCCAGAGTTTAAAAAAATTTCCAATTCAATTATCCCTTTGAATGTCAAAACCAAACCCAGTTCACAAACAATTCCAATTTAAAACAATTTGGTAGCAATTTCCCTTTTAGAAACTCGAAAATAAACATCGATAATGCTGCAGTCATCACCGACTTTATTTTCCAGTGACCAAAAGATTTCAATGCTTTTATCTCTCTAAAACACTTCCAAATATTTTTGATTTCAAATCTCCCAAATTTCAAACACAAAAATATTTTTGAAATAATACTCCTCTTTCTTCAAAACCCTTGGAAACCACTTTCAAACCCAAAGGAATTTTAAATTCTCCCAAAATTTTCAAATTCCCAATCCATCCAATTCATAATTAAACATTACTCTGGAATTTTCATCCTACTTTATTTTCAAATATCCTTTGGAATTTTATTTCAATTTATAATCTCATTTATTTATAAAGTTTATTTCAATTTATAAATTACATTTACAACCTATATTCCAAATTCCCTTTTGATTTTAAACCAATTCCACTTTAATTACAATTCCAAAGTTATTCCAATTACTTTGGACTAATATTCATTCAATTGAACTCACTTCAATTTCAATCATTCCAATTCAATCCAATTCAAATCTCCCATTTAAAATTTTGAACTTATACATCTTCAATCCCAAATCCAATTAATTCAAATCGAATTCAATTTGAATGAGTTCAATTCCAACTTCAAATTTAAATCATCTCGAATTATATAAATTCGAGTTAAATTCTCAAGGATTGGTTTAACCTTTTTAAACCAAATTAACTTTGTTTATTTAAAGTTTCAAACAATCCAAATTCCTGAGTTCTAATTCTAGAATTTCATTTTTAATTGATTTAATTTTAATTTGGTTGTATTATATTCCTTCTTCACTTAGTCCCAATTCAAGATTTCAATTTGATTGTATTATATTACTTCTTAATTTAATTCCAATAATTTAACAACCAATCTCCTTTATATTTATTAGAAGAAGATATAGCTTTATATATCAAATTACATTCTTATATAAAATCATTTAAAACCTTTATATAAGAAAATAACAAGTACGCGCTCATATATATATATATATATATATATATATATATATATATATTCACTCAACTCATTATAGAGCACTACGGACTCTATTAAATGAGTAATCCCCACCAGAGCCAAGGTTCTCGCTTAACCTTTCAGCTCTGATACCAAATGTAACGAACCAGAATTTTCGATCCCGAAAATTCCAGATAGTTATGAAAAAGAAGAAAGAGATAGAAGAAGAAGAAGAACAGAAGCATCAACAACTCACATTCGCAGCGGATAAAATATAATAATAAATAATAACAGTTTACAAAAGAATACTATATCAGTCGATTACATTTAATATACAACAGAGTTTTACATATAAACAGTCACTGAATATACACTATTATTATGCCTCAGATACACAGTAATACACTACAGCGGAAATGCTCTATACGTTCTCGCCATCCAGCTCGCCTCTTGAGCTCTAGAACGTCCTACCTGAAAATCTGTAATACTCGGTCTGACCCGAGCATTACACTAAAGTAACACCCGGGTCAGGCTATAAACCAGCGTGAGTAAACCCATCTAACATGGAATACAAAAGTATACAATTCATATAAAACTCGGGTAACTTCTATTAATTCTCAAGCCACATTTCATTTTAGACAACACTTATTCCACATATAAGTTTCTAAATACCGAAGATTTAGATTTTTAAATAGTCCAATTCCTCAAATTCACTTATCCCAACCTATAGATTTTACATATCAATCTATAACCATTCGAAGTGGTTTTCGGGTATTTACCCAATACCCGACCCCGGTCTCTTCGAATCTCATCATCCTATCCCAAGTTATCAAATGAAATACACAACATTTTATCGGAGTTATCAACTCTTTCAATCACACAATACCATCCGATTATCCATAAACAAATTTGATCATTCCCAAAATAATTCCATCAATTCTAATTGGATTTTCAATTTTCAATTCTTCGATTCCTTCCTTTAACATTGATTAATTCCAAATAAATTAATTAGTCAACTGTTCATTATCCATCTTTAATTAACCACCCTGGATTAATTATTTTTAATTACATTCGAGTAATTATCTTACATTAACTTCATAATATTAGTTAGTCTCAACAAAGATCATTAAGCAATCTTAATTACTTCATGAATTAATTAATTATTTAATCGCATTAATCCTTAATCGCTTATACTAATTAACTCCTATGAGTCACTTATTCAAATTAATTCATCTTAATTAATCGATTCTTCACTTACATCGTTAATTGTATTAATTAATTTTTTTTTCAATTATATTTTAATTTGTTCCAATCTAAATTAATTACTTTAATCCAACCACAATATTAATCACGTCCGATAAATCTCAACCTGCAATTGACTATTCCCTTTTATTTAATAAATTTATTACTCTTTTATTTAACTATCTTAATATTTTTTTCTTGATTAATTTCACAAGGGTATTTATATTTTATTAATTTTATTAAGTAATTACCTATCAATCATCAATTGATTATTCTAAATTAATTAAGCTAAATAAATTAACTTAACCCACAAATTGATTGGTCCAAACTCTTAATTTCTAAAATTTATTAACCCAAATCATCAATTAATTAATTTGTTATCCATTTACATTTCCCTACAAATTTATTGAATCACAAATCATAAGCCCTTAATAGTTTATATTATTTAATCCTTATTTTAAATAATTTCAAGTAATTAATTCTCAAGTACTTCCATTAAGTACTTTATCATTTAAGTATTGATTAAGTTCTAATTGCAGGCTTAGTTTTTTTTTTGGAATACTAAATTTTTATAACGAGCTGGAATACAACCAGGTTTCATTATAACCTGGACAACTATTAACTCGAAGCAACCCTACTGTGCTTCGAGTCCAAGCCCCACTGTCCCGAGTAAAATTACCATACACTTAGAATCACTCAGATGCACCCAAAATTTATCCAAGCATAAAGCTGTTAAGGTACAATAAATTAAAACAAAAATTTATTAAAGTACTCACAATCGACGCGTGCTACCAGAACGCCACCAAACTGCCGCGATCCGCCTCCTCCACGAGTTCGAGTCGAGCTCTTGCCACTGATTACAATTCGCGAACGAAGCCCAAGCTTCACGATTTCCCTCAAAACTCGTACGCAATCCTTATCTTCGATCGCGACTACCAGATTCCAGCCTTAAGCCCTCACCAGCGACGGCTATGGCCAAACCCTAGCTCGCGAAACCATACTCCCCTGATTCAATCGACGTCGAGATGTCGAAGACCCTTCATCCCACTCGAACGACGATGCGGCCTCTCCCTTTTGAACGATTGATTCCATGTAGCCGAGGGTTTGTTTCTCGGCCATGATTCGTTCTCCCTGATTTGAATTTTTTTATTATTAGCTGTTGATTTCTGCTATCCAGAATAGAGAGTAGAGAGGATGGGAATAAGATAGTGAAATGGGAAAGCTTCTTGAGAACGAGAGTGGTTAGCTTCTTGAATACGAGAGTGGTTAATTAAATATTTAAATATTGAAAATATCTCTCTTTGCATAATGCGAAATCCCGAACCCCAAATCAGAACCGCCGACAGGCGTTAATAAGGTTATACCCGCATTCCGAACTCAATGGAACAGATTCCACAAGCTAATTCGATCGTATGCGCGAGTTACAGAAGAAAACGATCAATTTTAAATTAATTTGATTGAAATAGTTCTAAGCATTTTGAGCTGCCAGGGTCAAACGACAACTCTGATTGCTACGAAAATTGAAATCCGGTAATAACTAACTATTACGGATCCAATGGAACTGGTTTCGTCGAATTCCGAGACTGTGCCTCGGAAGGCTATTTTTAAATATCGATTTAAACGATATAATTTCAAAATTGAACAAATCACCTTTAAATTAAATTTCAACCCTTCTATTATCTTCAGTATCATCATTATAAATTTTATAAGCCTTCATATTATTCTTAACAGGCTTAAAATTCCAGATTCAACAATTTACCCAATTTCAATTATATAATCTAATAACTGAATTGCTATTGCTATTAATAATAATAATATTTGAATTCAAGTTGAAAATTAACTTTTAAATATTTAAAATCAATTTATTATTCCAATTTAAATCGTTAAAATTTCTGGGTCGTCACAATGTTCTAAGAAGAAATATTTGAATATAAATCTCATCGATTTCATAAGTATCATACCAAATTCCTTTAATCGAATCACTTTTTCGAGAAATAAGAGACATCTAAGTCGTACAAGTAAAGAGATATGTTCATTGATAAGAAAAAGAAAAAATGTGTACGGTGATTGGATTGATGATAAAATGGAATCCTAGGTCGCGAACAGTGATTCGCTTTATGATGAAGAAAGAGAATACTTGGTTCAGTTCTCTACCTTAATGATAGAAAAAAGGATTGATCAAATTCTATTGAGTCTGACTCATAGTGATCCTTTATCAAAGAATGACTCGGGTTATCAAATGATTGAACAACCGGGATCAATTTACTTGTGATATTTAGTTGACATTCAGAAAAAGTATCTAATGAATTATGAGTTCAATAGATTTTGTTTAGCAGAAAGGCAGATATTCCTTCCTCATTATCAGACGATCATTTATTCATAAACATCGTGTGGGGCTAATAGTTTTCATTTCCCATCTCATGGAAAACCCTTTTCGCTCCGCTTAGCCCTATTCCCTTCTAGGGGTATTTTAGTGATCGGTTCTATAGAAACTGGATGATCCTATTTGGTCAAAAACCTAGCAGCAAACTCCTATGTTCCTTTCGTTAAGGTATTTCCGAACAAGTTCTTGGATGACAAGCCTGAAGAGTATCTTATTGATAATATCGATATTGATGATAGTGACGATATCGACATTAATATAGTGACGATATTGATGATGACCTTGATATGGAGCTGCTAACTATGACGAATGTGCTGACTATGTATATGATGCCGAAAGTAGACCGATTTGATATCACACTTCAATTCGAATGAGCAAACGCAATGTCCTATTGCACAATATGAATTCCAAACATTCATGATCTGTATGTGAATGGGTCGATACATATCCCTTGGTCTATTAGAGAACTATCTCTCCAGGGATTGTGAAAGATGTTCCACTAGAACTATTCTTGTTATTGCTTCGACTCATATTCCCCAAAAAGTGGATCCCGCTCTAATAGCTCCAAATAAATTAAATACATGCATTAAGATACGAAGGCTTCTTATTCCACAACAACGAAAGCCCTTTTTCATTCTTTCATATACTAGAGGATTTCACTTGGAAACGAAAATGTTCCGTACTAACAGATTTGGGTCTATAACCATGGGTTCTAATGCACGAGAACTTGTAGCACTTATCAATGAGGCCCTATCAATTAGTATTACATAGAAGAAATCAATTATAGAAACTAATACAATTAGATCCGCTCTTCATAGACAAACTTGGGATTTGCGATCCCAGGTAAGATCGGTTCAGGATCATGGGGTCTTTTTCTATCAGATAGGAAGGGCTGTTGCACAAAATGCACTTCTATGTAATTTCTCCATAGATCCTATATCTATCTATATGAAGAAGAAATCATGTAAGGAAAATATTTCCTATTTGTACAAATGGTACTTAAAACTTGGAACGAGCATGAAGAAATTAACGATACTTCTTTATCTTTTGAGTGTTGTGCCAGATTGGTCGCTCAAGATCTTTGGCCTTCACCTGGACCCGGATTCGGTGAAAAAATAGGATCACTTCTTATGGATTTGTTGAGAATGCTTCTGATCTAGTTCATGGCCTATTAGAAGTAGAAGGCGCTCTGGCGGGATCCTCACGAACATAAAAGGATTCTAGTAAGTTTGATAATAATCAAGTGACATCACTTCTTCGGTCCGAACCAAGGAATCTGTTAGATATGATGCAAAATGGATCTTTTTCTATCGTTGATCAGAGATTTTTTATGAAAAATACTAATCAGAGTTTGAAGAAGGGGAGGGGGCCCTCAACCTGCAACAAATAGAGGAGGATTTATTCAATCACATAGTTTGGGCTCCTAAAATATGGCACACCTGTGGTAATCTATTTGATTGTATCGAAAAGTCCACCGAATTGGGATTTCCCTATTGGTCGGGTCATTTCGGGGCAAGCGAACCATTTATCATAAAAAGTATGAGCTTCAAGAGAATGATTCGAAGTTCTTGCATAGTGGAACCATGCAATACCGGACACGAGATAGATCGTCCAAAGAGCAAGGCTTTTTTCGAATAAGCCAATTCTTTTGAGACCCTACAGATCCATTCTTTTTCCCATCCAAAAATCATCCCTTTGTTTATGTGTTTTCGCATCAAGAATTCTTTGCAAATGAAGAGATGTCAAAGGGGCTTATTACTTCCCAAACAAATTCTTCTACATCTATATCTAGATACTGGCTAATCAAGAATACGTAAGAAAAGCACTTCGAACTGTTGATTCATCGCCAGAGATGGCTTAGAACCAGTAGTTCATTATCTAATGGATCTTTCCGTTCTAATACTCCATCCGAGAGTTATCGGTATTTATCAAATCTCTTCCTATTTAACGGAACGCTATTGGATTAAATGGCAAAGACATTGTGGAGAAAGAGATGGCTTTTCCCAGATGAAATGAAATATTTGATTCAAGTAACGGGGGAAAGATTTCACATTTCTTAGGCGTAAAGATATGTGGCCATGAAAAGGACATTAAGTGGAACAGAATTGGCTGGGTGGTAGAGTCGTGGAAACACTTGTTTATTCCATATTTTGGACCTTAGCTCCATGGAGTAATATGCTACTGCTAAAGCATGGAAGAATTGAAATTTTAGATCAAAACACTATGTATGGATGATATGAACTGCATAAATAAGAATTCTTGAATGGTGAACAAGCAGAGCCTGTTACTCACTACATCAAAGAATATCCATTAATGAAACCATGGAAATCTATCGATAAAGAAAAAATATGCATGTCAGATGAAACGATTGTTGCTACCTGCTCTAATAATGAATCATTGGTTTAACTGAAGAACTAAAGAAAATAGATAGACCTCTCTCTTCATCTCAGGTCGATGGATCTTCTTAATTGGAAGATCTCCCATATGGATAATACATATCCCGGTTGACCGAGCCTAATTCTAATTGTTATATACCAAAGCAAAGATACCCATGGAGGTGGTTCATCCTATTCATGGCCAAGAGGTATCGGATTCTCTTTCGGATAGGCCCTGAAAAGAGAAGGAAAGATAGAATGCCAACAAGCATCTGTCTATTCTCTAATTCATCCGACTCGATAGTACCCATTTTAGGAACGTCCATTGCCAAAGTCACTGAATGGGCAAGTCGCCAATCCTTAAAATGTACTATGTAATGTACTTTATCTATTGGGTTATGGGTACTGGTGGGTATTTTACTAGAGATTTCTATCGATCTAACCCTATGTGATTCCTGTTGTATCATATACTTAGGGGGTGATGCAGGGTGGACAATTTCAAACGGACTCCTCATTCATTAGATAGAGAAGATCACTAAGATTTTGTGATCTGCTGCCAAACCTGTTCCAATTCCAACAGCTCGGACTCGGATCGTAGGGATCGTTGGAATACTTCGTATCAATAGATAAGATACTCGGTATATCAATATTGATTAGATCCAAAATTTGTTATTGAATTGCCCATTCAATGAGCATTCTCAATATTATGCCTTGAAGAGGACTCGAACCTCCACGCTATTTAGCATGAGATTTTGAGTCTTGCGTATCTACCATTTCACCATCAAGGCATCTTGAAAGCGAATCATATTTCATGAATATGATATCTATCTAGTGTGATATAAGGAATATATGGACAAAGTTGGATGGATTGTTGGGAATTTCTATCGATCGGTCATGTCATATAGGCCTATGTCAAACATCAAATTGCTTTGATTTGAATTATCCATATGATACCCTATATATCAAAAAGATGTATAATCAAACCTATTTCTCGATTCCATAGAAGCCCAAAGAAGTGAATATGGTACCCAAATAACGATAGATATGTCAAAAGCATGTCCGATTATGCCTTTTCCTAATCCTAAATATAATGTAATGATGTTGGGATCCATATGGAAACATAGTATCTATTTACAAACGCTCAATGACCCCTTCTTCTAATAAGAATGTACATAACCCTATTCTAATCTGATCCGGTTTGGAATGAACTTATAATTTGATGATCGAGTCGATTGCATGATTATAAGTTCATAACCCAAGCCCTTTTTGGGTGGAACAGATCTATTAATTCTTTTATTCTAGCTAATAAGAGGGATTTTGAACTAAGAAATAGGCCTAGAAGCTAAAAGTGGGTATCCTGAGCAAGTGCAAGAATTGGAATCATTGATATTCCTGGTATAGTAGATGCTATCACACATACAGTCATGCTCCATTCGATGGAATTGTTTGATCTTAAGGGAGATCTTCTATAATTTTGCATGTGAGGGGTTATTTCTTAGTTTCATCCAGTTATTAATAACTTGATTATTTATAGATAATAATAGATGGAAACAACTAAAGAGTCCCCTATTGAAACTAAGAATTATAGGCCCGCCTTCAATCCACACCAGAATAGACGGAGTTTTCAAAAAACCCTGCTAGTGGTGGAAGACCCCCTAGGGATAAGAGAATAGGGCTGAAGAGAGAGCTAAAAAAGGATCTTTTGTGTATAATCCTGCATAATCTCGAATGGTATCAGTTTCGGTACGTAGACCAAATGATACAACGCGAGCAAAAGTTCCTACATTCATGGAGATATAGAACAACATATAAGTTATCGTGCTTGCATATCCATCATTTGTGTCTCCAACAATTATTCCAATAATTACATATCCGATTTGACCGATGGACGAATATCCAAGCATACGTTTCATGACTGTTTGAGTAATAGCAATGAGATTCCCCAATTTCATGATAAAAATAGCTAGGATTTCCAAAAGAAGATGCTATTCCTTTGATGAGAAATAAAAAGGAATATTGAAAATTTGCGTGGCTAAAGCTAAAGCAACTACTTTCAAAGTAACAGAAAGAAAAGCATCGACTGGAGTGTGAGAGTTAGAGTCGAAAACAGGATTCCTACTTCTTTCCCTCATTCAAAATCGTGCATGAGACTTTCATCTTGCACGGCTCCTAAGTGATGTAAGTAAGAAGAACTCATCTTCTTTCTTTTTTGATTACCTTCCTCGCGTATGCATAAGACCGAATCCATTCGATTTCTAAAAAGGATTACCAATCCTTAACTTTTCAAGGAATCCTTCATCAGTGGTCGTTAATGACTGACTTTTTCAATCATTCGACCTTGTTTCCGTAGGAGCACAATTCAGAAAGATTGAGAAATAGAACCATCTGATTTGATTCGTTCTCAATAGCCATGAGAAGATCATCTTAGAGTGATCCTTTTGTCAATGGATACCCTTATTACACTCGTAGTCTCTAAAGGATGAGAACCAACTATGTAGCATCTACATCGATAATTCAAGTGTTGTGCATGACATTAGTCTGATCCTTTGTCGGAACTACCCGTAACAACAAACTTACAAAATGGATCTGTTTATCATAAAGAGATTAGTTGTTCCTAACCTTGCTTTACCTTAATTGTTATTTGAACAAAAGATCATAAAAAACTTTTGGTAAAA
Source organism: Allium cepa (assembly GCA_030765085.1). Classification (NCBI taxonomy): domain Eukaryota; kingdom Viridiplantae; phylum Streptophyta; class Magnoliopsida; order Asparagales; family Amaryllidaceae; genus Allium; species Allium cepa. The sequence goes on along the minus strand of CM060937.1, from coordinate 572,307,199 downwards.
GTTACGTCTTGGTCCGAGTGGGGATAACATTTCTATTCTGCATGTCTATGGAGTTTTTAAAAATCTAAGCATCTTATAGATGGAGATAGAGGTAGGAATTTGTTGAGTGAACCGAACTCCTTCGTATATGTCAAGAGTCCATTGATGAAAAGGGGCCAAGGAAAGCTTGAACCCGATTCCTGTAGTGATGGATATAAGTGCAATCGAAATTCTTGGGGAGTTATACATTTGCGTATTGATAAGACCATTCACTATTTCTTGAAGCTCGATCTCCCCCCAGATCAACCATATAACACCACCTGCTAGCGACGTGTAAACATTAACATTCGAATAGTTCAATGTTAACCGCACCACCTGCTAGCGACGAGTAAACATTAACATTCGAATAGTTCAATGTTAATCACAGACAAATTTACTCCGGATGAGTCACACAACCGGATTGAAGAATTTTCTTTAGACTAAACGATTTAATTTGTTTATAATCGTTATAAATTAATTAAATTTATTAATATCTATGAAATATTAATTATAAATTTTTGAATATGGTTTGAGAAATAAATGTCAGTAAATATATTTATAATAGTTATAAGTATATCAATCGATGTGTGATATCGATAAGAAAGTAAATTAGATTTAGTTAATAAATATTTAATTGGGCTTAAATGGGATATTAACTCCTAATGTATGGTGATAATTCGTTTATTATGAAGGCTATAGGGGGTAGATAAAAATTGGCTATAGGGGTTGAAAATGGATGGCTCAAATTTACTGAGAACTGGGATGAGATATGATCCATTTCCCTTTTCATCCGCTATTTAAAAAACCTCTAACCTTAATTGGTAAGGACTTTTTTGTTGCCACTATCTCATCTATTGATTTTCAATCATATCCCTTAATAGCTTAAGAAAATCCAACTCAAATCGCTTAAAAACAAGTACTATCTGATAGTCAAGGACTACGGTTCAAGGATTAGAAGTCCGCTGAATAGAAAAGATTTCAAAGTAGGAAGAGTTCATCATTACTAGGTATGCTTTAAGTCATTAGTCGTAGGTATGTCTTTACCATATTATATTAGTTGCAATCTCAGAATGTTATTTTGTTATACATACATACACATATACACATTATCTTGTTAGTTATGCGAAGGTTCTCATATGTATTGATGCTGTCACATACTAGATTGGTTATATGTATATAATAAAAAAACCAATTTTTTACATATAAATCAGATATGCACAGCCAAATAATTTGTACATAAAATTATTATTTTATTAACACACACACACACACACAGATATATATATATATATAAACATATGTACGTATAAATATATGTATACATATATATGTGTGTATATACATATATATACATCAGTATACATTTAATCATAATTATATGATTTTTATTTATTTACATCTTCATGTCATGCTAATAATTGAGCATATATTCTATACATGTATATTTACTATAATTATAATTTTCGACTAATAATAAAGTATTTTTAACTAATTATATACTATTATTTAAATATGTTTCACAAATTAGTTTTTAAATTTTTAAAAATTATTTTATAACGGAGTAAGCTCTCAGCCAAAAAATGATAATTTAATAATCAATTTTAATACATTTAGAAAATCATTATAATATACCGTTGAAATTAATTAATTTTTAAAATAAATTTTCAAAATGTTCAAAAATAATATAAATTAATTTCAAATTTTTTAAAATTTATCAATAAGGTTACTAAAATATATTAACTAAATAAGTTAACTAATTAATAAATGTACATATATATTATATACTATGATGTATGTTATGTTTTTTTAAAATGTTAAAATAACATAAGTATGCATATCTGCATGTATAAATGAATTTCAAAATTAACATAATTTAATTAAATTTTTTAATTTAATAAATAAATTAAAAGGTTAATAAATTAAGTAATAAGCGCACACACACATAGATATGACATATGTGTTGTACAATAAAGGTTATAGTATATAATAAATATTTAATACAAATGTTATATTGAGATGATATAAATTAATTAAAACTTCAATTAGTTCAAATTAATTAAATAAGATTTGACTAATATAATGTTATACATAAGCCAATTATATAAGTAATATCGAATAAACAAGTTATATAATAATAAAAAAATAAAATAAGAATGTATAATTAAATGTGGAGTATTAAAAACCCTAAATAGACTTAAGGAGTAAATCATACGTTAATGTATGTATAATGTGGTTTTCGATGTGCCCGAAACTTGAATCATGTGAGTATTTCAAAGAAATACATTATTCCATAAGTCAATATCACCCAATATAGTGCATTGAAGATTATTAATCTTCAATATAATGTTGTCCTCTACGATTTATATAATAATAGATTGCTTGCATGCTCTTTAGTTGTTGAGTTTCCTCAAGCTAGGGATGTTATATGTAGTTCAATTGATATATTGAATATACGAAGTAAGATAACTACACATATTTGTTGAGCTTTTCTCTAGGTATGTGCATTATAGTTAGGCCGTCGCAAAATGGTAGTTTCGAGTGAAAAATTCTACTTTACTTGTTGAGCATTCCTTATGGTAAAGGCGGGACTAGGGCAAGGAACCATAGGATAGGAGTTATTTGTGACACAACTGATAAGGAGTTATCCATCGTATACGGGAGTATGATTTATTGAGCTTTCCTCAATGTTAGAATCCCAAAATATAAGAGTCCAAACTCTCGTTAGTGAAGTCGAAATGCTTCTATGTTTCGCTTAGGGTTTAGTGAAACATAAAAGTGAAACATAAAAGTGAAACATAAAAGACTAATGGGTGCCTAACTAGAAAAATGAAATTCCTAATATTATAAAAACATATGCGATATAATGTTATAATAATCAACATTGATAAATTTGTACATTTAATATGATTGATAAAATATTTAGCAACTACGTTATACAATCGAATTGAACTAAAGATTGATAAATAGAAATATAACATATACTTACCAATAAATCTTCTTGCATGTTTATATTTCAACACCCATGCAAGCATCTGATTTTACAACTACTAAATTCTTTCGTACTTCTGTCGCTTACGCCTTTATTTGATCAAGACCATGTACTGCATTCTATGAGTTTCAAACTCTTAAAGCAATACAAGACTATGGATATTTGATCCATATGCTATAGCATATAAGTATTATATGGGGAATAGTCATAGTTCATAATGTACGATACGTTGATGAAGCTAGTTCATTCGAAATTTTCCAACAAACAGTATTGTGAGATCGATTATGCAATTTGATTAATTGTAAAGAGATTGTATTTTGTTAAATGTAACACTAGACCAAAACTACAAGAAAGATTGTATTCTACGTCCTTAAATGTTAAGGATGATCAAATGCATCTTTGTAAAGAGTTTGTTGTGATGTTGTAGTAAGGGTTTTCATTTAAATGGTTTGATTATTTAGAAAGAAAAGCGAATATATAAGAGTAAATGTGATTGAAGTACAGTCGAGAATAGTCACTTTTTCATCATAAAGAAACATCAGAAACGTGAATTGTAATATAATTGATACTTAACATTGGAATAAGAAATATGATTTCTAGTCCAAAATGTATTTTCATATTGAAAATTGTTTTCTATGAGATTGAATTCTTTGAGTTCAAGAAAATTGATCAAAGAACTATCCACTATAAATAGTTGTAGTATATGAAATAAATAATTTATATTAAGTGAATGATGGACCATCAAATTTAATATGCTGTTATTGCAATGGCAGAAATAGTGGAAGCATGACATATAGCACTTACTGATTGCATCGAATTATGAAAATTATTTTTGTAAAACATAGCAAACACTATTTATGAAATAATGATGATTTTTAGTGTCGACTGAAAAATAAATATAGTTACATTTCAATATGAATATTATGAATATTCATTATGAACTAAATCTATACTATGGTATTTGTTTTCACCACAAAGGTGATGCATTGGAAATACAAAAGTATCTAAAATTATTTACCATTATTTTGATATTATAGACTTAGCCATAGTTTCAAGAAATAATTTTTATTATATGATCATGAATCATCTAATATTAGTTAATTATATCTCAAAAAAATTGTTAACAAGAAAACTTGTCAACGTCCCCAAAGCCACGTGAATGGCAAATAAAATATTTGAAGGAAGATTGAAAGAGATTACTTCCTTTGAAACCTCTCTTCCAATCAAGTTGATTTGGTCAAATCACTTTTGAAAAAGATAATTTAGCATATTACCGGAGAATCATTGATCAAATTAATCTCGTCAAGATGAAGGTAAAGGAGGTAGCGTCTTATTCGAAACCTCCCTTTCGAATGAGTCGAGAGTAACTATTCATATTTAAAATTCATTCTTTTCAACCATGTCGAAGGGTCCACTCAAACCCTTTCGATCATGTTGGAAATTCTGCTTTGCCTTTTGAGAGATGGAGCTGCTTTCGGCATCATTACTTTCGTTCCTCAAGGAAGAACTCCTTCGAAAGGGTTGAAGATGCAGTCACATGTATGTTCCTTTCGAAGGAATTCATCCTTAAACGATTACTTGTCATTCATGAACTAGATGTCTTCCATAACATCCCTTTCAACCAAGTCGAAAGGGATTTCATCCTTCCAAATCAAATCTAATTCACAATGGAGCAAACTTCATTCAGTTTATTCTGTAGAAGATCATCTTGGACATATGTAAGTTCTATAAACTTATCAATGTCGAAACATCATCATCATTTTTATTCATCATCACATTATGCTTATCATGATGATAATGTGTTTCACATGCATTATATCCAAGTTGATTCCACAACTTTGCAAAAGATAGAAAGAAGTTAAGAAAATAAGATAGCAATATGTTCAATTGATCATTAGTCTAGCTCTTGATCATAATGATCTTCCTCATAATCGAAAACCTTAATGAATCTACGCATTTCTCCCTTTTTATTAATCCAATATGATTTACAAGTTTGAGAGCTTTCCCCCAAATCAATTTAGGGTTACAAGGATTTTGTTGTTGAAAAGAAGTAGAAGTAAAAGAAATGAGCTTTGGATTCCAAAATCCGATCCCCAAAATTGAACCTATTGGGTCTTATTTATAGATGCAGGTCGGTCGCATTTCGCGCCAATCCTTTCGACTCAGTCAAAAGGTCACTTTATCTTCCGCATCATTCCTTTAGACATGGTCGAAAGGCCTCGTCTGCTTTCAATGCTGTCAAAAGGCTTTTCTTTTGGGTTCTCTAACCCATCCATGCGCTTTTCATCTTCTTATTACAGACCTTTCGACCTTGTCAAACGAAATGGTCCTTTATCCACCTTTCACTGTTTTAAGTGTTCCTTCTTTCTACTTTCTCCCGAATTGCTTTCAACATCATCAAAAGAGCCATGGAAAAGCTTTTCTCTTCGCTGTTTCTTTGTAGTCATAAGAAGTAAAGATAAAAACTTCTGACTTTTTCAATAAGTTGTTATTAGGATTTCGAAGGTGTTGAAGTATTGATGATTCCGATGTGGTAGGTAGCCTCTGATTGCATGCTTGTAAATTGATGTGGAACTTTCTTCTGATGTCATAGGCTTTGATAGGTTCAAAAGGCTCGACTATGCTTTCGAAGGGTTGTTTTGAGTAATTTGGATGAAGGCGAAACCTTTGGTTTCAAAAGGTTTGGCATGCATATGAAAGGTTATTATTCATTGCCTTCGAAAAGTATTCCGTGCCTATCCTTGCTTTTCCCTATATTCGCGAATCCATCTGCATTGAAAGGGTTGAATGAAGCGGAAGGGTAGCCCTACTTTTTTTTTTCATCTTTTTTGAAAGCTTTTTACACTGTTTATCACTTGTGAGGGCGCCTGGTGCTTGCGACTCCTTTGAAAGCTCTCCCAGTGCCTTCAAAACATTCTTTCATGTTCCTTGTCGAAACCCATACTTGTAATTTCAGTAGAGTCTGGCATTTTTATTAATTTTCATTCATGCCTTTGTTTTTAAGTCAATATTATGGCTAACATTTTGCCCCTCCCCCTCGGTATGAAAGAAACTTTTGTTCTTTAGGACAAAAATTTCACAACTTCTTTTCTCTTAATAACCTTGTTTTCCTGCAAAATTCAAACAAAGTGACATTTTATATTGCTAGCTCATTATCTTAAAAATATACTTCATGATAAGTCAGTGTTAACGCTAAAATTTGAACGCTAACACCCCGGTGTATGAGTTGTAGTTGTGAAAGCACCACCCGATAGCTCGGGAACAGATTACAAGCAGATAATAGCAGAAAAGCGGTAAACAACAACAATTTTATAGTGGTTCGGCTTAAGGGTATAGCCTACGTCCACTTTAAGTACTTTTATTAATAATCTCGTTACAAGCTGATACAATTCTTCCCAAATACAATACACTTTGAATTACAAGAGACTTAGAACAAGTAGCCTAAACTTCGATGAAGATGAGAGTTTTCGAATCCATGTTGGATGTATGTGATCTCTTCTTGAAGTTGTTTGTAGCGTTCTTAGTGTCTTGAGAGCTTCAAGTGTTGGATTGGATTGGTTTGGAATGCAGCAAAGTAACGGCGTTTGAAGAAAATGAGCCAAAAGTCCCTTGAATGTTGGAGGTGGCCTTGTATTTATAGGAGTTTCCAGCCTTAAGTCGTGAGTCGTACCCGGCTCATGCCTGACTCGTGGCCGAGTCAAATTAGGTTGTGGCCGACTCATAGAATCATCCCTTCACTCCTCCAATGCTTATTCCTCTGCTGGATTTTATGACAAGTCTTGAGTCGTGTCCGAGTCAATCTTCCTTGGCATAGGCATTGTGGCAATGGGTTACGACTTAACGACTTTAAGTCGTGGGCGAGTCATGGTGAGTCGTCTCATGTTAACTCAAGGCCGAACTACTGGATCGGTCCAAAGAGATAAGTCGTTCTCGAGTCAACCGAACATAACTCCTTTTATGCTAGCATAAGTCGTATACGACTCATCACGGCCGTAGCTAGTCAACGAGTTATCTCATTTCAGTATGGTTTTGAACTTGTCCCTGAAGCCTTAGGCCGTATCACCTTTTAAGTCGTAAACTTTCATGAGTCGTTAATGTCTTACCTTGCTGGCCTTCCTTACCCGTCAGATCCCTTGAGTCGTACAATCTCTCGTTGAGTCCTTTAAGTCGCCTTGGACTTTAGGTCGTTAACTCGTTGAGTCGGGGACTAGATGAGTCGCTGAGGTTGTTGAGCCGGGGTCTTGCTGAGTCGGCCTTTTCTTACGAACCGCTAATCCCTTGAGTCGTATATCCAATGAGTCGCTAAGGACCTTAAGTGGATGAGTCGGTATTAGTTGAGTAAATGAGTCGGTCCAAGTTTCAGCAGGGTTAACATTTGCCCCTCGAAGCACGCGCCTAAGTCGTAGGTCGCGTGCTTCGACTTATCTTAACCCGCATGTGTCGACTCATGTCCTACTACCTTAGTAAAAAAGGCATGAATCATTACTTTCATCTTCTTCTTCTCATACCAATCTCCTAAATCGCTTCTGCCATTAACACTTCTTCGAGCTTCCCAAGACGATTTCAACTCAATCCACCTTCAATTTTTTCGGGCATCATACTACGTAAGCAATCCTGCTTTCCTTCCGATTGTCGATCATCACTGGCTCATTCGTTTAATTTTCCACTCCCGGTTCGTTCCTTCGAGCTTTACGAGTTTGGTTGGATTGATCGCCGATGAATTTGGGCTTGCCTGATTTGTCTTGTGGCGATTCGTCATTCGAGGCGATTCTGTATCGTGATAGGATTAAAGTTGTTATTTTTGGAGATGCCATTGGGTTAACGGTTTATGGGTTAGGATTTGGAGATCTTCTTGCTGCTTAGAACTAGAGTTTTTTTCTTTTCACCACGACTCACGATTCAGAGCGCTGCCGGCTCAAAACACCAACGACCCAAAATTAAATCGACTCATCCTAGCTTGCCCCCCAATCCTTAGGTCGTGGACGAGCTAGCCAGAGAACCGATGATTTGTCTTGACCCGTAGGAAAAACTCTTGAGTTGTTGGCGAGTTAGCACTTAAGGCGCTGCCGAGTTAGCATTCGAGTTGTGTATAATTTAGCTCTTGAGTCGTTTACGACCTAGCACTTGAGTCGTCTACGACCTAGCACTTGAGTCATCTACGACTTAGCACTTAAGTCGTCTACGACTTAGCACTTGCACTCCTAAACTCTGCTTGAACTTTGAACTGCTGCTTGAATTTCAAACTGTTGAACTCTGCTGCATTCTTTTACAGATTACTTTGACTTGTAGGTTAACAATCTGTTTAATATGATATTTACAGAAAATTGGGACGAATATACTGCCATCGACCGCCCACATCAAATGACAGATTAGTTAATAACAGATAATTAACTTAAATAAATTGTGTGAACGAAGTGCTATCGATTTCAAGTAGAATATTAAAGCAACACTGAAATAGTCAATTGAAACTGACCAGCCTGCACTAATATTATGCTTGAACTTTAAATTAACAAGTTCTGAAATTACCGTAGTCGATCAATCGTCGACCAGTTTAATTCCAGTTATATTTACTTGTTATTTTTATCAGTTTTGCATGACACTTCACACTTTTAGGAAACGTGCACCTTCATATTTGAATATCCAGTTACTTGTGTAGAATGACTTCTCAGGAAGAAGATGCAACAGTTCAGACTGGAGAGGCAACTGTTCTTCCGGCTCCACTAGTTAATCCTCCCGAAAGAGTTCCTACCACACTATCATACAAAGTTTTTGGCCAGTTGTGTACTTAGTTTGGCATTGCTGAATCAGATGCCATTCTTCCTGAGAGAAATAACACCGCTGACATAGCACCTTCTCGCTTTGTGACAGTTAACCGACAAATGTGCCTATGTGGGGGCGTTCCTCCTTTCAATGATTTTTTCCAACAACTTCTTCATCAATTGGCCATTGCTCCATCCCAGCTACACCCCAACGGCTACGCCATTCTAATGGGGTTGTGTGTGCTATTTAGGAGAACACTTGATCGACTTCCGAGCTTTGATGAAATTTGTTACTTATGCTCCTTTACTCGGACCAAAGATCATCCTTCTATTACTGTTGTGAGAAGCGCCCGAAACCGCAAATTAGTTGTTGGCCTTCCTGACACTGCTCACGGGTTTCTAACCCAGTTCTTCTTCGTTCGTTGCCCCCCGGGGTTTTATGCTGTGTGGAGGGAAGGAAGTAAGATCATCCATCCTTACTTCGTTTGTTATCTGGCCTTTGTGAGACTGACCTGCTAAGTGTTAACTCTGCTTCTTTTTATTTTCAGCGCTGCCTCCTCCCTCTAGGAATCCCAGTCACAAGTCGACTTTTGAGAGGCTTAAGGCCGTGCCGGTTGAGGAGAGAGATATTCAATTTCTGTTGAAAGATGAATTTTTGCATCAGTACGGACTTTTGCATACTTCTCGTTCTACGCGTCCTCACGAAATTCCAGACTCCCCAGCTAGAGTGTTGGATGCCTCAGTTTCTACTAGCACATCCATATCAAAAGGACCTGCTCCTGAGGCTTCGCTAGTGAAGTGTTCCACTTCTGTTGATGCTGCGGGGCCATCTGACAAACTTGCCCCGGTTATCGAGGAAGAAGAGCCTCAGGGATCTTCCCATCATTCATAAGAATCTGGTGAAAAAGCTGAGAAATCCAGTCCTGTTAAGCAGAGCAGGGACGATACTTTCGAAGGACTGAGCGACCTTTTTGCTACTTCACAAGAGATCTTTAAAGAAGATCCTATCACTGCCGGGATTTCTTCTTCAGTAGTTGAAACTACTTCTACTTTGCAACAGTCGCCGTCGACTCAAGAGTTGACGCTAACTATTACACCCACAACTACTCCTCAATTAAAGAGTGGTTCGTAGATTGATGCGCGTAGTTTGCACATCACACACACTTAGAATTCCTGGCACTTTTATGCTCTCTTTTTTTTTTAACATTTGAAAGATTCTCAAGTTTTGTTTCTTTTTTTAAATTTTAGGTTTTCCAATGAGGCGAGGCAGCTCGTACTATGATGACTTTCAGCGATATGGGAAACGCAGCCAGTATGGCTATCAATCCTATCCTCCTGTTCATAGAGAGACTGATGAATAAAGGGCTGCCCGGAAGGCTCGGGAAAGACGTGATTATGAAGAACGCTTTGGAAGACCAGATAGTCGACATGATTCCTCCCACAGAGAGAGTGACTCCCTTAAACGCAAATCTCATGATGATAGAGGGAAGAGTCACACAACTGATGACTCGAGCAAACGAGCCAAAGTTATTGAGGAGCCAATGCCTGCGCCTTCAGAGAAGATTACTGCTCCTACTTCTTCTCAATCTCCTGCCCCTTCCCCTACTGATATCCAAGCAATCATCAATAGGCCATCTTACCAAGTTGGACCAGGTCCAGCCACTCTTCAACGCCGATTTCCTAATTGGTGTTTAAAAGGAGTTCGCTTTGACCTTGATCTGGTTCCCATAGATAAAAGTGCTATGTTACGGAACCTTGATGCAGTCAGAACCGATATTGAGAGGATGTCATCTTGGCAGAAACTCGTTGATGAGCTCCAAAGGGTGAATAGGGCCAATCTCGAAGCTATGCTTACCATGGAGAACGTCAAAACTGAATGGAAAAAGATCCTTAAATAGCATGATGCAGAAATGAGGAGTATTGCCGATTATAATGAGAAACTTGAGGCAGAAGTTGGGAAACTTAAAGAGGAGCTTGCTACTTCTTCCACTTCTTATTCTCAAAGGGAGAGTGTGCTTTTTCAACAGGTGCGGGATGCTCATGCCGCGCAAAGGGATGCTGAGGCCAAGGCTGATGGGTTGGAGCAGATTATAGAGGGCAACCGTACTGATATTACTCGATTACGAGGACAAACTGGCCTTCAGGCTGCGGAGATTGAAAAATTGAAAGCCCAGTTATCCAAAGTCGAGAGAGAGCGGGATGAGGCTGTTGCGGGTAGAATTACAGCTGAAGAGGCCCATGAAGCCACCAAAGCTGATATTGGCTCGACACTATTTGATTTCTACTTGCATTGTATATTAGGGCGTGGCAGTCTTGCATTCCTGGGCCCCAAGTATGAGATTACCCTGGCCGAAGTGTGGGAGGCCGCACTAGATATGTTTAAAGGGGCCGGATACACTGAAGAGGAGTTGGAGGTGCACTACTTAGACTTTGAGGCTCGCGCAGCCCTTGCCAGAGGGAAGGAGCAACTTGCCAGATCGCGGGTTGAAATAGTGGGGGAAGAGCATCAAGAAAAAGAAACAAATTTGACTGCGCCTGTCCCTCCTTCAACTTCGGCCGATGCTGGCATTATTGGCTCTAGCTCTTATGTACCGATCCCTGCTCAAACTGATACCAGGGCCAAAATTACTCAAGCCACAGATGAATCGCAAGAGAGTGCTGAAGCTCCGGACTATGAAATTGACGTAATAAAGACAACTTCTGCAGGTAATTCCACTGTAAATTTCGCTCAAGTGGATTGGTCATTTATTTCACATGGGTTTAATGAGCTCCTTGACTATTTTCTCAATCTTGATGAGCCTTCATCTCCTCTCTTTACTGACTTTAACCTCTTTTCTTCTGTAGAGAAAGTATCAAGCACCGCTCAGATTTCTCCTCCTCCGGTTATCCCTCCTCCGCCATCCCAGGTGGCTCCTCCTCCTGCTTCACAGCCCGGGTCGCAAGAGGAACAAATAGAGGCCCTTCATGGTTTAGACGATCCCATCGCTTCGCAAGAGCATAGAGACGAGGGACTTGAGGGAGGTGAGATATCTCCGGAGCGGACTCCTTCTGATGACATAACTTTGTCTAAACTTGCCACTCCAGGAAGTGAGTCTTCCTCAAAGAGGAGGAAAAAGCACGGAACGTCAAAGAGGAGGGGGAAGATAATCACTGTTACTGAAGAGGAGCCAGAAGTTGGACCAACTGCGCCTACCCTTCCTTCTTCCCTTGTGCTAACTGACCGACCTGAAAAGCTAATCATCCGGCCGGGAAAAGGGTCCAAAGGTAGTAAAAAGAAGTGAAGATTTTAGCTTTTTGCCTTTTGTATGTACTGGTCGAGAATTGTGCGGGTACCGGCCCCCGCTTTTCTTTATTTTGAAACCTGTACCTGCATTTCAATTAAATAAAATGATCCTTTGTTTGTACATACTTCTGTTTGAATTTGAGAATGCATTTATTATTCATTTTTGCACAAGTTTATTTATATGATATTGCAGCGGACTTATGGTATGTTGCTTGAGTATTACTTTACTGATGCAGCTATACTATTATACCATGTTGCCCCCATACCTTAAGCTTGCTGCAATATTTTATACTTCGAGGGGACTTGCACTCTTATTTGCTAAAGAATAATTATTTTATTCTTTAAAGAAAATTTTTGTAGAGTACAACTCCCTTCGTATAAGTTTCTACGCTTTGTCGTTCGAAGAAATCACTTTTTTCTTTTGCTTATGTGCACATTTTACCAAGTGAATTCTTCTATGTGGTAAAGCAGACCTCTGAAGGGTACTTTAACTTCTTTTCTTTTTTTTTTTTTTTTAAAATCATTTTCCAGAGTAGGTAAATTACTCTTCCTTTGAAAGTTAAAGTACGCTTTTGATGAGGATTTTTTTTTTATATACAAAGTTGTACCTCTGAGGAGGGATTTTTCACGTTTCAACACTTGGAAGTTTTATTTCAATCTCGGTGAAACGTGTACCTCCAAAGAGTTGTGCCTTTGAAGAAAGCCTTTTCACGTTTCAGCACTTGGAAGTTTTATTTCAATCTTGGTGAAACGTGGGCTTCCGAAGAAGTCTTTCTTCTTGATTGTGCCTTCGAAGAGGTCTTTCCTTTGAATTGTGTCCCCGGGAGGGGGTTGTACCTCTAAGGAGGGATTTTTCACGTTTCAACACTTGGAAGTTTTATTTCAATCTTGGTGAAACGTGTACCTCCAAAGAGTTGTGCCTTCGAAGAAAGCCTTTTCACGTTTCAACACTTGGAAGTTTTATTTCAATCTCGGTGAAACGTGGGCTTTCAGGAAGGTCTTTATTTTGTTTTTGCATTTCAACTTTGGTGAAGTGAAATTCCGAAGAGCGGTTGTTACACTTCAACTCCTGGCGAAATGTGCCTCCGAAGAGGGCTTTTATTTTGTTTACATTTCAACTCTGGTGAAGTGAAATTCCGAAGAGCGGTCATAACGCTTCAACTCCTAGTGAAATGGGCCTCCGAAGAGGGCTTTTATTTTGTTTGCATTTCAACTCTGGTGAAGTGAAATCCCGAAGAGCGGTCATAACACTTCAACTCCTGGTGAAATGTGCCTCAGAGAGGGTTTTCATCGCCTGGAAGTTACTCTCTCATGGTTGGAGGGTCATGACTCCTCCAATCTTTTTTTGTTGAGTAGAGAACTTTCTTTTTTGTGGCGTATGACCCATTAGAGGTCTTTATCCTCCGAAGAGTTGTGTCTCCGAAGAGGACTTGTGCTGCCGATGATGGCTTTGGTTGTTCCTCTGTTCACTTGCTTATGCCTTTTCAATGTTCCTCTGCCCCCCCCCCTTTTTTTATAAGTAACTTGTTTAATCCAAGGAAGTGCGCTTCATTGTCAGGCAATTTCGTGAGAACGAGCACTAGCTTCTTAATTGGACGTTTGTTTGTTCAAACGATCTCAATTTCTTAGCAAAGACCCGTTTCTGTCGAAATCATAGGCCGTTCAATTGAAGTACTTCCTATCTAGGATTTGAACTCAGGGCTTTTGTGACTTGAAATTTGGCGAGAATCACTTGGTCTTTTTATGTGCAAGTTTCACTTCCATTGTCTGCAAAAATTTAAATCGACATTTCAGCAATACATTCTATGTACTATTTATATCGAAAATAAAGCAAACATGTAATAGTAATAAGGAACACAAGATTTATAGTGGTTCGGCCAGGAAATTGGGCCTACGTCCACTTTATATTCTTTCATCATTTACTTGCATCAGTTTTACAATTGCTTTCAATTACAAGGATCATACATTCATAATTCTTTTTACAATATTTCAACAAAATTTTCAAGTAAAGTATGGACGCAAATGGTTGCTGTTCCATGCCCTTGGAATTTGATCTCCTTCAACAGTGGTGAGTTTGAATGTGCCGTCAAGAAGCTTCTGACCTATTACATACGGTCCTTCCCAATTTGGCCCAAACACACCTGTCGTTGTCATAATTCTCTTCAGGACTAGGTCTCCAATCTCAAAGCTGCGTTGGCGAACTTTGGAATTGAAATGTCTGGCTATTCTTTGCTGATGAGCTGCAATTCTGAGATTAGCCTCATCTCTTTTTTCATCAAGGAAGTCTAGCGCTTCAAGCTGTAGCCTTTCATTTTCTGCTTGGTTGAAATGGATCCTTCTGTGTGAAGGAAACTCTGTTTCTACCGGGATCATTGCTTCCGATCCGTATGCTAATGAGAAAGGAGTGTGCCCAGTCGCAGTTTTGTGAGTGGTTCTGTATGCCCATAGTGCAAGTGGTAGCTTATCGACCCAACCACCTTTTGCTCTTTCAAGTTGCTTTTTGATGGTTGATTTGATGATCTTGTTTACTGCTTCCACTTGCCCGTTTGCCTGCGGATGAGCAACTGCTGAAAAGCTTTTCTGGATTTTGAATCGCTTGCAAAAATCTTGGAATTCCTCGCTTTCAAACTGAGTACCATTGTCTGTGATTATTTTCTGAGGCACACCATACCTGCAAATGATATTCTTGGTCACGAAACTTATCATCTTCTTAGAGGTGATAGTAGCCAATGGTTCAGCTTCAGCCCATTTAGTAAAATAATCAACTGCAACAATAGCATATTTAATCCCTGATTTGGCAGTCGGTAGCGGCCCAATGAGATCCATTCCCCAAATTGCAAATGGCCATGGACTGACCATTTGTGTGAGTTCAGTTGAAGGCGCTCTAGGAATTTTGGCAAATCTTTGGCATCTGTCACACTTTCGGGAATAGCTTGCAGCATCATGATTAATTTCTGGCCAAAAATATCCGTATCGGAGAATTTTCTTTGCTAATGTTTGACCATCTGAATGATCACCACATTCTCCTCCATGTACCTCAGCTAGGATTGTTTTGGACTCTTCCCTGGATACACATCGAAGCAATGGCATTGAGAATCCCCGTCTGTATAATCGGCCATCCTGAATCACATAGCGAGAGGCTTTCCTTAGTAGCTTCCGTCTCTCTATCGAATTTTCTGGCAGAGAACCTCTGAGTAGGTAGTCCAGTATTGGAGTCATCCATGACTCTTGTTCTTGAGATACATTCATAATCCAGTCAATATCCATCTCGTCTATACTTGGTGCTGAAAGGACTTCTACGGGGACCAATCCCAATAGTTGAGCTTCACCAGAACTTGAATACTTTGCGAGGGAATCTGCCTTCATATTCTCTTCCCGAGGAATGTGGCTTATTGAATAGTGTTCGAGCTCACACAGAAGTTCCCAAGCCTTTGACAAGTAAGCGGGCAGGTTTCCCCCTTTCGTTTGAAATTCCTTCTTGACTTGGCATACAATAAGCTGAGAATCACTAAAGATCTGTAATGCTCGGATGTTTAGTTCTTTAGCGATTTTCAGTCCTGCGATAAGAGCTTCATATTCTGCTTCATTATTTGTTGAAGGAAATTCCAATCTTAGTGCATAGCATAATGACCGACCTTCAGGAGTCTCAAGTACAACTCCAGCTCCAGAACAGTAATCATTTCTTGCGCCATCAACATATAACTTCCACTGGATTGGGGAATCATTGATTGCTTCTTCCTCACCATTACCTTTCTCTGTGAATTCTGCAATGAAATCAGCTAAAGCTTGTCCGTTGATTGCTTTTCGGGGGTGATAAGTGATGTCATATTGACTGAGTTCAATGTTCCACTTTAGAAGGCGACCCGAAGTTTCAGGGCGAAACAGGACTTGCTTTAGTGGTTGATCGGTGAGTACTCTGATAGGATGAGCTTGGAAATATTGCCTCAACTTCCTTGATGCAACTAGTAGACAATAGGCGAGTTTTTCCAACTTGGAGTAATTCAGCTCTGCCCCAGTGAGTCTTTTGCTGATATAGTAAACCGGATGTTGAATCCTTTTGTCTTCCCGAATCAACGCTGCACTTAGAGCATGAGATGATACTGCCAAGTATATAAGAAGATCCTCACCATTGCCTGGCCTAGAAAGTATCGGAGGCGTTTCCATATGACGGATCAATTCATCAAAGGCTTTTTGGCATTCGGGAGTCCATTCAAAGTTCTTCTTTCCTTTCTTCAGAGCGTCAAAGAATGGGATGCATTTATCCGTGGCTTTGGAAATGAACCGACTCAAGGCGGCAACTTTTCCATTGAGACTTTGCAATTCCTTCTTTGTTCTAGGAGCTTTGACTTCTTTCGAGGCAGTAATTTGAGCTGGACTAGCCTCAATGCCCCTAGCGCTGACGATAAACCCTAAGGACTTTCCGGACTCAACCCCAAACGTGCATTTCAGAGGGTTAAGCTTCATTCTGTATTTCCGGAGGACTGCGAACATTTCTGCCAAGTGTTCAATGTGATCCGCTGCTTTCTTAGACTTTACTAACATGTCGTCGATGTAGACTTCCATAGTTTTGCCCAATTGCGGTTTGAACATAGCATTAACAAGTCTTTGGTAGGTTGCCCCTGCATTTTTCAATCCGAAGGGCATAACTCTGTAGCAATAAAGACCAACGTCGGTGATAAAGCTCGTGTCCTCCTGATCCGGTTCATGCATCATGATCTGGTTATATCCGGAGTAGGCATCCATGGAAGATAACAATTCATGCCCCGCTGTTCCATTTACCAGTTGATCGATCCTGGGTAAAGGAAAGCAATCTTTGGGGCAGGCCTTGTTCAGATCTGAAAAATCGATGCACACTCTCCATTTTCCATTAGCTTTCTTAACCAGCACAGGATTTGAAACCCAATTCGGATATGTAGATTCTTTGATGAAGTTATTTTCCATGAGTCGATCAATTTCCTCTTTTAATGCTGCTGACCTTTCTGGACCTTGGGTTCTTCTTTTCTGTTTTACTGGTGTAAACTTTGGGTCAATATTCAGAGCGTGTACTGCAACTTCTGGAGATATTCCACACATATCAGCATGAGTCCAAGCGAAGACATCCAGATTTGCTTTCAGGAAAGATATCAAGATATTCTGAATTGACACATTAAGCTGTGAACCCACATTCAACACCTTATTTGGGTCCTTCGGGTCAACAGGTACCGGTACCGTAGTTTCAACCGGCACTACTCTATTCTCCCCTGCACTGGCTTTTCTGGGATCCATCTCTTTCCGTGCCCCGCTATGCTCGCCAGTGCAGGGTCCGCCCCGTAATTGCTACAAGGCTGGCTCTTTGATGCGGACCGGGGCGGCCGCATCCTTTCCCATTTCCCTTTTTCTTGACTCTCGCAACTCTGTCAAATAGCACTCTCGCGCAGCATTTTGATCCCCTTTTATAACTCCTACTCCATTGTCTGTAGGGAATTTAATAGTGAGGCACCACGGGGCTAGGATAGCTTTGAACGCTGCGAGCGTTGGACGGCCAAGGAAAGCATTATAAGCTGAAAATTCATCGACAATCACAAATGTTTGCTTGCAGACTACTTTTCTTTCTCCTTCCCCAAGTTCTACAAGCAGATCGATGGTTCCTATTGGTTGCTTTGGCTCCCCGGTGAAGCCAGCGATCTTCTGCGATGAGGCTTGTACATCGACCATAGGGATTTTCATTTGGTCGAATGTCTTCTTGAAGAGGATATTACATGATGCTCCGCAGTCAATGAGAACTCTTCTAACAATGGCCAGTCCGATACCAGCTGAGATGACCAAGGGATCTAGGGTAGGAGCTTCGATACCTGAGGAATCTCTGGCTCTGAAAATAATATCATCACTGAAAGTTTTCTGTTGTTTCAAGGGCGTAGTGTCTTCTAAAACAAAGACGTCTTCGTCGGCTGGAACATATTTCAAAGCCCTGGTATATCTCTCCATCTCACCCCAGCTCTTGCCAGCTGGGTGAGGTCCTCCTGTAATGACATTGATAATGGGCCTTCCAGATTCATGCCCCGTAGCTTTCTCACCTATCCTAGGCTGATGAACAGGAGCCTGTTGCCCCTGACTTGACGATGCAGGATTGTTGCTATTCTTTTTCACGAATTGCTGCAGCTTGTTTTCTCTTAGCAATTCTTCAATCAGATTTTTCAACTGGCGGCATTCATCGGTCTCATGACCGGGTTGATTATGGAAGCGGCAGAACTTCCCACTTTGTATAGCCTTTTTTCCGGTCCTCAAAGGGATAGGTTTAGGGAGGTCAACAGAATCTTTAATGGCAAGGTAGATATGCTCCGGCGTATCTGATAAAGGAGTATACTCTGATGGCTTGAAGGATCGGGGCTTCTTCAGATTACTCTGTTTCTTCCCATTGTTATTTTCCCTTTTTTGCCCTACAGATTCATTCTTGCGTGGAGCAATAGTGTTGTCTTCAGCTTTTTCCGACACTGCCTTTACCGGTACAGGACGGCTTTCCAGGCGTATGAATTCATCTGCCTTTTTGTAGAACTTTTCGAGGGAGGTTGGCTCCTTCATGTTTAGCCATTTCCCAAATTCGCTCGACTTATCAATAGCCCTCATCAGATAAGTCAATATCATTCGCGGTTCAGCATTGTCCACCTCTGCCAGCGCTATATTAAAGCGGTTCAAGAAAGATCTGATAGATTCACCAGGATTCTGTTCTATACTTGACAACGACATGATGTCCTTGGCCTTTGAAGCATATAGTCTGAACTGTTCCTTGAACTTTCGGGTCAAGTCTGAAAACTGATCAATAGATCGGACTGGCAACTTGGTGAACCACAGTAGAGCCACACCTTCAAGGTATACGGGGAAATATCGGCACTTTATCTCATCTGAGGCTCTGGCACCTGTCATGTGCCAATCATATTTATACAAGAATTCATTCGGATCACTTGTCCCTTTGTAAGCTGGGATAGTTGGAGGGACAAACTTCCTTGGAAATTCCGCCTTTAAGATTTTCTCAGTAAATGGAGTTTTACTTGGGGCGAAACCCCATTCTTTCTCATCTTCAACCCTTTGCATACTTTCTTTCATGATTTGCCGGACCATTCCAGAAAGATACTCCTCATCATGTCGAGTTCCAGATCCACCAACCTCAGGAAGCGTTTGCTCAAAGGGACTGGCAGCCCTTTCTGGAGCATTCCTTTCATTAGCATCATGAATGTTGCCAGCATAATTCCTTCCATTACCAGCCGGTTGATTGTTTGCCCCGAGCAAATCATTCAACTTATTCAGAATTAGAGCATTTTGGGCACTCTAAGCCTCTAATTGTGCATTCTGGGTGTTTATCTGCTGGTTCAGCCCTAATATTACAGCATCCAACTCCGCTTTCGTAACCCCAGCAGACGGAGTGGGTTGATTAGGTACAGGAGAAGCGGAGGTTCCCTCTTGAATATTCCCAGATCTGACAGATCTGCTCTTCCTTCCAGGAGCCATTATCTCGGATAGACTTCTGGTTTTCAGGGAAATTCTCTCTACAAACCTCTGTGAAGCAATGATGATAACTTGCCTGAGTTCGAGTTCTCAGTGAAAGCACCAAAAATGTTAACGCTAAAATTTGAACGCTAACACCCCGGTGTATGAGTTGTAGTTGTGAAAGCACCACCCGATAGCTCGGGAACAGATTACAAGCAGATAATAGCAGAAAAGCGGTAAACAACAACAATTTTATAGTGGTTCGGCTTAAGGGTATAGCCTACGTCCACTTTAAGTACTTTTATTAATAATCTCGTTACAAGCTGATACAATTCTTCCCAAATACAATACACTTTGAATTACAAGAGACTTAGAACAAGTAGCCTAAACTTCGATGAAGATGAGAGTTTTCGAATCCATGTTGGATGTATGTGATCTCTTCTTGAAGTTGTTTGTAGCGTTCTTAGTGTCTTGAGAGCTTCAAGTGTTGGATTGGATTGGTTTGGAATGCAGCAGAGTAACGGCGTTTGAAGAAAATGAGCCAAAAGTCCCTTGAATGTTGGAGGTGGCCTTGTATTTATAGGAGTTTCCAGCCTTAAGTCGTGAGTCGTACCCGGCTCATGCCTGACTCGTGGCCGAGTCAAATTAGGTTGTGGCCGACTCATAGAATCATCCCTTCACTCCTCCAATGCTTATTCCTCTGCTGGATTTTATGACAAGTCTTGAGTCGTGTCCGAGTCAATCTTCCTTGGCATAGGCATTGTGGCAATGGGTTACGACTTAACGACTTTAAGTCGTGGGCGAGTCATGGTGAGTCGTCTCATGTTAACTCAAGGCCGAACTACTGGATCGGTCCAAAGAGATAAGTCGTTCTCGAGTCAACCGAACATAACTCCTTTTATGCTAGCATAAGTCGTATACGACTCATCACGGCCGTAGCTAGTCAACGAGTTATCTCATTTCAGTATGGTTTTGAACTTGTCCCTGAAGCCTTAGGTCGTATCACCTTTTAAGTCGTAAACTTTCATGAGTCGTTAATGTCTTACCTTGCTGGCCTTCCTTACCCGTCAGATCCCTTGAGTCGTACAATCTCTCCTTGAGTCCTTTAAGTCGCCTTGGACTTTAGGTCGTTAACTCGTTGAGTCGGGGACTAGATGAGTCGCTGAGGTTGTTGAGCCGGGGTCTTGCTGAGTCGGCCTTTTCTTACGAACCGCTAATCCCTTGAGTCGTATATCCAATGAGTCGGTAAGGACCTTAAGTGGATGAGTCGGTATTAGTTGAGTAAATGAGTCGGTCCAAGTTTCAGCGGCGTTAACAGTCAGCATTGCAATGCTTTTAAATTTAAATGGTTAGTTAATCATAATAAAGGATATGTGGTACGTAATTAGTAATTATCTATGCATATAATAATTGAAGTCTAAGAACTTCCTGTTGGAGATAGCCAATGTCAAGAAATTGGAGATCATAAGCTATCATTTGGAAATAAGTCTTCATTTGGGCATTAAGAAGACCGGCTCAAAGTTTTTCGTCGATGACTGAGATGTCTATTGTAGTTTCAATACTACTGCTTTAAAACCCAGATTTGGGAGTCGATAGATGAAATCCAAAATTGATTAGAAAATACCCGAAATTCAAATTCAGGCACTAGAAAGTTATGAAGTCTAGACCCAGATTAGGGCATCAACAAGTGAAGTTTAGAAGTTAATAGTAAGATATCTCAATCCCA
Source organism: Allium cepa (assembly GCA_030765085.1). Classification (NCBI taxonomy): domain Eukaryota; kingdom Viridiplantae; phylum Streptophyta; class Magnoliopsida; order Asparagales; family Amaryllidaceae; genus Allium; species Allium cepa. Next base: position 572,285,963 of record CM060937.1, on the reverse strand, counting down.
AATTCAGATTTTAATAAATAAGATTTCATAAATAGTCTTCGAAATAGAATTCTCAAACCCAGATTCATGTGTTAGTGAAGGATCATTAAAAATTCATAATAATTAATTATATGACAAAAATCTCAAGCCCAGATTAGGTCATATGTCGGATAATCAGAAATCCATAATAATTAACCTCATAATAGAAATCTTGAGCCCCGATTAGGTCATATGATGGATAATCAAAAATCGATAATAACTATCTTTATAACAGGCATCTCAAGACTAGATTCGGGCATTAATAAGTGAAGTCGGATAATAGTCTCGAAACCCAGGTTCAAGTATGAGGAAGACCATGAGTGATTAGTGAAGAGCCAAACCCATATTCGGGTATTAAAATATAAAGTCCGAAATTGAGAGACCCGAAACCCAGTGTAACATCCCGCCTTTTCGCACGATTTAAACAGACACACATGCCGATTCAATCCATACGGAAGGGCGGATTGTCATGGGGTAAATAAGAAAAATAAGAAAGAAATAAAAGAAAATAGAATCTCGCAGCGGAAGGATAAAATATAATAATAAAATATACAGTTTATAAATCTGTTTACAAAACATTCATATAATACATATCAGAGTTACACATACCAACAACAATGCAGCGGAACAGTGTGTAGTGCACTAGTATAAATAATAATAATATACATCTTCGTCTTCGTCCTCTAGAGCTAAATCTTCAAATCCTGAAACGCTCGGACTGACCCGAGCGAATTGAAAAGACAAAACACTCGAGTCAGAACTAAAAGATCTTATGTAAGTTAAATTAACAGAAATAAATATGAGTGCAATAACTCAAGAGATGCTCGGGATTTACATCTCCTAAGGATCCGTTAAACTATTTACTATATAGTATATTGCGCTATTATAATAGTGTCTATTTGTAAAATAAACTTACTTTTTAATAGCGTTAAGGGGTTACCCATATAGCCCTTAACACAAATAATGCCAATGTCTATACTGTACCGTAATACCTCCTGATCGGGAGGCTACCAGAGGATACTCCATAGGTACGACACAAATAGAAACTCGTAGTAAAGGCGCGGTAGGGTAGGTGACACGGCACAACTAGGCAATGCCAGGGTAGATATACCAATTACGCTTCCGGGCCGATGGAAACGCGCAGCGCGCAGCTGCCGCCCACCTCGAACAAACTCCCCACATCAAAGAAATCAAAAATGAAGGTGGCCACCGAATCAATCCAAAATCAGAGTATAGTATCGAAGGGAAGTGTCCGATCAGAGGTGCTACCTCATTAACCCGTCAATCGCTCCTGTTTTAGCCACCTTATGCCAACTCACGGGAGTTGGGTCCACGTATTTACCTTACAGGAAACGTCGCCACCAACTACTTCATTCTGGAATCTCCACCGCGTACACGGTTAGCCAAAGTGATTTTCGGTATCGACAGAGAGTATGTCCATATTCGATCCCGGTCTCTTTGCCAACCAATCGTTATTATAACACCGCGGTTATATAAAAAAATAATTATACTTTTAAAACCATAATAAAATATCCATTTAAAACCCATATAAACCCGATATCATTTATTCTTAAAACCCTAAATCAATATGATATCATTTATTTTCCAATATATATTCTTTCCAAAATCATAGGGTTTCCAAAGTAAAATATTTAGAAATCAAAACTCTTGAATATAATATTTCCAAATTATACTACCTTGAAAACATAGCTTTGAAACAAAATTTCCATCTCTTAAATGGTTAGATATTAAATTACTTTTATAAACAAAATAGCTTCTTTATATTTCACAAATCAATTTCAAATATCGATTTAAACTTCCAAATACCATTTCAATTCTTATGTTTCAAGGCTTTAAATATTTCACCATTTCAAACAGACTCATTTGACAATTCCATATATATATCAAATTCAGTTACTTATTATTTAGACTTGAAATGTTTGCTTAATGAATTCAATATAATTTAAGAAAACCTTTAACTTCATATAACTGGATCATCTTTCAATTTATTATATATTCATTTAATCAACCTGATATTCATTAAAATCACTTTACACAAAAATCAAGTTATAAAAATCATATCCTTTAAAAATTCTAATTTTTATTAAATTTCAATTTAACTTAATATCCATCTTCCAAATCTATTCTCATTTAAGTCATAAAACTCCAGAAATTAAATTTTAAATAAATGTTTAATCTTATTTGATCTTAAAATCAAACTTTATTTAAACTTCAAATCAAATTTATACAAAGCTTAAAAACCGGAAATTACTATATATATATAATAGCCTTTATCAATAACCAAATCAATATCTCATAAACCATATATATATAACTTTACAAAACCATAGAAAAACATTTCAAAAATAATTTATATATTTATCAGAAATAATTTATATATTTACCGTGGTGCCTGTATATAATTTTCTATCCTATGGTCAAGTGATACGGATGTTTATCATTTCAATCCGCAATTTAAAATGAAAAAAAAATGCGGTTATATATCATTTCAAACCGCAATCCCGAATGAATGAAATGCATAGCAACTTGCAATTAATAAAATTAATCATCCATTCATCCATCAAATCATACATCCATTTATCACAGTCTTCATCCAATTTCAAACAATCATCAATACATAACAGGTGATAAATAATGGTATCAATTATCAGTTTATACTCAAAATAAATTTAATATCTGTTAGTTGGCAGTTTATGTGCAAAAATAAACGTAAATTTAACTGGCAGTTAATATGAAATAAAAATTTAACATAACTTTGACTGGCAGTTAATATGCAATTAAATAAATTCTAACTGTCAAATTTATGCAATAAATAAAATTAATTAACAGTTATATTAAATTAATGCGATTTATCAGAGATAATGAATAAAACATGCCAAACAGTCATAAATAAATTTCTACTCATATCTAAAATTAATTTAACAAACACAAGAAATTTTAGAAATTGTGAGTGGGTTAAAACACTCACCTTTTGAATTTAAATCGAATTTAAATCCGATTTAAATCCAAAAATTCGACGGTCTCCAAATCTATCCAAACCAGCGTCAAAAAAATATGGAATTTAATTACGATCCTAACAAAAAAAATCACGCATGAAACGGAGTTCGTATGTGGAAGTTAAATGTATTAACGCGTTTGAAAAATCAAAATTAAATTAAATTCAAACAAAATAAACCTACCTATTACCACCTGCCACGTCAGCGTTTCCTGCGCACCCCTAGTGACTAATCTCACCAAACCCATGTTCCAATTTCGCAAATAGATGAAGAAATCAAAAAGCCCCAATTCAACCTTTTGGGTTTTGAATTTTACACGTTTGACCGTGATTTCTGGTTGACTCAAGCGACTATTGCAAAAACAGAGACTGTGCTTAGATCCGTAGATGAAAACTACAACATAATTTTTTGAAATTTTCTGAGAACTTTGAATTTTTTTTGATTTTTGAATAGAATTGGATCTGAAATTTGCATCCATTTAGGAAGAGAAAGAATTGAAGAAAATGAACGCACAAATAAAAGAGAATAGATGGAGGCTAGGGTTTATAATTGGGTTTATATAGATAGGTTAGAATTAGAGTAGATGGATCTGATAAGAAAACACGCGGAACGATAATTTAAATTAACGTAATAATTACAAATCACCATACTATGAAGACATTTACATTATTTCCCATTTATTACTTTATTTAACACAACCCTTAATTTACATCTATTGCAATGTTTTCAAATTTAATTGAATGAACTAATTATATCACTCCTAATAATTGTTGTAAGACTCTAAATCCCACATTTGTAAGTATATATTATTTCCACTCAAATATTATAGATATATACAGAGTATAGGTTTCCATTAAATCATTATTTATTATATATATATTCAAATTAACTAAATTCACTATTGAAGTCCGTTTATATTTATTACCAAATATCCATTTACCTTTCCCAATAAATTTGAATCCCATTCATTTAATATAACAAATCAAATTTTCATTCACACCTTATTATCAACCCACAATTTAGTGCAATTCATTATCTTAGATAGATTTTATACAATTAATATCAACTTTACATTAAATTTCTATCCAATGAATACTTATTCATCAATCAATTCAATATTTACTTTTCTTTCCCTCTATTTGATACTTAACCTAGTATACATTTAATGGGTAAACATAACATTGAATTATAATGCATTTCTCATGCATGCTTCATTTCATATAAATTCCTCTTTATTAACCAAGTCACATTAACAAAACAAAATAATTTTTTTTTATTCCAATCGATTACCAGTCTAGACTTAATATATTAAATAAACGGTTAACCTAAAACGATTGTTACCCCTTTAGCATTCAAATTCACTTACGACTATTATTAACACAATGTTGCCATTTGATTTATATATATTTAAATAAATTATATGAATGGGTAAAACTTTAAAAATTATCTTACCTGCAAATTTACTCACAAACAACCTAAATTACCAACTTGTAATTTCTTTTTAATTACTAAATTTGCATTGATTATATCAAGTTGAGATTTAATACGTATTATTTCCTCAAATAAATAAATCTTTGGATTTAAATTCCTAAAACCATAAATTATGTCCTACCATAAATCTATGCTTTTATTATTTTATGTTCACACTCCCGTTACTCTATAATAAATCACCAAGTAACGATATCCTAAACCAACATTAATTTATATATCAATCCTTATAACTCAATAAATTTGTCAAATATGAATAACCTTAACAGTGCTTACACATATTATCTTACTTACAATAATGTAATATTAAACGTTGAATTTCATTTATTTTGCAATACTTCAATTTAATTAATAAATACTGTTCCTATACTTAAATCTATATTAACAAATCGTTAGATTTGGATCGACAGAAACCGGTTTACCAAAGCTTACGTACACATTACGTAAATAAACAACTATATAAATTTGCCACCTATTAGCTCTAAATTTTATTCTTAAGTTTGTTACCTATCAATTTAGATTATACTTCCATCTATAATGCAAATCCAAATCTCCTCTAACTGCATAAATTAAGGCAATTTATTGCAATTAATTTCGCATTAGACTTCATAAATTAATAAATTGAAACCTAAATAAAAACGTTTATTTATTTAAAAATCTTGTTGTTTAATTGAATTGACCATTCACGGATATAATTTACATTGTTCTCCAATTATTACTTAAATACATCACACAACGTTAAATCTATATTCAATACGATTTGTTACCAAAATTAATTTAACGAAAACAATTGCTCCCTTAAAATTTCTCTTCATTCATTAATTGCTAATTGTTATTCAATTAAACCCATTCATTTGATTTCCCTATTATGCATCAATTATAAACCCATCATCTTAAAGGTGATGTCTACATTTTATACTATAAATTTACCCTTTTATATTCCAATATCAATGAATGCTCACATACAAATTTAGATCTTAACTCCAATTAATTATTTCATTTAATTCATTGATTTATTAACTTTAATTACTGCAATTCATTGTCTTACATAAATTTGAATCTATTTCCAAATTTTCACTATTCTAGTTAATTGAAATATAAAATTAAATTTGTAAAATTTTAATTACCCTTGATCCATCAAATTTCAACATTCTCTTTCATGTAAACAAATAAGATTTCTGTTTCTTCCTAAATTTGAATTAGAAATCCTATAATTTAATTCATTTTAAACATCGAATTTACACGGGTTGTTACACTCTCACCCACTCAAAACTTTTCGTCCCCGAAAAGGAAAAGAAGGGAGAAAGAAGAATTTAATAATAGTACATCTTATTCAAATATTAACTTATAAACAATAATTTACAACATTTGTTACCTTAAATAAAATATACCATTTTAAAATCATTATGTTTGTAAAAAAAAATCTATGTCCAAAATTTACGGGAAATTTTTAGCAGAGTCTCCTTTGTATGGGGAGGCTCAGGAGAAAATATAATATCAAAATATAACAATTATATTACATATATTAACCAAAATATTATATTCCAACTCTCGAAATATATATAAATAGCGCTATAAACCGTAATCTGAAACGTACCTATTTGTCGGACATTTTACGCTTAAGTTATGTGTAACGACCCAGAATTTTAAACAATTTAATTAGGAAATATTTAATTAATTTTAAGTATTTGAATGATGGTTTGAATTGAATTTCAAATTATCAGAATGAATATAACGATTAAATTATAGAATTTAATCCTATTGAAAGTTGAATAAAAATTTGAATCTTCAATTTTAAGCCGATTTAAAATATTTCAAAGGCTTGTAAAATTCATATTGATAATACTGAAGATTTTAGAAGTTTCAGAATTGAATTTGAAACTGCTTTGTTCAGTTTTGAAATTTTAATCGTTTGAATCGATATTTAAAAATAGTCGTCCGAGGCACAGTCTCGGAATTCGACGAAACCAGTTCCATTGGGTCCGGAATATTGAATTATTGCCGGATTTCAAATTTCGTATTTTTCTGAGTTAGTATGTGAGCACACGGCGTGTAAACGCGTCGAAATCAAATTGAATTCAATTTAAATTTAAAATTTAAATTGAGTCAAACTCCATCATGTTCTCTTCCCTAAATTCCTGCCTAAATTCACGATAGAAATCGTGTGAGCATGGCCGAGCATGCCTCCTTCACGTTTAAATGTCCCTCTTCCTTTCTCATTCAAAAATTTATTCAGAAAAATAAAATAAAAATAAAAACAATAATGGCCGTAGCCTCTCCTTTTTTCTCAAATTCTCGTTCAAGGACCATTTACAAAATCAAAATCAGGCCGAAGCCCTAAATCAGTTCGAGACCCAAATTCATTCGTAACCGAGAAATGGTGGAGTGGCGCACGATGATGGTGGCGCGCGTGCGTGCGAGTATGGGGTGAGGCGGCTGCGTTGGGTGGCGATTCAAGGGGTCGCGATTGCAGGTTGGAGGCGTCGCGAGTTTGATTGGTGATGGCGGCGACTTCGACGTGGCTAGGGCATCGCGACCATCTCGCGACTGCCATTCTCGAGCTCGGCATCACCAGCGCTGTCGCGCGCATCGAGCTAGAAGGCGCAGCGATTTTGGGTCGAAACTTTGGGGGAGAGTGACGCGAGCTAGGGTAGAGGAGAGAGGCACGCGACGAAGCTCGAATACGGGCTGACGATTTTCGCCAGTAAGGTAATAATTTTTTCCCTTTAATTTGATTTAAACATATATGCAGTATTCGTTTAAAAAAAAATAAAAAAATATAAAGGTTAATATATCAATACAAATTTTACATACATATCTTCATTTGCCAATTATTTGAAATTATCTAGTTATTAAAGATATTTTAAAAAGGAAATTTAGTTTTAGATTTTAAATTATAATTGAATAAAAAAAAAGAGTTTGGTTAATTAAATTTAATTTTTAGTTGAAATAAATTTATTAATTTGAATTAAAAACATTGGTTAATTTGAATTATTTTTAAGTTACTAAATGATATTTGTTAATAAAGGAATTTAGTTTTTAAATTTAAATTTTGGGTTAAATAAATATGTTAAAGAAATTAATTTTTTCGACTAGCGGAATTAAGTTGTATAAATGGTTCAATTTATTTTTGTCATTTAAAAATAAGTTATTTAAGGAAACTTAGTTTTAAATTGTAAATTTGTAGTTAAATAAAATTTTTAAAGAAAATTTATTAAGAATTCAAATTATATTTGATAAAAAATGATTTATTTAAGGAAATTTGATTTTAAATTAAATAAAGAAATAAATTAACTAAGTTATTAAAGGGTAAGTGATTTTTCACTTAGTTTAAATATTCTATTGAAAAGGAAAATTTATTTATAACAAATTTAATAGTTAAAACCAAAATGTATTAGTTGATTTAATTTATAAAAAGAAAATTTAGTTTTAAAAATTAAATTGTAGTTGAATAGAATTATTTCAAAAGGAAAATTAGTTAAAATAAATTATTTAAGAAGAAACTGGTTTGAAATAAAGAGCATTTGTTAAGCAAATCAATTAAATAAAAATAAATTAGTTATTCGATCTGTTCGAATATTAATAAATTGTGTATAATATTTATACAAGGTATAAATGAAGAAAACAAGTTGAATTGGAAGTGGATGGCAAAAGGGAATAAAGGTGAGAACTTCTCACTCAAAAGGATTTATTTAAAATTTTAAATAGTTAGATTTAAAAATTTGCTTGACTGTGTTGATTGAATGATTGAATGATGATTGTTATATATAGTTATTGGATGTGAATAGACCCTATACGCCGTTAGTAAGCGGAGGTTATTTATTACACACATATACCGCGATATTCCACCTTGAAGTGGAATTGGTATTATATTATATATAGCAATATATATATATATATTGGCATATGTATATATTGCAGTTGATTGATTTCCCGCATTTTCTTTTAGCGGATGAGACCCTATTGCGCCGTTAGTAAGCGGATATATATTTATAAAATCCCATGTACCGCGATATTCCGTCTTGAAACGGAATGGTATTGTGCTAATGTCTGTGGATGCAGGGAAACAGGTTGGAGGGATCCAACTGGATTCCTCACAAATATTTATTTGATTTCATATATTGTGATATTTGATTGTTATCATGGATGATATATGATGTTTGAAAGTTGTGATTGGCTATTGATGTGTTGCATCATCGGATCCAAATTTGAAGTTAAAACAACGATTTTAATTTCTAAAGTGATTCTTGAAAATATACGCTTTATAAATATTTTTGGAATTGATTCATCTTAAATAAATAAACGTTATAATTTTAATATTATGAAAATTATGATTTTTGAGAAATACAGTTAAAAGTTGATTTTTGAAAATATGGGATTAGTGATTTTATAAAATAGTTTGAACTGGGACTTCTGAATTTATTATAAGAAGTTTAGAAATAGGATTTATAAAATTTGATTATTTTATAAATCAGAATGATGAAATTATAAAAGAGTTTAAAGATGTTTAAAGTAATCATATAAATTGATTTATATTAAAAGATTTATAAGTTGATATTTATAAATTTAGAATATCTTGAATTATTAAACGAGCTTTTATAAATGATAGGATGATTTGTAAATGGATTTCATAAAGGAATGAAATCTATAGAATTTATCAAATTTGATTATTTTATAAATCAAAATGATAAATTATAAAGGAGTTGAAAGACGTTTTAAAATAGTAATATAAATTGTTTTATATTAAAAGATTTATAAATTGATATTTATAAATTAAAAATATTGGAATTATAAAACGAGCTTTTATAAGTATTAGAAAGAATTGTGAATGAATTTCACTAATGAATGAAACTTATAGAATTATAACGGTGAAGTTCTAAATAGAATTTTATAAATAAAATTTATAAAGTTATTTAGGAAATAGATGTGGATAAATAAATGAATCTTAGAAGTTATAATATTTATAGATTTGGGAAGTTTGAAGGAATGATTTTTATAAATAAATAAATTATAAGTATTTGACTTATAATATGAATTTTTTTTTATATCATTGTGATATGAATTAATATAGGTTAATAAAGGAATTTATAAAAAAGGAGTTGATATAAAATGAATAAAAATAGGATTTATAAACATTGTTTTATAAATCCGCAACGACTTATTTTGATAAGGAATTGTTGTAATTTATTTATGGAATTGTATTCATGTTTTAGACGGTGAATAATTCTTTAAAATAAAATGAATAGAAGTGATGAAATTTATTAACAAGTGTATTCACGTTTTTGAATAGTGAATATTATGTTAAAGAAATTATTTTAGATGTGATGTTTTAAATAGAATTAAAACGATCTAAAGATGTTTTAAACTGTATTGAGATTCGAAACCATAGATTTCAACATTTATTGTTGAAATAGATGCTTTCGAGAAATAAAAGGAAATGGTGGACTATAACACTGTTGTTATATTAAATGATTTCCGAAAGGAAATGTTTTTGTATAGTATTGGGATTTATATATCTATTTTAATTTCGAATCCCTATACTAGTGATTTTGGGTTGTCGTAACAATGTTTTACGCAACATTCGTTTTGGCCCAAGTAAATATGGTTAAGTGAATGATTTCCTTAAAGAATGAAATATATACTTAATTTCGATTAAGGTATATTAAATATTTTCTAAGTATAGAAATGCTTTTCCAATATTAAGTGAATATTTGGAATTTATCTTTTTGAAGATAAATTGAAAATGAATATTAGAAATTGAATGGAAATCGTATATTCATAAATATTTTGGAATGTAAATTCAATATAGAATTTATAAATGAAATTGGGAAATTAGATTTAAAAATAAATATTGATTTATTTTTTAAAGTATGGAAATTATGTTTATATCTTGTAAAGATATTTTTGTGAAATAAATAATTTGGAAAATTATTTGGAATCTGGTGATGTTGGCATATCTATTGATAGTTCAATGACCGACTATAAATATTTACCTTTAAATAGGTATTTGTTGTGAATTGTTTGAAATTGAATGCCACACTTGTTTTTTTTAAAATAAGCACTCACTATTCGGGTTAACCGGGAAAGGACCTTGGGGTCGTATAACCCATTCCGAATATGTGATACGTCGTTATGAATTGCATTCGAAGATCGGTGTTGAAGACCAGATATTTTCGAAAGCGAAAGGGTTTCTTGTTGATTGTCTCTGCACTGGCTGATCCCTGGTATTGAGATCTCCATATGTGATGGGAAATCCGAACGTGATTAGAGATTATTCGGATTGCAAGGACTTCTTTGTAAGTGCCTTCGGTTCTGTTCGAGCCCGGAACAGACTTGTATGGATTGTGTGTCTGACATTACAAGTTGAGATGTAAAGCAGATTTCTTTCAAATATATTTCTGTTGGTGGCGGAGAATTTATTCTTTTAGCTTAACACCCTTCTCTGAGACGTACGAGCTCAGAGGTTATATAGTTGAAGTTATCAGCGATATATTCCCAATTTGGTAATGTGATATGCTGAGTGATGCTGAAATGATCATTGTGTTGATTATTGTGATAGGATCGTTTATTTGATCGTCTATCTTGGTGATCATTGTGTTGATCATTTGATGACCCAAAGCATGGCTTTTGTATAAAGTATGTTTTTGTGGACGTGACTTCGTCGAGCCTCACACCCCGGAAATGGTCAAAACAGGAAAGATGCGGCAAGGTTATGAGGGGTAGCACCCTTTAGGGTATGTACATTTCCTTCTGGATAGAGGTGGTATCATGGTATGGAGCCCAAATATTTAACCTATGTGGTTACTACGAATTTATTACTTTGTGGTTGTTGGTTATCGGGATCCCGTGAGAAAGGTCGTTTACGATCGGGGAATGGCGTGCTCGTGTCAGTAGTTACCCAGTTAGGGGTAACCCGACCTTCGATTTCTCGGCAGTCGATAAAGTGAGTGTCGATGTTGAATTTTCGAAAGTCGAAAATCCCGTTTGTTACATTTGGTATCAGAGCTTATGGTTAAGCGACAACCATGGTTCTGTTGGGAGTTATTCATTAGAGATAGAGTCAGCAGTACTCTAGAATGAGTTGAGTGTAATAATAGCTATGAGAGCGTATTTGTTAGTGAATATAAAATTGTTTTTGAATCGGGTAAATAAGGTAATTTTGCCCAAAACTATTTTGTACAGAAAAGAAATGGTTTTCTATGAATTATTATAGTATATGGTTGCATGATTGCTAAGAAATAATAATATTGAATTATTATCATTAGAATATGGAATGTGAATAAGATAGAATTGAATTGAGTAATTAAGTAAATTCGAGATGAATTGAAATGTTGAAATGAATTAGTGAATGAAACTAATTTAAAGTAGTAATATGAATTACTAAATAAAAGTTAATCAATTGAATTCAAATGAAATTTGAAATGCAAAATTGAATTGAAATGAAAAATTGAATGAGAATGAATGTGTAACTTCAATAGTGAAGTAAAAATGTATTTGGATTTGTATGCTATTACTACTAGCAGGTTATACAGGTGTATAAAGGGATTGAGATTTTGATTTCAAAGTTAAAATTAAATTGCTCGACAAAAAGGTACGTATTTGAATTCCAGTATGAGATTTGATGACTTTCTTCTCTAGCCACTTGGCTTTTCTCTTTTCTTTTTGATTCTGAAGGGCCGTGGTGCCATTTTGTAGTCGTACCGAGCTAGCCGCGCAAAGGAGACGCTGGCGAAATTTTTCGAAAATTTAGGGTGTTAGAAAATTTTTGAGAAAATTTTGAAAGTTTGATATTTGAATTTGAATTTAAATTTGAATGGTTAGTAAAACAATATTGTTTGGAACTTATAATTGAAGTTGGAAAGCTAGTTGAAATGATAGTGAATCTCTAGTAAAAAGATTTAGGTTAGTAAGTTGATAAAACTATTTGAATTGTGAAAGATAATAAACGGGATAAGGGCATTCTTCTTAACTTGTAATTTGGGGACGAAATTCTTTTAAGGGGGAAAGATTGTAATGACCCAGAATTTTAAACAATTTAATTAGGAAATATTTAATTAATTTTAAGTATTTGAATGATGGTTTGAATTGAATTTCAAATTATCAGAATGAATATAACGATTAAATTATAGAATTTAATCCTATTGAAAGTTGAATAAAAATTTGAATCTTCAATTTTAAGCCGATTTAAAATATTTCAAAGGCTTGTAAAATTCATATTGATAATACTGAAGATTTTAGAAGTTTCAGAGTTGAATTTGAAACTGCTTTGTTCAGTTTTGAAATTTTAATCGTTTGAATCGATATTTAAAAATAGTCGTCCGAGGCACAGTCTCGGAATTCGACGAAACCAGTTCCATTGGGTCCGGAATATTGAATTATTGCCGGATTTCAAATTTCGTATTTTTCTGAGTTAGTATGTGAGCACACGGCGTGTAAACGCGTCGAAATCAAATTGAATTCAATTTAAATTTAAAATTTAAATTGAGTCAAACTCCATCACGTTCTCTTCCCTAAATTGCTGCCTAAATTCACGATAGAAATCGTGTGAGCATGGCCGAGCATGCCTCCTTCACGTTTAAATGTCCCTCTTCCTTTCTCATTCAAAAATTTATTCAGACAATAAAAATAAAAATAAAAACAATAATGGCCGTAGCCTCTCCTTTTTTCTCAAATTCTCGTTCAAGGACCATTTACAAAATCAAAATCAGGCCGAAGCCCTAAATCAGTTCGAGACCCAAATTCATTCGTAACCGAGAAATGGTGGAGTGGCGCACGATGATGGTGGCGCGCGTGCGTGCGAGTATGGGGCGAGGCGGCTGCGTTGGGTGGCGATTCAAGGGGTCGCGATTGCAGGTTGGCGGCGTCGCGAGTTTGATTGGTGATGGCGGCGACTTCGACGTGGCTAGGGGATCGCGACCATCTCGCGACTGCCATTCTCGAGCTCGGCATCACCAGCGTTGTCGCACGCATCGAGCTAGAAGGCGCAGCGATTTTGGGTCGAAACTTTGGGGAGAGTGACGCGAGCTGGGGTAGAGGAGAGAGGCACGCGACGAAGCTCGAATACGAGCTGACGATTTTCACCAGTAAGGTAATAATTTTTTCCCTTTAATTTGATTTAAACATATATGCAGTATTCGTTTAAAAAAAAAAAATTTAAAGGTTAATATATCAATACAAATTTTACATACATATCTTCATCTGCCAATTATTTGAAATTATCTAGTTATTAAAGATATTTTAAAAAGGAAATTTAGTTTTAGATTTTAAATTATAATTGAATAAAAAAAAAAGAGTTTGGTTAATTAAATTTAATTTTTAGTTGAAATAAATTTATTAATTTGAATTAAAAACATTGGTTAATTTGAATTATTTTTAAGTTACTAAATGATATTTGTTAATAAAGGAATTTAGTTTTTAAATTTAAATTTTGGGTTAAATAAATATGTTAAAGAAATTAATTTTTTCGACTAGGGGAATTAAGTTGTATAAATGGTTCAATTTATTTTTGTCATTTAAAAATAAGTTATTTAAGGAAACTTAGTTTTAAATTGTAAATTTGTAGTTAAATAAAATTTTTAAAGAAAATTTATTAAGAATTCAAATTATATTTGATAAAAAATGATTTATTTAAGGAAATTTGATTTTAAATTAAATAAAGAAATAAATTAACTAAGTTATTAAAGGGTAAGTGATTTTTCACTTAGTTTAAATATTCTATTGAAAAGGAAAATTTATTTATAACAAATTTAATAGTTAAAACCAAAATGTATTAGTTGATTTAATTTATAAAAAGAAAATTTAGTTTTAAAAATTAAATTGTAGTTGAATAGAATTATTTCAAAAGGAAAATTAGTTAAAATAAATTATTTAAGAAGAAACTGGTTTGAAATAAAGAGCATTTGTTAAGCAAATCAATTAAATAAAAATAAATTAGTTATTCGATCTGTTCGAATATTAATAAATTGTGTATAATATTTATACAAGGTATAAATGAAGAAAACAAGTTGAATTGGAAGTGGATGGCAAAAGGGAATAAAGGTGAGAACTTCTCACTCAAAAGGATTTATTTAAAATTTTAAATAGTTAGATTTAAAAATTTGCTTGACTGTGTTGATTGAATGATTGAATGATGATTGTTATATATAGTTATTGGATGTGAATAGACCCTATACGCCGTTAGTAAGCGGAGGTTATTTATTACACACATATACCGCGATATTCCACCTTGAAGTGGAATTGGTATTATATTATATATAGCAATATATATATATATTGGCATATGTATATATTGCAGTTGATTGATTTCCCGCATTTTCTTTTAGCGGATGAGACCCTATTGCGCCGTTAGTAAGCGGATATATATTTATAAAATCCCATGTACCGCGATATTCCGTCTTGAAACGGAATGGTATTGTGCTAATGTCTGTGGATGCAGGGAAACAGGTTGGAGGGATCCAACTGGATTCCTCACAAATATTTATTTGATTTCATATATTGTGATATTTGATTGTTATCATGGATGATATATGATGTTTGAAAGTTGTGATTGGCTATTGATGTGTTGCATCATCGGATCCAAATTTGAAGTTAAAACAACGATTTTAATTTCTAAAGTGATTCTTGAAAATATACGCTTTATAAATATTTTTGGAATTGATTCATCTTAAATAAATAAACGTTATAATTTTAATATTATGAAAATTATGATTTTTGAGAAATACAGTTAAAAGTTGATTTTTGAAAATATGGGATTAGTGATTTTATAAAATAGTTTGAACTGGGACTTCTGAATTTATTATAAGAAGTTTAGAAATAGGATTTATAAAATTTGATTATTTTATAAATCAGAATGATGAAATTATAAAAGAGTTTAAAGATGTTTAAAGTAATCATATAAATTGATTTATATTAAAAGATTTATAAGTTGATATTTATAAATTTAGAATATCTTGAATTATTAAACGAGCTTTTATAAATGATAGGATGATTTGTAAATGGATTTCATAAAGGAATGAAATCTATAGAATTTATCAAATTTGATTATTTTATAAATCAAAATGATAAATTATAAAGGAGTTGAAAGACGTTTTAAAATAGTAATATAAATTGTTTTATATTAAAAGATTTATAAATTGATATTTATAAATTAAAAATATTGGAATTATAAAACGAGCTTTTATAAGTATTAGAAAGAATTGTGAATGAATTTCACTAATGAATGAAACTTATAGAATTATAACGGTGAAGTTCTAAATAGAATTTTATAAATAAAATTTATAAAGTTATTTAGGAAATAGATGTGGATAAATAAATGAATCTTAGAAGTTATAAGATTTATAGATTTGGGAAGTTTGAAGGAATGATTTTTATAAATAAATAAATTATAAGTATTTGACTTATAATATGAATTTTTTTTTATATCATTGTGATATGAATTAATATAGGTTAATAAAGGAATTTATAAAAAAGGAGTTGATATAAAATAAATAGAAATAGGATTTATAAACATTGTTTTATAAATCCGCAACGACTTATTTTGATAAGGAATTGTTGTAATTTATTTATGGAATTATATTCATGTTTTAGACGGTGAATAATTCTTTAAAATAAAATGAATAGAAGTGATGAAATTTATTAACAAGTGTATTCACATTTTTGAATAGTGAATATTATGTTAAAGAAATTATTTTAGATGTGATGTTTTAAATAGAATTAAAACGATCTAAAGATGTTTTAAACTGTATTGAGATTCGAAACCATAGATTTCAACATTTATTGTTGAAATAGATGCTTTCGAGAAATAAAAGGAAATGGTGGACTATAACACCGTTGTTATATTAAATGATTTCCGAAAGGAAATGTTTTTGTATAGTATTGGGATTTATATATCTATTTTAATTTCGAATCCCTATACTAGTGATTTTGGGTTGTCGTAACAATGTTTTACGCAACATTCGTTTTGGCCCAAGTAAATATGGTTAAGTGAATGATTTCCTTAAAGAATGAAATATATACTTAATTTCGATTAAGGTATATTAAATATTTTCTAAGTATAGAAATGCTTTTCCAATATTAAGTGAATATTTGGAATTTATCTTTTTGAAGATAAATTGAAAATGAATATTAGAAATTGAATATAAATCGTATATTCATAAATATTTTGGAATGTAAATTCAATATAGAATTTATAAATGAAATTGGGAAATTAGATTTAAAAATAAATATTGATTTATTTTTTAAAGTATGGAAATTATGTTTATATCTTGTAAAGATATTTTTGTGAAATAAATAATTTGGAAAATTATTTGGAATCTGGTGATGTTGGCATATCTATTGATAGTTCAATGACCGACTATAAATATTTACCTTTAAATAGGTATTTGTTGTGAATTGTTTGAAATTGAATCCCACACTTGTTTTTTTTAAAATAAGCGCTCACTATTCGGGTTAACCGGGAAAGGACCTTGGGGTCGTATAACCCATTCCAAATATGTGATACGTCGTTATGAATTGCATTCGAAGATCGGTGTTGAAGACCGGATATTTTCGAAAGCGAAAGGGTTTCTTGTTGATTGTCTCTGCACTGGCTAATCCCTGGTATTGAGATCTCCATATGTGATGGGAAATCCGAACGTGATTAGAGATTATTCGGATTCAAGGACTTCTTTGTAAGTGCCTTCGGTTCTGTTCGAGCCCGGAACAGACTTGTATGGATTGTGTGTCTGACATTACAAGTTGAGATGTAAAGCAGATTTCTTTCAAATATATTTCTGTTGGTGGCGGAGAATTTATTCTTTTAGCTTAACACCCTTCTCTGAGACGTACGAGCTCAGAGGTTATATAGTTGAAGTTATCAGCGATATATTCCCAATTTGGTAATGTGATATGCTGAGTGATGCTGAAATGATCATTGTGTTAATTATTGTGATAGGATCGTTTATTTGATCGTCTATTTTGGTGATCATTGTGTTGATCATTTGATGACCCAAAGCATGGCTTTTGTATAAAGTATGTTTTTGTGGACGTGACTTCGTCGAGCCTCACACCCCGGAAATGGTCAAAACAGGAAAGATGCGGCAAGGTTATGAGGGGTAGCACCCTTTAGGGTATGTACATTTCCTTCTGGATAGAGGTGGTATCATGGTATGGAGCCCAGATATTTAACCTATGTGGTTAGTACGAATTTATTACTTTGTGGTTGTTGGTTATCGGGATCCCGTGAGAAAGGTCGTTTACGATCGGGGAATGGCGTGCTCGTGTCAGTAGTTACCCAGTTAGGGGTAACCCGGCCTTCGATTTCTCGGCAGTCGATAAAGTGAGTGTCGATGTTGAATTTTCGAAAGTCGAAAATCCCGTTTGTTACATTATGGAACCAAAAGCAGCAGCAATTGCTTCCACAACCTGCATTTCACTTATAAAGATCCAAAGGGTTAACAATTTATATGAAGTGAAATTAAGCGGTTTCAAACACTAACAAACAATCAGTACAACAACCATCAAAACAGCATACACAACAAATCCAAAACAACCATTCAACAAACAAACAAATAGTTGTTCGGATTCAAAACTTGAAATTGTACGTAATGGAAATAACTATCAAGTGCATCATTTACTCAACAGTCTTAGATGGAACAAAATAGATTATTTATTCATCCAACAATTTCGAATTCCCTTACCCAACCAACCATAAATCAAATAATAGAATTCAAACCAACAAACCAAATTAACTTATTATAAATTTATTTCATACTTTAGCTGTTTAGTTTCCTTTCTTTCATTACGTCATTTATTTTCATTATATTTCTTTCTATTTTGTTTAGAAATTAACTTCGACCCTTTTTCTTAAGTTTACAATTTCCCTTTATTATATTACACTCATTTATTTTCACTTACTAATTACTATTATTCATTCATTTATTATTGCATGACCTCTTTTATTTACACTTTAATTACTTAAGTTTATAATCATCTATTTGTCATACTTACCTTTATTATATTTTACTTGGTAAAATTTCAATTATAACTTAAGTTTATAACATTAAATTCTCATTTAACAGCAATTTCATTGAATACTTTTACTAGTTGTATAATATTCTATTACAATCTCTTATTAAACATTTCAACTTTTAATATTCGGTAAGTTATATATATATGTTATTTAAGGATGTAATTGAAAGTTATGCAAAAAATTTCACAATTCTTTTAATTAATTAATGGTTCACTAATTATATCTTTGTTTTATAAGTTACATATTTCAAATTACCTTCAATTCCTTTTATTCTATTGTTTTTAATTATAGTAACATTTTAATTACACTTAAATTTATAACCTTATAACATCAATTCTTATAAATAAAGAATTTCATTAATTCATTTACTAAGGTTTACAATCATTTATATACATTACTTATCTCCCTATTATTAAATTTTTACTTTAATTAAAGGTTCCAATTATTAATTACTAACCTTTCATTTCACTACAATAATTGAAACAATTTATTAACAGAAATTTAAGAATTTAGATACCGGTTAAATTTCAAATTATTTTAAAATAACAGATAAATATATTCTTACAACTTATATCTCAATTTATATTTAAAACAATTCAAAATATATATAAATATTTTTTTCAAAAAAGAATCGGTAGTAAAACTACTACAGTGGCCTTTCCCCCTCGAAACTCGAAAATGAATGTCGATGATGCGTGCACTCATCACTGAAATTATTTTCCAACGACAGAGAGGAAAGTACAAAACTTATTTTCTCCAAAATCTCCTTTAAACAAATCTTCCGAATTATATTGAAATATTTATATAAGAAAATACTTGTAAACAATATTATTATATTCCAAAATTTATTCGAAAGAAATTTCAAAACCCCGGATCTTAAGTCCTAAATTTCCAAATTTCATTGATTTTATTTTTCAATCTTATTTCTATTATTAATTATACACTTTATTACCTAACAACCAATCTATTACAGCCAAATATAGATATTATTTTGAAAAATTATTTTATAAAAAGTATAATAGGTAAAATTATTTCATTCACCTATATTAAAAACAAATATTATGTCGGTCTGTCCTATTAAGTGTTTAGAAATCCCTATTGATGTCATAGCGTCCCATGCACCAACCAGAATTTATAAATACGAAACGGAAAAGATTAACACAATATAAAAACCTTTTTATAACACTAACAAATACGCTCTCTCATATATATACACTCAGCGACTCCCATAGGGTATTACTACCCTATTAGTAAAGAGTCAAACCCCACAAAGCTAAGGTTTATCGCTAAACCAAAGCTCTGATACCAGATGTAACGTCCCGCCTTTTCGCACGATTTAAACAGGCACACATGCCGATTCAATCCATACGGAAGGACGGATTGTTATGGGGTAAATAAGAAAAATAAGAAAGAAATAAAAGAAAACAGAATCTCGCAGCGGAAGGATAAAATATAATAATAAAATATACAGTTTATAAATCTGTTTACAAAACATTCATATAATACATATCAGAGTTACACATACCAACAACAATGCAGCGGAACAGTGTGTAGTGCACTAGTATAAATAATAATAATATACATCTTCGTCTTCGTCCTCTAAAGCTAAATCTTCAAATCCTGAAACGCTCGGACTGACCCGAGCGAATTGAAAAGATAAAACACTCGAGTCAGAACTAAAAGATCTTATGTAAGTTAAATTAACAGAAATAAATATGAGTGCAGTAACTCAAGAGATGCTCGGGATTTACATCTCCTAAGGATCCGTTAAACTATTTACTATATAGTATATTGCGCTATTATAATAGTGTCTATTTGTAAAATAAACTTACTTTTTAATAGCGTTAAGGGGTTACCCATATAGCCCTTAACACAAATAATGCCAATAGTCTATACAATACCATAATACCTCCTGATCGGGAGGCTACCAGAGGATACTCCATAGGTACGACACAAATAGAAACTCGTAGTAAAGGCGCGGTAGGGTAGGTGACATGGCACAACTAGGCAATGCTAGGGTAGATATACCAATTATGCTTCCGGGCCGATGGAAACGCGCAGCGTGCAGCTGCCGCCCACCTCGAACAAACTCCCCACATCAAAGAAATCAAAAATGAAGGTGGCCACCGAATCAATCCAAAATCAGAGTATAGTATCGAAGGGAAGTGTCCAATCAGGGGTGCTACCTCATTAACCCGTCAATCGCTCCTGTTTTAGCCACCTTATGCCAACTCATGGGAGTTGGGTCCACGTATTTACCTTACAGGAAACGTCGCCACCAACCTACTTCATTCTGGAATCTCCACCACGTACACGGTTAGTCAAAGTGGTTTTCAGTATCGACAGAGAGTATGTCCATATCCGATCCCGGTCTCTTTTCCAACCAATCGTTATTATAACACCGCGGTTATTAAAAAAAATTTATACTTTTAAAACCATAATAAAATATCCATTTAAAACCCATATAAACCCGATATCATTTATTCTTAAAACCCCAAATCAATATGATATCATTTATTTTCCAATATATATTCTTTCCAAAATCATAGGGTTTCCAAAGTAAAATATTTAGAAATCAAAACTCTTGAATATAACATTTCCAAATTATACTACCTTGAAAACATAGCTTTGAAACAAAATTTCCATCTCTTAAATGGTTAGATATTAAATTACTTTTATAAACAAAATAGCTTCTTTAGATTTCACAAATCATTTTCAAATATCGATTTAAACTTCCAAATACCATTTCAATTCTTATGTTTCAAGGCTTTAAATATTTCACCATTTCAAACAGACTCATTTGACAGTTCCATATATATATCAAATTCAGTTACTTATTATTTAGACTTGAAATGTTTGCTTAATGAATTCAATATAATTTAAGAAAACCTTTAATTTCATATAACTGGATCATCTTTCAATTTATTATATATTCATTTAATCAACCTGATATTCATTAAAATCACTTTACATAAAAATCAAGTTATAAAAATCATATCCTTTAAAAATTCTAATTTTTATTAAATTTCAATTTAACTTAATATTCATCTTCCAAATCTATTCTCATTTAAGTCATAAAACTCCAGAAATTAAATTTTAAATAAATGTTTAATCTTGTTTGATCTTAAAATCAAACTTTATTTAAACTTCAAATCAAATTTATACAAAGCTTAAAAACCGAAAATTACTATATATATAATAGCCTTTATCAATAACCAAATCAATATCTCATAAACCATATATATATAACTTTACAAAACCATAGAAAAACATTTCAAAAATAATTTTATATATTTACCGCGGTGCCTGTATATAATTTTCTATCCTATGGTCAAGTGATACGGATGTTTATCATTTCAATCCGCAATTTAAAATGAAAAAAAAATGCGGTTATATATCATTTCAAACCGCAATCCCGAATGAATGAAATGCATAGCAACTTGCAATTAATAAAATTAATCATCCATTCATCCATCAAATCATACATCCATTTATCACAGTCATCATCAAATTTCAAACAATCATTAATACATAACAGGTGATAAATAATGGTATCAATTATCAGTTTATACTCAAAATAAATTTAGTAACTGTTAATTGGCAGTTTATATGCAAAAATAAACGTAAATTTAACTGGCAGTTAATATGAAATAAAAATTTAACATAACTATGACTGGCAGTTAATATGCAATTAAATAAATTCTAACTGTCAAATTTATGCAATAAATAAAATTAATTAACAGTTATATTAAATGAATGCGATTTATCAGAGATAATGAATAAAACATGTCAAACAGTCATAAATAAATTTCTACTCATATCTAAAATTAATTTAACAAACACAAGAAATTTTAGAAATTGTGAGTGGGTTAAAACACTCACCTTTTGAATTTAAATCGAATTTAAATCCGATTTAAACACAAAAATTCGACGGTCTCCAAATCTGTCCAAATCAGCGTAAAAAAAATATGGAATTTAATTACGATCCTAACAAAAAAAATCGCGCATGAAACGGAGTTCGTATGTGGAAGTTAAATGTATTAACGCGTTTGAAAAATCAAAATTAAATTAAATTCAAACAAAATAAACCTACCTATTACCACCTGCCACGTCAGCGTTTCCTGCGCACCCCTAGTGACTAATCTCACCAAACCCATGTTCCAATTTCGCAAATAGATGAAGAAATCAAAAAGCCCCAATTCAACCTTTTGGGTTTTGAATTTTACACGTTTGACCGTGATTTCTGGTTGACTCAAGCGACTATTGCAAAAACAGAGACTGCGCTTAGATCCGTAGATGAAAACTACAACATAATTTTTTGAAATTTTCTGAGAACTTTGAATTTTTTTTGATTTTTGAATAGAATTGGATCTGAATTTTGCATCCATTTAGGAAGAGAAAGAATTGAAGAAAATTAACGCACAAATAAAAGAGAATAGA
The DNA here is from genome assembly GCA_030765085.1 of Allium cepa. Lineage (NCBI taxonomy): Eukaryota > Viridiplantae > Streptophyta > Magnoliopsida > Asparagales > Amaryllidaceae > Allium > Allium cepa. The sequence goes on along the minus strand of CM060937.1, from coordinate 572,262,992 downwards.
TGGAGGCTAGGGTTTATAATTGGGTTTATATAGATAGGTTAGAATTAGAGTAGATGGGTCTGATAAGAAAACGCGCGGACGATAATTTAAATTAACGTAATAATTACAAATCACCATACTATGAAGACATTTACATTATTTACCATTTATTACTTTATTTAACACAACCCTTAATTTACATCTATTGCAATGTTTTCAAATTTAATTGAATGAACTAATTATATCACTCCTAATAATTGTTGTAAGACTCTAAATCCCACATTTGTAAGTATATATTATTTCCACTCAAATATTATAGATATATACAGAGTATAGGTTTCCATTAAATCATTATTTATTATATATATTCAAATTAACTAAATTCACTATTGAAGTCCGTTTATATTTATTACCAAATATCCATTTACCTTTCCCAATAAATTTGAATCCCATTCATTTAATATAACAAATCAAATTTCCATTCACACCTTATTATCAACCCACAATTTAGTGCAATTCATTATCTTAGATAGATTTTATACAATTAATATCAACTTTACATTAAATTTCTATCCAATGAATACTTATTCATCAATCAATTCAATATTTACTTTTCTTTCCCTCTATTTGATACTTAACCTAGTATACATTTAATGGGTAAACATAACATTGAATTATAATGCATTTCTCATGCATGCTTCATTTCATATAAATTCCTCTTTATTAACCAAGTCACATTAACAAAACAAAATATTTTTTTTTATTTCAATCGATTACCAGTCTAGACTTAATATATTAAATAAACGGTTAACCTAAAACGATTGTTACCCCTTTAGCATTCAAATTCACTTACGACTATTATTAACACAATGTTGCCATTTGATTTATATATATTTAAATAAATTATATGAATGGGTAAAACTTTAAAAATTATCTTACCTACAAATTTACTCACAAACAACCTAAATTACCAACTTGCAATTTATTTTTAATTACTAAATTTGCATTGATTATATCAAGTTGAGATTTAATACGTATTATTTCCTCAAATAAATAAATCTTTGGATTTAAATTCCTAAAACCATAAATTATGTCCTACCATAAATCTATGCTTTTATTATTTTACGTTCACACTCCCGTTACTCTATAATAAATCACCAAGTAACGATATCCTAAACCAACATTAATTTATATATCAATCCTTATAACTCAATAAATTTGTCAAATATGAATAACCTTAACAGTACTTACACATATTATCTTACTTATAATAATGTAATATTAAACGTTGAATTTCATTTATTTTGCAATACTTCAATTTAATTAATAAATACTGCTCCTATACTTAAATCTATATTAACAAATCGTTAGATTTGGATCGACAGAAATCGGTTTATCAAAGCTTACATACACATTACGTAAATAAACAACTATATAAATTGGCCACCTATTAGCTCTAAATTTTATTCTTAAGTTTGTTACCTATCAATCTAGATTATACTTCCACCTATAATGCAAATCCAAATCTCCTCTAACTGCATAAATTAGGGCAATTTATTGCAATTGATTTCCCATTAAACTTCATAAATTAACAAATTGAAATCTAAATAAAAACGTTTATTTATTTAAAAATCTTGTAGTTTAATTGAATTGACCTGTAACAACCCGCATATTTATCGATTTTATATTTAAATGTTTCATCGTTAGTCGGATTTTAGTCCGAAAAGCTACTTTTTGCATATGGTCGAATTAGGACTCGGGACCACTCCCATTAAGTTTAAAATGTCGTTTGCGACCTTTTTGAGTATAAGCTTCGATATGTTTGGAGAAAGTTGATTTTTGCTACTTTTCACTTTGGGTTTGAGTTTGGGTTCAGCCATTAGCCAACTTATACTTAAAAGCTGAACCCCTCCTCCCCATTCTCCCTAACTTCTTTCTCTTTTCAGTTTTTATAGCATTAATGGTGGGAGAGATTGGAAATTAAAACTCTAAAACCCTAGTTCCTCTTGCAACTTCAAATCCCTAGCTTCAAATTCAAGAGAACCCATTGGTAAGCATTCTCTTCATCTTCTCCAACTTATTCTCTTACCAATTTCAGAAATTCCTAAACCTAATTTTGGGAATGTTCTTGTTTTTGAGCTTAGATTCAAGCTCAATTGGGTTGTGTTGAAGAGAGGTTGATTCTCCATTTGCTTTCAAGCTTCTTCTTGTTTGATTTTGTGAAAAGGTGAGATTTTTAACCTCACATCTAAGTCTATGAATTATCTTCGATTGTTAGGTATAAATTCCTAACACTTATTCTTGTGCAATTGCTTTTGATTTGGATTGCTATTGAGAATATTCCAATTTTAGTGTTTGAAAGCCAAATCCTTAAAAATCATAGCTTTGAGGTTCAAATGTGTTTTTGGTGATGCATCGAGGAGCCAATAGGGCCGGGTAGCCGTTAGGCATAATTCCCTAGCGTCCGTGCTCGTTTGGTTGCGAATTGGTGGAGGTTGCATATCAAGTTATGGGCATCAATTTGCAGAGCATCAGGTTCGGCCGACCGACCCCCCTGGTCCGGTCGACCGACCTGCTAGTAAAAGTGCAGTTGCACTTCTCTGTTTCTGGTTCGGGCGACCGACCCCCCTGGTTCGGTCGACCGACCTGATGCCCGAGATGTTTTCAAAACAGGGTTCGGTCGACCGAGCTCTGTAGCCGGCCGACCAACCTGATGCATTTTGCCTATTTTCGCCTAGTCACGTGAATTTCCAACTTTGATCGATTCGAGTTGTTTCCTAGTTGTTGTTATCATCTATTACGACTTTGATGACTCTTTTTAGGGATTTTTGAATATCCATTTTGATGGATTCTTTATCGGTTTCGTTGGATTTTTATTCACATCTTCGTATGTGAATTTTAGTGATTGATTGTTCCTACAATCTTCTTTGTGTTTTGTCACTTTAAAAATATAAAGGTTTTCTATACTAGTAGTAAATATCAAAACTCTTTCCTCAAACGATTTCAATACTATTTTAATACCAAATTCGTTTATAAAACCGTTTTCCAATCTATTAGTATATATAAACCTTTGCCTCACTCGTTTGAGAAATCTAATTAAGCGACTTAGTAAAACAAGTGGTATGAAACGCTTGCGTTCACTTTGTCGGTTAATTCTTGGACTTGTTCGATTGAATCTCTTGTGACAATTTTATAGTGGAGATCTACAGTTTGTTTGTAAATATTTAAGTTAAGCAAGTGGTTATGGGACATGAAGCTAAACTCATATATTTACTAGCTTAGTGTAATTGACACTTCTCGTTGATCATGACGATCATTTTTGTGATTTAGACTAGCAATGTGCGATGTCTCTTTGTCTGCGAGGGAGACTAAACCCCGTTTTGTGGAGTTTCGACTCAAATTAGTGGGGTAGCAACCCACGGTCTTTGGACCATTCGTGTGTCAGGTCTTCGGACCATTCGTGTATCAAATTAATGGCTAGCTACCATGAGATAGCTTCTCGTTCGTGTGTTACAGCTGTTGGTGAGTTTTCATGCTCCCGTTCGTGTGATAGGCCTCCCCCCTATTTTGTGTGATTTCTGGTTTTCGTGTGTCGAATTCTGGAATTTCCTTCTTCACCTATTTTTGTGATTTCTATTGATATGATTTATCAATTTTTGTGCATAGGTGAATTTGTGTGTCATTTACTGGATTTCTTGAGATGATTTCTAGAATTTGTGCTTCACCAATTTTCGTGATTTCCATTGATAAGTTTTATCAATATTTGTGCATTGGTGAATTTGTGTGTCATTGACTTTTGTGATTGACATTGATATAATCGTCAATATTCATGGTTTGGTGAACGAAATAAGGAGTATGACATTTCCTTTGATTCTTGTGTAGATTGGTGATATTGATTAATCTCTTGTTGATTTTCAATTACTTATAAATATCACAGCCTTGCATTGTGATTATTATGCGTTTAGTCATATCTCTTATTCTATATCGTTTCATCTGATATTTATAGTTAGACTGATCCGTTTATTATTTTCTTATTAAATAATACTCGGGTCAGACCGAGATGTTACAGGTGCTTCTGCTTGACTTCTCCCTAGGGATTCATTACTCTGACTTTTGGCAAACTACTTAGATTAGTAGTTTATTTTGTTATATACACCTGAGATATAGACTCATTGTTGTATTCTTTTGTATAGCACGTGTTGCTATTCTTTTGTATATTTGTGGATCCTTTTGACCACTACTCTGATATACACTTCCATGTGTTAGTTATATAGTCATATCTTCTTCCGCCTTTGTGATATGAATTATCTGTGACTGATTTGTGTTATGTTTATTTCTATATTTGTTTCCGAAGATTATTATAGCCACTGTGTAGTAGCTTTGTGTTTGTATCGGTATGTCGGATTTCCTCTTGAAAAAAAAAATGCATGTTATACTATCTAACATATCGGTGATCGCACAAAGCAATTACATGGATGGTCGCTCCTCAACAGCCTTATTCTCCGTGCTAGCTGACAGCATTCACTGTAATGTTCTTGGCTAGCGTGGGTATAGAGGTGGGGTGTCACAGCTTGGTATCAGAGCCAAACTTCGGAACAATATGGAATAATATAACAAGTATCATCGTCCTAAGTCCATCTTAGGAGTCGTGCTTTAGGATTTAATTCGAGTCTTCCTACCGATTCATCCTATTTTCCTTATGATTCCTTGTTTATCTATCAAGATTGCTTGATATTCAATTTGGTGAATAACCTTTTTCTTCTACTTCTTTCTTTCTAAAGGGAGAAAAATGTCTAGACCAGGCCGCCCCAGAGCCGTACCGTCTAGCACTCCACCCCAAGATGGAGTTTTTATGACTGCTCAACAGCTTCTTGATTTAGTGACAAATGCTCAAGCAGCTGGAGCTAACCCGTAACCTACTCACCCAAAGTCGGGATTTGCACGCTTGTGCAGCGATTACAATAATTTGGGTGGGGAGCCATTCAAAGGTTCCGAAACTATTATTGAAGTACAGGCTTGGCTAAGGTCATGCGATCGAATCTTTTCTCGCATGAATCTTATTGACCTTCACCGAGTTCAGGTGGCCTCTAGTATGCGCCGAGAAAGAGCATTGGACTGGTACGAACTTCTTATTTCTGAGATTAATGAAGCGGATCTCACCTGGGAGCAATTCCGGGAACGCTTCGAGTTGAAATTCGTACCAGAAGCTGAGAAGGTGACTTTGGCTCGCCGTTTTATAGACCTTGTTCAAGGTGAATCTTCCGTGGCAGATTATGTCGCGTCTTTTGAATCTCTCTCCAAATATGGGGTTGAATAAATCAACACCCCATTGAAGAAAAATCAGAGGTTCGTCTATGACTTAAACAAAAATCTCAAGAAGCCATTACTTCTAAAAAATTTCTTTCGACCAACTCGTTGATATTGCTCTTCGTCTTGAAGAGGTGGATAGGGAGAATGATGTTGAAGTGGTGGGTTCCAAACCAAACTTCAACAACAAGAAGAGGCCAAACAAATTCAAAGGCCCTTATCCCAATAAGAAAGGGAGGCAAGCAACTCCTGCTGAAAAGACCTTTTCCTCTACTCAAGGGAAATGCTATAATTGTGGTTCGAGAGACCATTTTGCGAACAAGTGTTCAAGGCCTCGTACTTGTCGCTATTGCAAGAGCCCGGACCATTTTATGCATGCATGTCCCAAACTTCAAAATAGGAAGGAGGGAAAGCTTAATGTTGCTCAAGCCCCTGGCAACACATCTCGTGGCCAAGGTATTTCTCATTCTATTCTGGATGGAATTATTTTATTTCGTGATCATCCTATTCGAGTTCTTTTTGATACGGGTGCGTCCCATTCTTTTATATCAAAAGAACTTGTTGATACTTTTTCCTTGGATGTTTTGTGTTTAATGACTTCTTTGAGAATTGCGAATCAGGTTGGTGGATCCGCGACAATCAGTTTATTGTGTAAAGATGTCGAGATTATTTTGTGTGATTTTTCTTTCCGAGACGATTTGCATGTCATGCGATATTTAGGCTTTGGAATGATTTTAGGAATGGATTGGCTTAACCGTTATAAAGCTCAATCCTATGTCCTGAGCGGACTATTCATCTTCGACATCCTCAATCTGTTAAGCAGATTTCTATTAATCTTAAAGATTCAGATTCCAGCTTGGTTGCATCTTTATATTCTTTAAACCCTCGTGATGACGATGACGATGATGAGGGTGATATTATTTCTCTTATTGACGTCGTTCGTGAATTTTCCGACATATTTGAGCCCGTTTTAGGATTACCACCTAAGCGAGCAATTGAGTTCAGAACTAATCTCATTCCTGGAGCTCAACCTATCACTCACCCTCCTTATCGTATGTCCAATAAAGAAAACAAGGAGATGCGCAAACAATTATCCGAATTGGAGACGAAGCAATTTATTCGCTCTAGTTCCTCGCCTTGGGGAGCTTCAGCTATTTTTGTGAAGAAATCTGATGGAACACTTAGGCTTTGCGTTGACTACCGCAAGCTTAATGATCTTACTATCAAAAATAAATATCCTTTACCTCGGATTGATGATCTATTCGATCAACTTAGTGGTGCTAGAGTCTTTTCACAATTAGACTTAGCTACAGGATTTCATCAGCTTCGTATTGCAGAGGATAGTATTCCATTGACCTCGTTTCGTACTCGTTATGGATCTTATGAACGGCTTGTCATGCCATTTGGTTTGACGAATGCTCCGGTGTATTTCGTTGACCTTATGAATAGAGTTTTCAAAGACTTCCTCGACCGGTTTGTTCTTATCTTTATCGATGATATTCTTGTGTATTCTAAAACCGAGGAGGAGCACGAAAAACATCTTCGGATTGTGTTGGAAACTCTTAGGAGTAATCAATTAAGGGCAAAATGTTCTAAATGCCACTTTTGGAAATCTCGTGTGAAGTTTCTCGGTCATATTATTTCCGAATCCAGAATTTCCGTGGACCCTTCAAAGATTGAAGCGATTCAAGATTGGAAGAGACCGGAGAGTGTGACAGAGATTCGTAGTTTTCTCGGATTGGCGGGCTATTACCGTCGTTTTATCAAAGACTTTTCTAAGATTGTCGTGCCTCTCACTAGCTTGACTAAGAAAGGTGTTAAATACATTTGGTTGGACAAATGTGAAGCTTCTTTTCAGAAATTAAAAGAACTCCTTACTGATGCTCCTATTCTTGTTATTCCCGAGGGGAATCAAGGTTTCGTTGTTTATACCGATGCTAGTCGCGTTGGTTTGGGTGCCGTTCTTATGCAAAAAGAACGTGTTATTGCTTACGCTTCCAGGCAATTGAAACTAGCTGAGACTAGATATGCCACTCATGATTTAGAACTCGCGGCTATTGTTTTCGCTTTTCAGATTTGGCGTCATTATCTTTTAGGAGAGAAATTTGTTCTTTACACGGATCATAAGTCTTTGAAATATTTATTTTCTCAAAAGGAACTTAATTTGCGTCAACAACGTTGGCTCGAGTTCCTTGCTCCTTATGATCTTGATATTCTTTATACACCCGGTAAGGGTAATCGTGTCGCCGATGCTCTTAGCCGTAAACAACAAGCTGTTGTTTCTATGATGATATCTGAATGGAATGATCTCGGGATCTTATCCACTTGTGAGATTCGAGACCGCGTATCCGATTTATGCTCATCATTTGTTTTATGTAGCCTTCAGGCTCATCCTTCTCTTTTGGACCGCATTCTTGAAGCTCAAAGGCTAGATCCTGAATTGGCTCTTCTTGGCCAAAATATTAAGGATAAAATTGATATTGAAGGTTTGAAAGACTTTGATATCGATTCTCGTGGCGGCATTCGAAGATTTGGTAGACTTATCTTACCAAATATTAGTGATCTTCGTAAAGATATTTTAGAAGATTCTCATCGTTCTAAATTTACCATTCATCCCGGAAGTAGTAAAATGAACGCAGATATGAAGCGACTTTATTATTGGGAGGGAATGAAACTTGACATCGCTAACTTCGTTAAGCGTTGCATGACTTGCCAACTCGTTAAGGTCGAACATCAAAGGCCCGGTGGGTTATTGCAACCTTTAGAAATTCCAATTTGGAAGTGGGACTAAATTTCCATCGATTTTATAGATGGCCTTCCCCGTTCTCGTTCGGGTCATGATAGCTTGTGGGTGATCGTTGATAGACTTACTAAATCCGCCCATTTTATTCCCGTTCGGTCTAACCGAACCGTTCCTCTTTTGGCCAAACTCTTTGTTAAAGAGATTTTTAAATTACATGGTGTTCCATCTTCTATTGTTAGTGATCGCGATCCATTGTTTACTAGTGGATTTTGGAAGAGTCTTCAAAAAGCTTTGGGAACGAAGCTTAATTTTAGCACCGCTTATCATCCTCAGTCCGATGGACAAACCGAGCGTGTGAATCAAACTCTTGAAGATCTTCTTCGTGCTTGTGTTCTTGATTTTGGTGGAAGTTGGGAAGATCATATTTCACTTGTTGAATTTTCCTATAATAATAGCTTCCAATCTAGTATTGGTATGGCACCTTTTGAGGCACTCTACGGAAGGCCATGCCGATCTCCTTCTTGTTGGCTTGAGGCATGTGAGAAGCTGGTTTTAGGTCCAGATTTTATTCGTGATTCCACAGAAAAGATTGATCTTATTCGTCATAGGATGAAAGAAGCCGAGAGTAGACAAAAATCCTATGCCGATAACCGGAGAAGGAAGTTAGAATTTTCTATGGGAGATCTTGTGTTCATTCGTGTTTCACCTATGAAAGGTGTTGTACGTTTCAGTCGATCGGGAAAATTGGCGCCTCGATATATTGGGCCATTTCCTATCACCGAAGTATTGGTTCCATGGCTTATCGCCTTTTATTACCGGCTCAATTTTCTTCTATTCATGACGTGTTTCACGTTTCTCAATTACGGAAGTGCCTTCGAGATTCCGATTCTGTTCTTGAGCCCGGTGTTGTGGAAGAGATTGAAGTTTCGCCTAATTTAACTTATGAGCAACATCCTATTCGTATCATTGCTTCGGAGGTCAAACGACTTCGAAATAAAGATGTTCCGCTTGTTAAAGTTCAATGGTCTTCAAATCCTAAGGATTTTTCTTGGGAATCTAGAGAGTACATCGAGCGAACACATTCGGACTTACTTTCTCGTGCTCTTTGAGGTGAACTTCTTATTTCAAACTTCTTTTGTGTTGAATATGCTTTTATGGTTGTTACTATATATCTTCTTCTTAAAATATTGCGAGGATGCAATTTCTTTAAGGAGGGGAGTCTGTAACAACCCGCATATTTATCGATTTTATATTTAAATATTTCATTGTTAGTCGGATTTTAGTCCGAAAAGCTACTTTTTGCATACGGTCGAATTAGGACTCGGGACCACTCCCATTAAGTTTAAAATGCCGTTTGCGACCTTTTTGAGTATAAGCTTCGATATGTTTGGAGAAAGTTGATTTTTGCTACTTTTCACTTTGGGTTTGAGTTTGGGTTCAGCCATTAGCCAACTTATACTTAAAAACTGAACCCCTCCTCCCCATTCTCCCTCACTTCTTTCTCTTTTCAGTTTTTATAGCATTAATGGTGGGAGAGATTGGAAATTAAAACTTTAAAACCCTAGTTCCTCTTGCAACTTCAAATCCCTAGCTCCAAATTCAAGAGAACCCATTGGTAAGCATTCTCTTCATCTTCTCCAACTTATTCTCTTACCAATTTCAGAAATTCCTAAACCTAATTTTGGGAATGTTCTTGTTTTTGAGCTTAGATTCAAGCTCAATTGGGTTGTGTTGAAGAGAAGTCGATTATCCATTTTCTTTCAAGCTTCTTCTTGTTTGATTTTGTGAAAAGCTGAGATTTTTAATCTCACATCTAAGTCTATGAATTATCTTCGATTGTTAGGTATAAATTCCTAACACTTATTCTTGTGCAATTGCTTTGGATTTGGATTGCTTTTGAGAATATTCCAATTTTAGTGTTTGAAAGCCAAATCCTTAAAAATCATAGCTTTGAGGTTCAAATGTGTTTTTGGTGATGCAGCGAGGAGCCAATAGGGCCGGGTAGCCGTTAGGCATAATTCCCTAGCGTCCGTGCTCATTCGGCTGCGAATTGGTGGAGGTTGCATATCAATTTATGGGCATCAATTTGCAGAGCATCAGGTTCGGCCGACCGACCCCCTTGGTCCGGTCGACCGACCTGCTAGTAAAAGTGCAGTTGCACTTCTCTGTTTCTGGTTCGGCCGACCGACCCCCCTGGTTCGGTCGACCGACCTGATGCCCGAGAAGTTTTCAAAACAGGGTTCGGTCGACCGAGCTCTGCAGCCGGCCGACCGACCCGATGCATTTTGCCTATTTTCGCCTAGTCGCGTGAATTTCCAACTTTGATCGATTCGAGTTGTTTCCTAGTTGTTGTTATCATCTATTATGACTTTGATGACTCTTTTTAGGGATTTTTGAATATCCATTTTGATGGATTCTTTATCGGTTTCGTTGGATTTTTATTCACATCTTCGTATGTGAATTTTACTGATTGATTATTCCTACAATCTTCTTTGTGTTTTGTCACTTTAAAAATATAAAGGTTTTCTATACTAGTAGTAAATATCAAAACTCTTTCCTCAAACGATTTCAATACTATTTTAATACCAAATTCGTTTATAAAACCGTTTTCCAATCTATTAGTATATATAAACCTTTACCTCACTCGTATGAGAAATCTAATTAAACGACTTAGTAAAACAAGTGGTATGAAACGCTTGCGTTCACTTTGTCGGTTAATTCTTGGACTTGTTCGATTGAATCTCTTGTGACAATTTTATAGTGGAGATCTACAGTTTGTTCGTAAATATTTAAGTTAAGCAAGTGGTTATGGGACATGAAGCTAAACTCATATATTTACTAGCTTAGTGTAATTGACACTTCTCGTTGATCATGACGATCATTTTTGTGATTTAGACTAGCAATGTGCGATGTCTCTTTGTCTGCGAGGGAGACTAAACCCCGTTTTGTGGAGTTTCGACTCAAATTAGTGGGGTAGCAACCCACGGTCTTCGGACCATTCGTGTGTCAGGTCTTCGGACCATTCGTGTATCAAATTAATGGCTAGCTACCATGAGATAGCTTCTCGTTCGTGTGTTACAGCTGTTGGTGAGTTTTCATGCTCCCGTTCGTGTGATAGGCCTCCCCTCTATTTTGTGTGATTTCTGGTTTTCGTGTGTCGAATTCTGGAATTTCCTTCTTCACCTATTTTTGTGATTCCTATTGATATGATTTATCAATTTTTGTGCATAGGTGAATTTGTGTGTCATTTACTGGATTTCTTGAGATGATTTCTAGAATTTGTGCTTCACCAATTTTCGTGATTTCCATTGATAAGTTTTATCAATATTTGTGCATTGGTGAATTTGTGTGTCATTGACTTTTGTGATTGACATTGATATAATCGTCAATATTCATGGTTTGGTGAACGAAATAAGGAGTATGACATTTCCTTTGATTCTTGTGTAGATTGGTGATATTGATTAATCTCTTGTTGATTTTCAATTATTTTTAAATATCACAGCTTGGCATTGTGATTATTATGCGTTTAGTCATATCTCTTATTCTATATCGTTTTATCTGATATTTATAGTTAGACTGATCCGTTTATTATTTTCTTATTAAATAATACTCGGGTCAGACCGAGATGTTACAGGTGCTTCTGCTTGACTTCTCCCCAGGGATTCATTACTCTGACTTTTGGCAAACTACTTAGATTAGTAGTTTATTTTTTTATATACACCTGAGATATAGACTCATTGTTGTATTCTTTTGTATAGCACGTGTTGCTATTCTTTTGTATATCTGTGGATCCTTTTGACCACTACTCTGATATACACTTCCATGTGTTAGTTATATATTCATATCTTCTTCCGCCTTTGTGATATGAATTATCTGTGACTGATTTGTTTTATGTTTATTTCTATATTTGTTTCCGAAGATTATTATAGCCACTGTGTAGTAGCTTTGTGTTTGTATCGGTATGTCGGATTTCCTCTTGAAAAAAAATGCATGTTATACTATCTAACATATCGGTGCTCGCGCAAAGCAATTACATGGATGGTCGCTCCTCAACAGCCTTATTCTCCATGCTAGTTGACAGCATTCACCGTAATGTTCTTGGCTAGCGTGGGTATAGAGGTGGGGCGTCACGTGACCATTCACGGATATAATTTACATTGTTCTCCAATTATTACTTAAATACATCACACAACGTTAAATCTATATTCAATACAATTTGTTACCAAAATTAATTTAACGAAAACAATTACGCCCTTAAAATTTCTCTTCATTCATTAATTGCTAATTGTTATTCAATTAAACCCATTCATTTGATTTCCCTATTATGCATCAATTATAAACCCATCCTCTTAAAGGTGATGTCTACATTTTATACTATAAATTTACCCTTTTATATTCCAATATCAACGAATGCTCACATACAAATTTAGATCTTAACTCCAATTAATTATTCCATTTAATCTATTGATTTATTAACTTTAATTACTGCAATTCTTTGTCTTACATAAATTTGAATCTATTTCCAAATTTTCACTATTCCAGTTAATTGAAATATAAAATTAAATTTGTAAAATTTTAATTACCCTTGATCCATCAAATTTCAACATTCTCTTTCATGTAAACAAATAAGATTTCCGTTTCTTCCTAAATTTAAATTAGAAATCCAATAATTTAATTCATTTTAAACATCGAATTTACACGGGTTGTTACACCCAGATTTGGGTATTAATATGTGGAGTTCTGTTCTTCTTTTTAGATTTTATCTTCTTCAACATGTGTAAACCCTATAAGCTTCATATGTAGTTGTAGTTTGGTTAGTTGCTTCTCGAGCTTGGATGTCTTAGTACATCATTTGATATGCCACTTCTTAGGGTTGGACATCTTAGTCTTATGTAGATATACCGCCTCTTAGGCTTGGACATCTTAGTCCACTGTTTAATGAGCCACTTCTTGAGCTTGGACGTCTTAGTCCATTTCTTAGTGAGCCGCTTCTTGGGCTTGCGCGTCTTAGCCCGTTGTTTGATGAGCCGCTCTTGGGCTTGGACATCTTAGTCTGTTGTTGTCTGGTGCTCTTGGTTAGCCTTCCAGGACTGAAACCAAGGACTTACCCAACCACCCTCCAGGAGGCGCCTTGACCTGACCAAAGGTGCGTCCAAGGGCTTGTCGATGTTTTAACATGGCCATAGTGTGGCGCGAATAAAGGATTACACTCCTCCGACCAGAAGGTTCCCTGCCTTGCCCATAGTGTGGTGCGAACAGGGGCTTGTCAATGCTTTAACCTGGCCATAGCATGGCGTTGATAAAGGCTTACACTCCTCCCTTCAGGAGGTACCTTGACCTGACTAGAGGCGCGGCCAAGGAATTGTCAATGCTTCAATCCATCCATAGTGTGGCATGGACAAAGGCTTACACTCCTTATTCCAGGAGGTACTCTGCCCTAGCCAACTCGGCACGGACAGAGGCTTTGGCTGTTTAAGGCAATGTTCAAATGAAAGGAGAATTCTACTCCCAACCATGTAGATTTCTCGTTTGAAGAAAGAAATGCTTTATTCATTTATTATAGGAAATATGGTTTCAAATATTCTGCATTCCATGTTCTAGGAACTGGATTGACTGTTTAGTTGGCACAACTTGTAAGCTCCTAGGGGGATTACTTTGCAAATGATTAAGGGCCCTTCCAAATTTGGTCCCAACGATCCACCCGCAGGATTTCTTGTGTTTGCCATTACTCTTTGGAGTACCAGATTTCCTTCTTAAAATGATCGTGTTCTTACTTTTGAATTGTAATACTTTGAAATATTTCTTGGATACTCTGTTGTTTCGATTGTTGCTTTGTCTCTCAACTCATATATCAAATCAAGTAATTGTCTTTTTAGTACTTGGTTTAAATCGAATGCATATGCGATTCTTTGATGTTAGGGTATTTCAATCTTAGTTGGTAACATCGCCTCATACCCATATGTCAATGAATAGGGAGTATGCCCATTATCGTTTTGGCAAATTTTTGATAAGCCCATAATATAAGGGGCAACTCTTCTACCCATTTTCCTTTAGCTTTGTTCAGTCGCTTTTTCAAAATCGTCTTTATAGTCTTATTTGCAGCCTCAACTGCCCCCATTTGCCTTCGAATGTGCAATGGTGTCCATTCTTATGGAAAAATCGAGAGAATTCTTCATTCGTAAATTATGTTCCGTTGTTGGAGAAAATATATTGGGGGATTCCAAATCTGATTATAATATTTTTGATGACAAATCTGAGTACTTTTCCAAAGGTGATCTTGGAGAGTGGTTCTGCTTCAACCCATTTAGTGAAGTAATCTATGGCAACTACGACGTATTTTGCCCCTCCTTTTGGAATGGGTAATTGGCCAATTAAATCAACTCCCCATATGTCAAAGGGCAATGGACTCGAAAGTGGGGTTAACTGACTTAGGGGTAATAGGCGACCTTTTGAGTACCCTTGGCATTTCTCGCATCTCTTCACTTATTCAATGGCTTGGCTTATCATTCGAGGCTGATAAAAACCACGTCTCATTACTTTCTTTGCCAATTTTGTCCCATTAAAGTAGTCCCCGTAGAATCCCTCATGTGCTTCTGCTAATAATTTTGCTCCATCTTCCAGGCTTATGCTTCTTAGTTAAGGTAGCGCATATCCCTTCTTGTAAAGGATTCCATCCACTATTGTGAAGGTTGGAGCTTATTGCCTGATTTTTCTCACCTCACACTTGTCAAATGGCAATGTTCCTTTAGAAAAGTATTTGATGATGGGCTACATCCAAGTGTTACCATATGGGTTATTCGTTCTTGATTGATTAGCCCTCTCATTTAATACTTCTCTATTAATTTCTCTTTCTTCTTTCACTTGTAGCATAGTTTGGGACCTCGTCAAAACTAATAGTTTTTTTTTCTTGTCCAAACGTTCCCACTTTAATACTCGGAGTTTCTTGGTATCCTATTGGAATAATCCATGTTTCTAGGGCTCCCCTTGAGCTAGATAATATCGTTAATGAACCTGCCTGTGAATTCTTCGCTCTTGAAACTTGATGTATGGAAAAGTCTTCAAACAAAGTCAGCATTTTCAGTATCTTCTTTACATATAGAGATAGCTTGGAGGCTTTTGTCTGATTTATCTACTTCACTTGATTTACCATTAGTTGGGAGTTACTAAAGATCTGAATCGTAGGATTTTGAGCTTTAATGCCAAAGTTAAACTTGCCACCATTGATTTATATTCGGCCACATTAGTCGTTGCGGGGAACCCTAACTTCATGGCTTAATGTAAACGGTGTCCTTCTGGTGTTATTATCACATATCCTGCATTGGCTCCTTGTTCGTTTGATACACCATCGACGAATAAGTGCCACATGGTTTTCCGATCCTTTTCTTTTTTTGATTTCTCCTTAATGAAGTTAGTACACTCATTAATAAAATCGGCCAATGCTTGACCTTTGATAGCGGCTCATGACTGATTCAATATCAGTAAAGCTCAATTTCCCACTTTACCAGCCTGTTTAAAGTTTCCAACTTACTGAAAACTTGTTTGAGGAGAAAATTGGTCGATGCCCGGATCAGATGTGCATGAAAGTATGATCTAATTTTCATGCTTTGAGGATCAAGAAATAGGCTAGCTTTTCTATCACCGAGTCCTGAACTTCCACATCATTTAATCGCCTGCTTACATAATACACTGGAAGTTGAGCTCCACTTCCTTCTCTAATCAACACTGAACCAACCGATGCTCTGAAACTGCCATGTATAGGTACAAGATCTCTGTATTCTTGGGACTAGAAAGTATCGGTGTCTTTTCTAAATGATTTTTTAGCTCCTGAAAAGCTTTTCTTCATTCTTCCCCCATTCAAAGTTCTTCTTTTCTTGATTATGTCAAAAAGGGATACATTTATCAGTCGCTTTGGAAATGAATCTGCTTAGAGCGATTACCCTCCCATTCAAACTCATTACCTCTTTACTGGTTTTGGGTTCGGCCATGTCCTTAATAGCTTGAATTTGGTCAGGACTAGCTTCAATCCTTTGGGCACTCACAAAGTAGCCTAAAAACTTCCCCAAATGGACTCCAAAGGAGCATTTATGTGGGTTCATTTTCATTTGATATTTCTGTAGTATTCTGAACATCTCTTCTAAATCTTCAAGATGATTCTTAGACTCGCTAGACTTCACTTGCATGTCATCTACATAAACCTCCATATTTTCGCTAATCTATTCTTTAAACTTTTTGCTAACCAGCCTTTGATAACTAGCCCCTGCATTCTTTATCCCGAAAGGCATTGCTTTGTAGCAGTAGATTCTCCATTCAGTAATGAAGCTAGTGTGTTCCTCATCTGGCTTGAACATGGGTATCTGATATCCTGAATATGCGTCCATGAGAGATATTAATTTGTGCCTAAAAGTTTCATTAACTAACTGATCAATTTACGGTAGTGGGAAACGATCTTTTAGACAAGCTTTGTTCAGTTCAGTATAATCATGCAAGTCCTCCACTTTCCATTCGATTTCTTCACCAAAACTGGGTTTGTAACCATTTTAGGCAGTAGGTTTCTCGAATAAACCCATTTTCAAGGCGTCCCTTAACTTCTTCTCTCAACGCATCAGACTGTACTCTAACTAATTGCCCCTTTTTCCATCTAATGGGGCGGCTTTCCAATTGATGTTTAATGCATGACACATAACCGATGGATCAGTTCTTACCATATTTGAATGAGACCAAGAAAATACGTCTTTATTGATCTTAAGAAGTTGGATTAAATCTTTCTTCAAGCTGCTATCCAATTCTTTTCCCACTTTGACTACCTTAGTGTTATCATTTGAATCTATGTATGCCTTGTCAAGGTTGTTATATGGGTTTTATTCTTTCTATTTCTCCTCGGCAGTCAAATTCAGTGACGATTGTGCTTTCTCCAATGGAATTAGCATCGATTCTATTCCTTTTGCCTCCAAGAGTAATGTAACTTTCATACATGCACTTGTTAGATTTATTAATTTTAATTTTTTAAATATTAGATGTAAAAATCCATCATCCAAAGGCTGAAAATAGTGGAAGAACCAAAGTAAGCAGAAGATTCCCTTTTATATTGATCGATTGAGCTACTCCCCTCGGACTGTGCCTCGGCTTTTCTTTGTCAAGAATTTCACCATCCGGTACTTCGGTGAGACAAATGCATCTATTTGATCAAGCACAATTCTTCCAAAGAAAGCGTTATAGTAGGATGGCTGATTGATTATCACAAAAAGAGTCTCGAAAGTTCTGCAACATGGTGGCATCTCTATTTGCACTATAGTTTTACTTATCCCACCGCAGTTGACCCCTTGTTGTTGAATCCGAAGATTGGTTCCATTCTGGGCTCTAGCTTATACTCAGGGATGTTCATTTGATCGAATACATGCCTAAAGATAATATTGACCGCACTATCTATATACACAAGAATTTGGGACATAATTTACAATCCAATTTGAGTTGTGATCATCAAAGGATCGGTTTGTGGATGATGAACTCCCTTTTTCATCTCTTCAAGGGTGATGACAAGATTTAGTATTGGGATACTGAGTCGCAGATTCTTCAATAGGGGCTCTTCCTGGACCGAGAACACATTATCTCTAGCTTTTTTAATATATTTGTTTCTTGCCCCTTTGCAGGTCCTAACTGGATGTGGCCCCCATGAATTACATCGATTTTATTCAGCGGTGGGCTTAAGATCAAAGGGTCATATTCTTCTAGAATATTAATATTGTTATTAGGGAGCTTTTGTTGACCATCTCCCACTCATGGGGATTTTTGCTTATCCTGAATGAACTCTTTTAAATGACCCTCACGAATCAACTTTTGGAACATTCCTACTAAGAATTTGCATTCGCTAGTCTTGTGAATATTTTCTTTGTGGTATTTAAAGTAGCTATCTCCGTTTCCTTGCTCTGGGTGGTTCTTAGCCTTAAAGGAAGTCGGGAAATTAACACTTTCCTTTGCTACAGCATAGACGTAAGACAATGGCTTGTTCAAAGCAATTGAATTAGCAACAGGTTCTTTCCATCTCGCTCTTTTGTGCCCTCGATCCAGTCCAAATCTTCCTCCTTCATTTTTGGGCATTGCTTTTCTTTTTGCATGATATAGCTCATCCATTCGAATGAACTTGTCAGCTTGAAAGTGGTAGTCTTGCAGAGGTTTGCACCCATTAACAAAAAGTTGCTTCCAGAATGGAGTATTTTCTATCAACCCAGAGTGTACCACTATGAGCTTATCATGGTCATTCATGTCCTTGGCCTTTAACGCTTCAGTATTGAATCTTTAAAGATATTTTCCCAAAGATCTCCCTTACCTCTATTTTATATTAGCTAGAACTGTGTAGTCAATGGCTGGATTTTTTCGTGTGCAAGGCTGGGTAGAGAATTTGTAAGAAAATTGCTTCCACGAGTAAATGGTCTTTTCTCAGTATTGTCTATACCATTTAGCTACAGTTCCTTGGAGAGTGACAGTAAATAATCTACATCGAACAGCTCCTGATGCATTATATAGATCCACCTAGCTATCGAAAGCCATTAAGTGATCACTTGGGTCTGTGATTCCATGATATTTCATAGTCGGAATCTTCACATAAGATGGAATAGTTGTTGCCAAAATTTCATCTATAGAGTGCAGTACTCGCTCCTTGTCATTCATATTTTCATCCAAGGTCCTCTTCCCCTTTGTGTTCATCACATATTTAATTGCTTTCTCTGACGCATCCTTTAGATAGGCTTCGACATCATGATAGTTTTTATGGTTTGGGTAGTATTCCTTCGACGTTGAGCTACCAGATTGTTCAAGTGATTTATCCAGCATCCTTCCTTGATGATCAGTTTTAATTTGAGGTCATTCCTTATTTTTTGAAGATATAAGACTGATCTTGCTTTTGTTTTTGCTTGACTAGACCTTCAAATTCCTTCTTTGTGAGATCACCTCATTTCCATTTGTTGGCCTCGCTGTTATTGAGGATTTCTGAGACAATGCCATCTTGGGAAGTTCTTACATTTCTTGCAGTTGCTATTCTAAGTGCTTGATTTTGGCGGTGTTATCCTCTTCTTGAGCTGATGCTGAAGGTTTCCCTGGAACAAACCCCTTCAAATTGAAGGTTGGAGTTATGTTTTCTTCGAAGGTTGTAGTGTGGATGGCTTCTTCATCCATTCTGCTTAGTCTCTTGGATTTCATTTGCCTATGCCAAGTCAAACGATCTATAATTAATCTATAAGATAGTAGCAAGATCTGAGGTTCAAGCCCTCTTTCTAGTGTCAAAAATATTAACAAGAAAACTTGTCAACATCCCTAAAGTTATGTGAATAGCAAATAAGATATTTGAAGGAAGATTGAAAGAGATTACTTCCTTCGAAACCTCTCTTCCAACCAAGTTGACTTGGTCAAGGCACTTTCGGAAGATAATTGACATATTGCTGGAGAATCATTGATTAAATTAATCTCGTCAAGATGAATGTAAAGGAGGTAACATCTTATTCGAAATCTCCCTTTCGAATGAGTCGAAAGTAGTTATTCATATGGACACTCATCCTTTTTGACCATTTGGAAAGGTCCATTTAAAATCTTTCGATCATGTCAGAAGGTCTACTTTGCCTTTTGAGAGATGAAGCTGCTTTCAACATCATTAGTTTCATTCCTTATTGAAGAACTCCTTTGATAGGGTTAAAGATGTAGTCACATGTATGTTTCTTTCGAAGGAATCCATCCTTAAATGATAACTTGTCATTCATGAACCAGATGTCTTTCATAACATCCCTTCGATCAAGTCAAAAAGGATTTCATCCTCCAAATCAAATCTAATTCACAATGGAGAAAGCTTCGTTTGATGTATTCGGCAGAAGACCATCTTGGATATGCGTATGTTCTATAAACTTATCAATGTCGGAATATCATCATCATCTTTAATTGTCATCACATTTTGCTCATCGTGATGATAATGTGTTTCGCATGCATTCTATCCAAGTTGATTCCACAACTTTGCAAAAGACAAAAGGAAGTTAGAGAAATAAGATATCATCGTATGGAATTGATCATTTGTCGAGCTAATGATCGTAATGGTCTTCCTTATATTCAAAATCCTAAAGTGCTTTTCTGCCTTTCATTAATCCCAAATGAGTTAAAAGTTTAAGAGCTTTCCCCCAAATCAAACTAGGGTTACAAAGATTTTGTTGTTGGAAAGAAGTAGAAGTAAAAGAAATGAGCTTTGGATTTCAAAATCAGGTCCCTAAAATTGGACCCCTTGGGTCTTATTTATAGATGAAGGTCAGCCACCTTTTGCGCCAATGCTTTTTACCCAGTTGAAAGGTCACTTTATCTTCTGCATAATTCCTTTCGACATGGTCGAAAGGCCTCGTCTACTTTCAATGCTGTCGAAAGCTTTCTTTTCAAGTTCTCTAACCCATCCTTGCGCTTCTCATCTACTTATTACTGACCTTTCGACCTTGTCGAAAGGGTCCTTTATCCACCTTTCGCTGTTTTTAAATGTTCCTTCTCTCTGCTTTCTCCCAAATTGCTTTAGACATCATCGAAAGGGCCATAGATGCGCTTTTCTCTTCGTTGTCGCTTTATAGTCATAAAAACTAAAGATAAGAGCTTTCAAATCTATCGATAAGTTGTTTATTAGGGTTTCGAAGGTGATGAAGTGTTTACGATTCCGACACGGTAGGTAGTCTTTGAATGCATGCCTGTGAATTGATGCGAAATCTTCTCCTGATGTCATAGGCTTCGACCGGTTTGAAAGGGTCGACTATACTTCAAAAGGATTGTTTTGAGTAATTTGAAAGAAGGAGAAACCTTTAGTTTTGAACGGTTTGGCATGCATACGAAAGGTTATTATTCATTGCCTTCGTGAGATGTTCCGTGCCCGTCCTTGCTTTTCTCTATATTAGTGAATCCATCAACATTGAAAGGTTTGAATGAAGCAGAAGGGTAGCCCCGCTTTCTTTTTCATCTTTTTTGAAAGCTTTTACACTATTTATCACTTGTGAGGGAGCCTGGTGCTTGTGACTTCTTCGAAAGCTCTCATAATGCCTTCGAAACATTCTTTCATGATCCTTATTGAAACCCACGCTTGTAAATTCAGTAGAGACTTGCATTTTTATTAATCTTCTTTCATACCTTTGTTCTAAGTGGATATTATGGTTAACATAACTGAAGAGCTACATACCCATTCAGTGGTAGCAACAAAAGAGTTGATGAACTCTTCGAATTGGTACATATAGATGTATGCAATCATAAGTCTATTAATACCAAAACGAATCTACTTATTTCATCATATTTACCAATGAGATATTAAAACATCGCATGTTTATTTGATATGTAGGTATAAGTCTATGGTAAGCCCATAGAATATACAACGGAAGTAAATAATGTAACATGCGATAGAAATGATTCGATTTGATCGAACAGGTGAGCATATTTGAAAGAGTTCCGAACGTACCTAAAAATGATTAAAGATTCGATCTCAAAAGTCACTTCTCCTTATGATACATAATGATTTATTGACGAGGAGTAATCATATTTTTTTGGACAAAGTATGATTAAGTGTGGGTGAATTTGAGTTAATTTCTTTCTACAAGGTTGTGTACTTAAGAGTAGTACATAGGGTTAACATTATTTCATCTGAATAATAGCTTATAAAATCATAGAAGATTAGCATCTAGAAAAACCCCAATATATCTAGTGTAGGATCGATTTCACCCTAGAGGAGGCGTAAATAGGGTGATACTAATAATAATAAAAATTAATGCGGAAATATATAAAATACTTGCAGCAAGGATAATAGCAGAATAATCAAAGCAGAAATTAAACAACATAGATTTATCTAGCTCTGGAAAAACCCTGCCTACATGCTCCCCTCAACGTTTCTACTAGAAACTAAGTAGTCAGACGCTTACACACGTAAACTTACGACACCCTCTATTGACTAACCTAATTCTATGCTCAAAACATGGTCATAACTCAGTCACTGAGTTGCGAATTCTCAAACTACTCCCCGAAGTTTGTCCCTAGTCACGTGACTAGAAAATTACAAAAGTTTATAAAAGAATTACAAATTAATAACAACTCAAAACCCTATTTAACAAATTAAGCTCAAACTTAAATATAAGGAAATAGGCCCAATTGAACAAATATAATTTGTAAATGCTATCTCTCTTCATTTTCTTCGGCTCGTATCCTTTACTTCATGAAATTAATGTCTGCCTCGTTTTCCTTTGCTCGAGAATAGTCGTCCCTCTTTCAAAAAATTAGGGCTTTGTGAAGAAGCTGCCACTTTATGATCGATTGATTTGAGGAATTATCTTTGCGTTGCCTTTTCAATCGACTTCTGGCTTGAGCGTCTCCGGCTTTTCCAATTTGTCGAGTTCGAATCGAATAATACAGGTATGCGATTTTCTTTATTTACTCTCGTTGATATGCTTGAACTCAATGCTTCTTTCCACCGATGATGATATGGGAATTTATAGGGATCGATTCCCTTAATTTTCATTTAAATATTTCATTTGAATTTGTTTTCTAATTTTGCTCTACCGTTCGATTTCTCTTGAATACATGTGATTTCTTTAGACCGGTTCAATTCGAATATTTTTTGATGTGCTTTGCTTGATTACCATGGCTTGTTTGGTTTTTGATTTTTCATTCATATGTGTTGCTCCATGAGTTTGAATTTGCTTCATTTATTTCGGCCTTGACTTGTTCATTGTACTTGCGATATTACCTGGAGTTGATCAATTCATGTTATCACTTGGCTTTGACTCTAACTTGTTCGAACTCTACCTTGATCACCACGGCTTTGATTCTTTGGCATTTTGAATTTTTTTGACTGCTGTTACATTCTCTGGTTTGAACTTTATTTGGTTGGACCTATATATATTTATATATGAATACATGTGTATTCATGTATATATGTATGTTGAGGCTTTTCTATTTTCATGATCTGGTTCCTTTTGATTTTGTTTCAGAGCTTTACTACATTATGTAGTCTATTTCACATTCTTCGAGGTTCACCTATTTCTCTGTTGTGTGTTATCTTCATGTATATACATACACATATATGTATATATGTGTGTGATTAGTGCATGTATATATGTCACCATGCTTATGCTCATTCTTGTGTTTGTACTATAATTCTCGAATCACTTGTTCACATATATACGTGTATATATATACAGGCTCTTGTATTGTGCTCACCACTGTCTGAACTATTACATAGCTATTTTCTAATTCCATATTCATTTCCTTGAATTTCGTTCACTGTTTGCTGGGTTACCCTATATTGCTTTCATACCTAAACTAGTGCATGCTCCACTGTATATTTGTATTAACTTGCATACGTGCTTGGTTATTTTTGCTGGGTTGCTTCGAGTACATGTCCGTATGCATATGTATCCATATGTCGTTTTGTTTACTTCTTCACTACATCCCATATTGTCACTGCATATATATATACATGTATACATGTGTTTGCACATGTATATATGTATGCATGTGACGCCTTGCTCGACTTGATGCTCTGTTGTCACCTCTACTGCATTTGCATCCTATAGTATGGTTGTTCATGTCTCTGACCTGTTATATATGTATGTACTTATCTGCATATGTGCACACATATGTCACTTTGCTTGTTTATTGCAGTGTGTAGTGCTTGTATATCCTTATACTTTGGTCTGGTGATCCTTTTGGTTGAGGTTGAGTTTTCTGTTCTTTGAACTGATATATGTGTATACTCATATATACATATATACATGTGTATGATCTAATGTATATGCTTTTGTCTCTGTTTGAAAGCTTCATTTGTGCATGTTACTTTGCATTTTATTTTCACTTGAAGTTAACCTGTTTTCATACTCCACTGTGCTGGTTCATGTTGTAACCGAACTTGGTTAGTTTTGCTTTCATCTAAGTTGTATTATGGTTCCATTATGCTTTGCACTCCTTTGTTGTTTGGTTAAGTTCAATTATCATTGCTATAATTTCAAGTCTGTGCATGATGTCTATACTATATATATATATATATATATATATATATATTTGTATGACACTGCATATAAACTTGTAAATGTTGAAGTTGAGGTCAGCACTTGTGATGTGCATGCTCATGTTTGTTGCACTCGCCTTGAGGTTGAATGGTTGAGTTGTTTTCATTTAATATTTCTTCGTGACTACACTGTCGAGTCTGTTCTCATGTGTACACATTTGTGCACTTATTAGCATGGTATGGTTTGTGCTAGTTGGCCTTGATTTTGGTTGCATGAGAACTTGTACTTCACAATTTTGTGATGTCTTTGTATTGCACCTGAGTTGAATCCAGCCTCGGCTCATGCTTGACCTTGTGCTCACCTGTCCCTACAATTTTATCAAGTGTATATCGGCATACACGGCCTTATGCCATGTACGTTGATACATTGTGCATGTCATAATTGTTCGTTTATGATGAATTCGAAAGAAATGATGATGAACAACCTAAATAACTAAGGCAAATAATATTTTCAAAAACACATATTTTATTTTACAATGCATAAATATTTCTTTTACAATTTTACTAAATCAATGTTTATTTTTCAGATAGCTTAAATTTGGATTCAAGCTAGAATA
Organism: Allium cepa; assembly: GCA_030765085.1. NCBI lineage: Eukaryota > Viridiplantae > Streptophyta > Magnoliopsida > Asparagales > Amaryllidaceae > Allium > Allium cepa. The sequence continues at coordinate 572,238,352 of CM060937.1, read as the reverse complement.
GAGTCGAAGATCAGTTACGAGTGAACGAGTGATATGTAGTGAGGTGTAAATGTATGTAACAATTGTAGAGTGAAAAATTGTGTTGTAATTTGAAATTGTATTGTAATTGAAATTTTGTATATATAGTGAGAGCTCAAATTTTATACTATTCAAAATTGCAATAAAATATTTATTTGAATAAAATATTTGTTTAAATTTAAATTCTGTGTTATTTATTTTATTCAGCAAATATTTATTTAATTATGTGAAAAATAAAATAGTACAATAAAAAATACGTTTAAATGAGTATATATATGTTTATTATCATCAAACAAATATCACATACTAGCATATTCAACATCTGGACAAAGGAGTTGGCAGGTTATGCGATTAGAAAGTCTGCACGTAATAATTTTTCATGAGGAATCTTGTATGAATCTCTCCAAAAGGATTTTGGAAAGGACTGTAATTGGATGACGTACTTATGTTTAAAACATAAGTTTTGTAAACTAAATCCAAATCAGTTTTGTATATAAGAAAATTCGTAAAAAGTTTATGAATACTTATTCCATTGTACTATGAAACAATTATTGTTTCAAGAAATACCAAATCTGTAGTAAAGGAATTTCATTAACAAAATGCTGGTAATAAAACGAAATTGAATATAATCTAAAGATAAAACTGATTAATATGAGGCGAAATGAAATCAACTTAAATGAAACACATTGCATTAGAACGTCTAACAAATATTTTCGCATATTGAAGAAAAACTATGAGTTTCTTACCAATGTCAAAAATACAGTTGTTTAATAAAACCATTAAGAGTGTCAACTTTATAATATGGTACGTTGCACAAATCCAAAATAGATTCTGAGAACATTATCAAAATATGATTTTGATAGTTATATCAGAAAGGATATGATCCTTTTTTTACCATAAATCTGTCTTTAAGAGAAATACAAATGCATTTGGAATTTAATCAGCCACGTTGATAAGAATATTACTGTGAATTTCAATTGTTGAAATTAACAAAATAGGTTCACCATCCGATTGTTCAAATTAGTTCGAATTTTACTCACAAAATTATCACATGGTATGACTTTGTGTTCTGGTACTTATGTGTTGAAAAAATAAAATTCTAAATAATGATTTCGAGTAAAATGTTTACACATAATAACCAAAGTGTCTCATTATCGTGGGAGCGATATTGAGTTTGTGAGTTTCTAGATATGATCTAAGAATATATACGAAAGTGAAGAACATATATGAAAGTGTCATTCAACAAGTATCAAAATCGAACAGAAGTTTTGATAGAAATATTAAATAGTTTGATTGTCAATCAAAATGCAGAGGAAGCATGTGCGCATGAGAAAGAACGTTAAAAGGTACATAGATATTTTTAAACATTAAGTAAACAACTCAATGCTGATTATCAACAATGTACTTGTGTTAAAAGCGGCCTTAGTTGTTTTAGTAGTCGATGTTGGATTTGTAAATAATGTCTTTATAGCAAGTATATAGATATTGGGAATGTCCCAAATCGATATGCAAGGACATCTTATTAAAATATTTAATATGGAACATGAAGATAGATTACTTATGCATTAACAATAGGAATTATCATACATGTTATGTTGTCTATAATATCATAGTTTGTTTATGTATTTGATACATGAAGTAAATATCAAATACATATTGATATTACTAAATGGTTATTTAAAGTGTTCTCATTTATTTATGAAATACAGGTAATTGTTTACAGAAACAACAAACTCCTTATGAAGCAGTATCCAGTCTTAAATTTTCATAAGTGATTTTGAATATAATATGTCAATAATAAATTCAAGTTAAGAATCTTTAAATTGAAAATGTTCCAAATGAAAGGCTGTGGCTTATTTAATGAAAAAGGATAAGTACATCGTCTTGGATAGTGTCGTAATAAAAATAATGTATATAAATGCAAATGCAAAAATTTATAACTGAGCCGATTGTTATATGATAAAAATGGCACGATATACTTTATAGCAAAACTTAGAGCTCACTAGACGTTGAGAGGCATACTCTAAAGTGTTCCACATTATAATTATATTTTATCAACATCGAAGGGAGTTGATTGGCAGAGTAGATAAGTGAAACACAATAGAATACTCATTCACTGAAGGATTGACCCAATTGGTTTTGAGGAAACTGATTGAAGAAGTTGGAATAAGATTCCATAATTGTCCTCAAGTGCAAGTGAGAGATTAATACAGTTAAGGGTATGCCCTAAGGGCAAATATGTAATTTATTAGATATATCTAACTCGATAACCAATCTTGTTCAAAATAAAAGATGTTTTCTTTCTATTATATAGTTGAAAACCCTTTTTAATTAAGTATATAAATACATTACATTGTTATTTAAATAATTTCGATTGATATTTGCAAATAATTTTGACTGGAAATAACTTGGTTATTCAAACTCGCCTTTAAAATTAAATATATGTGTTACATGGTTGTTGTTTTGGTATAATTTCTTTGGTTTTTGTTTAAATAAGCATAAAATTTATTTTAATTAAAAAATCTATAAGTGGACTTTTATGTAAAATCATAAATCATTTGATTTGAAAATTGAATTTAAATTGGTTAGCTCCAAATACACACACATATGATTACAAACTTTACATACACAGTTGTTTTAAATATTAAAACATAGTTTATAATTATTTATAGATAAAAAATGTATGTGATATTATTTTTGATAGAGGGTATTCCCAAGGGGCAATTATGTAATTTGTTACATATATCTAACTCGTTAACCAATCCGGCATGAAATAAAGGTATTTTCTTTCTGTTACATACTTGATATAATGTAGTTATATTAATTAATCAATTTAATTAAAAGTATATTTAATAGAAAATCCATAAATTGTATGTTTTTTGATAGTAGTTACAAAGTGTTGTAACCGTGAGTAATTTATCACAATGAAACAAATATACCATTTTTAATGTTCCTAGTCAGGATGCATCAAGACCGGATATCGATGTATCAGTTAAGACTAGGGTACGTAATGCTCTCCAAATGTTGGACGGTGTATTACTTATGACTACTGGGGGCACCAAGTGGTTACGTACTGATAGTTATTGGATAACCATGGAATGACTCACTCGATAGTTTTCTGTTGGTTAATATAACTAAGGTCAAGTAGAGAATATCAATGTGATTAATTTACATAGTTCTCTCGACTTGAGAATACCATTGATCTTCAATGTGGTAGCCCATCTTTGATTATAGTTAAACCATTGCACAGCGTCCATCAAACGACTATACTTCGATCGAACGAAGCATTGGAAGTAAAACATTATTCAAGAGATGATTCACCTTCTCAGTTATATGAGATTAGTATCACGATCAACTGAAGTCAACTCAAATAAAAGTCTCTGGCCAGGGCATCTTGGTTGATAATAATTTTTATTTTTGAACTAAGGACTTTGTGTTTGGACTATAAAGTTGAATCTGGATTTGACCATTACCAAATTCCATAATTCCAAAGTGATATAGTTTTGATGAAGAGAATTGGTTTAAATAATTGTCACTATTAGGTACTGTTTATAATGAGTAAAATTGGGTTTTACCTAAAAGATTTGTAAGCATCAAATTCGGCCAAAATGTCATACCACCTGCTAAGTGACATGTGAACTTAATATTTGAATAGTTCAATATTAATCGCTGACTGAATATACACATTTGAATCGTAAAACCATAATGATGAGCGCTTCGAAAACCATATGATTTAGTTAATTTATAATCGTTATAAATCAATTAAATTAATTAATATTTGTGAAATATTAATTTGGAATTTTTTTATTTGATTTGTTTGGATCCAATAGTATTCAATAAGTACGTAACTAAAAGTTATGTATGCAAGTATCGATATACGATATTGATATAATATTTAAATTGGATTTAAATAGATTAATAACTAAATGGATATGGGAATATTTTAGGCCCATATAGCCTTATTCATAGAAGGCCATAAGAAAAGGAGGCATAAATCCAATGGTTGGATCTAGAAAATGAAGGGAGGAGGTTAAGGAAGGATCCCATTATAAATATGTTACCTTCCACTCACTGGCCTCTCTTAATCACTCTCCTTCTAAACCCTAGCCTCCATCTTCATTTTTCTACCATCTTGGCCAAAATTTCATGACTTCTAAGCCATAATAATTCCCAAAATAAAATCAAAAAAAATCAAATAAAATAAATTAAAAAGTGATGCTTTAGATTATTGCAATTTTTGGAGGTGATTCAATCGAATCTAAAAGCATTTATCATTCAAGGTACGAATCATAGGCAACATCAGTAAGGTAAATTCCATTAGTTAAATATTTTTTCCATGATATTATAGGTCTAGTAGATAATTCATTTTGAAAATTGTATATATGCATTTGTTATCCCTTATAAGCATACAATTATAAATATTAAAGTAGTATAACTCGTTATCATTAGAAATGGTTTTAATTTGAATTTGGTAACTTCTATTCATGATTTTATATGTTAATTTCTATTGACTTTGATCTAAACATAGATCTGGAAATTAACTTGTTATTCTATTTAACTTCATTTTATTTAATTGTTAACAATAATTTACATTGATTCCAATTTTGTTTTCTACTTTAAGATTCATACATATACATAAATGCGTATGTGTATATATACGTATGTGTATGGTAAAATAATTTTGAAATATTTTAGAAGGTTAAAGAATTTTTTTATTAACTTATACATATAAATTGTACTTAGATTTGTTGATTAAGATTTTTTATCTGAGTGTTTTACTAAATTAGATTACTGCATGTTTGGTAATAAATCTTAAATTGATTACAATTGATTTGGTTGAGTTGATTTATTAATTTTAAAGGATTCTTAGCAATACATACAGAAATATTTTTAAATACATGCACGCACACATATATGTATATGTATTATGTATACATGCACATACATACATATATGTACACTATATTAAGATCTATTTTCAAATTGATTTACTAAACCAAATCACTTACATGTTTGGTAATAAATCTTGAATGGATTATAGCTGACTTGGCTGAATTAATTTAGTATATTTGTAGGATTCATTAAACAATACATATATAAACATATTTAAACATATATACATACACAATTAGTTAATAATAAATACATACTTTTGTTGTCGACTGTTTATATCCTTATATTACGATGCAAATTGATTATCATTTATATGTTGCATCAATTAATTTTCCCAAATAGGAAATTAAATCAATCATCTTTGTTACCCTTTATCTATTTCCCATATTTCCTTTATGTGTTTAACTATCCATTTATTTCTAGTTATATGTATAACATCGACATCAATTAATAGCCCCTATCATATATTGCTCTTATAGAATTTACAGTATAATATATATATATATTTGTTTATACTCATATTCATGCCATATATATATGTGTTGTAATAGCATTCATATAGTTAATCAATTTAATTAAGAGGGATGAATGAAAGGTTTCTCTCTCCGTGTAAATAATTTGTCTTTCACTTATTAAATAAATTATGAGAAGGAAATGAAAAGTTTCCTTCTCCAATAGATTATGCCTCCTCGTTAATTCAATAACTTAAGAGATTAGGAAATGAAAAGTTTCATTCTCTAAATAAATTTAAGAAGTTACTGTTACGTATAAATATGTACATAAGGGTATATTTGATATACTCTAATTTACATACACATTAAATCAAAATTTAAACTTATTTATAAATCTAAATAAAATAAAGATTTTATTCAAAAGAAAACTTAGAAATTTTTTAAGTATTTTTAGAATTCATAGGCCCGTTAATGATCCAAAATGGTAAAAATTTTGAAATTCACCTATTTCTTCCGCTATGGGCTGGCCCATTTCCAATAATTTTTACTAAAATTTATAAAATGGATTTTTGTGTAAACTATAAAATTTATTTTTAAACCCTTCCTTAATTATGTGTGTGTATGTGTATGTGTAAAAATCAAAACTATGGACAACGAATGCATATATAAAAGGACAAATGGATCTGTTGCGATGTAAATTCCAACACACACACATGGTCGCATTAGCCATGTATACTTCATATATGCAGCACATGCACTATACACAAATAAGTGTATTTGATACACTTATAACTTAAAACATATTAATAAAAATGAATTAAATAAATTAAATATTTTATTTGAAACATGTTAGGTCAGATCTCAAATCCATTCAGAGTTCATAGACCCTACCATGACCTAAACTGTTTTTTTTTTTAAATTCACTCATTTAGCTTGCTGCGTCTCCGTTTGGTTCCTTTAGCGGCTAACAGCTATACTTCGCAAATAACAGACTGCATCCCCGTATCATCAGATAGAACTCATCACTTTTTTTATATCAAATAACATTAACTTCTTTGTAAAAAATTTCGAATATACTCTAGGAGAACCCGACGGACCAGTAAACTTCTTCAACTTATTGGGAAGTAGACAAAACTTTCACCAATGAACTCATATCTACTTTATAGACGATGCCGAACACTCAGATACTTTATATTCTGAATGTATATTGTAGCTCTTCGTAGTTACTACCAACTATACTTGAAAATAAATGACTATGTCCCTATATCTAAACTCCGACTAGGCATAAGACATTATTTTTTTTCATTCAGACTCTAGTAAATTTTTCATATTTATTCGAAATCAGATGAACTTTGATTAATGAATTCACATCTACATTACAAACAATGCAGAACACTTAGATTCTTTATATTCTAAATGTACATTGTATTTCTACACGGTGACTAGTAGTTATACTTGGCAAATTGCAGGCTATAACTCTATATCTAAACTCCAACTAGAGAGAAGTCACTATTTTCCAATTTCAAATTGCATGCTGACTCAGAGTTAAGCTTGACCAATAAACTTGCATCTTGGGTACATACAATACAAAACACTCAAATACTTCATATTCTAAACGTAAACTATAGTCCTCTGTGGTGATATACATTTGGTCTTAAAAAATAGCATGCTACACATACCTAACCTTGTAACGTCCCGTAAACCCGTACCCCTTTGAGTCGATAATACTATCCATCAGTTCAACTCAAGTTGAATGGAAATACAAACTATTAGGGTTAAAGAAGAAAGAGGTAGAAGAAGAAACAGAAAACAACATCAGAATCTAACAATCGCAGCGAAAAAACATATAATATATAACAACGGATTTTTATACAAAAGAAACTGTAAATACTTACAATCATCAGAGTACACAATCAAACACAAGAACAATACCAGACAGGTATAATAACTTGTCCTCATAAAAGCTGACTACACAGCATACCATACACAGCGAAACATAAGTCAAGCACGTTTGATACGTCTCGCCATCTAGCTCATCTCCTGAGCTCCACAGCATCATATCATGTATCTGTAATACTCATTCTGACCCAAGCATTATGATAAAATAACATCCGAGTCAGTCTGGAAAACCAGTGTGAGAAAACATACTCCATTGAATTATTAAAGTTTTCAAAATCCTTTGAAATCAAAGATATCTCGTAAGACTACACCACAAATAAACATGCCGGCTTTTTACCTTATTATACTTAAACATTTTTATCAAATTCGTCTGATATTATAATAGGGTCTATAGAAAGTAAAATCGAATCTAGCTGAAATGCTTGCATCTCACGTTCCAGCATAGTTGGGCACATTCAAAACCGTACAAGCGCTTATTCGAAATTGGATTCCATACAATGGCAGGGCTACTAGGGTACCGCCCGTGATAGTACCTGACCTAGATTAACGTACCGAGGACCACTCTCAATCCCTTGCAACACAAGACCGGAGCTGCCCCTTACTGGATAGTCCAAATAAGATCGACCCGCGGTTGAATCAGCAACCGCACACTAAGCCGAGATCAAAAAGGGACATCTAGACAGAGATGAACATATCCTAATTGAGTGCTACCTACTTAGCCTTGCTGCACCTCCCCTGTTTTAGCCATTTTCGGTTGATGAGGCTTGAGGCAAAATGTTACCATTTTAGAACACATTTCACTTAGAATGCTCATCGTCCTCCTGACGATGGTCTGATAGCATTCATTCACACAAGTTTCCCTAGGTCTGGACAAACCGAATCACCATCTTGATCATCTTTACGGTTTTTAATCCCAGACGTTCGAACCAGATCGAAGTGGTTTTTAGATAATTAAATATGATCCATGTCTCTTTGAAACGATCGACGCATTGGCCAATATTGATAGTCGGTTATTCAACAGTTAAACAACATTCACAAGCCAAATATTTTATTTCCACTGAAAAGCACCAAGCCTTATTAAAATTAGATTTTTAATAATTTAAATCACTTTACCCAAAAATACACACTTAAAACATTTAGAATAAAACCGTGTTAACGCTGAAATTTGAACGCTAACACCCCGATGTATGAGTTATAGTTGTGAAAGCACCACCCAATAACTCGGGAACAGATTACAAGCAGATAATAGCGGAAAAGCAGTAAACAACGACAATTTTATAGTGGTTCGGCTTAAGGGTATAGCCTACGTCCACTTTAAGTACTTTTATTGATGATCTCGTTACAAGCTGATACAATTCTTTCCAAGTATAATACACTTTGGATTACAAGTCACTTAGAACAAGTAGCCTAAACTTCAATGGAGATTAGAGTCTTCAAATCCATGTTGGATGTGTGTGATCTTTTTCTCGAAGTTGTTTGTAGCGTTCTTCGTGTCTTGAGAGCTTTAAGTGTTGGATTGGTTTGGAATGCAGCAGAGTAACGGCGCTCGAAGAGAATGAGCCAAAAGTCCTTTGAATGTTGGAGGTGGCCATGTATTTATAGGAAAATTTCTGGGCTGGAATTGTTTAAGTCATGAGTCGTGACCGACTCAGGATGAGTCGTAAGTCGTGACCGACTTAAATATCACGAGTCAGCAGGCAGCGACATAAGGGAAGCGACATTGAGTTTGCTCCTTGTTGCTTAGGTCGCCAGCGACTTATAATAGGTCATTAGACATCTTAAGTCACTTAAGTCGTTTGAAAACTTAGGTCAGTCTGCCACATGAGTTGTTAACTCCATGAGTCGTTAACCCGTTGAGTCGGCCGTTACTTTTAAGTCGCTAAGGCTATAACCCGGTGAGTCGCTGTCCCTCCTGAGTCGCTGAGTCGTAACCCTTCAAGGTCGTTGAGTCGTAACCCTTCAAGGCCGTTGAGTCGGACTATTCTCTTAAGCTGCTAAGGTTACTAAGTCGTTTGCCTGTTGAGTCGTAACTAGATAGGTCGTTGATTCGGTTCATATGTTAGGTCGGTAATCAGTTGAGTCAGTGTTAACTCCCTTGGGCCGTAACCCTTTAAGTCGCTTTGAGCTTTAGGTCATTAACCTAGTGAGTCGGTGACTCGATGAGTCGTGAGGCTTCCTGAGTCGTAGATCCTTCCTGAGCCGTTAAACACCTTAAGTCGTGGCTCACCCCAGGCCTTAACTCGTTGATTTCTTTGACTCGTGAGCTGGAACGGGGTTAACATTTGCCCCTCGAAGCGCACGCTTAAGTCGTAAGTCATGTGCTTCGACTTATCATAACTCGGGCGAGCCGATTCAAGTTCCAGCTCTTCCAGGTACAAAGCGCTTGACTCGTTCCTCCTATCTCCCACTTTTTATTTCTTATCCTTTGAACCGTGTCTGCCATTAACGCATCTTCGAGCTCTCAAAGGCGATTCCAACCTGATTTTTCTTCGATCATCTTTAGCATCACACCGTGTAAGAGATTTTGCATCTTTTTTCAATTGCTGATGATTGCCGATCTCCGCCTCTGTTTTTCCCCCTTGATCCTTGCGAATATTATTACATCGGACATTGATGGATTAAAGGCAGGCGGTTTGATCTTACTTGTAACGATTCGAGATTTGAGGCGACCTAGTGGTGTGATGGAACTGGGGTTAACCATTGCGAGGTTATTGGGTTATCGGGTTATGGATTAGATGGTTAATGGGTTAGGAGTTAGATGGTTAATGGGTCAGATTGATTCGAACATTGCCGTAGGCATGACTCGGCTATTTTTGTATGATCCAACGACCTTTGCGATTTAACCATGATACGACTCAACATGCTCCATGACCTAAGCCTTGAGTCGTGGCCGAGATAAAACCCTTGAGTCGTGGCCGAGATAAAACCGTTGAGTCGTGGCCGAGATAAGACTTGGAGATTTTCTTATTATTTTGAACCAGAGCTTCTTTAACATACTCCACGACCTAAACCTTGAGTCGTGGCCGAGATAAGACTTGGAGATAATCTCCTTATTTCTACGACTCATGACTTAGGGCACTGCCGACTCAGAATTTTTGAACCGCTGACGAGTTATGACTTGCGCGAATTCTGAGTGAACTTTGGACCATTGCATTAATTTTGAACTGTTGAATTTTATTGCATTCATTCACAGGTTATTTTGACTTGCAGGCTAACAACCTGTTCAATACAACATTCACAGAAAACTGGGACGAATATACTGTCATCGATTGCCCATATCAAATGACAGATTAGTTAATAACAGATAATTAATTTAAACAAATCGCGTGAATGAAGTGCTATCAATTTCAAGTAGAATATTAAAGCAATACTGAAACAATCAATTGAAACTGACCAGCCTGCACTAATATTATGCTTGAACTCTACATTGGCAAGTTTTGAAATTACCATAGTCGATCAATTGTCAACCAGTTTAATTCCAGTTATATTTACTTTTTATTTTCATTAGTTCTGCACAACACTTCACACTTTTAGGAAACGTGCACCTTCGCATTTGAACACCCAGTTGCTTGTGTAGAATGACATCTCAACAAGAAGCACCGATGGGCCAGGCTGAAGATGTCTTCCCAGTAGCCAACTTGTTGGATAATCCTCCGGAGAGAACTCCCACCACTCTGAATCAGCGGGTGTTTAATCAATTGCTCACCCAATTTGGCATTGCCGAAGCTGATGCCTTATTGCCGGGGCCAAATGATACTGCAGATAGGCCCCCTTCTGGCTTTATTGCTGTCAACCGCCAAATGTGCTTGAGCGGTGCCATACCACCTTTCAATGACTTCCTTCAGCAGTTCTTGCTTCGATTATCTATCTCTCCATTCCAATTGCACCCCAATGGTCATGCCATTCTGATGGGGTTATGTGTACTATTTAATAAAGTTCTGGGCCGATTACCGAGCTTCGAGGAAGTCTGCTACTTTTGCTCATTCACAAAAATTAAAGATCATCCCTCTATCGTAGTTATAAGGAGTGCTCGAAACCGCAAGCTCATCACCGACCTTCCTGAAAGTGTTCATGGATTTCTAAACCAGTATTTCTTTGTTCATTGCCCTCCAGGGTTTTATGCCATCTGGAGAGTAGGAAGTAAGATTTTCCTATTTTTATTTCTCCATTCTTGGGCTTTTCGAAATCTGAGTTGCTAACTGCTAACTTGGCTTCTTTATTTTTTCCTGTTTTAGCGCTTCCTCCTCCCTCTAGAGATCCGTGCTATAAACAAATTTTCGAGAGATTGAACGCCGTGACGGCAGAAGAGAGGAGTATCAAGTTTTTGTTAAATGATGAATTTCTACATCAATACGGGCTTCTTCATTCCTCTCTCTTTACTCAACTTCGTGAAGTTCCAACTGAAATTCCTGATTCTCCGGCGGAAACTCCTGATGCGCCGGTCTCTATTAAAGAGCACATGCAGGGAGGAACCTCTATAGAAACTCCACTAGTGAGATGTTCAATTCCGAAGGACGTTGCGGGGCCGTCTGATAAGTCTGCACTTGCCCCAGTTATCGAAGAGGAAGAAACTCCACGATCTTCCAGAAGATCTGCCGACGAAGGGGTTGAAAAAGCCAGTCCCAAAAAACATGATGGTGATGATGTTTTCGAGGGGTTGAGCGATTTAATTGTGACTTCTCAGGAACTTTTCAAAGACGATGTTTCCAAAACTGTCTCTTCTGTAATTGAGGTGACATCTTCTCTACAACAAATGTCAACTCCTCCTACTCAAGTTATCACTACATCTATTCCACAGAGTGGTCTGTAACTTGATGCGTGTAGTTTACACGTTACACAACACTTAGGATTTTTCATCACTTCTACGCGTTTATCTTCTTGTACTTTAAAGATTTCTAAACCTTATTATTTTTATTCCAGATTCTCCTATGGGGCGCAGCGGCTCGTACTATGATGATTTCCAGCGCTACGGGAGGCGTAGCCAGTATGATTACAGGCGTTACCTCCCTTCTTACAGAGAATCGGATGAAGAGAGGGCCATCAGGAAAGCCGACGAGAGACGAGCATATGAAGAACGTCACCGAAGGGAACAAGAAAGACATGACCCTCCCCACAGAGATGATGATACTCAAAAGAGAAAAGCTCACGATAAGAGAGGTAAAGGTCACATAGACGATTCTTCTAGCAAGCGGGCTAGACTTACCGAAGAAACAATGCCGACAGCTTCTGAACATGTTCCTGCTCAATCTCCTGCTCCCGTTCGCTCCGACATTCAAGCAATCATCAACCGGCCCGCATACCAAGTCGGGCAAGGTCCTCCCACTCTTCAAAGTCGATTTCCTCAGTGGTGCTTGAGAGGGGTTCGATTTGATCTCGACTTGGTTCCTCTCGACAAACCGGCTATGCTGCGAAATCTTGATATTGTCAGGACCGATATTGAAAGAATGTCGAACTGGCAAAAACTTGTCGACGAACTTCAGAGGGTTAACCGAGCCAATCTCGAGGCCATGCTCACAATGGAGAACGATAAGGCTGAGTGGCAGAAGACTCTCGAACAGCATGACGCCGAAATGAGAAGTATTGCTTCCTATAATGAAAAGCTGGAAGCGGAAGTAGAAAAGCTTAAGGAAGAATTAGCTACTTCATCTACTTTCCATTCTCAAAAGGAGAGCATGCTTCAGCAACAAGTACGAGATGCGCATGCCAGTCAAAGGGCAGTCGAAGATAAGCTTACACACCAAGAGAAGGTCATGGAAGAATATCGTGCTGAAACTTTACAGCTGCGAGAACAGGCCGGTTCTCAAAGCTTGGAGATAGAGATGCTAAAAGCTCGACTTGCTATAGCCGAAACGGAGCGTGATGAGGCTGTTGCTGGTAAACTCGCGGCCGAAGAGGCCCATCAAGCAACCAAAGCTGATATTAGCTCCACATTATTTGATTTCTATCTGCATAGCATTTTGGGGCGTGGCAGCCTTGCCTTTCTAGGCCCTAAATACGAAATTACATTAGCTGAAGTCTGTGAGGCAGCACTTGATATGCTAGGTGGTAAAGGTGCTGGCTACACTGAGACAGCTCTTGAAGAGCATTATCTCGATGATGATGCCCGCGCCGCTCTTGCCAAGGGAAAAGAGCAACTCGCCAAGGTACGGGCCGGAATGGCGGAAGGGGAACGTTCTGAGAAAGAAATACCGCCTACCTCTTCTAAACTCCCTTTAGTTTCTCCCGAAGTGAACATTACAGGCTCTAGTGCTCATTCGCCGCCTCCTATAAGAACCGAGGTAATCACCCCTACTGATGATGAGGCTTTGGAGGATATCGGGGCTCAGAATTATGAGATTGAACTTACGAAGCAAACATCTTCAGGTAATTTTGATATTGGTCCGATTCAGGTGGACCGCTTGCTTACTCTTCAAAAGTTTGATGAGCTTCTCGATTACTTCTTGAATCTCGACGAACCCATATCTCCCTTCTTTCGGGGAGATACTAATATTTTTAATTTCTCTTCTTCTGCAGTTGAAACGCCAAGTGTTGTGCAGACTTCACTTCCTCCGGTTATCCCTCCTCCGTCTCTTCAGGTGACTCCTCCTTCTGCTTCACAACCCGGGTCACAAGAGGAACAGATTGAGGCTCTTCATGGCTTGGATGACCCTATTGCTTCGCAAGAGCAGAAGGACGAGGGACTTGAAGGAGGCGAGATCTCTCCGGAGCGGACTCCCTCTGATGACGTAGTTTTGTCCGCTCTTGTTACTCCAGGGAGTGAGTCTTCTTCGAAGAGAAGAAAGAAGCACGGAACGTCGAAGAGGAGGGGGAAGAAAATCATCACTACTGAAGAGGAACCGGAAGTTGCACCGGTTGCACCTCCCTCTCCTTCTTCTCTTATGCCTATAGGTAGACCTGAAAAATTAATCATTCGGCCAGGCAAAGGGTCCAAAGGTGGCAAGAAGAAGTGAAGAGTCGGACTTCGGGCTTTTTGACTCCTTTTTTGTGTAATGGTCGGATGTTGTGCAGGCACCGGCCCCTGCTCTTTTTTTTTTATTTTGAAACCTGTATCTGCAATTGAATAAAATGATCCTTTATTCGCACAGACTCTTGTTTGAATTTGAGAATGCATTTATTATTCATTTTTGCACAAGTTTATTTATATGATATTGCGGTGAGCTTGTGGTATTTTGTATGTAACTATACCGTGTTGCCCCCATACCATAAGCTTGCTGCAATATTTTATACTTTGAGGAGACTTGCACTCTTATTTTCTGTAGAATGACTATTTCATTCGTGAAGAAATTTTTCATAGAGTACAACTCCTTTCATATAAGTTTTTACGCTTTGTCTTTCGAAGAAATCACTTTTTCCTTTTGGGTATGTACACATTTTGCCAAGTGAATTCTTCTATGTGGTAAAGCGGACCTCTGAATGTACTTTAACTTTCTTCCCTCTTTTTTTTTTTTTAGAATAGGTAATTTACTCTTCCTTTGAAAGTCAAAGTATGCTTCTTGATGAGGATTTTTCTTTTAAATAGAAATTTGTACCTCTGAGGAGGGATTTTTTCACGTTTCAACACTTGAAAGTTTTATTTCAATCTTGGTGAAACGTGTACCTCCAAAGAGTTGTGCCTTTGAAGAAAGCCTTTTCACGTTTCAACACTTGGAAGTTTTATTTCGATCTCGGTGAAACGTGGGCTTCTGAAGAGGTCTTTCTTTTTAATTGTGTCCCCGGGAGGGGGTTGTACCTCTGAGGAGGGATTTTTCACGTTTCAACATTTGGAAGTTTTATTTCAATCTCGGTGAAACGTGTACCTCCAAAGAGTTGTGCCTTCGAAGAAAGCCTTTTCACGTTTCAACACTTGGAAGTTTTATTTCGATCTCGGTGAAACGTGGGCTTCCAGGAAGGTCTTTATTTTGTTTTGCATTTCAACTCTGGTGAAGTGAAATTCCGAAGAGCGGTCGTAACACTTCAACTCCTGGTGAAATGTGCCTCCGAAGAGGTCTTTTATTTTGTTTGCATTCCAACTTTGGTGAAGTGAAATTCCGAAGAGCGGTTGTTACACTTCAACTCCTGGTGAAATGTGCCTCCGAAGAGGTCTTTATTTTGTTTGCATTTCAACTCTGGTGAAGTGAAATTCCGAAGAGCGGTCGTAACACTTCAACTCCTGGTGAAATGTGCCTCCGAAGAGGTCTTTTATTTTGTTTGCATTCCAACTTTGGTGAAGTGAAATTCCGAAGAGCGGTCGTAACACTTCAACTCCTGGTGAAATGTGCCTCAGAGAGGGTTTTCATCGCCTGGAAGTTACTCTCTCATGGTTGGAGGGTCATGACTCCTCCAATCTTTTTTGTTGAGTAGAGAACTTTCTTTTTTGTGGCGTATGACCCATTAGAGGTCTTTATCCTCCGAAGAGTTGTGCCTCCGAAGAGGACTTGTGCTGCCGATGATGGCTTTGGTTGTTCCTCTGTCCACTTGCTTATGCCCTTTTCAATGATCCTCTGCTTCCTCTTTTTTTTTTTCTTTTTTCTTTTTAGCTTTCGTTCCCTTTTCTCACAAGTAACTTGTTTAATCCAAGAAAGTGTGCTTCATTGTCAGGCAATTTCGTGAGAACGAGCGTTAGCTTCTTAATTGGATGTTTGTTTGTTCAAACGATCTCAATTTATTAGCAAAGACCCGTTTCAGTCGAAATCATAGGCCGTTCAATTGAAGTACTTCCTATCTAGGATTTGAATTCGGGGCTTTTTTGAAATTTGGCGAGGATCACTTGGTCTTTTTATGTGCAAGTTTCACTTCCATTGTCTGCAAAAATTTAAATCGACATTTCAGTAATACATTCTATGTACTTTTTATATAGAAAATAAAGCAAACATGTAATAATAATAAGGAACACAAGATTTATAGTGGTTCGGCCAGGAAATTGGGCCTACATCCACTTTATATTCTTTCATTATTTACTTGCATCAGTTTTACAATTGCCTTCAATTACACGAATCATACATTCATAATTCTTTTTACAATATTTCAACAAAATTTTCAAGTATAGTATGGACGCAAATGGTTGTTGTTCCATGCCCTTGGAATTTGATCTCCTTCAACAGTGGTGAGTTTGAATGTGCCGTCAAGAAGCTTCTGACCTATGACATATGGTCCTTCCCAATTTGGCCCAAACACACCTGTCGCTGTCATAATTCTCTTCAGGACTAGGTCTCCAATCTCAAAGCTGCGTTGGCGAACTTTGGAATTGAAATGTCTGGCTATTCTTTGCTGATGAGCTGCAATTCTGAGATTAACCTCATCTCTTTTTTCATCAAGGAGATCTAGCGCTTCAAGCTGTAGCTTTTCGTTTTCTGCTTGATTGAAATGGATTCTTCTGTGTGAAGGGACCTCTATTTCTACCGGAATCATTGCCTCTGACCCGTATGCCAACGAAAACGGGGTGTGCCCAGTCGCAGTTTTGTGAGTGGTTCTGTATGCCCATAGTGCCAGTGGTAGCTTATCGACCCAACCACCTTTTGCTCTTTCAAGTTGCTTCTTGATGGTTGACTTAATAATTTTGTTCACGGCTTCCACTTGCCCGTTTGCCTGCGGATGAGCCACTGCTGAGAAGCTTTTCCGGATTTTGAATCGCTTGCAAAAATCTTGGAATTCTTTACTTTCAAACTGAGTTCCGTTGTATGTAATTATTTTTTGAGGCACACCGTATCTGCAAATGATGTTTTTAGTCACAAAACTTATCATCCTTTTTGAGGTGATAGTAGCCAGTGGTTCAGCTTCTGCCCACTTAGTAAAATAATCTACAGCAACAATGGCGTATTTAATTCCAGATTTGGCAGTTGGCAACGGTCCTACAAGGCCTATTCCCCATATTGCAAACGGCCATGGACTGACCATCTGTGTGAGTTCAGTGGAAGGAGCTCTAGGAATTTTGGCGAATCTTTGACATCTGTCACATTTTCGGGAATACTCTGCTGCATCTCGATTAATTTCTGGCCAAAAATATCTGTATCGGATAATTTTCTTTGCTAATGTTTGGCCACCTGAATGATCACCACATTCTCCTCCGTGTACCTCTGCTAGGATTGCTTTAGACTCTTCCCTGGATACACATCGAAGTAATGGCATTGAGAATCCCCGTTTGTATAATCGGCCATCCTGGATTTTGTATCGAGAGGCTTTTCTCAGTAACTTTTGTCGTTCTTTTGAGTTCCCTGGTAAGGATCCATTGAGCAGATATTCTGTTATCGGAGCCATACATGATTCTTGCTCCTGAGACATGCTCATGATCCAATCAATGTCCATCTCATCAATGCTAGGAGTCGACAGGACCTCCACTGGAGTTAGCCCCAGAAATTGAGCTTCACCTGTGCTAGAATACTTTGCGAGAGAATCTGCTTTCGTGTTTTCCTCTCGAGGAATGTGACTTATCACGTAATGATCGAAATCACCCAGGAGCTCCCAAGCCTTTGACAAGTAGGCGGGCAGATTCCCCCCTTTTGCTTGGAATTCCTTTTTGACTTGGCATACAATAAGCTGAGAATCACTGAATATCTGTAACGCTCGGATGTTTAATTCTTTAGCAATCCTTGAACCAGCGATAAGGGCTTCGTATTCTGCTTCGTTGTTTGTTGAAGGAAATTCCAATCTTAGTGCATAGCATAATGATCGGCCTTCTGGGGTCTCAAGTACGACTCCGGCTCCAGAACAGTAGTCGTTTTTCGCACCATCGACATATAACTTCCATTGGATTGGGGAATCGTCGACTGTTTCCTCCTCACTGTTACCCTTATCTGTGAATTCTGCAATGAAATCTGCTAAAGCTTGTCCATTGATTGCTTTTCGGGGATGATAAGTGATGTCATACTGACTGAGTTCAATATTCCATTTTAGAAGACGACTCGAAGTTTCAGGGCGAAACAGGACTTGCTTTAAAGGTTGATCAGTGAGGACTTTGATAGGATGAGCTTGAAAATATTGCCTCAACTTCCTAGACGCAATTAGTAAGCAATAGGCAAGTTTTTCCAACTTAGAGTAATTCATCTCTGCCCCAGTGAGTCTTTTGCTGATATAGTAAACTGGATGTTGAATCCTTTTGTCTTCCCGTATCAGCGCTGCTCTTAAAGCATGAGATGATACTGCCAAGTATATAAGAAGATCCTCGCCATCGCCAGGCCTAGAAAGTATTGGAGGCGTCTCCATATGGCGAATCAATTCATCGAAGGCTTTTTGGCATTCGGGAGTCCAATCGAAGTTTTTCTTTCCTTTCTTTAGGGCGTCAAAGAATGGGATGCATTTATCTGTGGCTTTGGAAATGAACCGACTCAAGGCGGCGACTTTTCCATTGAGACTTTGCAATTCCTTCTTTGTTCTAGGGGCTTTGACTTCTTTCAATGCAGTAATTTGAGCTGGAGTGGCCTCAATGCCCCTAGCGCTCACGATGAAACCTAAAAACTTGCCGTATTCCACTCCAAATGAACATTTTAAAGGACTGAGCTTCATTCCGTATCTTCGGAGGACTGCGAACATGTCTGCTAAGTGTTCTATGTGATCCACCGCTTTCTTAGACTTTACTAACATGTCATCGACGTAGACTTCCATAGTCTTGCCCAGTTGCGGTTTGAACATAGCATTAACGAGTCTTTGGTATGTCGCCCCTGCATTCTTCAACCCGAAGGGCATAACTCTGTAGCAGTAAAGACCAGTGTCGGTGATAAAGCTCGTGTCCTCCTGATCTGGCTCATGCATCATGATCTGGTTATATCTGGAGTAATCATCCATAAAAGATAACAATTCGTGTCCCGCTGTTCCGTCTACCAGCTGGTCGATTCTGGGTAATGGGAAGCAGTCTTTGGGGCAGGCCTTGTTTAGATCTGAAAAATCGATGCATACTCTCCATTTTCCGTTGGCTTTCTTAACCAGCACTGGGTTTGAAACCCAATTCGGATAGGTAGATTCTTTGATAAAATTATTCTCCATGAGTCGATCAACTTCTTCTTTTAATGCCGCTGACCTTTCTGGACCTTGAGTTCTCCTTTTCTGCTTCACAGGTGTAAATTTTGGATCAATATTTAGAGCATGCACTGCAACTTCTGGAGATATTCCGCACATATCGGCATGAGTCCAAGCAAAAACATCCAGATTTGCCTTTAAAAAAGATATTAAGATATTCTGAATTGACGCATTAAGTTGTGAACCCACATTCAACACTTTGTTTGGGTCATTTGGGTCAACAGGTATTGGAATTGTCGTTTCCACCGGTACCACTCTATTTTCCCCTGCACTGACTTTTCTAGGGTCCATCTCTTTCCTTGCTCCGCTGTGCTCGCCAGTGCAGGGTCCGCCCTGTAATTGCTACAAGGCTGGTTCTTTGATGCGGACTGGGGCTGCCGCATTCTTTCCCATCTCTCTTTTTTTGGTTTCTCGTAGCTCTGTCAGATAACACTCTCGCCCAGCATTTTGATCCCCTTTTATAACTCCTACTCCATTGTCTGTAGGGAATTTAATGGTGAGGCACCACGGGGCAAGAACAGCTTTGAACGCTGCCAGAGTTGGACGACCAAGGAAAGCATTGTAAGCAGAAAATTCGTCGACAATCACAAAAGTTTGCTTGCGGACCATTTTTCTCTCTCCTTCTCCAAGTTCCACAAACAAATCAATGGTTCCTACTAGCTGTTTTGGCTCCCCAGTGAAGCCAGCAATTTTATGCGATGAAGCTTGCACATCAGCCATAGGGATCTTCATTTGGTCGAATGTTTTCTTGAAGAGGATATTGCAGGATGCGCCACAATCAATGAGAACTCTTCTGACAATAGCTGGCCCGATACCAGCCGAGATGACTAAGGGATCCAAGGTAGGAGCTTCAATACCTGCAGAATCCCTAGCTTTGAATACAATATCATCATCAAGAGTTCTTTGTTGCTTCAAGGGCGTAGCACCTTCCAAAACAAATACATCTTCCTCGGTCGGTACATACTTTAAAGCTCGGGTATACCTTTCCATCTCACCCCAGCTTCTGCCCGCGGGGTGAGGTCCTCCTGTAATGACATTGATAATGGGCCTTCCAGACTCATGCCCTGAAGCCTTCTCAATCGTCCTAGGCTGATGAGTAGGAGCCTGCTGCCCCTGACTAGATGAAGCAGGATTGTTGCTATTCTTTTTCACAAATTGCTGCAGTTTGTTTTCCCTTAGCAACTCTTCAATCAGATTTTTCAACCGTCGGCATTCGTCGGTTTCGTGACCGGGTTGATTATGGAAGCGGCAGAACTTCCCACTCTGTATAGCCTTTTTCCCGGTCCTTAGAGGAGGAGGTTTAGGAAAGTCAATAGAATCTTTAGTGGCAAGGTAGATACGCTCCGGCGTATCTGATAAAGGATTATATTCTGATGGCTTGAAGGATCGGGGCTTCTTCAGATTACTCTGCTTCTTCCCATTGTTATTTTCCCTTTTTTGCCCTACAGATTCATTCTTGCGTGGAACAACAGTGTTATCTTCGGCTTTTTCCAACACTGCCTTTGCCGGTACTGGGCGGCTTTCTAAGCGTATGAATTCATCTGCTTTTTTATAGAACTTTTCAAGGGAATTTGGTTCTTTCATGTTTAGCCATTTCCCAAACTCGCTCAACTTGTCAATACCTTCATCAGATAAGTCAATATCATTCGCGGTTCTGCATTGTCCACCTCAGCTAGCGCTATATTAAAGCAGTTTAAGAAAGATCTGATAGTCTCCCCTGGATTCTGCTCCAAACTTGACAGTGACATGATATCCTTGGCTTTTGAGGCGTATAATCTGAACTGCTCCTTAAACTTCCGGGTTAAGTCAGAAAACTGATCGATAGATCGGATTGGAAGTTTGGTGAACCAAAGTAGAGCTACACCTTCGAGATACACAGGAAAATATCGGCACTTTATTTCATCAGAGGCTCTGGCACCTGTCATGTGCCAATCATACTTGTATAAGAATTCGTTCGGATCAGTCATCCCCCTGTAAGCTGGAATGGTTGGTGGGACAAACTTCCTTGGGAATTCAGCCTTTAAGATTTTCTCAGTAAAAGGAGTTTTACTTGGGGCGAAACCCCATTCTTTCTCGTCTTCAACCCTCTGCATACTTTCTTTCATAATTTGACGGACCATTCCAGAAAGATACTCCTCATCATGTCGAGTTCTAGATCCACCAACCTCTGGGAGTGTTTGTTCAAAGGGGCTAGCAGCCCTTTCAGGAGCATTTCTTTCTTCAGCATCACGAATGTTGCCAGCAAAATTCCTTTCATTATCTGCCCGTCGACGGTTTGCCCTAAGCAAATCGTTCAACCTATTCAGAATTAGGGCATTCTGGGCATTCTGAGCCTCGAATTGTGCATTTTGGGCATTGATCTGTTGGTTCAGCCCTAAGATTGCGGCATCCAGCTCTGCTTTTGTAACTCCGACAGCTGGAGTGACTTGATTCGATATAGGGGAAGCGGAGGTTCCCTCTTGAATATTCCCAGATCTGACAGATCTAATTTTCCTTCCAGGAGCCATAATCTCGGATAGACTTCTGGTTTTCAAGGAAATTCTCTCTACAAACCTCTGTGAAGCAATGATGATAACTCGCCTGAGTTCAGTTCTCAGTGAAAGCACCAAAAATGTTAACGCTGAAATTTGAACGCTAACACCCCGGTGTATGAGTTATAGTTGTGAAAGCACCACCCGATAACTCGGGAACAGATTACAAGCAGATAATAGCGGAAAAACAGTAAACAACGACAATTTTATAGTGGTTCGGCTTAAGGGTATAGCCTACGTCCACTTTAAGTACTTTTATTGATGATATCGTTACAAGCTGATACAATTCTTTCTAAGTATAATACACTTTGGATTACAAGTCACTTAGAACAAGTAGCCTAAACTTCAATGGAGATTAGAGTCTTCAAATCCATGTTGGATGTGTGTGATCTTTTTCTCGAAGTTGTTTGTAGCGTTCTTCGTGTCTTGAGAGCTTTAAGTGTTGGATTGGTTTGGAATGCAGCAGAGTAACGGCGCTCGAAGAGAATGAGCCAAAAGTCCTTTGAATGTTGGAGGTGGCCATGTATTTATAGGCAAATTT
Organism: Allium cepa; assembly: GCA_030765085.1. Taxonomy (NCBI): domain Eukaryota; kingdom Viridiplantae; phylum Streptophyta; class Magnoliopsida; order Asparagales; family Amaryllidaceae; genus Allium; species Allium cepa. The sequence continues at coordinate 572,216,030 of CM060937.1, read as the reverse complement.
CTGGGCTGGAATTGTTTAAGTCATGAGTCGTGACCGACTCAGGATGAGTCGTAAGTCGTGACCGACTTAAATATCACGAGTCAGCAGGCAGCGACATAAGGGAAGCGGCATTGAGTTTGCTCCTTGTTGCTTAGGTCGCCAGCGACTTATAATAGGTCATTAGACATCTTAAGTCACTTAAGTCGTTTGAAAACTTAGGTCAGTCTGCCACATGAGTTGTTAACTCCATGAGTCGTTAACCCGTTGAGTCGGCCGTTACTTTTAAGTCGCTAAGGCTATAACCCGGTGAGTCGCTGTCCCTCCTGAGTCGCTGAGTCGTAACCCTTCAAGGTCGTTGAGTCGTAACCCTTCAAGGCCGTTGAGTCGGACTATTCTCTTAAGCTGCTAAGGTTACTAAGTCGTTTGCCTGTTGAGTCGTAACTAGATAGGTCGTTGATTCGGTTCATATGTTAGGTCGGTAATCAGTTGAGTCGGTGTTAACTCCCTTGGGCCGTAACCCTTTAAGTCGCTTTGAGCATTAGGTCATTAACCTAGTGAGTCGGTGACTCGATGAGTCGTGAGGCTTCCTGAGTCGTAGATCCTTCCTGAGCCGTTAAACACCTTAAGTCGTGGCTCACCCCAGGCCTTAACTCGTTGATTTCTTTGACTCGTGAGCTGGAACGGGGTTAACAAACTGCTTAAAAACACTTTATTCAAAATAATAGTTATGAAACTCTATAAAAATTCTTCAAGTAAACCGTTAACCAAAACTTCCTTTAAAATAAAAGTCATTTGTAAAATATAAATACTAAATAATTTACCTTCCAATCATAATACTGATTTAATAATTAACTACTAAACTTAACTATATAAATATTTACTTCTTAAAATCTTAAAAATTTAAGTAATAGTTTCATAAAGAACATTCTTTTAAAACACTTTAAAACTTTTAATTTTATACTTAAAAATCTTCCTTTAAAAACGCACTTAGCTTTTCAGGGAAATACACTTTCCATTCCAATGTTGCTCATCTAATCATTTATAAATCCTTCTCGATCTATCCCAATTTAATTTACGTCCCAATCCCGTAAATTTTCTTTTCTGCACTTTTAAAAATAAACTACTCTGTTATTTTTAAAACAAATTACCCTTTCCTTATAAATTCCACCGTGAATTTATAAATCCAAATCTATCCATTGATAAATATTCACTTTATTTATAAGCCCCATTTATAAATCCTATAGTCCCATTCTCCTTTTAATCACTATTTTAAAAACACTTAGTCGATTCTCAAACCGGTTTGCTAAATTTAATTCCCTTTAAAATAAATTCCTTTACTTACCCAAATTTATTCCCAAACCCATTTATTATATATTCACTCCTTTATTCCGATTTAAAATCTTATTTAAATCTGAAATACCAATTTTATACTTTATTTCAAAATTTTCCCTTTATTTTCCTCCAACATTTTAATCTTGAATTTAAAATAATCCTTTGTAATTCAAATCAATATTGCTTAAGTCCATATTTTTGAAGTCTTTTAATTTCACATTTATTCAAAATCTCCGTTCTTTCCATATTCTGAAATTTATTAATTAAGATTTCAACGTCAACTATTTACTTTTTCCAAATTCACCCTTTTAAATTTATCCTTCTTTACTATAAATTTTCTTACTTTAAATATCCCTTTTATTCCCCTTTAAAAGAAATTGAATACTTATATTTTTAAAATGCCACAATATATTCAGCAATATATTGACATCAAATAAATTAATTTTCCAATATAATATCATAGATTATCCAACATTTCGTATAACTGAATATGAAAATAAATTCAACATTGTTTAGGAATCCAGTTGGACCCCTCCAACTTGTTTTCTTACATTCCACAGATGTTAGCACAACAAATAAAATACCAATCCCACTTTCAGGAGAAGGGTCATCTGCTATTATCCGGGGAGCATAGGGTCTCATCCGCTATATAATGCGGGAATATCGATCACTCCAATATATATACACTACTCTATATAATATATCACATCCAGATTGATAATAAATTATCAATTCAAGCGATCAACCAATAATTTAAATTTTAACTATTTAAATTCACTAGCAATCCAATTTGAGTGAGATTAAAGCACATTCGCTCTTTGTTTGCAACCCATTTCCATCTCGACTATTTCTTCATGATTTTGGACCTTGTATAAACATTGTACGTTTTATTAATATTAGAAATAACCGAATAATTAATTTCCATTTAATAAATTTAATTTAAACTAATATTCCTTTGAAAATCTTTTAGTAACTTAAATAATTAAATAGGTCAATTAAACAAGCTAATCATCATAATACTTTATTCTAAAACAAACTAGTAACTTTAAAACGTATATATGTAAATTTATTTTTCTTTTGAAACTACATATATATACCTATAAAAAAATCTATATTGGTTTAAAAATCTAATTTTTATTATATAAACTCCTCACACATTATAAAAGTTCCCATTTTCAAAACCTCATCTCTACATGTATTTACTGTTTTAAAATAAAATACGTATGTGAATATATCTATTAAATCAAAATAGAACTATTTTATACTGTACTGTAATCGACATTTTTTTTCTTTTCTGCTTCCTGTGAATATATTTCTAACTAAAAGAGTTTTCTATTTTCTAAAATATGTATATATATTATTACTATTTTCTAATCCAGATCTATTTATTAAATTAAATTAAACAAAATAGCAAATACCTCAAAGCAACTTGCGATTTAGGCCATCGCCATCGCGACTCTACTCAACAACCCTCGTTGATGAACTCATCATCGAACCCGATCGACACTGCCATCCACGCACGTAGCAAACCCTATCACGACTCGCCTCTTCCCTTCGAACTCGTGACCCGCACAAACCTTTATCGAGCACCTCCATCGATGTCGTGCTAAAAGAGAAATCGCGACCCCTTGATTCGGTTCGAATCAAGTTCGATCACTCCTTGCATTCACAACGACCCTAAACCGAAGCCATGGCGACAATGTCGCGGCGCCGATCGCTACACCTCCTAGCATGAGATTGAATGTTTGCCTATCTTCCCTCACATCGCTTTTTTTTTTCTTTAACTAATTTTGTTTTGAAATTTCTATTCTGCCATTTTTCTTTTTGGTTTCGATTTTAGTTTTTCGAGTGAAAGGGAATGGAGATAGCCTGGGTTTTAACTGAATGAATTCGATCAGCTTATATTTCTCTCTTTTATATATATATGTGACTTCTATCATGAAAGAAAATGGGGAATGGGACGTGATTTGAAGGGGAAAAGAACTTTGTGTGCTTGAATGAATAAAGGGGGCAGAGTTGAAGTATTGAAAAAGTTCTGATGTGAATGGAATCTGACCAATCAACCAATATATATATATATATATATATATATATATATATATTCAAATTTTAAATTCAAATTGTCTCGATTTTGCAACTTAAAATCTTGACCTCCTATCGAGGCATGCCACTAGGCGTTTATAATGTTATACCCCTATTATGAGTGCAATGGAAAAGGTTTCGAGTTCTAATTCGATCGTATGGAGAAGAAAACTTTTTGGACCCAGTTATTAAATTAAATTTTTAATACAATTTTCAACGCGCTTACCTACAGTACGATCACTCGACAACTCCAAACACTATGAAATTTGAAATCCGCGAATACTACATTATTACGGTTCCAATGGAACAGGTTTCGTTGAATTTCGAGAGTGTGCCTCGGAAGGCTATTTTTAAATGTCCTTTAAACGATATATTCTCAAAACTAAACAAATCACTTTTAAATTCAATTTTAAACGTTTTATCATCTTCAGTATTATCAATATAAATTTTATAAGCCTTCAAATTTTTTTTAACGAGCTTGAAACTCCAGATTTCATATTGTACCCAATTTCCAATCGTTTAATTCAACTATTTACTTACCCAATAAATAGTTATATTTGAATTCCAAGTTAATAACTAACTTCTAAGTATTTAAAATCAATTAAATATTCCCATTCCAAATGTCCAAAATTCTGGGTCGTTACATTCCTCCCCCTTAAAAGAATTTCGTCCCCGAAATTTCTAGTTAAGAAGAATGGTCCAATACCTGTTTACTATTCCTTAAAACCAAACAGTTTTTAACAACTTTTCAAAACAATCTTTTTATTAAAGACACATTATGACCCTTACTAACTTTCCAAACCCATCGTTCCAAATAATATTATCCCACCGATAATTCAAATTATAGTTTAAACCAAATTTTAAACTTATCAAAATTTTCTAACTCCCTAAATTTTTCAAAAAATTTTGCCAATGTCTCCTTTGCGCAGCTAGCTCGGAACGACTACAAAATGCCTCTATGGGTCCCAAATTTTCGAAAGAAAACAAAAGCCAAGTGGCTAGATCAGAAAACCATCAAATTTCGTATGCCAATTTAAATACATACATTTGTCGGGCAATTCAAATTTATCTTCTGAAATAAGAAACACCAATTTCCTTTTGCTTTTAAATACGTGTATCCTACTTAGCCATAATATCCAATCACAGAATTCAAAACCATTTTATTTACTTCCTTTTCAAATAAATTCAAAATTTTCTTTACTTAAGCCTATACGATGCACATATATCATCCGTATGCAATACCAAATCCGATCGCTCACTCGATTATACAATTTCACTTTCGAACTAGTATCGTTCACCCGACTCCCTAGTGCGGACTCAGATATGGTTCCTTGATCAAAAACCATCATTCTCCCTGCATAGCAATATACTATGATAGAGAATTTCAGGATCATTCAAAATTCCATATTCAGGGTTCACCGTCGAAAATCGAGTGAAAATTCCAACTCGAATCAATATAACTATCTCGAAATTCTACGCTCAAATCTGGATCAAATTGTTATGCGAATAAAATAATATACATACATCCTACATATTTATCTCAATTGATTTTCAGCTATATGAACTCTCTTTTTATTCACATTTATTTTGATTTCCATTCACTTATTCACAATTATCATTTCATATGTCCTTATTAAACCTTCATTCACACATTTACTCAGTATATTTCTCAATTTTAAATTTACTTAAGAATTTCGCCATCCATTTTAAATTTCACCATTAATTTTACATTTACTTAGTATATTAAGTAATCCTTGCACTTCAAAGATCTTTATTCAATTCTAATTGTTTCCAATTCGAATGCTTACGTTGGATCAAAGTGATTTTTGAATGACACACGCTATCCGATCCCGGTCTCCTCAAACCAACATTCAACAATTTTAATAACGTTAAGTTATCAATAGTGGAAAACTACACTATTTAGGGTGTAAAGTTTTTGCATATGGAAATATCTTCCATATACTTAATTTATCTTGACTCATCTATTGAAATTAACTCCTTTGTATTAAACACGCATCTAACAGTTTGACTTGTCTATCCCTCTCTAGAAAATCAAGTTCTATGTCTCACAGATAGAGAAAACTTATTTATTGGCTTTTAGTGTTAGATACAAGATGACTTACTTCTAATAAAACATGTCATTGTTTTAGTTATAACTTATTAATATTAGTTTGGTTACTTAATGACACAGACAAAGAGAATCCTTTGTTTAAAACTTATTACTTATAAGCAAAGCTGCTTTTAAAAAAAACTGATCCTTGAAAATAAAGTAATTAAAAATAAAATATTTAGTTAATTAATTAAAATAAGTTTGGACCTTTTTTAATAATAATTAAATCTTAGTTTTATTGCTAATTAAATCTTAATTAAAAATAAATTTAAATCTTAATTAAATCTTAGTTAATTAATTAATAATTAAATCCTACTCGATAAGTAATTAATAAATAATTCAACTTAATTAAATAAAAATTAACATTTAATTAACTCTTTACTTAATTAATAATTAATTAAAACTCTCTTAATTAACTAATTATAATTAACTTAATTAATACTTAAGTACAAATTACCTTTACTTAATTAATACTCAAATATTAGTTATCCTTAATTAATCAATTAATTAATATTAAACTTATACTTAATTAAATAATAACTACCTTTTATATTTAAATTATGATTGAAAAAGATTTACAAAATATTTAAGATAAAACATTTTAGTTTAGAAAAGAGTGTTGGGTTTCCCGAACGGCAGCCATAACTACTATCGCTATGGTTACTTTTCAAACTAGTTTTATCGGTCTAATACCCTTCAAAACTCTTCTTTTGACTTATTTTTTAAAACATGGTAGGAAGCTTTTAAAAAGTTGAAATAAAGTTCGAAACTTTAAAACTTTTCTAGTAAATTAGAACAGAAAACATAAATTAAATCTTTAAGGTATCTCAAGTCACTTTAATAAGTAAAGATGCTATCTCTCTTAGCATATACAATACATACATGATTAAAACATATATTTACATGCTATAATAACAAACCATAAGCAAGATCACATTTTTCAACCATTCACAACATTTAGACTTTAAATTCAAGTCTAATCCAAAATCACATACAAGCACAAATATACCAAAACAAAACTATCACTATAATCCAACAAACAACTAATACTATATAACAATAATAAACAACATAACTAAAGTCTAAACTTTTCCTAAAAAAGTGATTTTTACTCACCACAAGTTTACGGAAACACACAAAATCAACACTCGAACTTGAATTGGCCTTAGATCTTGGATCTTACTTTGTAAAAATTTGATTTTGGCCTAGGGAAGTGAAAGTTTTGGCTTGCCTAGGGCTTATAGTGGCCTTAATTGTGTAGATTGTGTGCGCGCTTGATTTTGAAGGTGGAGAGGTGTAGGAAGAAGAATAAGGATTTTAAACAAGTTTTAAAGGAGTAAAATCGGAAAAAGAAAAGACTTCTAACTTCGAAAAAAAATTAGAGCCATTAAAATATTTTAGGAGCCTTGAAAACAAAATTGAAGTTTTTAAAAAGTAAGAGTGAATGGAAAACGAGAGAGAAAAAATGGAAAATGTTTTATACAAAGTGAGATACTTAAATTACCAAAAAGCCCTTAAGTACATTACTCTCCATTCATTTAGTGCCATATCGCTCCATCCCCTCTTCCTTTGTTACACGTGCAACTCACCACGGCTCCCTGTTTAGCCAACATGCCATTCACTTTCATGTACCATGATGTCAAGTTTAATTTACTGTAACGAACGTCGATTTTTCGTTGCCGAAAAACCGAATCGTTATGGTTTAAGAAGAAGAAAGTGGTAGAAGAAGAGAGAAAAAAAGATAGAATAGAACAGAAAGAAACAACAAAACAATATCAGAATTTCACAATCGCAGCGGAACAACATATAATAAATAAATGAATAATCTTTAAACAAAAGAACTATATCAGTTATTACATTACATCACATCACATTACATCATATCATCAGAGTGTACAACAACAAACAGCGGAAAAGAAATACTATATACTAATAATACGCCATGCCATCCAGCTTGCCTCCAGCAACTCCTGAATTCCAGAATATCCTGATAAACCTTACTCTAGACTGCCCGTGTGAAATTTGTGGGCACCCAGAGTTTAGAAAGGAAAACAATAAACTCCAAGTCAGTCATGCGACTGGTGTGAGAACTCAAAACAGTTTATCTTTAAAACAAAATAGAGGAATATTTTTAAAGTCGATTCACAATGCTTTTTAAAAATGAGACTACTATAAGGCCTCCCGCACACACACAATGCAATCACAGAATCGGAGGAGATTTCTCCTTATGATAGTCAAAGATGCTTGATACGCATTAAAAAGAAACATTGATTTATTACTATTGCATAGTGTAGAAAAATCATTTCGAAAATAAAGATATAAATCTTAGCCAGCATAGGCATTTCGCGCTTATGCCTACTATAGCTACCATCCAAACAGTGGGGCGCCACCATAAGTGAATGATAGGTTCTACAACTAAAACCGTACAAGATCGTATTGTTTCTTTGGATTTCCAACAAATGGTCAAGTCAAGGAACTTCCCATTGCCACATGGAAACGCCTCTGGAATGATGTCCCGAGAACCAAACCGGATCTCTGCCAACACAAGGCCGGGTTACCCCTAACCGGGTAACTACTGACACGAATATGTCATCCCCCGATCGTAACCGATCTATCCGAGGATCCTCGATTTCCAACAACCACAAAATTTGCAGCAACAACATAGGTTAAATATCTAGGCTTCATACCATGATACCACCTCTATCCAGAAGGAATGACATACACTAAAGGGGCGCTACCCCCTAATAACCTTGCCGCATCCTTCCTGTTTTGACCATTTCCGAGGTGTGAGGTCCGACGAAGTCTCATCCACAAAGCCATGCTTTATACAAAAGTTGTGCTTTAGGTCAACAAATGATCAAAGTAATGATCACCAAGATAAATGATCAAACAAATGATCATATCACAAATGATCAAACAATGATCATTTTACAGCAACACTCAGCATGCCACATTACCAAATTGGGAGTATATCACTAATAACCTTCAACTACATAACCTCTGAGCTCGTACGTCTCAGAGAAGGGTGTTAAGCTAAGAGAATAAATTCTCCGCCACCAACAGAAATATATTTGAAAGAAACCAGCTTTATATCTCGACTTGTAACGTCAGACATACAATCCACCCAAGTCTGTTCCGGGCTCGAACAGAACCGAAGGCACTTACAAAGAAGTCCTTGCATTCCGGATAATTTCTAATCACGTCCGGACTTCCCGTCACTAAGGCTGATAAAACCTCTATATCGGAGATCAGCCGATGCAGAGTAACTCAACGGTAATCCTTCCGTTTTCAAAAATATCCGGTCTTCAACACCGGTCATCAAATGTAATCCATTACGACGTATCACATATTCGGAATGGGTCATACGACCCCAAGGTCCTTTCCCGGCTAACCCGAATAGTGAGCGCTTATTCAAAAATAAGTGTGGCATTCAAATTCAAACAATCACAACAAATACCTATTTAAAGGTAAATATTGATAGTCGGTTATTTAACTATCAATAGGCGTGTTCAACATCACCAGATTCCAAATAATTTTCCAAATTATTTACTTTCCAAAATATCTTTACAAGATATATATTTTTCACACTACAACATTTGAAAACAAATTTTAAAATCACTTTTCACCTTTACCACTTTTGGAAACAAATTTCAATCATTTTCCTTATGCGAAATACTTTCATTTCGACATGGTTCATTTAAACCAATTAAATAAATCCCTACCGATTTACTTCATATTTGCGTTCCAAATCCGTAAATTAATTCCCACACTTCAAAAAATAGATCAAAGTTTATTTTTAAACAAATTCCCCTTTTCATTTATAAATTCCATAGTGAATTTACATTCCAAAATATTTATGAATATATGATTCCCAAATCGATTTCAAATATTCATTTTCAATTTGTCTTCAAAAAGATAAATTCTCAAAACATTTCATTTCACATTGGAAAAACATTTCCGTACTTATTTATTAATAAGTAATTCACAAATCCATTTATTTTCAACACTTAGAAAATATTCAATATACTTAAACCGAAATTAAGTATATATTTCATTCTTTAAGGAAATCATTCTCTTAAACATATTTATTTGGGCCAAAACGAATGTTGCGCAAAACATCGTTACGACAACCCAAAATCACTAGTATAGGGATTCGAAATTTAAATAGATATATAAATCCCAATACTATACAAAAAAAATTCCTTTCGGAAATCATTTACTATAACAACAGTGTTATAGTCCATCATTTCCTTCTATTTCTCGAAAACGTCTATTTCAACAATGAATGTTGAAATCTATGTTTTCGATGTTTACACCTTTTAAAACATCGTTAAAACGATTAACTTCAATTTAAAATATTCATTTTCCCAAGCATATACATTTTATTTGATAATATATTCACTGTCCAAAATCGTGAATATACTTCCTTAACCAATTTCAACATTCAATTTATCAAATTCCATTGATTTCGAATTTATAAACAATGTCTATAAATTCCATTTCTATATTTTATAACAACTTCGTTTTAGAAATATCCTTTATTAACCAATTCTATTTATATTCCATTTACATGTCGAAATCCGGTTTATAAGTAAATTACTTATAATTCATTTATTCACAAATCTATTCTTTTATATCAACACTAATTTATAAATCAAAAATTCTTATTTACATATGAATCTAGGTTCAAACTTTATTTTAACACTTATAAAAAGCTAATTTTATAATTTCTATATTTTAATTTATAAATATCAATTTAAAAATCTTTTATAATGATTCAAAATTCCAAATTAAACCATTTTATAAATTAATCACTATTTATTTCAAAAATCTTTTTCGGTTATATTTCTCAAAAATCATAACTTTTATAACTTTAAATATTATAACGTTTATTTATTTAAAATAAATCAATTCGAAAATTTAATAAACGTATAATTTCAAAAATCACTTTAAGAATCCCTTTTAAAATCAAAATCGTTATTTTTAAATTTCAAAATGGATCTGATGATGCAACAACACCAAATAGTCAATCACGACAACAAACATCAACAAATATCACAATATCTATAAATAAATCAATATAGTTGAGGAATCCAGTTGGATCCCTCCAACCTGTTTCCCTGCATCCACAGATGTTAGCACAATACCAATTCCGTTCCAGTACGGAATTATCACGGTATATGGGATTTAAAATATTATCCGCTTAATAGACGGCGCAATAGGGTCTCATCCGCTATACAATGCGGGAAATCAATTCCAAGTACATATATAATACCAATTTCACTGTACTATGAAATATTCGCGGTATATGTTTGTAATAAATAACCTCCGCTTACTAACGGCGTATAATGTCTAGTTTAACAATCAATAGATAACATTCATCATTCAAACATGCATTCAAGAATTTTAAATCTAACTATTTAAAATTAAAATCGAAACCTATTCGATTGAGTGAGAAGTTCTCACCTTGATTTTAATTCCGTTTCAGCTTTTATTTCGAATAAAATTAAACGCGCGTTTAATTTTACCCGAAATTTTCGCTTGCTCCAATCAACTCCAAACCAGCTCCATAGCGTAGTGCTCATCCACACGATTCCAACGCAATTAGTTTCGTGCGTTTTCGACCTCGTATGAATAAGTTACATCATTTTAAAGTTTACGCGAATTTATAACATATAAATTTACAATTTTTTTTTATTTTAACCTAGATTGCAATCCAGACCGTTGCTTTCAAACCCCAGGATCAGGGCCGTTGATTGATGCTTCTCCCCCCTCACGTTACTTCGAACGCAGCTAAACCCATGGAGCCGCCAATCTTCCTCTCATTTACGCGACTTCACCACACAACTTCACGTCGATCGGGGAGTGCCAAACGAAAGCTCGTCCCTTACTCTACACTCGGCTTGAACATGGCTAAGCTCGGCCTCACCCTGACTCCCGAATTCCGTGCCCAATCAAAGACAAACACGGCCGGATAACTCCCCCCGTAGTTGACGATTTGACGAAGTAACCGTATGGATTGAAAGCTCTTGCTTAGCTCTACAACTTTCGTGTTGACAAGTTTTTCTAAAAACGTGTGGATTGGGAGAGATTGAGAGGAGAAGATTCGAGCGTTTCTGGCCTTTGAAATGAGAGCGGCGGCCGGCATAGAATTAGGGTTAGATTTTGTTCTTGTTGCAAATGAAAATAATGAAGGCCTTTTATAGAAAATTTCCAAATTACTATTCATCCAAAATTTTCGGAACTCCAAACGAAGCGTGCCAGTTGGCGTTTCTAAGGTTTACCCCGCGTTCCGGACACAATGGAACGTGTTTTGGAGGCTAATTCGATCATCTGTGCGAGTTATGGCAATAAACGTTCGATTTAAAATTAAATCGGTAAATCAAATTTCTAGGCGTTTTAGCTTGCCCCGGACAAACGGTAAATCCAATTGACACGAAATTTGAAACCATACAATAATATTACATTACGGATCCGATGAAACTAGTTTCGTCGAAATCCGAGACTATTTGAAAAATGGCTATTTTAACTCGCCAAATTAATATTAAAACAATTTCGATGCGTTTCGAGCTGCCACGATCAAACGACAACTCTGATTGCTACGAAAATTGAAATCCGATAATAACAAACTATTACGGATCCAATGGAACTAGTTTCATTCAATTCTTAGACTGTTCGAAAAATGACTAATTTTCAATCGATAATTAAATATTAAAATATTCAATTTTCACAAATTAACTTTTAATTTAATTTTAAAAGTTCTATAACATTACTATAACTTCAATATGATGAAATAAAATTTTACAAATCATTTTCAATCATATTAAACCCAATTTTCAATTATTTTTGTACTTTAACATATTAAATTATCGATTTAATTGTCCAATTAAATCCAATATTCGAAAAATAAATTATTCGACTTATAAATTTCACTTATTAATATTTAAAATTAATTAAATATTTATATTGTAATTAATATAAATTCTGGGTCGTTACATTTACATTTCGTTACTTTTTATTTTAAATTTTTAGAAAAAGAGACACGTCTCCCTTATACTTGCTTAAGTAAACAAACATTCACCATTCACCATCCTTAACCATTATATATTATTTGAATATGTAATTGTACATGTATGACAAGGTATTCATCACGACTTAAACAACTTTTAGATGACGAAGAATTAAAAATTTTGAAAAAGCTTTCCGATCACATTTTCTGGTTTTCTTTGAACTAATTATTTTTGTAAATCACATTTGGAAAACCATTCCACCGTAACTAGTTTTGAATTAAAAAGGTATATTTGGGTAGTAAAATCCATGAATTAATTATTTAATAATATATCAAATATCCATATTTAAAGTGATTGAATTTTGGGTCGTTACATTCTCCGCCCTTGATAGAATTTCGTCCCCAAATTAGCACACAAGAAGGTAACCCAAGCTAACACAAAAGGGATATATTATAAATCATAAAAGATAATACCTTTAATCAGCGAAATCTTTACAAATAAAAATTCTCCAACAGTATATTCCAAATCCCTATGTGTAACGACCCGTAAATTTTAACGGTTTTAATAACATTATTAATTGAAATTTTGTGGGATTTTTAAATGAAATTTTGTGGGAATTTCAGATAAAATTTTGAAATATAAATTAGATATTTGGAATGCATCTAGTTAAACATAGTAACTGGTAAATTTTCGTCCGAAAATATGAAAGTTTATTTCTTGCGTAAATTTACTTCAATTTAATTAGTTAAAAAGCGATGAAAATAAAACGTTTTCAAAACCAAAATATTTTTACATAGAAAAATTCTAAATCATCTTCTGAGCAAGATATCAGTTTGTCGTTTTTCTAAATTCGGACATCTTTAGCTCCGTCGATCTTATTTTTCTGTGATTTTCATGCATTTTCCGCTATTAGAAATTTTGAATTTTTATAATTCAATCGCACCACTGATATCTGTACACCGTTTTGATCGTCTCATCGTGCTGATCTCAATGGTATATTTAATTCTGTGTTTTGAAGCCCGGTTCGCAGTGGAATCCACAGTAACGTTTTACCGTATCGGTAACTATTCGGACGCTTTTGTTTCTTGTGCCTTTTCGTTGTTCCGAGACAACCTAATAGCTGTCTGCTTTTATTAATCTCTAAATTCGTGCCTGACCTTCCCTATTCCCTATGTCAATATAATTTCAATTGTTCCATTTTATAAATTTATGCGTTTACGTTAGAAAATAATATAGTTGCATTTATAGTGCTGGCATGTTCGTGCCTCTTTCTCTCTTGAACTGCCGCTTCCTTTCACCTTCCATATTGACGTTCTTTTTTTAGCTGGAAAAAAAATAAACAACATGCAAATCAAAGCTCACATATTTTAGGCTTTCACAAAAGAAATAGAGGCAGGTTTGTGTTTTCTTCCAACCTGCACCACACTCCCAAACGTATCTTCTTTCTCCCCTCTTTCACCATGCATTCACTTCATCAACCAACTTCTCATCCTCTCCAAAGAATGCAACATGTCACCACCCCACTCTTCTCCACTTCAACGCCTCACCGCTCCAAAGGCAACACGCATTCGCCGACCCTGACAATGAACGGACCACCAGCCTCCATATCTGACTCTCCCATCTTCCAAACAAGCGGCCTCTCGTCAACCCCTCCATTTGTCCCACTGATGGCCACGTTACAGCCGCGTCTCCGGCCAGTGCTATGCCATTTGGCCACCGGGGTACATCGCCTGCAAGCCGCGCCTTTTCCCCACTTGCTATCAGATCCGCCGCTCTTACTCGATCTCTCTGCCTTTCTCTACCGAAGTCTCGGCCCAACCATGCGTGCCTCTACCACTGTCTAACAGTATGCAACCTTCTGTCAAAAGAAAAAAAAGGAGATGTGGTATATTTTGATTTTTAGTTTGATATTTTATATAATGTAAAAGTTATACTAAAGGTTATTTTGATAAGCTACTCTTGTTATAGGAATCATATATTTGGTTATATCTTGGACCCTTTGTTGTACATTATAGACAACTTTAAATATATGTTAAGGTGTATGTCTGCATTTGATCATGCATACGAAACCCATATGTTGTATATTGTCTGCAAGTGTAGGAAGTCAGCATTTTAACATGTATGTGTATACAATTGCTTCATACGGTTTGTCTGCATAGGTGATATTAAAATAGCTTACACATATATGTTTGTCTTATTTCATACATACAGTTTGCATTTTTTTATTTGCATGGTTCGTGAATATTTTGAGTAGTATGATATAGGCTTGTATATGTATTTGCTAGATCGAATAGTCGATCTGTTACTTCATGATATATATGTCAGTATATAAAGTGGTTTGCATGCATATATTCTATTCTATAACAATATTGTATTGAATGCTAATATAACAGCATAGAAGTTTATATGTGGTCTGATCAAGTTAGAGATTTGCAGGCTAGATATAGAGTAGTGTAGGAAGTATTGTCATTCACCTGCATACGCATAATAGCATCTGCAGTAATAAAATTATCGATAAGTATAATATATTCTACATAAGGTTTATGAACAAGTTGCATATAGGTTACTACACGCTTTTCATATATTGTTTATATTTTTCGGTTATAATATACAGTGTTATATGCATACTAAACTATAACATTTTATTTTGTATTATATTTTATTTTACTGTACACATATGTAATTGTTAAACTCACAGATATTAGCTAATATATATCTTTGTTCTGTGTACAATAATACTATATGTTATGTATTCGCATGTCAGTAATACATTTGTCAAACTATGATATTTAGTTAAGTATATATTATCTATGTAAATATAGAAACATTAGAATAAACAAAGTTTATCTTTTTATGTGTTGATTTAAGATATGATAGGAAATTATGTCATTTTAATATATGTGTTTAAATTTTTTTATTTTCTTTGAGGAAAATTTTATAATAATAGTACATAATTCGTTTAGGTCATAATAAGATAATTTGATTTATTCTTCTCAAATTTCATCTATCAGCTTTGTCTGTCGTGCCTGCTTTTCTTCATCGAATCGTGCCCATCTAGCGTTGCTTTGAAATTCGTAGCCTGTTTTTTTGGTCAAATCCATCTAGCCTCGAAAGGTGAGCAATCACTCACGATTATTGTTCTTTTATTTATTAAATTTAATTTCAATTGAAACGACAATTGAAATATGCTTTTGTTAGTTATTTATACTAATAAATATATGCAATTACCTGTATCGGTTCACCTGTGACATCTGACACCATTATCTGTTAATTATACGACGATAATCCCGTTTGGTTGATAATTGATTGATAGTTTGTTGTTTATATTGGATGTTGAATCGTAATGAATAAAGTGATAAATATGAAATTGAATTTGACGTAGAATAGTTAGCGACTTGAAATTGATATATATGTTGAATTTAATTAGACGAACTTGTATAATATGAACCCTTTGAATGTTTAAATTAATCGACACGTTGAAAATGGTAAATTTCCCTTGAACCATTTGAATTTGTGTTGTATTAATTGATGAAGTATGAAATTGAATAATTGATGTCGAGTGTAGAACCGCATAAAAAATAGTGTAATAAACTTTAATCTACATGAAATGATAGTGTAGATTCTAGAAATAATTATATTAATTTGCACAAACAACAATGCAAATTAGTATGATTATTTCGGGATTATTTGAATTGATTATTGGATTGTTATTGATGGTTGCTATTACTTATTTATTTACTTTGACACCATCCCAGTTATTACACTGCAAGTTCCCTTTGCTATGCTTTGATTTTTGAATTGAATTAGAATCGGGTTGAAATGATAAATACCCAAAAATTAACTTGACTTACGATAGAGAATTAAATAAACCCGATTGGTAATTTGATTTAAAAATAAAATGAAGATTTTATTTTAATAAATAATAAAGTTTTGAAAAGAAGTTGGAATTTGAATTCAATGAAAGGAAAATGTTAATATTTAATTTTTGAAACAAAATATTAACATAGTAGTTATTGAAAGAACGTTGTTTTAAATAAATCATTCGATAATAAAATTTGGAGTTATTCATTTAATTAAGTGTGAAATGATTTAATAATTAAGTTGAATTTATAATTAAGTTGAAATGATTTGATAATTAAGTTTGAATTTATAATTAAGTGGAAATGATCTAATAATTAAGTTGGAATTTATAATTAAGTTTGAAATTATTTAATAATTAAGTTGAAATTATTTAATAATTGAGTTTTGAAATTATTTAATATTTTAATAAGATCGAATTATTTGAGAATTAAATAAATTTGAATTCTTTTATAAGAGAAATTGAACTTTTGATTAAGTGAATTTGAACTTCGTTAATAAATAAAATTGGGTTTCTTCATTTATTAAGTGTTGGAAAATTATTTAAGTAAGTTAATAGGTGTAATTGAACTTCTTGAATATGTAAATTTAGTTCTTAATTAATTGATTTTTGAAATTTGTAACTAAGTAAAGAAATAAGTGAAATTGAATTTCTTTGACAAGAAATAAAATGCGATTTATTGAAATTAACGTAAGACTTGTAATTTAAAGAATTAATTTTACGAATCTAAATGAACTCAATTTGTAAGTTGATATAATGAAGTCGAACTTAAGAAGTTGATTTAATAAATTAGAAATTTAATAGAAATTATTTTGAATGATAAAGTAACTTAACGAATATTGAATGAAATCGATAAATGAGTTTAAATTGATTTGAATGTTAAATTAAGTTAATTTAAAAGATTTCAGAATAAAATTTATATATGAACCTGAATCAATATTTGAATTGTTTTAAATAAAATTGAAATTGAATTATAGAGTTTTGAAATGGTAAATTTGGAAGTTTGAAATGTAAATTTTGGAAATTGATATAGAAAGACAAATGAAATGTTGATTTTAAATTCTAATTGAAATTGAATTTGTTCGGTTTGAAATTTACTAAACGACCAATCGATGTAATAATTACGAAAGTTATTAAAGAGGCTGGAATCGGTTATGGATATACTCTCTATCTAAACCGAAAACCACTTTAATAACTATACGCGGAGTGATGATCCAGAATGAAGTGGTTGGAATGATGTACGTAATGACCGAAGAAAGAGAACGACAATGGACAGCCTTGACACTTGTGTCAAATTGGAAATGACTAAAATCAGGAGCTGTGTCGGGCCAAATGGGGTTAGCCACCTCGAGCGAACACACTTCTTCGTAACTACTACTCATTACTTGTTATTTATTGGTGCACCCTAGGAATTTCAGGAGTGTTGTTTCATGGTGTTGTGATTGTTGCGGCGATGCGTTCTCACCAGTCCGGATCAGGCAAACGGTAGTTTCACTACCCTGGGTATTGCCTCATGTGCGTTGTCATACTTGTATCCCTATATACGCGACCACTACGAATTTGTTTTGTGTTATACCTATGGAGTACTCCCTGATATCCCACTAGTTTGCGGTGAAGTTTACAGTGCTGTATAGACTATGGCATTTATATAAAATGTGTTAAGGGGGATAATGGTAACGCCTTAACACTATTTTGATACTTTATATTACTGATAGACATTATCTATTTAGCGTGCACTACTACATAGTAGATAGTTTAACGGATCCTTAGAGGATGGTGATTCCAACATCCTTTGAGTTACTTGTATTTCGATTGCTTTTTCACTTGAGTTGGATTTATTGATACGAGAATATTAATACCGACTCGAGTGTTTTGTGTTTTGCTTTACACTCGGGTCAGACTGAGTGTACCAGTATTCAAGGCTCACCTTTGGAGTTGGAGCTTTGCTTGAAGATCCATCCATCTATTCTGCTTTCAGTATTCGATGATTCCAGTGATGTATTCTGATTTGTACTTGATGTATCGTATTTCTCTTTTGTTGTAAACTCTGATGTATCTATATATTTATATAGTAGCTTCATGAACTACTATCTCTTTTACTTCCGCTGCATATTATTACTCTGTGTCTGTGATTCTGTGATTATTTATTTACTGTATATCCGAGTTTTGCAAAATTTTAAATTAACAATTCGGTATTTTGAATTATTCAAGTCCGACGTGTGCGGATGCGAATAGTCCAAAATAGCGGGTCGTTAAAGTTGGTATCAGAGCTTTTGGTAGCTCTAGGCAAAACTTAGCATATAGGGTAAATGTATTTACAGAATCACTTTCATTTGAGTTTTAATCTCTTCCTTTTAACTCAATTCCATTGAATTTTGGAACGTTCTCTACGGTTTCAAAATTCAATCATATCCCTCACTATTTATCTTCTTTTGATTCTGGAATACCACATAACTCCACTTCGAATGATCTTTATAGTGAGTCGGCGGTCTCGCCAATCTCAAATTTATTTGTAAATGGGTGAAACGCATATACAATAGGCATTGAATTACCGGAGATTTCTGTATCCTCGGTTTACGATGTTATCTATCTTCCGCTATGCCTGAATTCTATTTCTTGAGATCGAATGTTCATTTACCTCGGAATTCAACATCGATCTTATTCTTGAAGTTACGGTCGACCCGGTTAAGATTGGTCGTAAATTAAATGAGCCTATCCATCTCTCGATTCTGTTAATTGAACGATCTTATCTTTTCTTTCGAACTTATATTGGAATCAAAATTCTCTTTGATTTGATTTCCATAAAATTTGAATCTCTATACTTATTTTGAAATCCATTATTGTATCGCCCAGCGAGGAAGGTATTGTAAATTTATATTTAAAACGTTTAATATATTGTGTTGTTGGAGTTGTTGATGTTGATTTGGGTTTTCTATCGATTCGTATGATCAACGCTATCGATAGGATTTTCAAAACGCTTGAGCAGAGCAAACTGACACAATAATATTTTCAAATTTGGTGAATAAAATGGTTTTGTATAATTATATTATATATAATCATAAATTTTTCTGAAATTAAAAGTTTAATGAATCTGTTGTCCGAAATGTTAAAAATTTAATTCTCATTTATTGTTTTATAAATCATTGACTATTGCACAATATAAATAAATGAATTTATAAAACCTGGTTTGTAAATTTATTTGGAAATTTAAATGAATGTAAATCAAGAATTTGAGAATTTGATTTTCGGTGATTTCAAACTTTGATTTTAAAGTTTTAAAGTGTATAGTATTTAAAGTATTTTCGAACAGAAACCATTTTCAAAGAATTTTAGATGTTTAAATCAGTGCTCTTCTTTTTGTTGCTGGAAAATAATTTCGGTGGTGGCGGCCGCATCATCGACATTCATTTTCGAGTGTCGAAGTGGAGAGATTATTCTGTAGCTTTACTACGGTTTGTTTTGGAAATAAATTAATGTGAAATTCTTAAAATATGATTTGAATTGTTATATATATATATATATATATATATTGATATATGATTTAAATCTGATTCGATACATCATATATATTTATTTATCTCTAAATAAATTTGAAGTTACTCGGAAATTTAATTTTTAAATTTATGATAAAGGATAATTTCAATTATAAAATGAAATCAATATTTTGAGTAAATAATTAAGCCTAAATAATTAAGTTAGAAAAGGTTACTTGTATAATACTCAATTTCATTCTATATAACTTATCTAAATTTTCAAAAGTTAACTATGTAATTGAATATTATACAATGTAAAAAATATCAAAGGAATTTTCTTCAAAATAATTTGAGCAGTTATAATAAGAATAATTATACTTAATATATATGTGATAGGATATTAAGTGGAATAAATTTAGTAATAATTTAGAATAAAGAAGAATTAAATTTGTCGAATAAAGCACGATTATAATAAAGGACAATTCGAATTTATGATCTTTGAAATTGTTAATTTAAGAAAATTGGATAATATACAATATAAATTGTCTTTATAAATAAAATGTGAGTGCGTATAATAAATGTTATTCACTTAAATTTTAAATTATAAAATGTTTATGGAGATAAGTAGAATAATAAGTTAAATAAATAATAGGTGTGATTAATAGAAGAAATTTTTGTTTTGAAAGGTAATAAATTGAATTAAATCAACTTAAGGGAGTATCTTGAATTAATTGAATTTAAACTGAATTTCATTTGAAAAAAAAGAACCTTTTGTACCTAACATTAACAAACGTGAAGTCAAATCGATTTAATGGAAACCTTGAATTTAAAACAAATTGTTGAATATGAATTAATTTAAATTGAAATTTATATGGTTTAAATTAATTGTTTATTATGTAATTCAAGCCTATTTTTTTTGATTGTTTCTATTCTCTTACCTCCTTCCTTTTCGATGACGAAAAGTTTTGAGTGGGGGAGAGTTGTAACGACCCATAAATTTTAACGGTTTTAATAACATTATTAATTGAAATTTTGTGGGATTTTTAAAATAAAATTTTGAAATATAAATTAGATATTTGGAATGCATCTAGTTAAACAATGTAACTGGTAAATTTTCGTCCGAAAATATGAAAGTTTATTTTGTGCGTAAATTTATTTCAATTTAATCAGTTAAAAAGCGATGAAAATAAAACGTTTTCAAAACCAAAATATTTTTACACAGAAAAATTCTAAATTATCTTCTGAGCAAGATGTCAGTTTGTCGTTTTTTCAAATTCGGACATTTTTAGCTCCGTCGATCTTATTTTACTGTGATTTTCATGCATTTTCCGCTATTAGAAAATTCGAATTTTTATAATTCAATCGTACCACTGATATCTGTATACCGTTTTGATTGTCTCGTCATGTTGATCTCAATGGTATATTTAATTCTGTATTTTGAAGCCCGGTTCGCAGTGGAATCCACAGTAACGTTTTACCGTATCAGTAACTGTTCGGATGCTTTTGTTTCTTGTGCCTTTTCGTTGTTCCGAGACAACCTAATAGCTGTTTGCTTTTATTAATCTCTAAATTTGTGCCTGACCTTTCATATTCCCTATGTCAATATAATTTCAATTGTTCCATTTTATATATTTATGCGTTTACGTTAGAAAATAATATTGTTGCATTTATAGTGCTGACATGTTCGTGTCTCTCTCTCTCTTGAACTGCCGCTTCCTTTCACCTTCCATATTGACGTTCTTTTTAGCTGAAAAAAAAATTAAACAACATATAAAACAAAGCTCACATATTTTAGGCTTTCACAAAAGAAATAGAGGCAGGTTTGTTTTTCTTCCAACCTGCACCACACTCCCACATATCTTCTTTCTCCCCTCTTTCACCATGCATTCACTTCATCAACCAACTTCTCATCCTCTCCAAAGAATGCAACATGTCACCACCCCACTCTTCTCCACTTCAACGCCTCACCATTCCAAAGGCAACACGCATTCGCCGACCCTGACAACGAACGGACCACCAGCCTCCATATCTGACTCTCCCATCTTCCAAACAAGCGGCCTCTCGTCAACCCCTCCATTTGTCCCACCGATGGCCACGTTACAGTCGCGTCTCCGGCCAGTGCTATGCCATTTGGCCACCGTGGTACATCGCCTGCAAGCCGCGCCTTTTCCCCACTTGCCATCAGATCCGCCGCTCCTACTCGACCACTCCGCATTTCTCTACCGAAGCCTCGGCCCAACCATGCGTGCCTCTGCCACTGTTTAACAGTATGCAACCTTCTGTCGAAAGGAAAAAAAGGAGATGTGGTATATTTTGATTTTTAGTTTGATATTTTATATATATAAGTTATGCTAAAGGTTATTTTGATAAGCTACTCTTGTTATAGGAATCATATATTTGGTTATATCTTGGACCCTTTGTTGTACATTATAGACAACTCTAAATATATTTTAAGGTGTATGTCTGCATTTGATCATGCATACGAAACCCGTATGTTCTATATTGTCTGCAAGTGTAGGAAGTCAGCATTTTAACATGTATGTGTATACAATTGTTTCATACGGTTTGTCTGCATAGGTGATATTAAAATAGCTTACACATATATGTTTGTCTTATTTCATACATATAGTCTGCATTTTTTTATTTGCATGGTTCGTGAATATTTTGAGTAGTGTGATATAGGCTTGTATATATATTTGCTAAATCGAATAGTCGATCTGTTACTTCATGATATATATGTCAGTATATAAAGTGGTTTGCATGCATATATTCTATTCTATAACAATATTGTATTGAATGCTAATATAACAGCATAGAAGTTTATATGTGGTCTGATCAAGTTAGAGATTTGCAGGCTAGATATAGAGTAGTGTAGGAAGTATTGTCATTCACCTGCATACGCATACTAGCATCTGCAGTAATAAAATTATCGATAAGTATAATATATTCTACATAAGGTTTATGAACAAGTTGCATATAGGTTACTATACGCTATTCATATATTGTTTATATTTTTCGGTTATATTATAAAGTGTTATATGCATACTAAACTATAACATTTTATTTTGTATTATATTTTATTTTACTGTACACATATGTAATTGTTAAACTCATAGATATTAGCTAATATATATCTTTGTGTTGTGTATAATAATATTATGTGTTATGTATTCGCATGTCAGTAATACATTTGTCAAACTATGATATTTAGGTAAGTATATATTATCTATGTAAATATAGAAATATTACAATAAAGAAAGTTTATCTTTTTATGTTTTGATTTAAGATATGATAGGAAAGTATGCCATTTAAAAATATGTATTTAAATTTTTATATTTTCTTTAAGGAAAATTTTACAATAATTGTACATAATTCGTTCAGTTCATAATAAGCTAATTTGATTTATTCTTGTCAAATTTCATCTATCAGCTTTGTCTGTCGTGCCTGCTTTTCTTCATCGAATCGTGCCCATCTAGCGTTGCTTTGGAATTCGTAGCCTGTTTTTTTGGTCAAATCCATCTAGCCTCGAAAGGTGAGCAATCACTCACGATTATTGTTCTTTTATTTATTAAATTTGATTTCAATTGAAACGACAATTGAAATATCCTGCTGTTAGTTATTTATACTGTTAAATATATGCAATTACCTGTATCGGTTCACCTGTGACATCTAACACCGTTATCTGTTAATTATACGATGATAATCTTGTTTGGTTGATAATTGATTGATAGTTTGTTGTTTATATTGGATGTTGCATCGTAATGAATAAAGTGATAAATATGAAATTGAATTTGACGTAGAATAGTTAGCGACTTGAAATTGATATATATGTTGAATTTAATTAAACGAACTTGTATATGACCCCTTTAAATGTTTAAATTAATCGACACGTAGAAAATGGTAAATTTCCCTTGAACCATTTGAATTTGTGTTGTATTAATTGATGAAGTATGAAATTGAATAATTGATGTCGAGTGTAGAACCGCATAACATAATAGTGTAATAATCTTTAATCTGCGTGAAATGATAGTACAGATACTAGAAATAATTATATTAATTTGCACAAACAACAATGTAAATTAATACGATTATTTCAGGATTATTCGAATTGATTATTGGATTGTTATTGATGATTGCTATTGCTTAGTTATTTACTTTGACACCATCCCAGTTATCACACTGCAAGTTTCCTTTGCTATGCTTTGATTTTTGAATTGAATTAGAATCGGGTTGAAATGATAAATACCCAAAAATGAACTTGACTTAGGATAGAGATTAAATAAACCCGATTGGTCAATAATTTGATTTAAAAATAAAATGAAGATTTTATTTTAATAAATAATAAATTTTTGAAAAGAAGTTGGAATTTGAATTTAATGAAAGAAAAATGTTAACATTTAATTTTTGAAACAAAATATTAACATAGTAGTTATTGAAAGAACGTTGTTTTAAATAAATCATTCGATAATAAAACTTGGAGTTCATTTAATTAAGTGTGAAATGATTTGATAATTAAGTTTGAATTTACAATTAAGTTGAAATGATTTGATAATTAAGTTTGAATTTATAATTAAGTGGAAATGATCTAATAATTAAGTTTGAATTTATAATTAAGTTTGAAATTATTTAATAATTAAGCTGAAATTATTTAATATTTGAGTTTTGAAATTATTTAATATTTTAATAAGATTGAATTATTTGAGAATTAAATAAATTTGAATTCTTTTATAAGAGAAATTGAACTTTTGATTAAGTGAATTTGAACTTCGTTAATAAATAAAATTGGGTTTCTTTATTTATTAAGTGTTGGAAAATTATTTAAGTAAGTTAATAAGTGTAATTGAACTTCTTGAATATGTAAATTTAGCCCTTAATTAATTGAGTTTTGAAATTTGTAACTAAGTAAAGAAATAAGTGAAATTGAATTTCTTTGACAAGAAATAAAATGCGATTTATCGAAATTAACATAAGACTTGTAATTTAAAGAATTGATTTAACGAATCTAATTGAACTCAATTTGTAAGTTGATATAAGAAGTTGATTAAATAAATTGTTTTGAATGATAAAGTAACTTAACGAATATTGAATGAAACCGATAAATGAGTTTAAATTGATTTGAATGTTAAATTAAGTTAATTTAAAAGATTTCAGAATAAAATTTATATATGAACCTGAATCAATATTTGAATTGTTTTAAATAAAATTGAAATTGAAGTATAGAGTTTTGAAATGGTAAATTTGGAAGTTTGAAATGTAAATTTTGGAAATTGATATAGAAAGACAAATGAAATGTTGATTTTAAATTCTAATTGAAATTGAATTTGATTCAGTTTGAAATTTACTAAACGACCAATCGATGTAATAATTAGGAAAGTTATTAAAGAGACCGGAATCGGTTATGGATATACTCTCTATCTAAATTGAAAACCACTTTAATAACTATACGCAGAGTGATGATCTAGAATGAAGTGGTTGGAATGATGTACGTAATGACCGAAGAAAGAGAACGACAATGGATAGCCTTGACACTTGTGTCAAAGTGGAAATGACTAAAATCAGGAGCCGTGCCGGGCCAAATGGGGTTAGCCACCTCGAGCGAACACACTTCTTCGTAACTACTACCCATTACTTGTTATTGATTGGTGCACCCTCGGAATTTCAGGAGTGTTGTTTCGTGGTGTTGCGATCGTTGCGGCGATGCGTTCTCACCAGTCCGGATCAGGCAAACGGTAGTTTCACTACCTTGGGTATTGCCTCATGTGCCTTGTCATACTTGTATCCCTATATACACGACCATTACAAATTTGTTTTGTGTTATACCTATGGAGTACTCCCTGATATCCCACTAGTTTACGGTGAAGTTTACAGTGCTGTATAGACTATGACATTTATATAAAATGTGTTAAGGGGGATAATGTTAACACCTTAACACTATTTTGATACTTTATATTACTGATAGACATTATCTATTTAGCATACACTACTACATAGTAGATAGTTTAACGGATCCTTAGAGGATGGTGATTCCAACATCCTTGAGTTACTTGTATTTCGATTGCTTTTTCACTTGAGTTGGATTTATTGATATGAGAATATTAATCCTGACTCGAGTGTTTTGTGTTTTGCTTTACGCTCGGTCAGACTGCGTGTACCAGTATTCGAGGCTCACCTTTGGAGTTGGAGCTCGCTTGAAGATCCATCCATCTATTCTGCTTTCAGTATTCGATGATTCCAGTGATGTATTCTGATTTGTACTTGATGTATCGTATTTCTTTTTTGTTGTAAACTCTGATGTATCTTATATATCTATATAGTAGCTTCACGAACTACTATCTCTTTTACTTCCGTTGCATATTATTACTCTGTGTCTATGATTCTGTGATTATTTATTTACTGTATATCTGAGTTTTGCCAAATTTTAAATTAACAATTCGGTATTTTGAATTATTCAAGTCCGACGTGTGCGGATGCGAATAGTCCAAAATAGCGGGTCGTTAAAATATATTTAGAGTTGTCTATAATGTGCAACAAAGGGTCCAAGATATAACCAAATATATGATTCCTATAACAAGAGTAGCTTATCAAAATAACCTTTAGTATAACTTTTATATTATATAAAATATCAAACTAAAAATAAAAATATACCACATCTCCTTTTTTATCTTTCGACGGAAGGTTGCATACCGTTAGACAGTGGTAGAGGCGCGCATGGTTGGGCTGAGACTTCGGTAGAGAAAGGCGGAGAGGTCGAGTAGGAGCGGCGGATCTGATGGCAAGTGGGGAAAAGGCGCGGCTTGCAGGCGATGTACCACGATGGCCAAATGGCATAGCACTGGCCGGAGACGCGGTCGTAACGTGGCCATTGGTGGGACAAATGGAGGGGTTGACGAGAGGCCGCTTATTTGGAAGATGGGAGAGTCAGATATGGAGGCTGGTGGTCCGTTCGTTGTCAGGGTCGGCGAATGCGTGTTGCCTTTGGATCGGTGAGACGTTGAAGTGGAGAAGAGTGGGGTGGTGACATGTTGCATTCTTTGGAGAGGATGAGAAGTTGGTTGATGAAGTGAATGCATGGTGAAAGAGGGGAGAAAGAAGATACGTTTGGGAGTGTGGTGCATTCTTATCCATATAACTTTTGTTCGATCTTGGGCTTCCTTCATCCTCTTCTTAATCACTGCAACCTTCTTTTAGCCTCTCGAATCATACTCGGCCTGAGCACTAGATGATTCCCAATCTCCACCCAACATGCTGGTGACTTGCACAGTTGTCCATAAAGAGCTTCATAGGGCGCCATGCCAATGCTAGCTTGATAACTGTTCTTGCATGAGAATTCCACCAAAAGCAGATGATCTTCTCAAGATCCTCCAAAG
The DNA here is from genome assembly GCA_030765085.1 of Allium cepa. Classification (NCBI taxonomy): domain Eukaryota; kingdom Viridiplantae; phylum Streptophyta; class Magnoliopsida; order Asparagales; family Amaryllidaceae; genus Allium; species Allium cepa. Next base: position 572,188,818 of record CM060937.1, on the reverse strand, counting down.
TCCAAGATGCTGGTTCTCAACAGATTCGCCAAGATTCGGTTCACCCTCTTGGTTTGACCATCAGTTTGAGGGCGGTAGGTAGTGCTCAAACTTAGCTTTGTTCCCAAAGCTACTTATAATTCCTCCCAAAATTGGCTTGTAAAGAAAGGATCCCAATCACTTACTTTGCTCACTAGAACTCCATGTAATCAGATGGTCTCTCTCATATAAATCTCTACCAATGATGTTGCTATCCTTGTCGGCTTTACCGGAATAAAATGAGAAATCTTAGTTAGCCGGTCTACTATAACCCATACTCCTTCATTTCCTTTTCTCGATCAAGGAAATGCTTCAATAAAATCCATGGATATCTTCTCCTATTTCCACTTCCGGATCGCCAATTGGTGAAATAGCCCAGCAGTTCTATGATGGTCGCCCTTGATCCGCTAACAGTTTGCACACCTACTCACAAAGATAGGGATATCTCTCTTCATTACTTTCCACCAGAACACACGCGTCATATCTCTATGCATCTTAGAAACACCTGAGTGGATACTCAACTTAGAATGATGACATTTTGATAGAACCTCCTGCTTGAGACCATCGATATTAGGAGCACAGTCTGCTCGCTCATCCTCAAAACTCCGCAACTATCAATTTCAAAACTTAAACACTGTCCCTCCTCAACATTCTTGATGATTTCCAATAAGCACTTGTCTTCCCTTTGCTTGCTCGCCATCCTTTCCAGAAGAGTCAAGGTAAACTCCAAGAGAGCTAAAACTACATTCCTACTCAATCCGTCCATCACCACATTATCCTTTCCTAGCTATAAAGAATATCTAAATCATAGGTCATCAGAAAATCTAACCATCACTGCTACCTCAAGTTTAGATCCTTTTGGGTGAAAAGATACTTTAGGAACTTGTGGTCTGTGAAAAGCTCAAACCTCTCACCCAACAAGTAATGTCTCCACATCTTTATAGCAAACACGATCACTAACAATTCCAGATCATGTGTGAAATAATTCTTCTCATGCGACTTCAACTGCCTGCTAGCATATTCAATAACCTTCCCATGCTGCACCAGAACTACGTCCAAACCTACACCACAAGTATCGATATACATAGTAAATCCTCCACTTCCATCTGGAATGGTTAAAACTAGAGCACTGGCCAACTTCCTTTTCAATTCAATGAAAGCTTCCTCATACTTTGGCGTCCACACAACTTCTCATCCTTCTTCATCAGCTTAGTCAAATGTGATTAAATCTTAAAATAATCCTAAATGAATCTCTTATAGAATCCGGCTAGACCTAAGAAACTTTGAACATTAGTAGGGGTCTATGGTCACTTTCATTCTTGAACACCGTAATTTTAACTGGATCCCCTGAAATTCCATCTTCCAATACAATATGTCCTAAGTACCTCCTTCTGATTGCCAAAAATGGCACTTGAAAAATTTTGCCTTCAAAATGAGTTTCCTTAATGTCTCTAACACCACATCCAAATGGTGTTGGTGTTCTTCCTTACCCTTAGAGTAGATAAGGATATCATCGATAAAGACTAATATTAGCTTATTGAGAACATTCCTCAAAAAGCAATTCATAAGGCTACAAAATATGCTGGTGCATTGGTTAACCCAAAAGGCATCACCAATCACTCAAAGAAAAAATCTGGGCCTCCAAATGCAGTTAAGGGTATACTATCTTCAGCCACTCTTAGCTGGTGAAATCCCGTCGCCAGGTCCATCTAAAGGAAAACTTTCACCCTGTGAAGTTGGTCAAAAAGGTCATTGATGCGGGGTAACGGGTTCTTGTTCCAAATGGTTTGCTTATTCAACTATGGATAATCCATACACAGCCTTAAAGAATAATCTGACTTAGCCATAAAAACCACATTGGTCCCCAATTCGAACGATTCGCCCTTATCAATCCTCTTCTCAACAATTCATCTGTTTTGTTAACTATTTCCTCCCTCTCTCTCGAATCCTTCGATTAGGTTGGATCACAGGTCTCGCATCGGAAACCAAATCAATGCAAAACTCCATCTCTCGGTGTGTGGGTGGACTACTTACAACTTCAAACACATCCGAAAAATACTTAACCACCTCTATAGACCCTAACCCTTGTTTGGATGATTCTAACGCATAAAGGAAACTACTCATACACTTGTATGGGTTATCACATGATATTTGAACAAAATTTCCAAATTTCGCCTTCAAGGACACAATTCTCCCAGAACAATCTAAAACAACACCATACCGTGACAACCAATCCATACCAAGAATAACGTCAAACCTATTAAAATCCAAAACAAACAGATCACAAGGAAAATAATGGGCAAGGCAAAAAATCGGAGTATCTTCTCAAATCATACACAAATTAGTGGTATCTCCTATGGGATTCGACACCCCAATAAGGTTGTCTATAATTATAAGGGAAAGCTGTAATCTATCTTGCAATTCTTTAGAGATGAAACTGCGGGAAGCCCGGTATCAAACAGTATTCTAACAAAAATTCCATTAATCATTAAAGTGCCTTTAAGGACCCCCTTCCCTTCACATCCTTCGAAATCATTGGCTCATCCTTGATAGCATACACTTGGATCTATTGTCCCTTCTTCATTAGCGAGCAATCTTTCACCATGTGCCCTGGCTGTTGGCAGTAGTGGCAAAGCGTCTTCTAAACCACCCGACTATTGCTGCTGAACTCCGAAAAACATGCAAAACTTTGTGATGTGGTCCTTCTGTTTACATTCGTGGCAAATAAAATCCTTAAAAATGATCTTCATGTGCCCCACCACCCATATTTCCGTTCTCCTGCTTCTTCCAATTTGGGTTTAAACTTCCTTTTGTTTGAATTGTTGCTACTAGTATTTCCACTGGATGTTGCTGATGCTAGCTTCTTTTTCTCTAGTACCTCATACCATAGAGCCATGTCTACCAAATCCACGCAAGATCGCTTAATATGAGCAGTCATCTTTTCTTGGAAACCTTCTCTCGTTCCCATAACAAACATCTTGTTCTTCTTTAGTGGTGTATCAATTAAATATGGTCCAAAACAAGATAGCTCATTAAACCATGTCTTATACTCTGCCATTTACAGGTTTCCCAATTTGAAATCTAAGAAATTCCTATACATCCTAGTCTTTCTAGCTACGGAAATGAATTGATCCTCAAATGCTTCCTTAAATCTGGTCCAAGAGAAATCAACTTTCGGTACATTAGCTGTAAGGGAGTCCCACCATGTTGTCGCTCCCTCTTGCAATTTTCATGATGCCAAGAACCTCTTTTGCTCATACGCAAGTTCATGACGCTTAAGAATCTGTTTACATGAACATAACCAAGCCTGAACTTCTATGATGGATTCTATTCCCTTATATGGTTTCCCACCCAGATTTGTATAGTCATTGCACATGGTTGCAAAATTCACCCTAGGATGCACTAAAGCTGCCTCTTCAACACTCCCAACTCTTCCAGTCGAAGCTCGATCGTTGTGTTAGTCGCTATGCACTGGATCGATGATGGCCAAATATATAGATACAGAGTTGATGTGCAGTATTCACAGTAGCAGTAATATAAATATAATATCAGTGCGAATAAAAAGTAAAGCAAGAAGCAATCACAGCAAAAATTTTATACTGGTTCGGACCACCAGTCCTACTTCCAGTCCCAGACTCCTCCTAAAATTTCAACTAACTATCAACCTCACTTCGCCCGGAGGAATAGGCACCTGAGCAGTAGAATGGGATTTCAGTACACTTGCTCGAGCAGCCGAACGGGACTTCAATATTTTCTTTTACAAAGAAATAATCTTGACTATATATTGTGTCTTCAATACACTGAGTAGTCGAACTGGAGTACAACTTCTATAACCAGCAAAAATGATGCAGAATAAGTGTGTAGAGGTTAGGAAGTGAAATAAGACCGTACTCAAATATTATGGAGTGAAAGAGGGTTGGTCTAAGTTTGCTTTTGAAATAAATATTGAATTTGAAGCGTTTGTAAGCAATATGAGAAAGGTATAAGAGAGTAGGATTGTTATTCATTTTTGGGATGGTGCAAGGCTTATATAGGAGTGAATGGAAGCCAATAAATAGTCGCAATCCTTTAGAAATTCCCATTAGAAAAGAAGCATCCGTTGGAAGTTTGCAATTGGTTGAATATGCACTGCAATAGCCACTTGACTATTCGCTTTGGCGTTCTAATCTAAAGTAGCCGTTAGCATTGTTCTCAAAATGATGTGCAACTCATTTGGTAAGGCATGCACATGGCTCCCATGCAACCTGGATTCGATCCCCGTTGTAGCTTATTTTAAGTTTTTGTTTCTGTTCCTTTGTGAACCAAAATCTGGTAGCAGATTTCAATATGAGTTGCAGTGGTCTAGTGGTAATGAATGCGTGTTCCATCTTGATTGTGTTGGGTTCGAATCCTGCTTATCCCTTTTTATTTTTCCATTAGTTTTGTTTATATCAGATAACAAAACACGACAACTGTTAACATATGTGCTTGTGCTGCAGTGGTTGGCATGCGTGTTCTTATGCAAGCATGTAGGTTTAAATCCCACTTTGTTCAATTTTTGAGAGATTTCATTTTGCTTATTTTTCTCTGGACAATGAATAACCTGAAATCACTTAATTAACATTTTAGTACCATTGTCATATAGTTGTAATCATCAAAAGCAATAAAACTACGTTTTTAACATTCTCTCCCTTTTTGATGATGACAACTATATGACTTTTAAAAAAATATATTACTCCCCCTTAATATTTACTCCCTCTAAATTGCATATACTGCCCCTATCAACATGCCCAATTTTCTCCCCCTTTGTCATCAACAAAAAGGTTGAAAATCTGTAATTATTAGCCTAGTACCTTTTAAACCAACATATTACATAAAAAGAGTATCTAATTTATTTATTTTAAGAATATTCCTTTTTTATATACTCTACGAAAAATATCTACCCCAAAACTATAAAAAAATGAGTTAGATTTACGGAATTCGCTGCAGTTCCATTATCTATAAATGCACGTTCCCCATTGTATGTAGGGAACATTTGTTATTCATCCTTTTGTCTTTCTTGGGTACCTGCAAAAAATAAATTATTTTTGGTACCCACTTACTATGTTAGGGTCCAAGGGTTTAGGTCAATGGTAACCATACCCAAGTGGGTTTGGTGGAACCTTTGAAAATAAAATTTTCATTATTAACTACTGTATCAAAATAATCATTAATGTACTTTTCTCTATTTTTTCAATTAATAGGAACCCAAATATTTATATAATTTTTAAGCATATTTCTCGTCAATGATTTTGCACTTCTAGATATATTATAAACATTATTGGTCATAGTAGTACATGAAATTTTATAAAAATTGGTTTTAGACTTTACTCAAAATCTAGTATTAGCATTAATATTTTTATTACACATGAAAGCATATCTTGTGTTATTTCTACGATCAGTTTTATTATATCCTAACCCACTTTTATCATGTAAAGGTCTAGAACTAGATTAAATCATGTTTAAATCGTTTTGACCTTTATTAAATTTTGTGACTTCAGTGTTATGTTTATCAAATTTAGCTTTAAAGTCACAATTATTATTTTCAACAGAAATATTACTATTTTTCAAAATATCAATTTGCTTGTTTAATTTAGAATTCTCACTTTTAACGTACAGTTCTCATTTTCAAGAAGAAAAATTCGAGTTTCTGAATTATCCAAAGATGATTGTAACAAATCATTTTGTCTTCTCAAATCTGTAATTTCTTTTGAAAAATTTTCTTTTTCTTTTTCAAACATAGTATTTTGTTCGTCTAGAAAATCTTTAAGATCCTCAAAATTATTTTTCGAAACACCCTATTTATTTTCTAAATTTAACTTCTCGTTTTTCATTTTCTCATTCTCATGTTCAACAGATTTCATCTTTCCTAAAATAATAAAATTAAGCTTTGAAATCTTATAGCTTATACTAAGTAATTCATTATTATTTTTTTCTGAAATTCGTAAATCAGAAAGTACCTTTTTGTAGTCCTCACTGGTGGCTTTGACAGAGATTTCGCCTGTTGTATTTTGACTGGATTGTTTTCTGGCCATTATTCTATGATGTTGTGACGATCGATAGAATTTCAGGCTTTGATTCCAATTGTTAGTCGCTGTGCACTGGATCGATGATGGCAAAATATATAGATATAGAGTTAACGTGCAGCAATCACAGTAGCAGCAATATAAATATAATAGCAGCGCGAATAAAAAGTAAAGCAAGAAGCAATCACAGCAAAAAAATTATACTTGTTCGGACCTCCAGTCCTACTTCCAGTCCCAGACTCCTTCTGGAATTTCAACTAACTATCACCCTCACTTCGCCCAAAGGAATAGGCACCTGAGCAGCATAACAGGATTTCAGTACACTTGCCCGAGCAGCCGAACGGGACTTCAATATTTTCTTTTACAAAGAAATAATCTTGAATATTATATCTTCAATGCACTGAGTAGTCGAACTGGAGTACAACTTCTATAACCAGCAAAAATGATGCAGAATAAGTGTGCAGAGGTTAGGAAGTGAATTAAGACCGTACTCAAATATTATGGAGTGAAAGAGGGTTGGTCTAAGTTTGCTTTTGAAATAAATATTGAATTTGAAGCGTTTGTAAGAAATATGAGAAAGGTATTAGAGAGTAGGATTATTATTCTTTTTTGGGATGGTGCAAGGCTTATATAGGAGTGAATGGAAGCCAATAAATAGTCGCAATCCTTTAGAAATTCCCATTAGAAAAGATGCATCCGTTGGAAGTTTGCAATTGGTTGAATAGACACTTCAATAGCCACTTGACTATTCGCTTTGGCGTTCTAATGTAAAGTAGCCATTAGCATTGTTCTCAAAATGATGTGTAGCTCATTTGGTACGGCATGCGCATGGCTCCCATGCAACCTGGGTTTGATCCTCGTTGTAGCCTATTTTAAGTTTTCGTTTCTGTTCCTTTGTGAACTAAAAGCCGGTAGCAGATTTTAATATAAGTTGCAGTGGTCTAGTGGTAATGAATGCGCGTTCCATCTTGATTATGCTGGGTTCGATTCTTTCTTATCCCTTTTTATTTTTCCATTAGTTTCGTTTAAATCTCAGATAACAAAACACGACAAATGTTAACAGATGTGCTTGTACTGCAGTGGTTGGCATGCATGTTCTTATAAGCATGTAGGTTCGAATCCCACTTTGTTCAATTTTTGAGAGAATTCATTTTTCTTATTTTTCTTCGGACAATGAATAACCTGAACTCACTTAATAAACATTTTAGTACAATTGTCATATAGTTGTTATCATCAAAAGCACTAAAACTACGTTTACACGTTGGTGGTTGTGGGGCTGCTAGCTTCTCTACCTCGTCTAGTCCTTCTGTTCATTTCTTATTACCTGGACAAAGTAAGGTAACTCTTAGAATACTTGATTGAGATAAATCTTAAAGAAAGGGTACTAATCGAACCTATCAAAGCTGATCTAACTAAAAGGAATATGTTTATGTGTGTGTGTATGCGAATAAAAGTTACAAATACACGCTCTCAAGAGTTGACCCCACCCAAAGCCTAGGTGTTCGCTCAACCTAAGCTCTAATATCTCGTGTGACGATCCACCTTTCTTACTTTGAATGGCGAGCCATTGAAGAAATGAAAAACTAAAAGAAATAAAAACACAAAATCTCACAATGAAGCGGAACATTATATAATAGTCAATATAAGATTATACATAGTTACTTCCATAATGGTAATACATCAGAGTCACTACAGTGCAAATTTCAACCAATGATAGTTATAACTACCTGTCCTTACATTACTGATATAAAATACATACACACACAGTGAAACTAAAATAAATAACTAGATATCGATGAAGCCACCTGCTCCAAGCTCCCCCAAAATGCATCCGTCAGAAACCTGGACTACCTAGCTACTCATACAAATTTAAGTACTCAATAATTTTCGGGAAAGAAAACAAAAATTTGGATAAGACATGGATCTAGTGTGAGTAAACTCCAAAAAATTGAATTAACACTTTAAAACCCTTTAAAATCAAAGGTATCTCGTAAGACCGTGTCACACATAAACATGGATGTTTTTTTACCTTACGATAACCAAAATACTTTCTGTAGAAATCTAGCGATATTATAATAATGTCAAAGGTTTGGAAGTAAATATAGAATAATAGACGAAATTGTTACATTAACTAAATTCCTGCATAATAGGTATACAACTAAGTTCGAAGGAACTTAGTGGAAGTTGGGTTCCATCGATGATAGTGCTACCGGGGTACCACCATCACAGTACACCTCTAAATAAAATGTACCTAGGTCAACAAGAACATCTTGCACCCCTGCAACCACAGGACCGGCCTACCTCTGATCATCCCTCTATTGTGACTACCAACAGCATCAGGCCCCGAAGCATACATAGAATTTGGTTACCAATCTAGATCAGGAATGACCATACCCTAATGAGAGCGACCAACTTAGAGCTACCGCATCTCCCCTGTTTTTTTCATTCTCGGCTGATAAAGCTTAAGGATACCTTTTTACCTTTTCTTCAGCAATTCCCACTTAGAAATGCTAACACTTCCTTCTAGGCGATAATGCAATGTTAGCATTCATCCATACAACTCGTTCAGGATATGAATGAACGGAAGACATTGCTTTTAATACATCCATTTTAGAATCACCCTCAGGATTAGTAGCAAGTAGTCCTTGCACTTCAAATATATTCTTCTTCGATTCTAGTTATTTCCAATCCAAATGCTTACGTTGGTTCAAAGTGGTTTTCAGATAACGCACGCTATTCAATCCCAGTCTTCTCGAACCAACATTCAATGATTTAATATGGTTAAGTTATCGATAGCGGACAACTCCACTATCTGGGGTGTAAAGATTTTTCATATGGAAATATCTTCCGTATACTTAATTTTCATGACTGATTTATCAAAATTAATTATCTTGTATTCATTATGTTTCTAACATTTTGACTTGTCTATCCCTCGCTTCGAAAATCAAGTTTTAGATCTCATAGATAGAGAAAATCTACTCATCGGCTTTTAGCATTAGATACAAGATGACTTACTTCCAATAAAACGTGCCGGTGTTTTAGTTATAACTTATTAATATTTGTTTGGCTAATTAATGACACAAACAAAGGGAATCCTTGTTTAAACCTTATTCACTTATAAACAAAGCTGCTTTTAAAATAAAACTGATCATTGAAAATAAAGTAATTAGAAATAAAACTTCATTAGTTAATTAAAATAAATTTAAGTTGGAATTGGGCCAACTCACAGCAGGAGAAATGGGTGAATTTCAAAAAAAATTACCGTTTTGGATCTTTAATGATCCTATGAAGTCTAAATGTATATTAGATCCAATCTAATAAAACATTAAATAAAGTCTTATTTTATTTAAAGTTGGTTAAAAGGAAGGTTAAAATTAATTTAGTTTAAATATATAGTTCATCAAATACACTCAACAATTGTTTATAAGAGTTAATTTAAGGAAGGTAACCTTTTATTTCCTTCCCTAGAAACAAGTATTTGATTGACGGTATAATAAACAATATATGAAGAGAGAAACCTTCCATTTTCTCTCTCTATTTAAAGTCATTAGGTCATTAAATGATATTAATTGGCAATTCATTCATAGCATAAAATGTAACTATTTTCCAAGTTTACTTCACTGTAAATTATGTAAATGCAACAAATCAGATAGTGTACAGATGATATTTCCTACATGTGTATCTTTATTGTCCATTATATTATTTAAAATACACATACATACATATATTGACATATATATACAATATACATATACATATAAAAGAGATAAAATTAAATGTCACTTTTAACTCCAAAAGATCAACAATTTTGAACCTAGTTTCAAAACTGAAAGTTTTGAAAATTAAAAATTGTGATTTTACATAAAAGTCCATCATATAAATTCAATTCAAATTTTATGTGTATGTATGTATGTATGTATACACATGCACATAAATCTGTGTGTGTATATATATACATACAAAATTCACAGTAAATAATGCTCTGAATTTAATATATCTTTATGTTAAAATTTATAATTTAGTATATGTTCGAATAAAGTAATAACTAAAGCCTAACTTTAATTTTACAAGGAAATTCAAGGGTTAATATTTTGCAACAAAGTCCAGTTATGTCTATAAAGAAAAAAAATTAACTTTAAATAGAAGTATGCAAAAACCAAAAGAGTGAATTTGAAATTTTGAACACAAAACATACATGCAAACATAAATAAATTACATATGTTTTCTATTTGAATCAATAATAGAAATATTCCATAAATTAAGACTTAGATTTTAATTAAAAAGTTTTTTTTAAATAACATACTTGAAACAACAAAAAGTGGATATACAAGTCAGACATATATGTATACGTTGCAATGGTTTCAGATTTAAACAATTAAACAATATGAAGAATAATTAAATACGGGATCATATAATGTAGATCCAGTAACGACCAATATGAATTGGTAAACAATCAAAATATATCTTAAAACAGATTCAAATTAAAATAACATGGTAAACATGCATAATTAATTAAGATAGAGCAGAGATCTAATCTATTTGATTAAATAAAAAATTCATAAATGAGATAAAATAGGAGATGATCTAAATTATATAAACAATAGAAAGATGAATATATAAAGTTAGAACAATCACCTTGATATGTTGCCAAGAGAATGTACCTTTAATGATGAATCAAAGGCTCTTAGATTCCACGAATCAATCTCCGAATTTTGCAAGAATTAAGAGATTAGAACCACCTTTTGTTATTCATTTTATTTGATATTTTATTTTGGAAATTTAGAGGTTAGGAAGCCATGAAAATTGGAAATTCTCTGATAGAAGAGCAAGAGGGATTATTATGACAGGAAAATAAATTAATCGTGTAAGAAAATAAATGGAGATGTGTTTTAAAGGAATGATAGAAACCTTTCCTATTCCTCCCTTAAACCTTTCCCCTATTAATTCCTTTCTAGATGTTAATCAAATCTTCTCTCTCTTCTACATGCATGTCTAGCCATAGATGGTGCCATATGGGCCCTCAAAAATTTCCAAAATCTCATTAGCATCAATCCCATTTAAATCAAATTCAAATGTGCGCGCGTTTATAACTTTTATGTACATACACTATTAAAGCTAATGTTATTCAAATAAATTAAAATAAAATTTTAATAATTTATACTTCAAAAATACTGATTAATTTAATTTATTTAAACCCCCTAGTATTTATCATGTTTAAATCAAATTTTAACACTCTAAAGATATCATATATCAACATGCGCCTTTATAACTCATATATATACGCACTTTACTAAATGTTAAGGGTATTCAAACAAATTAAATAAAAATTTATTAACTAATATTTCATAAATATTAATTAATTTACAACAATTATAAGTTAATCTTCAAATCATGTGGCTCATTTAGAGCATTCATCATTTCAGTTGTGTGACTCAAAGGTGAAAATTCAGTCAGCGATTATTATCGAACTATTCGAATATTAATGTTCACACGTCACTTAGCAAGTGGTGTGACATTTGGGCTAAATTTATTGCTTACACATCTTTTGGATAAAATCCAATTTTATTTATTATTAGCGGTACCTGATAGTGACAAATATTTACACCAATTCTCTTCGTCAAAACTATATCGATGTGGACTTATGGAATTTGGTAATGGTCAAAACTCCAATGTCATCCACATTCAACTTTATAGTCCAAACACAAAGTCTTTAATTCAATAATAACTACTATTGTTAACAAAAATGCTCTAGCCAAAGACTTTCACTTTGAGTTGATTTGAGTTGACCATGATACTAACCCCATATAACCAAGGAGACGAATCGTCTCTTGAATAGTGCTTCATTTCCAATACTTCCACTTGACCCAACTATAGTCACTCGATGGAATGCCATGCTGATTTGACTATAACCAAAGTGCAGCTTTCATATTGAAGATCCACGGTATTCTCAAGTCGAGAGAACTGTGTGAATCAGTCACATCGATATTTTCTGTTTGACCTTAGTTATATTAACCAACAGAAAACTATCGAGTGAGCCATTCCATAATTATCCAATAACTGTTAGTATGTAACCCCTAGGTGCCCCCAGCAGTCATGAGTAATACACTGCCTAAGATTTGGAGAGCATTACATACTCTAGTCTCAACAGATACATTGATATCCAGTCTCGATGCAACCTGACTAAGTACAATTAAAATGGTATATTTGTTTTATTGCGATAAATTACATATTGTTACAATACTTTGTAACTACTATCACAAAATATACCATTTAAGGATTTTATATTAAATATACTTTTAATTAAACTAATTAATTAATATAATCACATTATATCAAGTACATAATAGAAAGAAACACCTTTATTGTGAACAAGATTGTTCAACGAGTTAGTTATATGTAACAATTACATAATTGCCCCTAGAACATACACCTAACTCTATCAATCTCCCACTTGTACTTGGGGTCAATTATGGAATCATATTCGAACTTCTCCAATCAGTTTCTCAAAACCAGTTAGGTAAGTCCCTTTATGAATGGGTATGCTATTATGTTTCAATTATCTACTCTGTCAGTTAACTCTCTCTGACGGTGATATACTACATTATCATATGGAACAATTCGGATTATGTCTCTCGACCTCTATTTAAATCAAAGTTCTATTATGAACTATATCACGACATTTTTAATGTTAAGAGATTCTCAACATTTGGAATCAGCTCCGTTATAAATTTGTGCACTTATAATCTTATATACATTATTTTTATTACGACAATATTAAAAGCGATATACGTAGCCTTTTCTCATTGAATAAGCCACGGTCTTTTATTTTGAACATTTCCTACTTAAAGATCCTTAACTTGAATTTATTATTGACATACTACACTCAATATGACTTTTTAAGTTTGAGTCCGAACATTCCCTAACAAGGAGTTTTTTGTTTCTGTAAACAATTCTCTAGTATTTCATAAATACTTGAGAACACGTCAAACAATCATTTGGTGATATCAACTTGGATTTGATATTTGGTTCATGTACCAAATACGTAAACAAATCACTTTATCGTAGACAACATAACATGTATGATAATTTTGCTAATGCATAAGGAACAAATCTCACATGTTCCGTATTAAACAATTTTAATAAGGTGTCTTTGCATATCGACGTGGGATATTCCCAATATCTTTTATTCTTACTATAAAAGTCATCATTTATTAATCCAAAATTGAGTATTAAAACAACTAAGACTGATTAAGTACATCGTTAAAATTAACAACGTGTTGTTTACTTATAGTTTAGAAATATCAATGTACCTTTTAACGTTCATTCTTATGAACACATGCTTCCTCCACACTTTTATTGAAATTCAAACTATCTGATATTTCTATCAAAATACTTGTTCAATCTTGATGCTTATAAAATGATAATTTCATATCATTTCTTGGATCATATCCAAAGACTCGTAAACTCAATATCGCTCCTACTGACTTTGAGACAATTTTGGTTAATATGTGTAAACAGCTTACTCTAAATAGTTATTTAGAATTTTATATTTCAATACATATAATGCAAAATACTAAGACTTTTTAAGCGATAGTTTTGTGAGTAAATTCGAATTTACTTGAACATATTGAATATCGTATCTATTACGCTAATTTCAAAATTGAAATTTGCAATATTATTCTTATCAACACTGCTCATTTAATTCCAACCGCTTTAGTCTTACTCATAAAGACATAGTCGAGGTCGGTGGATCATATCCCTTCAGTTACGACCACCAAAATCTATATTTTGATAGCGTACTTGGAATTCTTTCAGATTTGCGTATCATACCATGTAGAGTCCACACGTTTAATGGTCTAATGAAATAATCTAGCATTATATACTTTGGACATTAATAAGAAACTCATAGTTTCTCTTTGATGTGCGAGAATACTATTAGAAACTCTAATGCTATGTGTTCGCTCAGGTTAGTTAATTTCATCTCATCTCATATAATCAACTCTATCCATGGATTTTATCCAATTCCATTCAACTACCAATAGTTCCTCAAAGAAATTTCTTCACAATGAAGTTGGTATATCTTGAAACAACAATTGTTTCTTAGTGCAATATAATAGATATTCATAAAGATTTTATGAATTTCTTTATTTATAAAGCTGATTTGGTTTTATGTTTGAAACATAAATATTCATCCAATGACAGTCTTTTCAAAATCCCTTTCGCGAGATACATACAAGATCCCCCATGAACAATTATTACGTGAAATCTTTCGACTTGCACAACCTACCAATTCCTTGACCTAGGATATGTTGGAGTTTCTTATAAACCCTCATCTTGTAAAATTTTATATACCGTTATTCGGATGAAATAATATTAACCTTGTGTACTACCCTTAAGTACATTACATTATAGAAAGAAACTAACTCAACTTCACTCATAATTAATCGCACATTGTCCAACAAAATTTGATTACTCAATATCGATGCATCATTAAGTATCACATGGAGGAGTAATTTTGAGATTGAATCTTTATTCATTTTAGGTACGTTCAGAACATTTTCCAATATACTCACTCGTTCGATCAAATCAAATCATTTCTATCACATGTTATTTTATTTACTTCTATTTTATATTCTATAAGTTTACCATAGACATACCACATGCGTATCAAATGCACATGTCATGTCGACGATAACTTATCGGTGAATATGACGAAGTACATGGAATTGTTTTGGTATTTGTAGAATTACGATTGCATATATCTATATGTATCAATCCAAAGAGTTCATCAACTCTTATGATAGTCCCACTAAATTGGTGCATAACACTTTATTGTTTGAGATATAATTAACAAGTATCATACGATTCCAAATCATGCAATAAAATTATTTCTCAAAAATACGGCTTGGTCTATCATCCCAAAACAACCATAAATAATGTTTGATACTTTTGTATTTTCCAATGCATCACTTTTAATATAATTTTTTTTACCACATTATAATTTTATTTAATAAAGAATATTCATAATATTCATATTTAAATATAGCTTTGTCTATTTTTTTCAGTCGATACCAAAAAATATTTATTATTTCATAAATAATGTTTGGTAAGTTCTATGTAAATAATTTCCATACTATGATGCAATTAATACGTGCTATCGGGCAAGCTCCCACTATTTCCACCATTGCTATAGTAGTACTAAATTCGGAGGTCCATCATTCACTTAATACAATTTGTTTATTCCATACTGCAACTATTTATAGTGAAGACTTTGTAGATCACATATCTTGAGCTCAAAGAAATAAACCTCACAGAAAACAAATTTCTATATAAAATTGCATTTCAAAATAGAAATCATATTTCTTATTCCAATATTAAGTAAATCATTTATTATTACAATTCTCATTTCCAATGTTTCTCTATGAAACAGAAGTGACTATTCGTTCTCTTTGTCCCAACTGCAACTCAAATTACATCTATCCGCATACATTCATTTTCCTTTCAAATGATCAAACTATTCAAAAGAAAATCACGCTACAATATCATAATAAACTCTATAAATGCACGTTCGATTATCCTTAACAGTTAAGGACATCAAATATGTTGCACTTTACGTAAAAAGATCAAAATGACATTTTAGCGATCGAGTTCTTATATCTATCTTATAGTTTTTAGTCCTGTGGTACATTAACACAATATGATCCCTTTTGTAATCAATCAGATTGAATACTTAATCTTGCACTAAGGTTTATTTGGTTTTTCGGATGAACTAATTTCAACGAGATATTGTATATTACAAACTTTGACCACTCACCATATGATATTTATATGCAATTGTATTTGGATCAAATATCCATAGTTTTGCATTGCTTTTAGAGTTTGAAACTCATAGAATGCTATACAAGGTCTTGACCAAATAAATTCCTAAGTGACAAACCACGAATGTATTTGGTAATTGTAAAATCAGGAACTTGCATGGGTGTTGAAATGTTAACATGCAATAGGAATTTAATAATGAGCATTATATTTTCATTTTTCAACTTTCAATTTGGTTCGTTTGTGTATGTTAATTGATAAACAGTTTATCAATCATATTAAATGCACAAATTTATCATTGTAGATAATTATAATATTATTTAGCATATGTTCTTACAATATAATAAAGGTTAAATGTTACCATTTCATTTTTCTAATAGGGGTCCCACTAGTCTTTTTTGTTTCTCCAAACCCTAAGATGAAACATAGTAGTCTTTTGAATTCACTCGTGGGTGTTAGGACTTGTCTGTCTTTGTATTCTAACCTTGAGTTTGCTCAAGAAATCATATCCCCATACTTATTGATTGTATCACATACAACTCTGATCCATTTTTCCATGTCCTAATCTCATTTTGACCTTGAGTTTGCTTAACAAATCAAAAGAGATTATTCACTCGTACCTACCATATCTTGATGGCCTAAGTATAGTATATGTACCTTGAGTTTGCTCAAAAAATACATATATTAATAATACTACACATAACACCCCTAGCTAGAGTTTGCTCAACAACTAAGAAGTATGCAAATAATTTATTAATATATATATGGTAAAGGACAACATTATATTGAAGATTCATAATATTTGATATATTATATTGAGTGATATCGACTTAAAGGATAATGTATTTCTTATAAAATACCCTCATGATTCAAGTGTCAAATACATCAGAAATCATAGTTTACGTACATTTTTGTATGTATTTATTTCTTAAGTCTATTTAGGTTTATCTAATATTCCATCCTTAATTTATACATTCATATCAAATAAGTTTATTGTTGTATAACTTTATGTTTGATATTTTATTAATTAAACCATATTTAATTAATTTTAATTAATTAACTCTTTAATTAATTTTAAATTAATATTTCAATACAACTTTTATATTGGACTATATATTATAACCTTTACAGTATATACTAAAACCTTTATAGTATAACACATATATCTTATATATGCGCATTTTTTATTTAATTAATTAACCTATAATTTATTTATTTATTTAAACTATTTTAATTAGATTATATCAATTTCAAAATTTATCTTACATACGTGTATAATTATGTTATCTTAACACTTTAAAACAACATAACATATATCAACCTATATAATACATGCATATATGTATTAATTAACTAACTCGTTTAATTTATTTATTTTAATAATCTTATTAATAAATTTTAAATTTTGAAATTAACAGTTTCAAACATTTTGAAATTTTAATTAAATTTTCAAACATTTTGAAAATTTATGTTATATTATACCTTTTATAATAAACATGTTTTTATTTAAATTTAGAATCATGTGTTAATTTTCAAAACTATTTTGAAAATTAGCTTAAGGCCCAATTCAAATTGGGCCTTTTCTATTAAGGGCAACCTTTGTGTTATACCACCTTTCAAGCCAGGCAGGTAACTAGGTAGGACAGGGATTACCCAATCCCAATCCTAGACACCACCTTTCTAGACACCATACTAAGTGCACAAGCTTAATTAGTTAGCCCTATCATAACTAATTTAGATCGCATAGGCTATTGGGCTCTGATACCATTGTTGGAACTGGGCCAGCCCGCAGCGGACGAAATGGATGAATTTCAAAAAAATTACCATTTTGGATCTTTAATGAGCCAATGAAGTCAAAATGTATATTAGATCCAATCTAATAAAACATTAAATAAAGTCTTATTTCATTCAAAATTGATTAAAAGGAAGGTTAAAATTAATTTAGTTTAAATCTACAGTGCATCAGATACACTCAACAATTATTTATAAGAGTTAATTTAGGGAAGGTAACCTTTCATTTCTTTCCTTATAAAAGGTAATTAATTGAGAGTATAATAAACACTATATGAAGAGAGAAACCTTTCATTTTCTCTCTCCCTCTCTCTAATTAAAGTGATTGGGTCATTAAATGATATTAATTGGTAATTTATTCATAGCATAAAATGAAACTATTGTCCAAATTTACTTTACTATAAATTATGTAAGTGCAACGAATCAGATAGTGTACATAGATGATATTTCCTACATATGTGACTTTATTGTCCATATCATATACATAAATATATTTGCATTTATATACAATATACATATACAAATAAATGAGATAAAATTAATGTCACTTTTATAACTCCAAAAGGTCAGCAATTTTGAAACTAGTTTCAAAACTGAAAGATTTTAAGATTAAAAACTGTGATTTTACATAAAAGTCCATCACATAAATTTAATTCAAGTTATATGTATGTATGTATGTATGCATGCATGTATATACATGCACATAAATTTATGTGTGTGTATATATACACATACAAAATTCACTGTAAATAATGTTTTGAACTTAATACATCTTTATGTTAAAATTTATAATTTAGTATATGTTCCAATATAAAGTAATAACTAAAGCCTAACTTTATTTTAATATAAAATCCAAGGGTTTATGATATTTTGCAATGAAGTCTAGTTATGTTTATAAAGAAAACTTATTTTTTAACTTTAAACAGAAGTATGCAAGAACCAAAAATTGAATTTGAAATATTGAACACAAAACATACGTGCAAACATAAATAAACTACATATGTTTTCTATTTGAATCACTAATAGAAATATTCTGTTAGTTAAGACTTAGGTTTTAGTCAAAAAGTTTTGTTTAAATAACAAACTTGAAACAACAAAATAGATAGGATAAATCAGACACATATGTATATGTTGCAAAGGTTTCAGATCTAAACAATTAAATAATACGAAGAACAATTAAATACGGGGTCATATAATATAGATCTAACAATGACAATATGAATTAGCAAACAATCAAAATATATTTTAAAATAGATTCAAACTAAAATAACATGATGAACATATGTAATTAATTAGGATGGAGCAAAAGGGATCTAATCTATTTGATCAAATAAACAAACATGCAGATTAGATGAAATAGGAGATGATCTAAATTACATAAACAAGTTGAATGATGAATATATAAAATTATAATAATCACCTTAATATGTTGCCAAGAGAATGCACCTTGAATAATGAATCAAAGGCCCTTAGATTCCATGAATCAATCTCCGAATTTTGCAAGAATTAAGAGATTAGAACCACCTTTAGTTATTAATTTTATTTGATATTTTATTCTGGAAATATAGAGGTTAGGAAGCCATGAAAATTCAAAATTCTATGATAGAAGAGCAAGAGGGATTATTATGACTGGAAAATAAATTAATCGTGTAAGAAAATAAAGGGAGGTGTGTTATAAAGGAATGATAGAAACCTTTCGTATTCCTTCCTTAAAACTTTTCCCAGTTAATTCCTTTTTAAATGTTAATCAAATCCTCTCTCTCTTCTACATGCATGGCTATCCAAAGATGGTGCCACAAGGGCCCTAAAAAATTCCCAAAATCTCATTAGCATCAATAACATTTAAATCCAATTCAAATATGCACGCATTTATAACTTTTATATATGCACATCATTAAATGCTAATGCTATCCAAATAAATTAAAATAAAATTTTAATAATTTATATTTCACATATACTAATTAATTTAATTTATTCAAAGCCCCTGTTTTAGTATTTATCATGTTAAAATCAAATTTAAACACTTTAAAGATACCATATATCAATATGCTTGTTTATAACTCATATATATACACATATTTATATATATACATACATACATACATATATGCACTTTACTAATTTCTAAGGGCATTCAAATAAATGAAATAAAAATTTAGTAACTTATGTTTCATAAATATTAATTAATTTAATTAATTTACAACAATTATAAATTAATTAAATCATGTGGTTAATTTAGAGCATTCATCATTTCGGTTGTGCGACTCAAAGGTGTAAATTCAGTCGGCAATTAATATCGAACTATTCAAATATTAATTTTCACACGTCACTTTGCAGGTGGTATGACATTTTGGCTGAATTTATCGCTTACACATCTTTTAGGTAAAATCCAATTTTACTTATTATAAGCGGTAACTAATAGTGACAATTATTTATGCCAATTCTCTTCGTCAAAACTATATCGCTTTGGATTTATGGAATTTGGTAATGGTCAAAATTCCAATCATCCACATTCAACTTTATAGTCTAACCACAAAGTTCTTAGTTCAAAAATAACTATTGTTATTAACCAAAATACTCTGGCTAGAAACTTTGACTTTGAGTTGACTTGAGTTGTCCATGATACTAGCCTCGTATAACTGAAGAGACAAATCCTCTCTTGAATAGTTCTTCACTTCCAATACTTCCGCTTGACCAACTATAGTCACTCAATGGAATGCCATGCTATTATTCGACTATTATCAAAGCGGAGCTTTCATATTGAAGATCCACCGTATTATCAAGTCGAGAGAACTGTGTAAATCTATCACACCGATATTATTTTGTTTGATCTTAATTATATTAATCAACAGAAAACTATCAAGTGATTCATTCCATAGTTATCCGATAACTATCAGTATGTAACCCTTAAGTGCCCAACAATCATGAGTAATACACTGTCCAACATTTGGAGAGCATTACATACTCTAGTCTCAACGGATACACCCGATATCCAATCTCGAAGCATCTTGAATAAGAACATTTAAAATGGTATATTTGTTTTATTGTGATAAATTACTCACGGTTACAACACTTTGTAACTACTATCATAAAATATACCATTTATGGATTTTCTTTTAAATATACTTTTAATTAAACTAATTAATTAATATATCCACGTTATATCAAGTATATAATAGAAAGAAACACCTATATAATTAAATATTTTTAATAAAATAAATTTATTAAATCAAACATCCTCAATAAAGCAATTAATTACTTAACCCATCATTAATTAAATAAATTAAGTAACTTAAACAACATCAATATAATTAAATACCTTTAAACAACATAATTAATAAAATTAAATATTTTAACAATACTAAATAACTTTAAACAACATTAGTAAAATAATTAATTAACTTGCTTTAAATCATCATTAATATAATAATTGAAATTATTTATAATTAAATAAACACTTAATCTCAAATTTGATATTAAATTGAAGTTATTTTAAATCCATAACTTTACAAGTTCGGAAAGAGGCTTAGTGACCATAATCGTACTTCATCAAGTTATCACTTAATTTAATTTAACTACCATGTCATATAACTGGGATTTACACAAGATTGTACATGTAAATAAAGTCATCGATTCACGATCACTATTTAATCCATCACTTAGTCGATATTAATTAATCCACATATTAATTGACGGGCATATGAATTAATGTCCAAACTAATTAATAGAAAAACTGGGATTTATTCTGCTAAACAGATGTTATCGATAATATACACATTTTATGCATAGTAGAACATTGTTTAATTCTGCTACACGGATGTCCAAAATAATCTATTCAATTATATTTATCAGGTCGATGTTTTTATCTGGCCAAATAGATGTCAGCAATAAGGTATAATTAATTCAACGACGTTATTATTTAAAATAACGTAACTAAATTCTGTCCCTATTATTTTATCAATACTTTAAACATCATCAAATCTATCAACAAATTATACTATAATTTTCTACTAGTCAATATGAATCTAGTGTCGAAGACCGCGGGTCAAAAGGACTTTGTATGGGAAGTTATACTTTTTTAAAGTTTAAACTTTTAGTTAACTAACTTATTTACTACCCGTAATATAAAATAACTAACGAATATTCTCACCCAAGGCCCATACAGGTCACGGCCCATACGCCAACCTGCCAACCCCAAGCCCACATGCCTACACCTATTTCCTTTCCCTTATCCCCATGCAAATGACCACATTAACAGGTTCAGTGAAAAATGCACACTTCTTCTTTCCATACTAATGCAACCTTCAGAAATAAAAACAAAAAACATGTCTCCTCACATCATAAGGCTAATGCCACAACGGCCAAAGCCAGACACTTCCGCTTCTGCCACCAAGACCCCCGCCACCACTCATGTGACTGATGCCACCTTACCACACACTAACGACAACCTTCCCTTCCTTGCACACACATTAGCACCCACACCTACACACAACTACACTTGCTGCACCTCCTCCATGCTTACCATGTAGCTCCATCACCTCCCCCATATTGTGTTATGCAAGCACTTGTGACGACCCACATTACGAGAGGTTTAAATCGACAATAATCCATACACGTCCGACTTAAACAATCTGGAACATAGATAATTAATGGGGTTAATTAAGAAAAATAAGAAAAGAAGAAGAAAACGAACACAGAATCTTGTAGCGGAACGATAAAATATAATTATCAAATAAACAGTTCATGAAGCCGTTTACTATACATTTGATTATAATTTATACAACATTTATCAGAGTGATACATATACAATAGAACAAAATACAATGCAGTGGAACAAACAATGATGGGATAATACTAGTAATAATATACCAAATCTTTGTCTTCTTCCTTCAGAAAATGATCTTCGATAAGCTGAATAACATAGGACCGACCCATAATGAAAAGACAAAACACTCGAGTCAGGACTAAAATATCCTTATGTAAGTCAAATCCATAACCAATATAACACGAGTGTGATAGCGTCATAGATGTTTATGGGATTTCACATCCTTTCCAGTGTATAACGTGTGTGTGATAACTCAAGAGTCGTTACGGGATTTCCATCTCTTAAGGATCCGTCAAAATATTTATATGTAGTAGAATACGCTACATATATAATGTATAATCAATAAAATAAATATTTTTCTTAGCATTAAGGCTTTACATTAATCCCCCTTAATGTGTTTTTAAACATTGTCGTATAGTTTGCATATAAAACACCAGTAAACCATCGAAGGATAGGGATGCACCGTGATACGATAATAATAAACCAAAATCGTATGGGTCTCGTATAGGGATAAAAGTATGACAAGGCACGTGAGACAGTTTCCAAGGTAGGATACTACCACTTTACCCTTGCTGGCTGGTGGTAACGCACAATAGCCATGATCGCCCATCGCGTCCAACACTCCTAGAATCCAAGTGTGCGACCAATCAATCAAAACGTAAATGATGGTAAAAACGAAGAAGTGTGTCTACTCGGGGTAGCTAGCCCGCTTGACCGATACGGCTCCATATTAGTCATTTCAAATTTATACAAGTATCAAAGCAATCCATCATCGCTCTCATTCTTCAAATCCTGCAAACATACGACAAATCCAACCACTTTTTTCTGGTTTATTACTCCATGTACACAGTTATTAAAATGGTTCCAGTATCGACAGAGAGTATGCCCCATATCCGGCCCTGGTCTCTTTAACAATCAAACGTCGTTTTACACACCGGTTGATACTTTTACATTTCAAAAACAATTCATACTTAATATCAAAATATCATATTAGCATCAAAATCAAATCCATTTCGAAATCATTATATTTACTCAAAATATAATATTTCAGTTCAAATTATTTTTGCCTTAATATCTCGATTTCGTTTCTAAAATCGTTTCGAATTTCAATTAAGGTTATGACTTCATTTTAATCCAATTCGCACTTAAATCCAAGATATAAAAATAAAGCTTCCAGTCGTTGACTAGTTTGAATTTTAGAAAAATAGTTTGAAAATTTAAATTGTTTAAAAATAGTTTTAAATAATTAAAATAGTTTGATATAAAATGATTTAAGTTTTTTTTAGATGTTTTATAAGGTAAAATAGGTCGGAAAATCAAAATAAACTGAATGTGTAAAAATTAAATTTTAAATAGTTTTTATATTAAAATAATTTATTTGAAAAAGTCAAACTGATTCACTTTTCAAATCTTCTTAATTCAAATTAATTCAATTCCTTATTTAAACCATTTAAATTGATTCGATTCCGTTTTCAATTCGAATTAACTTCGATTCCATATTCAATTCTAATCAATTTCAACCTCGATTTCAAATTAATTCAATTCCACTTTCAACTCCAATCGACTTCAATTTTAAACTAAAACCATTCCAATTCCAAATTAAAACCATTTCGATTTGTATCAATTCCAAGTTCAATTTTTAAAACATCGATCCAAAAACACTTAAATCAAATTTACCTTCAATACACAATTTGAAATCCAAATCCTCAAATATAATTCAATTCCGAGCTCAATTTCGAAATTGTTTGATTTCCATAAATTTGTTTTTTGTTCCTTAAAATCAAATAATTTAAAGAAATTCAAACCAAAATTTCTGAAATCGTTTAATTTAACCAATCCGGTGTCCGTAAATAATTTCCTATCCTATGGCCAAGTGATCAGTTTTTTCAATTTAATTTCAGGGATGGATATATATCATTTCAATCCAAATCATAGTGTCATGGGTAAATATCATTTCAACCTATTTCGTAATTTATTCGAATTAATTCAATTTACAGTTTTATATACTGTAAATAATATACATGATGATAACTGGATATATCAAAATAAACAAACATCCAAATCATCCAAAATATCAATCAATATCATCCACCACAATCAACAACCAAATCAGTCAATAATTCACAACAATTCTATCACTATCAATATCAGGTATTTTACTGGCAATTGAATTCAAATTTCAAATTTTGCCGTCAATTTTAACTTTTAACAGATAATTCGAATTACAATTAAATTTATCAAACTGCAATCAATAAATTTATATCACTTCATAATTCCAAATTTAACTTGCATAAAATATTCTAGTATGTCACGAGCGTTAAAAAACTCACCTTTATTTTCTGTTGTCGCTTTCACTTCCTGATTCCGATTAGAATTTAACTGAAAATTCTAAAACGCATTCGAATTTAAATGAAAATTCTATAAGCTCCATACTCAAGCAATCTGATTCATGTGCGTGGTATTTGCAGATACGAGTGTAAAAGGCAACTCGTTTCTTAAAATTATGATATCATATGAAAAAGATGCAACAATTTTAAGAACAACGATTGTATAATTTAGTTAGTAAACTAAATTACCCATTAGAAACTAATTACCCAGCCCATTTGTTTGCACCTGGCCCGTCCCCCTTTCTTCTTCTTTTCACTGCCCAGATCAGCTTTCTATTCTTCCTCCCCTTTTCTTCTTTTGCCTATAGCTTTCTTTCGTGCATGTCCAAACGCATATGAACGTGCATACCCAAATGCACAAGAATATGCACGCCACCACCTCGACGAACCACTAGCCGAAACCTGAATCGAACCATACCATCCTCCTCCCCGTCGAAAATCACACCTTTCCAACCCTACAGACCTCGACCTGTCCATCATAGGAGAACGCGACCTCCAGGCACTTTGCATGGCAGCAGCTGATCGCGGCCCACCCTAAAGATGCTGCACGCTTCCATAAGTCACTTCTAGCTACAAAATACCATGACGAACTCAAATATACATTTAGATCCCCCAATCGATGCACGAATCACCATGAAATCCAAACCCTAGTTCAGCGTACATCTCGACCAATCCTAGAAGCAAGGTCGAACACCACTAAACCAATACTAGATCAAAGCCCATGCAAAAACAAGATTCCTAAAACTTGTTTCAGAAATTTTCGTTGAGTATTCAAATAGAATTTAATTTTTGAAATTTGATTCATTTTTTAACTTTACTGTTGCATGCTGTGTTATCTAAGCAGGAAGCAGAGGGAGCTTTTTAAGGAGTAGACAAGAACTAAGGTTGCTGAAAAGAAAGGTTATGGGCTGAAGTGAAAGTATGTGGGCAGATGGTCCAATCAACATGCATATATTAATTTAAATTCGAAAAATATTTAGCTAAAATTTTTGGATCCTAATTAAGGAGTCTTGCCAAGCGTTCATAATGTTATACCTCTATTTCGAAGGCAATGGAACAAGTTTCAATTTCTAATTCGATCGTATTGAGAAGATAGCCATTTGGACCCAATTATTATATTAAATTTTCGATATTAGATTCAACGTGTTTTTATTCCGCACGACCAAATGATAACTCCAAAAGCTACGAAATTTAAAATTCGATAATGTTGAATATGCGCTTATATGATTTTTGTTTGATGATAATAAACATATATACATTCATTTAAATGTATTTGTTAATATACTATTCTATTTTCATAGTTTAAATAAATATTTGTTGAATAAAATAAATTACACAGAATTTGAATTCAAACAGATATTTTATTCAAATAAATATTTATTACAATTTTGAATAGTACAATTTCAAGCTCTCACTATAACTATACAACTTTGATTATATCACATTTCTTCACATTTACATCAGCACCTCACTACATATCACTCACACTCGTATTTATCTTCAACTGCATTCCAGTTTGAATCCAGCATCTGAGCAATCTGCAAAAATATAAACTAACACAGTAAAATTGAAAAAGAAATATTTTTGCAATTCAAAAATAAAAGATAATTTTTGAAAATATGATTTGCCTCAGTTATTTGGGTTGTTCGTCATAATTTAAATTTGAATTCATCATACACGAACAACTTGTGACATACACAGTGTATTACTGTATATGCCACAAGGCCGTGCACACCGATATATACACTTGATAATGCTACAGGGACAGGTGAGCATAGGTCAAACCCAAATGAAAAGCCGGGTCCAACTCACATGCAATATATCACGACTCAAGCACAAGATCAAACCCGAGTTTTTTTAAAAAAAAAACTGGATTCAACACAGGGCAGTTCACAAGTCAAAAACAGTGCGACAAAACTCGAGTGCAGCAATGAAACCACAAGTTACACAATCAAGTGATCAACACAGCAACATGGACTGCGCAAATTCAAGACAACACCAAAGACTCAGCAGTGACACATGACCACCACAACAAACCCAGTGACTACATCTATAGCAGCAGCATGCAAGTGCATACACAAAGAGGCAACAAAGACCAAATTCACAATGAAGAGTAAAACAATGGCTCAACAAGAACGCAGTGCAACAGTGGTGATGCAGTGGCACATGACTATCACTGGTACATTTCAAGTTCATTAGTATATGACAGCAACCAGAGGCAACATCAAGATACATGAATATGGAACCAACTATACAATATGCAGACTCAATTCACTTATGCAAACTTATTTGAAGATTGCCACCAACATGATGATAACACAGCAGCCCCAAAATCAAAGTGACACAACAGCAATAATGCAAACAACAAAAATACAGTGTCAAGCTCATGTATGCAACAGATAAGGATGCAGATACAAAATGACCAAGTGCAACTGGACTACAGCACGACCAAATGGCCAAGATAAAAAAACAGAGTTCAATGCATATGAGACCAACAATGCTCAAGACCACACAGGCATATATGTCAAGTAAGTACTACAAAGACCATGTCAAACACAGAGACAAGTAATGCAACATGTATGCACCAGTAAACCGAGCTAAATGAAAAACAGTGACAACTACCTAATGCTCAAATGGAACTATAATGAAGTCATAATCAAAACATGAATGAACACTTACACTTACAACATGCAAATGCATCAAAACAATGTCGAAGTTATTCCAGCAACATGACAGCAAACAGAAGTGCACCAGTACAAAACAAGTCAATGCAACATGAACCAACTCCAAATGTATCAGTAGCATATACTACAGGGATGAACACACGAGAATGGAATGCACAGGTCAGAGATACAACAATGGAACCATCACAACAGTTCACATTGCAGTAATATCATATCACTACAGAAGTTCAAATCAAAACAATCAAATGGAGACCAGAGAAGATGGCCAGAGACGAAGACTACAAGATGAACAAAGTTCAACAGTACAGAGAAATTCACGAAACCAAAAATTCACGTAATCAAAACATGGCCGAAGTCAAGTCAAATCAAACAGTGATGACCAAGGTAACTAGTTCAAACCAAAAATGCCAGCAAAAATCGATGTTGAACAAGTCAGAATTTAATACCGCGGTGGCCAAGCAAAGCCGTGACCATCAATATACGATTTGAAGAAGTCAGAAACAATCTCAAACATTCAAGCATCATCAAGTGGCAGAGAAATGAGATTGACAAAGTCAAATAAATCATCAGCATCAAAGTGTAATCGAACGGCAAAGCAACAAATTTTGAAGCAATCAAACGAACGAAAAATCAGGGTAACGAACCCTATAAAATGCCCCAATCATCATCGGCATGAGGACATGAGTTCGAATACGAAAATCGAAAAGCACAAAAGCATAAATTCTTACCAAAGCAAAAATCGAACTCGTCGAAGCAGCAGTGAGCAACGAAGAATTGATCGAGCAAGGCAACACGCAAATTCCTATCGATCGAGCAAATAGAGCAGCTTCGAAAGCCCTAGTTTTTGGGCGAAGAGGAACAACCGCCATCACAAGAAAAGGAACCAGGCCGATAAAAGAAAAAGAAAAAAGGGGACGCATTTTTTAATCAACGAATTATTGGGCCGGTTCTACCAATATTAATTTGGGCTTAGTTTTTATAAATTAGGGTTTTGTATTTTAAATTTGTTTTTAATTTGTATTTTCATTTTTAAACCGTTTAAATTTCTAGTCCTGTGACTAGGGGACAAGCTACGTGGCTTAGCTTGAGAATTCGCAACTCGGTGGTTGAGTTGTGGCAAGGTTTTGAGCGTAGAGTTAGATTAGTCAATAGCGGGTATAGCGAGTTTACGTGTGTAAGCGAGGGACTACGTAATTTCTAGTAGAAACCTTTGGGGCAGCACATAGGCAGTGTTTTGCCGAAGCTGGGTAAATTCTATGTTGTTCTGTTTTTTCTGCTATTTATATTCTGTGATATCTGTGCTGCTATTCTGTGATCTGAATTGAATATTTTATAAGCTTCCGCGATTAATTTTTATAATTAACACTATCACCCTATTCACCCCCCCTCTAGGGTGAAGTCGATCCTACAGATAATAATACACTATTATGGATCAAATGGAACTAGTTTCATCGAAATTTGAGATTGTGCCTCGGAAGGCTATTTTTTATATGATAATTTAAACGAGTTGTTTTTAAAATCGAGTAAATCGCTTTTAAATTTGATTTAAAAGTTCTATTACCTTCATTCTTATGAATATAAATTTAATAAGCCTTTAAAAAAATATGCCCAAATAAAAATCCAAGATTTAACTTATTTTCACAATTTCAATTATTTAATTCAACAATTAAATTATCAATAAATCATTATATTTGAAATTCAACTTATTAAATCGATAAAATTGCACTTTACAATATTTAAAATCAATTAAATAAACAACTTCAAATGACACAAAATTCTGGGTCATTACATTCCTCTCCCCTTAAAAGAATTTCATCACCGAAATTGTCATGGTGAGAAGAATGGCCTAATACCCATTAACTTTCCCAAAACAAATTAGTTGAAACAACTTCCCAAAATCAATTTGTTGAAACCACTTTTTCATTTTTACTAATTTCCAAATTCATCCATAGATTCCAAATAATATTATTTACTCAATCCATCCAAAATCAAATTTCCATTATTAAAAAAAAATTCAAAATTTTCTAACTATTTGAATTTTCAGAAAATTTCGCCAGAATCTCCTTTGCGTGGGTAGATCGGAACAACTACAAAATGCCACTATGGGTCCCAAACCAACAAAAGAAAACAAAAGCCAAGTGGCTCATTCATAAAACCGCCAAATCAAATGACAGAATAAACATATATCTTTTTGTCGGGCAGTACATGTTTTTCTTGATTTTAAATACCTACATCTTATTTAACAATGATATCCAATCATATAATTTAAAATCATTTTATATTTTGCATTTTCAGTTTCCAATATTTGCTTTACTTAAGCCCGTACGATGTACATATATCATCCATATGCAATATCAAATCTGATCGCTTACTCGATCACACAATTTCACTTCCAAACTAGTATCGTCCACACGAATCTCTACCGCAGACTCGAATTTGGTCCCTTGATCAGAAACTGTTATTCTCCTTGCATAGCCATATTTATGATAGGGAATTCCAGAATAAAATAAAAAATCGATATCCAGGGTTCGCATGTCAACAATCGAGTGAAAGATCCTAACTTGGATCGATATAAATTGTCTCGGAATTCTATGCTCGAATCTGGATCAAATTGTTATGCGGATAAAATATTATACGTACAACTTACGTATTTATTTCTATTGATTCTTAGCTATACCAAATTCCTTTGTTTTACATTTACTTCATTTCCATTCAATTATTCACAATACCATCCACTTTGCATTATTCACGTTGCTTAATTTCTTAGTATTATTTTCAATACCAATTACCTCTTAAGAATTCTCTCATCAAATTTTCTTAAGTCAATAATAAATATTTTACCACTGCACCAATTAAATTTATATCCACTTCTATTCAAATTCTATTCCATTTAACCCAATTTATCTCCCAATTATAAATATTGAATTTTACCAATCATATCCCAAACCATATTTACTCATTAATTAAATTAGTTAGCTCAC
Source organism: Allium cepa (assembly GCA_030765085.1). Lineage (NCBI taxonomy): Eukaryota > Viridiplantae > Streptophyta > Magnoliopsida > Asparagales > Amaryllidaceae > Allium > Allium cepa. The sequence goes on along the minus strand of CM060937.1, from coordinate 572,158,272 downwards.
TTAACCCATTTCATTAATTTTTTCAAATCTCAATAAATCCCATTTCCAAAATTTTATTTTATTTAGCCCACTTAGGTTAAATTTCCAAACTTCACTTTATTAGTTCAATTCAATTCACTTAATTTATTCACTTCACTAATTTATTGTACTACCACAATCACTTCATTTAACTTTTCTTAAGTTAAATTTAATCTCTTATCTCAATTTCATAATTTCTTTTCTTATCTATATCATTTCTCAAATTTATAAGTTCAAAGCTTATCTTTACTTATTTACAAAACTTAGATAGCAATTTCTGAATCTAAACACTCGGTTTAATTTAAAATCAATTTAGAATCATACACACACACACACACACTTACATATACATATACATATTTCACTTTTATAACAAATCAAATTTTTAAATTTCTTAACATCAAAAACTTGTTTATCTAAACAAGACTCCATTAGCAAATCTTTACGGTAGAAATCCATCACTTAGAAACTCGAAAAAAAATACGAATGATGTCATGATCAACATCAGAATTATTTTCCAGGGACCGAGTGAGTTCACTACTTTTATTTCTTGAAAAACCCATTTTTTTCCAAAAAAACACTTCCAAAATAATACTATCATTATTATTTCCAAAACACTTTGGAACACATTTCAAAATCTCCGAGACTTAGATTCAAAACTTCCTAATTTAAATCCATTTTAATTTATAAGTCATATTTATAAATTATATTTACAAAATTTCACTTTATTAAAACATTTAACAAATGTTTTATCACTTTTTATTTTAAACATCTTTTATTAAGGCACAACATCCAATTAATAACAACCAATATTATCATTCCTAACCACCAACACACTATATATACCTTAATAATTTCTAAAAAAGTATTTCATAATATACAAAATATAATCTGGGTAAAATTATTTCATTTACCTAGTTTCAAAACAATATCACGTTAGGTTGCTCTGTTTAAATATTTATAAATCCCTATCAATAACTTTAATTATTCGTATTGACCAGAATCCATAAGCCACTCAACAAATCAACCAACACAATATAAAACAATTTTTATATTCATTAACAAATATGCGCTCATGTATATACACTCAAACTCATTCTAAGGTATTACTGACCCTTATCTCTAACAAGCTACCCGATCAAAGCCAATATTATCGCTAAACCAAAGCTCTGGTACCAACTGTGATGACCCACAGTTCGAAAGGTTTAAATCGACAATAGTCCACACATGTCCGAATTAAACAATCCGGAACATATATAATCCATGGGGTTAATTAAGAAAAATAATAAAAGAAGAAGAAAACAAACAAATAATCTCACAACGGAATGATAAAATATATTAATCAAATAAACAGTTCATGAAGATGTTTACTATACATTTGATTATAATTTATACAACATTTATTGGAGTTATACATATACAACGGAACAAAATACAATGCAGCAGAACAAACAATGATGGGATAATACAAGTAATAATATACCAAATCTTCGTCTTCATCCTCCAGAAAATTATATTCAATATGCTGAAAAACTAAAGACTAACTCGAGCATAATGAAAAGTCAAAACATTCGAGTCAGGACTAAAATATCCTTATGTAGGTCAAACCGCAAAATCAATACAACATGAGTGTGATAGCGTCAGTGATGTTTATGGGATTTCACATCTCATATCTAGTGTATAACATGTGTGAAATAACGCAAGAGATGTTACGGGATTTTCCAACTCTTAAGAATCCGTCAAAATATTTATATGTAGTAGAATACGCTACATACATAATGTCTAATCAATAAAATAAATATTTTTCTTAGCATTAAGGCTTTACATTAATCCCCCATAACTCGTTTTTGAGCGTTGTCGTACAGTTTGCATAAGAATACCCAGTAAACCATCGGTGGATAGGGATGCGCTGTGATACGATAACACTAAACCAAAATCGTATGGGTCTCTGTAATGACCCAAAATTCAATGTTCGAAAAATCGACATCAAACACTTCACTTGTACTCGACTGCCGAAAATTCAAACATCGAATTCCAGTTCGGATGGAGCTTATAACAACATAAGATGAATAATAAACAGCGGAAACAAAATGAATATCATTGATCACAGATAAAATATCATCATAATATCCATTACAACATTTAACATCAATATCAGAGTGCTACATGAAGATATAACAACAACATAATAATAACTTCACAACGGAACAACAATAGAGTCTTCAAAAGGATCCAACATACATCTTCTATGATAAGGTCTTCAAAAAACTCCAACACTTCAAAAGGTTACTAAAGCCAAAACTTCCAAAATCTGATAGCTTCGAAACAAAAGGACTTCGAAAATACAACTAGCACCAAAACACGGAAAACCTACTACTAGGCTGCCCGTATAGAAACTATGGACACCTAGAGTTTAGAAAGAAAACAATAAACTCCGGGTCATCATGGAACTGGTATGAGTAAACAAAAACAGTTGCTTTTAAATAAAACAGATTTTTGAAAGAAAACCGTTCATGCTTTTGGAAAATGAAACTACCATAAGACCTCCCGGCACACACACAATGCAATCGCACACTTGGGGGAAATTTCTCCTTATGATAGTCAAATATGCTTAATACGAGAAAACTCTTTGATATTATTGTTAGTGTATAGTGTAGAAAACCTTTTCGAAAGTATAACATTAATCTTATCCTGCATACGTCCATTATAGTATGCCTACTATAGCTACCATGTTAAATGGCAAGTTCTACAACTAAAACCGTATTGGGTTCATATTGGGAATTGGATTTCCAACAATGGGCAAGTTAAGGAACTTCCTACTTCCACATGGGTATGCCTCTGGAGGGACCTCCCGAGAACTTAACCAGTTCTCTGCCAACACAAGGCCGGGTTACCTCTGTAACTAGGTAACTACTACATGACTATGCCATTCCTCGGTCGTTTGCGACCTTTATCCGAGGGCCCTCAACCACAAAGCTACAACCACATAGTAATGAGATTGCAGCAACCACATAGGCTAAGTATCTGGGCTCTGTACCATGATACCACCTTTTCCAGAAGGAAATGACATAACCTAAAGGGCGCGACCCTTATAACCTTGCCGCATCTTTCTTGTTTCGACCATTTCCGGAGTGTGAGGTCCGATGAGGTCTTGTCCACAAAGCTACGCTTTACACGAAAGCCATGATTTGATCACAAATGATCATCAACACACAACAGCAATTAGCATGCCACACTACCAAACTGGGAGTATATCACTGATAACCTTCAATTACATAACCTCTGAGCTTGTATGTCTCAAAGAAGGGTGTTAAGCTAAGAGAATAATTCTCCATCACCAAAGATATGTATTTGAAAGAAATCTGCTTTATATCCCAAAGCGTAGTGTCAGACATACAACCATACAAGTCTGTTTCGGGTTCGAACAGAACCGAAGGCACTTTGTCCAATAAAGGAAGAAGCCCTCGCAATCCAGTATCCCCGATCCCGATCGAACTCTCCATCACATATGGAGAACTCTATACTGGAGCAACTCAGTGCAGAGTCATTTGACAGGTTATCCTATCATTCTCGAAGACACCTGGTCTTCACCATCGTCTTCAAACGCTATCCATTTTGTCGTATCACTATTCGAAATGGGTTATATGACACAAAGGTCCTCTCACGGCTAAACCGAATAGTGAGCGTCAATTTAAAAACATGTAGATATGCCACTCACAAAGATTCACAGGTTCGATTTGGGTTTCGGATAATCAACTAGAATCCGACTCCCTGTCGCATCGAAATTCAAAAGCCGTTTTACAGGCCAAATGGTTTTCATATTCACACAGAAATAAACCACATATATCACAGCTCAGCACAAAGCAATTCACATTACATAGCATAATAATCACATATCAGAATATCAATCCAGTGCACAGCATTGGATAATAATCAATCATCTTCAATTAAGATGAATTAATTGCGTAATTTAGAACAAATTAACCATATAATTACTTTCATTAATTATCTTCAATCAATGATTAATTATCCTTAATTATAAATTAATTAAATCTTAATTACCTTTATTAATTAATCATTTCTTAATTAATTAAATCTTAATTACTTTTATTAATTAATTATTCTTTAATTAATTAATTATTAATTACAAGTTAATTATAAATCATTATAAATAAATTTGTTTTTAAGTTAACAATTTAAACATTTGATTAACTTCTCAATTATTTTATTAAGTTAAATTTAAAACAACTTTATTTAAAAATATAAGTTTAAAAAATCTTTTAACTTAATTAATTTCAAATAATTAATTTCAATACCATTAACTTCACATTCTAGTTAACAGACAATGATTATTTTATAAAGAATGAATTTAGAAATCAATTAGACTTATATTTTTAAAATTTTGAAACTAGAAATGTTGTTACCCGACAACTACTTCGAGCATTCCCCCCGGGATTCATGCCCACCTGCTTCGAGTTCCCTTCAAAAACTACCCGTGTCTCTTTTTCTTCAAACAAAAAAAAATGTTTAATTACTTAACCCGACGCACAGCGTCAAACTACACGAGTCACAACACGAGCCGGTAACTTGATTTCACGAAGATGACTTCGAGTCCTAAGGCCTTCTTCCCCAAAATATTTTCACTACCGTAACTCATGCATGTTTCACATAATTTAGATCACCTCTGATCGACACTACGACCATCGTCCAGTCGACGATTACTCCCTCGACCCTTCAAACCACCCAGAACCGTGATCCATCGTCAAATTCGTGATCGAGCTTTCCGATCGATCTGAAACCAAAATGATCATAACAAAAGCACCACGTTCTATCACGACTGGCCGTCAAAGGCCACAAAAATTCAACCAAAGCTTCATCTTGGTTCCACGCCACTATCCCTACCGGAGCGATCAACTCCGGTGGTCTGACGAAATCGTGGCGATCTTATTTTCTGCTTCGACTAAAATGAGGGGGTTAAACCCTAGATCCCTGCCATGCCAACGCCACAATGAAATAAAAAATTATCGAGCATTTTTCTAATGAACTCCAACCATCCAGCAAGCCATGATCACAATCTCGAGCACCTAAACTCCATTGATCGCCAGAATTTGGTGAAAAATGTGATTTTGTTCATCCCGTGATTTCTCCATAAATGCACGACTAAAAATCTTGATTTAAGTTTTGAAAATCAACATTTTTAATGACGATTTCGATGATAGCATTGAAACAGGATGATATGATCTTTGAATTTTTACTTCGTTCAGAGTTTTACTGTGTTTGTTTGAGTTCCAGCAACCTCTTGATGATTTTCTTTTTTGGAATTTATTTTAAAACCTAGATACCGATCATGCAAAAAAAATTATTTAGACATTGAAGCCTTTCAAAGATTGTAGGATGAGTATTTCATTTTCTAACAGAAAAACCTGGAATTAGAATAGGGATTATCAACCCTGAACATTAACATGCACAGGCAAGATACTTATACACATTCACATATTAGTGCATGCAAACCAATATTCACACTTTCCTACGTCATGCATTCAAACACAGATCATACATCAAGGCTTAGAAAGGTTCACTCACCTGTTATGCCTGGAAACAGAAGCAGAGAGGAAGTGTCTGAAAGTTGATTATCTGAAATCTGGAAAGCTATTTAAATTTGATCCTGGACTTTTCTTACCTACAACTAGTTATTTAGATTTGCTTAGCTTCTTTTACAACAAATTCAAATTCAATTTCTTAAAGAGATTTACTTACATTTAAAAAAAATTATGAAATAGAGAAGAATTTCTGACTGCAACTTGAAAACTGATATTGAAAGCCTTGAGTTGCTACTGATTCTTTTGCTTATGTATTGATCCTTTGCTTATGTATAATTGTTGAAATTAAATCCCACTTTGATGTTAAGAGCTCAAATTGTCTATTTGAAATTTCCTTCCTTGGCTTGAGATTTTGAAGAAAACTGGTTACAGCTTTTACAGGAATTTAGTCTGGAAAAAGTTGAGGAGGTTTTGGTTTAATTAGTTGTTTTGGTGATTTTTTTCTGGTTTAAAGATTGTACAGCTTAAGAAATGAATAAAAGAGTAAGAAGAAGATAACATGACTTATGTAACTTTATTTTCTTTTCTATGAATTTCTAAAAAAAATGAAAATGATGTAATGACACTTGTCTAATTCTTTCTACATGTTAAACACTTGTCTAATTCTTTCTACATGATTGACATTTGTATTTTTTTATGAGCTAAATATTTTAGATAAAACTTATGTCATATTTACTTTATTAACAAATACATTACCCATTAAAGATATTTGCTTTATATTAATACATATTATTTAAAAAGAATGTCTTGAAATTAAATACATATTAAATAAATTACATAGATATATATTTATAAATTCAAATTATTTCTCTAAAACATTTACTTAAAATTTAAATTCAAATCCAAAGTTAAATTCAATATATAAATTCAAATCTACTCATATATGCACATATACATATATATTCACATATATATATAAGATTTAAATTCAAATGATTTTAAAAACATTTGTTATTTAAATTTTTAAACTCAAATGAATTGAAATTTTATTCATATAAATTAACACATATTTTGTTTATTTTGAAACTTTTCAAATTAAATTCCAAAAATTCAAATAATTACAAAATTTAAATTGATAAATTTTGGGATGTTACATATTTCCCCCCTTAAGAAAATTTCGTCCTAGAAATTTGAAAGAGAGAGAAAAGCAAACAAAGAATATACGAATTCAAAAAAGGATAGAAAAATGGCTTACCAGTATAAGCCGAGATGCCCACTCTGCAATTGGTATATCATTTCTACATGTTGTCTTCAGTTTCCCAAGTGCAGTCCTTTGGATCACCGCTCCACTGCACTTTAACTAATTTCACAACTTTGTTCCTTAATTGCTTCTCATCACGATCCACAATCTTATTGGTTCTCTTTTAACTGCTAGGTTGGGATTGTTTTCGAGATCCTGCTGGGCAGCTTCTTCAATAATACTATCTGGATCATGCACATACTTCCGGAGGTTAGAAATATGAAACACATCATGCACGCCAGACAACCAGCTAGGCAGCTGTACTCGGTAGGCTAAAGGACCGATCCTCTCTAGAATAGGAAAATGACCAATATACCGTGGTGCCAGCTTACCGGTCTTCCCAAACCTTAATACACCACGCATTGGAGATACTTAAGAAAGACAGAGTCTCCAATCTGGAATTCCAAATCCCTTGTTCTGCGATCAACATAACACTTTTAACGACTTTGAGCCGTTTTCAATTTCATCCATATAAAATCAACTTTTTCTGTGGCTTCCTTATTCATATCCGGTCCAAGGACGAGTCTATCACCTGACTCTATCTGTAACAACCCGCATATTTAACGATTTTATATTTAAATGTTTAATTTAAATATAGCGTCGTTAGTCGGATTTTGATCCGAAATGTTACTTTCTGCAAATGGCCGAACTGGAACTCAAAACTACCTCCATTGGTTCCAAAATGGCGTTTGCGATCTTTTTGAGTATAATCTTTGATATGTTTGGGGTTTGTGAAATTTTGGCTACTTTTTCTATTGGGTTTGGGTTTGGGTTCAGCCCACTAGCTTAACTAATACTCTACCTTAGCCACTCCTCTCATTCACTTATTCATTTCTTAGAACTTAAGCTTAGAACTGAAAATGGTGGAAGGGAAAGAGAAATAGAAATTTGTAAGCCCTAGTTTCAACTTCCAACTTGATTTTTTGCTCCAAAATCAAAGGGAATCCATTGGTAAGTTCATCTCCATCTTCTCCATCTCTTTTCCTCTTCAATTTCAGTAATTTTCTAACCCTAACTTAGGAAATACTTGCTTTGATTCTAGATTGAAGCTTGTAGTGTTGAAGTGGAGTGTAGTTGGTTGATTCCTTGCATTTGTGCTTCTTCATCTTCTTTGTTTTGTGTAAAAAAGGTGAGTTTTGAACTCACATCTACTTCTCTTGATTTCATGGGTGTTGGGTATGAATTCCTAACAAGTATGCATGTGCCATTGCTTTGGATTTAGAAAGAATTTGCATTTTCATTGAAATAAGGCAGGAATCGCAAATTCATCAGGTTCGGCCGACCGAGCCCTGTAGCCGGTCGACCGACCTGCTTCCCGAGAGTTTTTATGAACAGTGGCCGGCCGACCGAGCCCTGTAGTCCGGTCGACCGACCTGCTCTGTTCTGCCTGTTTGCCTATTTTGCATATTTGATTGATTTTTCCAGATTTTATCGATTCAAGTTGGTTTTTAGTGTTTGTTACTGCATCTTTGATTTTGATAACTTACTCTTGACTTCATCCACGGGTTTTTATAAAATAATATCTCAAATCGCATTTAAAATCTCGTTTCTCCAATTTATAAATTCTATTTAAAACACACACTTTCGCACGTCGAGCGAAGTGGAAGGGTGATTAAATGGTTGGGCAAAACACGGACCATGAATCTGTGCGTTTATCTTTCCGATTAGTCCCCGACCTATTCGATTGATCGTTTTGACCTTCGGGTTTAGTTTACCGATGATATGAGGTAAATTTGTACTGCTTTGAGTGTGAAAGTGACTGACAGATAGTAAACCGTTTAGTGCGCACGAGTGGTTATGGGACGCACGTTAACACTGTTCGGATTCCTTTTCGAGAGTTGTGACACATTCCGCCAGTTAGTGGTGTCCAGTACTGGGTCTACGACCTTCACCACTACGGTTTGTTGCCTCTGGGATGGTGTCTTTGGACTTTCTCCCTAGGTTTGTTGCCTTCGGGTATGTTGCCTTCGGGTGTGTGCCTTGGGTTTGTTGCCCTATATAGTATCGCTCTGATGTTGGCCTTATGTGCCGCATGGGTGATACTTGGGTTTGGAGCCTTCGGGCTTATGGATCCTTGTTGTACAGTACTGAGCTCGAGCAATCATATGTTTCATTGATATTATATTCCCTTGGTATCGCCCATCGTGTTGGTCTTTTTGAGCCGCATGATGTATAACGATTACCTTGTGGAACTTGTATACCTTATTGGTAATTGTTATTTGCTTTTTGGCTTGTTTTGGGATATTTGTATCCTTTGTTTCTATATGTTGCCGATGATATGAGGCTTGTTCTATATGAATCATCTCTTGTTGATGATTGTGTTATCTCCTCTAGAGATATTTGTTATACTGTATGTCCTTGCAGGTTTATTATTGTTCAGTTTATCTAACTGATTTGTTATCTAGACTGACCCGTGTATTTTATACTCGGGTCAGACCGAGATGTTTCAGGTTAGGTACTTTTGGGACTTAGCCTATTTTGCTTCCGCATGGACTATTTGCTAGCTTCATTTAGTTATAGCGTCTTTTGTGGTCCTTATCTATTGTAACTCAGATATTTATACTTTTGTCTCGTCTGTATATTGTGGTCTCCTGTACCACTTGACATGTATTATTTTGTATACTCTATTGTGTATCTGTTTATGTGTATATTATGATCGACTGTTCTGTGATGTGAATTACATTTGAGTTGTTATATTTTCTTCTAATAGATCTTATAGCCATTGTAGTTTTGCTTTAAATATTTATTGAATAGGTCGAATTTTAATGTGATCCTACTTTTCGACGTATTTAGCGAATAGTTAAGGTAAGATTACACATGGTCGCTTCCATTATACTCTATTGTCCGCGTTAGCCGACATTATTATCTATGTAATACTCTTTGTTAACGAGGCTCACGGAGTGGGGCGTCACAGTGTGGTATCAGAGCTGAGTTCAGAACAAAATATGATAAACACAGAATAGATGCACATATTATGGTACATCAAAGTGTATAAGTGATACAAATCTTTGAATCATCGTGTCTCTTTATCCCATCAAGGCTAGATAGTATTTGGGAATACGTCTAGGATTATTCCGTAGTATCCCATATTGAAATATCTACCTTGTGAATAATCTTTTCTTTATCTTGACTTTTAGCTTATGTCTGGAAGAGGCAGAGGTCGACGTTCGGATGCCGGGCAATCTAGTGGCTCACATCTGGATGGCGTTTATATGTCTGCCGATCAGTTTATGGAGTTGTTTAGGAGCACTCAGCCTCCCGTTCCTCCTCGAGTGTCTCCACCTTGCAAGTCTGCTTTTTCACGTCAGTGCAGTGATTTTGTTCATATTGGAGGAAAACCGTTTAAGGGTTCCGAATCCGTTCTTGAAGTCCAGGCTTGGCTTCGCACGTGCGAGCGTATCTTCTCTCGCATGGATCTTTCCGACCATGATAGAGTTCTTGTGACTTCTAGCTTATTGCAAGAGCGTGCTCTTGATTGGTATGTGCTTCTTGAAGCCGAGATTGATGAGTCTACTCTTTCTTGGACTCAGTTTCGTGGACGATTTGAACTCAAGTTCGTTCCTGAATCTGAAAAAGTTTTATTGACCCGTCGCTTCCTTGAGTTGAAGCAAGGGAAATCTTCTGTTTCTGAGTATGTCGCATCGTTCGAGGCTTTATCTCAGTATGGTCTTGAATTCATCAGCACTTCTTACAAGAAGAATTTGAAGTTTGTTTCTGGTCTTAAGAAATATCTTAAGAAGTCCCTGTTGCTCCAGCTTAAGCTTTCTTTTGAGGAATTGGTTGATTCGGCACTTCATCTCGAAGCTGTCGAGAAGGAGTGTGATAGTGGTGAGGATGTTGAGGTTTCCAAGAACCTCAACAAGAAGCAGTTTTCGTTTCAGAAGAAGCCTTTTCCTTCTAAGAAGAAGAAGACCGTTGGTCCTAGCTCTCAGCCTCAGTCTTCCGAAACACCTTTCGTTCGAAAGTGTTTCAATTGTGGTTCTCCGGATCATATTATTCAAGCTTGTCCTAAGCCTCTCTTCTGCCGTAATTGCAAGAAGGAAGGTCATCATGTTTCAGCTTGTCCTACTGCTCCTGCTAATGCAAAATCTGGCAAGCTCAATGTGGCTAATGCTTCTGGAGGTTCATCTCAATCTAAAGGTATATCTCCATCCATTTTGGAAGGTTCTATTTTATTTTATAACCATAATATACGAGTTCTTTTCGATACGGGTGCATCACATTCTTTCGTATCGAAGAAGCTTGTAGATGATTTATCTTTGGATGTTTCTTGTATGGTTACTTCTTTAAGGATTGCGAATCCTATTGGGGGATCCGCGACCCTTAGCTTGTTTTGTGATGATACTGAGATTGTTTTATATGGCTTTTCTTTCCGTGCGAATCTGCACGTTATTTCTTGTCTGGGATTCGATATGATTTTGGGTATGGACTGGCTAGTGAGATATGATGCCAGGATTATTTGTTCAGAGAGAATTTTATATCTTCGACATCCGGATTCGCCTACTCAGCTGTCTCTTGTTCTTCGGGATGTGGATAATTCCGAGATGGCTTTATATTCTCTTGATTCGCGAGATGATGATGATATATCTCGTATTCCTATTGCTTGTGACTTTTCAGATGTTTTTGAGCTTGTATCGGGTTTGCCACCCAAGCGGGCAATTGAGTTCCGCATTGATCTCATTCCAGGCGCACAGCCAGTTAGTCGTCCTCCCATGAGAATGTCTACAAAGGAAAATGAGGAACTCAAGAAGAAGCTTTTAGAGCTTGAATCCAAGCAATTGATTCAATCTAGTTTTTCTCCGTGGGGATCCGCGGTCGTCTTTGTGAAGAAGTCTGATGGAACTCTTAGGCTTTGCATTGACTATCGCAAGCTTAACGAGTTGACCATTAGAAATAGGTATCCATTGCCTAGGATCGATGACATGTTCGATCCATTGAGTGGTGCTAAGGTCTTTTCTCAGCTTGACCTTGCCACAGGTTTTCATCAGTTACGAGTCGCGGAGGATAGCATACCTCTTACAGCTTTCCGCACTCGATATGGTTCTTTCGAGTGGCTCGTTATGCCGTTCGGTTTGACGAACACTCCTGCTTTCTTTGTTGATCTCATGAATCGGGTATTCCGGGAATATCTCGATAAGTTCGTTCTTGTGTTCATTGATGATATCCTTATTTATTCTAAGTCTGAAGCCGAGCATGCTTGTAACGACCCAGAATTTTTAGTAATTAAAAATTGAATATTTAATTAATTTTAAATATAAATAAGTGAATTTATAAGTCGAATAAATTTTTATTTGAATTTTTGGATTTAATTGGATAATTAAATCAATAATTTAATACGTTAAATTATGAAAATAATTGAAAATTGGGTTAAATATGATTTAAAATGATTTGGGAAATTTTATTTTATCATATTGAAGTTAGAATGATATTTTAGAACTTTTAAAATCGAATTAAAAGTTAATTTGTGAAAATTGAATATTTTAATATTATATTAGACTAGTGAAAATAGTCAATTTTTGAACAGTCTCAGAATTGAACGAAACTAGTTCCATTGGATCCGTAATAGTTAGTTATTATCGGATTTCAATTTTCGTGTCAATCAGAGCTATCGTTTGATCGTGGCAGCTCGAAACGCATCGAATTATTTTTAATTTTAATTTGGCGAGTTAAAATAGCCATTTTTCAAAAAGTCTCGGATTTCGACGAAACCAGTTTCATCGGATCCGTAATGTGATATTATTGTAAGGTTCCAAATTTCAAGTCAATTGGATTTACCGTTTGTCCGGTACAAATTAAAACGCCTAGAAATCGATTTAAATCGGTTTAATTTAAATTGAGCGTTTATAGCCATAACTCGCACAGATGTCCGAATTAGCTTCCGAAACCTGTTCCATTGTGTCCGAAACGCGGGGTAAACCCTAGAAACGCTGGTTACGGCGCGTAAATCGGAGTTCGGAATTCCCGGATGAATAGTGTCCGAATTTTTCCTATAAATATACCCCCTACCCTTCATAATTTTAAAAATAAAAATAAAAACCTAATTCCTAAAACCCTAGCCGCCACTACCCTATTTCTAAGGCCAGTATTTCTCCTCTTTCTTCCCTCAATCACTCACAATCCGTTGACATTCACGCGAAGTGTTCAACAGCAACATTGTAGAGCAAGGCGAGAGCTAGAGATCCATACGGTGATGATCGTGTTTGGAGCGACGTGGAGGGAGCAATTGGGGCCGAAACCTGCAGATTTCGCATGCATTTCGAGGAGTTTAGAGCAGGCCGAGCTTCACTAGCTTAGGGCCGAAGGTAGCTCAGGTTTGGAGCTTCGTATTGCAAGTTGTTGATCGAGTTTTCATCGTGTGTGGTGTTAGCAAAATCAAACCCTAGTATTTAAGTAATGGGTTTGTTGTTCGGCTATTTACTGGAGCTTATGCGTGAAAGGAGGGAGAAGGTATATGCGGCCCAGATGAGAAGGGGGTGAGATCAACGGCTAATGTTTGTGTATGTTAATAAAAGTTAAATAAAAGTTGTAAATTATGAATATAAATTTGTGTAATGTTCAAATATTCATAACTTTTTCATACGAGGTCGAAAACGCGCGAAACCAGTTGCGTTGGAATCGTATGGACGAGCACTACGCGGTGAAATTGGATTGGAGTCGTATGGATTTAGTGAGAATTTTGGGTATTCGAAATAAATCGCTAAAACGGAAATAAAATCAAGGTGAGAACTTCTCACTCAATCGAATCAGTTTCGATTTTATTTTAAATAGTTAGATTTAAAATATTTGAATGCATGTTTGAATGATGATTGTTATCTATTGATTGTTAAAATAGACATTATACGCCGTTAGTAAGCGGATGTTATTTATTAAAAACATATACCGCGAATATTTCATAAACAGTGAAATTGGTATTATAAATAATATCAATATATATATATTGGCATATGTATATATTGCAGTTGTTGATTCCCTGCATTTTTTAGCGGATGAGACCCTATTACGCCGTTATTAAGCGGATAATATTTAATAAGAACATATACCGTGATAATTTCGTACTGGAACGGAATTGGTATTGTGCTAATGTTTGTGGATGCAGGAAAACAGGTTGGAGGGATCCAGCTGGATTCCTCAACAGTATTTATTTGATTTCAGATATTTTGATATTTGATGGATTATCATATCGATATATGATATCGTTGTTGTCGTGATTGACTATTTGGTATGTAGCATCATTGGACCAAATTTTGAAATTTTAAAATGATTTTAAAGTGATTTTTGAAAGTATACGTTTATAAAATATTTTTTTGGAAATTGATTTATTTTAAATAAATAAACGTTATAATTTTTATGTTATAAAAATTATGATTTTTGAGAAATATAGTTAAAAAACTGATTTTTGAGAATATGATGCTATTGATTTTATAAAAATAGTTTAATCGGGATTTTAGAATTTATTGTGAAAATTTAAATATAGGATTTATAAAATTTAATTATTTTATGAATCAAAATGGTGAAATAATAAAGGAGATTAAAGACGTTTTAAAGAATAGTATAAATTGATTTTATAAAAGATTTATAAATGGATATTCATAAATTGAAATATTGACATTATAAAACGAGTTTTTATAAGTGTTTGAATGAAGTGAAAATGAATTTCATAAATTGAATGAAATTTATAGAATTATAAACGGTGAAATTATAAATGGAATTTTATAAACAGTAGGTTTATAAAATTTATAAAGTCATTAAAAGAATGGTTTTGGATAAATAATTGAATCTTATAAGTTATAAGATTTAAAATTATGAAGTTCAAAGGAACGATTTTTGTGAACGAATAAATTATAAGTATTTAACTTATAATATGAATCTTTGTTGTATAATTGAGTTATAAATCGAATAGGTTAATAAAGGAATTTATAAAAGGAAGTTGTTATAAATAAATAGAAATAGAATTTATAGACGTTGTTTTATAAATTCACAAACGACTTATTTTGATAAGTAAATTGTTATGATTTATTTATGGAGTTATATTCACGTTTTGACGGTGAATAATCCTTTAAAATGAAATGTATAGAAATGATGAAATTGATTAACGTAATATATTCACGTTTTTGAATGGTGAATAATATGTTAAAGAAATTGTTTTGAATGTGATATTTTAAACAGAATTAAAACGATCTAACGATGTTTTAAATATGTTGAGATTCGAAACCATAGATTTCAACATTGATTGTTGAAATAGACGTTTTCGAGAAATAGAAGGAAATAGTGGACTATAACACTGTTGTTATAGTAAATGATTTCCGAAAGGAAATGTTTTGTATAGTATTGGGATTTATATATCTATTTTAATTTCGAATCCCTATACTAGTGATTTTGGGTTGTTGTAACGATGTTTTACGCAACATTCGTTTTGGCCCAAATGAATATGTTTATGAGAATGATTTCCTTAAAGAATGAAATATATACTTAATCTCGATTTAAGTATATTGAATATTTTCTAAGTGTTGAAAATAAATAAAATTCGTGAATTACTTATTTAATAAGTATGGAAATGTTTTCCAATATAAAGTGAATATTTAGAATTTATCTTTTTGAAGATAAATTGAAAATGGATAATTGAAATCGTATATGCATGAATATTTTGGAATATAAATTCACTAAGGAATTTATAAAAGAAAGTGGGATTGGTTTAGAAAAATAAATATTGATTTATTTTTGAAGTGTGAAATTATATATCTTGTAAAGATATTTTGTGAAATAAATAATTTGGAAAATTATTTGGAAACTGGTGATGTTGTGCATATCCATTGATAGTTCAATAACCGACTATCAATATTTCCCTTTGAATGGGTATTTGATGTGATTTGTTTGAATGTGAATGCCACACTTATTTTTGAATAAGCGTTCACTATTCGGGTTAACTGGGAAAGGACCATGGGGTCGTATAACCCATTCCGAATATGTGATACGTCGTTGTGAATTGCATTGAAGATCGGTGTTGAAGACCGAGTATTTGTGAAAGCGATAGGATGACCTATCAATTGTCTCTGCACTGGGTAGCTCCTGGTATAGAGATCTCCTAAGTGATGGGAAATTCGATCGGGATTGTGAATACCCGGATTGCAAGGGCTTCGTAAGAAGTGCCTTCGGTTTTGTTCGAGCCCGGAACAGACTTGTATGGATTGTGTGTCTGACATTACAAGTTGAGATATAAAGCCGATTTATTTCAAATATATTTCTGTTGGTGGCGGATGATTTATTCTTTTAGCTTAACACCCTTCTCTGAGACGTACGAGCTCAGAGGTTATGTAGTTGAATGTTATCAGCGATATATTCCCAATTTGGTAATGTGACATGCTGAGTGTTGCTGTAAATGATCATTGTGTTGATTATTGTGATAGGATCGTTTATTTGATCGTCTATCTTGGTGATCATTTCTATGATCATTTGTTGACCCAAAGCATGGCTTTTGCATAAAGTATGTTTTTGTGGACGTGACTTCGTCGAGCCTCACACCCCGTGAATGGTCAAAACAGGAAAGAAGCAGCAAGGTTATGAGGGGTAGCGCCCTTTAGGATGTGTGCATTTCCTTCTCGAAAAGGGTGGTATCATGGTATGGAGCCCAGATACTTACTCATGTTGAAAACACTTTATGATTGTGTGAATTGATTGCGAGCGCTCGGTAAAAGGTCCCAAAGGACCGGGGGATGGCATATTCGGTCAGTTGTTACTCAGTTAGGGGTAACCCGGCCTTGTGTTGGTAGAGATCCGGTTTGGTTCTCGGGGATGTCCATCCAGAGGCATTCTCATGTGGCAATGGGAAGTTCCTTGGCCTGATCATTCGTTGGAAATCCAAAGAAATAATACGTGACTTGTACGATATTAGTTGTAGAACCTGCTTCCTCAGGAGGTAGCTATAGCGGGCATAATATAATGGTACCTATGCTGGCTAAGATTTATATTCTACTTTCGAAATGAATTTCTTCTACACTATGCACTAATAATAATATCAAAATTGATTTGATTTTAATGCGTATCAAGCATGTTTGGCTATCATAAGGAGAAATCTTCTCCAAGTCTGCGTTTGCATTGTGTGTGTGGCAGGAGGCTTATGGTAGTCTCATTTTTAAAAGCATTGCGAATTGACTTTAAAAATATTCCTCTATTTTGTTTTCAAAGATAAATAAACTGTTTTGAGTTCTCACACCAGTCACATGACTGACTCGGAGTTTATTGTTTTCCTTCCTAAACTCTGGGTGCCCACCAATTTCCACACGGGCAGTCAAGAGTTAAGGTTTATCAGGATATTCTGGATATTCAGGAATTGCTGGAGGCAAGCTGGATGGCATGGCGTATTACTAGTAGATAGTATTTCTTTTCCGCTGTTTGATGTTGTATGTTGTTGTACACTCTGATGATATGATGTAATGTAATGTATAAAATGTAATAATTGATATAGTTCTTTGTTTAAAGATTATTCATTTATTATTATATGTTGTTCCGCTGCGAATTGTGAGATTCTGATGTTGTTCTGTTGTTTTCCGTTCTATTCTCTTTTCTTTCTATTTTAAAATGATCTATTTTCTTTCCTCTCTATCTTCTATCTTTTTCTCTTATCTCTTCTTCTGTCTTTTTCTTTTCTTTTTCTTAAACCATAACATTTCGGGTTTTTGGCCTTCGATTTTTCGGCAGTCGATAAAGTGAGTATCGATGTTGAATTTTCGAAAGTCGAAAATTCTCGGGACGTTACATTGCTAATCACTTGAGAATTGTCTTGAGTACTCTTCGTCATCATTAGCTTAGAGCCAAATTCTCCAAGTGCCACTTTTGGGAGAATAACGTTAAGTTCTTAGGTCATGTTGTATCTTTCGATGGCATTTCTGTCGATCCCTCAAAGATCGAAGCCATTCAGAATTGGAAGAGGCCTGAGAATGTTCATGAGATTCGTAGTTTCCTTGGATTGGCGGGTTATTACCGTCGGTTCATTAAGGACTTTTCCCGTGTTGTGCTTCCTCTCACTTGCCTTACTCGGAAAGGCATTCGTTTTATTTGGTCCGACAAGTGTGAAGCTTGCTTTCTGTCATTGAAGGAACTTCTCACTAATGCTCCTATTCTTGTGATTCCCGAAGGGAATCATGATCGTGTTGTCTACACCGATGCTTGTGGTAGTGGTCTCGGTGCTGTTCTTATGCAGAAGGATCGGGTAGTTGCTTATGCTTCTAGGCAACTGCGTCCGAATGAAATTCGCTATGCCACTCATGATCTTGAGTTAGCCGCCATTGTCTTTGCCTTGAAGATTTGGCGACATTATTTATTGGGCGAGCGCTTCATTCTCTATACCGATTATAAATCTTTGAAGTATTTGTTCACTCAGAAGGAACTCAATATGAGGCAGCAGCGTTGGCTCGAGTTTCTTGCTTCTTATGACTTTGAAATCCAGTATACCCCTGGTAAGGGTAATCGTGTTGCTGATGCGCTTAGTCGTAGACATTCGGCTGTTATTTCTATGATGCTTGCCGAATGGAATATTCTTGAAACTCTATCTTTTTGTGAAATTCGTAATCGAGGCTCATCTTCTGATTCTCCTATTCTATTATTTAGTTTGGGAGCTCGACCTATTTTATTGGATCAAATTGCCGATGCCCAACGGCGTGATCCTGATTTATTTCATTTTATTCAGCTTTGTGAGTCTGGATCTTGTGATGAGGCGTTGCAAGATTTCAGCATTGATTCTCATGGGTGTCTTCGTAAGAAGAACCGTCTTTTTGTGCCTTCTGATTTTGCACTTAGGCATGACATTCTTGATGATTGTCACTGTTCTAAGTATACCATTCATCCCGGTAGTAGCAAGATGTATGCCGATATGCGTCCTCTTTATTATTGGGAAGGCATGAAGCGTGATGTGGCGAGTTATGTGAGCAATTGCATAACTTGTCAGCGTTTTAAGGCCGAGCATCAGCGTCCTTCGGGTCTTCTTCAGCCACTTGAGATTCCATTGTGGAAATGGGATCAGATATCTATGGATTTCATTGACGGCATACCTCGTTCGAGATCTGGCCATTCTAGCATTTGGGTTATTGTTGATCACCTCACTAAGTCTGCTCATTTTGTCCCTATTAAGTCTAATAGAACTGCTTCGCATTTGGCTAAGTTGTGTGTCAAGGAAATCGTGAGACTTCACATTGTTCCTAGTTCTATTGTGATTGATCGTGATCCTTTATTCACAAGTCATTTTTGGAAGAGTCTTCAGCAAGCTTTGGGAACAAAGCTTAGTTTTTCTACAGCTTATCATCCGCAGTCTGACGGACAGACTGAACGGGTGAATCGTATTTTGGAAGATCTTCTCCGTATTTGTATTTTTGATTTCGGTGGTAGTTGGGAGGATCATCTACCTCTTGTAGAGTTCTCCTACAACAATAGTTTTCAGTCTAGTATCGGTATGGCTCCTTTCGAAGCCTTATACGGAAGGCCATGTCGATCATCTTCATGTTGGTTAGAATCTGGAGAGAAGCTTATTCTTGGTCCAGATTTTGTTCGTGATTCTTCCGAGAAGATTGATCTTATTCGATTGAGAATGAAAGAGGCATAGAGTCGCCAGAAATCCTACGCGGAAAACCGTAGGAAGCCTCTCGAGTTCTCGATTGGTGATCTTGTTTTTATTCGTGTTTCTCCTTTGAAAGGGGTTATGCGTTTCAGTGCGAATGGGAAATTGGCTCCTCGTTATATAGGACCATTTTCTATTACTGAACGTGTTGGCCCTGTTGTGACGACCCAGAATTTTAAGTTTGTAAAATCGGAATATTTAATTGATTTTGAATATTCAATAGAATAATTTTAACTTGAATTTCGAATATCACAATTTATTTGATAATTAAATTATTGAATTAAATAACTTGAATCTGAATAAAGTGTTGAATCGGGAATTTTAATCCGATTAAAAATAATTTGAAGGCTTATAAAATTTATATTGATAATAGTGAAGACAATAAAAGTGTTAAAATTGAATTTGGAAGTAGTTTGTTCAGTTTTGAAATTTAAATCGTCTAAACTGAATTTAAAAATAGCCTTCCGAGGCACAATCTCGGAATTCGATAAAACTAGTTCCATTGGGTCCGTAATATTGAATTATTATCGGATTTCAAATTTCGTTTTGATTGGAGTTAGTATGTGAGCGTATGATTTATAAACGCGTTGAAGTTTACAACGATAGTTTAATTTAAATTTTTATATGTATAATATCACGTAAGCAACATCACAACCGAGAAACAATAAAAAAAATAAAAAAAATCAAGTCTTGGCTTCAAGAGCACGCCTCTTCCTTTCTTTTAAAATCACGAAGTTTTCCTATCCCAGGCTTTTAAACGAAACCAAATCATTCGAATGGCAGAGCGAAGATTCATGTGTTCCAAAAATAAATTAAAAACCTAAATCAAAGCCGATTAGGCTCTTCACTAATAACCCATGCCCCATGTTTTTACTCCTCAATCCAAATCGAACCAGTAATGGCCGAATCACAGCCTTTAATCCACTTCTAATCGAAACCCCTTCCTTCCATTTCGAACGCGAGTCCCTTTCCCCCTTTTCAAATCACGGTGAATGGGATGCTTGAACTCGTGACCGAATCTTGCTCGCGAATGGTAGTAGTTAGGGTTCGCGTGTGATGAAGGATCGATGGGGCGGCACTTCGATTTGCGAGGGGGCGTCGCGAGTTTGTGAAGACATGAGCGCCTCATGTGTGGCTTCATCAACGCGACGTGGTGATGTCGCATAGCACTTGGCGTCGCATTTCGTCATGGGGTTCTCGAAGGTCGATGAGGGTAGCTTTGGGCAGGGAAGGGTTCAACTGGGGGCTGTGTGTGAGCATGGTGGATCATAAGGCATCTGCAGGTGAGAGTGCTTCGATTCGAACGTGTTTTCTATTTTATTCCAGTAATCCATTAATCGATTATTCTAAAATCTTCGAACACTTAAAATGTAATTGCAGAAGTAGAAGAAAGTTTAACAACAGTTTGTTTAATTAGTTATATATGTATAGAAAAAAAAAATTAATTTCAGTAAAGATGATTTCTGCTGTGTTCACTGGAAAGAAAAAGGAATAGTTTTGATAATAGATATATATAGAATATTTTACATAGATAAGATTTTGAAATAATAATAAATATGTGGTAGATATGGTTTAGAAAATATAGGAAGTTTAAATAGAATTAGATTTTTGAGATCTGTAATTTATTTTGACAAGTATATATGTATTTCCAATAAAATAAAACAAATATACATATTCACAAGTTTAACTTATTGGTTTATTTTATAATGTATTACGAAAGTTAATTTATTAAATAAACGAATTTAATTATTTAGCCACCTAAATATTTTAGTAAAAGGGAAATTGAGTTAAAATTTAACTTTTAATTTAAAAGAACATTTGTTAGTTTAAATTAAATGAATAAAAATAATAAATTGTTTGATCAATTCAGATATTAATAAATCATATAATATTTATTAAAGGTCAAAAATCAAGAAACCAAGGGAATATTGAAGCGGAGGGCAAATCCATAGTAAAAGGTGAGTTAATCTCACTCAGTTAAATTTAAATGATTAAATTTAAATAATTGTTTGAATGGCTGAATTGATCGATGTGATATAGTATGATATTTTGGAATCGGCGTATTATATTGTGCTAACATTTGTGGATGCAGGGAAAACAGGTTGGAGGGATCCAACTGGATCCCTCAACATTTATTTAAATTTATTTAATATTCTCTGTTGTGAATATTGATATTCTATGATGAGTTGTATGAGAATATTGAATGTTATGGTTGATTGAATATTTTTGGATAAATGAATTTCCAATTATATAAATTGGATTTTGTAAAGAAAACAAAAGAAGTGAATTTGTAAGCGAAATAATTATAGAAAACTTGAATGAATTAAGAATGAATCGGAAAGAAATAGGAATAGTATTAAAAATACTAATAAATAATTTCGAGTATGAAAAGAATTTTGAATAAAGCAGAATTTATAAATTGTAAACTCAAGTTATATTAATTAAAGGAATAAAGAATTATTTTAAACTTTAACGTTTAAATTTATAAAAAAATAAGGAAGTAACTTGAGAAAATCTAAGAATTAGTATTTTCAGTTAAAAGTAATTTAACTCATAATTAAGGAAATAAAATCTAAAATTAATGGATTTTGAAATAGAAAGGGAGAAAATTGGAATTCAATTTGGAAATTGATTCAAGTGATAGAAATTAGAATTTCAAGAAGAATGTGAAGGGAAGTATATTTTCCTGGATAGCCAAGTGCGTTTTTGAAGAAAATTTAAATATAAGATAAAAGTTTAATGTAGTTTTAAAAAAAAGCATATTTTAGAAATTTTATTATTTCTGAATGTCTAAAATTCATAGTAAATATTTTTTTTCAAATCTATTATTGTAATAACTATTTAAATGTGACTCAGTATTCTATTTTTAAGAGTGAAAACCTAGTTTTATATTTTATAAAGTAACTTTATTTTCAAAAATCATATAGTATGTATTTTTAGTAAATTATTGAAGTAGTTTTTTTTAAAAATGAATGTTTTAAAATATATTTCAAAGTAAGGTGTTTTTAAATTATTTTTAAAAATCTTAAGTTTGGTGCTTGGCGATTTCAGTGGAAATAGAAACTATTTGGGAAATTGATTCTGAGAAAGGAGGATAGTTTTAAAACTGTTTTCAAAAGGGTTTGAAAAATAGAAATATATCTTGTGAAGATATTTTGAGATAAATAAATAATTTGGGAAATTATTTATTATGTGATGGATGTTGTGAATATTGTTGATAGTTAAATAACCGACTATCAATATTGGACAAATGCGTTGATCGTTTCGAAGAGACCGGGATCGAGATTCATTTCTCGAAAACAACTTCGATCCGGTTTGTACGTTTCGTGCGAAAAACGTGTTCGGAGTCGAAGATGGAGCAGTGAAGTACAAGGGCTAGTCGCTACTAATCCTGAGGATATTTCCAAAATGGATGTAGTAGGAATAGTGCCTTCGGTTCCGTTCGGACCCGGGACGGACTTGTATGGATGAATGCTTGCGGAACATCGTCAGGCGGACGATGGGCATTCTAAGAGATATCGTTCTCAAAGGTAACGCTTAGCCTCAAGCCTCATCAAATGGGAATGGCTGAAAATCAGGGGATATGCAGCAAGGCTTCGTGGGTAGCCCCCACTGGAGGGTGAGGTCATCCCTGTCTAGATGTCCCTTTATTTCGGCTTAGTGGGCGGTTGCTGATCCCAACCGCGGGGTGATCTTGCTCGGGACTGTCCAGTAAGGGATGGTTCCGGTCTTGTGTTGCAGGGGAGTTAGGGTGGCTCCTCGGTACGCTGATCTAGACCAGGTACTGTGACAGGTGGTACCCCAGTGCCTAGCCGTTAGTTGGAAATCCATTCTCCCTACGAGCCTTGTACGAGTTTTGTTTGTATTACCCACTTTTGTGGCTAGTAGCTGGAATTTAATAGATGTAACAATTTCGGCTATTTTATAAGTATTTGTATATAGACCCTATTATAATATCAGAGGATTTCTATAGAAAATTGTTTTAGCTATCGTAAGGTAAAAACCCGACATGTTTATTTGTGGCGTGGTCTTACGAGATGCTTTTGTTTTCAAAGGATTTTTCAAACTTTAATAATCAATTGGGTGTGATTTTCTCACGCTGGTATTCCAGACTGACTCGGGTGTTATTTAACTGTAATGCTCGGGTCAGACCGAGTATTATAGGATACAGGATATGATGCTGTGGAGCTCAGGAGACGAGCTGGATGGCGACACGTATTTACGTACTTGTTTATGTATATATTCCGCTGTGTTGAGTTGTTGTGTATTCAGTTGTATGTGATTGATGTTGTGTGGACTCTGTTGATGTACTCTGATATTGTATATATATAAACAGATATAGTTTTGATTTATGTAAAGATCTGTTATTATATATTATATTTTATTCCGCTGCGATGGTTAGATTCTGTTATTGTTTTCTATTTTCTTCTTCTACCTCTTCTTCTTTAACCCAAATGGTTCGTATTTCTGTGCAACTTGAGTTGATTGTTGTAGAATAGGGTTAACTCAAGGGGTACGGATTTACGGGTCGTTACACGTGGTATCAGAGCTTAGGTGGGTGATAACCTTGGCTCTGGTGGGAATTGCTCATTTAAATTAGAATCCGTAGTACTCTATAATGAGTTTGAGCGTATTAATATATATGAGTGCGTATTTGTTAGTGAATATAAATTGTTTTAATATCGCGTTGATTGGTTTATTGAGTGGCATATGAACCTTCGTCGGTATAGTCTGTACAACTGTATCGAAGGGGTTTCTAAACACTTGAATAGAACAATTGACATGATATTGTTTTAAATGTGGGTAAATGAAATAATTTTACCCAAAAACATATTTTGATATAAAGAATAGTTCTTGAAAAACTATTTAACTAATATATGGTTGCTTGGATGTTAGGAAGAATAATATTAAAGCATTATCATTGTTAAGTAAGAATTTGACTAGAAATGGAAGTGTAATTAAAAGTTAAGGAAATAAATACATTATAAATTATAAAATTCATAAATATGGATTATAAAATGAAATTTATAAGTATGAATTATAGATGTAGATTATAAATTGAAATATAATTAGAATGGGAACTTGAATAAACATAAGCAATGCAAATGAATTGTGGTTAAAATTTATTTAAGCAGGATTTGGAAATTTAAAATCCCGAAGATTTTTGTAGAATTTGTCGAAATGTTTTGAAGATAAATAATAATATTATTGTTTTGTAAGTATTTCTGAAAGGAAAATTTGTCTTGAATGGATTTTGGAAGTAAAATAGCATTGAAATCACTTGGATTATTGGAAAATAATTCTGATGATGACGGCCGCATCATCAGTATTCATTTTCGAATTTCTAAGTGACGGATTGCTACCAAATTGTTTTATTCTGAAAGCTAGTGGTTTGTTTGAAAATCTCAAAGGAAATTTGTTGGAAATAAAACCAGGATTGGTTTGAATTTTTGAGAAATGAGATTTGAAATGTTGGGGATTTCAAAATGATTTGAAACAAAGCCGGAAGTTAAAAAAAAAAATCCTGATAAGATAAGTTGTAAGCTTATAAATGGAAATGATTTTTAAATCAGGAAGAAATTTAAGCCTTGGATAGTGGAATGTAAATCTAAAGTGAAGAGTTAAATGAAATTAACTTGGATTGATATGAAAATATAACTGGATTGCAATTAATTGGATAGGATGAAATTAATATCCTGTTGTATTCAAAGTAAGTTGAAATCGAATAGAGTTAAATAAATTTGAGTTAAAGTGAAATTGAATTGGGATGAGAATTCAATTGAATTAATGAATGGAAATAAATTCTTACCTGAATAAATAAGAAGTAAGTTAGATAAAAAAAAATAGGTTGGATAAGAATTGGATTGGAATAAATAAATTAGGATACCTTGTAAAAGAATTTAAAATCCACATGCTTGGGATATAAATGAGCACAAGGCTTGAGTTAAAATAAAAAGATAATATATTCAAGCCTATAATGGATGGAATTGTGTAAATAATAAGTTGTGACTTATTAAATTTGAAAAGTGAGATACAAAACTCCAAAATAAATATTATTGATGAATTGGAGAATAGAATAAAAATCAAAACTTGAATTACAAACTAAATTGAACTAGGAAAATTAAATGCAGTGATATTTGGGATTAAAAATTCAAGTGTTGGATTATAAATAAGGGAAAACTAATTAGATAATAAATTAATAAATGAAATTGAATTGTGAGTTAATAAATTGGATGGTAAATTAAAAGTGAATAATAGAATCAGAAATTGTGTTATTAATTAAAATTAGACTTGAAGTGAATAAAATAAATATAATTTGAAAAGTATAGAACAAAAATGAAATGGATTAAAATGATAATGGTATGAATTGCAAATAAAATTTAAATCAGTGGAAATAAGTTGGAAATGGCCTTGAGATAAATTGAATGAGTTGAATCTGGGAAGTCAAATTCTATAACAACCAATCAAATGAAATTGTAGATTTAAAACGAGATTTAATTGAGATGGCATCAAGTTGGATAAAAGAGAAAAATATTTATTTGTGAAATGAAAATGAGCTTAAGTATAAATTTGAATAAATTGACTTAAGCTGAATAAATCGAAGAGAGTTGAATTTAATTCAACTTAAACCAAGTTTAATGATATTGGATTAAATTTGAATCAAGTAAAAAAATAAAATAAAAATAAATATGGATTGAAATAAAACTTGGTGGGTTGTAATAATATTTAAGAAATGGAAAAATCCGTAATGGATTGAGTAGATAAGTTAATTATATTGAATAAATGAATGGATGGGATAAATAAGAACCAAATGAAGTATGGTTTAAATAAGTTGGGAAGTGGTATAGTTTGGGTTGTTTTGAGCTAAATAAAATAGTTGGAATAAACAAATATGGAATGTGTCGAGCTAAGTAAGTGATTGTGAATGGATTAAAATAAAACGGAAGTTTAATTGGCAAATAAAATGAACATAAATTGTTAATGGTTTTGAATAGAACTTGTTTGAATAATGGAACTAGTTGAGTTAATGAATGAAATACAAGTGAATGTATTCAAATTTAAAATGGAAGCGAGAATATATGGATTGTGTATAAATTTGGAAATGGAATAGAATTGAGAATAAATTGAGTAAAATCAATTTAAATTGGTTATAAAACATAAATACCTATTTATTCACATAAATCTCGTCAAATCGCATATAATTAATTGTTATTTGATGTAAATGGAAGTAATTAAAAATTCTATGGATTGATTGGAGTAAAATAAATTGATTTTGAAAGCAATTGAATTAAATATGAGTTCAGTTTGCTTAAAAATAAACTAAACGTAAGTAATTGAGTTTTAAACCATTCGAATTGGTAAAGTTGTATACGAATTGATTGAAAACCATTCAAATTGAATGAAAATGTTATAAATAAATGGAAATAGTTGAATTAACATGGAAATTGTATAAGTTGCTTATGGAAAAATGTTTGGTATGAGTTTCTGTTAGAATTCATATGTTTTAACTATTGCAAATAAATGATATGCTGTTAAACTTCTTATATTTGACACTTACAAGTTTAAACTGAGTAAGTACAGGTACCTGGAAGCCGTGTGGCTGGATTTGGTTGTGCTATTTGCTAAAAATAATAAGCCGCTTGCTTAAAATGCTAAATAAGGTACGCCTACGCAATTAAAATAGGAAATATGAACTGTTTTTGGTTTTTCCGACCGTGTGGGTCGATGTGTATATATTTATCTCTTTTGTCAAATTGCAAAAGCTCCTCCGTACAAGGGAGACTCTGCCAAAATTTTTTAGAAATTTTGGGAGTTAGAATTTTTTTTGGAAATTTTGGAAAATTTTGTTAACGACAAACAAATGCAAATTGGAAACTAAGATAAATTAGTAGAGGAAACCAACTTAAAGTAAATGATATGAATTAGTTATTAATAGAAAATAAAGTTTAACTATTTAGAGTTTAAGATAAATTGAATCCATATGAAAATGAAAGAAGTAATTCGAATAAAAAAATAGATATAAACTAAAATGGAAGATGAAATAAATATAAGAAACATGTAAAATGCTTATACGAAACTTAAAGAGGGAATGGTGAATTCTTAAATGAAATCGATACTACTAATATAATGTATGTCAATATTGGAATGAATAGTGACATTTAGTAAGGACGTCGATAAAACGTTTTGGAATGTTGTGAATGGATATTTGTGCTAAGCAGGTATGCAGGTATTATAAAAGGGAAAAGAAAAATTGGGTTTGATATCAAAAGATAAAATTCGAAATGCTCGCCAAAAGGTATGTATTTCAATTTGGTATGAAATTTGATTGGGATTTGGATTGAGCCACTTGGCTTTTTGTTTTCTTTTTGGATTTGGGAGGCCGTAGAGCCATTTTGTAGTAGTACCGAGCTAGCCGCGCAAAGGAAACGTTGGCAAAATTTTTTGGGAATTTAGGGAGTTAGAAAAATTTTGAGAAAATTTTGACAATTCAAATTCGTTTTTAAAATTGAATTTGAATTGTTAAGTAAGTAATATGGTTTGGGACTTTTGGATAAGTTGAAAGGATAAGAAAGGAATTAGTGTATCATTGATAAGAAGATTTGTTAGTAAATTGATAAAAACTATTTGGAGTTGAGAAGATAGTTAATGGGTTATGGATCATTCTTCCTAACTAGTAATTTCGGGGACAAAATTCTTTTAAGGGGGGAGGAATGTGACGACCCAGAATTTTAAGTTTGTAAAATCGGAATATTTAATTGATTTTGAATATTCAATAGAATAATTTTAACTTGAATTTCGAATATCACAATTTATTTGATAATTAAATTATTGAATTAAATAACTTGAATCTGAATAAAGTGTTGAATCGGGAATTTTAATCCGATTAAAAATAATTTGAAGGCTTATAAAATTTATATTGATAATAGTGAAGACAATAAAAGTGTTAAAATTGAATTTGGAAGTAGTTTGTTCAGTTTTGAAATTTAAATCGTCTAAACTGAATTTAAAAATAGCCTTCCGAGACACAATCTCGGAATTCGATAAAACTAGTTCCATTGGGTCCGTAATATTGAATTATTATCGGATTTCAAATTTCGTTTTGATTGGAGTTAGTATGTGAGCGTATGATTTATAAACGCGTTGAAGTTTACAACGATAGTTTAATTTAAATTTTTATATGTATAATATCACGTAAGCAACATCACAACCGAGAAACAATAAAAAAAAATAAAAAAAATCAAGTCTTGGCTTCAAGAGCACGCCTCTTCCTTTCTTTTAAAATCACGAAGTTTTCCTATCCCAGGCTTTTAAACGAAACCAAATCATTCGAATGGCAGAGCGAAGATTCATGTGTTCCAAAAATAAATTAAAAACCTAAATCAAAGCCGATTAGGCTCTTCACTAATAACCCATGCCCCATGTTTTTACTCCTCAATCCAAATCGAACCAGTAATGGCCGAATCACAGCCTTTAATCCACTTCTAATCGAAACCCCTTCCTTCCATTTCGAACGCGAGTCCCTTTCCCCCTTTTCAAATCACGGTGAATGGGATGCTTGAACTCGTGACCGAATCTTGCTCGCGAATGGTAGTAGTTAGGGTTCGCGTGTGATGAAGGATCGATGGGGCGACACTTCGATTTGCGAGGGGGCGTCGCGAGTTTGTGAAGACATGAGCGCCTCATGTGTGACTTCATCAACGCGACGTGGTGATGTCGCATAGCACTTGGCGTCGCATTTCGTCATGGGGTTCTCGAAGGTCGATGAGGGTAGCTTTGGGCAGGGAAGGGTTCAACTGGGGGCTGTGTGTGAGCATGGTGGATCGTAAGGCATCTGCAGGTGAGAGTGCTTCGATTCGAACGTGTTTTCTATTTTATTCCAGTAATCCGTTAATCGATTATTCTAAAATCTTCGAACACTTAAAATGTAATTGCAGAAGTAGAAGAAAGTTTAACAACAGTTTGTTTAATTAGTTATATATGTATAGAAAAAAAAAATTAATTTCAGTAAAGATGATTTCTGCTGTGTTCACTGGAAAGAAAAAGGAATAGTTTTGATAATAGATATATATAGAATATTTTACATAGATAAGATTTTGAAATAATAATAAATATGTGGTAGATATGGTTTAGAAAATATAGGAAGTTTAAATAGAATTAGATTTTTGAGATCTGTAATTTATTTTGACAAGTATATATGTATTTCCAATAAAATAAAACAAATATACATATTCACAAGTTTAACTTATTGGTTTATTTTATAATGTATTACGAAAGTTAATTTATTAAATAAATGAATTTAATTATTTAGCCACCTAAATATTTTAGTAAAAGGGAAATTGAGTTAAAATTTAACTTTTAATTTAAAAGAACATTTGTTAGTTTAAATTAAATGAATAAAAATAATAAATTGTTTGATCAATTCAGATATTAATAAATCATATAATATTTATTAAAGGTCAAAAATCAAGAAACCAAGGGAATATTGAAGCGGAGGGCAAATCCATAGTAAAAGGTGAGTTAATCTCACTCAGTTAAATTTAAATGATTAAATTTAAATAATTGTTTGAATGGCTGAATTGATCGATGTGATATAGTATGATATTTTGGAATTGGCGTATTATATTGTGCTAACATTTATGGATGCAGGGAAAACAGGTTGGAGGGATCCAATCCCTCAACATTTATTTAAATTTATTTAATATTCTCTGTTGTGAATATTGATATTCTATGATGAGTTGTATGACAATATTGAATGTTATGGTTGATTGAATATTTTTGGATAAATGAATTTCCAATTATATAAATTGGATTTTGTAAAGAAAACAAAAGAAGTGAATTTGTAAGCGAAATAATTATAGAAAACTTGAATGAATTAAGAATGAATCGGAAAGAAATAGGAATAGTATTAAAAATACTAATAAATAATTTCGAGTATGAAAAGAATTTTGAATAAAGCAGAATTTATAAATTGTAAACTCAAGTTATATTAATTAAAGGAATAAAGAATTATTTTAAACTTTAACGTTTAAATTTATAAAAAAATAAGGAAGTAACTTGAGAAAATCTAAGAATTAGTATTTTCAGTTAAAAGTAATTTAACTCATAATTAAGGAAATAAAATCTAAAATTAATGGATTTTGAAATAGAAAGGGAGAAAATTGGAATTCAATTTGGAAATTGATTCAAGTGATAGAAATTAGAATTTCAAGAAGAATGTGAAGGGAAGTATATTTTCCTGGATAGCCAAGTGCGTTTTTGAAGAAAATTTAAATATAAGATAAAAGTTTAATGTAGTTTTAAAAAAAAGCATATTTTAGAAATTTTATTATTTCTGAATGTCTAAAATTCATAGTAAATATTTTTTTTCAAATCTATTATTGTAATAACTATTTAAATGTGACTCAGTATTCTATTTTTAAGAGTGAAAACCTAGTTTTATATTTTATAAAGTAACTTTATTTTCAAAAATCATATAGTATGTATTTTTAGTAAATTATTGAAGTAGTTTTTTTTAAAAATGAATGTTTTAAAATATATTTCAAAGTAAGGTGTTTTTAAATTATTTTTAAAAATCTTAAGTTTGGTGCTTGGCGATTTCAGTGGAAATAGAAACTATTTGGGAAATTGATTCTGAGAAAGGAGGATAGTTTTAAAACTGTTTTCAAAAGGGTTTGAAAAATAGAAATATATCTTGTGAAGATATTTTGAGATAAATAAATAATTTGGGAAATTATTTATTATGTGATGGATGTTGTGAATATTGTTGATAGTTAAATAACCGACTATCAATATTGGACAAATGCGTTGATCGTTTCGAAGAGACCGGGATCGAGATTCATTTCTCGAAAACCACTTCGATCCGGTTTGTACGTTTCGTGCGAAAAACGTGTTCGGAGTCGAAGATGGAGCAGTGAAGTACAAGGGCTAGTCGCTACTAATCCTGAGGATATTTCCAAAATGGATGTAGTAGGAATAGTGCCTTCGGTTCCGTTCGGACCCGGGACGGACTTGTATGGATGAATGCTTGCGGAACATCGTCAGGCGGACGATGGGCATTCTAAGAGATATCGTTCTCAAAGGTAACGCTTAGCCTCAAGCCTCATCAAATGGGAATGGCTGAAAATCAGGGGATATGCAGCAAGGCTTCGTGGGTAGCCCCCACTGGAGGGTGAGGTCATCCCTGTCTAGATGTCCCTTTATTTCGGCTTAGTGGGCGGTTGCTGATCCCAACCGCGGGGTGATCTTGCTCGGGACTGTCCAGTAAGGGATGGTTCCGGTCTTGTGTTGCAGGGGAGTTAGGGTGGCTCCTCGGTACGCTGATCTAGACCAGGTACTGTGACAGGTGGTACCCCAGTGCCTAGCCGTTAGTTGGAAATCCATTCTCCCTACGAGCCTTGTACGAGTTTTGTTTGTATTACCCACTTTTGTGGCTAGTAGCTGGAATTTAATAGATGTAACAATTTCGGCTATTTTATAAGTATTTGTATATAGACCCTATTATAATATCAGAGGATTTCTATAGAAAATTGTTTTAGCTATCGTAAGGTAAAAACCCGACATGTTTATTTGTGGCGTGGTCTTACGAGATGCTTTTGTTTTCAAAGGATTTTTCAAACTTTAATAATCAATTGGGTGTGATTTTCTCACGCTGGTATTCCAGACTGACTCGGGTGTTATTTAACTGTAATGCTCGGGTCAGACCGAGTATTATAGGATACAGGATATGATGCTGTGGAGCTCAGGAGACGAGCTGGATGGCGACACGTATTTACGTACTTGTTTATGTATATATTCCGCTGTGTTGAGTTGTTGTGTATTCAGTTGTATGTGATTGATGTTGTGTGGACTCTGTTGATGTACTCTGATATTGTATATATATAAACAGATATAGTTTTGATTTATGTAAAGATCTGTTATTATATATTATATTTTATTCCGCTGCGATGGTTAGATTCTGTTATTGTTTTCTATTTTCTTCTTCTACCTCTTCTTCTTTAACCCAAATGGTTCGTATTTCTGTGCAACTTGAGTTGATTGTTGTAGAATAGGGTTAACTCAAGGGGTACGGATTTACGGGTCGTTACACCTGTGGCTTATAGAGTTTCACTTCCAGCTCATCTATCTGGCATTCATGACGTGTTTCACGTCTCGCAACTTCGGAAGTGTCTTCGGGAGTCGGATTCTGTTATTACTTCTCCTGATTTGCAAGAGCTTGAGATCTCACCGGACTTATCTATTGTACAGCAACCTATTCGCGTGCTTGACACGGAGGTGCGACACCTTCGGAACAAGGACGTGCCACTCATTAAAGTTCAATGGTCCGCTAATCCCAATGACTGTACTTGGGAAACCATAGAATTTATTGAGCGATCTTATCCGGGTTTTCTTTCTTTGCTTTGAAACGGTGAGTATGTCTTTTCAACTCAAGCTTATTTTCTATTCTTTTGATTGATTGTATGTATGTAGTTGTTACGAATATCGTCTCTAGGAATTGCGGGGACGCAATTTTGTAAGGAGGGGAGATCTGTAACAACCCGCATATTTAACGATTTTATATTTAAATGTTTAATTTAAATATAGCGTCGTTAGTCGGATTTTGATCCGAAATGTTACTTTCTGCAAATGGCCGAATTGGAACTCGAAACTACCTCCATTGGTTCCAAAATGGCGTTTGCGATCTTTTTGAGTATAATCTTTGATATGTTTGGAGTTTGTGAAATTTTGGCTACGTTTTCTATTGGGTTTGGGTTTGGGTTCAGCCCACTAGCTTAACTAATACTCTAGCTTAGCCACTCCTCTCATTCACTTATTCATTTCTTTAAACTTAAGCTTAGAACTGAAAATGGTGGAAGGGAAAGAGAAATAGAAATTTGCAAGCCCTAGTTTCAACTTCCAACTTGATTTCTTGCTCCAAAATCAAAGGGAATCCATTGGTAAGTTCATCTCCATCTTCTCCATCTCTTCTTCTCTTCAATTTCAGTAATTTCCTAACACTAACTTAGGAAATACTTGCTTTGATTCTAGATTGAAGCTTGTAGTGTTGAAGTGGAGTGTAGTTGGTTGATTCCTTGCATTTGTGCTTCTTCATCTTCTTTGTTTTGTGTAAAAAGGTGAGTTTTGAACTCACATCTACTTCTCTTGATTTCATGGGTGCTGGGTATGAATTCCTAACAAGTATGCATGTGCCATTGCTTTGGATTTAGAAAGAATTCGCATTTTCATTGAAATAAGGCAGGAATTGCAAATTCATCAGGTTCGCCCGACCGAGCCCTGTAGCCGGTCGACCGACCTGCTTCCCGAGAGTTTTTATGAACAGTGGCCGGCCGACCGAGCCCTGTAGTCCGGTCGACCGACCTGCTCTGTTCTGCCTATTTTCCTATTTTGCATATTTGATTGATTTTTTCGGATTTTATCGATTCAAGTTGGTTTTTAGTGTTTGTTACTGCATCTTTGATTTTGAGAACTTACTCTTGACTTCATCCACGGGTTTTTATAAAATAATCTCTCGAATCGCATTTAAAAGCTCGTTTCTCCAATTTATAAATTCTATTTAAAACACACACTTTCGCACGTCGAGCGAAGTGGAAGGGAATGGTTGGGCAAAACACGGACCATGAATCTGTGCGTTTATCTTTCCGATTAGTCCCCGACCTATTCGATTGATCGTTTTGACCTTCGGGTTTAGTTTACCGATGATATGAGGTAAATTTGTACTACTTTGAGTGTGAAAGTGACTGACGGATAGTAAACCTTTTAGTGCGAACGAGTGGTTATGGGACGCACGTTAATACTGTTCGGATTCCTTTTCGAGAGTTGTGACACATTCCGCCAGTTAGTGGT
This sequence comes from Allium cepa, assembly GCA_030765085.1. Taxonomy (NCBI): domain Eukaryota; kingdom Viridiplantae; phylum Streptophyta; class Magnoliopsida; order Asparagales; family Amaryllidaceae; genus Allium; species Allium cepa. The sequence goes on along the minus strand of CM060937.1, from coordinate 572,123,966 downwards.
GTCCAGTACTGGGTCTACGACCTTCACCACTACGGTTTGTTGCCTCTGGAATGGTGTCTTCGGACTTTCTCCCTAGGTTTGTTGCCTTCGGGTATGTTGCCTTCGGGTGTGTGCCTTCGGGTTTGTTGCCCTATATAGTATCGCTCTGATGTTGGCCTTATGTGCCGCATGGGTGATACTTGGGTTTGGAGCCTTCGGGCTTATGGATCCTTGTTGTACAGTACTGAGCTCGAGCAATCATATGTTTCATTGATATTATATTCCCTTGGTATCGCCCATCGTGTTGGTCTTTTTGAGCCGCATGATGTATAACGATTACCTTGTGGAACTTGTATACCTTATTGGTAATTGTTATTTGCTTTTTGGCTTGTTTTGGGATATTTGTATCCTTTGTTTCTATATGTTGCCGATGATATGTGGCTTGTTCTATATGAATCATCTCTTGTTGATGATTGTGTTATCTCCTCTAGAGATATTTGTTATACTGTATGTCCTTGTAGGTTTATTATTGTTCAGTTTATCTAACTGATTTGTTATCTAGACTGACCCGTGTATTTTATACTCGGGTCAGACCGAGATGTTTCAGGTTAGGTACTTTTGGGGCTTAGCCTATTTTTCTTTCGCATGGACTATTCGCTAGCTTCATTTTGTTATAGCGTCTTTTGTGGTCCTTATCTGTTGTAACTCAGATATTTATACTTTTTCGTCTCGTCTGTATATTGTGGTCTCCTGTACCACTTGACATGTATTATTTTGTATCCTCTGTCGTGTATCTGTTTATGTGTATATTATGATCGACTATTCTGTGATGTGAATTACATTTGAGTTGTTATATTTTCTTCTGATAGATCCTATAGCCATTGTAGTTTTGCTTTAAATATTTATTGAATAGGTCGAATTTTAATGTGATCCTACTTTTCGACGTATTTAGTGAATAGTTAAGGTAAGATTACACATGGTCGCTTCCATTATACTCTATTGTCCGCGTTAGCCGACAGTATTATCTATGTAATACTCTTTGTTAACGAGGCTCTCGGAGTGGGGCGTCACACTATCCAGCATGCAGGTGATCAGCACGGACGACCATATAGAGCTTCAAAAGGAGCCATCTCGATACTGGCCTGATAGCTATTGTTATATGAAAATTCAACCAGATGCAAATGGTCCTCCCAAGAACCACCAAAGTCAAGTATACAAGCACACAATAGGTCTTCTAATATTTGATTTATCCTTTTAGTCTGCCCATCAGACTATGGGTGATAAACAGTGTTGAAGTTCAGTTTTGTTCCCAATGCGTCTTGAAATGCCTCCCAAAATCTACTAGTGAAGATCGGGTCATGATCGCTCACTATACTGCTCGGTATACCGTGGAGACGGACAATTTCTTTCACATCTAACTCAGCAAAATTTGCTGCTGTGCGGGTAGATTTCACTAGCAAAAATTGGGTTGTCTTAGTCAAATGGTCCACAATAACCTAAATTGCTTCATTTCCTTTCAGAGTATGAGGCAACCCGTCGATGAAATCCATCGATACTTGGTCCCATTTCCACTTGGGAACCTCTAAAGGCTGAAGTAAACCCACCATTTTCTTTTGATCGCTTTTAATTTGTTGGCAAGTAGCACAGTGACTCACATATATAGATATGTCCCATTTCATTTTCTTTCACCATAAAGTTCTTTTGATATCTCTATACATCTTGTTAACTCCTGGATGGATACTGAGTTTAGATTTGTGACATTCGTCCAAAACTTCACATTTTAGATCAGGGATGTCTGGGACACATATTCTGCCTTTTAATCTTATAATCCCATTTTTATCGATTCAAAAGCTGGAATCCTCACCTCGATGAATCCTTCCATATATTTCCTGAAGAAACTTGTCCTCTTTTTGCTTGTTGGTGATTTTCGCAAGAAGAGTAGGAGCAATGACAAGGTGATCAAGAATAGCATGCTTCCTACTCAAGGCGTCGGCAACTACATTGGCCTTTTCGGGTGTATACAGAATATCTAGATCATAGTATACCAAAAATTTCAACCAATGTTATTGTCGTAGATTTAAATCCTTCTGGGGGAAGATATATTTCGAAGATTTGTGGTCGGTGAATAATTCGAATTTTTCACCTATAGAAAGAGAGTTCATTAAATATGTTTATAAGTTAAATTAAATTTCTTAAATCATTAAGAAAGCTGAAAGAGGTTCTTTCCCAGAAGATAGTGTCGCTAGATTTTCAAAGCGAAGGTAATAGCTAGAAGCACCAAATCATGGGTTGGGTAATTTCTCTCATGCGGATGTAATTATCTACATGCGTAGGAAATTACCCTCCCATTCTGCATTAGTACCGCACCCAGACCGTCACCACAAGCATCAGTATAGATAGATAAACCCTGGTTCCTATTAATGACAGCGAGAACAAGAGTGGTGGTTAATCTCTTCTTCAACTCCTAAAAAGCTTCTTCACATTTTGGAGTCCAATTGAATTTTGCATTCTTCATCGTTAGCTTGGTTAACGGACTAGCTATTGTTACCTGGAGAATCATCAGGCAACTAGAACGTTCGGCATGCAGGGTTGTACTCGGCACAAATGAGCACTCGACACGTTTGAATGTTCGGCAGTCAAGGGTTGTACTCGGCATTGAAGAACGTACGTCCATCCAGGTTTGCACTCGGCACGAGACCTTCAGCATTTCACTCGGCACTCCCTCCACTCGGCCTGCTCTTCACTCGGCATACCCTTTGTTCGGCACATCCCGTGCTCGGCATACCCTTTGTTCGGCACATCCTGTACTCGGCATATCCTTTGCTCGACATGTCCTGTGTTCGGCATTCCCTCTACTCGGCGTATCCTTTCACTCGGCATCCATGCCTCACTCGGCATCCCAACATCGTTCGGCCCGCTTCCTCTATTCAACAGAGAGATCCATCGACTTGGAAAGGAGGGCTCGGCATGCCGACCATTAGGCATGTTCCACTCAGCATGCAGGGCGCGTCCTATCTAGAACGAGCTGTCTAGCCATCTGGCCCACCAGGGAAGTCCAACCCACATTCGTCTATAAATAGAGGGGCAGGGGCACAGAAAAGAGGGAGGAGACTTCAGAGAACACAGGGGAGACTCTGCCGCATCCAAACCTCATCCAAGACTTCTACTTTTATTTCACAATGGTATTCGAATACTTAAAAGCGATTGTATCTGTAATCAAGTTTAAAGTGAAGAAATAAAGGATCAACTTCAAAGTGGACGTAGGCTACAACGCCGAACCACTATAAATTCTGTGTTCTCGTCTCCCGCATTTTAATTTATATTATCTTCTCTATTTTAATTTATCTTCTTCATTAATCTCTCTACACAAACTTTCTAAGGGTGTTAGTGACCAATTTTGGTGCTAACATTTTGGTGCTTTCACTGAGAATTGAACTCTCCGACCGTTAGGATCTACTTTGTAGCTACTGGATTGAACAAATCCATCGAAGGAGATCCAATTTATTCAAAAGGCATCTGTTGATTCTACTCAGAGGTACAACCAACAACTCTACAATGGGGAGACCGCGAACCAAATCGGCTTCTCAAAATGCAGATGCCCGAGAGACTGCCAGTGTGCAACAGATTGGGCACGGCAATCAGCAAGTTGCCCAAGACATAGGACCCTCCACTCAAAATCAAGCGGAAATCGTCTCACGAGCAGAGCTCAATGATTTGATGAGGGAACTTAAGGAAAGTAAGAGGCAACTTGATGAGAAAATGCAGGCCAATGCTGACCTCATGATTCAGCTTACTCAGCAACAGCATCGGAATGCTGAAAATAGCCCTGCCCCTTACTCAGAAGATGATAGTTCCATTTCAGCTGACGAACCTCCTAGGCCCAAACGCTGCAAGAATGAAGGTAAACAAGCAGGTGTCACTGACCGATCAACTAGGAACCAGGATCTCAAAGAACCTAACCTCCCATCTTCCATACCTACCCCAGACTTGACAGCTATGGTTAGGCAGCTGATGAAAGAGAATCAGGGACTAACTAACGAAGATTAGGGAGTGTCTAGGAGTCATGCTCCCTTCACAGATACCATCCTACAGGCTGAATACCCGAAGAAGTTTAGCATGCCCACTATTCCCGCCTACGAAGGGAAAACTGACCCTAGGCAGCATGTAATGAGGTATGGGTGGATGATGGACTCAGCAAGAGCCAACGATGCAGCCAAGTGAAGATGCTTCCCAATCACTCTATCTGGGATTGCCACCATGTGGTTCACTCGACTTCCTCCTCGATCTATATCTCGCTTTGATGAACTGGCAATGAAATTCATAGAACAATTCAGGATACACACCACTCGACCCAAGGATGTTATGTCCTTATCAAGTGTAACTCAAGCTCTAGGAGAATCACTGAAAGCATACCTGTAGAGATTTCACGTTGCCGCTACCTAAGTGAGCAATCCAAACGACCACGCGATTTTGATGGCAGTAATGCGTGGAGTGGATCCAGACTCTGAATTTGGGGATTGGTTGGCGGGAAAGCCACCAGCTACGTTGGAACGTTTCTATTCGAAAGCCCACCAGTTCATAAGGAGGGAAGAAGTTCGGTGGATAAGGAAAGACAAGGCACTAGGGTCCGTTCAGGAGTCTGTAAAGGGCAACATCGCCATGAAAGCAACCGACGATAACCCTGGAAAGACTCAGGCCAGCGTCCAAAATAAGCCCGGGCAGTCTAAGGGAACTGGAAGTGGAAATCCTGGAAAGAAGAAGGAAACGGGGAGATGGAAGTCAAGGATCCCAACCTACAACGAATACACTCCACTGAATGCGTCTCTTGAAAACATCTACTTATCGACCTGCAACACTTTTCAATATAGAAATCCACGCCCTAAGGAATCAACAGAGGAGCAAAAGCGGACTGGAAAGTATTGCCGCTTTCACGAGTCTTATGGGCACAACACAGACGAATGCAGGCATCTCCATGACGCTATTGAGAAATTGATTAGGCAGAAGAAGCTGCAGGAATTCGTCAAAGATACGCCAGAAGGAAGACAAGAGACTTCAGACCCCGGACGTGGCCCAGCTCTACACCAACTAGAGCAACCTACTCGAACTGTGGGAAGATTGATTATTAACACAATTGCTGGTGGACCTCATCCTGCGGATAAAAATTGGCAGGCATTGGAGAGATATGCTAATTCCTTGAGACATACAGAGCATGAGTGCTGTTCAAATATGGAGGATGGAACTCCCGCAAAGCAGCAGCGCACGATGCACGACGATATTGTATTCAGGAATAGAGACGCGGATCTGGTGAAAGCTCCCACCATCGATCCATTGGTCATATCCGCAACCATCGGACCGGCATTCGTAAGGAGAATCCTAATTGATTGCGGAAGTTCCGTTAACATCATCTTCAAGAAAGCGTATAACCAAATGAAGCTGGAGACTAAGGATTTGAAGCCATCTAAAGCCCGAATCCATGGCTTTAACGGCGCAGCCACAAACGCAGTAGGATATGTGGAGTTACCAATTGAACTGGGACAAGGTGAATGCAGGAGAGTGCGAATCCTACCATTCATAGTGTTGGATGTTGATTCACCATACAACGTGTTTTTGGGACGACCAGCCCTCGCAGATTTCAGGGCAGCCTTGGCCCCGTGGTGTCTCACACCGAAATTCCCGACGGACAAAGGAGTTGGCGTAGTGCATGGCGACCAAGCAACCGGACGTGCATGTTACGTGGCTGAGCTGAGAGAGGCCCAGCGTAGAGAAAAGGGGAAGACTGCGGACAACATCGTCCGCATCCCGAATTCTGATAATTGACAATTAGCGCCCGAGCCCTGGCTCGGGCGACATTCTCGGATCGTTGGAGACATAGATCCGAGAGATGACAAAGGGGAACCCAGGGAACCAGACGCAGCACCGGCCGAACTAACAATTGATATTCCAGTTAGCTACAGCGACCCGACACGAGTTCTTAAAATTGGCTCACAGCTCTATCCCCTAATGGCAGAGAATTTATCTGATTTCCTCCGAGCGAATCTTGATGTCTTCGCCTGGACACACTCTGATATGCGTGGGATTTCCCCTGCAATTGCGAGCCATATGTTGAATATAGACCCGAAACACGTACCTGTGAAGCAAAAAAGGAGAGGCATTGTGACAGCCCGCAAATCCGTACCCCTTGAATTAACACTATTCTACCTCTATTAACTCAAGTGGCACAGAAATACGAACCATTAGGGTTAAAGAAGAAGAGATAGAAGAAGAATAAACTAAAACAATATCAGAATCTCACAGTCGCGGCGGAATAAAATATAATAGTAAATATAGAACTTTACTCTAAATGAAATCTATTACTGTCTTATACATCATATCATCAGAGTATCTCATACATCAACAAATACCAATCAGACATACCATACAATCATAGCAGCGGATATACATATAAGTACATATAATACGTCTCGGACTCCAGCTCCTCCCCTGCTCCATAGCAACCTGTCCTGAACATATAATACTCGGTCTAACCCGAGCATTATAATGAAATAACACCCGAGTCAGTCTGGAATACCAGCTGATAATAATGCATCCAAATTGATTATTAAAGTTTCAAAAATCCTTTGAAAAACAAAAGCATCTCGTAAGACCACGCCACAAATAAACATGTCGGGTTTTTAGCTTACGATAGCTAAAACTCTTTTTTATAGAAATCCTCTGATATTATAATAGGGTCTATTTACAAATACTTATAAAATAGCCGAAATTATTACATGATTAAATTCCAGCTACTAGCCACAAAAGTGGGTAATACAAACAAAACTCGTACAAGGCTCGTAGGGAGAATGGATTTCCAACAATGACTAGGCACTGGGGTACCACCTGTCACAGTACGAGGCCTAGATCACCGTACCGAGGACTACTCCCTTCATCCCCTGCAACACAAGGCCGGAACCATTCCTTACTGAAATGTCCCGAACAAGATAAACCCCGTGGTTGGCGCGACCAACCACTCACTAAGCCGAAATAAAATGGGACATCTAGACAGGGGAAATATCTTGTCCTGCTTGGGCATGACCTACCTAACCTTGGTGCATATCCCCTGATTTTCAGTCATTTCCGGTTGATGAGGCTTGAGGCTAAGGTTACCTTTAGAACGTCTTCACTTAGAATGCCCATCGTCCACCCGACGATGTTTTGCAAGCATTCGTCCATACAAGTCCATCCCGGGTTTGAACGGAACCGAAGGCACTATTCCTACTACATCCATTTTGGAAATATCCTCAGGATTAGTAGCGACTAGCCCTTGCACTTCACTCTCTATCTTCGACTCTGAACACGTTTTTCGCACGAAACGTATAAATTGGATCGAAGTGGTTTTCGAGAAATAAATCTCGATCCCGGCCTCTTCGAAACGATCAACGCATTGGTCCAATTTTGATAGTCGGTGATTTAACTATCAATTAATATTCATAAACATCCATTAGCATCCATCACACAATATATAATTCCCATATTATTTATTTGCCTCAAAATCTTTAAAAGATATATTTTCAAAGTTTCAAAACTCATTTGAAATCAATCCCCAAAATTCTTTCCTTTACAAGGTAAATCCTTTACCATATATTCCCATTGGAAATAACCAAGTTCAAAACAACTTAATTTGAAAACAGTTAAAAACATTTTATATTGAAATATACTCTAAAATACGTAAATTTACTTCTAGTTACTTACTCAAAATAAGATTCAAAATATGTACAGTAAAACCCTTTATTAAGATATCAACTTTGATTTAACGAAATATAAAAGTAGTGTTCTAATAAGATAAATACTAATTTCAAATGACTTAAGTCCAAAACTAGTCTTTTAAACAAATCCATTTATAAAAATAATTATTAAGGTATTTATAAAATTTCCTATTACGAATTCATAAATTATCACTATAAAATAATAACTTCCAAAACACTCTCATTTAAACAAGTTTTAAAATTTTAAAACTTTCTTTTTATAAAATCGGTTTAAACTCGAACTTGGTTTTTTCCAGGAAATCTCATTTCCACATAAACATCACAGAAATCCTTCTCACGATTTCTGTCAAACTATTTTAATTTAGTTTTATATTTTAATAACATAAATTTTATTTTCCCATTTATTAACTAATAACCTTTTTCTTTATTAATCATTCCAGATTTTACAATTTTTAAATTCCATTCTAAATAGATTTCAAATTTTAATTCTTTTAAATTCATTATTTAACAATATCACTTATTTCTCTAAAATTCAATTTATCCATTTAAATTAGATTTTGGATTTATAATTTATTCAGCACATTTCCAATACGATTTTATCTCATTTTTCCATCCAAACAGATTCCAATGTTTGTATTCCCTTAAATTCCTTATTTATTAATTTCTTAATTTCTTTTGAATCCCAATTTAATTTCTTTATAATTGAAACTCTAAATTTCTCTATAATTAACATTCTGGGTTTGTAGTTTATCCCACAATATCTCAATACAATTTAATTCCAAATTTATCCATCACAATATATAAACAGGCATCAACATCAATTATAAAAATAAACACTATATTGTGAGGAATCCAGTTGGATCCCTCCAACCTGTTTTCCCTGCATCCACAAATATTAGCACAACTATATATATCAATCCAGACTGATAATAACAATAATATGCAACCAATCACACAGATATTTAAATATTTATCATTTAAATCAGCCAATATCCAGATGTGAGTGAGAATAACTCACCTTGAGTTTCGGCGAGCGTTCGAAATTTAAATTAAACCGAACAACGCTCGATTTAACTCAAATTTCTACTTGCCCGAAATGGATCCGGATCTACACCATCGCGTAGTACGCGCTTGTGCGATTCCAACGTCGCCAATTTCGTTAAATTCTGATAACGTATGAACGAAATATTAAATTTTAAAGTTTTGAATTAAATTTAAAACAATTTCTTTATAAAAATCAATACCACACAAATCTCTATCGTTCATCAAGTTAACGCATCAGGCCCGCCTTCTTCTCTCCCATCCCTCACGTTCTACAGAAAACGCACGGCCAAAAAAAAAAACCCACCAAACTACGACTGGGGCAAGCTACCGCGACCACCACGACGAACACGGCAACGATCCAACACCACCACTACGAAGCACGCATCCACCACCATGCTCGCCCCCACGCACGCAGAGCTCGGCCCTGCCCAAAGCTCGAATTTCAAGCACGAACGTACGGCGTTCGAACCGTCGAAACCATCAATCCCCTTTGCGAAAACACATCGCCACCATTGGATGGGTAGACGTCGAGGTGCTCTCCAACATTCATGTAGAAATATTTTGAAATTACTGCCTAGATTTCAAGTAAAAGTGGGGAGAACGGAATTGAATATCGGCCATTAGAATAAAAACTGCGGCGGCCTCCTTAAGCTAGGGTTTTAGTGAAAACAATTAATATATAAAGGGTTTTAATATTATTTAATTAATAAAATTCTCTATGTTAACAACGTATGCAAACGAACTCCAATTCTCACGTTCCGACAGGCATTCTTAGGGTTTTTCCGCGTTCCAGACACGATGGAATAGGTCTCGTAAGCTAATTTAATCGTATGAGGGAGTTACGGAATTAAACGATCAATTTTAATTTAAACCGATTAAAACGATTTTCGATGCGTTTCGAGCTGCCGGGGTCAAACGACAACTCCGATTGCTACGAAAATTGAAATCCGGTAATAACTAACTATTACGGGTCCAATGAAACTAGTTTCGTCGAATTCCGAGACTGTGCCCCGGAAGGCTATTTTAACTCGTCTATTAAATCAAGCGATTTTCGAAATTATCGAAATCACTCAAAATTTCTGCTTTTAAAATTTTATTAACTTAACAATAAATTCAAAAAAAAATTATAATCACATTAAATATCATTCTGACTCAATCCGGACTAAAATCTGATTATTTGCATTTTTATAATATTAAATCCCATTATTAAATTAATATAAAATTTCAAATATTAATTTATCGACTTTAAAATTCATCTAAAAAATCCTACCACACTATCTAATGGCCAAATAGTCTTAAAATGAATTTTTAACTCATTTCCATACCTATTTACGCTCCGAATTACCAATTAACCCAATCCCGGTATTAAATTATTATTATTATTCAATTTCAGTTTAATTGCCATATTTGAAATTTAACAAAGTTTATTAGTTTAACCAAATTCTTTTATTTAAAATTTCAAATTATAATCCATATTCAACATTTAAAATGAATTAAATGTTCAAATCTGGCGAACCAAAATTTCGGGTCGTTACATTCCTCCCCCCCTATAAAAATTTCGTCCCCGAAATTTGTTAAGGTAGAAGAATGTTCCTATACTCATTACCTTAACCCAACTTCTCTAGTTACAACTTATATACACATCCCAAACTCTTTAGCTCAATTTCAAACCATTTGCTTTATTAACACTAAAACTTAAATTTTTAACTTATACTTCCCAAGTTAATTAACTCTTCCCAAAACCCAAAAAATTTTCTAACTCCCAAAATTTACGGAAAATTTTGGCAGAGTCTCCCCTGTACGGAGGAGCTTCTGCGACATCGCAGGATACACAAATATATATACATCGGCCCACACGGCCGGAAACCAAAATATAACACAATATATATATCATTTTCCCAATTATACTTGCGTAGGCGTACCTTTTTAGCAAATTTTAATAGCAAGCAGCTAATATAATGCATATACTCACTCCAACTCTCTCAAACGCCTCCCGCACCTGTGCTATACTCAACAAACACATTAGGTTCTAAAGATATGAGCATTTTTAACAACATTACGAATAAAATATAAGCCAACATATCCATTTTCATTCCAAACAACACTTTGTATAATTTCATAAGTAAATCCATATTTTTATAACATGCACAAAGTTTCTTTTCTGATTCCAAGCTCCATTTTACTTCACACAATGATTTACATATAAATTTACCATTCTCAATTTATAATTACTACCACCAATTCATATTCCATAACCAATTCATCTTTGCACCAATTAATCCATATCCACAACAAATTGGTTTATAAGCCTTAATTGCATCAATTCAATTCAAATTGATTCACCATCTAATTTACTTCCAATTTGTTTTATTTGTATTTCTTTTCCAAATTCAAACTTCATTATATTTCACTCGAATGACTTACATCCGAGTTGCAAATGTTGGATTCACATTCACTTCAATAAAAGAAATATAAGCTTTTGATTCATTTACTTTTTCTTTTTAATTCACCTACATTTACATACAAACCCATTAAATAGATTCCAATCCATTTACCATTATTCAAATATTCATTTACTTAAGTTTAATGAAAATTTCTATGCAGGTTGTGGTTATTCAAACAAATAACCAATTCTTAAGTTTATACCATTTAAAATTAATTTCAGATTAGACTTTTATTAATTTTATTCAATTCTGCATAGTTCGCCATCCAAGCATTCTTATTCCATTTTATTTCACACAAATGATTTACATATAAATTCAGCTATTCCAATTCATACTTGACCCAATTTTAGAATTGATTCATCAAGCAAATTTCATTTCAATTTGATACATTCGCTTTCTATTATAACTCACTTGCATTTACACACAAATCCATTTATTAAGATTTTAGCTCATTCTACTTTCATCCAAACTAACTTCATTTTATTTCACTTGAATAATTTACATTCAAGTTTATTTTATATCATTCCATCCTGGATTATTTACATCCTATACATCCTTAATTCAGCACAATGATTAATTAATACAATTACACATGCATTTCCAATTTATTATCTAACAAATTTCATTCAAAATTATCTAATAAAGCTCATTCACATTCCTTTTGTTTCCTTTCAATTTTCTTAAGTGCATTTCACAACATTTTCATTATCTTCTTACCTCAAATTTATTTTATTTTTCCCTTTTATATTCCCATCCAATCAAATCTCATTTCATTTACAAATTTTTTTATGCTCTTTGTCGTTTATCCAATCCAATTTAGATTTATTTTGTTCACAAAGAGACCACGTCCAGTTATTTTACTCATTTGAATTTTATTTACAATCCAACTATCCCAATATAATCTAATTCCATTTTCATCCACACATTAATATTTGTTACCATAAATTTAAATCCCATGCCACAATTGGATTTTTATTTACCTTCAAATTTTGACTGACTATCAAATTCTATCCATTACAATACAAATTCCATTAATTTGTGATTTAATTCAGTCAATAACCTAATCCATATTAGGATTTTAATTCACTTTCCCTATTTACTCTGAATCCATTTATAATATCACCATTTTCCCATTATTTCATTTAACAATTTAAATTCCTACCTTTCCTTATACCTCTTTAAATAGAATCTAAATTCCTTTCAATATTATTTGTTACTCAACTGAAATTTAAATTTCAATTCCAGTACCAAAACAAATTCCTGTTCCCCATTCATAAATCCAAGACTTATTTGCTAACTTAAGAACATCCACATTTATCTGCTCACTTTGCTTCATTAGACTTTGCATTTCATTTATGGTCAAATTTTAAATTTGCCTCACCCTTCAACCCTTTCATTTTATAAATTTTCAGTTTCACTTTTATTCAAGAGTTTAGATTTCTTATTTAAGTTCACTTCCATTTTATATTCACAAATTTAAATTATAACACTTAACAACTTAAGAATATGAATTGCTTTATGCAGTTATAAGCAATTTACATTTCACCTTTATATCCAATTCAATTTAATTTCAAATTCTCAATTTTAATTCTCCATATACAAATCCAAAACTTATTTACTAACTCAAGTTCATTCGCTTCTTTTATATCCCACTTTACCTTATTTCAATTCATATTTCATTTGAAATCAAGTTTGAATCCACCATACTTATTCCACTATTTTCCAATTGGGATTATAATCTCACTTTCAATTTATAAGTTCTCCAACTTATCTATTTAAAAGCTTATATAGCTCATTTTAATCCATCTACATCATATAATCACAATTTTCAAAATTTATATATATGTGTATCACTGAATTCTTAAGGATACAAATTTCTTTCATTTAACTTCTTACACAATATTAAATCCTCAATCTCAAATTATAAGTATACAGCTTAATAACTTATGGGTACAATCCATTTCACAATGACCCACAATTTCAAACCACTTTTTAATTTAACCCCAAATCAATTTAATTCCAATTCCCAATTTTATTTAACTTATCCCAAGTGAAATTCAACTTTTCTATTCACTTCAATCTATTTTATTCCCTTCCATTTACCCAAATTAATTTTAATTTCAGGATTAAAATTTCATTCCCTTTCTCACTTAATATCAACTCCAATTCCTTTAAAATCGACTTTATTTACAAGTTATATAGTTGGTTCATTTTAACTTTACACATTATTTGATTTGAATTTTCCCAGAATTCTATTACCTGGTTTTATTTCAAAACCATTTTGAAATAATAATCAATATATATCCCTATTTGGTATATCAATCAAATTACCAGATTTCCAAAACAATTTGTTTATACCAAAACAAATTTCCTTCTTTGAGATTTCCCAAACAACTAGCATACCCAAAATCCAAACAATACCATAACCAAATACTAGGGAAGCAATCCATCACTTTAGAAACTCGAAAATGAATTCTAATGATGTGGCCAGCATCATCAGGATTATTTTCCAGCGACTGAAGTGAGTTCAATGCTTCTTACTTTCCCAAATTCATTTCAAAACAGTTTCCCATTCAAACATATTACTCAAAATAATATTTCATCATTACCTTCAATACATTGGAAAACATTTCAAACCTTCCCAGGATTTTAAATTTCCCAAACCCTTTTATTTCCATTACCTTTAAAATCCTTTCCAAAACTTCCGGGATTTAAATTCTGGTTCAATTCAAATTTTAATTTCACTTCTTATTCACAACATATTTAATTAATTCTATTGGGTTATAAACCATTTTAATATTTAAATTCTTATTAGCTTATTATTTCAAATTTTGATCAAATTCAAGATTCTTACTTGATCATGGTATTAACAACCAACAAACACCCAATATATAATAAGCTAGAAAATCATTTCTTTTATATCAAAATATAATTTTGGGTAAAATTATTTCATTTACCCACTTTTAAAAAAACATTACTATGTCGGTTTATCTTGTTTAAGAGTTTAGAAACCCCTATCGATACGGTTGTACTTCCCGCACCGACCAGAATTCATAAACACTCAACCGATAAGTCAACACAGTAGAAAAACAATTTTATACGCACTAACAAGTACGCTCTCATAGCTATTATTACACTCAATTCATTATAGAGTACTATTGACTCTATTTAATGAGTAACTTCCCCACCAAAGCCTAGGTTGTCGCCAACCTATGCTCTGATACCAAGTGTGACAGCTCGCAAATCCGTACCCCTTGAATTAACACTATTCTACCTCTATTAACTCAAGAGGCACAGAAATAGGAACCATTAGGTTAAAGAAGAAGAGATAGAAGAAGAATAAACTAAAACAATATCAGAATCTCACAGTCGCGGCGGAATAAAATATAATAGTAAATATAGAACTTTACACTAAATGAAATCTATTACTGTCTTATACATCATATCATCAGAGTATCTCATACATCAACAAATACCAATCAGACATACCATACAATCATAGCAGCGGATATACATATAAGTACATATAATACGTCTCGGACTCCAGCTCCTCTCCTGCTCCATAGCAACCTGTCCTGAACATATAATACTCGGTCTGACCCGAGCATTATAATGAAATAACATCCGAGTCAGTCTGGAATACCAGCTGATAATAATGCATCCAAATTGATTATTAAAGTTTCAAAAATCCTTTGAAAAACAAAAGCATCTCGTAAGACCACGCCACAAATAAACATGTCGGGTTTTACCTTACGATAGCTAAAACTCTTTTTTATAGAAATCCTCTAATATTATAATAGGGTCTATTTACAAATACTTATAAAATAGCCGAAATTGTTACATGATTAAATTCCAGCTACAAGCCACAAAAGTGGGTAATACAAACAAAACTCGTACAAGGCTCGTAGGGAGAATGGATTTCCAACAATGACTAGGCACTGGGGTACCACCTGTCACAGTACGGGGCCTAGATCACCGTACCGAGGACCACTCCCTTCATCCCCTGGAACACAAGGCCGGAACCATTCCTTACTGAACAGTCCCGAACAAGATAAACCCCATGGTTGGCGCGACCAACCACTCACTAAGCCGAAATAAAATGGGACATCTAGACAGGGGAAATATCTTGTCCTGCTTGGGCATGACCCACCTAACCTTGGTGCATATCCCCTGATTTTCAGTCATTTCCGGTTGATGAGGCTTGAGGCTAAGCGTTACCTTTAGAACGTCTTCACTTAGAATGCCCATCGTCCACCTGACGATGTTTCGCAAGCATTCGTCCATACAAGTCCGTCCCGGGTTCGAACGGAACCGAAGGCACTATTCCTACTACATCCATTTTGGAAATATCCTCAGGATTAGTCGCGACTAGCCCTTGCACTTCACTCTCTATCTTCGACTCTGAACATGTTTTTCGCACGAAACGTATAAATTGGATCGAAGTGGTTTTTGAGAAATAAATCTCGATCCCGGTCTCTTCGAAACGATCAACGCATTGGTCGAATATTGATAGTCGGTGATTTAACTATCAATTAATATTCATAAACATCCATAAGCATCCATCACACAATAAATAATTCCCATATTATTTATTTGCCTCAATATCTTTAAAAGATATATTTTCAAAGTTTCAAAACTCATTTGAAATCAATCCCCAAAATTCTTTCCTTTACAAGGTAAATCCTTTACCATATATTCCCATTGGAAATAACCAAGTTCAAAACAACTTAATTTGAAAACAGTTAAAAACATTTTATATTGAAATATACTCTAAAATACGTAAATTCACTTCTAGTTACTTACTCAAAATAAGATTCAAAATATGTACAGTAAAACCCTTTATTAAGATATCAACTTTGATTTAACGAAATATAAAAGTAGTGTTTTAATAAGATAAATACTAATTTCAAATGACTGAAGTCCAAAACTAGTCTTTTAAACAAATTCATTTATAAAAATAATTATTAAGGTATTTATAAAATTTCCTATTACGAATTCATAAATTATCACTATAAAATAATAACTTCCAAAACACTCTCATTTAAACAAGTTTTAAATTTTTAAAACTTTCTTTTTATAAAATCGGTTTAAACTCGAACTTGGTTTTTCCCAGGAAATCTCATTTCCACATAAACATCACAGAAATCCTTCTCACGATTTCTGTCAAACTATTTTAATTTAGTTTTATATTTTAATAACATAAATTTTATTTTCCCATTTATCAACTAATAACCTTTTTCTTTATTAATCATTCCAGATTTTACAATTTTTAAATTCCATTCTAAATAGATTTCAAATTTCAATTCTTTTAAATTCATTATTTAAAAATATCACTTATTTCTCTAAAATTCAATTTATCCATTTAAATTAGATTTTGGATTTATAATTTATTCAGCACATTTCCAATACGATTTTATCTCATTTTTCCATCCAAACAGATTCCAATGTTTGTATTCCCTTAAATTCCTTATTTATTAATTTCTTAATTTCTTTTGAAACCCAATTTAATTTCTCTATAATTAAAACTCTAAATTTCTCTATAATTAGCATCTAGGTTTGTAGTTTATCCCACAATATCTCAATACAATTTAATTCCAAATTTATCCATCACAATATATAAACAGGCATCAACATCAATTATAAAAATAAACACTATACTGTGAGGAATCCAGTTGGATCCCTCCAACCTGTTTTCCCTACATCCACAAATATTAGCACAACTATATATATCAATCCAGACTGATAATAACAATAATATGCAACCAATCACACAGATATTTAAATATTTATCATTTAAATCAGCCAATATCCAGATGTGAGTGAGAATAACTCACCTTGAGTTTCGGCGAGCGTTCGAAATTTAAATTAAACCGAACAACGCTCGATTTAACTCAAATTTCTACTTGCCCGAAATGGATCCGGATCTACACCATCGCGTAGTACGCGCTTGTGCGATTCCAACGTCGCCAATTTCGTTAAATTCTGATAACGTATGAACGAAATATTAAATTTTAAAGTTTTGAATTAAATTTAAAACAATTTCTTTATAAAAATCAATACCACACAAATCTCTATCGTTCATCAAGTTAACGCATCAGGCCCGCCGTCTTCTCTCCCATCTCTCGCGTTCTACAGAAAACGCACGGCCAAAAAAAAACCCACCAAACTACGACTAGGCCAAGCTACCGCGACCACCACCGCGAACACGGCAACGATCCAACACCACCACTACGAAGCACGCATCCACCCCCATGCTCGCCCCCACGCACGCAGAGCTCGACCCTGCTCAAAGCTCGAATTTCAAGCACGAATGTACGGCGTTCGAACCGTCGAAACCATCAATCCCCTTTGCGAAAACACATCGCCACCGTTGGATGGGTAGACGTCGAGGTGCTCTCCAACATTCATGTAGAAATATTTTGAAATTACTGCCTAGATTTCAAGTAAAAGTGGGGAGAACGGAATTGAATATCGGCCATTAGAATAAAAACTGCGGCGGCCTCCTTAAGCTAGGGTTTTAGTGAAAACAATTAATATATAAAAGGGTTTTAATATTATTTAATTAATAAAATTCTCTATGTTAACAACGTATGCAAACGAACTCCAATTCTCACGTTCCGACAGGCGTTCTTAGGGGTTTTCCGCGTTCCAGACACGATGGAACAGGTCTTGTAAGCTAATTTGATCGTATGAGCGAGTTACGGAATTAAACGATCAATTTTAATTTAAACCGATTAAAACGATTCTCGATGCGTTTCGAGCTGCCGGGGTCAAACGACAACTTCGATTGCTACGAAAATTGAAATCCGGTAATAACTAACTATTACGGATCCAATGAAACTAGTTTCATCGAATTTCGAGACTGTGCCCCGGAAGGCTATTTTAACTCGTCTATTAAATCAAGCGATTTTCGAAATTATCGAAATCACTCAAAATTTCTGCTTTTAAAATTTTATTAACTTAACAATAAATTCAAAAAAAAATTATAATCACATCAAATATCATTCTGACTCAATCCGGACTAAAATCTGATTATTTGCATTTTTATAATATTAAATCCCATTATTAAATTAATATAAAATTTCAAATATTAATTTATCGACTTTAAAATTCATCTAAAAAATCCTACTACACTATCTAATGACCAAATAGTCTTAAAATAAATTTTAAACTCATTTCCATACCTATTTACGCTCCGAATTACCAATTAACCCAATCCCAGTATTAAATTATTATTATTATTCAATTTCAGTTTAATTGCCATATTTGAAATTTAACAAAGTTTATTAATTTAACCAAATTTTTTTTATTTAAAATTTCAAATTATAATCCATATTCAACATTTAAAATGAATTAAATGTTCAAATCTGGCGAACCAAAATTTCGGGTCGTTACAGGCATGGACCCGGAGAGGTCTACGGCTCTCAAAGAGGAGGTGGATAAACTCAAAGCCAATGGGTTTGTCCGCGACGCCCTCTACCCGGAATGGGTGTCCAACCCTGTGTTGGTAAAGAAAGCAAACGGGAAATGGAGAACCTGCGTTGACTATTCTGATTTAAACAAAGCATGCCCGAAGGATAGCTTCCCGCTACCACAAATTGATCAACTGGTCGATTCAACTGTAGGTCATGAGTTATTGTCATTTATGGATGCATACTCTGGATACAAACAAATTCCGATGCACATCCCAGACCAAGAACACACCAGCTTTGTCACAAATGTTGGGTTTTACTGCTACGTAGTGATGCCCTTCGGACTGAAGAACGCCGGAGCAACTTACCAGCGTCTGGTAAATCGAATGTTCAATGATCAGATTGGGAAAACAATGGAAGTCTATGTGTATGACATGCTTGTGAAGTCACGGCAGTCAAACGACCACATTCGAGACTTGGCGGAAATGTTCGATATACTGAGGCTCTTCGAAATGAAAATCAACCCCCTGAAGTGTTCTTTCGGCGTAGCGTCGGGAAAGTTCTTGGGTTTCATTGTGAATGCACGAGGAATTGAAGCTAACCTGGAAAAGATCCAGGCCATCCGAGATATACAGGCACCTAGAACCATAAAACAGGTACAGAGCTTGAACGGAAAAGTAGCTGCGCTCAGTCGATTCATATCCAGAGCCACAGATAAGTGTGTTCCTTTCTTCGATGTCATAAAGAAAGGAAAGAGAAACTTCAAATGGACGACTGACTGCGAAGAAGCATTCCGAGCCCTGGTAAGACACTTGGAAAGTCCTCTAGTGTTATCAAAACCAGTAGACCACGAGACGTTGTACGTATATTTGGCTGTGTCTCAACACGCTATCAGTACAGCCCTAGTTCGCGAAGAAGACAAGGTTCAAAGGCCGGTGTACTATGTTAGTAAACGACTGACGGGGGCAGAAAAGAATTATCCAAAGATCGATAAACTTGCCTATTGCCTAGTGATTGCATCACGCAAGCTTCGTCCCTACTTTCAGGCGCACTCAATCAGTGTTTACACTGACCAACCCTTGCGACAGGTACTCCAACGACCGGAAACTTCCGGTAGGATGCTAAAGTGGAACATCGAATTAAGCCAGTTTGATATCACCTACCTACTTCGAAGGACCATCCAAGGGCAAGCATTAGCTGACTTCGTTGCTGAGTTCACCATTCCGGATGAACCGAGTGAAAATCACAAAGTAATCCCTCCTGCCCGATGGAAGATGTTCACTGACGGGGCATCTAACGACCGTTGGTCGGGAGCTGGGATAGTTCTGGTAACTCCCGAAAACCGATCGATTTGCTACGCTTTGAAGCTCGAATTTACAGCGACAAATAACGAAGCCGAATACGAAGCACTGATTGCTGGCTTAAGACTTGCCAATGAACTGAGGGTAAAGTCCATCGAAATCTTCTGCGACTCACAGCTGGTGATATATCAGGTACGGGGAGACTACCAAGCGAAAGGACAGAGACTGGCTCCTTACCTTGCTCGGGTCCGGGAGCTACTAGTAAACCAGGAATATTATGACATTTCGCATGTCCCGGGCGAACAGAACAGGGAGGCCGACTCGTTGGCTAAATTCGCAGGTACTGGCGATGCACAGCAGATGGGATTGTTCCCTGTCGAGACTCTGCTTGCTCCAAGTATAGACATGATGGAGATAGATCTCGTCTTGGAGACCGAACTCGAAAGGGGATCATGGCTGACCCCGATCAAACAATACTTGCTATATGGAGACTTACCTGAGAAAAGAAGCGAAAGACGCCAAGTCCTTCGTAAGGCTTCGCTTTATGTAATGCAAGACGGGATAATGTATCAGAGCGGATTCTCGACCCCCTTAGTCCGGTGCGTGGCCCATGACGAGGTAAAACGGGTGTTGGAAGAAGTCCATGAGGGAGAATGTGGTGATCATACCGGGGGGCAAACTTTGGCGAGGAAAATCCTCCGCTATGGATATTATTGGCCGATTGTAAATCGGGATGCTGCAGACTATGCGAGAAGATGCGACAAATGCCAGATATATGCAAAGATTCCGAGAGCTCCGCCTACGAAACTCACACAAATGGTTAGTCCCTGGCCATTTGCAATGTGGGGAATCGACCTAATTGAATCTCTGCCTATAGCCAAAGGAGGCGCGAAATATGCAATAGTGGCAGTCGATTATTTCACCAAGTGGGCGGAAGCAGAGCCAATGGCCACAATCACCACCAAGAAAGTCATTAATTTCGTTGTACGAAATATCATATGTCGTTTTGGCCTCCCACGGACCATCATAACGGACAACGGAACTCAATTCGAAAGCAAGGAATTCAAAGACTTCTGTCAGAGGTATGGCATTGAGAAAAGGTTCGCAGCAGTTGCTCACCCGAAGGCGAATGGGCAGGTAGAAGCCGTCAATAAAATCATCAAGTCCATATTGAAGAAGCATTTGGAAAAGGCTAGAGGCAAGTGGGTGGATGAACTCCCAACAGCGCTTTGGGCCTATAGAACTACCCACAAGACCGCGACTGGTCACACACCATTCGCACTGGCGTACGGCACGGAAGCCGTCAGACTCGTAGAACTTGAAGTTCCGTCACACCGGGTAACCTATTACGATCCTGCGTCAAACCAGGATCTCGTATTGGAATCATTAGACTTCATTGATGAGAAACGCGAAGAAGCTGATTTGAGAGCAGCCTCATACAGACACCGAGCCGCTAAATATTATAATGGAAAAGTCCAGCCAAGAACCTTTAGTGTGGGCGATCTCGTTTTGAAACGAGTCTTTCCAACCCCTTCGCACATGAATCCCGCATGGGAAGGTCCATACGTCATTGAACGGAGGCTTGGAGAAGGAACTTTCAAGCTAACGACCGTCGATGGTGCGACACTCCCCCGAGCATGGAACAGCGAGCATTTGCGGCGTTATTACACTTAGTCTATTTCCTTTATGCGGTAGTTGCATTTATTTCCAGTGCATTTCCATTTCCATCCATTGGCATGTATTAAGATGATCTAGTCTATTTTCGTTAATAAAGGCTTGAAGCCGTCTTTCTCGAAAATTGCTGGTTTTTATGCAAATGGTCAGCTTACCACGACCTACCAAAAAACTATATCTGGCGTTCGAACGCAAATAAAATAAACAATTAAAAATCTCTAAGTCCCAGAGTGCGGACTAGAGTACTCTGAGTCCCCAGAGCGCGGATCAGAGTATAAACGACTTAAAAATCTCTAAGTCCCCAGAGTACGGACTAGAGTACTCTGAGTCCCCAGAGCGCGGACTAGAGTATAAACGACTTAAAAATCTCTAAGTCACCAGAGTGCGGACTAGAGTACTCTGAGTCCCCAGAGCGTGGACTAGAGTATAAATGAATTAAAAATCTCTAAGTCCCCAGAGTGCGGACTAGAGTACTCTGAGTCCCCAGAGCGCGGACTAGAGTATAAACGACTTAAAAATCTCTAAGTCCCCAGAGTGCGGACTAGAGTACTCTGAGTCCCCAGAGCGCGGACCAGAGTATGAACGACTTAAAAATCTCTAAGTCCCCAGACTGTGGACTAGAGTACTCTGAGTCCCCAGAGCGCGGACTAGAGTATAAAGGACTTAAAAATCTCTAAGTCCCCAGAGTGCGGACTAGAGTACTCTGAGTCCCCAGAGCGCGGACTAGAGTATAAACAACTTAAAAAATCTCTAAGTCCCCAGAGTGCGGACTAGAGTACTCCGAGTCCCCAGAGCGCGGACTAGAGTATAAACGACTTAAAAATCTCTAAGTCCCCAGAGTGCGGGCTAGAGTACTCTAAGTCCCCAGAGTGCGGGCTCGAGTATAAACGATTCAAAATCTCCCAGTACCCAGAGTGCGGACTCGAGTATAAACGACTCAAAGTCTCCAAGTCCCCGGAGAGCGGACTGGAATACTCAAAGTCCGGTGTATAGACTCAAGTACAAGCAGTTCAGACCTCCGAGTTCCTTGAATAGGAACTACGACGCAAATGACTTGGATATGTCAAGTCCCCAACATACGGGCTATGAAATATTCTAAGTGCTTGAAGCACCAAGTGGAGATTGAGCAAATCCAGGGAAGTTCCCAAGCTATGTAAAGACGAACCAAGAAGTCTAAGTTATCCACGACAATTCAGATTTCAATCACAATCATAAAAGAAACTGAATAATAAAAGTCTTTTAAGAAGACAAAAGTGAAGATCAAATTTTATTCACAAAAAGCTTCCCGTTACAAAAACGCTCCGAAGTCCGGAGCCAACAGCCTATTTACACAGTCGACAAAATTAGTACATGACTTAAACTAGTTCTCGTTGAACGGGGACGACGGTCATTTCTTGTGTTTCTTTGACTTCTTCCCGGACGGTTCCTTCCCAGAGCGCTTACTCTTGGAATCCTTCCCTGACGGAGGGGTGACGACCGAAGATGTAGGGGGAACATCCATGGGCTGGGACTTGCCAGGAAAAATGATCTTCAATGGTTTGTTCATAGGATCGTCCAGGTCCACTTCACGCGGCTCGACCTTGACTGAGGTCGTATCTCTTTTCTCTTTCTCGAGCCGTTCCTTCATGCTCAAGTTGGATGTGTGCTCAGAGGCGCCTGTGATTTCTACTTCGAAACTCTCCGAGGAAGAGTCAGATTTGCCTTCATCCAGTGCCCCGATTACTTGAGCATCTGGACCAGGATCTCCGCCGACTTGAGTAGCCTCACTCGCCTTTATCTCTACCTCCTTGGCGGCATCGCTCCTCGGAGTGGGCTCAGGGTCAGAACAGCCTGCGCAGAAATCACGAAAAAAAACAAGTGTTAGAACACAACAACTTCTGAGGGAACGAGAAAGATCTTTGTGAAGCCCAGAGGTTACTCACCAGATGCCGGTGGGTTCTCAGTCGCTAGGGGGGTCCCACCCTCCGAGATGGGAGATAAAACGTGAATGCCAAGCCCGGGGGCTTCCGGGTCATAGCCAACGTGCTGCTCGAAAGGGTCAAGTATGACCGGCTGTTCGATTGAGTAGGCACGCGAACTGGGGGCACAACGCCGGAAGGGTCCATAGCCACCTCTTTCCCTTTCATGGAGGGAGAACCTTTGCTGTAGAGGGCTTTAGCCGCTGATAAATATGAAGGCTCTTTCCCCCTCAGGAATTCTTTTATCAATGCTTCTTCATCGACCTCATCGGCGCCGCTCTCAACCTTCCTGATCTGAATCAGGGTCTCCCATGCCTCGGCCAATGACTCAAGGTAGCCGTCGTCCAGAAAAGTTAGATCTCGATGCATGAGAACTCGGGCATTGAACTCAGCGATGAGCGGGTCGAATTCGGTCTTTATCTCCTCCCTGCCTTCTTCCCTGGCCGCCTCGAGGCGAGAGTCGATGTCGACAGTTGCTGCCCTTTTACCTTCCTCAAGGGCCTCATTCCTCAGTGCCTCGACTTTGGAGAGATCGTCTTCAAGTTTCCCCTTTAGGAGTCGGGTGGCGACAATCTCATCACAATAATGTTGTGCCTCAACCTGGGCAGCCACTTTCTCTTTCCTCTCCTCGAAAAGTTGCTCCTCGAGTTCCTTAACCCGATAACTAAGTGTGTCCCGCTCCTTCTGAACGGAGTCTTTCTCCAAAGCTAATGCCCCATACCGTTAGACCGCTTCATCGAGCTCTTTCTTATGAGTCAATTCAAGGCGGGAAACAGCCTCGGCGGTGTCCTTAGCGCTCTGACGAGTAGCTTCAAGCTCGGACTTATAGGCGGCAATTTCTTCATCCTAGGCCTTAATGATATCCTTGTCATGAATAGCTTCAAGTTTTAGGCGGTCAATTTCGTGATGGAGCTCCATAGAGACTTCAGAAAGTTTCTCAGCCAGATGGACGAACGCGTCATGTTGCACGTAGACGTCATTGGCACAGGCGATAACATTTTGTTTGACATCTTCGGGAATAGGATGAATCACCGGGAGGAACTTTATCCCATCAAAACAAATATTCGGAAACTTAGCCTTAAGTTCGTTCAATCTCTCCGACACTATCGGGTCTGTTACGGGAGCAGGAGGAGACGGCTTTGAAAGAATCTCGGGAGTGCCGGGTAGAAGAAGAGTCAGAGTGTTGGTCCCGGGGAGCATCAGAATGCGACCTCTTATGGCCACGTTTGTCTTTGCTTCGCTCCTGATAAGAAGAGGTCTCCTGGCGGTGTTCGGGCTGATAATAAGTTTTCTTCCGGGATGACGAGTCCCGGGCATGATAATCTCGGTCGCTGTCGCTGTCTCTGTCTCGGCGCTTCCCGAGGCCCGACCAGACTGGCGTAAAGTCGACGAACCGCGAAGGCGGTCGTATTCGTGAGAGCGCCCCATGTCACCTGCAATCAAACAATAGCGAATTAGCGAGAGAGCAGAATGGTGAAAGAAAAGTAGGTGCAAAGTGAAATGCATGTATCTGTGTGTGTCCTAGTGCTACCCCCCGACGGACCAGTGGCTTTGCTAACGGGAGTTTTTTCCCCTTGGATCGGGGCCGGGACGCCCGCATCACCCCTGACGGGTGAGCGAAACTTAAACAGCTCCGGGTCATCAAAATCATAGTCGAGAAAGTCGTCGGGAATGGAGAGGTTCGATAAGCCTTTAAGAGAACTTCCAACGCGCTGTGAAGAAGCCTCTTTCTCTGGTTGAACAGGCGTAGCTTTGGAAGTACCACCAACCTTCTCTTTCCTCAACTTGCACGCCAGCTCCTTTCTCCCCTTCGAAGGGGAAGATGACGTTTCGATATCATGAACTTCAGCTGCAGGACCTAAATCCTCACCTTGCTTTTTACGTGGCTCGCCTAGAATTTCCCCTTCTTCCGGTGCTTCAAGAGAAGGGCGAACGGATGATTCAGGCAATTTTTTCCCTCTGACGGGCACGGACTTGGGAAGCGATACGCCCTCTGGAAGGCTAACCCGGCGGCCAGGAGCTAGCAAGCCGAACTTCGATAGTGACTCATTGGAAATGAGGGCTCGGATATCTCACTCTTCAGCAGGAAGAGCTCTAATGGCGTCGACAGCATCGGAGTACCCCCGGCCCTCGGGACGGGGGACGAGATCTAAAAAAATAGAACAACGAGTTAGGAGAAGTTCAACCTCAATCGGGAACGGACATCAACTCAGAGAAAGGACTTACTTCCTTCAACCCACCGCCTCGTAAAGCCTTGGGGGCAGCGCACGTAAAAGCACTCCTGTTTGTACAGTGCGAATTTGCTACTCTACGCGCTAGTGAAAAGTTGGCACTTCCGATGTGGCTCAAGAAACATGTAAGAGGGGCTTTCTCCCCGTTTCTTGGTCATATAGATGTACCTTATATCGCCGGGAGGTGGAGGCCTGGAGAAGACGGCCATGAAAAGCATGTACGTGCCATAAATGAAAGCGTGACCATTTGGATGAAGTTGAGACGGGGCGACGTCCAGATACTGCAGCACGTCGTGAAGGAATAGATTGAAAGGTGGCATGCTACCAACCCAGCACATGAACTTGCTACACGCCGTATATCCCACTGGGGGCGGATGTGGGTGGTCATGCCCCGACGGAACGAGCACGTCAGCAAACGAAATGCCATGAGTAGAACATATCCGCTTAAGGGCGGCCTCAGTGACTCTCGAAACCTGTGAGTCAACTGGGTCATCCAGTAAAATCGACGATTCCAAAGTATCGGGAGCCCAGTCATGAGCGGGAGAAACCGACGGGTCAGTTGTGTCGGGGGCCGTTCGCTTAGAAGACGGCCCAGGTTTGTCGGAAAGTGTAGCAGAACTGGATCTTTTGGACATCTTGAATAAATAGCAGACCCAACCAAGCACCTGTGTGAACTATACTTGAAAAATGATCGACGTTAGAATTAACAACGCAGATAACCCCCCCGTGTGGTGTGTGAACTAGTGCAATCAATCGTGCATAAGCATTTAATATAACGTCAAGCCTAAAAACATCGCTTCCGAAAACTGTCATCGCTGACCGTCTCCGAAAGCCTTCTGAATAACGACTGCAGTAAGACACTAGAGGTAATTATCCGATTATGCCAAGTAAAGACCAGTTATGAAATTGGGCAAGGAGAGTATGTTCGGCATTTGTATATGTCCGGCATTTATGTGTGCTTGGCACCTAATTATGCTCGGCATGCTAACTATATTCGGCATGAAGATAGGTCCGGTATTTATGTATGGTCGGCATGTTAAGTATATTCGGCATTTGCTTGTGTTCGACATTTAGGTCTGTTCGGCACCTAGTTATGTTCGGCATGATAGTTTGTTCAGCATTCACTTTGATTCGGCATTAAGGTCTGCTCGGCACCTAATTATGTTCAGCATGATAGTTTGTTCGGCATTCACTTGGGTTCGGCATTAAGGTCTGCTCGGCACTTAGTTTGTTCGGCAGGATAGTTTGTTTGGCACTCAAGTACGTTCGGTATGTTGGTTTGCTCGGCATGGAGGTAGGCTCGACATTTATGTACGCTCGACATAACAGTTTGTTTGGCTAAAGTAGTGGCTCGGCAGGGCTACAATTCGGCATACGGCCATCGTCCGGCCCAGCTTCAGTTCGCACTGAGCTAGTGTCGTTCGGCCAAAACTACGCCGTGCCAAACTAAGATTATGCCGAGTCCAAACACTCGGCATATCCTCCATACCTTCTCCTCCTCCGTCGAACACTCACTAATGATCCTACAAGGCATTCGAATTTGGTTCTCTCTCTCTCTACAACTAGACGTTCGACCTTAGAAACATTCCAAATCGAACTTAAGTCCCCACCAACAGCGAATCGATGGGGAATTGCCAGAAGAGGAACTCGGGTAAGAAGATACCTAGTACGTGGATCGAACGTAGGAAAGTTATGAGAAACCCTTGAATTCTGATTGCAGGAATGGTTTGTAAGCCCAAAATTGTAAAAGCAAGAAGTGAGAAAAGAGAAGGAAAGAAGGCGGCTTTTATAGAGAAGAAGAGGAAGATGAAGGGACTCTGACCGGCTCTGCCGGTCAAAACGGTTTCACTCGGCTTCCAGTCATTCGGCACTCGCATCGTTCGGCAAGATTGTTCGGCATCCTTGGCATTTGGCGGCAATGCACTAATCCAGTAGTTCAAAGCACACCCTGTTCGAACACACGGTGTAATTTGGGGGGCAAAATGTTACCTGGAGAATCGACCAGGCAACTAGAACGTTCGGCGTGCAGGGTTGTACTCGGCACAAATGAGCACTCGACACGTTTGAACGTTCGGCAGTCAAGGGTTGTACTCGGCATTGAAGAAAACGTCCATCCAAGTTTGCACTCGGCATGAGACCTTCAGCATTTCACTCGGCACTCCCTCCACTCGGCCTGCTCTTCACTCGGCATACCCTTTGTTCGGCACATCCTGTGCTCGGCATACCCTTTGTTCGGCACATACTGTACTCGGCATATCCTTTGCTCGGCATGTCCTGTGTTCGGCATTCCCTATACTCGGCGTATCCTTTCACTCGGCATCCACGCCCCACTCGGCATCCCAGCATCGTTCGGCCCGCTTCCTCCATTCAACAGAGAGATCCATCGACTTGGAAAGGAGGGCTCGGCATGCCGACCATTCGGCATGTTCCACTCAGCATGCAGGGCTCGTCCTATCTAGACCGAGCTGTCTAGCCATCTGGCCCACCTGGGAAGTCCAACCCACATTCCTCTATAAATAGAGGGGCAGGGGCACAGAAAAGAGGGAGGAGACTTCAGAGAACACAGGGGAGACTCTGCCGCATCCAAACCTCATCCAAGACTTCTACTTTTATTTCACCATGGTATTCGAATACTTAAAAGCGGATTGTATCTGTAATCAAGTTTAAAGTGAAGAAATAAAGGATCAACTTCAAAGTGGACGTAGGCTACAACGCCGAACCACTATAAATTCTGTGTTCTCGTCTCCCACATTTTAATTTATATTATCTTCTCTATTTTAATTTATCTTCTTCATTAATCTCTCTACACAAACTTTCTAAGGGTGTTAGTGACCAATTTTGGTGCTAACAGCTATCTTCGAAAAGTCCTGAACAAACTTCCGGTAATAACCCGCTAAACCCAGAAAGCTTCGAACTTCTTCTGGGGTAGTGGGTTTCCTCCAGTCAAGAATAGCGGAAACTTTGCTAGGATCTACGGAAATTCCTTCTTCATTAATAATATGGCTGAGAAATTTAACTTCTTTAACCCAAAAATGGCATTTGGAAAATTTGGCGAACATAATATTTCTCCTTAATATCTCCAAAACAGTTCTAAGATGTTCAGGGTGCTCCTCTTCGGTCTTGGAATAGACCAAAATATCGTCAATAAACACAAGCACAAATTTATTCAATACTTCCTGAAACACACGGGTTATTAGATCTATGAAGTATGCTGGAGCATTGGTTAGCCCAAAAGGCATGACTAACCATTCGTAGAACATGTTAGGACCATTGAAGGCGGTCAAATGAACACAATCTTCGGTAATTCATAGCTGATGCAATCCCTGGGCTAGATCCATCTTCAAAAAGAAACGAACGCTGTGCAATTGATAAAACATATCATCAATTTTAGGTAGAGGAAATTTTTTCTTGAGAGTCAGCTTATTGAGCTCGCGGTAGTCCACACACAATCTCAAAGATCCGTCAGATTTGGCAACAAACACTACGGCTGAACTCCATTTAGGAACACTAGGATGAATTAACCCTTTATTTAGCAAATCATTGGCTTGCTTGACTAATTCAATCTTTTCCCTAGGTGCCATCCTACGAATTGCGTGAACGATAGGACGAGCATTGGGTACTAGGTCAATTCTGAATTCTATTTCTCTATGTGAAAGCAAGGATTTTACTTCTTCGAACACGTTTGGAAAATCTCGGACAATGGGTATGGACTCCAGACTAGGTTCAGGGTAACCAAAGTTATACATCAGCCCATCTCTTTTAGAACTAGGGTCCTCACAATAAATCTCAATGAAATCTCCAAATTTGGTTTTGATCGAAATCAATCGATTGTTCTAGTCCAATTTGGCTTCGTATTTTGTTAGCCAATCCATTCCGAGTAAGATTTCAAACTCATTAAAATCAAGGACAAAGAGACCGATAGGTAATTGGTAACAAGAATATGATATTGGAATGTCTATACATCAAAGACAAAAGTTCACGGGGCCTCTAACTGGATTCTTTATGCATATGGGCTTGTCAACAAAATCAGGTTCAAGATTTAATTCATTTACAGCTTGTTGAGAGATAAAACTATGTGTAGCGCCTGTGTCAAACAAAACTCTGACAATTCTACCATAAATAGTAAGGTTACCTTCCAGAACTCCTTTTCCTTTTTCTGCTTTAGAAGTTGAAGGTTTATCTTTGACTGTGTACACCTTGGCTATCTGAGCTTGCTTCATTGTTGGGCAGTCTTTAACTTCATGTCCTAATTTCTGACAATAGTATCCTGGGTTTTGCTTGTACAAGTTATTTTACTTGTCTCTTAGGCTTTGTACATCTGCTCGAATAATGGCCCTTTTCTAAGAAATTAAAGCAAGTAACACCTTTTCCTTATCCTCATGATTGCTTCTCTTCTTCTCCTTCCCCTGCCATGGTTTCTTGCCTCCAACTTTCCTCTTCTTCCAATTTTGATTGCTTATATTTCCTTTCTCCACCAGGCTTCTTGCATATCCAATGTAGCATATCTGTACCCCATATCAATCAGATCCGAAAAAGATTCTTTGACGTGGCCAATCATCCTTTCGTGGAACTTCTTATTCATCACACGAATGAACTTTTCATTTTTCTTTAGAGGTGTATTTACCAATTCTGGACCGAAACGCGACAATTAATTGAATTTGTTTAGGTGCTCTTCAAATGACAAACTCCCTTGCTTTAAGTCTATAAATTCCTTGTACATTCAAGAAATACCAGCCGATGGCATATAGCGCTTCTCAAATACTTCTTTAAATCGCTCCCAAGTAAACTCTTCTTCTGGCTCATCTACAATGACCGTCTCCCACCATGCTAGGGCTTCTACTAGAAGCTGCCAAGAAGCTATGAGTGGCATCTGATCGTCTTCCAACTTTAGCCCTTTAAAGATTCTTTCACATGATCTGATCCATGCTTGGGCCTCGATAATCGACTCCTTGCCGGTAAATGGCTTACCACCAAGTCTCGAGAAACTCTTATATAAATCAGCCAGATACGGCTGATGCTGAGTAGATAAAGCTTCTTTTGCTATTGGGGGAACATGACCACCCGTGATAGCATTTCCCTGACCCCTAGCTCTTCCTCTTCGTCCGATCATTCTTGCTATCTGTAATTTGTAAGAAAATCTGATTTAGATATACGGATGAGATATCTTAAGGAATATCAGCAGTTAAAAGAAATAGACCAAGAAAATTTAGGGTTACGGTCTCGGGTTATACTCATTCTAGGGCATACTTTACCCTATCTCTAATGAGCCATCTAATGCATTATACTCTGTAGCTAAAGTTCTTACTCAACCTTTAGCTCTGAAACCACTTGTCACAACCCGAAATTCAGTGTTCGAAAAATCGACATCAAACACCTCACTTGTATTCGACTGCCGAAGATTCAAACATCGAATTCCACTTCAGAAGGAGATTATAACAACGTTAGATGAATAATAAACAGTGAAACAAAATGAATATCATTGATCAAAGATACAATATCATCATAATATCCATTACAACATTTAACGTCAATATCAGAGTGTTATATGAAGATATAACAACAATATAATAATAACTTCACAACGGAACAACAATAGAGTCTTTAAAAGGATCCAACATACATCTTCTATGATAAGGTCTTCAAAAAACTCCAACACTTCAAAAGGTTACTAAAGCCAAAACTTGCAAAATCCGATAGCTTCCAAACAAAAAGACTTCGAAAATCCAGCTAGCACCAAAACACGAAAAACCTGCTACTAGGCTACCCGTGTGGAAATTATGGGCATCCAGAGTTTAGAAAGAAAACAATAAACTCCGGGTCAGTCATGGGATTAGTATGAGTAAACAATAATAGTTGCTTTTAAATAAAACAAATTTTTCAAAGAAAATCGTTCATGCTTTTAGAAAATGAAACTACCATAAGGCCTCCCGACACACATACAATGCAATCACACACTTGGGGGAGATTTCTCCTTATGATAGTCAAATATGATTAATACGAGAAAACGCTTTGATATTATTATTAGTGCATAGTGTAGAAAACCTTTTTGAAAGTATAATATTAATCTTAGCCAGCATACGTACCATTATAGTATGCCTACTATAGCTACCGTGTTAAATGGCGGGTTCTACAACTAAAACCGTACTGGGTTCGTATTGGGAATTGGATTTCCAACAAATGGTCAGGCTAAGGAACTTCCTACTGCCACATGGGTACGCCTCTGGAGGGACGTCCCGAGAACTTAACCAGTTCTCAGCCAACATAAGGCCGGGTTACCTCTGTAACTAGGTAACTACTACACAACTATGCTATTCCTCGGTCATTTGCGACCTTTATCCGAGGGCCCTCAACCACAAAGCAACAACCACACAGTAATTAGATTGCAGCAACCCCATAGGTTAAGTATCTGGGCTCCATACCATGATACCACCTTTTCTAAAAGGAAATGACATACCCTAAAGTGCGCGACCCTCATAACCTTGATGCATTTTTCCTGTTTCGACCATTTCCAGGGTGTGAGGTCCGATGAGGTCTCGTCTACAAAGCTACGCTTTACACGAAGGCCATGCTTTGATCACAAATTATCAACAAATGATCATCAACACACAGCAGCACTTAGCATGCCAGACTACCAAATTGGGAGTATATCACTGATAACCTTCAACTACATAACCTCTGAGCTCGTACATCTCAAAAAAGGGTGTTAAGCTAAGAGAATAAATTCTCCGCCACCAACAAATATGTATTTGAAAGAAATATGCTTTATATCTCAAAGTGTAGTGTCAAACATACAACCATACAAGTCTGTTCCGGGTTCGAACAGAATGAAGGCACTTCGTCCAATAAAGGAAGAAGCCCTTGCAATCCGGGAATCCTCAATCCCAATCGGACTCCCCATCATATATGGAGAACTCTATACCAAAGCAACTCAGTGCAGAGTCATTCGACAGGTTATCCTATCGTTCTCGAAGACACCCGGTCTTCACCACCGTCTTCAAACGCTATCCATTTCATCGTATCACTATTCGAAATGGGTTATATGACACAAAGGTCCTCTCCCGGCTAAATCAAATAGTGAGCGTTAATTTAAAAACATATGGATATGTCATTCACAAAGATTCACAGGTTCGATGTGTGTTTCGGATAACCAACTGGAATCCGACTCCCTGTCACATCGAAATTCAAAAGCCTTTACGGGCCAAAGGGTTTTCATATTCACACAGAAATAAATCATAGATATCACAGCTCAGCACAAAACAATTCACATTACATAGCATAATAGTCACATATCAGAATATCAATCCAGTGCACAGCATTGGATAATAATCAATCATCTTCAATTAAGATGAATTAATTGTGTAATTTAAAACAAATTAACCATATAATAACTTTCATTAATTATCTTTAATCAATGATTAATTATCCTTAATTATAAATTAATTAAATCTTAATTACCTTTATTAATTAATCATTCCTTAATTAATTATCTTAATTAATTAATCCTTAATTATTAATTAATTAAATCTTAAGTACTTTTATTAATTAATTATTCTTTAATTAATTAATTATTAATTACAAAGTATTTACAAATCATTAATTATTTCATCATTATTTAATCATTATAAATAAATTTGTTTTTAAGTTAACAATTTAAATATTTGATTAACTTCTCAATTATTTTATTAAGTTAAATTTAAAACAACTTTATTTAAAAATATAAGTTTAAAACATCTTTGAACCTAACTAATTTCAAATAATTTATTTCAATACCATTAACTTCACATTCCACTTAATAAACAATCATCATTTTATAACGAATGAATTTAGAAATCAATTAGACTTATATTTTTAAAATTTTAAAATTGGAAGTGCTGTTACCCGACAACTACTTCGAGCATTCCTCTGGGCTACATGTCCTCCTGCTTCGAGTTCCCTTCAAAACCTACCATGTCTGTTTTTCTTCAAACAAAAAAAATTGTTTAATTGCTTAACCCGAAGCACAGTGTCAAACTACACGAGTCACAACACGAGCCAGTAACTCGATTTCACGAAGACGACTTCGAGTCCTAAGGCCTTCTTCCCTAAAATATTTTCACTGATACTCTCAGTAACTCGTGCACATTGCACACCATTTAGATCGCCTCTGGTCGACACTACGACCATCGTCCAGTCGACGGTTACTCCCTCGACCCTTCAAACCACCCAGAAACATGATCCATCGTCAAATTCACGATCGAGCTTTCTGATCGATCTGAAACCAAAAATGATCATCACAAAAGCGCCACGTTCTCTCACCACTGGCTGCCAAAGGCCACGAAAATTCAACCAGAGCTTCATCTTAGTTCCACGCCACTATCCCCACTGGAGCAATCAACTCCGGTGGTCTGAAGAAATCGTGGCGGTCTTGTTTGTTGGAACTTCATATTTACGATATTTCGTAATTACGATATTTTGACTATATCAACTATATAAGTCACTATATTATATACTAACTTGTTTTTACAGGAATCAATCAAAGACCGGATTCAAATGAGCTTCAACTCTTAAGCATGTATCAGTCTATGTCTAGAAGTAATAATATGTTAAAATCTCTCTTGTATGATATGTATGTTAAAAAAACCAAATTTTTTGTTACATTTAGACGTCCGAATGCCCCATTTCAGACGTCTGAATCTGAAAGTATGAATATTGTATACTATAATATTCAGACGTCTGAAAGTTCAATTTCAGACGTCTGAATATGACCAAAAATTGCCTATTTGCTTTCTGTTTCAAATCTCATTTTATTTCAGAAGTCTGAATTTTTAATTTCAGACGTCTGAATATTTACAACGGTTATTTTTTTGAAAAGGCATTTCCATTCATGAAGAGTTGCGACCTTTAATTCAACAGCTTTTGATGATAACTCTTCATGAACAATTACAACCATTTATTACCCATATAAATACATTAGAATCAAGTTTTAAATTTACTAATTCTATTGATTATTATTCGATTATTGAAATTCTTGATTCTAACTTATTTGTGCGAAAAATATCATTCAAATTCTACTTTCTTAATCTTCACGCATTCATACATATATCATAAAGGAGAAAGATTATAGGAAGTTTGTACTATCAAGAGACAAATTCGTGTTATTAAGAACACATTGTGTCAAATATACTTTTATATAAGTTGAAGTCCTCTTCGGTTGTTGAGGCGAAATCCTGTTCTGCTCCTCAGGTCCCTTGTTCGGCTATTCAAGGGTTGTTGTAAACCTGTTCCTCCGGGTTAAGTGAGGATTGTTGTTAGTGAAATTTCAGAAGGAGTCTTGGACTGGACGTAGAACGAGAAGTTCGAACCAGTATAAAAATTCCTGGTGTGCTTGTTTTATTTTTACTTATTTACATTGCTACAGTAACTTTGTTTTATTTCCGCACTAGTAAAGTATAATTCCATATAGCACGATCCGCACAGTAACTTTCATTTGGTATCAGAGCTCCCAGGTTTCTTATAACCGTTACACAATTATCTGATATTTTTGCTAAGATGGAAAACAACACCAGCACTGTTAACACTGTCACTAACACTAGTTTTATTGTAGGTCAGTCCACTGCACGACCTCCACTTTTTAATGGTATGAATTACAATTATTAGGCAACTCGAATGCGTATTTATATGCAAGTAAGTGGTTTTGACTCATGGAATATTACTCAAATTGAATATAACATTCCTACAACATAATATTCTACATGGTCAAACACACAAAAACTAGATGCTACCGCTAATGCCAAAGCTATGAATATGCTATTTTGTGCTTTAGATAGAAATGAGTTTAACCGTGTTAGCATGTGCACAACTGCTTATGAAATATGGAGAACACTCAAATTTACTCACGAAGGAACTAACAAGGTTAAAAAAAGCAAAATATCCATGCTCAAAAGTCGATTTCAAAATTTTAGAATGAAACAGGATGAAACTATAAACAATATGTACTCTAGATTTCAAGATATATATCACTCTTTACTAGGACCTGGAAAAATATTCTGATTTTGATATTGTTTCAAAAATTCTTAATTCTTTAACGGATGAATGGGAAAGAAAAGTTTTAGCTATTGAAGAAGCTAATGATCTTTCTACCATGAAACCAGAAGAGTTGATAGGAAATCTAATGTCCTATGAAGTGAATTTGCAGGCTAAAAGAGTACAAGCACAAGATAAAAAGAATATGGCATTCCATGATGAAAAAGAAGAATCTGATTCTGATGAAGAAGACTTAGCATTCATTGCTAAAAACTTTAAAAAGTTTTTGAAGTACAGAAAAGGAAATCGAAACAACATGAAAAGAAACTTCAACAACAATTCAAATAAGCTATCTTCATCCATACTAGAATGCTTTAACTGTCACAAGAAAGGACACATGCAAAAGGATTGTCCAGAACAAAAGAAAATATACCACAATAAGAATCGAAAGGACAAGTAAAAAAGAAAAGCATTTTCAGTAACTTGGGATGACTCAGATTCTTCTTCTTCAGAAAGCAGCAGTGATAGTGAGAAAGAACAGGCAAACGTTTGTTTTATGGCTTCAGGATATGAGGTAAATGATCTTACTTTTGATGATATGGTTGGAATAAATTCAGAACTTCTTGATAATTTAAAAAGCATGAAAAGAAAATATAAAGAAGTTCTAGAAAATCAGAGAAAAGCAGAATTCGAGAGAGATATGCTTAACGATGAAAAGAAAATATTAGAAGAAGAACTTGGAAAATCTCAAGATAACTTCTCTAATGATAATTCTCAACTTACTTTATTGAGTCAAGAAATTGAAACTCAAAAAGAAAAGAATGATACTCTTGTCTCTAAAAATCATGAGCTAAAAACTAAGATCAAAATGATAGAATTAGAAAATACTTGCCTTAGAACCAAGTTAGATAATATTACTAGAAATATTTCTAACTTTAATAAAGGTAGAGAAAATCTATCTAGCATTATTGAAAATTCTCAATCCACTTCAAATAAGAAGGGACTAGGATATTCTAAGAAATCTCTACCTAAAAAGGAAATTTGGAAAAATAATTCTTATATTAATAGTTATCCAAAAAGGAAAAATTCTAAAACCATAAAAATATGGGTTCCTAAAACAAACAATAGTTTGATTAGAAATAAATATATAGATATCTTTTTGGAAACTGTTCATAAAAATCAGAATTATATTTTTAAGGGGAATACTGAACCTACTTGGGTTTGGTTTCCTATGACCTAACTCTTAGGACCCTATAAAAAGGTGGGTACCAATGTTATTTTTATTATTTGCAGGACCCACTTATAAAGAGAGGAAAATGGATACTCGACAGCGGTTGCTCAAAACATATGACTGGAGACAAAAATATGCTATCAAACATTACTTACTCAAATGGAGGCTCTGTCACCTTTGGAGACAATTCCAAAGGATATATCATTGGAAAAGGCGACGTCAGTAATGTCGGTACATCTGATTTACCTCTTATTTCTAATGTTTTATTAGTTAAAAATTTAAAACACAATCTTTTAAGTATCAGCCAGTTATGTGACAAAGGTTTCAAAATCTTTTTTTTGAAGATAAGTGTAGCATCCTTGATAAAAATCAAAATCATATATTTGAAGGAAATAGAGACAGAAATATCTATGTTCTGAATATGAAAATCAATCATAATTCAGATATGTGTTTAATAGCTAATGAAAATGATCCTTGGCTATGGCACAAAAGATTCTGTCATATAAACTTCAAAACTATAAATAAACTTTCTAAAAATGATTTAGTCAGAGGATTACCAAAAATGAACTTCAATGTAAATCATATTTGTGATGCATGTCAATTAGGAAAATTAAATAAATCATCTATTAAATCTAAGAAAGTTATCTCTACTTTACAACCACTTGAATTACTACACATGGATCTATTTGGACCAACCCAAGTTCAATCCATAAACCATAATAGATATGTGTTTGTGATAGTAAATGATTTCTCTAGATATACTTGGACCATTTTTATGAAAAACAAAAGTGATACATTTGAGCAGTTTAAAATTTTTGTCAAACGTATTCAAAATTTAAAAGGTTTAAAAATAAAGAATATAAGAAGTGATCATGGTGGAGAATTTGAAAATGAAGTTTTTGAACATTTTTGTAAAAAGAAAGGAATTTTTCATAATTTTTCGTTTCCTAGAACTCCACAACAAAATGGGGTTGTAGAACGTAAAAATAGAACTTTACAAGAATGCGCACGAACTTTGTTAAATAGAAGTAGTCTTCCAAAACATTTCTGGGCAGAAGCTGTTGCAACTGCTTGTTATGTTTTGAATCGTGTTTCTATTCGACCTCTAACAAAAAATACTTCTTATGAACTTTTTACTGGAAGAAAACCAAAGATTTCTTATTTCAAAGTGTTTGGGTCAAAATGTTTTATATTAAATACAAAGGATCAGCTTGGAAAATTCGATGCGAAATCCGACGAACGAATCTTTCTAGGATATTCAGATCGTAGCAAAGCTTATCGTGTATTTAATAAAAGATCAAATACTGTTGAAGAAACATTACATGTTTCTTTCAATGAAAATTTGCCACAAAATCCAAGTATACAAGATGATGATGATTTTCCAGATAACATTACAAATACAGAAACTATAAATCTTGAAAATGTTGAAAACATTTTTGACAATAATGTTGAATTAAGATCTTCACGAAAAATATTACGGGATCATCCTGTCCAAAACATTATTGGGGAAATTAATTCAATATTCAAACTAGAAGTCAACTAAATCAAATGGGCCACGTAGCATTCCTTTCTAATATCGAGCCAAAGAATCCCAAAGAATCTTCCACAGATGACTACTGGATAATTGCAATGCAAGGAGAGCTAAACCAGTTTGAACGCAATGAAGTTTGGGAATTAGTTTCTAGACCAAGTGATCAAACTGTTATTGGAACGAAATGGATCTACAAAAATAAAGCAGATGAACAAGTAACATCACTAGAAATAAAGCAAGACTTGTTGCACAAGGATACAATCAAGAAGAAGGAATTGACTACGAAGAAACGTTTGCTCCAGTTGCAAGACTAGAAGCAATACGAATTCTATTGGCCTATGCATGTTTTCACAATTTCAAACTTTTTCGAATGGACGTTAAAAGTGCTTTTTTGAATGGGTATATAAAAGAAAAAGTATATGTTGAACAACCTCCCTAATTTATTCACGAGAAATTTTCTAACCACGTTTATAAACTTAAGAAAGCTCTTTACGGTTTAAAACAAGCATCACGTGCTTGGTATGATCGATTAAAGACTTATCTAATTTCTTTGGGATTTCTAATTGGGAAAGTTGATCAAACACTTTTTATTAAACATTCAAAAAGGGATTTTTAATAGTTCAAATTTATGTTGATGATATCATTTTTGGTTCTACGAATGACAAACTGTGTCAGGACTTCTCTGAAATAATGTCCAAAGAATTTGAAATGTCTCATATGGGAGAATTAACATATTTTCTTGGTTTACAAATAAAACAACTTCAAAATGGCATTTTTATTAATCAAGAAAAATATTGCAATAATCTAATCAAACGTTTCGGAATGGAAAATATTTCTGCAAAACCAACTCCCATGAGTACAATTACACATCTTAAAAAAGATGACAATGGCAAAAGTGTTGACCAAAAACTATATCGAAGTATGATTGGATCATTACTATATTTAACTGCAAGTCGTCCTGATATAATGATGAGTGTTTGTTTGTGTGCTAGATTCCAAGCTAATCCAAAAGAATCACATTTGAAAGCAGTAAAACGAATATTACGTTATCTTGCAAACACAAAAGATTTTGGTCTGTTTTATCCAAAAGAGTGTCCATTCGAATTAGTCTCATATAGTGATGCTGACTTCGGTGGTTCTCGAACAGATCGAAAAAGTACAAGAGGCACGTGCCATTTCATTGGAAAATCACTTGTATCTTGGTTTAGTAAGAAACAAAACCGTGTTTCTCTGTCTGCATGTGAAGCAGAATACATTTCTGCTGCTTTAGCATGTACTCAAGTGATTTATATGCAACAAACAATTAAAGATTTCAATATTAATTTATCAAACTCAACCATATATTGTGACAATTCAAGTGCAATTAACTTATCTAAAAATCCTATCAATCATTCACGAACAAAACATATCGACATAATTCATCATTTTCTTCGTGACAATGTTGAAAAAGGAACAATAAATTTGGATTTTGTATCTTCTGAAAATCAGTTAGCTGATATTTTTACAAAACCTCTTTTAGAAAATGTTTTTATCAAACTAAGACAAGAGCTAGGTATTGTCTCTCTTAAAAATTTATAATTTTTATAACGTATTATGATTTGTAACTTTGCTTCATAACGTCTTGCTCACAATTATCTATTAATTATTTCATAAACATCATCTTTAGTATATAATATGTTGCAAGCTGATATTCACTAATTTCTAACATATTTCTTTTAATAAAGGCTCATGACTATACTTCTAATATATTTATACATAATTTAAACTTTTATTTCCCACCATTTTTTTTTAAACAGATGGACTTTATTAACTTACTTCCTTCATCCACAAATTTCTTAACAACAAATACTTTATATAAACTATGCTTCTCTTCTTATTCGTTTGAACTTGTCTCTATTCTTACCAAATCATTTTTTTTCTAACTCAAAGATTTCTGCAATGGCTTTTCAAATATTTTATCTCCTTGCCTCAATGGTTCTCAACTCCAACTCCAACTCATAAAATTCACCTTCGAGTTATTCTACGTCTTCTATCGAGATTTTGGCAACTCCAACATCACGTGAACAAGTTAATTCTCGTCCTTCACGTGAACACTCTGGTTATACGCCAGAAAAGAAGAAATCTCGCCGGTTTCTTTTCTTCGGTTCTCCATCAACCAAAGAGAAAATATCCGAGATTCATCATTACCAAAGAGAACAATTGGATTTGCAACGAGAGATGTATTATGAACAGAAAATAAATGCTAAACAACTTAGCTTCATTGAAAAAATAGCATTTAAATTATGTGGTACATCTCCGAAGAAAGATGTAGTCGAACCCTCAACATCTCATCAAATAACTTCATCTGGATGGAATCCATGGGAGCGAAGTCCACAACGTCCTTCGGTTTCTCCGAACTCTTAGGAACGTCCATCATACTGGTCTCCATTACGACCATTCACAGAAATTACAAAGATCGAACCGGAAGAGTGAAAAACTCCAAACGATTCGGACAATTAATTTCTTGTATATTCGTTGAAATAATTTTATTTATATCTTGTAATCATGTCAAAGTATATCATATTAGTTCTCACTCTTTTAATATTTTACAAATGTCTGAAAATTTAAAGTTTCAGACGTCTGAAACTACGGTTTCAGACGTCTAAATATTATAGAAAAATAAAATTTTTCTACAGTTTCAGACGTCTGAAACTATATATTCAGACGTCTGAAAGTGGTCGAAAATACACTATTTTTCTTCTGTTTGAAATTTCGCAATTTCAGACGTCTGAAATTTTATTTTCAGACGCCTGAATTCAACTGGTGCCTTAAAATTCAAGGGGTTTTTTAAATTTTTCCTACCACCAACCTTATTTATTACTTCCATCTACTCCTTCATCTCCCACAACATCCGAACCAGCACCATTCCCACCTTTCAAAACTCCTTTTTTACCTCTTCTCTTTAAAATTTTTAACAACAATCTCCAATGCCTCCAAGAACAAAACGTCCAAGGGTTTCAATTTCTTCATCTACACCTAATATAGATCAATGGCTATGGAATGATGAAGCTAAGAAAAGATTTGCTCAAATGGATAGATCTGGTTTCTTCCCAGGATCTTTTGTCAAGTATGATGAATTTCAACCTTATAGGATTCAACAAATTGCTAATTCAAGTGGGTTAGAATCTTTATTATCCTTTTCTGCGAATAATGTTAAGATAAATCATCTCTTAGTTAAATTATTCTATGCCAATATGAACTTAGACCATCATCATCCTCATAATAGAGAGAATTGTATTTGGACTTGGGTATGTGGTGTAAAAATATATCTTCCCTTAGTTCGTCTTGGAGATATTTTGCAATGTCCATCATCCGGAACAGATTTGGATGAAATTGATGCTTCACTCTCTTTGCAACATAGAGATGAAGTTTCTCATAAATTTCTTTCCGATGATATCAATAGGTTAACCTCTGTCAACCTCAGGCCTCAAGCCCGTATCCTTCATCGAGCTTTGATTCGTTCCGTCTTACCAAGAACCGGAAGTTATGAAGTTATAAACAAACGGAACTTCCAAGCTTTGTATGCCATATATTCGGAACAATCTATAAATTGGGGTCAAGTTATTCTTGAGAAGTTTATGGATGTTAATCGACGCCGCTGTTATAAAACATTTCATTATGGAGCATATATTATGAAAATTCTTAGAAATTATGGGGTAACATTTCCGGATTCGGAATTTTCACCCATAAAGGAACTAGGCTCCAAAACCCTAGGGCTGATGAACTTGCCTAAACGTCCTCAAAATCTTATTTTATTTCTTTTCAAGAATGGATATCTAACCGGGATCAAAATATACCTCAACCTCACCAACCTCATCAACAAATCGCTCCACAAGCTCCTGAGCATGATGATGATAACATAGAAGTGCTTTCTCTTGAGTCAACACCCAAACAGGCATTGGTTACACTCTCTCGAAATTAGGCTAAACTCAATACCAAGATTGAGAGATTAGAAAAGCAAACAAATAAGA
Source organism: Allium cepa (assembly GCA_030765085.1). Classification (NCBI taxonomy): domain Eukaryota; kingdom Viridiplantae; phylum Streptophyta; class Magnoliopsida; order Asparagales; family Amaryllidaceae; genus Allium; species Allium cepa. The sequence goes on along the minus strand of CM060937.1, from coordinate 572,081,407 downwards.
AGCTTAATTCTATTCGTGGCTTTCTAAATAAAATTTGGGAACGTATTGGTTGCTCTTCTTCCACTTCTACCGAGGTATTTAATCCTGCACCATTTCAATGGTCCTTTAGCTCTGATGATAACAATGATGATGACGGCAACGATGATGATGATGATGATGAAGAAGAAAATCGTAGTTCTTCTTTCTAAAGTGTTGGTGGTATAAATGCTTCTTTTCAAAAATATCATATCCTATCTTTTTATTACTTGTTTGTTCCTATTGTGGTGTGTATCTTTAAGACAATTGCAACTATTTCTTATGGTATGTAACTTTAAAACATTTGCTACTACTTCTTTGTAAGCAGTGATGATTATGATGGTTCTCTGGTTTTCCTTCTCCTAGTTCATATTCTAAATCTTCTATTTTTGGTCGATGTCAAAGGGGGAGAATTACATATATTGAAGGGGAGTTTATAGTAAGGGGGAGAATTACAGCATAAGTTGATATTAAAAATGAGCTATAGTAAGGGGGAGTAAGTATAACTTGAATTCATGTTTTATATATATATATATATATATATATATATATATATATATAGTTGTCATCGTCAAAAAGGGGGAGAACGTTGGAACTTCGTATTTACGATATTTCGTAATTACGATATTTTGACTATATCAACTATATAAGTCACTATATTATATACTAACTTTTTTTTACAGGAATCAATCAAAGACCGGATTCAAATGAGCTTCAACTCTTAAGTATGTATCGAGTCTATGTCTAGAAGTAATAATATGTTAAAATCTCTCCTGTATGATATGTATGTTAAAAAAACCAAATTTTTTGTTACATTCAGACGTCTGAATGCCCCATTTCAGACGTCTGAATCTGAAAGTATGAATATTGTATACTACAATATTCAGATGTCTGAAAGTTCAATTTCAGACGTCTGAATATGACTAAAAATTGCCTATTTGCTTTCTGTTTCAAATCTCGTTTCATTTCAGAAGTCTGAATTTTTAATTTCAGACGTCTGAATATTTACAACGGCTATTTTTTTGAAAAGGCATTTCCATTCATGAAGAGTTGCGACCTTTAATTCAACAGCTTTTGATGATAACTCTTCATGAACAATTACAACCATTTATTACCTATATAAATACATTAGAATCAAGTTTTAAATTTACTAATTCTATTAATTATTATTCGATTATTGAAATTCTTGATTCTAACTCATTTGTGCTAATAATATCATTCAAATTCAAATTCTACTTTCTTAATCTTCACGCATTCATACATATATCATAAAGGAGAAAGATTATAGGAAGTATGTACTATCAAGAGACAAATTCTTGTTATTAAGAACACGTTGTGTCAAATATACTTTTATACAAGTTGAAGTCCTCTTCGGCTGTTGAGGCGAAATCCTGTTCTGCTGCTCAGGTCCCTTGTTCGGCTGTTCAAGGGTTGTTGTAAACCTGTTCCTCCGGGTTAAGTGAGGATTGTTGTTAGTGAAATTCCAGAAGGAGTCTGGGACTGGACGTAGAACGGGAAGTTCGAACCGGTATAAAAATTCCTGGTGTGCTTGTTTTATTTTTACTTATATACATTGCTACAGTAACTTTGTTTTATTTCCGCACTAGTAAAGTATAATTCCATATAGCACGATCCGCACAATAACTTTCATTGTTTTCTGCTTCGACTAAAATGAGGGGGTTAAACCCTAGATCCCTGCCATGCCAACGTCAAAATGAAATAAAAAATTATCGAGCATTTTTCTGACGAACTCCAACCATCCAGCACGCCATGATCACGATCTCGAGCACCTAAACTCCATTGGTCACCAGAATTTGGTGAAAAATATTATTTTGTTCATCCCGTGATTTCTCCATAAATGCACGACTAAAAATCTTGATTTAAGTTTTAAAAATCAACATTTTTAATAACGATTTCGATGATAGCATTGAAACAGGATGATATGATGTTTGAATTTTTACTTAGTTCAGAGTTTTACTGTGTTTGTTTGATTTCCAGCAACCTCTTGATGATTTTCTTTTTTTAAATTTATTTTAAAACCTAGATACTGATCATGCAAACAAAATTTACTTAGACATTGAAGCCTTTCAAAGAATGTAAGATGAGTATTTCATTTTTTAACAGGTTTTTGAAAACCTGGAATTAGAATAGGGATTATCAACCTTGAACATTAACATGCACATGCAAGACACATATACACATTCACATATTGGTGCATGCAAACCAATATTCACACTTGCCTACATCATGCATTCAAACAAAGATCAGACATCAAGGCTTAGAAATGTTCACTCACCTGTTATGCTTGGAAATAGAAGCAGAGAGGAAGTGTCTGAAAGTTGATTATTTGAAATCTGGAAAGCTATTTAAATTTGAACCTGGACTTTTCTTACCTACAACTAGTTATTTTGATTTGCTTAGCTTCTTTAACAACAAATTCAAATTCAATTTCTTAAAGAGATTTACTTACAGTTAAAAAAAATTATGAAACAGAGAAGAATTTCTGACGGCAACTTGAAAACTGAGCTTGAAAGCCTAGAGTTGCTCCTAATTCTTTTGCTTATGTGATGATCCTTTGCTTATGTTTAATTGTTGAAATTAAATCCCACTTTGATGTTAAGAGCTGAAGTTGTTTATTTGAAATTTCCTTCCTTGGCTTGAGATTTTGAAGAAAACTGGTCATAGCTTTTACAGGAATTTAGTCTTGAAAAAGTTGAGGAGGTTTTGGTTTAATTAGTTTTTTTTGTGATTTTTTTCCGGTTTAAAGATTGTACAGCTTAAGAAATGAATAAAAGAGTAAGAAGAAAAGATAAAATGAATTATGTAATTTTATTTTATTTTCTATGAATTTAAAAAAATGAAAATGATGTAATGACACTTGTCTAATTCTTCCTACATGTTAAACACTTGTCTAATTCTTTCTACATGCTTGACATTTGTATTTTTATATGAGTTAAATATTTTTAAATAAAACTTATGTCATATTTACTTTATTAACAAATACATTACCCATTAAAGATATTTGCTTTATATTAATACATATTATTTAAAAGAGAATGTTTTGAAATTAAATACATATTAAATAAATTACATAGATATATATTTACAAATTCAAATTATTTCTCTAAAACATTTACTTAAAATTTAAATTCAAATCCAAAGTTAGATTCAATATATAAATTCAAATCTACTCATATATGCACATATACATATATATTCACATATATATATATAAGATTTAAATTCAAATAATTTTAAAAACATTTGTTATTTGAAATTTTAAACTCAAATGAATTGAAATTTTATTCATATAAATTAACACATATTTTTTTTATTTTGAAACTTTTCAAATTATTTCCAAATTAAATTCCAAAAGTTCAAATAATTACCAAATTTAAGTTGATAAATTTTAGGACGTTACAGTCTCGTATAGGGGTAAAAGTATAATAAGGCACGTGCGGCAATGCCCAAGGTAGAATAATACCAGTTTACCCTTTCTGGCAAGTGGTAATGCATCATAGCCCCGATCGCTCACCATGTCCAACACTCCCAAAATCCGAGGATGCACACCAATCAATCACAATGTAAATGATGGTAAAAACAAAGAAGTGTGTCAGCTTGGGGTGGCTAGCCCGCTTGACCGGTACAGCTCCTGTTTTAGTCATTTCAAATTGACGTAAGTGTTAAGCCAATCCATCATTGTTCTCTTTCTTAAAATCCAACAAACGTACGCCAAATCCAACCACTTCGTTTTGGGTCATCACTCTACGTGCATAGTTGTTAAAGTGGTTCCGACACCGGCAAAGAGTATGCCTATATCCAGCCCCGATCTCTTTAACAACCAAACATCGTTTTACACACTGATTGGTGCTTTTACATTTCCAAAACAGTTCATAATTGATATCAAAATATCATATTCGTTTCAAAAACAAATCCATTTTGAAATCATCATATTTACTCAAAATATACTATTTTAGTTCAAAATCATTTTTGCCTTATTATCTCGATTTTGCTTCCAAAACCGTTTTGAATTTCAATTCAGGTTGTAACCTCATTTTAACCCAATTCACACTTAAATCCATGATTTAAAATAAAGCTTCCAGCCTTTGACCAGTTTGAAATTTAAAAAATAGTTTGAAACTTATATTGTTTAAAAATAATTTTAAATAATTAAAATAGTTTGATATAAAATGATTTAAGTTTTTTAAATGTTTAATAAGATAAAATAGTTTGGAAAATCAAAATAAACTGAATATGTAAAAAGTAGATTTTAAATAGGTTTATATTAAAATAATTTATTTGAAAATAGTTTCAAAGTCAAACAGATTTACTTTCCAAATCTTCTCTATTCAAATTAATTTCAATTCCATATTTAAACCATTTAAATTGATTAGATTTCTATTCGAATTAACTTCGATTCCAAATTCAATTCTAATCAATTTCAACTTTGATTTCAAATTAATTCAATTTCACATTCAATTCTAATCGACTTCAATTTCAATTTTAAATTAATACCATTCCAAAAAACCATTTCAATTTAAATCAATCTCGGGTTCGATTTTCAAAACATCGATCCAAAAACACTTAAATCAAATTTACTTTCAATACGCAATTTGAAATCCAAATCCTCAAATATAATTCAATTCCAAGCTCAATTTCGAAATAGTTCGATTTTCATAAATTCAATTTTTATTACTTAAAATAAAACCATTTAAGTAATTTCAAACGAAAATTTCTAAAATCATTTAATTTAACCAATCTAGTGTCTGTATATAATTTTCTATCCTATGGCTAAGTGTTATTTCAATTTAATTTCAAGGATGGATATATATCATTTCAATCCAAATCACAGTGTCATAGGTATCTATCATTTCAACCTATTTCTTAGTTTATTCGAAATAATTCAATTTACAGTTTTATATACTGTAAATAACATACATGATGACAACAGGATATATCAAAATAAATAAACATCCAAATCATTCAGAATTTCAATCAACATCATCCATCATGATCAACGTCCAAAAAAGCCAATAATTCTCAACAATTCCATAGTTATCAATATCAGGTATTTTACTGCAATTAAATTCAAATTTAACCATCAATTTTAATTTTTAACAGTTAATTCGAATAACAATTAAATTTATCAAACCATAATCAATAAATTTATGCCATTCATAATTCCGAATTTAACTATCATAAAAATGTTCTAGTACGTTGTGAGCATTATAAAACACTCACCTTTATTTTCTGGTTGTCGCTTCCACTTCTTGATTCTGATTAAATTCGAACGGATTCAAATTTAATTAAAAATTCTATAAGCTTTAAACTTAACCAATCTAACTCGTGTGCGTAGTATTCGTAGATACGAGTGCCGTGCAACTCATTTCGTCAAATCTTGACATCTAATGAAAAAGATGCAACAATTTTAAGAATAATGATTATATAATTTAATTAGTAAACTAAATTACCAATTAGAAACTAATTACCCAACCCATTCGTATGCACCCATCCCATCCCATCCTCCTTTCTTTTTTTTTCTTTTTTTTCCACAGCCCAAAATTGCTTCCTATTCTTCCTTCCCATGTTCTTCTTTCGCCTGCGGCTTCCTTTCGTGCATGCCTAAATGCACACAAATGTGCAGTCCACCACCTCGATGAATCACTAGCCAAAACCTAAATTGAACAATGCCATTCTCCTTCCCATCGAAGATCGCATCTTTCCAACCCCATAAACCTCAACCCACTCCATCACAGGAGAACCCGCCCTCCAGGCTCTTCGCATGACAGTAGCTAGTCACGCCCTAACCAAACGATGTCGCACGCTTCCAAAAGTCGCTTCTAGCTGCAAGATACCATGACGAACTCGAAAATACAATTAGATCCCCCAATCAATGCTCAAAGCACCATGAAACCCAAACCTTTGTTCACCATATATCTCGACCATTCCCAGGAACAAGATCAAACACCACTAAACCTATACTAGATCAAAGCCGACGCAAAAACAAGATTTTTAAACTTGTTTTAGAATTTTTCGTTAAGTATTCAAAGAGAATTTAATTTTTAATCTTTGCTTCATTTTTTTACTTTTACTTTTACGTGCTATGTTATTTAAATGGGAAGGCGAGGGAGCTTTTTGAAGAGTAGACCACTAAGATGGCTGAAAAGAAAGGACATGGGCTGAAGTGAAAGAATGTGGGTCGATGGTCCAATCAACATATATATATATATATATATATATATATATATATATATATATATATATATATATATATATATATATATTAATTCTAAAAATATTTAGCTAAAATTTTTGGATCCCAATCGAGGCGTGCCGCCAGGAGTTCATAATAGTATACCCCTATTTTGAACGTAATGGAACAAGTTTCAGGTCCTAATTCAATCGTATGGAGAAGATAGCTTTTTGGACCCAATTATTATATTGTATTTTCAATATTAAATTCAATGCGTTTTTATCCCGTATGACCAAACAATAACTCCAAAGGCTATGAAATTTGAAATTTGTTAATAATAATATACTATTACGGATCCTATGGAACTGGTTTCGTCAAGTTTCGAAACTATTCCCCGGAAGGCTGTTTTTTTATACGCTAATTTAAACGAGTTATTTTTAAAATCGAGTACATCACTATTAAATTCAATTTAAAAGTTCTATTATTTTCATTCTTTTAAATATAAATTTAGTATGCCTTTAAACTATCTTTTCCAAATAAAAATCCAAGATTTAACTTATTTTCACGATTTCAATTATTTAATTCAACAATTAAATTATCGATAAATCAATATATTTGAAATTCAACCTATTAAATTGATAAAATTTTATTTTCCAATATTTAAAATCAATTAAATAAACAATTTCAAATAACCCAAAATTTTGGGTCGTTATAGCACTACACACCTATTTGCGCATACCCTGCCCACATATCGACTTAAAGCCAAAACTTCCACCCTCTATATCTTCCTCTCGGCTCGGCTGCCTGAAGTACAATATAGATGTTAAATGTATATCTCTATGCCTCTACAACTTTTATGTTAATAATTTTGGCTAATACTTAGTGTTTGAGGAGTTATTGTAATAATTTAGAGAAAGTGAAAGTGGAAATATAATTGAAAATGAAAAGTGGTTGTTGTTGAAGTGAAATGTGTTCCATTTTATTCCCCACATGCCTTTCCACCCTTTCGCATGTATATATACAATTTGATACATGCTTGCATATGTGCTTTGATGTACATATGCAGGAGTTAGTTTGATACATACATGCACACACATAAGCCTGCTTGTGTCCATTGTATGAAACGAAAGGTGTTCCATCAGTGTGTCCATGAATTTCCTTTTGTCCTTGCGTGAATGCATATATATATAAACAAAAATTCTTGAAGGCTAAGGAAAAGCAATTACATAAAAAAAGGTTGCGTGAGAATATTTCATGCATGAGTGCTTGCTTATATATATAAGTAAAGTGTGCACTGGTTATTTGTCCCCTGTGTAAATGCATGCATGTATGTTTACATAAAGAAAATTCTTTAGCAAACCCAAGTACAATAGTAAATGCTAAGAAAACAAAGCATGTAAGAAGGACATCGAAAAAAAATTGTGTTGTCGTGTTTTAAATTTTTTTGATTTAAAAATTTTTGTGGTACATTGCTACACCATATCACGTTCACGTACGAGCTACAAATGATAAAATTAAAAATATGATCATGCTCAACAATATGACATGATCATAAAACAATAATAAAATACATAGTTTATTTTATTCTATGCAGCTTCAAAAATACTAACGTTTGTCGTAAAATACTTCAAATGAAAATTCAATTATTTTCCAAATTAAAATTATGGAAAAATCCAATAAATTAAACTAAAAATAGGTTATCAAAAATTGGATAATTATTTTTGAAACATATATTTTATTATAATTTAAATTTGCATATTTAAATAATTAAATATCCAAATTTGAAGACTCAAAAATTACGGTTCATTACATTCTTCCCCCTTAAAAGAATTACATCCTCGAAATTCCATCACCGTCGAACCCAATAAGAAATAAGCTCACATAAGCACTTAACATTTTCATAAGCCCATACGATGTATATAGATCATTCATACGCAACATCTGATTCGACCACTTACTTGAATACATAAACTTTTCTTCCGAAATAGTATCGCTCACCCGACTTTCTTAGTGCGAACTCCGATTAGGCTCCTTGATTAGAAAGCGCCATTCTTTTTATATAGCCATATGCTATGATAGAAAAACTCGATAACGTATCAAGAACCATCATAGAGTGCTCGCTATCAAGAATCGAGTGGCTAATCCTTATTTGGACAGCTGTGAATCACCTCAAAGTCGTGTACTCGAATCTAGGATCAAGAACAATATAAAGAAATGATCTACGTACAACTTATTCTAATTGGTTCTTACTTACCTATTCCTTTTTACTTCCAAAATAATTTATGAAAACATTTCATAAAAACTTAAGCTTTAGGTCACATAATACCATACTATTTCATGAGAGAATATATACAATTTTATATTTATTTTACTTAACCAGATGTTTAACAAATTTATAGCTAGATCTAACATGCTACATCCTCAAATATATAAGTTACAAAAACTTATTTTCTTATATTTTCACATACACTTAGTTTCAATTTCTACATAAATTTGGAAGCTTTCACCTGTCCAAAATCATCAAAATTTTCATTTTATTTTAACAAATGAAAACTACCAAAAAATACATCATAATAAGATGCACAAACCAAACTACTCTAGTGCATAGGATACATGTCTATAATATCACTTAACTAAAAACTTAAGAACTAAACACTGGGTTTTTTTCAAATCATTTTGAACTAATAGTATTGATAATATAATAATATATACATCTCTTTTGTATATAAAATTATACTTTTGAAATTTAAAAAAAAAATTGTTTTACCAAACAATTTTGTAACAAATTACTATGGTAGCATTTCGCCACTTATAAACTCAAAAATGAATGCCAATGGCACTATAGTCATCAACAAAATTATTTTCCAATGAAAAAAGCGAGTTTAGTGTTTTCTATCTCTTTTGAAATTCTTTTTTTTTATATATAAATTTATTCATCAATGCTTTTAAAATAATAATTTGATTCTTTTCTTCCAACACTTTGGAAAGCAAATATCAAAATCACCCTGAGTTATGTGCTTAAATTCTCAATTTAAATCCTTTTTTATTTATAAACCAAATTTATAAACCACACTTTCATAATTTCACTTCTTGCATAAAAGTATTTCACTAAAGTATATCCTTGTTAACTGTAGTAAACAACTCTTCTTAAATTAAATTTTAACCCAACATCAACCCGAATGCCTTATAATCAAACTTAATATAGTTGTGAGACTGAATTCATAAGATGTTCATATTTAATATTCCCACAATCACTACCCATCCCATGCAGTAAAAAGATGAACCCACTCATAAACTCGCCGAGCACAACCAGTCGAACAATAAATGTTAATAATTGAATATTATCATCCTCTAAAAAATAAACACAAAAAATAACTATTTTTTTTTAAATTACTCTTTTGTAGATAAAATACAATCCTGGGAAAAATTGTTTCATTTACTAATTTTAAAACAATATTGTATCGGTTGACCTTGTTCAATTATTTAGAAACCCCTACCGACAACATTGATCAAACGAATCGACTAGAATTCATAAGCCACTCAATAGATCAATCATCACAATATAAAACAATTTCGTGTTAAAACAATTTCATAGCCCTAACAAATATGCTCTCGTATATGATACACTCGACCTCATTTTAGGGTGTCACCTACCTTATCTCAAACGAGTATACCCACTAAAGCCAAGGTTCTCGCTTAGCCTTCATCTCTGATACCAAATGCAACAACCTGCCTTCTCCATAAGTCGATATTAATACATCTGCGGTATTTATGTGCTGAACATCTAAGTGCCGAAAATGCAGAGTATTGGGTTGAAAGTAAGAAAAGACAGAACAAAGTCTCACAACATGACAAATAATATATAATAGTAAATAAGTCCTTACAAAAAGAAAGGGACTTTAATATACATACATGAATCAGAGTACAACACTAGCCTATCATCAGTTTGGATAGATATAACAACATACTCTTACAACTGCTGATAAATACAATAAGAATAAACAGAGGAATATGAAATAAAATATTTAAGTACGTCTTGGCATCATTCAGTTCGTCTCCTGAAGCTCCAAAGTGTCCAGATAAATATGGAAATATGCTGAGGCTGACCCGAGCATTGTACGAAAAATAATGCCTGAATCGGTTTGGAAAAACCAACGTGAGAATCACAATCAAATGGATTACTTAATGTTATAAAAAATCTTTCAGAGATAAAAGTATCTCGTAAGACCAAGCTGCACATAAATACGGATGAGTTTTTTACATTACGATAACTAGATCAATTTTATTATAAATCTTGTGATATTATAATAATGTCTAGGGTAAAATAAATATTAATCATAGTCGAAAGTGCTACACAACTTAAATTCCAGCATAATAGGTATTGTTACCCGGTGGCTTGACCGGGTAACCAAAGACTTGAGGTAGAAAGTTCGTTCGGCATAATGGGCGGTTCGACACGGCTATGTAGTCCGACATCCATCCTCGTTCGGCAGAGAGGCTTCGTTCGGCATCTAGCACCGTTCGGTATCCAGGCTTCACTCGGCATCATAAGTTCGTTCGGCATAAGGGGCCGTTCGGCATGGCTATGTAGTCCGGCATCCGGCCTCGTTCGACAGAGAGGCTTCGTTCGGCATCTAGCACCATTCGGTATCCAGGCTTCGCTCGGCATCATAAGTTCATTCGGCACAAAGCCCCTGTAACGACCCAGTTTTTTCGACTTCTGAAAGTTGACATTGACACGTCCACTGTATCAAATGCCGCACAGTCGAATGCCGGAAAATCAAACCGTTAGGGTTAAAGAAGAAGAAGATAGAAGAAGAACAGAAACAATAACAGAATCTCACATTTCGCAGTGGAACAAATATAATAGATAAATGAATATCTTTAAACAAAATCACTATATCAGTTTACATATTACCACATCAGAGTATTACAACAACAACACACAAACAATGGCAGATGTAACAACCTGCCCTATGGTTGAATACACAGCGGAATGATAATAATATACGGAAGTACGTCTCTCTATCCAGATCAAACTCCAGATCTCCACAACATCACTTTTTTTACGACTTCGCTCCAGGATAATGACAACCTGACTCTAGGCTGCCCGTGTGGAAAATTATGGGCACCCAGAGTTTAGAAAGGGAACAATAAACTCCAGGTCAGTCATGGGACTGGTCTGAGATCTTAAAAACATTTATTTTCACAAAGAAAATAAAAAGAAATCCGCTATGCTTTTGGAAAATGAAACTTCCATAAGGCCTCCCACCACACACACAATGCAAACGCACACTTGGAGGAGATTTCTCCTTACGACAGTCAAAAATGCTTGATACGCGAAAACCATTTGATATTATTATTAGTGCATAGTGCAGAAAACATTTCGAAAGTATAATATTAATATTAGTTAGCATACCACATTTCGTCGTATGCCTACTATAGCTACCATGTTCAATAGCAGGTTACCGCCATATTCCATGGCAGGTTATACAACTAAAAACCATACAGGGCGCGTATTGTTTCTTTGGATTTCCAACAAATGGTCAGGCGAAGAAACTTCCTTACCGAAATAGGTACGCCTCTGGATGGACGCCCCCGAGAACCTAACCGAATCTCTGTTAACAAGGTCGACGCTACCTCACGCTTTAACCAAGCTATAACATAGGTAACTAAGACACAAGTATGCCATCCTCGGTCTTTACCGACCTATATCCGAGGATCCTCAACCACAAAGCAACAACCACAAAGTATAATAAATTTGCAGCATCAACATAGGTAAAATATCTGGGCTTCATACCATGATATCACCTCTTATCCAGATGGAAATGGACATACATTAGGGGCGCGACCCCTAAAAACCTTGCCGCAACATTCCTGTTTCGACCATTTCCGGGTTGTGAGGCTCGAAGAAATCTCGTCCACAAAGCTACGCTTTTCATAATAGCTATGCTTCGATCAACAAAATATTAGCAGCACTTCGTATGCCACATTACAAAATTGGGAATGTATCACTAGTAACCATCAACTACATAACCTCTGAGCTCGTACGTCTTAGAGAAGGGTGTTAAGCTAAGAGAATAAATCTCCGCCACCAAACAGAAATGTATTTGATAGAAACCAGCTTTAAATCTCAAAGTGTAATGTCAGACATACATCCATACAAGTCTATTATGGGTTCGAACAGAACCGAAGGCACTTCACAAAGAAGACCTTGCAAATTCAGATAATGCCTAATCACGTCCGGACTCCCCATCACAAAGGGCGATCAAATCTCTATACCGAGGAACAGCCGGTGCAGAGACATTCGACAGGTAATCCTTTCACTTTCGAAAATACCCTGTCTTCAACACCATCTTCAAATGCAATCCCATTTCGTCGTATCATTATTCGGAATGGGTTTTATGACATAAAGTCCTCTCCCGGCTAATCCAAACAACGAGCGCTTATTTTAAAAATAAGTGTTACATTCAGATTTCAAACAATCACAATAATTTTCACTTTGATCTTTTAAACAAAAGATCCAACATAATCACAAATGTTCGATGTGGTTTTCGAATATCCGGTTGGAATCCGACCCTCGGTCGCATCGAAATTCAAATGCCACTTAAAGGCCAATATTGATAGTCGGTTATTTAAATATCAATCAACATTCACCACAATTGCTGGATTTCAAATAATTTTTCCCCAGTTGTTTATTTTCAAAATATCTTCGCAAGATATATTTTTAGCACTTCATCACTTTGAAAACAAATTTCAAATCACTTTTCACCTTTCAATCTTTTGAAAACAAATTTCAAATTGCTTTTCACACTTCAATCCTTTGAAAACAAAATTTCAAATTACTTTCCTTACGTTGAAAAAAATTTCTAATATTTATTTAATTCCACTAAAAATTTGCCAAGTTTAAATACTTTAAAAATAATTTAAATCACTTATCTAAAATATTTTGGGAGATATTCAAAATAAAACTACTTTTACTTAAATATTAGTTATGAAAATATGATACTAATTATTACAAATATAAGACTTTAAGTCTAATCGAATTTTAAAATAAAATTAGTAGATAGAGTATAAATATTTAAACAACTATTTTCTAAATCAAATATCAATTTGATCTTTAAAATAATCCCTTCTATACTTATTTAAATAAATATTTACTTTAAAGATTTAAAACAATTCCCAAAAATAATTTCTTCAACAATATTCCTTTAAAACCAAATCTATAACTTTAAATTTTATTTCAAAAGCTATTTTAAAAATATACTCGGCTTTCTATGGAAAGTGCACCTTCCATTTCAAAATGGTCCATTTAAACCAATGATAAACACTAGTCGATTTATTCTAAATTTGTGTTCCAAATCCGTAAATTCCTTTCCACACTTTTAAAAATAACCAATGTTTATTTTTAAAACAAAATTTCTTTCCTTTACAAACTCCCATTGTGAATTTAGATTTCCAAATATCAACTGATATACGATTTTCAAATCGATTCGCAAATATTTGCTTTCAACAACCAAATCAAATTTCTACTTGATTTCCAAAATCATTTCAAACACCAAAACAAATCCCAAATTAATTTTCAAATTTATTTCCAAACACCATATAAATTTCCAAATTAATTTTCTAAATTCATTTTCAGATCACCAAAATCAATTTTCAAATTTGATTTCTAAATTTATTTCCTTTTAAAATAAATTCCTTTATTTTTTCCAAACTATTTAAAATCCGAATTTTTAAATAAATCCTTCAACTTTTAAACAATATTTCTCAAAATCCATTTATTAAAATCTTTTCACATATTTTGGAATTAATTCGATCGGATTATAAAAAATCAACTTTAATACTTTAATTGTAACGGTCTAGGCTTTTCTACTTTAATTTCCAAAAATCCAATTTCATATTTCTGGTATCCTATGATACCAAAAATATACTCGGCAAAATCATAGCCTTCCACAATTCCAATCACAAGTATAATCACACACAGCTTATAAATAAATCAACATGCAACATATGAAACAATTTCAAATGTTTGAGGAATCGAGTTGGATTCCTCCAACCTGTTTCCCTGCATCCATAGATGTTAGCACAACAATTAAATATCCATTCCACTTCGAGGTGGAATATCACGATATATGGGATCTATATAATATCGTCCACTATTATGCGGCGCATAGGGTCTCATCCGCTATATAATGCGGGAAATCAACAGCTCCAAATACATATATAATACCAATTCCACTTCAAGGTGGAATATCCAGGTACATGGTTTTAAATATAATATCATCCGCTATTATATGGCGCATAAAGTCTATTTCGGTCCAACAAATAACAACCATCATCCAAGCAACATCCAATAATTTAAATAAACTATTTAAATTAAATTGAGTATCTAATTGAGTGAGAAGTTCTCACCTTTGCCTATGCATGCAATACAATTCCACTCCAGATTGTTTTCTTCACAGTTCTAGACCTTGAAAACAATTATATGATTTTTATTAATATTAGAATCAATCAAACAATTAAACTTTCATTTGATAAATTTAATTAACTAACAATTTAATTTTGACCAGTGATTTTAAATTTTAACTAATGATTTTTTTAAACCAATTCCTTTTAATAAATTTATCTAACTAAAAATTAAATTTAAAACTAAACTCCCTTTGATAAATTATTTTATTTTCGTCTTAAAACTGCATGTATAAAAAAAAACAATTCATACAGATTTTAAAATTCTACAGTTCTTAAAAATATGTATATATCCATAATATATATTTTTTCTTTTTCCATGTGCTGATTTCTTTTCAAATTACTGTAACAGACAGTATTTCCTTATTGCAAAATTTTTATGTTTAACTATGTATATCCATATATTATTAAATAAATAAAACAAGTTTGACCAATACATTACTGCTCCTCTACCCGAACCCTAACCAAACGAGCTCCGGCCATCTCGAGCTGCTCCTCCCATTTGAACGAACCCTAAATCGCTCGAACCTCCCAGGCATCGGCCCTCTCCTCCATCAGCGAACTCGAGCCCAAGTCCTAGCCACTGTAGCGCGCGCCACCCATCCATCTCGCGACTCGCCGTTGTCACCATCGCCAGGCGATTCGCTCACGTACTCCACATCGACCCATTAATTAACGCCGTGGCCACGAGCTCGATCCCCAGATCGAACACGAATCAACCAGCAGGAAAAGCTGCTCCTCGCGTGCGCGATATTGATTCGCGATCCAACTTCCTGCCTCACGATGTGATCGCGTAAATTTTTGAATGAAAATCCATAATGATTTCTTTTTTTTATCTGAGAAGAAAGGGGGCTTCGGCCATGAATTAATTTTTTGACATTGATTCGTTTCTGAAAGAAGGCGACCATTTGAATTTGGTTTTTGAACGAAAGAAAACAAATTATCGTTCCTTTTCTTATTTTAAACGAGATTTTTTTTCTTTATTTTCAATGAAGTTGAACGCTTGTAGAATCATACAGAAGAAAGAAAACGCATGTTTGATAAGAGAGAAACGTGTAATTTCCCCTGAGAAAATATTATATCAAATGTATATATTAGTTTTTAAATTCAAATTTAAATCGTCTCGGTCACGCAACTCAAAATCTCGACATCCTATCGACGCGTGCCGCCAGCCGTTTATAAGGTTATACCCCTATTTCGAACGCAATGGAAAAGGTTCCGAGTCCAAATTCGATCATATGGAGAAGACAGCTTATTTGAACCAGTTATTAAACTGGATTTCGATATAATTTTCAACGCGTTTGCTTATCGTATGGCCACACGACAACTCCGAATGCTATGAAAATTGAAATCAAATAAAAATAAACTATTATGGATCCAATGGAATTGGTTTCGTCGAATTCCAAGATTGTGCCTCGGAAGGCTATTTTTAAATATCAATTTAAACGATATAATTTCAAAACTGAAGAAATCACTTTCAAATCCAACTTTAACACTTCTATTATATTCAGCATTATCAATATAAATTTTCGAAGCCTTGAAAATATTTTAAAAAGCAAAAAAAATGAAGTTTCTTTCAAAATTTAACCAACTTCAATAAATTAAATTCACTAATTTAATTGCCAAATTTATTCTGAAAATTTGAAATTCAAGCTAAACCATCATTCAAATAATTAAATTCAATTAGATATTTCAATTTCAATTGTTCAAAATTCAGGGTCGTCGTGTTTGACTCGGGGATGATATCTTGAAATAAAATAAATTTTAACGTTTCAAAGCAAGTTGAAAATGTACAAGTTTTTAAAGCAATCATTAAAACAAATTTCAGAGATTGGGTGTTAAAGTGAATGTATGAAAATTTGTTTTTTTTTTAAAATAATTATTTATAGGGATAATTTTTTAATTAAAATCCTTAAGTAATTTCAAAAATGATTTGATTTAGTAAGTAATTAAGATAAGTGATTTATCTTAAGTCAATTAAGGCTTTGGATAAATTAAGGACTAATTACTTTGTTAATGATTGAAGGTCAAGTTAATTTTGAAATCAATTTAAAGAATTTAAATTAGTTATTAATGTGAATGATTAAAAGATAATTACTTAATTGAAAGTAATTAAATTATGATATTTAAGACAATTAATCAAGTGATTAAAAGGATAATTACTTGAAGTAATTAATTTGTGAATTATTAATGTAAGTGATTAGGATGATCACTTATTGTAATTAATTTAATGGTAATTAATTAAGGAACATTAAATTTATCAACTAATCAATTCAGGGTAACTAATTTAAAAGAAAATTAAATAATTAGGGGTTAATTATTTAATGATCAAAGTTTGACTAATTAATTGATTAAAGCTGATTTAATTAATAATCAAAGGTAAATTTAATTAATATTATTAATTAAGGACTAATTAATTAAGGGTAATTAATTAAGATGGATAATTAAGGATTAATTAATTAATACCAAATGATTTGTAATTAATGAATCAGGATTGAGTAATTAATTCATGAGTAATTAATTTAATTGAAAATTAAATTGAATTAATTTAGGATTAAATAATTAATTAATCTTGTTTATAAATGTTTATTGAATGCTTGGATTGCTTATGGATGTTTAAATTGTATGGAATGTTTTGAATTGTTTGATATTCCTGATATGTTATGCTTTGTGCTATAAATTGTTTTGGTGTGATCTATGATGAGTGTAATTAATTTATCTGTGATAAATTTATATTATTTATCTATGTTTATCTGTGAATGAAAGATAAACGTTATAAGGGTTATACCGCTTATCGATATTGCTGTGTTTAAATCTATGATGATGATTGATGTTGTGGGACTATTGTGTAAAACTCCTGGACCACACTATACACACATAAATATGGATTGCATGAGGAAATCGATTAAGTCACAGATTTTTGAAAAAGCTTTAAAAAAATTGAATATTGAATCCAGATAGTTTTTGGAAATGGAATTGGGTTAAAAGTGAAAAGCTTTCGAATATAGTTTTAAAGATAAAAGTTATTTTTGAATAACTTGATTTAGTTTTGAAATTTGAATTGAATATTGAATTCAAGATTGGAAATCGAATTCTATGTTTGGAAATTATGGTTTAAAAGGTCATACAAGTTATAAATGTGTTTATATTGATTTTAAACCATTTAAAAAGCATTGTTTCGGGAATTTAAATTTAACCCAAGTTTAAAGGACTTTAACTCCTGCAAATGCAATCGGATTTGTCCGAAACGAAAACTATTTGTTTTCAAATAATAATAGCTTTCATATAAAGAAAGGATTTCCAATCTATGTTGAAAGATTTCAAGTTTGAAATGGAATTGAAATAGTTTTGAAAGGCTATGGAATGAATCTTTGTTAAAGATTGGTGTATTTTGTTTTTGAATTGAAAAGGGATCTTAAAAGTGTATCCTTTCTATAAAAGATTTGAACTGGGAATTGTTTTGAAAGTTATGAATAGATCCTTGAAATAGTTTTGAAAGCTACAAATTGAATCTTGGTTCAATATTTGAAAGAGTTAATAAAATTTGGAAAGGAAATTGTTTTGAAAAGCTGTGAATGAATCTTTGTGAAAAGGTGAACTTGTGGAGTGAATATTTTTGTTTAAAAAGATTTGAAAATGGTAATTTGTTTTAACCATTTGAAAGTAAAATTTTGGGTAATAAGTTGTGACTTAATTGAGATCCAATTATCCATATAGTTTTTAAATGTTGCGCTCATTATTCGGTTTAGCCGGGAGAGAACCTTTGTGTCATATAACCCATTCCGAATAATGATACGACGTATATGGATAGCATTTAAAGACCGGTGGTGAAGACCGGATATTTTCAAAAGCGAAAGGATAACTCGTCGAATGTCTCTGCATCGAATGATCCTCAGTATAGAGATTTGACCACCCTTTGTGATAGGAAATCCGGACGTGATTAGAGATTATCCAGATTTGCAAGGGCTTCTTTGGAAGTGCCTTCATTTCTGTTCGAACCCGAAACAGACTTGTATGAATGTCTGTCTGACATTACACTTTAAGATGTAAAGCTGGTTTTATCAAATACATTTCTGTTTGGTGGCGGAGATTTATTCTCTTAGCTTAACACCCTTCTCTGAGACGTACGAGCTCAGAGGTTATGTAGTTGATGGTTACTAGTGATACATCCCCAATTTGGTAGTGTGGCATGCTGAGTGCTGCTGTGTGTTGCTAATCATTTGTTGATCAAAGCATGGATTTTGTGAAAAGCGTAGCTTTGTGGATGAGACTTCGTCGAGCCTCACAGCCCGGAAATGGTCAAAACAGGAATGTTGCAGCAAGGTTTTTAGGGGTTGCGCCCATAGGGTATGTCCATTTCCTTCTAGATAAAAGGTGGTATCATGGTATGGAGCCCAGATATTTAACCTATGTGGTTACTGCAAATTTATTACTTTGTGGTTGTTGGTATCGAGGCCTCGGATAAAGGTCGGTAACGACCGGGGATGGCATACTGGTGTTTTAGTTACCTATGTTATAGCTTGGTTAAAGCGTGAGGTAGCATCGGCCTTGTGTTAGCAGAGATCCGGTTAGGTTCTCAGGGACGTCCTTCCAGAGGTGTTCCCATTTCGGAAAGGAAGTTTAGCCTGACCATTTGTTGGAAACCCAATCATCCAATACGCGCCCTTTGCGATTTCAATTGTATAACCTGCATTCTATCTCTCTCTTTTCCTCCTCCTCGTTGTTGTTGTTGAGAGAGATATCTCTCTCTTTTCCTCCTCCTCCGTTGTTGTTGTTGAGAGAGATACTAATATTAATATCAAATAGTTTTCGCATATCAAGCATTTTTGACTGTCATAAGGAGAAATCTCCTCCAAATGTGTGCTTGCATTGTGTGTGTGGCGGAAGGCTTTGTGGCAGTTTCATTTTCCAAAAAAAGCATTGCGGATTTCAATATTTTAAAATCTTTGTTGTTGTTTTAAGGATAAAACTGTTTTTGTTTGCTCATACCTGTCCCATGACTGACCCGGAGTTTATTGTTCCCTTGCTAAACTCTGGGTATCCATAATTTTCCACACAGACAGTCTAGAGTTTGGTTTTTCAGAGAGTAGATATCGATTCAGTAGCTTTCAGCTTTCTCTTTGGAATTCTTTGGAGACTTTGGATATTGAAGTCTTTAGTTAGGATGACTGATCTTGCTTAGCTTGGTACAACTTGATCGTGGTTCGAGCTATTTATGGAGATTGCTGATATTGGTGTTTCTTCTGGAGTTTTAAGTTCTAGTTGTTTCCGTTGCTAGTTCATTGGTGTTTCCGCTGTAGCATTTCATTGTATCTCCGATTTTGATCATTGTTGTATATTTGGATATTGTATCATTGGAGTTGTATATGATATTCATTCATTTTCTTCCACTGTGTTGTTGTACTTAATGTGTTATAAGCTCCGGTGAACCAGATTCGACGTTTGAATATGCGACATTCGAGTACAAATGAAGTACGGGTGTCGATTTTCGAATGTCGAGTCAGGGTCGTCACATTTGGTATCAGAGCTGAAGATTGAAAATTTAGCTCAGGAGTATAACACATTTTGTAACTTATCAGGGATAGGGTGAAGTATGTCCTAGAATGAGTATCCCTAAGATATCCGCCTGTATGCCTCAGTAAATTCTCTTACTATCCACTGATAGTAAGTATGAGTGCAAGAAGAGGACGAGACAGGGGACAGAGGAGTACCACTACTAATGGTCAATACCCTGAAACAACAACGGAAACAATTTTTTCCTATCAATCTATCCCCATTCAATTTCAATTCTCTGATGTCTTCGTGGAAGCTACAGGAGCTTCGGTGTGATGGTGGCCCTACAAATCGTATAGATAAGTTTCTATCTCGTATTCTCTTCCCAATCTCTTTTGTTCTTCATCCAATTTCAATTGTTTGATGGTTTCTTGGCAGCTTCAGGAAGAAGATTTGATATATTTGCATAGGACATGAACTCCAAATGGGTCGGAATTGTTTGTTTGGATGACTTATTTGCTTTGGTTGCTATGGTTGATAGGTATACTTTGTTTAAACTAAAAAAAATTGGGATTGAATCCATATATCTGTCTATTCTTTAGGGTTCAGATATATTCTATGAGTGGTTAGTTATCCCTCAAACTAACTAATGCCCCCGCATACTTAGTAAATCTGGATGACCCGAGTGTCTTGTGAAGCATTAAATCGATTCGTTCTTGTATTTATTGATGATATTCAGATTTGGTAAGCCTAATGCAGAATAGATATTCTATATTCTTTTTGCCTCCCTGGCAAATTTCGAGGATGAAATTTTCTTAAGGGGGGAATCTATAACATCCTAGTTTTAAGTCGAATTTAAATTAGTAATTAAAATAAATTTTTGATTAAACTATGAATTAAATTGAGTTTTTTCTAAATAAAATAAAATATTTGTTTGTTTATTCATTTGTAAATACTAATGAATTTTTATATATGAATTTAAAAGAATTTTAAATTTAAAAATAAATGTTTTAAATAATATATATTGGATTTGGAAATTCAAGAATAAATATTTTAAATAAAATTGGGTTTGAAAGAAAAACTCTATTTTTAAAATTAATAAAAATTTGTTTTCAAATTTATAACATACATATGTAATATGTATTTTGAAAGTTATGTTTAAATTTAATATGATAAATTTCTAAAAGCTATTTAAAGAATAAACCCAATATATACGTATACATATTTATTTATTTATGTATATGGATAAATATTTATTTAAAGGTATAATAGTTTGAAATATAAGTAACTAAAGGATTTAAAAAAATTGAAAATATAAATAACACAAGTGTTGAATCACAATTTTTTAATTTATGTAAATTAAGGATTTAGACACAAATTTCTTTTATGTTAACAAACGTAAACCTTTTCCTTAATAATTAAACAAGTGTAAAGATTTTTTTTATACAATTAACAAGTGTAACAAATTTAACAAGTGGCAACATCATCTTTTCTTTGATATTAAATTATATGAATATGAATTAAAAAGAAACAAAACTTTTCTCAGTAACAAAGAATTCCTAAACCTGAAACTACAAAACCAAAAGAAGAATAAAAAACCAGGAAATCAAAACTAAAGGAAAAAAAATCAAGAACCCTGTTTTTTAAATTCTTCAAACCTGGAAACTTTGGAGTTGAAACAAAGCAAATGAAGTTAAAGAAAATCATCTCTTCAGTTGAATCAAAAACAAGGCAAAGATCAATTCCAGATCATTTTAAAACTGAAGCTCAAATCAAACAGCTTTCATCTTCAACCTCGTTCAACATTTCAAACCTGGAAATTTAAAAATCTGAATCATGCAGTAGATCAAAGCTTAACTAAAACATCATCAAGCTTCATAAATCAGATTCAAACATCAAAGATTCAAATCAAAAAAACAAAATTAAAGCTTTTATTTCAAAAATAATGTTCCAGGTCTGAGCATAAGATTTGTTCTCTGCTTTCAAATATCAGGTGAGAAAAATCCATTTTCTAAAATCTCTTGATTCTAATATCTGTGATGATATTCCTTGGAAAATATTAAATGTTTGTGGATTTGTTTGAATGCATATAAATATGTATATATATGTGTGTGCATGCCTGATATACAGGCAGAGTTGCCTCTGTTGATAACAGGTTTCAGCAACCTATTTCGAAAATCAAAAGCTCCTCTTTAAATCCTTTTTGGTGTTAGAGGTTTAAATGAAATTTGTTCAAATTAACATGACCTCAATTCTAAAAGTAGTTACAGGTAAAGGTAATTAGTAAATATTGTAAAAAGGGTGAATTACAGTAAGATGTTTTCAACTTGAAAATTCAAAAATTTTATTATTGAATTTTGGTTATATACACGGATTTGTGTTTGCAAACTATGATTTTTAAGATGAAAATCAGAATTTTTAGCTTTGTATTGAGGTGGGAAATTCAAGTTGAATGGAAATTGCACAACGATCGAATTCTGGTGATCCACGTCGATCTGGGCATAGAAATTCATGGTGAAGGAAGTTGATGCGTAGGGGAGCATGGGAAAAATGTTTGATTTTTTTATTAATCGTAGGAGATGAACGATTTTAAGTTAGGGTTTTAGCTTAGTTTGAAATCGATGTTGGAAATTGGGTTCGTGCGGCGTCGTGGGTTGATCGTTGTCAATTGCACCTCGGGGAAAATGTTCGTGGGTCGTAAGGGCAACTTTTTTCAAAGTGGTGTGGATGATCGTGGCTGGGATCGTCGGTGTGGGGTGGAGTTGTCAACTAGAGTTTGGGTTCCAGGTGGTGTCGAATAGCTTAGTTTTGATTTCAGGCAAAACGGATGGAGTTATGTGGTCGAAAGGACTAAGGGAAACTTGGATGACTCATCGATGGATGGTGCGATGATCGGAGGTGGTTGGTCGCGACGTGTACGTGTACGTGATGTCAGGATGTATCAGTAGATTGAATTTGGAGAAAAAGGTTGTTGTCTCGGGTTGTGCTCGGAAAATTTTGAAATTAGCTTGGGGATTTCGAAAGGAGGCTCGGGTTGTTTAAGATGATAACAGTTTTTTGAGATTTAAATAAAAATAGAAACAGAGAGGAAAAGTGGTGACTTGGGAGAATGCTTGGGTAAAGTTTAAAAAAACTCGAGGAAAGGGTGTGTTTGACTCGGAGATGATATCAGAGTTTTGAAATAAAATAAATTTTAACGTTTCAAAGCAAATTGAGAATGTACAAGTTTTTCAAGCAATTATTAAAACAAATTTCAGAGATTGAGTGTTAAAATGAGTGTTTGAAAAAAAATTGGTTTTAAAATAATTATTTATAGGGATAATTGTTTAATTAAAATCCTTAAGTGATTTCAAAAATGATTTGATTTAGTAAGTAATTAAGATAAGTGATTTATCTTAAGTCGATTAAGGCTTTGAATAAATTAAGGACTAATTAATTTGTTAATGATTGAAGGTCAAGTTAATTATGAAATCAATTTAAAGAATTTAAATTAGTTATTAATGTGAATGATTAAAAGATAATTACTTAATTGAAAGTAATTAAATTATGATATTTAAGAAAATTAATCAAGTGATTAAAAGGATAATTACTCGATGTAATTAATTTGTGATTTATTAATTAGGATGATCAATTATTGTAATTAAATTAATGATAATTAATTAGGGAATAATAAATTTATTAATTAATCAATTAAGGGTAATTAATTTAAAAGATAATTAAATAATTAGGGGTTAATTATTTAATGATTAAAGGTTGACTAATTAACTGATTAAAGCTGATTTAATTAATAATCAAAGGTTAATTTAATCAATGTGATTAATTAAGGACTAATTAACTAATTAAGGGTAATTAATTAAGATGGATAATTAAGGATTAATTAATTAATTAATACCAAATGATTTGTAATTAATGAATCAGGATTGAGTAATTAATTCATGAGTAACTAATCTAGTTGAAAATTAAATTGAATTAATTTTGGATTAAATAATTAATTAATCATGTTTATAAATGATTATTGAATGCTTGGATTGCTTATGGACGTCTAGATTATATGGAATGTTTTGAATTGTTTGATATTCCTGATATGTTATGCTTTGTGCTATGAATTGTTTTGGCGTGATCTATGATGAATGTAATTTATTTATCTGTGATAAATTTATATTATTTATCTATGTTTATCTATGAATGAAAGATAAGCGTTATAAGGGCTATACCGCTTATCGATATTGCTGTGTTTAAATATGTTATGATGATTGATGTTGTGGCACTATTGTGTAAAACCCCTGGACCAAACTATACACACAAATATGGATTGCACGAGGAAATCGATTAAGTCACATATTTTTGAAAAAGCTTTAAAAATTGAATTTTGAATGCAGATAGTTTTTGGAAATGGAATTGGGTTAAAAGTGGAAAGCTTTTGAAAAAAGTTTTAAAGATAAAAGTTATTTTTCAATAACTTGATTTAGCTTTGAAATTTGAACTGAATATTGAATTCAAGATTGGAAATCGAATTCTATGTTTGGAGATTATGGTTTAAAAGGTTATACAAGTTATAAATGTGTTTATACTGATTTTAAACCATTTTAAAAGCGTTGTTTCAGGAATTTAAATTTAACCCAAGTTTAAAGGGCTTTAACTCGTGCAAATGCAATCGGATTTGTCCGAAATGAAAACTATTTGTTTTCAAATAATAATAGCTTTCATATAAAGAAAGGATTTCCAGTCTGTGTCGAAAGATTTCAAGTTTGAAATGGAATTGAAATAGTTTTGAAAGGCAACGGATGAATCTTTGTTAAATATTGATGTATTTTGTTTTCAAATTGAAAAGGGATCTTAAAAGTGTTTCCTTTCTATAAAAGATTTGAAATGGGAATTGTTTTGAAAGTTATGAATAGATCCTTGAAATAGTTTTGAAAGCTACAAATTGAATATTTGGTTCAATAATTGAAAGAGTTAACCCAATTTGAAAAGGAAATTGTTTTGAAAAGCTATAAATTTATCTTTGTGAAAGATGGTTGTAACGACCCGATTTTTTGACTTTCGAAAGTCGACACTAATACTTCCACTGTATCAACTACCGAACCATCGAACGCCGAAAAACCGAACCATTAGAGTTTTAAGAAGAAGAAGAAGATAGAAGAAGAAACAGAAACAATAATAGAATCTCACATTTCGCAGTGGAACAACATATAATTTAAATCTTTAAAACAAAGAACTATACCTGTTATTACAATACAATATCAGAATACAACAACAACACACAACATTGGCAGTTATAATGACTTGCCTACTTAGAAATTTGTCTCACACAAACCCGAACGTAGCAAATACTACATAGTATAGATAATACGTTTCGCCATCCAGCTTGCCTCCAGATCTCCACAACAATCCATCAGATCCAATTGATAACCTGACTCTAGGCTGCCCTTGTGGAAAATTATGGGCACCCAGAGTTTAGGAAGGGAACAATAAACTCCGGGTCAGTCATGGGACTGGTGTGAGAACTTAAAAACGGTTATTTTTACAAAGACAATAAAAAGAAATCCGTTACTTTTGGAAAATGAAACTGCCATAAGGCCTCCCGCCACACACAATGCAAGCCCATACTTGGAGGAGATTTCTCCTTATGACAGTCAAAAATGCTTGATATGCAAAAACCTTTTGATATTATTATTAGTGCACAGTGCAGAAAACATTTCGAAAGTATAATATTATCTTAGCCAGCATATCACATTTCGTCGTATGCTTACTATAGCTACCATGTTCAATAGCAGGTTACCGCCACATTCCATGGCAGGTTATACAACTAAAACCGTATAAGGCGTGTATTGTTTCTTTGGATTTCCAATAAATGGTCAGGCTAAGGAACTTCCTTACCGAAATGGGTACGCCTCTGGAATGACGCCCCCTATGACCTAACGGGATCTCTGCTAACACAAGGTCGACGCTACCTCACGCTTTAACCAAGCTGTAACTAGGTAACTACCACACAAGTATGCCATCCCCAGTCGTTAACGACCTTTATCCGAGGATCCTCAACCACAAAGCAACAACCACAAAGTATAATAAATTTGCCGCATCAACATAGGTAACATATCTGGGCTCCATACCACGATATCACCTCTTATCCAGAAGGAAATGAACATACCCTAGGGGCGCGACCCCTAAAAACCTTGCCGCAACATTCCTGTTTCGACCATTTCCGGGTTGTGAGGCTCGACGAAGTCTCGTCCACGAAGCTACGCTTTTCGCAAAAGCCATGCTTCGATCAACAAAAGATCAGCAGCACTTCGTATGCCACATTACCAAATTGGGAATGTATCACTAGTAACCATCAACTACATAACCTTTGAGCTCGTACGTCTCAGAGAAGGGTGTTAAGCTAAGAGAATAAATCTCTGCCACCAAACATAAATGTATTTCATAGAAACCAGCTTTTCATCTCAAAGTGTAATGTCAGACATACATCCATACAAGTCTGTTCCAGGTTCGAACAGAACCGAAGGCACTTCAAAGAAGCCCTTGCAATACGGGCATCCACAATCCCGATCGGACTCCCCATCACATATGGATTTCTCTATACCAGAGCAATTCAGTGCAGAGTCATTCGATAGGTTATCCTATCGTTCTCGAAGACACCCGGTCTTCACCACCGTCTTCAAATGCTATCCATTTCGTCATATCACTATTCGTAATGGGTTATATGACACGAAGTCCTCCCCCGGCTAAACCGAATAGTGAGCGTTTAATTCAAAAACACGTTGATATTTCAAACACAAAGATTCATCATCAAGATTCGATGTGGGTTTCAGATAACCATATAGAATCCGACTCCATGTCGCATCGAAATTCAAATGCCACCTTGAAGGCCAGTATTGATAGTCGTTATTTAACTATCAATCAACATTCACAACAATCACCAAGATTTAAATAATTTTCCCAATTATTTGTTTCAAAATATCTTTACAAGATATATTTTCACACTTCAACCATTTGAAAACAAATTTCAAATCACTTTTCACTCGCGGAATAAGATTCCCGATATTATTTATTTCCATTGAAAGTCTGCCGAATTCAAATAGTTTGAAATACTTTAAACTACTTATTCCAAAAATATATACTTGGAAACATTTAGATAAAACTATTTTAAAACATTTATTTAATATTAGTAATGAAAATATTACACCAATATCTCATGTAAAACTTCCAGTCCAAATTAACTTTAAAATAACATTTGTGGGTCGGGTATAACTATTTAAATAACCATTTTCCAAAACAAGTATTAATTAAATCTTTAAATAATCACTTCTATAATTAATTAATTAAATCTTTACTTTAAAGATTAAAAAGAAACAACTTAGGAAAATAATGTCTCCAAAGTATTCTTTTTAAAACCATCTCTAGAACTTTTAATTTATACTTTAAAAGCTACTTTAAAAATATACTCGGCTTTCCAAGGAAAATACACTTTCATTTCAAAATGGTCCGTTTAAACCAATTAATAAACCCTTCTCGATTTATTTCAATTTACATTCCAAATTCGTAAATTCCTCACTTTTAAAAATAAACCAATATTCTTATGTGAACTAATTTCCCTATCCTTTATAAATTCCATTGTGAATTCAAATTTCCAAATATCCATTGATATACGATTTTTTAATCGATTTCCAAATATTCACTTTCAAACCAAATCAAATTTCAATTGATTTCCAAATTTATTTTCAAACACCAAATCGATTTCCCAAATTCATTTTCAAAACACCAAATCAAATTCCATATTGATTTCCCAAATTTATTTTCAAACACCCAAATCAATTTCCAATTGGATTTCCAAATTTAATTTCTAAATTTATTTCCTTTTAAAATAAATTTCTTTTAAAACAAATTTCTTTATCTCTTCCAATTCATTTAAAAATTCGAATTTTAAACAAATTCTTCAACTATTAAACAATATTATTCAAAACCCATTTATTAAAATATTTTCCCATATTTTGGAACAATAAGTTTTCAAAAATAAAACTTTATCTATTTGAATTTCCACTTTTAAATTGCCAATTCTTTAAATGAATTTGCTTAAAGCTTCTACTTTAAATTCCAAAAATTGAGTTTCATATTTCTGGTATCCTACGATTTCAAAAATATATTCGGCTAAATCATGGCCTTCAACAATTTCAATCGCAAATATAATCATACACAGATTATAAATAATTACACACAACATTGAAACAAATTCAAATATTTGAGGAATCCAGTTGGATCCCTCCAACCTGTTTCCCTGCATCCACA
This sequence comes from Allium cepa, assembly GCA_030765085.1. Taxonomy (NCBI): domain Eukaryota; kingdom Viridiplantae; phylum Streptophyta; class Magnoliopsida; order Asparagales; family Amaryllidaceae; genus Allium; species Allium cepa. The sequence continues at coordinate 572,052,948 of CM060937.1, read as the reverse complement.
TATGTTGGCACAACAATTAAATACTCATTCCACTTCAAGGTGGAATATCGCGGGATATGAGATTTATAAAATATCATCCGCTATTATGCGGCGCATAGGGTCTCATCCGCTATATAATAGGGGAAATCAACAACTCCAAATACATATATAATACCAATTCCACTTTGAGGTGGAATATCACGGTATATCGGTTTAATATAATATCATCCGCTATTATGTGGCGCATAGGGTCTATTTCAATCCAACAGATAACAACCATCACCCAAGCAACATCCAATAATTTAAATAAACTATTTAAATTAAATCAAGTATTCAATTGAGTGAGAAGTTCTCACCTTTAAGAATGCATGCAATCCATTTCCAATCCAGTTTGACTCCTTTTCTTGCTTTTTGACCTTGTATAAATAATTTATACAATTGATTAATATTCGAAATAAATCGAATAATAAATTTCCATTTAATAGATTTAATTAACTAATGATTTGTTATAAACTGATTTCCTTTAATAAATCTAATTATCTAACTATTTGACAAATTTAGTTTACTCATAATTTAATTTAAGAAATGATTTCATTTAAACCAATTTCTTTTAATAAATTTTTTTAACTAAAAATTAAATTAAAACTAAACTTACTTTTTAATAAATTAACCAAAAATAATTTTTTTAGAATTCAAAAACAAATTTGACGTAGAATTTTCAACAATTTAAAATTTCTATATTTCTTTTAAAACTGTCTAGATATATATATATATATATATATATATATATATATATATACACAATTTAAATTTCAAAACAGTTCTGTTTAAACCTTTTATATATATATATATATTTACTGTAATTGTATATATTTTCTGATTCTGCATATATGTATAGATATATATTAAATTAAAATAAACCCCATACCTTCACTGCCATTGACGAATCACCGGGAAGACCCGCCCAGGTTCGACCAAAATTCACTCGCGCTCGAGAGCATCATGACCTCCCCCATTTGTCGCCGCCGCTCTGCTTTTGCCAGGCCAAGCCTTAAATCCCCAATTGTCGAAGCAACTCGCGAGCCAAATAAATGCTACGACATCACGACCCCGCCTCGCTTGATGTCAAACATCCTACGATCCCATCTTCAAAATCGAGCCGTACCGCCATTCGCCTGACCTCGCTCCAAACCATCGTGCCTAATCAGCCCTTACAGATTTGCCGCACTCCTCAATTTTAGGTTCGCGCGTGCAAGCGCATGCCCCCCAATTCGCCTCGATTCACTTTGACTTCGACATTGGGGTCGGCTTGAGGAAAAACAAAAGCGGCCCTAGATGATTTCGAACGAGAACAATACAAATTCAATTTGGGTTTTATTTTATAATTGCTGTTTCTCTGCGAGGTTTCCATTAATCGGCATTTCAATTATTATTTTTTTGAAAAGAATTGATTTTCGTTTGAACATATCTGATTTTGCCATTAAACGCTCGACCAAAATTTACAAAGCCAAAGAGACGCGTGGTAAACTATTGAACACGCGGTAAAAATTGCAATACGTGTTTATGCAGGTACTGACACGATATTTAAATGCAACAATACTGTTTAAATTTAAATTCAAATTCAAATCATCTCGATTTCCGCAACACAAAATCTCGATATCCAATCAAGGCATGCCGTCAGGCGTTTATAATGTTATACGCCCATTCCGAATGCAATGGAAAAAGTTCCGTGTCCAAATTCAATCGTATGGAGAAGATAGCTTTTTGAACCAGTTATAATATTAAATTTTCAATTTAAATTTCAGCATGTTTGCTTATTGTACGATCATACGATCACTCCAAACACTACGAAAATTGAAATCCGATAATAATACATTATTACGGATCCAATGGAACTGGTTTCGTCGAATTCAGAGACTGTGCCCCAGATGGCTATTTTTAAATATCGATTTAAACGATCTGAAATCAAAACTGAAAAAAACATCAATTTCAAATCCGAAGCTTTTATTATCTTCAGTATCATAAATATAGATTTTTTAAGCCATCAAATTATTTTTAACAAGCTTAAAATTGAAGATTCAAATTATTTTTACCCAACTTCGATAAATTAAATCCAAAAAATTAATTGTCAAATCCATAGTTATATTTGAAATTCAAGCTAAACCATCATTCAAATATTTAAAATCAATTAAAAAATTTCAATTTCAATTGTCCAAAATTCAGGGTCGTCACAGACTTCCTACCTTAAAAGAATTTCGTCCCGAAATTACAAGTTAAGAAGAACGATCCTTAACCCATTCGCTATCTTTCTGAAACCAAATAGTTTTATTGGCTTGCCAAATCAAATCTTTTTATTAAGGACCCATTTACTTCAACTAACTTTCCAAAATCTTCCATAGTTTCCAACAATATTGTTTACTTCACAATTCAAATTTAAATTTAAATTTCAAAATTTCAAAATTTTCTCAAAATTTTTCTTACTCCCTTAAATTTTTGAAAAATTTCGCCAGCGTCTCCTTTGCGTGGGTAGCTCGGTACGACTACAAAATGGCACCACGGGCCCTCAGATTCAAAAAGAAAACAAAACACCAAGTGGCTGGACAAGAAAATCATCAAATTTCATACTAAAATTTAAATACATACCTTTTTCGAGCAATTTAAATTACCTTCAAAAGCAAAATCCCAATTCCATTTTCCTTTAACACATCTGTGTATCTATTTAGCAATAACGTCTAACTACGACATTCAAAATCATTCCATACATTTCTTTACCGAAGCTTCAATATTCAATTAAGCCCGTACGATGCACTTATATCATTCGTACGCAATATCAAATTCGATCGCTCACTCGATCACACAATTTCACTTCCGAACTAGTATCGTCCACTCGACTTCCTAGTGCGGACTCAAATCTGGTTTCTTGATCAGAATCCGTCATTCTCCTTACATAGCCGTAAACTATGATAGAGAATTCCCGGAATCAACAAAAAAATCTATATCCAGGTTTGTCGTCGAAAATCGAGTGAAAAATTCCAACTCGGATCGATATAACTATCTCGAAATTCTGTGCTCGAATTCTGGATCAAATCATTATGCGAATAAAATATTATACATACATCCTACGTATTTATCAACTGATTATTAGCTTTATCAATTCTCTTTCCTTTATTCACATTTATTTTTCGTTCACTTACTCACAATTACCATTTCACAATTTCCGGTTTAATCTTCATTCACTTATTAATTTGGTATATTTCCAATATCAAATTTACTTAAGAATTTCACACTCCTTTTCTTAAGTTCAATATAAATTTTCTATATACTTATTTATATTATTTCACTTTGCCACTTTATAACGGTCTAGGTTTTTCAACCGTGCACTTTGGTTTATATCTACTTATATTAAACTAGATTTCCAATTCCATATGAATTCAATTTACCTTTCATTTATAATTATCGAATTCAATTCATTCCAAACCATATTTTTTTGGTCATTCCTTCAATTGGTTTCACTTACTAATTTTATTTGAATGTTTCGCTTTGTTTATCAAAAATAAATTCAATTCCAATTCCAGTTCTATTTACTTATAAATTCAAAATGGATTTCAACATTCAATTTCACTTTTATTTACTTGCGATTGTAAATTCATTCACAATTTTATTTTTTACCTTAATATTTTTATTCTATAACTATTTTAAATAGGATTCCAGAGTTTTTTTCAACATTTCAAAACTATTTTTGAAATCAATTCAAATAATTTTTGAATTCCCAAAACCAAACCCAGTTTGCAAACAACTTCCATTTAAAATAATTAGGCAGCAATTCCTCTCTTGGAAACTCGAAAATGAACGCCGATGATGTCGCGATCATCAATAGAATTATTTTCCAACGATCGAAAAGAGTTTAGAGCTTTCATCCCTTCAAAACATTTTTCCAAAACCTTTGAAAACCATTTTCAAATCAAAAAGGACTTAATTTTTCCTAAATCTCCAAAATTTTCAAATTCTTTTCAAAAAATTCTCTAGAATTCCATTTCAAATTGTAAATCACATTTACAATTTATATTTACAAATTCCATTTGTATATGAATTTATTTCTCATCTTTTGATTATAATTTCAATTTCTTATCCAATAATCAATGATAATAATTTGATATTATCACTTTCGAACAACCAAGCAACCATATACTATAATAATTTACGGAAAATTATTTCCTTCATATACGAAAATAAATTGGGAAAAAATATTTCATTTACCCTAATTTTAAAACAATACTGTTTCGATTTATCTTGTTTAAGAGTTTAAAAACCCCTGTCGATACAGTTGGCCAAACTGCACCGACCAGAATCTACAAACAATCAACCGATAAGTCAACACAATATAAAACAATTTTATATTCACTAACAAATACACGCACATATATATTATTACCCTCAAACTCATTCTAGAGTACTACTCACTCTATCTCTAATAAGTAACACCCAACAGAGCCAAGGTTGTCGCTTAACCAAATGCTCTGATACCACATTGTAACGACCCGATTTTTCGACTTTCGAAAGTCGACATTAATACGTCCACTTTATCAACTGCCGAACCATCGAACGCCGAAAAGCCGAACCATTAGGGTTTTAAGAAGAAGAAGATAGAAGAAGAAACAGAAACAATAACAGAATATCACATTTCGTAGTGGAACAACATATAATATATAAATGAATAATCTTTAGAACAAAGAACTATATCCGTTATTACAATACAATATCAGAGTACAACAACAACACACAACATTGGCAGTTATAATGACTTGCCTACATAGAAATTTGTCTCACACAAACCCGAACGCAGCAGATACTACATAGTATAGATAATACGTCTCGCCATCCAACTTGCCTCCAGATCTCCACAGCAATCCATCCAGATCCAATTGATAAACTGACTCTAGGCTGCCCGTGCGGAAAATTATGGGCACCCAGAGTTTAGGAAGGGAACAATAAACTCCAGGTCAGTCATGGGACTAGTGTGAGAACATAAAAACGGTTATTTTCATAAAGAAAATAAAAAGAAATCCGTTATGCTTTTGGAAAATGAAACTGCTGTAAGGCCTCCCGCCACACACACAATGCCAGAGCACATTTGGAGGAGATTTCTCCTTATGACAGTCAAAAATGCTTGATACGCGAAAACCTTTTGATATTATTATTAGTGAATAGTGTAGAAAACATTTCGAAAGTATAATACTAATCTTAGCCAGCATACCACATTCGTCGTATGCCTACTATAGCTGCCATGTTCAATAATAGGTTACCGCCATATTCCATGGCAGGTTATACAACTAAAACCGTATAGGGCGCGTATTGTTTCTTTTGGATTTTCAACAAATGTCAGGCTAAGGAACTTCCTTACCGAAATGGGTACGCCTCTAGAAGGACGCCCACGAGAACCTAACCGGATCTCTGCTTACACAAGGCCGACGCTACCTCAACAACCAAGCAACCAAAAAATTAATTGATTTTTAATATTTGAATGATGGTTTAGCTTGAATTTCAAATATAACTATGGATTTGGCAATTAAATTTTTGGATTTAATTTATGGAAGTTGGGTAAAAAAAATTGAATCTTCAATTTTAAGCTTGTTAAAAATAATTTGATGGCTTAGAAAATCTATATTGATGATACTGAAGATAATAAAAGCTTTGGATTTGAAATTGAAACTATTTTGTTCAGATTTGAATTCAGATCGTTTAAATCGATATTTAAAAATAGCCATCTAGGGCATAGTCTTGGAATTCGACGAAACCAATTTCGTTGGATCCGTAATAATGTATTATTATAGGATTTCAATTTTTGTAGTGTTTGGAGTGATCGTGTGATCGTACGATAAGCAAACACATTGATATTTAAATTGAGAATTTAATATTATAACTGGTTCAAAAGCTATCTTCTCCATACGATCGAATTTGGACACGGAATTTTTTCCAATGCATTCGGAATGGGCGTATAACATTATAAACGCATGGAGGCATGCCTTGATTGGAGATCGAGATTTTGTGTTGCGAAAATCGAGATGATTTGAATTTGAATTCAAATTTAAACAGTATTGTTGCATTAAAATATTGTGTCAGCACCTGCATAAACACGTATTGCAATTTTTACCATGTGTTCAATAGTTTAACACACGTCTCTTTGGTTTTGTAAATTTTGGTCAAGCTTTTAATGGTAATATCAAATATGTTCAAACGAAAATCAATTCTTTTCAAAAAAAATTAAAATGCCGATTAATGGAAACCTCGTAGAGAAAAAAAATTATAAAATAAAACCCAAATTGAATTTGTATTGTTCTCGTTCGAAATCATTTAGGGCCGCTTCTGTTTTTCCTCAAGCCGGCCCAATGTCGAAGTCAAAGTGAATCGAAGCGAATTGAGGAGCATGCGCTCGCGTGCGCAAACTTAAAATCGAGGATCGTGGCAAATCTGTAAGGGTGTATTAGGCATGATGGTTTGGAGTGAGGTCAGGTGAATGGCGGTACGAAGCAATTTCGAAGATGGGTTCGAAGGATGTTCGACATCGAGCGAGGCGGGGTCGTGGTGTCGTAGCATTTATTTAGCTCGCGAGGTTCTTCGGCAATTTGGGGATTTAGGGCTTGGCCTGGCAGAAGCAAAGCAGTGGCGACAAACGGGGGAGGTCGCGATGCTCTCGAGTGCGAGTGAATTTTGGTCGAACCTGGGCAGGTCTTCGCGGTGATTCTTCAATGGCAGTGAAGGTATGGGGTTTATTTTAATTTAATATATAACTATACATATAAGAAGAAGTTAGAAAATATATACAATTACAGTAAATATATATATATAAAAGGTTTAAACAGAACTATTTTGAAATTTAAATTGTACATATATATCTAGACGATTTTAAAAGAAATATAGAAATTTTAAATTGTTTAAAATTCTATGTAAAATTTGTTTTTGAAATCTAAAAATATTATTTTTGGTTAATTTATTAAAAAGGAAGTTTAGTTTTAATTCAATTTTTAGTTAAACAAATTTACTAAAAGAAATTGGTTTAAAATGAAATCATTTGTTTAAATTAAATTAAATTGTGAGTAAAATAAATTTGTCAAATGGTTAGGCAATTATATTTATTAAAGGAAATCAATTCATAACAAATCATTAGTTAATTAAATCTATTAAATGTAAATTTATTATTCGATTTATTTCGAATATTAATCAATTGTATAAATTATTTATACAAGGTCAAAAGGCGGGTCAAACTGGATTGGAAATGGATTGCATGCATTGTTAAAGGTGAGAACTTCTCACTCAATTGGATACTTGATTTAATTTAAATAGTTTATTTAAATTATTGGATGTTGCTTGGATGATGGTTGTTATTTGTTGGATTGAAATAGACCCTATGCGCCGCATAATAGCGGATGATATTATATTAAACCCATATACCGCGATATTCCACCTCGAAGTGGAATTCGTATTATATATGTATTTGAAGTTGTTGATTTCCCGCATTATATAGTGGATGATATCCTATGCGCCGCATAATAGCGGATGATATTTTATAAATCCCATTTACCGCGATATTCCACCTCGAAGTGGAATGGGTATTTAATTGTTGTGCTAACATATGTGGATGCAGGGAAATAGGTTGGAGGGATCTAACTGGATTCCTTAAATATTTGAATTTGTTTCAATGTTGTGTGCGATTATTTATAATCTGTGTATGATTATATTTGTGATGGAGATTTTTGAAGGCTATGATTTAGCCTAATATATATTTGGTATCGTAGGATACCAGAAATATGAAATTGAATTTTTGGAATTTAAAGTAGAAGCTTTAAGCAAATTCATTTAAAGAATTGGGTGAATTTAAAAGTGGAAATTTAAATAGATAAAGTTTTATTTTTGAAAACTTATTGAATAGATTCCAAAATGTGGGAAAAGATTTTAATAAATGGGTTTTGAATAATATTATTTAATAGTTGAAGAATTTGTTTAAAGTTCGAATTTTTAAATGAATTGGAAGAGGTCAAGAAATTTATTTTAAAAGGAAATAAATTTAGAAATCAAATTTGGAAATTGATTTTGGTGACTGAAAATAAATTTGGGAAATCCAATTGGAATTTGATTTGGGTGTTTGAAAATAAATTTGGGAAATCAATATGGAATTTGATTCGGTGTTTTGAAAATGAATTTGGAAAATCGATTTGAAATTGATTTGGTGTTTGAAAATAAATTTGGAAATCAATTGAAATTTGATTTGGTTTGAAAGTGAATATTCGAAAATCAATTAGAAAATTGTATATCAATGGATATTTCAAAATTTGAATTCACAATGGAATTTATAAAGGATAGAGAAATTAGATCAAATAAAAATATTGGTTTATTTTTAAAAGTGAGGAATTTACGAATTGGGAATGTAAATTGAAATAAATCGAGAAGGATTTATTAATTGGTTTAAATGGACCATTTTGAAATGAAAGTGTATTTTTCCTGGAAAGCCGAGTATATTTTTAAAGTAGCTTTTAAAGTATAAATTTAAAGTTCTTGAGATGGTTTTAAAAAGAATACTTTGGAGAAATTATTTTCTTAAGTTGTTTCTTTTTAATCTTCAATGTAAAATTTATTTAATTAATTATAGAAGTGATTATTTAAAGATTTAATTAATATTTGTTTTGGAAAATGGTTATTTAAATAGTTATACCCGATCTACAAGTGTTATTTTAAAGTTAATTTGGACTGGAAATTTTATATGAGACATTATTATAATATTTTCATAACTAATATTAAATAAATGTTTTAAAATAATTTTATCTAAATGTTTCCAAGTATATATTTTGGATAAGTAATTTAAAGTATTTCAAACTATTTGAACTCGACAGACGTTCAGTGGAAATAAATAATATCGGCAATCTTATTCTGCGAGTGAAAAGTGATTTGAAATTTGTTTTCAAATGGTTGAAGTGTGAAAATATATCTTGTAAAGATATTTTGAAATAAATAATTGGGAAAATTATTTAAATCTTGGTGATTGTTGTGAATGTTGATTGATAGTTATATAACTGACTATCAGTATTGGCCTCTAAATGGCATTTGAATTTCGATGCTATAGGGAGTCAGATTCTATATGGTTATCTGAAACCCACATCGATTCTTGATGTTGAATCTTTGTGATTGAAATATCCACGTGTTTTAGAATTAAGCGCTCACTATTCGGTTTAGCCGGGAGAGGACTTCGTGTCATATAACCCATTTCGAATAGGGATACGACGAAATGGATAGCATTTGAAGACGGTGGTGAAGATCAGGTGTCTTCGAGAACGATAGGATAACCTGTCGAATGATTCTGCACTGAGTTGCTCCGGTATAGAGATCTCCATATGTGATGGGGAATCCGATCAGGATTATGGATGCCTAGATTGCAAGGGCTTCTTTGAAGTGCCTTCGGTCTGTTCGAACCCGGAACAGACTTGTACGGATGTATGTCTGACATTACACGTTGAGATGCAAAGCTGGTTTCTATCAAATACATTTCTGTTTGGTGGCGGAGATTTATTCTCTTAGCTTAACACCCTTCTCTGAGATGTACTCAGAGGTTATGTAATTGATGGTTACAAGTGATACATTCCCAATTTGGTAATGTGGCATACGAAGTGATGCTGATCATTTGTTGATCGAAGCATGGCTTTTGTGAAAAGCGTAGCTTTGTGGACGAGACTTCGTCGAGCCTCACAACCTGGAAATGGTCGAAACAGGAATGTTGCAGCAAGGTTTTCAGGGGTCGCGCCCCTAGGGTATGTCCATTTCCTTCTAGATAAGAGGTGATATCATGGTATGGAGCCCAAATATTTTACCTATGTTGATGCTGCAAATTTATTATACTTTGTGGTTGTTGCTTTGTGGTTGAGGATCCTCGGATAAAGGTCGGTAACGACCATGGCATACTTGTGTGGTAGTTACCTAGTTACAGCTTGGTTAAATGGTGAGGTAGCATTGGCCTTGTGTTAGCAGAGATCCGGTTAGGTTCTCGGGGGCGTCCTTTCAGAGGCGTAGGAAGTTCCTCAGCCTGACCATTTGTTGGAAATCCAAAGAAACAATACGCGCCCTGTACGGTTTTACTTGTATAACCTGCCATGGAATGTGGCGGTAACCTACTATTGAACATGGTAGCTATAGTAGGCATACGACGAAATGTGGTATGCTGGCTAAGATTAATAGTATACTTTCGAAATATTTTCTGCACTATGCACTAATAATAATATCAAAAGGTTTTCGCGTATCAAGCATTTTTGACTGTCAAAAGGAGAAATCTCCTCCAAGTGTGCGCTTGCATTGTGTGTATGGCGGGAGGCCTTATGGCAGTTTCATTTTCCAAAAGCATAATGGATTTCTTTTTGTTTACTTTGTGAAAATAACTATTTTTAAGTTGTCACACCAGTCGCATGACTGACTTGGAGTTTATTGTTCCCTTCCTAAACTCTGGGTGCCTATAATTTTCCACACGGGCAGGTTATCAAATGGATCTGGATGGATTGTGTGGAGATCTGGAGGCAAGCTGGATGGCGAGATGTATTGTCTATACTGTGTAGTATTTTCTGCGTTCGGGTTTGTATAAGACAAATTTCTATGTAGGAAAGTCATTATAACTGCTAATGTTCTATGTTGTTGTTGTACTCTGATATTGTATTGTAATAACAGATATAGTTCTTTATTTTAAAGATTTTTCATTTATACATTATATGTTGTTCCACAACGAAATGTGAGATTCTGTTATTGTTTCTGTTTCTTCTTCTGTCTTCTTTTTAAAACCCTAATGGTTCCGTTTTTTGGCGTTCGGTGGTTCGGCAGTTGATACAGTGGACGTATTAATGCCGACTTTCGAAAGTCGAAAAAGCCGGTCGTTACAATGTGGTATCAGTGCATTTGGTTAAGCGACAACCTTGGCTCTGTTGGGTGTTACTCATTAGAGATGGAGTCAGTAGTACTCTAGAATGAGTTTGAGTGTAATAATAGATATGAGCGCGTATTTGTTAGTGAATATAATTTTTTTTTATATTATGTTGACTTATCGATTAATTGTTTATAGATTCTGGTCGGTGTAGTTTAGCCAACTGTATCGATAGGGGTTTCTAAACTCTTAAACAAGATAAATTGACATGATATTGTTTTAAAATTAGGGTAAATGAAATAATTTCACCCAAACTATTTTCGTATATGAAGGAAATGATTTTCCATAAATTATTATAGTATATGATTGCTTAGTTGTCAGAAAGTGATAATATTAAATTATCGTCATTTGTTATTGGATAAGAAATTGAAATTATAATCAAAGGTTGAGAAATAAATTCATATACAAATGGAATTTGTAAATATAAATTGTAAATGTGATTCATAATTTGAAATGGAAATCCACAGAAATGTTTTGAAAATAATTTGAAAATTTTGGAGATTTGGGAAAAATTAAGTCCCTTTTGATTTGAAAATGGTTTTCAAAGATTTGGAAAAATGTTTTGAAGGGATGAAAGCTCTAAACTCTTTTCGGTCGCTGGAAAATAATTCTGATGATGATCGCGACATCATCGGCGTTCATTTTCGAGTTTCCAAGAGAGGAATTGCTGCCGAATAATTTTAAATGGAAGTTGTTTGCAAAATGGGTTTGGTTTTGGGAATTCATAGGTTATTTGAATTGATTTCAAAAATAGTTTAGAAATGTTGAGAAAAACTCTGGAATCCTATTTAAAATAGTTATGGAATAAAAATATTAAGGTGGAAAATGAAATTGTGAATGAATTTACAATTGCAAGTAAATGAAAGTGAAATTGAATGTTGAAATTCATTTTGAATTTGTAAGTAAACAGAACTAGAATTGGAATTGATTGTGATAAACAAAGCGAACCATTCAAATAAAATTAGTAAGTGAAACCAATTGAAGGAATGACCAAATAAATATGGTTTGGAATGAATTGAATTCGATAATTATAAATGAAAGGTAAATTGAATTCATATGGAATTGGAAATCCAGTTTAATATAAGTAGATATAAACCAAAGTGCACGGTTGCAAAAAACCTAGACCGTTATAAAGTGGCGAAGTGAAATAATATAAATTAGTATATAGAATATTTATATTGAACTTAAGAAATGGAGTGTGAAATTCTTAAGTAAATTTGATATTGGAAATATACCAAATTAATAAGTAAATGAAGATTAAAATGGAAATTGTACAATGGTAATTGTGAGTAAGTGAATGAAAAATAAATGTGAATAAAGGAAAGAGAATTGATAAAGCTAATAATCAATTGATAAATACGTATGATGTATGTATATTATTTTATTCGCATAATGATTTGATCCAGAATTCGAGCATAGAATTTCGAGATAGTTATATCGATCCGAGTTGGAATTTTTCACTCGATTTTCGACGGCGAACTTGGATATGGATTTTTTTGTTGATTATGGGAGTTTTCTATCATAGTTTATGGCTATGCAAGTTGAATGACGGACTCTGATCAAGAAACCAGATCTGAGTCCGCACTAGGAAGTCGGGTGGATGATACTAGTTCGGAAGTGAAATTGTGTGATCGAGTGAGCGATCGAATTTGATATTACGTACGAATGATATAAGTACATCGTACGGGCTTAAATGAATATTGAAGCTCTGGAAAGAAATGTATGGAATGATTTTGAAAGTCGTAATTAGACGTTATTGCTAAATAGATACATAGGTGTGTTAAAGGAAAATGGAATTGGGATTTAACTTTTTAAGATAATTTAAATTGCTCAAAAAAGGTATGTATTTAAATTTCAGTATGAAATTTGATGATTTTCTTGTCCATCCACTTGGCCTTTTGTTTTCTTTTGAATCTGAGGGCCCGTAGTGCCATTTTGTAGTCGTACCGAGCTAGCTATGCAAAGGAGACGCTGACAAAAAATTTTGAAAATTTAAAGGAGTTAGAAAAATTTTGAGAATTTTGAAAGTTTGAAATTTGAATTTAAATTTGAATTGTGAAGTAAACAATATTGTTGAAAACTATGGAAGATTTTGGAAAGTTAGCTGAAGTAAATGGGTCCTTAATAAAAAGATTTGTTTTGGCAAGCCAATAAAACTATTTGGACAATTGAAATTGAGAAAATTTAATTGATTTTAAATATTTGAATGATGGTTTAGCTTGAATTTCAAATATAACTATGGATTTGGCAATTAAATTTTTGGATTTAATTTATCGAAGTTGGGTAAAAAAATTTGAATCTTCAATTTTAAGCTTGTTAAAAATAATTTGACAGCTTAGAAAATCTATATTGATGATAATGAAGATAATAAAAGCTTAAGATTTGAAATTGAAACTATTTTGTTCAGTTTTGAATTCAGATCGTTTAAATCGATATTTAAAAATAGCCATCCGGGGCACAGTCTCGGAATTCGACGAAATCAGTTCCATTGGATCCGTAATAATGTATTATTATAAAATTTCAATTTTCGTAGTGTTTGGAGTGATCATGTGAACGTATGATAAGCAAATGCGCTGAAATTTAAATTGAAAATTTAATATTATAACTGGTTCAAAAAGCTATCTTCTCCATACGATCGAATTTGGACGCGGAACCTTTTCCATTGCGTTCGGAATAGGCGTATAACATTATAAACGCCTGGCGGCATGCCTTGATTGGAGATCGAAATTTTGTGTTGTGGAAATCGAGATGATTTGAATTTGAATTTGAATTCAAATTTAAACAGTATTGTTGCATTAAAATATTGTGTCAGTACCTGCATAAACACGTATTGCAATTTTTACCACGTGTTCAATAGTTTACCAGGCGTCTCTTTGGTTTTGTAAATTTTGGTCTAGCGTTTAATAGTAAAATCAAATATGTTCAAACGAAAATCAATTCTTTTTAAAAAAAATTTGAAATACCAATTAATGAAAACCTCATGGAGAAATTTTTTTATAAAATAAAGCCCAAATTGATTTTGTATTATTCTCGTTCGAAATCATCTAGGGCCGCTTCTGTTTTTCCTCAATGTGGTATGCTGGCTAAGATTGATATTATACTTTCAAAATGTTTTCTGCACTATGCACTAATAATAATATCAAATGGTTTTCACGTATCATGCATTTTTTACTGTCATAAGGAAAAATCTCCTCCAAGTGTACGCTTGCATTTGTGTGTAGCGGTAGGCTTTACGGCAGTTTCATTTTCCGAAAAAAACATTGCGGATTTCAATGTTTTAAAATCGTTGCTGTTGTTATAAGGATAAAACTGTTTTTGTTTGCTCATACCAGTCCCATGACTGACCCGGAGTTTATTGTTCCCTTCCTAAACTCTGGGTGCCCACGATTTTCCACAAGGGAAGTCTAGAGTTTGGTTTTTCAGAGAGTAGATATCGATTCAGTAGCTTTCAGCTTTCTCTTTGTAATTCTTTGGAGACTTTGGATATTGAAGTCTTTGGTTAGGACGACTGACCTTGCTTATCTTGGTACAACTTGATGGTGGTTCGAGCTATTTATGGAGACTGCTGATATTGGTGTTTCTTCTGGAGTTTCAAGTTCTAGTTGTTTCCGCTGCTAGTTCATTGGTGTTTCCGCTGTAGCATTTTATTGTATCTCTGATTTTGATCATTGTTGTATATTTGGATATTGTATCATTGGAGTTGTATATGATATTCATTCATTTTCTTCCGCTGTGTTGTTGTACTTAATGTGTTATAAGCTCCGGCGAACCAGATTCGATGTTTGAATCTACGACATTCGAGTACTAATGAAGTACAGGTGCCGATTTTCGAAGGTCGAGTCAGGGTCGTCACATTTTTAACTCATCCAATCTTTAAATCAAAGATTCAATTCATAGCTTTCAAAACCATTTCCACAAAAAATTTCATTCCAAATCTTTTATATAAAAGATACACCATTTAAAATCCGCTTCGATTCCAAAATAAAGCTTAACAATCTTTCATAAAGATTCAGTCATTCCTTGAATTTTGGACAATTGAGATTGAAAGGGTGCAGTTTTAAGATGAAAATAAAATAATTTATCAAAGGGAGTTTAGTTTTAAATTTAATTTTTAGTTAGATAAATTTATTAAAAGGAATCGGTTTTAAAAAAAATCATTATTAAAATTTAAAATCATTGGTTAAAATTAAATTGTTAGTTAATTAAATTTATCAAATGAAAATTTAGTTGTTTGTTTGATTCAAATATTAATAAAAGTCATATAATTATTTACAAGGTCTAGAATTGTGAAGAAAACAATCTGGAGTGGAAATGTATTGCATGCATAGGCAAAGGTGAGAACTTCTCACTCAATTAGATACTCAATTTAATTTAAATAGTTTATTTAAATTATTGGATGTTGCTTGGATGATGGTTGTTATATAGTGGATTGAAATAGACCCTATGCGCTGCATAATAGCGGATAATATTATATTTAAACCCATATACCGCGATATTCTACCTTGAAGTGGAATTGGTATTATATATCTATTTGGAGTTGTTGATTTCCCGCATTATATAGCGGATGAGACCCTATGCGCCACATAATAGCGGATGATATTATATAAATCTCATATACCGCAATATTCCACCTCGAAGTGGAATGAGTATTTAATTGTTGTGCTAACATCTGTGGATGCAGGGAAACAGGTTGGAGGGATCCAACTAGATTCAACATTTGAATTTGTTTCATATGTTGTGTGTTGATTTATTTATAATCTGTGTGTGATTATACTTGTGATTGGAATTGTGGAAGGCTGTGATTTAGCCGAATCTATTTTTGGTATCGTAGGATACCAAAAATATGAAATTGGTTTTTTGGAAATTAAAGTAGAAAACCCTAGACCGTTACAATTAAAGTATTAAAGTTGATTTTTTTATAATCTGATCGAATTAATTCCAAAATATGGGAAAAGATTTTAATAAATGGATTTTGAGAAATATTGTTTAAAAGTTGAAGGATTTATTAAAAAATTCGGATTTTAAATAGTTTGGAAAAATAAAGGAATTTATTTTAAAATGAATTTATTTTAAAATGAAATAAATTTAGAAATCAAATTTGGAAATTGATTTTGGTGATTTGAAAATGAATTTAGAAAATCAATTTGGAAATTGATTGGTGTTTGGAAATAAATTTGAAAATCAATTTGGGATTTGATTTGGTGTTTGAAATGATTTTGGAAATCAAATAGAAATTTGATTTAGTGTTTGAAAGTGAATATTTGGGAATTAATTTGAAAATCGTATATCAGTTGATATTTGGAAATCTAAATTCACAATGGGAATTTGTAAAGGAAAGGAAATTTTGTTTGAAAAATAAACATTGGTTATTTTTAAAAGTGTGGAAAGGAATTTACAGATTTGGAACGCAAATTTAGAATAAATCGAGAAGGGTTTATTAATTGGTTTAAATGGACCATTTTGAAATAGAAGGTGTACTTTCCCTGGAAAGCCGAGTATATTTTTAAAATAGCTTTTGAAATAAAATTTAAAGTTATAGATTTGATTTTAAAGGAATATTGTTGAAGAAATTATTTTTGGGAAATGTTTTAAATCTTTAAATTAAATATTTATTTAGTTAAGTATAGAAGGGATTATTTTAAAGATTAAATTGATATTTGATTTAGGAAATAGCTGTTTAAATATTTATACTCTATCTACTAATTTTATTTTGAAATTAGTTTAGACTTGAAGTCTAATATTTGTAATAATTAGTATCATATTTTCATAACTAATATTTAAGTAAAAGTAGTTTTATTTTAAATATCTCCAAGAATATTTTGGATAAGTGATTTAAACTATTTTTAAAGTATTTGTACTTGGCAAATTTTTAGTGGAATTAAATAAATATTTGAAAATTTATTCCATTTGAGGAAAGTGATTTGAAATTTGTTTTCAAAGGATTGAAGTGTGAAAAGAAACTTGAAATTTGTTTTCAAAAGATTGAAAGGTGAAAAGTGATTTGAAATTTGTTTTCGAAGTGATGAAGTGTTAAAAATATATCTTGCGAAGATATTTTGAAAATAAATAACTGGGGAAAAATTATTTGAAATCCAATAATTGTTGTGAATGTTGATTGATAGTTAAATAACCGACTATCAATATTGGCCTTTAAATGGCATTTGAATTTCGATGCGACCGGGGGTCGGATTCCAACTGGATATTCGAAAACCACATCGAACCTTTGTGATTGTGATGGATCTTTTGTTTAAAAGATCAAAGTGAAAATTGTTGTGATTGTTTGAAATCTAAATGTAACACTTATTTTTAAAATAAGCGCTCCTTATTCGGATTAGCCGGGAGAGGACTTTGTGTCATAAAACCCATTCTGAATAATGATACAACGAATGGGATTGCATTTGAAGATGGTGTTGAAGACCGGGTATTTTCGAAAGCGAAAAGATTACCTGTCGAATGTCTCTGCACCGACTGATCCCCGGTATAGACATTTGATCACCCTTTGTGATGGGCAGTTCGGACGTGATTTGGGATTATCCGGATTTTCAAGGGCTTCTTTGTGAAGTGCCTTCGGTTTTATTCGAACCCGGAACGGACTTGTATGGATGTATGTCTGACATTACGCTTTGAGATGTAAAGCTGGTTTCTATCAAATACATTTCTGTTTAGTGGCGGAGATTTATTCTCTTAGCTTAACACCCTTCTCTGAGATGTACTCAGAGGTTATGTACTTGATGGTTACAAGTGATACATTCCCAATTTGGTAATGTGGCATACGAAGTGATGTTGATCATTTGTTGATCGAAGCATGGCTTTTGTGAAAAGCGTAGCTTTGTGGACGAGACTTCGTCGAGCCTCACCACCTGGAAATGGTCGAAACAGGAATGTTGCAGCAAGGTTTTTTGGGGTCGCGCCCCTAGGGTATGTCCATTTCCTTCTGGATAAGAGGTGATATCATGGCATGGATCCCGGATATTTTACCTATGTTGATGCTCCAAATTTATTATACTTTGTGGTTGTTGCTTTGTGGTTGAGGATCCTCGGATAATGGTCGGTAACGACCGTGGATGGCATACTTGTGTGTTAGTTACATATGTTATAGCTTGGTTAAAGCGTGAGGTAGCGTCGGCCTTGTTAGCAGAGGTCTGGTTAGGTTCTCGGGGGCTCTTTCTAGAGGCGTATCTATTTGCGCCAAAATTGGTCACAAACACCTGATAGTTAATAACTTACAATCACAGATCTCAAATGAACAACAAGTATGAAAATCACTCAGAAAGTTCACAGTAATGCAGTAAATGACACAAGATTTATAGTGGTTCCGCGATCTTTCCTATGTCCACTCTGAAGTTGATGACTTTATTGATTTACTTGATGATTTCTATTAGTTACTACAAGTTTACAGTTGATAATAGCACTGAAGTTTGAATACAACAATGGTGTTGAAGTGTAGAATTGAATCCGACAGAGTCTGGACGTCCCAAAGTCCAAAGATCCCTTTTCCGAATGCTTCAGGGGGATATTTATAGGCGTAGGAGGCTGAGACTTCGCTCAAATTTCAGGAGAATCGTTCAGGCACATGAGGGGGCCCACGCGACCGACCCCATCAAGTTTCAGCTCGATCTGTGATCGATACGAATTGATTTTGTATCGATCAAGAAATGGTCCAATCGAGCTGAAACTTCGTAAGAACATTCTTTACCTTGTACGTAAACTCCTGTGAAAATTTCATAGCATTTGGACTTGTGGTTTAGGAGATATGATCGATACGAGATGAAGTTTCTCGGTTGGTTGTTTGCTTCGAGTCGATCATTTCGAATCCATGCCTTCGAACCGATGGATGCACGTGGTACTGTGGCGACGTGGTGCACACTCCTCGCATCGATCCTCTTTTTTCTCCGAGTTGACCGCATCATGTCTGTAACGATCCTAAATTTTGAACAATTAAATTTGTAAATATTCAATTTATTTTAAATATTTAAATGATAATTTGACTTAAATTTCAAATTATCAGAATGAATTGGTGATTAAAATTTAGAATTTAATCTATTTAAAAAGTTGAATACAAATTTGAATTTTTACTTTGAAGTTGAAATTTAATATTGAACTTATATTTTAAATTTGAAATTGATGATTTAGAAAAATAATTGGATTTGAAATAAGAATGAAAATATAATATGAAAGTAAATAAAAATATATATATATAATAAGATAAATAAAGAATAAAGTAGTTAAAAAAATTTTTAACAACATAATTTTAACAAGATAATTTTTAAAACAAAACTAATTGGATTTAAATTAAATAAGAAAAAAAAATAAAAGAAAAAAAAATAAAATAAAAAAAATAAATATATAAATAAAATAACAAGTATAAGTCACCATTCCTCCATACCTTCAACATACCGTGTTCCATACCCGTGTTCCACGCCATAACCCACGGAAAAAAAATCACGTTCTCTTCTGTTTATAACCCTACTCCTCTCCACTATCTTCATTCATTACGAAAGAAAAATAAAAAAAGAAAAAAATGGCGGCCGTGTAAATCTTCTTCGTTCGCCTTCAGAAAATTGGGGCTTTGCAAAAATTAGGGCTCGGGGAAATTCAAAGGCGACAGCTTCTGTTGCAAATCGATCGACGCTTTCTTCATGCTCGCCACGGCTGCTTCGTTTTTTTAGGTGAGTTTTTCTAACTCACGATAATCTTCATGCAAGTTTTTGAATTTGTTTGAAGTGAATTTCTTGGTTGCATGCTATGTTTGTGGGGTGATTTTGTTATCTTTTGCTCGGCTAATTTAATTTGAAACTGATATGGGTAGATTGGTTACTGCATGTTGGATTTTCGGTGGCTATTTGCTATCATTTGCTCGATTTGCTTGGATTTTGAACTGATGAGAACAGATCCTACACCAATTTTCGTTTAAAAACTGTTAAGAGCAGATGTTATTGATTTTAAAATTTAAATTGATAAGAACAGATGCTATATTTATTTTGTTATTAAAGCACTCTACTAAAGTTTTCAGTAAAATTTTTCTTTGTACTCTAAAAAGATATATATTCCGCTGTATATAAAAATTTAATGCATTGTACAAACTCTGATATATGTATGTAAGAAAAAATTCATTTATGAATAATATTATGATTATTCTGTGATTCTGTGGCTGATTCTGTTTAAACTTTATAAACTGACTAACAATTCGTCATTTTGAACGTTTCTAGTTGGTTTAATTACCGACTAGAGACGGTCAGAGCGGCGGGTCGTTACAAAAAGTGGTATCAGAGCTTTGGTTTACTCAAAGCTCAGTTTATGATGTTTAATACGAATAGTTACTAGAACCACTATAAATAAAGTGTTTTCAAATTTAAAGAAGTATAAAAATTGTTTTCTTTAAAATAAAAGGTATTTTGGAAATTAAAATTATTTTGAAATTCCCCTCTCTAAATGTGAGTTTGCGATAGTTTATATTCGGTGAGGTCTCGTTAGATTTGAGTTTCGATCGTTCAGAAACTCGTTATCGAATTATTGAGATTATGAAAGATGAAATATGAGTAAAGTGAACTAATAAATTAGTAAATTGGTTTAAATTGGTTTAAATCGAATAACTTGAGTATTTCGAGTAATAATTGTGAAATAAATTGATATGTTAATTTGGTTATAATCAAGTGGATTATTGAACTATAACTTGGAAATTTGATTCTAAATTCTTTTGAGGAATTGTTTTCAAATGTGAAGAACGAATTGGTAAATGAATGGATTATAAGTATTTAACTTATAATATGAACTTTTGGGTATATAACTGAGTTATATAATGAATTGAATTGAATTAATAAAAGATTTATAAATTGAAGTTTTATAAATAGAAAAAGAATTTATGAAGATTGTTTATAAATTCGAAATCAATTGAATTTGATAAGTAAATTATTATAACTTATTAAAGGAGATATATCCACGATTTTGGACAGTGGGTAACCCTTTAAAAAAAAAAAATAAGTTGTAGAAATGATGAAATTGGTTGACAAAATATATTCACGATTTTGGACAGTGAATGTATTAATGAATAAAACAGATATGTTTTAGGGAGAATGATTGAATAATCCAACCTCTGCTAATAAAAATTTTGAATATTGATAGGAAACTTCGAAAACACCTTGTTAATTATAATGGCGAAAACCGAAGCACAAAAAGCAATACGCCGTGAACGAAGAGCAATTGCTCGTAGAGAAGCAGAAGCGACCCGTGCGGAAATTGAAAGGAGATTCACTGAAAGGCAAGCACCTGGTCCATATGATGAGGTTATTTGCTATCGATGTCATAAAAAGGGACATTATGCCCGTCAGTGTCGAGAGAGAAGAAAGAAAAGGAATGTAGATGACCGGTTCGCTCGTCAGGAGATTGTGTGTTTTAAATGTCAGGAGAGAGGGCATTTTCTTAGTCATTGTCCTAAAGTGAAAAGGAAAAAGTGCGTACTCAATTTACCCGTCGATAGATTGACAATCTGCTACCATTGTCGGCAGACTGGACATATAGCCAGAAACTGCACCGAAAGACAACGGGGAGAGCAAGCTATAGCCCGACCAGCTAGAGCGAAAAGTGTTATGGTGATAGATAAAGATGGAAACATCTCATATTATTGCAATAACTGTAAGGAATGGGGACATGTGGATTTTGAATGTGTTAATCCTCCTTTAACACAATATGAAGTAGTGTCATCCGAAGATGAATGTTTGGCAAAGATGCCTACTATCGGACAAGAAGTCGTTAGTCCTTAATTATTCTGAATCTTAAACCAATCGATATATTTTGTAATACTATCTTTTGTAATCCACAATCTTCTATGTACGTCTTTTAAAAGTATTAAGCTATGTAAAATTTCGTATGGAGGAAATATTTTAATCGAATAGTATTTTGGGAAGTAATATTATGAAATGAAGTTTAATTGTTGATTTAACTGTAGAAATCAAACTAATTTCGATGTGAAGTTTATATTTCAAGTTTAGACTATTGTCTAAAATGGTTAATGTGGAAATATGAATTTAATGGAGCTAAATTGATGAACAATTTACTAAAGAACTAGTTGACTATTTTTGAAATAGAAAGTAAATGCAAAGTTCAAATAGAATTTAGATTTCAAATTTGAAATTGTCAACATGATAATCCATTATAGGTTTAAATAAATTCAGTGATGAATTTGAATTTAAACGTGTGGAGAATTAAATTAAGTGAAAACTTAATATTGAAAAGTTTGAAATCGGTTTAAAACTGATATTGTGAAAAGTATGAGGAATTCAAACTATGAATTAAGTGAAGTAGAAAAAGTTAATAGTTTTAAAAGAGTTTTAAAATGCATTAACTATCGAATACATAGATTTCAACACTCATTGTTGAAATAGACGTTTTCGAGAAATTAAGGAAATGGTAGACTATAACACTGTTGTTATAGTAAATGGTTTCCGGAAGGAAATATTGTTGATAGTATTGGGATTTATATATCTATTTTTAAATCCGAATCCCTATACTAGTGATTTTGAGTTGTCGTAACGATGTTTTACGTAACATTCGTTTTAACTCAAATAAATGTGATTAAAAGAATGATTTCCTTAAAGAATGGAATATATACTTAATTTTGATTCAAGTATATTGAATATTTTCAAAGTGTTGAAAATGAATGAATTTGTGAATTACTTATTTTTGAATAAGTATGGAAATATTTTCCAATGTGAAATGAAAGGTTTGAAATTTTATCTTTTAAAGATAAATTGAGAAATGAATATTTGAAATTTGTTTCAAATAGCTAAGTGTGAAAATTATATATCTTATTAAAGATATTATTTTGAGAAATGTGAATGATTAGTTCAATTTGGAAATTTTTCAAAGATTGAATCTAGAGTTAAATTGAGTTTAACTTTGACACCAAAAACAATATAAGTTCAGCTTTGAATTTTGGATAGTCGATTGGGATTGTATGTCTAATGTTGTGAATTGATGACATATCATTTGATCTCTATTAAATATATATCTGTGGTGGCGGAGAATTTATTCTTTTAGCTTAACACCCTTCTCTGAGACGTACGAGCTTAGAGGTTATATATCGATAGACATCAATTATGTGTTGAGAATTGACGATGTAACGTGAAATCCAAATCGAATGTGAAATCGATAATGAATTAGATTGTGAATGTGAATTAGGTTAGAGATAACCTTAAATTTTCAAATCGATTGAGAGGAAAATTTTAAACGTGATGGAAAATTTTGAATCCTCTATTTGTTGTGAATGTGAATTGAGTTTTCGTAACTTATATATGTGAATATAATCGAAAACTATCAGTTTAGAAAAATCATCCTGTGTAGGTTTACATAGATATGATAAGTACGAAATGTGAATGAAGTACTATATGTATATGACATATGTTTTCTAAAAACTGAGGATATGGAAATGTACCTTCCAATTTATTATGTGTGAAGGTGATTGGAACTCGGTGGAGTGTCCATTGTAAATCGTAGCTACGTAGAATTCCCTTAGTGGAATGTCCAATGGGACTGATTTGATATCCCATTGTGTTGGGATTATCCCATTGTGTTGGGATTATGTGATTGATGCTGGCGTAATTCGAGGGGTGTGATACCTAAAGTTACAAGCGATTCCATTGAGATAGTGGCGCAACCGCCGAGTAAACTGCGATCTGGGAACCGAAGCGTAATTCGAGGGGCGTGATGCCTAAGGCTACGAGCGATTCTACTGAGATAGTAGCGTAACCGCCGTGTGGACCGCGATCTAAGGCGACAACCATGGCGAAATTCAGGAGTGATGAGAAATCTAAGTTACAAGCGATTCTACTGAGATAGTAGCGGAACCGCCGGGTGACTGTGATCCATGGGGGAACGGACTTTCCATATCCATTTTTAAAAGAATTTTTAAAAGAATTTTTAAAAGTATTTTCACTGGGAGTTGAAGCAAGTATGTTTAGTACTTGGAGATTTTTAGTCTTGCGTCTGATCAACGTATGCCTAAAGTCTGTGAGAACGACGATGGACTTGTTAAACTTTGAGTTATCAAGTATTTTCAAAACTTTAAATAGAAAATCAATAATCTGAAATTAGAATTACATGATTCTAACTTAATGAATTAAGGAAGAAGATCTTTTTGAATATCTTGAAAGTCCACAGTTTTGGATAAAATATATTATGCAAATATTTAGCATAAAAGATTTCAAGTTTAAAAATCTGAGTTTTGTAAATCAAAAATTTGGTAAAAGACTTTTGTGTCTTGATTATTGAAATCAATAAACAAAACTAGTGAAATGAAATAAATGGAATGAATCCTATATTTATTTATGAGTTTGGAACTGAGTGAAATTATGTAGGATATAAATATCGGTGAGATTTTAGCAATCGTTTTCCTAACTTATAATTTCGGGACGAAATTCTTTTAAGTAGGGGAGACTGTAACGATCCTAAATTTTGAACAATTAAATTTGTAAATATTCAATTTATTTTAAATATTTAAATGATAATTTGACTTAAATTTCAAATTATCAGAATGAATTGGTGATTAAAATTTAGAATTTAATCTATTTAAAAAGTTGAATACAAATTTGAATTTTTACTTTGAAGTTGAAATTTAATATTGAACTTATATTTTAAATTTGAAATTGATGATTTAGAAAAATAATTGGATTTGAAATAAGAATGAAAATATAATATGAAAGTAAATAAAAATATATATATATAATAAGATAAATAAAGAATAAACTAGTTAAAAATTTTTTTAACAACATAATTTTAACAAGATAATTTTTAAAACAAAACTAATTGGATTTAAATTAAATAAGAAAAAAAAATAAAAGAAAAAAAAATAAAATAAAAAAAATAAATATATAAATAAAATAACAAGTATAAGTCACCATTCCTCCATACCTTCAACATACCGTGTTCCATACCCGTGTTCCACGCCATAACCCACGGAAAAAAAATCACGTTCTCTTCTGTTTATAACCCTACTCCTCTCCACTATCTTCATTCATTACGAAAGAAAAATAAAAAAAGAAAAAAATGGCGGCCGTGTAAATCTTCTTCGTTCGCCTTCAGAAAATTGGGGCTTTGCAAAAATTAGGGCTCGGGGAAATTCAAAGGCGACAGCTTCTGTTGCAAATCGATCGACGCTTTCTTCGTGCTCGCCACGGCTGCTTCGTTTTTTTAGGTGAGTTTTTCTAACTCACGATAATCTTCATGCAAGTTTTTGAATTTGTTTGAAGTGAATTTCTTGGTTGCATGCTATGTTTGTGGGGTGATTTTGTTATCTTTTGCTCGGCTAATTTAATTTGAAACTGATATGGGTAGATTGGTTACTGCATGTTGGATTTTCGGTGGCTATTTGCTATCATTTGCTCGATTTGCTTGGATTTTGAACTGATGAGAACAGATCCTACACCAATTTTCGTTTAAAAACTGTTAAGAGCAGATGTTATTGATTTTAAAATTTAAATTGATAAGAACAGATGCTATATTTATTTTGTTATTAAAGCACTCTACTAAAGTTTTCAGTAAAATTTTTCTTTGTACTCTAAAAAGATATATATTCCGCTGTATATAAAAATTTAATGCATTGTACAAACTCTGATATATGTATGTAAGAAAAAATTCATTTATGAATAATATTATGATTATTCTGTGATTCTGTGGCTGATTCTGTTTAAACTTTATAAACTGACTAACAATTCGTCATTTTGAACGTTTCTAGTTGGTTTAATTACCGACTAGAGACGGTCAGAGCGGCGGGTCGTTACAATGTCCATGAATCTCACCTTGTTCGTATCAATTGCCGTGACCCAGTTTGCATCGATGGATATGAATGGTAGTTTTACTGATCGATACGAACTAGATCGAGACGAACCAAGGTATGGATACGAACAGGGCAGGTATTTCATGGATACGAAATAGTGACTTGTCACTGTTGATGGTTGCGAAGTTGATCGATGCGAAGCAGTACTGGGGGATGGACACGAGACCGACGACTCGAAGTAGGATGCATCAGTGGAGGCGAAGCGGTGTGACCTGATCGATGCGCACGCCATTGATTCGAACCCGATGGATAAGAAGAGAGTGAGGCGAAGTCATACTGATGGATACGAATCTGATGGATTCGAATGAACCAACACATCGACTTTTTGATGGATAAGAACAGCATATTTTCTCTAACTTGTATTCTATCATATCTCATTCATACGAACTCCGATTATCCTGAAATTTGAACCGCTGGCTTTTATGGCTTTGCTTGACATGTCTTATCAATTGTGGCCCGATCCGGACACGGACAAAATTCATCGACATCCATAGCAAAGCAATGTATAACCAATCTTTGAGGCGAACTGTCTTCAGTTTTCCACTAATCTTTTAGTATCACGGCCTTTCCAAAAGGCGGGATAACAGTACCCATTTCGGTAAGAAAGTTCCTTAGCCTGACCATTTTTTGGAAATCCAAAGAAACAATACGCGTCCTCTATGGTTTTTAGGTGTATAACCTGCCATGGAATGTGGCGGTAACCTGCTATTGGACATGGTAGCTATAATAGGCATACGACGAAATGTGGTATGCTGGCTAAGATTAATATTATACTTTCAAAATGTTTTCTGCACTATGCACTAATAATAATATCAAATGGTTTTCGCATATCAAGCATTTTTGACTGTCACAAGGAGAAATCTCCTCTGAGTGTGCGTTTGCATTGTGTGTGTGGTGGGAGGCCTTATGGCAGTTTCATTTTTCAAAAGCGTAGCGGATTTCTTTTTATTTTCTTTGTGAAAATAACTGTTTTTAAGATCTCACACCACTCCCATGACTGACCCGGAGTTTATTGTTCCCTTTCCAAACTCTGGATGCCCCATAATTTTCCACATGGGCAGCCTAGAGTCAGGTTGTCATTATATTGAAACGAAGTCGAAAAAAAGAGATGCTGTGGAGATCTAGAGTTTGAGCTGGATGGCGAGAGTACTTCCATATAGTATTATCATTCCGCTGTGTATTCAACCATAGGGGCAGGTTATTACAACTGCCATTGTTTGTGTGTTGTTGTTGTAATACTCTAATGTTGTAATATGTAAACTGATATAGTGATTTTGTTTAAAGATATTCATTTTTCTATTATATTTATTCCGCTGCCAAATGTGAGATTCTATTATTTTTTATGTTCTTCTTCTATCTTCTTCTTCTTCTTTAACCCTAAAGGTTTGATTTTCCGACATTCGACTGTGTGGCATTTGATATAGCGGATGTGTCGATGTCAAGTTTTGGAAGTCGAAAAAAACGAGTCGTTACATAGTGGTATCAGAGCATTTGGTTAAGCGACAACCTTGGCTCTGTTGGGTATTACTGACTAGAGATAGAGTCAGTAATACTCTAGAATGAGTCAGAGTGTAATAATAGATGTGAGCGCGTATTTGTTAGTGAATATAAAAATGTTTTATATTGTGTTGAATTATCGGTTGATCGTTTATAGATTCAAATCGGTACAGTTTGGCCAATTGTATCAATAGGGATTTCTAAACTCTTAAACGAGATAAACCAACACGATATTGTTTTAAAATAGGGTCGTTACAGCCCTGGTCGGCATGGCAGAGTCGTTCGTCATTCAATCTCGACCGACATGAAGCTCGTTCGGCATTCGGCCGCGATCAGTATTCCAGCTTCGTTCGACATTCGATCTCAACTAGCATGAAGCTCGTTCGGCATTCGGACACGACCGGCATTCCAACTTCATTCGGCATTCAATCTGGACCGGCATGAAGCTCATTCGGCATTCGGACACGACCGACATTCCAGCTTCATTCGGCATTCAATCTCGACTGGCATGAAGCACGTTCGGCATTCGGCCTCGATCGGCATTCCAGTCTCGTTCGGCATTCCAGCCTCGATCGGCATTGCAGCCTCGATCGGCATTCCAGCCTCGATCGGCATTCCAGCCTTGATCGGCATTCCAGCCTCGACCGACATCGGATCTCGTTCGGCTTGTACATTTCACTCAACATACCGCCCCTTCGGCATAGAGGTATCGTTCGGCATTTGCCGTTCGGCATTTGTGGTTCAGCACACAGAAGTCATTCACTTTGAGCCGAGATGTCTAGCTACTAGGCCCATTAGGGAAACCAACCCATTTTCGTCTACAAATAGAGAGGCAGGGGTACAGTGAAAGGGACCTTTTTTAGAGAACACCGGGGAGAATCTACCACATTCAAGGCTCATTAAAAACTTATCTTCTTTTCTTAACAAATGCAATCAAGTAGTTGGTGTACAGATTGTATCTGTAATCGATTATTTAGAAAAGCTATAAAGATTAACCTCACAGTGGACGTAGGTGCTTACGTCGAACCACTATAAATCTGGTGTTCTTGTTTTCTGCGTTTAATTTAGCATATTGTTCTCTGTTTAAATTTACTTTCTTCATTAATCTCTCTACATAATCTCTCTTAAGAGTGTTAGTGTCCAATTCTGGTGCTAACATTTTGGTGCTTTCGCTGAGAATCGAATTCTCAGGCCGATAGGATCTACTTTATAGCTACTAGATTGAAAAATCCCCCGAAGGAGATCCGACTTATTCATAGGACGCTCGTTGAATCTATTTAGAGTTCCGACCGACGACTCTACTATGGGAAGACCACGTATCTGATCAGCCTCTCACAATGCGGACGTCCACGAGACTGCCAGTGTGCAACAAGTTTGGCCTAGCAACCAGCAAGCAATTCAAGGCGTAGGACCCTCCACCCAATATCAAATGGAAGTCGTTGCCCGAACAGAGTTCATGACTTGATGGTAGAACTCAGGGAAAGTAAAAGGCAACTTGCTGAGCAGATTCAGGCCAACACTAATCTGATGACTCAGCTTACTCAGTAGCATCATCGGAATTTTGGAGGTAGCCCTGCTCCTTATTCTGAATCTGATTGCTCGACCTCAGTTGATGAACCTCCCAGGCGTAGATGTTGTAAGACTGAAACTGCACAGGAGGTACCATTGACCGATCAACCAGGGATCAAGCATGTGAGGAGACCGGACGCCCGGCTCACCAAGGTCCTACTGAAGCTGGCCTTCAAGATGCGCGTTTGGCCGATCGTCAGTAGTGGGGACACACCAACCCGAGCGGTCCCACGTAACGGAACCGAACCTTCCATCCTCCATACAAAATCCGGACTTATCAACTATGGTCGGCCAGTTAACGAGAGAGAATCAAGGCTTGACCAACGAAGATTGGGGAGTCTCCAGGAGCCATACTTCCTTCACGGATACTATCCTGCAGGCTAAGTATCCCAGGAAGTTTAGTATGCCAACTATACCGGCCTACGCAGGGAAGACTGATCCCCGACAGCACATACTGAGGTATGAATGGATGATGGATTCTGCCCGAGCAAACGACGCGACCAAGTGTAGGTGTTTCCCTATCACTTTATCTGGAATCTCCACTATGTGTTTTACTCGACTTCCGCCACGGTCTATATCCAGCTTTGAAGAGTTGGCAATGAAATTCGTAGAACAATTCAGGATACATGCTACTCGTCCAAAAGATGTGATGTCCCTATCAAGCGTAATCCAAGCTCTGGGAGAGTCATTGAAGGCATACTTCAAGAAGTTTCATGTTGCTGCTAATGAAGTGAGAAATCCTAACGACCACGCGATTTTATGGCTGTAATGCGAGGTGCCGATTCAGACTTGGAGTTTGGAGATTGGTTGGCGGAAAAGCCCCCAACTACGTTGGAGCGATTCTATTCCAAAGCTCACCAGTTCATAAGGAGGGAGGATGCCCGATGGACAAGACGAGATAAGGCACCAGGGCCTGTTCAGGAGACTGTGAAAAGTAACATCGCCGTGAAGCAATCTGGCGACAACTCGGGAAAAGTTCAAGTTAATGTCCTGAACAAGCCTGGGCAATCTAAAGGATCCGGGGGTGGAAATTACATAAAGAAAAAAGAGACAAGGAGATGAAAGTCGAGGATTCTGACCTATAACGAATACACCCCCCCTGAATACGTCTCTTGAAAACATTTACCTATCTACCTAGAACACCTTCCAATACAGAAAGTCAAAGCCCGAAAGAGTCCATGGAGGAATAGAAGCGGACGGGGAAGTACTGTCGCTTCCACGAGACCCACGGGCACAACACTGAGGAGTGTAGGCACCTCCATGATGCCATAAAAAGGTAAATCAGGCAGGAAAACCTACGGGAGTTTGTTAAGAACCCACCAGAGGGTAGGCAAGGAATGTTAGACCCCGGACGCGGGCCGGCTCCACGCCACCCAGAGGAACCTACCCGGACCGTAGGTAGGTTGATCATAAACACTATAGTCGGAGGACCTCATCCTGCAGACAAGAATTGGCAGGAGATGGAACGATATGCTGCCACCTTGAGGCATGCGAATTATGAATGTTGCTCAAATATGGAAGATGGAACCCCCACAAAACAACAACCCATGATGACAGACGATATAGTGTTTAGGAGTCGAGATGCAGACAAGGTGGAGGGTCCCACTATCGACCCGATGGTCATATCTGCAATGATCGAGGCAGCTTACGTCAAAAAGATTTTGATTGATTATGGAAGATCTTTCAACATCATCTTCAACAAGGCTTATAACCAAATGAAGATGGAGACAAAAAATTTAAAACCATGCAAAGCCTATATCCACGACTTCAATGGTGCCGCAACTGACGCAATGGGATATACTGAGTTACCAATTGAACTAGGAGAAGGTGAGCATAGAAGAGTGCGAATCCTACCGTTTATAGTAATGGATGTTGACTCTCCATACAATGTATTTTTGGGTCGTCCGCCCCTGGCAGAGTTTAGGACGGCTTTGGCCCCATAGTGTTTGACATTAAAATTTTCGACGGACAAAGGAGTCGATGTAGTACATGGCGATCAAGCGGCCAGTCGCGCATGTTATGTGGCAGAGCTGAGAGAAGCTCAGCGGAAAGAAAAGGGGAAGGTTGCGGATAGCTCCGTCCGCATCCGAAACACTGACGATTGACAAGTAGTACCCGAGCCCTAGCTCGGGCAACATTCTCGGATCTACAGAGACATAGATCCAAGAGATGATGATAGGAGACCCAGGGAAGTGAATGCAGCACTGGCTGAGCTGACGATTGACATTCCAGTCAGCTGGAATGACCCGTCACGAGCTCTTAAGATTGGATCGCAACTCGACCCGCCATTGGCCGAGGATCTTACTGATTTCCTCCTGAGCGAATCTGGACGTTTTCGCTTGGACACACTCTGATATGTATGGGATTTCTCCCGCCATTGCATGTCATATGTTGAACATAGACCCAAAGTACGTCCCAGTAATACAGAAACGGAGGGGCATGGACCCGGAGAGGTCCGCTGTCCTCAGAGAGGAGGTGGACAAACTCAAAGCCAATCGGTTCGTCCGAGACGCCCTCTACCCTGAATGGGTATCTAACCCTGTGCTAGTAAGAAAAGCGAACGGGAAGTGGATAACGTACGTTGATTATACTGATTTAAACAAATCATGCCCGAAGGATAGTTTCCCCTTACCTAGGATCGACCAGCTAGTCGATTCAATGGCAGGACACGAGCTATTGTCATTTGTGGATGCGTACTCAGGATACAATCAAATCCCGATGCACATTCCAGACAAAGAACACACCAGTTTCGTCACAGACGTTGGGTTGTACTGCTACGTAGTGATGCTCTACGGATTGAAAAATGCTGGAGCGACTTATCAACGTTTAGTGAACCGAATGTTTAAAGATCAAATCGGCAGAACAATGGAAGTCTATGTGGACGACATGCTCGTGAAGTCATGACGGTCAAACAACCACATTTGAGACTTAGTAGAAATGTTTGATATACTCAGGCATTATGGGATGAAGATCAACCCTTTAAAGTGTTCTTTTGGCGTTGCATCAGGGAAGTTCTTGGATTTCATTGTGAACGGATGTGGAATTGAAGCTAACCCGAAAAATATTCAGGCTATTCGGGACATACAAGTGCCCAGAAATATAAAGCAGGTACAAAGCTTGAATGGAAAGGTGGCTATGCTAAGCCGATTCATATCCAGAGCTACAGATAAATGTATTCCTTTCTTCGATGTGATAAAGAAAGGAAAGAGAAATTTTGAGTGGACATTCGATTATGAGGAAGCATTCCGTGCTCTGGTGAGGCACTTAGAAAGTCCCCCGATACTATCAAAACCGATAGACTACGAAATGTTGTATGTGTACTTGGCAGTATCCCAGCATGCTATCAGTACGGCTTTGGTTCGCATGGAGGACCGAGTTCAAAAACCAGTTTAATATGTTAGTAAACATCTGACGGGGGTGGAAAGAAATTATCCCAAGATCGAGAAACTATCTTATTGCTTAGTGATTGCATCACGCAAGCTTCGTCCATATTTTCAGGCACACTCGATCAGTGTTTACACTGATCAACCCTTGCGACAGGTACTCCAACGACCGGAAACTTCTGGAAGGAAGATAAAATGGAATATCGAGTTAAGTCAGTTCGATATTACCTATCTGCCATGAAGGGCCATACAAGGGCAAGCACTAGCAGAGTTCTTTGCTGAATTCACCGTGTCTGACGAATCAAATGGTCACAATATCATACCTCCCATTCGATGGAAGATGTACATCGAAGAGGCATCTAACGACCATTGCTTGGGAGCTGGCATAGTTCTTGTAACTCCTGAAAACCGATCAGTTTGTTATGCTTTGAAGCTCGAATTCCCAACGATAAATAACGAAGCCGAGTATGAAGCATTGATTGCTGGCTTGAGACTTATCAAAGAACTAGGAGTAAAATCGGTTGAAATCTTTTGTGACTAACAACTGGTGGTATACCAAGTGCGGGAGACTATCAAGCGAAGGGACAGAGACTTGCCCCATACCTTGCACGGGTTCAAGAGTAGCTAGCAAATCTGGAGTATTATGATATTTCACATATCCCGCGTGAACAAAATAGAGCAACAGATTCGTTGGCAAAATTTGCGAGCTTTGGCGATGCACAGCAAATGGGATTTTTTCCCATTGAAACTTTACATATTCCGAATATAAGTATAATGGAGGTAGATTTTATGTTAGAAACAGAAATCGAGAAGGAATCATGGATGACCCCATTCAAGCAGTACTTGTTGCACGAGATCGTGCCCGAAAGAAAGAGCGAAAGACGACAAGTCATTTGTAAGGCTTTGCATTATGTAATGTAAGATAGGGTAATGTATCGGAGGGGATGCTTAACCCCCTTACTCCTATGCAATGCCCATGATGAGATAAAACAAGTCCTGAAGGAAGTCCATGAAGGGGAATGTGGTAACCATACCGGAGGGTAGACGTTAGCGAAGAAAATCTTCGTTATGGATACTATTGGCCGACTGTAAATCGGGATGCCGCGGACTATGTGAGAAGATGGGACAAATGTCAGAAATATGCAAAAATCCCCAGAGCTCCGCCAATGGAACTCACACATATGGTTAGTCCCTGGCCATTTGCAATGTGGGGGATCAATATAGTTGGTTCATTACCCTTATCCAAAGGTGGTGCGAAATACGCGATAGTTGCGGTCGATTACTTTACCAAGTGGGCAGAAGCAGTCTTTGGCCACTATCACCACCAAAAAGGTCATTAATTTCGTTGTACGAAATATTATATTCCATTTTGGCCTTCCACGAACCATTATTACAAACAACGGAACTCAATTCGAAAGCAAAGAGTTCAAGGAATTTTG
Organism: Allium cepa; assembly: GCA_030765085.1. Taxonomy (NCBI): domain Eukaryota; kingdom Viridiplantae; phylum Streptophyta; class Magnoliopsida; order Asparagales; family Amaryllidaceae; genus Allium; species Allium cepa. Next base: position 572,019,300 of record CM060937.1, on the reverse strand, counting down.
CCAAAAATATGGTATTGAGAAAAAGTTTGCAGCAGTTGCTCACCCGAAAGCCAATGGACAAATGAAAGCCGTGAACAAAATAATCAAATCCATATTGAAAAGGCATTTGGAAAAGGCTAGAGGCAAGTGGGTGGATGAGCTTCCAACAAAGCTTTGGGCATATAGAACCACCCATATTTCCGCGACTGGCGACACTCCATTCGCATTGGCATATGGCATGGAAGCTGTTATACCCGTAGAACTTGAAGTTTTTTCACATCGGGTAACTTATTATGACCTTGAGTCAAATCAAGATCTTTTGCTGGAATCATTGGACTTCGTTGATGAAAAGCGCGAAGAAGCTAATTTAAGAGCGGCCGCATACAGGACCAAGTCGCTCGATATTATAATGAAAAAGTCCGACCGAGAATCTTTGGTGTGGATGATCTCATTTTGAAACGAGTTTTCCTAGTTCCATCACATATGAGCCCTGCGTGGGAAGGTCCATATGTCATTGAATGGAAGCTTGGAGAAGGAACTTTCAAGCTAGCGACCGTTGATGGTGCGACACTCCCCCGAGCCTGGAATAGCGAGCACCTACGGCATTATTATACTTAGTTCATTTCTTTCATATTTTAGTTGCAATTATTTCCAGCAAGTTTTTATTCCTAGTTTACGGCATGTAATAAGACAATTTAGCTTATTTGCATTAATAAAGGCTTGAAGCCGTTTTCCCATGAATTGTCGATGTTCCTATGTATGATAATCCTGTGACAAATGACTAAGAGATACATTATTCTGTCTGACGTATGAACGTGCACGAGCGCTCAAAATCTCTAAGTCCTCAGAGTGCGGACTAGAATATAAACGACTCAAAATCTCCAAGTCCCCGGAGTGCGGACTGGAGTAATCTAAGTCCCCAGAGTGCGTACTAGAGTATAAACGACTCAAAATCTCAAAGTCCCCGGAGTGCGGACTGGAGTACTCTAAGTCCCCAGAGTGTGGACTGGAGTACTCTAATTCCCCAGAGTAAGGACTAGAGTGTAAAAGACTCAAAATCTCCAAGTCCTCGGAGTGCGGAATGGAGTACTCTAAGTCCCCAAAGTGCAGACTATAGTATAAACGACTCAAAATCTCCAAGTCCCCGGATTGCAGACTGGAGTACTCTAAGTCCCCAGAGTGCGGACTAGAGTATAAATGACTCAAAATCTCCAAGTCCCAGAGTGCGGACTGGAGTACTCTAAATCCCCAAAGCATGGACTAGAGTATAAACGACTCAAAATCTCCAAGTCCTCGAGTGCGGACCGGAGTACTCTTAGGTCCCCAAAGTGCGGACTAGAGTATAAACGACGCAAAATCTCCGAAGTCCCCAGAGTGCGGACTGGAGTACTCTAAGTCCCCAGAGTGCGGACTAGAGTATAAACGACTCAAAATCTCCAAGTCCCCGGAGTGCGGACTGGAGTACTCTAAGTCCCTAGAGTGCAAACTAGAGTATAAACGACTCAAAATCTCCAAGTCCCCGAAGTGCGGACTAGAGTACTCTAAGTCCCCAGAGTGCGGACTGGAGTATAAACGGCATAAATATTCAAGTCCCCGGAGTGCGGACTGGAGTACTCTAAGTCCCCAGAGTGTAGACTAGAGTATAAACAATTTAAATATCCATGTCCCTTGAGTGCGGACTGGATACAGATGGCTTGAAGTCATCAAATCCTTGGCATGCGGACTGGAAAATATTCTAAGTACCCGGAGCGTGGAATAAATAATGTGAAATGTCAAAAGGTTACCAATTTATTTGAAGACGAATCGAGAAGTTTATGTAACTCACAATAGCTTGGGTTTTGACCACGATTATACAGAAAACCGAACAACAGAAGTCTTCTGAAAGGCAAAAGGAACTAAGTTTTATTCATCAAAAATAAGTTTCTACTACAACTCCTCTGAAGCTCGGAGTCAAAATTTTATTTACATAAACTACGAAATTAAATAAAAATAATTGCATAATCTAAACTGACTTCCGTTGAACGAGAGTGACAATCACTTCTTAGATTTCTTCGACTTCTTCCCCTCCTTCATCTTCTCAGATAACTCCTCTCCTGTGCGTCACCCTTGGTAATTTTCTTCGATGGGAAGGTAATGACTGAAGAAGTTCGGGGAACCTCTAGTGGCCTGGACCTGCCAGGGAAGATGACTTTCAACGGCTTGTTCAGGGGATCATCTAAGTCCACGGCTTAAGGCTCAACTTTGATCTCGACCATCTTTTTCTTCTCCTTCTCAAGCTACTCCTTCATGCTCAGTTTAGATGTATATTCAGAGGCGCCCGTGATCTCAATTTCATAACTCCCATCGATGGGAGAGGAAGTCTCAGACTTATCCTCATCAAGAGCTCCGATCACCTGAGCATTTGGACCAGAAGCCTCCTCTGCATGAGTAGACTCACTTTCTTTTTCCTTCACCTCCTTGGCGACGTCGCTTCTTAGAGTGGGCTTGGGATCAGAACGGCCTGCACAAAATCATGAAAAAACAAGCATTAGAATGCAATAGCCCTTCGTGAAAAACGACAACTTTTGGAATGTTAAAATGAAGGTTTATCTACTAGGTTTTGGCAGGCTCTCAGCCGTCCGAGAGTCTCATCCTCTGGATTGGGACACAAAATGTGAATGCCGAGGCCAGGGTACTCCGGGTCGTAACCGATATGCTGCACAAATGGCTCGAGTATCGGCCAACCGGCCAACTGAGTAGGCGCATGAGCTAGAGACTCATTCCCATATGGACCGGCAATAAACTTTTTCCCTTTCGTTGAGGGAGAGCTTTTGTTGTAAAGAGCTTTTGCCGCAGACAAGTCTGAAGTCTCGTTTCCCTTAAAAAAATCTTTTATCAAAGCAGTTTCATCACCCTCCTCGGTACTGAGTTCGGCCTTCCTGATTTCTATTAAGGTCTCCCACGCCTCAGCTAAAGATTCGAGATAGCCCTCACCCAGAAAAGTTGAGTCTCGGTGCATGAGGACGCTGGCATTGAATTCTGCAATTAGTGGGTCGAACATGCTTTTGACCTCCTCCCTACCTGCTTCTTTAGCTGCCTCAAGGCGGAAGTTGACCTCCGCAGATGCAATTTTCTTGCCCTCTTCACGGACCTCAACCTTAGAAAGTTCATCATCAAGCTTTGCCTTCTGAAGTCGTGTGGCAACGATCTCATTGCAATATCGTTGTGACTCTACTTGGGCAGCGGTCTTTTCCTCCTTTTCTTTGCGGAGTTGCTCCTCTAGCTCCCTAACTCGGAGGGCAAAGGCATTCCTCTCCTTCCGCACTGAGTCCTTCTCCAAATCTAGGCCCTACAGCGTTGGACCGGCTTGTCGACTTCTTTTTTATGGGTTGACTCCAGACGGGTAACGGCCTCGGCAGTGTCTTTAGTGCTGGGCGGCCTCAAGCTGAGACTTATATGAAGCAAGCTCTTCGTCCAGAGCTTTAATAATGTCTTTATTATGGATAGCCTCAAGCTTCAGGCGATCTATCTCATGCTGACGCTCTATCGAAACTTCTGAAACTTTCTCGGCTATATGCACGAACGCATCGTGTTGAACATAGACTTCATTAGTGCAGGCGATAGCACTTTGCTTAACATCTCCTGGAATCTGATGAATCGTCGGAAGAAACTCTAAGCCCTCAAAGCATATCTTCGGGAATGAAGCTTTAAGCTCAACAAGTCGCTCAGTACCGTTGAATCAGTTACGGGAGCAAGAGGAGTTTGCTTAGAGACCGTAGGCATTCTGTAGGGATCTCGAGATTGCCTGGTGCTTGATGAACCAGAGTGTTGATCTCGATGTGCCTCAGGATGAGACCCCGTATGTCCAGATTTCTCTTTGCTATGCTCCGATTGAGAGGGAGGATCACGAGGATATGAAATCTGATTATAAGTTTTTCTTCAGTGTGAGGAATCTCGGCGGTGATAGTTTCGATCGCCGGATTCATCTCTATCTCAGCGCTTGCCGTAACACGAATCCCGGCCAGATTGGTAAAAGATCGATGAACCGCGAAGGCGTTCAAGTCCATGTGTACGCCCCATGTCACCTACACAAAGTTTATATAACGATGGGTTAGCAAAGAATAGGGTGACAACAGAAATTTAAGTGCAAGGTGGAGTGCATGTGTTTGTGTGTGTCCTAGTGTTTCCCCCCGACGGACCAGTTTCTTTACTAATAGGAGTTTTTTCTCCCTGTTTTTAGGCTTGGACGCAAGTATCGCCTCTCGCTGGCGAATGAAGCTTATGGGCCTCTAGATCGTCGAAGTCATAGTTGAGCAAATCATCAGGTATGGAAAGGTTTGACAGGCCTTTTAGAGAACTTTCTAAATGTTGTGAGGAAGATTCTTTCTCCACTAGAACAAGAGTAACTTTAGAAGTTCCACCGACAGTTTTCTTCCTCAGCATGTATGTTAGTTCCTTCTTCCCCTTCGAAGGGGAAGGCGACGTCTCGATGTCATGAACTTTGACTATCGGATCCCGAGTGGGACTAACGTTCTCATTTTGTACCTCAGGCATTTCAGTTTCCCTAATTTTTCCCCCTTCTAGTGTGTCAGGGGCGTTACGTGCTGAAGACTCCACTTGCTTTTTTCCTTTGCCAGAAGCAGGCCTGGGTATGGTAATGCCCTGAGGGAAGCTTATCCGACGACCTTTTGCCAATAGCCCGAACTTTGTAAGCGACTCATTTGAAATGAGAGTTCTGACGTCCCGGTCTTCGGCGAGAATGGATCGAATAGCTTCGACGGCTTCAGAGTATCCAGGGCCCTCGGGACGCAGATTAATACCTGAAAAGATACAAGAGAGTTAGAAAAGGTAAGCTTCGACCAAACATGAGTATCGATCCAGGAACAAGAACTTACTTCCTTCTACCCATCTTCTGGTGAAGCCAGGGGCAACGCACATAGAACCACTCTTGCTTATACTGGGAAAATTTACTCCATGCCCCAGTCAGAATTTGGCATTTGTTATGCTGCTCAAGAAACATGAAAGATGGGCTATCCCTCAGTCTTTTGATGCAATATATGTATCGGATATCATCCAAAGTCGGAAGCCTAGAGGGGACACTCATGAAAAGGATGCAAGTGCCATAGATGAATGCGTGGCTGTTAAGATGCAGTTGCGATGGAGCAATGTCGATATACTACAACATGTCTCGAAGAAATGAGTTGAACGGTGGCACGCTGCCAACCCAACACATGAATTTGTTTAAGCTGTGTATCCAACTGGGGGCAAGTGCGGACGATCATGCCCCGATGGAACTGACACATCATTAAAGGGGATTCCATGGACAGAGCATATCCGACGGAGCGCACTTTCGTTAATCTTTAAAGCCTGAGAATCAATTGGGTCGTCTAGAAAAATCGCTGCATCCAAAGCGTCGGGAGCCAAGTCGACAGATGTAGTCACAGGGTTCGATAAGTCTTGAGTGGGGGTAGTTGACAGATGTGAAGTATCTATAACTTCTTGTCGAGAGGATGGCCCAGGTCTATCTGTGATCATAGCAGAGCTAGATTTCCTAGACATCTTTAATGAAGATTGAAGCTAACAAGAGCACCTGTTTGAACTATACTTGAAAAATAATCGATGTTAGACTTAACAACATAAATATTCCCCAGGTGTGGTGTGTGAACTAGTGCGATCATTCAAATGTAAGTGCCAAGCAGTGAAAAGACACTGGATTGAGGAAATAAGTTCAGGCTTTGAATTGTCGTCTTCCAAAACTGTCATCGCTGACCATCTACGAAGGCTTATCGTAAGACGGTTTATATTTTAAACTCGATATCATCACTACATAAGAAAGGTTATTAACTATTAAGCAGGTTAAGTCCAAGTTTTCAGTTGTTTAAACACGGGAGTTATCGGTACGGATTGTTCGATATGCTTTGTTGTTAAGGTCTATCCTTGTTCGTTATATGCTCAGGCATGAGATGTGTTAAGTCAACTGTGCATTTGGTTCGACTAGTGTTGATGTTTTGTGCAACTCCTCTATCACCCACCATTTCGTTCGGCATGCGGCAAGGCATGCAGAACCATAATCATGCCAAGCCGCATTGCTCGGCATTCCACACTTTCATCTGTCTTCTCCATCGTTCAGCATAAGGGAGTCATGCCGAACCACTTACATACCGAGCCGCATCGCTCGGCATTCTACCCTCAACACCGACACCTACCACTCATTATCACTTGATCGGCATGCGGCAAGACGTGCCGAACCACATTCACGCCAAGCCGCTTCGTTCGGCATACTGACCGACTCCTACCTCTCCTCTACTTTCCCTCCTACCTCGTTCGGCATGAGGTAATCAAGCCGAGCCAGGGCCATCCTGAGACGCATCGCTCGGTACACTGAGCCTAAACTTCAATTTCGCCATAGTACTTCCCTTCCATCGCTCGGCATAGGGAAGTCATGCCGAGCCACCTCAGTGCGTCTTCCACCTACTTCCCCCTTCAAACACCTCTATTATCCTCATCTCTCCTCCATACCGCCCGGCCTTAAACTCCTCTAAATAACAACATCTCGCCTTTAAATCCTGTTCCACACGATTCCTATTGGCCTCGTTTTCACAAAGATTCACGAACAAAGAATCTCGTGCTAAGTTTCTTCGCCAAGGGAAAGTGTTCAGAGGAATAAGTCATTACCTAAATTCAGAAGGACTCTGGAATGGGAAGCGTGTTTTTTTTCAGTGACGTTTTCGAGAAGGGTTTGGGGGGACGTATTAAATTCAAGAAAGGAGAAAGGAAGGATGTGTTATTGTCCAAGGTCTTTTCGACGACGAATGTATAAGTCCTTAAAAGAAGAGGTGAAAGTAAAGGGAAGAAGAAGAAGGAGCGTTGGTTTATATAGAGAGAGAAGAAGTCGAAGGGACAATGACCAGTAGAACCGGTCAAAGCAGCTCCCTTGTTCGGCCTTTGTGCCATTTGGCATTTGTATGTCGCTCGGCATCACCTAAACCGCTCGGCATTCGTATGTCGTTCGGCATTAGCATGCTTTCCGCATATAATGCCCCATTCGGCATTCAAGGAAAAACACCATCGAGGAAACGAAACCATGGCTTAAAGCAAAACATGAAGGACTCATGACTCAAAGCACATCATGTTCATCCACATGATACACTTTGGGGGGCAAGTGTTACCCAGTGGCTTGACCGGGTAACCAAAGACTTGAGGTAGAAAGTTCATTCAGCATAAAGGGACGTTCGGCACGGCTATGTAGTTCGGCATCCAGCCTCGTTCAGTAGAGAGGCTTCGTTTGGCATCTAGCACCGTTTGTTATCCAGGCTTCGCTCGGCGTTATAAGTTCGTTCGGCATAAAGGGTCGTTTGGCACGACTATGTAGTCTGTTATCTAGCCTCGTTTGGCAGAGAGGCTTCATTCGGCGTTTAGCACCGTTCGGTATCCAGGCTTCGCTCGGCATCATAAGTTCGTTTAGCACAAAGCGCCAGTCGGTATGGCAGAGCGTTTGGCATTCAATCTCGACCGGCATGAAGCTCGTTCGGCATTCGGCCACAACCAGCATTCCAACTTCGTTCGGCATTCAATCTCGACCGTCATAAAGCTCGTTCAGCATTCGGCCACGACCGGCGTTCCAGCTGCGTTCGGCATTCAATCTCGACCAGCATGAAGCTCGTTCGGCATTAGGCCACGACCGACGTTCCAGCTTTGTTCGGGATTCAATCTCGACCGGCATAAAGCACGTTCGACATTCGGCCTCGACCGGCATTCCATCCTCGATCTGCATTCCAGCCTCGTTCAACATTACAGCCTCGATTGGCATTCCAGCCTCGACCGGCATTGGATCTCATTCGGCCTGTACATTTCACTCAACTTACTGCCCCATTCGGCATAGAGGTATCGTTCGGCATTTTCCTTTCGGCATTTGTAGTTCGGCACACAGAAGTCATTCATTTTGGGCCGAGATGTCCAGCTACTAGGCCCATCAGGGAAGTCCAATCCATTTTCGTCTATAAATAGAGAGGCAGGGGCACAGTGAAAGGGACCTTTTTTCGAGAACACCGGGGAGACTCTATCGCATTCAAGACTCATTTAAGACTTATCTTCTTTGCTTAACAATTGTAATCAAGTAGTTGGTGTACAGATTGTATCTGTAATCGATTATTGAGAAAAGCAATAAAGATTAACCTCACAGTGGACGTAGGCAGTTACGCTGAACCACTATAAATCTGGTGTTCTTGTTTTTTGCGTTTAATTTAGCATATTATTCTCTGTTTAAATTTACTTTCTTCATTAATCTCTCTAAATAATCTCTCTTAAGGGTGTTAGTGTCCAATTCTGGTGCTAACAGGTATACAACTAAATCCATAGGGGCACATATTAGAGATTGGATTTCCAACAATGACAAGGCTATTGGGGTACTTTCTGCTAGTACACCTCTAGAAAAATGTACCGAAGGCCTCACATGGACCCCCGCCAAAGCAGAGCCGACTGCCACTTTAACATGACTATCCAGACTATATCATTCCCCGAAACCAAGATTCAATACAATGTACACCAGCTATGGCCCCACTTTTCACGCACATTCCAAATCCATAAATATCTATTCTAGATCGAGGAATGACTGCTCCTAATGGCAGCGAACCACATAACACTGGTTTTATTCCCTATTTTAGTCATTACCAGGTTGTGAGGCTTGTGTGGTCGTAATTACCATTTTCCTCTCGTAGAAAGTCCAATTTGTAATGCAAACACTGCCCTCCAGGCACAATGTAATATCAGCATTCTACCAAACAAGTTGTTTAAGATATGAACAAACCGAAGGCACTACTTCTACTAAATTCATTTTCGAATAACCCTTAGGATTAGTAGCAAGTTGCCCTTGCACTTTAAAGAGCTCCATCTTCGATTCCATCATCTTCAGATGTCTTCAATACGATGCTAGAGTTGGTTCGAAGTGGTTTTTAGATAATTCATACTTATCTGATCTCGGTCTCTTAGAACGAACATTAGACAGTTTTTGGTAAACTAAACTCTGGTACTTTCGAAAATAATCAGACAGTAAAGGTGTGCGGAGGTCACCTCCTAACGTTTGAGTAGACATATTTCCTTGTCATTTGTCCTAGGAGAAAAAAATGAGATTTATATGCATAGTACATCATCATGGAAGATGACTGGGTCGTATAAATCTTGTGTTTCTCCTATATATTTCCTGGGTTATTTCGGCCAAGATTTGATAGTCGATTATTTAACTATCAAATGACAAGAAATCAATCATAGATTTAATACCATATAGGATCCACTAAGCCACTATAAATAAATCTTTCAATTATTAAGATCTCTTTCGATTATTTGATTCAAAATACCTTCACAAGAAATTTATTCACAAATCCCTTATGTTCTTTTCAATATTTGTGAAAACATTCATATACTTATCTCACCGGTATAAGTTTATTACAAACCATTATATTTCAATACTTAAAAAATATTCATATACTTATCCCAATGGTATAAGTATATTAATAAAACTTAAGGAAGATTTCCTTTTTTCCAAAATCATATTTAAATGGGCCAAAAACAATTATTATTTAACACATTGTTTACTATAAACCAAATCACTATCCTTCGCTGTTAAGTATGAAAAGAACGTTTCCATACCACCTAATTAAGAAGGTTTATTAATCAAAATAAAGTACCATTCGTTTTTAAAAAATTCCTTTTTATAAGCTTATTTCATATTTTACAATCCTTTTATAAATTCCAAATTAATCAATAAAACTTCCTTTTATAAATCTCTAAAATCTTTATTAAATTCCTTTTTATTTATAAAACTCTTTATAAAACTCCTCTATAAGTCTCCCTTTTTAAACTCTTTTATACAATCCTAAATAAAAATCGTTTTATAAATCCAAAATCACTTTCTAACACAATATATGTTATCTTTAAAATATCACTTATTCTTTTATTTAAAAATTACCATTTATAGATCTATTTCCAAACATCACTTACAAAACTCCTTTTCTAAATATTTTTTATAAATCCCCTTTTTCAAAATATCATTCGTAAATCCCCTTCACAAAATATCATTTGTAAATCTCTTTTAAATAAATCCTTGAATTTAATAGAATTCCCTTTATAAACCAATTATCATTTATAACCTCCCTTTATTTAATAAATTAACTACCTTAAACATCATAAATGAAATAATTAATTTACTTTAAAATAGTATTAATAAAATAAATTTATTTAACTAAACATCCTTAAACCATCATTAATCAAATAAATAAATTTACTTAAAGAACATTAATAATATAATTAAATCTCTTTAAATAACATAAGTAATAAAATTAAATATTTAAATAATATTAATAATATAATTAATAATTTAAACAATATTAGTAAAATAATTAATTAACTTTCTTTTAGTCATTATTAATAAGATAATTAAAATCATTTATAATTAAATAAATACTTAACCTCAAATTTGATATCAAATTGAAGTTATTTTAAATCCATAACTTTTCAAGTTCTGAAAGAAGCTTAGTGACGACAATGGTACTTAATCAAGTTACCACTTAATTCAATTTAACTACATTGTCATATAACTTGGATTTACATAAGAATATACATGTAAATATAATCATCAATTCACGATCACTAGTTAATCCATCACTAATTCAATATTAACCAATCCACATATTGATTAACTGGCATACGAATAAATGTCCAAACTAATATAATAAAAAACGAGGATTTATTCTACAAAACAGATGTCATTAATAATCTACACATTTTATTTATAGTAGAAGGGTATTTTATTTTGCTAAATAGATGTCCAAAATAATCTATTCAATTAAATTTATCATATCGGTGTTTTCGTTTGGCCAAATAGATTTCAACAGTAAGGTATAATTAATTTAACAACGTATTATTTAAAATGACATAATTAAATTCAATCCCTATTATTTTGTTAATATTTCGAACATTACCAAATCTATCGATAAGACTTATGACAATATTCTATCGATCGATATAAATCAAGTATCAAAGACCGCGAGTTAAACGGACTTCATATTGGAAAATTATACCTTTTCAAAGTTTAAACTTTTAGTTAACCAAATTATTCACTAACTATAATATAAGATCACTAATGTCAATTCTCACCTAAGGCCCACACAGATCACAGCCCATACTCCAGCTTGCAAACCCCAAGCCCACACGCTTGCACCTGTTATGTAACAATCCGAAATTTCGACCTCGAAAATTCAACACTAATACGTTCATTGTAGAAGTGCCGAGCAATAGAATGCCGGAAGCGGATCAAATATGATAACAAATAATAACAATTACACAATAAAAAGCTGTAATTGTTAGTTACATACAATATATCAGAGTTCAACAAAACTGGACAGTTGTGATAACTTGTCCCAGAATACAACAATATAACTACAATACACAGCGGAATAAGCTCCATGTGTTCCTGCCATCCAGCTCGCCTCCTGATCTCCAGAACGTCCTAACCAGAAAATCTGTAATACTTAGTCTGACCCGAGCATTACAATAAAGTAACACCCGGGTCAGGCCGGAAAACAGCGTGAGCAAATCCATATGACTTGAAATACTAAGCTAAAAAAACTTGCTTTCAAACCAGGGTAACTCGTATCTCTCTACGAGTTCTTATTTGTTTATAATCAAACACTTATTTCACAAATTTATATCTAAAAAAAGTTACTCGATTTAAATGTCCATGTTACTTAATTTACTCCATTCCAGCCTATTTGATTAAACTCAAATCTATAAAGAATTATTGTAGATTAAAATCGAAGTGGTTTCGGGTATTTGCCGATACCCGACCCCAGTCTCTTCGAATCCAATGTTATTTTTCAACCAAGTTATTTAAGTGAATTCAATTCAATTTTAAATATAGGATGTCACATTTACACAGCAATTCATCATCAAAAAATAACCCGCATCTCACAGTTTAACCCAACACATTATATCACAGAACATCACAAATTATCAGACCAAATATTAATCTAATCATCCAATACAATTTATTCATCCATAAGGAAGTTTAATTGGTCAATTCCTAATTAATTTAATTAACACAAAATAAATTAATTACCTTTAAATCCTGCTTAATTAACATCAATTAAACCATTTAATTGATTATTTAAATTAATTAATCATTTCCTTAATCGTTTAAATCATACACATTAATTAATTAACCTTTAATAACTTATATTAATTAATTATCCCTTATTTACATTAAGTAATTATCCTTTAATCACATTAGTTAATTATTCTATGATTACTTAAGTTTATTTATTAACCCATAATTACATAAATTCTTAATTAATCTAAGGTAAACCATTATCTTAATTATTAACTTAATTATTATTTAAATTAATGTTTGAATTTAACTTATACATCTCACTTGAGATTTTTAATCAATCAAAGTTTGATGTACTTATCTAATCATTACTTAATTCAATTATTTTTTAATTCCATTTGAAAATATTTAGGAATTATTATAATGATTTCAAAATCAAATCAAGTAAATTCAAACACGTTTAACTTTAAAAACTAAATTTTGAAAATTGTTCGATAACTTGACAAATATTTTTACTTTGAAAAACCTGTTATTTTCATTTAGTTTGAAAACTTGTTTAACCATTCGTTAACTAAATTTGCCACTATTTTCTATTTCTTTTAAAAACTTTCTTAGCAATTTACTTATGCTCTTAAAACCTGGTTAAAACATTTACTTAGGAGACTTAATTAAACACTTATTCTAAAATTAAGAAACCCGAGCCAAGACCCCTAAATCATCGAGCCATCTACGATCTAAGCAAATCCTCATCTCTTTGCTTCGATGCAACTCAAGTCATCCCTTTATTTACTCGTGCATAATCTCGAGAACAACCTTCTTCTTCCCAATACAGGCGGACATGCATGCACATATACACGTGATCGCCGCCTCTCCGGCCATCCTTGCCGTCGCCAACAAGTCACCGTCAACCCCCTCTAACGCTCTGACAACCCAGAAACATGAACCACATCGTAGAATCGAAATTAAAAAAATTCCAAAACCCAACAAGAAGAACCTAATCACCAAACATTTCGTACCTCCCACCCCCGTCCGCCAGAGACCAAGGCCTCGTGCTTGGACCTCCTCTTGAGTTCCACGTTCCTTTTTCCACAACTCTGATTCAACTCGACGCGTCGTCAATGCCGCATTGGCCACGAAACCAACCACGACCCAAACCTGAGTTTAAACCCTACTCTCCCCTCAATCGGTCACTCCGATGCATAATAAAATCTCCGGCAATTTTTCTATTGATCTACACCACCCAAGCTTCCTCGAGCACTAGTCCTGAAGCCCATCTCCCCTTCGGTCGTCCGGAATCGATGAAATCCCTAACAACGTTCAATCACTAATTCTAGACAATCACAACGCTAAAATTATGAAATCTATATCAAAAATCATGATTTTCAAATGTGAATCAAATTATGAATTCGAACACGAAATTTAAATGATTGATTTTCTGGTTTTAATTTGTTTTCACTGAAACCTTTTCCTCCAGTAAAACTACTCGTTGTTTATACTTAAAAACATTTTAAAAAATAGAATCAATTTATTTCAAATATATATTCTTTGAACATCATGTCCTATAATGGTTTATTTAAAGAGGAATCGAATTTTGAATGAGTTTATGGTCTTTTGAACAAGTAGAGGCTTGTACATCTATACACAGTCACGCAGAAGCATTTATATTAGGCATAACACATTTACATATACATGCAAAATATTTCACAATCATTACTACTATGATTATCATATGCAGCAGAAATATAAAGAAGATTTAGCTTTTAATGTGCAGTTTACTCACAGTTTAACCTTAGAACACAGAATAGGCTTCTTTGATAATCAGAGGAAAGCTTGATCTGGAATTTGATATTGATTTTGATCTGCATTAGCAAGCTTGAATCTGATCCGGATCTATTTTATGTTGAGTTAGTCTTTGTGGTTGCTATGTTTGCTCAAGTTGAAGATTTGAAGTTTCTTGTTTGATTTTATTTTATTCTTCATAGGTTTTGGTTTTTAGTTTGTAGATGAAAGAAGAGTTAGAAAATAGAAATGAAAAAAAATGTAACAGCCTGGTTTTCTCTTACACTAAATTTATGATTTAAATTTTTAAAGAACAAAATTGCCACTTGTAATTTTGCATGATCCTTATCTTACAAATGTCTAATGCATATATTTAATATTTACACTTGTTAATTTACATGAATTTATATTTCTATATGTTTTCACATTAGATTTATATTTTTATGTTTAATGTGTATATATATATATATATATATATATATATATATATATTAAAGAAAGTATTAACCTTTATTAAATCCTAATTTAACTTAAGCAATTATATTTTAACTTAATAAATATTTTTATCCTTAGTGTTTTATTATTATTTTTAATTTATATTTATATGTTTCCATTAATACATTTCCTCTTTGCCTAATTTTATGTCACCTTAAAGAAAAAATGATATAAAACTTTAATTATATACAAATTAATAACCAAATATCTATACACACTAGTTGTAAATTATTTTTGAAGATGTTACCTTGAATTTCAAATCCAAGTTTTATTCACAAATCATAAACGTATGCGTAATAGTAAATAGCCATCATATTTTATTTTGCTTAGAAATGATAAGTTTCACAAATTTAAATAATTATATTTGAAGATTATCAAACTAATATTTATATCCAGGTATTTTTAATTATCAAAAACACTTGTTCAACTTATAAATCAGTATTTCAATAGTTAAGATTAGTTAAAAATCTAATTACTAGATGTCCAAAAATCTGGGTCATCACATTCCTCCCCTCCTTGAATCTTTTTGTCCCCGAAAAGGAACAAAGCCAGAATTTATTAAAATTCTTATTATCAGTTAAATTACTCTTTTAACATTTTTACCTATAACTCTTTTTATTTAAAAAATTTAAAACACTTTAAAAATCTACATAATATTACAAAATAGTTTTATAAAAATACTTTTATAACTCGATGCCTCAACAAGTCCATCCTCGTTCTCATAGAAATTCGGTCATACGTTGATCAGGCGTAGGACTGAAAATCTATAAGTACTTAGTAAATTCGTTCTCAAAACCCAATGAAAATAATTGGAAAGTATAGAAAACAATTTTTAAAAGGTAGAGAACATTTTTGAAAATATAGAATCATTTTTGGTGAGAATGCTCTAGAAATCATCACCCCCTCCATGGTCGTAGTTTACCCGATGATTACGTCGCCATCACGTCAAAACAATAGATAATTGTAGACCTCCGCGCCCCTCGATTACGCCATGAACGGCTAAAGATCGCAGCTACATCCGGGGTTACGTTGTCAACACGGCAAAACCCATGTAACTGTAGGCATCAGCGCCCTCGAATTTCGCTGCCAAATGAAAATTCTCGACTCCTACATAGATCGCAGACTACACCAGTCGACTCTTAATGTAGCCTGTAGGCACTCACTGCCACACGTCTTTCGCTATGTCTTCATAGATCGTGGTCTACCGATGTTACGTTGCCAACATTCCAAAAAGTAACAACCCAAAATTTCGACCTCAAAAATTCAACACTAATATGTTCATTGTAAAAGTGTCGAGCAATCGAATGTCGAAATCCCAGATTGTTAAGGAAAAGAAGAAAGTGGTCGAAGAAGAAATAGAAAACAAAAATCAAAATCTCAGATTTGCAGCAGATCAAATATAATATCAAAGAATAGCATTTATAAAATAAAAGGCTATAATTGTCAGTTACATACAATACATCAGAGTTCAACAAAACTGGACAGTTGTAACAACTTGTCCCAGAATACAACAATATAACTACACAGCGGAATAAGCTCCATACGTTCCTGCCATCCAACTTGCCTCTTGAGCTCCAGAACGTCCTAACCTGAAAATCTGTAATACTTGGTCTGACCCGAGAATTACAATAAAGTAACACCTGGGTCAGGTTAGAAACCAGCATGAGTAAACCCATGTAACTTAAAATACTAAGCTAAAAAAAATTTACTTGTAAACTAGGGTAACTCGTACCTCTCTATGAGTTCATATTTTGTTTATAACCAAACACTTATTTCACAAATTTATATCTAAAAACTGTTACTAAGTTTAAATGTCCATGTTAATTAATTTATTCCATTCCAGCCTATTTGATTAAACTCAAATCTATAAAGAATTATTGTAGATTACAAATCGAAGTAGTTTCGGGTATTTGCTGGTACCCGACCCCGGTCTCTTCGAATCCAATGTTATTTTTCAACCAAGTTGTTTAAGTGAATTCAATTCAATTTTAAATACAGGGTATCACATTTACAGCAATTCATCATCAACTGATAACGCACATCTTATAGTTTAACCTAACACATCATATCACAGAACATCACAAATTATCAGACCAGATATTAATCTAATCATCCAATACAATTTTTTCATCCATAAGCAAGATTAATTGGTTCATTCCTAATTAATTTAATTAACACAAAATAAATTATTACCTTTAAATCCTACCTAATTAACATCAATTAAACCATTTAATTAATTATTAAATTAATTAATTAATTCCTTAATCATTTAAATCATACACATTAATTAATTAACCTTTAATAACTTACATTAATTAATTATCCCTTATTTATATTAAGTAATTATCCTTTAATCGCATTAATTAATTATTCTATGATTACTTAATTTTATTAATTAATCTTAATTACTTAAATTCTTAATTAATCTAAGATAAACCATTACATTAATGATTAACTTAATTATTATTTAAATTAATGTTTGAATTTAACTCATACATCTCACTTGAGATCTTTGATCATTGAAAGTTCGATATACTTATCTTAATCACTACTTAATTCAATTATTTTCGAACTCCATTTGAAAATACTTAGGAATTAATATAATTATTTCAAAACCAAATCAAGTAAATTCATGGCGTTTTGAAAAACTTGTTATTGTTATAACTAAGTTTTGAAAATTGTTCGATAACTTGACAAATATTTTTACTTTGAAAAACTTCTTATTTTCATTTAGTTTGAAAGATTGTTTAACCATTTGCCTCTAAACTTTGTTAACTAAATTTGCCTCCATTTTCTGTTTCTTTTAAAAACTTGCTTAAAATTTACTTGTGCTCTTAAAACCTGGTGAAAACATTTACTTAGGAGACTTAGTTAAACAATTATTCTAAAATTAAGAAACCCGAGCCAAGACCCAAAAATCCCCGAGCCATCTACGATCTAACCAAATCCTCATCTCTTCACTTCGATACAACTCAAGTCATCCCTCCATTTACTCATGCACAATCTCGAGCACAACCTTCTTCTTCCTGAAGCTCAAAACGCTCAACAAAATAACAGATACAAGCGAACACGCGTGCACGTATACACATGATCGTCGTCGCTTCGGCCATCCTTGTCGTCGCCAACAAGTCACCGTCGACCCCCTCTAACACTCCGACAACCCGGAAACATGAACCACATCGTAAAATCGAAATTGAATAAATTCCAAAACCCAATAGGAAGAACCCGATCACCAAACAACTCGTACCTCCCACCTCCATCCACCAAAGACCATGGCCTCGTGCCTGGACCTCCGCCTGAGTTCCACATTCCTTTTCCCATAACTCTGATTCAACTCGATGCGTCGTCGATGCTACATTGGCCTCGAAACCAACCACAACCCAAACCAGAGTTTAAACCCTAGTCTCACCTCGATCGGTCACTCCGATGCATGATAAAATCTTCGACCATTTTTCCATTGATCTACACCACTCAAGCTTCCTCCAGCACGAATCCCGAAGCCCATCTTCCCTCCGGTCGTCGCGAATCGATGAAATCCCCAATAACGTTCAACTCGTTGATTCTGAACAAACACAACACTAAAAATTATGAAATCTATATCAAAAATCATGATTTTAAAATGCGAATCAAATTATGAATTCGAAACACGAAACTTAAATGATTGATTTTCTGATTTTAATTTACTTTCACTAAAATCTTTTCCTCCAAGTAAAACTACTTGCTATTTATACTTAAAAATGTTTAAAAAAAATAGATGCAAGTTATTTCAAACATATATTCTTTAAACATCATGTCCTATAATGGTTTATGTAAAGAGGAATCGAATTTTGAATGAGTTTATGGTCTTTTGAACAAGCAGAGGCATGTACAACTATACACAGCCATGCAGAAGCATATATATCAGGCAGAACACATTTATATATACATGCAAAATATTTCATAATCATTACTACTATGATTATCATATGCAATAGAAATATAAAGAAAATTTAGCTTTTAAGGTGAAGTTTGCTCGTAATTTAACCTTAGAATAGAGAATATGCCTCTTTGATAATCAGAGGAAGTGTTGATTTGGAATTTGATATTGATTTTGATCTGAAACAGCAAGCTTGAATCTGATTCGGATCTATTTTATGTTGAGTTAATCTTTGTGTTTGCTATGTTTGCTCAGGTTGAAGATTTGAAGTTGCTTGTTTGATTTTATTTTCTTCTTCACAGGCTTTGGTTCCAAGTTTGAAGATGAAAGAAGAGTTAGAAAAGAGAAATGAAAAATTGTAACAACCTAGTTTTCTCTAACACTAAATTTATGATTTAAATTTTTGAAGAACAAAATTGCCACCTGTAATTTTGCATGATTCTTATCTTATAAATGTATAATGCATATATTTAATATTTACAATTGTTAATTTACGTGAATTTATATTTTTATATGTTTTCATATTATATTTATATTTTTATGTTTAATATTTATATATATATATATATATATATAACCTTTATTAAATCCTAATTTAACTTAAGCTATTGTACTTTAACTTAATAATTATTTATCCTTAGTTTCTTTTTAATTTATATTTATATATCTCCACTAATACATTTCCTCTTTACTTATTTTTATGTAACCTTAAAGAAAAAAATGATACAAAACTTTAATTATATACAAATTAATAACCAAATATCTATGGATACTAGTTGTAAATTATTTTAAAGATATTACATTGAATTTCAAATCCAAGTTTTATTCACAAACCATAAACGTATGCATAATAGTAAATAGCCATCATATCTCATTTTGCTTAGAAATGATAAGTTTTGCAAATTTAAATAATTATATTAGAAGATTATCAAATTAGTATTTCTATCCAGGTATTTTCAATTATCAAAAACATTTGTTCAACTTATAAATCAGTATTTCAATAGTTAAGATCAATTAATTATCCAATTACCATATGTCCAAAAATCTGGGTTATCACTGGTTTCCTTTCCATCATCTGTATTCAAATGACCATATTAACTAGGCCTATAATGCAATGCACACTTCTTCTTTCCGCACTAATTCAAGATCAAAAAAGTAAAACAAAAGAAAATGCCTCCTCGCATCATAAGGCTGATGCCACCATGGCCCAAGCCAGTTGCCTCCTTTCCTCCCACCGAGAACCCCTCAACCACTCATGTAACCGCAATCATCTCGCCACACATGGGTGGTAGCCTTCCCTTCCTTACACACAATAGCACCCACACCTACACATGGCTACATCTATTGTACCTCCTCCATACTCACCACTTAGCTACTTCACCTCCTACATATTGCCTTATGCAAGCACCTCACACCTATCTGCACACACCTTGCAAATATATCAACCCAATTCCTAAACTTCCACCCTCCCTATCTTCCTCTCGGCTCGACTATCTCGAGTACAACATGAAAATGTTGATCTCTACGCCTTGTGCAACATTTATGTCAACACTTTTAGCCAATATTTAGTGTTTGGGGAGTTATTGAAATAATTTAGAGAAAGTGCAAGTGGAAATATAAATTAGAAATGAAAAGTGTTTGCTGTTGAAATGAAACGTATTCCATTTTATTACCCATGTGCCCTTCCACCCTTTCACGTATATATATAGTTTGATACAAAGCCTTGCATGTGTGCTTAGTTACACATGTGCATGTGTTAGTTTTATAAAATGGTTATTATATTTTAGGAAGAAAAAATATTTTGATTTTTAGTCAAGGTGGAAGTTTTAACTTATAAAAAATGTTTTGGTAAATTTTGCTTTAAAGATGTATTGGATCTCTCATCGCTAGCAGATTCCTCTTTACTATTTTGGGTGAGGTGTCCTTTTCTCTAAATGAAGAAATCACTACAAGAGGATTTGATCAGATTTTTGAACGTGATGTGAAGATTGAAAAAGGATGGAGTATGATGTAGATGTTTAGACTTTGATGACTTGATGATGTGAGTTATTTGGATGGTCGAAGGAGACAAGTTCGATGATGCGAACTTGCAAAGAGAACATTTGATGTACTTTACTATTAGATATGTAGGGTGGGATTAATGTTGAATAAAGACTTTGATGAGTGCCAATAAAGAATGGGTATGTGAGGAGACCTAGACTTTGATTGCATCCTAAATTTTTGACTATTGGTCTATCTTAACCTAGACTTTTGATTATAAGTCTTGTTCCTGGCCATTTCATGGCATGCATTCAGGCCAACCACAATGCATTTTGACTGTTGAATAGTCATTGACCTTATGATGATGGTCATTTATGTCATCATATATCCTACTGTGTAATACTCTTTGATTGTTAAGTATTTATTGACCTTATGATGGTGGTCATTCAGAAGAGACCTTCTGATGTGGGTCTGAAGGTCGAAGAATAATGCAGTCGTAGCATAAGTAGATAGCTATATTGTTTTGAGGATGTAGCCAAGAGCGAGCACATGTATTATTTGGAAGTTATAAAAATGAGATGATACTCTGATTATTTTGAACATGAAACATGAGGAAGGTTATTGATGGTTTTTAGGATAAACATATTATGATGAATGCTGATTATACTAACACGCGGATGTTATTGGTTGATAGAGTATGGCATCGATACATGTTATTTTGAGTATGTTAATTTACTTTGATGAGCTATGTTGATTATTGATTAATGTTTATTCATTTATTTGTACATGCATGTTGAGATCAATCTAAGTTTTATGGAGACCTTTATAGGTTCAATTATGGTTGAATTGTTGAGATGCAAGTTAGGAGTTGGCCTATGATTGAGATTGTTTAATCCTTTGTTGATAAAGTGTTATTTTACATGCTATACATTGGATTCCATGATTAAGGAAGTGTATGTCTGACTATAGTATGCATGTTGAAATTTGAATTCATTTTGTGGATGAATTTGATCATATCATTGTTGATGTTATATGGTCATTATATACTACTTTATAACTATATAATTTTTTATCGATATATTTCCTCATATTTTGAGATTAAACCTATGATGATTATTTTTTGATTTGCTTTAAGATTATACTTAGGGAATTGCCAGGACATAATTCTTTTAAAAGAGAGGAAGAATTTAAGGACCTACAAATCTGAAGCTTTTAATATTAAATTGATGAAAAATGAGTTTTATGTGAATTGGGTATCATATTTATGACCTTTGTGTAGGACTCTTTGAGATGGAAGCGTGGTAAATAATGTTGACGAATTAAGGTTATGGTTTGCAAAATAGAGACATTATAGTGTTTAAGTAGGGTACGCATCCACTTTTGGACAAAATAGTTACATATAGTTGAATTCTCATTGTCTATATATATGATGCTTAGATACACTGTAATGACCTGGATTTAAATATTTGAATCTTCAATTAAATGTGATAGAATTGATTTAATTACTTTTTTAACCCCTTTTAATTTATTAAACGATGATGGTAAACTTGTTTTTGAATAATGTTTACAAAAGTAAATAGTTCGAAGAAATATCGCTAAAACGACCGGAAATCATTTTATTGATAAACAATTATTTTCTCGATAAAAGTTGTTTGAAATTTTTGGGAATGTCTGTTAATGTTTCATTAATTAGCTAATAATTTTTTTTGACTTATTAGGGCTAACAAAAGTGTGTTTAGTGAATAGTGTAGATTAGTGAAGGGATCGGTGAAGAAGATATTTGTGAATAAATATCTAAATATTTTGATAGAGGCACATGCATGAGGGTGGCATGGATGACTAGCCAAGGAATAAGAGGTGGTAAGTGACCTCTTTTGAAGCTTAAAATAGACCCTTAAGGCCACAAAAATTCATTTGTTAAGTGTTAGCTGAAAATAAGCAAGCATGTCTTCATCTTCTCTTGTCTCCTCTTTAACTTCTCAAAACCATATCAAATGAAGTCAAATCTTCACAAAACTCAAGCTTAGGACCTGATGCAATGTGGGAAACTTGAAGATCAAGCCAAAGAGTGGAGGCCATATGCTAAAGTGGTGGAGGAGAAAGTGGCCAAGAGAAAAAGAGAAGGGGAGACATGATCGAGAGCATATGGTAATAAAAGGTTGGATCTTTTGCTAGTGGGTGATAGTAGGACGTGTTCATAAGATTCTTATGTGCTTGTACTTGTGTTATCATGGATATAGGTAAGTTTACTCACTATATAATAGGATATATTGTGTGTGTGTGTGTTTGATTGTGAAATATAAAGTTAAAGTTGGTATGAACTAATTAAAGTTATACCCATGGACTCCTTGTTTTTGAAAGCAAATGGAAACTTTATATTATATATCATCACTTCTAGACCTTCTATAACTTGTGGCTTGGCCTTAACACTGTGTACAAATGATTTGTCGGCTTGTTTTTTGAATTGTTGTGAATATGAAAGTGTTTGTATAGAAATAGTCACTATAAACGCATTTTGAAATCCCCTTGCTTTAAGCGTGTTTAATTGGTGATATGTTCATATATTGTAACATAAAATATTTTAATTGTTCACATATTTTGGTGTATGGGATAGTAAAGAAAAGGTGTGGAAAGTTGTAGAACTTGCGAAACAAAGCTGTGATAGTTAAAAGCGAAAAGGTTGCTATGGATGCACATTGAGAATGCTTTGTGTTCTGTGATTTTTAATGTTAACTTTGGAAGAAAAACTTAGGAGTATTTTTTGTTTTAGTAAGTAAAATGTGTGTACTTATTCTAGTAAAAATATCAAGGTTTAAAAAGTTATATGAGTGATTAAACGAAGTAGCAAAAGTTATAACATGAATGGTTGCTATATGAACACTTTGAAAATACCTTTTTTTCTGAAATTTTAATATGATTTTGGAAGGTATCTTTATGGGGTTCTTTTCATCATTTATAGTTAGTCTAAGTACACTACTTACCGTAAAATAATAGATCTTAAATCAATTATTTAACTGGTGTAAACTGGTCGTAAAGTTCATGTAATATCCTATTGTTCTCTGTCTAGAACTTTATAGCATTTATAATGCAGTCTTTTATCTACCGCAGCATTCATAAATGATGTCTTAGACCTACTGCAACACTTTTAGGCTTATTGCATTATTTTGTTTAAATGCGCATTTAAAATAGTTTTTTGTGCTTTTAATGGTTTAAAACCAATTATAATATGGTATCTTTTATGGAAGTTCTAAAAACATGGATTAGTGCATGAAAAAAGATTAGAAATTTAAATATTCTACATAAATTTCTAATAATTGGATATTATATTTTGAAGAAAAGGTTTTCCTTTGCAGCATTTAAAATAAAAGGTCTTTTATTAAATTTCAAAATGTGTTATTTTTAAGTAATACTTTACGTGGATATTTAAAATATATTTGTAAGCATTTTTAAATTATTTATATATATAAGTATGGAAAAAGTATGTTAAGTATTTAATAAAAGAATGAAGGAAAATTTGGATTATAACACTTATGTTATAATATTTGGTTTTGTGAAGTTAATTAAAAGCATATTACCTTTTTAAAAAGTGTGTATATATTTATATCTTTAAAAAGAATGTTAAAGATAATGACAAGTACGAATTGGTTTTGGGTTTATTGTGACAATGTGTTGATAATATTTGTCTTTAACCCTTTTGATTATACTTATGAATATAATTAGATCGTTGAATAGAATGTTTGAAAGATAATTATAAGTGAAATGGTTTTGGTTTGTAGTGACAATGTTTAAGTAACATTCGTCTTTAACCCTTGTGAATATACTTAGACCTTTTAAATTTAAAGTTGATAACAAGTACAAAATCGTTTAGAAAGATAGAAAAAGTACATATTTAAATTAAGAAACCTTATTAAAGTTATGTAAAATTCTTATACCATCCGAGATATGTATATGAATACATTTTCAAGTATTGAAAATAGTACAAAAGAATAATGAAATTGTAGAATACATGTCTATATTTTTTATAAAGGTATTTTAAATATATATACACACACACACACACACACCATACAAGTAGAGAAAGGAAGTGAATAGAAGCACTGCGTATTCGTACGGTTTGAGAACCCTCGGAAAGGACTCGTTCATCTAAATTGTCTCTTACTTTTGGAACACATGTATAAGAGATCCCCCAGGGAGGATTCCTATACATAGTTCGCTTACTTCTCATGGAAGTGGTAATTGATTGAAGAAATTTTATTAGATAAAAGAAGTTTACTGATAAAAGAAGTTTTAATTAAAAGAATAAATTAATTAATATGGAGATTATAACTCGCTTATGGATAATATGGAGATCTTATCTAAATTTCTTTTAAATAAAATTAGTATTTTATTTAATATCGTCTTTTGTTTTATTAATTTGATTCTAAAACAATAAAGAATGGCATATAAAATAAGGTTTGAATATATCCAATATATTCATTCCTTAATTATGTGACAAAATAGTTAAACATAAGGCAAGTATGATTGTAAAGACCCGTAAATCCGTACTCCTTGAATAGACACTAATCTCCATTGATTAATTCAAGATGAACGAAAATACGAACCCTTAGGGGTTTAAGAAAAAGAATTTAGGAAAAGAAGAAGAAAAAGATAGAAAATGTAGATAGGGAAAAGAAGATAGAAAATTTTAAAGTAGAAGAAAAAGAGAATAGAACAAAATAGAACGGAATAGAAAACAACAGAATCACATCAGAATCTCACAATTCGCAGCGGAACAACATATAATAATAAATGAATAATCTTTAAACAAAGAACTATATCAGTTATTACATTACATCACATTTCATCATATCATCAGAGTGTACAACATCAACAACAATCAAACAATGCAGCGGAAAAAGAAATACTATATAAGTAATACGCCATGCCATCCAGCTTGCCTCCAGCAACTCCAGAATATCCAGAATATCCTGATAAACCTAACTCTTAACTGCCCGTGTGGAAATTGGTGGGCACCCAGAGTTTAGGAAGGAAAATAATAAACTCCAAGTCAGTCATGTGACTGGTGTGAGAACTCAAAACAGTTTATTTATCTTTAAAATCAAAATAGAGGAATATTTTTAAAGTCAATTCGCAATGCTTTTAAAAATGAGACTACCATAAGACCTCCTGCCACACACACAATGCAAATGCAGACTTGGAGAAGGTTTCTCCTTATGATAGTCAAAGATGCTTGATAC
The DNA here is from genome assembly GCA_030765085.1 of Allium cepa. Classification (NCBI taxonomy): domain Eukaryota; kingdom Viridiplantae; phylum Streptophyta; class Magnoliopsida; order Asparagales; family Amaryllidaceae; genus Allium; species Allium cepa. Next base: position 571,993,835 of record CM060937.1, on the reverse strand, counting down.
GTATTAAAATCAAATCAATTTTGATATTATTATTAGTGCATAGTGTAGAAGAAATTCATTTCGAAAGTAGAATATAAATCTTAGCCAGCATAGGTACCATTATATTATGCCTACTATAGCTACTTCCTGAGGAAGCAGGTTCTACAACTAAAACCGTACAAGTTTCGTAATGTTTCTTTGGATTTCCAACAAATGGTCAGGCCAAGGAACTTCCCATTGCCACATGAGAATGCCTCTGGAAAGACATCCCCGAGAACCAAATCGGAACTCTGCCAACACAAGGCCGGGTTACCCCTAACTGGGTAACTACTGACACGAGCACGCCATTCCCCGATCGTAAACGACCTTTCTCACGGGATCCCGATAACCAACAACCACAAAGTAATAAATTCGTAGTAACCACATAGGTTAAATATCTGGGCTCCATACCCTGATATCACCTCTATCCAGAAGGAAATGTACATACCCTAAAGGGTGCTACCCCTCATAACCTTGCCGCATCTTTCCTGTTTTGACCATTTCCGGGGTGTGAGGTTCGACGAAGTCACGTCCACAAAAACATACTTTATACAAAATCCATGCTTTGGGTCAACAAATGATCAACACAATGATCACCAAGATAGACGATCAAATAAACGATCCTATCACAATAATCAACACAATGATCATTTCAGCAATTCTCAGCATGTCACATTACCAAATTGGGAATATATCGCTGATAACTTCAACTATATAACCTCTGAGCTCGTACGTCTCAGAGAAGGGTGTTAAGCTAAAAGAATAAATTCTCCGCCACCAACAGAAATATATTTGAAAGAAATCGGCTTTATATCTCAAATTGTAATGTCAGACATACAATCCGTACAAGTCTGTTCCGGGATCGAACAAAACCGAAGGCACTTACAAAGAAGTCCTTGCAATCCGGATATTCACAATCCTGATCGGATTCACCATCACATATGGAGAACTCTATACCGTAGCTACTCGGTGCAGAGTAAATCGACAGGTCATCCTATCGCTCTCGCAAATACCGGGTCTTCAACACCGATCTTCAATGCAATTCACAACGACGTATCACATATTCGGAATGGGTTATACGACCCCATGGTCCTTTCCCGGTTAACCCGAATAGTGAGCGCTTATTCAAAAATAAGTGTGGCATTCACATTCAAACAAATCACATCAATTACCCATTCAAAGGGAAATATTGATAGTCGGTTATTGAACTATCATGGATATGCACACATCACCAGTTTCCAAATAATTTTCCAATTATTTATTTTCCAAAAATATCTTTACAAGATATATTTTTTCATACTTCAAAAAAAATAAATCAATATTTATTTTTAAACCAATTCCACTTTCTTTTATAAATTCCTTAGTGAATTTATATTCCAAATTATCCATGCATATACGATTTCAATTTATCATTTCAATTTATCTTCAAAAAGATAAATTCTCTAATATTCACTTATATTGGAAAAACAATTCCATACTTATTTAATAAGTAATTCACACATTTTATTTATTTTCAACACTTGGAAAATATTCAATATACTTAAATCAAAATTTAGTATATATTTCATTCTTTAAGGAAAATCATTCACTTTAACATATTTATTTGGGTCAAAACGAATGTTGCGTAAAACATCGTTACGACAACCCAAAATCACTAGTATAGGGATTCGAAATTAAAATAGATATATAAATCCCAATACTGTACAAAACATTTCCTTTCGGAAATTATTTACTATAACAACAGTGTTATAGTCCACTATTTCCTTTTCATTTCTCGAAAACGTCTATTTCAACAATAAATGTTGAAATCTATGGTTTCGAATCTCAACACAATTAAAACTTCGTTAGATCGTTTTAATTCAATTTAAACATCTCATTCAAAACATTTCCTTTAACATGTTATTCACTATTCAAAAACGTGAATATACTACGTTAACACATTTCATCCTTTTATACATTTTATTTAAAAGAATTATTCACTATTCAAAAACGTGAATATAACTCCATTAACAGGTTTCAACAATTTACTTATCAAAATAAGTCATTTGCGAATTTATAAAACAACGTTTATAAATTCCATTTCTATTTATTTATAAAAACTTCCTTTTTATAAATTCTTTTATTAACCTATTCCAGTTTATAACTCAATTATAAACTAAAAGTTCATATTATAAGTTAAATACTTACAAAACGATTATTTTACAAAATCGTTCCTCTAAAGACTTTCCAAACCATAAATCTTATAACTTATAAGATTCATTTATTTAACCAAATCTATTCTTTCAATAACTTCACAAATTTATAAATCTTACTATTTATAACTTCATCATTCATAATTTTATAAATTCCATTCACTTATGCAATCCATTTGCACTTCATTCAAACACTTATAAAAACTCGTTTTATAATGTCAATATTTCAATTTATAAATCTCTTAATATAAATCAATTTATATTATTATTCTAAAACATCTTTAATCTCCTTTATTATTTCACCATTTTGATTCATAAATAATTAAATTTCATAAATTCTATATTTAAACTTTTCACAATAAATTCTAAAATATCTCGATTAAACTATTTTATAACTCAATAGCATCATATTCTCAAAAATCAGTTTTTAACTATATTTCTCAAAAATCATAATTTTTATAACTTTGGAAATTATAACGTTTATTTATTTAAAATAGATCAAATTCCAAACATATAGTATATTTTCAAAAATCACTTTATAAATCATTTTAAAATTCCAAAACTTGGTCCAATGATGCTACACACCAAATAGTCAATCACGACTACAACGATATCATATGTCAATATGAAAATCCATCAAATATCAAAATATCTGAAATCAAATAAAAACTGTTGAGGAATCCAGTTGGATCCCTCCAACCTGTTTTCCTGTATCCAAAAACATTAGCCCAATACCAATTTCGCTCCAGTACGAAATTATCGCGGTATATGTTCTTATTAAATATTATCCGCTTAATAACGGCGTAATAAGGTCTCATCCGCTAAACAAAAATGTGGGAAATCAATAACTCCAATATATACATATGCCAATATATATATATATATATATATATATATATATATATATATATTGATATTATTTATAATACCAATTTCACTGTTTATGAAATATTCGCGGTATATGTTTTTAATAAATAACATCCGCTTAATAACGGCGTATAATGTCTATTTTAACAATCAATAGATATCAATTAACATTCAAACATGCATTCAAATATTTTAAATCTAACTATTTAAAATAAAATCGAAACTGATTCGATTGAGTGAGAAGTTCTCACCTTGGTTTCAATTTGGTTTTAGCGATTTATTTCGAATAAAATTAAACGGACGTTAAATTTTACCCAAAATTCTCACTAACTCCAAACGACTCCAAACCGACTCCATCGCGTAGTGCTCGTCCATACGATTCCAACGCAACTGAGTTTGCATTTTTTCGACCTCGTATGAAAAAGATATTGATTTTTGAAGTTACACGAATTAATTTATATACAAATTACAATAAAATTTATAATTTTTAAACCTATCACATTCCATAGCCGTTCGATCTAACATCTCCCCATCTGAACCGCACGTCCTCTTCTCCCTCTCCCTCACGCTTACAGCCGAACCCATTTGATTATTTAGGGTTAAATTTTTCATCTTCCACGTTGAATGAAAACACGATCAGGTACCTGCATCTCGAAGAGCACGACACGAGCTACTCTCGGCTATAACCTTGTTGAACTCGGTCGCCATATGTGTCTCGAATTGCGTGCCAAACCTGCATGCGTCGGCCCCATTTATCTCCCCCCTCGAGTCTCTAAAAACGATCACACCCGTATGGATCTGAAGAACACACTCCCCTCTACAACTTCTTAGTTGGTGATTTCGCGTGAATGTTTGTAGATTGAGAGATTATAGAAGAAGAAAACTGTCACTTTCTGGCCATTGATATGTTAGAGGCGGCTGGCCATTAGAATTTAGGGTTTTTAGTTTTTTTATTATTTTTTTTATTTTTTTAAGTGGGGGGCTATTTATAGAGAAAACCGAAACACTATTCATTCCGGAAATTCCGAACTCCGATTTACGCGCCGTAACCAGCGTTTCTAGGGTTTACCCCGCGTTCCGGACACAATGGAATAGGTTTCGGAAGCTAATTCGGAAGTATGTGCGAGTTATGGCTATAAACGCTCAATTTAAATTAAACCGATTTGAGCGATTTTCTAGGCGTTTTAATTTGTAACGGACAAACGGTAAATCCAATTGACTTGAAATTTGAAACCTTACAATAATATCACATTACGGATCCGATGAAACTAGTTTCGTCGAAATCCGAGACTTTTTGAAAAATGGCTATTTTAACTCGCTAAATTTAAATTAAAAATAAATCGATGCGTTTCGAGCTGCCACGATCAAACGATAACTCCGATTGACACGAAAACTGAAATCCGGTAATAACTAACTATTACGGATCCAATGGAACTGGTTTCGTTCAATTCTGAGACTGTTCAAAAATTGGCTATTTTCACTAGTCGATTTTAATATTAAAATATTCAATTTTCACAAATAAACTTTTAATTCGATTTTAAAAGTTCTAAAATATCATTCTAACTCCCATATGATAAAATAAAATTTTACAAATCATTTTCAATCATATTTAACCCAATTTTCAATTATTTCCATAATTTCACGTATTAAATTAACGATTAAATTATTCAATTAAATCCAATAATTCAAATAAAAATTTATTCGACTTAAAAATTCACTTATTAATATTTAAAATTAATTAAATATTCAAATTTTTAATTTCTAAAAATTCTGGGTCGTTACAATGATCAATTGATAACATGATGAATAAATAAGAATGAGTTAAAAGGAAATCACATAAGGGACAAAAAGGGAAGAAATAAAAGATGACAAAGATGAATGATTCATCTTATCCTTTTCAACAAACTTGATTTATGCAGCATTCAATTAGCACTCAATGAATCATTTTGACATTATTATGATATAAGCTAAGGAATAGCCAACAATAATTCATATGCATAAACTACTACCTTGTTTAAAATTGTTTGATATTAACAAAGCATTTAAACTATACAATTTGAAATATAAACATTAAATTTTATATGTACACACACACACACATATATAGTTATATCTATATAAAGATTAACATAAAACTTCTTAATTGATTCAAAATAAATCATATAACATTTAAACTTTCTGATGTATTTATGAACTTATACAAACTTAAATTAGTTAACAAAATATATATGTATACAATTAAATCATGAGATTCAACCTACATGATTTTTTTTATACAAAAGTGAAACATACTAAAATGAGCAATATATTAACAATCCTTTGAATACTTAAAAGGTATTAGTCATGTCAAATAGGATAACGAATTTATAAGTTTATTGCAATTAATTTATTATTAAAACATCCTTTAATAATGTGTAGGCTTCAATTACAATAAAATGTAGATAATAAGAACAAATAAACTTTCAAATTTAAAGAGATTCAATCTATCTGAAAAATTTGTTTTTAAAACAAAAGTAAAACACACTAAACTGAGCAATTATTAACAATCCTTTCGATATTTAAAGAAAGATATTAGTCATGTCAAATAAGTAACAAATTTATAAATTTATTATTATAAATTTATTATCCAAACATCCTTTAAACATATATGGGTTTCAATTACAGTAAGATGCAAATAATAAGAACAGATAAATTTTAAAATCTAAGGAGATTCAACCTATATGAGTAAATAATTATAAAACAAAAGGTGATACATACTGAACTAAGAAATATGTTAAAAACCCTTAAATAGTTAAAGAAGTATAATTGTGATGTTAAATAGGTTAACAAATTTAGAAATTAATTATAATTAATTTATTATCAAAACATCATTTAATCATATGTATGTTTCTATTATAGTAAAAATGTAAATAATAAGAACATGCAAACATTCAAATCAAAAAAAATTACATTCTGATTTGAATGTTTAACCATAGATCTAAAACTAAAGTATTGTCTAATCATATACAAGTTTCACTTTTGATTTATCTAAACAAAAAAACCAATCGATTCATATCATAAACAGTTTGAAATACATAAAAAAAATTCAAATCAAATGAGAAAATATTATACACATATAAATTAAGATATTCAATTTTGTTCATTAAAACATTATATGAAAATTATTAGAATAAAAAGATCAAACCTTAATTCCGAAGCTTCGAAATACACCTTAAAACATTAAATTTTTCCTCTAGATGTAGCCAATGAATCGTACCTTGAATGATGAATCAAGTCTCCTAGATATTGAAATCGACCTCCAAATGTTGCAAGGATCAAGAGGAATAAATCACTTTCATAATTGATTTTATTTGTATTTGATTTTAGGAATAATTGGAGCCATGGAAGATCTCATATTTTCAACCATTAGAGAAGGAGAGAATTAGAAATTACATAAAGAAGAATGAAAAATGAGAAACTCAATTGTACGTATAGAATGAATAAGTGAATATGTTTATTTGAAAGAAGGAAACCTTTCCCATTCTTTAATTCAAACTTCTCTAATTAATTCTCTTGATTAACTTTCTGTTTTCACTCCTATTTACATGGTATGGCGTAAAATTATGTGCCATCAAATGATTAATTATTACTAACTGAAATACTTTAGCCAGAGTCTTTAACTTTGAGTTGACTTCAATTCACCATAATACTAACCTCATATAACTGAGGGGATGAATCCTCTCTTGGATAGTGTTTCACTTCCAATGCTTCCACTCGACCCAACTATAGTCCTTTGATGGACATCGTGCCACGTTTTACTATAATCAAAGTGGAGCTTCCATATTGAATATCAATGGTATTCTCAAGTTACGAGAACTGTGTAAATCAGTCACATCGATATTCTCTGCTTGACCTTAGTTATATTAACCAATAGAAAACTATCTAGTGAGTCATTCCATAGTTATCCAATAACTATCAGTATGTAACCTCTAGATGCTCCCTGCTGTCATGAGTAATACACAGCCTAACATTTGGAGAGCATTACATACTAGTCTCAACGGATACATCGATATCCAGTCTCGATGCATCTTGACTAGGAACATTTAAAATGGTATATTTTTTTCATTGTGATAAATTACTCAAGTTACAACAATTTGTAACTGCTATCACAAAATATGCCATTTATGGTTTTTCTATTAAATATACTTTTAATTAAATTATTTAATTAATATAACCACGTTATATCAAGAACACAATAGAAAAAAAAACATATTTATTATGAACAAGATTGTTCAACGAGTTAGATATATGTAACAAATTACATAACTGACCCTAAGGCATACCTCTAACTCTATCAGCTATATTGTATGTATAAACTCATCTAACTCTTCTAGGATAAATGATAACAAATTCCATCCTGAAAGGAGATGATCTTCACCTCTACGTATTATTTGTTTATTATGAAAGAATCGGGGTTAAATTAACCGAAAATCTATCGATTGATTTTGAAGCGTCTAGTGAGCAGGTGAGTGTGCTTATATGAGATGACTCCAAATCGTAACCATTTCGAAACCATATACTGATCTACATTCTGGAAGCGCTTATGAAGAAAAATGTTACACAACTGCACTGTCCATCCTAAGGTTATGTCCAAGGGAGAGGTTAGCGTTAATATTTTGAACGATGCTATTGTGTGGAACAGTCTATCCCGAGGTTAATCCAAAGAGAGGACATTGTTAGCATTTGTCGTAGGACGAATGATATAATCAATGTGAAGATTCGAGATTCATTCGAGATGCTCGAATCCATGTAGAGATTCATGATCCGTAAGAGATGATGGAATCCATATGAGGACTTATGGAATGTTCGATATGCCAGAATCCGGAGAGAGATTCAAGATATGTTCGAGTGCTGACGACTCGAGTGATGAGATGTTGAATGTGACTTCATCGTCAATAATGATAGAAACTAGATTAAGGGGCATAGCCAAAGGGTTTAGCTAACTAAAAGGAATATTGTTCTGTATCTAATGATGCTTTTGGATATGCATGTAAGGGTGATGATACACAGTGTCGGTTGATCCGGTGTGGACCAACTATGTTTTTACTATAGAATACAATAGCCTATGATTTTTGTTCAATGTTAATAAACATATATATATATATATATATATATATATATTCGTTTAAATGTATTTTTTATTGAACTATTTTATTTTTCAAACTAATTAAATAAATATTTGTTGAATAAAATAAATAACTCAGAGTTCTTATTTAAACAAATATCTTATTCAAACAAATATTTTATTACAAATTCGAATAGTACAAATTAAAGATCTCATTGTACAAGTTTCAATTACAACACAATTTTCACTATATAATTTTTACATACATGTTTCACCTCACTACATAATTTACTCATCACTCGAATTTTATCTTCAACTCTTTTCCAGCCGGTATCCAGCATCCGAACTATCTGCAAAATAAACACTGACGCAGTAAAATTGAAAAAGGAATATTTTGCAATACCCAATGAAGTATGTATTTGAAAATATTATTTGCCTCGGTTATTTCGGTTGTTTGTCATCATTTCTTTTAATTCATCTTAAAGAACAACTTGTAACATGCATGGTGTATCACTGTACATGCCACAAGGTCATGCAAACCGATATATTTGCTTGTTAAAATAGTAGGGACAGGTGAGAAAAATGTCGAACCCAAGCCTAGACTGGATTCAACTCAAGTACAACGCAAAAACTACAAATGGAACTAGTCAACATTAACATGAATGCAAAGCAACAACACAACAATAGTCAGTGCATATTGATATGCATGTACACACATATCAGTTCAGCATGGCAATAGACTAGTCAAAGCACTCAAGTCTAACCAGCGTACAAGGATATGTATACATGAATGAACACATCAGTGGTGAACACAAAGGCATGTCACCAAAAATGTACAAATGAGCAGAAACCATAAAATCAAGCCAGCAAGCATAGTGCAGACCAACCAAGTGCAACATGATAGCAACTCAGAGACAAACAGCAAGTTTACGCATGCAGCCTCAACAAAACATACCACGTGACAGCATGTAGTATGGAAACTTCTATTAAACCAGACTACAAATTCAGAGCAAATCAACATGAAACCGAGCCAGTTCTATATATATGCAAAAGAGGTGACAACAAAGCTTCAAACATTCTCAGGAACTTCACAATGCAACCAGACTCCATCCAAACAAGCAAACATTTCAACATGTACAAGTTTATATGCAGTGACAACCAAACAAGTCAACATGAACATGGATATGCATGCATTTAGCACATAAATATGTGTATACACATGCATACACACACACACACACACATATATCAGTTCAGAAAATACACCAGGTCTATTAACCTAGACAAATATAACAGCAGCAAAAACAGTGAAGGAGCCGAGGAAAATTATCAGCGGCAGTTTGAATAATCTTCAGGTAATCGAAGTTAAGTCAAAATATGTCTCAAATTCAAATGCAAGCTGAAAGCGATTTGAACAAGTTGTTGGCTGTCACGACCCGAAATTCAGCGTTCAGAAATCGACATCAAATACCTTACTTGTATTCGACTGCCGGAGATTCAAACGTTGAACTCCAATTTGGATGGAGCTTATAACAACATTAGATGAATATAAACAGCGGAAACAAAAGATGCTATTATATATCACAACACAAATACAACATCATCACAATATTCAATTACAACAATTTTAATCCCATTATCAGAGTGATATACACAAGATACAATAACAGGATGAAAACACTATAGTGAGACAATAACAATGACTTCAAAAATTTCTAACATACTTCGACTTTGAGAAAATCTTCCAAAAACTCCAAACACTTCAAAAGGTTTCCAAGGCCAACAGCTTCCAAAATCCGATAGCTTCCAAAAGTCTTAAAAGATTCCAAGTTAACACCAAAACACGGATAACCTGCTTCTAGGCTGCCCGTGTGTAAAATTATGAGCACCCAGAGTTTAGGAAGGGAACAATAAACTCCAGGTCAGCCATGAGACTGGTATGAGTAAACAAAAACAGTTGTTTATACAAAACAATTTATAAAAGAAATCTGTTCATGCTTTTGGAAAATGAAACTACCATAAGGCCTCCTGCCATACACAAAATAAAATCGCACAATTGGAGGAGATTTCTTCTTATGATGGTCAAATATGCTTGATACGAGAAAACTCTTTCGATATTATTATTAGTGCATAGTGTAGAAAACATTTCGAAGTATAATATTAATCTTAGCCAGCATAGACATTTCGTACTATGCATACTATAGCTACCATCTAAACAGTGGTGACCACCATAAGTAAATGGTAGGTTATACAACAAAAACCGTACACGGCTCATATTGAATGATTGGATTTCCAACAATGGTTAGGCTACAAAACTTCCCTATCATATGGAACGCCTCTGGAGGGACACCCCCAAGAACCAAACTGGATCTCTGCCAACACAAGGTCGGGTTATCTCTATAACTAGGTAACACCTACAAGTATGTCATCCCCGGTCATTACCGACCTTTATCTCGGGATTCACCAAAAATAGCAACAACCACACAGTTAAATATCTGGGCTCCATACCATGATACCACCTCTTATCCAAAAGAAAATAGATATACCCAAGGGGCGCGACCCTTAAAAAACCTTGCCGCAACATTCCTGTTTCGACCATTACCGGGTTGTGAGGTTCGACGAAGTCTCGTCCACAAAGCTACGTTTTCACAAAAGCCATGCTTCGATCAACAAATGATCAGCAGCACTCAGCAAGCCACACTACCGAGTTGGGAGTATATCACTAATAACCATCAACTACATAACCTCTGAGCTCGTACATCTTAGAGAAGGGTGTTAAGCTAAGAGAATAAATTCTCCGCCACCAACATAAATGTATTTGAAAGAAATCAGCTTTATATCTCAAAGTGTACTGTCAGACATACAACTATAAAAGTCCGTTCCGGGGTCGAACGGAATCGAAGGTACTTCCAAAGAAGCCTTTGCAATCCGGGCATCCAAAATCCCGATCAGACTCCCCATCACATATGGAGATCTCTATACCGGAGCAACTCAGTATAGAGTCATTCGATAGGTTATCCTATCATTCTTGAAGACACCCGGTCTTCACCACCGTCTTCAAATGCTATCCATTCCGTCGTATCACTATTCGAAATGGGTTATATGACACAAAGGTGCTCTCTCGGGTAAACCGAATAGTGAGCGCTCAATTTAAAAACACGTAGATATATCAATCACAAAGATTCATCATTAATATTCGATGTGGGTTTTGGATAACCAACTGGAATCCGACTCCCTGTTGCATCGAAATTCAGTTGCCGTTTTACGGGCCAATGGGTTTTCACATTCGAACAGAAACAAATAACAAATATCATAGTTCAACATAAAGCAATTCACATCACATGGTATCATAATCACCAATCAGAGATATCAATCCAATACACAGCATTCAATAATAATCAATCATCTACAATTAAGATGAATTAATCATGTGAATTAAATTAATTAACCATATAATTACTTTTATTAATTATCTTTAATCAATGATTAGTTATCCTTAATTTTAAATTAATTAATCCTTAATTAATTAAATATTAATTATCAATTAATTAAATCCTTAATTATTAGTTAATTAAATCCTTAATTATTAATTAATTCTTAATCGCCTTCATTAATTAATTATTCCTTAATTAATTACCTTAATTAATTAATTTAAATTGTTAATTAATTAAATCCTAATTACTTTTATTAATTAATTATTCCTTTATTAATTAATTATTAATTACAAATTAATTAGCCACAATTATTAATTAATTAACTTTTAATATTAAGTAATTAACTAAGTAGTTATCTTTAAGTACTTATCTTAACAAATCATTAATTACTTAATAAATAAAAAGATAAACCATTTTATCTATGTTAATTACTTTAATTATCATTTAAACTATGTTTAATAAACCATCATTGTCACATTTGGTTAATTTATGATCTTAAAGTTGGATTATTGTTTAGAAAACATTTCATTTTTCATAATTGTTTACTTAATTACAATAATTAAGTTTATTTAAAATAAACATTTAAAATTAAGGCTATATATGTACTAAACCCTTTAACTTAATTAAATTAAATTATAAAAACCTTTACTAATTTAAATTTAACTTGAAAACAATTATTTGGAAAACATGGATTGAGAATGTTTTAAATTTTGATTTCATTTTAAAATTTTGAAAACTATTTTCAGTCGATCCCAAGGGTTACCCCGAGTCAAATACCTATATGCTTCTAGTTTCCCCCGAGTCAAACCCCAAACTAACCCGTATGCTTTTCAAAACCTCAACTTTTTTTTAAGTTTTTATAAAACCTGATACACACTTGAAAATACCCGGACTCAAACTAGAGCAAGTACATGAACACCCCGAAGATAACTTTGAGTCACCAATGCTTCTTCCCAACCCAAATTTCTGATACCACATCGACACCGTGCACATGCACGGGCATTCCAGCCAACTCCGATCGGTGTTACGACCGTCGATAAGTCTACGACAACTTCCTCTGGCCACTAGAGCACCCAGAACCCTTGAACGATGGCAAATTTACGATTTAGCTATCTGACCGGACCTGGAGCAAAACCGACGCCCCTAAAACCACCACTTGCTTCCACCTCTGACCATCTATAGTCACCCGAACATAGCCAAAGCTTCGTCGACGTCTGATGTTTCGATCCCCCTATGTCCGGTGTGTTCCGGTTCGACGACGACGCTGCAGTTGAACAAATTCCGACCATTACCAAATACGAGCTTTAAACCCTAGATCATCAAAGTTAAGCCACCTTGATGATCGAAAATTTTTCCAAGCATTTTTCCCAAACTCCCCGACCATCAAACAAGCTTCAACTTCAATCTCGACACCCCTCATGTCGATGATCACCAGAATTCGAAAAAAATCCCAATATCGTTCAACTTTAATTTCCTCGATCGATAGTTCATTAAAAATCTTGATTTTTCTTTCAAAAATCATTATTTTTAATAATGTTTCAGATGGCATACCTGAAACTAGGATTTACAATGTTTGAATTTTAACAAAATTTAAATTATGCCTATATTTTCAAATTTCTAGAAACACTTTAATTTATTTTTGCTTAAATCTATTTTTAAAACTTAAATCATGTTTAAATAAGAAACTTCTCTTTGAATTCCAAAGTCTAATAATGATTGAAGAAGAAGAAATCGAAATTTGAACAGGTTTTTGTTACTGTAAACTGTAACAGAGTCCAGGTTCATATGCACAGACATGCACGCCTCATTATCATATATATATATATATATATATATATATATATATATGCATGCAAATACAAATTTTCAATTCAAAACAACATATTTTAGTTCAAATCAAACAGGATTTACTCACCTGAGTATTTTGAACAGAGGAATCCTGGAACTGTTATTAAGTTGAATATCTGAAAGTTGCTCTCTATTTTTCTCTTTTGACCCTGGTTGTTTTAATCTGAAAATCCTCTGATTTAGTTGAATTAAGGCTTTGAATTTGCTTGAGGTTGAAGTTGAAATCCTTGCTCTTTTGAAATTGGAAATTGTTTTGATTTACTAGATGGAGATGCTTTCCAGGCTTTAGATTTTGAACTGTTTTAATTTCCAGATTTTTTTTCTTCTTCTTTGTTTTGAAATTTGTTTGATGATTTTTTTTCTTCTTTCTTTCTGGTTTGAGAAAGTTATACAAGCTTCATTTTTTTCCTTTGTAGTTTGCAAATGTTAAAAGAAATGAAAGGGAGGAGATGAAATAACTTATATAGCTTTATTTTCTTTCTATGAATTTCTTAAAAATAAAAAATAATGCGATGACACTTGTTAATTTTCTTTCTTGAATTATAACACTTGTTAATATTATGTGTTAATAATTGAACACTTGTTAATTAATATGTTACTAACCTTACATGTATCCTTTGCATGAGGAAAATGATTTTTATATATATTTTTAAATTGTTTTTCCTATTTTAAAAAATACTTTTCCGATTATATGCAAATTTAAAGAAGAAATGTTTTAAACTAATTTCACATTATAATTATTATTTTAAATACAAATTATTTTTCTAAGACATTTATTAAAATTTCAAATCAAATTCAATTACAAATTTTAATTACAATCTATTTATACACAAAAAAATCAACACTAATTCTATTTATCTTGAAAATTTTCAAATTAATTCCAAATTAAATCCCAGAAATTCAAATTAATTACTAACTTTAAATTGATAAAATTTGAGGATGTTATAGATTCCCCCCTTAAGAGAATTTCATCCTAGAAATTTGAAAGAGAGAGAAATAAACAAAGAATATACGAATATAGAAAAAAGATAGAGAATGGCTTACCAGATTAAGCCAAGATATTCACTCGGCAATTGAGATAGGACTTCTGCATACTATCCTCTATTTTCCAAGTACATTCTTTTGGATCACCAATCCATTGCACTTTAACCAGTTTCACAACTTTATTCCTGGTTGCTTTTCATCACGATCAATGATCTTTATCGGCTCTCTCTTTACTGTCAGATTTAGTGTGATCTCCAAATCGTGCTGAGTAGCTTCTTCAACAATCTGGATCGTGCACATATTTCCAAAGATGTGAAACGCGAAACACATCATGTATGCCAGATAACCAGCTGGGTAGCTGCACTCGATATGCTAAAGGATCAATCCTCTCCAGAATAGGAAAAAGACCAATATAACGCAGTGCCAATTTACCAGTTTTCCCAAATCTCAACACACCACGCATCGGAGACACTTTTAGAAATGCAGAATCTCCAACCTAGAATTCCAAATCTCTTCTTCTACGGTCGTAATAACTCTTCTGACGACTTTGAGCAGTTATCAATTTCTTTCTAATAAAATCAACTTTTTCTGTGGCTTCTTTTATCATATCTGGTTAAAGAACGTGTCTATAACCTGATTTGATCCAACATGCAGGTGATCGACATGGACGACCATATAAAGCTTCAAAAGGAGCCATTTCGATACTGGCCTGATAGCTATTGTTATATGAGAATTCAACCAGATGCGAATGGTCCTCCCAAGAACCACCAAAAGTCGAGAATACAAGAACGCAAAAGGTATTCTAATATTCGATTAATCCTTTTAGTCTGCCCATCAGACTGCAGGTGATAAGTAGTGCTGAAGTTCAGTTTGGTTCCCAATGCAGCTTGAAATGTGTCCCAAAATCTACTAGTGAAGATTGGATCACGATCAATCAGTATACTGCTTGGTATATCGTGGAGACGAACAATCTCTTTTATATACAATTCGGCCAACCTTGCCGCTGTTCGGGAAGATTTCACTGGTATAAAGTGGGCTGTCTTAGTCAAACGGTCCACAATAACCCAAATTGCTTCATTCCCCTTTTGAGTGCGGGGCAACCCGTCGATGAAATCCATAGATACTTGATCCCACTTCCACTTTGGTACCTCCAATGGTTGGAGTAGACCCATCATGTTCTTCTGATCACTTTTAATTTGTTGGTAAGTAGCACAACGACTGACATAGATAGACATGTCCGTCTTTATTGTTTTCCACCAAAAAGTTCTTTTGATATCTCTATACATCTTATTAACTCCTGGATGGATACTGAGTTTAGACTTATGACACTCGTCTAAAACTTTACATTTCAGATTAGGGATATCTGGAACACACATTCTGCCTTTCAGTTATATAATTCCTTTATTATCAACTTTAAAACTGGTATCTTCTCCATGGCATATCCTTTTATAAATTCCTCAAAGAAACTTGTTTTCTTTCTGCTTTCTTGCTATCTTTTTAAGAAGAGTAGGAGAAACAACAAGATAAGCAAGAATAGCATGCTTCCTACTCAATGCATCGGCAACTACATTGGCTTTACGAGGCGTATACAGAATGTCTAGGTCATAAGATGCTAGAAATTCCAACCAACGTTGCTGCCTTAGATTCAAATTTTTCTGGGTGAAGAGATATTTTAGAGATTCCTGGTCGGTGAATGATTCAAAATTTTCACCTAAAACCAAGGAGGGTTTATTAAGTATAAATATTAAGTTAAGTTAAATTTTTAAATCTTTTAGGAAAGATGAAAGGAATTCTTACCCAGAAGATAGTGTTGCTAGATTTTCAAAGCGAAAATTACTGCTAAGAGTTCGAGATCATGGGTTGGGTAGTTGTTCTCATGCGGACCTAATTGTCTACTCAGGTAGGCAATTACTTTCCCATTCTTCATTACCACCAAACCCACACCATCACCACAAGCGTCAATATAAACAGATAAGTGTTGATTCTCGTTGATAATAGCCAGAACAGGAGCAGCAGTCAATCTCCTTTTTAACTCCTTGAAAGCTTCATCACATATCGGAGTCCAATCAAATTTTGCATTCTTCATTGTTAGCTTAGTCAACGGAATAGCTATCTTAGAAAAATCCTGAACAAATTTTTTTTAATATCCTGCTAAATCCAGAAAACTTCGAACTTCTTTCGAAGTTGTGGGTCGCTTCCAATCTAGAATAGAAGAAATCTTGCCCGGATTAATAGAGATTCCCTCTTCATTAACAATGTGCCCGAGAAATCTGACTTCCTTGTCCTAAAAATGGAATTTGAAAAATTTGGCAAATAGAATGTTCCTCCTTAATATTTCCAAAACAATCCTTAGATGCCTAGCATGCTCCTCTTCGGTTTTGGAGTAGATTAAGATATCATCAATAAACACGAGAACAAATTTGTTCAATACTTCTTGGAATACACGAGTCGTTAAGTCTATGAAGTACACAGGAGCATTTGTTAGTTCGAAAGGCGTAACTAACCATTCGTAGAAAATGCCTGGACCTGTGAAAGCAGTCAAGTGAACAAGTCTTCGGCAATTTGTAGCTGATCGAATCCTTGAGCTAGATCCATCTTTGAAAAGAATTGAGCGTCATGTAGTTGATCAAACAAATCATAATTCTAGGTAAAGGAAATTTGTTTTTGAGTGTTAGTTTATTGAGATCGTGATAGTCTATGCACAATCTCAAAGATCTGTCAGACCTAGCAACGAATACCACAGCTGAACCCTATTTGGAAACACTAGTACGTATCAATCCTTTCTCTAGCAAATCACGGGTTTGCTTGACTAATTCTACCCTTTCCCTGGGTGCCATCCTGCGACTTGCGTGAACGATGGGACGATCATTTGGAACTAAGTCAATTTTGAATTCAATTTCTCTATGTAGGGGTAAAGATTTGACCTCTTCGAACACATATGGAAATTCCTGGACAATAGGTTTGGACTCCAGATTAGGTTCGGGATATCCCAAAGTATACATCAGTTTATCTCTCTTAGGACTCGGATCCTCACAAGAGATTTCATTGAAATTCCTAAATTTGGATCTGATCAAAATTGTTCGATTGTTACAATCTAATTTGGCTTCGTACTTTATTAGCCAATCCATTCTGAGTAAGATTTCAAATTCATTAAAATCGAGAATGGAAAGGCTGATAGGAAATCTATAACAAGAATACGAGATAGGAACATCTCTACATCGTAGACAAAAATTTGCCAGACCATCAACTGGATTTTTCACACAAACTGGCTCGTCAACAAATTCAGGCTTTAGTTTTAATTCATTTACGGTTTGTTGGGAGATAAAGCTATGTGTAGTGCCCGTGTCGAACAATACTCTAACAACTCTATCATAAATGATAAGGTTACCTTCTAAAATCCTTTTTCTTTGTCCTCCTTTGAAGTTGAGGGGTCATCTTTTATGGCATACATTTTCGCTACTTGTGCTTGCTTCTTTTTCGGGCAATGTTTAGCTTCATGACCTCGCTTGTGATAATAAAAGCATCCCTTAGTTCTTCGACTTGTCTTCACAGGCTGATATTCCTTTACTTGTTTCTTTGGCTTCTTACAATTGTTTGAATAATGGCCTTTCTCCTTATTACTCCTCTTCTCCTTGCCTTGATCCGGTTCCTTCCCTCTTAACTTCCTTTTCTTCCAATTTGGATTGCCTGAACTTCCCTTCACTTTCCCCTTCACTTCCGGAACTTCCTATATATCCAGAGTAGCATATTGATAACCCATATCGATCAAGTCCGAAAAGGATTCTTTTATGTGCGTAGTCATCTTTTCATGGTACTTCTTATTCGTTCCCCGAATGAATCTTTCATTCTTCTTCAAAGGTGTATTCACCAGCTCCGAACCAAAACGAGATAATTCGTTGAATTTATTCAAATACTCCTCAAACGATAAACTTCCCTGCTTCAAATTCATGAACTCGTGGTACATTCGGGAGATACCAGCAGATGGCATGTACCGCTGCTCAAACACCACTTTGAATCATCTCCAAGTGAATTCATCTTCCGGCTCATCCACAATAATAGTCTCCCACCAAGCTAGAGCTTCCTTTTGGAGTTGCCAAGAAGCTACTAGTCGCATTTGATCATCTTCCAACTTGAGCCCTCTATAAATTCTTTATCATGATCTAATCCAGGCTTGGGCTTCGACAATAGATTCCTTGCCAATGGACGACTTTCCACCAAGTCTGGGAAAACTTCTATATAGATCAGCCAGATTCGACTGAGGTTGAGTAGGTATAGGTGTTGTTATAGGGACTTGACCACTTGTAGTGGTATTTCCCCATCCCCTACCTTGTCCTCTTCTTCAGCTCATTCTCACTATCTATAAATAGTAAGACAACTTAATTTAGGCACACAGACAAGATATCTTTGGGAATATCAATAATTAAAAGAAATAGACCAAGAAATTTTTAGCGTTTCGGTCTCTTGGTTTATACTCAATCTAGAGTATATTTCACCCTATCTCTAATGAGCCACCTAACGTGTTATACTCCGTAGCTAAAGTTCTTACTCAACCTTTAGCTCTGATACCACTTGTCACAACCCGAAATTTAGCATTCAGAAATCGACATCAAATACCTCGCTTGTATTCTACTGCTGGAGATTCAAAAGTTGAACTCCAGTTCGGATGGAGCATATAACATCATTAGATGAATATAAAAAGCGGAAACAAAAGATGATATTCACAAATACAGCATCATCACAATATTCGATTACAACAATTTTAATCCCATTATCAAAGTGATATGCACACGATACAATAATAGGATAAAACACCACAGAGGGACAATAACAGTGACTTCAAAAATTTCCAACATACTTCGACTTTGAGAAAATCTTCCAAAAAATCCAAACACTTCAAAAGGTTTCCAAGGCCAATAGCTTCCAAAAGACTTCAAAAGATTCCAAGTTAACTCCAAAACACGAATAACCTGCTTCTAGGCTGCCCGTGTGGAAAATTATGGGCGCCCCAAGTTTAGGAAGGGAACAATAAATTCTGTGTCAGTCCTGGGACTGGTATGAGCAAACAAAAACATTTGTTGTATAAAACAATTTATAAAAGAAATCTGTTCATGCTTTTGGAAAATGAAACTACCATAAGACCCCCTCCCCCTCCCCCCCCCCCCCCACACACACGATGCAATTGCACAATTGTAGGAGATTTCTTCTTATGATAGTCAAATATGCTTGATACGAAAAACTCTTTTGATATTATTATTAGTGCATAGTGTAGAAAACATTTTGAAAGTATAATATTAATCTTAGCCAGCATAGACATTTCGTACTATGCCTATTATAGCTACCATCTAAACAGTGGTGACCACCATAAGTAAATGGCATGTTATACAACTAAAACCGTACAGGGCTCGTATTGAATGATTGGATTTCGAACAATGGTCAGGCTAAGTAACTTCCCTATCAAATGGAACGGCTCTAGAGGGACGCCCCCAAGAACTAAATCGGATCTCTGCCAACACAAGGTCGGGTTACCTCTGTAACTAGGTAACACCTACAAGTATGTCATCCTCGATCGTTACCGACCTTTATCTCGGGATTCAGCAACAAATAACAACAAGCACACAGTTAAATATCTGGGCTCCGTACCATGATACCACTTCTTATCCAGAAGAAAATAGATATACCCAAGGGGCGCGACCCCTAAAAAACCTTGCCGCAACATTCCTGTTTCGACCATTACCGGGTTGTGAGGTTCGACGAAGTTTTGTCCACAAAGCTACACTTTTCACAAAAGCCATGCTTCGATCAACAAATGATCAACAACACTCAGTATGCCACACTACCAAGTTGGGAGTATATCACTAATAACCATCAACTACATAACCTTTAAGTTCGTACGTCTCAGAGAAGGGTGTTAAGCTAAGAGAATAAATTCTCCGCCACCAATAGAAATGTATTTGAAAGAAATCAGCTTTATATCTCAAAGTGTAGTGTCAGACATACAACCATACAAGTCCGTTTCGGGTTCGAACGGAATCGAACGCACTTCTTGGAAGCCCTTGCAATCCAGGCATCCACAATCCCGATCGGACTCCCCATCACATATGGAGATCTCTATACCGTAGCAACTCAGTACAGAGTCATTCGACAGGTTATCCTATTGTTCTCAAAGACACTTGGTCTTCACCACCGTCTTCAAATGCTATCCATTCCGTCGTATTACTATTCAGAATGGGTTATATGACACAAAGGTCCTCTCTCGGCTAAACCGAATAGTGAGCGCTCAATTTAAAAACACATGGATATATCAATCACAAAGATTCATCATTAATATTCGATGTGGGTTTCGGATAACCAACCGGAATCCGGCTCCGTGTCGCATCGAAATTCAATTGCCGTTTTACGAGCAAATAGGTTTTCACATCCACATAGAAACAAATCACAAATATCACAGTTCAGCACAAAGCAATTCACATCACAAGGCATCACAATCGCCAATCAGAGATATCAATCTAATACGCAGCATTCAAAAATAATCAATCATCTACAATTAAGATGGATTAATCATGCGATTTAAATTAATTAACCACATAATTGCTTTTATTAATTATATTTAATCAATGATTAGTTATCCTTAATTTCAATTTAAGTAATCCTTAATTAAATAAATCTTAATTATTAATTAATTAAATCCTTAGTTATTAATTAATTAAATCCTTAATTATTAATTAATTCTTAATCACCTTCATTAATTAATTATTCTTTAATTAATTACATTAATTAATTAATCCTTAATTGTTAATTAATTAATTCCTAATTATTTTTATTAATTAATTATTCCTTAGTTAATTAATTATTAATTACAAATTAATTAGCCTCAATTGTTAATTAATTAACTTTTAATAATAAGTAATTGATTAAGTAGTTATCCTTAAGTAATTATCTTAACAAATCATTAATTAATTAATAAATAAAAAGATAAACCATTTTATCTATATTAATTACTTTAATTATCATTTAAACTATGTTTGATAAACCATCATTATCACATTTGGTTAATTTAAGATCTTAAAGTGGGATTATTATTTAGAAAACACATCATTTTTCCTAATTGTTTACTTAATTATAATAATTAAGTTTATTTAAAATAAACATTTAAAATCAAGGTTATATATGTATTGAACCCTTTGACTTAATTAAATTATAAAAACCTTTACTGATTCAAATTTAACTTGAAAACAATTATTTGGAAAAAATGGATTGAGAATGTTATAAATTTTGAATTCATTTTAAAATTTTGGAAACTGTTTTTAATCGATCCTGAGGGTTACCCGGGTGCTCCCCGAGTCAAATACCTATATGCTTCCAGTTTCCCCCGAGTCAAGCACCAAACTAACCCGTATGCTTTTCAAAACCTCAACTTTTTTTTTAAGTTTTTATAAATCCCGATACACACTTGAAATACCCAGACTCAAACTCGAGTCAACGCACGAACACCCCGAAGACAACTTCAAGTCACCAATGCTTCTTTCCCAACCCAAATTTCTGGTACCACATCGACACCGTGCACATGCACGGGCATTCCAGCCAACTCCTATCGGTGCTACAATCGTCGATAAGTCTACGACAACTTCCTCTGGCCACTAGAGCACCTAGAACACTTGAACAATGGCGAATTTACGATTTAGCTATCTTACCAGACCAGGAACAAAACCGACGCCCTAAAACCACCACTTGCTTCCACCTCCAACCATCAGTGGTCACACTAATGTAGCAAAAGCTTCGTCGACGTCTTATGTTTCGATCCCCCTATGTCCGGTGTGTTCCGGTTCGACGACGACGCTGTAGTTGAAAAAATTTTGACCATCATCAAATACGAGCTTTAAACCTAGATCATCGATGTTAAGCCACCATGATGATCGAAAAATTTTCCAAGCATTTTTCCCAACTCCTCGACCATCACACAAGATTCGGCTTCAATCTCGATACCCCTCATGCCGACGATCACCAAAATTCGACAAAAATCCCAATATCGTTCAACATCAATTTCCTCGATCGATAGTTCATTAAAAAATTTGATTTTTCTTTCAAAATCATTATTTTTAATAATGTTTCAGATGGCATACCTAAAACTAGGATTTACAATGTTTGAATGTTAGCAAAATTTAAATTATTCCTGTATTTTCAAATTTTCAAAAGCACTTTAATTTATTTTTGCCTAAACCCATTTTTAAATTTTAAATTATGTTTAAATAAGCAACTTATATCTGAATTCCAAAGTCTAATAATGATTGAAGAAGAAGAAACCAAAATTTGAACAGGTTCGTATTACTGTAAACCTAAAACAGAATTCAAGTTCATGTGCACAGACATGCACGCCTCAATATCATATATGTGTGTGTGTGTGTGTGTATGCATGCAAACATAAATTTGCAATTCAAACCCAAATATTATTCATAACAATAGATTTTAGTTCAAATCAAACAGGGTTTACTCACTTGAGTATTTTGAATAGAGGAATCCTGGAACTGTTATTAAGTTGAAAATCTAAAAATTGCCCTCTATTTTCTTTTGACCCTTGCTGTTTTAATATGAAAATCCTCTGATTTAGTTGAATTAAGGCTTTGAATTTGCTTGAGGTTGAAGTTGAAATCCTTGCTCGTTTGAAATTTGAATCTGTTTTGATTTATTAGATGGAGATGCTTTCCAGGCATTAGATTTTGAAGTGTTTTAATTTCCAGGTTTTTTTCTTCTTTGTTTTGAAATTCGTTTGATGATTTTTTTCTTCTTTCTTTTCTAGTTTGAGAGAGTTATACAGGCTTCTCTTTTTTTTCTTTGTAGTTTGCAAATGTTAAGAGGAGATGAAATAGCTTATATAGCTTTATTTTCTTTTTATGAATTTCTTAAAAATAAAAATAATGTGATGACACTTGTTAATTTTCTTTCTTGAATTATAACACTTATTAATATTATGTGTCAATAATTGAACACTTGTTAATTAATATGTTACTAACCTTACATGTGTCCTTTGCATGAGAAAAATGATTTATATATATATTTTTAAATTGTTTTTCCTATTTTATAAAATAATTTTCCTATTATATACAAATTTAAAGAAGAAATGTTTTCACATTATAATTATTATTTTAAATGCAAATTATTTTTCAAAGACATTTTATAAAATTTCAAATTCAAATTCAATTACAAATTTGAATTACAATCTATTTATAGATGAATAAATCGATACTAATTCTATTTATCATGAAGAAGTTCAAATTAATTCCAAATTAAATCTCAGAAATTCAAATTTATTACTAATTTTAAATTGGTAAAATTTGGGGACATTGGCCGTAAAAAGTGAAAAAAATTCAAATATACTTAGACATATACAGTTGAAGGATGATGAAGTCAACCAATGAACAAGTCAGATATCAGGAGGTCAGCACTTCTCAAATTCAAGTCATAGGAGAAAAGAACAGAACCGATTCAAAACAAGTCAGAATCATCGCAATCGTTCAAGCAAGAATCAATGGTTGTGCATGGTTATTGAAAATTTCAAACCAGAATATACGAAACAAAGTTATAGGGTTTCATTACCTATAAATGCACAAAATCATCATCGACAAATCATAGAGTTAGAATTTGAGCAAAACAATAGTGCAACTAAAGTACAAAATCACATAACGATTTTATATACCATTCGAACTCAACCTTGAAGCAGCCGAAGAAAATCGAAGAACATTGATTGAAGAAGCACCGAAGCGAATTGAGGAACGAAAGCATCAATCAATTTGAGCTACTAATTCCAAGCGGCCGCATCAAGTAAATAAAAACCCTAATGTTTGAGAGCAAACAAAAGGAATGGCCGAAGAAATTACTCGGAAGAAAATCAAAATGGAAAGAGTCTTTTCTCTATTATGTTTGGGTCGTGCTTTATTTTTATATTGGGCTGTAATTTTTAAAATAGGGTATTGATTTTTAAGTTTTATTTTGTAACTTTCTTATCTAAAAATTTGGTAAATTTCTAGTTGTGTAACTAGATACAAACTATGGGACGTAGTTTGAGAAATCGCAACTCAGTGGCTGAGTTGTGGTAGGGTTTTGAGCTTAGAGTTAGGTTAATCGAGTTAGCAGGTATCGCTAGTTTACATGTTTTTGTAAGCGAATGATTACTTAATTTCTAGCAGAAACCTTGGAGGCATCACGTAGGTAGTTTTTGCCAAAGCTGGGTAAATCTATTTATGATCTTTTCTGCATTGCTTTCTGCATTTGTTTTTATTTCGACAATAATTTTTAGTAGACCCTATTCACCCTCCCCCTCCTCTAGGTTGAAAATGATCCTACAAGTGGTACCAGAGCTAGGAACAATAACATTTTCCATTTCAAATTTTGTTTTTTTTAAATAAATAGCTTCTTTTGATAATGCTTTTGCTGATGTCTTCCATAGCTAGACCACCCTTGTTCAACAGTGAATATGCATATCGGAAAAGTAGAATGAACTTTTTTCTGAAAACCATATATGCATGGAATATTATTGAAAAAGGATATAGGACACCAACAGTAATGGTAGATAATCAAGAAGTTGAAAAACCTACGGATCAATGGATAGTTCTTAAAAATAAACTGCATACTACTAATGCTAAAGTTATAAATTCTATTATTTTCTCACTATATCAAATTGAATTTAACTGTGTCTCATATTGTTTAACTGCATAGAAAATCTAGTACATGCTTGAAGTTGCTCATGAAGGAATCTCCCATGTCAAAGATTCTTTCCTTGCCATGTATAGTAGCGAGTATGAGAACTTCACAATGGAAAAGGATGGAAGTGATGAAGATAATGATGAACGCACTGGCAGTGAGAGTGAAAATGCAAATTTGTGTTTTCAAGGAGAAACAAGTGACAGCGATGACGGCGAGCTAAGCGAGATGTTAAGACTTACTCACTCTCAATGACTTATATATTTTAATGAAATAAATGGCTGTTTTGAAAGACTTAAGGAGAAGTACGCTAAAATTGAATCAAAAAAAGACAGTTTGATAGAACTAAATATGCAGCTTAATCAAATGATTCAAAAATATAGAGATAAATGCCTTATGTTTGATAAGTGTCCATCATTTGAAGAGGACATAAAAAAATCAGAAATTAAAATTAAATCGCTTGAAAATGAAATTCTGATTTTGAGAGAAAGTGAAAATACTAGGAGAGAAAATTCTATTAAAAAGTGCATATCGTTATTGAATGAAAATGAATCTCTCAAGTCATAAGTCCAACAATTGTCTACAACTTTAGGAAAATTCTCCAAAGGAGAAAGATCACTAAATATGCTATTAGGAAAACAAACTGTTAATACTGTTAGACAAGGATTTAGGTATATTCAATCTGAAAGAGTTAGAAGCGAAACTAATCATGTATACCCCAGGTGCACGATTTGTATAAAAATTGGACATAATTAAAACAATTGCTAGTTTAGACCCACACACGAAA
Organism: Allium cepa; assembly: GCA_030765085.1. Classification (NCBI taxonomy): domain Eukaryota; kingdom Viridiplantae; phylum Streptophyta; class Magnoliopsida; order Asparagales; family Amaryllidaceae; genus Allium; species Allium cepa. The sequence goes on along the minus strand of CM060937.1, from coordinate 571,967,906 downwards.
ACCATACCAATTTGGGTTCCTAAAGGCACGAATGTAAAATCCCTTAAAGTCAAACAAATCTGGATGCCAAAAGGAACAAATATAGATCGTCTTGGTTCTATGCAAACTTGTTTTTCAAAATTTCTTGTCTCTAACAATCATGGACCTATAAAAACAAATAGGTTATAAAAATCCTTTCTCATGTAGGTGTGTTGGCAGGATAAGGAACAGCAAGAGTGGTACTTGGATTCTATCTGTTTCAGACACATGACAAACAAAAAATCAAAGTTCCTTAGCCTAGAGAAGCACAGAGGTGGCAGTGTCACAATGTCAACAATGATAAATGTAAAATTATCGATAAAGCCACAAGCAAAGCTTATAGAGTGTACAAAAAAAGGAGAGAATAATTGTGGAATCATGAAGGCATTGATAACCAAGGCAAAAAAAGGTACATATATCTCTCAAACAAAATAGATTGAGATTGCCAACAAATTTGGATTGAAAGATGTTAAACCTACAAAAACACCTATGAGCACAATAATTAAACTTGACGAGGATGAAAAAGGTATGGTAGTTGTCAAAATAAATATCGAGGTATGATTGGATGACTTCTTTATCTTACTGCTTCTAGACCAGACATAAAGTTCTCCGTTTGTTTATGCGCGTGATTTCAATCAAATCCAAAAGAATCTCATTTAAAAGCTATAAAAAGAGTTATAAGATATCTGTTGCACTGGTCTATGGTATCCAACTAGTGATAACTTTGAGTTAAAAGGGTATCAGATGTGGATTATGCTGGTATTCTAGTTGATAGAAAAAGTACCAGTGGAACGTATTTTATGTTGGGACATTCATTAGTAGCATGATCAAGTTGAAAACAAAATTGTATTGCATTATCTACAACTGAGGCAGAGTGTATTGATCTAAGCAGTTGCTCTGCTCAAATTTTATGGATGATACAAACCTTGCAAGACTATGGTCAAAACTTTAAACGAGTCCCGCTTATTTGTGATAGCAAAAGTGTAATTGATCTCACAAATAATCCTATACATTATTCTCATAGCAAGCACATAGATGTTAGACATCATTTCATTAGAGATCACATTTTCAAAGAAAATATCTGCTTAAATTTCATTTCAACTGATTTTCAATTGGTAGACATTTTTATAAAACCCCTTCTAGAAAATAGTTTTTGTCGACTTCGTCTCAGTATAAGAATTTTAAAATTTTGATTTTATATTTTTGGATTTGATTTTAAATTCCTATGTTAACTAATTTGACTCCCTATTGATTATCAAAAGGATAATTAGTGACTGAAAAAAGTGATGAGTGTTGATCTTTATGATGCCCCACCCCGAGACCCACATTAACAAAGAGAATTACATAGTAACTCTTATAGGATCGATTTCACCCTAGAGGTGGGTGAATAGGGTGATACTATTAATTATAAAAATTATTGTGGAAGTTTATATAAAATAATTACAACACAGATATAGCAGAGTAATAGCACAATAGATAATATCAGAATAATAAAAATAGAACACATAGATTTACCCAGCTTTGGCAAAACCCTGCCTACGTGCTGCCCCAAGGTTTCTACTATCTGGATCTTTTTGTATATATGATATTGTTCTGCATTATACACTTTGTTGCACTGTATATTCCAGTGTGCCTTTGTCTCTTTGATCATAGCATTCATGTGTACATTTGGATTGCACCTGTGTTGAATCCAGTTAATAGCTCAGATTTGACATTGTGCTAATATCGTGACTTTATTTGTATTGCACTTGATTTGAACTCGGCTTTTGATTGAGTTTGACCTTCTGCTCACATGTCCTTGTAATTTTTTCAAGTGTATATCGGTGTGCACGGCCTTGTGGCATGTATAGTGATACACTGTGCATGTCACAAGCTGTTCGTGTATGATGAATTCAACATTAAGTGATGAAGAACTATTGAGACTTGGTTTTGATTCATGACACAAAACTATCACTAAGACATACAGATTTGATGACTGCTATGATAAAAAGAGAATATATACTACAAGGAGACAAGACTTCAAAACCGATGCATCAATTATATTATTTTAGTTTTGAGTCTTAGGTCAATTTTGTTAATATCTCTCCTCGTTTACGTATATATTAGCATATATATTTAATCATCTTATTCTCAAATATTTTATACATATATAAGCATATAAAATATATATAAGTGTTTTAAAGTTGTATATTTTACTATACCTGTGTAAATTGTGCAAATTGCACAGATTTTACCAAGTCAGTCGACTGACCCAGATTTTTGGTCGACTGACTGTGGAAAATCAATGCAACATGCACAGGTGCACAGATATATAGATATATATTTAAAAATTCGTTTGAATATTCAGTCGACTGACCCAGAGGTTCAGTTGACTGAATTTCTACAATGGCTACTTCTGAAAAAGACACGACTATTTGTGAAGAGTTACGAACTTCTATGAAAAGATTTAGACGTAACACTTCAATCGAAACTCTTCACCAATAGTTGCTGCTCTTTAACCTCTATAAATAAACACTCTAACTTGATTCCAAATCACCGAATTTTCTTATCAGTCTAATCTAACTCTCTTGAATCTATTTGTTATTATACTTTCAATTATTCTACATTAAAGCAATATAATACCTTTCTAATAAATTTCAAATATATATTTATACTCGAGGAGAATATTATAGGAAGGGTGTACTACAAGTGACAAATCCATGTTATTAGAACACACAAAGTCAAAACAATCTTCTGTATTTGTTGAAGTCCTGTTCTACTGCTCAGGCGAGTGAAGTCGTCTGCGGCTGCTGAGGCGAAATCCTATTCTGCTGCTCAGGTCCCTGTTCGGCTGCTTAGGGGTTGTACAGATCTGTTCCTCCGGGTTATGTGAGGATTGTTGTTTTAGTGATATTCCAAAAGGAGTCTGGGACTGGACGTAGGACAGTGCTCCGAACCAGTATAAAAATTTCTGGTGTCATTTTACTTTACTGTTTTTATATTCCACACTATTTACCATATAACTATCATCACTATACTCTGTATTATCGTATATCCATAATACACGATCCATATCACACTTTCATTTGGTATCAAAGCAACGTCATCATATAACCGTAACACGGTTATCTGATAATCTACTAATATGAACACTGACACTAGCACTAGCACTAGCATTAACATTAGCTTCAATGAAGGACAATCCACTACACGTCCACCACTATTTAATGACATGAATTATAAATATTGGGCCAAACGAATCAGAATATATATGCAAGAAAATGGTTTTGACTCATGGAATATAACTCAGACAGAATATATTATTCCTACTGAAAACTATTCTACTTGGTCAAATACACAAAAACTAGATGCCTCAGCTAATGCGAAAGCCATAAATATGTCATTTTGTGCCTTAGATAAAAATAAGTTTAAGCATTTTAGCATGTGCAATACTGCATAAGAAATATGGCGTACACTCAAAGTTACACACAAAGGAACCAACAAGGTCAAACAAAGCAAAATATCTATGTCCAAAATTCAGTTTCAAAACTTTAAAATGAAAGAAAATGAATCTATAATTGATATGTACTCAAGATTTCAGGGCATTATCATTCATTAGTAGGACTAGGAGAAAAATATTCAGACTTTGATATTGTATCCAAAATCCTTAACTCTTTAACGGAGGAATGGGAAAGAAATGTTCTCTCTATTGATGAAGCGAACGATATTTTCAAAATAACTCTAGAAGAGTTAATAGGAAATCTAATGTCCTATGAAGTGAATTTGCAGGCTAAACGAGTTCAAGCTCAAGATAAAGAGAATATACTATTCCTTGTAGAACAAGAAGAATCAGATTCAGACAAAGATGACCTAGCCTTTATTGCCAAAAACTTCAAGAAATTGTTGAAATATAGAAAAGGAAACAGAAATGATGGCAAGAGAAGCTCAAACAGCAATAAACCATCGTCTTTATCAATTATGGAGCGCTTTAAATGTCACAAAAAGGGGCATATATAGAAGGACTGTGCAGATCAAAAGAAAGAATATCGAAATAAAAGGAAGGACAAATTTAGAATAAAAGCTTTTCAGTTACATAGAATGATTCAGATTCCTTCTCTTCTTCTGAAAGTAAGAGTGACAGCGATAATGAACAAGCCAACGTATGTTTTATGGCCAAAGATAATGAGGTTAGTGATTTAACTTTTGATGATATGATAGAGATAAATTCTGAATTATTAGATACTTTAAAAAGTCTCAAAAGAAAGTATAAAGAGGCAGCAGAAAATCAGAACAAGGCAAAATTCGAAAGAGATATGTTTAAAGACGAGAAGAAAATATTGGAAGAAGAACTTGAGAAAACTCGAGAATCTCTTTCAAATGTTAATTCTCAACTTATATTATTGAGTCAAGAAATTGAAACTCAAAAAGAAAAGAATGATGCTCTTTTTTTTCAAATCAAGTTTTAGAAACTAATATTAAAATGGTAGAACTAGAAAATTCAAGTCTAAAGACCAAACTAGAAGGAATCACTAAAAATGTTTCAAAATTTAATAAAGGAAGAGAAAAGTCATCTTGAATTATTGAGAATTCACAATGTGTTAAAAATAAAAATGGTTTAGGTTATAAGAAGAAAGTCAAGAATTCACAATCTAGTAATTTAAAAGTTAAGTCTAATAAAACATCCACATCTTCATGACTAGTTTCTAAAACTGCAAATATATAGGTACCTAAAACTAATAACAATTTAATAAGAAAAAAGTATATTAGTTCATTCGTAGAAAATATTCATATTAATAAAAATTATATTTATCAAAAGGGATAATAAATCACTTGGGTTTGGTTTCTTAAGAACTAACTCTTAGGACCCTGTTAAAAAAAGGTGGGTACCAACATTATCTCATATTTTTTGCAGATCCCACTTAAGAAAAGAGGAAAATGGATACTCGACAGTGGTTACTCAAAACACATGAAAGGAAACAAAGATATGTTGATAAATATTACATACTCAGATGGAGGTTCTGTCACTTTTGGAGATGATTCCAAGGGCTATATCATCGGCAAAGGCGGTGTGAGCAATTACAGTACATCTAATTTACCTCTTATTACAAACATTTTATTAGTTAAAAATCTATAAAATAATCTATTAAGTATAAGTCAATTATGCGATAACGGTTTTAAAATATCCTTCTCTGAAGATAAATGTAGTATCTTTGATCAAAATCAAGATCTTATTTTTGAAGGAAATAGAGATAAAAACATCTACGTATTGAATATGAAAGTTAATCATAACTCAGACATGTGCTTAATAGCCAAAGAAAATGATCCCTGGATATGGAACAAATGATTCTGTCATATCAATTTCAAAAATATAAATAAAATTTCTAAACATAGCCTCGTAAAAGGATTACCAAAGATGAATTTTAAAGTTAAAATGTATGTGACTCGTGTCAATTAGGTAAATTAACTAAATCCTCGTTTAAATCTAAGAAAGTTATTTCGACATTACAACCACTTGAATTACTTCATATGGATTTATTTAAACCTACTCAAATTCAATCCATAAATTACAATAAATACGTATTTGTAATAGTTGATGATTTTTCTAGATATATATGGACTATCTTTTTGAAAAATAAAAGTGATGCTTTTGAAAATTTCAAAACATTTGTTAAACAAATTCAAAATTTGAAAGGTACTAGAATTAAAAATATTAGAAGTGATCACGGAGGTGAATTTGGAAACATATAGTTTGATAATTATTGTAAAAAGAAAGGAATATTTTTCATTTCCTAGAACTCCACAACATAATGGAGTTGTAGAAAGAAAGAACCGAACTCTACAAGAATGTGCAAGAACTTTACTAAATGAAAGCATGTTACCAAACATTTTTGGGCAGAAGCTGTTGCAACTGCCTGTTACGTTTTAAATCGTGTTTCTATTAGACCCCTCACTAAGAATACACCTTATGAACTTTTAACGGTAGAAAACCAAATATATCTTATTTTAAAATATTTGGTTCAAAATGTTTTGTATTACATACCAAAGATCGACTTTGAAAAATCGATTCAAAATGTGACGAAGGTATATTTCTAAGATATTCGAATCGAAGCAAAGCTTATCGAATTTTCAATAAATGAACTACTATTGAAGAAACACTCCATGTATCTTTTGATGAGAACTCTAAAATTATTTCAAAAACAAATAATGACAATGATTTACTTAATAACGATAAAACTAATATAATAATAAACAATTCAAGAGATGATGACAATATTGTTTATAATTCTAGAGAAGATGAAAATATTGTTAATAATTTGGAAAATAGAAATATTACTAATACAATAAGATATCTTCGAAGAATCTTACGAAATCATCCTACATAAAATATAATTGGATAGATAAATTCAAATGTTTGAACTAGAAATCAACTAAATTTAATGGGTAATGTAGCTTTTCTCTCTACTATAGAACCTAAAAATTCTAAGGAGGCATCATCCGATGAAAATTTGATTATTGCTATGCAAGAAGAACTAAATCAGTTTGAATGAAATGAAGTTTGGGAACTAGTACCTAGACCAACCGATCAGACTGTTATAGGAACTAAATTGGTTTACAAAAATAAAGCAGATGAATTAGGAAATATAACTAGAAACAAAGCGAGACAAGTAGCACAAGTATATAACTAGGAAGAAGGAATAGACTACGAAGAAACGTTTGCTCCAGTCGCTAGACTAGAAGAAATACGAATCTTATTGTCGTACGCATGTTTTAGTAACTTTAAACTCTATCAAATGGATGTTAAAAGTGTGTTTTTAAATGGCTATATTAAAGGAAATGTTTATGTTGAATAATCTCCTTTATTTATTCATGAAAAATACCTAGATCATGTCTATAAATTTAAGAAAGCTTTATATGGTTTCGAACAAGCACCATGTGCTTGGTATGAACGCCTTAAAAGTTATCTAATTGACTCAGGATTCTAAATAGGAAAAGTAGATCAAACTTTATTTAAAAAACATTCTAAAAATGATATTTTGATAGTTCAAATATATGTCGACGACATTATATTTGGCTCAACTAACAATGAATTATGTAATGAATTTTATGAAATAATGACTAGAGAATTTGAAACGTCCCATATGGGATAATTATCGTATTTTTTAGATCTTCAAATAAGATAAGTTTCAAATGGAATATTTATTAATCAAGAAAAATACTGTAATAATCTTATCAAACGTTTTGGAATGGAAAACACTTCTACCAAATCAACAACTATGATCACAACATCACATCTTGATAAAGATGAAAATGGAAAAAACTATATCGTAGTATGATAGGATCACTGCTTTATCTAACAGCGAGTAGACCAGATATTATGATGGGTGTGTGTCTATGTGCATGATTTCAAGCTGACCAGAAAGAATCACATTTACGAGCCGTAAAACGAATACGACGTTATCTTAGTAAAACTACAAATTTCGGACTTTTCTATCCAAAAGAGTGCTCATTCGAGCTAGTATCATATAGTGATGCTGATTTTGGAGGACCACGAACAGATAGAAAAAGTACAAGCGGTATGTATTACTTCATTGGTAAATTATTAATACCATGGTTTAGCAAGAAACAAAACTGTGTCTCACTATCAACTTGTGAAGCAGAATATATTTATGCGGCACTAACTTGTGCACAAGTAATTTATATGCAACAGACACTTAAAGATTTCGGAGTGAATCTATTAAAATCAACAATCTACTGTGATAATTCTAGTGCAATAAATTTATTCAAAAATCATGTAAACCACTCAAGAACTAAACATATAGATATTAGACATCACTTTCTACGTGATAATATAAAAAAAGAAGTAATAATTTTAGACTACGTTCCATCAGAAAATCAATTAGCTGATATTTTTACTAAACCATCGTTAGAAAATACTTCTATAAAATTACGTCGCGAACTCGGTATAATGTCAATCAAAGATATATAAATAATAAAATATGAAAATTTGACTAAAAACTCAAAAATAATTTTTTTACAAAAATTCATTTTTCCGACCATGCTGAGACTCGAACCTATGACCTATTGCGAATAGCCCAAAAGTCTTAACCACCTGAGCTATTGATTATTTCTGTTACAATCTAGGACGGGACTCTATTATATGGTGACAACAATATACTAAACTATGTATAACACAAATCTTTATATATATACTTTACTCCTTTTGTGCATATTATATTACATAAGATAAATCAAATAACAGAAAAACAAACAAAATAGCACACTTTCTAACTAACAACCCTTTTATTTGGATAAATTCAAGATAAGCCATTTAATTCAACCTTCTTTTACTCAACCTTAGGCTATAAATAGATATGCCTATTCTATATCATTCATTCAATCAAGCTGATATACAAACAAATTAAATTTTCAAGATGATAACTTCTTCATCAACTGACTCCATTGAAATTATAGCCTCTACCGGTTCACCAAAAACTCCTGTTCATCGTACTTCACCATCTCCTGCTTATCATACCGGATATACTCCTGATAAAAAGAAAGGGAAAAAGATGATTGACATATCTCAAAACACTAAGCAAAAAAATAGATGATTTGCATTACTATCAACAAAAATCACTGATGCTTTAGCGTGAAATGTACTACGAGCAAAAGATTAACTCAGATGATTAGGAATTATCGAGCATATTGCTATGTAGTTTTGCGGTGCCTCTTCACATCAATAAATGAACATGTTTTTTCGCCTATTAGATGACCTTGACGTCATCCCCACCGCGACCATCGGTCCCACCAAATTCATGGGGTCGAAATGAAGCATCGAATGCTCATCGCAAACAACTACAGGGCTACAAAACGCCTAGCCTTTCAAAATAAACATAGTTGTTATTATTTTTTGTTTTATTTCCAAATAATTCTACTAAAGTATGTACGCTTTGTTTTTGGAATAATTCATTTCTTTTTCATATCATCAACTTGTACACTAGTTATAATGCTCAAAAAATAAACTTACAATGTTAATATATATGAAAATTTATAAAATTTACTCAACAAAACATTGGCTCTATAAATTCACCCAGGTCAGTCGACTGAACCAGGTGGTCAGTCAACTGACACAGAAGTAAAATGTTTTTTAAACCCATGGTCAGTCGATTGTTTCAGTGACTCAATCGACAGAACCAGAAGGATGAAATTTTTTGATTTTCGACTTCAGTCGACTGAGCCACTGATTCAGTCGACTGATTCGTGAATCTTAGCAACATTACTGCTCCAACCTACTCACTTTTTATTTTTTAACCATTACCTTTCCCTTCACCCTCCTCACTCATTTTAGATTTTCAATTTCTCCAAAAACCTAGCTCTTTAAAAACTCAATTTTTAATTACATCCAAAAATTCAAATTAATGGCTCCTAAGAGAAAAGGACAAGCAACTTCATCTTCTCAACCTCCTTCAAACTAGCAAATCCAATAATGGCTATTTTATGATACCGCAAATAGAGATGGAGAAGAATGCAAGATTGTCACATCTTTGAAGGTTCGTTTGTAAAGTTTTTCAATTTCTCTCCATTCCATATACAAGAATTAGCTCGTAGGAGCAATTTGGAATCTTTATTCAATATTAATGATGATAAGCACCGAATTAATCAAATAATGGTCAAATTATTCTATGCAAATCTTAACCTAGGTCACCAAACCGTTCAAAATCAATAAGATTATGTACGGAGTCTAGTTTATGAAAAACCCATCTTTTTCTCCTTAGATCGAATGGCTCATATCTTAACATCTGAAAATGATGGGATAGAATTGAGCAATGTTGATTGTGATTTGGTCGTTCGTGGCCATATAAGTCATTTATTTTTAAAAGACGACATGCATCAACTCAAGTCCATGTCCTTAAGACCAAAAGCAAGAACTATACATCATGCGTTAATGAAAACCATAACTCCGCGAACCGGGAGTTATGAACTTGCTTATGAACATAACTTTAAAGCCTTGTACGCTATCTTCGGAAACATTAAAGTCAATTGGTTACGATTAATTCTTAATGAATTCTTAAGCTTCGGCAACGGTCGAACGTATGCCATCTACTATGGTGAATACATTATGCGACTGCTAGAGGCTTGTGAGATTCTGAAACCTGACTCGCCGGTTTCTACCGTTGGGTATTTAAATTCTCGCACTTTAGTATTAATGAAGCTACCGGTTTCTCGACCACCTCCTATCATCACTTTCGAAGAATGGACTAAATGACAATTATCTCAAGATCAACCACAAACAACATGGTGAAGCATCTCACGATCCATCCCGCCAAAGATCGACTACTCGTCAACAAGATTAAATTTTGATTCCTAATCCGGGTCTACCTCCACATGAGTCCATTTCTATTATATGCCGTAACCAACAAATTCTTCAATCCCATATCACTAAAGTAGAAAAAAAGCTTGATAAGGTTAAAGGATTTTTACAAAGTTATGGCAAGCTATTTCATGTTCATCTGGCACTTCCACGGCTACAATAGGCGATCCGGGTGAGCAACTCGTCTTTACTTGGTCTTCCTCTTCCGACGATCAAGCAAGCAGTAGCGACGATGGAGGAGATGGAGGTGATGTGGCGGTCATGATGATAGGGGTAAGCAAAGAATGGCATGAGTTGTTATTTTATATTCTGCAAACATTAGTCTTTATTTTATGGCCTGTATTAAAAAAGTCACTCCTTTCCATATTACAAGACTCTTGTTTGTGGTTTTTTAATGTATGAATGGTTGTTTCCTTTATAATATCTATGACATTATGGCTTTATACTTTTATATTACTTATTCCTTTTTGTCGATGACAAACGGGGAGAAATATTATTACTAGCGTTGAGAATGCAGGATTTAGAGTGCCAACGATTCAAGGGGAGTAAGTATTTATATTATATATAGAGTGGAATTTTGTATCGATTTAATGGATTGTCATCAATCAAAAAGGGAGAGTATGGTATCAAATATTATTACTAATGTTGAGAATGCAGGATTTAGAGTGTCAACTATTCAGGGGGAGTATGTATTTATATTATATATATAGTCAAAATCTGTATCTATTTACAGAATTGTCATCAATCAAAAAGGAAGAGAATGCTGAGACTTGGTTTTGATTCATGACACAAAACTATCACTATGACATAAAGATTTGATGACTGCTATGACAAAAAGAGAATATATACTACAAGGAGACAAGACTTCAAAACCGGTGCATCAATTATATTATTTTAGTTTTGAGTCTTAGTTCAATTTTGTTAAAATCTCTCCTCGTTTACGTATATATTAGCTTATATATTTAGTCATCTTATTCTCAAATATTTTATACGTATATAAGCATATAAAATATATAAAAGTGTTTTAAAGTTGTATATGTTACTATACATGCGTAAGTTATGCAAATTGCACAGATTTTACCAAGTCAGTCGACTGACCCTGGAAAATCTGTGCAATATGTATAGGTGCACAGATATACAGATATATATTTAAAAATTCGTTTGAATATTCAGTCGACTGACCCAGAGGTTCGGTTGACTGAATTTCTACAGCAGCTACTTTTTAAAAAGACACGACTATTTGTGAAGAGTTACAAACTTCTACGAAAAGATTTGGACGTAACACTTCAATCGAAACTCTTCACCAATAGTCGCTGCTCTTTAACCTCTATAAATACATACTCTAACTTGGTTCCAAATCATTGAATTTTCTTATCTTCCTAATCTAACTCCCTTGAATCTATTTGCTATTATACTTTCAATTATTCTGCATTAAAGCAATATTATACCTTTCTATTCTTCATAAACTTCAAATATATATATATATATATACTCGAGGAGAAGATTATAGGAAGGGTGTACTAAAAGTGACAAATTCGTGTTATTAGAACACACAAAGTCAAAATCTTTTGTAGTTGATGAAGTCCTATTCTATTGCTCAGGCGAGTGAAGTCCTCTTCGGCTGTTGAGGCGAAATTCTATTCTGCTGCTCAGGTCCCTATTCGGCTACTCAGGAGTTGTATAGACCTATTCCTCTTGGTTAAATGAGGGTTGTTGTTTTAGTAATATTCCAGAAGGAGTCTGGGACTGGACGAAGGACGGTGCTTCGAACCGGTATAAAAATTCCCGGTGTCATTTTACTTCACATCTTTTATATTCCACACCATTTACCATATAACTATCATGACTATACTCTATATTATCGTATATCCATATTACACGATCCATAGCACACTTTCACGAGCAACCCAAATAACCGAGGCAAATAATATTTTCAAATACATTTCATTTTATACTGTAAAAATATTTTCTTTTCAATTTTACTGCGTCAATGTTTATTTTTGCAGATTGCTCAGATGCTGGATTCCATTTGGAATAGAGTTGAAGATAAATACGAGTGAATGAGTGATATGCAGTGAGGTGCAAACGTAAATGATATATCATGATGTAATCAAAATTGTATTGTAATCAAGGATTGTGTGTGTATATACATATAGTGAGAGCTCAAATTTGTACTCTTCAAAGATTGTAATAAAATATTTGTTTGAATAAAATATCTGTTTGAATTTAAATTTTGTATTATTTATTTTATTCAGCAAATATTTATTTAATGATGTGAAAATAAAATAGTACATTAACAAATATATTTAAACGAATATATATATATATATGTTTATTATCATCAAACAAAAATCGTATACTTGCATATTCAACAATCTCCCCTTTTTTATGATAACAAACATATTTTTATGATTTTGAGTTTGTTAGATGTATTTGATCTTTCAATTTGCTTCCTCTATTTGAATGCACCCTCTCTACACAAAGCTCCCCCTTCATATATGCATGGAAATAAATAAAAATATTCAAATGAGCTTAGATGCAAATAAAAATAATATTTGACCTTTATTTGTCAAAATCTTAACTTTTCTCTCCCCCTTTTGTTATCAGGAAAAGAGTAATAGTGTTTGAAAAATAAAGATAAAGTGGTAGACATTAATACAACCAATAGAGTATAAATATTAAATTTCAATAAAAAATCATAAATACTTTGTTTGACTCATATTCCACTTTAGAATGATAAGGATATTGTCATCAAATAAAACCATATAGTTATGTCTATTTATGGTATATTTATATCAGGAATTTGAATATCTACTGACCATGCATAACCATTAGGACTTTTAAATGAGATTAGTAGTATTCCAAAAAATTTAAAAAATGAATTCAATTATCCTCTAACCATGTATAACCATGAGGACTTTTAAATGTGATTAGAATCAACTTGTCTATTTAATCAATCAATTTTGACATGCGTTCCATACATGCATAACCGTGAGGACGTTTAAATAAGAATGGAAGCACATAATCAAAAATTCCAATTAATTCATAAACGCATAATCGTGAGAACTTTTAAATGAGAGTGAGTGCTTTGGATGTACGAATAATTTCCTATTTAAAAAACCACATATTGACATACTATATTGGATTTTGACGAGTGATGGTTGATGGAAATATGATAGAATAAGAGATGGTCATGGAATTTTTACCAACAAAAAGTTTTTATAACTCCTGTTTAAATTTCTAAGGAAAATTAATAAATATACTGTCTAAAGTTATAATATATAATTAATATCAACACTCATCACTTTATCAATCACTATTTATCTTTTCGATAATCATTAGGTAGACAGATTAGTTAGTCATTTAAAATCAAATCTAAATATAATGATATATCAAATTTTCTAAATGACTAATATGAAACAAGGTCAACAAAACGATTTTATGAAAAGGTTTTAAAACAAATGTCTGCTATTTGAAAATTATTTCAAGTGAAAAATATGCATATATTTTCTTTGAAAATGATGCAACTACTATACATCTCAACATAAATCACATTCCACTAGTAATTTTTCTATCAACCAGATTACCAGTGTAATCTGCATCTGAATTTCCCTTTGACTCAAAATTACCATTAGATGAAAATCATAAACCATACCGTGAAGTGGCAACAATTTCTTGAAATCCTTTTCATAGCTTTTAAATGAAGTTCTTTTGGATTTCAATTGTAGCCGTGCAAATAAACAAATAGTGGATGACAAGTCTAGAATCACTAAACGAATAAATCCACAAGTATCAAGAGCAATCATTAACCAATAAAACATCGTTAGTTCAAACAAATCTCTATGAACTAGTTCAAAGATGAAAAGATGATTAGTCAACAATTGTGCTCAAATAAAAATAAAAAATAAGAACAAATCAAATAAGAATATATCAAATAAGAACAAGTCAAAATCAAAATTTATTTTATTATCAATAACTGGCTGAATTAAATCAAATTTTTGTGCAGATTTTCACATTTAATATATCATTTAAGATGAATATACCGTTACTTGTTTTACCTTTACCAATAATATATCGTTGTTGCCTATTGTGATTCTACCTCCTTTGTACTAGGCTAAGGAACTTTGATTAGTCGTCCGCTGTGTATCTGAAACAGCCAGAATCCAGATAACATAGTTGTTGTTCCTTAGCCTGCCACCATACCTACACAAGAGAATATTTTTGTGACCTGTTTGTTTTTATAGGTCCGTGGTTGTTGGTGGCAATAGATTTTGAAAAATAATTTTGTGGAGACCCAAAACTATTTATATATGTTCCTTTCGGCACCTAGATTTGTTTAACTTTGAGGGAATTTATATTTGTGCCATTTGGAACCCAAACTAAAATAGTTATCACGTGTTTAGGTCTATGCCAACAATTATTTAGATTGTTCTAAATTTTCTACAAATTGTGCATAAGGAATTAACTCGATTAATTTTGCTTCTATCAAGTTCAGATTGAATATATCCAAGTCCTTTGTTTATCTGTATTAACAGTTTGTTTTCCCAATAGCATATTTAACGATCTTTCTCCTTTTGAAAAATTTCCTAAAGTTATAGACAATTGTTGGACTTGTGTTTTGAGGGATACATTTTCATTCAATAATTATGTGCACTTTTTAGTAGAATTTTCTCTTCGAATATTTTCACTTTCTTTCAAAATCAGAATTTCATTTTCAGGCAATTTAATTTTTATTTCTGATTTTTTAATTTCTTCTTCAAAAACCGCAATTTAGAAATTTCTGACTTCTGAAAGCTATTTGACTCTTTTTGCAAAATGTTGTTTATACAAATCAACTCAGTTTTGTTTTTCTCTCAAATTAAAATTTCATTTTCTAATTTTTGAAAGTTTTCATGAAGACGGGCAAATTCTTTTTCATGATTTAAACACCTTTTGCAATTATAATTTTTGTTTTTCATAATATTTTTAAGCTCATTTTCCAAATCATTATTTTTAGCATGTTCCCTTTCCAACGTATTAATTTTCAACTCGAGAGCTTTATTGTTTTCAATTAATTTTTGGCACAAGAGAACTAAACTGCTGATTGGAAAATCACTTATCTCATCGGCTATTGAATCTTCATCATGGCTATATTTTGCCAGTTCAGTCAAACACGTTTCTGAGTTGATTATGGGGGATCTCTCATGGTTGTTTACTTTTGCACCATATATTGCACCAAAGGTATACCAGATTTACTATGCATTTTCACAATCAGAGATAAAGTTAAAATTATCTTGATTAATATGATAATATAATATATGCATAGAAAGAGCATTAATCGTAGTATTTTTCTCGTTTATTATATCACACCAATTTTCAATAATATCCCAACATTTAACATTAATAGATTTTAAATAAAATTCCATCTTTAGTTTCCAATTCAAAAAAATCAGTTCCATCGAAAACAGGAGGAATAATATTGGACCGACCTTCAGCAAAAATATTATTAAAAAAGCTATTTTAAAAATTCAAATTTGTAACACAAAAATTGGTCTTCCAAAAATTAAATTAAAAAAAAAAGGCTTTTGAACCTCACTCTGTACCACTTGTAGGACCGATTTCATCCTAGAGGGGGGTGAATAAGGTGATACTATTAATTATAAAAAAGAAGTTTATATAAAATAATTGCAACATAGATATAGCAGAGTAATAATAGCACGGATAGTAATAGAATAATAAAAATAAAACACACAGATTTACCCAGCTTCGGCAAAACCCTGCCTACATACTGCCCCCAAGGTTCCTACTATAAATTAAGTAGTCAGACGCTTACACACGTAAATTCACAACACCCGCTATCGACTAACCTAACTCTACGCTCAAAACTCTACCACAACTCAGCCACTGAGTTGCGAATTCTCGAACTCCACCACCTCCTAGTCACACGAATAGAATTTACAAAAGTTAAAAAGAGAAATACAAAATTTAAAAAATAATTTAAAAACAAAACCCTAATTTAAATAAATAAAGCCTTAAATAGTTAAGACCCAATACAAGGTCGGCCCAATAAAAATATTAAGTGGTAAAAAGAAACTGTTCCCCTTTTATTCCTTCAGCCTTGCGTTAAAAAGCTGGCTGTGTTCTTCTTTGCTCAAGATTAAGGCTTCTGCAATTCGAAGGCGCCGGCTGATTGTAAGTCGATTACCATGGCTATTACTTTGATTTGCTTCGGCAATCGACTGTTTCTTCAAATCGCACACGGCTCCTTCAATTTGATTGAGTTCGACTATGAATTGGTATGTGATTTATGCTTTTTGCTTTATATTAATATATTGAACTTGATAATTCTGAAAGCCGGTGATGAACGGATTAAATAGGGTTTGAACCCCTATAAATTCGTTCGTCTGATATTTTGCTTGGCCATTTGATTATTCTTGAATGATGGTTATTTCTCCGACTTCTTCAATTCGTATAATTTCGTTGGATTGTTCAACATGGCTTTGAATTGCTTGTGATTGATTCTTTGGCTACCACCGCTTGATTTTGAACTGTTCGATTCCATTCATTTCTCTATAGACATCGGCCACTTTAATTTTGTTAAAGACTGCATCATGTCATTGTTTCGTCTTTGACGTTGTCTACGTGAATTTCTCTTGTGACATACTTGATTCTGGCACTTTGACATTTAAACTTGATATTTTTAGTTCGATTTCCCGACGTCATTATCTGGTTTGAAATTGCTGACTTGAGATCGAACTGTTTCTGTTTCTCTTGACCATATGAGTTTGATGCATTTGGATTGAAGTATTGCTTTGCTGGCATTGCATATTTCCCTGAGTCACTGTGTATACTTTGTAAATCACCATTCACTGTTTCACTGGTCCATGTTGTCTTCTGGTTGACATTGTGTACACGTTTCATTTTGTCATTCACTTGTGTATCTGCACTTGTTGTTTGAAATACTGTTTTACTTGAATCTGTGCTGTTTGCATTTTGTCCTTGTTAGCATATTTAGCTTGGTTGTCTCGAGCACATTTATATATATGATGCTTTGACTGTTGAGGCAGTGCCATTGATATTCTAGTCTTCATTTGACCTTCATTGTTGAGGCTACACTTGTACATTTGATATTTAAGTCTGCTTGGAGCTTGTCTGCACTGTTGACACTATGTTGATTAATATACACTACTGCATTTCATATATATATTCCTTGGTTGCATTGTCCAATTTGTTAAAAACTGTTGTCTGCATTTGCTTCTGTACTTCACTTGAACTTGCACCGTGTCTGGTTCTACAGTGTCATCTCTATTGTATATCATCATGTGTTTGTTGTGTGAAATTAGTATGGGTTGCTCTGTTTTCAATTTAGACTTGAACTGTATTCTTGAATCTGGTTAGAGTTCTAGTTCAATTATGAGTTTGAGTTGTTTTGTTGAGCTCTGTCCACTATTGTTTTATGTGTGGCATATAAGTCTGGTATAGTTTGCTCTGACCAGTTCATTGAGCTTGTTCCATTGATGTTGGTGTTCAAGTAGCTTGTATGGTTCACTGTAGTTCACTGTATTGTGCCGTTATCTTGGGTACTATCTAGAGCTTGTTGTATATAAGATATTGGTCTACACTTTGCACTTTGTTGCACTATATATTCCAGTGTGCCTTTGTGTCTTTGATCATAGCACTCATGTGTACATTTGGATTGCACCTGCATTAAATCCAGTCAATAGCTCGGGTTTGACCTTGTGCTAATATCGTTAATTTATTTGCATTGCACTTGAGTTGAACCCGGCTTTGGTTGGGTTTGACCTTGGGCTCACATGTCCCTGTAATTTTATCAAGTGTATATCGATGTACACGGCCTTGTGGCATATATAATGATACACTGTGCATGTCATAAGTTGTTCGTGTATGATGAATTCAAAATTAAATGATGACAAACAACCCAAATAACTGAGGCAAACAATATTTTAAAAATACATTTCATCTTACACTGCAAATTTTTTTTTTCATTTTTACTGCGTCAATGTTTATTTTTGCAGATTGCTTAGATGTTGGATTCAATCTGGAATAGAGTTGAAGATAAATATGAGTGAATGGATGATATGTAGCGAGGTGCAAATGTAAATGATAGATTGTGATATAATCAAAATTGTATTGTAATAAAGGATTGTGTGTGTGTGTCTAGTGAGAGCTCAAATTTGTACTATCCAAAAATTGTAATAAAATATTTGTATGAATATAATATCTGTTTGAATTTAAATTCTATGTTATTCATTTTATTCAGCAAATATTTATTTAATTATATAAAAATAAAATAGTACATTAACAAATACATTTAAATGAATATATATACATATGTATGTTTATTATCATCAATAAAAAATTATATACTTGCATATTCAATAATTATGTCTGCAAGTGGAGAATAAGGCTAGTTAAGGGCGACCATCAAAGTCTTGCGTTAGATAAGAGCTAAGTATGTCGGTTTTGGCACTTATTTTTTTCATTTCATCTCAAGTATTCGGCATACTTAATTCCTATCTAGTACACTACTATGGTGGCTACGGTATCGACTCAGAAACAAAATATAATAACTACAACGATCATAAGACACAGAACAACATCACAGATAATGTATACATATATATACATCAAATGTAATACAACCAATCGCAAGTGATATTCAACCACAATATATACATATATCCTAACAAAAGAATATACATCATAAGGTTCCCAAACAAAAGACTACTACACAAAACTATGCCATAACCAAAGTCGATGAAGAAGCCCAAAAGGTAAAGCTAGCATAGGTCCAAAAGCTAACCTGCAACTTGGTCTTACCCGAGTAATAAATACACGGGTCAGGCTAACTAGAATTTGATATATATTAGCAAAAGATAAAAGAAAAAAGGGCATAAGGGAGACATTCCTTTAAAGATAAAGGAATTCTACAAGAAAGTCTATTTATACAACTAAGAATAGGTATTTTGTAAAGGCTCAAAGTTAATCACATGATAAGGTTTAACATGGCATAGATGTTTCACATTCAAGGGCTATATAACATAAGTAGCGTATAAGCCATAAGTGAAATCATCAAAATTTCTAAATCAAAACTCATGAAACTCAATAAGAGTTCATAATCCCAATATCGAAATCACCATCAAACAACATATATAAGCCTTTCTGTAACTCAAGGCTATAAGTAAATTCATCATCCTAAATTGGTGAAATCAACATCAAAACTCATAAAAATTCCCTGGATTGGCCAAATCCCATTTGCATGCCAAAGCGATGCTGTAGGTGCCATCCCACCGGTAATATATATATTTTAGGTACCTCTCCCAAACGATCGAAGTCGTAAATACCAAACGACCGAAGTCGTAATCTCTGACGACGGAAGTTGTAATCCCAGATGAGTCGAATGTCTATAGTACTGACAATCGCTGAATGTGTCACAACTCCCAAATAGGAATCCGAAAAATGTTAACGTGCATCCCATATCTTACGTTCGCACTTAACGGTTTACTAACCGCTAATCATTTCCACATTAAAAAACAGAAATCATCATAAAATCTCAAAACTCGAAAAACTCAGACTCGTCTAATTTCATTGGCAAGTAAACACTATATCGGTTTCTCATAGATCATACTCCTAGAATAGGACATCTCGAACCACAACTTGCCAAATATTGGCCTTCCCGCATAATTGCTAAAGATAGGAATTATAATCTCAAAAAATCGCCATAAATTGACTAAATAACTCAGAAATCAAATACCCCGAATAGCTTTAATCGTACAAGTCCGGAATTAACCGATAAAGTAAACTCATGTGTCTCATACCATGTGCTTTACTAAACCCTTTTAATTCTCTTTATCATACATCTGAAAAGTGTAAAAATAATGTATATTATTTATAAAATAATTTACTTGAGAAAATAGGATTTTAAAGTAATTTTCTAAAATCATTTTGAAGACATTTTATTGAAATTTTGCTTGAATATATTTAAAATACTTTAAAATAATTTAATAATAATTTAAAAATAATTTGAAAAATATTCTAATATAAATACTTCAAAAACCAAACTATTTAGAAATTTTCCCAAAATTTATTTGGAAGAAATAGTGCTTGAAATCGAAAAAAAACGAAGAAATTACTCCAAATCGATATTCAAATTCAAATCGAATTTAATTCAAATTTTTGAATTTCAAATTCCTCCAAAACTTGGCTAGTCCATTGATGGATATCGTAGCCTATAACCATCATCCAAAACATCTCAAAATTGCAAAGGAATTGGCCACAAAAGGCATCGGAGACGGAAGAAAAAACTTACAGAAAAACTCGAAAGACAAAAATATACATAGACCATATGCAGGTCAACCAGGAGGTCGACCTTGCACTTCCTCAGGTCGATCGCCAGGTCAACCGTAAGGCTCCTTAGGTCGACTGTACGGTCAACATGGGGAAGTGTATGTTCGACCTCCCGGTCGACCATTCATATGCAAATTGATTTCTTCTCGTTCCAGGTCATTTCTCTAGTGTGATTCAATCTTTGAGCAAAGTTTAACATAGCTACAGTTTGTCTCAGGTCATAAAAATTAGCAGCATAGAGTTTGACAACTAAACTACAATCCAAAAAAGATTCAGTAGCAGTTCGACTGAAAATGAAAGAGGTATTGGTGCTCAAAATAGCAATTAGAAATCAGAAAACTAAGAAATAACTAACAGACAGAATTCCCATATACAGTAAACGATTTTAAGTAAATTTTCACAGGAAATTCATTTTCTAGCTAGAAATTTGTGAGCGTGAACTCACCTATTGACTTAGCAAAGATTTTATTCGCAAGCTGTGATCTTTTGAGATGATTTGAGGATCTAGCAAACTGTAGAAGCTTGAACTGACAAGCAAAACAAACGAAAATAAATTACAAACAATTCATATTAATTCAAGGATTTTTGATGAAAACTTTTAGTATTGGATAGAGATTACCTTGTGTGATCTTATTTAGTGGATTTTTTCTTTAATTTGCAGCAAATTGGAGTGGAAATTGATTTTTAATAGAAGGCGGCCATTGTTTTTCTTATTTTCACTTACTGTGTATTGAATTTGAGAAGGAAGATGAGAAAACAAACATACTGTTAGTTTCCATTCTCACCAGAAGTATTAGATGGATCCAAATACCAAACCCATAAAGCCTAAACCTAAAATGCTTGAAGAAAATATAAAATTTTAAGCATTTTTTCCTATTTAACACTATATGCACTTATTTCTTCTATTTAACACTATATGCACTTATTTCTTCCTTTTAAATTCATACAAAATGCAAACATCTTAGTTGTATGGAATAGAATAGTTATTTTAACAAAATAAAGTTTATTTCAACAATAAACAGTTACTTTTAGAGATAAAACCTTATTTTCAACATTTTACAATTTACACCATTTTATTACAAAAACATTATTTTTAATCCAACAATTTGTACAAAAATTGTTTTCTTGTCAAATAAATTACAATAAATTATCTTAACTCTTTTTAATCATCAAAATATTATTTTCAAACAATATTTCATCTTTTATTTTAATAAAACACATATTATCGTCACATTTCTCATTTTGAATTCAATAAAAGTTTAATATTGACAATGTTTTCCAATATTGTTGTATTTACCCAATAAAATTTCAATTTGATTATTTTCTACTCAAATTTTCAAAATAAAGTTTTTAAACTTTATTTTCATTTAGATTTATTTCAACAATTTAACATTGAAATACATTACCTAATTAATCTATTAGCTCCAAACTAATAAATACCCAATACATCCATTTATTTAACCCAAATTCTTATCCAATCAATATTTAATCTCATATTATTTATTCCCTAATAAACAAAATTAAGTTCCAAACTTTATTTTTCCTATTTTATTTACAGAATTCATTGTTTATTACAAATAAACAATTCAAAATTTTTATTATTAAATTACAACTTCCGTTATAATTTAATATATATAGGCAATCTCCAAACCAGAGTTGTTACAATCTTGATCATACAATATGTCTTGAGAGAGTATATCTAGTAAATTTCTTTAAAAAATTTAAAAAAATTGATAACTTTGGTTGGTAAAAATTCCATGATCATCTCTATTTCTATCATATTTCTATGACAATCACTCATCAAAATCCAATATAGTATGTCAAAATGTGATATTTAAACAAAAAATATAGTATCTTGATCATGCATTATGTCTTGAGAGAGTATTGTAAATTTCTTTAAAAATATAGAAAAAATTTGTAATAACTTTGGTTGGTAAAAATTTCATGACCATCTCTATTCCTACCAAATTTATACAACAATCACTCATCAATATCCAACATAGTATGTCAAAATGTTGTATTTAAACAAGACATTATTCATTTTTTAATTAGCAAAAAAATCATCCAAAAGTACTCACTCTCAATTAAAAGTCCTCACGGTTATGAATGGGTGAAGTACTTGAAATCTTTGATTATGTGCTTTTATGCTCATTTAAAAGTCCTTATGGTTATGCATGTATGGAACCATATCAAAATTGGATAAAACAAGTGAGTTGATTCTAACCCGATTTAAAATTTCTTACGGTTATGCGTCGTTACAAGATGCTTTGAATTATTTTTTAATCCAAAAGGGAATACTACTAATCACATTTGAAAGTCGCAGCAGTTATGCATGGTTGTAAGTATTCAAATTCATGTCACAAATATACCACAAACAGACACGATTATATGGTTTTCTATGCTGACATCACTCCTATTGCTCTAAAATGGAATATGCGCCTAATTGAGTATTTATGATTTTTGTTTGATTTTGTTCTTGAAATTTAATATGTATGCTCGATTATGTATTAATGTCTATCACTATCACTCTTATCAAACTGTGTTACTCTTTTACTAATAACAAAAGGGGGAGAGAAGTTAAGATTTTGGCAAATAAGTTTAAATTTTTATTTGCATATTCTCATATAGGTTCATTGCATATTTTTATTTATTTTCATGCATATGTGAAGGGGAGTTTTGTTGTAGGGGAGTATTCAAATAGCGGGAGCTGATAGAATTCATTAAGGCAAAATACATTTAATAGAGTCAAAATCTTAATATATGTTTGTTATCATCAAAAGGGAAAGATTGTAGAATACAATAGCCTATGATTTTTGTTTGATGATAATAAACATATATATATATATATATATCGTTTAAATGTATTTGTTATTGTATTTTATTTTTTCACATAATTAAATAAATATTTGTTGAATAAAATAAATAACTCAGAATTTTATTTAAACAAATATTTTGTTCTAACAAATATTTTATTACAAATTCGAATAGTGCAAATTTAAGCACTCGCTATACAAGTTTCAATTACAACACAATTTTTACTACACAATTATTACACGCATGTTTCACCTGCTACATAATTCACTCATCACTCATATTTATGTTCAACTCTGTCCCAGTCTGTAGCCGGCATCTGAACTATCTTTAAAATAGTCATAACGCAGTAAAATTGAAAAAGAAATGTTTTGCAGTACACAATAAAGTGTGTGTATGAAAATATTATTTTCCTTGGTTATTTGGGTTGTTCGTCATCATTTCTTTTAATTCGTCTTAAACGAACAACTTGTGACATGCACGATATATCACTATACATGTCATAAGGTCGTGCACACCGATACATTTGCTTGTTAAAATAGCAGGGACATGTGAGCACGAGGTCAAAACCAAGCCTAGACTGGATTCAACTCAAGTGCAATAAAAAAACCACAAATGCAACCAGTCAACATTAACATGAATGTAAAGCATTAACACAGGAATGGTCAGTGCATATGGATATGCATGTATACACATATCAGTTCAGCATGACAACAGACCAGTCAAAGCACTTAGGTCCAACCAGTATATAGGATATGTATACATGAATGAACACAGCAGTGGTGAACACAAAGCCATGTCACCAGACATGTACAAATGAGCAGGAACCATACAATCAAGCCAGCAAGCACAGTGTAGACCAACCAAGTGCAACATGACATCAACTCAAAGACAAACAACAAGTTTACACATGCAGCCTCAACAAAACATACCACATTATAGCATGCGGTATGAAAACATCTATTAAACCGACTACAAATGCAAAGAAAATCAACATGAAACCGAACCAGTTCTATACATATGCAACAGAGGTGACAACAAAGCTTCAAACATGCTCAGGAACTACAAAATGGAACCAGACTCCAACCAAACAAATAAGCATTTCAACCTGTACGAGTTTATATGCAGTGACAACCAAAAAAGTCAACATGAACATGGATATGCATGCATTTAGTACATAAACACATGTATACATACATGCATATATATGTATACACATATATCAGTTTAGTGAAAACAAAGGCCCAAGTCTATCAACCTAGACCAAATCTAACTACAAAAAAAACAGTGAAGGAACCAAGGAAATTATCAGTAGCGGTTTGAATAAAGTCATAGAAGAATTCGAGATGAACCAGTCAATCTTCAAGTAATCAAAGTTAAGTCATTATATATCTCAAATTCAAATGCAAACTTAAAGCGAATTGAATAAGTCGTTGGCAGTAAAAAGAGAAAAAAATTCAAATATATTTAAACATATACAATCGAAGGATGATGAGGTTAACCAATGAACAAGTAAGATATCAAGAGGTCAGCACTTCTCAAATTCAAGTCGTATGAGAAAAGAACGGAATCGATTCAAACATATTCCAATACATCAACTAATGAACAAGTTAGAATCATCACAATCGTTCGAGCAAGATCAATGTCCGAGCATAGTTATTGAAAAATTCAAACCAGAATATACGAAACAAAATCATAGGGTTTCATTCCATATAAATGCCCAAAATCGTCACCGGCAAATCATCGAGTTCGAATTCAAGTAAAAGAACAAAGCAAATCAAGTACAAAATCACATACGATTTTATATACCATTCAAACTCAACCTTGAAGCGGCCGAAGCAAATTGAAGAACAGTGATTGAAGAAGTAGCAAAGGGAATTGAGGAACGAAAGCATCAATGATTTGAACTTATAATTCCAAGTGGCCACATTAAGTAAATCATAACCCTATCTTTTGAGAGCAAACAAAAGGAATGGCTGAAGAAATTATTCAGACGAAAATCAAAAGGGAGATAGTCTTTTCTCTATTATATTTGGGTCGTGCTTTATTTTTATATTAGGCTTCAATTTTTAAAATAGGGTTTTGATTTTTAAGTTTTATTTTGTAACTTACTTTTCTAAAAATTTGGTAAATTTCTAGTTGTGTAACTAGATCAAACTACGGGGCGTAGTTTGAGAATTAACAACTCGGTGGCTGAGTTGTGAAAGGGTTTTGAGCTTAGAGTTAGGTTAATCGAGTTAGCGGGTATCGTGGGTTTACGTGCTTTTGTAAGCGATTGATTGCTTAATTTCGAGTAGAAACCTTAGGGGCAACACATAGGCAGTTTTTGTCAAAACTGGGTAAATCTCCGTGTGATCTTTTTTGCATTGCTTTCTGTATTTATTTTTAGTTCCACATTAATTTTTAGTGGACATTATTCATCCCCCTCTAGGGTGAAAATGATCCTACATTTACTATGGTATATTTCATCTAAAGATATACGTCGTTCGAAAGGATGTCTTTGACTCTTATTAGAAGGCCCGTTCTCGACATAACGAGGGCACCCTCTAACGGAAATCCATACGTTCGAACAAGCCTTAGCGGTATTGATGTATACCTAATAGTATTGTGATGTACACATAGCATAGTTATTTTTTGATTTATATTCCACATCCTAGACATTATCTGTTATATCGCAATATGTACTTGTTAGATGGTTTGGCTCTTTTAAGGGGAAAACCATTATAGTGACTCGGTTGGTTTCAAAAGGTGCTATTAAATGAATGCATTATATTTCTTGAATTTCTTATACCATACTTTTGTCTAACTCGTGGTTTTATTTTTTTCGTCAATTCCTCGAGTGCTCTTTTAAGAAGTTTGAGAAATACATGTTTTAGTTAGATTTTACTTGGAGGTAAAGGAGACGAGTTGGATGTTTCACCTACTATAGTAATCTTATTTCTGCTACATTATTATTATGTATATATCAGCAATCGAGAGAACATGATGTTATAACTGTCCTGGCTAATGATAGTACTTAGGATTATACCTCCGAAATGCTATGTATCTTAGGACGACAGTTTATATTGTCTTTTGATATTGTATGTTATCATTACACTGTTAGATTATGATATTGTGATCTTCCTTTCTTATTCCTTTTCTTTTTCTATTTTACCCACTCTAACAATTTGTCTTTCTGGCACTTGGGTGCTCGGCACATGAATACCATGATGTATTAGTGTCGACATTTAGGGTCGAAAAGGCCGGTCGTTACAAACACTAGAGAGTAACTGTCACATCAGTCTCTCTTCTCTAATAAAACATCTCTTAATCTCATTTTAATGGTAGATAATTTTCGATAACTACAACTTGGTTCAAAATTTAAAGTGCCTAATACCCACCGAATTACATATTGTTTCAAAGCCCTCGACAAATGGAGTCAATCTGTGGTGTTAGTTTGTCCAAAAAGTACCCAGGTTAATCAGAATCGATGGTCAAAGGTGGTGGACGAAACCCTAGTGGATGATTTATGGGTTTTTGATTTAGAGGTCGATTAGCAAAACTGGAGGGAAGATTTGTAGGCCTCGATGATACAGACTCAAATATGGTCCCAATTTCATGAAAAGAGGTCGGAGGTAACTAAAATATGGCTTGGAAGGTCCATGACCGTTGTTTGGTAAGGCAACGGAGGGGGTTTTTTGGGCTGTGGCGCTCATGGAGGAAGGAGGCTCTCATTACGCAAAATCAATCCCAAGTGGTGGGCGTTGTGATTGTTGCTTATGGCCACGGCCGTCGCAGATGGTCAAAATCGGGTTCAGAGGGGTGCTTTGCGTGTGTACATTCGACCAAGTAAATGTGCGTTGATTAATTTTTTATTTGAACATACAGTTTACGATATTCCATTGAATCTGAGAACCTTAACTTCTTTGGTATATGGACTTGATTTACATGTGGTTTATTTCATTGGACATATTAAGGAGTTTCGAATGATTTGACGCTAGGCTTGTTGAGTTTTAAAGCTATTTGAAAAGGTATATTTTTAAATAATTAAAGTTTAACAATATTAAATGCATATATATATATATATATTGATGAAAATTAATATTTATTGATATATGACGATGATTGTTTGGTTAATAAGATTTTTGGATGTGTAGCGTCTTAATTTGGATGTTTGTTATTGATTTCGAATGATTTGTTAGATGTTTAAATATACTTAATTACGTATTTGAATGGAAAGTAATTCCATAAAATAAATCATAATTCCATAAATAATAATATGATCTTGGTAAAATTTTATTGGTTTAAGTAAATAACAATATACTTGATTTAACGGTGTTTATAGTGGAAAGTATTATTATTATTGCTTGGTTAATAAAATAAAAAGGATATTTGGAATAATAATAATAATAAGTTACAAAAGTGTTTAGATTTAAATTATTACTATTTTAAGATTAAAAGCAATAAAAGGGTTTTGAAATATAATAGAATACATTATTATTTTTGAGGTAAATAATAATTAACTGATTTTGGAAAATACTCGGTTGATTATTATATATTGTTATTTTGACATAAAATATTATTATTATTATTTTGATAGTAATTTGACGTAAATTACTACTTTTGACTACTCAACGTTTTATGGTGTTTGAAGTAATAGAAGTAAATAAAGGGTGTTTGAAGTATATTGTCATTTTGGAAAGATAATTATTGTTTCGAGATATATTTATAAAGGTGGTTCTTTGTTAAACAATAAAAGAACTTATACTTAAAGAGAAAAAATGGTAGCAAATATACTATTCCGATGGCTGTAGAATATGTGATTAATTATTGGTTGAAATTTTCACATATGTATGATGTTTGATAACGATATCGCATTTTGATGAATGCGTGATATTTTACTATTATTACTACTAGACGATGGATAACTGATTATGCTTATTTGATGGTTGTTGTTGTATTACTGATATTGATTAGATTAGTACAAATTTGATGATTGATGTTGTGTTACTAACATTGAATTGATTAGTGCACAGTTAATGATTGATGTTGTGTAACTATATGGAGTGGTCAGTATACATTTGATGACTTACACTTACGTTGATGACATATTACTATAATTGATGATTATTATTTATGTAAGTATATTTCTATTGTTTTCCTATTTGATGATTGTGGTTGAAATTGAGTGTTGTTGATGTCTAATGACTAATTGTGATATATTTGTTATCATTCCCCATATGATGATTTATGTGATGATAGGTAGGAATATTATTTTTTGCTTGCATTGATTGCAATGATCACATTTGTTACATTGGCTGCATGGATATTGTGGTTGTAACGTGCTAATAAGTATTAGGATAAAAGAGAAGAGTATAAAATAGCACTATGTGGGCTTGATTTCAAAAAAAAATTATGTAATAACTTACGGTTCTCTTTGGGTCGAGGTGTAAAGACATCGGCAGGGTCCAAATATAATTAACCATTTTTTCTATTATATGCGAGCGTGCGTGTGTGCATGTGTATTAAATTTGCAGGTGAAAGAAAAGGAGGGAAAAAAGGGCTAGAAATATGTCATATTTGCAGAAAGTTTCAGTATACCTCTTGCACTATAGTTATACATTCGTTGTTTTAACGCTTAATGTAATGAAATATTTATACTGCCAAATGAACTAAATTTGTGTATCATTTAATTATTGAAATGATATATATTGACGTTTACATTCCGTTGTGAGTTTTTTCTTTTATATTCACTATTTTCGGATTTTTAATTACATATCCACCATTCATTGTTTTTGATACTTGAATTAGTTGTAAGCTTATTTTCACGACATTCACGATTATTTTTAGATACTAAAAATAGTGGGTTGTCATTATTTTGTGTATATCATAATTACAAAATCACAATAATTAATTGAAATTAGTTTTCAATCAAAAGTTTTTTTATATAATAATCGATTTTAAAATAACAAAATTAGATCAAACTTAGGCATAGATAAATTCACTGAAGAATGATAGAAATCAAATCTATACATACAATATAAACGAATAATCAAAAGAGATACAACATTTATGAGATCTAATTGTATAACCATCATATATTTATAATCAAATAAAATTAGAAATTACCTTATAGATATAGCCAAAAGTCGCATTTTTAATGAAGAATAGAACTCCTAAATTTGATTAAATTTGTCTTCGGATACTGCAAGGATCATATGCACCACCTTTTATTTATTTTATTTTGATTTAGTTTTGGAAATTTTATAGCTAGGAAGCCTTTAATTTTCAGCCATGGGGAAAGGAGGAGAGACAGAAAATGAATTGTCAAGAGAGTGAATTAATGATGAATGAATGAATGAAAGGATTTTTTGTTTTAAAGAAACAATCGAAACATTCCAATTCCTTCCTTAAAACTTTCCATCTTTAATTCTTAAATCCTAATTAAATCAAATAAAATTGGACCCTTCTCCCTCTTAACATGCATGGTCGGCTAAAGATGGAGGCTCTCAAAATTTCTAAAAACTTAATAATTAATTGATTTAAATCAAATTTAATATTTATCGATGTCGTATATTGATACATACATACATACATACATATATATATATATATATATGTATGTATCTTTTACATACGTGCTTTATTAAATACTAATGACATACAAATCAAATAAAATTTAGTAATTAATATTTCATAAATATTAATTATTTTATAACAATTATAAATTAGTTAAACCGTATGGCTTCTTGAAGTATTCATCATTGTTGTTGTATGACTTAAAGTTCTAAACTTAGTGTACGAACCAGGAGATTTCAACCCTCGAAAATCAACATTAATACGTTCACTGCACAGCATGTCTAGCAATCGAGTGCCGTAAATACCAACCCATTAGGAGTGAAGAAGAAAAAGGATAGAAGAAAACTGAAACAACACATAGAATCTCACAGATCGCAGCAAAACAATATATAATATACAATAACTGACCTTTATACAAAAGAAACTGTAATAATTAGTATTCATACAATAATCAGAGTACAACAGTAAATAATATCAACCCGGATAGTTATAATAACTTAACCTCACAAGTACTGAATATATAGCATACACACACATCGGAATATGGTCAAGTACGTGGAATATGCCTGAGACTCCTCCAGCTCATCTCCTGAGCTCCATAGCATCCTAACCTAAATTTGTAATACTCGGTCTGACCTGAACATTATAATAAAATAACACTCAAGGCAATCTGGAAAACCAACGTGAGTAGACACATTCGATTTAAATTTTATTATTTTCAAAAACACTTTTGAAAAACAAAGGTACCTCGTAAGACCACGCCACACATAAATACGATGGCTTTTTACCTTACGATAACCAAAACAATTTTATATCAAATCATTTGATATTATAAGTGTTTATAGAAAATAAACTATAAAATAGCTGAAATGCTTGCATCTCACGTTTCATCATAGTTGGTATACAACTAAAACTGTACAGGCTCGTAGTGGATATTAGATTGCATACAATGACAGGGCTACTGGAGTACCGTCCGCTACAGTACACCTCTAGAAAAATGTACTGAGATCTAACCTATCGATCCCTACCAACACAAGACCGGCCTACCCTTACTGGATAGTACCGAATATGATCATCACTAATGGTCTCTGAAAAGCATACAAATGAAAGATAGTGATAATGATAAACGTTCATACTAGATGAGTGATGATCATACCCTAATGGAAGCAACCCACATAACCTTGCTGCATCTCCCTTATTTTAGTCATTCCCAGTTGATGAGACCGTAGGCTATGTAATTCCTTAAGAATATCATACATACTTGGAATGCTAACACTGCCTTCTAGGTAAACAATGCAATAATAACATTCATCTATACAAGTTGTTCTAGGACTGAACAAATCGAATCTCCTTTATCACCGTCTCCATTATCTTCGAGACATCACAATTCATAGCGCACAAATCGGATCGAAGTAGTTTTCAGACAATTAAATCTGATCTCGGTCTCTTTGAAACAATTAATGAATTAGGCCAGATTTGATAGTCGGTTATTTAACAATCAAATTACACATATAAATAGTCACTAGGCCCATATTTTATTAAATCTTTTCCAAACATTCATTTCAAATATCTTTATACGGATATATGTTCAAATCTATTTCAGTAGTCCAATGTTTGAAAATAATTTCAAATCCTCGTATCCTTAACGAGATATTTTCAAACCATATCAACACTTAGAAATATTTTCGAATTCAATTAATAACACTTCAAAAATATTTTTATACAATTCATTTCACACTTAAAATATTTCCAAAAACCTCTTTTCAATACTTAGGAAAAAGTTTACATTCTCCAAAATTATGTTAATATCAAACTTAGGAAATATTTCATGACTTAACTCATAAATCTCCAAAATTATTAATAAATTGCATTTTACAATTTTCAAAACCAATTATACTTATTTATAATCCCAACTAACAGTTTATAAATTCTTTTGTGAATTCAGATTCATTTTTGAAGTTCTCGTATCTAAACATTTTAAATATTTTTTCAAGTTTCCAAAATTCCATCATAAGATTTTCTCTTATAAAATTATCTCCATTAAATAAAACTTAATTTAAAAATCTCGAGACTATTCATAAATACCTTCAATCAATTTTCCAAAACTATATATATATAACAAATAATTTTAAAGAATATTAATTTATTTTCAAAACACGTTTAAGCAATTATTTAAAATATCATAGCACTTTTAAATAGACGATGATAACTAATTTCTAAATCATTTATAAATAATAATACTCGATTCATAAAGCTTATTATAAAAATTAAAATTCATTCAACTAATATTGAATATTTAAGTAACCAACTTCTCGACATATTTCAATACTAAAACAGTTTTTAAACCCCATAGTTTAAGAAATAAAATCTCCTTTTAAAAACTAAACCTAAGTTTTCGATAAAAAATTGTTTTTAAAATTCAACATAATCAATTTTATAATTATAAATCTCTCTTGATTTATCATAAATCGATTTTCATTTCCTATTTCACAACTATTTCCAAATTTCAAAGTAGAATCCACTATTTCTTCCTAAATCGATTTCCATATTTCATTTTAAATTCGCACCATGAATTCATATTCCCAATTTATCAAATGATAATCATTCCACTTTATTTATAAACATTGTTTACAACTTTATAAACTCATTACCAATTTATAACCAATTTATATTACTAAAATCCAATTATAAAATCGATTTCTATTTAAAATTCCATTTGAAAATCTATTTCTCAATAGATCCAATTATAATTCCAAATCGATTCAAAATCTCGATTATGACTTCCTTTTCCTATTTTAGGAAATCTCATTTAAATTCCATTATTTAAAAATTCTCAGTTTAAAATTCTCTATACCAATGTACAAAATAGCTAAATAAATATCCAAAATTAAATTATTTATTTTATCCAACCCAGTTTCTTTTCAAATAATCCTAAAATTCAATATAAATATTTTCATTTCAAAAATCGCTTTTGAAATCCATTTTTAAAATCAAAAATATTATTTATGGTATTTATAATACCAAAATTAGGGCCAGTGCTACTATAGCATCCAAACAATCAAATCACACAGCGATCCATAACAGATTAGTCGATTTCATCATATATCACTATATATGAAAAACAATAAATATATTTGAGGAATCCTATTAGAACCCTCCAACCTGTTACCCTGCGTCCATAGATGTTATATAACATAAAATACCAATCCTGCTTCGAGGAGGGATATCGTGATAATATAGGGTCATCCACTATTATGGGGCGCACATAGTGTCTCATTCGCTCCAATGGCGGGAATATACCCAACTACTAACATATACTACTATATATATAATAGTATTCAACTTATAATGATTTATAAATTTATCCAATCAGCCAACGAATAATTTTTAATACTTTAAAATAAAACTAGTTGTCCAAATGAGTGAAATTTACTCACCTTGATTTTTCAATTTGCGAAACGATCTAATTTTAAATTAAAATGAATGACGTTCGATTTAACTTAAAATTCTTGCTATCCTAAATCAATTCCAAATAAATCCCAAATTGTAGATTTCGCAGCTACGAATCAAATGTGACTGATTCCATGGTTTTTGCACCTCGTATGAACTAGTTATGAATTTTATAAATATCGCTTATGATTTATAACTAGTAAAAAGATTACGAAATTAACTTAAAAATTAATATTTTCAAACTTTCTTCCTCAACTCGAGCCCGCCTCTAGACTTTCACCTTTGTCGAACCATGCCTCCTCCGTCCTCCCACTCAATCCATGAAACCATCCCACGAATCCATTGTTCAACTCACCGTCGAAATCTCTACCCTCCAGCACCAAAAGTTCCATGCCCCAGACCATCACATAAATCCCGACCACCCTTTTCATACGTGACCTGCACAAATATCGCGATGGCCACAAACGACCGGAGTCCACCATTTTGAAGCCGCTAATGCGCCTTCTTTCGTCGAGCTCGAAAACATCCTCGACTCGATCCACAACTTCACCAAAATCATGAATTTGCTAATCCTAGATCTCGAGCTTCCCTCTATTGAGCACCCTTCAACTCGCCTCCAATCCTATCGACCATGCGTGCGTCGCCTCGCAATTCGATCCCAGCTCAAACTTCGAACGACCTGTTGCAATGATTTTTTTGTATGTGAACTGATTTTGTTTATTTTCGGAATAAGGAGAAAAGTATACTCGATTTTTAAATAGGTGAGAAGACGGCTATGTAGACGATAGGGTGGCTGATGTACAAGTAGGTGCGGCTCGAATGAAAGGATAAGGCTGAAAGGTTAAATCAACGAAAAATATAATTAAAAATTCAAAATATCATGCTATAAATTACAGACTCCAATCAAGACATGTCGCCTGGCGTTCCTAATGTTAAACCTCTTTTCGAACGAAATGGAACAAGTTTTAAGATCTAATTCGATCGTATGGAGAAGATAGCTTTTTAAACCCAATTAAAATATTAAATTTTCAATATTTATTTCAACACGTTTCTATCCCGTACAACCAACCGTTGACTCCAAACACTATAAAAATTGAAATCCCATAATAATACACTATTATAGATCCAATGAAACTAGTTTCATCGAGTTCTGAGACTGTGCCCTAGATCGCTATTTTAACGTGTCGATGAAATCGACGATTTCAAAATTTTACGAAATCAATTGAAATTCTAGTTTTTTAAACTAACTAACTCAATTCTAATTAAAACAAAAAGTTATATACACATTAGAAATTTTTTTGATTCCTTCTCAGCTCAAATTTTAATTATTCACCATTCTTGTATTATGAAAATCGTTATATTTGAAACTTAAATTCATTCTATAATTTCAACCGAAATCTTCATATTCAAAAATCAATTTATATTTCAAATAAAATATTTAAAATCATTTAAATATTCAAAATTATATGTCGGAAAATCCGAGTCGTTAGCGATTAATATTGAACAATTTGGATATTGACATTCATATGTTTCTTTAGTTGAATTTATTGCTTATACATCATTTCGGCAAAATCTAATTTTACTATTATAAGCAGTATCCATTAACAGCTATTATTTACACTAGTTCTCTTCATCAACATTATATCACATTAGGACTTATGAATTTGATAGTGGTAAAAATCCAATATCGTTCACATTCAAGTTTACTAGTCCAAACAAAAAATCCTTGATCCACATTCAAGTTGACTATAGTTGACCACGTTACTAACCTCAGATAGTTGAGGAGATGTATTCTCTATTGAATATAGTGATTCACTTCATACGATTTAATTTAGACCTAACTATAATCGAATGACATACCACAATTTAATTATAATCAAAGTGGAGTGTCTACGTTGAAGTTTAAAAGCATTCTCAAGTCAAGAGAATTCCTGTAATATCATCATCTCGATATTTTCTGTTTGAACTTAGTTATATTAACCAACAAAAATCTCTCTAATGAGTCATTCTATAGTTATTTAATAACTATCGGCATGCAAACTTTTATGTCCTATAACAGCCATGAGTAATACAATGCTCAACATTTGGAGACCATTACATACCTTAGCCTCAATGGATGTGTAACGACTCGGATTTTTCATCGTTTAACTTTTAATATTTAAATGATTTTAAATATTGGATTTGGAATATAAATTGTGTTTTGAATATGAATATTATGTTGAAATTATAGAATGAGTTTAATTCCAAATATAGCAATTTATCGTAATATGGAATTGGTAAATAATTGATATTGGAGTTGAATTTGATCGAAACGATTTCTAATATTGATTTAAATTCTATTTGGATTAAAACTGAGTTAGTAATTTTTTAAAATTGGGATTTCAAGCGATTTCCTCATTTTGAAATCATCAATTTAATCGACGAGTTAAAATAGCGATCTGGATACAGTCTCGGAATTCGATGAACAAGTTCATTGGATCCACAATAGTGTAATATTTCGGATTTCAAATTTCATAGCGTTTGAGTTTACCGTTTAATCTTGCGAACTGAAAACGCCTAAAATAATTTAATAGAATTTAATTTAAATATTCGATTATAAAAAAAATTATTTTCCACATACGATCGAATTAGGCCATGAGATTTGTTCCATTATGTTTGGAATAGCGCTATAACATTAGAAATACCAGGCGGTACGGCTCGATGGGGATTCAAAATGAATATCTAGGTATTTCGAATTTAAACAATATGTATTTACGTCGATTTAACCCTACAGCCATCTTCTTTCATTTCAAAGCCGCCATACTATTCCTACGAGCCACGCCCCACATTTCCATACCTACCTTATTCGTTTAAAACGTCTTCCCTCTCTTCCTTTTTATTAGTTTATAGAGAAAGATGAAAACAAAATCAAACTAAATAAAATCACGAGCTTAAATTGTAAATCCCTCCATCCTTTTCTCTTCAAATTCGAAATCAATTGGTATACGAAGAAAAAAAGAGAAAAATTTATATCACAACATTGTTGCGATGTTTTACTCGACGCTCGACTCAAGCACGGTGACGAAGCTTGCATGAGAGGGGATTCGCGATGTAGCAAAAGCATGGGACAACAACGA
Source organism: Allium cepa (assembly GCA_030765085.1). NCBI lineage: Eukaryota > Viridiplantae > Streptophyta > Magnoliopsida > Asparagales > Amaryllidaceae > Allium > Allium cepa. Next base: position 571,931,258 of record CM060937.1, on the reverse strand, counting down.
CGCTGGGGAGTGGTGGTGGACGAAGAGACTCGCTCGCGTCTGGGTCGAATTGGGAGTCGCGATCGATCGAAGCTAGGGGAGGTCACGATAGTGCACAATAATGGGGAAGGTGGACATCGAAGTCGCGTAAAGGTGAGAAGGCATACGCAACCAAGGGACGACGCGAGTCCCTCGATGGTTTTGGATGCGACTGCACTGTGATGAAGGCAAGAGGGTGTCGCGTTTGGGGATAATTGTTTGAGAAGGAATGTCTGAGTTAGAAGTTGGGCTTTCTTCGGGTTTTGGAAAATTGTTTCGCATACCAGTACGTGAAGGCACTATGAGGATTTGTGTAACTCGTTTGTGGATTGAGAAAGCTTTTAGCTTGGGTGGTTGCTGCCTTTCATCGATAAGGTTGAGAAATGAACGAGATAGGTAAGTAAATCTATAGCTAAATTTAATAATATAATTAGTTTATTTGATTTAAAATTTAAATTGAGACAGCTAATAAAGTTTAGTAAAATTTGCATACGAGGTCCAAAAATCATGAAACAAATCAAGTTGGTTCGTAACGGGGAAATCTATGCAATATGATAAATTGGAACGGGTTGCAAATAAATCAAAGTGAGTAAATCTCACTCTTTTTGAATTGCTGGAATTAATTTGTAGTAATGAAAATAAATTATTGGATGCTGGTTGAATTTACAAATTTTTATCAGTTTGGATGTTATATATATAGTAGTATGTCTGTGTGTGTGTGTATATATATTAGTAGTTGGATATTTTTCCCATTGTTGGAGCGGATGAGACCCTATACTCCCCGTATAATGAAGAATGACCCTATATGACCGTGATATCCCCCTCGAAGTGGGATTGGTACTTAACATTTTTGGATGTAGAGAAACAGGTTGGAGGGATCCAACTGAATTCCTCGAAATTTTTTTATTTTAATTCCATATATAGTGTGTATGATTTGTTTAAATAAACGATATAAAGTATGTGGGGATTGAATCTTTGGATGATATAGTAGCACTGGGCTTAATTTGGTATTTAAAATACCATAAATATTATTTTTGAATTTGAAGGAATTAAAAAGAGAAATTGGATATAAAAATATTTATATTAGAGATTGGATTATTTTAAAGGAAGTTGAGTTGGGTAAAATAATAATTTGATTCTGGAATTATACTTAACTATTTGTAAAATATTTTAAATGGAGATTTTAAAATAATTTATATAAAGGATTTTTAAAATTGGATTTAAAAATGATGTTTTGGGAAAGAATATGGAAAGAAGTTAAAATCGATATTTAAAATAAATTTGAAAAATAAATGGAATTTATTAAGAAATGGATTTATAAAAAATGTAATTTCATAAATGAGATTATATTCGCAAGTAAGTAAATCCTAAATGAGTTTATAAATTATAAATGATGTTATAAATAAAGGAAAAGAGATCGGTTGATAAATTGGGAATAATATTCCACAGCATAAATTATATCAAGGGATGAAGATAGTTTTGGGGAAAATGGTGGAGGCTATGTTGGAAAGTGAAAATGGTTAGGAAATTGGTGAAATCGATGTGCCGTGAATCAAGAGGGATTTATAAATTGATTGGATTATTAAGATTCTTAAAAAATTTATTAAGAAGTTTAGTTTTTGTTTAAAAAGGAAATTTTATTTATTTAACTATGTAATTTAAAACTAGTTAATATTAAAATACTTTGAAAGTGAATTTTTCAAATATCTAATGTTAATTGAATTAATTCTAATTTTTATAATTGGCTGTGTAAATCAATTTTTTATCTAAAAATGAGTTATTGATATTTATAAAACGTGTTTCAATATTTTAAATAATTACTTGAACATGTTATAAAAATAAATTATTATTCTTTAAATAATTATTATATATATACATAGAGTTTTATAATGATTTAAGTTCATCTTCTCGAGGTTTGGAAACGAGGTTTATTTAGTAGATGAGGTTTATAAGAGAAATTCTCAACATGAAATTCGAGGAAATGTAAGGAAAATTTCCGAAGTATTTAAATAAAAGTTAACTTCGAAAAATGAATTAGGATTTATTAAAGAAGTTAGAAATGGATATTTGGAATTATAGACAAGTGTTTTGACTTTGGAAATATTAATGGAAATTAATTAAGGAACCCCGAAACTTATAGAATTTGTTATAAACGAGTTAAGAAATTTACAATATAAATTGTGAAGGATTTTAAGAAAAGAGAAATAAATGGAGCTTTCCTAAGTGTTGACAAGTAAGGGGTTTAGAAAAATATATTTTTAAATATTTTTCTAAGTGTTGAAATAAGAGATGGTTTGAATATCCTAATATGGGTAAGTACTTGAGTTGTCTCAAATAATGAAAATTTGGAAGGGATTTGAATGTATATATATATATATATATATATATGTCTTATAATGATACTTTGAAAATGAATTTTGGAAAATTTTAATATGGGCGTAGTGACTGCTTATGGATGTTATATTGATAGTTAAATAACCGACTATCAAATATTGGCCAATTTTGTTGATCGTTTCGAAGAGACCGAGATCGGATTTGCTTGGTGATAGGTTCATGCATGATAGGGGGTTCTCTCATCTTGTTAGGTAGCGAACGGATGACTCTTACCTCTACATGTCCCTGAGTGGTTGGTTGCAGTCGAGAGGCTAGCCGTAAAAGCAAATTCGAGGTACCAGTTTAAGCTACGGTGGAAAGTAGCCGCGATCGATGGTTGAAAATCTTAGATCATTATAGTTGGTATCAAAGCAGAAGGTTAAGCGAGGACCTTGGCTTTGGTGGGGATTAGTCACTAGAGATGGGGTGAGTAGTACTCTAGAAAGAGTTGAGTGTATTAAAAGATATGAGTGCGTATTTGTTGATGAATATAAAATGTTTTATGTTATGTTAATTTATCTGTTGAGTGGCAAATAAATTATGGTCGAATAGTGCAGCGCCACTAAATCGATAGGTGTTTCTAAACACTTAAACAGGTAGATACAGTATTGTTTTGAAACAGGCAAATGAAATAATTTTACCCAAATTATATTTTAGTGACGAAAGAAATAATTTTCTGAAATTATTATAGTATATTGGAGTGTTTAGTTGTTATATTATAATAAAAACAAGATTATAAAATTTAAAAGGTTATATATAACCATATGAAAAATTGTATAAGTATGAATTATACAAGTGAATTATAATTAAAATGGATTCAAAATTGAATTCAGAAATTTAAATCTTGAAAGGTATGGAAAATGTTTTCAGAAGTGTTAAGGAAATGAAAAAGGTTCAATTTTTGAAATTTTTTTGAAATAAATAATGGTAATATTATTGTGAAATGTTTTTGAATGAAAATTATTTTAAATAGACTTTGGAAGTGATAAAAACACTGAACTCACTGTAGCCGTTGGAAAATAATCCTGGTGCTGACTGCAGCATCATCGGTGTAACGACCCAGAATTTTAATTAATTTAAATTTGAATATTTAATTAATTTTAAATATTAATAAGTGAATTTATAAGTCGAATAAATTTTATTTCGAATAATTGGATTTAATTGAATAATTAAATCGATAATTTAATATGTTAAATTATGGAAATAATTGAAAATTGAGTTAAATATGATTGAAAATGATTTGTAAAATTTTATTTTATCATATTGAAGTTAGAACGATATTTTAGAACTTTGAAAATCGAATTAAAAGTTAATTTGTGAAAATTGAATATTTTAATATTTAAATCGACTAGTGAAAATAGTCAATTTTTGAACAGTCTCAGAATTGGACGAAACCAGTTACATTGGATCCATAATAGTTAGTTATTACCGGATTTCAATTTTCGTGTCAATCGAAGCTATCGTTTGATCGTGGCAGCTCGAAACGCATCGAATTATTGTTTTTAATATTAATTTGGCGAGTTAAAATAGCCATTTTTCAAACTATCTCGGATTTCGACGAAACTAATTTCATCGGATCCGTAATGTGATATTATTGTAAGGTTTCAAATTTCGTGTCAATTGGATTTACCGTTTGCCCGGTGCAAGCTAAAACGCCTAGAAAATCGTTTAATCGGTTTAATTTTAAATCGAACGTTTGTTGCCATAACTCGCACAGATGTCCGAATTAGCTTCCGAAACTTATTCCATTGTGTCCGGAACGCGGGATAAACCCTAGGAACGTCGGTCACTGCGCGTAAATCGGAGTTTGGAAATCCCGGATGAATAGTGTTCAAGAATTCTCTATAAATAGCCACCATCACAACTAAAAAATATATATATATATATAAACCTAACCCTAATTTATGCACAGCCGCCACCTTAGCCATCAATGGCCGAAAAAAACAACAGACTTCTCCTCCTCTTATCTCTTCATCCACTCAACGATTCAACAAACTCTCAACTAGTAAATCGAAGAGCACGAAGAGCTCTATAATATCAACGGTGATGATCGGGTTTGCTTGAGTGGATCGTCGGCAAAATCGCCTTGAAGTCAGGCCGTTCATCACGCAATTCGATCCTCATATGGTGGCCGAGCTCCACGTGGGGGTGGCCGAAGTTTGAGCATGTTGGGGGCTTCAAAATGCAAGTTCCTGATCAAATTTCTATTGAGCAAGGAAGTTGAAAAATCAAAACCTAAATTTGAAGAAATGGGTTCTTATGCGTATTGAATGTCTGTAGATGGAACGAGAGGGAGAAGGGGCATGCACACGGTTCTGATGAAAGGGAGCTTGTGATCTACGGCTATGATAGTTGAGGGTTTAAAATTATAAATTATGTTATAAATTTATGTATATAAATTCGTGTAAAACTTTGAAAATGCATAACTTTTTCATTCGAGGTCGAAAACGCGCGAAACCAGTTGCGTTGGAATCATGTGGACGAGCACTACGCTATGGAATTGGATTGGAGTCGTTTGGAGTAAGTGAAAATTTCGTGTAAAATTAAACGTCCGTTTAATTTTATTCGAAATAAATCGCTAAAACGAAATTGAAATCAAGGTGAGAACTTCTCACTCAATCGAATCAGTTTCGATTTTATTTTAAATATTTAGATTTAAAATATTTGAATGCATGTTTGAATGATGATTGTTATCTATTGATTGTTAAAATAGACATTATGCGCCGTTAGTAAGCGGATGTTATTTATTAAAAACATATACCGTGAATATTTCATAAATAGTGAAATTGGTATTATATATAATAGCAATATATATATATTGGCATATGTATATATTGGAGTTGTTAATTTCCCGTATTTTTTAGCGGATGAGACCCTATTGCGCCGTCTATTAAGCGGATAATATTTTAAATCTCATATACCGCGATAATTTCGTACTGGAGCGAAATTGGTTGTGACGCCCCACCTCTATACCCACGCTAGCCAAGAACACTACGGTGTAGTGCTGTCAACTAGCACGGAGAATAAGGCTGTTGAGGAGCGGCCATCAATAGTTGGCCTTACACTAGTATTGGTTATCTCGATAGGAGTGATATATATTCTTTCATTTTTCATCTCTGATTTATTTTCTCCCATCGAAATACCCCAATTCCAGTATAAAACGAACTACGATGGTTCATAATAGTTTAGAACAGTAAATATAAAATAATAACACAGATAAATATAAATGCGGAACACAGATAAAACAGAAATTCTCATATATACAATAACTGATGTCAGTTACAATACATTTGACATGGTACATATGATACAACTACAACAGTCGACTCAGGAAGTTACATATACAAGTACATTAGCGTATATAATATACATGAATACATATCTTCCTATACAATCTTACAGACTACTACAAATAACGACGACTACTCCAAAAGATATGAAAGAACTTCATAGCTCTAGCAGCAACCCAAAGCAGAATATCTACAACCTGAAATACTCGGTCTGACCCGAGTATTAGATTCAAAGAAAATAATACTCGGGTCAGTCTAATTCAAACTCAGTTATTAGTGCACAGAAGCAATAATAATTAAATAATGAATAGGCGACAGTAATTAAACCAAATCAGAATGCAATTCAGAATATTGAATTGAATAAACAAAGCAGTTCAAACCATTGAAATATCGATTAAAATATTAATTCAAGTAGGGCTGCAGTACACGCACGCGTGCACTGCCTCGCCACTACGGAATATGGAATACGCAAAAAGATCCATAAGTCAAAATAAATAGAATATCATACACGCCATACCGTGTGGCTGCAGTTCACGCTTGCGTGCACTGCCTTGCCACTATAGTGATGTCGTGCCCAAAAACTCAATTCCGTGTGGCTGCAGTTCACGCTTGCGTGCACTGCCTTGCCACAACAGTGATGATGTACACAACCGAGCACAAGGTCAAACCCAAAATAAAAAAGACGGATTCAACACAGGTGAAATTCCAAAATCAATATGAAACTCAGGTGCAATAAAAATTGAATAGTGACATGCACAAACATAAGAACATGTAAGAGAAACATGTCGTAACTACAAAGCTAAGTCACTTACGAACTGCAGAGGTCAAGTCAGTGACTCAACACAACCGCGGCAGCAACAACAGTGCAGTAGTGCACAGAGAACTCCACAAGTCCAGTAAGATAACCAATATAACAAGCTAAATGTTCAAGCTACTGCACAATGCAAATGAAGACCAGTCCACAAGTATACCCAGTCACACGCATATATATGATCATGAGGCTTCACAGTGTACAGACCATATGAAGGAAGAGCACATGTTAACTGGATAGCAAGTGCCACCCAATGATGTAAGAAAATGAACAGACAGGATGGAATTAAATCACTGGAAACCTCACAACCAAGTCAGACTTCACTAAAACAATGGACCAGTGCATAGTGACAGTAAGGAATGTATGCAACAATATAAACATGGAATGGAATGCAACTACAAGGCATGAAACCATAATGAAACAGATCAGTTTTGAATACAAGTCAAAACTAGGAACATGTAACAAATGAATGGTCGGCTACAAGTAAATGGTCAAAGACCAGTTCACAAGTAAGAAGGCATAAACCCACACCAACATAGTCTGCATATGCACAAAGCAAATGCATATGAACTTGATGGCAACAGTTCAAGGCACTGTAACATTACATGAAACTGAGATTGCAACTTAATTAGAAATGCATATGAAAATGATGGCAACAGTTCGAGGCACAGTAACACTATATGAAACTGAAACTTCCAAAATGAAGCAAGAACAAATGTACATGAGTTATGGTATGTAGGACTTGATGCTAGGGAGAACAAGCTACACACATTTTACACTTTACAATTTAAAAATGTCAGGACAATGCATTATGTGTACTACAAAGCTAACCCATATGACATGCATATAGGGATTTCAAGTGAACTTAACAAGATTGTCGAATCCAAATGCTACTGAGGAATGAATAATGCAAACCAACATCAATGACACGGCCTCAAAATGAAATGGTTATAAATAACCCTATATGCACACTGCAGCAACTCAAGTGAACAGAGGTGGCACAAGGAACTGCAGACCAACCAGATTAATGATGCATATGGACTCAGAACAATATATAGTGACACATGGTAGTAGTGAAAACTCAAATAACCAAACTACTCGAGTGAATTCGACAAAGTATGTACACAAGTAACCAAACTGCAACAGGCAACAGTATGCAAGTGCAAAGACAAATGCACATGTCACCAGAAATGAAGCACTGCAACTCAAAGAGCATCAAAATGCAAATCATGATGAAACACAGCAGCAACCATCAAAATCAAACATGACATTGCAGACTAGTTCAAGAGCATCAGGATATACTACCGATAAGAACTCATGAGAATGGAATGCACCAGCCAAAGAAACACAAATATACAGAAACGAGAACCACTTCACCAAAGTCAAAATATATTCAAGTTGAAGCCAAAAATCATCAATGTGTAAACCCAAAATCAAATGACCGAAGTCACCAAAAATCAGCAAGATGATTTAAACCAAATATCATACAAACAAAAATCACAGCATTTAAAACTCTACGAACCCGAGTCTGAACTAGATGTGAGTAAATAACTTTACTCACCTGAATCGAAGCAACGGCAAGCTAAATCAAGTGGCCGCAAACCCTAGCAGCCATAGCAAAGTCGAAGTGACGATCGATCGAAGAAGCCCCAAGTTTTGGAGACGAACTGAGAAGAGGGGCGTACGATTGAAGAAAAAATAAAAAGGGTGCCGCCATTAATTTTGTTTCGGTGGTTTTAGGTTAGCAAACGAACGAATAAGATAAATGAATTAAAAAGGGGGATGGGTTTAAGTCGAAGAAAAGGTAAAGGGAGATTGTGGGCTGGGCTGAGAAATGAGTTGCGATTTGATTATACTTTGGGCTGAAATGGGAGAGGCAGTTTGGTTGGGCTGGTTTATATTTAATAAATAATTTAGTTAAGGGTTTAGCTTGTTTGTTTAATAGTAAGTGCAATTTGATTGTTATAATAATTATTCACACTTTCTGATAGCATTGTTCTTAATTCACAGGTACGCTATGGAAAACCAAGTAAACACTACAGAGATCGAACGTTTATCAACAAACTACTGAAAACCAAAGTTTGGACCGAAACCAAAACAAATGAACCACTATTTAAAAAAAATCAAAGCCCCTCAAACTTTATAACCATTTGTAATTTAAATTTTAAAAACTTCAATTTGAAAATTGACGAAAATATCGGGTTGTTACAGACTACCCTCCTTAAAGAAATTGCGTCCTCGCAATCTTAAGGAACAAATGGACAAATGGTAACAACCATAAAGAACATCATCATACGATAAAGAAGTTAGAAATAGAAAGTTCACCATATAGAGCATGAAAGAGAAAGCCTGAACATGTTTGCTCGATGAATTCTTTGGATTCCTAAGAGAAATCCATAGAATTTGAGAACCATTGAGAATCTCAACAAGAGAAACATCTATATTTCGAAGGTGCTACACCCCCGAAGCAATGATGTGAATATAAGATTGCTCAAGAATAGAAATTGGAAATCCCTAAGGCATTTCCGTAATTGGAAGACGTGGAAAACATCATGAATAGCAGAAAATTGAGTCGGTACACCGACGTAGTACAATATAAACGCCAAAAAAATCTTTTAATTTCATAAAAGAAACTCACAAATTATCAACAAAATCTAATTATCAATAGATAATTCAGAAATCTCTAATCACAAATATTCGATTATCAAAAACGATAATCAAATCAATAAGTATTCGATTATCAAAATCGAAAATCAATCTTAAATCACAAATATTTAATTATCACAATTGATAATCAAATCTCAAATCGCAAATGTTTAATTATCACAAACGATAATTAAACCACAAATATCTAATTATCACAAACGATAATTAGAAACAATAAATATCTGATTATCAAAAACTATAATCAGAAATCATAAATATTTAATTATCACAATTGATAATCAAATCTCAAATCGCAAATGTTTAATTATCACAAACGATAATTAAATCTCAATTATCTGATTATCACAAGCGATAATCAGAAATCACAAATTTTCAATTAACGAGTCCGAAATTAACCGAAATAGCAAACGCACATGACCCATAACCACGAGTTTTACTAAATCGTTTAATTCACTTCATCGTTTCCTTGAAAGTGCAAAATTGTGTATTTTAAATAAATAACATTTTACGTTCTCAAACGGACAAGTCTGGAATTAAGCGAATCAGTAAAAGAAAGGGGTCATAGTCCTCGATTTTTCTGAAACGTTTAATTCGCTTCCTCATTCTTTTGAAAGCGCAAATCGTAAAAATTTTGAAAACAATTTTGATTTATATTTTGAAATATTTTGAAGAATAACAAATTTTTAAAACACGTGATTAAAATAGCAATGTCAGTAGCAACTTCGACATACGTCAAAATTTCATCGAAATAATTGGCATCAAAATATAATACCAATGAATTTTCGTTCATCAAAAATGTCACAAGAATCTTCTCAAAGATAGAAAGGGATATCATACCCTAAACTTGTATTCATAACAAGTCAATAACACACGAATTCACCAATGCACAAGAATTGATAAAACTTATCAATAGAAATCACGAAAGTTGGTGAAGCACAAATTCTAGAAATCTACACAAGAAATCCAGAAATCACAAGATAAGAGTATGAGAACTCGAACGGAGTATGAAAACTCGAACGGAGTATAAAAACTCGAACGGAGTATAAAAACTCAAACAGAGTATGACATAGAATAAAAGATATGGCATAACATAAAATATCCATAATGACATACTACTATAAGTATGTAAATAATGATCAACAGGAGATCAACCGATGAGGGGTATGGCATAAATATGAAATATCCATACTGACATACGACTATAAGTATGCAGATAATGATCAACAGGAGATCAACCGATAAGAGATAATCAATATCACAAGAATCTTCTCAAAGATCCAAAGAGGTAACATACCCCAAATTTGTACTCATGACAAATTAATAACATATGAATTCACCAATGCACAAGAATAGGTGAAGCATAAAATTTCCAGAAATCAACATAAGGAATCTAGAAATCACAGAAAAAGGGAAAGAGGCCTATCACATGACGGTCCGAAGACCATGGGGAGCTACCCCACATGTGTGAATGGAATCACACAGATTGAGGTCAAGACTAACCAAAAAGCAGAAAGGTATGTGTGAATGGAACCACACAAGTGGTGTCTAGTCTGACCATCAGAACGATCATCATGATCAACGAGGGGTGTCAATTACACTAAGCATGTGTGAATGGAATCACACAGATTGAGGTCAAGACTAACCAAAAAGCAGAAAGGTATGTGTGAATGGAATCACACAAGTGGTGTCTAGTCTAACCTCGCAATGAAAGAGACATCGCGCAATTGCTAGTCTAATTCATAAAGCGATCATCAAGATCAACGAGAAGTGTCAATTACACTAAGCTAGTGAATATAAAAGTTTAGCTTCATGTCCCATAACCACTAGCTTAACTTAAATATTTACGAACAAACTGTAGATCTTCACTAGAAAAATGTCACAAGTGGTTCAATCGAACAAGTCCAAAAATTAACCGACGAAGTAAACGCAAGCGTTTCATACCACTTGTTTTGCTAAGCCGTTTAATTAGATTTCTCATACGAGTGAAATAAAGGTTTGTATATTCTAATAGATCGGAAAACGGTTTAGGAAAAGATTTTGATATTGAAAATAGAGTTGAAAACATTTTGATAAAAGAGTTTTGATAATTACTATTAGTATTAAAACGTTTATATATTATTATTTTTTAAAGTGACAAATCACAAAAATGATTGCAGAAACAATCAACCACAAGAATTCACATACGAAGACGTGAATAGAATCCAAAGAAATCGATACTGTATCCATCCAAAAGTATGTTCATGAAAATCCCGAAGAAAATGTTATCAAAGTTGCTAATATAAGATAGCAATAAATCGGGAAATTAACAAGAATCGATTGAATTTGGAAACCAAATCAATTCACTAAAATTCACTCTCGAAGACGTGAATAAAATCCAAAGAATTCGATTCTAAATCCATCAAAGTAGGAATATCCAAAAATTCCAGAAATAGAAGTTTTCAAAGTCGACAAAGATGACAACAACTAATCGGAAAAGAAGAATCGATTGACAAATGGAATAATGAAACAAAACGAGCATAAATGCATAAATGACTTCAACAAAAAATAAAAATCAAGTCAATGCCGAAGTCAACAATTAATGGCCATAATCGAGTACAAAACGATTCAACATCATCAACAAAGAATTCAACGGCAAACAATGTCAGAGTCTTGGAAATCAAGAATTTAGAAATTTCTCAAAACAAAGTGACCGAAGTCGAATGGAAATCAATCAGAGGAAAACACAAAATATCAAGTTCGGAATCGCTGAGTTTCGAACAAAAATCAATCATCGGCTAAATCAAATCAAAGCCGAAAACACAAGAATCAAAATCAAATGCATATGAATAAGCGTTAGGAATTCATACCTAACAATCAAAGACAATCATATGCAAATACGAGAGATTAAACGTCGACAAATAGTTGTAACATATGTTCCATCCAAGTTATGTTTTATATTTGTTCTAAACCCCAGGCTCTGATACCAAGCTGTGACGCCCCACCTCTATACCCACGCTAGCCAAGAACACTACGGTGTAGTGCTGTCAACTAGCACGGAGAATAAGGCTATTGAGGAGCGGCCATCAATAGTTGGCCTTACACTAGTATTGGTTATCTCGATAGGAGTGATATATATTCTTTCATTTTTCATCTCTGATTTATTTTCTCCCATCGAAATACCCCAATTCCAGTATAAAACGAACTACGATGGTTCATAATAGTTTAGAACAGTAAATATAAAATAATAACACAGATAAATATAAATGCGGAACACAGATAAAACAGAAATTCTCATATATACAATAACTGATGTCAGTTACAATACATTTGACACGGTACATATGATACAACTACAACAGTCGACTCAGGAAGTTACATATACAAGTACATTAGCGTATATAATATACATGAATACATATCTTCCTATACAATCTTACAGACTACTACAAATAACGACGACTACTCCAAAAGATATGAAAGAACTTCATAGCTCTAGCAGCAACCCAAAGCAGAATATCTACAACCTGAAATACTCGGTCTGACCCGAGTATTAGATTCAAAGAAAATAATACTCGGGTCAGTCTAATTCAAACTCAGTTATTAGTGCACAGAAGCAATAATAATTAAATAATGAATAGGCGACAGTAATTAAACCAAATCAGAATGCAATTCAGAATATTGAATTGAATAAACAAAGCAGTTCAAACCATTGAAATATCGATTAAAATATTAATTCAAGTAGGGCTGCAGTACACGCACGCGTGCACTGCCTCGCCACTACGGAATATGGAATACGCAAAAAGATCCATAAGTCAAAATAAATAGAATATCATACACGCCATACCGTGTGGCTGCAGTTCACGCTTGCGTGCACTGCCTTGCCACTATAGTGATGTCGTGCCCAAAAACTCAATTCCGTGTGGCTGCAGTTCACGCTTGTGTGCACTGCCTTGCCACAACAGTGATGATGTACACAACCGAGCACAAGGTCAAACCCAAAATAAAAAAGACGGATTCAACACAGGTGAAATTCCAAAATCAATATGAAACTCAGGTGCAATAAAAATTGAATAGTGACATGCACAAACATAAGAACATGTAAGAGAAACATGTCGTAACTACAAAGCTAAGTCACTTACGAACTGCAGAGGTCAAGTCAGTGACTCAACACAACCGCGGCAGCAACAACAGTGCAGTAGTGCACAGAGAACTCCACAAGTCCAGTAAGATAACCAATATAACAAGCTAAATGTTCAAGCTACTGCACAATGCAAATGAAGACCAGTCCACAAGTATACCCAGTCACACGCATATATATGATCATGAGGCTTCACAATGTACAGACCATATGAAGGAAGAGCACATGTTAACTGGATAGCAAGTGCCACCCAATGATGTAAGAAAATGAACAGACAGGATGGAATTAAATCACTGGAAACCTCACAACCAAGTCAGACTTCACTAAAACAATGGACCAGTGCGTAGTGACAGTAAGGAATGTATGCAACAATATAAACATGGAATGGAATGCAACTACAAGGCATGAAACCATAATGAAACAGATCAGTTTTGAATACAAGTCAAAACTAGGAACATGTAACAAATGAATGGTCGGCTACAAGTAAATGGTCAAAGACCAGTTCACAAGTAAGAAGGCATAAACCCACACCAACATAGTCTGCATATGCACAAAGCAAATGCATATGAACTTGATGGCAACAGTTCAAGGCACTGTAACATTACATGAAACTGAGATTGCAACTTAATTAGAAATACATATGAACATGATGGCAACAGTTCGAGGCACAGTAACACTACATGAAACTGAAACTTCCAAAATAAAGCAAGAACAAATGTACATGAGTTATGGTATGTAGGACTTGATGCTAGGGAGAACAAGCTACACACATTTTACACTTTACAATTTAAAAATGTCAGGACAATGCATTATGTGTACTACAAAGCTAACCCATATGACATGCATATAGGGATTTCAAGTGAACTTAACAAGATTGTCGAATCCAAATGCTACTGAGGAATGAATAATGCAAACCAACATCAATGACACGGCCTCAAAATGAAATGGTTATAAATAACCCTATATGCACACTGCAGCAACTCAAGTGAACAGAGGTGGCACAAGGAACTGCAGACCAACCAGATTAATGATGCATATGGACTCAGAACAATATATAGTGACACATGGTAGTAGTGAAAACTCAAATAACCAAACTACTCGAGTGAATTCGACAAAGTATGTACACAAGTAACCAAACTGCAACAGGCAACAGTATGCAAGTGCAAAGACAAATGCACATGTCACCAGAAATGAAGCACTGCAACTCAAAGAGCATCAAAATGCAAATCATGATGAAACACAGCAGCAACCATCAAAATCAAACATGACATTGCAGACTAGTTCAAGAGCATCAGGATATACTACCGATAAGAACTCATGAGAATGGAATGCACCAGCCAAAGAAACACAAATATACAGAAACGAGAACCACTTCACCAAAGTCAAAATATATTCAAGTTGAAGCCAAAAATCATCAATGTGTAAACCCAAAATCAAATGACCGAAGTCACCAAAAATCAGCAAGATGATTTAAACCAAATATCATACAAACAAAAATCACAGCATTTAAAACTCTACGAACCCGAGTCTGAACTAGATGTGAGTAAATAACTTTACTCACCTGAATCGAAGCAACGGCAAGCTAAATCAAGTGGCCGCAAACCCTAGCAGCCATAGCAAAGTCGAAGTGACGATCGATCGAAGAAGCCCCAAGTTTTGGAGACGAACTGAGAAGAGGGGCGAACGATTGAAGAAAAAATAAAAAAAGGGCCGCCATTAATTTTGTTTCGGTGGTTTTAGGTTAGCAAACGAACGAATAAGATAAATGAATTAAAAAGGGGGATGGGTTTAAGTCGAAGAAAAGGTAAAGGGAGATTGTGGGCTGTGCTGAGAAATGAGTTGCGATTTGATTATACTTTGGGCTGAAATGGGAGAGGCAGTTTGGTTGGGCTGGTTTATATTTAATAAATAATTTAGTTAAGGGTTTAGCTTGTTTGTTTAATAGTAAGTGCAATTTGATTGTTATAATAATTATTCACACTTTCTGATAGCATTGTTCTTAATTCACAGGTACGCTATGGAAAACCAAGTAAACACTACAGAGATCGAACGTTTATCAACAAACTACTGAAAACCAAAGTTTGGACCGAAACCAAAACAAATGAACCACTATTTAAAAAAAATCAAAGCCCCTCAAACTTTATAACCATTTGTAATTTAAATTTTAAAAACTTCAATTTGAAAATTGACGAAAATATCGGGTTGTTACATTGGTATTGTGCTAATGTTTGTGGATGCAGGAAAACAGGTTGGAGGGATCCAACTGAATTCCTCAACAGTATTTATTTGATTATGGATATTTTGATATTCATTGATTTTCATATCGATATATGATATCGTTGTTGTCGTGATTGACTATTTGGTATGTAGCATCATTGGACCAAATTTGGAATTTTAAAATGATTTTAAAGTGATTTTTGAAAGTATACGTTTATAAAATATTTTTGGAACTGATCCATTTTAAATAAATAAACATATAATTTTTAATGCTATAAAAATTATGATTTTTGAGAAATATAGTTAAAGGTTGATTTTTGAAAATATGAGATTAATGATTTTATAAAAGAGTTTAAATCGGGATTTTTGAATTTATTATAAAAGTTTAAATATAGGATTTATAAATTTGATTATTTTATAAATCAAGAGAATGGTGAAATTATAAAGGAGATTAAAGATGTTTTAAAAGAATAATAGTATAAATTGATTTTATAAAGGATTTATAGATTGATAATTTATAAATGAAAATATTTGAATTATAAAACGAGTTTTTATAAGTGTTAGAATAAATTGTGAATGAATTTCATAAATGAATGAAATTTATAGAATTATAAACGGTGAAGTTATAAATGGAATTTTATAAACAGTAGGTTTATAAAATTTATAAAGTTATTGAAAGAATATATTTGGATAAATAATTGAATCTTATAAGTTATAAGATTCATAATTATGAAGTTTAAAAGAACGATTTTGTAAAATAATCGTTTTATAAGCATTTAACTTATAATGTGAACTTTTGATTTATAATTGAGTTATAAATCGAATAGGTTAATAAAGGAGATGTATAAAAAGAAAGATGTGATAAAATAAATAGAAATGGAATTTATAAACGTTGTTTTATAAATTCGCAAACGACTTATGTTGATAAGTTAATTTTTATAACTTATTTATGAAGTTATATTCACGTTTTAGACTGTGAATAATCCTTTGAAATAAAATGAATAGAAAGGATGAAATTGGTTAACGAAGTATATTCACATTTTTGAATAGTGAATAATATGTTAAAGGAAATGTTTAGAATGTGATATTTTAAATAGAATTAAAACGATCTAACGATGTTTTAAAATGTGTTAAGATTCGAAACCATAGATTTCAACATTTATTGTTGAAATAGACGTTTTCCAGAAATAGAAGGAAATGGTGGACTATAACACTGTTGTTATAATAAATGATTTCCGAAAGGAAATGTTTTGTATAGTATTGGGATTTATATATCTATTTTAATTTCGAATCCCTATACTAGTGATTTTGGGTTGTCGTAACGATGTTTTACGCAACATTCGTTTTGGCCCAAATAAATATGGTTAAGAGAATGATTTCCTTAAAGAATGAAATATATACTTAATTTCGATTGAAGTATATTGAATATTTTCCAAGTGTTGAAAATAAATGAATTTGTGAATTACTTATGAATAAATAAGTATGGGAATGTTTTCCAATATAAAGTGAATATTTTGGGAATTTATCTTTTTGAAGATAAATTGAAATGAATAATTGAAATCGTATATGCATAGATATTTTAGAATATAAATTCAATATGCAATTTATAAATGAAATTGGAAAATGGGTTTAAAAATAAATATTGATTTATTTTTGGAGTATGAAAATTATATATCTTGTAAAGATATTTTGGAAAATAAATAATTTGGAAAATTATTTGGAAACTGGTGATGTGTGCATATCCATTGATAGTTCAATAACCGACTATCAATATTTCCCTTTGAATGGGTAATTGATGTGATTTGTTTGAATTTGAATGCCACACTTATTTTTGAATAAGCGCTCACTATTCGGGTTAACCGGGAAAGGACCATGGGGTCGTATAACCCATTCCGAATATGTGATACGTCGTTATGAATTGCATTTGAAGACCAGTGTTGAAGACCGGATCTTTTTGAAAGCGAAAGGACAGCTCGTCGATTGTCTTTGCACCGAGTAGCTACGGTATAGAGACTCCCTATGTGATGGGAAGTCCAGACGTGACTAGAGATTATCCGGATTGCAAGGACTTCTTTGTAAGTGCCTTCGGTTTTGTTCGATCCCGGAACAGACTTGTATGGATTGTATGTCTGACATTACAAATTGAGATATAAAGCAGATTTCTTTCAAATATATTTCTGTTGGTGGCGGAGAATTTATTCTTTTAGCTTAACACCCTTCTCTGAGACGTACGAGCTCAGAGGTTATGTAGTTGAAGGTTATCAGCGATATATTCCCAATTTGGTAATGTGACATGCTGAGTGTTGCTGTGAAATGATCATTGTGTTGATTATTTGTGATAGGATCATTTGTTTGATCGTCTATCCTGGTGATCATTTCTATGATCATTTGTTGACCCAAAGCATGGCTTTTGTATAAAGTATGTTTTGTGGACGTGACTTCGTCGAGCCTCACACCTCGGGAATGGTCAAAACAGGAAAGATGCAGCAAGGTTATGAGGGGTAGCGCCCTTTAGGATATGTGCATTTCCTTCTGGAAAAGGGTGGTATCATGGTATGGAGCCCAGATACTTACTCATGTTGAAAACACTTTATGATTGTGTGAATTGATTGCGAGCGCTCGGTTGAAAGGTCCCAAAGGACCGGGGGATGGCATATTCGGTCAGTTGTTACTCAGTTAGGGGTAACCCGACCTTGTGTTGGTAGAGATCCGGTTTGGTTCTCGGGGATGTCCATCCAGAGGCATTCTCATGTGGCAATGGGAAGTTCCTTAGCCTGATCATTCGTTGGAAATCCAATTCCCAATACGAAACTTGTACGGTATTAGTTGTAGAACCTTCCATTTACTTATGGTGGTCACCACTGTTTAGATGGTAGCTATAGTAGGCATACGATAATGGTCGTATGTTGGCTAAGATTTATATTCTACTTTCGAAATGAATTTTTCCTACACTATGCACTAGTAATAATATCAAATGTTCTTTTAAATGCGTATCAAGCATCTTTGACTATCATAAGGAGAAATCTCCTCCGATTCTGCGTTTGTATTGTGTGTGTGTGCGGGAGGCCTTATGGTAGTCTCATTTTTAAAAGCATTGCGAATTGACTTTAAAAATATTCCTCTATTTTGTTTTCAAAGATAAATAAACTGTTTTGAGTTCTCACACCAGTCACATGACTGACTCGGAGTTTATTGTTTTCCTTCCTAAACTCTGGGTGCCCACCAATTTCTACACGGGCAGTCAAGAGTTAAGGTTTATCAGGATATTCTGGATATTCTGGAGTTGCTGGAGGCAAGCTGGATGGCATGGCGTATTACTAGTATATAGTATTTCTTTTCCGCTGTTTGTTGTTGTTGTTTGTTGTTGTACACTCTGATGATGATGTCATGTAATGTAATGTATAAAATGTAATAACTGATATAGTTCTTTGTTTAAAGATTATTCATTTATTATTATATGTTGTTCCGCTGCGATTTTGAGATTCTGATGTTGTTCTGTTGTTTTCTGTTCCGTTCTTCGTTCTATTTTCTATCTTCTTATCTCTTCTTCTCTCTCTTTCTTTTTCTTAAACCATAACATTTCGGGTTTCCGGCCTTCGATTTCTCGGCAGTCGATAAAGTGAGTATCGATGTTGAATTTTCGAAAGTCGAAAATTTTCGGGACGTTACATCTGGTATCGGAGCATATGGTTAAGCGACAACCATGGTTATGTTGGGTATTACTCATTAGAGATAGAGTCAGTAGTACTCTAGAATGAGTTTGAGTGTAATAATAGCTATGAGAGCTTATTTGTTAGTGTATATAAAATTGTTTTATATTGTGATGATTGGTTTGTTGAGTGGTATATAGATTCTGGTTAATATGAGTAATTAATGTTGTTGATAGGGATTTCTAAACACTTGAATAGAACAATTCGACACAATATTGTTTTAAGTTGGGTAAATGAAATAATTTTTTCCTTGATTATATTTTATATATAAAAGAATAATTTTTTAGAATTATTAAAGTGTATATAAGTTGATTGTTTAGTTGTTTGAATAATCTAAATTGAAGAATAATTGTATAAGCAAATGAATTATAAGAATTGGATTATAATTAAAGTGATTTACAATTGTGAAATAAACTTTTATATATAAGAAGTGAAACTATATGAATATATTTATGAATTTGAGTTATGTAAATGAAATTCAACTTTCAATTATTAAAGGAATTAGCAACTGAATTGAATGAATGGATTGAATATTAATCAATTAAATGTAAATTAAATTGATATGGAATAATGAATGTAACTGTAAATTCATTGAGTATTAATGAAATTGGAAGTTAAGTGAATTTTAAATAGAATTGAATTTTATTTGGAAGTGAACCAACTTGAATATGAATTATTGAATATAAACTAATTGAAAATGAATGTTAGTAAACATCCACTGTTAATGAATCAAATGTGATTAAATTAAAAACCTATTTCATTGAATATTAATGAGAATATGAATGAATATTTATTGGTTATGAATGCTAGTTGGTTGATGGTTGAATATATTGCTTTTACATCATTTGCTATGTTGGCAAATATAGTTATTATGTTACTATATGTTGTATATTGATACTATTGTCTACATGCATGTTCTCATGTTGTTTGTTGAGTGTTTAGTAGGTGCGGATCGCGTTTGCTTCGCATTTGGAGCTCGCTTTCGCGCTATATTAGCCGTATATGCTCGCTAATAAAATATAAGGTACATATCTCGGATTAAATATCGTACTTTTATACTTTTTCCCTTCGGGATGCCTCATACTTGATGAGATGTATATTTGTGATATATATACTGTCATTTTTTTTCGGATCGAGCCGCGCAAAGGAGACTGTGGCGAATTTTTCCAGAAATTTAAGGCGTTAGAAAAAATTTGAGAAAAGTTGGGAAATTTTGAAAACTTAGACTTTTATTTGGAGTTAAAAGTTAAACAATAGTAGTTGTTTTTGAAAAGATAACTAAGTATGATTGGAAAACTTAGTAAAGATATTGTAAGAAGTTTAACTATGGATTTTGGAAAGTTAATAAATTCTGTAACTTTTCTTACTTGTTAATTTCGAGGACGAAATTCTTTTAAGGGGGGAAGATTGTAACGACCCAGAATTTTAATTAATTTAAATTTGAATATTTAATTAATTTTAAATATTAAGAAGTGAATTTATAAGTCGAATAAATTTTATTTCGAATAATTGGATTTAATTGAATAATTAAATCGATAATTTAATATGTTAAATTATGGAAATAATTGAAAATTGAGTTAAATATGATTGAAAATGATTTGTAAAATTTTATTTTATCATATTGAAGTTAGAACGATATTTTAGAACTTTTAAAATCGAATTAAAAGTTAATTTGTGAAAATTGAATATTTTAATATTTAAATCGACTAGTGAAAATAGTCAATTTTTGAACAGTCTCAGAATTGGACGAAACCAGTCCATTGGATCCATAATAGTTAGTTATTACCGGATTTCAATTTTCGTGTCAATCGGAGCTATCGTTTGATCGTGGCAGCTCGAAACGCATCGAATTATTGTTTTTAATATTAATTTGGCGAGTTAAAATAGCCATTTTTCAAACTGTCTCGGATTTCGACGAAACCAGTTTCATCGGATCCGTAATGTGATATTATTGTAAGGTTTCAAATTTCGTGTCAATTGGATTTACCGTTTGTCCGGTGCAAGCTAAAACGCCTAGAAAATCGTTTAATCGGTTTAATTTTAAATCGAACGTTTGTTACCATAACTTGCACAGATGTCCGAATTAGCTTTCGAAACTTGTTCCACTGTGTCCGGAACGCGGGATAAACCCTAGGAACATCGGTCACTGCGCGTAAATCGGAGTTTGGAAATCCCGGATGAATAGTGTTCAAGAATTCTCTATAAATAGCCACCATCACAACTAAAAAAAATAATATATATATATAAACCTAACCCTAATTTATGCACAGCCGCCACCTTAGCCATCAATGGCCGGAAAAAACAACAGACTTCTCCACCTCTTATCTCTTCATCCACTCAACGATTCAACAAACTCTCAACTAGTAAATCGAAGAGCACGAAGAGCTCTATAATATCAACGGTGATGATCGGGTTTGCTTGAGTGGATCGTCGGCAAAATCGCCTTGAAGTCAGGCCGTTCATCACGCAATTCGAGCCTCATATGGTGGCCGAGCTCCATGTGGGGGTGGCCGAAGTTTGAGCATGTTGGGGGCTTCAAAATGCAAGTTCCTGATCAAATTTCTATCGAGCAAGGAAGTTGAAAAATCAAAACCTAAATTTGAAGAAATGGGTTCTTATGCGTATTGAATGTCTGTAGATGGAACGAGAGGGAGAAGGGGCATGCGCACGGTTCTGATGAAAGGGAGCTTGTGATCTACGGCTATGATAGTTGAGGGTTTAAAATTATAAATTATGTTATAAATTTATGTATATAAATTCGTGTAAAACTTTGAAAATGCATAACTTTTTCATACGAGGTCGAAAACGCGCGAAACCAGTTGCGTTGGAATCGTATGGACGAGCACTACGCGATGGAATTGGATCGGAGTCGTTTGGAGTTAGTGAAAATTTCATGTAAAATTAAACGTCCGTTTAATTTTATTCGAAATAAATCGCTAAAACGAAATTGAAATCAAGGTGAGAACTTCTCACTCAATCGAATCAGTTTCGATTTTATTTTAAATATTTAGATTTAAAATATTTGAATGCATGTTTGAATGATGATTTTTATCTATTGATTGTTAAAATAGACATTATGCGCCGTTAGTAAGCGGATGTTATTTATTAAAAACATATACCGCGAATATTTCATAAACAATGAAATTGGTATTATATATAATAGCAATATATATATATTGGCATATGTATATATTGGAGTTGTTGATTTCCCGTATTTTTTAGCGGATGAGACCCTATTGCGCCGTCTATTAAGCGGATAATATTTTAAATCCCATATACCGCGATAATTTCGTACTGGAGCGAAATTGGTATTGTGCTAATGTTTGTGGATGCAGGAAAACAGGTTGGAGGGATCCAACTGGATTCCTCAACAGTATTTATTTGATTATGGATATTTTGATATTCGTTGATTTTCATATCGATATATGATATCGTTGTTGTCGTGATTGACTATTTGGTATGTAGCATCATTGGACCAAATTTGGAATTTTAAAATGATTTTAAAGTGATTTTTGAAAATATACGTTTATAAAATATTTTTGGAACTGATCCATTTTAAATAAATAAACGTATAATTTTTAATGCTATAAAAATTATGATTTTTGAGAAATATAGTTAAAGGTTGATTTTTGAAAATATGGGATTAATGATTTTATAAAAGAGTTTAAATCGGGATTTTTGAATTTATTATAAAAGTTTAAATATAGGATTTATAAATTTGATTATTTTATAAATCAAGAGAATGGTGAAATTATAAAGGAGATTAAAGATGTTTTAAAAGAATAATAGTATAAATTGATTTTATAAAGGATTTATAAATTGATAATTTATAAATGAAAATATTTGAATTATAAAACGAGTTTTTATAAGTGTTAGAATAAATTGTGAATGAATTTCATAAATGAATGAAATTTATAGAATTATAAACGGTGAAGTTATAAATGGAATTTTATAAACAGTAGGTTTATAAAATTTATAAAGTTATTGAAAGAATATATTTGGATAAATAATTGAATCTTATAAGTTATAAGATTCATAATTATGAAGTTTAAAAGAACGATTTTGTAAAATAATCGTTTTATAAGCATTTAACTTATAATGTGAACTTTTGATTTATAATTGAGTTATAAATCGAATAGGTTAATAAAGGAGATGTATAAAAAGAAAGATGTGATAAAATAAATAGAAATGGAATTTATAAACGTTGTTTTATAAATTCGCAAACGACTTATGTTGATAAGTTAATTTTTATAACTTATTTATGAAGTTATATTCACGTTTTAGACTGTGAATAATCCTTTGAAATAAAATGAATAGAAAGGATGAAATTGGTTAACGAAGTATATTCACGTTTTTGAATAGTGAATAATATGTTAAAGGAAATGTTTAGAATGTGATATTTTAAATAGAATTAAAACGATCTAACGATGTTTTAAAATGTGTTAAGATTCGAAACCATAGATTTCAACATTTATTGTTGAAATAGACGTTTTCCAGAAATAGAAGGAAATGGTGGACTATAACACTGTTGTTATAATAAATGATTTCCGAAAGGAAATGTTTTGTATAGTATTGGGATTTATATATCTATTTTAATTTCGAATCCCTATACTAGTGATTTTGGGTTGTCGTAACGATGTTTTACGCAACATTCGTTTTGGCCCAAATAAATATGGTTAAGAGAATGATTTCCTTAAAGAATGAAATATATACTTAATTTCGATTGAAGTATATTGAATATTTTCCAAGTGTTGAAAATAAATGAATTTGTGAATTACTTATGAATAAATAAGTATGGGAATGTTTTCCAATATAAAGTGAATATTTTGGGAATTTATCTTTTTGAAGATAAATTGAAATGAATAATTGAAATCGTATATGCATAGATATTTTGGAATATAAATTCAATATGGAATTTATAAATGAAATTGGAAAATGGGTTTAAAAATAAATATTGATTTATTTTTGGAGTATGAAAATTATATATCTTGTAAAGATATTTTGGAAAATAAATAATTTGGAAAATTATTTGAAAACTGGTGATGTGTGCATATCCATTGATAGTTCAATAACCGACTATCAATATTTCCCTTTGAATGGGTAATTGATGTGATTTGTTTGAATTTGAATGCCACACTTATTTTTGAATAAGCGCTCACTATTCGGGTTAACCGGGAAAGGACCATGGGGTCGTATAACCCATTCCGAATATGTGATACGTCGTTATGAATTGCATTTGAAGACCGGTGTTGAAGACCGGATCTTTTTGAAAGCGAAAGGACAACTCGTCGATTGTCTTTGCACCGAGTAGCTACGGTATAGAGACTCCCTATGTGATGGGAAGTCCGGACGTGATTAGAGATTATCCGGATTGCAAGGACTTCTTTGTAAGTGCCTTCGGTTTTGTTCGATCCCGGAACAGACTTGTATGGATTGTATGTCTGACATTACAAATTGAGATATAAAGCAGATTTCTTTCAAATATATTTCTGTTGGTGGCGGAGAATTTATTCTTTTAGCTTAACACCCTTCTCTGAGACGTACGAGCTCAGAGGTTATGTAGTTGAAGGTTATCAGCGATATATTCCCAATTTGGTAATGTGACATGCTGAGTGTTGCTGTGAAATGATCATTGTGTTGATTATTTGTGATAGGATCATTTGTTTGATCGTCTATCCTGGTGATCATTTCTATGATCATTTGTTGACCCAAAGCATGGCTTTTGTATAAAGTATGTTTTGTGGACGTGACTTCGTCGAACCTCACACCTCGGGAATAGTCAAAACAGGAAAGATGCAGCAAGGTTATGAGGGGTAGCGCCCTTTAGGATATGTGCATTTCCTTCTGGAAAAGGGTGGTATCATGGTATGGAGCCCAGATACTTACTCATGTTGAAAACACTTTATGATTGTGTGAATTGATTGCGAGCTCTCGGTTGAAAGGTCCCAAAGGACCGGGGGATGGCATATTCGGTCGGTTGTTACTCAGTTAGGGGTAACCCGGCCTTGTGTTGGTAGAGATCCGGTTTGGTTCTCGGGGATGTCCATCCAGAGGCATTCTCATGTGGCAATGGGAAGTTCCTTGGCCTGATCATTCGTTGGAAATCCAATTCCCAATACGAAACTTGTACGGTATTAGTGTAGAACCTGCCATTTACTTATGGTGGTCACCACTTTTTAGATGGTAGCTATAGTAGGCATACGATAATGGTCGTATGCTGGCTAAGATTTATATTCTACTTTCGAAATGAATTTTTCCTACACTATGCACTAGTAATAATATCAAATGTTCTTTTAAATGCGTATCAAGCATCTTTGACTATCATAAGGAGAAATCTCCTCCGATTCTGCGTTTGCATTGTGTGTGTGTGCGGGAGGCCTTATGGTAGTCTCATTTTTAAAAGCATTGCGAATTGACTTTAAAAATATACCTCTATTTTGTTTTCAAAGATAAATAAACTGTTTTGAGTTCTCACACCAGTCACATGACTGACTCGGAGTTTATTGTTTTCCTTCCTAAACTCTGGGTGCCCATCAATTTCTACACGGGCAGTCAAGAGTTAAGGTTTATCAAGATATTCTGGATATTCTGGAGTTGCTGGAGGCAAGCTGGATGGCATGGCGTATTACTAGTATATAGTATTTCTTTTCCGCTGTTTGTTGTTGTTGTTTGTTGTTGTACACTCTGATGATGATGTCATGTAATGTAATGTATAAAATGTAATAACTGATATAGTTCTTTGTTTAAAGATTATTCATGTATTATTATATGTTGTTCCGCTGCGATTGTGAGATTCTGATGTTGTTCTGTTGTTTTCTGTTCCGTTCTTCGTTCTATTTTCTATCTTCTTATCTCTTCTTCTCTCTCTTTCTTTTTCTTAAACCATAACATTTCGGGTTTCCGGCCTTTGATTTCTCGGCAGTCGATAAAGTGAGTATCGATGTTGAATTTTCGAAAGTCGAAAATTTTCGGGACGTTACAATCGGTATTCATTTTCTAGTTTCTAAGTGATGGATTGCTACCGTAGAAATTTTATATGATGATTTGTTTGGAAACAAAGATTGTTTTAGAAATTCTAAGGGAATTTATTTTGGACCGATTTTTTAAATTCCCAAGGTGATGGTTTGTTAAAACAAAGAGTTATATATATATGATTTCAAAATGATTTAAATTGAAACCGGGTGTTTGAATTCTGAGATTCTCAGCTGTATGGTTTGTGAATCCAGAAGAAAAATAAGTTTTGGATTTATAACTCGAAAAATGTGAATTTTTATATGAAATAAAATTTGACTTGGATAGAGTTAAATAAATCGAGTTAGTAAAGGAGAATTGTGTGGATTAAAAATTTAACTTGAGGTAAGTTAAATAAAATTGAATGGAATTGGAATTATATCGAACTGAATTAAAATATAAAATTTGAGTTGTTGAAATATTAATATAACTATAAGTTATCATTATTGAAACGAAACTTGAATTAAGTAGAGTTGGATGTATAAGTGAGATGACTAAATGAATGAATATAGACTTGAATCATGGAAATCAAATGAACGGTAAATCAAATTGTATTTGATTAAAAATAGGGTATAAACTTGAGTATAGAAATTATGGAATGTAAAATATAAGTTGGATAACTTGTAAATTGGAAAAGTGGAATAGAAACCAAAATAAAAACGATTTGATATTTTTGTGAAGGAATAAAAATCCAAACTTGAATTATAATTTGAACTAAAGTAAATTAAATGGAGTGATTATTGATATAGAAATCTAATTAGGAAGTATAAAATAAAAGTAAATGTATTAATTAGTGAACTGAATATTGAAATGAGACTTGAGTTAAATGGAATTGAATAACAATTAATTTAAAATGAAATGAGATTTGATTGTAATATAAACGGAACCTAAGTTATAAATGAAGCTCGACTTATATATATTTCGAAATCTTGTCAAATAAAATAGAAATGGAAAAGAAAAACAAGTTGAATTGGTAATTGGTTGTTTAAAAGAAATGAAAATCCGAATTTGGATTTAATTAGAAATGAACTTAAGTTTGATGTGAAATTATAAGAATGTTGAATAAAAGGTTATAATTAACCTTAATGTTTATTTCATGAAATGATTCGTTGGTAAATTTACATGGAATGAACTAATAAACCAAATTTGTGAATGGAATTTGATTTTCTTGGAAATGAATTAAAGAAGTGAATATGAACTCGAATATAAAAAGAAATTTCGCCTAAAATGTAAAATGAGTAGAAAGGTGTTTAAAATATTGATTGATAAGCACTGAAATATGGATTTAAAATGGAAATGTATGTAATGGAAGTAAATATAAATTGAATGTAATTGTATTGTTGTGAATAAAATTAAAATTGAATAAATGGTACACAAATCGATCTAGAAGTAAATAATTAAATGTTGAAATCCGGTGATTGCTTATGAATACATGTCTAACATGCTCAGTTATGCGAAGTCTGTGTTTAACTATTTAAATAAATGAAATGTTGTTAAATTTCATATTTTTGGGACTTACGTGTTTAAATTAAGTAAGTATAGGTACAAGAAGACTATTAGGCTAGATTTGAATTGCGTATAAAGTATGCTCGCTTGATTAAAAAGGCTAAATAAATGGACGTTTTCGAATTAAATACCGCAACGTGTAAATATTGATATATATTGTGTTTCCATGTGTGTGTGTGTGTATATATCATTTCTGCCATATTGCAAAAGGCTCTCTGTAAAAAGAAGACCATGCCAAAAAAATTCGAAAATTTAGGGTGCTCGAAAATTTTTGAAATTTTTTTTAACTAAAAAGTTGATTTTTGAAATGTAACTGAAATAAAAGATTTTTGAATTAGAAATGGAAACTAATAGTTTGGTTGAAACTAAAAGTTTTAGAAATGTTAAATATCAAATTTGAACTAAGGAGGTTTTTGAAAAGTAATGTGTTTGGAGCATTTTTCCTGCCTTAGCAAATTTCGGGGACGAAATTCTTTTAAGGAGGAGGAATGTAACGACCCGTATTTTTTGTTGTTTATTTTTGAATATTTAAATAGTTTAAATATTGGATTTGGAATATAAATTGGGTTTTGAATATGAAGATTTGGTTGAAATTATAGAATGAATTTAAATTCCAAATGTAGCAATTTATCGTAACACTGAATTGGTAAATAATTGAAATTGGAGTTGAATTTGAATTAAAACAACTTCTATTGTTGATGTAAATTCTATTTGGATTATAATTGAGTTAGTAAGTTTTTATACTGGAATTTCAAGCGATTTCGTCAATTTTTGAAATCGTCAATTTAATCGACGCGTAAAATAGAGATCTAGGGCATAGTCTCGGAATTCGACAAAACTAGTTCAATTGGATCTGTGATAGTGTATTATTATCGGATTTCAAATTTCACAGCATTTGGGTTTACCATTTGATTGTGCGATCTGAAAACGCCTAGAAACAATTAAATTGAATTTAATATAAATAGTCGACTAAAAAAACAAATTTCCACATACGATCGAATTAGGCCTTGAGACTTGTTCCATTGCATTCGGAATGGCGATATAACATTTGAAATGCCAGGCGACATGCTTTGACAGGGATTCAAAATAAATATCTAGGTATTTTGAAATTAAATAAAATATATTTACGTCGATTTAACCCTACAGCCGTCTTCTTTCATCCCTACGAGCCGCACCCTACATTCCCGTACCTACCTTATTTGTTTAAATCGTCTTCCCTATCTTCCTTTTTATTTGTTTATAGAAAAGAATGAAAACGAAATCAAATTAAATAAAATCGCGAGCTTAAATCGTAAATCCCTCTATCCTTGTCTCTTCAAATTTGAAATCAATTGGTATACGAAGAAAAGAAAAGAAAAAATTATATGGCGACATTGTCGTGATGTGCAACTCGACGCTCGACTCAAGCACAACGAATGAAGCACGCGTGCGAGGGGATCGCGATGTGGTAGAAGCATAAGACAGTGGCGACGTTGGGGAGTAATGGTGGACGAAGCGACTCACTCGCATCTGGGTCAAATTTGGAGTCGCGATCGATCGAAGCTAGGGGGAGGTCGTGGCAGTGTACATCGACGAGGAAGTTGGAGGTCGAATTCGTGTACATGTGATAAGGCGCACGCGAGCAAGGGACAACGCGAGTTCATCGATGGTTCTGGGAACGACAGCGCTGTGATGAAGATAAGGGGGTGTCGCGTTTGAGGATAATTGTTTGAAAAGGAATGTTCGATTTAGAAGTTGGGCTTTCTTCGAGTTTTGGAAAATTGTTTTGCATACCAGTACGTCGATGCACTGTTAGGATTTGTGTGACTCGTTTGTGGATTGAGAAAGCTTTTAGCTTGGGTGGCTGTAGTCTTTCGTCAATAAGATAGAGAGACGAATGAGATGGTGGAGGTAAATCTATAACTAAATTTAATTATATAATTAGTTTATTTGATTTAAAATTTAAATTGAGATAGCTAATAAAATTTAGTAAAATTTGCATACGGGGTCCAAAAATCATGAAACAAATCGAGTTGGTTCGCAATGGGGAATCTATGCAATAGAATAAATTGGAACAGATTGCAAATAAATCAGGGTGAGTAAATCTCACTCTTTTTGGATTGATAGAATTAATTTATAATAAGCAAAATAAATTATTGGAAATTAGTTGAATTTATAAATTGTTATCAGTTTGGATGTTATATATATATATATATAGTAATATATATATTAGTAGTTGGATATTTTTTCCGCTGTTGGAGCGGATGAGACCATATACACTCCACATAATAGCGGATAACTCTATATTACCGTGATATCCCTCTCGATGTGGGATTGATACTTTTATGTTGTATTAACATCTGCGGATGCAGGGAAACAGGTTGGAGGGATCCAACTAGATTCCTCAAAAATGTTTACTTTAATTTCATATATAGTGATATATGATTTGTGTGAATAAACCAATATAGATTATGTGGGAATTGAATCTTTGGAGGTTATAGTAGCATTGACCTTAATTTGGTATTTTAAATACCATAAATATTATCTTTGAATTTGAAGGAATTAAAAAGAGAATTTGGATATAAAATATTTATAGTGGAGTTTGGATTACTTTAAAGGAAGTTGAGTTGGATAAAATAATAATTTGATTCTAGAATTTTACTTAACTATTTGTAAAATATTTTAAATGGAGATTTTAAAATAAATTATATAAAGGGTTTTTAAAACTGGACTTTAAAATGATATTTCGGGGAAGAATATGGAAAGAAGTTAAAATCAATATTTAAAATAAATTTGAAAAATAAATTGTATTTATTAAGAAATGGATTTATAAAAAATGGAATTTTATAAATGAGATTATATTTATAATAAGTAAAGCCCAAATGAGTTTATAAATAAAAACGATGTTATAAATAAGGGAAAAGAGATTAGTTGATAAATTGGGAATAATATTCCACAGCATAAATTTATATCAAGAGATGAAAATAGTTTTGGGGAAAACGGTGGACGCTATGTTGGAAAGTGAAAATGGTTAGGAAATTGGAATGAAATCGATGTATTGTGAATCAAGAGGGATTTATAAATTGATTGGGTTATTGAGATTCTTAAAAAATGTATATTTTTGTTAACAAGTCAAGTTTTTGTTTAGAAAGGAAATTTTGTTTATTTAACCATGTAATCAAAAACTTGTTAGTATTGAAATACTTCGGAAGTGAATTTTTCAAATATCAAATATTAATTGAAATTAAATTCTAATTTTTATAATTAACTATGTAAATCAATTTGTTTAGCTAAAAATGAGTTATTGACGTTTATAAAAAGTGTTTCAATATTTTAAATAATTCCTTTAACATGTTTTAAAAATAAATTATTATTCTTTAAATGCTTATTATATATATATATATATATATAGAGTTTTGTAATGATTTAAATTTATTTATAAATCTTCTCAAGGTTTTGAAATGGGGTTTATTCAGTAGATGGGGTTTATAAGAGAAATTCTCAAGAGAAATTCTGAACAAGGAATTTGGGGAAATGTAAGGAAAATTTCAGAAGTACTTATGTAACGTCTGCGGTTTTCGTTGCCGAAAAACCGAGATGTTATGGGTTTTTAAAAAGAATTTAAGAAAAAGAAAGAAGAGAGAAGAGATAGAAAATAGAGAGAAAGAAGATAGACAATTTTTTAGAAAACAGAGAAACAGAAAATAGAAGATAGAAGAATTTTAAAAATAGAACGGACAGAAAGGAAACAACAACATCAGAATCTCACAATTCGCAGCGGAACAACATATAATAATAAATGAATAATCTTTAAACAAAGAACGATATCAGTTATTACATTACATCACATTTCATTACATCATATCATCAGAGTGTACAACATCATACAACAACAGACAATGCAGCGGAAAAGAAATACTATATAAACTAGTAATACGCCAAGCCATCCAGCTTGCCTCCAGCAACTCCAGAATATCCAGAATATCCTGATAAACCTAACTCTTGACTGCCCGTGTGGAAATTGGTGGGCACCCAGAGTTTAGGAAGGAAAACAATAAACTCCGAGTCAGTCATGTGACTGGTGTGAGAACTCAAAACAGTTTATTTACTTTAAAATCAAAATAGAGGAATATTTTTAAATTAATTCGCAATGCTTTTAAAAATGAGACTACCATAAGGCCTCCCGCACACACACACATGCAAACGCAGAATCGGAGGAGATTTCTCCTTATGATAGTCAAAGATGCTTGATACGCATTTAAAATAATATTTGATATTATTATTAGTGCATAGTGTAGAGGAAAATCATTTCGAAAATAAAGATATAAATCTTAGCCAACATACGACCATTATCGTATGGCTACTATAGCTACTATCCAAACAGTGGTGACCACCATAAGTGAATAGCAGGTTCTACAACTAATACCGTACAAGTTTCG
The DNA here is from genome assembly GCA_030765085.1 of Allium cepa. NCBI lineage: Eukaryota > Viridiplantae > Streptophyta > Magnoliopsida > Asparagales > Amaryllidaceae > Allium > Allium cepa. The sequence goes on along the minus strand of CM060937.1, from coordinate 571,899,120 downwards.
TATTGGGAATTGGATTTCCAACAAATGGTCAGGCCAAGGAACTTCCCATTGCCACATGAGAATGCCTCTGGATGGACATCCCCGAGAACCAAACCGGATCTCTACCAACACAAGGCCGGGTTACTCCTAACTGAGTAACAACTGACCGAATATGCCATCCCCCGGTCCTTTGGGACCTTTATCCGAGAGCTCTCTAATCAATTCACACAATCATAAAAACAAAGTGTTTCAACATGAGTAAGTATCTGGGCTCCATACCATGATACCACCCTTTTCCAGAAGGAAATGCACATATCCTAAAGGGCGCTACCCCTCATAACCTTGCCGCATCTTTCCTGTTTTGACCATTTCCGGGATGTGAGGCTCGACGAATTCACGTCCACAAAAACATACTTTATACAAAAGCCATGCTTTGGGTCAACAAATGATCAACACAATGATCACTAAGATAGACGATCAAATAAATGATCCTATCACAAATAATCAACACAATGATCATTTCAGCATCACTCAGCATGTCACATTACCAAACTGGGAATATATCGCTGATAACTTCAACTATATAACCTTTGAGCACATACGTCTCAAAGAAGGGTGTTAAGAAAAGAATAAATTCTCCGCCACCAACAGAAATATATTTGAAAGAAATCGGCTTTATATCTCAAATTGTAATGTCAGACATACAATCCATACAAGTCTGTTCCGGGATCGAACAGAACCGAAGGCACTTACAAAGAAGTCCTTGCAATCCGGATATTCACAATCCTGATCGGATTTCCCATCACTTATGGAATCTCTATACCAGGAGCTACCCAGTGCAGAGACAATCGATAGGTCATCCTATCGCTCTCGCAAATACCGGTCTTCAACACCGATCTTCAAATGTAATTCACAACGACGTATCACATATTCGGAATGGGTTATACGACCCCATGGTCCTTTCCCGGTTAACCCGAATAGTGAGCGCTTATTCAAAAATAAGTGTGCATTCAAATTCAAACAATTCACATCAAATACCCATTCAAAGGGAAATACTGATAGTCGGCTATTGAACTATCAATGGATATGCATACATCACCAGATTCCAAATAATTTTCCAAATTATTTACTTTCCAAAATATCTTTACAAGATATATAATTTCAACCTTCAAAAATAAATCAATATTTATTTTTTCCATACTATTCCTCTTTCACATATAAATTCCATAATGAATTTATATTTTCAAAATATCCATGCATGTTATTTCAATAATTCCTTTCAATTTATCTTCAAAAAGATAAATTCAATATATTCACTTTTATATTGGAAAAAAAATTCCATACTTATAAAAAAATAGTTAATTCAAATCTTTTTATTTTCAACCTTGGAAAATATTCAATATACTTAAATCGAATTAAGTATATAATTCATTCTTTAAGGAAATCATTCTCTTAAACATATTTATTTAGGCCAAAACGAATGTTGCGTAAAACATCGTTACGACAACCCAAAATCACTAGTATAGGGATTCGAAATTAAATAGATATATAAATCCCAATACTATACTAAACATTTCCTTTCGGAAATCATTTACTATAACAACAGTGTTATAGTCCACCATTTCCTTTTATTTCACGAAACATCTATTTCAACAATGAATGTTGAAATCCATGGTTTCGAATCTCAACACCTTTTAAAACATCGTTAGATCATTTAATTCAATTTAAACATCTCATTCAAAACAATTTCTTTAACATATCATTCACTATTCAAAAACGTGAATATACTTCTTTAACAAATTCCATCCTTTTATTCATTTTAATTTAAAGGATTATTCACTGTCTAAAAACGTGAATATAACTCTATTTCTAAGTTATAACAATTAACTTATCAAAATAAGTCGTTTGCGAATTTATAAAACAACGTTCATAAATTCCATTTCTATTTATTTATAAAAACTTCCTTTTTATAAATTTCTTTATTAACCTATTCCAGTTTATAACTAAATTATAAACTAAACGTTCATATTATAAGTTAAATACTTATAAAACGATTATTTTACAAAATCGTTCTTTTAAAGACTTTCCAATTTATAAATCTTATAACTAATAAGATCCATTTATTTAACCAATCTATTCTTCAAATAATTTCACCAAATTTATAAATCTTACTATTTATAAATTTCTTTTTATAACTTCACAGTTTATAATTCCATAAATTTCATTCATTTATGAAATTCATTTCCACTTCATTCAAACATTTATAAAATCTCGTTTTATAAAGTCAATATTTCAATTTATAAATATCCATTTATAAATCTCTTAATATAAATCAATTTATATTATTCTTTCAAAATGTCTTTAATTTCCTTTATAATTTCACCATTCTGATTTATAAAATAATCAAATTTTATAAATCCTATTTTTAAACTTTTATATTAAATTCAAAAATCCAATTTAACTTATTTTATAAAATCATTAACCCATATTTCTCAAAAATCAATCTTTAACTATATTTCTCAAAATCATAATTTTTATAACTTTAAAAATTATAACCTTTATTTATTTAAAATAAATCAGTTTCCAAAAATATAGAATAATTTCAACAATCACTTTTAAAATCATTTTAAAATCCCAAAATCTGGGTCCAATGATGCTACACACCAAATAGTCAATCACGACTACAACGATCCATCATATATCGATATGATAATCCATCAAATATCAAAATATCTGAAATCAAATAAAAACTGTTGAGGAATCCAGTTGGATCCCTCCAACCTGTTTTCCTGCATCCAAAAACATTAGCACAATACCAATTTCGCTCCAGTACGAAATTATCGCGATACATGTTTTTAATAAATATTATCCGCTTAATAACGGCGTAATAGGGTCTCATCCGCTAAACAAAAAAATGCGGGAAATCAACAGCTGCAATATATACATATGCCAATATATATATATTGCTATATATATAATATAATACCAATTTCACTGTTTATGAAATATTCGCGGTATATGTTTATATTAAATAACATCCGCTTACTAACGGCGTATAATGTCTATTTTAACAAACAATAAATAACAGTCATCATTCATACATGCATTCAAATATTTTAAATCTAACTATTTAAAATAAAATCGAAATCTATTCGATTGAGTGAGAAGTTCTCACCTTGATTTTAAATTCCGTTTTAGCTTTTATTTCGAATAAAATTAAACGCGCGTTTAATTTTACCCGAAATTCTCACTAACTCCAAACGACTCCAAACCAACTCCATCGCGTAGTGCTCGTCCATACGATTCCAACGCAACTGAGTTTGCATTTTTTCGACCTCGTATGAAAAAGTTATGAATTATTGAAGTTTGTACACGATTTATATACACAAATCAACATAAACTTTAAATTTTTAAACCCCAACTCATCTCAGCCCTTAGATCCATCACCTGCAGATCTTGGCCGTTCCCCCCCTCTTCCTCATCACGTTACTCACTCCAGGTTATTGCCGTGCATAGAACCCATAAGCAAGCAAACTAGGGTTCAACCTTGCGAGCTCATTTCTCGACGAAATCCCATCAAACCACTTGCAAATCGAAGCTCTTCGCGAGAGCTACCTCCACCACCAACCACTTGGAGCTCGGCCTGCACATGACCCCTCGAAATGCGTGTGAAATCTGCAGAGAACGGCCCATTTTGCTCCTCCATCGTCGCTCCAAATTCGATCATCACCGCATGGAATCGAAGCTCTCGTCGAGCTCTTCAACTTCCGTGTTGAACACTTCGCGTAATTCTTTACGGATTGAGAGAGATTGAGGGGGAAAGGAGAATGATTTCTGGCCATCCATTGGGGTAGTGGCGGCTAGGGTTATAAAATTAGGGTTTAGGTTATTTTTTTTTAATTTATGAAGGGTGTGGGTGTGTATTTATAGAGTTTCGTTCGACACTATTCATCCGGAAATTCTGAACTCCGATTTAGACGCCTTAACCAGCGTTTCTAAGGTTTACCCCGCGTTCCGGACACAATGGAACAGGTTTCGGAAGCTAATTCGGAAGTATGTGCGAGTTATGGCTATAAACGCTCAATTTAAATTAAACCGATTTAAATCGATTTCTAGGCGTTTTAATTCGTACCGGACAAACGGTAAATCCAAACGACTTGAAATTTGAAACCTTACAATAATATCACATTACGGATCCGATGAAACTGGTTTCGTCGAAATCCGAGACTTTTTGAAAAATGGCTATTTTCACTCGTCAAATTTAAATTAAAAATAATTCGATGCGTTTCGAGCTGCCACGATCAAACGATAGCTCCGATTGACACGAGATTTGAAATCCGGTAATAACTAACTATTATGGATCCAATGAAACTGGTTTCGTTCAATTCTGAGACTGTTCAAAAATTGGCTATTTTTAGTCGATAATTAAATATTAAAATATTCAATTTTCACAAATTAACTTTTAATTCGATTTTAAAAGTTCTAAAATATTTCTATAACTCCAGTATGATTAAATAAAATTTTCCAAATTATTTTCAATCATTTTTAACTCAATTTTTTATTATTTTCCATAATTTAACGTATTAAATTATCGATTTAATTATCCAATTAAATCCAATAATTCAAATAAAAATTTATTTGACTTATAAATTCACTTTTTAATATTTAAAATTAATTAAATATTCAAATTTTAATTTATAAAAATTCTGGGTCGTTACAATCTTTCCCCCTTAAAAGAATTTCGTCCTCGAAATTACAATTGAGAAAGGTTACAGAATTTATTAACTTTCCAAAATTCATAATTAAATTCCTTACAATACTTTACTTAGTTTTCCAAATCATACTTAGTTATCTTTTCAAAAACAACTACTATTGTTTAACTTTCAACTTCAAAACAAAGTTTAAGTTTTCAAAATTTTTCCAATTTTCTCAAAAATTTTCTAACGCCTTAAATTTTCGGAAAAATTCGCCATAGTCTCCTTTGCGCGGCTCGATCCGGAAAAAAAAATGACAGTATATATATCACAAATATACATCTCATCAAGTAATGAGGCATCCCGAAGGGAAAAAAGTGTAAAAGTACGATATTTAATCCGAGATATGTACCTTATATTTTATTAGCGAGCATATACAGCTAATATAGCGCAAAAGCGAGCTCCAAATGCGAAGCAAACGCGATCCGCACCTACTAAACACTCAACAAACAACATGAGAACATGCACATATGCAAATAATCTCAATATACAACATATAGCAACATATCAACTATATATGTCACATAGCAAATGCAACAATAGCAATATACATTCAACCATCAACCAACTACATCCAACTAACATCCATAACCAATAATATTCATTCATATTCTCATTAATATTCAATGAAATGGTTTTCAATTTAAATCACATTTGATTCATTTACATTGGATTTACTAACATTCATTCTCAATTCAATTAGTTTACATTACTAATTAAATCCAATTCACTTTCAATTCTATTCAAATTTATTTACTCCTAATTTGAATTCAATTGCATTAGCTTTCAATTTCATTAATACTTAATGAATTATATACAATCAATCAACAATCATATAACAACCAATGTATATTAATTTCAACCAAATTCCTTTACTTATATTCATTCAATTTGGTTTAACACCATCACTTTCAATTGGTTTAATTAAATTGATTTTCATTCAACCTTTCAACTTCTAATAACATTAGGTTTCAATGAATTTACACTTACATTCATTATTCCATATCCACTCAATTTACATTCAATTGATTTATATTCAAACCATTTTATTTTTTTTTCAATTCAATTTCTAAGTTGAATTTCATTCATATACTCAAGTTTATATTCATTTAATCCACTTGGTTATTTACTTCGATACCAATATCAATTCCATTCAACAACATTTAAGTTATATTCCATTTAACTTGAACTTCACCTTTATTTACAACTCATATTCATATAGTTTCACTTCTTATATATATAAGTTTATTTCACAATTGTAAATCACTTTAATTATAATTCAATTCTTATAATTCATTTTACTTATACAATTATTCTTTTATTTAGATTATTCAAACAACCTAACAATCAACTTATATACACTTTAATAATTCCGAAAAATTATTCTTTTATATTCAAAATATAATTAAGGTAAAATTATTTCATTCACCCAATTTAAAATCAATACTATGTCGAATTGTTCTATTTAAGTGTTTAGAAACCCCTTCGGCTCAGTTTCGAGGCTGTGCTGACGAAAGTTCATATACCACTCAATAAACCAATCATCACAATATAAAAAAAAATTTATATTCACTAACAAATACGCTCTCATAGCTATTATTACTCCCAAACTCATTCTAGAGTACAACTGACTCTATCTCTAATGAGTAATACCCTACAGAACCATGGTTGTCGCTTAACCATCAGCTCTGATACCAAATGTAACGTCTGCGGTTTTCGTTGCCGAAAAACCGAGATGTTATGGGTTTTTAAAAAGAATTTAAGAAAAAGAAAGAAGAGAGAAGAGATAGAAAATAGAGAGAAAGAAGATAGACAATTTTTTAGAAAACAGAGAAACAGAAAATAGAAGATAGAAGAATTTCAAAAATAGAACGGACAGAAAGGAAACAACAACATCAGAATCTCACAATTCGCAGCGGAACAACATATAATAATAAATGAATAATCTTTAAACAAAGAACGATATCAGTTATTACATTACATCACATTTCATTACATCATATCATCAGAGTGTACAACATCATACAACAACAGACAATGCAGCGGAAAAGAAATACTATATAAACTAGTAATACGCCAAGCCATCCAGCTTGCCTCCAGCAACTCCAGAATATCCAGAATATCCTGATAAACCTAACTCTTGACTGCCCGTGTGGAAATTGGTGGGCACCCAGAGTTTAGGAAGGAAAACAATAAACTCCGAGTCAGTCATGTGACTGGTGTGAGAACTCAAAACAGTTTATTTACTTTAAAATCAAAATAGAGGAATATTTTTAAATTAATTCGCAATGCTTTTAAAAATGAGACTACCATAAGGCCTCCCGCACACACACACATGCAAACGCAGAATCGGAGGAGATTTCTCCTTATGATAGTCAAAGATGCTTGATACGCATTTAAAATAATATTTGATATTATTATTAGTGCATAGTGTAGAGGAAAATCATTTCGAAAATAAAGATATAAATCTTAGCCAACATACGACCATTATCGTATGGCTACTATAGCTACTATCCAAACAGTGGTGACCACCATAAGTGAATAGCAGGTTCTACAACTAATACCGTACAAGTTTCGTATTGGGAATTGGATTTCCAACAAATGGTCAGGCCAAGGAACTTCCCATTGCCACATGAGAATGCCTCTGGATGGACATCCCCGAGAACCAAACCGGATCTCTACCAACACAAGGCCGGGTTACTCCTAACTGAGTAACAACTGACCGAATATGCCATCCCCCGGTCCTTTGGGACCTTTATCCGAGAGCTCTCTAATCAATTCACACAATCATAAAAACAAAGTGTTTCAACATGAGTAAGTATCTGGGCTCCATACCATGATACCACCCTTTTCCAGAAGGAAATGCACATATCCTAAAGGGCGCTACCCCTCATAACCTTGCCGCATCTTTCCTGTTTTGACCATTTCCGGGATGTGAGGCTCGACGAATTCACGTCCACAAAAACATACTTTATACAAAAGCCATGCTTTGGGTCAACAAATGATCAACACAATGATCACTAAGATAGACGATCAAATAAATGATCCTATCACAAATAATCAACACAATGATCATTTCAGCATCACTCAGCATGTCACATTACCAAACTGGGAATATATCGCTGATAACTTCAACTATATAACCTTTGAGCACATACGTCTCAAAGAAGGGTGTTAAGAAAAGAATAAATTCTCCGCCACCAACAGAAATATATTTGAAAGAAATCGGCTTTATATCTCAAATTGTAATGTCAGACATACAATCCATACAAGTCTGTTCCGGGATCGAACAGAACCGAAGGCACTTACAAAGAAGTCCTTGCAATCCGGATATTCACAATCCTGATCGGATTTCCCATCACTTATGGAATCTCTATACCAGCAGCTACCTAGTGCAGAGACAATCGATAGGTCATCCTATCGCTCTCGCAAATACCGGTCTTCAACACCGATCTTCAAATGCAATTCACAACGACGTATCACATATTCGGAATGGGTTATACGACCCCATGCTCCTTTCCCGGTTAACCCGAATAGTGAGCGCTTATTCAAAAATAAGTGTGCATTCAAATTCAAACAATTCACATCAAATACCCATTCAAAGGGAAATACTGATAGTCGGCTATTGAACTATCAATGGATATGCATACATCACCAGATTCCAAATAATTTTCCAAATTATTTACTTTCCAAAATATCTTTACAAGATATATAATTTCAACCTTCAAAAATAAATCAATATTTATTTTTTCCATACTATTCCTCTTTCACATATAAATTCCATAATGAATTTATATTTTCAAAATATCCATGCATATTATTTCAATAATTCCTTTCAATTTATCTTCAAAAAGATAAATTCAATATATTCACTTTTATATTGGAAAAAAAATTCCATACTTATAAAAAAATAGTTAATTCAAATCTTTTTATTTTCAACCTTGGAAAATATTCAATATACTTAAATCGAATTAAGTATATAATTCATTCTTTAAGGAAATCATTCTCTTAAACATATTTATTTGGGCCAAAACGAATGTTGCGTAAAACATCGTTACGACAACCCAAAATCACTAGTATAGGGATTCGAAATTAAATAGATATATAAATCCCAATACTATACTAAACATTTCCTTTCGGAAATCATTTACTATAACAACAGTGTTATAGTCCACCATTTCCTTTTATTTCACGAAACATCTAGAAATCCATGGTTTCGAATCTCAACACCTTTTAAAACATCGTTAGATCGTTTAATTCAATTTAAACATCTCATTCAAAACAATTTCTTTAACATATCATTCACTATTCAAAAACGTGAATATACTTCTTTAACAAATTCCATCCTTTTATTCATTTTAATTTAAAGGATTATTCACTGTCTAAAAACGTGAATATAACTCTATTTCTAAGTTATAACAATTAACTTATCAAAATAAGTCGTTTGCGAATTTATAAAACAACGTTCATAAATTCCATTTCTATTTATTTATAAAAACTTCCTTTTTATAAATTTCTTTATTAACCTATTCCAGTTTATAACTAAATTATAAACTAAACGTTCATATTATAAGTTAAATACTTATAAAACGATTATTTTACAAAATCGTTCTTTTAAAGACTTTCCAATTTATAAATCTTATAACTAATAAGATCCATTTATTTAACCAATCTATTCTTCAAATAATTTCACCAGATTTATATTTATAAATTTCTTTTTACAACTTCACAGTTTATAATTCCATAAATTTCATTCATTTATGAAATTCATTTCCACTTCATTCAAACACTTATAAAAGCTCGTTTTATAAAGTCAATATTTCAATTTATAAATATCCATTTATAAATCTCTTAATATAAATCAATTTATATTATTCTTTCAAAATGTCTTTAATTTCCTTTATAATTTCACCATTCTGATTTATAAAATAATCAAATTTTATAAATCCTATTTTTAAACTTTTATATTAAATTCAAAAATCCAATTTAACTTATTTTATAAAATCATTAACCCATATTTCTCAAAAATCAATCTTTAACTATATTTCTCAAAATCATAATTTTTATAACTTTAAAAATTATAACCTTTATTTATTTAAAATAAATCAGTTTCCAAAAATATAGAATAATTTCAACAATCACTTTTAAAATCATTTTAAAATCCCAAAATCTGGGTCCAATGATGCTACACACCAAATAGTCAATCACGACTACAACGATCCATCACATATCGATATGATAATCCATCAAATATCAAAATATCTGAAATCAAATAAAAACTGTTGAGGAATCCAGTTGGATCCCTCCAACCTGTTTTCCTGCATCCAAAAACATTAGCACAATACCAATTTCGCTCCAGTACGAAATTATCGCGGTACATGTTTTTAATAAATATTATCCGCTTAATAACGGCGTAATAGGGTCTCATCCGCTAAACAAAAAAATGCGGGAAATCAACAACTGCAATATATACATATGCCAATATATATATATTGCTATATATATAATATAATACCAATTTCACTGTTTATGAAATATTCGCGGTATATGTTTATATTAAATAACATCCGCTTACTAACGGCGTATAATGTCTATTTTAACAAACAATAAATAACAGTCATCATTCATACATGCATTCAAATATTTTAAATCTAACTATTTAAAATAAAATCGAAATCTATTCGATTGAGTGAGAAGTTCTCACCTTGATTTTAAATTCCGTTTTAGCTTTTATTTCGAATAAAATTAAACGCGCGTTTAATTTTACCCGAAATTCTCACTAACTCCAAACGACTCCAAACCAACTCCATCGCGTAGTGCTCGTCCATACGATTCCAACGCAACTGAGTTTGCATTTTTTCGACCTCGTATGAAAAAGTTATGAATTATTGAAGTTTGTACACGATTTATATACACAAATCAACATAAACTTTAAATTTTTAAACCCCAACTCATCTCAGCCCTTAGATCCATCACCTGCAGATCTTGGCCGTTCCCCCCCTCTTCCTCATCACGTTACTCACTCCAGGTTATTGCCGTGCATAGAACCCATAAGCAAGCAAACTAGGGTTCAACCTTGCGAGCTCATTTCTCGACGAAATCCCATCAAACCACTTGCAAATCGAAGCTCTTCGCGAGAGCTACCTCCACCACCAACCACTTGGAGCTCGGCCTGCACATGACCCCTCGAAATGCGTGCGAAATCTGCAGAGAACGGCCCATTTTGCTCCTCCATCGTCGCTCCAAATTCGATCATCACCGTATGGAATCGAAGCTCACGTCGAGCTCTTCAACTTCCGTGTTGAACACTTCGCGTAATTCTTTACGGATTGAGAGAGATTGAAGGGGAAAGGAGAATGATTTCTGGCCATCCATTGGGGTAGTGGCGGCTAGGGTTATAAAATTAGGGTTTAGGTTTTTTTTTTTTAATTTATGAAGCGTGTGGGTATGTATTTATAGAGTTTCGTTCGACACTATTCATCCGGAAATTCCGAACTCCGATTTAGACGCCGTAACCAGCATTTCTAAGGTTTACCCCGCGTTCCGGACACAATGGAACATGTTTCGGAAGCTAATTCGGAAGTATGTGCGAGTTATGGCTATAAACGCTCAATTTAAATTAAACCGATTTAAATCGATTTCTAGGCGTTTTAATTCGTACCGGACAAACGGTAAATCCAAACGACTTGAAATTTGAAACCTTACAATAATATCACATTACGGATCCGATGAAACTAGTTTCGTCGAAATCCGAGACTTTTTGAAAAATGGCTATTTTCACTCGTCAAATTTAAATTAAAAATAATTCGATGCGTTTCGAGCTGCCACGATCAAACGATAGCTCCGATTGACACGAGATTTGAAATCCGGTAATAACTAACTATTACGGATCCAATGAAACTGGTTTCGTTCAATTCTGAGACTGTTCAAAAATTGGCTATTTTTAGTCGATAATTAAATATTAAAATATTCAATTTTCACAAATTAACTTTTAATTCGATTTTAAAAGTTCTAAAATATTTCTATAACTCCAGTATGATTAAATAAAATTTTCCAAATTATTTTCAATCATTTTTAACTCAATTTTTTATTATTTTCCATAATTTAACGTATTAAATTATCGATTTAATTATCCAATTAAATCCAATAATTCAAATAAAAATTTATTTGACTTATAAATTCACTTTTTAATATTTAAAATTAATTAAATATTCAAATTTTAATTTATAAAAATTCTGGGTCGTTACAACTTAAATAAAAGTGAACTTCGAAAAATGAATTAGGATTCATAAAAGAAGTTAGAAATACATGTTTGAAAATATAGATAAGTGTTTTGACTTTGGAAATATTAAAGAAAATTAATTAAGGAACTCTGGAACTTATAGAATTTGTTACAAACGAGTTATGAAATTTACAATATAAATTGTGAAGGATTTTGAGAAAAGAGAAATAAATAGATCTTTCCTAAGTGTTGAAAAGTAAGGGGTTTAGAAAAATATATTTTTAAATATTTTTCTAATGTTGAAATAAGAGATGGTTTGAAATATCCTGATATGGATAAGTATTTGAGTTGTCTCAAGTATTGAAAATTTGGAAGGGATTTCAATGTATATGTCTTATAAAGATACTTTGAAAATAAATTTTGGAAAATTATAATATGGACCTAGTGACGCATATGGATGTTATATTTATAGTTAAATAACCGACTATCAAATATTGGCCAATTTTGTTGATCGTTTCGAAGAGACCGGGATCAGATTTAATTATCCGAAAACCATTTCGATCTGATTTGAGCATTACAAATGGATATCGTGAAGATAGCGAAGACGGTGATTCAGTTTGTCTAGACCTAGGACAACTTGATGGGTGAATGCTGTCATTGCATCGCTGTTTGGAAGGCAGTGCTAGCATTCTAAGGATGAATGGTATTCTAAAAGGTAAACGTTAGCCTCAAGCCTCATCAACCGGGAATGACTAAAACATATGAGATGCAGGAGGCCTAAGTAGGTTGCACCCAATTACGGTATGCTATCACCTTTCTAAATACCCTCAGATATATTAAAATTATGGATATGGCTGTACATGGAAAAAGAAGAGCCCTCGATAAGGGTGGGAACACCCGGGTGATAACATATTCGATACTATCCAAGTTAGGGGTAGAAACAGTCTTGTATTGGCAGAGGATCTTGGCGAGGTCCTCGATACATTTTCTAGAGGTGCACTGTGACGTGCGGTACCTCGGTACCCCAGTCATTGTATGGAATCCAATATCCACTACGAGCTTGTACAGTTTTTATTGTGCCCAACTATGTCGAAACGTGAGATGCAAGCATTTCAACTATATTCTAATTGACTTTCTATAAACACTACTATAATATCGGATGATTTTGATATCAAATGTTTTTTGTTATCTAAGGTAAAAACCCATCGTGTTTACGTGTGCCGTGGTCTTACGAGATACCTTTGATTTTCAAAGGATTTGATAACTTTGATAATTCAAATTGAATGTGTTTATCTCACATTGGTTTTCCAGACCGACTCGGTTATTATTTTATTATAATGCTCGGGTCAGACCGAGTATTATAGATTTAGGTTTGGATACCATGGAGCTCAGGAGACGAGCTGGCTCTCAGAGACGTATACCCGTACTTGATTATATTCCGGTGTGTGTGTAGACTATATTGTCAGCACCGGTGAGGAAAAGTTATAATAACCGTCCTTATTAATGTATTGGTTGTTGTACTCTGATGATTGTATATATATTTACAGCTACAGATTCTTTTGTATAAAAATACATTATTATATATTATATTTTGTTCCGCTGCGATTGTGCGATTCTATGTTGTTGAGTCTACTTGTTTCTTCTTCTATCTTTCTTCTTCACCCCCAGTGATTTGTATTTTTGTTCACTTGAGTTGGACACATGTGATTTATTGTCGATTCAAAGAGTACGAAGATATGGACCATTACAGGGTGTATCGATATCATGTCTCGAAACATCTTGACTAGAAATATTTAAAATAATAAGTTATTTTAATATGATAAATTTATCATGATTAAAGTTACTATCACACAACATATCATTTATGAATTTTCTATTTAATATAATTTGAATTAATTACTTAATTAATTATATCACAATGTAAAAAGTATATAATAGAAAGAAAACACCTTTTAATAGCATTGATTATCGAGTAGATATACGTAACAACCAACATAATTGCCTATAGGGAAAATTCCTAACTTTATTAGTTCTTTAGGGTGATTACAATTTTACTTAACAAATGACATACTTCATCCCCCTGTCCAAACTCCGACTAGGCAGAATTCACTATTTTTCGTTCAAAATACAGCAACTTTTTCATACCAATTCGGAATCAGGTGAATCTTTGACTAATGAACTCATATTTATATTATGGATATATGGAACACTTTGATACTTCGTATTTTGAACATACACTATAGTTTTTCATAGTGACTAATAGTTGTACTTAGCAAACAACATGCTACGACCCTATACTTAGCAAAAACCATGCTACGTCCCCATATCCGAACTCTGATTAGACAGTTCAGATGTGTATTAAATACTTAGCAAAGAAAATTTTGACTAATGAACTCGCATATGTATTATAGATAATACGATACACTCGGATACTTTATATTCTGGACGTACGCTGCAGTTCTCCATGACGACTAACAGTCATACTTAACAAAATAACTTGCTACATTCTCATATGTGAACCCTGACTAAGGAGAATTTGTCATTTATTCATTAAAAGTGCAACAACTTCTTTGAACCAACTCGGGGTGAAAATTTGATCAATGAACTTACATTTACATTACGGACTAGACAGAACACCCAGATACATTTTATTATGAGTGTGCGTTGTAGTTTTTCATATTCTAATTAATAATTGAACATTAAGCAATTAGTTTGCGTGTTGTTATATTAGTTTGTTATAAATTAAAGGGAGAATTAATTTAAAGGACAAAAATTACTATATTTTTAGGCTCAAGGACACAATCTCAATAATTTAATCACAAGGACAAACATTCTTCCAAAAATTATTCAAAAGGACAAACATTCTTCCAAAATCATTCATAAGAACAAACATTTTTTCAAAACTGCTACCTAATTAAAAACTGATACCTAAAAACTGCTACCGATAACTACAAACTGATACCTAAAAAATTCTATCAATAACTAAAAACTGATACCTAAAGAAAGTTGTCCTTCAGGCAAAAATGCCGAAGGTCTGTCCTTGAGGCTAAAATGCTGAAATTTTTTGTCATTCACAGTAATTTCCTGTAAATTAAATTTTTAGCAAGTCATCAAATAAACAGTTCATTATTCATCAAAAACTCCATAATTTTACCTCCTTCCAACTTAATCAACTTCAAAATGTAAATAAATAAATAAATCAAAATAAAAATTTCCAATTTACTCGATACAAACTCATACGACTCCGTAGGAACGCATTTTGAAAAGCTTTGATAAACACAGCTGCAAGTTACAACTGTCTGTAATCCTTCATAGGTAGCATCACAGTAGAAAATATGGAGATGTCCAATGGCGGTATGTAGTCTCACTTTTCTGGTACCGTATTGCCTTGACATAAAATGGTGCAATACCCAACCCTTATGCTCACCCCCACGTCATTATATCACACCACTTGAAGCTCAGACGTTAAAGTCACATTAAAACGCAAATTTTACTCTACGGAAATCATTGAAATTTTAAGCCGATGTCATTTCAACTGCCTGTATGATGATCGGATGCGAGTATCGAACCATCGAATCCTACGGCGAAGTTGAGGTTGGAGAATATCTTTGAGAAAAGAAAAGGAATAAGAAGACGTGGAGCTCAATTATTTTGGTTAAAATTTGTAAGTTTCCTACAAAGGAAATGAAAGATCCACTCGGAATTATAGTTTAATTTTTGCGAGGTTCTGGTAGGTAAGGGGCATGATCTCTGCCAGTGCTCTACATTTGACAAATATATTGATTCTTTTTTGTTATATTTTAGGTTTTGGTGCTCACAGTAGTTATATTTTGTTGGGTTGTACACGATTGATGTGATTTTATGGCAATTGTTAGTACAAATTCCATGAATATGGACTAATTTTTTAAGTTTTAGAAAGTTCTAGCTTGTGTAGGTTTTTAACTGGATAAATTGGAGTTAATTTAGGAAACTAAAACAATATTTCTCCTAATTTGTAGGATTTGTTGCATTTATCCCTTGTCCTGGTCTCCCTATTTTGCGTATAATATGACTAATTACTAAAATTAACTCCAAATGCTGCGGTCATTTCTATGAAAACCCAATTACATCACATATAGTTTCCGTAAATTTGAGTAATTAATTATTTCCTTTATAGCAGTAGAATTATTTACTTACATGGGCATAATATAGACAGTAGAGTTTTATGAATATTTGAAATATACACTTAAGTTAGCCCTGAAATTTTAGGAAACTGGTGCACTAAGAGATCTGAAGTTAAAGCAATTCGTTATCAGTTGCATCAAAGTTAGTCAAGAGCAACAAATGCGGAGTTGGAAAAGGAAAAGATGATTATATTCTCAAGTTCTCTATGATGCTTCAATTTGCTAAACAAAATTGGAGAAAAGCATATCAAGTGCAGCAGGTATTCATCATCTATTATGAAGATAATGTGCATGCCTACCTTTTTATGTTGATTCTTCATTCTATATTAGCAATAGTTTTCTTTTTTATATCAAATGGCATGTCCAGATTGAGGTCAGGTCAAAAATAAGATGCTCATCAACATGACTTTGTACTAAATTGGAATCTTCAACAATCAAACAAATCGAAACTAAATTCGTTTGTGATCAAATGCAAAATCGGTAATCAAAATCAACTAACAGCTTGTAATACTATTTTATGTATATTGCCTACCGAAATGGCTAAATTAAAACTACATCCACACCAGATTACTTTACAGTTAACATGATAATACGGCACCTTTTTTTCCTTTCTACAAGCGTTAGAAATGAAATCATACAAACTTTCCTTTCATATGATTTCTTTTTTGAATTCCTGCATATTGCTAAAAAAAAAAGGCAAAAGATTTTTGAAATTTTATCTATGATGTGTGAATTTGCAACCATTGAAAATGAAAGGTTACTGATGCAAATATTTAACTAGTATTTCTTTGGAAATGTAAATATATATAAAAGTACGAGGCTGATAATAATAAAGTAGTTTCTTTATGACTGACTGGGGCTATATAGAGTTGTACTGTTTAGTTTCACTAATTTGAACCAGTTTCTGGTCTGCCTGACCCAAGTTATTGTGTGGTTCACTTTTTTGTTTTTTTTATTTTTCAAGCTCATTATATAATATAAGCATAATCAAGATGGGGAAAAAAAACAGTAATCCGACATAAGCTGAAATTATAAGTTTACATTTTTGCAACTGTAGATGTGAATGTTGATACCGGCATCTTACTACATTTAGCAAGAAGGAATGGATACTACTGCAATGACTGGTAAGCTAAAATTATCATCTTAGTCCCACATCACCATATATTAGTTAATAATTCCATACAAATATCAATTCTTCATCTAAACAATTGCCGAGCTTAGTAACGTGAGCTTGTGACCAAGTGGGGCATCAAAGTGATGGAATGTTGGGTCATGTTAGTGGATTTGGGTACATTGTGCAATTAGCTGGTCCGCCCGATCCAAGTTGTTGAGTGGCCTGTATAGTTGTCTGTAAGGTCTGACTATGCTGGCTGTAGTACAGGAGGCAATGCGTGAGGCTGGTCACAGAGCAGCGAAAACTCCTTGCTTTCAACGGTGGATGGATAACGGTCTGCTGCACTTTGTTCCCACAATGGATTCGGTAGCAATTCTCCAACAAACCATCATTTTTTCCCACAATCTATTCAACAAACCATCATTTTTTCCCACAATCTATTCAACAAACCATCATTTTTTTCCCACAATCTATTGGTAAAACACAGTTACTGCTCTGTCAAGTTGTTGAACACTTATTGCTAATCTATTATATATCTCGAATTCACCATATTAAAGTTTTTTTACATCCAGTTTGAAGTTGTTAGCATTTGGTCTGTTGGATATTTCTGTTGTCTTGCATGTTACCTCAAAATTTTGAATTAATCCACGTTTTACACTAGAGTTTCTTCAGTATCAAATCCAGGGGCATTTTTAGTAAAATAGTTTATTGACATCTCTTAGGACGTATTGTTATTTTACTTTTTGTTATCACTAATGCTTCATTTTCTTATATAGAGTGAGCCATCAGCCATGAGAAACATATTGATATAATAATATAGCAAAATAATATTATTATACTTCGTAAGCATATGTTTTATCTGTATCATAAATAGTTGTATCTGCAAAAGAATTATTGTGTATTTATTATAGGACTTGCCTTTTCTTTGAATTGACTTGAATGTTTAACAGGTTTGTGAGAAGCTTGGACCTACCTTATTTGATTATATAAAGAGAAATAGGTAAACACCTTCTCCAGTTGGCCTTCCTAATTTGAGCACCAGCTTTTGAAATCTGTAGCATGTCCATGAATCAGTTTTGATACATTTTATATTTAATATAGCATGCATTACAATTGTTTAAGGGTAGCAGTTTGGGTTCTGGGAACTTTGATGTGTCAACGTATAGGTGTGAGATGATTTCATTGCTTGCAAATTATGCCTAACAGCTTAAGGTTTTTGTTTCCGTCGACAAGGTACATACATATCAACATGACTAGATAATCGAACGCACACACACAATGACCAAATTACCCTTGCAAACACAAAGAAGGAACAAATTTTTACCAGAGCTAGGTTTCGATCCTGGGACCTGTGGGTTATGGGCCCACCATGCTTTCACCGCACCACTCTAATTGTGAATCAGCTATAAGAGTGCATTATTTAGAATAATATACAAGTAGCACCTAAATGCTATCCCAAAGAATATCGTCTTATATTGTGTGGAGTGTGGTCAATATTTCTTTCCCAAAATCATTAAATTGTACTATCCAAATTTTAAATTGTATGCCGTCTCATAATACATTATCATTTTTTGGATGTATATTTCATCAAAAAGTTATAATTTTTTCAATTGTCACATGCATTTGTCTTCAAGCAAAAGTGAAATCAAGAAGAAAAATATGCACCTTGGATTGTAAAAAAATTACATAAAATAAAGCTCATAGACAATTTTTTTATAAAGAAAATGTTATGTTTGGCCCGCATTGTATTAGAGTGGATGCGTATATTGGATTGTAATTAGTTTCACATCGCAATATATCACGGACACACACACACATGATTGGTAACACATAATAACAAATGATTCTTTTTGTTATAACAAGTCTTCCTATGAAAATGCGCATGGTGGAGATACGAGGGGGGTACCGAAAATTTCATTAGGAAAACCTTTTTGCACCATGCATGGTATGTGATTTGGTGTGCCTTCTCATGTGCACCGCACCAAAAGGTGCAATCATTACAAGCACTATGACGAGCCTTGTAATGCTGGAATTTATTTCTAAAGTAAAAATACGATAATAATAAAGTTAACCTACTATGCTAGATATGAATGCATAATTTATGATTTCGTAGACGAATGGCTTATCCAAAACAGTCACTTGTTTTATTTTTTGAATTCCCATTAAATTCTAATTCATAGAAAAATTAGATGCTTCGATCTATAGGAAAAAAAATGGTATGAGTCATGATACGGCACATGTCCCACTTTATTGGTATAATTGCCATTGCTCATTGTGCACTTTATAATATATATTTTGTTGATCTTCTAGCCCATATCCGTGAAAGAGTAGATTTGCTAGCAAGATATTTAACGAGTAAATCTATGATGCTATAATCAGGCCAACATAATTTCTCCGACTTACATAAATTTTTCAAGTCATCTTGTCGAAATGATCCTAGTTAACCATAGAAGCCTTGCACTAAGTGAACAAAATAAATCTGTTCGATATTATTTCAAAATGCCGTCTGAACTTAGGAGTACAATAAATTTGTTGGTGATTGAACTTAGAATCACTTGTTCCATAAACTAGTGCCTTGTCCTTTTATCCAAAAAAAATAAATATCATTTGAATTCATGTAATATTACAATTTAAAAAATGCTTCTAGATGCGACAGTCATAACCAAAAAAGATGTATTAAATTTGTATGATTCAAAATATTTGCCAAAGAAGAAAGGAAATTAAGTAATTAAGACATGTATGAAAAAGGAGAAAGGAAAGAAAATTAATTAATTGGCACAATCAATTAATTAATTGCTATATGAAGAAAGAAAAATTTGTACACGAAGATTCAAATCGGGGAAAATTATGGAAACCCATATCGTCATTACTATTTGGAAAGGTTTCAAGGCAACTGGACGATTAATTTACTTAGTCTTCATGTAATTTCTTCATTTTTAAGTCTATATAAATGAAGTTAGAGCATCTTCAGAAGATCCTACTTTTCGCAGTCAAGTCAAGTTAGAGGATTTGAGCGCAAACAAATATTTGAAGAAATTGATTATTCAATTTTTAATTATAGGTTAGTCTCTCTAAATTTCTACCTATAATTGTTGTAGTATCTTTTTTGTATTCTTTCTTTTTTCCAGTAAAATAAAGAATGGTTGTTGGGTCTTTGGATACGTAGATAATTTGACCGAACCCCGTTAATCTTTGTCAGAATGATCCTAGTTAACCATAGAAGCCTTGCAATTAAGTGAAAAAAATAATTCTGTTCAATATTATTTCAAAACGATGTCTAAATTCAGAAGTACGATGAATTTGTTGGCGATTGATCCTATAATTACTTGTTTTGTAAACCAGTGCCTTGTCCTTTTATCCAAAAAACGCTTATCATTTGAATTCACGTAACATTGCAATTTATAAAATGTTTCTAGATGATTATTACTTGAGTTTTTGTTGCAAAATTTTATTATAGAGTATATTTGGAGGGAAGATGATACTTAAAGCATGACGTTAGTGCAGCTCTGAGTGTCCCAACGTAAAATTTTCATATTTTGCATCAAAATATTAAGGCCTTCCTGTCTGAATGCCCTGCCATGGTTGATTTAGGACAGGTGTATAAAATGATTTGTTCAACGTGATTATTAGTTTGTCTAAATCTAGGAAAGAATAAAATATATGGACTTTTGGGATTGAATTCAAATTTTCTTGTTTCGCAGACTAGCATCTCATTCGGTTGGTCACAATCCACTAATTCCATCTTTTGAGCAAGCATAAAATTATGTTTCGTACAATACTTTAGGATGTTGCAGTTTGAACTGGACAAGGATGTTATGAATTATGACTATACCAAAGGTAGTCAATTCAAAAAAACACAACAAGGCTCAAAACTGTATCAATTAAAAAAGATGGAATAAAATTGCTCCTCATAACTGCTTTAGTCTTACAAAAAATAGTCGTAGACCATGGCACGTCATATGCTATTTATTAGTATAAGTGCTATTTCTTATGTTCAACTTTTAATATCCATTTTGAGTTTTTAGGATTTACTCCGTTGTATGATATTTGCAATCTTCTCTCTTCATTGTATACATTAACTTATAAACTATTTGAGCAATATGAGTCTAACGAGTAAAGGGGAAAGCTAACGAATAAATTTGCAGATTTAGTAGAACACTGAAGAACTTGCTATGCTTGATAGTGTAGATGGAGGATAACCGTTAGAACTGCATATAGCAGCAGCCATAAGTCGAGCAGCTAATATGCTCAGATATTACACTAGTGCAGCTGATAAAATACACAAAGAATGATACTGAAATTATCCATAAAGTATCGAGGTATACAAATTGCAATATACTTTTATGCAATAGAAACATATCTATATGCTCTATATCATGACATCAACATATACCCGATTTACTGATATAGTTGTTATTGCTTATTATTCGATTTGTAAGATGTATTTTACCAGGTTTTTATGTAAAATTGTGTTATAAATTCGATTGTGGTAAGATAAGATACTTAAAAAAAAGCTTAAATCCATTGGACCACAGAGCAAGATTTGAGGTTCCGGCCAAAACATTAAGATTATGATCGTTTTAGTTTCAAGAGGGAGCTAAACGAAATTGCATCTCAGTAAGAAAACTAGAAAGTTTCAAAATTTTATAGAAGGAACAAAATAATCATAATTTGAGTTTCAAATATATGAATATTCAAAATCTAAAATTTTAACTTTGGAAACGTACAAAGCACAAAATATATATGAATAATGTAACCAAAAAAGTTGAAATTAGAGTAATGAATAAGCTGGACAAATTTTTGATATAGGGTTTTAAAAAAAAACTTATTCTAGCTTTAGGCCTCATTGAAAACAAATTGCAGAATTATGCCTGATTTTGTATAGCTTGCGCGGTTTTAGATTACGCAAGCTTTAAACTGTAACTGTAGCTTGCGCAATTTTAGATTACACAAGTTATAGTTACAATTTAAAGCTTATCCAATTTTAAATCTCAAGCTATACAGAACCATGTATATTTCTTCAATTGGTTTTTGGTGTGACTTTAGAATAAGTTTTTTTTGAATGCCTATATCAAAAATTTGTTTGAGTAAACATTTGTTAGTGTTATGGATATTTATAAATAGTCAGCATTGTTGGTTTATATCTTATTTCTTGACTAAAGATAAATTATACATGTTAATGTAAATAAAAATAGCTATAATTATATAAAAATAAATAAAAAAGTTGAAATTGAAATATATAAATTATATCAAAATTCTTAAAATAACAAAAGTTCGAGACCGAAAATGAAATCTCGAAACTTGCCATAGAGTCGCATATCTTATTATTCGAATTTATACAAAATACAATTCATAAAAATACCTTTATATGCTTCTACGTTAATATATAAATGTCTACATTCTATATCATAATACAACATGTACCCGATTTATAGGTATAGCTGATATTGCTTATTGTTCGATACACACACATAAATACACACACACACCCAGAGATACACACACATTGCCAGAATTTTTTGTGCACAATTCCATTATAAATTTTATTTCGTTGTAAAATAAAATTCTTAAAATGTGAGTGCATGTGTAACATAATAATCTGTGAAATGTATAATATGTCCATGTGTAGATGTTGGGATTTATAACGCAATAGGCACATTAACTCAATTTGTACGTCATGTATGCTGTCCAAATACGTGCATGTATGTGTTAAAATACACACACACACGCATGTATGTATAAATGTATTATATATTATATATGAACATAAAACATTTATCTAGGTAAATGTGTGTGTGTGTGTATACATATATATAGAAAGAGAGAGAACAATTACTAAAAATTATTTATACTTCAAATTTAACTTGTTTTTGCAAACATAATAATTTAGCATTTTAATTTGCATATATTATGAATAAAAAAATGTTTTCATCAATAAATAATTAACATAAAATAAAATATTGATGGAAATTCAAAATTTTCAATTTTAAAAAAATCTATAATCATAAAATAAGGCTTAACAAAAATCTAGAGATTTTTCAAGGTTGAAATATTATTTTTAAAACAAATACATTGATCAAAAATAATTATTTAATATAAAATAATATATTACTTAAAATTTTATAAATTATAGGAATATGAATGAAAGGTTAAATTTTTCTAAAAAATTTTCAATTAAATTATTATTTTTAATAAATCATAAATAATTTTTTCAAAATAATATTAATTATTAAAAATAATAAAACTTATTGAAAAATTACTAATTTTTTTCTATATATTTATGAAATGATATATATTTTTAAAAAATATAAAATTGAATTTTTAATGTAATAATTATTTTATATATAATAAACAATTCAAAAATTCAATAAATGTTAATTTAAAAAGGTGAATATATGTACGGTAATTAATTTTCAAAATTTTAAATTCATATTATATATAAATAAGTGTGCTAAAATTATTAAATCATGTATATATCTTATATATGCAAATATGCTATTATGAGAGAGAAATATACACTATACACACACGCATACAAATTTATTGATAAATATATATAAAACAATTATTGATGACAAAAATTGATTTTTTACAATAAACAACATTTGTCTATACATAATTAAATAGTATAATAAACAAATTATGCACATATCCAAGCTGATTTGTGACAACTACATCTACTTACAAAATCTCACCTAACTAAATATATAGTAGCAATATATTTAAACAGATATGAAATTGCTCATCATATGATCATATAATATAATTTAATTACTGTACTATGAATTAAAATTACCAATTTAATGATGCCTTTGAATCCATGTTGAAGTAATGACTTCCCTTTCTTTTACTGTTCTTGATTCGTCAGATTGGAAGTTCAGAATCACTGACCTCTAACTATCAAATAATATTATTTTAATTTAAAATATATTTGAGAATTTTGAAGTGGATTGAGAGCTATATTTTAAACAGCAATGTAGAAGGTAATGGCGGCCAAAAAAGGTTCATCGTTGTTTTTAGAGATACACACACACAAACAAGGTTGTATTAGAGAGAAACGATGAAAACCTTTTTACCCATTCTCACTTGATCTCAACCAATTATCTTCAAGCCAATTCTCTATATTTTAGCCACCCCTAAATCTTCTCAAAACCGAAATTTTGCAGCCCTAATATTTGGCCTTAAAACCCACCTAAGCTCAAGCCAAAAATACTATGCAATTAAATCTAATTTTATCGCTTGTCGATATTGCATATCGATCAATATATTTATAACTATAATAAATATACATAACATTATTTATTTATCAAATCATATTCAAATTTTATAATTAATATTTAATAAATATTAATTAATTTAATAATTTATAACAATTACAAACTAATTAAATCGTTTGGTCTTAAGAAAATTCATCATTTTGGTTGTGTAACTCTTGGGTGTAAATTTGATCAGCGATTATCATTGAACTCTTCTAATGTTAATGTCCACGCGTCACTTAGAAGGCGGTGTGACATTATGGACAAATTTATCGCTTACTCATTTTCGGTAAAATCCAACTTTAGTTTAATAAGCGTTACCCGATTGTGACATTTGTTTACACCAGTTCTTTTCGTCAAAACTATATCACTTTGGAGTTATGGAATTTAATGGTCAAAATTCCAACCTCATCCGCATTCAACTTTATAGTCTAAGTACAAAGGATAACAATTATTTTTAACTGAAATGCTCTGGTCAGAGACTGACTTTGAGTTGACTTGAGTTGACTGTGATACTAACCGCATATAACTAAGAAGACGGATCCTTTTTTGAATAGTGCTTCACTTTCAATACTTCCATTGACCCATTTATAGTCACTCGATGGACGGCATGCCATGATTTGGCTATAATCAAAGCGGAGCTTTCAAGGGCCGGGTTTCAGAGACAAATGATTGACCAGCTTATTCTACGCTGCTGCATGTGCCTCTGAGGATATTGAGTATTTAAAGATTCATGAAGAAATTAAAACCACTGGTATATGATCACAAAACTGGATAAAGATAAGTTTGGATGGAAAGGAGGAAAATTGGCCATTATGTAAAGCTGATGGTGGTCGTTTTCATGTTATGACGACTAATGTGTTGGATAATTTTAATGGTGTACTTATGGGTGCAAGATCTTTGCCTATTAGAGCACTTGTTGCACGTACCTTCTACCGATCCGTTGATTACTTTTGCCAAAGAAGAGATTTAGCTAAGAATTCCACACTTCTTGTCACGCCAAAATGGGAAGCAAAAATAGCGGAGAGAGCGAAGCAAGACGTTGTCGAATAGTCTGTTTCAGTCAAATTGAATGGCAAGTGATTCATTACTTTGGAGATGAATTCAAAGTTATAATCGATGGCGACACATGTTCATTTACATGCAACATCCCATTACTACAGCATTTCCTTTGCGCCCATGTGATGACTGCTTGTTCGTTAGTGGCCAATGGTGCAAACAGAGCTCATCGTGATTTTGCATCACATTGGTACTCCATTCAGAATTACCTAGCGGCATACTCTGTAGAATTTCATCCTGTATGCGATAAAAGGTATTAGTCTCCACACGAAAGTCAAATGGTACTTCCACCCCCGCAAGGTGAGCTTCAGGAAGGCCTAAATCTACTAGAATTAAAGGCACAATGGACGAGATGCAGCCTCCAAGGCCGAATAGATGTAGTAAATGTGGTATGCACGGTCATAAAATGAGTCAGTTTTCGTATGCGTGTTATTGTTGGTTTGATGTTTGTAAGCCGTAAGTTTTTTATGTAATAATAGTTTGTGTTTTTATTTCATGTGCTACGTTCGTTTGTGAGGATGAATGTTATGTGTTGGAATTGGGTTACTCCACTGAAAGTAAGTTGAGAAATAATAACTGCTAAGTGATACGTAAATAGATGCAAATGTAAGCTGGTGATACATAAATTGTTGTAATACATGTTCAATGATACATAATTCAATTGCATAAAAATGAACACCCAAATTTCTATTTACTTCTCCCACAGTCTACGAGGACTCAACTTGTCAAATGGTACGCCCTTATTCAATAGTGCGTTGCGATATTGCACGTTCAACTTCTCTGAACGGGTAATTTCTACTTGCATCTGAAGGGCATATGCAACTCCCTCGGATGCATTTCCGGATCTTTCCATTTAAAAAAGTTACAATATTCAACATCGCTAGGACATAACTTACTATTGTTGTACGATTCATAATGGTAAAAGCGACGGCACACATTCCTTTCATTCCGACACACAACCACTTCACATTCATCTCTGCAATAACAAAGTACCCGAGGCGGTGTCTGACTTGAACTAGCATTGTTAGGCTTAGGACGAGCTTGCACATCCATTAATTTTCCATTAAGTGATTGTTGTATTGATTCACCGCTAACCACGGCCAATGTTGATGTATTGCCACCCCTAGAGGGGGGGCAAGTTTTCAACTTGCGCGTCAGGGACGAAATCAAGCTCAACATTTTCTTCATTAAGCGGCGTAAAGCCTTGTTGCTGTTCAAATTCGTCATAATTCGTTGCCAAGCTCCCAATTGTCTATTTTCAACCACCTTTTTCTTGAAAATATCAATGTTGGAATTAGCCTTAATTGCAAAAGAATAACAATTTTGATAGTGCTTATGAACTTACCTTCTTATTATGTCTTCAAATCTCTAAAAGATATTCGTTTTCGTCGGGAAATATTGAAATTGTGGAAGAGAGATGTGGCTTGAGTTTTGGGTTCTTTCTTTGGTATTCGGTAAAGTGAAATATGAGGAAGATTGAAGGATAGGGTTTCTGTTTTGAAATCCTGCACACTACGATGACGACTTTTTAAAAGTCGCATTCTCGCGGCTTTTGAAAAGTCGCCCTAGAAGTGTGCATGGTTTCAAAATAGAAACCCTCATCACCATTTTCAACAATACACTAAACCCCACTACAATCAAAATTCAACATTTCAATCAAATTCAAACATCCTACATCCAACAACTCAAATTACTATTGAATATGCGCTTATATGATTTGTGTTTGATGATAATAAACATATATACTTTCGTTTAAATGTATTTGTTAATATACTATTTTATTTTTCACAGTTTAAATAAATATTTGTTGAATAAAATAAATAACACAGATTTTTGAATTCAAACAGAAATTTTATTCAAACAAATATTTATTACAATTTTGAATAGTACAAATTCAAGCTCTCACTATTCACTACACAACTTTGATACAAATTCAATTACATCACAATTTTACATTTACAGTTGACCTCACTACATATCACTCACACTCGTATTTATCTTCAACTTTATTCCAGTTTGAATCCAGCATTTGAGCAATCTGCAAAAATATTCACTAACGCAGTAAAATTGAAAAAGAATTGTTTTTGCAATATAAAATAAAATATGATTTTTGAAAATAGGATTTGCCTCAGTTATTTGGGTTATTCGTCATAATTTACATTTGAATTCATAATACACGAACAGTGTGACATGCACAGTGTATCACTGTACATGCCACAAGGCCATGCACACCGATATACACATGATTGATTTACAGGGACAGGTGAGCACAGGTCAAACCCAAATGAAAAGCCGGGTTCAACTCACGTGCAATACATTGAAAATCACGACACGAGCACAAGGTCAAATCCGAGTTTTGAGACTGGATTCAACACAAGGCAACTTGAAGAATGCAAAGCTTCGACAATTCAAAACTGCACCAAAGCATCAATAATGCACGAAACAATGAAACAGCCAGTTGCAACAAAGACCAAGCTGCAAACAACTCTGTGTACATTGATACATGATCAGTACACAAACAACAAGCTGCAGTAAAGCATGAACATGTGTGGACAATGAAAACCAAAGCCATCAGGTCAGAGACAACATTCAAGCCAAATGAAGTACAGTATGCAACAACAATTCCAAATGTCCAGACCGCTGTAATAAAGCAACATGACAACAGACCAATTCCAAATGCATTGGTGAAGTAGTAATGAAACTGCAGTGACCATACACATATATGTATACAAATGATCAGCCATCAAAGTGCAGTGCAACTACAAAGAACACAGTGACAACGTCAAGTTCAGACCAAACAGCAATGATGGTAATGCAACACAGTGCAGACACCAATAATACAAGAGAGGCACAACAACTACAAAGTGTCCAAACAACAACATGAATGCAACATGGTGAACAACCAGAGTGCAACTTGACTATCAAAACTCAAATGAACACCACTGACCAGAATACAAAGACAGAACAACAACAAGTTCATGTATGCATCAGTGATCACAAGTACAAGATCAACACGGCAGTCTCAAGTGACACAGTTGCAAACGACAGTATGGTTCAATGTCACAAGCATGAACAACCCAGTATGGAAAATGAATGGAGCAATGAGCAAATGTCAACAGTATGGATAGACAGTGATCACAAAGAACAAAGCATCAAAGTTGGACAAATACACGATACTGTTCAATATCCAAGACCTAAGAATGCAACACAGTGGGAACCAGTATGCAGTGATACAAATGCAACAATCAAAGTCAAGAGCCGAGCAACAGAATTTATTTATGCAACAGAAAATCAAAGCATCATAAATATACAATGCAGACACAAGTCAGTGCAGCAATGAAACATATAAAATGCTCAAGTGAAGTTCATGTTTGAAACCACTCGAGTGCATCAGTGAATAATGCAACATGGTTAAGGAATAGTGATACAATGTCAATGTCAATGCCAGAGACGAAGCTCGCAAGGATGAAAATAGTGATGATCGACTTAATGCAGAGTCGTGGAGTGAATATGATATGAGAAATCAATGCAGCACAAAAATATACAGAACTCAAGTGATAAAAATTCAAGTACGCAACTTTGAGAATGTCAAAGCCGTGACTTTATCCAGAAATCAAAACAATTTCAAGATGAACAAATCATGGCCGAAGTCACAATTGAACAAGTCAGAGACGTGGTGGTAAAGAAACGAACAAGTCAGTGAAATCCCAAGCATCAATACAAGATCAAGCGGCCAGAGCAAGTAAATTGACGAATTCAAATATATTTAGACGAACGTAATTCAAGGAATTCAAACGCATATAAAAGCCCAATCATCATCGGCAATCAATTCATCGAGTTTAAGCATCAACCCAGTAAAGCAAAAGGATAAATTACATACCGAATAAAGGAGACGAACTCGATCAAAATTAAAGAGCCGTGAGAAAAACAGTGAGGGAAACGATCGACGAAAGCAACGAGAAAACATATATTCGATCGAACAAAAGTCGACACCTTCAAAATTTACAAAGCCCTAATTTTGGAAGCAAGGAGCAAAGAGCCGAAGCCCTAATTTTAGTTGTAGAGAAGAACAAGCCTCCATCTCAAAGAGGAACGAACGAAGATATGAAAGAGGCCACCATTTCACAAAAAAGGAACGGGCTAAAATAAAGAAAAGGGTCGGCCGTATTTAAAAGGGCTTTAGTATATTTTAAATAGGGTTTAAGTGTTAATTATTTGTCTTTTAATTGTTGTTTTTATTTTTCAAATCAAAACTTTGTAAATCACCACCTAGGGTTTAGGTAGTGTCAGATTGTCTAGTTAGAATTAGTTCAGTGAGCAGGGTGTGCGAGTTTGCAAAGCTCTATAGGCGGGAGCAGTGTTTGCGAGTAAGCAAAGCTCTATAGGCGGGAGCGGAGTTTGCGAGTAAATGAAACTCTATAGGCGGGAGCAGGGTGTGCGAGTCTAGTAGAGTGTTTGTGAGCGGGAGCAAATGTCTGCGAGTCTAGTAGAGTGTTTGTGAGCGGGAGCAAAAGGGTCTGCGAGTCTAGTAGAGTGTTTGTAAGCGTGATACTGTCTAATTCTAATAGAAATCTGGGAATGCAGCAGTAGGCAGGGGTTGCCGAAGCTGGGTAAATTTTGTGTGTGATTTACTTTTCAGCATATTTATTTCTTCAGTTTATTTCTGTGTTTAATTCGAGAAAATTTGCTATAACCCTATTCACCCCCCCCCCCCCTCCAGGGTTAATCTAGATCCTACAAGTGGTATCAGAGCCTGGTATTTTGTTTTTAACTCTAGAGTCATGAATTCACCGAATAATGCTTTTTTTGAGGGGCAATCTATTGCTAGGCCACCCATGTTTAACGGGAACGATTATGCTTATTGGAAAGTTAGGATGGGTATCTATCGTAGTTCTGTTGATTATGATGTTTGGGATATTATTGAAACTGGCTATAAACCTCCCACTATAATCGTTGGTGATACTGAGATTCCTAAATCTAAGGATAGGTGGGATGCTAACGATAAGAGATTGAAAATGACAAATGCTAAAGCCATGAATGCTTTGATATGTGCTCTTGATAAAAATGAATTTAATAGAATTTCTCATTGTACAACAGCACAGGAAATTTGGCACACTTTGGAGGTGACACACGAAGGAACTTATCATGTCAAAGAGTCTCGTCTAGCCCTATTCAGCAATGAATACGAAAACTTTGTGATGGACAAAGGCGAGAGCATAAAGGATATGTTTGGACGCTTTTCAACCTTGGTATACAACGCTAGAGCGCTTGGGAAGGTCTCACTGAGGTAGAGCTTATGCGGAAGATACTACGAGTCTTACCGATGAACTTTGAGGCAAAAGTCACAGCAATACAAGAATCGAAAGATCTGAGTAAGCTAAGCATGGAGGAGTTGATTGGCAACTTGATGACATATGAGCTTGAGCTAAAAGTAAAGGAAGAACGCAACAACTCCGAACCAAAGAAGAAGACGATTGCCTTAAAGAGCAAAGAAGAGAGCGATGAAGATGAAGTAGATCCAATTGAAGAGCTTGCAATGGCTGTCAATAAGCTTAGAAACTCTCAAGATTCAAGCCACGCAAGAAGAAAACAAAGGGCAATAGGTCAAAAGATTCTGAAAATTCCGATAATGAACTGACGTGTTATAACTGCAACAAGCCTGGCCACATCAAACCAGAATGTCCACTTCTTAAATATAAAAAAGGAAAGAAAAAGAAAAAGAAGGCTTTTGCCGCGACTTGGGATGATGAAGAATGGTAGGCGACATCATTAAAACAAATAAGAGGAACACGAGCAGTTCACGGTTGAATGGATGGGGTACATAAGTTTGGTAGATCTCCAAGTACACCTGCATATGGGGTCCAAGTCACAGAATGATGTCTAGTTCATTGAACTCATCACAGTAGAAGGTAGCATGACGCCTTGGCAATGAAATGGTGCTTTTAGGTCCTACCCACCTGTAGAAATATAAAATTGTAACTTATCAAATTCGAACAACTATACATATTATGCTATAGAATTAATTATATCTGGCACCGTATGACAATGATAAATCAATCGTCATCCTCCTCCTTATGGCTATTCTACCTACAAGTAGATAAGTTCAACACCAAAGCTGTAAAATGATTTCAGTTGGATAAGAGAATATGAAATAACTGTCGGCGAAAGTAAATAATGGAAATACCTGTATTAGACTCACACAACCACCAATGCTTACGCTCTCTTGTAAAGCAAGACTCGTCAACTCGCAGTACGTATACACTTGAACTGCTCTGCCCCAAGAATACTAGCGACAAACATCAAAGTTTTCTAAAAATGAAAGTCATCTAAGCCATATCCATGTCTTCGAATGATCTCTTATCAACCTCATGTAATATAACGGCTCTGCCTCATTGCTGAATCTTAATCTCTGTGGAGTCTGTTGGTATGTCGTCCGCAAATTGTTGCCTAAACCATCATATCTCAAATTGTTGCCTAAACCATCTTATTTGTATCATTTCATTTCTTCACCACTCCTCTACTAGAAGAGTCAATCCTAGGAGCTCTTGACATAAACTAAGGTAATCAACTGGATCGAGGTTGGTCAACGGAGCACCGTCTATGGGTATGCCAAGTAAGCACGCAATATCACCCAACGTGATAGACATCTTTCTAGTACGTAGGTAAAATGTAGATGTTTCTGGCCTCCATCTATCCACCAAAGCGGTGATAAGATGATGATCCAACTGGATGTGCCCCACCCTAAAAACCAGTCCAAATCCAGCTTGGTTTATCAACTGTATAATGCTTGGATGAGCAGATGTTACTCTATTCAGTTTAGTCTATGATTCCAAATTTATTTTCAAGTTTATAAGTTAACAAGATTTTCGAAGTGGTCTACACATATATAAGTTAACAAGATTTTCAAATTTATTTTCCAACATCATCAACACTAGGAATTTAGGCATTGTTTTTCAACAATTTAACAATGATTTCATCCATACTAAGATATTTCAACAATCAATGATTTCTTACAAATTCTAAAAACCAATATTTTGCAATTTTCTTCAAAATCCTAAATTGAAAGGATTTTGATTTATCTATACCTACATGTGCATCCCGCGTTGAAGAGCTTGCCATCTTCTGATTTGTTGAACAAAATGCTAAATATTTTTGGCTTTGAACGAAAATTTCAGATTTGATGGATTTTTGATTATTTGGAGATGAAGAGGAAAGTAAGAAAGTGACGGAGGAGAAATATGAGGTTCTGGTTTTGTAACAGAACCCCGTTTGGACGTCTTTTGAGAAATCGCCCACTGGCGACTTTTCAAATGTCGTCCATTTTTTTAAACATGTAGGCGACTTTTGGGAAGTCGCCAGTGGACGGCTTATCAAAAGACGCATACATGTTTTTGGCAAAAATTTTTTGTAATGGCGATTTTTAAAAAGTCGTCAGTACGTTTTGGCCAGCTGAACTGGCCAAAACAGGGTTAAAGTTGATACTAGTATTTAAAGTGGGCTGTTTGCAGTAATTAGTTTTAAAAGGGTGCTAAATTGAAAAAATAAATCCTAAATTTTGTAGCATATAACCAAATAAAATAATTATTTCAGTATTAATTGAAAGCTCCATCGCTTTACGGCCTTTCGGCTTAACCAACTTCAAAATGTTGGGATAAAAATAAATCGAAATTTGCTCAATTTTCATTTGCTAAACCCAATTTATGTTTCCAATATACGTGATACCAATTTCCAATTTACTTGAAAAGTTTTGATAAACACGCCTGCAAGTTGCGACTATCCGTAACCCTTTATAGTAGCAGAAAATCCAACCGCGGTATGCAGCTTCACTTTTTTGGTACCGTACCGCCTTGACATGAAACAGTGCACTAGGTAACCCAACCCTTATGCTCGCTCCCCCGTCGTCGTATCACCGCTTGAAGCTCAAGACGTTAAAATCACATTAAAATGCAAATTTTCCTCTCCGAAAATCATTCAAATTATAAGCCGATGTCGTTTCAACTGCCTGTATAATGATCGGATGGCGAGTATCGATCAACCGAATCCTACGGCGAAGTTGAAGTTGGAGAATAACTTTGAGAAAAGAGAAGTAAAAAAGAAAACGTGGAGCTTAAACCGGCTCAATTATTTTGGATAAATCTGTTGTAATTTTCCTACAAAGGAAATGAAAGATCCACTCGGAATCATGGTTAAATTTTTGCGAGCTTCCGATAGTTAAGGGGGCATGTTCTCTGCTAGTGTTCTACATTTGGAAAAAATATATTGATTCTTTTTAGGTATATTTTAGGCTTTGGTGCTCACAGTAACTATATTTTGTGGGGTTGTACATGATTGATGTGATTTTATGGCAATTGTTAGTACAAATTCCATGAACATGGACTAATTTTTTAAGTTTTAGAAAGTTCTAGCTTGTGTAGGTTTTTAACTGGATAAATTGGAGTTAATTTAGGAAACTAAAACAATATTTCTCCTAATTTGTAGGATTTGTTGCATTTATCCCTTGTCCTTTTCTCCCTATTTTGTGTATAATATGACTAATTACTGAAATTGACTCCAAATGCTGCGGTCATTTCTATGAAAACCCAATTACATCACATATAGTTTCCGTAAATTTGAGTAATTAATTATTTCCTTTATAGCAGTAGAATTATTTACTTACATGGGCATAATATAGACAGTAGAGTTCTATGAATATTTGAAATATACACTTAAGTTGGCCCTGAAATTTTAGGAAACTGGTGCGCTAAGAGATCTGAAGTTAAAGCAATTCGTTATTAGTTGCATCAAAATTAGTCAAGAGCAACAAATGCGGAGTTGGAAAAGGAAAAGATGAATATTTTCTCAAGTTCTCTATGATGCTTCAATCTGCTAAACAAAATTGGAGAAAAGCATATCAAGTGCAGTAGGTATTCATCATCTATTATGAAGATAATGTGCATGCCTACCTTTTTATGTCGATTCTTCATTCTATATTAGCAATAGTTTTCTTTTTTATATCAAATGGCTTGTCCAGATCGAGGTCAGGTCAAAAATAAGATAATGTGCAACTGCAGATGTGAATGTTGATACCGGCATCTTACTACATTTAGCAAGAAGGAATGGATACTACTGCAATGACTGGTAAGCTAAAATTATCATCTTAGTCCCACATCACCAAATATTAGTTAATAATTCCATACAAATATCAATTCTTCATCTAAACAATTGCTGAGCTTAGTAACATGAGCTTGTGACCAAGTGGGGCATCAAAGTGATGCAATGTTGGGTCATGTTAGTGGATTTGGGTACATTGTGCAATTAGCTTATCCGCCCGATCCAAGTTGCTGAGTGGCCTGTGTAGTTGGGCTGTAAGGTCTGACTATGCTGGCTGTAGTACAGGAGGCAGTGCGTCAGGCTGGTCACAGAGCAGCGAAAACTCCTTGCTCTCAACGATGGATGGATAACGGTCTGCTGCACTTTGTTCCCACAATGGATTCGGTAACAATTCTCCAACAAACCATCATTTTTTCCCACAATCTACTGGTAAAACACAGTTACTGCTCTGTCAAGTTGTTGAACACTTATTGATAATCTATTATATATCTCGAGTTCACCATATTAAAGTTTTTTTACATCCAGTTTGAAGTTGTTAGCATTTGGCTGTTGGATATTTCTGTTATCTTCCACGTTACCTCAAAATTTTGAATTAATCCACGTTTTACACTAGCGTTTCTTCAGTTGGGTACATTGTGCAATTAGCTTGTCCGCCCGATCCAAGTTGCTGAGTGGCCTGTATAGTTAGGCTGTAAGATCTGACTATGCTGGCTGTAGTACAGGGGGCAGTGCGTCAGGCTGGTCACAGAGCAGCGAAAACTCCTTGCTCTCAACGATGGATGGATAACGATCTGCTGCACTTTGTTCCCACAATGGATTCGGTAACAATTCTCCAACAAACCATCATTTTTTCCCACAATCTACTGGTAAAACACAGTTACTGCTCTGTCAAGTTGTTGAACACTTATTGATAATCTATTATATATCTCGAGTTCACCATATTAAAGTTTTTTTACATCCAGTTTGAAGTTGTTAGCATTTGGTCTGTTGGATATTTCTGCTTTCTTGCATGTTACCTCAAATTTTGAATTAATCCACATTTTACACTAGAGTTTCTTCAGTATCAAATCCTGGGGAATTTTTAGTAAATAGTTTATTGACATCTCTTAGGACGTATTGTTATTTTACTTTTTGTTATTACTAATGCTTCATTTGCTTATATAGAGTGAGCCATCAGCCATGAGAAACATATTGATATAATAATATAGCAAAATAATATTATTATACTTCGTAAGCATATGTTTTATCTGTATCATAAATAGTTGTATCTGCAAAAGAATTATTGTGTATTTATTATAGGATTTGCCTTTTCTTTGAATTGACTTGAATATTTAACAGGTTTGTGAGAAGCTTGGACCTACCTTATTTGGTTATATAAAGAGAAATAGGTAAACACCTTCTCCAGTTGGCCTTCCTAATTTGAGCACCAGCTTTTGAAATCTGTAGCATGTCCGTGAATCAGTTTTGATACATTTTATATTTGATATAGCATGCATTACAATTGTTTAAGGGTGGCGGTTTGGGTTCTGGGAACTTTGATGTGTCAACGTATAGGTGTGAGATGATTTCATTGCTTGCAAATTATACTTGACAGCTTAAGGTTTTTGTTTCCGTCGACAAGGTACATACATATCAACATGACTAGATAATCGAACACACACATCACACAATGACCAAATTACCCTTGCAAACACAAAGAAGGAACAAAATTTTACCCAGAGCTAGGTTTCGATCATGGGACCTGTGGGTTACGGGCCCACCATGCTTTCGCCGCGCCACTCTAATTGTGAATCAGCTATAAGAGTGCATTATTTTGAATAATATACAAGTAGCACCTAAATCCTATCCCAAAGAATATCGTCTTATATTGTGTAGAGTGTGGTCAAAATTTCTTTCCCAAAATCATTAAATTGTACTATCCAAATTTTAAATTGTATGCCGTCTCATAATACATTATCATTTTTTGGATGTATATTTCATCAAAAAGTTATAATTTTTTCAATTGTCACATGCATTTGTCTTCAAGCAAAAGGGAAATCAAGAAAAAAATATGCACCTTGGATTTAAAAAAAATTACATAAAATAAAGCTCATAGACAATTATTTTATAAAGAAAATGTTATGTGTGGCTCGCATTGTATTAGAGTGGATGCGTATGTTGGATTGTAATTAGTCTTATATCGCAATATATCACGGACACACACATATATGATTGGTAACACGTTGATTCCTTTTGTTATAAAAAGTCTTCCTATGAAAATGCGCATGGTGGAGATACGAGGGGGTACCGAAAATTTCATTAGGAAAGCCTTTTTGCACCACGTGTGGTATGTGATTTGGTGTGCCTTCTCATGTGCACCGCACCAAAAGGTGCAATCATTGCAAGCACTATGACGCGCCTTGTAATGCTGGAATTTATTTCTAAAGTATAAATACGATAATA
This sequence comes from Allium cepa, assembly GCA_030765085.1. Taxonomy (NCBI): domain Eukaryota; kingdom Viridiplantae; phylum Streptophyta; class Magnoliopsida; order Asparagales; family Amaryllidaceae; genus Allium; species Allium cepa. Next base: position 571,862,041 of record CM060937.1, on the reverse strand, counting down.
ATAAAGTTAACCTACTATGTTAGATATGGAATGTATAATTTATGATTTCGTAGACGAATGGCTTATCCAAAACAGTCACTTGTTTTATTTTTTGAATTCCCATTAAATTCTAATTCATTGAAAAATTAGATGCTTCGATCTATAGGAAAAAAAGGGTATGAGTCATGATACGGCACATATCCCACTTTATTGGTATAATTGCCATTGCTCATTGTGCACTTTATAATATATATTTTGTTGATCTTCTAGCCCATATCCGTGAAAGAGTAGATTTGCTAGCAAGATACTTAACGAGTAAATCAATGATGCTATAATCAGGCCAACATAATTTCTCTTACTTACATAAATTGTTCAAGTCATCTTGTCGAAATGATCCTAGTTAACCATAGAAGCCTTGCACTAAGTGAACAAAATAAATCTATTCGATATTATTTCAAAACGATGTCTGAACTAAGGAGCACAATAAATTTGTTGGTGATTGAACCTAGAATCACTTGTTCCGTAAACTAATGCCTTGTACTTTTATCCAAAAAAATACATATCATTTGAGTTAACGTAGTATTGCAATTTAAAAAATGCTTCTTGATGCGACAGTCATAACCAAAAAAGATGTATTAAATTTGTATGATTCAAAATATTTGCCAAAGAAGAAAGGAAATTAATTGATTAAGACAGGTATGAAAAAGGAGAAAGGAAAGAAAATTAATTAATTGGTACAATCAATTAATTAATTGCTATATGAAGAAATAAAAATTTGTACACGAAGATTCAAATCGGGGAAAATTATGGAAACCCATATCTTCATTACTATTTGGAAAGGTTTCAAGGCAACAGGACGATTAATTTACTTAGTCTTCATGTAATTTCTTCATTTTTAAAGGTAGAGCATCTTCAGAAAATCCTACTTTTCGCAGTCAAGTCAAGTTAGAGGATTTGAGCGCAAACAAATATTTGAAGAAATTGATTATTCAATTTTTAATTATAGGTTAGTCTCTCTAAATTTCTACCTATAATTGTTGTAGTATCTTTTTTGTATTCTTTCTTTTTCCAGTAAAATAAAGAATAGTTGTTGGGTCTTTGGATACGTAGATAATTTGACCGAATCACGTTAAATCTTTGTCAGAATGATCCTAGTTAACCATAGAAGCCTTGCAATTAAGTGAACAAAATAAATATGTTCAATATTATTTCAAAACGATGTCTAAATTCAGAAGTACGATGAATTTGTTGGTGATTAAACCTATAATTACTTGTTTTGTAAACCAGTGCCTTGTCCTTTTATCCAAAAAACACTTATCACTTGAATTCACGTAACATTGCAATTTATAAAATGCTTCTAGATGATTATTAATTGAGTTTTTTGTTGCAAAATTTTATTATAGAGTATATTTGGAGGGAAGATGATACTTAAAGCATGACGTTAGTGCAGCTCTGAGTGTCCCAACGTAAAATTTTCATATTTTACATCAAAATATCAAGGCCTTCCTGTCTGAATGCCCTGCCATGGTTGATTTAGGACAGGTGTATAAAATGATTTGTTCAACGTGATTATTAGTTTGTCTAAATCTAGGAAAGAATAAAATATATGGACTTTTGGGATTGAATTCAAATTTTCTTATTTCGCAGACCAACATCTCATTCGATTGGTCACAATCCACTAATCCCGTCTTTTGAGTAAGCATAAAATTATGTTTCATACAATACTTTAGGATGTTGCAGTTTGAACTGGACAAGGATGTTATGAATTATGACTGTAACAAAGGTAGTCAATTCAAAAAAGCACAATAAGGCTCAAAACTGTATCAATTAAAAAAGATGGAATAAAATTGCTCCTCATAACTGCTTTAGTCTTACAAAAAATAGTCGTAGAACATGGCACGTCATATGCTATTTATTAGTATAAGTGCTATTTCGTATGTTCAATTTTTAATATCCATTATGAGTTTTTAGGATTTACTCCATTGTATGATATTTGCAATCTTCTCTCTTCATTGTATACATTAACTTATAAACTATTTGAGCAATATGAGTCTAACGAGTAAAGGGGAAAGCTAACGAATAAATTTGCAGATTTAGTAGAACACTGAAGAACTTGCTATGCTTGATAGTGTAGATGGAGGATAACCGTTAGAACTGCATATAGCAGTAGCCATAAGTCGAGCAGCTAATATGCTCAGATATTACACTAGTGCAGCTGATAAAATACACAAAGAATGATACTGAAATTATCCATAAAGTATCGAGGTATACAAATTACAATATACTTTTATGCAATAGAAACATATCTATATACTTTATATCATGACATCAACATATACCCGATTTACTGATATATTTGTTATTGCTTATTATTCGATTTGTAAGATGACATCAACTTTGATGCACTGCAGCTGCCTTTTTTGTTAGTACACATGTATTAATTTTTTGTATAATTATTATATATCACCATCAATTCAACATGACTAGTATAATTTATATTCCTTCACTAAAAGATATTAAATAAAGTTTTTTTTTATAATTTCATAGAAATCTTCTAATTTGAAAATTCTATTTCTTTAGATAAATTAAACTATATTGAAAAACCTCTAAAATAAATTAAAAATATCTTAAAGAGACTTTGGGGAAGTTCTATTTTTCAAAAATGTCAAAACCTTCGAAAAAAAATTCATTTTTTATAAAATATGAAAAGTTTACAAAAACATTAATATATTTTTTCCTACACCTTTTCCTCAAATCTCTCAAACCTCGAACCAATTGTTTTATATATTTTTAAACAATGGGATGTAGACGTAATTGAGATATTATAGTTTTATAAAAAGGACCCAGTTTTTATGTTTTCTATTTAAATACTCAAATATATTGAAAAATAATATTCCAAGAAAGTCAAAATTTAAGAAATAGTTCAACTTTTAGAAAATAATAATTAAATATCAATTTTTTTTGAATTCAAATTTTGTCAAAAACTTCAGATTGTTTCGAAAAATATGCTCATTATTTCCAAATGTTTAAATTTCTAAGAATGTTTGAAACATCTTGGAAGGTATTAATGAAAATTTAAGATATTTAAAGAGATTTAAAAAAAATCTGAGTAAAATATAAATTATTTTTAAAAGTCAGAATAACTCAAAATATTGGCAATTCACTCATTAAAGTAAAAATTATTAAAGAAAACATTTTTTTCAGTAAATTCAAAATATATATCAATTTTTTTAAATATTGGGAGAAATTCCATTTTTCAGAAAATGTCAAAAAGATTCAAATCCTTCGATGAAAAAAAATTCATTTTTATGAAATATCAAAAAATTACAAAAAATTACTTATAATCTTTTGCTCGGCCTTTCCTCAAATCTCTCAAACCGCAAACCAGTTGTTTTATACGTTTTTAAACAATGGGATATAGATAAAATTGAGATATTATAGTTTTACTAGTATAATCGCACAACGGTGGAAAAACCGACCGTTAAGTTGTATAATATCAGATAAAAAAATATTGTTAATTTTTTTCTTAATTATGAATTTGACATGCATTTTGAATGAATTTTAAATGGAGAAGGTCAGCGTTTAAAAAAAGTAGACTTTTTGAAAATACTATTATATACTTATTTATAGATTTATGAATTAAAATAACAAATCTATCAAATCAAAGAATGAATTTTAAAATAAAAGATCTATAAAAATAAAATAGCAGACTTCAAAATAATACAGTGCATTTTCAAGATGCTAGGTTGAGTGCAAGTAGCATACAGGAAATGAAATATTACACATAACGCTGATGTAATGTGCATTATAAAATTCAGCAAAGGTACGCAGAAACAATGAAGATTTTTTATTTTATCAAAAAGCCATATATTTTCTTTTATAGTTTATGATTCACAACTGAACTACAGGTTATTGATCTATATTAAAAACATATTTTAATATCATCCGCAATTATTATCATCTGCATTTGGTTGCAGATACCACCATTCAGGCATGCAGAATCTTGTTCTCTCCTCCCTTCTCTTGCCATTATTTTTCTTCTTTCCTGTAGTGTTTCAATCCAGCTACTACTGAATAATATCATTCACACCTATAACTATCGATTTAAAATGGCTTTTGACATTTAATCTTGAGTAAAAAGGGTTGAAGTTATATGAATTATTAGAAACAAATTTATATTTTAATGTTAAATCATATACGTAATACCAAATAAGGACTGCTGTCATGACTGTTGTAGACAAGATTTGTTGCTGGTGCTGCAGCTTTTTTTATATTAATTTATTTGGATCAACAACATTGTTACAACTAAAAATCTTTTAAAAAAAGGTCTGGATTCCGGTTTTAAAGAGTAATAAAAAAATTGTCAATTTTATCCAAAACAGATTTCAGTTCTAAGATTTAGAAGATTCGGGTCTATGCCTCTATGGGCATAAAAAAAAATTCAAATAAACCCATCTGTTTAATCAGAAATACAAAAACATTCAGTTAACCAAGAGAACCAGCCAAAATTCTTATCATCTTTTTTACTTTGAACGATGAATATTTAATAAAAACTGTACAGATAATGCGAATATAACAAAGATAAATGAGTCAAAAAAAAAGATATATTTTCTTTTGAGAATTGGATTCACGATATCGTATAACATTAAAATTTCCAGCTAAAAATATATACTGATTTTAATTATGGTTGTGATTCAAACCCACAATTATATTGAAACTTTCAGCTAAAAATATATCAATTTAATGAATAGGCTTTCATGGTTGTTCCACTGTGGTTTGCAGCATTGTAGCCACGAAATACAGTCTGCAATGGGTAGTGAGGTCTACGATGCTGATATTTGACCATGGTATCTGTGTAATATCTGTAGAAAATATTTCTAAAAATTTAAATCGAAATTTTGTAATCAATTATTTAAACCAGACCAACTGTATGGTGGTATGCTAGGTTAACTAAGAAAAATTATATAAAATAATCCCCACCATCGGGAGTGGGATAAGGCTAATAACAAACAGAAACTGAAAAATGGACGCAATGTATGTGAACTCCCCTGCAAAATTTTTAAGAAACAACTACCTATGTGTTCTGGCTGATCAAGAATATTGCCAGGTAAAAGAACTGCAAAGATATCAGATCATGCATGATTATGCCTTCCTTTGAAGGACAACCTATGTGCAATGCGAGGTAGATCAATTTTTACATAATTTGTTTTTCTTCCCTTTCTAGAAGATACCTGGTTGTAACAAACGTTACATAAATCATAGTCTTCCAATCTGTTAAATAAAGGCAACATAACAAGAACACAAATTGAATATATAACATTTGAAAATCCAAATTCTTACGCTTTGGACTTAAAACTGGATCCCTTAATTGGAAGCATGCCGCATCTATCGCATAGAACGCCTGTGTAAAATAAACTCTCTACCGCAAAGTGGGACCTTGGAAAAAAAGGCATCGAAGAATGAAGTGCCCCGTCTTCTCTATTATTTAGTATTAGGGTGAATCGGCGATTCAGAAGAAATCTGAGTCTCATTTAAAGTATTTTTATCATTATGCATTGCAAGTGTAGATGAAGGATTTGCGGGAGCATGTCCATAACTTTGCTCCAAAACATATGGTTCATGTACAGTAACGGTATTTTTTCCACGAACAGCAGAACTACGAAATTATGTACCTTCATAGTTGTCTATGTATTTTTTTCAGCTGCAACGAGTAATTCTTCAAGTGAAGACAATGGTCTAGCTGCATTTGCAATATGTCCAGGATCGCTCTGATTTTTAACGAAATAAGCAATTTCATTAGTTATCTGAGTGGGCAAATCCCATGGTTTTGATGCACAAGGAGCATTAAGATCAAGTGGATTACTTGGAACAACATTTGTAGACGGTGTGCTTGATTATGAATCACAAATGGGGTCAGCTTGATTTACGACCTTAGAGACTTGATCAACAAGGTTTGACAGCGCAGGCAAGAAAGACATAGCTTTCTTCACATCCTTATGAATATTATCCTGTACGCTTTTAAATTGCTCAGATTTCATCACTTCAGAAGTAGGAGAATTTGATATAGCTTTATCTGCAACATTTAACAGGTTCAAGAGCACTGTCATGAGTGGATTCGTAACAAGTTTTGATTGTACGTTGGTGACAGGTGCAGTTTCATGCTGTGAAGATTCAGCAGATGATGTGTCCGGCTCTGACTTCAACTCAACAATTATTCGAAGAGGGTTCAAGCGCTGACTGAACAATTGGTTTAGCAATAAAAAAATAAAACACATCTATTAAAGATATGTTAATTTTTCTTATAAACTTAAAAAAAACACTCAAAATAGTTTATATAAACATAAGTATATGTTTTTCATTGATTAAATCAATCATTTGAATACTAATATATGGTAAATTTTCTTGATTTCTTAGTCCGGTTTAATCGGCAACCGACCGAATTAACCGAAATTAATCCGGTTTGGTGCGGTTTTGAATTTTTTCGGGTTGACATTTTTTAGCTGAAAACCAATCGAACTGACCGAACGATCACCCCTATATGAATATGCGCTTATATGATTTTTGTTTGATAATAATAAACATATATATACATTCGTTTAAATGTATTTGTTAATGTACTATTTTATTTTTCATAGATTAAATAAATATTTGCTGAATAAAATTAAATACACAGAATTTGAATTCAAACAGAAATTTTATTCAAACAAATATTTATTACATTTATGAATAGTACAAATTCAAGCTCTCACTATACATATACAATTTTGATTGTAATTACATCACAATTCAATTTACATAAATGCCTCACTACATATCACTCACACTCGTAGTTTATCTTCAATTTCATTCCAGTTAGAATCCAGCATCTGAGCAATCTGCAAAAATATTCACTAACGCAGTAAAATTGAAAAAGAAATATTTTTGCAATATAAAATGAAATATGATTTTTGAAAATATGATTTGCCTCAGTTATTTGGGTTGTTTGTCATCATTCACATTTGAATTCATCACACACGAACAATGTGACATGCACAGTGTATCACTGTACATGCCACAAGGCCGTGCACATTAATATACACTTGATAATGCTACAGGGACAGGTGAGCACAGGTCAAACCCAAATGAAAAGCCGGGTTCAACTCACGTGCAAATATATTTAAAATCACGACATGAGCACAAGGTCAAACCCGAGTTTTTAAACTGGATTCAACTCAAGTGAAATTTCAAAAATCAACATGAATGGATGCAAAGACCAGCTGCAACATGAATGTACACAGAAACACCAAAGGATCAGAGACCAAGTTCATATGTACTATATGGCAATGCACCAACCAGAAAATCAAGTTCAGTAAGGCAATGCACCAATATGTCCAGTTACAACTACAGAGACCAAGTTCATATGCACAGTGCAGACCACAAAGAAATGCCACCAAGCAAACAAAGACCGGAAAGCACAAGTAAATCAATACAGCAACTCAAAGACCACAAGTATACAACTACAGGTCTCAATGTCAAAGAAACAAGTTCAGCTACTCAATGCAACATGGACTGCAACAAACAAATGAATGCAACAAGCATGAATAGTTCAGTGTGACAAAATGAATGCATAAATGACCACTCAAACCAAAGTATAGTGAAGACAATTGAACAACTACAAGGTCAGAGAAACAACACAAACCAAACTACGACCACCAAGTACAACAATGCACAAGTGACACAACAAACTTCAATGACCAGTTCATGCATGCATCAGTGACCAAACACATAAACATCGTTAAGAGTACAAGTCCAAATACACAATCCAGGCAGCAAGTACATCATGAAACCAAAGGCCGAGCAACTGATATATGGTGATGCAGTCAACAACTACACAACTGCAAGTACAGGTTTCAATATGAAAGAAACAATTCCAGAACAAATGTCAATGTCGAGAAACAGTGTGACAAAGATGGCCAGACGTAGTCAAAGCCGTAATTCACAGTAAAGTCGAAGGTGACAAAAAATTAAAAGTGCAGGGATGACCAAGTCAAGAAAATCAAAAACGTATCTTTGAAAAAGTCACAAACCAAAAAGAGGAAAGTTTTTTCTGCCGTATCAATCAAATCAAACGTTTCATAATCAAAGCCGTGCGCATCAAGTCAGGAAAGCATGAATTAGGAAAGTGCAGAATTCATATAAATACATCACCCAAATCATCATTGGTCTAGCTGCATTTGCATTCTATCCAGGATTGCTCTGATTTTTAACCGAATAAGCAATTTCATTGGTTATCTGAGTGGGCAAATCCCATGGTTTTGATGCACAAGGAGCATTAAGATCCAGTGGATTACTTGGAACAACATTTGTAGACGGTGTGCTTGATTATGAATCACAAACGGGGTCAGCTTGATTTACGACCTTAGAGACTTGATCAACAAGGTTTGATAGTGCAGGCGAGAAAGACATAGCTTTCTTCACATCCTTATGTATATTATCCAGTACGCTTTTAAATTGCTCAGATTTTATCACTTCAGAAGTAGGAGAATTTGATATAGCTTTATCTGCAACATTTAACAGGTTCAAGAGCGCTATCATGAGTGGATTCATAATAGGTTCTGATTGTGATTGTGCATTGGTGACGGATGCAGTTTCATGCTGTAAAGATTCAGCAGATGATGTGTCCGTCTTTGACTTCAACTCAATAATTATTCGGAGAGGGTTCAAGCACTGACGATAATTAGGGGCGAGCAATATTTGGTTAGAACCGAATTTAGCGACCAAACCGGTTCATTTCGGTCAGTTGAGTTCAGTTATGAAATTATATCGATTTAAAATCAGTTTGTAAAATAATTTTATTTTGGTTATTGGTTTAAATGAATTAATCGAACTTTTATTATATTATCTGAATTCATGGAATTTTAATACCTTTAACAATTGGTTTAGTAATAAAAAAATAAAACTTATCTATTAAAGATATGTTAATTTTTCTTATAAACTTAAAATAAACACTCAAAATAGTTTATATAAACATAAGTATATGTTTTCCATTGATTAAATCAATCATTTGAATGCTAATATATGGTAAATTTCTTAATTTCTTAGTTCGGTTAAATCGGTAACCGACCGAATTAACCGAAATTTAATCCTGTTTGGTTCGGTTTTGCATTTTTTTGGTTTGACATTTTTTAGCTCAAAACCGATCGAACTGACCGAACGCCCACCCCTACTGATAACAACATTGAAAAGTTCATCATCGTTGTCTAATGTGGCAATGTACCTATCTACATTAGTACATGTCAGTATAAGGTCGGTATCATGGCTGAACTTGAAAAGCGAGCAAATTTTTGCTCTAAGTTTGGTCATGTTGTGATCCATGAGCCTTAGATGGACGTGAGCTCCAATTCGTCTTAGCGTATCTCCATGTTAACCTAAAATGTCAGGAAAAGCAAAGGTGAAAATTCAATACAGGTGTGCATGCAACTGAGTATTAGTAGTATGATACATCATGAGGTCTAATACATTAATACATAGCATAATACTGATAGAGTACTAACAGACAGTTTCCTAAAGCATTACGGCGGTAATAGTAGGACAAAGTTCGGAGATAATAAAGTCATATGTCAAAGTTAATCCCATCCTATATAAAGTAGATTGCACACTAAAGAGACTGGTGGATATTCAATGATGCATCTCATCAAACTGTGCACAACAGACATACTATGATTGCAGTGCTTTTTGAATAGCAATGAACTGTGTACTCTATAGAATTAAGTTTCTATACGTATTTTTTTTAAACGACCATCCAAAACAAGCTATGTAGAGAAAGTGTCTGCAAAATACATAAATTAAAAGAGAAGGAACCTTATACAAACTGTGTTACTAGGTTAGTATCATAAATTGTTTGCAAGTAAATGAGTATGCGTGAACAATAACTGTATCGTATAAATGATTGCCATCGCAAGTGCAAGAAAAAATTATTATTTAAACTAGCAGGTACACACTCATGGGCAAGAGGAACAGAAGATAAAAGCATAAGATTTTGATGTACTAGAATAGCAGCACCAAGCAATACCTAACACCACCTTGACGCACAAAGGTGTAACAATAAGCTGTCATGAAAAAGAAGAAAAACAAAATCGCTGCAAGCCTTAGGTTCCAAAATTGGACCCCATGTCCAGTCCAAGGTAATGATAATAAAATCAGTGCTTAATCAGGAATCGTGAAACTATCTTTTCTATGTTATTAATGCTCAAATTAGGAAATGGGTCAAAGGGGCCGGCATGCAAACCTTATATAAAATCAATCATACTCATCTTAAATTCAATCGGAAACATCCATGACATATGAGACAGATGACCCTAATGTATAGTTTAGCTGGAACCATTCAAAACAAAATTTGTTGGAAGCGGAAACATAAACAAGTAAATCAGTATCAATAGATAATTCTTACATACATGTTCAGAACTCATCATCAAACCTTTTAGATGTCCAATTTAGACAAAACAATAATAAAGCTAGAAATTAACGATTTTAATCGATTCGTGCACTGATGCACTCCATAAATCACATATAGCTTCAAATCTTCCAACAAAACCATTAAAACAGTCCACAAATTTCAGAAAAAGTTGTTAAAAATCATACCTTAATGATAAGATCCCACTACTCAGCATGCTGCTCCATTTCAGAGACGAAAAAAGAAGGGAGTATTGGGCAAGCCAGCGTAAGACGTAACCGAGAAGCTTAAAAAAATTAAAGAAAATCCTTAAATTTAAATTTGACCCTCATATTGATGGTACCATGACCTTAAATTTTACCGTCATGTTTATCAAGCAAAATCAAGCTATTAAGATCCATCATAAGGAAAATCGAAATATAGTATTTAAATATAATTTATGATACTTGATTGCAACTTATGATGAGTTGCTCGCAACGTGAAGAAGTAACTAAATAGCGATGAAGTTGTTGATCCGGTTAGGTTAGCCGATGGTGAAGACGGGAAGAATCAAAGTTTGTTTGAATATATAATAGTGGAGACTGGGGTAGCCGACTGTAAAATTGAGGAAGGAACAGTATACCTAAAGCGTAGAAATAGCAGAGCGAAAAATTAGGCATTCAATTTGCAGACGACGGAAACGGGAAGAAGATTACGAGATAGAGGGCATATAATTTGGACTTTGGAGAAATTGATTTTGGACAATGACAGTAAACAAACCACTCTAACGGTCGGTTTGATAAAAAGGACTCGGTTTTTATGTTTTCTTTTTAAATGCTAAAATATATTGAAAATTAATATTTCCAAGAGAGTTGAATTTCTAGAAATGGTTTAACTTTTACAAAATAATATTTAAATATCAAATAAATTTATTCTTTTGAATTCAAATTTTGTGAAAAGGTTCAAATTGTTTCAAAAATACATATTCATTTTTATAAAAACCAGTTGTTTAATACATTTTTAAACAATGGGATATAAATAAAATTGAGATATTATAGTTTTATAAAAATGACTCGGTTTTTATGTTTTCATTTTAAATGCTAAAATATATTGAAAATTAATATTTCAAGAGAGTTGAATTTCTAGAAACAGTTCAACTTTTAAAAAATAATATTTAAATATCAAATAAATTTACTCTATTGAATTTAAATTTTGTGAAAAGGTTCAAATTGTTTCAAAAATACATAATTCATTTTTTCCAAATGTTTAAGTTTCTAAAAAAGTTTGAAACGTTTTGGAAAGTATTGATGAAATTTTAAGAGATTTAAAAAGTCTATGTAAACCATAAAGAAATTTTAAAAAGCCAAAATAACTCAAAATGTTAGCAATTTACTAATTAATGTAAAAATTAATAAAGAAAAATGAAGAAAGCATTGTTTCAGTAAATTCAAAAGATATATTAAAAAAATTAAATACTAAAAAAATATGTGAATTTTCCAGAACAGTTTTAATAGTCACACAAGAATCATATCATACGTATTCCTAGACCTTTTAAAATAATAGAAAATTATATTCTGGCTATCTTAAATATGCTTTTGTATCTTCGCAGGTATTTGCACTATGTAATCAAATGATTACACCACTCTTTCCAAATCATATGAATCAAAGAGTGAAATATATCATTCAAAGTTTTTTTTTTCAAAATATTTGGATTTTGGTCTTATCATTTAATGTAGTTTGATGGGTTTGGCAAGGTTTAAGCATGCAAACTAATTGCAGATAGTAATTTCTTTATGATTATTGTAAAATATGAACAAATTTAGACAAATAATTAATAAAATCATCGCTGAAAGGGCAGAGTCGCATCCAACCTACAACCTTATATTTAAGTAGAATTCGAACACACATGGAGACAGAGTAGTTGTTTATGGATCTAAAATAATTTTCTTAACACCTTTTGAGGATGTTAAAATGACTTTGAAGATTGACTTATGGATTTGAAAAATATGCTGGGACCTCTAAATATCTAACAGTCATTTTCATAGTTATTTTAACACTCTTAAAAAGACGGTTAATAGCATTGAGCTTCAATTTGTCTAGCAAGAAAAGATGCATGACATTATAAAGGGTAAGAATGGTCAAATAGTAATAATGGTAGGAAAACGCGGTAAATGATCTTACGTCATTTTAGTATCACGTCTTTTCTATATTTGATCCATAATCAAAATGCAATTCATAAAAGCAAATCTAAAATTTGTATACATAAAATAAGTATTTTTTGAAATTTATTTTCAATCAACATTTAAATACAAGAAATTGGATTTCATAAATATTTTAATGGATTTTATTATGAAGTTTTGATATTTTTAAAAGAAAAACCTTAAATTTTCTTCTTCTTTGGATTCTTTTAACCTTTTCTCATAAAGAATTGATTAATAAAAAATGTAGCTTCTACATATCATTTTGTATTTCCTTTGCTTTCATTTTTTTATAAATAAAATGAAAAATTGTTCTGTTTTTAGCAAATGCTAAATATTTTGAATATTCTATAGAAAATTTTGAATTTTATTTGAAAAGCAACGAAATTCTATGAAAAGTATTGAACTCCTTTCCAAAAAACTAGAACTCTTATTGCAAAATTGAACTTTCCGTTGTATAGTTTGTTTTTTAATTTTGCAAACTTTTTGTTGATTTTATCCATGATGTGTGAATTTGCAGCCACTGAAAATGAGAGGTTATTGAAACACACATCAAACATGTAGTATTGTGTAATTGTAAACAAATATAGTACAAGAACGCGGATGATAATAAGTTAGCTTGTCTTCGTAAATGATCGACGTAATATCGAGTTGTACCGTTTGGTTTCTGTAATTTGAATTACTTTCTGGTCTGCCTAATCCAAGTTATTTGGAAGTTCACTTATTTGTTTTATTGACTTATAAAGCTCATTATGTAATTAGCTTAATCAAGATGTCAATTCCTGAAGTAATTTTTTGTGGAAAAAAACAATAATCCGACATAAGCTGGAATTAAAATTTGCATTTTTGCAACTACACATGTGAATGGTGATACCGGCATTTTACTACATTCAGAAAGGGCTGATTGGTGCTACTGCAACAACCAATAAGGTAAAATTGTCACCTTAGTTCCATATTGCAAAATTTTAGTGAATAATTCTGTACTAATATCAAGTCCTCACCTGACCAGTTGCTGAGCTCAGTAAAGTGAGCTTGTGACCAAGCGGGATTAAAGTGATGGAGTGTTGGGTAATATTTTTGCTCTCAATCCAATCACCAAATATATTTTACAATCGTTTTTCCATTGAATCAACAAATGATTTTATAAATCTATGATCACACAGTAGAGTCATGTATGACCGGACAATTAAAAACGCTTAGAGAATCACACACATACACAAGGACCAAATTACCTTTGCAAACACAAAGAGCAAAATACTATCAGAGCCAGGTTTCGATCTTAGGACCCGTGGGTTATGGGCCCACCACGCTTCCACTGCACCACTCTAATGTACAATAAACTTCAAGAATTGCATTATTTAGAATAATGTGCAAGCTGCTCCTAAATTCTATCCCAAAGCGTATTATCTTGTATTGTATAGAGCGTGGAAGATATTTCTTCCACAAAATAAGTAAATTGTATTATCCATACATATTAAACTCTATGCATCATCATATCATCACTTGTAGCCAAATCAGTCTGAGTTTGATATGTCAACATATCACCAACCATATGTCGACATAAAGTTGTTTCAGACTTAAAATAAACTCGGATTTTCGAAGTGAAGTAGTTTTAAAAGAGTTCAGAAAATACTTTATATTTTAAGCGATGAAGGACTTTGTGTCATATAGTGATTGTTTACACGGATCTAAGATACACAAATAAACATTATAAGATACTCAAGTAAATATTGTACTTGATTTTCTTATATTTGATGCATTTATCTCAATTTCTAGTATTCCTCTTCTTTTCACATTAATGTCTTCAGAATCAAACTAGTATTTCATAAAATTAAAAAAAAAGTCCTAGTATTGCCACTGCCACTACAAATTCTAGTAATATATAGTAGTATGTTATAACTTTTAAGCATTGTTACCCTCAAAATCACTATAAGCATTTCAGTGTATGCATTTTTTTTCCCCTTCTTGTTATGGTGCCTAGTGTCACCAAGTGTACATATATTATTGTATTTCCAATACTGATCCCGAGTATGCCTGCATAAGCAGTGCCTGCCTAGTTATTCTCGAGAAAAGATTTTCTTGTGATATATTGTTTACCTATGCTAACAGGTGAATGGAGATTATCTGCTAATTTTTTCCTCTGATGTATGAAATTCTGTTTAATTGATTCCTTATATTTAATTTTTTATAAGTTCACCCCCACTGTTTCAAATCTCGTTTATCTCATTTGAGATCTCGCTCGAGATCCAATTTTAGAACTTGAGCGAAACGAGATTTAGTGAAACGAGACATTAATTTTTTTTATACCTTATTTGACACCCATCTCGTCCAAGATACTAAGATCTCAAGCAGAATTTGAGATAAATCTTAATATAAGATCTCATGTGAGGATGTTTTTCTATTTACATATTTCTTTAACTTCTTATATGGCTCCAAAAGAAATTGCACGCTAATGACTTTTTGCTAGTTCTCCAATTCCAATTTATTTTTTATTTTTTAACGAGTAAGAAAAAATATATGACTTATTGTTTATTTTCTATTTTTAATATTCAAATGAGTAGAATCCATTGAATCAATATCAAATCTATCATGTAACCACTCTCATCTAAGAAGAAAAATTAATATTATCGTTCATTATGAATCACGTACGTTATTAAGTTTATATTTAGATAACAATTATAGTGAAAATCTTTATAATATCAATTTTGGACACTTAAGTTACTCCAAGATAGTCCCATATAGACTTTCAAATCTGAGATATCAACCCGAGATGTACACCTGAGGTACACTCATCTCACTCAAGATCTCGCCCGATACGAGATATTGTGTGTAGAATTCCCAAGATGAGACGTGACCAAAATTTGAGAGTTAAAACCTTGTTCGCCTCTTTATCACATAATGTTTATAATGTGCAAGAGCAGTCATCTTGTTTTCATAACGTGGATCACAACTCAATTGGATTGAAGGTGGTGTATCATGTGAAAAAAGGCATTAGGGCTACAGGGGACCTTGACTATCTTAAAGTTAACTCCATTATTCTACCTATATATTTTATTTGTGAATTTCATGGTATATCTTTTGTAACGACCCGGTATTTTCAACCATTCGCATCCATTATAAGTGTATGGGTAAACACTCATGCTGAAATTGAATTGCTCAAAATACCGCGTTGTAAATAAAATTTGGGCAAATTTCAGAATATACAGTAAATAAAATCACAGATCACAGACACAGAGTATATAAAAATGCAGCGGAAGAAAAAGAGATAGTAGTTCATTAGGCTACTATATAAATATGAGATACATCAGAGTTAAATAATATACAACAGAAGAGTAACATGATACATCATGTACAAATCAGATACATCACTAAACCACTGGATACTGAAACAAAATAGATGGCTGGATCTTCAAGGAAAGCTCCAACGCCGAAGGTGAATCTGGAATGCTAACTCACTCAATCTGACCCGAGCGTAAAGCAAAACACAAAACCCTCGAGTCAGGACATAAATACTTATAAACTGTAAATCAACTCAAGTGAACAGTAACAAAATGCATCAGTAACTTAAAGGATGCTTGGGACCGCCCATCCTCTAAGGATCCGTTAAACTATTTACTATGTAGTAATGTACGCTATATACGTTAGTGTCTAATCAGTAAAGTATAATCATATAGAAAATAGCGTTAAGGGGATGGTGAACCTTAACGCGGTCGGATCTTTAAAACCAAAATCGTAGTGGGCTCGATATAAGGATATGACACGGCACGCGAGGCAATGCCAGGGTGGATGCACCGTTTGCACTCCCGGACCGGTGGTGACGGCAAGCCAGCAGCTTCCGCCCACCTCGAACAATACCCCCGAATCAAAGTGGCGCCACCGAATCGAATCACAACAGCAATAGAATAGTTTCCGATGGAGCATGCTCGATGAAAGGGTGCGATCCTTTGTGTAGCCCGGTATAGCTCCTGTTTTAGTCATATATGCCAATTCACGGGAGTTGGGTCCACGTAACATACCTCGAGAACGTCGCCACCATCCTACTTCATTCTGGAATCTCCACCGCGTACACAGTTGTTAAAGTGGTTTACGGTATTGTCCGGCGATAAGACAATATCCGATCCCGGTCTCTTTAACAACCAATCGTTATTATAACCCATGGATATTTATTTCAAATAATTTATACTTTCAAGACCAAAATATCATACTCATTTCAAAACAATATCACAATTGTATCATTTCCATTTCAAAAATAATTCAATATTATATCATTCAAATAAAATCCAAATTTCAAATCATTGAATATTTCTTTAAATTTATTAAACTTGAAATATTCCTTTAAATTATCATAGCATTTTGGAAATGTTACCTTAAGGAATCATAGCATTTTTGGAATGTACTACTTTCCACTTTACATTGTATATAATTCAAAGTATTGATAAGCTTAAAATTTTAACATGTCAATTTATCATAGCCTTATAGTTAAATAAACTTTCTTACTGTAATATACAATTTAAACCGAAATTCTTATGTTAAGTTAAAAGCACCTTATTAACTTACATTATTATTACAATAAAGAAACTTTATTATTTTAATCATTTAAAGTATGTCATTCGCATAAATTAAAACTTGCTTATCAAATGTACGTTATCAACTTACATTTTATTATTACAGTAAGTAACATTTATCATTTTAATCAATTTAAAATACACCATTACATTGATTAAAATCTACGTGTCAAATGTACGTTTTAAATTTTATATTCCTATTACAATAATGAACATTTATTAATTAAATCAATATCACACTACTTAAAACTTTACATGTTTCTTCCTTAATTAAAACTTTACATGGTCTTGCATTAATTAAAACTTTCATGTTCTCTCATTAATTAGGACTTTACACGTTTCTTTCATTAATTAAAAACTTATACGTTTCTTTTATTAATTAAAACTTATACCTTTCTTTCATTAATTAGGAATTTACATGTTCCTATCATTAATTAGAACACCATACGTTCTTTCATTAATTAAAACCTATACGTTTCTTTCATAAATTAAAACCTATATGTTTCTTTCATAAATTAAAACCTATACGTTTCTTTCATAAATTAAAACCTATACGTTTCTTTCATAAATTCAAACCTATACGTTTCTTTCATAAATTAAAACCTATACGTTTCTTTCATAAATTAAAAATTATACGTTACTTTCATTAATTAAAACCTATACGTTTCTTTCATTAATTAAAACCTATACGTTTCTTTCATAAATTAAAACCTATACGTTTCTTTCATTAATTAAAACCTAACATTTCAGATTTATATTACCATTTCACAAATTTAACTAAACTTCCAGTTTATTTAATTAATTTTAACATCTTTAGTTAAAACTCAAATTTCACATTTTCAAGTCAAGTTATATTTAAAATTTCATTTTCAACAGTCATTTATTCAACCACTTAAATTTATAGAAAATCAATAATTCTTTAATAAATCACTAAAATTAAAATATAAATCGATTTATCATATTTACCATTTTCCAAATAAAATTAAAGTCCATTTTATTCATGTAACTTAAATATTATTTTTTTGTCAAAATTCCAAATTTCAAACATAAGTTATATTTCAAAATCCAGTTAATCCATTCATAAATTACATTTTAACACATAGAAAAATCATAATTTATTTATTTTAAAACCTTTCAAAATCTATTTAAATCAAATTTCATAATTTTATATTTTTAAAATACTTAAAATATTTAAAGTACTTTATAGAATAACCACGGGTCTGTATATAGTTTTCTAACCTAGGTCAAGTGATACAGTTATGTATCATTTCAATCCGCAGTTTAAAAGGTAAAAATCCGGGTTCTATCATTTCAAACCCGCAATCCCAAGTTTAAATAAATAAATAAAATAACTCAGGCCTATCATTTCAGCCCATAATGACTTTTATCCTAACAGGGAACTTCAGTGTGATCATATACAGAAATAATATAAACAATGTCAATATCACAATATACATTCGTGTATCAGGTGTCAGGTGAAAATTAACAGTTTTAACATGGTAAAAACACGGCATAGCATATCGTATGATAATCATTAACTTGCATAAACATTTTACATTACTAAACACTTGTCATCAATCCACTTTTCATAAGTATATATGTCAGAGTGAGAAAGACTCACATTTTTCAAAGCTAGAGACCAAAACAACATACAAGCACGACTCCAAAGGCACGACAAGCACAATTGCACGACTTTTGATTTGAGTTGAAAGATAGCCAAGATATGATTTTGTATCAACAACCCAAAACAAAACAAACCAGACAATATATAAACATTCAACATAAAATAACATTGAAACAATTTTGAAATACAAAGCGAAATGAACAAGATAGATTGGACCTTGCTTCAACCACTTCAATGCTTGGCCTAAGGGACACTTATGCTTGGCTATGATGATGCTTTGGCTCAGGTATGACATCATATAGGTCAGGTTTAACATCATATAGGCAAGGCAACAAGTGGAGATGAAGGGAATGAGGCAACAATGGTCAAAAACATTGTTTTTAGGCATGTAGGTTGCAATTTGAAGGGTTTGGCCACCATAGATGGATCGGCCATGGTCATGGTAGGTGGAGTAGATGGTGTTGGAGGCATGGAAGAGATGTAGGAGTTTGTGGCTGCGGCTATGGAGAAGAGGCCGATCCAAACTTAGAAGAGAAACAAGGCAAAATTGCATAGAAAAGTAAGAAAAGTAGAAAGAAGAGAGGGATTTACCTAATTTTTTTTTCTTCAAGGTGGAGGCCATGATTTTTAGGAATTTGGGGCTTAAGAAATTCATGAATGACAAGAGGAAGTTGGCTGCAAAGGATGGGGAAAGGAATGGCTAAGATGGATTGATGTATTAATGACAGAAGAAACTGCAAAAGAAACGGATAAAACGTTTTTCCGTTTCTTAGCTCTTAACCCTTTCAAATTTCTCATATATATTTATATACATCCAAATAACTAAAAATAATTAAAATCTCAGTTAAAATTCGAAAATAAAACAGATAAACAAAATATTAAAAATTAAATATTAATTAGATATGATTAAATAAGAAAAATAGCACAGAAAAATGCAAACTAGACTTAAGAATTAGAAATAACTTCAATACACTTTGGAAAAATTTACTTTAATTTAAATCCATGTAAAATGAATAAAATAAAGTAAAACACAGCAAATAAAAGTGAGTGCATAAAATAAATAAATAAATTTTAATTATATATAATTAAAATAAGAAAATGGCTTAAGATTGTAGACTAGGCTTTAAAATTAGAAATAAATCCAAATGAACTTTAGAAAATCTTATGGACTTGTAAAATATTTATAACAAATAAAATAACAAAAAATAAAAGTGCATTCAAATTTTTTTTTTATTAAATATAATTTATATGAAGAAAATGGCAGAAAATTAGAAAACAGCCTTTAAAAATAGGAAATAAATACATTAAATTTTGGAAAAATTCTATTATCATTTAAAAATATTTAAAAGTCAAAATATACATAATAAAACATATTATCACATATTAAAATAAAATATAACCAAGAAGAAGTAATTTATACAATTTAAAATAGTCATTGTTAAATAACCCTATATACGCACAATATTGTAAAGGGTATAACTTTAACAATTTACATCCAATTTCAACGAAACGAAAAGTGGTGTTCTTAGAATTTTATGTACTTTCATAATAAAAGAAAAAAATTAAAATTTTAAGTTAAAAGTCACAGTTTGACTGTTTCGACCAAAATCAGCATTTCAGGCAAATATTCAACTTACACAAGTTTGGAATTATAACTCATATAAAATCAAGATTTATATTTAAATAATAAAATTTAATCATTCCAAATAAGTAAAATAAGTTTTTAAATCAAAACTTTATATTAAAATAATTAAAATATACAATATAATAATTACAAAATACAGGGTTGTTACACTCTCCCCTACTCAAAACTTTTCGTCCCCGAAAAGGAATGAGGTATGGAAGGGCACAGAAAGGATAGAGTGAAATAGGATTAAGAAAAGATGGCAAGGAGATTGAAATTATACCTGATAACTGTTGTTATAGGTAAGTTTCACAATGTGCAGATTATGAAAGATTATAGAAAGATTTCTAAACAGAAAGATCATAGAAAGATGCATATACCAGTCTGTAGCAAGATAAGGATGATAAGAACAACCAAAAGATAGTTTGAAAAACAAAATAAGAAAATGAATTTGAAAGCATGGAGATTTCAGCTTAAATAGAAAATAAACTCTTACACAAGTTACATAAATCTTAACTATCTCAAATTTCGTTATCTTATTATCCAATCATCTTAAATTAACAATTTTTTTTTTAAACCATGGGTTAGAAAAATAATCATTTATTACACCCACAATGTATTTAATAAATTTATTCTTCTTTATTCCTAATAAAATTAAATTTATTCCTCTCAATATATTTATCACTCATGTTCAATATACTTACACTTATTATAACTGCTTTATTTTATTCTTAGTTCTTCTAACATTGTTTTATTGTAAGTTATCCAATTACCCTTTATTATTCTTTAACTCTGTTAATCGTTTTATAACTTAAAATTTAAGTGTATAGCATTTATTATAACCACTAAAATTTTATTTATAAAATCTTTTTATATCGTATATTATCCAATTACATTTTTAACTTCTGAAATTTTGGTAAGTTATATTTGAATGCAATTGTATTATACAAATAAAATTTCCAATTCAATTATCTCAAGTTTAATCATTTATCCAAATTTTTTGATTTTCTTTTTATAATTGAAATTATTCTTTAAAAATAGAATTTAAGAATTAAATTTCCGATTTCTTCAAACCATTTAGAGATAAGTAATAATATATATATAATATGTCAAATCAAATTTCAATCATCTATCTATATATATTATAAATTAAGTCATATTTTAGAAATTCAAATCAATTTAATTTCCCAAAACAAAGCTGTAGCAAGACTACAGAACAGTCTCTTCACTCCGAAACTCGAAAATGAACGTCGATGATGCTGCAGTCATCACCGAAGTTATTTTCCAGCGACAAAGAGAAGAGTACTAATTTTAAACTTAAAATTCTTTGGAAACAAATTTCTATTTGAAAATATTTTAAATATTATATCCCTTTAAACTTTTAAATAAAAGGTTTGAAACCATCGGAAATTAAATTCTCAAATTTCTTTTTCTAAATTCATTTAAGTTCCCATATAAATTTATAAACAATTATTTATAAATTCATTTATAGAACAATAAATGATAAATCAAGCATTATCATTTCAAATTATCAATTTGAAACATTTTATTAAGTTCCATAAATATATATATCAAAATTTTATTTCATTAACCAAAACAAAATTTAAAATAATATCGTGTCAGTTTGTTCTGTCAAAGTGTTTTAGAAATCCTATCGATAGCGTTGATCAGACGAATCGATCGGAAACCCAAATCAACATCAACAACTCCAACAACACAATAAAAAAAATATAGATTGACAAATACAATTCAAAATGTTTGAAAATATGTTGGAAACAAAAGACAAGATGATTAAATACAGAGTAGGGAGGTGAATAAGCTAAAATAAATCACGGGCAACCTTAATCGGGTCAACCGTTACTTAAAGTATAAGATCGAAGTGGATTTTCGGGGGTAAATCTACGTTTGATCTCAAGAGTTAGAGTTTGGGATAATAGGAGATACTAGCATCTAAACCGAGGATATAAAATCTTTGGTGAATCGATGCTGTTGTAATGGAGTTTCACCCCTCTTACAAGAAAATTTTTGAGATTGGCGGGACCGCCAATTCACTATAAAGATCATTCGAAGTGGAGTTGTGGGGTACTCCAGAATCAAATGAAGATGAATAGCGGGGAATAAGAATGGACTTTGGAACCGCAAGGAACGTTCCAAAATTCAAAGGAATCGAGTCAAAAGGGAAGAGATTCAAACTCGAATGAAAGTGATTCTGTAAATACATTCACTCTATATGCTGAGTTTTGCCTAGAGCTACCAAAGCTCTGATACCAACTGTAACGACCCGGTATTTTCAACCATTCGCATCCATTATAAGTGTATGGGTAAACACTCATGCTGAAATTGAATTGCTCAAAATACCGCGTTGTAAATAAAATTTTGGCAAATTTCAGAATATACAGTAAATAAAATCACAGATCACAGACACAGAGTATATAAAAATGCAGCGGAAGAAAAAGAGATAGTAGTTCATTAGGCTACTATATAAATATGAGATACATCAGAGTTAAATAATATACAACAGAAGAGTAACATGATACATCATGTACAAATCAGATACATCACTAAACCACTGGATACTGAAACAAAATAGATGGCTGGATCTTCAAGGAAAGCTCCAACGCCGAAGGTGAATCTGGAATGCTAACTCACTCAATCTGACCCGAGCGTAAAGCAAAACACAAAACCCTCGAGTCAGGACATAAATACTTATAAACTGTAAATCAACTCAAGTGAACAGTAACAAAATGCATCAGTAACTTAAAGGATGCTTGGGACCGCCCATCCTCTAAGGATCCGTTAAACTATTTACTATGTAGTAATGTACGCTATATACGTTAGTGTCTAATCAGTAAAGTATAATCATATAGAAAATAGCGTTAAGGGGATGGTGAACCTTAACGCGGTCGGATCTTTAAAACCAAAATCGTAGTGGGCTCGATATAAGGATATGACACGGCACGCGAGGCAATGCCAAGGTGGATACACCATTTGCACTCCCGGACCGGGGGTGACGGCAAGCCAGCAGCTTCCGCCCACCTCGAACAATACCCCCGAATCAAAGTGGCGCCACCGAATCGAATCACAACAGCAATAGAATAGTTTCCGATGGAGCATGCTCGATGAAAGGGTGCGACCCTTTGTGTAGCCCGGTATAGCTCCTGTTTTAGTCATATATGCCAACTCACGGGAGTTGGGTCCACGTAACATACCTCGAGAACGTCGCCACCATCCTACTTCATTCTGGAATCTCCACCGCGTACACGGTTGTTAAAGTGGTTTACGGTATTGTCCGGCGATAAGACAATATCCGATCCCGGTTTCTTTAACAACCAATCATTATTATAACCCATGGATATTTATTTCAAATAATTTATACTTTCAAGACCAAAATATCATACTCATTTCAAAACAATATCACAATTGTATCATTTCCATTTCAAAAATAATTCAATATTATATCATTCAAATAAAATCCAAATTTCAAATCATTGAATATTTCTTTAAATTTATTAAACTTGAAATATTCCTTTAAATTATCATAGCATTTTGGAAATGTTACCTTAAGGAATCATAGCATTTTTGGAATGTACTACTTTCCACTTTACATTGTATATAATTCAAAGTATTGATAAGCTTAAAATTTTAACATGTCAATTTATCATAGCCTTATAGTTAAATAAACTTTCTTACTGTAATATACAATTTAAACCGAAATTCTTATGTTAAGTTAAAAGCACCTTATTAACTTACATTATTATTACAATAAAGAAACTTTATTATTTTAATCATTTAAAGTATGTCATTCACATAAATTAAAACTTGCTTATCAAATGTACGCTATCAACTTACATTTTATTATTACAGTAAGTAACATTTATCATTTTAATCAATTTAAAATACACCATTACATTGATTAAAATCTACGTGTCTAATGTACGTTTTAAATTTTATATTCCTATTACAATAATGAACATTTATTAATTAAATCAATATCACACTACTTAAAACTTTACATGTTTCTTCCTTAATTAAAACTTTACATGTTCTTGCATTAATTAAAACTTTCATGTTCTCTCATTAATTAGGACTTTACACGTTTCTTTCATTAATTAAAAACTTATACGTTTCTTTTATTAATTAAAACTTATACCTTTCTTTCATTAATTAGGAATTTACATGTTCCTATCATTAATTAGAACACCATACGTTCTTTCATTAATTAAAACCTATACATTTCTTTCATAAATTAAAACTTATACGTTTCTTTCATAAATTAAAACCTATACGTTTCTTTCATAAATTAAAACCTATACGTTTCTTTCATAAATTCAAACCTATACGTTTCTTTCATTAATTAAAACCTATACGTTTCTTTCATAAATTAAAACCTATACGTTACTTTCATTAATTAAAACCTATACGTTTCTTTCATAAATTAAAACCTATACGTTTCTTTCATAAATTAAAACCTATACGTTTCTTTCATTAATTAAAACCTAACATTTCAGATTTATATTACCATTTCACAAATTTAACTAAACTTCCAGTTTATTTAATTAATTTTAACATCTTTAGTTAAAACTCAAATTTCACATTTTCAAGTCAAGTTATATTTAAAATTTCATTTTCAATAGTCATTTATTCAACCACTTAAATTTATAGAAAATCAATAATTCTTTAATAAATCACTTAAATTCAAATATAAATCGATTTATCATATTTACCATTTTCCAAATAAAATTAAAGTCCATTTTATTCATGTAACTTAAATATTATTTTTTAGTCAAAATTCCAAATTTCAAACATAAGTTATATTTCAAAATCCAGTTAATCCATTCATAAATTACATTTTAACACATAGAAAAATCATAATTTATTTATTTTAAAACCTTTCAAAATCTATTTAAATCAAATTTCATAATTTTATATTTTTAAAATACTTAAAATATTTAAAGTACTTTATAGAATAACCACGGGTCTGTATATAGTTTTCTAACCTAGGTCAAGTGATACGGATATGTATCATTTTAATCCGCAGTTTAAAAGGTAAAAATCCGGGTTCTATCATTTCAAACCCGCAATCCCAAGTTTAAATAAATAAATAAAATAACTCAGGCCTATCATTTCAGCCCATAATGATTTTTATCCTAACAGGGAACTTATGTGTGATCATATACAGAAATAATATAAACAATGTCAATATCACAATATACAGTCGTGTATCAGGTGTCAGGTGAAAATTAACAGTTTTAACATGGTAATAACATGGTAATAACACGGCATAGCATATCATATGATAATCATTAACTTGCATAAACATTTTACATTACTAAACACTTGTCATCAATCCACTTTTCATAAGTATATATGTCAGAGTGAGAAAGACTCACATTTTTCAAAGCTAGAGACCAAAACAACATACAAGCACGACTCCAAAGGCACGACAAGCACAATTGCACGACTTTTGATTTGAGTTGAAAGATAGCCAAGATATGATTTTGTATCAACAACCCAAAACAAAACAAACCAGACAATATATAAACATTCAACATAAAATAACATTGAAACAATTTTGAAATACAAAGCGAAATGAACAAGATAGATTGGACCTTGCTTCAACCACTTCAATTCTTGGCCTAAGGGACACTTATGCTTGGCTATGATGATGCTTTGGCTCAGGTATGACATCATATAGGTCAGGTTTAACATCATATAGGCAAGGCAACAAGTGGAGATGAAGGGAATGAGGCAACAATGGTCAAAAACATTGTTTTTAGGCATGTAGGTTGCAATTTGAAGGGTTTGGCCACCATAGATGGCTCGGCCATGGTCATGGTTGGTGGAGTAGATGGTGCTGGAGGCATGGAAGAGATGTAGGAGTTTATGGCTGCGGCTATGGAGAAGAGGCCGATCCAAACTTAGAAGAGAAACAAGGCAAAATTGCATAGAAAAGTAAGAAAAGTAGAAAGAAGAGAGGGATTTACCTAAATTTTTTTTTCTTCAAGGTGGAGGCCATGATTTTTAGGAATTTAGGGCTTAAAAAATTCATGAATGACAAGAGGAAGTTGGCTGCAAAGGATGGGAAAGGAATGGCTAAGATGGATTGATGTATTAATGACAGAAGAAACTGCAAAAGAAACGGATAAAACGTTTTTCCGTTTCTTAGCTCTTAACCCTTTCAAATTTCTCATATATATTTATATACATCCAAATAACTGAAAATAATTAAAACCTCAGTTAAAATTCGAAAATACAACAGATAAACAAAATATTAAAAATTAAATATTAATTAGATATGATTAAATAAGAAAAATAGCACAGAAAAATGCAAACTAGGCTTAAGAATTAGAAATAACTTCAATACACTTTGGAAAAATTTACTTTAATTTAAATACATGTAAAATGAATAAAATAAAGTAAAACACAGCAAATAAAAGTGAGTGCATAAAATAAATAAATAAATTTTAATTATATATAATTAAAATAAGAAAATGGCTTAAGATTGTAGACTAGGCTTTAAAATTAGAAATAAATCCAAATAAACTTTAGAAAATCTTATGGACTTGTAAAATATTTATAACAAATAAAATAACAAAAAATAAAAGTGCATTCAAAAATTTTTTTTTTTATTAAATATAATTTATATGAAGAAAATGGCAGAAAATTAGAAAACAGCCTTTAAAAATAGGAAATAAATACAGTAAATTTTGGAAAAATTCTATTAGCATTTAAAAATATTTAAAAGTCAAAATATACATAATAAAACATATTATCACATATTAAAATAAAATATAACCAAGAAGAAGTAATTTATACAATTTAAAATAGTCATTGTTAAATAACCCTATATACGCACAATATTGTAAAGGGTATAACTTTAACAATTTACATCCAATTTCAACGAAACGAAAAGTGGTGTTCTTAGAATTTTATGTACTTTCATAATAAAAGAAAAAAATTAAAATTTTAAGTTAAAAGTCACAGTTTGACTGTTTCGACCAAAATCAGCATTTCAGGCAAATATTCAACTTACACAAGTTTGGAATTATAACTCATATAAAATCAAGATTTATATTTAAATAATAAAATTTAATCATTACAAATAAGTAAAATAAGTTTTTAAATCAAAACTTTATATTAAAATAATTAAAATATACAATATAATAATTACAAAATACAGGGTTGTTACATCTTTACTGCCTAAGCTAATTAGAACAATGAAGTGCCTGTTTTTAGAGTTGGCCCTTAACTTTTTCAATAATTTGTTTTTAGTAATTTTGATGGTACATGCTGAATTATTTTAATGAAAAAGTAAAGGAACATAAATGTTTATGTGTTAATCAGAAAGGAAAGGGGTTTGAGAATAGTAAACCACTAAAGTTATCTGGATGCAAGGTGCAACTCTATAATGTTAGCAAATTAATCCTACTAGGATTTTTGATGTAGAATATGCATAAACTAATGACTGAGAATCACTTACTGGGTACAAGTTCGCCTGGGTATGGAAGTGTCGAGTTATAAGTTGGTATGAAATTTCTTTATATTACTAGAATTGGAGTGGAGGGGTAACCACATCAGAACTAATATAATAGGCGTTACGCTGTTACTTGTTATTCGTAACGTTGGAAAAGTGTTACGAAATTATTATGCAGTAACGTCAGAAAAATGTTACTAAATTGTCAGATAGAAACGTCAGAAAGGCGTTACGAAACTGTATACACAAATTGTTAACGGTAACATTACAAAAGTGTTACAGAACTATTATAATTATGTTGCAAATTGCAACAACAAACTGTCACTGGCATGTCGCCAAGGTTTTAAATTTCGGATATCAATCACGTTTCGTCTCGACGATTTTAGTGACTCGGTATCGTATCGGGGGAGATCTCGGACGAAACGAGTGCATCTCGGATGCCAATATCGGATTTACATATTGGACCTTAAAGTTCATCTCGAGACCATATCGGCGTATATTCCAATGTTTAAAATTAATTTGATTATGCAGTAATATTTACATATACTAAAATAAATGAAAATTTAAGCTTACTTGATTTGTAAAATCACGCCATATATCATGGACAACAAAACATAAAAGCAAGCACATGTAACTTGACTAACAGCATTTTCATGCGCTACAGTGTATCAAGGTTTGAACGAAAATACTCATGATCTGAAGTAAATATGAAATTAAGTTATAAAGAATACATGCAAGTGTCCAAATGCGAATTTGATAAAACCAAATCAGTTCATACAATACTAAAATATGATAAAAAAATATTAAAGAACCATATCCATGAAGTTTACACAACACTAAAAGTTTAAAACAAGTAAACAACACATATATATCTAATTAAACATTACAAAATTATTGAATGAACGCCACATACATAATTAAAGTTCTAAACTGACATGAACCATGAATACCAACATAACAGCAGGAAACACTACCCATCGTGATTGCATTACTTCCTACCACATAAACAAGGAAATTCTACCCTTCATGCTTGCATTACTTCCTGCTGTAGAGCATTCACAACGCCGTCAATATTCACAAAATAAATGTTTGAATAAACATATAATGTTTAAGCAAAGAAAGTAGTAGTCTTAACCATGAAATTATACTTGCAAATTAAATCTATTTGCGAATTTACTTTAAATTATACTGTAAATTCAATTTTTGAATTTCATTAAAATAGAAAAAACCCTAATTTACAAATTTACATACCTGAAAGATGTAGAGAGATTGATCGAAGACGAAGCTGCAGACTGTCAAAAGTGATCGAACAATCGGAAATTGGAAGCAATCGCGAGCTGTTTGAAGTTGGAAGATGGAGTTCGATTTTTTTTGAAGAGGGAGTTCGATTTTTTCTCTGGAGAAGAGGAAGTTCGATATTTTTGATGAGCAACGTGATTTTTGAAAAGTTTAATTGGATAATGGAAATGGTTGTCTGTTTTTTGAATTTGGGTCGAGACGGGCCTATATCTTTTAAAAAAATAAATATGTCAGGGATAAAGTTTAATAATAAGTTTAATAATAAGCATAAATTATAATCAACACAATGCTATACTCATCGTAGATGAAGTACACAATGCTATACTCAACACAATGTCATACTCAACATAAAATATAATCAAGACAATGTCATACTCAACATAAAATATAATCAACACAATGCCATAATATATAGACAAGTACATATAATAATAGCATCATTACCAACATAATATGCAACCAATTATCGTAATGCGTGAAAAATAGTAATATAAACTGAAACATCTATATGCAGCACATCAGTCTATGTGATCGGAACCACTATCAATCTCCTTTTCGTCTCCACCGTCGTTGTCACTGTCGTCGTTGACGTCATCAAAGTCGTGAGGCTCGGGTCCGACATGAAGCTGTTGAATTTGGGTCTGTAATCCCTGTATCTACGCATCATACTGAGTCGGCTACTGCTGGACCGCAGTCTGGTAACTATGATACATCATCTGTGTATAATCAAGCGTCATACGCTCAAATGCAGAAATCGTCCGTCTATCATAATCCATGTACTGAGAAAACTGATATGCGCAAAAAAAATTATATATAGGTGGAGAATACAAGGATAAGTAATTTAAATAAAATTTAAAATCCATACAAACCTGATGAGGCTAATACAATCCAACGGACGGTACATCCATAATAGCGTGATCTGGAGGATATTGCAAGGGATACTCCACCACCTGAACGTGTACATCATATGCTCTAAATAAATGAGGAGGGGGTCGAACGTAGGAGGCTGCGTGTACTGAGACGATGTAGGCTCAAAGATATCAGGCGGTAGTGGAACTCCACCAAAAGAGGTACGCGGACCAATATGATTGGTGTTCAAACCCTGAATATGGTCAGGCAACACACAAGCACGTGAGGCTACTCGAGCCCAATATGAATCAAATTCTCCCGAAACTGTAAAAGGCTAACCATCCACACATCCCGCATCCCTCATCGCAAGAATATAAGCTGGTCCAACCCTAATATCACCATACATATCATCTCATAGTAGCGGATCTGACGGAATGTGAACTATACCGTACAACTGTAGCCAACACCGCTTCTTTAAATATCCATATAAATGAACATGTAGGAACCTGAAAGCCCTTCAAATTCTCTTTCATCCTCAATTTCTAAGTCTTGCATGTTCCACTTTATTCCACTCTAAAGCGGCTCTTTATTTGTAAGCTTAGAACATTCAAAATGGTGAAAAAAAAAAATTTAACAAATAATATTTCTGTTAATTGATAATATTTGATCAAACTATTTTAACTTTATATTCCGTAAGATATAGTTTTCAGATGGAGGTCTCTATTTCTGCTGTTGTTATAAGAAAAGGTCCCGTAGAAACTAGTATATAAATTAGGTCTGTGTTTTTTCTAAATCAAAATGCGCAAGTTTTCTTGCGCTTTTTAAACATTAATTTTTTTTGAAAATTTCAAAAATATTTCAAAATCATAAAGTGCAAACTAGCTTTCGTTTTTCTAATAGAAAGCGCAAGTTATCTTGCGTTTTTCAAAAATAATTTCAAAATCAGAAAGCACAAAATAACTTACGCTTTTCAAAATTTTGAAAATTTTCGAAAACGTTCAAAATTTTGAAAAAAATTCCAAAATCAGAAAATTGCAAGTTACCTTGTATCGCAAGGCACATTGCGTTTTTTATTTTTCAAAAATAGGGACCAAATTTACATATTTATTTATGTAGGGATTTTTCCTATAACAACATAAAGTGGACCTATGACTCTTTTTTTTGTTTTCAGATTTGAGTTAGCAATCAAAGCAGCAAAATATAGTAGTAAAGTACTCATATTTTTTGGTGTGAATTTTTGGCAAGTATAACCATAAATAGTATTGCAAAACAAATGTTTTTATGTCCACGAACGCTTAATAAAGTGAACCAACTAGATAAAGAAACACTTAATAAAGTGATCCAACTGAGTAAAGCTGTGGATAATGGTCGTGTATTTTGATATTTAGAGTGAACAATATATTTAGGACATTATCACTGACATTCCAAATTTAGATACGATGGGGATTTCAGGTTGAAATTCGACGAAGGTGTACCGAATTTAAGTCGGGGTATAGGTTTAAAATTCGACGGAGGTGCGCCGAACGTAATGTAAAAAATCATTTTCATTGGGAGTACGCCAAATTTTATTTTATTGATTGTCATTCTCGTATCCATTTTTGGAGTGTCACTAACAACACCTTGTATTTACAAGCTTTATAGGAATGTTAATGGGCATGGACCATTTTAAGAATGGTAATGGAAAATTCAAGTACCCTTTGTTGTCTTTTGTTGTTTGATAATGTTCATTATTCATTTACACTAATAAAGCCGTTATATTAAGAACAATATGGATGATGAAAAGTATCGTTCACAACATGAAACTCAAGCATGTCCATATCGACTTGAATGATTATATAGAAGTCGATGGTGATGAACAAGAGCTATTAAATTCTTCAAGTTCAAATTTAGACACAATTCATTTAAGAATGCGCAAAGAGTTAATCTGAAATAAGCATGATGTTAGAGAGCAAAGATGATGCTTACAAGTTCTATAATGATTATGCGTATCATTTTGGGTTTAGGACTAGAAAAGATAAAATTCATTACAAGAAAAGAGTTGTGGGTTCCTGTTTTTCGTGTTGTTATAAAAAAGTCCATACAGAAATGAATATGTAAATTTGGTCTTTATTTTTGAAAAATCGAAAACTCAAGGTATCTTCCATTTCTTTGATAGAAAATGCAACATAACTTATAGTTTTCTGATTTTGAATTTTTTTTGGATTTTTTGAAATTTTTGAAAAGCGCAAGTTAGCTTGCATTTTTTATCAGAAAACTGCAAACTAGTTTGCATTTTCTAATTTAGAAAAAACATAGGCCTAATTTACATACATTGCTATATTTATTTTTCTTGTAACAACATCAAAAATTAGGACATGTTGTGCAAAACCCCAATTCATTATATGCGTGATCATAGTAAGAAAAGAGACACTATTTTTTGGTCAACAGAAGGCAAACATAGAAAAGACAAACGTGATGCTTATGTTAAATCTCATCGAGCCGAAACAAGATTTGACTGTCTACGAAAAATGAAGATTGATTATTGTCGTGGGACTAATACCGATAATGTCGTTACATTTATTCCACATCACAAGCATGTAACTTCTAAGTCCATCTAAAAGTCATTTTTTAGGTCTCATAGCAAAATGACCAATGCATAAATATCCCAAGTTAATACGGCTAATAACTCTTGAATAGCACCAAAAGAAGCTATAGAGTTTTTCACTAAACAAGTTGGTGGTCGTGAAAGTCTTTGGTTTATTCATGTAGATTATATAAATTATTTACGGTCGAAACGAAGAACGAAAATGAAGATTGGAGACGTCGGTGGTGTGTTAGAATATTTAGAAAAGATGCATTTGTAAGACCCTAATTTTTTTCTACGCTATATAGGCGGATGAAGATGACCAAATAACCAATATTTTTTGGGTTGATGCAAAAATGACGGTGTATTATGATTTTTTTGTGATGCTATGTGCGTTAACACAACTTATAGAAAAAAATAAAGGACCCTTTGCAATTTTTGTGATGCTACATGTGTTAACACAACTTATAGAAAAAATAAATGATGGTGTATTTGTTACCTTTGTAAAGGCAATGTCGAGAAAGACGCCTAAAACTATTTTCACATACCAAGATGTTGCTATGGATAAAGTTATATCTTTTCAATGTCCTAAAACATGTCATCGATTATGCATTTGCCACATATATCAAAATGCAGCCAGCACCTTGGTCACCTTTTTGAAAAGTACTGATTTTTCTAATGATTACAGTAGTTGTATGTATGATTTTGATGATGAACTAGAATTTCTAATTGCTTGAAGAACATGCTTGAAAAATATAATCTTCAAAGTAATGAATGGTTAAATCGGTTATTTTGATGTAAGAGAAAAATGGGCATTATTATATGGTCGTGGGTTTTTTTACTGCGGATATTACTATCACACTGCAACAAAACTGTTCTTTTACAACGTTTGTTTTACAACGGGCCATAAACAACCATGGTAATAGAAACCTTTTACAATGGTTTTCATAAGCCTGTTGTAATAGATGCAACTTTTCAACATCCCGTACATCTATTACAACATTGTCGGTTTGCCCGTTGTATTATGGTTCTATTACAACGGTTTTCGGCCCGTTGTAATAGATACCAGTTTTCAGCTCTATTACAACGGTTTTTCCCTGTTGTAATATAGTACTATTACAACAATTTTCGGCCCGTTGTAATATAGTCCTATTACAACAGTTTTCGGCGCGTTGTACTAAGTATCATTTTTCATCCCTATTTGCCCATTGTAATAATTAATAACTAATAAATAAGAAATAATAATTACTATTAATAAGAGGTAATATTTCAAAAAAAATTGAAAATTTCTACAATAAATTTTAAAAATTTCATAAAATGTTGCTTGAAGTATTATAATAATTAGTAATTGATAATTAATAACAAATATGTTTACTATGCCTTTACATTCACAACTTATATAAGTCATTATTTCTAATTTGTTACGATTAATGATTAAAAATGGATAATTTATGATTACTAATTATTATCTATAATCAATATTTATTTTTTATATTTAATAATATATTATAGTTAATTATTAATAATTAGTAAATTTTCCTTAATACTTGTTAGTTACATTTAATAACTAATAAATCTAATTAATATTAAATAATTGATGTTTAATATTTAATATTTAATATTAAATGTTTAATAATTAATGTTTAATGTTTATATTTAATTATAAGTACATTAGTTAGTGGAAACTTAAAAGTTCATAAAATTTTTGGAAATTAATAATAGTAAACATTACTAGAAATATTGTTATTTATTGTAGTAATAATTAGATTTTAATTGATAATTAAAAAAATACTAGTTTTTAGCTTGCTAACCATTAATATTTAATGACTAATAATTAATACATTATTTAATAATATTTATTATCGATTAATAATTAGTATTAAATAATTAATAATTAAAAACAATAGTTACATTTAATAATTAATATTAAATAAATAGTAGCCAATAATATATAATTATTAATAATTAATAGTTAATAAAATATATATAATAGTTTCAATTTAATAATTAATATTCAATTATAATTAAGAAGTATTAAGTAATAATTAATAAACAAGAAGTAATATTTAATAATTAGTTATTAGTATTAATTAATAATTATTATTAAATATCTCTACTATTAACAATGAGAATTTGATGAATAAAATTTCAACCGTGTCTTTTTGAAATTTCGAAAATGCCCTATATCCATCAACAGAATCTTATCATCGGTTTACAACCTCCACCACCATCTCCTTTCCAAGCATCCTTAAACACAATTTCATTACAAATTTGCAAACGACAACACCAACATAACGTTTTGAAATAAAAAAGCTGTAACCATCAAAACTATTAGATGCACGTTCATGCGATTTATACTAGTAAGTCATAATTAGTAATCAAAGCTATACTTAATATTAATTATTAATTACTAAAAAATAATTAATAAATATTTAATATTTAATATTTAACGGTAGAAATTTGAATCCAAATATAATGGTAATAATTAATGGCAGAAATATATCTCAAATTCAAATTAAAATATAATCTCAAACACCTACTACCAATACAAACACGAAATTTTCAAAAAATATTCCAAGTATTCAAAAATTAAGAATTACCATCCAAGCTACAATTTACATATAAAAAATAGTAGGCGTCATTCTAAAATTTTAGCCCTCAGTCTAATTTTCAATTCACCGCCCAACCCTTTAATTTTCCTTAGAAACCTAAATCCTAAATCCATCCCCTAATCTTCTGATCTCCAATCCCCAATTGTCTTTGGTTGACTAAGAATATTTTCTCCCAATCCCCCAATCTCCAATACCAATCTTCAATCTTCATGGCTCTCCCAATCTCTATCCGCTCTTTTATTTTCTCTTCCATTTTTCCAGCGCACATCAAATCCATTAACGAATTGGCGGCTCAATTGACTAAGATTAGGGTTCCGAAGCCTCCATCGATGGTGATGAATCGGAGGATCAATTGACGAATTTTGGCAACCAATCATCTTTCGTTGGCGATAGGCCTTTCGCGATTATCGTGTCCCCAAGTGTTGGGGAAGAGGTAGCGAGTGGTGGCATCTCGATGGCTCCGGTTGCAGTGGTGGCATCGATGATGATCATATGAACCTTGTTCTGTTACACGTTTAATAGCAAATTAATCTGTCCCAAAAAGTTGTTTTATTACCATATATTATTTAGTTTGATTTTTCCTTTTTAAGAATGGGTAATGGACAATCCTTTCATTATATCTCCAAGAATCACATTTGAAGTTACTATAAGGCTTCTTGGCAGGTTGATGGCATTGGGTTATAGCATTGCAGCTATTCATAAGCGAAGTAGTCATGTCTCTACCAGTGAAAGAGTGGTTGTAAAAATTGATTGGTTGGAGCAACTGAATAGGCATTATATACAGGTAAACAGAAATTATAATTTTCTTTCCTGTATACAGCATCTGTGGGAAAACTCTTCAACCAATTATTAGGCAGTAGTCATCTTTTATTTGAACTTTGACCAATTATCGGGCATTAATCATCTTTCATTTGAACTAAACACCTTTTTGCTCAAAAGATGGAATATCATCGATTATTTAGCTAGAGATAATACCTGGATCTTCCTTAAATTTTTAGACTATAATATTGTCTTTGGTATGTTCATATTTAAAAATAGGCTCAGTTAGAGAGTTTATAATGTGCATGTTCATATGATATGTATTATGCAGCCAACTTATTTTTTGGTCTAATAGCTCTTAATATATTACATATAAATTTAGCAAAATATTTTATTCTCCTTTGTTTAAAGTCTGTTGCATTGAGTTTGGTTTTGAATATATGAAGGTGTAAGTGAAGGACCGTGTATTTTTGAAATATGCTGCAGAGCAACTGGGTTTGGAAAGATCTTATATTCCACGAACTTGTATTGAGCAGATTCAACTTGAAAAACTTGTCATTGAAGCTACAGTATGACATCCTCTTCAAATACTGTTTCTGTATCTACCATCTCAATGCATTTACAAATTAACGAGTAAACATGTCTGATTGAACCTCAGGCGCTCCAAGATGACAAAGCTTAGCATTGATGATGAAGTGGTACCAAGTCCAACTGAAGCACTTTCTCGGGTCTCTGCTGATATTGCTATGAGAAAAAAAAAATCTTAAAAGGTCCCCTTTTACATGCATTATATCATTAAGTGTTTGATTAAAACTCTCTTCAGCCTAAAAAGGAAAATTTACTTGTCTTTTCTACTCCATAAGCTGCAAACAATCTTTTTTCAATAAAATCATATTCACTCTGCCATCTGATGGGATTATTTTTCTAATGTGCAAGGTAGTCTTTTACATTTTTCAACCCATGTATGAAGTATAAACAGTATTAAAATACGTTGTGCTTACCACAGAGCACATGTTATTGTGATTATGTAGTATTTGTTTATTTTTTGTGGCGCCTGCTGGACCTATTATGTTACGCCACATCTTGAACTCAAGTATATAATGCAAACTTTTGCAAGTTCTGTTCATTTTTGAGATTTGGATCATTTTCTTCCTATAGTGGTTTTCATAATTGCCAAATAGCAGAATAATGATTACAAAATTATCGATATATTTATAGGTTATATGACTTTTTATAATAATATGTAGTACAAATATATTATATAGTGCCTTTTCACATTCCTATTCAACTCGAGGAGACAAGGTGTATAATATACTAGTAAATGATTTTTGTTTGATGATACTAAACATATATATATGTGTATATATATATATATGTATTCATTTAAATATATTTGTTATTGTACTATTTTATTTTTCAACATAATTAAATAAATATTTATTGAATAAAATAAATAACTCAGAATTCATATTTAAACAAATATTTTATTCAAACATATAGTTTATTTCAAATTCAAATAGTACAAATTTGAGCTCTCACAACATTTGCACATTTTCATTTACAATACAATTTAAATTACAACACAATTTTCACTTTACAATTTACCTCACTACATAATTCACTCATCACTCGTATTCGATCTTCAACTCTTTTTCAGCCTGTATCCAGCATCTGAACCATCTGCAAAATAAACAACGACGCAATAAAATTGAAAAATAAATATTTTGCAGTGCAAAATAAAGTACGTGTTTTAAAATATTATTTGCCTCAGTTAGTTGGATTGTTCGTCATCATTTTTGTTAATTCATCTTACACGAACAACTTGTGACATGCACGGTGTATCACTGTACATGCCATAAGGCCGTGCACACAGATATACGCTTGCTTGTTAAATTGCTGGGACATGTGAGCACAAGGTCAAACCCAAGCCGAGACTGGATTCAACTCAAGTGCAACTACAAAACAGCCCCAACATAATGTACACATGAAGCCTCGACCAAAAGTCAGCATGAATGGTCAAAACAACAAAAAGGCAGTTCTCTAAATCAATATAGTCAACATGTAATGCATATGAACACAATGAAGCATGAAAACATGAAGTGCACAGGAGCTCGGAGTAAATTCAAGACTAACAAGATATGGTCAGGAGCAACAAAATCAAAGTTCATATGTGCAACGAAGCAATGCAGTTTTTAACTCAATTCAAATCAAGCTCAACTAGACCGGTCTTTCAACCAGACTGTAAATGTACAGAGGCAAGAACAAGACCACCACACAATGCAACACAGAGCAGAAACAACATACAACACTTCTAACATGCACAGGTGAGCACATGAAAACAACATGCAACCAGGAGTTCAAAGGCAACCGGACTTAAGGCTACACATGTGTACAAAGTGGTACATGCAGCAAATCACACAAGCAAAGACAACGATGGAACAGTGGAATAAGGCTACCTCTACATGCAGGCATTCAGGCACTGGCACAAGTAAAATCCAATTTTAGTTTAATAAGCGTTACCCGGTTGTGACATTTGTTTACGCGAATTCTCATCGTCAAAACTATATCAATTTGGACTTATAGAATTTGGTAATGGTCAAAATTCCAACCTCATCCACATTTAACTTTGTAACCCAAATACAAAGTCCTTGGTTCAATAATAACAATTATTATTAACCACAATGCTCTTGCCAGAGACTTTGACTTTGAGTTGACTATGATACTAAACGCATATAACCGAGGAGATGAATCCGCTTTTGAATAGTGCTTCACTTCCAATACTTCCACTTGACCCAACTATAGTCACTCGATGGACGCCATGCATGATTTAATATAATCAAAGTGGAGCTTTCATATTGAAGGTCCACAATATTCTCAAGTGGAGAGAACTATGCAGTCGTATCGATATTTTTTGTATGACCTTAACCAGCTGAAAAACTATCGAGTGAGTCGTTCCATAGTTATCCAATAACTATTAGTATGTAACCCCTAGGTGCCTCCAGTTGTCACGAGTAATACACTACCCAATATTTGGAGAGCGTTACATACTCCAAACTCAACAGATACATCGATATCCAGTTTCGATGCATCTTGACTAGGAACATAAATGGTATATTTGTTTCGTTGTGATAAATTACTCACGGTTACAACACTTTGTAACTACATCACCAAATATACCATTTATGGATTTTTCTATTAAATATACTTTTAATTAAGTTAATTAATTAATATAATCACATTATATCAAGTATATAATAGAAAGAAAAATACCTTTTATTTCAAACAAGTTATATATATATATAATTACATAATTGCCCCTAGGGCGTACCTCTAACTCCATCAATCTTCCATTTACACTTGGGGTCAATTATGGAATCTATTTTCAACTTCTCCGATTAGTTTTCTCAAAACCAATTAGGCCAGTCCCTTAGTGAATATGTATGCTATTATGTTTTAATTATCTACTTTGTCGATTAACTCTCTCTGGCATTGATAAACTGCCTTTATCATGTGGAACGATTCGAAGTATGTCTTTCGACTTCTAGTGAGCTTTAAGTTCTATCATGACCAATTTCATGACATTATTATCTTATAACAATATTATGAGATTCTAACATTTAGAATCACCTTTGGCTCAATTATAATTTTGTGCATTTATATCTATATACATTGGTTTATTGTAGCGTTATTCAAGTTAATGTTCTCAACATTTCGTTGGATCGACCACAATCATTTTTATTTTGAAACATTTTCAAATTAAAGATTTTAACTTGAATCTTATCATTGACATGTTATACTCAATATCACTCATAAAAGTTTGGGTCCAAACGTTCCATCATAATAAGTGTTGTTTCTTTAAACAATTCTCTAGTATTTCATAAATACGCGAGAACACCTCAAACAACCATTAGTGATATCAATTTGGATTTTATATGTACTACATGTATCAAATACTTAAACAAAACACAATATCATACACAGCATAACCTATATGATACTTACCATTGCTAATGCATAAGGAATCCAACTTACATCTTATGTTTAAAATAGGGTGCTCTTATATATTGGTTTGGGACAATTCCTATATCTTTTATACTCACCATAAAAGACATAATTTACAATACAAAATTGATTATTAAAACAACTAAAGTTGATTTTGGTACAAGCATATTGTTGAAATCAACATGTTGTTTACTTACAGTTTAGAAATATCAATGTACATTTTAACGTTCTTTTTAACGAAAACATGCTTCCTCTGCACTTTGATTGAAAATCAAACTATTTGATATACTTATTCAACCTTGATGCATATGATACATTCGTATTATTTCTTGAATCATATTCAAAGACTCATAAATTCAGTATCGCTCCCACTGACTTCTGGGTATTTTTGGTTCATATGTGTAAACGGCTTACTCTAAATCATTATTTAGAATTTTCTGTTTAAATACATAAGTACCAAACACTAGTCTTATCGAGCGATAATTTTGTGAGTAAATCTGAATTAACTCAAGCATGTTGAATACTGAATCTGTTATGCTAATTTCAACAATTGAAATTTACGATAATATTCTTATCAACATTGCTCATTTAATTCCAACCACATTAGTCTTTCAAATAAAGATACAATCTCGACCGATGGATCACATCTCTTTGGTTACGACCACCAAAATCATTTTTTGATAGCGTACTTGGAATTCTTTCAGATTTGTGCATCATACCATATAGAGTCAACAATCTTAATGGTTTAATTGAACAACTGAGGGTAATGTATATTTTCGACATTAATAAGCAACTCATAGTTTCTCTTTAGTGTACGAGAATATTTAATAGACATTCTAATGCTATGTGTTCAATTAGGTTAGTTAATTCCACTTTATCTCATATAATCAGTTCTATCTTGGATTGGATCCAATTCCATTTAACTACCAAAAATTTCTCTAAGAAATTCCTTCGCAATGTAGTTAATATATCTTGAAACAACAATTGTTTCTTAGTGCAAATAGAATAGGGATTCATAAATGCTTTATGAACCTTTTTATTTATAAAACTGATTTTAGTTTACAAAAATTATGTTTAAAACATAAATATGTCATTTGATGACAGACCTTTTCATTTTTTTTTTGAGATTCATACAAGATCCATCATGAACAATTATTACGTGCAATCTTTCGACTTGCACAACTTACCAACTCCTTAGCCTAGGATATTTTGGGATTTCTCACAAACCCTTATCTTGTATGATTTAAACTGTTGTTTAGATGAAATAGTATAACCTTGTGTATTAATCTTAAGTCTATGACCTTGTAGAAA
Source organism: Allium cepa (assembly GCA_030765085.1). Taxonomy (NCBI): domain Eukaryota; kingdom Viridiplantae; phylum Streptophyta; class Magnoliopsida; order Asparagales; family Amaryllidaceae; genus Allium; species Allium cepa. The sequence continues at coordinate 571,820,771 of CM060937.1, read as the reverse complement.
GAAACTAACTCAACTTCACTCATAATTAATCGTAAATTGTCCAACAGTGTCCGATTACTCCTTATCAATGCATCATTACGTATCACATGGAGGAGTGACTTTTGAGATTTAATCTATAGTTATCTTTAGGTACATTTGAAACTCGTTCCAATATACTCACTTATTCGACCAAATCAAATCATTTTATTCTATTGCATGTTATTTTTTTTATATTCTATGATTTTATCATAAACTTACTACATGTGTATCTAATACACATGTTCATGTTGGTAATTAAATCATCAATCAATATAACAAAGTATGTGGAACCATTTTGGTTATTAGTAGACTTGTGATTGCATACATGTGTATTGATTCAAAGAGTTCATTAACTCTAATGATGCTCCCACTAAATGAGTGCATAGCTATTAATTGTTTGAGATATAATTAACATGCATCATATGATTCATAATCATATAATAAAATTATTTCTCAAAACTATGGCTTAGGCTATGATTCCAAAACAACCATAAATAATATTAGATACATATGTACTTTTGTTGCATCACTTTTACTATGAAAACAAATTTCATAATATAGTTCTATTTCGTAATGAATATTCATACTACTCACATTGAAATATAGTTATATCTATTTTTCAGTAAAGACCAAAAATAAAGATTATTTTACAAATAATGTTTGGTACATTTTACGAAAATAATTTTCTTAATTCGATGCAATCATTAGGTGTTATATGGCATGTTCCCACTATTTCCTCCATTACTATAATAGCATACTAAATTTAGAGGTCCACCATTAACTTTATATTCATATTATTGTTTACTTATTTTATACGCTGCAACTACTTTACAGTGGAGAGTTCTTTGATCAAATATCTTGAACTCGGAGGAAAAAATGTTATAGAAAACATTTTTCTATATGAAAATACATTTCGGAATAAAAATTATATTTCACATTCCAATATTAAGTACCAATTATTATTAAAATTCTTGTTTTCAATGTTTGTCTATGAAGCAGAAGTGACTATTCATTCCATTCATTCCAACTTTACCTTAAATTAAATCTATTCTTATAAATTCGTTTTTCTTTCAAATGATCAAACTATTCAAAAGAAAACCTTACTACAATATCATAACAAACATTTTACAAAAGCGATTCGATTATTCTTAACATTTAAGGCATCAAATATGTTGCACTTTATATAAACCGATCAAGATGATATTTCAACCATGGAGTTCTTAGATGTATCTCGTAGTTTATGGTCTTATGTTACATTAACGTAATACGATACTTTTGAAATCATTCGAGTTGAATACATGATCTTAAAATACTTTATTGTATTACTTTGAATGAACTAACTTCATCGAAATATTGTACCCCACAAACTATGACTGTTCACCGTATAACATTTATATGTGAAAGTACATGGATCAAATATCCATAGTCTTGAATTGTATTTAGAGCTCCAAAACTCATAAAATGCAATACACGGTCTAATCCAAATAAACATATAAGAGACCAAATTATGAATGTGTTAAGTAGTTGAAATTGGGCACTTGCATGGGTATAGAAACATTATGTAACATGCAATTAGAATTATTAGTAAGTATATATCATATTTCTATTTGTCAACTTTCAATTTAGTTTGTTTATATATATGTTACTTGACAAACGTTTTATCAGTCATATTAAATGCACAAATTTATCATTGTAGATAATTATAACATTATATACCATATGTTCTTACAATATTAAAAATGTTAAATTTTACCATTTCATTTTTCTAATAAGGATTCCACTTGTCTTTTATATTTCTCAAACCATAAGATGAAACATAGAAGTCTTACAACTTCACTAGTGGCTGTTAGGACTCGATTTTAGGTATTCTGATCTTGATTTTTCTCAACAAATCATAGCCTCACAAACGATGGATAACTCCTTATCGGTTGTATCATATACAACTCCTAACACATTTTTCCTTGTTCTAATCTCATTTCAACCTTGAGTTGGCTCAACAATTCGAAAGAGATTATTCACTCATACCTACCATATCGTGATAGTCTAAGTAGTATATGTACCTTGAGTTTGCTCAACAAATACATATAGTTATCTTACATCATCTATTCAATATATTAATAATACTACGCATAACATTCCTAGCTTTAGTTTGCTCAACAACCGAGTGTGCAAGTAACTTATTAATATATATGGTAGATGAAAACATTATATTGAAGATTCATAATCTTTAATATATATATTGTATGATATCGACTTATAAAATAATATATTTCGTACAAAATACCCAACGGTTTAAGTGTCAGACACATCAGAAATCACGGTATCATTTACATATTTATTTATTTCTCAAGTCTATTTGGGTTTCTTTAATGTTCCACATTTAGTTTATACACATATCATATAAGTTTTATTCTTATGTAACTTTTATATTTTATATGACTTATATTGTAATCTTAGTATAATATATCATTAATTAAATATTATCTAATTAATTTTAATCAATTAACACTCTAATTAATTTTAAATTTGTATTCCAATATAACTTTTATATTGGATGTATCTACTATAACATTTATAGTGTATGCTATAACCTTTATAGTGTAGCACACATATATCGTATATATGTGTATTTTATTTAATTAATTAACCGTTAATTAATTTAATAAATTGAAAGATTTTTATTAAAATTCATTAATTTCAAAATTTATCTTGTATGCATACATGTTTACTTATGTTATCTTAAACATTTTAAAATAACATATATAATACATGCATATATACATTAATTAATTAACATATTTAATTATTTATTTCATTAATCATATTAATAAATTTAAAGTTTGAAATTATTTTATAAATATTTTCAAACATTTGAAATATCATTATCCTTTCAAACATTTTGAAAACTTATGTAGTGTTATAATTTTTATAATAAACATGTTTTATTTTAAATTTAACTATTAAATTTAAAATCTTTAACATCAATTTTCAAAACGATTTTGAAAATTAGCCCAAGGCCCAAATTAAGTTGGTCCTTTTCTATTGGAGCAACCTTTGGGATCACTTCACCTTTCGAGCCAGGCTGGTAACTAGGTAGGACAAGGTACTTGATCACCTAATTCCAATCCTAGACATTACCTTTCTCGACACCGTACTAAGTGGCCAAGCTTAATTAGTTAGCCCTAATATGACTAATTTAGACCGCATAGGCTATTAAGCTCTGATACCATTGTTGGAATTGGACTAGCTCGCAACAGAAGTTATAGGTGAATTTCATAAAATTTACCCTATTGGATCTTTTATTGGGTTTATGAAGCCTAACTGAATTAGAACATTTCTAAATTTTATTTAAATAAAAACAATTATTTTATTTATATTCAAATATATTAAGATACGAAATTAATTTTATTTGATTTAGTTTATACATAAATGTATCATGTACATATATGTGTGAGTGCATGTGTAACATAATAATTTGTGAAATGTATAATATGTCCATGTATAGATGTTGGGATTTACAACGCAATAGACACATTAACTCAATTTGTACGTCATGTATGTTGTCCAAATACGTGCATGTATGTGTTAAAATACACAAACAAGCATGTATGTATAAATATATTATATATAATATATGAACATAAAACATTTATCTAGGTAAATGTGTGTGTGTATATATATATATAGAAAGAGAGAGAACAATTACTAAAAATTATTTATACTTCAAATTTAACTTGTTTTTGCAAACATAATAATTTAGCATTTTAATTTGCATACATTATGAATAAAAAAATGTTTTCATCCATAAATAATTAACATAAAATAAAATATTGATGGAAATTCAAAATTTCAATTTTAAAAAAATCTATGATCATAAAATAGGGCTTAAGAAAAATCTAGAGATTTTTCAAGGTTGAAATATTATTTTTAAAACAAATACATTGATTTCAAAAATAATTATTTAATATAAAATAATATATTACTTAAAATTTTAAAATTTTATAAATTATAGGAATATGAATAAAAGGTTAAAAAAATTTTAAGAAAATTTCAATTAAATTATTATTTTTAATAAATCATAAACAATTTTTTCAAAATAATATTAATTATTAAAAATAATAAAACTTATTGAAAAATTACTAATTTTTTCTATATATTTATGAAATGATTTATTTTTAAAAAATATAAAATGGAATTTTTAATGTAATAATTATTTTATATATAATAAACAATTCAAAATTTCAATAAATGTTAATTTAAAAACGTGAATATATGTACGGTAATTAATTTTCAAAATTTTAAATTCATATTATATATAAATAAGTGTGCTAAAATTATTAAATCATGTATATATCTTATATATGCAAATATGCTATTATGAGAGAGAAATATACACTATATACACATACGCATACGAATTTATTGATAAATATATATAAAACAATTATTGATGACAAAAATTGAGTTTTTTCAATAAACAACATTTGTCTATACATAAATTAAATAGTATAATAAATAAATTATGCACATATCCAAGCTGATTTGTGACAACTACATCTACTTACAAAATCTCACATAACTAAATATATAGTAGCAATATATTTAAACAGATATGAAATTGCTCATTATATGATCATATAATATAATTTAATTACTGTAATATGAATTAAAATTACCAATTTAATGATGCCTTTGAATCCATGTTGAAGTAATGACTTCCCTTTCTTTTACTGTTCTTGATTCGTCAGATTGGAAGTTCGGAATCACTGACCTCTAACTATCGAATAATATTATTTTAATTTAAAATATATTTGAGAATTTTGAAGTGGATTGAGAGCTATGTTTTAACCAGCAATGTAGAAGGTAATGGCGGCCAAAAAAGGTTCATCGTTATTTTTAGAGATACACACACAAACAAGGTTGTATTAGAGAGAAACGATGAAAACCTTTTTACCCATTCTCACTTTATCTCAACAATTATCTTCAAGCCAATTCTCTATATTTTAGCCACCCCTAAATCTTCTCAAAAACAAAATTTTGCAGCCCTAATATTTGGCCTTAAACCCATCTAAGCTCAAGCCAAAAATACTATGCAATTAAATCTAATTTTATCGCTTGTCGATATTGTATATCAATCAATATATTTATAACTGTTATAAATATACATAACATTATTTATTTATCAAATCATATTCAAATTTTATAATTAATATTTAATAAATATTAATTAATTTAATTAATTTATAACAATTACAAACTAATTAAATCGTTTGGTCTTAAGAAAATTCATCATTTTGGTTGTGTAACTCTTGGGTGTAAATTTGGTCAGCGATTATCATTGAACTCTTCTAATGTTAATGTCCACGCGTCACTTAGAAGGCGGTGTGACATTATGGACAAATTTATCGCTTACTCATTTTCGGTAAAATCCAACTTTAGTTTAATAAGCGTTACCCGATTGTGACATTTGTTTACAACAGTTGTTTTCGTCAAAACTATATCACTTTGGAGTTATGGAATTTAATGGTCAAAACTCCAACCTCATCCGCATTCAACTTTATAGTCTAAGTACAAAGGATAACAATTATTTTTAACTGAAATGCTCTGGTCAGAGACTGACTTTGAGTTGACTTGAGTTGACTGTGATACTAACCGCATATAACTAAGAAGACGGATCCTTTTTTGAATAGTGCTTCACTTTCAATACTTCCATTGACCCATTTATAGTCACTCGATGGACGGCATGCCACGATTTGGCTATAATCAAAGAAGAGCTTTCAAGGGCCAGGTTTCAGAGACAAATGATTGACCAGCTTATTCTACGCTGCTGCATGTGCCTCTGAGGATATTGAGTACTTAAAGATTCATGAAGAAATTAAAACCACCGGTATATGATCACAAAACTGGATAAAGATAAGTTTGGATGGAAATGAGGAAAATTGGCCATTATGTAAAGATGATGGTGGTCGTTTTCATGTTATGACGACTAATGTGTTGGATAATTTTAATGGTGTACTTATGGGTGCAAGATCTTTGCCTATTAGAGCACTTGTTGCACGTACCTTCTACCGATCCGTTGATTACTTTTGCCAAAGAAGAGATTTAGCTAAGAATTCCACACTTCTTGTCACGCCAAAATGGGAAGCAAAAATAGCGGAGAGAGCGAAGCAAGACGTTGTCGAATAGTCTATTTCAGTCAAATTGATTGGCAAGTGATTCATTACTTTGGAGATGAATTCAAAGTTATAATCGATGGCGACACATGTTCATTTACATGCAACATCCCATTACTACAGCATCTCATTTGCGCCCATGTGATGACTGCTTGTTCGTTAGTGGCCAATGGTGCAAACAGAGCCCATCATGATTTTGCATCACATTGGTACTCTATTCAGAATTACCTAGCGGCATACTCTGCAGAATTTCATCCTGTATGCGATAGAAGGTATTAGTCTCTACACGAAAGTCAAATGGTACTTCCACTCCCTGCAAGGCGAGCTCCAGGAAGGCCTAAATCTACTAGAATTAAAGGCACAATGGACGAGATGCAGCCTCCAAGGCCGAATAGATGCAGTAAATGTGGTATGCACGATCATAAAATGAGTCAGTTTTCGTATGCGTGTTATTGTTGGTTTGATGTTTGTAAGCCGTAAGTTTTTTATGTAAGAATAGTTTGTGTTTTTATTTCATGTGCTACGTTCGTTTGTGAGGATGAATGTTATGTGTTGGAATTGGGTTACTCCACTGTAGGTAAGTTGAGAAATAATAACTACTAAGTGATACGTAAACATTAGCAAATGTAAGCTGGTGATACATAAATTGTCATAATACATGTTCAACGATACATAATTCAATTGCATAAAAATGAACACCCAAATTTCTATTTACTTCTCCCACAATCTACGAGGACTCAAATTGTCAAATGGTACGCCCTTATTCAATAGAGCGTTGCGATATTGCAGGTTCAACTTCTCTAAACGGGTAATTTTTACTTGCATCTGAAGGGCATATGCAACTCCCTCGGACACATTTCCGGATCTTTCCATTTAAAAAAGTTACAACATTCAACATCGCTAGGCCATAACTTACTATTGTTGTACGATTCGTAATGGTAAAAGCGACGACCCGCATTCCTTTCATTCCGACACACAACCACTTCACGTTCATCTCTGCAATAACAAAGTACCCTAGGTGGTGTCTGACTTGAACTAGCATTGTTAGGCTTAGGACGAGCTAGCACATCCATTAATTTTCCATTAAGTGATTGTTGTATTGATTCACCGCTAACCACGGCCAATGTTGATGTACTGCCACCCCTAGAGGGGGGCAAGTTTTCAACTTGCGTGTCAGGGATGATATCAACCTCAATATTTTCTTCATTAAGCGGCGCTAAGCCTTGTTGCTGTTCAAATTCGTCATAATTCGTCGCCAAGCTCCCAATTGTCCATTTTCAACAACCTTTTTCTTGAAAATATCAATGTTGGAATTAGCCTTAATTGCAAAAGATTAATCAAATTTGATAGTGCTTATGGAACTTACCTTCTTATTATGTCTTCAAATCTCTAAAAGATATTCGTTTTCGTCGGGAAATATTGAAATTGTGGAAGAGAGATGTGGCTTGGGTTTTGGGTTCTTTCTTTGGTATTCGGTAAAGTGAAATATGAGGAAGGTTGAAGGGTAGGGTTTCTGTTTTGAAACCCTGCACACTACGATGACGACTTTTTAAAAGTCACATTCTCGCGGCTTTTGAAAAGTCGCCCTAGAAGTGTGCATGGCTTCAAAATAGAAATCCTCATCACCATTTTCAACAATACACTAAACTCCACTACAATCAAAATTCAACATTTCAATCAAATTCAAACATCCTACATCCAACAACTCAAATTACAACATCCACCAATTCAACAATTGAATTCAAAATCCAGCATCTTACAATTCAAGAATTGCGTTCCAATTCCGACATCCAACAATTCAACAAAAGAACTAATCCCAATATTTGAACAGTTCATTAAACAAAACAAAACCAGATAAAGCATATCAATAACTTATACCATCCTCACTACTTCAACCTACGAAGTTATAGTGAAGTTCGTCTTGGTTTCCTCATAGACAGTGGAATTTCATCCGACGAATTCCCCTCTTCACTTACTTGCGTAGGATCTATAGGCTGTGAAGGGCGGGGAGCAACTTCAAACTGTGTTTCTAGAGATGAAGAAGCGCCTTTTCGATGTCTCCGTTGCTGATATGTACGAGTAGTAGGAGGAACGCCGTGAGCTTCTATGGCATGTTCGATGAGCGCCTGTGGTGGAGGTGGAGGAGGCGGTGGAGGCGATCTTAGTCTTGTTAATTTGTTCCTTCCCAAAATAGATTTTAAGATGCGTTTTACACTAAAGCATTTCCCCTACGACCTTTCAGGAACCTCTTGTGGAAGTTCGTCCACAATCTCAATCGCACGGTAAATGCCGTCCGCGTACCATAACATAAAATATATGGAAAAGTATAAATTTCAAATATTTGAATAAAGATTATACGTACTACGTACCACATTCCTTTCGAGGGGCGCACTGGGAGTGTAAGGGTATGCAACAACGAGAGGCGCTGTAGATGGCTTGATGGCACAAATAACATATCGACATGTTATGTTCCAGTATCAAGACATATATTCGTCTTTGGATAATGTGAACTTGCGTTGCTGCTGCGTGTGCATGTAGCGTCGGTCCATGTCTCAATCGCCATAGCATACTCCCTAGCTTCAATATCAATCTTGTAATGCGGTGGTTATTCCGGTAAATACTGGATCATACCAAACTGCCTCATCACTCAGTCGGGAAGATGATAGACGACATCATTAAAGCAAATAAGAGGAACACGAGCAGTCCACGGTTGAATGGATGAGGTACATAAGTTTGGTAGATCTCCAAGTACACCTGCATATGGGGTCCAAGTCAGAGAATGATAGTCTAGCACATTGAACTCATCACAGTAGAAGGTAGCATGACGCCTTGGCAATGAAACGGTGCTTTTAGGTCCTACCCACCTATAGAAATATAAATTATAACTTATCAAATTCGAACAACTATACATACTATGCTATAGAATTAATTATATCTGGCACCGTATGACAATGATAAATCAATCGTCATCCTCCTCCTTATGGGTATTCTACCTACAAGTAGATAAGTCCAACACCAAAGCTGTAAATAATATTAAACACATGATTTCAGTTGGATAAGAGAATATGAAATAACTGTCGGCGAAAGTAAATAATGGGAATACCTGTATTAGACTCACACAACCACCAATGCTTACGCTCTCTTGTAAAGCAAGCCTCGTCAACTCGTAGTACGTATACACTAGAACTGCACTGCCCCAAGAATACTAGCGACAAACATCAAAGTTTTCTAAAAATGAAAGCCATCTAAGCCATATCCGTGTCTTCGAATGATCGCTTATCAACCTCATGTAATATAACGGCTCTGGCTCGTTGCTGAATCTAAATCTCCATGGAGTCTGTTGGTATGTCGTCCTCAAATTGTTGCCTAAACCATCTTATCTCAAATTGTTGCGTAAACCATCTTATCTGTATCATTTTGTTTCTTCACCACTCCTCTACTAGAAGAGTCAGTCCTAGGAGCTCTTGACATAAACTAAGGTAATCAACTGGATCGAGGTTGGTCAACGGAGCACCGTCTATGGGTATGCCAAGTAAACACGCAACATCACCCAACGTGATAGACATCTTCCTAGTACATTGGTAAAATGTAGATGTTTCTGTCCTTCATCTATCCACCAAAGCGGTGATAAGATGATGATCCAACTGGATGTGCCCCACCCTAAAAACCAGTCCAAATCCAGCTTGGTTTATCAACTGTATAATGCTTGGATGAGCAGATGTTACTCTATTCAGTTTAGTCTATGATTCCAAATTTATTTTCAAGTTTATAAGTTAACAATATTTTCGAAGTGGTCTACACATATATAAGTTAACAAGATTTTCAAATTTATTTTCCAACATCATCAACACTAGGAATTTAGGCATTGTTTTTCAACAATTTAACAATGATTTCATCCATACTAAGATATTTCAACAATCAATGATTTCTTACAAATCCTAAAAACCAATATTTTTCAATTTTCTTCAAAATCCTAAATTGAAAGGATTTTGATTTATCTATACCTACATGTGCATCCCGCATTGAAGAGCTTGCCATCTTTTGATTTGTTGAACAAAATGCTAAATATTTTTGGCTTTGAACGAAAATTTCAGATTTGATGGATTTTTGATTATTTGGAGATGAAGAGGAAAGTGAGAAAGTGACGGAGGAGAAATATGAGGTTCTGGTTTTGTAACAGAACCCCGTTTGGACGCCTTTTGAGAAATCGCCCACTGGCGACTTTTCAAATGTCGTCCAATTTTTTTTTAAACATGTAGGCGACTTTTAGGAAGTCGCTAGTGGACGGCTTATCAAAAGACGCATACATGTTTTTGGCAAAAAAATTTTGTAATGGCGATTTTTAAAAATTCATCAGTACGTTTTGGCCAGCTGAACTGGCCAAAACAGGGTTAAAGTTGATACTAGTTTTTAAAGTCGGTTGTTTGCGATAATTAGTTTTAAAAGGGTGTTAAATTGAAAAAAGAAATCCTAAATTTTGTAGCATATAACCAAATAAATAATTATTTCAGTATTAATTGAAAGCTCCATAGCTTTACGGCCTTTCGGCTTAACCAACTTCAAAATGTTGGGATTAAAAAAATCAAAATTTGCTCAATTTTCATTTGCTAAACCCAATTTATGTTTCCAATATACGTGATACCAATTTCCAATTTACATGAGAAGTTTTGATAAACATGTCTGCAAGTTGCAACTGTCCGTAACCCTTTATAGTAGCAGAAAATCCAACGGCGGTACGCAGCTTCACTTTTTTGGTACCATACCGCCTTGACATGAAACGGTGCACTAGGTAACCCAACCCTTATGCTCGCTCCCCCGTCGTCGTATCACCACTTGAAGGTCAAGACGTTAAAATCACATTAAAATGCAAATGTTCCTCTCCGAAAATCATTGAAATTATCAGCCGATGTCGTTTCAACTGCCTGTATAATGATCGGATGGCGAGTATCGGTCAATCAAATCCTACGGCGAAGTTGAAGTTGGAGAATAACTTTGAGAAAAGAGAAGTAAAAAAGAAAACGTGGAGCTTAAACCGGCTCAGTTATTTTGGATAAATCTGTTGTAATTTTCTACAAAGGAAATGAAAGATCCACTCGGAATCATGGTTAAATTTTTGCGAGGTTCCGATAGTTAAGGGGGCATGCTCTCTGCTAGTGCTCTACATTTGGAAAAAATATATTGATTCTTTTTAGGTATATTTTAGGCTTTGGTGCTCACAGTAACTATATTTTGTGGGGTTGTACATGATTGATGTGATTTTATGGCAATTGTTAGTACAAATTCCATGAACATGGACTAATTTTTTAAGTATTAGAAAGTTCTAGCTTGTGTAGGTTTTTAACTGGATAAATTGGAGTTAATTTTGGAAACTAAAACAATATTTCTCCTAATCTGTAGGATTTGTTGCATTTATCCCTTGTCCTTTTCTCCCTATTTTGTGTATAATATGACTAATTACTGAAATTGACTCCAAATGCTGCGGTCATTTCTATGAAAACCCAATTACATCACATATAGTTTCCGTAAATTTGAGTAATTAATTATTTCCTTTATAGCAGTAGAATTATTTACTTACATGGGCATAATATAGACAGTAGAGTTTTATGAATATTTGAAATATACACTTAAGTTGGCCCTGAAATTTTAGGAAACCGGTGCACTAAGAGATCTGAAGTTAAAGCAATTCGTTATCAGTTGCATCAAAATTAGTCAAGAGCAACAAATGCGGAGTTGGAAAAGGAAAAGATGAATATATTCTCAAGTTCTCTATGATGCTTCAATCTGCTAAACAAAATTGGAGAAAAGCATATCAAGTGCAGCAGGTATTCATCATCTATTATGAAGATAATGTGCATGCCTACCTTTTGATGTCGATTCTTCATTCTATATTAGCGATAGTTTTCTTTTTTATATCAAATGGCATGTCCAGATCGAGGTCAGGTCAAAAATAAGATAATGTGCAACTGCAGATGTGAATGTTGATACCGGCATCTTACTACATTTAGCAAGAAGGAATGGATACTACTGCAATGACTGGTAAGCTAAAATTATCATCTTAGTCCCACATCACCAAATATTAGTTAATAATTCCATACAAATATCAATTCTTCATCTAAACAATTGCCGAGCTTAGTATCGTGAGCTTGTGACCAAGTGGGGCATCAAAGTGATGAAATGTTGGGTCATGTTAGTGGATTTGGGTACATTGTGCAATTAGCTTGTCCACCCGATCCAAGTTGCTGAGTGGCCTGTATAGTTGGGCTGTAAGGTCTGACTATGCTGGCTGTAGTACAGGAGGCAGTGCGTCAGGCTGGTCACAGAGCAGCGAAAACTCCTTGCTCTTAACGGTGGATGGATAACGGTCTGCTGCACTTTGTTCCCACAATGGATTCGGTTACAGTTCTCCAATAAACCATCATTTTTTCCCACAATCTACTGGTAAAACACAGTTACTGCTCTGTCAAGTTGTTGAACACTTATTGCTAATCTATTATATATCTCGAGTTCACCATATTAAAGTTTTTTTTACATCCAGTTTGAAGTTGTTAGCATTTGGTCTATTGGATATTTCTGTTATCTTCCACGTTACCTCAAAATTTTGAATTAATCCACGTTTTACACTAGCGTTTCTTCAGTTGGGTACATTGTGCAATTAGCTTGTCCGCCCGATCCAAGTTGCTGAGTGGCCTGTATAGTTGGGCTGTAAGATCTGACTATGCTGGCTGTAGTACAGGAGGCAGTGCGTCAGGCTGGTCACAGAGCAGCGAAAACTCCTTGCTCTCAACGGTGGATGGATAACGGTCTGCTGCACTTTGTTCCCACAATGGATTCGGTAACAATTCTCCAAGAAACCATCATTTTTTCCCACAATCTATTGGTAAAACACAGTTACTGCTCTGTCAAGTTGTTGAACACTTATTGCTAATCTATTATATATCTCGAGTTCACCATATTAATGTTTTTTTACATCCAGTTTGAAGTTGTTAGCATTTGGTCTGTTGGATATTTCTGTTTTCTTGCATGTTACCTCAAAATTTTAAATTAATCCATGTTTTACACTAGAGTTTCTTCAGTATCAAATCCAGGGGAATTTTTAGTAAATAGTTTATTGACATCTCTTAGGACGTATTGTTATTTTACTTTTTGTTATTACTAATGCTTCATTTGATTATACAGAGTGAGCCATCAGCCATGAGAAACATATTGTTATAATAATATAGCAAAATAATATTATTATACTTCGTAAGCATATGTTTTATCTGTATCATAAATAGTTGTATCTGCAAAAGAATTATTGTGTATTTATTATAGGATTTGCCTTTTCTTTGAATTGACTTGAATATTTAACAGGTTTGTGAGAAGCTTGGACCTACCTTATTTGATTATATAAAGAGAAATAGGTAAACACCTTCTCCAGTTGGCCTTCCTAATTTGAGCACCAGCTTTTGAAATCTGTAGCATGTCCGTGAATCAGTTTTGATACATTTTATATTTAATATAGCATGCATTACAATTGTTTAAGGGTGGCAGTTTGGGTACTGGGAACTTTGATGTGTCAACGTATAGGTGTGAGATGATTTCATTGCTTGCAAATTATACTTAACAGCTTAAGGATTTTGTTTCCGTCGACAAGGTACATACATTTCAACATGACTAGATAATCGAACACACACACACAATGACCAAATTACCCTTGCAAACACAAAGAAGGAACAAATTTTTACCAGAGCTAGGTTTCGATCCTGGGACCTGTGGGTTACGGGCCCATCATGCTTTCGCCGCGCCACTCTAATTGTGAATCAGCTATAAGAGTGCATTATTTAGAATAATATACAAGTAGCACCTAAATCCTATCCCAAAGAATATCGTCTTATATTGTGTAGAGTGGTCAATATTTCTTTCCTAAAATCATTAAATTGTACTATCCAAATTTTAAATTGTATGCCGTCTCATAATACATTATCATTTTTTGGATGTATATTTCATCAAAAAGTTATAATTTTTTCAATTGTCACATGCATTTGTCTTCAAGCAAAAGGGAAATCAAGAAAAAATATGCACCTTGGATTGTAAAAAAATTACATAAAATAAAGCTCATAGACAATTATTTTATAAAGAAAATGTTATGTGTGGCTCGCATTGTATTAGAGTGGATGCGTATATTGGATTGTAATTAGTCTCATATCGCAATATATCACGGACACACACATATATGATTGGTAACACGTAATAACAAATGATTCTTTTTGTTATAACAAGTCTTCCTATGAAAATGCGCATGGTGGAGATACGAGGGGGTACCGAAAATTTCATTAGGAAAGCCTTTTTGCACCACATGTGGTATGTGATTTGGTGTGCCTTCTCATGTGCACCGCACCTAAAGGTGCAATCATTGCAAGCACTATGACGCGCCTTGTAACGCTGGAATTTATTTCTAAAGTCTAAATACGATAATAATAAAGTTAACCTACTATGCTAGATATGGAATGCATAATTTATGATTTCGTAGATGAATGGCTTATCCAAAACAGTCACTTGTTTTATTTTTTGAATTCCCATTAAATTCTAATTCATTGAAAAATTAGATGCTTCGATCTATAGGAAAAAAATGGTATGAGTCATGATACGGCACATATCCCACTTTATTGGTATAATTGCCATTGCTCATTGTGCACTTTATAATATATATTTTGTTGATCTTCTAGCCCATATCCGTGAAAGAGTAGATTTGCTAGCAAGATACTTAACGAGTAAATCTATGATGCTATAATCAGGCCAACATAATTTCTCTTACTTACATAAATTGTTCAAGTCATCTTTTCGAAATGATCATAGTTAACCATAGAAGCCTTGCACTAAGTGAACAAAATAAATCTATTCGATATTATTTCAAAACGATGTCTGAACTTAGGAGCACAATAAATTTGTTGGTGATTGAACCTAGAATCACTTGTTCGGTAAACTAGTGCCTTGTACTTTTATCCAAAAAAATACATATCATTTGAATTAACGTAATATTGCAATTTAAAAAATGCTTCTAGATGCGACAGCCATAACCAAAAAAGATGTATTAAATTTGTATGATTCAAAATATTTGCCAAAGAAGAAAGGAAATTAATTGATTAAGACAGGTATGAAAAAGGAGAAAGGAAAGAAAATTAATTAATTGGCACAATCAATTAATTAATTGCTATATGAAGAAATAAAAATCTGTACACGAAGATTCAAATCGGGGAAAATTATGGAAACCCATATCGTCATTACTATTTGGAAAGGTTTCAAGGCAACTGGACGATTAATTTAGTCTTCATGTAATTTCTTCATTTTTAAAGCTAGAGCATCTTCAGAAAATCCTACTTTTCGCAGTCAAGTCAAGTTAGAGGATTTGAGCGCAAACAAATATTTGAAGAAATTAATTATTCAATTTTTAATTATAGGTTAGTCTCTCTAAATTTCTACCTATAATTGTTGTAGTATCTTTTTTGTATTCTTTCTTTTTTCCAGTAAAATAAAGAATAGTTGTTGGATCTTTGGATACGTAGATAATTTGACCGAACCACGTTAAATCTTTGTCAGAATGATCCTAGTTAACCTTAGAAGCCTTGCAATTAAGTGAACAAAATAAATATGTTCAATATTAATTCAAAACGATGTCTAAATTCAGAAGTACGATGAATTTGTTGGCGATTGAACCTATAATTACTTGTTTTGTAAACCAGTGCCTTGTCCTTTTATCCAAAAAATGCTTATCACTTGAATTCACGTAACATTGCAATTTATAAAATGTTTCTAGATGATTATTAATTGAGTTTTTGTTGCAAAATTTTATTATAGAGTATATTTGGAGGGAAGATGATACTTAAAGCATGACGTTAGTGCAGCTCTGAGTGTCCCAACGTAAAATTTTCATATTTTACGTCAAGATATTAAGGCCTTCCTGTCTGAATGCCCTGCCATGGTTGATTTAGGACAGGTGTATAAAATGATTTGTTCAACGTGATTATTAGTTTGCCTAAATCTTGGAAAGAATAAAATATATGGACTTTTGGGATTGAATTCAAATTTTCTTATTTCGCAGACCAGCATCTCATTCGGTTGGTCACAATCCACTAATCCAGTCTTTTGAGTAAGCATAAAATTATGTTTCATACAATACTTTAGGATGTTGCAGTTTGAACTGGACAAGGATGTTATGAATTATGACTGTAACAAAGGTAGTCAATTCAAAAAAGCACAATAAGGCTCAAAACTGTATCAACTAAAAAAGATGGAATAAAATTGCTCCTCATAACTGCTTTAGTCTTACAAAAAATAGTCGTAGACCATGGCACGTCATATGCTATTTATTAGTATAAGTGCTATTTCTTATGTTCAATTTTTAATATCCATTCTGAGTTTTTAGGATTTACTCAGTTGTATGATATTTGCAATCTTCTCTCTTCATTGTATACATTAAATTGTAAACTATTTGAGCAATATGAGTCTAACGAGTAAAGGGGAAAGCTAACGAATAAATTTGCAGATTTAGTAGAACACTGAAGAACTTGCTATGCTTGATAGTGTAGATGGAGGATAATTGTTAGAATTGCATATAGCCGTAGCCATAAGTCGAGCAGCTAATATGCTTTGATATTACACTAGTGCTACTAATAAAATACACAAAGAATGATACTGAAATTATCCATAAAGTATCGAGGTATACAAATTACAATATACTTTTATGTAATAGAAACATATCTATATGCTCTATATCATGGCATCAACATATACCCGATTTACTAATATAGTTGTTATTGCTTATTATTCGATTTGTAAGATGTATTTTACCAGGTTTTTATGTAAAATTGTGTTATAAATTCGATTTTGTGGTAAGATAAGATACTTAAAACAAATGCTTAAATCCATTGGGCCACAGAGCAAGATTTGAGGTTTCGGCCAAAACATTAAGATTATGATCGTTTTAGTTTCAAGAGGGAGCTAAACGAAATTGCATCTCGGTAAGAAAACTAGAAAGTTTCAAAATTTTATAGAAGGAACAAAATAATCATAATTTGAGTTTCAAATATATGAATATTCAAAATCTAAAATTTTAACTTTGGAAACGTACAAAGCACAAAATATATAAATAGTGTAACCAAAAAAATTTGAAATTAGAGTAATGAATAAGCAGGACAAATTTTTGATATAGGGTTTAAAAAAACTTATTCTAGCTTTAGGCCTCATTGAAAACCAATTGCAGAATTATGCTTGATTTTGTATAGCTTGCGCGGTTTTAAATTACGCAAGCTTTAAACTGTAACTGTAGCTTGCGCAATTTTATATTACACAAGTTATAGTTACAAGTTAGAGCTTGCCCAATTTTAAATCTCAATCTATACAGAACCATGTACATTTCTTCAATTGGTTTTTGGTGTGACCTTAGAATAAGTTTTTTTTGAATGCCTATATCAAAAATTTGTTCGAGTAAATATTTGTTAGTGTTATGGATATTTATAAATAGTCATTATTGTTGGTTTATATTTTATTTCTTGACTAAAGATAAATTATACATGCTAATGTAAATAAAAAATAGCTATAATTATATAAAAATAAATAAAAAAGTTGAAATTGAAATTTATAAATTATATCTAAATTCTTAAAATAACAAAAGTTCGAGACCGAAAATGAAATCTCGAAACTTGCCATAGGGTCGCATATCTTATTATTCGAATTTATACAAAATACAATTCATAAAAATGCCTTTATATGCTTCTACGTTAATATAAAAATGTCTAC
The DNA here is from genome assembly GCA_030765085.1 of Allium cepa. Taxonomy (NCBI): domain Eukaryota; kingdom Viridiplantae; phylum Streptophyta; class Magnoliopsida; order Asparagales; family Amaryllidaceae; genus Allium; species Allium cepa. Next base: position 571,802,805 of record CM060937.1, on the reverse strand, counting down.
ATTCTATATCGTAATACCAACATGTACCCGATTTATAGGTATAGTTGATATTGCTTATTTTTCGATACACACATAAATACATACACACACAGATACACACACATTGCTGGAATTTTTTGTGCACAACTCCATTATAAATTTTATTTCGTTATAAAATAACATTCTTAAAGTAGGAATTTATGATGCACCAATCAGTCCAACTATTTTTTCCTGTAATTTCCGTCAAAATATTGAAGCTGATCTGTCTGAATGCCATTGGATGGTTATAGCTGCAGTGAGCCAGGTGTATGTAGTAAATTGCTGTTTAACATGATTTTGAATTTGTTTGAATGTAGAAATTTTTTTGACACAAAACGAAGATCAAGCCTATAACATTTGATTTTGTAGACCAACACCTTATTCTTTGGGCCAGAGGTCACTTATCTTATTGCTTAAATCCTAAAGTCACATTCTCATAATATAATATTAGATACTACAATTTTAACTGATTTAAAAAGGATGTTTTCAGCATTGACATGAATCCCATTTATTTGTTATTGCTTTGTTTCCCATTTGTTATAAATATTTTGCTAAGCCTTTTTTTTGGGTCAAAATTTCTATAATAGAGTAGATTTGGTGAATAGATAAAATATTTGAACTAGGAAGTAGTGATTAAGCATGTCAATGGATATTCAAAATATTTGAATCCATCCACATTCATATGTGAAAAATGAAAAAAAATATCATAAATCAGAAAGAAAAAATATGTGCGGGTACATCCGATAAAATTTTACTCGTGCTTTTAGATTTCTTGTTTATGAGCGGATAGACAAAAATCAGATATCCATTTGATATACGTAGCTACAAAGATCTGATATCCTAAAATGGTTTGAGATGCTATTATAAACATGATACTATAGAAATGCATTCAATATAGCCGAAATAGGAGTCAATAGCGGTTGAACATCTTCCTGAAGTGTGAGCTGGCCAAGATATGGGAATTCACGAGCAACGTCCTCGTAATGCTAGTCTTGATAATTGATATTCCAATCTTCATCAGTGTGTTCGCTTTCCGTTGGAGCATAACCGAAATCAGAGTCAATAGATGATGACCAGGAAGACATTGGTATGAGGAATAGAAGAATGAAGAAGCGGAGAACTGAATTGGGTGTTTGAGAAGAAAAACTCTTATGTATATAGAGAAGCGTGTGAATGCTTAAATTTTTTATGTTTAAATCCGAGCATTGCATTTTGATTCGACAGTATACTAGAAAGTGAGTACCGTTTTTGATATGTCTGTGAAATCTAAGCATTGATTTTTATTTGACATTACAATGAAATTGTTTTTATTAGGCACGAACAAACAAGACAATAGCAAATATGCATATACAGAAACAATAATACACTCAACAATAATACACTTACAATAAGCCTCATTACATAAAGTTTATAATTAATTGTGGCGTTACGGAACTCAAATTATGGATATCCAAATCGTTCTAGCTAATTTTGACTTATAATGTAAGCCTCATGTCCAGTGAATGTGGTGTGATATTTGAGAAAGTAACGACCTTCAAATGTGGAATGGGTTGGTACGAATAAATTTTCAAATATAACCATATTGATAACTGTACTGTCGCTTACAAGTGTTGCAGAAGTTTCCATAAGCAGTCTTCAACTCTATCTTCGTACGTCTACTATTACACTCAACATTGCTATTGTAAAGTTGAGCAGTAATGTCCCAAAACCGAGTTACCATTATTTTCCCATCGTCGCACATTTGATCAGTTTGTATAAAAAAAATTACTAGCAGTTTCAATTTTGTAGCCAAAAATATCACTTAGACATTGACGAATTTACCAAACTTTTAAATGTTGTGACATTTGAATATAACACTTTATCTTAAATAGGGAGGTCGTAATCCGCATAGAAAAAATAAAATATGAGATTAACGTCCACGTGTCAAACATCCATAAACTTTACGACAAACAAACACAACTGTGTTTGTTACTCTAACAATTTTACGTCATATAAGTTTAATAATAAATAAGCATAAATTATAATCAACACAATGCTATACTCACCGTAGATAAAGTACACAATGCTATACTCAGCACAATGTCATACTCAACATAAAATATAATCAACACAATGTCATACTCAACATAAAATATAATCAACACAATGCCATAATATATAGAAAAGTACGTATAATAATAGCATCATCACCAACATAATATGCAACCAAATATCGTAATGCGTGAAAAATAATAATATAAACCGAAACATCTATATGCAGTACATCAGTCTATGTGATCGAAACCACTATCAATCTCTTTTTCGTCTCCACTGTCGTCGTCACTGTCATCGTTGACGTCATCAAAGTCATGAGGCTCCGTTCCGGCATGAAGCTGCTCCTGAAGCTGTTGAATTTCGGTCTGTAATCCCTGTATCTATGCATCATACTGAGCCGGCTACTGCTGGAACGCAGTCTGGTAACTCTGATACATCATCTGTGTATAATCGAGCGTCATACGCTCAAATGCAGCAATCGTCCGTCTATCATAATCCATGTACTGAGAAAACTGGTATGCGCACAAGAAAAATTATACGTAGGTGGAAAATACAAGGACAAGTAATTTAAATAAAATTTAAAATCCATACAAACCTGATGATGCTGATACAATCCGACGAATGGTACACCCATAATAGCGTCATGTGGAGGATACTGCAAGGGATACTCCACCACCTAAACGTGTACGTCGTACGCTCTAAATAAATGAGGAGGGAGTCGAACGTAGGAGGCTGCGTGTACTGAGATGATGTAGGCTCAAAGATAGCAGGCCGTAGTGGAACTCCACCAAAAGAGGTACGCCGACCAATATGATCGGTGTTCAAACCCTGAATATGGTCATGCAATGCGCAAGCACGTGGGGCTAATCGAGCCCAATATGAATCAAAGTCTCCCGGAATTGTAAAAGGCTCACCATCCACCCATCCCGCATCCCTCATCGCAAGAATATAAGCTGGTCAGACCCTAATATCACCATACATATCATCTCATGGTAGCGGATCTGACGGAATGCGAGCTATACCGTACAACTGCAGCCAACACCGCTCCTCTAAATACCATATGAATGGACATGTATGAACCTGAAAGCAAACCCTGTGTCGCGACGTGGAGAATTGAAAAGTGAGTGAATGATCAGGACCGAGCTTTAGGAAATATAAGTATTGATCCCATGGACGAATGATAATATTACCGTGTCGCTTCATATCCATCTGCTGTCTAGCCTCCATCAGCTCATTGTGCACCACTTTTGCAACACGAGACAAATGCATAGGAGGACCCCAGCGATGCAATATAGGGAAGTAAATATAAGGTGTGACATTCGCTTCTGCAATAAGTCGGAGGTGTATATTGGCAGTATACTTGTAGTACCAAAACGAATGTATCAAAATCCATACATATGTCTAGACTGTCGAAGCACATAAGTATCCAATGTTATGTACAGATAACCAATAATAGCAGTACCGTAGTCATATATATGCAGTCCATTCACATCTACTAATCCAGCCAAAAAGCCAAGCCTAATAGTATCCTTATTGTTGCTAAAATATGTAGATCCAAAAATGAATAATACGAAGGCACGGATAACTGGAGTGTGCATATCCTCGACGACCATGTACTCTACTATACATCGCTGTAGACAAGTGAGAGTAAAAGCTCCTTCTCTAACCTCCTCATCGGCCAAAACCGGTAAATAAGCTGAATATGACTCGAAATCCTCAAATGAACTATCAAATGGAATACTGAGACGGTCTGGTCGACCAACCTCTATGTCACTAAGCATATGAAAATCTAAAGGAGTCAATCCTAACTCAAAATCGGGAAAATGAAATGTGTCAGTGGTAGGCCACCATTTCTCATTGAGGGCCTCTACAAGGAAGCGATCTACGTGCGCAAATCTAGGTAAATCCAGAAATTCACCAAAAGGCGACGCATGTAGCCTATCCAAAATCAGCTGTGGTAACTGATCAAAATAATCAGACATATATTTATATCAACTATCTCGCATCGCTACGTGATGAACCTAAATTTATGATTGTTTAATGCTAAAATAAACAAACAATTATCATTCATATACACTTACAAGGTTGTTCATCAATCAATAAAGAAATAAACGTATGCATGTAGCATTGCTATAGATGCAGTAAGTTGATGCGAAACAATAGAGGCAAGTCGTGCGAGGATCGAAGAATGCCTGGAGCCACGGTCGCATCAGGAGGGACATGAGCAGGTCCGATATTGACATCTGTCATATATCAAACGATCCATCTACCAGTTTTGACCGGACGCGGCGACATTTCAACGTAAAGTAAATTTAAAAAAGTAAACGAAAAGGTTGAAAGAGGAAAAAATGAGAGGAAGGGGGTTTTGCGCCAGATATAGGCGTTGGGCATCAGGCGCCTGTTCTACAGGTATTTGGCCTCATTTTTGTTGGAGAAATGAGGCATCCAACATTTCAAAGTATGGAAAATCGTATTTCCATACCCCGAACTGTTGGACATGCTTTTATTATCAAATTGTCAGATATTGGTGAAAATTCTTTACAATTATCAATTCTTCACATGATCAATTGCCGAGCTCAGTAGCGTGACCTTGTGACCAAGTGCAGCATTCAAGTGATGGAATGTTGGGTCATGTTGAATTCTTATCTTATAGATGTTTTAGAAAATATTATTAAGGCATGCGGATTATCATCTAGGAAATAACTTAGCTGCCTATTTTACACTTCTTAATTCTTATTATAACAACATATTTTGCATGGTGAATTGCAGATATTATGTTTTGAACTGTATGCAAAATGTGCCCTGCTCTATGAGGATAAAGCATTGGGGATGTAAGGAAGCTCGATCATTATAAGGTTAATTCCATTATTCACATATAAGACTTGTTTATTAGTTTCATGGTATATCTATACTTCTCCAGTTATAATAGTTTATTACCATATGTTTACCGAATCCCCCATTAATTTCAATTGTTTGTCTTCAGTAAGTATGATGGTTAGTAATTGAATTTTTTTAAGGAAAAAGATCCATCTGATTTGCATTACAAACCACTTTTGCTAGCTAGATTAGTTAATGTTCATAGAAAATTTAAGTGCTCTGTTTATAATATTAGCCAGATTACTTGTAATGTTTACTAGAAATCTTGAATACTCTCTTTAGGGGATGTATTTGTATTATTTATTGTTGTGCACAATTCGTGATGTAAATTGTAGTATTGGCTTGTTCTTACTGTAACGAATATACTTAGGGCAATCAATTGCTTCTTGTTTAATGTTATGTTTTGAGCTGTATTGCTGAAGGCAGTTGGTTAATGGCGCTTTTAATTGTTTACTTATAATGTCATTTAGAAACTAACGTTAGTATTGATGGTATGGTGCAATGTTTAGATTTGCATGTTTCTCCTTGTAGTTGGTACATGTTGGCGTATTAGCCTACTACTTTTGGCAATTTCACATTGTTGTCTTATATTCTTTAATCATAATTGCACAAAAGAAACACTTTGCGTTACATGTGCATTAGGACTTCTATGAAACCATGTGTCACATCATTTTTACTTGCCTGAGGAACTTTGTGGGTCCACCTAGACCCACTTTTCTCTGTCCCAATATCCCTTCAAATTCTCTTTCATCCTCAATTTCTAAGTCTTGCATGTTCCACCTTATTCCACTCTAAAGAGGCTCTTTATTTGTAAGCTTAGAACATTCAAAAAGTTGAAAAAAATATTTTACACATAATATTTCTGTTCAATAATAATATTTGATCAAACTATTTTAACTTTATATTCCGTAAGATATAGTTTTTAGATGGAGGTCTCTATTTCTGCTGCTGTTATAAGAAAAGATCCCGTAGAAATAAGTATACAAATTAGGTCTCTGTTTTTTCTACACCAAAATGCGCAAGTTTTCTTGCGCTTTTTAAACATTAATTTTTTTTGAAAATTTTAAAAATTTCAAAAATATTTCAAAATCAGAAAGTGCAAACTAGCTTCCGTTTTCCTAATAGAAAGTGCAAGTTACCTTACGTTTTTCAAAAATATTTTCAAAATTAGAAAGCATAAAATAACTTGCGCTTTTCAAAATTTTGAAAATTTTCAAAAACATTCAAAATATTGAAAAAAAATTCCAAAATCAGAAAATTGCAAGTTACCTTGTATCGTAAGGCACCTTGCGTTTTCAAAAATAGGGACCAAATTTGCATATTTATTTATGTAGGGACTTTTCCTATAACAACATAAAGTGGACCTATGACTTTTTTTTGTCTTCAGATTTGAGTTAGCAATTAAAACAGCAAAATATAGTAATTAAAATACTCATATTTTTTAGTGTGAATTTTTGGCAAGTATAGCCATAAATAGTATTGCAAAACAAATGTTTTTATGTCCACAAACGCTTAATAAAGTGAATCAACTAAATAAAGAAACGCTTAATAAAGTGATCCAACTGAATAAAGCCGTGGATAATGGTCGTGTATTTTGATATATAGAGTGAACAATATATTTAGGACATTATCACTTACATTCCAAATTTAGATATGATGGGGATTTCAGGTTGAAATTCGACGAAGGTGTACCGAATTTAAGTCGGGGGCATAGGTTTAAAATTCGACGGAGGTACGCCGAACGTAATGCAAAAAATCATTTTCATTGGGAGTACGCCAAATTTTATTTTACTGATTGTCATTCTCGTATCCCTTTTTGGAGTGTCACTAACAACACCTTGTATTTACAAGTTTTATAAGAATGTTAATGGGCATGGACCATTAAGAATGGTAATGGAAAATTCAAGTACCCTTTGTTGTCTTTTGTTGTTTGATAATGTTCATTATTCATTTACACTAATAAAGCTGTTATATTAGGAACGATATGGATGATGAAAACTATCGTTCATAACATGAAATTCAAGCATGTCCATATCGACTTGAACGAATCTATAGAAGCCGATGTTGATGAACAAGTGCAATTAAATTCTTCAAGTTCAAATTTAGACAGTATTCATTTAAGAATGCACAAAGAGTTAATCCTGAAATAAGCATGATGTTAGAGAGCAAAGATGATGCATACAACTTCTATAATGATTATGCATATCATTTTGGGTTTAGGACTAGAAATAATAAAATTCATTACTAGAAAAGAGTTGTGGGTTCCTGTTTTTCATGTCATAAAGAAGTCCATACAGAAATGAATATGTAAATTTGGTCCTTATTTTTGAAAAATAGAAAACTCATGGTGTCTTGCATTTTTTTGATAGAAAATATAAGGTAACTTACAGTTTTCTGATTTTGAATTTTTTTTTTGATTTTTTGGATTTTTTGAAAATCGCAAGTTAGCTTGCATTTTTTTTTATCAGAAAACTGCAAACTAGTTTGCGTTTTCTAATTTAGAAAAAACATGGACCTAATTTACACACTCATTGCTATATGTATTTTTCTTGTAACAACATCAAAAATTAGGATATGTTGTGCAAAACCCCAAATCATTATACGCGTGATCATAGTAAGAAAAGAGACTATTTTTTGGTCAACAGAAGGCAAACGTAGAAAAGACAAACGTGATGCCTATGTTATATCTCATCGAGCCAAAACAAGATTTGACTGTCTACGAAGAATGAAGATTGATTATTGTCTTGGGACTAATACCTATAATGTTGTTACATTTATTCCAAATCACAAGCATGTAACTTATAAGCCCATCTAAAAGTCATTTTTTAGGTCTCATAGAAAAATGACCAATGCACAAATATCCCAAGTTAATACGGCTAATAACTCTTGAATAGCACCAAAAGAAGCTATAGAGTTTTTCACTAAAAAAGTTGGTGGTCGTGAAAGTCTTTGGTTTATTCCTGTAGATTATATAAATTATTTACGATCGAAACGAACAACAAAAATGAAGATTGGAGACGCCGGTGGTGTGTTAGAATATTTAGAAAAGATGCAATTGTAAGACCCTAATTTTTTTCTACGCTATATAGGCGGATGAAGATGACCAAATAACCAATAATTTTTAGGTTGATGCAAAAATGACGGTGTATTATGATTATTTTTTTGATGCTATGTGCGTTAACACAACTTATAGAAAAAATAAAGGACCTTTCGCAATTTTTGTGATTCTATATGCATTAACACAACTGATAGAAAAAATAAATGATGGTGTATTTGTTACCGTTGGAAGGAAATGTCGGGAAAGACGCCTAAAACTATTTTCACAGACCAAGATGTTGCTATGGATAAAGTTATATCTTTTCAATGGCCTAAAATATGTCATTGATTATGCATTTGCCACATATATCAAAATGCAGCCAACACCTTGGTCACCTTTTTGAAAAGTACTCTGATTTTTCTAATGATTACAGTAGTTGTATGTATGATTTTGATGATGAACTAGAATTTCTAATTGCTTGAAGAATATGCTTGAAAAATATAATCTTTAGAGTCACCTTTGTAAAGGCAATGTCGGGAAAGACGCCTAAACTATTTTCACAGACCAAGATGTTGCTATGGATAAAGTTATATCTTTTTAATGGCCTAAAACATGTCATCGATTATGCATTTGCCACATATATAAAAATGCAGCCAGCACCTTGGTCACCTTTTTGAAAAGTACTCTGATTTTTCTAATGATTACAGCAGTTGTATGTATGATTTTGATGATGAACTTGAATTTCTAATTGCTTGAAGAATATGCTTGAAAAATATAATCTTCAGAGTAATGAATAGTTAAATCGGTTATTTTGATGTAAGAGAAAAATGGGCACTAGTATATGGTCGTGGGTTTTTTACCGCGGATATTACTATCACACTGCAACAAAACTGTTCTTTTACAACGTTTATTTTACAACGGGCAATAAACAACCATGGTAATAGAAACCTTTTACAACGGTTTTCATAAGCTTGTTGTAATAGATGCAACTTTTCAACTTTCCGTACACCTATTACAACATTGTCAGTTTGCCCGTTGTATTATGGTTCTATTATAACGGTTTTCAGCCCGTTGTAATGGATACCAGTTTTCAGCTCTATTACAATGGTCTTTCCCTGTTGTAATATAGTACTATTAAAACAGTTTTCGGTCCGTTGTAATATAGTCCTGTTACAACAGTTTTTGGCTCGTTGTACTAGATATCATTTTTCATCCCTATTTGCCCATTGTAATAATTAATAACTAATAAGTAAGAAGTAATAATTACTATTAATAAGAGGTAACATATCAAAAAATTTTGAAAATTTCTACAATAAATTTTAAAAATTTCATAAAATGTTGCTTTAAGTATAATAATAATTACCAACTAGTAATTCATAATTAATAACAAATATGTTTACTGTGCCTTTACATTCACAACTTATATAAGTCATTATTTCTAATTTATTATGATTAATGATTATTAATGGATAATTTATGATTACTAATTATTATCTATAATCAATATTTATTTTTTATATTTAATAATATATTATAGTTAATTATTAATAATTAGTAAATTTTCCTTAATACTTATTAGTTACATTTAATAACTAATAAATCTAATTAATATTAAATAATTAATGTTTAATATTTAATGTTTAATAATTAATGTTTAATGTTTATTATTTAATTATAAGTACATTAGTTAGTGGAAACTTAAAAGTTCATAAAAATTTTGGAAATTAATAATAGTAAACATTACAAGAAATATTGTTATTTATTGTAGTAATAATTAGATTTTAATTGATAATTAAAAAATACTAGTTTTTAGCTTGCTAACCATTAATATTTAATGATTAATAATTAATAATTTAATAATATTTATTATCGATTAACAATTAGTATTAAATAATTAATACTTAAAAACAATAGTTACATTTAATAATTAATATTAAATAAATAGTAGCTAATAATTAATAGTTACTCTTTATAATTAATAGTTGATAAAATATATATAATAATTTCAATATAATAATTAATATTCAAGTAAAATTAAGAAGTAATAATTAATAAACAAGAAGTAATATTTAATAATTAATAATTAGTTATTAGTATTAATTAATAATTATTATTAAATATCTCTACTATTAACAATGAGAATTTGATGAAGAAAATTTCAACCGTGTCTTTTTGAAATTCCGAAAATGCCCTATATCCATCAATAGAATCTTATCGTCGGTTTACAACCTCTACCTCCATCTCCTTTCCAAGCATCCTTAAACATAATTTCATTATAAATTTGCAACCGACAACACCAACATAACTTTTTAAAATAAAAAAGTTGTAACCATCAAAACTATTAGATGCACGTTCATGCGATTTATACTAGTAAGTCATAATTAGTAATCAAGGCTATACTTAATATTAATTATTAATTACTAAAAAATAATTAATAAAAATTTAATATTTAATATTTAATAATTAATGGTATAAATTTGAATAGAAATATAACGGTAATAATTAATGGCGGAAATATATCTCAAATTCAAATTAAAATATAATCTCAAACAACCTACTACCAATACAAACATGAAAATTTCAAAAAATATTCCAAGTATTCAAATATTAAGAATTACCATCCAAGCTACAATTTACATATAAAAAACAATAGGCGTCATTTTAAAATTTTAACCCTCACTCTAATTTTCAGTTCACCGCCCAACCCTTTAATTTTCCTTAGAACCCTAAATCCTAAATCGATCCCCTAATCTTCCGATTTCCAATCCCCAATTGTCTTTGGTTGACTAAGAATATTTTCTCCCAATCCCCCAATCTCCAATACCAATCTTTAATCTTCATGGCTCTCCCAATCTCTAACCGCTCTTTTATTTTCTCTTCCATTTTTCCAGCGCACATCAAATCCATTAACTAATTGGCGGCTCAATTGACTAAGATTAGGGTTCCGAAGCCTCCATCGATGATGATGAATTGGAGGCTCAATTGACGAATTTTGGCAACCAATCATCTTTGGTTGGCGATAGGCCTTTCGCGATTGTCGTGTTCCCAAGGGTTGGCGAACAGGTAGCGAGTGGTGGCATCTCGATGGCTCATGTTGCAGTGGTGGCATCGATGATGATCATATGAACCTTGTTCTGTTACATGTTTAATAACAAATTAATCTGTCCCAAAAAGTTGTTTATTACTATATATTATTTTGTTTGATTTTTCCTTTTTAAGAATGGGAAATGGACAATCCTTTCATTATATCTCCAAGAATCACATTTGAAGTTACTGTAAGGCTTCTTGACGGGTTGATGGCATTGGGTTATAGCATTGCAGCTATTCATAAGCGAGTAGTCACGTCTTTACCAGTGAAAGAGTGGTTGTAAAATTTGATTGGTTGGAGCAACTGAATAGGCATTATATACAGGTAAACAGAAATTATAATTTTCTTTCCTGTATACTGCATCTGTGGGAAAACTCTTTAACCAATTATTAGGCAGTAGTCATCTTTTATATGAACTTTGACCAATTATCGGGTATTAATCGTCTTTCGTTTGAACTAAACACCTTTTTGCTCAAAAGATGGAATATCATCAACATTTAGCTAGAGATAATACCTAGATCTTCCTTAAATTTTTAGACTATAATATTGTCTTTGGTATGTTCATATTTAAAATTAGGCTCAGTTAGAGAGTTTATAATGTGCATGTTTATATGATATGTATTATGCAGCCAACTTATTTTTTGGTCTAATAGCTCTTAATATATTACATATAAATTTAGCAAAATATTTTATTCTCCTTTGTTTAAAGTCTGTTGCATTGAGTTTGGATTTGAATATATGAAGGTGTAAGTGAAGGACCATGTATTTTTGAAATATGCTGCAGAGCAACTGGGTTTGGAAAGATCTTATATTCCACGAACTTGAATTTAGCAGATTCAACTTGAAAAACTTGTCAATGAAGTTACAGTATGACATCCTCTCCAAATACTGTTTCTGTACCTACCATCTCAAATTAACGAGTAAACATGTCTGACTGAACCTCGAGCGCTCCAAGACGACAAAGCTTAGCATTGATGATGAAGTGCTAATAAGTCCAACTGAAGCACTTTCTCGGGCCTCTACAGATATTGCTATGAGAAATAAAAATCTTAAAAGGTCCTCTTTGTTGGAATTCCTATAGAACAAAATGAATGAAAAATACATAAAGTCCCACATCGCCTATTATACTAAGAAAGCCAAGTATATTAATAGCTTTCTCAAGTGGAGGTTGGGGGCCTGGGGATCCCAAATGTATGCTTCGTTGTGAGGAGGGAGATCATGCATCTCCTCCACACATGCGCGAGCGCGCCGCCGTCCATCCGACCGAACCGGGCTCGGGTTTGGGTTTGGGTCTAATATGATACTCGTATTTTTACTGCAAACTGGACCGGGCTTTCTGACAGGTGCAGGCCATACGAACAGATGCGGATCTGTTCGGAAGCAGATGCGGGTTGAATAGGCACGAACTCAGGCGGGTGCAACCCAACTGAAGCAGACGTGGGTGAATGGATGCGGCATGAGCGGGTATGACCCGATTGAAGTGGCGTAAGCAAATAGCAAGCAGGTGCGACTGTACGAAGTGGTACGGACGTGACTGTTTGGGCGAACGGGTGCAGACACGACCGTTCGGAAGAGATACGGACCAACTATAAATAAGAAGGAAAATTGATAAGTTTCCTTACTCATTTTTCAGAATCCGAATCTTCTTCTTCTCTTCTGCTACCATACTCTAAATCACAGAGTGATGTACTCATTACAATCTCGAGCAGAATACGTCTGTTGTATCTTGATGGAATTTTGAAATAAAGTTCTTAAGGAGATCGTTACGACGAGCCTCAGACATAATCCGGATAGAATTCTAGACTATTTGTATATTTATATACATTATTCTATATTCTATTCTTTATTCTGGTTGTACTATTTGTTCAAAATAGTATAACGTTGTTGTTGTAATTTATTTACAACGTAACTTATAGTTACAATTATCTAATACAAAATTCCAACGTAGTGGAATTCTAATTGATAAACTTATGCGACGAGTTTATAGTTACTTGCTATCTGTTTTAGTACACTAGAAAAATAACATCTTAAGAATTTTACTGTTTTCTTACTAAAACAGAGATGGCAACAGTAGAATTTTCAAAGAATACTACTCACGACATACCTGAACCGTTCAAGGGAGATGGTGATGATTTCTTGACATGGCAGAATCAGATGTTGTTTTATCTCACCAAACTCGGTCTGCAAAAGTACCTCGACGAGGAGAAACCGATTCCTGCACCAGGCAAGGAAGCAGAGGTGAATACGTGGAAGCATTTTGATTTTTTATGCAGAAACTATATTCTTAATTGTCTCGACAAGGTGCTATACAAAGTATATCAGCCTTCAAAGACATCAAAAGCACTCTGGAATGCACTTACCACAAAGTACAAGACGCAGAATATCAGTCTTAAGAAATTCATTGTAGACAAATTCATGGACTACAAGATGGTTGACTCCAAACCGGTACTGCTCAACTGCATGAACTGCAAATCATCATTCATGAACTCGTGGCGGAAGGTCGTAAGATTGGAGAATCGTTTTTGGTTGAAGCCATCACGGGAAATCTGCCGCCATCATGGAGAGTTTACCGCAATTATCTAAAGCATAAAAAGAAGGAAATCTCTTTACAGGATCTCATAGTCCGATTGAAAATTGAGGCAGATAACCGTGGAATAACAAAACAAAGCGAGGAGGCATTTGTGGATGAAGGGTCAAAGACAAAAAAAAAAGAATTTCTAGAAGAAAAGGAAAGCTCAAGACAACAAACCAAAAGACAACAAACGAACCAAGAAGTTTAATGGCGAATGTTGGGTTTGTGGAAAAGTTGGACATGCCGCTAAAGATTGCAGACACAAGAAGGAACGCAATAAAGAGGCAAATATAGTGGATAACATTGAAGTAGACGAGTCCAACTTCTCGGCGGTGGTATCTGAATGCAATCTGGTTCAGAATCCTAACCAATGGTGGGTAGATCAGGCACTACTCGTCATGTTTGTTCTGACAAATCCATGTTTTCTACATATCAGAAATTCGATCATAAAGAAAAACTCTACATGGGTAATTCTACAGTTTCCATGATCGAAGGCAGTGGCACAGTAATCCTCAAGTTTACTTTTGGAAAAACTTTTAAGTTGAATAACGTGCTCCACGTTCCAGACATACGCAAGAATCTCATCTCTGGTGCAGTCCTATCAAAGAAGGGAATCAAGATGGTGTTCGAGTCAGACAAGATGGTTCTGTGCAAGGCTGGAATGTATATAGGAAGTGGATATTTATGTGATGGCCTATTTAAGGCAAATGTAGCCCTTGTCGGCAACAAAACTATGTATTCTGATTATGCTATTAATAAAATTAAAGTTTCTTACTTGCTTGAGCACGAAATTTTACTATGGCGTGATAGATTAGAACACATAAATTTTCGAAAAATGAAAATATTATCAAACTTGGGATTAATTCCAAAATTCCAAGCAGATAAGAACTACAAATGTGAGACATGTGTAGAAGCAAAAATGGTTAAAAAACCATTTCAATCTGTTGATAGAAGCACCGAACCACTAGGTTTGGTTCATACAGATTTATGTGTTTTCAAATCATTACCTACAAGAGGTGGGAAAAAGTACTTTATCACTTTTATTTTTGACTATATGCGATATTGCTATGTATATCTTTTGAATAGTAAAGATGAAGCAATTACATCATTTATAAAGTACAAAGCTGAGGTAGAAAATCAGTTAAATAAAAAGATCAAGACATTGAGATCTGATCGAGGTGGAGAATATGAATCACCATTTGAACAGTTCTATGCCGAAAATGGTGTAATTCATCAAACAACAGCTCCATATTCACCACAACATAATGGTGTAGCCGAGAGGAAGAACAGAACGTTAAAAGACACGATTACTTCCATGCTTTTAACTTCTGGTCTACCGACGAACTTGTGGGGGGAAGCATTAAATATGTCTAATCACATATTAAAAAAAGTCCCTCACAATAAAACAGGAACAATTCAATATGAAATATGGAAAGGACTCGAACCAAGCTTCAAATACCTCAAAGTGTGGGGGTGCTTGGCAAAAGTTCCAGTTCCACCTCCCAAGAGAGTCAAACTTGGACCAAAAACAGTAGATTGTTATTATCTTGGGCCAGCCCAAAATATAGTGCCACTACAAGAAAATGTGCTTTTCTTAGCACTAATTGTCAGCGTTTCTTTGATAAGTGCTGACAATAGTACGTTGAATAATAAAAATAAAAGTGCGAACGCTGTTTAAAATAACCCGCTACATTTTCAGATTTATTTCATTACGCGGTTACTTTGCCTCCCTTCCTTTCTTCCTTCTCACCTTCTCGTATCCAATTCAATTGAGCCCTAAAACCCCTTAAATCCGTCCTTGGCAAACATTAGAACACGACCCTAATTTCTCGTTCACTCAATAACTAAGAGGTGAGGATTGCAATTTTGGTTGCGGCAAGACTATTCTCGAGTTCGTGTCGCGATTTTTGAGGAAGTGGATGGGTGGACTGTGGTGTGGAAGGCGGTCAGAGATGGTGTGTTGGTTGTTTGGCTCGCGGCTGTGGAATTCGTGGATTTTGGTTGCGGCGGTCAATTGCTGGCGATTTAGGTGGGTTCGAGTCGAGCAAGTGAGGGCGATAGAGTAATGGTCACGACGCTGCTTGGGGGTCGTGCGTGATGCAGAGGTGGTTGGGTTGTTTTGAAGTGAACACTTGGAAGCTCGTATGTGAATTGACAGTGCTGTAGGTTATTTTTTGTTTTGTTTTTTTTCTTTGTTTTGGGTTTGAATGGTACTTGTTCTGGTGATAGGTTGTTGAGACTGGAGCAGCGGAGGTTGGATGTTATGATGTGTATAGCAAGAATGGTATGTAAGTGAGGGTGGATAGGTTGGCCAGAGGTGTTCAGGATGTGGATTTATGTGTGTCATAGAGGTGGAGGAAATGTTGTTGATGGATTGAAGTGGATTGTGGGATGGTTTAGAGGTATGTGAACTCATTTGGGAACATAGTTCGATTCATTTTGGTGTTGTTAGGTAATACTGCTATTCATTATTTCCATTAGAAATTTTACAGTTAATATATGATATTTTTTGTATTGGCAATTTTTTATAGGATGATATAGTCTCCGTCTAAATCATAAATCATTTGGCAATTTTTGTCTGTAGAAACCATCTTATGATGAGGGATTTCAAGATGTAGCAGCTTTATTTAAGCATGTACAGTTTTTGCCACCGCTTTCACAAAAATACCAAAGTTAAATAGGATAACTCTTATGGACATCAATAAAGATTTCAGAGATGGGACCACAAAAAAATCTTCAAATTGATATATAAAATATGTACATCTCCATAACTCATCTGTTATGAAGACTTGAAATGTTAAATTTTTAAATACTCATTAAATATTCTGAGCTACTCAATAAAGTAAAATTTCATATTTTTCCAGTAGAAATTTGGAGATCAATGGATTCAAAAGTGCTTATACAAGATTGCTCGAGCTGGAAACTCAAATATTTTACTGGAGTAGTTGATCCATATCGGCACCATTAAATAATGAGGTACAACAATTCATGAATCAGCTGAGATTTTTATTTCAAATATATTGAACTATATGAACATGTTTCCTACTGACATTTCAAATAATATTACAAGCACATGAACTATACTTGCCACTACTGCCAATTTATAAAAGCATAAAGTATAGATTTTGAGAAAATGAAATGGTTTTGATGGATTGAGCTTTGCTTATTATAAAATGTGCACAAGCGTGAAGTGTTGAATTTGGGTGTTTCAATGTCAATAGTCACTAAAGAGGAGGAATAAGAAAAACAGTGCTTAAGAGCTTTGAGATTGGTGTGCGTAATAGGAGACAAACATTATAGTTCTTGTTTATTGTGTGTATCTTTTTAATCTTTAGTAGCCAAATAGCTGAAGTTTGATCAGGTAACATATAAAGATGTATTAATTCTATCTAACAAATTTCATGTGTTGAATCAATGTATTTAAGTATTGAGTTGGGCGGTAAACTATGAAAATGGTTTAAGTTGTTAGTGGTTAAGAAATTTGATATTTTTTTCCTTGTTAACAGTTGGAAATGTCTATCATAGGAGTTGTCTAGTTTATTTTCGGGGAAACCTTCATCTTTGTTGTCTTCATAAGCAACTACCCATACTGAACAACTCATGATGTGCCACCACTCAAATAAAGGTATCTGTATGATGTGCCACCATTGTACATCGCTACTAAATCCAAACTTCAAGTTGGAAAGCCACATAGCTTATTTGGAATGACCGTGCTAATATTTTTGTTAACATGTTCATGCTAGGCGTTTGATTTTCTTGTGTTATTGGAGAAGATCATCCATTTGAACAACCTATAGTAGGAATGCCAATATCAAAGATGATAATAGCAGAATAATTTAAACGACAATAACAACTTGGAAACGATAAGTTCAATACATAACATGCTTCATGATAAACATTAATAAATATTCATGCTAATGTATGGCTAAAGGTCATGGTTTTTCTTAAATTTTTGTAAAAAATTGCTTGCTTTTCATTTGAAGTATGATCAAACAACTACGAAACAAGATTATAAACCTCCGGCATACCAACAATAATGGAAAGCTCCAACTTGTTATCTTGGATATTGGCATTACATACGCTAGGATGCCTAAATGGATTAAAATCAAACATCCTAAACTAAACATATCAGTAAACATATCAATAGACGTGTATAATCTATAAACCTGAGAAGCAGCACCAAAGTGCCAATTCAATTGTAACACCATTCTCTCTGACTATGTTGCTTCACCTATATTATCCCATTTTCCAAGCAAAAAAAGCACCAAAGCATGTGTATGAATACCATGCTTACTTGATGGTTGTAATTATTCAGCTGTTTATGCGAAATACACTTTTGCGCAATTGAATTAAACCAATTTATTTTTTCCATCTTTGATAGTAAAGATCGTGCTGAAGCTCCGGTTGCTTGAATACAACTAATTCAACCAAATTAGTTAGTACACAATAACAAACTATACGAACAGTGCAGTAGCTTCCAAAACTTTACTCCGAATCAATAAGCAACTAAGATATCTCAGGGATCAACCAATCTTCTAAATACCCCAGGCATTGTCTTTATACAAACAACCACTGTGTATATCTTTAAAGCGATCACACTAAGGAAAATAAATAAATTTCCAAACAGTAAGAAGGAGAGAAGAAACCCAAACCTAGCTCGGATTTTTGCTTGTAACAAGTCAGGAAATAATAATGTTGGCAAAAAGCTTATTTAGAGATAACTTAAATTTTAAGCTTCAAATCCGTATCATTAGACTTTATTGTTCTATTCACTAAAGTAACTCAAATAGTGTAGAGGTTCATCATGAACATATTGGAAAATTTATACTGTAAGAAGGTACAAGTGTATAAAAATATAAAATAGTTAAAAGTGTCAAATTTTGTGTTTATATTGTGTGAAATATGTCATTATCTGGTCAAAATAATATCTATTATCGACAACACATTACAAAAGCATGAATAATTTATAGCAACGAAATACCTTCAGAAAAAAGATCAACGTAAAATTTGTTCGTGCAATTTTTATACCATGGTCTATAAAATTTCTACTTTAACCACAAATGCATCGAAGGTAAAATATACTATTAGTCTATTAATAAGAATCCTAATTACGCAAAAAAGAATATCTATTTATTATTTATATCATCCACTACAGAAACACACAATTGAAAAATCTTGATGTTTCACTTGCAACCTAAGAAATAGGTAGACCAATATTTGGGAATACTTTACTGAACTTTAAAACGTAAGCATTTAGTTTATACAAAAACTAAATTAATACCCAAAATGATTATTTTGAGTATATATTCAACAGCCTATAGTAACCAAGTAATACTAGTTTGATGTGTCCAAGCTCAATAATGATTTTTGTATCATTTTCTTATTCTTAAAATGAAGTAATAATTCAATGTGGTTAATTTGTATTACATTTTCACAATTTTTTATATGTTTATTTTTGTGAACCTTGATTAGTTTGTTTAGAAGTATTGCATCTTAATTTTTAAGTTTGTTCTTTGAAACTCTTTTACTCTTGCAGTTGAGAAATATTTGCTTTGCTTTCGTTGAGTTTGAATCCTTAGATTCCAGACAAGCTGCAATTGAGGTAAGCTTAGATAAGGTTTGATGTATGGTTTATTAGCTTTAATGCACCATTCTTTTCTATTGACTAATATATTTAGAATATACACCGAGCATTTTATATTTATTTTCTTCTTCCATTTTTGCTACACCTTGGTTTCTTATTTTTCTTAGCAGCTAAAGCAGCTGCTATTTTATTCCTCAAATTGGGTTTCTGTTGTCATAAACTGTCGTATTCTGCATGAATCGTGATCTAATTCATGTATATACAAAATTTATGGTTATTTTGATTAATTTTTTCCATTGTGTTTAAGGTGTAAACTCTTGAATTTCGAAAATTTCATTTTGCAAAAATAATTCTGGTTCCAAGCAGAATTCTCAAAAAAGGGAAGAACTCCATATTTTATTTCTTATAAATCTTAATGAAACAAATTGTTCATTAAAATCATGTGATTTTTTTTGTTCTTTTTTGGGATTGGGACAGTGATAATTTGTATGCCTACGGTATATAAGCATTTTTCTCATTTTTTTAATACATGTTATATAGATGGTAAGAGATATTTTTGGCTCATAGATTATTTGAGGCTGATAATGAAATGATTTTATTCCTTACAATAATAAATTTAACTGCAGGCATCATCAGTGGAAATTGGAGGTCGAAAAGCCTTTATCTCAGTAAAGAGGACAATCTCCCGGGTTTTCCACATCAAGCTTATGGAACTGCTTACAGACATAAAGATGACAGTAATTTGGCAAGGTCAAAGCTGGTAAGTTTTTTCGGTCTGCTGTCTACTTTTTTCACTTGACATTGGCAGTTTTCATAAATACCACACTTTCTTCCTTTCATTGACATACACGTTTGCAGCATGAGTTTCGCATATTCACGGCACATAGCTCTATGGTTACAGCAACTGTTCAATTTCTAGACTTGCTTCAATAGTTTTAACCTAACAATATTACTTTGATTTGCAACTATCTTTGCCTAGAAAATCTAGATGGATGATATACATCAGAAATGTTGAACAAATTGAAAAGGAGTACACTGTCTACTTTTTTAACTCGGCAGAAGCAATTACCAACATTACCACTCTTTTGTTTTTGCAGTGATATACACGGTTGAATTTCAGAAGCATGGTCTGCCACATGTGCACATGCTTGTGTTCATTCACAGAGATCAGAGACCGAAGACAGTTGTTGACATTGACAATGTTGTCAGTGCAGAAATTCCAGATATTAAGTCTGACCCAATTGCATACCGATCAGTTTGTCAATATATGATACATGGGCCATGTGGATATGTTAATCCCTCTTGTCCCTGGATGTAATAGCCTGTTTCAGTTTGTTTCAGATCGTCTGCTTCAGATTAGTTCTTCCTATTGCTCTCAATGCTTCAGTTCTATGCTTTATTGCAGCAGCTGTTTCAGGACATAGTTTAGTCTACTCTTATCATATTCACTATCTGTCTTCGGTGAAAGTATTGATAATTTTCTTGTCTCAGGTCTACATTATTGGAGGTGATGGTACTCAGAAGGGTGCTTCTATCATTTATGAGGTATTTGAAACAAATCAGTTTCATTTGTATCTGTACATGTGCACAAATGCACATGAGAATGTAATAATACCGTTCTACAGTATAGAGTTATGGAAGAAATGGACAAAACAAGATTGTTTTGAACAATGAAAACAGTTGCATAAAGTTTCAGTTTTAATAACCAAACGCACTGTATCCAACTGTAATAACAGAAAACTCTAAGATGTAAGTTCAAAATTTGGACCTTTTTTATATTGTAAAAAAGTCTTTAGACTCTTTACTCCTTAGGATTTGCTTTATTAGCAGAGACATTCTTGCTTATCGTTATATTTTCTCACTTTGAAATTTAAAAATTGAAGACAAATAGTTTAGTCTACTCTTAGGATCTCTTGTTGGTTTAGCTAACTCGTATTTTCAAGGAAGTACGGAGAGTCATATTTTGGGTTTAGTTAACAAAACTTCTCAAATTTTGGTCATGTAGAACTTGATGTCGAATCATGATACTTTGCTATTCTTCTTTTTTCCCTCAAGTTTTTGCAGTACAGCTGAATAGTTTACTAATAAAGAATTTACTACTTAACAGGTGGAACCTTTGCTTTATATTCATTAATGTGTCGGAACTCTAAGATCGGTCTTTTGCATGCACAACATACAATTCCTGATCAATTAGTTGCTAATAAGACGGGAACACCAAATGAAGATACAAAAACAAGTTTACTAATAAAGAATTTCTTTGAGAAGCATAAAAGTTCTCGCATTGCTTTGTTGCTTTTCGTACTCTTGGGTACTAGCATGGTTATTGGAGATGGTGTGTTGACTCCTACAATGTCAGGTAGATGATTATATTTTCTTTCACCCTGAAATGCATTTGTTTACATTTGAAAGTCCTTCAAAACACTTTGTGCATGATCATTCCATATTTGTTGCTATAAGATGGCACAGTAGAAGGTAGGGGATGATGTGCAGTGTAATGGAGGAAATGTGTGCACGTGCATAGCGTAGTGTACTTGTTCAGTGGGGTTGTATGTTGGCCAGGTCTGTGAAGTAGAAAAGGCTGCTATTTGGGGTATTGCTATGATGAATTGGTATGCTGTATGAAGTTTGTAGTTTGCGAAGTTGCTTGAATGGCCGAGGAGAGGGGTGATGCTGATGATCGCAGTCTGTAGCGAATTGGAGTGAGGTCAAACTGTAGCGAATTGGAAGCAGCAAATTGCAAACAGTTGCATTGTGCGATGTAGTGGTCTGGATATGTGGTCGGGGGAAGTTGTGAAGACTAGATGATGGTGAAAATGTGTAGTAGTCAGTGGGTGGTAAGGAAGTTTTGATGGGTTGTAGTTTTGTAGTGATGTGAGTATGTGTTGCACTGTTGTATTGACAGCAGTGTTAGTAGCAGCAGGTGATGAGGCACTGGAAGGAGGTGACAGCAGTGTTAGTAGCAGCAGGTGAGTATGTGTTGGTTGTGATGAAGCACTGGAAGGAGGTTGGGTGAAGTGATGGTTTATGGCAGTAGTATGGCTTCAGGCAGGTGGTATGGTTTGATGGTGTTGCTAGTAGTTGAATAAGGGACTGTGGTCTGCAGTGTAGTGGTTGAAGTTTGGAGATGGTTGTGAACTGTAAGTATGTGTGAAGAAGGCGATGCAGCAGTTTTATGGAGGAAGTTGTACAGTGATGGATGTGCACTGTTTCTGGGTTGTGAATGTCGTATGAGCAGTTTATGGAATGGGGTTGATGTGCAATGGAGGATGGTCTATTTGTTGGTGAAGTATTATGTTGAAGTAATGAATTGATGTAAACTTTGTTTATGGATATTGTATTCAACTTAATTTATTGAAATAGTTGATTGTTATGCTTTTATTTGATATTTTTTTAGTTTGATTTGTATATGTTATGTACATTATCCGGTTGAAATATAATAAAATGCTATTTAGATTAATGATATCTGTGTGTAAATATTACAATGGTGGAATGCTGTAAAAATAGTACAAACAAACAACAGCGTTCAAACCGTGTTGTTAATTCTTTGAAAAGATAATGTACATTGCTCCAACAGCATAATAAAAATGCTGTGAAAAATTAACAACAGCGTTTATTAACTGCTGTAAAAACTACTATTAACGTTTTTGAAAGCATAATAAAACTGCTGTTGAAACATAATACAGCACGTCTGAAACGCTGTAAAAACATTATTGACAGCTCGTAATAAACGCTGTCACAGAGATGTTTCAACAACGTTTATAGAAACGCTGTTGTAAGTTATGTATATACGACAGCATGTCGTTATACAGCGTTTCTAATAACGCTGTTGTATCATATTACAGCGTTTATCAAACGCTGTTAAAAGCCTTTTGTGGTGTAGTGTGCCTACAGATTTTTGGTATTCAAGTCTGATATACCTGATATTCATGTAAATACAATCATGGAATCAAGAGATGCCTCGTTCTTTGAAGATGTGTTCCCACATAAAAGAAACGATGGAAATCCTGTCCCAAAAAGGACAAGAGATAACAGAGATGAGACATGTGAAGATGAAACTCATCAAGACAACGAGGAGGTTGAACCAAGAAGAAGCGTAAGGGCAAGAACTTCCAAAACATTTGGTTCGGATTTTTTGACTTATATGTTAAAACATGAACCTCAAACGTACAAGGAAGCAATGTCATCTTCTGAATCTTCGTGTTGGAAAGAAGCAATCCAAAGTGAGATTGATTCAATTCTAAGTAATAAAACTTGGGAAATTGTTAATATTCCACCTGGAATTAAACCTATTGGCTGCAAATGGATTTTCAAGAAGAAAATGAAAGAAGATGGCTTTATCGACAAGTATAAAGCCAGATTAGCAGCCAAAGGATATCATCAAAAAGGAGTAGACTTTTCTGGCACATATTCGCCAGTAACACGAATAACCTCTATGAGAATGCTAATAGAAATTGCATCGAGTTATGGTCTAGAAATTCATCAAATGGATGTAAAGACGACATTCTTAAATGGAGATTTCGATGAGGAGATCTACATGGAGCAACCTGAACGATTGATTTCCAAAGGAAATAAAAACAAAGTCTATAGATTAGTTAAATCATTATACGGACTAAAACAAGCTCCAAAGCAATGGCACACAAAATTTGATAGTGTCATGATGAGAAATGGTTTTCGTATAAATGAATGTGACAAATGTGTTTATTATAAACAACTTGGACAATCATATGTGATGATCTGTCTATATGTGGACGATATGCTAATATTCAGTCCAAATACTCAGGTAATTGAGACCATAAAGAAAATGTTGATCAACAATTTCGACATGAAAGACTTGGATGTTGCAGATGTTATTTTGGGAATAAAAATAATAAGAACACCTAATGGAATTGAGTTATCTCAGTCACATTATGTAGAAAAAGTGATTGAAAGATTTCAAAATTATGGAATTAAAGGGGTAAAAACACCTTTAATCCATCAAAAGTACTGCATAAAAACACTAATTAGAGTGTAATGCAACTGGAATATTCTCGTGTAATAGGATGTCTCATGTATCTCATGAATTGCACAAGACCAGATATAGCTTATGCAGCAAGTCGATTGAGCAGGTATACGAGCAATCCAGGGAAGGAACACTAGAAAGCACTAATGAGAGTGCTTGGATATTTAAAAAGTACCACTACATATTCCTTACATTATGGAAAATATCCTGCCGTCTTAGAAGGATATAGTGATGCAAACAGGATTGCAGATTCAGAGGAATCAAAATCAACAAGTGGTTATGTCTTTACCCTAGCAGGGGCAGCAGTGTCATGGAAATCTACTAAACAAACATGCATAGCTCGATCCACTATGGAATCAGAGTTCATTGCATTAGATAAAACAGGCAAAGAAGCAGAATGACTTCGTCATTTTTTAGATATTCCATTTTGGCCTAAACCTGTACCGGCCATATGCATACACTGTGATAACCAAGCTGCGATAAGCAGAGCGCACAACTTTGTGTATAATGGAAAGTCACGACATATTCGACGCCACAACACAGTTAGGCAGTTACTCTCAAATGGAACTATTTCCATAGATTATGTGAGAACAAATGATAACCTAGCAGATCCATTTACTAAAGGTTTATCAAGAGGGAAAATTGACTGCGAATCGAGGGGAATGGGTTCAAAAGCCTAAACCACAAAGAGTTATCTTATACGGAAACCTATCCTAGCGACTGGGGATCCCACAGACTAGGATCAATAGGCAAACCAGTTCTGAGTAAGTCAAGATGTAATGCATTTGCGTGGACATAGTCCAACTCCATTCCTATGGTGCACAATATAAATGCATGCCTACAGAAGCATCTAAAGGATAAAACTATGTTTTTTAATGATGACCATATCTTGGAAATAACAAGTGGGGTATTTGTAGGATACTCTTAATGGTTGCGATCACCTATGTTGGTGTGAGCTGGGTCGGCTCTATGAGAATATTAAAAGGCTTTTATTCTCTAAAACACTCGCAGAACCAAAAATTGTTCAGGACTAAAATGAACACAACCAAGAGACTGGATGAGAAGGGAATCAATGCTTCGTAAAGCTTATTGTCTGGATATACAATAAAGGCCGACGGTTCAAGATGAAATAATTCACCGATTAGCCAAGTACATCCGATAAGTTTTAACTAGGGAAATTTCAAAGTGAAATATCTACTTATCCATGATAAAGCATTATTCCATATGTACTCTGTGATATTTCGCTTTGTGTGGGGGATATGTATATTATCATTCATGTGGGGGATTGTTGGAATTCCTATAGAAAAAAATGAATGAAAAAAACATAAAGTCCCACATCGCCTAATATACTAAGAAAGCCAAGTATATTAATAGCTTTCTCAAGTGGAGGTTGGGGGCCTAGGGCCCCCAAATGTATGCTTCGTTGTGAGGAGGGAGATCATGCATTTCCACCACACACATGCACGCGTCGCCGTCCGTCCGTCCGACCGAACCGGGCTCGGATTTGGGTTTGCGGTTGGGTCTAATATGATACTCGTATTTTTACTGCGAACTTGACCAGGCTTTCTGACAGGTGCAGGCCATACGAACAGATGTGGCTCTGTACGGAAGCGGATGCGGGTTGAATAGGCATGAACTCAAGCGGGTGCGACCCGACTGAAGCAGACGCGGGTGAATGGATGTGTAACGACCCTAGATTTTAATTTAATTTAAATTGATAATTAAATGAAATTTTGAATAAAAATTTATAAAATTAACTATAAATGATGCGAGTTTCCCCGAATCAAATAGAAAATATATTAAGTCATATGGGTTTGAAATTTTGTATATATGAGAATATATATGTATATATTGGATTTTAAATAAATTCTTAAATAAATGATTTTTAAATAATAAATAATATACTTTGGACACAAGTATAAAAATAAATAAATAAATTGATTTAAAAATTTATAAATGATGATAATTTGAGTTATATAAAATATATGTACATAAGTTTGAAATAATTTTAAGTAAATTAAGTATTAATAATATAAGTTTAAAAATAAAGGAAAGGTAAGATTTTAAAACTTTGTCTAAGTATAAAAGTGTGTTTATACTTGAGTTAAAATTTTATAAACAAATCAAACATAATAAATACAAACAAATATAAAAGTAAGTATGCAAGACAAAGTGAAAGAACATAAAACAAAGTAAAAACAAGCAAAGTATAAAATATAAATCTATGTATGCACACTTAAACAATACAAGGCAAATTAATATAACATGTAGACCTGGAAAGAAAATAAAGTACAAAATAAACATAAACCAAGTAAACAAAAAAAAACATACAAGTATGTACACTTGCAAAAGAATACCTAAAACCTGGAAACAAGTATGCAGGCAAGTAAAGGAATCAACAAGTACAACAAAATATTATCACTTGTACAGCTGAAAATGGAGTATGGAGAGGAAAGTATACAAGGCAATAAATGCCATACATCTCAACATTTAATGCAACATCTCAGCCACGATTTGTTGTTCAAATATATCACCTGTAGCTTGTTTATTAATATTATCATGTACAAGCAAAAAGGCATATCCTGTAGACTTGTTTTTATATCAACTTCATATGCATCATCTTCTTATACTCAGTCTCATTCATTTGAACTAAAAAAAAAGAAAAGAAAAAAAAAACTGAAATGAATATTATTTCAAAACTGGAAACAAATAAAAATCAAAGCAAGCTCATTCCTCTGTTCCTATCTTTCTTCATCAAAACCCATCAAAGTGAGTAACATTTGTTTTAAATTTTAAAAATATTGACCTGTATTGTGATAAGTATGTCTGGTCATAAACATTTATGCTCTGTGTATACTGATTTATGAATATGGATGTGTAGGCTGATGTTATAAATACTCTCTGTTTAAAGATTTTTAAACACAGGATTTTGATTCAAAAATCCATTATCACTTGATCTAATCAAAGTTAAAACTTAGCATTAAAACAAACATTGTCAGTATAACATATACTTAAGGTACAAATTTAATTAAGTTGAAAATTTTTGAAGTGCTTCTGGAAACCAAGAAGAAACTGGGCAAACTCAAAATTTGTCAAAATATAAATCTCTGGTTCCATGAATTCAGGTATGTAAGTCGAATTCACACACATTAATATGAATTTTAAAGCATTAATTCAGATTTTTAGTGATTGGGATTAAGGGCAATTTGTGTTTATCTGTTTTGGGCATTTTGAGTCGCCGTGGTCGGTCACGATGATGGGAGAGGTCAGGATTTGGGCTGGAGACGCGGGAGCTTGTGGAGGTGCTGGGAAAAATGGGTGGTGGCGTCAGTGATGACGGTGGTGGCGATAGCCGTGGTTTAAAGTTTTTAAACCTAATTTTCTGGGTTGTGTGTTTTGGTTTGGGTTTGGGTCGACCACTCGGGTTGATCGAGTGTTGAGATACTTCGGGAAGTTGAAGTTCAGGTGTTGTCGATGACGAGGCCGGAGGTGGAAGCTCTCAGATGGTCGGAGTTGGGAGGAGGCAGTGTTGACAGGTTTGGTTGTGGTGAGGTCTCTGTGTTGCCAGATTTTGGGTCAAGCTTCTCGAATTTGATTTCGAGAAGTCTGGGTAGTTCAGGCGATCGGGATGGGTTACGAGTTTGGATTGCGACTTACGAAGATGGTCGTTGATGGTCGGCGTCGGCCGTTGGAGCTGTGCAGGTGCACAAAGATGAGGGGATGTCTGGGTTGTTCAAATGTTTGGTGAGTTGTTTGGTTTCAGTAATGTCTCGAGTATTTCTCGAAGATGATAGGTGTTGCTCTCGAAGCAAAAACAGGGGTGCTTCGGGACATATGTGTTTACAGTTGAAAACTGTACCTGTTGAAGCAAGACTAAATTTTAAATTAAAATCAGGTTTAAACTGAGTTAAAAAAAAAAGCAAAGTTTAAAATGTGAACTCAAGTTCAGTTTGAAACTCAGTTTGTGAACAAATTAAGTTTTAAAAATTTAAACTTGTTTTTATTACTTTGAAATATTCAAAGGGTTAAAAAGAATTTGCATTTAAACATGGCATTTGAAATTGTAAACAAAGATTTAGATCAAAGCTTAAATCAAAAAAAATTTCCACATGTACTAAAATCTGGAAGTTTCGAAATGAATTTGGATTTCAAAGTTAAAGGCAAATTTTAAAAATCAAAAGATTTAAATCAAAGTTTAATGCTATGTTTAATCAAACAGCTTTTTAAATTGATTTGCTTTCAATTAAATATTTGAATTGGATTTGGATAAAGTTCTTGTATAAGCTGATAATTAAAATTGGTAAATGTTTAAATATACGATCATTTTGAATCTTTGAATTCATGATGAAGTTTGAATCTAAGATTAGAAGGGTAATGTTTTAATACACCTAAATATTAACTAAGTCATCAATAAAGGATGATTTATCTTAGAGATAATTAAGGTAATTAAAATGATTTACTTAATAAGGTAATTAAATAATGATTATTTTATTTATAAATTAATAAATTAGAAATAATAAAAAAATGAACTAATATAAGATAATTCTTTAAGAGAGTGATTAAGAAATGTTATTGGTTAATAAAGATAATTAACTGAGGATCATTAAGTATTGATTAAGGTGATTTATTTTAATAATTTATTGTATTGATTAACTCAGATGATAAATTATAAATTGTGTAAATATAATTACTAAATGAAAGTAATTAAGGATTAATCACTTATAGTAATTTAATTAGATCTTTTGATTTATTAAAGTTAATTAATTATGTAATTGGTTTAAAGGGTTGATTTAATTGATATGATTTATCAAGAATGATTAAATTAATTAAGTTGATCAATTTATTCATTTTGAATAATTTGTAATAGTGTAATTAGAATTGGATAATTTATTCATAAGTAATTAATTTAATTGGAGATAAATTAAATTGATTAGGATTAAAAACGATTTAATTAATCCTGCTTATAAATGATTATTAAATGCTTGACCTTACTTATAAATGATTGTATTATACGAGATGCCTTGAATTGATTATCCTATCTGATCTGTGATATCTTGTTCTGTGACTGTGTATAAATTATCCATTCATTTACATTGTTATATTATCTGTGAATCTGTGAATGGGCGATAAGCTTTATAGTTATATCGCTTATCAACTTTATTCCTGTATTCTGATCTGTGATGATTGAATGATGTTGCACTATCGTGTTAAACCCTTGACCACACTTATACACACACCAATATGGATTTCACGAGGAAATCGATTAAGTCGCAGATTTTTGAAATAGTTAAGTTTGAATTTTTAAATTCAAATGTTTTGGAAATGGAATCGGAATAAATGTGAAAAGCTTTTAGAATGAAATTTCAAAATAAAATTTATTATTTTTAAATTACTTGATTAAGTTTTGGAGTTTAAATAATTTGATTTAAATTTAAATTCAATACTTGAAATTGAATTCTATGATTTGAACTAGGGATTAACGATATTATACTAGTTATATATATGAGTTAAACCATTTTTAAAGTATTATTTTTGGGAATTTGAATTTAACCCTAAGGACTTCAACTCGTATAAATGAATCAGATTTCCAAAATGAAAACTGTTGTTTTCAAATGATAAACACTTTTAGATAAGAACTGAGATTCCAGTTCATTAGGGGAATTTCAAGATTGAATAGAGAAATGATTTTCCTAAGTTATGAATGAATTCTTTTTGAAAGCTATGAATTAAATCTGTTTATTTTTAACAGATTTAAATTGATGATTTGTTTAAATCAAATTGAAATGAAATTGTTTTGAAGGCTATAAGTTAAATCTTTGATTTAAAGATTTAACGAGTTAATCAAATTGAAATGAAAATTGATTTGGACAATCTGTGAATGAATCTTTTATTTAAAAGATTAAAATGTGAAAATTGTTTAAACCGTTAAAGGTTGTGAAAATGAATCTTTTTGTTTAAAGATTGAAAATGGTAAGTTATTTAAACCATTTCAAGAAAAGTTTTGGGAAATAAGTTGTGACTTAATTGAAATCCCAATATCCATATATTTTTAAAATATTTTCGCTCAATATTCGGTTTAGCCGGGAAAGGACCTTTGTGTCGTATAACCCATTCCGAATATGTGATATGTCGTTATGGATAGCATTTGAAGACCGGTGATGAAGACCGGGTATTTGCGAAAGCGATAGGATGACCTATCGATTGTTTCTGCACCGAGTCGCGCCGGTATAGAAACTCCCTAAGTGATGGGAAAATCCGATCGGGATTGTGAATATCCGGGTTGCAAGGACTTCTTTGTAAGTGCCTTCGGTTCTGTTCGAACCCAGAACAGACTTGTATGGATTGTATGTCTGACATTACAAATTGAGATATAAAGCCGATTTCTTTCAAATATATTTCTGTTGGTGGCGAAGAATTTATTCTTTTAGCTTAACACCCTTCTCTGAGACGTACGAGCTCAGAGGTTATATAGTTGAAGGTTATCAGCGATATGTTCCCAATTTGGTAATGTGACATACTGAGTGTTGCTGTGAAATGATCATTATGTTGATTATTTATGATAGGATCATTTGTGTGATCGTCTATCCCGGTGATCATTTCTATGATCATTTGTTGACCCAAAGCATGGCTTTTGTATAAAGTATGTTTTTGTGGACGTGACTTCGTCGAGCCTCACACCCCGGAAATGGTCAAAACAGGAAAGATGCGGCAAGGTTATGAGGGGTAGCTCCCTTTAGGGTATGTGCGTTTCCTTCTGGATAGAGGTGGTATCATGGTATGGAGCCCAGATATTTAACCTATGTGGTTACTACGAATTTATTCCTTTGTGGTTGTTGGTTATCGGGATCCCGTGAGAAAGGTCGTTTACGATCGGGGAATGGCGTGCTCGTGTCAGTAGTTACCCAGTTAGGGGTAACCCGGCCTTGTGTTGGTAGAGTTCTGGTTTGGTTCTCGGGAATGTCCTTCCAGAGGCATTCTCATGTGGCAATGGGAAGTTCCTTGGCCTGATCATTTGTTGGAAATCCAAAGAAACAATACGATCTTGTACGGTATTAGTTGTAGAACCTATCATTCACTTATGGTGGCGCCCCACTGTTTGGATGATAGCTATAGTAGGCATACGATAATGGTCGTATGTTGGCTAAGATTTATATTCTACTGTCGAAATGAATTTTTCTTACACTATGCACTAGTAATAATATCAAATGTTTCCTTTTAATGCGTATCAAGCATCTTTGACTATCATAAGGAGAAATCTCCTCCGATTCTGCGTTTGCATTGTGTGTGTGTGCGGGAGGCCTTATGGTAGTCTCATTTCTAAAAAGCATTGCGAATTGACTTTGAAAATATTTCTTTGTTTGTTTTTAAAGATAAACTGTTTTTGTTGCTCACACCAGTCCTACGACTGATCCGGAGTTTATTGTTTCTTTCCTAAACTCTGGGTGCTCATTATATTTCTACACGAGCAGTCTAGAGTTGGGTTTTTCAGATAGTTAGATATAGTGGATTATCTGGAGTTAGCTCAGTCTTTGGACCGCACCAGTCTTGCTAAGCTTTGGGCTATGTGATGGGGGGTTCGAGCTTTTGCTGGATTGATTCTTGGAAATAGAGTTGCATTTATTCTTGGAGTTCTCTTTTGAAGACTATCTCAGAGTTATATTGTTCCGTATGCTAGATGTTATCTATTTTTCTTTTCCGCTGCAATTTTATTGTATCATATCTCTGATGTATATTGATATCTATTGGATCATCTGTTGTATCAGATATTGTATCAAAGCTGTATATCAATATATTATTCTTTTATTCCGCTGTGTTGTTTACTTAATGATTGTTATAAGCTCCGGCGAATCAGATTTGAACGGTCGAATCTATGGCATTCAAATACGATTTGAAGTATGGATGTCGATTTTTGAGCGGGCAAAATCCGAGTCGTTACATTTGGTATCAGAGCTAAGGGTTGAACTTTAGCTCAGGAGTGTAACACATTAAGTAGCTCATTAGAGATAGGATGAAGTAAATCCTAGAATGAGTAATCCTTAAGATATCCGTTTTAATGCCTCAGTAAATTCTCTTACTATCTACTGATAGTGAGTATGAGTGCAAGAAGAGAACGAGATAGAGGACAGGGGAATGCGACTAAAATTGGTCAATACCCTGCAACAGTGGAAATAACTTTCTTATCAATTTCTTTGATTCGTTTCTACATTCTTTTGAAATTCTTCGTGACAGCTCCACAAAGAAGTTTCGATGCGATGATGGCCCTACGAATCGTTGTAGAAAATTCTTACTTCGTATCTTCATCGATTTCTTATCAATTTCTGATTTAAACTTTAATGAATTTGAAATTTAGAATTAAAATTTTGAATAAATTGGAAATTTTAAATTGAGTTAAAAATTGATTAATAGAATATGAAGGATAATTTGAATTGTATCGATAAAACGATTTCGTTTAAAACCAAACTTTGAAATTTTGTTCTAATTTGTTGGGTTGGTTGAAGTCCGAAGAGGGACAAATTGGTATATATTCTGAGATATTCCGACTTGAGTTTGGAATTCATATCTTAAGTTTGAGGAATTATAGGAAATCGAATCTGTCTGTCTCTGTGTTGTTTTCGTGCCTGCAAATTTCGAGGACGAAATTCTTTTAAGGGGGGAAGTCTGTAAAGACCCTAGATTTTAATTTAATTTAAATTGATAATTAAATGAAATTTTGAATAAAAATTTATAAAATTAATTATAAATGATGCGAGTTTCCCCGAATCAAATAGAAAATATATTAAGTCATATGGGTTTGAAATTTTGTATATATGAGAATATATATGTATATATTGGATTTTAAATAAATTCTTAAATAAATGATTTTTAAATAATAAATAATATACTTTGGACACAAGTATAAAAATAAATAAATAAATTGATTTAAAAATTTATAAATGATGATAATTTGAGTTATATAAAATATATGTACATAAGTTTGAAATAATTTTAAGTAAATTAAGTATTTAATAATATAAGTTTAAAAATAAAGGAAAGGTAAGATTTTAAAACTTTGTCTAAGTATAAAAGTGTGTTTATACTTGAGTTAAAATTTTATAAACAAATCAAACATAATAAATACAAACAAATATAAAAGTAAGTATGCAAGACAAAGTGAAAGAACATAAAACAAAGTAAAGACAAGCAAAGTATAAAATATAAATCTATGTATGCACACTTAAACAATACAAGGCAAATTAATATAACATGTAGACCTGGAAAGAAAATAAAGTACAAAATAAACATAAACCAAGTAAACAAAAAAATACATACAAGTATGTACACTTGCAAAAGAATACCTAAAACCTGGAAACAAGAATGCAGGCAAGTAAAGGAATCAACAAGTACAACAAAATATTATCACTTGTACAGCTGAAAATGGAGTATGGAGAGGAAAGTATACAAGGCAATAAATGCCATACATCTCAACATTTAATGCAACATCTCAGCCACGATTTGTTGTTCAAATATATCACCTGTAGCTTGTTTATTAATATTATCATGTACAAGCAAAAAGGCATATCCTGTAGACTTGTTTTTATATCAACTTCATATGCATCATCTTCTTATACTCAGTCTCATTCATTTGAACTAAAAAAAAAAGAAAAGCAAAAAAAAAAAACTGAAATGAATATTATTTCAAAACTGGAAACAAATAAAAATCAAAGCAAGCTCATTCCTCTGTTCCTATCTTTCTTCATCAAAACCCATCAAAGTGAGTAACATTTGTTTTAAATTTTAAAAATATTGACCTGTATTGTGATAAGTATGTCTGGTCATAAACATTTATGCTCTGTGTATACTGATTTATGAATATGGATGTGTAGGCTGATGTTATAAATACTCTCTGTTTAAAGATTTTTAAACACAGGATTTTGATTCAAAAATCAATTATCACTTGATCTAATCAAAGTTAAAACTTAGCATTAAAACAAACATTGTCAGTATAACATATACTTAAGGTACAAATTTAATTAAGTTGAAAAATTTTGAAGTGCTTCTGGAAACCAAGAAGAAACTGGGCAAACTCAAAATTTGTCAAAATATAAATCTCTGGTTCCATGAATTCAGGTATGTAAGTCGAATTCACACACATTAATATGAATTTTAAAGCAGTAATTCAGATTTTTAGTGATTGGGATTAAGGGCAATTTGTGTTTATCTGTTTTGGGCATTTTGAGTCGCCGTGGTCGGTCACGATGATGGGAGAGGTCAGGATTTGGGCTGGAGACGCGGGAGCTTATGGAGGTGCTGGGAAAAATGGGTGGTGGCGTCAATGATGACGGTGGTGGCGATAGCCGTGGTTTAAAGTTTTTAAACCTAATTTTCTGGGTTGTGTGTTTTGGTTTGGGTTTGGGTCGACCACTCGGGTTGATCGAGTGTTGAGATACTTCGGGAAGTTGAAGTTCAGGTGTTGTCGATGATGAGGCCGGAGGTGGAAGCTCTCAGATGGTCGGAGTTGGGAGGAGGCAGTGTTGACAGGTTTGGTTGTGGTGAGGTCTCTGTGTTGCCAGATTTTGGGTCAAGCTTCTCGAATTTGATTTCGAGAAGTCTGGGTAGTTCAGGCGATCGGGATGGGTTACGAGTTTGGATTGCGACTTACGAAGATGGTCGTTGATGGTCGGCGTCGGCCGTTGGAGCTGTGCAGGTGCACAAAGATGAGGGGATGTCTGGGTTGTTCAAATGTTTGGTGAGTTGTTTGGTTTCAGTAATGTCTCGAGTATTTCTCGAAGATGATAGGTGTTGCTCTCGAAGCAAAAACAGGGGTGCTTCGGGACATATGTGTTTACAGTTGAAAACTGTACCTGTTGAAGCAAGACTAAATTTTAAATTAAAATCAGGTTTAAACTGAGTTTAAAAAAAAAAGCAAAGTTTAAAATGTGAACTCAAGTTCAGTTTGAAACTCAGTTTGTGAACAAATTAAGTTTTAAAAATTTAAACTTGTTTTTATTACTTTGAAGTATTCAAAGGGTTAAAAAGAATTTGCATTTAAACATGGCATTTGAAATTGTAAACAAAGATTTAGATCAAAGCTTAAATCAAAAAAAAATTTCCACATGTACTAAAATCTGGAAGTTTCGAAATGAATTTGGATTTCAAAGTTAAAGGCAAATTTTAAAAATCAAAAGATTTAAATCAAAGTTTAAAGCTATGTTTAATCAAACAGCTTTTTAAATTGATTTGCTTTCAATTAAATATTTGAATTGGATTTGGATAAAGTTCTTGTATAAGCTGATAATTAAAATTGGTAAATGTTTAAATATACGATCATTTTGAATCTTTGAATTCATGATGAAGTTTGAATCTAAGATTAGAAGGGTAATGTTTTAATACACCTAAATATTAACTAAGTCATCAATAAAGGATGATTTATCTTAGAGATAATTAAGGTAATTAAAATGATTTACTTAATAAGGTAATTAAATAATGATTATTTTATTTATAAATTAATAAATTAGAAATAATAAAAAAATGAACTAATATAAGATAATTCTTTAAGAGAGTGATTAAGAAATGTTATTGGTTAATAAAGATAATTAACTGAGGATCATTAAGTATTGATTAAGGTGATTTATTTTAATAATTTATTGTATTGATTAACTCAGATGATAAATTATAAATTGTGTAAATATAATTACTAAATGAAAGTAATTAAGGATTAATCACTTATAGTAATTTAATTAGATCTTTTGATTTATTAAAGTTAATTAATTATGTAATTGGTTTAAAGGGTTGATTTAATTGATATGATTTATCAAGAATGATTAAATTAATTAAGTTGATCAATTTATTCATTTTGAATAATTTGTAATAGTGTAATTAGAATTGGATAATTTATTCATAAGTAATTAATTTAATTGGAGATAAATTAAATTGATTAGGATTAAAAACGATTTAATTAATCCTGCTTATAAATGATTATTAAATGCTTGACCTTACTTATAAATGATTGTATTATACGAGATGCCTTGAATTGATTATCCTATCTGATCTGTGATATCTTGTTCTGTGACTGTGTATAAATTATCCATTCATTTACATTGTTATATTATCTGTGAATCTGTGAATGGGCGATAAGCTTTATAGTTATATCGCTTATCAACTTTATTCCTGTATTCTGATCTGTGATGATTGAATGATGTTGCACTATCGTGTTAAACCCTTGACCACACTTATACACACACCAATATGGATTTCACGAGGAAATCGATTAAGTCGCAGATTTTTGAAATAGTTAAGTTTGAATTTTTAAATTCAAATGTTTTGGAAATGGAATCAGAATAAATGTGAAAAGCTTTTAGAATGAAATTTCAAAATAAAATTTATTATTTTTAAATTACTTGATTAAGTTTTGGAGTTTAAATAATTTGATTTAAATTTAAATTCAATACTTGAAATTGAATTCTATGATTTGAACTAGGGATTAACGATATTATACTAGTTATATATATGAGTTAAACCATTTTTAAAGTATTATTTTTGGGAATTTGAATTTAACCCTAAGGACTTCAACTCGTATAAATGAATCAGATTTCCAAAATGAAAACTGTTGTTTTCAAATGATAAACACTTTTAGATAAGAACTGAGATTCCAGTTCATTAGGGGAATTTCAAGATTGAATAGAGAAATGATTTTCCTAAGTTATGAATGAATTCTTTTTGAAAGCTATGAATTAAATCTGTTTATTTTTAACAGATTTAAATTGATGATTTGTTTAAATCAAATTGAAATGAAATTGTTTTGAAGGCTATAAGTTAAATCTTTGATTTAAAGATTTAACGAGTTAATCAAATTGAAATGAAAATTGATTTGGACAATCTGTGAATGAATCTTTTATTTAAAAGATTAAAATGTGAAAATTGTTTAAACTGTTAAAGGTTGTGAAAATGAATCTTTTTGTTTAAAGATTGAAAATGGTAATTTATTTAAACCATTTCAAGAAAAGTTTTGGGAAATAAGTTGTGACTTAATTGAAATCCCAATATCCATATATTTTTAAAATATTTTCGCTCACTATTCGGTTTAGCCGGGAAAGGACCTTTGTGTCGTATAACCCATTCCGAATATGTGATATGTCGTTATGGATAGCATTTGAAGACCGGTGATGAAGACCGGGTATTTGCGAAAGCGATAGGATGACCTATCGATTGTTTCTGCATCGAGTCGCGCCGGTATAGAAACTCCCTAAGTGATGGGAAAATCCGATCGGGATTGTGAATATCCGGGTTGCAAGGACTTCTTTGTAAGTGCCTTCGGTTCTGTTCGAACCCAGAACAGACTTGTATGGATTGTATGTCTGACATTACAAATTGAGATATAAAGCCGATTTCTTTCAAATATATTTCTGTTGGTGGCGAAGAATTTATTCTTTTAGCTTAACACCCTTCTCTGAGACGTACGAGCTCAGAGGTTATATAGTTGAAGGTTATCAGCGATATGTTCCCAATTTGGTAATGTGACATACTGAGTGTTGCTGTGAAATGATCATTATGTTGATTATTTATGATAGGATCATTTGTGTGATCGTCTATCCCGGTGATCATTTCTATGATCATTTGTTGACCCAAAGCATGGCTTTTGTATAAAGTATGTTTTTGTGGACGTGACTTCGTCGAGCCTCACACCCCGGAAATGGTCAAAACAGGAAAGATGCGGCAAGGTTATGAGGGGTAGCTCCCTTTAGGGTATGTGCGTTTCCTTCTGGATGGAGGTGGTATCATGGTATGGAGCCCAGATATTTAACCTATGTGGTTACTACGAATTTATTCCTTTGTGGTTGTTGGTTATCGGGATCCCGTGAGAAAGGTCGTTTACGATCGGGGAATGGCGTGCTCGTGTCAGTAGTTACCCAGTTAGGGGTAACCCGGCCTTGTGTTGGCAGAGTTCTGGTTTGGTTCTCGGGAATGTCCTTCCAGAGGCATTCTCATGTGGCAATGGGAAGTTCCTTGGCCTGATCATTTGTTGGAAATCCAAAGAAACAATACGATCTTGTACGGTATTAGTTGTAGAACCTATCATTCAGTTATGGTGGCGCCCCACTGTTTGGATGATAGCTATAGTAGGCATACGATAATGGTCGTATGTTGGCTAAGATTTATATTCTACTGTCGAAATGAATTTTTCTTACACTATGCACTAGTAATAATATCAAATGTTTCCTTTTAATGCGTATCAAGCATCTTTGACTATCATAAGGAGAAATCTCCTCCGATTCTGCGTTTGCATTGTGTGTGTGTGCGGGAGGCCTTATGGTAGTCTCATTTCTAAAAAGCATTGTGAATTGACTTTGAAAATATTTCTTTGTTTGTTTTTAAAGATAAACTGTTTTTGTTGCTCACACCAGTCCTACGACTGATCCGGAGTTTATTGTTTCTTTCCTAAACTCTGGGTGCTCATTATATTTCTACACGAGCAGTCTAGAGTTGGGTTTTTCAGATAGTTAGATATAGTGGATTATCTGGAGTTAGCTCAGTCTTTGGACCGCACCAGTCTTGCTAAGCTTTGGGCTATGTGATGGGGGGTTCGAGCTTTTGCTGGATTGATTCTTGGAAATGGAGTTGCATTTATTCTCGGAGTTCTCTTTTGAAGACTATCTCAGAGTTATATTGTTCCGTATGCTAGATGTTATCTATTTTTCTTTTCCGCTGC
Source organism: Allium cepa (assembly GCA_030765085.1). Classification (NCBI taxonomy): domain Eukaryota; kingdom Viridiplantae; phylum Streptophyta; class Magnoliopsida; order Asparagales; family Amaryllidaceae; genus Allium; species Allium cepa. The sequence goes on along the minus strand of CM060937.1, from coordinate 571,763,910 downwards.
AATTTTATTGTATCATATCTCTGATGTATATTGATATCTATTGGATCATCTGTTGTATCAGATATTGTATCAAAGCTGTATATCAATATATTATTCTTTTATTCCGCTGTGTTGTTTACTTAATGATTGTTATAAGCTCCGGCGAATCGGATTTGAACGGTCGAATCTATGGCATTCAAATACGATTTGAAGTATGGATGTCGATTTTTGAGCGGGCAAAATCCGAGTCGTTACATTTGGTATCAGAGCTAAGGGTTGAACTTTAGCTCAGGAGTGTAACACATTAAGTAGCTCATTAGAGATAGGATGAAGTAAATCCTAGAATGAGTAATCCTTAAGATATCCGTTTTAATGCCTCAGTAAATTCTCTTACTATCTACTGATAGTGAGTATGAGTGCAAGAAGAGAACGAGATAGAGGACAGGGGAATGCGACTAAAATTGGCCAATACCCTGCAACAGTGGAAATAACTTTCTTATCAATTTCTTTGATTCGTTTCTACATTCTTTTGAAATTCTTCGTGACAGCTCCACAAAGAAGTTTCGATGCGATGATGGCCCTACGAATCGTTGTAGAAAATTCTTACTTCGTATCTTCATCGATTTCTTATCAATTTCTGATTTAAACTTTAATGAATTTGAAATTTAGAATTAAAATTTTGAATAAATTGGAAATTTTAAATTGAGTTAAAAATTGATTAATAGAATATGAAGGATAATTTGAATTGTATCGATAAAACGATTTCGTTTAAAACCAAACTTTGAAATTCTGTTCTAATTTGTTGGGTTGGTTGAAGTCCGAAGAGGGACAAATTGGTATATATTCTGAGATATTCCGACTTGAGTTTGGAATTCATATCTTAAGTTTGAGGAATTATAGGAAATCGAATCTGTCTGTCTCTGTGTTGTTTTCGTGCCTGCAAATTTCGAGGACGAAATTCTTTTAAGGGGGGAAGTCTGTAACGACCCTAGATTTTAATTTAATTTAAATTGATAATTAAATGAAATTTTGTATAAAAATTTATAAAATTAATTATAAATGATGCGAGTTTCCCCGAATCAAATAGAAAATATATTAAGTCATATGGGTTTGAAATTTTGTATATATGAGAATATATACGTATATATTGGATTTTAAATAAATTCTTAAATAAATGATTTTTAAATAATAAATAATATACTTTGGACACAAGTATAAAAATAAATAAATAAATTGATTTAAAAATTTATAAATGATGACAATTTGAGTTATATAAAATATTTTTACATAAGTTTGAAATAATTTTAAGTAAATTAAGTATTTAATAATATAAGTTTAAAAATAAAGGAAAGGTAAGATTTTAAAACTTTGTCTAAGTATAAAAGTGTGTTTATACTTGAGTTAAAATTTTATAAACAAATCAAACATAATAAATACAAACAAATATAAAAGTAAGTATGCAAGACAAAGTGAAAGAACATAAAACAAAGTAAAGACAAGCAAAGTATAAAATATAAATCTATGTATGCACACTTAAACAATACAAGGCAAATTAATATAACATGTAGACCTGGAAAGAAAATAAAGTACAAAATAAACATAAACCAAGTAAACAGAAAAATACATACAAGTATGTACACTTGCAAAAGAATACCTAAAACCTGGAAACAAGAATGCAGGCAAGTAAAGGAATCAACAAGTACAACAAAATATTATCACTTGTACAGCTGAAAATGGAGTATGGAGAGGAAAGTATACAAGGCAATAAATGCCATACATCTCAACATTTAATGCAACATCTCAGCCACGATTTGTTGTTCAAATATATCACCTGTAGCTTGTTTATTAATATTATCATGTACAAGCAAAAAGGCATATCCTGTAGACTTGTTTTTATATCAACTTCATATGCATCATCTTCTTATACTCAGTCTCATTCATTTGAACTAAAAAAAAAGAAAAGAAAAAAAAAAAACTGAAATGAATATTATTTCAAAACTGGAAACAAATAAAAATCAAAGCAAGCTCATTCCTCTGTTCCTATCTTTCTTCATCAAAACCCATCAAAGTGAGTAACATTTGTTTTAAATTTTAAAAATATTGACCTGTATTGTGATAAGTATGTCTGGTCATAAACATTTATGCTCTGTGTATACTGATTTATGAATATGGATGTGTAGGCTGATGTTATAAATACTCTCTGTTTAAAGATTTTTAAACACAGGATTTTGATTCAAAAATCAATTATCACTTGATCTAATCAAAGTTAAAACTTAGCATTAAAACAAACATTGTCAGTATAACATATACTTAAGGTACAAATTTAATTAAGTTGAAAAATTTTGAAGTGCTTCTGGAAACCAAGAAGAAACTGGGCAAACTCAAAATTTGTCAAAATATAAATCTCTGGTTCCATGAATTCAGGTATGTAAGTCGAATTCACACACATTAATATGAATTTTAAAGCAGTAATTCAGATTTTTAGTGATTGGGATTAAGGGCAATTTGTGTTTATCTGTTTTGGGCATTTTGAGTCGCCGTGGTCGGTCACGATGATGGGAGAGGTCAGGATTTGGGCTGGAGACGCGGGAGTTTATGGAGGTGCTGGGAAAAATGGGTGGTGGCGTCAATGATGACGGTGGTGGCGATAGCCGTGGTTTAAAGTTTTTAAACCTAATTTTCTGGGTTGTGTGTTTTGGTTTGGGTTTGGGTCGACCACTCGGGTTGATCGAGTGTTGAGATACTTCGGGAAGTTGAAGTTCAGGTGTTGTCGATGATGAGGCCGGAGGTGGAAGCTCTCAGATGGTCGGAGTTGGGAGGAGGCAGTGTTGACAGGTTTGGTTGTGGTGAGGTCTCTGTGTTGCCAGATTTTGGGTCAAGCTTCTCGAATTTGATTTCGAGAAGTCTGGGTAGTTCAGGCGATCGGGATGGGTTACGAGTTTGGATTGCGACTTACGAAGATGGTCGTTGATGGTCGGCGTCGGCCGTTGGAGCTGTGCAGGTGCACAAAGATGAGGGGATGTCTGGGTTGTTCAAATGTTTGGTGAGTTGTTTGGTTTCAGTAATGTCTCGAGTATTTCTCGAAGATGATAGGTGTTGCTCTCGAAGCAAAAACAGGGGTGCTTCGGGACATATGTGTTTACAGTTGAAAACTGTACCTGTTGAAGCAAGACTAAATTTTAAATTAAAATCAGGTTTAAACTGAGTTTAAAAAAAAAAGCAAAGTTTAAAATGTGAACTCAAGTTCAGTTTGAAACTCAGTTTGTGAACAAATTAAGTTTTAAAAATTTAAACTTGTTTTTATTACTTTGAAGTATTCAAAGGGTTAAAAAGAATTTGCATTTAAACATGGCATTTGAAATTGTAAACAAAGATTTAGATCAAAGCTTAAATCAAAATTTTTTTTCCACATGTACTAAAATCTGGAAGTTTCGAAATGAATTTGGATTTCAAAGTTAAAGGCAAATTTTAAAAATCAAAAGATTTAAATCAAAGTTTAAAGCTATGTTTAATCAAACAGCTTTTTAAATTGATTTGCTTTCAATTAAATATTTGAATTGGATTTGGATAAAGTTCTTGTATAAGCTGATAATTAAAATTGGTAAATGTTTAAATATACGATCATTTTGAATCTTTGAATTCATGATGAAGTTTGAATCTAAGATTAGAACGGTAATGTTTTAATACACCTAAATATTAACTAAGTCATCAATAAAGGATGATTTATCTTAGAGATAATTAAGGTAATTAAAATGATTTACTTAATAAGGTAATTAAATAATGATTATTTTATTTATAAATTAATAAATTAGAAATAATAAAAAAATGAACTAATATAAGATAATTCTTTAAGAGAGTGATTAAGAAATGTTATTGGTTAATAAAGATAATTAACTGAGGATCATTAAGTATTGATTAAGGTGATTTATTTTAATAATTTATTGTATTGATTAACTCAGATGATAAATTATAAATTGTGTAAATATAATTACTAAATGAAAGTAATTAAGGATTAATCACTTATAGTAATTTAATTAGATCTTTTGATTTATTAAAGTTAATTAATTATGTAATTGGTTTAAAGGGTTGATTTAATTGATATGATTTATCAAGAATGATTAAATTAATTAAGTTGATCAATTTATTCATTTTGAATAATTTGTAATAGTGTAATTAGAATTGGATAATTTATTCATAAGTAATTAATTTAATTGGAGATAAATTAAATTGATTAGGATTAAAAACGATTTAATTAATCCTGCTTATAAATGATTATTAAATGCTTGACCTTACTTATAAATGATTGTATTATACGAGATGCCTTGAATTGATTATCCTATCTGATCTGTGATATCTTGTTCTGTGACTGTGTATAAATTATCCATTCATTTACATTGTTATATTATCTGTGAATCTGTGAATGGGCGATAAGCTTTATAGTTATATCGCTTATCAACTTTATTCCTGTATTCTGATCTGTGATGATTGAATGATGTTGCACTATCGTGTTAAACCCTTGACCACACTTATACACACACCAATATGGATTTCACGAGGAAATCGATTAAGTCGCAGATTTTTGAAATAGTTAAGTTTGAATTTTTAAATTCAAATGTTTTGGAAATGGAATCAGAATAAATGTGAAAAGCTTTTAGAATGAAATTTCAAAATAAAATTTATTATTTTTAAATCACTTGATTAAGTTTTGGAGTTTAAATAATTTGATTTAAATTTAAATTCAATACTTGAAATTGAATTCTATGATTTGAACTAGGGATTAACGATATTATACTAGTTATATATATGAGTTAAACCATTTTTAAAGTATTATTTTTGGGAATTTGAATTTAACCCTAAGGACTTCAACTCGTATAAATGAATCAGATTTCCAAAATGAAAACTGTTGTTTTCAAATGATAAACACTTTTAGATAAGAACTGAGATTCCAGTTCATTAGGGGAATTTCAAGATTGAATAGAGAAATGATTTTCCTAAGTTATGAATGAATTCTTTTTGAAAGCTATGAATTAAATCTGTTTATTTTTAACAGATTTAAATTGATGATTTGTTTAAATCAAATTGAAATGAAATTGTTTTGAAGGCTATAAGTTAAATCTTTGATTTAAAGATTTAACGAGTTAATCAAATTGAAATGAAAATTGATTTGGACAATCTGTGAATGAATCTTTTATTTAAAAGATTAAAATGTGAAAATTGTTTAAACCGTTAAAGGTTGTGAAAATGAATCTTTTTGTTTAAAGATTGAAAATGGTAATTTATTTAAACCATTTCAAGAAAAGTTTTGGGAAATAAGTTGTGACTTAATTGAAATCCCAATATCCATATATTTTTAAAATATTTTCGCTCACTATTCGGTTTAGCCGGGAAAGGACCTTTGTGTCGTATAACCCATTCCGAATATGTGATATGTCGTTATGGATAGCATTTGAAGACCGGTGATGAAGACCGGGTATTTGCGAAAGCGATAGGATGACCTATCGATTGTTTCTGCACCGAGTCGCGCCGGTATAGAAACTCCCTAAGTGATGGGAAAATCCGATCGGGATTGTGAATATCCGGGTTGCAAGGACTTCTTTGTAAGTGCCTTCGGTTCTGTTCGAACCCAGAACAGACTTGTATGGATTGTATGTCTGACATTACAAATTGAGATATAAAGCCGATTTCTTTCAAATATATTTCTGTTGGTGGCGAAGAATTTATTCTTTTAGCTTAACACCCTTCTCTGAGACGTACGAGCTCAGAGGTTATATAGTTGAAGGTTATCAGCGATATGTTCCCAATTTGGTAATGTGACATACTGAGTGTTGCTGTGAAATGATCATTATGTTGATTATTTATGATAGGATCATTTGTGTGATCGTCTATCCCGGTGATCATTTCTATGATCATTTGTTGACCCAAAGCATGGCTTTTGTATAAAGTATGTTTTTGTGGACGTGACTTCGTCGAGCCTCACACCCCGGAAATGGTCAAAACAGGAAAGATGCGGCAAGGTTATGAGGGGTAGCTCCCTTTAGGGTATGTGCGTTTCCTTCTGGATGGAGGTGGTATCATGGTATGGAGCCCAGATATTTAACCTATGTGGTTACTACGAATTTATTCCTTTGTGGTTGTTGGTTATCGGGATCCCGTGAGAAAGGTCGTTTACGATCGGGGAATGGCGTGCTCGTGTCAGTAGTTACCCAGTTAGGGGTAACCCGGCCTTGTGTTGGCAGAGTTCTGGTTTGGTTCTCGGGAATGTCCTTCCAGAGGCATTCTCATGTGGCAATGGGAAGTTCCTTGGCCTGATCATTTGTTGGAAATCCAAAGAAACAATACGATCTTGTACGGTATTAGTTGTAGAACCTATCATTCAGTTATGGTGGCGCCCCACTGTTTGGATGATAGCTATAGTAGGCATACGATAATGGTCGTATGTTGGCTAAGATTTATATTCTACTGTCGAAATGAATTTTTCTTACACTATGCACTAGTAATAATATCAAATGTTTCCTTTTAATGCGTATCAAGCATCTTTGACTATCATAAGGAGAAATCTCCTCCGATTCTGCGTTTGCATTGTGTGTGTGTGCGGGAGGCCTTATGGTAGTCTCATTTCTAAAAAGCATTGCGAATTGACTTTGAAAATATTTCTTTGTTTGTTTTTAAAGATAAACTGTTTTTGTTGCTCACACCAGTCCTACGACTGATCCGGAGTTTATTGTTTCTTTCCTAAACTCTGGGTGCTCATTATATTTCTACACGAGCAGTCTAGAGTTGGGTTTTTCAGATAGTTAGATATAGTGGATTATCTGGAGTTAGCTCAGTCTTTGGACCGCACCAGTCTTGCTAAGCTTTGGGCTATGTGATGGGGGGTTCGAGCTTTTGCTGGATTGATTCTTGGAAATGGAGTTGCATTTATTCTCGGAGTTCTCTTTTGAAGACTATCTCAGAGTTATATTGTTCCGTATGCTAGATGTTATCTATTTTTCTTTTCCGCTGCAATTTTATTGTATCATATCTCTGATGTATATTGATATCTATTGGATCATCTGTTGTATCAGATATTGTATCAAAGCTGTATATCAATATATTATTCTTTTATTCCGCTGTGTTGTTTACTTAATGATTGTTATAAGCTCCGGCGAATCGGATTTGAACGGTCGAATCTATGGCATTCAAATACGATTTGAAGTATGGATGTCGATTTTTGAGCGGGCAAAATCTGAGTCGTTACATTTGGTATCAGAGCTAAGGGTTGAACTTTAGCTCAGGAGTGTAACACATTAAGTAGCTCATTAGAGATAGGATGAAGTAAATCCTAGAATGAGTAATCCTTAAGATATCCGTTTTAATGCCTCAGTAAATTCTCTTACTATCTACTGATAGTGAGTATGAGTGCAAGAAGAGAACGAGATAGAGGACAGGGGAATGCGACTAAAATTGGTCAATACCCTGCAACAGTGGAAATAACTTTCTTATCAATTTCTTTGATTCGTTTCTACATTCTTTTGAAATTCTTCGTGACAGCTCCACAAAGAAGTTTCGATGCGATGATGGCCCTACGAATCGTTGTAGAAAATTCTTACTTCGTATCTTCATCGATTTCTTATCAATTTCTGATTTAAACTTTAATGAATTTGAAATTTAGAATTAAAATTTTGAATAAATTGGAAATTTTAAATTGAGTTAAAAATTGATTAATAGAATATGAAGGATAATTTGAATTGTATCGATAAAACGATTTCGTTTAAAACCAAACTTTGAAATTTTGTTCTAATTTGTTGGGTTGGTTGAAGTCCGAAGAGGGACAAATTGGTATATATTCTGAGATATTCCGACTTGAGTTTGGAATTCATATCTTAAGTTTGAGGAATTATAGGAAATCGAATCTGTCTGTCTCTGTGTTGTTTTCGTGCCTGCAAATTTCGAGGACGAAATTCTTTTAAGGGGGGAAGTCTGTAACGACCCTAGATTTTAATTTAATTTAAATTGATAATTAAATGAAATTTTGAATAAAAATTTATAAAATTAATTATAAATGATGCGAGTTTCCCCGAATCAAATAGAAAATATATTAAGTCATATGGGTTTGAAATTTTGTATATATGAGAATATATATGTATATATTGGATTTTAAATAAATTCTTAAATAAATGATTTTTAAATAATAAATAATATACTTTGGACACAAGTATAAAAATAAATAAATAAATTGATTTAAAAATTTATAAATGATGATAATTTGAGTTATATAAAATATATGTACATAAGTTTGAAATAATTTTAAGTAAATTAAGTATTTAATAATATAAGTTTAAAAATAAAGGAAAGGTAAGATTTTAAAACTTTGTCTAAGTATAAAAGTGTGTTTATACTTGAGTTAAAATTTTATAAACAAATCAAACATAATAAATACAAACAAATATAAAAGTAAGTATGCAAGACAAAGTGAAAGAACATAAAACAAAGTAAAGACAAGCAAAGTATAAAATATAAATCTATGTATGCACACTTAAACAATACAAGGCAAATTAATATAACATGTAGACCTGGAAAGAAAATAAAGTACAAAATAAACATAAACCAAGTAAACAAAAAAATACATACAAGTATGTACACTTGCAAAAGAATACCTAAAACCTGGAAACAAGAATGCAGGCAGGTAAAGGAATCAACAAGTACAACAAAATATTATCACTTGTACAGCTGAAAATGGAGTATGGAGAGGAAAGTATACAAGGCAATAAATGCCATACATCTCAACATTTAATGCAACATCTCAGCCACGATTTGTTGTTCAAATATATCACCTGTAGCTTGTTTATTAATATTATCATGTACAAGCAAAAAGGCATATCCTGTAGACTTGTTTTTATATCAACTTCATATGCATCATCTTCTTATACTCAGTCTCATTCATTTGAACTAAAAAAAAAAAAAAGAAAAAAAAAAACTGAAATGAATATTATTTCAAAACTGGAAACAAATAAAAATCAAAGCAAGCTCATTCCTCTGTTCCTATCTTTCTTCATCAAAACCCATCAAAGTGAGTAACATTTGTTTTAAATTTTAAAAATATTGACCTGTATTGTGATAAGTATGTCTGGTCATAAACATTTATGCTCTGTGTATACTGATTTATGAATATGGATGTGTAGGCTGATGTTATAAATACTCTCTGTTTAAAGATTTTTAAACACAGGATTTTGATTCAAAAATCAATTATCACTTGATCTAATCAAAGTTAAAACTTAGCATTAAAACAAACATTGTCAGTATAACATATACTTAAGGTACAAATTTAATTAAGTTGAAAAATTTTGAAGTGCTTCTGGAAACCAAGAAGAAACTGGGCAAACTCAAAATTTGTCAAAATATAAATCTCTGGTTCCATGAATTCAGGTATGTAAGTCGAATTCACACACATTAATATAAATTTTAAAGCAGTAATTCAGATTTTTAGTGATTGGGATTAAGGGCAATTTGTGTTTATCTGTTTTGGGCATTTTGAGTCGCCGTGGTCGGTCACGATGATGGGAGAGGTCAGGATTTGGGCTGGAGACGCGGGAGCTTATGGAGTTGCTGGGAAAAATGGGTGGTGGCGTCAATGATGACGGTGGTGGCGATAGCCGTGGTTTAAAGTTTTTAAACCTAATTTTCTGGGTTGTGTGTTTTGGTTTGGGTTTGGGTCGACCACTCGGGTTGATCGAGTGTTGAGATACTTCGGGAAGTTGAAGTTCAGGTGTTGTCGATGATGAGGCTGGAGGTGGAAGCTCTCAGATGGTCGGAGTTGGGAGGAGGCAGTGTTGACAGGTTTGGTTGTGGTGAGGTCTCTGTGTTGCCAGATTTTGGGTCAAGCTTCTCAAATTTGATTTCGAGAAGTCTGGGTAGTTCAGGCGATCGGGATGGGTTACGAGTTTGGATTGCGACTTACGAAGATGGTCGTTGATGGTCGGCGTCGGCCGTTGGAGCTGTGCAGGTGCACAAAGATGAGGGGATGTCTGGGTTGTTCAAATGTTTGGTGAGTTGTTTGGTTTCAGTAATGTCTCGAGTATTTCTCGAAGATGATAGGTGTTGCTCTCGAAGCAAAAACAGGGGTGCTTCGGGACATATGTGTTTACAGTTGAAAACTGTACCTGTTGAAGCAAGACTAAATTTTAAATTAAAATCAGGTTTAAACTGAGTTTAAAAAAAAAAGCAAAGTTTAAAATGTGAACTCAAGTTCAGTTTGAAACTCAGTTTGTGAACAAATTAAGTTTTAAAAATTTAAACTTGTTTTTATTACTTTGAAGTATTCAAAGGGTTAAAAAGAATTTGCATTTAAACATGGCATTTGAAATTGTAAACAAAGATTTAGATCAAAGCTTAAATCAAAAAAAAATTTCCACATGTACTAAAATCTGGAAGTTTCGAAATGAATTTGGATTTCAAAGTTAAAGGCAAATTTTAAAAATCAAAAGATTTAAATCAAAGTTTAAAGCTATGTTTAATCAAACAGCTTTTTAAATTGATTTGCTTTCAATTAAATATTTGAATTGGATTTGGATAAAGTTCTTGTATAAGCTGATAATTAAAATTGGTAAATGTTTAAATATACGATCATTTTGAATCTTTGAATTCATGATGAAGTTTGAATCTAAGATTAGAAGGGTAATGTTTTAATACACCTAAATATTAACTAAGTCATCAATAAAGGATGATTTATCTTAGAGATAATTAAGGTAATTAAAATGATTTACTTAATAAGGTAATTAAATAATGATTATTTTATTTATAAATTAATAAATTAGAAATAATAAAAACATGAACTAATATAAGATAATTCTTTAAGAGAGTGATTAAGAAATGTTATTGGTTAATAAAGATAATTAACTGAGGATCATTAAGTATTGATTAAGGTGATTTATTTTAATAATTTATTGTATTGATTAACTCAGATGATAAATTATAAATTGTGTAAATATAAGTACTAAATGAAAGTAGTTAAGGATTAATCACTTATAGTAATTTAATTATATCTTTTGATTTATTAAAGTTAATTAATTATGTAATTGGTTTAAAGGGTTGATGTAATTGATATGATTTATCAAGAATGATTAAATTAATTAAGTTGATCAATTTATTCATTTTGAATAATTTGTAATAGTGTAATTAGAATTGGATAATTTATTCATAAGTAATTAATTTAATTGGAGATAAATTAAGTTGATTAGGATTAAAAACGATTTAATTAATCCTGCTTATAAATGATTATTAAATGCTTGACCTTACTTATAAATGATTGTATTATACGAGATGCCTTGAATTGATTATCCTATCTGATCTGTGATATCTTGTTCTGTGACTGTGTATAAATTATCCATTCATTTACATTGTTATATTATCTGTGAATCTGTGAATGGGCGATAAGCTTTATAGTTATATCGCTTATCAACTTTATTCCTGTATTCTGATCTGTGATGATTGAATGATGTTGCACTATCGTGTTAAACCCTTGACCACACTTATACACACACCAATATGGATTTCACGAGGAAATCGATTAAGTCGCAGATTTTTGAAATAGTTAAGTTTGAATTTTTAAATTCAATTGTTTTGGAAATGGAATCGGAATAAATGTGAAAAGCTTTTAGAATGAAATTTCAAAATAAAATTTATTATTTTTAAATTACTTGATTAAGTTTTGGAGTTTAAATAATTTGATTTAAATTTAAATTCAATACTTGAAATTGAATTCTATGATTTGAACTAGGGATTAACGATATTATACTAGTTATATATATGAGTTAAACCATTTTTAAAGTATTATTTTTGGGAATTTGAATTTAACCCCAAGGACTTCAACTCGTATAAATGAATCAGATTTCCAAAATGAAAACTGTTGTTTTCAAATGATAAACACTTTTAGATAAGAACTGAGATTCCAGTTAATTAGGGGAATTTCAAGATTGAATAGAGAAATGATTTTCCTAAGTTATGAATGAATTCTTTTTGAAAGCTATGAATTAAATCTGTTTATTTTTAACAAATTTAAATTGATGATTTGTTTAAATCAAATTGAAATGAAATTGTTTTGAAGGCTATAAGTTAAATCTTTGATTTAAAGATTTAACGAGTTAATCAAATTGAAATGAAAATTGATTTGGACAATCTGTGAATGAATCTTTTATTTAAAAGATTAAAATGTGAAAATTGTTTAAACCGTTAAAGGTTGTGAAAATGAATCTTTTTGTTTAAAGATTGAAAATGGTAATTTATTTAAACCATTTCAAGAAAAGTTTTAGGAAATAAGTTGTGACTTAATTGAAATCCCAATATCCATATATTTTTAAAATATTTTCGCTCACTATTCGGTTTAGCCGGGAAAGGACCTTTGTGTCGTATAACCCATTCCGAATATGTGATATGTCGTTATGGATAGCATTTGAAGACCGGTGATGAAGACCGGGTATTTGCGAAAGCGATAGGATGACCTATCGATTGTTTCTGCACCGAGTCGCGCCGGTATAGAAACTCCCTAAGTGATGGGAAAATCCGATCGGGATTGTGAATATCCGGGTTGCAAGGACTTCTTTGTAAGTGCCTTCGGTTCTGTTCGAACCCAGAACAAACTTGTATGGATTGTATGTCTGACATTACAAATTGAGATATAAAGCCGATTTCTTTCAAATATATTTCTGTTGGTGGCGAAGAATTTATTCTTTTAGCTTAACACCCTTCTCTGAGACGTACGAGCTCAGAGGTTATATAGTTGAAGGTTATCAGCGATATGTTCCCAATTTGGTAATGTGACATACTGAGTGTTGCTGTGAAATGATCATTGTGTTGATTATTTATGATAGGATCAATTGTTTGATCGTCTATCCCGGTGATCATTTCTATGATCATTTGTTGACCCAAAGCATGGCTTTTGTATAAAGTATGTTTTTGTGGACGTGACTTCGTCGAGCCTCACACCCCGGAAATGGTCAAAACAGGAAAGATGCGGCAAGGTTATGAGGGGTAGCTCCCTTTAGGGTATGTGCATTTCCTTCTGGATAGAGGTGGTATCATGGTATGGAGCCCAGATATTTTACCTATGTGGTTACTACGAATTTATTACTTTGTGGTTGTTGGTTATCGGGATCCCGTGAGAAAGGTCGTTTACGATCGAGGAATGGCGTGCTCGTGTCAGTAGTTACCCAGTTAGGGGTAACCCGGCCTTGTGTTGGCAGAGTTCCGGTTTGGTTCTCGGGAATGTCCTTCCAGAGGCATTCTCATGTGGCAATGGGAAGTTCCTTGGCCTGATCATTTGTTGGAAATCCAAAGAAACAATACGATCTTGTACGGTATTAGTTGTAGAACCTATCACTCACTTATGGTGGCGCCCCACTGTTTGGATGATAGTTATAGTAGGCATACGATAATGGTCGTATGTTGGCTAAGATTTATATTCTACTGTCGAAATGAAATTTTCTTACACTATGCACTAGTAATAATATCAAATGTTTCCTTTTAATGCGTATCAAGCATCTTTGACTATCATAAGGAGAAATCTCCTCCGATTCTGCGTTTGCATTGTGTGTGTGTGCGGGAGGCCTTATGGTAGTCTCATTTCTAAAAAGCATTGCGAATTGACTTTGAAAATATTTCTTTGTTTGTTTTTAAAGATAAACTGTTTTTGTTGCTCACACCAGTCCCACGACTGATCCGGAGTTTATTGTTTCTTTCCTAAACTCTGGGTGCTCATTATATTTCTACACGAGCAGTCTAGAGTTGGGTTTTTCAGATAGTTAGATATAGTGGATTATCTGGAGTTAGCTCAGTCTTTGGACCGCACCAGTCTTGCTAAGCTTTGGGCTATGTGATGGGGGGTTCGAGCTTTTGCTGGATTGATTCTTGGAAATGGAGTTGCAGTTATTCTCGGAGTTCTCTTTTGAAGACTATCTCAGAGTTATATTGTTCCGTATGCTAGATGTTATCTATTTTTCTTTTCCGCTGCTATTTTATTGTATCATATCTCTGATGTATATTGATATCTATTGGATCATCTGTTGTATCAGATATTGTATCAAAGCTGTATATCAATATATTATTCTTTTATTCCGCTGTGTTGTTTACTTAATGATTGTTATAAGCTCCGGCGAATCGAATTTGAACGGTCGAATCTATGGCATTCGAATACGATTTGAAGTATGGATGTCGATTTTTGAGCGGGCAAAATCCGAGTCGTTACAGGATGTTTGAGCGAACGGGTGCAGACTCGACCGTTCGAAAGAGATACGGACCAATTATAAATAAGAGGAAAACTGATCACTTTCCTTACTCATTTTTCATAATCTGAATCTTCTTCTTCTCTACTGCTACCATACTCTAAATCACAGAGTGATATACTCATTACAATCTCGAGCAGAATACGTCTGTTGTATCTTGGGGGAATTTTGAAATAAAATTCTTAAGGAGATCGTTACGACGAGCCTCAGACATAATCCGGTTAGAATTCTAGACTATTTGTATATTTATATACATTATTCTATATTCTGGTTATACTATTTGTTCAAAATAGTATAACGCTATTGTTGTAATTTATTTACAACGTAACTTATAGTTACAATTATCTAATACAGAATTCCAGCGTAGTGGAATTCTAATTGATAAACTTGTGCGACGAGTTTATAGTTACTTGCTATCTGTTTTAGTACACTAGACAAATAACACTCTTTTACATGCATTATATCATTAAGTGTTTGATTAAAACTCTCTTCAGCCTGAAAAGGAAAATTTACTTGTCTTTTCTACTCCATAAGCTGCAAACAGTCTTTTTTCAATAAAATCATATTCACTCTGCCATCTGATGGAATTGTTTTTCTAATGTGCAAGGTAGTCTTTTACATTTTTTAACCCATGTATGAAGTATAAACAGTATTAAAATACGTTGTGCTTACCACAGAGCACATGTTATTGTGATTATGTAGTATTTGTTTATTTTTTGTGGCGCCTGCTGGACCTATTTTGTTATGCCACTTCTTGAACTCAAGTATATAATGCAAACTTTGGCAAGTTTTGTTCATTTTTGAGATTTGGATCATTTTCTACCTATAGTGGGTTTTATAATTGCCAAATAGCAGAATAATGATTACAAAATTATCGATATATTTATAGGTTATATGGCTTTTTATACTAATATCTAGTACAAATATATTATATAGTGCCTTTTCACATTCCTATTCAATTAATATACTAGTGAATGATTTTTATTTGATGATAATAAACATATGTATATATATATATATGTGTGTATATATATATATGTATGTATGTATGTATTCGTTTAACTGTATTTGCTATTGTACTGTTTTATTTTTCAACATAATTAAATAAATATTTGTTGAATATAATAAATAACTCCGAATTCATATTTAAACAAATATTTTATTCAAACAAATAGTTTATTTCAAATTCAAATAGTACAAATTTGAGCTCTCACAACATTTACACATTTTCATTTACAATACAATTTAAATTACAACACAATTTTCACTTTACAATTTACCTCACTATATAATTCACTCATCACTCGTATTCGATCTTCAACTCTTTTTCAGTCTGTATTCAGCATTTGAACCATCTGCAAAATAAATGACGCAGTAAAATTGAAAAATAAATATTTTGCATTGCAAAATAAAGTACGTGTTTTAAAATATTATTTGTGTCACTTATTTGGATTGTTCGTCATCATTTTTGTTAATTCATCTTACACGAACAACTTGTGACATGCACGGTGTATCGTACATGCCACAAGGCCGTGCACGCAGATATACGCTTGCTTGTTAAAATTGCAGGGACATGTGAGCACAAGGTCAAACCCAAGCCGAGACTAGGTTCGACTCAAGTGCAACTACAAAACTGCCCCGACATAATGTACACATGAAGCCTCGACCAAAAGTCGACTTGAATGGTCAAAACAACAAAAAGGCAGTTCTCTAAATCAATACAGTCAACATGTAATGCATATGAACACAATGAAGCATGAAAACATGAAGTGCACAGGATCTCGAAGTAAATTCAAGATTAACAAGATATTGTCAGGAGCAACAAAATCAAAGTTCATATGTGCAACGAAGCAATGCAGTTTTTAACTCAATTCAAATTAAGCTCAACTAGACCAGTCTTTCAACCAGAATGTAAATGTACACACTTTTAAATATCGGATATCTCGGCCGAGATCTCGGTTGAAGGCATGGGCGAAACGAAACATAAAATATCGGTTGATATCTCGTTTTGTATATATCAACCGAAATTTGCAAATATCGGTCGATATTTGTAGTGAAACGATATCCCGATATCAACCGAAATTTGCAAATATCGGTCGATATTTGTAGTGAAACGATATCCCGATAGCTCCTCGATATATTTTTTTAAATAAAAATTTAGGCCCATCTCATCTCATCCCAATTAAAAAAAAGACAACCCTTTTCCTTATTAAACTTCTCAGATTTCACGTTCCTCATCAAAAACATTAAACTCCTCTGTACGGAAAAAAAACGACCTCCCCTTTTGGAAAAAATCGAATACCCGCTGCTTAAAAAAATGAAATTTTCGACTGCTCGATCGATTCCAACGCTCGCGGTCGCGATTGTTTCCAGTCGGCTCGATTACTTTTGATAGTCTACAGACTACAGCTTCATCTTCGCTCAATCTGGTTACTTCAGTTCTTACAGGTACGTAAATTAGGGTTTTTCTATTTTAATGAAATTCAAAATTGAATTTACATGATAATTTACAGTAGATTTGCTTACTGAGCAATTCTTAAAATTTTGGGCTTTAGGGTTTTATACACAAGTCACTAGCATGATCCGAGTACAAACAATGGTTCTATCATCTTTTTATTCCTGTGAAAGAAAAGAATAATGCAGCTACTAGCGATGTATCATGATCATTAACCTCCATAAACTCTGGATTTTGTTCTTATTTGATGCAGTGAACTTGATTGGTTGCCAAAGGGTTTGTTCTGTTTGACAGTGTTCTGTTTGACAGGTTATAATGAGGGACATTTTTAAATGATGGGAAAATTCTAATATAAAGGATGTAGCATATAATCCTGCAGTATAATTTATGCAATGTAATCGTTGAATGGTTATACAATTCTGATTTTTTTTGTTTTTTATATTAAATTTAAACTTGCATATGTTTTACATATGATAAGTCAGTCCTTTAGCAGCACTAGAGTATTCCCTGCATCTTAGCATATTAGGCAATTCTGAAAATTTTTCTTACAGAGTCTAGTTCTTAAATTTTGCTTGTTGAAAATATGAGCACTTCTGGTTCCTCGCCTATTCATTTAATTGATAAGTCAAATTATGGAACATTTAAAAGAAAAGAATTTGGTTGTAATTGCCGGCTTGTAAAGATTAAGATGAAGTAATTGATTGTGGGGATTTTATTACTTTTGGAACCAGTAAGTTTATAATATATTTGATATATTTTTTTAGCCGTTTCTAAAACAATCTGCAACTAGTAAATGGGTAGCATTTCCTGCTATGGATATGGTTCTTTTACATTGTTTATCATATTTTAGTATTGTATGAACTGATTTGAACAGTTAGAATAGTGGAGATTGGTTGTAGTAATTCAGTAAATGTTAATTAAATTGATATCATGTTTTTTTGCTATAAATCATGTTGGCATATTATTTTCTCATTTGAATCATTTCTAGAATGGATACATCATCCAATGCTTCAAATAATCCACCAATGATAATTGAAACAAGTTTCAAAAGCAAAGACGATCAATTTTGGGAGCATGGCATCAAAATTAAAGGCGGAAAGAGTTCTAAATGCAAATATTGAAATAAAGAGATGAGCGGAGGAATCAAAAGATTAAAAGAACATCTAGCCGGTAAGTAAGGAAATTGTGAACCATGTTCAAAAGCCTCCGTAGAAATTAAGCAAAAAGCAATAGAATTATTAGCCATGTCCAAATCCAAAAAAGAAGCCAAGGAATTAGAACGACAAGTGGTCTTGAATAATGTATCAATTGGCGAGGGTGATGCTATGCATGGGTTTGAAAGATCTATTTCTTGCAGCTCAAATTTAAGTGGACCTATGGATATATCTGTATATCCTACTCCTTCTGAAGTTACAAAGGGTGTGACTCAATCAAGTCTTAGTGAAATCAAGAAGAAAGAAAGAGATAATACTTGTGGTTACATAGCTAGATTTCTTTTTGAAGCAGGGATAGCATTTAATGTTGTTAACTTGTCTTCTTTTAAAGAAATGGTGCAAGCGACCGGTTTATATGGTCCTAATTTAAAAGCACCGTCGATGCATGAAGTAAGTGAAAAGTTTCTTCCTCTTGAAAAAGGGAAAATGAATTAAAGTTTGAAATCTTTTAAAGAAGCATGTAGAATTCGAGGTTGTAGTCTCATGACTGATGCATCGACGTATCGTAGAGGTTGTAACATTCCTGAAATATTAGCCAAAATAATTCAATAATTAAATTGATTTTGAATTTAAACTGTGAATTAATTTGAGATTTCCAAAATAAACTTAAAAATTTTAGATTATAAATAGAAATTTGGTGGGAATTTAAGGATAATTTTATTTGAGATGAATATGCACTATAATTTGAATAAATATGTATATATTTATAAATTTTGATTTTAAAACCACATAATTTTATACTAGTAGAAATTTGGTAATATTTCTTTTGAAAATTTTATTTTGAATTAGATATAAATGATTTAAAACTAAGCTTAAAAAAATAATATTGGTTCAAAAAGTAATATTATAAAATTGATATAAATAAATAAAAAATTTACAAAAGCTATTTCAGAATTTTAATTCAACCCTATTATATACTTTTTTATTTTATTTGATTAAAAGATTTAAAAAAACACATCTTCTTCTGGAAAAAAATATAGTTGTATATTCCCAAAATTTAAATTGTAAAAATATTTACAAATGTTAGGAGAATGAAAATATAAATAATACAAATCACTTCCATATTTACAAATCAATAATACAAAAGGGGTAGAACATGAAAATATATATATTACATATGTATATGTACAAACAATGTAATCATACCTTTAGATCTTACATGTTTACATACATACAAATAGCATCATTTCTTTTGTTTAAAATAATGAAATTTAAAAAAAAAAAAAAAAAAAAAACAAAAATACAAGAAACTTCACATCTTCCCATATGCCATCATATAGTATCTTAGAAAATCTGAAAAAAAAATAGTAGAAAAAGATTTGGCTTCACATCTTTCAAAGCCATAAAGCTGTTCAAAACATAAGATAAGAAAAAAAAAACAATTCAGTTTGAACTCAAAAACAAAAGAAAAACCCAAAATCTTCATTCTCAGACCATACAAACTGCATTTTTCAAATCTGCATACATTTGCATTCATGTTAAAATCTGAAACCCAAACAAACCTTCAACTCCTCTTTCCAAAAATTGCAAATCTGCATCAAACAATCCAACTCCTCTTCTTCAAAATACAAGCCTGCACATCAATTTAAAGCCTGCAATTTAATCTTCATCAAGTAAGAAGGCTCTGCATTTCATAATCTGGGAGCAAGTTTATCTGCATGCAACAGACTTTAGCATGCATTCATTCTCATAAACTCTGGAAGCATCATTTATAGATCAAGATTTTAAAGGCATTCAAGCTATTGCATTTCTTTGCATCTGGAAATAAAGAGCCCTGCATGCATTAAACTTCAAATCTGGTACTCTGCAAGTTGACATGTGCTCTGCATTTTATAAATAAGGTGAGTAACTTTTCTTTTAAAAACTTAAGGTTACAGTTTATTGCATGCTAAAATAAATAAATGATCATGTGTTATATACTTACTGTCTGATATATGCATCTTAAATTGCTTATGTCCTGTTTTGTTTCCTAGTTCAGGTTATTAATTAAATTCTATATCTTAAATTTGTCTGTGTTAAATTTTGAGAATTTAACTATGAATGGTAGGCCAGTTTCATAGTTTACATTCTAGGATTTTATTAAGGTAAAATTCAAATTTAACTTACTGGAAAGAAAATACAGAGCATAGGAAAAAAAATGACAGTCATAGTGTTGTTAAAAAAAATTACAGTATCAAAATGTATGTATTTCCATTTTTGGTCAAGTTCAATTAAAGCTTGCATTTGTTTGGGTTGAAATTATTTCTGGTGATAGTATAGTTATCATTGATAATGATAAAAATTACTGAATTTTTATTGAAATTCAATAAAAATATTGTAAATTGGGATTTAGGTAGTAGAACCCTAGTTGTATTGAGTTTAAGGGAGTTGGGTGCTGTGGCTTCTTGAATGAATCGAGTTCTATGATTTTGTGGGTATTGATAGATGGTGTAGTGATGGAGCTACCACCGGAGTTTGGATGTTGATGGTGGTCGAGAAGTGGAGATATTGGTGGTGACAGGTTAGGCAGTGGATGGAAATGTTGGTTTCAGGTTTGTTTTGTTGTGGTCCAAGTGTTTCAGGTTTGACTTAAACTTGAATTCTTCAAGTTGAAATTGTGGGGAATCTGGGAGATCTTAAGTTGAAGTGTGGTCTCTGATAGATAGGGGATGGTCGGAGAAGATAGTCAGAGGTGACTGGAGTGGGGAAGTGGATGCACAAGTGTATGTGCATGTTGATGATGAGGTAGTTTGATGTTGTTGGTTGCAGGAATTTTTGACTCGGGTTGGTCTCGGGGGAAATGGGAAATAACTCGAAGTAGAAGGGGATTTGACTCGAAGTCGAATAGGGGTCTGTGTGTTTTGGGTTTCAGGGCTTAGCAACAGAACCTGTTATGTTTTCTGAAATTTAAAAGCCAAGTTTAAATTTAAATCTGAAATTGAATGAAATTTGAATCTGAAAATGAATTCAAAATATTTGAATTCTGATTTTGAAATAATGTAAATGCAGGAATTCAAATTAGTTTAAAAAAAGAAAAAAGAAAAAAGAAAAAAAGAAACAGGAAACTGTTTCTGTTTTATAAGATTTGAGTGCAAACTTAAAATGTGACTTAGAATTTTGAAACTGAATTTGAGTTGAATTCAAATAAGTTTGAACTCTGTTTATTTTGAAATAGTTTAAATTCTGGAGATTTCAAAATTTGATTTTTTTTTAAAACAGAACTGTTTCTGTTTTAAAATGTAAAAGGGTAAGTTTAAGTTTTTAAGTGAGATTTAAACTGAGTTATATCTGAAATTTGAATATGAATTCAAATTTTGACTGTCTGAAATTTGAAATCAATTATGTTTTTAAATTTAAATTTGATTTTTATCTCTCAAGTATAAAATGCATTGTTGTTTTGCATTTGAATTAAAGGTTAAGTATTTAATTTAGGAATTCAAATGAATTCAAATCTGAAGTTTTAAAATCTGGATTTTAAATTTAAACTTCAGTTTTAAAGTAAAGATTTAAATTTAAATTGCTTTCAAATGATTTTCATTTGAATTAAAGGTGTAAATTACAGAAAGAGTTTTAAAGAATTTAAAACTAAAATGAGAATGAAAGTTGCATTTCAATTTTGAAGTTTCAAAGTAATTTTTAAAATTGATTTGAATTTGATTTGAATTGAAATTTAAATCCTTTTCAACTTATTAATAAAGTATATGTTTCTTTTAAACATATAAGATTAAGTTGTGTATTGTTTTAAACTCTTATTTAAGACAAATTTGAGTCTTGAGTTTAAAGAAAATGTTAAATGGAATTTAATGTAAATTTAAAAACATTTTGTTTTTAAATGCATAATTTAAATAAGGAATGTTTATTTAAGGATAAAGAAAAGTATAATGATTTGTAATTCATTTATTTATTAAGGTAGTACAAATGGATAATTAATTAAAGTAATTAAGGGTTTTAATTTGATTAATTAAAGTTTAAGATTAATTTTTCTTAGAATAATTAATTTGTAATTAAGAAATCATTAATTGAATGATATTAGATTTTAAATTAATAATTGAAGATTTATTAATTGAATAAATATGGATAGTTAATTAATTAGGAATAATAAATAAAAGTAATCATGTAGGTAATAAATTTAAAACCACCCAGTTTATTCATCTTAATTGTAGATGCTGATTGTTATTGAATGTTGTGTGATGGATTGATATATTTGGTATGTGATGTGATGCTATGTGATACTTTGTGCTGAACTGCTATATTTGTGATGAATATACTGTTGTATGATTATGAAACCCTTTGACCCGTAAAACGACATTTGAATTTCGATGCGACAGGGAGTCGGATTCCAGCTGGTTATCCGAAACCCACATCGAATCATATTAGTGAATTTTTTGTGATTGATAATTTACTTTATCTATGAATCTGTGAATATAGATAAGCGCTATGGGTTATACCGCTTATCTTTATGATTGAATCTGTGATGATGATGTTGTGCACTATTGTGTAAAACCCCTAGACCACACTTATACACACACAAATATGGATTGCACGTGGAAGTGGGTTAAGTCACAGATTTTGAAATTGTTTTAAAATTTGAATTTTTGAATCCAAAATAGTTTTGGAATTAGAATTGAAGCATTTGAAAAAAATGAATTTCAAAAATAAAAGTTATTTGAATAACTTGATTGAGTTTTGGAATGTAAATAATTTGATTTAAATTTGAATTCAATATTTGAAGTTGAATTCTATAATTTGGGAACTAGGGTTTAAAAAGTTATCCAACTTATAAATGGGTTTATATGGGGTTTTAAACCATTTTAAAAGGTGATGTTTTGGAATTTAAAATTAACCCAAGATTCCAACTTGTATAAATCGGACTTTTCTGAAACGAAAACTGTCGTTTTCAAATAATAGAAGCTTTCATATAAGAAATGGATTTTCAATGTGTGTTAAAAGGAATTCAAGTTTTGAAATGAAAATGGTTTTCCAAGTTATAAATAAATCTTTGGAACGGATTTTTGAAAGCTATAAATTAAATCTTTAATTTAAAGATTTATTGAGTTAATCCAATTGAAATGGAAGTTGTTTTGAAATCTATGAATAGATCTTTGTGAAACTAGGTGAAACTTTGTGAAATAAATCTTTTTGTTTAAAGATTTAAAATGGTAATTTGTTTAACCATTTGAAAGAAAAGTTTTGGATTTTATAAGTTGTGACTTAACTAAAATCCCATATCCATATGTTTTAAAATATGGCGCTCATTATTCGGTTTAGCCGGGAGAGGACCTAGTGTCATATAGCCCATTCCGAATAGTGATACGACGTTATGGATAGCAATTGAAGACCGGTGGTGAAGACCGGATATTTCCGAAAACAAAAGGGTAACTCGTCGATTGTCTCTGCACTGGCTGATCCCCGGTATAGAGATCTCCATATGTGATGGGAAGTCCGGACGTGATTAGGGATTATCCGAATTTGCAAGGGCTTCTTCGGAAGTGCCTTCAGTTCTGTTCGAACCCGGACCAGACTTGCTTATCTTAGTGAAATATGATGGGGGGTTCTCGCTTCGCGGTTTGGTGGCGAACGGGGGACTCTTACCCCCACACGTCCTCTCTTAGTGATAAGGGGTTGGTTAGGCGTAAGCCGAGACAGTCGAAAGGCTGGCCGTAAAAGCAAGGTCTGGGGTACCAGTGTATGCCACGGTGGGTCTGGGATGGTTGCAAAGCCTACCGGTCTCCATTGCCTCGTGCCGTTACATTTGGTATCAGAGCTGAAGGTTAAAACTTTAGCTCTGGAGTATAACACATTAAGTAACTCATTAGAGATAGGGTGAAGTAAACCCTAGAATGAGTATATCCCTGAGATATCCGTTCGAATGCCTCAGTAAATTCTCTTACTATCCACTGATAGTGAGTATGAGTGCGAGAAGAGAATGAGATAGGGGACATGGGAGTACCACTATAAATGGTCAATACCCTGCAACAGTGGGAATATCTTTTCTCTGTCAATCTCCTTTGATTCAATTTCGAATTCTTTTGATTGCTTCGTGACTGCTCCAAAAGAAGTTTCGGTGTGATGATGGCCATACGTATTGTTGTAGGAAATTCTTACTTCGTATCATCATCGGTTTCTTAACAGCTTTTCGATCTAAACTCTAATGAATTTGAAATTGAAAATATTAAATAAATTGGAAATTTTAAATTAGTAAATTGGTTAACTAATATGAAGATTTGATCCATCTATCTATTCTCTGGGATCCGATCTATTCTACGAACGATTAGTTGTCTCTTCGAACTAGTCAATGCCCTTGCATATTCATAGACCGATGGACCCAAATATCTTGTGTAATATTATATGAGATTGTTCTCATATCTATTGTTGATATTCTTATTTGGTAAGCCAAATGCAGAATAGTTAATCGGCCTGATTTATGAGTCGATTATCTATCCTTGTGTATCTATCCATCATTGGTTGTCTTCCTACTTTCAAATTTCGAGGACGAAATTTCTTAAGGAGGGGAATCTGTAACATTCCTGAAATATTAGCCAAAATAATTCAATAATTAAATTGATTTTGAATTTAAACTGTGAATTAATTTTAGATTTCCAAAATAAACTTAAAAATTTTAGATTATAAATAGAAATTTGGTGGGAATTTAAGGATAATTTTATTTGAGATGAATATGCACTATAATTTGAATAAATATGTATATATTTATAAATTTGGATTTTAAAACCACATAATTTTATACTAGTAGAAATTTGGTAATATTTCTTTTGAAAATTTTATTTTGAATTAGATATAAATGATTTAAAACTAAGCTTAAAAAAATAATATTGGTTCAAAAAGTAATATTATAAAATTGATATAAATAAATAAAAAATTTACAAAAGCTATTTCAGAATTTTAATTCAACCCTATTATATACTTTTTTATTTGATTTGATTAAAAGATTTAAAAAAACACATCTTCTTCTGGAAAAAAATATAGTTGTATATTCCCAAAATTTAAATTGTAAAAATATTTACAAATGTTAGGAGAATGAAAATATAAATAATACAAATCACTTCCATATTTACAAATCAATAATACAAAAGGGGTAGAACATGAAAATATATATATTACATATGTATATGTACAAACAATGTAATCATACCTTTAGATCTTACATGTTTACATACATACAAATAGCATCATTTCTTTTGTTTAAAATAATGAAATTTAAAAAAAAAAAAAAAAAAAAACAAAAATACAAGAAACTTCACATCTTCCCATATGCCATCATATAGTATCTTAGAAAATCTGAAAAAAAAATAGTAGAAAAAGATTTGGCTTCACATCTTTCAAAGCCATAAAGCTGTTCAAAACATAAGATAAGAAAAAAAAAACAATTCAGTTTGAACTCAAAAACAAAAGAAAAACCCAAAATCTTCATTCTCAGACCATACAAACTGCATTTTTCAAATCTGCATACATTTGCATTCATGTTAAAATCTGAAACCCAAACAAACCTTCAACTCCTCTTTCCAAAAATTGCAAATCTGCATCAAACAATCCAACTCCTCTTCTTCAAAATACAAGCCTGCACATCAATTTAAAGCCTGCAATTTAATCTTCATCAAGTAAGAAGGCTCTGCATTTCATAATCTGGGAGCAAGTTTATCTGCATGCAACAGACTTTAGCATGCATTCATTCTCATAAACTCTGGAAGCATCATTTATAGATCAAGATTTTAAAGGCATTCAAGCTATTGCATTTCTTTGCATCTGGAAATAAAGAGCCCTGCATGCATTAAACTTCAAATCTGGTACTCTGCAAGTTGACATGTGCTCTGCATTTTATAAATAAGGTGAGTAACTTTTCTTTTAAAAACTTAAGGTTACAGTTTATTGCATGCTAAAATAAATAAATGATCATGTGTTATATACTTACTGTCTGATATATGCATCTTAAATTGCTTATGTCCTGTTTTGTTTCCTAGTTCAGGTTATTAATTAAATTCTATATCTTAAATTTGTCTGTGTTAAATTTTGAGAATTTAACTATGAATGGTAGGCCAGTTTCATAGTTTACATTCTAGGATTTTATTAAGGTAAAATTCAAATTTAACTTACTGGAAAGAAAATACAGAGCATAGGAAAAAAAATGACAGTCATAGTGTTGTTAAAAAAAATTACAGTATCAAAATGTATGTATTTCCATTTTTGGTCAAGTTCAATTAAAGCTTGCATTTGTTTGGGTTGAAATTATTTCTGGTGATAGTATAGTTATCATTGATAATGATAAAAATTACTGAATTTTTATTGAAATTCAATAAAAATATTGTAAATTGGGATTTAGGTAGTAGAACCCTAGTTGTATTGAGTTTAAGGGAGTTGGGTGCTGTGGCTTCTTGAATGAATCGAGTTCTATGATTTTGTGGGTATTGATAGATGGTGTAGTGATGGAGCTACCACCGGAGTTTGGATGTTGATGGTGGTCGAGAAGTGGAGATATTGGTGGTGACAGGTTAGGCAGTGGATGGAAATGTTGGTTTCAGGTTTGTTTTGTTGTGGTCCAAGTGTTTCAGGTTTGACTTTAACTTGAATTCTTCAAGTTGAAATTGTGGGGAATCTGGGAGATCTTAAGTTGAAGTGTGGTCTCTGATAGATAGGGGATGGTCGGAGAAGATAGTCAGAGGTGACTGGAGTGGGGAAGTGGATGCACAAGTGTATGTGCATGTTGATGATGAGGTAGTTTGATGTTGTTGGTTGCAGGAATTTTTGACTCGGGTTGGTCTCGGGGGAAATGGGAAATAACTCGAAGTAGAAGGGGATTTGACTCGAAGTCGAATAGGGGTCTGTGTGTTTTGGGTTTCAGGGCTTAGCAACAGAACCTGTTATGTTTTCTGAAATTTAAAAGCCAAGTTTAAATTTAAATCTGAAATTGAATGAAATTTGAATCTGAAAATGAATTCAAAATATTTGAATTCTGATTTTGAAATAATGTAAATGCAGGAATTCAAATTAGTTTTAAAAAGAAAAAAAAGAAAAAAAGAAAAAGAAATAGGAAACTGTTTCTGTTTTATAAGATTTGAGTGCAAACTTAAAATGTGACTTAGAATTTTGAAACTGAATTTGAGTTGAATTCAAATAAGTTTGAACTCTGTTTATTTTGAAATAGTTTAAATTCTGGAGATTTCAAAATTTGATTTTTTTTTTAAACAGAACTGTTTCTGTTTTAAAATGTAAAAGGGTAAGTTTAAGTTTTTAAGTGAGATTTAAACTGAGTTATATCTGAAATTTGAATATGAATTCAAATTTTGACTGTCTGAAATTTGAAATCAATTATGTTTTTAAATTTAAATTTGATTTTTAACTCTCAAGTATAAAATGCATTGTTGTTTTGCATTTGAATTAAAGGTTAAGTATTTAATTTAGGAATTCAAATGAATTGAAATCTGAAGTTTTAAAATCTGGATTTTAAATTTAAACTTCAGTTTTAAAGTAAAGATTTTAATTTAAATTGCTTTCAAATGATTTTCATTTGAATTAAAGGTGTAAATTATAGAAAGAGTTTTAAAGAATTTAAAACTAAAATGAGAATGAAAGTTGCATTTCAATTTTGAAGTTTTAAAGTAATTTTTAAAATTGATTTGAATTTGATTTGAATTGAAATTTAAATCCTTTTCAACTTATTAATAAAGTATATGTTTCTTTTAAACATATAAGATTAAGTTGTGTATTGTTTTAAACTCTTATTTAAGACAAATTTGAGTCTTGAGTTTAAAGAAAATGTTAAATGGAATTTAATGTAAATTTAAAAACATTTTGTTTTTAAATGCATAATTTAAATAAGGAATGTTTATTTAAGGATAAAGAAAAGTATAATGATTTGTAATTCATTTATTTATTAAGGTAGTACAAATGGATAATTAATATAATTAATTAATTAATGAAATGGATAATTAATTAAAGTAATTAAGGGTTTTAATTTGATTAATTAAAGTTTAAGATTAATTTTTCTTAGAATAATTAATTTGTAATTAAGAAATCATTAATTGAATGATATTAGATTTTAAATTAATAATTAAAGATTTATTAATTGAATAAATATGGATAGTTAATTAATTAGGAATAATAAATGAAAGTAATCATGTAGGTAATAAATTTAAAACCACCCAGTTTATTCATCTTAATTGTAGATGCTGATTGTTATTGAATGTTGTGTGATGGATTGATATATTTGGTATGTGATGTGATGCTATGTGATACTTTGTGCTGAACTGCTATATTTGTGATGAATATACTGTTGTATGATTATGAAACCCTTTGACCCGTAAAACGACATTTGAATTTCGATGCGACAGGGAGTCGGATTCCAGCTGGTTATCCGAAACCCACATCGAATCATATTAGTGAATTTTCTGTGATTGATAATTTACTTTATCTATGAATCTGTGAATATAGATAAGCGCTATGGGTTATACCGCTTATCTTTATGATTGAATCTGTGATGATGATGTTGTGCACTATTGTGTAAAACCCCTAGACCACACTTATACACACACAAATATGGATTGCACGTGGAAATGGGTTAAGTCACAGATTTTGAAATTGTTTTAAAATTTGAATTTTTGAATCCAAAATAGTTTTGGAATTAGAATTGAAGCATTTGAAAAAAATGAATTTCAAAAATAAAAGTTATTTGAATAACTTGATTGAGTTTTGGAATTTAAATAATTTGATTTAAATTTGAATTCAATATTTGAAGTTGAATTCTATAATTTGGGAACTAGGGTTTAAAAAGTTATCCAACTTATAAATGGGTTTATATGGGGTTTTAAACCATTTTAAAAGGTGATGTTTTGGAATTTAAAATTAACCCAAGATTCCAACTTGTATAAATCGGACTTTTCTGAAACGAAAACTGTCGTTTTCAAATAATAGAAGCTTTCATATAAGAAATGGATTTTCAATGTGTGTTAAAAGGAATTCAAGTTTTGAAATGAAAATGGTTTTCCAAGTTATAAATAAATCTTTGGAACGGATTTTTGAAAGCTATAAATTAAATCTTTAATTTAAAGATTTATTGAGTTAATCCAATTGAAATGGAAGTTGTTTTGAAATCTATGAATAGATCTTTGTGAAACTAGGTGAAACTTTGTGAAATAAATCTTTTTGTTTAAAGATTTAAAATGGTAATTTGTTTAACCATTTGAAAGAAAAGTTTTGGATTTTATAAGTTGTGACTTAACTAAAATCCCATATCCATATGTTTTAAAATATGGCGCTCATTATTCGGTTTAGCCGGGAGAGGACCTAGTGTCATATAGCCCATTCCGAATAGTGATACGACGTTATGGATAGCAATTGAAGACCGGTGGTGAAGACCGGATATTTCCGAAAACAAAAGGGTAACTCGTCGATTGTCTCTGCACTGGCTGATCCCCGGTATAGAGATCTCCATATGTGATGGGAAGTCCGGACGTGATTAGGGATTATCCGAATTTGCAAGGGCTTCTTCGGAAGTGCCTTCGGTTCTGTTCGAACCCGGGACAGACTTGTATGGTTGTGTGTCCGACATTACACTTTGAGATATTAAACTGATTTCTATCAAATGCATTTCTGCCTGGTGGCGGAGAATTTATTCTCTCAGCTTAACACCCTTCTCTGAGACGTACGAGCTCAGAGGTTATGTAGTTGATATTTATCAGTGATATTCCCAATTTGGTAATGTGGCATGCTGAGTGCTGTTGTGTGATGATCATTGGTTGATCATTTGTGATATGATCATTTGTTTGATCATTTATCTTTGTGATCATTGCTTTGGTCATCTGTTGACCCAAAGCATGGCTTTGTGCCAAAGCGTAGCTTTGTGGACGAGACTGCATCAGGACCTCACTCCCCGGAAATGGTCGAAACAGGAAAGATGCGGCAAGGTTATGAGGGTCGCTCCCTTTAGGGTATGTTATTCCCTTCTGGTAAAGGGTGGTATCAGGTATGGAGCCCTGGTATTTAACCTATGTGGTTGCTCCAATCTCATTTACTGTGTGGTTGTTGCTTTGAGGCGCCTCGGATAAAGGTCCCAAAGGACCGGGGGATGACATATTCGTGTAGTAGTTACCTAGTTACAGAGGTAACCCGGCCTTGTGTTGGCAGAGATCTAACCGTAACGTTAGTTTCTCGGGACGTCCCGCCAGAGGCGATCCCATAGACAGTAGGAAGTTCCTTAGCCTGACCATTTGTTGGAAATCCAATCAAAACAATACGAGCCCTGTACGGTTTTAGTTGTATAACCTGCCATGGAATGTGGCGGTAACCTGCTATTGAACATGGTAGCTATAGTAGGCATACGACGAAATGTCGTATGTTGGCTAGGATTTATATTATACTTTCGAAATTGTTTTCCACTGTGCACTTATAATAATAATATCAAATGATTTTCGCGTATTAAGCATCTTTGACTATCATAAGGAGAAATCTCCTCCGATTCTGCGTTTGCATTGTGTGTGTGTGCGGGAGGCCTTATGGTAGTTTCATTTTTCAAAAAGCATTGCGGATTTCAAATTTAAATTCTGTTGTTTGTTTTAAAAGACCAAATGTTTTTGTTTGCTCATACCAGTCCCATGACTGACCTGGAGTTTATTGTTCCTTTCCTAAACTCTGGGTGCCCACTATTTCCCACACGGGCAGTCTAGAGTTGGGGTTTTCAGAAATCAATGGTAGGTGTAGATTCGATAGCTTTCAGCCTTAGGATTTGGCAACCGCATTTTGGATCGAGTTGCTTCTCTTCATCTTGAGTGGGAGTTCGAGCTATTGCTGGATTGGTGCTTTGGAGATGGAGATTACTGATATTGGAATTCTTTCTTGAAGACCATTTTGGAGATTTTGTTCCGCTGCTAGTGTTATCTTTTTATTTCCGCTGCTATTTCTTGTATCTCTGATGTATATTGATGTTCATTGTATCATTCTGTTGTATCAGGTATTGTATCAAATGTTGTACATTGATATATATTATTCATTTCTTCCGCTGTGTTATTTACTTAATGTGTTATAAGCTCCGGCGACTCGAATTTGAACGATCGAATCTGCGGCATTCGAGTACAATGTGAGGTATGGATGTCGATTTTCGAACGCGAAAAATTCGAATCGTTACAGAGGTAGAAGTATAATGAATTTGGTAGTGAATTGCAACTCAAAGACTATTTTTATGCACTTAAATAATGCTTCCGGAGAAGTACACAATGCTAAGTACATTTGTGATTTTGTAATTGAAGGAATCAAAGAATTAGGTGAAGAAAATATTGTTTAAATTGTCATCGATAATGCGTCAAACAATATGGCGGCCGCTAGATTGTTATCTTTAGATTATCCAACCATATTTTGGACAAGTTGTGCGGCTCATACTTTAAATCTTATGTTGAAAGATATTGGAAATATAAAACCCATTCGAAGCACAATATTAGATAGTAGATGCATTACCGTTTACATCTATGGACATAAAAAGATTCTTGATTTTATGGGAAAATGCACTAACCAAAGTGAATTAATTCGACCCGATCTTACAAGATTCGCTACGTCATTTCTTTCGTTAGAAAGTCTTTTTGCGAAAAAAAGGAGTTAAGGGCTATGATCACATCGGAGGAGTGGGGTTTTTTTTCTCAATCCGAATCATTGGAGCATAAGAAGGTAATCACTTTATATGATGTATGTAAGTTTGTTTTGTAATTTTGCAATACGTTTGTCCCTTTTTTTTTTTAAAACCCAGGAGAACCCGGCGGACCGGTAAACTCCTGAGGAGGGTATAGTAAAGCCGTCCGCTGATCCAAGCTCCTAACCCCCGGGTAAATTTATATGGGATAGGGAAGCGCATGGTAGGAATCGAACCTGCAGAACTCAAGCCTCCTTTCCACTGCGCCGCACCCGCGGACCGTTTGTCCCGTTTTACTGCTGCACTAATTGATACTGCTACAATAAATTTATTGTTGCAACTTGCAAGTGCACAGAATTTACTTAATTACTTGATAGTGCACTAAATTTACTGCTACAACACATGGTTACTAAATTTATTTATATTGTAAAATGCCTTAGTTGTATAGTGAACATGAGCGCTCTCTGTCATTTTCCAACAAGTAGAACAATGAGAAATGGAGAGAAAACAATGAGAAATTTAGCCGTCATCTTCTTCTTTTTTTACCAAAAGACAAGACCAACTTGAATTGACTAGCTGAAATAGAGTGCAAGCACCTCATTGTACTCATTTGTGGAGAGTGGAATTTTAATGTTTTGTTTAATATGTTTATAATTTCATTAAAAATATGCTATGTAGTAACATGGTATAAAGTTAAACATGTCTATGTATAACTATATGCCATGTCATGTTTTGTATCAAGTCCATATCCAAATCTATGTCCTTGTCGCCACTTTCTTACAAAAATAATATACACAAGTAATACAATGCTCCATAGGTTGTTTGCATATTTGTGCATGAACGTTCACTTATATGTATTTAAGAACCTCGAAGAATGATAGTAATATAGTATCGAAAGTCGAAAGTTTAGAAATGAAAATTTAAATAGTAAGGTAGAAACTGATAAGTATGACATTGAGCATATAAGACAATAAAAGATGTTAGTGTGTGTCCACATTTTGAAAACAAAACATGCAGAGTAGGCTTGAAAACACAGTCATGCTGATTAGTCTTATACCATAGAGGCTAACAGTTAATCTCATGCTTCAGTTTTTATACGATTGATGCCATTTATTGCTAATAATGGTGCACGTTTGTTCCCATGATACGTGAGTAATAATGACACTAGTACTGCACTAGTCAAATATTTTGTCACTTGGTTAACATAGTTGGTAGGACCAATTATATAATATAATTTTAGTGGTTTTTACCTAACATAAGCTTGGGTTTATCAGTATACATATTTTAAACACACTATATTCCTTAATACAAAGTAAGAATCTGAGATCTACAAAGCAGTTGTAGTTGCACTATAATAGTATAATAAATATAATAAATAGTTTGATATTTACGTACTGTACTTTTATATTACTTGGGTGAGGCAACTAAATGGTCCGGGCTGGCACCGATCATTACTAGCATTTGCTGCACTAAATAAAACTGACAATGCACTAAATAAACTTGACAGTGCACTAAATTTATTGCGCACAAAATAAAACTGACAATGCACTAAATAAAACTTGACAGTGCACTAAATAAAACTGCTGCACTAAATAAAACTGACAGTAGTTGAGTTCTCACGTCCTAATTCAATGACAGTGCAATTTGTTCTTTTATTTTCTATGTGACCAAGTTTGCAATTGCAGTGACATGCTGCTTTTATTTTTTTATGTCAGTACTTATATAATTTACCCATTGTTAATTGCCTTTTCGGTAACACGAATAATCAGTAGTCCCACATTTTGGGAACATGTTGAGCTTGCACTCAAATTTTTTGAACCGTTAGTAAAAGTCCTTCGAAGAGCTGACAGTGATATACCTTCAATGGGGTGGCTTTATGGTGATTTAGAGAGTGTGAAGAATGAAATTACTGAAGCACTTAACCATAAGGAAAAGAAATACATAGCAGTTTGGGCAATAATTGATAAAAGATGGAATCACAAATTGAAAATTGAGTTGCATCTGAGTGGATACTATCTGAACCCTGTTTACTATTATAACAAAAGAGAAGAAATAGAGAACAAACCAGATTTCATGGATGGGTTTTCTTCTTGTCTTTTTAAAATGTACAAAAATGATCATGTTTCTCAAGACAATATAAGTAAACAATTGGGTATTTATCAAA
This sequence comes from Allium cepa, assembly GCA_030765085.1. Classification (NCBI taxonomy): domain Eukaryota; kingdom Viridiplantae; phylum Streptophyta; class Magnoliopsida; order Asparagales; family Amaryllidaceae; genus Allium; species Allium cepa. Next base: position 571,730,237 of record CM060937.1, on the reverse strand, counting down.
ATCAAGAAGGGACGTTTGGAACTGTGCATATGCTGGAATAGTTCTTCGTTAAATCCAGGTACATTTCTTTAATTAATTTGTTTCTTATCTACTTAAAGTTTGCATATGCTGGTTTGTTCTATATCATTGAGTTGGCATACCCTTAAAGTTTGCAGATGTTGGTCGAGAAGAAATGTTATGCTTGCAAATTAATAGTGTCTGCATGTGTTAAAGAATATGGCCTGATATACAATATAGCTTTGTCTGCAAATTAATAGTGCCTGCATGTTTATGCAATGCCATTGTCAATTATAGCTTGCTTGGGTTTTCCAGTTTTGTAAAATGATATTCAATATTATCCAAATGATATGTAATTTTCTCATATTGTGATTCCATCATTATAATGTATCTTTTTTAGTTACTTGGTGGAGAATGCATGGTGGATCTGCACCGTAGCTGAAAAAATGGCAATAAGAGTTTTAAGTTTGACTACAAGCTCGTCGGGATGTGAGAGAGCATGGAGTGCATTTGAGATGGTAAACAAAATTATTTTGTTTTATTTGCATAAGTTGCAAAACATTTGTATTACAACATTCAAAAATAACGGACAACATTTAAATATACAAGAGTTACCAATTTTTTTCCTCTTCTACTAGTCCATTTTCACTCTTGAACCTTGATATCATAATTGTGTAATCATCATTAACCTGGAATTATATAAAAGAAGTTAGATCATAAATATCAACAATGCAAGAAATCAAATAGAGTATACTCCTTAACATTTGAAATTTAGATCACAAATATTCAACGTCTATCATTTTCTAATGATTGCAGGTACATACAAAAAAGTGAAACAGACTACATGCTGATAAACTTAGAGATTTGGTTTTTGTCAAATTTAATTCTCAACTTAAAGCAAAATTTGGTACAAGTACAAGAGATTCTCTTTTAGCCCCTAGTAGTCATGAAGGGATGGTGGATGAATGGGTTGGTTGCTCTACAAAATCTAATGTTGATGGTACACTTTCAGACAATGATACAGATGGCGAAGTTTTCCCCAGAGAAGGATTAACTTAGGCAGAAGTTTCTAAAGCCATGGGAAATGAGGGGTATGAAATACCTAAATGAGCTAAAAAGAAAGCTAAAACATATCATGGGAAAAGTTCATCAAGAAAGCGCAAATCACTTTTTGACGAAGAAGATGAATTGGATATGATGTCACATGAAGATACTTCATCATCTTCGGAATCTGATTCGGAGTTCGATGAAGAATAACTTATAAAATATATTAATGACTCTCTTTTTTCTACCGTATACTTGGTTTAGATTTAGAAATATAAATGGTCAAAACTTTGTTTCATTTTGATTTGACCATCATGCACTTTTTTTGCGTATTTTGTATAAGAATATATAACTTATTAAGCAATTATATTTAAAGTTTTGTTCTTTTTCATGTCTTTTGTTCTATGTTCTTTTATGTACGTATTACATATGTACATACATGTTTTCTATTCTATGTTATTTTTTGTTTTTCTCTTGTCTTGTTATATATATGTGACAATATATGTTAACTTATGATCATGACTCATACTTTCTTTATATTGTGTATATCCAACTGTCCAAGATAGAAATGACATAGATGTTCTTTCGAGCAATCGACGACAATGGTATACGGTGTGATTTTACAAATCAATTAAGCTTAAATTTTCATTTATTTCAGTATATGTAAATATTATTACATAATCAAATTAATTTAAAACATGAAACATTGAAATATACGCTGATATGGTCCTGAGATGAACTTCAAGGTCCGATATGTAAATCCGATATGACATCCGAGATGCACTCGTCTCGTCCGAGATCTCCCCCGATACGATACCGAATCACTAAAATAGCCGAGATGAAATATGAACGATATCCGAGGTTTAAAACCTTAAATGTACAAAGGCTAGAACAAGACCACACCACAATGCAACACAGACCAGAAACAACATACAACACTTCTAACATGCATAAGTGAGCACATGAAAACAACATGCAACCAGGAGTTCAAAGGCAACCGGACTTCAGGCTACACATGTGTGCAAAGTGGTGCATGCAGCAAATCACACAATCAAAGACAACGATGGAGCAGTGGAATAAGGATACCTCTACATGCAGGCATTCAGGCACAAGTAAAAGGATGGAACAAGTACATGTAGTCTAGGCAAACCATGGAACATAATACAAAGGCAGCAAGTTTACTATACCAGGTTAATGAATGACTCGAAGCAATGCAATTTAACTCGACGCAAATACAGACACCAGTTCTATACATATGTAACAGCGAAGACTACAAGAACAGAGGCATGAACATACTTACTTCATTCAGATGGAACAAGACCATAATAACAAAGCTTCATACATACTCATATGAACATGAATGCAACTAGACTTAAAATGGAACCATACATGCTCAGGTTCAACCAACATGTACAACCATATAACCAGACCAAACTAGCCTAGAACAATGTGGACTTAAAATGAAAACAGCATGACATGCTTACAAATTCAGTAACTCGACATAGAAATGACTACAATGCAACAAGACTTCAGGGAATACAAGTTCAATGCAACGATCACTACATTCAGGTATGTACACTCGACCAAGCAACAATTTACTTCTGTTTCAACACAGCAGTGTACAAAGAAGCAACAACCAAGTGCAGATTCATGGTGACACACATCAAATCAGGCTCCAACAAGAATTTATGGCCAAAGAATCACACACACATGAACACATATATAAGCAAGTACTTGAAGAAACAGAGGATTCAACAGTTCGAACAAAGTCAAATGAATTTATTCAGAGGTCATAAAGAATCGTACTTCAAAAAAATGGAACGACGAACCAGTAAAATAGTCAAACATAAAACATCATTTGCTTAGAAAAATTGAAAATTGCCAGCAAAGAATGGAACGACAAGTCACTGATGAAAAATTCATCAAATCAAGTTTATCTCAAACTACAAGCATCTAATGAACAGGTCATAGGAGTAAAGAACAGAGCATATTCAAACATGTCACAAATATAATCAAAGGAAGATCAAGTCAGAAATCACAAGTTCGTTCGATCAAAAATCAATGCAAGTGATAAAATCATGAAAAATTCAAACCCAAGTATACGAACGAAATTATAGGGTTTTCACTTCTATAAATTAAACCAAAGATCATCATCGACACATCATCGAAGTCGAGAATAATCAAAATCGAAAAGGGGAAAGAATCACATACCAATTTCATATAATTCGGACTCGATAATGAAGCAACCGTGAGCACTCAAAGCCAGGAAGTTGATTGACAAAGCAAATCGAAGAAAATTATCACTTTAATCAAACAATTTGAATCGGCGTCTTCAATTTGGAAGAAATCCTAATTTTTTGAAGAGCAACAAAAGGAATGACCGAATATTGCGCCAACAAAAACGGGAAGACATTCTCCACTTTATTTATTTGGGCCGGTTTTTCATTGGGATTCATTTATAATAATAGGGTTTCGATTTTTAGTGTTTATTTTTAACTTTCTATTTTAAAATTTGTGTAAATTTCTAGTTATGTAACTAGGTACAAACTACGGGCCGTAGTTTGAGAATCCGCAACTCAGTGGCTGAGTTGTGGCAGAGTTTTGAGCGTAGAGTTATGTTAATCGAGTTACCGGGTGTCGTGAGTTTATGTCTTTTTATAAGCGTATGATTACCTAATTTCTAATAGAAACCTTGGAGGCAGCACATAGGCAAGTTATTGTCGAAGCTGGGCAAAATTGTGTGTGCTTTTTACTGCATTATGTTTTGTTTTTATTTTTATTTCCATATTACTTTTTCGTATCGCACTATTCACCCACCCCCCACCCGCTAGGGTGAAAACGATCCTACACAAGGATCTTGCTAACCTTATAAGACTTACAGTTGGTGCCCGAAGGTGGGAAGGGAAAAGCAACGATTCACCTGCTGTCAATCAGGTTAGGAAATTTTATCTTTGTAAACTTATTGTTTTGTACAGATATGCAAACTTTTTAGCAAGTAAATACAATTAGTAAATGTACAAAGGAGTTTTTCTCATATTTTATATTATTTTCCATAGTATAACTTGCACTTTAAAATGGATTGTGGTCTACCTTGTCATATAAAACATGTATGCCCTTTAAGATTTATATTCAAATTGAAAATTTAAAAAATTGTAACGACCCATAATTTTCGACAATTAAAATTTGTTAACTTAAGAGGATTTGTAATTTAATAATTGGAAAGAATAAAAATTTGGGATTTATTAATGAAATAATAACTAAAAAGGGAAGGTAACGATGTTAATTAAAGTTAATTATTAACAATTGAAATGAAATTCCAATGAGGGAAATAATGTAAATGTTATACTTGGTTTTAAATTGAATATGAAAAAACAAATGTAAATATTTAATTAACTAATAAAATAATATATTGTTAACGGTAATTGAATAAAATTACTGTTATGTAAGCAATTGTAAAATTTGTTCGTAAATAATGAATTTATAAATGTGATGAAAGGTTATTGGTATCAATTATTATATGTAACCTATTTATTTAGTCCATTAAATTTAATTAGAAATCAATTGCAATTAACTCCCTAAATTAGTGCAGTTAATGCAGGTAAGTTAATAATTCAAATGTTGATTAATTAGTGGAATAAGGTATAATTAATTGTCATTGATAATGGTGGTGGGGTAGTAGTAGTTATAACAATTAATTGTAAATAATAAACTTGCAAATGTTATAAAGTGTAATAATGGTGACGACTGTTGTTTGTTACCAATTTTCAATTTTCAATGTTTCTATATTACTCCTCAAGTTGACATTTTCTTTTAACAAGTTATTCTTTTCTAGTTTAGTTTAATCAAAATCAATAGCCATAGTCTCATTTTCAACCAAACTATTTTTAATTTTTTCTTGAGATAATTATGGTTCCCCTTCTAATGTAAATGTGGTATGCACGGTCATAAAAGGAGTCGTCGTAACTCAATTACTTACTTTTCGTATGCGTATTATTGTTGGTTTGATGTTTGTAAGCCGTAAGTTTTTTATGTAAGAACAATTTGTGTTTTTATTTCATGTGCTACGTTCGTTTGAGAGGATGAATGTTATGTGTTGGAATTGGATTACTCCACTGAAAGTAAGTTGAGAAGTAATAACTGCTAAGTGATACGTAAACATATACAAATGTAAGCTCGTGATACATAAATCGTCATAATACATGTTCAACGATACATAATTCAATTACATAAAATGAACACCCAAATTTACATTTACTTCTCCCACAATCTACGAGGACACAACTTGTCGAATGGTACGCCCTTATTCAATAGTGCGTTGTGATATTGCAGGTTCAACTTCTCCAAACGGGCAATTTCTGCTTGCATCTGAAGGGCATAAGCAACTCCCCTCGGACACATTTTTGGATCGTTCCATTTAAAAATGTTACAACATTCAACATCGCTAGGCCATAACTTACTATTGTAGTACGCTTCATAATGGAAAAAGCGACGGCCCGCATTCCTTTCATTCCGACACACAACCACTTCACATTCATCTCTGCAATAACAAAGTACCCAAGGCGGTGTCTGACTTGAACTAGCATTGTTAGGCTTACGATGAGCCAGCACATCCATTAATCCTCCATGAAGTGATTATTGTATTGATTCACCGCTAACCACAGCCAATGTTGATGTACTGCCACCCCTAGAGGGGGGAAGTTTTCAACCTGCGTCTCAGGGACGAAATCAACCTCAACATTTTCTTTATTAAGTGGCGCAAAGCCTTGTTGCTGTTCAAATTCGTCATACATTTTCATCATCATCTCGTTGTCAAGCTCCCAATTGTCCATTTTCAACAACCTTTTTCTTGAAAATATCAATGTTGGAATTAGCCTTAACTGCAAAAGATTAAACAAATTTAATAATGCTTATGGAATTTACCTTCTTGTCAAATCTCTAAAAGATATTCGTTTTCTTCGGGAAATATTGAAATTGTGGAAGAGAGATGTGGCTTGGGTTTTGGGTTCTTTCTTTGGTATTTGGAAAAGTGAAATATGAGGAAGGTTGAAGGGTAGAGTTTCTGTTTTGAAACCCTGCACACTACGATGGCGACTTTTTAAAAGTCGCCTTCTCGTGGCTTTTGAAAAGTCACCCTAGAAGTGTGTATGGTTTCAAAATAGAAACCCTCATTGCCATTTTCAACAACACACTAAACTTAACTATGACCAAAATTCAACATTTCAATCAAATTCAAACATCCAACAACTCAAATTACAACATCCACCAATTCAACAATTGAATTCAAAATCCAACATCTTACAATTCAAGAATTGCGTTCAAATTCCGACATCCAACAATTCAACAAAACAACTAATCCCAATATTTGAACAATTCATTAAACAAAACAAAACCCGACAAAGCATATCATCAACTTATACCATCCTCACTGTAACATCCTGCCTTTTCGCACGCTTTAAATCGACACACGTGCCAATTCAAACCATACAGAAGGGCGGATTGTTATGGGGTAAATAAGAAAAACAAGAAAGAATTAAAACAAAATAAAATCTCACAGCGGAAGGATAAAATATAATAATCAAATATAAAGTTTATGAAGCTGTTTACAAAATATTTAATTTTACATATACAATATATATCAGAGTTGCACATACCAACGAATAAAAATCGATGCAGCGGAATACAGTGTGCAGTGGAACAATATTATATAATAATAATAATGAAACCTTCGTCTTCGTCCTCCAGAAACAAAGTCTTCAAATCCTGAAATGCTCGGATTGACCCAGCGAGTTGAAAAGACAAAACGTTCGAGTCAGAACTAAAAGATCTTATGTAAGTTAAATCAACAGAAATAAATATGAGTGCCTTAACTCAAAAGATGCTCGGGATTTACGTCTCTTAAGGATCCGTTAAACTATTTACTATGTAGTATATTTCGTTATTATAATAGTGTCTATTAGTAAAATAAACTTACTTTTAAATAGCGTTAAGGGGTTACCCATATAGCCCTTAACACAAATAATGCCAATAGTCTACACAGTGCCTGCATATCTCCTGATCGGGAGACTACGAGAAGACACTCCATTGGTACGGCACAAATAGAAACTCATAGTAAGGCTCGGTATGGTAGGTGACACGACACAACTACACAATGCCAGGGTAGATATACCAATTACACACACGGGCTGGTGGTAACGCGTAGCGCGCAGCTACCGCCCACCTCGAGCCACACCCCCAAATCAAAAATCAAAAGTGGCCACCGAATCAATCCAAAAGTCATAGTATAATATCAAAGGGATGTGTCCGATCAGAGGAATGACCTCATTGGCCCGAGATCGCTCCTGTTTTAGCCACCTTATGCCAACTCATGGGAGTTGGATCCACGTATTTACCTCAAAGGAAATGCCCCCACCATCCTACTTCATTCTGTAATCTCCATCGCGAATACGTTTGTTAAAGTTGTTTTCGGGGTTGGTAGAGAGTATGAAAACTTCCGATCCCGGTCTCTTTGACAACCAAACGTTATTATAACACCGCGGTTACTCAAATAATTATACTTCAAAACCAGAATAAAATATTCATTTCAAAACCATATAAATATGATATCATCTTCATTTTTAAAACCAAATCAATATGTTATCATTTATAAACCCAAATTAATATAATATCACTTGTATTTCAAACATAACCTTTTCTAAAACCATAGCATTTTCAAAGTTATAATATTTCGAAACCAAATGCTTAAAATATAACCTTCCAAAACATAAAACTTTGAATTTCATAACTTTGAAATATAACTACACCCCTCAAATGGTTTAAATATTAAATTACTTTATAACTTCTTTAATTTCACAATAAATTCCAAATATCGATTTGAACCTCCAAATAAACCATTTCTAATTCAATATTTTCAAAGCTTAAAATTCAATATTTCAAACTAATTTTTTTTATTCATATATATATATATATACCAATTTCACTTTTCTATTATTTAGTTTGAAATATTTACTTAAAATCTATCCCTCTAATAAAACTCTAAATTTCAAAAATTGAATATTCCTCAATTCATTAAGACTTGATATATTTACTTAAACCACCTTAACCCCGAATTTAGTTTTAAATCCATATTCTTTTAAAAATCTAAATTTCAATAAGTTCCAACGGATTTTTATTAAATGAAATTTTAAATAAATAAAATCTCAAGTCAATTTCAAAACTATTTTCTCACACTTGATTTATAAAAATCAATATAAACTCTATGTAAATAAATATATTTAAGTAAATACTTCCCATATTATAATTTAATAAAATCAACGTTATTATTAAATTTATTTATACTTTAAACAATTTCATACATAGCTTAAAACCAAGAAATTAATTATATATAAATATCCGAATCAATATCTCATATACCATATTTTTCTTTACAAAACCATAGAAATCCTTTCAAAATATTTATATATATAGACCGCGGTGCCTGTATATAATTTTCTATCCTATGGTCAAGTGATACGAATATTTATCATTTCAATCCGTAATTTAAAAATAAAAATTACGGTTATATATCATTTCAAACCGTAATACCGATAAGATAAGAATGCATAATAACTTGCAGTTTATACAATATAGAACACATCATCCATTCACCCAATATCAATCATTAATTATTTATTACAATAATCATCCAATTTTAAACAAACATCAGTATAGAGCATATAATAAACAACAAGTATTAACTAGCAGTTTATATTCAACATTAAATTAAAACTGTTTAACTGGCAGTTTATATGCAATAATAAATTAAATAACAATTTAATTTTAAATAAATGCAATCTAACTGAGATGATGATTAAATATACGCCCAAACAATCATAGATAAATTTTAAATCACATCAAAATTTAATTTAACAAATATAAGAAATCTTAGAAGTTGTGAGTGGGTTAAAACACTCACCTTTTGAATTTAAATTGAATTTAAATTCAATTTAAACCTAAAAATTGGACAGTCTCAGAATTCATCCAAACTAGCGCCAAAGTGTCCAAAATTTTATTAAGATCCTAATAAAAAAATCGCGCGTGAAACGGATGTCATACGTAAAAGTTATTCGTATTATAAGATTCAAAAACAAAATTAAATAAAAACAAAACAAACTCACCTTGTGCAACCATCGCCACGTCTTCAATCATCTGCACGAAACGCGCACAACAATCGTTCGAACCCTACTGATAACCGCAAGAACCACATCGCCGCCCCTCCTTTCGCCCGCGATTTCGCCCTCTCACCCGCCATCGCACGTCGCCGACCCTACTCCTATGTGCGACCCCCATGCGATCGACCAAACCCATGGTCGACATGAGCAAAGAGGCAGCCGCCGTTAATTCATGCTTGCCCTAATCGAATTCTACGCGATGATCTGACCGTCAAATTGACGAAAGAACCATATAGATGCGCTCCCCTCCGTCCCCTCCGCAAGACCCAGAAACGATTTGTCGATCCGTCGAGTTTGATTTCGACGTGATAAACGACCGAGACTTCTTCGATTTTTACTGGTCAAACGACAATCCAAAATGAAAAACAAATTTCAACAGAAGATCACACACTTCGATAGCTTCAACATATATTGTTTTGAATTTTTCTGAGGAGTTTGGATTTTTAAGTTGATTTTTGATTTGAGATTGGGTTGAGGAGTTTTAGGGTTTCAGCCATTGGAAGGACGAGCTGAGCAGGACTTACACGTGCAGACAAATGAGAATTAGGGAGACTAGGGTTTATAACCGGGTTTATATAAGTAGTCAGGAATTAGAATGGATGGATAAGGTTGGATATACGCGCTAACTCCTAAGTGGCCCAAAATGCCCGCTTCGACTCCGGAATGAAATTGGGTCAACCCATATATCAAAATAGATATTTTAAAATATTTTAAATGCGATGAAACAAGTTTCAAGTCCAAATTCCAACGTATGAAGAATTTATGCTAAAATTAATATTTTTCAAATTGATTTCAATTGATTTCAATTTATCGATTTCAAGGCGTTTCGAGTCCGTACGATCAAATGACAAGCCCAATCGCTACGAAACTTGAAATCCTAAAATAATTCATCGTTACGGATCCGATGAAACTGGCTTCATCGAAATCCATGTCAGTAGCCAAAATGGCTATTTTTACATTAATTAAATAAATTAATAATTAATTAATTAAATCAAATTTTAAATTTCAATTCTTTAGCTTACAAATTTTGTCACTTGATTTATTTACCATTTATAACAATTTAAACAAATTTTCGTGTTGATTCAATGTTAATTATTTCAATGATTACTATCTTTGCTTTCAATTCCAATAATTTAGAAATTACCAATTTTAATTTCAGTATTTCCATTTAATTAACTTTTCATTCTATTATTCAATCTATCATTATCAATTGGATGAAATTTTCATTGGTTCGTAGTCATTGCATTACTATTCACAAATTTCATTCTAATTTCCGTTAGCGTAGTATTTTAATATTAAATTCCACTTATTTGTAATTAATCCACTTATTGAATTCTAAATTTCAAATAAATTAATAAATCTTGATTTTTACTTCTTAAATCAACCAATGGTCATATTATAAATAAAATTAACATTGGTTACCAATTATTTCCTTAATTTATGCTATCTTAGCTTTTAATTTAGATTTATTTCAATTGATTACCAGTTTATATTAAATATACTAAATAAATGGTTAACCTATACTAATCGTTACCATTAACGTTAAACTTCCCTTCTAATCTATTATTAACAAACAAATGTTGCAATTGATTTAGATCAAATTCAATGCATTAAATAAATGGGTAAATGCTTAAAGTTTTCACTATTGCCCAATTTACACACCTTCATACTTTAATTATCAACCAACAATTTATTATGCATTATTTTATCAATTAATATCAATTTTGAATTTATTTTCCAATTTACCGATTTCATTCAATTATACCCATACAATTTGTTTCCCTCAATTGGTATTGCATTTCATTTGATTTATTAATAATTACCTTAGTTAACCTTAACGTAGTATTAGATTAAAATTTCATTGATTACATCCTATTGAATTAACATTCTCCGATTACCAAATTAATTTACATCAAAATTCACTAATTAAGTAAATTAACTGCAATTGATTTCAAACCAAATTTTACGAACTAAATAAATAGGTAACTTATAACCATTATTACCCTTAACTTTTAATTACATTTAAAAGTTCATTCATTACAACAAATGTTCCAATCAGCTATATAATTCTAATTTCATCTTTTATTTGTGTTAACTATTTTATTTCCATTATGCTGAAATTTAGTCGCTTATACATATTTAATATCCCAATTCGTTTATTTATCTTGGTTTCAAATTTTTATTAAATCAATTGCCACCTATGCATATAATTCACATTTCTATTGATTTTACATTCAAAATTTTCAGTTATTGTCTTAACTTACATAAGGAAATGTTTAATTACATTTAATTGCTATTGATTAAATACATTGGTAATGAACAATAGTTGTCACCATTATTTATTTTATAACATTTGTAAATTTATTATTTACCTTTTACATCCCACTATAATCAGTGCACACATTAGTACAACACATATTATAATTCCTTCCACAATACTAATCTTATTCAATTACCATTAACTATCTATCTTATACAATAATTAAATATTTACATTTGTTACTTATTAAATTTTATAACCAAGCATAGCATGTTTTATATTCAATGAATTGGAGTTTCATTAAAATTGTTGACAATTAACTTGTATCAACATTGTTTCATTTTAATTTAGTTATTATTCCATTATTAAATTACAAATTTTTATTTCTTTCAATATTAACTCATAAAATATTATTAAATTAACAAACTTTAAACATCGAAAATTTATGGGTCGTTACACTCACTACTTCAACCTACGAAGTTTAGTGGAGTTCGTCTTGGTTTCCTCATAGACAGTGGAATTTCATCCGACGAATCCCCCTCTTCACTTGCTTGCATAGGATCTATAGGCTGTGAAGGGCGGAGGGAAGCTTCAAACTGTGTTTCTTGAGATGAAGAAGCGCCTTTTCCATGTCTCCGTCGCTGATATGTACGAGTAGTAGGAGGAATGCCGTGGGCTTCTATGCCATGTTCGATGAGCGCCTGTGGCGGAGGTGGAGGAGGCAGGGAGGCGGTCTTGGTCTTGTTAATTTGTTCCTCCCCAAAATAGATTTTGAGACGCGTTTTACACTAAAGCATTTCCCCTACGACCTTTCAGGAACCTCTTGTGAAAGCTCGTCAACAATCTCGATCGCACGGTAAATGCCGTCCGCGTGCGATAACATAAAATAAATGGAAAAATATAAATTTCAAATATTTGAATAAAGATTAAACATACTACGTACCACATTCCTTTCGAGGGGCGCTTTGGAAGTATAAGGGTATGCAACAACAGGAGGCACTGTAGGTGGCTTGATGGCACGAATAACATATCAACATGTTATGTTCCAGTACCAAGACAGATATTCTTCTCCGGACAATGTGAACTTGCATTGCGGTTGCGTGTGCATGTAGCGCTCGATCCATGTCACACTCGCCATAGCATACTTTCCAGCCTCAATATCAATTCTGGTTGTTTCGGTAAATAATGGGTCATATCAAACTGCCTCATCACTCGGTCTGGAAGATGATAGGTGACATCATTAAAGCAAATAAAAGGAACACGAGCAGTCCAAAGCTGAATGGAAGTGGTACATAAGTTTGGTAGATCTCCAAGTACACCTGCGTATGGGGTCCAAGTTAGAGAATGATAGTCTAGCACATTGAAATCATTACGGTAGAAGGCAATATGACGCCTCGGCAATGAAACAGTGCTTTTGGGTCCTACACACCTATAGAAATATAAAATTGTAACTTATCAAATTCGAACAACTATACATACTATACTATAGAATTAATTATATCTGGCACCGTATGACAATGATAAATCAATCGCCCTCCTCCTCCTTATGGTTATTCGACCTACAGGCAGATAAGTCCAACACCAAAGTTGCAAATAATATTAGACACATGATTTCAGTTGGATAAGAGAATATGAAAGAACTGACGACGAAATAAATAATGGAAATACCTGTACTAGACTCACACTACCACCAATGCTTGCGCTCTCTTGCAAAGCAAGCCTCGTCAACTTGCAGTACGTATACGCAAGAACTGCACTGCCCCAAGAATACTAGCGATAAACATCAAAGTTTTCTAAAAATGAAAGCCATCTAAGTCATATCCGTGTCTTCGAATGATCGCACATCAACCTCGAGCAAATAATATACAATATAACGGCTCTGGCTCGTTGCTGAACCTAAATCTCCACAGAGTCTGCTGGTATGTCGTCCGCAAATTGTTGCCTAAACCGTCTTATCTGTATCATTTCGTTTCGCCACCACTCCTCTGCTAGAGGAGATAAAACTAGAAGATTTGGCAGAAACTAAGATAATAACCTGGATCGGGGTTGGTCAACGGAGCACTGTCTATAAGTATGCCAAGCAAGCATGCAACATCACCCAACGTGATAGACATATTCCTAGTACGTAGGTGAAATATAGATGTTTCTGGCCTCCTTCTATGCACCAAAGCGGTGATAAGATGATGATCCAACTGGATGTGCTCCACCCTAAAAATAGTCCAAATGCAGCTTGGTCTATCAACTATATAATGCCTGGATGAGCAGATATTACTTTATTCATTTTAGACGAATGATCTGTGGTTCCATCTGCAGTATTGCTCTGTCAAAATATCACAAAATTATCATCAACATGTACCGTACAATATTATTCAATATTTGTACATTTCGAAAACTAAGAATTTTACCGCGGCGAATTCTGCATGCCATTGTTGCAAATATATGACAGATCCATCGATAGGTCCAGATAGCATCTCGAAGTGATCTATACATATATAATTTGATAAGATTTTCAAATTTATTTTCCAACATTAACATTATGAATTTAGACATTGTTTTTCAGCAATTTAACAATGATTTCATCCATACTAGGATATTTCAATAATCAATGATTGCTTACAAATCCTAAAAACCAATATTTTGCAATTTTCTTCAAAATTCTAAATTGAAAGAAATTTGATTTATCCATACCTACAGGTCATCCCGTGTTGAAGAGCTTGCCATCTTCTGATTTATTGAACAAAATGCTAAATATTTTAGGCTTTGGACGAATATTTCAGATTTGAGGGATTTTGGATTTTTTGGAGATGAAGAGGAAAATGAGAAGGCGACGGAGGAAAAATATGGGGTTCTGGTTTTGTAACAGAACCCTGTTTGGGCGTCTTTTGAGAAATCGACCACCGACGACTTCTCAAATGCCGCACAATTTTTTTTTTAAAACATGTACGCGACTTTTGGGAAGTCGCTAATGGACGGCTTATCAAAAGTCGCTTACATGTTTTTGGCAATTTTTTTTGTAATGACGATTTTTAAAAAGTCGTCAGTACGTTTTGACCAGCTCAAAACTAAACTGGCCAAAATAGGACTAAAGTTGATATTAGTTTTTAAAGGGGGCTGTTTGCGATAATTTAGTTTTAAAAGGGGGCTAAATGGAAAAATGAAATCCTAAATTTTGTAGCATATAACCAAATAAATAATTATTTCAGTATTAATTGAAAGCTCTAGCTTTACCGCCCTTTGGCTTAACCAACTTCAAAATGTTGGGGCAAAAAATTAAAAAAAACAAAATTTGCTCAATTTTCATTTGCTAAACCCAATTTATGTTTCCAATGTACGCGATACCAATTTCCAATTTTCTTGAAAAGTTTTGATAAACACGTCTGCAAGTTGCAACTGTCCGTAACCCTTTATAGAAGCAGAAAATCCAACGGCGCTATGCAGCTTCACTTCTTTGGTACCGTACTGCCTTGACATGAAATGGTGCACTAGGTAACCCAACCTTTTGGACGTCTTTTGGAGATGAAGAGGAAAGTGAGAAAGTGACGGAGGAGAAATATGAGGTTCTGATTTTGTAACAGAACCCCGTTTGGACGTCTTTTGAGAAATCGCCCACTGGCGACTTTTCAAATGTCGTCCAATTTTTTTTTTTAAACATGTAGGCTACTTTTGGGAAGTCACTAGTGGACGGCTTGTCAAAAGACGCATACATGTTTTTGGCAAAAATTTTTTGTAATGGCGATTTTTAAAAAGTCGTCAGTACGTTTTGGCCAGCTGAACTGGCCAAAACAGGGTTAAAGTTGATACTAGTTTTTAAAGTGGGCTGTTTGCGATAATTAGTTTTAAAAGGGTGCTAAATTGAAAAAAGAAATCCTAAATTTTGTAGCATATAACCAAATAAAATAATTATTTCAGTATTAATTGAAAGCTCCATCGCTTTACGGCCTTTCGGCTTAACCAACTTCAAAATGTTGGGATAAAAAAAAATCGAAATTTGCTCAATTTTCGTTTGCTAAACCCAATTTATGTTTCCAATATATGCGATACCAATTTCCAA
This sequence comes from Allium cepa, assembly GCA_030765085.1. Lineage (NCBI taxonomy): Eukaryota > Viridiplantae > Streptophyta > Magnoliopsida > Asparagales > Amaryllidaceae > Allium > Allium cepa. The sequence continues at coordinate 571,714,678 of CM060937.1, read as the reverse complement.
TTTACTTGAAAAGTTTGGATAAATAAGTCTGCAAGTTGCAACTGTCCGTAACCCTTTATAGTAGCAGAAAATCCAACGACGGTATGCAGCTTCGCTTTTTTGGTACCGTACCGCCTTGACATGAAACAGTGCACTAGGTAACCCAACCCTTATGCTCACTCCCCCGTCGTCGTATCACCGCTTGAAGCTCAAGACGTTAAAATCACATTAAAATGCAAATTTTCCTCTCCGAAAATCATTGAAATTATAAGCCGATGTCGTTTCAGCTGCCTGTATAATGATCGGATGGCGAGTATCGATCAATCGAATCCTACGGCGAATTAGAAGTTGGAGAATAACTTTGAGAAAAGAGAAGTAAAAAAGAAAACGTGGAGCTTAAACCGGCTCAATAATTTTGGATAAATCTGTTGTAATTTTCCTACAAAGGAAATGAAAGATCCACTCGGAATCATGGTTAAATTTTTGCGAGGTTCCAGTGGTAAGGGGCATGTTCTCTGCTAGTGCTCTACATTTGGAAAAATATATTGATTCCTTTTTGGTATATTTTAGGCTTTGGTTCTCACAGTAACTATAATGTGTTGGGTTGTACATGATTGATGTGATTTTATGTAGTACAAATTCCATGAACATGGACTAATTTTTTACGTTTTAGAAAGTTCTAGCTTGTGTAGGTTTTTAACTGGATAATTTGGAGTTAATTTAGGAAAATAAAACAATTTTTTGTCTTAATTTGTAGGATTTGTTGCATTTTTTTCTTGCCCTGGTCTCCCTATTTTGTGTATAATATGACTAATTACTGAAATTAACTCCAAACGCTGCGATCATTTCTACGAAAATCCAATTACATCACATATAGTTTCGGTAAATTTGAGTAATTAATTATTTCCTTTACTGCAGTAGGATTATTTACTTACATGGGCATAATATAGACAGTAGAGTTTTATGAATATTTGAATACACTAAAGTTAGCCCAGAAATTTTAGGAAACTGGTGCGCTAAGAGATCTGAAGTTAAAGCAATTTGTTATCAGTTGCATCAAAATTAGTCAAGACCAACAAATGCAGAGTTGGAAAAGGAAAAGATGATTATATTCTCAAGTGCTCTTTAATGCTTCAATCTGCTAAACAAAATCGGAGAAAAGCGTATCAAGTTCCGCAGGTATTCATCATCTATTATGAAGATAATGTGCATGCCTACCTTTTTATGTCGATTCTTCATTCTATATTAGCAATAGTTTTCTTTTTTATATCAAATGGCATGTCCAGATTGAGGTCAGGTCAAAAATAAGATGCTCATCAACATGACTTTGTACTAAACTGAAATCTTCAACAAACAAACAAATCGAAACTAACTTCGTTTGTGATCAAATGCAAAATCGGTAATCAAAATCAACTAACAGCTTGTAATACTATTTTAGGTATGTTGCCTACCGAAATGGCTAAATTAAAACTACATCCACACCGGATTACTTTAAAGTTAACATGATAATACAACACCTTTTTTTCCTTTCTACAAGCGTTAGAAATGAAATCATACAAACTTTCCTTTCATATGATTTCTTTTTTGAATTCCTGCATATTGCTAAAAAAAATGCAAACGAATTTTGGAATTTTATCTATGATGTGTGAATTTGTAACCACTGAAAATGAAAGTTAACCGATACAAAAATTTAACTAGTATTTCTTTGGAAATGTAAATATATATATATATATATATATATATATATATAAAAGTATGAGGTTGGTAATAATAAAGTAGTTTCTTTATGACTGACTGGGGCTATATAGAGTTGTACTGTTTAGTTTCACTAATTTGAACCAGTTTCTGGTCTGCCTGACCCAAGTTATTGTGTGGTTCACTTTTTTGTTTGTTTTCTTTTTAAAGCTCATTATGTAATATATAAGCATAATCAAGATGGGGAAAAAAATAGTAATCCGACATAAGCTGAAATTATAAGTTTACATTTTTGGAACTGCAAATGTGAATGTTGATACCAGCATCTTACTACATTTAGCAAGAAGGAATGGATACTACTGCAAAGACTGGTAAGCTAAAATTATCATCTTAGTCCCACATCACCAAATATTAGTTAATAATTCCATACAAATATCAATTCTTCGCCTAAATAATTGCCGAGCTTAGTAACGTGAGCTTGTGACCAAGTGGGGCATCAAAGTGATAGAATGTTGGGTCATGTTTGTGGATTTGGGTTACATTATGCAATTAGCTGGTCCGCTCGGTGGAAGTTGCTGAGTGGCCTGTGTATAGTTAGGCTGTAAGGTCTGACTATGCTGCTTGTAGTACAAGAGGCAATGGGTCAGGCTGGTCTGACTATGCTGGCTGTAGTACAGGAGACTGGTAAGCTAAAATTATCATCTTAGTCCCACATCACCAAATATTAGTTAATAATTCCATACAAATATCAATTCTTCGTCCAAACAATTGCCGAGCTTAGTAACGTGAGCTTGTGACCAAGTGGGGCATCAAAGTGATGGAATGTTGGGTCATGTTAAGTGGATTTGGATACATTGTGACATCTCTTAGGATGTATAGTTAGGCTGTAAGGTCTGACTATGCTGCCTGTAATACAGGAGGCAATGCGTCAGGCTGGTCTGACTATGTTGGCTGTAGTACAAGAGACTGGTACGCTAAAATTATCATGTTAGTCCCACTTCACCAAATATTAGTTAATAATTCCATACAAATATCAATTCTTCATCTAAACAATTGCCGAGCTTAGTAACGTGAGCTTGTGACCAAGTGTGGCACCAAAGTGATGGAATTTTGGGTCATGTTAAGTGGATTTGGGTACATTGTGACATCTCTTAGGATGTATCGTTATTTACTTTTTGTTATTACTAATGCTTCATTTGCTTATAAACAGTGAGCCATCAGCCATGCGAAACATATTGATATGATAATATAGCAAAATAATATCATTATACTTCGTAAGCATATGTTTTTTCTGTATCATAAATAGTTGTATCTTCAAAAATTATTGTGTATTTGTTCTAGGATTTGCCTTTTCTTTGAATTGACTTGAATATTTAACAGGTTTGTGAGAAGCTTGGACCTACCTTATTTGATTATATAAAGAGAAATAGGTTAACACCTTCTCCAATTGGCCTTCCTAATTTGAGCACCAGCTTTTGAAATCTGTAGCATGTCCATGAATCGGTTTTGGTACATTTTATATTTAATATAGCATGCATTACAATTGTTTAAGGGTGGTAGTTTGGGATTTGGGAACTTTGATGCATCAACGTATAGGTGTGAGATGATTTCATTGCTTGCAAATTATGCTTAACAACTTAAGGTTTTTGTTTCTGTCGACAAGGTACATACATATCAACATGACTAGATAATCGAACACACACACAATGACCAAATTACCCTTGCAAACACAAAGAAGGAACAAAATTTTACCAGAGCTAGGTTTCGATCTTGGGACCTGTGGGTTACGGGCCCACCAAGCTTTCGATGCACCACTCTAATTGTGAATCAGCTATAAGAGTGCATTATTTAGAATAATATACAAGTAGCACCTAAATCCTATCCCAAAGAATATCGTCTTATATTGTGTAGAGTGTGGTCGATATTTCTTTCACATAGTCATTAAATTGTACTATCCAAATTTTAAATTGTATGCCTTCTCATAATACATTATCATTTTTTGGATGTATATTTCATCAAAAAATTATAGTTTTTCCAATTGTCACATGCATTTGTCTTCAAGAAAAGGGAAATCAAGAAAAAAATATGCACCTTGGATTGTAAAATATTACATAAAATAAAGCTCATAAACAATTTTTTTATAAAGAAAATGTTACGTGTGGCTCGCATTGTATTAGAGTGGATGCGTATATTGGATTGTAATTAGTCTCACATCGCAAAATATCACGGACACACACACACATGATTGGTAACACGTAATAACAAATGATTCTTTTTGTTATAACAAGTCTTCCTATGAAAATGCGCATGGTGCAGATACGAGGGGGTACCGAAAATTTCATTAGGAAAGCTTTTTTGCACCATGTGTGGTATGTGATTTGGTGTGCCTTCTCATGTGCACCGCACCAAAAGGTGCAATCATTGCAAGCACTATGACGCGCCTCGTAATGCTGGAATTTATGTCTAAAGTAAAAATACGATAATAATAAAGTTAACCTACTATGCTAGATATTGAATGCATAATTTATGATTTCGTAGACGAATGGATTATCCAAAACAGTCACTTGTTTTATTTTTTGAATTCCCATTAAATTCTAATTCATACAAAAATTAGATGCTTCGATCTATAGGAAAAAATTGTATGAGTCATGATACGGCATATATCCCACTTTATTGGTATAATTGCCATTGCTCATTGTGCACTTTATAATATATATTTTGTTGATCTTCTAGGCCATATCCGTGAAAGAGTAGATTTGCTAGCAAGATACTTAACGAGTAAATCTATGATGCTATAATCAGGCCAACATAATTTCTCTAACTTACATAAATTGTTTAAGTCATCTTGTCAAAATGATCCTAGTTAACCATAGAAGCCTAGCACTAAGTGAACAAAATAAATCCATTCGATATTATTTCAAAACGATGTCTGAACTTAGGAGTATTGTTATCCCATTTTTTGGACAAAACTGGAATATCAATGTTGTTTGCGTTTCCACCACGACCGGAACAGGAAGAAGCCAGCAAGCGTACATAAGTCAGGGGTTTCGCTCAAGGATCAAATATAAAAGTTCCATTCGGCATAGCCCATTCGGCGATAAGAAGCAAGGCCTCACTCGGCACTCAGAGCACATAAGTTCATCCGGCGTTCCCAGTACAAGAGTTCATTCGGCTTTCCCAATCCATTCGGTAGTACCGATCCAAATCCAACCTTCCCCCCATATCACAGCCGAACCGGACCTCTCCACCTCCATGCATAGCCGAACCAAGCTCCACTTCCATGCTCCACCGAACCACGTACCACCGAACCAAGTCACTTCGTCCATCACCGAGCCATCCACAACCGGACAAAGCTCCAACTTCTCCAAGCTCCATGCCGAATGAAGCCTCGCCGAACCAGAATGCTACCAGATCAGATTGCTTCAGCCCAAGCCCACCAGCAGCTATAAACATCCAAGACCCCTGCCCCCAGCCTCACTCTATAAATAGAGGGGCAGGGGTACAACAATGGGAGAGAAGTTTGAGAGCTCAAGCCTGGAAGGAACTCTCAAACAACTTTAGATACTTATAATCAAAGCTTTGTACTTGTAATCTAAAGAAAAAAGGAGAATAACATATAAAGTGGATTTAGGCACGTTCTGGCCGAACCACTATAAATCCGTGTGTCTTTTACAGTTTAGTCCCTGCTTTTTACATATTTGCATAAATCACCCAAATCGCTAAGAACAACATATAATCAACTAAATCATACGACTTTGGGGTGTTTGCCCATTTTTTGCGCAAACATTTTGGTGCTTTCATTGAGAGGGACCAGCTCCCGCTACATCGGATAGAAGTTGAATTTGAAAATCTAAGAGTTCAGATCTAAGAGTTATGACGAGACAAACAAGTAGAAGGCAAAGGCCAGAGAGAAGTGAACACCAAGGAAGTCAAGAGGCTTCCTCAGGAGGGAATCAAGCGTCGATCTTCATCACTAGGGATGAGATGGAGGCCATGATGAGAAGACAAGAAGAGATGATCCAGAACTTACTTCAACAAATTGGGCAAATTGGAGCACAAATCCAAGGAGCAAATGGGGTTCAGAACGGGGCAGGACCATCTGGCGCAGCACCAGAGCTAATGGGCACTCACGCAGAGCATGTTGATCCGACCCTGGGAAGTGAGATGGGGGCATCCGAACCACCTGGTAGCAATAGAGGAATGAACGTTCAGCCAGGGAGGCATACACATGAAAACTCCCGCGGACTTGGGGGCAGGTCGAAGACAGTGAACGAGAACTACAGCTTGGAGACAATGACAGATTAGCAGAGATGGTTAGAAGAGCTATGAGAGGCGGTTTAGTAAACAGAGACTTGGAAGATGTAAACAGGAGTCCTTTTTCTTCTGCGATTAGGATGGCTAGGAACCCACCAGAATTCAAGCTACCATCATTGGACATGTACAACGGGAAAACGGACCCCACGGTCCATCTAACGAAGTATATGAGACATATGGAAGTGCTGGGGGCATCAGAGGAGGTTATGGCCCGGTGATTTCCACTGTATTTGACGGACATTGCAGCGTTATGGTTTAGGCAACTGGAGAGCGGCTCCATAGGAACATGGGCAGATTTAACAGAGAGATTCGTGAGGCAATTCAGGGTTCATATTGCGAGACCCAAGAATGTGATGACTTTGGCAACCTTGAAACAGAAAACTGGAGAGACTTTGAGGAGCTTTCTAACGCGATTTAATGCGGCGGCAGCATCAGTGGATCGACCAGATCCATCTATGGTCATGATGGCGGCTGTATCTGGAATAGCTGGTAATACAGAGTTCAAGAATTCATTAACTAAGGACCCGCCTATGAATCTGGGAGAGTTCTATCATGAGGTTGAAAAGTTTCTGCGTTTGGAAGATGCTAGTGCAGAAAGAGAGGAAGAAGATGACGTTTACGTAATCAAGAGCGGAAACCCACCTGGAAAGGGTGCGGAAACTAGCAAAGGAAAAAGAAAAGCTGAGGATAATGATGACAGGACAAAGTGGCTACGAAGAGAACCACGCTTCACCACCTATTCAGAGCTGAATGAGAGTTTGGAACAGATTTATCAGGATACCAAAGGGCAGGTTCCGTATCGTAGACCAATGCGAAGGGATCCAACCTCTGACGAAAGAAAATCAGATAAGTTTTGTGTATTTCATGAATTGAATGGTCATAACACTAATGATTGTAGGCATTTGAAGGACGAGGTAGAAGGGCATATCAGGAACGGTATGCTCCTTCAGTATGTGAGAAGGCGAACTCCAGCGGTGGAGCCAGAGCGACCGCCCTCTACGTCAGCTAGAGGTGACCCTGGATCAAGGCACCATTTGATTATCCATTGATTGCTTGATTAAAATAACGATGAACAGGTCGTAAGCTTCCACTAACGCAATTAAATCGTTTACACATGTACGAGATCGCGAACGATCTCCAGGCATGCTTTGAATGATCATTGACTGCTTCGGAGTGGGAACTTACACTTTGACATCCTTGCTTTGCTTTTGTTTCGATGTGAACATTTGAATTCTTTCTGTTTGGACATTTCTGCTGTAAGGTACTATTGCTTTAACATTTACAATTCTATGAAAAAATTATTTACTTGTATGCCCGTTGGATCGCGAACGGTCCACGAGCACCTATTGCATGGCAACGAACTGCCGAAGTCTTTGATTCGAAAAATTCCCCCAAACAATGACTCCAATACTGATAATATTAAGTCCCCCCGGGCACACTCATTCGCCTCGAACGGCACCCGACTTCGAACAGTCACAATTCGCCTCGAACGGCACTCGACTTCGAACAGTCACAATTCGCCTCGAATGGCACCCAACTTCGAACAGTCACAACTCGCCTCGAACGGCACCCGATCGCGAATGGTCACAAACTCGCCTCGAACGGCACAACTCGCCTCGAACGGCACAACTCGCCTCGAACGGCACAACTCACCTTACCTCAAATGGCTCGATCGCGAACGGTCGTCATTTGAGGTCCGCCACCTGATCACTAACTGTTACGCCTTACCTCAAATGGCTTGATCGCGTACGGTTGTCATTTGAGGACCACCACTTGACCGCGCACTATCGCACTGTACCTCGAATGACTCGATCACGAACGATCGTCATTTGAAGTTAAGCGCTTGACCTTGAACGGTCCCCACTCGACCGTGCACTGTTGCACTTTACCTCGAATGACTCGATCCCGAACGGTCGTCATTTGAAGTAAAGCGCTTGACCTTGAACGGTCACATTTCACTGCAGATGACTCGATCCCGAACGATCGACGCACGGATTTATGCGCTTGACCGCGCACGGTCGCACTTCACCTCAAATGACTTGATCACGAACGATCGTCATTTGAAGTTAGGCGCTTGACCATGAACGGCCGCGCTTCATCCCAAATAGGTCGATCCCGAACGGTCGTCATTTGGGGCCATATAAAATATCAAGCTCTTTACAGGTTGTCAACAGGATACGAACATCTAGCTCATGGCATTACAAAACACGCCTTCCTACCGCAAGGCATATTTTGGGGGGCAAAGTGTTATCCCATTTTTTGGACAAAACTGGAATATCAATGTTGTGTGCGTTTCCACCACGACCGGAACAGGAAGAAGCTAGCAAGCGTACATAAGTCAGGGGTTTCGCTCAAGGATCGAATATAAAAGTTCCATTCGGCATAGCCCATTCGGCGATAAGAAGCAAGGCCTCACTCGGCACTCAGAGCACATAAGTTCATCCGGCGTTCCCAGTACAAGAGTTCATTCGGCTTTCCCAATCCATTCGGTAGTACCGATCCAAATCCAACCTTCCCCCCATATCACAGCCGAACCGGACCTCTCCACCTCCATGCCGAACCATGCATAGCCGAACCAAGCTCCACTTCCATGCTCCACCGAACCACGTACCACCGAACCAAGTCACTTCGTCCATCACCGAGCCATCCACAACCGGACCAAGCTCCAACTTCTCCAAGCTCCATGCCGAATGAAGCCTCGCCGAACCAGAACGCTACCAGATCAGATTGCTTCAGCCCAAGCCCACCAGCAGCTATAAACATCCAAGACCCCTGCCCCCAGCCTCACTCTATAAATAGAGGGGCAGGGGTACAACAATGGGAGAGAAGTTTGAGAGCTCAAGCCTGGAAGGAACTCTCAAACAACTTTAGATACTTGTAATCAAAGCTTTGTACTTGTAATCTAAAGAAAAAAGGAGAATAACATATAAAGTGAACGTAGGCACGTTCTGGCCGAACCACTATAAATCTGTGTGTCTTTTACAGTTTAGTCCCCGCTTTTTACATATTTGCATAAATCACCCAAATCGCTAAGAACAACATATAATCAACTAAATCATACGACTTTGGGGTGTTTGCCCATTTTTTGCGCAAAAAAGTATAATAAATTTATTGGTGATTGAACCTAGAATCACTTGTTCCGTAAACTAGTGCCTTGTCCTTTTGTCCAAAAAATAAATATCATTTGAATTCACGTGATATTGCAATTTAAAAAATGCTTCTAGATGCGACAGCAATAACCAAAAAAGATGTGTTAAACTTGTATGATTCAAAATATATGCCAAAGAAGAAAGGAAATTAATTGATCAAGACACATATGAAAAGGGAAAAAGGAAAGAAAATTAATTTTCTTTAACTAATTGGCACAATCAATTAATTAATTGATATATGAAGAAAGAAAAAATTGTACATGAAGATTCAAATCGAGGAAAATTATGGAAACCCATATCGTCATTACTATCTGGAAAGGTTTCAAGGCAACTGGACGATTAATTTACTTAGTCTTCATGTAATTTCTTCATTTCTAAGTCTATAAAAATGAAGGTAGAGCATCTTTAGAAAATCCTACTTTTCGCAGTCTAGTTAAGGTAGAGGATTTGAGCGCAAACAAATATTTGAAGAAATTGATTATTCAATTTTTAATTATAGTTTAGTCTCTCTAAATTTCTACCTCTAATTGCTATAGTATATTTTTTGTATTCTTTCTTTTTTCCAGTAAAATAATGAATAGTTGTTGGGTCTTTGGATACGTAGATAATTTGTCCAAACCACGTTAAATCTTTGTCAGAATGATCCTAGTTAACCATAGAAGCCTTGCAACTAAGTGAACAAAATAAATCTGTTCAATATTATTTCAAAATGATGTCTAAACTCAAAAGTACGATGAATTTGTTGGCGATTGAACCTATAATTACTTGTTTTGTAAACCAATGCCTTGTCCTTTTATCCAAAAAACGCTTGTTGTTTGAATTCACGTAACATTGCAATTTATAAAATGTTTCTAGATGATTATTAATTGAGTTCTTTGTTGCAAAAATTTATTATAGAGTATATTTGGAGGGAAGATGATACTTAAAGCATGACGTTAGTGCAGCTCTGAGAGTCCCAACGTAAAATTTTCATCTTTTACATCAAAATATTAAGGCCTTCCTGTCTGAATGCCCTGCCATAGTTGACTTAGGCCAGGTGTATAAAATGATTTGTTCAACGTGATTATTAGTTTGTCTAAATCTAGGAAAGAATAAAATATATGGACTTTTGGGACTAAATTCAAATTTTCTTGTTTCGCAGACCCGCATCTCATTCGGTTGGTCACAATCCACTAATCCCGTCTTTGGAGTAAACATAAAATTATGTTTCATACAATACTTTAGGACGTTGCAGTTTGAACTGGAAAAGGATGTTATGAATTATGACTGTAACAAAGGTAGTCAATTCAAAAAAGTACAATAAGGCTCAAAACTATATCAATTAAAAAAGATAGAATAAAATTGCTCCTCATAACTGCTTTAGTCTTACAAAAAATAGTCGTAGACCATGGCACGTCACATGCTATTTATTAATATAATTGCTATTTTTTATGTTCAATTTTTAATATCCATTCTGAGCTTTTAGGATTTACTCCGTTGTATGATATTTGCAATCTTCTCTCTTCATTGTACACATTAACTTATAAACAATTTGAGCAATATGAGTCTAACGAGTAAATGGGAAAGCTAACGAATAAATTTGCAGATTTAGTAGAACACTGAAGAACTTTCTATGCTTGATAGTGTAGATGGAGGATAACTGTTAGAACTGCATATAGCAGTAGCCATAAGTCGAGTAGCTAATATGCTCAGATATTACACTAGTGCAGCTGATAAAATACAAAAAGAATGATACTGAAATTATCCATAAAGTATCGAGGTATACAAATTACAATATACTTTTATGCAATAGAAACATATCTATATGCTCTATATCATGACATCAATATATACCCGATTTACTGATATAGTTATTATTGCTTATTATTTGATTTGTAAGATGTATTTTACCAGGTTTTTATGTAAAATTGTGTTATAAATTCGATTTTGTGGTAAGATAAGATACTTAAAACAAAAGCTTAAATCCATTGGGCCACAGAGCAAGATTTGAGGTTTCGACCAAAACATTAAGATTATGATCGTTTTAGTTTCAAGAGGGAGCTAAACAAAATTGCATCTCAGTAAGAAAACTAGAAAGTTTCAAAATTTTATAGAAAGAACAAAATAATCATAATTTGAGTTTCAAATATATGAATATTCAAAATGTAAAAATTTAACTTTGGAAGCGTACAAAGCACAAAATATATGAATAGTGTAACCAAAAAAGTTGAAGTTAGAGTAATGAATAAGCAGGACAAATTTTTGATATAGGGTTTAAAAAAAAACTTATTCTAGCTTTAGGCCTCAATGAAAACTAATTGCAAAATTATGCTTGATTTTGTATAGCTTGCGCGGTTCTAAATTACGCAAGCTTTAAACTGTAACTGTAGCTTGCGCAATTTTAGATTACACAAGTTATAGTTAACATTTAAAGCTTGTCCAATTTTAAATCTCAAGCTATACATAACCATGTATATTTCTTCAATTGGTTTTTGGTGTGACCTTAGAATAAGTTTTTTTTGAATGCCTATATCAAGAAAAATTTGGAGTAAATATTTGTTAGTGTTATGGATATTTATAAATAGTCTGCATTGTTGGTTTATATCTTATTTCTTGACTAAAGATAAATTATACATGTTAATGTAAATAAAAAATAGCTATAATTATATAAAAATAAATAAAAAAGTTGAAATTGAAATTTATAAATTATATCAAAATTCTTAAAATAACAAAAGTTCGAGACCGAAAATGAAATCTCGAAACTTGCCAGAGTCGAATATCTTATTTTTCGAATTTATATAAAATACAATGGATAAAAATACCTTTCTATGCTTCTACGTTAATATAAAAATGTCTACATTCTATATCATAATACCAACATGTACCCGATTTATAGGTATAGTTGATATTGCTTATTGTTCGATACACACACATAAATACATAAACACAGGTACACGCACATTGCTGGAATTTTTTGCGCACAATTCCATTATAAATTTTATTTCGTTATAACATAAAATTCTTAAAGTAGGAATTTACGATGCACCACTCAGTCCAACTATTTTTTCCTGTAATTTCCGTCAAAATTTTGAAGCTGATCTGTCTGAATGCCATTGGATGGTTATAGCTGCAGTGAGCCAGGTGTATGTAGTAAATTGTTGTTCAACATGATTTTGAATTTGTTTGAATGTAGAAATTTTTTTGATACAAAACGACCTTGCTAAGGATCAAGCCCATAACATTTGATTTTGTAGACCAACACCTTATCCTTTGGGCCAGAGGTCACTTATCTTATTGGTTAAATCCAAAAATCAAATTCTCATAATATAATATTAGATACTACAATTTTAACTGATTTAAAAAAGGATGTTTTCAGCATTGGCATGAATCCTATTTTTTGTTGTTGCTTTGTTTCCCATTTGTTATAAATATTTTGTTAAGCTTTTTTTTGGTCAAAATTTCTATAATAGAGTAGACTTGGTGAATAGATAAAATATTTGAAGTAGGAAGTAGTGATTAAGCATGTCAATGGATATTCAAAATATTTGAATCCATCCACATTCATATGTGAAAAATGAAAAAAATATCGAAAATTAGAAAGAAAAATACATGTGTGGATGCATCCGATAAAATTTTACTCGTGCCTTTTGATTTCTTTTTTATGAGCGGATAGACAAAAATCAGATATCCATTTGATATACGTAGCTACGAAGATCTGATATCCTGAAATGGTTTCAGATGCTATTATGAACATGATACTATACGTATCTATAGTCGACCATTGCAAGACCTAGCTATGATGCTCTAATTAGGCCAACAGTTATCTTCATGATTTACATAACAATATTATGATTATCCTTTTGAATGTCATTGTTTGATAACTGTTATCTTAGGTAGCTGGATAACACAAATTGCTAATCAACATGATTTCAAATTTATCATAGTTATCTACAATGGGTAACTCACAAAGGTGCAGAATCTTTTTGTAGACTTGGCGCATGATGTGTGAATTTTGTGTAAATGTATGTAAAGGCCCGCAAATCCGTACCCTTTTGAACTAACAAAATTCACCACAGTTAAGTTCAAAGTGGCACAAAAATACGAGTCTTCAGGTTAAAGAAGAAAGAGGTAGAAGAAGAAGAACAAAAACAACATCAGAATCTCACATCGCGGTGGAATAAAATATAATATATAGAATACAGTTTTAAATACAAGAAATCTGTATTGTATACATATATATACATACCATCATCAGAGTACATCAATCAGTCATACAGAGACAACTACTATATGATCATACACAGCGGAAATAATAAACAAATACGGAAATACGCTCTGTCATCCAGCTAGTCTCTTGAGCTCCAACATATTAGCTGAATCCTGTTTAACTCGGTCTAACCCGAGCATCATATAAAACAACACCCGAGTCAGTCTGGAATACCAGCGTGAGAAAAATCACACTCAATTGGATTATTAAAGTTTCGAAAATCTTTTGAAAACAAAAGCATCTCGTAAGACCACGCCACAAATAAACATGTCGGGTTTTTACATTACGATAGCTAAAACACTTTTTATAGAAATCCTCTAATATTATAATAGGGTCTATGTACAAATACTTATAAAATATCTGAAATTGTTACATGATTAAATTCCAGCTACTAGCCACAGAGTGGGTAATACAAACAAAACTCGTACAAGGCTCGTAGGGAGAATGGATTTCCATCAATGGCTGGGCTACTGGGGTACCGCCCGTCACAGTACCTGGCCTAGATCAGAGTACCGAGGAGTACGCCCGCTCCCCTGCAACACAAGGCTGGAACCATTCCTTACTGAACAGTCTCGAACAAGATAACCCCGTGGTTGGCACGACCAACCACCCACTAAGACGAATATAAAGGGACGTCTAGACAGGGGAAAATCTTGTCCTGCTTGGGCATGACCCACCCAACCTTGCTGCACCTCCCCTGTTTTAGCCATTCCCGGTTGATGGGGCTTGAGGCTATGCGTTATCTTTCAAGAACGAGTTCCACTTAGAATGCTCATCGTCCACCTGACGATGTTCTGAAAGCATTCAATCCATACAAGTTGCCCTGGGTCTGGACAAACCGAATCACCGTCTTCAACTCTTCACGGTCTTCATTCGTAATCGTTCAAACTGGATCGAAGTGGTTTTCGGATAATTAAATCCGATCTCGGACTCTTTGAAATGACCAGCGCATTGTCCAATATTGATAGTCGGTTATTTAACTATCAATTTATCATACACAAGCAATCATTAAATTGTTTCCACAAATTATTTATCTCAAATATCATTCAGATATTATTTCCATTTTAACCCATTTGAAATAGATTCAAAGTGCTTTATTTCCATGAAATCACTTATCTGATTTCTCATACACACTCAATTTGATTTAACCTTTGAAAATATTTCTTATTTTCTCATCCCTTCCTCATAAATAAATTTATACTTTGCTTATAAATTTTCAAACTCAATTCCTTCACTTAATAAGATTTCTCCTAAATCTTATCTCATTTAATAACTCACTTATCATTACAATAGGATTATTAATTTGATTTCAAAAGCATTTGAAAACATTTAGATTTATAAAATAAGAAGTATAGTTTTATACAACTTACGGTTTAAAAGAAATATTTAACATAAAAATTAGTGTTCATATCCAGTTAATGATAAATTGTAAAACTGGTTTCAGAAAATCAAAGTTTATTAAAAATATTTGCCTATCCCTTAAAAATAATTAATTTGCAACATTTTAAATTCAAGTAATAGTTTACAAGAAATTTATATAGTGTAGTAATTTAAAATACTCCTTCTAAAGTAAGTTTATAATTTTAGAAAACCCAATATTCATCCATAAATGCCTCTTGTCCAAATTCATACTTCTTACTTTCAAAATTCAAAAATTCTATTTTATAATTTTATTTTTCAATTCCATATTGTTCCTTATTAAAATTCCATTTCATTTCTTACTAAAATTCCCTTATTTTATTTCTTAATATAGTTCTCTTATTTTATTTCTTAATATAGTTCTCTTTGAGTTCACTTTATTAATAAAGATAGTTTTATTTAAGAATTCCACCTTAATAATTTATTTCTTTTATATAAATTTTCATATTGCTCTTTAAATAAATTCCATTCATTACTTAATAAAATTCCTTTTTATTTCTTAATAAAAATCCCTTATTTGTACTTCTTAACAACATTTTCTTTTTATTCTTAAATAAAATTTTACTTGTCGATTACAATAATTCTTCCAGTGTTTAATATATTAAATTTTCCCAAAAACTCAATTTTAACAATTTCAGTTTATAAGAAGCTTTTATTTCTTTTTCTTCATTCTCAAGTTGAAGTTTCAAATTCCAATAATATTCCCTATTTGTGTTTTATTTAACTTCTTTGAATTAATTTATCAATAGTAGTAAATTTCAAATTTCAGATTCTTTGTTATTCAACAGTTATAATTCAATTTATATACAAGGCCACCCATCTCAATTTATCATCTTGTCACAGAAAAACATATATAAGATAAAATAAATATCTTTGAGGAATCCTGTTGGATCCCTCCAACCTGTTTCCCTGCATCCACATATACTAGCACAAATAAAATACCAATCCCACTTCAATGGTGGAATATTGCAGTATATGGGATTCATATATTATCATCTGCTATTATGCAGCATATAGGGACATATATAAGATAAAATAAATATCTTTGAGGAATCCTGTTGGATCCCTCCAACCTGTTTCCCTGCATCCACAGATGTTAGCACAAATAAAATACCAATCCTACTTCAATGGTGGAATATTGCAGTATATGGGATTCATATATTATCATCCGCTATTATGCAGCACATAGGTCTATTTAATTGTTCACTAATTTCAACCATCATTCAAGCAATTCAATAATTGATTTAAATTCAACAATTTAAATTTAAAATCAACTGAGTGAGATTAACTCACCTATGATTTTGGGTTTGCCAAACCGATCCAATCCTGACTCGTTTCCATATTTTTGACCTTGAATAACAATTTCATGGATTTTATTAATATTCGAACAATCGAATAATTATTTATCGTTTCATTAAATTTATGTTAATCTAATAATTTAATTTTAACTCGTGGTGAAATTTTTAAACAAAAGACTTAAAATTTCAAAGTCCTATATGCATATATTTTTACTCTAAATAAAATTAATTTATTTTCTTAACATATAGTTTTAATTTAAAACAAACAAAATTTTTAACGTTACAGTAAAAATATTTTTCCTTCTGTCCCTGCATTTATGAAAATCTGCGTATTTCTCTTACTAAAATCCTATTTTTCAACTTCACTGAAATTCCCAGATAAAATTCCAGTTTGTATATATATATTTTTATCTATGTGAATATATTAAATAAATTAAATAGAAAATAACCAATACCTTACTGCCATCAGATTCTAGACCACTGCACTCACTACATCAATGCTACTCTCGCCTTCAACCATCCAACACGCGTCCATCACCTACAGGAACATCAACGTCGCCACTACGCCGAACCCCCAAGCACAACCGCGCACGCGACCTCGGCCCCTCTCACGTTGCAACCGTCGCGATCGACCCCCTTCCTGCTTGCGACCACGTCGCCCTAACCTTCGTGGCTTCGTCCCCGCTGCTATCAAGCCCTAACAACCTCCTCTCGACCGCGACTGGCCTCACGCACGCCACTGCCTCCAACGATCTTGTCGCGAGCTCGAGCACGAGCGCGTTCCTCCTTCCCTTGTCGATCGAATCGCCGATCTCATTTTTTTTTTTTATAAATGCCATGAATCGGCTTACAAGAGAAAAGGAGAAAACGAAAACAAAGGGTGGAATAAAAATGTGAGAAGGGTTTATCGCGATTAGGAGAAATAAAAGGCAGCCATTGATTTTTGTTTTCTGAATGAAGGGAGAAACCAGAAGCATCGTGTATTCAGGAGGTAAAGGAAGCGTCTTTGAGAAGCTGAAAGGAAAAAAATACGGCTATGATTTGATGTAGGATATTTTGAATTAAAACGATTAATTATTTTCGAAGCGTTTACCTCTCATACGATCACACGATCACTCCAAAAATTACGAAATTTGAAAGCCGTTAATAATTCAAAATTACGGATCCAATGGAACTGGTTTCGTCGAATTCCGAGAATGTGCCTCGGATGGCTATTTTTAATGTCAATTTAAACGATGCAAATTTAAAATTAAATGAACGACAGTTAAATTCAATTTCAATCCATCTATTACTTCCAGTATTATCAATATGAATTTTATAAGTCTTTAAAATATTTTTAGCAAACTTATAACTCCAAATTTCATATTTTACCCAATATCTACTTACCACTTAATAATTAATTAATTCAATAGGTCGTTATATTTTAAATTTTGGATTCTTTTTATTAAATAAAACAGCTTTCCATATCCGAAATCAAATTATAATTCAAATTAAATATTTAAATTCATTTTAAATATCGCAAATTAACTATTGAAAAAGCCGGGTCGTTACATTCCCCCCCCCCCTCAAAAGAATTTCGTCCCCAAAATTACTAGTTAGGAAGAATGGTCCAATACCCTCTACTATTACTTCACAATCAACAAATTCCACATCCTACCAAACCACCCTTTTTTAATAAAAGATGCATTACCCTTCTTATTAACTTTCTAAACTTTTCCCTAGTTTCAAACTATACTATTTGTTTAACCATTCAAGTTTCAATTTAAAACCAAATTTTGAATTATCAAAATTTTCTCAAAATTTTTCTAACACCCTAAATTCCCGAAATTTTTTGCCAGGGTCTCCTTTGCGCAGCTAGCTCGGTACAACTACAAAATGGCTCCACGGCCTTCCAAAAACACAAAAGAAAACAAAACGCCTAGTGGCTCGATCAAAATCCCAATCAATTTCCATATAGAAATTCAAACACATACCTTTTTGTCGAGCATTTCTTATTTATCCTCTGAAATCAAAATCAATGCTCTTTACCTTTATATTACCTACATATCTTAAACAGCAGTATATCCAATCACAATATTCAAAAAAAATTTATCGACATTCTTACAAATGCCCATATCTATTCATTCGAACATTATTTTAAATTTTATTTGAAATATCAATCCCCAATTGAGTATGCATCATTCCTTACTTAAACTAGTATAAGCATTTATGTGTTTCTTATTATTTATTTTTATCTTACCACTTTAGTTTGTATCCATTCCTATTCAATTGATTCTTCCATTTTCATATGAATTCAATTTATCTTTAACTCTGAATATTTAAATTCTATTTTTCATTTATAACAAATTCATGTCATTATTTCAAATTAGTTTCATTCACTAATTTATTCAATTTCCAATCTGAAAACATTTGTCGATAACAAAATTTTCAAATACTTCCAAAAATTTTCTAACTCCCAAAATTTCTGAAATTTTTTGGCAGAGTTCCCTTTGTACGGAGGAGCTTTTGCAATTTGACAATGGAGATAAATATATATACATCGACTCACACGGTCGAAAAAACCAAAAACGATTCATATTTCCTAGTTTGTATTGCGTAGGCGTACCTTATTTAGCATTTTAAGAAAGCGGCTTATTAAATTAAGCATTAGCGCGACCAAAATCTCGCTAAATGGTCTTCTGGTACCTGTACTTACTCAGTTTATAAACATAAGTAAATATTTATGAAAATTTATAACATTTCATTCATTTAAACAGCTACAACAATCAAAATCATAAGCAATGCAATATAAATAGCTTCATAACAAATTTATATAGTTTCCAAACTAGTTTCATTTGTTTATGACTGACACAAATACCGTTTGCATTCAACTTTAAGTGGGTTACAACACATTTACTTAACTCCAATCCATAATTATGCCCAAACAAACCCATTTGCAAGTTAACTGATTTCAAAAATCAATTTCTGCTCCTGAACAATTCAAAACCATATTTTATAAACAATGTATACAAGCATTTTGTATAAACAATTGATAAGGTTCCAATTAAATCCAATTGCTTTTACTCAATTTATAACATCATATTCGATTCAGAATGATTTTCACATCATTCTTTTATTCAATTCATTCTAATCCGAACTATTTTGTATTCATGGCAATTTATTCAAAACTCAAGTTTATTTACTTCTATTATTCCATAGAACTTTATTAAATCTTGTTTATGACAACAACAATTATTTCATGCAAATTCGACAATATTCATTCAACAAACAATTTCTTTAATTTTATAACTATTTTAAAATTGATTCCAACTCAAGTTATATGAAATTTAATTCCATTCTAATTTATTTTTAAATCATATCTTTGCATTGATTGCATTCAAAACCGTTTCCATTAAGCTCGACAACTTCAATGCTTAAAATTTAACAAACATATCCCAAGTTTAAATAAGTCATGCTTCATTGAATTTTAGACTTAAGTTACTTCAAATTATTTAACTTTCATAACTTAATTTTATTTCATTTACCCATAAATTCTTTTCCCAATTTTAATTTGATTTGATTTAAATCAGATCTCTTTCATTTACTTCTTAGCTCAACTAATTATTTCATTTAAAAATTTCAATTCCCATGTTCGATTCATTCTTGAACTTATTTAACTTATTACAAGACCATTTTCACTCTATTTATACACAATTGGATTTTGTTTGCACTTCTAACCATTTATATTTATCCAATTTCATTTTATTTGCTAACCAATCCAAGATGAATTTTAGACATATAGCTCAAGTTCTCTTTCTACCATTCACTTAAATTCACAACCCAATTTTATTAATTTACCATTCAACTTTATTTAACCAATTCAAAGTTTATTCACTGATGCAGCTCAGAACAGAGAAGGAACGCAACCAAAAATTCTACCAGAGATGAGTCGTACACGACTCATGGAGAGGTTAAGTCGTTCACGACTTAGGAGGGTAGGATTAAGTCGTTTCCGACTTATTAGATCACGAGATAACAAGTCTCGAGTTAACAACACTTTAAACCGTATAAAGGAAACAGATTTGAGTCGTATACGAGTTAATGACGAGGGCTTGAGTCGTTTGCGACTTAACCAAGCTCAGGAGAAGATGTTCCGACCTAATGATACTTTCATAAGTCGTCTACGACTTACCATGAAGCAAGGGAAAGCTCCATCTATTGAAGGCCTTGAGTCGGAGGAAGTTAAGGCGGCAAGGAGTTGAGTCGGCTGAGTCGCATTGTATGTTGAGTCGTATTCTGTTAAGTCGTATGTCGTGGGTTTCTTAAGTCGGATATGTGTGAGTCGTGTCAACTGTGTTGTGTAGTTAAGTCGGTAACGACTTATGATGAGTCGGTCGTGTTTGAGTCGCTTGCGTTGAGTCGGTGCCGACCTATGAGTTGTACAGCGTTGTGTTGTATTGTTGAGTCGAGAGCCTTAAGTCGTGAGTCGTGGGGGATGAGTCGTGTACGACTTAAGGCTGGGTTGTAACTCCTATAAATACGCGTGTGTTGTACATTTTTGTGGTTGTTGATTTTTGAATAAAATTCTCTTTTGTTAGCTTTGTGCTTTCATACCAATTGGTAGTTGAGTGTAATCTCCTATCTCCTCTTTCGGTTAATCGAGTGCGCTCGATTCAACGATCGTAGAAGCCGATTCACGGAATCTAGTGCGCTAGATCAACGTGCGAAGAATCGTAGATCTTTGAACACGGTATAGTGCGCTATCAACGTGTTTGAGATAGATAGAGTTCGGTATCTTTGGATCAACGAACTTGGGCATTTTTGGTATCTTCAACTCACCGATTGCTACATTTCATCGATTGAAGTTTTGTTTGATTAATCCGCTGCGTCAGTTTTGGTATCAGAGCCATACTTAGCCAATCATAGCTAAGTTGATTCTTGGAGCCAAGTTTTTGAAGTTTTTGAAGTTTGAAGTTGTTCATCGTGTTCATATTGAAGTTGCATCAAATTTGGAGTGTTTGATCCATTTCATTTTGGATCGAGGAGTTGGATATTGTTTGGATTTTGTCTTGGAGTTTTGCGCGCCAAGATTTGAAGTGTGGAGCCGTGTAAAACCATTGCCGAGCTAAAGCCTTGAAGAGTTAAGTGTTGAGCCGTGACTTGTTCTTTTGTTGAAGCTTGAATTTTTGTGTTTGAATTGTTGAAGTTTGAGAAGTTTTTCAATCATGCCACCAAGGAGAGCTAATCGTCATCAAAACGTTGAAGCTTTGTATCGTAGAGAAGAAGCCGAGCTTATGGAACAACGTATTAATGAAAAATTTGATGAAGGCATTGGAAAATTGGAGAAATTGATGAATGATTTGAATCAAAGGAGGAGATCACCAAACTCGAACCATGGAGGAAACCGAGTTTCGCCATCGGTTACGGAAGCGAGGAGGGTATCACCACATTCATGTAGAGATAGAAGAGAAACATCAATATCATCACGAAGAGATCATCATGACTATGCACATGAAGAGAGAAGAAGTCAACGTGGATTTGACAATGAAGCATATAGAGATGAAGAGAGACATAGTCAAAGAAGCATGCATGAACGAAGGGATGATAATGGTCGAGATCGATGTAGACGTACCTTTGATTTTGTTGAAGAAGGTGATAGAGCTAGTATTCATTATCGAGATCGAGACCAAGTTCGAAATTCTTATCAGGATGTTGAAGATGATAGACGTTGGGAATCGGGAATGAAGATGGAAATTCCGGAGTTTAAAGGCGGAATGGTAGCAGAAGAATTTCTCGATTGGTTATCTAATGTGGAGGAAATCTTTGATTTCAAGGAGGTCCCGGAGAATCGAAGGGTGAAGTTGGTTGCTACTAGGTTGAGGGGGAGAGCTTTGGCATGGTGGCAGCAAACTAAACTTACTAGGGAGAGAATGGGGAAGTCAAAAATAGAATCTTGGGAGAAGATGAAGAAATTGATGAGATCTACCTTTTTACCTTACAACTATCAGTCACTTATGTACCAAAGGTTGCAGAATCTGAGGCAAGGGACAAAATCTGTTAGTGATTATGCTGATGAATTTTACCAACTCATTGCCAGGAATGATATTATGGAGACAGAAGAACAGCTAACTGCTAGATTCATTGGGGGATTGAGAATGCAGATCCAGGATATGGTTAATATGTTTGATCCTAGATCAGTTGCAGAAGCACATCAAAAAGCGTTGGCTTGGGAGAAACAAGGAAGGCGTGGAGGTGGTGTGTTTACAAATTCCAATAATCAAGCAAGGGGTGTTGGTGGAAGTTCTAATGTTCCTAAACCTGTTTCAAAGCCAGTGGTGAAGGAGGCTGAGAAGGCGAAGGTTAGCAGTGGGTTCAAGTGTTATAATTGTCAGGAGTTGGGTCACAAAAGTAATGAATGTCCGAAGCCGAAGAAGAGAACCATGGTTGCAGAAGTTGAGGAGGATGATGGTGAGGAGGCAGAATGTTCAGATACACCTTATGTTGAGGAGGAAGAAGAATTGTTTGGAGATGAAGGTTGTAATCTTATGATGAGGAGAAGTTGTCTGACACCAAAACAAGAGGAGGATTGTAGTTGGTTGAGAAGCAATATTTTTCGGTCGACATGTACTATTCTGGGGAAAGTTTGCAAGTTCGTCATTGATGCTGGAAGTTGTGATAATATTATTTCTACAGAAGCTGTGAGGAAATTGAACTTGAAGACTGAAAAACATCCTAAACCGTACAAGCTAGCATGGTTAAGGAAAGGAGGTGAAGTGAAGGTGTGCCGAAGAGCTTGTGTTAATTTTTCTATTGGGAAGAAGTACAAAGATGAAATTTGGTGTGATGTTGTGGATATGGATGTTTGTCATTTGTTGCTGGGCAGACCGTGGCAGTTTGATAGAGTAGTTCAGCATGATGGTCGTGCCAATAGTTACAGTTTCATGTTCGAGGGTACTAAAATCACTTTGGTTCCCAAGAAACAGCAACAGAAGGAGAGCAAGCTAGAAGAGATTGAAGAATTGAAAACTCTGTTGACTTTGAAGGAATTTGTCAAGGAAGTGGAGGAAGAACCTGAGGTGTTTTTGTTGATTGGGAGAGAGAGTAGTGAAGAAATTGAAATTCCAGAAGCAGCAAAGCCAATCTTGAAAGAATTCGAAGATGTATTTCCAGAGGAGTTGCCTAAGGAGTTACCGCCACTTAGAGACATTCAACATCAAATTGATCTTGTTCCGGGAGCAGTGTTACCACATCGACCACATTACCGAATGAGTCCGAAGGAACATGAGGAGTTACGAAGGCAAGTGGAAGAGTTGTTGGAACAGGGACGTGTTCAGGAAAGCTTGAGTCCTTGTGCCGTGCCAGCATTGTTAGTACCAAAGAAGGACGGAACATGGAGGATGTGCACAGATAGTAGAGCTTTGAATAAGATCACTGTCCGATATAGATTTCCTATGCCAAGGTTGGATGATTTGTTAGATCAATTGAGTGGGGCAACTATATTCTCGAAGATTGATTTGAAGAGTGGTTATCATCAAATTCGAATCAGACCTGGAGACGAATGGAAGACAGCTTTTAAGACACGAGAGGGGTTATACGAATGGTTGGTTATGCCGTTTGGTTTGTCAAATGCACCTAGTACATTCATGCGGGTGATGAATCAAATCTTTAGACCATTCATTGGGAAGTTCGTCGTGGTTTACTTCGATGATATTCTGATTTATAGCAGGAGTACGGAAGAGCATGTTCTACATTTGAGGGAAGTATTGATTATTCTTCGTGAGGAACAATTTTATGCTGCTACGAAGAAATGTGTGTTTATGACGCATACTGTTTTATTTCTGGGTTATGTTATTTCAGGAGAAGGTATTCAAGTTGACCAAAGTAAAGTTGAAGCAGTCAGGAATTGGCCACAGCCAAAGACAATTACGGAAGTGAGAAGTTTTCATGGGCGAGCATCATTCTACCGAAGATTCATTCCACACTTCAGTAGCGTGATGGCTCCAGTTACTGATTGCATGAAAGGGAAACAATTTACATGGTCAGAAGAAGCGGGGGTTGCCTTTGAGAAGGTCAAGGAATTGTTGACGTCTGCACCAATTCTTGTTTTACCAAATTTTCAGTTATTGTTTGAATTGCATACTGATGCTTCGAAGGTTGGTATTGGAGGAGTTCTGAGTCAGAATGGGAAGCCAGTTGCTTATTTCAGCGAAAAATTGTCAGGGGCAAAGATGAGATACAGTACATATGACGTTGAATTCTATGCTGTTGTACAAGCTGTTAAGCATTGGAGACACTACCTATTTCAGAAGGAATTTGTTCTTTACACTGATCATGAAGCATTGAAGCACTTACAGGGGCAGGATAAAATTTCAGCGAGACATGCATCATGGATTGCATATTTACAGCAGTTTACTTTTATCGTTAAGCACAAATCAGGGGTGACAAATCGAGTAGCTGATGCTTTGAGTAGGAGGAGTCATTTATTAACGACAATGAAGGTTGAAGTGACAGGGTTTGAAATGTTGCCAGAATTGTTTGAAGAAGATCCTTACTTTGTGAAATATGTTGAGAAAGTGAAGGATGGGAGTACCGATGAATTTATGATAGTTGATGGTTTTCTGTTTAAGGGAAATCGTTTATGTATTCCGGATTGTAGTCTGAGGATGAAGATTGTGAAGGAGTTACACGAGGAAGGGCATGTGGGCCATGATCGTACTTTGCAGTTGATTTCACAGTCTTATTTTTGGCCGTCGATGAGAAAGGAGGTTGAAAGATTTGTGGAGCGATGTCATATTTGCCAGGTGTCAAAAGGAACAGCGACGAATGCAGGGTTGTATATGCTATTACCAGTACCATCTAAGCCATGGGTTGATATTAGCATGGATTTCGTTTTGGGTTTGCCTAGAACTCAAAGGGGAAATGATTCGATATTTGTTGTGGTGGACAGATTTTCGAAGATGGCACATTTTGTTGCTTGCAAGAAGACGGCGGATGCTGTTCGTGTTGCGCAGTTATTTTTCAAGGAGATTTATCGAATTCATGGTTTACCAGAATCTATTGTTTCTGACAGGGATACTAGATTTTTGAGTCATTTTTGGCTTAGTTTGTGGAAGATGGTGGGAACGAAGTTGAATTTCAGTAGTGCGTATCATCCGCAGACAGATGGTCAAACCGAGGTTGTGAACAGATCATTGGGGAATTTGTTACGATGTTTGGGGAAAGATAATCTGAAGAGTTGGGACATGAAGTTATGCCAAGCTGAATTTGCACATAATCATGCAGTGAATCGTAGCACAGGATTCAGTCCATTTCAGATTGTTTATTCAATTTTACCCAGGGGACCGTTAGATTTGGCAGTAGTACCACAGTCGAAGGGAACAGTTAAACGGGCTGTTGAATTTGTTGATGAGCTGACTGAATGTCATAAAATCGTTGAGGAACGATTGGAAAAGTCGAATGAGAAATATAAGAAGACTGCAGATTTGAAGCGACGAAATGTTGAATTTAACGAAGGCGATTTGGTGTATGCTGTGTTAACGAAGGATCGTTTTCCAGTGGGCACTTCTAATAAGTTGAAAGCCAGGAAAATTGGACCTGTAGAAGTTGTGAAACGGATCAATGAGAATGCTTATAAGTTGAAGCTGCCGGAGGATGTATACACTTCTGACGTATTCAATGTTAAGCATCTTGTGCCATATTATGGAGATGGACAATCTGAGAGGGAAGAATTTACAAATTCGAGGACGAATTTTTCTCAACCAGGGGAGGATGATGCAGCTCAGAACAGAGAAGGAACGCAACCAAAAATTCTACCAGAGATGAGTCGTACACGACTCATGGAGAGGTTAAGTCGTTCACGACTTAGGAGGGTAGGATTAAGTCGTTTCCGACTTAATAGATCACGGGATAACAAGTCTCAAGTTAACAACACTTTAAACCGTATAAAGGAAACAGATTTGAGTCGTATACGAGTTAATGACGAGGGCTTGAGTCGTTTGCGACTTAACCAAGCTCAGGAGAAGATGTTCCGACCTAATGATACTTTCATAAGTCGTCTACGACTTACCATGAAGCAAGGGAAAGCTCCATCTATTGAAGGCCTTGAGTCGGAGGAAGTTAAGGCGGCAAGGAGTTGAGTCGGCTGAGTCGCATTGTATGTTGAGTCGTATTCTGTTAAGTCGTAGGTCGTGGGTTTCTTAAGTCGGATATGTGTGAGTCGTGTCAACTGTGTTGTGTAGTTAAGTCGGTAACGACTTATGATGAGTCGGTCGTGTTTGAGTCGCTTGCGTTGAGTCGGTGCCGACCTATGAGTTGTACAGCGTTGTGTTGTATTGTTGAGTCGAGAGCCTTAAGTCGTGAGTCGTGGGGGATGAGTCGTGTACGACTTAAGGCTGGGTTGTAACTCCTATAAATACGCGTGTGTTGTACATTTTTGTGGTTGTTGATTTTTGAATAAAATTCTCTTTTGTTAGCTTTGTGCTTTCATACCAATTGGTAGTTGAGTGTAATCTCCTATCTCCTCTTTCGGTTAATCGAGTGCGCTCGATTCAACGATCGTAGAAGCCGATTCACGGAATCTAGTGCGCTAGATCAACGTGCGAAGAATCGTAGATCTTTGAACACGGTATAGTGCGCTATCAACGTGTTTGAGATAGCTAGAGTTCGGTATCTTTGGATCAACGAACTCGGGCATTTTTGGTATCTTCAACTCACCGATTGCTACATTTCATCGATTGAAGTTTTGTTTGATTAATCCGCTGCGTCATTCACATATTCAAGTTACTAATTTATCCCAAATTAGTTTACTCCCAATTTGTAATTCAATATTTGATTTTTAGCTTCAAAAATCTCTTCATTTAAATTCCTTTGATTCAATTCTATTTTGTAATTCAGGTTTGGATTTCTATTTATTTTCCAAATTCAAACAATTCTATTTGACTTATTTATTCCATCTTGATTTCATAAGTCCACTACTTATTTATCTTCACACTTCCATTTATTTACAGTTAACCACATTCCCATTTTATTTTAATACGGGTTTATACATTTTTACATAGCCAAGTATATATTTCATGTCAACACTTCCCAATTCTTTTATAAACTATCAAAGTCTTATTTATTCAAATTCAAATTTCACTTAGCTTACATTAAATTCAACCTCTTTTCATTATTATGAATTTTACCCAAGTGAGAGTTTTATTACAATGTCATCTACATCTTAATTTAATTCATCTTCATTCAAATTCCAAACATTAACTTAGCTTAAGTTAATTCCAGTTCAATCAAAGTTCTCAATCCAATTAAATTTTCTATTCACTACCCAATCACATCTAAAGTTTAAGGTTCTTTACCAATCTATTTTATTCAATAAACTTCCACTTTCTTCGAAATCACCTTTCCATAAATTTTAAATCTTAAGTTAATTTAATTATTGCAATTTCGTACTTAAATTCATTGCAATTGATTTGATACTCATCTAGATCAAATCCCATATGATTTAATTATCCATTCTAAATTTGTTAAGATAATATCCAATGTCAATTTACTCCATCCATACCTGATTTGGATTTTATTTGTCAATTCAAACTATCTTTACTTTAATCCAATTCATACTAATTGTGATTCACTACAATTTCAATTTTAATTCAAATACAACTGAATTTTATTTTCAGTTTAATTCAATTTACTTCCATTCACAAAACTTAAATTAATTCCAATCCACTTTAAGTTTTATTTCTCATTTCAACTTCATTTAAAATCTACTAATTTATCCCTTCCAAATCATTAATTAAATTCAAGTTTTAAATTTTAATCCTAGTTAAATTTTCATCATTAACTTTCCACTTTAAATTTTAATTCCAAAATTCAACATTTAATGTTTTCCTCAATTAAATAACTATTTTAAATTTAATCATCCAAACATCCAGGTTATAATAATTTCAAAAAATATTTCTTTTATATCAAAATATATTTTGGATGAAATTATTTCATTCACCCGCTTTTAAAAATCAATATTGTGTCGAATTGCTCTATTTAAGTGTTTAGAAACCCCTTCGATACAGTTTTCGAGGCTGTGCCGACGAAGGTTCATATACCACTCAATAAATCAATCAACACAATATAAAACCACTTTATATTCACTAACAAATACGCGCTCATATCTATAAATACGCTCAAACTCATTCTAGAGTACCATTGACTCTATTTCTAATGAGTAATTCCCCTCCAGAGCCAAGGTTCTCGCTTAACCTTACAGCTCTGATACCAAGTGTAAAGGCCCGCAAATTCGTACCCCTTTGAACTAATAAAATTCACCACAGTTCAGTTTGAAGTGGCAAAAAAATACGAGTCTTCGGGTCAAAGAAGAAAGAGGTAGAAGAAGAAGAACAAAAACAACATCAGAATCTCACATCGCAGCAGAATAAAATATAATATATAGAATATAGTTTTAAATACAAGAAATCTGTATTGTATACATATATATAAATACCATCATCAGAGTACATCAATCAGTCATACAGAGACAACTACTATATGATCATACACAGTGGAAATACTAAACAAATACGGAAATACACTCTGTCATCCAGCTCGTCTCCCGAGCTCCAGCATATTAGCTGAATCCTGTTTAACTCGGTTTGACCCGAGCATCATATAAAACAACACCCGAGTCAGTCTGGAATACCAGCGTGAGAAAAATCACACTCAATTGGGTTATTAAAGTTTCGAAAATCTTTTGAAAACAAAAGCATCTCGTAAGACCACGCCACAAATAAACATGTCGAGTTTTTACCTTACGATAGCTAAAAACTTTTTATAGAAATCCTCTGATATTATAATAGGGTCTATATACAAATACTTAAAAAATAACCGAAATTGTTACATGATTAAATTCCAGCTACTAGCCACAGAGTGGGTAATACAAACAAAACTCGTACAAGGCTCGTAGGGAGAATGGATTTCCATCAATGGCTGGGCTACTGGGGTACCGCCCGTCACATTACCTGGCCTAGATCAGAGTACCGAGGAGTACGCCCGCTCCCCTGCAACACAAGGCTGGAACCATTCCTTACTGAACAGTCCCGAACAAGATAACCCCATGGTTGGCACGACCAACCACCCACTAAGCCGAATATAAAGGGACATCTAGACAGGGGAAAATCTTGTCCTGCTTGGGCATGATCCACCTAACCTTGCTGCACCTCCTCTGTTTTAGCCATTCCCGGTTGATGAGGCTTGAGGCTAAGCGTTACCTTTCAAGAAAGGGTTCCACTTAGAATGCTCATCGTCCACCTAACAATGTTCTGAAAGCATTCAATTCATACAAGTTGTCCTGGGTCTGGACAAACCAAATCACCGTCTTCAACTCTTCATGGTCTTCATTTGTAATCGTTCAAACCAGATCGAAGTAGTTTTCGGATAATTAAATCCGATCCCGGACTCTTCGAAACGATCAGCGCATTTCCAATATTGATAGTCGGTTATTTAACTATCAATTTATCATACACAAGCAACCATTAAATAATTTCCACAAATTATTTATCTCAAATATCATTCAGATATTATTTCCATTTTAACCCATTTGAAATAGATTCAGAGTCCTTTATTTCCATGAAATCACTTATTTTATTTCTCATACACACTCAATTTGATTTAACCTTTGAAAATATTTCTTTTTTTCTCATCTCTTCCTCATAAATAAATTTATACTTTGCTTATAAATTTTCAAACTCAATTCCTTAACCTAATAAGATTTCTCCTAAATCTTATCCCATTTAATAACTCACTTATCATCACAAGCGGATTATTAATCTGATTTCAAAAGCATTTGAAAACATTTAGATTTATAAAATAAGAAGTATAGTTTTATACAACTTACGATTTAAAAGAAATATTTAACATAAAAATTAGTGTTCATATCCAGTTAATGATAAATTGTAAAACTGGTTTTAGAAAATCAAAGTTTATTAAAAATATCTGCCTATCCCTTAAAAATAATTAATTCGCAACATTTTAAATTCAAGTAATAGTTTACAAGAAATTTATATAGTGTAGTAATTTAAAATACTCCTTTTAAAGTAAGTTTATAATTTTAGAAAACCTAATATTCATCCATAAATGCCCCTTGTCCAAATTCATACTTCTTACTTTCGGAATTCAAAAATTCTATTTTATAATTTTATTTTTCAATTCAATTCCATATTGTTCCTTATTAAAATTCCATTTCATTTCTTAATAAAATTCCCTTATTTTATTTCTTAATATAGTTCTCTTATTTTATTTCTTAATATAGTTCTCTTTGAGTTCACTTTATTAATAAAGATAGTTTTATTTAAGAATTCCACCTTAATAATTTATTTCTTTTATATAAATTTTCATATTGCTCTTTAAATAAATTCCATTCATTACTTAATAAAATTCCTTTCTATTTCTTAATAAAAATCCCTTATTTGTACTTCTTAACAACATTTTCTTTTTATTCTTAAATAAAATTTTACTTGTTGATTACAATAATTCTTCCAGTGTTTAATATATTAAATTTTCCCAAAAACTCAATTTTAACAATTTCAGTTTATAAGATGCTTTTATTTCTTTTTCTTCTTTCTCAAGTTGAAGTTTCAAATTCCAATAATATTCCCTATTTGAGTTTTATTTAACTTCTTTGAATTAATTTATCAATAGTAGTAAATTTCAAATTTCAGCTTCTTTGTTATTTAACAATTATAATTCAATTTATATACAAGGCCACCCATCTCAATTTATCATCTTGTCACAGAACAACATATATAAGATAAAATAAATATCTTTGAGGAATCCTGTTGGATCCCTCCAACCTATTTTCCTGCATCCACAGATGTTAGCACAAATAAAATACCAATCCCACTTCAATGGTGGAATATTGCAGTATATGGGATTCATATATTATCATCCGCTATTATGCGGCATATAGGGCCTATTTAATTATTGACTAATTTCAACCATCATTCAAGCAATTCAATAATAGATTTAAATTCAACAATTTAAATTTAAAATTAGCTGAGTGGGATTAACTCACCTATGATTTTGGGTTTGCCAAACCGATCCAATCCTGACTTGTTTCCATATTTTTGACTTTGAATAACAATTTCATGGATTTTATTAATATTCGAACAATCAGATAATTATTTATCGTTTAATTAAATTTATGTTAATCTAATAATTTAATTTTAACTGTGGTGAAATTTTTAAACAGAAGACTTAAATTTTCAAAGTCCTATATGCATGTATTTTACTCTAAAGAAAATTAATTTATTTTCTTAACATATAGTTTTAATTTAAAACAAACAGAATTTTTAACTTTACAGTAAAAATATTTTTCCTTCTGTTCCTGCATTTATGAAAATCTGCGTATTTCTCTTACTAAAATCCTATTTTTCAACTTCACTGAAATTCCCAGATAAAATTCCAGTTTGTATATATATATTTTTATCTATGTGAATATATTAAATAAATTAAATAGAAAATAACCAATACCTTACTGCCATCAGATTCGAGACAACTGCACTCACTACATCAATGCTACTCTGGCCTTCACCCATCCAACGCGCGTCCATCACCTACATGAACATCAACGTCGCCACTACGCCGAACCGCCAAGCACAACCGCGCGCGTGACCTTGGCCCCTCCCATGTTGCTACCGTCGCGACCGACCCCCTTCCTGCTTGCGACCACGTCGCCCTAACCTTCGCGGCTTCGTCCCCGCTGCTATCAAGCCCTAACAACCTCCTCTCGACCATGACTGGCCTCACGCACGCCACTGCCTCCAATGATCTTGTCGCGAGCTCGAGCACGAGCGCGTTCCTCCTTCCCTTGTCGATCGAATCGCCGATCTCTCATTTTTTTTGTTTTATTAATGCCATGAATCGGCTTACAGGAGAAAAGGAGAAAACGAAAACAAAGGGTGGAATAAAAATGTGAGAAGGGGTTATCGCGATTAGGAGAAATAAAAGGCTGCCATTGATTTTTGTTTTCTGAACGAAGGGAGAAACTAGAAGCATCGTGTATTCAAGAGGTAAAGGAAGCGTCTTTGAGAAGCTGAATGGAAAATAGATACGGCTGTGATTTGATGTAGGATATTTTGAATTAAAACGATTAATTATTTTCGAAGCGTTTACCTCTCATACGATCACAGATCGCTCCAAAAATTACGAAATTTGAAATCCGGTAATAATTCAATATTACGGATCCAATGAAACTGGTTTCGTCGAATTCCGAGACTGTGCCTCGGATGGCTATTTTAAATGTCAATTTAAACGATCCAAATTTAAAATTAAACGAACGACGGTTAAATTCAATTTCAATCCATCTATTACTTCCAGTATTATCAATATGAATTTTATAAGTCTTTAAAATATTTTTAACAAACTTATAACTCCAAATTTCATATTTTACCCAATATCTACTTACCACTAAATAATTAATTAATTCAATAGGTCGTTATATTTTAAATTTTGAATTCTTTTTATTAAATAAAACAGCTTTCCATATCAAAAATCAAATTATAATTCAAATTAAATATTTAAATTCATTTTAAATATCGCAAATTAACTGTTGAAAAAGCCGGGTCGTTACAATGTACATCACTAATTTTTTAAATATATCCATTATACTTCATAGTTGATTTAACATGATTGATAAAGCTTATGTTTCTTTTACCAAAATATATTCCACAAAGATTTTTTGTCATTTTGCAAAATTATCGTTCAAGTATAATGCTATATGACTAGAATTTCATGTACATAAATTAGTTTAGAAGTCCAACCTGATTTTGAACTTATCATAGTTATTAATGGGGATTGGGTTAGAAAGGTGCAAAACCATCCTGTAACTTTGATGCACTGCAGCTGCCTTTTTTGTTAATACATATATATTAATTTTTTGTATAATTATTATATATCACTGTCAATTCAACAAGACTAGTATAATTTATATTCCTTTGCTAAAAGATATTAAATAAAGTTTGTTTTTTATAATTTCGTAGAAATCTTCTACTTTGAAAATTCTATTTCTTTAAATAAATTAAACTATATTGAAAAACCTCTAAAATAAATTAAAAATATCTTAAAGAGAGTTTGATAAAAAGGACTCAGTTTTTATGTTTTCTTTTTAAATGCTAAAATATATTGAAAATTAATACTTCCAATAGAGTTGAATTTCTAGAACCGGTTCAACTTTTACAAAATAATATTTAAATATCAAATAAATTTATTCTTTTGAATTCAAATTTTGTGAAAAGGTTCAAATTGTTTCAAAAATAAATATTCATTTTTATAAAAACCAGTTGTTTTATACATTTTTAAACAATGGGATATAGATAAAATTGAGATATTATAGTTTTATAAAAAGGACTAGATTTTTATGTTTTCTTTTTAAATTCTAAAATATATTGAAAATTAATATTTCCAAGAGAGTTGAATTTCTAGAAACAGTTCAACTTCTAGAAAATAATATTTAAATATCAAATAAATTTACCCTATTTAGTTTAAATTTTGTGAAAAGGTTCAATTTGTTTCAGAAATGCATAATTCATTTTTTCCAAATGTTTAAGTTTCTAAAAAAGTTTGAAACGTTTTGGAAAGTATTGATGAAATTTTAAGAGATTTGAAAAGTCTGTGTAAACCATAAAGAAATTTTAAAAAGCCAAAATAACTCAAAATGTTGGCAATTTACTAATTAATGTAAAAATTGTCAAAGAAAAATGAAGAAAGCATTTTTTCAGTAAATTCAAAAGATACTCTAAAAAAAATTAAATACTAAAAAAATTGTGTGAAATTTTCAGAACAGTTTTAATAGTCACATAAGAATCATATCATACGTATTATTAGACCTTTTAAAATAATAGAAAATTATGTTTTAGCTATCTTAAATATGCTTTTGTATCTTCGCAAGTATTTGCACTATGTAATCAAACTATTAATCCACTCTTTCCAAATCATATGAATCAAAGAGTGAAATATATCATTCAAAGTTTTTTTAAAATATTTGGATTTTGGTCTTATCATTTAATGTAGTTTGATGGGTTAGGCATGGTTTAAGCATGTAAACTAATTGCAGATAGTACATTTCTTTATAATTATTGTAAAATATGAACAAATTTAGACAAATATTTAATAAAATAATCGTTGAAAGGGCAGAGTCGCATCCAACCTACAACCTTATATTTAAGATTTGAACACATATGGAGACATAGTAGTTGTTTATGGATCTAAAATAATTTTCTTAACACCTTTTGAGGATGTTAAAATGACTTTGAAGATTGACTTATGGATTTGAAAAATATGCTGGGACCTCCAAATATCTAACTGTCATTTTCATAGTTATTTTAACACTCTTAAAAAGAAGGTTAATAGCATTGAGCCTCAATTTGTTTAACAAGAAAAGATGCATGACATTATAAATGGTAAGAATGGTCAAATAGTAATAACGTTGGGAAAACGCGGTAAATGATCTTACGTCTTTTTAGTATCACGTCTTTTCTATATTTGATCCATAATCAAAATGCAATTCATAAAAGCAAATCTAAAACTTATATACATAAAATAAGTATTTTTTGGAATTTATTTTAAATCAACATTTAAATAAAAGAAATTGGATTTCATAAATATTTTAATGGATTTTATTATGAAGTTTTGATATTTTTAAAAGAAAAACCTTAAATTTTCTTCTTCTTTGGATTCTTTTAACCTTTTCTCAGAAAGAATTGATTAATAAAAAATGCAGCTTCTACATATCATTTTGTATTTCCTTTGCTTTCATTTTTTTTATAAATAAAATGAAAAATTGTTCTTTTTTTAGCAAATGCTAAATATTTTGAATATTCGATAGAAAAATTTGAATTTTATTTGAAAAGCAACGAGATTCTATGAAAAGTATTGAACTCCTTTCCAAAAAACTGGAACTCTTTTGGCAAAATTGAGCTTTCCGTTGCATAGTTTCTTTTTTAATTTTCCAAACATTTTGTTGATTTTATCCATGATGTGTGAATTTGCAACCACTGAAAATGAGAGCTTATTGAAACACACATCAAACATGAAGTATTGTGTAAGTGTAAACAAATATAGTACAAGAACGTGGATGATAATAAAGTAGTTTGTCTTCGTAAATGATCGGGGTAATATCGAGTTGTACTGTTTGGTTTCTGTAATTTGAATTACTTTCTGGTCTGCCTAATCCAAGTTATTTGGAAGTTCACTTATTTGTTTTATTGACTCATAAAGCTCATTATGTAATTAGCTTAATCTAGATGTCAATTCCTGAAGTAATTATTTTGTGGAAAAAAAACAATAATCTGACACAAGCTGGAATTAAAATTTACATTTTTGCAACTACACATGTGAATGGTGATACCGGCATTTTACTACATCCAGAAAGGGCTAATTGGTGCTACTGCAACAACCAATGAGGTAAAATTGTCATTTTAGTTCCACATTGCAAAATTTAAGTGAATAATTCTGTACTAATATCAAGTCCCCACCTGACCAGTTGCTAAGCTCAGTAAAGTGAGCTTGTGACCAAGCGGGATTAAAGTGTTGGAGTGTTGGGTAATATTTTTGCTCTAAATCCAATCATCAAATATAGTTTACAATCGTTTTTCCATTGACTCAACAAACGATTTTATAAATCTATGATCACACAGTAGAGTCATGTTTGACCAAACAATTAGAACGCATAGAGAACCACACATACACAAGGACCAAATTACCCTTGCAAACACAAAGAAAGAGAAAAATACTATCAGAGCCAGGTTTCGATCCTGGGACCTGTGGGTTATGGGCCCACCACGCTTCCGCTGCGCCACTCTGATGTCCAATAAACTTCAAGAATTGTATTATTTAGAATAATGTGCAAGCTGCTCCTAAATTTTGTCCCAAAGCATATTACCTTGTATTGTATAGAGCGTGGAAGATATTTCTTCCACAAAATTAGTAAACTGTATTATCCATGCGTATTAAACTCTATGCATCATCATATCATCACTTGTAGCCAAATCAGTCTGAGTTTCATATGCCAACATATCACCAGCCATATGTCGACATAGAGTTGTTTCAGACTTAAAATAAACTTGGATTTTTGAAGTGAAGTAGATTTAAAAGCGTTTAGAAAACACTTTATATTTATAAGCGCTGAAGGACTTTGTGTCATATGGTGATTATTTACATGGATCTAAGATACACAAATAAACATTATAAGATACTCAAGTAAATATTGTACTTGATTTTCTTATATTTGATACAATTATCTCAATTTGTAGTATTCCTCTTCTTTTCACATTTGTGTCTTCAGAATCAAGCTAGTATTTCATAAAATTAAAAAAAGGTCCTAGTATTGCCACTGTAACTACAAATTCTTAGTAATATATAGTAGTAATGTTATAACTTTTAAGCATTGTTACCCTCAAAATCACTATAAGCTTTTCAGTGTATGCATATATATTTTTTTCCCTTCTTGTTATCGTGCCTAGTGTAACCAAGTGTACATATATTATTGTATTTCCAATAATGATCCCGTCTATGCCTGCATAAGCAGTGCCTGCCTGGTTATTATCGAGAAAAGATTTTCTTGTGATATATTGTTTACCTATGCTAACAGGTGAATGGAGATTATCTGCTAATTGTTTCCTCTGATGTATGAAATTCTGTTTAATTGATTCTTTATGTATCATTTTTTGTAAGTTCACCCCCACTGTTTCAAATCTTGTTTATCTCATCTGAGATCTTGCTTGAGATCTCATTTTAGAAATTGAGCGAGATGAGATTTAATGGAACGAGACATTAAATTTTTTTATACCTTATTTGACACCCATCTCGTCCAAGATACTAAGATCTCAAGCAGAATTTGAGATAAATCTCAATATAAGATCTCATGTGAGGATGTTTTTCTATTTACATATTTCTTTAACTTCTTATATGGCTCCAAAAGAAATTGCACGCTAATGACTTTTTGCTAGTTCTTTAATTCCATTTTATAATTTATTTTTTAACGAGTAAGAAAAAATATATGACTTATTGTTTATTTTCTATTTTTAATATTCAAATGAGTAGAATCCATTTAATCAATATCAAATCTATCATGTAACCACTCTCATCTAAGAAGAAAAATTAATATTACCATTCATTATGAATTATGTACGTTATTAAATTTGTATTTAGATAACAATTATAGTGAAAATCTTTATAATATCAATTTTGGACACTTAAGTTTCTCCAAGATAGTCCCGATATAGACTTTCAAATCTGAGATGTGAACCCGAGATGTACACCCGAGATACATTCATCTCACTCAAAATCTCGCTGGATAAGACATATTGTGTGTAGAATTCCCAAGATGAGACATGACCTAAATTCGAGATCTAAAACCTTTTTTGCCCCTTTATCAGATAATGTTTATAATGTGCAAGAGCAGTCATCTTGTTTTCAAAACGTGGGCCACAACTTAATTGGATTGAAGGTGGTGTATGATGAGAAAAAAAGGCATTAGGGCTACATGGGACCTTGACTATCTTAAAGTTGACTCCATTATTCTACGTGTATATTTTATTTGTGAATTTCATGGTATATCTTTACTTCCTAAGCTAATTAGAAGAATGAAGTGCCTGTTTTTAGAGTTGGCCCTTAACTTTTTCAATAATTTGTTTTAGTAATTTTGATGGTACATGCCGAATTCTTTTAGTGAAAAAGTAAAGGAACATAAATGTGTATGTGTTAATCAGAAAGTAAAGGGGTTTGAGAATAGTAAACCACTGTTAAAACAAAAGTTATCTGGATGCAAGGTGCAGCTCTAAATGTTAGCAAATTAAGCCTACTAGG
Source organism: Allium cepa (assembly GCA_030765085.1). NCBI lineage: Eukaryota > Viridiplantae > Streptophyta > Magnoliopsida > Asparagales > Amaryllidaceae > Allium > Allium cepa. The sequence goes on along the minus strand of CM060937.1, from coordinate 571,676,753 downwards.
ATTTTTGATGTAGAATATGCATAAACTAATGACTGAGAATCGCTTACTGGGTACAAGTTCGCCTGGGTATGGAAGTGTCGAGCTATAAGTTGGTATGAAATTTCTTTATATTACTAGAATTGGAGTGGAGGGGTAACTACATCAGATTTAATCTAATAGGCATTACATTGTTACTTATTATTCGTAACGTTAGAAAAGTGTTACGAAATTATTATACAGTAACGTCGGAAAAGTGTTACTAAATTGTTAGACAGCAACGTCAGAAAGGCGTTACGAAACTGTATACACAAATTGTTAACGGTAACATTACAAAAGTGTTACAGAACTGTTACAATTACGTTGCAAATTGCAACAACAAACTGTCACAGGCATGTCGCCAAGATTTTAAATTTCGGATATCAATCACGTTTCGTCTCGACGATTTTAGTGACTCGGTATCGTATCGGGGGAGATCCGGACGAGACGAGTGCATTTCGGATGCCAATATCGGATTTACATATTGGACCTTAAAGTTCATCTCAGGACCATATCGGCGTATATTTCAATGTTTATGTTTAAAATTAATTTGATTATGTAGTAATATTTACATATACTAAAATAAATGAAAATTTAAGCTTCTCGATTTGTAAAATCATACCATATACCATGGACAACAAAACATAAAAGCAAGCACATGTAACTCGATTAACAACATTTTCATGACCTACAGTGTAACAAGGTTTGAACGAAAATACTCATGATCTGAACAAAATATGAAATTAAGTTATAAATTGAATACATGCAAGTGTCCAAATGTGAATTTGATAAAACCAAATCAGTTCATACAATACTAAAATATGATAAACAATATTAAAGAACCATATCCATGAAGTTTACATAACACAAAAAGTTTAAAACAAATAAACAACACGTATATATCAAATTAAACATTACAAAAATATTGAATGAACACCACTTACATAATTAAAGTTCTAAACTGACATGAACCATTGTTACGTGAATACCAACATAACAACAGGAAACACTACCATTGCATTACTTCCTACTACATAAACAAAGAAATTCTACCCTTCATGCTTGCATTATTTCCTGCTCTAGAGCATTCACACGCCACCAATATTCACCAAATAAATGTTTGAATAAACATATAATGCTTAAGCAAAGAAAGTAGTAGTCTTAACCATGAAATTATGCTTGCAAATTAAATCTATTTGCAAATTTACTTTAAATTATACCGTAAATTAAATTGAATTTCACTAAAATAGAAAAAACCCTAATTTACAAATTTACATACCTGTAAGATGTAGAGAGATTGATCGAAGACGAAGCTGCAGACTGTCAAAAGTGATCGAGCAGCCGGAAATGGAAAGCAATCGCGAGTCGTTTGAAGTTGGAAGATGGAGTTCGATTTTTTCTCTGGACAAGATGAAGTTCGATATTTTTGATGAGCAACGTGATTTTTGAGAAGTTTTATCGGATAATGGAAATGGTTGTCTGTTTTTTGAATTTAGGTTGAGATGGGTCTATATCTTTTTTTTTAGAAAATATATATCGGGGAGATCTCGAAATATCGTTTCGCTCCAAATATCGGCCGATATTTGTAAATTTCGAACGATATATTCGAAATGAGACATCAACCGATATCTCATGTTTCGTTTCGCCCATGCTTTCAACCGAGATCTCGGCCGCGATATCGGTCGAGATATCCAAGATTTAAAACAGTGCATGTCGTAAAAATGTTACGAGTAGAACTGTGCAGTTAACAATTAGAGCAGTAAATAACGTACTGATTGTATTGTTTGAGTCGTGTTTGGAAACTGTTTTCTTGAAGTAATATTTCTTCCTCTCGAACAATTATTTTCTAAGATGAAACAGATCTTCTATGCGGTGCTGCACAACAATTATAGTGAAAACGACCTCAAGAGAGTGTATTTTAAGAACCGAGTATTGTGAAGGGAATGGAAATGCAGAAATCTTGATTATGTTTTCTGTTTTCTGTCTGCCTATATATAGACGCGGGGAGGTGCACCAATTCGGTAATAGGTGCATGTTCAAACGGATGCGACTGTTGGAAATGTTGCGACCATTTACCAGACAGTGCGACCGTTCGGATAAGTGCCTACATGAAACTCGAGTTCTAGTGCGCTTCCAATCATATCATTGCGTCAAACAGACGGTGATGTTGGAGCACCCTTGTAAAAGTAATCTTCTTCCATGTCTCTTTCATACTTTATAATCATATTATGTAAAATAACACAAGTGTACATTATTTTGGTCATTTTAACCGGTGACTAAAATCTGCATGGATTACTGACTATGACAAATCTAGATTGAAGAACCCAAAATGCTCTTTCAACGCCCTTTCTTTTGGCTTCTTGCCTCGCTGCAAACTTTGATTGTTTATTGTTTTGTGGGTTAGGAATTGTCTTGACAATGTTACTCCATTTAGGATATGTACCATCGCCAAGATAACATCCATGATCATACGTGTAACCTCTTAAAGTAAATGTACAAGGAGTTGATCTACCATTTGCTAAATCATTGAACAGCGTAGATCGTTCGACTATGTTAAGATTATTGTTTGAATCCGACATTCCGAAAAATGCATGCCATTTTTATAAGTCACACGATGCTATGGCTTCAAGAATAATAGTGGACCTACGAGATGATAAGCTCCGGCATACGTCTTTGGACAATTATTCCACTTCAATGCATCAGTCTATACCGTCTAACATTCCAGGCCAACCTCTACTATCATGCATATTCAATAACATTGCTATATCCGCCTCGTTTGGTCTGCGTAACTATTGATCATCGTAAATGTCCACGATAGCTTAACAGAAATTCTCCAAACACTCTATTTCCGTGCCTTCTGCAACTTTCAAGTGCATCTGCGGTCTTGCATATGCAAACAGTCTTAGTGTAGCTGTCATTTTCTAAATTCCAGTCAATCCCATTATACGAGATGCATTGGGTTTGAAGACAAAATATTTGTCATGCTGCTTGATACATTGTAGGATTCTAAGAAGCAGAGGTTGTCGCATGCAGAATCTTCTCCTAAAATCAACATATATGTAAGTAGGATTTGGAACAAAATAGTCTTCCATTATTTTGTCATTCTGCCATGAATGTCTACGATTTTTATACCGACGACCAACAACTGATCCAACATTTTGTCCGTTGGATTGACCAACTTTTAGTGCATCCATAATTATTAGCTCCTTTTCGCGACGAAAATGATCTTCCATCATTTCATCAAATTCGTCGTCGCTATCTTCGAAAAATATATAATCTTCGACAACCATTTGTTATCTTTGAAATTGTTTGAAATACGAATGAGCAATAAAATTTCTACCATTTAACAAACTTTTTATAGCCTAAATCACGTGCTGGCCTTCATAACAAAACAAACAATCATGATTAGTTGGCAGGTAGCATTAATTCAATTCAACAACTATCTATAAAGTAGATTCCATTTATATCACGTCTGTAGTATCCCGTCCCATTTACACACTATTGATTGTTGATGCAGTGTCGTCCTATCTAAATACTGTAGCCACGTCCTTATAAGCCAACAAGGAGATTTAACTGGTGCAGTGTCTCGTTCCATCTACATACTGTTGCATGTTGGTTCAGTATCACGTCCCCTCTATATACTACTGGCTGTTGGTGTAATGTTTCGTCCTATCATACAACTGTAGCCATGTTCTTAACGACTTTATGACACTACCAAATAATAGTACACTCAAAACATTCTACGGTAATAATACAGAAAGAAACAGGACAATATTACTGAAACGCACAAACATTAATGCATTCAATATAGCCGAAATAGGAGTCAATAGAGGTTGAACATCTTCCTGAAGTGTGAGTTGGTCAAGATTTGGGAATTCACGAGCAATGTCCTCGTAATGCTGGTCTTGATAATTGATATTCCAATCTTCATCGGTATGTTCGCTTTCCGTTTGAGTATAACCGAAATCAGAGTCAATAGATGATGACCAGGAAGACATTGGTATGAGGAATATAAGAATGAAGAAGCGGAGAACTGAATTGTGTGTTTGAGAAGAAAAGCTCTTATGTGTATATATAGAAGTGTGTGAATGCTTAAATTTTTTTATGTTTAAATGTGAGCATTGTATTTTGATTTGACAGTATACTAGAAAGTGAGTACCGTTTTTGATATGTCTGTGAAATCTGAGCATTGATTTTTATTTGACATTACAACGAAATTGTTTTTATTAGGCAAGAACAAACAAGACAATAGCAAATATGCATATACATAAGCAATAATACACTCAACAATAATACACTTACAATAAGCCTCATTACATAAAGTCTATAACTAACCGTGGCGTTACGGAACTCAAATTACGGATATCCAAATCGTTCTAGCCAATTTTGACTTATAATGTAAGCCTCATGTCCAGTGAATGTGGTGTGATATTTGAGAAAGTAACGACCTACAAATGTGGAATGGGTTGGTACGAATAAATTTTCAAATATAACCACATTGATAACTGTACTGTCTCGTACAGGCGTTGCAGAAGTTTCCATAAGCAGTCTTCAACTCTATCTTCGTACGTCTACTATTACACTCAACATTGCTATTGTAAAGTTGAGCAGTAATGTCCCAAAACCGAGTTACCATTATCTCCTCATCGTCACACATTTGATCAGTTTGTATAAAAAAATTACTAGCAGTTTCAATTTTTAGCCAAAAATATTACGTTAGACATTGATTGAATTTACCAAACTTTTAAATGTTGTGACATTTGAATATAACACTTTATCTTAAATAGAGATGTCGTAATCCACATCAAAAAAATAAAATATGAGATTAACGTCCATGTGGCAAACATCCATAAACTTTACGACAAACAAACACAACTGTGTTTGTTACTCCAACAATTTTACGTCATATAAGTTTAATAATGAATAAGCATAAATTATAATCAACACAATGCTATACTCACTGCAGATAAAGTACACAATGCTATACTCAACACAATGTCATACTCAACATAAAATATAATCAATACAAGTCATACTCAACATAAACTATAATCAACACAATTCCATAATATATAGACAAGTACATATAATAACAGCATCATCACCAACATAATATGCAACCAACTATCGTAATGCGTGAAAAATAATAATATAAACCGAAACATCTATATGCAGCACATCAGTCTATGTGATCGGAACCACTATCAATCTCCTTTTCTTCTCCACTATCGCCGTCACTGTCATCGTTGACGTCATCAAAGTCGTGAGGCTCGGTTGTGGCATGAAGCTGCTCTTGAAGCTGTTGAATTTGGGTCTGTAATCCCTGTATCTACGCATCATACTGAGTCGGCTACTACTGGACCGCAGTCTGGTAACTCTGATACATCATCTGTATATAATCGAGCGTCCTATGCGCAAATGCAGCAACCGTCCATCTATAATCCATGTAATGAGAAAACTGATATGCACAAAAGAAAAATTATACATAGGTGGAGAATACAAGGACAAGTAATTTAAATAAAATTTAAAATCCATAAAAACCTGATGAGGCTGATAAAATCAGACGGATGGTACACCCATAATAGCGTCATCTGGAGGATACTACAAGGGATACTCCACCACCTGAACGTTTACATCATACGCTCTAAATAAATGAGGAGGGGGGTCGAACGTAGGAGGCTGCGTGTACTGAGACGATGTAGGCTCAAAGATAGCAGACGGTAGTGGAACTCCACCAAAAGAGGTACGCGGACCAATATGATCGGTGTTCAAACTCTGAATATGGTCAGGCAACGCGCAAGCACGTGGGGCTACTCGAGCCTAATATGAATCAAAGTCTCCTGGAACTGTAAAAGGCTCACCATCCACCCATCCCTCATCCCTCGTCGCAAGAATATAAGCTGGTCCAACCCTAATATCACCATACATATCATCTCATGGTAGAGGATCTGACGGAATGCGAACTATACCGTACAACTGTAGCCAACACCGCTCCTCTATGAATTGACATGTAGGAACCTGAAAGCAAACCCTGCATCGCGACATGGAGAACTGAAAAGTGAGTGGATGATCAGGACCGAGCTTTAGGAAATGTAAGTACTGATCCCATGGACGAACGATAATGTTACCGTGCCACCTCATATCCATTTGCATCTAGCCTCCATCAGCTCATTGTGCACCCCTTGTGCAACACGAGACAAATGCATAGGACGACCCCAACGACACAATATAAGGAAGTAAATATAAGGTGTGACATTGGCTTCTGCAATAAGTCGGGGGTGTATATTGGCAGTATACTTGTAGTACCAAAACGAATGTATCAAAATCCATACATCTGTCTAGACTGTCGAAGCACATAAGTATGCAATGTTATGTACAGATAACTAATAATAGCAGTACCGTAATCATATATATGCAGTCCATCCATATCTAATAATCCAGCCGAAAAGCCAAGTCTAATAGTACTATTATTGTTGCTAAAATATGTAGATCCAAAAATGAATAATACGAAGGCACGGATAACCGGAGTGTTCATATTCTCGACGGCCATGTACTTTAATATATATCGTTGCAGACAAGTGAGAGTAAAAGCTCCTTCTCTAACCTCCTTATCGGCCAAAACTGGTAAATAAGTCGAATATGACTCGAAATCCTCAAATGAACTATCAAGTGGAATAGGGAGACGGTCTAGTCGACCAACCTCTATGTCAGTAAGCACATGAAAATCTAAAGAAGTCAATCCTAGCTCAAAATCGGGAAAATGAAATGTGTCAGTGGTAGGCCACCATTTCTCATTGAGGGCCTCTATAAGGCAGCGATCTACGTGTGAAAATATATATAAATCCAAAAATTCACCGAAAGACGACGCATGTAGCCTATCCAAAATCAGTTGTCGTAACTGATCAAAATAATCAGACATACATTTATATCAACTATCTCGCATCGCAACGTGATGAACCAAAATTTATGATTGTTTAATGTTAAAACAAACAAACAATTATCATTCATATACATTTATAAGGTTGTTCATCAATCAACAAAGAAATAAACGTATGCCTGTAGCGTTGCTATAGCTGCAGTTAGTTGATGCGAAACAATAGGGGCAAGTCGTGCAAGGATCGAAGAATGCCTGGAGTCACGGTCGCATCAGGAGGGACATGAGCAGGTCCGATATTGACATCTGTCATATATCGAATGATCCGTCTATCAGTTTTGACCGCACGCGGCGGCATTTCGACACAAAGTAAATTTAAAAAAATTAAACGAGAAGGTTGAAAGAGGAGAAAATGAGAGAAAATGAGAGGAAGGGGATTTTGCGCCTCATATAGGCGTTGGGCATCAGGCGCCCATTCTACAAGCATCTGACCTTATTTTTGTTGGAGAAATGAGGCCTCCAACATTTCAAAGTATGGAAAATCGTATTTCCATACCCCGAACTGTTGGACATGCTTTTAGTATCAAATTGTCAGATATTGGTGAAAATTCTATACAATTATCAATTCTTCGCATGATCAATTGCCGAGCTCAGTAGCGTGACCTTGTGACCAAGTGCGGCATTCAAGTGATGGAATGTTGGGTCATGTTGAATTCTTATCTTATAGACGTTTCAGAAAATATTATTAAGGCATGCGGATTATCATTTAGGAAATAACTTAGCTGCCTATTTTACACTTTAATTCTTATTATAACAACATATTTTGCATGGTGAATTGCAGATATTTTGTTTTGAACTGTATGCAAAATGTGCCCTGGTCTATAAAGAGAAAGTGTTGGGGCAGTAAGGAAGCTCGATCATTATAAGGTAGATTCCATTATTCACATATAAGACTTGTTTATGAGTTTCATGGTATATCTATACTTCTCCAGTTATAATAGTGTATTACCATATGTTTACTGAATCCCCTATTAATTTCAAGAGTTTGTCTTCAGTAAGTATGATTGTTAGTAATTGATTTTTTTTAAGGAAAAAGATCCATCTGATTTGCATAACAAACCACTTTTACTAGCTAGATTAGTTAATATTCATAGAAAATTTAAGTGCTTTGTTTATAATATTAGCCAGATTACTTGTACTGTTTACTAGAAATCTCGAATACTCTCTTTAGGGGATGTATTTGTGTTATCTATTGTTGTGCACAATTCATGATGTAAATTGTAGTATTGGCTTGTTCTTACTATAAAGAATATACTTAGGGCAATTAGTTGCTTCTTGCTTAATGTTATGTTTTGAGCTGTATGCCGAAGGCAGCTGGTTAATGGCGCTTTTAATTGTTTACTTGTAATGTTATTTAGAAACTGATGTTGGTATTGATGGTATGGTGCAATGTTTAGATTTGCATGTTTCGCCTTGTAGTTGGTACATGTTGGCATATTAGCCTACTACTTTTGGCAATTTCACATTGTTGTCTTATATTCTTTAATCATAATTGCACAAAAGAAACACTTTCCTAACGTGGAACACAAGGAGCGTTACATGTGCATTAGGACTTCTATGTAACCACGTGTCACATCATTTTTACTTGCCTGAGGAACTTTGTGGGTCTACCTAGACCCACTTTTCTCTGTCCCAATAGCCCTTCAAATTCTCTTTCATCCACAATTTCTAAATCTTGCATGTTCCACCTTATTCCACTCTAAAACGGCTCTTTATTTGTAATCTTAGAACATTCAAAAAGGTGAAAAAACTTTTTTACATATTTGATCAACCTATTTTAACTTTATATTCCGTAAGATATAGTTTTCAGATGGAGGTCTCTATTTCTGCTGCTGTTATAAGAAAAGGTCCCGTAGAAATAAGTATATAAATTAGGTTTCTATTTTTTCTAAATCAAAATGCGCAAGTTTGCTAGTGCTTTTTAAACATTAATTTTTTTTGAAAATTTCAAAAATATTTCAAAATCAGAAAGTGCAAACTAGCTTCCATTTTCCTAATAGAAAGCGCAAGTTACCTTGCGTTTTTCAAAAATAATTTCAAAATCAGAAAGCACAAAATAACTTGCGCTTTTCAAAATTTTGAAAATTTTCGAAAACGTTCAAAATATCGAAAAAAATTCCAAAACCAGAAAATTGCAAGTTACCTTGTATCGCAAGGCACCTTTCGTTTTTTATTTTTTAAAAATAGTGACCAAATTTACATATTTATTTATGCATGTGAGAGTAAAAGCTCCTTCTCTAACCTCCTCATCGGCCAAAACCGGTAAATAAGCTGAATATGACTCGAAATCCTCAAATGAACTATCAAATGGAATAGGGAGATGGTCTAGTCGACCAACCTCTATGTCAGCAAGCATATGAAAATCTAAAGGAGTCAATCCTAGCTCAAAATCGGAAAAATTAAATGTGTCAGTGGTAGGCCACCATTTCTCATTGAGGGCGTCTATAAGGCAGCGACTACGTGTGCAAATATAGGTAAATCCAGAAATTCACCAAAAGACGACGCATGTAGCCTATCCAAAATCAGCTGTGGTAATTGATCAAAATAATCAGACATATATGTATATCAACTATCTCGCATCGCTACGTGACGAACCTAAATTTATGATTGTTTAATGTTAAAACAAACAAACAATTATCATTCATATACATTAATAAGGTTGTTCATCAATCAACAAAACAATAAACGTATTCCTGTAGCGTTGCTATAGTGGCAGTAAGTTGATGCGAAATAATGGGGGCAGGTCGTGCAAGGATCGAAGAATGCCTCGAGTCACGGTCGCATCAGGAGGGACATGAGCAGGTCAGATATTGACATCTGTCATATATCGAATGATCCATCTGCCAGTTTTGACAGGACGCGACAGCATTTCGACGCAAAGTAAATTTAAAAAAAATAAACGAAAAGGTTGAAAGAGGAGAAAATGAGAGGAAGGGGGTTTTGCGCCTGATATAGGCATTGGGCATTAGGCGCCCGTTCTACAGGCATCTGACCTTATTTTTGTTGGAGAAATGAGGCCTCCAACATTTCAAAGTATGGAAAATCGTATTTCCATACGCGGAACTGTTGGACATGCTTTTAGTATCAAATTGTTAGATATTGGTGAAAATTCCATACAATTATCAATTCTTCACATGATCAATTGCCGAGCTCAGTAGCGTGACCTTGTGACCAAGTGCGGCATTCAAGTGATGGAATGTTGGGTCATGTTGAATTCTTATCTTATAGATGTTTCAGAAAATATTATTAAGGCATGCGGATTATCATTTAGGAAATAACTTAGCTGCCTATTTTACACTTCTTAATTCTTATTATAACAACATATTTTGCATGGTGAATTTCAGATATTATGTTTTGAACTGTATGCAAAATGTGCCCTGGTCTATGAAGAGAAAGTGTTGGGGCTGTAAGGAAGCTCGATCATTATAAGGTTGATTCCGTTATTCACATATAAGACTTGTTTACGAGTTTCATGGTATATCTATACTTGTCCAGTTATAATAGTGTATTACCATATGTTTACTGAATCCCCCATTAATTTCAAGAGTTTGTCTTCAGTAAGTATGATGGTTAGTAACTGATTTTTTTTAAGGAAAAAGATCCATCTGATTTGCATTACAAACCACTTTTGCTAGCAAGATTAGTTAATGTTCATAGAAAATTTAAGTGCTCTGTTTATAACATTAGCCAAATTACTTGTAATGTTTACTAGAAATCTCGAATACTCTCTTTAGGGGATGTATTTGTGTTATCTATTGTTGTGCACTATTCATGATGTAAATTGTAGTATTGGCTTGTTCTTACTATAACGAATATACTTAGGGCAATCAGTTGCTTCTTGTTTAATGTTATGTTTTGAGCTGTATGCCGAAGGCAGCTGGTTAATGGCGCTTTTAATTGTTTACTTATAATGTTATTTAGAAACCGATGTTGGTATTAATGGTATGGTGCAATGTTTAGATTTGCATGTTTCGCCTTGTAGTTGGTACATATTGGCGTATTATCCTACTACTTTTTGCAATTTCACATTGTTGTCTTATATTCTTTAATCATAATTGCACAAAAGAAACACTTTCCTAGCGTGGAACACAAGGAGCGTTACATGTGCATTAGGACTTCTATGAAACCACGTGTCACATCATTTTTACTTGCCTGAGGAACTTTGTGGGTCCACCTAGACCCACTTTTCTCTGTCCCAATAGCCCTTCAAATTCTCTTTCATCCTCAATTTCTAAGTCTTGCGTGTTCCACCTTATTCCACTCTAAAGCGCCTCTTTATTTGTAAGCTTAGAACATTCAAAAAGGTGAAAAAACTTTTTTACACATAATATTTCTGTTGATTAATAATATTTGATCAAACTATTTTAACTTTATATTCCGTAAGATATAGTTTTCAGATGGAGGTCTCTATTTCTGCTGTTGTTATAAGAAAAGGTCCCGTAGAAATAAGTATATAAATTAGGTTTCTGTTTTTTCTAAATCAAAATGCGCAAGTTTGCTTATGCTTTTTAAACATTAATTTTTTTTGAAAATTTCAAAAATATTTCAAAATCAGAAAGTGCAAACTAGCTTCCGTTTTCCTAATAGAAAACGCAAGTTACCTTGCGTTTTTCAAAAATAATTTCAAAATCAGAAAGCAAAAAATAACTTGCGCTTTTCAAAATTTTGAAAATTTTCGAAAATGTTCAAAATATCAAAAAAAATTCCAAAATCAGAAAATTGCAAGTTACCTTATATCGCAAGGCACCTTTCGTTTTTTATTTTTCAAAAATAGGGTCCAAATTTACATATTTATTTATGCAGGGACTTTTCCTATAACAACATAAAGTGGACCTACGACTCTTTTCTTTGTCTTCAGATTTGAGTTAGCAATTAAAGCAGCAAAATATAGTAATTAAAATACACATATTTTTTAGTGTGAATTTTTGGCAAGTATAGCCATAAATAGTATTGCAAAACAAATGTTTTTATGTCCACGAACGCTTAATAAAGTGAACCAACTAAATAAAGAAACGCTTAATAAAGTGATCCAACTGAATTAAGCCGTGGATAATGGTCGTGTATTTTGATATTTAGAGTGAACAATATATTTAGGACATTATCACTGACATTCCAAATTTAGATATGATGGGGATTTCAGGTTGAAATTCGACGAAGGTGTACGGAATTAAAGTCGGGGGTATTGGTTTAAAATTCGACGGAGGTACGCCAAACGTAATGTAAGAAATCATTTTCATTGGGAGTGTGCCAAATTTTATTTTACTAATTGTCATTCTCGTATCCATTTTTGGAGTGTCACTAACAACGCCATGTATTTATAAGTTTTATAGGAATGCTAATGGGCAAGGACCATTTTAAGAAAGGTAATGGAAAATTCAAGTACCCTTTGTTGTCTTTTGTTGTTTGATAATGTTCATTATTCATTTACACTAATAAAGCTGTTATATTAGGAATGATATGGATGAGGAAAAGTATCGTTCACAACATGAAACTCAAGCATGTCCATATCAACTTGAACGAATCTATAGAAGCCGATGGTGATGAACAACAGCTATTAAATTCTTCAAGTTCAAATTTAGACATAATTCATTTAAGAATGCACAAAGAGTTAATCCTGAAATAAGCATGATGTTAGAGAGAAAAGATGTTACATACAACTTCTATAATGATTATGCATATCATTTTGTGTTTAGGACTAGAAAAGATAAAATTCATTACAAGAAAAGAGTTGCGGGTACCTTTTTTCATGTTATAAAAAAGTCCATACAGACATGAATATGTAAATTTGGTCCTTAATTTTGAAAAGTAGAAAACTCAAGGTGTCTTGCATTTTTTTGATAGAAAATGCAAGGTAACTTACAGTTTTTTTGTTTTGATTTTTTTTTTTGGATTTTTTGAAATTTTTGAAAAGCGCAAATTAGTTTGCATTTTTTATCAGAAAACTGCAAACTAGTTTGCATTTTCTAATTTAGAAAAAACATGGACCTAATTTACACTCATTGCTATATGTATTTTTCTTGTAACAACATCAAAAATTAGGATAAGTTGTGCAAACCCCCAATTCATTATATGCGTGATCATAGTAAGAAAAGAGATTATTTTTGGTCAACAGAAGGCAAACGTAGAAAAGACAAACATGATGCTTATGTTATATCTCATCGAGCTGAAACGAGATTTGACTGTCTACGAAGAATGAAGATTGATTATTGTCGTGGGACTAATACCTATAATGTCGTTACATTTATTCCACATCACAAGCATGTAACTTCTAAGTCCATCTAAAAGTCATTTTTTAGGTCTCATAGAAAAATGACCAATGCATAAATATCCCAATTTAATACGTCTAATAACTCTTGAATAGCACCAAAAGAAGCTATAGAGTTTTTCACTAAACAAGTTAGTGGTCGGGAAAGTCTTTGGTTTATTCCTGTAGATTATATAAATTATTTACAATTGAAATGAACAACAAAAACGAAGATTGGAGACACCGGTGATGTGTTGGAATATTTAGAAAAGATGCAATTGTAAGACCCTAATTTTTTTCTATGCTATATAAGCGGATGAAGATGACCAAATAACCAATATTTTTTGGTTTGATGCAAAAATGACGGTGTATTATGATTATTTTGTGATGCTATGTGCGTTAACACAACTTATAGAAAAAATAAAGGACCTTTTGCAACTTTTGTGATGTTATATGCATTGACACAACTTATAGAAAAAATAAATGATGGTGTATTTGTTACCTTTGTAAAGGCAATGTCGGGAAAGACGCCTAAAACAATTTTCACAGACCAAGTTGTTGCTATGGATAAAGTTATATCTTTTCAATGGCCTAATACATGTCATCGATTATGCATTTGCCACATATATCAAAATGCAGCCAACACCTTGGTCACCTTTTTGAAAAGTACTCTGATTTTTCTAATGATTACAGTAGTTGTATGTATGATTTTGATGATGAACTAGAATTTCTAATTACTTGAAGAATATGCTTGAAAAATATAATCTTCAGATTAATGAATGGTTAAATTGGTTTTTTGATGTAAGAGAAAAATAGGCACTAGTATATGGTCGTGAGTTTTTTACTGCGGATATTACTATCACACTGCAACAAAACTGTTCTTTTACAACGTCTGTTTTACAACGGGCCATAAACAACCATGGTAATAGAAACTTTTTACAACGGTTTTCATAAGCCTGTTGTAATAGATGCCACTTTTCAACATCCTGTACACCTATTACAACATTGTCAGTTTGCCCGTTGTATTATGGTTCTATTACAATGGTTTTCGACCCGTTGTAATAGGTACCAGTTTTCAACTCTAATACAATGGTTTTTCCCTGTTGTAATATAGTACTATTACAATAGTTTTCGGCCCGTTGTAATATAGTCATATTACAACAGTTTTCGGTCCGTTGTACTAGATATCATTTTTCATCCCTGTTTGCCCATTGTAATAATTAATAACTAACAAATAAGAAGTAATAATTACTATTAATAAGAGGTAATATTTCAAAAAAATTTGAAAATTTCTACAATGAATTTTAAAATTTTCATAAAATGTTGCTTTAAGTATTATAATAATTAATAATCAGTAATTTATAATTAATAGCAAATATGTTTAATGTCCCTTTACATTCACAACTTATATAAGTCATTATTTCTAATTTATTATGATTAATGATTATTAATGGATAATTTATGATTACTAATTATTATCTATAATCAATATTTATTTTTTATATTTAATAATTTATTATAGATAATTATTAATAATTAGTAAATTTTCCTTCATACTTATTAGTTACATTTAATAACTAATAAATCTAATTAATATTAAATAATTAATGTTCAATGTTTAGTATTTAATATTAAATGTTTAATAATTAATGTTTAATGTTTATTATTTAATTATAAGTACATTAGTTAGTGGAAACTTAAAAGTTCATAAATTTTTTGGAAATTAATAGTAAACATTACAGGAAATATTGTTATTTATTGTAGTAATAGTTAGATTTTAATTGATAATTAAAAAATACTAGTTTTTAGCTTGCTAACCATTAATATTTAATGATTAATAATTAATAAATTTAGTAATATTTATTATCGATTAATAATTAGTACTAAATAATTAATACTTAAAAACAATAGTTACATTTAATAATTGATATTAAATAAATAGTATCCAATAATTAATAATTACTATTAATAATTAATATTTAATAAAATATATATAATAATTTCAATTTAATAATTAATATTCAATTATAATTAAGAAGTAATAAGTAATAATTAATAAACAAGAAGTAATATTTAATATTTAATAATTAGTTATTAGTATTAATTAATAATAATTATTAATATCTCTACTATTAACAATGAGAATTTGATGAATATTCAACTGTGTCTTTTTGAAATTCCAAAAATGTCCTATATCCATCAAAAGAAACTTATCGTCGGTTTATAACCTTCACCACCATCTCCTTTCCAAGCATCCTTAAACATAATTTCATTATAAATTTGCAACCGACAACACCAACGTAACTTTTTAAAATAAAAAAGTTGTAACCATCAAAACTATTAAATGCACGTTCATGTGATTTATACTAGTAAGTCATAATTAGTAATCACGGCTATACTTAATATTAATTATTAATTACTAAAAAATTATTAATAAATGATTAATATTTAATATTTAATAATTAATGGTAGAAATTTGAATCCAAATATAATGGTAATAATTAAATACATCTCAAATTCAAATTAAAATATAATCTTAAACACCTACTACCAATACAAACACGAAATTTTCAAAAAATATTCCAAGTATTCAAAAATTAAGAATTACCATCCAAGCTACAATTTACATATAAAAAACATAGGCGTCATTCTAAAATTTTAACCCTCACTCTAATTTTCAATTCACCACCCAACCCTTTAATTTTCCTTAGAAACCTAAATCCTAAATCCATCCCCTAATCTTCCGATCTCCAATCCCAATTGTCTTTGGTTGACTAAGAATATTTTCTCCCAATCCCCCAATCTCCAATACCCATCTTCAATCTTCATGGCTCTCCCAATCTCTAACCGCTCTTTTATTTTCTCTTCCATTTTCCAGTGCACATCAAATCCACTGACGAATTGGCGGTTCAATTGACTAAGATTAGGATTCTGAAGCCTCCATCGATGGTGATGAATCGGAGGCTCAATTGACGAATTTTGGCAACCAATCATCTTTGGTTGGCGATAGGCCTTTTGCGATTGTCGTGTCCCCAAGGGTTGGGGAATAGGTAGCAAGTGGTGGCATCGATGATGATCATAAGAACCTTGTTCTGTTACACGTTTAGTAACAAATTAATCTGTCCCAAAAAGTTGTTTTATTACTATATATTATTTAGTTTTATTTTTCCTTTTTAAGAATGGGTAATGGACAATCCTTCCATTATATCTCCAAGAATCACATTTGAAGTTACTGTAAGGCTTCTTGGCGAGTTGATGGCATTGGGTTATAGCATTGCAACTATTCATAAGCGAAGTAGTCACGTCTTTACCAGTGAAAGAGTGGTTGTAAAATTTGATTGGTTGGAGCAACTGAATAGGCATTATATACAGGTAAACAGAAATTATAATTTTCTTTCATGTGTACTACATCTGTGGGAAAACTCTTTAACCAATTATTAGGCAGTAGTCATCTTTTATTTGAACTTTGACTAATTATCGGGCATTAATCATCTTTCATTTGAACTAAACACCTTTATGCTCAAAAGATGGAATATCATCAATTATTTAGCAAGAGATAATACCTGGATCTTGCTTAAATTTTTAGACTATAATATTGTCTTTGGTATGTTCATTTTAAAATTAGGCTCAGTTAGAGAGTTCATAATGTGCATGTTCATATGATATGTATTATGCAGCCAACTTATTTTTTGGTCTAATAGCTCTTAATATATTACATATAAATTTAGCAAAATATTTTATTCTCCTTTGTTTAAAGTCTGTTGCATTGAGTTTGGTTTTGAATATATGAAGGTGTAAGTGAAGGACCATGTATTTTTTGAAATATGCTGCGGAGCAACTGGGTTTGGAAAGATCTTATATTCCACGAACTTGTATTTAGGAGATTCAACTTGAAAAACTTGTCAATGAAGTTACAGTATGACATCCTCTCCAAATACTGTTTCTGTACCTACCATCTCAATGCATCTACAATTAATGAGTAAACATGTCTGACTGAACCTCAGGCGCTCCAAGATGACAAAGCTTAGCATTGATGATGAAGTGGTAATAAGTCCAACTGAAGCACTTCTCAGGCCTCTGTTGATATTTCTATGAAAATAAAAATCTTAAAAGGCCCTCTTTTACATGCATTATATCATTAAGTGTTTGATTAAAACTCTCTTCAGCCTAAAAAGGAAAATTTACTTGTCTTTTCTACTCCATAAGCTGCAAACAATCTTTTTTCAATAAAATCATATTCACTTCGCCATATGGTGGACTTGTTTTTCTAATGTGCAAGGTAGTCTTTTACATTTTTCAACCCATGTATGAAGTATAAACAGTATTAAAATACGTTGTGCTTACCACAGAGCACATGTTATTGTGATTATGTAGTATTTGTTTATTTTTTGTGGCACCTGCTGGACCTATTATGTTATGCCACTTCTTGAACTCTAGTATATAATGCAAACTTTTGCAAGTTTTGTTCATTTTTGAGATTTGGATTATTTTCTCCCTATAGTGGTTTTTATAATTGCCAAATAGCAGAATAATGATTACAAAATTATCGATATGTTTATAGGTTATATGGCTTTTTATACTAACATGTAGTACAGATATATTATATAGTGCTTTTTCACATTCCTATTCAACTCGAGGAGACAAGGTGTATAATATACCAGTGAATGATTTTTGTTTGATGATAATAAACATATATATGTATATATATGTATTCGTTTCAATGAATTTGTTATTGTACTATTTTATTTTTCAACATAATTAAATAAATATTTGTTGAATATAATAAATAACTCAAAATTCATATATAAACAAATATTTTATTCAAATAAATAGTTTATTTCAAATTCAAATAGTACAAATTTGAGCTCTCACAACATTTACACATTTTCATTTACAATAAAATTTAAATTACAACGCAATTTTCACTTTACAATTTACCTCACTACATAATTCACTCATCACTCGTATTCGATCTTCAACTCTTTTTCAGCCTGTATCCAGCATCTGAACCATCTGCAAAATAAAAAACGATGCAGTAAAATTGAAAATTAAATATTTTGCAGTGCAAAATAAAGTACGTGTTTTAAAATATTATTTGCCTTGGTTATTTTGGATTGTTCATCATCATTTTTGTTAATTCATCTTACACGAACAACTTGTGACATGCACGGTGTATCACTGTACATGCCACAAAGCCGTGCACACAGATATACGCTTGCTTGTTAAAATTGCAGAGACATGTGAGCACAAGGTCAAACCCAAGCCGAGACTGGATTTAACTTAAGTGCAACTACAAAACAGCCCTGACATAATGCACACATGAAGCCTCGACCGAAAGTCAGCATGAATGGTCAAAACAACAAAAAGGCAGTTCTCTAAATCAATACAGTCAACATGTAATGCATATGAACACAATGAAGCATGAAAACATGAAGTGCACAGGAGCTCGAAGTAAATTCAAGACTAGTAAGATATGGTCAGGAGCAACAAAATCAAAGTTCATATGTGCAACGAAGCAATGCAGCTTTAACTCAATTCAAATCAAGCTAAACTAGACCAGTCTTTCAACCAGACTATAAATGTACAAAGGCAAGAACAAGACCACCACCCAATGCAACACAGACCAGAAACAACACACAACACTTTTAACATGCACAGGCGAGCACATGAAAACAACATGCAACCAGGAGTTCAAAGGCAACCGAACTTCAGGCTACACATGTGTACAAAGAGGTGCATGCAGCAAATCACACAAGCAAAGAAATCGATGGAGCAGTGGAATAAGGCTACCTCTACATGCAAGCATTCAGGCACAAGTAGAAGGATGGCACAAGTACACATAGTTTAGGCAAACCATGGAACATAATTCAAAGGCACCAAGTTTACTAGACCAGGTTAATGAAATGACTCGAAGCAATGCAATTTAACTTTAAGCAAATACAGACATCAGTTCTATACATACGTAATAGAGAGAAGACTACAAGAACAGAGGCATGAACATACTTCATTCATTCAGATGGAACGGGACCATGATAACAAAGCTTCATACATACTCATATGAACATGAATGCAACTAGACTTAAAATGGAACCATACATGCTCAGGTTCAACCAACATGTACAACCATACAACCAGACCAAACCATCCTAGAACAATGTAGACTTAAAATGAAAACATCATGACATGCTCACAGATTCAATAACTCAACATAGAAATGACTACAATGCAACAAGACTTCAGAGAATACAAGTTCAATGCAATGGTCACTACATTCAGGTATGTACACTCGACCAAGCAACAATCAACTTCTGTTTCAACACAGCAGTGTACAAAGAAGCAACAACCAAGTGCAGATTCATGGTGACACACATCAAATCAGGCTCCAACAAGAATTTATGGTCAAAGAATCACAAACACATGAACACATATGAAAGCAAGCACTCGAAGCAACAGAGGATTCAACAGTTCGAACAAAGTCAAATGAATTTATTCAGAGGTCATAAAGAATCGTACTTCAAAAAAATGGAACAACGAACCATTAAAATAGTCAAACAAAAAACACATTTGTTTAGAAATATTGAAAATTGCCAGCAAAGAATGGAACAACAAGTCACTGATGAACAAGTCATCAAATCAAGTTTATCTCAAACTATAAGCATCTAATGAACATGTCATAGGAGTAAAGAACGGAGCATATTCAAATATATCACAAATATAATCGAAGGAAGATCAAGTCAGAAATCACAAGTTCGTTCGATCAAAAATCAATGCAAGTGATAAAATCATGAAAAATTCAAACCCAAGTATACGAACGAAATTATAGGGTTTTCACTTCTATAAATTAAACCCAAGATCATCATCGACACATCATCGAAGTCGAGAATAATCAAAATCGAAAAGGGGAAAGAATCACATACCAATTCCATATAATTCGGACTCAACAATGAAGCAACCGTGAGCACTCAAAGCCAGGAAGTTGATTGACAAAGCAAATCGAAGAAAAATTATCACTTTAATCAAACAATTTGAATCGGCATCTTCAATTTTGAAGAAACCCTAATTTTTTGAAGAGCAACAAAAGGAGCGACCGAATATTGCGCAAACAAAAACGGGAAGACATTCTCTACTTTATTTATTTGGGCCGGTTTTTCATTGGGATTCATTTATAATAATAGGATTTCGATTTTTAGTGTTTATTAATAACTTTCTATTTTAAAATCTGTGTAAATTTCTAGTTGTGTAACTAGGTACAAACTACGGGCGTAGTTTGAGAATTCGCAACTCAATGGCTGAGTTGTGGCAGAGTTTTGAGCATAGAGTTATGTTAATCGAGTTAGCGGGTGTCGCGATTTTGTCTTTTTGTAAGCGTCTAATTACCTAATTTCTAATAGAAACCTTGGATGCAGCATGTAGGTAACTTATTGTCGAAGCTGGGTAAAATTGCGTGTGCTCTTTACTGCATTACATTTTGTTTTTATTTTTATTTCCATATTGCCTTTTAGTATCACACTATTCACCCACCCCCCACCCGTTAGGGTGAAAACGATCCTACACAAGGATCTTGCTAACCTTGCAAGACTTACAGTTGGTGCCCGAAGGTGGGAAGGGAGAAGCAACGATTCACCTGCTGTCAATTAGGTTAGGAAATTTTATCTTTGTAAACTTATTGTTAGTAGAGATATGCAAACTTTTTAGCAAGTAAATACAATTAGTGACTGCACAGAGGAGTTTTTCTCATATTTTATATTATTTTCCATAGTATAACTTGCACTTTAAAATGGATTGTGGTCTACCTTGTCATATAAAATCATGTATGCCCCTTAAGATTTATATTCAAATTGAAAATTTAAAAAAATTATAACAACCCATAATTTTCGACAATTAAAATTTGTTAACTTAATAGGATTTGTAATTTAATAATTGGAAAGAATAAAAATTTGGAATTTATTAATGAAATAATAACTAAAAATGAAAGGTAACAATGTTAATTAAAGTTAATTATTAACAATTGAAATGAAATTCCAATAAAGGAAACAATGTAAATGTTATACTTGGTTTTAAATTGAATATGAGAAAACAAATGTAAATATTTAATTAGCTAATGAAATAATATATTATTAATGGTAATCGAATAATATTACTGTTATGTAAGCAATTGTAAAATTTGTTTGTAAATAATGAATTTATAAATGTGATGAAAGGTTATTGGTAACAATTATTATATGTAAGCTATTTATTTAGTCCATTAAATTTAATTAGAAATCAATTGCAATTAACTCCCTAAATTAGTGCAGTTAATGTAGGTAAGTTAATAATTCGAATGTTGATTAATTAGTGGAATAAGGTATGATTAATTGTCATTGATAATGGTAGTGGGGTAGTAGTAATAACAGTTAATTGTAAATAATAAACTTACAAATATTATAAAGTGTAATAATGGTGACGACTGTTGTTTATTACCAATTTTCAATTTCCAATGTTTCTATATTACTCTTCAAGTTGACATTTTCTTTTAACAAGTTATCCTTTTCTAGTTTACTTTTATCAAAATCAATAGCCATAGTCTCATTTTCAACCAAACTATTTTTAATTTTTTCTTGAGATAATTCTGGTTCTCCTTCTAATGTAAATGTGGTATGCATGGTCATAAAAGGAGTCGTTGTAATTCAATTACTTAGTTTTCGTATGCGTGCTATTGTTGGTTTGATGTTTGTAAGCCGTAAATTGTTTATGTAAGAATAATTTGAGTTTTTATTTCATGTGCTACGTTCGTTTGAGAGGATGAATGTTATGTGCTGGAATTGGACTACTCCACTAAAAGTAAGTTGAGAAATAATAACTGCTAAGCGATACGTAAACAGATACAAATGTAAGCTCGTGATACATAATCGTTATAATACATGTTCAACGATACATAATTCAATAGTGCGTTGCGATATTGCAGGTTCAACTTCTCCAAACGGCCAATTTCTGCTTGCATCTGAAGGGCATAAGCAACTCCCCTTGGACACATTTTCGGATCTTTCCATTTAAAAAAGTTACAACATTCAACATCACTAGGCCATAACTTACTATTGTTGTACGATTCATAATGGTAAAAGCGACAGCCCGCATTCCTTTCATTTCGACACACAACCACTTCACATTCATCTCTGCAATAACAAAGTACAAGAGGCGATGTCTGACTTGAACTAGCATCGTTAGGCTTACGACGAGCTAGCACATCCATTAATTTTCCATGAAGTGATTATTATATTGATTCATCGCTAACCACGACCAATGTTGGTGTATTGCCACCCCTAGAGTGGGGCAAGTTTTCAACCTACGTCTCAGGGACGAAATCAACCTCAACATTTTCTTCATTAAGCGGTGCAAAGCCTTGTTGCTGTTCAAATTCGTCATACATTTTCATCATCATCTCGTCGTCAAGCTCCCCATCGTCCATTTTCAACAATCTTTTTCTTGAGAATATCAATGTTGGAATTAGACTTAATTGTAAAAGATTTAACAAATTTAATAGTGCTTATGGAACTTACCTTCTTGTCAAATCTCTAAAAGATATTCGTTTTCGTCAGGAAATATTGAAATTGTGGAAGAGAGATGTGGCTTGGGTTTTGGGTTCTTTCTTTGGTATTTGGTAAAGTGAAATATGAGGAAGGATGAAGGGTAGGGTTTCTGTTTTGAAACCCTGCACGCTACGATGGAGACTTTTTAAAAGCCGCCTTCTCACGGCTTTTGAAAAGTCACCCTAGAAGTGCGCATGGTTTCAAAATAGAAACCCTCATCGCCATTTTGAACAACACACTAAACTTCACTACGGTCAAAATTCAACATTTCAATCAAATTCAAACATCCAACATCCAAAAACTCAAATTACAACATCCAACAATTGAACAATTGAATTCAAAATCCAGCATCTTACAATTTAAGAATTGCGTTCCAATTCCGACATCCAACAATTCAACAAAACAACTAATCCCAATATTTGAACAATTCATTAAACAAAACAAAAATGGACAAAGCATATCATCAACTTATGCCATCCTCACTACTTCAACCTACGAAGTTATAGTGGAGTTCATCTTGGTTTCCTCATAGACAGTGGAATTTCATCCGGCGAATCCCCCTCTTCACTTTCTTGCGTAGGATCTATAGGCGGTGAAGGGCGGGGAGCAACTTCAAACTGTGTTTCTTGAGATGAAGAAGCGTCTTTTCGATGTCTCCGTCGCTGATATGTACGAGTAGTAGGAGGAACGCCGTGGGCTTCTATGGTATGTTCGATGAGCGGAGGTGGAGGAGGCGGTGGAGGCGGTCTTGGTCTTGTTAATTTGTTCCTCCCCAGAATAGATTTTGAGATGGGGTTTACACTAAAGCATTTCCCCTACGACCTTTCAGGAACCTCTTGTGAAAGCTCGTCCACAATCTCGATCGCACGATAAATGTCGTCCGCGTGCCATAACATAAAATAAATGGAAAAATATAAATTTCAAATATTTGAATAAAGATTGTATGTACTACGTACGACATTCCTTTCGAGGGGCGATTTGGGAGTGTAAGGGTATGCAACAACGGGAGGCGCTGTAGGTGGCTTGATGGCACGAATAACATATCAACATGTTATGTTCCGGTACTAAGACAGATATTCTTCTCCGGACAATGTGAACTTGCATTGCTGTTGCGTGTGCATGTAGCGCTCGGTCCATGTCTCAATCGCCATAGCATACTTTCCAGCTTCAATATTAATCCTATAATGTGGTGGTTGTTCCGGTAAATACTGGGTCATATCAAACTGCCTCATCACTCGGTCGAGAAAATGATAGGCGACATCATTAAAGCAAATAAAAGGAACATGAGCAGTCCACAGCTGAATGGAAGTGGTACATAAGTTTGGTAGATCTCCAAATACACCTGCATATGGAAGTCAGAGAATGATAGTAGCACATTGAACTCATTACGGTAGAAGGCAACATGACGCCTTGGCGATGAAACAGTGCTTTTAGGTCCTACCTACCTGCAGAAATATAAATTTGTAACTTATCAAATCCGAACAACTATACATACTATACTATAGAATTAATTATATCTAGCACCGTATGACAATGATAAATCAATCGCCCTCCTCTTCCTTATGGTTATTCTACCTACAGGTAGATAAGTCCAACATTAAAGTTGCAAATAATAAGACACATGATTTCAGTTGGATAAGAGAATATGAAATAACTGACGGCGAAAGTAAATAATGGAAATACCTGTACTAGACTCACACAACCACCAATGCTTGCGCTCTCTTGCAAAGCAAGCCTCGTCAACTCACAGTATGTATACGCTAGAACTGCACTGCCCCAAGAATACTAGCGATAAACATCAAAGTTTTCTTAAAATGAAAGCCATCTGAGCCATATCCTTGTCTTCGAATGATCGCACATCAACCTCGAGCAAATAATATGCAATATAATGGCACTGGCTCGTTGCTGAATCTAAATCTCTGTGGAGTCTGCTGGTATGTCGTCCGCAAATTGTTGCCTAAACCATCTTATCTGTATCATTTCATTTCGCCACCACTCCTCTGCTAGAGGAGTTAAACCTACGAGCTTTTGGCATAAGATCGGTGTTGGTCAATGGAGCACTGTCTATGAGTATGCCAAGCAAGCACGCAACATCACCTAACGTGATAGACATCTTCCTAGTACGTAGGTGAAATGTAGATGTTTCTGGCCTCCTTCTATCCACCAAAGCGGTGATAAGATGATGATCCAACTGGATGTGCCCCAGCCTAAAAACCAGTCGAAATCCAGCTTGGTCTATCAACTATATAATGTCTGGATGAGCAGATGTTACTTTATTCATTTTAGACGAATGATCTATGGTTCCATCTGCAGTATTGCTCTGTCAAAATATTACAAAATTATCGTCAACATGTACCATACAATATTATTCAATATTTGTACATTTTGAAAACTAAAAATTTTACCGCGGCGAATTCTGCATGTCGTTGTTGCAAATATATGATAGATCCATCGATAGGTCCAGATAGCGTCTCGAAGTGATCTACACATATATAAGTTAACAAGATTTTCAAATTTATTTTCCAACATTAACACTATGAATTTAGACATTGTTTTTCAACAATTTAACAATGATTTCATCCATACTAAGATATTTCAACAATCAATGATTGCTTACAAATCCTAAAAATCAATATTTTGCAACTTTCTTCAAAATTCTAAATTGAAAGAAATTTGATTTATCCATACCTACAGGTGCATCCCGTGTTGAAGGGCTTGCCATCTTTTGATTTGTTGAACAAAATGCTAAATATTTTAGGCTTTGGACGAATATTTCAGATTTGAGGGATTTTGGATTTTTTGGAGATGAAGAGGAAAATAAGAAAGTGACGGAGGAAAAATACGGGGTTCTGGTTTTGTAATAGAACCCCGTCTGGGCGACTTTTGAGAAATCGTCCAACGACGACTTTTCAAATGTCGTCCAATTTTTTTTTTAAACATGAAGTCGACTTTTGAGAAGTCGCCAGTGGATGGCTTATCAAAAATCGCATACTTGTTTTTGGCAATTTTATTTTGTAACGGCGATTTTTAGAAAGTCGTCAGTACGTTTTGGCAAGCTCAAAACTGAACTGGCCAAAACATGGCTAAAGTTGATATTAGTTTTTAAAGTGGGCCGTTTGCGATAATTAGTATTAAAAGGGGACTAAATTGAAAAAAAAAATCTTAAATTTTGTAGCATACAACGAAATAAATAATTATTTCAGTATTAATTCAAAGCTCCACAACTTTATCGCCTTTCGGCTTAACCAACTTCAAGACGTCGGAAAAAAAATCAAAATTTGCTCAATTTTCATTTGCTAAACCCAATTCTATGTTTCCAATATACTTGACAACAATTTCCAATTTACTTGAAAAGTATTGATAAACACGTCTGCATGTTGCAACTTTCTGTAACCCTTTATAGTAGCAGAAAATCCAACGGCGGTATGCAGCTTCACTTTTCTGGTACCATACTGCCTTGACATAAAATGGTGCACTAGGCAACCCAACCCTTATGCTCGCTCACTCCTCGTCATATCACCGCTTGAAGCTCAGACGTTAAAATCACATTAAAATGCAAATTTTCCTCTCCGAAAATCATTGAAATTATAAGCCGATGTCGTTTCAACTGCCTGTATAATGATCGGATGGCGAGTATCGATCAATCGAATCCTACGGCGAAGATGAGGTTGGAGAATAACTTTGAGAAAAGAGACGTAAAAAAAGAAAACGTGTAGCTTAAACCGGCTCAATTTTTTTGGATAAATCTGTTGTAATTTTTCTACAAAGGAAATGAAAGATCCACTCGGAATCATGGTTAAATTTTGCGAGGTTCCGGTAGTTAAGGGGCATGTTCTCTGCTAGTGCTCTACATTTGGAAAAATATATTGATTCTTTTTTTGTATATTTTAGGCTTTGGTGCTCACAGTAAATATATTTTGTTGGTTTGTACATGATTGATGTGATTTTATGTAGTACAAATTCCATGAACATGGACTATTTTTTTAAGTTTTAGAAAGTTCTAGCTTGTGTAGGTTTTTAACTGGATAATTTGGAGTTAATTTAGGAAACTAAAACAAGTTTTTGTCCTAATTTGTAGGATTTGTTGCATTTTTTTCTTGCCCTAGTCTCCCTATTTTGTGTATAATATGACTAATTACTGAAATTAACTCCAAACGCTGCGGTCATTTCTACGAAAATCCAATTACATCACATATAGTTTCGGTAAATTTGAGTAGTTAATTATTTCCTTTATTGTAGTAGAATTATTTACCTACATGGGCATAATATAGATAGTAGAGTATTATGAATATTTGAATACGCTAAAGTTAGCCCTGAAATTTGAGGAAACTGGTGCACTAAGAGATCTGAAGTTATAGCAATTTGTTATCAGTTGCATCAAAATTAGTCAAGAGCAACAAATGCAGAGTTGGAAAAGAAAAACATGATTATATTCTCAAGTGCTCTATGATGCTTCAATCTGCTAAACAAAATTGGAGAAAAACGTATCAAGTGCAGCAGGTATTCATCATCTATTATGAAGATAATGTGCGTGCCTACCTTTTTTATGTCGACTCTTGATTCTATACTAGCAATAGTTTTCTTCTTTTTTTATATCAAATGGCATGTCCAGATTGTGGTCAGGTCAAAAATAAGATGCTCATCAATATGACTTTAACTAAATTGAAATCTTCATCAAACAAACAAATCGAAACTAACTTCGTTTTTGATCAAATGCAAAATCGGTAATCGAAATCAACTAACAGCTTGTAATACGATTTTAGGTATATTGCCTACCGAAATGGCTAAATTAAAACTACATCCACACCAGATTACTTTACAGTTAACATGATAACACAACACTTTTTTTCCTTTCTACAAGTGTTAGAAATGAAATCATACAAACTTTCCTTTCATATGATTTCTTTTTTGAATTCCTGCATATTACTAAAAAAATGCAGAAGATTTTTGAAATTTTATCTATGATGTGTGAATTTGCAACCACTGAAAATGAAAGGTTAATGATACAAACATTTAACTAGTATTTCTTTGGAAATGTAAATATATATAAAAGTATGGGGCTGATAATAATAAAGTAGTTTCTTTATGACTGACTGGGGCTATATAGAATAGTAGTGTTTAGTTTCACTAATTTGAACCATTTTCTGGTCTGCCTGACCCAAGTTATTGTGTGGTTCACTTTTTTGTTTGTTTTCTTTTTAAAGCTCATTATGTAATATAAGCATAATCAAGATGGGGGAAAAATAGTAATCCGACATAAGCTTAAATTATAAGTTTACAATTTTGCAACTACAGATGTGAATGTTGATACCAGCATCTTACAACATTTAGCAAGAAGGAATGGATACTACTGCAATGACTGGTAAGCTAAAATTATCATCTTAGTCCCACATCACCAAATATTTGTTAATAATTCCATACAAATATCAATTCTTTATCTAAATAATTGCAGATCTTAGTAACGTGAGCTTGTGACCAAGTGGGGCATCAAAGTGATGGAATGTTGGGCCATGTTAGTGGATTTGGGTACATTGTGCAATTAGCTGGTCTGCTCGATCCAATTTGCTGAGTGGCCTGTATAGTTGGGCTGTAAGGTCTGACTATGCTGGCTGTAGTACAGGAGGCAATGCGTCAGGCTGGTCACAGAGCAGCAAAAACTCTTTGCTCTCAATGGTGGATGGATAACGGTCTGCTGCACTTTGTTTCCACAATGAATTCGGTAACAATTCTCCAACAAACCATCATTTTTCCCTATTTCTTTCCCATATTTTTCCCCACAATCTATTGGAAAAACACAGTTACTGCTCTGTCAAGTTGTTGAACACTTATTGCCAATCTATTATATATCTCGAGTTCACCGTATTAAAGTTTTTTTACATCCAGTTTAAAATTGTTAGCATTTGGTCCGTTGGATATTTCTGTTATCTTGCATGTTACCTCAAAATTTTGAATTAATCCATGTTTTACACTAGAGCACTAGAGTTTCTTCAGTATCAAATCCAGGGGCATTTTTAGTAAATAGTTTATTGACATCTCTTACGATGTACTGTTATTTTACTTTTTGTTATTACTAATGCTTCATTTTCTTATAGACAGTGAGCCATTAGCCATGAGAAACATATTGATATAATAATATAGCAAAATAATATTATTATACTTCGTAAGCATATGTTTTATCTGTATGATAAATAGTTGTATCTGAAAAGAATTATTGTGTATTTATTCTAGAATTTGACTTTTCGTTGAATTGACTTGAATATTTAACAGGTTTGTGAGAAGCTTGGACCTACCTTATTTGATTATATAAAGAGAAATAGGTAAACACCTTCTCCAGTTGGCCTTCCTAATTTGAGCACCAGCTTTGGAAATCTGTAGCATGTCCATGAATCAGTTTTGATACATTTTATATTTAAAATAGCATGCATTACAATTGTTTAAGGGTGGTAGTTTGGGTTCTGGGAACTTTGATGTGCAACGTATAGGTGTGAGATGATTTCATTGCTTGCAAATTATGCTTAACAGCTTAAGGTTTTTGTTTCCGTCGACAAGGTATATACATATCAACATGACTAGATAATCGAACACACACACAATGACCAAATTACCCTTTCAAACACAAATAAGGAACAAAATTTTACCAGAGCTACGTTTCGATCCTATGACCTGTGGGTTACGGGCCCACCATGCTTTCGCCACGCCACTCTAATTGTGAATCATCTATAAGAGTGCATTATTTAGAATGATATACAAGTAGCACCTAAATCCTATCCCAAAGAATATCATCTTATACTGTGTGGAGTGTGGTCAATATTTCTTTCCCAAAATCATTAAATTGTACTATCCAAATTTTAAATTGTATGCCATCTCATAATACATTATCATTTTTTGGATGTATATTTCATCAAAAAGTTATAATTTTTTCAATTGTCACATGCATTTGTCTTCAAGCAAAAGGGAAATCAAGAAAAAATATGCACCTTGGATTTTAAAAAAATTACATAAAATAAAGCTCATAGACAATTTTTTTATAAAGAAAATGTTATATTTGGCTCGCACTATATTAGAGTGGATGCGTATATTGGATTGTAATTAGTCTCACATCGCAATATAACACGGACACACACACACATGATTGGTAACACGTAATAACAAATGATTCTTTTTGTTATAACAAGTCTTTCTATGAAAATGCGCATGGTGGAGATACGAGGGGGTACCGAAAATTTCATTAGGAAAACCTTTTTGCACCATGTGTGGTATGTGATTTGGTGTGCCTTCTCATGTGCACCGCACCAAAAGGTGTAATCATTGCAAGCACTATGACGCGCCTTGTAATCCTGGAATTTATTTCTAAAGTAAAAATACGACAATAATAAAGTTAACCTACAATGCTTGATATGGAATGCATAATTTATGATTTCGTAGACGAATGGCTTATCCAAAACAGTCACTTGTTTTATTTTTTGAATTCCCATTAAATTCTAATTCGTAGAAAAATTAGATGCTTCGATCTATAGGAAAAAAAATGGTATGAGTCATGATACGGCACATATCCCACTTTATTGGTATAATTGCCATTGCTCATTGTGCACTTTATAATATATATTTTGTTGATCTTCTAGCCCATATCCGTGAAAGAGTAGATTTGCTAGCAAGATACTTAATGAGTAAATCTATGATGCCATAATCATGCCAACATAATTTCTCTGACTTGCATAAATTGTTCAAGTCATCTTGTCGAAATGATCCTAGTTAACCATAGAAGCCTTGCACTAAGTGAACAAAATAAATCCGTTCGATATTATTTCAAAATGATGTCTGAACTTAGGAGTACAATAAATTTGTTGGTGATTGAACGTAGAATCACTTGTTCCGTAAACTAGTGCCTTGTCCTTTTATCCAAAATAAATAAATATCATTTGAATTCACGTAATATTGCAATTTAAAAAATTCTTCTAAATAGATTGAACCACGTAATATTGCAATTTAAACACGCACTGAAGGAGAAAATGATCGATGAACTACCATAACCAGAGGGACAAATTCAAATAACCGAAAGAAATAGATCGATATTTTTATTGCGAGAGAGATATTTGATCGCGACTGAAAAATCTGATCGCGACTGAAAAATTTGATCGAAAGAATGAAGAAGTAGCGCACGAAATTGGGCTGGAAAGAAAAAACGATGTGGACTGGTAAGAAAAAACAATAATTTGTCCTTTGGAGAAAAATAATAGCGGGCTGTCCTACAGCAAAAAAAAATCCCTAAAACGTGTCCTTGAGGAAAATTTCCTGATTAATTAATTGGCATAATCAATTAATTAATTGCTATATGAAGAGAGAAAAATTTGTACACGAAGATTCAAATCGGAGAAAATTATGGAAACCCATATCGTCATTACTATTTGGAAAGGTTTCAAGGCAACTGGACGATTAATTTACTTAGTCTTCATGTTATTTCTTCATTTTTAAGTATATATAAATGAAGGTAGATCATCTTCAGAAAATCCTACTTTTCGCAGTCAAGTCAAGTTAGAGGATCTGAGTGCAAACAAATATTTGAAGAAATTGATTATTAAATTTTTAATTATAGGTTAGTCTCTCTAAATTTCTACCTATAATTGTTGTAGTATCTTCTTTGTATTCTTTCTTTTTTCCAGTAAAATAAAGAATAGTTGTTGGGTCGTTGGATACGTAGATAATTTGACCAAACCACGTTAAATCTTTGTCAGAATGATCCTAGTTAACTATAGAAGCCTTGCAATTAAGTGAACAAAATAAATCTGTTCAATATTATTTCAAAACGATGTCTAAATTCAGAAGTATGATGAATTTGTTGGCGATTGAACCTATAATTACTTGTTTTGTAAACCAATGCCTTGTCCTTTTATCCAAAAAACGCTTATCATTTGTATTCACGTAACATTGCAAATTATAAAATGTTTCTAGATGATTATTAATTGAGTTTTTTATTGCAAAATTTTATTATAGAGTATATTAGATGGTACTTAAAGCATGACATTAGTGCAGCTCTGAGTGTCCCAACGTAAAATTTCATATTTTACATCAAAATATTAAGGCCTTCCTCTCTGAATGCCCTGCCACGGTTGATTTAGGACAGGTGTATAAAATGATTTGTTCAACGTGAGTATTAGTTTGTCTAAATCTAGGAAAGAATAAAATATATGGACTTTTGGGATTGAATTCAAATTATCTTGTTTCGCAGACCAGCATCTCATTCGGTTGGTCACAATCCCCTAATCCCGTCTTTTGAGTAAGCATAAAATTATGTTTCATACAATACTTTAGGATGTTGCAGTTTGAACTGGACAAGGATGTTATGAATTATGACTGTAACCAAGGTAGTCAATTCAAAAAAGCACAACAAGGCTCAAAAATGTATCAATTAAAAAAGATGGAATAAAATTGCTCCTCATAACTGCTTTAGTCTTACAAAAAATAGTCGTAGACCATGGCACGTCATATGCTATTTATTAGTACAAGTGCTATTTCATATGTTCAATTTTTAATATCCATTCCGAGTTTTTGGGATTTACTCCATTTTATGATATTTGCAATCTTCTCTCTTCATTGTATACATTAACTTATAAACTATTTGAGCAATATGAGTCTAACGAGTAAAGGGGAAAGCTAACAAATAAATTTGCAGATTTAGTAGAACACTGAAGAACTTGCTATGCTTGATAGTGTAGATGGAGGATAACCGTTAGAACTACATATAGCAGTAGCCATAAGTCGAGCAGCTAATATGCTCAGATATTACACTAGTGCAGCTGATAAAATACATAAAGAATGATACTGAAATTATCCATAAAGTATCGAGGTATACAAATTACAATATACTTTTATGCAATAGAAACATATCCATATGCTCTATATCATGACATCAACATATACTCGATTTACTGATATAGTTGTTATTGCTTATTATTCGATTTGTAAGATGTATTTTACCTGGTTTTTTTTGTAAAATTGTGTTATAAATTCGATTTTGTGGTAAGGTAAGATACTTAAAAAAAAAGCTTAAATCCATTGGACCACAGAGCAAGATTTGAGGTTTCGGCCAAAACATTAAGATTATGATCGTTTTAGTTTCAAGAGGGAGCTAAACGAAATTGCATCTCAGTAAGAAAACTAGAAATTTTCAAAATTTTATAGAAGGAACAAAATAACCATAATTTGAGTTTCAAATATATGAATATTCAAAATCTAAAATTTTAACTTTGGAAATGTACAAAGCACAAAATATATGAATAGTGTAACCAAAAAAAGTTGAAACTAGAGTAATGTAAAAGCTGGACAAATTTTTGATATAGGGTTTTAAAAAAAATTATTCTAGCTTTAGGCCTCATTGAAAACCAATTGCAGAATTATGCCTGATTTTGTATAACTTGCGCGGTTTTAAATTACGCAAGCTTTAAACTGTAACGGTAGCTTGCGCAATTTTAGATTACATAAATTATAGTTACAATATAAAGCTTATCCAATTTTAAATCTCTAGCTATACAGAACCATGTATATTTCTTCAATTGGTTTTTGGTGTGACCTTAGAATAAGTTTTTTTTGAAAGCCTATATCAAAAATTTGTTCGAGTAAATATTTGTTAGTGTTATGGATATTTATAAATAGTCAGCATTGTTGGTTTATATCTTATTTCTTGACTAAAGACAAATTATACATGTTAATGTAAATAAAAATAGCTATAATTATATAAAAATAAATAAAAAAGTTGAAATTGAAATTTATAAATTATATCAAAATTCTTAAAATAACAAAAGTTCAAGACCGAAAATGAAATCTCGAAACTTGCCATAGAGTCGCATATCTTATTATTCGAATTTACACAAAATACAATTCATAAAAATACCTTTATATGCTTCTACGTTAATATAAAAATGTCTATATTCTATATCATAATACAACATGTACCCGATTTATAGGTATAGTTAATATTACTTATTGTTCGATACACACACATAAATACATACACATACCCATAGATACACACACATTGCTGGAATTTTTTGTGCACAATTCCATTATAAATTTTATTTCGTTGTAAAATAAAATTCTTAAAGTAGGAATTTACGATGCACCAATCAGTCCAACTATTTTTTCATGTAATTTCCGTCAAAACATTGAAGCTGATCTGTCTGAATGCCATTGGATGGTTATAGCTGCAGTGAGCCAAGTGTATGTAGTAAATTGCTGTTCAACATGATTTTGAATTTTTTTGAATGTAGAATTTTTTTGATACAAAACGACCTTGCTAAGGATCAAGCCTATAACATTTGATTTTGTAGACCAACACCTTATCCTTTGGGCCAGAGGTCACTTATCTTATTGCTAAATCCTAAGGTCACATTCTCATAATATAAAATTAGATACTACAATTTTAACTGAATTAAAAAAGGATGTTTTCAGCATTGGCCCATTTATTTGTTGTTGCTTTGTTTCCCATTTGTTATAAATATTTTGCTAAGCTTTTTTTTTTAGGTCAAAATTTCTATAATAGAGTAGACTTAGTGAATAGATAAAATATTTGAAGTAGGAAGTAGTGATTAAGCATGTCAATGGATATTCAAAATATTTGAATCCATCCACATTCATATGTGAAAAATGAAAAAAAATATTGAAAATCAGAAAGAAAAATACATGTGTGGATACATCCGACAAAATTTTACTCGTGCTTTTAGATTTCTTGTTTGTGAGCGGATAGACAAAAATCAGATATCCATTTGATATTCGTAGCCACAAAGATCTGATATCCTGAAATGGTTTCAGATGCTATTACGAACATGATACTATACGTATCTATAGTCGACCGTTGCGAGACCTAGCTGTGATGCTCTAATTAGGCCAACAGTTATCTTCATGATTTACATAACAATATTATGATTATCCTTTTGAATGTCACTGTTCGATAACTGTTATCTTGGGTAGCTGGATAAGACAAGTTGCTAATCAACATGATTTCGAATTTATCATAGTTATCTACAATGGGTAATTCATAAAGGTGCAGAATCTTTTTGTAGACTTGGCGCATGATGTGTGGATTTTGTGTAAATGTACATCACTAATTTTTTAAATATACTAATTATACTTCGTAGTTTATTCAACATGGTTGATAAAGTTTATGTTTCTTTTACCAAAAAATATTCCACAAAGATTGTTTGTCATTTCGCAAAATTATCGTTCAAGTATAATGCTATATGACTAGAATTTCATGTACATAAATTAGTTTAGAAGTCCAACCTGATTTTGAACTTATCATAGTTATTAATGAGATTGGGTTAGAAAGGTGCAAAACCATCTTTCAACTTTGATGCACTGCAGCTGCCTTTTTTGTTAGTAAAGATGTATTAATTTTTTGTATAATTATTATATATCGCCATCATTTCAACAAGACTAGTATAATTTATATTCCTTCACTAAAAGATATTAAATAAAGCTTTTTTATAATTTCGTAGAAATCTTATAATTTGAAAATTCTATTTCTTTAAATAAATTAAACTATATCGAAAAACCTCTAAAATAAATTTAAAATATCTTAAAGAGACTTTGGGGAAGTTCTATTTTTCAAAAATGTCAAAACCTTTGAAAAAAATTCATTTTTTATAAAATATGAGAAGTTTATAAAAACATTAATATTTTTTTCCTGCACCTTTTCTTCAAATCTCTCAAACCAATTGTATTATATATTTTTAAACAATGGGATATAGATGTAATTGAGATATTATAGTTTTATAAAAAGGACCCAGTTTATATGTTTTCTTTTTAAAAACTCAAATATATTGAAAAATAATATTCCAAGCAAGTCAAAATTTAAGAAATAGTTCAACTTTTAGAAAATAATAATTAAATATCAATTTTTTTGAATTCAAACTTTGTCAAAAACTTCAGATTGTTTCGAAAAATATACTCATTATTTCCAAATTTTTAAATTTCTAAGAATGTTTGAAAAATCTTGGAAGGTATTGATGAAAATTTAAGATATTTAAAGAGATTTAAAAAACTGAGTAAAATATAAATAATTTTTAAAAGTCAGAATAACTCAAAATATTGGCAATTCACTCATTAAAGTAAAAATTATTAAAGAAAATATTTTTTTCAGTAAATTCAAAATATATATCAATTTTTTTTAATATTGGGAGAAATTCTATTTTTCAGAAAATGTCAAAAAGATTCAAATCCTTCGATGAAAAAAAAATTCATTTTTATAAAATATCAAAAAATTACAAAAAATTACTTATAATCTTTTGCTCTGCCTTTCCTCAAATCCCTCAAACCTCAAACCAGTTGTTTTATACGTTTTTAAACAATGGGATATAGATAAAATTGAGATATTATAGTTTTACTAGTATAACCGCACAACGGTGGAAAAACCGACTGTTAAGTTGTATAATATCAGATAAAAAATTATAGTTAATTTTTTTCTTAATTATGAATTTGACCTGCATTTTGAATGAATTTTAAATGGAGAAGGTCAGCGTTTAAAAAAAGTAGACTTTTTGAAAATACTATTATATACTTATTTATAGATTTATGAATTAAAATAACAAATCTATCAAATCAAAGAATGAATTTTAAATTAAAAGATCTATAGAAATAAAATAGCAGACTTTAAAATAATACAGTGCATATTCAGGATGCTAGGTTGAGTGCAAGTAGCATACAGGAAATGAAATATTACACATAACACTGATGTAATGTGCATATAAAATTCAGCAAAGGTACGTGTAATGTGCATTATAAAATTCAGCAAAGGTACGTAAAAACAATGAAGATTTTTTATTTTATCATAAAGCCATATATTTTCTTTTATAGTTTATGATTCACAACTGAACTACAGGTTATTGATCTATATTAAAAACATATTTTAATGTCATCCGCAATTATTATCATCTGCATTTGGTTGCAGATACCACCATTCAGGCATGCAAAATCTTGTTCTCTCCTTCCTGCTTTTGCCATTATTTTTCTTCTTTCCTGTAGTATTTCAATCCAGCTACTACTGAATAGCATCATTCACACCTATAGCTATCGATTTAAAATGGCTTTTGACATTTAATCTTGAGTAAAAAGGGTTGAAGTTATATGAATTATTAGAAACAAATTTATATTTTAATGTTAAATCATATACATAATACCAAATAAGGACTACTGTCATGACTGTTGTAGACAAGATTTGTTGCTGGTGCTGCACCTTTTTTATATTAATTTATTTGGATCAACAACATTGTTAAAACTAAAAATCTTTAAAAAAATGGTCTGGATTCCAGTTTTAAAGAGTAATAAAAAATCGTCAATTTTATCCAAAACAGATTTCAGTTCTAAGATTTAGAAGATTTGGGTCTATGGGCATAAAAAAATTTCAAATAAACCCATCTGTTTAAACAGAAATACAAAAACATTCAGTTAACCAAGAGAACCAGCCTAAAATTATTATCATCTTTTTTACTTTGAACGATGAATATTTAATAAAAATTGTATAGATAATGCGAATATAACAAAGATAAATGAGTCAGAAAAAAAAGATATATTTTCTTATGAGAATTGGATTCACGATATCGTATAACATTAAAATTTCCAGCTAAAAATATATACTGATTTAATTATGGTTGTGATTCAAACCCACGATTATATTGAAACTTTCAGCTAAAACTATATCAATTTAATGAATAGGCTTTCATGGTTGTTCCACTGTGGTTTTGCAGCATTGTAGCCACGAAACACAGTCTGCAATGGGTAGTGAGGTCTACGATGCTGATATTTGACTATGGTATCTGTGCAATATCTGTAGAAAATATTTCTAAAAATTGAAATTGAAATTTTGTAATCAATTATTTAAACCGGACCAACTGTATGGTGGTATGCTAGGTTAACTAAGAAAACTTATATAAAATAATCCCCACCATCGGGAGTGGGATAAGGCTAATAACAAACAGAAACTGAAAAATGGACGCAATGTATGTGAACTCCCCTACAAAATTTTTGAGAAAAAACTACCTATGTGTTCTGGCTGATCAAGAATATTGCCAGGTAAAAGAACTGCAAAGGATATCAGATCATACATGATTATGCCTTCCTTTAAAAGACAACCTATGTGCAATGCGAGGAAGATCAATTTTTACATAATTTGTTTTTCTTCCCTTTCTAGAAGATATCTGGTTGTAACATGTAAAGACCCGGTTCTTCGACTCACGAAAGTCGACATTAATACGTCCACTGTATCAACTGCCGAACAATCGAATGTCGAAAAACCGAACCCTTAGGGTTTAAGAAAAGAAGAGGTAGAAGAAAAAGATAGAAGAAGAAAGAAAATAGAACAAAAAAAGAACAACATAAACAATATCAAAATCTCACATGTCGCAGCGAAACAACATATAATAGATAAATGAATAATCTTTAAAACGAACAACTATATCAGTTATTACATTACATTATCATCAGAGTGTACAACAATAATATACAATACAACAAACAATTTACAGTTATACAAACATGCCCCTACAAGTGAATTTACAGCGGAAAGATAATATCATATACAAGTAATACGTCTCGCCGTCCAGCTCGCCACTTGAGCTCCAAAGCACTCCTGAATCCAGAATAACCTGATAACCTGTTTATAGGCTGCCCGTGTGGAAAATTTATGGGCACCCAGAGTTTAGGAAGAGAACAATAAACTGCAGGTCAGTCATGGGACTGGTGTGAGAACTTAAAACATTTATTTATCTTTAAAACAACAACAACAAGGGAAGTGGAAAATATCCGCAATGCTTTTGGAAAATGAAACTACCATAAGGCCTCCCCGC
This sequence comes from Allium cepa, assembly GCA_030765085.1. Taxonomy (NCBI): domain Eukaryota; kingdom Viridiplantae; phylum Streptophyta; class Magnoliopsida; order Asparagales; family Amaryllidaceae; genus Allium; species Allium cepa. The sequence goes on along the minus strand of CM060937.1, from coordinate 571,638,158 downwards.
ACACACACAATGCAAACGCAGAATTGGAGGAGATTTCTCCTTATGATAGTTAAATAGCTTACTACACAAAAAAAATCATTTTTGATATTATTATTAGTGCATAGTGATGAAAGCATTTCGAAAATAGAATAAAAATCTTAGCCAGCATAGACATTCCGAACTATGCCTACTATAGATAACATCCAAACAGTGGGGCGCCACCATAAGTGAATGGCAGGTAATACAACTAAAACCGTACAAGGCTCGTATTGTTTCTTTGGATTTTCCAACAAATGATCTGGCTAAGAAACTTCCTACTGCCACATGGGATCGCCTCTGGTGGGACGTCCCGAGAACCTAACCGGATCTCTGCCAACACAAGGCCGGGTTACCTCTGTAACTAGGTAACTACTTCTCGAGTATGCCACTCTCCGGTCCTTTGGGACCTTTATCCGAGGGCCCTCTATCACCAAGCAACAACCACACAGAAAATGAGATTGGAGCAACCACATAGGTTAAGCATCAGGGCTCCATACCTGACGCCACCCTTTTCCAGAAGGAAATGACATACCTTAAAGGCGCGACCCTCATAACCTTGCCGCATATTCCTGTTTTGAACATTTCCGGGGTGTGAGGTCTGACGAAGTCTCATCCACAAAGCTACGCTTTTTCACAAAGCTACGCTTTTTCACAAAGCCACGCTTTGATCAACAAATGATCAATAAATAATCATCACACGGCAACACTCAGCATGCCACATTACTAAATTGGTAATATATTGCTGATAACCTTCAACTACAAAACCTCTGAACTTGTACATTTCAAAGAAGGGTGTTAAGCTAAGAGAATAAATTCTCCTCCACCAACAGAGATGTATTTGAAAGAAATCTACTTTATAACTCAAAATGTAATGTCAGACACGTAACCATACAAGTCTGTTCCGGGTTCGAACAGAACCGAAGGAACTTCAAAAGAAGCCCTTGCAATCCGGGTATTCACAATCCCGATCGAATTTCCCATCACAAAGGAAAGCTCCATACCATAGCTAACGGTGCAGATACAATCGATAGGTCATCCTATCGTTTTTACAAATACCCGGTCTTCACCACCGGTCTTCAATGCTATCCATTATGTCGTATCACTACTCGGAATGAGTGATCCGAATAACAAGCGCAATAATTTAAAAATAAGTGTAGCAATCAATTTCAACCAATTCACAACAAGTAGCCATTCAAGGGTCAATATTGATAGTCAGTTATTTAACTATCAATCAATATTCACAGCATAACCCGATTTCAAATAATTTACACAAATTATTTATTTTCAAAAATATCTTTATAACATATATTTTTCCACACTTCAACCATCTGAAAATAGATTTCAAATCAATTTTCACCTTTACAACTTTCATTTCAAAATGGTTCATTTAAACCAATCAAATAAATCCTTACCGATTTACTTTAAATTTACGTCCCAAATTCGTAAATTTATTCCACACTTTAAAAATAAATCAATGTTTATTTTTAAAACAAATTTCCCTTATAAATTTCCATTGTGAATTTACATTTCCAAATATTCACTTTTTATATGATTTTTCAAATCGATTTCAATTATTCACTTTTAATTTATCTTTAAAAGATATACTCTCAAAACATTCCCTTCATATTGGAAAACATTTCCATACTTATTTAATAATAAGTAATTCACCAATCTATTTATTTTCAACATTTGGAAAATATTCAATATATTTAAATCCAAATTAAGTATATATTTTATTCTTTAAGGAAAACTTCCCTTAAACACATTTGTTTGAGTCAAAATGAATGTTGCGTAAAACATCGTTACGACAACTCAAGATCACGAGTATAGGGATCCGAAATTAAGATAGATATATAAACCCTAATACTATACAAAACTTTTCCTCTCGAAAATCATTTACTATAACAACAGTGTTATAGTCCACTATTTCCTTCTATTTCTCGAAAACGTCTATTTCAACAATGAATGTTAAAATTTATGGTTTCGATACTTAACACATTTTAAAACATTTTTGAATCGTTTTAATTCTATTTAAAATATCACTTTCCCAAAAAAAATCTTTAATATATCATTCACCATCCAAAATCTTGGATATATTTCCTTTAATAAGTTATAATAATTAAACTTATCAAATTAAGTCGATTTCGGATTTATAAAATAACGTTTATAAATTCCATTTCTATTTATAAAAACTTCGATTTATAAATCTCCTTTATTAACCAATTCAATTTATAACTCAGTTTTATACCAAAAATCTAATTTATAAGTTAATTACTTATAAATCTTTTATTTTACGAAAATCTATTCATTTTATAACTTCACAATTTATAAATCTATAGATTTCATCCACTTATGAAATCCATTTATATTTCTTTTTAATATTTATAAAAACTCGTTTTATAATCCCAATATTTTAATTTATAAATATCAATTTTATAAATCTTTTATGTAAATCATTTGTAATAATTCAAAAATCCCAATTTAAACCATTTTATAAATTAATCAACTACTTATTTCAAAAATCACATTTCGGTTATATTTCACATAAATCATAATTTTTATAACATAAAAATTACAACGTTTATTTATTTAAAAATGAATCGATTCCAAAATTAAATTTTACTATGAATTCTCAACTTAAATTTTCGAAAATCAAATTTTATTTATTTTCGGCATCTAACGATACCAAAAATATATTCGACTAAAATTTAGCGTTTAACGATTTCAATCACAAAGATAATCACGCAGATTATAAATAGATCAACACACAACATTGAAACAAATTCAATCATTTGAGGAATCCAGTTGGATCCCTCCAACCTGTTTCCCTGCATCCAAAGATGTTAGCACAATACCAATTACGCTTCGAGACGGAATATCGCGGTATATGCGATTTATAAAATACTATCCGCTATTATGCGGCGCAATAGGGTCTCATCCGCTATATAATGCGGGAAAATCAACTCCAAGTACATATATAATCCCAATTCCAATCAAGATGGAATTATCGCGGTATATGTTTTTAATAAATAACATCCGCTTAATATACGGCGTATAGGGTCTATTTCAGAACAATAGATAATAACTATCATCCAATCACACAATCAAGCAATTTTAAATTTAATAATTTAAAATTTAAATCGAAACAATTCGATTGAGTGAGAAGTTCTCACCTTGAGTTTCTGATAATAGTTGTAGCGTTTTATTTCGAATAGTGCGTTTAATTTTACCCAAAATTTTCACTAGCTCCAAACGACTCCAAACCAGCTCCATTGCTTAGTGCTCGACAAAACGATTGCAACGCAACTTGTTTCGCAATTTTTCGACCTCGTATGTATAAGATATAGCATTACAAAGTTTGAACGATTTAAAATAAATTAACATTTACAATTTCTTATTAAATTTATAACCTAGAACCATCCCAGCCGTTCATTCCCCTTTGCAACATCTTTGCCGCACGCTGCTTCTTCCATCTCCGCGCGAATACCAGCTCGGCCGAACCCATCAACGTCGTTAGGGTTTGCATTTTTGCAATCAAATCGAACACCTAGAATTCGATCAAAGCATACAACGTCGAAGGCCTTGAAGTAAGCCACCATCGGAACGAACCACGATGAGGTCGGCTCCTTCCCTGCACAGAAAACCGTGCACAAACCCATGGTGAACGCGACCTCGTAGCAGCCTCCTCGTTGCTTCAATCAAGATCATAACCGTATGGATCTCAAGATCACTCAATGATCTACGTTTTTCGTGTTGGAAGTTTCAAAATTATTGAGTAGATTTGAAGAAAATAGGGAAGAAAGAATCGAGCACTTCTGGCCGTTCGAAATGTTAATGGCGGCTGAAACATTATTAGGGTTAGGGTTTTCCTTGAGAGAGTGGAGGTCCTTTTTATAGAAATCCGACGAAACACTATTCATTCGTGATTTTCCGAACTCCAAATCTTTCACGGTGACCCGCGCTTCTAAGTTTTACCCTGCGTTCCGGACACAATGGAATAGGTTTCAGAGGCAAATTCGATCATATGTGCAAGTTACGGAAATAAACGATCAAATTTAAATTAAATTGATTTACCAAATTTCTATGCGTTTTAGCTTGCCCCGGACAAACCGTAAATCCGATTGACACGAAACTTGAAACCATACAATAATATAACATTACGGATCCGATGAAACTAGTTTCGTCGAAATCCGAGACTGTTTGAAAAATGGCTATTTTAACTCGTCAATCAAATATTAAAATATTCAATTTTAACAAATTAACTTTTAATTTGATTTTAAAAGTTCACAAACATTGTTCCCACTCTTATACGATTCAATATAACTTTATAAATCATTTTTATTCACATTAAACCCAATTTCCTATTATTTACGCAATTTCAAATACTAAATTATTGATTTAATTATCCAATTAAATCTAAATATTCGAAAAATAAATTATTCGACTTATAAATTTTACTTGTTGATATTTAAAATCAATTAAATATCTGAATTTCAAATGACAGAAATTCTGGGTCGTTACATAACAAACGTTACACAAATCATAGTCTTCCAATCTGTTAAAAAAGGCAACATAACAAGAACACAAATTGAATATATAACATTTGAAAATCCAAATTCTTACACTTTGGACTTAAAACTGGATCCCTTAATTGGAAGCATGCCGCATCTATCGCACAAAATGCCTATGTAAAATAAACTCTCTACCGCAATGTGGGACCTTGGAAAAAAGGCATCGAAGAATGAAGTGCCCCGTCTTCTCTATTATTTAGTATTAGGGTGAATCGGTGATTCAGAAGAAATCTGAGTCTCATTTAAAGTATTTTTTTCATTATGCATTGCAAGTGTAGATGAAGGATTTGCTGGAGCATGTCCATAACTTTGCTCTAAAACATACGGCTCATGTACAGTAACAGTATTTTTTCCACGAACAGCAGAACTACCAAATTATGTACCTTCACAGTTGTCTGTGTATTTTTTCAGCTGCAACGAGTAGTTCGTCAAGTGAAGACAATGGTCTAGCTGCATTTGCAGTCTATCCAGGATTGCTCTGATTTTTAACCGAATAAGCAATTTCATTGGTTATCTGAGTGGGCAAATCCTATGGTTTTGATGCACAAGGAGCATTAAGATCCAGTGGATTACTTGGAACAACATTTGTAGACGGTGTGCTTGATTGTGAATCACAAACGGGGTCAGCTTGATTTACGACCTTAGAGACTTGATCTACAAGGTTTGATAGTGCAGGCGAGAAAGACATAGCTTTCTTCACATCCTTATGTATATTATCCAGTATGCTTTTAAATTGCTCAGATTTTATCACTTCAGAAGTAGGAGAATTTGATATAGCTTTATCTACAACATTTAACAGGTTCAAGAGCACTGTCAAGAGTGGATTCGTAACAGGTTCTGATTGTGCATTGGTGACAGGTGCAGTTTCATGCTGTGAAGATTCAGTATGTAACGACCCGCCGCCCTGACCGCCTCTAGTCGGTAATTAAACCAACTAGAAACGTTCAAAATGACGGATTGTTATTTAGTTTATAACATTTAAACAGAATCAGCTACAGAATCACAGAATAGTAATCATATTTTATAAACAAACTTTTCTTTTATATACAAATATCAGAGTTAATACAATAAGTTACATTTTATACAGCGGAAACAAATTTTATTAAGTACAAGAAAAATAATTTTCTGAAAAGCTTTAGTTGTGCTTTCCCCTCTCTCTCTAACTTCGCTGCGCGCAAAACTCCAAGCTGTAAAAATACTCGGTCTGACCCGAGCATTAATTGCAAAACACAAAAACACTCGAGTCAGGATTAATCTTTATTCAAGTAAATAAATTTGAAATGAACTGAATAATATGGTTACAGATATGGTAAAACAGATAAATCAATTTAAAATCTATTACGGATTTTTCACATTAACAATTTCAAATTTTTAAGTTCTGACAAACACACGTGTGCACTGCCTCGCCAACACGTGTGCGAGTGTAATCACAAAGACCACAAAGATACAATAACAAGCCCGAACAGAAACAACACAGCAGGTCAAGGCAGCGAGCACAAGTACAGGCCGAAATGCACAACAGTTTCAGCAGCCCCAAATGCAACAGGGCATACAACTACAAGTATGGACAGTGCACAGATCAATAGTGCACAGGGGCAGCAGTGGCAAGACACAACTACAGTGGACAGGTATACAACAACAAGCATGAAGTATGCAAGCTCAGCAACAACTACCAGTTCCATATAACAAGCTACAATTGAAGATGAAACTGAAGACCAACTGGCTACAAATTATAAGTAAGACCAACAACAAGTTGGACTGCAACAGTCAATATGCAGACCAAAGGCACAATGCCACAGCAACTAGGAGAAAACAGAAGTGAAGACAAGTGAAACAATGATCAAGCTTCAGGATGAACAATTGCAGACAAGAGTATGCATTGGAATGAAGTAGTGCAAGCATAGGTGAATGTGTCAACATATCACGTACATAACAATGCAATACCAAACTTCACAAGCAATGACCAGTGCGATGACCAAGCACTGCATTAAACATGAAACAAGACCACAACTAGGCAAACATCACATAGGATTTACAACAACTAAAACCAAGATGAATAAGACAGCAAGTCAGTGACATGCCCATCAACCAGACAGAGTTAACAACAGGGAATACACAAATTGACACAGCAAAATGATCAAGATTTGTTCCAATGTTCACAGAGACAACCCATAAGATTTGTTTTGTTTATTTTCTAAATTCACAGAGACAATACAGAACTTTCATATTAAATAGAACTTTAAACTTTGACAAATGTTCATAGCCACATTTTGTTAAACCTTAAATCTTCACACTGAAAGAAATAAACTCACAGCAGCTTGCTCAACTAAATATATTCATGTATCTACCAGTATGAAATTGTGTTTTCATGCAAACACACTTGTTTCTAGAGTAAAACAGGCAAATAATTTCTACTTAAGTTTATTTAATATAAAATGTTACTCACATACAACATATTTTGTTTAAGGATTAAAAACTAAAAAAAAACACTTAGGTGGATAGTTTGAATTTTTAAATCAAGTTTAGAACCTGTAACTATAAAGATAGAGGCAAAATAAATCAAGGCAGTGCATCAAAATGACCAAGCTACACATGAATAATGCACAATTCAAACAACAGGCAAATAAAGGTCACAAATGCAAGTGCAGTTGCAGTGTGCAACCTGAGAATATACACAAGTGCAGATCAAATGCAATTATACAACAGTGGCCAAACTTATGTATGCAACAGATAAGGATGCAGACACCAAATGACCAAATGAATCAACTGCAATGCAACATATATCAGGATGCAAACAACAATGGAAATGAAGACTAGAACAACCAAGAGAACAGTGACCAGACCCAAGTGCAACAGCATGGGGTACAACTACAAGTGCAACAGCATGGATGCAACTTGACATGCAAACTGCCACAAACCAAAGTGCATGAACACAGTAGACTACTGTTACAAAAAAAACTCAAGTGAAGCAAGTAATGCAACAGTAGCAAGTATATATGAATACAACTACAATGCAGACCAAATGCAACACCAATACAACAACAGTACCAAAAGACTCAAGTGCAAAATAATAAATGGTCTAATGGTTACCAGGCATGGGACAAACATGCAAGTTTAAATTCATAATGCAATTGTTTGCAAACAGTTTTCAAACAAGATATTTAGTAGCATCTGTACTTATCAATTTAATAACAAAATAAATATAGCATCTGTTCTTATCAATTTTTAAAACAAACACCAATAGCACATGTTCCTATCAATTTTAAAACAAACACAAATAGCACATGTTCCTATCAATTTTAAAACAAACACAAATAGCACATGTTCCTATCAATTTTAAAACAAACACAAATAGTCAGGTAGCATTTGTTCTAATCAATTTAAAAATTAAGACTGGGCAGCATCTGTTCTTACAAATTTAAATTTTAAAAGAAATCAAAAAAACATTTGCTCCTAACAGTTCAAAAACTAAATCAAATGGTTAGAATCTGTTCTTATAGTTTAAAATAATTACTAGCATCTGTTTCTACCAATTTAAAATCCAAGTAAATCGAGCAAATAACAGCAACTAGCACAAAAATTCAACATGCAGTCACAAATCTGAGCATATCAGTTTTAAAAATTAAATTAGCCGAGCCAAAGATAATCAAATCGCCCCAAAAACATAGCATGCAACCAAGGAATTCACTTCAAACAAATTCAAAAACTTGCATGAAGATTATCGTGAGCTTAGAAAACTCACATGCATTTCAAAACAGAGGGACAGTCAACATAAACAAGCATGCAAACACATTATCACTTAACAAAAACAATTTCAGGTACCAAAACATCACAACATATTATAGGCTTAAGTGATTGATTCACGGATAAACAAAGAAGAAGGTTTGGGTTCAGAGGTTTCCATATAAATATTCATTAACAAAGCAAGATCCAACACATGCAGCAACACAAAGCAAGTCAAGATTTAATAGCCTCTATTCTCATCAGATTCTTAAAATGATAGCATCTGTTCTCAACAGTAAAAAAAAATTTAAATTTATAGCATCTGTTCAAATCAGTTTTTAAGAAAAACAAATTTTCAAAACAACAATCTGAAATCAAACATTTGGAAGCACCTGTTCTCATCAGGTTATTCATAGCATTTGTTTTTATCAGTTTAAATTAAAATTTAAATAGTGTCTGTTCTTACCAATTTAAAACAAATATCAAATAGCATTTATTCTTATTAGTTTAAAATCAAAAATTGAGTAGATTCTGATCTTAACAGTTCAAAAACACAACATCAGAGCAAGTGATAACGAATAGCAACCAACAATCCAACATGCAGTGAGTTATCTGTTCTTATTAGTTTAAAATTCAAATTTAACCGAGCAACTGAAAGCTAATAATCACCAAATCATAGCATGCAACCAACATTCAATCCAAACAAATTTAAACACCTGAATTAAAAATTAATCGTGAGCAGAAAACTCACCATAACAAAGTCGAAATAGCCCCAAATTTGATTACAAGCCCTAGTTTTTGAATCGCGAGAAGTAAAGCCCCAAATTTTCCAAAGCAGAACGAGTCGAGAAGAACGAAGCCGCCATATTTTTTTTCTCGTGCTTTTTTTTTTTGTTTTAGGGTTAAAAAAAATGGGAACGGGTAAAGTGAAATGGAAGGGGATCGGGTTAAAGATAAAGGCAGTAGTATTCAAACGTGGGCCGGTATAAATTTCAAAGCCCAAACCATAAACAAGTTTTCCTCTTATTTTTTTTTTCTATTTATCTAAATCCAATTTGTTTTGTCTAATTATTTTCATTACTTTGTTTTGTAAATTTTTGTTTAAGTTATGTTGTTAAATTTTTTTACTAAGTGTATTTGTTTATTTTATTTTGTATTGATTTTTTTTTTTATTTAAGCTAAAGAAAAGAATGTTATTAAAATTTTAACCATCAATTTATTAATTTACATAAATAAAAATTCTTGTATCCAAATTATTTTCTTAAGTCATTAGTTTGAATTTCAATTACAAATTAAATATTCAATTTCAACTCCAAAGTCAAGTTTAAATTTTTCTTCAGCTTTGTATAGATTAAATTTTAAATATTTAATCACCAATTTCATTGTTATATCGGAAATTCAGTTTAAATTATCATTCAAATATTCAAAATTAATTAAATATTCACAATTTAAATTGTTCAAAATTTAGGATCGTTACACAGTAGATGATGTGTCCGGCTTTGACTTCAACTCAACAATTATTCGGAGAGGTTTCAAGCGCTGACTGATAATTAGGGGCGAGCAATATTTGGTTAGAACCGAATTAAGCGACCAAACCAGTTCATTTCGGTCAGCTGAGTTCGGTTATGAAATTATATCGATTTAAAATCGGATTTTAAAATAATTTTATTTTGGTTATTGGTTTAACTGAATTAACCGAACTTTTATTATATTATCCAAATTCATGGAATTGTAATACCCTTAACAATTGGTTTAGCAATAAAAAAATAAAACTTATCTATTAAAGATATGTTAAATTTTTCTTATAAACTTAAAATAAACACTCTAAATAGTTTATATAAACAAAAATATATGTTTTCCATTGATTAAATCAATCATTTGAATACTAATATATGGTAAATTTCTTAATTTCTTAGTTCGGTTAAATCGGTAACCGACCGAATTAACCGAAATTAATCCGGTTTGGTTCGGTTTTGAATTTTTTCGGTTTGACATTTTTTAGCTCAAAACCGATCGAACTGACCGAACGCCCACCCCTATTGATAATAGCATCGAAAAGTTCATCATCATTGTCTAATGTGACAATGTACCTATCTACATCAGTGCATGTCATTATAAGGTCGGTATCATGGCTGAACTTGAAAAGCGAGCAAATTTTTGCTCTAAGTTCGGTCATGTTGTGATCCATGAGCATTAGATGGACGTGAGCTCCAATTCGTCTAAGTGTATCTCCATGTTAACCTAAAATGTCAGGAAAAGCAAAGATGAAAATTCAATACAGGTGTGCATGCAACTGAGTGAGTGTTAATAATATGATACATAATGAGGTCTTATACATTAATACATAGCATAATACCGATAGAGTACTAACAGGCAGTTTCCTAAAGCATTACGGCGGTAATAGTAGATAATAAAGTCATATGTCAAAGTTAATCCCTTCCTATATAAAGTAGATTGCACACTAAAGAGACTGGTGGATATTCAATGATGCATCTCATCAAACTATGCACAACAGACATACTATGATTGCAGTACTTTTTGAATAGCAATGAACTGTGTACTCTATAGAGTTAAGTTTCTACACGTATTTTTTTAAACGACCATCCAAAACAAGCTATGTAGAGAAAGTGTCTACAAAATAAATAAATTAAAAGAGAAGGAACCTTATACAAACTGTGTTACTAGGTTAGTACCATAAATTGTTTGCAAGTAAATGAGTATGCGTGAACAATAACTGTATCGTATAAATGATTGCCATCACAAGTGCAAGAAAAAATTATTATCTAAACTAGTAGGTACACACTCATGGGCAAGAGGAACAGAAGATAAAAGCATAAGATTTTGATGTACTAGAATAGCAGCACCAAGCAATACCTAACACCACCTTGACGCACAAAGGTGTAACAATATCTGACAGAGCTGTCATGAAAAAGAAGAAAAACAAAATCGCCGTAAGCCTTAGGTTCCAAAATTAGACCCCATGTTCAGTCCAAGGTAATGATAATAAAATCAGTGCTTAATCAGGAATCGTGAAACTATCTTTTCTATGTTATTAATGCTCAAATTAGGAAACGGGTCAAAGGGGCCGGCAGGAAAACCTTATATAAAACCAATCCTACTCATCTTAAATTCAATCGGAAACATCCATGATATATGAGACAGATGACCCTAATGTATAGTTTAGCTGGAACCATTCAAAATAAAATTTGTTGGAAGCAGAAATATAAACAAGTAAATCAGTATCAATAGATAATTCTTATATACATGTCCAGAACTCACCATCAAACCTTTTAGATGTCCAATTTAGAAAAAACAATAATAAAGCTAGAAATTAACGATTTTAATCGATTCATGCACTGATGCACTCCATAAGTCACATATAGCTTCAAATCTTCCAACAAAACCATTAAATCAGTCTACGGATTTTAGAAAAAGTTGTTAAAAATCATACCTTGATGATAAGATCCCACTGCTCAGCATGCTGCTCCATTTCAGAGACGAAAAAAGAAGGGAGCATTGGGCAAGTCAGCGTAATACGTAACCGAGAAGCTTAAGAAAATTAAAGAAGATCCTTAAATTTAAATTTGACCCTCATATTGATGGTACCACACTACAACAAAACAGCCCTTTTACAACGGGCAAAGCCCGTTGTAATATGTGTCCAACAACGTGCAGCCGACCGTTGTAATAGGCGATGTTGTAATAGGTCACCCATATTTTACAACGGGCAATAACCGTTGTAGTAAATTTTTTTACAACGATCGTCGGCCGTTGTAATAGACTATAATACAAGCTTCTTTGCCCATTGCAAAATACTATCATACAAGATGGATAGCATGTTTCACAACATTCCCTGACCGTTGTAAAAAACCTTTTGACAACGGTTGTCGACCGTTGTTGTAGACTTAAATAGAAGGCGCAAATGACCATTGTGAAAATGATTTTTACAACAGTCATTAACCATTGTAATAGAGTGTAATACAACGCGCTTTGACCTTTGCGGAAAAAATGCAAATTTAAAAAAAATTACAGCAGCGTATAGGTAGCACATCCATACAAATAATGAATAATTTAACAGTAATAAATATTATGCACAAACAACCAAAATCACATGCGAAAAGACTAAAAGATAGTCATAAAATTCCAACACTCCAAAAAGTCAGATAAGTTTACCTCCCAAATTCATAAAGCATTAATACATAACAGTCGGCTATAAATATCAAGTTCTAAATATCAAGTTCTAAGTACAATCATACTAGACTAAGGATATAAAGTCTTTGTGCCACGCGACGGTTGATCCAACGGCCTCTTTAATAGTGGACATCTCTGAATTTGGCCTAAATAAAAAAGCTTCTGGTTCCACCGCTACATCCACCCATACTTTCCAAGCTTCTGCTCCAAGCTTTACAAAATGTACCGACGCATCAGGATCAGTGCTTGCTATTGTCCCCTCTGCAACTACGTTCTTCTCCCAACTTAATAGCCTGCACTTTTTTTTCATCAAACCATCCACAATAACTCGTTCTTGCTGATCTTGAACCTGCTGTGTATTGTTGCTATCGCGGTGTGACTGCAAGAAAAAAAATTGACTTTAGTGAATATGATAATCATGATCAGGTGAAGTTACCATTAAAAAATTACTGGCAAAGCTTTTCTGCATGAAATTGATCTGCACATGATGTACATTTATAGACCAAATGATCACTAGAGATGTTCTTGATTCAACATGTATAAATATTACTCTACAACTACATGTCTGCAATTACATTTTCACATAAATGATTGCGTTGATATGCTTTTTCTCCAGAAATAACTGGGCACATAACCTGTCCCCTGACAAAGCTGTTACTGTAACATTATAAATTTCTGCAACATATCAAAGAGTTACAGAGTCATATTCAGGTTTGTTTTTACATTTCTACAGGTTAATTTAATCTTCATTGAAACAAAGGAGGCTCTTGCATTTATATATTACTTAGCAAATTATGGACGCTGTAACATAATCTTGACCTTTGTACATATAATTTCCTATGCTTTTGGTCATATCTTTACTCTTATTACATAAAATCTCACTGATAGCATGTTTAGAAAATAGTAATCAATGTTTTGACTGCATGATCCTTGATTGTTGTAGGATCTTAACCAAGACAAAGCAAATTGCAAGTGTGCATGCAAAGAAGAAAGTTCATGAAACTCCTATTTATGTATAGGATATCTTTACTGTTTATGCTCTCCTGATCTTAATTTGCATAGACAATATCATTGTGTCTAGTTCTAATATCAATTGTAATCATTGAATGTCATTCATAAAGAGACTGAAAGATTTCATTAAAATGGAAATCTTGTTTTAGTGAAATCTTGTCTTAGTTCACAAAAATGTATTGGTAATTCACTTATTGGAAACAATAATTCATTCAAGGGAATATAGTACTGATTTTACTGCAACATTGTCATGATATTGATGCTGCCGAAAAACATAATTTTCTTTGTCGTTCACATGACTTCAAGAAATTACTAAATTTAAAACTGATAAAGTTGGGCATGCTTCATGACTACTAAAGGATGAACAAACAGATCATTGATTCTACTTTTCAAAAAGTTGCACGCCGCATCTTTTTTTCTTTCAAAAATGTCGTAACCGTTAACCTACTCTTGAGTTTTAGTTAAGGATTAAAGAACTGCATCAATATACAAATATACCGATAGTTTAAAAAATCAAGCGCCCTTCCACAAATCCAAGATACAAATATTTCAGCGCTGTTCTCTTTTCCTACAGTTTTATATTGTTTTTAAGTTTTGCACATTTATTTTTATACTCAGACTTTTGGTTTTGACTACCATATTCTTAACCCCTGTACACAGTTAAAAGCTATATTGAAGGTTGTTTTATATCACGTAGAACATTCTAGTTCACTGGTTGATAGAGGTAAAGTTGGTTACCACTTCTTATAAGTTTTGGATATGAAGTGCTATTACTTTGAAAGTCGTGCCTTCAGGAAGATTTTGCTTACTATCAATACATGAACATAGCTTGGGCAACTGCATGTCAACCTTTCTATAATATTTATTTCTTTCACTCCTTTTTGAGTACAAAGAATATTAGGGACGCATAATATTATATACGATATCAACAATGCACAAGAGGATTTATCAACTGCTAAAATTTTGAGTCAGAGCTATACTCTATTGGTTATTTCTACTTTGATACATAAATTGCATGAACAATAGTAGTTTGCTTTTTGTTCCTTCAATCATTTAAAACCTTTTGTACCTAGATGATTATTTATTGAAACATACATCAACCCATTGAAATTAATTAATTTTCAGACAGCTCGATCTTCCTTTAGAAAGTAGTTATTGTCTGCCTGTACAAGTCCACTTGGTCGATTCAGGCATAACAACTGTGCAAATTTTCATCTGTACAAGATGAAATTTGAAGAGAAAAAATCGAAGTCGTAGGAGATAATTTGGTTTTATTATATATATGGTTTCATTTTTCATACAATATTGTCTTAACTTTGTAACTACAATGGTTATGTAAAATATGATCGATATGGTAGTACAAAGATTAGGAAAATTAACGGGTATAAAATATATTTGGATAAATCATACAGATATATGCATTGAAATTGGTTGCACAATAAATAAATGCTAAAACGATGCATGGATGGACTTCAGAACTTCTTTTATATATGCCAACACACACTTCATAGTTTTCCACTTGAGAAAACATAAATATTTCCTCTAAGTATAATTAGGTATATCTTAGTTAATATTGAGCTTGTCGAGGAATCATTTCAAACATCTTTTGACGTTAAACTCGCTTTTCATTTATATTACCGTTTTGAAATAATTTTAAATACATCTCAAAATGATAATAGGTAGATGTTAACTGATTTTGATGGTTTAAACAGGTAAGTTCTGATTTTAAATCATAACAAGAAAAAATACGCATTGTTCAAATTCAGAAATTGACTTCATAATAATTGAAGATACGTTTTAAAGTTGTAGTTATAGATTTTACTTTAATAATTACACACACATTATCTAGTACGTAAAACTTGCAAGCAATCATGTTCTGGTAATTCAGTTTCAAGGAAACGACAAGCATGTCAAGCAAGAAATCATGATTATTTATATATTCTAACTTGAGGTGTATGAGTCTGAGGCATCTCCATATCTGCCACATTATCATTTCTTCTCTGTAAAAGTACAAGAGAATACTTAGTAATTCATAAGCACATATCACATATTTGTTAACAATAGCTAATTAACTATAAACTTGCTGTCATGATCAAATTAGTCAAATAGTCTACTCTTGCCTCCAAATTAGTTAACATATCCCTTTGAACTATTGCTTGATTTTCCAATGCAGCCACCTTTTTTGAATTATGTGCATAAACACCTTTTTGAGATGGTGCTACACCAAAACCCAATCCCCTCACCCTTCCCCTATGTTCATTTCCAAAAACATGTGACACTCCATCTCCACTTATTGATGCTGTTCCATGAAAATTCTAAGCACTACTCTGCTCTTTTATCTTAGCCTACAAATTAAAATAGACCATTTCAAGAAAAAAGAAATATGAATAAACTATTGAATAAATATCTCCAGTCCTATCTCAAAAGAATAAAAAAACTTACGATGCAATCAGCAACAACGGAATTTGGTGGGTCTCCATTTTTCTTTGTATGGGCTTTGCACCACAACTCATCTCTGCTAATGTTTGATATTCCAGTTTCTTTTTTCTGCAAATAATAATAGTAAGAAGACGAACCAAAGAAAAAATAATTATTGATGTAAACGTACATGCATTTCTTACCATATCTTCCGCTAATCTCGCATATCCCTTTCTGCTCATTGTATGTGGAATTTTATTTTTATCTCTCATTGCTTTGAATTTTTTGCTAGTTTCCTACGTATGAGAAATTCATTAATAAACTATGCATGTTCAGCCTAGAGGAACAAAATATGCAGGGATAACATATTTATATTTAAATCTGTATGGTTAAAAAAATTATAATGAATAAAATATAACTTGTTACCCCAAATTTCTTCGACAATTTTTCTTTAACAAAGTCGTTCCACTCTTGAACATTTTCTGTAGTATCCGGTTTTTGCATGCTAGCCTAGAGGAAGCGTCGGGACAAGTAGAAGCTAATTTAATAGCGGAAACTAACCTTGACTTTGCCTCTCTCCATCGTAATCCCAACATCTTAAACATTAAACCCTGGTATGCTTCATCCACCATGAATCTTGACTGCACAACAAAAATAAGGTAACAAATAAGGTACAAGTTTATGTTAATGTTCAAATTTCATACAATTTTGTAATTAGCATTGATATTCATTAGTCATGCATTTGTTGGATATGGATGTCTACAATGTCAATGCACAAATTTCTACTTGTACTGCTCCATACACATTAAACCCAAAAACAGAGAGTCTAACAGAGAGTGTAGAAAATTGATGGATCAGATAAACATATATTGTTACATTTCATAGTTATTACTAACTCGTGTGTCAACATACTACTCGTATGTTGTATATATATTCTGTAGATCTATAAATAGTTTGAGGACTGCATTTTAACAAAAGCATTGTATTCACACACTTCTTAGTCTATAAGCCGCAATTGCACTGTATATTCACACACTTTAAAATCAGAGTAGTTTTTTGAAGCTACTGAATCTGTTTTAGCGGACAGTGGACAAACTGAGAAGTTTCAGCCAACAGATGATCCTATTAAACAACAACATGCAACAAATGCTACTACAATTTCAACACCGCAAGATCAATTGGACTTTCGAGATAAAGAACTACCTCCCACTATTGATGTGGATCATCTTTGAAATGTAGCAGATACTATTGTGGAAGAAATAAATAGCGAGGAGGACCAACTTGATGTTTCACAGTACATCATATCCATTCCTCATTACTTACATAAACCAGAAGATAAGGCAAATTTTAAAAGTACTGCTCCTTCTAAAAGAAATTTAAGGAGCAATTCTAAAATAAAACGAGCCACATCACATGGAATGTTAGGGGAATGAACACGCTATAGAGAATTGATGATGTGTTTAATCTCCTAACAAAATTTAATCCAACAATTGTTGGCTTAGTTGAGAATAAACTGAATGATGCTAATCTCAGTCTATATATACAGTCCCAAGAAATTGGGATATCATTACTATAACACAGTTTAGGTTAGAGGTAGAATACAAGTAATTTATGATACTACAAGATGGAGTTGTCTATAATTTCATCTTCAACTCATCACATAACTTTAACTGCTATCAACTCCAGTGGATTTGAACTAGTTTTCACTGTAGTTTATGGAGGTAATATTTTTCTGAAAGACAAGAATTCAACTCCAGTGAATTCCATATGGCCAGTTGTTCATAAAAAAGTTCTCAGCACATTTTTCATACCTGAATACAAGTCCATAAATCTTTCTTTAAGTTTGCGTTGACTTTTTTCCACTCTGAAATCGTCAAAGGTATCATCTCTCTTGCTAACGTACCAAGATAGGATAATAAGTGCTTGGAGTTGGAGCCTATTGGTTGACCTCGCTCGTTGAATTCAATTTCAGCCTTTTCATTCCGCATACAAGTCATCATTGTCTTCCCTCTTTTTTTCCTTGCCGTCTTTTGTTTAATATCATCATTAGAATCTAGGTTGTTCGAGGCATCCATGGCGTTGGGAGTGATATTTGGAGATCCAGTTGAATTAGGGCCAGGATTGAGATTTGAAGGCTGGATTTTATCGGGTGGAGGCTGCATTCCAGTACGGACAGGATTGAGCTTTGGAGACTTGATTTTATCGGGTGGAGGCTGCATTTCAGTACGCTTCCGAGGGGATCTTCTAATATTGCTATTTAAACTTTGAAGAGAATGAGTTGCATCAACATGTCTTGTTTCATTGATTTTCACACCAGCAGGCTTATCTTTTGCATTTAAAGTTGCAACTGCAGCTAAGGATTGCCTCTTCGCATATCTCGCTGCTACCTTTGATATCTGAAATTAGCATAGAGGCATAGTTGGATAAAGAAGGTTATGCTTCTGTTATAAAAAAAGGAAGAACATTATGTACTTTTAGAAAAAACGAGAATAAAGTTTCAGGGTACTGTGTTTTGATAATTGAACTGGCATAAACTTGTACATAAACTTTAGGTTTATCAATTGATTGGTCACTATGAAACACAATAGGCTAACTGACATCTGCCTTAACTGTAAACTGTGAGTGCGTCATATCAGATGAAATTTCACCACCAGAACCGATCGTTGGAAATTGCTCTGTTTCATGCTCAGACAGAGCATTAAATGATTGCATTATAACAGGCTTGTTCATACATACAAGAATATGGTTCATGAATTCAACATTTATACATACATGCACATTCTCATGTGCATGCACATAAACCACTACAGCTACATTATTAGAAACATATTCAATAACCTGCCCTAAAATAGATGAATGCGAATTTGCCTGTACATGGTCACTGTCATGAACATTTCCAAATTCATGATCCAGTTTTTGTTTTATCACAGTTTCTGGAAATTGCTCTGTTTCATGCTCAGACGGAGTATTAAACAATTGCATTATAACAAGTTTATTCGTACATACAGGAATGAGGTTCATGAATTCAAAATCTATAGTACGTGAACATTCTTAGGTGCATGCACATAAACCACTACAACTATATTATTAGAAACATATTTAACAACTTGCTCTTGAATAGATGAATGCAAATTTGCATGTACATGGTCACTGTCATGAACATTTCCTAATTCATGTTCCAGTTTTTGTTTTATACAGATTTAGCATCAACATGACATACAAGAGCAATTTTCGTTTCATTCATAACAGGCAAATACATATTAACTGTTAAAAGATCACTGGTATCTCACAGATTCAAGAAGAATAAAAGGTAACTGACTCGTGTCAATTGTATTCACACTACCTGCGCCTCTACAAAATTCCTTTATATCTAAATAACCCAGCGGTCAGAGTGTATCTAAAATTCCTTTATATCAACATCTGTCAAACTGTCAATCTCCTACATATCCTACCTTGTCCCTACCATATACCACCACTGCCAATTTCTGTCATATACTGCTGCCCCCATCCATCTACAGCGACCATCAAAATAAACATCACCCTTGAAATTTTGCCTTCCTAACCATAACCACCAGTCTATAACCATACAGCCTGCACTTCACCTTATCCACCCTCCTCACATATCACCAACTCAACATTCCTCACCTCTGCCACAACAAAACTGCATTTCATACTCCTCACCAACCACTATCAAGCCATCTGCCACTTTGCTACAACACTGTATGCATATACACTCCGACCTATGCATTTCCCTTTTATTCTTTTATATCTAAATACCATTCAAAAAGACTAGTATAACCCAGCGGTCCCATGAAGCCTCCAAAACTAAAAGATCGACAAAGAATGTTGGTCTTGGACTAAGGTCTGAACTGACTAGGGTTAAAACACTCATGAATGTGGCATAAGTCTTTGCGTTGCAAAAACTAATTTGTTTCATGATCTTCAAAAAAATATAGGGGAACTAAAGAAGCTGATCGAGGAAATTCAAGAAAAAAACTGTCAAAACAGAAGAGTGAAAGCTATGCATTTCAAAAATCAGAGATGAATAAAACCTCAAAAGAAGGGCAAGTGAAGACAAATACAATGGTAGAAAGCAACTGAATAAAGAGAAGGCGGCTAGTATTATCGGATACGTGGACTGAAATTTGTCTGCTAATGGATATGAATAAAATCCAGCAAAACAAATGTTCCTTTTTATTTGATGTTTCTGGATATGTACATAAGTAAATCCATTGATTCTAAGAGAGCCTGGAAGCAAAATGCAATGTATTTGTAATAAGAGATGAAATGTAAACTATGTGGCATACAAACGTAAACACAAAATGTTTTTTTTTTGAGTTTCTCTGTCTTTTTTTTTACTGTGAAGAAGAAGACAAAATTTTAATATTTTACCTCTCTTTGATGTTGCTCCATTTTAATTGAAGTGTCAGTTTAAAAAAATTGAAGAAATGTCAGCTTAAAAAATTGAAGTGCGTATTAAAATTTTAATATTTTACCTCTCTTTGATGTTGCTCCATTTTACTCTTGATGCTTCAAGTTCAAATATCTTCTGTTAAGGGAGGAACCTAGAAAAAAAAACATAACATATATAATTCATGATTAACAATTGTTAATAATTCATGATTAATTAATATAGCTGTGCATAAAACTGTATAATTACACTCTTTACGAATATAACTACATGTAACACAAATATCAATAAAGGATGCTTATATCATACAAAAATACCATCACAATCCTTCCTTATATAACTTTCATCACCATCATCGACATCTCTATCATCAAGTAGTGACTCATCTACCGGTTTTCTACTTGACTCATCCTCCTCATCATAGCTTTCCAACTCATGAAAACCTCTAGGGGGT
This sequence comes from Allium cepa, assembly GCA_030765085.1. NCBI lineage: Eukaryota > Viridiplantae > Streptophyta > Magnoliopsida > Asparagales > Amaryllidaceae > Allium > Allium cepa. The sequence goes on along the minus strand of CM060937.1, from coordinate 571,617,361 downwards.
GCTCTTAGCACAACATACCAATTTGAAAAACTACTTTCTATACAAAAAAACACTTGTACGGCTTGCGTTGCCAAAATGAAAGGGTCGCTTGCGAATTGATTTTGGAATTGATGTAAATTGACTAACGTAAATCCATCTTCGACCTTAACTCCACGATCAATATTTTCCCAATCAAATTTAAACAAGGCAATTTGAAACTGCCGATAGTCAAGTAACAAAATCTCACGCAAAACACCATAATATATTACTTTCTCAATGGATCCATCCATACGAACAATATTTTCCTCAATGGAAACACCACTATTTTGTGTAGATTTATCATTGTCTTTAGTATGAAAACGGCGACCATTAATTATATAGCCGGTATAAGAAATTACTTGATGGCGAGGTCCATATGAAAGCCAATTTATTAGTTCACTAACATCAGATGTGTTTCTATCATCTTGAACCTGAAAATGCATAATGTTATATATAAAGACTAATCACAATAACATATACTTCTATGTCAAACTTATCCATCTTAAAATATATAACAATGTCAACCTTTTTTTTAAACCAATGACTAAAAGTCTCTGGATGCAGCTTTGAAAGTTTCAAATCATCTCGTGAAAGCCGGGGATGCAAATGTTTTAGTTCCTCATTGTGCATCCTATATACGTAGACATTCATGCCAAAATCTATTTTATTTCACACATTAATTGAATTGAACTTATGCTTACTTTATATAAGGCTCCACTTCCTCGGTATTAAACAACACATACCAATGAGCAGCATCAATCACCTCCTTAGTGACTACCATAGGTTTTCCTTTGGAAATAGGATGCCCCTCGAGTATGAAATCACTTTGTTCCACTCCATTTCTATTTTTCCTTTGTCCAATTTCTAATGCACCACTAATATATCCAGCACAATACTTCATGCATTCATCAGCAGAATAACGCTCAACTATGCATCCTTCAGGCCGTGCTTGATTTTTAACATACCCCTTCAATGTTCTCATGTATCTATAATCAAGATGCATAAGTAAAATATTTTCATAAGCACATATATTATTAACTACTAAAGGTACCAATGCCAAATTTTACCTCTCAAATGGATACATCCACCGATATTGTACTGGTCCGCAAATTCTTGCTTCCTTCGCTAAATGTATTGTCAAATAAATCATGATGTCAAAAAAAGGAGGAAAAAATCTCTCAAGGTCGCATAGTTTTAATGCGACCTGATTCTCGATGGATTCTAATTTATCTTTATCAAGCACTCTTTGGCAAATGTCGTTGTACAAAGAACATAGTCGTAGTAATGCATTCCTTGTCCCTTTAGGTAGAAGTCCTCTCAGTGATACAGACAATAGTCGTTGCATCAAACCATGATAATCATGGGACTTTAGACTTGAAATTTTGTTTTGCAGAACATTTTCCAATATTTGAGCTATAGCCATCAGGCACTTTCAAATTCCTCATTCTATTGTAAAAGATCTCTTTTTCTGAATCAGTTAAGGTGCATGGGGCGGCTGGAAGTAATGCTTTGCTTCCCATGTCTATAGGATGTAACTTTTTCCTAATACCAAGTACTTCTAGATCTTTACGTGAATTAATGTCATCTTTTGATTTTCCTTTAATATCAAGTAACGTACCAAGAATACTTTCACCAATATTTTTCAACATGCATTACATCTAGATTGTGACGCAAAGGAAGTACCTAAGAAAACAAAAAATAGACTATAACTAATTAATAATAAAGTATTGATTACATAGATAGAAAAGAAGAAGCAATTTTGTTTCTGATTAAACTTTACCCGCCAATAAGGCAAATCAAAGAAAATAGACTTCTTCTTCCACATTTGACTTCTTTTTTCTTCTTATCTCCCCTTTTTCTTTTCCTTTTTTCTTTCTCTTTCTCTTCCTCCTTTGGTTTTTCCTCCCAATCATTGCAAATATCTTTAACAATATCAAAGACTTGAGCACCGGTTTGTATTGGAGGGCTTTGCCTAGTCTCTATAGTTCCATCAAACAAGTTTTTTCGTTGGCGATATTCATGATTAGGATCAAGGAATCGCCTATGGCCTAAATATGCACACTTCTTACTAAATGGTAACCATATTGAGCATGTATTAACGCCACAAACAGGACATGCCCTTTTACCCTTTACAGTGCAACCTGCTAAATTTCCATAAGCTGGAAAATCATTTATCGTCCACATTAAAATTGCATTTAATCTAAATTCGTGGCGAGTGTATGCATCATACGCCTTCACCCCTTTATCCCATAATTTTTTCAAATCTTCAATAAGTGGTTGTAGATACACATCAATATCATTCCCTGGTTGTCGTGGTCCAGGAATTAATAATGATAACATCATATTATCTTTGTGCATACAAAGCCACGGAGCGAAGTTGTACGCAACAAGAAATACTGGCCAACAACTATACGCACAGTTCTAATCCCCAAAGGGATTAAAGCCACCACTTGCAAGACCAAGCCTTAAATTTCGTGGATCTGATGCAAAGGAAGGGTACATCCTATCAATTGTAGCCCACAGAGAAGAATCTACTGGATGACGTAATTTACCATCTTCACTCTTATGATTGTTATGCCACCTTAATTCCTCTGATGTTTCTGCGGACATAAACATTCTTTTCAGTCTTGGTATTATTGGAAAGTATCTCAAAACCTTTGCAGGTACTTTGGTTTGCTTTCCATCTTCATTTGTCTTGTTCTTTTTCCAACAAGAATTTCCATATTTTGGACAAATATCACTATGTGCAAGCTCTTTCCTAAAAAGACAACAATCATTTACACATGCATGTATTTGTCTATAGCCTAAACCAAATGATTTAAGCAGCTTCTTTGTTGCATACGTCGAATCAGGAAGCGTGTTCTCCAGAGGTAGCATATCTTTAAGGAGTTTAAGAAGTTCCGTAAATGCAGTGTCAGATACACCATTTTGAGCCTTGTGCTTGTAAAGAAGTATTGTAGCTGATAACTTTGTGTGGCTTGTACAACCAGGATACAAAGGAATTTCAGAATTTTCTATCATCTCCTTATTCCCTACCCCTTGTCTTACATTAGAATGATCTTCCATCTCGTCATTACATATTTGTGTGTCTAAGTACATTCTATATGAATTTGTCACTTCATCGCCTTCATTTTCTAAATGGCGTGCGTCCCCGTGAAAAATCCATACATCATACGTTGGGTCAATTCCAAAACAAACCAAGTGTGATACAACTTCCCTTGACGGATGACGGATAAGATTCCTACATTTTGAACAAGGGCAAATAATCTTTTCTGGATTTCCCTTCCTTTCTGTATGCCCATACACAAATTTTCGAACAGCTTGCCTGTGTTCTTCGGTCATTCTATAACACAAAGGGATCAATAATCAACCATAATAATTGCAAGTATAAAACTGATAAAATAAAATTGACAAAACCTTGGTAGATGAATCCATGCTTTGTCCATCTTGATAATCCTTTGATGTTAGAACCTAATGAAAAGATGTATATCCGTTGTAAAAATTGCATTGTAATATGGTATTTTTGTTGTAGTGAACATGGCCATAAGAGAATAAAGTCATATGTTTACAAGAGGGACGGTGATAAAACAAATAGGATGTAGAGTCACCCTTTATTTAGTTGCATAAGAAAAGTTGATAATGTACAAGTATTTTTGCATAGGAAGAACCCAAACCATATAGACAGTGGTGAAGCTAAAAGTTTAGCTAAGAGATGTTGAAAAAATTACAATTAAACCTATAAGTGATTAGGATAACTTAGTGCACGAACAATATGTTATGGGTTATATTCTTATAACTAAACTTGTTGCATGAACAAATATGTTTATCTAAACTGAGCATATGCTCAATTATATAAACCAAGCACAGCTTAGTTCTTTGCAAATTGGGCACAACTTAGTTTTGTGCAAATTGGGCACATCGCAGTTTAGGAAACTAGGCACACGACTCAGTTTAAGGAACCGGGCACGGCTCAGTTTAGGAAACCGGGCACAACTCAGTTATGCAAACTGGGCACAGCCCAGTTTTATGCATACTGGGCACATGTTTAGTTTAGAAAACTGGGTGCATACTCTGTTTAGCAAATAGGCACAGGCATAGACATAGCTCACTTGTGTAAACTGGGTACATGCATAGCTCAGTATATGTAAACGGAGCTATGCTCGGTTATTGTAAGCTGAGCACATGCTCAATTATGCAAACTGAGCACCTATCTTAAAAGTCATGAAATATGCAAATGGTGCAAGATATAAAGTTGTATGTTTTTTGGGCAAAAATTGAGCTTACAAGCAAGTCGTCACTTAATATTTTGTTGCAGAATATCTAGCCGCCGTAAAGTCATAGAATCACTTGAACGTAGATAGAAAATTCTAATGATATCCTTTCGCCAAGCAAATTTTACGATATTAACAACTTTTGTACTTCGTACTAAAAGTATACCATGCCAAATTTTACTCCATATTTGTTTTCAAATTTTCCTCAAATCTTACGAATACCTTTTTTTGAACATGACGCAATGAGTAACATTTTTGCAAAAAACTATGGTCTGGCCGCTCTCAATTAATTATAGGATGCTACAAACACAACACTTCTGAGTACACACACAACTTACAGAGCACCGCATACAAGAATATATAGTTGAAAATTGCTAGTACCATGAAAGTTTAATACATGTTACTATGTCAAACATAGGTATTTTAACTAGAAGATATGTAATACTTTGGCCATAAATTTTGGAATAATGTGGTACATGATTGATTCTTAGGCCATAATTGGATAAGGATAACCTTTGATAGAGGGAGAAGCGATATCATAGGAAAAATGTGGATGTTTAACTTTGATTTGCTGTAGCTATTTGGCTCAAACACATTCTATTGCTTAAAGCTATGCTAAATGAACGGACATTGGCAATACGAATACGAAAAACTTGGGTCATAAAATATTTGGTAAAGAAGACCATTACCAAGACAAAAGGACGCAAACATATTAAGCCTGTAAAGAATTTGATGGGGGAATAATGAACTAAAATCAATAGTGGAGGGAAAAGGCAACATGCATGATTGACATTGATGGAACGACATGGTGGCATACAAGGTATTTTGTTACAAAAAATAACGTTGAATAAAAAATTTAAAATGTAAGAAGTTTGTATTATATTTTAATAGTCAATTTATTAATTTCATCTAACATTTTTAAACTACACTGGACCATGATAAAAGGTAAGTTAACATAAGCAGTTAATTATGTCTATCACATGAAATACCTGATGGTTAAAATCACATACTCGTAAATTTAGTCCAAGAAAAAGACAAGCCATCAAGTATATCAAATTATAGACCAATAGCCTATTGCAATATGCTATATAAAATCATCTCAAAAGTCATCTGCAACAGCTAAAGGGATTAAGAAGTTCTACATTATGTGTCAAAGTAGATCTTCATAATGCTTTTGACATAATTATTAGAAGATTTGGCACGGTATACATTTTCAATTAATAACATAACATAACATCCATTAATTTAATACATTTTATGCTTAATATCTTCATCGCATGCATTTTCAATTGTTTGAATTAATAAATTAAGCCCTGAAGAAATGCAAGACCAGAAACCCATGTATGTATGTGTGCATCATTTAATATGCACACTTACAAAACAAGTATAACCATAATAAAATTCTTTGGTACTCACCGCAAATCTTAAAAGAAGACAAGATTTACTAACACCAGAGTCCCTAATAAGCAAAAGCTTGAACAAATAATCACTGTAACAAAGAGAGCTTGTAAGGATCTTCCATGATTAAAATGTCAAATATAGTATTATAATGCTAAGGATAGGGATGGGTTCATCTGAGCCTGACAATTTCATAAGAGTAAATATCAATCATTCCATAAATTCGCCTTGAATATCATAGCAAAATATCAAAATGTTTCTACCCAAAAAGAAATAAAATAATTATAATAATCAAGTATTGATATTTTTGACTCCTTTTTCACCAATCTAAATTAAACAAGACATATAACTTGAAATAAAATAACATTAACACAACAATTATATAATTATCTTTGGGATAGCCTAAAATGCCCCTTGGTCAGTTTTTATCCGAACATAATTTTCTAATTAGAGATTAGAAACAAAAGCATACAGAACTCATGATGTAACGACCCAGTATTTTCAACACTTCGCATCCGCACATGTCGGACTTGAATTGTTCAAAATACTGCGTTATAGAATAAATTTGGCAAAACTCAGAATATACAATAAATAAATCACAGAATCACATACACAGATATCAGAATCTCGCAGCGGAAATTAAAATTTAGTGGTTCATGAAGCCACTGATACATCTTTAACAAAACAGAACTTACATTGTCTATAATCCTCAATACAAATTTTAACATACACAGATAGAGAGTCTTCAAAGTCTTGAATTCCAGAAAAGATAAAGGCTGAAACAACTTCCAACAGCACGAATGATCTACTGAGTGTCCTAGCTACGGAGAAGAAACTGAAGCTGCAACTCAGGCTGACCCGAGCATACAATAAAACAAACACTCGAGTCAGGACATACATACTTATATAATGTAAGCTAAATCAAGTGTACTGTAATATATAGCAAGTAACTTAAAGGATGCTTGGGACCGCCCACCCTCTAAGGATCCGTTAAACTATTTACTATGTAGTATATTGCGCTATTATAATAGTGTCTATTTATAAAGTAAACATACTTATTTCTTAGCATTAAGGGGTTACCCATATAGCCCTTAACACGTAATAGTCCCAGTAGTCCATCCAATATCATAGCTCCTCCTGATCGGGAAGCAACTAGAGGATACCACACGGGCTACGGGAGAAAACCAAACTCGTACAAGGCTCGATATGGTAGGTGACACGGCACAACTAGGCAATGCCAGGGTAGATATACCAATTGCTATCCGGACCGGTGGTAACGCGAAGCCGCAGCAACCGCCCACCTCGAACAACACTCCCAAATCAAGGGTGCACCCAAACAATCACAAGAGTAATAGAATGGTATACGAAGAAGTGCGTTCGATCAGAGGAGCTACCTCATTAATCCGTCAATCGCTCCTGTTTTAGCCACCTTAAGCCAACTCACGGGAGTCGGGTCCACGTATATACCTTTCAAGAAACCGTCACCACCAACCTACTTCATTCTGGAATCTCCACCGCGTACACGGTTAGTCAAAGTGGTTTTCGGTATCGACAGAGAGTATGTCCATATCCGATCCCGGTCTCTTTGCCAACCAAACGTTATTATTACCCGTGGTTATTTAAAAGCAGTTTACACTTAAAACCAGAATAAACATTTCCATTTCAAAACTATAAATACGATATCATTTTAAAACCCAAAACAATATGATATCGTTATATTCAAATATAATTCTTTTCCAAAAACCATACTGCTTAAAATTTATAATATCTGGAAACCAAATATTTGAATTATATCTTCAAACATAGTATTTTGGAAATTTTACTTTAAAACCATAACTCCCAAACACAATGGTTTGGACATTCAACGGTATATAGAATAAATGGTTTAACTTTATGGTTACTTTGTAAAGAAGATAATTTACATAGCTTTACAAATATATTTCTTTATTTAAAGTTTTAACCCATAATTTAAATATCACTTTATGTTCCCAAAACCATTTCAATTTCTATATATATATCCAATTGGAGTATTACTATTCAAAACTAAGGTTGGGTTTTATTCTTTCAACAAATCAATATTTTATTATTTAGTCTTGAATATTCCCATAAATTCCAAAACTCCAAATTTTAGCCATTAAATATTTTCAAAATTTACTTAATACTAGAATATTCATATTAAATTTATTAAGGAAAATCCAGTTATAAATATCATATCTTAAGATTTTCCAAAACTTAAACATAAAATAAAATTTATCAGATTCCATAAATTTTAAAGCAATCAAATTCTAGATTCCATAGCACTTAGGAAATGCTACATAAGGTTATGGGTAAAACTAGTCCAATTTCAAAAGACAGCATTTAAATGTTGTAGTAGATTGTTTAACTTAATAAATATTTTCAAATATAATTTATTTATTTATATATATATTTCTTAACTAAAATCTTATTCTTTCAAAATCCAGAATTTCCAAAATAAGTTATATTCCAAAATTTTATTCAAATATTTATTTATTTATTTATTAACATTTATAAGTTATTCAAAAATCAAATAAAATTCTTTAAAGATATTAAATCAAATATTTAACTTCCAAAATAATTTTAAATATCTCAGAAAATATTATAAGAACCACGGGCCTGTATATAGTTTTCTAGCCTAGGTCAAGTGATACGGATGTATATCATTTCAACCCGTAATTTACAAAACCCCGGGTTCTATCATTTCAAACCCGCAATCCCAAGTTATCAGTTAAGCAGTTAACAGAATAGTTTAACAATAATCATCATTTAGGCCTATCATTTCAGCCCATAACAATCTAAATTAACAGGGAACTTGCAGTGGTGATTTAAGCAGTAAATAAACAATAATATAATATAACTGCAGAAATAATACAACAGATAATAACTGATGAGGTGTCAATTTAAATGGGGTTCATCATTTTATATTACACTACAGACAGATAATAGTGACATAAAATTTTACACATACACTTGCAATAATTTACGAAATATAAATACGTATGTCTGGTGAGAAATACTCACCTGAAAGTTGCAGAAAATTTGAATTCAAAACGACGATTCACCGGTAAAGACCGACAGAAAATAACGATCAAATTTCTTCTGATGTCGCCTAGATTCAAATCTAGAACAAATTCAAATATTTTGAAACGCGACTTTAGAATGTATGGTCAAGAAAGGATTAAAATAGAACGGAAATTGTTTTGACTTGCTCGACCACTCCACCGTATAATGTGACCTAAATATACCCAAACGTGAACCGTGCTAACACAAAAATTACGACAAAATTTCCTAAAACAAAAACGGCAAAATGTTGAATACGCATACACGTGCACACTTGCATTCCTATGTATTATGAAAATGTTGTTGCTTAAATTTTCCTCAAACTTAGAGTCACTTTTTCAAATCCAGCTACTATCTTACATTTTAAACTTAATTTGCATCATTGCTTTATGACTTCATCCATCTTCAATCTAAACTTTCCAGGCTTAAAAACTGTACAGACACACCTCATCCTATCTTCAACTATTACTTGCATCCCCAAACTCCAGCCTTTTACTAAACACTCAGGTTAGATGAATTCACTCACAAGTCTTGGTCATCATATCCAAAGCAAGTTTTTACTGATCCATTCGTGCACCGTGTGATACACAGATATGCACAGCCTATGAATTTTATAAATGCAGACTACCACTCAACTACGTTTTTCTTAATTCACTCATATATGCCTCTATGCTCTTTTCTTCTTCTATCCTCTTTTGCAATGACTTACCCAAACTAGAACCCAAACCTGGTCTAAGTTTACAAATACAGTTTGTCTGAAAGGAGAAAAATGAGCAAATTCCTTATTATACCCCTAGTCGAACCCATGATTTTGAAATCAAAAGAAAACTCAGGTTAATGAGATGTTTGATAGAACTTGGTTTTACATATGTAAAATTTTTTTCAAAGTAACCTCTCAGTTCTATAAAGTTAGTACCTCTGACTTAATTATGTATACTAAAAAAAAAGAAAAAAAAGAAAACTCTATAAACCCAGATCCATATGTTGTTCAAGGCATATGATAAGATTCTTAGAGAAAACAAAGTGGATAAATGGTAGTGTGGCCGAGCAAGGCAGAGATAAAACAAAATTTTCGAGGAAGAGGAAATATCTGAACAAAGAAAAGAAAATGACATAGACCATTTACCTGATAAGAGTTCGAGCCCGAGAAGAACAGACAAGAGAGAATGAAACTAAAGAAGATAAAGCAAAGTATATATAGATGGATTTTGCGAAATAGTCAGATATGAAACGTACGAGTATTAATGTAAGCGTTGATCTCTCCTACCACTCCTCTGTTAGAACGTTATGAGCGTGATTTACTGATCAGTTTGCAAAAGGATAAATCTTCGAAATATACAGGGGAAGCCAAGAGTTTCACAACGTATAAAGCTTGATGATAATTTAATGCCAGATTAATTTCCTGCGTGATTTGAGCTCATACCAGAGAACTGGTATCTTGGCAGGTATACATTGTTATAACTTCAAATTTATGTGATGTGTGATTAAATGATAAAACGGCAAGGCACATAAATTTGAACTGATGCGCATTTGAAGGGTGCTTGATTTATATTTTTTTCTTTCCAGATGATATGTGTGATTTTAAACTGCTCATTATGAATATATTTTGATTTCACAATATGTTCCAATTAAACAGTTGCATGGTTAAAGCAAACATGCTTTGAAGTAGTTGCAGAGATTTATGGGGAAAATGGCAAGAATAGAAACGGAGCATTGCTTTGAAATCTGAACGTTTTGCATATATGCGTGATTTCTCCTTTCAGTTTCAAAGAAATAAAGGTTTCAATATTAAGAGGAAGAGAAATCAAATCTGCTGCCAGTTATACACAATTGATTGAATGCATCAGTTTCTTATGTTAATTGTTTACTCACGTGATTAAAGCAATGGGATAAATATATAGGGCTTTGAATATAACTGACGAGCTAAATCAGAGGAGATAAATCAATAGTTATCAATTATACAAGATGTCAGGGAATACGTTCACATTTCAAGCATTGATTTGGTAAATATTTGCTTTAAATCTTCGTATGAATTAAAGGAGAGATAAATGGGAATGAAAACATCAGTTTCTATATGATAAATGCTTATACGTGATTTAGTTTATACATTGATTTATAGGCAAACAAACGGCAAATAGTGATACAATGCAATATCCCTTGGTCTTAAGAAACGGCAGAGGTGCTGATACAACTAGTGATTCAAGCAAATACATATAGATTTGTTTTAACTGTAGGTTGCGTGATTCATTTCCAGTTTTAATGCATGCGTGATATATCTTCCAAATATAAATGTTTGCACGTTATAAGAATTTTTTTTCAAAAGCATGCGTGCCTTATAAATTTCCAGATTTGATGAATATGGACTGTGTAATTTCCTTCCAGGATACTTTGCTTGAATTATATGTGTGATTAGGAACGGAAAATTTTATTTATTTATTTATTTATTTATTGCACAATAAAGGTGAAATAGAGAGATATACATGGGAATTGAGAAGTTGAAAAGATAGGCAAGGTTAAGTATGAATGCGTGATTTAAAACTGCCAATTGAAATCTAGATTTAATGCATGCGATAACTGCAATTTTTATGAGAAGCTTTGATTTCAAAATCTTATACTATTTAATGTAGGCGTGATTTTAGATTGATGATTTGCAGATAAAAGGATTTGTTTGAGGCGGAATCAAATGGACAAATGGGGAGAAAAGGGCAAGCAGCTTAAATGGTTTAAAGTATCAGTTTTATATATATAAATATGTAAATATGAATACGTGATTTCAGCATGCTTTGATTCTCCTATGTTTGATTTAATAAACAAACTGGCCAGACTTAATGCAAAACTTTTTAAAAAGAAACGTACAAAATGAAAAGTTGCGTGATATAAGCCTGGATATAAAGTTTGTACGTAACTTTATGTTCTTTTTTTTTTTTTTTTTTTTAGTTCAGTTTGCAAAAATTATAAGTTTTTGAATTTACTGGAAGGCCGAGAGATTTGCTTCAGCTTTCTCTTTGAATAAATGCTTAAACGTGATTGAAGAAATAAACAAGGGAAGTTATCAATGCATGATTTTATTTCTGAGAAAAGGAAAGGCAAACTCATATTCAATTCAGTTTTGATTTACAAAAGGTTTAATTAAGGCATACGTTGATATGGGGAGAAATAAAGGTAAGTATACATCAGAGGATGAACGAAAGAGTTGATATGTATCGTATCAATTTAGGCATGTACAAATTTCTCCTTGGATTTTTGTCTCACACGTTACTTCCATGTTAAGTTTTTTACTTCATTTTATTTATTTGATTTTAGTTTGAAAACAATAAATGGAATGGCAAGAATTTATGCAAAGCTTAGAAAAACGTATACAAATTTATTTAAAATCAGACTGTCAGTTAATGCAACGTAACGTTTGTTATAAAATCTCTGACTGATATTTTTCTCCAAAATTTTACGAAAACATGATTTTTACACTAAATAAACAGACGCAGTCCAAAACATCAAAAATTTTCATAAAAATAACATTTTAAAAACACACGTTTTATTACGTCACTTATACCCTATAATTGACGCGTCCTTTAAACGCGGAATTTAACAGATCAAAAATAGCTTAAATTTTAACAGTTATTATTTAATTTTATTGACATATACAAATTTTTATAAAATATATCTCCAAATAAAATAATTAACTATTTTGATAAACACAATTTATATAAAATATATTTCAAAGTTAAATAATTAAAATAAAATAAATAGCTAAACTAGGGCTGTTACACTCTCCCCCACTTAAAAACTTTTCGTCCTCGAAAAGGAACGAAAGGAAAAGAATCAAAAGAGGATAAGCTAGACAAACAAGAATCTTAAACGAATAGTTCCGGATTTGTAACACGAAGAAGATCCTCCAGAATCGGTTCTACTCTTCAGTTTGACCGTCAGTCCATGGGTGATAAACGGTGCTTAGGTCTCGATGAGTAACAAAGGTTTCAAAGATTATTGAAAGATTCCTAAATAGGTGGTAGAAGCAATCGCCTCCCCATTCTGTAGCAGATAGGGAAACCAAGGACACTTAAAAATAGTTCATAAACAAAATAAGATAATAAATTTGAAATCATAATGCTTTTGAGATTATAATACTTTGAAGGTCGTTAAAATTTATAGATATCATCATCTGGAAATCATATTACAAAAATCATAGCACTTTTTAAAATAATCTTCATTTATACCTTTTAAATTCAATGCCAAATAATACTCATTTCAAAGTTGAAATATTTTAAGGTTCATTTATTCAATTATAAAATTTTCAAAACATTTATTTTTAAAAACAGCAGCATTTATAATATGCTACGGTAGATATAATAGTATTTTCCAATCAATTCATTATTCTACTTAACTCTTGATTTAGCAATAACCTAACACTTTATTTAAAATACCTATTTTATAATTAAGATATTCCTTTAATAAGTTACACTTGAAATTTCCATTTGAAAACCAAATTCTCAATTATCAAATTTTAGTGATATTAAAATACATCTTAATCATAATTATCCATTTTTCAAGACATGTCTATTTCCTGAATGAAATATTTATCATAACAATCAAATTTCTCTATTCATTAAGATATCAATTAAACTATAAATCCTTACTACAAAGTATTTCTTCAATATTTTACAAACATATTCTTCTCAGGAATTATTAGGATTTACTGGTTAGATTTAAGGTTCCTTATTAAATCAAATTTGATTGTTAAGTTAATTTAAACAAGATTCCTTACATTTCTTTTTCCTCTATTAATCTTTTATAACTAAAATTTAAGTGTATAACATTTATTATAACCACTCAAATTTTATTTATAAAATCTTTTATATTATATATTATCCAATTTCATTGTTAACTTTTGAAAATCAAGGTAAGTTATTTTGAAATGAAATTGAGTATTATACAACTAAAACTTTCAAATTCAATTATCTCCAGTTGGAAATTTTTTTATCCAAAAATTTTATTTTCTCCTCAAGATAAACTTTAAAATTTTATTTCTGATTCCCTCCAAACCATTTAGAGATAACTAATATATGTACATAATGTGTCAAATCTATTTTATAAATTAAGTCATATTTTAGAAATTCAAATCAAATAAAATCTCAAGGTAATATTGTAGCCAGACTACAGAATGGTCTTTCACTTCGAAACTCGAAAATGAATGTCGATGATATACTTTTAAATAATATATTTTAAAATTCTTTGGGAAACAAACTTCTATTTTGAAAATACTTTAAATAATATATACTTTTAAAATTTTAATCCCAAAGTTTGAAACCATCATAAATTGAATTCTCAAGTTCTTGTTTTATATTTATTTCTGTTTCTAAATTAATTTATAACCATTGTTTATATTCAATTATTTAGACAAACACATGGTTTACAAAACCATAAATAAAATCAAACTATTATCTCCTGACACTAGTTAAATTAAATATTAAAATTTCTGAAAATTTATACTTATATATATTTTAGATTTCCTTTCAAATATAGGAGTAAATTTCCAAAACAAGGATAGAAATTCAAATTTGATGAACTCAAATCAAATAGAATCCAAGCTAGTTAAAATCAGAAGGTCCGATGATTAAATAACAGAATAAGGTACTGGGTAAGTCTATATAAATCGCGGACAACCTTGACCTGGTCAACCGTGACTTGAAGAGTCGGATCGATATGATTGGGTAAATCTATATTTGATCCGAAGAGATAGAGTTCGGAATAACCAAAGATACTGGCATATAAACCGAGGATAAATATAAATCTCTGGTGAATCAATGTTAATGGTAAAGGAGTTTCACCCCTTTATTAGAATAATGGCGAGACCGCCAATTTACTATAAAGATCATCCGAAGTGGAGTTATGGGACACTCCAGAATCTAAAGTAGATGAAAGTGAGGGACACGGATGAACTTTGGAACCACAGGGAATGTTCCAAATTCGAAAAGGAAGAGGTTCAAGCTCGAACGAAGGTGATTCTATAAATCAATTTACCATACATTCTAAGTTTGCCTAGAGCCAAAGCTCTGATACCAAATGTAACGACCCAGTATTTTCAACACTTCGCATCCGCACATGTCGGACTTGAATTGTTCAAAATACTGCGTTATAGAATAAATTTGGCAAAACTCAGAATATACAATAAATAAATCACAGAATCACATACACAGATATCAGAATCTCGCAGCGGAAATTAAAATTTAGTGGTTCATGAAGCCACTGATACATCTTTAACAAAACAGAACTTACATTGTCTATAATCCTCAATACAAATTTTAACATACACAGATAGAGAGTCTTCAAAGTCTTGAATTCCAGAAAAGATAAAGGCTGAAACAACTTCCAACAGCACGAATGATCTACTGAGTGTCCTAGCTACGGAGAAGAAACTGAAGCTGCAACTCAGGCTGACCCGAGCATACAATAAAACAAACACTCGAGTCAGGACATACATACTTATATAATGTAAGCTAAATCAAGTGTACTGTAATATATAGCAAGTAACTTAAAGGATGCTTGGGACCGCCCACCCTCTAAGGATCCGTTAAACTATTTACTATGTAGTATATTGCGCTATTATAATAGTGTCTATTTATAAAGTAAACATACTTATTTCTTAGCATTAAGGGGTTACCCATATAGCCCTTAACACGTAATAGTCCCAGTAGTCCATCCAATATCATAGCTCCTCCTGATCGGGAAGCAACTAGAGGATACCACACGGGCTACGGGAGAAAACCAAACTCGTACCAGGCTCGATATGGTAGGTGACACGGCACAACTAGGCAATGCCAGGGTAGATATACCAATTGCTATCCGGACCGGTGGTAACGCGAAGCCGCAGCAACCGCCCACCTCGAACAACACTCCCAAATCAAGGGTGCACCCAAACAATCACAAGAGTAATAGAATGGTATACGAAGAAGTGCGTTCGATCAGAGGAGCTACCTCATTAATCCGTCAATCGCTCCTGTTTTAGCCACCTTAAGCCAACTCACGGGAGTCGGGTCCACGTATATACCTTTCAAGAAACCGTCACCACCAACCTACTTCATTCTGGAATCTCCACCGCGTACACGGTTAGTCAAAGTGGTTTTCGGTATCGACAGAGAGTATGTCCATATCCGATCCCGGTCTCTTTGCCAACCAAACGTTATTATTACCCGTGGTTATTTAAAAGCAGTTTACACTTAAAACCAGAATAAACATTTCCATTTCAAAACTATAAATACGATATCATTTTAAAACCCAAAACAATATGATATCGTTATATTCAAATATAATTCTTTTCCAAAAACCATACTGCTTAAAATTTATAATATCTGGAAACCAAATATTTGAATTATATCTTCAAACATAGTATTTTGGAAATTTTACTTTAAAACCATAACTCCCAAACACAATGGTTTGGACATTCAACGGTATATAGAATAAATGGTTTAACTTTATGGTTACTTTGTAAAGAAGATAATTTACATAGCTTTACAAATATATTTCTTTATTTAAAGTTTTAACCCATAATTTAAATATCACTTTATGTTCCCAAAACCATTTCAATTTCTATATATATATCCAATTGGAGTATTACTATTCAAAACTAAGGTTGGGTTTTATTCTTTCAACAAATCAATATTTTATTATTTAGTCTTGAATATTCCCATAAATTCCAAAACTCCAAATTTTAGCCATTAAATATTTTCAAAATTTACTTAATACTAGAATATTCATATTAAATTTATTAAGGAAAATCCAGTTATAAATATCATATCTTAAGATTTTCCAAAACTTAAACATAAAATAAAATTTATCAGATTCCATAAATTTTAAAGCAATCAAATTCTAGATTCCATAGCACTTAGGAAATGCTACATAAGGTTATGGGTAAAACTAGTCCAATTTCAAAAGACAGCATTTAAATGTTGTAGTAGATTGTTTAACTTAATAAATATTTTCAAATATAATTTATTTATTTATATATATATTTCTTAACTAAAATCTTATTCTTTCAAAATCCAGAATTTCCAAAATAAGTTATATTCCAAAATTTTATTCAAATATTTATTTATTTATTTATTAACATTTATAAGTTATTCAAAAATCAAATAAAATTCTTTAAAGATATTAAATCAAATATTTAACTTCCAAAATAATTTTAAATATCTCAGAAAATATTATAAGAACCACGGGCCTGTATATAGTTTTCTAGCCTAGGTCAAGTGATACGGATGTATATCATTTCAACCCGTAATTTACAAAACCCCGGGTTCTATCATTTCAAACCCGCAATCCCAAGTTATCAGTTAAGCAGTTAACAGAATAGTTTAACAATAATCATCATTTAGGCCTATCATTTCAGCCCATAACAATCTAAATTAACAGGGAACTTGCAGTGGTGATTTAAGCAGTAAATAAACAATAATATAATATAACTGCAGAAATAATACAACAGATAATAACTGATGAGGTGTCAATTTAAATGGGGTTCATCATTTTATATTACACTACAGACAGATAATAGTGACATAAAATTTTACACATACACTTGCAATAATTTACGAAATATAAATACGTATGTCTGGTGAGAAATACTCACCTGAAAGTTGCAGAAAATTTGAATTCAAAACGACGATTCACCGGTAAAGACCGACAGAAAATAACGATCAAATTTCTTCTGATGTCGCCTAGATTCAAATCTAGAACAAATTCAAATATTTTGAAACGCGACTTTAGAATGTATGGTCAAGAAAGGATTAAAATAGAACGGAAATTGTTTTGACTTGCTCGACCACTCCACCGTATAATGTGACCTAAATATACCCAAACGTGAACCGTGCTAACACAAAAATTACGACAAAATTTCCTAAAACAAAAACGGCAAAATGTTGAATACGCATACACGTGCACACTTGCATTCCTATGTATTATGAAAATGTTGTTGCTTAAATTTTCCTCAAACTTAGAGTCACTTTTTCAAATCCAGCTACTATCTTACATTTTAAACTTAATTTGCATCATTGCTTTATGACTTCATCCATCTTCAATCTAAACTTTCCAGGCTTAAAAACTGTACAGACACACCTCATCCTATCTTCAACTATTACTTGCATCCCCAAACTCCAGCCTTTTACTAAACACTCAGGTTAGATGAATTCACTCACAAGTCTTGGTCATCATATCCAAAGCAAGTTTTTACTGATCCATTCGTGCACCGTGTGATACACAGATATGCACAGCCTATGAATTTTATAAATGCAGACTACCACTCAACTACGTTTTTCTTAATTCACTCATATATGCCTCTATGCTCTTTTCTTCTTCTATCCTCTTTTGCAATGACTTACCCAAACTAGAACCCAAACCTGGTCTAAGTTTACAAATACAGTTTGTCTGAAAGGAGAAAAATGAGCAAATTCCTTATTATACCCCTAGTCGAACCCATGATTTTGAAATCAAAAGAAAACTCAGGTTAATGAGATGTTTGATAGAACTTGGTTTTACATATGTAAAATTTTTTTCAAAGTAACCTCTCAGTTCTATAAAGTTAGTACCTCTGACTTAATTATGTATACTAAAAAAAAAGAAAAAAAAGAAAACTCTATAAACCCAGATCCATATGTTGTTCAAGGCATATGATAAGATTCTTAGAGAAAACAAAGTGGATAAATGGTAGTGTGGCCGAGCAAGGCAGAGATAAAACAAAATTTTCGAGGAAGAGGAAATATCTGAACAAAGAAAAGAAAATGACATAGACCATTTACCTGATAAGAGTTCGAGCCCGAGAAGAACAGACAAGAGAGAATGAAACTAAAGAAGATAAAGCAAAGTATATATAGATGGATTTTGCGAAATAGTCAGATATGAAACGTACGAGTATTAATGTAAGCGTTGATCTCTCCTACCACTCCTCTGTTAGAACGTTATGAGCGTGATTTACTGATCAGTTTGCAAAAGGATAAATCTTCGAAATATACAGGGGAAGCCAAGAGTTTCACAACGTATAAAGCTTGATGATAATTTAATGCCAGATTAATTTCCTGCGTGATTTGAGCTCATACCAGAGAACTGGTATCTTGGCAGGTATACATTGTTATAACTTCAAATTTATGTGATGTGTGATTAAATGATAAAACGGCAAGGCACATAAATTTGAACTGATGCGCATTTGAAGGGTGCTTGATTTATATTTTTTTCTTTCCAGATGATATGTGTGATTTTAAACTGCTCATTATGAATATATTTTGATTTCACAATATGTTCCAATTAAACAGTTGCATGGTTAAAGCAAACATGCTTTGAAGTAGTTGCAGAGATTTATGGGGAAAATGGCAAGAATAGAAACGGAGCATTGCTTTGAAATCTGAACGTTTTGCATATATGCGTGATTTCTCCTTTCAGTTTCAAAGAAATAAAGGTTTCAATATTAAGAGGAAGAGAAATCAAATCTGCTGCCAGTTATACACAATTGATTGAATGCATCAGTTTCTTATGTTAATTGTTTACTCACGTGATTAAAGCAATGGGATAAATATATAGGGCTTTGAATATAACTGACGAGCTAAATCAGAGGAGATAAATCAATAGTTATCAATTATACAAGATGTCAGGGAATACGTTCACATTTCAAGCATTGATTTGGTAAATATTTGCTTTAAATCTTCGTATGAATTAAAGGAGAGATAAATGGGAATGAAAACATCAGTTTCTATATGATAAATGCTTATACGTGATTTAGTTTATACATTGATTTATAGGCAAACAAACGGCAAATAGTGATACAATGCAATATCCCTTGGTCTTAAGAAACGGCAGAGGTGCTGATACAACTAGTGATTCAAGCAAATACATATAGATTTGTTTTAACTGTAGGTTGCGTGATTCATTTCCAGTTTTAATGCATGCGTGATATATCTTCCAAATATAAATGTTTGCACGTTATAAGAATTTTTTTTCAAAAGCATGCGTGCCTTATAAATTTCCAGATTTGATGAATATGGACTGTGTAATTTCCTTCCAGGATACTTTGCTTGAATTATATGTGTGATTAGGAACGGAAAATTTTATTTATTTATTTATTTATTTATTGCACAATAAAGGTGAAATAGAGAGATATACATGGGAATTGAGAAGTTGAAAAGATAGGCAAGGTTAAGTATGAATGCGTGATTTAAAACTGCCAATTGAAATCTAGATTTAATGCATGCGATAACTGCAATTTTTATGAGAAGCTTTGATTTCAAAATCTTATACTATTTAATGTAGGCGTGATTTTAGATTGATGATTTGCAGATAAAAGGATTTGTTTGAGGCGGAATCAAATGGACAAATGGGGAGAAAAGGGCAAGCAGCTTAAATGGTTTAAAGTATCAGTTTTATATATATAAATATGTAAATATGAATACGTGATTTCAGCATGCTTTGATTCTCCTATGTTTGATTTAATAAACAAACTGGCCAGACTTAATGCAAAACTTTTTAAAAAGAAACGTACAAAATGAAAAGTTGCGTGATATAAGCCTGGATATAAAGTTTGTACGTAACTTTATGTTCTTTTTTTTTTTTTTTTTTTTAGTTCAGTTTGCAAAAATTATAAGTTTTTGAATTTACTGGAAGGCCGAGAGATTTGCTTCAGCTTTCTCTTTGAATAAATGCTTAAACGTGATTGAAGAAATAAACAAGGGAAGTTATCAATGCATGATTTTATTTCTGAGAAAAGGAAAGGCAAACTCATATTCAATTCAGTTTTGATTTACAAAAGGTTTAATTAAGGCATACGTTGATATGGGGAGAAATAAAGGTAAGTATACATCAGAGGATGAACGAAAGAGTTGATATGTATCGTATCAATTTAGGCATGTACAAATTTCTCCTTGGATTTTTGTCTCACACGTTACTTCCATGTTAAGTTTTTTACTTCATTTTATTTATTTGATTTTAGTTTGAAAACAATAAATGGAATGGCAAGAATTTATGCAAAGCTTAGAAAAACGTATACAAATTTATTTAAAATCAGACTGTCAGTTAATGCAACGTAACGTTTGTTATAAAATCTCTGACTGATATTTTTCTCCAAAATTTTACGAAAACATGATTTTTACACTAAATAAACAGACGCAGTCCAAAACATCAAAAATTTTCATAAAAATAACATTTTAAAAACACACGTTTTATTACGTCACTTATACCCTATAATTGACGCGTCCTTTAAACGCGGAATTTAACAGATCAAAAATAGCTTAAATTTTAACAGTTATTATTTAATTTTATTGACATATACAAATTTTTATAAAATATATCTCCAAATAAAATAATTAACTATTTTGATAAACACAATTTATATAAAATATATTTCAAAGTTAAATAATTAAAATAAAATAAATAGCTAAACTAGGGCTGTTACACATGAATAATAATTTAGTATCAATTAACAATTAGTACGTCACTTAATGACCAAATTATACTCAAGCATTTATACCTTTCAATCCATTTACTCTTAATATCAAACTTTAAAAATGTCATGATCACAGAAATAAAGTAAATGCATCTCATTTTACACACGTGTCCACTGCATACTAGATTTTTGCAGCAATGTTCAAATACACATCATTATGCATATTAGCTCTTTTGCACCTGGATTTTTAGTATTTATTATGGATGATATAATTATAGTATATTGATATTTCTATAGCTGCAAAGAAATTACATATTTCCAACTCTATAGTTGATTACAAAAAAGTAGGATATGAAATTTAAATTCTGCTCATATCATAACAGAATGTATAATACACTTGCAATTTATACACAGGCATTGGCACGCTACATTTTGGAAATTATCATGTCAAGTCCAAGATGCGATACTACTATTATATATCTAATGCTAACTACTTGGATTCAAGTGGTTTCCATAAATAATATTAGCATACAACTCTGACATCCAATAAAAAAAGAACGATAATTATGGTTTGATTTTTTATTTTATTTATAGCACTTACCAGCTGCCAAAGCTTCAAGTTTAGGATCCAGTAGTGGTGGATATGTCAATCCTATGGAATCATATAGCTTGAATAGAACAAAACTTAGATGTGCCTGCATAAAAGGAAATAATATAGATTAAAAAACAAAAAATATATAACATGCTGCACCCCCAAAACAGGCACTGAATACGTAACCTCACTAATTTTACAAATAATTAATAAAATTAAGCATTGCACCACTAGAAAAAGGAATCATCAAAATTACATAACATGTTGAATTTCATCAAGCAAACACATTTTAGTGACAAGCAATAAATTAGAAAACTTCACAAACATCGACGGTTCAAACAACATGTAAAAAACTACCAAACAAATGCTTTAGAATCAAAAAATGGGAAGAGATCAAAATGATTAAAAATCATCCCTTTTTGACTCTGAAACATGCGGTTGCCAGTTGTTTGGACCGTTGATGTTTGCCAGATTACTATGATTCCTTAAAGCTAAACCATTGAATCATATACTGCAATATTAACTCAGTTACAGTTTCTCGTAACTCTCTAGTGTCAAATATAAATAACTAAAACCCTTGATTTCAACTACTCTGCGCTACTGCTTCTCGCATTATTATGCTATGACTGATGAAACTTTATAATAAAAATCCAAAGAGAATCCGAAGCGAATCTAATACCTCAACATCAAAGCGAATGATTGCAGCGAAGCGAATGATAGTCTTCGATTTTTGGAATGTCCAGACCTTTCGAATTTGGATAGTCTTCGATTTTGAGAACAAGCGAAGCGAATGATTGCAGGGATAGGGTTAGTCGATTTGGGGTTTGGCGTTCAAATTTGGCGAAAGGCGGACAGTGAAAGGGAAAGGCTGATCAAGGATGTTTACGTGTTTAGATGAGAAGTTATTGAAAAACCCTTTGACATTATACAACGGGCAATTTAGGCCCGTTGTGAAAATGAAACCTATTACAAGGGGCATAGAAAGGCCGTTGTAAAATATACACCTTTTACAACGGTCAGCAGAGGACCGTTGTAAAAGGCTCAATATAAAACCACAACTACAACGTTCAGAAATGGACCGTTGTAATAAAGATCTATTACAAGGGGCAAAAATGGACCGTTGTAAAAATAACGTTGTAATAGAGTATTTTTGTTGTAGTGCCATGACCTTAAATTTTACCCTCGTGTTTATCCAGCAAAATCAAGCTATTAAGATCCATCATAAGGAAAATCGAAATATATTTTGAGTATTTAAATATAATTTATGATACCTGATTGCAACTTATGATGAGCTGATCGCAACGTGAAGAAGTAACTAAATAGCGATGAAGTTGTTGATCTGGTGATCCGGTTAGGTTAGCCGATGGTGAAGACGGGAAGAATCAGAGTTTGTTTGAATATATAGTAGTGGAGACTGGGGTAGCCAACTGTAAAATTGAGGAAGGAACAGTATACCTAAAGCGTAGAAATAGCAGAGCGAAAAATTAGGCATTCAATTTGGAGACGACGGAAACGGGAAGAAGATTACGAGATAGAGGGCATATAATTTGGACTTTGGAGAAATTGATTTTGGACAATGACATTAAACAAACCTCTCTAACGGTCGGTTTGATAAAAAAGACTCAGTTTTTATGTTTTCTTTTTAAATGCTAAAATATATTGAAAATTAATATTTCCAAGAGAGTTGAATTTCTAGAAACGGTTCAACTTTTACAAAATAATATTTAAATATCAAATAAATTTATTCTTTTGAATTCAAACTTTGTGAAAAGGTTCAAATTGTTTCAAAAATACATATTCATTTTTATAAAACCAGTTGTTTTATACATTTTTAAACAATGGGATATAGATAAAATTGAGATATTATAGTTTTATAAAAAGGACTCGGTTTTTATGTTTTCTTTTTAAATGCTAAAATACATTGAAAATTAATATTTCCAAGAGAGTTGAATTTCTAGAGACAGTTCAACTTTTAGAAAATAATATTTATAATATCAAATAAATTTACTCTATTGAATTTAAATTTTGTGAAAAGGTTCAAATTGTTTCAAAAATACATAATTCATTTTTTCCAAATGTTTAAGTTTCTAAAAAAGTTTGAAACGTTTTGGAAAGTATTGATGAAATTTTAAGAGAATTAAAAAATCTGTGTGAACCACAAAAAAATTTTAAAAAGCCAAAATAACTCAAAATGTTAGCAATTTACTAATTAATGTAAAAATTAATAAAGAAAAATGAAGAAAGCATTGTTTCAGTAAATTCAAAATATGTACTAAAAAAATTATATACAAAAAAAATATGTGAATTTTCCAGAACAGTTTTAATAGTCACATAAGAATCATATCATACGTATTCTTAGACCTTTTAAAATAACAGAAAATTATATTTTGGCTATCTTAAATATGCTTTTGTATCTTCGCAGGTATTTGCACTATGTAATCAAATGATTACACCACTCTTTCCAAATCATATGAATCAAAGAGTGAAATATATCATTCAAAGTTTTTTTAAAATATTTGGATTTTGGTCTTATCATTTAATGTACTTTGATGGGTTTGGCAAGGTTTAAGCATGTAAACTAATTGCAAATAGTACATTTCTTTATAATTATTGTAAAATATGAACAAATTTAGACAAATATTTAATAAAATCATCGCTGAAAGGGCAGAGTCGCATCCAACCTACAACCTTATATTTAAGTATGAATTTGAACACACATGGAGACAGATTAGTTGTTTATGGATCTAAAATAATTTTCTTAACACCTTTTGAGGATGTTAAAATGACTTTGAAGATTGACTTAAGGATTTGAAAAATATGCTGGGACCTCCAAATATCTAACAGTCATTTTTATAGTTATTTTAACACTCTTAAAAAGAAGGTTAATAGCATTGAGCTTCAATTTGTTTAACAAGAAAAGATGCATGACATTATAAATGGTAAGAATGGTCAAATAATAATAATGGTGGGAAAACGCGGTAAATGATCTTACGGCTTTTTAGTATCACGTCTTTTCTATATTTGATCCATAATCAAAATGCAATTCATAAAAGCAAATCTAATACACATATACATAAAATAAGTATTTTTTGGAATTTATTTTAAATCAACATTTTAATTAAAAAACTGGATTTCATAAATATTTTAATGGATTTTAATATGAAGTTTTGATATTTTTAAAAGAAAAAAAATTAGTTTTCTTCTTCTTTGGATTCTTTCAACCTTTTCTCAGAAAGAACTGATTAATAAAAAATGTATCTTCTACATATCATTTTGTATTTCCTTTGCTTTCATTTTTTTATAAATAAAATGAAAAATTATTCTTTTTTTAGAAAATGCTAAATATTTTGAATATTCTATAGAAAAATTTGAATTTTATTTGAAAAGCAACGAAATTCTATGAAAAGTATTAAACTCCTTTCCAAAAAACTAGAACTCTTTTGGCACAATTGAACTTTCCGTTGTATAGTTTCTTTTTTAATTTTGCAAACTTTTTGTTGATTTTATCCATGATGTGGAATTTGCAGCCACTGAAAATGAGAGGTTATTGAAACACACATCAAACGTGTAGTATTGTGTAAGTGTAAACAAATATAGTACAAGAACGCGGATAATAATAACGTAGCTTGTCTTCGTAAATGATCGGGGTAATATCGAGTTGTACTGTTTAGTTTCTGTAATTTGAATTACTTTCTGGTCTGCCTAATCCAAGTTATTTGGAAGTTCACTTATTTGTTTTATTGACTTATAAAGCTCATTATGTAATTCGCTTAATCAAGATGTCAATTCCTGAAGTAATTTTTTTATGGAAAAAAAAACAATAATCTGACATAAGCTGGAATTAAAATTTACATTTTTCGGCTACACATGTGAATGGTGATACCAGCGTTTTACTACATTCAGAATGGGCTAATTGGTGCTACTACAACATCCAATAAGGTAAAATTGTCACCTTAATTCCACATTGCAAAATTTTAGTGAATAATTCTGTACTAATATCAAGTCCTCACCTGACCAGTTGCTGAGCTCAGTAAAGTGAGCTTATGACCAAGCGGGATTGAAGTGATGGAGTGTTGGGTAATATTTTTGCTCTCAATCCAATCGCCAAATATATTTTACAATTGTTTTTCCACTGACTCAACAAACGATTTTATAAATCTATGATCACACAGTAGAGTCACAGTAGAGTCATGTATGACCAGACAATTAAAAACGCATAGAGAATCACACACATACACAAGGACCAAATTACCCTTGCAAACACAAAGAAAGAGCAAAATACTATCAGAGCCAGGTTTCGATCCTGGGACCTGTGGGTTATGGGCCCACCACGCTTCCGCTGTGCCACTCTGATGTACAATAAACTTCAAGAATTGCATTATTTAGAATAATGTGCAAGCCGCTCCTAAATTCTATCCCAAAGCGTATTATCTTGTATTGTATAGAGCGTGGAAGATATTTCTTCCACAAAATCAGTAAATTATATTATCCATACATATTAAACTCTATGCATCATCATATCATCACTCGTAGCCAAATCAGTCTGAGTTTGATATGTCAACATATCACCAACCATATGTCGACATAAAGTTGTTTCAGACTTAAAATAAACTCGGATTTTCGAAGTGAAGTAGTTTTAAAAGCATTCAGAAAATACTTTATATTTTAAGCGCTGAAGGACTTTGTGTCATATAGTGATTGTTTACACGGATCTAAGATACACAAATAAACATTATAAGATACTCAAGTAAATATTGTACTTGGTTTTCTTATATTTGATGCATGTATCTCAGTTTCTAGTATTCCTCTTCTTTTCACATTAATGTCTTCAGAATCAAACTAGTATTTCATAAAATTAAAATAAACGTCCTAGTATTGCCACTGCCACTACAAATTCTTAGTAATATATAGTAGTATGTTATAACTTTGAAGCATTGTTACCCTCAAAATCACTATAAGCTTTTCAATGTATGCATGTATATTTTTTCCCTTCTTGTTTATTCTATTTTTAATATTCAAATGAGTAGAATCCCTTTAATCAATATCAAATCTATCATGTAACCACTCTCATCTAAGAAGAAAAATTAATATTATCGTTCATTATGAATTATGTACGTTATTAAGTTTATAATTAGATAACAAAAATCTTTATAATATCAATTTTGGACACTTAAGTTACTCCAAGATAGTCTCGATATAGACTTTCAAATATGAGATATCAACCCGAGATGTACACTCGAGATACACGCATCTCACTCAAGATCTCGCCCTATACGAGATATTATGTGTAGAATTTCCAAGATGAGACGTGACTGAAATTCGAGAGTTAAAACCTTGTTCGCCCCTTTATCACATAATGTTTATAATGTGCAAGAGCAGTCATCTTGTTTTCATAACGTGGATCACAACTCAATTGGATTGAAGGTGGTGTATCATGTGAAAAAAGGCATTAAGGCTACAGGGGACCTTGACTATCTTAAAGTTAACTCCATTATTCTACCTATATATTTTATTTGTGAATTTCATGGTATATCTTTACTGCCTAAGCTAATTAGAACAATGAAGCGCCTGTTTTTAGAGTTGGCACTTAACTTTTTCAATAATTTGTTTTAGTAATTTTGATGGTACATGCCGAATTGTTTTAATGAAAAAGTAAAGGAACATAAATGTGTATGTGTTAATCAGAAAGTAAAGGGGTTTGAGAATAGTAAACCACTATTAAAACAAAAGTTATCTGGATGCAAGGTGCTGCTCTATAATGTTAGCAAATTAAGCCTACTAGGATTTTTGATGTAGAATATGCATAAACTAATGACTGAGAATCACTTACTGGGTACGAGTTCGCCTGGGTATGGAAGTGTCGAGTCATAAGTTGGTATGAAATTTCTTTATATTACTAGAATTAGAGTGGAGGGGTAACCACATCAGAATTAATCTAATAGGCGTTACACTGTTACTTGTTATTCGTAACATTGGAAAAGTGTTACGAAATTATTATGCAGTAACGTCAGAAAAATGTTACTAAATTGTTAGACAGCAACGTCAGAAAGGCATTACAAAACTGTATACACAAATTGTTAATGGTAACATTACAAAAGTGTTGCAGAACTGTTACAATTACGTTGCAAATTGCAACAACAAACTGACACAGGTATGTCGCCAAGGTTTTAAATTTCGGATATCAATCACGTTTCGTCTCGACGATTTTAGTAACTCGGTATCGTATCGGGGGAGATCTCGGACGAAACGAGTGCATCTCGGATGCCAATATCGAATTTACATATTGGACCTTAAAGTTCATCTCGAGACCATATCGGCATATATTTTAATGTTTCATGTTTAAAATTAATTTGATTATGCAGTAATATTTACTTATACTAAAATAAATGAAAATTTAAGCTTACTTGTTTTGTAAAATCACACCATATATCACAGACAACAAAACACAAAAGCAAGCACATGTAACTCAACTAAACGAAAATACTCATGATCTGAAGTAAATATGAAATTAAGTTATAAAATGAATACATGCAAGTGTCCAAATGCGAATTTGATAAAACCAAATCAGTTCATACAATACTAAAATATGATAAACAATATTAAAGAACCATTTCCATGAAGTTTACACAACACTAAAAGTTTAAAACAAGTAAACAGCACATATATATCTAATTAAACATTACAAAATTATTGAATGAACGCCACTTAAATAATTAAAGTTCTAAACTGACATGAACCATGAATACCAACATAACAGCAGGAAACACTACCCATCGTGATTGCATTACTTCCTACCACATAAACAAGGAAATTCTACCCTTCGTGCTTGCATTACTTCCTGCTGTAGAGCATTCACAGCGCCGCCAATATTCACAAAATAAATGTTTGAATAAACATATAATGTTTAAGCAAAGAAAGTAGTAGTCTTAACAATGAAATTATACTTGCAAATTGAATCTATTTGCGAATTTACTTTAAATTATACTGTAAATTCAATTTTTGAATTTCATTAAAATAGAAAAAACCCTAATTTACAAAATTTACATACCTATAAGATGTAGAGAGATTGATCAAAGACGAAGCTGCGGACTGTCAAAAGTGATCGAGCAATCGGAAATTGGAAGCAATCGCGAGCTGTTTGAAGTTGGAAGATGGAGTTCGATTTTTTTAGAAGAGGGACTTTGATTTTTTCTCTAGAGAAGAGGAAGTTCGATATTTTTGATGACCAACGTGATTTTTGAAAAGTTTAATTGGATAATGGAAATGGTTGTCTGTTTTTTGAATTTGGGTTGAGACGGGCCTATATCTTTTAAAAAAATAAATATATCGGGGATAAAGTTTAATAATAAGTTTAATAATAAGAATAAATTATAATCAACATAATGCTATACTCACCGTAGATAAAGTACACAATGTCATACTCAACACAATGTCATACTCAACATAAAATATAATTAACATAATGTCATACTCAACATAAAATATAATCAACACAATGTCATAATATATAGACAAGTACATATAATAATAGCATCATTACCAACATAATATGCAACCAACTATCATAATGAGTGAAAAATAAAAACATAAACTGAAACATCTATATGCAGCACATCAGTCTATGTGATCGGAACCACTATTAATCTCCTTTTCGTCTCCACTGTCGTCGTCACTGTCATCGTTGACGTCATCAAAGTCATGAGGCTCGGGTCCGGCATGAAGCTGCTCTTGTAGCTATTGAATTTGGGTCTGTAATCCCTGTATCTACACATCATACTGAGTCGGCTACTGTTGGACCACAGTCTGGTAACTCTAATACATCATCTGTGTATAATCGAGCGTCATACGCTCAAATGCAGCAATCGTCCGTCTATCATAATCCATGTACTGAGAAAACTGATATGCGCACAACAAAATTTATACACGGGTGGAGAATACAAGGATGAGTAATTTAAATAAAATTTAAAATCTATACAAACCTGATGAGGCTGATACAATCCGACGGACGGTACACCCATAATAGCGTCATCTGGAGGATATTGCAAGGGATACTCCACCACCTGAACGTGTACATCATATGCTCTAAATAAATAAGGAGGGGGGTCGAATGTAGGAGGCTGCGTGTACTGAGACGATGTAGGCTCAAAGATATCAGGCGGTAGTGGAACTCCACCAAAAGAGGTACGCGGACCAATATGATCGGTGTTCAAACCTTGAATATGGTCAGGCAACACACAAGCACATGTGGCTACTCGAACCCAATATGAATCGAAGTCTCCCAGAACTGTAAAAGGCTCACCATCCACCCATCTCGCATCCCTCGTCGCAAGAATATAAACTGGTCCAACCCTAATATCACCATACATATCATCTCATGGTAGCGGATCTGACGGAATGTGAACTATACCGTACAACTTTAGCCAACACCGCTCCTTTAAATACCATCTGAATGAGCATGTAGGAACCTGAAAGCCCTTCAAATTCTCTTTCATCCTTAATTTCTAAATCTTGCATGTTCCACCTTATTCCACTCTAAAGCGGCTCTTTATTTGAAAGCTTAGAACATTCAAAAAGGTGAAAAAACTTTTTTACAAATAATATTTCTGTTAATTGATAATATTTGATCAAACTATTTTAACTTTATATTCCGTAAGATATAGTTTTCAGATGGAGGTCTCTATTTCTGCTGTTGTTATAAGAAAAGGTCCCGTAGAAATTAGTATATAAATTAGGTCTCTGTTTTTCTAAATCAAAATGCGCAAGTTTGCTTGCGCTTTTTAAACATTAATTTTTTTTTGAAAATTTCAAAAATATTTCAAAATCAGAAAGTGCAAACTAGCTTCCGTTTTCCTAATAGAAAGCGCAAGTTATCTTGCGTTTTTCAAAAATAATTTCAAAATAAGAAAGCACAAAATAACTTGCGCTTTTCAAAATTTTGAAAATTTTTGAAAACGTTCAAAATTTTGAAAAAAAATTCCAAAATCAGAAAATTGCAAGTTACCTTGTATCGCAAGGCACCTTGCCTTTTTTATTTTTCAAAAATAGGGACCAAATTTACATATTTATTTATGTATGGATTTTTCCTATAACAACATAAAGTGGACCTATGACTCTTTTTTTTGTGTTCAGATTTGAGTTAGCAATTAAAGCAACAAAATATAGTAATAAAATACTCATATTTTTTAGTGTGAATTTTTGGCAAGTATAGCCATAAATAGTATTGCAAAACAAATGTTTTTATGTCCACAAACGCTTAATAAAGTGAACCAACTAAATAAAGAAACGCTTAATAAAGTGATCCAACTGAATAAAGCCGTGGATAATGGTCGTGTATTTTGATATTTAGAGTGAACAATATATTTAGGGCATTACCACTGACATTCCAAATTTAGATAAAATGGGGATTTCAGGTTGAAATTCGACGAAGATGTACCGAATTTAAGTCAGGGGTATAGGTTTAAAATTCGACGGAGGTACGTCGAACGTAATGTAAAAAATCATTTTCATTGGGAGCACGCCAAATTTTATTTTATTGACTGTCATTCTCGTATCCATTTTTTTGGAGTGTCACTAACAACACCTTGTATTTACAAGTTTTATAGGAATGTTAATGGGCATGGACCATTTTAAGAATGGTAATGGAAAATTCAAGTACCCTTTGTTGTCTTTTGTTGTTTGATAATGTTCATTATTCATTTACACTAATAAAGCTGTTATATTAGGAACAATATGGATGATGAAAAGTATCGTTCACAACATGAAACACAAGCATGTCCATATCGACTTGAATGATTATATAGAAGCCGATGGTGATGAACAAGAGCTATTAAATTCTTGAAGTTCAAATTTAGACGTAATTCATTTAAGAATGCGCAAAGAGTTAATCCTGAAATAAGCATGATGTTAGAGAGCAAAGATGATGCATACAAGTTCTATAATGATTATGCATATCATTTTGGGTTTAGTACTAGAAAAGATAAAATTCATTACAAGAAAAGCGTTGTGGGTTCCTGTTTTTCGTGTTGTTATAAAAAAGTCCATATAGAAATGAATATGTAAATTTGGTCCTTGTTTTTGAAAAATAGAAAACTCAAGGTGTCTTGCATTTTTTTTAATAGAAAATGCAAGGTAACTTACAGTTTTCTGATTTTGAATTTTTTCTTGGATTTTTTGAAATATTTGAAAAGCACAAGTTAGCTTGCATTTTTTATCAGAAAACTGCAAACTAGTTTGCGTTTTCTAATTTAGAAAAAACATAGACCTAATTTACATACATTGGTATATTTATTTTTCTTGTAACAACATCAAAAATTAGGATATGTTGTGCAAAACCCCAATTCATTATATGCGTGATCATAGTGAGAAAAGAGACACTATTTTTTGGTCAACAGAAGGCAAACATAGAACAGACAAACATGATGCTTATGTTAAATCTCATCGAGTCGAAACAAGATTTGATTGTCTACGAAAAATGAAGATTGATTATTGTCGTAGGACTAATACCTATAATGTCGTTACATTTATTCCACATCACAAGCATGTAACTTCTAAGTCCATCTAAAAGTCATTTTTTAGGTCTCATAGAAAAATGACCAATGCATAAATATCCCAAGTTAATACGGCTAATTACTCTTGAATAGCACCAAAAGAAGCTATAGAATTTTTCACTAAATAAGTTGGTGGTCGTGAAAGTCTTTGGTTTATTCCTGTAGATTATATAAATTATTTACGATCGAAACGAAGAACAAAAATGAAGATTGGAGACGTCGGTGGTGTGTTAGAATATTTAGAAAAGATGCATTTGTAAGACCCTAATTTTTTTCTACGCTATATAGGCGGATGAAGATGACCAAATAACCAATATTTTTTGGGTTGATGCAAAAATGACGGTGTATTATGATTATTTTTGTGATGCTATGTGCGTTAACACAACTTATAGAAAAAATAAAGGCCCTTTGCAATTTTTGTGACGCTATATGTGTCAACACAACTTATAGAAAAAATAAATGATGGTGTATTTGTTACCTTTGTAAAGGCAATGTCGGGAAAGACGCCTAAAACTATTTTCACAGAACAAGATGTTGCTATGGATAAAGTGATATCTTTTCAATGTCCTAAAACATGTCATCGATTATGCATTTACCACATATATCAAAATGCAGCCAGCACCTTGGTCACCTTTTTGAAAAGTACTCTGATTTTTCTAATGATTACCGTAGTTGTATGTATGATTTTGATGATGAATTAGAATTTCTAATTGCATGAAGAACATGCTTGAAAAATATAATCTTCAGAGTAATGAATGGTTAAATCAGGTATTTTGATGTAAGAGAAAAATGGGCATTAGTATATGGTTGTGGGTTTTTTTATTGCGGATATTACTATCACACTGCAACAAAACTTTTCTTTTACAACGTCTGTTTTACAACGGGCCATAAACAACCATGGTAATAGAAACCTTTTACAATGGTTTTCATAAGCCTGTTGTAATAGATGCAACTTTTCAACATCCCGTACACCTATTACAACATTGTCAGTTTGCCCGTTGTATTATGGTTCTATTACAACGGTTTTCGGCCCGTTGTAATAGATATCAGTTTTCAGTTCTATTACAATGGTTTTTCCCTGTTGTAATATAGTACTATTACAATAGTTTTCGGCCCGTTGTAATATAGTCCTATTACAACAGTTTTCGACGCGTTGTACTAAGTATCATTTTTCATCCCTATTTGCCCATTGTAATAATTAATAACTAATAAATAAGAAGTAATAATTACTATTAATAAAAGGTAATATTTCAAAAAAATTTGAAAATTTCTATAATAAATTTTAAAAATTTCATAAAATGTTGCTTTAAGTATTATAATAATTAGTAATTTATAATTAATAACAAATATGTTTACTATGCCTTTACATTTACAACTTATATAAGTCACTATTTCTAATTTGTTATGATTAATTATTAAAAATGGATAATTTATGATTACTTATTATTATCTATAATCAATATTTATTTTTTATATTTAATCACATATTATAGTTAATTATTAATAATTAGTAAATTTTCCTTAATACTTATTAATTACATTTAATAACTAATAAATCTAATTAATATTAAATAATTAATGTTTAATATGTAATATTAAATGTTTAATAATTAATGTTTAATGTTTATTTTTTAATTATAAGTACATTAGTTAAAGGAAACTTAAAAGTTCATAAAATTTTGGAAATTAATAATAGTAAACATTACAAGAAATATTGTTATTTATTGTAGTAATAATTAGATTTTAATTGATAATTAAAAAATACTAGTTTTTAGCTTGCTAACCATTAATATTTAATGACTAATAATTAATATATTATTTAATAATATTTATTATCGATTAATAATTAGTATTAAATAATTAATAATCAAAAACAATAGTTACATTTAATAATTAATATTAAAAAAAATAGCCAATAATTAATAATTACTATTAATAATTAATAGTTAATAAAATATGTATAATAATTTCAATTTAATAATTAATATTCAATTATAATTAAGAAGTAATAAGTAATAATTAATAAACAAGAAGTAATATTTAATAATTAATAATTAGTTATTAGTATTAATTAATAATTATTATTAAATATCTCTACTATTAACAATGAGAATTTGATGAATAAAATTTCAACCGTGTCTTTTTGAAATTCCGAAAATGCCCTATATCCATCAACAGAATCTTATCGTCGGTTTACAACCTCCACCACCATCTCCTTTCCAAGCATCCTTAAACATAATTTCATTATAAATTTGCAACCGATAACACCAACATAACTTTTTAAAATAAAAAAGTTGTAACCATCAAAACTATTAGATGCACGTTCATGCAATTTATACTAGTAAGTCATAATTAGTAATCAAAACTATACTTAATATTAATTATTATTACTAAAAAATAATTAATAAATAATTAATATTTAATATTTATTATTTAATGGTAGAAATTTGAATCCAAATATAATGGTAACAATTAATGGCAGAAATATATCTCAAATTCAAATTAAAATATAATCTCAAACACCTACTACCAATACAAGCACAAAATTTTCAAAAAAATATTCCAAGTATTCAAAAATTAAGAATTACCATCCGAGCTACAATTTACATATAAAAAACAGTAGGCGTCATTCTAAAATTTTAACCCTCACTCTAATTTTCAATTCACCACCCAACCCTTTAATTTTCCTTAGAACCCTAAATCCTAAATCCATCCCCTAATCTTCCGATCTCCAATCCTCAATTGTCTTTAGCTGACTAAAAATATTTTCTCCCAATCCCTCAATCTCCAATACCAATCTTCAATCTTCATGGCTCTCCCAATCTCTAACCGCTCTTTTATTTTCTCTTCCATTTTCCCAGCGCACATCAAATCCATTAACGAATTGGCGGCTCAATTGACTAAGATTAGGGTTCCAAAGCCTCCATCGATGGTGATGAATCGGAGGCTCAATTGACGAATTTTGGCAACCAATCATCTTTGGTTGGCAATAGGTCTTTCGCGATTGTCGTGTCCCCAAGGGTTGGGGAACAGATAGCGAGTGGTGGCATCTCGATGGCTCCGGTTGCGGTGGTGGCATCGATGATGATCATATAAACCTTGTTCCGTTACACGGTTAATAACAAATTAATCTGTCCCAAAAAGTTGTTTTATTACCATATATTATTTAGGTTGATTTTTCCTTTTTAAGAATGGGTAATAGACAATCCTTTCATTATATCTCCAAGAATCACATTTGAAGTTACCGCAAGGCTTCTTGGCATGTTGATGGCATTGGGTCATAGCATTGCAGCTATTCATAAGCAAAGTAGTCACGTCTTTACCAGTGAAAGAGTGGTTGTAAAAATTGATTGGTTGGAGCAACTGAATAGGCATTATATACAGGTAAACTGAAATTATAATTTTCTTTCCTATATACAGCATCTATGGGAAAACTCTTTAACCAATTATTAGGCAGTAGTCATCTTTTATTTGAACTTTGACCAATTATCGGGCATTAATTATCTTTCATTTGAACTAAACACCTTTTTGCACAAAAGATGGAATATCATCAATTATTTAGCTAGAGATAATACCTGGATATTCCTTAAATTTTTAGACTATAATATTGTCTTTGGTATGTTCATATTTAAAATTAAGCTCAGTTAGAGAGTTTATAATGTGCATGTTCATATGATATGTATTATGCAGCCAACTTATTTTTTGGTCTAATAGCTCTTAATATATTACATATAAATTTAGCAAAATATTTTATTCTCCTTTGTTTAAACTCTGTTGCATTGAGTTTGGTTTTGAATATATGGAGCTGTAAGTGAAGGACCATGTATTTTTGAAATATGCTGCAGAGCAACTGGGTTTGGAAAGATCTTATATTCCACGAACTTGTATTGAGTAGATTCAACTTGAAAAACTTGTCAATGAAGTTACAGTACGACATCCTCTCCAAATACTGTTTCTGTACCTACCATCTCAACCCATTTACAAATTAGCGAGTAAACATGTCTGACTGAACCTCACGCGCTCGAAGATGAAAAAGCTTAGCATTGATGATGAAGTGGTAATAAGTCCATGTAACAACCCTATATTTTGTAATTATTTTATTGTATATTTTAATTATTTTAATGTAAAATTTTGGTTTAAAAAAAAAATTATTTTTACTTATTTGAAATGATTAAATTTATTATTTAAATATAATCTTGATTTTTATGAGTTATAATCCCAAACTTGTGTAAGTTGAAATATTTGCCTAAAATGCTGATTTTGGTCAAAATAGTCAAACTATGACTTTCAACTTAAAATTTCAAAAGTTTAAAAATTTAATTTTTTTTTCTTTTATTATGAAAGTACATAAAATTCTAAGAACACCACTTTTCGTTTCGTTGAAATTGGATGTAAATTGTGAAAGTTAAAGCCTTTACAATATTGTGCGTATATAGGGTTATTTAACAATGACTATTTTAAATTGTATAAATTACTTCTTCTTGGTTATATTTTATTTTAATATGTGCTAATATGTTTTATTATGTATATTTTGACTTTTAAATATTTTTAAATGATAATAGAATTTTTCCAAAATTTACTGTTCCTATTTTTAAAGGCTGTTTTCTAATTTTCGGCCATTTTCTTCATATAAATTATATTTAATAAAAAAAAATTTTGTGAATGCACTTTTATTTTTTTTGTTATAAATATTTTACAAGTCCATGAAGATTTTCTAAAGTTCATTTGGATTTATTTCTAATTTTAAAGCCCAGTTTACAATTTTAAGCCATTTTCTTATTTTAATTATATATAATTAAAATTTATTTATTTATTTTATGCACTCACTTTTATTTTCTTTGTTTTACTTTATTTTATTCATTTTACATGTATTTAAATTTAAGTAAATTTTTCCAAAGTGTATTGAAGTTATTTCTAATTCTTAAGTCTAATTTTCATTTTTCTGTGCTATTTTTCTTATTTAATCATATCTAATTAATATTTAATTTTTTTTATTTTGTTTATCTGTTATATTTTAGAATTTTAGCTGAGATTTTAATTATTTTCAGTTATTTGGATGTATATAAATATATATGAGAAATTTGAAAGGGTTAAGAGCTAAGAAACGAAAAAACGTTTTATCCGTTTCTTTTACAGTTTCTTCTGTCATTAATACATCAATTCATTTTAGCCATTCCTTTCCCCATCCTTTACAGCCGACTTCCTCTTGTCATTCACGAATTTTTGAAGCCCCAAAACCCTAAAAATTATGTCATCCACCTTGAAGAAAAAAAAGTTAGGTAAATCCCTCTCTTCTTTCTACTTTTCTTACTTTTCTGTGCAATTTTGCCTTGTTTCTCTTCTAAGTTTGGATCGGCCTCTTCTCCATAGCCGCAGCCACAAACTCCTACATCTCTTTCATGCCTCCAACACCATCTACTCCGCCAACCATGACCATGGCCGAGCCATCTATGGTGGCCAAACCCTTCAAATTGCAACCTACATGCCTAAAAACAATGTTTTTGACCATTGTTGCCTCATTCCCTTCATCTCCACTTGTTGCCTTGCCTATATGATGTTAAACCTGACCTATATGATGTCATACCTGAGCCAAAGCATCATCATATCCAAGCATAAGTGTCCCTTAGGCCAAGCAATGAAGTGGTTGAAGCAAGGTCCAATCTATCTTGTTCATTTCGCTTTGTATTTCAAAATTGTTTCAATGTTATTTTATGTTGAATGTTTATATATTTTCTGGTTTGTTTTGTTTTGGGTTGATGATACAAAATCATATCTTGGCTATCTTTCAACTCAAATCAAAAGTCGTGAAATTGTGTTTGTCGTGCCTTTGGAGTCGTGCTTGTATGTTGTTTTGGTCTCTAGCTTTGAAAAAGGTGAGTCTTTCTCACTCTGACATATATACTTATGAAAAGTGGATTGATGACAAGTGTTTAGTAATGTAAAATGTTTATGCAAGTTAATGATTATCATATGATATGCTATGCCGTGTTATTACCATGTTATTACCATGTTAAAACTGTTAATTTTCACCTGACATCTGATATATGACTGTATATTGTGATATTGACATTGTTTATATTATTTCTGTATATGATCACACTGCATGTTCCCTATTAGGATAAAAATCATTATGGGCTGAAATGATAGGCCTGAGTTATTTTATTTATTTATTTAAACTTGGGATTGTGGGTTTGAAATGATAGAACCCGGATTTTTACCTTTTAAACTGCGGATTGAAATGATACATATCCGTATCACTTGACCTAGGTTAGAAAACTATATACAGACCCGTGGTTATTCTATAAAGTGCTTTGAATATTTTAAGTATTTTAAAAATATAAAATTTGATTTAAATAGATTTTGAAAGGTTTTAAAATAAATAAATTATGATTTTTCTATGTGTTAAAATGTAATTTATGAATGGATTAACTGGATTTTGAAATATAACTTATGTTTGAAATTGGAATTTTGACTAAAAATGATATTTAAGTTACATGAATAAAATGGACTTTAATTTTATTTGGAAAATGGTAAATATGATAAATTGACTTATATTTGAATTTAAGTGATTTATTAAAGAATTATTGATTTTCTATAAATTTAAGTGGTTGAATAAATGACTGTTGAAAATGAAATTTTAAATTATAACTTGACTTGAAAATGTGAAATTTGAGTTTTAACTAAAGATGTTAAATTAATTAAATAAAATGGAAGTTTAGTTAAATTTGTGAAATGGTAATATAAATCTGAAATGTTAAGTTTTAATTAATGAAAGTAACGTATAGGTTTTAATTAATGAAAGTAACGTATAGGTTTTAATTAACGAAAGTAACGTATAGGTTTTAATTTATGTAAGAAACGTATAGGTTTTAATTTATGAAATAAATGTATAGGTTTTAATTTATGAAAGAAACATATAGGTTTAATTTATGAAAGAAACGTATAGGTTTTAATTTATGAAAGAAACGTATAGGTTTTAATTTATGAAAGAACGTATAGGTTTTAATTTATGAAAGAAACGTATAGCTTTTAATTAATGAAAGAACGTATGGTGTTCTAGTTAATGATAGGAACATGTAAATTCCTAATTAATGAAAGAAAGGTATAAGTTTTAATTAATGAAAGAAAGGTAT
This sequence comes from Allium cepa, assembly GCA_030765085.1. NCBI lineage: Eukaryota > Viridiplantae > Streptophyta > Magnoliopsida > Asparagales > Amaryllidaceae > Allium > Allium cepa. Next base: position 571,577,912 of record CM060937.1, on the reverse strand, counting down.
AATTTTTTAATTAATGAAAGAAACGTGTAAAGTCCTAATTAATGAGAGAACATGAAAGTTTTAATTAATGCAAGAACGTATAAGTTTTTAATTAATGAAAGAAACGTGTAAAGTTTTAAGTAGTGTGGTATTGATTTAATTAATAAATGTTAATTATTGTAATAGGAATATAAAATTTAAAACGTACATTTGACACGTAGATTTTAATCAATGTAATGGTGTATTTTAAATTGATTAAAATGATAAATGTTACTTACTGTAATAATAAAATGTAAGTTGATAACGTACATTTGATAAGCAAGTTTTAATTTATGTGAATGGCATACTTTAAATGATTAAAATAATAAAGTTTCTTTATTGTAATAATAATGTAAGTTAATAAGGTGCTTTTAACTTAACATAAGAATTTCGGTTTAAATTGTATATTACAGGAAGAAAGTTTATTTAATTATAAGGCTATGATAAATTGACATGTTAAAATTTTAAGCTTATCGATACTTTAATTATATACAATGTAAAGTGGAAAGTAGTACATTCCAAAAATGCTATGATTCCTTAAGGTAACATTTCCAAAATTCTATGATAATTTAAAGGAATATTTCAAGTTTAATAAATTCAAAGAAATATTCAATGATATGAAAATTTGGGTTTTATTTGAATGATATAATATTGAATTATTTTTGAAATGGAAATGATACAATTGTGATATTGTTTTGAAATCAGTATGATATTTTGGTCTTGAAAGTATAAATTATTTGAAATAAATATCCATGGGTTATAATAACGATTAGTTGTTAAAGAGACCGGGATCGGATATTGTCTTATAGCCGGACAATACCGAAAACCACTTTAACAACTGTGTACGCGGTGGAGATTCCAAAATGAAGTAGGATGGTGGCGACGTTCTCGAGGTATATTACGTGGACCCCACTCCCGTGAGTTGGCGTATATGACTAAAACAGGAGCTATACCGGGCTACACAAAGGGTCGCACCCTTTCATCGAGCATGCTCCATCGGAAACCATTCTATTACCGTTGTGATTCGATTCGGTGGCGCCACTTTGATTCGGGGGTATTGTTCGAGGTGGGCGGAAGCTGCTGGCTTGCCGTCACCACCGGTCCGGGAGTGCGAACGGTGTATCCACCCTGGCATTGCCTCGCGTGCCGTGTCATATCCTTATATCGAGCCCACTACGATTTTGGTTTTAAAGATCCGACCGCGTTAAGGTTCACCATCCCCTTAACGCTATTTTCTATATGATTATACTTTACTGATTAGACACTACCGTATATAGCGTATATTACTACATAGTAAATAGTTTAACGGATCCTTAGAGGATGGGCGGTCCCAAGCATCCTTTAAGTTACTGATGCATTTTGTTATGTTCACTTGAGTTGATTTACAGTTTATAAGTATTTATGTCCTGACTCGAGGGTTTTGTGTTTTGCTTTACACTCGGGTCAGATTGAGTGAGTTAGCATTCCAGATTCACCTTCGGCGTTGGAGCTTTCCTTGAAGATCCAGCCACCTATTTTGTTTCAGTATCCAACGGTTCAGTGATGTATCTGATTTGTACCTGATGTATCCTGTTACTCTTCTGTTGTATCTTATTTAACTCTGATGTATCTCATACTTATATAGTATGTAACGAGACGGATTTTGCCCGCTCGAAAATCGACATCCATACTTCAAATCGTACTCGAATGTCATAGATTCGACCGTTCAAATTTCGATTCGCCGGAGCTTATAACAATCATTAAGTAATTAACACAGCGGAATAAAAGAATAATACATTGATATACAGCTTTGATACAATATCTGATACAACAGATGATCCAATAGATATCAATATACATCAGAGATATGATACAATAAAATAGCAGCGGAAAAGAAAATCGATAACATCTAGCATACGGAACAATATAACTCTAAAACAGTCTTCAAGGAAGAACTCCAAAAATAACTGCAACTCCATTTCCAAGAACCAATCCAGCAATAGCTCGAACTCCCAATAACGATGCACAAAGATAAGCAAGACTGGTGCGATCCAAAGACTGAACTAACTCCAGATAATCCACTATATCTAACTATCTGAAAAACCCAACTCTAGACTGCTCGTGTAGAAAATAATGAGCACCCAGAGTTTAGGAAAGAAAACAATAAACTCCGGATCAGTCGTGGGACTGGTGTGAGCAACAAAAACAGTTTATCTTTTAAAACATTCAACAAAAGATTTTCAAAGTCAATTCGCAATGCTTTTAAAAATGAGACTACCATAAGGCCTCCCGCATACACACACAATGCAAACGCAGAATCGGAGGAGATTTCTCCTTATGATAGTCAAAGATGCTTGATACGTATTAAAGGAAACATTTGATATTATTACTAGTGCATAGTGTAGGAAAAATTCATTTTGAAAGTAGAATATAAATCTTAGCCAACATACGACCATTATCGTATGCCTACTATAGCTACCATCCAAACAGTGTTGCGACACCATAAGTGAATGATAGGTCCTACAACTAAAACCGTACAAGTCTCGTATTGTTTCTTTGGATTTCCAACGAATGATCAGGCCAAGGAACTTCCCATTGCCACATGAGAATGCCTCTGGATGGACATCCCCGAGAACCAAACCGGATCTCTACCAACACAAGGCCGGGTTACCCCTAACTGAGTAACAACTGACCGAATATGCCATCCCCCGGTCCTTTGGGACCTTTTCACCGAGCGCTCGTAATCAATTCACACAATCATAACAAAGTGTTTTCAACATGAGTAAGTATCTGGGCTCCATACCATGATACCACCCTTTTCCAGAAGGAAATGCACACATCCTAAAGGGCGCTACCCCTCATAACCTTGCTGCTTCTTTCCTGTTTTGACCATTTCCGAGATGTGAGGCTCGACGAAGTCACGTCCACAAAAACATACTTTATACAAAAGCCATGCTTTGGGTCAACAAATGATCATAGAAATGATCACCAAGATAGACGATCAAACAAATGATCCTATCATAAATAATCAACACAATGATCATTTCAGCATCACTCAGCATGTCACATTACCAAATTGGGAATATATTGCTGATAACTTCAACTATATAACCTCTGAGCACGTACGTCTCAGAGAAGGGTGTTAAGCTAAGAGAATAAATTTTCCGCCACCAAAAGAAATATATTTGAAAGAAATCGGCTTTATATCTCAATTTGTAATGTCAGGCATACAATCCATACAAGTCTGTTCTGGGTTCGAACAGAACCGAAGGCACTTACAAAGAAGTCCTTGCAATCCGGATATTCACAATCCCGATCGGATTTCCCATCACTTAGGGAGTTTCTATACCGGCGCGACTCGGTGCAGAAACAATCGATAGGTCATCCTTTCGTTTTCGCAAATACCCGGTCTTCATCACCGGTCTTCAAATGCTATCCATAACGACGTATCACATATTCGGAATGGGTTATACGACTCAAAGGTCCTTTCCCGGCTAAACCGAATAGCGAGCGAAAATATTCTTAAAACATATGGATATGGGATTTCAATTAAGTCACAACTTATTACCCAAAACTTTTCTTCACATGGCTTAACAAATTACCATTTTCAATCTTTAACAAAAAGATTCATTTTCACAACCTTTAACGGTTTAAACAATTCTCACATTTTAATCTTTTAAACAAAAGATTTATTCACAGATTTTCCAAATCAATTTTCATTTCAATTTGATTAACTCGTTAAATCTTTAAATCAAAGATTTAACTTATAGCCTTCAAAACAATTTCATTTTAATTTGATTTAAACAAATCATCAATTTAAATCTGTTAAAAATAAACAGATTTAATTCATAGCTTTCAAAAAGAATTCATTCATAACTTAGGAAAATCATTTCTCTATTCAATCTTGAAATTCCCCTAATTAACTGGAATCTCAGTTCTTATCTAAAAGTGATTATCATTTGAAAACAACAGTTTTCATTTTGGAAATCTGATTCATTTATACGAGTTGAAATCCTTGGGTTAAATTCAAATTCCCAAAAACAATACTTAAAAGTGGTTTAATCCCTATATAACCAATATAACATCTTTAATCCCTAATTTCAAATCATAGAATTCAATTTCAAGTATTGAATTTAAATTTAAATCAAATTATTTAAATTCCAAAACTTAATCAAGTAATTTAAAAATAATAAATTTTATTTTGAAATTTCAATCTAAAAGCTTTTCATATTTATTCCGATTCCATTTCCAAAACATTTGAATTTAAAAATTCAAATTTAACTATTTCAAAAATCTGCGACTTAATCGATTTCCTCGTGAAACCCATAATTGTGTGTGTATGGTGTGGTCCAGGGTTTAACACAATAGTGCAACATCATTTCAATCATCACAGATTTAAATACAACAATATATTCGATAAGCGATATAACTATAACGCTTATCTTTCATACACATATTCGCAAATATATATATCACAAATAATAAACTATATCACATATCACAACACAAATCAGGATAATCATAAAGCATCATATATCAGGAATATCAAACAATTTAACATCCAAGCATCCATAGGTAGGCTCTATTTAATTTTCTGATTGATTTAAATCAGATTAGTTCATATGAATGAATTGGCTGGTGGTGATGAAATAATCAGTCACTAAATACTTAATAATTATTCTTTATTTAATCATTAGTTATTTCTTTTTATCACTTGTTTTATCAGCTTTAATCGTTACTTTATATTTGATTAAAAATCTTCGATTTACAAATTTATTGTTCTAAAAATAATAAATCTTAAACTTAAGTTTAAAATCCTTAATTACTTTAATTGGGTAATTACATTAAAAGTGTATAATTGATTATCTCAATTAAATTGATCTAATAAATTATTAACATAAATCACTTTAATCAATACTTAATAATCCTTAGTTAATTATCTTAATTAACTAATAATATTTCTTTAATTACTTTCTTAAGAAAATTCCTTAGATTTAAATCATTATAAATCATTTACATAAACCATTCTTTAAGTCTCGTATACATTAAATTCTTTTATTATCTTAATTTTTCCTTAGATAATTCGTTTACTTTATTAGTGGCTTCATTATCATTCGAGTGTATTTAAAACATTACACTTTCAAATTTTTAAAACTTCCCAAAGTTATTTAACAAAATTTAACCCAAATTCTAAATTATTCATTCTAATTAACTTAATAATCAATGGATTGGAAATCATTAAATCTTCATTAACTTAAGTTAAAACTTATTCTTGATTTAATATGTTCTTTACAACATGCTAAAAACATTGTTTCACATTTCCTTTTAAATTCCTATTTAATTTAAAATTTGAAATAAATCCTTATTTAATTTTTTTTTATAGAGTTTTAAAACAAATTTTTCAACATTTTTAAATTTACATGTAAAAATAACACTTGGTTATAAACTTCAGGAAATGGGATCAGGTTGAAAACCTGGAACAAAATTTTTGACCAGAACTTCCCATTGCCACTTACTTCGAGTATACTACTCGAATCACTCCAGTAAGGCACGAGTTTCCCCCCACCTCTACCCGCGTCCTTCTTCTTCTTTCTTCTTCTTTTTTTTTCAGTAGTAAAATACTTAAGTTAGAAATCAAAGCATCAGTATCACTCATATTCGAAACTGCTGACACACGCCAATGTGCGTGCACGTGCACCACTTCCCCGACCGCCTCCGATCGAGTTGCCACCCACCACCAAGTCGATGACCATCTCAACCATTGCCTCGACCACCCAAAACATCGATAACTCCTCCAAATCAAAATCGCGTATTCGAAACCCACTGACCCAAAAACTCGACCACCCAAAAACCCATCGTACCATCACCCACGACCACCGGCCACCTCGAAACTTGGTCCGAAGCTTCGCCACCACCCAACGCCTCTAAGCCACCTAGTCCGATCGCCTCTAATTCCCTGATGCTCTCGCATTGCCTCGACAACCGAGCTAAACCCATTACCCCTCTTAAACCCTAGTTCTCCTCGCCGCGACGTCATCAATGATCGGAAAAATATCAACTTATTTTTCTCGATAGCGTCGGCCTACCACCCTCATCTACCCACAACCCCAACTCCTCCAACGCTCTAGATCATCGGGAAAATCCCCGAACCCGTTCTCTGATGAAACACGAACTGCAACCCATCCCGTCCACTAAAAATCCTCATTTTAGTTTTAAAATTCATAGTTTACTATCAGGATCAAATGTATATTCCTGGAATTTAAAATTAGCATATTCGAATTTTCCCAAAATTTTTTACAGTTACGGTTAAAAATTTTCTTCCAGAGATATATTTACATTTATTTACTTGAATGAGTTACCAAACTAAAACTTGTAGTTTAAACAACAAATTTTATTTTAAACCTAAGTTTAACAGCTTTGAAATTTGCAAGTTGCAAGTTTAACAGCTTTGAAATTTGCAAGTTGCTATGTTTAACAGCTTTGAAATTTGCAAGTTGCTATGTTTAACAGCTTTGAAATTTGCAAGTTGGAACCCCTCTGATCTTCTTGCTTGTTTAATTGAATTGTTGATCTAGTTTAGTTTCAGGTTTGCCATATAATTTTTTTTTATATATGATGCTCAGTTTTCTTTTGATGCACGAAAATGAGATAAGAAAGTTGATATATAAGAATGAAGTTACTGAGTATAAAACTTTGTACAGGGTGTATATTGTTTTGTACACAATAGGTATGGCTGAAGATGTTGTATGTACTTAGGATGTTTGCTTGTACTTGTTTATGTATATTTATATTTTTATTTGTTTGTTCATACTTTATTTTTTTTATTTTTTTATTTTGACAAGGCTTATTTCTGTTGGTGGCTGCAGCTATATTTTGGTGGTTGCATTTATTATCTTGTCTTGCACACTACTGCACATATCACTAGCCTTACTTCAGTCCATACTTACCCGTACTTTGCTTTAGCTTTATGTAAAAACATATACTTTGTTTTGTTTAGCAATATTTTTTTTTATATGTTGTTATATCTTTAGCTGATATGTTACTTTGTATCCGTTTTATAGTTTACACACTTATATTACTTTGTCTTGTTTTATCAGTTTGTAAGTATACATGCTTTTGTTTATTACTTTACTTATTTATTTGGATGTAGTTCTATATTTAATTTGTTGTTAAGTTATTAGTTAATGTATTACTTACTTCTTATTTTCAGCTGAGTATATTTATGTATTTTATTTTCTTTAAATCTTCTTGTTTTGTAATACAAATAAATTTCTATTTTATTATGTTGTTAGAATTTAGCAAATGTTCTACTTCCTATTTTTATTAAAATTTATCTCATATTATTTTTCTATTTCTAGTTTAAATATTTATCATAAATTTTTCTTTAAAAATTATTGTTTTACATTTCTCTATATACACATAAATTTTATATAACTCAAATTATCATCATTTATAAATTTTTAAATCAATTTATTTATTTATTTTTATACTTGTGTCCAAAGTATATTATTTATCTTTTTCAAAATCATTCATTTAAGAATTTATTTAAAATCCAATATATACATATATATTCTCATATATACAAATATATGCAAAATTTTCAAATCAATTTGACTTAATATATTTCTATTTGAATCGGGGAAACTCGCTTCATTTATAATTAATTTTATAAATTTTTAATTCAAAAATTCATTTAAATTATCAATTTAAATTCATAAAAATCCAGGGTCGTTACATAGTAGATTCATGAACTACTATCTCTTTTTCTTTCGCTGTATTTTTATATACTCTGTGTCTGTGATCTATGATTTTATTTACTGTATATTCTGAGATTTGCCAAATTTTTATTTACAACGTGGTATTTTGAGCTATCCAATTCCAGCATGAGGGTCTACCTATACACTTATAATGGATGCGAATGGTTGAAAATACCGGGTCGTTACAGTCCAACTGAAGCACTTTCTCGGGCCTCTGCTGTTATTGCTATGAGAAATAAAAATCTTAAAAGGTCCTCTTTTACATGCATTATATCATTAAGTGTTTGATTAAAACTCTCTTCAGCCTAAAAAGGAAATTTTACTTGTCTTTTCTACTCCATAAGCTGCAAACAATCTTTTTTCAATAAAATCATATTCACTCCGCCATCTGATGGAATTGTTTTTCTATTGTGCAAGGTAGACTTTTACATTTTTCAACCCATGTATGAAGTATAAACAGTATTAAAATACGTTGTGCTTACCACAGAGCACTTGTTATTGTGATTATGTAGTATTTGTTTATTTTTTGTGGCGCCTGCTGGACCTATTATGTTATGCCACTTCTTGAACTCAAGTTTATATGCAAACTTTTGCAAGTTTTGTTCATTTTTGAGATTTGGATCCTTTTCTCCCTATAGTGGTTTTTATAATTGCCAAATAGGAGAATAATGATTACAAAATTATCGATATATGGCTTTTTATACTAATACGTAGTACAAATATATTATATAGTGCCTTTTCACATTCCTATTCAACTCGAGGAGACAAGGTGTATAATATACCAGTGAATGATTTTTGTTTAATGATAATAAACATATATGTATATATATGTATTCGTTTAAATGTATTTGTTATTGTACTGTTTTATTTTTCAACATAATTAAATAAATATTTGTTGAATATAATAAATAACTCAAAATTCATATTTAAACAAATATTTTATTCAAACAAATAGTTTATTTCAAATTCAAATAGTACAAATTTGAGCTCTCACAACATTTACACATTTTCATTTACAATATTTTCACTTTACAATTTACCTCACTACATAATTCACTCATCACTCGTATTCGATCTTCAACTCGTTTTCAGCCTGTATCTTGCATCTGAACCATCTGCAAAATAAACAACGACGCAGTAAAATTGAAAAATAAATATTTTGCAGTGCAAAATGAAGTACGTGTTTTAAAATATTATTTTCCTCTGTTATTTGGATTGTTCGTCATCATTTTTGTTAATTCATCTTACATGAACAACTTGTGACATGCACGGTGTATCACTGTACATGCCACAAGGCTGTGCACACAGATATAGGCTTGCTTGTTAAAATTGCTGAGACATGTGAGCACAAGGTCAAACCCATGCCGAGACTGGATTCAACTCAAGTGCAACTACAAAACAGCCCCGACATAATGTACACATGAAGCCTCGACCAAAAGTCAGCATGACTGGTCAAAACAACAAAAAGGCAGTTCTCTAAATCAATACAATCAACATGTAATGCAAATGAACGCGATGAAGCATGAAAACATGAAGTGCACACGAGCTCGAAGTAAATTCAAGACTAACAAGATATGGTCAGGAGCAACAAAATCAAAGTTCATATGTGCAACGAAGCAATGCAGTTTTTTAACTCAATTCAAATCAAGCTCAACTAGACCAGTCTTTCAACCAGACTGTAAATGTACAAATGCAAGAACAAGACCATCACACAATGCAACACGGACCAAAAACAACATACAACACTTCTAACATGCATAGGCGAGCACATTAAAACAACATGCAACCAGGAGTTCAAAGGCAACCAGACTTCAGGCTACACATGTGTACAAAGTGGTGCTTGCAGCAAAGACAATGATGGAGCAGTAGAATAAGGCTACCTCTACATGCAGGCATTCAGGCACACGTAAAAGGATGGAACAAGTACACGTAGTCTAGGCAAACCATGGAACATAATACAAAGGCACCAAGTTTATTAGACCAGGTTAATGAAATGACTCGAAGCAATGCAATTTAACTTGAAGCAAATACAGACGCTAGCTCTATACATATGTAACAGAAAAGACCACAAGGCAGAGGCATGAACATACTTCATTCAGATGGAACAAGACCATGATAACAAATCTTCATACATACTCATATGAACATGAATGCAACTAGACTTAAAATGGAATCATACATGCTCAGGTTCAACCAACATGTACAACCATACAACCAGACCAAACCAGCCTAGAACAATGTAGACTTAAAATGAAAACAGCATGACCTGCTCACGAATTCAATAACTCAACATAGAAATGACTACAATGCAACAAGACTTCAGAGAATACAAGTTCAATGCAATTGTCACTACATTCAGGTATGTACACTCGAACAAGCAACAATCAACTTCTGTTTCAACACAGCAGTGTACAAAGAAGTAACAACCAAGTGCAGATTCATGGTGACACACATCAAATCAGGCTCCAACAAAAATTTAAGGCCAAAGAATCACACACACATGAACACATATGAAAGAAAGCACTCGAAGTAACAGAGGATTCAACAGTTTGAATAAAGTCAAATGAATTTATTCAGAGGCCATAAAGAATCATACTTCAAAAAAATGGAACGACGAACCAGTAAAATAGTCAAACAAAAAACATCATTTGTTTAGAAAAATTGAAAATTGCCAGCAAAGAATGGAAGAACAAGTCACTGATGAACAAGTCATCAAATCAAGTTTATCTCAAACGATAAGCATCTAATGAACATGTCATAGAAGTAAAGAACGGAGCATATTCAAATATATCACAAATATAATCGAAGGAAGATCAAGTTAGAAATCACAAGTTGGTTCGGTCAAAAATCAATGCAAGTGATAAAATCATGAAAAATTCATACCCAAGTATACGAACGAAATTATAGGGTTTTCACTTCTATAAATTAAACCCAAGATCATCATCGACACATCATCGAAGTCGAGAATAATCAAAATCGAAAAGGGGAAAGAATCACATACCAATTTCATATAATTCGGACTCGACAATGAAGCAACCGTGAGCACTCAAAGACAGGAAGTTGATTGGCAAAGCAAATTGAAAAAAAAATCACTTTAATCAAACAATTTGAATCAGCGTCTTCAATTTGGAAGAAACTCTAATTTTTTGAAGAGTAACAAAAGGAATGATCGAATGTTGCGCAAACAAAAATGGGAAGACATTCTCTACTTTATTTATTTGGGCCGGTTTTTCATTGGGATTCATTTATAATAATAGGGTTTCGATTTTTAGTGTTTATTTATAACTTTCTATTTTAAAATTTGTGTAAATTTCTAGTTGTGTTAGGTACAAACTACGGGGCGTAGTTTGAGAATTCGCAACTCAGTGGCTGAGTTGTGGCAGAGTTTTGAGCATAGAGTTATGTTAATCGAATTAGCGGGTGTCGCGAGTTTATGTCTTATTGTAAGCGTCCGATTACCTAATTTCTAATAGAAACCTTGGAGACAGCACGTAGGCAAGTTATTATCGAAGCTGGGTAAAATTGTGTGTGCTCTTTACTGCATTACGTTTTGTTTTATTTTTATTTCTGTATTACTTTTTAGTATCACACTATTCACCCACCCCCACCCGCTAGGGTGAAAACGATCCTACACAAGGATCTTGCTAACCTTACAAGACTTACAGTTGGTGCCCGAAGGTGGGAAGGGAGAAGCAACGATTCACCTGATGTCAATCAGGTTAGGAAATTTTATCTTTGTAAACTTATTGTTAGTAGAGATATGCAAACTTTTTAGCAAGTGAATACAATTAGTGAATGTACAAAGGACTTTTTCTCATATTTTATATTATTTTCCGTAGTATAACTTGCACGTTAAAATGGACCTTGGTCTACCTTGTCATATAAAATCATGTATGCCCCTTAAGATTTATATTCAAATTGAAAATTTTAAAAAATTATAACAACCCATAATTTTCGACAATTAAAATTTGTTAACTTAATAGGATTTGTAATTTAATAATTGGAAAGAATAAAAATTTGGGATTTATTAATGAAATAATAACTAAAAATGAAAGGTAACAATGTTAATTAAAGTTAATTATTAGCAATTGAAATGAAATTCCAATAAAGGAAATAATGTAAATGTTATACTTGGTTTTAAATTGAATATGAGAAAATAAATGTAAATATTTAATTAACTAATGAAATAATATATTGTTAATGGTTATTGAATAAAATTACTGTTATGTAAGCAATTGTAAAATTTGTTTGTAAATAATGAATTTATAAATGTGATGAAAGGTTATTGGTAACAATTATTAGATGTAACCTATTTATTTAGTCCATTAAATTTAATTAGATATCAGTTGCAATTAACTCCCTAAATTAGTGCAGTTAATGTAGGTAAGTTAATAATTCGAATGTTGATTAATTAGCGGAATAAGTTATAATTAATTGTCATTGATAATGGTAGTGGGGTAGTAGTAGTTATAACAATTAATTGTAAATAATAAACTTACAAATGCTATAAAGTGTAATAATGGTGACGACTGTTGTTTGTTACCAATTTTCAATTTTCAATATTACTCTTCAGGTTGACATTATCTTTTAACAAGTTATCCTTTTCTAGCTTAGTTTTATCAAAATCAATAGCCATAGTCTCATTTTCAACCAAACTATTTTTAATCTTTTCTTGAGATAATTCTGGTTCCCCTTCTAATGTAAATGTGGTATGCACGTTCATAAAAGGTGTCATTGTAATTCAATTACTTAGTTTTCTTATGCGTGTTATTGTTGGTTTGATGTTTGTAAGCCGTAAGTTGTTTATGTAAGAACGGTTTGTGTTTCTATTTCATGTGCTACGTTCGTTTGAGAGGATGAATGTTATGTGTTGGAATTGGATTACTCCACTGAAAGTAAGTTGAGAAATAATAACTGCTAAGTGATATGTAAACAGATACAAATGTAAGCTCGTGATACATAAATCGTCATAATACATGTTCAACGATACATAATTCAATTACATAAAATGAACACCCAAATTTACATTTACTTCTCCCACAATCTACGAGGACTCAACTTGTCGAATGGTATGCCCTTATTCAATAGTGTGTTGTGATATTGCAGGTTCAACTTCTCCAAACAGGCAATTTCTGCTTGCATCTGAAGGGCATAAGCAACTCCGTCGGACACATTTTCGGATCTTTCCATTTAAAAAGTTACAACACTCAACATCGCTAGGCCATAACCTACTATTGTCGTATGATTCATAATGGTAAAAGTGACGGCCCGTATTCCTTTCATTCCGACAGACAACCACTTCACATTCATCTCTGCAATAAAAAAGTACCCAAGGCGGCGTCTAACTTGAACTAGCATTGTTAGGCTTACGACGCGCTAGCACATCCATTAATTTTCCATGAAGTGATTATTGTATTGATTCACTGCTAACCACGGCCAATGTTGATGTACCGCCACCCCTAGAGGGGGGCAAGTTTTCAACCTGCGTCTCAGGGTCGAAATCAACCTCGACATTTTCTTCATTAAGGGACGCAAAGCCTTGTTGCTGTTCAAATTCGTCATACATTTTCATCATCATCTCGTCGTCAAGCTCCCAATTGTCCATTTTCAACAACCTTTTTCTTGAAAATATCAATGTTGGAATTAGCCTTAATTGCAAAAGATTAAACAAATTTAATAGTGCTGTCGGGAAATATTGAAATCGTGGAAGAGAGATGTGGCTTGGGCTTTGGGTTCTTTCTTTGGTATTTGGTAAAGTGAAATATGAGGAAGGTTGAAGGGTAGGGTTTATGTTTTGAAACCCTAGACACTACGATGGCGACTTTTTAAAAGTCGTCTTCTCGCGGCTTTTGAAAAGTCACCCTAGAAATGCGCATGGTTTCAAAATAGAAACCCTCATCACCATTTTCAACAACACACTAAATTTCACTACGATCAAAATTCAACATTTCAATCAAATTCAAACTTCCAACATCCAACAACTCAAATTACAACATCCACCAATTCAACAATTGAATTCAAAATCCAGCATCTTACAATTCAAGAATTGTGTTCCAATTCCGACATCCAACAATTAAACAAAACAACTAATCCCAATATTTGAACAATTCATTAAACAAAACAAAACCAGACAAAGCATATCATCAACTTATACCATCCTCACTACTTCAACCTACGAAGTTATAGTGGAGTTTGTCTTGGTTTCCTCATAGACAGTGGAATTTCATCCGACGAATCCCCCTCTTCACTTGCTTGCGTAGGATCTATAGGCCGTGAAGGGCGGGGAGCAACTTCAAACCGTGTTTCTTGAGATGAAGAAGTTCCTTTTCGATGTCTCCGTCGCTGATATATATGAGTAGTAGGAGGAACGTCGTGGGCTTCTATGGCATGTTCGATGAGCGCCTGTGGTGGAGGTGGTGGAGGCGGTCTTGGTCTTGTTAATTTGTTCCTCTCCAAAATAGATTTTGAGATGCGTTTACACTAACCATTTCCCCTATGACCTTTCAGGAACCTCTTGTGAAAGCTCGTCCACAATCTCAATCGCACGATAAATGCTGTCTACATGCCATAACATAAAATAAATGGAAAAATATGTATTTCAAATATTTCAATGAAGATTGTACGTACTACGTACCACATTCCTTTCGAGGGGCGCTTTGGGAGTGTAAGGGTATGCAACAATAGGAGATGTTGTAGGTGGCTTGATGGAATGAATAACATATCAACATGTTATGTTCCAGTACCAAGACAGATATTATTCTCCGGACAATGTGAACTCGCGTTGCTGTTGCGTGTGCATATAGCGCTCGATCCATGTCTCAATCGCCATAGCATACTTTCCAGCTTCAATATCAATCCTGTACTGCGGTGGTTGTTCCGGTAAATACTGGGTCATATCAAATTGCCTCATCACTCGGTTGGGAAGATGATAGGCGGCATCATTAAAGCAAATAAAAGGAACACGAGCAGTCCACAGCTGAATGGAAGTGGTACATAAGTTTGGTAGATCTCCAAGTACACCTGCATAAGGGGTCCAAGTCAGTGAATGATAGTCTAGCACATTGAACTCATTACGGTAGAAGGCAACATGACGCCTTGGCGATGAAATAGTGCTTTTAGGTCTTACCTACCTGTAGAAATATAAAATTGTAACTTATCAAATCCAAACAACTATACATACTATACTATAGAATTGATTATAACTGGCACCGTATGACAATAATAAATCAATCGCCCTCCTCCTCCTTATGGTTATTCTACCTACAGGTAGATAAGTCCAACACCAAAGTTGCAAATAATATTAGACACATGATTTCAGTTGGATAAGAGAATATGAAATAACTGACGGCGAAAGTAAATAATGGAAATACCTGTACTAGACTCACACAACCACCAATGCTTGCGCTCTCTTGCAAAGCAAGCCTCGTCAACTCGCAGTACGTATACGCTAAAACTGCACCGCCCCAAGAATACTAGCGATAAACATCAAAGTTTTCTAAAAATAAAGGCCATCTAAGCCATATACGTGTCTTCGAATGATCGCACATCAACCTCGAGCAAATAATATACAATATAACGGCTCTGGCTCGTTGGTGAATCAAAATCTCCGTGGAGTCTGCTGGTATGTCGTCCGCGAATTGTTGCCTAAACCATCTTATCTGTATCATTTCGTTTTGCCACCACTCTTCTGCTAGAGGAGTTAAACCTAGGAGCTCTTGGCATAAACTAAGGTAATTAACTAGATCAGAGTTGGTCAACGGAGCACTGTCTATGAGTACGCCAAGCAAGCACGCAACATCACCCAATGTGATAGACATCTTCCTAGTACGTAGGTGAAATGTAGATGTTTCTGGCCTCTTTCTATCCACCAAAGGAGTGATAAGATGATGATCCAACTGGTGTGCCCCACCCTAAAAACTAGTCCAAATCCAACTTGGTCTATCAACTGTATAATGTCTGGATGAGAAGATGTTACTTTATTCATTTTAGATGAATGATCAATGGTTCCGTCTGCAGTATTGCTCTGTCAAAATATCATAAAATTATCAGCATGCACCATACAATATTATTCAATATGTGCACATTTCGAAAACTAAGAATTTTACCGCGGCGAATTCTGCATGCCGTTGTTGCAAATATGTGACATATCCATCGATAGGTCCAGATAGCATCTCGAAGTGATCTATACATATATAAGTTAACAAGATTTTCAAATTTATTTTCCAACATTAACACTATGAATTTAGACATTGTTTTTCGACAATTTAACAATGATTTCATCCATACTAAGATATTTCAACAATCAATGATTGCTTACAAATCCTAAAAACCAATAGTTTGCAATTTTCTTCAAAATCCTGAATTGAAAGAAATTTGGTTTATCCACACCTACAGGTGCATCTCGCGTTGAAGAGCTTGCCATCTTCTGGTTTGTTGAACAAAATGCTAAATATTTTAGGCTTTGGACGAATATTTCAGGTTTGAGGGATTTTGGATTTTTTGGAGATGAAGAGGAAAATGAGAAAGTGAGGAAGGAAAAATATGGGGTTCTGGTTTTGTAACAGAACCCTATTTGGGCGTCTTTTGAGAAATCGTCCACCGACGACTTTTCAAATGTCGCCCAATTTTTTTTTAAACATGTAGGCGACTTTTGAGAAGTGCCAGCGGACGACTTATCAAAAGTCGCATACATGTTTTTGGCAATTTTTTTTTTGTAATGACAATTTTTAAAAAGTCATCAGTACGTTTTGACCAACTCAAAAATGAACTGGACAAAACAGGGATAAAGTTGATATTAGTTTTTAAAGTGTGCTATTTGCGATAATTAGTTTTAAAAGGGGGCTAAATTGAAAAAAGAGATCCTAAATTTTGTAGCATATAACCAAATAAATAATTATTTCAGTATTAATTGAAAGCTCCATAGCTTTACCGCCTTTCGGCGTAACCAACTTCAAAATGTTGGGGAAAAAAAATCAAAATTTGCTCCATTTTCATTTGCTAAACCCAATTTATGTTTCCAATATACGTGGTACCAATTTCAAATTTACTTGAAAAGTTTTGATAAACACGTCTGCAAGTTGCAACTGTCCGTAACCCTTATAGTAGCAGAAAATCCAACGGCGGTATGCAGCTTCACTTTTTTGGTACCGTACTGCCTTGACATGAAATGGTGCACTAGGTAACCCAACCTTGCTCACTCCCTCGTCGTCGTATCACCGCTTGAAGAAAAGACATTAAAATCACATTAAAATGCAAATTTTCCTCTCCAAAAATCATTGAAATTATAAGCCAAAGTTGTTTCAACTGCCTGTATAATGATCGGATGGCGAGTATCGATCAATCGAATCCTACAGCGAAGTTGAGGTTGGAGAATAACTTTGAGAAAAGAGAAGTAAAAAAGAAAATGTGGAGCTTAAACTGGCTCAATTATTTTGGATAAATCTGTTGTAATTTTCCTACAAAGGAAATGAAAGATCCACTTGGAATCATGATTAAATTTTTGCGAGGTTTCGGTTGGTAAGGGGCATGTTCTCCACTAGTGCTCTACATTTGAAAAAATATATTGATTCTTTTTTGGTATATTTTAGGCTTTGGTGCTCACAGTAACTATATTTTGTTGGGTTGTACATGATTGATGTAATTTTATGGCAATTGTTAGTACAAATTCCATGAATATGGACTAATTTTTTAAGTTTTTGAAAGTTCTAGCTTGTGTAGGTTTTGAACTGGATAAATTGGAGTTAATTTAGGAAACTAAAACAATATTTCTCCTAATTTGTAGGATTTGTTGCATTTATCTCTTGTCCTGGTCTCCCTATTTTGTGTATAATACGACTAATTACTGAAATTAACTCCAAATGCTGCGATCATTTCTATGAAAACCCAATTACATCACATATAGTTTCCGTAAATTTGAGTAATTAATTATTTCCTTTATAGCAGTAGAATTATTTACTTACATGGGCATAATATAGACAGTATAGTTTTATGAATATTTGAATTATACACTTAAGTTAGCCCTGAAATTTTAGGAAACTGGTGCACTAAGAGATCCGAAGTTAAAGCAATTCATTACTAGTTGCATCAAAATTAGTCAAGAGCAACAAATGCAGAGTTGGAAAAGAAAAAGATGATTATATTCTCAAGTTCTCTATGATGCTTCAATCTGCTAAACAAAATTGGAGAAAAGCATATCAAGTACAGCAGGTATTCATCATTTATTATGAAGATAATGTGCATACCTACCTTTTTATGTCGATTCTTCATTCTATATTAGCAATAGTTTTCTTTTTATGTCAAATGGCATGTCCAAATTGAGGTCAGGTAAAAAATAAGATGCTCATCAACATGACTGTGTACTAAATTGAAATCTTCAACAAACAAACAAACCGAAACTAACTTCGTTTGTGATCAAATGTATAATCGATAATCGAAATCAACTAACAGCTTGTAATACTATTTAGGTATATTGCCTACCGAAATGGCTAAATTAAAACTACATCCACACCAGATTACTTTACAGATAACATGATAATACGGCACCTTTTTTCCCTTTCTACAAGGGTTAGAAATGAAATCATACAAACTTTCCTTTCATATGATTTCTTTTTTGAATTCCTGCATATTGCTAAAAAAAATGCAAAAGATTTTTGAAATTTTATCTATGATGTGTGAATTTGCAATCACTGAAAATGAAAGTTAACTGATACAAACATTTAACTAGCATTTCTTTGGAAATGTAAATATATATATAAAAGTATGAGGCTGATAATAATAAAGTAGTTTCTTTATGACTGACCAGGGCTATATAGAGTTGTACCATTTAGTGTCACTAATTTGAACCAGTTTCTGGTCTGCCTGACCCAAGTTATTGTGTGGTTCACTTTTTTGTTTGTTTTCTTTTTAAAGCTCATTATGTAATATTAGCATAATCAAGATGGGGGAAAAAACAGTAATCCGACATAAGCTGAAATTATAAGTTTACATTTTTGCAACTGCAGATGTGAATGTTGATACCAGCATCTTACTACATTTAGCAAGAAGGAATGGATACTCCTGCAATGGCTGGTAAGCTAAAATTATCATCTTAGTCCCACACCATCAAATATTAGTTAATAATTCCATACAAATATCAATTCTTCATCTAAACAATTGCTGAGCTTAGTAACGTGTTGTCAGACTGGTCACAGAGCAGCGAAAACTCCTTGCTTTCAATGGTGGATGGATAACCGTCTGTTGCACTTTGTTCCCACAATGGATTCGGTAACAATTCTCCAACGAACCCTAATTCTTTCCCATAATTTTTCCCACAATCTATTGGTAAAACACAGTAACTACTCTGTCAAGTCGTTGAACACTTATTGCCAAACTATTATATATCTCGAGTTCGCCGTATTAAAGTCTTTCCACATCCAGTTTAAAGTTGTTAGCATTTGGTCTGTTGGATATTTCTGTTATCTTGCATGTTACCTCGAAATTTTTAATTAATCCACGTTTTACACTAGACCACTAGAGTTTCTTCAGTATCAAATCCAGGGGCATTTTTAGTGAATAGTTTATTGACATCTCTTAGGATGTATTGTTATTTTACTTTTTGTTATTACTAATGCTTCATTTGCTTATATATAGTGAGCCATGATACGGCACATATCCCACTTTATTGGTATAAATGTCATTGCTCCTTGTGCACTTTATAATATATATTTTGTTGATCTTCTAGCCCGTATCCATCAAAGAGTAGATTTTCTAGCAAGATACTTAACGAGTAAATCTATGATGCTATAATCAGGCCAACATAATTTCTCTGACTTACATTAATTGTTCAAGTCATCTTGTCGAAATGATCCTAGTTAACCATAGAAGCCTAGCACTATGTGAACAAAATAAATCCGTTCGATATTATTTCAAAACGATGTCTGAACTTAGGAGTACAATAAATTTGTTGCTGATTGAACCTAGAATCACTTGTTCCGTAAACCAATGCCTTGTCCTTTTATCCAAAAAACTCTTATCATTTGAATTCACGTAACATTGCAATTTATAAAATGTTTCTAGATGATTATTAATTGAGTTTTTTGTTGCAAAATTATATTATAGAGCATATTTGGAGGGAAGATGATACTTAAAGCATGACGTTAGTTCAGCTCTGAATGTCCCGACGTAAAATTTTCATATTTTACATCAAAAAATTAAGGCCTTCCTGTCTGAATGCCCTGCCATGATTGATTTAGGCTAGGTGTACGAAATGATTTGTTCAACGGTGATTATTAGTTTGTCTAAATCTAGGAAAGAATAAAATATATGGACTTTTGGGATTGAATTCAAATTTTCTTGTTTCGCAGACCAGCAGCTCATTCGGTTGGTCACAATCCACTAATCCTATCTTTGGAGTAAACATAAAATTACGTTTCATACAGTACTTTAGGATGTTGCAGTTTGAACTGGAAAAGGATGTTATGAATTATGGCTGTTACAATGGTAGTCAATTCAGAAAAAGCACCATAAGGCTCAAAACTGTATAAATTAAAAAAGATGGAATAAAATTGCTCCTCATAACTGCTTTAGTCTTACAGAAAATAGTTGTAGACCATGGGACATCATATGCTTTTTATTAGTATAAGTGCTACTTCTTATGTTCAATTTTTAATATCCATTCTGAGTTTTTAGGATTTATGCGGTTGTATGATATAATAAATTTGCAGATTTAGTAGAACACTGAAGAACTTGCTATGCTTGATAGTGTAGACGGAGGATAACTGTTAGAACGGCATATAGCAGTAGCCATAAGTCGAGCAGCTAATATGCTCAGATATTACACTAGTGCAGCTGATAAAATACACAAAGAATGATACTGAAATTATCCATAAAGTATCAAGGTATACAAATTACAATATACCTTTATGCAATAGAAACATATCTATATGCTCTATATCATGACATCAACATATACCCGATTTACTGATATAGTTATTGCTTATTATTCGATTTGTAAGATGTATTTTACCAGGTTTTTATGTAAAATTGTGTTATAAATTCGATTTTGTGGTAAAATAAGATACTTAAAACAAATGCTTAAATCCATTGCGCCACAGAGTAAGATTTGAGGTTCGGCCAAAACATTAAGATTATGATCGTTTTAGTTTCAAGAGGGAGCTAAACGAAATTGCATCTCAGTAAGAAAACTAGAAAGTTTCAAAATTTTATAGAAGGAACAAAATAATCATAATTTGAGTTTCAAATATATGAATATTCAAAATCTAAAATTTTAACTTTGGAAACGTACAAAGCACAAAATATATGAACAGTGTAACCAAAAAAAGTTGAAATTAGAGTAATGAATAAGCAGGACAAATTTTTGATATAGGGTTTTAAAAAAAAACGTATTCTAGCTTTAGGCCTCATTGAAAACCAATGGCAGAATTATGCTTGATTTTGTATAGCTTGCGCGGTTTTAAATTACGCAAGCTTTAAACTATAATTGTAGCTTGCGCCATTTTAGATTACACAAGTTATAGTTACAATTTAAAGCTTCTCCAATTTTAAATCTCAAGCTATACATAACCATGTATATTTCTTCAATTGGTTTTTGGTGTGACCTTGGAATAAGTTTTTGTTGAATGCCTATATCAAAAATTTGTTCGAGTAAATATTTGTTAGTGTTATGGATATTTATAAATAGTCAGCATTGTTGGTTAATATCTTATTTCTTGACTAAAGTTAAATTATACATGTTAATGTAAATAAAAATAGCTATAATTATATAAAAATAAATAAAAAAGTTGAAATTGAAATTTATAAATTATATCAAAATTCTTAAAACAACAAAAGTTCGAGACCGAAAATGAAATCTCGAAACTTGCCATAGAGTCGCATATCTTGTTATTCGAATTTATATAAAATACAATTCATAAAAATACCTTTATACGCTTTTACGTTAATATAAAAATGTCTACATTCTATATCATAATACCAACATGTACCCGATTTATAGGTATAGTTGATATTGCTTATTGTTTGACACACGCACACATAAATACATACATACACAGATACACACACATTGCTGGAATTTTTTGTGCACAATTCCATTATAAATTTTATTTCGTTATAAAATAAAATTCTTGAAGTAGGAATTTACGATGCACCAGTCAGTCCAACTATTTTTTTCTGTAATTTCCGTCAAAATATTGAAGCTGATCTATCTGAATGCCATTAGATGGTTATAGCAACAGTGAGCCAAGTGTATGTAGTAAATTGCTGTTCAACACAATTTTGAATTTGTTTGAATGTGGAAATTTTTTTGATACAAAACGACCTCGCTAAGGATCAAGCCCATAACATTTGATTTTGTAGACCAACACCTTATCCTTTGGGCCAAAGGTCACTTATCTTATTTCTTAAATCCTAAAGTCACATTCCCATGATATAATATTAGATACTACAATTTTAATTGATTTAAAAAAGGATGTTTTCAGCATTGACATGAATCCAATTTATTTGTTGTTTCTTTGTTTCCCATTTGTTATAAATATTTTGCTAAGCTTTTTTTTGGTCAAAATTTCTATAATAGAGTAGATTTGGTGAATAGATAAAATATTTGAAGTAGGAAGTAGTGATTAAGCATGTCAATGGATATTCAAAATATTTGAATCCATCCACATTCATATGTGAAAAATGAAAAAAAATATCGAAAATCAGAAAGAAAAAATACATGTGTGGATGCATCCGATAAAATTTTACACGTGCTTTTAAATTTCTTGTTTATGAGCGGATAGACGAAAATCAGATATCCATTTGATATACGTAGCTACGAAGATCTGATAGCCTGAAATGGTTTCAGATGCTATTATGAACATGATACTATACGTATCTATAGTCGACCGTTGTGAGACCTAGCTGTGATGCTCTAATTAGGCCAACAGTTATCTTCATGATTTACATAACAATATTATGATTATCCTTTTGAATGTCATTGTTTGATGACGGTTATCTTGGGTAGCCGGATAAGACATTGCTAATCAACATGATTTCAAATTTATCATAATTATCTACAATGGCCAACTCACAAAGGTGCAGAATCTTTTTGTAGACTTGGAGCATGATGTGTGGATTTTGTGTAAATGTACATCACTAATTTTTTAAATATATTCATTATACTTTGTAGTTGATTCAACATGATTGATAAAGTTTATGTTTGTTTTACCAAAAAATATTCCACTAAGATTTTTTGTCATTTCGCAAAATTATCGTTGAAGTATAATGCAATATGACAAGAATTTCATGTACATAAATTAGTTTAGAAGTCCAACCTGATTTTGAACTTATCATAGTTATTAATGGGGATTGGGTTAGAAAGGTGCAAAACCATCTTGTAACTTTGATGCATTGCAGCTGCTTTTTTTGTTAGTACACATGTATTAATTTTTTGTATAATTATTATATATCACCTTCAATTCAAAAAGACTAGTATAATTTATATTCCTTCACTAAAAGAAATTAAATAATGTTTGTTTTTTATAATTTCATAGAAATCTTCTAATTTGAAAATTCTATTTCTTTAAATAAATTAAACTACATTGAAAAACCTCTAAAATAAATTAAAAATATCTTAAAGAGACTTTGGGGAAGTTCTATTTTTCAAAAATGTCAAAACCTTCGAAAAAAATTCATTTTTTTATAAAATATGAGAGGTTTACAAAAACATTAATATTTTTTTCCCGCACCTTTTCCTCAAATCTCTAAAACCTCAAGCCAATTGTTTTATATATTTTTAAACAATGGGATATAGACGTAATTGAGATATATAGTTTTATAAAAAGGACCCAGTTTTTATGTTTTCCTTTTAAATACTCAAATATATTGAAAAATAATATTCCAAGAAAGTCAAAATTTAAGAAATAGTTCCACTTTTAGAAAATAATAATTAAATATCAATTCTTTTGAATTCAAATTTTGTCAAAAACTTCAGATTGTTTCGAAAAATATATTCATTATTTCCTAATGTTTAAATTTCTAAGAATGTTTGAAACATCTTGGAAGGTATTGATGAAAAATTAAGATATTTAAAGAGATTTAAAAAAATCCGAGTAAAATATAAATAATTTTTAAATGTCAGAATAACTCAAAATGTTGGCAATTCACTCATAAAATTAAAAATTATTAAAGAAAACATTTTTTCAGTAAATTCAAAATATATGTCAATTTTTTTAAATATTGGGAGAAATTCTATTTTTCAGAAAATGTCAAAAGATTCAAATCCTTCGATGAAAAAAAATTCATTTTTATAAAATATCAAAAGTTTACAATAAATTACTTATAATCTTTTGCTCGGCCTTTCCTCAAATCTCTCAAACCTCCAACCAGTCGTTTTATACGTTTTTAAACAATGGGATATAGATAAAATTGAGATATTATAGTTTACTAGTATTACCGCACAACAGTGGAAAAACTGACCGTTAAGTTGTATAATATCAGATAAAAAAATATTGTTAATTTTTTTCTTAATTATGAATTTGACCTGCATTTTGAATGAATTTTAAATGGAGAAGGTCATCATTTAAAAAAAGTAGACTTTTTGAAAATACTATTATATACTTATTTATAGATTTATGAATTAAAAATAACAAATCTGTCAAATCAAAGAATGAATTTTAAATTAAAAGATCTATAAAAATAAAATAGCAAACTTTAAAATAATACAATGCATTTTCAAGATGCTCGGTTGAGTGCAAGTAGCATACAGGAAATGAAATATTACACATAACACTGATGTAATGTGCATTATAAAATTCAGCAAAGGTACGCAGAAACAATGAAGATTTTTAATTTTATCATAAAGCCGTATATTTTCTTTTATAGTTTAATATTCACAACTGAACTACAGGTTATTGATCTATATTAAAACATATTTTAATATCATCCGCAACTATTATTATTTGCATTTGGTTGCAGATACCACCATTCAGGCATGCAAAATCTTGTTTTCTCTTTCTTCCTTCTCTTGCCATTATTTTTCTTCTTTCCTGTAGTGTTTAAGTCCAGCTACTACTGAATAATATCATTCACACTATAGCTATCGATTTAAAATGGCTTTTGACATTTAATCTTGAGTAAAAAGGGTTGAAGTTATATGAATTATTAGAAACAAATTTATTTTAATGTTAAATCATATACATTATACCAAATAAGGACGGTTGTCATGACTGTTGTAGACAAGATTTGTTGCTGGTGCAACACCTTTTTTATATTAATTTATTTGGATCAACAACATTGTCGCAACTAAAAATCTTTAAAAAAAGGGTTGGATCCAGTTTTAAAGAGTAATAAAAAATCGTCAATTTTATCCAAAACAGATTTCAGTTCTAAGATTTAGAAGATTCGAGTCTACGGGAATCAAAAAAATCCAAATAAACCCATATGTTTAATCAGAAATACAGAAACATTCAGTTAACCAACAGAACCAACCAAAAATTACTATCATTTTTTCACTTTGAACGATGAATATTTAATAAAAATTGTAAATATGATGCGAATATAACAAAGATAAATGAGTCAGAAAAAAAAGATGTATTTTCTTGTGAGAATTGGATTCACGATATCGTATAACATTAAAATTTCCAGCTAAAAATATATACCAATTTTAATTATGGTTGTGATTCAAACCCATGATTATATTGAAACTTTCAGCTAAAAATATGTCAATTTAATGAATAGGCTTTCATGGTTGTTCCATTGTGGTTTTGCAGCATTGTAGCCACAAAACACAGTCTGCGATAGGTAGTGATGTCTACGATGCTGATATTTGACCGTGGTATCTGTGCAATATCTGTAGAAAATGTTTCTAAAAATTTAAATCGAAATTTTGTAATCAATTATTTAAACCGGACCAACTGTATGGTGGTATGCTAGGTTAACTAAGAAAAATTATATAAAATAATCCCCACCACGGGGAGTGGGATAAGGCTAATAACAAAAATAAACTGAAAAATGGACGCAATGTATGTGAATTCCCCTGCAAAACTTTTAAGAGACAACTACCTATGTTTTCTGGCTGATCAAGAATATTGCCAGGTAAAAGAACTGCAAAGATATCAGATCATACATGATTATGCCTTCCTTCGAAGGACAACCTATGTGCAATGCGAGGTAGATCAATTTTTACATAATTTTTTTTCTTCCCTTTCTAGAAGATATCTGGTTGTAAAAAACGTTACATAAATTATAGTCTGTTAAAAAAAAAGCAACATAACAAGAACACAAATTGAATATGTAACATTTGAAAATCCAAATTCTTACACTTTGGACTTAAAACTGGATCCCTTAATTGGAAGCATGCCGCATCTATCGCACCGAACGCCTGTGTAAAATAAACTCTCTACCGCAAAGTGGGAGCTTGGAATAAAAGACATCGAAGAATGAAGTGCCCCGTCTTCTCTATTATTTAGTATTAGGGTGAATCGGTGATTCAGAAGAAATCTGATTCTCATTTAAAGTATTTTTATCATTATGCATTGCAAGTGTAGATGAAGGATTTGCTGGAGCATTTCCACAATTTTGCTCCAAAACATATGGTTCATGTACAGTAACAATATTTTTTCCACGAATAGAAGAACTACCAAATTATGTACCTTCACAGTTGTCTGTGTATTTTTTTTAGCTGCAACAAGTAATTCGTCAAGTGAAGACAATGGTCTAGCTGCATTTGCAGTCTATCCAGGATTGCTCTGATTTTTAACCGAATAAGCAATTTCATTGGTTATCTGAGGAGGCAAATCCCATGGTTTTGATGCACAAGGAGCATTAAGATCCAGTGGATTACTTTGCACAACATTTGTAGACGGTGTGCTTGATTGTGAATCACAAATGGGGTCAGCTTGATTTACGACCTTAGAGACTTGATCAACAAGGTTTGATAGTGCAGGCAAGAAAGACATAGCTTTCTTTACATCCTTATGAATATTATCCAGTACGCTTTTAAATTGCTCAGATTTTATCACTTCAGAAGTAGGAGAATTTGATATAGCTTTATCTGCAACATTTAACAGGTTCAAGAGCGCTGTCATGAGTGGATTTGTAACTGGTTCTGATTGTGCGTTGGTGACAGGTGCAGTTTCATGCTGTGAAGATTCAGCCGATGATGTGTCCGGCTTTGACTTCAACTCAACAATTATTCGGAGAGGGTTCAAGCGCTGACTGATAATTAGGGGCGAGCAATATTTGGTTGGAATCGAACTAAGCGACCAAACCGGTTCATTTCGGTCAGTTGAGTTCGGTTATGAAATTATATCGATTTAAAATCGGTTTGTAAAATAATTTCATTTTGGCTATTGGTTTAACTGAATTAACCGAACTTTTATTATATTATCCAAATTCATGGAATTATAATACCCTTAACAATTGGTTTAGCAATAAAAAATAAAACTTATCCATTAAAGATATGTTAATTTTTCTTATAAACTTAAAATAAACACTCAAAATAGTTTATATAAACATAAATATATGTTTTCCACTGATTAAATCAATCATTTGAATACTAATATATGGTAAATTTCTTAATTTCTTAGTTCGGTTAAATCGCTAACCGACCGAATTAACCGAAATTAATCCGGTTTGGTTCGGTTTTGAATTTTTCAGTTTGACATTTTTTAGCTCAAAACCGATCGAACTGACCGAACGCCCACCCCTACTGATAACAGCATCGAAAAGTTCACCATCATTGTCTAATGTGACAATGCACCTATCTACATCAGTACATGTCAGTATAAGGTCGGTATCATGGCTGAACTTGAAAAGCGAGCAATTTTTTGCTCTAAGTTTGGTCATGTTGTGATCCATGAGCCTTAGATGGACGTGAGCTCCAATTCGTCCAAGCGTATCTCCATGTTAACCTAAAATGTGAGGAAAAGCAAAGGTGAAAATTCAATACAGGTGTGCATGCAACTGAGTGAGTACTAATAATATGATACATAATGAGGTCTAATACATTAATACATAGCATAAAACCGATAGAGTACTAACAGGCAGTTTCCTAAAGCATTACGGCGGTAATAGTAGGACAAAGTTCGGAGATAATAAAGTCATATGTCAAAGTTAATCCCTTCTTATATAAAGTAGATTGCACACTAAAGAGACTGGTGGGTATTCAATGATGCATCTCATCAAACTGTGCACAACAGACATACTATGATTGTAGTACTTTTTGAATAGTAATGAACTGTGTACTCTATAGAATTAAGTTTCTATACATATTTTTTAAACGACCATCCAAAATAAGCTATTTAGAGAAATAGTGTCTACAAAATACATAAATTAAAAGAGAAGGAACCTTATACAAACTGTGTTACTATGTTAGTATCATAAATTGTTTGGAAGTAAATGAGTATGCGTGAACAATAACTGTATCGTATAAATGATTGCCATCACAAGTGCAAGAAAAAATTATTATCTAAACTAGCAGGTACACACTCATGGGCAAGAGGAACATAAGATAAAAGCATATGATTCTGATGAACTAGAATAGCAGCACCAAGCAATACCTAACACCACCTTGACGCACAAAGGTGTGACAATATCTGACAGAGCTGTCATGAAAAGGAAGAAGAAAAAAATTGCTGCAAGCCTTAGGTTCCAAAATTGGACCCCATGTTCAGTCCAAGGTAATGATAATAAAATCAGTGCTTAATCAGGAATCGTGAAATTATCTTTTCTATGTTATTAATGCTCAAATTAGGAAATGGGTCAAAGGGGCCGGCAGGCAAACCTTATATAAAACCAATTCTACTCATCTTAAATTCAATCGGAAACTTCCATGATATATGAGACAGATGGCCCTAATGTATAGTTTAGCTGGAACCATTTAAAGAAAAATTTGTTGGAAGCAGAAATATAAACAAGTAAATCAGTATCAATAGATAATTCTTACATACATGTCCAGAACTCACCATCAAACCTTTTAGATGTCCAATTTAGACAAAAAATAATAAAGCTAGAAATTAACGATTTTAATCGATTCATGCACTGATGCACTCCATAAATCACATATAGCTTCAAATCTTCCAACAAAACCATTAAAACAGTCCACAGATTTTAGAAAAAGTTGTTAAAAAACATACCTTGATGATAAGATCCCACAGCTCAGCATGTTGCTCCATTTCAGAGACGAAAAAAGAAGGGAGTATTGGGCAAGCCAACGTAAGACGTAACCGAGAAGCTTAAGAAAATTAAAGAAAATCCTTGAATGTAAATTTGACCCTCATATTGATGGTACCATGACCTTAAATTTTACCCTCATGTTTATCAAGAAAAATCAAGCTATTAAGATCCATCATAGGGAAAATCGAAATATATTTTGAGTATTTAAATACAATTTTTGATACCTGATTACAACTCATGATGATCAGCTCGCAACGTGAAGTAACTAAATAGCGATGAAGTTGTTGATCTGGTGATCCGGTTAGGTTAGCCGATGGTGAAGACGGGAAGAATCAGAGTTTGTTTGAATATATAGTAGTGGAGACTGGGGTAGCCGACTGTAAAATTGAGGAAGGAACAATATACTTAAAGCATAGAAATAACAGAGCGAAAAATTAGGCATTCAATTTGGAGACGACGGAAACGGGAAGAAGATTACGAGATAGAGGGCGTATAATTTGGACTTTGGAGAAATTGATTTTGGACAATGACAGTAAACAAACCTCTCTAACGGTCGGTTTGATAAAAAGGACTTAGTTTTTATGTTTTCTTTTTAAATGCTAAAATATATTGAAAATTAATATTTCCAAGAGAGTTGAATTTCTAGAAATGGTTCAACTTTTACAAAATAATATTTAAATATCAAATAAATTTATTCTTTTGAATTCAAATTTTGTGAAAAGGTTCAAATTGTTTCAAAAATACATATTCATTTTTATAAAAACCAGTTGTTTTACACATTTTTAACCAATGGGATATAGATAAAATTGAGATATTATAGTTTTATAAAAAGGACTCGGTTTTTATGTTTTCTTTTTAAATGCTAAAATATATTGAAAATTAATATTTCCAAGAGAGTTGAATTTCTAGAAACAGTTCAACTTTTAGAAAATAATATTTAAATATCAAATAAATTTACTCTATTGAATTTAAATTTTGTGAAAAGGTTCAAATTGTTTCAAAAATACATAATTCATTTTTTCCAAATGTTTAAGTTTCTAAAAATGTTTGAAATGTTTTGGAAAGTATTGATGAAATTTTAAGAGATTTAAAAAGTCTGTGTAAACCATAAAGAAATTTTAAAAAGCCAAAATAACTCAAAATGTTAGCAATTTGCAAATTAATGTAAAAATTAATAAAGAAAAATGAAGAAAGCATTGTTTCAGTAAATTCAAAAGATATACTAAAAAAAATTAAATACTAAAAGAATATGTGAATTTTCCAGAACAATTTTAGTAGCCACATAATAGTCATATCATACGTATTCTTAGACCATTTAAAATAACAGAAAATTATATTTTGGCTATCTTAAATATGCTTTTGTATCTTCGCAGGTATTTGCACTATGTAATCAAATGATTACACCACTCTTTCGAAATCATATGTATCAAAGAGTGAAATATATCATTCAAAGTTTTTTTTATAAAATATTTGGTTTTTGATCTTATCATTTAATGTAGTTTGATGGGTTTGGCAAGGTTTAAGCATGTAAACTAATTGCAGATATTACATTTCTTTATAATTATTGTAAAATATGAACAAATTTAGACAAATATTTAATAAAATCATCGCTGAAAGGGCAGAGTCGCATCCAACCTACAACCTTATATTTAAGTATGAATTTGAACACATATGGACACAGAGTAGTTGTATATGGATCTAAAATAATTTTGTTAACACCTTTTGAGGATGTTAAAATGACTTTGAAGATTGACTTGTGGATTTGAAAAATATGCTGGGACCTCCAAATATCTAACAGTCATTTTCATAGTTATTTTAACACTCTTAAAAAGAAGATTAATAGCATTGACCTTCAATTTGTTTAACAAGAAAAGATGCGTGACATTATAAATGGTAAGAATGGTGGGAAAACGCGGTAAATGATCTTACGTCTTTTTAGTATCACGTCTTTTCTATATTTGATCCATAATCTAAATGCAATTCATAAAAGAAAATCTGAAACTTATATACATAAAATAAGTATTTTTTAGAATTTATTTTAAATCAACATTTAAATAAAAGAAATTGGATTTCATAAATATTTTTAATGGATTTTATTATGAAGTTTTGATATTTTTAAAAGAAAAACCTTAAATTTTCTTCTTCTTTGGATTCTTTTAACCTTTTCTCAGAAAGAATTGATTAGTAAAAAATGTAGCTTCTACATATCATTTTGTATTTCCTTTGCTTTCATTTTTTTATAAATAAAATGAAAAATTGTTCTTTTTTTAGCAAATGCTAAATATTTTGAATATTCTATAGAAAATTTTGAATTTTATTTGAAAAGCAACGAAATTCTATGAAAAGTATTGAACTCCTTTCCAAAAAACTAGAACTCTTTTGGCAAATTTAAACTTTCCGTTGTATAGTTTGTTTTTTAATTTTGCAAACTTTTTGTTGATTTTATCCATGATGTGTGAATTTGCAGCCACTGAAAATGAGAGGTTATTGAAACACACATCAAACATGTAGTATTGTGTAAGTGTAAACAAATATAGTACAAGAACGCGAATGATAATAAAGTAGCTTGTCTTCGTAAATGATCGGGGTAATATCGAGTTGTACCGTTTGGTTTCTGTAATTTGAATTACTTTCTGGTCTGCCTAATCCAAGTTATTTGGAAGTTCACTTAATTGTTTTATTGACTTATAAAGCTCATTATGTAATTAGCTTAATCAAGATGTCAATTCCTGAAGTAATTTTTTTATGGAAAAAAAAACAATAATCTGACATAAGCTGGAATTAAAATTTACATTTTTGCAACTACACATGTGAATGGTGATACCGACATTCTACTACATTCAGAAAGGGCTAATTGGTGCTACTACAACAACCAATAAGGTAAAATTGTCATCTTAGTTCCACATTGCAAAATTTTAGTGAATAATTCTGTACTAATATCAAGTCCTCACCTGACCAATTGCTGAGCTCAGTAAAGTGAGCTTGTGACCAAGCGGGATTAAAGTGATGGAGTGTTGGGTAATAATTTTGAATTCAATCACCAAATATATTTTACAAGCGTTTTTCCATTGACTCAACAAACGATTTTATAAATCTATGATCACACAGTAGAGTCATGTATGACCAGACAATTAAAAACGCATAGAGAATCACACACATACACAAGGACCAAATTACCCTTGCAAACACAAAGAAAGAGCAAAATACTATCAGAGCCAGGTTTCAATCCTGGGACCTGTGGGTTATGGTCCCACCACGCTTCCGCTGCACCACTCTGATGAACAATAAACTTCAAGAATTGCATTATTCAGAATAAAGCGCAAGCTGCTCCTAAATTCTATCCCAAAGCGTATTATCTTGTATTGTATAGAGCATGAAAGATATTTCGTCCACAAAATCAGTAAATTGTATTATCCATACATATTAAACTCTATGCATCATCATATCATCACTTGTAGCCAAATCAGTCTGAGTTTGATATGTCAACATATCACCAACCATATGTCGACATAAAGTTGTTTCAAACTTAAAATAAACTTGGATTTTCGAAGTGAAGTAGTGTTAAAAGCGTTCAGAAAATACTTTATATTTTAAGCGCTGAAGGACTTTGTTTCATATAGTGATTGTTTACATGGACCTAAGATACACAAATAAACATTATAAGATACTCAAGTAAATATTGTACTTGATTTTCTTATATTTGATGCATTTATCGCAATTTCTAGTATTCCTCTTCTTTTCACATTAATGTCTTCAGAATCAAACTAGTATTTCATAAAATAAAATAAAAAAAGGTCCTAGTATTGCCACTGCCACTACAAATTCTTAGTAATATATAGTAGTATGTTATAACTTTTAAGCATTGTTACCCTCAAAATCACTATAAGCTCTTCAGTCTATGCATATATTTTTTCCCTTCTTGTTATCGTGCCTAGTGTCACCAAGTGTACATATATTATTGTATTTCCAATACTGATCCCGTATATGCCTGCATAAGCAGTGCCTGCCTGGTTATTCTCGAGAAAAGATTTTCTTATGATATATTGTTTACCTATGCTAACAGGTGAATGGAGATTATCTGCTAATTTTTTCCTCTGATGTATGAAATTCTATTTAATTGATTCCTTATGTTTCATTTTTTATAAGTTCACCCCCACTGTTTCGAATCTCGTTTATCTCATCTGAGATCTCGCTCGAGATCTCATTTTATAACTTAAGCGAGACGAGATTTAGTGAAACGAGACATTAAATTTTTTTTATATCTTATTTGACACCCATCTCGTCCAAGATACTAAGATCTCAAGCAGAATTTGAGATAAATCTTAATACAAGATCTCATGTGAGGATGTTTTTCTATTTACATATTTCTTTAACTTCTTATATGGCTCCAAAAGAAATTGCACGCTAATGACTTTTTGCTAATTCTCCAATTCCAATTTATTTAACGAGTAAGAAAAAATATATGACTTATTGTTTATTTTCTATTTTTAATATTCAAATGAGTAGAATCCATCTAATCAATATCAAATCTATCATGTAAACACTCTCATCTAAGAAGAAAAATTAATATTATCGTTCATTATGAATTATGTACGATATTAAGTTTGTATTTAGATAACAATTATAGTGAAAATCTTTATAATATCAATTTTGGACACTTAAGTTACTCCAAGATAGTCCCGATATAGACTTTCAAATCTGAGATATCAACCCGAGATGTACACCCGAGATACACTCATCTCACTCAAGATCTCACCCGATATGAGATATTATGTGTAGAATTCCCAAGATGAGACGTGACCGAAATTCGAGAGTTAAAACCTTGTTCGCCCCTTTATCATATAATGTTTATAATGTGCAAGAGCAGTCGTCTTGTTTTCATAACGTGGATCATAACTCAATTGGATTGAAGGTGGTGTATCATGTGAAAAAAGCCATTAGGGCTACAGGGGACCTTGACTATCTTAAAGTTAACTCCATTATTCTACCAATATATTTAATTTATAAATTTCATAGTATATCTTTACTGCCTAAGCTAATTAGAATAATGAAGTACCTGTTTTTAGAGTTGGCCCTTAACTTTTTCAATAATTTGTTTTAGTAATTTTGATGGTACATGCTGAATTGTTTTAATGAAAAAGTAAAGGAACATAAATGTGTATGTGTTAATCAGAAAGTAAAGGGGTTTGAGAATAGTAAACTACTGTTAAAACAAAAGTTATCTGGATGCAAGGTGCAGCTCTATAATGTTAGATAATTAAGCCTACTAGGATTTTTGATGTAGAATATGCATAAACTAATGACTGAGAAGCTCTATATTGTTAGCAAATTAAGCCTACTAGGATTTTTGATGTAGAATATGCATAAACTAACGACTGAGAATCACTTACTGGGTTCAAGTTCGCCTGGGTATGGAAGTGTCGAGTTATAAGTTGGTCTGAATTTCTTTATATTACTAGAATTGGAGTGGAAGGGTAACCACATCAGAATTAATCTAATAGGCGTTACGTTGTTACTTGTTATTCGTAACGTTTGAAAAATGTTACGAAATTATTATGCAACAACGTCAGAAAAATGTTACTAAATTTTCTAACATCTACGTCAAAAAGGCGTTACGAAACTGTATACACAAATTGTTAACGGTAACATTACAAAAGTGTTACAGAACTGTTACAATTATGTTGCAAATTACAACAACAAACTGTCACAGGCATGTCGTCAAGGTTTTAAATTTCAGATATCAATCACGTTTCGTTTCGACGATTTTAGTGACTCGGTATCGTCTCGGGGGAGATCTCGGATGCCAATATTGGATTTACATATTGGACCTTAAAGTTCATCTCGAGACCATATCGACGTATATTTCAATGTTTCATGTTTAAAATTAATTTGATTATGCAGTAATATTTACATATACTAAAATAAATGAAAATTTAAGCTTACTTGATTTGTAAAATCACACCATATACCATGGACAACACAACATAAAAGCAAGCACATGTGACTCGACTAACAGCATTTTCATGCGCTACATTGTATCAAGATTTGAACGAAAATACTCATGATCTGAAGTAAATATGAGATTAAGTTAGAAAATGAATACATGCAAGTGTCCAAATGCGAATTTTATAAAACCAAATCAGTTCATACAATACAAAAATATGATAAACAATATTAAAGAACAATATCCATGAAGTTTACACAACACCAAAAGTTTAAAACAAGTAAACAACACATATATATCTAATTAAACATTACAAAATTATTGAATGAACGCCACTTACATAATTAAAGTTTTAAACTGACATAAACCATGAATACCAACATAACAGCAGGAAACACTACCCATCGTGATTGCAATACTTCCTACCACATAAACAAGGAAATTCTACCCTTCATGCTTGCATTATTTCTTGCTGTAAAGCATTCACAACGCCGCCAATATTCACAAAATAAATGTTTGAATAACATATAATGTTTAAGCAAAGAAAGTAATAGTCTTAACCATGAAATTATACTTGCAAATTAAATCTATTTGCGAATTTACTTTAAATTATACTGTAAATTCAATTTTTGAATTTCATTAAAATAGAAAAAACCCTAATTTACAAATTTACATACCTGTAAGATGTAGAGAGATTGATCGAAGACGAAGCTGCAGGCTGTCAAAAGTAATCGAGCAATCAGAAATTGGAAGCAATCGCGAGCTGTTTGAAGTTGGAAGATGGAGTTCGATTTTTTTAGAAGAGGGAGTTTGATTTTTTCTCTGGAGAAGAGGAAGTTCGATATTTTTGATGAGCAACATGATTTTTGAAAAGTTTAATTAGATAATGGAAATGGTTGTCCTTTTTTGAATTTGGGTTGTGACGGGCCTATATCTTTTATAAAAAAAATATCAGGGATAAGTTTAATAATAAGCATAAATCATAATCCACACAATGCTATACTCACTGTAAATAAAGTACACAATGCTATACTCAACACAATGTTATACTCAACATAAAATATAATCAATACAATGTCATACTCAACATAAAATATAATCAACACAGTGCCATAATATATAGACAAGTACATATAATAATAGCATCATTACCAACATAATATGCAACCAACTATCGTAATGCGTGAAAAATAATAATATAAACTGAAACATCTATATGCAGCACATCAGTCTATGTGATCGGAACCACTATCAATCTCCTTTTCGTCTCCACTGTCGTCGTCACTGTCGTCGTTGACGTCATCAAAGTCGTGAGGCTCGGGTCCAGCATGAAGCTGCTCCTGAAGCTGTTGAATTTGGGTCTGTAATCCATGTATCTACGCATCATACTGAGTCGGCTACTGCTGGACCGCAGTCTATCATCCGTGTATCTATCATAATCCATGTACCGAGAAAACTGATATGCGCACAAAAAAAATTATACATAGGTGGAGAATACAAGGATAAGTAATTTAAATAAAATTTAAAATCCATACAAACCTGATGAGGTTGATACAATCCGATGGATGGTACACCCATAATAGCGTCATTTGGAGGATATTGCAAGGGATACTACACCACCTGAACGTGTACATCGTATGCTCTAAATAAATGAGGAGGGGGGCCGAACGTAGGAGGCTGCATGTACTGAGACGATGTAGGCTCAAAGATAGAAGGCGGTAGTGGAACTCCATCATAAGAGGTATGCGGACCAATATGATCGGTGTTCAAACCCTGAATATGGTCGGGCAACAACACACAAGCACGTGGGGCTACTCGAGCCCAATATGATTAAAAGTCTCTCGGAACTGTAAAAGGCTCGCCATCCACCCATCCCGCATCCCTCATCGCAAGAATATAAGCTGGTCCAATCCTAATATCACCATACATATCATCTCATGGAAGCGGATCGGACGGAATGTGAACTATATCGTACAACTGTAGCCAACACCGCTCCTTTAAATACCATATGAATGAACATGTAGGAACCTGAAAGCAAACTGCGTCGCGACATGGAGAACTGAAAATTGAGTGGATGATAAGGACCGAGCTTTAGGAAATGTAAGTACCGATTTCATGGACGAACGACAATGTTACCGCACCGCCTTATATCCATCTGCTGTCTAGCCTCCATCAGCTCATTGTGCATCCTTTGTGCAACACGAGACAAATGCATAGGAGGACCCCAACGATGCAATATAGGGAAGTAAATATAAGTTGTGACATTCGCTTCTGCAATAAGTCGGGGTGTATATTGGCAGTATACTTGTAGTACCAAAATCCATACATCTGTCTAGACTGTCGAAGCACATAAGTATACAATGTTACGTACAGATAACCGATAATAGCAGTACCGTATGCATATATATGCAGTCCATCCACATCTACTAATCCAGCCAAAAAGCCAAGCATAATAGTACCCTTATTGTTGTTAAAATATGTAGATCCAAAAATGAATAATACGAAGGCACAGATAACCGGAGTGTTCATATCCTCAATGGCCATGTACTCTACTATATATCGTTGCAGACAAGTGAGAGTAAAAGCTTCTTCTCTAACCTCCTCATCGTCCAAAATTGGTAAATAAGCTGAATATGACTCGAAACCCTCAAATGAACTATCAAATGGAATGGGGAGACGGTCTGATCGACCAACCTCTATGTTAGTAAGCATATGAAAATCTAAAGGAGTCAATCCTACCTCAAAATCAGGGAAATGAAATGTGTCAGTGGTAGGCCACCATTTCTCATTGAGGGCCTCTACAAGGCAGTGATATACGTGTGCAAATCTAGGTAAATCCAGAAATTCACCAAAAGGCGACGCGTGTAGCCTATCCAAAATCAGCTGTGATAACTGATCAAAATAATCAGACATACATTTATATCAACTATCTCGCATCGCTACGTGACGAACCTAAAATTATGAGTGTTTAATGTTAAAATAAACAAACAATTATCATTCATATACACTTACAAGGTTGTTCATTAATCAACAAAGAAATAAATGAATACCTGTGGCGTTGCTATAGCTGCAGTAAGTTGATGCGAAATAATAGGGGCAAGTCGTGCAAGGATCGAAGAATGTCTGGAGTCATGGTAGCATCAGGAGGGGCATGAGCAGGTCCGATATTGACATCTGTCATATATCGAACGATCTGTCTACCAGTTTTGACCGGACGCGGCGGCATTTCGATGCAAAGTAAATTTACAAAAATTAAACGAAAAGGTTGAAAGAGGAGAAATGAGAGGAAGAGGGTTTTGGGCCTGATATAGGTGTTGGGCATCAGGCGCCTGTTCTACAGGCATCTGGCCTCATTTTTGTTGGAGAAATGAGGCCTCCAACATTTCAAAGTATGGAAAATCGTATTTCCATACCCCGAACTGTTGGACATGCTTTTAGTATCAAATTGTCAGATATTGGTGAAAATTCTATACAATTATCAATTCTTCACATGATCAATTGCCAATTTCAGTAGCTTCACCTTGTGACCAAGTGCGGCATTCAAGTGATGGAATGTTGGGTCATGTTGAATTCTTATCTTATAGATGTTTTAGAAAATATTATTAAGGCATGCGGATTATCATTTGGGAAATAACTTAGCTGCCTATTTCACACTTCTTAATTCTTATTATAGCAACATATTTTGCATGGTGAATTGCAGATATTATGTTTTGAACTGTATGCAAAATGCGCCCTGGTCTATGAAGAGAAAGCGCTGGGGCTGTAAGGAAGCTCGATCGTTATAAGGTTGATTCCATTATTCACATATAAGGCTTGTTTATGAGTTTCATGGTATATCTATACTTCTCCAGTTATGATAGTGTATTACCATATGTTTACTGAATCCCCCATTAATTTCAAGAGTTTGTCTTCAGTAAGTATGATGGTTAGTGATTGAATTTTTTTAAGGAAAAAGATCCATCTGATTTGCATTAAAAACCACTTTTGCTAGCTAGATTAGTTAATGTTCATAGAAAATTTAAGTGCTATGTTTATAATATTAGCCAGATTACTTGTAATGTTCACTAGAAATCTCGAATACTCTCTTTAAGGGATGTATTTGTAGTATCTATTGTTGTGCACAATTCGTGATGTAAATTGTAGTATTGGTTTGTGCTTACTGTAACGAATATACTTAGGGCTATCAATTGCTTCTTATTTAATGTTATGTTTTGAGCTGTATGCCGAAGGCAGCTGGTTAATGGCTCTTTTAATTGTTTACTTATAATGTCATTTAGAAACTGATGTTGGTATTGATGGTATGATGCAATGTTTAGATTTGTATGTTTCGCCTTGTAGTTGGTACATGTTGGTGTATTAGCCTACTACTTTTGGCAATTTCACATTGTTGTCTTATATTCTTTAATCATAATTGTACAAAAGAAACACTTTGCTAGCATGGAACACAAGGAGCGTTACATATGCATTAGGACTTCTATGAAACCACGTGTCACATCATTTTTACTTGCCTGAGGAACTTTGTGGGTCACCTAGACCCACTTTTCTCTGTCCCAATAGCCCTTCAAATTCTCTTTCATCCTCAATTTCTAAGTCTTGCATGTTCCACCTTAGTCCACTTTAAAGCTGCTCTTTATTTGTAAGCTTAGAACAATCAAAAAGGTGAAAAAACTTTTTTACAAATAATATTTATGTTAATTGATAATATTTGATCAAACTATTTTAACTTTATATTCCGTACGATATAGTTTTCAGATGGAGGTCTCTATTTCTGCTGTTGTTATAAGAAAAGGTCCCATGGAAATTAGTATATAAATTAGGTCTCTGTTTTTTCTAAATCAAAATGCGCAACTTTACTTGCGCTTTTTAAACATTAATTTTTTTTTGAAATTTCAAAAATATTTCAAAATCAGAAAGTGCAAACTAGCTTCCGTTTTCCTAATAGAAAGCGCAAGTTATCTTGCGTTTTTCAAAAATAATTTCAAAATCAGAAAGCATAAAACAACATGCGCTTTTCAAAATTTTGAAAATTTTCGAAAACGTTCAAAATTTCGAAAAAAAATTCCAAAATCAGAAAATTGCAAGTTACCTTGTATCGCAAGGCACCTTGCGTTTTTTATTTTTCAAAAATAGGGACCAAATTTACATATTTATTTATGTAGGGATTTTTCCTATAACAACATAAAGTGGCCCTATGACTTTTTTTTTGTTTTCAGATTTGAGTTAGCAATTAAAGCAGCAAAATATAGTAATTAAAATACTCATATTTTTTAGTGTGAATTTTTCGCAAGTATAGCCATAAATAGTATTGCAAAACAAATGTTTTTATGTCCACAAACGCTTAATAAAGTGAACCAACTAAATAAAGAAACTCTTAATAAAGTGATCCAACTGAATAAAGCTGTGGATAATGGACGTGTATTTTAAAATTTAGAGTCAACAATATATTTAGGACATTATCACCGACATTCCAAATTTAGATACGATGGGGATTTCAAGTTGAAATTCGACGAAGGTGTACCGAATTTAAGTCGGGGGCATAGGTTTAAAATTCGTCGGAGGTACGCCGAACGTAATGTAAAAAATCATTTTCATTGGGAGAACGCCAAATTTTATTTTATTGATTGTCATTCTCGTATCCATTTTTGGAGTGTCACTAACAACACCTTGTATTTACAAGTTTTATAGGAATGTTAATGGGCGTGGACCATTTTAAGAATGGTAATGGAAAATTCAAGTACCCTTTTTTGTCTTTTGTTGTTTGATAATGTTCATTATTCATTTACACTAATAAAGCTGTTATATTAGGAACAATATGGATGATGAAAAGTATCGTTCACAACATGAAACTCAAGCATGTCCATATCGACTTGAATGATTATATAGAAGTCGATGGTGATGAACAAGAGCTATTAAATTCTTCAAGTTCAAATTTAGACATAATTCATTTAAGAATGCGCAAAGAGTTAATCCTGAAATAGGCTTGATGTTAGAGAACAAAGATGATGTGTAACGACCCAGAATTTTAAATAATTTAATTCGAGAATATTTAATTAATTTTAAATAATTGAAGGATGGTTTGAATTGAATTTCAAATTGTCAGAATGAATTGGCGATTAAATTATAGAGTTTAATCTATAGAAAGCTGAATAAAAATTTGAATCTTCAATTTGGAGCTATTAAAAATATTTCAAAGGCTTGTAAAATTTATATTGATAATATTGAAGATTATAGAAGCTTCAGAAATAAATTTGGAAGTGAATTGTTCAGTTCTGAAATTTTATCGTTTGAATCGATGTTTAAAATAGCCTTTCGAGGCACAGTCTCGGAATTCGACGAAACCAGTTCCATTGGGTCCGTAATATTGAATTATTGCTGAATTTCAAATTTCGTATCAATCGGGGTTGCTATGTGAGAATACGACACCTAAACGCATTGAAATTTGTATCGAAACAAATTTAATTTAATTTAAATTTAAATTGAAATTAGTCAACAAACGACAGCATCCCGTGAACTAGGCCAAAAATCGCGTTGCCTCCCCTTTGTTTCAGCCTAAAATCATGGAAGAAAATCGTGATAACCATCCCTCTGTTATTTTAAAAAAAATCCTCTCCCTCATTCTTCAGTTCGCTCATAAATTCAAACTTTCGAACGAAACAAAATAATGGCCGAAGCCTTTTTTTCCCCAAATCAAAATCAAATCGCGATTAGGCAAGGCGCGTACGCGACAAGGGGGGGGGGGGGGCGAAGACCAGAAAATCAAAGTAGGGGGAAGCATGCGAGTTGTCTCACGTTCGACCATCTCAAAGTCAAGCGTATTGGGTGGCGCCGTGAGGGCGATTCGCGAGGTCGAGGCGGCGGCTAGGGCAGTGGATTGTGGCCGGCGACGATCTGGGTTCGATGGTTAGCAGCGGCGACCAAGGGCATGCGAGCGAGTCGCGATTGGGAACACTCGAAGGGGAGAGGGCCGAGGACAAAAGGATGCATGGACGTCGAGACAGTGGAGCAGGCCGATAGGTTGGTGGGACATATCGCGAGCAGTGGCGTTCGCGAGTTCGTCAGTGGAGTTGTTGGAGTCGATTGCAAGTTCGACTGAGTGGCTGCAAGGTATATTTATTTCTTTTATTTGTTTATTTTAATTCGTTAACCCTATAGGTGCAGTATATAAAAAAAAAATATGTATGTGATTTCAATTTATAAATCTATAAAAATTAATGGGTTTAAAATTTAATTATTATTTTAAATCAAACTTTTGGTTAATTAAATATAGCGAATGGAAATTTATTATGCGATTTGTCCAAATGTTATATAAAATAAAGATTGGAATTTATAAAGAATAGTTTTGAATTTAATTTTTGTTAAATCAAATTATTAAAAGGTATTGGTTTAGAACAAAACCATTGAATAATTAAAACAATCAAAAATGAAAATTTATTATTCAATCTGTTTGAATATTAATAAATTGTGTAAATATTTATACAAGGTATAAATCAAGAAAATCGATTCAAGATGGAAAATGGATTGCTAATAAAAGCAAAGGTGAGAACTTCTCACTCTTAAGGATTTATTTAAATTTTAAATAGTTGGATTTAAAATTGTTAGTTGTGTTGATTGAATGCTTGAATGATGATTGTTATATATATATATATTGGATGTGAATAGACCCTATACGCCGTTAGTAAGCGGAGGTTATTTATTACACACATATACCGCGATATTCCACCTTGAAGTGGAATTGGTATTATATTGTATATATAGCAATATATATATATTGGCATATGTATATATTGCAGTTGATTGATTTCCCGCATTGTATAGCGGATGAGACCTATTGCGCCGTTAGTAAGCGGATAATATTTTATAAAATCCCATATACCGCGATATTCCACATCGAAGTGGAATGGGTATTGTGCTAATGTCTGTGGATGTAGGGAAACAGGTTGGAGGGATCCAACTGGATTCCTCACAAATATTTATTTGATTTTAGATATTGTGATGTTTGATTGATTATCATATCGATATATGATATTTGAAAGTCGTGATTGACTATTTGATGTGTTGCATCATC
The DNA here is from genome assembly GCA_030765085.1 of Allium cepa. Lineage (NCBI taxonomy): Eukaryota > Viridiplantae > Streptophyta > Magnoliopsida > Asparagales > Amaryllidaceae > Allium > Allium cepa. The sequence continues at coordinate 571,534,999 of CM060937.1, read as the reverse complement.
GGACCCAATTTTGAAGTTTAAAAATAACGATTTTTATTTTAAGGGATTTCTAAAGTGATATTTGAAAGTATACGTTTATAAAATATTTTTGAAATTGATTCATCTTAAATAAATAAACGTTGTAATTTTAATGTTATAAAAAAATTATGATTTTTGAGAAATACAGTTAAAAGTTGATTTTTGAAGATATGAGATTAATGATTTTATAAAATAGCTTAAACTGGGATTGCTGAATTTATTATAAAAAGTTTAAAAATAGGATTTATAAAATTGGATTATTTTATAAATCAAATGATGAAATTATAAAAGAGTTTAAAGACGTTTTAAAAATAGTAATATAAATTGTTTTATATTAAAAGATTTATAAATTGATATTTATAAATTAAAAATATTGGAATTATAAAACGAGCTTTTACAAGTATTAAAATGAATTGTAAATGAATTTCATAAATTGGAATTATAGAATTATAACGGTGAAGTTATAAATGGAATTTTATAAATAGTAGGTTTATAAAATTTGTAAAGTTATTTAAAAGAACAGATTTTGGATAAATAAAAGAATCTTATAAGTTATAAGATTTATAAATTTGGGGAGTTTAAAGAAACAATTTTGTAAACAAATAAATTATAAGTGTTTGACTTATAATATGAATTTTTATTATATCATTGTGATATGAATTGAGATAGGTTAATAAAGGAATTTATAAAAAGGAGTTGATATAAAATAAATAGAAATAGAATTTATAAACGTTGTTTTATAAATCCGCAACGACTTATTTTGATAAGGAATTGTTGTAATTTGTTAATGGAATTATATTCATGTTTTAGACAGTGAATAATCCTTTAAAATAAAATGAATAGAAGTGATGAAATTTATTAACAAGGTATATTCACGTTTTTGAATAGTGAAGAAATTATTTTGGATGTGATGTTTGAAATAGAATTAAAAAGATCTAAAAGATGTTTTAAAAGGTGTTGAGATTCGAAACCATAGATTTCAACATTTATTGTTGAAATAGATGTTTTCGAGAAATAAAAGGAAATGGTGGACTATAACACTGTTGTTATAGTAAATGATTTCGAAAGGAAATATTTGGTATAGTATTGGGATTTATATATCTATTTTAATTTTGAATCCCTATACTAGTGATTTTGGGTTGTCGTAACGATGTTTTACGCAACATTCGTTTTGGCCCAAATGAATATGTTAAAGAGAATAATTTTCTTAAAGAATGAAATATATACTAAATTTCGATTAGAGTATATTAAATATTTTCTAAGTATAGAAAATAAAAAGGCTTGTGAATTTCTTATAAATAAATAAGTATGGAAATGTTTTCCAATATAAAGTGAATATGTTGAGAATTTATCATTTTGAAGATAAATTGAAAATGAATAATTGGAAACGTATATTCATAGATATTTTAGCATATGAATTCAATATGGAATTTATAAATGAAATTTGGAAAATAGGTTAAAAATAAATATTGATTTATTTTTGAAGTATGGAAAGTTTATATCTTCTAAAGATATTTTTGGGAAATAAATAATTTGGAAAATTATTTGGAATTTGGTGATGTTGGCATACCTATTGATATTTCAATAACCGACTATCAATATTTACCTTTAAATAGGTATTTGATGTGATTTGTTTGAATTTGAATGCCACACTTATTTTTTTTTAAAAATAAGCGCTCACTATTCGGGTTAACCGGGAAAGGACCTTGGGGTCGTATAACCCATTCCGAATATGTGATACGTCGTTATGAATTGCATTTGAAGATCGGTGTTGAAGACCGGATTTTTTCGAAAACGTAAGGGTTTCTTGTTGATTGTCTCTGCACTGGCTGATCCCCGGTATTGAGATCTCCATATGTGATGGGAAATTCGGGCGTGATTAGAGATTATCCGGATTGCAAGGACTTCTTTGTAAGTGCCTTCGGTTCTGTTCGAGCCCGGAACAGACTTGTATGGATTGTATGTCTGACATTACAAATTGAGATATAAAGTCGATTTCTTTCAAACATATTTCTGTTGGTGGCGGAGAATTTATTCTTTTAGCTTAACACCCTTCTCTGAGACGTACGAGCTCAGGGGTTATATAGTTGAAGGTTATCAGCAATATACTCCCAATTTGGTAATGTGACATACTGAGTGTTGCTGTGAAATGATCATTGTGTTGATTATTTGTGATAGGATCATTTGTTTGATCGTCTATCCTGGTGATCATTTCTATGATCATTTGTTGACCCAAAGCATGGCTTTTGTATAAAGTATGTTTTTGTGGACGAAACTTCGTCGAGCCTCACACCCCGGAATGGTCAAAACAGGAAAGATGCGGCAAGGTTATGAGGGGTAGCGCCCTTTAGGATATGTGCATTTCCTTCTGGAAAAGGGTGGTATCATGGTATGGAGCCCAAATACTTACTCATGTTGAAAACACTTTATGATTGTGTGAATTGATTGCGAGCGCTCGGTTAAATGTCCCGAAGGACCGGGGGATGGAATATTCGGTCAGTTGTTACTCAGTTAGGGGTAACCCGGCCGTGTGTTGGTAGAGATCCGGTTTGGTTCTCGGGGATGTCCATCCAGAGGCATTCTCATGTGGCAATGGGAAGTTCCTTGGCCTGATCATTCATTGGAAATCCAAAGAAACAATACGAGACTTGTACGGTTTTAGTTGTACAACCTGCTTCCTCTGGAAGTAGCTATAGTAGGCATAATATAATGGTACCTATGCTGGCTATGATTTATATTCTACTTTCGAAATCGTTTTATACACTATGCACTAATAATAATATCAAATGTTTCTTTTTAATGCGTATCAAGCATCTTTGACTAACATAAGAAGAAATCTCCTCCAAGTCTGCGTTTGCATTGTGTGTGTGGCGGGAGGTCTTATGGTAGTCTCATTTTTAAAAGCATTGCGAATTGAATTTAAAAATATTCCTCTATTTGATTTTAAAGAAAAAAATAAACTGTTTTAGTTCTCGCACCAGTCACATGACTGACTCGGAGTTTATTGTTTTCCTTCCTAAACTCTGGGTGCCCACCAATTTTCACACGGGCAGTCAAGAGTTAAGGTTTATCAGGATATTCTGGAATTCAGGAATTGCTGGAGGCAAGCAGGATGGCATGGCGTATTACTAATTTATATAGTAGTTCTTTTTCCGCTGCATTGTTTGATGTTGTACACTCTGATGATATGATGTAATGTAATGTAATAACTGATATAGTTCTATGTTTAAAGATTATTCGTTTATCTATTATATGTTGTTCCGCTGCGAATTGTGAGATTCTGATATTGTTCTATTTTCTGTTTTCTGTTCCGTTCTGTTTTCTTTTCTCTCTATTTTCTCTCTTCTACCTCTTTCTTTTTCTTTTCTTCTTTTTCTTAAACCCATAACATTTCGGTTTTTCGGCAACGAAAAATCGCTATCGTTACATGATGCATACAAGTTCTATAATAATTATGCATATCATTTTGGGTTTGGGACTAGAAAAGATAAAATTCATTACACGAAAAGAGCTGTGGGTTCCTGTTTTTCATGTTGTTATAAAAAAGTCCATACAGAAATGAATATGTAAATTTGGTCCTTATTTTTGAAAAATAGAAAACTCAAGGTGTCTTGTATTTTTTTTGATAGAAAATGCAAGATAACTTATAGTTTTCTGATTTTGAATTTTTTTTGGATTTTTTGAAATTTTTGAAATGCGCAAGTTAGCTTGCATTTTTTATCAGAAAACTGCAAACTAGTTTGTGTTTTCTAATTTAGAAAAAACGTAGACCTAATTTACATACATTACTATATTTATTTTTCTTGTAACAACATCTAGGATATGTTGTGCAAAACCACAATTCATTATATGCGTAATCATAGTAAGAAAAGGGACACTATTTTTTGGTCAACAGAAGGCAAATACAGAAAAGACAAACGTGATGCTTATGTTATACCTCATCGAGCCGAAACAAGATTTGACTGTCTACGAAAAATGAAGATTGATTATTGTCGTGGGACTAATACCTATAATGTCGTTACATTTATTCCACATCACAAGCATGTAACTTCTAAGTCCATCTAAAAGTCATTTTTTAGGTCTCATAGAAAAATGACCAATGCACAAATATCCCAAGTTAATACGGCTAATAACGCTTGAATAGCACCAAAAGAAGCTATAGAGTTTTTCACTAAACAAGTTGGTGGTCGTGAAAGTCTTTGGTTTATTCCTGTAGATTATATAAATTATTTACGATCGAACGAAGAACAAAAATGAAGATTGGAGACGTCGGTGGTGTGTTAGAATATTTAGAAAAAATGCAACTGTAAGACCCAAACTTTTTTCTACGCTATATAGGCGGTTGTAATAGATGCAACTTTTCAACATCCCGTACACCTATTACAACATTGTCAGTTTTCCCGTTGTATTATGGTTCTATTACAATGGTTTTCGGCCCGTTGTAATAGATACCAGTTTTCAGCTCTATTACAACGGTTTTTCCCTGTTGTAATATAGTATTATTACAACAGTTTTCGGCCCGTTGTAATATAGTCCTATTACAACAGTTTTCGGCGCGTTGTACTAAGTATCATTTTTCATCCCTATTTGCCCATTGTAATAATTAATAACTGATAAATAAGAAGTAATAATTACTATTAATAAGAGGTAATATATGAAAAAAAATTGAAAATTTCTACAATAAATTTTAAAAATTTCATAAAATGTTGCTTTAAGTATTATAATAATTAGTAATTTATAATTAATAACAAATATGTTTACTATGCCTTTACATTCACAACTTATATAGGTCATTATTTCTAATTTATTATGATTAATGATTAAAAATGGATAATTTATGATTACTAATTATTATCTATAATCAATATTTATTTTTTATATTTAATAATATATTATAGTTAATTATTAATAATTAGTAAATTTTCCTTAATACTTATTAGTTACATTTAATAACTAGTAAATCTAATTAATATTAAATAATTAATGTTTAATATTTAATATTTAATATTAAATGTTTAATAATTAATGTTTAATGTTTATTATTTAATTATAAGTACATTAGTTAGTGGAATCTTAAAGTTCATAAAAATTTTGGAAATTAATAATAGCAAACATTACAAGAAATATTGTTATTTATTGTAGTAATAAGTAAATTTTAATTGATAATTAAAAAATACTAGTTTTTAGCTTGCTAACCATTAATATTTAATGAATAATAATTATTATATTTAATAATATTTATTATCGATTAATAATTAGTATTAAATAATTAATAATTAAAAACAATAGTTACATTTAATAATTAATATTAAATAAATAGTAGCCAACAATTAATAATTACTATTAATAATTAATAGTTAATAATATATATAATAATTTCAATTTAATAATTAATATTCAATTATAATTAAGAAGTAATAAGTAATAATTAATAAACAAGAAGTAATATTTAATAATTAATAATTAGTTATTAGTATTAATTAATAATTATTATTAAATATCTCTACTATTAACAATGAGAATTTGATGAATAAAATTTCAACCGTGTCTTTTTGCAATTCCGAAAATGCCCTATAACCATCAACAGAATCTTATCGTCGGTTTACAACCTCCACCACCATCTCTTTTCCAAGCATCCTTAAACATAATTTCATTATAAATTTGCAACCGACAACACCAACATAACTTTTTAAAATAAAAAACTATGACCATCAAAATTATTAGATGCACGTTCATGCGATTTATACTAGTAAGTCATAATTAGTAATCAAGGCTATAATTAATATTAATTATTAATTACTAAAAAATATTTAATAAATATTTAATATTTAATATTTAATGGTAGAAATTTGAATCCAAATATAATGGTAATAATTAATGGCATGAATATATCTCAAATTCAAATTAAAATATAATCTCAAACTCCTACTACTAATACAAACACGAAATTTTCAAAAAATATTCCAAGTATTCAAAAATTAAGAATTACCATCCAAGCTACAATTTACATATAAAAAACAGTAGGCATCATTCTAAAATTTTAACCCTCATTCTAATTTTCAATTCACCGCTCAACCCTTTAATTTTCCTTAGAACCCTAAATCCTAAATCCATCCCCTAATCTTCTGATCTCCAATCCCCAATTGTCTTTGGTTGACTAAGAATATTTTCTCCCAATCCCCCAAATCTCCAACGCCAATCTTCAATCTTCATGGCTCTCCCATTCTCTAACCGCTCTTTTATTTTCTCTTCCATTTTTCCAGCGCACATCAAATCCATTAACGAATTGGCGGCTCAATTGACTAAGATTAGGGTTCCGAAGCCTCCATCGATGGTGATGAATCGGAGGCTCAATTGACGAATTTTGGCAACCAATAATCTTTGGTTGGCAATAGGCCTTTCGCGATTGTCGTGTCCCCAAGGGTTGGGGAACAGGTAGCGAGTGGTGGCATCTCGATGGCTCCGGTTGCAGTGGTGGTATCGATGATGATCATATGAACCTTGTTCTGTTACACGGTTAATAACAAATTAATCTGTCCCAAAAAGTTGTTTTATTACCATATATTATTTAGTTTGATTTTTCCTCTTTAAGAATGGGTAATGGACAATCCTTTCATTATATCTCCAAGAATCACATTTGAAGTTACTGTAAGGCTTCTTGGCAGGTTGATGGCATAGGGTTATAGCATTGCAGCTATTCATAAGCGAAGTAGTCATGTCTTTACCAGTGAAAGAGTGGTTGTAAAAATTGATTGGTTGGAGCAACTGAATAGGCATTATATACAGGTAAACAGAAATTATAATTTTCTTTCCTGTATACAGCATCTGTGGGAAAACTCTTTAACCAATTATTAGGCAGTAGTCATCTTTTATTTGAACTTTGACCAATTGTCGGGCATTAATCATCTTTCATTTGAACTAAACACCTTTTTGCTCAAAAGATGGAATATCATCGATTATTTAGCTAGAGATAATACCTGGATCTTCCTTAAATTTTTAGACTATAATATTGTCTTTGGTATGTTCATATTTAAAATTAGGCTCAGTTAGAGAGTTTATAATGTGCATGTTCATATGATATGTATTATGCAGCCAACTTATTTTTTGGTCTAATAGCTCTTAATATATTACATATAAATTTAGCAAAATATTTTACTCTCATTTGTTTAAAGTCTGTTTCATTGAGTCCGGTTTTGAATATATGAAGGTGTAAGTGAAGGACCGTGTATTTTTGAAATATGCTGCAGAGCTACTGGGTATGGAAAGATCTTATATTCCACGAACATGTATTGAGCAGATTCAACTTGAAAAACTTGTCAATGAAGTTACAGTATGACATCCTCTCCAAATACTGTTTCTGTACCTACCATCTCAATGCATCTACAAATTAACGAGTAAACATGTAACAACCCGCATATTTATCGAGCTTGTATTTAAATATTTTATTTAAATATTAACTCGTTAATCGGATTTTGGTCCGAAAAGTTACTTTTTGCAAACGGTCAAATTAGGACTCGAGACCACTTCCATTGAGTTCGAAATGCCGTTTACAACTTTTTTAAGTATAAGCATCGATAGGTTTGGAGTTAGTGAAATTTCACTAACTTTTCCCGCTTTGGACTTTGGGTTAGTTTAGCCTATTAAGCCCAAGTTCCAACCCTCTTCTCCTCACTCTTCATAAATTTCCTAACTAATCAAGCTTTGGCATTAATGGTGGAGGGAATGGGAAATTAAAATTCCAAAACTCAAATTCAATTGCAATCCATCTTCCTACTCCAAATTCAAGAAGAAGACATTGGATTCAAGCTTCTTGTGCTTAGATAGAAGAAGGATTGATTCTTGCTTGCTTAAAACTTCATTTTCATTGATATTTGGTGCAAAGGTGAGATTTTTATCTCACAATTCTAGCCTATAACTATATTGGACTATTTGGAATGATTCCCTATCATGTTTGCACGCACATTTGCATTTGGTTTGGATTGGATTGGCGAAAAACTCCAATTTTTAGCGTTTTGGTGAATTTCCTGCAGTTAAGTCGTTCTGCCTGAATTTGGCTCGCTCGGAGTTAGGTCGTAGGTTGCAAGGTCGCTAGGTCGTGGGTCGTTTGGGTCTAGGTCGCTCGGCATGACTCTGGGTCATCAAAATGCTTGTTTGAGTTAGGTCGCGCCTCTTTTAGGTCGCGTCTCCTTTAGGTCGCGCCTCTTTTAGGTCGCGTCTCCTTTAGGTCGCGCCTCTTTTAGGTCGCGCCTCCTTTAGGTCGCGCCTCCTTTAGGTCGCTCTCCGCTGGAACCCTTAAGTCGTTTGGCCTTAGGGCGTTGCACCATTAGGTCGTTGGAAACCACTTGATCGTATGACCTTGTTAGGTCGTTAGGTCGCGATGGCTTTAAGTCGCGCACCTATTAGGTCGTTCGCCCCCTTTTGTCGTTAGGTCGCTCGACTGTTTATGTTGTTAGGTCGCGAACCCACTTAGGTCGCTTAACCTTATTTTCCTCTAGGTCGCGTGGCCTTTAGACCCTTAGGTCGTGAGCAGTTAGGTCGTTAGACCTAGGTTGCCTTTTTCCCTTAGGTCGTTGGACCGATAGGTTGCTTCACCTGTGCTCACGTTAGGTCGTTCGACCCATTCATCTTTAGGTCGTTCCACTTGCCTATCTCGTAGGTCGCATTCCACCTAGGTCGCGTGAACCTATAGGTCGTTGGACCCTTAACTTTTAGGTCGAACCCCGTAAGCGGGGGCGTTGCCCCCGCACCCCCACCTTGGGGGGTTGCCACCCCCCTGGACCCCCCCTCCGTAGGGGATCTTATCTGAAAAACATTGAGCTGATTTCCTTGGATTTTATTCACATCTCCGTATGCGATTTTTGTGACTGATTGTTTCTACACTTGCTTATGTGTTTTGTCACTTTATAATATAAAGGTTTCAATACTAGTAGTAAATATCAAAATTCTTTTAACAAACAATTTCAACTCTATTTTTAATAACAAAGCTCTTTTCTTAAACCGTTTTCCAATCTATTAGTATATACAAACCTTTACCTCACTCGGATGAGAAATCTAATTAAACGACTTAGTAAAACAAGTGGTATGAAACGCTTGCGTTCACTTCGTCGGTTAATTCTTGGACTTGTTCGATTGAACCTCTTGTGACAATTTTATTAGTGAAGATTTACAGTTTGTTCGTAAATATTCAAGTTAAGCAAGTGGTTATGGGACATGAAGCTAAACTTCTATATTTACTAGCTTAGTGTAATTGACACTTCTTGTTGATCATGACGATCATTCTGATGATTTAGACTAGCAACTGTGCGATGTCTCTTGTTGCGAGGTTAGACTAGACACCACTTGTGTGATTCCACTCACACATACCTTTTTGCTTTTTGGTTAGTCTGGACCTTAATCTGTGTGATTCCATTCACACATATGGGGTAGCTCCCCTTGGTCTTCGGACCGTCATGTGATAGGCCTCTTTCTCTTTTCTATGATTTCTGGACTTCTTGCATTGATTTCTAGAATTTATGTCATTGACTTGTAATGAGTACAAGTTTGGGGTATGATGCCCTTTCCGAATCTTTGAGAAGATTCTTGTGATATTGATTATCTCTTATTAATTGATCTTCTGTTGATCATTATTTACATACTTATGGTGGTATGTCATTATGGATATTTTATGTTTATGCCATATCTTTTATGTTATATCATGTCATCTGATATTTATAGCTAGACTGACCCGTTTATTATTTTCTTAAATAATACTCGGGTCAGACCGAGATGTTACAGGTGCTTCTGCTTGACTTCTTCCCAGGGATTCATCACTCTGACTTTTGGCTAACTGTTTAGATTAGCAGTTTTTGTTGTATACACTTGAGATATAGACTCATAGTTGTATTCTTTTGTATAGCACGTGTTTCTATTCTTTTGTATTATCGTGGATCTTATGGACCACTACTCTGATGTACACTTTTATGTGTTAGTTATATATTCATATCTTCTTCCGCCTTTGTGATATGGATATCTGTGACTGATTTGTGTTATGATTATTTCTATGTTTGTTTTCGAAGATTATTTATAGCCACCGTGTGATAAGCAATTACATGGATGGTCGCTCCTCAACAGCCTTATTCTCCATGCTAGTTGACAGCACTACTCCGTAGTGTTCTTGGCTAGTGTGGGTATAGAGGTGGGGCGTCACAAAACATGTCTGATTGAACCTCAGGCGCTCCTAGATGACAAAGCTTAGCATTAATGATGAATTGGTATCAAGTCCAACTGAAGCACTTTCTTGGGTCTCTTATGATATTGCTATGAGAAATAAAAACCTTAAAAGGTCCTTTTTACATGCATTATATCATTAAGTGTTTGATTAAAACTCTCTTCAGGCTTAAAAGGAAAATTTACTTGTCTTTTCTACTCCATAAGCTACAAACAATCTTTTTTCAATAAAATCATATTCACTCCGCCATCTGATGGAAATGTTTTTCTAATGTGCAAGGTAGTCTTTTACATATTTCAACCCATGTATGAAGTATAAATAGTATTAAAATACGTTGTGCTTACCACAGAGCATATGTCATTGTGATTATGTAGTATTTGTTTATTTTTTGTGGCGCCTGCTGGACCTATTATGTTATGCCACTTCTTGAACTCAAGTATATAATGCAAACTTTTGCAAGTTCTGATTTTCTCCCTATAGTGGTTTTTATAATTGCCAAATAGCAGAATAATGATTACAAAATTATCGATATATTTATAGGTTATATGGTTTTTATAATAATATGTAGTACAAATATATTATATAGTGCTTTTTCCCATTCCTATTCAACTCGAGGAGACAAGGTGTGTTTTTGTTTGATGATAATAAACATATATATGTGTATATGTATATATTCGTTTAAATGTATTTGTTATTGTACTATTTTATTTTTCAACATAATTAAATAAATATTTATTGAATAAAATAAATAACTCAGAATTCATATTTAAACAAATATTTTATTCAAACAAATAATTTATTTCAAATTCAAACAGTACAAATTTGAGCTCTCACAATATTTACAGATTTTCATTTACAGTACAATTTAAATTAGAACACAATTTTCACTTTACAATTTACCTCACTTCATAATTCACTCATCACTCGTGTTCGATCTTCAACTCTTTTTCAGCCTGTATCCAGCATCTGAACCATCTGCAAAATAAACAATGACGCAATAAAATTGAAAAATAAATATTTTGCAGTGCAAAATAAAGTACGTGTTTTAAAATATTATTTGCCTCAGTTAGTTCGATTGTTCGTCTATCATTTTTGTTAATTCATCTTACACGAACAGCTTGTTACATGCACGGTGTATCACTGTACATGCCACAAGGCCGTGCACACAGGTATACGCTTGCTTGTTAAAATTGCTGGGATAGGTGAGCACAAGGTCAAACCCAAGCCAAGACTGGATTCAACTCAAGTGCAACTACAAAACCGCCCCAACATAATGTACACATGAAGCCTCGACCAATAGTCAGCATGAATGGTCAAAACAACAAAAAGGCAGTTCTCTAAATCAATACAGTCAACATATAATGCATATGAACACAATGAAGCATGAAAACATGAAGTGCACAGGAGCTCGAAGTAAATTCAAGACTAACAAGATATGGTCAGGAGCAACAAAATCAAAGTTCATATGTGCAACGAAGCAATGCAGTTTTTAACTCAATTCAAATCAAGCTCAACTAGACCGGTCTTTGAACCAGACTGTAAATGTACGGAGGTAAGAACAAGACCACCACACAATGCAACTCAGACTAGAAACAACATACAACACTTCTAACATGCACAGGTGAGCACATGAAAACAACATGCAACTAGGAGTTCAAAGGCAACTGGACTTCAGGCTACACATGTGTACAAAGTGGTGCATGCAGCAAATCACACAAGCAAAGACAGCGATGGAGCAGTGGAATAAGGCTACCTCTACGTGCTGGCATTCAGGCACAAGTAAAAGGATGACACAAGTAAAATCCAATTTTAGTTTAATAAGCGTTACCCGGTTGTGGCATTTGTTTACGCGAATTGTCATCGTCAAAACTATATCAATTTGGACTTATGGAATTTGGTAATGGTCAAAATTCCAACCTCATCCACATTTAACTTTATAACCCAAATACAAAGTCCTTGGTTTAGTAATAACAATTATTGTTAACCGCAATGCTCTTGCCCGAGACTTTGACTTTGAGTTGACTTGAGTTGACTATGATACTAAACGCATATAACCGAGGAGATGAATCCTCTTTTGAATAGTGCTTCACTTTCGATACTTCCACTGGACCCAACTATAGTCACTCGATGGACGCCATACATGATTTGCTATAATCAAAGTGGAGCCTTCATATTGAAGGTCCACAATATTCTCAAGTGGAGAGAACTATGCAGTCACATCGATATTTTCTGTATGACCTTGGTTATATTAACCAGCAGAAAACTATCAAGTGAGTCGTTCCATAGTTATCCAATAACTATTAGTATGTAACCCCAAGGTGCCTCCAGTTGTCACGAGTAATACACTACCCAATATTTGAAGAGTGTTACATACTCCAAACTCAACAGATACATCGATATCCAGTTTCGATGCATCTTGACTAGGAATTTTCAAAATGGTATATTTGTTTCGTTGTGATAAATTACACACGGTTACACACTTTGTAACTACATCGCCAAATATACCATTTATGGATTTTTCTATTAAATATACTTTTAATTAAGTTAATTAATTAATATTATCACATCATATCAAGTATATAATAGGAAGAAAAATACCTTTTATTTCGAACAAGATTGGTCAACGAATTAGATATATATATATATATATATATACGTGTGTGTGTGTATATATATAATTACATAATTGCCCCTAGGGCGTACCTCTAACTCCATCAATTTCCCACTTACATTTGGGGTCAATTATGTAATCTATTTTCAACTTCTCCAATCAGTTTTCTCAAAACCAATTAGGCCAGTCCCTTAGTGAATATGTATGCTATTATGTTTTAATTATCTACTTTGTCGATTAACTCTCTCTGGCATTGATAAACTGCCTTTATCATGTGGAACGATTCGAAGTATGTCTTTCGACTTATAGTGAGCTTTAAGTTCTATCATGGCCAATATTATCTTATAACAATATTATGGTATTCTCAACATTTAGAATCACCTTTGGCTCAATTATAAATTTGTGCACTTATATCTATATACATTGGTTTATTGCAGCGTTATTCAAGTTAATGTTCTCAACATTTCATTGGATCGACCACAATCATTTTTATTTTGAAACATTTTCAAATTAAAGATTTTAACTTGAATTTTATCATTGACATGTTATACTCAATATCACTCATAAAAGTTTGTGTCCAAACGTTCCATCATAATAAGTGTTGTTTCTTTAAACAATTCTCTAGTATTTCATAAATATGCGAGAACGCCTCCAACAACCATTTAGTGATATCAATTTGGATTTTATTTTTACAACATGTGTCAAATACTTAAACAAAACACAATATCATACACAACACAACTTATATGATACTTACTATTGCTAATGCATATGGAATCAACTTACATGCTATGTTTAAAATAGGGTGCTCTTATATATTGTTTTGGGACAATTCCTATGTCTTTTATACTCACCATAAAAGACATAATTTACAATACAAAATTGATTATTAAAACAACTAAAGTTGATTTTGGTACAAGCATATTGTTGAAATCAACAACATGTTGTTTACTTATAGTTTAGAAATATCAATGTACATTTTAACGTTCTTTTTAACGAAAACATGCTTCCTCTGCACTTTGATTGACAATCAAACTATTTGATATTTCTATTAAAATACTTATTCAACCTTGATGCATATAAAATGATACATTCGTATTATTTCTTGAATCATATTCAAAGACTCATAAATTCAATATCGCTCCCACTGACTTCTGGGTATTTTTGGTTCATATGTGTAAACGGCTTACTCTAAATGATTATTTAGAATTTTCTTTTTCAATACATAAGTACCAAACACTAGTCTTATCGAGCGATAATTTTGTGAGTAAATCTGAATTAACTTGAGCATGTTGAATACTGAATCTGTTATGCTAATTTCAACAATTGAAATTGCGATATTATTCTTATCAACATTGCTCATTTAATTCCAACCACATTAGTCTTTCCAATAAAGACATAATCTCGACAGATGGATCACATCTCTTTGGTTACGACCACCAAAATCATATTTTGATAGCGTACTTGGAATTCTTTCAGATTTGTGCATCATACCATATAGAGTCAACAATCTGAATGGTTTAATTGAACAATTGAGGGTAATGTATATTTTCGACATTAATAAGCAACTCATAGTTTCTCTTCAGTGTACGAGAATACCTAATAGAAATTCTAATGCTACGTGTTCATTTAGGTTAGTTAATTCCACTTTATCTCATATAATCAATTCTATCTTTGGATTGGATCCAATTCCATTTAACTACCGAAAATTTCTATAAGAAATTCCTTCGCAATGAAGTTAATATGTCTTGAAACAACAATTGTTTCTTAGTGCAAATAGAATAGGGATTCATAAATGCTTTATGAACCTTTTTATTTATGAAACTGATTTTAGTTTACAAAAATTATGTTTAAAACATAAATATGTCATTTGATGACAGACCTTTTCAAATTTTTTATTGAGATTCATACAAGATCCATCATGAACAATTATTACGTGCAATATTTCGACTCGCACAACTTGCCAACTCCTTAGCCTAGGATATGTTGGGATTTGTCACAAACCCTTATCTTGTATGATTTTGTAAACTGTTGTTTAGATGAAATAGTATAACCTTGTGTATTAATCTTAAGTATACGGCCTTATAGAAAGAAACTAACTCAACTTCACTCATAATTAATCGTAAATTGTCCAACAGTGTCTGATTACTCCTTATCAATGCATCATTACGTATCACATGAAAGAGTGACTTTTGAGATTGAATCTATAGTTATCCTTAGGTACATTTGAAACTCGTTCCAATATACTCACTTATTCGACCAAATCAAATCATTTTATACTATTGCATGTTATTTTAATTATTTTCTTTATATTCTATGATTTTATCATAAACTTACTAAATGTGTATCTAATACACATGTTCATGTTGGTAATTAAATCGTCGATCAATATAACAAAGTATGTGGAACCATTTTGGTTATTAGTAGACTTGACAAAGTATGTGGAACCATTTTGGTTATTAGTAGACTTGTGATTGCATACATCAATATGTATTGATTCAAAGAGTTCATTAACTCTAATGATGCTTCCACTAAATGAGTGCATAGCTATTAATTGTTTGAGATATAATTAACATGTATCATATGATTCATAATCATATAGTAAAATTATTTCTCAAAACTATGGCTTAGGCTATAATTCCAAAACAACCATAAATAATATTAGATACATATGTACTTTGTTGCATCACTTTTACTATGAAAACAAATTTCATAATATAGTTCTATTTCATAATGAATATTCATAATACTCACATTGAAATATAGTCATATCTATTTTTCAGTCAATACCAAAAATAATCATTATTTCACAAATAATGTTCGGTACATTTTACGAAAATAATTTTCTTAATTTAATGCAATCATCAGGTGTTATATGGCATGTTCCCACTATTTCCTCCATTACTATAATAGCATACTAAATTTAGAGGTCCACCATTCACTTTATATTCGTAATATTGTTTACTTATTTTATATGCTGCAACTACTTTACAGTGGAGAGTTCTTTGACCAAATATCTTGAACTAAGAGAAAAAAATGTTATAGAAAACATTTTTCTATATGAAAATACATTTAGGAATAAAAATTATATTTCACATTCCAATATTAAGTATCAATTATTATTAAAATTCATGTTTTTAATGTTTGTCTATGAAGCAGAAGTGACTATTCATTCCATTCATTCCAACTTTACCTTAAATTAAATCTATTCTTATAAATTCATTTTTCTTTCAAATGATCAAACTATTCAAAAGAAAACCTTACAACAATATCATAACAAACATTTTACAAAAGCGACTCAATTATTCTTAACATTTAAGACATCGAATATGTTGCACTTTATGTAAACTGATCAAGATGATATTTCAACCATGGAGTTCTTAGATGTATCTCGTAGTTTATGGTCTTATGTTACATTAATGTAATACGATCCTTTTGAAATCATTCGAGTTGAATACATGATCTTAAAATACTTTATTGTATTGTTCGAATGAACTAACTTCATCGAAATATTGTACCCCATAAACTGTGACTGTTCACCATATAACATTTATATGTGAAAGTACATGGATCAAATATCCATAGTCTTGAATTGTATTTAGAGCTCCAAAACTCATAAAATGCAATACACGGTCTAATCCAAATAAACATATAAGAGACCAAATTATGAATGTATTAAGTAGTTGAAATTGGGCACTTGCATGGGTATAGAAACATTATGTAACATGCAATTAGAATTATTAGCAAGTATATATCATATTTCTATTTGTCAACTTTCAATTTAGTTTGTTTATATATGTTACTTGACAAACGTTTTATCAATCATATTAAATGCACAAATTTATCATTGTAGATAATTATAACATTATATATCATATGTTCTTACAATATTAGAAAGGTTAAATTTTACCATTTCATTTTTCTAATAAGGATTCCACTTGTCTTTTATATTTCTCCAAACCCTAAGATGAAACATAGAAGTCTTTTTTTTTTGAACTGGTACTTTATATACAACAAATCAATGGGACAACATATCCTATGTCAAATAAACGTTCGAAAGCAAGTTTCGAACTTGTGACATCCTGCACCAAACCGAATCAATTAACCACTTGGACAATGGTGCTTGTCGAAACATAGAAGTCTTACAACTTCACTAGTGGCTGTTAGGACTCGACTTTTGGTATTCTGATCTTGATTTTTCTCAACAAAACATAGCCCCACAAACGATGGATAACTCCTTATCGGTTGTATCATATACAACTCCTAACCCATTTTTCCTTGTTCTAATCTCATTTCAACCTTGAGTTTGCTCAACAATTCGAAAGAGATTATTCACCCATACCTACCATATCGTGATAGTCTAAGTAGTATATGTACCTTGAGTTTGCTTAACAAATACATATAGTTATCTTACATCATCTATTCAATATATTAATAATACTACGCATAACATCCCTAGCTTGAGTTTGCTCAACAACTGAGTGTGCAAGTAACTTATTAATATATATGGTAGAGGGCAACATTATATTGAAGATTCATAATCTTTAATATATATATTGTATGATATCGACTTATAAAATAATATATTTCTTACGAAATACCCACGATTTAAGTGTCAGATACATCAGAAATCACGGTATCATTAACATATTTATTTAGTTCTCAAGTCTATTTGGGTTTCTTTAATGTTCCACATTTAGTTTGTACACATATCATATAAGTTTTATTCTTATGTAACTTTTATATTTTATATGACTTATATTGTAGTCTTAGTATAATATATCATTAATTAAATATTATCTAATTAATTTTAATCAATTAAAACTCTGATTAATTTTAAATTAGTATTCCAATATAACTTTTATATTGGATGTATCTACTATAACATTTATAGTGTATGTTATAACCTTTATAGTGTAACACACATATATCATGTATATGTGTATTTTATTTAATTAATTAACCTTTAATTAATTTAATAAATTGAAAGATTTTTATTAAGATTCATTAATTTCAAAATTTATCTTGTATACATACATGTGTACTTATGTTATCTTAACCATTTTAAAATAACATATATAATACATGCATATATACATTAATTAATTAACATATTTTATTATTTATTCTATTAATCATATTAATAAATTTAAAGTTTGAAATTATTTTATAAATATTTTCAAACATTTGAAATATCATTATTCTTTCAAACATTTTGAAAACTTATGTAGTATTATAATTTTTATAATAAACATGTTTTGTTTTAAATTTAACTATTAAATTTAAAATCTTTAACATTAATTTTCAAGACGATTTTGAAAATTAGCCCAATGCCCAAATTAAGTTGGTCCTTTTCTATTAGGAGCAACCTTTGGGCTCACTTCACCTTTCAAGCCAGGCTGGTAACTAGGTAGGACAAGGTACTTGATCACCTAATTCCAATCCTAGACATTACCTTTCTCGACACCGTACTAAGTGGCAAGCTTAATTAGTTAGCCCTAATATGACTAATTTAGACCGCATAGGCTATTAAGCTCTGATACCATTGTTGGAATTGGACTAGCTCGCAACAGAAGTTATAGGTGAATTTCATAAAATTTACCCTATTGGATCTTTTATTGGGTCTATGAAGCCTAACTGAATTAGAACATTTCTAAATTTTATTTAAATCAAAGCAATTATTTTATTTATATTCAAATATATTAAGATATGAAATTAATTTTATTTGATTTAGTTATACATAAATGTATCATATACATATATGTGTGTGCATGTGTAACATAATAATCTGTGAAATGTATAATATGTCCATATGTAGATGTTGGGATTTACAACGCGATAGACACATTAACTCAATTTGTACGTCATGTATGTTGTCCAAATACGTGCATGATGTGTTAAAATACACACACATGTATGTATAAATATACTATATATAATATATGAACATAGAACATTTATCTAGGTAAATGTGTGTGTGTGTGTGTGTGTGTATAAAAAGAGAGAACAATTACTTAAAATTATTTATACTTCAAATTTAACTTATTTTTGCAAACATAATAATTTAGCATTTTAATTTGTTTATATTATGAATAAAACAATGTTTTCATCCATAAATGATTAACATAAAATAAAATATTGATGGAAATTCAAAATTTTCAATTTTAAAAAATCTATGATTGTAAAATAGAGCTTAAGAAAAATCTTGAGATTTTTCAAGGTTGAAATATTATTTTTAAAACAAATACATTGATTTCGAAAATAATTATTTAATATAAAATAATTTATCACTTAAAATTAAAATTTCAAAATTTTATAAATTATAGGAATATGAATGAAAGGTTAAATAAAATTTAAGAAATTTTCAATTAAATTATTATTTTTAATAAATCATAAACAATTTTTTCAAAATAATATTAATTATTAAAAATAATAAAACTTATTGAAAAATTACTAAAATTTTTCTAAATATTTGTGAAATGATATATATTTTTAAAAATTATAAAATTGAATTTTTAATGTAATAATTATTTTATATATAATAAACAATTCAAAATTCAATAAATGTTAATTTAAAAATATGAATATATGTACGATAATTAATTTCAAATTTTTAAATTGATATTATATATAAATAAGTGTGCTAAAATTATTAAATCATGTATATATCTTATATATGCAAATATGCTATTATGAGAGAGAAATATACACTATTCACACATACGCGAACGAATTTATTGATAAATATATATAAAACAACTATTGATGACAAAAATTGTTTTTTTACAATAAACAACATTTTTCTATACATAAATTAAATAGTATAATAAACAAATTATGCACATATCCAAGATGATTTGGGACAACTACATCTACTTACAAAATCTCACCTAACTAAATATATAGTAGCAATATATTTAAACAGATATGAAATTGCTCATTATATGATCATATAATATAATTTAATTACTATAATATGAATTAAAATTACCAATTTAATGATGCCTTTGAATCCACGTTGAAGTAAAGACTTCCCTTCCTTTTACCATTCTTGATTCGTCAGATTGCAAGTTCGGAATCACTGACCTCTAACCATCGAATAATATTATTTTAATTTAAAATATATTTTAGAGTTTTGAAGTGGATTGAGAGCTATGTTTTAACCAGCAATGTAGAAGGTAATGGCGGCAAAAAAAGGTTCATTGTTATTTTTAGAGATACGCACACACAAACAAGGTTGTATTAGAGAGAAACGATGAAAACCTTTTTACCCATTCTCACTTGATCTCAACCCATTATCTTCAAGCCAATTCTCTATATTTTAGCCACCCCTAAGTCTTCTCAAAACCGAAATTTTGCAGCCCTAATATTTGGCCTTAAACCCATCTAAGCTCAAGCCAAAAATACTATGCAATTAAATCTAATTTTATCGCTTGTCGATATTGTATATCGATCAATATATTTATAACTATTATAAATATACATAACATTATTTATTTATCAAATCATATTCAAATTTTATGATTAATATTTAATAAATATTAATTAATTTAATTAATTTATAACAATTACAAACTAATTAAATCGTTCGGTCATAAGAAAATTCATCATTTTGGTTGTGTAACTCTTGGGTGTAAATTTGGTCGGTGATTATCATTGAACTCTTCTAATGTTAATGTCCACGCGTCACTTAGAAGGCGGTGTGACATTATGGCCAAATTTATTGCTTAATCATTTTCGGTAAAATCCAACCTTAGTTTAATAAGCGTTACCCGATTGTGACATTTGTTTACACCAGTTCTCTTCGTCAAAACTATATCACTTTGGAATTATGGAATTTAATGGTCAAAATTCCAACCTCATCCACATTCAACTTTATAGTCTAAGTACAAAGTCCTTGGTTCAATAATAACAATTATTTTTAACTGAAATGCTCTGGCCAGAGACTGACTTTGGATTGACTTGAGTTGACTGTGATACTAACCGCATATAACTAAGAAGACGGATCCTTTTTTGAATAGTGCTTCACTTCCAATACTTCCATGGACCCATTTATAGTCACTTGATGGACGCCATGCCATGATTTGGCTATAATCAAAGCGGAGCTTTCAAGGGCCGGGTTTCAGAGACAAATGATTGACCAGTTTATTCTACGCTGCTGCATGTGCCTCTGAGGAGATTGAGTATTTAAAGATTCATGAAGAAATTAAAACCACCGGTATAAGATCACATAACTGGATAAAGATAAGTTTGGATGGAAAGGAGGAAAATTGGCCATTATGTAAAGATGATGGTGGTTGTTTTCATGTTATGACGACTAATGTGTTGGATAGTTCAAATGGTGTACTTATGGGTGCAAGATCTTTGCCTATTAGAGCACTTGTTGCACGTACCTTCTACCGATCCGTTGATTACTTTTGCCAAAGAAGAGATTTAGCTAAGAATTCCATACTTCTTGTCACGCCAAAATGGGAAGCAAAAATAGTGGAGAGAGCGAGCGAAGCAAGATGTTGTCGAATAGTCTGTTTCAGTCAAATTGAATGGCAAGTGATTCATTACTTTGGAGATGAATTCAAAGTTATAATCGATGGTGACACATGTTCATTTACATGCAACATCCCATTAGTGCAGCATCTCCCTTGCACCCATGTGATGACTGCTTGTTCGTCAGTGGCCAATGGTGCAAACAGAGCTCATCATGATTTTGCATCACATTGGTACTCCGTTTAGAATTACTTAGCGACATACTCTGCAGAATTTCATCATGTATGCGATAAAAGGTATTAGTCTCCACACGAAGGTCAAATGGTACTTCCACCCCCCGCAAGGCAAGCTCCAGGAAGGCCTAAATCTACTAGAATTAAAGGCACTATGGACGAGATGCAGCCTCCAAGCCCGAATAGATGCAGTAAATATGGTATGCTCGGTCATAAAATGAGTCAGTTTTCATATGCGTGTTATTGTTGGTTTGATGTTTGTAAGCCGTAAGTTTTTTATGTAAGAATAGTTTCTGTTTTTATTTCATGTGCTATGTTCGTTTGTGAGGAAGAATGTTATGTGTTGGAATTGGGTTACTCCACTAAAAGTAAGTTGAGAAATAATAACTGCTAAGTGATACGTAAACAGATGCAAATGTAAGCTAGTGATACATAAATTGTCATAATACATGTTCAACGATACATAATTCAATTGCATAAAAATGAACACCTAAATTTCTATTTACTTCTCCCACAATCTATGAGGACTCAGCTTGTCAAATGGTACGCCCTTATTCAATAGTGCATTGCAATATTGCAGGTTCAACTTCTCTAAACGGGTAATTTTTACTTGCATCTGAAGGGCATATGCAACTCCCCTCAAACCCATTTCTGGATCTTTCCATTTAAAAAAGTTACAACATTCAACATCGCTAGGCCATAACTTACTATTGTTGTACGATTCATAATGGTAAAAGCGACGGCTTGCATTCCTTTCATTCCGACACACAACCACTTCACATTCATCTTTGTAATAACAAAGTACCCGAGGCGGTGTCTGACTTGAACTAGCATTGTTAGGCTTAGGACGAGCTAGCACATCCATTAATTTCCATGAAGTGATTGTTTTATTGATTCACCACTAACCATGGCCAATGTTGATGTACTGCCACCCCTAGAGGGGGGCAAGTTTTCAACTTGCGCCTCAGGGACGAAATCAACCTCAACATTTTCTTCATTAAGCGGCGCAAAGCCTTGTTGCTATTCAAATTTGTCATAACTCGTCGTCAAGCTCCCAATTGTCCATTTTCAACAACCTTTTTCTTGAAAATATCAATGTTGAAATTAGCCTTAATTGCAAAAGATTAAACAAATTTAATAGTGTTTATGGAACTTACCTTCTTATCATGTCTTCAAATCTCTAAAAGATATTCGTTTTCATCGGGAAATATTGAAATTGTGGAAGAGAGATGTGGCTTGGGTTTTGGGTTCTTTCTTTGGTATTCGGTAAAGTGAAATATGAGGAAGTTTGAAGGGTAGGGTTTCTGTTTTGAAACCCTGCACACTACGATGGCGACTTTTTAAAAGTCGCCTTCTCGCGGCTTTTGAAAAGTCACCCTAGAAGTGTGCATGGTTTCAAAATAGAAATCCTCATCACCATTTTCAACAATACACTAAACTCCACTACAATCCAAATTCAACATTTCAATCAAATTCAAACATCCAACATCCAACAACTCAAATTACAACATCCACCAATTTAACAATTTAATTCATAATCCAGCATCTTACAATTCAAGAATTGCGTTCCAATTCCGACATCCAACAATTCAACAAAACAACTAATCCCAATATTTGAACAATTCATTAAACAAAACAAAACCAGATAAAGCATATCAATAGCTTATACCATCCTCACTACTTCAACCTACGAACTTATAGTGAAGTTCGTCTTGGTTTCCTCATAGACAGTGGAATTTCATCCGACGAATCCCCCTCTTCACTTACTTGCGTAGGATCTATAGGCTGTGAAGGGAGGGGATCAACTTCAAACTGTGTTTCTTGAGATGAAGAAGCGCCTTTTCGATGTCTCCGTTGCTGGTATGTACGAGTAGTAGGAGGAATGCTGTGTGCTTCTATGGCATGTTCGATGAGCGCCTGTGGTGGAGGTGGAGGAGGCGGTGGAGGCGATCTTAGTATTATTAATTTGTTCCTTCCCAAAATTGATTTTAATATGCGTTTTACACTAAAGCATTTCCCCTACGACCTTTCAAGAACCTTTTGTGCAAGTTCGTCCACAATCTTGATCGCAAGGTAAATTCCGTCTGCGTGCCAAAACATAAAATGCATGGAAAAGTATAAATTTCAAATATTTGAATAAAGATTGTACGTACTACGTACCACATTTCTTTCGAGGGGCGCTCTGGGAGTGTAAGGGTATGCAACAACGAGAGGCGCTGTAGGTGGCTTGATGGCACGAATAACATATCGACATGTTATGTTCCAGTATCAAGACATATATTCTTCTTCGGATAATGTGAACTTGCGTTGCTGTTGCATGTGCATGCAGCGTTGGTCCATGTCTCAATCACCATAGCATACTCCCTAGCTTCAATATCAATCCTGTAATGCGGTGGTTATTCCGGTAAATACTGGATCATACCAAACTGCCTCATCACTCGGTCGGGAAGATATTAGGCGACATCATTAAAGAAATTAAGAGGAACACGAGCAGTCCACAGTTGAATGGAAGGGGTACATAAGTTTGGTAGATCTCCAAGTACACCTGCATATGGGGTCCAAGCCACAGAATGATAGTCTAGCACATCAAACTCATCACGGTAGAAGGCAGCATGACGTCTTGGCAATGAAACGATGCTTTTAGGTCCTACCCACCTGTAGAAATATAAAATTGTAACTTATCAAATCCGAACAACTATACATATTATACTATAGAATTAATTATATCTGGCACCGTATGACAATGATAAATCAATCGTCATCCTCCTCCTTATGGTTATTCTACCTACAAGTAGATAAGTCCAACACCAAAGCTGTAAATAATATTACACATGATTTCAGTTGGATAAGAGAATATGAAATATCTGTCGGCGAAAGTAAATAATGGAAATACCTGTATTGGACTCACACTACAACCAGTGCTTACGCTCTCTTGCAAAGCAAGCCTCGTCAACTCGCAGTACGTATACACTAGAACTGCACTGCCCCAAGAATACTAGCGACAAACATCAAAATTTTATAAAAATGAAAGTCATCTAAGCCCTATCTGTGTCTTCGAATGATCGCTTATCAACCTCATGTAACATAACGGCTCTAGCTCGTTGCTGAATCTAAATCTCTGTGAAGTCTGTTGGTATATCGTCCACAAATTGTTGCCTAAACCATCTTATTTATATCATTTCCTTTCTCCACCATTCCTCTACTAGAGGAGTCAAACCTAGGAGCTCTTGGCATAAACTAAGGTAATCAACTGGATCGGGGTTGGTCAACGGAGCACCGTCTATGGGTATGCCAAGTAAGCACGCAACATCACCCAACGTGATAGACATCTTCCTAGTACGTAGGTGAAATGTAGATGTTTCTGGCCTCCATCTATGCACCAAAGCGGTGATAAGATGGTGATCCAACTGGATGTGCCCCACCCTAAAAAACCAGTCCAAATCCAACTTGGTTTATCAACTGTATAATGCTTGGATGCGCAGATGTTACTCTATTCAGTTTAGACGAATGATCTATGATTCCAACTTTATTTTTAAGTTTATAAGTTAACAAGATTTTCGAAGTGCTCTACACATATATAAGTTAACCAGATTTTCAAATTTATTTTCCAACTTCAACGCTAGGAATTTAGGCATTGTTTCTCAACAATTTAACAATGATTTCATTCATTCTAAGATATTTCAACAATCAATGATTGCTTACAAATCCTGAAAACAAATATTTTCCAATTTTCGTCAAAATACTAAATTGAAAGGATTTTGATTTATCTATACCTACAGGTGCATCCCGCATTGAAGAGCTAGCCATCTTCTGATTTGTTGAACAAAATGCTAAATAATTTTGGCTTTTAACGAAAATTTCAGATTTGGTGGATTTTTGATTATTTGGAGATGAAGAGGAAAGTGACGGAGGAAAAATATGAGGTTCTGGTTTTGTAACATAACCCCGTTTGGACGTCTTTTGAGAAATCGCCCGCTGGCGACTTTTCAGATGTCGTCCAATTTTTTTTAAACATGTAGGCGACTTTTGGGAAGTTGCTGGTGGACGGCTTATCAAAAGTCGCATACATGTTTTTGGCAAAAAAATTTTGTAATAGCGATATTTAAAAAGTCATCAGTACGTTATTGCCAGCTGAACTGACCAAAACAGGGCTAAAGTTGATATTAGTTTTAAAGTGGGCTGTTTGCGATAATTAGTTTTAAAAGGGGGCTAAATTCAAAAAAGAAATCCTAAATTTTGTAGCATATAACCAAATAAATAATTATTTCAGTATTAATTGAAAGCTCCATAGCTTTACGGCCTTTCGGCTTAACCAACATCAAAATGTTGGGGAAAAATAAAATCAAAATTTGCTCAATTTTCATTTGCTAGACCCAATTTGTGTTTCCAATATACGTGGTACCAATTTCCAATTTACTTGAAAAGTTTTGATAAACATGTCTGCAAGTTGCAACTGTCCGTAACCCTTTATAGTAGCAGAAAATCCAACGGCGGTATGCAGCTTCACTTTTTTGGTACCCTACCGCCTTGACATGAAACGGTGCACTAGGTAACCCAACCATTATGCTCACTCCCCCATCGTCGTATCACCGCTTGAAGCTCAAGACGCTAAAATCACATTAAAATGCAAATTTTCCTATCCGAAAATCATTGAAATTATAAGCCGATGTCGTTTCAATTGCCTGTATAATAACCGGATGGCGAGTATCAATCAATCGAATCCTACGGCGAAGTTGAAGAATAACTTTGAGAAAAGAGAAGTAAAAAAGAAAACGTGGAGCTTAAACCAGCTCAATTATTTTGGATAAATCTGTTGTAATTTTCCTACAAAGGAAATGAAAGATCCACTCGGAATCATGGTTAAATTTTTGCGAGGTTCCGATAGTTAAGGGGCATGTTCTCTGCTAGTGCTCTACATTTGGAAAAAATATATTGATTCTTTTTAGGTATATTTTAGGCTTTGGTGCTCACAGTAACTATATTTTGTTGGGTTGTACATGATTGATGTGATTTTATGGCAATTGTTAGTACAAATTCCATGAACATGGACTAATTTTAAGTATTAGAAAGTTCTAGCTTGTGTAGGTTTTTAACTGGATAAATTGGAGTTAGTTTAGGAAACTAAAACAATATTTCTCCTAATTTGTAGGATTTGCTGCATTTATCCTTGTCTCGGTCTCCCTATTTTGTGTATAATATGCTAATTACAGAAATTAACTCCAAATGCTGTGGTCATTTCTATGAAAACCCAATTACATCACATATAGTTTCCGTAAATTTGAGTAATTAATTATTTCCTTTATAGCAATAGAATTATTTACTCACATGGGCATAATATAGACATTGGATTTTTATGAATATTTGAAATATACACTTAAGTTAGCCCTGAAATTTTAGGGAACTGGTGCACTAAGAGATTTGAAGTTAAAGCAATTCATTAGCAGTTGCATCAAAATTAGTCAAGAGCAACAAATGCGGAGTTGGAAAAGGAAAAGATGATTATATTCCCAAGTTCTCTATGATGCTTCAATCTGCTAGACAAAATTGGAGAAAAGCATATCAAGTGCAGCGTGTATTCATCATCTATTATGAAGATAATGTGCATGCCTACCTTTTTATGTCGATTCTTCATTCTATATTAGCAATAGTTTTCTTTTTTATATCAAATGGCATGTCTAGATTCAGGTCAGGTCAAAAATAAGATGCTCATCAACATGACTTTGTACTAAATTGAAATCTTCAACAAACAAACAAATCGAAACTAACTTCATTTGAGATCAAATGCAAAATCGGTAATCAAAATCAAGTAACAGCTTGTAATACTATTTTAGGTATATTGCCTACCGAAATAGATAAATTAAAACTACATCCACACCAGATTACTTTACAGTTAACAAGATAATACGGCACCTTTTTTTTTTCTTTCTACAAGCGTTAGAAATGAAATCATACAAACTTTCCTTTCATATGATTTCTTTTTTGAATTCATGCATATTGCTAAAAAAAATGCAAAAGATTTTTGAAATTTTATGTATGATGTGTGAATTTGCAACCATTGAAAATGAAAGTTTACTGATACAAATATTTAACTTGTATTTCTTTGGAAATGTAAATATATATAAAAGTATGAGGCTAATAATAATAAAGTAGTTTCATTATGACTAACTGGGGCTATATAGAGTTGTACTGTTTAGTTTCACTAATTTGAACCAGTTTCTGGTCTGCCTGACCCAAGTTATTGTGTGGTTCACTTTTTTGTTTGTTTTTCTTTTTAAAGCTCATTATATAATATAAGCATAATCAAGATGGGGAAAAAAACAGTAATCCGACATAAGCTGAAATTATAAGTTTACATTTTTGCAACTCCAGATGTGAATGTTGATACCAGCATCTTACTACATTTAGCAAGAAGGAATGGATACTACTGCAATGACTGGTGAGCTAAAATTATCATCTTAGTCCCACATCACCAAATATTAGTTAATAGTTCCATACAAATATGAATTCTTCATGTAAACAATTGCTGAGCTTAGTAACGTGAGCTTGTGACCAAGTGGAGCATCAAAGTGATGGAATGGTGGGTCATGTTAGTGGATTTGGGTACATTGTGCAATTAGCTGGTCCGCCCGATCCAAGTTGCTGAGTGGCCTGTATAGTTGGGCTGTAAGGTCTGACTATGCTGGTTGTAGTACAGGAGGCAATGCGTCAGGCTGGTCACAGAGCAGCGAAAACTCCTTGCTCTCAACGGTGGATGGATAACGGTCTGCTGCACTTTGTTCCCACAATGGATTCGGTGACAATTCTCCAACAAACCATCATTTTTTCCCACAATCTATTGGTAAAACACAGTTACTGCTTTGTCAACTTGTTGAACCCTTATTGCTAATCTATTATATATCTCGAGTTCGCCACATTAAAGTTTTTTTTACATCTAGTTTGAAGTTGTTAGCATTTGGTCTGTTGGATATTTCTGTTATCTTGCATGTTACCTCAAAATTTTGAATTAATCCACGTTTTACACTAGAGTTTTTTCAGTATCAAATCCAGGGGCATTTTTAGAAAATAGTTTATTGACATCTCTTAGGACGTATTGTTATTTTACTTTTTGTTATTACTAATGCTTCATTTGCTTATATAGAGTGAGCCATCAGCCATGAGAAACATATTGATATAATAATATAGCAAAATAATATTATTATACTTCGTCAGCATATGTTTTATCTGTATCATAAATAGTTGTATCTGCAAAAGAATTATTGTTGCCTTTTCTTTGAATTGACTTGAATATGTAACAGGTTTGAGAGAAGCTTGGACCTACCTTATTTGATTATATAAAGAGAAATAGGTAAACACCTTCTCCAGTCGGCCTTCCGAATTTGAGCACCAGCTTTTGAAATCTGTAGCATGTCCATGAATCAGTTTTGATACATTTTATATTTAATATAGCATGCATCACAATTGTTTAAGGGTGGCAGTTTGGGTTCTGGGAACTGTGATGTGTCAACGTGTAGGTGTGAGATGATTTCATTGCTTGTAACTTATGCTTAACAGCTTAAGGTTTTTGTTTCCGTCGACAAAGTACATACATATCAACATGACTAGATAATCGAACACACACACAATGACTGAATTACCCTTGCAAACACAAAGAAGGAACAAAATTTCACCACAGCTAGGTTTCGATCCTGGGACCTGTGGGTTACGGGCCCACCATGCTTTCGCCGTGCCACTCTAATTGTGAATCAGCTATAAGAGTGCATTATTTAGAATAATATACAAGTAGCACCTAAATCCTATCCTAAAGAATATCGTCTTATATTGTGCAGAGTGTGGTCAATATTTCTTTCCCAAAATCATTAAATTGTACTATCCAAAATTTAAATTGTATGCCGTCTCATAATACATTATCATTTTTTGGACGTATCTTTCATCAAAAAGTTATAATTTTTTCAAATGTCACGTGCATTTGTCTTCAAACAAAAGGGAAATCAAGGAAAAAATATGCACCTTGGATTGTAAAAAAATTACATAAAATAGAGCTCATAGACAATTTTTTTATAAAGAAAATGTTATGTGTGGCTCGCATTGTATTAGAGTGGATACGTATATTGGATTGTAATTAGTCTCACATCGCAATATATAGCGGACACACACACATGATTGGTAACACATAATGACAAATGATTCTTTTTGTTATAACAAGTCTTCCTATGAAAATGCGCATGGTGGAGATACGAGGGTGTACCGAAAATTTCATTAGGAAAGCCTTTTTGCACCATGTGTGGTATGTGATTTGGTGTGCCTTCTCATGTGCACCGCACCAAAAGGTGCAATCATTTCAAGCATTATGACGCGCCTTGTAATGCTGGAATTTATTTCTAAAGTAAAAATACGATAATAATAAAGTTAACCTACTATGCTAGATATGGAATGCATAATTTATGATTTTGTAGACGAATGGATTATCCAAAAGAGTCACTTGTTTTATTTTTTGAATTCCCATTAAATTCTAATTCATAAAAAAATTAGATGCTTCGATCTATAGGGAAAAAATGGTATGAGTCATGATACGGCACATATCCCACTTTATTGGTATAATTGCCATTGCTCATTGTGCACTTTATAATATATATTTTGTTGATCTTCTAGCCCGTATCCTGAAAGAGTAGATTTGCTAGCAAGATACTTAACGAGTAAATCTATGATGCTATAATCAGGCCAACATAATTTCTCTGACTTACATAAATTGTTCAAGTCATCTTGTCGAAATGATCCTAGTTAACCATAGAAGCCTTGCACTAAGTGAACAAAATAAATCAGTTCGATATTATTTCAAAACGATGTCTGAACTTAGGAGTACAATAGATTTGTTGGTGATTGAACCTAGAATCACTTGTTCCGAAAACTAGTGTCTTGTCCTTTTATCCAAAAAAAAATCATTTGAATTCACGTAGTATTGCAATTTAAAAAATGCTTCTAGATGCGACAGTCATAACCAAAAAAGATGTGCTAAATTTGTATGATTCAAAATATTTGCCAAAGAAGAAAGGAAATTAATTGATTAAGACACGTATGAAAAAATAGAAAGGAAAGAAAATTAGTTAATCGGCACAATCAATTAATTAATTGCTATATGAAGAAAGAAAAATTTGTACACGAAGATTCAAATCGGGGAAAATTATGGAAACCCATATCGTCATTACTATTTGGAAAGGTTTCAAGGAAACTGGACGATTAATTTACATAATCTTCATGTAATTTCTTCATTTTTAAGTCTATATAAATGAAGGCAGAGCATCTTCAGAAAATCCTACTTTTCACAGTCAAGTCAAGTTAGAGGATTTGAGCGCAAACAAATATTTGAAGAAATTGATTATTCAATTTTTAATTATAGGTTAGTCTCTCTAAATTTCTACCTATAATTGTTGTAGTATCTTTTTGTATTCTTTCTTTTTTCTAGTAAAATAAAGAATAGTTGTTGGATCTTTGGATATGTAGATAATTTGACCGAACCACGTTAAATCTTTGTGAGAATGATCCTAGTTAACCATAGAAGCCTTGTAATTAAGTGAACAAAATAAACCTGTTCAATATTATTTCAAAACGATGTCTAAATTCAGAAGTACAATGAATTTGTTGGCGATTGAACCTATGATTACTTGTTTTGTAAACCAGTGCCTTGTCCTTTTATCCAAAAAACGCTTATCAATTGAATTCACGTAAAATTGAAATTTATAAAATGTTTCTAGATGATTATTAATTGATTTTGTTGTTGCAAAATTTTATTATAGAGTATATTTGGAGGGAAGATGATACTTAAAGCATGACGTTAGTGCGGCACTGAGTGTCCCAACGTAAAATTTTCATATTTTACATCAAAATATTAAGGCCTTCCCGTCTGAATGCCCTACCATGGTTGATTTAGGACAGGTGTATAAAATGATTTATTCAACGTGATTATTAGTTTGTCTAAATCTAGGAAGGAATAAAATATATGGACTTTTGGGATTGAATTCAAATTTTCTTGTTTCGCAGGCCAGCATCTCATTCGGTTGGTCACAACTCACTAATCTCTTCTTTTGAGTAAGCATAAAATTATGTTTCATACAATACTTTAGGATGTTGCGGTTTGAACTGGAAAAGGATGTTATGAATTATGACTGTAACAAAGGTAGTCAACTCAAAAAAGCACAATATGGCTCAAAACTGTATCAATTAAAAAAGATGGAATAAAATTGATCCTCATAATTGCTTTAGTCTTACAAAAAATAGTCGTAGACCATGGCACGTCATATGCTATTTATTAGTATAAGTGCTATTTCTTATGTTCAATTTTTAATATCCATTCTGAGTTTTTAGGATTTACTCCGTTGTATGATATTTGCAATGTTCTCTCTTCATTGTATACATTAACTTACAAACTATTTGAGCAATATGAGTCTAACGAATAAAGGGGAAAGCTAACGAATAAATTTGCAGATTTAGTGGAACACTGAAGAACTTGCTATGCTTGATAGTGTAGATGTAGGATAACCGTTAGAACTGCATATAGCAGTAGCCATAAGTCGAGCAGCTAATATGCTCAGATATTACACTAGTGCAGCTGAGAAAATACACAAAGAATGATACTGAAATTATCCATAAAGTATCGAGATATACAAATTACAATATACTTTTATGCAATAGAAACATATCTATATGCTCTATATCATGACATCAACATATAACCGATTTACCGTTATAGCTTTTATTGCTTATTATTCGATTTGTAAGATGTATTTTACCAAGTTTTTATGTAAAATTGTGTTATAAATTCGATTTTGTGGTAAGATAAGATACTTGAAAAAAAGCTTAAATCCATTGGGCTACAGAGCAAGATTTGAGGTTTCGGCCAAAACATTAAGATTATGATCGTTTTAGTTTCAAGAGGGAGCTAAACGAAATTGCATCTCAGTAAGAAAACTAGAAATTTTCAAAATTTTATAGAAGGAACAAAATAATCATAATTTGAGTTTCAAATATATGAATATTCGAAATCTAAAATTTTAACTTTGGAAACGTACAAAGCACAAAATATATGAAACCAAAAAAAGTTGAAATTAGAGTAATGAATAAGCTGGACAAATTTTTGATATAGGGTTCTAAAAAAAAATATTCTAGCTTTAGGCCTCATTGAAAACCAATTGTAGAATTATGCCTGATTTTGTATAGCTTGCGCGGTTTTAAATTACGCAAGCTTTAAACTGTAACTGTAGCTTGCGCAATTTTAGATTACATAAGTTATAGTTACAATTTAAAGCTTGTCCAATTTTAAATCTCAAGCTATACAGAAACATGCATATTTCTTCAATTGGTTTTTGGTGTGACCTTAGAATAAGTTTTTTTTTGAATGCCTATATCAAAATTTTGTTTGAGTAAATATTTGTTAGTGTTATGGATATTTATAAATAGTCAGCATTGTTGGTTTATATCTTATTTCTTGACTAAAGATAAATTATACATGTTAATGTAAATAAAAATAGCTATAATTATATAAAAATAAATAAACAAGTTGAAATTGAAATTTATAAATTATATCAAAATTCTTAAAATAACAAAAGTTCAAGACCGAAAATGAAATCTCGAAACTTGCCATAGAGTGGCGTATCTTATTTTTCGAATTTATACAAAATACAATTCATAAAAATACCTTTATATGCTTCTACGTTAATATAAAAATGTCTACATTCTATATCGTAATACAACATGTACCCGATTTATTGGTATAGTTGATATTGCTTATTATTCGATACACACACATAAATACATACACACACCCAGAGATACACACACATTGCTGGAATTTTTTGTGCACAATTCCGTTATAAATTTTATTTCGTTGTAAAATAAAAATTCTTAAAGTAGGAATTTACGATGCACCAATCAGTCCAACTATTTTTTCCTGCAATTTCTGTCGAAATATTGAAGCTGATCTGTCTGAATGCCATTGGATGGTTATAGCTGAAGTGAGCCAAGTGTATGTAGTAAATAGCTGTTCAACATGATTTTGAATTTGTTTGAATGTAGAATTTTTTTTGATACAAAACGACCTTGCTAAGGATCAATCCCATAACATTTGATTTTGTAGACCAACACCTTATCCTTTGGGCCAGAGGTCACTTATCTTATTGCTAAAACCTAAAGTCACATTCTCATAATATAATATTAGTTGTTACAATTTTAACTGATTTAAAAAAGGATGTTTTCAGCATTGACATGAATCCCATTTATTTGTTGTTGCTTTGTTTCCCATTTGTTATAAATATTTTGCTAAGCTTTTTTTTTGGTCAAAATTTCTATAATAGAGTAGACTTGGTGAATAGATAAAATATTTGAAGTAGGAAGTAGTGATTAAGCATGTCAATGGATATTCAAAATATTTGAATCCATCCACATTCATATGTGAAAAATGAAAAAAAATATTGAAAATTAGAAAGAAAAAAAATACATGTGTGGATACATCCGATAAAATTTTATCGTGCTTTTAGATTTCTTGTTTGTGAGTGGATAGAAAAAAAATTAGATATCCATTTGATATTCGTAGCTACGAAGATCTGATATCAAGAAATGGTTTCAGATGTTATTATGAACATGATACTATACGTATCTATAGTCGACCGTTGCGAGACCTAGCTGTGATGCTTTAATTAGGCCAACAGTTATCTTCATGATTTACATAACAATATTATGATAATCCTTTTGAATGTCATTGTTTGATAACGGTTGTCCTGGGTAGCTGGATAAGACAAATTGCTAATCAACATGGTTTCGAATTTATCATAGTTACCTACAATGGGTAACTCACAAAAGTGCAGAATCTTTTTGTAGACTGGGCGCATGATGTGTGGATTTTGTGTATATGTACATTGCTAATTTTTTTAAATATATTTATTATAATTCGTAGTTTAAACATGATTGATAAAGTTTATGTTTCTTTTACCAAAAAATATTCCACAAAGATTTTTTGTCATTTCGCAAATTATCGTTTAAGTATAATGCTATATGACTAGAATTTCATGTACATAAATTAGTTTAGAAGTCCAACCTGATTTTGAACTTATCATAGTTATTAATGGGGATTGGGTTAGAAAGGTGCAAAACCATCTTGCAACTTTGATGCCCTGCAGCTGCCTTTTTTGTTAGTACACATGTATTAATTTTTTGTACAATTATTATATATCACCATCAATTCAACAAGACTAGTATAATTTATATTCCTTCACTAAAAGATATTAAATAAAGTTTTCTTTATAATTTCATAGAAATCTTCTAATTTGAAAATTCTATTTCTTTAAATAAATTAAACTATATTGAAAAACCTCTAAAATAAATTAAAAATATCGTAAAGAGACTTTGGGGAAGTTCTATTTTTCAAAAATGTCAAAACCTTCGAAAAAAACTTTATTTTTTATAAAATATGAGAAGTTTACAAAAACATTAATATTTTTTTTCCTGCACCTTTTCCTCAAACCTCTCAAACCTCAAGCCAATTGTTTTATATATTTTTAAACAATGCGAATAGACGTAATTGGAATATTATAGTTTAATAAAAAGGACCCAGTTTTATGTTTTCTTTTTAACTACTCAAATATATTGAAAAATAATATTCCAAGAAAGTCAAAATTTAAGAAATAGTTTAGCTTTTAGAAAATAATAATCAAATATCAATTTTTTTGAATTCAAATTTTGTCAAAAACATCAGATTGTTTCGATAAATATACTCATTATTTCCAAATGTTTAAATTTCTAAGAATGTTTGAAACATCTTGGAAGGTATTGATGAAAATTTAAGATATTTAAAAAAAATCTGAGTAAAATATAAATAATTTTTAAAAGTCATAATAACTCAAAATATTGGCAATTCACTCATTAAAGTAAAAATTATTAAAGAAAACATTTTTTTTCAGTAAATTCAAAATACATATCAATTTTTTTAAATATTGGGAGAAATTCTATTTTTCAGAAAATGTCAAAAAGATTCAAATCCTTCGATGAAAAAAAATTCATTTTTATAAAATATCAAAAAATTTCAAAAAATTACTTATAATCTTTTGCTCTGCCTTTCCTCAAACCTCAAACCAGTTGTTTTATACGTTTTTAAACAATGGGATATAGATAAAATTGAGATATTATAGTTTTACTAGCATAACCGCACAACGGTGGAAAAACCGACCGTTAAGCTGTATAATATCAGACAAAAAAAATATTGTTAATTTTTTTTAATTATGAATTTGACTTGCATTTTGAATGAATTTTAAATGGAGAAGGTCAGCGTTTAAAAAAAGTAGACTTTTTGAAAATACTGTTATATACTTATTTATAGATTTATGAATTAAAATAACAAATCTGTCAAATCAAAGAATGAATTTTAAATTAAAAGATCTATAAAAATAAAATAGCAGACTTTAAAATAATACAGTGCACTTTCAAGATGCTAGGTTGAGTGCAAGTAGCATACAGGAAATGAAATATTACACATAATACTGATGTAATGTGCATTATAAAATTTAGCAAAGGTACGTAGAAACAATGAAGATTTTTTATTTTATCATAAAGCCATATATTTTCTTTTATAGTTTATGATTCACAACTGAACTACAGGTTATTGATCTATATTTAAAACATATTTTAATACCATCCGTAATTATTATCATCTGCATTTGGTTGCAGATACCACATTCAGGCATGCAAAATCTTGTTCTCTCCTTCCTTCTCTTGCCATTATTTTTCTTCATTCCTGTAGTGTTTCGATCCAGCTACTACTGAATAATATCATTCACACCTATAGCTATCGATTTAAAATGGCTTTTGACATTTAATCTTGAGTAAAAAGGGTTGAAGTTATATGAATTATTAGAAACAAATTTATATTTTAATGTTAAATCATATACATAATACCAAATAAGGACTGCTTTCATGACTGTTGTAGACAAGATTTGTTGCTGGTGCTGCACCTTTTTTTATATTAATTTATTTGGATCAACAACACTGTTACAACTAAAAATATTTAAAAAAAAGTCTGGATTCCAGTTTTAAAGAGTAATAAAAAAATCGTCAATTTTATCCAAAACAGGTTTCAGTTCTAAGATATAGAAGATTCGGGTCTATGGGCATAAAAAAAAATTCAAATAAACCCATCTGCTTAATCAGAAATACAAAAACATTCAGTTAATCAAGAGAACCAGCCTAAAATTATTATCATCTTTTTTACTTTGAACGATGTATATTTAATAAAAATTATACAGATAATGCGAATATAACAAAGATAAATGAGTCAGAAAAAAAAGATATATTTTCTTATGAGAATTGGATTCACGATATCGTATAACATTAAAATTTCCAGCTAAAAATATATACTGATTTTAATTATGGTTGTGATTCAAACCCATGATTATATTTAAACTTTCAACTAAAAATATATCAATTTAATGAATAGGCTTTCATGGTTGTTCCATTGTGGTTTTACAGCATTGTAGCCACGAAACACAGTCTGCAATGGGAAGTGAGGTCTACGATGCTGATATTTGACCATGGTATCTGTAGAAAATATTTCTAAAAATTTTAATCGAAATTTTGTAATCAATTATTTAAACCGGACCAACTATATGGTGGTATGCTAGGTTAATAAGAAAAATTATATAAAATAATCCCCACCATCGAGAGTGGGATAAGGCTAATAACAAACAGAAACTGAAAAATGGACACAATGTATGTGAACTCCCCTGCAAAAATTTTAAGAAACAAATACCTATGTGTTCTGGTAGATCAAGAATATTGCCAGGTAAAAGAACTGCAAAGATATCAGACCATACATGATTATGCCTTCCTTTGAAGGACAACCTATGTGCAATGCGAGGTAGATCAATTTTTACATAATTTGTTTTACTTCCCTTTCTAGAAGATATCTGGTTGTAACAAACGTTACATAAATCATAGTCTTCCAGTCTGTTAAAAAAAGGCAACATAACAAGAACACAAATTGAATATATAACATTTGAAAATCCAAATTCTAACACTTCGGACTTAAAACTGGATCCCTTAATTGGAAGCATGCTGCATCTATCGCATAGAACGCCTGTGTAAAATAAACTCTCTACCGCAAAGTGGGACCTTGGAAAAAAGGCATCGAAGAATGAAGTGCCCCGTCTTCTTTATTATTTAGTATTAGGGTGAATCGACGATTCAAATGAAATCGGAGTCTCATTTAAAGTATTTTTATCATTATGCATTGCAAGTGTAGATGAAGGATTTGCTGGAGCATGTCCATAACTTTGCTCCAAAACATATGGTTCATGTACAGTAACAGTATTTTTTCCATGAACAACAGAACTACCAAATTATGTACCTTCACTGTTGTCTGTGTATTTTTTTCAGCTGCAACGAGTAATTCGTCAAGTGAAGACAATGGTCTAGCTGCATTTGCAGTCTATCCAGGATTGCTCTGATTTTTAACCGAATAAGCAATTTCATTGGTTATCTAAGTGGGCAAATCCCATGGTTTTGATGCACAAGGAGCATTATGATCCAGTGGATTGCTTGGAACAACATTTGTAGACGGTGTGCTTGATTATGAATCACAAACGGGGTCAGCTTGATTTACGACCTTAGAGACTTGATCAACAAGGTTTGATTGTGCAGGCGAGAAAGACATAGCTTTCTTCACATCCTTATGAATATTATCCAGTACGCTTTTAAATTGCTCAGATTTTTTTCACTTCAGAAGTAGGAGAATTTGATATAGCTTTATCTGCAACATTTAACAGGTTCAAGAGCGCCGTCATGAGTGGATTCGTAATAGGTTCTGATTGTGCGTTGGTGACAGGTGAAGTTTCATGCTATGAAGATTCAGCAAATGATGTGTCCGGCTTTGACTTCAACTCAACAATTATTCGGGTGGGTTCAAGCGCTGACTGATAATTAGGGGTGAGCAATATTTGGTTAGAACTGAATTAAGCGACCAAAGTGGTTCATTTCGGTCAGTTGAGTTCGGTTATGAAATTATATCGATTTAAAATCCGTTTGTAAAATAATTTATTTTGGTTATTGGTTTAACTGAATTAACCGAACTTTTATTACATTATCCAAATTCATAGAATTGTAATACCCTTAACAATTGGTTTAGTAATAAATAAATAAAATTTATCTATTAAAGATATGTTAATTTTTCTTATAAACTTAAAATAAACACTCAAAATAGTTTATATAAACATAAATATATGTTTTCCATTGATTAAATCATATCATTTGAATACTAATATATGGTAAATTTCTTAATTTCTTAGTTCGGTTAAATCGGTAACCGACCGAATTAACCGAAATTGATCCGGTTTTGTTCGGTTTTGAATTTTTTTGGTTTGATATTTTTTAGCTCAAAACTGATCGAACTGACCGAATGCCCACCCCTACTGATAACAGCATCAAAAAGTTCATCATCGTTGTCTAATGTGACAATGTACCTATCTATATCAGTACATGTCAGTATAAGGTCGATATCATGGCTGAACTTGAAAAGCGAGCAAATTTTTGCTCTAAGTTTGGTCATGTTGTGATCCATGAGCCTTAGATGGACGTGAGCTCCAATTCGTCAAAGCGTATCTCCATGTTAACCTAAAATGTCAGGAAAAGCAAAGGTGAAAATGCAATACAGGTGTGCATGCAACTGAGTGAGTATTAATAATATGATACATAATGAGGTCTAATACATTAATACATAGCATAATACCGATAGAGTACTAACAGATAGTTTCCTAAAGCATTACGGCGGTAATAGTAGGACAAAGTTCGGAGATAATAAAGTCATATGTCAAAGTTAATCCCTTCCTATATAAAGTAGATTGCACACCAAAGAGACTGGTGGGTATTCAATGATGCATCTCATCAAACTGTGCACAACAGACATACTATGATCGTAGTACTTTTTGAATAGCAATGAACTGTGTACTCTATGGAATTAAGTTTCTATACGTATTTTTTAAACGACCATTCAAAACAAGCTATGTAGAGAAATAGTGTCTACAAAATACATAAATTAAAAGAGAAGGAACCTTATGCAAACTGTGTTACTAGGTTAGTATCATAAATTGTTTGCAAGTAAATGAGTATGCGTGAACAATAACTGTATCGTATAAATGATTGCCATCACAAGTGCAAGAAAAAATTATTATCTAAACTAGCAGGTACACACTCATGGGCAAGAGGAACATAAGATAAAAGCATAAGATTTTGATGTACTAGAATAGCATCACCGAGCAATACCTAACACCACCTTGACGCACAAAGGTGTATCAATATCTGACAGATCTATCATGAAAAAGAAGAAAAACAAAATCGCTGCAAGCCTTAGGTTCCAAAATTAGACCCCATGTTCAGTCCAAGGTAATGATAATAAAATCAGTGCTTAATCAGGAATCGTGAAACTATCTTTTCTATGTTATTAATGCTCAAATAAGGAAATGGGTCAAAGGGGCGGCCGGAAAACCTTATATAAAACCAATCCTACTAATCTTAAATTCAATCGGAAACATCCATGATATATGAGACAGATGGCCCTAATGTATAGTTTAGCTGGAACCATTCAAAACAAAATTTGTTGGAAGCAGAAATATAAACAAGTAAATCAGTAACAATAGATAATTCTTACATACATGTCCAAAACTCACTATCAAACCTTTTAGATGTCCAATTTAGACAAAAAAATAATAAAGCTAGAGATCAACGATTTTAATCGATTCATGCACTGATGCACTCCATAAATCACATATAGCTTCAAATCTTCCGACAAAACCATTAAAACAGCCCACGTATTTTAGAAAAAGTTGTTAAAAATCATACCTTGATGATAAGATCCCACTGCTCAGCATGATGCTCCATTTCAGAGACGAAAAAAGAATGGAGTATTGTGAATTTCCAGAACAGTTTTAATAGTCACATAAGAATCATATTGTTAACGCTAAAATTTGAACGCTAACACCCCGGTGTATGAGTTGCAGTTGTGAAAGCACCACCCGACGACTCGGGAACAGATTACAAGCAGATAATAGCAGAAAAGCGGTAAACAACAACAATTTTATAGTGGTTCGGCTTAAGGGTATAGCCTACGTCCACTTTAAGTACTTTTATTAATAATCTCGTTACAAGCTGATACAATTCTTCCCAAATACAATACACTTTGAATTACAAGAGACTTAGAACAAGTAGCTTAAACTTCGATGAAGATGAGAGTTTTCGAATCCATGTTGGATGTATGTGATCTCTTCTTGAAGTTGTTTGTAGCGTTCTTAATGTCTTGAGAGCTTCAAGTGTTGGATTGGATTGGTTTGGAATGCAGCAGAGTAACGGCGTTTGAAGAAAATGAGCCAAAAGTCCTTTTTTAGTTGGAGCTAGGATCGTATTTATAGGCATTTCTCGGAATTAGGTCATGACTCGTACACGACTCATGATGAGCCATAACCCGTTCACGACTCATAGTAGGTTGCAGCCGACCTACTGTATTAGCTCACTGCTTGGTCCAAAGCTAGGCTCCCATTTAGATGAATAACACAAGTCCTGAGCCGTTCACGAGTTAACCAGTGCAACCTTCCTTGATGTTAGTATGAGTCGTAGGGTTATCTCATTATAAGTCGTATGTCGTCATAAGTCGTATGTCGTCATAAGTTGTATGTCGTCATAAGTCGTATGTCGTCAACGAGTTATCTCATTATAGCACGGTATTGAACTTGTTTCTAAGTCTTAGGTCGTGAACGACTTATCTTTTGAGTCGTAAACTTCCTTAAGTCGTGCCACCCTTAACTAGTAAGATTGTGCAGACCTTAGGTCGTTAGGCCGTAATGTTCTTAGGTTGTGAAGGCCTTAAGTCGTAGATCCTTATCTCGTAGACTCTTTAACTCGTGGAGGCCTTAAGTCATAGATCCTTATCTCGTAGACTCCTTATCTCGTAGAGGAAACTGGGTTAACACTTGCCCCTCGAAGCACATGCCTTAAGTCGTAAGTCGTGTGCTTCGACTCATCATAACCCGGGTGTGCCGATTCGAGTTCCACTTCCCTGAGGTATAAAATGCTTGGGTCGTTCCTCCTATTTCCTTCTTCTCATTACTTACCCCTGAGCTATTTCTGCCATTAACACGTCCTCGAGCTTTCGGAAACAAATTCAACCAGTTCATCTTACCGTTGATTCAGTCCCTATAATCCTTATCATCGCATCGCGTAAGTAAATCCGCAGTTCATTTGATTCCGCGATAGCCATTAACTTGCGAATCTGGACTCCTCATTGACAACTTTAATCCAGTTCCTTATACCATGCTTCATCACGATTGTTGCCACGATCGATTGCTGGTGAGCTCGAGGAAGTTTGATTAGGTTTTGGATAATTCGCGAGGAGAAGATAATGGGTTTCAATATATTCTATATTTTTTTAGGCTGTTAGGGGTTTGGAGAAGACGAGATAATAGTTAGTGGGTTCATCGGTTTAGGGGTGAGACGGTTTATGGGTTTAGGAGTGGAGATAAGGTTATTCGACTAGTTGAGGCATGAGTTTAAGGTCGTAACTGAGTTAAGACTTAGAAGAATTCGTATCTTTCTGACTTGAAGTCTTGTCTCTCTCTTATGACTCACGATTCAAAGGACTACCAACTCAAGGCATCAACGACTCAAAAGTGAAGCGACCTATCCTGTCTCTCCTCATAGAACGACTTAACTTAACCCGAAGGAAAAATTCTTAACTCGTAGACGAGTTAGCACTTAAGTTGTTGCCGAGTTAGCACTTGAGTCGTTTACGACTTAGCTCTTGAGTCGTCTGCGACTCAGCACTTGCATTTTTAAACTCTGCTTAGACCTTGAACTGTTGTATGGATTTTGAACTGTTGAACTTTGCTGCATTCTTTTACAGATTACTTTAACTTGTGGGTTAACAATCTGTTTAATATGATATTTACAGAAAATTGGGACGAATATACTGCCATCGACCGCCCACATCAAATGACAGATTAGTTAATAACAGATAATTAACTTAAATAAATTGTGTGAACGAAGTGCTATCGATTTCAAGTAGAATATTAAAGCAACACTGAAATAGTCAATTGAAACTGACCAGCCTGCACTAATATTATGCTTGAACTTTAAATTAACAAGTTCTGAAATTACCGTAGTCGATCAATCGTCGACCAGTTTAATTCCAGTTATATTTACTTGTTGTTTTTATCAGTTTTGCACGACACTTCACACTTTTAGGAAACGTGCACCTTCATATTTGAATATCCAGTTGCTTGTGTAGAATGACTTCTCAGGAAGAAGATGCAACAGTTCAGACGGGAGAGGCAACTGTTCTTCCAGCTCCACTAGTTAATCCTCCCGAAAGAGTTCCTACTACACTATCATACAAAGTTTTTCGCCAGCTGTGTGCTCAGTTTGGCATTGCTGAATCAGATGCCATTCTTCCTGAGAGAAGTAACACTGCTGACATAGCACCTTCTGGCTTTGTGACAGTTAACCGACAAATGTGCCTAAGTGGGGGCGTTCCTCCTTTCAATGACTTTTTCCAACAACTTCTTCATCAATTGGCCATTGCTCCATCCCAACTACACCCCAATGGCTACGCCATTCTAATGGGGTTGTGTGTGCTATTTAGGAGAACACTTGATCGACTTCCGAGCTTTGATGAAATTTGTTACTTATGATCCTTTACCCGGACCAAAGATCATCCTTCTATTACTGTTGTGAGAAGCGCCCGAAACCGCAAATTAATTGTTCGCCTTCCTGACACTGCTCACGGGTTTCTAACCCAGTTCTTCTTCGTTCGTTGCCCCCCGGGGTTTTATGCTCTGTGGAGGGAAGGAAGTAAGATCACCCATCCTTGCTTTGTTTGTTATCTGGCCTTTGTGAGACTGACCTGCTAAGTGTTAACTCTGCTTCTTTTTATTTTCAGCGCTGCCTCCTCCCTCTAAGAATCCCAGTCACAAGTCGACTTTTGAGAGGCTTAAGGCCGTGCCGGTTGAGGAGAGAGATATTCAATTTCTGTTGAAAGATGAATTTTTGCATCAGTACGGACTTTTGCATACTTCTCGTTCTACGCGTCCTCATGAAATTCCAGACTCCCCAGCTAGAGTGTTGGATGCCTCAGTTTCTACTAGCACATCCATATCTAAAGGACCTGCTCCTGAGGCTTCGCTAGTGAAGTGTTCCACTTCTGTTGATGCTGCGGGGCCATCTGACAAACTTGCCCCGGTTATCGAGGAAGAAGAGCCTCAGGGATCTTCCCATCATTCACAAGAATCTGGTGAAAAAGCTGAGAAATCCAGTCCAGTTAAGCAGAGCAGGGACGATACTTTCGAAGGACTGAGCGACCTTTTTGCTACTTCACAAGAGATCTTTAAAGAAGATCCTATCACTGCCGGGATTTCTTCTACAGTAGTTGAAGCTACTTCTACTTTGCAACAGTCGCCGTCGACTCAAGAGTTGACGCTATCTATTACACCCACAACTACTCCCCAATTAAAGAGTGGTTCGTAGATTGATGCGCGTAGTTTGCACATCACACACACTTAGAATTCCTGGCACTTTTATGCTCTCTCTTTTTTTTAACGTTTGAAGGATTCTCAAGTTTTA
Source organism: Allium cepa (assembly GCA_030765085.1). NCBI lineage: Eukaryota > Viridiplantae > Streptophyta > Magnoliopsida > Asparagales > Amaryllidaceae > Allium > Allium cepa. Next base: position 571,490,808 of record CM060937.1, on the reverse strand, counting down.
TCTCTTTTTTTTAAATTTTAGGTTTACCAATGAGGCGAGGCAGCTCGTACTATGATGACTTTCAACGATATGGGAAACGCAGCCAGTATGGCTATCAATCCTATCCTCCTGTTCATAGAGAGACTGATGAAGAAAGGGCAGCCCGGAAGGCTCGGGAAAGACGTGATTATGAAGAACGCTTTGGAAGACCAGATAGTCGACATGATTCCTCCCACAGAGAGAGTGACTCCCTTAAACGCAAATCTCATGATGATAGAGGGAAGAGTCACATAACTGATGACTCGAGCAAACAAGCCAAAGTTATTGAGGAGCCAATGCCTGCGCCTTCAGAGAAGATTACTGCTCCTACTTCTTATCAATCTCCTGCCCCTTCCCCTACTGATATCCAAGCAATCATCAATAGGCCATCTTACCAAGTTGGACCAGGTCCAGCAACTCTTCAACGCCGATTTCCTAATTGGTGTTTAAAAGGAGTTCGCTTTGACCTCGATCTGGTTCCCATAGATAAAAGTGCTATGCTACGGAACCTTGATGCAGTCAGAACCGATATTGAGAGGATGTCATCTTGGCAGAAACTCGTTGATGAGCTCCAAAGGGTGAATAGGGCCAATCTCGAAGCTATGCTTACCATGGAGAACGACAAAAATGAATGGCAAAAGATCCTTAAACAGCATGATGCAGAAATGAGGAGTATTGCCGATTATAATGAGAAACTTGAGGCAGAAGTTGGGAAACTTAAAGAGGAGCTTGCTACTTCTTCCACTTCTTATTCTCAAAGGGAGAGTGTGCTTCTTCAACAGGTGCGGGATGCTCATGCCGCGCAAAGGGATGCTGAGGCCAAGGCTGATGAGTTGGAGCAGATTATAGAGGGCAACCGTACTGATATTACTCAGTTACGAGGACAAACTGGCCTTCAGGCTGCAGAGATTGAAAAATTGAAAGCCCAGTTATCCAAAGTCGAGAGAGAGCGGGATGAGGCTGTTGCGGGTAGAATTACAGCTGAAGAGGCCCATGAAGCTACCAAAGCTGATATTGGCTCGACACTATTTGATTTCTACTTGCAATGTATATTAGGGCGTGGCAGTCTTGCATTCCTGGGCCCCAAGTATGAGATTACCCTGGCCGAAGTGTGGGAGGCCGCACTAGATATGTTTAAAGGGGCCGGGTACACTGAAGAGGAGTTGGAGGTGCACTACTTAGACTTTGAGGCTCGCGCAGCCCTTGCCAGAGGGAAGGAGCAACTCGCCAGATCGCGGGTTGAAATAGTGGGGGAAGAGCATCAAGAAAAAGAAACAAATTTGACTGTTCCTGTCCCTCCTTCAACTTCGGCCGATGCTGGCATTATTGGCTCTAGCTCTTATGTACCGATCCCTGCTCAAACTGATACCGGGGCCAAAATTACTCAAGTCACAGATGAATCGCAAGAGAGTGCTGAAGCCCCGGACTATGAAATTGATGTAATAAAGACAACTTCTGCAGGTAATTCCACTGTAAATTTCGCTCAAGTGGATTGCTCATTTATTTCACATGGGTTTAATGAACTCCTTGACTATTTTCTCAACCTTGATGAGCCTTCATCTCCTCCTCCGGTTATCCCTCCTCCGTCTCTCCAGGTGGCTCCTCCTTCTGCTTCTCTGCCCGGGTCGCAAGAGGAACAAATAGAAGCCCTTCATGGTTTAGACGATTCCATCGCTTCGCAAGAGCATAGAGACGAGGGACTTGAGGGGGGTGAGATATCTCCGGAGCGGACCCCTTCTGATGACATAACTTTGTCTAAACTTGCCACTCCGGGAAGTGAGTCTTCCTCAAAGAGGAGGAAAAAGCACGGAACGTCAAAGAGGAGGGGGAAGATAATCACTGTTACTGAAGGGGAGCCAGAAGTTGGACCAGCTGCGCCTACCCCTCCTTCTTCCCTTGTGCCAACTGACCGGCCTGAAAAGCTAATCATTCGGCCGGGAAAAGGGTCCAAAGGTAGTAAAAAGAAGTGAACATTTTAGCTTTTTTCCTTTTGTATGTACTGGTCGAGAATTGTGCGGGTACCGGCCCCCGCTTTTCTTTATTTTGAAACCTGTACCTGCATTTCAATTGAATAAAATGATCCTTTGTTTGTACAGACTTCTGTTTGAATGCATTTATTATTCATTTTGCACAAGTTTATTTATATGATATTGCAGCGGGCTTATGGTATGTTGTTTGAGTATTACTTTACTGATGCAGCTATACCATTATACCATGTTGCCCCCATACCTTAAGCTTGCTGCAATATTTTATACTTCGAGGGGACTTGCACTCTTATTTGCTAAAGAATAATTATTTTATTCTTTTTAAAGAAAATTTTTGTAGAGTACAACTCCCTTCGTATAAGTTTCTACGCTTTGTCGTTCGAAGAAATCACTTTTTTCTTTTACTTATGTGCATATTTTACCAAGTGAATTCTTCTATGTGGTAAAGCGGACCTCTGAAGGGCACTTTAACTTCTTTTTTTTATATATATATACAAAGTTGTACCTCTGAGGAGGGATTTTTCACGTTTCAACACTTGGAAGTTTTATTTCAATCTCGGTGAAACGTGTACCTCCAAAGAGTTGTGCCTTTGAAGAAAGCCTTTTCACGTTTCAACACTTGGAAGTTTTATTTCAATCTTGGTGAAACGTGGGCTTCCGAAGAGGTCTTTCTTCTTGATTGTGCCCTTGAAGAGGTCTTTCCTTTGAATTGTGTCCCCGGGAGGGGGTTGTACCTCTAAGGAGGGATTTTTCACATTTCAACACCTGGAAGTTTTATTTCAATCTTGGTGAAACGTGTACCTCCAAAGAGTTGTGCCTTCGAAGAAAGCCTTTTCACGTTTCAACACTTGGAAGTTTTATTTCAATCTCGGTGAAACGTGGGCTTTCAGGATGGTCTTTATTTTGTCTCTGCATTTCAACTTTGGTGAAGTGAAATTCCGAAGAGCGGTTGTTACACTTCAACTCCTGGCGAAATGTGCCTCCGAAGAGGGCTTTTATTTTGTTTACATTTCAACTCTAGTGAAGTGAAATCTCGAAGAGCGGTCATAACACTTCAACTCCTGGTGAAATGGGCCTTCGAAGAGGGCTTTTATTTTGTTTGCATTTCAACTCTGGTGAAGTGAAATCTCGAAGAGCGGTCATAACACTTCAACTCCTGGTGAAATGTGCCTCAGAGAGGGTTTTCATCGCCTGGAAGTTACTCTCTCATGGTTGGAGGGTCATGACTCCTCCAATCTTTTTTGTTGAGTAGAGAACTTTCTTTTTTGTGGCGTATGATCCATTAGAGGTCTTTATCCTCCGAAGAGTTGTGTCTCCGAAGAGGACTTGTGCTGCCGATGATGGCTTTGGTTGTTCCTCTGTTCACTTGCTTATGCCTTTCCAATGATCCTCTGCCTCCTCTTTATTTTATTTTTTTAAGTAACTTGTTTAATCCAAGGAAGTGCGCTTCATTGTCAGGCAATTTCGTGAGAACGAGCACTAGCTTCTTAATTGGACGTTTGTTTGTTCAAACGATCTCAATTTATTAGCAAAGACCCGTTTCTGTCGAAATCATAGGCCGTTCAATTGAAGTACTTCCTATCTAGGATTTGAATTCGGGGCTTTTGTGACTTGAAATTTGGCGAGAATCACTCGGTCTTTTTATGTGCAAGTTTCACTTCCACTGTCTGCAAAAATTTAAATCGACATTTCAGCAATACATTCTATGTACTTTTCATATCGAAAATAAAGCAAACATGTAATAATAATAAGGAACACAAGATTTATAGTGGTTCGGCCAGGAAATTGGGCCTACATCCACTTTATATTCTTTCATTATTTACTTGCATCAGTTTTACAATTGCTTTCAATTACAAGAATCATACATTCATAATTCTTTTTACAATATTTCAACAAAATTTTCAAGTAAAGTATGGACGCAAATGGTTGCTGTTCCATGCCCTTGGAATTTGATCTCCATCAACAGTGGTGAGTTTGAATGTGCCGTCAAGAAGCTTCTGACCTATTACATACGGTCCTTTCCAATTTGGCCCAAACACACCTGTCGCTGTCATAATTCTCTTCAGGACTAGGTCTCCAATCTCAAAGCTGCGTTGGCGAACTTTGGAATTAAAATGTCTGGCTATTCTTTGCTGATGAGCTGCAATTCTGAGATTAACCTCATCTCTTTTTTCATCAAGGAAGTCTAGCGCTTCAAGCTGTAGCCTTTCGTTCTCTGCTTGGTTGAAATGGATCCTTCTGTGTGAAGGAACCTCTGTTTCTACCGGGATCATTGCTTCCGACCCGTATGCTAATGAGAAAGGAGTGTCCAGTCGCAGTTTTGTGAGTGGTTCTGTATGCCCATAGTGCAAGTGGTAGCTTATCGACCCAACCACCTTTTGCTCTTTCAAGTTGCTTTTTGATGGTTGATTTGATGATCTTGTTTACTGCTTCCACTTGCCCGTTTGCCTGCGGATGAGCAACTGCTGAAAAGCTTTTCTGGATTTTGAATCGCCTGCAAAAATCTTGGAATTCCTCGCTTTCAAACTAAGTACCATTGTCTGTGATTATTTTCTGAGGCACACCATACCTGCAAATGATATTCTTGGTCACGAAACTTATCATCTTCTTAGAGGTGATAGTAGCCAATGGTTCAGCTTCAGCCCATTTAGTAAAATAATCAACTGCAACAATAGCATATTTAATCCCTGATTTGGCAGTCGGTAGCGGCCCAATGAGATCCATTCCCCAAATTGCAAATGGCCATGGACTGACCATTTGTGTGTGTTCAGTTGAAGGCGCTCTAGGAATTTTGGCAAATCTTTGGCATCTGTCACACTTTCGGGAATAGCTTGCAGCATCATGATTAATTTCTGGCCAAAAATATCCGTATCGGAGAATTTTCTTTGCTAATGTTTGACCACCTGAATGATCACCACATTCTCCTCCATGTACCTCAGCTAGGATTGTTTTGGACTCTTCCCTGGATACACATCGAAGCAATGGCATTGAGAATCCCCGTCTGTATAATCGGCCATCCTGAATTACATAGCGAGAGGCTTTCCTTAGTAGCTTCCGTCTCTCTATCGAATTTTCTGGCAGAGAACCTCTGAGTAGGCAGTCCAGTATTGGAGTCATCCATGACTCTTGTTCTTGAGATACATTCATAATCCAGTCAATATCCATCTCGTCTATACTTGGTGCTGAAAGGACTTCTACGGGGACCAATCCCAATAGTTGAGCTTCACCAGAACTTGAATACTTTGCGAGGGAATCTGCCTTCATATTCTCTTCCCGAGGAATGTGGCTTATTGAATAGTGATCGAGCTCACACAGAAGTTCCCAAGCCTTTGACAAGTAAGCGGGCAGGTTTCCCCCTTTCGTTTGAAATTCCTTCTTGACTTGGCATACAATAAGCTGAGAATTACTAAAGATCTGTAATGCTCGTATGTTTAGTTCTTTAGCGATTTTCAGTCCTGCGATAAGAGCTTCATATTCTGCTTCATTGTTTGTTGAAGGAAATTCCAATCTTAGTGCATAGCATAATGACCGACCTTCAGGAGTCTCAAGTACAACTCCGGCTCCAGAACAGTAATCATTTCTTGCACCATCGACATATAACTTCCACTGGATAGGGGAATTGTCGAACGTTTCTTCCTCACTGTTACCCTTATCTGTAAATTCTGCAATGAAATCCGCTAAAGCTTGTCCATTGATTGCTTTCCGGGGATGATAAGTGATGTCATACTGACTGAGTTCGATATTCCACTTTAGAAGACGACCCGAAGTTTCAGGGCGAAACAGGACTTGCTTTAAAGGTTGATCAGTGAGGACTCTGATAGGATGAGCTTGAAAATATTGCCTCAATTTCCTAGACGCAATTAGTAAGCAATAGGCGAGTTTTTCCAACTTAGAGTAATTCACCTCTGCCCCAGTGAGTCTTTTGCTGATATAGTAAACTGGATGTTGAATCCTTTTGTCTTCCCGTATCAGCGCTGCACTTAAAGCGTGTGATGATACTGCCAAGTATATAAGAAGATCCTCGCCATCGCCAGACCTAGAAAGTATTGGAGGCGTCTCCATATGGCGAATCAATTCATCAAAGGCTTTTTGGCATTCGGGAGTCCAATTGAAGTTTTTCTTTCCTTTCTTTAGGGCGTCAAAGAATGGGATGCATTTATCTGTGGCTTTGGAAATGAACCGACTCAAGGCGGCAACTTTTCCATTGAGACTTTGCAATTCCTTCTTTGTTCTAGGAGCTTTGACTTCTTTCAAGGCAGTAATTTGAGCTGGACTAGCCTCAATGCCCTTAGCGCTGACGATAAACCCTAAGAACTTTCCGGACTCGACCCCAAACGTGCATTTCAGAGGGTTAAGCTTCATTCTGTATTTCCGGAGGACTGCGAACATTTCTGCCAAGTGTTCAATGTGATCCGCTGCTTTCTTAGACTTTACTAACATGTCGTCGACGTAGACTTCCATAGTTTTGCCCAATTGCGGTTTGAACATAGCATTAACAAGTCTTTGGTAGGTTGCCCCTGCATTCTTCAATCCGAAGGGCATAACTCTGTAGCAATAAAGACCAACATCGGTGATAAAGCTCGTGTCCTCCTGATCCGGTTCATGCATCATGATCTGGTTATATCCGGAGTAGGCATCCATGAAAGATAACAATTCATGTCCCGCTGTTCCATCTACCAGTTGATCGATCCTGGGTAAAGGAAAGCAATCTTTGGGGCAGGCCTTGTTCAGATCTGAAAAATCGATGCACACTCTCCATTTTCCATTAGCTTTCTTAACCAACACAGGATTTGAAACCCAATTCGGATATGTAGATTCTTTGATGAAGTTATTTTCCATGAGTCGATCAATTTCCTCTTTTAATGCTGCTGACCTTTCTGGACCTTGGGTTCTTCTTTTCTATTTTACTGGTGTAAACTTTGGGTCAATATTCAGAGCGTGTACTGCAACTTCTGGAGATATTCCACACATATCAGCATGAGTCCAAGCGAAGACATCCAGATTTGCTTTCAGGAAAGATATCAAGATATTCTGAATTGACACATTAAGTTGTGAACCCACATTCAACACCTTATTTGGGTCCTTCGGGTCAACAGGTACCGGTACCGTCGTTTCAACCGGCACTACTCTATTCTCCCCTGCACTGGCTTTTCTGGGATCCATCTCTTCCTGTGCCCCGCTATGCTCGCCAGTGCAGGGTCCGCCCCGTAATTGCTACAAGGCTGGCTCTTTGATGCGGACCGGGGTGGCCGCATCCTTTCCCATTTCCCTTTTTCTTGACTCTCGCAACTCTGTCAAATAGCACTCTCGCGCAGCATTTTGATCCCCTTTTATAACTCCTACTCCATTGTCTGTAGGGAATTTAATAGTGAGGCACCATGGGGCTAGGATAGCTTTGAACGCTGCGAGCGTTGGATGGCCAAGGAAAGCATTATAAGCAGAAAATTCATCGACAATCACAAATGTTTGCTTGCGGACTACTTTCCTTTCTCCTTCCCCAAGTTCTACAAGCAGATCGATGGTTCCTATTGGTTGCTTTGGCTCCCCGGTGAAGCCAGCGATCTTCTGCGATGAGGCTTGTACATCGACCATAGGGATTTTCATTTGGTCGAATGTCTTCTTGAAGAGGATATTACATGATGCTCCGCAGTCAATGAGAACTCTTCTGACAATGGCCGGTCCGATACCAGCTGAGATGACCAAGGGATCTAGGGTAGGAGCTTCGATACCTGAGGAATCTCTGGCTCTGAAAATAATATCATCACTGAAAGTTTTCTGTTGTTTCAGGGGCGTAGTGTCTTCTAAAACAAAGACGTCTTCTTCGGCTGGAACATATTTCAAAGCCCTGGTATATCTCTCCATCTCACCCCAGCTCTTGCCAGCTGGGTGAGGTCCTCCTGTAATGACATTGATAATGGGCCTTCCAGATTCATGCCCCGTAGCTTTCTCACCTATCCTAGGCTGATGAACAGGAGCCTGTTGCCCCTGACTTGACGATGCAGGATTGTTGCTATTCTTTTTCACGAATTGCTGCAGCTTGTTTTCTCTTAGCAATTCTTCAATCAGATTTTTCAACTGGCGGCATTCATCGGTCTCATGACCGGGTTGATTATGGAAGCGGCAGAACTTCCCACTTTGTATAGCCTTTTTTCCGGTCCTCAAAGGGATAGGTTTAGGGAGGTCAATAGAATCTTTAATGGCAAGGTAGATATGCTCCGACGTATCTGATAATGGAGTATACTCTGATGGCTTGAAGGATCGGGGCTTCTTCAGATTACTCTGTTTCTTCCCATTATTATTTTTCCTTTTTTGCCCTACAGATTCATTCTTGCGTGGAGCAACAGTGTTATCTTCAGCTTTTTCCGACACTGCCTTCACCGGTACAGGACGGCTTTCCAGGCGTATGAATTCATCTGCCTTTTTGTAGAACTTTTCGAGGGAGGTTGGCTCCTTCATGTTTAGCCATTTCCCAAATTCGCTCGACTTATCAACAGCCCTCATCAGATAAGTCAATATCATTCGCGGTTCAGCATTGTCCACCTCTGCCAGCGCTATATTAAAGCGGTTCAAGAAAGATCTGATAGATTCACCGGGATTCTGTTCTATACTTGACAATGACATGATGTCCTTGGCCTTTGAAGCATATAGTCTGAACTGCTCCTTGAATTTTCGGGTCAAGTCTGAAAACTGATCAATAGATCGGACTGGCAACTTGGTGAACCACAGTAGAGCCACACCCTCAAGGTACACGGGGAAATATCGGCACTTTATCTCGTCAGAGGCTCTGGCACCTGTCATGTGCCAATCATATTTATACAAGAATTCGTTCGGATCACTTGTCCCTTTGTAAGCTGGGATAGTTGGAGGGACAAACTTCCTTGGAAATTCCGCCTTTAAGATTTTCTCAGTAAATGGAGTTTTACTTGGGGCGAAACCCCATTCTTTCTCATCTTCAACCCTTTGCATACTTTCTTTCATGATTTGCCGGACCATTCCAGAAAGATACTCCTCATCATGTCGAGTTCCAGATCCACCAACTTTAGGAAGCGTTTGCTCAAAGGGACTGGAAGCCCTTTCTGGAGCATTCCTTTCATTAGCATCATTAATGTTGCCAGCATAATTCCTTCCATTACCAGCCGGTTGATTGTTTGCCCCGAGCAAATCATTCAACTTATTCAGAATTAGAGCATTTTGGGCACTCTGAGCCTCTAATTGTGCATTCTGGGCGTTTATCTGCTGGTTCAGCCCTAATATTACAACATCCAACTCCGCTTTCGTAACCCCAGCAGACGTAGTGGGTTGATTAGGTACAGGAGAAGCGGAGGTTCCCTCTTGAATATTCCCAGATCTGACAGATCTACTCTTCCTTCCAGGAGCCATTATCTCGGATAGACTTCTGGTTTTCAGGGAAATTCTCTCTACAAACCTCTGTGAAGCAATGATGATAACTTGCCTGAGTTCGAGTTCTCAGTGAAAGCACCAAAAATGTTAACGCTAAAATTTGAACGCTAACACCCCGGTGTATGAGTTGCAGTTGTGAAAGCACCACCCGACGACTCGGGAACAGATTACAAGCAGATAATAGCAGAAAAGCGGTAAACAACAACAATTTTATAGTGGTTCGGCTTAAGGGTATAGCCTACGTCCACTTTAAGTACTTTTATTAATAATCTCGTTACAAGCTGATACAATTCTTCCCAAATACAATACACTTTGAATTACAAGAGACTTAGAACAAGTAGCTTAAACTTCGATGAAGATGAGAGTTTTCGAATCCATGTTGGATGTATGTGATCTCTTCTTGAAGTTGTTTGTAGCGTTCTTAATGTCTTGAGAGCTTCAAGTGTTGGATTGGATTGGTTTGGAATGCAGCAGAGTAACGGCGTTTGAAGAAAATGAGCCAAAAGTCCTTTTTTAGTTGGAGCTAGGATCGTATTTATAGGCATTTCTCGGAATTAGGTCATGACTCGTACACGACTCATGATGAGCCATAACCCGTTCACGACTCATAGTAGGTTGCAGCCGACCTACTGGATTAGCTCACTGCTTGGTCCAAAGCTAGGCTCCCATTTAGATGAATAACACAAGTCCTGAGCCGTTCACGAGTTAACCAGTGCAACCTTCCTTGATGTTAGTATGAGTCGTAGGGTTATCTCATTATAAGTCGTATGTCGTCATAAGTCGTATGTCGTCATAAGTCGTATGTCGTCATAAGTCGTATGTCGTCAACGAGTTATCTCATTATAGCACGGTATTGAACTTGTTTCTAAGTCATAGGTCGTGAACGACTTATCTTTTGAGTCGTAAACTTCCTTAAGTCGTGCCACCCTTAACTAGTAAGATTGTGCAGACCTTAGGTCGTTAGGCCGTAATGTTCTTAGGTTGTGAAGGCCTTAAGTCGTAGATCCTTATCTCGTAGACTCTTTAACTCGTGGAGGCCTTAAGTCATAGATCCTTATCTCGTAGACTCCTTATCTCGTAGAGGAAACTGGGTTAACACATATCATACGTATTCTTAGACCTTTTAAAATAATAGAAAATTATATTTTGGCTATCTTAAATATGCTTTTGTATCTTCGCAGGTATTTGCACTATGTAATCAAATGATTACACCACTTTCCAAATCATATGAATCAAAGAGTGAAATATATCATTCAAAGTTTTTTTAAAATATTTGGATTTTGGTCTTATCGTTTAATGTAGTTTGATGGGTTTGGCAAGGTTTAAGCATGTAAACTAATTGCAGATAGTACATTTCTTTATAATTATTGTAAAATATGAACAAATTTAGACAAATATTTAATAAAATAATCGTTGAAAGGGCAGAGTCGCATCCAACCTACAACCTTATATTTAAGTATGAATTTGAACACATTGGAGACAGAGTAGTTGTTTATGGATCTAAAATAATTTTCTTAAATCCTTTTGAGGATGTTAAAATGACTACGAAGATTGACTTATGGATTTGAAAAGTATTCTGGGACCTCCAAATATCTAACAGTCATTTTCATAGTTATTTTAACACTCTTAAAAAGAAGGTTAATAACATTGAGCTTCAATTTGTTTAACAAGAAAAGATGCGTGACTTTATAAATGGTAAGAATGGTCAGACAGTAATAATGGTGGGAAAATGCGGTAAATGATCTTACGTCTTTTTAGTATCACGCCTTTTCTATATATGATCCATAATCAAAATGCAATTCATAAAAGCAAATCTAAAACTTATATACATAAAATAAGTATTTTTTGGAATTTATTTTAAATCAACATTTAAATAAAAGAAATTGGATTTCATAAATATTTTAATGGATTTTATTATGAAGTTTTGATATTTTTAAAAGAAAAACCTTTAATTTTCTTCTTCTTTGGATTCTTTTAACCTTTTCTCATAAAGAATTAATTAATAAAAAATGTAGCTTCTACGTATCATTTTGTATTTCCTTTGCTTTCATTTTTTTATAAATAAAATGAAAAATAGTTCCTTTTTAGCAAATGCTAAATATTTTGAATATTCTACAGAAAATTTTGAATTTTATTTGAAAAGCAATGAAATTCTATGAAAAGTATTGAACTCCTTTCCAAAAAACTAGAACTCTTTTGGCAAAATTGGACTTTCCGTTGTATAGTTTGTTTTTCAATTTTGCAAACTTTTTGTTGATTTTAACCATGATGTGTGAATTTGCAACCACTGAAAATGAGAGGTTATTGAAACACACATCAAACATGTAGTATTGTGTAAGTGTAAACAAATATAGTACAAGAACGCGCGTGATAATAAAGTAGCTTGTCTTCGTAAATGATCGGGGTAATATCGAGTTGTACTGTTTGGTTTCTGTAATTTGAATACTTTCTGGTCTGCCTAATCCAAGTTATTTGGAAGTTCACTTATTTGTTTTATTGACTTATAAAGCTCATTATGTAATTAGCTTAATCAAGATGTCAATTCCTGAAGTAATTTTTTTGTGGAAAAAAATACAATAATCTGACATAAGCTGGAATCATAATTTACATTTTTGCAACTACACATGTGAATGGTGATACCGACATTTTACTACATTCAGAAAGGGCTAATTGGTGCTACTGCAACAACCAATAAGGTAAAATTGTCATCTTAGTTCCACATTGCAAAATTTTAGTGAATAATTCTGTACTAATATCAAGTCCTCACCTGACCAGTTGCTGAGCTCAGTAAAGTGACCTTGTGACCAAGCGGGCTTAAAGTGATGGAGTGTTGGGTAATATTTTTGCTCTCAATCCAATCACCAAATATATTTTACAATCATTTTTCCATTGACTCAACAAACGATTTTATAAATCTATGTCACACAGTAGAGTCAAGTATGACCAGATAATTAAAAACGCATAGAGAATCACACACATACACAAGGTCCAAATTACCCTTGTAAACACAAAGAAAGAGCAAAATACTATCAGAGCCAGGTTTCGATCCTGGGACCTGTGGGTTATGGGCCCACCACGCTTCCGCTGCGCCACTCTGATGTACAATAAACTTCAAGAATTGCATTATTTAGAATAATGTGCAAGCTGCTCCTAAATTCTATCCCAAAGCGTATTATCTTGTATTGTGTAGAGCATGGAAGATATTTCTTCCACAAAATCAGTAAATTGTATTGTCCATACATATTAAACTCTATGCATCATCATATCATCACTTGCAGCCAAATTAGTCTGAGTTTGATAGGTCAACATATCACCAACCATATGTCGACATAAAGTTGTTTCAGACTTAAAATAAACTCGAATTTTCGAAGTGAAGTAATTTTAAAAGTGTTTAGAAAATACTTTATATTTCAAGCGCTGAAGGACTTTGTGTCATATAGTGATTGTTTACACGGATCTAAGATACACAAATAAACATTATAAGATACTCAAGTAAATATTGTACTAGATTTTCTTATATTTGATGCATTTATCTCAATTTCTAGTATTCCTCTTCTTTTCACATTAATGTCTGCAGAATCAAACTAGTATTTCATAAAATTAAAAAAAAACATCCTAGTATTTCCACTGCCACTACCAATTCTTAGTAATATATAATAGTATGTTATAACTTTTAAGCATTGTTACCCTCAAAATCACTATAAGATTTGCAGTGTATGCATTTTTTTTTCCCTTCTTGTTATCATGCCTAGTGTCACCATGTGTACATATATTATTGTATTTCCAATACTGATCCGTATATGCTTGCATAAGCAGCGCCTGCCTGGTTATTCTCGAGAAAAGATTTTCTTGTGATATATTGTTTACCTATGCTAATAGGTGAACGAAGATTATCAACAAATTTTTTCCTCTGATGTATGAAATTTTGTTTAATTGATTCCTTATGTTTCATTTTTTGTAAGTTCACCCCCACTGTTTCAAATCTCGTTTATCTCATCTAAGATCTCGCTCGAGATCTCATTTTAGAACTTGAGCGAGATGAGATTTAGTGAAACGAGACATTAAATTTTTTTATACCTTATTTGACACCCATCTCGTCCAAGATACTAAGATCTCAAGCAGAATTTGAGATAAATATTAATATAAGATCTCATGTGAGGATGTTTTTCTATTTACATATTTCTTTAACTTCTTATATGGCTCCAGAAGAAATTGCATGCTAATGACTTTTTGCCAGTTCTCCAATTCCAATTTATTTTTTATTTTTTAACGAGTAAGAAAAAAATATGACTTATTGTTTATTTTCTATTTTTAATTTTCAAATGAGTAGAATCCATTTAATCAATATCAAATCTATTTTGTAACCACTCTCATCTAAGAAGAAAAATTAATATTATCGTTCATTATGAATTATGTACGTTATTAAGTTTATATTTAGATAACAATTATAGTGAAAATCTTTATAATATCAATTTTGGACACTTAAGTTACTCCAAGATAGTCCCGATATAGACTTTCAAATCTGAGATATCAACCCGAGATTTACACCCAAGATACACTAATCTCACTCAAGATCTCGCCCGATACGAGATATTGTGTGTAGAATTCCCAAGATGTGACGTGACCGAAATTCAAGAGTTAAAACCTTATTCGCCCCTTTATCACATAATGTTTATAATGTGCAAGAGCAGTCATCTTGTTTTCATAACGTGGATCACAACTCAATTGGATTGAAGGTGGTGTATCACGAGAAAAAAGGCATTAGGGCTACAGAGGACCTTGACTATCTTAAAGTTAACTCCATTATTCTACCTATATGTTTTATTTGTGAATTTCATGGTATATCTTTATTGCCTAAGCTAATTAGAATAATGAAGTGCCTGTTTTTAGAGTTGGCCCTTAACTTTTTCAATAATTTGTTTAAGTAATTTTGATGGTACATGCTGAATTGTTTTAATGATAAAGGAACATAAATGTGTATGTGTTAATCAGAAAGTAAAGGGGTTTGAGAATAGTAAACCACTGTTAAAACAAAAGTTATCTGGATGAAAGGTGCAGCTCTATAATGTTAGCAAATTAAGCCTACTAGAATTTTTGATGTAGAATATGCATAAACTAATGACTGAGAATCACTTACTGGGTACAAGTTCGCCTAGGTATGGAAGTGTCGAGTTATAAGTTGGTATGAAATTTCTTTATATTACTAGAATTGGAATGGAGGGGTAACCACATCAGAATTAATCTAATAGGCGTTACGCTATTACGTGTTATTCGTAACGCTAGAAAAGTGTTACGAAATTATTATGCAGTAACTTCAGAAAAATGTAACTAAATTATCAGACAGCAACGTCAGAAAGGCGTTATGAAATTGTATACACAAATTGTTAACGGTAACATTACAAAAGTGTTACAGAACTGTTACAATTATGTTGCAAATTGCAACAACAAATTGTCACAGGAATGTCGCCAAGGTTTTAAATTTCGGATATCAATCACATTTCGTCTCGATGATTTTAGTGACTCGGTATCGTATCGGGGGAGATCTCGGGCGAAACGAGTGCATCTCGGATGCCAATATCGGATTTACATGTTGGACCTTAAAGTTCATCTCGAGACCATATTGGCGTATATTTCAATGTTTCATGCTTAAAATTAATTTGATTATGCAGTAATATTAATATACTAAAAGAAATGAAAATTTAAGCTTACTTGATTTATAAAATCACACCATATACCATGGACAACAAAACATAAAAGCAAGCATATGTCACTCGACTAACAGCATTTTCATGCGCTACAGTGTATCAGGGTTTGAACGAAAATACTCACGATCTGAAGTAAATATTAAATTAAGTTATAAAATGAATACATGCAAGTGTCCAAATGCAAATTTGATAAAACCAAATCAGTTCATACAATACTAGAACATGATAAACAATATTAAAGAACCATATCCATGAAGTTTATACAACACTAAAAGTTTAAAACAAGCAAACAACACGTATATAGCTAATTAAACATTACAAAAATATTGAATGAACGCCACTTACATAATTAAAGTTCTAAACTGACATGAACCATGAATACTAACATAACAGCACGAAATACTACCCATCGTGATTGCATTACTTCCTACCACATAAACAAGGAAATTCTACCCTTCATGCTTGCATTACTTCCTACTGTAGAGCATTCCCAACGCCGCCAATATTCACAAGATAAATGTTTGAATAAACATATAATGTTTAAGCAAAGAAAGTAGTAGTCTTAACCATGAAATTATACTTGCAAATTAAATCTATTTGCGAATTTACTTCAAATTATACTGTAAATTCAATTTTTGAATTTCATTAAAATAGAAAAAAACCCTAATTTACAAATTTACATACCAGTAAGATGTAGAGAGATTGATCGCAGACTAAGCTGCAGCCTGTCAAAAGTGATCGAGCAATCGAAAATTGGAAGCAATCGCGAGCTGCTTGAAGTTGGAAGATGGAGTTCGATTTTTTTAGAAGAGGGAGTTCGATTTTTTCTCTGGAGAAGAGGAAGTTCGATATTTTTGATGGGCAACGTGATTTTTGAAAAGTTTAATTGGATAATGGAAATGGTTGTATGTTTTTTGAATTTGGGTTGAGACGGGCCTATATCTTTTAAATATATATATATATATATATATCAGGGATAAAGTTTAATAATAAGTTTAATAATAAGCATAAATTATAATCAACACAATGCTATACTCACCGTAGATAAAGTACACAATGCTATACTCAACACAATGTCATGCTCAACATAAAATATAATCAACACAATGCCATAATATATAGACAAGTACATATCATAATAGCATCATTACCAACATAATATGCAACCAACTATCGTAATGCGTGAAAAATAATAATATAAACTGAAACATCTATATGCAACACATCAGTCTATGTGATCAGAACCACTATCAATCTCCTTTTCGTCTCCACTGTCGTCGTCACTGTCGTCGTTGACGTCATCAAAGTCGTGAGGCTCGAGTCCGGCATGAAGCTGCTCCTGAAGCTATTGAATTTGGGTCTGTAATCCCTGTATCTATGCATCATACTGAGTCAGCTACTGCTGGACCGCAGTCTGGTAACTCTGATACATCATCTGTGTATAATCGAGCGTTATACGCGCAAATGCAGCAATCGTCCGCCTATCATAATCCATGTACTGAGAAAACTGGTATGCGCACAAAAAAAATTATACATAGGTGGAAAATACAAGGATAAGTAATTTAAATAAAATTTAAAATCCATACAAACCTGATGAGGCTGATAAAATCCAACGGATGGTACACCCATAATAGCGTCATCTGGAGGATATTGCAAGGGATACTCCACCACCTGAACGTGTACATCGTATGCTCAAAATAAATGAGGAGGGGGGTCGAACGTAGGAGGCTGCGTGTACTGAGATGATGTAGGCTCAAAGATAGCAGGCGGTAGTGGAACTCCACCAAAAGAGGTACGCGGACCAATATGATCGGTGTTCAAACCCTGAATATGGTCAGGCAACACACAAGCACGTGGGGCTACTCGAGCCCAATATGAGCCAAAGTCTCCCAGAACTGTAAAAGGCTCACCATCTACCCATCCCACATCCCTCATCGCAAGAATATAAGCTGGTCCAATCCTAATATCACCATACATATCATCTCATGGTAGTGGACTGATGGAATGTGAACTAAACCTTACAACTGTAGCCAACACCGCTCCTTTAAATACCATATGAATGAACATGTAGGAACCTGAAAGCAAACTGCGTCGCGACATGGAGAACTGAAAAGTGAGTGGACGATCAGGACCGAGCTTTAGGAAATGTAAGTACTGATTCCATGGACGAACGACAATGTTACCGCACCGCCTTATATCCATCTGCTGTGTAGCCTCCATCAGCTCATTGTGCACCCTTTGTGCAACACGAGACAAATGCATAGGAGGACCCCAATGACGCAATATAGGGAAGTAAATATAAGTTGTGACATTCGCTTCTGCAATAAGTCGGGGGTGTATATTGGCAGTATACTTGTAGTACCAAAATCCATACATCTGTCTAGACTGTCGAAGCACATAAGTATACAATGTTACGTACAAATAACCAATAATAGTAGTACCGTATGCATATATATGCAGTCCATCCACATCTACTAATCCAGCCAAAGAGCCAAGCATAATAGTACCCTTATTGTTGTTAAAATATGTAGATCCAAAAATGAATAATACGAAGGCACATATAACCGGAGTGTTCATATCCTCAGTGGCCATGTACTCTACTATATATCGCTGCAGACAAAAGAGAGTAAAAGCTTCTTCTCTAACCTCCTCATCGTCCAAAATCGGTAAATAACTGAATATGACTCGAAACCCTCAATGAACTATCAAATGGAATGGGGAGACGGTCTGATCGACCAACCTCTATGTCAGTAAGCATATGAAAATCTAAAGGAGTCAATCCTACCTCAAAATCAGGGAAATGAAATGTGTCAGTGGTAGGCCACCATTTTCATTGAGGGCCTCTACAAGGCAGTGATCTACGTGTGCAAATCTAGGTAAATCCAGAAATTCACCAAAAGGCGACGCGTGTAGCCTATCCAAAATCAGCTGTGGTAACTGATCAAAATAATCAGACATACATTTATATCAACTATCTCGCATCGCTACGTGACGAACCTAAAATTATGAGTGTTTAATGTTAAAATAAACAAACAATTATCATTCATATACACTTACAAGGTTGTTCGTTAATCAACAAAGAAATAAACGTATACTTGTGGCATTGCTATAGCTGCAGTAAGTTGATGCGAAATAATAGGGCAAGTCGTGCAAGGATCGAAGAATGTCTGGAGTCACGGTAGCATCACGAGGGACATGAGCGGGTCCGGTATTGACATTTGTCATATATCGAACGATCCGTCTACCAGTTTTGACCGGACGCGGCGGCATTTCGACGCAAAGTAAATTTACAAAAATTAAACGAAAAGGTTGAAAGAGGAGAAATGAGAGGAAGAGGGTTTTGGGCCCGATATAGGTGTTGGGCATCAGGCGCCTATTCTATAGGCATCTAGCCTCATTTTTGTTGGAGAAATGAGGCCTCCAACATTTCAAAGTATGGAAAATCGTATTTCCATACCCCGAACTGTTGGACATGCTTTTAGTATCAAATTGTCAAATATTGGTGAAAATTCTATACAATTATCAATTCTTCACGTGATCAATTGCCAATTTTAGTAGCGTGACCTTGTGACCAAGTGCGGCATTCAAGTGATGGAATGTTGGGTCATGTTGAATTCTTATCTTATAGATGTTTTAGAAAATATTATTAAGGCATGCGGATTATCATTTGGGAAATAACTTAGCTGCCTATTTTACACTTCTTAATTCTCATTATAACAACATATTTTGCATGGTGAATTGCAGATATTATGTTTTGAACTGTATGCAAAATGCGCCCTGGTCTATGAAGAGAAAGCGCTGGGGCTGTAAGGAAGCTCGATCGTTCTAAGGTTGATTCCATTATTCACATATAAGACTTGTTTATGAGTTTCATGGTATATCTATACTTCTCCAGTTATAATAGTGTATTACCATATGTTTACTGAATCCCCCATTAATTTCAAGGGTTTGTCTTTAGTAAGTATGATGGTTAGTAATTGAATTTTTTTAAGGAATAAGATCCATCTGATTTGCATTACAAACCACTTTTGCTAGCTAGATTAGTTAATGTTCATAGAAAATTTAAGTGCTCTGTTTATAATATTAGCCAGATTACTTGTAATGTTTACTAGAAATCTCGAATACTCTCTTTAAGGGATGTATTTGTAGTATCTATTGTTGTGCACAATTCGTGATGTAAATTGTAGTATTGGCTTGTGCTTACTATAACGAATATACTTAGGGCTATAAATTGCTTCTTGTTTAATGTTATGTTTTGAGCTGTATGCCGAAGGCAGCTGGTTAATGGCGCTTTTAATTGTTTACTTATAATGTCATTTAGAAACTAATGTTGGTATTGATGGTATGATGTAATGTTTAGATTTGCATGTTTCACCTTGTAGTTGGTACATGTTAGCGTATTAGCCTAATACTTTTGGCAATTTCACATTGTTGTCTTATATTCTTTAATCATAATTGCACAAAAGAAACACTTTGCTAGCATGGAACACAAGGAGCGTTACATGTGCATTAGGACTTCTATGAAACCACGTGTCACATCATTTTTACTTGGCTGAGGAACTTTGTGGGTCACCTAGATCCACTTTTCTCTGTCCCAATAGCCCTTCAAATTCTCTTTCATCCTCAATTTCTAAGTCTTTCATGTTCCACCTTAGTTCACTCTAAAGATGCTCTATATTTGTAAGCTTTGAACATTCAAAAAGGTGAAAAAACTTCTTTACAAATAATATTTCTGTTAATTGATAATATTTGATCAAACTATTTTAACTTTATATTTCGTAAGATATAGTTTTCAGATGGAGTCTCTATTTCTGCTATTGTTATAAGAAAAGGTCTATAAATTAGGTCTCTGTTTTTTCTAAATCAAAATGCGCAAGTTTGCTTGCGCTTTTTAAACATTAATTTTTTTTTGAAAATTTCAAAAATATTTCAAAATCAGAAAGTGCAAACTAGCTTCCATTTTCCTAATAGAAAGCGCAAGTTATCTTGCGTTTTTCAAAAATAATTTCAAAATCAGAAAGCATAAAATAACTTGCGCTTTTCAAAATTTTGAAAATTTTCGAAAACGTTCAAAATTTCGAAAAAAATTCCAAAATCACAAAATTGCAAGTTACCTTGTATCGCAAGGCACCTTTCGTTTTTTATTTTTCAAAAATAGGGACCAGATTTACATATTTATTTATGTAGGGATTTTTCCTATAACAACATAAAGTGGACCTATGACTCTTTTTTTTGTTTTCAGATTTGAGTTAGCAATTAAAGCAGCTAAATATAGTAATTAAAATACTCATATTTTTTAGTGTGAATTTTTGGCAAGTATAGCCATAAATAGTTTTGCAAAACAAATGTTTTTATGTCCACAAACGCTTAATAAAGTGAACCAACTAAATAAAGAAACGCTTAAAAAGTGATCCAACTGAATAAAGCCGTGGATAATGGACGTGTATTTTGAAATTTAGAGTGAACAATATATTTAGGACATTATCACTGACATTCCAAATTTAGATACGATGGCGATTTCAGGTTGAAATTCGACGAAGGTGTACCGAATTTAAGTCGGGGGCATAGGTTTAAAATTCATTGGAGGTACGCCGAACGTAATGTAAAAAATCATTTTCATTGGGAGAACGCCAAATTTTATTTTATTGATTGTCATTCTTGTATCCATTTTTGGAGTGTCACTAACAACACCTTGTATTTACAAGTTTTATAGGAATGTTAATGAGCGTGGACCATTTTAAGAATGGTAATGGAAAATTCAAGTACCCTTTTTTGTCTTTTGTTGTTCGATAATGTTCATTATTCATTTACACTAATAAAGCTGTTATATTAGGAACAATATGGATGATGAAAAGTATCGTTCACAACATGAAACTCAAGCATGTCCATATCGACTTGAATGATTATATAGAAGCCGATGGTGATGAACAAGAGCTATTAAATTCTTCAAGTTCAAATTTAGACATAATTCATTTAAGAATGCACAAAGAGTTCATCTCGAAATAAGCATGATGTTAGAGAGAAAAGATGATGCATACAAGTTCTATAATGATTATGCATATCATTTTGGGTTTGGGACTAGAAAAGATAAAATTCATTACAAGAAAAGAGCTGTGGGTTCCTTTTTTTCATGTTGTTATAAAAAAGTCTATACAGAAATGAATATGTAAATTTGGTCCTTATTTTTGAAAAATAGAAAACTCAAGGTGTCTTGTGTTTTTTTTGATAGAAAATGCAAGGTAACTTATAGTTTTCTGATTTTGAATTTTTTTTGGATTTTTTGAAATTTTTGAAAAGCGCAAGTTAGCTTGAATTTTTTATCAGAAAACTGCAAACTAGTTTGCGTTTTCTAATTTAGAAAAAACATAGACCTAATTTACATACGTTGCTATATTTTTTTTGTAACAACATCAAAAATTAGAATATGTTGTGCAAAACCCCAATTCATTATATGCGTGATCATAGTAAGAAAAGAGACACTATTTTTTGGTCAACATAAGGCAAACATAGAAAAGACAAACGTGATGCTTATGTTAAATCTCATCGAGCCGAAACAAGATTTGACTGTCTACGAAAAATGAAGATTGATTATTGTCGTGGGACTAATACCGATAATGTCGTTACAGTTATTCCACATCACAAGCATGTAACTTCTAAGTCCATCTAAAAGTCATTTTTTAGGTCTCATAGAAAAATGACCAATGCATAAATATCCTAAGTTAATACGGCTAATAACTCTTGAATAGCACCAAAAGAAGCTATAGAGTTTTTCACTAAACAAGTTGGTGGTCGTGAAAGTCTTTGGTTTATTCCTGTAGATTATATAAATTATTTACGATCGAAACGAAGAACAAAAATGAAGATTAGAGACGTCGGTGGTGTGTTAGAATATTTAGAAAAGATGCAATTGTAAGACCCTAATTTTTTTTCTACGCTATATAGGCGGACGAAGATGACCAAATAACCAATATTTTTTGGGTTGATGCAAAAATGACGGTGTATTATGATTATTTTTGTGATGCTATGTGCGTTAAAACTACTTATTTAATAAAGGACCCTTTGTAATTTTTGTGATGCTATATGTGTTAACACAACTTATAGAAAAAATAAATGATGGTGTCTTGTTACCTTTGTAAAGGCAATGTCGGGAAAGACGCCTAAAACTATTTTCACAGACCAAGATGTTGCTATGGATAAAGTTATATCTTTTCAATGGCCTAAAACATGTCATCGATTATGCATTTTCCACATATATCAAAATGCAGCCAGCACCTTGGTCACATTTTTGAAAAGTACTCTGATTTTTCTAATGATTACAGTAGTTGTATGTATGATTTTGATGATGAACTAGAATTTCTAATTACTTGAAGAACATGCTTGAAAAATATAATCTTAAGAGTAATGAATGGTTAAATCGATTATTTTGATGTAATATAAAAAAGGGCATTAGTATATGGTCATGGGTTTTTTTACTGTGGATATTACTATCACACTGCAACAAAACAGTTCTTTTACAACGTCTGTTTTACAACGGGCCATAAACAGCCATGGTAATAGAAACCTTTTACAACGGTTTTCATAAGCCTGTTTGTTAACGCTAAAATTTAAACGCTAACACCCCGGTGTATGAGTTATAGTTGTGAAAGCACCACCCGATAACTCGGGAACAGAATACAAGCAGATAATAGCGGAAAAGCAGTAAACAACGACAATTTTATAGTGGTTCGGCTTAAGGGTATAGCCTACGTCCACTTTAAGTACTTTTATTGATGATCTCGTTACAAGCTAATACAATTCTTTCCAAGTACAATACACTTTGGATTACAAGTCACTTAGAACAAGTAGCCTAAACTTCAATGGAGATTAGAGTCTTCAAACCCATGTTGGATGTGTGATCTTTTTCTCGAAGTTGTTTGTAGCGTTCTTCGTGTCTTGAGAGCTTTAAGTGTTGGATTGGTCTGGAATGCAGCAGAGTAACGGCGCTTGAAGAGAATGAGCCAAAAGTCCCTTGAATGCTGGATGTGGCCATGTATTTATAGGCAGATTTCTAGGCTGGAATTGTTAAGTCATGAGTCGTGACCGACTCAAGATGAGTCGTAATTCGTGACCGACTCAGGATGAGTCGTAAGTCGTGAGCGACTCAACTGGTTGAGTCCAGACTTCGTATCAGAGCGTCTCCGGTCCTTTGTATATAGCACAAGTCCTAACTCGTCTGCGAGTTAAAAGGTCGTGGTCCAAAATGAGGCGGCATTGGATTTCTACTTAGTAGCTTTAAGTCGCTAAGGTTATAACCCGGTGAGTCGCTGTCCCTCCTGAGTCGTTGAGTCGTAAGTCTTTAAGGCCGTTGAGTCGGTAACTCCCTAAGGATGTTGAGTCGTTAGAGAACTTGAGTCGGTCTATCCCATACACCGTTAATCCCTTGTGTCGCTCCACTCCTCTAAGTCGCCTTAGGCTTTAACTTGCTAGCTTGTTGAGTCGGTAGCTTGTTGAGTCGGTTGCCTGTTGAGTCGTGAGGCTTCTTGAGTAGTGGGTCCCTTCTGAACCGTTAAGAACCTTAAGTCATGAGTCGGCCCAGACCTTGACTCGTTGCCTAAACGGAGTTAACATTTGCCCCTCGAAGTCCACGCCTAAGTCGTAAGTCGTGTGCTTCGACTCATCTTAACTCGAGTGCCGATTCAGCTGCCACTGCTCAAAGCTATAAAAGACTTGAGTCGTTCCCCTTACTTCCTTCTTCTCATTTCTTATCCTTTGAACCGTGTCTGCCATTAACGCATCTTCGAGCTCTCAAAGGCGATTCCAACCTGATTCATTTTCGATCATCTTTAGCATCACACCGTGTAAGAGATTTTGCATCTTTTTTCAATTGCTGATGATTGCCGATCTCCGCCTCTGTTTTTCCCCCTTGATCCTTGCGAATATTATTACATCGGACATTGATGGATTGAAGGCAGGCGGTTTGATCTTACTTGTAACGATTTGAGATTTGAGGCGACCTAGTGGTGTGATGGAACTGGGGTTAACCATTGCGAGGTTATTGGGTTATCGGGTTATGGATTAGATGGTTAATGGGTCAGATTGATTCGAACATTGCCGTAGGTTTGACTCGGCTATTTTTGTATGATCCAGCGACCTTCGTGATTTAACCATGATACGACTCAACATGCTCCATGACCTAAGCCTTGAGCCGTGGCCGAGACAAAATCCTTGAGTCGTGGCCGAGATAAAACCTTTGAGTCGTGGCTGAGATAAGACTTGGAGATTTTCTTATTATTTTGAACCAGAGCTTCTTTAACATACTCCACGACCTAAGCCTTGAGTCGTTGCCGAGATAAGACTTGGAGATAATCTCCTTATTTCTACGACTCATGACTTAGGGCACTGCCGACTCAGAACTTCTGAACCGTTGATGAGTTATGACTTGCGTGAATTCTGTTTGAGTTTTGGACCATTGCTTTAACTTTGAACTGTTGAATTTTATTGCATTCATTCACAGGTTATTTTGACTTGCAGGCTAACAACCTGTGAATACAACATTCACAGAAAACTGGGACGAATATACTGTCATCGATTGCCCATATCAAATGACAGATTAGTTAATAACAGATAATTAACTTAAACAAATCGTGTGAACGAAGTGCTATCGATTTCAAGTAGAATATTAAAGCAACACTGAAACAATCAATTGAAACTGACCAGCCTGCACTAATATTATGCTTGAACTCTAAATTAACAAGTTCTGCAATTACCATAGTCGATCAATCGTCAACCAGTTTAATTCCAGTTATATTTACTTGTTATTTTCATTAGTTCTGCACAACACTTCACACTTTTAGGAAACGTGCACCTTCGCATTTGAACACCCAGTTGCTTGTGTAGAATGACATCTCAACAAGAAGAACTGATGGGCCTGGCTGAAGATGTCTTCCCAGTAGCCAACTTGTTGGATAATCCTTCGGAGAGAACTCCCACCACTCTGAATCAGCGGGTGTTTAATCAATTGCTCACCCAATTTGGCATTGCCGAAGCTGATGCCTTACTGCCGGGGCCAAATGATACTGCAGATAGGCCCCCTTCTGGCTTTATTGCTGTCAACCGCCAAATGTGCTTGAGCGGTGCCATACCACCTTTCAATGACTTCCTTCAGCGGTTCTTGCTTCGATTATCTATCTCTCCATTCCAATTGCACCCCAATGGTCATGCCATTCTGATGGGGTTATGTGTACTATTTAATAGAGTTCTGGGCCGATTACCGAGCTTCGAGGAAGTCTGCTACTTTTGCGCATTCACAAAAATTAAGGATCATCCCTCTATCGTAGTTATAAGGAGTGCTCGAAACCGCAAGCTCATCACCGATCTTCCTGAAAGTGTTCATGGATTTCTAAACCAGTATTTCTTTGTTCGTTGCCCTCCGGGGTTTTATGCCACCTGGAGAGTAGGAAGTAAGATTTTCCTGTTTTTATTTCACCATTCTTGGGCTTTTCGAAATCTGAGTTGCTAAATGCTAACTTGGCTTCTTTATTTTTTCCTGTTTTAGCGCTTCCTCCTCCCTCTAGAGATCCATGCTATAAACAAACTTTCGAGAGATTGAACGCCGTGACGGCAGAAGAGAGGAGTATCAAGTTTTTGTTAAATGATGAATTTCTACATCGATACGGGCTTCTTCATTCCTCTCGCTTTACTCAACTTCGTGAAGTTCCAACTGAAATTCCTGATTCTCCGGCGGAAACTCCTGATGCCCCGGTCTCTATTAAAGAGCACATGCAGGGAGGAACCTCTATAGAAACTCCATTAGTGAGATGTTCAATTCCGAAGGACGTTGCGGGGCCGTCTGATAAGTCTGCACTTGCCCCAGTTATCGAAGAGGAAGAAACTCCACGATCTTCCGGAAGATCTGCCGACGAAGGGGTTGAAAAAGCCAGTCCCAAAAAACATGATGGTGATGATGTTTTCGAGGGGTTGAGCGATTTAATTGTGACTTCTCAGGAACTTTTCAAAGATGATGTTTCCAAAACTGTCTCTTCTGTAATTGAGGCGACATCTTCTCTACAACAAATGTCAACTCCTCCTACTCAAGTTATCACTACATCTATTCCACATAGTGGTCTGTAACTTGATGCGTGTAGTTTACACGTTACACAACACTTAGGATTTTTCATCACTTCTACGCGTTTATCTTCTTGTACTTTAAAGATTTCTAAAGCTTATTATTTTTATTCCAGATTCTCCTATGGGGCGCAGCGGCTCGTACTATGATGATTTCCAGCGCTACGAGAGGCGTAGCCAGTATGATTACAGGCGTTACCTCCCTTCTTACAGAGAATCGGATGAAGAGAGGGCCATCAGGAAAGCCGACGAGCGACGAGCATATGAAGAACGTCACCGAAGGGAACAAGAAAGACATGACCCTCCCCATAGAGATGATGATACTCAAAAGAGAAAAGCTCACGATGAGAGAGGTAAAGGTCACATAGACGATTCTTCTAACAAGCGGGCTAGACTTACCGAAGAAACAATGCCGACAGCTTCTGAACATGTTCCTGCTCAATCTCCTGCTCCCGTTCGCTCCGACATTCAAGCAATCATCAACCGGCCCGCATACCAAGTCGGGCAAGGTCCTCCCACTCTTTAAAGTCGATTTCCTCAGTGGTGCTTGAGAGGGGTTCGATTTGATCTCGACTTGGTTCCTCTCGACAAACCGGCTATGCTGCGAAATCTTGATACTGTTAGGACCGATATTGAAAGAATGTCAAACTGGCAAAAACTTGTCGACGAACTTCAGAGGGTTAACCGAGCCAATCTCGAGGCCATGCTCACAATGGAGAACGATAAGGCTGAGTGGCAGAAGACTCTCGAACAGCATGACGCCGAAATGAGAAGTATTGCTTCCTATAATGAAAAGTTGGAAGCGGAAGTAGAAAAGCTTAAGGAAGAATTAGCTACTTCATCTACTTTCCATTCTCAAAAGGAGAGCATGCTTCAGCAACAAGTACGAGATGCGCATGCCAGTCAAAGGGCAGTCGAAGATAAGCTTGCATACAAAGAGAAGGTCATAGAAGAATATCGCGCTGAAGCTTCACAGCTGCGAGAACAGACTGGCTCTCAAAGCTTGGAGATACAGTTGTTAAAAACTCGACTTGCTATGGCCGAAAAGGAGCGTGACGAGGCTGTTGCTGGTAAACTTGCGACCGAAGAGGCCCATCAAGCAACCAAAGCTGACGTTAGCTCCACATTATTTGATTTTTATCTGCACAGCATTTTGGGGCGTGGCAGCCTTGCCTTTCTAGGCCCTAAATATGAAATTATGCTAGCTGAAGTTTGGGAGGCAGCGCTTGATATGCTCGGTGGTAAAGGCACTGGCTATGCTGAGTCTGCTCTTGAAGAGCATTATCTTTATGATGATGCTCGCGCCGCTCTTGCCAAGGGAAAAGAGCAACTCGCCAGGGTACGGGCCGGAATGGTGGAAGGGGAACGTTCTGAGAAAGAAATACCACCTACCACTTCTGAACGTCCTTTAGTTTCTTCCGAAGTGGACATTACAGGTTCCAGTGCTCATTCGCTGCCTCCTACAAGAATCGGGGTAATCACCCCTACTGATGATGAAGCTTTGGAGGATATCGGGGCTCAGAATTATGAGATTGAACTAACGAAGCCAACATCTTCAGGTAATTTCGACATTGGTCCGATTCAGGTGGATTGCCTGCTTATTCCTCAAAAATTTGATGAGCTTCTCGATTACTTCTTAAATCTCGATGAACCCATATCTCCCTTCTTTTGGGAAAATACTAACATTTTCAATTTCTCTTCTTCTGCAGTTGAAACAACAAGTGCTGTGCAGACTTCGCCTCCTCTGGTTATTCCTCCTCCATCTCTTCAGGTGACTCCTCCTTCTGCTTCACAACCCGGGTCACAAGAGGAGAAAATTGAGGCTCTTCATGGCTTGGATGACCCTATTGCTTCGCAGGAGCAAAAAGATGAGGGACTTGAAGGAGGCGAGATCTCTCCGGAGCGGACTCCTTCTGACGACGTAGTTTTGTCCGCTCTTGTTACTCCAGGGAGTGAGTCTTCTTCGAAGAGAAGAAAGAAGCACGGGACATCGAAGAGGAGGGGGAAGAAAATTATCACTACTGAAGAGGAACCGGAAATTGCACCAGTTGCACCTCCCTCCCCTTCTTCCCTTATGCCTTCAGACCGACCTGAAAGACCTGAAAAGCTAACCATTCGGCCGGGTAAAGGTTCTAAAGGTGGCAAGAAGAAATGAAGAGTTGGGCTTTTTGATTCCTTTTTTGTGTAATGGTCGGATGTTGTGCAGGCACCGGCCCCTGCTTTTTTTATTTTGAAACCTGTATCTGCAATTGAATAAAATGATCCTTTATTTGTACAGACTTTTGTTTGAATTTGAGAATGCATTTATTATTCATTTTTGCACAAGTTTATTTATATGATATTGCGGTGAGCTTGTGGTATGTTGTTTGAGCGTACTTTACCGATGTGGCTATACCATTTTGTATGTAACTATACCATGTTGCCCCCATACCATGAGCTTACTGCAATATCGTATACTTTGAGGGGACTTGCACTCTCATTTTCTGAAGAATAATTACTTCATTCTTGAAGAGAATTTTCGTAAAGTGCAACTTCCTTCATATAAGTTTTTACGCTTTGTCCTTCGAAGAAATCACTTTTTCCTTTTGCGTATGTATACATTTTGCCAAGTGAATTCTTCTATGTGGTGAAGCGGGCCTCTGAAGGGTACTTTAACTTTAATTCTTCCTTTGAAAGTTAAAGTATGCCCTTGATGAGGATTTTTTTTTTAAAAAAAAAAAATAGAAATTTGTGCCTCTGAGGAGGGATTTTTTCATGTTTCAACACTTGGAAGTTTTATTTCAATCTTGGTGAAACGTGTTCCTCCAAAGAGTTGTGCCTTTGAAGAAAGCCTTTTCACGTTTCAACACTTGGAAGTTTTATTTCAATCTCGGTGAAACGTGGGCTTCTGAAGAGGTCTTTCCTTTTAATTGTGTCCCTGGGAGGGGGTTATACCTCTAAGGAGGGATTTTTCACGTTTCAACACTTGGAAGTTTTATTTCAATCTCGGTGAAACGTGTACCTCCAAAGAGTCGTGCCTTCGAAGAAAGCCTTTTCACGTTTCAACACTTGGAAGTTTTATTTCAATCTCGGTGAAACGTGGGCTTCTGAAGAGGTCTTTCCTTTTAATTGTGTCCCCGGGAGGGGGTTATACCTCTAAGGAGGGATTTTTCACGTTTCAACACTTGGAAGTTTTATTTCAATCTCGGTGAAACGTGGGCTTCCAGGAAGGTCTTTATTTTGTTTTGCATTTCAACTTTGGTGAAGTGAAATTCTGAAGAGCGGTTGTTACACTTCAACTCCTGGCGAAATGTGCCTCCGAAGAGGTCTTTATTTTGTTTGCATTTCAACTCTAGTGAAGTGAAATTCCGAAGAGCGGTCATTACACTTCAACTCCTGGTGAAATGTGCCTCAGAGAGGGTTTTCGTCGCCTGGAAGTTACTCTCTCATGGTTGGAGGGTCATGACTCCTCCAATCTTTTTTGTTGAGTAGAGAACTTTCTTTTTTGTGGCGTATGACCCATTAGAGGTCTTTATCCTCCGAAGAGTTGTGCCTCCGAGGAGGACTTGTGCTGCCGATGATGGCTTTGGTTGTTCCTCTGTCCACTTGCTTATGCCTTTTCAATGATCCTCTGCCCTCTTTTTTTTTTTTTTACAAGTAACTTGTTTAATCCAAGGAAGTGTGCTTCATTGTCAGGCAATTTCGTGAGAACGAGCATTAGCTTCTCAATTGCATGTTTGTTCGTTCAAACGATCTCAATTTATTAGCAAAGACCCGTTTCTGTCGAAATCATAGGCCGTTCAATTGAAGTACTTCCTATCTAGGATTTGAATTCGGGGCTTTTGTGACTTGAAATTTGGCGAGAATCACTTGGTCTTTTTATGTGCAAGTTTCACTTCCATTGTCTGCAAAAATTTAAATCGACATTTGAGCAATACATTCTATGTATTTTTTATATCGAAAATAAAGCAAACATGTAATAATAATAAGGAACACAAGATTTATAGTGGTTCGGCCAGGAAATTGGGCCTACATCCACTTTATATTCTTTCATTATTTACTTGCATCAGTTTTACAATTGCCTTCAATTACAAGAATCATACATTCATAATTCTTTTTACAATATTTCAACAAAATTTTCAAGTAAAGTATGGACGCAAATGGTTGCTGTTCCATGCCCTTGGAATTTGATCTCCTTCAACAGTGGTGAGTTTGAATGTGCCGTCAAGAAGCTTCTGACCTATGACATATGGTCCTTCCCAATTTGGTCCAAACACACCTGTCGCTGTCAAAATTCTCTTCAGGACTAGGTCTCCAATCTCAAAGCTGCGTTGGCGAACTTTGGAATTGAAATGTCTGGCTATTCTTTGCTGATGAGTTGCAATTCTGAGATTAGCCTCATCTCTTTTTTCATCAAGGAGATCTAGCGCTTCAAGCTGTAGCTTTTCGTTTTCTGCTTGATTGAAATGGATTCTTCTGTGTGAAGGGACTTCTATTTCTACCGGAATCATTGCCTCTGACCCGTATGCCAATGAAAACGGGGTGTGCCCAGTCGCAGTTTTGTGAGTGGTTCTGTATGCCCATAGTGCCAGTGGTAGCTTATCGACCCAACCACCTTTTGCTCTTTCAAGTTGCTTCTTGATGGTTGACTTAATAATTTTGTTCACGGCTTCCACTTGCCTGTTTGCCTGCGGATGAGCTACTACTGAGAAGCTTTTCCGGATTTTGAATCGCTTGCAAAAATCTTGGAATTCTTCACTTTCAAACTGAGTTCCATTGTCTGTAATTATTTTTTGTGGCACACCGTATCTGCAAATGATGTTTTTAGTCACAAAACTTATCATCTTCTTTGAGGTGATTGTAGCCAGTGGTTCAGCTTCTGCCCACTTAGTAAAATAATCTACAGCAACAATGGCATATTTAATTCCAGATTTGGCAGTTGGTAATGGTCCTACAAGGTCTATTCCCCATATTGCAAACGGCCATGGACTGACCATCTGTGTGAGTTCAGTGGAAGGAGCTCTAGGAATTTTGGCGAATTTTTGACATCTGTCACATTTTCGGGAATACTCTGCTGCATCTCGATTAATTTCTGGCCAAAAATATCCGTATCGGAGAATTTTCTTTGCTAATGTTTGGCCACCTGAATGATCACCACATTCTCCTCCGTGTACCTCTGCTAGGATTGCTTTAGACTCTTCCTTGGATACACATCGAAGTAGTGGCATTGAGAATCCCCGTCTGTATAATCGGCCATCCTGGATTATATATCGAGAGGCTTTTCTCAGTAGCTTTTGTCGTTCTTTTGAGTTCCCTGGTAAAGATCCATTGAGCAGATATTCTGTTATCGGAGTCATCCATGATTCTTGCTCTTGAGACATGCTCATGATCCAATCAATATCCATCTCATCAATGCTAGGAGTCGACAGGACCTCCACTGGAGTTAATCCCAGAAATTGGGCTTCGCCTGTGCTAGAATACTTTGCGAGAGAATCTGCTTTCGTGTTTTCCTCTCGAGGAATGTGACTTATCATGTAATGATCGAAATCACCCAGGAGCTCCCAAGCCTTTGACAAGTAGGCGGGCAGATTCCCCCCTTTTGCTTGGAATTCCTTTTTGACTTGGCATACAATAAGTTGAGAATCACTGAATATCTGTAACGCTCGGATGTTTAATTCTTTAGCAATCCTTAATCCAGCGATAAGGGCTTCGTATTCTGCTTCATTGTTTGTCGAAGGAAATTCCAATCTTAGTGCATAGCATAATGATCGGCCTTCAGGGGTCTCAAGTACAACTCCGGCTCCAGAACAGCAGTCGTTTCTTGCACCATCGACATATAACTTCCATTGGATTGGGGAATCATCGACTGTTTCCTCCTCACTGTTACCCTTATCTGTGAATTCTGCAATGAAATCTGCTAAAGCTTGTCCATTGATTGCTTTTCGGGGATGATAAGTGATGTCATACTGACTGAGTTCAATATTCCACTTTAGAAGACGACCCGAAGTCTCAGGGCGAAACAGAACTTGCTTTAAAGGTTGATCAGTGAGGACTCTGATAGGGTGAGCCTGAAAATATTGCCTCAACTTCCTGGATGCAATTAGTAGGCAATAGGCGAGTTTTTCCAACTTAGAGTAGTTCATCTCTGCCCCAGTGAGTCTTTTGCTGATATAATAAACTGGATGTTGAATCCTTTTGTCTTCTCGTATCAGCGCTGCACTTAAAGCATGAGATGATACTGCCAAGTATATAAGAAGATCCTCGCCATCGCCAGGCCTAGAAAGTATTGGAGGCGTTTCCATATGGCGAATCAATTCATCAAAGGCTTTTTGGCATTCGGGGGTCCAATCGAAGTTTTTCTTTCCTTTCTTTAGGGCGTCAAAGAATGGGATGCATTTATCTGTGGCTTTGGAAATGAACCGACTCAAGGCGGCGACTTTTCCATTGAGACTTTGCAATTCCTTCTTTGTTCTAGGAGCTTTGACTTCTTTCAATGCAGTAATTTGAGCTGCACTGGCCTCAATGCCCCTAGCGCTCACGATGAAGCCTAAAAACTTGCCGGATTCCACTCCAAATGAACATTTTAAAGGATTGAGCTTCATTCTGTACTTCCGAAGGACTGCGAACATATCTGCTAAGTGTTCTATGTGATCCACTGCTTACTTAGACTTTACTAACATGTCATCGACGTAGACTTCCATAGTCTTGCCCAGTTGCGGTTTGAACATAGCATTAACGATTCTTTGGTATGTTGCCCCTGCATTCTTCAACCCGAAGGGCATTACTCTGTAGCAGTAAAGACCAGTGTCAGTGATAAAGCTCGTATCCTCCTGATCCGGCTCATGCATCATAATCTGGTTATATCCGGAGTAGGCATCCATAAAAGATAACAATTCGTGTCCCGCTGTTCCGTCTACCAGTTGATCGATTCTGGGTAATGGGAAGCAGTCTTTGGGGCAGGCCTTGTTTAGATCTGAAAAATCGATGCATACTCTCCATTTTCCGTTGGCTTTCTTAACCAACACTGGATTTGAAACCCAATTCGGATAAGTAGATTCTTTGATAAAATTATTCTCCATGAGCCGATCAACTTCTTCTTTTAATGTCGCCGACCTTTCTGGACCTTGAGTTCTCCTTTTCTGCTTCACAGGCGTAAATTTTGGATCAATATTTAGAGCATGCACTACAACTTCTGGGGATATTCCGCACATATCGGCATGAGTCCAAGCAAAAACATCCAGATTCGCCTTTAAAAAAGATATTAAGATATTCTGAATTGACGCATTAAGTTGTGAACCCACATTCAACACTTTGTTTGGGTCCTTTGGGTCAACAGGTATTGGTATTGTCGTTTCCACCGGTACCACTCTATTTTCCCCTGCACTGACTTTTCTTGGGTCCATCTCTTTCCTTGCTCCGCTGTGCTCGCCAGTGCAGGGTCCGCCCTGTAATTGCTACAAGGCTGGTTCTTTGATGCGGACTGGGGCTGCCGCATTCTTTCCCATTTCTCTTTTTCTGGTTTCTCGTAGCTCTGTCAGATAGCACTCTCGCCCAGCATTTTGATCACCTTTTATAACTCCTACTCCATTGTCTGTAGGGAATTTAATAGTGAGGCACCACGGGGCAAGAACAGCTTTGAACGCTGCCAGAGTTGGACGACCAAGGAAGGCATTGTAAGCAGAAAATTCGTCGACAATCACAAAAGTTTGTTTGCGGACCACTTTTCTCTCTCCTTCTCCAAGTTCCACAAACAAATCAATGGTCCCTACCGGCTGCTTTGGCTCCCCAGTGAAACCAGCAATTTTCTGCGATGAGGCTTGCACATTAGCCATAGGGATCTTCATTTGGTCGAATGTTTTCTTAAAGAGAATATTGCAGGATGCGCCACAATCAATGAGAACTCTTCTAACAATAGCTGGCCCGATACCAGCCGAGATGACTAGAGGATCCAAGGTTGGAGCTTCAATACCTGCGGAATCCCTAGCTCTGAACACAATATCATCATCGAAAGTTCTTTGTTGCTTCAAGGGCGTAGCACCTTCCAAAACAAATACATCTTCCTCGGTCGGTACATATTTAAAGCTCGGGTATACCTTTCCATCTCGCCCCAGCTTCTGCCTGCTGGGTGAGGTCCTCCTGTAATGACATTAATAATGGGCCTTCCAGATTCATGCCCTGCAGCCTTCTCAATCGTCCTAGGCTGTTGAGTAGGAGCCTGTTGCCCCTGACTAGATTAAGCAGGATTGTTGCTATTCTTTTTCACAAATTGCTGTAGTTTGTTTTCCCTTAGCAACTCTTCAATCAGATTTTTCAACTGTCGGCATTCATCGGTTTCGTGACCGGGTTGATTATGGAAGCGGCAGAACTTCCCACTCTGTATAGCCTTTTTCCCGGTCCTTAGAGGAGGAGGTTTAGGAAAGTCAATAGAATCTTTAGTGGCAAGGTAGATATGCTCCGGCGTATCTGATAAAGGAGTATATTCTGATGGCTTGAAGGATCGGGGCTTCTTCAGATTACTCTGCTTCTTCCCATTGTTATTTTCCCTTTTTTGCCCTACAGATTCATTCTTGCATGGAATAACAGTGTTATCTTCGGCTTTTTCCAACACTGCCTTTACCGGTACAGGACGGCTTTCTAAGCGTATGAATTCATCTGCTTTTTTATAGAACTTTTCAAGGGAATTTGGCTCCTTCATGTTTAGCCATTTTCCAAACTCACTCGACTTGTCGATTCCCTTCATCAGATAAGTCAATATCATTCGCGGTTCTGCATTGTCCACCTCAGCTAGCGCTATATTAAAGCGGTTTAAGAAAGATCTGATAGTCTCCCCTGGATTCTGCTCCAAACTTGACAGTGACATGATATCCTTGGCTTTTGAGGCGTATAATCTGAACTGCTCCTTAAACTTCCGGATTAAGTCAGAAAACTGATCGATAGATCGGACGGGCAGCTTGGTGAACCAAAGCAGAGCTACGCCTTCGAGATACACAGGGAAATATCGGCACTTTATTTCATCAGAGGCTCTGGCACCTGTCATGTGCCAATCATATTTGTATAGGAATTCATTCGGATAACTTGTCCCTTTATAAGCTGGAATGGTTGGAGGGACAAACTTCCTTGGGAATTCAGCCTTTAAGATTTTCTCAGTAAATGGAGTCTTACTTGGGGCGAAACCCCATTCTTTCTCGTCTTCAACCCTCTGCATACTCTCTTTCATAATTTGTCGGACCATTCCAGAAAGATACTCCTCATCATGTCGAGTTCTAGATCCACCAACCTCTGGAAGTGTTTGTTCAAAGGGGCTAGCAGCCCTTTCAGGAGCATTTCTTTCTTCAGCATCATGAAGGTTGCCAGCAAAATTCCTCTCATTACCTGCTGGTTGACGGTTTTCCCCAAGCAAATCGTTCAACCTATTTAGAATTAGGGCATTCTGGGCATTTTGCGCCTCGAGTTGTGCATTTTGGGCATTGATCTGTTGGTTCAGCCCTAAAATTGCAGCATCCAGCTCTGCCTTTGTAACTCCGACAGCTAGAGTGGCTTGATTCGATATAGGGGAAGCGGAGGTTCCCTCTTGAATATTCCCATATCTGATAGATCTACTCTTCCTTCCAGGAGCCATAATCTCGGATAGACTTCTGGTTTTCAAGGAAATTCTCTATACAAACCTCTGTGAAGCAATGATGATAACTCGCCTGAGTTCGAGTTCTCAGTGAAAGCACCAAAAATGTTAACGCTAAAATTTAAACGCTAACACCCCGGTGTATGAGTTATAGTTGTGAAAGCACCACCCGATAACTCGGGAACAGATTACAAGCAGATAATAGCGGAAAAGCAGTAAACAACGACAATTTTATAGTGGTTCGGCTTAAGGGTATAGCCTACGTCCACTTTAAGTACTTTTATTGATGATCTCGTTACAAGCTGATACAATTCTTTCCAAGTACAATACACTTTGGATTACAAGTCACTTAGAACAAGTAGCCTAAACTTCAAAGGAGATTAGAGTCTTCAAACCCATGTTGGATGTGTGATCTTTTTCTCGAAGTTGTTTGTAGCGTTCTTCGTGTCTTGAGAGCTTTAAGTGTTGGATTGGTCTGGAATGCAGCAGAGTAACGGCGCTTGAAGAGAATGAGCCAAAAGTCCCTTGAATGCTGGATGTGGCCATGTATTTATAGGCAGATTTCTAGGCTGGAATTGTTAAGTCATGAGTCGTGACCGACTCAAGATGAGTCGTAAGTCGTGACCGACTCAGGATGAGTCGTAAGTCGTGGGCGACTCAACTGGTTGAGTCCAGACTTCGTATCAGAGCATCTCCGGTCCTCTGTATATAGCACAAGTCCTAACTCGTCTGCGAGTTAAAAGGTCGTGGTCCAAAATGAGGCGGCATTGGATTTCTACTTAGTAGCTTTAAGTCGCTAAGGTTATAACCCGGTGAGTCGCTGTCCCTCCTGAGTCGTTGAGTCGTAAGTCTTCAAGGCCGTTGAGTCGGTAACTCCCTAAGGATGTTGAGTCGTTAGAGAACTTGAGTCGGTCTATCCCATACACCGTTAATCCCTTGAGTCGCTCCACTCCTCTAAGTCTCCTTAGGCTTTAACTCGCTAGCTTGTTGAGTCGGTAGCTTGTTGAGTCGGTTGCCTGTTGAGTCGTGAGGCTTCTTGAGTAGTGGGTCCCTTCTGAACCGTTAAGAACCTTAAGTCGTGAGTCGGCCCAGACCTTGACTCGTTGCCTAAACGGAGTTAACACTGTTGTAATAGATGCAACTTTTCAACATCCCGTACACCTATTACAACATTGTTAGTTTGCCCATTGTATTATGGTTCTATTACAACGGTTTCGACCCGTTGTAATAGATACCAGTTTTCATCTCTATTATAATGGTTTTTCCTTGTTGTAATATAATACTATTACAACAGTTTTCGGCCCGTTGTAATATAGTCCTATTACAACAGTTTTCGGCCCGTTGTACTAAGTATCATTTTTTATCCCTATTTGCCCATTGTAATAATTAATAACTAATAAATAAGAAGTAATAATTACTATTAATAAGAGGTAATATTTCAAAAAAAAATTGATAATTTCTACAATAAATTTTAAAATTTTCATAAAATGTTGCTTTAAGTATTATAATAATTAGTAATTTATAATTAATAACAAATATGTTTACTATGCCTTCACATTCACAACTTATATAAGTCATTATTTCTAATTTATTATGATTAATGATTAAAAATGGTTAATTTATGATTACTAATTATTATCTACAATCAATATTTATTTTTTATATTTAATAATAAATTATAGTTGATTATTAATAATTTGTAAATTTTCCTTAATGCTTATTAGTTACATTTAATAACTAATAAATCTAATTAATATTAAATAACTAATGTTTAATATTTAATATTAAATATTAAATGTTTAATAATTAATGTTTATTATTTAATTATAAGCACATTAGTTAGTGGAAACTTAAAAGTTCATAAAATTTTTGGAAATTAATAATAGTAAACATTACAAGAAATATTGTTATTTATTGTAGTAATAATTAGATTTTAATTGATAATTAAAAAATACTAGTTTTTAACTTTCTAACCATTAATATTTAATGACTAATAATTAATATATTATTTAATAATATTTATTATCGATTAATAATTAGTATTAAATAATTAATAATTAAAAACAATAGTTACATTTAACAATTAATGTTAAATAAATAGTAGCTCTTAATATATTACATATAAATTTAGCAAAATATTTTATTCTCCTTTGTTTAAAGTCTGTTGCATTGAGTTTGGGTTTGAATATATGAAGGTGTAAGTGAAGGACCATGTATTTTTGAAATATGCTGCAGAGCAACTGGGTTTGAAAGATCTTATATTCCACGAACTTGTATTGAGCAGATTCAACTTGAAAAACTTGTCAATGAAGTTACAGTATGACATCCTCTCTAAATACTATTTCTGCACCTACCATCTCAATGCATTTACAAATTAACGAGTAAACATGTCTGATTGAACCTCAGGCGCTCCAAGATGACAAAGCTTAACATTGATGATGAAGTGGTATCAAGTCCAACTGAAGCACTTTCTCAGGTCTCTGCTGATATTGCTATGAGAAATAAAAATCTTAAAAGGTCCTCTTTTACATGCATTATATCATTAAGTGTTAGATTAAAACTCCCTTCAGCCTAAAAAGGAAAATTTACCTGTCTTTTCTACTCCATAAGCTGCAAACAATCTTTTTTCAATAAAATCATATTCACTCCGCCATCTGATGGAATTGTTTTTCTAATGTGCAAGGTAGTCGTTTACATTTTTCAACCCATGTATGAAGTATAAACAGTATTAAAATACGTTGTGCTTACCACAGAGCACATGTTATTGTGATTATGTAGTATTTGTTTATTTTTTGTGGCGCCTGCTGGACCTATTATGTTATGCCACTTCTTGAACTCAAGTATATAATGCAAACTTTTGCAAGTTATGTTCATTTTTGAGATTTGGATCATTTTCTCCCTATAGTGGTTTTTATAATTGCCAAATAGCAGAATAATGATTACAAAATTATCGATATGTTTATAGGTTATATGGCTTTTTATAATAATCTCTAGTACAAATATATTATATAGTGTTTTTTCACATTCCTATTCAACTCGAGGAGACAAGGTGTATAATATACTAGTAAATGATTTTTGTTTGATGATAATAAACACACATATATATATGTGTGTGTGTATGTATGAATGTATGTATATATATGTATTCATTTAAATGTATTTGTTATTGTACTATTTTATTTTTCAACATAATTAAATAAATATTTACTGAATAAAATAAATAACTCAGAATTCATATTTAAACAAATATTTTATTCAAGCAAATAGGTTATTTCAAATTCAAATAGTACAAATTTGAACGCTCACAATGTTTACACATTTTCATTTACAACACAATTTAAATTACAACACAATTTTCACTTTACAATTTACCTCACTACATAATTCACTCATCACTCGTATTCGATCTTCAATTCTTTTTCAGCCTGTATCCAGCATCTGAACCATCTGCAAAATAAACAACGACCCAATAAAATTGAAAAATAAATATTTTGCAGTGCAAAATAAAGTACGTGTTTTAAAATATTATTTGCCTCAGATAGTTGGATTGTTCATCGTCATTTTTGTTAATTCATCTTACACGAACAACTTGTGACATGCACGGTGTATCACTGTACATGCCACAAGGCCGTGCACACAGATATACGCTTGCTGGGACAGGTGAGCACAAGGTCAAACCCAAGCCGAGACTGGATTCAACTCAAGTGCAACTACAAAACAGCCCCAACATAATGTACACAAGAAGCCTCGACCAAAAGTCGGCATGAATGGTCAAAACAACAAAAAGGCAGTTCTCTAAATCAATACAATCAACATGTAATGCATATGAACATAATGAAGCATGAAAACATGAAGTGCACAGGAGCTCGAAGTAAATTCAAGACTAACAAGATATGGTCAGGAGCAACAAAATCAAAGTTCATATGTGCAACGAAGCAATGTAGTTTTTAACTCAATTCAAATCAAGCTCAACTAGACCGGTCTTTCAACCCGACTGTAAATGTACGGAGGTAAGAACAAGACCACCACACAATGCAACACAGACTAGAAACAACATACAACACTTCTAACATGCACAGGTGAGCACATGAAAACAACATGCAACCAGGAGTTCAAAGGCAACCGGACTTCAGGCTACACATGTGTACAAAGTGGTGCATGCAGCAAATCACACAAGCAAAGACAGCGATGGAGCAGTGGAATAAGGCTACCTCTACATGCAGGCATCCAGGCATAAGTAAAAGGATGGCACAAGTACACGTAGTCCAGGTAAAACATGGAACATAATACAAAGGCACCAAGTTTATCAGACCAGGTTAATGAAATGACTCGAAGCAATGCAATTTAACTTGAAGCAAATACAGACACCAGTTCTATACATATGTAACAGAGATGACTACAAGAACAGAGGCATGAACATACTTACTTCATTCAAATGGAACGAGACCATGATAACAAAGCTTCAGACATACTCATATGAACATGAATGCAACTAGACTTAAAATGGAACCATACATGCTCAGGTTCAACCAACATGTACAACCATACAACCAGACCAAACCAGCCTAGAACAATGTAGACTTAAAATGAAAACAGCATGACATGCTCACAAATTCAATAACTCAACACAGAAATGACTACAATGCAACAAGACTTCAGAGAATACAAGTTCAATGCAATGGTCACTACATTCAGGTATGTACACTCGACCAAGCAACAATCAACTGCTGTTTCACAGTGCACAAAGAAGCAACAACCAAGTGCAGATTCATGGCGACACACATCAAATCAGGCTCTAACAAGACTTTATGGCCAAAGTATCACAAACACATGAAAACATATGAAAGCAAGCACTCGAAGTAACAGAGGATTCAACAGTTTGAACAAAGTCAAATGAATTTATTCAGAGGACATAAAGAATCGTACTTCAAAAAATGGAACGACGAACCAGTAAAATTGTCAAACAAAAAACATCATTTAGAAAAATCGAAAATTGCCAGCAAGGAATGGAACAACAAGTCACTGTTGAACAAGTCATCAAATCAAGTTTATCTCAAACTATAAGCATCTAATGAACAGGTAATAGGAGTAAAGAAGGGAGCATATTCACATATATCACAAATATAATCGAAGGAAGATCAAGTCAGAAATCACAAGTTCGTTCTATCAAAAATCAATGCAAGTGATAAAATTATGAAAAATTCAAACCCAAGTATACGAACGAAATGATAGGGTTTTCACTTCTACAAATTAAAACCAAGATCATCATCGACACATCATCGAAGTCGAGAATAATCAAAATCGAAAAGGGGAAAAAATCACATACCAATTTCATATGATTCCGACTTGACAATAAAGCAACCGTGAGCACTCAAAGCCAGGAAGTTGATTGACAAAGCAAATCAAATAAAAATTATCACTTTAATCAAACAATTTGAATCGGCGTCTTCAATTTGGAAGAAACCCTAATTTTTTGAAGAGCAACAAAAGGAACGACCGAATATTGCATAAACAAAAACGGGAGGACATTCTCTACTTTATTTATTTGGGTCGGTTTTTCATTGGGATTCATTTATAATAATAGGGTTTTGATTTTTAGTGTTTATTTATAACTTTCTATTTTACATTTTGTGTAAATTTCTAGTTGTGTAACTAGGTACAAACTATGGGCCGTAGTTTGAGAATTCGCAACTTAATGGCTGAGTTGTGATAGAGTTTTGAGCGTAGAGTCAGGTTAATCGAGTTAGCGGGTGTCGCAAGTTTATGTCTTTTTGTAAGCGTCTGATTACCTAATTTCTAATAGAAACCTTGGAGGCAACACGTAGGCAAGTTATTGCCGAAGTTGGGTAAAACCGTGTGTGCTCTTTACTGCATTACGTTTTTTTTTTTTCCATATTACTTTTTAGTATCACACTATTCGCCCACCCCCCACCCGCTAGGGTGAAAACGATCCTACACACAAGGATCTTGCTAACCTTACAAGACTTACCGTTGGTGCCCGAAGGTGGGAAGGGAGAAGCAACGATTCACCTGCTACCAATCAGGTTAGGAAATTTTATCTTTGTAAACTTATTATTAGTAGAGATATGCAAACTTTTTAGCAAGTAAATACAATTAGTGAACGTACAGAGGAGTTTTTCTCATATTTTATATTATTTTCCACAGTATAACTTGCACTTTAAAATGGATTGTAGTTCCCCTTCCAATGTAAATGTGGTATGCACGGTCATAAAAGAAGTCGTT
Source organism: Allium cepa (assembly GCA_030765085.1). Taxonomy (NCBI): domain Eukaryota; kingdom Viridiplantae; phylum Streptophyta; class Magnoliopsida; order Asparagales; family Amaryllidaceae; genus Allium; species Allium cepa. The sequence continues at coordinate 571,448,755 of CM060937.1, read as the reverse complement.
GTAATTCAATTACTTAGTTTTCGTATGCGTGTTATTGTTGGTTTGATGTTTGTAAGCCGTAAGTTGTTTATGCAAGAACAGTTTGTGTTTTTATTTCATGTGCTACGTTCATTTGAGAGGATAAATGTTATGTGTTGGAATTGGATTACTCCACTGAAAGCAAGTTGAGAAATAATAACTGCTAGGTGATACGTAAACAGATACAAATGTAAGCTCGTGATACATAAATCGTCATAATACATGTTCAATGACACATAATTCAATTACATAAAAATGAACACCCAAATTTCCATTTACATCTCCCACAATCTACGAGGACTCAACTTGTCGAATGGTATGCCCTTATTTAATAGTGCGTTGCGATATTGCAGGTTCAACTTCTCCAAACGGGCAATTTTTGCTTGCGTCTAAAGGGCATAAGCAACTCCCCTCAGACACATTTTCGAATCTTTCCATTTAAAAAAGTTACAACATTCAACATCGCTAGGCCATAACTTACTATTGTTGTACGATTCATAATGGTAAAAGCGACGGCCCGCATTCCTTTCATTTCGACACACAACCACTTCACATTCATCTCTGCAATAACAAAGTACCCGAGGCGGTGTCTGACTTGAACTAGCATTATTAGGCTTACGACGAGAACATCCATTAGTTTTCCATGAAGTGATTGTTGTATCGATTCACCGCTAACCATAACCAATGTTGATGTACTGCCAACCCTAAAGTGGGGCTAGTTTTCAACCTGCGCCTCAGGGACGAAATCAACCTCAACATTTTCTTCATTAAGCGGCGCAAAGCCTTGTTGCGATTCAAATTTGTAATATATTTTCATCATCATCTCGTCGTCGAGCTCCCAATTGTCCATTTTCAACAACCTTTTTTTTGAAATATCAATGTGTTGGAACTGGCCTTAATTACAAAGGATTAAACAAATTTAATTGTGCTTATGGAACTTACCTTCTTGTTGTGTCTCCAAATCTCTAAAAGTTATTCTTTTTCGTCGGGAAATATTGAAATTGTGGAAGAGAGATGTGGCTTAGGTTTTAGGCTCTTTCTTTGGTATTTGGTAAAGTGATATATGAGGAAGGTTGAAGGGTAGGGTTTCTGTTTTGAAACCCTGCACATTACGATGGAGACTTTTTAAAAGTCTCCTTCTGGCGGCTTTTGAAAAGTCGCCCTAGAAGTGTGCATGGTTTCAAAATAGAAACCCTCATCGTCATTTTCAACAACACACTAAACTTCACTATAATCAAAATTCAACATTTCAATCAAATTCAAACATCCAACATCCAACAACTCAAATTACAACATCCATTAATTCAACAATTGAATTCAAAATCCAGCATCTTACAATTCATGAACTGCATTCCAATTCCGACATCCAACAATTCAACAAAACAACTAATCCCAATATTTGAACAATTCGTTAAACAAAACAAAACTGGACAAAGCATATCAACAACTTATACCATCCTCACTACTTCAACCTACGAAGTTATAGTGGAGTTTGTCTTGGTTTCCTCATAGACTGTGGAATTTCATCCGACGAATCCCCCTCTACACTTGCTTGCATAGGATCTATAGGCTATGAAGGGCCGGGAGCAACTTCAAACTGTGTTTCTTGAGATGAAGAAGCGCCTTTTCGATGTCTCCGTCGCTGATATGTACGAGTAGTAGGAGGAACGTCATGCGCTTCTATGGCATGTTCGATGAGCGCCTGTAGTGGAGAGGGAGGAGGCGGTCTTGGTCTTGTTAATTTGTTGCTCCCCAAAATAGATTTTGAGATGCGTTTTACACTAAAGCATTTCCCGTACGACCTTTCAGGAACCTCTTGTGAAAGCTCGTCCACAATCTCGATCGCACGGTAAATGCCGTCCGCGTGCCATAACATAAAATACATGGAAAAATACAAATTTCAAATATTTGAATAAAGATTGTACGTACTACGTACCATATTCCTTTCGAGGGACGCTTTGGGAGTTTAATGATATGCAACAAGGGGAGGCGCTGTAGGTGGCTTGATGGCACGAATAACATATCAATATGTTATGTTCAGTACCAAGACGAATATTCTTCTACAAACAATGTGAACTTGCATTGCTATTGCGTGTGCATGTAGCGCTCGATCCATTTCTCAATCGCCCTAGCATACTCTCCAATTTCAATATCAATCCTGTAATGTGATGGTTGTTCCGGTAAATACTGGGTCATACCAAACTGCCTCATCACTCGGTCGGGAAGATGATAGGCGACATCATTAAAGCAAATAAGAGGAACACGAGCAGTCCGGAGCTGAATGGAAGTGGTACATAAGTTTGGTAGATCTCCAAGTACACCTGCATATGGGGTCCAAGTCAGAGAATGATAGTCTAGCACATTGAACTTATTATGGTAGAAGGCAACATGACACCTTGGCGATGAAACAGTGCTTTTAAGTCCTACCCACCTGTAGAAATATAAAATTGTAACTTATCAAATCCGAATAACTATACATACTGTACTATATAATTAATTATATCTGGCACCGTATAACAATGATAAATCAATCGCCCTCCTCCTCATGGTTATTCTACCTACAGGTAGATAGGTTCAACACCAAAGTTGCAAATAATATCAGACACATAATTTCAGTTGGATAAGAGAATATGAAATAACTGACGGCGAAAATAAATAATGGAAATACCTGTACTAGACTCACACAACCACTAATGCTTGCGCTCTCTAAAGCAAGCCTCGTCAACTCGCAGTACGTATACGCTAGAACTGCACTTCCCCAAGAATACTAGCGATAAACATCAAAGTTTTCTAAAAAAGAAAGACATCTAAGCCATATCCGTGTCTTCAAATGATCGCACATCAACCTCGAACAAATAATATGCAATATAACGGCTCTGGCTCGTTGCTGAATCTAAATCTCTATGGATTCTGCTGGTATGTCGTCCGCAAATTATTGCCTAAACCATCTTATCTGTATCATTTTGTTTCCCCACCACTCCTCTGCTAGAGGAGTTAAACCTAGGAGCTCTTGGGATAAACTAAGGTAATCAATTGGATCGGGGTTGGCCAACGGAGCACCGTCTATGAGTATGCTAAGCAAGCACGCAACATCACCCAACGTGATAGACATCTTTCTAGTACGTAGGTGAAATGTAGATGTTTTTGGCCCCCTTCTATCCACCAAAGCAGTGATAAGATGATGATCCAACTGGATGTGCCCCACCCTAAAACCAGTCCAAATCCAGCTTGATCTATCAACTATATAATGCCTGGATGAGCTGATGTTACTTTATTCATTTTAGACGAATGATCTATGGTTCCGTCTGCAGTATTGCTCTGTCAAAATATCACAAAATTATCATCAACATGTACCATACAATATTATTCAATATTTGAACAATTCGAAAACTAAGAATTTTACCGCGGCGAATTCCGCATGCCGTTGTTGCAAATATATGACAGATCCATCGATAGGTCCACATAGCATCTCAAAGTGATCTACACATATACAAGTTAACAAGATTTTCAAATTTATTTTCCAACATTAACACTATGAATTTAGGCATTGTTTTTCAATAATTTAACAATGATTTCATCCATGCTAAGATATTTCAACAATCAATGATTGCTTACAAATCCTAAAAACCAGTATTTTGCAATTTTCTTCAAATCCTAAATTGAAAGAATTTGATTTATCCATACCTACAGGTGCATCCCGCGTTGAAGAGCTTGCCATCTTCTGATTTGTTGAACAAAATGCTAAATATTTTAGGCTTTGGACGAATATTTCAGATTTGAGGGATTTTGGATTTTTTGGAGATGAAGAGGAAAATGAGAAAGTGACGGAGGAAAAATATGGGGTTCTGGATTTGTAACAGAACCCCGTTTGGGGGTCTTTTGAGAAATCGTCCACTGGCGACTTTTTATATGTCGCACAATTTTTTTCAAACATGTAGGCGACTTTTGGGAAGTCGTCAGTGGAAGGCTTATCAAAAGTCACATACATGTTTTTGGCAAAAAAATTTTGTAACGGCGATTTTTAAAAAGTCGTCAGTACGTTTTGGCCAGCTCAAAACTGATCTGGCCAAAACAGGGTTAAAGTTGATATTAGTTTTTAAAGTGGGCTGTTTGCGATAATCAGTTTTAAAAGGGGACTTAATTGAAAAAAAATCTTAAATTTTGTTGCATATTACCAAATAAATAATTATTTTAGTATTAATTCAAAGGTCCATAGCTTTATCACCTTTCGGCGTAACCAACTTCAAAATGTTGGAAAAAAAATCAAAATTTGCTCAATTTTCATTTGCTAAACCCAATTCTATGTTTCCAATATACTTGATAACAATTTCCAATTTACTTGAAAAGTATTGATAAACACGTTTGCATGTTGCAACTGTCTGTAACCCTTTATAGTAGCAGAAAATCCAACGGCGGTATGCAGCTTCACTTTTCTGGTACCGTACTGCCTTGACATAAAATGGTGCACTAGGCAACCCAACCTTTATGCTCGCTCACTCCTCGTCATATCACCTCTTGAAGCTCAGACGTTAAAATCACATTAAAATGCAAATTTTCCTCTCCGAAAATCATTGAAATTATTTGCTGATGTCGTTTCAACTGCCTGTATAATGATCGGATGGCGAGTATCGATCAGTCGAATCCTACGGCGAAGCTGAGGTTGGAGAATAACTATGAGAAAAGAGAAGTAAAAAAGAAAATGTGGAGCTTAAACCGGCTCAATTATTTTGGATAAATCTGTTGTAATTTTCCTACAAAGGAAATGAAAGATCCACTCAGAATCATGGTTAAATTTTTACGAGGTTCTGGTAGTTAAGGGGCATGTTCTCTACTAGTGCTCTATATTTGGAAAAATATATTGATTCTTTTTTGGTATATTTTAGGCTTTGGTGCTCACAGTAACTATATCTTGTTGGGTTGTATATGATTGATGTGATTTTATGGCAATTGTTAGTACAAATTCCATGAACATGGACTAATTTTTTAAGTTTTAGAAAGTTCTAGCTTGTGTAGGTTTTTAACTGGATAAATTGGAGTTACTTAAGGAAACTAAAACAATATTTCTCCTAATTTGTAGGATTTGTTGCATTTATCCCTTGTCCTGGTCTCCCTATTTTGTGTATAACATGACTAATTACTGAAATTAACTCCAAATGCTGCGGTCATTTCTATGAAAACCAATTACATCACATATAGTTTCCGTAAATTTGAGTAATTAGTTATTTCCTTTATTGCAGTAGAATTATTTACTTACATGGGCATAATATAGACAGTAGAGTTTTATGAATATTTGAAATATACGCTTAAGTTAGCCCTAAAATTTTAGGAAACTGGTGCACTAAGAAATCTGAAGTTAAAGCAATTTGTTATCAGTTGCATCAAAATTCGTCAAGACCAACAAATGCAGAGTTGGAAAAGGAAAAGATGATTATATTCTCAAGTTCTCTATGATGCTTCATTCTGCTAATCAAAATTGGAGAAAAGCATATCAAGTGCAGCAGGTATTCATCATCTATTATGAAGATAATGTGCATACCTACCTTTTTATGTCGATTCTTCATTCTATATTAGCAATAGTTTTCTTTTTATATCAAATGGCATGTCCTGATTGAGGTCAGGTCAAAAATAAGATTCTCATCAACATGACTTTGTACTAAATTGAAATCTTCAACATGTTGTGAAAAAATTGCACAAATGGGAAAGACAATAAACAGGATCTAGATTTTTCAATATGAACATCACTCAATCTAGCAACAATTATTCCATTACTCTAAATAAATAGCAAATAACTATAAAAAAGAAGGAATAGAGACACACAATATTTATACTAGTTCCACCATCATCTAGATAGTGTACGTCCAGTCCAAAGGAGAGAGATTTTATTACACTTGAGAGAATTACAAGAGATTACAAGATAAGAGTTTACATACCAAAGCCCTAAATTAGGGATAACAAGAAGAGACACTCCATTTGGAGATCACTGGCTGAATACCAGGATGGGTTTACAATGAAGTCTACCCTCAATATATAGCCAACATAAATTCATGTGAATCATCAATCATATTACCAAAATATGGTAAGAAGATAATGGAGGCAAATTAAAACGGTAACAAATCGTGCAAACATAGCAAGTAATTCACTAGTTCCAAAGATGGAAGAAAATAATTCTAAAGCAATGCGATTACGAAGAAAGAAATAATATGCATATCTTTTTGCATATATATTATTCCATAATATACGCATGCATATATTTCCTTGCCATCTCATTCAAATGGAATCCAATTATTTATGCATTTCCATAATGAACAAACATGATTACTTTCCCTTTTGCATATATGTTTCCTTCTATTTGTGATTTTGTGTCACCAAAATTTAACACTCCACCTTGATGCAATATCGCATATCTTCAACACCCCACCTCGACTCAAGTTCTCTTCTCAACATAAAACTCTTCAAATCAAACTCCACCTTCAACTAAAATCTCTTAATGAGATACAGACCAAAAATGAATATTTATCCAATGGGTTCCGGCAAGGCCACCCCCCATCACACCTTGCTAATGAGCTCAGACTATGTCCCCACCCGTCAACAAAATGTTGCAAATATCAAAAATCAAAAGAATTTAGATACCAAAATAATCTCAAAGCTACAAATGCCAAAAAATTCTCTCAATCACCAACCCAAACACAGAGCCAAAAAACAAAAGCCAATGAACATAACAAGGCTAATCCAAATCTCTGTATACACTCTCTCCTTCCACATACTTTATCTGCCAAACAAATTTCCCATGGAAATCAACATAAGATGCTCACATCAACATCGAGCCATAAAGCAGATACAAGTTCCCAAATCCAGTTGTCTCTTCAGCACACTAAACTCCTCATCACCAAATTTCCAAGACTGGAACACTCTTCTCTCTCAACATAATCTCCTCCACTCCATATTGCACAAAATCTCCTTTTCTGTCCAAATGAGTAATAGCATAATTACCATCGGATCTACCGCTCTTTCTTGATGCCATTGATGCACAAATTTGAACAAATCGCCTGGCTCTGATACCAATCTGTTGTGAAAAAATTGCACAAATGGGAAAGATAATAAACAGGATGTAGATTTGCCAATTTGAACATCACTCAATCTAAAAGCAGTTATTCCATTACTCTAAATAAATAGCAAATAGCTATAAAAAAAAGAGACACACAATATTTATACTGGTTTCACCATCATCTAAATAGTGTACATCCAGTCCAAAGGAGAGAGATTTTATTACACTTGAGAGAATTACAAGAGATTACAAGATAAGAGTTTACATACCAAAGCCCTAAACTAGGGATAACAAGAAGAGACACTCCATTTGGGGATCACTGGCTGAATACCAGGATGGGTTTACAATGAAGACTACCCTCAATATATAGCTAACATAAATTCACGTGAATCATCAATCATATTACCAAAATATGGTAAGAAGATAATGGAGGCAATTAAAACGGTAACAAATCGTGCAAACATAGCAAGTAATTCACTAGTTCCAAAGATGGAAGAAAATAATTCTAAAGCAATGCGATTATGAAGAAAGAAATAATATGCATATCTTTTTTGCATATATATTACTCCATAATATACGCATGCATATATTTCCTTGCCATCTCATTCAAATGCAATCCAATTATTTACGCATTTCCATAATGAACAAACGTGATTACTTTCCCTTTTGCATATTTGTTTCCTTCTATTTGTGATTTTGTATCACCAAAATTTAACACAACAAACAAACAAATCGAAACTAACTTCTTTTGTGATCAAATGCAAAATCCGTAATCGAAATCAATTAACAGCTTGTAATATTATTTTAGGTATATTACCTACCGAAATGGCTAAATTAAAACTACATCCACACCAGATTACTTTATAGTTAATGAGACGACCCGACTTTTTTTCCCACAAAAAGTCGTATCATCCTTAAGAAAGAAGGGATAGAAAAGACAAAAAGAAATAAGAGAAAGAAGAAACAACACAAGAATCTCAACAGTGGAACGAATAAATTATATTAATAACATAAGTATTACATACTATACATCAAATATCAGAGTTACACAGACATATACAACACATACTAGACAGTTATAAACACCTTTCTAGTTATTACAACTCAATACATATCAGACAAACACTCAGAGATACCAACACACAGCGGAATACTATATAACTATACGCAGAAGCCTCCTGCTCCATATGCTCCTCCACAATTCGTCAAGCTAACCTGAATCCTAACCTGAATTCCCTTGACTACTCATAAAAATTTGAGTACCCAAGAGTTAAAGAAAAACAGAAATAATTCCGGGTCACACATGGGTCTGGTGTGAGTAACAGGTTAAAGTTGCTTAACTTTGAAAAACCTTTGAAAAGAAAAGGTATCACGTAAGACTTCCACACATAAACATGGAAAAGTTTTTACCTTACGCTAACCAAAACATTTAATAGGAAATCCGATGATATTATAATAGTGTCTAGGGTTTCCAAGTAAAATACAGAAATAGATGAAATGCTTACATCTCACATTCCAACATAGTTGGGCACAACTAATACGTACGACACTTATTGGATTTTGGATTCCATCAATGGCTGGGCTACTGGCATACCGTCCGTCACAGTACGTGGCCTAGATCACCGTACCGAGGAGCCACCCTAACTCCCCTGCAACACAAAACCGGACCCATTCCTTACTGAACAGTTTCGAACAAGACAACCCCGCAGTTGTGATCAGCAACCGCACCACTAAGCCGAAAATAAAGGGACCTCTAGACAGGGATAAATCTTGCTCTCAAGTGGGGGCTACCCACGAAGCTTTGCTGCACCTCCCCTGTTTTAGCCATTCCCGGTTGATGAGGCTTGAGGCTACGATTACCTTTATAGGACATATCACTTAGAATGCTCATCGTCCACCTGACGATGTTTTGAAAGCATTCAATCCATACAAGTTCGTTCCGGGTTCGAACGAAACCGGAGGCATTATCTCGTTGCACTCATTTTGGAATCACCCTCAGAGTTAACGACAATAACCCTTGCACTCTGAATCACCATCTCGAATCTATAAGTACTATTCCGTCAAACTCATTACGGAATCACCCACAGAGTTATACTGACGTATAGCCCTTACACCTCGAGTCTTCACTCGCTTCACTTGGATTAACGACCTAACGTTAATTTGGATCGATGTGGTTTTCGGATCCCAAATATGGAAACCCGATCCCGGTCTCATCGAAATCCAAAGCGTGTCTTTTAAGGTCCAAGTTGTTTTAAAGTTTAAAACAATTCAATTTATTATCTATATACACAATAGATAATCAACATTATCATTATCAACAGATAATTCATATCATAATCAGATAATCCATATTATCATCTAAAAACAACCAATGCATCCATATCACATAACATTACTCATCTCACAACTGAGATTACAAACCATACCAGGCAATTAATAGCAATCATCAAACATAAGCAATGATCTAATGATCATTCCATTTATAATTAATTTAAAATAAATTAAATTAATTACTTAATCTCTAATTAATTTAATATAAACTAATTAATTACTTCATCACTAAAATTCTACTTACTTTAACCATTAACTGGTTACAAATCAATTTATAAATCATCATCTCAATATTCATTTCACTTAATCATTACTGATTAACCATCTCTAATTACAATAAGTAATTAGCATTTAATTTTAATTACACAAGTTAATTACTTAAACCCCTTTGCAAATAATTAACTTGTAATTGCTTAATTAATTAATTAATTAAAATTACATTAATCCCTTATTCATTATTAATTATACCTTAATTAATCAATTCTAAATTACATCATTAATTAATGATTTCTAATTATATTTAATCAATCTCTAAATATAAATTAATTACAAAAGTAATTAATCTTCAATTTAAACCATATATATTAATCTCCCATGATTAATAACCATTCAGTAATTAACTGCTCTAATTACTCATCCCATAAATTAATTATTCTTAATTAAATATTCTTCATTAATCACTTGATTAATTTTCAAAGTAATTCAAATCCAAATTACTTCTAAAAATAAATATCTTTAATTACATTCGTTAATTATTAATTAATTACTTCCTTAAGTAATTACAAATTCATAAATTACATAAAGTAATTATTAACAATCCACAAATGTTTAAATTAATTTAACTTAATTAATCTAAACTAATCACATAAATCAAATTAATTACACTAAGTAACTAATTTCATTAATTACTTTCATTAAGTAATTAACAATTGATTATTATTAATTAATTATTTTAATTAATTATCAAAAATTAATCACATTAATTAATTATTAAATAATCTTAAGTTAATGACCTCATTAACATCTCTTAATTATTTAATCAAGAATTAACTTATATTAACCATTATTAATTATCAATTAATTAATATTTAATTACAATTTAATAAATCTCAAATTATTAATTAATTAAGTGTTAATTAAAATCATTAAATAAACTTTAATCATTAATTAAAATTTAATTAACAATCTTTAACTATAGATTAATTAACCTTAATTAATTTCAAATCTTAATTAATTAATCTCAAATCTTAATTAATCAATTTAAAAACTATTAAATACCTAATTAATCATCCACATTAATAATTAGTATTCCATTTAAATTAATTTAACAATTTAAATGAAACCAATTTTCTTAAAATCAAAATTAAGAAACATTCTTCTTTATACAAAATATTTTAAACACTTTGTTTCAAACAAAAACTCAAATTTAAAAATTTCTTTTTAAATTTCAAACTGAAACACAATTCAAATTTTCATTCTAGATTCAAACTTAAAAATTTAAAACTTTATTTACATCTCCATCTTCATTTTCAAATTCAAATTATATAAACATTCTAAAATAGTTAAAACAAATTTAAATTTAAAAACTTATTAAATTTTAAAAACTGACATCAAAGTCAAATCTCAGGTTTTAAAACTAAATTTAAACTTAGTTTAAACTTTATTTCATAATTTAAAACTTATAGTTTAAATTCAAAACAATGTTCTTTATACTGTAAAATGTTTAAAGTCTAAATTTAAATTTCCAGTTTTCGAATTAAATTCAAACTTAGATTTATTTGCTAAGTTCCAACTTCAGTTTTCCAGATTTAAACTTGTTTTAAAATTTCAGTTGCATTTTTAAAATTTGCTTTTAAATTAAAACAGAAAAACAGTTTTCTGTTTAGTCTAACATCTTACATTTGAATTTAAAAAGGATTCAAATCCAAGATTTAAATTATTGATTTCATATTTAAGTTTCAGGTTTAAATATTCTAGATTGAACTTCATCTTACAAATTTTTAAATTTTACTTTCAAATCTAAAAACAGAAAACAGTTTCTGTTTTGTTTAAACCCAAGCTAAATTTTAAAAACTCAATAATTACAAAGACCAAGATTCAAATTATTTGAATTTATATCTAAATTCAGGTTACAAGCTAGTTTTCAATTTTAAGTTCGCATTTCTACTTTTTATTTCAAATTTTATAAAAACTGGAAACAGGTTTCCTGTTCTTTTCCCTTTTTTTATTTAAGCCAAACCTGAATTTTCTTAATTCAAATTATTTCAAAACCAGAATTCAAACTAATTGAATTCATCTTTAGATTCAGGTTTAAATCCTAAGTTAAACTTTTAGTTTATATTTAAACTTAACTTCAAGAAAATTGAAATAACAGAACAGGTTCTATCTGTTCCTAAAACCTGAAACAATCAGGTACTCGAGCAACCCCATTTTAACTTCGAGTCAGAAGTATACTTGCTTCGAGTCACTCCCCAATTCCCCCAAGACCATCCCGAAGTATAAACCCTGCAACCAAAAAAAAAAACAACACCACCATCATCACCAACATGCACAACACCGCTGTGCATCCACTTACAACTCCGGCATCACTAGCCATTATCTCTGGCCATCCTCCATCGACCAAAAATCCCTACATCAACCTTCAACCCTCAAAATCCCAGAATTCAACTTGAATTTAAATTTAAGTTTTAAAACAAAAACCTAGAAACAACCCCTTCCCACTGCCTGACCTGTCAACGACAAGGCCTCCCAACTCCGGCCACTATTACTCTTGAAACTCCGGTGAAGACTTCATCAATGCATCTTCTACCAACACGCCAATCCTAGTTGAACTCAATCAAATTATGAGACCGCAGCACTCAAATCTCTTATACTTAGTAAAACTAGGGTTCTTAACGTAATTCCCAAATTACAACACCAAAATTTAATTTCAATACAATTCAGTAATTTTATCATCATCAATGATAACTACACTATCACCAGAAACAATTTCAACCAAATTAAAAGCAAGTATCAACTGTGCTTATCAATTATGTATAAAACAGTAAATTTGAAACTGTTCTATGTTTACAGCACTATAAATTGTAATTTTTGATTTAAAATTCATGAATTCACTTGTTGATTCTATTAATAAATCTGAAACATTAAATTATAAAGTTTGAATTTTACTCTATGTTAATTTTCTCTGTGTAACTTGTTTTTTTCCAGGTTACAGATAATTGAATTTAATTCATATAAAATTTGTATTCACTTTATTCTAAACAAACATGTTTTATTCAAAGGTTTGATTCTAACAGAAATCAAGTCAGAGCAAAGAATTCAGGGATCAACATGAGTTGAAAATTTGAAGAACAACATGCAACAGTCATCATGTTTACAAACACATACTTCAGGTAAAATATTCATGGCAATTTCATATATGTTCATCTGTAACTTATAAAGCATGCATAACTTTACCTATTTAATAAGTTTATAAATGAGTTACTCACCTGAATTTGAAAAATGCAGAGCACAAATTCAATTGCATGTTCCAGATTTTGAAAATTCATGAATGCAGGCCCTTGCTTCCAGATGCAAAGAAATGCAGACCTTCAGATTTAATGCTTTAAATCTTTGTTTTAAAATGATGCTTCCAGATTTACAAAATAGAATGCCTATATGCTTGCTTCATGGTTGCAGATGCAAATCCCTAGGTTATTTTGAAAAAAATGCAGGCTTCACTTGATAAAAATTGAAATGCAGGCCTTCAGTTTTGAAGGATGCAGATTTGTATTTTGAGGAGTTGAATGCAAGTTGGTATATAGGTTTGAGAAATGCAGGTGTTTGCTTATGCATTTGAAATATGTTACAGAGAGTTTAATTATGAAGAGGTGAAAAAAATGGTTTTTCTCAGCTGAAAGAAATTTTAATTTAGAATGAAAAAAATGAGAAAAAGGAGAAGAAATGAGTAATGTTTTATAGCTAGTTTATGATTTATTTAAAATTAAAGAAAAACAAAATTACAACATGACACTTGTAAAAGAAATAGACACTTGTAAATTCTCATGTTCAAATTCATAACACATGTTCATTTAGGATTTTAAGATGCATACACATGTCTTTTAAATGTTTTTGTTATTTAATTAAGTGTTAAGAAAAATTAAACTTAATTAATTAGTTTCTTATACTTAGTTATGTAATAAAATAATTTCTAAAGAATAAAGCAAAGTGTTTAAATAAAACAATATACAAGTAATTCATTTGAAAAGGATACTTTTAAATAATCAAAATAAATTTATAAAATAGGTTACAATAACATACTTGAATACATGTTTCATATTTAAAATTGTATGTTAAATTTCAAACTAAATTAACAAATCATATTTTATAAATTAATATTTTAAAAAGAATAACACAAACATTTTATAACTTATTTTAAATATTCAAACTTAAGTAAAAATGAATTTTAAATCAATTAAACATTTATCTTATATATTTAAAAATCATATAGTATTTTATTAAATATTTTTGAAAAGCTTAAATCCAAAAATAAATCACAATTCCTAATTTCAAATTATTAAAATTATGTTATACTAATTTAATTAAAAACAACTTGTCTATTTATAATATATATAAATACATATACATTATTAAATAGAGAATAGATTTATTAGTTTATTAAAAATAAATTCACAAATTAAATATTTAAATAAAGAAGATTATTAAATCAAATCAAATTTGTTAACAAAAATCATCAATTCAATATAAATTTAAACACAGATTATTAAATTTGTATTGTCTAAAATTCCGGATATTACAGTTAACATGATAATACGACACCTTTTTTTCCTTTCTACAAGCGTTAGAAATGAAATCATACAAACTTTCCTTTCATATGATTTCTTTTTTGAATTCCTGCATATTGCTAAAAAAAAGCAAAAGATTTTTGAAATTTTATCTATGATGTGTGAATTTGCAACCACTTAAAATGAAAGGTTATAATACAAACATTTAACTAGTATTTCTTTGGAAATGTAAATATATATAAAAGTATGAGGCTGATAATAATAAAGTAGTTTCTTTATGACTGACTAGGGCTATATAGAGTTGTACTGTTTAGTTTCACTAATTTGAATCAGTTTCTGGTCTGCCTGACCCAAGTTATTGTTTGGTTCACTTTTTTGTTTGTTTTCTTTTTAAAGCTCATTATGTAATATAAGCATAATCAATATGGGAAAAAAAACAGTAATGTGACATAAGCTGAAATTATAAGTTTACATTTTTGCAACTGCAGATGTGAATGTTGATACCAGCATCTTACTACATTTAGCAAGAAGGAATGGATACTACTGCAATGACCGGTAAGCTAAAATTATCATCTTAGTCCTACATCACCAATTATTAGTTAATAATTCCATACAAATATCAATTCTTCATCTAAACAATTGACGAGTTTAGTAATGTGAGCTTGTGACCAAATGAGGCATCAAAGTAATGGAATGTTGGGTAATGTCAATGGATTCGGGTACGTTGTGCAATTAGCTGGTCTGCCTGATCCAAGTTGCAGAGTGGCCTGTATAGTTGGGCTGTAAGGTCTAACTATGCTGGCTGTAGTGCAATGGTGGATGGATAACGGTCTGCTGCACTTTGTTCCCACAATGGATTCGGTAACATTTCTCCAACAAACCATCATTTTTTTCCTAATTCTTTCCCATATTTTTTCCCACAATCTATTGGTAAAACACAGTTACTACTCTGTCAACCTGTTGAATACTTATTGCCAACCTTTATATATCTAAAGTTCACCGTATTAAAGTTTTTTTACATCCAGTTTAAAGTTGTTAGCATTTGGTCTGTTGGATATTTCTGTTATCTTGCATGTTACCTCAAAATTTTGAATTAATCCACGTTTTACACTAGAGCACTAGAGTTTCTTCAGTATCAAATCCAGGGGCATTTTTAGTAAATAGTTTTTTGACATCTCTTAGGATGTATTGTTATTTTACTTTTTGTTATTACTGATGCTTCATTTGCTTATATACAGTGAGCCATCAGCCAAGAGAAACATATTGATACAATAATATAGAAAAATAATATTATTATACTTCGTAAGTATATAATTTATCTGTATCATAAATAGTTGTATCTACAAATAAATTATTGTGTATTTATTCTAGGATTTGCCTTTTCTTTGAATTGACTTGAATATTTAACAGGTTTATAAGAAGCTTGGACCTACCTTATTTGATTATATAAAGAGAAATAGGCAAACACCTTCTCCAGTTGGCCTTTCGAATTTGAGCACCAGCTTTTGAAATCTGTAGCATATCCATGAATCAGTTTTGATACATTTTACATTTAATATAGCATGCATTACAATTGTTTAAGGGTGGCAGTTTGGGTTCTGGGAACTTTGATGTGTCAACGTATAGGTGTGTGATTATTTCATTGCTTGTAAATTATGCTTAACAGCTTAAGGTTTTTGTTTCCGTCGACAAGGTACATACATATCAACATGACTAGATTATCAAACACACATACAATGACCAAATTACCCTTGCAAACACAAAGAAGGACAAAATTTTACCACAGCTAGGTTTCGATCCTAGGACCTGTGGGTTACGGGCCCACCATGCTTTCGCCGCGCCACTCTAATTGTGAATCAGCTATAAGAGTGCATTATTTAGAATAATTTACAAGTAGCACCTAAATCCTATCCCAAAGAATATCGTCTTATATTGTGTAAGGTGTGGTCAATATTTCTTTCCCAAAATCATTAAATTATACTATCCAAATTTTAAATTTATGCCGTCTCATAATGCGTTATCATTTTTTGGATGTATATTTCATCAAAAAGTTATAATTTTTCCAATTTTCACATGCATTTGTCTTCAAGCAAAAGGGAAATCAAGAAAAAAAATATGCACCTTGGATTGTAAAAAAATTACATAAAATAAAGCTCATAGACAATTTTTTTATAAAGAAAATGTTATGCGTGGCTCGCATTGTATTAGAGTGTATTAGAGTGTATCAAGGCAACTAGACTATTAATTTACTTAGTCTTCATGTAATTTGTTCATTTTTAAGTCTATATTAATGAAGGTAGAGCATCTTCAGAAAATCCTACTTTTCACAGTCAAGTCAAGTTAGAGGATTTGAGCGCAAACAAATATTTGAAGAAATTGATTATTCGGTTTTTAATTATAGGTTAGCCTCTCTAAATTTCTACCTATAATTGTTGTAGTATCTTTTTCGTATTCTTTCTTTTTTCCAGTAAAATAAAGAATAGTTGTTGGGTCTTTGGATACGTAGATAATTTGGCCGAACCACGTTAAATCTTTGTCAGAATGATCCTAGTTAACCATAAAAGCCTTGCAATTAAGTGAAAATAAATAAATCTGCTCAATATTATTTCAAAACGATGTCCAAATTCAAAAGTAAGATGAATTTGTTGGCGTTGAACCTACAATTACTTGTTTTGTAAACCAATGCCTTGTCCTTTTATCCAAAAAACGCTTATCATTTGAATCCACGTAACATTGCAATTTATAAAATGTTTCTAGATGATTATTAATTGAGTTTTTTGTTGCAAAATTTTATTATAGAGTATATTTGGAGGGAAGATGATACTTAAAGCATGACGTTAGTTCAGCTCTGAGTGTCCCAGCATAAAATTTTCATATTTTACATCAAAATATTAAGGCCTACCTGTCTGAATGTCCTGCCATGGTTGATGTAGGCCAGGTGTATAAAATGATTTGTTCAATGTGATTATTAGTTTGCTTAAATCTAGGAAAGAATAAAATATATGGACTTTTGGGATTGAATTCAAATTTTCTTGTTTCGTAGACCAGCATCTCATTCGGTTGGTCACAATCCACTAATCCCGTCTTTGGAGTAAACATAGAATTATGTTTCATACAATAATTTAGGATGTTGCAGTTTGAACTGGAAAATGATGTTATGAATTATGACTGCAACATAGGTAGTCAATTCAAAAAAGCAAAATAAGGCTCAAAACTGTATCAACTAAAAAAGATGGAATAAAATTGCTCCTCGTAACTGCTTTAGTCTTACAAAAAATAGTTGTAGACCATGGCACGTCACATGTTATTTATTAGTATAAGTTCTATTTCTTATGTTTAATTTTTAATATCCATTCTGAGATTTTAGGATTTACTCCGTTGTATGATATTTGCAATCTTCTCTCTTCATTGTATACATTAACTTATAAACTATTTGAGCAATATGAGTCTAACGAGTAAAGGGGAAAGCTAACGAATAAATTTGCAGATTTAGTAGAACACTGAAGAACTTGCTATGCTTGATAGTGTAGATGGAGGATAACCGTTAGAACTGCATATAGCAGCAGCCATAAGTCGACCAGCTAATATGCTCAGATATTACACTAGTGCAGCTGATAAAATACGCAAAGAATGATACTGAAATTATCCATAAAGTATCGAGGTATACAAATGACAATATACTTTTATGCAATAGAAACATATCTATATGGACAAGCACCTTTGTCCAAGTGGTTAATTGATTCGGCTTTGGTGCAGGATGTCACAAGTTCGAAACTTGCTTTCGAACGTTTATTCGACATGGGATATGTTGTCCCAATGATTTTTTGTATATAAAGTACCAGTTCCAAAAAAAAACATATCTATATGCTCTATATCATGACATCAACATATACCCGATTTATTGATATAGTTGTTATTGCTTATTGTTCGATTTGTAAGATGTATTTTACTAGGTTTTTATGTAAAATTGTGTTATAAATTCAATTTTGTGGCAAGATAAGATACTTAAAATAAATGCTTAAATCCATTGGGCCACAGAGCAAGATTTGAGGTTTTGGCCAAAACATTAAGATTATGATCGTTTTAGTTTCAAGAGGGAGCTAAACGAAATTGCATCTTAGTAATTAAACTAGAAAGTTTCAAATTTTTATAGAAGGAACAAAATAATCATAATTTGAGTTTCAAATATATGAATATTCAAAATCTAAAATTTTAACTTTGGAAACGTACAAAGCACAAAATATGTGAATAGTGTTACCAAAAAAATTGACATTAGAGTAATGAATAAGCAGGATAAATTTTTGATATAGGGTTTTTTTTTTTTAAAACTTATTCTAGCTTTAGGCCTCATTGAAAACCAATTGCAGAATTATGCATGATTTTGTATAGCTTGCGCGGTTTTAAATTACGCAAGCTTTAAACTGTAACTGTAGCTTGCGCAATTTTAGATTACACATACAATTTAAAGCTTGTCCAATTTTAAATCTCAAGCTATACAAAACCATGTATATTTCTTCAATTGGTTTTTGGTGTGACCTTAGAATAAGTTTTTTTGAATGTCTATATCAAAAATTTGTTCGAGTAAATATTTGTTAGTGTTATGGATATTTATAAATAGTCAGCATTGTTGGTTTATATCTTATGTCTTGACTAAAGATAAATTATACATGTTAATGTAAATAAAAAATAGCTATAATTATATAAAAATAAATAAAAAAGTTGAAATTGAAATTTATAAATTATATCAAAATTCTTAAAATACAAAAGTTCGAGACCGAAAATGAAATCTCGAAACTTGCCATAGAGTCACATATCTTATTATTCGAATTTATACAAAATACAATTCATAAAAATACCTTTATATGCTTCTACGTTAATATAAAAATGGCTACATTCTATATCATAATACCAACATGTGCCTGATTTATAGGTATAGTTGATATTGCTTATTGTTCGATACACACATAAATACATACACTAACACAGAGATACACACACGTTACTGGATTTTTTTTGCGCATAATTCCATTTTAAATTTTATTTCGTTGTAAAATAAAATTCTTAAAGTAGGAATTTACGATGCAACAATCAGTCCAACTATTTTTTCCTGTAATTTCCGTCAAAATATTGAAGCTGATCTTTCTGAATGCCATTGGATGGTTATAGATGCAGTGAACCAGGTGTATGTAGTAAATTGCTGTTCAACATGATTTTGAATTTGTTTGAATGTAGAAATTTTTTTGATACAAAACGACCTTGCTAAGGATCAAGCCCATAACATTTGATTTTGTAGACCAGCACCTTATCCTTTGGGCCAGAGGTCACTTATCTTATTGCTTAAATCCTAAAGTCACATTCTCATAATATAATATTAGATACTACAAATTTAACTGATTTAAAAAAGGATGTTTTCAGCATTGACATGAATCCCATTTATTTGTTGTTGCTTTGTTTCCCATTTGTTATAAATATTTCGCTAAGATTTTTTTTTGGTCAAAATTTCTATAATAGAGTAGACTTGGTGAATAGATAAAATATTTGATGTAGGAAGTAGTGATTAAGCATGTCAATGGATATTCAAAATATTTGAATGCATCCACATTCATATGTGAAAAATGAAAAAAAACAGCGAAAATCAGAAAGAAAAAAATACATGTGTGGATACATCCGATAAAATTTTACTCGTGCTTTTAGATTTCTTGTTTATGAGCGGATAGACAGAAATCAATGTCCATTTGATATACGTAGCTACGAAGATCTGATATCCTGAAATGGTTTCAGATGATATTATGAACATGATACAATACGTATCTACAGTCGACCGTTGCGAGACCTAGTTGTGATGCTCTAATTAGGCCAACAGTTATCTTCATGATTTACATAACAATATTATGATTATCCTTTTGAATGTCATTGTTTGATAACGGTTATCTTGGGTAGCTGGATAAGAAAAATTGCTAATCAACATGATTTCGAATTTATCATAGTTATCTAAGTGGGCAACTCCCAAAGGTGCAAAATCTTTTTGTAGACTTGGCGCATGATGCGTGGATTTTGTGTAAATGTACATCACTAATTTTTTAAATATATTCATTATACTTCGTAGTTTATTCAACATGATTGATAAAGTTTATGTTTCTTTTACCAAAAAATATTCCACAAAGATTTTTTGTCATTTCGCAAAATTATCGTTCAAGTATAATGCTGTATGACTAGAATTTTATGTACATAAATTAGTTTAGATGTCCAACCTGATTTTGAACTTATCATAGTTATTAATGGGGATTGGGTTAGAAAGGTGCAAAACCATCTTGTAACTTTGATGCACTGCAGCTGCCTTTTTTGTTAGTACACATGTATTAATTTTTTGTATAATTATTATATATCACCATCAATTCAACAAGACTAGTATAATTTATATTCCTTCGCTAAAAGATATTAAATAAAGTTTTTTTATATAATTTCATAGAAATCTTCTAATTTGAAAATTCTATTTCTTTAAATAAATTAAACTATATTGAAAAACCTCTAAAATAAATTAAAAAAATCCTAAAGAGACTTTGGGGAAGTTCTATTTTTCAAAAATGTCAAAACCTTCGAAAAAAATTCATTTTTTATATATGAGAAGTTTACAAAAACATTAATATTTTTTTCTTGCACCTTTTCCTCAAATCTCTCAAACCTCAAACCAATTGTTTTATATATTTTTAAACAATAGGATATAGACGTATTAAGATATTATAGTTTTATAAAAAGGACCCAATTTTTATGTTTTCTTTTTGAATACTCAAATATATTGAAAAATAATATTCCAAGAAAGTCAAAATGTAAGAAATAGTTCAACTTTTAGAAAATAGTAATTAAATATCAATTTTTTTTGAATTCAAATTTTGTCAAAAACTTCAGATTGTTTCGAAAAATATATT
Organism: Allium cepa; assembly: GCA_030765085.1. Lineage (NCBI taxonomy): Eukaryota > Viridiplantae > Streptophyta > Magnoliopsida > Asparagales > Amaryllidaceae > Allium > Allium cepa. Next base: position 571,427,651 of record CM060937.1, on the reverse strand, counting down.
CATTATTTCCAAATGTTTAAATTTCTAAGAATATTTGAAACATCTTGGAAGGTATTGATGAAAATTTAAGATATTTAAAGAGATTTTTAAAAAAATCTGAGTAAAATATAAATAATTTTTAAAAGTCAGAATAACTCAAAATGTTAGCAATTCACTCATTAAAGTAAAAATTCTTAAAGAAAACATTTTTTTAGTCAATTCAAAATATATATCAATATTTTTTAAATATTGGGAGAAATTCTATTTTTTAGAAAATGTCAAAAAGATTCAAATCCATCGATGAAAAAAATTCATTTTTATAAAATATCAAAAGTTTACAAAAAATTACTTATAATCTTTTGCTCCGCCTTTCTTCAAATCTCTCAAACCTCAAACCAGTTGTTTTATACGTTTTTAAACAATGGGATATAGATAAAATTGAGATATTATAGTTTTACTAGTATAACTGCACAACGGTAGAAAAACGACCGTTAAGTTTTATAATATCAGATGAAAAAAATATTGTTAATTTTTTTCTTAATTATGAATTTGACCTGCATTTTGAATGAATTTTAAATGGAGAAGGTCAGTGTTTAAAAAAATTAGACTTTTTGAAAATACTATTATATACTTATTTATAGGTTTATGAATTAAAAATAACAAATCTGTCAAATCAAAGAATGAATTTTAAATTAAAAGATCTATAAAAATGAAATAGCAGACTTTAAAATAATACAGTGCATTTTCAAGATGCTAGGTTGAGTGCAAGTAGCATATAGGAAATGAAATATTACACATCACACTTATGTAATGTGCATTATAAAATTCAACAAAGGTACGCAGAAACAATGAAGATTTTTTATTTTATCATAAAGCCATATATTTTCTTTTATAGTTTATGATTCACAACTGAACTACAGGTTATTGATCTATATTAAAAACATATTTTAATATCATCCGCAATTATTATCATCTGCATTTGGTTGCAGATACCACCGTTCAGGCATGCAAAATCTTGTTCTCTCCTTCCTTCTCTTGCCATTATTTTTCTTCATTCCTGTAGTGTTTCAATCTAGCTACTACTGAATAATATCATTAACACCTATAGCTATCGATTTAAAATGGCTTTTGACATTTAATCTTGAGTAAAAAGGGTTGAAGTTATATGAATTATTAGGAACAAATTTATATTTTAATGCTAAATCATCATATACATAATACCAAATAAGGACTGCTGTCATGACTGTTGTAGACAAGATTTGTTGTTGGTGCTGCACTTTTTTTATATTAATTTATCTGGATCAACAACATTGTTACAACTAAAAATCTTTAAAAAAGGGTTGGATTTCAGTTTTAAAGAGTAATAAAAAAATCGTCAATTTTATCCAAAACAAATTTCAGTTCTAAGATTTAAAATATTCGGGTCTACGGGCATAAAAAATATTCAAATAAATCCATCTGTTTAATAAAAAATACAAAAACATTCAGTTAACCAAGAGAACCAGCCTAAAATTATTATCATCTTTTTTACTTTGAACGATGAATATTTACAGATAATGCGAATATAACAAAGAAAAATGAGTCAAAAAAAAAGATATATTTTCTTATGAGAATTAGATTCACGATATCGTATAACATTAAAATTTCCAGCTAAAAATATATACTGTAACAACCCGCATATTTGTCGAGTTTGTATTTAAATATTTTATTTAAATATTAACTCGTTAATCGGATTTTGGTCCGAAAAGTTACTTTTTGCAAACGGTCAAATTAGGACTCGAGACCACTTCCATTGAGTTCGAAATGTCATTTACAATTTTTTTAAGTATAAACATCGATAGGTTTGGAGTTAGTGAAATTTCACTAACTTTTCCCGCTTTGGACTTTGGGTTAGTTTAGCCTATTAAGCCCAAGTTCCAACCCTCTTCTCCTCACTCTTCATAAATTTCCTAACTAATCAAGCTTTGGCATTAATGGTGGAGGGAATGGGAAATTAAAATTCCAAAACTCAAATTCAACTGCAATCCATCTTTCTACTCCAAATTCAAGAAGAAGACATTGGATTCAAGCTTCTTGTGCTTAGATAGAAGAAGGATTGATCCTTGCTTGCTTAAAACTTCATTTTCATTGATATTTGGTGCAAAGGTGAGATTCTTACCTCACAATTCTAGCCTATAACTATATTGGACTGTTGGGAATGATTCCCTATCATTTTTGCATGCATGTTAGCATTTGGTTTGGATTGGATTGGCGAAAAACTCCAATTTTTAGCGTTTTGGTGAATTTTCTGCACTTAGGTCGTTCTGGCCGTTTTTAGGTCGTTCGGAGTTAAGTCGTTCGTCCATAAGTCATGAGTCGTTAGGTCGTATGACCCATGAGTCGTTAGGTCGTATGACCCTTGAGTCGTTAGGTCGTATGACCCTTGAGTCGTTAGGTCGTATGACCCATGAGTCGTTAGGTCGTATGACCCATGAGTCGTTAGGTCGTATGACCCATGAGTCGTTAGGTCGTATGACCCTTGAGTCGTTAGGTCGTATGACCCATGAGTCGTTAGGTCGTATGACCCATGAGTCGTTAGGTCGTATGACCCATGAGTCGTTAGGTCGTATGACCCATGAGTCGTTAGGTCGTATGACCCATGAGTCGTTAGGTCGTATGACCCATGAGTCGTTAGGTCGTATGACCCTTGAGTCGTTAGGTCGTATGACCCATGAGTCGTTAGGTCGTATGACCCTTTAGTCGTCAGGTCGTATGACCCTTGAGTCGTCAGGTCGTATGACCCTTGAGTCGTCAGGTCGTATGACCCATGAGTCCTTAGGTCGTATGACCCATGAGTCCTTAGGTCGTATGATCCATGAGTCGTTAGGTCGTATGACCCATGAGTCGTTAGGTCGTATGACCCATGAGTCGTTAGGTCGTATGACCCTTGAGTCGTTAGGTCGTATGACCCTTGAGTCGTTAGGTCGTATGACCCTTGAGTCGTTAGGTCGTATGACCCTTGAGTCGTTAGGTCGTATGACCCATGAGTCGTTAGGTCGTATGACCCATGAGTCGTTAGGTCGTATGACCCTTGAGTCGTTAGGTCGTATGACCCATGAGTCGTTAGGTCGTATGACCCATGAGTCGTTAGGTCGTATGACCCATGAGTCGTTAGGTCGTATGACCCATGAGTCGTTAGGTCGTATGACCCATGAGTCGTTAGGTCGTATGACCCTTGAGTCGTTAGGTCGTATGACCCTTGAGTCGTTAGGTCGTATGACCCTTGAGTCGACCCTTGAGTCGTTAGGTCGTATGACCCTTGAGTCGTTAGGTCGTTAGACCCTTGAGTCGTTAGGTCGTTAGACCTCATTTTGTCTTCACTAGGTCGTACCGTTTTGGTCGGGGCGCTACCCCGCACTCCGCCGGGGGCGCTGCCTCCTGGACCCCGCTACCTGACCGGGCAGGTCGAACCCGTAAGCGGTGGTGTTGCCCCCGCACCCCCACCTTGGGGGGTTGCCACCCCCCCTGGACCCCCCTCCGTAGGGGATCTTATCTGAAAAACATTGAGCTGATTTCCTTGGATTTTATTCACATCTCCGTATGCGATTTTTGTGACTGATTGTTTCTACAATTGCTCCTGTGTTTTGTCACTTTATAATATAAAGGTTTCAATACTAGTAGTAAATATCAAAACTCTTTTAACAAATAATTTCAACTCTATTTTTAATAACAAAGCTCTTTTCTTAAACCGTTTTCCAATCTATTAGTATATACAAACCTTTACCTCACTCGGATGAGAAATCTAATTAAACGACTTAGTAAAACAAGTGATATGAAATGCTTGCGTTCACTTCGTCGGTTAATTCTTGGACTTGTTCGATTGAACCTCTTGTGACAATTTTATTAGTGAAGATTTACAGTTTGTTCGTAAATATTTAAGTTAAGAAAGTGGTTATGGGACATGAAGCTAAACTTCTATATTTACTAGCTTAGTGTAATTGACACTTCTCGTTGATCATGATGATCATTCTGATGATTTAGACTAGCAACTGTGCGATGTCTCTTGTTACGAGGTTAGACTAGACACCACTTGTGTGATTCCATTCACACTTACCTTTTTGCTTTTTGGTTAGTCTGGACCTTAATCTGTGTGATTCCATTCACACATGTGGGGTAGCTCCCCTTGGTCTTCGGACCGTCATGTGATAGGCCTCTTTCTCTTTTCTATGATTTCTGGACTTCTTGCATTGATTTCTAGAATTTATGTCATTGACTTGTTATGAGTACAAGTTTGGGGTATGATTCCCTTTCCGAATCTTTGAGAAGATTCTTGTGATATTGATTATCTCTTATTGATTGATCTTCTGTTGATCATTATTTACATACTTATAGTGGTATGTCATTATGGATGTTTATGTTTATGCCATATCTTTTATGTTATATCATGTCATCTGATATTTATAGCTAGACTGACCCGTTTATTATTTTCTTAAATAATACTCGGGTCAGACCGAGATGTTACAGGTGCTTCTGCTTGACTTCTTCCCAGGGATTCATCACTCTGACTTTTGGCTAACTGTTTAGATTAGCAATTTTTGTTGTATACACTTGAGATATAGACTCATAGTTGTATTCTTTTGTATAGCACGTGTTGCTATTCTTTTGTATTATCGTGGATCTTACTGACCACTACTCTGATGTACACTTTCATGTGTTAGTTATATATTCATATCTTCTTCCGCCTTTGTAATATGGATATCTGTAACTGATTTGTGATATGATTATTTCTATGTTTGTTTCCGAAGATTATTTATAGCCACCGTGTGATAAGCAATTACATGGATGGTCGCTCCTCAACAGCCTTATTCTCCGTGCTAGTTGACAGCACTACTCCGGAGTGTTCTTGGCTAGCGTGGGTATAGAGGTGGGGCGTCACATATACTAATTTTAATTATGGTTGTGATTCAAATCCACGATTATATTGAAACTGTCAGCTAAAAATATATCAATTTAATGAATAGGCTTTCATGGTTGTTCCACTGTGGTTTCGCAGCATTGTACCCACAAAACACAGTCTGCAATGGGTGGTGATGTCTATGATGTTGATATTTGACCATGGTATCTGTGCAATATCTGTAGAAAATATTTCTAAAAATTTAAATTGAAATTTTGTAATCAATTATTTAAACCGAACTAACTGCATGGTGGTATGCTAGGTTAACTAAGAAAAATTGTATAAAATAATCCCCAATATGGGGAGTGGGATAAGGCTAATAACAAACAGAAACTGAAAAATGGACGCAATGTATGTGAACTCCCCTGCAAATTTTTTAAGAAACAACTGCCTATGTGTTCTGGCTGATCAAGAATATTGCCAGGTAAAAGAACTGTAAAGATATCAGATCATACATGATTATGCCTTCCTTTGAAGGACGACCTATGTGAAATGCGAGGTAAATCAATTTTTACATAATTTTTTTTTCTTCCCTTCTAGAAGGTATCTTGTTGTAACAAACGTTACATAAATCATAGTCTTCCAGTCTTTTAAAAAAAGGCAACATAAAAAGAACACAAATTGAATATATAACATTTGAAAATCCAAATTCTTACGCTTTGGACTTAAAACTGGATCCCTTAATTGGAAGCATGCCGTATCTATTGCATAGAGCGCCTGTGTAAAATAAACTCTCTACCGCAAAGTGGGACCTTGGAAAAAAAGGCATCGAAGAATGAAGTGCCCCGTCTTCTCTATTGTTTAGTATTAGGGTGAATCGGTGATTCAGAAGAAATGTGAGTCTCATTTAAAGTATTTTTATCATTATGCGTTGCAAGTGTAGATGAAGGATTTGCTGGAGCATGTCGATAACTTTGCTCCAAAACATATGGTTCATGTACAGTAACAGTATTTTTTCCACGAACAGCAGAACTACCAAATTATGTACCTTCACAGTTGTCTGTGTATTTTTTTCAACTACAACGAGTAATTCTTCAAGTGAAGACAATGGTCTAGCTGCATTTGAAGTCTGTCCAGGATCGCTCTGATTTTTAACCGAATAAACAATTTCATTGGTTATCTAAGTGGGCAAATCCCATGGTTTTTATGCACAAGGAGCATTAAGATCCAGTGGATTACTTGGAACAACATTTGTAGAAGGTGTGCTTGATTATGAATCACAAACGGGGTCAGCTTGATTTACGACCTTAGAGACTTGATCAACAAGGTTTGACAGTGCATGCGAGAAAGTCATAGCTTTTTTCACATCCATATGAATGTTATTCAGTACGCTTTTAAATTGCTTAGATTTTATCACTTTAGAAGTAGAAGAATTTGATATAGCTTTATCTGCAACATTTAACGAGTTCAAGAGCGCTGTCATGAGTGGATTCGTAACAGGTTCTGATTGTACGTTGGTGAAAGGTGCATTTTCATGCTGTGAAGATTCTGCAGATGATGTGTCCGGCTCTGACTTCAACTCAACAATTATTCGAAGAGGGTTCAAGCGCTGACTGATAATTAGGGGCGAGCAATATTTGGTTAGAACCAATTAACCGACCAAACCGGTTCATTTCAGTCAGTTGAGTTCGGTTATGAAATTATATCGGTTTAAAATCCGTTTGTAAAATAATTTTATTTTGGTTATCGGTTTAACTGAATTAACCGAACTTTTATTATATTATCCAAATTTATGGAATTGTAATACCCTTAACAATTGGTTTAGCAATAAAAAAATTAAAACTCATCTATTAAAGATATGTTAAATTTTCTTATAAACTTAAAATAAACACTCAGAATAGTTTATATAAACATAAGTATATGTTTTTCATTGATTAAATCAATCATTTGAATACTAATATATGGTAAATTTTCTTGATTTCTTAGTCCGGTTTAATCGGTAACCGACCGAATTAACCGAAATTAATCCGGTTTGGTTCGGTTTTGAATTTTTTCGGGTTGACATTTTTTAGCTCAAAACCAATCGAACTGACCGAACGATCACCCCTACTGATATAGCATCGAAAAGTTCATCATCGTTGTCTGATGTGACAATGTACCTATCTACATCAGTACATGTCAGTATAAGGTCGGTATCATGGCTGAACTTGAGAAGCAAGCAAATTTTTTGCTCTAAGTTTGGTCATGTTGTGATCCATGAGCCTTAGATGGACGTGAGCTCCAATTCGTCTAAGCGTATCTCCATATTAACCTAAAATGTCAGGAAAAGCAAAGGTGAAAATGCAATACAGGTGTGCATGCAACTGAGAGAGTATTAATAACATGATACATAATGAGGTCTAATACACTAATACATAGCATAATACCGATAGAGTACTAACAAACAGTTTCCTAAAGTATTACTGCGGTAATAGTAGGACAAAGTTCGGAGATAATAAAGTCATATGTCAAAGTTAATCCCTTACTATATAAATTAGATTGCACACTAAAGAGACTGGTGGATATTCAATGATGCATCTCATCAAACTATGCACAACAGACATACTATGATTGCAGTACTTTTTGAATAGCAATGAACTGTGTACTCTATAGAATTAAATTTCTATACGTATTTTTTAAACGACCATCCAAAACAAGCTATGTAGAGAAATAGTGTCCACAAAATACATAAATTAAAAGAGAAGAACCTTATACAAACTGTGTTACTAGGTTAGTATCATAAATTGTGTGCAAGTAAATGAGTATGCGTGAATAATAACTGTATCGTATAAATGATTGCCATCACAAGTGCAAGAAAAAAATTATTATCTAAACTAGCAGGTACACACTCATGGGCAAGAGGAACAGAAGATAAAAGCATAAGATTTTGATGTACTAGAATAGCAGCGCCAAGCAATACCTAACACCACCTTGACGCACAAAAGTGTAACAATATCTGACAGAGTTGTCATGAAAAAGAAAAAAAGAAAATCGCTGCAAGCCTTAGGTTCCAAAATAGGACCCCATGTTCAGTCCAAGGTAATGAAAATAAAATCAGTGCTTAATCAAGAATCATGAAACTATCTTTCTTACGTTATTAATGCTCAAATTAGGAAATGGGTCAAAGGGGCCGGCAGACAAACCTTATATAAAACCAATCCAACTCATCTTAAATTCAATTGGAAACATCCATGATATATGAGACAGATGGCCCTAATGTATAGTTTAGCTAGAACCATTCAAAACAAAATTTGTTGGAAGCAGAAATATAAACAAGTAAATCAGTATCAATAGATAATTCTTACGTACATGTCCAGAACTCACCATCAAACCTTTTTGATGTTCAATTTAGAAAAAACAATAATAAAGCTAGAAATTAATGATTATAATCGATTCATGCACTGATGCACTCCATAAATCACATATAGCTTCAATCTTCCAACAAAACCATTAAAACAGTCCACATATTTTAGAAAATGTTGTTAAAAATCATACCTTGATGATAAGATCCCACTGCTCAGCATGCTGCTCCATTTCAGAGACGAAAAAAGAAGGGAGTGTCGGGCGGGCCAGCGTAAGACGTAACCGTGAAGCTTAAGAAAATTAAAGAAAATCCCTAAATTTAAATTTAACCCTCATATTGATGGTACGATGACCTTAAATTTTACCCTCATGTTTATCAAGCAAAATCAAGCTATCAAAATCCATCATAAGGAAAATCGAAATATATTTTGAGTATTTAAATATAATTTATGATTCCTGATTGCAACTAATGATGAGCTGCTCGCAGCGTGAAGAAGTAACTAACTAGCGATGAAGTTGTTGATCTGGTGATCCGGTTAGGTTAGCCGATGGTGAAGACGGGAAGAATCAGAGTTTGTTTGAATATATAGTAGTGGAGACTGGGGTGGACGACTATAAAATTGAGGAAGAAACAGTATACCTGAAGCGTAGAAATAGAAGAACGAAAAAATAGGCATTCAATTTGGAGACGACGGAAACGGGAAGAAGATTACGAGATAGAGGGCATATAATTTGGACTTTGGAGAAATTGATTTTGGACAATGACAGTAAACAAACCTCCCTAACGGTCGGTTTGATAAAAAGGACTCGGTTTTTATGTTTTCTTTTTAAATGCTAAAATATATTGAAAATTAATATTTCCAAGAGAGTTGAATTTCTAGAAACGGTTCAACTTTTACAAAATAATATTTGATATCAAATAAATTTATTCTTTTGAATTCAAATTTTGTGAAAAGGTTCAAATTGTTTCAAAAATACATATTCATTTTTTATAAAAGCCAGTTGTTTTATACATTTTTAAACAATGGGATATAGATAAAATTGAGATATTATAGTTTTATAAAAAAGACTCGGTTTTTATGTTTTCTTTTTAAACGCTAAAATATATTGAAAATTAATATTTTCAAGAGAGTTGAATTTCTAGAAACAGTTCAACTTTTAGAAAATAATATTTAAATATCAAATAAATTTACTCTATTGAAATTTCAATTTTGTGAAAAGGTTCAAATTGTTTCAAAAATACAAAATTCATTTTTTCCAAATGTTTAAGATTTTAAAAAAGTTTGAAACATTTTGGAAAGTATTGATGAAATTTTAAGAGATTTAAAAGTCTGTGTAAACCATAAAGAAATTTTAAAAAGCCAAAATAACTCAAAATGTTGGCAATTTACTAATTAATGTAAAAATTATTAAAGAAAAATGAAGAAAGCATTTTTTCAGTAAATTCAAAAGATATACTAAAAAAAATTAAATACTAAAAAAATATGTGAATTTTCCAGAACAGTTTTAATAGTCACATGAGAATCATATCATACGTATTATTAGACCTTTTAAAATAACAGAAAATTATATTTTAGCTATCTTAAATATGCTTTTGTATCTTCTCAAGTATTTGCACTATGTAATCAAATGATTACACCACTCTTTCCAAATCATATGAATCAAAGAGTGAAATATATGATTCAAAGTTTTTTTAAAATATTTGGATTTTGGTCTTATCATTTAATGCAGTTTGATGGGTTTGGCAAGGTTTAAGCATGTAAACTAATTGCAGATAGTACATTTCTTTATAATTATTGTAAAATATGAACAAATTTAGACAAATATTTAATAAAATCTTCGCTGAAAGGGCAGAGTCGCATCCAACCTACAACCTTATATTTAAGTATGAATTTGAACACACATGGAGACAGAGTAGTTGTTTATGGATCTAAAATAATTTTCTTAACACCTTTTGGGGACGTTAAAATGACTTTGAAGATTGACTTATGGATTTGAAAAATATGCTGGGACGTCCAAATATCCAACGGTCATTTTCATAGTTATTTTAACACTCTTAAAAAGAAGGTTAATAGCATTGAGCTTCAATTTGTTTAACAAGAAAAGATGCATGACATTATAAATGGTAAGAATGGTCAAATAGTAATAATGGTGGAAAAACGCGGTAAATGATCTTACGTCTTTTTAGTATCACGTCTTTTCTATATTTGATCCATAATCAAAATGCAATTCATAAAAGCAAATCTAAAACTTTTATACATAAAATAAGTATTTTTTGGAATTTATTTCAAATCAACATTTAAATAAAAGAAATTGGATTTCATAAATATTTTAATGGATTTTATTATGACGTTTTGATATTTTTAAAACAAAAACCTTAAATTTTCTTCTTCTTTAGATTCTTTTAACCTTTTCTCAGAAAGAATTGATTAATAAAAATGTAGCTTCTCATTTTGTATTTCCTTTGCTTTCATTTTTTTAATAAATAAAATGAAAATTTGTTCTTTTTTAGCAAATGCTAAATATTTTGAATATTCTATAGAAAATTTTGAATTTTATTTGAAAAGCAACGAAATCCTATGAAAAGTATTGAACTCTTTCACAAAAACTAGAAATCTTTTGGCAAAATTGAACTTTCCGTTGTATAGTTTGTTTTTTAATTTTGCAAACTTTTTGTTGATTTTATCCATGATGTGTGAATTTGCAACCACTGAAAATGAGAGGTTATTGAAACACGCATCAAACATGTAGTATTGTGTAAGTGTAAACAAATATAGTACAAGAACGCGGATGATAATAAAGTAGTTTGTCTTCGTAAATGATTGGGGTAATATCAAGTTGTACTGTTTGGTTTCTGTAATTTGAATTACTTTCTGGTCCGCCTAATCGAAGTTATTTGGAAGTTCACTTATTTGTTTTATTGACTTATAAAGCTCATTATATAATTAGCTTAATCAAGATGTCAATTCCTGAAGTAATTTTTTTGTGGAAAAAAAAACAATAATCTGACATAAGCTGGAATTAAAATTTACTTTTTTGCAACTACACATGTGAATGGTGATACCAGCATTTTACTACATTCAGAAAGGGCTAATTGGTGCTACCACAACAACCAATAAGGTAAAATTGTCATCTTAGTTCCACATTGCAAAATTTTAGTGAATAATTCTGTACTAATATCAAGTCCTCACCTGACAGTTGCCGAGCTCAGTAAAGTGAGCTTGTGACCAAGCGGGATTAAAGTGATGGAGTGTTGGGTAATATTTTTGCTCTCAATCCAATCACCAAACATATTTTACAATCGTTTTTCCATTGACTCAAGAAACGATTTTATAAATCTATGATCACATAGTAGAGTCATGTATGACCAAACAATTAAAATGCATAGAGAATCACACACATACACAAGGACCAAATTACCCTTGCAAACACAAAGAAAGAGCAAAATATTATCAGAGCCAGGTTTCGATCCTGGGACCTGTGGGTTATGGGCCCACCACGCTTCCGCTGCGCCACTCTGATGTCCAATAAACTTCAAGAATTGCATTATTTAGAATAATGTGCAAGCTGCTCCTAAATTTTATCCCAAAGCATATTATCTTGTATTGTATAGAGCGTGGAAGATATTTCTTCCATAAAATCAGTAAATTGTATTATCCATACATATTAAACTCTATGCATCATCATATCATCACTTGTAGCCAAATTCAGTCTGAGTTTGATATGTCAACATATCACCAACCATACGTCGACATAAAGTTGTTTCAGACTTAAAATAAACTCGGATTTTTGAAGTGAAGTAGTTTTAAAAGCGTTCAGAAAATACTTTATATTTTAAGCGCTGAAGGACTTTGTGTCATATAGTGATTGTTTACACGGATCTAAGATACACAAATAAACATTATAGGATACTTAAGTAAATATTGTACTTGATTTTCTTATATTTGATGCATTTATTTCAATTTCTAGTATTCCTCTCCTTTTCACATTTGTGTCTTTAGAATCAAACTAGTATTTCATAAAATTTTAAAAAAAAGTCATAGTATTGCCACTGCCACTACAAATTCTTAGTAATATATAGTAGTAATGTTATAACTTTTAAGCATTGTTAACCTCAAAATCACTATAAGCTTTTTAGTGTATGCATATTTTTTTCTCTTCTTGTTATCGTGCCTAGGCCTGTCAAACGGGTTGGATTGGGTCAAAATGGGTTGGGTCGAGTTTGATCCAACTCATTTATGACCCATTCTCTTCAACCCATTTATGACCCAACCCATTTATGATCCAACCCACTTAATAAGCGGGTTACCCATTTAACCCATTTAAAGATTTAAATTTAATTTGACTAATAAAAAACAAATAAATATAAAATAATTCTAATTTTTATGTTTTGAGATCCGAAATTTAAATTCTAAATTCTAATTTTCATCAAAATTCAAATATAGGGATGAAGTAGCATATTATTTTCTATGTACAACTGTCAGTCTCCTTGGAGAACTACAGTGTGCGTTCACACGATAAAGTATCCGAGTGTTGCATACTGTCCGTAATTTAGGTGAAAGTTAATCGGTCGAAGTCTTGCTTGATTTCGAGTTAGAACGAAGGGGTTATTACAGTCCGAACAAAAAAATTGCGGCTTCTGGACTAGGTGGAGTTCAAACATAGGGATGTGGTAGTCTTTTATTTTCTAAGTACAACTGTCGGGTTACCCATTTACCCATTTAAAGATTTAAATTTAATTTGACTAATAAAAAACAAATAAATATAAAATAATTCTAATTTTTATGTTTTGAGATCCGAAATTTAAATTCTAAATTCTAATTTTCGTCAAAATTCAAATATGGAGATGAAGTAGCATATTATTTTCCATGTACAACTGTCAGTCTCCTTGGAGAACTATAGTGTGCGTTCACACGAAAAAGTATCCGAGTGTTGCATACTTTCCGTAGTGTAGGTGAAAGTTAATCGGTCGAAGTCTTGCTTGATTTCGAGTTAGAACGAAGGAGTTATTACGGTCCGAACAAAAAAATAGCGGCTTCTGGACTAGGTGGAGTTCAAACATAGGGATGTGGTAGTCTTTTATTTTCTAAGTACAACTGTCAGTCTCCTTGGAGAACCACAGTGTGCGTTCACACGATGAAGTATTTGAGTGTTCCATACTGTCTGTAATTTAGGTGGGGGTTGATAGGTCGAAGTCTCGTCTGATTCCGAGTTAGAGTGAAGGAGTTATTGCAGTCTGAACAAAAAAAATAGCGGCTTCTACACTAGGCGGAGTTCAATATGCAGATGTGGTAGCCTGTTATTTTCTAAGTACAACTGTCAGTCCCCTTAGAGAACTACAGTGTGCGTTCACACAATGAAGTATCCGAGTATTCCATACTGTCCGTAATTTAGGCGGAAGTTAAGCGGTCGAAGTCTCGCTTAATTCCGAATCAGAATGAAGGAGTTATTACAGTCTGAAAAAATAGCGGTTTCTACACTAGGCGGAGTTCAAATATAGGGATGTGGTAGCCTATTATTTTCTAAGTACAACTGTATGTCCCCTTGGAGAACTACAGTGTGCGTTCACACGATGAAGTATCCGAGTGGTCCATACTGTCCGTAATTTAGGTTGGAGTTGATTGGTCGAAGTCACGCCTGATTCCGAGTTAGAACGAAGAAGTTATTGCAGTCTGAACAAAAAAAATAGCGGCTTTTGCTCTACGTGGAATTCAAATATGGAGATGCGGTACCCTGTTATTTTCTAAGTACAACTTTCAGTCCCCATGAAAAATTATAATGTATGTTCAAAATTCTTATTTTTCAAATTTATATTAAAATTTATTGTTTTTAGTAAATAGGTAAATGAGGTACCATTTATAACCCTTTTAAAAATAGGTCAATCCAACCCATAACTCATTTTATAATATTCATAAATGGGTTGACACAACCCATTTATGAATAGGATAGATGGGTTGGGTCAAATTTTGACAGGTCTAATCGTGTCTAGTATCACCAAGTGTACATATTTATTGTATTTCCAATACTGATCCCGTATATGCCTGCCTGGTTATTCTCGAGAAAAGATTTTCTTGTGATATATTGTTTACCTATGCTAACAGGTGAATGGAGATTATCTGCTAATTTTTTCCTCTGATGTATGAAATTCTGTTTAATTGATTCCTTATGTTTCATTTTTTATAAGTTCACCCCTACTGTTTCATATCTCGTTTATCTCATCTGAGATCTCGCTCGAGATCTCATTTTAGAACTTGAGCGAGACGAGATTTAATGAAACGAGACATTAAATTTTTTTATACCTTATTTGACACCTATCTCGTCCAAGATACTAAGATCTCAAGCAGAATTTGAGATAAATCTTAATATAAGATCTCATGTGAGGATGTTTTTCTATTTTAACTTCTTATATGGCTCCAAAAGAAATTGCACGCTAATGACTTTTTGCTAGTTCCCCAATTCCATTTTATTTTTTATTTTTTAACGAGTAAGAAAAAATATATGACTTATTGTTTATTTTCTATTTTTAATATTCAAATGAGTAGAATCCATTTAATCAATATCAAATCTATCATGTAACCACTCTCATCTAAGAAGAAAAATTAATATTATCGTTCATTACGAATTATGTACGTTATTAAGTTTATATGTAGATAACAATTAGGGTGAAAATCTTTATAATATCAATTTTGGACACTTAACTTACTCTAGGATAGTCTCGATATAGACTTTCAAATCAAAGATATCAACCCGAGATGTACACCCGAGATACATTCATCTCACTCAAGATCTCGCTTGATACAAGATATTGTGTGTAGAATTCCAAAGATGAGACGTGAGCGAAATCCGAGATTTAAAACCTTGTTCGCCCCTTTATCAGATAATGTTTATAATGTGCAAGAGCAGTCATCTTGTTTTCAAAACGTGGGTCACAACTCAATTGGATTGAAGGTGGTGTATCATGAGAAAAAAGGCTTAGGGCTACAGGGACCTTGACTATCTTAAAGTTAACTCCATTATCCTACCTGTATATTTTATTTGTGAATTTCATGGTATATCTTTACTGCCTAAGCTAATTATAATAATGAAGTGCCTGTTTTTAGAGTTGGCCCTTAACTTTTTCAATAATTTGTTTTAGTAATTTTGATGGTACATGCTGAATTGTTTTAATGAAAAAGTAAAGGAACATAAATGTGTGTGTTAATCAGAAAGTAAAGGGGTTTGAGAATTGTAAACCACTGTTAAAACAAAAGTTATCTGGATGCAAGCTGCAGCTCTATAATATTAACAAATTAAGCCTACTAGGATTTTTGATGTAGAATATGCATAAATTAATGACTGAGAATCACTTACTGGGTACAAGTTCGCCTGGGTATGGAAATGTCGGGTTATAAGTTGGTATGCAATTTCTTTATATTACTAGAATTGGAGTGGAGGGGTAACTACATAGAATTAATCTAATAGACGTTACACTGTTACTTGTTATTCGTAACGTTAGAAAAGTGTTACGAAATTATTATACAACAACGTCAAAAAAGTGTTACTAAATTGTCAGACAGCAATGTCAGAAAGCCGTTACGAAACCTATACACAAATTGTTAAGGGTAACATTACAAAAGTGTTACAGAACTGTTACAATTATGTTGCAAATTGCAACAACAAACTGTCATAGGCATGTCACTAAGGTTTTAAATTTCGGATATCAATCACGTTTCGTCTCGACGATTTTAGTGACTCAGTATCGTATCGGAGGAGATCTGGGACGAAACAAGTGCATCTCGGATGCCATATCGGATTTACATATTGGACCTTAAAGTTCATCTTGGGACCATATCGGCGTATATTTCGATGTTTCATGTTTAAAATTAATTTGATTATGTAGTAATATTTACATATACTAAAATAAATGAAAATTTAAGCTTACTTGATTTGTAAAATCACACCATATACCATGGACAACAAAACATAAAAGCAAGCACATGTAACTCGACTAACAGCATTTTCATGCGCTACAGTGTATCAAGGTTTGAACGAAAATACTCATGATCTGAAGTAAATATGAAATTAAGTTATAAAATGCATACATGCAAGTGTCCAAATGCGAATTTGATAAAACCAAATCAGTTCATACAATACTAAAATAAGATAAACAATATTAAAGAAACATATCCATGAAGTTTACACAACAGTAAAAGTTTAAAACAAGTAAACAACACGTATATATCTAGTTAAACATTACAAAAATATTGAATGAACACCACTTACATAATTAAAGTTCTAAACTGACATGAACCATTGTTATGTGAATACCAACGTCACAGCAGAAAACACTACCCATTGTGATTGCATTACTTCCTACCACATAAACAAGGAAATTCTACCCTTCATGCTTGCATTACTTCCTGCTGTAGAGCATTCACAGCGCCATCAATGTTCACAAAATAAATGTTTGAATAAACATATAATGTTTAAGCAAAGAAAGTAGTAGTCTTAACCATGAAATTATACTTGCAAATTAAATCTATTTGTGAATTTACTTTAAATTATACTGTAAATTCAATTTTTGAATTTCATTAAAATAGAAAAAAACCCTAATTTACAAATTTACATGCCTATAAGATGTAGAGAGGTTGATCGAAGACGAAGCTGCAGACTGTCAAAAGTGATCAAGCAGTCGGAAATTGGAAGCAATTGCGAGCTGTTTGAAGTTGGAAGATGGAGTTCGATTTTTCTAGAAGAGGGAGTTCGATTTTTTTTTGGAGAAGAGGAGTTCGATATTTTTGACGAGCAATGTGATTTTTGAAAAGTTTAATCGGATAATGGAAATGGTTGTCTGTTTTTTGAATTTGGGTTGAGACGGGCCTATATTTTCTTAAAAAATATATCGGGGAGCTCGGAATATCGTTTCGCTCCAAATATCGACCGATATTTGTAAATTTCGAACGATACATTCGAAACAAGATATCAACCGATATCTCATGTTTCGTTTCGCCCATGCCTTCGACCGAGATCTCGACCGAGATATTGGCCGAGATATTCGAGATTTAAAATGCATGTCACAAAAATGTTACGAGTAGAACTGTGCAGTTAACAATTAGAGCAGTAAATAACATATTGATTGTATTGTCCGAGTCGTGTTTGGAAAATGTTTTCTTGAAACAATATTTCTTCCACTACGACGCTTAAGGACATCGAACAATTATTTTCCAACATGAAACGGACCTTCTATGCAATGCTGCAATTGTAGTGAAAACGACCTCAATAGAATGTGTTTTAAGAACCAAGTATTGTGAAGAGAATGGAAACGCAGAAATCTTGATTATATTTTCTGTTTTCTATCTGTCTATATATAGACGCGGGGAGGTGCACCTATTCGGTAATAGGTGCCTGTTTAAACGGATGCGACTATTGGAAATGTTGCGACCATTTACCAGACAGTGCGACCGGTTGGATAAGTGCCTACATGAAACTCGAGTTTTCTAGTGCGCTTTCAATCATATCGTTGCGCCAAACAGACGGTGGTGTTGGAGCACCCTCGTAAAAGTAATCTTCTTCCATGTCTCTTTCATCATTTGTAATCATATTATGTAAAATAACACAAGTGTACATTCTTTTGGTCATTTTAACTGGTGACCAAAGTCTGCGTGGATTACTGACTATGACAAATCTAGATTGAAGAACCCCAAATGCTCTTTTAACACCCTTTCTCTGGGCTTCTTGCATCGCTGCAAACTTTGACGGTACCTAAGTTTGGTAGATCTCCAAGTACAACCGCATATGGGGTCCAAGTCAGAGAATGATAGTCTAGCACATTGAACTCATTACGGTAGAAGGCGACATGACGCCTTGGCGATGAAACAGTGCTTTTAGGTCCTACCCACCTGTAGAAATATAAAATTGTAACTTATCAAATCCGAACAACTATACATACTATACTATACTATAGAATTAATTGTATCTGGCACCGTATGACAATGATAAATCAATCGCCCTCCTCCTCACGGTTATTCCACCTACAGGTATATAAGTCCAACGCCAAAGTTGCAAATAATATCATACACATGATTTTAGTTGGATAAGAGAATATGAAATAACTGACGGCGAAAGTAAATAATGGAAATACCTGTACTAGACTCACACAACCACCAATGTTTGCGCTCTCTTGCAAAGCAAGCCTCGTCAACTTGCAGTACATATACGCTAGAACTGCACTGCCCCAAGAATACTAGCGATAAACATCAACGTTTTCTAAAAATGAAAGCCATCTAAGCCATATCCGTGTCTTCAAATGATCGCACATCAACCTCGAGCAAATAATATGCAATATAACGGCTCTGGCTCGTTGCTGAATCTAAATCTCCATGGAGTCTGTTGTATGTCATTCGTAAATTATTGCCTAAACCATCTTATCTGTATCATTTCATTTCCCCACCACTCCTCTGCTATAGGAGTTAAAGCTAGGAGCTCTTGGCATAAACTAAGGTAATCAACTGGATCGGGGTTGGTCAACGGAGCACCGTCTATGAGTATGCCAAGCAAGCATGCAACATCACCCAAAGTGATAGACATCTTCCTAGTACGTAGGTGAAATATAGATGTTTCTGGCCTCCTTCTATCCTCCAAAGCAGTGATAAGATGATGATCCAACTGGATGTGCCACACCCTAAAAACCTGTTCAAATCCAGCTTGGCCTATCAACTGTATAATGCCTGAATGAGCAGATATTACTTTATTCATTTGAGACGAATGATCTATGGTTCCGTCCGCGGTATTGCTCTGTCAAAATATCACAATATTATCATCAACATGTACCATACAATATTATTCAATATTTGTACATTTCGAAAACTACGAATTTTACCGCGGCGAATTCCGCATGCCGTTGTTGCAAATATATAACAGATCCATCGATAGGTCCAGATAGCATCTCAAAGTGATCTACACATATATCAATTAACAAGATTTTTAAATATATTTTCCAATATTAACACTATGAATTTAGGCATTGTTTTTCAACAATTTAACAATGATTTCATCCCTGCTAAGATATTTCAACAATCAATGATTGCTTATAAATCCTAAAAACCAATATTTTGCAATTTTGTTCAAAATCCTAAATTGAAAGAAATTTGATTTATCCATACCTATAGGTGCATCCCGTGTTGAAGAGCTTGCCATCTTCTGATTTGTTGAAAAAAATGCTAAATATTTTAGGCTTTGGACAAATATTTCAGATTTGAAGGATTTTGGATTTTGGATTTTTTAGATATGAAGAGAAAAATGAGAAAGCGACGGAGGAAAAATATGGGATTCTGGTTTTGTAACAGAGCCCCGTTTGGGCGTCTTTTGAGAAATCGTCCACTAGAGACTTTTCAAATGTCATCCAAATTTTTTTTAAACATGTAGGCGACTTTTGGGAAGTCAGAAGACGGCTTATCAAAGTCGCATACATGTTTTTGGCAAATTTTTTTTGTAATGGCGAATTTTAAAAAGTCGTCAGTACGTTTTGACCAGCTCATAACTGAACTGGTCAAAACAGGGCTAAAGTTGATATTAGTTTTTAAAGTGGGCTGTTTGCGATAATTAGTTTTAAAAGGGGGCTAAATTGAAAAAAGAAATCCTAAATTTTATAGCATATAACCAAATAAATAATTATTTCAGTATTAATTGAAAGCTCCATAGCTTTACCGCCTTTCAGCTTAACCAACTTAAAAATGTGGGGGAAAAAAGAATCAAAATTTGCTCAATTTTTATTTGCTAAACCCAATTTATGTTTCCAATACACTTGATAACAATTTCCAATTTACTTGAAAAGTATTGATAAACGCTTCTGCATGTTGCAACTACTCGTAACCCTTTATAGTAGCAGAAAATCCAACGGTGGTATGCAGCTTCACTTTTCTGGTACCGTACTGCCTTGAAATAAAATGGTGCACTAGGTAACCCAACCCTTATGCTCACTCCCCCGTCATCATATCACCGATTGAAGCTCAGACGTTAAAATCACGTTAAAATGCAAATTTCCTCTCCGAAAATCATTGAAATTATAAGCCGATGTCGTTTCAACTGCCTGTATAACGATCGGATGGCGAGTATCGATCAATCGAATCCTACGGCGAAGTTGAAGTTGGAGAATAACTTTGAGAAAAGAGAAGTAAAAAAGAAAACATGGAGCTTAAACTGGCTCAATTATTTTGGATAAATCAGTTGTAATTTTCCTACAAAGGAAATGAAAGATCCACTCGGAATCATGGTAAATTTTTGCGAGGTTCCGATAGTTAAGGGGCATGTTCTCTGCTAGTGCTCTACATTTGGAAAATATATATTGATTCTTTTTAGGTTATTTTAGGCTTTGGTGCTCACAGTAACTATATTTTGTTGGGTTGCACATGATTGATGTGATTTTATGGCAATTGTTAGTACAAATTCCATGAACATGGACTAATTTTTTAAGTTTTAGAAAATTCTAGCTTGTGTAGGTTTTGAACTGGATAAATTGGAGTTAATTAGGAAACTAAAACAATATTTCTCCTAATTTATAGGATTTGATGCATTTATCTGTTGTCCTGGTCTCCCTATTTTGTGTATAATACGACTAATTATTGAAATTAACTCCAAATGCTGCGATCATTTTTATGAAAACCCAATTACATCACATATAGTTTCCATAAATTTGAGTAATTAATTATTTTCTTTATAGCAGTAGAATTCTTTACTTACATAGGCATAATATAGACAGCATAGTTTTATGAATATTTGAAATATACACTTAAGTTAGCCCTGAAATTTTAGGAAACTGGTGCACTAAGAGATATGAAGTTAAAGCAATTCGTTATCAGTTGCATCAAAATTAGTCAAGAGCAACAAATGCAGAGTTGGAAAAGGAAAAGATGATTATATTCTCAAGTTCTCTATGATGCTTCAATCTGCTAAACAAAATTGGAGAAAAGCATGTCAAGTGCAGCAGGTATTCATCATCTATTATGAAGATAATGTGCATGCCTACCTTTTTATGTCGATTCTTCATTCTATATTAGCAATAGTTTTTTTTTTTATCAAATGGCATGTCCAGATTGAGGTCAGGTCAAAAATAAGATGCTCATCAACATGACTTTGTACTAAATCGGAATCTTCAACAAGCAAACAAATCGAAACTAACTTCGTCTGTGATCAAATGCAAAATCGGTAATCGAAATCAACTAACATCTTGTAATACTATTTTAGGTATATTGCCTACCGAAATGGCTAAATTAAAACTACATCCACACCAGATTACTTTACAATTAGCATGATAATACGACACCTTTTTTTTCCCTTTCTACAAGCGTTAGAAATGAAATCATACAAACTTTCCTTCATATGATTTCTTTTTTGAATTCCCGCATATTGCTAAAAAAATGCAAAAGATTTTTGAAATTTTATCTATGATGTGTGAATTTGCAACCACTGAAAATGAAAGTTAACTGATACAAACATTTAACTAGTATTCCTTTGGAAATGTAAACATATATAAAATTATGAGGCTGATAATAATAAAGTAGTTTCTTTAGGACTGACTGGGGCTATATAGAGTTGTACTGTTTAGTTTCACTAATTTGAACCATTTCTGGTCTGCCTGACCCAAGATATTGTGTGGTTCACCTTTTTGTTTGTTTTCTTTTTAAAGCTCATTATATAATATAAGCATAATCAAGATAGGGAGAAAAAACAGTAATCCGACATAAGCTGAAATTATAAATTTACATTTTTGCAACTGTAGATGTGAATGTTGATACCAGCATCTTTCTACATTTAGCAAGAAGGAATGGATACTACTGCAATGACTGGTAAGCTAAAATTATCATCTTAGTCCCACATCACCAAATATTAGTTAATAATTCCATACAAATATCAATTCTTCATCTAAACAATTGCCGAGCTTAGTAACGTGAGCTTGTGACCAAGTAGGGCATCAAAGTGATGGAATGTTGGGTCATGTTAGTGAATTAGCTGGTCCACCCGATCCAAGTTGCTGAGTGGCCTGTATAGTTGGGCTGTAAGGTATGACTATGCTGGCTGTAGTACAAGAGGCAATGCGTCAGGCTAGTCACAGAGCAGCGAAAACTCCTTGCTCTCAACAGTGGATGGATAACGGTCTGCTGCACTTTGTTCCCACAGTGGATTCGGTAACAATTCTCCAACAAACCATCATTTTTTCCCTAATTCTTTCCCATATTTTTTCCCGCAATCTATTGGTAAAACACAGTTTCCGCTCTGACAAGTTGTTGAACACTTATTGCTTATCTATTATATATCTCGAGTTCACCATATTAAAGTTTTTTTACATTCACTTTGAAGTTGTTAGCATTTGGTCTGTTGGATATTTATGTTATCTTTGCACGTTACCTCAAAATTTTGAATTAATCCACGTTTTACACCAGAGTTTCTTCAGTATCAAATCCAGGGGCATTTTTAGTAAATAGTTTATTGACATCTCTTAGGATGTATTGTTATTTTACTTTTTGTTATTACTAATGCTTCATTTGCTTATATAGAGTGAGCCATCAGCCATGAGAAACATATTGATATAATAATATAGCAAAATAATATTATTATACTTCGTAAGCATATGTTTTATCTTTATCATGAATAGTTGTATCTGCAAAAAAATTATTGTGTATTTATTCTAGGATTTGCCTTTACTTTGAATTGACTTGAATATTTAACAGGTTTGTGAGAAGCTTGGACCTATCTTATTTTATTATATAAAGAGAAATAGGTAAACACCTTCTCCAGTTGGCCTTCCTAATTTGAGCACCAGCTTTTGAAATCTGTAGCATGTCCATGAATCAGTTTTGATACATTTTATATTTAATATAGCATGCATTACAATTGTTTAAGGGTGGCAGTTTGGGTTCTGGGGACTTTGACGTGTCAACGTATAGGTGTGAGCTGATTTCATTGCTTGCAAATTATGCTTAACAGCTTAAGGTTTTTGTTTCCTTCGACAAGGTACATACATATCAACATGACTAGATAATCGAACACACACACACAATGACCAAATTACCCTTGCAAACATAAAGAAGGAACAAAATTTTACCAGAGCTAGGTTTTGATCCTGGGACCTATGGGTTACGGGCCCACCATGCTTTCGCTGCGCCACTCTAATTGTGAATCAGCTATAAGAGTGCATTATTTAGAATAATATACAAGTAGCACCTAAATCCTATCCCAAAAAATATCGTCTTATATTGTGTAGAGTGTGGTCGATATTTCTTTCACAAAATCATTAAATTGTACTATCCAAATTTTAAATTGTATGCCGTCTCATAATACATTATCATTTTTTGGATGTATATTTCATAAAAAAATTATAGTTTTTCCAATTGTCACATGCATTTGTCTTCAAGCAAAGGGAAATCAAGAAAAAAATATGCACCATGGATTGTAAAAAAATTACATAAAATAAAGCTCATAGACAATTTTTTTAATAAGAAAATGTTATGCGTTGCTCGCATTGTATTAGAGTGGATGCGTATACTGGATTGTAATTAGTCTCACATCGCAATATATCACGAACACACACACATATGATTGGTAACACGTAATAACAAATGATTCTTTTTGTTATAACAAGTCTTCCTATGAAAATGCGCATGGTGGACATACGAGGGGATACCGAAAATTTCATTAGGAAAGCCTTTTTGCACCACGTGTGGTATGTGATTTGGTGTGCCTTCTCATGTGCACCGCACCAAAAGGTGCAATCATTGCAAGCACTAGGACGCGCCTTGTAATGCTGGAATTTATTTCTAAAGTAAAAACATGATAATAATAAAGTTAACCTACAATGCTAGATATGGAATGCATAATTTATGATTTCGTAGACGAATAGCTTATCCAAAACAGTCACTTGTTTTATTTTTTGAATTCGCATTAAGTTCTAATTCATAGAAAAATTAGATGCTTCGATCTATAGGAAAAAAAATGGTATGAGTCATGATACGGCACATATCCCACTTTTTTGGTATAATTGCCATTGCTCATTGTGCACTTTATAATACATATTTTGTTGATCTTCTAGCCCATATCCGTGAAAGAGTAGATTTGCTAGCAAGATACTTAACGAGTAAATCTATGATGCTATAATCAGGCCAACATAATTTTTTGACTTACATAAATTGTTCAAGTCATCTTGTCGAAATGATCCTAGTTAACCATAGAAGCCTTGCACTAAGTGAACAAAATAAATCTGTTCGATATTATTTCAAAACGATGTCTGAACTTAGGAGTACAATAATTTTGTTGGCGATTGAACCTAGAGTCACTTGTTTCGTAAACTAATGCCTTGTCCTTTTATCACAAAAAAGAAATATCATTTGAATTCATGTGATATTACAATTTAAAAAATGCTTCTAGATGCAACAGTCATAACCAAAAAAGATGTGTTAAATTTGTATGATTCAAAATATTTGCCAAAGAAGAAAGAAAATTAATTGATTAAGACACGTATGAAAAAGGAGAAAGGAAAGAAAATTAATTAATTGGCACAATCAATTAATTAATTGCTATATGAAGAAAGAAAAATTTGTACATGAAGATTCAAATCGGGGATAATTATGGAAACCCATATCGTCATTACTATTTGGAAAGGTTTCAAGGCAACTGGACGATTAATTTACTTAGTCTTCATGTAATTTCTTCATTTTTAAGTCTATATAAATGAAGGTAAAACATCTTCAGAAAATCCTACTTTTCGCAGTCAAGTCAAGTTAGAGGATTTGAGCGCAAACAAATTTTTGAAAAAATTGATTATTCAATTTTTAATTATAGGTTAGTCTCTCTAAATTTCTACCTATAATTGCTGTAGTATCTTTTTTGTATTCTTTCTTTTTTCTAGTAAAATAAAGAATAGTTGTTGGGTCTTTGGATACGTAGATAATTTGACCGAACCACATTAAATCTTTGTCAGAATAATCCTAGTTAACCATAGAAGCCTTGCAACTAAGTGAACAAAATATATCTATTCAATATTATTTCAAAATTATGTCTAAATTCAGAAGTACGATGAATTTGTTGGCGGTTGAACCTATAATTACTTGTTTTGTAAATCGGTGCCTTGTCCTTTTATCCAAAAAACGCTTATCAACAAAATAAATCTGTTCGATATTATTTCAAAACGATGTCTGAACTTAGGAGTACAATAATTTTGTTGGCGGTTGAACCTATATTAGTTTGTATAAATCTAGGAAAGAATAAAATATATGGACTTTGGGGATTGAATTCAAATTTTCTTGTTTCGCAGACCAGCATCTCATTAGGTTGGTCACAATCCACTAATCCCGTCTTTAGAGTAAACATAAAATTATGTTTCATACAAAACTTTAGGATGTTGCAGTTTGAACTGGAAAAGGATGTTATGAATTATGGCTGTAACAAAGGTAGTCAATTCAAAAAAGCACAATAAGGCTCAAAACTGTATCAATTAAAAAAATGGAATAAAATTGCTCCTCATAAGTGCTTTAGTCTTACAAAAAATAGTTGTAGACCATGGCATGTCATATGCTATTTATTAGTATAAGTGCTATTTCTTATGTTCAATTTTTAATATCCATTCTGATTTTTTAGGATTTACTCCGTTGTATGATATATGCAATCTGTAGGATCTAGATTAACCCTAGAGGGGGGTGAATAGGGTTATAGCAAATTTTCTCGAATTAAACACAGAAATATAATTGCAGAAATAAATATGCTGAAAAGTAAATCACACACAAAATTTACCCAGCTTCGGCAACCCCTGCCTACTGCTGCATTCCCAGATTTCTATTAGAATTAAACAGTATCACGCTTACAAACACTCTACTAGACTCGCAGACCCTTTTGCTCCCGCTCACAAACACTCTACTAGACTCGCACACCCTGCTCCCGCCTATAGAGTTTCGCTCACTCGCAAACACTGCTCCCGCCTATAGAGCTTTGCAAACTCGCACACCCTGCTCACTGAACTAATTCTAAATAGACAATCTGACACTACCTAATCCCTAGGTGGTGATTTACAAATTCTTCGACTCGAAAAGAAAAAAACAGTTTCAAAAATAAAACCAGGAGCAAAAAATAAAATACAACTTTGGACCTGTAATTTTTGCTCAATTAAAAAATAAGAAAACCCCTTTAATTAAAACCCTAAATAACTAAAAAACCCTTTGTAATTAACAAAGCCGGCCCCTTTATCTTTAACCCGATCCACTGTCTTTTGTTTGAGAAGAAAAATGGCGGCCTCTGTTGTTTTGTTCGTTCTGAAATTAGGGCTTGCGATCCAAATTGGGGCTTTTCAATATTCGATTCCTCTGATGTTGCTCGCGCTCGTTCTCTGATGATTTGGTTGACTTTGAGATTGCGTTGCTCGGCTTGCTCGTTCTCTGACGATTGATTTGCGTCGACTTCGAGGTTGCAAATTTGTTAGCAGCTGCTTCTTATGATTGATTTTACTGCTGTGGTATGTAAATTCTTTGCTTGTTTGTGCTTTTGTGATTTTAGAACTCAAACTCGATTGCCGATAATGAACTTGGGTTTGTGTTTGGATTTGATTCGATTTTCTCCACAGCCGATGATGATTTTGGGATTGTATTTATATGAATTCTGGACACTTGATTTTGCTTGTATCGATTCGATACTTTCCTAAATTATGCTTTCCTGATTTTAATTACACCTTGATACGCACGGCTTTGATTGTGTTGCGTTCGATTTTCTTGATTCACACGGCTTTAACTTTTACACGTTCGATTCTTCTTGTATAAAAAAGAAAGAAACTTTCCCTTTTTAATTTTGCTGACTATTTCAAAGAATACAAATTTGAGTTGATCATTGAATTCTGACTTCGGCTTGTATTTTACTTCGATCATCTCTGCAATGTTGAACTTCGTCAATACTGTATTCGTACGTGAATTTTTATCACTGCGTTACATTTGTACGTCTGCATTGTTATTCTTCGACTTTGGCACTGATCCATGATTTCGACTTGGACTTTGCATTGAGTACATATGATGACATCCACATGCTGCTTGCTTTATTCTCGGCCTGAACCTTTGCATTTCATCTATACATATATGCTCACTGTCTTTGTATACATTTTGCACAGCTGAACTTGTGTTGTCTTTGATGTTGTTGAACTTGGTATTGCTGCATCCATTGTAGCTTGCTACTGTATCATTGAGTAGCTGTCGTCTGCACTTTTAGTCGAACTTGTATTCAATTCAATGCTGAGTTGTTTCTTTAATATTGAGACCTGTAGTTGTATACTTGGTTGTTGTTCATCTTGTAGTTGCTCATTTGCAAATGCATGTTTCGATTCACTGTTGCACTTGCTTATTTGCACTGCTTCACCATTCTTGTTGCCTCTTGCAATATTGGTTTATTGATGTTGTCTCTTTGCTTTGTTGGCACTGGTTGTTGGTCTCTGTTGCATGCTTGCTGTTGCATGCTTGTTTGTATGTTGCACTTGCTACCTTCACTGTGTTGCACATGTCTCATGCTCAAGCTCTTTGCATGCTTCATGACTGTACTATTCTTGTTGAGTTGATATATTTGTGGTCTTCATTTGGTGATTTGTACTTGGTGCAGTTTCCATATTTGTGCTCGAGCTTGCATGTGTACCACTAATCATGCTCGTGATATTCACTTTGGTTTGTGTGTTGTCTCTGACCTTTGGTGGCTCTGGCTTGTTTATCTGAACTTGTTGCATATATCACTGAGTTCTCATTTCATATGCTTGCACTACTTCTCTTTGGTCATGTCTGATGGCATTTCTTTTGTGGTCTTTGTTGTTGGCATTGTCTTCTGTCCACACTTGCCCAGTAATCTTGAGTTGCAGTGAGCTCGACATTGTTGTTTACTTTACCACTGACTTGATGCTGCATACATGTTTGTTGCAGTCCCTTTTTGCTGTTGCTATCCACATTGAACTGCCTTTGATGCACTTTTGAACTTTGTTGCATTCATGTCTTCGACTGTTTGGTCTTGACGTTGCAGTTTGTAGCTGTTGACTGCATCACCATATATCAATTGCTCGGCCTTTGGTTTCATGTGCATTGAGTTTTGACCCTTTGTTGTTCATTTGGGCTGTTGGACTTGTTGTACATTGCATAGTGCATTGCCTTGTTTGTTGTGATTGTGCTTGCACACTTGCTATTTTTGACTGCGCACACGAGTTGGCGAGGCAGTGCACACGTGTATGAATGTACACGTGTGTATTGCAGCCACTTATGGTTACATGTCCCTGTAATATCTATATGCACGACTTTGTGATGAAATCAAATGTGAATGATGACGAACAACCCAAATAACTGAGGCAAATCATATTTTCAAAAATCGTATTTTATTTTATATCGCAAAAATATTTCTTTTTCAATTTTACTGCGTTAGTGAATATTTTTGCAGATTGCTCAGATGCTGGATTCAAACTGGAATGCAGTTGAAGACAAAATACGAGTGTGAGTGATATGTAGTGAGGTTATCAATGTAAAAATATTTGTGATGTAATCGTGATGTAATAAGAAATATATATGTATAGTGAGAGCATGAATTTGTACTAGTCAGGATTGTAATAAATATTTGTTTGAATAAAATTTCTGTTTGAATTCAAAATCTGTGTAACTTGTTCTGTTTGAATTCAAATTCAAATTCTGTGTGATTTATTTTATTCAACAAATATTTATTTAATCTATGAAAAACAAAATAGTACATTACCAAATACATTTAAATGAATATATATGTTTATTATCATCAAACAAAAACATATAAGCGCATATTCAACAATCTCCCCCTTTTGATGATAACAAACATATATTTAAGATTTTGTACATGTGTTAAATGTATTTGATCAATGATATACTTTAATTGCTCCCCCTATTTAAATGCTTCCTCTCTACATGATGCTCCCCCTACATATATGCATACGAATAGAAATATTCAAATAAGCCTAGATGCATATGGGAAAATTATTTGACCTTTGCTTGATTCTATTTGGCAAAATCTTAACTTTTCTCTCCCCCTTTTGTTATCAGCAAAAGAATAATAGTGTGAGAGAAAAATAGAGATAAAGTGATTGATATTAATCCAACATTAAACTCAAATTGAATATAAATATTAAACTTCAATAAGAATTAAACAAAAAACATAACTACCCTTGTTAAGCGCATATTCCACTTTTAGAAATGATGGATATGATGTTCATATAAAATCATACAGTTGAATCTTCTTGTGGTACATTTCTATCAGGAATTTGAATATCTACTAATCATGCATAACCGTTAGGACTTTTAAATGAGATTAGTAGTATTCGAATTTAAATTCAAAAAATGAAATCAAGCATCTTCTAACCACGCATGACCGTGAGGACTTTTAAATGGGATTAGAATCAACTTGTCTATTTAAGCAATTTAATTTTGATATGCGTTCCATACATGCATAACCATAAGGACTTTTAAATGAGCATGGAAGCACATGATCAAAAATCCAAGTAATTCACCCATACATAACCGTGTGGACTTTTAAATGAGAGTGAATACTTTGGATATTTATTTATTTTTAAAAAAATATGACATGGAAAACAAATGATTCCTGATTATAGTACCACATATCGACAAACTATATTGAATATTTGATAAAACATGGTCGATAGAAATAATGATAGATATAGAAATGGTCATGGAATCTTTACCCAACAAAAAGTTTTATAATTCTTGTTTTAATTCCTAAAGAAAGTTTTTAAAATATACTCTCTTGAGTAATGTATGTTAAATATCAACACTTATCACTTTTTCAATCACTATTTATCTTTTTGATAATTAGTAGGGAGTCGGATTAGTCAAAATTTGTCATTTAAAATCAAATAAAAATGACTAATTTGAAAATATGGTCAAACAATTATTTTCTCGAAGGGGTTATATGAGAAAAAAAATTCTGCTAAATGGAAAAATTATTTCAAGTGAAAAATATGCAGATATTTTTTTTGAAAAACGATGCAACAAATGAATGTTTCAAAAATTAATCACGTTACACTAGTAATTTCTCTATCAACTATATTACCAGTGTAATCTGCACCTGAATTTAAATTTCACTCAATATTCACTCGTTGGATGTCAAAGACCAGGTTGTGAAATTTCAACAAACTATTTCAGAATGAGATTTGAAATGAAGCCATGTTCACACTCAAACAAATATCATGGTGTTAATTTCAGAAACCATAGGATAAACAATTATATTCATGAGTAATCAACAGTCAATCAACATCATAATTATTTCAAAAACAATTTCTTGAAGTTTCAACAATTTCTTAAAATCCTTGTTAACACCTTTCACATGAAATTTGAAATCGTGCAAATTTACAAACAGTGACCAAAATGTCGAAAACCAATATATCTACGTGTAGCATGAGTAATCAAGGATCAATAAAATACCATCATTTGACCAAACATATTAAGTTCAATGATGAAAGGATGGTTGGTCTACTTTTAAGCACAAATCAAAGTAAGAACAAGTCAAAGGAAAAATCATATCAATAAGTCAGAATTAAAGACATCACATCATTATCGCAATTTTGGCTGATTTAATTCAGAATATGGTGCAGATTATCACATTTAATATACCTTCACCTGTTTTACCTTTACGATAATTTCTCGTGATTGCCCATTGTGATTCTATCACCTTTATATTAGGCTAAGGAACTTTGCTATGTTGCCCGTTGTGTTTCTGGAACAGCCAAAATCCAGAGAGCACCGTTGTTGTTCCTTAGCCTGCCACCACACCTACACGATGAAAGATTTTTGTGACCTATTTCTAGGTCCATGATTGTTAGTGGCAGAAACATTATGAATAAACAAACCCTTTGGAACCCAAACTTGTTTAGTCCTTTTATTCTTGTTCCAATAGACATGAAATTTGTTTGTAGAATTCTTAGGAACCCAGACTTGTATAAATTTTGTGTTCTTGTTCCTATGACTACAATTTTCAACATGATGTCCAATTATTTCACATTTATCAAAGATACTTTTCCCTTTTGCATTATCCTCAGCTTGTGTTTTCCCAAAACCAAGTCCTTTTCTGTTGTTAGCAAAAATTTGATTTCCCAATAGCATGTTGATAGATTTTTCGCCGCTTGAAAAGTTATTCAAAGATTTCTCAAGATTTTGGACTTTGGTTTTTAGTGTTGTATTTTCAGTGACAAGTGAGGTGCATCGATTTATAAAATCCTTTTTCCTAGTGTCGATGGTTTCCTTAAGATTCAAGTTTTCTTTTTCAAGATTCTCAGAGTTATTCTTAAGTCTTGTCAATTCTGAATCTAAAACTTTACATCTTTTACATTCTAGGTATTGAATATTTTCAAGTTCAGTTTCTAACCTAAAATTTTTACGAGCAAGTTTTCTCCTATCAGTTTTCAGTTTTTCAATTTTAGATTCAAGAGCATCAACTACTTTAGTAAGATCAGAACACATAAAAACAAGATCTCTATAGGAATACTCACCTTCCTCACTAGATTCCTCTGAGCTTGAATCTGAATTTGATTTCGCCATAAGACACAAGTTAGCCTCCTCTGAGCTGCTATCCGAAGCTTCTTCTCCTTCTTCATCATCCCAAGTCGCTGCAAATACCTTCTTCGCCTTTTTCTTTCCTTTGTTGTTTTTGAGGAGTGGGCATTTTTGTATGAAGTGTCCGGGCTTCTTGCAGTTAAAGCACGTCGGTTCATTATCGGAATTGTCAGAATCTTTTGGCCTATTACGATTTGTTTTCTTCTTGCGTGGCTTGAATCTCGACCATTTTCTAAGATTATTGACAGCCATTGCAAGCTCTTCAATTGGATCTTTTCCTTCTTCATCGCTTTCTTCTTTGCTCTTTAAGGCAATCGTCTTTTTCTTTGGTTCGGAGTTGTTGCGTTCTTCCTTTGCTTTTAGCTCAAGCTCATATGTCATCAGGTTTCCAATCAACTCCTCCATGCTTAGCTTACTCAGATCTTTCGATTCTTGGATTGCCGTGACTTTTACCTCAAAGTTCATTGGTAAGACTCGTAGTATCTTTCGCACAAGCTCTACCTCAGTGAATACCTTCCCAAGTGCTCTAGCGTTGTATACCAAAGTTGAAAAGCGTCCAAACATGTCCTTTATGCTCTCGCCTTTGTCCATCATAAAATTCTCGTATTAATTGCTGAATAGGGCTAGACGAGACTCTTTGACTTGAGACGTTCCTTCGTGTGTCACCTCCAAAGTGTGCCAAATTTCCTGTGCTGTTGTACAATGAGAAATTCTATTAAATTCATTTTTATCAAGAGCACATATCAAAGCATTCATGGCTTTAGCGTTTGTCGTTTTCAATTTCTTATCGCTAGCATCCCACCTATCCTTAGGTTTAGGAATCTCAGTACCACCAACGATTATAGTGGGAGGTTTATAGCCAGTTTCAATAATATCCCAAACATCATAATCAACGGAACTAAGATAAATACTCATCCTAACTTTCCAATAAGCATAATCGTTCCCGTTAAACATGGGTGGCCTAACGATAGATTGCCCCTCAGAAAAAGCATTATTTGATGAATTCATGACTCTAGAGTTAAAGAAAAATACCAGGCTCTGATACCACTTGTAGGATCTAGATTAACCCTAGAGGGGGGGTGAATAGGGTTATAGCAAATTTTCTCGAATTAAACACAGAAATATAATTGCAGAAATAAATATGCTGAAAAGTAAATCACACACAAAATTTACCCAGCTTCGGCAACCCCTGCCTACTGTTGCATTCCCAGATTTCTATTAGAATTAAACAGTATCACGCTTACAAACACTCTACTAGACTCGCAGACCCTTTTGCTCCCGCTCACAAACACTCTACTAGACTCGCACACCCTGCTCCCGCCTATAGAGTTTCGCTCACTCGCAAACACTGCTCCCGCCTATAGAGCTTTGCAAACTCGCACACCCTGCTCACTGAACTAATTCTAAATAGACAATCTGACACTACCTAATCCCTAGGTGGTGATTTACAAATTCTTCGACTCGAAAAGAAAAAAACAGTTTCAAAAATAAAACCAGGAGCAAAAATTAAAATACAACTTTGGACCCGTAATTTTTGCTCAATTAAAAAATAAGAAAACCCCTTTAATTAAAACCCTAAATAACTAAAAAAACCCTTTGTAATTAACAAAGCCGGCCCCTTTATCTTTAACCCGATCCACTGTTTTTGTTTGAGAAGAAAAATGGCGGCCTCTGTTGTTTTGTTCGTTCTGAAATTAGGGCTTGCGATCCAAATTGGGGCTTTTCAATATTCGATTCCTCTGATGTTGCTCGCGCTCATTCTCTGATGATTTGGTTGACTTTGGATTGCATTGCTCGGCTTGCTCGTTCTCTGACGATTGATTTGCGTCGACTTCGAGGTTGCAAATTTGTTAGCAGCTGCTTCTTATGATTGATTTTACTGCTGCGGTATGTAAATTCTTTGCTTGTTTGTGCTTTTGTGATTTTAGAACTCAAACTCGATTGCCGATGATGAACTTGGGTTTGTGTTTGGATTTGATTCGATTTTCTCCACAGCCGATGATGATTTTGGGATTGTATTTATATGAATTCTGGACACTTGATTTTGCTTGTATCGATTCGATACTTTCCTAAATTATGCTTTCCTGATTTTAATTACACCTTGATACGCACGGATTTGATTGTGTTGCGTTTGATTTTCTTGATTCACACGGCTTTAACTTTTACACGTTCGATTCTTCTTGTATAAGAAAGACAGAAACTTTCCCTTTTTAATTTTGCTGACTATTTCAAAGAACACAAATTTGAGTTGATCATTGAATTCTGACTTCGGCTTGTATTTTACTTCGATCATCTCTGCAATGTTGAACTTCGTCAATACTGTATTCGTACGTGAATTTTTATCACCGCGTTACATTTGTACGTCTGCATTGTTATTCTTCGACTTTGGCACTGATCCATGATTTCGACTTGGACTTTGCATTGAGTACATATGATGACATCCACATGCTGCTTGCTTTATTCTCGGCCTGAACCTTTGCATTTCATTCATACATATATGCTCACTGTCTTTGTATACATTTTGCACAGCTGAACTTGTGTTGTCTTTGATGTTGTTGAACTTGGTATTGTTGCATCCATTGTAGCTTGCTACTGTATCATTGAGTAGCTGTCGTCTGCACTTTTACTCGAACTTGTATTCAATTCAATGCTGAGTTGTTTCTTTAATATTGAGACCTGTAGTTGTATACTTGGTTGTTGTTCATCTTGTAGTTGCTCATTTGCAAATGCATGTTTCGATTCACTGTTGCACTTGCTTATTTGCACTGCTTCACCATTCTTGTTGCCTCTTGCAATATTGGTTTATTGATGTTGTCTCTTTGCTTTGTTGGCACTGGCTGTTGGTCTCTGTTGCATGCTTGCTGTTGCATGCTTGTTTGTATGTTGCACTTGCTACCTTCACTGTGTTGCACATGTCTCATGCTCAAGCTCTTTGCATGCTTCATGACTGTACTATTCTTGTTGAGTTGATATATTTGTGGTCTTCATTTGGTGATTTGTACTTGGTGCAGTTTCCATATTTGTGCTTGAGCTTGCATGTGTACCACTAATCATGCTTGTGATATTCACTTTGGTTTGTGTGTTGTCTCTGACCTTTGGTGGCTCTGGCTTGTTTATCTGAACTTGTTGCATATATCACCGAGTTCTCATTTCATATGCTTGCACTACTTCTCTTTGGTCATGTCTGATGGCATTTCTTTTGTGGTCTTTGTTGTTGGCATTGTCTTCTGTCCACACTTGCCCAGTAATCTTGAGTTGCAGTGAGCTCGACATTGTTGTTTACTTTACCACTGACTTGATGCTGCATACATGTTTGTTGCAGTCCCTTTTTGCTGTTGCTATCCACATTGAACTGCCTTTGATGCACTTTTGAACTTTGTTGCATTCATGTCTTCGACTGTTTGGTCTTGACGTTGCAGTTTGTAGCTGTTGACTGCATCACCATATATCAATTGCTCGGCCTTTGGTTTCATGTGCATTGAGTTTTGACCCTTTGTTGTTCATTTGGGCTGTTGGACTTGTTGTACATTGCATAGTGCATTGCCTTGTTTGTTGTGATTGTGCTTGCACACTTGCTATTTTTGACTGCGCACACGAGTTGGCGAGGCAGTGCACACGTGTATGAATGTACACGTGTGTATTGCAGCCACTTATGGTTACATGTCCCTGTAATATCTATATGCATGACTTTGTGATGAAATCAAGTGTGAATGATGACGAACAACCCAAATAACTGAGGCAAATCATATTTTCAAAAATCGTATTTTATTTTATATTGCAAAAATATTTCTTTTTCAATTTTACTGCGTTAGTGAATATTTTTGCAGATTGCTCAGATGCTGGATTCAAACTGGAATGCAGTTGAAGACAAAATACGAGTGTGAGTGATATGTAGTGAGGTTATCAATGTAAAAATATTTGTGATGTAATCGTGATGTAATCAGAAATATGTATGTATAGTGAGAGCATGAATTTGTACTATTCAGGATTGTAATAAATATTTGTTTGAATAAAATTTCTGTTTGAATTCAAAATCTGTGTAACTTGTTCTGTTTGAATTCAAATTCAAATTCTGTGTGATTTATTTTATTCAACAAATATTTATTTAATCTATGAAAAACAAAATAGTACATTACCAAATACATTTAAATGAATATATATGTTTATTATCATCAAACAAAAACATATAAGCGCATATTCAACACAATCTTCTCTCTTCATTGTATACATTAACTTATAAACTATTTGAGCAATATGAGTCTAACGAGTAAAGGGGAAAGCTAACGAATAAATTTGCAGATTTAGTAGAACACGGAAGAACTTTCTATGCTTGATAGTGTAGATGGAGGATAACTGTAAGAACTGCATATAGCAGTAGCCATAAGTCGAGCAGCTAATATGCTCAGATATTACACTAGTGCAGCTGATAATATACACAATGCATGATACTGAAATTATCCATAAAGTGTTGAGGTATACAAATTACAATATACTTTTATGCCATAGAAACATACCTACATGCTCTATATCATGGCATCAACATATACTCGATTTGCTGATATAGTTGTTATTGCTTATTATTCGATTTGTAAGATGTATTTTACCAGGTTTTTATTTAAAATTGTGTTATAAATTCGATTTTGTGGTAAGATAAGATACATAAAACTAATGTTAAATCCATTGGGCCACAGAGTAAGATTTGAGGTTTCAACCAAAATATTTAGATTATGATCGTTTTAGTTTCAAGAGGGAGCTAAACAAAATTGCATCTCAGTAAGATAACTAGAAAGTTTCAAAATTTTATAGAAGGAACAAAATAATCATAACTTGAGTTTCAAATATATGAATATTCAAAATCTAAAATTTTAACTTTGGAAACGTACAAAGCACAAAATATATGAATAGTGTGACCAAAAAAAGTTGAAATTAGAGTAATGAATAAGCAGGACAAATTTTCGATATAGGGTAAAAAAAACTTATTCTAGCTTTTAGCCTCATTGAAAACCAGTTGCAGAATTATGCTTGATTTTGTATAGCTTGCGCGGTTTTAAAATACGCAAGCTTTAAACTGTAACTGTTGCTTGCGCAATTTTATATTACACAACTTATAGTTACAATTCAAAGCTTGTCCAATTTTAAATCTCAAGCTATACAGAACCATGTATATTTCTTCAATTGGTTTTTGGTGTGACCTTAGAATAAGTTTTTTTGAATGCCTATATCAAAAATTTGTTCGAGTAAATATTTGTTAGTGTTATGGATATTTATAAATAGTCAGCATTGTTGGTTTATATCTTATTTCTTGACTAAAGATAAATTATACATGTTAATGTAAATAAAAAATAGCTATAATTATATAAAAATAAATAAAAAAGTTGAAATTGAAATTTATGAATTATATCAAAATTCTTAAAATAACAAAAGTTCAAGACCGAAAATGAAATCTCGAAACTTGCCATAGAGTCGCATATCTTATTATTCGAATTTATATAAAATACAATTCATAAAAATACCTTTATATGCTACCACGTTAATATAAAAACGTCTACATTCTATGTCATAATACCAACATGTACCCAATTTATAGGTATAGTTGATATTGCTTATTATTCGATACACACACATAAATACATACACACAAAGATACACATACATTGCCGGAATTTTTTGTGCACAATTCCATTATAAATTTTATTTCGTTATAAAATAAAATTCTTAAAGTAGGAATTTACGATGCACCAATCAGTACAACTATTTTTTCCTGTAATTTCCGTCAAAATATTGAAGCTGATCTGTCTGAATGCCACTGGAGGGTTATAGCTGCAGTGAGCCAGGTGTATGTAATTCAACATGATTTTGAATTTGTTTGAATGTAGAAATTTTTTGATACAAAATGACCGTGCTAAGGATCAAGCCCATAATATTTGATTTTGTAGACCAACACCTTATCCTTTGGGCCAAAGGTCACTTATCTTATTGCTAAATCCTAAGGTCACATTCTCATAATATAAAATTAGATACTACAATTTTAACTGATTTAAAAAAGGATATTTTCAGCATTGACATGAATCCCATTTATTTATTGTTGCTTTGTTTCCCATTTGTTATAGATATTTTGCTAAGCTTTTTTTTAGGTCAAAATTTCTATAATAGAGTAGACTTGGTGAATAGATAAAATATATGAAGTAGGAAGTAGTGATTAAGCATGTCAATGGATATTCAAAATATTTGAATCCATCCACATTCATATGTGAAAAATGAAAAAAAATATTGAAAATCAGAAAGAAAAAATACATGTGTGGATACATCCGATAAAAT
Organism: Allium cepa; assembly: GCA_030765085.1. Lineage (NCBI taxonomy): Eukaryota > Viridiplantae > Streptophyta > Magnoliopsida > Asparagales > Amaryllidaceae > Allium > Allium cepa. The sequence continues at coordinate 571,389,575 of CM060937.1, read as the reverse complement.
TTTACTCGTGCTTTTAGATTTCTTGTTTGTGAGCGGATAGACAAAAATCAGATATCCATTTGATATTCGTAGCTACAAAGATCTGATATCCTGAAATAGTTTCAGATGCTATTATGAACATGATACTATACGTATCTATAGTCGACCATTGCGAGACCTAGCTGTGATGCTCTAATTAGGCCAACAGTTATCTTCATGATTTACATAAAAATATTATAATTATCCTTTTGAATGTCACTGTTTGATAACGGTTATCTTGGGTAGCTGGATAAGGCAAATTGCTAATCAACATGATTTCGAATTTATCATAGTTATCTACGATGGGTAACTCACAAATGTGCAGAATCTTTTTGTAGACTTGGCGCGTGATGTGTGTATTTTGTGTAAATGTACATCACTTATTTTTTAAATATATTCATTATACTTCGTAGTTTAAACATGATTGATAAAGTTTATGTTTCTTTTACCAAAAAATATTCCACAAATATTTTTTGTCATTTCGCAAAATTATCGTTCAAGTATAATGCTATATGACTAGAATTTCATGTACATAAATTAGTTTAGAAGTCCAACCTGATTTTGAACTTATCATAGTTATTAATGGGGATTGGGTTAGAAAGGTGCAAAACCATCTTGTAACTTTGACGCACTGCAACTGCCTTTTTTGTTAGTACACATGTATTAATTTTTTGTATAATTATTATATATCACCATCAATTAAACAAGACTAGTATAATTTATATTCCTTCACTAAAAGATATTAAATAAAGTTTGTTTTTTATAATTTCATAGAAATCTTCTAATTTGAAGATTCTATTTCTTTAAATAAATTAAACTATATTGAAAACCTCTAAAATAAATTAAAAATATCTTAAAGAGACTTTGGGGAAGTTCTATTTTTCAAAAATGTCAAAATCTTCGAAAAAAATTCATTTTTTATAAAATATGAGAAGTTTACAAAAACATTAATATTTTTTTCCTGCACCTTTTCCTCAAATCTCTCAAACCTCAAGCCAATTGTTTTACATACTTTTAAACCATAGGATGTAGACGTAATTGTGATATTATAGTTTTATGAAAAGGACCCATTTTTTATGTTTTCTTTTTAAATACTCAAATATATTGAAAAATAATATTCCAAGAAAGTCAAAATTAAGAAATAGTTTAACTTTTAGAAAATAATAATTAAATATCAACTTTTTTTTTGAATTCAAATTTTGTCAAAAACTTCAGATTGTTTCGAAAAATATATTCATTATTTCCAAATGTTTAAATTTCTAAGAATGTTTTAAACATCTTGGAAGGCATTAATGAAAATTTAAGATATTTAAATAAAATATAAATAATATTTAAAAGTCAGAATAACTCAAAATGTTGGCGATTCACTCATTAAAGTAAAAATTATTAAAGAAAACATTTTTTTCAGTAAATTCAAAATATATGTCAATTTTTTTAAATATTGGGAGAAATTCTATTTTTCAGAAAATGTCAAAAGATTCAAATCCTTCGCTGAAAAAAAATTCATTTTTATAAAATATCAAAAGTTTACAAAAAATTACTTATAATCTTTTGCTCTGCCTTTCCTTAAATCTCTCAAACCTCAAACCAGTTGTTTTATGCGTTTTTAAACAATGGGATATAGATAAAATTGAGATATTGCAGTTTTACTAGTATAACCGCACAACGGTGGAAAAATCGACCGTTAAGTTGTATAATGTCAGATAAAAAAATATTGTTAATTTTTTTCTTAATTATGAATTTGACCTGCATTTTCAATGAATTTTAAATGGAGAAAGTCAGCGTTTAAAAAAAGTAGACTTTTTGAATATACTATTATATACTTATTTATAGATTTATGAATTAAAAATAACAAATCTGTCAAATCAAAGAATGAATTTTAAATTAAAAGATCTATAAAAATAAAATAGCAGACTTTAAAATAATACAGTGCATTTTCAAGATGCTAGGTTGAGTGCAAGTAGCATACAGGAAATGAAATATTACACATAACACTGATGTAATGTGCATTATAAAATTCAGCAAAGGTACGCAGAAACAATAAAGATTTTTTATTTTATCATAAAGACATATATTTTCTTTTAAAGTTTATGATTCACAACTGAACTACAGGTTATTTATCTATATTAAAAACATATTTTAATATCATCCGCAATTATTATCATCTGCATTTGGTTGCAGATACCACCATTCAGGCATGCAAAATCTTGTTCTCTCCTTCTTCCTTCTCTTGCCATTATTTTTCTCCTTTCCTGTAGTGTTTCAATCCAGCTACTGCTGAATAATATCATTCACACCTATAGCTATCAATTTAAAATGGCTTTTGACATTTAATCTTGAGTAAAAAGGGTTGAAGTTATATGAATTATTAGAAACAAATTTATATTTTAATGTTAAATCATATACATGATACCAATAAGGACGGCTGTCATGACTGTTGTAGACAAGATTTGTTGCTGGTGCTGCACCGTTTTTATATTAATTTATTTGGATCAACAACATTGTAACAACTAAAAATCTTTAAAAAAAGGGTTGGATTCTAGTTTTAAAGAGTAATAAAATAATCGTCAATTTTATCCAAAACGGATTTCAGTTCTAAGATTTAGAAGATTCGGGTCTACGGGCATCAAAAAAAATTCAAATAAACCCATCTGTTTAATCAAAATACAGAAACATTCAGTTAACCAACGGAACCACCCTAAAATTATTATCATTTTTTTACTTTGAACGATGAATATTTAATAAAAATTGTACAGATAATGCGAATATAACAAAGATAAATGAGTCAAAAAAAAAAGATATATTTTCTTATGAGAATTGGATTCACGATATCGTATAACATTAAAATTTCCAGCCAAAAATATATACTGATTTTAATTATGGTTGTGGTTCAAACCCATGATTATATTGAAACTTTCAGCTAAAAATATATCAATTTAATGAATAGGCTTTCATGGTTGTTCCACTGCGATTTTGCAGCATTGTAGCCATGAAACACAGTCTCAAATGGGTAGTGAGGTCTACGATGCTGATATTTGACCATGGTATCTGTGCAATATCTGTAGAAAATGTTTCTAAAAATTTAAATCGAAATTTTGTAATCAATTATTTAAACTGGACCATCTATATGGTGGTATGCTAGGTTAACTAAGAAAAAGTTCATAAAATAATCCCCACCATGGGGAGTGGGATAAGGCTAATAAAAAAAGAAACTGAAAAATGGACGCAATGTATGTGAATTCCCCTGCAAAAATTTTAAGAAATAACTACATATGTGTTCTGGCTGATCAAGAATATTGCCAGGTAAAAGAACTGCAAAGGTATCAGATCATACATGATTATGCCTTCCTTTGAAGGACAACCTATGTGCAATGCGAGGTAGATCAATTATTACATAATTTGTTTTTCTTCCCTTTCTAGAAGGTATCTGGTTGTAACCAACGTTACATAAATCAGTCTTCCAGTCTGTTAAAAAAGGGAACATAACAAGTACACAAATTGAATATATAACATTTGACAATCCAAATTTTTACACTTTGGACTTAAAACTGGATCCCTTAGTTGGAAGCATGCCGCATCTATCGCACAGAACGCCTATGTAAAATAAACTCTCTACCGCAAAGTGGGACCTTGGAAAAAAAGGCATCGAAGAATGAAGTGCCCCGTCTTCTCTATTATTTTGTATTAGGGTGAATCGGTGATTCAGAAGAAATCCGAGTCTCATTTAAAGTATTTTTAACATTATGCATTGCAAGTGTAGATGAAGGATTTGCTGGAGCATGTCCATAACTTTGCTCCAAAACATATGGTTCATGTACAATAACAATATTTTTCCCATGAATAGCAGAACTACCGAATTATGTACCTTCACAGTTGTCTGTGTATTTTTTCAGCTGCAACAAGTAATTCTTCAAGTGAAGACAATGGTCTAGCTGCATTTGCAGCCTGTCCATGATCGCTCTGATTTTTAACCAAATAAGCAATTTCATTGGTTATCTGAGTAGGCAAATCCCATGGTTTTGATGCATAAGGAGCATTTAGATCCAATGGATTACTTGGAACAACATTTGTAGATGGTGTGCTTGATTATGAATCACAAACGGGGTCAGCTTGATTTACGACCTTAGAGACTTGATCAACAAGGTTTGATAGTGCATGCGAGAAAGACATAGCTTTTTTCACATCCATATGAATGTTATCCAGTACGCTTTTAAATTGCTTAGATTTTATCACTTCACAAGTAGAAGAATTTGATATAGCTTTATCTGCAACATTTAACCAGTTCAAGAGCGCTGTCATGAGTGGATTCGTAACAGGTTCTGATTGTACGTTGGTGACAGGTGCAGTTTCATGCTGTGAAGATTCAGCGGACGATGTGTCCGGCTTTGACTTCAACTCAACAATTATTCGGAGAGGGTTCAAGTGCTGACTGATAATTAGGGGCGAGCAATATTTAGTTAGAACCGAATTAACCGACCAAACTGGTTCATTTCGGTCAGTGGAGTTTGGTTATGAAATTATATCGGTTTAAAATGGGTTTATAAAATAATTTTATTTTGGTTATCGGTTTGACTGAATTAACCGAACTTTTATTATATTATCCAAATTCATGGAATTGTAATACCATTAACAATTGGCTTAGCAATAAAAAAAATAAAAATTATCTATTAAAGATATGTTAATTTTTCTTATCAACTTAAAATAAACACTCAAAATAGTTTATATAAACATAAATCTATGTTTTCCATTGATTAAATCAATCATTTGAATACTAATATATGGTAAATTTTCTTGATTTCTTAGTTCGATTAAATCAGTAACCGACCGAATTAACCGAAATTAATCCCGTTTGGTTCGGTTTTGAATTTTTTCGGTTGACATTTTTTGGCTCAAAACCGATCGAACTGACCGAACGCTCACCCTTACTGATAACAGCATCGAAAAGTTCATCATCGTTGTCTAATGTGACAATGTACCTATCAACATCAGTACATGTCTGTATAAGGTCGGTATCATGGCTGAACTTGAAAAGCGAGCAAATTTTTGCTCTAAGTTTGGTCATGTTGTGATCCATGAGCCTTAGATGGACGTGAGCTCCAATTCATCTAAGCGTATCTCCATTTTAATCTAAAATGTCAGTAAAAGCAAAGGTCAAAATGCAATACAGGTGTGCATGTGTAATGCCGGCCCCCTATACCCATGCCAACCAAGAGCAATACTAAGTATTACTGTCGGAAAGCACAGAGAATGGGACTCGATAGGGCTAAATGTTGTACTCATTCCCTTGAACTAACACCGGCACGAGAAATTTTTTTTTGATTTTTTTTCTTCTACTTACCATTCGTGCGCAGTGTTTGTTCAAAGAAATGGTACAAGATAAAAATTTTCCAAGTTACATATTATAGAATATAATAGAATGTACAGTTCAGCACAACAACAGCATAATGCATAATACATATCATAATGTCCACGATACATAGTCCATAGTACATATCACTTCCAAAATACATAATAATATACATACCATAATACATATTAACTACTCCTAAGTCCAAGCTGAAAAGTCCAAAAGCCCAAAACGTGGAAAATAATATGAGTGCTACTACAGTCCACGCAACCTAACCTGCAACCATAATCCTCAGACTGACCCGAGGATTATAAAACAAATCGCACAGGTCAGACTATTTCTAGTGTGAGTGAAGTAAGGTCTATGAACAATAATTGTCTCAATCAACAAAAGGAAAAGAAAGTGTCGCATGTATAAAGCAACATGAGGCATATAAGTGTGTGAGAACCAACATGCAAATTTGGTTTCATAAACAATTCCTTTAATCAAACAATGGTTTTAGGCCAAACCAATCGTATGCAATCCAATACGATACCAACCCAATTATCATTTGTAACACAAAGAATAAGTTCATACACACATTCTCCAAAGATACTGGGTTTTCAAAATCAACTTTAATACTTCTCAAAAATCATAAAGTAAAGAAAATTGCATTATGGGATAAATATAACATGACTCATAAAATTATACCAAATAAACAGACGCTAGTATTGTAAAATCACAGTGGTAGAGCTCGAGCGCGCATGGAGACATCAACCCCGTAACCTACTCATAACGCCATAATACACCTGGCGATCAACCCAGGATAACCAAGACGGTCTAAGGCAAAGGCCGTATGCTACCCGTTCACGGATCTACAAGTGGGACCCCCACGCCTTCATCCTTCATAGTCCGTGACCCGCCAATCGGAGATCCCGATCAAAAATAAGATTAGCCCTATGTAGCAGACCATTGACCTTTGGTGGTAAAAGGGCATGTGATATACCACCGATTCAGGTAGCGATCCTGAATCAGGTCGGCCAAGGTGGAGTTTTGGCCAATTGGTATAACAGAGTCCAATCTATCCCGACCCAAAAATCAAAGTGTTTATAATTTTAAAACACTTCTTAAAAATAAAAGTCAACGACGACAATCGCCTTCCAAAAATTCCATTAATAAACCCAGTATAATATTCAAAAGAAAATAAAATTTAGCAAATAATTGTGTGTATAAAAGAAAATAATTACATCTCCGTTTCGCATTAACACATAAGTACCCCATAATACTTATGTATTAAGGCGAAACGCAAAATCCTCATTCATTGGATTAAAATTATTAAAAAAAATTCGTTAAGTTAAAAAAAAATTGATAACAATTAATTTAATTAAAAAGGCAAGCTTAGTACTCAAAAACGTAATCAAAATCCTAAAATGTTCTATTTACATATTGTTATTATTATTATTATTATTTTTTCAAACACATATTTATCGATAATACAATACTTTTCTTCTTTAACCAAAATAAATTTAATTCAATCATTTAGATTAATTTTAATAAAATTTATTTTTTTCCAAAATATTTTTTTTCCCCTAACTTTGGTGCAGCTCCGACTTGGGCTGTAACTGTGCAGCCTGCCTGGGCTGCACCAGTACAGACCTGGGCTGCACCAGTGCAGCCCTGGGCTGTACAGCCCCAGGCTGCCCAGTGCAGCCCGCCCGGGCTGCCCCTGTGCAGCCCTGGGCTGCACAGGTGCAGCCCGCATGGGCTGCACGGGTGCAGCCTTGGGCTGCACCACCCCGGGCCTCCCCGGGCCGCCCCGGGCCGCCCCGGGCAGCCCCGGTGCAGCCCGTCTGGGCTGTACCCCCGGGCCAGCCCCGGGCCGCACCCGGGCTGAGACCGGGCTGCACCCGGGCGGCGCCCGGGCCGCACCCGCAGGCCGCCCGGGCTGCACACCTTTGCATCCCCTGGCTGCACATTTGAAGCCCGTCTGGGCTGCACCTCTGTGCAGCCTCAGGCTGCACCTGTGCAGCCCAATCTGGGCTGCTGTCGGGGCTGCACCCGCAGCCTCGTCAGGACTGCACAGTGCAGTTCCGAAAGCATTTTTTTTTCATGGGAAGAAAACTACAGCTCATTGTGACAAATAAACAAACATCTTGCATGCATTGATTTTCATTCTCATGTTTTTCAATCCAATAATTGCTTTAACCACATGATGTAAGAAATGAACAAAGAACAATAATTCCAGAATTTCACCATACACTTGCATGCACACATAAACAATAAAATAAAATAAAACACTATTATAACTTCACTCACCTAAACACCAATTAGTAATCTTCAAGCCCTAAATCAGCTAGCCTTTGATTGCTTAAGCTTCTCCTTTCAATTGCTAACAAAAGAGAAAAACCCTAAATAGCTACACATAAAACAAAAGAATGAAATAGAAAAAAAAGTGATTTAGGGATACTTACTTTACAGAATTGGGAATCTTAGATTTAATTGTTTCTCTTCTTCTCTTTTTTTTTGATTTGGATGAGAGGGTTAGCAATTAGGTTTTCCTTTCTTTCTCTGTTTTTTTTCTTTCTGCTTTCTGTGCTGTGTACGTACAGTAAAGGGAGGGTTGAGGAGAGGGGTATTTTTATTGTAAAGCCCCTCGTCTAGAATCTTCTCCCAACGAGCCCTTTAATTTATTATTTCTTTTTTTTACATAAAGTGTAATCATTTTATTTTGTTTTTGTTCTAGATTTTTCTTTTCCTCAACATTATTTTATTCAATTCTAGAACTTTCCTACATGGCATCATAAAAAAAGATATTATTATTTATTATTTATTACTATTATTATTTTACCCTTTTCTTCTTTTTTTCCTTTTATATCTAATTGTAAATCAACATGAAAAATTTCTTATGTAAACTTTTCATACATAAAACGCGTTTTATCTTATGTAATTAGTTACCATTCTTTCATAAGAAGAAAAAAACTTATCATTTTCAATGTTTAATTTTTCGAATAGTTTAGGTTAATAAAATGGTTCATTTATTAAAATAAATTACACTACCTCAAGAAGGAACGATTTATAACTCCAAATAAAAGCAAACGAATTTGTTACCATTTATTTTCCTCTCAACGCTATTTATATTAAATTCCCATTTTTTTCCATTTATCTATTATTTTATTTTCTTAATAAATATTTAATTATTTATTATTATTAACTAATTAATTATCAATTTATTAAGTTGATTCCCAATTTAGTATCCCTAAAAGTCGGGTTATTACAGCATGCAACTGAGAGAGTATTAATAACATGATATGTGACGACCCGTCCTTCCACTACCAGAAAGACGCATCATCATTAAGAAAGAAAGGGATAGAAATAGAAAAGAAAGAACAACAACATCAGAATCTCACAGCGGAACGGAACAAAATATAATATATCACATAAATATTACATAGTTCTTACATATATCGGAGTTATACGATATCAATACATATGACAACCATACTCATCTATCACTATATACATCAGAGGTACAGTACATATCAACTAATACAGCAGAACTAGGTAGATATCTACATACGTCTAGAAACTCCTGCTCCAAGCTCCTCCAGAAATCAAAGTCCAAAACCTATCACTGGCTACTCATAAAAATTTGAGTACCCAAGAGTTTATGAAAAACAAAATATAAACTCCGGGTCAGACATGGGTCTTGTATGAGTAAACGGTTTAAGGTTGTTTAACTTTGAAAAACATTTGAAAATAAAGGTATCACGTAAGACTCCCCACAAATAAATACGGGTAAGTTTTTACCTTACGCTAACCAAAACATTTCATAGGAAATCCAGTGATATTATAATAGTGTGTAGGGTTTTCAAGTAAATAGAAAATAGCCGAAATTGTTACATTATTAAATTCCAGCTACTAGCCACCAAAGTGGGTAATACAAATCAACACCGTAGGGTCTCATAGGAAAATTGGATTTCCAACAATGGCAGGGCTACTCGGGTACCGCCCGTCATAGTACGGGGCCTAGATCACCATACCGAGGATCACTCCCGACCCCCTACAACACAAGGCCGGAACCATTACTTACTGAACAGTCCCGAACAAGATAAACCCCGCGGTTGTAGCTAGCAACTGCCCACACAGCCGAAATAAAAAGGGACATCTAGATAGGGGAAATATCTTGTCCTGCTTGGGCATGACCCACCTAACCTTGCTGCATCTCCCCTATTTTAGCCATTCCCGGTTGATGAGGCTTGAGGCTGCGATTACTTTTAAAGAACATCTCACTTAGAATGCCCATCGTCCGCCTGACGATGTGCTGAAAGCATTCAATCCATACAAGTTCGTTCCGGGTTCGAACGAAACCGAAGGCATTATCTCGTCACACTCATTTTGGAATCACCCTCAGTGCCAACGACGATAACCCTTGCATTCCGAATACACCATCTCGATCTTCATTTCAGGATTCACGACCTAACGTTTGAATTAGATCGATGTGGTTTTCGGAGAATCAAAATTGATTCTTCCGATTCCGGTCTCATCGAATCCAAACGTCATTTTGAAGGCCAAGTTGTCTAATTAACTTAACAGTTAAAACAATTTAAATTCAACAATTGAATTAACATAGCATTTATTACAGATAAAACATATACAAGCAGCATAGGTATAGCACAGTATATCACAGAGTATCATAGGATATCATCAAATAAATATCACAGTTAGATATTCTACTCATACAATCCATAAGCAGTCAACTTAGATTCTCATTTGTAATTAATTCAATATAGATTAATTACATGAGAGTTAATCACTTAACTCTGTTTAATTGATCATAAATTATCTATTTCTTAATTACTTAATTAATAACTTATTGTATTTCACACTATTTAGCTTAATTACTTCTTAACCCAGATATTTAACTTTGATTAACCATTTAATTAATAATCTTAATTATTAATTAAACTTTATTACCCATTTATTAACTACTAATTACTTACTCATCCAATTATTTATTATTAATTAAATTACTTGATTAATTAACTATTAACCATTCATAAATTAACTTAAGTTGTTAATTACAATTTACTTATCACTTACACATCCATTAATCCTTAATTACTATTATACTTTAATTATTCTTAACTACTAAACCAATAATCATCGATTAATTTACTTGGGTAGCCAACTACTATTTAATTATCACATAATAGTTACGAAATCCAAACTCTAATGAAGATTTAAAATGTTAATCATTCTTAATTACTTCATGTAAATAATTAACCTTTTAAAAGAAATTTTCTTTAAATTCTGAAAATCAAATTACTACTAACTGCAAACTCAAATGTTAACCAGTTTCAAATTTAGTTTAAAGTAATTATTTAACTTTTACTTAACTAGGTTAATTACTTGATTAAAATAATAATAATTATGGGCTTAAACATCGTTAAGCCTCTAACTTGAAACTATTTGACTGTTCTTAAGATTTCAGTACTAAGCATGATGAAATTCTTGCTTAGCCTACCTTTGAAAATTCATTACTGCATTTTGCAAAAACCCCGAGTCTCCCCTTTCTTAAACTCGAGTATTGCTTCGAGTAAACCCCCTATATTACCCGAGACCTTCCGGCACTCCTCCTTCTCCCTCCCTTCTATTTTCCATTTCTACAGGTAGTTAAGTTTTAAAACTTAAGTTAAAATTCAAACTTTAAATCAGGAACTCTCTCACGTGCCAGCAGTTTCGAGATCCAACGCCAAATCCATGAATCCTCACTGCTTCGAATAAATCACAGGAATACACGGTCACGCACTCGAGACAAAGCCATCCCTTCCAAATTCCAACCTACTAGATATCTGTGCACACGTGTGCACGTGTAACCGAGCTCTAACTATCGATGATCCATGCCATGACCATCCTCAGACCGACAACCACAAACTCTAACGATTTTATCACTCAGCTTCGTCAAATAGCCAGTGATGCGAAATCGAGCATCTTAAAGCAGCAGGCATTCGAACTCAATTGACCCAAACACCCATCGTTGACGATCTAGGCGATTGGAATCTTCATCCTTCAGACCTCGACCCCGTCATGACCCACGCAACCATCTTATCACCCAAAATCGAACTCGATGCTTCAAGTTAGACGAGATCACCTTGCTATTAAACGCGACAGAAACAACTACAAAAGCCCTAGTTAAGCCGCTCCGCGCAACTCCAATCATCAGATAGTTCTCGAACTATTTTTCAGTGCTCCACATTCCCTAGGTCATCTTCGGCCATAATCCTACCTATGAATCACCGTCGATAGCCAGATATTGGATAAAAACCCAAAATTCTTCAATTTCGATTAACTCAGAGATTACCAAGCTAAAAATCATGATTCTGGTTTCTAAATTGATCATTAGCAATCTAGAATCATGTTATAAGATTAATTCAAGAATTCAGGACATTTGATTATAGCTTATTATATAACCAGACCTGTAGATTTCAATTTTTTTTTATAAATACATTATATATTAATTTAAAACTACTTTTAAAATTAACTATGTAAATTTTTAAACCTTTTCTTTTCTCAGATCCTAACCTATAATCAAATACAAATGAAATTATTGACTGTTTATTTGATGAATGACACTGTAAAATAAACAGAGATGATAATTAGCCATGTATACACATTCATTTACCTCTAAACATGCATATGAATCATTTCAAACCATTAAACTGCAACGCCTCACTCATGTATCAGGTTCAAGTCTAAGATAATTTAAACTGATTTAAGATCAAAAATTTACTCACCTACAACATTCCTGAACAAAGAATCTCATATGCATACTGAAACAAACCATGTTATCAATGAAATTTGAACTGGTTTAAATTACTTAAAACTTTTCAAAAATTTGTTTACTCACCTGTCATAATTCGTGTAAACAGAAAGCATTGATGTAGATTATCAGAAACTTGAAACTGTCTTTAGATTGACTGTCTTTAGTTTGAGTACAAGTTGAATCTGCTTCTCTTTTTTTTTCTGTTCTTATTTTCTCTGGTTAACAGAGTTTCTCTTATATATATATATATATATACACATTTTTTTTTACGAACTAAAAAGAAGGATGACACAATTATATAGAAGATAATAGGTGTGTATGAGGGAAGGCTTTAACTGGACTGTTGTTTCTTCATTTTGTTTATAACATGTTCAGATTTTATACATATTTGAAATGACAAAATGTATGCTGAGATGATGGCAATAAATATCTTAGCCTCATAACATGTTTACATAATTATTATTATGTTTTTCTGTGTGAATATATTATATGCAGACATGTACTTATGCAATTAGATATTTATCTTACATGTGAAGATTGTATACAAATGTTTGTCTTATTATTTGTTTGCTGACATAAACATTGCAGGTCAAAGGCTTGAATAAGAAGTTACTTAGTAATATATATTTGCTTTATATAAAAGTTGTTTTATAATCTTCTAGTTAAAACAAAAATTCATGTACATATGTGTCTGATGTACTGTTATGCCTTTACTGACTTTGTTTCATCCATATTCATTTGGTTTTGTTATTTATTTCCAGTTTGAATAATATACAGGTTGTAATTATGGTTTACTATGTATAAGGATATTCATTTAAATATTTGTTTTAGAGATGTTTTTGTCAGGTTTACTTTCATACTTAACTAATTTCCATTTGTCTTTTCTACTTTGCTCTTATTTTGCTTTGTGTTGTACTTAATTCTTGTTTGTACTTACATTTATATTTTATATTTTGACAATCAATATTTATATGGTTTATTTACTTATATTTATATTTATTCTTCATATCTAACTATCAATATTTAAATGATATTCAATTTCTCACTAATTTATATTTACATTTTATATTTTGATTATCAATATTTATATTATACTCTTAAGTATACTTATATCTAATATTTATATTTTATCGATAAACTTTGGTTTTATGTTGAACATTATCATTCACATCAATATATATGTTAATAAGATAAAGTACTGTAATTCAATCATATAAGATAAATTTTATTTTAATTGAATTACATAAGAATAAATTTATTGTAAATATTATTGAGATTTACTTTAAATTTCCAATCAATCTCCTTTTTAAAATGTAATTTATATAAATAAATGGCAATATTTCATAAAAATCATTTTTATTTTAAAATGATCAGTCCACATTTCATTTAATCAGATTAAATATTTATTAAATAAACGGGGCCAAAATTCAGGGTCGTTACATTCCTTCCCCCTTAGAAGAATTTCGTCCCCGAAATTTAAAACAAAGATAATTTTAAAAGCTGTATACCAACCATTCAAATATACATATCATTCATATATTAACAAACAACCAAACAGTCTATCCTAACTAACAACACTAGTTATCCGAACACAAATCCAGATAAACTTCCCTAAAATTATCGAGAGTTGTTTTCTCGATGATCAACAATCCAAACTGGATTCCTGACCACAGTTAAATTAGATTCAACTTCCAAATTCCTGAATTACTGATTTAAAAACTAATGACGAATCATGAATAAATTCCCTGAGATATATGGAATACACAATAAATTCCAGATATCCACTCTGGCAATTCAATACTGAAATCTACAGTATTAACTCAGTCCAAATTTTATTGACTTCTTTACAGAATTTCAATATCTATTCAATCAAGTCCGTACGATGTACATATACTATTCGTACGCAATACCAAATCCGATCACTCACTCGAGCACACAATTTCACTTCCGAACTAGTATCGTCCACCCGACTTCCTAGTGCGGACTCAGAACTGGTTTCTAGATCAGAAACTATCATTCTCCTTGCATAGTTATAACTATGATAGAGAAATTCCAGAATCAATCAAATCCACATCCATGGTTCGTCGTCGAAAATCGAGTGAAAAATCCTAACTCGGATCGATACAACTATCTCGAAATTCCGTGCTCGAATATGGATCAAATTGTTATGCGAATAAAATAATATACGTTCATCCTACGAATTTATATTCATTGATTATCAACCATATCAATTTCTTTTATTCACATTATTCTGATTTCTATCCACTTGGAATAATTTTTTCCAATATCAAATTTTACTTAAGAATTTCACCATTCATTTCTTAAGTTTAATATAAGCATTATATATTCTTATATTATTACTCTACCAACTTAGCCTTTATATCTTCTTATTTAAATCTGAATTTCCAATTTCTTGTAAATTCAATTTTCTTCAACTCTGAATATTGAATTTCACTGACTATCTTTCATTTAAACTAATTCCTATCATTATGTTAAATTAGTTTCATCCACTAGTTTATTGGCAGAGTCTTCTTTGTTTAGCACTACATATTTCCATAAGCACATATGTAAGGTTTCAATACTTATTACAATTACTTCCAATCAATTCTCAAATCATTCCCTTCGGTTTAAGTGGTTTATAACTTACTTGCTTATATATATAATCCATTTAAGCAAAACAATTCCTTATTTATTGCAATTGATTTCAAAATCATCCTATTTCGCTTCTAATAATTCATAGAATTTTATCTAATCCTGTTTACTTCAAAACAACTCATTTCTATATGCAGTTTGATAATATTATTGTGAATAAACAATCACTTAAGCTTTATAACGAATCTTAAATTGATTTCAACTCAATTTACACTTGAGTCCATCACAATTAATTTATTCACAATCTCTACATTGCATTTTCTTTCATTTCAACAGGTTTGATTCCAAACCATTTTATTAAACTCGACAACCAATATTTTAAATAATCATCTCAAAATTTACTTAGGTCATTTATTTTCTTCAAACTGTTCCACCCAATGACTTAAGTTTATTCTATTTCACCAATTTCCATTCAAATCTTTGATTTGATTTTCCTTTAATCAAATCCCAACTATTTACTAATCTATTCGATTAGTTTATTCCTTTATCAATTTTTAAATTTAAATTTAAATTTTTTTTATAATTCATTATTGAATTTATTTGCAAAGTCATTTAATTTATGCTTGAATTAGATTTGTTTACACACGCCAATTTTAACTCAAATCATTACTTACTTATTTACTTAAGAATTTTATTTCATTCAATATTATCCGTAACTCGATTGAATTCATTTAAATGGAGTTTTATTCCAACTCAACTCCAATTAAATTTAGCTACTTGCCATTCTTTTAAATTTATTTCTCAAAATATGAGCCCAAAACTTATTTATCTACTTAACAGCTTATATTACTCATTTGGGTCATTTCGTCTTATAATCACAATTTCAGATTATATATATATATATATATATATATATATAACACTTACCATCTTAAGGTATAAATTTCCACCTTACAATTACAATCATTTTACCTTCAAATTTTATATCCAATTAAGTTCATTTTAAACTTCAATTCCATTTAAGTTATCTCAGGTTAAGCTCCAATATGTTTTCTTCACTTTTATTTACTTAAATTAAATTTTAATTTCTGGATTAAAATTCCCAATTTCATCTTATTAATATCAACTTTACTTTATAAATCCCATAGTTGATTCATTCAAACCTTTCACATTATTAATTAGAATTCTTAGAATTCAATTTCCTGGTTTTCATTTCCAAAACCATCTTGAAATGATAACTACTCATACTCACTTGGTATGTCAAATCAAATTTTCAAATTCCAAACACTTGTTTTTACCAAAACAATTTTTCCCTTTTTGAAAATTTCTAAAACAACTTGTATACCCAACAAGCCCAAACAATATCATGACCAATATCCTGATAGCAATCCATCACTTTAGAAACTCGAAAATGAATACTGATGATGTGGCCATCATCATCAGGATTATTTTCCAGCGACTGAAGTCAGTTCAGTGCTTCCTTACTTCAAAAAATTCTTTCCAAACAATTTCCAAAACCATACTTCACTATTACCTTCAAATCTTTAGAAAAACACATTTCAAACATTCTCAAGATTTCAAATTCCCAAATCCTTTTTGTTTAAATTCAAACACCTTCAAAATTCCGGGACTTAAATTCTAGTTTAGTCAAGTTTTAGTTATATTCCTTCTATTAGATAATTTATTTGGTTATAAGCCACTCAAATTTTAAATTTTTATTTAATTATAGTATTAACAACCAAACATTCAAATATATATATAATAATTTCAGAAAAATATTTCTTTTATGTCAAAATATAATTTTGGGTAAAATTATTTCATTTACCCTACTTTAAAAATAATACTGTGTCGGTCAATCTTGTTTAAGAGTTTAGGAATCCCTATCGATGACATGGCGTCCCACACATCGACCAGAATCCATAAACACTCAACAGATAGGTCAACACAATATAAAAACAATTTTATATTCACTAACAAATACGCGCTCATATCTATTATACACTCAAACTTATTTTAGAGTTTTGCAAACTCTATTCTATGAGTAATTCCTACCAGAGCCAAGGTTATCACCAACCCATGCTCTGATACCAACTGTGACGACCCGTCCTTCTACTACCAGAAAGACGCATCATCATTAAGAAAGAAAGGGATAGAAATAGAAAAGAAAGAAAAGAAAGAACAACAACATCAGAATCTCACAGCGGAACGGAACAAAATATAATATATCACATAAATATTACATAGTCTTACATATATCAGAGTTATACAATATCAATACATATGACAACCATACTCATCTATCACTATATACATCAAAGGTATAGTACATATCAACTAATACAGCGGAACTAGGTAGATATCCACATACGTTTGGAAACTCCTGCTCCAAGCTCCTCCAGAAATCAAAGTCCAAAACCTATCACTTAGCTACTCATAAAAATTTGAGTACCCAATAGTTTATGAAAAACAAAATATAAACTCCGAGTCAGACATGGGTCTGGTATGAGTAAATGGTTTAAGGTTGTTTAACTTTGAAAAACATTTGAAAATAAAGGTATCACGAACACTCCCTACAAATAAATACGGGTAAGTTTTTAACTTACGCAAACCAAAACATTTCATAGGAAATCCAGTGATATTATAATAGTGTGTAAGGTTTTCAAGTAAATAGAAAATAGCCGAAATTGTTACATTATTAAATTCCAGCTACTAGCCACCAAAGTGGGTAATACAAATCAAAATTGTAGGGTCTCGTAGGAAAAATGGATTTCCAACAATGGCAGGGCTACTGGGGTATCGCCCGTCACAGTACGGGGCCTGGATCACCGTACCGAGGATCACTCCCGACCCCCTACAACACAAGGCCGGAACCATTCCTTACTGAACAGTCCCGAACAAGATAAACCCCGTGGATGTAGCTAGCAACCGCCCATACAGCCGAAATAAAAAGGGACAACTAGACAGGAGAAATATCTTGTCCTGCTTGGGCATGACCCACCTAACCTTGTTGCATCTCCCCTGTTTTAGCCATTCCCGGTTGATGAGGCTTGAGGCTGCGATTGCCTTTAAAGAACATATCACTTAGAATGCTCATCGTCCGCCTGTGCTGAAAGCATTCAATCCATACAAGTTCGTTCTGGGTTCGAACGAAATCGAAGGCATTATCTCGTCACACTCATTTTGGAATCACCCTCAGAGCCAACGACGATAACCCTTGCATTCTGAATACACAATCTCGATCTTCATTTCAGGATTCACGACCTAACGTTTAAATTGGATCGATGTGGTTTTCGGAGAATCAAAATTGATTCTTCCGATTCTGGTCTCATCGAATCCAAACGCCATTTTAAAGGCCAAGTTGTCTAATTAACTTAACAGTTAAAACAATTTAAACTCAACAATTGAATTGACATAGCATTTATCACAGATAAAACATATACAAGCAGCATAGGTATAGCACAGTATATCACAGAGTATCATAGGATATCATCAAATAAATATCACAGTCAGATATTCTACTCATACAATCCATAAGCAGTCAACTTAGATTCTCATTTGTAATTAATTCAATTTAGATTAATTACATGAAAGTTAATCACTTAACTCTGTTTAATTGATCATAAATTATCAATTTCTTAATTACTTAATTAATAACTTATTGTATTTCACACTATTTAGCTTAATTACTTCTTAACCCAGATATTTAACTTTGATTAACCATTTAATTAATAATCTTAATTATTAATTAAACTTTATTACCCATTTATTAACTACTAATTACTTACTCATCCAATTATTTATTATTAATTAAATTACTTGATTAATTAACTATTAACCATTCATAAATTAACTTTAGTTGTTAATTACAATTTACTTATCACTTACACATCCATTAATCCTAAATTACTATTATACTTTAATTATTCTTAACTACTTACCCAATAATCATCGATTAATTTACTTGGGTAGTCAACTACTATTTAATTATCACATAATAGTTACGAAATCCAAACTCTAATTACGATTCAAAATGTTAATCATTCTTAATTACTTCATGTAAATAATTAACCTTTTAAAAGAAATTTTCTTTAAGTTCTGAAAATCAAATTACTGCTAACTGCAAACTCAAATGTTAACCAGTTTCAAATTTAGCTTAAAGTAATTATTTAACTTATACTTAACTAGGTTAATTACTTGATTAAAATAATAATAATTAAGGGCTTAAACATCGTTAAGCCTCTAACTTGAAACTATTTGACTGTTCTTAAGATTTCAGTACTAAGCTTGATGAAATTATTCCTTAGCCTACCTTTGAAAATTCATTACTGCATTTTGCAAAAACCCCGAGTCCCCCCTTTCTTAAACTCGAGTATCGCTTCGAGTAAACCCCCTATATTACCCGAGACCTTCCCGTACTCCTTCTTCTCCCTCCCTTCTATTTTCCATTTCTACAGGTAGTTAAGTTTTAAAACTTAAGTTAAAATTCAAACTTTCAACCAGGGACTCTCTCACGTACCAGCAGTTTCGAGATCCAACGCCAAATCCGCAAATCCTCACTGCTTCGAATAAATCACAGGAATACGCGGTTACGCACTCGAGGCAAAGCCATCCCTTCCAAATTCCAACCTACCAGATATCTGTGCACACGTGTGCACGTGTAACCGAGCTCTGACCATCGATGATCCATGCCATGACCATCCTCAGACCGACAACCACCCACTCCAACGATTTTATCACTCAGCTTCGTCAAATAGCCAGTGATGCGAAATCGAGCATCTTAAAGCAGCAGGCATTCAAACTCAGTTGACCCAAACACCCATCGTTGACGATCAAGGCGACTGGAATCTTCATCCTTCAGACCTCGACCCCGTCATCGACCCACGCAACCATCTTATCACCCAAAATCGAACTCGATGCTTCAAGTTAGACGAGATCACCTTGCTATTAAATGCGACAGAAACTACTACAAATGCCCTAGTAAAGCCACTTCACGCAACCCCAATCATCAGATAGTTCTCGAACTATTTTTCAGTGCTCCACATTCCCTAGGTCATCTTCGGCCATAATCCCTACTTTGAATCACCGTCGATAGCCAGATATTGGTTAAAAACCCAAATTTCTTCAATTTCGATTAACTCAGAGATTACCAAGCTAAAAATCATGATTCTGGTTTCTAAATTGATCATTAGCAATCTAGAATCATGTTATAAGATTAATTCAAGAATTTAGGACATTTGATTATAGCTTATGATATAACCAGACTTGTAGATTTCAAAAAAAAATTATATATAAATACATTATATATTAATTTAAAACTACTTTTAAAATTAACTATGTAAATTTTTAAACCTTTTCTTTTCTCAGATCCTAACCTATAATCAAATACAAATGAAATTATGGACTGTTTATTTGATGAATGGCACTATAAATAAACAGAGATGATAATTAGCCACGTATACACATCCATTTACCTCTAAACATACATATGAATCATTTCAAACCATTAAACTGCAAGGTCTCACTCATGTATCAGGTTCAAGTCTCAGATAATTTAAACTGATTTAAGATCAAAAATTTACTCACTACAACATTCCGGAACAAAGAATCTCATATGCATACTAAAACAAACCATGTTATCAATGAAATTTGAACTGGTTTTAAATTACTTAAAACTTTTTAAAAATTTGTTTACTCACTTTTCATAATTCCTGTAAACAAAAAGCATTGATGTAGATTATCAGAAACTAGAAACTATCTTGAGATTGACTGTCTTTAGTTTGAGTACAAGTTGAATCTGCTTCTCTCTCTTCTTTTTTTTTCTGTTCTTATTTTCTCTAGTTAACAGAGTTTCTCTTATATATACATACATACATACATACATATATATATATATATATATTTACGAACTAAAAAGAAGGATGACACATTTATATAGAAGATAATAGGTGTGTATAAGGGAAGGCTTTAACTGGACTGCTGTTTCTTCATTTTGTTTATAACATGTTCAAATTTTATACATATTTGAAATGACAAAATGCATGCTGAGCTGATGGCAAAAATGCCTTGGCCTCATAACATGTTTACATAATTAGTATTATGTTTTGCTGTGTGAATATATTATATGCAGACATGTATTATGCAATTAGATATTTATCTTACATGTGAAGATTGTATACAAATGTTTGTCTTATTATTTGTTTGCTAACATAAACATTGCAGGTCAAAGGCTTGAATAAGAAGTTACTTATTAATAAATATTTGCTTTATATAAAAGTTGTTTTATAATCTTCTAGCTAAAACAAAAATTCATGTACATATGTGTCTGATGTACCGTTATGCCTTTACTGACTTTGTTTCATCCATATTCATTTGGTTTTGTTATTTATTTCTAGTTTGAATAATATACAGGTTGTAATTATGGTTTACTATGTATAAGGATATCTATTTAAATATTTGTTTTAGAGATGTTTTTGTCAGGTTTACTTTCATACTTAACTAATTTCCATTTGTCTTTTCTACTTTGCTCTAATTTTGCTTCGTGTTGTACTTTATTCTTGTTTGTACTTACATTTATATTTTATATTTTGACAATCAATATTTATATGGTTTATTTACTTATATTTATATTTATTTTTCATATCTAACTATCAATATTTAAATGATATTCAATTTCTTACTTATTTATATTTACATTTTATATTTTGATTATCAATATTTATATTATAGTCTTAAGTTTACTTATATTTAATATTTATATTTATTGATAAACTTTGGTTTTATGTTGAACATTATCATTCACATCAATATATATGTTAATAAGACAAAGTATTGTAATTCAATCATATAAGATAAATTTTATTTTAATTGAATTACATAAGAATAATTTTATTGTAAATATTATTGAGATTTATTTTAAATTTCCACATCAATCTCTTTTTAAAAAATGTAATTTATATAAATAAATGGCAATATTACCAAAAATCATTTTTATTTTAAAATGATCAGTCCACATTTCATTTAATCAGATTAAATATTTATTAAAATAAACGGGGCCAAAATCCAGGGTCGTTACATGATACATAATGAGGTCTAATACATTAATACATAGCATAATACCGATAGAGTACTAACAGACACTTTCCTAAAGCATTACGGCGATAATAGTAGGACAAAGTTCGGAGATAATAAAGTCATATGTCAAAGTTAATCCCTTCCTATATAAGTTAGATTGCACACTAAAGAGACTAGTGGATATTCAATGATGCATCTCATCAAACTGTGCACAACAGACATACTATGATTGCAATACTTTTTGAATAGCAATGAACTGTGTACTCTATAAAATTAAGTTTCTATACGTATTTTTTAAACAACCATCCAAAACAATCTATGTAGAGAAATAGTGTCTACAAAATACATAAATTAAAAGAGGAGAACCTTATACAAACTGTGTTACTAGGTTAGTATCATAAATTGTGTGCAAGTAAATGAGTATGCGTGAACAATAACTGTATTGTATAAATGATTGCCATCACAAGTGCAAGAAAAAATTATTATCTAAACTAGCAGGTATACACTCGTGGGCAAGAGGAACAGAAGATAAAAGCATAAGATTTTGATGTACTAGAATAGCAGCACCAAGCAATACCTAACACCACCTTGACGCACAAAGGTGTAACAATATCTGATAGAGCTGTCATGAAAAAGAAGAAAAACAAAATCGCTGCAAGCCTTAGGTTCCAAAGTTGGACCCCATGTTCAGTCCAAGGTAATGATAATAAAATCAGTGCTTAATCAGGAATCATGAAACTATCTTTCCTATGTTATTAATGCTCAAATTAGGAAATGGGTCAAAGGGGCCGGCAGGCAAACCTTTTATAAAACCAATCCTACTCATCTTAAATTCAATCGGAAAAATCCATGATATATGAGACAGATGGCCCTAATGTATAGTTTAGCTGGAACCATTCAAAACAAAAAAAAATTGAAGCAGAAATATAAACAAGTAAATCAGTATCAATAGATAATTCTTACATACATGTCCAGAACTCACCATCAAACCTTTTAGATTTCCAATTTAGACAAAACAATAATAAAGCTAGAAATTAACGATTTTAATCGGTTCATGCACTGATGCACTCCATAAATTACATATAGCTTCAAATCTTCCAACAAAAACATTAAAACAGTCCACGGTTTTTAGAAAAAGTTGTTAAAAATCATACCTTGATAATAAGATCCCACTGCTCAGCATGCTGCTCTATTTCGCAGACGAAAAAAGAAGGGAGTATTGGACGAGCCAGCGTAAGAAGTAACTGAGAAGCTTAAGAAAATTAAAGAA
Organism: Allium cepa; assembly: GCA_030765085.1. NCBI lineage: Eukaryota > Viridiplantae > Streptophyta > Magnoliopsida > Asparagales > Amaryllidaceae > Allium > Allium cepa. Next base: position 571,366,475 of record CM060937.1, on the reverse strand, counting down.
AATCCCTAAATTTAAATTTAACCCTCATATTTATGGTGCCATGACCTTAAATTTTACCCTCATGTTTATCAAGCAAAATCAAGCTATCAAGATCCGTCATAAGGAAAATCGAAATATATTTTGAGTATTAAAATATAATTTATGATGCCTGATTGCAACTTATGATGAGCTGCTCGCAACATGAAGAAAACTAAATAGCGATGAAGTTGTTGATCTGGTGATCCGGTTAGGTTAGCCGATGGTGAAGACGAGAAGAATCAGAGTTTGTTTGAATATATAGTTGTGGAGACTAGGGTTGCCGACAGTAAAATTGAGGAAGAAACAGTATGCCTGAAACGTAGAAATAGCAGGGCGAAAAATTAGGCATTCAATTTGGAGACGACGGAAACGGGAAGAAGATTACGAGATAGAGGGCATATAATTTGGACTTTGGAGAATTTTATTTTGGACAATGACAGTAAACAAACCTCTCTAATGGTCGGTTTGATAAAAAGGACTCGGTTTTAATATTTTCTTTTTAAATGCTAAAATATATTGAAAATTAATATTTCCAAGAGAGTTGAATTTCTAGAATCCGTTCAACTTTTACAAAATAATATTTAAATATTAAAAAAAATTATTCTCTTGAATTTAAATTTTGTGAAAAGGTTGAAATTGTTTATAAAATACGTATTCGTTTTTATAAAAACCAGTTGTTTTATACATTTTTCAACAATGGGATATAGATAAAATTGAGATATTATAGTTTTATAAAAAGGACTCGGTTTTTATGTTTTCTTTTTAAATGCTAAAATATATTGAAAATTAATATTTCCAAGAGAGGTGAATTTCTAGAAACAGTTCAACTTTTAGAAAATAATATTTAAATATCAAATAAATTTACTCTATTGAATTTAAATTTTGTGAAAAGGTTCAAATTATTTCAAAAATACATAATTCATTTTTTACAAATGTTTAAGTTTCTAAAAAGGTTTGAAACGTTTTGGAAAGTATTGATGAAATTTTAAGAGATTTAAAAAGCCTGTGTAAACCATAAAGAAATTATAAAAAGCAAAAATAACTCAAAATGTTGGCAATTTACTAATTAATGTAAAAATTATTAAAGAAAAATAAAGAAAGCATTTTTCAGTAAATTCAAAAGATATACTAAAAAAATTAAATACTAAAAAAATATGTGAATTTTCCAGAACAGTTTTAATAGTCACATAAGAATCATATCATACGTATTATTAGACCTTTTAAAATAACAGAAAATTATATTTTAGCTATCTTAAATATGCTTCTGTATCTTCGCAAGTATTTGCACTATGTAATCAAACGATTACACCACTATTTCCAAATCATATGAATCAAAGAGTGAAATGTATCATTCAAAGTTTTTTTTAAAATATTTGGATTTTGGTCTTATAATTTAATGTAGTTTGATGGGTTTGGAAAGGTTTAAGCATGTAAATTAATTGCAGATAGTACATTTCTTTATAATTATTGTAAAATATGAGCAAATTTAGACAAATATTTAATAAAATCATCGCTGAAAGGGTAGAGTCGCATCCAACCTACAACCTTATATTTAAGTATGAATTTGATCACATATGGAGACATAGTAGTTGTTTATGGATCAAAAATAATTTTCTTAACACCTTTTGAGGATGTTAAAATGACTTTGAAGATTGACTTGTGGATTTGAAAAATGTGTCGGGATCTCCAAATATCTGACAGTCATTTTCATAGTTATTTTAACACTCTTAAAAAGAAGGTTAATAGCATTAAGCTTCAATTTGTTTAACAAGAAAAGATGCATGACATTATAAATGGTAAGAATGATCAAATAGTAATAATGGTGGGAAAACGCGGTAAACGATCTTACATCTTTTTAGTACCATGTCTTTTCTATATTTGATCCATAATCAAAATGCAATTCATAAAAGCAAATCTAAAATTTATATACATAAAATAAGTATTTTTTGGAATTTATTTTAAATCAACATTTAAATAAAAGAAATTGGATTTCATAAATATTTTAACGGAATTTATTTTGAAGTTTTGATATTATTAAAAGAATAACCTTAAATTTTCTTCTTCTTCTGATTTTTTAACCTTTTCTCAGAAAGAATTGATTAATAAAAAATGTAGCTTCTACGTATCATTTTGTATTTCCTTTGCTTTCATTTTTTTATAAATAAAATGAAAAATTGTTCTTTTTTTTAGCAAATGCTAAATATTTTGAATATTCTATTGAAAATTTTGAATCTTAAATGAAAAGCAACGAAATTCTATGAAAAGTATTGAACTCCTTTCCAAAAAACTAGAACTCTTTTGGCAAAATTGAACTTTCTGTTGTATAGTTTCTTTTTTAATTTTGCAAACTTTTTGCTGATTTTATCCATGATGTGCGAATTTGCAACCACTGAAAATGAGAGGTTATTGAAACACACATCAAACATGTAGTATTGTGTAAGTGTAAACAAATATAGTACAAGAACGCGGATGACAATAAAGTAGTTTGTCTTTGTAAATGATCGAGGTAATATCGAGTTGTACTGTTTGGTTTATGTAATTTGAATTACTTTCTGGTCTGCCTAATCCAAGTTATTTGGAAGTTCACTTATTTGTTTTATTGATTTATAAAGCTCATTATGTAATTAGCTTGATCAAGATGCCAATTCATGAAGTAATTTTTTTGTGGAAAAAAAAATAATCTGACACAAGCTGGAATTTAAATTTACAATTTTGCAACTACACATGTGAATGGAGATACCGGCATTTTACTATATTCAGAAAGGGCTAATTGGTGCTACTGCAAAAACCAAAGAGGTAAAATTGTCATCTTAGTTCCACATTGCAAAATTTTAGTGAATAATTCTGTACTAATATCAAGTCCTCACCTGACCAGTTTCTGAACTCAGTAAAGTGAGCTTGTGACCAAGCGGGATTAAAGGATGGAGTGTTGGGTAATATTTTTGCTCTCAATCCAATCACGAAATATATTTTACAATCGTTTTTCCATTGACTCAACAAACGATTTTATAAATCTATAATCACACAGTAGAGTCATGTATAACCAAACAATTAGAACGCATAGAGAATCACACACATACACAAGGACCAAATTACCCTTGCAAACACAAAGAAAGAGCAAAATACTATCAGAGCCAGGTTTCGATCCTGGGACCTGTGGGTTATGGGCCCACCACGCTTCTGCTGCGCCACTCTGATGTCCAATTAACTTCAAGAATTGCATTATTTAGAATAATGTGCAAGTTGCCCCTAAATTTTATCCCAAAGCATATTATCTTGTATTGTATAGAGCGTGGAAGATATTTCTTCCCCAAAATCAGTAAATTGTATTATCCATACATATTAAACTCTATGCATCATCATATCATCACTTGTAGCCAAATCAGTCTGAGTTTCGTATGTCAACATATCACCAACCATATGTCGACATAAAGTCGTTTCAGACTTAAAATAAACTCGGATTTTTGAAGTGAAGTAGTTTTAAAAGCGTTCAGAAAATACTTTGTATTTTGAGCGCTGAAGGACTTTGTGTCATATAGTGATTGTTTACACGGATCTATGATACACAAATAAACATTATAAGATACTCAAGTAAATATTGTACTTGATTTTCTTATATTTGATACATTTATCTCAATTTCTAGTATTCCTCTTCTTTTCACATTTGTGTCTTCAGAATCAAACTAGTATTTCATAAAATTAAAAAAAAACGTCCTAGTATTGCCACTGCAACTACAAGTTCTTAGTAATATATAGTAGTAATGTTATAACTTTTAAGCATTGTTACCCTCAAAATCACTATAATTCAGTGTATGCATATATATTTTTGTTATCGTGCCTAGTGTCACCAAGTGTACATATATTATTGTATTTCCAATACTGATCCCGTATATGCCTGCATAAGCTGTGCCTGCCCGGTTATTCTCGAGAAAAAGATTTTCTTGTGATATATTGTTTACCTATGCTAACAGGTAAATGGAGATTATCTGCTAATTTTTTCCTTGATGTATGAAATTCTGTTTAATTTATTCCTTATGTTTCATTTTTTATAAGTTCACCCCCACTGTTTCAAGTCTTGTTTATCTCATCTGAGATCTCGCTCGAGATCTCATTTTAGAACTTGTGCGAGACGAGATTTAGTGAAACGAGACATTAAATTTTTTTATACCTTATTTGACACCCATCTCGTCCAAGATACTAAGATCTCAAGAAGAATTTGAGATAAATCTCAATATAAGATCTCATGTGAGGATGTTTTTCTAGTTACATATTTCTTTAACTTCTTATATGGCTCCAAAAGAAATTGCACGCTAATGACTTTTTGCTAGTTCTTCAATTCCATTTTATTTTTTAACGAGTAAGAAAAAATATATGACTTATTTTTTATTCTCTATTTTTAATATTCAAATGAGTAGAATCCATTTAATCAATATCAAATCTATCATGTAACCACTCTCATCTAAGAAGAAAAATTAATATTATCGTTCATTAAGAATTATGTATGTTATTATGTTTATATTTAGATAACAATTATATTGAAAATCTTTATAATATCAATTTTGGACACTTAAGTTACTCCAAGATAGTCCCGATATAGACTTTCAAATTTAAGATATCAACCCGAGATATACACCCGAGATACACTCATCTCACTCAAGATCTCGCCCGATACGAGATATTGTGTGTAGAATTCCCAAGATGAGACGTGACCGAAATTGGAGATTTAAAATAATTTTATGCCCCTTTATCAGATAATGTTTATAATGCGCAAGAGAAGTCATCTTGTTTTCAAAACGTGGGTCATAAAGTTGACTCCATTATTCTACCTGTATATTTTATTTGTGAATTTCATGGTATATCTTTACTGCCTAAGCTATTAGAATAATGAAGTGCCTGTTTTTAGAGTTGGCCCTTAACTTTTTCAATAATTTGTTTTAGTAATTTTGATGGTACATGCTGAATTGTTTTAATAAAAAAGCAAAGGAACATAAATGTGTATGTGTTAATCAGAAAGTAAAGGGGTTTGATAATAGTAAACCACTGTTAAAACAAAAGTTATCTGGATGCAAGGTGCAGCTCTATAATGTTAGCAAATTAAGCCTACTAGGATTTTTGATGTAGAATATGCATAAACTAATGACTGAGAATCACTTACTGGTTAGAAGTCCGCCTGGGTATGGAAGTGTCGAGTTATATGTTGGTATGAAATTTCTTTATATTACTAGAATTGGAGTGGAGGGGTAACTACGTCAGAATTAATCTAATAGGCATTACACTGTTACTTGTTATTCGTAATGTTAGAAAAGTTTTACAAAATTATTATACAGTAACGTCAGGAAAGTGTTACTAAATTCTCAGACAGCAACGTCAAAAAGACGTTACAAAACTGTATACACAAATTGTTAACGGTAACATTACAAAAGTGTTACAGAACTGTTACAATTATGTTGCAAATTGCAACAACAAACTGTCACAGTCATGTCGCCAAAGTTTTAAATTTCGGATATCAATCACATTTCGTCTCGATGATTTTAGTGACTCGAAATCATATCGATGGAGATCTCGGACGAGACGAGTGCATCTCGGATGCCAATATCGAATTTATATATTGGACCTTAAAGTTCATCTCGGGACCATATCGGCGTATGTTTCAATGTTTCATGTTTAAAATTAATTTGATTATGCAGTAATATTTACATACACTAAAATAAATGAAAATTTAAGCTTACTTGATTTGTAAAATCACACATATACCATGGACAACAAAACATAATAGCAAGCACATGTAACTCAATTAACAACATTTTCATGCGCTACAGTGTATCAAGGTTTGAACGAAAATACTCATGATCTGAAGTAAATATGAAATTAAGTTATAAAATGAATACATGCAAGTGTCCAAATGCGAATTTGATAAAACCAAATCAGTTCATACAATACTAAAATATGATAAACAATATTAAAGAACCATATCCATGAAGTTTACACAACACAAAAAGTTTAAAACAAGTAAACAACACGTATATATCTAGTTAAACATTACAAAAATATTGAATGAACACCACTTACATAATTAAAGTTCTAAACTGACATGAACCATTGTTACGTGAATACCAACATAACACTAGGAAACACTACCCATCATGATTGCATTATTTCCTACCACATAAACAAGGAAATTCTAACCTTCATGCTTGCATTACTTCCTGCTGTAGATCATTCATAGCACAACCAATATTCACAAAACAAATGTTTGAATAAACATATAATGTTTAAGCAAAGAACGTAGTAGTCTTAACCATGAAATTATACTTGCAAATTAAATCTATTTATGAATTTACTTTAAATTATACTGTAAATTCAATTTTTTAATTTCATTAAAATAGAAAAAACCCTAATTTACAAATTTACATACCTGTAAGATGTAGAGAGATTGATCGAAGATGAAGCTGCAGAATGTCAAAAGTGATCGAGCAGTTGGAAATTGAAAGCAATCACGAGCCGTTTGAAGTTGGAAGATGGAGTTCGATTTTTTAACAAGAGGGAGTTCGATTTTTTCTCTGAAGAAGAGGAAGTTCAATATTTTTGATGAGCAACGTGATTTTTGAAAAGTTTTATCAGATAATGGAAATGGTTGTCTGTTTTTTGAATTTGGGTTGAGATGGGCCTATATCTTTTAAAAAAAAGTATATCGGGGAGATCTCAGAATATCGTTTTGCTCTAAATATCGACCGATATTTGTAAATTTCGAATTATATATTCGAAACGAGATATCAACCGATATCTCATGTTTCGTTTCGCCCATGCCTTCAACTGAGATCTCAGCCGAGATATCCGAGATTCAAAACAGTGCATGTCGCAAAAATGTTACGAGTAGAACTATGCAGTTAACAATTAGAGCAGTATATAACGTACTGATTGTATTATCCGAGTCGTGTTTGGAAACTGTTTTCTTAAAACAATATTTCTTCCTCTACGACGCTTAAGGATATCGAACAATTATTTTCCAAGATGAAACAGACCTTCTATGCGATGCTACGCAACAATTGTAGTGAAAATGACCTCAAGAGAGTGTATTTTAAGAACCGAGTATTGTGAAGAGAATGGAAATGCAGAAATCTTGATTATATTTTCTATTTTCTGTCTGCCTATATATAGACACGGGGAGGTGCACCTATTCGGTAATAGGTGCCTGTTCAAACAGATGCGACTGTTGGAAATGTTGCGACCATTTACCAGACAGTACGACCGTTTGGATAAGTGCCTACATGAAACTCGATTTCTAGTGCCCTTCCAATCATATCGTTGCGCCAAACAGACGGTGGTGTTGGAGCACCCTCCTAAAAGTAATCTTCTTCCATGTCTCTTTCGTACTTTATAATCATATTATGTAAAATAACACAAGTGTACATTATTTTGGTCATTTTAACCGGTGACCAAAGTCTGCATGGCTTACTGACTATGGAAAATCTAGATTGAAGAACCCCAAATGCTCTTTCAACGCCCTTTCTCTGGGCTTCTTGCATCGCTGCAAACTTTGGTTGTTTATTGTTTTGTGGGTTAGGAATTGTCTTAACAATATTACTCCATTTAGGATATGTAGCATCACCAAGATAACATCCATGATCGTACGTGTAACCTCGTAAAGTAAATGTACAAGGAGTTGATCTACTGTTTGCTAAATCATTGAACAGTGTAGATTGTTCAACTACGTTAAGATCATTGTTCGAATCCGACATTCCAAAAAATGCATGCCATATTCATAAGTCATACGATGCTACGGCTTCAAGAATAATAGCGGACCTATGAGATGATAAGCTCCAACATACGTCTTTGGACAATTATTCCACTTCCAGTGCATGCAGTCTATACCGCCTAACATTCTAAGCCAACCTCTACTACCATGCATATTCAATAACATTGCTATATCCGCCTCGTTTGGTCTGCGTAACTATTGATCATCGTAAATGTCCACGATAGCTTGATAGAAATTCTTTAAACACTCTAATTCCGTGCTTTCTGCAACTTTCAAGCGCATCTGCGGTCTTGCATATGCAAACATTTTTAGTGTAGCTGTCATTTTTTGAATTCCAGTCAATCCCATTGTACGAGATGCATTGGGTTTGAAGACAAAATATTTGTAATGCTACTTGATACATTGTAGGATTCTAAGAAGCAGAGGTCATCGCATGCAGAATCTTCTCCTAAAATCAGCATATATGTAAGTAGGATTTGAAACAAAATAGTCTTCCATCATTCTTTCATTGTGTCATGAATGTCTATGATTTTTATACCGACGACCAACAACTGATTTAACATGTTGTCTGCTGGATTGACCAACTTGTAGTGCATCCATACTTATTAGCTCCTTTTCGCGATGAAAATGATCTTCCATCATTTCATCAAATTCGTCGTCGCTATTATCGAAAAATATATAATCTTCGGCAACCATTTGTTATCTTTGAAATTGTATAAAATACGAATGAGCAATAAAACTTCTATCATTTAACAAACTTTTTATAGCTTAAATAACATGCTGTCCTTCATAACAAAACAAACAATCATGATTAGTTGGCAGGTAGCATTAATTCAATTCAACAACTATCTATAAAGCAGATTCCATTTATATCACGTCTGTAGTGTCCCGTCCCATCTACACACTGTTGAATGTTGGTGCATTATCGTCCCATCTAAATACTGTAGCCACACCCTTACAAGCCAACAAGGAGATTTGACTGGTGCAGTGTCTCATTCCATCTACATACTGTTGCCTGTTGGTTCAGTATCACGTCCCCTCTATATACTACTGGCTGTTGGTGTAATGTTTCATCCCATCATACAACTGTAGCCATGTTCTTAACGACTTTATGACACTACCAAACAATAGTACACTTAAAACATTCTACAGTAATAATACAGAAAGAAACAAGACAATATTACTGAAACACACAAACATTAATGCATTCAATATAGCCGAAATAGGATTCAATGGCGGTTGAACATCTTCCTGAAGTGTGAGTTGGTCAAGATTTGGGAATTCACAAGCAACGTCCTCGTAATGCTGGTCTTGATAATTGATATTCCAATCTTCATTGGTGTGTTCGCTTTCCTTGGAGCATAACCGAAATTAGAGTCAATAGATGATGACTAGGAAGACATTGGTATGAGGAATAGAAGAATGAAGGAGGGAGAACTGAATTGTGTGTTTGAGAAGAAAAGCTTATGTAGAAGCATGTGAATGCTTAATTTTTTTATGTTTAAATGTGAGCGTTGTATTTTGATTTGACAGTACACTAGAAAGTGAGTACCATTTTTGATATGTCTGTGAAATCTAAGCATTGATTTTTATTTGACATTACAATGAAACTGTTTTTATTAGGCATGAACAAACAAGACAATAGCAAATATGCATATACAGAAACAATAATACACTCAAAAATAATACACTTACAATAAGCCTCATTATATAAAGTTTATAACTAACTGTGGCGTTACGAAACTCAAATTATGGATATCCAAATCGTTCTAGTCAATTTTGACTTATAATATAAGCCTCATGTCCAGTGAATGTGGTGTGATATTTGAGAAAGTAACGACCTTCAAATGTGGAATGGGTTGGTACGAATAAATTTTCAAATATAACCACATTGATAACTGTACTGTCTCGTACAGGCGTTGTAAAAGTTTCCATAAGCAGTCTTCAACTCTATCTTCGTACATCTACTATTACACTCAACATTGCTATTGTAAAGTTAAGCAGTAATGTCCTAAAACCAAGTTACCATTATCTCCTCATCGTCGCACTTTTGATCAGTTTGTATAAAAAAATTACTAGCAATTTCAGTTTTGTAGCCAAAAATATTACGTTAGACATTGATTGAATTTACCAAACTTTTAAATGTTGTGACATTTGAATATAACACTTTATCTTAAATAGAGAGGTCGTAATCCGCATCAAAAAAATAAAATATGAGATTAACGTCCACGTGTCAAACATCCATAAACTTTACGACAAACAAACACAACTGTGTTTGTTACTCCAACACTTTTATGTCATATAAGTTTAATAATAAATAAGCATAAATTATAATCAACACAATGCTATACTCACTGCAGATAAAGTACACAATGCTATACTCAACACAATGTCATACTCACCATAAAATATAATCAACACAATGTCATACTCAACATAAAATATAATCAACACAATGCCATAATATATAGACAAGTACATATAATAATAGCATCATCACCAACATAATATGCAACCAACTATCGTAATGCGTGAAAAATAATAATATAAACCGAAACATCTATATGCAGCACATCAGTCTATGTGATCAGAACCACTATCAATCTCCTTTTCGTCTCCACTGTCGTCGTCACTGTCATCGTTGACGTCAACAAAGTCCTGAGGCTCGGTGTTGGCATGAAGCTGCTCCTTAAGCTATTGAATTTGGGTCTGTAATCCATATACCTACGCATCATACTGAGTCGGCTACTATTGGACCGCAGTCTGGTAACTTTGATACATCATCTGTGTATAATCGAGCGTCATACGCTCAAATGCAGCAATCGTCCATCTATCATAATCCATGTACTGAAAAAACTGATATGCACACAAGAAAAATTATACGTAGGTGGAAAATACAAGGACAAGTAATTTAAATACAATTTAAAATCCATACAAACCTGATGAGGCTGATACAATCCGACGGATGGTACACCCATGATAGCGTCATCTGGAGGATACTGTAAGGGATACTCCACCACCTGAACGTGTACATCGTACGCTCTAAATAAATGAGGAGGGGGTCGAACGTAGGAGGTTGTGTGTACTGAGACGATGTAGGCTCAAAGATAGTAGGCGGTAGTGGAACTCCACCAAAAGAGGGACGTGGACCAATATAATCGGTGTTCAAACCCTAAATATGGTCAGGCAACGCGCAAGCACATGGGGCTACTCGAGCCCAATATGAATCAAAGTCTCCAGTAACTGTAAAAGGCTCACCATCCACCTATCCCGCATCCCTCATCGCAAGAATATAGGCTGGTCCAACCCTAATATCACCATACATATCATCTTATAGTAGCGGATCTGACGGAATGCGAGCTATACCGTACAACTGTAGCCAACACCGCTCCGCTATATACCATATGAATGGACATGTAGGAACCTGAAAGCAAACCCTGCGTCGCGACATGGAGAACTGAAAAGTGAGTGGATGATCAGGACCGAGCATTATGAAATGTAAGTACTGATCTCATGGACGAACAATAATGTTACCGCGCCGCCTCATATCCATCTACTGTCTAGCATCCATCAGCTCATTGTGCACCCCTTGTGCAACACGAGACAAATGCATAGGAGGACCCCAACGACGCAATGTAGGGAAGTAAATATAAGGTGTGGCATTCGCTTCTGCAATAAGTCGGGGGTGTATATTGGCAGTATACTTGTAGTACCGAAACGAATGTATCAAAATCCATACATCTGTCTAGACCGTCGAAGCATATAAGTATCCAATGTTACATACAGATAACCAATAATAGCAGTAACGTAGTCATGTATATGCAGTCCATCCACATCTACTAATCCAACCAAAAAGCCAAGCCTAATAGTACCCTTATTGTTGCTAAAATATGTAGATCCAAAAATGAATAATACGAAGGCATGGATAACCGGAGTGTGCATATCCTCGACGGCCATGTACTCTACTATATATCGCTGCAGACAAGTGAGAGTAAAAGCTCCTTCTCTAACCTCCTCATCGGCCAAAACTGGTAAATAAGCTGAATATGACTCGAAATCCTCAAATGAACTATCAAATGGAATAGTGAGACGGTCTGGTCGACCAACCTCTATGTCAGTAAGCATATGAAAATCTAAAGGAGTCAATCCTAGCTCAAAATCGGGAAAATGAAATGTCTCAGTGCTAGGCCACCATTTCTCATTGAGGGCCTCTATAAGGTAGCGATCTACGTGTGCAAATCTAGGTAAATCCAAAAATTCACCAAAAGGCGACGCATGTAGCCTATCCAAAATCAGCTGTGCTAACTGATCAAAATAATCAGACATACATTTATATCAACTATCTCGCATCGCTACGTGACGAACCTAAATTTATGATTGTTTAATGTTAAAATAAACAAACAATTATCATTCATATACACTTACAAGGTTGTTCATCAATCAACAAAGAAACAAACGTATGCCTGCAGCGTTGCTATAGCTGCAGTAAGTTGATGCGAAACAATAAGGTGAAGTCATGCAAGGATTGAAGAATGCCTGGAGTCACGGTCGCATCAAGAGGGACATGAGTAGATCCGATATTGACGTCTGCCATATATCGAATGATCTGTCTACCAGTTTTGACCGGACGCGGCGGCATTTTGACACAAAGTAAATTTTAAAAAAATTAAACGAAAAGGTTGAAAGAGGAGAAAATGAGAGGAAGGGGGTTTTGCGCCTGATATAGGCGTTGGGCATCAGGCGCCTGTTCTACAGGCATCTGGCCTCATTTTTGTTAGAGAAATAAGGCCTCCAACATTTCAAAGTATGGAAAATCGTATTTCCATACCCCAAACTGTTGGACATGCTTTTAGTATCAAATTGTCAGATACTGGTGAAAATTCTATACAATTATCAATTCTTCACATGATCAATTGCCGAGCTCAGTAGCGTGACCTTGTGACCAAGTGCGGCATTCAAGTGATGGAATGTTGGGTCATGTTGAATTCCTATCTTATAGATGTTTCAGAAAATATTATTAAGGCTTGCGGATTATCATTAGGAAAAACTTAGCTGCCTATTTTACACTTCTTAATTCTTATTATAACAACATATTTTGCATGGTGAATTGCAGATATTATGTTTTGAACTGTACGCAAAATGTGCCCTGGCCTATGAAGAGAAAGAGTTGGGGCTGTAAGGAAGCTCGAACATTATAAGGTTGATTCCATTATTCACATATAGGACTTGTTTATTAGTTTCATGGTATATCTATACTTCTCCAGTTATAATAGTGTATTACCATATGTTCACTGAATCCCCCATTAATTTCAAGGGTTTGTCTTCAGTTAGTATGATGGTTAGTAATTGAATTTTTTTAAGGAAAAAGATCCATCTGATTTGCATTACAAACCACTTTTTCTAGCTAGATTAGTTAATGTTCATAGAAAATTTAAGTGCTCTGTTTATAATATTTGCCAGATTACTTTTAATGTTTACTAGAAATCTCGAATACTCTCTTCAGGGGATGTATTTGTATTATCTATTTTTGTGCACAATTCGTGATGTAAATTGTAGTATTGGCTTGTTCTTACTGTAATGAATATACTTAGGGCAATCAATTGCTTCTTGTTTAATGTTATGTTTTGAGCTGTATGCCGAAGGCAGCTGGTTAATGGCGCTTTTAATTGTTTACTTATAATGTCATTTAGAAACTAATGTTGGTATTGATGGTATGGTGCAATGTTTAGATTTGCATGTTTCGCCTTGTAGGTGGCACATGTTGGCGTATTAGCCTACTACTTTTGGCAATTTCACATTGTTGTCTTATATTCTTTAATCATAATTGCACAAAAGAAACACTTTGCTAGCGTGGAACATAAGGAGCGTTACATGTGCATTAGGACTTCTATGAAACCACGTGTCACATCATATTTACTTGCCCGAGGAACTTTGTGGGTCCACCTAGACCCACTTTTCTCTGTCCCTATAGCCCTTCATAATTCTCTTTCATCCTCAGTTTCTAAGTCTTGCATGTTCCACCTTATTCCACTCTAAAGCGGCTCTTTATTTGTAAGCTTAGAACATTCATAGAAGTGAAAAAACTTTTTTACACATAATATTTCTGTTAATTAATAATATTTGATCAAACCATTTTAACTTTATATTCCGTAAGATATAGCTTTCAGATGGAGGTCTCTATTTCTGCTGCTGTTATAAGAAAAGGTCCCGTAGAAATAAGTATATAAATTAGGTCTCTGTTTTTTCTAAATCAAAATGCGCAAGTTTGCTTGCGCTTTTTAAACATTAATTTTTTTGAAAATTTCAAAAATATTTCAAAATCGAAAGTGTAAACTAGCTTCCGTTTTCCTAATAGAAAGCGCAAGTTACCTTGTGTTTTTCAAAAATAATTTCAAAATCAGAAAGCACAAAATAACTTGCGCTTTTCAAAATTTTGAAAATTTTCGAACACGTTCAAAATATTGAAAAAAATTCCAAAATCAGAAAATTGCAAGTTACCTTGTATCGCAAGGCACCTTATGTTTTTTATTTTTCGAAAATAGGGACCAAATTTACATATTTATTTATGTAGAGACTTTTCCTATAACAGCATAAAGTGGACCTATGACTCTTTTTTTTGTTTTCAGATTTGAGTTAGCAATTAAAGCAGCAAAAAATAGTAATTAAAATAATCATATTTTTTAGTGTGAATTCCATAAATAATATTACAAAACAAATGTTTTATGTCCACGAACGCTTAATAAAGTGAACCAACTAAATAAAGAAACGCTTAATAAAGTGATCCAACTGAATAAAGCCGTGGATAATGGTCGTGTATTTTGATATTTAGAGTGAACAATATATTTAGGACATTATCACTGACATTCCAAATTTAGATACGATGGGGATTTCAGGTTGAAATTCGACGAAGGTGTACCAAATTTAAGTGGGGGGTATAGGTTTAAAATTTGACGGAGGTACGCCGAACGCAATGTAAAAAATCATTTTCATTGGGAGTACGCCAAATTTTATTTTACTGATTGTCATTCTCGTGTCCATTTTTGGAGTGTCACTAATAACACCTTGTATTTACAAGTTTTATAGGAATGTTAATAAACATTGACCATTTTAAGAATGGTAATGGAAAATTCAAGTACCCTTTGTTGTCTTTTGTTGTTTGATAATGTTCATTATTCATTTACACTAATAAAGCTGTTATATTAGGAATGATATGGATGATGAAAAGTATCGTTCATAACATGAAACTCAAGCATGTCCATATCGACTTGAACGAATCTATAGAAGCCGATGGTGATGAATAAGAGCTATTAAATTCTTCAAGTTCAAATTTAGACATAATTCATTTAAAAATGCACAAAGAGTTAATCCTGAAATAAGCATGATGTTAGAGAGCAAAGATGTTGCATACAACTTCTATAATGATTATGCATATCACTTTGGGTTTAGGACTAGAAAAGATAAAATTCATTACAAGAAAAGAGTTGTCGGTTCTTGTTTTTCATGTTATAAAAAAGTCCATACAGAAATGAATATGTAAATTTGGTCCTTATTTTTGAAAAATAGAAAACTCAAGGTGTCTTGCATTTTTTGGATAGAAAATGCAAGGTAACTTACAGTTTTTTGATTTTGAATTTTTTTTGGATTTTTTGAAATTTTTGAAAAGCGCAAGTTAGCTTGCATTTTTTATCAGAAAACTGCAAACTAGTTTGTGTTTTCTAATTTAGAAAAAACATGGGCCTAATTTACAAACTCATTGCTATATGTATTTTTCTTGTAACAACATCAAAAATTAGGATATGTTATGCAAACCCCCAATTCATTATATGCGTGATCATAGTAAGAAAAGAGATTATTTTTTGGTCAACAGAAGGCAAACGTAGAAAAGACAAACGTGATGCTTATGTTATATCTCATCGAGCCGAAACGAGATTTGACTGTCTACGAAGAATGAAGATTGATTATTGCCGTGGGACTAATACCTATAATGTCGTTACATTTATTCTACATCACAAGCATGTAACTTCTAAGTCCATCTAAAAGTCATTTTTTAGGTCTCATAGAAAAATGACCAATGCACAAATATCCCAAGTTAATAGGGCTAATAACTCTTGAATAGCACCAAAAGAAGCTATTGAGTTTTTCACTAAACAAGTTGGTGGTCGTGAAAGTCTTTGGTTTATTCCTGTAGATTATATAAATTATTTACGATCGAAACGAACAACAAAAATAAAGATTGGAGATGCCAGTGGTGTGTTAGAATATTTAGAAAAGAAGCAATTGTTAATTTTTGTTTCTACGCAATATAAGCGGATAAAGATGACCAAATAACCAATATTTTTTAGGCTGATGCAAAAATGACGGTGTATTATGATTATTTCTGTGATGCTATGTGCGTTAACCCAACTTATAGAAAAAATAAAGGACCTTTTGCAATTTTTGTGATGCTATATGCATTAACACAGCTTATAGAAAAAATAAATGATGGTGTATTTGTTACCTTTGTAAAGGCAATGTCGGGAAAGACGCCTAAAACTATTTTCACAGACCAAGATGTTGCTATGGATAAAGTTATATCTTTTCAATGGCCTAAAACATGTCATCGATTATGCATTTGCCACATATATCAAAATGCAGCCAACACCTTGGTCACCTTTTTTAAAAGTACTCTGATTTTTCTAATGATTATAGTAGTTGTATGTATGATTTTGATGATGAACTAGAATTTCTAATTGCTTGAAGAATATGCTTGAAAAATATAATCTTCAGAGTAATGAATGATTAAATCGATTATTTTGATGTAAGAGAAAAATGGGCACTAGTATATGGTCGTGGGTTTTTTACTGCGGATATTACTATCACACTACAACAAAACTGTTCTTTTACAACGTCTGTCTTACAACGGGCCATAAACAACCATGGAAATGGATACAACATTGTCAGTTTGCCTGTTGTATTGTGGTTCTATTACAATGGTTTTCGGTCCATTGTAATAGATACCGGTTTTCAGCTCTATTACAATGGTTTTCACTGTTGTAATATACTACTATTACAACAGTTTTCGGCCCGTTTTAATATAGTCCTATTACAACAGTTTTCGGCCCGTTGTACTATATATCATTTTTCATCCCTATTTGTCCATTGTAATAATTAATAACTAATAAATAAGAAGTAATAATTACTATTAACAAGAGGTAATATTTCAAAAAAAAAATTGAAAATTTCTACAATAAATTTTAAAAATTTCATAAAATGTTGCTTTAAGTATTATAATAATTAATAATTAGTAATTTATAATTAATAACAAATATGTTTACTATGCCTTTACATTCACAACTTATATAAGTCATTATTTCTAATTTATTATGATTAATGATTATTAATGGATAATTTATGATTACCAATTATTATCTATAATCAATATTTATTTTTTATATTTAATAATATATTATAGTTAATTATTAATAATTAGTAAATTTTCCTTAATACTTATTAGTTACATTTAATAACTAATATATCTAATTAATATTAAATAACTAATGTTTAATATTTAATGTTTAATATTAAATGTTTAATAATTAATGTTTAATGTTTATTATTTAATTATAAGTACATTAGTTAGTGGAAACTTAAAAGTTCATAAAATTTTTGGAAATTAATAATAGTAAACATTACAAGAAATATTGTTATTTATTGTAGTAATAATTAGATTTTAATTGATAATTAAAAATACTAGTTTCTAGCTTGCTAACCATTAATATTTAATGATTAATAATTAATATATTTGATAATATTTATTATCGATTAATAATTAGTATTAAATAATTAATACTTAAAAACAATAGTTACATTTAATAATTAATATTAAATAAATAGTAGCTAATAATTAATAATTACTATTAATAGTTAATAGTTAATAAAATATATATAATAATTTCAATTTAATAATTAATATTCAATTATAATTAAGAAGTAATAAGTAATAATTAATAAACAAGAAGTAATATTTAACAATTAATAATTAGTTATTAGTATTAATTAATAATCGTTATTAAATATCTCTACTATTAACAATGAGAATTTGATGAATAAAATTCCAATCGTGTCTTTTTGAAATTCCGAAAATGCCATATATCCATCAATAGAATCTTATCGTCGGTTTACAACCTCCACCACCATCTCCTTTCCAAGCATCCTTAAATATAATTTCATTATAAATTTGAACCGACAACACCAACATAACTTTTTAAAATAAAAAAGTTGTAACCATCAAAACTATTAGATGCACGTTCATGCGATTTATACTAGTAAGTCATAATTAGTAATCATTAATTACTAAAAATAATTAATAAATATTTAATATTTAATGGTAGAAATTTGAATCCAAATATAACGATAATAATTAATGGCAGAAATATATCTCAAATCCAAATTAAAATATAATCTCAAACACCTACTACCAATACAAACACGAAAATTTAAAAAAATATTCCAAGTATTCAAAAATTAAGAATTACCATCCAAGCTACAATTTACATATAAAAAACAGTAGGCGTCGTTCTAAAATTTTAACCCTCACTCTAATTTTCAGTTCGCCGCCAACCCTTCAATTTTCCTTAGAACCCTAAATCCTAAATCGATCCCCTAATTTTCCGATCTCCAATCCCCAATTGTCTTTGGTTGACTAAGAATACTTTTCCCAATCCCCCAATCTCCAATACCAATCTTCAATCTTCATGGCTCTCCCAATCTCTAACCGCTCTTTTATTTTCTCTTCCATTTTTCCAGCATATCAAATCCATTAACGAATTGGCGGCTTAATTGACTAATATTAGGGTTCCGAAGCCTCCATCGATGGTGATGAATCGAAGGCTCAATTGACGAATTTTGGCAACCAATCATCTTTGGTTGGCGATAGGCCTTTCGCGATTGTCGTGTTCCCAAGGGTTGGGGAAGAGGTAGCAAGTGGTGGCATCTCGATGGCTCCGGTTGCAGTGGTGGCATCGATGATGATCATATAAACCTTATTCTGTTACACGTTTAATAACAAATTAATCTGTCCCAAAAAGTTGTTTTATTACTATATATTATTTAGTTTGATTTTTCCTTTTTAAGAATGGGTAATGGACCATCCTTTCATTATATCTCCAAGAATCACATTTGAAGTTACTGTAAGGCTTCTTGGCGGGTTGATGGCATTGGGTTATAGAATTGCAGCTATTCATAAGCGAAGTAGTCAGGTCTTTACCAGTGAAAGAGTGGTTGTAAAATTTGATTGGTTGGAGCAACTGAATTGGCATTATACACAGGTAAACAGAAATTATAATTTTCTTTCCTGTATACTGCATCTGTAGGAAAACTCTTTAACCAATTATTAAGCAGTAGTCATCTTTTATCTGAACTTTGACCAATTATCGGGCATTAATCATCTTTCATTTGAACTAAACACCTTTTTTCTCAAAAGATGGAATATCATCAATTATTTAGCTAGAGATAATACCTGGATCTTCCTTAAATTTTTAGACTATGATACTGTTTGGTATGTTCATATTTAAAATTAGGCTCAGATAGAGAGTTTATAATGTGCATGTCATATGATATGTATTATGCAGCCAACTTATTTTTTGGTCTAATAGCTCTTAATATATTACATATAAATTTAGCAAAATATTTTATTCTCCTTTGTTTAAAGACTGTTGCATTGAGTTTGGTTTTGAATATGTGAAGGTGCAAGTGGAGGACCATGTATTTTTGAAATATGCTGCAGAGCAACTGGGTTTGAAAAGATCTTATATTCCACGAACTTGTATTGAGCAGATTCAACTTGAAAAACTTGTCAATGAAGTTACAGTATGACATCCTCTCCAAATACTGTTTTTGTACCTACCATCTCAATGCATTTACAAATTAATGAGTAAACATGTCTGACTGAACCTCAAGCGCTCCAAGATGACAAAGCTTAGCATTGATGATGAAGTGGTAATAAGTCTAACTGAAGCACTTTCTCGGGCCTCTGCTGATATTGCTATGAGAAATAAAAATCTTAAAAGGTCCTCTTTTGCATGCATTATATCATTAAGTGTTTGATTAAAACTCTCTTCAGCCTAAAAAGGAAAATTTACTTGTCTTTTCTACTCCATAAGCTGCAAACAATCTTTTTTCAATAAAGTCATATTCACTCCACCATCTGATGGAATTGTTTTTCTAATGTGCAAGGTAGTCTTTTACATTTGTCAACCCACGTATGAAGTATAAATAGTATTAAAATACGTTGTGCTTACCGCAGAGTACATGTTATTGTGATTATGTAGTATTTGTTTATTTTTTGCGGCGCCTGCTGGACCTATTTTGTTATGCCACTTCTTGAACTCAAGTATATAATGCAAACTTTTGCAAGTTTTGTTCATTTTTGAGATTTGGATCATTTTCTACCTATAGTGGTTTTTATAATTGCCAAATAGCAGAATAATGATTACAAAATTATCGATATATTTATAGGCTATATGGCTTTTTATACTAATATGTAGTACAGATATATTATATAGTGCGTTTTCACATTCCTATTCAACTCGAGGAGACAAGGTGTATAACATACCACTGAATGATTTTTGTTTGATGATAATAAACATATATATGTATATATATATATATATATGTATTCGTTTAAATGTATTTGTTATTGTACTATTTTGTTTTCCAACATAATTAAATAAATATTTGTTAAATATAATAAATAACACAGAATTCATATTTAAACAAATAATTTATTCAAACAAATAGTTTATTTCAAATTCAAATAGTACAAATTTGAGCTCTCACAACATTTACACATTTTCGTTTACAATACAATTTAAATTACAACACAATTTTCACTTTACAATTTACCTCACTACATAATTCACTCATCGCTCGTATTCGATCTTCAACTCTTTTTCAGCCTGTATCCAGTATCTGAACCATCTGCAAAATAAACAACGACGCAATAAAATTGAAAAATAAATATTTTGCAGTGCAAAATAAAGTACGTGTTTTAAAATATTATTTGCCTCAGTTATTTGGATTGTTCGTCATCATTTTTGTTAATTCATCTTACACGAACAACTTGTGACATGCACGGTGTATCACTGTACATGCCACAAGGCCGTACACACAGATATACGCCTGCTTGTTAAAATTGTAGGGACAGGTGAGCACAAGGTCTAACCCAAGCCGAGACTGGATTCAACTCAAGTGCAACTACAAAACAGCCCCGACATAATGTACACATGGAGCCTCGACCAAAAGTTAGCATGAATGGTCAAAACAACAAAAAGGCAGTTCTCAATCAATGCAGTCAACATGTAATGCATATGAACACAATGAAGCATGAAAACATGAAGTGCACAGGAGCTCGAAGTAAATTCAATACTAACAAGATATGATCAGGAGCAACAAAATCAAAGTTCACATGTGCAACGAAGCAATGCAGTTTTTAACTCAATTCAAATCAAGCTCAACTAGACCAGTCTTTCAACCAGACTGTAAATGTACACACTGTTTAAATATCCGATATCTCGGCCGAGATCTCAGTTAAAGGCATGAGCGAAACGAAACATAAGATATCGGTTGATATCTCATTTCGAATATATCGGCCAAAATTTGCAAATATCGACCGATATTTGTAGTGAAACGATTTCCCGATATCTCTCCGATATTTTTTTTTTAAATAAAAATTTAGGCCCATTTCATCTTAGCCCAACTTAAAAAAAAAGACAACCCTTTTCCTTATTAAACTTCTCAGATTTCATGTTCCTCATCAAAAACATTAAACTCCTTCTCTCTACGGAAAAAATCGACCTCCCCTTCTTGAAAAAATCGAATACCCGCTGCTTAAAAAAATGTAATTTCCGACTGCTCGATCGATTCTAACGCTCGTAATCGTGATTGTTTCGAGTCGGCTCGATTACTTTTGATAGGCTACAGACTACAACTTCATCTTCGCTCAATCTGGTTACTTCAGTTCTTAAAGTATGTAAATTAGGGTTTTTCTCTTTTAATGAAATTCAGAATTGAATTTACATGATAATTTACAGCAGATTTGCTTACTGAGCAATTCTTTAAATTTTGGGCTTTAGGGTTTTATACACAAGTCACTAGCATGATCCGAGTACAAACAATGGTTCTCGTCATCTTGTTATTCCTGTGAAAGAAAAGAATAATGTAGCTACTAGCAATATATCATGATCAATAACCTCCATAAACTCTGGATTTTATTCTTATTTGATGTAGTGAACTTGATTGGTTGTCAGAGGGTTTGTTCTGCTTGACAGTGTTCTATTTGACAGGTTATAATGAGGGACATTTTTAAATGAAGGGATACTTCTAATATAAAGGATGTAGCATATAATCTTGAAGTATAATTTATGTAATGTAACCATTGAATAGTTATACAATTTGATTTTTTTAATACTAAATTTAAACTTGCATATGTTTTACATATTATAAGTCAGTCGTTTAGCAGCACTAGAGCATTCCCTGCATCTTAGCATATTAGGCAATTCTGAAAATTTTGCTTACAGAGTCTAGTTTCTAAATTTTTCTTATTGAAAATATGAGCACTTCTGGTTCCTTGCCTATTCATTTAATTGATAAGTCAAACCATGGAACATTTAAAAGAAAAGAATTTGGTTGTAATTGCCAGCTTGTAATGAATAAGGTGAAGTAATTGATTGTGGGGATTTTATTACTTTTGGAACCAGTAAGTTTATAATATATTTAATTTTGTTTTTTACCCATTTGTAAAACAATCTGCAATTAGTAAATGGGTAGCGTTTCCTGCTATGGATATGGTTCTTTCGCATTATTTATCATATTTTAGTATTGTATGAACTGATTTGAATAGTTAGAATAGTGGATATTAGTTGTAGTAATTCAGTAAATGTTAAATAAATTGATATCATGTTTTTTTTCTATAAATTATGTTGATATGTTATTTTCTCATTTGAATCATTTCTAGAATGGATACATCATCCAATGCTTCAAATAATCCACCACTAGTAATTGAAACAAGTTTCAAAAGCAAAGGCGATCAATTTTGGGAGCATGACATCAAAATTAAAGGCGGAAAGAGTTCTAAATGCAAATATTGCAATAAAGAGATGAGCGGAGGAATCACAAGATTAAAAGAACATCTAGCCGGTAAGCAAGGAAATTGTGAACCACGTTCAAAAGTCTCCGTTGAAATTAGGCAAAAAGCAAATTATTAGCCATGTCCAAATCTAAAAAAGAAGCCAAGGAATTAGAATGACAAGTGGTCTTGAATAATGTATCAATTGGCGAGGGTGATGCTATGCATGGGTTTGAAAGATCTACTTCTTGCAGCTCAAATTTAAGAGGACCTATGGATATATATGTATATCCTACTCCTTCTGAAGCTACAAAGGGTGTGACTCAATCAAGTCTTAGTGAAATCAAGAAGAAAGAGATAATACTTGTGGTTGCATAGCTAGATTTCTTTTTGAAGCGGGGATAACATTAAATGTTGTTAACATGTCTTCTTTTAAAGAAATGGTGCAAGCGATCGGTTTATATGGTCCTAATTTAAAAGCGTCGTCGATGCACGAAGTTAGTGAAAAGTTTCTTCCTCTTGAAAAAGAGAAATGAATGAAAGTTTGAAATCTTTTAAAGAAGCATGTAGAATCCAAGGTTGTAGTCTTATGACTGATGCATGGATGGATCGTAGAGGTAGAAGTATAATGAATTTGGTAGTGAATTGCAACTCAAAGACTACTTTTATGCACTCAAAGAATGCTTCCGGAGAAGTACACAATGCTAAGTACATTTGTGATTTTGTAATTGAAGGAATTGAAGAATTAAGTGAAGAAAATATTGTTCAAATTGTCACCTATAATGCATCAAACAATATGGCGGCCGCTAGATTGTTATCTTTAGATTATCCAACCATATTTTGGATAAGTTGTGCGGCTCATACTTTAAATCTTATGTTGAAAGATATTGGAAACATAAAACCCATTCGAAGTGCAATATTAGATGGTAGATGCATTACCGTTTACATCTATGGACATAAAAAGATTCTTGATTTTTAAGAGAAAATGCACTAACCAAAGTGAATTAATTCGACCTGGCCTTACAAGATTCGCTACGTCATTTTTTTCGTTATAAAGTCTTTTTGCCAAAAAAAAGGAGTTAAGGACTATGATCACATCGGAGGAGTGGGGTTTGTTTTCTCAATCTGAATCATTGGAGCATAAGAAGGTAAGCACTTTATATGATGTATGTAAGTTTGTTTTGTAATTTTGCAATTTTGCAATACGTTTATCCTATTTTACTGCTGCTGCACTATTTGATACTGCTACACTAAATTTATTGGTGCAACTTGCAAGTGCACAAAATTTACTTAATTACTTGACAGTGCACTAAATTTACTGCTGCAGCACATGGTTACTAAATTTAGTTATATTGTAAAATGCCTTAGTTGTATAGTGAACATGAGTGCTCTCTGTCATTTTCCAACAAGTATAACAATGAGAAATGGAGAGAAAACAATGGGAAATTTAGTCATCATCTTCTTCTTTTTTTACCAAAGGACATGACCAGCTTGAATTGACTGCCTGAAATAGAGTGCAAGCACCTCATTGTACTCATTTGTGGAGAGTGGAATTTTAAAGTTTTGTTTAATATGTTTATAGTTTCATTAAAAATATGTTATGTAGTAACATGGTATAAAGGTAAACATGTCTATGTATAACTATATGTCTTGTCATGTTTTGTATCAAGTCCATATCCAAATCTATGTCCTTGTCGCCACTTTCTTACAAAAATAATATACACAAGTAATACAATGCTCCGTAGGTTGTTTGCATATTTGTGCATGAACGTTCACTTATCTGTATTTAAGAACCTCGAAGAATGATAGTAATATAGTATCGAAATTTGAAAGTTTAGAAATGAAAATTTAAATAGTAACGTAGAAACTGATAAGTATGACATTAAGCATATAAGACAATAAAAGATGTTAGTGTGTGTCCACATTTTGAAAACAAAACATGCAGAGTAGTCTTGAAAACACAGTCATGCTGATTAGTCTTATATCATAGAGGCTAACAGTTAATCTCATGCTTCATGTTTTTATACGATTGATGCCATTTATTGCTAATAATGGTGCAGGTTTGTTCCCATGATACGTGAGTAATAATGATACTAGTACTGCCCTAGTCAAATATTTTGTCGCTTGGTTAACATAGTTGGTAGGACCAATTATATAATATAATTTTAGTGTTGTTTACCTAACATAAGCTTGGGTTTATCAGTATACATATTTTAAACGCACTATATTCCTTAATACAAAGTAGGAATCTGAGATCTACAAAGCAGTTGTAGTTGCACTATAATAGTATAATAAATAGTTTGATATTTATGTACTGTACTTTTATATTACTTGGGTGAGGCAACTAAATGGTACGGGCTGGAACCAATCATTACTAGCATTTGCTGCACTAAATAAAACTCACAGTGCACTAAATAAAAATTGATAGTGCACTAAATTTACTGCTGCACTAAATAAAACTGACAGTGCACTAAATAAAACTTGACAGTGCACTAAATAAAACTGCTGCACTAAATAAAACTGACAGTAGTTGAGTTTTCACGTCCTAATTCAATGACAGTGCAATTTGTTCCTTATATTTTCTATGTGACCAAGTTTGCAATTGTATTGACATGCTGCTTTTACCTTTTTATGTCAGTACTTATATAATTTACCCATAGTTAATTGCCTTTTAGGTAACACGAATAATAAATAGTCCCACATTTTGGAATATGTTGAGATTGCACTCAAAAATTTTGAACCGTTAGTAAAAGTCCTTCGAAGAGCTAACAGTGATATACCTTCAATGGGGTGGCTTTATGGTGATTTAGAGAATGTGAAGAATGATATTGATGAAACACTTAACTATAAGGAAAAGAAATACATAGCAGTTTGGGCAATAATTGATAAAGGATGGAATCAAAAATTGAAAAATGAGTTGCATCTGAGTGGATACTATCTGAACCATGTTTACTATTATAATAAAAGAGAAGAAATAGAGAACAAACCAGATTTCATGGATGGGTTTTCTTCTTTTCTTTTTAAAATGTACGAAAATGATCATGTTTCTCAAGACAATATAAGTAAACAATTGGGTATTTATCAAAATCAAGAAGAGACGTTTGGAACTGTGCATGCCTTAAGACAAAGGATTAGTTCTTCGTTTAATCCAGGTACATTTCTTTAATTAATTTGTTGCTTATCCACTTAAAGTTTGCATATGCTGGTTTTTTCTATATCATTGAGTTGGCATACCCTTAGAGTTTGCAGATATTGGTCGAGAAGAAATGTTATGTTTGCAAATTAATAATGTCTGCATGTGTTAAAGAATATGGCCTGATATGCAATATAACTTTGTCTGCAAATTAATAGTGTCTGCAAATTAATAGTGTCTGCATGTTTATGCAATGCCATTGTCAATTATAGCTTGCTTGGGTTTTCCAGTTTTGTAAAATGATATTCAATGTTATCCAAATGATATGTAGTTTTCTCATATTGTGATTCCATCATTATGATGTATCTTTATTAGTTACTTGGTGGAGAATGCATGGTGGATCTGCACCGGAGCTGAAAAAAATGGCAATAAGAGTTTTAACTTTGACTACAAGCTCATCGGGATGTGAGAGAGCTGAGTGCATTTGAGATGGTAAACAAAATTATTTTGTTTTATTTACATAAGTTGCAAAACATTTATATTACAACATTCAAAAATAATGGACAACATTTAAATATACAAAAGTTATCAATTTTTTTACTCTTCTACTAGTCCATTTTCACTCTTGAACCTTGATATCATAATTGTGTAATCACCATTAACCTGGAATTATATAAAAGAAGTCAGATCATAAATATCAACAATGCAAGAAATCAAATAGAGTAGACTCCTTAACATTTGAAATTTAGATCATAAGTATTCAATGTCTATCATTTTCTAATGATTGCAGGTACATACAAAAAAGCGAAACAGACTACATGCTGATAAACTTAGAGATTTGGGTTTTGTCGAATTTAATTCTCAACTTAAAGCAAAATTTGGTACAAGTACAAGAGATGCTCTTTTAGCCCCTAGTAGTCATGAAGGGATGGTAGATGCATAGGTTGGTTGCTCTACAAAATCTAATGTTGATGGTACACTTTCAAACAAAGATACAGATGACGAAGTTTTCCCCGGAGAAGGATTAACTTGGGCAGAAGTTTCTAAAGCCATGGGAAATGAGGGGTATAAAAGACCTAAACGAGCTAAAACATATCATGGGAAAAGTTCATCAAGAAAGCGCAAATCACTTTTTGACGAAGAAGATGAATTAGATATGATGTCACATGAAGATACTTCATCATCTTTGTAATCTGATTCGGAGTTCGATGAAGAATAACTTATAAAATATATTAATGACTCTCTTCTTTCTACAGTATACTTGGTTTAGATTTAGAAATATAAATGGTCAAAACTTTGTTTTATTTTGATTTTACCATCGTGCACTTTTTTGCATGTTTTGTACAAGAATATATAACTTATTAAGAAATCATATTTAAAGTTCTGTTCTTTTGCATGTCTTTTGTTCTATGTTCTTTTATGGACGTATTACATACGTACACACATGTTTTCTATTCTATGCTATTTTTTTCTCTTGTCTTGTTATATATGTGTGACATTATATGTTAACTTATGATCATGACTCATACTTTCTTTATATTGTGCAGATCCAACTGTCCAAGATAGAAATGACATAGATGTTCTATCGAGCGATCGATGACAATGGTATATGGTGTGATTTTACAAATCAATTAAGCTTAAATTTTCATTTATTTCAGTATATGTAAATATTATTGCATAATCAAATTAATTTAAAACATGAAACATTGAAATATACACCGATATGGCCCCGAGATGAACTTCAAGGTCCGATATGTTAATCCGATATGCACTCGTTTCGTCCGAGATCTCCCCCGATACGATACCGAATCGCTAAAATCGTCGAGACGAAACAGGACCGATATCCGAGATTTAAAACCTTGAATGTACAAAGGCAAGAACAAGACCACCAGACAATGCAATACAGACCAGAAACAACATACAACACTTCTAACATGCACAGGTGAGCACATGAAAACAACATGCAACTAGGAGTTCAAAGGCAACCGGACTTTAGGCTACACATGTGTACAATGTGGTGCATGCAGCAAATCACACAAGCAAAGACAACGATGGAGCAGTGGAATAAGGCTACCTCTACATGCAGGCATCAGGCATAAGTAAAAGGATGGCACAAGTACACGTAGTCTAGGCAAACCATGGAACATAATACAAAGGCACCAAGTTTACTAGACCAGGTTAATGAAATGACTCAAAGCAATGAAATTTAACTTGAAGCCAATACAGACACCAGTTCTATATATATGTAATATACAAGACTACAAGAACAGAGGCATAAACATACTTACTTCATTCAGATGGAACGAGACCATGATAACAAAGCTTCATACATACTCATATGAACATAAATGCAACTAGGCTTAAAATGGAACCATACATGCTCAGGTTCAACCAACATGTACAGCCATACAACCAGACCAAACCAACCTAGAACAATGTAGACTTAAAATGAAAACAGCATGACATGCTCACAAATTCAATAACTCGACATAGAAATGACTATAATGCAACAAGACTTCAGAGAATACAAGTTCAATGCAATGGTCACTACATTCAGGTATGTACACTCGACCAAGCAACAATCAACTTATGTTTCAACACAATAGTGTACAAAGAAGCAACAACCAAGTGCAGATTCATGGGGACACACATCAAATCAGGCTCCAATAGGAATTTACGCCCAAAGAATCACACAAATATGAACACATATGAAAGCAAGCACTCGAAGTAACAGAGGATTCAACAGTTCGAACAAAGTCAAATGAATTTATTCAGAGGTCATAAAGAATCATACTTCAAAAAAATGGAACGACGAACCAGTAAAATAATCAAACAATAAACATCATTTTTTTAGAAAAATTGAAAATTGCCAGCAAAGAATGGAACAACAAGTCACTGATGTTTCATCAAATCAAGTTTATCTCAAACTATAAACATCTAATGAACAAGACATATGAGTAAAGAATGGAGCATATTCAAATATGTCACAAATATAATCGAAGGAAGATCAAGTCAGAAATCACAAGTTCGTTCGATCAAAAACCAATGAAAGTGATAAAATCATGAAAAATTCAAACCCAAGTATACGAACGAAATTATAGGGTTTTCACTTCTATAAATTAAACCCAAGATCATCATCGACATATCATCGAAGTCGAGAATAATAAAAATCGAAAAGGGGAAAGAATCACATACCAATTTCATATAATTTGGACTCGACAATGAAGCAACCGTGAGCACTCAAAGCCAGGAAGTTGATTGATAAAGAAAACCGAAGAAAAATTATCACTTTAATCAAACAATTTGAATCGGCGTCTTCAATTTGGAAGAAACCCTAATTTTTTTAAGAGCAACAAAAGGAACGACCGAATATTGCGCAAACAAAAACGGGAAGACATTCTCTACTTTATTTATTTGGGCCGGTTTTTCATTGGGATTCATTTATAATAATAGGGTTTCGATTTTTAGTGTTTATTTATAACTTTCTATTTTAAAATTTGTGTAAATTTCTAATTGTGTAACTAGGTACATACTACGGGGCGTAGTTTGAGAATTCGCAACTCAGTGGCTGAGTTGTGGCAGTGTTTTGCGCGTAAAGTTATGTTAATCGAGTTAGCGGGTGTTGGATGTTTATGTCTTTTTATAAGCATCTGATTACCTAATTTCTAATAGAAACCTTGGAGGCAGCACGTAGGAAAGTTATTATCGAAGCTGGGTAAAATTGTGTGTGCTCTTTACTGCATTACGTTTTGTTTTTGTTTTTATTTCCATATTACTTTTTAGTATCACACTTTTCACCCACCCCCTGCCCGCTAGGGTGAAAACGATCCTACACAAGGATCTTGCTAACCTTACAAGACTTACAATTGGTGCCTGAAGGTGGGAAGGGAGAAGCAACGATTCACCTGCTGTCAATCAGGTTAGGAAATTTTATCTTTGTAAACTTATTATTGGTAGAGATAAGCAAACTTTTTAGCAAGTAAATACAATTAGTGAATGTACAGAGGAGTTTTTCTCATATTTTATATTATTTTCCATAGTATAACTTGCACTTTAAAATGGATTGTGGTCTACCTTGTCATATAAAATCATGTATGCCCCTTGAGATTTATATTCAAATTGAAAATTTAAAAAATTGTAACGACCCATAATTTTCGACAATTAAAATTTGTTAACTTAGTAGGATTTGTAATTTAATAATTGGAAAGAATAAAAATTTGGGATTTATTAATGAAATAATAACTAAAAATGAAAGGTGACAATGTTAATTAAAGTTAATTATTAACAATTGAAATGAAATTCCAATAAAGGAAATAATGTAAATGTTATACTTGGTTTTAAATTGGACATGAGAAAACAAATGTAAATATTTAATTGACTAATGAAATAAATATTGTTAATGGTAATTGAATAAAATTACTGTTGTGTAAGCAATTGTAAAATTTGTTTGTATATAATGAATTTATAAATGTGATGAAAGGTTATTGGTAACAATTATTATATGTAACCTATTTATTTAGTCCATTAAATTTAATTAGAAATCAATTGCAATTAACTCCTTAAATTAGTGCAGTTAATGT
This sequence comes from Allium cepa, assembly GCA_030765085.1. NCBI lineage: Eukaryota > Viridiplantae > Streptophyta > Magnoliopsida > Asparagales > Amaryllidaceae > Allium > Allium cepa. The sequence goes on along the minus strand of CM060937.1, from coordinate 571,335,885 downwards.
AGGTAAGTTAATAATTCGAATGTTGATTAATTAGTGGAATAAGGTGTAATTAATTGTCGTTGATAATGGTAGTGGGGTAGTAGTAGTTATAACAATTAATTGTAAATAATAAACTTACAAATGTTATAAAGTGTAATTATGGTGACGGCTGTTGTTTGTTACCAATTTTCAATTTTCAGTGTTTCTATATTACTCTTCAAGTTGACATTTTCTTTTAACAACTTATCCTTTTCTAGTTTAGTTTTATCAAAATCAATAGCCATAGTCTCATTTTCAACCAAACTATTTTTAATTTTTTCTTGAGATAATTCTGGTTCCTCTTCTAATGTAAATGTGGTATGCGCGGTCATAAAAGAAGTCATTGTAATTCAATTACTTATTTTTTGTATGCATGCTATTGTTGGTTTGATGTTTGTAAGCCGTAAGTTGTTTATGTAAGAACAGTTTGTGTTTTTATTTCATGTGCTACGTTCGTTTGAGAGGATGAATTTTATGTGTTTGAATTGGATTACTCCACTGAAAGTAAGTTGAGAAATAATAACTGCTAAGTGATACGTAAATAGATACAAATGTAAGCTCGTGATGCATAAATCGTCATAAACATGTTCAACGATACATAATTCAATTACATAAAATGAACACCCAAATTTACATTTACTTCTCCCACAATCTACGAGGACTCAACTTGTCAAATGGTACGCCCTTATTCAATAGTGCGTCGCGATATCGCAGGTTCATTCCAAACGGGCAATTTCTGCTTGCATCTGAAGGGCATAAGCAACTCCCCTCGGACACATTTTCGGATCTTTCCATTTAAAAAAGTTACAACATTCAACATCGCTAGGCCATAACTTACTATTGTTGTACGATTCATAATGGTAAAAGCGACGGTCCACATTCCTTTCATTCTGACACATAACCACTTCACATTCATCTCTGCAATAACAAAGTACCCGAGACGGTGTCTGACTTGAACTAGCATTGTTAGGCTTACAACGAGCTAGCACATCCATTAATTTTCCATGAAGTGATTATAGCATTGATTCACTGCTAACCACGGCCAATGTTGATGTACTGCCACCCCTAGAGGGGGCAAGTTTTCAACCTGCGTCTCAGGGACGAAATCAACCTCAACATTTTCTTCATTAAGCGGCACAAAGCCTTGTTGCTGTTCAAATTCGTCATACATTTTCATCATCATCACGTCGTTAAGCTCCCAATTGTCCATTTTCAACAACCTTTTTCTTGAAAATATCAATGTTGGAATTAGCCTTAATTGCAAAAGATTAAACAAATTTAATAGTGCTTATGGAACTTACCTTCTTGTCAAATCTCTAAAAGATATTTGTTTTCGTCGGGAAATATAAAAATTGCGGAAGAGAGATGTGGCTTGGGTTTTGGGTTCTTTCTTTGGTATTTGGTAAAGTGAAATATGAGGAAGGTTGAAGGGTAGGGTTTCTGTTTTGAAACCCTGCACATTATGATGGCGACTTTTTAAAAGGCGCCTTCTCGCGGCTTTTGAAAAGTCATCCTAAAAGTGTACACAGTTTAAAAATAGAAACCCTCATCGCCATTTTAAACAACACACTAAACTTCACTACGATCAAAATTCAACATTTCAATCGAATTCAAACATCCAACATCCAACAACTCAAATTACAACATCCACCAATTCAACAATTGAATTCAAAATCCAGCATCTTACAATTCAAGAATTACGGTCCAATTCCGACATCCAACAATTCAACAAAACAACTAATCCCAATATTTGAACAATTCATTAAACAAAACAAAACCGGACAAATCATATCATCAACTTACACCATCCTCACTACTTCAACCTACGAAGTTATAGTGGAGTTCGTCTTGGTTTCCTCATAGACAGTGGAATTTCATCCGACGAATCCATCTCTTCACTTGCTTACATAGGATCTATAGGCTGTGAAGGGCGGGGAGCAACTTCAAACTGTGTTTCTTGAGATGAAGAAGTGCCTTTTTGATGTCTCTGTCGCTGATATGTACGAGTAGTAGAGGGAACGTCGTGGGCTTCTATGGCATGTTCGATGAGCGCCTATGGAGGAGGTGGAGGAGGCGGTGGAGGCGGTCTTGGTCTTGTTAATTTGTTCCTCCCCAAAATATATTTTGAGACGCGTTTTACACTAAAGCATTTCCCTTAGGAACCTCTTGTGAAAGCTCGTCCACAATCTCGATCGCACGGTAAATGCCGTTCGCGTGCCATAACATAAAATAAATGGAAAAATATAAATTTCAAATATTTGAATAAAGATTGTACGTACTACGTACCGCATTCCTTTCGAGGGGGCGCTTTGGGAGTGTAAGGGTATGCAACAATGGGAGACGGTGCAGGTGGCTTGATGGCACAAATAACATATCAACATGTTATGTTCCAGTACCAAGACAGATATTCTTCTCCGGACAATGTGAACTTGCGTTGCAGTTGTGTGTGCATGTAGCGCTTGATCAATGTCTCAATCGCCATAGCATACTTTCCAGCTTCAATATCAATTCTATAATGCGGTGGTTGTTCCGGTAAATACTGGGTCATATCAAACTGCCTCATCACTCGGTCAGGAAGATGATAGGCGACATCATTAAAGCAAATAAAAGGAACACGAGCAGTCCACAGCTGAATGGAAGTGGTACATAAGTGTAACGTTGCGATTTTTCGTCGCTTGAAAACCGACATCAATACGTCCACTGTATCAACTGCCGAGCAATCGAAGGCCGGAAAACCGAAATGTTATGGTTAAAGAAGAAGAAAAAGATAGAAGAAGGGAGAAAAAGATAGAACAGAACAGAAAGAAACAACAGAACAATATCAGAATCTCACAATCGCAGCGGAACAACATATAATAGATAAATGAATAATCTTTAAAACAAAGAACTATATCAGTTATTACATTACATCATATTACATAACATTATCAGAGTGTACAATAACAACAACAACAGCGGAAAAGAAATATTATATAGTAGGGAATACACCATGCCATCCAGCTTGCCTCCAGCAACTCCTGAATTCCAGAATATCCTGATAAACCTGATTCTTGACTTCCCGTGTGGAAATTGGTGAGCACCCAGAGTTTAGGAAGGAAAACAATAAACTCCGAGTCAGTCCTAGGACTGGTGTGAGAACTTAAAACAGCTTATCTTTAAAACAAAGAACAGGATAATTTTAAAATAGATTCGCAATGTTTTTTGGAAAATGAGACTACCATAAGGCCTCCCGCACACACACACAATGCAAACGCAAAATCGGAGGAGATTTCTCCTTATGATAGTCAAGGATGCTTGATACGCATTAAAAAGAAACATTTGATATTATTACTAGTGCATAGTGTAGGAAAAAATCATTTCGAAAGTAAAGATATAAATCTTAGCCAATATACGACCATTATCGTATGCCTACTGTAGCTACCATGTTTAATAGCAGGTTACCGCCACATTCCATGGCAGGTAATACAACTAAAACCGTACAAGGCTTGTATTGTTTCTTTGGATTTTCCAACAAATGGTCAGGCTAAGGAACTTCCTACTGCCACATGGGATTGCCTCTGGCGGGACGTCCCGAGAACTTAACCAGCTCTCTGCCAACACAAGGCCGGGTTACCTTTGTCACCAGGTAACTACTACACGAATATGCCATCCCCCAGTCCCTTTGGACCTTTATCCGAGCGCTCGATAACCAACATCACACAGTAATAAATATGGTGTGTCAACATGAGTAAGTATCTAGGCTCCATACCATGATACCACCCTTTCCAAAAGGAACTGACATACCCTAAATGGCGCGACCCTCATAACCTTGCCGCATATTCCTGTTTTGACCATTTCCGAGGAGTGAGGTCTGACGAAGTCTCGTCCACAAAGCCACGCTTTAATCAACAAATGATCGATAAATAGTCATCACACAGCAACACTCAGCATGCCACATTACCAAATTGGGAATATATCGCTGATAACCATCAACTACATAACCTCTAAGGGTGTTAAGCTAAGAGAATAAATTCTCCGCCACCAACGGAAATATATTTGAAAGAATTCTTCTTTATATCTCAAAATGTAATGTCAGACATGTAACCATACAAGTCTGTTCCGGGTTCGAACAGAACCGAAGGCACTTCCAAAGAAGCCCTTGCAATCCGGGTATTCACAATCCCGATAAAACTTCCCATCACAAAGGAAATCTCCAAACCGTAACTAACGCTGCGAAGACAGTCGATAGGTTATCCTATCATTTTCACAAATACCCGGTCTTCAACACCGGTCTTCAAATGCTATCCATTACGACTTATCATTATTCGGAATGGGTTATACGACACCAAAGTCCTTTCCCGGCTAACCCGAATAATGAGCGTTTATTTTAAAATAAGTGTGGCATTCAAATTCAAGCAAATCACAACAAATACCTATTTAAAGGTAAATATTAATAGTCGGTTATTTAACTATCAATAGGTATGCACAACATCACCAGATTACAAATAATTTTCCAAATTATTTATTTCCCAAAAATATCTTTACAAGATATTTTCAATACTTCAAAAATAAATCAATGTTTATTTTTAAACAAATTTCTCCTTTACTTTATAAATTCCATAGTGAATTTATATTTCCAAATTATCTACTGGTATACGATTTTCAAATCGATTTCTAGTATTTATTTTCAATTTATCTTTAAAAGATAAAATCTCAAACATTCACTTAATATTGGAAAAATATTTCCATACTTATTTAACAATAAGTAATTCACCAAGCTATTTATTTTCAACATTTTGAAAATATTCAATATACTTAAATTCAAATTAAGTATATATTTTATTCTTTCAGGAAAACATCTTCTTAAACACATTTATTTGGGTCAAAACGAATGTTACGTAAAACATCGTTACGACAACCCAAAATCACTAGTATAGGGATTCGAACTTAAAATAGATATATAAATCCCAAAACAATATAAAACATTTCCTTTCGGAAATCATTTACTATAACAACAGTGTTATAGTCCAACATTTCCTTCTATTTCTCGAAACATCTATTTCAATCATAAATGTTGAAATCTATGGTTTCGATAGTTAATCCATTTTAAAACATATTTAAAACAATTAACTTCATTTTATAATATCACTTCCCCAATAACATATCCATTTTCTTTAATAATACATTCACGATCCAAAATCGTGAATATACTCCCGATCCAAACTCTTTATTATTACACATATTATACAAAAGATAATTCGCTATCCAAAATCGCGAATATATCCCCTTTAATAAACTTCTATGTTTAATTCACCAAATTTAATTGATTTCGGATTTATAAACAATTGTTTATAAATTCCATTTCTATTTATAAAAACTTCGATTTATAGATCTCCTTTATTAACCACTTCAATTCATAACTCAATTTTATACCAAAAATCTAATTTACAAGTTAACTACTTATAAGTCCTTTATTTTACAAAAGTCTATTCATTTTAAAATTTCACAATTTATAAATCTATAAATTTCATTCACTTATGAAATCCATTTTTTATTTCATTTTTAAACTCGTTTTATAATTCCAATATTTTAATTTATAAATATTAATGTGACGACCCGGAAATTTTAACAAGTTAAATTGGAATAATTAATTGATTTTAAAATATTTAAAAGTTAATTTTAACATGAATTCAAGATATCAATATTTACTTGAAAATTAAATCATTGAATTGTATAGTTTAAATATTGAATTTAATAATTGAAAATTTGGTAAACTGTTGAATCTGAAATTTCTAAGCCTGTTTAAAATAATTTGAAGGTTTATAAAATTTATAACGATGATACTGAAAATAATAGAATGGTTGGAATTTAAATTAAAGGTGATTCGTTCAATTTTAATAATATATCGTTTAAATCGATATTTAAAAATAGCCTTCCGAGGCATAGTCTCGGAATTCGATGAAACATGTTCCATCGGATCCGTAATAGTTAGTTATTATCGGATTTCAATTTTCGTAGCAATCAGAGTTGTCGTTTGACCCTGGCAGCTCGAAACGCTTAGATTTATTTTAATCGATTTAATTTAATATCGATCGTTTAATTCCGTAACTCACACAGACATTCAAATTAGCCTCTGAAACACGTTCCATTGTATTCAGAACGCGAGTAAAACCTTATGAATGTAAGTCGGCATGTTTGATTTGGATTTCGGGATTCCGCGTTATGCATCGTGATATTTTCAAATATTTTATTATAATCAGGCGCGTTCGAGAAGCTACTCCTACCTTTATTACTTTACGCCCTAGCTCCTCTATCTTCAGGAGTTTGAGAAAAAAAGAAAAAAAAAGGGCGACCGAACGAAATTAAATCTCCTCACCCTACCGCTGTCTCAGTGAGGTCGCGTGGCCTCGACTCAGTGGCGTTGCGTTGTGGTGGAGCTCGGCTGCGAGCGAGGCGAGGTCGCGATCGACTTGTGGGATGCGACGCGTTCAAGAAGGTGAGGGGGCGAGCATGTGAACGGCGACAAGGCGTGAGCTAGGCCATCGCTGCAGTGATTTTGAGGATGCTTGATCGCGACTCGTACGGCGACAGCTCGAGCAATCGAAGTCGAGCTTCAGGGAGGATGATCTAGGGTTTGCCGTGACTTGGTGGGTTCGTGATGATAGGGCTGCTGCGTTGATTTGGGGGCGGTGTGCTGTGGGTTGTCAACGCGAAGTTGTGACGTGGGTTCATCGCTTTGGTAAGACAGCAAGGTACTTGCATTTAAAATTAAATTGATTTAAATAAATGAATAGATATAAATATGTAAATTTTTATTTCTGTTTTTACAGTAAGGAAATTTTTAATAGTTCTATAAAAAAAAGAATAAATTGTTTACCGATGATTAATTTATTAGTTAACCCGCTTAATTATTTTTAGATTGGTAAAAGGGAAAACTGGGTTAAAAATTTAGATTTATTTGGTTGAATTAAATCATTAGTTAAAATTAAACTATTAAACATTGGTTAATTGTTTGCTTAAATCGAATATTGATAAGTGGTATAAATATTATACAAGGTCCAAAATTGAAGGAAACAAATCGAGATCAGATTTGGATTTGCAAAATCGAAGGTGAGTAAATCTCATGCTTTTGGATTTCTATTTAAATATAACTAATTAAATTTAAATATTTGGTTGAATTATTGAATTGATGTGCACTGTGAATTGATGATGTGACCTTGGTTTGGATGATTCTCGGGTTAGTTGTGGTTTGACTCGAATATTGGGGTTTAAGTTGTTTAAACTTAACTCATGATTAAGAAACTGTTTTATTTTTAAGTTAATAACAGCTTAATGAATTGTGTTTCATTAAAATGGTAAAGTAATTAAACAAATAATTAATTAATTCAATTAAGTATTAATTTGGGTTAATGAATCTAGTAATTAATGGGTGGACTTAATTGATTAATTAAGTTTAAGTTAATTAGTCAAGTGTAAGTAATTCAGAATAATCGTTGGATGGTTTGGTAAAACAAATACCTAATGAAATTAGTAAAATATAAGGGGAAATAATTAGTTAATATAATTTAACGATGTAATTGAAGATTGATTAATTAAGATGAATTTATCAGTAATAAGTGACTTATGGGAAGTTAATTAGTATAAATAATGGAGGATTAATGTAATTAAATAATTAATTTATTCATGAAGTAATTAAGATTTCTTAACGATATTGGCTGAGACTGATCTATATTATGAAATTAACTTAAGATAATTACTTGAATGTAATTGAAATCAAATAATCCAGGGTGATTAATCAAGATAAATAGTGAACGGTTGACTAATTAATTGATTTGGAATTAATTAATATTGAATGAAGGAATCTAAATGAATATGGTTAGAAATTCAATTAGAATCAATTGAATTAAATTGTATGAGATTAAGCATTGCTTATGGATGACTGAATGGTATTGGGTGTTTTAAATAAGTTGATATCTCTAATGTGAAATGTTGTGTTCTTCACTTGGATATCTTGGAATAGGATGACATGAGACTCTAAGAGACCGGGGTCGGGTATTGGGAAATACCCGAATCCACTTCGAATTTTGTAAATTGCTTTGTGAAATAAATAGACAGGAATGAAATGTTTTAAGTGGATTGGATTATTTTATCTAAGTTTGGTACTTAGAAATTTATATGTGAAATAAGTGTTGTCCATAGCAACTTGTGAATTGATATAAGTTACCCGGGTTTATATGAGTTGTTTTTTTTGGTATTCCATGTTAGTTGGTTTTACTCACGCTGGTTTCCAGCCTGACCCGGGTGTTACTTTGGTGTAATGCTTGGGTCAGACCGAGTATTACAGATTTTCAGGTAGGAACGTTCTGGAGCTCAGGAGGCGGGCAGGATGACATTATCGCTTAGAAAATTTCCGCTGTAATTATATTATTGTAATTCTGTGATAAATTGATTGTATATGACCAGAATTTGAATATATGTGAAACTCTAATGTATTGAAATGTAATCAACAGATATAGTATTCTTTTGTAAACTATTATTATTTATTATTATATTTTATCCGCTGCGATTGTGAGATGTTTGATGTTTCTGTTCTTCTTCTTCTATCTTTTTCTTCTTTCTCATAACTATCTGGAATTTTCAGGTTTGAAAATTTCGGGTCGTTAAAATTAATCTTAGAAATCTTTTATATAAACCGTTTATAATAATTCAAAAATCTCAATCTAAATAAACCAATCCTTTTAATAATTTACAAAATGTTATTTAAAACTTATATAACTCCAATATCATACTTAAGTGTTATTTTCCAAAAATATAACTTTTATAACAATAAAATTATAATGTTTATTTATTTTAACAATTCAAAATTTAATAAAACGTATACTTTCAAAAATTACTATAAAATTCTTTTTAAAATCAAAATCATTATTTTAAAACTTAAAAAATGGATCCGATGATGCAACAACACCAAATAGTCAATCACGACAACAAAGACATTATATATTAGTATATGATAATCAACAAATATCACAATATCTGCAAATAAATCAATACAGTTGAGGAATCCAGTTGGATCCCTCCAACCTGTTTCCTTGCATCCAAAAATGTTAGCACAATACCAATTCCACTTCAAGACGAAATATCGCGGTATATGGGATTTATAAAATACTATCCGCTATTATGCGGCGCAATAGGGTCTCATCCGCTATATAATGCGGGAAAATCAACTCCAAGTACATAAATAATACCAATTTCACTTCGTAGTGAAATATTCGCGGTATATGTTTTTAATAAATAACCTCCGCTTACTAACGACGTATAATATCTATTTAACGCAATAGATAACAAATTTCCATCCAATCACACAATCAGCAATTTTAAATTTAGCTATTTAAAATTTAAATCGAAACAATTCGATTGAGTGAGAAGTTCTCACCTCACTTTTAATTCAGTTTCCGCGTTTTATTTAGAATAAAATTAAACACGCGTTTAATTTTACCTGAAATTTTCACTAGCTCCAAACGACTCCAATCCAGTTCCATCGCGTAGTGTTCGACAAAACGATTGCAACGCAATTTGTTTCGTAATTTTTCGACCTCGTATGACCAAAATATAGCATTACAAAGATTACACGATTTAACATAATTAAATATCACAAATTTATTTTTAATTTTATAACCTAAATGTCATCACGGCCGTCCATTTCCCTTTTGCAACATCATGGCCGCACGATCCCTTTTCTTCCCTTACAGGTTTCGAACGCGAGCCGAGATACCCATAGCCGCCCACTTCCCCAAATTCACGCGACGAACACGAGCGCTTCCAAGTCGATCAAGCACCATCACGTGAAGCGCCACCACGAACTCCACCACCAGCCAAAAAAACGGCAAACTCGGCCTCACCGCTTGCGTGCAAAACGAGGCCGAACGCGACGACTACATGCTCGATTTCTGGCCACCACGTTGCGAATTAGGCGATCACAGCCGCTGAAATCGTAGAGCTCGTGAAGCTCTACAATGTTCTAGTTAAAGTCGAAGCGTAATAACTTGTAGATTGGAAGAAATCTAGGAGGAAACGAAATCAAATTCTGGCCGTAGAAAACAATGGTGGCGGCCTGCAGCTCAAAACCCTAGGGTTTTATTTCCTTTGCAAAAATGAAATATAAAGTGGCTTTTATAGAAAATTCAACGAACACTATTCATCCAAATTTTTCCGAACTCCAAACGAAGCGTGCCGGTTGGCGTTTCTAAGGTTTACCCCACGTTCCGAGCACAATGGAATGTGTTTCAGAGGCTAATTCGATCATCTATGCGAGTTACGGCAATAAACGATCGATTTTAAATTAAATATTTAAACCAATTTCTATGCGTTTTGGCTTGCCCTGGACAAACCGTAAATCCGATTGACACGAAATTTGAAACCATGCAATAATAGCACATTACAGATCCGATGAAACTGGTTTCGTCGAAATCTGAGACTGTTTGAAAAATGTCTATTTTAACTCGTCAATTAAATATTAAAATATTCAATTTTCACAAATTAACTTTTACATCAATTTTAAAAGTTCACAAACATCGTTCTAACTCCAATATGATTAAATAAAATTTTACAAATCATTTTTAATCATGTTAATCCCAATTTTCAATTATTTCTGTAATTTCAACTATTAAATTATCAATTTAATTATCCAATTAAATCCAATTATTCGAAATAAAATTTATTCGACTGTTAATTTCACTTGTTAATATTTAAAATCAATTAAATATATAAATTTTAATTAACAAAATTGCTGGGGCTTTACAAACTTCCCCCCTTAAAAGAATTTCGTCCTCGAAATTGCCAAGTAAGAAAGAGTCACAGAATCCATTAACTTTTCAAAAAAAACCGTTCAAGTTAGATTTTACAATTCTCTTAAGTGTTTAACTTTCCCAAAATTCATAGTTAAACTTCATACAATAACTTTACCAAGTTTTCAAATCATACTTAGTTATAGTTTTCAAAAAATTTCAAAATTTTCAAAAATATTCTAACGCCTTAAATTTTCGAAAAAATTCGCCAAAGTCTCCTTTGCTCGGCTCGATCCGAAAAAGAAATGATAGTATATATATCACAAATATACGTCTCATCAAGTGATGAGGCATCCCGTAGGGAAAAAAGTGTAAAAGTACAGTATGTAATCCGAGACATGCACCTTATTTATTGTCAGCGAGCGTATACGGCTAATATAGCGCGAAAGCGAGCTCCAAATGCGAAGCATAAGCCATCCGCGCCTCCTATACACTCAATCAAACAAATGAGAACATGTATATATGAAAATAATATCAATATACAACATATAGCAACATAACAACTACATATGCCAATATGGCAAATGCAACAAAAACAACAAATGCAACCATTAAACAACTATCATACAATTAACATCCAACAAATCAATATTCTTTCATTTCTCATTAACATTCAATGAATTGGTTTTTTCAATTTAATCACATTTGATTCATTAACATTGGATGTTTTTACTAACATTCATTTATTCATATTCAAGTTGGTTTACATTCACCAATTAAATTCACATTAGTTCACTTTCAATCCAAATCAAATTCAATTCTATTCAAATTTATTTACTTCCAATTTGGATTCAATTACATAACTTTCAATTTCTATCCATTCAATTGCATATGAACTTTTATTCAATCAATTAACAATAATCTAACAACCAATGTATATCCAAAACAACCAAATTTATTCACTTTACCTTCAATTTGGTTTAACACTTTTAGTTAACTTTAATGAATTAATACTTACATCCATTATTCCATATTAATTTATTTACATTCAATTGATTTATAAATCCAATTTCTAATTCATTTTGCATTTCAAGTTGAATTTCGTTTATATAACTCAAGTTCATATTCTTAATGACTTCATTTCATTAATTCACTTATTAGTTTACTTTGACACCAAAATCAACTTCTTTCAACATCCCTTAAGTTATATTTCATTTCAACTTCATTTACATTTTATTTCCACTATACAACTTAAGTTCACTTCTTATTTATTTCAAATTCTATTTCATTTAACTTTTACTTAAGTCAAATTCATATCAACATTCAAATTCATATTTCATTTTACTTAACAAAATTGTTTAACCATTTTAACTATTGGTTTCACTTACATTTACTCATTTTCTAAGTTATACAACTTATACATTTAAACTTCCAAATCCATTTACTTATCCAAAGCTAAATTTATTATCTCATACAATAAGTTCAAAATTCATTTCACTTATATTCATCAATTTCAACTTGGATTTTTAAATTTTCAAATTTGTGTATCATAAAAAAACTTCAATTTCAATTTACTATGGTTGAAAAGCCATCACACATAAACTTGAAAATGATACTGATGATGCTGCAGTCATCACCCTTATTATTTTCCAGTGACAATAGTGAATTCAGTGCTTTAAATTCTTTCAAAAATTTTCCTTTTCAGTGTTTATAAATCACATTTATAATTTTTCTTTTTCCTCATATAGTTTCACTATTTATATATAAGATTATTTTACAATTGTAAATCATTTTCATTATAATTCCATATTTATAATTCATTTGCTTATACAATTCATTCTTTTACAACTGTTGTTTTCATTTAACTTATTCAAACAACATTTATTGACTTATATATATATATATATATTTATATTTTCAACAACCAAGCAATCAATTATATACACTTTAGTAATTCCTGAAAAATTATTTCCTTTATATAAAAATATAATCAAGGTAAAATTATTTCATTTACCCAAATTCAAAACAATATCGTGCCGAATTGTTCTGAACGAGTGTTTAGAGATCCCTATCGATAGAGCTGTACAGACTATACCGACCAGAATCCATATACCACTCAAAAAACTGATCATCACAACATAAAACAACTTTATTTTCACTAACAAAAATGCGCTCATAGCTATTATTACCCTCAAACTCATTCTAGAGTACTACTGACTCTATCTCCTATGAGTAATTCCCAACAGAGCCAAGGTTGTCACTTAACCAAATGCTCTAATACCAAATGCAACGTTGCGATTTTTCGTCGCTTGAAAACCGACATCAATACGTCCACTGTATCAACTGCCGAGCAATCGAAGGCCGGAAAACCGAAATGTTATGGTTAAAGAAGAAGAAAAAGATAGAAGAAGGGAGAAAAAGATAGAACAGAACAGAAAGAAACAACAGAACAATATCAGAATCTCACAATCGCAGCGGAACAACATATAATAGATAAATGAATAATCTTTAAAACAAAGAACTATATCAGTTATTACATTACATCATATTACATAACATTATCAGAGTGTACAACAACAACAGCGGAAAAGAAATACTATATATTAGGTAATACGCCATGTCATCCAGCTTGCCTCCAGCAACTCCTGAATTCCAGAATATCCCGATAAACCTGACTCTTGACTGCCCGTGTGGAAATTGGTGGGCATCCAGAGTTTAGGAAGGAAAACAATAAACTCCGAGTCAGTCATGCGACTGCTGTGAGAACTTAAAACAGTTTATCTTTAAAACAAAGAACATGATAATTTTAAAATATATTCGCAATGCTTTTTGGAAAATGAGACTACCATAACGCCTCCCGCAAACACACACACACACACACAATGAAAACGCATAATCAGAGGAGATTTCTTCTTATGATAGTCAAAGATGCTTGATACGCATTAAAAGGAAACATTTGATATTATTACTAGTGCATAGTGTAGGAAAAAATCATTTCGAAAGTAAAGATATAAATCTTAGCCAAGATACGACCATTATCGTATGCCTACTATAGCTACCATGTTCAATAGCAGGTTACCGCCACATTCCATGGCAGGTAATACAACTAAAACCGTACAAGGCTCGTATTGTTTCTTTGGATTTTCCAACAAATGGTCAGGCTAAGGAACTTCCTACTGCCACATGGGATCGCCTCTGGCGGAACGTCCCAAGAACTTAACCAGCTCTCTGCCAACACAAGGCCGGGATACCTTTGTCACTAGGTAACTACTACACGAATATGCCATCCCCCGGTCCCTTTGGACGTTTATCCGAGCGCTCGATAACCAACATCCAACAGTAATAAATATAGTGTGTCAACATGAGTAAGTATCTGGGCTCCATACCATGATACCACCCTTTCCAGAAGGAAATGACATACCCTAAAGGGCGCGACCCTCATAACCTTGCCGCATATTCCTATTTTGACCATTTCCGAGGAGTGAGGTCTGACGAAGTCTCGTCCACAAAGCTACGCTTTTTCACAAAGCCACGCTTTGATTAACAAATGATCGATATATAATCATCACACAGCAACACTCAGCATGCCACATTACCAAATTGGGAATATATCGCTGATAACCTTCAACTACATAACCTCTAAGGGTGTTAAGCTAAGAGAATAAATTCTCCACCACTAACGGAAATGTATTTGAAAGAAATCTGCTTTATATCTCAAAATGTAATGTCAGACATGTAAGCATACAAGTCTGTTTCGGGTTCGAACAGAACCGAAGGCACTTCCAAAGAAGCCCTTGCAATTCGGGTATTCACAATCCCGAAAAAACTTCCCATCACAAAGGAAATCTCCATACCGTAGCTAACGGTGCGGAGACAATCGATAGGTTATCCTATCGTTTTCACAAATACCCGGTCTTCAACACCGGTCTTCAAATGCTATCCATTACGACGTATCATTATTCGGAATGGGTTATACGACTCCAAAGTCCTTTCCCGGCTAACCCTAACAATGAGCGTTTGTTTTAAAATAAGTGTGGCATTCAAATTCAAGCAAATCACAACAAATACCTATTTAAAGGTAAATATTGATAGTCGGTTATTTAACTATCAATGGGTATGCACAGCATCACCAGATTCCAAATAATTTTCCAAATTATTTGTTTCCCAAAAATATCTTTACAAGATATATAATTTCAATACTTCAAAAATAAATCAATGTTTATTTTTAAACAAATTTCCCCTTTTCTTTATAAATTCCATAGTGAATTTATATTTCCAAAATATCTTCTGGTATGCGATTTTCAAATCGATTTCTAGTATTCATTTTTAATTTATCTTTAAAAGATAAAATCTCAAACATTCACTTCATATTGGAAAAACATTTCCATACTTATTTAATAATAAGTAATTCACCAAGCTATTTATTTTCAACATTTTGAAAATATTCAATATACTTAAATTCAAATTAAGTATATATTTTATTCTTTCAGGAAAACATCTTCTTAAACACATTTATTTGGGTCAAAACGAATGTTACGTAAAACATCGTTACGACAACCCAAAATCACTAGTATAGGGATTCGAAATTAAAATAGATATATAAATCCCAAAACAATATAAAACATTTCCTTTCAGAAATCATTTACTATAACAATAGTGTTATAGTCCAACATTTCCTTCTATTTCTTGAAACATCTATTTCAATCATAAATGTTGAAATCTATGGTTTCGATAGTTAATCCATTTTAAAACATCTTTAAAACAATTAACTTCATTTTATAATGTTACTTCCCCAAAAACATATCCATTTTCTTTAATAATACATTCACTATCCAAAATCGTGAATATACTCCCGATCCAAACTGTTTATTATTACACATATTATACAAAAGATAATTCGCTATCCAATATCGCGAATATATCCCCTTTAATAAACTTCTATGTTTAATTCACCAAATTCAATTGATTTTGGATTTATAAACAATTGTTTATAAATTCCATTTCTATTTATAAAAACTTCGGTTTATAAATCTCCTTTATTAACCACTTCAATTCATAACTCAATTTTATACCAAAAAACTAATTTACAAGTTAATTACTGTAAGTCCTTTATTTTACGAAAATCTATTCATTTTAAAATTTCACAATTTATAAATCTAAAAATTTCATTCACTTATGAAATCCATTTTTTATTTCATTTTAAAACTCGTTTTATAATTCTAATATTTTAATTTATAAATATTAATCTTAGAAATCTTTTATATAAACCGTTTATAATAATTCAAAAATCTCAATTTAAATAAACCAATCCTTTTAATAATTTACAAAACGTTATTTAAAACTTATATAACTCCAAAATCATACTTAAGTACTATTTTCCAAAAATTTAACTTTTATAACAATAAAATTATAATGTTTATTTATTTTAACAATTCAAAATTTAATAAAACGTATACTTTCAAAAATTACTTTAAAATTCTTTTTAAAATCAAAATCATTATTTTAAAACTTCAAAAATGGATCCGATGATGCAACAGCACCAAATAGTCAATCACGACAACAAAGACATCATATATCAGTATATGGTAATCAACAAATATCACAATATCTGCAAATAAATCAATAAAGTTGAGGAATCCAGTTGGATCCCTCCAACCTGTTTCCCTGCATCCAAAGATGTTAGCACAATACAAATTCCGCTTCAAGACGAAATATTGCGGTATATGGGATTTATAAAATACTATCCGCTATTATGCGGCGCAATAGGGTCTCATCCGCTATATAATGCGGGAAAATCAACTCCAAGTACATAAATAATACCAATTTCACTTCGTAGTGAAATATTCGTGGTATATGTTTTTAATAAATAACCTCCGCTTACTAACGGCGTATAATGTCTATTTAACACAATAGATAACAAATTTCCATCCAATCACACAATCAAGCAATTTTAAATTTAGCTATTTAAAATTTAAATCGAAACAACTCGATTGAGTGAGAAGTTCTCACCTCGCTTTCAATTCAGTTTCCGCGTTTTATATCGAATAAAATTAAACGCGCATTTAATTTTACCCAAAATTTTCACTACCTCCAAACGACTCCAATCCAGTTCCATCGCATAGTGTTCGACAAAACGATTGCAACGCAATTTGTTTCGTAATTTTTCGACCTCGTATGACCAAGATATAGCATTACAAAAATTACACGATTTAATATAATTAAATTTCACAAATTTATTTTTAATTTTATAACCTAAATGTCATCACGGCCGTCCATTTCCCCTTTGCAACATTGTGGCCGCACGATCCCTTTTCTTCCCCTATAGGTTTCGAACGCGAGCCGAGATACCCATAGCCGCCCACTTCCCCAAATTCACGCGACGAACACGAGCGCTTCCAAGTCGATCAAGCACCATCACGTGAAGCGCCACCACGAACTCCACCACCAGACAGAAGGACGACGAATTCGGCCTCACCCCTTGCACGTAAAACGAGGCCGAACGCGATGACTACATGCTCGATTTTTGGCCACCACGTTGCGAATTAGGCGATCACAGCCATTGAAATCGTAGAGCTCGTGAAGCTCTACAATGTTCTAATTGAAGTCGAAGCGTAATAACTTGTAGATTGGAAGAAATCGAGGAGGAAACGAAATAAAATTCTGGCCGTAGAAAACAATGGTGGCGGCCTGCAGCTCAAAACCCTAGGGTTTTATTTCCTTTGCAAAAATGAAATATAAAGAGGCTTTTATAGAAAATTCAACGAACACTATTCATCCAAATTTTCCCGAACTCCAAACGAAGCGTGCCGGTTGGCGTTTCTAAGGTTTACCCCGCGTCCCGAACACAATGGAACGTGTTTCGGAGGCTAATTCGATCATCTGTGCGAGATACGGCAATAAACGATTGATTTTAAATTAAATCGATTTAAACCAATTTCTATGCGTTTTGGCTTGCCCCAGACAAACCGTAAATCTGATTGACACGAAATTTGAAACCATGCAATAATATCACATTACGGATCCTATGAAACTAGTTTCGTCGAAATCCGAAACTGTTTGAAAAATGGCTATTTTAACTCGTCAATTAAATATTAAAATATTCAATTTTCACAAATTAACTTTTAAATCAATTTAAAAGTTCACAAACATCGTTCTAACTCCAATATGATTAAATAAAATTTTACAATTCTTTTTTAATCATGTTAATCCCAATTTTCAATTATTTCTGTAATTTCAACTATTAAATTGTGGATTTAATTATCCAATTAAATCCAATTATTCGAAATAAAATTTATTCGACTGTTAATTTCACTTGTTAATATTTAAAATCAATTAAATATACAAATTTTAATTAACAAAATTTCTGGGGCGTTACAATAAGTTTGGTAGATCTCCAAGTACACCTGTATATGGGGTCCAAGTCATAGAATGATAGTCTAGCACATTGAACTCATTACGGTAGAAGGCAACATGATGCCTTGGCAATAAAACAGTGCTTTTAGGTCCTACACACCTATAGAAATATAAAATTGTAACTTATCAAATCCGAACAAATATACATACTATACTATGGAATTAATTATATTTGGCACCGTATGACAATGATAAATCAATCGCCCTCCTATTCCTTATGGTTATTCTACCTACAGGCAGATAAGTCCAACACCAAAGCTGCAAATAATATTAGACACATGATTTCAGCTGGATAAGAAAATATTAAATAACTGACGGCGAAAGTAAATAATAGAAATACCTGTACTAGACTCACACAACCACCAATGCTTGCGCACTCTTGTAAAGCAAGCCTCGTCAACTCGCAGTACGTATACGCTATAACTGCACTGCCCCAAGAATACTAGTGATAAACATCAAGTTTTCTAAAAATGAAAGTCATCTAAGCCATATCCGTGTCTTCGAATGATCGCACATCAACCTCGAGCAAATAATATACAATAAAACGGCTCTGCCTCGTTGCTGAATCTAAATCTCCGTGGAATCTACTGGTATGTCATCCGCAAATTATTGCCTAAACCATCTTATCTGTATCATTTCGTTTCACCACCACACCTCTGCTAGAGGAGTTAAACGTAGGAGCTCTTGGCATAAACTAAGGTAATCAACTGGATCGGGGTTGGTCAATGGAGCACTGTCTATGAGTATGGCAAACAAGCACGCAACATCACCCAACGTGATAGACATCTTCCTAGTACGTACGCGAAATGTAGATGTTTCTGGCCTCCTTCTATCCGCCAAAGCAGTGATAAGATGACGATGATCCAATTGGATGTGCCACACCCTAAAAACCAGTCCAAATCCAGCTTGGTCTATCAATTGTATAATGCCTCGATGAGCAGATGTTACTTTATTCATTTTAGACCAATGATCTACGGTTCCATCTTTAGTATTGCTCTGTCAAAATATCACAAAATTATCATCAACATGTGCCATATAATATTATTCAATATTTGTACATTTCAAAAACTAAGAATTTTACTGCGGCGAATTCCGCATGCCGTTGTTGCAAATATATGACAGATCCATCGACAGGCCCAGATAGCATCTCGAAGTGATCTACACATATATAAGTTAACAAGATTTTCAAATTTATTTTCCAACATTAACACTATGAATTTAGACATTGTTTTTCAACAATTTAACAATGATTTCATCCATGCTAAGATATTTCAACAATTAATGATTGCTTAAAAATCCTAAAATTCAATATTTTGCAATTTTCTTCAAAATCCTAAATTGAAAGAAATTTGATTTATCCATACCTACAGGTGCATCCCGCGTTGAAGAGCTTGCCATCTTCTGATTTGTTGAAAAAAATGCTAAATATTTTAGGCTATGGACGAATATTTCAGATCTGAGGGATTTTGGATTTTTTGGAGATGAAGAGAAAATGAGAAAGTGACAGAGGAAAAATACGGGGTTCTGGTTTTGTAACAGAACCCCGTTTGGGCATCTTTTGAGAAATCGTCCACCGACGACTTTTCAAATGTCGTCCAATTTTTTTTAAACATGTAGGTGACTTTTGGGAAGTCGCCGGTGGACGGCTTATCAAAAGTCGCATACTTTTTTTTGGAAACATTTTTTGTAACGGCGATTTTTAGAAAGTCGTCAGTACGTTTTGGCCAGCTCAAAACTGAATTGACCAAAACAGGGCTAAAGTTGATATTAGTTTTTAAAGTGGGTTGTTTGCGATAATTAGTTTTAAAAGGGGGCTAAATTGAAAAAAGAAATCCGAAATTTTATAGCATATAACCATATAAATAATTATTTCAGTATTAATTGAAAGCTCCCTAGCTTTAGCCTTTACTGCCTTTCGGTTAGCCAACTTCAAAATGTTGGAGAAAAAAAATCGAAATTTGCTGAATTTTCATTCGCTAAAAGCAATTTATGTTTCCAATATACTTATACCAATTTCCAATTTACTTGAAAAGTTTCGATAAACACGTCTACAAGTTGCAACTGTCCGTAAGCGTTTATAGTAGCAGAAAATCCAACGGTAGACTGCAGCGACACTTTTCTGGTACCGTACCGCCTTGACATAAAATGGTGCACTAGTTAACCCAACCCTTATGCTCACTCCCCCGTCGTCGTATCACCGATTGAAGCAGAAAATCACATTAAAATGCAAATTTTCCTCTCCGAAAATCATTGAAATTATAAGTCGATGTCGTTTCAACTGCCTGTATAATGATCGTATGGCGAGTATCGATCAATCGAATCCTACGGCGAAGTTGAAGTTGGAGAATAACTTTGAGAAAAGAGAAGTAAAAAAGTAAACGTGTAGCTTAAAACGGCTCAATTATTTTTGATAAATCTGTTGTAATTTTCCTACAAAGGAAATAAAAGATCCACTCGGAATCATGGTTAAATTTTTGCGAGGTTCCGGTAGGTAAGGGGCATGTTCTCTGCTCTACATTTGGAAAAATATATTGATTCTTTTTTGGTATATTTTAGGCTTTGGTGCTCACAGTAACTATATTTTCTTGGGTTGTACATGATTGATGTGATTTTATGTAGTACAAATTCCATGAACATGGACTAATTTTTTAAGTTTTAGAAAGTTCTAGCTTGTGTAGGTTTTGAACTGGATAAATTGGAGTTAATTTAGGAAACTAAAACAATATTTCTCCTAATTTGTAGGATTTGATGCATTTATCTGTTGTCCTGGTCTCCCTATTTTGTGTATAATACGACTAATTGCTGAAATTAACTCCAAATGCTGCGATCATTTTTCTGAAAACCCAACTACATCACATATAGTTTTCGTAAATTTGAGTAATTAATTATTTCCTTTATAGCAGTAGAATTCTTTACTTACATAGGCATAATATAGACAACATAGTTTTATGAATATTTGAAATATACGCTTAAGTTAGCCTTAAAATTTTAGGAAACCGGTGCACTAAGAGATCTGATGTTAAAGCAATTCGTTATCAGTTGCATCAAAATTAGTCAAGAGAAACAAATGCAGAGTTGGAAAAGGAAAAGATGATTATATTCTCAAGTTCTCTATGATGCTTCAATCTGCTAAACAAAATTGGAGAAAAGCATATCAAGTGCAGCAGGTATTCATCATCTATTATGAAGATAATGTGCATGCCTACCTTTTTATGTCGATTCTTCATTCTATATTAGCAATAGTTTTCTTTTTTATATCCAATGGCATGTCCAGATTGAGGTCAGGTCAAAAATAAGATGCTCATCAACATGACTTTGTACTAAATTGAAATCTTCAATAAACAAACAAATCAAAACTAACTTCGTCAGTGATCAAATGCAAAATCGGTAATCGAAATCAACTAATAGCTTGTAATACCATTTTAGGTATATTGCCTACCGAAATGGCTAAATTAAAACTACATCCACACCAGATTACTTTACAGTTAGCATGATAATACGGCACCCTTTTTTTCCTTTCTACAAGCGTTAGAAATGAAATCATACAAACTTTCCTTCGTATGATTTCTTTTTTGAATTCCTGCATATTGCTAAAAAAAATGCAAAAGATTTTTGTAATTTTATCTATGATGTGTGAATTTGCAACTACTGAAAATGAAAGTTAACTGATACAAACATTTAACTAGTATTCCTTTGGAAATGTAAACATATATAAAATTATGAGGCTTATAATAATAAAGTAGTTTCTTTAGGACTGACTGGGGCTATATAGAGCTGTACTGTTTAGTTTCACTAATTTGAACCAGTTTCTGGTCTGCCTGACCCAAGCTATTGTGTGGTTCACTTTTTTGTTTGTTTTCTTTTTAAAGCTCATTATATAATATAAGCATAATCAAGATAGGGAAAAAAATAGTAATCCGACATAAGCTGAAATTATAAGTTTACATTTTTGCAACTACAGATGTGAATGTTGATACCAGCATCTAACTACATTTAGCAAGAAGGAATGGATACTACTGCAATGACTGGTAAGCTAAAATTATCATCTTAGTCCCACATCACCAAATATTAGTTAATAATTCCATACCAATATCAGTTCTTCATCTAAACAACTTCCGAGCTTAGTAACGTGAGCTTGTGACCAAGTGGGGCATCAAAGTGATGGAATGTTGGGTCATGTTAGTGGATTTGGGCACGCTATGCAATTAGCTGGTCCGCCCGATCCAAGTTGCTGAGTGGGCTGTATAGTTGGGCTGTAAGGTCTGCCTATGCTGGCTGTAGTATAGGAGGCAATGCATCAGGCTGGTCACAGAGCAGCGAAAACTCCTTGCTCTCGACAATGGATGGATAACGGTCTACTGCACTTTGTTCCCACAGTGGATTTGGTAACAATTCTCCAACAAACCATCATTTTTTCCCTAATTCTTTCCCATATTTTTTCCCGCAATCTATTGGTAAAACACAGTTTCCGCTCTGACAAGTTGTTGAACAGTTATTGCTTATCTATTATATATCTCGAGTTCACCATATTAAAGTTTTTTTACATCCACTTTGAAGTTGTTAGCATTTGGTCTGTTGGATATTTATGTTATCTTGCATGTTACCTCAAAATTTTGAATTAATCCACGTTTTACACCAGAGTTTCTTCAGTATCAAATCCAGGGGCATTTTTAGTAAATAGTTTATTGACATCTCTTAGGATGTATTGTTATTTTACTTTTTGTTATTACTAATGCTTCATTTGCTTATATAGAGTGAGCCATCAGCCATGAGAAACATATTGATATAATAATATAGCAAAATAATATTATTATACTTCGTAAGCATATGTTTTATCTTTATCATGAATAGTTGTATCTGCAAAAAAATTATTGTGTATTTATTCTAATCATCAACATCTCGATACTCAAGAGTGAATACAGAAACTTCGGAATCATCATTAACATTCCAAAGTGATAGAAATAATAAACCAATCAAATTAGGATGCCTAAATAAATATAGGATCCTATAACAACCAAAAGGATTGGACTTAACATCAAATAAGTCAATCCATCTCAAATCAAATACATCTCAATATAGTGAGTAACAAACAAATACTCACTAAAGCAGCAACAAATAGAAAACTCATAATGCTCACAATAAGCAATCGTTGTGGACCCCTCAACAGGATTCACAACTCTCAAAGGAATGCAACAAGAGTGTTCAAAGAAATCAATCAGCTCCATCGATACGAACTCACTCGTATTGACAAAAAATAAGAATAGAATAATCCTAAATAAGATTATTCATAAGATAAGACAACGTCAAACTCAATTATGGAATACTACGAAATAAAATTTATATTAGTAGACATATTCCATCTCAACAAATCCCAAAACTCGAAAAAGAATCAAAGCACGATTCGAAAACAACCTCGAATAAAGGACAATGATTCACTCGTATTGTACTTCGATGTATCGTGATATACGTATTGTTCTATGTTTATTCTACTTTGTTCTGAACACGGCTCTGATACCAAGCTGTGACACCCCACCCCGAGACCCACCTTAGTAAAGAGAATTAACAAGTAATTCCGTCTACTAAAGCGGAGAATAGGGCTGGTTAAGGGTGACTCTATAATTTTGTCTTAAACACCTACTGAATACGTCGATAAATGCAATATAAATTTTTTTTTCTACTCAGGTGGATCGACATACCCAGTAAATGCTTAATCAAAGACTATAGGTAGTTAATGGATGTATCAGAACAAAATACAATAACTAAATGTAAAGCACATCACATAACAGTAATCAACATCATATATATACATATACACTAATACATGTTTAGTACAATACAATATGAATACAATAAAGGTGGTACACGAACATAACATATACATTGAATCAAATATAAATACATCAGAGTATGCGGAAGAACAGAAATTGCTCAAGAGAAAGGAGAGCTGATATCCAGCATCAACTTCAAGCTAAGTCCAATAGATGATACCTGAAATAACTCGGTCTGAACCGAGTATAAATACATGGGTCAATCAAGCAACACGAATCAGTCAATATCGGTAATATGAAGCCGAATACACATGAAGATACTACTTCTCGAAAGAGAAGAATGAATCGATAAAATTATAAGCTCAACATTTAAGTAACAAACCCTACTTAAGTGAACAAATACCTCAAAGGAGGTAACTCAATACTTAAATCAAACACAAGTGCCTCATACTATCGGTGACATCCCAAAATGTCTGCATGGTTTCCATGAACCATATCCCCTCAAAAGGAGAAATATCAATACAACTCCCGCCAAATGGTAAACATAAAACGTTCTCAAATAGGATGATCCAAAATTTAACTATAGGCGAATCTTCAAATTCAATTATACCTCATCTCATCGGTATAAATTTATATGAACCTCAATCTCAACTCGCCAAAATGGAAAAACCCAGAATATCTTATAAAATCCTGAAGTTATCAAAACACATAACTCAAGGAACTCGATAAGAGTTCAAAACATCATAATTGAAATCACCATATATATAACATCTCATATAGCACTAGGATATCAATGTAATAAAACATCTTAAAAAGGTGAAATCACAATAAAACAGAAAACTCAGAAAATCCGGATTGGCCAAATCCCCGATTGTAATGCCGAAGCAATGTTGCACGTGCAAAACTCAAAGGGCAAAGCCTCTGGCAAGGTCACTAACACCTCCAAAAGCAGTTCGTCCTCATGACAAGGTCGCTAACACCTCTCCAAGCCATTTTGTCAGCTCTAACAAGGTCGTTAACACCTCCCAAAGAAGTTCGTCCTCATGAGAAGGTCGCTAATACCTCTCCAAGCCATTTTGTCAGCTCTAACAAGATCGCTAACACCTCCCAAAGCAGTTCGTCCTCATGACAAGGTCGCTAACACCTCTCAAAGCAGTTCTGTTAGGTAAACGTCGTGAATGTGTCACAAACTCACACATAGGAACCCAAAAAGTATTAGCGTGTGTCCCGTACCAAACGTTTGCACTCAGCGGTTTACTAGCAGCTAGTCGATGCCACACTAGGAACATCTTAAAACTCAGAAAATCATATCTCGCCTCGTCTCATTGGCAAGTGATAAAAAGACACCATACTCGTCTCATCTCATCTACAAGAATTAAATAGCATCGTACCTTGTCTCATCTCCTCGACAAATGAAAACATCGTGATGGTTCCTCATAAATCATAAACCTCAAAATATGAAATCATATACTCAAGACTTGTCTTATATCATTGGCAAGTAAATAAAACATCATGATGGTTCTCATCGACCATACTCTTACATAGGAGATCTTAAACCATAATACTTGCCAAATATTGGCCATCTTAAATAATTCCAATAAATAGGAATTATAAAACTCAAAATACGCCATAAAATGGCAAAACATCTCAGAATCATGACTCTCAAATAGCTTCGATTGTACAAGTTCGGAATTAACTGAAATAGTAAACGCACATGTCCCATACCACGTGCCTTACTAAATCGTTTAATTCTCTTTCTCATACATTCGAATAGTGTAAAAGTGTGTGTTTTATATTTAAAATAGTTTACTAGAGAAAACAAGCTTTTAAATTTTTTTCCCGAAAAAATTAATAAAACCCATATTTGAAATTCTTTTATTATAGGGAATAAATAGGTTTTTTTTATATTAGAAAAATAATTTTAAATACTATATCATAATAATTTGAAATGTCCATTTATTTCAAAAATTACTTCAAAAATTGTTTAGTGAAAACCATACTCGAAAACATTGAAAAACAAGAAAGATAACTCAAAACCGATAACTTGATTTCAATACGAATTCAATTAAAATTTAACAAAAAATCAATTCGAATTCTGTTTAAATTTGAATTTCAAAATTTCAAATATAGATAGCCTATAGGTAGGCATCATAGCTCTCAAAAATCTCAGAAACATCATCAAAACCGGAAGAGAATAAGAGTAAAAATGAGCTAATACAATTCTAAGGTCAATGTTTGTTGTTGTCATCTTGTTCTCAGGACAACAACTGATAACCATAATTTTGACGAAGAAAACTTCAAAATTCTCGAAAGCACGATGACCAAATCTTGTAGTACATGATTTAGGCTTTCCGAAACATCTAAAATTATCAAAATCGGATTGAAAACGAAGAAGTTATGGCCAATTTAGTTTCAGCCTTAAGCACAGAGCAAATATTGCTTTTGCTCTCAGGACAACAGTAGAAAAATTGGATTTTGAAACAGCAACCCTCTAAAATATAGAAAATTCAATGCATGAAAGTTGTAGTATATGATTTATGCTTTCCGAAACATCTAAAATTATCAAAATTGGATCAAAAACGAAGAAGTTATGACCAATTTAGTTTCAGCATTAAGCACAGAGAAAATATTGCTTTTGCTCTCGGGATAACAGTAGAAAAATTGGATTTTGACATAGGAAACCTCCAAATTAAAGAAAACTCAATACATAAAATTTGTAGTACATGATTTATGCTTTTCGAAACATCTAAAATTATCAAAATTGGATCAAAAACGAAAAAGTTATGACCAATTTAGTTTCAGCCTTAAGCACAGAACAAATATTGATTTTGCTCTCGGGACAACAGTAGAAAAATTGGATTTTGACACAGCAAATCTCTAAATTACTGAAATATCAATACATGAAAATTATTCCTTATAAATATACCTTCCAAATGAAAAAAAATTGACTCAATTTTGATTTATCAATCAAAAGTTATGGTGATTTAAAGATCAGGTTTCAACAAAACAAATTGCACAGAGCAGAACTGTATACATCAAATCCAAACTAAATTTCACCCCTATAAACAATAAAATTTCAAAAAGTAATTAAAAGAGAAGTTGTAGCTAATGGAATGTTCTTTCAACTACAAAAATATTGAGCTAATTCGGGTGAAATTGCACTAAGATATTGCTGTTTTACAGCAGCAATTTTTTCCACAAACAATTTTCAGCAAAGCACAACCAACTTGAAAGCAATTCAATCAACATCCCAATCAATTAATTCAAATAGAAACTAAAAAATTTTCTCATAGACTAAAGCTAGTGGTGTGAGTGATTAACTCACCTTATTGTAGGAATGCAAGAACTCGAATTAATGTAGAAAGTTGGAGCTTTTGCTTGAATTTTAGCTTCTAGAACCTATAAACAACACTACAACAACATGCATGCAAGAAAACCCTATTACTAACAATCTACCTATTGCAAAAATCCAAATTTGATGAAATAGAATAAGTTTTGGAGTTGATTACCCGATAAATATAGTTTTAGATTGATTAAAATTAGCAAATTAATGTTGGAATTGAATATTTATAGCTCTAGGGTTTAGAAAGAGGAATGGTTTTTGATTTTTTTTTTTTTTAACCGTGAATAGGGAATGAACTTGAGGAAGAGAAAGATGTTTCTCATTTCTTTTCTAACAGGCTAAGTGAAGTATGTTAATGGGCTAGAGTCCAAATGTTTAGGAAAATTAGCTTAGGTTATAAGTTAATCACTTAATTACATGTTAACAAGACACACCTTCAAATTCAATCAACTATTCAACTTTATTTCATATCAAAAATTTATAAAACTTCATATTCATGATGATAAAATTTTAGATACTCAAAATAAAAGATTATTTATATTTTTAAAACATTTTATCATCATATTTCTCTTATTTTAATAAATAACAAATTTACGTCTTTAATTACAAATCCCATTGTAATTAACATTATAAATTACACAAAAATAATATTTTTGTGTAATAAAATTTTATAACCCATTTCAAATATAATTTTACACCTAAATTATATTTTAAACTCAATTTCATCATTATTTTAGATATATCTCATCTTAAAATTAATTACTTCTTTTTAAAAATCATTAAAAGAAGTAAATAACAATAATTAACAAAATTATTGCATTAACTCAAAAAAACACAATTTATTCGGTTTATTATCTCAAACCACTTACTAAAGTTTTTAAAATTCTATTTTTTCATTTTATCCTCAAATATTTTGTTTATTCCAATAAACAATTTAAATTCCACATTAATTATTAATTTACACTATTAAATTATAATCGCCCTTATAATTTAACATTCTCAGGTAATCGCTAAAATTAGGGTTGTTACAACTGAGATGAAAGAATGGTGGCTGATGGAATGGAGTGTAACAGCCTAATCTAGTCAAATGCACACACACACACACACACACACACACACACACACACACACACACACATATATCATTTTAAATTCAAAAACATCTAACTAAAAATTTCAAACCCCTATCGAGGCGTACAGCTAGACATTTACAATGTTATACCCCTATTTCGAACGCAATGGAAAATGTTTCGGGTCCAAATTCGGTCGTACGGAGAAGATATTTTTTGGACCTAGTAATAATATTAATTTTCGATATAAATATCAGCGCGTTTACCATTCGTACGGCTAAATGATAAATCCAAGATCTATGAAAATTTAAATCCGATAATAACACACTATTACGGATCCAGTGGAGCTCGTTTCATCGAATTTCGAGACTATATCTCAGAAGCTATTTTAAATGTCGATTTAAACGTTATATTTTAAAATTGAATAGATTACTTCCAAATTCAATTTTAAAAATTGCATTGTCTTCAGTATCGTTAATATGAATTTTATAAGCCTTTAAGTTATTTTTAACAGGCTTAAAACTCAAGGTTAAATATTTTAACCAATATTAAATTATAAAATTCAATAATTAAATTATCTAATAAATTGCTATATTTTGAATTTTGAATTTATTTTTTCAATAAAACCAAACTTTCATATTCAAAAGTCAATCTATAGTTCAATTTTAATATTTAATACCATTTAAATATTCACAATTAACGACAGAAAAACCCGGATCATTACATTCCTCCCCTTAAAAGAATTTCGTCCCCAAAATTGCTAAGGCAGAAGAGTGCCCTAAACCCATTAACTTACTAAAACCCATTTAGTGAAAATCCCATATTCACTTTTCTAATCCTTTAGTTCCAAATAAATAATTAGTTTCAATTCCAATTCCAAAATCCCTTCATTTCAATTCCAATTTGAAATCAATATGCCGATAACAAAAATTTTCCAAAAAT
Organism: Allium cepa; assembly: GCA_030765085.1. Classification (NCBI taxonomy): domain Eukaryota; kingdom Viridiplantae; phylum Streptophyta; class Magnoliopsida; order Asparagales; family Amaryllidaceae; genus Allium; species Allium cepa. The sequence continues at coordinate 571,306,568 of CM060937.1, read as the reverse complement.
TTTCTAACTCCCAAAATTTTTGAAATTTTTTGCCAGAGTCTCCCTTGTACGAAGGAGCTTTTGCAATTTGACAAGAGAGATAAATATATATACATCGAACCACATGGTCGGAAAACAAAAATAAACACAATATTTCATATTTTTATTTCTTTTTATTGCGTAGGCGCACATCTATTTAGCATTTTAAACGAGCGGCTTATTTGTTTACCAATTAGCGCGACCAAAATCCAGCCAAATGGCCTCCCGATATCTGTACTTACTCAATTTAAACAAGTAAGTACCAAATATGTGAAGTTCAAATAACATTTCACTTATATTAAATAGCTAAAACACATGGATTTCACAAGCAATACATACTAAACAATTCTCATAAGCAATTTATAAAAATCCTACATTAATTTTAATTGCTTCAACCAATTCAAATACTACTTCATTCAATTTTAAAAGGTTTACAACTCAATCGCTTAAATTAAATTCATTTTTAAACCAAACGAACTCATATTCATTTCAATTGATTCAAACCAATTTTACTTTCTTCTATCAATTCATAGAATTTTATTTACTTTCGTTCACGTGAAAAGACACTCTTTCCCTGCGAATTCGACGATATCCACCTAATAGAATATCCATTTTAGTTTGTAACCATTTCAAAATAATTCCAATTCATTTTATATTTAATTTCACTCCATTTCAATTTTAACTTATTCGCAACCAATATAATTTCATTCCATTCTAATTTATTCAAAATTCATTTTGTTAAGCTCGACAACATTCCATGCTAATATATATTAAATAACTATTCCGTAAATAAATTTAAGCCAAGCTTCTTTTAGTATTAACTTAAGTTATTTATTTTCTTCAAATTATTTCACGCCATAACTGTAGTTTATTTTTCTTGCAACCAACTTCGAATTTATATCCTTGATTTGAATTTTATTTATCAAATCCATTTCGTTTTGCATTAATCACATCAAGTCATTCACTTAATCCATTTTAACTCCAAATTCCATATTCAATTCATTAAATAATATCCAAGGCCTTTATTCATTCATACTCATTTGGATTTCATTTGCAATTTAAACCATCACTATTTTAATCCAATTCTATTTTATTTGACAACATTTCAAATTTATACTTAATTTACTAACAATCCAAGTTGAATTTTGTTTATAACTCGAGTTTCATTTTCGAACTCCATTACTAACTCACAATTCAACTTTTATTTAACCAATATTAGGTTCCATTTCCATATTTCATTAACTAGTTAGTTATCTAATTAGTTCACTTCCAATTCTTAAATCAATATTTGATTTTTTACTTCAAAAATCAATTTAGCCATTTTACTTGAGTTCAATCTATTTTATAATTCAAGTTTGGATTCTTATTTCATTTTCGAGAATATCAAACAATCTTTATTTTGGGTTTTCTATTTCACTTTTCCATTTTATAAGTCACTCACTTATTTCATATTTCCATCTTATAGTCAAGCAATTCATATTTCATTATTAACTCAAGACTATACATTTATTTATAGCCCAAACATATCTTTATTCAATCCATCTTTTATGAGCTATTCTAATTCATTTATTCCAATCCAACTCTTATCCAACTTACTTTTATTTATTCAAGTAAGTGTTTTAATTTCATTCAATATCATCTATAACTCAACTGAATTTTATTTCAATTTAATTCTGTTTCAACTCAACTTCATTCAGTTTAAGTTAATTTCAATTCAATTCTTATTTTTCAAATCCAACATAATTTTTTTCCAAATCAATCACATCCAAAATTTAATCCATTTAACTAAAATTTAATCCATTTAACTAATCTACTTCACTAATTTATTTCTTTCAAATCACCCTAAATTTACTTTCAAAATTTTAATTTTTTTCCAACTAAACCCAAGTTAAATTTGTTGTTTTTCTTTGTATAATTTATACTTATACAATTTCCCATGTCGGTTATATAAGCCATTTTAAATTTTATAATTTTATTTGAGTTAATATTGCCATCCAAACACTTCAATTGTATATAATAATTTGAAAAAATTATTTCATTTTATATCAAAATATATTTTGGGGAAAATTATTTCATTCACCCACTTCAAAAACATATTGTGTCGTTTACCGTGTTCAAGTGTTTATAAACTCCTATCAGAATAGCAACTCCCCCTACTTGACAAGAATTTATATATCACTCAACCAATAAGTCAACGCAATATTAAAACGTTTATATTCACTAACAAATACACGCTCATATCTATTAATACTCTCAAACTCATACTAGAGTACTACTGACTCTATTTCTAATGAGTAATCCCCACCAGAGCCAAGGTTCTCGTTTAAACTTCAGGTCTGATACCAAGTGTGATGGCCCACAAATCCTTTGAGCTGACAATATTCCACACCAATTCAACTCAAAGTGGATGAAAATATGAGTCTTCGAGGTTAAAGAAGAAAGAGGTAGAAGAAGAAGAAAATAACAACATCAGAGTCTCACAATCGCAGCAGAACAAAATAAAATATATAACAACAACTTTTTAATACAAAGAAATCTGTACTATTATTAATATATACCATTATCAGAATACAACAATCATTCATCATTTTGGACAGCTTATTATCTATCCTTACACGGCAGAAATAGTAATTCAAGTACGGAGATACGTCTTTGTCATCCAACTCGTCTTTTGAGCTCCATAACATATTATTATGGATCTGTTCAACGCAGTCTAACCCGAGCATCATAATAAAACATCACCCAAGTCAATCTGGAAAACCAGCGTGAGAAAATCACACTCAATTGTATTATTATATTTTTTGAAAATCCTTTGAAACAAAGGTATCTCGTAAGACCACACCATTGATAATTATGTCGGGTTTTTACCTTAGGATAACCAAAACATATTTATCAAATCCATTTGATATTATAATAGTACCTATAGAGAGTAAAATAGAATATAGCTGAAATGCTTGCATCTCATGTTCCAGCATAGTTGGGCACAATCAAAATCGTATGGGCGCTTATTGGAGATTGGATTCCATACAATGGTACGGCTAGCGGAATACCGCCCGTCACAGTACCTGGTCTGGATCAAAGTACCGAGGACCACTCCCGATCCCCTACAAAACAAGACTGGAGCTACCCCCTTACTGGATAGTCCAAATAAGATCACCCCGCGGTTGGAGCTAACTACCGCCTACACCGCCGAAATAAGGGACCCTAGATAGGGAAAATCTTACCCTAATTGGGTGCTACCCACTTAGCCTTGCTGCACCTCCCCTGTTTTAGCTATTCTCGGTTGATGAGGCTTGAGGCTAAACGTTACCTTTTAAGCACACATTTACTTAGAATGCTCGTCGTCCTCCAATGATGATGGTCTGGTAGCATTTGTCTACACAAGTTGCCTTGGGTCTGGACAAACCGAATCATCGTCTTCGTCATCTTCACGGTCCTTATTCGCTGTGTTCATACCGGATCGAAGTGGTTTTCAGATAATTAAACCCGATCCCGATCTCTTCGAAACGATCGGCGCATTGGCCGATATTGATAGTCGGTTATTTAACTATCAAATAACATCCTCAAGCTACATCAGGCCTTAATAATTTTCCAATTTATATATTTCAAAATATCTAGCCAAGATATTATTTCCATATTTCAACATTTTGAAAATAGTTCTCAAATCACATTTATTCCCACGGAACAAATATCAACCTTTGCCTAATACTTAGAATATATTTTTCCCACTTCATTGGTTACTCAACACTTGGAAAATATTCATTTTATTTCCTATTTCTTTACTCAAAAATCATTTACAACTCTATTTGTAAATTTCCAAACTTGTTTTACACGAATTCTATAAATTCCAGAATTCCTTAGTTAATTCCCTTTAATATTTCCAAAGCCATCTATGCTTATTTCAAATTCCAGTTTCACTTCTACTTCCTTTGCAAATTGCATTTCACCTCCCGCGGTTTACTTAACTAATACTGGAAATTTATTTAAGTTCCCGTAATACCATTATAAGATATTTCCCCTAGAATCTTATTCAGTTTTAATTAACTTTGCCTCTCATCTCGTGAGGATCCATACTTGAATTAAGTCATTTTAAGAATATATGTATAAAATAAGAGAAATGGTTTGTTTTCAAATATGGTTTTAGATAAAATTAAAATATCAACATCTCAAAAGCATTCAAGTTCATATCCAGTTACTAATTTATAAAATTAGAATTTATTTCAATAAATATTAAGTATATAATAGCTAACTTCGGAATATTCTAGATCCAAATAATAGTTTATAAAAATTATATAGTATAGTAGGTTTAAAATTCCATTTTAAACCATTTCTATCTACTCAACAAATGTCTATTTTTAGAAAATCCAATATTCACCAATTCAACTAATAAATTCCTCTTGATTCGCATCACATTGACCATATCACCACTTCTCACATTCGAAATATTACACTATTTACTTTCAAAATAATTTTCATTGTACATCAAAAGTTCGCACCATCAACTTATATGTTCACGTATCAAATAATAACATTCCATTTTATAAAATCCATTTATAAATTTATTCTAACGACCCGATTTTTCGATGCCCGAAAGTCGACATCAATACGTCCACTATATCAAATGCCGAACAATCGAATTTCGAAAAACCAAATCGTTAGGGGTATAGTAGAAGAAAGTAAAAGAAGAAATAGAACAATATCAGAATCTCACAATCGTAGCAGAACAATATAAATAGATAAATGACTAATCTTTAAACAAAAAAATATATCAGTTCATACATTACATTATCAGAATACAACATCAACAACACAACACTGGCTGTCATTATAACATGCTCACAACAAACTGAATTCGCAGCAAACCTGTGATGCCCCACCTCTATACCCACGCTAGCCAAGAACATTACGGTGAATGCTGTCGACTAGCACGGAGAATAAAGCTGTTGAGGAGCGACCATCCTTGTAATTGCTTTGTGTGAGCATTGATATGTCAGATAGGATAACATGCAATACTTTATCAAGAGGAAATCTGACATACCGACACAAACTCAAAGCTACCACACAGTGGCTATAATATCTTCGGAAACAAATACAGAAATAAACATAACATAAATCAGTCATAGATAATTCATATCACAAAGGCGGAAGAAGATATGAATATAATTAACACATGGAAGTGTATATCAGAGTAGTGGTCAAAAAGATCCACAATAATACAAAATAATAGCAACACGTGCTATACAAAAGAATACAACAATGAGTCTATATCTCAAGTGTATATAACAAAATAAACTACTAATTTAAGTAGTTTGCCAAAAGTCAGAGAAATCAATCCCAGGGGAGAAGTCAAGCAGAAGCACCTGTAACATCTCGGTCTGACCCGAGTATTATTTAATAAGAAAATAATAAACGGATCAGTCTAACTATAAATATCAGATGAAACGATATAGAATCAGAGATATGACTAAACACATAATAATCACAATGCCAAGCTGTGATATATATAAGTAATTGACAATCAACGAGAGATTAATCAATATCACCAAATCTACACAAGAATCAAAGAAATGTCATACTTCTCATTTCGTTCACCAAACCACAATAAATGACATATTATATCAATGCCAATCACAAAATTCAATGACACACAAATTCACCAATACACAAATATCGATATAGCTTATCGATGGAAATCACGAAAATTGGTGAAACGCAAATTCTAGAAATCATCTCAAGAAATCCAGAAATCACAAAAGTCAATGACACACAAATTCACCAATACACAAATATCGATATAGCTTTTCGATGGAAATCACGAAAATTGGTGAAACGCAAATTCTAGAAATGATCTCAAGAAATCCAGAAATCACAAAGGGGGGAGGCCTATCACAAACGGGAGCATAAAGCCCACCAACACGTGTATCACAAACGGAATGCTAATTCCATGGTTGCTAACCATCACAAATTGAGCCGAAGCTCCACAAACGGCCCGAAGACCATGGGTTGCTACCCCACCAAATTGAGTCGAAACTCCACAAAACGGGGTTTAGTCTCCCTCGCAGACAAAGAGATATCGCACATTGCTAGTCTAAACCACAAAGATGATCATCATGATCAATGAGAAGTGTCAATTACACTAAGCTAGTAAATATATGAGTTTAGCTTCATGTCCCATAACCACTTGCTTAACTTAAATATTTACGAACAAACTGTAGATTTCCACTATAAATTTTTTACAAGAGTTTCAATCGAACAAGTCCAAGAATTAACCAACAAAGTGAACGCAAGCGTTTCATACCACTTGTTTTACTAAGTCGTTTAATTGGATTTCTCATACGAGTGAGGTAAAGTTTTGTATATACTAATAGATTAGAAATCGGTTTGAGAAAACGATCTTTGTAATAAAATAGTGTTGAAATCATTTGAAGAAAGAGTTTTGATATTTACTACTAGTATAGAAAACCTTTATATTTTTAAAGTGACAAAACACAAAGAAAATTGTAGGAATAATCAATCACTAAAATTCACATACGAAGATGTAGATAAAAATCCAACGAAACCGATAAAGAATCCATCAAAATGGATATTCAAAAATCCCTTAAAAGGAGTCATCAAAGTCATAACAAATGATAAAAACACATAGGAAACAACACGAATCGATTAAAGTTGGAAATTCAAACAATTAGGCGAAATAGGCAAAAATGCAGCAGGTCGGTCGGCCGGCTACAGAGCTCGGTCGACCGGACCCTGTTCTCAAAGTTCCTCGGGAAACAGGTCGGTCGGCCGAACACTGTACTCGGTCGACCGAACCTTTAAACAGGGGAGTGCTTATGCACTTGGCAGCAGGTCGGTCGGTCGGTTGCAGTGCTCGGTCGACCGGACCTGTTGCCAGTCCCCTCCCAGTCCATCCAATTGAGGTCCAACCTCCACCAAATTGCATTCTCTCGAGCAATGGCACTAAGGGATTATTCTAATCAACTACCCGGCACTATATGCTCCTCGATGCATCACCAAACACATGTTCAAACATCAAAGTTATGATTTTTAAAGATTTGAACCCAAAACACTAAAAATTGGAATATTCACCAAATCAATCCAAACCAAAAGCAAATGCACATGAATAAATGTTAGGAATTCATACCTAACAATCGAAGATAAATATAAGCATAGATGTGAGATAAAATTCTCACCTTTGAATCCGAAAACAATGAATGAGAAGCTTGAAGACGAAGGAAGATCATCCACACTTCAATCTCAACACAAGAAGCTTGAATCTAAGCTTAAGAGAAACATTTCCTAAATTAGGTTTAGGAATTTTCTGAAATTGAATGGAGAAAGAGTTGGAGAAGATGAAGGAGATGTTTACCAATGGGTTCACTTGAGTTTGGAGCAAGAAGATGGATTTGCTAATGGAAACTAGGGCTTAGGAATTTCTATTTCCCATTCTCTTCCACCATTGTTGCTAAAGCTTGAGTCTTTAAGCAAAGAGGAGAAGTTATGAAGAGAAGGGGGTTGGGCTGAGCTAATAAGGGTGCAGTCCAAACCAAAGTCATAAGCGGGAAAAAGTAGCAAAAATCAACTATCTCCAAACATATCGAAGATTATACTCAAAAAGGTCGCAAACGACATTTTAAACTCAATGGGGGTGGTCTCGAGTCCTAATTCGGCCGTTTGCAAAAAGTTGCTTTTCGGACTAAAATCCGATGAACGAAAAAATATTTAAATAAAATATTTAAATATAAAATCGATAAATATGCGGGTTGTTACAGACTCCCCTCCTTAAAGAAATTGCGTCCTCGCAATACTTAAGAAGAAAATAAGAAGTAACAACCATAGAAGCATATCAACACAAAGTAAAATTGAAATAGGAAGTTCACCATAAAGAGCACGAAAGAGTTAGCACGAACGGGATCGCTCAATGAATTCTCTAGATTCCTAAGAGTAATCCCTAGGATTTGAGAACCATTGAACTCTCACAAGAAGAACATCTTTATTTCGAAGTCGTCTGAGCTCCGAAGCAATAATTCGAATAGGATGTTGCTCAAAAATCAAATCTGGTGAAACTTCAATTTCCACAATATCACCAGGCTCAAGAATAAAACCGGAAACATAAAAGCATTTCCGTATATAAAAAACGTGGAGAACGTTAAGACTAGCAGAAAATTGAGCTGGTGCAACGACGTAGTATAATAACAGTACGCCCGAGAAACTAGAAACTCAAATAATTTGGAACATCAGCGTAGTACAAAAACGGTACGCCCAATGAACCAAAGCCCGAATAATTTTGCAATACCGACGTAGTACAAAAACGGTACGTCCAATGAACCAATAAACCGGAACAATGATGTAGTGCAAACGGTACATCCAATGTATCAAAAGTATATCATTGATGTAGTGCAAACGGTACATCCAATGAATCAAAAGGAAAGACATTGATGTAGTGCAAACGGTACATCCAATGCATCAAAAGCATATCATTGATGTAGTGCAAACGGTACATCCAATGAATCAAAAGGAAAGACATTGATGTAGTGCAAACGGTACATCCAATGTATCAAAAGCAAAGACATTGATGTAGTGCAAACGGTACATCCAATGTATCAAAAGCATATCATTGATGTAGTGCAAACGGTACATCCAATGAATCAAAAGGAAAGACATTGATGTAGTGCAAACGGTACATCCAATGTATCAAAAGCAAAGACATTGATGTAGTGCAAACGGTACATCCAATGTATCAAAAGCATATCATTAATGTAGTGCAAACGGTACATCCAATGAATCAAAAGGAAAGACATTGATGTAGTGCAAACGGTACATCCAATGTATCAAAAGCAAATCATTGATGTAGTGCAAACGGTACATCCAATGAATCAAAAGGAAAGACATTGATGTAGTGCAAACGGTACATCCAATGTATCAAAAGCAAAGACATTGATGTAGTGCAAACGGTACATCCAATGTATCAAAAGCATATCATTGATGTAGTGCAAACGGTACATCCAATGAATCAAAAGTAAAGACATTGATGTAGTGCAAACGGTACATCCAATGAATCCAAAAGCAAAGACATTGATGTAGTACAAACGGTACATCCAATGAATCAAATAAGACGGAACATCGATGTAGTATAATAACAGTACATCCGATGAACCGAACACCATAAAAGAACACCGGACACTAGTCCATAAAAGGAATGAGATAAATCTCAATAAAACGAAGTGTACCAAAACTTCCGATGAACTTGATAAAAAGATAATTCCATTCAGACAACATCAAAGAATCAACCACTTGTTGCTTACGACAAAGCGCATTGGCGACACGATTTCCCTTCCAGGAATAAAAAGGATATCAAGATCATAAAATGTCAGGAACTCGAGTCAACATGGAGTTCCATATGAGAAAATAATTATTCCAAAGATTTATGATCGAGGTGGAGAACAAATTTCTCATCCAAATGTGATGATGCCAAATTCCAAAAGTAAAAACAATAGCCGCGAGCACTAGATCATGAGTGGCATATCTAGTCCCGATAAGCTATAATGATTTAGAAGCACAAGTGATAGCACGTTCTCCTTTGCAAGAGAATGGCATCCAAGCCAAAACGACTAGTATCGGTACAAATAGCAAAGTCTTGGTTCCCCTCCAGGAATCACAAGAATTAGAGTATCGAAAGAAAGAGTTCTTTTAAATAATCTTCTTTCCTGAAAAGTTAAAACTTTCAAAATTACATTTTTATTTTTATGTAATAATCTTTCTACAAAAATTTACATTTTTACAAGTCAATATATCGTGTCTGATTGTCTCATCAAAGCGTTTAGGAGATTCTTATCGATAACGTTGATCAAGCGCAGCGACCAGAATTCTTAAAACACTCAACGGGCAATACAATCACAAAATCATCTTCTATAGGATAAGAATACCTTTTTTAAAAAGTTTTAAGAATATTCTTTGCTCTCTTAAGAGCAAAATCAAATCGTACTTATAAATAAATCTTACGAAAAAGATTTACAAAATTTTAAATTTCTACTTTCATCCAATATCAATAAATACAAGAATGGTGTCATCGAAATATTCATAGAATATTCGATTTATAAAATGGATGAAATAAGTTGGACAAACTGAATGACAAAATAAGTCATTCATAAGAATCATAACAAGTGCGGAATGCGGTAAGTGGAATGCTAATTTCCGCAACTCGTAGCAAATGAAAACCGGTGGTAAGGTCAAACTGAAAAGACCTTGGCACCACACAAAAGATTACTTAGGTGATAATCCTAAGACAAGCTCAAAAATACCGGAAAATTCCTCAAACTACATGAATGAGAGAATAACGCTCACCTCAACATGTGAGCTTAAAGAATAAAATGACGCCTTCAAAAAATTGAAATCGGAATCTCAAGAAAAAAATAGAAATCTACTTAACAGATAGAAAATGTCGAAGATGAATAGTCCATACGGAAAATAGGATATGGGCTTCACAACAATTAAGCCAGTCCTTAAAAAAAAATCAATTCCGAAGCCTAAGTAAAAATCGGCTCGGGAAGAAAAATCTCATAAAATAATTTTCGACATCAAATAAAAGCAAATTGATTGTTGCGGATCTTCCATCCGGATTCGCAATTCTCTACGAAGACATCAAGACCAAAACATTCAAAGAAAAAGAATTGACAAGTTCTTTTGATATAAAAAATAATGAGATGAAACCCATATCAAAAAGAACTCGAACAAGAAGATCACGAAATAAAATAATGCCATCAAGGATTGAATGAGAAATACCTTGACTAAGAGAAGAGTTGCCAGGGGCTTGCAGCTTTCCTTCTCTCTTGCTTGGAAGCTGAGGACACGAAGATAAAAGATGACCCGAACCTTTGCAATAACGACAAAAGCGGGGTCTCGGGCACTCCCTTGCATGGTGGTCTGTGGAACCACAATTGTAGCATCGTCCACGACTAGAGGTAGGAACTGTTGCTACCAGAGTTTGTTGCTTCCCTTTCTTATTAGAATTGGGGCCATTGAATTTGATAGGCCTCTTCAAGTTATTGTGGAAGTTCTGTTGGGCACGCACAACTTCAACATCACCTTCATTATCGGCCTCTTCAAGACGAAGAGCGATATCAATAAGCTGATCAAATGAAACCTCAAGTTTCAGAAGTAATGGCTTCTTAAGATTCTTATTCAAGCCATAGACAAATCTCTGATTTTTCTTCATCGGGGTATTAATATACTCAATCCCGTATTTAGAAAGAGATTCGAAAGATGCGACATAGTCTGTCACAGAAGATTCACCTTGAACAAGGTCAATAAAACGTCGGGCCAAAGTTACTTTTTCAGCCTCCGGCACAAATTTTGATTCGAATCTTTCCCGGAATTGCTCCCAAGTGAGATCCGCTTCAATGATTTCAGAAATTAGGAGCTCATACCAGTCTAACGCTCTTTCTTGGAGCATGCTAGAAGCCACTTGGACTTGATGTAGATCAATAAGGTTCATGCGAGAAAAGATGCGATCGCATGATTTGAGCCAAGCTTGAATTTCAATAACACTCTCGGATCCCCTGAATGGCCTTCCACCCAAATCGGTATAGTCTCTGCACAAGCGTGCAAAACCGGATCTAGGATGAGTAGGCACTGGATTGGGACCGGCTGCTTGAGCGTTCTTAACAAGATCTAAAAGCTGCTGGGCAGACATAAAAACTCCATCTTGGGGAGTAGCACTAGATTGACCGGCGCTAGGACGGCCAGGTCTAACCATTTCTCTTCTTTAAGAAAGAAAGAAAGAAGAGGAAAAAGTTATTCTCAAAATAAATTTCAATCAAACTTGATTGATAAAACAAGGAATCATAAGGAAAATAGGATGAATCGGTACGAAGGCTCGAATTAAATCCTAAAGCACAACTCCTAAGAAAGACTTAGGACATGATCCTTGCTAAATTATTCTATATTGTTCCGAAGTTTGGCTCTGATACCAAGCTGCGACGCCCCACCTCTATACCCACGCTAGCCAAGAACATTACGGTGAATGTTGTCGACTAGCACGGAGAATAAGGCTATTGAGGAGCGACCATCCGTGTAATTTCTTTGTGCGAGCATTGATATGTCAGATAGGATAACATGCAATACTTTATCAAGAGGAAATCCGACATACCGACACAAACTCAAAGCTACCACACAGTGGCTATAATATCTTTGGAAACAAATACAGAAATAAACATAACATAAATCAGCCACAGATAATTCATATCACAAAGGCAGAAGAAGATATGAATATAATTAACACATGAAAGTGTATATCAGAGTAGTGGTCAAAAAGATCCACAATAATACAAAAGAATAACAACACGTGCTATACAAAAGAATACAACAATGAGTCTATATCTCAAGTGTATATAACAAATAAACTACTAATGTAAGTAGTTTGCCAAAAGTCAGAGAAATTAATCCCAGGGTAGAAGTCAAGCAAAAGCACCTGTAACATCTCGGTCTGACCCGAGTATTATTTAATAAGAAATAATAAACGGATCGGTCTAATTATAAATATCAGATGAAACGATATAGAATCAGAGATATGACTAAACACATAATAATCACAATGCCAAGCTGTGATATATATAAATAATTGACAATCAATGAGAGATTAATCAATATCACCAAATCTACACAAGAATCAAAGAAATGTCATACTTCTCATTTCGTTCACCAAACCACAATAAATGACATATTATATCAATGCCAATCACAAAAGTCAATGACACACAAATTCACCAATACACAAATATCGATATAGCTTATCGATGGAAATCACGAAAATTGGTGAAACACAAATTCTAGAAATCATCTCAAGAAATCCAGAAATCACAAAAGTCAATGACACACAAATTCACCAATACACAAATATCGATATAGCTTATCAATGGAAATCACGAAAATTGGTGAAACACAAATTCTAGAAATGATCTCAAGAAATCCAGAAATCACAAAGGGGGGAGGCCTATCACAAACGGGAGCATAAAGCCCACCAACACGTGTATCACAAACGGAATGCTAATTCCATGGTTGCTAACCATCACAAATTGAGCCGAAGCTCCACAAACGGCCCGAAGACCATGGGTTGCTACCCCACCAAATTGAGTCGAAACTCCACAAAACGGGGTTTAGTCTCCTTCGCAGACAAAGAGACATCGCACATTGCTAGTCTAAACCACAAAGATGATCATCATGATCAACGAGAAGTGTCAATTACACTAAGCTAGTAAATATATGAGTTTAGCTTCATGTCCCATAACCACTTGCTTAACTTAAATATTTACGAACAAACTGTAGATTTCCACTATAAAATTGTCACAAGAGTTTCAATCGAACAAGTCCAAGAATTAACCAACAAAGTGAACGCAAGCGTTTCATACCACTTGTTTTACTAAGTTGTTTAATTGGATTTCTCATACGAGTGAGGTAAAGGTTTGTATATACTAATAGATTAGAAATCGGTTTGAGAAAACGATCTTTGTAATAAAATAGTGTAGAAATCATTTGAAGAAAGAGTTTTGATATTTACTACTAGTATAGAAAACCTTTATATTTTTAAAGTGACAAAACACAAAGAAGATTGTAGGAACAATCAATCACTAAAATTCACATACGAAGATGTGGATAAAAATCCAACAAAACCGATAAAGAATCCATCAAAATGGATATTCAAAAATCCCTAAAAAGGAGTCATCAAAGTCATAACAAATGATAACAACACATAGGAAACAACATGAATCGATTAAAGTTGGAAATTCAAACAACTATGCGAAATAGGCAAAAATGCAGCAGGTCGGTCGGCCGGCTACAGAGCTCGGTCGACCGGACCCTGTTCTCAAAGTTCCTCGGGAAACAGGTCTGTCGGCCGAACATTGTACTCGGTCGACCGAACCTTTAAACAGGGGAGTGCTTATGCACTTGGCAGCAGGTCGGTCGGCCGGCTGCAGTGCTCGGTCGACCAGACCTGTTGCCAGTCCCCTCCCAGTCCATCCAATTGAGGTCCAACCTCCACCAAATTGCATTCTCTCGAGCAACGGCACTAAGGGATTATGCTAATCAACTACCCGGCCCTATATGCTCCTCGATGCATTACCAAACACATGTTCAAACATCAAAGTTATAATTTTTAAAGATTTGAACCCAAAACACTAAAAATTGGAATATTCACCAAATCAATCCAAACCAAAAGCAAATGCACACGAATAAATGTTAGGAATTCATACCTAACAATCGAAGATAAATATAAGCATAGGTGTGAGATAAAAATCTCACCTTTGAATCCGAAAACAATGAATGAGAAGTTTGAAGACGAAGGAAGATCATCCACAATTCAATCTCAACACAAGAAGCTTGAATCTAAGCTTAAAAGAGAAACATTTCCTAAATTAGGTTTAGGAATTTTCTGAAATTGAATGGAGAAAGAGTTGGAGAAGATGAAGGAGATGCTTACCAATGGGTTCACTTGAGTTTGGAGCAAGAAGATGGATTTGCTAATGGAAACTAGGGCTTAGGAATTTCTATTTCCCATTCTCTTCCACCATTGTTGCTAAAGCTTGAGTCTTTAAGCAAAGAGGAGAAGTTATGAAGAGAAGGGGGTTGGGCTGAGCTAATAAGGGTGCAGTCCAAACCAAAGTCATAAGCGGGAAAAGGTAGCAAAAATCAACTATCTCCAAACATATCGAAGCTTATACTCAAAAAGGTCGCAAACGACATTTTAAACTTAATGGGGGTGGTCTCGAGTCCTAATTCGACCGTTTGCAAAAAGTAGCTTTTTGAACTAAAATCCGACGAACGAAAAAATATTTAAATAAAATATTTAAATATAAAATCGATAAATATGCGGGTTGTTACAAAACCATACGCAGCGGATAATATATCATATATGTGATACATCTCGCCATCAGCTTGTCTCCTATTCTCCACAGCATACTTTCCTGACTTCACTCCAGAACAACTGATAACCTGACTCTAGGCTGCCCGTGTGGAAAGTTATGGGTACCTAGAGTTTAGAAAGGGAACAATAAACTCCAGGTCAGTCATAGGACTGGTGTGAGATCTTAAAACAGTTATTGGCACAAAAGAAAAGCAAAAGAAATCTGTTCATGCTTTTGGAAAGTAAAACTACCATAAGGCCTTACGGCACACACACAATGCAATCGCACACTTGGAGGAGATTTCTCCTTGTGATAGTCAAACATGCTTGATACGCGAAAATCCTTTTGATATTATTATTAGTGCATGGTGTGGAAAAACATTTCGAAAGTATAATATGAATCTTAGCCTGCATAGGTACCATTATATTATGCCTACTATAGCTACCACCTGAGATGGCAGGTTCTACCACTGCAATCGTAAAGGGCTCGTATTGTTTTGTTTGGATTTCCAACAAATGGTCAAGGGTAAGGAACTTACTTTACGAAAAGGGTACGCCTCTAGAGGGACGACCCGAGAACGTAACTGGATCTCTGCCAACACAAGGCTGGGTTACCTCTGTAACTATGTAACTATCTGTCATGATTATGCCATCCCCCAATCTAGACCGACTGTTATCGGGGCGTCTCAACAATCAACAACCACATAAGTAAAATAATCTAGGCTCCATACCAGAATACCCCCTTTGTATCCACATAAGTTAAATATCCGGGCTCTATACCAAAAACCACTTTTTATCCAGAATGAAATGCACATATCCTGAGGGGCGCGACCCCATAACCTTGCTGCATCCTTTTCTGTTTCAACCATTTCTGGGGTGTGAGATTCGACGAAGTCGCGTCCCACAAAATTACGCTTTTCACAAAAGCCATGCTCCGATCAACCAATGATCAACACTTAGCATGCCACATTACCAAATTGGGAATATATCACTAGTAACCATCACCTACATAACATATGAGCTCGTACGTCTCAGAGAAGGGTGTTAAGCTAAGAAAATAAATTCTCAGCCACCAAACAAAAATGTATTTGATAGAAACCAGCTTTATATCACAAAGTGTAGTATCAGACATATATCCATACAAGTCTGTTCCAGGTTCGAATGGAACCGAAGGCACTTCGTCCAATTAAGGAAAGAAGTCCTTGCAAATTCGGATATTCCCTAATCACTTCCGGACTCCCCATCACATAGGGAAATATCTATACCAGAGCAATTCAATGCAGAGACAATCGACAGGTAATCATTTCGTTTTCGAAAATATCCAGTCTTCAACAACGTCTTCAAATGCAATCCTTTTCGTCGTATCATTATCCGGAATGGGTTTTACAACTTAATGTCCTCTCCCAGCTCAACCGAATAATGAGCGCTTATTTTAAAAACAAATTCATGTGCCGCCTTAAAGGCCAATATTGATAGTCAGTTATTTAACTATTAACCAACATCCACAACAACCATCAAATTTAAAAAAAATTCCCCAATTATTTATTTTAATATATCTTCGCAAGATATATTTTCACCCTTCAATCCATTGTAAACAATTTTCAAATCACTTTCCTCTCACGGAATAAATTTCCAAATATTGTTTATTTCCACTGAAAATTTGCCAAGACTAAGTACTTTGGATTTAAAAATAATTTAAATCACTTTGTCCAAAAATATATACTTGGAAACACTTAAAATAAAAACTATGTTTAAACAACTTTATTTAAATATTAGTTATGAAATTTTATACTAATATCTCATATAAAAAGTAAGCCTAAGTTAATGTTTAAAATAAAATATTTTAGATAGAGAATAATTATAACCATCTTCTAAATAAAATACTAGTTAAATCTTTAAAATAACCGCTTCTATAATTAACTTAGTAAATATTTACTTTAAAATTTAAAAATAATTTAAGAAAATAATTTCTTTAAAATATTCTTTTTAAAACCAACTTCAGAACTTTTAATTTAAATTTAAAAGCTGCTTTTGAAACATATTCGGCTTTCCAAGGAAAATACACTTTCCATTCCAAAATAGTCTATTCAAATCAATCAATAAATCCTTCTCGATTTATCTCAATTTATATCCCAAATTCGTAAATTTTCTTTCCACGCTTTTATAAATAAACCAATATTTATTTTTAAAACAAATTACCCATTTATTTATAAATTCCCATTGTGAATTTATATTTCCATATATCCACTGATATAAAAATTTAAATCATCTCGATAAATGCAACTTAAAATCCCATTCTCCAATCGAGGCGTGTCGCCAGGCATTATAAGGTTATACCCCTATTCCGAATGTGATGGAAAAGGTTCCGAGGCCAAACTCGATCGTATGGAGAAGATAGCTTTTTGGACCCAGTTAAAATATTAAAATTTTGATATAGACCTCAGGGCGTTTACCTATCGTACGCTCACATGACAACTCTGAATGCTACAAAAATTAAAGTCCAATAATAATACACTATTATAGAACCAATGAAACAGGTTTCGTCGATTTCCGAGACCGTGCATCGGAAGGCTATTTTTAAATATCGATTTAAACGATATATTTTTAAACCGAACAAAACGCTTTTAAATTCAATTTTAACACTTCTATTATCTTCATTATTATTAATATAGATTTTACAAGACTTCTGATTATATTAAACAATCACAAAACTGAAGATACAATATTTTACCCAATTTCATATTATTAAATTCAATAATTTAATTGCCAAATAAACAGTGATATTTGAAATTCAAGTTAAATTAAATTCCAAATATTTGAAATCAATTAAATATTTTCAATTTCAAATGTTAAAAATTTCCGAGTCGTCGCATTTATAAACTCCTTTGAGTTTTCCATTTATTTATAGAAACAAATTATATTTATAATTCCACTTAAAAATGTTCCCTTAAAAAAACTCCATTTTATTTCAAATCTATTTTAATTATCGAATCCAATTTTCTTCTAAAATCTTCAGAATATCTTTCAAGTCTTTAATATATATTTTATTTAAAATCTCTGTTTAAGCCAATTTACAAATAGATAACCAAGTTAATTTATATATTTCTCGTTCCTCTTAGTTTTCTTTACAAAATAACCCAACTTTTTATTTTAAACATTTCTAATTCAAAATCTTCCTTTTTATCTGCTTTAAATTAATTATTTATGGTATTTAAAATACCAAATTCAATTTCCATACAATTACAGTTTTTAATAAATTCAATACACACAGAAATCATAGCAATTTATCGATCATATCATATCACTATATATATATGAACAGTAAATATTTTTGAGGAATCCGGTTAGATCCCTCCAAACAATTTTTCCCTACATCCACAGATGTTAGTCAACAGATAAAATACCAATCCCACTTCGAGAGGGATATCGCGATATATAGGGTCATCCGCGATTATGTGGGGCGAATAGGGTCTCATCTGCTATACAATGCGGGAATATCAATCACTCCAATACTAATATATATATTACTATATATATATATATATAACATCCAATATGTAATTATTACAATTCAACCAAGCACATCCAATAATTTAAATTTACATTTAAATTTAATTTATGGAATCCAAATAAGTGAGAAAATCTCACCTTTCTTTTTTGCAATCCACTTCAATCTTAGCTCGGTTTCACGATATTTGATCTTGTATAAATAATTTACGATTTATTAACATTTGAAATAGTCTAACAACAATTTACCATTTAATAAATTTAATTAACTAATAATTTTCCATTTAAATAATCCTTTTAATAACTAAAATAAATTAAATAAGTTAATTGAACAAATTAATCACCAAATCCATTATTTTAAAATAAACTTGCAAATTAAAATATGTATATGTATATTTATATCTCCCTTGAAATAACCTGTGAAGACTTAAAAATCTAATGTTTATACAAAATCTTCAACATTTTAAAATTCCTATTTTTTTCCAAAACCTTAACTATATATAAACTTCTCTGTTTTCCTGTATATGTTTAAATTGAAATATGTATGTGAATTTATGTATATATATTTATATAAACTTTTCTCTATACATGTATATATAAAAAAATTAAATTAAAGAAACAAATTCGCAGATATACCTCACTGGCTAACGATTCGAGCCTTCCCCTATGTGTGTCGTGCTTCTGCCCTCCATGACCGCTGCTATTACCTCACGCCATCTACCATTGTACCTCAAATTCGAGCTCGAGCTCAGAACCCTTAAAATCCCAAACGCGAAACCCTAGCCTCGCCGATCCTTGCACACTCATGACCCACTCCACTGCCTCGATTTTTCCACGACCTCCACCTCCTTGCACGAGCGCGTGCGCTCCCCTCTAATGCTTCGCGGTCGTGCTCGATCTCGCCAAAAACAACGTGACAATGTCGCGATGTACATTGTTTTTTTGGGTTCGAATGATTTCGTTTTAGCCAGAGAAGGGAGGAGAGGGAAAGTTGAATTTGAAGAAGGAAGGTTATTTGGCCATTTTTATCAAAGCAGATATATTTTCTTTTCTCTGAGATTTGAACGAAAGGCTAGTCTATATAAAAAGGTGAAGAGGGGGATTGCGTGTTGAATAGGAAAAGGGGACAGGATAGATCGGCAAGGATGGCTTGCACAGGTATAACATAGGATGGCTAACATTTGAAATTGAAAATCATTTTTGAAATCAATCCAAATTATCTTTTGAATTTCCAAAACCAAACCCAGTTTTGCAAACAACTCCCATTTAAAACAATTTGGCAGTAATTCCTCTCCTGGAAACTCGAAAATGAACACCGATGATGTTGTAGTCATTACCGAAGTTATTTTCCAGCAATCGAAAAGAGTTTAGTGCTTTTATCCCTTCAAAAATATTCTTCCAAATTCCAAATCCCACCAGATTTCATATCTAGTTCAAAAATATTTCCTAAATAATTTCACCATTATTTTTTTCTAAAACCTTTGAAAGTCATTTTTAAAATCAAAAGGGATTTAAATTTCCTAAGTCTCAAAATTTCATATCCTTCAATTCATATTCAAGAATTACTTTAGAATTTTATTTCAATTTATAAATTACATTTATAATCTACACTTCAAATTCCATTTCGTTATTGGAATTTATTCCTTAACCTTTGGTTATAATTTTAATTTCTAGTTCAATTTCCACACAATAATGATAATAATTTAATGTTACCACTTCCTAACAATCAAGCAACCATATATAACTCTAATAATTTATGAAAAATTATTTCGTTTATATATGAAAATAATTTGGGTAAAACTATTTCATTTACCCTATTTTAAAACAATATCATGTCAAATTGTTCTATACAAGTGTTTAGAGATCCCTATCAATAACGTTAATTACTCGCATTGACCAGAATCCATATCCCACTCAACAAATCAATCAACACAATGTAAATCAATTTTATATTCACTAGCAAATACGCGCTCATATCTATTAATACACTCAAACTCATTCTAGAATACTACTGACTCTATCTCTAATGAGTAATCCCCACCAGAGCCAAGGTTCTCGCTTAACCAATTACTCTGATACCGCTCTGTAACGACCCGGTTTTTCGTTGTCCGAAAGTCGACATCAATACGTCCACTGTATCAAATGCCAAACAATCGAATGCCCAAAAACCAAATCATTAGGGTTAAAGAAGAAGAAAGTAGAAGAAAAAATAGAACAATATCAAAATCTTACAATATAATAAATAAATGACTAATTTTCAAAACAAAAGAAATATATCAGTTCATACATTACATTATCAGAGTACAACATCAACAACACAACACTGGCAGCCATTAATTGCTCACATGAAACTGAACTTGCCGCAAACCATACGCAGCGGATAATATATCATATATGTGATACATCTCGCCATCATCTTATCTCCTGATCTCCACAGCATACTTTCCTGACTTCACTCCAAAACAACTGATAACCTGACTCTAGGCTGTCCATGTGGAAAATTATGGGCATTCAGAGTTTAGAAAGGGAACAATAAACTGCAGGTCAGTCATGGGACTGGCATGAGATCTTAAAACGGTTATTTGCACAAAAGAAAAGGAAAAGAATTCCGTTCATGCTTTTGGAAAATGAAACTACCATAAGGCCTTCCGGCACACACACAATGCAATCACACACTTAGGGGAGATTTCTCCTTATGATAGTCAAACATGCTTGATACGCGAAAATCCTTTTGATATATTTATTAGTGCATAGTGTGGAAAACATTTCGTAAGTATAATATCAATCTTAGCCAGCATAGGTACCATTATATTATGCCTACTATAGCTACCACCTACGGTGGCAGGTTCTACAACTACAATAAAAAGGCTCGTATTGTTTTGTTTGGATTTCCAACAAATGGTTAACACTAAGGAACTTCCTTTCCGAAAAGGATACGCCTCTGGAGGGAAGCCTCGGGAACCTAACCGGATCTCTTCCAACACAAGGTCGGGTTACCTTTGTAACTAGGCAACTAATTGTCACGAATATGCCATCCATCGGTCTAGACCGACCTTTATCGAGGCGCCTCAATAATCAATACTTAGCATGCCACATTAACAAATCGGGAATATATCACTAGCAACCATCAACTACATAAGCTCTGAGCTCGTACCTCTCAAAGAAGGGTGTTAAGCTAAGAGAATAAATTCTCCACCACCAAACAGAAATGTATTTGATAGAAACCAGCTTTATATCTCAAAGTGTAATTTCAGACATACATCCATACAAGTCCATTCCGGGTTCGAACGGACCCGAATGCACTTCATCCAACTAAGGGAAGAAGTCCTTGCAAATATGGTTTCCTAATCATGTCCGGACTCCCCATCACGTAGGGAAATCTCTATATCGGAGCAACTCAGTGCAGAGACAATCGATAGGTAATCCTTTCGTTTTCAAAAATACCAGGTCTTCAACACCGTCTTCAAATGCAATCCATTTCGTCGTATCAATATTTGGAATGGATTTTACGATTTAATATCCTCTTACGGCTCAATCGAATAATGAGCGTTTATTTTAAAAACAAATTCAAGTGCCACCTTAAAGGCCAAAATTGATAGTCGATTTTTTAACTATCAAACAACATTCACAACAACCATCAAATTTAAATAATTTCTCCAAATTATTTATATCAAAATATCTTCGCAAGATAAATTTTCACCCTTCAATCCTTTGAAAACAATTTTCAAATCACTTTCCTCTCGCGGAATAAATTCCCAACTATTGTTTATTTCCACTGAAAATTTGCCAAGACTAAATGCTTTGGATTTAAAAATAATTTAAATCACTTTATCCAAAAATATATACTTGGAAATAAAATAAAACTATTTTTAAACACTTTATTTAAATATTAGTTATGAATTTTTATACTAATATCTCATATAAAACTTAAGCCCAAACTAATTCTTAAAATAAATTTTTTTAAATAGAGAATAATTATTTAAATAACCATCTTCAAAATCAAATACTAGTTAAATATTTAAAATAATCATTTCTATAATTGACTTAGTAAATATTTACTTTAACATTTAAAAACAATTCAATAAAAAAATTTCTCCAAAAACATACATTTTAAAACCAACTTCAGAAATTTTAATTTTAATTTAAAAGCTACTTTGAAAACATACTCGGCTTTCCAGGGAAAATACACTTTCCATTCCAAAATAGTCCATTCAAATCAATTAATAAATCCTTCTCGATTTATCTCAATTTATATCCAAAATTCATAAATTTTCTTTCCATGCTTTTATAAATAAATCAATATTTATTTTTAAAACAAATTACCCATTTCTTTATAAATTCCCATTGTGAATTTATATTTCCAAATATCCACTGATATGCAATTTCCAAATCGATTTTCAAAATTTACTTTCGAACACCAAATAAATTTCCAAATTGATTTCCAAAAATTTATTCCATTTAAAAATTATTTCTTCACTTACCCAAATTTATTTCAAAACCCATTAATCCAATATTCACACCTATATTTATGATTTAAATTCCATTTAAATCATAAAAAAAATCATTTTTATACTTACTTTCAAAATTCTCCCTTTATTACTCACAAACCATTTAAAATCCGTTCAATATCCTTTTCTTAATTTATCCAATTCTCAGAATAATTTTTCTTAAATTCTCTATTTTAATTTTCTTCCAAAATTCCAATTCTTATATTTCTGGTATTTTAAAAATACCAAAGTATATTCGACTGAACCATAGCCTTCAATAATTTCAATTAACAATATAATTAATCATAGATTATCAATCAATCATATCACAGCATATGAAATAAATTCAAGCATTTGAGGAAGCCAGTTGGATCCCGCCAACCTGCTTCTCAGCATCCATAGATATTAGCACAACAATTAAATACCAATCCCGCTTCAAGGCGGGATATCGCAGTATAAGGGTCATCGGCTATTATGCGGGCACATAGGGTGTCATCCACTATATAATGCAGGAAATCAATCACTCTAACATATATATTTATATACACACTACTATATATAATATCACATTAATTCAAGCAGTCAACCAATATTTTAAATTTTTAATCTGTTTCCTTCTCGACTTGTTTCTTCACGATTTTGACCTTGAATAAACAATTACATGATTTTTATTAATATTCAAATTAATCGAACAATTAAATTTCCATTTAACAGATCTATTTAATTTAAATCAAATATTAAATTTTAAACCAATTTTTCTTTAATAAATTATCTTTAGAGACTAAATAAATTAAATAGGTTAATTGAACTTACCAAATTCAGTAAATTAAATATGTATATATATATTAGTAAAAATAATCCGTATAGATTTAAAAAATTCAAATCTTTATTTTTGTATAATAATCTATAGATTTCAAAATCCAACTTTTATAAATTCTTCAAACAATTTAAAACCCCCATATTTTCTTTCAAAAACCGATCTATGTATATTTACTGTTATACATTAAAATGTGTGTGGATATACATATATATTTAACCATACTGGCTACTTTAAAATTTAACTAGGATTTTAAAGTGTGTATATAATCATTATATTTTTTTATATTTTTTTATAAATTTGAAGTAATAACAAAGAGGACGAACCCATACCCTAAATGTCGAAGCCCAAAACCCACTTGCGTGCAGCAACCCCCAAACCCTAGTCTTGATTTCGAACCTATGCCTCCCTCGACCACGAATCAACGTCGATCTCGAATTTCGTCGCAACCCCGCAACCATCCTTGCTCAACAGCCAATGCCCTAGCCTCGACGAACCTTCAGCTTACACGAAAACTGGTCGCGCTCGCCTTCCCCTAATCGAATTGGATTCGAATTTGAGTCGCGAAGCTCGATTCCAGATCTCATTTGCTCGTGTTTTGATCGCACGCCATTCCTTCGAACAGTCTTTAAATTTATTATTTTCATTGATTTGCTCGAACAAAATGGAAGCCGCCATTATTGCTTATTTTCAAAAAAGGGAACGAATGAGATTTTATGGCTTCATTTCTCAACTGGTGAATATGCATTTGAAATTGCAAGGAGGAAAAGGAAAAAGAAAAGGGCATCGGCCATGGTTTCAATTTTTTAACTGGAAGAGAAGAATTTCTAAACGATTTTGTTTTTCTTTTTAATTATTTTATCTGGCTCGATTTTGAAATGTGGAAGGAGGACGCGTGTGCAATCGGAGCGAACACGTGTTATAAAAGAGGGTACGTGTTAATTGAGAGAACATCATTTAGAATAAAAATAATATATATATATATATATATATATATATATATATATATAAAATTCAAATTCAAATTTTAAATCGTCTCGATAAATGCAACTCAAAATCCCGATCTCCAATCGAGGCATGCTGCTAGGCGATCATGAGGTTATACCCCTATTCTGAACGCGATGGAAAAGGTTCCAAGGCCAAACTCGATCGTATGGAGAAGATAGCTTTTTGGACCCAGTTAAAATATTAAATTTTCGATATAAACCTCTGCTCGTTTACCTATCGTACGATCACTCGACAACTCTGAATGCTACAAAAATTGAAATCCGACAATAATACACTATTACGGATCCAATGGAACTAGTTTCGTCGAATTTCGAGACTGTGCCTTGGAAGGCTATTTTTCAATATCGACTTAAACGATATATTTTTATACTGAACAAAACACTTTTAAATTCAATTTTAATACTTCTATTATCTTCAGTTTTACTAATACAGATTTTACAAGACTTCTAATTATTTTTAACAATCTCAAAATTGAAGATAAAATATTTTACCCAATTTCATATTATTAAATTCAATAATTTAATTTCCAAATAAATAGTGATATTTGAAATTCAAGTTAACAACCCGATTTTTCGATGCACGAAAGTCGACATTAGTACGTCCACTGTATCAAATGCCGAATAATCGAATGCCGGAAAACCAAATCGTTAGGGTTAATGAAGAGGAAGGTAGAAGAAGAAAAAGAAAATCAATATCAGAATCTCACGGTCACAGCGGAACAATATATAATAAATAAATGACTAATCTTTTAAACAAAAAGAACTATATCTGTTTATACATTACATCATCAGAGTACAACAACGATAAAACACAACACTGGGCAGTTGATAACTTACCTAAACAGAAATTGAATTTGCAGCAAACCATACGCAGCGGATAGTACATAATATAAGTGATAGGTATCGCCATCCAGCTTATCTTTTGATCTCCACAACGTACTTTTCTGACTTCGCTCTAGAACAACGATAACCTAACTCTAGGCTGTCCGTGTGGAAAATATGGGAATCCAGAGTTTAGAAAGGGAACAATAAACACCGAGTCACTTATGGGACTGGTGTGAGATCTTAAAACAATTATTTGCACAAAAGAAAAGGAAAAGAAATCCTTTATGCTTTGGAAAATGAAACTACCATAAGGCCTCCCGGCACACACACAATGCAATCGCACACTTGGCGGAGATTTCTTCCTATAGCAGTCGAACATGCTTGATACGCGAAAATCCTTTTGATATTATTATCAGTGCGTAATATGGAAAACATTTTGTAAGTATAATATAAATCTTAGTCAGCATAGGTACCATTATATTGTGCCTACTATAGATACCACCTGAGGTGGCAGGTTCTACAACTGCAATCATAAAGGACTCGTATTGGGTGATTGGATTTCCAACAAATGGTCAAGGCTAAGGAACTTCCTTTCTGAAAGGGTATGCCTCTTGAGGGACGCCCCAAGAACCTAACCGGATCTCTGCCAACACAAGACCGGGTTACCTATGTAACTAGGCAACTAAATGTCACGAGTATGTCATTCCTCGGTCTAGACCGAACTTTTGCCGAGGCGCCTCAACAACCAACAACCACATAAGTAAATAATCTGGGCTCTATACTAGAATACCACTTTTTATCCACACAAGTTAAATATCCGGGCTCCATACCAGATGCCACTTTTTATCCTGAAGGAAATACACATACTCCGAAGGGCGCGACCCCCATATCCTTGCCGCATCCACCAAGTTTCAACCATTTCTGAGGTGTGAGGTTTGACGAAGTCTCATCCCACAAAGCTATGCTTTTCACAAAAGTCATGCTTCGATCAACCAATGATCAACACTTAGCATGCCACATTACCAAATTAGGAATATATCACTAGTAAACATCAACTACATAACCTCTGAGCTCGTACATCTCAGAGATGGGTGTTAAGCTAAGAGAATAAATTCTCCGCCACAAAATAGGAATGTATTCGATAGAAACCAGCTTTATATCTCAAAGTGTAATGTCAGACATACATCACAAGTCTATCCTGGGTCTGAATGGAACTGAAGGCACTTCGTTCACTTAAGGAAAAGTCCTTACAAATCCGGATATTCCCTAATCACATCCGGACTTCCTATCACACAGGGTAATCTCTATACCGGTGCAACTCATTGTAGAGATAATCGACAGGTAATCCTTTCGTTTTCGAAAATACCTGGTCTTCAACCACCGTCTTCAAATGCAATCTCGTTCCTTCATATCATTATTCAGAATGGGTTTTCTGACTCAATGTCCTCTCCCGGCTAATCCGAATAATGAGCACTTATTTTTAAAACAAATTCAAGTGTCGTTTTAAAGGACAATATTGATTGTCGGTTATTTAACTATCAAACAACATTCACAACAACCATCAAGCCTAAATAATTCCCAAATTGTTTATACTGATAGTCGGTTACTTAACTATCAAATAACATTCACAACAACCATCAAATTTAAATAATTTCCCCAAATTATTTATTGCAAAATATCTTCGCAAGATATATTTTCACCCATCAATCCTTTGAAAGCAATTTTCAAATCACTTTCCTCTCGCGAAATAAATTTTCAAATATTGTTTATTTCCACTAAAATTTGTCGAGTCCGAATAT
Source organism: Allium cepa (assembly GCA_030765085.1). Taxonomy (NCBI): domain Eukaryota; kingdom Viridiplantae; phylum Streptophyta; class Magnoliopsida; order Asparagales; family Amaryllidaceae; genus Allium; species Allium cepa. The sequence goes on along the minus strand of CM060937.1, from coordinate 571,279,212 downwards.
TTTTAAAAAAATAAATCACTTAGCCAAAAATATACTTGGAAACACTTAAAAAATGAAAACTATTTTTAAAACATTTATTTAAAATATTGGTTATGAATTTTTATACTAATATCTCATGTAAAACTTAATCCCCAAACTAATTTTAAAAATAAAATTACTAGATAGAGTATAATTATTTAAAGAACCATCTTCTAAATCAAATACAAGTTAAATCTTAAAAAATAATCACTTCTATAATTAACTTAATAAATATTTACTTTAAAATTTTAAAAACAATTTAAGAAAATAATTTCTCCAAAAACATTCTTTTTAAAGCCAACTTTAGAACTTTTAATTTATATTTAAAAGCTACTTTGAAAACATATTCGACTTTTCAGGGAAAATACACATTCCTTTCCAAAATAGACCATTTAAGTCGGTTAATAAATCCTTCTTGATTTATCTCAATTTACATTCCAAATTCATAAATTTCTTTCCACACTTTTAAAAATAAACCAATATTTATTTTTAAAACAAATTAACCATTCCTTTATAATTTTCCATCATGAATTTATATTTCCAAATATCCATTAATATACAATTTTCAAATCGATTTCCAAAATTTACTTTCAAACGCCAAATCAAATTCCAAATTGATTTCCAAAAATTTACTTTCAAACACCAAATCAAATTCCAAATTGATTTCTAAAATTTACTTTCAAACACCAAATCAAATTCCAAATTGATTTCCAAAATTTACTTTCAAACACTAAATCAAATTCCAAATTGATTTCCAAAATTTATTTGAAAACCCATTAGTCCAATATTCATACCTATATTTATGATTTAAATTCCATTTAAACCGGAAAAACCAATTTCATACTTGATTTCGAAATTCTTCCTTTATTTCTCTCAAACAATTTAAAATCCGTCCCAAATTCCTTCTTTTAATTTATCCAATTCTCTAAAATTATAAAATTCTCTACTTTAGTTTCTTCCAAAAATCCAATTTCATATTTCTGGTAATTTAAAATACTAAAAATATATTCGGCCAAACCATAGCCATCAATTATTTCATTTACCAATATAATCATTCACAAATTATCAATAAATCACATCACAACATATGAAATAAATTCAATATTTGAAGAATCCAGTTGGATTCCTCCAACCTGTTTCCCTGCATCCATAAATGCTAGCACAACAAATTATTACCAATCCCACTTCTTGGCGGTATATCGCAGTATAAAGGGTCATCCGCTATTATGCAGGGCGCATAGGGTCTCATCCACTATATAATGCAGGAAATCAATCACTCCAATATATATATATACACTACTATATATAATATCACATCAATTCAAGCAATCAATCAATATTTTAAATTTTAGCTATTTAAAATAACCGTATCAGATGTGGGTGAGAAGATCTCACCTTCGACTATGCATGCAACCCATTTCTATTCCAGCTTGTTTTCACGATTTTGACCTTGTATAATATTATATAGTTGATTAATATTTGAAACAATTGGACAAATCAATTTCCATCTAATAAATTTTATTTTATCTAATTAATTTAATTTCAAACAAATTTTCTTTTAATAAAGTATTTGAACTAATTGAATAATCACTTATCATTAAGTAATTTAATTAACTAATACTTTTTATTCAAACTGATAGAAAACCCTTTTGTAACATAAATAAATTTAATAAGTTAGTTAAATAATTTTTTCACCAAATCCATTATGTTAAAATAAACTAGTAAATTTAAAAGGGATATGTATATAAATATTTTCATTTTCGAACTATATATCAAAATAATCTATATAAATCTAAAAATCAAATTTTCTATATAAACCCTTATATATATATATATATATATATATATATATATATATATATTATTTTCTGCTTATTAATTTTCTTTCAAACAACTGTAAACATACAGTATTTAAAAGAAGGAATCGAGAATACCTCACAGACAATTCAGCTCAGCCCCCTATCCCTTGTCGAAACCCTAACAGCAACGATCAAAATTCGCGCCTGCATCACAACGTCGAACGTCGAACACCCCACCGACTTCCTCACCGTCGCGCCTCCCCGAGCCTCGCGCCACCCAAAGTCCAACACGCCGTCTTCCTCTATTTTCTCACGCCGTCATGCCCTGCTCCCCCTAACCGCGTGCGCTATCGCCTTCAAACCCATCATCGCTTCGCTCCCGACATTGGTTTATTTTTTGTTCGATTCAATGCCGAGGTCGGCTGTTATTATTTCACGAGTGAAAAGATGAAGAGGGGATTTTGTTTTGAGTTGATGCGATCTATATTTTTTTCCAAATTAAAATCGAATCAGATTGGAAAAAATGATTTCGTTTGGTTTTGAACTAGAATGGGGGAAGAGGGAGGATGAGATTTTACATGATTTTGTTCGGCCATTTCAGTATTTTGAGGGGAGGGAAGAGACTTAGATTTAATTTTCTTCCAAATGAATTTTGAACAAGAAAAGAGATGAAGATACATTTCTTCTTCTTATTATTTTTTAAAAACGAACGTGTGTTCGAAATTGAAGGACACATGTAATATGAGGGATGAAACTTGTTGAATGTGGTGACATTGTTTTTAAAGGGGAAAAACACACACATATATATTATTTAAATTTAAATTGTCCCGATTTCGCAACTCAAAATCTCCGCCTTCAATCGAGGCATGCCACCAGGCGTTTATAATGTTAAACCCCTATTCTGAATGCAACGGAAAAGGTTTCGAGTCCAAATTCGATCGTATGGAGAAGGTAGCTTTTTTGACTCGGCTATTAAATTAAATTTCGATATAAAATTCAGCACGTTTATCACCCGTACGGTCACATAACAACTCTAAATGCTACGAAAATTGAAATCCAAAAACAATACACTATTATGGATCTAATGGAACTAGTTTCATCGAATTTCGAAATTGTGCCTCGGGAGACTATTTTTAAATATCAATTTAAACAATATACTTTAAAACTGAACAAACTGCTTTCCAATTCAATTTTAAAAGTTCTATTACCTTCAATATTATAAATATAAATTTTCCAAGCCTTTGAAGTATTTTTAACCAGCTTAAAAATTAAGATTCAATATTCTGCCCAATTTTCATTTATTAAATTCAATAATTTAATTGCCAAAATAAATAATGATTTTTGAAATCAAGTTAAACTAATCTTCAAATATTTAAAATCAATTAAATATTCTAACGTCCAAATATTCCGGGTCGTCACATTCTTCCCCCTTAAAAGAATTTTGTCCCGAAATTACCAGTTAAGAAGAATGATCCATAACCCGTTCACTATTTACAATTTCTCAAAACCCAACAGTTTCAACTTTCTAAAATAATTTTTTGTTAAAGACACTAACATTCTTACTAACTTCCCACCCTCAACTATAAGTTCCAAACAATATTATTTACTCCACAACTCAAATTTAAATTTAAATCTAAACTGAAATATTAAAATTTTCAAATTTCCCAAAATTTTTCTATCTCCCTAAATTTTTGAAAAATTTCACCAGCATCTCGTTTGCGCGGCTAGCTCGATACAACTACAAAATGCCACACGGGCTCTCAGATTTCAAAAGAAAACAAAAAACCAGGTGGCTAGACCAGAAAATCATCAAATTTCATATAGAAATTTAAATACATACCTTTTGTTGAGCAATTCAATTTATCTTCGAAATCAAAAATCCAATTCCAATTTCCTTTAACATACATGTATATCTTACTTAGCAATAATATCCAATCATAGATTCAGAATCATTTTGTACACTTCTTTACAAAATTTTCAATATATATTCATTCAAGTTCGTACGATGCACATATATTATCCGTACGCAATACCAAATTCGATCACTCACTCGATCACACAATTTCACTTCCGCATTAGTATCGTCCACCCTACTTTCTAGTGTGGACTCAGATCTGGTTCCTTGATTAGAAACCGTCATTCTCCTTGCATAGCTACAAACTATGATAGAGAATTTCCAGAATCAACCAAAAATCCATATTCAAGGTTCGCCGTCGAAAATCGAGTGAAAAATCCCAACACGGATCGACATAATCGTCTCAAAAATCTTGTGCTCGAATTCTGGATCAAATTGCTGTGCGAATAAAATAATATACGTACGTCCTACGTATTTATTTTGATTGATTATTAGCTATATCAATTCCCTTTTCCTTTTATTCACATTTAGTTTGATTTCTATCCACTTATTCACAATCACCATTTCACAGCTTCCAATTTAACCTTCACTCAATTATTAACCTTGTATATTTCCAATATCAATATTTTTTACTTAAGAATTTTTCCATCTATTACTTAATTCAATGCAAATATTCTATTTACTTCTAACTTTTTTTAACGACCCTGACTCGACCTTCGAAAATCGACACCCAAATACTTCACCTGTATTCGAATGCCGCAGATTCAAACGTTGTGTCTGGCTCGTCGGAGCTTATAACACATTAAGTACAACAACACGACGGAAGAAGAACAATATATCATTGATACAACTCCATGAATACAATATCTCTACAACAATTTATCCAACATCAGAGCAAATATACATATACCACAGCGGAACACAATAGCGAAAACATAATTTCAACTTGCTTGGACTACCAAAGCAGCTCCATAGATTGCATCCCATCTCCAAAGCTCCAAAGTAAAAACCCAATCCAAAAGCTTAAAATCCTATCGTGTTAACTTAAACAAGTCCGGTCCAAGATGCAATTACAAAAGTCTAAAGACTTCAAAGATTGCCAAAGCTACACCTGCTTTCTGACTATCTGAAAATCTGACTCTAGGCAGCCCCTGTGGAAAATTGTGGGCACCCAGAGTTTAGAAAGGGTACAATAAACTCCAGGTCAGTCATGGGACTGGTGTGAGCAAAAAAAACAGTTTATCTTGAACAAAATCAAAAAAAAAAGAATTTGAAAAGAGATCCGCAATGCTTTTTGGAAAATGAAACTACCGTAAGGCCTCCCCACGCATACACAATGGAAGCGCACATTTGGAGGAGATTTCTTCTTATGATAGTCAAACATGCTTGATACACAAAATCCTTTTGATATTATTATTGGTGCATAATGCAGAAAACATTTCGAAAGTATAATATTAATCTTAACTAGCATAGATACCATTATATTATGCCTGCTATAGCCACCACCTGAGGTGGCAGGCTCCATAACTAAAACCGTATAGGGCGCGTATTGTTTTGTTTGGATTTCCAACAAATGGTCAGGCTAAGGAACTTTCTCATCGAATGGGTACACCTCTAGAGAGACGCCCTGAGAACTTAACTAGCTCTCTGCCAACACAAGGCCAGTTACCTCTGTAACTAGGTAACTACTGACACGGGTATGCCTTCCCCCAGTCGTCGCCGACCTTTATCCGAGGTACCTCTGCACCAACAAATTCCAACAACCACATAAGTTAAATATCTGGGCTCCATACCATGATATCACTTTTTATCCAAAAGGAAATGGACATACCCTAAAGGGCGTGACCCTTATAACCTTGCTGCATTCTTCATGTTTCGACCATTTTTGGTTGTGAGGTTTGACGAGGTCTCGTCCACAAAGCTACGCTTTTCACAAAAAGTCATGCTTTGATCAACAAATGATTAGCAGCACTTAGCATGCCACATTACCAAATTGGGAATATATCACTAGTAACCATCAACTACATAACCTCTGAGCTCGTACGTCTCAGAGAAGGGTGTTAAGCTAAGAGAATAAATTCTCCACCACCAAACAGAAATGTATTGAAACCAGCTTTACATCTCAAAGTGTAATGTCAAACATACATCCATACAAGTCTATCCTCGGCTTGAATGGAACCGAAGGCACTTCAAAGAAGCCCTTGCAAGTCCGGGTATTTGCAATCCCGATCGGACTCCCCATCGCATATAGAGATCTCTATACCGGCGTGACTCAGTGCAGAGACATTCGACAGGTAATCCTATCGTTCTCGAAAATACCTGGTCTTCACGGCCATCTTCAAATGCTATCCATTTCGTGTATCATTATTCGGAATGGGTTTTATGACATAAAGTCCTCCCCTGGCTAAACCGAATAATGAACGCTTATTTTAAAAAGCATATGAATATATTGGGATCTTAGTTAAGTCATAACTTTTAGCCCAAAATCTTTCCTTTTGAATGGTTTAAAAAATTTTTCCACTTTAATCTTTTTTAAACAAAAGATTCACCCTTGAAGATCATTTTCAATTAAAACAATGTTCACCAATCTCTAAAAGAGATTCATTCATGGCTTTCAAAACTATTTTCAATTCAAATTTGATTTACACACAACTTGAAATCCTTTCGACAAAAACTAGAATTTCTTTCATAATAGGAATGCTGTTATCATTTGAGAACGAATGCTTTTCACTTTAGGAAAATCCGATTAAATTTACTCAAGGTATAGCTTTTCAAAGTGTACATTATAAAATCGGCAAACTACCATATTCTCGGCAAGTTCTATTTGAATTAAATTCAAATCTCCAAGTAATTTATTTAATATACTTCAAAATGGTTAAAATCCATATATATATATATTATAACTTGTACAATCCTTTCGAACCATATTTCCCAAAATAATTTCAAAACAAGACATAATATGTTCAAACTAAATTTAGATTTCAAACTTCCTTTTTAAAAGCTTTTCAAATTCAACCCAATTTCACTTCCAAACCATTTTAGATTCAAAATTCAACTTTGAAATTCATTATTTTGAATTAAATTCAAAATGCCCATGACTTAATCAATTACCCGTGCAATCCACATTTGTATGTGTATGGTGTAGTCTAGGGGTTTTACACACAACAATAATATATCACAACCATCATCAATTCAAGCACAACAATATCGATAAGCGGTATAATATTATAATGCTTATCTTTCATTCACAGATAAACAAGAAATATCTGCACAGATAAATAATTCACAGTTCACAGATCAATTCAAAGCAATTCTCATCACATAATATTACATATCAGAGATACCAAACAATTTAAGCATTAAATACAACAATCATCCATAAACAAGGAGATATCAATCACGATATCTATAATTAATTTAATTAAAATCAAATAAATTAATCTCTTATGATCCTGCTTGATTAACATTAATTAAACCATTCAATATTAATTAATGAATTTAATTAATCAACTTTGATTACCCATCTTAATTAATTAACCTTAATTAATCACATAAATTAATTAACCTTAAGTTAATTACATAATTAATTTAACCCCTAATAATTACATAAAGTAATTATCTTTTAATCATGAATTAACTAACCTTCAATTAATTCATCTTTAATCATTAATTAATTAACCTTTAATTAATTAACTATTCTTTAATTAATAAATAATTAACCTTCAATTATTAAGTAATTAATCTTTAGTTACTAATTAATTAATCCTTAATAAATAAACCCTTTAATTACTTCAATTAAGTAATTAATCTTTATTCATTTGATTAATTAACATTTAAGTATTAATTAATTATTTTTAATTACTTTCATTAAGTAATTAACTTTAAGTAATTATTCTTTAATTACTTATATCAATTGATTAACCTTTAATTAATTACACTAATTGATTATCCTTAATTAATTAAAATAAGTGATTATCCTTAATCAAATAATTATCCTTCCTTTCTTACAATAAGTAATTAATCTTTAGTTACTAATTAATGATCCTTTAATCACATAAGACCTTTATTAATTTAAGATAGTCCATTTATCTTGATAAATTACTTTATCATTTAAATCTCATCAACTAACCCTTTTCAAAACAATTATCATTAATATATAATCTGAACTTAAAACATTCAAGTTAATTATAAATTAAAAACATTCAATCTTTTAAATTAACTTCTTAATTATACTATTACATTTATTTAAAAATTAATTTAAAATAAAGGATAGATGTATATATTAAAACACTTCAAATTTGATTAATTAAAATACTTTAGAAACCCATCACTAATTCAAAACTAAAAAATAAACATTTATTATCTTTCAAGAATTAATCAAAGAAATGGGTTTAATCTTGATTTAATTTAAATTTGAAAAACTTGGTTTATTTAAATTTTTGAAAACTTGGTTACCACTTTAACCAAACTTGAGCCAAAATCAAAAATACCCAAGCCAATTCCCATTTTTCATCAACTCGAGGAATCTCCCCTTTTTTTCCTCTGTTTTGTTTTTAAAACTTTTAAAACTGTTGTATAGATTAAACACCTATGAACATCCCGGTAGCAAACTCGAGCGACATCCCAACCTTCCCGAGCTCTTTCTTGACCAAACGCCTTCTTCCTCAAACGCCCAACAACCCAGTCACCATTGACACCTTATGCACGTGCATAGGCGACCGGACCCCTTCTAACATCTGTTCCGACTATCCACAAGTCAACATTCTTCCCCCTAAGCACCACAACCATCAAGAGCTTAGGTATGATCTCGAAATTGAATTCGAGCACCTAAAAACCCAACCTAGAAAAACTCATTCATTGACAACCACCTCGCCATGCTAACTCCGATCGCCGAACGCCATGCGACCACGACCCAAGCTTAGCCGGACTTCCCTCTTTCCTTTCACCCAGACTAGTGCAACCCGATGCAAAGTCGACGACGATACGGCCTCGCAAAACTCGGCCAACCCAAGTAGCTCCTAAACCCTAAATCCTTGTCATTCAATCAATCTGATGATCGAGAAATGCTTCTAGCATTTTTCCCATGAACCACAGACATTCAGCCTTCTTCACCAACGATCACAACACCCATCTCTCTACCGATCATCGGAATTCGACAAAAATGTCTTTTCCGTTCAACTTGAAAATTCTCGACATCTACGTGCATAAAAATTATGAGACCTTCATCTAAAATCATTATTTCATGATACAAATTTGATTATGTAATTAGATTATAAAATTGAAATGTTCAGTTTTTTTAATTTATAATGATTTTACTGTAAATTACCATTTTTACAATATTTATTTAATATTTTTACCTGAGATTATTTTTTAAAAGTGACATTTCATTATTATGAACATCTTCTTATCAGGAATCATGACTCAAATTGGTTAAAATAAAAAGATATGAATTTTATTTGATGAAATTGTAGCCTGTAATATAAACAGAGAGATGTATGCCTACAAACAGACATGCATTCAACAATATATATACAAACACATAGAGACATGCAGGCATATTAATATTTATACAATCATCTTCAAGTATATATCATCAAGATATCATAGCAGATCCATATTTTAAAATGGAAGTTTGCTCACATGGATGAAGAAAGACAGAGAAGAAGCTTGGGAAAGATGATAAAAATCTGGAAATGAGTTTTTGACTCTGATCTCTGCTTGATAAATATGAGTTAATCTTGCCTTTTATCTTGTTTCAGGTTTGAGTTTTACTTCTTTTCTCTGGTTTAAGCTCCTTTCTAGTTTCCAGGTTTGGATTGCTTTAGATGATCTTCAGGTTGAAGTAGTGTGACGACCCGACTTCCTAACTCCAGGAAATCGCATCATCTTGAAGAAAGAAAAGGGATAGAAAAGAGAAATGGAAGAGAAGAAGAAGAAGAAGAAGAAACAACACATCAGAATCTATACAGCGGAACGAATAAATTATATTAATAATATAAAATATTACATAGTTTACAACCACTATCAGAGTACATAGATATACAACACATACTAGACAGTTATAAACATCTGTCTAGTATTTACAACATAATACAACTCAGAGACAATCACAGATCACACAGCGGAATACTATATATCTAACGCAGAAGCCTCCTGCTCCATAATTCCTCCAATATTCGTCAAAGCTAACCTGAATCCCTTGGCTACTCGTAAAAATTTGAGTACCCAAGAGTTTAAGAAAACAAAAGATAAACTCCGGGTCAGACATGGGTCTGGTGTGAGTTACAGGTTAAAGTTGCTTAATTTTGAAAATCCTTTTAAAAGAAAGGTATCACGTAAGACTTCCCACACATAAACATGGAAAAGTTTTTACCTTACTCTAACCAAAACATTTGATAGGAAATCCAGTGATATTATAATAGTGTCTAGGGTTTTCAAGTAAATAAGAAATAGCCGAAATTGTTACATTATTAAATTCCAGCTACTAGCCACAAAAGTGGGTAATACAATCAAAACCGTTAGCACTTATTGGATTTTGGATTCCATACAATGGCAGGGCTACTGGGGTACCGCCCGTCACAGTACGTGGCCTAGATCAACGTACCGAGGAGTACTCCCACTCCCCTACAACACAAAGCCGGACCCATTCCTTACTGAACAGTTCCAAACAAGACAACCCCGCAGTCGGTGTACACTAACAACTGCCCACTAAGCCGAATAAAAAGGGACATCTAGACAGGGATCAATCTTGCTCTCCAGTAGGTGCTACCCACGAAGCCTTGCTGCACCTCCCCTGTTTTAGCCATTCCCGGTTGATGAGGCTTGTGGCTACGATTACCTTTAGAGAACACATCCCTTAGAATGCTCATCGTCCACCTTACGATGTTCTGAAAGCATTCAATCCATACAAGTTCGTTCCGGGTTCGAACGAAACCGAAGGCATTATCTCGTTACACTCATTTTGGAATCACCCACAGAGTTAACGACGATAACCCTTGCACTCTAAATCACCATCTCGAATCTATAAGTACTATTCCGTCAACTCATTACGGAATCACCCACAGAGTTATACTGACGTATAGCCCTTACACCTCGAGTCTTCTCTCTTCACAAAAGATTCACGACCTATCATTAATTTGGATCGATGTGGTTTTCGGATATCCAAATATGGAAACCCGATCCCGGCCTCATCGAAATCCAAAGCGTGTCTTTTAAGGCCAAGTTGTTTTAAAGGTTTAAAACAATTCAATTATCTATATATCCAAATAGATAAATCACAGATACACAACAGGTAATCAACATTATCATCATATCAGATAAACCATATTATCATTATTCAAAAAGATAATCTATATCAATATCACCATGCAACCAATGCATCCAAATCACTCAACACTATCTATCTCATATCTGAGATTCTAACCATCCAAAGCAAACAACACTAACCAACCATATAAGCAATGATTAACCACACCCAAATATAATTAATTTAAAATGAATTAAATTAATTACATCATTCCATTAATTTAAAGTAAAATAAATTAATTACTTTACCAATATCATCCTTGCTTATCATTATTAATTAATTATCAATCAAATAATTAATCATCATCCAATTATTCATTTTAATTAATCATCCCTGATTAATTAACTCTTAATTACATTCAAGTAATTATTTACTAATTAATTTCTTAAATTAATTATATTTAACCAAATACAGTAATTAACCCTTAATTACTTCCTTAATTAATTACCTAAATTAATTACCTTTAATCACTTATTATTGATTAATTAATCTTAATTAATCAATCTTAATTACATCATTAATCATAATAATTAATGATCTTCTAATTACACTTTCAAATTAAATTAATTACATTAAGAAATTAATCTTTATTTAAATCATAACTGTTAATCACCCTTGATTGACTCTATTCAGTAATCAACTACCCTTAATTACTCACCAAATAAATTAATTACTCATTAATTAATTATCTCTAGTTAATTCCTTGATTAATTTACAAGTAATTATACTCAAATTACTTTTATCAACAAATCACCTTCAATTAATTACATATAGTAATTACTCATTAATTACTTTCCTAAGTAACTTCTCTTCATTTAATTACATTAAGTAATTATACTTCACAAATCATCAAACGATTATTTTAAATTAATTAAACTAAATTAATTAACTTAAACTAATCAAATTTACACTCAGTTAATAAGTAATTAATTCCTTAATTACTTCCATAAGTAATTATACTTAATAACTTACACAATTGATTATCTTTAAATTAATTAATCTAATTAATAATTAAAATTAATCACATTAATTAATTATTAAATAATCCTTAGTTAATGATCTTCATTAACTATTAACTATTCATTAAATATTTCTTTAAAATAATTAACTTATTTTAATCATTATTAATTGCAAATTAATTAATCATTAATTAATCCATTAATTAATCCCTAATTAATTAAATAATTAAGTGTTAATTAAAACTTAATTAATCCATTACTTGATTAATTAATTATTAATCATTAATTAAAAACTAATTTTATTTAATTAATTATTCTTAATTACAAGTTAATTATTCAATGAATAATTAATCCTAAACCCTTAAGATTAAACCTTAATTACTTTAAGTAATTATTTATTTCATTAATTTATTAAATAAATTAATTATTCATTTAATTACTTTAATAATTAAATGAAATACAAAATATTAAATTATTATTAACTTAACAAGGTTAAATTCAATCTCAAACCTTTAATTGCTAAATAATAATTTTATTATAAAAGAAATTTTACGAAAGTTAAAACAAATTTCTTTTTAAAAGTTAAACCATTTAAGTTTTTACATTATCAATCAAATTTGGTGCTATGACGCCCCACCTCTATACCCACGCTAGCCAAGAACACTACGGTGTAATGCTGTCAACTAGCACGGAGAATAAGGCTGTTGAGGAGCGACCATCCGTGTAATTGCTTTGCGCGAGCATCGATATGTCAGATAGTATAACATGCAATTCTTTTCAAGTGGAAATCCGACATGCCGACACAAACTCAAAGCTACTACACAGTGGCTATAATATCTTCGGAAACAAATACAGAAATAAACATAACATAAATCAGTCACAGACAATTCATATCATAAAGGCGGAAATAGATATGAGTATTACACTAATAAGTGTACATCAGAGTAGCGGTCTGAAAAGATCCACAATATCACAAAAGAATAGTTACATGAACTACACAAAAGAATAAGTATACATTATGGAGTCTATATCTCGAATGTATACACCAAAACAAACTACTAATCTAAGTAGTAAGCCAAAAGTCAGAGGAATCAATCCCAAGAGAGAAGTCAAGCAGAAGCACCTGTAACATCTCGGTCTGACCCGAGTATTATTTAATAAGAAAATAATAAACGGATCAGTCTAGCTATAAATATCAGGTGAAACGATATAGAATAAGAGATATGACTAAACACATAATAATCACTATGCCAAGCTGTGATATATATAAGTAATTGAAAATCAACAAGAGATTAATCAATATCACCAAATCTACACAAGAATCAAAGAAATGTCATACTCCTTATTTCGTTCACCAAACCACAAATATTGACGATAATATCAACGTCAATCACAAAAGTCAATGACACACAAATTCACCAATGCACAAATATTGACAATAATATCAATGTCAATCACAAAAGTCAATGACTCACAAATTCACCAATGCACAAATATTGACAAAACTTATCAATGGAAATCACGAAAATTGGTGAAACACAAATTCTAGAAATCATCTCAAGAAATCCAGAAATCACAAAGGGGGGGAGGCCTATCACAAACGGGAGCATAAAGCCCACCAACACGTGTATCACAAACGGAATGCTAATTCCATGGTTGCTAACCATCACAAATTGAGCCGAGCTCCACAAACGGCCCGAAGACCATGGGTTGCTACCCCACCAAATTGAGTCGAAACTCCACAAAACGGGGTTTAGTCTCCCTCGCAGACAAAGAGACATCGCACATTGCTAGTCTAAATCACAAAGGTGATCGTCATGATCATCAAGAAGTGTCAATTAAACTAAGCTAGTAAATATATGAGTTTAGCTTCATGTCCCCTAACAACTTGCTTAACTTAAATATTTACGAACAAAATGTAGATCCCCACTATAAAATTGTCACAAGAGATTCAATCGAACAAGTCCAAGAATTAACCGACAAAGTGAACGCAAGCGTTTCATACCACTTGTATTACTAAGTCGTTTAATTAGATTTCTCATACGAGTGAGGTAATGGTTTATATATATACTAATAGATTGGAAAACGGTTTTATAAACGAATTTGGTATTAAAATAGAGTTGAAATCATTTGAAGAAAGAGTTTTGATATTTACTACTAGTATAGAAAACCTTTATATTTTTAAAGTGACAAATCACAAAGAAGATTGTAAGAACAACCAATTACGAAATTCACATTCGAAGACGTGAATAAAATCCAAAGAAATTGATACCAAATCCATAGAAATGGATATTTCCAAAATTCCCAAAGAAAAGGTCATCAAAGTCATAATAGATGATAACAACAAATAGGAAACAACACGAATCGATTAAAGTTGGAAATATACTCAAAAATAGTCAAAATAGGCAAAACTGCACATTCCAGACGTCTGATTTGGAATCCAGACGTCTGGATTTGTTCTCTGGAAATAACCCAGAGAACAGTCAAACGTCTGAAACCTCAAGTCAGACATCTGAGACCTATCCAGACGTCTGGTTTGATGGTTCAGACGTCTGAAAATAGTCTCTGGCTTTTTTTTTTATAATCTGCGTGCATACATTTTTCTCCAGGTTGCAAAACCAGACATATGGCATTGGTCTCCAGACGTCTGAAAACCTGGTAAGGGCAACAATTTGCCTAGGCCATATGGCCCAAACGATGTCGGGAGCGATCGAGCGAGCAATGACGACTAAGGATTTACGTCAAATGACAGCCCGGCCTTATATGCTCTTCGATACACCCCAAATATCGTAATCAAACATCCATAAAAGGATTTTCACAAAAATTGGAATATTCACCCATTCGATCCAAATCAAAAGCAAATGAATATGCACAAATGTTACGAATTCATACCTAACCACAAAGATGGATATAGACATAGATGTGAGATAAAAATCTCACCTTTTCACAAAATCAAATAAGAAGAAGCTTGAAAGCAAATGGAGAATCAACCTCTCTTCAACACAACCCAATTGAGCTTGAATCTAAGCTCAAAAACAAGAACATTCCCAAAATTAGGTTTAGGAATTTCTGAAATTGGTAAGAGAATAAGTTGGAGAAGAAGAAGAGAAGCTTACCAATGGGTTCTTCTTGAGTTTGGAGCTAGGAATTTGATTTGCAAGAGAAACTAGGGTTTTGTAGTTTTTAATTTCCAATCTCTCCCACCATTAATGTTATAAAAACTGAAAAGAGAAGAGAATGAGGGTGAGTGGGGAAGAGTGGCTCAGATTTGAGCATAAGTTAACATAGGGCTGAGCCCAAAACCAAACCCAAAGTGAAAAGTAGCAAAAAATCAACTTTCTCCAAACATATCGAAGCTTATACTCAAAAAGGTCGCAAACGGCATTTTAAACTCAATGGGAGTGGTCTCGAGTCCTAATTCGACCGTATGCAAAAAGTAGCTTTTCGGTCTAAAATTCGACTAACGATAAAATATTTAAATATAAAATCGATAAATATGCGGGTTGTTACAGACTCCCCTCCTTAAAGAAATTGCGTCCTCGCAATATTTAAGAAGAGAACATAAAGTAACAACCATAAAAGCATATTCAATCACAAAAGAAACTTGAAATAAGAAGTTCACCTCAAAGAGCACGAGAAAGTAAGTCCGGATGTGTTCGCTCGATGTACTCTCTAGATTCCCAAGAACGATCCTTAGGATTTGAAGACCATTGAACTTTAACAAGCGGAACATCTTTATTTCGAAGTCGGTTGACTTCCGAAGCAATGATACGAATAGGATGTTGCTCATAAGTTAAATTAGGCGAAACTTCAATCTCTTCCGCAACACTGGGTTAAAGAACAGAATCGGAATCTCGAAGACATTTCCGAAGTTGAGAAACGTGAAACACGTCATGGATAGCAGAAAATTGAGCCGGTAATAAAAGGCGATAAGCCATGGAACCAATACGTTCAATGATAGGAAATGGCCCAATATATCGAGGCGCCAATTTTCCCGATCGACTGAAACGTACAACACCTTTCATAGGTGAAACACAAATGAACACAAGATCTCCCTCAGAAAATTATAACTTCCTTCTCCGGTTATCGGCATAGGATTTTTGTCTACTCTGGGCTTCTTTCATCCTATGACGAATAAGATCAATCTTTTCTGTGGAATCACGAATAAAATCTGGACCTAAAACCAGCTTCTCGCCGGCCTCAAGCCAACAAGAAGGAGATCGGCATGGCCTTCCATAGAGTGCCTCAAAAGGTGCCATACCAATACTAGATTGGAAGCTATTATTATAGGAAAATTCAACAAGTGAAACATGATCTTCCCAACTTCCACCAAAATCAAGAACACACGCACGAAGAAGATCTTCAAGAGTTTGATTCACACGCTCGGTTTGTCCATCGGACTGGGGGTGATAAGCGGTGCTAAAATTAAGCTTCGTTCCCAAAGCTTTTTGAAGACTCTTCCAAAATCCACTAGTAAACAATGGATCGCGATCACTAACAATAGAAGTAGGAACACCATGTAATTTAACAATCTCTTTGATAAAGAGCTTGGCCAAAAGTGGAACGGTTCGGTTAGACCGAACAGGAATAAAATGGGCGGATTTAGTAATTCTATCAACGATCACCCATAAGCTATCATGACCCGAACGAGAACGGGGAAGGCCATCTATAAAATCCATGGAAATATTGTCCCACTTCCAAATTGGAATTTCTAAAGGTTGCAATAACCCACCGGGCCTTTGATGCTCGGCCTTAACGAGTTGGCAAGTCATGCAACGCTTAACGAAGTTAGCGATGTCAAGTTTCATTCCCTCCCAATAATAAAGTTGCTTCATATCTGCGTACATTTTACTACTACCGGGATGAATGGTGAATTTAAAACGATGTGAATCTTCTAAAATATCTTTACGAAGATCACTAATATTTGGCACGATAAGTCTACCAAATCTCCGAACGCCGCCACGAGAATCGATATCAAAGTCTTTCAATCCTTCAATATCAATCTTATTCTTAATATTTTGGCTAAGAAGGGCCAATTCGGGATCTAGCCTTTGAGCTTCAAGAATGCGGTCTAAAAGAGAAGGATGAGCCTCAAGGCTACATAAAACAAATGATGAGCATAAATCGGATACGCGGTCTCGAATCTCACAAGTGGATAAGATCTCGAGATCGTTCCATTCGGATATCATCATAGAAACAATAGCTTGTTGTTTACGGCTAAGAGCATCGGCGACACGATTACCCTTACCGGGGGTATAAAGAATATCAAGATCATAAGGAGCAAGGAACTCGAGCCAACGTTGTTGACGCAAATTAAGTTCCTTTTGAGAAAACAAATATTTCAACGACTTATGATCGGTATAAAGAACAAATTTCTCTCCTAAAAGATAATGACGCCAAACCCGGAGAGAAAAAACAATAGCCGCGAGTTCTAAATCATGAGTGGCATATCTAGACTCGGCAGGCTTCAATTGCCTAGAAGCATAAGCAATAACACGTGTTCTTTGCATAAGAACGGCACCCAAACCAACGCGACTAGCATCGGTATAAACAAAGAAATCTTGATTCCCCTCGAGAATAACGAGAATAGGAGCATCAGAAAGAAGTTCTTTTAATTTCTGAAAAGAAGCTTCACATTTGTCCGACCAAATGCATTTAACACCTTTCTTCGTCAAGCCAGTGAGAGGCACGGCAATCTTGGAAAAGTCTTTGATAAAGCGACGGTAATAGCCCGCCAATCCAAGAAAACTACGAATCTCTGTCACACTCTCCGATCTCTTCCAATCTTGAATCGCTTCAATCTTTGAAGGATCCACGGAAATTCCGGATTCGGAAATAATATGACCGAGAAAATTCACACGAGATTGCCAAAAGTGGCATTTAGAAAATTTTGCCTTAAATTGATTACTCCTAAGAGTTTCCGACACAATCCGAAGATGTTTTTCATGCTCCTCCTCGGTTTTTGAATACACAAGAATATCATCGATAAAGATGAGAACAAACCGGTCGAGAAAGTCTTTGAAAACTCTATTCATAAGGTCAACGAAATAGGCCGGGGCATTCGTCAGACCAAATGGCATAACAAGCTATTCATAAGATCCATACCGAGTACGGAACGATGTCAAAGGAATACTATCCTCTGCAATACGAAGCTGATGAAATCCAGTAGCTAAGTCTAATTGTGAAAAGACCTTAGCACCACTAAGCTGATCGAATAGATCATCAATCCGAGGTAAAGGATATTTATTTTTGATAGTAAGATCATTAAGCTTGCGGTAGTCAACGCAAAGCCTAAGTGTTCCATCGGATTTCTTCACGAAAATAGCCGAAGCTCCCCAAGGCGAGGAACTAGAGCGAATAAATTGCTTCGTCTCCAATTCAGATAATTGTTTACGCATCTCCTCGTTTTCTTTATTGGACATACGATACAGAGGGCGAGTGATAGGTTGAGCTCCTGGAATAAGATTAATTCTGAACTCAATTGCTCGCTTAGGTGGTAATCCTAAAACGGGCTCGAATATGTCGGAAAATTCACAAACGACGTGAATAAGAGAAATAATATCACCCTCATCGTCATCATCGTCATCACGAGGATTTAAAGAATATAAAGATGCAACCAAAGTGGAATCCGAATCTTTAAGATTAATAGAAATCTGCTTAACAGATTGAGGATGTCGAAGATGAATAGTCCGCTCAGGACATAGGATATGGGCTTCATAACGGTTAAGCCAATCCATTCCCAAAATCATTCCAAAGCCTAAATAACGCATGACATGCAAATCGGCTAGGAAAGGAAAATCACACAAAATAATTTCGACATCTTTACACAATAAACTGATTGTTGCGGATCCACCAACCGGATTCGCAATTCTCAAAGAAGTCATCAAACACAAAACATCCAAAGAAAAAGCATCAACAAGTTCTTTTGATATAAAAGAATGGGACGCACCCGTATCAAAAAGAACTCGAATAGGATGATCACGAAATAAAATAATTCCATCAAGGATAGAATGAGGTATACCTTGACCACGAGATGTGTTTCCAGGGACTTGAGCAACATTTAACTTTCCCTCCTTCCTGCCCTGAAGCTTGGGGCATGAAGATATAACTGTCCGGGAACTTTGCAGTAGCGACAAGAGAGAGACTTTGGGCACTTGTTCGCATAATGGTCCTTCGAACCACAATTATAGCATTCTCCACGGCCAAAGAAAGAAGTCTTTGCCACGGAGGTTGCTTGTTTCCCCTTTTTATTGGGATAAGGACCTTTAAATTTGTTTGGCCTCTTCTTGTTATTGTTGAAGTTTGGTTTGGAACTGACCACTTCAACATCATTCTCTCTATCCGCCTCTTCAAGACGAAGAGCGATATCAACGAGTTGGTCGAAAGAAACTTCTAATTTTAGAAGTAATGGCTTCTTGAGACTTTTGTTTAAGCCATAAACAAATCTCTGATTCTTCTTCAGAGGGGTGTTGATGTATTCAATCCCATATTTGGAAAGCGACTCGAAGGAGGCGACGTAATCAGTCACGGAGGACTCACCTTGAACAAGGTCTATAAATCGTCGAGCCAATGTCACTTTCTCAGCTTTTGGCACAAATTTTAATTCGAAGCGTTCCTGGAATTTCTCCCAGGTGAGATCCGCTTCATTAATCTCAGAAATAAGAAGCTCGTACCAGTCCAATGCTCTTTCTCGGAGCATACTGGAGGCCACCTAAACTCGGTGAAGGTCAATAAGATTCATGCGCGAAAAGATGCGATCGCATGTTCTAAGCCAAGCTTGGACTTGAATAACAGTTTCGGAACCTTTGAATGGCTCCCCACCCAAATTGGTGTAATCACTGCACAAGCGTGCAAATCCCGACTTTGGGTGAGTAGGTTCCGGGTTAGCTCCAGCTGCTTGAGCATTAGTTACCAAATCAAGAAGCTGTTGAGCAGTCATAAAAACTCCATACTGGGGTGGAGCGCTAGATGGCACGGCTCTGGGGCGGCCTGGTCTAAACATTTATCTTCCTTTAGAAAGAAAGAAGAAGAAGAAAAAGGTTATTCACCAAATTGAATATCAAGCAATCTTGATAGATAAACAAGGAATCATAAGGAAAATAGGACGAATCGGTACGAAGACTCGAATTAAATCCTAAAGCACGACTTCTAAGATGGACTTAGGACAATGATCCTTGTTATAATATTCCATATTGTTCCGAAGTTTGGCTCTGATACCAAGCTGTGACGCCCCACCTCTATACCCACGCTAGCCAAGAACACTACGGTGTAATGCTGTCAACTAGCACGGAGGATAAGGATGTTGAGGAGCGACCATCCGTGTAATTGCTTTGCGCGAGCATCGATATGTCAGATAGTATAACATGCAATTCTTTTCAAGTGGAAATCCGACATGCCGACACAAACTCAAAGCTACTACACAGTGGCTATAATATCTTCGGAAACAAATACAGAAATAAACATAACATAAATCAGTCACAGACAATTCATATCACAAAGGCGGAAATAGATATGAATATTACACTAATAAGTGTACATCAGAGTAGCGGTCTAAAAAGATCCACAATATCACAAAAGAATAGTTACATGAACTACACGAAAGAATAAGTATACATTATGGAGTCTATAGCTCGAATGTATACACCAAAACAAACTACTAATCTAAGTAGTAAGCCAAAAGTCAGAGGAATCAATCTCAAGAGAGAAGTCAAGCAGAAGCACCTGTAACATCTCGGTCTGACCCGAGTATTATTTAATAAGAAAATAATAAACGGATCAGTCTAGCTATAAATATCAGGTGAAACGACATAGAATAAGAGATATGACTAAACACATAATAATCACTATGTCAAGCTGTGATATATATAAGTAATTGAAAATCAACAAGAGATTAATCAATATCACCAAATCTACACAAGAATCAAAGAAATGTCATACTCCTTATTTCGTTCACCAAACCCCAAATATTGACGATAATATCAACGTCAATCACAAAAGTCAATGACACACAAATTCACCAATGCACAAATATTGACAATAATATCAATGTCAATCACAAAAGTCAATGACTCACAAATTCACCAATGCACAAATATTGATAAAACTTATCAATGGAAATCACGAAAATTGGTGAAACACAAATTCTAAAAATCATCTCAAGAAATCCAGAAATCACAAAGGGGGGAGGCCTATCACAAACGGGAGTATAAAGCCCACCAACACGTGTATCACAAACGGAATGCTAATTCCATGGTTGCTAACCATCACAAATTGAGCCGAAGCTCCACAAACGGCCCGAAGACCATGGGTTGCTACCCCACCAAATTGAGTCGAAACTCCACAAAACGGGGTTTAGTCTCCCTCGCAGACAAAGAGACATCGCACATTGCTAGTCTAAATCACAAAAGT
Organism: Allium cepa; assembly: GCA_030765085.1. Taxonomy (NCBI): domain Eukaryota; kingdom Viridiplantae; phylum Streptophyta; class Magnoliopsida; order Asparagales; family Amaryllidaceae; genus Allium; species Allium cepa. The sequence goes on along the minus strand of CM060937.1, from coordinate 571,257,867 downwards.
GATCGTCATGATCATCAAGAAGTGTCAATTACACTAAGCTAGTAAATATATGAGTTTAGCTTCATGTCCCATAACCACTTGCTTAACTTAAATATTTACGAACAAACTGTAGATCTCCACTATAAAATTGTCACAAGAGATTCAATCGAACAAGTCCAAGAATTAACCGACAAAGTGAACGCAAGCGTTTCATACCACTGGTTTTACTAAGTCGTTTAATTAGATTTCTCATATGAGTGAGGTAAAGGTTTATATATATACTAATAGATTGGAAAACGGTTTTATAAACGAATTTGGTATTAAAATAGAGTTGAAATCATTTGAAGAAAGAGTTTTGATATTTACTACTAGTATAGAAAACCTTTATATTTTTAAAGTGACAAATCACAAAGAAGATTGTAAGAACAACCAATTACGAAATTCACATTCGAAGACGTGAATAAAATCCAAAGAAATCGATACCAAATCCATAGAAATGGATATTTCCAAAATTCCCAAAGAAAAGGTCATCAAAGTCATAATAGATGATAACAACAAATAGAAAACAACACGAATCGATTAAAGTTGGAAATATACTCAAAAATAGCCAAAATAGGCAAAACTGCACATTCCAGACGTCTGATTTGGAATCCAGATGTCTGGATTTGTTCTCTGGAAATAACCCAGAGAACACTCAGACGTCTGAAACCTCAAGTCAGACGTCTGAGACCTATCCAGACGTATGGTTTGATGGTTCAGACGTTTGAAAATAGTCTCTGGCTTTTTTTTTTTGTAATCTGCGTGCATACATTTTTCTCCAGGTTGCAAAACCAGATGTCTGGCATTGGTCTCCAAACGTCTGAAAACCTGGTAAGGGCAACAATTTGCCTAGGCCATATGGCCCAAACGATGTCGGGAGCGATCGAGCGAGCAATGCCGACTAAGGATTTACGTCAAATGATAGCCCGGCCTTATAGGCTCTTCGATACACCCCAAATATCGTAATCAAACATCCATAAAAGGATTTTCACAAAAATTGGAATATTCACCCATTCGATCCAAATCAAAAGCAAATGAATATGCACAAATGTTACGAATTCATACCTAACCACAAAGATGGATATAGACATAGATGTGAGATAAAAATCTCACCTTTTCACAAAATCAAATAAGAAGAAGCTTGAAAGCAAATGGAGAATCAACATCTCTTCAACACAACCCAATTGAGCTTGAATCTAAGCTCAAAAACAAGAACATTCCCAAAATTAGGTTTAGGAATTTATGAAATTGGTAAGAGAATAAGTTGGAGAAGAAGAAGAGAAGCTTACCAATGGGTTCTTCTTGAGTTTGGAGCTAGGAATTTGATTTGCAAGAGAAACTAGGGTTTTGGAGTTTTTAATTTCCAATCTCTCCCACCATTAATGTTATAAAAACTGAAAAGAGAAGAGAATGAGGGTGAGTGGGGAAGAGTGGCTCAGATTTGAGCATAAGTTAACATAGGGCTGAGCCCAAAACCTAACCCAAAGTGAAAAGTAGCAAAAAATCAACTTTCTCCAAACATATCGAAGCTTATACTCAAAAAGGTCGCAAACGGCATTTTAAACTCAATGGAGTGGTCCCGAGTCCTAATTCGACCGTGTGCAAAAAGTAGCTTTTCGGTCTAAAATCCGACTAACGATAAAATATTTAAATAAAATATTTAAATATAAAATCGATAAATATGCGGGTTGTTACAAGTTCAAACACTTAAATTTATAAAACTTAAATTTATTTTTAAACAAAGATTCAAATCCAAATTTGAATCAAATTTTACATTACTTCATATTTCAAATTTAAATTCAAATTCTTTATAAACATTTTAAACAATAAACTCTTTTAAAGTTATTTTTAAGCAAATATGAATTTAAATACCTAATCATTTCCAACTTTAAGATTCAATTCAACTTGAATCCATAATTTAAATTAGATTTAAAACTTACTTTAGATTCTTGTTTCCATTTTTAAATTTAGTTTTAAATTTAGCTTTAAATTTTGGAAACAAGACAAGTTTTCAAATTCCAACAAACTAACCCGAGCTAAAACTAAAAATAACTCGAGTAACACATTCACCTTAACATCAACTAAAACACAAATAAAAATCAGGTTATATAAAACCTGTATTGACAGTTTACCCAACCCTGTAACAAAAATTAAAACACCGAGCCCTCATCAATATTCTTCGAGTCCCCAAACCAATTGCTTCGAGCAAAACATAATACAACCCGAGTAAACACAAACCTCCTTCTCCCCTAAAAACCAACTGACACGCCAATAACCACCGTACACCTGCACACCCACCGTCATCACCTCCGGCCTCTCGCAACCCTCTACGCAAGTCATCGGTCACCCCCTAAAGCCATTCCAACCTTCGAATCGACAGCAGAAAACCCAAATCTAATTTAAGCATTCAAGCTCGAAAATCTGCAAAAATGTCGCAATCTAGAAATTTGCCTCAAATCCAAACTCCGATCACCTGAGAGACTTCACCTCCGGCCATCACCTCTTCCATACCCCATCTACCTTCTCCCCGAATTAGAAAGGACTCGGTTACTTAATTTGATCACAGTGATCAATTCTCTTGAACACAGTAAAACTAGGGTTATATACATTAATCCCTAGTCACTACTTTCCCACTGCATTGATTCCTCAATTACCATTTTTCCTCAATTCACCTATCACCATTCTATCACCAGGAACATCACTGGTCTTCTTAGATCGACAGAATCAACCCAAATTATGATTTCTGGTTAAAGCAGAATTTCTTAATCAAAAACAAACTAAAAGTTCTAATTTAAATTTTAAAATTCGAGTTTTTGATCAGGTAACATATTGATAATCTTAAATCAAAGAATTTAAAGGATTAAATTCTTGTTAATAACAGAATTACTCTGTTGTTCAGTGTTTTCCCAGAGGCCATACTGTTTTATTATTTTTTTCATTGACGCTTCTGGTTTATATTCATACTTGATAAAACCTAAAACTTTAGTTATGTTACACAACTTTTTTTTTTCTTAAGTCATAGACCTAACATAGATTAGATCTAAAGTATAGGATTTTAAGAAAATCAAGGGTCTGGAACTTAAGTACAAAAACATGCATTCACAATAACATGCATTATAACTTTCATTCAGTAACATACACATATTCTTGTTTCCAGAGTAAATAACAACTTATTTTATACTTAAATTTATTAAATATAAATTGTTACTCACAGGTTTATAAAAGCAGAGCAACCATTGTTAGATGAAAAGCTTTAGATTTTCATGGCTGAAGATCTTAAGTTTTTTTTTGAAAAAGAAAAGAAAAAAAAATGGAAAGGAAGAATGATTTTAGAGGAAATGTATTTGTATAAGTATATTTTGTTTTTAATAGAAATAAAAACGAAAAGAAAATTTAAACATTACACTTGTTCACATTTTAACATTTGTCACTTAAGTTTATTATATGACTAACACATGTCAATTTGTATCTTAAGAAACTTACACATATAATCTAAGTATTTTTAATTTAAATTGAATTTAAAAACTTTTATATGTTAATTCATTATTTCTTATGTATATATAAATGAATTTATTCTTCTTTTATAGAAAAACAAAACAAAATAAAATAAAGCCTATTCAAATACTTTTAAGTATTTATTCTTTGAAACATTAAATTCAAACTTTAAATTAATTTATCAAATCAAATTTTAATAATCAAATTACATATATAAATGAATATATAATTCTATTAAAATTAAAAACAATAATTTTATTCCTTACAAAATCTATTTATGTTCATAAGAACTTAAGTATTATAATTTTTATTTAAAAATAAACAAATTAAGCAATATCAAATAATTTGTTAAAAGAGATTATAACAAACTAAGATCATTTGTAATTTACATTATAAATTCTTATATATATAAATCCCAAGTAATATAAAATAAAAGTTAGCTTTTATATTTATCTAATTTTAAATTCATATATTTTTAAGTTAAATAAAATTTCAAAACAAATAAGATTTATCATAGTATAAATCATAACATTATTTATTTGCTTGTGTTGAAAAGTTAAATGTCAAATTTAAATCAAATTTCCAATTTATCAAATATAAATTAGAGTTAGAAAATTAATTCAGTTACTAAATTCAAAATCAAAGTTTATCAACTTACAATATATACAAATATATATATCATAAACAGAAAACAATTTATTTAAAAAAAATTAAAAAAAATCTTTCAATTTAAATATTTATTAAAACATGATTATTAAATCAAATTCCAAATTTGTTATTAAAATTATCAAATCAAATTAAATTTATAACACTGATTATTAAATTTATATTCCCCAATTTCCGGGATATCACATTCCTTCCCCCTTAAAAGAATTTCGTCCTCGAAATTTAAAAGCAAAGGTAATTTAATAATCTGTCTTAAGATTTTTATTTTAAAACACAAGCATATATTATCAAACATATGCTAACAACCATAACAACCAATTCAAACAAAACAAATTTAATTATCCAGAAAAATTCTGGATAAAATTTTCACGAGTTTCCCCAATATAAATATCGGGATACTTGCTCTATAGAATTTAAACAATCAATACTATTAAGCTATAGAGCTCCTATCCAACTATATCTACCAACAAAACAATATGTCAGACTACAGACGAGTCTGAATCAACAACCACATCGTCTTGAACTGCTGGTTCCACAACCAGAGATAAATCATACACGTACTCCCTTAGAGATACGTAAAACACATCGAATTCTAGTTATCGAATCTGACAATTCAACTTTGAAAATCAAACACCAATCCTCACAAATCACAGAAAAGATCCAAAACATCTCAGAGCTGACTTACCCAGTCTTACTCAATCTTATAGCCCTTTAGATCGGAGAGAACTTATTCAAGATCAAATCTCCGACTCCGGAATCCAAATTCCTTCGTCTCTTATCCACCAAACACTCTTGACGGTCCTGGGCTGCCTTCAACTCTCTTGATCAGTTCAACCTTTGCTGATGTCCCAAGAAACAAACCGGACCAAAACAATCCAACAAAATGATTTCCTCAAGATCAATCCCAAACCAAGAACACCAACTCTACTCCACAAACATCAGAAGATTAACTTACTCCTCCTATCCGAAAAAGACAAAACAAGGCACTCCCAAACTGCTTCCGCTGCACAACTCTAATCTGAAGTAGAAGAAAAACTCGAGCACAAACTAGATAACACATCACAGAAATATGGTTCAACAGATCCATAACAGAAAACTCAGATGCCCCATCTGATCCAAAGCTGCTTCACTAAACCTCCGGTATCACTCCTAGAATCCAGTCGATAAGAAAATTCAACCTCCAAATGTGGACAAACTTCTCATAGCTCAAGAGAACACCCAAACTATCGCAAGTCACTTTTGCGATCAACCAGTCCAATATCCAAAGAAAACTGTTCTCTCTTTACCAATCAGAACAGCTTACGCTTAACTAGCCAATCCATTGAAGAAATGGATCCACTCTGTTGCTTCTGAACGTCGTCTCCATAAAAATTTGCTAACAAGAAGACCTTCTTGCCAGAACATAATATTCCGAGCTACACTGCTGACACCGACGCCAAAGACTACCTAAATTTGTTCCAAATAAAAATCTTCGAAAGCATCCATAATCACTGTGTCTCATCACACAGCTACTAATTCCTGAGGTTTCAAGATACCATCATTCTCTTCTGCCTAACCGACAGATCCCAATTCAACTCATCCAACCCAAAGATAGACTCCGAACCTTTACAGGTTACCTTCAGAGATCTATGAAATTCTATACTCTGCACAACTCACTCGAGACGGTATTAGATCTACAGTCTCGACATATACATTTCCAACCTGAAACATACAAACTCCAATCAATTGTGGTCGTGTTACACACACCACTATCTTATCTACCTTTATAACCTATATTGGAAAACCTGAACGGGTAACCCAACAAATAGGTAGAAATATATATATATATATATATATATATGTATGTATGTATGTATATATAAATATATATATATATATATATATATATATTAAAAATACAAATACACCCTCTCAAGATAGACACCACTACAGAGCCTAGGTATTCACTCAACCTAATGCTCTGATACCACATGTGACGACCCGACTTCCTAACTCCAGGAAATCGCATCATCTTGAAGAAAGAAAGGGATAGAAAAGAGAAAAGGAAGAGAAGAAGAAGAAACAACACATCAGAATCTATACAGCGGAACGAATAAATTATATTAATAATATAAAATATTACATAGTTTACAACCACTATCAGAGTACACAGATATACAACACATACTAGACAGTTATAAACATCTGTCTAGTATTTACAACATAATACAACTCAGAGAAAATCACAGATCACACAGCGGAATACTATATATCTAACGCAGAAGCCTCCTGCTCCATAACTCCTCCAATATTCGTCAAAGCTAATCTGAATCCCTTGGCTACTCGTAAAAATTTGAGTACCCAAGAGTTTAAGAAAACAAAAGATAAACTCCGGGTCAGACATGGGTCTGGTGTGAGTAACAGGTTAAAGTTGCTTAATTTTGAAAATCCTTTTAAAAGAAAGGTATCACGTAAGACTTCCCACACATAAACATGGAAAAAAATTTACCTTAGGCTAACCAAAACATTTGATAGGAAATCCACTGATATTATAATAGTGTATAGGGTTTTCAAGTAAATAAGAAATAGCCGAAATTGTTACATTATTAAATTCCAGCTACTAGCCACAAAAGTGGGTAATACAATCAAAACCGTTGGCACTTTTGGATTTTGGATTCCATACAATGGCAGGGCTACTGGGGTACCGCCCGTCACAGTACGTGGCCTAGATCAACGTACCGAGGAGTACTCCCACTCCCCTGCAACACAAAGTCGGACCCATTCCTTACTGAACAGTTCCGAACAAGACAACCCCGCAGTTGGTGTACACTAACAACTGCCCACTAAGCCGAATAAAAAGGGACCTCTAGACAGGGATCAATCTTGCTCTCCAGTGGGTGCTACCCACGAGGCCTTGCTGCACCTCCCCTGTTTTAGCCTTTCCCGGTTGATGAGGCTTGAGGCTACGATTACCTTTAGAGAACACATCTCTTAGAATGCTCATCGTCCACCTGACGATGTTCTGAAAGCATTCAATCCATACAAGTTCGTTCCGGTTTCGAACGAAACCGAAGGCATTATCTCGTTACACTCATTTTGGAATCACCCACAGAGTTAACGACGATAACCCTTGCACTCTAAATCACCATCTCGAATCTATAAGTACTATTCCGTCAACTCATTACAGAATCACCCACAGAGTTATACTGACGTATAGCCCTTACACCTCGAGTCTTCACTCTTCACAAAAGATTCACGACCTATCGTTAATTTGGATCGATGTGGTTTTCGGATATCCAAATATGGAAACCCGATCCCGGTCTCATAGAAATCCAAAGCGTGTCTTTTAAGGCCAAGTTGTTTTAAAGGTTTAAAACAATTCAATTATCTATATATCCAAATAGATAAATCACAGGTACACAACAGGTAATCAACATTATCATCATATCAGATAAACCATATTATCATTATTCAAAAAGATAATCTATATCAATATCACCATGCAACCAATGCATCCAAATCACTCAACATTATCTATCTCATATCTGAGATTCTAACCATCCAAAGCAAGCAACACTAACCAACCATATAAGCAATGATTAACCACACCCAAATATAATTAATTTAAAATGAATTAAATTAATTACATCATTCCATTAATTTAAAGTAAAATAAATTAATTACTTTACCAATATCATCCTTGCTTATCATTATTAATTAATTATCAATCAAATAATTAATCATCATCCAATTATTCATTTTAATTAATCATCCCTTATTAATTAACTCTTAATTACATTCAAGTAATTATTTACTAATTAATTTCTCAAATTAATTATATTTAACCAAATACAGTAATTAACCCTTAATTACTTCCTTAATTAATTACCTAAATTAATTACCTTTAATCACTTATTATTGATTAATTAATCTTAATTAATCAATCTTAATTACATCATTAATTATAATAATTAACGATCTTCTAATTACACTTTCAAATTAAATTAATTACATTAAGCAATTAATCTTTATTTAAATCATAACTGTCAATCACCCTTGATTAACTCTATTCAGTAATCAACTACCCTTAATTACTCACCAAATAAATTAATTACTCATTAATTAATTATCTCTAGTTAATTCCTTGATTAATTTACAAGTAATTATACTCAAATTACTTTTATCAACAAATCACCTTCAATTAATTACATATAGTAATTACTCATTAATTACTTTCCTAAGTAACTTCTCTTCATTTAATTACATTAAGTAATTATACTTCACAAATCATCAAACGATTATTTTAAATTAATTAAACTAAATTAATTAACTTAAACTAATAATTTTACACTCAATTAATAAGTAATTAATTCCTTAATTACTTCCATAAGTAATTATACTTAATAACTTACACAATTGATTATCTTTAAATTAATTAATCTAATTAATAATTAAAATTAATCACATTAATTAATTATTAAATAATCCTTAGTTAATGATCTTCATTAACTATTAACAATTCATTAAATATTTCTTTAAAATAATTAACTTATTTTAATCATTATTAATTACAAATTAATTAATCATTAATTAATCCCTAATTAATTAAATAATTAAGTGTTAATTAAAACTTAATTAATCCATTACTTGATTAATTCATTATTAATCATTAATTAAAAACTAATTTTATTTAATTAATTATTCTTAATTACAAGTTAATTATTCAATGAATAATTAATCGTAAACCCTTAAGATTAAACCTTAATTACTTTAAGTAATTATTTATTTCATTAATTTTTAAATAAATTAATTATTCATTTAATTACTCTAATAATTAAATGAAATACAAAATATTAAATTATTATTAACTTAACAAGTTTAAATTCAATCTCAAACCTTTAATTGCTAAATAATAATTTTATTATAAAAGAAATTTTACAAAAGTTAAAACAAATTTCTTTTTAAAAATTAAACCATTTAAATTTTTACATTATCAATCAAATTTGGTTCAAACACTTAAATTTATAAAACTTAAATTTATTTTTAAACAAAGATTCAAATCCAAATTAGAATCAAATTTTACATTACTTCATATTTCAATTTCAAAATTTAAATTCAAATTCTTTAAAAACATTTTAAACAATAAACTCTTTTAAAGTTATTTTTAAGCAAATATGAATTTAAATACCTAATCATTTCCAACTTTAAGATTCAATTCAACTTGAATCCATAATTTAAATTAGATTTAAAACTTACTTTAGATTCTTGTTTCCATTTTTAAATTTAGTTTTAAATTTAGCTTTAAATTTTGGAAACAAGACAAGTTTTCAAATTCCAACAAACTAACCCGAGCTAAAACTAAAAATAACTCGAGTAACACATTCACCTTAACATCAATTAAAACCCAAATAAAAATCAGGTTATGCAAAATCTGTATTGACAGTTTACCCAACCCTGTAACAAAAATTAAAACATCGATCCCTCATCAATATTCTTCGAGTCCCCAAACCAATTGCTTCGGGCAAAACATAATACAACACGAGTAAACACAAACCTCCTTCTCCCCTAAAAATCAACTGACACGCCAATAACCACCGTACACCTGCACACCCACCGTCATCACCTCCGGCCTCTCGCAACCCTCTACGCAAGTCATCGGTCACCCCCTAAAGCCATTCCAACCTTCGAATCGACAGCAGAAAACCCAAATCTAATTTAAGCATTCAAGCTCGAAAATCTGCAAAAATGTCGCAATCTAGAAATTTGCCTCAAATCCAAACTCCGATCACCTGAGAGACTTCGCCTCTGGCCATCACCTCTTCCATACCCCATCTACCTTCTCCCCGAATTAGAAAGGACTCGGATGCTTAATTTGATCACAGTGATCAATTCTCTTGAACACAGTAAAACTAGGGTTATATACATTAATCCCTAGTCACTACTTCCCCGCTGCATTGATTCCTCAATTACCATTTTTCCTCAATTCACCTATCACCAGGAACATCACTGGCCACCAAATCTTCTTAGATCGACAGAATCAACCCAAATTATGATTTATGGTTAAACCAGAATTTCTTAATCAAAAACAAACTAAAAGTTCTAATTTAAATTTTAAAATTCGAGTTTTTGATCAGGTAACATATTGATAATCTTAAATCAAAGAATTTAAAGGATTAAATTCTTCTTAATAACAAAATTACTCTGTTGTTCAGTGTTTTCCCAGAGGCCATACTGTTTTTTTTTTTTTTCAGTGACACTTCTGGTTTATATTCATACTTGATAAAGCCTAAAACTTTAGTTATGTTACACAACTTTATTTTTTTTTTCTTAATTCATAGACCTAGCATAGATTAGATCTAAAGTATAGGATTTTAAGAAAATCAAGGGTCTGGAACTTAAGTACAAAAACATGCATTCACAATAACATGCATCATAACCTTCATTCAATAATATACACATATTCTTGTTTCCAGAGTAAATAACAACTAATTTTATACTTAAATTTATTAAATATAAATTGTTACTCACAGGTTTATAAAAGCAGAGCATCTATTGTTAGATGAAAAGCTTCACATTTTCAAGGCTGAAGATCTTAAGTTTTTTTTTGAAAAAGAAAAGAAAAAAAAATGGAAGGGAAGAATGATTTTAGAGGAAATGTATTTGTATAAGTATATTTTGTTTTTAATAGAAATAAAAATGAAAAGAAAATTTAAACATTACACTTGTTCACATTTTAACATTTGTCACTTAAGTTTATTATATGACTAACACATGTCAATTTGTATCTTAAGAAACTTACACATATAATCTAAGTATTTTTAATTTAAATTGAATTTAAAAACTTTTATATCTTAATTCATTATTTCTTATATATATATAAATGAATTTTGTTTCATCTTTTATAGAAAAACAAAACAAAATAAAGTAAAAGCCTATTCAAATACTTTTAAGTATTTATTCTTTGAAACATTAAATTCAAACTTTAAATTAATTTATCAAATCAAATTTTAATAATCAAGTTACATATATAAATGTATATATAATTCTATTAAAAATAAAAACAACAATTTTATTCCTTAGAAAATCTATTTATGTTCATAAGAACTTAAGTATTATAATTTTTATTTAAAAATAAACAAATTAAGCAATATCAAATAATTTGTTAAAAGAGGTTATAACAAACTAAGATCATTTGTAATTTACATTATAAATTCTTATATATATATAAATCCCAAGTAATATAAAATAAAACGTAGCTTTTATATTTATCTAATTTTAAATTCATATATTTTTAAGTTAAATAAAATTTCAAAACAAATGAGATTTATCATAGTATAAATCATAACATTATTTATTGGATTGTGTTGAAAAGTTAAATGTCAAATTTAAATCAAATTTCCAATTTATAAAATATAAATTAGAGTTAGAAAATTAATTCATTTACTAAATTCAAAATCAAAGTTTATCAACTTACAATATATACAAATATATATATCATAAACAGAAAACAATTTATTTAAAAAAAAATAAAAAAAATCTTTCAATTTAAATATTTATTAAAACATGATTATTAAATCAAATTCCAAATTTGTTATTAAAATTATCAAATCAAATTAAATTTATAACACAGATTATTAAATTTATATTGCCCAATTTCCGGGACACCACAAGTAGTTATCTGCTTTAGTTTATATTCCTCTCTAGTTTTGATTTGATGAAGATTGTTTTGAGTTGAATCAAAATAAGGATCTTGCTTTTGTTTTAAATTCAATTTCCTCGTTTTTTTTGGGATTTGATTTTACTTTTTCTGGTTTGTATATATTTTCTTCGTAGGTTTGTGTTTTGATTTTCCTGGTTTATAGATTTTGAAATATATGAAAGAAAAATGAAGAAAGAAGGAGATTGTGGTGTATTTATATTCTTTTTTTCCTTTAATTATTAAATAAAAATGAAAATAAAATTTTTAAAAACATGACACTTGTTTTACTTCATTCTACATGTTTTACATTTGTTAATCTTTATGTTAAAATGCTTACACTTGTCTCATTTCTTGTTAAACTAGTTACAAATGTTAATTTGTATGATAAATTTTTTAAACTTGTAAAGTATATGTATTAAATGTTTAAATATGATTTATATTTTTTATAAACAAATCCATTTCCTTTTATTTTTATATTTATAATTTTAAAAAAATGATTTTAAAATTTAATCACACATTAATAAATAAACAAATATATACATAATATATATATATATATATATATATAAGTTTTTAAAATATAGAATTCAACTTCTAAATAACTTATGAAAATTATCATTATATTAAATTTAAAATATAACTTTCCTAATTAATATATATATGCACACGCCTATATATGCATTATAATATTAGAAAGCAAATTTTATTAATTTTAAAATATATAGTTTCAAAATCCAATTTATCTTAATCTCAAATCATCACTTCCATATATATATATATTATAATTAGAAAACCAATTTTAGTAATCTTAAAATATAGAGTATTTAAATTCAATTTATTTTAAAAAAATTTGTTTTTGAGTTTCAAATTCAAAATTCAATTTAAAAATAAATTTGTAAACATATATATAAATAAAAAACATATATTATTTATTTGGAAAAATTCAAATTCGAATTTCAAATTATAATATATTAACATAAATAAACAGACGCATATTTTATTTAATTTGGAAAATTCAAATTAATTCACAATTTAATCCAAAACCTTATATTAATTATTAAATTAAATATGACTCCAAACCGGGATCGTTACAAATTCCGCCCTTAAGAAAATTTCGTCCCTGAAATTTGCTAGACAGGGAGATAACCAAAGAACAGATGAGCACATCAAGATGAAGAAATGGTTCATCAGATCAAACTAAAATATTTGTTCTATATTTGGCTTGCCAAATCAGAATATCAACAATAAATACAAGAATGAATTTATTCAATACTTCATAAGATACTCGAGTCATCAGATTTATGAAATATGCAAGGCATTAGTTAGTCCGAAGGAATAACTAACCGTTCGTAGAATGTATCTAGACCCCAATGAATAGATAGATGCATATAATCCAATTTTGGCTTCATATTTAATTAATCAATTTATTTCAATTTTAAATTTCAAATTCATTAAAGTAAAAATCGAAAAGCTGATAGAAACTGATTGAAGACAATACGAAATAGGAACTTATTTACAATGATTCGCAAGACCACCACCATACCAAAGCTCCTTCTTGTAGCTGCCAGGAAACCATCAAAGAATTTGATATTGGATGATGATCAAAAGAGATTGATTGGAAAAGTTTTCCTTGTTATTGCAGGGTATCGACCATTTGTAGTGGTATTCTCCTATCCCCTACCTCGTCCTCTTCTTGCACTCATACTCACTATCGGTAGATAGTAAAAGAATTTAGTGAGACATACAGACAAGATATCTTAGGGATATACTCATTCTAGGGCATTTCAATTCCTATCTCTAATGAGTCACCTAATGTGTTATACTCCTGAGCCAAAGTTCTTACTCAACCTTCAGCTCTGATACCACTTTTAACGACCCTAACTCGACCTTCGAAAATCGACACCCAAATACTTCACCCGTATTCGAATGCCGCATATTCAAACGTTGAGTCTGGTTCGCTGGAGCTTATAACACATTAAGTACAACAACACAGCGGAAGAAGAACAATATATAATTGATACAACTCCATGAATACAACTTCTCTACAATAATTTATCCAACATCAGAGCAAATATACATATACCATAGCGGAACACAATAGCGGAAACATTACTTCAACTAGCTTGGACTATCAAAAAAGCTCCATAGATTGCATCCCATCTCCAAAGCTCCAAAGTAAAAAACCAATCCAAAAGCTCAAAATCCTATCATGTTAACTTAAACAAGTCTGGTCTGAGATGCGATTGCAAAAATCCAAAGACTTCGAAGATTGCCAAAAGCTACACCTACTATCTGACTATCTGAAAATCTGACTCTAGGCTACCCATGTGGAAATTTGTAAGCACCCAGAGTTTAGAAAGGGAACAATAAATTCCAGGTCAGTCATAGGACTGGTGTGAGCAAACAAAAAAAGTTTATCTTGAACAAAAACAAACAAAAAGTAAAAATAAATCTATAATGCTTTTTGGAAAATGAAACTACCATAAGGCCTCCCCGCACACACCACAACGCAAGCACACATTTGGAGGAGATTTCTCCTTATGATAGTCAAACATGCTTGATACACAAAATCCTTTTGGTATTATTATTAGTGCATAGTGAAAAAAACATTTCGAAAGTATAATATTAATCTTAGCCAGCATAGGTACCATTATAGTATGCCTGCTATAGCTACCACCTGAGGTGGCGGGTTCCATAACTAAAACCGTACAGGGCGCGTATTGTTTTGTTTGAATTTCCAACAAATGGTCAGGCTAAGGAACTTCCTCACTGAATGGGTACGCCTCTGGAGGGACAATATGAGAACTAAACCAACTCTCTGCTAACACAAGGTCGGGTTACCTCTATAACTAGGTAACTACTTACACGAGTATGCCATCCCCCGGTCGTCACCAACCTTTATCTGAGGTACCTCTACACCAATAAATTCCAACAACTACATAAATTAAATATTTGGGCTCTATACCATGATATTACTTTTTATCCAGAAGGAAATGGACATACCTTAAAGGGTGCGGCCCATATAACCTTGCCGCATTCTTCCTGTTTCAACCATTCTCGAGTTGTGAGGTTTGACGAGGTCTCGTCCACACTATGCTTTTCACAAAAGCCATGCTTTGATCAACAAATGATCGACAACACTTAGCATGCCACATTACCAAATTGGCAATATATCACTAATAACCGTCAACTACATAACCTCTAAGCTCATGCATCTCACAGAAGTTTGTTAAGCTAAGAGAATAAATTCTCCACAACCAAACAGAAATGTATTTGGTAGAAACCACCTTTACATCTCAATGTGTAATGTCAGGCATACATCCATACAAGTCCATCCTGGGTTTGAATGGAACCGAAGGCACTTCAAAGAAGCCCTTGCAAATCCGGGTATTCACAATTCTGATTGGACTCCCCATCACATATGGGGATCTCTATACCGACGCGACTCAGTGTAGAGACATTCGTCAGGTAATGCTATCGTTCTTGAAAATACCCGGTCTTCACCATTGTCTTTAAATGTTATCCATTTTGTCGTATCATTATTCGGAATGGGTTTTATGACATAAAATCCTCCCCCAGCTAAACCGAATAATGAGCGCTTATTTTAAAAAGCATCTGGATATATTGGGATCATAGTTAAGTCATAACTTTTAGCCCAAAACCTTTCCTTTTGAATGGTCTAAAACAAATTTCCACTTTAATATTTTTTAAACAAAAGATTCACCCTTGAAGATCCTTTTCAATTTAAAACAAAGTTCACCAATCTTTTACAAAGATTCATTCATAGCTTTCAAAAATATTTTCAATTCAAATTTGATTTACACATAACTTGAAATCATTTCAACAAAAGTTGGAAATTCTTTCGTAATACGAATGATGTTATCATTTGAAAACAAATGCTTTTCACTTTGGGAAAATCCAATTAAATTTACTCAAGATATAGCTTTTCAAAGTGTACATTAGAAAATCAGTGAACTACCGTATTCCCGGCAAGTTCTATTTGAATTAAATTCAAATCTCTAAATAATTTATTTAATATACTTCAAAATGGTTTAAAATCCATATATATATATATATATATTATAACTTATATAATCCTTTCAAACCATATTTCCCAAAATAATTTCAAAACAAGACATGATATATTCAAACTAAATTTAGATTTTAAACTTCCTTTTCAAAAGCTTTTCATATTCAACCCAATTTCACTTCAAAACCATTTTGGATTCAAAATTCAACTTTTAAATCCATCATTTTGAATTAAATTCAAAACACCCGTGACTTAATCAATTTCTCATGCAATCCATATTTGTGTGTGTATGGTTTAGTCCAGGGGTTTTATACGCAACAATAATATATCACAACCATCATCAATTCAAGCATAACAATATCGATAAGTGGTATAACATTATAACGCTTGTCTGTCATTCACAGATAAACAAGGAATATCATCACAGATAAATAAATCACAGTTCATAGATTAGTTCAAAGCAATTCTGATCACAGAATATCACAGATCAGAGATACCAAACAATTCAAGCATTAAATACAACAATCATCCATAAGCAAAGAGATACCAATCACATTATCTGTAATTAATTTAATTAAAATCAAATAAATTAATTTCTTATGATCCTGCTTAATTAACATTAATTAAACCATTCAATATTAATCAGTGAATTTAATTAATCAACTTTGACTATCCATTTTAATTAACTAACCTTAATTCATTAATTATCCCTTAATTAATCACGTAAATTAATTAACCTTAAGTTAATTACATAATTAATTTAACCTCTAATTAATTAAAAAAAGTAATTGTCTTTCAATCATGAATTAATTAACCTTCAGTTAATTCACCTTTAATCATTATTTAATTAACCTTTAATTAATTAATTATTCTTTAATTAATAAATAATTAACCTTAAATTATTAAGTAATTAATCTTTAATTACTAATTAATTCATCCTTAACAAATTAACCCGTTAATTACTTCAATTAAGTAATTAATCTTTAATCATTTGATTAATTAACCTTTAAATATTAATTAATTATTTTTAATTACTTTCATTAAATAATTAACTTTAAGTAATTATTCTTTAATTACTTATATTAATTGATTAACCTTTAATTAATTGCACTAATTGATTATCCTTAATCAATTAAATAAATGGTTATCCTTAATCAAGTAATTATCCAAGGACTCATGGTTCAAAACACATCACGTTCGACCACGTGATGCACTTTGGGGGCTAAGTGTTACCTGGAGGTTTGACCAGGCAATTAAGGACTCAGCAATCTCGTTCGGTAAGATCAGGTCGTTCGGCATCTGTGGTCGATCGGCATTGAAGGCCCTTCGCCATGACAAAATGGTTTGGAAGTCAAAAGCGTTCGGCATTAGAAGAATGCTCGGTATAAAGGAACGCTTTGAATTTAGGAGCGTTTGGCATCAGAAGAACGCTTGGCATAAAGGAACGCTCGGCATTTAGGAGCGTTCGCCATTAGAAGAACGCTTGGCATAAAGAAACGCTCGGCATTTAGGAGCGTTCGGCATTAGAAAGTGCTCGGCTTCCAGAGTTGTCCGACACATATGATTCGTTCGGCACTCAAGTACGTCCGGCATCTATAGGACGTTCGACATGCGTGAGTGTTCGGCATGCGAGAGCATTCGGCATTGAGAGACGTTCGGTATTGAATATCGATCGGCATCTATGGATGTTCGGCATGGCAGAGTCATTTGGCACTAAATACTGTTTGGCATCACTTCGTTCGGCATGAAAACATCGTTCGGCATTCAGGTTGGCCGACATCACTTCGTTCGGCATGAGAACATCATTCGACATTCAGGTTGGCCGGCATCACTTCGCTCGTCGTGAGAACATCGTTCGGCATTCAGGTTTGCCGGCATCACTTCGTTCGACATGAGAACATCGTTCGGCACAAATGCCTCGTTCGGCATTTAGGTTGTTCGGCATCACTTCGTTCGGCATGAGAACATCGTTTGGCATTTATGCCTTGCTCGGCATTTTACCGTTCGGCCTCCCTGGTTCGGCACACAACGATCGCTCTTTTTGGGCCGAGATACCTAGCTGCTAGGCCCACCAGGGAAGTCCAAGCTACCTTCGTCTATAAATAGAGAGGCAGGGGCACAGTGAAAGGGACCTTTTTTCGAGAACACTGGGGAGACTACCGCATTCAAGACTCATTCAAGACTTATCTTTTTGCTTAAGCAATTGTATTCAATATAGTTGGTACACAGATTGTATCAGTAATCGGTTATCGAGAAAAGCAATAAAGATGAACCTCAAAGTGGACGTAGGTAATTACGCCGAACCACTATAAGTCTGGTGTTCGTACTTTCTGCATTTAAATCTGCACATTATCCTCTGTTTAATTTACTTTCTTCATTAATCTATCTACACAAACTCTCTTAAGGGTGTTAGTGGCCAATTCTGGTGCTAACAATGGATGAGTTTAGAAAGCTAGAAAAATGATAGGGTATTTTTGATAAAAAGCTGTTTTGGGGAGTTGAAACTGTATGGATTGGGAAATAGTGATCGGGTTATGGCACATTCTTCTTAGCTAGTAATTTTGAGGATGAAATTCTTTTAAGGGGGAAAAATGTGACGACCGGAAAATTTTTAAAATTTGAAATTGAAAATCATTTTTGAAATCAATCCAAATTATCTTTTGAATTTCCAAAACCAAACCCAGTTTTGCAAACGACTCCCATTTAAAACAATTTGGCAGCAATTCCTCTCTTGGAAACTCGAAAATGAACATCGATGATGCTACAGTCGTCACCGAAGTTGTTTTTCAGCGATCAAAAAGAGTTTAGTGCTTTTATCCCTTCAAAAATATTCTTTCAAATCCCAAATCCCGCCAGATTTCATATCTACTTCAAAAAAAATTCCCAAAAAATTTCACCATTACTTTTTTCTAAAACCTTTGAAAATCATTTTCAAACTCAAAAGGGATTTAAATTTCCCAAATCTCAAAATTTCAAATCCTTCATTTCATATTCAAGAATTACTCTGGAATTTTATTTCAACTTATAAATTACATTTATAATCTACATTTCTAATTCCATTTTGTTATCTGAATTTATTCCTTAACCTTTGGTTATAATTTTAATTTCTAGTTCAATTTCCACATAATAATGATAATAATTTAATATTATCACTTCCTAACAATCATGCAGCCATATAAAACTATAATAATTTATGGAAAATTATTTCGTTTATATACGAAAATAATTTAGGTAAAATTATTTCATTTACCCTATTTTAAACAATATCATGTTGAATCATTCTGTACAAGTGTTTAGAGATCCCTATCAATAATGTTAATTACTCGCATTGACCAAAATCCATACCACTCAACAAACCAATCAACACAATATAAATCAATTTTATATTCACTAACAAATACGCGCTCATATCTATTAATACACTCAAACTCATTCTAGAGTACTACTGATTCTATTTCTAATGAGTAATCTCCACCAGAGCCAAGGTTCTCTCTTAACCAATTTCTCTGATACCGCTCTGTAACGACGGATTTTTCAATGCCCGAAAGTCGACTTCAATACGTCCACTGTATCAAATGCCGAACAATCGAATGCCGAAAAATCAAATTATTAGGGTTAAAGAAGAAGAAAGTAGAAGAAGAAATAGAACAATATCATAATCTCACAATCGTAATGGAACAATATATAATAGATAAATGACTAATCTTTAAAATGAAAAAAATATATCGGTTCATACATTACATTATCATAGTACAACATCAACAACACAACACTGGCATTCATTATAACTTGCTCACATGAAACTGAATTCGCAGCAAACCATACGCAGCAGATAATATATCATATAAGTGATACGTCTCGCTATCATCTTGTCTCCTGGTCTCCATAGCATAATTTCTTGACTTCCCTCCAGAACAACTGATAACCTGACTCTAGGCTGTCTGTGTGGAAAATTTTGGGCAACCAGAGTTTATAAAGGGAACAATAAACTCCAGGTCAGTCATGGGACTGGTGTGAGATCTTAAAACGGTTATTTGCGCAAAAGAAAAGGAAAAGAAATCCGTTCATGCTTTTCAAAAATGAAATACCGTAAGGCCTTCCGGCACATGCACAATGCAATCGCACACTTGGGGGAGATTTCTCCTTATAATAGTCAAACAAGCTTGATATGCGAAATTCCTTTTGATATTATTATTAATGCATAGTGTGGAAAAACATTTCGAAAGTATAACATTAATCTTAGCCAACATAGGTATCATTATATTATGCCTACTATAGCTACAACCTGAGGTGGCAGGTACTACAACTGCAATTGTAAAGGGCTCATATTGTTTTGTTTGGATTTCCAACAAATGGTCAAGGCTAAGGAACTTCCTTTTCGAAAAGGGTACGCTTCTGGAGAGACGCCCCAAAAACCTAATCGGATCTTTGCCAACACAAGGTCGGGTTACCTCTGTAACTAGGTAACTACTTGTCACGATTATGCCATCCTTTGGTCTAGACCGATCTTTACCGAGGCGCCTCAACAACCAACAACCACATAAGTAAAATAATCTGTGCTCCATACCAGAATGCCACTTTTTTATGCACATAAGTTAAATATCTGGGCTCCATACCAGATACTACTTTTTATCCAGAAGTAAATGCACATACCCTGAGGGGCGTGACCCCCATAACCTTGCTGCATCCTTTCCAGTTTCAACCATTTCCGAGGTGTGAGGTTCGACGAAGTCTCGTCCCACAAAGTCGTGCTTTTCACGAAAGCCATGCTTCAATCAACCAATGATCAACATTTAGCATGCCACATTACCAAATTGGGAATATATCACTAGTAACCATCAACTACATAAACTCTGAGCTCGTACGTCTCAAAGAAGGGTGTTAAGCTAAGAGAATAAATTGTCCGCCACCAAATAGAAATGTATTTGATAGAAACTAGCTTTATATCTCAAAGTGTAATTTCATACATACATTCATATAAGCCGTTCCAGGTTCGAACGGAACCGAAGACACTTCGTCCAACTAAGGGAAGAAGTCCTTGCAAATCCTGATATTCCCTAATCACGTCCGGACTCCCCATCACATAGAAAAATCTCTATACCGAAGCAACTCAGTGCAGAAACAATCGACAGGTAATACTTTCGTTTTCGAAAATACCCTGTCTTCAACACGGTCTTCAAATGCAATCCATTCCGTCATATCATTATTCGGAAAGGGTTTTACGACTTAATGTCCTCTCCCGGCTCAACCGAATAATGAGCGCTTATTTTAAAAACAAATTCAAGTGCCGCCTTAAAGGCCAATATTGATAGTCGGTTATTTAACTATCGAACAACATTCACAACAACTATCAAATTTAAATAATTTCCTCAAATTATTTATATCAAAATATCTTCGCAAGATATATTTTCATCCTTCAATCCTTTGAAAACAATTTTCAAATCACTTTCCTCTCGCGGAATAAATTTCCAAATATCGTTCATTTCCACTGAAAATTTGCCAAGACTAAATGCTTTGGATTTAAAAATAATTTAAATCACTTTATCCAAAAATATATACATGGAAACACTTAAAATAAAAACTATTTTTAAACACTTTATTTGAATATTAGTTATGAAATTTTTATACTAATATCTCATATAAAACTTAAGCCCAAACTAATTTTTAAAATAACTTTTTTTTAGATAGAGAATAATTATTTAAATAACCATCTTCTAAACCAAATACTAGTTAAATCTTTAAAATAATCATTCTATAATTAACTTAGTAAATATTTACTTTAAAATTTAAAAATAATTTAAGAAAATAATTTCTCCAAAAACGTTCTTTATAAAACCAACTTCAGAATTTTTAATTTAAATTTAAAAGCAACTTTGAAAACATACTCGTCTTCTAGGGAAAATACACTTTCCATTCCAAAATAGTCCACTCAAATCAATTAATAAATCCTTCTCGATTTATCTCAATTTATATCCCAAATTCATAAATTTTCTTTCCACACTTTTATGAATAAATCAATATTTATTTTTAAAACAAATTACCCATTTCTTTATGAATTCCCATTGTGAATTTATATTTCCAAATATCTACTGATGTACAATTTTCAAATCGATTTCCAAAATTTACTTTCAAACACCAAATAAATTTCCAAATTGATTTCCAAAAATTTATTCCATTTAAAAATTATTCCTTCACTTATCTAAATTTATTTCAAAACCCATTAATCCCATGTTCACACCTATATTTAAGATTTAAATTCCATTTAAATCATAAAAAACCAATTTTATACTTAGTTTCAAAATTCTCCCTTATTTCTCCCAAACCATTTAAAATCCGTTCCAAATTCCTTTTCTTAATTTATCCAATTCTCAAATTTATTTTACTTAAAATTCTATATTTTAATTTTCTTCCAAAAATCCAATTTTTATATTTCTGATATTTTAGAAATACCAGAATATATTCGACCAAACCATAGCCTTCAATAATTTCAATTAACAATATAATCAATTATAGAGTACAAATCAATCATATTACAACATATGAAATAAATTCAAACATTTGAGGAATCCAGTTGAAACCCTACAACCTGTTTCCCTGCATCCACAGATGTTAGCACAACAATTAAATGCCAATCCCGCTTCAAGGCGGGATATCGTGGTATAAGGGTCATCCGCTATTATGCAGGGCGAATAGGGTCTCATTCGCTATATAATGCAGGAAATCAATCACTCCAACATATATATATATATACTACTATATATAATATCACATCAATTCAATCGATCAGTCAACATTTTAAATTTTAACTATTTAAATTAACCGTATCAGATGTGAGTGAGAAGATCTCGCCTTTGCTCTTTTATTTGCAATACATTTCCTTCTCGACTTGTTTCTTCACGATTTTGACCTTGTGTAGACAATTATATGATTTTTATTAGTATTCGAATTAATTGAACAATTAAATTTCCATTTAATTGATTTATTTAATTTAACTAAATATTAAATTTTAAACCCATTTCCTTTAATAAATTATCTTTAGAGACTAAATAAATTAAATAGGTCAATTGAACAAATTACTTACCAAATCCAGTAAATTAGATATGTATATATATATTTGTAAAAATAATTCGTATAAATTTAAAAAAAATCAAAACTTTATTTATGTATAATAATATATAGATTTCAAAATCCAACTTTTATAAATTCTTCGAACAATTTAAAGCCCCATATTTTCTTTCAAAATCTGATCTATGTATATTTACTGTTATACATTAAAATAAGTGTGGATGTACATATATATTTAACCATACTGCCTACATTAAAATTTAATAGTAGGATTTTAAAGTGTGTATATAATCATTATATATTTATTTTTTATAAATTTCAAGTAATAGCAGAAAGGACGAACCTATACCCTAAACGTCGAAGCCCAGAACCCACTTGCGTGCATCAACCCCTAAACCCTAGTCTTGATTTCGAGCCTACGCCTCCCTCGATCACAAATCAACGCCGACCTTGAATTACATCAAAACCCCCCAACCATCCTCACTCAACAGCCAATGCCCTAGCCTCGACGAACCTTTAGCTTGCACGAAAATTGGTCGCGCTCGCCTTCTCCTAGTTGAGCTGGATTCGAATTTGAGTCGGGAAGTTCGATTCCAGATCTCATTTGCTCGCGTTTCGATCGCACGCCATTCCTTTGAACAATCTTAAATTTATTATTTTCATTGATTTGCTCGAACAAAATAGAAGCCGCCATTATTTCTTATTTTCAAAAGAGGAAACGAACGAGATTCTATGGCTTCATTCTCAACTGATGAATACGCATTTGAAATTGCAAAGAGGAAAAGGACAAAGAAAAGGTTATCGGTCATGGTTCAAATTTTTCTACTGGAAGACAAGAATTTCTAAACGATTTTCTTTTTCTTTTTAATTATTTTATCTGGCTCGATTTTGAAAAGTGGAAGGGGGACGCGTGTGTAATTGGAGCAAACACGTTTTATAAAAGAGGGTACGTGTTAATTGAGAAAACATTATCTAGAATAAAAATAGCATATATGTGTGTGTGTGTGTGTGTATATATATATAAATATCAAATTTAAATTCAAATTTTAAATCGTCTCGATAAATGCAACTCAAAATCCCGATCTCCAATCGAGGCATGCCGCCAGGTGTTCATAAGGTTATACCCCTATTCCGAACGCGATGGAAAAGGTTTCGAGGCCAAGCTCCATCGTATGGAGAAGATAGCTTTTCGGACCCAGTTAAAATATTAAATTTTCGATATAAATCTCAGCGCGTTTACCTATCGTACAATCACACGACAACTTCGAATGCTGCAAAAATTGAAATTTGATAATAATACACTATTACCGATCTAATGAAACTGGTTTCGTCGTATTCCGAGACCATGGCTCGGAAGGCTATTTTTAAATATCGATTTAAACGATATATTTTTGAACTGAACAAAACACTTTTAAATCCAATTTTAACACTATATTATCTTCAGTATTATTAATATAGATTTTACAAGACTTCTAATTATTTTTAACAATCTCGAAACTGAAGATACAATACTTTACCCAATGTCATATTACTAAATTCAATAATTTAATTGCCAAATAAACGGTGATAATTGAAATTCAAGTTAAATTAAATTCCAAATATTTTCAAATGTTAAAAATTTCCGGGTCGTCTTATTTATAAACTCCTTTGAGTTTTCCATTTATTTATAGAAACAAATTCTATTTATAATTCCGTTTAAAAATCTTCCCTTAATAAAACTCCATTTTATTTCAAATCTATTTTAATTATCGATTCCAATTTTCTTCCAAAATATCTTTCAAGTCCTTAATATATCTTTTAATTAAAATCTCTGTTTAACCCAATTTACAAATAGTTAAATATATCCAAGTTAATTTATATATTTCTCGTTCCTCTTAGTTTTCTTTATAAAATAACCCAACCTTTTAGTTTAAACATTTCACATCCAAAATCTTCCTTTTATCCGCTTCAAATTAATTATTTATGGTATTTAAAGTACCAAATTCAATTTCCATGCAATTATAGTTTTTAATAAATTCAATACACACATAAATCATAGCAATTTATCAATCATATCATATCACTATATACATGAACAGTAAATATTTTTGAGTAATCCGGTTAGATCCCTCCAACCTATTTTTCCCTACATCCACAGATGTTAGTCAACAAATAAAATACCAATCCCACTTCTAGGGGGATATCGAGGTATATAGGGTCATCCGCTATTATGCGGGGCGAATAGGGTCTCATCCGCTATATAATGCGGGAATATCAATCACTCCAATACTAATATATACTACTATATATAACATCCAACATGTATCCAATAATTTAAATTTAACACTTAAAATTAATTTATGGAATCCAAATGAGTAAGAAAATCTCACCTTTCTTTTTTGCAATCCACTTCAATCTCGGCTCGGTTTCACGATATTTGATCTTGTATAAACAATTTACGATTTATTAACATTTGAAATAGTCTAACAATAATTTACCATTTGATAAATTAAATTAACTAATAATTTTCCTTTTAAAAAATCCTTTTAGTAACTAAAATAAATTAAATAAGTTAATAGAACAAATTAATCACCAAATCCATTATTTTAAAATAAACTTGCAAATTAAAATATGTATATGAATATTTATATCTCCCTTGAAAATAACCTATAAAGACTTAAAAATCTAATCTTTAAATAAAATCTTCAACATTTTAAAATTCTTATTTTTTTTCCCAAAACCTTAGTATATATAAACTTCTATGTTTTATTGTATATGTTTAAATTAAAATATGTATGTGAATTTATGTATATATATTTATATTTACATTAAATTTTCTCTATACATGTATATATAAAAATTAAATTGAAGAAACGAATTCGCAGATATACCTCACTGGCTAACGATTCGAGCCTTCCCTTACGCATGCCGTGCTTCTACCCTCCATGACCGCCGCCGTTGCCTCGCGCTATCCACCATTGTAGCCGAGTTCGAGCTCAAGATCAGAACCCTTAAAATCCCAAACGCGAAACCCTAGCCTCGCCGATCCTTGTGCATTCATGACCCACTCCACTGCCTCGATTTCGCCACGACCACTGCCTCCTTGCACGAGCCCATGTGCTCCCTCCAATGCTTCGCGGCCGTGCTCGAGCTCGCCTAAAACATCGCGATAATGTCGCGACATTTTTCCTTTTTTTTGGGTTCGAATGATTTTGTTTTAGCCAGAGAAGGGAGGAGAGGGAAAGTTGACTTTGAAGAAGGATTATTCGGCCATTTTTATCAAAGCAAATATATTTTCTTTTCTCCGAGATTCGAACGAAAGGCTCGTCCATTTGAAAAGGTGAAGAGGGGGATTGCGTGTTGAATAGTAAAAGGGGACAGGATTGGTTGGCAAGGATGGCTTGCACAAGTATAGGATATGATGGCTAAGATGAAAGAATGGTGGCTGATGGAAAGTAGTGTGACAGCCTAGTCTAGTCAAATGCGCATATATATGTATGTATGTATGTATGTATGTATGTATGTATGTATGTATGTATGTATGTATCATTTTAAATTTAAAAACATCTAATTAAAAATTTCGAACCCCTATCGAGGCGTGCCGCTAGGCGTTTATAATGTTATACCCTAATTTCGAGCGTAATGGAAAAGGTTTTTGGTCCTACTTCAGTCGTATGGAGAAGATAGTTTTTTGGACCAAGTTATTATATTAAATTTTCGATACAAATATCAACGCGTTTACCTTTCGTACGGCTAAACGATAACTCCAAAAGCTATGAAAACTGAAATCCGATAATAACACATTATTACGGATCCAATGGAACTAGTTTCATCGAAATTCGAGACTGTATCTCGGAAGGCTATTTTAAATTTCCATTTAAACGATATATTTTTAAAATTGAACAGATTACTTTCAAATTCAATTTTAAAAGATGCATTGTCTTCAGTATCATTAATATGAATTTTATAAGCCTTTAAATAATTTTTAACAGGCTTAAAACTAAAGATTAAATATTTTAACCAATATTAAATAATAAAATTTAATAGTTAAATTATCTAATAAATCGCTATATTCTGTATTCTGAATTTATTTTATTCAATAAAACCAAACTTTCATATTCAAAAATCAATATATAATTCAATTTTAATATTTAAAACCATTTAAATATTCACAATTAATGACAGAAAAACCAGGGTCATTACAGAGTTGCTTTCCGACAACTCCGATCACACAAACAATGTAGGTACCTCACATAAGTTAATATAATTCAATTTGCAATCAAACAGGGTTCCATTTACATGTTAGCCTCTTTCAATCCACATAACAATACATATATCACCAAACAATCAATCAAACATAAGTATGCAACAATATGTCATTCAATCCAATCGTTAACACCTAAGTATTATAACACAATCAACCACATCGAGGCATGCAAAAGGAATTATATTGGTAGAGATAGAAGTGTGAGTCAAAAATAACTCACCTTAAGCGATGCGGGAACTCAAAACAATGACTGCTTCAAGCTCTACACAATACTGCTCATAACAGCTTTATTCCCTTACACATGTGCCACCACGTTTGTAACGACCCAGAATTTTTATTAATTTAAATTTGGATATTTAATTAATTTTAAATATTAATAAGTGAAATTTTTAAGTCGAATAATTTATTTATCGAATAATTGGATTTAATTGGATAATTAAATCGATAATTTAATATGTGAAAATACAGAAAAAATTGAAAATTCGGTTAGATATGATTGAAAATGATTTGTAAAATTTTATTTTATCATATTGGAGTTAGAATGATATTTTAGAACTTTTAAAATCGAATTAAAAGTTAATTTATGAAAATTGAATATTTTAATATTTAATCGACTAGTGAAATTAGCCATTTTTCGAACAGTCTCAGAATTGGACAAGACCAGTTCCATTGGATCCATAATAATTATTTATTACCGGATTTCAAATTTCGTAGCAATCAGAGTTATCGTTTGATTGTGGCAGCTCGAAACGCATCGAAATTGTTTTAATATTAATTTGGCGAGTTAAAATAGCCATTTTTCAAAAAGTCTCCGATTTCGACGAAACCAGATTCATCGGAGCCGTAATGTGATATTATTGTAAGGTTTCAAATTTCAAGTCAATTGGATTTACCGTTTGTCCGGTGCAAGCTAAAACGCCTAGAAAATCGTTTAATCGGTTTAATTTTAAATTGAATGTTTATTGCCATAACTCGCACAGATGACCGAATTAGCTTCCAAAACCTATTCCATTTTGTCCGAAACATGGGGTAAACCCTAGAAACGCTGGTCACCGTGCGTAAATCGGAGTTTGGAAATTCCGGAATGAATAGTGTTTCGTTCGATTTTCTATAAATAGCCCATCTATTCACAAATAAAAAAAAACCCTAATATTCTACAGCCGCCACCTCCCTGAACCAAAGGCCGAAAATTTTTCACTTTCTCTCCTCAATCTCTTCAAATCCGTACAACGATTCGAGAAACTTTCCAAATGAAAGATGGAGAGCACGAAGAGATCTCGATATCCATACGGCGATGATGATCATCGGAGCAAGGTGGAGAGAGAAAGATGGCCGCGTTCGCCTGTAGTTGCGCACAAAATTCGAGGAGAAATCGGGGGCTGAGCTTGGAGCTGCCTTGGCCATGGATAGAGTTCGAGCAGGCGAGTCGAATGGCGGCTCTTGATCGAAGTGGAAGTGTTGGTGGTAGCGTGCGTTTTGAACCCTAGGAGGAGCATGTTGGGTTCGACCTTTCGTTGTTACCTCGAGGCAAACGTGCGTACGAGAAGATGAAGGGGGGGGGGGGGACGTGCGGTCCTGATGTGGAGATACAGGAAATCAACGGCCAATATTAGTTTAGGTTTGAAAATTAATTAAAGATTGTAAATTTAGTTTAAATAAATTCTTGTAAAACTTGTAAAAATCATAACTTTTTCATACGAGGTCGAAAATGCACGAAACCAGTTTCGTTGGAATCGTATGGACGGGCACTACGCTATGGAATTGGATTGGGGTCGTTTGGATTTAGTGAGAATTTCGGGTAAAATTAAACATCCGTTTAATTTTATTCGAAATAAATCGCTAAAACGAAATTGAAATCAAGGTGAGAACTTCTCACTCAATCGAATCGGTTTCGATTTTATTTTAAATAGTTAGATTTAAAATTCTTGAATGCATGTTTGAATGATGATTGTTATCTATTGATTGTTAAAATAGACATTATGCGCCGTTAGTAAGCGGATGTTATTTATTAAAAACATATACCGCGAATATTTCATAAACAGTGAAATGGGTATTATATATAATAGCAATATATATATATATTGGCATATGTATATATTGCAGTTATTGATTTCCCGCATTGTATAGCGGATGAGACCCTATTGCGCCGTCTATTAAGCGGATAATATTTTAAATCCCATATACCACGATAATTTCGTACTGGAACGGAATTGGTATTGTGCTAATGTTTGTGGATGCAGGAAAACAGGTTGGAGGGATCCAACTGGATTCCTCAACAGTATTTATTTGATTTCAGATATTTTGATATTTGATTGATTATCATATCGATATATGATATCGTTGTTGTCGTGATTGACTATTTGGTGTGTAGCATCATTGGGCCAAATTTTAGAATTCTAAAATGATTTTTAAAGTGATTTTTGAAAGTATACGTTTATAAAATGTTCATAGATATTTTGGAATTGATTCCTTTTAAATAAATAAACGTTATAATTTTAATGTTATAAAAATTATGATTTTTGAGAAAAATAGTTAAAGGTTGATTTTTGAAAATATGAGGCTAATGATTTTATAAAATAGTTTAATCGGGATTTTTGAATTTATTATAAAAATTTAAAAATATAGGATTTATAAAATTTGATTATTTTATAAATCAAAATGGTGAAATTATAAAGGGGATTAAAGAAGTTTTTAAAGAATAATAGTATAAATTGATTTATATAAGAAATTTATAAATTGATATTTATAAATTAAAGTATTGGAATTATAAAACGAGTTTTTATAAGTGTTAGAATGAATTGTGAATGAATTTCATAAATGAATGAAATTTATAGAATTATAAATGGTGAAGTTATAAATGGAATTTTATAAGCAGTAGGTTTATAAAATTTGTAAAGTTATTAAAGGAACGATTTTGCAAACAAATAAATTGTAAATATTTAACTTATAATATGAACTTTTGGGTTATAATTGAGTTATGAATTGAATAGGTTAATAAAGGAATTTATAAACGTTGTTTTATAAATTCGCAACGACTTATTTTGATAAGTTAAATTTTATAACTTATTTATGGAGTTATATTCACGTTTTTGAATAGTGAATAATCCTTTAAAATAAAACGTATAGAAATGATGAAATTGTTAACATAGTATATTCACGTTTTTGAATAGTGAATAATATGTTAAAAGAAATGTATTGGATGAGATGTTTTAAGTAGAATTAAAACGATCTAACGATGTTTTTAAATGTGTTGAGATTCGAAACCATAGATTTCAACATTCATTGTTGAAATAGACGTTTTCGAGAAATAAAAGGAAATGGTGGACTATAACACTGTTGTTATAGTAAATGATTTCCGAAAGGAAATGTTTTGTATAGTATTGGGATTTATATATCTATTTTAATTTCGAATCCCTATACTAGTGATTTTGGGTTGTCGTAACGATGTTTTACGCAACATTCGTTTTGGCCCAAATAAATATGTTTAAGAGAATGATTTCCTTAAAGAATGAAATATATGCTTAATTTCGATTTAAGTATATTGAATATTTTCCAAAGGTTGAAAATAAAAAGACTTGTGAATTACTTATTAATAAATAAGTATGGAAATGTTTTCCCAATGTGAAATAAAACGTTTTGAGAATTTATCTTTTTGAAGATAAATTGAAATGAATAATTGAAATCGTATATGCATGGATATTTTGGAATGAAAATTCACTATGGAATTTATAAAAGAAAGGGGAATTTGTTTAAAAATAAATATTGATTTATTTTTGAGGTATTGAAATTATATATCTTGTAAAGATATTTTTGGGAAATAAATAATTTGGAAAATTATTTGGAATCTGGTGATGTTGTGCATATCCATCGATAGTTCAATAACCGACTATCAATATTTACCTTTGAAAGGTATTTGTTGGGATTTGCTGAATTTGAATGCTACACTTATTTTTAAATTATTGCGCTCGTTATTCGGATTACCCATTCCGAATAGTGATATGACGTAATGGATAGCATTGATGACCGGTGTTGAAGACCGGATATTTGCGAGAGCGATAGGATGACCTGTCGATTGACTCTGCACCGACTTGCTCCGGTATAGAGTTCTCCATATGTGATGGGGAATCTGATCAGGATTGTGGATATCCGGATTGCAAGGACTTCTTTGTAAGTGCCTTCGGTTCTGTTCGAGCCCGGAACAGACTTATATGGATTGTATGTCTGACATTACAAATTGAGATATAAAGCTGATTTCTTTCAAATATATTTCTGTTGGTGGCGTAGAATTTATTCTCTTAGCTTAACACCCTTCTCTGAGACGTACGAGCTCAGAGGTTATGTAATTGATGGTTATCAGTGATATATTCCCAATTTGGTAATGTGACATGCTGAGTGTTGCTGTGAAATGATCATTGTATTGACCATTTGTGATAGGATCATTTGTTTGATCGTTTATCTTTGTGATCATTTCTATGATCATTTGTGACCCAAAGCATGACTTTTATATAAAGCATGGCTTTGTGGACGTGACTTCGTCGAGCCTCACACCTCGGAATGGTCAAAACAGGAAAGATGCGGCAAGGTTATGAGGGGTAGCTCCCTTTAGGGTATGTGCATTTCCTTCTGGAAAAGGGTGGTATCATGGTATGGAGCCCAAATACTTACTCATGTTGAAACACTTTATTTATGATTGTGTGATGTTGATGACGAGCGCTCGGATAAAGGTCCCAAAGGACCGGGGGATGGCATACTCGTGTCAGTTGTTACCCAGTTAGGGGTAACCCGGCCTTGTGTTGGCAGAGATCCGGTTTGGTTCTCGGGGACGTCCTTCCAGAGGCGTTCTCATGTGGCAATGGGAAGTTCCTTGGCCTGACCATTCGTTGGAAATCCAAAGAAACAATACGATCTTGTACGGTATTAGTTGTAGAACCTATCATTCACTTATGGTGGCGCCCCACTGTTTGGATGGTAGTTATAGTAGGCATACGATAATGGTCGTATGTTGGCTAAGATTAATATTCTATTTTCGAAATTGTTTTATACACTATGCACTAGTAATAATATCAAATGTTTCCTTTTAATGCATATCAAGCATCTTTGACTATCATAAGGAGAAATCTCCTCCAAGTCTGCGTTTGCATTGTGTGTGTGGCGGGAGGTCTTATGGTAGTCTCATTTTTAAAAGCATTGCGAATTGACTTTAAAAATATTCCTCTATTTTGTTTTCAAAGATAAATAAACTGTTTTGAGTTCTCACACCAGTCACATGACTGACTCGGAGTTTATTGTTTCCCTTCCTAAACTCTGGGTGCCCACCAATTTGCACACGGGCAGTCAAGAGTTAAGGTTTATCAGGATATTTCTGGAGTTGCTGGAGGCAAGCTGGATGGCATGGCGTATTACTTGTATATAGTATTTTCTTTTTCCGCTATTTGTTGTTGTTTGTTGTCGTACACTCTGATGTAATGAAATGTAATGTAATAACTGATATAGTTCTTTGTTTAAAGATTATTCATTTATCTATTATATGTTGTTCCGCTGCGATTGTGACATTCTGATATTGTTCTGCTATTTTCTGTTCCGTTCTATTTTCTTTCCTCTCTATTTTCTATTTTCTTATCTCTTCTTCTGTCTTTTTCTTCTTTTTTAACCCTAACTATTCGGTTTTTCGGCAACGAAAAAACGCGTACGTTACATTTGGTATCAAAGCATATGGTTAAGCGACAACCATGGTTCTGTTGGGTATTACTCATTAGATATAGAGTCAGTAGTGCTCTAGAATGAGTTTGAGTGTAATAATAGCTATGAGAGCGTATTTGTTAGTGAATTTATAAAATTGTTTTATATTGTGATAATTGGTTTATCGAGTGGCATATGAACCTTCGTCAGCACGGTCTCGACAACTATGCCGAAGGGGTTTATAAACATTTGAATAGAACAATTCGACACAATATTGTTTTAAATTGGGTAAATGAAATAATTTTACCTTGATTTTATTTTATATATAAAGGAGACTATGGCGAATTTTTTCGAAAATTTAAGGCGTTAGAATATTTTTGGAAAAAATTGGAAAGTTTTGAAAACTATAACTTTGATTTTGGAATTGAAAGTTAAACAATAGTAGTTGTTTTTGAAAAGATAACTAAGTATGATTTGAAAACTTAGTAAAGTTTTTGTAAGAAGTTTAACTATGGATTTTGGGAAAGTTAATGGATTCTGTAACTTTTCTTACTTAATAATTTCGAGGACGAAATTCTTTTAAGGGGGAAAGTATGTAACGACCCAGAATTTTTATTAATTTAAATTTGTATATTTAGTTAATTTTAAATATTAATAAGTGAAATTTTTAAGTCGAATAATTTATTTATCGAATAATTGGATTTAATTGGATAATTAAATCGATAATTTAATATGTGAAAATACAGAAAAAATTGAAAATTGGGTTAGATATGATTGAAAATGATTTGTAGAATATTATTTTATCATATTGGAGTTAGAATGATATTTTAGAACTTTTAAAATCGAATTAAAAGTTAATTTGTGAAAATTGAATATTTTAATATTTAATCGACTAGTGAAATTAGCCATTTTTCGAACAGTCTCAGAATTGGACGAGACCTGTTCCATTGGATCCGTAATAGTTAGTTATTACCGGATTTCAAATTTCGTAGCAATCGAAGTTATCGTTTGATCGTGGCAGCTCGAAACGAATCGAAATTGTTTTAATATTAATTTGACGAGTTAAAATAGCCATTTTTCAAAAAGTCTCGGATTTCGACGAAACCAGTTTCATCGGATCCGTAATGTGATATTATTGTAAGGTTTTAAATTTCTAGTCAATTGGATTTACCGTTTGTCCGGTGCAAGCTAAAACGCCTAGAAAATCGTGTAATCGGTTTAATTTTAAATTGAACGTTTATTACCATAACTCGCACAGATGACCGAATTAGCTTTCGAAACCTGTTCCGTTGTGTCCGGAACGCGGGGTAAAGCCTAGAAACGCTGGTCACCATGCGTAAATTGGAGTTTGGAAATTCCGGAATGAATAGTGTTTCGTTCGATTTTCTATAAATAGTCCATCTCTTCACAAATAAAAAAACCCTAATATTCTACAGCCGCCACCTCCCTGAACCAAAGGCCGAAATTTTTTCACTTTCTCTCCTCAATCTCTTCAAATTCGTGCAACGATTCGAGAAACTTTCTAAATGAAAGATGGAGAGCACGAAGAGATCTCGATATCCATACGGCGATGATGATCATCGGGGCAACGTGGAGAGAGAAAGATGGCCGCGTTCGCCTGCAGTTGCGCACGAAATTCGAGGAGAAATTGGGGGCCGAGCTTGGAACTGCCTTGGCCATGGATAGAGTTCGAGCAGGCGAGTCGAATGGCGGCTCTTGATCGATGTGGAAGTGTTGGTGGTAGCGTGCGTTTTGAACCCTAGGAGGAGCATGTTGGGGTCGGCCTTTCGTTGTTACCTGGAGGCAAACGTGCGTACGAGAAGATGAAGGGGGGACGTGCGGTCCTGATGTGGAGATGCAGGAAATCAACGGCCAATATTAGTTTAGGTTTGAAAATTAATTAAAGATTGTAAATTTAGTTTTAATAAATTCGTGTAAAACTTGTAAAAATCATAACTTTTTCATACGAGGTCGAAAACGCGCGAAACCAGTTGCGTTGGAATCATATGGACGAGCACTACGCTATGGAATTAGATTGGAGTCTTTTGGAGTTAGTGAGAATTTCGGGTAAAATTAAACATCCGTTTAATTTTATTCGAAATAAATCGCTAAAACGAAATTGAAATCAAGGTGAGAACTTCTCACTCAATCGAATCGGTTTCGATTTTATTTTAAATAGTTAGATTTAAAATTCTTGAATGCATGTTTGAATGCTGATTGTTATCTATTGATTGTTAAAATAGACATTATGCGCCGCTAGTAAGCGGATGTTATTTATTAAAAACATATACCGCGAATATTTCATAAACAGTGAAATGGGTATTATATACAATAGCAATATATATATATTGGCATATGTATATATTGCAGTTATTGATTTCCCGCATTGTATAGCGGATGAGACCCTATTGCGCCGTCTATTAAGCGGATAATATTTTAAATCCCATATACCGCGATAATTTCGTACTGGAACAGAATTGGTATTGTGCTAATGTTTGTGGATGCAGGAAAACAGGTTGTAGGGATCCAACTGGATTCCTCAACAGTATTTATTTGATTTCAGATATTTTGATATTTGATTGATTATCATATCGATATATGATATCGTTGTTGTCGTGATTGACTATTTGGTGTGTAGCATCATTGGGCCAAATTTTAGAATTTTAAAATGATTTTTAAAGTGATTTTTGAAAGTATAAGTTTATAAAATATTCATAGATATTTTGGAATTGATTCCTTTTAAATAAATAAACGTTATAATTTTAATGTTATAAAAATTAGGATTTTTGAGAAAAATAGTTAAAGGTTGATTTTTGAAAATATGAGGCTAATGATTTTATAAAATAGTTTAATCAGGATTTTTGAATTTATTATAAAAAGTTGAAAATATAGGATTTATAAAATTTGATTATTTTATAAATCAAAATGGTGAAATTATAAAGGGGATTAAAGAAGTTTTTAAAGAATAATAGTATAAATTGATTTATGTAAGAAATTTATAAATTGATATTTATAAATTAAAGTATTGGAATTATAAAACGAGTTTTTATAAGTGTTAGAATGAATTGTGAATGAATTTCATAAATGAATGAAATTTATAGAATTATAAACGGTGAAGTTATAAATGGAATTTTATAAGCAGTAGGTTTATAAAATTTGTAAAGTTATTAAAGGAACGATTTTGCAAACAAATAAATTGTAAATATTTAACTTATAATATGAACTTTTGGGTTATAATTGAGTTATGAATTGAATAGGTTAATAAAGGAATTTATAAACGTTGTTTTATAAATTCGCAACGACTTATTTTGATAAGTTAAATTTTATAACTTATTTATGGAGTTATATTCACGTTTTTGAATAGTGAATAATCCTTTAAAATAAAACGTATAGAAATGATGAAATTGTTAACATAGTATATTCACGTTTTTGAATAGTGAATAATATGTTAAAAGAAATGTATTGGATGAGATGTTTTAAGTAGAATTAAAACGATCTAACGATGTTTTTAAATGTGTTGAGATTCGAAACCATAGATTTCAACATTCATTGTTGAAATAGACGTTTTCGAGAAATAAAAGGAAATGGTGGACTATAACACTGTTGTTATAGTAAATGATTTCCGAAAGGAAATGTTTTGTATAGTATTGGGATTTATATATCTATTTTAATTTCGAATCCCTATACTAGTGATTTTGGGTTGTCGTAACGATGTTTTACGCAACATTCGTTTTGGCCCAAATAAATATGTTTAAGAGAATGATTTCCTTAAAGAATGAAATATATGCTTAATTTCGATTTAAGTATATTGAATATTTTCCAAAGGTTGAAAATAAAAAGACTTGTGAATTACTTATTAATAAATAAGTATGGAAATGTTTTCCCAATGTGAAATAAAACGTTTTGAGAATTTATCTTTTTGAAGATAAATTGAAATGAATAATTGAAATCGTATATGCATGGATATTTTGGAATGAAAATTCACTATGGAATTTATAAAAGAAAGGGGAATTTGTTTAAAAATAAATATTGATTTATTTTTGAGGTATTGAAATTATATATCTTGTAAAGATATTTTTGGGAAATAAATAATTTGGAAAATTATTTGGAATCTGGTGATGTTGTGCATATCCATCGATAGTTCAATAACCGACTATCAATATTTACCTTTGAAAGGTATTTGTTGGGATTTGCTGAATTTGAATGCTACACTTATTTTTAAATTATTGCGCTCGTTATTCGGATTACCCATTCCGAATAGTGATATGACGTAATGGATAGCATTGATGACCGGTGTTGAAGACCGGATATTTGCGAGAGCGATAGGATGACCTGTCGATTGACTCTGCACCGACTTGCTCCGGTATAGAGTTCTCCATATGTGATGGGGAATCTGATCAGGATTGTGGATATCCGGATTGCAAGGACTTCTTTGTAAGTGCCTTCGGTTCTGTTCGAGCCCGGAACAGACTTATATGGATTGTATGTCTGACATTACAAATTGAGATATAAAGCTGATTTCTTTCAAATATATTTCTGTTGGTGGCGTAGAATTTATTCTCTTAGCTTAACACCCTTCTCTGAGACGTACGAGCTCAGAGGTTATGTAATTGATGGTTATCAGTGATATATTCCCAATTTGGTAATGTGACATGCTGAGTGTTGCTGTGAAATGATCATTGTATTGACCATTTGTGATAGGATCATTTGTTTGATCGTTTATCTTTGTGATCATTTCTATGATCATTTGTGACCCAAAGCATGACTTTTATATAAAGCATGGCTTTGTGGACGTGACTTCGTCGAGCCTCACACCTCGGAATGGTCAAAACAGGAAAGATGCGGCAAGGTTATGAGGGGTAGCTCCCTTTAGGGTATGTGCATTTCCTTCTGGAAAAGGGTGGTATCATGGTATGGAGCCCAAATACTTACTCATGTTGAAACACTTTATTTATGATTGTGTGATGTTGATGACGAGCGCTCGGATAAAGGTCCCAAAGGACCGGGGGATGGCATACTCGTGTCAGTTGTTACCCAGTTAGGGGTAACCCGGCCTTGTGTTGGCAGAGATCCGGTTTGGTTCTCGGGGACGTCCTTCCAGAGGCGTTCTCATGTGGCAATGGGAAGTTCCTTGGCCTGACCATTCGTTGGAAATCCAAAGAAACAATACGATCTTGTACGGTATTAGTTGTAGAACCTATCATTCACTTATGGTGGCGCCCCACTGTTTGGATGGTAGTTATAGTAGGCATACGATAATGGTCGTATGTTGGCTAAGATTAATATTCTATTTTCGAAATTGTTTTATACACTATGCACTAGTAATAATATCAAATGTTTCCTTTTAATGCATATCAAGCATCTTTGACTATCATAAGGAGAAATCTCCTCCAAGTCTGCGTTTGCATTGTGTGTGTGGCGGGAGGTCTTATGGTAGTCTCATTTTTAAAAGCATTGCGAATTGACTTTAAAAATATTCCTCTATTTTGTTTTCAAAGATAAATAAACTGTTTTGAGTTCTCACACCAGTCACATGACTGACTCGGAGTTTATTGTTTTCCTTCCTAAACTCTGGGTGCCCACCAATTTGCACACGGGCAGTCAAGAGTTAAGGTTTATCAGGATATTTCTGGAGTTGCTGGAGGCAAGCTGGATGGCATGGCGTATTACTTGTATATAGTATTTTCTTTTTCCGCTGTTTGTTGTTGTTTGTTGTCGTACACTCTGATGTAATGAAATGTAATGTAATAACTGATATAGTTCTTTGTTTAAAGATTATTCATTTATCTATTATATGTTGTTCCGCTGCGATTGTGACATTCTGATATTGTTCTGCTATTTTCTGTTCCGTTCTATTTTCTTTCCTCTCTATTTTCTATTTTCTTATCTCTTCTTCTGTCTTTTTCTTCTTTTTTAACCCTAACTATTCGGTTTTTCGGCAACGAAAAAACGCGTACGTTACATTTGGTATCAAAGCATATGGTTAAGCGACAACCATGGTTCTGTTGGGTATTACTCATTAGATATAGAGTCAGTAGTGCTCTAGAATGAGTTTGAGTGTAATAATAGCTATGAGAGCGTATTTGTTAGTGAATTTATAAAATTGTTTTATATTGTGATAATTGGTTTATCGAGTGGCATATGAACCTTCGTCAGCACGGTCTCGACAACTATGCCGAAGGGGTTTATAAACATTTGAATAGAACAATTCGACACAATATTGTTTTAAATTGGGTAAATGAAATAATTTTACCTTGATTTTATTTTATATATAAAGGAGACTATGGCGAATTTTTTCGAAAATTTAAGGCGTTAGAATATTTTTGGAAAAAATTGGAAAGTTTTGAAAACTATAACTTTGATTTTGGAATTGAAAGTTAAACAATAGTAGTTGTTTTTGAAAAGATAACTAAGTATGATTTGAAAACTTAGTAAAGTTTTTGTAAGAAGTTTAACTATGGATTTTGGGAAAGTTAATGGATTCTGTAACTTTTCTTACTTAATAATTTCGAGGACGAAATTCTTTTAAGGGGGAAAGTATGTAACGACCCAGAATTTTTATTAATTTAAATTTGTATATTTAGTTAATTTTAAATATTAATAAGTGAAATTTTTAAGTCGAATAATTTATTTATCGAATAATTGGATTTAATTGGATAATTAAATCGATAATTTAATATGTGAAAATACAGAAAAAATTGAAAATTGGGTTAGATATGATTGAAAATGATTTGTAGAATATTATTTTATCATATTGGAGTTAGAATGATATTTTAGAAC
Source organism: Allium cepa (assembly GCA_030765085.1). Lineage (NCBI taxonomy): Eukaryota > Viridiplantae > Streptophyta > Magnoliopsida > Asparagales > Amaryllidaceae > Allium > Allium cepa. The sequence goes on along the minus strand of CM060937.1, from coordinate 571,218,210 downwards.
TTTTAAAATCGAATTAAAAGTTAATTTGTGAAAATTGAATATTTTAATATTTAATCGACTAGTGAAATTAGCCATTTTTCGAACAGTCTCAGAATTGGACGAGACCTGTTCCATTGGATCCGTAATAGTTAGTTATTACCGGATTTCAAATTTCGTAGCAATCGAAGTTATCGTTTGATCGTGGCAGCTCGAAACGAATCGAAATTGTTTTAATATTAATTTGACGAGTTAAAATAGCCATTTTTCAAAAAGTCTCGGATTTCGACGAAACCAGTTTCATCGGATCCGTAATGTGATATTATTGTAAGGTTTTAAATTTCTAGTCAATTGGATTTACCGTTTGTCCGGTGCAAGCTAAAACGCCTAGAAAATCGTGTAATCGGTTTAATTTTAAATTGAACGTTTATTACCATAACTCGCACAGATGACCGAATTAGCTTTCGAAACCTGTTCCGTTGTGTCTGGAACGCGGGGTAAAGCCTAGAAACGCTGGTCACCATGCGTAAATTGGAGTTTGGAAATTCCGGAATGAATAGTGTTTCGTTCGATTTTCTATAAATAGTCCATCTCTTCACAAATAAAAAAACCCTAATATTCTACAGCCGCCACCTCCCTGAACCAAAGGCCGAAATTTTTTCACTTTCTCTCCTCAATCTCTTCAAATTCGTGCAACGATTCGAGAAACTTTCTAAATGAAAGATGGAGAGCACGAAGAGATCTCGATATCCATACGGCGATGATGATCATCGGGGCAACGTGGAGAGAGAAAGATGGCCGTGTTCGCCTGCAGTTGCGCACGAAATTCGAGGAGAAATTGGGGGCCGAGCTTGGAACTGCCTTGGCCATGGATAGAGTTCGAGCAGGCGAGTCGAATGGCGGCTCTTGATCGATGTGGAAGTGTTGGTGGTAGCGTGCGTTTTGAACCCTAGGAGGAGCATGTTGGGGTCGGCCTTTCGTTGTTACCTGGAGGCAAACGTGCGTACGAGAAGATGAAGGGGGGACGTGCGGTCCTGATGTGGAGATGCAGGAAATCAACGGCCAATATTAGTTTAGGTTTGAAAATTAATTAAAGATTGTAAATTTAGTTTTAATAAATTCGTGTAAAACTTGTAAAAATCATAACTTTTTCATACGAGGTCGAAAACGCGCGAAACCAGTTGCGTTGGAATCATATGGACGAGCACTACGCTATGGAATTAGATTGGAGTCTTTTGGAGTTAGTGAGAATTTCGGGTAAAATTAAACATCCGTTTAATTTTATTCGAAATAAATCGCTAAAACGAAATTGAAATCAAGGTGAGAACTTCTCACTCAATCGAATCGGTTTCGATTTTATTTTAAATAGTTAGATTTAAAATTCTTGAATGCATGTTTGAATGCTGATTGTTATCTATTGATTGTTAAAATAGACATTATGCGCCGCTAGTAAGCGGATGTTATTTATTAAAAACATATACCGCGAATATTTCATAAACAGTGAAATGGGTATTATACATAATAGCAATATATATATATTGGCATATGTATATATTGCAGTTATTGATTTCCCGCATTGTATAGCGGATGAGACCCTATTGCGCCGTCTATTAAGCGGATAATATTTTAAATCCCATATACCGCGATAATTTCGTACTGGAACAGAATTGGTATTGTGCTAATGTTTGTGGATGCAGGAAAACAGGTTGTAGGGATCCAACTGGATTCCTCAACAGTATTTATTTGATTTCAGATATTTTGATATTTGATTGATTATCATATCGATATATGATATCGTTGTTGTCGTGATTGACTATTTGGTGTGTAGCATCATTGGGCCAAATTTTAGAATTTTAAAATGATTTTTAAAGTGATTTTTGAAAGTATAAGTTTATAAAATATTCATAGATATTTTGGAATTGATTCCTTTTAAATAAATAAACGTTATAATTTTAATGTTATAAAAATTAGGATTTTTGAGAAAAATAGTTAAAGGTTGATTTTTGAAAATATGAGGCTAATGATTTTATAAAATAGTTTAATCAGGATTTTTGAATTTATTATAAAAAGTTGAAAATATAGGATTTATAAAATTTGATTATTTTATAAATCAAAATGCTGAAATTATAAAGGGGATTAAAGAAGTTTTTAAAGAATAATAGTATAAATTGATTTATGTAAGAAATTTATAAATTGATATTTATAAATTAAAGTATTGGAATTATAAAACGAGTTTTTATAAGTGTTAGAATGAATTGTGAATGAATTTCATAAATGAATGAAATTTATAGAATTATAAACGGTGAAGTTATAAATGGAATTTTATAAGCAGTAGGTTTATAAAATTTGTAAAGTTATTAAAGGAACGATTTTGCAAACAAATAAATTGTAAATATTTAACTTATAATATGAACTTTTGGGTTATAATTGAGTTATGAATTGAATAGGTTAATAAAGGAATTTATAAACGTTGTTTTATAAATTCGCAACGACTTATTTTGATAAGTTAAATTTTATAACTTATGTAACGCTTGCGATTTTTCGTTGCCGAAAAACCGAAATGTTATGGGTTTAAGAAAGAAGAAAGGAAGAAGAAGAGAAGAAGGTAGAAGATGGAGAGAAGAAAGAATAGAAAAATAGAGGGAAGAGAAAAACAGAAAATAGAAATTTTATACTTTATTTTTTTTCTGCATCTACATATTTATCTATATACATATCTTATAATTTTAAATTCAAAATCTATATATACTTACATACTGTGTTGCAGTTCAACTGTACATTTTCAAAATCATTTTTTTTTTCAAATTTAATTTAAATTGAAAATCTCGAAAAGCTAAATACCTTACTGCCAACCAACATCCAGAGCCTTGCAACTGCGCCTGCATCCAAGCGTATATCGAGAACGCAGCCTCGACAACCCCCAATCGAGCACGCGATCGCCCCCATCTCCAGCCGCATCCACTGACAAGCCATCGCGACCACGTCACCGACGCCGCTCCACCCCCCCAAGCCGCTGTTGCCGCCGCGAGATTCGCGACATCACCAGATTCCACGAATGCAGCTTCGTCCGCCGCCATCGTCCATACACGAGCCCACCTCGATTGGAGTCGCCGCGACCCAACCCTCATCGCAAAGCCCCTTGCCCCTCGCGTGCTTGAATTGAATTGAAGAGGATTTTATTTTGTTTACCGAAGAGGGGGCTTTCGGTTTAAAATCGAAGGAGGAGATAGGCCTCTGCCATTAATTTGTTTGATTTAAACTCAATACTTTTTTTTTTCTTTGAATCTGAAGGGGCTTCGGCCATTGATTTCTTTTTTTTTTTCGTTTGAAGGTTTTGTTTCTGCTTGCGTGATAAAAGGAAAAGAAGAGGAGACAAGAGAACTGCAGAGATGGTTGTGTGATGGGTTGCACGATTTCGTTCATGATCCTAGGAGAAATTTAAGGGAGCTACAGTGTTTGATTTTGAACAAATCCTATATTTAAATTTGAATCGAATTTGATTAAATTTTCAATGCGTTTATATGTCGTGTGCTCACATATTAACTCAGAAAAATACGAAATTTGAAATCCGAGAATAATTCAATATTACGGACCCAATGGAACTGGTTTCGTCGAATTCCGAGACTGTGCCTCGGACGACTATTTTTAAATATCGATTCGAACGATTAAATTTCGAAACTGAACAATTCACTTCCAAATTAAATTCTGAAGCTTCTATTATCTTCAATATTATCAATATGAATTTTACAAGCCTTTGAAATATTTTTAATCAGCTTAAAATTGAAGATTCAAATTTTTATTCAATTTTCAATAGATTAAATTCTATAATTTAATCGCTAAATTTATTCTGATAATTTGAAACTCAAATCAAATCATCATTCAAATATTTAAATTTAATCAAATATTTTCAATTTAAATTATTCAAAATTCTGGGTCGTTACAATCTTCCCTCCTTAAAAGAATTTCGTCCCGAAATTACAAGTTAAGAAGAATGCCCTTATCCCGTCTATCATTTTTTTTCACAATCCAAATAGTTTTATCAACTTACTAGCCTAAATCTTTTTATTAGAGATTCATTATCGTTTCAACTAGCTTTTCAACTTCAATTATAAGTTTCAATCAACATTGTTTTCCTAACAATTCAAATTTAAATTCAAATTCAAATTTCAAACTTTCAAATTTTTCTCATAATTTTTTTCTAACACCCTAAATTTTCGAAAAATTTCGCCAGCGTCTCCTTTGCGCGGCTAGCTCGGTACGACTACAAAATGGCACCACGGCCCCTCAGAATCAAAAAGAAAAGAGAAAAGCCAAGTGGCTAGAGAAGAAAGTCATCAAATTTCATACTGAAATTGAAATACGTACCTTTTTGTCGAGCCATTTAAATTTTATCTTTGAAATCAAAATCCAAATTCCTTTATACACCTGTATAACCTGCTAGTAGTAGCATCCAAAATATCCAACATTCAAACCACTTGCCAATTCTATTGCAAAATTTCGATATATGTTTCTTATATATTTTAACTTCACTATTGAAGTTACATATTCAATTTTATTCAATTTTACATTTCAATTCAATTCACAATTTCAATTCTATTTGAATTCAATTCAAAATTTCAATATATATATTCAATTCATTAGTCCTAGAATTTATAATTTATCAAGTTAGTTTACTCGAATTCAATCCACTTTTTTTTTTTATTAAATTCCATATACTAATGATAATAATTCAATATCATCACTTCTAACAATCATGCAACCATATACTATAATAATTCGTAGAAAATCATTTCTTTTCTATACAAAATAATTTTGGGCAAAATTATCTTATTTACCCGATTCAAAAACAATTTTATATTCACTAACAAATACGCGCTCATATCTATTATTACACTCAAACTCATTCTAGAGTACTGCTGACTCTATCTCTAATGAGTAATACCCAACAGAACCATGGTCGTCGCTTAACCATAAGCTCTGATACCAAATGTAACGCTTGCGATTTTTCGTTGCCGAAAAACCGAAATGTTATGGGTTTAAGAAAGAAGAAAGGAAGAAGAAGAGAAGAAGGTAGAAGATGGAGAGAAGAAAGAATAGAAAAATAGAGGGAAGAGAAAAACAGAAAATAGAAATTTTATACTTTATTTTTTTTCTGCATCTACATATTTATCTATATACATATCTTATAATTTTAAATTCAAAATCTATATATACTTACATACTGTGTTGCAGTTCAACTGTACATTTTCAAAATCATTTTTTTTTTCAAATTTAATTTAAATTGAAAATCTCGAAAAGCTAAATACCTTACTGCCAACCAACATCCAGAGCCTTGCAACTGCGCTTGCATCCAAGCCTATATCGAGAACGCAGCCTCGACAACCCCCAATCGAGCACGCGATCGCCCCCATCTCCAGCCGCATCCACTGACAAGCCATCGCGACCACGTCGCCGACGCCGCTCCACCCCCCCAAGCCGCTGTTGCCGCCGCGAGATTCGCGACATCACCAGATTCCACGAATGCAGCTTCGTCCGCCGCCATCGTCCATACACGAGCCCACCTCGATTGGAGTCGCCGCGACCCAACCCTCATCGCAAAGCCCCTTGCCCCTCGCGTGCTTGAATTGAATTGAAGAGGATTTTATTTTGTTTACTGAAGAGGGGGCTTTCGGTTTAAAATCGAAGGAGGAGATAGGCCTCTGCCATTAATTTGTTTGATTTAAACTCGATACTTTTTTTTTCTTTGAATCTGAAGGGGCTTCGGCCATTGATTTCTTTTTTTTTCGTTTGAAGGTTTTGTTTCTGCTTGCGTGATAAAAGGAAAAGAAGAGGAGACAAGAGAACGTGCAGAGATGGTTGTGTGATGGGTTGCACGATTTCGTTCATGATCCTAGGAGAAATTTAAGGGAGCTACAGTGTTTGATTTTGAACAAATCCTATATTTAAATTTGAATCGAATTTGATTAAATTTTCAATGCGTTTATATGTCGTGTGCTCACATATTAACTCAGAAAAATACGAAATTTGAAATCCGAGAATAATTCAATATTACGAACCCAATGGAACTGGTTTCGTCGAATTCCGAGACTGTGCCTCGGACGGCTATTTTTAAATATCGATTCGAACGATTAAATTTCGAAACTGAACAATTCACTTCCAAATTAAATTCTGAAGCTTCTATTATCTTCAATATTATCAATATGAATTTTACAAGCCTTTGAAATATTTTTAATCAGCTTAAAATTGAAGATTCAAATTTTTATTCAATTTTCAATAGATTAAATTCTATAATTTAATCGCTAAATTTATTCTGATAATTTGAAATTCAAATCAAATCATCATTCAAATATTTAAATTTAATCAAATATTTTCAATTTAAATTATTCAAAATTCTGGGTCGTTACAACTTATTTATGGAGTTATATTCACGTTTTTGAATAGTGAATAATCCTTTAAAATAAAACGTATAGAAATGATGAAATTGTTAACGTAGTATATTCAAGTTTTTGAATAGTGAATAATATGTTAAAAGAAATGTATTGGATGTGATGTTTTAAGTAGAATTAAAACGATCTAACGATGTTTTTAAATGTGTTGAGATTCGAAACCATAGATTTCAACATTCATTGTTGAAATAGACTTTTTCGAGAAATAAAAGGAAATGGTGGACTATAACACTATTGTTATAGTAAATGATTTCCGAAAGGAAATGTTTTGTATAGTATTGGGATTTATATATCTATTTTAATTTTGAATCCCTATACTAGTGATTTTGGATTGTCGTAACGATGTTTTACGCAACATTCGTTTTGGCCCAAATAAATATGTTTAAGAGAATGATTTCCTTAAAGAATGAAATATATGCTTAATTTCGATTTAAGTATATTGAATATTTTCCAAAGGTTGAAAATAAAAAGACTTGTGAATTACTTATTAATAAATAAGTATGGAAATGTTTTCCCAATGTGAAATAAAACGTTTTAAGAATTTATCTTTTTGAAGATAAATTGAAATGAATAATTGAAATCGTATATGCATGGATATTTTGGAATGAAAATTCACTATGGAATTTATAAAAGAAAGGGGAATTTCTTTACAAATAAATATTGATTTATTTTTGAGGTATTGAAATTATATATCTTGTAAAGATATTTTTGGGAAATAAATGATTTAGAAAATTATTTGGAATCTGGTGATGTTGTGCATATCCATTGATAGTTCAATAACCGACTATCAATATTTACCTTTGAAAGGCATTTGTTGGGATTTGCTGAATTTGAATGCTACACTTATTTTTAAATTATTGCGCTCGTTATTCGGATTACCCATTCCGAATAGTGATACGACGTAATGGATAGCATTGATGACCGGTGTTGAAGACCGGATATTTGCAAGAGCAATAGGATGACCTGTCGATTGACTCTGCACCGACTTGCTCCGGTATAGAGTTCTCCATATGTGATGGGGAATCCGATCAGGATTGTGGATATCCGAATTGTAAGGACTTCTTTGTAAGTGCCTTCGGTTCTGTTCGAGCCCGTAACAGACTTGTATGGATTGTATGTCTGACATTACAAATTGAGATATAAAGTTGATTTCTTTCAAATATATTTCTGTTGGTGGCGGAGAATTTATTCTCTTAGCTTAACACCCTTCTCTGAGACGTACGAGCTGAGAGGTTATGTAGTTGATGGTTATCAGTGATATATTCCCAATTTGGTAATGTGACATGCTGAGTGTTGCTGTGTAATGATCATTGTGTTGATCATTTGTGATAGGATCATTTGTTTGATCGTTTATCTTTGTGATCATTTCTATGATCATTTGTGACCCAAAGCATGACTTTTGAATAAAGCATGGCTTTGTGGACGTGACTTCGTCGAGCCTCACAACTCGGAATGGTCAAAACAGGAAAGATGCGGCAAGGTTATGAGGGGTAGCTCCCTTTAGGGTACGTGCATTTCCTTCTGCAAAAGGGTGGTATCATGGTATGGAGCCCAGATACTTACTCATGTTGAAACACTTTATTTATGATTGTGTGATGTTGATGACGAGCGCTCGGATAAAGGTCCCAAAGGACCGGGGGATGGCATACTCGTGTCAGTTGTTACCCAGTTAGGGGTAACCCGGCCTTGTGTTGGCAGAGATCCGGTTTGGTTCTCGGGGACGTCCTTCCAGAGGCGTTCTCATGTGGCAATGGGAAGTTCCTTGGCCTGACCATTCGTTGGAAATCCAAAGAAACAATACGATCTTGTACGGTATTAGTTGTAGAACCTATCATTCACTTATGGTGGCGCCCCACTGTTTGGATGGTAGCTATAGTAGGCATACGATAATGGTCGTATGTTGGCTAAGATTAATATTCTATTTTCGAAATTGTTTTATACACTATGCACTAGTAATAATATCAAATGTTTCCTTTTAATGCATATCAAGCATCTTTGACTATCATAAGGAGAAATCTCCTCCAAGTCTGCGTTTGCATTGTGTGTGTGGCGGGAGGTCTTATGGTAGTCTCATTTTTAAAAGCATTGCGAATTGACTTTAAAAATATTCCTCTATTTTGTTTTCAAAGATAAATAAACTGTTTTGAGTTCTCACACCAGTCACATGACTGACTCGGAGTTTATTGTTTTCCTTCCTAAACTCTGGGTGCCCACCAATTTGCACACGGGCAGTCAAGAGTTAAGGTTTATCAGGATATTTCTGGAGTTGCTGGAGGCAAGCTGGATGGCATGGCGTATTACTTGTATATAGTATTTTCTTTTTCCGCTGTTTGTTGTTGTTTGTTGTCGTACACTCTGATGTAATGAAATGTAATGTAATAACTGATATAGTTCTTTGTTTAAAGATTATTCATTTATCTATTATATGTTGTTCCGCTGCGATTGTGAGATTCTGATATTGTTCTGCTGTTTTCTGTTCCGTTCTATTTTCTTTCCTCTCTATTTTCTATCTTCTTATCTCTTCTTCTGTCTCTTTCTTCTTCTTTAACCCTAACTATTCGGTTTTTCGGCAACGAAAAAACGCGTACGTTACAACGTTGCTTGAAAGTTATCGTCATTCACCTGAACCCCATCCAACCATCGCTAGCCATGCTCCACATTGCACATGTTGTATGCAGCCTCCTCCACCATATGCCTAACCTTAAGTGTGAGCTCCAAACATTACCAGGCATTATCTCTTGCCAGGTTCGCAGGTACGCATCTCGAGGCGCGTGGCTTCCCATTCACGATTCACTTCGCTGGCCTCTTTTTATTTTATTTTCAATTTAAGGCATTTTGAAAAGAAGTGAATAGGTTCTGGTTTTGAGCGATTGGTCTATAGGCTAGTGAGGGTTAATCGTTAAAGTGATGGAGTTTGATTTCTTAGTTGTGGTTGGGCTTTGAAGTGTTAAAGAAGGGAAATAAAAATGAATTAATCTATAACAATCTTATTCTCAATTAATTCCTTATCTAAATCGATTTCCATTTTTATCTCTCTAAATTGCATATTAAAATCCCTTTGTTCACATATAAGTAATTCTATCATTGAATTATAAATTAATTTTCAATTTTTTTTAAACTTAACCAAGAGCCCTGATGAAATTAAAGGGATGGGACGAGCCCCTAACCCCTTTGTTCTGACCATAGACAAAAGGGATTTAATGCCAGCCTAGCTTAGAGCTTTGATGCCTCTACCATTTATTTAGGTTTTCTGGGAGCCCATCTCCTTGCCTTGAATGGAAAACACAGCTCAATCTACCAAGACTCGAACCAGTGACCTCAAGGAACTTTGTTCCATAGTCGCTAAGTGGCCCTGACGAACTGAGCTATGCTTGTAGACTATTCATTTTCAATTTAGATTGATGTATCATATATTCTATAAAAAAAAATTGAATGATTATTTATCTTTGTCGATTTGTTGTTTTTTATTAAATCAAATAAACTTCTTCTCATCCATTTTAATTATATAAAATTAGTCACACTTTAAAAAAAAATATTTATTAAAAATATTATTTGAGTTTCAATATTTTATCTAAAGAGGAATTTTTTAACTAATTAAATCTTATTATAACAAAACCCTTTATTAAATAGACTTTAATTGAATAATAATTTGATTCAAAAAATGGTAATTATCAAAATCAAATTCAAACATTTCTATTTTAATTGAATTTATACAATACTACAGGTTCGAAAATAGGGTAGTTACACATATATTACTATTACTTACATGTTTTTAAAATAATACTATGGATAACAAAGACATATATATGTGTAATGACCCACCTTTTTGACCTTCGAAATTCAACACTAAATACATCCACAATATTCAAATGCCAAACATCTAATCGTTGGAAAAGCATATTGTTAGGGTAAATAAAAGAACAACATGGAATGAACAAGGAAAAACAAAATCTCACAGTAGAATTGATAACATATAATCTAATAAATATAGTATAAACCGTCACTCCAACATACAAGACACATCAAAGTTAAAAAAATTCCATCAGTTGGATAGTTATAAATTTCCGACGTTACAATTGTTGATAGGTATTTATAATGCATTGGAAAGTAAAATACTACAACAGGTGAATATCCAGCTCTAACCCATGAGCTCCATATCCCACTAATAAGAACTTGGAAAAATAGTCAGTCTGACCCGAAATACATAAATAATACCAATTTCACTTCGAGGTGGAATATCGCGGTATATTGGTTTAATATAATATCATCCGGTATTATGCAGCGCATAGGGTCTATTCCAACACAACTGATAATAATTTATCATCCAAGCATACAATCAACAATTTTAACAAAACAATTTGTTTGAGTGAGAAGATCTCACCTTTGCCTATGCATGCAACCCTTTTCCATCTCGATTTGTTTCCTTTAAGATTTTGACCTTGTATAAACAATTTATACAATTTATTAATATTCGAAATAATCGAATAGTCAATTTTTATTTGATAAATTTAATTAGCCAATGATTTAATTTCAAACCAATTTCTTTTAATAAATTAACAAAAAATTTGATTTAAAACTAAATTTCCTTTAATAATTTAATTAGCTATAAATTTAATTTTAACTAATAATTTCCTTTTTAGTAACTAAAATAGATAAACAAATTAATTACCACAAATTATTACTTAAAACAACTTAAACAAATAAATTTAAAAATATGTATACGTACATTTAGTCTTATCTTTATTATTTTGAAAATAGATATATATAAAAATCTACAAATATATTACAATTTTATATATAAATTTTCAATACTTAAATTCCATTTTTCTCTTCAAATCCTAATATGTATATATATTCTTATTTTCCTATAAACAACAACATAAATTACTTTACTATATATATAAATTTATAAATTTAAGAAATAAATTGTTTTGACAACTTACTGTATTATATAATTTACTGTGAATTTACATGCAAATAAAAATATGTTATACCATACCTACATGTGTATTTTAAAACAGAACTTAACTGTTATATATATTTCCCTGAATCTGTATATATATATAATTTTAAATTTAATAAAATAAATAGCCAATACCTATTCATCAAAAGAGAACCCACTGTCATCACGGCTTCGACGATTGCTCGCGATCAAACAACTCTTCTCCTTCTTCAAAGTCGCGGCCGAGCCTTTGCTCGCGAAACTCAACACCATCGAACACAACATACTCTGGCCAAAACGACATCGCTTTGATGTCGAATTGCCAAGCTCCAATTTCGCCGAGCGTTGAAACCCTATCGCCCAAAATCATCGTGACCCTTGATAATTGATCGACGCTGATATTTCAGCCATCACGAACCATTCGCGACCCCATACCTGGCGTGCGTGCGATCCCACGATGACCCGAAGCCTTCTTGATCAGCCTCGATCGCCATGTCTATCCCAATCGAACTCGTTGCCCCAATCCCAGATTTCAAATTGATTTGATTCGAATAGCCTCCCTCTATTTTTTTCTCACGGTACGATTAAATAGAAATGAGTGTGGAAGAGTTTCGATCGATTGAAGTTTAAGTGAAAGAGGAAGCGGCTTTGAATTGAATTCGGTTTATATTTTTCTAATTTGATTTCGAAAAATGGAAGAGGGCTCGACTGCTATTTTTATCTCATATTATTTTTTTCTTTAGTTTTAAAGTCTAACGCGTGTTACACATATTGAAAAGTATTATTGGGAAGGACATGTGTTGTTAAGATGGAAACGTGTATGACTTGTGTTGTGAAACATTTATTTATTTTAAATTTAAATTCAAATCGCTTCGATAAACGCAACTCAAAACTTCGATCCCCAATCGAGACGTGCCATAGGCATTTATAATGTTATACGCCTATCCCGAACGCAATGGAAAAGATTCTGAGTCCAAATTCGATCGTATGATGAAAATAGCTTTTTGGAGCCAGCTTTTAAATTGAATTTCAATGTAATTTCAGCGCGTTTGCATATCGTACGATCACTCGACAACTTCGAATGCTACGAAAATTGAAATTCGATAATAATACAATATTATGGATCCAATGAAACTGGTTTCTTCGAATTCCAACACTGTGCCTCGGAAGGCTACTTTTAAATATCAATTTAAACAATATAATTTCAAAACTGAACAAATCACTTTCAAATCCAACTTTAACACCTCTATTGTCTTCAGTATTACCAATATAATTTTTTGAAGCCTTGAAATATTTTTAACAAGCAAAAAATTGAAGTTTTTTCAAAATTTTACCCAACTTCAATAAATTAAATTCAATAATTTAATTGCCAATTTCATAGTTATTTTTGAAATTCAAATTTAAAATAACTTCCAATATTTAAAATCAATTAAATATTCTATTTCAAATGTTTAAAATTTCCAGGTCGTCGCATCCTTCCCCCTTAAAAGAATTTCGTTCCGAAATTACTAGTTAAGAAGAATGATCCTTAACCCATCGCTATCTTTCCAAAACCAAATAGTTCTATCAACTTACCAACAAATCTTTCCATTAAAGACCATCATTTCAACTACTTTCCAAGTTACTCATAATTTCCAAACAACCTCATTTTCTTTAACAATTCAAAATTAAATTTAAATTCAGATTTTAAATTTTCAAAATTTTCTCAAAAATTTTCTAATTTCCTAAATTTTCGAAAAATTCCGCCAGCGTCTCGTTTGCGCGGCTAGCTCGGTACGACTACAAAATGCCACAACGGGCACCCAGATTTAAAAAAAAACAAAAAAAAACAAAAGCGAAGTGGCTAGACAAGAAAATCATCAAATTTCATATAGGAATTTAAATACATACCTTTTGAGCAATCTCAAATTTATCTTCGAAAACCAATCCCAAAGCCTTTTCCTTTATAATATCGTATGCTATTTAAGAACCGTATCCAATTTCTATATTCAAAAATCATTTTGCACATTCCATTACAAAAGTTTGAATACTTACTTCTTATACCATCTTTACTTCACTATTGAAATTATATATCCATTTTTATTCAATCTTACATTTTCAATTTCATTTGAATTCAATTTACACTTTCAATTTTATTTGATTCAACTTACCTTTTGAATATTGAATTTTATCAACTATCTTTCATTCACAACTGATTCATCTCACTGTTTTAAATTAGTTTCATTTACTAAGTCATTACAAATTCCAATTCATTTTATTTCACACAGATCAAATTAGTTTTCAATATTCAGTTTCAATTCCAGTTTTATTTTTTTTTTCATTCCCAAAAATTTATTTTCAGTTCACCATTTTGGTTTATAACCACTTGTATTTAAACTGTATTTCAAATTCCAATTCCAGTTCTATTTATTTACAAATTCGAAATGAATTTCAAATTCAATTTCACTTTCATTTACTTGCCATTAGAAATTCATTTATTCATTCACAATTTTATTTTCCACCTTAATAAATTTTATTCCATAACTATTTTATCAGATTCCAAAGTATTTTCTATATTTCAAAATCATTTTTGAAATCAATTCAAATTATCTTTTGAATTTCCAAAACCAACCCAGTTTTCCAAACAACCTCAAATTTTAAATAATTTGGCAGCAATTCCTCTCTTGGAAACTCGTAAATGAACACCGATGATGTCACGATCATCATCGGAATTATTTTCCAGCGACCGAAAAGAGTTTAGTGCTTATTTCATCCCTCCAAAACATTTTTCCAAAACCTTTGAAAATCTATTTTCAAACCCAAATGGAATTTAATCTTTCCCAAATCTCAAAACTTCAAATCCTTTCAAATTCTTTTAAACATTCCTCTGAAATTCCATTTTAAATCATAAATCGCATTTACAATTTATATTTACAAATCCCATTTGTATATGGATTTTATTTCTCAACTTTTGATTATGATTTCAATTTCTTATTCAGTTTCAATTTTAATATTATCACTTCCTAACAATTAGGCAACAATATACTATAATAATTTACAAAGATTATTTCCTTTTATATACGAAAATAATTTGGGTAAAATTATTTCATTTACCCGATTTTAAAACAATACTGTGTCGGTTTATCTTGTTTAAGAGTTTGGAAATCCCTATCGATACAGTTGGCCAAACTGCACCGGCCAGAATCTATAAACAATCAACCGATAAGTCAACACAATATAAAACAATTTTATATTCACTAACAAATACGCGCTCATATCTATTATTACACTCAAACTCATTCTAGAGTACTACTGACTCTATCTCTAATGAGTAACACCCACCAGGGCCAAGGTTGTCGCTTAACTAAATGCTCTGATACCACATTGTAACGACCCATTTTTTCGACTTTCGAAAGTCGACATCAATACGTCTACTGTATCAACTGCCGAAAAATCGAACGCCAGAAGATCGGACCATTTGGGTTAAAGAAGAAGAAGATAGAAGAAGAACTGAAACAATTGCAGAATTTCATATTTCGCAGCAGAACAACGTATAATAGATAAATGAATATCTTTAAAATAAAAGCACTATATCAGTTTATACATCACACTATCAGATTTTATAATGACACGATACAACACTAGCAGTTGGTATAACTTGACTTACATGAAAATTTTCCTTTGCACCAACACACGCAGCGGACACCACGTAGTAAAGAGATACGTCTCGCCATCTAGCTTTAACTCCAGATCTCCACAACAACTCTTTTCTGACTTCGCTCCAGAATAATGATAACCTGACTCTAGGCTGCCCGTGTGGAAAATTATGGGCACCCAGAGTTTAGGAAGGGAACAATAAACTCCAGGTCAGTCATGGGACTGGTGTGAGATCTTTAAAACAGTTATGTTCACAAAGATAATATAAAGAAATCCGCTATGCTTTTGGAAAATGAAACTGCCATAAGGCCTCCCGCCACACACACAATGCAAACGCACACTTGGAGGAGATTTCTCCGTATGACAGTCAGAAATGTTTGATACGCGAAAACCATTTGATATTATTATTAGTGCATAGTGCAGAAAACATTTCGAAAGTATAATATTAATCTTAGCCAACATACCACATTTTGCCGTATGCCTACTATAGCTACCATGTTCAATAGCAGGTTACCGCCACATTCCATGGCAGGGTATACAACTAGAAACCATACAGGGCGCGTATTGTTACTTTGGATTTCTAACAATGGTCAGGCAAAGGAACATCCTACACCGAAATGGGTACGCCTCTGGAAGGACGCCCCCGAGAACCTAACCGGATCTCTGCTAATAAGGCCGATGTTACCTCACGCTTGAACCAGGCTATAACACAGGTAACTAACACATAAGTATGCCATCCTCGGTCGTTACCGACCTTTATCCGAGGATCCTCAACCACAAAGCAACAACCACAAATTATAATAAATTTGCAGCATCAACATAGGTAAACCGGGCTCCATACCATGATACCACCTTTTATCCAAAAGAAAATGGACATACCCTAGGGGCGTGAGCCCTAAGAACCTTGCCACAACATTCCTGTTTCAACCATTTCCAGGTTGTGAGGCTCGACGAAGTCTCGTCCACAAAGCTGCGTTTTTCAGAGAAGTCATGCTTTGATCAATAAATGATCAGCAACACTTCGAATGCCACATTACCAAATTGGGAATGTATCACCAGTAACCATCAACTACATAACCTCTGAGCTCGTGCGTCTCAGAGAAGGATGTTAAGCTAAGAGGATAATTTCTCCGCCGTCAACATAAATGTATTTGATAGAATCCAGCTTTATATCTCAAAGTGTAACGTCAGACACACATCCATACAAGTTCGTTCTGGGATCAAACGGAAACGAAGGCACTTCAAAAGAAGCCCTCGCAATCCGGATATTCACTAATCACGTCCGGAATCTCCATCACAAAGGGTGATAAAATCTCTATACCGGAGCAACTCAGTGCAGAGACGTTCGATAGGTAATCCTTTCGCTTTCAAAAATACCCGATCTTCAAAACCATCTTCAAATGAAATCCCATTTAGTCGTATCATTATTCGGAATGGGTTTTATGACACAAAGTCCTCTCTCAGCTAATCCGAACGACGAGCGCTTATTTTTAAAAATAAGTGTTACATTCAAATTTCAAGCAATTCACAACAAATTTCCACTTTGATCTTTTAAACAAAAGATCCATCACAATCACAAAGGTTCGATGTGGTTTTCGAATATCCATTTGGAATCCGACCCCCGATCGCATCGAAATTCAAATGCCATTTAAAGGTCAATATTGATCGTTGGTTATTTAACTATCAATCAACATTCACAACAATTACTGGATTTCAAATAATTTTCCTCCAGTTATTTATTTTCAAAATATCTTTGCAAGATATATTTTCACACTTCAACCGCTTGATAACAAATTTCAAATCACTTTTCACTCGCGGAATAAGATTCCCGATATTATTTATTTCCACTAAAAGTCTGCCGAGTTCAAATAGTTTAAAATAATTCAAATCGCTTATCCAAAATATACTTGGAAACATTTAAAATAAAACTATCTTTACTTAAATATTAGTTAAGAAAATATTGTACTAATTATCACAAATATAATACTTCAAGTCCAAACTAATTTTAGAATAAAATTAGTAGATAGGGTATAAATATTTAAATAACTTTGTTCTAAATCAAATATTATTTAAATCTTTAAAAAAAAACTTCAATAATTAATCAAATAAATCTTTACTTTAAAGATTTTCAAAATAGCTTAAGAAAATAATTCCTCCAAAATATTCTTTTAAAACCAACTCTAGAACTTTTTAATTTTTATTCAAAAGCTACTTTTAAAAACATACTCAGCTTTCCAGGGAGAACACACTTTCCATTTCAAAATGGTCCTTTAAACCAATTAATAAACCCTTCTCGATTTATTTTAAATTTACGTTCCAAATCCGTAAATTCCTTTCCACACTTTTAAAAATAACCCAATGTTTATTTTTAAAACAAAATTCCCTTTCCTTTACAAATTCCCATTATGAATTTAGATTTCCAAATATCAACTGATATACGATTTTCAAATCGATTCCCAAATATTCACTTTCAACACTAAATCAATTTTCAAATTGATTTCCAAATTTATCTCAAATACCAAATCAAATCCCAAATTGATTTCCAAATTTATTTCCAAACACCAAATCAATTTCCAAATTGATTTCTAAATTCCTTTCCAACACCAAATCAAATTTTCAAATTGATTTCCCAAAGATTTATTTTCAAACACCAAATCAATTAAATCGATTTCCCAAAAAAAAATTCTTTTAAAATAAATCTCTTTATTTCTTCCAAACTATTTAAAAATCTGATTTTAAATAAATTCTTAACTATTTAGCAATGTTGCTCGAAATCCATTTATTAGAATCTTTTCCCATAATTTGGAATTTATTCAATAGGATTCAAAAATAAAAATTTATCCTTTTAAAATTCCTTCTTTTAAATTTATCCCATTCTCAAAAAAAAAATTACTATAAATTTTCTACATAAATTTCAAAAATCCAATTTTATCTATTTTTGGTATCCTACGATACCAAAAATATATTCGGCTAAATTTTAGCCTACAATGGTTTCAATTACAATATAATAATCACATAGATATTATCAGCACATAACATATGAAACAAATTCAATATTTGAGGAATCTAGTTGGATCCCTCCAACCTGTTTCCCTGCATCCACAGACGTTAGCACAACAATTAAATACCAATTCCACTTCGAGGTGGAATATCGTGGTATATGGGATTTATAAAAAATCATTCGCTATTATGTGGTGCATATGGTCTCATCCGCCATATAATGCGGGAAATCAATCACTCCAAATACATATATAATACCAATTCCACTTCGAGGTGGAATATCGCGGTATATAGGTTTAATATAATATCATCCGCTATTATGCGGCGCATAAGGTCTATTCCAATACAGCTGATAATAATTTATCATCCAAGCACACAATCAACAATTTTAAATTTAACTATTTAAAATTAAACAAAATAATTTGTTTGAGTGAGAAGATCTCACATTTGCCTATGCATGCAACCCATTTCCATCTCGATTTGTTTCCTTTAAGATTTTGGCCTTGTATAAACAATTTATATAATTTATTAATATTCGAAATAATCGAATAATCAATTTTTATTTGGTAAATTTAATTAGCCAATGATTTAATTTCAAACCAATTTCTTTTAATAAATTAACAAAAAATTTGATTTAAAACTAAATTTCCTTTAATAATTTAATTAACTATAAATTTAATTTTAACTAATAATTTCCTTTTTAGTAACAAAAATAGATAAAAAAAATTAATTACCACAAACTATTGTTTAAAACAACTTAAACAAATAAATTTAAAAATACGTATACATACATTTAGTCTTATCTTTATTATTTTGAAAATTGATATATATAAAAATCTACATATATATTACAATTTTATATATAAATTTTCAATACTTAAATTCCATTTTTTTCTTCAAATCCTAATATGTATATATATTCTTCTTTTCCTATAAACAACAGCACAAATTACTTTACTATATATATAAATTTATAAATTTAAGAAATAAATTGTTTTTACAACTTAATGTATTATATAATTACTGTGAATTAACATGCAAATAAAAATATGCTATACCATACCTACATGTGTATTTTAAAACAGAACTTTACTGTTATATATATTTCCCTGAATCTTATATATATAAATTTAAATTTAATAAAATAAATAGCCAATACCTATTTGTCAAAAGAGAACCCACTTTCATCACGGCTTCGACGATTGCTCACGATCCAACAACCCTTCTCCTTCTTCAAAGTCGCAGCCGAGCCTTTGCTCGTGAAACTCAAAACCATCGAACACAACATACTCTAGCCAAAACGACATCTCTTTGATGTCGAATTGCCAAGCTCCAATTTCGCCTCGCGTTGAAACCCTATCGCCCAAAATCATCGCAACCCCTGATAATTGCTCGATGCCGATATTTCAGCCATCACGAACCATTCGCGACCCCATACCTGGTGCGTGCGCGATTCCACGACGACTCGAAGCCTTTCTTGATCAGCTTCAATCACCATTTCTATCCCAATCGAACTTGCCGCACCAATCCCAGATTTCAAATTGATTTGATTCGACCAGCCTCCCCCTATTTTTTCCTCATGGTATGATTTAACAGAAATGAGTGTGGAAGAGTTTCGATCGATTGAAGTTTAAATGAGAGAGTGTTTGGCTTTGAATTGAATTCGGTTTATATTTTTATGATTTGATTTCGAAAAATGGAAGAGGGTTCGGTTGTTATTTTTATCTCATACAATTTTTTTTCTTTTGTTTTTAAATCTAACGCGTGTTACACATATTGACAAGTGTTATTGGGAATGACACGTGCTGTTAAGATGGAAACGTGTATGACTTGTCTTATGGAACATTTATTTATTTTAAATTTAAATTTAAATTCAAATCGCTTCAATAAACACAACTCAAAACTTCGATCCGCAATCAAGGCGAGCCGACAGACATTTATAATGTTATACGCCTATCCCGGGTCCAAATTCGATCGTATGAAGAAGATAGCTTTTTGGACCCAGCTTTTAAATTAAATTTTGATATAATTTCAGCGCGTTTGCTTATCGTACGATCACACGACAACTCTAAATGCTGCGGAAATTCAAATCCGATCATAATACAATATTATGGATCCAATGGAACTTGTTTCGTCGAATTCCGAGACTGTGCCTCGGAAGGCTATTTTTAAATATCAATTTAAACGATATAATTTCAAAACTAAACAAATCACTTTCAAATCCAACTTTAACACTTCTATTATTTTCAGTATTATCAATATAATTTTCAAAGCCTTGAAAATATTTTTAACAAGCAAAAAACTGAAGTTTTTTTAAAATTTTACGCAACTTCAATAAATTAAATTCAATAATTTAATTGCCAATTTCATAGTTATTTTTGAAATTCAAGTTTAAAATAACTTCCAATATTTAAAATCAATTGAATATTCCATTTCAAATGTTCAAAATTTCCGGGTCGTCACAAAAACCCTATCGTATGTTTTGAACTCGAGCTTATGTTTTCACTAAACAAAATTTATAAATTCATTAATCATTTTTGATTAATGATGATTTAAAGTAATCAATCATTTTAACTAATGATTTTGAAATTAATTAACCAATTTAATTAATGATGTTTAAGATCGGTTTATCTTTTAATTTAAATGAGATTGGATTTAATTAATCATTTTAACTAATGATTATTTGAGTTTAATTAATTAATTTAACTAATGATATTTGAAATTAATAATCATTTTAATTAATGATATTTAAAAGTAATTAATCATTTTAATTAACGATATTTGATTTTAATTAATCATCCTCATTTCTGACATTTGAATGCAATTAATCATTTTAATTAATGATTTTTAAAATTTATTAATCTATTTGATAAATCAGATTTGAATTTAATTAAGTCATTTTAATTAATGATTTTGAACTTTAATTAATCATTTTAGTTAGTGGTTGTTTTAAATTTAATTAATTGTTTTAACTAATGGTTTTTGAAGTTTAGTTTACCATTTTAATCAATAATGGTTTATAGTTAATCAATCAATAATGTTTTAATTTATCATTTTAGTTAATGATGTTTGAACTTAATTAATCCGATTAATTAATAATTATTGGAACTTAATTAATTGTTTTAATTAATGGCATTCAAAAACTATTTAATAATTTTAATTGATGATGGTTGAGATTAATCTTTAATTATAATTTATGATTCTTTGGGTTTAATTTTTTTTAAATAATGATATTTAAAGTTAATAAATTGATTTAATAAAAGTGATTAAAGTAAGTTAACATTTATAATAAAAGTGTTTAAGTTAATTAACTAATTTATTGTTTTTAAAGTTGTGACATTGATTTAATAAGGATTTTAAAGTTAAACATATGAAAGTGTTTGGTAATAATTAATTATTTTATTACAAATAATGGATTTGTTTATTTAAAAGAGATTACAAATGTGATTGGTTATCTTTCGGGATAATTAATATTGTTTTAAATTTATAAAGGCATTTAAATTGTTTTTTATCTTTTGGGATAATAAATATTGTTTTAAATATATAAATAATGGTTTATATATATGAGAAAATCCTTTAAAGAGAAATTATTTATAAATAAAGCTAAGTATAAATTGTTTAGGGTTTATAGTAAACAATATTTTAACGATATTTGTTTTTGACCCTTGTTTAATACACTTAATATCATAAAATTTGTCTTTTAAAAGAAATTTTTAAAAAGTATTTCTAAAAATGTTTTACCAATATTGTAATATGGAAATCAAGCACAAGTTCAGTTTTCAAAGTAAAGTTTGATTCGATTATGGAAAATTAAATTCCATAAGAGATATTGCTTATATGGAAAGGATGTAGTCATACTTTTAATGCTAAACATTGAGGCTTGGACTTGTTTCTATCTTGAACTTAAAAATATTGTCAAGGTGATGCCTAGAGGTAGCATTACCTCAACTTGCCTAGCTTCATTTTCAATCGAGGGATAGCATTTGTTTAGAATCAACGAGTAGTGTTGGACATAACATATTTAATTTTCATATACGATCATTTTAATTATCTCCTATAGTTGATTTATTAATTATCGAGTCCAGCTTTCTTCATGGTGTATCATCACCTTAAAAATGATTTGATAGTCTTTGAGCTCTGTTGTCCTTTGTTCGGAAATGACTAAATCAAAGCGCGTGTTTTTAGCGGCCAAGTTATGTGGAGTTGCTCCGATTAGTGTATTTTCACATCCCATCTAGATTTTGGCGTGCCGTCACCTTAAAATGGTTAAGAGTTAGATGTGAAATATTTGGATTCTCTACAAGGTTTGGCAGAGTCCAGCTTGGAGTTCCCAGGGTTTTCAAGTATATTTCTAGAGGTATACTTCTTTTAAGGGGGATGCACCTTCCTATTCATTTGTTGGAAATTTTCCTTTCCTTATTTGATTCGAACCTTTGAATATGTGTTTCTTTAATTGCAACGAGAAGAGTCAACCTCTCTTCGTGGTGTTTAATTATTGTTTTTTATACATTCTATCAAGTTTGGACTGTTACCTTATTTTGTCCATTCTATCAAGTTTAAATTTTTCTTGAATTATTTTAATGCCTTCAAGTTTGGTTTTTAATACTATTTATGCCCATTCTTATCTGGATTTGCTTATTGATGTTTATCTCTACCATTGCCTGTATGGATGTTATTCTTGTAAGGTATAAACCTATTCTACATTAGCAGTGTGGTCCCACTGAACTTTAATAAGTTTTCCATTATTTGAGTTATCTCATGTTGGTATTTCCAGAATTATCCGGCTGTTATTTAATTATAATGCTCGAATCAAGCCGAGTATTTTTCCTGGGTTGTTTTTCGTGTTATGGAGATCTTGAAGAGGAGCTGGAGGATAACATATCGTAGTGTTTTATTTTCTACTATATTATATAGCCATATCAGCAATTGAAAAGTCAACATTTTATAACTGTCCAACTGTAAGGTTTGTTTTTAACTTTGATGTACTTTGTATTTTAGAGCGGTAGCTTTTAATGTCCTCATTATCTTATATGTTGCCGACTCCACTATAAGATTATGTTTTTCCCTATTCTCTATACTTTTCTTTTTATTTACCCTATCAATCTGTCCTTTTATTGATTGAATGCTTGACATTTAAACATGGTGGTGGTATTCGGCGTCGATGGTCAAAAAGATGGGTCGTTACGGCATGGTATCAGAGCGCAAGGTTAAGCGAGAAATTTGACTTTGATAGGGTCTGGCTCATTAGAGATAGGGTAAGCGGCACTCTAAAATGAGTTTGAGAGTATTATATATACGAGAGCATATTTGTTAATGTTATAAAAAATGTATTATGTTAATCAGTTTATTGAGTTTTTATGAATTCTGGTCGAGATGTGGGATGCCATGGTATTGATGGTGATTTTTAAATGCTTGAACAAAGCCAACGAACATGGTATTGGATTTTTAAAATTTTGGCAAATTAAATATTTTCCCTAGGATTATATTTTGTATATATAAAGGAATAATTTTCAAAATTTTATATAGTTATAGAGCATGTTTGTTTGAATGTGATAATATTTATTTATTATCACTATTGTTTGTTCAGTTATGCTTAACTAAATTAGAAGCATTGACTGTTGTTTGTTAGTTGTTAAATTGTGCTTGGTTTATTTAGGAGATTTATTGCTTTGATTTAAAACGAACCACTTTATGAATTAATTTTTCACAATTTGACTATAAAAGGTGTTTGGAGAAAATGTTAACTTGGAAATTCACCTTTTATAATGGTGGGTTAAGGATTAAACTTTAATAAAAAGTTGTGAATATAATCTAAATGGTGGGATAAGATATTTATAGAATAAATATTCGAGATAATTCTATTACAATAAAGAATAATTATCATAATATGAAATGATTTTTATATAAAGGAAATTTTATATAAATTTAGTTTGTAAAATGCATTTAAAAAGGATTTTTGAATCTAAATCTAGAAATTTTTGAAAAAAAATTCGAAGGAATTTTGAGAAATGAAATAGGAGTATATTCAGAAGCAATTGAAAGAAAAAATATTTTGGAAAAGTAAAATTTTAAATGGAATGCATTTTCTTTGGGATAATTAGAAGGAAATCTTTTCGATTAAGTGACAATCAGATGTTCGGTTAAGCGAACGTTATGGAATAATTAGTAAACTATTCTCTTTATCATTGCACGATCGAAATGAGTTCAAATCTGACTAACCTAAAGTGAGTTTTAACAAATATATCGTTTGAAGTTATTATATTTAAAAATATTGCCTGTGCTTCGCACACGGGCAAGGGCATTTTCGGAATTTCAAAAAGACACCGAGTAGGTTAGTTTAATGAATTTTCTTTATTAGCAGTACAGATATGTAATATGCTTTCAAAAAAAAGAGTTTTTGAAATTAAAACCGTGTATCTAATTTTTAATTTCCCTTAAAAGGGAATTATTTTCCAAACAAAATGTATTTCTGATAAGGGATTATTTTAATAAATGAGATTATACCCTTTGATAAGGTGGGGGATAATTTAACACATGTTTAAATGGGTTAAATTGAATAAGAAAGTTCTGATAAACATTGTTTTATTAAAACCATGATTTTTTTTTAAAACATCTTAGTAGTGTAAACTATTTGTTGATTGGGTCAACCCATAAACATCTTTCATTTTAACACTCTATGTCAAAGAGGTCGAGAAGTCAACTCAGTTTTAAAAGACCCAAATTTTGATTAGATCTCCACCTAAGTTGCGAATAAGTAGAATAAAATTTCTATGTACTCTTAGGATATAAAGAGTATTATACAAGTACATAAAGTGGAAATAAGTCATTATTTGATGTTTTATAAATAAATGACCTTATAAAATATTTTTAAAACTTGGGTGAGAATTTATGAAATAATTCATAAATAATTTTAGTATTGAATAAAATACAAAGTGAAAATTTAAGTGATTTAGAAAAATTCTTGTAGATAGGAAACTAATGAATTTAAAGTATAACTTTTCATTTTGTCCGAGTGACTTTGGAAAATCTTCTGAGCAATAAGCAAAGGCAAATGAGCAAAATGACACGCTTAGATAATTATCAATATTTTTGGAAATAAAGGAAGTTTGATCCTAATTTAAGTTTTATGTATTAGTTATTTGACATTTTGAAACAACGTTAAGTGATAAGTTTTCCCTTATGGAATTTGATTGACTATTAGTGTTAGTTTATTCCATCATGGAATTTGATTGATTTAATCTGATTTAATTTGAATAACTGATTGTGTGATATTATAAACCATAGTTTATAAAGTTAAAATTTATAAACAAAGGTTTTTGATTTGTTGTTATTAAACCTAAATCCCAGTGATTTTGAAAAAAAGGAGATTTTGAAGATTTTGGGAAAGAAATAATATTTACTCACTCTGGTTGATGTTTATGGCGGAACCGGAATGCCACTGGATGCTTCATATTATTTTGATTCTTGAGTTTCACCATACTTTATTAAGTGGATTTCCCTCTTTGTCATTTTGATCTTTGATTTAATTCTTGTCCGAGACATTTGAAAATTAACCTTTTTAAAAAAAAACCCAGGTATTAGATCTAAATTGCCATTTGAAACTACTGGATGCATAGCACCTATTATAGAATATTTTCTGTGTTTTGTCGCATATTGTTGAGATATGGTTGTTGGATGCATATAGAGTTATATCATATTGTTTTTGTCATCTTGATTTTCAGATTTCTAAGTACATGTAGCAAGAGATTGTTATTTCGATTCTTGTGCACTTGCATTTGCATAGAGATAATAAATTATCTACCATAATATGTAACAAACGCAAAAAAGTATGTAATAGAGTTAGAAATTTAAATTGGTTGATGATTTTATGCCCCGATTATGGGTAGCCACTTGGCTTTTTTTTCTTTGGTTGGTTTAGAGCTCATAGAGGCAATTAGTAGTTATTCCAATCGAGTAGTGCAAAGGAGACTCTGTGGAATTTTTTTGATTTTTTTTTGAGATTTGATTAATAAGTTTAATAACACATTTTAATTAATAGTTTTAAATATAAGGTCTTGGAAACATTTTCTTCCTTAGGAATTTTGAGGACGAAATTCTTTTAAGGGGGAGGGGAGAGAATGTAACAACCTAAAATTTTGGTCATTTGATTTTGAATGCTTAATTAATTTTAAATATTTAAATAATTTTTTTAAATTTAGTAATTTACAATTCAAATATTGGGAATGTTTAAATATTTGAATTGTGAATGGCTTTGCCAAAAAAATATATTTGAATTATGAATTGAATGTTAATTAAATGGATTTAATAATTTTATTTAACTCCCTTTAATTAATAAATAATATGGGTGAATTCAATTTGGAAGATTATTTACAAAATAGGTCGGATAAATATCGAAATTGGATCAAAAATATAAAATGATATTTAAATTCGTAAAATTAACATTCTAGGGCACTATTTCGGATTTCAACGAAACTAGTTTCATTGGATCCGTACTAATGAATTATAATATGTCATCGAATTTCGCAGCGATCAGATATATTGTTTGGTCATGCAAGTTTGAAACGTGTAGAAATTAATTTTGAAAATTTATAATATAATTGGGTTTGAAAAGCTATCTTCTGTATATAATCGAATTAAGTCTTGAGACTAGTTCCATTGTGTTCGGAATAGGAGTATAACGTATAGTGGCACTTCTCGTTTGGAGTTCAAGATTTTGGATATGTATTGTCGAATATTATCGAATGAAATAAATATGTACTCTAGTTTTTATGTCCATACCCTATCAACTGACCAATACTATTAGTCCTTGAGATAATGGTTTTGATGACAACAACCTTAGAATAAGATTATAAAATATAAATACTAATATTATAATTTAGATATACATGTATATGCAGGATTTAACCATGCAGGTACCAAGAATGAAGACTGTATAGTAGAAAGATTCAAGACTGAAGATATCAAGATTGAAGATCATGAGTATCAAGATTATCAAGAGTTCAAGATTTTAAGATAAGTAATTTAATTAGGAATTTTCTTAAAACTCCTAGAAAAGCACTAGCATCTTAAAATCCAATTTATTTGTGGAATGGAATCTACTTTGAGCCTGTTAAAGGGATGGAACCCTTAGTAGGATGGAACCTACGAAAAATCTAGTGGAACATTGTTTTGTATCCGCTAACTTTTATTCAAAATGCTTTACAAAATTATATCTTGTTTTCCAAATCTTCCTTTTAAAAGAATCAAAAACATCTATCCTGGTTTTAATACTTTTAGCCTCAAAATAATCTTTATTTTCAAGATCAAATTATCCTTGGTTTTAAACTATCTTTTAATAATAATCTATTTAATTTTTAATATTTATACTTAGATTTAAATATAAAATTATAGTAAAATTTTATATATACCAACATATTATTCTCTATATTTACTTATATATTTTAACTATAATTAAGTATATTTATAAAGTTTAAAATAGTTTTAATATAAGATAGAAGTTATTTTCAAAGAAAAACAAATCACCAAAGTTTCCTTTGGCATGTCGACAGACTCAAGTACCCCATGTCGACATGGTAGCAGTTGATTTTAAAATTTGAATTTCAAAACAAGTGTCTATTCGTCATATCCCTTCACAAATGGACATGGCTGTTGTTCTACTATAAATAGGGGTGGTTTTGAACGAATTTGCATTCATATTTTTCTAGTTTTCACTCCTCTTCTTCTTCCACATTTCTTTATACATATTCTTACCATTACTCTGCCGAAATCAACATTGAATCTAACTAGATAATTTTTGGTTTGATTCTATATCACTATCTCAACAAGATCTCAGTGTTATTCAGGGTTATAGACTTCTTTATAATCAATTTAGCGAGAAAAGGTGTGATTATAGCCTTGGAAATCAATCAAGTTAGAAAAGGTGTGACTGTGGCCTTGGAAATCAATCAAGTTAGAAAAGGTGTGATTGTAGCCTAGGAAATCAATTGGGTGAACTTGTTGCCCCTGAAATCAAGTATCTCTACCTAGAGGATGGTGAATCTGGAGTGGTGCACCGCATGGCCTTGAAATCGAGGGTGTAATTGTACAATTTCTTTGGAAAAAGAAATCTGTACTTGTGTGCGTGACTGGATGTAGGGTAACTCTGAACCAGTATAAAATCCGATGTGTTCTTTCCTTTATTTCTTTTACTTTATTTATGCATCTGTGTTTGATTCTGTGATCGTATCTGTGTCTGAATATTGCATACATTTGTGTTCAAATTAACAGAAACTCAAAAAATTTAGTAATTTCTTTAAACACTATTCACCCCCTCTAGTGTTACTCCTAGCCTTAAGATCCGTATTTCGCATTTCTCACATTTGGTATCGGAGGAAGGTTTTCAAAGTTTCATAATCTGATTTTGAAAAAGTTTATAAAATGGCTTTGTTTAAATTTTTTGTTAATACTAGTTAAGAAATATTCAGATCATCATTGTCTCATAAGTCTACATATAATCAATATTCAAATTCAAGTTGTCTACTAAGATTGTTTAATGTGTAGGAAACATGCTTTATAGGGGTTGAGGGATCAATCCACAACGGACAAATAATGCAGATCAAAAGGAATAAATGGATACTCGATAGTGGATGCTCTAGACACACGACTGGTAATCCAGATATGCTGAATGATATAATATACAAAGACGGAGGACTGGTTAATTTCGGAGACAATTCAAAAGGATATGTGATTGGATCAGCAAGTCGATAACTCTAAAACTCCTATTATTACGAATGTTTTGCTAGTTAAGAATCTGAAACATAATATGCTAAGTATAAGTCAACTTTGCGATAAAGGATGTAAAATTAAATTTGAAAAAGATAAGTGTAACATTGAAGATAATAATTCAATCATAATATTTGAGGGAATTAAGAAAAAGAATATTTATATTCTTAGTATGAAAGTTTCAAATGATAACCTATGTCTTTTGGCAAATACAAGTGACCCTTGGATTTGGCATAGGAGATTTGGGCATTTGAATTTCAAACTCTTATCTAGAATGTCAAAACAAGATCTTGTAAGAGGTCTCCTTAAAATGAATTTTAAAGTAGATAGTCTATGTGATGCATGTCAATTAGGAAAACTTAGAAAAAGTTCCTTTAAATTAAAAGATATGATTTCAACTTCAAGACCTCTTGAATTACTTCACCTTGACTTATTCTGTAACAACCCGCATATTTATCGATTTTATATTTAAATATTTTATCTAAATATTTTATCGTAAGTCGGATTTTAGTCCAAAAAGCTACTTTTTGCAAACAGCCGAATTAGGACTCGAGACCACCACCATTGAGTTCAAAATGCCGTTTGCGACCTTTTTGAGTATAAGCTTCGATATGTTTGGAGAAAGTTGATTTTTGCTACTTTTTCCCGCTTATGACTTTGGTTTGGACTGCACCCTTATTAGCTCAGCCCAACCCCTTCTCTTCATAACTTCTCCTCTTTACTCAAACACTTCAAGCTAAAGTAAAAATGGTGGAAGAGATGGGAAATGGAAATTCCTAAGCCCTAGTTTCCATTAGCAAATCCATCTTCTTGCTCCAAACTCAAGTGAAACCATTGGTAAGCATCTCCTTCATCTTCTCCAACTCTTTCTCCACTCAATTTCAGAAATTTCCTAAAACTAATTTAGGAAATGTTTCTCTTTTAAGCTTAGATTGAAGCTTCTTGAGTTGTTATTGAAGAGGAATTGATCTTCGCTTGCTTTCAAGCTTCTTCTTCTATTGTTTGGGTTCAAAGGTGAGATTTTTAATCTCACGTCTATACTTATAATTCTCTTCTATTGTTAGGTATGAATTCCTAACACTTATTCATGTGCATTTGATTTTGATTTGGATTGCTTTTGTGAATATTCCAATTTTTAGTGTTTTGAGTTCAATTCGTTAAAAATCCTAACTTTGATGTTTGAACATGTTTTTGGTGATGCATCGAGGAGCATATAGGGCCGGGTAGTCGATTGGCATAAACCCTTAGCGCCGTTGCTCGTGCGAATGCAATTTTGGTCAAGATTGAACCTCATTTGTAATAGGCAGGGAAGAGGCTGGAAATAGGTCCCGTCGACCGACTCAGGGAGTCCGGCCGACCGACCTGCTTCCAAATGTGTTATGCACTTCTCTGTTTCTGGTTTGCCCGACCGACCACCCTGGTTCGGTCGACCGACCTGGTGCCCGAGAAGTTTCCAACTTCTGGTTCGGTCGACCGACTCAGGGAGTCCGGTCGACCGACCTGCTCAAATTTGCCAGATTAGCCTATTTTGCTAATTCGTTTGAATATCCAACTTTAATCGATTCGTGTTGTCTCCCTTTTGTTGTTGTCATTTATTATCGACTTTGATGACCTTTTCTTTGGGAATTTTAGATATATCCACTTTGATGGATTTTATATCGATTTCTTTGGATTTTATTCACGTCTTCGAATGTGAATTTTTATGCCCGATTGTTTCTACAATCTTCTTTGTGATTTGTCACTTTAAAAATATGAAGGTTTCCTATACTAGTAGTAAATATCAAAACTCTTTCTTCAAATGATTTCAACACTATTTTATAACAAAGCTCGTTTTCTCAAACCGATTTCCAATCTATTAGTATATACAAACCTTTACCTCACTCGTATGAGAAATCTAATTAAACGAATTAGTAAAACAAGTGGTATGAAACACTTGCGTTTACTTCGTCGGTTAATTCTTGGACTTGTTCGATTGAATCTCTTGTGACAATTTTCTAGTGGAGTTCTACAATTTGTTTGTAAATATTTAAGTTAAGCTAGTGGTTATGGGACATGAAGCTAAGCTCATATATTTACTAGCTTACTGTAATCGACACTTCTCTTTGATCATGACGATCATTTTATGTTTTAGACTAGCATTGAACAATGTCTTAGAGATTTGGTTCATCGGATGTCCCGCTGTACGACGTCGTTGTTCCCTTTGATTGTGATTTCTGGTTTTCGTGTGTTGAATACTGGAATTTATGTTTCACCAACTTTTACGATCGACACGAATATATATGTCATTTATTGTGGCTTGGTGAATGAAATTAGGAGTATGACATTCCTTTTTATCTTGAGTAGATTATTGAGATATTGATTAATCTCTTGTTGATTTTCAATTACTTATTTATCACAGCTTGGCATTGTGATTATTATATGTTTATGTCATATCTCTTATTATATATCACTTCATCTGATATTTATAGCTAGACTGATCCGTTTATTATTTTCTTATGAAATAATACTCGGGTCAGACTGAGATATTACAGGTGCTTCTGCTTGGCTACTTATCGGACTTTCATCTGATCTTTTGGTTAACTACTTTAGATTAGTAGTTTTTGTTGTATACATTTGAGATACAGACTCTATGATGTATACTTATTCTTTTCTCTAGCACTTGTATCTATTCCTTTGTATTATTGTGGATCTTTTTGACCACTACTCTGATGAACACTTTCATGTGTTATATTCATATCTATTTCCGCCTTTGTGATATGAATTGTCTGTGACTGATTTATGTTATGTTTACTTCTATATTTGTTTCCGAAGATATTATAGCCACTGTGTAGTAGCTTTGAGTTTTGTGGCGGCATGTCAGACTTCCACTTGAAAAGAATTGCATGCTATACTATCTGACATATCGATGCTCGCACAAGGCAATTACACGGATGGTCGCTCCTCAACAGCCTTATTCTCCGTGCTAGTTGACAGCATTCACCGTAATGTTCTTAGCTAGCGTGGGTATAGAGGTGGGGCGTCACAGCTTGGTATCGGAGCCAAACTTCGGAACAATGAAGAATAATCTAACAAGGATCATTGTCCTAAGTCCATCTTAGGAGTCGTGCTTTAGGATTTAATTCGAGTCTTCGTACCGATTCATCCTATTTTCTTTATGATTCCTTGTTTTATCAATCAAGTTTGATTGAAATTTACTTAAAGAATAACTTTTTCCTCTTCTTTCTTTCTTTCTTAAAGAAGAGAAATGGTTAGACCTGGCCGTCCCAGCGCCGGTCGATCTAGTGCTACTCCTCAGGATGGAGTATTTATGTCTGCCCAGCAGCTTCTAGATCTTGTTAAGAACGCTCAAGCAGCCGGTCCCTCTCCAGAGCCTACTCATCCTAGATCTGGTTTTGCACGCTTGTGCAGAGACTATACCGATTTGGGTGGAAGGCCATTCAAAGGATCCGAGAGTGTTATTTAATTCGTGAACTTTCTATTTGAGTTCTTTTTGATATGGTTTATATCAAAAGAACTTGTCGATTCTTTTTCTTTGAATATTTTGGGCTTGATGACTTCTTTGAGGATTGCGAATCCGGATGGTAGATCTGCAACCCTCAATTCGCTTTTATTTGATGTCGAAATTATTTTATGTGATTTATCTTTCCGAGCCGATATTTTTGCTTAGGCTTCGGAATTTACTTTTGTAAGGATTGGCTTAATCGTTGTGAAGCGCATGTCCTATTTGTCCCATGTGGACTATTCATCTTTGACATTTTCAATCTGTTAAGCAGATTTCTATTTTTCCTTTATGATTTTGATTCCAACTTGATGGCATCATTTTATTCCTTAAGCCCACTTATAAGGAAAGTGTTATTTCTCTCATTCATGTAGTTAGAAATTTTCCATAATTTTTGAGCTTGTCTTAGGATTATCACCTAAGTAATCTTTTGTGTGGTGCTAAGGTCTTTTCAGTTTGACCTTGCCACCGATTTTCATTTGGCTACGAGTTGCGGGAGTTCGCATTCCATTGACCGCATTCCGCACTCGTTATGATTCTTATGAATGACTTATTATGTCATTCAGTTTGTCCAGCTTATTTCATCCATTTTATATATCAAATATTCTATGAATATTTCGATGAGACTATTCTTGTATTTATTGATTTTGGATGAAAATAGAAATTTAAAAATTTTGCAAATCTTTTTCATAAGATTTATTTAGAAGTATAATTGAAATTTTGTTCTTAAAAACTTTTAAGAAACTTGGTTATTATAAAGAAGATGATTTTGTGATTGTATTGCCCATTGAGTGCTTTAAGAATTTTGGTCGATGCGCTTGATCAACGTTATCGATAGGAATTTCCTAAACGCTTTGATGAGACAATCAGACACAGTATATTAACTTGAGAATAGTAAATTTTTCTAGAAAGATTATTACATAATGATAAATGTAATTTGAAAGTTTTAACTTTTCAGGAAAGAAGATTATTTAAAGGAACTCTTCCTTTCGATACTCTTATTCTTGTGATTCCTGAAGAGGAACCAAGACTTTGCTATTTCTACCGATACTAGTCGTATTGGTTTGGATGTCGTTCTCTTGCAAAGGAGAACGTGCTATCACTTGTGCTTCTAAATCATTATAGCCTATCGAGACTAGATATACCACTCATGATCTAGTGCTCGCGGTTATTGTTTCTACTTTTAGAGTTTTGCATCATCATTTTTAGGGGAGGAATTTGTTCTCCATCTCGATCATAAATCCTTGGAATATTTATTTTCTCATATGGAACTCCATGTTGACTCGAGTTCCTGACATCTTATGATCTTGATATTCTTTTTATTCCCGGAAGGGAAATCGTGTTGCCAATGCGGTTTGTCGTAAGCAACAAGTGGTTGATTCTTTGATGATGTCTGAATGGAATTATCTTTTCATCAAGTTCATTGAACGTTTTGGTACACTTCGTTTTATTGATTTTTATCTCATTCCTTTTATGGACTAGTGTCCGATATTCTTTTATGGTATTCGATTCATTGGATGTACCGTTGTACTACATCAATGTCTTTACTATTTGATTCATTGGATGTACCGTTTGTACTACATCAATGTCTTTCCTTTTGATTCATTGGATGTACCGTTGTACTACATCAATGTCTTTCCTTTTGATTCATTGGATGTACCGTTTGTACTACATCAATGTTTTTGCTTTTGATTCATTGGATGTACCGTTTGTACTACATCAATGTTTTTGCTTTTGATTCATTGGATGTACCGTTTGTACTACATCAATGTCTCTCCTTTTGATTCATTGGACGTACCGTTTGTACTACATCAATGTTTTTTCTTTTGATTCATTGGATGTACCGTTTGTACTACATCAATGTCTCTCCTTTTGATTCATTGGATATACTGTTTGTACTACATCAATGTTTTTGCTTTTGATTCGTTGGATGTACCGTTTGTACTACATCAATGTCTTTCCTTTTGATTCATTGGATGTACCGTTTGTACTACATCAATGTTTTTGCTTTTGATTCATTGGATGTACCGTTTGTACTACATCAATGTCTCTCCTTTTGATTCATTGGATGTACCGTTTGTACTACATCAATGTTTTTGCTTTTGATTCATTGGATGTACCATTTGTACTACATCAATGTCTCTCCTTTTGATTCATTGGATGTACCGTTTGTACTACATCAATGTTTTTGCTTTTGATTCATTGGATGTACCGTTTGTACTACATCAATGTCTCTCCTTTTGATTCATTGGATGTACCGTTTGTACTACATCAATGTTTTTGCTTTTGATTCATTGGATGTACCGTTTGTACTACATCAATGTCTTTCCTTTTGATTCATTGGATGTACCGTTTGTACTACATCAATGTTTTTTCTTTTGATTCATTGGATGTACCGTTTGTACTACATCAATGTCTCTCCTTTTGATTCATTGGATATACCGTTTGTACTACATCAATGTTTTTGCTTTTGATTCATCGGATGTACCGTTTGTACTACATCAATGTCTCTCCTTTTGATACATTGGATGTACCGTTTGTACTACATCAATGTTTTTGCTTTTGATTCATTGGATGTACCGTTTGTACTACATCAATGTCTCTCCTTTTGATTCATTGGATGTACCGTTTGTACTACATCAATGTTTTTGCTTTTGATTCATTGGATGTACCGTTTGTACTACATCAATGTCTCTCCTTTTGATTCATTGGATGTACCGTTTGTACTACATCAATGTTTTTGCTTTTGATTTATTGGATGTACCGTTTGTACTACATCAATGTCTCTCCTTTCGATTCATTGGATGTACCGTTTGTACTACATCAATGTTTTTTCTTTTGATTCATTGGATGTACCGTTTGTACTACATCAATGTCTCTCCTTTTGATTCATTGGATGTACCGTTTGTACTACATCAATGTTTTTACTTTTGATTCATTGGATGTACCGTTTGTACTACATCAATCTCTTCCCTTTTGATTCATTGGATGTACCGTTGTACTACATCAATGTCTTTCCTTTTGATTCATTGGATGTACCATTGTACTACATCAATGTCTTTGCTATTTGATTCATTGGATGTACCGTTTGTACTACATCAATGTTTTTGCTTTTGATTCATTGGATGTACCGTTTGTACTACATCAATGTCTTTCCTTTTGATTCATTGGATGTACCGTTTGTACTACATCAATGTTTTTGCTTTTGATTCATTGGATGTACAGTTTGTACTACATCAATGTCTCTCCTTTTGATTCATTGGATGTACTGTTTCTACTACATCAATGTTTTTGCTTTTGATTCATTGGATGTACCGTTTGTACTATATCAATGTCTTTCCTTTTGATTCACTGGATGTACCATTGTACTACATCAATGTCTTTCCTTTTGATTCATTGGATGTACCGTTGTACTACATCAATGTCTCTCCTTTTGATTGATTGGACGTACCGTTTGTACTACATCAATGATTTTGCTTTTGATTCATTGGATGTACCGTTTGTACTACATCAATGTCTCTCTATTTGATTCATTGGATGTACCGTTGTACTACATTAATGTCTTTGCTATTTGATACATTGGATGTACCATTGTACTACATCAATGTCTTTGCTATTAGATTCATTGGATGTACCGTTGTACTACATCAATGTCTTTCCTTTTGATTCATTGGATGTACCGTTGTACTACATCAATGTCTTTGCTATTTGATACATTGGATGTACCGTTGTACTACATCAATGTCTTTGCTATTTGATACATTGGATGTACCGTTGTACTACATCAATGTCTTTGCTATTTGATATATTAGATGTACCGTTGTACTACATCAATGTCTTTGCTATTAGATTCATTGGATGTACCGTTGTACTACATCAATGTCTTTCCTTTTGATTCATTGAATGTACCGTTGTACTACATCAATGTCTTTGCTATTTGATACATTGGATGTACCATTGTACTACATCAATGTCTTTGCTACTAGGTTCATTGGATGTACCGTTGTACTACATCAATGTCTTTCCTTTTGATTCATTGGATGTACCATTGTACTACATCAATGTCTTTGCTATTTGATTCATTGGATGTACCGTTGTACTACATCAATGTCTTTGCTATTTGATACATTTGATGTACCGTTGTACTACATCAATGTCTTTGCTATTAGATTTATTGGATGTACCGTTGTACTACATCAATGTCTTTCCTTTTGATTCATTGGATGTACCGTTGTACTACATCAATGTCTTTGCTATTTGATACATTGAACGTACCGTTGTACTACATCAATGTCTTTGCTATTAAATTCATTGGATGTACTGTTGTACTACATCAATGTCTTTGCTATTTGATTCATTGGATTTACCGTTTGTACTACATCAATGTCTTTCCTTTTGATTCATTGGATGTACCGTATGTACTACATCAATGTCTTTGCTTTGGTTCATCGGGCGTACCGTTTTTGTACTACGCCATTGCACCGGCTCAATTTTCTGCTATTCTTGACGTTCCCCACGTCTTTTATCTATGGAAATGCCTTAGGGATTCCGGTTTTCATTCTTGTGCCCGGTAATATTGTGGAAATTGAAGTTTCACCAGATTTCTTGCTAACTCTTTCGTGCACTTTATGGTGAACTTCTTATTTCAATTCTCTTTTGTGTTGATATGCTTTTATGGTTGTTACTCTTTATTTTCTTCTTAAGTATTGCGAGGACGCAATTTCTTTAAGGAGGGGAGTCTGTAACAACCCGCATATTTATCGATTTTATATTTAAATATTTTTTTTAAATATTCTATCGTAAGTCGGATTTTAGTCTGAAAAGCTACTTTTTGCAAACAGCCGAATTAGGACTCGAGACCACCCCCATTGAGTTCAAAATGCCGTTTGCGACCTTTTTGAGTATAAGCTTCGATATGTTTGGAGAAAGTTGATTTTTGCTACTTTTTCCCGCTTATGACTTTGGTTTGGACTGCACCCTTATTAGCTCAGCCCAACACCTTCTCTTCATAACTTCTCCTCTTTACTCAAACACTTCAAGCTAAAGTAAAAATGGTGGAAGAGATGGGAAATGGAAATTCCTAAGCCCTAGTTTCCATTAGCAAATGCATCTTCTTGCTCCAAACTCAAGTGAAACCATTGGTAAGCATCTCCTTCATCTTCTCCAACTCTTTCTCCATTCAATTTCAGAAATTTCCTAAACCTAATTTAGGAAATGTTTCTCTTTTAAGCTTAGATTGAAGCTTCTTGAGTTGTTATTGAAGAGGAATTGATCTTAGCTTGCTTTCAAGCTTCTTCTTCTATTGTTTGGGTTCGAAGGTGAGATTTTTAATCTCACATCTATGCTTATAATTCTCTTCTATTGTTAGGTATGAATTCCTAACACTTATTCATGTGCATTTGATTTTGATTTGGATTGCTTTTGTAAATATTCCAATTTTTAGTGTTTTGAGTTCAATTCGTTAAAAATCCTAACTTTGATGTTTGAACATGTTTTTGGTGATGCATCGAGGAGCATATAGGGCCGTGTAGTCGATTGGCATAAACCCTTAGCGCCGTTGCTCGTGCGAATGCAATTTTGGTCAAGATTGAACCTCAATTGTAATAGGCAGGGAAGAGGCTGGAAACAGGTCCGGTCGACTGACTCAGGGAGTCCGGCCGACCGACCTGCTTCCAAATGTGGTATGCACTTCTCTGTTTCTGGTTCGGCCGACCGACCACCCTGGTTCGGTCGACCGACCTGGTGCCTGAGAAGTTTCCAACCTCTGGTTCGGTCGACCGACTCAGGGAGTTCGGTCGACCGACCTGCTCAAATTTGCCAGATTAGCCTATTTTGCTAATTCGTTTGAATATCCAACTTTAATCGATTCGTGTTGTCTCCCTTTTGTTGTTGTCATTTATTATCGACTTTGATGACCTTTTCTTTGGGAATTTTAGATATATCCACTTTGATGGATTTTATATCGATTTCTTTGGATTTTATTCACGTCTTCGAATGTGAATTTTTATGCCCGATTGTTTCTACAATCTTCTTTATGATTTGTCACTTTAAAAATATGAAGGTTTCCTATACTAGTAGTAAATATCAAAACTCTTTCTTCAAATGATTTCAACACTATTTTATAACAAAGCTCGTTTTCTCAAACCGATTTCCAATCTATTAGTATATACAAACCTTTACCTCACTCGTATGAGAAATTTAATTAAACGACTTAGTAAAACAAGTGGTATGAAACACTTGCGTTTACTTCGTCGGTTAATTCTTGGACTTGTTCGATTGAATCTCTTGTGACAATTTTCTAGTGGAGTTCTACAATTTGTTCGTAAATATTTAAGTTAAGCTAGTGGTTATGGGACATGAAGCTAAGCTCATATATTTACTAGCTTACTGTAATCGACACTTCTCTTTGATCATGACGATCATTTTATGTTTTAGACTAGCATTGAGCAATGTCTTAGAGATTTGGTTCATCGGATGTCCCGCTGTACGACGTCGTTGTTCCCTTTGATTGTAATTTCTGGTTTTCGTGTGTTGAATTCTGGAATTTATGTTTCACCACCTTTAACGATCGGCACGAATATATATGTCATTTATTGTGGCTTGGTGAATGAAATTAGGAGTATGACATTCCTTTTTATCTTGAGTAGATTATTGAGATATTGATTAATCTCTTGTTGATTTTCAATTACTTATTTATCACAGCTTAGCCTTGTGATTATTATATGTTTATGTCATATCTCTTATTATATATCACTTCATCTGATATTTATAGCTAGACTGATCCGTTTATTATTTTCTTATGAAATAATACTCGGGTCAGACTGAGATATTACAGGTGCTTCTGCTTGGCTACTTATCGGACTTTCATCTGATCTTTTGGTTAACTACTTTAGATTAGTAGTTTTTGTTGTATACATTTGAGATACAGACTCTATGATGTATACTTATTCTTTTGTCTA
The DNA here is from genome assembly GCA_030765085.1 of Allium cepa. Classification (NCBI taxonomy): domain Eukaryota; kingdom Viridiplantae; phylum Streptophyta; class Magnoliopsida; order Asparagales; family Amaryllidaceae; genus Allium; species Allium cepa. The sequence continues at coordinate 571,178,991 of CM060937.1, read as the reverse complement.
GCACTTGTATTTATTCCTTTGTATTATTGTGGATCTTTTTGACCACTACTCTGATGAACACTTTCTTGTGTTATATTCATATCTATTTCCGCCTTTGTGATATGAATTGTCTGTGACTGATTTATGTTATGTTTACTTCTATATTTGTTTCTGAAGATATTATAGCCACTGTGTAGTAGCTTTGAGTTTTGTGTCGGCATGTCGGATTTCCACTTGAAAAGAATTGCATGCTATACTATCTGACATATCGATGCTCGCACAAGGCAATTACATGGATGGTCGCTCCTCAACAGCCTTATTCTCCGTGCTAGTTGACAGCATTCACCGTAATGTTCTTGGCTAGCGTGGGTATAGTGGTGGGGCGTCACATATTTGGTCCATCTCAAATTCTGTCAATAAATCATAGTAAATATGTTTTTGTAATTGTAGATGTTTATTCTAGATTTACATAGACAATATTTTTGAAACATAAAAATGATACTTTTGAATGTTTTAAGAACTTTTCAAAAAGGATTCAAAATCAACTTTCTCTAAAAATTATAACCATCCGTAGTGATCACAGTGGTGAATTTGAAAATGAAAAGTTTGATGAATTCTGCAATAAAAAGGGAATAACTCACATTTTTCATTTCCTAGAACTCCACAACAAAATATGGTAGTAGAACGTAAAAATAGGACGATTCAAGAGTGTGCGAGAACTATGCTTTTAGATAGTAAATTACCAAAGTATTTTTGGGCAGAAGCAGTTGCTACTGCCTTTTATATTTTAAATAGAATTTTAATTAGACCTTTAACTGATAAGACATCTTATGAACTTCTTTACAGAAAGAAACCTAAGGTATCTTATTTTAGAATTTTTGGAAGCAAATGTTTTATTTTAAATACAAAAGATAACTTAGATAAATTTGATCCTAAATCCGACAAATGTATCTTTATCGGATATTCTAATAAAAGTACAGCGTACGGAGTGTTTAATTTAAGAACTAACACCATCGAAGAAACAATGCATGTTTCATTTGATGAAAATCACAAAATTTTTGAAGACACATATGATGAAGAAGATTTAATCACTCAAAATCAAGAGTCAACTGAAACTAATAATGAAATTAATCATCCTAATAAAAGGACTAAACTTTTAAAAGATCATCCTATAGAAAATATACTAGGAGATATGCAATTTGTTGTTAAAACTAGAAATCAACTATGTAAAATGAGCAATGTAGCCTTTATATCAACTATTGAACCCAAAAATCCAAAAGACGCATCAACTGATGATTCATGGTTTTTGGCTATGCAAGAAGAAGTAAATCAATTCAATAGAAATGATGTTTGGGAACTTGTTCCTAGACCTGAAAATAAAACTATAATTGGAACTAAATGGGCTTATAAAAATCAAATGAATGAACAAGGAGAGGTTGTTAGAAATAAAGCCCGGTTAGTCGCTCAAGGTTTTTGTCAAGAAGAAGGAATAGATTTTGATGAAACCTTTGCTCCCGTAGCAAGATTAGAAGCCATTAGGATTCTACTTGCTTTCGCAAATCATAATAATCAAATTATATCAAATGGATATTAAAAGTGCCTTTTTAAATGGATTTGTAAAAGAGGAAGCATATGTTTAACAACCACCACTTTTTGAAAATGAAAAATTACCAAATCATGTTTGCAAACTTGAGAAAGCTCTATATGGTCTAAAACAAGCTCCTAGAGCCTGGTATGATAGACTAAGATCTTACTTATTACAATCAAATTTTGAAATTGGTAAAGTAGATAATACTCTTTTTATTAAAAAAAATAAAAGTGATATTCAACTAGTACAAGTCCACGTAGATGATATCATTTTTGGATCAACTAATTTTGAAATGAAAAAAGAATTTTATGAAATAATGACAAAAGAGTTTGAGATGAGACATATGGGTGAATTAAACTTCTTTCTAGGATTACAAATAAAACAATTAGATAATGATATCTTTATTAGTCAAGAAAAATATGTTAAAGACGTAGTTAGTAAACTTGGTTTGTCTACTACAAGTGGAAAACCCACTCCCATGGCAGCCGATAAGTACCTAAGTAAAGAAGATCTCTCGAGAGATGTAGACCAAAAATTATATAGAGGAATGATTGGATCACTACTCTATATCACTGCTAGTAGACCCGATATCATGCATAGTGTTTGTCTCTGTGCAAGATATCAATCTCAACCTAAAAAAAGCCACTTAAAAGCCGTAAAACGTATCATAAGATATGTTAAACACGCCTCTGATTATGGCTTATTTTACCCTAAAAATGATTCTTTTGACTTAATATCTTTCTGTGATGTTGATTATGCTGGTTGTAAATCAGACCGAAAAAGTACAAGTGGAACTTGTCACTTTTTGGGGCATTCTCTGATTTCCTGGTTTAGTAAAAAGCAAAACAGAGTTTTCTTATCAACAACCGAAGCATAGTATATTTTTGCTGCTTTAGCCTGTTCTCAAGTAATATATATGCAACAAACTTTAAAAGATTTTGGTTCAAATATCTCAAAATCACCAATTTATTATGACAATACTAGTGCAATAAATTTATCCCAAAATACTATTCATCATGCTCGAACTAAACATATTGATATCAGACACCATTTTCTCAGAGGTAATAGAAGTAAGGAAGTAATTACTCTCGATTATATCAATTCTGAGAATCAAATTGCTGATATATTAACAAAACCATTAAATGAACCTATATTTATTAAATCAAGAAGAGAATTAGGTATTTGTTCAATAACTGAAATATAAAATATAATTAAAAATTAAAACAAAATAAATCAAAAGTAAAAATTTCAAGCATGATGTTGACATCCCCCCTATACCTAATGTCGATATATAACATTTTTTACTTTTGAAATTTTTCCCACTAAAATTCAAATAAGTGGTTATATATTCTTCTTATTTTCGAAATTTTCATAATTCTTTCTGTTCTAACTTCTGAAATCAATATAACTATGGCCTCCTCTTCCAAATCGAACAAAAATTCAACCTTTTTGTTCCCTTCTCCTACTTCTGGACCGTGTCAACGAACTACGCTTGTACGAGTAACGAAAACGGAGGATTCTTTGAAGGATGCACTGTAACTAATGACTGAAATTCAAGTGGTGCAACTTAGAATGGTAAAAGAAAAAGAACGGCAAGGCAAAATCCTTATAAATTTGCAAAAATTTCTAATGGCCAATCAAGCTAATCGATCTTGATTGATGAAGAGTCTTTAGGAGATCAAGTGCAAGAGGACATCGAGGAAGAAGAAGAAGTCTTCATGGAATAAGAGCACGCTGAAGATGACGACAAAATCGTTTGCGTTGGCGCAGTGTGCTTTGACAAAGATGGAAATCTTGTCGAACAACATGGAAATTCCGTTTCCACTATCCAAATTGTTCGATTCATACATCTCCCATTTTCAAGGACATGCACTAGTATCTTTTCGTTCTTTCTTATTATTGTATGTTTTTATCTATGTTCTCTACGCAAATGTACAAATAACAATATAATTAATAAACAATTTGTGTGCTTATATTTGATTTCTCATAAGTATTATCGTAGATTCTTAGGAAAGTTAGTAGTTTAGGACTAAATTTTAGTTTTAGAATTAAGTGTTGATTATCTATGATAACATTATCATTATAATCACATAGTATTAGATTAAGGGGAGTTATATTGTTTCGAGTTAGTTTTTGTTGATGACAAAAGGGGAGAAGTATAAAATAGGATAGATAGGCATAGATTAAGGGGGATTTATTAGTTTTAGGGGGAGTTATTAGGATAGAAGTAATATTTTATAAACAAAGGTTGTCATCATCAAAAAGGGGGAGATTGTTAGTCCTTGAGATAATGGTTTTGACGACAACAATCTTAGAATAAGATTATAAAATATAAATACTAACATTATAATTTATATATATATATATATATGTATATGCAGGATTTAACCATGCAGGTACCAAGAATGAAGACTGTACAATATAGAGATTCAAGACTGAAGATATCATGATTGAAGACTCATAAGTATCAAGATTATCCAGAGTTCAAGATTTCAAGATAGGTAATTAAATTAGGAATTTTGTTAAAACTCCTAGAAAAGCACTAGCATCTTAAAATCCAATTTATTCTTGGAATGGAATCCACTTCGAGCCTGTTAAAGGGATGAAACCCCAAGTAGGATGGACCTACGAAAAATCTAGTCGAACATTGTTTTGTATCCGCTAACTTTTATTCAAAATGTTCTACAAAATTATATCTTGTTTTCAAAATGTTTTCAAAATCTTCCTTTTAAAAGAATCAAAAACATCTATCCTGGTTTTAATACTTTTAGCCTCAAAATAATCTTTATTTTCAAAATCAAATTATCCTTGGTTTTAAACTGTCTTTCAATAATAATATATTTAATTTTTAATACTTATGCTTAGATTTAAATATAAGATTATAGTAAAATTTTATATACACCAAAATATTATTCTCTATATTTACTTATGTATTTTAACTATAGCTAAGTATATTTATAAAGTTTAAAATAGTTTTAATATAAGATAGAAGTTATTTTTAAAGAAAAACAAATCACTAAAATTTCCTTTGGCATGTCGACATACTCAAGTACCCCATGTTGACATGGTAGCAATTGATTTCAAAATTTGAATTTCAAAAGAAATTTCTATTCGTCATATCCCTTCACGAATGGACATGCTTATTTTTCTACTATAAATAGGGGTGGCTTTGAACGAATTTGCATTCATATTTTTCTTGTTTTCACTCCTCTTCTTCTTCCATATTTCTTTATACATATTCTTACCATTACTCCACCGAAATCAACATTGAATCTAACTAGATCATTTCTGGTTTGATTCTCTATCACTATCTCAACAAGATCTCAGTGCTATTCAGAGTTATAGACTTCTTTGTAATCAATTTAGCGTGAAAATGTGTGATTATAGCCTTGGAAATCAATCAAGTTAGAAAAGGTGTGATTGTGGCCTTGGAAATCAATCAAGTTAGAAAAGGTGTGATTGTAGCCTAGGAAATCAATTGGGTGTACTTGTTGCCCCTGAAATCAAGTATCTCTACCCAGAGGATTGCGAATCTGGAGTGGTGTACCTCATGGCCTTGAAATCGAGGGTGTAATTGTACAATTGCTTTTGAAAGGAAATCCGTACTTGTGTGCGGGACAGGATGTAAGGTAACTCCAAACTAGTATAAAATCTGTGTGTAATTTTCTTTATTGCTTTTACTTTATTTCTGCATCTATGTTTGATTCTGTGATCATATCTGTGTCTGAATATTGCATACATTTTGTTCAAATTAACAAAAACTCAAAACGATTTAGTAATTTCTTTAAACACTATTCACCCTCCTCTAGTGTTAATCCTTGCCTTAAGATCCGCATTCCGCATTTCTCACAAATACTTCATCACGTTCTCCATACCTTCACTCTTCTATGCCATACTCCTCTCTATATAAATAAACTTACCTGTAGAACGAAAATGGGAATTTTTCCCATTTTAAAAATCCAAAAAAAATTCATTTCTCCACTATAAATCATTGATTCATTAGTTTCGTATGCTCGAGGGCAACATCTCCATGTGCTCAAAATCTCATGCAACGTTGTTTCAGGGTAGCCGATTTAAGGCAGTGGCGCTAGGGTTTGTTTTAATTGGAGTTTTAGGAATCGTTGGGTGAATCGATGTGTGGATTCTGGTTTGTCGAAGGTTTGTGCATTGTTGGTTGTGTTTTGATGTTGGGTGGTTCATGTATGGGGTCGCAACGGTAGCAACGACGAGGGCAAGAGGAGCAGGTTGCGTTTTGATAGAGGACGGAAGGCGTGGGTTTTATAGTTCGGGCGAGTGGAGTTCGAGTAGAGCGATGCGTTGGCAAAGACTGATTGGAGAATTGTTGAGTATTTCTCCATATCACTACAATTATGTGCGGCCATGATTGTGTTGTTGCCTTTCACTGTGCACGGTTGATAAGGAGGAAGGAGAAGATTGTTAATTTGGGTTATGTAATTAGTGTAATTTACTTATTTAGTTAAATTAAAATCTTATAAATCGAATAACTTTTGTATACGAGGTCGGAATCAAACGTCATTTTTTACGAACTCATAGAGACGAAGGCTACGCAATGGAGTTAGTTTGGTGGGATTTGGAGCTTGTTTGAGTTTATTATAAAATCGAATGGTCGTTCGGTTTTAGTCCAAATTCGAACGCTTTGGTGGAAATTGGAATCAGTGTGAGTTTAACTGACACTCAATTGTACTATATCGTATCTATGATGCTATAAATTATTAATGATTGCTTAGATGTTAGTTAAATTGTTTGATTGATTGTTTGGTTGAATTTACAATTGGAAAATGCATGATATATTAATTTGATTGTTATGAACTCATATGATTATATATATTATACGTAACCATTGTTTTGCAGGGAAAATTTGTTGAGAGACCTTAAGAGGTTTCTCACTAGTAATTATGCATTTACATCCTTATGATGTTATATTGATGTTTAATTGAAATAAATATTGATATTCCATTTAAATTTTTAAATGTCGTCATAGCAATGTTCGTTATACTGTCATTTATCGACTTTCATTTCCAAAACCCCATCATATGTTTTGAACTCGAACTTATGTTTTCACTAAACAGAATTTTAAAATTCATTAATCATTTTTATTAATGATAATTTAAAGTAATTAATCACTTTAACTAATGATTTTGAAATTAATTAACCAATTTAATTAATGATGTTTAAAATTGGTTTATCTTTTGATTTAAATGAGATTGGATTTAATTAATCGTTTTAACTAATAATTATTTAAATTTAATTAATGATTTTAATTAATGATATTTGAAATTAATAATAATTTTGATTAATGATATTTAAAAGTAATCAATCTTTTTAATCAATGATATTTGATTTTAATAAATCATCCTTATTTCTGATATTTGAATGTAATTAATCATTTTAATTAATGATTATTCAAATTTATTAATCTATTTGATGAATGAGATTTGAATTTTATTAAGTCATTTTAATTAACGATTTTGAACTTTAATTAATAATTTTAATAAATGATTTTTTAAATTTAATTAATTGTTTGAACTAATGATTTTTGAAGTTTAGTTAATCATTTTAATTATTAATGGTCTATAGTTAATCAATCATTTTTATAAATGATGTTTTAATTTATAATGTTAGCTAATGATGTTTGAACTTAATTAATCCAATTAATTGACAATTTTTGGAACTTAATTATTTTTTTTAATTAATGGCATTCAAAAATTATTTATTCATTTTAATTGATGATGGTTGAGATTAATCTTTCATTCTAATTAATGATTCTTTGGATTTAATAAACCTTTTTAATTAATGACATTTATAGTTAATTAATTGATTTAATCAAAAATGATTAAAGTAAATTAACTGATATAATAAAAGTGTTTTAAGTTAATTAACTTATTTAGTGTTTTCAAAGTTAATAAACTTATTTAATAAAGATTTTAACTTACCGATGATATAAAAGTTTTTGATAATAATTAACCATTTTATTAAAGATAATGGATTTGTTTATTTAAAAGAGATTATAAATGTGACTGATTATCTTTAGGGATAATTAATATTGTTTGAAATTTAAAGGTATTTATATTGTTTTATTATATTTTGGGATAATAAATATTTTTTTTAAAATAATGGTTTACATATGAGAATATTCTTTTAAAAGGAATTATTTATAATAATGCTAAGTTTAAATTGCGTGGGGTTTATAGTAAATAATGTTTTAATGACATTTGTTTTTGGCCCTTATTTAATAAACTTAGTATTATAAAACTTTTCTTTTGAAAGAATGCTTTAAAAGGTATTTCTAAAAGTGTTTTACAATATTGTAATATGGAAATCAAGCATAAATTCAGTTTTTTAAAAAGTTATATTCGGTTATGGAAAAGTGATTTCGTAAACCATATCGCTTATATGGAAAGGATCCAATCATAGTTTTAACGCTAAATGTTAAGGCTTGGACTTGTTTCTATCTTGAAGGTTAAAAATGCTGTCAAAGCAATGTATAGAGGTAATACTCCCTCAACTTGACTAGCTTCATTTTCAATCGAGGGTAGCACTTGTTTGGAATCAATGAGTAGTGTTGGATATATAATATTTATTTTTATATACGATCATTTTAATTATCCCCAATAGTTGATTTATTAATTATCGGATTCAGCTTTCTTCATGGTGTATCATCACCTTAAAAACGATTTGCTGCTCTGAGCTTTGTTGTCCTTTATTGGAAATGACCAAACCAAAGCACGTATTTTTGGGGGGCCAAATTATGTAGGGTTGCTCCTATTAGGGTATTTTCACATCCCATCTAGGTTTTAGTGTACCGTCACCTTAAAATGGTTAAGATTTGGATGTGAAATATTTTAATTCTCAATAAGGTTTAGCGGGGTCTGGCTTGGAGTTCCCAAGGTTTTGAAGTATTTTTCTAGAGGTATACTTCTTTTGAAGGGGATGTACCCTATTAGTCATTTGCAGAGAATTTCCTTTCCTTATTTGATTCGAACCTTTGAATCTGTTTTTCTTTAATTGCAATGGGAAGAGTCAACCTCTCTTCGTAGTGTTTAATTATTAGTTTTTATCTATTCTACCAAGTTTGGACTGTTACCTTATTTTTTTCCATTCTATCAACTTTGGATTTTGCTTGGATTATTGTCATTCTTTCAAGTTTGGTTTTTAATACTATTTATGCCCATTCTCATTTGGAATTTTTTCTTGATGTTTTTCTATACTCTTGCCTTTATGGATGTTATTCTTATGAGGTATAAACCCATTTCGCGTTAGCGGCGTGGTCTCATGGAACTTTAATATGTTTCCCATTATTTCAGTTATCTCATGTCGGTGTTTCCAAACAGATTCGAATGTTATTTTACTATAATGGTTGGGTCAGACCGATTATTTTTCTAGGTTGTCTTTAATGTTATGGAGATCTTAGAGAAGAGCTGTAGGATCACCTATCATATTATTTTATTTTCCATTGTATTATATTATATCCATATCAACAATTGTAAGGTCAGGATTTTACAACTATTCAACTAATAAGGATTATTTTCATTCTTTCAAATTTGGTTTTTTAATATTATTTATGCCCGTTCTTATTTGGATTTTTTCCTGATGTTGATCTATACTCTTGCCTTTATGGATGTTATTTTTATGAGGTATAAACCCATTTCGCATTAGGGGCGTGGTCTCATAAAACTTTAATATGTTTCCCATTTTTGAGTTATCTCACGTTGGTATTTCCAGACTGATTCGAGAGTTATTTAAGTATAATGCTTAGGTCAGACCAATTATTTCTTCTAGGTTGTCTTTCATGTTATGGAGATCTTAGAGAAGAGCTATAGGATAACCTATCGTATTTTTTATTTTCCATTGTATTATATAATATCCATAACAACAATTGTAAGGTCAGGATTTTATAACTATTTAAATGATTAGGTTTGTTTTTAACTCTGACGTACCCTATATTTTAGAGTGGCGGCTTTTATTGTCCTCATTATATTATGGTTGTCGATTTTACTATGAGATTTTATTATTTTTGTTCTATGTTCTTTTCTTTTTATTTACCCTAATAATCTGCCCTTTTGTCGACTGAATGCTCGACAATTGAACACAGCGGTGGTATTCGATGTCAACTTTCGATGGTCAAAAAGGTATGTCGTACTCGTATATGTAAATAACATCATACAAAAGCAACCATGTGCATGTACAATCAAAAAGTATACCCTACACTTATTATTCAGTTATGAACCATGTCATATATGAATTCAAGTTAAGTATACTTTATATTTATAATCAGTCATGCACCATGTTAAGCAATCATTTCTCATCCATTCAATCATTGCCTAATCTCTTGTTTTAGGCTTTCATCGTTAAGTTATCATTAACTTATTTAGTGGTTAACTCCCTAGGCCTATCTACCACTAAATCATCTTTTCTCGAACAGTGTCATCTGAAGAAATGGCCACTCATTCTACCAATGGGAGCCACCCTGACTAGAGCTACCCTGACCGTCCTAAGAGGTTGAATGTAAGCATCTTGTATACATTCTAGCAAGCGTCCTTACTAAGCGTCGATGGCCCCTTTTAGTCCCTGGACCGCTTTCATTTACATTCTGATTTATTCATTTTAGTTGTAACGCCAAGCTGATGTTTTGGCTCCCTGCCTTAACTCCCCTTTAAAGTTTATAAATCTTTTAAGATTAAACATTATCGTGACACCCTGCTATATACCGTAGGACTTTAGACTAATAATCAAGGCACCCTACAAATTTATTCAATTTGGTTATGATTCATTTCCAATGTAAATATTACAATTCAATCATATAATCTACACTATGATTAATATATTCACCACATTAAAATATATTCTTTTTAATTTTATTGTCAAAATGATAGCGTAGGGTCTTTCACTTTATCCAATTCATGTAAATCATCAATTAGAATCATCAAATTAGTTTTTAATTCATATTTCAATTCCTAGATAAGTCTATAAAGAAACTTTAACGCACATATAACAACATAACAATTTTATAGATAATCTCACTCGCCTAATTCGCTGCTTTGATAAATTTTCTTATAGAACTTCCAAATTCCTTCTTTTAATTTAATTTGATTTAGCACCCGTCTTCTTCTATTTGATTTGCTAAGGTTTGGATTTGATTCTCTTCTCTTTTCTATTTATTTTGCAATTTTATTTAGAGGTTTGTTTTAGAATTGAAGAAGGAGAAAAAGAACAAGTTATGAATTTAAGTTGAGCATTGGTTATAGAATGAGGAGGAAAGAAAAAATGGGTTAAATTAGGATCAAAACTTCTTTTATACATGCACAAATCCAAAAATTCTCCCTCGGCCCACTTGGGCAACTTATTTCGCCTCAAGACGCATGATACGATAATAAATCCTTATCTACTTTATTTGGTGTTCATTTTTGATATTTTTATTCCAATTTGAGTTAGAAAAATCCACTTGATGCAATTCACAATTCAGATTTATCAAATTCCTTCATTTGTAAAAATTCAGTTTTTTTAGTTTTATGTAAAATTACTGAAATCCTTTTTAATTAATTATTTGTGTTTATTAAAAATCTAGGATGTTACAGTTATTATCGGAAAAGTCGACCTCTTCCCTTCACATGGTGTCATTAGCTCTTTGAAAGAAGCCAGACAAAGATGAGGTGGGCTATTTTTGTAATTCCTTCCACATTGGACGGCGCCTCTCCCTAGAACATAGAGCGACCCCAAACTCTTCTTGTCTACTTCTCTTGCACGGGCTGACCTTTCGTTGAAGTGATTAACACAGGAGCAGAGTGAATCATTCAACCTTGACTTATGTTGCATAACTCGCTTGCCATCATAATTATGGCTCGCGAGGCGAAGAAGCAAGTCTTGAAATCTGTACATAACCGGGGCCAGGGGTGAATACTGCCTGCTTGAAGATGTAAAAACGAATGTGAAGCTGACCTGGTCAAAGTGGATGGAAATAGAAGGCACTTTAGATTATCGATGAGCCGACCGAATCGGGTGATGGAATTGAAATCCTTGTCAGATGGGTTAGTACTTCCATAGTGTTTTTTGACGGAAGGTATGATATGCCTCCAATGAACGTATGCGTTGAAAATATCTTTGGTGAAGGGTTCCCCGTTCTCATCATCAAATAAACCCTCATCGTTAGTGTTCTAGGTCTTGATCCTCTTCTGTCTTAGAGATGCCATTTTTTCTCGAAGGTCCCCTCTGTATGATGCAAGCGACGTTGACCTTTTACTGTGGAAGGACTCCTTCTATGTCTCATGGATAAAGGAGAACGATGGCGCTTATATGAAGATGGGGAATAGTAACGTGAACATGGGTAAGTGACATGTTCATATTGATAAAGCCGACCTAGAATGTTGATCCCGTCTTTCACGGGATCTGGGACTATTGACCCCCCTTTTGGACCGAGAGTGGACCGAGAGATCTCTATGCTCATGGTCTCTGCCTTTTCCGTCGCCGCTTAGACGGTCGAAGCATAGTCATGACCTTATATTTTTTGCCTAAGCCGGTTAAATGTAGAGTGTCTTTCTATGGTGAGGGAGAGGCAGGTTGGTTAAACTCCTTGGTGTAATGTTGGTTGAAGTACAGGAACATCATAAGCAAAGTGTTACTCGTGCATGATATGCTGATCTCTGTTATAGACGGGAGTGACCCCAATATAAGTTTCCAGCACAACCCTCTTACGGGCATCATGGATTATGTTAAATGCGTTGGGGACAATGGGCTGGATGAGAGTTTCTTCAATCGTTATTGGGACCACCAGACTGCAGTTGATAGTGTCTTGATCGTCCACTCTGGCGCTAAGTTCATTCAAATCGCGGGCAACACAATGCTAGTCAGGCCATTGATCAAGCCAAACCACACGTCATTGCTTAAGCCCGAAATGGGACTTATGGGCATGAACTTTAACACCGTATGTGTCATGATCCTTTGAGTTATTGGCCTCATTGTCACCATTATTATGCATTGTGTTTTTGAGTATAGTAATTTGAAGAGAAGAAAAGTGATGAATGTTGAGAGCATTTAGGGGAAGCCCTCCTTCCAGCGTCAAAATATTGACTAAAAATTTAATCAACCAAGGAACTGCGATTGTGAGTTCATATTAGTAAATATTACTTACTAACACCGTATTTAAAATGGAAACAAGAGAGAGAAAATGAACAATAAGTAAAGAAAGACACAAGGTTTAGAGTGGTTTGATCAAAAATGATCTATGTCCACTATGGTGGTAATTTCTACTCCTTTAGTGTTTTGATTGCAATTGTTTGTTACAAGAGATAATAATATATGCAATAAAATGAAAGTTTCATCTTTGTACGAGTGCATTCAATATTGCATTTATAATAGCCAAAAATCTGGTTCGAATAGTTCAAATATGTATATCAATTTCTATGAATCCTTACAGTCGTCAATGACACTAAATGGTTCAAATGTAGGGAAACTAGGATGTCAGCTAGGGCGAATGGTCTAGATGATGGCCAGTTGGCGAATCATAGCAAATCATGTCGTTGTCAAGTAGGACGACATGAGAATAAGGAGTTGTTGAACAGTGATGCCGCCACCATGTGGATAGTGAAGGATGAGAAGTGGTTACTGCGTAGTGTCGCTTTGTTAAATAAACATTGTCGCATATGCTAAGGATTTCGGTGGAACGGTGTTGAGTCGTTTCTTTTTAAAGGGGTGGCTATGCACGTTTGAAAGAAGCCTGCCGAGCAAAGACAAAATAAGAAGTAAGTGGCTCGAAAAGGAGAGTGGGAGAGCATTATTCATTATGCGGATATGTATTCTTGGATGAGCAACTGTCCAACTAAGGGCGCCGATTGGTTTGGCCGTTGTTCAAAGTTGTTAGTCGCTGAATTCCATGGTCTTTTACAGCCTGCATAGGTATTTGCAAGGATGATGGGGCTGGCAAGGTGATGCCGAGGTAATACGAGATGAGGCGAGCGCATTGAGTGTAACGAGTCGGAATTTGCCCGCTCGAAAATCGACATCCATACTTCAAATCGTACTCGAATGTCATAGATTCGACCGTTCAAATTCGATTCGCCGGAGCTTATAACAACATTAAGTAAATAACACAGCGGAATAAAAGAATAATACATTGATATACAGTTTTGATACAATATCTGATACAACAGATGATCCAATATATATCAATATACATCAGAGATATGATACAATAAAATAGCAGCGGAAAGAAAATAGATAACATCTAGCAGTGGAACAATATAACTCTTAGATAGTCTTCAAGGAAGAACTCCGAAAATAACTGCAACTCCATTTCCAAGAATCAATCCAGCAATAGCTCGAACCCCCATAATATTGCACCAAGCTTAGCAAGACTAGTGCGATCCAAAGACTGAACTAACTCCAAATAATCCACTATATCTAACTATCTGAAAAACCCAACTCTAGACTGACTCGTGTAGAAAATAATGAGCACCCAGAGTTTAGGAAAGAAACAATAAACTCCGGATCAGTCGTGGGACTGGTGTGAGCAACAAAAACAGTTTATCTTTTAAAAACAATCAAAGAAAGAATTCTAAAGTCAATTCGCAATGCTTTTGAAAAATGAGACTACCATAAGGCCTCCCGCATACACACACAATGCAAACGCAGAATCGGAGGAGATTTCTCCTTATGATAGTCAAAGATGCTTGATACGCATTAAAAGAAACATTTGATATTATTACTAGTGCATAGTGTAGGAAAAATTCATTTCGAAAGTAGAATATAAATCTTAGCCAACATACGACCATTATCGTATGCCTACTATAGCTACCATCTAAATAGTGGTGACCACCATAAGTAAATGGCAGGTCCTACAACTAATACCGTACCGGGTTTCGTATTGGGAATTGGATTTCCAACGAATGATCAGGCCAAGGAACTTCCCATTGCCACATGAGAATGCCTCTGGATGGACATCCCCGAGAACCAAACCGGATCTCTACCAACACAAGGCCGGGTTACCCCTAACTGATTAACAACTGACCGAATATGCCATCCCCCGGTCCTTTGGGACCTTTATCCAAGAGCTCTCTAATCAATTCACACAATCATAACAAAGTGTTTTCAACATGAGTAAGTATCTGGGCTCCATACCATGATACCACCCTTTTCCAGAAGGAAATGCACATATCCTAAAGGGCGCTACCCCTCATAACCTTGCTGCTTCTTTCCTGTTTTGACCATTCACGGGGTGTGAGGCTCGACGAAGTCACGTCCACAAAAACATACTTTATACAAAAGCCATGCTTTGGGTCAACAAATGATCATAGAAATGATCACCAGGATAGACGATCAAACAAATGATCCTATCACAAATAATCAACACAATGATCATTTCACAGCAACACTTAGTATGTCACATTACCAAATTGGGAATATATCGCTGATAACCATCAACTATATAACCTCTGAGCTCGTACATCTCAGAGAAGGGTGTTAAGCTAAGAGAATAAATTCTCCGCCACCAACAGAAATATATTTGAAAGAAATCGGCTTTATATCTCAATTTGTAATGTCAGACATACAATCCATACAAGTCTGTTCTGGGTTCGAACAGAACCGAAGGTACTTCCAAAGAAGTCCTTGCAATCCGGATATTCACAATCCCGATCGGATTTCCCATCACTTAGGGAGTTTCTATACCGGCGCGACTCGGTGCAGAAACAATCGATAGGTCATCCTATCGCTTTCGCAAATACCCGGTCTTCATCACCGATCTTCAAATGCTATCCATAACGACGTATCACATATTCAGAATGGGTTATACGACACAAAGGTCCTTTCCCGGTTAAACCGAATAGTGAGCATGATATTTCAAAAACAAATGGATAATGGGATTTCAATTAAGTCACAACTTAATAATTTAAACTTTCTTTCAAATGGTTTAATCCAATTACCGTTTCAATCTTTAAACAAAAAGATTCGTTTTCACAACCTTTAACGGTTTTAAACAATTTTCACATTTTAATCTTTTAAATAAAAGATTCATTCACAGATTTTCCAAATCAATTTTTCATTTCAATTTGATTAACTCGTTAAATCTTTAAATCAAAGATTTAACTTATAGCCTTCAAAACAATTTCATTTCAATTTGATTTAAATAAATCATCAATTTAAATCTGTTAAAAAAAATAAACAGATTTAATTCATAGCTTTCAAAAAGAATTCATTCATAACTTAGAAAAATCATTTCTCTATTCAATCTTGAAATTCCCCTAATTAACTGGAATCTCAGTTCTTATCTAAAAGTGTTTATCATTTGAAAACAACAGTTTTCATTTTGGAAATCTGATTCATTTATACGAGTTGAAATCCTTAGGTTAAATTCAAATTCCCAAAAATAATACTTTAAAAAAAAAATGATTTAACTCATAATGACTAGTATAATATCATTAATCCCTAGTTTCAAAATACAGAATTCAATTTGAATATTGAATTCAAATTTAAATTAAAACACTTAATCCAGTTATTCAAAATAAATTTCCATCTTTGAAATTCCATTTCAAAAAGCTTTTTACTTCTATTCCAATTCCATTTCCAAAAAATTTGAATTTAAAAATTCAAATTTTAACTATTTCAAAAATCTGTGACTTAACCGATTTCCTCGTGAAATCCATAATTTTGTGTGTATGGTGTGCTCCAGGGGTTTAACACAATAGTGCAACAGCATTCAATCATCATAAATCAAAACACAGAAAAATAGTTGATAAGCGATATAAACTATAACGTTTATCGCTCATTCACAGATTCACAGATAATATGCATATGCAAATAAATATACACAGCTCAATCTACAGAACAAAATACCACAAATCAGATAGGATAATCAATTCAAGGCATTTCATACAGTACAATCATTCATAAGTATTCAATAAACATTTATAAGCAGGATTAATTCATTATTAAATCCTGATTTATTCAATTTATTTCTAAATTTAATTCAATTACCTATGAGCTAATCATCCAATTCCTGATTTATTAATTTCAAATCATTTGATATAATCAGTTAATTAAACACTTTAATTAGTTATATTATTTATAATTAATCATATTAATTAAATTGACTTTTAAACCAATTATATAATTAATTAACTTCTTAATTAATTATTTCAAGAAATTTACGATTTAATTACTTACCACTAAGCAATCATCTCATAATAACAAATCATTAATCACCAATTTATCTTTATCATTGATTAAATCAAAATATTCAATTTAATTACGATTAGTAATTAACCCCTTAATTGTTTTCATTAAGTAATTAACAATTTACAATTGATTATCTTAATCTATAAATCCAATTAATTATCGAAATTAATCACATTAATTTAATTACTTAATAATTTCTAGTTAATTATCTTTATTAACTAATAACATTTCTTTAATTTCTTTCTTAAGAAATTATCTTAGATTAATTCTTTATTAATCATTTCTAATTTTAAATTAATCTAATCATTTATTTATAAATTAAATAAATAAGTCATTCTTAATTATCTTACTAATTAAATCACTTAAATATCTTAATTTTTCTAAGATAATCCATTTACTTTATTAATGACTTCATTAAAGTGGATTTAAACATTACGTTTTCAAATTTAGTTTCAATTTCCATTTTAAATTTAAGATTTTGATATTTAATTTTAACCAAATCTAAGTATCAATTTATAAACCTATATAAGAAAAGTCCTAACTAATTTACTTGAATTTTTATTTGAAATTTAAGTCTTAACATACATTTCTTTTTAACTTGCCAATTCAAGTGAAAACCAATTATATAACTTTTCATTGGAAATTCTTTTTATAAAAGAACTTAAATCAAAATCTAATTCAAATATTTATTTTAGTTCATATCTAAACACTTTAATTTAAACTTGGCTTTGAAACTTTGATTTAAATCTTTTATTTTATTTATAATTTGAAGTTAGGTTTTAAAGTATATGACAGAAAACAGGTTTAAACCTGTTCCAGTCTTCGACCCGAGCCAGAAGCAACTTGCTTCGAGTCCCAAAACCACTTTACTCGAGCAAAACTCGAGTTCTTCCCATTTTTCCCCCATGTCACTCACCCTTCCCACCTTCTTCTTCTTCTTCAGTACTTATCTTCTCCTCTCTTTTTCTTTAAGTTATAAAACTGCCCACTCTAAACTCTCACGCGTGCCATCCAGTCAAACTCGAAAAGAACCCCACCACTGTTTCGAGTCCCTCAGTTCCATGCTTCCCCAATACCACTTGAATCATTTAAACTGGAGAAAACAAAACCCAGTACTTCTTCCCAAACAACACACCCTTCCAGACACACGAGTGCACAGGTGCACGTGCACAGTCGCACGGCGTCGCTCCGGCCGCCATCGCGATCCTCTGCAAGTCGACAACAATGCTCACAAGCCTCGCGACCCCTCAACCTCGTGAAAAAACCCATCAATCCAAATATGAAGTTTTGGATCCTGACCAGGCGAAACTCATCAACTAAAAACATCACGCATCACCACCACTGTCGATCTGACCCCCCGCCACTGCATCCAGACCCTCGCCGAAGTTCACTGCAACGATCCCCCTAGGTGCGGTAGCACTCGATCCTCCCCTGCCAGCGTACGAACCCAAGAACAATGGCGATAAAACTCAGCCTTTAAACCCTACTCCGATCGAATTCTAACACCACGGTGATAACAAAAATTATTTACCATTTTTTCTGAGATCAACGGCCTTCCAGCTATCTTCGCTGGCAACCTCGATGATAATAATTACATCGATCATCTGAAATTGATGATTTAAGCGATTTCGATCAACTCGCAATTTACCCCCAAATACAAACTTAAAAATTTTGAGAGGATTTTCAAAAATCATGATTTTGTAATGCAAATTCATTTCTATGATCAAAATTCGAAACTAAAATGTTCGAATATAACTTAAATTTCTAATCTTTCCTGTTACTTCCTATTTGGTTTGAATACAAAATATTTTCTTCTGAAATTACCTTAAAAAAAAGGACATTATAATATTATAAACGTCTTCTTTTCAGGATTCATGACTTGAATCGTTTAAACAAAGAAGATATAGATTTTTTTTCTTTCCTTGAATTTATACCTGTAAACCAAGGACAGATAGTAGTATGTCTGTTCACAGACAAATACATACAACACTTACATATTTAAACTTAAATATAAACATATTGGCCCCCTTCCAAATATCTCTCATCACCTTACTATCACAACATCAAGTCATATTAACAATTTAAAGGTTAAAACAAAAGTTTACTCACCTGTCTGAGAAGAAGAACAGAGCATACTTAAATTTGAAAATAGCCTGCATTTTTTTTAAAAAAACTGGAAATGGCATTGCTTTTGATCCTAAATCTTCTTGCTTTTGTTTTTTTTTCTTTTCTCAGTTTTGAAGAATGAACTGTAATGATACTTTGATGTGTATATGAAGTTAAAGTATACAGTTTTGAAGTCCTTTGCAAGTACAGGATGCAACTGTATGGCTGAGGTGCATTAGTTATGGGCTAGAGATATAACATTATGTACTTGTTGCTTTGTACTTAGATACTTTTATTTGCTTGCTTTGTTCTTGCTTGTCTCGGCTATGATGATAGCAGTATGGTGAGCTGCAGCTTTGTCTTGACAAAATGCTTTGTTTATTTATATTTTTATTTCCAGGCTCTTGTATTGCTTTTGCTTTGTTATATTAACTTGTTTCATATTTTACATTGTATATAGTTACTTTATTTTGTTTGATTTGTTTTATAAACTTGTACAGTTTGTTTATGTCTTTTTATACTTACTTTCTATTTGCCTGCATATTTATGTATTTGTTTTGTTTATTCTTTGCTTTGCATCACTTCATTACAGGCTACACTCTTTATTTATACAAACCTGGTACATCTTCTTTTGTACTTTGCTTTAGTTAATTATATGTTTATTGTCTTCTTGCCTGCACACTTGTCTTTGTTGTATACAATTGTTAATACCACACTTCATATATTGGTTATAAATTAGCACTTTATAATGTAAATAAGTTTCTATTTTAATTATGTTGTTAAGTTATTAGTTAATGTTTTTACTTACTTCTTATTTTCAGCTGAGTATACATATTGCTTTGTAATTTTTAATGAATAACATGTTGTTAGATTTAATTAATTTGTTTCTATGTTCTACTTTGTTTTGATTCATACTTTGCTTATTTATTTGTTTTGAATCCTTATTGATTATATTTCATATGTCAATGTTCTTATTTTTATTCATAGCTTAAGTATGAATTATTTTACTTTACAAAATAAGTGAACTTCTATTTTTATTTTACTCTTATTACTTTTGTAGACTACTCCATTGGTATTATTTTGTATTGATTTATTAATATGAGATTAAGATATATATATATATATATATATATTTACTTTATATTGTTATATCTTATATTTTATTTACTTCCTATTTATTGTCTTGTATTTATTATTATTAAACCATTTATTTGAGATTTAAATTCAAATCAAAATATATATATACACACACAAGATTTTATAATTTCAAATTGACTCATATATACCCAAATATACATATATATATATATATATATTCACATATATACCTATACATACAATATTCAAAAATTTAAATGATTTATATAGAATATATTTGAACTCGGGGAAACTCACATCACTATTTATAATTAATTTTATAAATTTTTATTCAAAATTTCATTTAATCATTAATTTAAATTAAATAAAATCTAGGGTCGTTACATTGAGAGTCCAGCGAGCCGATCTGTCTATCTCTTTGCGACTTTATGGTTTAGCTTTCTTTCATGCCTCAAAGCCGAATTTCTACAGCTTTTCATTGAGAACTTCAAACTTGATGGATCGACACTGATCGATGTACTTAGTTAAAATTCTTTCGTTTTCCTTTGTAATGCTTCGTACTCGATCATCAATGAATTTATTAGTCATCGCATTGAAGCTCAATATCATTAAATTGTCATTTGCGAAAACTCGTGGATCCGGTTCGAACCTACCTAATGCTGGTTCATGCAACTCCATATCCAAATCCACTTTGAACAGATTCCATAAACACATATGCAAGTTGCAACTTGCCAAAATGCATGATAACAATAGTAGAAAATAAGGAAATATCCAAATGGCAGTTCTTAGTAAAGTCTCTCATCCATGCAGCCTCACCTTTTCTAGTATCGTACTGCCATGACACAAAATTATGCACTAGGTAACCCAACCCTTGGGCTCACTCTCCCGTGATCATATCACGCCACTTGATCCTCAGACATCAAAAATCACATTAGAAATCCAACTTTCTATCTCGGGAAATCATCAATTAAATAACAATGATGCTGTTTCAACTGCCTGTATGATGATGGGACGGTAAAGATTGGTCAGGCAAATCCTATGGAGAAATCCAAATTGGAGAATAACTTTGAGAGAAGGAAAGCGAAGGAAAAAGAAAGATCCACTTGGAATTATGATGATACTGCTGCGAAGCTCCGTAGGTAAGGAGATAATCTATGGCAGTGTTGTAGATTTGGGCAAACATGTTGATTTCCTTTAGTCTTTTTATTTTATTTTTAATTTTTTTACTAAGGCCTTATTGGTTACGGTAGCTATATTATTTGTGTGTACATATGATTGGTGTGATTTTATGGCAGTTGAATTGTTAGTACAAAATCTATGAACATGGACTAATCTGTTAGTTCTAAATTTTAGATGG
Organism: Allium cepa; assembly: GCA_030765085.1. Taxonomy (NCBI): domain Eukaryota; kingdom Viridiplantae; phylum Streptophyta; class Magnoliopsida; order Asparagales; family Amaryllidaceae; genus Allium; species Allium cepa. The sequence continues at coordinate 571,157,677 of CM060937.1, read as the reverse complement.
GTAATTAGGAGTCGATTTAGGAAATGGAACAATATTCTCCTAATTCGTAGGATTTGTTACCATTTTTTATTTCCCTATCTTGTCGATAATATGACTAAATACCGAAATAAGCCCCAAATGTTGAGACCATTTCTATGAAGATCAAATCAAATTACAACTCTTACTTTCCGTGTAATTTAATATTTCCTTCTAAGTTGTAGAACTATTTACTTATATGGGCATGATATATACAGTAGAGTTTTATGTATGTTTGAAGTAAACACTAAAGTTAGCCCTGCATTCTTAGGAATTGGTGAACTGCAAGAACTCTTAAAGCAGTTTATTATCACATGTATTAAAATAGTCAAGAGCAACCAGTGAAAAGTTGGGAAAGGAAAAGATGATTATATTCTCACGTACTTATGTTATGATGCTTCAATCTGCAGAATTAAATTGGAAAAAAGTGTATGAATTGCAGCAGGTATTCATCATTTATTACGAAGATAATGCATGTACCTTTTGTGCCGATTCTTCATACTATATTAAAAATACTTTCCTTTCTTATATACCTAAGTTAATTTAAATAAACTGAAATGGATGGATCTGAGATTGAGATCAGGTCAAAAATAGGATGCTCATCAACATGACTTTATATTAGATCTAATCACAAACAAACTAACAAAAGGAAGTTAACTCTGCTAGAGGTCAAACATATGCTATCGTAGACTATCATCTTTTTCATTTGACCGCATAGTCGATCATCTTATCATTCGAATTCGCACAAATAAAAATACTATATATGCTTCAGTTTTAAAGTAAAAGATGTTCCGGTTTATGACATGTGTACTACTAAAAGCAATCAGAAATTTTTTTGGCTACCTAGCCAATGGTCACCGTAGAAATTTTATTTATGTGCTTCTAATGCCATGCACTATTTTGTTCTATCAAGTAGGCATCCAAACATTGTTCGGTTGTTTATCACTATACCACATTGAATGACCATTGAAAACCAAAGTGCATAGCTATTTATCGTCATGCAATAATGAACGGTAGTTGAAAATCAAAGTTGCATAGTCCGTTATGAACGAATGAAAAAAAATCAAGTTTGGTGTTGGATAGCATAAAAAATAATTGATATTTATTAAAAATTTCTTGGTATCCAAAAGCATAATTTTGGGTGTCAATAGCAACACACCTATGGCGTTCACACATACCTCATTTAATCAGTTTATAATATTTTTGTGTCCAAATTTCTATTATTAGATTAGATTTGGCAGCAAGATAAAATGCAGTAACTAGGAAGTTATGTTTCCATACTCGTAGAGCAGAAAACATTTATTTTAATTTGCATCAAAAGGTTGGAACATATTAATGGAATGTGGAGAGGCAATGTTATTGGGATGTAGAGAGGCAGGGTTGTTTGGGGCTTGGTAAATAAAATAAATAGTGGTTCAATACAACTTTAATTTTGTGTTTAAATTTGAAGCTAACTCATTTTTGGGCCAAATACAAAATTTATGGTTTTGATGTTTCATAGTTCAGCATTTTGTCCATTAAGCTGCAGACTTGCTTCATATAAAACTGCAATTCACAAATACTTTAGATGTTACTGCTTGATTTAGGCCATAAAAACGTGCCAAGTTTACCGTTAAGGACAATTATAGTGACTTTGCTGGGGATCAAACCCAGAGTCTCTGGTTTCGTAGACCAGCGCCTTATCCATTTGGCCACAGAGTCACTTGTCCATTGTTTGAATTTTGTATAAAATAGAATACAAAAAATACTTTTATATGCTTTTACATTAATGGGGAGACATCTATGTTTTTTATATCATGACACCAACATATACCCGATTCGCTGGTATGATTGAAATTGCTTATTTTCACTTTTTAAGATGTATTTCTCTGGGTTTTTTGATGCAGAATTGTATTATATATTTAATTTTGTGGTAAAATAAGATACTTAAAGAAGACACTTTAAACTCATTGAGCCACAAAGAAACATATCATAGGATGCATTCATTGTTAAGCGAACGGGAACACATAAGGAGCAATTTGAACGGGGAATGAACGAAGAAAGTTCAGTGAAAGGGATTGTGTTTTGTGCTATGAAATGGCAACAAAAGGAGCATCAAAATGGCATCTAATGTGGTAAGTTAAGGAAGGTGAGGAGAAATGAATTGTTTAAGCTTGTCGTGTAGGGTGCATCTGTTATGATTGTCTCGCATGTTGCAAAGTGAAACGGCGGTTTAGAATTGAAATAGTCCAATATCGCTAAATAACTTGAAGAAGTGTTTAAATATGAGTTGAGAGACACGTAAAATTGAAGATTTCTTTTGTTACAATAAATTATGTGTCAACCCATAGGCATACGCCACATGCTGAAGATGGAAAGCTTGGTTCGACTATCGTTACGTAACAAGTGGTATCAAAGCAGAATGTTACGAACTAGGCTATGTAGACAAACAATGCTCTCAAAGTACTCCAAATGGATGCGAGTCAAGGAGGAAATTGTTAGGATTATCTAGAACGTTGCAAAGAGAATGGTTTGGAATTTGAATAGTCCAACATCGCTAAATAACTTGAAAATGTGCTGTATAAATATGGGTTGATAGTCACATAATATTGAGAAATTCCTTTTGTTATAATAAAGTGCATGCTAATCCATGAGTATACCCCACGTGCTAAAGATTGGAGTTTGGTTCGACTACCGTTATACAACAGCATCAAGTATGAACAAATCAATTTTCTCATGTTCCAGCAACGAAGAAAATGGAGCTTTTTCCCCTTTCAAAGCGTCTAACGCCGCAAAAAGTTGACCTACCAATTAAAGTCTACCGACACCCTTATTGTTCAAATTTGTATGAAATATAATTCACAATATACTTATATATGCTATTACATTAATATAAAAATGTATATGTTCTACATTATAACACCAACATATACCCCATTTACCAATATAGTGTTAAATTTTGGTGATACAAAATCACAAAACGAGGGAAATAAATATGCAAAAGAAAGAAATAGAAGATTTTGTTTCCTCTAATTAATCGACATATTTGAGTATGTTTATTTCTCTCTCTAATTGGCTAATCAAAATATTTTTTGCCATTTAATGTTAACTTGGGCATTAAGTAATTGATTATATAAATAAAGACCAGAAGAGAGGGTAAAAATGTGGTGGAAAATCTATTTGCTAATTTTCTCTTCTTTATCTTTGTTCTTTTTCTCCAACAATTTTAGCCATATAGATATTTGCTCTCTTTCTCAGTTTGGTTATTGATTCAATAGTATTTGGTTTACTTTAGCTTTGTTCTATTAATTGTAAATAAAATTTTGATAAATCAATAAAGTGGGGTGTTGAGTAGAATATTTTGTGTTATTGGGATTTCAATTCCGTCTTGTTTTCAATCCAAATTATCTCTTTGTGATTTGGGTGACAAAGATCCTTTGATAAAAGTTTCGCCAAAGCGCTACTATTTTCATAACAGTTTGGTATCGGAGCACAGATCATCGCAAAGTTTAGAATAATTTTGTTTTGAAAATTATTGATTTCGGATATAATTTTGTTTTCAAAGATGGCTATCTTGGATGAGAAAAATTGGGTTATTTGGAAGCCTAAGATGGACGATGTTCTATACCTCGATGATCTTCATGATCCGATTGATGGAGATGGAAAAAAGTGTAGATGAGGGAAAATGGAAGAAGATGGATAAGAAGGCGATTGCTTTGATTCGCCGGTATCTTGAAGATTTAGTTTTCAATCATGTGGCTAGTTTTGATTCCGCGAAGGCTTTTCTAGTTCGAAAGTTGGTACAACTGAGATTAGATGAAGAGAAGTCTATTGCAAAGCATTTAAATGAATTTCAAGATGTAATAAATCAATTGGCAAATATGAAGGTCAATTTTGATGATGAATTACAGACTATTTTATAAGTGAGTTCTCTTTCAAAAAGTCGAAAAACTTTGGTTATGTCATTGAATAATTCCAATGTTAGTGGAACCATCTCTATGGAAACTGTTGGAAGCAGTCTTCTGAATGAGGAGCTTAGAAGAAAAGGGTCAGGTATGAAATCCATTCAAAATGAGGCTATGGTGGCAAGGGACTCGAAGAAAGAAACAATTTGAAAGGAGGGTGCTAATGGTAAAGGTGTTATCACTTGTCATTATTGTAATAAGAAAGGTCACATACACAGCAAATGTTATGCTTATAAAAGAGATTAAGAAAAGGCTGCACATGGTGATACTAGTAGTGATGCACATGCATGTTTTGCTGAAGGCACCGATATTGATGCTTCTTGTGATGTCCTCTTTAGTGAAAATAAGCCTTGGAAGATGAATTCGGGAGCCAGTTTCCACATTTGTAGAGATGTGAAATATTTTTCTTCTCATGAGAAGAGGTCGGCATGATTAGGACAACTAAAGGAGAAAAACTACCGATTTGTGGTATTTGATCTATCCGATTTCGTATGCATGATTGTGTGGTTAGAGAAGTCTCTGGAGTGAGACATGTACCCACTTATATTCGCATAATCTTATTTCTCCCGGTCAGTTGCATCACCATGGTTGCACTTATGAGACCCAAGGTGGAGTTTTGAGAGTGAAGAAAGGAAGTCGTGTAAGGATGAGAGGAGTATTGGAAGAAGGAAATTTTTATAGCTTGGTTGGTTCTGTAGTCGACAATGAAAAGCGAGTGACGGTTGAAAGACCTAGTTTACAGCAAGGTAGAGAAGTTAATGTGCTCAGTGCTTATGATTCTAGCATTGAGGATCATATTTTAGACAGGGTTTAAATGTTGATGATACTCGAGGGATTGATGGTGATCAGGTAATGAGCTCAGATCGAATGATAAACGGGTGCCGAATTGCAAAATGCACAAAGACAAGATGGAGATCTTTCTGGTATTACAAATGTTTTTGAGACCGGATTTGTGTGGTGCACCTCATATGGGAGATGCATCACTTGCAGACGGTGGTTGAGGTCTGTAATTTAGTGTGGTTGAGATATGGAGATTTATAATAGATCTAGATATGGCATGCTTGATATGTTGGAGATATGTGATTCTGCATCAAGGTGGAGTGTTAAATTTTGGTGATACAAAATCACAAATAAAGAAAAATAAATATGCAAAAGAAAGAAAGAGAAGATTTTGTTTTCTCTAATTAATATATGTATATTTGAGTATGTTTATTCTCTCTCTAATTGGCTAATCAAATTATTTTTTGCCATCTAATGTTAACTTGGGCGTTAAGTAATCTATTACTTAAATAGGAAAAGAGAAACCAGAGCAGTCTTCTGCTGCCATGTGTCCTTTTGGAACCACTCCGTTTCCTTTTCCATCTTCTCTTCGTTAACCGTTCCTCTCGCCATCCCCTAACTCCTCTCCGTTCGTTTCAATTTTCAACCCACACAACCGCCTAACATTTGCCTCCACTTTCACTCTCCCCTCTCCTCAACGTCCCCCCTCCTCTTCCCATCCAAGATCCATAAATCCACACTGACCATGGTGTTCGCTTTGGGTGTTCTGCCGCCCCTTTTCCCAACTGCCCACACTCGGTTTTCCTACTCTATGCGCTTTACTCCACATCTGCCTGCGTACCTGCCCTCCAACAGAGACTATGTAAGCATGTATTAGCTCGGGTAAAAAGAGACCAATTGGAGAAGGTAACTCATTTTCCCTTATCCTACTCTGTTTTCCAACAGATCTGTGTTACGCATTATGTCATGATTCAAATGCTTGGTTGCTAAGAATTTGTTCAAAATAAATGTGGTTGAAAGCTATATTCTGAACAGGCTTATTCTCATCGACAAAGAATAGGATATTGAGCTATAATAATGTTTCTGCAGAGGCACTTGCATCTTTTGAACTGTTGTAAGGATCAAATGCTGGAATAGTAGATTAGGCTATAAATAATGATTTGTTAACGCTAAAATTTGAACGCTAACACCCCGGTGTATGAGTTGTAGTTGTGAAAGCACCACCCGACGACTCGGGAACAGATTACAAGCAGATAATAGCAGAAAAGCGGTAAACAGCAACAATTTTATAGTGGTTCGGCTTAAGGGTATAGCCTACGTCCACTTTAAGTACTTTTATTAATAATCTCGTTACAAGCTGATACAATTCTTCCCAAATACAATACACTTTGAATTACAAGAGACTTATAACAAGTAGCTTAAACTTCGATGAAAATGAGAGTTTTCGAATCCATGTTGGATGTATGTGATCGCTTCTTGAAGTTGTTTGTAGCGTTCTTAATGTCTTGAGAGCTTCAAGTGTTGGATTGGATTGGTTTGGAATGCAGCAGAGCAACGGCGTTTGAAGGAAATGAGCCAAAAGTCCATTTCTAGTTGGAGCTAGGGTCGTATTTATAGGCATTTCTCGGAATTAGGTCATGACTCGTACACGACTCATGATGAGCCATAACCCGTTCACGACTCACAGTAGGTTGCGGCCGACCTACTGGATTAGCTCACTGCTTGGTTCAAAGCTAGGCTCCCATTTAGATGAATAGCATAAGTCCTGAGCCGTTCACGAGTTAACCAGTGCAACCTTCCTTGATGTTAGTATGAGTCGTAGAGTTATCTCATTATAAGTCGTATGTCGTCATAAGTCGTATGTCGTCATAAGTCGTATGTCGTCAACGAGTTATCTCATTATAGCACGGTATTGAACTTGTCTCTGAAGTCTTAGGTCGTATCACCTTTATGTCGCATACCTCTTGAGTCGTAGACTTCCATAAGTCGTGACATTCCTCAGGTCGTTAATGTTCTTAGGTTGTGAAGGCCTTAAGTTGTAGATCCTTATCTCGTAGACTCCTTAACTCGTAGAGGCCTTAAGTCGTAGATCCTTATCTCGTAGACTCCTTAACTCATAGAGGCCTTAAGTCGTAGATCCTTATCTCGTAGACTCCTTAACTCGTAGAGGAAACTGGGTTAACATGATTTATTTCGTTTTTATTTTACTGTTAATCTCCAGTTTATCATAGTTTATGAACTTAATTAAGATAGGAAAGATAAGAGATAAAGCAACTTCAAACTTTCATCCACTGACAACTTATATGAGAAAAGAGGTTTTTATCCAGTTTAAAGTAGACATAATATCACCAGAGCATTATATGCACCTAAACTACCTTATTTGAGTAAAAACAGTGGTTGGATGTAGCAACCAAACAAGTTTATTTCAAAACTGTAAACATTAGATTTTTTTTCTCTTTTACGTTTTCATTACGTTTGAGAATCAATTTTACAGGTTTAAGATTTTTTGATGTTACTGAATTTTGTTACTTGCTAAAGTGTTTATGTTTCCAAATACTGATTTTCTTCGGTTGAAAGCCTTTTATGGAACCTGTTTTAATTTGAAGTAATTCAATGTTTGTGTGGTCATTTCTCAGTTTGGATCTTTCAACGACTTAGTATAGACAAATCTTCATGACGTGGTGCAAATGTTGCACTCCTCATACTCAACCACTAACAATAAATTAATTCTGTCATCTAATTGCAGTATTGTACTTTAACTGTAAATCTCATTTCCAGAATCAACTATCCATTGTTCTTCCGTTTAATTAGTTCATATTTTGATTCTTATGTTTAATTCTTTATAATCCAGTATTTCACTTTAATTACTATTAGGATGCATAACATCATGAACCTTGATTTATGATCTGTCTTTAGATGTAACTGTTTTAGATACATACTGAGCTGCTTAACACTATAATTTTAAGGAAGATAGTCTGGTTGGTTTAAAATTTTATAAAAGAATGTTTGTTGGCTATGTTAAATCAAGTGCAACTATAACCATTAGCTTTATAACTCACAATTAATTCTCTGTACAACTACATGAAATAGCATATTCTGTTTTCAATAAAAATGCTATAAACATGAATTCTATACTGTCTTACTTGCTTTGCTTTTGATCTTTATCAAATCTATTACTTAAATATAAAAGCACAATCCAGACATTGATGATGTGGCAACACTAATTTTTGTTATTTCAAACTGTTGAAAGGTATGAGAAATACAGTATACTATTAAGTCATTATATTTAAGATTTTTGTGTGCAATAATATGATCAATATGATAATTAAGTATTGAAGGAAATGACTTAAATAACCAGTGGAACATGATGTTTGAATAAGGTAAATGCATTCTTATCAATAGAATATGTATATTTTGTTCTTATAAGCTTACATTACTAACTAAATTACCTCAAAATGTTATACTGTCTTCGCATAACATTGCAAGTTATCACATGAACTGGAAATATATTCTTCTTTATCAACTACGTGCATTCATTATACTATGAACAAATCGATTATTTCAGTCTTAGTACTCAATTTACTTAAATGTTTCAGATATCGTGTGACTTTGGATATACATGATGCCATCATGTCAGTAACTATAACTGCATTTGCTAACAATAAAGCTAGAAGATGGAAAGATTTTTGGCCATTTTCCTATGTATTGTGACATAAAATATTAGAACTTCCAAACTCCTACCTTTTAACTTTTTTTTGTCTCTAAACTCGCTTTCCTCATCTTTCGTTTCCAGACCTTATAGAACGGTTCAATTTGATAAATAAGTTGTAGCAATTATAGACTAAAATGTTGATGAGCTGCTTAATATTTCAGACATGGTTAGGCGGACTCAATACTATTCATCTATATTTAACGTGTGTGAGATTTTATAGGAAAATGAAGTAGCAACGATTCAGAAGATTTCAAACAAAATGGTGGGACTGGCGCGGTATGTTAGTTCAGGTTGACAAACTTTGAAATCAAAATATTACCAAGGTTTTAAGTGCGAGAAGAATAAGTACACAAACAATAGGTAAGCATGCAAATGTACTATTGTTCGAACAGAACGTTATAGTATGAGTGCATTATGCTTTTTTACAGATATGATATTAGTTAATGATTTTTTATATGAACCAAGATAGCATGAATATTGATGGATAACGGTTAATGAATGAGCCATAAATGATGTTAAACAAGAGCTAAATGACTGCAAAATTGAATGCATGAGTCAGGTCAATGTGTGCCCATTTTGTAGTGTACCATTTGTGTTTTAACGTTGTCTTGGAAATGTCATCACGACACTTGATTTAAGACTCTGAACGGATTGCAATATTAAAGAGGCTTTTCCCAAGCTGTTGGTGCCCCAGTTTCTCAATTTATCTGGCACGCATTTCTTTTTTTATATCTTAATTGATTGATGAGAGAATGGAGACATAAAAGATAGAAAAACTATCCATCCTTCTGCAATTTTCTTTAAAAAATGCTAGGGTTAACAAACGCTTAAAGTGAGTGTGCTTCCACTCTAGGCCAGCTATGAATTCAATCTTATTATGTTTTTTCATACAAGTTCAGAGTTGAAATTTTCAATATCCTCTAGGTGGTAAACTGTCTTACTTGCTTTGTTGTTGATCTTTATCAAATTAATATATGTGATTCCACTAAACAAGAATAGAAGATGTTGAAATCAGTAGAGCTTGATATCAGTATACTCAATTGGAAAAGTTATATATAGTATTTTCAGTGATATATGCAAAATGTTAGCTGTTGGTTATATGATGAACGAGTAGACGCTGCATCAGTAACAAGATTTTTGCGGTTGGATTTTATAGTCTGGTTTACAGCCAACACCGTACACATTAGATCCGTCATAAATAGCTTGAACACCATGTACTTTACAGGTTAGCAGTTCTGCATGAACATTTTCACTTGGTTTGTAACTTGATGTATAATATACTTCCAGTTAAATAAAAATGTGCCACCGTTTCCTACACTCTTTCTTCTATCGTGCATACTTAAGTCGCTACAAATGGCATGTTAGTTGATATTAAATTATACAGTATTTTTATTTCACTCATCATCATCCTAATATGCCCTTTTATATGTAGACAGTGAATAAATTTATGGACAACATAGTTGATATATCAACTGGAACCCTGTTCATAACACAACTTTATTTTAATTGGCAATTTATCTACAAAGCGAACACATGCACGTATATTACTGTTTATCAATTGGGTTCAGAAAATTAACTTCATCAGACAGCCCGCTAAATAAATTGGTGTAGGTCCTATCAGTTATCTCCACTTATTTAAAACTAAGTTAAGTTAAAGTTAGGTGTGGTGTGGTAGTTATTGTCATTTTCATGTAGTTATTTACTATTGTTCCACTGTTCAAACCCACTACGTAAAATAACTACACCCACTTTATTAAAGTAAAACCGTACATACAACTGTCCTTCAGATTGCATTGTAAAAATGAATTAGTTATATAATCCTCACTTCACCACTATAAATAATTCAAATGGTACTTTTACACCATACCTACTTCAATGTCAAATCTGTTGATTAATGTAGGCTAATGTAAGACTAATCACTCCAAGGCACGAAAAAATCGTTGTCTTTCAAGAATGTTTTCCCCTTCTTTATCACAGCGGGTAGAACGAAAACCTTCTTTCGGGATACAATGGAGATTAATCTGAGCAAGTTATGATTACTTGCTCAGATCAGAAGAAACACTCAGAAGTTTCTCAGACGAGTTTGATATAGAAGAAAAAAGAAGAAGTTGTAGACTGCGTTGATGGAATGCTCAGTTATATAGGGAGTAAGTGTCTATTCGAACGGTCGCGACCGTTAGAAAACGGTTGTTACCGTTGGTTGCCCCCTGGACCCCTGCGACCTGACCGGGCAGGTCGAACCCCATAGCGGGGGCGTTGCCCCTACACCCCCACCTTGGAGGGTTGCCAACCCCTCCCCCCTCGTAGGGGATCTTATTTGAAAAAACATTCAACAAAATCGTTGCCTTCTACTTTGTTCTACTCCCATGGTACGTTAGCATTAAACATTCATCTCCTCTCGCTCCCCATTCACTGTACGAAATACACATCACTCCGCCCCTCTAACTTCTATGTCACTCTGTTCAGTACGGGGCAGTAAATTTCTGTCTGCTTTCCTACTTTGCAACCTATATTCTACTTTTCTACGACCATTATGTTATACCCTATTGTTAACTCTTTCTCAATTATGCTTAACAGATATAAGCATGACCAACATATTTCAGCTACTCTCCGACTAAACCATCGGTTCTAACTGAGATTGCTTCCACGTCAGACTGTCCATGATGTGGAATTCAATCTCCAAAGTCGCAAAAGAGGTTTACTCCACTAATCTTCAACTTCTTAATGTAAAGGTTCGTTTTCATCCCGCTTGATATGTTTACACCATATTTCTCGATTACTTTTATGCTGCAATAAGATAAAACTGTATTCCATCGTAGGGTAACCAAAAGCATGCTATCGTGCCAAAGAGTTTGTTAGACAAATGCTTACAAACGTTCGAAGAACAGTGTTTATACGAGATTAAAACATCAATGTCAACCCTTCCCAACCTACCTACCGTCCTATAGATGAGGATTTGATGATCATCTTCCGTCAAGATACCCAAGTAAAAAAGGCTGCCACCTACGACATACAATATTCCTAGATACAAATTTGATTTTGTTGATGATGACACTCTCGCTCAACGCATAGATAATGTGGCTCGACTTACAGGTGAACACTAATTCCATTTTACTATTTTCCATGTAATATTAATCCACCCTTTCTGACTACATTATTCTACATGCTCTTAAATGTTCCCAATTTCTCAATATATTTTACAGATATCGATAGTGTTCTACGAAGCATTTCAGATGTTGCTCAACTCACAATAAGGACCGGATGTCAAACATCTAAGAGAGGGCTTACAGTTTGTAGTGGAAGTTTCCATTTTTAACGCTTTCTTATATTTATCTTCACTTATTTGGTTCTAAACACACTCCATTTAACTTTCATACAGTTCAAAAAATATATCTGTTACTTTGTGGGCTGAGAAGACAAACCTCCAATCTGTTATAGAGTATTATTATTGCAGTACACATGACGTGTAAAAAAATGATGTGAAATTTCGAACAAAATGTGGTTGGACATGTGCGTAAAGTTAAAATAGTGATTAATTTAGTTGAATTGAAGCACCTGTTAAGATGGCAATATTTTATTTACTGCAATCATGCCTTACATAAAACTCAGTTAATTGCTACCAGATTTCTCTGTTCTTAGTGAGCAGTTATAAACATCATTTGGAAACTGTTTTTTATCCACAAATGAATTGTACAGTGACAAAGGACGACGTATTTATTATTGATAACAGTAAACTCTTTGTTTTAATTACAATTGAAACACAACGTTCATCATATTCTCTACTACCTCTACTTGACGGTGCATCTTGATTGGGTTTCAATGCACCAACGATTGTTAACCCTGTTATATCAATTTGTCCGGCGCCTTTTCTAAATTTTACCGTCATTTACACAATGTCTAATTATCCATGTATAGTCAGTTACAAAACCAAAACTTATTTATTTTCAACAACAAACAGGTCTTCCACAAACTAGCAACAAATATATTGTCTGCAACCAAAAAGACTAAACACCTAAAGGCCCAACTTATTTCTAAATTTTTTCCACTTTTCCAACATCTATTTTCAAATCAAGCAGCATGGTATAAAAACGCGGCACGATGGGGAATAAAGGGGAGATGAGAGGACAAAGAGTGAGTTTTTAAAAACGAAATTTTATCATTCCTCGCTTTTTCAGGACTACCAAAATCTCTCTCTGACGCATTCCACGTCCCTTCCTCTACAAGCACTCTTTCCCACTGAAATACAAAATAAAAACTCAAAATTTAAGTACCAGCCAAACGAGCCGTAACAAATTCAACCTTTAACACTTTTCAACTACACATAAATAGATTTAGACTACATAAACTGAATTCAAAGAATATGGATTGATTTTCCTAACTATGGTTTTACCTTATTGCTTACAATACTACCTTCCTGCAAACGAATAACTGCAGAAACACTACTCTGCACTTTGAGTATGTCCCTACTGCAAATTTTTAACACTATTTTATTTTCTCGCAACAGTTTCCAAGTACCTCAATACTGAACATAACACTACAGGGGTTAAGAACTAGCACTGCAGATGATCTGTACATACTGCTTCAACAAACAATTGGACTACATTCATCTGGACCTACAATTACAGTGAAATGCTAGCACTGCCCGTGTGCGTAGCACGGGCCACGCACTAGTTGAGTATATAAATAAAGACTAGAAGAGAGGGTAAAAGTGTGGTGGAAAATCTATTTGCTAATTTTCTCTTCTTCATCTTTTTTCTTTTCCTCCAACAATTTTGGTCATATGGATATTTGCTCACTTTCTCAATTTGGATATTGATTTAACGGTATTTTGTTGACTTTAGCTTTTTTCTATTAATTGTAAACAAAATTTTGGTGAATCAATAAAGTGAGTGGTTGGGTGGAATATTTTGTGTTATTGCGTTTTGATTTCAATTCTATCTTATTTTCAATCCAAGTTATCTCTTTGTGATTTTGGTGATAAAGATCCGTTGATAAAGCATTCGCAAAGTGCTATTATTTTTATAACATATAATTGATATAGGTTATTGTTTGATACGTAATATGTATTTTGCTGGAGTTTTTTGTCTAGAATTCCGTTATAAATTTTATTTTGTTGTAAGATAATACGATGCACCATTTAATCCAACAAGTTTTTCCCGTACTTTACGTCAAAATATTGAAGCTAATCTATCTAAATGCCATTGGATGGTTATAGCTATATTGAGCCAAGTGTATATAATAAATTGCTGTTCAACATGATTTTCAATTTGTTTGAATTAAGAAAAAAAAATTAAAAAAAAACCTTGCCAATGATCAAACCCATAATCTTTGATTTTGTAGACCAACACCTATCCTTGAACCACACTGTCACTTCTCTTAATGCTTAAATCATAAAGTCACATTCATAATATAATATTATATACTACAGTTTAACTGATAAAAAGAGAGAGGATGTTTTGGATTACGATATTGACATGATTACCATTCTTTAATTATTGTTTTGTTTATAAATTTTTTTCTCGATTTTTTGGTTAAAATTCTATTATAGAGTGCACTTGGCGAATAGATTAAATATTTGAAGCTGGAAATAATGATTAAGGATGTCAATGTATATTTGAAATACATTCACATTCATATTCGAAAAATCAATAAATATCGAAAATCTAAAAGAATGAGTACACATGTGGATATGTCCAATTTTTTACTTGTGCTTTTAGATTTTTGTTTATGAGCGAACGAACAAAAATTTGATATCCATTTGATATCTACGACTGCGACTACGAAGTTATGTTATGCTAAAATGGTTAATATGAATATGAATATGAATATGAATATTACACCATATGTATCCATATCTTACGCGTCCATTACAAGGCCTAATTATGACGCTCTAATTAGGCCAACAATTATCTTCATGATATAAATCAAAATATTAAGGTTATCCTTTTGAATGTCATTGCCGACCCCACATGTTTGAAAATAATGGCTTAGTTGTTGTTGTTGTATCCTTTTGAATGTCATTGTTAGATTATAGTTATCTTGGGCTAGGTTGGTAAAACAAATTGCTAATCAACATGATTTTGAATTTACCAGTATAGTTATTTATGCAAAAAGGTACATTTTTTTTTAGACTTGACGTATGTTGTTTGCCTTTTTAAATAAATACACATGTATTTTTTTTAATATACTCATTATACATCACAATTAGTTCAACATGATTGATAAAGTTTATGTTTCTTTTACCAAAAGATATTCAACAAAGATTTTTTATCATTTCGGAAAATTATCAAGTATAGTGTTATGTGAATAGAGTGCAAAAATCAGTTTAGAAGTTCAACCTGAGTTTGAATTTATTGTAGTTATTTACGGGGATTGTAACCTTGACAAATTACACATGCTTTTTTGATTAGTACACTTATTAAATTATTTTGTGTAATTATTATACATCACCATTAGTTCAACAAGACTATTATAAACTATATTATTTTACTGAAAGATATGTAACAAATTTCTTTACGATTTCATAAAAAATCTTCTTACGTGAAAATTCTATTTTTTAAATAAATTATGTTATACTGGAAAACCTCTAAAGTAAAATTTGAAAAAATCATAAAGAATCTTTGGAGAAAATTTGTTTTCTCAGAAAACGTCAAAACCTTCAAAAAAAAGATTAATTTTTATGAAGTGTCAAAAGTTTGCAAAAACTATCGATACTTTTTTTACTGCAACTTCCCTCAAAACCTCGCAAACTAGTTACTTAATATATTTTTAAACAATTAAATATGGATAAAGTTGAGATATTATAGTTTAATAAAAAAGACTCGGTTTTTGTGTTTTTTTATGCTCAAATATTTCGAAAAATATTATTTCCAAGAAAGTTAAATTTTTAGAAACGGTTCAACTTTTAGAAAATAATAATTAAATATCAAATAATTTTTCTTTGAACTCAAATGTCGTAGAAAGGTTCAAGCCGTTTTAAGAAATATATTTAAGTTTTACAAATTTCCTTAAATTTCTAAGGAAGTTTGAAATGTCTTGGAAGACATTGAAGAAATTTTAAAGAGATTAAAAATCCAATTAAAATACAAAGAAAAATTAAAAGCTTAAAGTAACTCAAAGCGTTGGCAATTATCTAAAACATGTTATTCGGTAACAATAAATTTTCTAATCTTAAACTTTGAAATTAAGAAAGTAAAAAAGAAATATCATTATATATAATACTACAAATATCTGCTTAACATGTACTAATTCTTCAAAACCTTTCGTTATTAGGATAAATTAAAATAGTGAAAAAAAACAAAATTAATATGACTGTTAAATTATCGTTACCATTGGTTTTGATAATTTTTTACCGCTGCATTTATCGTTAGCTATGGTAAATTTACTATTACCATACCGATAGCATTGGTATACCGATATAGAAAAATATTGGTTACCAATTGTTTGATATTGGTGTGGTAATGAGAATTTACCATTACCATAGCAGCTCTAATTGGAATTGTGAATTCAAATAAGCATGTTATGTATAAATATGTTCTCAACTATAATTTTAAATGAGTTTGTATCAGAATATAAATCGAATCGAAATGGGAGAGAACCAATCTAAAATGGGATTTAATTTATAATATTTTAAGATTTCTCATAACTATGTGATAAACCATTGTTTCTGCTAATAGTTCTAGCATGTACTTATTTTAGGATGAGGAAGAGTTTAGTAATAAAAACAATCCTTTTCTTTGAACGGGCTAGAATGTTGCTAATAGTTTTGCGAGAAGCATGGGCCTAGCTTATATGATTTGTTAAGGGAAAGAGGTAAATGCCACTCTGGTTGATCTTCCTAATTTGAGTGCCTGCTTCTGGAATCTGTAGCATGTCTGTGAATCATTTTCGCTTCCTCTGATATTTAATATAGGTTGTAGCATGTCTGCTAACCATTTTTGGTGCCTCTGATATTTAGTATAACCTTTATTAGAAATGTTTAAGGGTGGCATAGGCGATATTTATCGTTTTCTTCTCTTTTTACCATTTATCATTGATGTACATGATTGTGACTTTTCACACTGATCAGAAGCCTGACAATATTCTTCTGATGTCTTCTGATTATGTAAAAGTTCCATGTAACATTTCCTGCGACTTCAAAATTCTTGGGTTTTTGACATGTCATATTGATATAGAGGAAATTAGGATATTATATGCACTTCAGATGTTTGCCTAATGAGGTGCGATGAAGTTGACTAATTTCAGCAGCATTGCATTTGAGAATCATGATTATGGGTCCATTATATCAACAAGGAAGTACGGAGGACCAGAGATAATGTCCTGTATGCTTGGATTCTTAAAATAAACAATGCCTGAGATGTAGGTTGTCAATTTGAATAAAAGGTACACATTTTATGCATTTAAATTGGGAGAAAACTAATATATGCATATATTGACCTTTTTGATAGCGTAGGAAATTCTTCGAAATCATAATTGAAAGATCATTCCAAACATAGGTCGATGATGCCCAATTTTATATTCCTTAGTTTTATTTCGATGACACTGTTTGGTTTGATTGATACGCGTTGATGTTGACCTACTAGTTGTTGGTTATTTTTTGTTCACACCCCATGATAGAAACTTGTTAGAATGCTTAAAGACCAATCTTCCTGTTGTATACCATACATTCTAATATATTCTTGTTCCCTCCTAGCTGTGAGAACGTGCTTTAATATTATTTTCCATTTTCATTTCATCTCCTTAATGCGTCATGTCCTCTGCATGATGATTGAATTTGAGAGTATACCCGATTGTTATTATCGAACCAATGACTTTATGTTTAGACTATAGAGTTAAATGTGGATGATATTGGAATTTTTACCATTATCAAATTTTATAAATTTTATAAGTCCTAAGTAATATAGTTTTGGCAAAGAGAATTGGTGTAAATAATAGACACAATCGGGTAACGCTTAACAAAGTAAAATTGGATTTTATCGAAATCAAGTAAGTAATAAATCTAACGAAAATATCACACCACCTGCTAAGTAATGCATGAACGTTAATATTCGAACAGTTTGATGTTAATCGCTGATCAAATTTACATCTAAAGAGCCGCACAACTGAATTGTTGAATACTTCTTGACCACATGGTTTAATTAATTTATAATTGTTATAAATTATTTAAATTAATTAATATTTATGCAATTTTAGTTATAAAATTTTATTTTAATTTGACGAACAAATATTATTGTATATATTAAAATAGTTGTAAATATATTAATTGATATACGCGTTTAAATTGGGTTTTAATGCAAAATATTTTGTTCGGACTTTAAATGGGTTTGAAGTTCATATGCGGGGCTGGTTGGTTCAGCTATAATGAAGCATAGGTGCGGCCATATAATGGTTAAAAATGCTAGGGTTGAATGGATAAGAGGAAAGAAAGAGCAAAAGAGTAATGTGAATCTTGATACTAACCTCTCTTTGCATTTCTTCCTCTGTAAAAACATCTTTACCCACTTTCTTTTCCTACTTTTTAAGCCACATATCCCTCTTACATCTGCCAGAATTCTTCATCCATCCTCTTTCATCGTAGAAGCACAAATCAAATAAAATTAAATACTATTTGATAGCCCGTGGTTTGCAATTTGGAAGATAGCATCTTTAGAATTGGAATTTAATCCGCGAGTTTGTTTCAACGCTTCAAGGTGTGGTACTTTGGCAATGATTAAAGGTAATTATATGATTTATGATTATATTTCAATATTTAGACAATTTATATATCATTTGTTATTTTATTAGTTATGTGACGATTCTAATATGTCGGTATATCGTCACATTCAAGATGGTTGTTCGTTTATATGTGTGCATATTTTTTTCCTTGACATATATATGCCATGATGCTTAAGACTTAAGATTTAAAAACAATTGATTTTTTATTATTTAAATGAATTTAATATACATTATTTAAATAACACAAGCTTTATAATTTAAATACTAAACTTTATACTCTACAAAATATGTTTTAAAATTACATACAAAAATATTTTGTAATATATATAACTATTATTTAATTCAAATCGCTTAAATAAATATTAAATATGTATCATATAAAATAGAATTTAAATTTTTTAAAATTATTTTTACACCTGATAAACTATCAAATGCAAAATATATATATATATATGTATAATATAAATATTAATATAAATGTTGAAATTTAAAATTTTATTTTATTTTTTCTTTTAATTACAAAATATATTTGGACAATATATCATGTCTCCAGTGTAAATCCCAGCATTAATACACGAGTGTGTTATACCTTACACGGTTTGCTATGTTATACTATACATACATACACATATATATGTATATGGTACGTTTGTGTGTGTGTGTATAATATTAATACATAATTATTTCATAAATTTTAATAAAATAGCGATTTTATTTAAAAGAAATATAAAATTGTTCTAAATGAATTAGATTCCATAAGCAAATAAAGATCCAAAACGGTAAAAAAAAAATTGAAATTCATCCATTTCTTCCACTACAGGATGCTCCAGTTCCAACAAAACCGAACACCACTTTAGTTTTTTGAAAACTTAAAATGTTTTATAGCACTTAATTAAATGAAAACAAGAGAGCAATATTTTTTAAATGAATGCATGATTTTCATATGTTGAAAGAAAGGTATTTATAAAGTTAGAAAGCTTTTGCTAATGTGTGTTTGTATATATTTATAATAGTTGCAAATATATTAATTGATATACGCGTTAAAATTGGGTTTTAATGCAACATATTTTGTTCGGACTTTAAATGGGTTTGAAGTTCATATATGGGGCTGGTTGGTTCAGCAATAATGAAGCATAGGTGCGGCCATATAATGGTTAAAAATGCTATGGTTGAATGGATAAGAGGAAAGAAAGAGCAAAAGAGTAATGTGAATCATGATACAAACCTCTCTTTGCATTTCTTCCTCGGTAAAAACATCTTTACCCACTTTCTTTTCCTACTTTTTAAGCCTCCTATCCCTCTTAGATCTGGCTGAATTCTTCATCCATCCTCTTTCATCGTAGAAGCACAAATCAAATAAAATTAAATACTATTTGATAGTCTGTGGTCTGCAATTTGGAAGATAGCATCTTTAGAATTGGAATTTAATCCGCGAGTTTGTTTCAACGCTTCAAGGTGTGGTACTTTGGCATTGATTAAAGGTAATTATCTGATTTATGAATATATTTTAATATTAGACAATTTATATATCATATATTGTTTTAATAGTTATGCGACGATTCTAATACATCGGTATATCGTTACATTCAAGATGGTTGTTCGTTTATATGTGTGTATTTTTTTTTCCATGACATATATATTCCATGATGCTTACGACTTAAGATTTAAAAACACTTGATTTTTTATTATTTAAATGAATTTAATATACATTATTTAAATAACACAAGCTTTATAATTTAAATACTAAACTTTATACTCTACAAAATATGTTTTAAAATTACATAAAAAAATATTTTTGTAATATATATAAATATTAATTAAATATTATTTAATTCAAATCACTTAAATAAATATTAAATAAATTATTGTATCATATAAAATAGAATTTAAATTTTTTAAAATTATTTTTACACCTGATAAACTCTCGAATGCAAAATATACATACGTATAATATAAATATTAATATAAATGTTGAAAGTTAAAATTTAATTTTAATTTTTCTTTTAAATTACAAAATATATTTGGACAATATATTAGCTAACATGTCTCCAGTGTAAATCTCAGCATTAATACACGAGCGAGTTATACCTTATACGATTTGCTATGTTTTACATGCATACACATATATATATATATATGATACATTTGTGTGTGTTTGTGTGTATATATATATACATAATTATTTCATAAATTTTGAATAAAATAGCGATTTTATTTAAAAGAAATATAAAAATGTTCTAAATGAATTAGATTTCATAAGCCAATAAAGATCCAAAATGGTTAAAAAAAATTAAAATTCATCAATTTCTTCCACTTCAGGCTGCTCCAGTTCCAACAAAACCGAACACCACTTTAGTTTTTTGAAAACTTAAAATGTTTAGAGAACTTAATTAAATGAAAACAAGAGAGCAATATTTTTTAAATGAATGCATGATTTTCATATGTTGAAAGAAAGGTATTTATAAAGTTAGAAAGTTTTTGCTAATGTGTGTGTATATGTATCAATGTTTTGAAAAACCAGCCTCCATATTCGCCTCGAGGAGCATCTCAAGCAAGGGGAGATAAAATGCTTTGACTCTTTCTCAAAAAAAGCATCTTATCTTTGAGGCTTACGATTTAGCAACTTAAAGTGTACAAAATGTACAAAGCAGCACGCCTCAAACCACTAAGGCATGTGACTTAAGAATTTATTTTACTTCCAGTTGAAGATATTTGCACTAGTAGAAGTTATAAAACTTCAATTATCTAATAGCAAGCAATTTTTTTAAGAAAATGAAAGTTTTTTTACTACTTTTCAAATTCAATATCAACATGATTAAGTAACATCGTTTTTTAAAATAACGATAGGGAGCTACATAATGAATTTTCTTAGATGCTATTAAATAAAAAATTTAAATTGTCATCACCGAACCTTCAAATAAATTACGCATCTCGATTTAAATTGGTAGAATGAAAAATGAATAAAATAATAGGTTGCATGATTTTTTTACTATGATAGAGATCTATTCCACTATAATCGACCAAATATTGTTTTTAAAAATCCAAATTTTTTTGAAGACAAATAAAGGAAGAAAAAATAAAATACATTCCATTGCGGAGCTGAAAACTGAACACGAATTCTTCTAACATACTAATAAGGATTGAATCTGGTGCTTAAAGTTTACTTATAGTTTTATTTATTTATGCTTTATGAATGAATAGTAAAAAATGATTAGGACTGAACTCTTTAAGCTAGGTGTCTATGTTATTTATTTATAGTTTTATACAATTAATTGTTAACCTCTATTTATTAATCAAAATTAATTATAATAAAACAATAATAACTTACGCCTCCATGTTTACTTGAAAAATATACGCCTCAACCTTTTGAGGCTTACACCTCACGAGCAAAAGAACGCCTCTTGTACGGTTTCACGTTTTAAAACTTATATGTGTATGTATGTATATGTATATTACCTGAACAACAACAAGAAGTTGGATTTGTTAAAGATCAAAATTATTCTACGAGGCACTTACACAATGATGCAGTTTGGGTTTAGGAAATTTTGATGATTCAACTTATAAGTGTGAGATGTTTTTGTTGCTAACAGATTCTGCTTAGAGATTGAATTTATTTAGACACACTATACATGAATATCATTAATTTAACAAATTCAACTTATGGATGTGAGATATTTTGCACGTTCTGTAGAAAATTTGAATTCTCTTAGAAAAGTAACGAAATTCTATGAGAAGAGTTGAACTCCTTTCTGAAAAATTAGAACTCTTTTGACAAATTGAACTTTCCATTGTATTGTGTTTTTTTTATTCGTGCAAACTTTTGTCGATTTTATCTATGATGTGTGAATATGCAACCACTAAAAATGGAAGGTTACTGAAACACACACCAAACGTGTAGCATTGCGTAAGTGTGAACAAATATAGTACAAGAACCCAAATGATAATAAAGTAAATTTGTCTTCATAAATGAGCGGGGTAATATCGAGTTGAACTGTTTGGTTTCTGTAATTTGAGCTACGCCTAATTCGAGTTATTTGGAAGTTCACTTTTTTCTTTAATTTATTTATAAAGCTCATTGTGTAATTTTAGCTTAATCAAGATGTCAATTCCAGAGGCAAGTTTTTTTACTGGAAAAAGAACAATGATCTGACATAAGCTGGAATTAAAATTTACATTTTTGCAACTGAACATGCGAACGGTGATACCGGCATCTTACTACATTTGAAAAGGGTGAATTGGTACTACTGCAACAGCTGAAAAGGTAAAATTATCATCTTAGTCCCAAATCGCAAAATTTCAGTGAATAATTCTGTACAAAATATCAAGTGATCACCTGATCAATTTCTAAGCTCAGTAGCTTGTGACCAAGTGAAGGAATGTTGGGTCATGTTGTTGGATTTGGGTACGTATAGGAGTCTATCCCCTCTGAATTGATGCTTATGTAGAGACAGCGATGATAATTTACTGTCGTACTTCACCCTGAATAGCATGCCCTAACACTAAAAAGGCTTACTTTTGATGATACCTATGTTGATATTGCTGCAAAACTAGCATAAGTAGCCACATTCTTGAACAAGGTATTAGTTATCAGAATCATGCATCAGTTTCCTGTTTTAACTGGGTTTTTTTACATGCGAGTGATGCTTTTTTTTTTGTTGGGTTGCATTTGTATGATAAATTTGCATTATGGGTTATTATGCATGTGTAAAAGAAGAAATTTATGAAGACTTTGTGGGAAAAGATGGTTAGTTGAAGAATTTTTTTTTTGTTGGGTTGCATTTGTATGAGAAATTTGCGTTGTGGGTTATTGTGCATGTGTAAAAGAAGAAATTTATGAAGAGTTTGTGGGAAAAGATGGTTAGTTGAAGAACTTTTTTGAAGGTAGAATTTACAACTTACCACTATTAATGTTAAAAGTAATTTTGGCGTATTATCCTTATATTTAGTTGATTATTTATATTTCATCGATTTGTTGAACACCCATCACAGTGATGATTTTTGAAACATTAAAGTTTTCTTGATTCCATTTAATACTTTTTAGCATTTGGTCAGTTTGATATTTCTATTATCTTAAATTCTTCAATGAAATTTCTAATTAATCTATGTTCTACGGTAAAGTTTCTTCTATATTAGATCCAGGGACACTTAGCTATGTTGGAGAGAGTTTTGAACTACTACCGATGCTTATGGTTGCAAGGTATGCATCTTAAGGAGGTAATAAAACATAGTTTACAATTGTTCTTCCTTTGACTCAACACACGACTTTATAAATTCTATGATCACATAGTTGATTGATGTGAAAATGTGAGGCATGGATTCAAAGAAGTTTTTTTTATATTCAATTATTATTTATGACATATGACTGATGAAGAAAAGAGAACACAAACTCAAACTTGTCAGAAAGAAGAGCTAAGTTTGAATGTTTAGGAAATTTAGTTTTGTGAAAATTGGAAATATGCAAGAGCAGTTGAACAAATAAAAGCAAGAGTCTTAGAATCTTGGAAATAAATATATAATTTTTGATTTTTGAAAGAAAGGCTTGTATACAGTTTGAAAGTGGTACAGAACAATAAATTTGAATTTTGAAAGAAGGGCTAAGTTTGAATGTTTAGGTAATTTAGTTTTGTGAAAATTGGAAATATGCAAGAGCAGTTGAACAAATGAAAGGAAGAGTCATAGAATCTTGGAAATAAATATACAATTTTTGAAATTTGAAAGAAAGGCTTGTATACAGTTTGAAAGTTGTACAGAATAATAAATTTGAATCTTTTAAGGTCAAATTTATTTCCCAACCAGATGATATGTTAAAGCTACATTGCAGTTTGGGTTCTGCAAACTTTGTTGCGTCAGCTTATAGGTATGAGATTATTTGCTTGCATATAGGTGTGAGATGATTTGCTTGCTCGCTGGTTATGCTTAAGGATTGCATATGCCTGTGTAATGTTTAACACGAATTAGCATCCCACTGGCTGGGCCAATGATCAAACAGTTAAAACTTACAGAAAATCACAAACACGCACACAGTGACCAAATTACCCTTGCGAACATAGAGAAAGAGAAAAATACTATCAGAGCCAGGTTTCAATCCTGGGACCTGTGGGTTATGGGCCCACCACGCTTCCGATGTGCCACTCTGATTGATAATGAAACTTAAAAATTACATTCTTTAGAATAATATGCAAGCTGCTTCTAAATTCTATCCTAAAGCAGATCATCTTGCATTGTACAGTGTAGAAGATATTTCTTCCACAAATTCACTAAATTGTATTATCCATATATTAATTGTATGCCTCCTCATATCATTACCTGCAGCCAAATCAGTCCGAGTTTGATATGTCAATATATCTCATACATATGTCGACATAAAGTAGTTTCAGACTTAAAACAAACTCGGGTTTTCAAAGTAAAGTTGTTTTAAAAGTGTTCAGAAAATACTTATAAATATTTTAAGTTCTTAGAGACTTATACGTGTCATTATAGTGATAGTTTACACTGATCTAAGATACACAGATAAACAGTATAAGATGGCCAAGTAAATATTTTTAGTATTTCTCTTTTCTCATTTGTATCTCCAAAATCAACCTAGTATTGCCAGTGGCACTACAAATTCTTAGTAAGATATGTCAGGAATATTACTATTTTTAAGCATTGTTACCATCAAAATCACTATAAGCTTTTTACTGTGTTTTTTTCTGGTGCCTTTTTTTGTTATCGTATCCAGTATCAAAAGCGTACATATATTGTCGTATTTCTAATACTGATCCCATATATGCCTGCATAAGCAATGCCTGCCTGGTTATACTGGAGAAAGGATTTTATTGCGATTTATTGTTACCTATGTTAACAAGTGAATGAGATTATCCGTTAAATTATTTTTCTGATATATGAAATCCTGTTTAGTTGATTCCTTATGTTTCACTTTTTACAAGTCCACCCCTTTTGTAGAACATGTAGCGTTACAGATTTGCATGCTTCATTTTGTAGTGCATGTATCACTTTTGTCAATTTATGGCACGGTTTACTTCGCTTTGTTGGTTTATTATTTTTGCATGTACAGTGTTATTCTTTAATCACATAGACATCGACTGTAAATGCATAGAAGCTAAACATGGAGCATTATGTGGAATTACACTAGTAAGCTAAATTTTCTTACCCACAAAAATGGGCCTGTGTTAGGACTTATGTAGAACCAAGATCCATGAGACAAATGAAATAATGAATCAGAATTGTGAATGCTGATTTAGTACTTTGATGCAATTGATTTATTTTAATACCTATGTGTTATATTATACAAGTTTTGTTTCTTTGGCCTTTGTTAACGGGTTCCTTGCTTATTCTCTCATTGATGTATTTTCCACAAACTCGTATGTTTTGTTATCTACCTCTGTTATTCATACGAATGGATAATGATAGCCGGTTAAAAGTTCAATTTGGCATTGTTATTGTAATCTGTCACTGGGTTGCAACTTAAAATATAACGTTTCTGAATAACACAAAGCTAAGAAAACTGGAAAAGTATATCATTAAAATAACAAATGATTAAGTCTTCAAATGTTGATAAAGTTGTATGAATCTTATGTCAATAGGCTTTTTTCTTTTCTTTTTTTTAAGTATTCATGAAGATGGATGAACTTCTTGCTACCCATGATTCATTGATTTATAAATTAATTTGTTAGGTTGTTGTTAGTTGATTTATTTATGCAATAGCTATATTTTAAATAGCTTTGGATTGAAAATTTGTAATAGCTTCATTTTAACCAAACTTTTTCAAACCTCGAATAACTTTTTTTTGTAAAGCTTAAAAGAGCAACATAACTTAATTTGAATACGTTATTAGATGGTAGATAATATGACAAAAAAAGAAGACGATAGGAAATGGATGAGAAATAGAAACCGGTGCTTATAATAGAAGGGCGAAACAACGTCAAGTTGCAATATCTACTATTAGAATTTTGGCGACATCATATGAAGAATTGAAGAGGTCGGAAGTAGCTTGATAACGATGAAAACGCTTCACAAATCGAAGGTAGGAGGAGGAAGATATAGCGAAGAAGGTGGAGTGTTGCTGGAGCAACCTGTGACCGACGTATTTCAAGATGTCTCAAAGTGACAAACGTCTGAGCTCAGGGTTTTGTAACCTGAGATTTGTGATAGATGTCCGTCATCTTGTGACGGATGTCTGAGAGCAGGGAAACTTGTTTTCCGAATCTTCTTACGGACATCTATAATCTTAGGACATACGTCTGAGCCGACGTGTGCTGCATATCTTGTCCGGGTCGATTGGAATGATTTATGAAGGCTTCAAAGGGCAATTTGGGAATTTTCTAGGTTTTCTACTCTTCTATATAAGATATTTTTAGGATTCAAAGAAAATAGACTAAGGGTTTTATCCACCATTAACTGGGGTTTAACAAAACCTAGTTTTCTTCAATTCTCTTCTCTACAAATCTATTCTATTTGAATGTTAATCATTATAATCAATCTTTTGTACGCTTCTCATTGGTAGTAATAAAGCCTCTTCCACAAAGTGGATGTACACTAACAAGACGTTAGTGTAACAACTATAAATCGGTATGTGATTTATTTTATTACTATTGTTTTATTTCTTTATTGCTTGTTTGGTGATTGTGATTGTTTTTGGATTGAACTGAAATTTGAATTGAGATATTGATTGGTTGTTTTTGCATTTCTTACCACAATCTCGTTTTCCGCTGTGTTTTGGGGTTCTGATTTGATTCGTCTTAAGTTAGAATTTCTACAACATTTGGTATCATAGCTTTGGAGTTAGTAGGTGGTTGTAGGAATGTCAGAATCAGATAATACATTGGGTAGTCCATAAATGGTTAGTCCAACTGGTGTAGCGCTGTATGTACATAGATCATACGCAGCTTCGGGATCACAATTAGTTATAAACAAGTGGAATGACGATAGTGAATAGCTCATTTTAACCAACTTTTTCGAACCTCAAATAACTTTTTTTTAAAGATTAAAAGGGTAACATAATTTAATTTTAATACGTTATTAGATGGTGGATAATATGACAAAAAAAGAAGACGATAGGAAACGGATGAGAAATAGAAACCGGTGCTTATAATGGAAGGGTGAAACAACATCAAGTTGCAATATCTACTGTTAGAATTTTGGCGACATTATATGAAGAATTGAAGAGGTAGGAAGTAGCTTGATAACGGTGAAAAACGCTTCACAAATCGAAGCTACGAGGAGGAAGATATGACGAAGAAGATGGAGTATTGCTGGAGCAACATGTGACCGACGTCTGTCAAGATGTCTCAAAGTGACAAACGTCTGAGCTTAGGGTTTTGTAACCCGAGATTTGTGATAGACGTCTGTCATCTTGTGACAAACGTCTGAGAGCAGGGAAATTTGTTTTTCGAATCTTCTTATGGACACCTGTCATCTTAGGACATACGTTTGAGCCGACGTGTGCTGCATATCTTATCTATGCCTATTGGAATGATTTGTGAAGGCTTCAAAGGGCATTTGGGAATTTGCTAGGTTTTCTACTCTCCTATATAAGCTATTTTTAGGATTCAAAGAAAATAGACTAAGGGTATTATGCACCATTAGTTAGGGTTTAACAAAACCTAGTTTTCTTCAAAAAATTTCTCTACAAAGCTATCATATTTGAATATTAATCATTATAATCAATCTTTTTACTATTCCCATTGGTATTAATAAAGCCTCTTCCACAAAGTGGATGTACACTAACAAGACGTTAGTGTAACAACTATAAATCGGTGTGATTTATTTTATCGTTGTTGCTTTGTTTCTTTATTGCTTGTTTGGTGATTGTGATTGTTTTTGGATTGGATTGAAATTTGAATTGCGATATTGGTTGGTTGTTTTTGTACTTCTTACCACAATCTTGTTTTCCGCTATGTTTTGGGTTTTTGATTTGAGTGGTCTTGAGTTAGAATTTCTACAACATTTGATATCGGAGCTTTGGAGTTAGTAGGTGGTTGTAGAAATGCCAGAATCGGATAATACATCGGGTAATCCATAAATGGTTAGTCCAAGTGGTGTAGCGCTGTATGTACGTGGATCGTACGTAGCTTCAGGATCACAATTGGTTATAAACAAGTGGAATGACGATAATGATTTTGAAAAATGAGAATGGAAGATGAAAGCGTTTCTTAAGCGGAATCGAGTGCATCGGGTAGCGTTTGATACATATTTGCTGCCGGTGGACATAGCAGATGTTGAGAGAGAGGAAATGGAAGACTGAGCATTCGCTGTACTTCGACTTGCTATGAAGGTGAATGTTATCTCCGAAATTAGCGGTGAGACTACTACTAAGGGTATATGGGACAAATTAGAGGAGTTGTATATAAAGAAGTCACTAACTAATTGTTTGATCTTATTGCGAACGTTCTTCATCTATAAAAAATTAGAGGAGTTGTATATAAAGAAGTCTCTTTATCTTTTTGGGCAGCTGGATTCTTTAAAATGTAGGATCACTATTGAGGGTGATAGCATGCAGATTTCGAAGGATGCGCTTGTGGTGACAAAGGTGCTAGGACTCGTGGAGTTTATTTGCTTCAAGGAGTGACTAAACAGAATTTTAGAATTCATTAGTCACTTTTTATTATGATAATTTAAAGTAATTAATCATTTTAACTAATGATTTGGAATTAATTAACCAATTTAATTGATGATGTTTAAAATTGGTTTATCTTTTGATTTAAATGAGATTGGATTTAATTAATCATTTTAACTAATGATTATTTGAATTTAATTAATTATTTTAGTTAATGTTATTTGAAATTAATAATAATTTTGATTAATGATATCTAAAAGTAATCAATCATTTCAGTTAATGATATTTGATTTTAATAAATCATCCTTGTTTATGATATTTGAATGTAATTAATCATTTTAATTAATGATTCTTGAAATTTATTAATCTATTTGATGAATGAGATTTGAATTTGATTAAGTCATAATAATTAACGATTTGAACTTTAATTAATCATTTTAATAAATGATTGTTTTAAATTCAATTAATTGTTTTAACTAATGATTTTTGAAGTTTAGTTAATCATTTAATTATTAATGATTTATAGTTAATCAGTCATTTTAACAAATGATGTTTTAATTTATAATTTTAGCTAATGATGTTTGAACTTAATTAATCTGATTAATTAAAAATTATTGGAAATTAATTAATTTTTTTAATTAATGGCATTCAAAAATTATTTAATCATTTTAATTGATGATGGTTGAAATTAATCTTTCATTCTAATTAATGATCCTTTGGATTTAATAAACCTTTTTAATTAATGATATTTAAAGTTAATAAATTGATTTAATAAAAAGCGATTAAAGTAAATTAACTAATATAATAAAAGTTTTTTAAATTAATTAACTTATTTAGTGTTTTTAAAGTCAATAAACTTATTTAATAAATATTTTAAAGCTAATTTACCGATGATATAAAAGTGTTTGGTAATAATTAACTATTTTATTAGAGATAATGGATTTTTTTATTTAAAAGAGATTACA
This sequence comes from Allium cepa, assembly GCA_030765085.1. Taxonomy (NCBI): domain Eukaryota; kingdom Viridiplantae; phylum Streptophyta; class Magnoliopsida; order Asparagales; family Amaryllidaceae; genus Allium; species Allium cepa. The sequence goes on along the minus strand of CM060937.1, from coordinate 571,127,989 downwards.
AATGTGACTGATTATCTTTAGGGATAATTAATATCGTTTTAAATTTAAAGGTATTTATATTGTTTCATTATATTTTGGGATAATAAATATTGTTTTAAAAATAATGGTTTATATATGAAAAAAATTCCTTTAAAAGGAATTATTTATAATAAAGCTATGCGTAAATTGTTTGGGGTTTATAGTAAATAATGTTTTAATGACATTTGTTTTTACCCTTGTTTAATAAACTTAGTATTATAAAACTTGTCTTTTGAAAGAACCCTTTAAAAGGTATTTCTAAAAGTGTTTTACCAATATTGTAACATGGAAATCAAGTATAAGTTCAGTTTTTTGAAAAGTTTGATTCGGTTATGCAAAAGTAATTCTGTAACTGTACCGCTTATATGGAAAGGATCCAGTCATAGTTTTAACGCTAAACGTTGAGGCTTGGACTTGTTTCTATCGTGAATGTTAAAAATGTCGTCAAGGAAATACCTAAAGGTAAGACTACCTCAACTTGACTGGCTTCATTTTCAATCGAGGGATAGCACTTGTTTGGAATCAACGAGTAGTGTTGGATATATGATATTTAGTTTCTATATACGATCATTTTAATTATCCCCAATAGTTGATTTATTAATTATCGGATTCAGCTTTCTTCATGGTGTATTGTCACCTTAAAAACGATTTGCTACCCTGAGCTTTGTTATCCTTTGTTGGAAATGACTAAATCAAAGCGTGTGTTTTTGGGAGCCAAGTTATGTGGGGTTGCTTCCATTAGGGTATTTTCACATCCCATCTAGATTTTAGTGTACCGTCACCTTAAAACGGTTAAGATTTGGATGTGAAATATTTGGATTCTCGATAAGATTTGGCGGGGTCCGGCTTGGAGTTCGCAGGGATTTCAAGTATTTTTCTAGAGGTATACTTCTTTTAAGGAGGATGTACCCTATTAGTCGTTTGTAGGGAATTTTCCTTTCCTTATTTGATTCGAACTTTTGAATCTGTTTTTCTTTAATTGCAATGGGAAGAGTCAACCCTCTTCGCAGTGTTTAATTATTAGTTTTTATCTATTCTATCAAGTTTGGACTGTTACCTTATTTTTTCCATTCTATCAACTTTGGATTTTGCTTGGATTATTTTCATTCTTTCAAGTTTGGTTTTTAACACTATTTATGCCCATTCTTATTTGGATTTTTTTTCTTGATGTTTTTCTATACTCTTGCCTTTATGGATGTTATTCTTATGAGGTATAAACCCATTTCGCGTTAGCGGCGTGGTCTCGTGGAACTTTAATATGTTTCCCATTATTTGAGTTATCTCACGCCGGTATTTCTAGACTGATTCAAGTGTTATTTTACTATAATGTTTGGGTCAGACCGATTAGTTTTTCTAGGTTGTCTTTCGTGTTATGGAGATCTTAGAGAAGAGTTGTAGGATCACCTATCGTGTTATTTTATTTTCCATTGTATTATATTATATCCATATCAACAATTGTAAGGTTAGGATTTTATAATTATTCAACTGATAAGGTTTGTTTTTAACTCTAATGTACTCTGTATTTTAGAGCGGCGGTTTTATTGTCCTCATTATATTATGGTTGTCGATTTCACTGTGAGATTCAATTTTTTTTGTTCTATGTTCTTTTCTTTTTATTTACCCTAATAATCTGCCCTTTTGTCGATTGGATGCTCGACAATTGAACACATTGGTGGTATTCGTGTCAACTTTTGATGCTCAAAAAGGCTGGTTGTTACATCATATATGTACATAACATCACACAAAAGCAACCATGTGCGTGTACAATCAAAAAGTATACCCTGCACAAATCATTCAGTTATGAACCATGTCATATATGAATTCAAGTTAAGTATACTTTATATTTATAATCAATCGTGAACCATGTCAAGCAATCATTTCTCGTCCATTCAATCATTACCCAATCTCTTGTTTTAGGCTTTCATCGTTAAGTTATCATTAACTTATTTAGTGATTACCTCCCTAGGCCTATCTATCACAAAATCATCTTTTCTCGAACAATGTCATCTGATGAAATGGCCACTCATTCCACCAATGGGAGCCACCCTGACTGTCCTAAGAGGTTGAATGTACGCATCTTCAATATATTCTGACAAGCGTACTTACTAAGCGTGAATAACCCCTCTTAGTCCCTGAACCGCTATCGTTTACATTCTGATTTATTCATTTTAGTTGTAACACCACGCTGATGTTTTGGCTTCGTGCCTTAACTCCTCTTTAGAGTTTATAAGTCTATTAAGATTAAAATTATCGTGACACCCTGCCATATATAGTATGACTTTAGACTAATAATCAAGGCCCCCTACATATTTATTCAATTTGGTTACGATTCATTTCCAATGCAAATATTACAATTCAATCATATGAACTACACTATGATTAATATATTCATAACTTTAAACTATATTCGTTTCAATTTTATTGTCAAAATGATAGCCTAGGGTCTTTCACTATGTCCAATTCATGTAAATCATCAATTAGAATCATCAAATTAGTTTTTTATTCATATTTCAATTACTAAATAAATATATAAAGAAATTTTAACTCATATATAACAACTTAACCATTTTATAGATAATCTCACTCACCTAATTCGTTGCTTTGATAGATTTTTTTTATACAGAACTTCCAAATTTCCTTTTATTTTAACTTGATTTAGCACCCATCTCCTTCTATTTGATTTGCTAAGGTTAGGATTTGATTCCCTTCTCTTTTCTATTTGTTTTGCAATTTTATTTAGAGGTTTTGTTTTAGAATTGAAGAAAAAGAAAAAGAACATGTTATGAATTATAGTTGAGTGTTGGTTATAGAATGAGGACGAATGAAGAATGGGGTGAATTATGGTCACAAACTTCTTTTATGCATGCACAAATCCATAAATTATCCCTCGGCCCACTTGGGCCAACCTATTTCCCCTCAAAACGCATGATACGATAAAAAATCCTTATCTTCTTTATTTGGTGTCCATTTTTGATATTTTTATATCAGTTTGGGTTAGAAAAATCCACTTGATGCAATGGACAATCCAGATTTTTCAAACTCCTTCATTTGTAAAAATTCATTTTTTTCATTTTTATGTAAAATTACCAAAATATCTTTTTAATTAATTATTTGCGTTTATTAAAAATCTGGGATGTTACAGTTATTATCAGAAAAGCCAACCTCTTCCATTCACATGGTGTCATTAGCTCTTTGAAAGAAGCCAGACAAAGATGAGGTGGGCTATTTTTGTAATTCCTTCCACATTGGACGGTGTCTCTCCCCAGAACATAGAGCGACCCTAAACTATTCTTGTCTACTTCTCTTGCACGGGCTAACCTTTTATTGAAGTGACTGACACAGGAGCAGAGTGACTCATTCAAACTTGTCTTATGTTGCATAACTCGTTTGCCATCATAATTATGGTTCATGAGGCGAAGAAGCGAGTCTTGAATCCGTACATGACTAGGGCAAGGAATGAATATTGCCCACTTGAAGATGTAAAAACCAACGTGAGGATGGCCTGGTCAAAGTGGATGGAAATAGAAGGCAATTTAGATTATCGATGAGCCGACCGACTCGGGTGATGGAATTAAAAGCCGTGATTGGTCAGATGGGTTAGTACTTCCATCGTGTTTTTCGACGGAAGGTAGGAATTGCCTCCAGTGAATGTATGCGTTGAAAATATCTTTGGTGAAGGGTTCTCCGTTCTCATCATCAAACAAACCCTCATCGTTAGTGTTTCATGTCTTGATCCACTTCTGCCTTGGAGATGCCATTTCTTCTCGAAGGCCCCCTCTGATGCAAGAGACATTGACCTCTTACCGTGGAAGGACTCCTATGTCTCGTGGGTGAAGGAGATTGATGGCGTTTATATGGCGATGGGGAACAGTAGTGACGAACATGGGTAAGTGACATGTTCATATTGATAAAGGGCGACATAGAATGCTGATCCCTCCTTTCACGGGATTTGGGCCTACTGACCTCCCTTTAGGGCCGAGAGTGGACTGAGAGCTCTCTACGCTCATGGTTTTTTCCTTTTCCATCGCCTCTTAGACGGTTGAAGCATAGTCATGCCCTTATATTTGTTGCCTAAGGTGGTAGAGTGTCTTTCTATGGAGAGGGAGCGACAGGTTGGCTGCTCCTTGGTGTAATGTTGGTTCAAGTATAGGAACATCATAAGCAAAGTATTACTCATGCATGATATATTGATCTCTGTTATGGGCGAGAGTGACTCCAACAGGGGTTTCCAGTACAACCCTCTTATGGACATCATGCATTATGTTAAATGCACTAGGGATAATGGGCTGGATGGGAGTTCCGTCCATCGTTGTTGGGACCACCCGATTGTAGTTGACAGCATCTTGATCATCCACTTTGGCCCTAAGTTCATTCAAATCGCGGGCAATCTACCCAATGCTAGTCAAGCCATTGATCAAGCCAAACCACACGTCATTGCTCAAGCCCGAAATGGGACTTATAGCATGGACTTTAACACTGTTTGTGTTGATCCTTTGAGTTATTGGCCTCATTGTCACCATTATTATGCAGTCTGTTTTTTGAGTATGGTAGTTTGAAGAGAAGAAAAGTGATGAATGTTGAGAGCATTGATGGGAACCCTCCTTCCAGCGTTGAAATATTGACTAAAAATTTAATCAACCAAGGAAATGCGATTGTGAGTTCATATTAGTAAATGTTACTTACTAATACCGTATTTAAAATGGAAAAAAGAGAGAGAAAATGAACAATAAGTAAAGAAAGACACAAGGTTTAGAGTGGCTTGATCAAAAATGATCTATGTCCACTATGGTGGTAATTTCTACCGCTTTAGTGTTTTGATTACAATTGTTTGTTTACAAGAGATAATAAAATATGCAATAAAATGAAAGTTTCATCTTTGTACAACTGCATTCGATTTTGTATTTATAATAGCCAAAATCTGGTTCGGACAGTTCACATATGTATATCTATTTCTATGAATCCTTACTGTCGTCAATGGCACTGAATGGTTCAAATGCAAGGAAACTAGGATGTCAGCTAGGTCGAATGTACTGGATGATGGCCAGTTGGCGAATCATAGCAAATCATGCCGTTGTCAAATAGGATGATATGAGAATAAGGAGTTGTTGAACAGTGTGTCGCCACCATGTGGATACTGAAGGATGAGAAGTGGTTACTACGTAGTGTCGCTTTGTTAAATAAACATTGTCGCATATGCCATGGATTTCGATGGAACAGTGTTGAGTCATTTCTTTTTAAAGGGGTGGCTATGCACGTTTGACAGAAGCCTGCCGAGCTAAGACAAAACAAAAAGTATGGGGCATGCATTCCCTCGAATAGGTTGCGGGTTGGAGTAGACTTAGGGGCTCAAAAAGGAGAGTGGGAGAGCGTTCTTCATTATGCGGACATGTACTCTTAGATGAGCAGCTGTCCTACTAAGGGCACTGGCTGGTTTGGCCGTTGTTCAAAGCTGTTAGTCGCTGAATTTCATGGTCTTTTACAGGCTGCATAGGTATTTGCAAGGATGATGGGGTGGGCAAGGTGATGCCGAGGCAATACAAGGTGAGGCAAGCGCATTGAGAGTCCGGCGATCCGATCTGTCTATCTCTTTGTGAAAATATCAAGCAACACCATGGATCAATACCGATCAATAGATTTTCATATTTCATCTTTATTTCTTCAAATAATTCATTGCGACTTTATGGTTTAGCTTTCTTTCATGCCTCAAAGCCAAATTTCTACAGCTTTTCATTGAGAACTTTAAAACTTGATGGATTGGCACTGATCGATGTACTTAGTTAAAATTCTTTCGTTTTCCTTTGCAATGGTAAAGGTGTTATCACTTGTCATTATTGTAATAAGAAAGGTCGCATACGCAGCAAAGGTTATGCTTATAAAAGAGATCAGAAAAAGGCTGCGTATGGTGATACTAGTAGTGATGCACATGTAGGTTTTGCTGAAGGTACCGATAGTGATGTTTCTTGTGATGCCTTCTTTAGTGAAAATAAGCCTTGGAAGATGGATTCGTGGCCCAATTTTCACATTTGTAGAGATGTAAATTGTTTTTCTTCTTATGAGAAGAGTGTCGACATGATTAGGACAGCCAATGGAGAAGAGCTACTGAATTGTGATATTTGATCTATTCGATTTCGTATGCATGATGGTATGGTTAGAGAAGTATCTAGAGTGAGACATATATCCACTTATTCGCATAATCTTATTTCTCTCGGTCAGTTGGATTGTCGTGGTTGCACTTATGAGACCGAAGGTGGAGTTTTGAGAGTGAAGAAAGGTGGTCGTGTAAGGATGAGAGGAGTATTGGAAGAAGGAAACCTTTATAGCTTGGTTGGTTCTGTAGTCGACAATGGAAAGCGAGTGACGGTTGAAGGACCTAGTTCACAGCAAGATGGAGAGGTTAATGTGATCACTGCTTATGATTCTAGCATTGAGGATCATATTTAGACTGGGGTCTTCATGTTAATGATGCTCAAGTGATCGATGGTAATAAGGTAATGGGCTCAGATCGAGTGATAGACGAGTGTCGAATTGCAAAATCCACAAAGACAAGACGGAGATATTTGAGGTAGTACAAATGTTTTTGAGGCCGGATTTGTGTGGTGCACTTCATGTGGGAGATGCATCACTTGCAGACGGTGGTTGAAGCTTGTAATTTAGCGTGGTTGAGATATGGGGATTTACGATAGATCTAGGTATGACATGCTTGATATGTTGTAGATATGTGATTTTGTATCAACGTGAAATGTTAAATTTTGATGATACAAAATCACAAATAGAGGGAAATAAATATGCAAAATAAAGAAATATAAAATTTTCTTTCCTCAATTAATAGACATATTTGAGTATATTTATTTCTCTCTCTAATTGGCTAATCAAATTATTTTTTGTCATCTAATGTTGACTTGGGCATTCAGTAACTGATTATATAAATAGAGACTAGTAGATAGTGTAAAAGGTGGTGAAAAATCTATTTGTTAATTTTCTCTTCTTCAACTTTGTTCTTTTTCTCCAACAATTTTAGCCGTATAGATATTTGCCTCCTTTCTCAATTTGAATATTGATTTAATTGTATTTTGTTTACTTTAGATTTGTTCTATTAACTGTAAACAAAATTTTGGTGAATAAATAATGTGGGTAGTTGAGTGGAATATTTTGTGTTATTGTGTTTTGATTTAAATTCCATCTTGTTTTCAATCCAAGTTATTTCTTTGTGATTTGGGTGACAAAGATCCGTCGATAAAAGCTTCCGCAAAGCGCTACTATTTTCATAACATATAGTTGATATAGGTTATTGTTTGATATGTAATATGTAATATGTATTTTGCTGGAGCTTTTTTGTCCAGAATTCCGTTATAAATTTTATTTTGTTGCAAGATAATATACTTAAAGTAGGAACTTACGATGCACCATTTAATCGAACAAGTTTTTCCCGTACTTTACATCGAAATATTGAAGCTAATCTATCTAAATGCCATTGGATGGTATAGCTATATTGAGCGAAGTGTATATAATAAATTGTTGTTCAACGTGATTTTTAATTTGTTTGAATTTAGAAAAAAAATTAGAAAAATAACCTTGCCAAGGATCAAACCCATAATCTTTGATTTTGTAGACCAACATCTATCCTTGAACCATAATGTCACTTATTTTAATGCTTAAATCATAAAGTCACATTCATAATATAATATTATATACTACAGTTTAACTAATAAAAAGAGATAGGATGTTTTGGATTACGACATTGACATGATTCCCATTCTTTAATTATTGTTTTGTTTCCTATGTGTTATAAATATTTTTCTCAGTTTTTTTATTAAAATTTCTATTATAGAGTGGACTTGACGAATAGATTAAATATTTGAAGCTGGAAATAGTGATTAAGGATGTCAATGTATATTTGAAATATTTGAAATCCATTCACATTCGTATTTGAAAAATCAATAAATATCGAAAATCTAATAGAATGAGTACACATGTGGATATGTCCAATTTTTTTACTTATGCTTTTAGATTTCTGTTTATGACCGGACGGACAAAAATTTGATATCCATTTGATATCTGCGACTGCGACTGCGACTGCCAAGATATGTTATGCTAAAATGGTTAATATGAATATGAATATGACACTGTATGTATTTATATCTTACCCAACCATTACAAGGCCTAGTTATGAAGCTCTAATTAGGCCAACAATTATCTTCATGATGTAAATCAAAATATTAAGGTTATCATATTGAATGTCATTGCCGACCCCACGTGTGTGAAAATAATAGCTTAGTTGTTGTTGTTGTTGTATCCTTTTGAATGTCATTGTTAGGTTATAGTTATCTTGGGCTAGGTGGGTAAAACAAATTGCTAATCAACATGATTTTGAATTTATCGGTATAGTTATTTACAAGGCGCAATGCAAAAAGGTACCATTTTTTTTAGACTTGACGTATGTTGTGTGCCTTTTTAAATAAATACACATGTACTAACCTTTTTTTAATATACTCATTATACATCACAATTATTTCAACATGATTGATAAAGTTTAAGTTTCTTTTACCAAATGATATTCAACAAAGATTTTTTATCATTTCGTAAAATTATCAAGTACAGTGCTATCTGAATAGAGTGCAAAAATCAGTTTAAAAGTTCAACCTGAGTTTGAATTTATTGTAGTTATTTATGGGGATTGTAACCTTGACGAACTACACATGCTTTTTTGATCAGTACACTTATTAAATTATTTTGTATTATTATTATACATCATCATTAGTTCAACAAGACTAGCATGCTTTATATTATTTTACTAAAAGATATGTAACAAAGTTTCTGTACGATTTCATAAATATCTTCTTATTTGAAAATTCTATTTTTTTAACTAAATTCTAGTACATTGAAAAACCTCTAAAGTAAAATTTGAATATAATCATAAAGAATCTTTGGAGAAAATATGTTTTCTCAGAAAACGTCAAAACCTTCAAAATAAATATTAACTTTTACGAAGTGTCAAAAGTTTGCAAAAATATATCAATATTTTTTTTACTGCACCTTCCCTCAAATCTCGCAAACTAGTTGCTTAATATATTTTTAAACAATTAAATATGGATAAAGTTGAGATATTATAGTTCAATAAAAAAGACTCGGTTTTTATGTTTTTTGACACTTAAATATTTCGAAAAATATTATTTCCAAGAAAGTTGAATTTTTAGAAACGATTCAACTTTTAGAAAATAAAAATTAAATATCAAATAATTTTTCTTTGAACTCAAATGTCGTAGAAAAGTTCAAGCCGTTTTAAAAAATATATTTAAGTTTTCCAATTTTGTGTTAATTTCTAAGGAAGTTTGAAATGTCTTGGAAGACATTGAACAAATTTTAAAGAGATTAAAAATCCAATTAAAATACAAAGAAAATTTAAAAGGTTAAAGTAACTCAAAGCGTTGGCAATTATCTAAAACATGTTATTCAGTAACAATAAATTTTCTAATCTTAAACTTTGAAATTAATAAAGTAAAAAAGAAATATCATTTTATATAATACTACAAATATCTGCTTAACATGTACTAATTCTTCAAAACCTTTCGTTGTTAGGATAAATTAAAATAGTGAAAAAAAACAAAATTAATATGACTGTTAAATTATCGTTACCATTGGTTTTGATAATTTTTTTCCGCTGCATTTATTGTTAGCTATGGTAAATTTACTGTTACCATATCGATAGCATAGATATACCGATATAGCAAAATATTGGTTACCAATTGTTTGATATTGGTGTGGTAATGAGAATTTACCATTATCATAACATCCCTAATTGGAATTGTGGATTCAAATAAGCATGTTATATATAAATATGTTCTCAACTATAATTTTAAATGAGTTTGTATTAGCATGTAAATCGAGAAATGAGAGAGAACCAATCTGAAATGGGATTTAATTTATAATATTTTAAGATTTCTCATAACTATGTGATAGACAGTTATTTCTGCTAATAGTTCTAGCATGTACTTATTTTAGGATGAGGAAGAGTTTAGTAATAAAAACAATCCTTTTCTTTGAATGGACTTGAATGTTGCTAACAGGTTTGCGAGAAGCATGGGCCTAGCTTATATGATTTGTTAAGAGAAATAGGTAAATGCCACTCTGGTTGATCTTCCTAATTTGAGTGCCTGCTTCTGGAATCTGTAGCATTTTGTGGATCATTTTTGCTTCCTCTGATATTTAGTATAGGTTGTAGCATGTCTGCGAATCATTTTTGGTTCCTCTGATATTTAGTATAACCTTTATTAGAAATGTTTAAGGGTGGCATAGGCGATGCTTGTCTTTTTCTTCTTTTTTTACCATTTATCATTGATGTACATGATTGTGACTTTTCACACTGATCTGAAGCCTGACAATATTCTTCCGATGTCTTCTGATTATGTAAAAGTTCCATGTAACATTTCCTGCAACTTCAAAATTCTTGGGTTTTTGCCATGTCATATTGATACAGAGGAAACTAGGATATTATATGCACTTCAGATGTTTGCCTAATGAGGTGCTATGAAGTTGACTGATTTCAGCAGCATTGCATTTAAGAATCATGATCATGGGTCCATTATATCAACAAGGCAGTACGGAGGACCAGAGATAATGTCCTGTATGCTTGGATTTTTAAAATAAACAATGAATTCTGCCTAAGATGTAGGATGTCAATTTGAATAAAAGGTACACATTTTCTGCATTTAAATTGGGAGAAAACTAATATATGCATATATTGACCTTCTTGACAGTGTAGGAAATTCTTCCAAATCATAATTGGCATGTCATTCCAAACATAGGTCGACGATGCCCAATTTTCTATTCCTTAATTTTAGTCTGATGACACTGTTTGGTTTGATTGGTATGCATTGATGTTGACCCAGTAGTTGTTGGTTATTTTTTGTTCACACCCCATGATAGAAACTTGTTAGAATGCTTAAAGACCAATCTTCCTGTTGTATACCATAGATTTAAATATATTCTTGTTGTTCTCTCCTAGCTGTGAGAACGTGCCCTAATATTACCTTCAATTTTCATTTCATCTCCTTAATGCGTCATGTCCTCTGCATGATGATTGAATCTGAGAATATATCTGATTGTTATTATTGAACCAATGACTTTATGTTTGGACTATAGAGTTAAATGTGGATGATATTGGAATTTTGATCATTATCAAATTTTATAAGTCCTAAGTAATATAGTTTTGACGAATAAAATTTGTGTAAATAATAGACACAATCGGGTAACGCTTAATAAAGTAAAATTGGATTTTACCGAAATCAGGTTACTAATAAATTTGATCAAAATGTCACACCACATGCTAAGTAATGTATGAACATTAATATTCGAACATTTCGATATTAATCGCCGACCAAATTTACATCTAAAGAGCCGCACAACCGAATTGTTGAATACGCCTTGACCACATGGTTTAATTAATTTATAATTGTTATACATTATTTAAATTAATTAATATTTATGAAATATTAGTTATAAAATTTCATTTTAATTTGATGAACAAATATTATTGTATATATTTATAATAGTTGTAAATATATTAATCGATATACGCGTTTAAATTGAGTTTAAATGCAAAAAATTTGTTCGGACTTTAAATGGATTTGAAGTCCATATACGGGGCTGGTTGGTTCAGCTATAATGAAGCATAGGTGCGGCCATATAATGGTTAAAAATGCTAGGGTTGAATGGATAAGAGGAAAGAAAGAGCAAAAGAGCAATGTGAATCTTGATACTAACCTCTCTTTGCATTTCTTCCTCTGTAAAAGCATCTCTACCCACTTTCTTTTTCTACTTTTTAAGCCTCCTATCCCTCTTAGATCTGGCCGAATTCTTCATCCATCCTCTTTCATCGTACAAGCACAAATCAAATAAAATTAGATACTATTTAATAGCCTGTGGTATGCAATTTGGGAGATAGCATCTTTAGAATTAGAATTTAATCCAGGAGTTTGTTTCAACGCTTCAGGATGTGGTACTTTGGCATTGATTAAAGGTAATTATCTGATTTATCATTTTATTTTAATATTTAGATAATTTATTTATCATATATTGTTTTATTAGTTATGTGACGATTCCAATATGTCGGTATATCGTCACATTCAAGATGGTTGTTTGTATATTTTTTTCCTTGACATACATATGCCATGATGCTTACGAATTAAGATTTAAAAACAATTGATTTTTTATTATTTAAATGAATTTAATATACATTATTTAAATAACACAAGCTTTATAATTTAAATACTAAACTTTATAATATACAAAATATGTTTTAGAATTACATAAAAAATATATTTTTGTAATATATATAAATAGTAATTAAATATTATTTAATTCAAATCACTTAAATAAATATTAAATAAATTATTGTATCATATAAAATAGAATTTAAATTTTATAAAGTTATTTTTACACCTGATAAACTCTCGAATGCAATATATATATATATATATATATATATATATATATATATATTTTTATATATATATATTAATATAAATGCTAAAAGTTAAAATTTAATTTTAATTTTTCTTTTAAATTATATATTTTGAAATATTCAAATTCTAAAACATCATCTAATTTTTTTAAATATTAAACATAATTATAATTTCAAAACATAATTTATATATAATTTTATAATTTTTTCTTCATTTTTCCAACAAAATAAATAATTGAATCTTATAATATGATTTAAATGTTTATATACGTATATATATACATATATTTTATATATTCTATGTATGTGTGTATATATATTAATTATTCAAAATAAAGTATAAATTTATATATATATATATATATATATACACGCAATATTTTATATACATAAATTAAAGTATATAAACATATATTTGGACAATATATTAGCTAACATGTCTCCGGTGTAAATCCCATCATTAATACACGAGCATGTTATACCTTACACGGTTTGCTATGTTATACATGCATACACATATATATGTATATGATACATGTGTGTGTGTGTGTGTATAATATAATATTAATATATAATCATTTCGTAAATTTTAATAAAATAGCGATTTTATTTAAAAGAAATATAAAAATGTTCTAAATGAATTAGATTTCATAAGCCAATAAATATAAAAAATGGTAAAAAGATTGAAATTCATCCATTTCTTCCACTACAGGCTGCTCCAGTTCCAACAAAACCAAACATCACTTTAGTTTTCTGAAAACTTAAAATGTTATATAACACTTAATTAAATGAAAACAAGAGAGCAATATTTTTTAAATGAATGCATGATTTTCGTATGTTGAAAGAAAGGTATTTATAAAGTTAGAAAGTTTTTGCTAATGTGTGTGTATATGTATCAATGTTTTGAAAAAACCTGCCTCGATATTCGCCTCAAGGAGCGTCTCAAGGAAAGGAGAGATAAAACGCTTCGACTCTTTCTCAAAAAAAGCGTTTTATCTTTGAAGCTTGCGCTTTAGCAACTTAAAGTGTACAAAATGTACAAAACATACGCCTTGCACGCCTCAAACCACTAAGGCATGCGACTTAAGAATTTATTTTTCCTCCAATTGAAGATATTTGCACTAGTAGAAATTGTAAAACTTCAATTATCTAATAGCAAGCAATTTTTTTAAGAAAATGAAAGTGTTTTTATTACTTTTCAAATTCAATATCAACATGATTATTGTTTTTTAAAACAATAGAGAGCTACATAATGAATTTTCTCAAATGCTATTAAATAAAAGTTTTAAACTGTCATCACCGAACCTTTGAATAAATTATGCATCTCGATTTAAATTGGTAGAATGAAAAATGAATAAAATAATAATTTGCATGATTTTTTTACTATCATAGAGATCTATTCCACTATAATCGACCAAATATCTTTTTCAAAAATCCAAATTTTTTTTGAAGACAAATAAAGGAAGAAAAAATAAAACACATACCATTGCGGGGCTGAAAACTGAACACGAATTCTTCTAACATACTAATAAGGATTGAATCCAGTGCTTAAATTTTACCTATTTATAGTTTTAATTATTTATGCTTTATGAATGAATAATAAAAAATGATTAGGACTGAACTCTTTAAGCTAGGTGTCTATTATTTATTTATAGTTTTATAGAATTAATTGTTAACCTCTATTTATTAATTAAAATTAACTATAATAAAACAATAATAACTTAGGCCTCCATGTTTACTTGAAAAATATACGCCTCAACCTTTTGAGCTTACGCCTCATGAGCAAAAGAACGCCTCTTGTACGCTTTTACGTTTTAATACTTATATATGTATGTATGTATATGTATATTATCTGAACAACAAGAAGTTAGATTTGTTAAAGGTCAAAATTATTCTACAAGGCACTTACACAATGTTGCAGTTTTGGTTCAAGAAATTTTGATGGTTCAACTTATAGGTGTGAGATGTTTTTGTTGCTGACAGGTTATGCTTAGAGATTGAATTTATTTGGACATACTATACATGAATATCATTAATTTAAAAAATTCAACCTATAGATGTGAGATATTTGGAACGTTCTGTAGAAAATTTGAATTATCTTGGAAAAGTAACGAAATTCTATGAGAAGAGTTGAACTCCTTTCTAAAAAATTAGAACTCTTTTGACAAATTGAACTTTCCATTGTATTGTGCTTTTTTAAATTCGTGCAAACTTTTTTGGATTTTATCTATGATGTGTGAATTTGCAACCACCGGAAATGGAAGGTTAGTGAAACACACACCAAACATTATTGCCTAAGTGTGAACAAATATAGTACAAGAACACAAATGATAATAAAGTAGTTTGTCTTCATAAATGACCGAGGTAATATCGAGCTGTACTATTTGGTTTCTGTAATTTGATCTACGCCTGATCCGAGTTATATGGAATTTCACTTTTTTTATAAAGCTCATTATGTAATTTTAGCTTAATCAAGATGTCAATTCCAGATGTAAGTATTTTATTGGAAAAAGAACAATGATCCGACATAATCTGGAATTAAAATTTACATTTTTGCAACAGATCATGCGAATGGTGATACCAACATCTTACTACATTTGAAAAAGGCGAATTGGTACTACTGCAACAGTTGAAAAGGTAAAATTATCATCTTAGTCCCAAATCGCAAAATTTCATTCGCTGTACAAATATCAGGTCATCACCTGATCAATTGCCAAGCTCAGTAACGTGAGCTTGTACTTCACCCTGAATAGTATGCCCTAACACTAAAAAGATTTACTTCTGATGATGCCTATGGTACTTCTGATAATTGCAAAAGTGGCCACATTCTTGAACAAGTATCAGTTATCAAAATCATGCATCAATTTCCTGTTTTAACTGGTTTTTTATATGCCACTGATGTTTTTTATTTTTGGTGAAAGAAGTTTTGGTGTTGCTTACATCTGAATACGTATTTTGTCCTTCAAGTTAGTTGATTATTTATGTCTCATCCATTTGTTCTCAGGCTGGTCACAGAGCAGCAAAAACTCCTTGCTCTCACCGACCGATGGATAACGGGCTGATGTGTTCCATTCCCTAAATGGATTCGGTAACAGTTCTTCACCAAACCATCAGTTTTCCATCTAATTTCTTTTCTCGTATTTTTGCTCACAATCTGATTTCTTCTGAATATGATGCTTATGTGCTTATGTGGAGACACCGATGATTATTTACTGTCGTACTTCGCCCTGAATAACATGCCCTAACACTAAAAGGAATTACTTTTGATGATGCCTATGTTGATATTGCTGCCGAACTTGCAGAATTTTCTTGTTTTAACTGGTTTTTTATATGCCACTGATGTTTTTTATTTTTGGTGAAAGTAGTCTTGGTGTTGCTTACATCTAAATACGTATTTTGTCCTTCAAGTTAGTTGATTATTTATGTCTCATCCATTTGTTCTCAGGCTGGTCACAGAGCAGCAAAAACTCCTTGCTCTCACCGCCCGATGGATATCGGGCTGCTGCATCCATTCCCTAAATGGATTCGGTTACAGTTCTTCATCAAACCATCAGTTTTCCATCTAATTTCTTTTCTCGTATTTTTGCTCACAATCTGATCTCTTCTGAGTATGATGCTTATGTGGAGACACCGATGATTATTTACTGTCGTACTTCACCCTGAATAACATGCCCTAACACTAAAAGGAATTACTTTTGATGATGCCTATGTTGATATTGCTGCTGAACTTGCAGCAGTGGCCACATCCTTGAACAAGGTATTAGTTATCAGAATCATGCGTCAGTTTCTTGTTCTAACTGTTTTTTTTATGTGCGAATGATGCTTTTTTTGTTGGGTTGCATTTGTATGAGAAATTTGCATTGGGGTTATTGTGCATGCGTAAAAGAAGAAACTTACGAAGAGTTTGTGGGAAAAAGTTGAACTTTTTTGAAGGTAGAATTCACAACTTACCACTATTAATGTTAAAAGTAATTTTGGTGTTGCTTACATCTGAATAGTATTTTGTCCTTATATTTTATTTGATTATTTATATTTCATCGATTTGTTGAACACCCATCACTATCATGAATTTTGAAACATTAAAGTTTTTTAATTCCATTTAAAATTTTAGCATTTGGTCGGTTTGATATTTCTATTATCTTGAATTCTACAATGAAATTTCTAATTAAACTACGTGCTACTATAAAGTTTCATCTGTATTAGATCCAAGGACACTTAGCTATGTTGGAGAGAGTTTTGAACTATTACCGGTGCCTATGGTTGCAAGGTATGCATCTTAACGAAGTAATAAAACATAGTTTACAATTGTTCTTCCTTTGATTCAAAACACGACTTTATAAGTTCCATGATCACATAGTTGATTGATGTGAAAATTTGAGGCATGGATTTAAACAAGTTTTTTCTTTATATTCTTTTTATATTATGACTTATGACTGACGAAGAAAAGAGAACATAAACTCAAACTTGTCAGAAAGAATTGCTAAGTTTGAATGTTTAGGTAATTTAGTTTTGTGAAAATTGGAAATATGCAAGAGCAGTTGAACAAATGAAAGCAAGAGTCGCAGAATCTTGGAAATAAATGTACAAATTTTGAATTTTGAAAGAAAGGCTTGTATACAGTTTGAAAGTTGTACAGAACAATAAATTTGAATCTTTTAAGGTCAAATTTATTTCCCAACCAGATGATATGCTAAAGCTACATTGCAGTTTGGGTTCTGCAAACTTTGATGCGTCAGCATATAGGTATGAGATTATTTGCTTGCATATAAGTGTGAGATGATTTGCTTGCTTGCTGATTATGCTTAAGGATTTCATATGCCTGTGTAATGTTTAACACGAATCAACATCCCACTAAAAGCTAAAACTTGCAGAGAATCACAAACACGCACACAGTGAACAAAATTACTCTTGCAAACACGGAGAAAAAGTTAAAATACTATCAGAGCCAGGTTTCGATCGTGGAACCTGTGGGTTATGGGCCCACCACACTTCCGCTACACCACTCTGATTGTATTATCATCTTGTATTATACAGTGTAGAAGATATTTCTTCCACAAATTCACTAAATTGTATTATCCATATATTAATTGTATGCCTCCTCGTATCATTACCTGGAGCCAAATCAGTCCGAGTTTGATATGTCAATATATCTCCTACATATGTCGACATAAAATAGTTTCTGACTTAAAACAAACTCTGATTTTCAAAGTGAAGTTGTTTTAAAAGCGTTCAGAAAATACTTATAAATATTTGAAGTTCTGAAAGACTTATGTGTGTCATTATAATGATTGTTTACACTGATCTAAGATACACAGATAAACAGTATAAGATGGTCAAGTGAATATTTTTAGTATTTCTCTTCTTTTCACATTTGTATCTCCAAAATCAACCTAGTATTGCCAGTGGCACTACAAGTTCTTAGTAAGATATGCCAGGAATATTACTATTTTTAAGCATTGTTACCCTCAAAATCACTATGACCTTTTTAGTGTGTTTTTTTAGGTGCCTTTTTTTGTTATCGTATCCAGTGTCACCAAGTGTACATATATTGTTGTATATCTAATACCGATCCCTTATATGCCTGCATAAGCAATGCCTGCCTGGTTATACTGGAGAAAAGATTTTATTGCGATATATTTACCTACTACTGTCGATGGCACGGGTTCAGGTTTTGCTTAACATAACCTATAATATAATATGTTGGATATACAATTTGATCGGTGCTAAATTTATTCACAATATGATTAGTAATATTTTTTTTGTATTTTAAAATGTATACAACATGCACCTAATATTTTTGTTTTCCATTTGTATATAACATGAGTATCAATAGGGTATACTAATAAAGTGAATTCACTCATTTTGAAATAATAAAATAAAAATGGATGGACAATAAAAATTTAACACCATAAAACTGTCGCTTCTTTTTACAATGACACCTGTTAACTAACAATTATTAAAATTACAAAGATTTAGCTGTAACATATGTGTTATTACAGTAATGAAAATGTAGACTTGTAGTTAATTAGGGTGAACAGGATCTTGATGACTATATCCATAGCAAGAGAAATATTTTTCTCCAAATCCTCTTTAGTGGAAATGAAAACCTAACACTAATAAACGTTTATATTATTTTATAGAAAAATACATAAAAGGTTTAGTAAAAGTGAACTTTTGAGTAAACAGCTATGTATGTTTTTTTAGTTTAACCTTTCATGGAGAATCACAATAAAACCTCCAGGTAAGCAATATTTGTAGTAGTTGTTACTTTGTTGGTGGTTATAGGATTGAAATTCTACTGAATGTAGTGCATCTAGATAGAGCAACATACAATTGTCCATGACTAAAAACTTCAGTGCATAATTCAATACCAACGTACTTCATGGATTGACCTTGTGCTTTTTTGATAGTCAATGCGCAAATAAGCTTAATAGGAAATGAGAAAAATAGTACCTTGTTTAAATATTCAGCAAAAGCACTGTTGAATATGCGCTTATATGATTTTTGTTTGATGATAATAAACATATATACATTCATTTAAATGTATTTGATAATGTACTATTTTATTTTTCACAGATTAAGTAAATATTTGCTGAATAAAATAAATAACACAGAATTTGAATTCAAACGAATATTTTATTCAAACAAATATTTATTACAATTTTAAATAGTACAAATTCAAGCTCTCACTATTCACTATACATTCTCAATTACAATTTCTAATTACATCACTATTTTACATATTCACCTCACTACATATCACTCACACTCGTATTTATCTTCAACTGCATTCCAGTTTGAATCCAGCATCTGAGCAATCTGCAAAAATATAAACCAACGCAGTAAAATTGAAAAGGAAATATTTTTGCAGTTTAAAATAAAATAAAATGGATTTTGAAAATAAGATTTGCCTCGGTTATTTGGGTTGTTCGTCATAATTTAAATTTGAATTCATCATACACGAACAACTTGTGACATACACGGTGTATTACTGTATATGCCACAAGGCCGTGCACGCCGATATATACACTTGATTGATTTACAGGGACAGGCGAGCACAGGTCAAACCCAAATGAAAAACCGGGTTCAACTCACGTGCAATAACATTGAAAATCACGACAAGAGCACAAGGACAAACCCGAGTTGTGAAATTGGATTCAACACAGGTGCAAATTCAAAAATAAATTCAAATGCAATAAAATGGTCGGGAGTGCACATGCCCAGACTCAAACCAACATGAAACAAGACCAAGTCAGGCTACAACAGATGATCAACCTCAATGGACCAGTGATGCAACTAAGCACAAATCACTTACAACATGTATGCAGCCCAATAGACCAAAATACAACATCACACAATCAAACTACAACAGGCCAAAGGTGAAAACAATACAATACTGAAGTGATGAAGTGCATATAAACAACTGAAACACAGATGAATGCAAATACATGAACTCGACAGGCACATATGAATACAAAGTACACACGTGCAACAGTTCATATATGAAACAGAGGCAACAAGACTGTATGCAAGCAAAGTCTCTACATGGTGCAGCAGATATCAAGTGAAGGCCAGATAATCATGACCCAAGATGAAAAACCAGAGTTCAATGCATATGAGACCATGCAGTACTACAAAGACCATGTCAAACACAGAGGCAACATGAATGGAAACTGCATCAATGCATATCAAAAAAAGAGAGACAAACAATACAATGCAACAACATGGTAAACAAGGCATAGCAACCACAAGATACTGCAACAAACAACTTCAACAAGGCAGACTCAAGTGAGTGAAAACTCAAGTTACAATGCATCAGTGAGCCAAGAATACATGTACTCAAGCTCGACTAACAGTGCAGACAAATGCTCATATGAATATGAAACAACCAGAGCCAAGAATACATGTACTCGAGACAATATGAACAAATGTAAGACCAAAGTGCAACAGACCAATTCCAAATGCATCAGAGAAGTAGTAATGAAACTGCAGTGAGCAAACCAGAAGAAAACCATACAAGACTACCAAGCACAACTCAGTGACAATATGTATGGGGACACTGGACTACAGCATAACCAAACCAACATGATGACAATGCTTAACATCATGAATATAAACCCAAATCAACTCTACTGGACAATACAAGGAAATGAAAAGGCTCAGCAATGCTCAAGATCAACACAAGACAGAGTAAATATATATACACAGCAACAACCATCATGGTCAACAAGAACACTTGCAACAGTGGTGATGATCAAGGGTATACATGACGAAGTCAACCAGAGAAAACCACGAAATTAATCAACACCGCAATGTACATTGACCAAGTTAATGCCGTGAACATCAAGTAAGCAAGCATCACAAAATATATACGAAGTGACAAAGTCAGAGAGATCATAATCGTTCAAGCATAATCATACGGCAGTGGTAAAATAATTGACAAATTCAAATCATCAGAATGAACGAGAATATAGGAATTCGATTCCTATTTAAACACAATCATCATCGGCAATTTAAAATCCATCGAGTTCAAGTACGAAAGATTAGAAAAAGCAAAAAGCACAAATTACATACCGAAGCAATCGAACTCGATCAAGGAGGAGAAGCCGCAAACAATTGAAGCAAATCAGAGAAACAGTGATTGCAATCAACCAACAAAGGCAGCGACTTCAATTTGAAACCCTAATTTAAGAGCAGGGCACCAAAGGGACGAAGCCCTAACTCTGCAAGAGGAGCGGCCATTTTTTCACGAACGAAAAAATAAAAGGAACGGGTTGAAGAAGTGAATAAGGGGCCGGCCTTTGTTTTATTAATTTGGGCTTAGTTTTTATTAAATAGGGTTTTGTATTTCAAATTGTTTTTAATTTGTATTTTTCTTTTAAACCGTTTTTCAAATTCTAGTCGTGTGACTAGGGGACAAGCTACGTGGCGTAGCTTGAGAATTCGCAACTCGGTAGTTGAGTTGTGGCAGGGTTTTGAGCGTAGAGTTAGATTAGTCAATAGCGGGTATAGCGAGTTTACGTGTGTAAGCGAGGGACTATCTAATTTCTAGTAGAAACCTTGGGGGCAGCACGTAGGCAGGGTTTTGCCGAAGCTGGGTAAATTCTGTGTTGTTCTGTTTTTTCTGTTATTTATATTCTACGATATCTGTGCTGCTATTTTGTGATCTGAATTGAAATTAATTCATAAGCTTCCGCGATTAATTTTAATAATTTACACAATCACCCTATTCACCCCCCCTCTAGGGTGAAATCGATCCTACAAGTGGTATCAGAGCTAGGAACAAAAGCCATTTTTGTTTTAAGAATTTGGATTTTCAAAATGGCTTCTTTTAATAATAATTTTGAGGGTCGTTCCAATATTATTCCTTCTATTTTTGATGGAACAGATTTTTTGAATTGGAAATTGAAAATGGAATTTTATTTAAAATTTGTTAATATTAAAATGTTGGGATATTATTGAAAATGGGTGTGACATAACAGATAAGAAATTATCTCGATTAATGCTCTTGCTATGCATATATTATATTCTCATATTAATCAAGATAATTTTAATTTCATTTCTCATTGTGAAAATGCACAGGAAATCTGGAATACTTTCGATGCAATATATGGTGCAAAAGTCAACAGCAATGAGAAGTCCTCCACAACTAACTCAGTTAAAGAAATGTGCTTAACAGGATTGGTAAATAGCAGTTGTGATGAGGATGATGATGATGGAGCAGCCGAGCTGACATTAATAATAAAGAAATTCAAAAGGTGGAACCGCAAATACGGAAATCCAGCTCTAAAGCAAAAATTAAAAAGCAGAATAATCAAAGCACTGGATAACTCGAAAGAACACGGGATCATCTGCAACAAACCCGGTGATATCAAGCCCAATTATCCCCGATTTCAACACAATTTTGAAAATAAATCAAAACGGTGTTTTACAGCCACGTGGAATAAAAGCGATAGCAGTGAGAGTGAGAAAGCAGATATGCGCCTTCATGGGAATATAACCGATAGCGACGATGACGAGCCAAGCGAGGTATCAAAACTTACTCACTCTGAATTACTTATTTATTTCCATGAAATAAATGGCTGTTATGAACGACTTAGGGAAAAATATGCTAAACTTGAATCTCAAAAGGATACTTTGATAGAATGCAATGAACAACTTGATCAATTAGTTAAGAACTATCAACGTAGAATCCCTAAGTGTGATAAGTGTCCAAAATTCGAAGAGGAAATTAAAAAATCAGAAATCAATATAAAATCACTTGAAAATGAAATTTTGATTTTAAAGGAAAATGAAAATACAAGGAGAGAGAATTCTATTAAAAAGTGCACACAATTGTTAAACGAAAATGAATCTCTCAAATCACAAGTCCAACAATTGTCAACGACTTTGGATAAATTTTCAAAAAGTGAAAAATCGTTGAATATGCTATTAGGAAAGCAAACTGTTAATACGATTAGACAAGGACTTGGATATAGTCATTCTAAAATTGTTAGAAACGAGATTAATCGAGAAAATTTAATGTGCACAATTTGTAGAAAATTTGGACACGATCACAATGGTTGTTGGTATAGACCCAAACATGTGAAAACTATACCGATTTGGGTTCCTAAAGGCACCAATATAAAATCTCTCAAAGTTAAACAAATTTGGGTGCCGAAGGGAACAATTATAAATAGTTTTGGGTCTTTACAAAATTGTTTTTCAAAATTTTCTGCCACTAACAACCATGGACCTATAAAAACAAATAGGTCACATAAATCTTTCATCGTGTAGGTGTGGTGGCAGGCTAAGGAACAACAATAGTGTTCTCTGGATTTTGGCTGTTCCAGAAACGCAACGGGCGACAAAGCTAAGTTCCTTAGCCTAGTATAAAGGTGACAGAATCACAACGGACAACAACGGAAAATATCGTAAAGGTAAGACAGGTAATGGTATGTTTTAAACGATATATTAAATGTGATAATCTGCACCGTATTCTGAATTAAAATCAGCCAATATTGAGATGATAATTTTGACTCTGACTTATTCAACATAGTTGGTCAATTATATTCTTATGCCAAAAACACTATAAAAATCTCTAGATTCTTTGAATTACTTCATATATATCAGTTTGGATTAAAATTAGTGTTTTGTTGGATATTACAATTGGTTATAATATGGCTGACTCTATATTCACGGTTTTCTGATTATTTACACGGCTTCATTTCAAATTCAAAAGAATGTCATTTAAATTGTTGTTAAAAATAGAGTTTGAAATTTTTGGTGCACACTTCATGTTTTGGTCTATAAAATTCAATTGATGATAATTTTGAGTGAAAAAGAAATTCAGATGCAGATTACACTGGTAATCTAGTTGATAGAAAAATTACTAGTGAAACGTGATTTTTTGTTGAGACATTTAGTAACTGCATCGTTTTTTTCAAAGAAAATATCTGCATATTTTTCATTTCAAATAATTTTCAAATAGCAGAAAATTTTCTTATAAAACCCCTTGGAGAAAATCATTTTTGACCATAGTTTCAGATTAGTCATTTTTGAAAAATTAATTTCATAATTATTTTTGAATCTGATTTTAAATGACTATTTTGACTAATCGACTCCCTAATGTTTATCGAAAAGAAAAACAGTGATTGAAAAAGTGATGAGTGTTAATATTGATCAAATATTATGACTCGAGACAGTATAATTAATAAATTTCTTTAGAAATTTAAACAAGAGTTATAAAACTGTTTGTTGGTAAAAATTCCATGACCATCTCTATCTCTATCATATTTCTAACAACCATCACTCATGAAAATTCTATATAGTTTGTCGATATGTGGTACTTTAAACAGGAATCGTTCGTTTTTCATTTTCACATTTTTTTTTAAAATAAAAAATTAATTAATAATAATAATAAATAAATACCAAAGTATTCACTCTCATTTAAGAGTCCTCACGGTTATGCATGGGTGAATTACTTGGAATTTGTTATGTGCTTCCATGCTCATTTAAAAGTCCTTATGGTTATGCATATATGGAACGCATATCAAAAGTTGATTTTTTTTCTTAAAATAAACAAGTTGATTCTAATCCCATTTAAAAGTCCTCACGGTTATGCGTGGTTAGAAGATACTTGAATTCATTTTTTTAAAATAAATTTGGAATACTACTAATCTCATTTAAAAGTCCTAACGGTTATGCATGGTTAGTAGATATTCAAATTCCTGATATAAATATACCACAAATAGACACAACTGTATGGTTTTATATGATGACATCATTTCCATCATTCTAAAAGTGGAATATGCGCCTAACAAAATATTTATGATTTTTGTTTGATTTTTTATTGAAATTTAATATTTATATTCAATTGAGTTTTAATGTTGGATTGATATCAATTACTTTATCTCTATTTTCTCTAACACTATTATTCTTTTGCTGATAACAAAAGGGGGAGAGAAAAGTTAAGATTTTGTCTAATAAAATCAAGCAAAGGTCAAATAATTTTCCATTTGCATATAGACTCATTTGCATATTTTATTTGTATGCATATACGTAGGGGGAGTTTTGTGTAGAGGAAGCATTTAAATAGGGGGAGCAATTAAAGCATATCAATGATCAAATACATTTAACATATTCAAAATCTTAAATATATGTTTGTTATCATCAAAAGGGGGAGATTGTTGAATATGCGCTTATATGATTTTTGTTTGATGATAATAAACATATATACATTCGTTTAAATGTATTTGATAATGTACTATTTTATTTTTCACAGATTAAGTAAATATTTGCTGAATAAAATAAATAACACAGAATTTGAATTCAAACGAATATTTTATTCAAACAAATATTTATTACAATTTTGAATAGTACAAATTCAAGCTCTCACTATTCACTATACATTCTCAATTACAATTTCTAATTACATCACTATTTTACATATTCACCTCACTACATATCACTCACACTCGTATTTATCTTCAACTGCATTCCAGTTTGAATCCAGCATCTGAGCAATCTGCAAAAATATAAACCAACGCAGTAAAATTGAAAAGGAAATATTTTTGCAGTTTAAAATAAAATAAAATGGATTTTGAAAATAAGATTTGCCTCAGTTATTTGGGTTGTTCGTCATAATTTAAATTTGAATTCATCATACACGAACAACTTGTGGCATACATAGTGTATTACTGTATATGCCACAAGGCCGTGCACGCCGATATATACACTTGATTGATTTACAGGGACAGGCGAGCACAGGTCAAACCCAAATGAAAAACCGGGTTCAACTCACGTGCAATAACATTGAAAATCACGACACGAGCACAAAGTCAAACCCGAGTTGTGAAACTGGATTCAACACAGGTGCAAATTCAAAAATAAATTCAAATGCAATAAAATGGTCGGGAGTGCACATGCCCAGACTCAAACCAACATGAAACAAGACCAAGTCAGGCTACAACAGATGATCAACCTCAATGGACCAGTGATGCAACTAAGCACAAATCACTTACAACATGTATGCAGCCCAATAGACCAAAGTACAACATCACACAATCAAACTACAACAAGCCAGAGGTGAAAACTATACAATACTGAAGTGATGAAGTGCATATAAACAACTGAAACA
Source organism: Allium cepa (assembly GCA_030765085.1). Classification (NCBI taxonomy): domain Eukaryota; kingdom Viridiplantae; phylum Streptophyta; class Magnoliopsida; order Asparagales; family Amaryllidaceae; genus Allium; species Allium cepa. The sequence continues at coordinate 571,101,893 of CM060937.1, read as the reverse complement.
CAGATGAATGCAAATACAGGAACTCGACAGGCACATATGAATACAAAGTACACACGAGTAACAGTTCATGTATGAAACAGAGGCAACAAGACTGTATGCAAGCAAAGTCTCTACATGGTGCAGCAGATATCAAGTGAAGGCCAGATAATCAAGACCCAAGATGAAAAACCAGAGTTCAATGCATATGAGACCATGAAGTACTACAAAGACCATGTCAAACACAGAGGCAACATGAATGGAAACTGCATCAATGCATATCAAAAAAAGAGAGACAAACAATACAATGCAACAACATGGTAAACAAGGCATAGCAACCACAAGATACTGCAACAAACAACTTCAACAAGGCAGACTCAAGTGAGTGAAAACTCAAGTTACAATGCATCAGTGAGCCAAGAATACATGTACTCAAGCTCGACTAACAGTGCAGACAAATGCTCATATGAATATGAAATAACTAGAGCCAAGAATACATGTACTCGAGACAATATGAACAAATGTAAGACCAAAGTGCAACAGACCAATTCCAAATGCATCAGAGAAGTAGTAATGAAACTGCAGTGAACAAACCAGAAGAAAACCATACAAGACTGCCAAGCACAACTCAGTGACAATATGTATGGGGACACTGGACTACAGCATAACCAAACCAACATGATGACAATGCTCAACATCATGAATATAAACCCAAATCAACTCTACTGGACAATACAAGGAAATGAAAAGACTCAGTAATGCTCAAGATCAACACAAGACAGAGTAAATATATATACACAGCAACAACCATCATGGTCAACAAGAACACTTGCAACAGTGGTGATGATCAAGGGTATACATGACGAAGTCAACCAGAGAAAACCACGAAATTAATCAACACCATAATGTACATTGACCAAGTTAATGCCGTGAACATCAAGTAAGCAAGCATCACAAAATATATACGAAGTGACAAAGTCAGAGAGATCATAATCGTTCAAGCATAATCATACGGCAGAGGTAAAATAATTGACAAATTCAAATCATCAGAATGAACGAGAATATAGGAATTCGATTCCTATTTAAACACAATCATCATCGGCAATTTAAAATCCATCGAGTTCAAGTACGAAAGATTAGAAAAAGCAAAAAGCACAAATTACATACCGAAGAAATCGAACTCGATCAAGGAGCAGAAGCAGCAAACAATTGAAGCAAATCAGGGAAACAGTGATTGCAATCAACCAACAAAGGCAGCGACTTCAATTTGAAACCCTAATTTAAGAGCACGGCACCAAAGGGACGAAGCCCTAAATCTGCAAGAGGAGCGGCCATTTTTTCACGAACGAAAAAATAAAAGGAACGGGTTGAAAAAGTGAATAAGGGGCCGACCTTTGTTTTATTAATTTGGGCTTAGTTTTTATTAAATAGGGTTTTGTATTTCAAATTGTTTTTAATTTGTATTTTTCTTTTAAACCGTTTTTCAAATTCTAGTCGTGTGACTAGGGGACAAGCTACGTGGCGTAGCTTGAGAATTCGCAACTCGGTAGTTGAGTTGTGGCAGGGTTTTGAGCGTAGAGTTAGATTAGTCAATAGCGGGTATAGCGAGTTTACGTGTGTAAGCGAGGGACTATCTAATTTCTAGTAGAAACCTTGGGGGCAGCACGTAGGCAGGGTTTTGCCGAAGCTGGGTAAATTCTGTGTTGTTCTGTTTTTTCTGTTATTTATATTCTGCGATATCTGTTCTGCTATTCTGTGATCTGAATTGAAATTAATTCATAAGCTTCCGCGATTAATTTTAATAATTTACACAATCACCCTATTCACCCCCCCTCTAGGGTGAAATCGGTCCTAGAAGCACGACTCTCAAACTCTTTGGACTTTAACCGCATGTTTTTATTCAGTGATAACACATGAATATCAGGCCATGATGTTGATCTTCTTAATGTTGATGCAACGATATCTTTATGTGTTCCCTTTGGGATAAGCGGTAAAGTTTGGTGACTGCAGCATCAAAGTTCTATTTGCACATAGCATTAGTTTGGCCAGCATCGCAGTTCCAACAGCACCGAGACATGTCCATGTTCATTAGTTCAGTTTGTTCACACCCTCGCTTCAGTTTCCAGCTTGGTTTCCACACTGCAGTTCATGCATCAATCACACACAAATAACCTTTGCCGCTCAGTTTGCATCAGTCTCGTGTATATGGTATAGCAGTTCGGATAGCTCATGCCCTCCTCAACTTTCAATAGCATGTAGCAAATTCCCATTAAACAACACGCATCAACATGCGGTTGCTTTCCTTGCTCTTGCTAAGCCATCTATATTGGTGTCGCTATATCTATATTATATGTTGCTTTATGCAATGTTTGTTTGGCGTTGGATAAAATATGAAGAAGAAATATGAATAAAATATAGTTTTGTATAAGATTAATGGTGATGGCCTATTTATTACCCATTAATTATGAGTTAAAAATGTACATATCTTCCAGTCACTGCTCCTTCTATGTCCACATAAATTGCTTTAACTAATAAATACATAGATACACTTCCATGTATACATAGATAAAGTTAGGCCATAAAAAGTGGTTTGCCTTTAAGAAAATAGATTGATGGCTTTAAGCATAACCGCAATAGTTGTACATTCTCTATTGATCTTATCCTCATATTCTCTATCTAACCATAAATCTAATAATAATATAACCATATTCCCAAGTTAGGCACATTACTATATTTATACACATACACACACATATAAATGCATATAAATTCATGCCAAAAGCAAGTTTATTGTTGTACAGGTATAAGCATAAACATATTCGACTAAGGCAATCGAAGGTTCTTCACCATGCTCCTTCTTCAGCACATCTTGCATGTCTGCTACTTCACGCCTGCCACAACATGAACATTTTCAACTTACCAGTCAAAGCTTCTACACCATGCATGCTCCTTCAGTGCATCTTGCACAATGTCTACTATATTATGTATGTTCCACGCCTGCTACAACATGAACATACTCCTTTCTCCAGTGCATCTATCTTCCTTTGCTGGAGTATATTACTTCCTCCAACATCATGCCTACTACAACATGCATGTTCCATGCTTGTTTTGGTATGCTTCACTATCAGCTAGCTGCAGCACGTCTCTAGTCTCTCAGATCATTAGCATTGCTTTGTTTATTGCACCACTTCCTCCACCAACTCACTCTACCAGCTTATCTCCCTTCGTTTGCATTTCAGTACACCGCATGTTGCTATTTGCACAATCTCAGCTGCGCTTTGCAGTGTGTTCCCGCTGACTTAATACGCGTCTGAACTACTTTGCTATGTTTCTTTGGTACTCATCACGATCCATCAACAAGCAGCAGCACATGTCCCTTCTACTACAACACTTGAAACATAACCACAGTGTCTTCAACACCATTGCTCGACCTTGCAATTGGCATCACTCTAGCTGTTCCTTACGGCTAAGCTATTCTGCATCTTAACTGCTTCTAATAGATTTAATTGATGGTTGTTGTTGTCTACATAAATGTAATCATATTATTTTGTTTTATTTCTTTATTTCTTGTTTGGTGATTGTGATTGTTTTTGGATTGAATTGAAATTTGAATTGAGATATTGATTGGTTGTTTTTGTATTTATTACCATAATCTCGTTTTCCGCTGTGTTTTGGGGTTTTGATTTGAGTGGTCTTGAGTTAGAATTTCTACAGGATTTGGTATCAGAGCTTTGGAGTTAGTAAGTGGTTGTAGGAATGTCAGAATCGGATAATACATCAGGTAGTCCATAAATGGTTAGTCCAAGTGGTGTAGCGCTGTATGTACGCGGATCGTACGCAGCTTCGGGATCACAATTGGTTATAAACAAGTGGAATGACGATAATGATTTTGAAAAATGGCAATGGAAGTTGAAAGCGGTTCTTAGGTGGAATCGGGTGCGTCGGGTAGTATTTGATACATGTTTGCCGCCGACGGACATCTCAGATTTTGAGAGAGAGGAAATGGAAGGCTGAGCATTCACTATACTTCAACTTGTTATGGGGAAGAATGTTATTTCCGTAACGGAGAGACTACTACTAAGGGTATATGAGACAAATTAGAGGAGTTGTATATGAAGAAGTCACTAACTAATTGTTTGATCTTATTGCGAACGTTCTTTACCTATAAGATGGAGGGTACTTCGCTAAAGGCGTACTTGAATCTCTTTGATGATTTGCTAATGAAGAAGGCGGTAGATTTGAATATTGAGGAAGAACAAAAGGCAATGATATTGTTGTGTTCATTGCCGGACCGTTATACGAGTTTATCTAATAGTTTGATCTATAGCTGGGATACTTTGACTCTTGATGTAGTGAGGAGTTGAGCGATCAAATGAAGAAGTTAGGTGATAGAAGTAGTAGTGCTAGTAGTGTTCACAGTTTGTTTGTGGAAAAGGAGAGATATGGAAAGAAAGGGAATCAGTGGCATTCTAAATCAAGAAAGCCTAAATGGAGAGGAAAATCAAAGGAAATAAATGACAAGTGCTTTATTTGTAAGAAACCTGATCATTGGAAGAACGAGTGTCCGGACAAGGAGAGGACAAATAAGGAAGTAACATCTTCATCCATGGTGGTGGAGAGTGGAGTTGGTGAGGGAGACATAGATGTTTTGACGGCCATAGCATCGGATGTTTCGAATGGGTGATCGATTTGGCGGCATCTTATCATATGACCCTAAATAAGAATTGTGACAAAGAAGTAAATTCAATTGTTATGGGTAATGGTGTTATTTGCAAGTCGAAGGTCATTGATTCTATGTAAATTCGTATGTTTGACGAAGTGGTTCATACACTCACTAACGTACTCTATATAACGAGACTTCGGAAGTCTCTTTATCTTTTTTGGGCAGCGGGATTCTTTAAAATGTAATATCATTATTGAGAGTGATAGCTTGCAAATTTTGAAGAATGAGCTTGTGGTGACAAAGGATGCTAGAACTCATGGAGTTTATTTGCTTCAAGGAGTGACTATTGAAGGTGAAACTTGTATGGATGTTAATAGTTCTCGTGGCTTGGATGCGAGTAGGTTATGTCATTTGAGTTTAGGTCATGTCTTGGAGAAGAGTTTAGATATTCTTCGAAAGAGGGAGATGATCGATGGAGAGAGTTTCAGCAAGTTTGAGCTTTGCAAGGAATATGTCATGGGAAAGCAAACTAAAGTATCATTCATTGAGGGAAAACTTGATTCGATAAATGCTCGTGAATATGTGCACACGGATGTTTGGGGACAGACACTGGTAGCTTCTTTGGGAGGAGCTTGCCATTATATTTCTTTTATTGGTAACTTCTCTCGGAAAGTATGGGTGTATGTAATGAAGGCCAAGTAAGAGGCAATTGCAAAGTTCAAAGCATGGAAGGATCTTTTTGAGAATGAGAGTGGTAAGTCTTTGAAGTAACTATGTCTGACAATAGAGAAGAGTATGTTTCTAGAGAGTTCTTGGAGTTTTGCAAGCATCATGGTATTCGGAGGCATTTTACTACATTGGAGGATCCACAGTCAAATGGTGGTGCGGAGAGGATGAACCATGCTCTACTTGAAAAAGTTGGATGCTTGAGATCGACATCTGGTTTGTCTAAGGGATTTTAGGCTGAAGCGTTGTCAACCGCAGTGCATACTGTTAATCAAATTCCGTGCTCGGCTATTGGTAAGAAAATTCCGGAGGAAGTGTAGAAGGGAAAGAGCATTGGCTTAAGTTATCTTTGTGTGTTTGGTAGATCAATTTATGTGCATGATTCGAGAAATGGTAAGCTTGAGACTAGAGCTTTCAAGAGGATTTTGCTTGGCTATACGGCGGTATAAAAGGCTATTAGATATGGAATCTGAAAATGAAGAAGTTTGTGAATTCTCATAGTGTTACTTTTGATGAGTCGACTTTGATTAAGGAGAATTAGAGCTCATCATATGTTTCGGATTTGATTCATGGTGAATCAAAGGAGAAGGAAATTGCTTTCGTCCAAGGAGTTGGAGATGCTTGTGAGCAGGAAGCTTTGATCTTACATCACAAAGTCTGCAGGCTGCCTCTAGTAGTGTTGGTGATGTGCATGATTCTAGAAGGAATTCGTTCAAGGTGGAGCCGAAAGGAGTTTGGATGATATTATTGCAACTTGGGTGGGTCGACGTGCTATAAAGCCGCCCGATAGATATGGTGATTGGAACTATCATAGCTTTTTTGATAATTTGGACTATGTTCTTCATGTAGTCCAAGACGAGCCGAGGGACCTTGATGATGTCATAGATTCGAGTGATAGATTGAATTGGATTTTTGCAATGGAGGAAGAGATGCAATCGTTGATGAAGAATCAAACTTGAGATTTGGTTCCATTTCTGAAGAAAACCGTGCTATAGGGTGCAAATGGATATACAAGGCGAAGGACGATGAAAGATACAAAGCTAGATTAGTGACTAAAGGATTCGCATAAAGGAAGGGTTCACATTGGTTGTGAGACATACTTCAATTCAGATATTACTTATCATAGTTGTTATTCATGACTTGAAGTTGGAGCAACTTGATGTGAAAACCGTCTTCTTGCATGGTGACTTGGATGAAAGCATCTGCATGGAGCAACCAGAAGGTTTTGTTTTAGATGGTAAGTCAAATTTGGTTTGCAAGTTAAAGAAATTACATGTGGTTTAAAAAACCATATAGACGTTGGTACAAGAGATTTGATCATTTTATGCTTGAAAATGGTTTTAATAGAAGTATCAAGGGTGCTTGTGTTGTTTCGAGAGGTAGAAAAATGATTATTGGATGTATTTATCCTTTTTTGTGGATTCTGGTTTGTCGAAGGTTTGTGCATCGTTGGCTGCATTTTGGTGTTGGGTGGTTCCTGTATGGAGGTCGCAACTGTAGCAATGTGTAGGGCAAGAGGAGCGGGTTCAGTTTTGATAGAGGACGGAAGGCGTAGGTTTTAGAGTTCGGGCGAGTCAAGTTTGGGTAGAGCGACGCGTTAGCAAAGACTGATTGGGGAATCGTTGAGTATTTCTCCGTATCGCTATAATTGTGTATGGCCATGATTGGGCTGCTGCATTTCACTATGCACAATTGATAAGGAGGAAGGAGATGATTGTTAATTTGGGTTAAGTAAAGTAATTAGTGTTAATTAATTAATTAATTAAAATCTTATAAATCGAATAACTTTTGCATACGAGGTCGGATTCAAACATCGTTTTTTATGGACTTGTAGCGACGATGGCTAAACAATGGAGTTAGTTTGGTGGGATTTGAAGCTTGTTTGAGTTTATTATAAAATCCAACGGCGTTCGGTTTTAGTCCAAATCGGAACGCTTCGGTGGAAATTGGAATCAATGTGAGTTTAACTCACACTCAATTGTACTAATTGTAACGACCCGGTATTTTCAACCATTCGCATCCGCACATGTCGGACTTGAATTGTTCAAAATACCGCATTGTAAATAAAATTTGGCAAATCTTAGAATATACAGTAAATAAATAATCACAGGTCACAGACACAGAGTAAGAAATGCAGCGGAAGTAGAGAAAATAGTGGTTCATGAAGCCACTATCACATAGTCTCAAAATAAGTATAAATTACATAGTCTTAAAACCAATATAGTTTGAAATCACCAGAGAAAATCGCAATATTCAATTGTCTCGATTACAAAAGCTAAAATAAGAACTGAACAGAAACTTGACAGCAGCTTGAAAAAATGATCTTCGGAAGTCCTAGCTCTGGTGATGAAGTCCGAACTGATTCTCAGGTTGACCCGAGCGTAAGAAATAAATACAAACACTCGAGTCAGGACATACATACTTATACAGTGTAAGCTACTTCAAGTGAACTGTAATATAAAGGAAAGTAACTTAAAGGATGCTTGGGACCGCCCATCCTCTAAAGATTCGTTAAACTATTTACTATGTAGTAATATTTCGCTATTATACTAATGTCTATAAATAAAATAAACTTACTTTAAAATAGCGTTAAGGGGTGACCCAATATTCCCCTTAACACATAATATATTCTCAAAGTCTATACAGTACCATAATCTCCTCCGTACTGGGCATCGTCAGAGGGCGCTCCATAGGTATGGTACAAAACCAAAATCGTATAAGGCTCGCTAGGGTAGGTTACACGGCACAACTAGGCAATGCCAGGGTAGATATACCAATTACGCTTCCAGACCGGTGGTAGCGCACAGCAGCTACTACTGCCCACCTCGAACAACACTCCCAAATCAAAGGTGCTCACCAAACAATCACAGAGTAATAGAATGACATACGAAGAAGTGCGTCCGATAAGAGGTGCTACCTCCTTAGCCCGTCGATCGCTCCTGTTTTAGCCACCTTATGCCAACTCACGGGAGTCGGGTTCACGTACAAATCTTAATAGAACGTCACCACCATCCTACTTCATTTTGAAATCTCCACCGCATACACGGTTGTCAAAGTGGTTTTCGGTATCGACAGAGAGTATGCCCATATCTGATCCCGGTCTTTTTAACAACCAATGTTATTAATACCCATAGTTATTCATTCCAAAATAGTTAATATTAAATCAAAATACTTCATTTTATCTTTTAAAAGTGAAGTTATTATATTTACGAATCGAATATCCAAAAATCTCAATTTCAGCCACTGTAACACTTAACAAGTGCTACTGTAACCTTTTTATTTATTTGGGTTTAATTTGAATTTCGCGACCACAGCACTTACCAAGTACTGCAATAGCCCTTAATTAATTTTTAGCTTTTAGTTCATTTGCATCAACTACAGCACTTACACAGTGCGGTAATATCTCTTACAACAGTTTTAAGTTAATTAGTTTTTTTAGACTTTAATATAAATTCATCAATAATTAAACTTAAATTTTAAACTAAATTAACTTATAAAAAAACATATTATCCATTTGAAATAGTCATTTAAATCAATCCAAAAATTTATGATTTTTATGAAGTATATTCCACTAATAAATATCAACCTCTCAAGGCTTTACTTATTAAAGTTAAATGCCCAAATTTCTATATTTTTCTATATTCAAAATTTTCTTAACCATTTAGTTGAATTACCATTTCAAAATATAGCTAAATTTCCTCTTTATTTATTAACTTACCTTTTATTCTTAAACCAAACTTCCATTTCTAAACTAAGATATATTTCAAATTTTATGTTTAAGTATTTATTTATTTAACTATTAAATTCATAGAAAATTCAATAACACCATATTAATTTATTTTAAATTTCAATTTACATCAAAATTTATTACATTTACATACTTAGCTTGAATTCCATCAAAATTTCCAAAATGAATTTATTACGTCAAATTCCAACTTACCATTTATTTATTTATACATTTAACTTGTATAAGACTACCAACAATTATTTTAACCCAATTTAAATCAAAATATTAAAATATATATATTTAAAATACTTAAAATTTCCAGAAAAATATATATAAAATAACCACGGGTCTGTATAATATTTTCTAACCTAGGTTAAGTGATACGGATAATATATCATTTCAATCCGTAATTTACAAAGAAAAACCAAGGTTCTATCATTTCAAACCCGCAATCCCAAGTTAAATAAATAAATAAATAAACAATATCGTTCAGGCCTATCAGTTCAGCCCGTAACGATTTCTATTCTATAGGGAACTTGTAGTGATAAACAGTAAATAAATAAATAGTATAACAGCTTAAATATAACAGTATATAATATGACTGATGATGTGTCAAATTAATAACAGGGTTTTTAACATCATAAATTTAGATCACAGGCAAGAAAAATAAAATATAAATATTCTACAATTACACTTGTTATTAATTTACAGATCTATAAGTACGTTTGTCTGGTGAGAATACTCACCTCTATGCTGCTGAAGATTAGATACAAAATAATGAATATCTACACCAGACAGCGTACAGAAGGCACGATCAATTTTTAGCAGAAGCAACGACTCGATTCAAATCTTGAACAAGATAAATAAATAAACTAAGTTCGCGCATTCAATTACGGTCAAAGCAAATTTTTAAATAAATCAAAATTGGAACGAGATTTAAAATAAAAGGATAATTGACTCAATTTGCTCGACCACTCCACCACACGACCAAGAAGAAAAACAAAAAAAAATAAAAGAGAAGAAACAGCTTGGCAGCCATTACCGGATGATACACACGAGAGAGAAGGGTGAAACCAAAATGCAGCGTGTATGCAGTGCTTATATATATCAGATAGGGTGCGTTTATTTGGTACGAAAAAAATGGCAAGAAAAATAAAGTTTGATTTTTGAATGGCATGCGAATTGAGCAGGGGTTTTATTTCTTATTATAAAATGAAACAAAACGAATTTTTTTGAAGTGTTTTTGTATTCAACAGGGGAAAAAGGTTTTATAATTTACACAGAAGTAATTGCGTTATAACGTAAGAAAAAATGATAAAGTGGGACCACGCATTGATTGAGGAAAGGAAACTGCAAGAAATAAAGTTATAAATGGTCGGGAAATTTTGCGTGATGTTTGATTTTATAGGAGGTAATTGCGTTGATATAGAACGCAAGAAATAATGGTATTGGAACGTTAAGAAAATAAAAGAATTTCATTTGAACGGTAAGGAAAAATCAAAGAATTTGTTCCTATTAATTGCAAAGGAGTAAAAGGAAAAGAAGAGACACTTATACACGTGAATTTCAAATCACGCTTTTAAAGAATTTGAACGTGCTTGTGTATTTAACATATGGGTTGCGTGATTTTAGGCATGCGAATTTAGGCAAGGAAGAATGGAAATAAAACAGTTATTTGCATTCAAAGATTTATACCAATTATATATGAGAGGCCAATGGAAAGAGTAGAAATTAACACGTGAATTCAAGGCAAGTTTTATTTGGAATTGGATGGCTAGGGAATCTATTCCTTTCCCACTCAGAATTTCACGTCTATTGATAAATTTAATTATTAATATCTAAGGTAAGAATTTTAAGAATGCGTACTATAGACGTAAAAATTAAATCAAACATACGACCAATTTAACAAACATAACGTATCTAAATTTATACGTTTTTTTATTTATTTGCTACTTATATATAGTACAATATACGTTTAAAGAATATTCATTAAATACGTATCATTTATATGCCAGCAAAATTAATCAAAACGGATATAAACGTACAAATTTAAACGTGAAATTAAATAGCCTATTTACACTCTATAAATTTTAAAATTTATTACTAAATTTACTTTTGATTTGTTTACATTGGTTTGATTTACTTAACATGTAACAAATAAACTGATGTATATACGTAAAATTTATTTCCTTTCACAATATTTATTACTTACTTTAAAAAGTATACAACCAATATCAGTAAAAAATCGCAAAATAAGTATTGTACATATATATATATATATATATATAAGATTTGATTTTATTAGCTAAGGTATGAAATTTTGGAGCGCGTACTAGATGCAAAATTTTAATTGAAACGTACGCTCAAATAATTGACAAAAGTAACGTGATTAAAACTATTCGTTTCTTATTTATTTCTTTTACCCAATGTTAATTTCTTAATTAAAAAGGTATATAACCAAATTTAAAAGAATCAAAGTGGAAAAAAATGTTGTACGAATATATTCATTTAAATTAAAAGATTTGGAAAAATTTCTACCACACTTTAAAAAAACAAAAAAAAACCAGTGAATAAAATAAAAAAACTGAAATAAAGTGAAAAGGAAAATAGATAATTATATTTTAGGAAAATAGAAAGATAAATAAAGAAAATAACTTAATTTATTGAAACTAGCTTAAGAAAATTGCAAACACAATCCACTTAACTTTGGGAAATTACAACTCTTCTTAAAAATGGTTTAAAATAAATCTTTGAGAAACAGAACAAAGTGAGAATGATAATAAAATAAGTTCTTAAGAAAAATGTAAAAATAAATAAAGAATTTCTTAAATTAATTGAAGTTGGAAATCAGAAATTGTAAACAAAATACAACTGACACTGGAAAATGTCAATTACACTTTTAAATATGTTTTAAAACCAAAATATATACATAACAAGTTATTTTACCCTAAAAACATAAATTAGAACATTACATGACTAAATAAAATATTGTTTATATAATTTAAAGTAAACAATTTTGTTAAATATAGCAAATTACACACAATAGTTAAAAAGGCATGACTTTCACATTATAATTCAGATTCCAACGAAATGAAAAACAGTATTCTTAAAATTTAATTATCTTTCAAAATAAAAGATACAATTCAAATTTTCAAACTTTTAAATTTTCAAATTTAGAAGTCAAAGTTTGACCATATTGACAAAATTTACATTTCCGGAAAATATTCTATTAATTCATGTGTGGAATTCTAATCCACATCAAAATTTATATTTTAAATAACCAAATTATCTAAATTAAATAAATAAAAAATTTATTAAAATTTTTGGGTTGATACATAGATGATTTGAATGGCAAGCAAAGTGAGAGTAAATGCTAAGAAATAAAAAAGACATAAGTTAATGAGAAAGAAACATATATATGTTTTATTCTTAAATGAAAATGAAAATGAGGAGTTTTGAAATGAGAAATAAATCTTCTTGTATATGATTTGCTAATGAGAAATACATGGCTAGGAAAGGAGTTTGTATGGATAAAGCAAGAAATAAAGAGGCCATGTAGAAAAAGGCAAGAAATCAAGCAATGACCTGATGGATTTAATTAATTCCTTTCCCTTGTATTAACAGTTATTCTTAATTATATTCAATTTGTTAAATGTGTACACTTATTTTGATTGAATCCTCAAATAAATTCATTCAGATAAGTTTCATTCTTTTATATTACCTTATGAATAAAATATGCATTTCCACTTTAACATTCCTTCCTTATTTTATTACAAAGTTTAATTTTCTTCATATTAAATTACCAAATTTTATCAATTTAACAATTTTAATTCTTAAAAAATTTATGGGTCATTACACTCTCCCCCACTCAAAACTTTTCGTCCTCGAAAAGGAAGAAGGTAGGGGAATAGAAACAACTTAAAAGAAAACTAAATTGAAACTTAAAATAGAACCATTAATCTAAACCATACAAATTCAATTTTAAATTAATATTTGATTTCATATATTTAATTTCACTTAAGTTAAATTTAACTATTTCAAATTTCATTACTTCATCTTCCAATTATCTTAAAATAAAAATTTCTAAAATCATAAGTTTGAAAATCATTTTTATACTCAAAAATGTGTTCAATAAATTAATGTCTTCTTTATTCCTAATTATAATTAAATTTATTTCTCTCAATATATTTTTATCATCTATGTTAAATATTTACACTTATTACAACTGCTTAAATTTATTCTAAGTTCCTTTAATATCATTTTATATTGCAAATTATTCCATTGCCCTTTTATTCTATTTACCTCTGTTAATCTTTTTATAACTAGAATTTAAGTGTGTAACATTTATTATAACCACTCAAATTTTATTTATAAAATATTTTTATATTGTATATTATCCAATTACATTGTTAACTTTTGAAAATCAAGGTAAGTTATATTGAAATACAATTGAGTATTATACAAATAAAACTTTCAAATTCAATATCTCAAGTTTGAATCATTTATTCAAAAATTTGATTTTCTTTTTATAATTGAAATTATTCCTCAAGATAAAATTTAAGAATAAAATTTCTGATTCCCTTTAAACCATTTAGAGATAAATAAATATATGTACATAATATGTCAAATCAAATTTAAATCATATATCTATATATTATAAATCAAGTCATATTTTAGAGATTCAAATTTGATGGACTCAAATCAAAGAGAATTTTGATTTAAAGATAAGTTGGAATCAGAAGATCCGATGATTAAATAACATACTAAGGAACTGGATAAGTTTATATAAATCGCGGGCAACCTTAACCGGGTTAACCGTGACTTAAAGAATAAGATCGATGTGGATTTTCTAGGGTAAATCTACATTTGATATGAAGAGATAGAATTCAGAATAACCAAAGATACTAGCATCTAAACCGAGGATAAATATAAATCTCTGGTGAATCAATGCTAATTGTAAAGGAGTTTCACCCCTTTATTAGAATATTGGCGAGACCGCCAATTCACTATAAAGATCATCCGAAGTGGAGTTATGGCATACTCCAGAATCGAAAGAAGATGAATAATGAGGGACACGAATGAACTTTGGAACCGCAGGGAATGATCCAAAATTCAAAGGAAATCGAATCAAAAGGAAGAGACTCAAGCTCGAATGAAAGTGATTCTGTAAATCAAATTTACCATGCATGCTAAGTTTTGCCTAGAGCCAAAGCTCTGATAACAAATTATAACGACCCGGTATTTTCAACCATTCGCATCCGCACATGTCGGACTTGAATTGTTCACAATACCGCGTTGTAAATAAAATTTGGCAAATCTTAGAATATAGAGTAAATAAATAATCACAGGTCACAGACACAGAGTAAGAAACGCAGCGGAAGTAGAGAAAATAGTGGTTCATGAAGCCGCTATCACATAATCTCAAAATAGGTATAAATTAGATAGTCTTAAAACCAATATAGTTTGAAATCACCACAGAAAATCTCAATATTCAATTGTATCGATTACAAAAGCTAAAATAAGAACTGAACAGAAACTTGATAGCAGCTTGAAAAAGATGATCTTCGAAAGTCCTAGCTCCGGGGATGAAGTCCGAACTGATTCTCAGGCTGACCCGAGCGTAAGAAATAAACACAAACACTCGAGTCAGGATATACATACTTATACAATGTGAGCTAATTCAAGTGAACTGTAACATAAAGGCAAGTAACTTAAAGGATGCTTGGGATTGTCCATCCTATAAGGATCCGTTAAACTAGTTACTATGTAGTAATATTTCGCTATTATAATAATATCTATAATTAAAATAAACTTACTTTAAAATAGCGTTAAGGAGTGACCCAATATTCCCCTTAACACATAATATATTCCCATAGTCTATACAGTATCGTAATCTGCCCTGTACTGTGCGTCGTCGGAGGGCACTTCATAGGAATGGTACAAAACCAAAATCGTATAAGGCTCGCTAGGGTAGGTCACACGGAACAACTAGGCAATGCCAGGGTAGATATACCAATTACGCTTCTGGATCGGTAGTAGCACGTAGCAGCTACTACCGCCCACCTCGAACAACATTCCCAAATCAAAGGTGCGAACCAAACAACCACGGAGTAATAAAATGGCATACGAAGACGTGCGTTCGATAAGAGGTGCTACCTCCTTAGCCCGTCGATCGCTTCTGTTTTAGCCACCTTATGCCAACTCATGGGAGTCGGGTCCACGTACATACCTTAATAGAACGTCACCACCATCCTACTTCATTTTGGAATCTTCACCGCGTACACGGTTGTCAAAGTGGTTTTCGGTATCGACAGAGAGTATGCCCATATCCGATCCCGGTCTTTTTAACAACCAACGTTATTAATACCCATGGCTATACATTCCAAAATAGTTAATATTAAATCAAAATACTTCATTTTCACTTTTAAAAGTGAAGTTATTACATTTACGAATCGAATATCCAAAAATCTCAATTTCAGCCACTGCAACACTTAACAAGTGCTACTGTAACCTTTTTATTTATTCGGGTTTAATTTAAATTTCGTGACCACATCACTTACCAAGTATTGCAATAGCCCTTAATTAATTTTTAGCTTTTAGTTCATTTGCATCAACTACGGCACTTACAAAGTGCGATAATATCCCTTACAACAGTTTCAAGTTAATTAATTTTTTTTTTAGACTTTAATATAAATTCAACAATAATTAAACTTAAATTTTAAAATAAATTAACTGATAGAAAAATCATATTATCCATTTGAAATAGTCATTTAAATCTATCCAAAAATTTATGATTTTTATGAAGTATATTCCACTAATAAATATCAACCTCTCAAGGCTTTACTTATTAAAGTTAAATGCCCAAATTTCTATATTTTTCTATATTCAAAATTTTCTTAACCATTTAATTGAATTACCATTTCAAAATATAGCTAAATTTCCTCTTTATTTATTAACTTACTATTTATTCTTAAACCAAACTTCCTTTCTAAATTAAGATATATTTCAAATTTTATGTTTAAGTATTTATTTATTTAACTATTAAATTCATAGAAAATTCAATAACACCTTATTAATTTATTTAAATTCCAATTTACATCAAAATTAATTACATTTACATACTTAGCTTGAATTCCATCAAAATTTCCAAAATGAATTTATTACTTCAAATTCCAACTTACCATTTATTTATTTATACATTTAACTTATATAAGACTACCAACAATTATTTTAACCTAATTTATATATATTTAAAAAACTTAAAATTTCCAGAAAAATATATATTAAATAACCACGGGTCTGTATAATATTTTCTAACCCAGGTCAAGTGATACGGATAATATATCATTTCAATCCGTAATTTACAAAGAAAAACCCGGGTTCTATCATTTCAAACCTGCAATCCCAATTTAAATAAATAAATAAATAATATCGTTCAGGCCTATCAGTTCAGCCCATAACGATTTCTATTCTACAGGGAACTTGTAGTGATAAACAGTAAATAAATAAATAGTATAACGGCTTAAATATAACAGTATATAATATGACTGATGATGTGTCAAATTAATAACAGGGTTTTTAACATCATAAATTTATATCACAGGCAAGAAAAATAAAATATAAATATTCTACAATTACACTTGTTATTAATTTACAGATCTATAAGTACATTTGTCTGGTGAGAATACTCACCTCTATGTTGCTGAAGATTAGATACAAAATAATGAATATCTACACCGGACAGTGCACAGAAGGCACGATCAATTTTTAGTGAAAGCAACGACTCGATTCAAATCTTGAACAAGATAAATAAATAAAATAAATTTGCGCATTCAATTACGGCCAAAGCAAATTTTTAAATAAATCAAAATTGAAACGAGATTTAAAATAAAAGTATAATTGACTCAATTTGCTTGACCACTCCACCACACGAACAAGAAGAAAAACAAAAAATAAAATAAAAGGATAACGACCTAAGAGGTTTGTCACCAATAATTATATATTTACATCCTATGATGTCATATTGATGTTTAATTGAAATAAATCTTGATATTCCATTTAAATTGTTTAAATGTCATCATAGCGATGTTCGCTATACCGTCGGTTATCGACTTTCATTCCCAAAATCTCGTTGTATGTTTTCGAACTCGAACTTATATTTTCACTAAACAGAATTTTGAAATTCATTAATCATTTTTCTAATGATAATTTATAGTAATTAATCATTTTAACTAATGATTTTGAAATTAATTAACCAATTTAATTAATGGTGTTTAAATTGGTTTATCTTTTGATTTAAATGAGATTGAATTTAATTAATCATTTTAACTAATGATTATTTGAATTTAATTAATTATTTTAATTAATAATATTTGAAATTAATAATAATTTTGATTAATGAAATTTAAAAGTAATCAATCATTTTAATTAATAATATTTGATTTTAATAAATCATCCTTATTTCTAATATTTAAATGTAATTACTTATTTTAATTAATGATTTTTGAAATACATTAATCTTTTTGATGAATGAGATTTGACCTTTAATTAATCATTTTAATAAATTATTGTTTTAAATTTAATTAATAATATTAACTAAAGATGTTTGAAGTTTGGTTAATCATTTTAATTAGTAATGGTATATAGTTAATCAATCATTTTAACAAATGATGTTTTAATTTATAACTTTAGCTAATGATGTTTGAACTTAATTAATCCGCTTAATTAACAATTATTGGAACTTAATTTATTTTTTAAATTAATGGCATTCAAAAATTATTTAATCATTTTAAGTGATGATGGTTGAGATTAATCTTTCACTCTAATTAATGATTCTTTGGATTTAATAAACCTTTTTAATTAATGAGATTTAAAGTTAATAAATTGATTTAATAAAAAGTGGTTAAAGTAAATTAACTAATATAATAAAATTGTTTTAAGTTAATTAACTTATTTAGTGTTTTTAAATTTAATAAACTTATTTAATAAAGATTTTAAAGTTAATTTACCTATGATATTAAAGTGTTTGGTAATAATTAACTATTTTATTAGAGATAATGGATTTGTTTATTTAAAAGAGATTACAAATGTGACTGATTATCTTTAGGGATAATTAATATTATTTTAAATTTAAAGGTATTTATATTGTTTTATTATATTTTGGGATAATAAATATTGTTTTAAAAATAATGATTTATATATGAGAAAATCCTTTTAAAAGGAATTATTTATAATAAAGCTAAGTGTATATTGTTTGGGGTTTATAGTGAATAATGTTTTAATGACCATTTTTTACCTTTATTTAAGAAACATAGTATTAAAAAACTTTCCTTTTGAAAGAAACCTTTAAAAGGTATTTCTAAAAGTGTTTTACCAATATTGTAATATGGAAATCAAGCATAAGTTCAGATTTTAAAAAAGTTCAATTCGATTATGGAATAATAATTCCGCAAATGATATCGCTTATATGGAAAGGATCCAATCATAGTTCTAACGCTAAACGTTGAGGCTTGGACTCGTTTCTATCTTGAAGGTCAAAAATTCGTCAAGGCAATGCCTAGAGTTAATACTACCTCAACTTGACTGGCTTCATATTCAATCGAGGGATAGCACTTGTTTGGAATCGACGAGTAGTTTTGGATATATGATATTTAATTTCCATATGCGATCATTTTAATTATCCCCAATAGTTGATTTATTAATTATCAGATTCATCTTTCTTCATGGTGTACCGTCACCTTAAAAACGATTTGCTGCTCTGAGCTTTGTTATCCTTTGTTGGTAATGACTAAACCAAAGCACATGTTTTTGGGGGCCAAGTAATGTGGGGTTGCTCCCATTAGGATATTTTCATATCCCATCTAGATTTTAGTGTACCATCACCTTAAAACGGTTAAGATTTGGATGTAAAATATTTGGATTCTCGGTATGGTTTGGCGGGGTCCGGGTTGGAGTTCCCAGGGTTTTCAAGTAAATTTTTAGAGGTATACTTCTTTTAAGGGAGATGTAGCCTTTTAGTCATTTGTAGGGATTTTCCTTTCCTTATTTGATTCGAAACTTTGAATCTGTTTTTCTTTAAGCACAATGGGAAGAGTCAACCCCTTTTCACAGTGTTTAATAATTGATTTTTATCCATTCTAACAAGTTTGAACCGTTACCTTATTTTTTCCATTCTATCAACTTTGGATTTCGCTTGGATTATTTTCATTCTTCCATGTTTGGTTTTTAATACTATTTATGCCCATTCTTATTTGGATTTTTCTCTCGATGTTTATCAATTATCTTGCCTTTATGGATGTTATTCTTATGAGGTATAAACCCATTTCGCATTAGCTGTGTGGTTTCATAGAACTTTACTATGTTTTCCATTATTTGAGTTATCTTAAGCTGGTATTTCCAGACTGATTCGAGTGTTATTTTACTATAATGCTTGAGTCAGACCAATTATTTTTTCTAGGTTGACTTTCGTGTTATGGAGATCTTAAAGAGGAGTTGTAGGATCACTTATCGTATTGTTTTATTTTTCATTGTATTATATAATATCCATATCAACAATTGTAAGGTCAGGATTTTATAATTATTCAACTGATAAGGTTTGTTTTTAACTCTGTTGTACTCTGTATTTAAAGTGGCAGCTTTTATTGTCCTCACTATATAATGTGTTGTCGATTTCACTGTGAGATTCTTTTTTTTTGTTCTATGTTCTTTTCTTTTTATTTACCCTAATAATCCGTCCTTTTGTCGATTGGATGCTCGACAATTGAACACAGTGGTGATATTCGATGTCAACTTTCGATGGTTAAAAAGGTGGGTCGTAACATCATATATGTAAATAACATCACACAAAAGCAACCATGTGCATGTACAATAAAAAGTATACCCTACACTTATCATTCAGTTATGAACCAAGTCATATATGATGTAACGATCCCGGTTTTGAGTCAAATTTTATTTGATAATTAATATAAAATTTTATTAAATTATGAATTAATTTGAATTTTTCCAAATTAAATAAAACATTTTTTTATTTATTCATATGTATATAAATTGAATATAGATAGAATTTTGGTTAGAAATTCAAGATAAATATCTTATTGATAAATAGGATTTGAAGGAAACCTTATATTTGAAACTAAAATATAATATATGATTGTTTATTAATGTATGTTTAGAATTAAAATCATTTTCAAGAATGAATAAAAGCTTTATATATATATATATATATCTTTTAAAATAAAATAAGATTCATAAAAGGTTTAATGTTATTTTATTTGAAATTTCACTTGTATTAAAAAGTTTGTATATTTAAAGAACATCGTTAATAAAAAAAATTTGAAACTAATATAAAATTAAAAATATAGAAACATAAGAATATATATATATATTTGATTTTAACAAATGTTAATATGAATTTAAAAACATATAAATAATTATAGTTTGTATATATAAAAATATAAAAGTAAAAACATAATACATATGTAAATATTTTCTAAAAAGCTATTTAAAGAATTAAATTCAAATATATACATATTATATATTTATTTATTAATTTATAATTAAAAATCATATTCTTTACAGTTATAAATATATATGTAAAAGGAAATAGATTTATTTAAATTGAAAATATGATATAAAAAATTTATTTATAATATAATACATATGTTAAGTTATAAAACATAAGAGATAAATTAATTCACAAATTATAAAATGAAAAGGTTTAAAACACAATTTATAAATTAATTTAAATAAGGACTTAAACATAAAATTGCTTTATTTACAAGTGTAGAAAAGTTAATATTATATATTGACAAATGTAACATGAATTTACAAGTGTAAATAAATTATCATGCAAACTTACATATGGCATTATTTTCTTTTAATTTTTTTTATGAAATAGATAAAATAGAAATTAAAGTTATATATATATATATATATATATATATATCATAAACTTCTTCGTCTCTCATTTGGTTTAAAAATAAAGAAAAGCAAACGCAAAAACCTGAAAATAAACTCAAAATAAAATCGAAATCAAAAAAAAATCAAAGATCGGATTCAAAATCAAACCTGAAATAAAGCATTCCGGTTCAAGAACAAAATTAAAGCTTGTTTCAAGCTAAGGCTAAGCAAATTCAAGGATCAAGCAAGTTTCAAGATCATTTCAACAAATCAAAGTACGGATCATATCAAACTCAGGAAATCTGAAATTACAAACCTGAGACAAATTTCAACTCAACCAAATTTCAACCGAGCAAGCTAAGAAGGCAAAGATCAAGCAAGATAACAAAACAAAATCAAAGCTTCCAGATATTCATATTCAAATTACATTTCCAAGCTCAAGTTTTACATGTTCTTCAATTCCAGGTCCTTTGTCTTTCATTACCAGGTGAGCAAACACACTTATATTTTGCCGTTGTGTTGGATACTTGATGTATGATATAAGAATTGCTTGTTTTTTGCCTGGATGCTGGTATATAGATGTAAATATGTATGTGCATGCAGGCAAAAACATGCCTCTGTTTATACATGACAAGTTTGATAAATCTGTTCAAAAATTCATACCACCCAAAAGGAATCAATATTAGGCTTTAATCTCTATATAAAATTTGTTTGTACCTGTAAAATTCAAATTTTAAAAATAGTCTCAATCATTTATATTAAGCAATTATTTTTAAAATAAGAAATCACAGTGAAAATCATATATATGTCAAAATTTGATCGTCATAAATTCGTGTTTGAAGTTCATAACCATATTCGAATTAGCAAATGATGAATTTAGATAAAGGTTTCAAAAGTTTTAGGTAAGTAAATCATGTGAATTCTCGAATTGAACATAAAATACATTTTTGTCAAACTCCGGCGATCGATATAAAGTTGAGTTTCGAGCTTGATTTCATAGGAAGTTCAGGTGATGGAGTTTACAGGAAAAATGATCATTGACTTTTTTAAATGATCATGGAGGTTGATCGATGAGGTTGTAGGATTTAAGGGCATATTTTTGTCAACGTCATTCTCAAATTAATTTCATTGTCAATGGTGGATCGGGGTGGATCGGACCCAAGGGAAACGGAGCTCGGGGTTCTAGCGAAGGTGTGTGTTCATCGGCGTTGACTCTGGTGGACGGGGCGAAGGGGAATTTCATCGGAAGGGTTGGGTTTGAGGAGGAATCAATTAGCTCGATCTCGATTTTCAGATGGATTCGTAAAACTGGGTGGACGGGTGAGTCAAGGTGATCATCGATGACATATTAGCAACAGAGAGGTCGATCGGAGTAGTTTCGATCATCGGCGCATGTGCACTTGAGTGTTCGTGCATCTGGGAAGTTTGGGGATTGGAGAAGAAAGTGTACCCTCGAGTTTGCTCTCGTGAAAATGGGGTGGTGGCTCGGGTTTGTGACCGAGTCATTCACATGATAAGAGTTTTTATTTTTATTCTAAATCATAACAAATTCAAGTTTTAAAACTAAAACAAAATCAAAGAAAAAAAATTTCGGGGATTTTAGTGTTTGGCTCGAGTGTTTTAGCTTTGGGCCTAGGTACTTATAATGATAATTTTTAAAATTTAAATGAATCAAGTTTTTTTAAGGTTTGTGTAAATAAATTAGTTTTAAAAAGATTATAAATTAGATCTTCCAAAATAAGATTATTAATAAAGTTTTATACAAGTTTCCAAAGACTAAAATTTAAAGATAAATTGTTTTAAAATTGTTTTGGTTATAAAATTTTATACTAGGTTAATTCTGTAATTAGTTCCTAAATGTTTTTCAAACAAAGTTTAATAATGTAACTAATTAATAGTTAATTACTTAATGAATAATTTATCAATATGATGGATCATTAATGAAAGTAATTAAAGAATAATTACTTAATATAGTTAATTAAGGAAAAATCACCTAATGAAATTTAAACTAAGTATAATTACTTAATTATTAAAGTACAATTACTTAGAGTAAGTAATCAAGAATAATTACTTAATTAAAGGATTATTACTTAATGTAATTAATTAAAGTAATTGATTAAAGGATAATTAATTAATTAATAATTAAGGTTAATTACTAGGTAATAAAAGGTTAATTAATTAGTATAATAAATCAAGGTGATAATAAATGGACAATTTGTTAATGTGATTAATTAAAAGATAATTAATCAATAAGGTTAATTAATTATATGAGGATAACTAATTTATGTAAGTAGTTAAGGGATAATTAATTACTTAAAGATAATTACTTAATTAAAATTAATTAATTAATGATTAAAGTTGATTGATAATGTGATTAAAGGATAATTGCTCAATGTAATTAATTTATGATTTACAAATATAAGTGATTAGGGATAATCACTTATTGTAATTAATTAAGGATAATTAATTAAATGGTAATTAATCAAGGGTTAATTAATTATCGTAGTTAATTAAGGATAATTAATTTAGAGGATAATTAAATAATTAAAGGTTAATTATTTAATGATTAAAGGTTGATTTATTTATTAATTAAGGTTAATTAATTAATAATTAAAGGTTGATTAATTTATTATTAAAGGTTAATTAATAAATAATTAAAGGATAATCAATTAAAATGGTCTGTAATCAGTTAATGTTAGTTAACCAGGATTAGTAATTTATTCATAAGTAATTAATCTGATTTAGATTTATCAGATGATTAATTGATTTTACTTATGGACGTTTGATTATATTGAATGCTTTGAATTGTTTGATATCCCTGATATGTGATGTTCTATGATTTGATTAAGCTATGAACTGCGATTTATTTATCTGTGATGAATTTACATATTTCTTTATCTGTGAATGAAAGATAAGTGTTATAAAATTATACCGCTTATCAATATTGTTGTGCTTGAATTGATGATGATTGTGATATTGTATTGTTGTGTGTAAAACCCCTGAACCACACCACACACACACAAATATGGATTTCATGGGAAATCGGTTAAGTCACAAATATTTCAAATGTAATATTATTTTATTCAAAATGGTTTTAAAGGTTGACTTTTAAATCCAAATTGTTTTGGAAATAGAATTGGGTTGAATATGAAAAGCTTTTAAAAAGGAAGTTTTGAATTTGAATTTTAGTTTAAATGTAATATGTCTTGTTTAAGTTTTGAAATTATTTTGGAAACTATGATTTGAAACTGGTGATACACGTCATAATATATATATATATATGGATTTTAAACCATTTTTGAAGTAATTTAAAAGTATTATTTTGGGAATTTAAATTTAACCCAAGTTCATATTTTGAAAGGCTTTAATTTGAGCAAATGAAATCGGATTTCCCGAAATGAAAACTCTTTGTTTACAAATGATAATGGCTTTGATGTAACGAAGGAAATTCCAGTTTTTGTTGAAAGGATTTCAAATTTGAAATTGAAATAGTTTTGAAAGCTATGAATGAATCTTTGTGAAATATTTGGTGAACTTTGTTTTTAAACAAAAGAGGACCCCAAAGATAGATCTTTTGTTTAAATATTATGAATGAATCTTTGTAAAAGATTTGGTGAACCTTGTTTTTAAAGGTATTAAAAGATTAAAAGTGGAAAATTGTTTTAAACCATTTGAAGAAAGGTTTTGGGTAATAAGTTGTGACTTAACTAAGACCCTAATATATCCATATGGTTTTAAAATTACGCGCTTATTATTCAATTTAGCCGGGAGAGGACTTTATGTCATAAAACTCATTCTGAATACTGATACGATGAAATAGATAGCATTTGAAGACCGGTGGTGAAGACCTGGTATTTTCAAGAACGAAAGGATTACCTGTCGAATGTCTCTGCACTGTGTCGCGTCGGTATTGAGATCTCCATATGTGATGGGGAGTCCGGTCGGGATTGTGAATACCCAAATTACAAGGGCTTTTGAAGTGCCTTCGGTTACGTTCGAAGCCAGAACAGACTTCTATGGAATTATGTCTGACATTACACTTTGAGATGTAAAGCTGGTTTCTATCAAATACATTTCTGTTTGGTGGCGGAGAATTTAGTTTCTTAGCTTAACACCCTTCTCTGAGACGTACGAGCTCAGAGGTTATATAGTTGATGGTTACTAGTGATACATTTCCAATTTGGTAATGTGGCATGCTAAGTGTTGCTGATCGTTTGTTGATCAAAGCATGGCTTTTATGAAAAGCGTAGCTTTGTGGACGAGACATCGTCGAATCTCACACATCGAAAATGGTCGAAATAGGAAGAATGTGGCACGGTTATGAGGGTCGCGCCCTTTAGGGTATGTCCATTTCCTTTTGGATAAAAGTGGTATCATGGTATGGAGCCCAGATACAAAACTTATGTGGTTACTGCAAATTTTTTCTTTGTGGTTGTTGGTGTTGAGAGCTCTCGGATAAAGGTCGATGACGACCGGGGGATGCCATTACTCGTGACAGTTCGCTACCTAATTACAGAGGTAACCCGATCTTATGTTGGCAGAGAGCTGGTTAAGTTCTCGAGGCGTCCCACCAGAGGCGTACCTATGTGGCATAGGATGCTTCTTAGCCTGACCATTTGTTGGAAATACAAAGAAATAATACGCGTCCTATACGGTTTTAGTTGTATAACCAGCCATGGAATGTGGCGGTAACCTGCTATTTAACATGGTAGCTATAGTAGGCATACTACGAAATGTGTATGCTGGCTAAGATTAATATTATACTTTTGAAATGTTTTCTGCACTATGCACTAATAATAATATCAAAAGGATTTTGCGTATCAAGCATGTTTGATTATCATAAGGAGAAATCTCCTCCAATTGTGCGTTTGCATTGTGTGTGTGGTGGGAGGCCTTATGGTAGTTTCATTTTCCAAAAAGCGTTGCAGATTTCTTTTTAAATTCTTTTTGGTTTTTTTTCTTTGCTCAAATAAACTGTTTTTGTTTGCTCACACCAGTCTCACGACTGACCTGGAGTTTATTGTTCCCCTTCTAAACTCTGGGTACCCACAATTTTCTAGACGGGCAACCTAGAGTCTGATTTTCAGATAATTAGCTAGTTGATGTAGACTCGGTAGCCTTCATTCTTTGGCAATCTTCGGAATCTATGGTTTGGCAATCGCATTTGGATCGAGTTTGCTTCATTTCAGCATTGATGGTGGTTGGAGTTCTTGGATTGGAGTCTTTAAAGCTTTGGCATTAAAGTTATCTTCCCACGGCTGATGTTATCTCTTCTGCCGTTGCTATTATTCTTCCCTGTTATCTTGTATCTCTGATATTGATAGTCATTTGTATCAATGTGTTGTATTAAATATTATATATCAATAAAATCATTCATTTCTTTTTTCGTTGTGTAGTTGTAATTAATGTGTTATAAGCTCCGACGAATCAGATTCGATGTTTGAAGCTACGGCATTTTAATATGGGTGATGTATTCGGGTGTCGATTTTCGAAGGTCGAGTCAGGGTCATTAAAATTGGTATCAGAGCTGAAGGTGAGTAAGAACTTTAGCTCAGGAATATAACACATTAGGTGACTCGTTAGAGATAAGGTTGTATATGCCCTATAATGAGTATATCTCTAAGATATCTTGTCTGTATGCGTAAGTAAATTCTCTTACTATTCACTGATGGTAAGTATGAGTGCAAGAAGAGAACGAGGTAGGGGACAGGGGAGTACCACTATAAATGGTCGATACCCAACAACAACAAAGAAAAAACCTTTTTCTATCAATCTCTTTTGAGCATCATTCGATATCAATTCTTGGATGGCTTCGTGGCAGCTACAAGAAGAAGTTTTGGTATGATGGTGGCCCTGCGAATCTTTATAGAAAAGTCCCTGTTTCATTTTCTTTTCACCAGTTTTCTATCAGCTTTTCGATTTTTAACATTAATAAATTTGAAATTTTATTTAAGATAAATTGGTAAACATGAAGTTAAATTGAATTGTATCCGTTTGTTTATTCTTTGGGCTCTCAATACTACGAACGGTTAGTTATCCCTTCAAACTGAGCAATGCCTTGCATATTTCGTAGACCGGATGACCCGAGTCTTTTGTAAATTATTGAATGAGTTCGTTCTCATATTTATTGATGATATTCTGATTTGGTAAGCCAAATGCAGAATAAATATTGAGCTTAATCAGGAAAGCTATATCTTTGTATGTTTATTTGTTCTTTGGTTGTCCCCCCGTCTAGCAAATTTCGGAGATGAAATTTTCTTAAGGGGGAATTTTGTAACGATCCCGGTTTTGAGTCAAATTTAGTTAGATAATTAATATAAAATTTTGGATTAAATTGTGAATTAATTTGATTTTTTCCAAATTAAAAAAAACATTTGTTTGTTTATTCATATATATATATGTGTATGTATATGTATATAAATTGAATATCAATATAATTTTTGTTTGAAATTCAAGATAAATATCTTATTGATAAATTGGATTTAAAGGAAACTTTATACTTGAAACTAAAATATAATATATGATTGTTAATTAATGTATGATTAGAATTAAAATCATTTCAAGAATGAATAAAAGATTTAAAAGTGTGTATATATATGTGTGTGTGTATTTATATCTTTTAAAATTAAATAAGACTTATAAAAGGTTTAATGTTATTTATTTTGAAATTTTGCTTATATTAAAAAGTTTGTATATTTAAAGAACATCATCAATAAATATTTTGAAACTAATATAAAATTAAAAATATAAAAACATAAGTGTGTATATATATATATTTGATTTTACCAAATGTTAATATGAATTTAAAAACATATAATTAAATATAGTTTGTATATATGAAAATATAAAATTAGAAACATAATACATATGTAAATATTTTCGAAAAAGCTATTTAAAGAATAAAATTTAAATATATACATATTATATATTTATTTATTATTGTTTAATTAAAAATCATATTCTTTACGGTTATAAATATATATGTAAAAGGAAATAGATTTATTTAAATTGAAAATATGATATAAAAAATTTATTTATAATATAATACACATGTTAAGTTATAAAACATAAGAGATAAATTAATTCACAAATTACAAAATGAAAAGGTTTAAAACACAATTTATAAATTAATTTAAATAAGGACTTAAACATAAAATTGCTAGTATTTACAAGTGTAGAAAAATTAATATTATATATTCACAAGTGTAACATGAATGTACAAGTGTAAATAAATTATCATGCAAACTTACATATGGCATTATTTTCTTTTAGTTTTTTTTTATGAAATAGATAAAATAGAAATTAAAGTTATATATATCATAAACTTCTTCTTCTCTCATTTGGTTCAAAACTAAAGAAAAGGAAATGCAAAAACCTAAAAATAAACTCAAAATAAAATCAAACTCAAAAAAAAAAAGATCAGATTCAAAATCAAACCTGAAACAAAGCATTCCAGTTCAAGAACAAAATTAAAACCTGTTTCAAGCTAAGGCTAAGCAAATTCAAGGATCAAGCAAGTTTCAAGATCATTTCAACAAATCAAAGTACAGATCAGATCAAACTCAGGAAATCTGAAATTACAAACCTGAGACAAATTTCAACTCAACCAAATTTCAACTGAGCAAGCTAACAAGGAAAAGATCAAGCAAGATAACAAAAAAAAAAATCAAAGCCTCCAGATTTTAAAATTCAAATTACATTTCCAGGCTCAAGTTTTACCTGTTCTTCAATTCCAGTCCTCTGTCTTTCATTACTAGGTAAGAAAACACACTTATATTTTGCTGTTGTGTTGGATACTTGATGTATGATATAAGAATTGCTTGATTTGTTGCCTGCATGCTGCTATATAGATGTAAATATGTGTGTGCATGCAGGCAAAAACAGCCCCCGTTTATACATGACAGGTTTGATAAACCTGTTCAAAATTCATACCACCTAAAAGGAATCAATATTAGGCTTTAATCTCTAAATAAAATTTGTTTGTACTCGTCAAATTCAAATTTTAAAAATAGTCTTAAGAATTTATATTAAGCAATTATTTTTAAAATAAGAAATCATAGTGAAAATCATATATATGTAAAAATTTGATCATCATAAATTCGTGTTTGAAGTTCATAACCATATTCGAATTAGCAGATGATGAATTTAGATGAAGGTTTCAAAAATTTTAGGTAAATAAATCATGTGAATTCTCGGGTTGAACATAAAATACATTTTTGTCAAATTCCGACGATCGATATAAAGTTGAGTTTCGAGCTTGATGTCAGAGGAAGTTCAGGTGATGGAGTTTATAAGAAAAATGATCGTTGATTGTTTTTAAATGATCGTGGAGGTTGATCGATGAGGTTGTAGGGTTGAAGGGCATAATTTATGTCAGCGTCGTTCTCGAATTAATTTCATTGTTAATGGTGGAACGGGGTGGATCGGACCCAAGGGAAACGCAGCTCGTGGTTCTAGCGAAGGTGTGTGTTCATCGGTGTTTACTCTGGTGGACTAGATCGACGGGGCAAGGCGAATTTTATCGAAAGGGTTGGATTCCAGGAGGAATCAATTAGATCGATCTTGATTTTCAGATGGATTCGTAAAACTGGGTGATCGGGTGAGTCAGGTTGATCATCGGTGATGTATTGGCAACGGCGATGCCGATCGGAGTAGTTCCGATCATTGGTGCATGTGCATGCGAGTGTTCGTGTATCTGGGAAGTTTAGGGATCGGAGAAGAAAGTGTAGCCTCATGTTTGCTCTCATGAAAATGGGGTAGTAGCTCGGGTTTGTGACCGAGTCGTTCACATGATAACAGTTTTTATTTTTATTCTAAATCATAACATATTCAAGTTTTAAAACTAAAACAAATTGAAATATATTTTTTAGGGATTTTAATGTTTGGCTCGAGTGTTTTAGCTTTGGGCCTAGGTATTTCTAATGATAATTTTTAAAATTTAAATGATTCATGTTTTTTTAAGGTTTGTGTAAATATATAAGTTTTCGACAGATTATAAATTAGATCTTCCAAAATAAGATTATTAAACAAGTTTTATACAAGTTTCTCAAGACTAAATTTTAAAGATAAATTGTTTTAAAATTGTTTTGGTTATAAAATTTTATGCTGGGTTAATTCTGTAACTAGATCCTAAATGTTTTTCAAACAAAATTTAATATGCAACTAATTAATAGTTAATTACTTAATGAATGATTTATCAATTTGATGGATCATTAATGAAAGTAATTAAAGAATAATTACTTAATATAGTTAATTAGGGATAAATCACCTAGTAAAATTTAAATTAAGTATAATTACTTAATTATTAAAGTACAATTACTTAGAGTAAGTAATCAAGAATAATTACTTAATTAATACTTAATGTAATTAATTAAAGTAATTGATTAAAGGATAATTAATTAATAATTAAGGTTGATTACTTTGTAATAAAAGGTTAATTAATTAGTGTAATAAATCAAGGTGATAAATAAATGGATAATTTATTAATGTGATTACTAAAAGATAATTAATCAATAAGGTTAATTAAAGGTTAATTAATTATTTGAGGATAACTAATTTATGTAAGTAATTAAGGGATAATTAATTATTTAAATATAATTACTTAATTAAAAGTAATTAATTAATGATTAAAGTTGATTAATCAAGTGATTAAAGGATAATTAGCCAATGTAATTAATTTATGATTTATTAATATAAGTGATTAGGGATAATCACTTATTGTAATTAATTAAGGATAATTAATTAAATGGTAATTAATTAAGGATTAATTAATTATTGTAATTAATTAGGGACAATTAATTTAAAGGATAATTAAATGTTAATTATTTAATGATTAAAGGTTCGTTTATTTATTTATTAATTAAGGTAATTAATTAATAATTAAAGGTTGATTAATTTATTATTAAAGGTTAATTAATAAATAATTAAAGGATAATTAATTAAAATGGTTTGTAATTAATTAATGTTAATTAACCAAGATTAGTAATTTATTCATAAGTAATTAATTTGATTTAAATTTATCAGATGATTAATTGATCTTACTTATGGATATTTGGATTGCATTGAATGCTTTGAATTGTTTGATATCCCTGATATGTGATGTTCTGTAATTTGAATGAGCTGTGAGCTGCGATTTATTTACCTGTGTTGAATTGGCATATTTCTTTATCTGTGAATGAAAGATAAATGTTATACGATTATACTGCTTATCAATATTGTTGTGCTTGAATTGATGATGATTGTGATATTGTATTGTTGTGTGTGAAACCCCTGGTCCACACCACACACATACACAAATATGGATTTCATGGGAAATCGGTTA
This sequence comes from Allium cepa, assembly GCA_030765085.1. Lineage (NCBI taxonomy): Eukaryota > Viridiplantae > Streptophyta > Magnoliopsida > Asparagales > Amaryllidaceae > Allium > Allium cepa. The sequence continues at coordinate 571,070,582 of CM060937.1, read as the reverse complement.
AGTCACAGATATTTTGAATGTAATATTATTGTATTCAAAATAGTTTTAAAGGTTGAATTTTAAATCCAAATGGTGTTGAAAATAAAATTGGGTTGAATATGAAAAGCTTTTGGAAAGGAAGTTTTGAATTTGAAATTTAGTTTAAATGTAATACGTCATGTTTAAGTTTTGAAATTATTTTGGAAATTATGGTTGGAAAATGGTGATACAAGTCATAATATATATATATATATATATATATATATATATATATATATATATATATGGATTTTAAACCATTTTTGAAGTAATTTAAAAATATTATTTTAGGAATTTAATTTTAGCCCAAGTTTACATTTTGAAAAGCTTTAATTTGAGCAAATGAAATCGAATTTTCCTAAAACGAAAACTCTTTGTTTTCAAATAATAATGGCTTTCATATAACGAAGGAAATTCCAGTTTTTGTTGAAAGGATTTCAAATTTGAAATTAAGATAGTTTTGAAAGCTATGAATGAATCTTTGTGAAATATTTGGTGAACTTTGTTTTCAAACAAAAGAGGACCTCAAAGATAGATCTTTTGTTTAAATGTTTTGAATGAATCTTTGCTAAAGATTTGGTGAACCTTGTTTTTAAATTAAGAGGATCTTAAAGGTGTATTTTTTGTTTAAAAGATTAAAAGTGGAAAATTATTTTAAACCATTTGAAGAAAGGTTTTGGGTAATAAGTTGTGACTTAACTAAGATCCCGATATATCCATATGGTTTTGAAATTAAGCGCTCATTATTCACTTTAGTCGGGAGAGGACTTTATGTCACAAAACCCATTTCGAATAATGATAGGACGAAATAGATAGCATTTGAAGACCGGCGGTGAAGACCTGGTATTTTGAGAACGAAAGGATTACCTATTGAATGTCTCTGCACTGAGTCGTGCCGGTAGAGAGATCTTCATATGTGATGGTGTGTCTGATCGGGATTGTGAATACCCGGATTGCAAGACTTTTTTAAAGTGCCTTCGGTTCTGTTCGATCCCGGAACAGACTTTTATGGATGTATGTCTGATGTTGCACTTTGAGATGTAAAGCTGGTTTCTATCAAATACATTTCTGTTTGGTGGCGGAGAATTTATTCTCTTAGCTTAACACCCTTCACTGAGACTCACGAGCTCATAGGTTATGTAGTTAATGGTTACTAGTGATACATTTCCAATTTGATCATGTGGCATGCTAAATGCTACTGATCATTTGTTGATCAAAACATGGCTTTTATGAAAAGTAGCTTTGTGGACGAGACGTCGTCGAACCTCACACCCCGGAAATGGTCGAAACAGGAAGAATGCGGCAAGGTTATGAGGGTCGCGCCCTTTAGGGTATGTCCATTTCCTTCTGGATAAAAGTGGTATCATGGTATGGAGCCCAGATACTTAACTTATGTGGTTATTGCAAATTTGTGCTTTGTGGTTGTTGGTGTTGAGAGCTCTCGGGTAAAGGTCGATGATGACCAGGGGATGGCATTACTCGTAATAGTTAGTTACCTAGTTACAGAGGTAACCCGACCTTGTGTTGGCAGAGAGATGGTTAAGTTCTCGGGGGCGTCCCACCAGAGGCGTACCTATGTGGCATAGGAAGTTCCTTAGCCTGACCATTTGTTGGAAATCCAAAGAAACAATATGCGCCCTGTACGGTGTTAGTTGAATAACCTGCCACGGAATGTGGTGGTAACCTGCTATTGAACATGGTACCTATAGTAGGCATACTACGAAATGTGTATGCTGGCTAAGATTAATATTATATTCTCAAAAAAAATTCTACACTATGCACTAATAATAATATCAAAAGGATTTTGTGTATCAAGCAGGTTTGACTATCATAAGGAGAAATCTCCTCCAATTGTGCGTTTGCATCGTGTGTGTGGCGGGAAGCCTTATAGTAGTTTCATTTTCCAAAAAGAAATGCAGATTTCTTTTTAAATTCTTTTTGGTTTGTTTTCTTTGTTCAAATAAAATACTTTTGTTTGCTCACACCAGTCCCATGACTGACCTGGAGTTTATTGTTCCCTTTCTAAACTTTGGATGCCCACAATTTTCCACACGGGCTGCTTAGAGTCGGATTTTCAGATAATTAGCTAGTTGATGTAGACTCGGTAGCCTTCAGTCTTTGGAAATATTCGGAATCTGTGGTTTGGCAATCGCATTTGGATTGAGTTTGCTTCACTTCAGCATTGATGGTGGTTCGAGCTTCTTGGATTGGAGTCTTTGAAGGTTTGGCATTAAAGTTATCTTTTCGCTGCTGATGTTATCTCTTCTGCTGTTGCTATTATTCTTCCGCTTTTATCTTGTATCTTTGATATTGATAGTCATTTGTACCAATGTGTTTTATTAAATATTGTATATCTATAAAATCATTCTTTTTTTTTCAGCTGTGTTGTTGTACTTAATATGTTATAAGCTCTGGCGAGCCAGATTCGACGTTTGAACCTACGGCTTTTGAATACAGGCGATGTATTCGGTGTCGATTTTTGAAGGTCGAGTCAGGGCATTAAATATGAATTCAAATTAAGTGTACTTTATATTTATAGTCAGTCGTGAACCATGTCAAGCAATCATTTCTCATCCATTCAATCATTATCGAATCTCTTATTTTAGGCTTTCATTGTTAAGTTATCATTAACTTATTTAGTGATTACCTCCCTAGGCTTATCTATCACTACATCATCTTTTCTTGAACAATGTCATCTGATGAAATGGCCACTCATTCCACCAATGGGAGCCTTTCTGATTAGAGCCACCCTGACTAGAGCCACCCTGACTGTGACGCCCCACCCCTATACTCACGCTAGCCAAGGACACTATGGGGTAATACCGTCGACTAACGCGAAGAATAAGGCTGTTGAGGAGCAACCATCCGTGTGATTGCTTTGTGCAAGTACCGATATGTTAGGTAGTGTAACAAGATTTCATTTTAAGAGGAAATCCGACATATCAAGTACTAACTCAAAGCTACTACACAGTGGCTATGTGGACTTCGAAAACAAATATAGAACAAGTATAACACAAAAGAGTCACAAATATCCATATCACAATGGCGGAAACAGATATGAATATAACGTATAAAAATGTACATCAGAATAGCGGTCATACAAGATCCATAATATCACAAAAGAATACACACAAGTGCTAGACAAAAGAATATGTATACATCAAGGAGTTTCTACCTCGAATGTATAATAACAAAAACTACTAAACTAGAGTAGTTAGCCAAAAGTCAAATGATGGTTCCAGATAAGAAGTCAAACATAAGCACCTGTAACATCTCGGTCTGACCCGAGTATTATTTAATAAGAAAATAATAAACGGATCAGTCTAGCTATAAATATCAGATATATGAGATAGGATACGAGATATGACAAAAATGTATGATAACAATAATGTCATACTGTGATAAGTATACATTTAATAACAACAAAAATCATACAATATCTCTAGAAATCTCAAACACACAAAAGAATGTCATATTCTTTATTTTATTCACTAAACCATAGATATTGACAAACATATCAATGACAATCGCAAGAATTGGTGCAACACAAATTCTAGAAATCATCAATTTGAAATCCAGAAATTAAAAAAGGGGAGGCCTATCACAAACGGGCGTATAAAAACTCACGAACACGTGCATTGCAAACTGGTCGCTAACCCATGGTCGCTAACCAAAGAGACGGTGCAACGACATAGTACAATAATGGCACGTCCGAGAAACCTAAAACTCGAATAATTCGGAACAACGACGTAGTACAATAACGGTACGTCCGGTGAGCCGAACTCCATAAAAGAACATGGGTCGCTAGCCCATAAAAACGATTCGAAACACCAAAGAACATATAGGTTGTTAGCCTATAAAAAGAAATGAGACGAAACTCATTAAAACGAGGTACAGTCCTCTACGTGGACAAAGAGACATCGCATAACGCTATTCTAAACCATAAAACGATCAATAAGAAGTGTAGATTACATTAAGCTAGTAAATAAATGAATTTAGCTTCATGTCCTATAACCACTAGCTTAACTTAAATATTTACGAACAAATTGTAGTTTCCCACTCGAAAATTGTCACAAGAGTTTCAGTCGAACAAGTCTAAAAATTAACCGGCAAAGTAAACGCAGGCATTTCATACCAGTTGTTTTGCTAAGCCATTTAATTAGATTTCTCATATGAATGAGGTAAAGGTTTGTATATACTAATAGGTTGGAAAACGGTTTTATAAACAAGCTTCGTATTAAAATTAGAGTTAAAATCATCTTTGTGAAAGAGTTTGGATATTTGCTACTAGTATAGAAACCTTTGTATTTTAAAGTGATAAACCATAGAAATGATTGTAGAAACAATCAATCACCAAAAATTCACATTCGAAGACGTGAACCAAATCCATAGAAATCGATACTAAATCCATCAAAATGGATATTCCCAAAAATCCCAAAAATGGAGTTATCAAAGTCAACAAAACTGATAACAACTAATCGGATCCACAAGAATCGTTTTAAAATTGGAAATCCACACCAAAAGACAAAATTGGCTGAGTGAAGCAGGTTCAGTCGACTGAACCCTATAGTCAGTCGACTGATTCTATGCTTGGAAACTTTCGGTTTCCAGGTTCAGTCGACTGAACTAGGGTGGTCAGTCGACTGATTTTGAACTCCGAAACTTTCGGTTTCCAGGTTCAGTCGATTGATACTGGCACAGGAACTTTCTATTACCAGGTTCATTTGACTGACCTTACAGTTCAGTCGACCGAACTGTCATTTGCAGTATTTTCATCCTAGCCCCAAAAAAGGGCAAAAATCATACTAGAGGCGATTGAACGAGCAACGGAGACCACGAATTTATGCCAAGCGTCTACCCAGCCTTATAGGCACTTTGATGCGCTACCAAAAACATGTTCAAACATCCAAAATAGGATTTTTAAAGATTTTGACTTCAAAACACCAAAATTTGGAAAACTCACCAAATCAATTCAAATCAAAAGCAAATGAACTTGAATATATGTTAGGAATTCATACCTAACCACAAAGAAAGTTATAGACATAGATGTGAGTTCAAAAATTCACATTTAAACCCAAAAATAATGAAGGAGAAACTTTTAAGACAAGGCAAGATCGATTCCTCTTCACTACACCTCTAGAATCTTCAATCTATTATAAAGGTGAAGTTTTTCCTAAGTTAGGTTATAGGAATTTCTGAAATTTGAAGAGGGATTGAGATGGAGAAGATGAAGAGGATGCTTACCTAAGCTTCTCTTCGATTTTAGAGCAAGAACTTGAATTTCCTAAGAAAACTAGGGCTTAGGAATTTTAATTTCCTCTTCCTTCCCCCATTTTTACATTAGATTAAGAGTATTAGGAAATGAGAAGTGGAATGAATGAAGAGGGGTGGAGTTGGGTTATTTGTTAGGTTAGTGGGCTGAAACCCAAACCTAAAGTCCTAAATGAAAATGTCAAAATTCTAGCTAACTCTAAACATATCGATGTTTATACTTAAAAAGTTCGCAAACGTCATTTTGAATTCAATGGAAGTGGTCTCGAGTCCTAATTCGAATGTTTTCAAAAAGTGACTTTTCGGACTTAAATCCGACTAACGATGCTATATTTAAATATACAATCGTAAAATATACGGGTTGTTATAGACTCCCCTCCTCAAATAAATCGCGTCCTTGCAATTCTTAAGATGAAAACAAAGAGTAACAACCATAAAAGCATATCAACACAAAAGAAAATTTGAAATAAGAAGTTCACCTTTAAGGAGCACGAGAGAGTAAGTCTGGATGCGTTCGCTCAATGAATTCTCTGGATTTCCAAGAGCAATCCTTAGGATTTGAGGGCCATTGAACTTTCACAAGCGCAACATTTTTATTTCGAAGGCGTTTAACATTCATAGCGATGATACGAATAGGATGTTTCTCATAAGTCAAATTAGGCGACACTTTAATTTCTTCAATAACAACGGACTCAAGAATAGAATCAGAATCCCTAAGGCATTTCCGTAGTTGAGAAACGTGAAACACGCTATAAATAGCAGAAAATTGAGCCTGTAATAAAAGGCGATAAGCCATTGAACCAATACATTCGGTGATGGGAAATGGACCAATATATCGAGATGCTAATTTTCCCGATCGAGTGAAACGCACAACATCCTTCATAGGTGAAACACGAATAAACATCAAATCTCCCACAGAAAATTCCAAATTCCTTCTTCGATTATCAGCATAGGATTTTTGTCTACTTTGAGCTTCTTTCATCCTATGACGAATAAGGTTAATCTTTTTTGTGGCATTACGAATAAAATATGGACCTAAAACCAGCTTCTTACCGGCCTCAAGGCAACAAGAAGGAGACCGACATTGCCTTCCATAGAGTGCCTCGAAAGGTGTTATACTAATATTAGATTGGAAGCTATTATTATAGGAAAACTCAACAAGAGAAATATGATCTTCCCAACTTCCACCAAAATCAAGAACACATGCACAAAGGAGATCTTTAAGAGTTTGATTTACATGCTCGGTTTGTCCATCAGACCGAGGATGATAAGCGGTGCTAAAATTAAGCTTCGTTCCTAAAGCTTTTTGAAGACTCTCCCAAAATCGACTAGTAAACAGTGGATCACATCGCTAACAATAGAAGTAGGAACTCCATGCAATTTAACAATTTCTTTAACATAAAGTTTGGCTAAAAGAGGTATGGTCCGATTAGACCGAACGGGAATAAAATGGGCGGATTTTGTAAGTCTATCAATGATCACCTATAAACTATCATGACCCGAACGAGAACGGGAAAGGCCATCGTTAAAGTCCATGGATACTTGATCCCACTTCCAAATAGGAATGTCCAAAGGTTGCAATAACCCACCGAGCCTTTGATGCTCGGCCTTTATGAGTTGGCAAGTTATGCAACGCTTAATGAAGTTAGCAATATCAATTTCATTCCATCCCAAAAATAAAGTCGCTTCATATCCGCGTACATTTTACTACTACTGGGGTAAATGGTAAATTTAGAACGATGAGAATCTTCTAAAATGTCTTTACGAAGATTATCAATATTTGGCACAATAAGTGTACCAAATTTTCGAATGCCGCTACGAGCATCAATTTCAAAGTCTTTCAAACCATCACTATTTCTATTCTGACAACTTTGGCTAAGAAGAACCAATTCAGGGTCATGCTTTTGAGCTTCAAGAATGCGGTCTAAAAGTGAAGGATGAGCCTCAAGAGTACATAAAACAAGAGATGAACATGAATCGGATTCATGATCTCGAATCCCACATGTGGACAAAGTCTCGAGATCATTCCATTCAGATATCATCATAGAAACAACCGCCTGTTGCTTATAACTATGGGCATCGGCAACACGATTTCCCTTTTCGGGAGTATAAAGGATATCAGGGTCATAAGATGCAAGGAACTCAAGCTAATTTTGTTGACGCAAATTAAGTTCCTTTTGAGAAAATAAACACTTCAATAATTTATGATCGGTATAGAGAACAAATTTATCTCCAAAAGAAAATGGCGCTAAATTCTAAGGGTGAAAACAATAGCCGCGAGCTCTAAATCATGAGCGGCATGTCTAGTCTCGGCGGGCTTTAACTGCTTAGAAGCATAAGCAATAACATGTTCCCTTTGCATGAAAATGGCCCCCAAACCAACACGACTAGCATCGGTATAAACAATAAAGTCTTGGTTTCCTTCGGGAATCATAAGGATAGGAGCATCTAAAAGGAGTTCTTTTAATCTTTGAAAAGAAGCTTCACATTTATCTGAACAAATGTATTTAACTCCCTTTTTGTCAAACTAGTAAGAGGCATGGAAATTTTAGAAAAGTCTTTTATGAAACGACGGTAATAGCCCGCCAATTCAAGGAAGCTACGAATTTCCATCACACTCTTCGGTCTCTTCCAATTTTGAATCACTTCAATCTTTGAAGGATCCAAGGAAATTCCAGATTCAGAAATAATATGTCCGATAAATTCACACGAGATTGCCAAAACTGGCACTTAAATTTTTTTGCTTTCAATTGATTGCCCCTAAGAGTTTCCAACACAATCCGAAGATGCTTCTCATGCTCTTTCTTGGTTTTAGAATAAACAAGAATATCATCTATAACGATGACAACAAATCGATCGAGGAAGTCTTTGAAAACTCGATTCATAAGGTCAACGAAATAAGCTGGAGCATTCATTAAATTAAATGGCATAACAAGCCATTCATAAGATCCATAACGAGTACGGAACGATGTCAAAGGAATGCTATTCTCTGTAATACAAAGCTGATGAAAACCGGTTGCTAAGTCTAACTGTGAAAAGACTCTAGCACCGCTAAGTTGATCGAATAGATCATCAATCCTAGGTAAGGGATATTTATTCTTGATGCCAAGGTCATTAATCTTGCGATAGTCAATGCAAAGTCTAAGTGTACCATCGAATTTCTTCACAAAAATAGCTGAAGCTCCCCAAGGAGAGGAAATAGAATGAATAAACTGCTTTATTTCCAATTCGGATAATTGTTTACGCATCTCCTCATTTTCCTTATTGGCCATACGATAAGGAGGATGAGTTATAGGTAGAGCTCCTGGGATCAGATTAATTCTGATCTCAATTGCTCGCTTAGGTGGTAATCCTAAAACGGGCTCAAATATGCCGAGAAATTCACGAACAACGTGAATGAGGGAAATGGCATCTTCCCCATAATCATTATCGTCATCATGAGGGTTTAGAGAATATAAAAATACTGCCAATTTAGAATCCAAATCTTTAAGAACAATAGAAATCTGCTTAATAGATTGAGAATGTCGAAGATGAATAGTTCTTTCAGGACATAGGATATGGGCTTCATAACGGTTATGCCAATCCATTCCCAAAATCATTCCGAAACCTAAATAACGCATTACATGCAAATCAACTCGGAAAGCATAATCACATAAAATAATCTCGACATCTTTATAAAGCAAACTGAGTGTCGCGGATCCACCAATAAGATTCGCAATTGTCAGTGAAGTCATCAAAGCCATAACGCTTAAAGACAAAGTATCAACAATTTCTTTTGGTATAAAAGAATGGGATGCACCCGTATCAAAACGAACTCGAATAGGATGATTATGAAACATAATAATGCCATCAAGGATAGAATGAGAAATATCTTGGCCGCAAGATGTGTTACTAGGGGCTTGAACAACATTTACCTTTCCCTCGTTCTTGCTTTGAACTTTGGGACATGAAGTTAAAAGATGACCCGAACTTTTGCAATAATGACAAAAGAGTGGTTTCGGACATTTATTAGCATAAAGGTCCTTAGAACCACAATTGTAGCATTGTCCACGACTAGAGGTAGGAGTTTTTGCTACCGAAGTTGCTTGTTTCCCTTTCTTGTTGGGATTAGGCTTGAACTTAATAGGCCTCTTCTTGTTGTTGTTGAAGTTTGGCTTGGCATTCACAGCTTCAACATCACTTTTTTGTCGGCCTACTCGAGTCGAGGAGAGATATTGACAAGCTGATCAAAAGAAACTTCCGATTTTAGAAGTAAAGGCTTTTTGTGGTTCTTATTTAACCTATAGACAAACCTCTGATTTTTCTTTAGTGAGGTATTAATATATTCGATCCCATATTTAGAAAGAGATTCAAAAGATGCGGCATAATCTGTCACGGAAGATTCACCTTGAACAAGGTCAATAAAGCGACGAGATAAAGTTACTTTTTCAGCTTCCGACACAAATTTTAATTCAAATCGTTCTCGGAATTGCTCCCAAGTAAGATCCGCTTCAATAATTTTCGAAATTAGAAGCTCATACCAATCTAATGCTCTTTCTTAGAGCATACTAGAAGCCACTTGGACACGATATATATCAATAAGATTCATGCGAGAAAAGATGCGATTGCATGTTCTAAGCCAAGCTTGGACTTCTATGACGCTTTCGGAACCAATGAATGGCTTTCCACCCAAATTGTATAATCATTGCACAAGCGTGAAATCGCCAATTTACGGTGAGTAGGCTCTGGGATGGGTCCGACAGCTTGAGCGTTCTTTACGAGATCTAAGAGCTGTTGGGCGAACATAAATACTCCATCTTGAGGAGTAACACTGGATTGACAGGCGCTGGAACGGCCTGGTCTAACCATTTCTCTTCTTTAAGAAAGAAAGAAGAAGAAAAAGGTTATTCTCAAAATGAATATCGAATAATCATGATTGATAAAATAAGGCATCATAAATTAAAATATGATAGAACGGGTCCTAAGACTCGGATAAATCCTAAAGCACGATTCCTAAAAAAGACTTAGGACAATGATTCTTGCTAGATTATTCTACATTGTTCCGAAGTTTGGCTCTGATTCCAAGCTGTGACGCCCCACCTCTATACTCACGCTAGACAAGGACACTATAGGGTAATGCCGTCGACTAATGCGAAGATTAAAGCTGTTGAGGAGCGACCATCCGTGTAATTGCTTTGTGCAAGTACCGATATGTTAGGTAGTGTAACAATCATTTCATTTTAAGTGGAAATCCAACATATCAAGTACTAACTCAAAGCTACTACACAGTGGCTATGTGGACTTTGGAAACAAATATAAAATAAGCATAACACAAAAGAGTCACAGATATCCATATCACAAAGGTGGAAACATATATTAATATAACACATAAAAGTGTACATCAGAGTAGTGGTCATACAAGATCCATAATATCTCAAAAGAATAGATACAAGCGCTAGACAAAAGAATATGCATACATCAAGAAGTCTCTATCTCGAATGTATAATGACAAAAACTGCTAAACTAGAGTAGTTAGCCAAAAGTCAAATTATGCTCCCAGATAAGAAGTTAAACAGAAGCACCTGTAACATATCGGTCTGACCCGAGTATTATTTTATGAGAAAATAATAAACGGATCAGTCTAGCTATAAATATCAGATAAAATAAATAGGATCTGAGATATGAAAAAAAAATATGATAACAATAACGCCATACTGTGATATGTATACATTTAATAACAATAAAAATCATACAATATCTCTAGAAATCTCAAACACACAAAAGAATGCCATATTCTTTATTTTATTCACCAAACCATAGATTTTGACAAACATATCAATGCCAATCGCAAAAATTGATGAAACACAAATTCTAGAAATCATCAATTAGAAATCCAAAAATCAAAAGGGGGAGGCCTGTCACAAATAGAAGTATGAAAACTCACCAACATGTGCATCGCAAACGGGTCGCTAACCCATGGTCGCTAACCATAGAGTCGGTGCAACGACGTAGTACAACAACGGTACCCCCGAGAATCCTGAAACTCAAATAATTTGGAACAATGACATAGTACAATAACGGTACAGCTGATGAGCCGAACTCTATAAAAGAATATGGGTCGCTAGCCCATAAAAACGAGTTGAAACTCCAAAGAACCCATAGATCATTAGCCTATAAAAAGAAATAAAACAAAACTCATTAAAACGAGGTATAGTCCCCTATGTGGACAAAGAGACATCGCATAACGCTATTCTAAACCATAAAACGATCAACAAGAAGTGTAGATTGCATTAAGCTAGAAAATAAATGAGTTTAGTTTCGTGCCCCATAACCACTGGCTTAACTTAAATATTTACGAACAAATTGTAGATTCCTACTCGAAAATTGTAACAAGAGTTCAATCGAACAAGTCTAAGAATCAACCGACAAAGTAAACGCAAGCGTTTCATACCACTTGTTTTGCTAAGCCGTTTAATTAGGTTTCTCATACGAATGAGGTAAAATTTTGTATATACTAATAGGTTGGAAAACGGTTTTATAAACGAGTCCGTATTAAAATTAGAGTTGAAATCATCTTTGTGTAAGAGTTTGGATATTTACTAATAGTATAGAAACCTTTGTATTTTAAAGTGACAAACCATAGAAATGATTGTTGAAATAACCAATCACCAAAAATTCACATTCGAAGACGTGAACCAAATCCATGGAAATCGATACCAAATCCATCAAAATGGATATTCCCAAAAATCCCAAAAAGGAGTTATCAAAGTCAACAAAAATGATAACAACTAATTGGGTCCACAATAATCGATTTAAAATTGAAAATCCACACCGAAAGGTTAAATTGGCTGAGAGAAGAAGGTTCAGTCGACTGAACCATGTAGTCAGTCGACTGATTCTATGCTAGAAAACTTTCGATTTTCAGGTTTAGTTGATTGAAGCAGGGTGGTCAGTCGAATGATTCTGAACCCAGAAACTTTCGGTTTTTAGGTTCAGTCGACTGAACCAGGGTGGTCAGTCGACTGATACTGGCACAAGAACTTTCTGTTCCCAGGTTCAGTCGACTGACCTTACAGTTCAGTCGACTGAACTATCGTTTGCAGTATTTTCAGCCTATCCCCAAAGAAAGGCAAAAATCATACGGGAGGCGATCGAAGGAGCAATGGTGTAACAACCCATAATTTTGTAAATATTTAATTAAGTTTTTCTTGAAAACATTGTTTTTTTTAAAGTAAAATTTTCATTAATTAAATTTTTAAGTTAATAAGTTTTGGTAAAAGAGAAAAAAAAAAAGAACTTATTGTAATTTAAATTTAAGCCTTAATTAATGTAATATTGCTGTTATTGATTCAAATAGAAAACATATGTAGTTTATTAATGTTTGCATGTGTTCATTATTTAAATCCAATCTTTTGGTTTTGGCATACTTTTATTTAAAGTTAAAAAGGGGTGCTTCTTTATAAAAATAACTTGAATTTATTACAAAATATCACGAATCCTTTTATTTCCTTTTAAATTAACGTTAGACCTTAATTTATTGCTTAATATTTAAAGAATTTACTAAGTTATAAATTTTAACATAAAGATGTTGTATTAAGTTTAAGACATTATTTACAATGATTTGTATATACATATGTGTGTGCGTTAATTTGACCTAAGATTTAATATAATTTTTGTAATTAAATTTAAGAAGAAGAAAAAAGAAAAAAAACTTTATAATTTATAATGAAGTGAGTGTTGAAAATGAAATGAAAATAAAAAGGATATAGTAACGGTTGTAAGTTACTATTTAATTGGTCTATTAATGTAGTTATAACTGTTACATTTGGGTATTAAATTGAATATATACAAATAAACGTATGGTAATGGAGTGAATTCAACATTATATAAGCAATTCAACATTATATAAGCAATTCTGATAATTAGTGGAAATAATAAAATTGAGTGTAATATAAAGTTAGTGACAACATTTATGCAAGTCACCTTTTTATTTAGGGCTGCTAAATTCAGAGTAGGAAGTCAATTACATTTAAATGTAAGTAAATGTTCATTAATGTGAGATAGGACTGTAACTGTAATGTGTGAATGTAAATGAAATGACATAAATGGAAATTTATATTTTATTAATAAGATGAAATGAAGGAATGAAACCAAGTTGAATAAATTGATTTAGGTTTTATTTATGATAAATGTATATATTTGGGAAATTCAATATAATTGAAAATAACAAGTTATTACAAAAGAAAGATGAAAATTGGAATATATATTTTTGTAAGGAAAGATAAACAAATAATAACTAGGTTTATAGAGTGATAACAGATTTAATAAAAGAGTAGAATTGAAGCATGGTAGTTATTGGAAAGTAATTAATTGAAATTTGGATGAATTGGGAATTTTTTTTTGTATTAGTATATAAACCAATTTTAATATTACCCATAAGAGGATAAGTTAATAGTTGATTCAATAACATGATTGAGAAATCAAATATATGGATTTATTGGGAATTTAAAACTTATACTTTTTTTTTTGATAAAATACAGCGTTTTACATTCAATAAATTTTTCTACTTTTATTACATATTATATATATATATATATATATATATATATATTATATTTTCTTATATCCACCTCTATTTTATCTTTCTATTTTTATTTTGTCTAGACAGTCATGTTTATTTATTGGATTGTTGCTTGTTTATATCTTTTATTTATGGCTTGGAAGAAAATAAAAGGGTATGCGTTATATTGTCTTAATTGCTTGCCTTTTTAATTGCCTACTCTTTATTTCTTTTAGCTATTCATTTTCTTTTGGCCGTGTATTGTACTTGCTATTCACGTACAACGCTAATCATTCTCATCTCTCATGCAATTCTACAAAGAAAGAAAATTTAATACATCAAGTTATTCGTTTATACCCTCTTTCTTTCTTACCTTAGCCCTCCACCTCATTCATAACTGTGTATTTCTTTTTGACATTCAAATAAAAAGATTTATTTCCCACTTCTCATTTTTATTTGCCTAGTCTCTGTATTATTTTCCTATGTCTATCTCTTGACATTTATTTCTTTATTTATTTATCTAGACCTTATTTTATCTATTAAATATGTGTGTATCTTTTATTTAATAGCTTGAAGAAAAAAAAATTCAATTATACATACATTACTTTGTTTTAAATTACACATAGGCTAAATTGTTTATTTCTTACCATTTTATTTACCTATCTATTTAATTACCATACTTTAGTTATGTATTACTCTTCCTAATCACTCCAAAATCTTCTCCTTATCTCATTCCTTTTTCATTTGCATATAAGATTAAATATATATGTTTCTTTTACCCTAACTCATGACCTTTTCAATTCTAGCCTCTTTATTTCTTGCCATTCCTGTAGCCATTCATTTTCCATAACCCTAGCCACCACTTTTATTATTATTTCATGTGAAAAGTTCTCACCTCACATATTTCATTGGCATGAAAAAAAATAGGAAGCTCTAATCCCATGGCTTCTTCCACTTTCTTCCCCTTCTTCGATCTTGTTTTTGCTTTTGTTCTTCATGCTATTGCTCGGCCTCCACCACCATGACCACCTCCATAACCTCCTCACTTCCTCCACCGTATGGCCATGACCACCTAGTGGCCATACATTGCCAACAATTAATACAAACCCTAACCAAGCCATGTATTGATCACCTTGCGTTGATTTATCAAAGTTATGTCATTTTAATCCCTATCTTTCATTTTTTTTTTATCTATATTCCTTTGTATTGAATCATGTTCTTATGTCGTGATATTTTTTTTCTTTATTTTGTTATGTACAAGATGTGGATCTTAGCTCTCTTTTCACTCAAGTTTTCATCTTGCCTTGTTTTATTAAAAGGTTATGTCCCTTGATTCATAATCTTGTATGTTGAATTATACACTTATGTTTGTATAATTGTTTGTATACAAGATTTGGATATGACTCTTCATCCACTCAAAAGAATATAGCTGTGCTTTGTCGTGACTTTTCGTGCTTTGTGGAGTTTAGATTTGGGTTTGAATTTCAATTCTAGCTGTTAAAGGTGAGTATTCCTCACCAGACAAACATACTTGTATATTTGTGAATTAATCACAAGTGTAATTGTAAACTTATTTTATTTAATTTTATCTGCCTGTGATATAAACGTATGATATTAAACCCCATTATTAATTGACACATCATCAGTTGTTTATTTACTGTGATATTATTGCAGTTATACTATTTAATGCTTATTTACTGTTAATCACACTGCAAGTTCCCTATAAATTTACGATCGTTATAGGCTGAAATGATAGGCCTGAACGATAAGTATTTATTCATTTATTTAATTATTTAATTATTTACTATTTAACTTGGGATTCCGGTTTTGAAATGATAGAACCCGGGTTTTCTTTGTAAATTGCGGATTGAAATGATATATATCCGTATCACTTGACCTAGGCTAGAAAACTATATACAGACCCGTGGTTTATATAATATTTTTCTGAAATGTTTTAAAAACATTTTAAATGGAAAATTTATAATATTCTGGTTTAAAATGTATTTAAATGATTTTTAAAAAATTTATAATGATTTTTGAATGAGTCAAATGTTAAATAAATGAATGTTTAAGCAAAATTTTGAAATATAACTTATTTTGGGAAATTCTGAATTTTTGTTAAAAGTGAGATTTTATAAAGTAAAATAATTGACAATAAGTTATATTCTGGGAATTTAAAACTTAATTGTTAAGTTAATAATTTAATTAAAGAAATGGGAATTTAATACTTGGATTTAAATAAGAGATTCATAATAAAATCTGATTTTTTGTATGAAATTTACTTATAAATTCATAAAAATATGAGTATTGAAATTATGACTTCATCATGTGAAAATATATGATTTGTAAGTTAAATATGATTTAAATAAAAATTTACTTAGTTATGAAATTATAGTTAAACCTTGAAATTTTAAATATAAAGTATATTACAACATTTGTGAATGTTGTAGTTAAATTTAAATGAACTTAAAGGCTAATTTGAACTAAAAGCTATTATAGCACTTTGTAAGTGCTATAGTTGATAAAGGTAACTAAAGTTTAGTTGGAAATAAAGAAATCTATTACAGCACTTAAATGATGTCTTTTGTAAATGAACTGTTTAACCTATAACTTTAGGTAGCATTTTATAAGTGCTACGGAAACTGAATTTTGATTGTTTTAATAAAATTTAATAATCTTTTGGAAAAAGGCTTAAATTTTGGAATTTAATATGTAATTAATAAAAATAAGGAATTGACTTTAAATGGTTTTAAATGGAAGAATTTAACTTTTAAATGTGAGTTGAAAGGCAATTAATTCCTAAATAAATTGAATAGATTTAAATGGTATTTTATATTAAATAAAATGACTGATGTTTAAATAAATGATGTTTGAAATGATATTATGATATTGAAATGTATTTGAAATTTATTTTGATTTTTAAAGTATAAATACCATTTTTAAAAGTTGTAACCACGGGTTATAATAACGTTTGGTTGTTAAAGAGACCGGGATCGGATATCTGGCATACTCTCTGTCGATACGGAAAACCACTTTGACAACCGTGTACGTGGTGGAGATTCCAGAATGAAGTAGGATGGTGGAGACGTTTCCTTTGAGGTAAATACGTGGACCCGACTCCCGTGAGTTGGCATAAGGTGGCTAAAACAGGAGCGGTCGACGGATTAATGAGGTAGCACCTCTAATCGGACGCACTTCTTCGTATGCCATTCTATTACTTTTGTGATTGTATTAGTGCGCACCTTTGATTTGGGAGTGTTGTTCGAGGTGGGCGGTAGCTGCGCGCTAGGCGTTACCATCGGTCCGGAGGCGTAATTGGTATATCTACCCTGGCATTGCCTAGTTGTGTCATGTCACCTACCATAGCAAGCTTTGTACGAGTTTGGTTTTATCCCGTAGCCCGTGTGGTATCCTATGGTGGCTTCCCGATCATGAGGGACTATGATATTGGATGGACTACTGGGACTATTACGTGTTAAGGTGGAAAATGTAAAGCCTTAACGCTATTTAAAAGTAAGTTTATTTTACTAATAGACACTATTATAATAGCGAAGTATTACTACATAGTAAATAGTTTGACGGATCCTTAGAGGATGGGCGGTCCCAAGCATCCTTTAAGTTACTTGTTCTTTAATACAGTTCACTTGAATTAACTTACACTATATAAGTATGTATGTCCTGACTCGAGTGTTTGTGTTTTATTTTACGCTCGGGTCAGCCTGAGTTGCAGTTCAGTTTCATCCCGGAGCTAGGATTTGTGTAGATCACTTTCAAGCTGCTGGCAAACTTCCCTTCCAGTTCTTTATCTAAATTTTTGAAATCATGACTAGTGGACATTTGGATTGTTCTACTGATGATTTAAAATTATATTTGGATTAAAGACTATGTAATTTTTATTTGATTGAGACTATTTATAGTGGCTTCATGAACCACTAAGTATTTTTAAATTCCGCTGCGAGTACTCTGATTCTAGTCTGTGATTCTGTGATTATTTATTTACTGTATATTTTGAGATTTGCTAAATTTTATTTACAACGCGGTATTTTGAACAATTCAAGTCCGATATGTGCGGATGCGAATGGTTGAAAATATCAGGTCGTTACAAATGGAGACCAGGGATTTATGCCAAGCGTCTATCCATCCTTATAGGCTTTTTGATGCGCCACCAAAAACATTTTCAAACATCCAAAATATGATTTTTAAAGGTTTTGACTTCAAAACACCAAAATTTGAAAAATTCACAAAATCAATTCAAATCAAAAGAAAATGAACATGAATAGATATTAGGAATTCATACCTAATCACAAAGAAAGTTTTAGACATAGATATGAGTTCAAAAACTCACATTTTAAACCCAAAGCAATGAAGGATAAGCTTTTTAAACAAGGCAAGATCAATTCCTCTTCACTACACCTCTACAGTCTTCAATCTATTATCAAAGGTGAAGTTTTTCCTAAGTTAGGTTGTAGGAATTTCTGAAATTTGAAGAGGGATTGAGATGGAGAAGATGAAGAGGATGCTTACCTAAGCTTCTCTTGGATTTTAGAGCAAGAACTTGATTTCCTAAGAAAACTAGGGCTTAGGAATTTTAATTTCCTCTTCCTTCCCCCATTTTAATTTTAATTCGACTGTTTGCAAAAAGTGACTTTTTGGACATAAATCCGACTAACGATGCGATATTTAAATAAAGTATTTAATATACAATCGTAAAATATGTGGGTTGTTATACTGACTGTCCTAAAAAGTTGAATGTAAGCATCCTAAACACATTCTGGCAAGCGTCCTTACTAAGCGTCAATATCCCTTCTTGGTCCATGAACCGCTATCGTTTACATTCTGATTTATTCATTTTAGTCGTAACACCACGGTGATGTTTTGGCTTCCTACCTTAACTCCCCTTTAGAGTTTATGAATCTTTTAAGATTAAATGTTATCATGTCACCCTGCCATATACCGTAGGACTTTAGACTAATAATCAAGGCACCCTACAAATTTATTCAATTTGGTTATTATTCATTTCTAACGTAAATATTACAATCAATCATAAAACTTCACTATGATTAATATCTTCACCACGTTAAACTATATTCGTTTCAACATTACTGTCAAAATGATAGCCTAGGGTCTTTCACTTTATCCAATTCATGTAAATCATCAATTAAAATCATCAAATTAGTTTTTAATTCATATTTCAATTCCTAAATAAATCTATAAAGAAAATTTAATGCATATATAACAACATAACCATTTTATAGATAATCTCACTCACCTAATTCGTTGCGTTGATAAATTTTCCTACAGAACTTCCAAATTCCTTCTTTTAATTTAACTTGATTTAGCACCTGTCTTCTTCTATTTGATTTGCTAAGGTTTGGATTTGATTCCCTTCTCTTTTCTATTTGTTTTGCAATCTTATTTAGTGGTTTTGTTTTAGAACTGAAAAAAGAGAAAAAGAATAAGTTATGAATTTAAGTTGAGCGTTGGTTGTAGAATGAGGAAGAATGAAGAATGGGGTGAATTAGGGTCACAAACTTCTTTTATACATGCACAAATCCAGAAATTCTCCCTTGGCCCACTTCGGCCAACTTATTTCGCCTCAAAACGCATGATACGATAAAAAATCCTTATCTACTTTATTTGGTGTCCATCTCTGATATTTTTATATTAATTTAGGTTAGGAAAATCTACTTGATGCAATAGACAATCCAGATTTATCAAATTCCTTCATTTGTAAAAATTTAATTTTTTTCAGTTTTATGTAAAATTACCAAAATACCTCTTTAATTAATTATTTGCGTTTATTAAAAATCTGGGATGTTACACTTATTATCGAAAAAGTCAACCTCTTCCATTCACATGGTGTCATTAGCTCTTTGAAAGAAGTCAGACAAAGATGAAGTGGGCTATTTTTGTAATTCTTTCCACATTAGACGGTGCCTCTCCCCAAAACATAGAGCGACCCCAAACTGTTCTTTTACTTCTCTTGCACGTGCCGACCTTTTATTGAAGTGATTGGCACATGAGCAGAGTGACTCATTCAACTTGCCTTATGTTGCATAACTCGCTTAGCATCATAATTGTGGCTCACGGGTGAAGAAGCGAGTCTTGAAATCCATACATAACTGGGGCCAGTAGTGAACACTGCCCACTTGAAGATGTAAAAACCAACGTGAGGCTGGACTTGTCAAAGTGGATGGAAATAGAAGACACTTTAGATTACCGATAAGCCGACCGACTCAGGTGATGGAATTGAAAGCCATGATTGGCCAGATGGGTTAGTACGTCCATCGTTGAAGAAAGGTAGGACATTCCTCCAGTGAATGTATGCGTTGAAAATATCTTTGGTGAAGGGTTCTCCATTCTCATCATCCCTCATCGTTAGTGTTCTAGGTCTTGATCCTCTTCTGTCTTAGAGATGCCATTTCTTCTCGAAGGCCCCCTCTACATAATGCAAGCGGCGTTGGCCTCTTACTGTGGAAGGAGTCCTTCTATGTCTCGTACGTGAAGGAGATCGATGGTGCTTATATGACGATGGGGAATAGTAACGCGAACATGGGTAAGTTACATGTTCATATTGATAAAGGGCGACCTAGAATGTTGATCCTGCCTTTCACGGGATCTGGGCCTACTGATCTCCCTTTAGGGTTGAGAGTGGACTGAGAGCTCTCTATGCTCATGGGTTTCGCCTTTTCCGTCGCCGCTTAGACGGTCGAAGCATAGTCATGCCCTTATATTTGTTGTCTAAGTCGGTTAAATGTAGAGTGTCTTTCTAAGGAGTGGGAGCGGCAGGCTGGCTGAACTCCTTGGTGTAATGCTTGTTCAAGTATAGGAATATCATAAGCAAAGTGTTACTCATGCACGATATGTTGATCTCTGTTATGGGCGGGAGTGACCCCAACATGGGTTTCCAGCACAACCCTCTTATGGGCATCGTGCATTATGTTAAATGTGCTGGGGACAATGGGCTGGTTGGGAGTTCCGTCCATCGTTGTTGGGACCACCGGACTATAGTTGACGGTGTCTTGATCGTCCACTCTGGCCTTAAGTTCATTCAAATCGCGGGCAATCTGCCCAATGCTGGTTAGGCCGTTGGTCAAGCCGATAAATTGTTAAATTTAAGGATGGATAAAAGAATAAATTAATCAGTAAGTAGTTGGGATTTGATTAAAAGAAAATCAAATCAAAGATTTGAATGGGAATTGGTGGAATAGAATGAACTTAAGTTATTAAGTGAAACAGTTAATGACTTAAATAAATTGTGAGATGATTAATTTAAAATATGGGTTGTCAAATTTAATAAAATGGTTTCGAATCAAACCTGTCGAAAAGAAAGGAAATGCAACGAAAGGATTGTGAATAAATTAATTGAGATGGACCCAAGTGTAAATTGAGTTGAAATGAATTTAAGATTTGTTATTAAGCTTGAGTGATTATTTATTCACAATGATATTGTTAAATTGCCTAAGAAAATGGGTTGTTTGAAGTAAATAAGGATTAGATAATTTCTATGAATTATTGGAAGCAAAATAGGATGATTTTGAAATCATTTGCAATAAATAAGGAATTGTTTGGCTTAAATGGATTATATATATAAGCAAGTAAGTGTAAATCCCTTTAAACTAAAGAGAATGATTTGAAATTTATTGGAATTAATTGTGATAAGGATTGGAACCTTACATATGTGTTTATGAAAATATGTAATGGAGACTCTGCCATAATTTTTCAAAATTTTGAAAAAAAAATTTTAGCAACAAAACAATTTCAAATTGAAAATTTAAAATAAATTAGTGAATGAAATTAATTTAAAATAATAATAGGAATCAGTTATAAATGAAAGATAGTCAATAAAATTTAATATTCAGAGTTGAAGAAAATTTGAATTCACATGGAATTAGTAATTCAAATTGGAAATAAGTAGAATAAGAAGATATAAAGCTTAAGTGGCAGAGTAATAATATAAGAGTATATATAATGCTTATATCAAAACTTAAGAAATGGATGGTGAAACTCTTAAGTAAAATTTGATATTAAAAAAAAAAAAATTATTCCAAGTGGATAGAATCAGGATAATGTGAATAAAAGAAAATTGATATGGTTGATAATCAATTGATATAAATACGTAGGATGTACGTATATGATTTTATTCACGTAGCGAACTGATCCAGATTCGAGCGCAGAATTTCGAGATAGTTATATCGATCCGAGTTAGGATTTTTCACTCGATTTTCGACGACGAACCACGGATTGGGATTTTGATTGACTCTGGGGGATTCTCTATCATAGTTGTGACTATGCAAGGAGAATGACAGACTCTAATCTAGAAACCAGTCCTGAGTCCGTACTAGGAAGTCGGGTGGACAATACTAGTTCGGAAATGAAATTGTGTGATCGAGCGATCGGATTTGATATTGCGTACGAATGGTATATGTACATCATACGGGCTTGATTGAATAGATATAGAAATTTTGTAAAGAGTCAATTAAATTTGGAAAGAGTTAATACTGTAGCTTTTAAAATTTAATTGCTAGAATGGATGTCTGGAATTTATTGTGTATTCCATATATCTCAGGAAATTTGTTCATGATTTATCATTAGTTGTTAAACCAGCAATTCAGGAAATTTGAAGTTGATTCGAATTTAATTGTGGTCAGGAATCCAGTTTGGATTATTGATCATCGAGAGATAAACTCTTGATAGTTTTAGGGAAACTTATCCGAACTTGTGTTCGGATAGCTAGTGTTGTTTGTTAGAATAGACTGTTTATTTGTTGTTAATATATAAATGATATGTATGTTTGGATGATTAATATAAAAGCTTTTGAGTTTACTGTTGTTTAAATTTCGGGGACGAAGTTCTTTTAAGGGGGGAGGAATGTAACGACCCGGAATTTTGACAGCATATTTTAATGAATATTTAATCTAATTTAAATTAAATATAAGCTTGTCAATATTTAAATTGATGAGATATTAAATATTTAACAGTTATGTATGTTTATAAAAGAAAATTTGGTTTGAAAAATTTAAAATTCAATACTTCAAAACTATTTAAAAACAAAATCGGTTCTATTCAGTAGAATCAAATCAAAGATTCATTTTTGATATTTGATAAAATACATATGAATACAATTTTAGTTTTTTTTTATATAATAAGTTTTAAAATAAACAAAACATGAAATTATTTAACATACAACATGGAAGTGCAAAACAATATAAGTGTAAACATACAAAGTTAGTATAAAACACAATCATATATTATATATGTAATTAAAGTAACATAAAAATATAAAATATAAAATATAACCAAGATATAAATTTACGAATATAGGTTATAACTTGAACTATATTAATACAAGTGTATGAACATGTGAACACTATAACATTAATGTCAGTATAAATGAACAAATAGCAAGAGTATGGAATAATAAAAGTAATTATAGTTATGCATAAGAAAACAAAGTCAAATATAAGAATCTTGATACATTGCTTAATACATATATAAGTTTGTACAACAATTAAGTGATGTACCCAGAAAAAAATAAAATATAATAATAATAAACTAAAAATAAAAGTAAACCAGTAATAAACATATAAATAAACATATATATATATTAACTATAACTTTGTGTAGGTGCTGTGTGCAGCTTTGTGCCTCAGGATATCAGAGTGAACTTCAATATAAAACTAGTTTTCAACTCAAGGTAATAAAATTAAAATCTGTAGCTGGTAACACTTGCTGGCCGAAATAATGATAAGTATTTTGTACAAAACAAAGTAAGAAACATAAATATCTTTGTACAGATAGCAATTATCTGTAAACATTTATTACTTGCCATCATAATTAAGAGCATGAACATTAAATAGCATAATTTCTTGTTTAATCAAGTACATGTAGCCGAAATCCTATATCATTTCACTGCAGTATATACTATCTTAACCAATAAAAAGAAAGAGTGGCTTGCAAATAATAACTGGCCAGCTACAACCTGTATTCAGCTTCTATATAAATCTACTTATATATCATCAGTTTATACATACGAACCTAAAATTATAAAGTAAAACTGAGGAACCTTTATTGGCTTTGCAAACAAACTTAAACTAAAAGAAGAAAAACTGTAAACTATCAACCTGAGCAAAATACAAACAAGCTGGGAGTCTGGGAAGCAAATTAACAAGTTTGTGTTTATCTGGGAACTGAAGAGCTCTGTTTAATATGGATTAAGGTGAGTAAACAAAATAAATTTTCAACTTTAGCTTGCATGTTTTTCTTACTGATATATGTTGATGAAGTTTAAAACATACTGTTCTGTGTATGTTGTTTACACTGGAAGTTTGCATGATTGATTTGATTACTTCAAGTTTTGTACAAACTAAAGCAAATAAATTTACAAAACTTGTTTATATAGTCATTTGAATGTGGTAGTGAGATAATTTAAGTTTGTTTAGTTTAAACAAAGCCTGTAAAATATGTGTGAGTTTAAACAGTATGGTGTTAACTCTGTATTCAAACTACAGGATAAAGGAAAACCAAAGTTTAAAATTCAAGTGTTTAAATTTGTAAATTCAATCATATATTTAGTTTTCGTAAACATAATTATGATTTTACACATAAAAATTGTAATTTATAATCAAAGATTTTTGGAGCAGTTTTGCATTGAGGTTTTACTGCATATTTGTAAAATTTGGAAGATATATGAAATTTTAATTTCTGAAATTTTGGAATGAAGTAATGTTGAAGTCGTATTAATACTAGAAAAATGTCTGATTATTTTTCGAATTCATAGATTTTGAGTTTGAATCATAAATAGGGTTTAACCCATATTTTTCAAAGTTCTGTAAACACATTGATTTTGGCTCCAATAAGAAATCGAGTTGGCCGCGATGCTTGGAGGAGCTAGGTGGAGGTGTAGGCGACGTCTTGGTGAATTTTCATCACCTCTGGTGATGTGTGGTGGCCGCGCGATCAAATTGACAGTGGGGTTGCTGTCGTTTTATTCGAGTACTAAGTCATATTTTCATTGTCATCTAATAATAGAAAACTGGTTTTAGAATTCGAGCCTAGGGGTGATTTGTGATGTGTGAGGGTCGCCATGAGTTGCCGATGGCAACACGAACCACCGTGCACGTGCACGGTGGTGATCAGTGTCGCGTTTGTTTTTGGGTTTCGGGTTATCGTGTGGGGTTGCTTGAGACATGGGTGGGGATGCTTCGAGTAATTTCTGTGTTTCCTCTGAGTAGCGTATGAGAGTAGTTACAGCTGAACGTTTATCACTTAACTAAAAAAAAAAAGAAGAAGAGAAGAACTGGAGAGAAGAAGAAAAGGAAGGGGAGAGCAACGAGAGAGACGCGGGAAAACTCGAGTTTTTCTCGAGTAAAGAGCGGTGTGTCTCGGTGCTTTCAGATGGTCATATACTGAATTTTGTACAGGTTTATAACTAGTTCATAAATATTTGTTAATTAAATTAAGCTAGTGTTTTAATTAAAGATTGGATTTAAGTAAAAATGTAAAGGTAGAAGATTTGTCAGCAAATAGTTGGAATGTTGATTAAAATGTATACTTGAATTTTTAAATTAATAACTTTATGTTGAATTTGAAATAAAAATTTAATCATAAGTTAAATCCATTAAAATCTCAAGAACATAAGCTTATCATTAAAAAGTTAATTAGTGAATGGAAGTTAACTTACGAGATTAATTAAAGATATTACACTTTAATTAAATTGATAAATAAAGTAATTTGTGATAATTAAATAATTTATTCATTTTAATAAGTAAGTTATTAATTAATAATTAATAATTAAGAATAAACTAATTAATTGGGTAATTGAGTAATAGTTAATGAATAGAAGTTAATTAATTAAATAATTAATTAAAGATGAGATGATTAATAAATTAATTATTAATGATTAACTAATTAATTAATTGATCATTAATCAGCTAATTAATCAGTAATTAATTTACAGAATAAAATAGTTTACTCTTAAGTAAATAATTTAGTTAAGTAAAACCAAACTGTTTGATTTGCATTGATAACTCTGTTTGGTTGACTGTGATATCTGTTGATATATTTCTGTGATATGTTGTGATATATTATGGATATCTGTGATAACTGTATATGATTTATCTAATATATCTGTTATGTTAATTCCTGATATTTAAATTAAACTGTTAAGTTAAATAGACAACTTGGCCCTTAAAATGGCGTTTGGATCCGATGAGACCGGGATCGGAAGAATCAATTTTGATTCTCCGAAAACCACATCGATCCAAATTAAACGATAAGTCGTGAATCCTGGAAAGGAGATCGAGATGGTGTTTTCAGAATGCAAGGGTTATCGTCGTTGACTCTGAGAGTGATTCCAAAATGAGTGTGACGAGATAATGCCTTCGGTTTCGTTCGAACCCGAAACGAACTTGTATGGATTGAATGCTTTCAGCACATCGTCAGGCGGACGATGAGCATTCTAAGATATGTTCAATAAAGGTAATCGCAACCTCAAGCCTCATCAACCGGGAATGGCTAAAACAGGGGAGATGCAGCAAGGTTAGGTTGGTCATGCCCAAGCAGGACAAGATATTTCCCCTGTCTAGATGTCCCTTTTTATATTTCGGCTTAGTGGGCGGTTGCTAGCTACAACCGCGGGGTTTATCTTGTTCGGGACTGTTCAGTAAGGAATGGTTCCGGCCTTGTGTTGCAGGGGATGAAGGGAGTAATCCTCGGTACGGTGATCTAGGCCCCGTACTGTGACGGGCGGTACCCCAGTAGCCCTGCCATTGTTGGAAATCCATTTTCCCTTCGAGACCCTACGGTTTTGATTTGTATTACCCACTTTTGTGGCTAGTAGCTGGAATTTAATAGATGTAACAATTTCGGCTATTTTCTATTTACTTGAAAACCCTAGACACTATTATAATATCACTGGATTTCCTATGAAATGTTTTGGTTAGCGTAAGGTAAAAACTTACCCGTATTTATTTGTGGGGAGTCTTACGTGATACCTTTATTTTTAAATGTTTTCAAAGTTAAACAACTTTAACCCGTTTACTCATACCAGACCCATGTCTGACCCGGAGTTTATTTTTGTTTTCATAAACTCTCGGGTACCCAAATTTTTACGGGTAGCCAAGGGATTTAGGGTAGATTTGACGAATTCTGGAGGAGCAATGGAGCAGGAGGCTTCAGCGTTGTAGATATATATACAGTTCTGCTGTGTTGGTATCTCTGAGTCATATTGTTTGAGTTGTATTACATTGAGTTGTATTAACTAGACAGGTGTTTATAACTGTCTAGTATGTGATGCATGTATGATTTGTCAGATGTATTGATATTGTATAAC
This sequence comes from Allium cepa, assembly GCA_030765085.1. Classification (NCBI taxonomy): domain Eukaryota; kingdom Viridiplantae; phylum Streptophyta; class Magnoliopsida; order Asparagales; family Amaryllidaceae; genus Allium; species Allium cepa. The sequence continues at coordinate 571,043,421 of CM060937.1, read as the reverse complement.
TCTGATATATGTACAAACTATGTAATATTTAAGTGATATATTATATTTTGTTCCGTTCCGCTGTGAGATTCTGATGTTGTTATTCTTTCTTCTCTATCTTTTCTATTTTCTCATCCCTTTCTTTCTTTATGATGATACGCCTTTCTGGTAGCAGAAGGGCGGGTCGTCACAGTTGGTATCAGAGCATAGGTTGGTGATAACCTTGGCTCTTGTAGAAATTACTCATAAAATAGAGACAGTAGAACTCTAAAATGAGTTTGAGTGTATTAATAGATATGAGCGCGTATTTGTTAGTGAATATAAAATGGTTTTATATTGCGTTGATTGATTTATTGAGTGGTATATGAACCATCGTCGGCACAGCCTCGAGAACTGTATCGAAGGGGTTTCTAAACACTTAAATAGAGCAATTCGACACAGTATTGTCTTTAAAGATAGGGTAAAGGAAATAATTTTACCCAAAATTATATTTTGATATAAAGAAATATTTTTCTAAAATAACCATATATACTTGGATGTTTGATTGTTAATAGTACAATCAAATAAAAATTTAAATTTGAGGGGTCTATAAACAAATAAAATTGTCTAAGTATGATCTTTAATACAAAAGGAATATAACTAAAATTTGATTAAACCAGAATTTAAGTCCCGGGAATTTGAAAGTGTTTAAATGAATTTAAACAAAGGATTTGGAAATTTAAAATCTTGGGAATGTTTGAAATGTTTTTCCAAAGATTTGAAGGAAATAATGGAATCTTGTTTTGGAAAATATTGTTGGTTATGATATTGTTTGGGGTTGTTGGGCATGCAAGTTGTTTCAAAATTTTCAAAAGAGAAAATTTGTTTTGGTGAAAACAAGTGATTGGAATTTGAAAATTTGACTGGATAAACCTGATGGGTATGTATGGTCATCATTTCAAAATGATTTTGGAAATGAAAACCGAGAAATTGAATTCTAAGAAATTCTATTTAAATAATGTGAAAGGTTTGAATGAATTAACTGTTGAACTTATAAAGTAAAGTTGATATTAATAAAAAAAATCGGGAATTTTGATCCCGGTATTAAAATTTAACTCAAGTAAATGAAAATAAGAAATATATTTGAGTTTAACCTGAGATAAGTTAAATGGAATTGAAGTTCAAAATGAACTTAATTGGCTATAAAATTTGAAGGTAAAATGATTGTAATTGTGAGGTGGAAATTTATACCTTAAGATGCTAAGTGTTATATATATAAACTGAAATTGTGATTATAAGATAAAATGACCTAAATGAGTAATATAAACTTTAAGGGAAATAAATAAGTTTTGAACTCATATATTGAGAAATAAATTTAAAGATTGGTAAGTAGCTAAATTGAACTGAAGTTGAGTTAAAATAAAACTGAGTTTGAATGAATTCAGTTGAGTTATAAATAATATTGAATGAGATAAAATTCTTATGTAAATAAGTAAATGTAAACCGAGTAAGTCTTGAATTGGATTTAAAAGGTTATGGTGTGAGTTGTAAACAAATCTAATTCAAGCATAAATTGAATAACCTTATTATGAATAAAGCCAATAATGAACTGTTAATGTAACTTAAAATTTAAGGATGGATAAAAGAATAAATTAATCAGTAAGTAGTTGGGATTTGATTAAAAGAAAATCAAATCAAAGATTTGAATGGGAATTGGTGGAATAGAATGAACTTAAGTTATTAAGTGAAACAGTTAATGACTTAAAAAAATTGTGAGATGATTAATTTAAAATATGGGTTGTCAAGTTTAATAAAATGGTTTGGAATCAAACCTGTTGAAAAGAAAGGAAATGCAACGAAAGGATTGTGAATAAATTAATTGAGATGGACCCAAGTGTAAATTGAGTTGAAATGAATTTAAGATTTGTTATTAAGCTTGAGTGATTATTTATTCACAATGATATTGTTAAATTGCCTAAGAAAATGGGTTGTTTGAAGTAAATAAGGATTAGATAAATTCTATGAATTATTGGAAGCAAAATAGGATGATTTTGAAATCATTTGCAATAAATAAGGAATTGTTTGGCTTAAATGGATTATATATATAAGCAAGTAAGTGTAAATCCCTTTAAACTAAATAGAATGATTTGAAATTTATTGGAATTAATTGTGATAAGGATTGGAACCTTACATATGTGTTTATGAAAATATGTAATGGAGACTCTGCCATAATTTTTCAAAATTTTGAAAAAAAAAATTTAGCAACAAAAAAATTTCAAATTGAAAATTTAAAATAAATTAGTGAATGAAATTAATTTAAAATAATAATAGGAATCAGTTATAAATGAAAGATAGTCAATAAAATTTAATATTCAGAGTTGAAGAAAATTTGAATTCACATGGAATTAGCAATTCAAATTGGAAATAAGTAGAATAAGAAGATATAAAGCTTGAGTGGCAGAGTAATAATATAAGAGTATATATAATGCTTATATCAAAACTTAAGAAATGGATGGTGAAACTCTTAAGTAAAATTTGATATTAAAAAAAAAAAAAATTTTATTCCAAGTGGATAGAATCTGGATAAAGTGAATAAAAGAAAATTGATATGGATGATAATCAATTGATATAAATACGTAGGATGTACGTATATGATTTTATTCACGTAGCGAACTGATCCAGATTCGAGCGCAGAATTTCGAGATAGTTATATCGATCCGAGTTAGGACTTTTCACTCGATTTTCGACGACGAACCACGGATTGGGATTTTGATTGACTCTGGGGGATTCTCTATCATAGTTGTGACTATGCAAGCAGAATGACAGACTCTAATCTAGAAACCAGTCCTGAGTCCGTACTAGGAAGTCGGGTGGACAATACTAGTTCGGAAATGAAATTGCGTGATCGAGCGATCGGATTTGATATTGCGTACGAATGGTATAAGTACATCGTACGGGCTTGATTGAATAGATATAGAAATTTTGTAAAGAGTCAATTGAATTTGGAAAGAGTTAATACTGTAGCTTTTAAAATTTAATTGCTAGAATGGATGTCTGGAATTTATTGTGTATTCCATATATCTCAGGAAATTTGTTCATGATTTATCATTAGTTGTTAAACCAGCAATTCAGGAAATTTGAAGTTGAGTCGAATTTAATTGTGGTCAGGAATCCAGTTTGGATTATTAATCATCGAGAGATAAACTCTTGATAGTTTTAGGGAAACTTATCCGAACTTGTGTTCGGATAGCTAGTGTTGTTTGTTAGAATAGACTGTTTATTTGTTGTTAATATATAAATGATATGTATGTTTGGATGATTAATATAAAAGCTTTTGAATTTACTGTTGTTTAAATTTCGGGGACGAAGTTCTTTTAAGGGGGGAGGAATGTAACGACCCGGAATTTTGACAGCATATTTTAATGAATATTTAATCTAATTTAAATTAAATATAAGCTTGTCAATATTTAAATTGATGAGATATTAAATATTTAACAGTTATGTATGTTTATAAAAGAAAATTTGGTTTGAAAATTTTAAAATTCAATACTTCAAAACTATTTAAAAACAAAATCGGTTCTATTCAGTAGAATCAAATCAAAGATTCATTTTTGATATTTGATAAAATACATATGAATACAATTTTAGTTTTTTTTTATATAATAAGTTTTAAAATAAACAAAACATGAAATTATTTAACATACAACATGGAAGTGCAAAACAATATAAGTGTAAACATACAAAGTTAGTATAAAACACAATCATATATTATATATGTAATTAAAGTAACATAAAAATATAAAATATAAAATATAACCAAGATATAAATTTACGAATATAGGTTATAACTTGAACTATATTAATACAAGTGTATGAACATGTGAACACTATAACATTAATGTCAGTATAAATGAACAAATAGCAAGAGTATGGAATAATAAAAGTAATTATAGTTATGCATAAGAAAACAAAGTCAAATATAAGAATCTTGATACATTGCTTAATACATATATAAGTTTGTACAGCAATTAAGTGATGTACCCAGAAAAAAATAAAATATAATAATAATAAACTAAAAATAAAAGTAAACCAGTAATAAACATATAAATAAACATATATATATTAACTATAACTTTGTGTAGGTGCTGTGTGCAGCTTTGTGCCTCTGGAAATCAGAGTGAACTTCAATATAAAACTAGTTTTCAACTCAAGGTAATAAAATTAAAATCTGTAGCTGGTAACACTTGCTGGCCGAAATAATGATAAGTATTTTGTACAAAACAAAGTAAGAAACATAAATATCTTTGTACAGATAGCAATTATCTGTAAACATTTATTACTTGCCATCATAATTAAGAGCATGAACATTAAATAGCATAATTTCTTGTTTAATCAAGTACATGTAGCCGAAATCCTATATCATTTCACTGCAGTATATACTATCTTAACCAATAAAAAGAAAGAGTGACTTGCAAATAATAACTGGCCAGCTACAACCTGTATTCAGCTTCTATATAAATCTACTTATATATCATCAGTTTATACATACGAACCTAAAATTATAAAGTAAAACTGAGAAACCTTTATTGGCTTTGCAAACAAACTTAAACTAAAAGAAGAAAAACTGTAAACTATCAACCTGAGCAAAATACAAACAAGCTGGGAGTCTGGGAAGCAAATTAACAAGTTTGTGTTTATCTGGGAACTGAAGAGCTCTTTGGATTAAGGTGAGTAAACAAAATAAATTTTCAACTTTAGCTTGCATGTTTTTCTTACTGATATATGTTGATGAAGTTTAAAACATACTGTTCTGTGTATGTTGTTTACACTGGAAGTTTGCATGATTGATTTGATTACTTAAAGTTTTGTACAAACTAAAGCAAATAAATTTACAAAACTTGTTTATATAGTCATTTGAATGTGGTAGTGAGATAATTTAAGTTTGTTTAGTTTAAACAAAGCCTGTAAAATATGTGTGAGTTTAAACAGTATGGTGTTAACTCTGTATTCAAACTACAGGATAAAGGAAAACCAAAGTTTAAAATTCAAGTGTTTAAATTTGTAAATTCAATCATATATTTAGTTTTCTTAAACATAATTATGATTTTACACATAAAAATTGTAATTTATAATCAAAGATTTTTGGAGCAGTTTTGCATTGAGGTTTTACTGCATATTTGTCAAATTTGGAAGATATATGAAATTTTAATTCCTGAAATTTGGAATGAAGTAATGTTGAAGTCGTATTAATACTAGAAAAATGTCTGATTATTTTTCGAATTCATAGATTTTGAGTTTGAATCATAAATAGGGTTTAACCCATATTTTTCAAAGTTCTGTAAACACATTGATTTTGGCTCCAATAAGAAATCGAGTTGGCCGCGATGCTTGGAGGAGCTAGGTGGAGGTGTAGGCGACGTCTTGGTGAATTTTCATCACCTCTGGTGATGTGTGGTGGCCGCGCGATCAAATTGACAGTAGGGTTGCTGTCGTTTTATTCGAGTACTAAGTCATATTTTCATTGTCATCTAATAATCGAAAACTGGTTTTAGAATTCGAGCCTAGGGGTGATTTTTGATGTGTGAGGATCGCCACGAGTTGCCGATGGCAACGCGAACCACCGTGCACGTGCACGGTGATGATCAGTGTCGCGTTTTTTTTGGGTTTCGGGTTATCGTGTGGGGTTGCTTGAGACATGGGTGGGGATGCTTCGAGTAATTTCTGTGTTTCCTCTGAGTAGCGTACGAGAGTAGTTACAGCTGAACGTTTATCACTTAACTAAAAAAAAAGAAGAAGAGAAGAACTGGAGAGAAGAAGAAAAGGAAGGAGAGAGCAACGAGAGAGACGCGGGAAAACTCGTGTTTTTCTCGAGTAAAGAGCGGTGTGTCTCGGTGCTTTCAGATGGTCATATACTGAATTTTGTACAGGTTTATAACTAGTTCATAAATATTTGTTAATTAAATTAAGCTAGTGTTTTAATTAAAGATTGGATTTAAGTAAAAATATAAAGGTAGAAGATTTGTCGGTAAATAGTTAGAATGTTGATTAAAATGTATACTTGAATTTTTAAATTAATAACTTTATGTTGAATTTGAAATAAAAATTTAATCATAAGTTAAATCCATTAAAATCTCAAGAACATATGCTTATCATTAAAAAGTTAATTAGTGAATGGAAGTTAACTTACGAGATTAATTAAAGATATTACACTTTAATTAAATTTATAAATAAAGTAATTTGTGATAATTAAATAATTTATTCATTTTAATAAGTAAGTTATTAATTAATAATTAATAATTAAGAATAAACTAATTAATTGGGTAATTGAGTAATAGTTAATGAATAGAAGTTAATTAATTAAATAATTAATTAAAGATGAGATGATTAATAAATTAATTATTAATGATTAACTAATTAATTAATTGATCATTAATCAGCTAATTAATCAGTAATTAATTTACAGAATAAAATAGTTTATTCTTAAGTAAATAATTTAGTTAAGTAAAACCAAACTGTTTGATTTGCATTGATAACTCTGTTTGGTTGACTGTGATATCTGTTGATGATATTTCTGTGATATGTTGTGATATATTATGGATATCTGTGATAACTGTATATGATTTATCTGATATATCTGTTATGTTAATTCCTGATATTTAAATTAAACTGTTAAGTTAAATAGACAACTTGGCCCTTAAAATGGCGTTTGGATCCGATGAGACCGGGATCGGAAGAATCAATTTTGATTCTCCGAAAACCACATCGATCCAAATTAAACGATAAGTCGTGAATCCTGGAAAGGAGATCGAGATGGTGTTTTCAGAATGCAAGGGTTATCGTCGTTGACTCTGAGGGTGATTCCAAAATAAGTGTGAAGAGATAATGCCTTCGGTTTCGTTCGAACCCGGAACGAACTTGTATGGATTGAATGCTTTCAGCACATCGTCAGGCGGACGATGAGCATTCTAAGATATGTTCAATAAAGGTAATCGCAACCTCAAGCCTCATCAACCGGGAATGGCTAAAAGAGGGGAGATGCAGCAAGGTTAGGTTGGTCATGCCCAAGCAGGACAAGATATTTCCCCTGTCTAGATGTCCCTTTTTATATTTCGGCTTAGTGGGCGGTTGCTAGCTACAACCGCGGGGTTTATCTTGTTCGGGACTGTTCAGTAAGGAATGGTTCCGGCCTTGTGTTGCAGGGGATGAAGGGAGTAATCCTCGGTACGGTGATCTAGGCCCCGTACTGTGACGGGCGGTACCCCAGTAGCCCTGCCATTGTTGGAAATCCATTTTCCCTACGAGACCCTACGGTTTTGATTTGTATTACCCACTTTTGTGGCTAGTAGCTGGAATTTAATAGATGTAACAATTTCGGCTATTTTCTATTTACTTGAAAACCCTAGACACTATTATAATATCACTGGATTTCCTATGAAATGTTTTGGTTAGCGTAAGGTAAAAACTTACCCGTATTTATTTGTGGGGAGTCTTACGTGATACCTTTATTTTCAAATGTTTTCAAAGTTAAACAACTTTAACCCGTTTACTCATACCAGACCCATGTCTGACCCGGAGTTTATTTTTGTTTTCATAAACTCTCGGGTACCCAAATTTTTACGGGTAGCCAAGGGATTTAGGTTAGATTTGACGAATTCTGGAGGAGCAATGGAGCAGGAGGCTTCAGCGTTGTAGATATATATAAAGTTCTGCTGTGTTGGTATCTCTGAGTCATATTGTTTGAGTTGTATTATATTAAGTTGTATTAACTAGACAGGTGTTTATAACTGTCTAGTATGTGATGTATGTATGATTTGTCATATGTATTGATATTGTATAACTCTGATATATGTACAAACTATGTAATATTTAAGTGATATATTATATTTTGTTCCGTTCCGCTGTGAGATTCTGATGTTGTTATTCTTTCTTCTCTATCTTTTCTATTTTCTCATCCCTTTCTTTCTTTATGATGATACGCCTTTCTGGTAGCAGAAGGGCGGGTCGTCACAGTTTGTTTACAAGAAATAATAATGTATGCAATAAAATGAAAGTTTCATCTTTGTACAAGTGCATTCAATATTGTATTTATAATAGCCAAAAATCTGGTTCGGACAGTTCAATATGTATATCAGTTTCTATGGATCCTTATGATCGTCAATGACACCGAATGGTTCAAATGTAGGGAAACTAGGATGTCAGCTAGGCAGAATGGTCTAGATGATGGCCAATTGGCGAATCATAGCAAATCATGTTGTTATCAAATAGGACGACATGAGAATAAGGAGTTGTTGAACAGTGACGCCGCCACCATGTGGATAGTGAATGATGAGAAGTGGTTACTGCATAGTGTCGCTTTGTCAAATAAACATTGCCGCATATGCCAAGGATTTCGGTGGAACAGTGCCTAGTCATTTCTTTTTAAAGGGGTGGCTATGCACGTTTGACAGAAAACCTACCGAGCTAAGACAAAACAAGAAGTATGAGGAGTGCATGCCGTTGGATAGGTTATTGGGCGGAGTAGACTTAGGGGCTCGAAAAGGAGACTGGGAGAGCGTTCTTCATTATGCAGACATGTACTCTTGGATGAGCAGCTTGTAGGATCTAGATTAACCCTAGAGGGGGGGTGAATAGGGTTATAGCAAATTTTCTCGATATAAACACAGAAATAAAACGCAGAAATAAATATGCTGAAAAAGTAAATCACACACAAAATTTACCCAGCTTCGGCAACCCCTGCCTACTGCTGCATTCCCAGATTTCTATTAGAATTAAACAGTATCACGCTTACAAACACTCTACTAGACTCGTAGACATTTGCTCCCGCTCACAAACACTCTACTAGACTCGCAAACATTTGCTCCCGCTCACAAACACTCTACTAGACTCGCACACCCTGCTCCCGCCTATAGAGTTTCATTTACTCGCAAACTCTGCTCCCGCCTACAATAGAACTTTGCTTACTTGCAAACTCTGCTCCCGCCTATAGAGCTTTGCAAACTCGCACACCCTGCTCACTGAACTAATTCTAACTAGACAATCTGACACTACCTAAACCCTAGGTGGTGATTTACAAATTCTTTGACTCGAAAAATAAAAACAAAAATTAAACAATAATTAAAAGACAATTAAACCCTATATTAAAAAATAAACTAAAGCCTTATAATAAAACAAGGCCGGCCCCTATTCACTTTTTCAACCCGCTCTTTTATTTCTTTGTTCGTGATGGCGGCCGTCCCTCTTGCAAATTTAGGGCTTCGTTCTCTTCAATCCAAACTAGGGTTTTGAAGCTGTGCCTTTTCGTGTGCTTCGTTCTCTTTCATTCGCTCTTGGCCGCTTCTGTTTGATCGAGTTCGTTGTTGCGATTTTGGTACGTAATTTATCCCTTTTTCTTTACTGGTTGATGCTTGAACTCGATGGATTTGAGATTGCCGATGATGATGGTTTATATAGGGTTTGTAACCCTAGATTTGCGTTCGTATAAGTTGATTTGAATTTGTCTACTGATATTGCTTTGGCCATTCGATTATTCTTGGATGCTCGTGATTTCACTGACTTTTTCAAATTCGTGTTTTTTGATGCTTGGCCCACACGGTTTTGATTTGTGACTTGGTCAATTTGCTTGGTTATCACGGTGAATGCTTGATTGACTTTGACAATACTGATTTCGTGAATTTTTACTTTGTTGACTTGTTCAACATGACTGTGACAATTTCGCTACTGCTCATTCTGAAATCACTGCGCACTTGAATTTTGTCACTTGACTTCTGTATATTTTTGTGAATTGGTTTCGGTCACTGTCTGCATTCCTGTAGTAGCTTTGTTCAAGTTGTCTTGGGCATTGTTGTATCCATTGCAGTCTTAGAATCTTCACTCTGGTCATACTGCATCACCACTGTTGCACTGCCTTTGTGGTCTTCACTGTGTTCAAGCACTTTGGTCTTTGTTTAATGTGTACTTGATGGTTGCTGTGCACTTTTGTGCTTTGAGTCTGGTCCATTGAGGTTGACCACTTTTGCTGTCCATTTAAAAATATTGTTGCAGTAAGTGAAATTTTTGCGGTGTTCATGTTTGTTATAGCCTTTGATGATTCATTTGTGCATTGCCTTTGATGTTGTAGATGTAGTCACTGGGTTGCTTTGTAGTTTTCTTTGACATGTTGTATCTGCATTCACCATAGTTTGTACATGCATTTTCCATACTATATATTCTTGGCTCTGGTTCATTGTTGTTTTTTAAGTTGGTATGTTGCCTGACTGTCTTGAACTCCATGTGTTGCCGTAGTGTGTATGTAGTTGAAGTGGTCTGTTGGCACTGCTCATTTGAGTTGCTGCATGGTTCGATGCTCCAAGTACATGTTGTTTACTGCATATGGCTTCTCTTGTATACTTCACTTGTTCTGTCCATTCATGATGCTATGTGTTTGTTGTATAATTTGGTTTTGGTATCACTGTGCATTGCCCACATTTCTGTTGTTTCTTGGATATTGAACTGCTTCATGTTGGCTTCGGCCTTTGCAGTTTGTAGCTGCCGTGTGCATGCAGTTTTGTAGGCTTGGAGTCTTTGTTCATTGATGATTTTGGTCATTGCATTTGCTGGGTACACGGTCTTGACCTATTGTGGTATGGTCCATTGAGTTTAATCATCTGTTGTAGCCTGACTTGGTCTTGTTTCATGTTGGCTTGAGTCTGGGCGTGTTTACTCCCGACCATTTTATTGCATTTGAATTGATTTTTGAATTTGCACCTGTGTTGAATCCAGTTTCACAACTCGGGTTTGACCTTGTGCCCGCATGTCCCTGTAAATCAATCAAGTGTATATATCGGCGTGCACGGCCTTGTGACATATACAGTAATACACTGTGTATGTCACAAGTTGTTCGTGTATGATGAATTCAAATTTAAATTATGACGAACAACCCAAATAACTGAGGCAAATCATATTTTCAAAAATTATCTTTTATTTTTGAATTGCAAAAATATTTCTTTTTCAATTCTACTGCGTTAGTTTATATTTTTGCAGATTTCTCAGATGTTGGATTCAAACTGGAATGAAGTTGAAGATAAATACGAGTGTGAGTGATATGTAGTGAGGTGCTGATGTAAATGTGAAAAAAAAATGTGATGTAATCAAAGTTGTATGGTTATAGTGAGAGCTTGAAATTGTACTATTCAAAATTGTAATAAATATTTATTTGAATAAAATATCTGTTTGAATTCAAATTCTGTGTAATTTATTTTATTCAACAAATATTTATTTAAACTGTGAAAAATAGAATAGTATATTAACAATTACATTTAAACGAATGTATATATGTTTATTATCATCAAACAAAAAATCATATAACCGCAAAGCGCATATTCAACAATCTCCCCCTTTTGATGATAACAAACATATATTTAAGATTTTGAATGTATTAAATGTATTTGATCGTTCAATTTTCTCCCCATATTTGAATGCTTCCTCTCTACATGATACTCCCCCTACATATATGCATACAAATAAAAATATGTAAATGAGCCTATATGCAAATGGAAAATTATTTGACCTCTGCTTGATTCTATTTGACAAATTCTGAACTTTTCACTCCCCCTTTTGTTATTAGCAAAAGAATAACAGTGTTATAAAAATAGGGATGAAGTGACAGACATGAATCAAATATTTAACTCAATTGAATATAAATATCAAATTTCAATAAAACTCAAACAAAAATCATAATTACCCTTGTTAGACGCATATTCCACTTTCAGAAGTGATGGGGATAAAATCATCAAAAATCATACAGTTCTGTCTATTTGTGGTATATTTATTTCGGGAAATTTGAATATCTACTAACCATGCATAACCGTTAGGACTTTTAAATGAGATTAGTAGTATTCCAGTTTAATTTAAAAAGAATTCAAGTATCTTCTAACCACGCATGACCGTGAGGACTTTTAAATGGGATTAGAATCAAATTGTCTATTAAATCAATTAATTTTGATATGCGTTCCATACATGCATAACCGTGAGGACTTTTAAATGAGCATGGAAGCACATAATCAAAAATCCAAGTAATTCACCCATGCATAACCGTGAGGACTTTTAAATGAGGGTGAATACTTTGGATATTTATTTTTATTGAAGAATATAATAAATTGAAGTACATATAATTTCATTTATAATAATAAATTGAAGAACGAATGATTTCCTTTGTAAACTACCACAAATTTACATACTATATATGATTTTGATGAGTGATGGTCGATAGAAAGATGATAGAAATAGAAATGATCAAGGAATTTTTACCCAACAAAAAGTTTTTATAACTCTTGTTATGAAATTCTAAAGAAATTTTTCTAAATATATTGTCTTGAGTAATGTATGACAAATATCGACACTCATCACTTTTTCAATTACTATTGATCTTTTCGATAATCATTAGGGAGTTAGATTACTCAAAATTTGTCATTTAAAATCAAATAAAAATGACTAATTTGTAAGTATGGTCAAAAATGATTTTCTCGAAGGGGTTATATAAAAAAATTCCGCTATTTGAAAATTATTTCAAGTGAAAAATATGCAGATATTTTCTTTGAAAAACGATGCAGCAAATGAATGTTCAAAAATTAATCACGTTCCACTAGTAATTTTTCTATCAACTATATTACTAGTGTAATCTACATCTGAATTTAAATTTCACTCAATATTCACTCGTTGGATGTCAAAGACCAGATTGTGAAATTTTAACAAGCTATCTCAGAATGAAATTTGGAATGAAGCCATGATAACACTCAAACAAATATCATAGTGTTAATTTCAGAAACCGTAGGATAAACAGTTATATTCATGAGTAATCAACAGTCAATCAACATCATAATTATTTCAAAAACAATTTCTTGAAGTTCAACAATTTCTAAAAATCCTTTTTAACAGCTTTCACATGAAATTTGAAATAGTGCAAATTTATAAGCAGTGACCAAAATATCAAAACAAATATATCTACGTGTAGCATGAGTAACCATCATTTGACCGAACAAACTTATATGGATTAGTTCAAAATTGAAAATCTGATTGATCATCATTTAAGCACAAATCAAGGTCATAAATAAGAACAAGTCATGTAGAATCATATCAAGTAAGTCCGAATCAGTCAACCATCATAATTACTCCAAGAAATTCTATTTAAAGATGATTGGTCAATATTTTGAAAAATCAATAGAATCAAAATCATCATCTTTTGTACATCTCAATATTGGCTGATTTAATTCAGATTATGGTGCAGATTATCACATTTGATATATCGTTCAAAAACAAATTTACCTGTTTTACCTTTACGATAATTTTTCGTGATTGCCCATTGTGATTCTGTCACCTTTGTACTAGGCTAAGGAACTTTGGTTTGTCGCCCGTTGTGTTTCTGGAACAGCCAAAATCCAGAGAACACCGTTGTTGTTCCTTAGCCTGCCACCACACCTGCACGATGAAAAATTTATGTGACCTATTTGTTTTTATAGGTCCATGATTGTTAGTGGCAGAATATGAAACATATGTTTGTGGAGACCCAAAACTATTTATATATGTTCCTTTTGGCACCCAAATTTGTTTGACTTTCAAAGATTTTATATTTGTGCCTTTTGGAACCTAAATTGGTATAGTTTTCACGTGTTTGGGTCTATACCAACAATTATTTTGATTATGTCCGAATTTTGTACAAATCGTGCACATTAAATTGACTTGATTAAATCTTGTGTTCCTATGACTATGATGTCCAATTATTTCAGATTGAGCAAAGACACTTTTACCTTTATCATCATCTTGTGATTTCCCAAAACCTAGTCCTTTTCTATTGTTAGCAAAAATTTGATTTCCCAATAACATTTTGAATGATTTTTCTCCTTTTGAAAAGTTATTCAGGGATTTCTCAAGATTTTGGACTTTGGTTATTAATGTTGAGTTTTCAGTGACAAGTGAGGTGCATCGATTTATAAAATCCTTTTTCCTAGTGTCAATGTTTTCCTTAAGACTCAAGTTTTCTTTTTCGAGATTCTCAGAGTTATTCTTAAGTCTTGTCAATTCTGAATCTAAAATTTTACATTGGTTACATTCTAGGTTTTGAATATTTTCAAGTTTAGTTTCTAACCTAGAATTTTCATGGGCGAGTTTCCTCCTTTCAGATTTCAGTTTTTCAATTTTTGATTCAAGACTATCAATTGTTTTAGTAATATCTAAGCACATAAAAACAAGATCTCTATAGGAATACTCACCTGCTTCACTAGATTCCTCGGAGCTTGCTTCTGAATCTGATTTTGCCATAAGACACAAGTTAGCCTCCTATGAGCTGCTATCTGAAACTTCCTCTCCTTCTTCATCATCCCAAGTCGCTGCAAAGGCCTTCTTCTTCTTTTTCTTTCCTTTATTGTTTTTGAGAAGTGGGCATTTTGGTTTGATGTGGCCAGGCTTGTTGCAGTTATAACATGTCAGTTCATTATCGGAATTTTCAGAATCTTTTGGCCTATTACAACTAGTTTTCTTCTTGCGTGGCTTGAATCTAGGCCATCTTCTAAGATTATTGACAGCCATTGCAAGCTCTTCAATTGGATCTTCTTCATCGCTTTCTTCTTTGCTCTTTAAGGCAATCGTCTTCTTCTTTGGTTCGGAGTTGTTGCGTTCTTCCTTTGCTTTAAGCTCAAGCTCATATGTCATCAAGTTACCAATCAACTCCTCCATGCTTAGTTTGCTCAAATCTTTCGATTCTTGGATTGCCGTGACTTTTGCCTCAAAGTTCATCGGTAAGACTCGTAGTATCTTCCGCACAAGCTCTACCTCAGTAAAGACTTTCCCAAGCGCTCTAGCGTTGTATACCAAGGTTGAAAAACATCCAAACATGTCTTTTATGCTCTCGCCTTTGTCCATCACAAAGTTTTCGTATTCATTGCTGAATAGGGCTAGACGAGACTCCTTGACTTGAGAAGTTCCTTCGTGTGTCACCTCCAAAGTGTGCCAAATTTCCTGTGCTGTTGTACAATGAGAAATTCTGTTAAATTCATTTTTATCAAGAGCACATATCAAAGCATTCATGGCTTTAGCATTTGTCGTTTTCAATCTCTTATCGTTAGCATCCTGTTATCCCGCTTTTTGGCAAAGCTGTGATACCAAAAGATTGGTCGAAAACGAAAGACAGTTCGTCTAGGAGATTGGATAACCATGGATATTGATGAATTTCGTCCGAGTCCGGAATGGGCCACAGTTGATAGGACATGACAAGAAAGATCATAGAAGTCGACATTTCAAATTTCAAGTCAATCCGAGTTCGTATGCTCAAGATATGATGGGTTCAATGCGAAGAGAAGTGGTCACTGTCTGGTTCGAGACCATCCATTTCGAACCCATCCACCGCCTTTGTTTCGAAACCATGCTGTTCGAAACCATCCACGCCCTCTCCTTCGAACCCACCTAGTTCGAACCCATCTGCGCGCTTGCCTTCGAAACCACGAGGTTCGAACCCAAGCCACGTTCGAACCCATCAGCTAATGCATGCCTCGACTCCATCGCCTTCGATTCCATCGCCTTCGAACCCAACACAATGGCCTACCTTCGAATCCATGGCGCCACTCAGCTTCGCACCCTTGCTTCGAATCCATCGAGCGACCCAGTTCGAACCCAAGCCACGTTCGAACCCATAAGGATTCCTGGGTTCGAATTAGTCACATTCGAAACCAGGGGTACTTCCCATTTCGAACCCACCGAGTCAATTGGTTTGGATGACGTGTTCGCCGTAGTTCACGGAGTCGAAGCGGTCCATTCGGAGATAAGTTAGGATCGATTCGAATATTGCGCGCCACGTCACTACAAGCCCACGTGCACTGCTGGGTTCGAAATGAAGGGTTCGAACGTCATGGGTTCGAAATCCACAGCCAACCGAAAATACCAATTTCGAACCGAGCATATCTCCTCGACCACAAATCCAAATGCAACCAAATTTTCACAGTAGCTTCCACATGAGGTAAAGATTGTTCCTGCCAAGTTTCAGCTCGATTGGACCATTTCTTGATGGGTTCGAAATCACTTCGAACCGATGTC
Organism: Allium cepa; assembly: GCA_030765085.1. Classification (NCBI taxonomy): domain Eukaryota; kingdom Viridiplantae; phylum Streptophyta; class Magnoliopsida; order Asparagales; family Amaryllidaceae; genus Allium; species Allium cepa. The sequence goes on along the minus strand of CM060937.1, from coordinate 571,027,404 downwards.
AGATCGAGACGAAACTTGGTGGGGTCGGTCGCGTGGGCCCACTCACGTGCCAGAAGAAGTCTCACGAAGTTTCAGCGAGATCTGGGCCTCCAACGCCTATAAATAGCACCCTGAAGCCTTCAGAAAAGGGACTTTTCCGCCATTAAACGCCAAGACTCTGCCGGATTCAAGTTTAACTATCAGAATCGCTGTTGTATTCAGATATCAAAGCAATTGTTAGCTGTAATCCATTGTAATCGATTTAATCAAGCAAAGCAATAAAGAGAAAACCTTCAAAGTGGACGTAGGCGCGAACGCCGAACCACTATAAATCTTGTGTTGGTGATTGTTGTCTGTGAATTACTGTGATTTGTCGCTTAGATCTGAATTCTATATTGATTGTTGCTGAGATCTGTGTTGATTATCATTAATTTAAGTACGTAAACGGGTGCTTTCACGACTTTGGGTGTTTGCGGCCATTTTTTACGCAAACATTTTGGTGCTTTCACTGAGAGTTGAACTCAGGAAAAAGTTGATTTTGAAAATATAGGAGTTCAGATTTAGGAATTATGGCAAGACAATCGAGTAGGAGGCCAAGGACAGAGAGAAGCGAACCACAGGGAAGCCAAGAGGCTTCCTCAGGAGCAAATCAACCATCGATATACATCACGAGGGACGAGATGGAAACTATGATGAAGAGGCAAGAGGAAATGATCCAGAGTTTACTTCAACAGATAGGACAGCTTGGGGCACAGAATAGAGAAGCCAATGGAGCCCAGAACGGAGCGGGACCATCCGGCATAGCACCAGAGCTAGGGGGCACACATATGGAGAATGTTGACCCAATCTTGGAAAGAGAAAGAGGAGCATCTGCGCAACCCGGTAGTAGTAGAGATGCGAACGCTCAGTCAAGGGGGCAGATCCCGGAGTTACCTCGTGAGCTCGGGGGGCAGGTTGGAAGTAGTGAACAAGGATTACATCTCGGAGACAACGACCGATTGGCAGAGATAGTTAGGAGAGCTTTGAGAGGCGGTATGGTGAACAAAGATTTGGAAGATGTCAATAGAAGTCCTTTTACTTCAGCAATCAGGCAAGCTAGGAACCCACCTGATTTCAAACTACCATCGTTGGATATGTATGACGGGAGAGCGGACCCCACGGTTCATCTGACAAAATATATGAGGCATATGGAAGTACTGGGGGCATCGGAGGAGGTTATGGCCCGGTGTTTTCCATTGTATTTGACAGATATCGCCGCACTATGGTTTAGACAGTTGGAGAACGGATCCATCGGAACATGGAATGGTTTAGTGGAGAGATTTATGAGACAATTCAGGGTTCATATTACCAGACCCAAGAACGTGATGACTCTGGCAACCCTAAAGCAAAAGGCTGGAGAGACCTTGAGAAGTTATCTAGCACGATTTAATGCTGCAGCAGCTTCAGTGGATAGAGCAGATCCATCCATGGTAGTAATGGCAGCTGTGTCCGGAATAGCTGACGGCACAGAGTTCAAAAATTCATTGACTAAAGATCCACCCGTAGATCTGGAGGAATTCTATCACGAAGCAGAAAAGTTTTTACGACTCGAAGATGCGAATGCCGAGAAAGAAGAAAGAGATGGGATAGAAATTTTTGCACTCAAAGACGCCCCTAGAAGGGACTCGGACAAGGATAAAGGTAAAAGAAAGATTGAGAATGACAGAGACAGATCAAAGCGGCAACGGAGGGAGCCGCGATTCACCACCTACGCTGAGTTGAACGAGAGCTTGGAGCGAATTTACCAAGATACCAAAGAACAGATTCCGTATCGTAGGCCAATGCGAAGGGATCCTACCTCAGACGAAAGGAAATCAGATAAGTTCTGTGTATTCCATGAATTAAATGGTCATAACACTAACGATTGTAGGCACCTGAAGGATGAGGTGGAAGGGCATATCAGGAACGGTATGCTCCTTCAGTATGTAAGGAGGCGAGCTCCTGTGGCGGAACCAGAGCGACCACCATCCATGTCAGCTAGAGGCGATCCTGAATCAAGGCACCGTTTGGTTATCAACTGAATGAAATAACGATGAACAAGTTGTAAGCTTCCACTACCGCATTCAAATCATTTACACATGTGCGAGATCACGAACGATCTCCAGGCATGCTCTGAGTGATCATCAACCGTTTCGTAGTGGGAACTTACACTTTGACATCCATGCTTTACTTTCGTTTCATTTTGATTTGAACATTTGAACTTTGTTTGCTTGGACAATTGTTTTTGAAACTCATTCGTTTAATAGATATTTGATTCTGATAACTTTGAAATGGCTAGGCTACTTGCACATGTACAGGGTCGCGAACGGTCCTTAGATATGCTCTGAGACGGCGATGAACCGCCCCTATAAACGATCCAGGAACTCACTCGAACGTGACCCTGGCATCGATAACACCAAGCCCTCCCGGACACACACACAATCCGCCTCGAGCAGGCACCCGACTTCGAACAGTCACAACTCGCTTTACCTCAAATGGCTTGATCGCGAACGGTCGTCACTTGAGGTCCGACATCCGACCTCGAACGGTCACAAATTCGCCTCGAACGGCACACGATCGCGAACGATCACCCTCCGCCTCGAACGGCACACGACCGCGAACGGTCACAGATTCGCCTCGAACGGCACACGATCGCGAACGATCACTTCCTGCTTCGAACGCCATCGATCGCGAACGGTCATGGCTCACTGATTATGAAATCCGACCTCGAACGGTCACCATTCGCCTTGAACGGCCCTTGGTCGCGAACGATCATCATTTGCCACGAACGGCAGCCGACCGCGAACGGTCCCATCTCATCATTTGCCGCGAACGGCATCGACCGCGAACGGTCCTATTCCATCTTATGCCACGAACGGCACGGACCGCGAACGGTCCAGATTCACCTCAAACAGCATACGATCCCGAACGATCGAAGCATGAATTTATACGCTCGACCACGCACGGTCGCACTTCACCTCGAATGACTCGATCGCGAACGATCGTCATTTGAAGTTAAGCGCTTGACCACGAACGGCCGCGCTTCATACCAAATAGCTCGATCTCGAACGATCGTCATTTGAGACCATATGAAACTATCGAATTCTTTGCAGGTTGATAATCGGATACGAACATCCAACTCAAGGTATTACAAAACACACCTTCCTACAGCAAGGCATGTTTTGGGGGGCAAAATGTTATCCCGCTTTTTGGCAAAGCTGTGATACCAAAAGATTGGTCGAAAACGAAAGACAGTTCGTCTAGGAGATTGGATAACCATGGATATTGATGAATTTCGTCCGAGTCCGGAATGGGCCACAGTTGATAGGACATGACAAGAAAGATCATAGAAGTCGACATTTCAAATTTCAAGTCAATCCGAGTTCGTATGCTCAAGATATGATGGGTTCAATGCGAAGAGAAGTGGTCACTGTCTGGTTCGAGACCATCCATTTCGAACCCATCCACCGCCTTTGTTTCGAAACCATGCTGTTCGAAACCATCCACGCCCTCTCCTTCGAACCCACCTAGTTCGAACCCATCTGCGCGCTTGCCTTCGAAACCACGAGGTTCGAACCCAAGCCACGTTCGAACCCATCAGCTAATGCATGCCTCGACTCCATCGCCTTCGATTCCATCGCCTTCGAACCCAACACAATGGCCTACCTTCGAATCCATGGCGCCACTCAGCTTCGCACCCTTGCTTCGAATCCATCGAGCGACCCAGTTCGAACCCAAGCCACGTTCGAACCCATAAGGATTCCTGGGTTCGAATTAGTCACATTCGAAACCAGGGGTACTTCCCATTTCGAACCCACCGAGTCAATTGGTTTGGATGACGTGTTCGCCGTAGTTCACGGAGTCGAAGCGGTCCATTCGGAGATAAGTTAGGATCGATTCGAATATTGCGCGCCACGTCACTACAAGCCCACGTGCACTGCTGGGTTCGAAATGAAGGGTTCGAACGTCATGGGTTCGAAATCCACAGCCAACCGAAAATACCAATTTCGAACCGAGCATATCTCCTCGACCACAAATCCAAATGCAACCAAATTTTCACAGTAGCTTCCACATGAGGTAAAGATTGTTCCTGCCAAGTTTCAGCTCGATTGGACCATTTCTTGATGGGTTCGAAATCACTTCGAACCGATGTCAGATCGAGACGAAACTTGGTGGGGTCGGTCGCGTGGGCCCACTCACGTGCCAGAAGAAGTCTCACGAAGTTTCAGCGAGATCTGGGCCTCCAACGCCTATAAATAGCACCCTGAAGCCTTCAGAAAAGGGACTTTTCCGCCATTAAACGCCAAGACTCTGCCGGATTCAAGTTTAACTATCAGAATCGCTGTTGTATTCAGATATCAAAGCAATTGTTAGCTGTAATCCATTGTAATCGATTTAATCAAGCAAAGCAATAAAGAGAAAACCTTCAAAGTGGACGTAGGCGCGAACGCCGAACCACTATAAATCTTGTGTTGGTGATTGTTGTCTGTGAATTACTGTGATTTGTCGCTTAGATCTGAATTCTATATTGATTGTTGCTGAGATCTGTGTTGATTATCATTAATTTAAGTACGTAAACGGGTGCTTTCACGACTTTGGGTGTTTGCGGCCATTTTTTACGCAAACACATCCCACCTATCCTTAGGTTTAGGAATCTCAGTATCACCAACGATTATAGTGGGAGGTTTATAACCAGTTTCAATAATATCCCAAACATCATAATCAACAGAACTAACATATATACCCATCCTAACTTTCCAATAAGCATAATCATTCTAATTAAACATGGGTGGCCTAGCAATAGATTGCCACTCAGAAAAAGCATTATTTGGTGAATTCATGACTCTAGAGTTAAAAACAAAATACCGGGCTCTGATACCACTTGTAGGATCTAGATTAACCCTAGAGGGGGGGTGAATAGGGTTATAGCAAATTTTCTCGATATAAACACAGAAATAAAACGCAGAAATAAATATGCTGAAAAAGTAAATCACACACAAAATTTACCCAGCTTCGGCAACCCCTGCCTGCTGTTGCATTCCTAGATTTCTATTAGAATTAAACAGTATCACGCTTACAAACACTCTACTAGACTCGCAGACATTTGCTCCCGCTCACAAACACTCTACTAGACTCGCAAACATTTGCTCCCGCTCACAAACACTCTACTAGACTCGCACACCCTGCTCCCGCCTATAGAGTTTCGTTTACTCGCAAACTCTGCTCCCGCCTACAATAGAACTTTGCTTACTTGCAAACTCTACTCCCGCCTATAGAGCTTTGCAAACTCGCACACCCTGCTCACTGAAGTAATTCTAACTAGACAATCTGACACTACCTAAACCCTAGGTGGTGATTTACAAATTCTTTGACTCGAAAAATAAAAACAACAATTAAACAATAATTAAAAGACAATTAAACCCTATATTAAAAAATAAACTAAAGCCTTATAATAAAACAAGGCCGGCCCCTATTCACTTTTTCAACCCGCTCTTTTATTTCTTTGTTCGTGATGGCGGCCGTCCCTCTTGCAAATTTAGGGCTTCGTTCTCTTCAATCCAAACTAGGGTTTTGAAGCTGCGCCTTTTCGTGTGCTTCGTTCTCTTTCGTTCGCACTTGGCCGCTTCTGTTTGATCGAGTTCGCTGTTGCGATTTTGGCACGTAACTTATCCCTTTTTCTTTACTGGTTGATGCTTGAACTCGATGGATTTGAGATTGCCGATGATGGTGGTTTATATAGGGTTTGTAACCCTAGATTTGCGTTCGTATAAGTTGATTTGAATTTGTCTACTGATATTGCTTTGGCCATTCGATTATTCTTGGATGCTCGAGATTTCACTGACTTTTTCAAATTCGTGTTTTTTGATGCTTGGCACACACGGTTTTGATTTGTGACTTGGTCAATTTGCTTGGTTATCACGGTGAACGCTTGATTGACTTTGACAATACTGATTTCGTGAATTTTTACTTTGTTGACTTGTTCAACATGACTGTGACAATTTCGCTACTGCTCATTCTGAAATCACTACGAACTTGAATTTTATCACTTGACTTCTGTATATTTTTGTGAATTGGTTTCGGTCACTGTCTGCATTCCTATAGTAGCTTTGTTCAATTTGTCTTGGGCATTGTTGTATCCATTGCAGTCTTATAATCTTCACTCTGGTCATACTGCATCACCACTGTTGCACCGCCTTTGTGGTCTTCACTGTGTTCATGCACTTTGGTCTTTGTTTAATGTGTACTTGATGGTTGCTGTGCACTTTTGTGCTTTGAGTCTGGTCCATTGAGGTTGATCACTTTTGCTGTCCATTTAAAAATATTGTTGCAGTAAGTGAAATTTTTGCGGTGTTCATGTTTGCTATAGCCTTTGATGATTCATTTGTGCATTGCCTTTAATGTTGTAGATGTAGTCACTGGGTTGCTTTGTAGTTTTCTTTGACATGTTGTATCTGCATTCACCATAGTTTGTACATGCATTTGACATACTATATATTCTTGGCTCTGGTTCATTGTTGTTGTTTAAGTTAGTATGTTGCCTGACTGTCTTGAACACCATGTGTGCCGTAGTGTGTATGTAGTTGAAGTGGTCTGTTGGCACTGCTCATTTGAGTTGCTACATGGTTCGATGCTCCAAGTACATGTTGTTTACTGCATATGGCTTCTCTTGTATACTTCACTTGTTCTGTCCATTCATGATGCTATGTGTTTGTTGTATAATTTGGTTTTGGTGTCACTGTGCATTGCCCACATTTCTGTTGTTGCTTGGATATTGAACTGCTTCATGTTGGCTTCGGCCTTTGCAGTTTGTATCTGCCGTGTGCATGCAGTTTTGTAGGCTTGGAGTCTTTTTTCATTGATGATTTTGGTCGTTGCATTTGCTGGGTACACAGTCCTGACCTGTTGCAGTATGGTCCATTGAGTTTAATCATCTGTTGTAGCCTGACTTGGTCTTGTTTCATGTTGGCTTGAGTCTGGGCATGTGTACTCCCGACCATTTTATTGCATTTGAATTGATTTTTGAATTTTCACCTGTGTTGAATCCAGTTTCACAACTCGGGTTTGACCTTGTGCTTGCCTGTCCCTGTAAATCAATCAAGTGTATATATCGGCGTGCACGGCCTTGTGGCATATACAGTAATACACTGTGTATGTCACAAGTTGTTCGTGTATGATGAATTCAAATTTAAATTATGACGAACAACCCAAATAACTGAGGTAAATCATATTTTAAAAAATTATCTTTTATTTTTGAATTGCAAAAATATTTCTTTTTCAATTTTGCTGCGTTAGTTTATATTTTTGCAGATTTCTTAGATGCTGGATTCAAACTGGAATGAAGTTGAAGATAAATACGAGTGTGAGTGATATGTAGTGAGGTGCTGATGTAAATGTGAAAAAAAAATGTGATGTAATCAAAGTTGTATAGTTATAGTGAGAGCTTGAAATTGTACTATTCAAAATTGTAATAAATATTTATTTGAATAAAATATCTGTTTGAATTCAAATTCTGTGTAATTTATTTTATTCAACAAATATTTATTTAAACTGTGAAAAATAGAATAGTATATTAACAAATACATTTAAACGAATGTAATATGTTTATTATCATCAAACAAAAAAATCATATAAGCGCAAAGCGCATATTCAACACAGCTGTCCTACTAAAGGTACCAGCTGGTTTGGCCGTTGTTCAAATCTATTAGTCGTTGAATTCTATCGTCTTTTACAAGATGCATAGGTATTTGCGAGGATGATGGAGCGGGCAAAGTGATGATGAGGCAATACGAGGTGAGGCGAGCGCATTGGGAGTCCGACGAGCCGATCTGTTTATTCCTTTGCGAGAATATCAAGCAACACCATGGATCGACACCGATCAATAGATTTGCATATTTCATCTTCATTTCTTTCATTAATTCATTGCAACTTTATGGTTTAGCTTTTTTTCATGCCTCAAAGTCAAATTTCTACAGCTTTTCATTGAGAATTTCAAATCTTGATGGATCAGCACTGATCGATGTACTTAGTTAAAATTCTTTCATTTTTCTTTACAATGCTTCGTACTCGATCATCAATAAATTTATTAGTCATCACATTAAAGTTCAATATCATGAAATTGTCATTCGTGGAAACTCATGGATTCGATTCGAACCAACCTAATGCTGGTTTATGCAACTCCATGTCCAAATCCACTTTGAAAGGATTCCATAAACACATATGCAAGTTGCAACTTTCCATAATGCATGATCACAATAGTAAAAAATAAGGAAATATCCAAATGGAAGTTCTAGTAAAGTCTCTCATCCATGCAGCCTCACTATTTTTAGTATCGTACTGCCATGACACAAAAATGTGCACCAGGTAACCCAACCCTTGGGCTCACTTTCCGTGATCATATCATGCCACTTGATCCTCAGACATCAAAAATCACATTAGAAATCCAACTTTCTATCTCGGGAAATCATCAATCAAATAAGAACGATGCTGTTTCAACTGCCTGTATGATGATGGGACGGTAAAGATTGGTCAGGCAAATCCTATGGCGAAGTCCAAATTGGAGAATAACTTTGAAAGAAGGAAAGAGAAGGAAAAAGAAAGATCCACATGGAATTATGATGATACTGTTACGAAGTTCCGTAGGTAAGGAACAATATTCTCCTAATTCATAGGATTTGTTACATTTTTTATTTCCCTATCTTGTGGATAATATGACTAAATACCGAAATAACCCCCAAATGTTGGGACCATTTCTACGAAGATCAAATCAAATTACATATTATTTCTCTTACTTTGTGTGTAATTTAATATTTCCTTTTAAGCTGTAGAACTATTTACTTATACGGGCATGATATATACGGTAGAGTTTTATGTATGTTTGAAGTAAACACTAAAGTTAGCCCTACATTTTTAGGAAATTGGTTTACTGCAAGAACTCTTAAAGCAGTTTATTATCACATGTATTAAAATAGTCAAGAGCAACCAGTGAAAAGTTGGGAAAGGAAAAGATGATTATATTCTCACGTACTTATGTTATGATGCTTCAATCTGCAGAATTAAATTGGAAAAAAGTGTATGAATTGCAGCAGGTATTCATCATTATTACGAAGGTAGTGCATGTACCTTTTGTGCCGATTCTTCATACTATATTAAAAATACTTTCCTTTCTTATATACCTAAGTTAATTTAAATAAATTGAAATGGATGGATCTGAGATTGAGATCAGGTCAAAAATAGGATGCTCATCAACATGACTTTATATTAGATCTAATAACAGATAAACTAACAAAAGGAAGTTAACTCTACCAAAGATCAAACATATGGTATTGTAGACTATGATCTTTTTCATTTGACCGCATAGTCGATCATCTTATCATTCGAATTCGCACAAATAAAAACACTTTATATGCTTCAGTTTTAAAGTAAAAGATGTTCTAGTTTATGACATGTGTACTGCTAAAAGCAACCAGAATTTTTTTTTGGCTACCTCGCCAATGGTCACCGTAGAAATTTTATTTATGTGCTTCTAATGCCATGCACTATTTTGTTCTATCAAGTAGGCATCCAAACATTGTTCGGTTGTTTATCACTACACCACGTTGAACGACCATTGAAAACCAAAGTGCATGGCTATTTATCGTCATGCAATAATGAATGGTAGTTGAAAATCAAAGTCGCACAGTCGTTTATGAACGAATGAAAAAAAAATCAAGTTTGGTGTTGGATAGCATAAAAAATAATTGATATCTATTAAAAAAATCTTGGTAGCCAAAAGCATAATTTTGGGTGTCAATAGCAACATACCTATGGCGTTCACACATACCTCATTTATTTGTATACTTACCATCAGTTTATAATATATTTTGGGTCCAAATTTCTATTATTAGATTAGATTTGGCAGCAAGATAAAATGCAGTAACTAGGAAGTTATGTTTCCATACTTGTAGAGCAACAAACATTTATTGTAATTTGCATCAAAAGGTTGGAACATGTTATTGGAATGTGGAGAGGCAATGTTATTGGGATGTAGAGAGTCATGGTTGTTTGGGGCTTGGTAAATAAAATAAATAGTGGTTCAATACGACTTGAATTTTGTGTTTAAATTTGAAGTTAACTCATTTTGGGACCAAATACAAAATCTATGGTTTTGATGTTTCATAGTTCAGCATTTTGTCCATTAAGCTGCAGACTTGCTTCATATAAAACTGCAGTTCACAAAATACTTTAGATGTTAATGCTTGATTTAGGCTAATAAAAATGTGCCAAAGTTACAGTTAAGGACAAATACAGCGACTCTGCTGGGGATCGAACCCGGAGTCTCTGGTTTCGTAGACCAGCGCCTTATCCATTGGGCCACAGAGTCACATGTCCCATCGTTTGAATTTGTATAAGATAGAATACAAAATATACTTTTATATGTTTTTACATTAATGGAGAAATGTTTATGTTTTATATCATGACACCAACATATACCTGATTCGCTGGTATAACTGATATTGCTTATTTTCACTTTTCAAGATGTATTTCTCTGGGTTTTTTGATGCAAAATCGTATTATAAATTTGATTTTGTGGTATAATAAGATACTTTAGCAAACACTTTAAACTCATTGAGCCATAGAGAAACATATCATAGGATGCATTCATTATTAAGCAAACGGGAATACATAAGGAGCATTTTGAACGGGGAATGAACGAAGAAAGTTCAGTGAAAGGGATTGTGTTTTGTGCTATGAAATGGGCAACAAAAGGAGCATCAAAATGGCATCTAATGGGGTAAGTTAAGGAAGGTGAGGAGAAATGAATTGTTTAAGCTTGTCGCGTAGGGCGCGTTTGTTAGGGTTGTCTCGTATGTTGCAAAGTGAAACAACGGTTTAGAATTGAAAAGTCCAACATCGCTAAATAACTTGAGGAAGTGTTTAAATATGAGTTGATAGACATGTAACATTGGAGATTCCTTTTGTTAGAATAAATTGTGTGCTAACCCATAGGCATATGCCACATGCTGAAGATGGAAAGCTTGGTTCGACTGTTGTTACGTAATAAGTGGTATCAGAGCCGAATGTTACGAACTGGGCTACGCAGACAAACAATGCTCTCAAGGTACTTCGAAGGGGATGCTAGTCAAGGAGGAAATCGTTAGGATTATCTCGTATGTTGCAAAGAGAACGTTTTGGAATTTGAATATTCCAACATCGCTGAATAACTTGAAAAGGTGTTGTATAAATATGGGCTGATAGTCACATAATATTGAGAAATTCCTTTTGTTATAATAAAGTGTGTGCTAATCCATAGACATACCCCACGTGTTGAAGATGGGGAGCTTGGTCCGACCACCGTTATACAACAGCGCCAAGTATGAATAAATCAATTTTCTCACATTCCAACAACGAAGCAAATGGAGCTTTGCCCCATTTTTACCTTAGCTTAAGAGTGTTAGGAAATAAGAAGTGGAATAAATGAAGAGGAGTGGAGTTGGGTCATTTGTTAGGTTAATGGGCTGAAACCCAAACCCAAAGCCCTAAATGAAAATATCAAAATTCTTGCTAACTCCAAACATATTGATGTTTATATTTAAAAAGGTCGCAAATATTGTTTTGAACTCAATGGAAGTGGTCTCGTGTCCTAATTCGACTGTTTGCAAAAGTGACTTTTTGGACATAAATCCGACTAACGATGCTATATTTAAATAAAGTATTTAACATACAATCGTAAAATATGTGGTTTGTTACACTGACTGTCCTAAAAGGTTGAATGTAAGCATTTTGAATACATTCTGGCAAGCGTCCTTACTAAGCGTCAATATTCCTTCTTAGTCCATGAACCGCTATCGTTTACATTCTGATTTATTCATTTTAGTCGTAACACCACGGTGATGCTTTGGCTTCCTACCTTAACTCCCCTTTAGAGTTTATGAATCTTCTAAGATTAAACGTTATCATGGCACCCTGCCATATACCGTAGGACTTTAGACTAATAATCAAGGCACCCTACAAATTTATTCAATTTGGTTATGATTCATTTCCAACGTAAATATTACAATCAATCATAAAACCTCACTATGATTAATATATTCACCACGTTAAACTATACTCGTTTCAATTTTACTGTCAAAATGACAGTCTACGGTCTTTCACTTTATCCAATTCATGTAAATCATCAATTAGAATCATCAAATCAGTTTTTAATTCATATTTCAATTCCTAAATAAATCTATAAAGAAAATTTAACGCATATATAACAACATAACCATTTTATAGATAATCTCACTCACCTAATTCGTTGCTTTCATAAATTTTCTTACAGAACTTCCAAATTTCTACTTTAAATTTAACTTGGTTTAGCACATGTCTTCTTCTATTTGATTTGCTAAGGTTTGGATCTGATTCCCTTCTCTTTTCTATTTGTTTTGCAATTTTATTTAGAGGTTTTGTTTTAGAATTGAAGAAAGAGAAAAAGAACAGGTTGTGAATTTAAGTTGAGCGTTGGTTGTAGAACGAGGACGAATGAAGAATGGGGTGAATTAGGGTCACAAACTTCTTTTATACATGCACAAATCCATAAATTCTCCCTCGGCCCACTTCGGCCAACTTATTTCGCCTCAAAACGCATGATACGATAAAAAATCCTTATCTACTTTATTTGGTGTCCATCTTTGATATTTTTATATTAATTTGGGTTAGAAAAATCCACTTGATGCAATGGAAAATCCAGATTTATCAATTTCATTCATTTGTAAAAATTTAATTTTTTCAATTTTATGTAAGATTACCAAAATACCTTTTTAATTAATTATTTACGTTTATTAAGAATCTGGGATGTTACAGTTATTATCGAAAAAGTCGACCTTTTCCATTCACATGGTGTCATTAGCTCTTTGAAAGAAGCTAGACAAAGATGAGGTGGGCTATTTTTGTAATTCTTTCCACATTAGACGGTGCCTCTCCCCAAAACATAGAGCGACCCCAAACTGTTCTTGTCTACTTCTCTTGCACGTGCTGACCATTTATTGAAGTGATTGGCACAGGAGCAGAGTGACTCATTCAATCTTGTCTTATGTTGCATAACTCGCTTGTGGCTCACAGGCGAAGAAGTGAGTCTTGAAATCCATACTTAACTGGGGCCAGGAGTGAATACTGCCTGCTTGAAGATGTAAAAACCAACGTGAGGCTGGACTTGTCAAAGTGGATGGAAATAGAAGACACTTTAGATTACCGATGGGCCGACTGACTCAGGTGATGGAATTGAAAGCCTTGATTGGTCAGATGGGTTAGTACTTCCATCGTGTTTTTTGAAGAAAGGTAGGACATGCCTCCAGTGAATGTATGCATTGAAAATATCTTTGGTGAAGGGTTCTCCGTTCTCGTCATCTCTCATCGTTAGTGTTCTAGATCTTGATCCTCTTTTGTCTTAGAGATGCCATTTCTTCTCGAAGACCTCCTCTATATGATGCAAGCGGCGTTGACCTCTTTTTGTGGAAGGACTCCTTCTATGTCTCGTACATGAAGGAGATCGATGGCGCTTATATGACAATGGGGAATAGTAACGCGAACATGGGTAAGTTACATGTTCGTATTGATAAAGGGCGACCTAGAATGTTGATCCCGCCTTTCACGGGATCTGGGCCTACCGACCTCCCTTTAGGGTTGAGAGTGGACTGAGAGCTCTCTATGCTCATGGTTTTTTCCTTTTCCGTCACTGCTTAGACGGTCGAAGCATAGTCATGCCCTTATATTTGTTGTCCAAGGCGGTTAAATGTAGAGTGTCTTTTTATGGAGTGGGAGCGGCAGGCTGGCTAAACTCCTTGGTGTAATGCTGGCTCAAGTATAGGAATGTCATAAGCAAAGTGTTACTCGTGCACGATGCGTTGATCTCTGTTATGGGCGGGAGTGACCCCAACATGGGTTTCCAACACAGCCCTCTTATGGGCATCATGCATTATGTTAAATGCCCTGGGGACAATGGGCTGGATGGGAGTTCCATCCATCGTTGTTGGGACCTCTAGACTGCAGTTGACAGTGTCTTGATCGTCCACTTGATCGTCCACTCTGGCCCTAAGTTCATTCAAATCGCTGGCAATCTACCCAATGCTAGTTAGGCCATTGACCAAGCCAAATCACGCGTCATTGCCTAAGCCCGAAATGGGACTTATGGCATGACTTTGACGTCGTTTGTGTCATGATCCTTTGAGTTATTGGCCTCATTGTCACCACTATTATGCAGTGTGTTTTTTGAGTATAGTAGTTTGAAGAGAAGAAAAGTGATGTATATCGAGAGCATTTAGGGGAAGCCCTCCTTTGAGCGTCCAAATATTGACTAAAAATTTAATTAACCAAGGAACTGCGATTGTGAATTCATTTTAGTAAATGTTACTTACTAATAACATATTTAAAATGGAAAAAAGAGAGAGAAAATGAACAATAAGTAAAGAAAGACACAAGGTTTAGAGTGATTTGATCAAAAATGATCTATGTCCACTATATTGGTAATTTCTTCTGCTTTAGTATTTTGATTACAATTGTTTGTTTACAAAAGATAATAATATATGCAATAAAATGAAAGCTTCATCTTTGTACAAGTGCATTCAATATTGTATTTATAATAGCCAAAAATCTGGTTCGGACAGTTCAATATGTATATCAATTTCTATGAATCCTTACGGTCGTCAATGACACCAAATGGTTCAAATGTAGGGAAACTAGGATGTCAGCTAGGCCGAATGGTCTAGATGATGGCCAATTGGCGAATCATAGCAAATCGTGTCGTTGTCAAATAGGACGACATGAGAATAAGGAGTTGTTGAACAGTGATGCCGCCTCCATGTGGATGGTGAAGGATGAGAAGTGGTTACTGCATAGTGTCGCTTTGTTAAATAAACATTGTTGCATATGCCAAGGATTTCGGTGGAACGATGCCGAGTCGTTTCTTTTTAAAGGGGTGGCTTTGCACGATTGACAAAAGAAGAAGTATGAGGAGTGCATGTCGTCGGATAGGTTGTGGTGTGGAGTGGACTTAGAGGCTCGAAAAGGAGACTGGGAGAGCGTTCTTCATTATGCAGACATGTACTCTTGGATGAGCAGCTGTCCTGCTAAGGGTACCGGCTGGTTTGGCCGTTGTTCAAATCTGTTAGTCGCTGACTTCCATCGTCTTTTACAGGATGCATAGGTATTTGCAAGGATGATGGAGCGGGCAAGGTGATGCTGAGGCAATACGAGGTGAGGCGAGCGCATTGGGAGTCCGACGAGCCGATCTATCTATCTCTTTGCGAGAATATCAAGCAACACCATGGATCGATACCGATCAATAGATTTGCATATTTCATCTTTATTTCTTTCATTAATTCATTGAGACTTTATGGTTTAGCTTTCTTTCATGCCTCAAAGCCAAATTTCTACAGCTTTTTATTGAGAACTTCAAATCTTGATGGATCAGCACTGATCGATGTACTTAGTTAAAATTCTTTCGTTTTCCTTTGCAATGCTTCATACTCGATCATCAATAAATTTATTAGTCATCACATTAAAATTCAATATCATTAAATTGTCATTTGCGGAAACTCGTGGACTCGATTCGAACCTACCTAATGCTGGTTCATACAACTCCATGTCCAAATCCACTTTGAAAAGATTCCATAAACACATATGCAAGTTGCAACTTGCCATAATGCATGATCACAATAGTAAAAAAAAAGAAAAAAAAGGGAAATATCCAAATGGCAGTTCTAGTAAAGTCGCTCATCCATGCAGCCTCACTTTTTTTAGTATCGTACTGCCATGACACAAAACTGTGCACCAGGTAACCCAACCCTTGGGCTCACTCTCCCGTGATCATACCACGCCACTTGATCCTCATACATCAAAAATCACATTAGAAATCCAACTTTCTATCTCGGGAAATCATCAATTAAATAACATTGATGCTGTTTCAACTACCTGTATGATGATGGGACGGTAAAGATTGGTCAGGCAAATCCTATGGCGAAATCCAAATTGGAGAATAACTTTGAGAGAAGGAAAGAGAAGGAAAAAGAAAGATCCAATTGGAATTATGATGATACTGTTGCGAAGCTCCGTAGGTAAGGAGATAATCTATGGCAGTGTTGTAGATTTGGGCAAACATGTTGATTTCCTTTAGTCTTTTTATTTTATTTTTAATTTTTTTTACTAAGGCCTTGTTGGTTACGGTAGCTATATTATTTGTGTGTACATATGATTGGTGTGATTTTATGGCAGTTTTATGGCAGTTGAATTGTTAGTACAAAATCAATGAACATGGACTAATCTGTTAGTTCTAAATTTTAGATGGGTAATTAGGAGTCGATTTAGGAAATGGAATAATATTCTCCTAATTCGTAGGATTTGTTACCATTTTTTATTTCCCTATCTTGTCGATAATATGATTAAATACCGAAATAAGCCCCAAATGTTGGGACCATTTCTATGAAGATCAAATCAAATTACAAATCTTACTTTGTGTGTAATTTAATATTTCCTTCTAAGCTGTAGAACTATTTACTTATGTGGGCATGATATATACAGTAGAGTTTTATGTATGTTTGAAATAAACACTAAAGTTAGCCCTGCATTCTTAGGAAATTGGTGCACTGCAAGAACTCTTAAAGCAGTTTATTATCACATGTATTGAAATAGTCAAGAGCAACCATTGAAAAGTTGGGAAAGGAAAAGATGATTATATTCTCACGTACTTATGTTATGAAGCTTCAATCTGCATAATTAAATTGGAAAAAAGTGTATGAATTGCAGCAAGTATTCATCATTTATTACGAAGATAGTGCATGTACCTTTTGTGCCGATTCTTCATACTATATTAAAAATACTTTCCTTTCTGATATACCTAAGTTAATTTAAATAAATTGAAATGGCTGGATCTGAGATTGAGATCAGGTCAAAAATAGGATGCTCATCAACATGACTTTATATTAGATCTAACCACAGACAAACTAACAAACGGAAGTTAACTCTGCCAGAGATCAAACATATAGTATTGTAGACTATCATCTTTTTCATTTGACTGCATAGTCGATCATCTTATCATTCGAATTCGCACAAATAAAAATACTATATATGCTTCAGTTTTAAAGTAAAAGATGTTCTGGTTTATGACATGTGTACTGCTAAAAGCAACCAGAAATTTTTTTTGGCTACCTAGCCAATGGTCACCATAGAAATTTTATTTATGTGCTTCTAATGCCATGCACTATTTTGTTCTATCAAGTAGGCATCCAAATATTGTTCGGTTGTTTATCACTATACCACGTTGAACGACCATTGAAAATCAAAGTGCATGGCTATTTATCGTCATGCAATAGTGAACGGTAGTTGAAAATCAAAGTCGCACAGTCGTTTATGAACGAATGAAAAAAATCAAGTTTGGTGTTGGATAGCATAAAAAATAATTGATATCTATTAAAAATTTCTTGGTAGCCAAAAGCATAATTTTGGGTGTCAATAGCAACACACCTATGGCGTTCACACATGGCTCATTTATTTGTATACTTACCATCAGTTTATAATATATTTTGGGTCCAAAATTCTATTATTAGATTAGATTTGGCAGCAAGATAAAATGCAGTAACTAGGAAGTTATGTTTCCATACTTGTAGAGCAACAAACATTTATTGTAATTTGCATCAAAAGGTTGGAACATGTTATTGGAATGTGGAGAGGCAATGTTATTGGGATGTAGAGAGTCATGGTTGTTTGGGGCTTGGTAAATAAAATAAATAGTGGTTCAATACGACTTGAATTTTGTGTTTAAATTTGAAGTTAACTCATTCTGGGACCAAATACAAAATCTATGGTTTTGATGTTTCATAGTTCAGCATTTTGTCCATTAAGCTGCAGACTTGCTTCATATAAAACGGCAGTTCACAAAATACTTTAGATGTTAATGCTTGATTTACGCCAATAAAAATGTGCCAAAGTTACAGTTAAGGACAAATACAGCGACTCTGCTGGGGATCGAACCCAGAGTCTCTGGTTTCGTAGACCAGCGCCTTATCCATTGGGCCACAGAGTCACATGTCCCATCGTTTGAATTTGTATAAGATATAATACAAAATATACTTTTATATGTTTTTACATTAATGGAGAAATGTCTATGTTTTATATCATGACACCAACATATACCCGATTCGCTGGTATAACTGATATTCCTTATTTTCACTTTTCAAGATGTATTTCTCTGGGTTTTTTGATGCAAAATCGTATTATAAATTTGATTTTGTGGTAAAATAAGATACTTTAGCAAACACTTTAAACTCATTGAGCCACAGAGTCACATATCATAGGGTGCATTCATTGTTAAGCGAACGGGAACACATAACGAGCATTTTGAACGGGGAATGAATGAAAAAAATTCGGTGAAAGGGACTGTGTTTGGTGTTATGAAATGGGCAACAAAAGGAGCATCAAAATGGCATCTAATGGGGTAAGTTAAGGAAGGTGAGGAGAAATGAATTGTTTAAGCTTGTCGCGTAGGGCGCGTTTATTAGGGTTGTCTCGTATGTTGCATAGTGAAACAACGGTTTAGAATTGAGAAGTCCAACACCGCTAAATAACTTGAAGAAGTGTTTAAATATGAGTTGATAGACATGTAACATTGGAGATTCCTTTTGTCACAATAAATTGTGTGCCAACCCATAGGCATACGCCACATGCTGAAGATGGAAAGCTTGGTTCGACTGTTGTTACGTAACAAGTGGTATCAGAGCCAAGTGTTACGAACTGGGCTATGCAGACAAACAATGCTCTCAAGGTACTCCGAAGGGGATGCGAGTCAAGGAGGAAATCGTTAGGATTATCTCGCATGTTGCAAAGAGAACGTTTTGGAATTTGAATAGTCCAACATCGCTGAATAGCTTGAAAAGGTGCTGTATAAATATGGGTTGATAGTCACATAATATTGAAAAATTCCTTTTGTTATAATAAAGTGCGTGCTAATCCATAGACATACCCCATATGCTGAAGATGGGGAGCATGGTCCGACCACCGTTATACAACAGCGTTAGGTATGAATAAATCAATTTTCTCACGTTCCAACAACGAAGCAAATGGAGCTTTGCCCCTTTCAGAGCGCCCAATGCCACAAAAAGTTGACCTACCAATTAAAGTCTATTGACATCCTTATTGTTCAAATTTGTATGAAATATAATTCATAATATACTTTTACATGCTTTTACATTAATATAAATGTATATGTTCTATATTATAACACCAACATATACCCAATTTACCAATATAGTATTAAATTTTAGTGATACAAAATCACAAATAGAGAGAAATAAATATGCAAAAGAAAGAAAGAGAAGATTTTGTTTCCTCTAATTAATCGGCATATTTGAGTATGTTTATTTCTCTCTTTAATTAGCTAATCGAATTATTTTTTGCCATCTAATGTTAATTTGAGTATTAAGTAATTGATTATATAATTAGAGACTAGAAGAGAGCGTAAAGGTGTGATGGAAAATCTATTTGCTAATTTTCTCTTTTTTATCTTTGTTCTTTTTCTCCAACAATTTTATCCATATAGATATTTGCTCTCTTTCTCAATTTGGTTATTGATTCAATGATATTTTGTTTACTTTATCTTTGTTCTATTAATTGTAAACAAAATTTTGGTGAATCAATAAAGTGGGTGGTTGGGTGGAATATTTTGTATTATTGCGTTTTGATTTCAATTCCGTCTTGTTTTCAATCTAAGTTATCTCTTTGTGATTTGGGTGACAAAGATCCATTGATAAAAGCTTTCGCAAAGTGTTACTATTTTCATAACAGTTTGGTATTGGAGCACAGATCATCGCAAAGCTTAGACTAATTTTGGTTTGAAAAATTATTGATGTCGGATATGATTTCGTTTTCAAAGATGACTATCTTGGATGGAAAAATTGGGGTATTTGAAAGCCTAAAATGGACGATGTTCTATACCTCGATGATCTTTATGATGTGTTTGATGGAGATGGAAAGAAGCCATTTGATGTAGATGAGGGAAAATAAAAGAAGATGGATAAGAAGGTGATTGCTTTGATTCATCGGTATCTTGATGATTTAGTTTTCCATTATGTGTCGCGAAGGCTTTTTTGGTTTGAAAGATGGTAAAGTGAGACTAGATGAAGAGAAGTCTGTTGCAGAGCATTTGAATGAATTTCAAGATGTAATAAACCAATTGACAAACATGAAGGTCAATTTTGATGATGAGTTACACTCTTTTATTAATGAGTTTGCTTTCAGAAAGTTGGAAAACTTTGGTTGTCTCATTGAGTAATTCCAATGTTAATGGAACCATCTCGCTGAAACTGTTCGAAGCAGTCTTTGAATGAAAAGCTTAGAATAAAAGGGTTAGGTATGAAATCAATTCAAAGTGAGGCTATGGTGGCAAGAGACTTGAAGAAAAATACAATTTGAAAGGACACTAATGGTAAATGTGTTATCACTTGTCATTATTGTAATAATAAAGGTAACATACGCAGCAAGTGTTATGTTTATAAAAGAGATTAGAAAAAGCTGCGCATGGTGATACTAGTAGTGATGCACATGCAAATTTTGCTAAAGGTACCGATAGTGATGCTTCTTGTGATGTCCTCTTTAGTGAAAATAAACTTTGGAAGATGAATTCGGGAGCCAGTTTTCACATTTGTAGAGATGTGAATTGTTTTTCTTCTTATGAGAAGAGTGTCGGCATGATTAGGACAACCAATGGAGAAGAGCTACTGATTTGTGGTATTGGATCTATCCGATTTCGTATGCATGATGGTATGGTTAGAGAAGTCTCTGAAGTGAGACATGTACCCACTTGTTCGCATAATCTTATTCCTCTCGGTCAGTTGGATCGCCGTGGTTGCATTTATGAGACTCAAGGTGGAGTTTTGAGAGTGAAGAAAGGTGGACGTGTAAGGATGAGAGGAGTATTGAAAGAAGGAAACCTTTATAGCTTGGTTGGTTCCGTAGTCGACAACAGAAAGCGAGTGACGGTTGAAGGACCTAGTCCACAATATGATGGAGAGGTTAATGCGATCACTGCTTATGATTCTAGCATTGAGGATCATATTTTAGACAGGGGTCTTCATGCTGATGATGCTTGTAACGTCAACGGATTTTCGTTCTTCGAAAATTCGACATCGACACTCACTTTATCGACTGCCGAGAAATCAAAGGCCGAAAACCGAGATGTTATGGGTTTTAAAAAAAAGGATTTAAGAAAAAGAAAGAGAAAGAAGAGAGAAGAGATAAGAAAAGTAGAAGATAGAGGTAAAAGAAAACAGAAATTTGAAAAATAGAAAGAAAAGAGAAAATAGAACAGAATTTTTAAAATAGGAGAAAAAGAGAATAGAGAACATAGAACAACAACAGAATCTCACAATTCGCAGCGGAACAACATATAATAATAAATGAATAATCTTTAAACAAAGAACTATATCAGTTATTACATTACATCACATTTCATTACATCAAATCATCAGAGTGTACAACAACATACAACAACATAACAGCGGAAAAAGAAGTACTATATACTAGTAATACGCCATGCCAATCCAGCTTGCCTCCAGCAACTCCAGAATATCCAGAATATCCTGATAAACCTAACTCTTAACTGCCCGTGTGGAAATTTGGTGGGCACCCAGAGTTTAGGAAGGAAAACAATAAACTCCAAGTCAGTCATGTGACTGGTGTGAGAACTCAAAACAGTTTATTTACTTTAAAATCAAAATAGAGGGATATTTTTAATCAATTCGCCATGCTTTTTAAAAATGAGACTACCATAAGGCCTCCCGCACACACAAACACATGCAAACGCAGAATCGGAGGAGATTTCTCCTTATGATAGTCAAAGATGCTTGATACGCATTTAAAATAACATTTGATATTATTACTAGTGCATAATATATAACAAATTCATTTCGAAAGTAGAATATAAATCTTAGCCAACATACGACCATTATCGTATGCCTACTATAGCTACTATCCAAACAGTGGTGACCACCATAAGTGAATAGCAGGTTCTACAACTAATACCGTACAAGTTTCGTATTGGGAATTGGATTTCCAACAAATGGTCAGGCCAAGGAACTTCCCATTGCCACTGAGAATGCCTCTGGATGGACATCCCCGAGAACCAAACCGGATCTCAACCAACACAAGGCCGGTTACTCCTAACTGAGCAACAACTGACCGAATATGCCATCCCCCGGTCCTTTGGGACCTTTTTCCCGAGAGCGCTCTCTAATCAATTCACACAATCATAACAAAGTGTTTTCAACATGAGTAAGTATCTGGGCTCCATACCATGATACCACCCTTTTCCAGAAGGAAATGGACACATCCTAAAGGGTGCTACCCCTCATAACCTTGCTGCTTCTTTCCTGTTTTGACCATTTCCGGGATGTGAGGCTCGACGAATTCACGTCCACAAAAACATACTTTATACAAAAGCCATGCTTTGGGTCAACAAATGATCAACACAATGATCACTAAGATAGACGATCAAATAAATGATCCTATCACAATAATCAACACAATGATCATTTCAGCATCACTCAGCATGTCACATTACCAAATTGGGAATATATCGCTGATAACTTTAACTATATAACCTTTGAGCTCGTACGTCTCAAAGAAGGGTGTTAAGCAAAGAATAAATTCTCCGCCACCAACAGAAATATATTTGAAAGAAATCGGCTTTATATCTCAAATTGTAATGTCAGACATACAATCCATACAAGTCTGTTCCGGGATCGAACAGAACCGAAGGCACTTACAAAGAAGTCCTTGCAATCCGGATATTCACAATCCTGATCGGATTTCCCATCACTTAGGGAGTCTCTATACCGTTGCAACTCAGTGCAGAGACAATCGATAGGTCATCCTATCGCTTTCGCAAATACCGGGTCTTCAACACCGATCTTCAATGCAATTCACAACGACGTATCACATATTCGGAATGGGTTATACGACCCCATGGTCCTTTCCCGGTTAACCCGAATAGTGAGCGCTTATTCAAAAATAAGTGTGCATTCAATCTCAAACAATTCACATCAAATACCCATTCAAAGGGAAATACTGATAGTCGGCTATTGAACTATCACTGGATATGCACACATCACCAGATTCCAAATAATTTTCCAAATTATTTATTTTCCAAAATATCTTTACAAGATATTTAATTTCAACACTTCAAAAATAAATCAATATTTATTTTTATACAAATTCCACTTTTCACATATAAATTCCATAATGAATTTATATTTCAAAATATCCATGCATATGATTTCAAAATCCATTTCAATTTATCTTCCAAAAAGATAAACTCTAAATATTCACTTCATATTGGAAAACATTTCCATACTTATTTATTCATAAGTAATTCACAAATCTCTTTTATTTTCAACACTTAGAAAATATTCAATATACTTAAATCGAATTAAGTATATATTTCATTCTTTAAGAAAATCATTCACTTAAACATATTTATTTGGGTCAAAACGAATGTTACGTAAAACATCGTTACGACAACCCAAAATCACTAGTATAGGGATTCGAAATTAAAATAGATATATAAATCCCAATACTATACAAAACATTTTCTTTCGGAAATCATTTACTATAACAACAGTGTTATAGTCCACCATTTCCTTTTATTTCACGAAACATCTATTTCAACAATGAATGTTGAAATCTATGGTTTCGAATCTCAACACCTTTTAAAACATCATTAGATCGTTTTAATTCTATTTAAAATATCACATTCAAAACATTTCTTTAACGTCTTATTCACTATTTAAAAACGTGAATATACTATGTTCACAAGTTCCATTATTTCTATTCTTTTTAACTTAAAGGATTATTCCCTGTTTACAACGTGAATATAACTCCATTAATAGGTTATAACAATTAACTTATCAAAATAAATCGTTTGCGGATTTATAAAACAACGTTTATAAATTCCGTTTCTATTTATTTATAAAAACTTCTTTTTTATAAATTCCTTTATTAACCTATTTGATTTCATATCTCAATTATAAACTAAAAGTTCATATTATAAGTCAATTGCTTATAAAACGATTATTTTACAAAATCGTTCTTTAAACTTCATAATTATAAATCTTATAACTTATAAGATTCATTTATTTAACCAAATCTATTCTTCAATTAACTTCACAAATTTATAAATCTTACTATTTATAAATTTCATTTATAACTTCACAGTTTATAATTCTATAAATTTCATTCATTTGTGAAATTCATTCACAATTTATTCTAACACTTATAAAAGCTCGTTTTATAATTCCTACGTTCTAATTTATAAATTATCAATTTATAAATCTTTAATATAAATCAATTTATATTTTTCTTTTAAAACGTCTTTAAATTCCTTTATAATTTCATCATTCTGATTTATAAAATAATCAAATTTTATAAATCCTATATTTAAACTTTTATCATATATTCAAAAATCCAATCTAAATTATTTTATAAAATCATTAGTTCCTATTTCTCAAAAATCGACTTTTAATCGTATTTCTAAAAATCAGCTTTTTAACTATATTTCACAAAAACCATAATTTTTATAACTTTAAAAATTATATAACGTTTATTTATTTATAATGGATCAATTCCAAAAATATAGTATATTTTCAAAAATCACTTTAAAATCATTTTAAAATCCCAAAATCTGGGTCCAATGATGCTACACACCAAATAGTCAATCACGACTAACAACGATATCATATATCGATATGATAATCCATCAAATATCAAAATATCTGAAATAAAATAAATACTGTTGAGGAATCCAGTTGGATCCCTCCAACCTGTTTCCTGCATCCAAAAACATTAGCACAATACCAATTTCGCTCCAGTACGAAATTATCGCGGTACATGTTCTTATTAAATATTATCCGCTTAATAACGGCGTAATAGGGTCTCATCCGCTAAACAAAAAATGCGGGAAATCAACAACTGCAATATATACATATGCCAATATATATATATATATTGATATTATATATAATACCAATTTCACTGTTTATGAAATATTCGCGGTATATGTTTTTATAAATAACATCCGCTTACTAACGGCGCATAATGTCTATTTTAACAATCAATAATTTACAGTCATCATTCAAACATGCATTCAAATATTTTAAATCTAACTATTTAAAATAAAATCGAAATCTATTCGATTGAGTGAGAAATTCTCACCTTGGTTTTAAATCCCGTTTTAGCTTTTATTTCGAATAAAATTAAACGCGCGTTTAATTTTACCCGAAATTCTCACTAATTCCAAACGACTCCAAACCAACTCCATCGCGTAGTGCTCGTCCATACGATTCCAACGCAACTGAGTTTGCATTTTTTCGACCTCGTATGAAAAAGTTATGATTTTTACAAGTTTACTCGAATTTTATACATAGCTTTATAACATAATTATAAAACTTATAACCTAAATTCACCATAGCCACATGATCCAGATCCAACGGCCCCAAGTTCATCTTCCCCAACCTCTAACTCACGCGCGGCTACAGGATAGAGGCCGAACCCACTTAGCAAGCTAGGGTTTCAATTTGCCAACACCACACACGACGATTTTTCATCACACCAACGCCAACGCGAAGCTCTCGACGCGAGCTACCACCACCATGAAGATCTCCAGGCTCGGCCCCCCATAGGCACGCGCGCACGTCCCTCTACAGCCCACGAACGGCCATGCTTTTCTCCCCCATCGTCGCACCATTTACGATCATCACCGTATGGAATCGAAGCTCTCGTCGTGCTCTTCGACTTCCGTGTTGAACACTTCGCGTAATTCCTTACGGATTGAGAGAGATTAATGAATGAAAGAGGATGATTTCTGGCCCTTCATAATGTTACTGGCGGCTACTATTATTAGGGTTAGGGTTTGTGAATATTTTAGCAAATTATGAAGAGGTGGGTCTATTTATAAGGAACGAGCGACACTATTCATCCCGGATTTTCCGAACTCCGATTTAGACGCCGTAACCAGCGTACCTAGGGTTTATCCCGCGTTTCGGACACAATGGAACAGGTTTCGGAAGCTAATTCGGAAGTATGTGCGAGTTATGGCTGAAAACGTTCAATTTGAATTAAACCGATTTAAGTCGATTTCTAGGCGTTTTAATTTGTACAGGACAAACGGTAAATCCGATTGACTTGAAATTTGAAACCTTACAATAATATCACATTACGGATCCGATGAAACTGGTTTCGTCGAAATCCGAGACTTTTTGAAAAATGGCTATTTTGACTCGCCAAATTTAAATTAAAAACGATTCGATGCGTTTCGAGCTGCCACGATCAAACGATAGCTCCGATTGACACGAAATTTGAAATCCGGTAATAACTAACTATTACGGATCCAATGGAACTGGTTTCGTTCAATTCTGAGACTGTCCAAAAATTGACTATTTTACAGTCGATTATTAAATATTAAAATATTCAATTTTCACAAATTAACTTTTAATTCGATTTTAAAAGTTCTAAAATATTTCTATAACTCCAGTATGATTAAATAAAATTTTCCAAATTATTTTCAATCATATTTAACTCAATTTTTTAATTATTTCCATAATTTAACATATTAAATTATCAATTTAATAATTCAATTAAATCCAATAAATCAAATAAAAATTTATTTGACTTATAAATTCACTTATAAATATTTAAAATTAATTAAATATTCAAATTTTAATTTATAAAAATTCTGGGTCGTTACAATCTTTCCCCCTTAAAAGAATTTCGTCCTCGAAATTACAAGTAAGAAAGTTACAAAATCTATTAACTTTCCAAAATTCATAATTAAATTCCTTATAATACTTTACTAAGTTTTCCAAATCATACTTAGTTATTCTTTTCAAAACAACTATCTATTGTTTAACTTTCAATTCCAAAATAAAGTTTAAAGTTTTCAAAATTTTCCCAATTTTCTCAAAATTTTTCTAACGCCTTAAATTTCCGGAAAAATTCGCCATGTCTCCTTTGCGCGGCTCGATCCGAAAAAAAAATGACAGTATATATATCACAAATATACATCTCATCAAGTAATGAGGCATCCCGAAGGGAAAAAAGTGTAAAAGTACGATATTTAATCCGAGATATGTACCTTATATTTTATTAGCAAGCATATACGGCTAATATAGCGCAAAAGCGAGCTCTAAATGCGAAGCAAACGCGATCCGCACCTACTAATCACTCAACAAACAACATGAGAACATGCACATATGCAAATAATCTCAATATACAACATATAGTAACATATCAACTATATATATCACATAGCAAATGCAACAATAGCAATATATATTCAACCATCAACCAACTAACATTCAACAAATTCATTCATATTCTCATTAATACTTAATGAATTGGTTTTCACTCTAAATCATATTTGATTCATCAACATTGGATTTTATCAACATTCATTCTCAATTCAATTAGTTTACATTACTAATTAAATCCAATTCACTTTCGATTCTATTCAAATTTATTTACTTCTAATTTGAATTCAATTACATTAGCTTTCAATTTCATTAACACTTAATGAATTACATATAATCAATCAACAATCATATAACAACCAAAGTGTATTGATTACAACCAAATTTCTTCGCTTCACTTACATTCATTTTTTTTTATTCAACTTCTAATAACATTAGATTTCAATGAATTTACACTTTCATTCATTATTTCATATCAATTTAATTCACATTTAATCGATTAACATTCAATTCATCCATTCAATTACAAAAGTTGAATTTCTATTCACATAACTTAAGTTCATATTTATCAATCAATTCAGCTTCCAAATTCTAAAGTAAATTTTCATTTAACTTTAAATTCATTTTTATTTACAACTCATATTCATAAATATATTCACATAGTTTCACTTCTTATATATATAAGTTTATTTCACAATTGTAAATCACTTTAATTATAATTTCAATTCTTATAATTCTTTTGCTTATACAATTATTCTTTTATTTAGATTATTCAAACAACTAAACAATCACTTATATACACTTTAATAACTTTGAAAAATTATTCCTTTATATTCAAAATATAATCAAGGCAAAATTATTTCATTTAACCACTTTAAAAACAATATTATGCCGAATTGTTCTATTCAAGTGTTTAGAAACCCCTTCGGCATAGTCTTGCGGACCACGCTGACGAAAGTTCATATACCACTCAATAAACCAATCATCACAATATAAAACAATTTTATATTCACTAACAAATACACTCTCATAGCTATTATTACTCTCAACTCATTCTAGAGTACTGCTGACTCTATCTCTAATGAATTATACCCAACAGAACCATGGTTGTCGCTTAACCATCAGAGCTCTGATACCAAATGTAACAAACGGATTTTCGTTCTTCGAAAATTCGACATCGACACTCACTTTATCGACTGCCGAGAAATCAAAGGCCGAAAACCGAGATGTTATGGGTTTTAAAAAAAAGGATTTAAGAAAAAGAAAGAGAAAGAAGAGAGAAGAGATAAGAAAAGTAGAAGATAGAGGGAAAAGAAAACATAAATTTGAAAAATAGAAAGAAAAGAGAAAATAGAACAGAATTTTTAAAATAGGAGAAAAAGAGAATAGAGAACATAGAACAACAACAGAATCTCACAATTCGCAGCGGAACAACATATAATAATAAATGAATAATCTTTAAACAAAGAACTATATCAGTTATTACATTACATCACATTTCATTACATCAAATCATCAGAGTGTACAACAACATACAACAACATAACAGCGGAAAAAGAAGTACTATATACTAGTAATACGCCATGCCAATCCAGCTTGCCTCCAGCAACTCCAGAATATCCAGAATATCCTGATAAACCTAACTCTTAACTGCCCGTGTGGAAATTTGGTGGGCACCCAGAGTTTAGGAAGGAAAACAATAAACTCCAAGTCAGTCATGTGACTGGTGTGAGAACTCAAAACAGTTTATTTACTTTAAAATCAAAATAGAGGGATATTTTTAATCAATTCGCCATGCTTTTTATAAATGAGACTACCATAAGGCCTCCCGCACACACACACATGCAAACGCAGAATCGGAGGAGATTTCTCCTTATGATAGTCAAAGATGCTTGATACGCATTTAAAATAACATTTGATATTATTACTAGTGCATAATATATAACAAATTCATTTCGAAAGTAGAATATAAATCTTAGCCAACATACGACCATTATCGTATGCCTACTATAGCTACTATCCAAACAGTGGTGACCACCATAAGTGAATAGCAGGTTCTACAACTAATACCGTACAAGTTTCGTATTGGGAATTGGATTTCCAACAAATGGTCAGGCCAAGGAACTTCCCATTGCCACTGAGAATGCCTCTGGATGGACATCCCCGAGAACCAAACCGGATCTCAACCAACACAAGGCCGGGTTACTCCTAACTGAGCAACAACTGACCGAATATGCCATCCCCCGGTCCTTTGGGACCTTTTTCCCGAGAGCGCTCTCTAATCAATTCACACAATCATAACAAAGTGTTTTCAACATGAGTAAGTATCTGGGCTCCATACCATGATACCACCCTTTTCCAGAAGGAAATGGACACATCCTAAAGGGTGCTACCCCTCATAACCTTGCTGCTTCTTTCCTGTTTTGACCATTTCCGGGATGTGAGGCTCGACGAATTCACGTCCACAAAAACATACTTTATACAAAAGCCATGCTTTGGGTCAACAAATGATCAACACAATGATCACTAAGATAGACGATCAAATAAATGATCCTATCACAATAATCAACACAATGATCATTTCAGCATCACTCAGCATGTCACATTACCAAATTGGGAATATATCGCTGATAACTTTAACTATATAACCTTTGAGCTCGTACGTCTCAAAGAAGGGTGTTAAGCAAAGAATAAATTCTCCGCCACCAACAGAAATATATTTGAAAGAAATCGGCTTTATATCTCAAATTGTAATGTCAGACATACAATCCATACAAGTCTGTTCCGGGATCGAACAGAACCGAAGGCACTTACAAAGAAGTCCTTGCAATCCGGATATTCACAATCCTGATCGGATTTCCCATCACTTAGGGAGTCTCTATACCGTTGCAACTCAGTGCAGAGACAATCGATAGGTCATCCTATCGCTTTCGCAAATACCGGGTCTTCAACACCGATCTTCAATGCAATTCACAACGACGTATCACATATTCGGAATGGGTTATACGACCCCATGGTCCTTTCCCGGTTAACCCGAATAGTGAGCGCTTATTCAAAAATAAGTGTGCATTCAATCTCAAACAATTCACATCAAATACCCATTCAAAGGGAAATACTGATAGTCGGCTATTGAACTATCACTGGATATGCACACATCACCAGATTCCAAATAATTTTCCAAATTATTTATTTTCCAAAATATCTTTACAAGATATTTAATTTCAACACTTCAAAAATAAATCAATATTTATTTTTATACAAATTCCACTTTTCACATATAAATTCCATAATGAATTTATATTTCAAAATATCCATGCATATGATTTCAAAATCCATTTCAATTTATCTTCCAAAAAGATAAACTCTAAATATTCACTTCATATTGGAAAACATTTCCATACTTATTTATTCATAAGTAATTCACAAATCTCTTTTATTTTCAACACTTAGAAAATATTCAATATACTTAAATCGAATTAAGTATATATTTCATTCTTTAAGAAAATCATTCACTTAAACATATTTATTTGGGTCAAAACGAATGTTACGTAAAACATCGTTACGACAACCCAAAATCACTAGTATAGGGATTCGAAATTAAAATAGATATATAAATCCCAATACTATACAAAACATTTTCTTTCGGAAATCATTTACTATAACAACAGTGTTATAGTCCACCATTTCCTTTTATTTCACGAAACATCTATTTCAACAATGAATGTTGAAATCTATGGTTTCGAATCTCAACACCTTTTAAAACATCATTAGATCGTTTTAATTCTATTTAAAATATCACATTCAAAACATTTCTTTAACGTCTTATTCACTATTTAAAAACGTGAATATACTATGTTCACAAGTTCCATTATTTCTATTCTTTTTAACTTAAAGGATTATTCCCTGTTTACAACGTGAATATAACTCCATTAATAGGTTATAACAATTAACTTATCAAAATAAATCGTTTGCGGATTTATAAAACAACGTTTATAAATTCCGTTTCTATTTATTTATAAAAACTTCTTTTTTATAAATTCCTTTATTAACCTATTTGATTTCATATCTCAATTATAAACTAAAAGTTCATATTATAAGTCAATTGCTTATAAAACGATTATTTTACAAAATCGTTCTTTAAACTTCATAATTATAAATCTTATAACTTATAAGATTCATTTATTTAACCAAATCTATTCTTCAATTAACTTCACAAATTTATAAATCTTACTATTTATAAATTTCATTTATAACTTCACAGTTTATAATTCTATAAATTTCATTCATTTGTGAAATTCATTCACAATTTATTCTAACACTTATAAAAGCTCGTTTTATAATTCCTACGTTCTAATTTATAAATTATCAATTTATAAATCTTTAATATAAATCAATTTATATTTTTCTTTTAAAACGTCTTTAAATTCCTTTATAATTTCATCATTCTGATTTATAAAATAATCAAATTTTATAAATCCTATATTTAAACTTTTATCATATATTCAAAAATCCAATCTAAATTATTTTATAAAATCATTAGTTCCTATTTCTCAAAAATCGACTTTTAATCGTATTTCTAAAAATCAGCTTTTTAACTATATTTCACAAAAACCATAATTTTTATAACTTTAAAAATTATATAACGTTTATTTATTTATAATGGATCAATTCCAAAAATATAGTATATTTTCAAAAATCACTTTAAAATCATTTTAAAATCCCAAAATCTGGGTCCAATGATGCTACACACCAAATAGTCAATCACGACTAACAACGATATCATATATCGATATGATAATCCATCAAATATCAAAATATCTGAAATAAAATAAATACTGTTGAGGAATCCAGTTGGATCCCTCCAACCTGTTTCCTGCATCCAAAAACATTAGCACAATACCAATTTCGCTCCAGTACGAAATTATCGCGGTACATGTTCTTATTAAATATTATCCGCTTAATAACGGCGTAATAGGGTCTCATCCGCTAAACAAAAAATGCGGGAAATCAACAACTGCAATATATACATATGCCAATATATATATATATTGATATTATATATAATACCAATTTCACTGTTTATGAAATATTCGCGGTATATGTTTTTATAAATAACATCCGCTTACTAACGGCGCATAATGTCTATTTTAACAATCAATAATTTACAGTCATCATTCAAACATGCATTCAAATATTTTAAATCTAACTATTTAAAATAAAATCGAAATCTATTCGATTGAGTGAGAAATTCTCACCTTGGTTTTAAATCCCGTTTTAGCTTTTATTTCGAATAAAATTAAACGCGCGTTTAATTTTACCCGAAATTCTCACTAACTCCAAACGACTCCAAACCAACTCCATCGCGTAGTGCTCGTCCATACGATTCCAACGCAACTGAGTTTGCATTTTTTCGACCTCGTATGAAAAAGTTATGATTTTTACAAGTTTACTCGAATTTTATACATAGCTTTATAACATAATTATAAAACTTATAACCTAAATTCACCATAGCCACATGATCCAGATCCAACGGCCCCAAGTTCATCTTCCCCAACCTCTAACTCACGCGCGGCTACAGGATAGAGGCCGAACCCACTTAGCAAGCTAGGGTTTCAATTTGCCAACACCACACACGACGATTTTTCATCACACCAACGCCAACGCGAAGCTCTCGACGCGAGCTACCACCACCATGAAGATCTCCAGGCTCGGCCCCCCATAGGCACGCGCGCACGTCCCTCTACAGCCCACGAACGGCCATGCTTTTCTCCCCCATCGTCGCACCATTTACGATCATCACCGTATGGAATCGAAGCTCTCGTCGTGCTCTTCGACTTCCGTGTTGAACACTTCGCGTAATTCCTTACGGATTGAGAGAGATTAATGAATGAAAGAGGATGATTTCTGGCCCTTCATAATGTTACTGGCGGCTACTATTATTAGGGTTAGGGTTTGTGAATATTTTAGCAAATTATGAAGAGGTGGGTCTATTTATAAGGAACGAGCGACACTATTCATCCCGGATTTTCCGAACTCCGATTTAGACGCCGTAACCAGCGTACCTAGGGTTTATCCCGCGTTTCGGACACAATGGAACAGGTTTCGGAAGCTAATTCGGAAGTATGTGCGAGTTATGGCTGAAAACGTTCAATTTGAATTAAACCGATTTAAGTCGATTTCTAGGCGTTTTAATTTGTACAGGACAAACGGTAAATCCGATTGACTTGAAATTTGAAACCTTACAATAATATCACATTACGGATCCGATGAAACTGGTTTCGTCGAAATCCGAGACTTTTTGAAAAATGCCTATTTTGACTCGCCAAATTTAAATTAAAAACGATTCGATGCGTTTCGAGCTGCCACGATCAAACGATAGCTCCGATTGACACGAAATTTGAAATCCGGTAATAACTAACTATTACGGATCCAATGGAACTGGTTTCGTTCAATTCTGAGACTGTCCAAAAATTGACTATTTTACAGTCGATTATTAAATATTAAAATATTCAATTTTCACAAATTAACTTTTAATTCGATTTTAAAAGTTCTAAAATATTTCTATAACTCCAGTATGATTAAATAAAATTTTCCAAATTATTTTCAATCATATTTAACTCAATTTTTTAATTATTTCCATAATTTAACATATTAAATTATCAATTTAATAATTCAATTAAATCCAATAAATCAAATAAAAATTTATTTGACTTATAAATTCACTTATAAATATTTAAAATTAATTAAATATTCAAATTTTAATTTATAAAAATTCTGGGTCGTTACAATCTTTCCCCCTTAAAAGAATTTCGTCCTCGAAATTACAAGTAAGAAAGTTACAAAATCTATTAACTTTCCAAAATTCATAATTAAATTCCTTATAATACTTTACTAAGTTTTCCAAATCATACTTAGTTATTCTTTTCAAAACAACTATCTATTGTTTAACTTTCAATTCCAAAATAAAGTTTAAAGTTTTCAAAATTTTCCCAAT
Source organism: Allium cepa (assembly GCA_030765085.1). NCBI lineage: Eukaryota > Viridiplantae > Streptophyta > Magnoliopsida > Asparagales > Amaryllidaceae > Allium > Allium cepa. Next base: position 570,993,168 of record CM060937.1, on the reverse strand, counting down.
TTTCTCAAAATTTTTCTAACGCCTTAAATTTCCGGAAAAATTCGCCATGTCTCCTTTGAGCGGCTCGATCCGAAAAAAAAATGACAGTATATATATCACAAATATACATCTCATCAAGTAATGAGGCATCCCGAAGGGAAAAAAGTGTAAAAGTACGATATTTAATCCGAGATATGTACCTTATATTTTATTAGCAAGCATATACGGCTAATATAGCGCAAAAGCGAGCTCCAAATGCGAAGCAAACGCGATCCGCACCTACTAATCACTCAACAAACAACATGAGAACATGCACATATGCAAATAATCTCAATATACAACATATAGTAACATATCAACTATATATATCACATAGCAAATGCAACAATAGCAATATATATTCAACCATCAACCAACTAACATTCAACAAATTCATTCATATTCTCATTAATACTTAATGAATTGGTTTTCACTCTAAATCATATTTGATTCATCAACATTGGATTTTATCAACATTCATTCTCAATTCAATTAGTTTACATTACTAATTAAATCCAATTCACTTTCGATTCTATTCAAATTTATTTACTTCTAATTTGAATTCAATTACATTAGCTTTCAATTTCATTAACACTTAATGAATTACATATAATCAATCAACAATCATATAACAACCAAAGTGTATTGATTACAACCAAATTTCTTCGCTTCACTTACATTCATTTTTTTTTATTCAACTTCTAATAACATTAGATTTCAATGAATTTACACTTTCATTCATTATTTCATATCAATTTAATTCACATTTAATCGATTAACATTCAATTCATCCATTCAATTACAAAAGTTGAATTTCTATTCACATAACTTAAGTTCATATTTATCAATCAATTCAGCTTCCAAATTCTAAAGTAAATTTTCATTTAACTTTAAATTCATTTTTATTTACAACTCATATTCATAAATATATTCACATAGTTTCACTTCTTATATATATAAGTTTATTTCACAATTGTAAATCACTTTAATTATAATTTCAATTCTTATAATTCTTTTGCTTATACAATTATTCTTTTATTTAGATTATTCAAACAACTAAACAATCACTTATATACACTTTAATAACTTTGAAAAATTATTCCTTTATATTCAAAATATAATCAAGGCAAAATTATTTCATTTAACCACTTTAAAAACAATATTATGCCGAATTGTTCTATTCAAGTGTTTAGAAACCCCTTCGGCATAGTCTTGCGGACCACGCTGACGAAAGTTCATATACCACTCAATAAACCAATCATCACAATATAAAACAATTTTATATTCACTAACAAATACACTCTCATAGCTATTATTACTCTCAACTCATTCTAGAGTACTGCTGACTCTATCTCTAATGAATTATACCCAACAGAACCATGGTTGTCGCTTAACCATCAGAGCTCTGATACCAAATGTAACAAACGGATTTTCGTTCTTCGAAAATTCGACATCGACACTCACTTTATCGACTGCCGAGAAATCAAAGGCCGAAAACCGAGATGTTATGGGTTTTAAAAAAAAGGATTTAAGAAAAAGAAAGAGAAAGAAGAGAGAAGAGATAAGAAAAGTAGAAGATAGAGGGAAAAGAAAACAGAAATTTGAAAAATAGAAAGAAAAGAGAAAATAGAACAGAATTTTTAAAATAGGAGAAAAAGAGAATAGAGAACATAGAACAACAACAGAATCTCACAATTCGCAGCGGAACAACATATAATAATAAATGAATAATCTTTAAACAAAGAACTATATCAGTTATTACATTACATCACATTTCATTACATCAAATCATCAGAGTGTACAACAACATACAACAACATAACAGCGGAAAAAGAAGTACTATATACTAGTAATACGCCATGCCAATCCAGCTTGCCTCCAGCAACTCCAGAATATCCAGAATATCCTGATAAACCTAACTCTTAACTGCCCGTATGGAAATTTGGTGGGCACCCAGAGTTTAGGAAGGAAAACAATAAACTCCAAGTCAGTCATGTGACTGGTGTGAGAACTCAAAACAGTTTATTTACTTTAAAATCAAAATAGAGGGATATTTTTAATCAATTCGCCATGCTTTTTAAAAATGAGACTACCATAAGGCCTCCCGCACACACACACATGCAAACGCAGAATCGTAGGAGATTTCTCCTTATGATAGTCAAAGATGCTTGATACGCATTTAAAATAACATTTGATATTATTACTAGTGCATAATATATAACAAATTCATTTCGAAAGTAGAATATAAATCTTAGCCAACATACGACCATTATCGTATGCCTACTATAGCTACTATCCAAACAGTGGTGACCACCATAAGTGAATAGCAGGTTCTACAACTAATACCGTACAAGTTTCGTATTGGGAATTGGATTTCCAACAAATGGTCAGGCCAAGGAACTTCCCATTGCCACTGAGAATGCCTCTGGATGGACATCCCCGAGAACCAAACCGGATCTCAACCAACACAAGGCCGGGTTACTCCTAACTGAGCAACAACTGACCGAATATGCCATCCCCCGGTCCTTTGGGACCTTTTTCCCGAGAGCGCTCTCTAATCAATTCACACAATCATAACAAAGTGTTTTCAACATGAGTAAGTATCTGGGCTCCATACCATGATACCACCCTTTTCCAGAAGGAAATGGACACATCCTAAAGGGTGCTACCCCTCATAACCTTGCTGCTTCTTTCCTGTTTTGACCATTTCCGGGATGTGAGGCTCGACGAATTCACGTCCACAAAAACATACTTTATACAAAAGCCATGCTTTGGGTCAACAAATGATCAACACAATGATCACTAAGATAGACGATCAAATAAATGATCCTATCACAATAATCAACACAATGATCATTTCAGCATCACTCAGCATGTCACATTACCAAATTGGGAATATATCGCTGATAACTTTAACTATATAACCTTTGAGCTCGTACGTCTCAAAGAAGGGTGTTAAGCAAAGAATAAATTCTCCGCCACCAACAGAAATATATTTGAAAGAAATCGGCTTTATATCTCAAATTGTAATGTCAGACATACAATCCATACAAGTCTGTTCCGGGATCGAACAGAACCGAAGGCACTTACAAAGAAGTCCTTGCAATCCGGATATTCACAATCCTGATCGGATTTCCCATCACTTAGGGAGTCTCTATACCGTTGCAACTCAGTGCAGAGACAATCGATAGGTCATCCTATCGCTTTCGCAAATACCGGGTCTTCAACACCGATCTTCAATGCAATTCACAACGACGTATCACATATTCGGAATGGGTTATACGACCCCATGGTCCTTTCCCGGTTAACCCGAATAGTGAGCGCTTATTCAAAAATAAGTGTGCATTCAATCTCAAACAATTCACATCAAATACCCATTCAAAGGGAAATACTGATAGTCGGCTATTGAACTATCACTGGATATGCACACATCACCAGATTCCAAATAATTTTCCAAATTATTTATTTTCCAAAATATCTTTACAAGATATTTAATTTCAACACTTCAAAAATAAATCAATATTTATTTTTATACAAATTCCACTTTTCACATATAAATTCCATAATGAATTTATATTTCAAAATATCCATGCATATGATTTCAAAATCCATTTCAATTTATCTTCCAAAAAGATAAACTCTAAATATTCACTTCATATTGGAAAACATTTCCATACTTATTTATTCATAAGTAATTCACAAATCTCTTTTATTTTCAACACTTAGAAAATATTCAATATACTTAAATCGAATTAAGTATATATTTCATTCTTTAAGAAAATCATTCACTTAAACATATTTATTTGGGTCAAAACGAATGTTACGTAAAACATCGTTACGACAACCCAAAATCACTAGTATAGGGATTCGAAATTAAAATAGATATATAAATCCCAATACTATACAAAACATTTTCTTTCGGAAATCATTTACTATAACAACAGTGTTATAGTCCACCATTTCCTTTTATTTCACGAAACATCTATTTCAACAATGAATGTTGAAATCTATGGTTTCGAATCTCAACACCTTTTAAAACATCATTAGATCGTTTTAATTCTATTTAAAATATCACATTCAAAACATTTCTTTAACGTCTTATTCACTATTTAAAAACGTGAATATACTATGTTCACAAGTTCCATTATTTCTATTCTTTTTAACTTAAAGGATTATTCCCTGTTTACAACGTGAATATAACTCCATTAATAGGTTATAACAATTAACTTATCAAAATAAATCGTTTGCGGATTTATAAAACAACGTTTATAAATTCCGTTTCTATTTATTTATAAAAACTTCTTTTTTATAAATTCCTTTATTAACCTATTTGATTTCATATCTCAATTATAAACTAAAAGTTCATATTATAAGTCAATTGCTTATAAAACGATTATTTTACAAAATCGTTCTTTAAACTTCATAATTATAAATCTTATAACTTATAAGATTCATTTATTTAACCAAATCTATTCTTCAATTAACTTCACAAATTTATAAATCTTACTATTTATAAATTTCATTTATAACTTCACAGTTTATAATTCTATAAATTTCATTCATTTGTGAAATTCATTCACAATTTATTCTAACACTTATAAAAGCTCGTTTTATAATTCCTACGTTCTAATTTATAAATTATCAATTTATAAATCTTTAATATAAATCAATTTATATTTTTCTTTTAAAACGTCTTTAAATTCCTTTATAATTTCATCATTCTGATTTATAAAATAATCAAATTTTATAAATCCTATATTTAAACTTTTATCATATATTCAAAAATCCAATCTAAATTATTTTATAAAATCATTAGTTCCTATTTCTCAAAAATCGACTTTTAATCGTATTTCTAAAAATCAGCTTTTTAACTATATTTCACAAAAACCATAATTTTTATAACTTTAAAAATTATATAACGTTTATTTATTTATAATGGATCAATTCCAAAAATATAGTATATTTTCAAAAATCACTTTAAAATCATTTTAAAATCCCAAAATCTGGGTCCAATGATGCTACACACCAAATAGTCAATCACGACTAACAACGATATCATATATCGATATGATAATCCATCAAATATCAAAATATCTGAAATAAAATAAATACTGTTGAGGAATCCAGTTGGATCCCTCCAACCTGTTTCCTGCATCCAAAAACATTAGCACAATACCAATTTCGCTCCAGTACGAAATTATCGCGGTACATGTTCTTATTAAATATTATCCGCTTAATAACGGCGTAATAGGGTCTCATCCGCTAAACAAAAAATGCGGGAAATCAACAACTGCAATATATACATATGCCAATATATATATATATTGATATTATATATAATACCAATTTCACTGTTTATGAAATATTCGCGGTATATGTTTTTATAAATAACATCCGCTTACTAACGGCGCATAATGTCTATTTTAACAATCAATAATTTACAGTCATCATTCAAACATGCATTCAAATATTTTAAATCTAACTATTTAAAATAAAATCGAAATCTATTCGATTGAGTGAGAAATTCTCACCTTGGTTTTAAATCCCGTTTTAGCTTTTATTTCGAATAAAATTAAACGCGCGTTTAATTTTACCCGAAATTCTCACTAACTCCAAACGACTCCAAACCAACTCCATCGCGTAGTGCTCGTCCATACGATTCCAACGCAACTGAGTTTGCATTTTTTCGACCTCGTATGAAAAAGTTATGATTTTTACAAGTTTACTCGAATTTTATACATAGCTTTATAACATAATTATAAAACTTATAACCTAAATTCACCATAGCCACATGATCCAGATCCAACGGCCCCAAGTTCATCTTCCCCAACCTCTAACTCACGCGCGGCTACAGGATAGAGGCCGAACCCACTTAGCAAGCTAGGGTTTCAATTTGCCAACACCACACACGACGATTTTTCATCACACCAACGCCAACGCGAAGCTCTCGACGCGAGCTACCACCACCATGAAGATCTCCAGGCTCGGCCCCCCATAGGCACGCGCGCACGTCCCTCTACAGCCCACGAACGGCCATGCTTTTCTCCCCCATCGTCGCACCATTTACGATCATCACCGTATGGAATCGAAGCTCTCGTCGTGCTCTTCGACTTCCGTGTTGAACACTTCGCGTAATTCCTTACGGATTGAGAGAGATTAATGAATGAAAGAGGATGATTTCTGGCCCTTCATAATGTTACTGGCGGCTACTATTATTAGGGTTAGGGTTTGTGAATATTTTAGCAAATTATGAAGAGGTGGGTCTATTTATAAGGAACGAGCGACACTATTCATCCCGGATTTTCCGAACTCCGATTTAGACGCCGTAACCAGCGTACCTAGGGTTTATCCCGCATTTCGGACACAATGGAACAGGTTTCGGAAGCTAATTCGGAAGTATGTGCGAGTTATGGCTGAAAACGTTCAATTTGAATTAAACCGATTTAAGTCGATTTCTAGGCGTTTTAATTTGTACAGGACAAACGGTAAATCCGATTGACTTGAAATTTGAAACCTTACAATAATATCACATTACGGATCCGATGAAACTGGTTTCGTCGAAATCCGAGACTTTTTGAAAAATGGCTATTTTGACTCGCCAAATTTAAATTAAAAACGATTCGATGCGTTTCGAGCTGCCACGATCAAACGATAGCTCCGATTGACACGAAATTTGAAATCCGGTAATAACTAACTATTACGGATCCAATGGAACTGGTTTCGTTCAATTCTGAGACTGTCCAAAAATTGACTATTTTACAGTCGATTATTAAATATTAAAATATTCAATTTTCACAAATTAACTTTTAATTCGATTTTAAAAGTTCTAAAATATTTCTATAACTCCAGTATGATTAAATAAAATTTTCCAAATTATTTTCAATCATATTTAACTCAATTTTTTAATTATTTCCATAATTTAACATATTAAATTATCAATTTAATAATTCAATTAAATCCAATAAATCAAATAAAAATTTATTTGACTTATAAATTCACTTATAAATATTTAAAATTAATTAAATATTCAAATTTTAATTTATAAAAATTCTGGGTCGTTACAATGCTCGAGGGATCGATGGTAATCAGGTAATGAACTCAGATCGAGTGATAGACGGGTGTCGAATTGCAAAATCCACAAAGACAAAACAGAGATCTTTGTGGTATTACAAACGTTTTTGAGACCGGATTTGTGCGGTGCACCTCATATGGGAGATGTATCACTTGCATACGGTAGTTGAGGTTTGTAATTTAATGTGGTTGAGATATGAAGATTTATGATAGATCTAGATATGACATGCTTGATATGTTGAAGATATGTGATTATGCATCAAGATGGAGTGTTAAATTTTGGTGATACAAAATCACAAATAGAGGGAAATAAATATACAAAAGAAAAAAAGAGAAGATTTTACTTTTTTTAATTAATAGACATATTTGAGTATGTTTATTTCTCTCTCTAATTGGTTATTCAAATTATTTTTTATCATTTAATGTTAACTGGGCATTAAGTAATTGATTATATAAATAGAGACTAAAAGAGAGGGTAAAAGTGTGGTGGAAAATATATTTTGAAATATTCAAATGCTAATACATCATCTATTTTTTTTAAATATTAAAAACATAATTATAATTTCGAAACATAATTTATATATAATTTTATAATTTTTTCTTCAGTTTTCCAACAAAATAAATAATTGAATCTTATAATATGATTTAAATGTTTATCTACATAGTTATATATGTACATATATTTTATATATTCTATGTGTGTATATATATTACTTATTCAAAATAAAGTATAAATTTATATATATATATGTATATGCAATATTTTATATATATAAAGTGAAGTATATAAACATATATTTGGACAATATATTAGCTAACATGTCTCCAGTGTAAATCCCAGCTTTAATACACGAGCATGTTATACCTTACACGGTTTGCTATGTTATACATGCATACACATATATATGTATATGATACAAGTGCGTATATATATATATATATATATATATATATATATATCTAACATAATATTAATACATAATTATTTCATAAATTTTAATAAAATAGCGATTTTATTTAAAAGAAATATAAAAATGTCTAAATGAATTAGATTTCATAAGCCAATAAAGATCCAAAATGGTAAAAAAAAAATTAAAATTCATCCATTTCTTCCACTACAGGCCGCTCCAGTTCCAACAAAACCAAACACCACTTTTGTTTTCTGAAAACTTAAAATGTGATAGAGCACTTAATTAAATGAAAACAAGAGAGCAATATTTTTTAAATGAATGCGTGATTTTCGTCTGTTGAAAGAAAGGTGTTTATAAATTAGAAAGTTTTTGCTAATGTGTGTGTATGTATCAATGTTTTGAAAAACCTGCCTCCATATTCGCCTCAAGGAGCGTCTCAAGGCAAGGGGAGATAAAACTCTTGGACTCTTTCTCAAAAAAAGCGTTTTATCATAAATTTTAATAAAATAGCGATTTTATTTAAAATAAATATAAAAATGTCTAAATGAATTAGATTTCATAAGCCAATAAAGATCCAAAATGGTAAAAAAATTAAAATTCATCCATTTCTTCCACTACAGGCCGCTCCAGTTCCAACAAAACCAAACACCACTTTTGTTTTCTGAAAACTTAAAATGTGATAGAGCACTTAATTAAATGAAAACAAGAGAGCAATATTTTTTAAATGAATGCATGATTTTCGTCTGTTGAAAGAAAGGTGTTTATAAATTAGAAAGTTTTTGCTAATGTGTGTGTATATGTATCAATGTTTTGATAAACCTGCCTCCATATTCGCCTCAAGGAGCGTCTCAAGGCAAGGGGAGATAAAACTCTTGGACTCTTTCTAAAAAAAAGCGTTTTATCTTTGAGGCTTACGCTTTAGCAACTTAAAGTGTACAAAATGTACAAAACATACGCCTCGCACACCTCAAACCACTAAGGCATGCGACTTAAGAATTTATTTTACCTCCAATTGAAGATATTTGCACTAGTAGAAGTTATAAAACTTCGTTACCTGATAGCAAGCAATTTTTTTTTAAGAAAATGAAAGTGTTTTTATTACTTTTTCAATATCAACATGATTAAGTAACATCGTTTTTTAAGACAACGATAGGGAGCTGCATAATGAATTTTCTCAAATGCTTTTAAATAAAAAAATTTAAATTGTCATCACCGAACCTTCGAATAAATTACGCATCTCGATTTAAATTGGTAGAATGAAAAATGAATAAAATAATAATTTGCATGATTTTTGTACTATGATAGAGATCTATTCCACTATAATCGACCAAATATCGTTTTCAAAAATCCAAATTTTTTTTGAAGACAAATAATGGAAGAAAAAATAAAACACATACCATTGTGGAGCTGAAAACTGAACACGAATTCTTCTAACATACTAATAAGAATTGAATCCAGTGCTTAAATTTTACTTATTTATAGTTTTAATTATTTATGCTTTATGAATGAATAATAAAAAATGATTAGGACTGAACTCTTTAAGCTAGGTGTCTATGTTATTTATTTATAGTTTTATACAATTAATTGTTAACCTCTATTTATTTATCAAAATTAATTATAATAAAACAATAATAACTTATGCCTCCATGTTTACTTGAAAAATATACGCCTCAACCTTTTGAGGCTTACACCTCACGAGCAAAAGAACGCCTCTTGTATGCTTTCACGTCTTGAAACTTATATGTGTATGTATGTTTATGTGTATCAACTGAACAACCACAAGAATTTAGATTTGTTAAAGGTCATAATTATTCTACGAGGCACTTACACAATGTTGCAGTTTGGGTTCAGGAAATTTTGATGATTCAACTTATAGGTGTGAGATGTTTTTGTTGCTAACAGGTTATGCTTAGAGATTGAATTTATTTGGACACACTATACATGAATATCATTAATTTAACAAATTCGACCTATAGATGTGAGATATTTTGGACGTTCTATAAAAAATTTGAATTATCTTGGAAAAGTAACGAAATTCTATGAGAAGAGTTGAATTCCTTTCTAAAAAATTAGAACTCCTTTGACAAATTGAACTTTCCATTGTATTGTGCTTTTTTAAATTCGTGCAAACTTTTTTCGATTTTATCTATGATGTGTGAATTTGCAACCACCGAAAATGGAAGGTTACTGAAACACTCATCAGACGTGTAGTATTGCGTAAGTGTGAACAAATATAGTACAAGAACACAAATGATAATAAAGTAGTTTGTCTTCATAAATGACCAGGGTAATATCGAGATGTACTGTTTGGTTTTTGTAATTTGAGCTACGCCTGATCCGAGTTATTTGGAAGTTCACTTTTTTGTTTTATTTATTTTTTAAGCTCATTATGTAATTTTAGCTTAATCAAGATGTCAATTCCAGAGGTAAGTTTTTTACTGGAAAAAGAATAATGATCCGACATATGCTGGAATTAAAATTTACATTTTTGCAACTGAACATGCGAATGGTGATACTAGCATCTTACTACATTTGAAAAGGGCGAATTGTTACTACTGCAACAGTTGAAAAGGAAAAATTACCGTCTTAGTCCCAAATCGCAAAATTTCAGCGAATAATTCTGTACAGATATCAAGTCGTCACCTGATCAATTGCCAAGCTCAGTAACGTGAGCTTGTGACCAAGTGAAGGAATGCTGTGTCATGTTGTACTTCACCCTGAATAGTATGCCCTAACACTAAAAGGACTTACTTTTGATGATGCCTATGTTGATATTGCTGCTGAACTTGCAGAAGTAGCCACATTCTTGAACAAGGTATTAGTTATCAGAATCATGCATCAGTTTCCTGTTTTTAACTGGTTTCTTTATATGCCACTGTTGTTTTTTATTTTTGGTGAAAGTGTTTTTGGTGTTGCTTACATTTGAATGCGTATTTTGTCCTTCAAGTTTGTTGATTATTTATATCTCATCCATTTGTTCTCAGGCTGGGCACATAGCAGCAAAAACTCCTTGCTCTCAACGGCCGATGGATAACGGGCTGCTGCATTCTGTTCCACCTAATTTCTTTTCTCGTGTTTTTGCTTACAATCTGATCTCTTCTGAATATGATGCTTATGTAGAGACACCATTGATAATTTACTGTCGTACTTCACCCTGAATAGCATGCCCTAACACTAAAAGGACTTACCTTTGATGATGCCTATGTTGATATCGCTGCTGAACTTGCAAAAAGGGCCACATTCTTGAACAAGGTATAAGTTATCAGAATCATACATCAGTTTCCTGTTTTAACTGGTTTTTTTAGTATGCGAGTGATGCTTTTTTTTTGTTGGGTTGCATTTGTATTAGAAATTTGCATTGTGGGTTATTGTGCATGTGTAAAAGAAGAAATTTATGAAGAGTTCGTGGGAAAAGATAGTTGGGTAGTTGAAGAACTTTTTTGAAGGTAGAATTTACAATTTACCATCATTGATGTTAAAAGTAATTTTGGCGTTGCTTACATCTGAATACGTATTTTATCCTTATATCTAGTTGATTATTTATATTTCATCGATTTGTTGAGCACCCATCATTATCATGAATTTTGAAACATTGAAGTTTTTTAATTCCATTTAAAACTTTTTAGCATTTGGTCGGTTTGATATTTCTATTATCTTAAATTCTACAATGAAATTTCAAATTAATCTACGTTCTACGATAAAGTTTCTTCTGTATTAGATCCAGGGACACCTAGCTATGTTGGAGAGAGTTTTGAAGTAGTACCGGTGCTATGGTTGCAAGGTATGCGCCTTAACGAGGTAATAAAACATAGTTTACAATTGTTCTTCCTTTGACTCAACACACGACTTTATAAATTCTATGATCACATGGTTGATTGATGTGAAAATGTGAGGCATGGATTCAAAGAAGTTTTTTTTTAATATTTTATTATTATTTATGACATATGACTGATGAAGAAAAGAGAACACAAACTCAAACTTGTCAGAAAGAAGAGCTAAGTTTGAATGTTTAGGTAATTTAGTTTTGTGAAAATTGGAAATATGTAAGAGTAGTTGAACAAATGAAAGCAAGAGTCGCAGAATTTTGGAAATGAATGCACAATTTTTGAATTTTGAAAGAAAGACTTGTATACAGTTTGAAAGTTGTACAGAACAATAAATTTGAATCTTTTAAGGTCAAATTTATTTCCCAACCAGATGATATTAAATTTTCGTTAAATTGGTATTTTCGATGATATATGTTCGTATAATTCGAAAATTTTCGTTGTTGAAAATCTAAGTCGCACGACCAATCAATGCAACTTTTAGTCGATCTGTTATACAAATTCGATAAAGGTGGTTATATGTAACACTTTAAAGAATTAAAATAATTTTTTAAACCGTTGGGTAATCAATTATGAATTTTTAAATGTATTTCGTATAATAAAATTATGTAAAATAAATTATGCGACATAAAAATAAATTCTTTGAATCTTATATCGATCTAAGGTATTTTGGACATGTTTCGAGGATATGATTTAAAAATAAACGAATCTGGAGTGTCGATCTTGAATTTCAAATTTATGGCCGGTCGTGGACTTTCGGACAAAAAACCCTTCGTTCGAAGGCCGAACGACCTTCAAACGAGGCCAAATTTGAATCAGTGATGCTTTATAGTGTTTTAATCGAATTCGTACGGTTGGATTTGCAAAAAAATTATCGAAAATAAAAGTATCCAAGAAATATGTCATTTTGTAGGAGTTAGCTATAACACTTATGTCATTTTATTTTCGATGATTTTTTTGCGAATCCAACCGTACGGATTCGATTAAAACACTATAAAGCATCACTGGTTCAAATTTGGTCTCGTTTGAAGGTCGTTCGGCCTTCGAACGATGGGTTTTTTATCCGAAAGTCCACAAACGGCCATACGTTTGAAATTCAAGATCGACACCTCAGATTCGTGTATTTTTAAACCATATTCTGCAAATATGTCCAAAATACCTTAGATCGGTATACGATTCAAAGAATTTATTTTTACGCCGCATATTTTATTTTATATAATTTTTGTATACCAAATACATTTAAAAGTCATATTTGATTACTTAACGATTTAAATAATTATTTTAATTCTTGAAAATGTTACATATAACCACCTTTATCGAATTTGTATAACGAATTGACTAAAAGTTGCATCGAATTGTTGTGCGAGTTAGATTTTCAACAACGATAACTTTTCGAATTACACAAACATATATAATCGAAAATACCAATTTAACCTATCACGACCCGTAATTGGGTAAGTATTAATAATTATACATGTCATTTTTTTTTTGGCCATTTTAGTAGTGTTTTTTATTTTTTCAAACGAAATAGGTGAATATAAGAATTAGATTGGGAGAATAATTAAATAGTGGACGCTAGCCGACTCGAGCCGTTGCAGGCCGTCCCTAGCCGACGCTAAAATATTTTAGTAGCGATGCCTGCATAAGCAATGCCTGCCTGGTTATACTGGAGAAATGATTTTATTGCGATATATTGTTTACCTATGTCAATAAGTGAATGAGATTATCCGCTAAATCATTTTTCTGATATATGAAATCCTGTTTAGTTGATTCCTTATGTTTCACTTTTTACAAGTCCACCCCTTTTGTAGTACATGTAGCTTTCAGATTTGCATGCTTCATTTTGTAGTACATGTATCACTTTTGTCAGTTTACGGCACGGTTTACTTCGCTTTGTTGGTTTATTATTTTTGCATGTACAGTGTTATTCTTTAATCACATAGACATCGACTGTAAATGCTTAGAAGATACACATGGGGCATTATGTGGAATTACACTAGTAAGCCAAATTTTCTTACCCACAAAAATGGGCCTGTGTTAGGACTTATGTACAACCACTAGATCCATGAGGCAAATGAATTAATGAATCAGAATTGTGAATGCCGATGTAGTACTTTGATGCAGTTGATTTATTATACCTATATGTTATATTATACAAGTTTTGTTTCTTTGGCCTTTGTTAACGGGTTCCTTGCTTATTCTCTTATTGATGTATTTTCCACAAACTCATATGTTTTGTCATCTACCTCTGTTTATTCATACGAATGGATAATGATAATCTGTTAAAAGTTCAATTTGGCATTGTCATTGTAATTTTTCACTGAGTTGTAGCTTAAAATATAACGTTTTTGAATAGCACAAGGCTAAGAAAACTGGAAAAGTATATCATCAAAATGACAAATGATTAAATCTTCAAATGTTGATAAAGCTGTATGAATCTTATGTCAATAGTTTTTAAGTAGTCATGAAATGAATGGATGAACTTCTTGGCACCCATGATTCATTGATTTATAAGTTAATTTGTTAGGTTGTTGTTAGTTCATTTATTTATGAAAAAGCTTTATTTTAAATAGCTTTTGATTGAAAATTTGTAATAGCTCCATTTTAACCAACTTTTTCAAACCTCATTAACTTTTTTTTAAAGATTAAAAGAGTAACATAATTTAATTTTAATATGTTATTAGATGGTAGTTAATATGACAAAAAAAATAAGACAATAGGAAACAGATGAGAAATAGAAATCGGTGCTTATAATAGAAGGGTGAAACAACGTCAAGTTGCAATATCTACTGATAGAATTTTGACGACATTATATGGAGAATTGAAGAAGTCGGAAGTAGCTTGATAACGGTGAAAACACTTCACAAATCGAAGCCAGGAGGAGGAATATATGGCGAAGAAGGTGGACTGTTGCTGGAGCAACATGTGACCGACGTATGTCAAGATGTCTAAAAGTGACAGACGTTTGAGCTCAGGGTTTTGTAACCCGAGATTTGTGATAGGCGTCTGTCATCTTGTGAAAGATGTCTGAGAGCAGGGGAACTTGTTTCCCGAATCTTCTTATGGACATCTGTCATCTTAGGACATACGTCTGAGCCGACATGTGCTGCATTCTTGTTTGGACCGATTGGAATGATTTGTGAAGGCTTCAAAGGGCATTTTGGAAATTTGCTAGATTTTCTGCTCTTCTATATAAGCTATTTTTAGGATTCAAAGAAAATAGACTAAGGGTTTTATCCATCATTAACTAAGGTTTAACAAAATCTAGTTTTCTTCAATTCTCTTATCTACAAATCTATTCTGTTTGAATATTAATCATTATAATCAATCTTTTGTACTCTTCTCATTGGTAGTAATAAAGTCTCTTCCACAAAGTGGATGTGCACTAACAAGACGTTAGTGTAACAACTATAAATCGATGTGTGATTTATTTTATCGCTATTGCTTTGTTTCTTTATTGCTTGTTTGGTGATTGTGATTGTTTTTGGATTGGACTGAAATTTGAATTGAGATACTGATTGGTTGTTATTGCACTTCTGACCACAATCTCATTTTCCACCGTGTTTTGGGGTTTTGATTTGAGTGGTCTTAATTTAGAATTTCTACAACATTTGGTATCGGAGCTTTGGAGTTACTAGGCCTGTAGAAATGCCAGAATCGGATAATACATCGGGTAGTCAATAAATGGTTAGTCCAAGTGGTGTATCGCTGTATGTATGTGGATCATACGTAGCTTCGGGATCACAATTAGTTATAAACAAGTGGAATGACGATAATGATTTTGAAAAATGACAATGGAAGATGAAAGCGGTTCTTAGGCGGAATCAAGTGCATCGAGTAGTGCTTGATACATATTTGCTGCCGGCGGACATCTCGGATGTGGAGAGGGAGGAAATGAAAGACTGAGCATTCACTGTACTTCAACTTGCTATGGAGGAGAATGTTATCTCCGAAATTAGCGGTGAGACTACTGCTAATGGTATATGGAAAAAATTAGAGGAATTGTATATGAAGAAGCCACTAACTAATTGTTTGATCTTATTGCGAATATTCTTTAACTATAAGATGGAGAGTACTTCGTTAAAGACTTACTTGAATCTCTTTGATGATTTGCTAAAGAAGAAGGCGGTAGATTTGAATATTGAGGAAGAAAAAAAGACAATGATATTGTTATGTTCGTTGCTGGACCGTTATACGGGTTTCTCAAATAGTTTGATCTATAGCCGGGATACTTTGACTTTTGGTGATGTCAAAACGGGTCTTCTTAGTGAGGAGTTGAGCGATCAAATGAAGGAGTTAGGTGATAGAAGTAGTATGCTAGTAGTGGTCACAGTTTGTTTGTGGAAAAGGAGAGATATGGGAAGAAAGAGAATCGGGGGCGTTCTAAATCAAGAAACCCCAAAATGGAGAGAAAAGTCAAAGGAAAGAAATGACAAGTGCTTTATTTGTAAGAAACCCGATCATTGAAAGAATGAGTGTCCGGACAAGGAGAAAACAAATAAGGAAGTAGCATCTTCATCCATTATGGTGGAGAGTGGAGTCGGTGAGGGAGACATAGATGTTTTGACGGCATAGCATCAGATGCTTCGGGTAGCAAATGTGTGCTCGATTCGGGGGCATCTTATCATATGACGCCGAATAGGAATTGCGACAAAGAAGGAAATTCGATTGTTATGGGTAATGATGTTATTTGCAAGCCGAAAGTCATTGGTTTTATGTAAATTCGGATGTCTGACGGAGTGGTTCACACTCTCACTAACGTACGCTATGTTTTGAAACTTCGAAAGTCTTTTTATCTTTTTTGGGCAGCTGGATTCTTTAAAATGTAAGATCACTATTGAGAGTGATAGCTTGCAAATTTCGAAGGGTGCACTTATGGTGACAATGGGTGCTAGGAATCATGGAGTTTATTTGCTTCAAGGAGGGTGTTGATAGTTCTCGTGGCTTGGATGAGACTAGCTTGTGTCATTTGAGTTTAGGTCATGTCTTGGAGAGCAGTTTGGATATTCTTCGAAAGAGGCAGATGATCGATGGAGAGAGTTTCAACGAGTTTGAATTTTGCAAGGAATGTGTCATGGGAAAGCAAACTAAAGTATCATTCGTTAAGGGAAAACATGATTCGAGAAATATTATTGAAAATGTGCACACGGATGTCTGGGGACAAACACTGGTAGCTTCTTTGGGAGGAGCTTACTATTATATTTCTTTTATTGATGACTTCTCTCGGAAAGTATGGGTGTATGTAATGAAGACCAAGTAAGAGGCATTTGCAAAGTTCAAAGCATGGAAGACTCTTGTTGAGAATGAGAGTGGTAAGTCTTTGAAGTAACTAAGGCCGACAATGGCGAAGAGTATGTTTTCGGAGAGTTCTTGGAGTTTTGCAAGCATCATGGTATTCATAGGCATTTTACTACATCGAAAGATCCGTAGTCAAATGGTGTTGCAGAGAGAATGAACCATGCTCTACTTGAAAAAGTTGGATGCTTGAGATTGACATCAGTTTTGTCTTAAGAAGTTTGGGCTAAAGCGTTGTCAACCGCGGTGCATACTGTTAATCAAATTCCATGTTCGGCTATTGGTAAGAAAATTCTGAAGGAAGTGTGGAAGGGAAAGAGCATTGACTTGAGTTATCTTTGTGTGTTTGGTAGTTCAATTTATGTGCATGATCCAAGAAATGATAAGCTTAAGGCTAGAGCTTTCAACAGGATTTTTCTTGGTTATACGGACGGTATAAAAGGCTATCGGATGTGGAATATGGAAATGAAGAAGGTTGTGAATTCTCGTTATATTACTTTTGATGAGTCGACTTTATTCAAGGAGAATGAGAGCTCATCAGATGTTTCAGATTTGGTTCATGGTGAATCAAAGGAGAATGAAGTTGTTTCCATCTTTCGTCCAATGAGTGGAGTAGTTGGAGAAGCTTGTGAGGAGAAAACGTTTGATGTTACATCACATAGTCTACAGGCTGCCTCTAGTTGTGTTGGTGATGTACATGATTCTAGAAGGGATTCGGTTCAAGGTGGAGCCGAAAGGAGTTTGGATGATATTATTGCTACTCGGGTGGGTCGACATGCTATAAAGCCGTCCGATAGATATGGTGATTGGAACTATCTTAGCTTTTTTGATAATTTGGACTATGTTCCTCATGTAGTCCAAGAAGGGCCGATGGACCTTGATGATGTCATAGATTCGAGTGATAGCTTGAAATGGATTTGTTTAATAGAGGAAAAGATGCAATCGTTGATGAAGAATCAAACTTGAGATTTGGTTCCATTTTCTGAAGAAAACCGTGCTATAGGATGCAAATGGATATACAAGACGAATGACGATGAAAGATACAAAGCTAGATTAGTGACTAAAGGGTTTGCATAAAGGAAGGGTTCGCATCGGTTGTGAGACATACTTCAATCCGGATATTACTTGCCATAGTTTCTATTCACGACTTGAAGTTGGAGCAACTTGATGTGAAAACTGTCTTCTTGCATGGTGACTTGGATGAGAACATCTACATGGAGCAACCGGAAGGTTTTGTTTTAGATGATAAGTCAAATTTGGTTTGTAAGTTAGAAATTACATATGGTTTAAAACAACCACTTAGACGATGGTATAAGAAATTTGATCATTTTATGCTTGAAAATGATTTTAATAGAAGTATCAAGGGTGCTTGTATTTATTTTGAGAGGTTAAAAAGGATTGTTGGATGTATTTATTCTCGTATGTTGATGACATGCTCATTGCTTCAAAAGATAAAAAGGAAATCAACAAGTCAAAACCGGTTAAATCGGAATTCGAGATGAAGGATCGTGAAGAAGCAACGAGGATATTGGACATGAAAATAGAAAGGGATTGAAAGCGTTTTGAGTTGGAATTGACTCAAAAGGAGTATATAGAGAAAGTGCTCTATCGGTTTAGCATGAAGAATGCAAAAGCGTCAAATACACCTTTACCTTTACATGTGAAGCTTTCGATTAAGGGATCATCTAACTTGAAGAAAGACAAGGCTTATATGGAAAAAGTGTCATATGCTATTGTGAATGGAAGTTTAATGTATGTTATGGTGTGTACAGGGTCTGATATTGCAAGTGCCGTCGGAATGATTAATTGGTATATGACTGCTCCGAGGAAAGCGCATTGGAAAACTGTGAAGGTTATTTTGAGATACCTTAGAGGTATATCATCTCATGGTCTTGTTTTTTGCGGTAGTGAAGGGATGACTTGTAAGTTGGTTGGTTATTGTGATTCGGACTACGCCGGTGATTGGGATCAAAGAAATCAACTTTCGGATATGTTTTCACACTTGATGGTACAGCCATAAGTTGGAGATCGAGATTACAAATCGTAGTTGCTTTATCCACTACGAAGGCAGAGTTGATAGCCGCGGTGGAGGCGACAAAGGAGACACTTTATTTGAGGCTATAGTTGTGTGATTTGGGATTTGAACATGATAGTATCGATATTCAATGTGATAGCCAAAGTGCTATTCACTTGGCAGAGAATTTGACTTTTAGCTCAAAGACTAATCATATGGAATGAGAGAGCCATTTTTAATAGCCATAGATGAAGATAAGTATATTTTCAAAAACTGTACACAAAGGATAACGCGACGGATATGTTCACCAAGGCATCGCCGGTTGGGAAGTTGGAGCATTGCTTGAATTTGGTGGTTTGTTGAAGTGCTAGGTGCCACGGGGTGTTGAAGGAGGAGCTTAGTTATAGATGATGAAGATTATCGATGTGAGATTGTGGTTCTATCTTCTTGGCGAGTACTAATTTACACTCCCTAGTGCTTTGTCTTTTGGTGAGACAGTTTTGGATTTGTGTGCTTCCAATACTTCGTTAGCGGGTGGAGACTTTGCCTGAGCTCGTTGATGAAGTGCAATGAGCGGTGGTTTTGCCAGAGCTCATAGGGAAATCATTCGAGCTTATTTGGTCGAAGGTAGAAATGAGGATAGTTTGGCATTATCGGTTCTCAGTATTGGAGATGGATGTAGTGTCGAGATGGAGTGCTGAATTTTGACGACACTATATGGAGAATTGAAGAGGTCAGAAGTAGCTGGATAACGGTGAAAATTGTTCGCAAATCGGAGCTCGGAGGAGGAAGATATGGAGAAGAAGGTAGAGTGCCGTCGAGCAACATGTGACAGACGTCTATCACAAACGTCTGAGCTCAGGGTTTTGTTAATCTGAGATTTGTGACAGATGTCTGAGAGCAGAGAAACTTGTTTCCTGAATTTTTTGACAGACGCCTGTCATCTTGGGACAGACGTCCGAGCCGATGTATGCTGCATATCTTGCCCGAGCCGATTGTAATGTTTTGTGAAGGCTTCAAAGGGTATTTCGGGAATTTTTCTAGGTTTTCTACTTTTCTATATAAGCTATTTTCAGGATTCGAAGCAAATAGTTTTGGGTTTTATCCTCCATTAATAAGGGTTTTGCAAAACCTAATTTTTGTCCATTCTCTTCTCCATAAATTTATTCCATTTGAATATTATTTATTGTAATCAATCTATTGTACTCTTCTTATTGACATTAATAAATGCTTCATCACAAAGTGGATGTACACTAACAAGACGTTAGTGGAACTACTATAAATCAGTGTGTGATTTATTTTATCGCTATTGCTTTGTTTCTCTATTGCTTGTTTGGTGATTGTGATTGTTTTTGAATTGTATTGAAATTTGGATTGATATATTGATTGGTTGTTTTTGCACTTCTTACCACGATCTCGTTTTCCATTATGCTTTGGGGTTTTGATTTGAGTGGTCTCGAGTTAGAATTACCACAACATCTACATCATTAGTCGGTTCAGTTTCTAAGCTATTCAATGCAAAAACACAAAAATCAATTGGTTCCGAGCTATATCTTATACACACTTCTCGCAAAAAATAGTATCTTTGGTTTACAGGTACCAATGGTTGAAGTGGACAAGCACAACTTAATTCCCCTCAGGAATTTACCCGTCTGCCGAGTTCTTCTAAGTATATTCAAAAAAATAAGACATGGAAGTCATGAAGTTCATATCAATGAAGATGTTTATGTGAATGAAATTGTTGACGAAGAAGCAAACAATGACGATCACGAAGAGCATGTGAACGAAGAAAGTATGCTTGATTTGAACAAAGATGTTGCTGTAAATCATGATTCGGGTTTATGGGCACCCATGACCTATGATCCGTCTATGGTTACTTGAAGTGTTTCTAAATTGAAATTGATTAAAAACCATTTTCGAACTACCATGTCACAAGAACGACTGAATGGATAACAATGATCACAACTGGAAGTGAGTTTTCAGAGAAGTTTAATTATGGCAATTGATTGAAGAATTGCTACAAAATATGCAAAAAGAAACATTTTTCTTTGAACTATTTAATTTTTTTTACCTTTTGATGTTTTTGAATTGAATGTTGTAGCTTACTCTATGTAGTAGTGCCTTTTGAATGGAATGCGAAATTTTTTGTATGTTACATTATGTTATCTTATACCTAATATAAAAAAAAAATATTGAAATTTTATATAGCACTGGGCAACAAAATCGAATATGGCTTGGCCAACAAATTCTTTGTACTGGCACTGGTTGCCGTGGAAGCAAATTCTTCAATTCTTAGAAAGCGGAAGTCAACCAATAGAAAATCAAATAAAAAACCCAACAAAAAGCTGAACCTATAGCAAAATCACAGAAGCCTACTCAAAGGATGCAGAAACTGTATAAAAAGAGTGCCAGAGCATATACAACTCTGATGAAGAAGAAGACAGAGATGAGGAAATTGAAGCAAAAGAACAATATGGGGAGGAGGAAGAAGATTCTAGCGACCAAGAGTACAAAAATCACGATCTTGATGATGATGATGAACGTGAAGAGAAGGCCGATATGCAGCTATTACTAAGTTTCTGGAAGGATGCAACGCTTTTTTAAGCTGCATTCCTGATGATGATGAAGAAGCCTGTTCCTAATGATTCTTTGGTAAAGCTTTATTTCTACTAGTGTCAGCGATTAGTACAGTACCATAAATTTCTGTTTTTATTTAAGGGTCCAATTCTATCAGCACATAAAAAGCTTGTAGCTGAAAAACTGCTTGAAGAGAAAATGTACATATAGCAATGAAGAAAAAGAAGGACAAACTTTTTTTTTGTGTTCACTACAATCTTCTGTTTATTTTTTCCTCCAATCTTTTGGTGGCTTGAAGAATTCATAACATTGTTTTTCTCCTCTTGTTTTCTAATTTACGTTCAATAGGCTGGATAGAAGTCACATGTAAAACTTGATAGTTTTGTGAATGCAAAGGAGAAGGAGATCATTCAAATAGCTACCAGAGGAGGTATTTTTTTATTATGCAGTTCTACAATACATATCAGAAGGAGATCATTCAAATAGCCTTGGTTGATTACTTGTGATTTTGGAAATTTCAATGGTCAAGTTTTTAAATCAGGTATTTCTTCACACTATGAATGTTTCCATTTTCTATTTAGTTTTGAGTTTAACAATTTCTTTTAGTTCACCTGAATTCAGTTATTTATAATCACCATTACTATGTCACGTCATATCATAATCTATGATTTTTATCACAGGGGGACAAAGTGCAATATTCCCAGAAAGGTTTGAATGTATCTATGATGGAAAAGGTGAGACAATGGTTAAATTTCTATCATGTCTAGTTTATTACTAGTCCTAGTTGTTTGCACAAGCAGCACATTTTATGTTTATTGATTTACATTTTATGTTTATTGATTTTAGATTATATGTTGCATGCGAGATGCCCAGTCAAATACGCCATAAAATTTGGTGACTATGCATGTTCTCGACTTTTAACCTGTAATAAGAAATAATGTTACTTGGAAGAAAGTTTCAACTTCTTTGCTGAAAATTAATGTGAAAACATATCTTAAATGCCCAAAATGTTCCACGAGCTTAATATTAATTTCAAACAATTTTGATTTAACAACTTGATAATCTGCCATCCATTTTTCTGATCTGTTCTTCGCTGGTAGGCTAAGGTAACATGATGTTGGCTATACCTATAGTTATATGACTAAGCTGGCATTTGTGTTCTTTTTATGTCATGATGTTCATGATGATGAAGAAGAGCATACTGTTTTTTTATTCATAATCATACAATATATGACTTGTAGATTTTTTAATCGCATTTTGAATGTAACTCATGCTTTTTTTCTTCCAGTATTTATTTTAACAATCTTTGAATACAAGTCAGACTTTTCTTTGGTATTTATGCAATATAAAAATATATAAGTATGCACTGAAAAATTGTTTGTGAATGATTTCATTTTGGATACAATACAACCAATGGGTTCCTATCCTATGGATTTACCTTGGTATAAAAAGATATGAAATAAATAAATCTTACGATATGTTTGGTTTCATTTTGAGTTATACATTTCCAACATACGTTGTAAAATATGAAAAGAGTGAAGGAGGAGATTTAAAATCTAAGCCATCACGACGATGAAGAGACCTCGGAGATTTAAAATCTAAGCCTTAGGTTCTAATTTTTATATTTTCACATGTATGTGTGTATGTATATATTTGTGTGTGTGTATGGATTTGACCTTTCATGCGTATAAGTCAAGAAAGTGGTTTTAGCTTCCATTTCCTTTTAGGTGTTTTAGATTGTGTAATTTTTGAATAACTTTGGTAATTTCGCTGTAGGTATCATCTTTGAATTTTGGTGGTTGAATATCATTCAAATACATTGAAAAATTAATCTGCATTTGTTGCAACCAGATAAGTTAACAAAAACCAGCTAATGAAAACAATTAAAATTTTAACATCCACCAAATGTATAAATGAGCCAGGTAAAAGGCATTGCAAAAGCCACACAAACAAAAATAAACCTACTATTATTGTCTCTTCCACTGCATGCGATAAAACATTATCCTCATCAAAAATAGCTACACAAAAAAATTGCACTGAAAAAATTGGAAACAGAATGAATTAAACGGACCACTTTCTTCAAAATTTCCTTCTGCCCATGTCAGCCATCTTATTTTTCAATTTGTCTCACCTTTTATAGTCTGTTTTGTCATGTTTTTATTTCGTTTTATTTGTTGATCGTCAAATTACAACTGGATCTGACTTCTTTTATCGCTGTTTTGACCAAACCAGTTTTGATAGATTCTTTCCTTTTGACCATAGCCAGAATCAAAACGATGGCGTTTGGAAATTTGGGGTTCTCCTTGGAACCTCAGACCTTGATATAAGTAACGTACCTCGATCAGCATTTAGAGATAGCCTTAATAGTCTACTTATAGTGTGTGTATATAAATAGAATAACATCGGTTATAGGGTTTAACAAACACATATAGCGATCCTCTGTATAATACCAAATACATCACAGCCATCCATCTCAACGGCTGTGATCTTTTCATTTTTTTTTGTTTTTGGATTATGGGCCTGCGTAGACAGCCCACTATACTTTGTATAAATACGTTACTATTCTGCAACTGAATTAGAATGTAATAATACAATTTCAATCTCAATAAAGAAAGTTGCATTTCTATCAAAATTCTAACTTGGTATCAGAGCTATTTCAATGCCCAACGGCAAGAAAAATATATTCTGATTATCCCCTTAGAAAATTTTCATCATCGGAGATTATAACCCTCTCATGATCAAAGCATCTATTCTTTCTCTCTGCCTCGCCTGAAAAACTCAAAGAGCCAGGATGCAGAAAACTTTCAGTTCTTATTGAACATCATTAAGTCAAGCGATAACCCCTGTTATTACTGCAGTGTGAAATTTATCAAGATTTCAGTTCTTGATAAACAACACAAACATTGATCTATTCTTAATTCAGATATCAGTTCTTGATTGCAATTCATCTTCATCTGCTCTATCAGTCACTATAATCATGGCTAGAGATGAAGAAAACTCAGCTACCACCTCTCCAACCACCAGAAATACCAGTAGCAATCAAATATCTAATCTGCAAATTATCAAACCAAAAGGACACTTAGCAGTGCAACTGGATGAGGATAACTACTTACTATGGAAATATCAAATTGAAACAGCCATCAGAGGTTATGGTTTAGATGAGTATATCAATGGTATGATAACCATTCCACCTATAATGGTTAAGGATGACAAAGACAATATGATACCCAATACTGAATATTCAAACTATTTGAAACAAGATAGTCTTCTCGCTTCCTGGATAATGTCATCTGTAAATGTGAGTATTTTATCTCAAATAGTTGGCTGCAAATCATCAAATGAAATATGGGAAGCCATAGAAAGAATCTTTAACTCTCAAACAGCTGCAAGAGTGATGCACTACAGAAAGCAATTTCAAAATCTGAAGAAAGAAAATATGACAATGCAAGAATATCTCACCAAAGCAAAGAACTACTGTGATAAACTTGCTTCTGCTGGACACAGAGTTTCAGAATCTGAACAAATATTAACAATCTTAAATGGTCTGGATGAAAACTATGAATCTCTAATCACAGTTCTATCATCACAGAGAACTTTACCAGATATGCAGTATGTCCACTCTACCCTTCTATCTCAAGAAGGAAGAATTGAACAAAAGAAGACTATCAATACAGACTACTCAGTAAACTTTACTACCAATTTCAAGGGAAAGGGTCAAGACAGAACTCAAACAAATCAAAGAGGTGGTCAAAATATTAGAGGCAGAGGAAGAGGAAGATGGACTGGCAATAACAGAGTCAAGTGTCAAATATGTAAAAACCAGGGCATATTGCTTCCAAGTGCTACTTCAGATTTGACCAAAATTTTATCATACAGTCAAACAATACTCAAAGAAATCACAATCCAAATGTCAATCATACTCAAACAGAAGCAAGAAATCAAGGCAGTCAGTCAAAGAATCAAAATGAATCAGACAATCAAATCAAAAATGATGACATACTACATGAAGATTGGTATTCAGATTCCGGGGCAACTAATCATGTGACAAGCAACCTAGAGAATCTCAATCTTGGAAACAAGGAATACAAAGGTACGCAATCTATTTATATTGGTAATGGTAGTTCTCTAAAAATCACACACACTGGCAATGCCAAACTTAATAGCAAAAGAGAGTTACACTTAAATAATCTTCTTAGAGTTCCTCAAATCAAAAAGAATCTAATAAGTGTTTCTCAATTTGCTAAAGACAATCAAGTTTATTTTGAGTTTTACCCAAAATTCTGTCTAGTCAAAGACTTACTGAATAAGAACACTCTTTTACAGGGTAAAATGCAAGATGGGTTATATAAATTCTCTCTAGTACAAGAAAATGAACCAAGACAGAAGGATAAATGGTGTAACTATTCAAAGACTGATGACACAACTATTTCCAACAAAGTTTTTGATACTTGGCACTGTAAACTGGGTCATCCCAGCATAGCTACTGTTAAAAATATTTTGAAAAATAGCAATATCAAATGTGAAAACATATCCTTGCCTTACATATGTCATGCATGTCAGCTAGGGAAGAGTCATAAAATACCATTTGCTAATTCATTATCAAAATACAACAAGCCTTTAGAAATGGTTGCAGTTGACCTATGGGGACCTGCACCTACTAACTCTGATTATGGAATGAATTACTACATCTCATTTGTAGACTCTTTCTCTAGATATACTTGGATTCTACTACTTAAATCAAAATCTGATGCGAAGGATGCAGTAATTCATTTCATAAGACAAGCTGAAAATCTCACAAATCAGAAACTTAAAATCATACAAACAGATGATGGGTCTGAATTTAAAACTCTAAAAGAGTATTTCTCTGAAAAAGGCATAAATCACAGAATTACATGTCCACACACATCTGAACAAAATGGCATTGTTGAAAGAAAACACAGACACATTGTTGAAACTGGTCTAACACTGCTTGTACATGCATCAATGCCTTTAAAGTTCTGGCCAGATGCATTTACAACTGCTGTGTTTCTTATAAATAGAATGCCTACAAAAGTTTTGAGGAACAAAACACCATTAGAAATGCTGCATAATACAAAACCAGACTATTCATTCCTCAAAACTTTTGGATGCTTATGTTATCCATATACCAGACCATATAATCAACATAAGTTAAGTTTCAGATCATTACCTTGTACTTTTCTTGGATATGCCACTAGTCAAAAGGGATATAAATGTCTTACAAATGAAGGAAAAATAATTATATCAAGGCATGTTGCATTTAACGAATGTATATTTTTCTTCACTAGTAAAGACACAAAAACCACTCAAAAAATTATAGTGCCAAGAAATTTCTACCACCCATACCTGTATGGAGAAAGGATGAATCTAAAGGTACTGAAAATCATGAAAATACACCATCAAACCTTCAACACACAGTGCCCATTGAAGGGCCAGGTCAAGGTGATGAAACAAACTCATTTAGCAATGAGTTTGAAACCGTGAATCTGAAGATAAGAATAATGATCAAGGCAACAGTCCACTTCCAGAAAGCAGTAACACATCACCTGCACAAGAAGGACATCACATGATTACAAGATCAAAACATGGGATATTCAAACCAAAAATCTACACTGCCAATATAAATGACAAGGAACCAATCAACTATGATGAAGCTACCAAAAGCAACAAATGGAAATAAGCCATGGATAAGGAATACAATGCTTTAATCAAAAACAAAACATAGAGATTTGTTCCAGCACCAACAAACAAGAATATTATAGGCAGTAAGTGGACATACAGGTTGAAGACTTCACTAGATGGTAAGAATGTCAAATACAAAGCCAGACTTGTAGCCAAAGGATACTCTCAACAGTATGGATTTGACTTCTCGGAAACTTTTTCACCAGTAGTCAAACCAGCCACTATTAGAATCATTCTAACTATAGCCCTACACTATGAATGGGATATAAGACAGCTTGATGTAAATAATGTTTTCCTAAATGGAGAGTTACAAGAAGAAGTCTATATGCAGCAATCCCAAGGTTATATTCAAAATGACAAAAAAAAATTCGTCTGCAAACTTCATAAAGCAATATATGGTCTCAAACAGGCACCTAGAGTATGGTATGAAAAGTTAAAAGCTACTTTAATTTCTATGGGATATCAGGTATGCAAGTCTGACAACTCTATTTACACAAAGATAAATGAAAGGTATATCACTTACATACTTGTATATGTTGATGACTTTATAGTCACAGATAATAACAAAGAAGAAATAAAACATGTTATCAACATGTTAGACAAAACCTTCTCCATTAAAGATTTAGGCAAACTATATTATTTCTTAGGCATAGAAGTTATCACTACTCCTGACAAAGGACTTATCCTTAGTCAGCAAAAATATATTTCTGAAATATTAAGTAGAGCTAAAATGCATGAAGCTAAGCTAATGCCCACACCGATGACAAGTAATCTACACTTGTCTAAATACAAAGGAGAACAAATTGATAATGTAAAACCGTACAGGAGTATAGTAGGTGCTTTGCAATATGTAACTGTAACTAGACCTGATATATCTTTTGCTGTGAATAAAGTTTGTCAATGTATGCAGAGACCACTAGATTTACACTGGAAAGCAGTGAAGCGAATACTCAGATTTCTCAAAGGAACATCAAATCAAGGAATTAAGCTAAATAAAAGAAGAGACTTATCATTCAAGGATTTGCCGATGCAGACTGGGCCTCAGATTGTGATGACCGGAGATCCACAACCGGACACTGCATATTCTTAGATGGAAACCCTGTCTCAGTGTGCCAAAAAGCAACCTACTATCTCACGCTCTAGCACTGAGTCCGAGTACAGAAGCATCGCATCAGCCACTGCCGAAGTAATGTGGACAGAAGCCCTAATTCATGAACTAGGGATCAGACTTTCATGCAAAACCATCATTTGGTGCGACAATTCTAGCACGGTAGCTCTTTCAGCTAATCCAGTTCTGCATGCTCGAACGAAGCACATCGAGATTGATCTGTACTTCGTCAGAGATCAGATTACAAAAGGCAAACTCGAAGTTAATCATCTTCCAGCCTCTAATCAGATAGCTGACATATTTACGAAAGCTTTTTCACGTAAATACTTTGAAGATCTGAGGAACAAACTTTGCATCAGAGATATTTCAGAAGCAAGAAGAAGAGAAGAGGAAGAGAAGAAACCCTAGCCGCATTTGAGAGGGGGAAAAAGAATAACATCGGTTATAGGGTTTAACAAACACATATAGTGATCCTCTGTATAATACCAAATACATCACAACCATCCATCTCAACGGCTGTGATCTTTTCATTTTTTTGTTTTTGGATTATGGGCCTACGTAGACAGCCCACTATACTTTGTATAAATACGTTACTATTCTGCAACTGAATTAGAATGCAATAATACAATTTCAATCTCAATAAAGAAAGTTGCATTTCTATCAAAATTCTAACTTATATGAAGTTGCATGGACAACAATAACATTTAGTGGTGGGTATATATCTCAGGCTAAAAATGCTCAACTCAAGAACCTTTAATCTGATTAACTATTTCATTTCTTAAATTCACTGAAGCAGCTAACTGTCAATATTCGTTTTATTACATATATGACTCGAATGATAAATTTTGATTATTGTTGTGCATTATGCCACCTATATTCAATCTTTTTGCACAAAAAATGTACATTATGCTAGGTATTTTTGTTTTATCGTACAAAAGATATATACCCCATAGATCGTATATGGAACGTTCAAATTCATAAAATATTCGGCAAGTGAAAACTGCCACAAACATACAGAAATTGAAATATTTCTTTTGAGCTTATACATGAATAGGGCTACATCTTATATTGCCATTTACCTATTGTTCTATTTCATGTGAGATTTAAGTTATATGTGCCACTAAAAATCATGTTATTCTTTTTATGGTTTCCAGGATTAAAAGGACAAGGGAATAAGCCTTTAGCAGTATACGCAAAAACACCAATGTTCGGTTCTTTCAAGGCATGGGTCTATTTCTCTTATTCAGATCTCGTCATTATTTTTGTTATTTAGTATTTCAAGTAATTAATTTATTCTTGTATGTTCCATCAGTGTTGAAAATTTTGACTTGCTCTAATCTTCTATCTGGCCGCATTTATTATTGTTTGTCCTTAAAATTATCATGCCATGCTACCATTTTATTGACTTATTTTTTGGCACTGACTGTGACTATTTCTAGTAAAATTCTATACTCTGATCGTTTGTTTGTTTTGCTGCGCATGTAAAAATAGTCTAAATTTATGTTAAGTAAATAATAATAGTTAGAATATAGACGGTTCATGCCTAATCTCACTGTAAATTTGATTTGTGAAAACAACATAAAAGTACTGTGTAGATACTCCAAGTTCTCAGACATCTGGTGGCTTGTAGCAGAAAATATTGTAATTTAAATCAGATGTCGAGTTATGGGATTAGATATTTAATCGGATTTTTGAGGGCAGTTTTGCCCATGTTGCTGTGTATTGTTTATGAAGGTTTCAAGGGGCAAACTGGGTATTTGTCAGGATGAAAATTCTCCCTATATAAGCTATTTTCAGAATTTAAAAGGTTAAGGGTGTATTCAAATTATATTAGGGTTTTTCCAATCTAATTTCATCAATTTCTAATCTCCACAAATCAAGTTTTATAGAATTTTGGTGGTTATCGTAATCAATTTCTTGTACTCTTTCATTGTTAGCAATAAAAAAGCTCTTCTTAAAGTTGATGTACACGAGCACAACGTAAGTGGTGATTTGGTTATTGCTTTCTTTTATTGCTTATTTGGAGTGCGATTTGGTTTTATTTGGATTAGATTGAGATTTGGTATGGAGATATTGATGTTTATTTTTGTACACCTTACAATGATCTCCTATTTCCGTGGCATTTTGAGTTTGGATTAGAGTGATCTCGAATTCGAATTTATAATATTTGGTATCAGAGTTTTGGTGTTTGTAGGGTGTTTGTAGAAATGCCTGAATCGGATAATAACTCGGATGGTCTCTCAATGGTTGGCCCAAATAATGTGGCACTGTAAGTACGTGGATCATATATAGTTTTGGGTTCACAATTGGTTATAGACAAGTGAAATTGCGGTAATGATATTGAAAAATGGCAATGGAAGATAAAAGAGATTCTTAGGCGAACTCGTGTGTATCGGATTGTGTTTGACACACATTTGTTTCCCACGGACATCTTGGATGTTGAGAGAGGAAATAGAAGAGTACGCATTCGCTATGCTTCAACTTGCTATGGGTGAGAATGTAATCTTCGAAATTAGTGGTGAGACTACCACCGAGGGTATTTGAGATAAGTTGGAGGAGGGTACTTCGCTAAGGACGCACTTGATACCTTTAATGGTTTGTTAATGAAGATGAAGGCGTTAAACTTATAGATTGAGAAAGAGAAAAGGCGATGATCTTGTTATATTCATTGCCGGACCGTTATATGAGTTTCTCAAATAGCTTGAACTATATTCAGGATAATTTGACTCTTAGTAATGTTAAAGTGGGTCTTCATAGTGAGGAGTTGCGGGATCAATTGAAGGAGTTGAGTGATAGTAGTAATGGTGCTAGTAGTAGTCACGTTTGTTTGTGGGGAAGGAAAGAAATGAGAAGAAGGGGAATCGTGGGCGTTCTAGATCAACGAAGCCCGATTGGAGAGGAAAGGCGAAGGAAAGAAACAAGTGTTTTATTTGCAGGAACCCCCATCGTTGGAAGAATGGGTGTCCGGATAAGGATAAGAAGAAGAATGATGTAGCATCTTCATCGGCGGTGGTGGAGAGTGATGTTGGGGAGGTAGATGAGAATGTATCAATGGCGATAAGATCGGATGTTTCAGATGGCGAATGGATGCTCTATTCGGGTGCGTCTTGTCATATGATGTCGAAAGATTTTTTTTTATATCGATAAAAAGGGAAATTCAATTTTTATGGATAGTGGTGCTATTTGTACATCAATGAGCATTGGTTTCGTATACATTCGTATGTTTGATGGAGTAATTTGTACGTTCACTAATGTACGCTATGTTCCGGGTCTTCATAAATATCTTATTTCCTTGAGTGCAATTGGATTCTTTGGAATGTAAAATTACTATAGATAACAATAGCTTGCGGGTTTCAAAGGGTGCACTTATGGTGACGAAAGGTGCTAGAACTTATGGTTTTATTTGCTTAATAGTGACAGCTCTCGTGGTTTGGATGTGACAAGGCTGTGGCATTTGAGGTTCGGTCATGTCTCGAAGAGGAGTTTGGATATTTTTCGAAAGAGGGAGTTGATTGATGGACAGAGTTTCAGCAAACTTGAGTTGTGTGAGGAATGTGTCATGGAGAAGCAAACAAAGTATCATTCGGTGAAAGAAAGCATGATTCGAGAGATGTTCTTTAGTATGTTCACTTGGATATTTGGAGGCCGGCAGCAGTAGTTTCTTTGGGTGGAGCTCATTATTATATTTCTTTTATTGATGAATTTTCTCAAAAAGTATGAGTGTATGTAATGAAGGCCAAGTCGGAGGCATTTGCAAAGTTCAAAGTTTGGAAGGCTCTTGTTGAGAATGAGAGTGGAAAGTCTTTTAAGGTGTTAAGGTCCGACAATGGCGGAAAGTATGTTTTCGGAGAATTCTTTGATTTTTGCAAGCATCAGGTATCCAGAGGCATTTTACTATATCGGGGAGCCGCTATCTAATGGTGTTATGGAGAGAATGAACCGTACTCTACTTGAGAAAGCTCGATGCTTGAGATTGACATCCGAGGGAAGTGTAGAAGGGGAAGAGCATTGAATTGAGCTATCTTCGTGTGTTTGGTAGTTCAGTTTATGTGCATGATCCGAGAAATGATAAGCATGAGCCTAGAGTTTTCAAAGGGGTCTTTCTTGGTTATATGGACATGTCAAAGGCTATTGGATTTGGAATCCGAAAACAAAGAAGGTTGTGAATTCTTGTTATGTTACTTTTGTTGAGTGGACTTTGTTTAAGGAGAATGAGAGCTTATTGGATGTTCTGGATTTGGTTCGTGATGAATCAAAGGAAAATGAAGTTCCATTTTTCATCTAAGGAGTAAAGTTGTTGGAGATGCTTGTAAGGAGGAAGTGGTTGATAGTACATCACATAGTCCATATGTATTCTCTAGTAGTGTTGGTGCTGTGCACAATTCTAGAGACGATTCGGTTCAAGGTGGAGCCGAAAGGAGTTTGGGTGATAATATTGCTACTCGAGTTGGTTGTCATGTCATAAGACCATCTGAAAGATATGATGATTGGAAATATCTTAGCTTTTGTGAAAATTTGGACTATACTCTTCATGTAGTTCAATATGAGCCGATGGACCTTGATGACATCGTTGATTCGAGTGATAGCTCGAAATGGATTTGTGCTATGAAGGAAGAGATCTTCGTTGTAGAATTAAATTTGGATTTGGTTCCACTTCCTAAAGGAAACCGTGCTATTCGGTGTAAATGGATATACAAGGTGAAGGATGACGAGAGGTACAAAGTAAGATTAGTGGCTAAGGAGTTTGCCCAAAGGAAGGGAAAGTACGACTAGATTTTTGCACCGGTTATGCGTCATACTTCAATCCGGATATTGCTTGCTATAGTAGTTATTCATGATTTAGAATTGGAGCAACTTGATGTGAAAATCGCCTTCTTACATGGTGAATTGGATAAAGACATCTAAGTGGAGTAACCGGAAGGTTTTGTCATAGATTGTAAGTCAAATTTAGTTTGCAAGTTGAAAAAATCACCATATGGTTTAAAGCAATATAGGTGATTTGATCAATTTATGTTTGAATGATTTTGATAGAAGCATCGTATATATTTCAAGAAGTTGTAATATAATTGTTGGGTGTATTAACTCTTGTATGTGGATGGCATGCTCAATGTTTCTAGAGATAAAAATGAAATCAATAAGTTAAAAATGAGTTTAAAATCATCATTTGGTATGAAAGATCTTGGAGAGGAAAAGAAAATCTTGGGCATCGAAACAGAAAGAAATCGAAAGTGTTCTGAATTGAAATCGACAAAATAGGAATATATATAAAGAAAGTGCTTTGCCTATTTAGCATGAACAATGCAAAAGCGTCTAATACACCTTTACCTTTGCATAATGAAGCTTTCGATTAAGGGATAACCTAACTATGAGAATGTCAAGGCTTATATGGCAAGAGTGTCATATGCAATTGCGCTTGGAGTTTAATGTATGCCATGGTGTGTACAAAGCCCGATATTGCAATTGTAGTCGGGATGGTTAGTCGGTACGTGGGTTATCTGGGAAAATTGTACTGGAAAGCCATGAATGTTATTTTGAGATATCTTAGAGGCACTTCATTCCATTGTTTTTGGCGGTGGTGATGTGATGAATTGCAAGTTGGTTGGTTATTGTGATTCAAACTACGTCAGTAATAGGAATAGGAGAAAATCAACTTTCAGGCACGTCTTCAACTACTATCCCTTTCCTTTTGGATTAGTTGCATAGTTTTTGTGTAGTTACCTTGTCATATGACATACTTATGTATATTATTTTGTGGTGACTGATGTATGTATATATTGCGGTTGTAATACCACTTCTGACACCATATTATATCTGATGTATATGTATGTATCCGACCGTGTTTGATGTTCTGTGACCTTTATTATCATTTATATTGTGTTTTGTTCTGAACAGACCCTGTAGCCACCATAGTTTTGTAGTAATCATTTATTGGATATGTCGAACCACTTGAGAAAGGAAAAAAATTGAAGCACCAAATCGACGTATTTAATATGTATTTAAGACAAAACTATGGATGGTCGCTCCTAACTAGGCCTATTCTTCGTATTAGCAGACAGTATTACTTAGTAATACTCTTTATTAATGTGAGTCTCGGGATGGCACGTCACAGCTTCTTTTGGTCGTATGATCATAAGTTGAAGATCGAGATTACGAACCTTAGTTGCTTTATCCACCATGGTGGTGGCGTTGATAGCCGCGACGGAGGCGAAAAAGAGAGCGCTATATTTAAGGCGATTGTTATGTGACTTGGGTTTTAAACACAATAGTATCGATGTTTAATGTGATGGCTAAAGTGTTATATATTTTGCAGAGAATTTGGCTTTTATCTCTTGGATTAAGCACATTGAGGTGAGTGAGTCTTTCTTGCTAGGTGCCACGGGTTGACACGGTTGAAGGAGTAGTTGGTTTATTGACGATAAAGAGTATCAGTGAGAGATTGTGATTCTATCTTCTTGGTAAGTACATGTTTGCACTTCTAAATATTTTTTATATTTTGGTATGATGGTTTTGGATTTGGATACTTTCAGCACTTCGTTAGCAGACGGTGGCCTTGTCGTAGCTCGTTGGCAGAGTGTAATGGGTGATGGCTTTGTTGGAGCTCATCGGGAAAGTATTCAAGCGTGTTTGGTAGAAGGTAGAGGTGGTGATGGTTTGATACCATTTTTTGGGTGTATGAAGATGGATATATTGTCGAGGTGGGATGTTGAATTTATGCGACACTATATGGAGAGTTGAAGAGGTTGGAAATGTCTTGATAATGGCGAAGACAGTTAGTCAACCGCAGCTCGAAAGCTTGTGATATCACATTTTGAAGCAAGAGGGTTCTATGTTGTTCACATCGTATCAGTTCATATGTCTGAGTTGGTGTTCTCATACATCTGAGTAGCAGGTCAGACGTCTGAGAAGACCACTCAGACGTGTGAATTGGGTATTTTATGGACCAAAGAGCAAATGATGTATTTTTCGACACTTTCAAACATCTAAGCAAGGGACTCAAACGTCTGGTTGCCTGTAGCAAAAAAATATTGATTATTGAAATCGGACGTCTAAGTTATGGAATCAGACGTTTGATCGAATTTTGAGGGCAGTTTTACCCATGCTACTCTATGTTTTTTGTGAAGGCTTCAAGAGGTAAACTGGGAATTTGCCAGGACAACAATTCTACCTATATAAGCTATTTTCAAAGTTCAAAGGATTAAGGATTTATGCAAATTGTAATAGGGTTCTATCAATCTAATTTCTTCACTTATTAATCTCCACAAAACAAATTCTATAGAATTTTGATGATCATTATAATCGATCTCTTGTATTCTTTCATTGTTAGTAATAAAAATGCTCTCCTCAAAGTGGATGTAGAGTAACGTTGTGTTAGTGGAACCATTATAAATCCTATACATGATTTACTTTCGTTATTGCTTGCTTTATTACTGTTTGGATTGTGATTTTGTTTTATCTGGATTGGACTGAGATTTGATGTCGAGATATTGATTGGTTGTTTTTGCACATCTTACAATTCTCTTGTTTCTGCTGCGTTTGGAGTTTGGATTATAGTAATGTCGAATTCGAATTTCATAACAATACTTACGATGTGTATAATGAATACCTATAATCTATATGTGCAATGTAAATATTGTTATATTTCTTTGTGTAGGTCACTGAATCTGATGTTAAACAAAGTGAGCAAAAACCTGGATGAGCCCATTTACATGACAATTGCATGCTTGCCGATTCAAAATTCAAGGAATGGAATGAAATGCTTGTAAGCATTTGTTCATAATGGTTTTCATTATCTTTTATTCTGCTACTTGCATTATTAACACTATAGAATATCTGAACAAATGGAATGCATTTATCTAACTGCTATGGTTTTTGGGATTCTGATGCTGGAAGTGATGATGAAGCGGTGCATATGGAGAGCTCTTCAGACGATGACTGAATGAGCATGAAACATTGGAGGTAAATTCTCAGTTGAACGATGAACTGATTTTATAATGCAACCAGCATAGATCAAAGTGAAATCAAATTTCTTTCAGAGCTTTTCACTCCATGAATTGATTTATTGTCGGTTTACTTGTTTGGTAGGAAATTTATTTCAAGCATAGGTAATCCTATTAAAACCTCGAAATTATTTTATAATTTTCGTTTTTATTCATATGTTGCTATATTATACATCTCCCTGTTCTTGCCCATTACATCCCATTATACCTTTCCCTTATATATTAACTTCACAAACATCACTAGAATCGCTATGCAAACCCATTCAAGTTAGCATATGAAAATAGTTCTATTTTGCCTAAAAAGTCACTTTTACACACTCCACAAACTTTTGTAGTAGAGTTCTTCGGGTTCGAATAAAGCCAAAACTTTACCCATTACTTTTGTAGTATTGTGTGCAAAATATGTATTGAACACCATTTTCCTCGTAGACATTCTTCTTCATTTCAGTTGTCATCATTTAAAACTGGAAATTTATGACAATTACAATAGTACTTTAAGCTAGTTTCCCTTTTATTTGGGATTTTTTTCTTTAATTTGGCCTTGTTTTGAAAACTATTATCACAAGTAGCCTAGTTTTAGAACTACTTTCGTTTGTAGCCCTGTTTTGGCTAGCACAGCGTTGAGCTGGCCAAAACATACTAGCACCTTCCAAAAGGCGCCAGTGTATTTTTCTTTGTTGGTTTCTTGTTGGCGACTTTTGAAGAGTAGCCAACTGGACTTTTCAAAAGTCGCCAACAAATTTTTAAGTGGATAGCATGTTGGCGACTTTTCAAAAGTTGGCAACTTTTCAAAAGTTGCCCATATGGGGCTCTGTTACAAAATGGAACCCCCTCTTCTCCTCTCATCATTTCCTCTTTCTTCAACTTCTACACAAAACCCAAACCCTTTAATTTTTACACTTTTTCCACCAAACTTTAAATATCAACCAAATTTAGTAATTTTTTTTGCAAATTGGAAGATGGCAAGCTCTTCATCGCGGGATGATCCTGTAGGTATGGTTATTAAAAAAAATTCTAACTTTACGGTTTTCAAAAAAAGGGCAAAGTATAGTTTTTAAGATTTATAAATAATCATTGATTGTAGAGATAACTAAAGTTAGGTGGAATCATTATTACATTGTCGAAATACAATGCCTAAATTCATAGTTTTGAATTTGGAAAATAAATGTGAATATCTAATTCTTGTACATGTGTAGATTACTTGAATCTCCTGGATCAATCGATGGTTCTGTATTATATTTGCAAGAACGTCATCGAACGAATAATCCTGAATTCGTCGCGACAAAATTCTTAGTTTTGAAATCCAAATATTGATTGATATTGTCTGTTATATGTTGATACCATTTTGTGATATTTTGACAATGCAATACTACAGACGGGACCATAGACCATTCGCCTAAATTAAAGAGAGTAATATCCGCTCATCCAGGCGTTCTACAGTTGCTAAACCATAGGCCATTCGTCTAAATTGAAGAGAGTAACATCGGCATTACTCTTTTGCCTCGAATGCATTGCCCTCATCGTGGCACAAATCAACTCTACCTTCTTAGTAGCTTCTTCTACCAAATTAGGTCCTAACACAAGTCTATCGCTCATGTCCATCCATCATACCGACGACTTACACATCACATACAATGCCATAAACGGTGCTATCTCAATACTCGACCAATAACTATTATTATAGGAAAACTCTACCAGATGCAAATAATCTTCCCAAGATACTCCGAAATCCAAGATGCATGCTCTCAACAAATCCTTGAGTACACCGTTCGCCCGATCGGTTTGTAGATGGTTAGCGTGCTCAAGTTCAACTCATTACCTAATGCACTCTACAGACTTCTTCAGAACTCGCTGGTAAACATTGGGTCTCTATTGCTAAGATTCTACTCGGTATCCTAGGTAGTCTTACCACATTCTTCGTATATAGCTTTGATAATCTAACTGTCGTCCTCGTCGACATTACCAGAATAAAATAGGCCCTCATATTCAATCTAGCAACTATCACCCAAATGCTATCATTTTCTATCCTCGACCTCGGCATCCTATAAACAAAATCCATAGACAATGAATCCCACTACCAGTTCGGTACTTCCAAAGGTGGAAGTAAACCGCTAGCCTTTTAGTGATTAGCTTTAATTTGCTAATAGGTGAAACACTTCTTCACACATTTTCCTCTACTGTCTTCATACTTCCCTAAAAGAAGACTCTCTTCATATCATGATACATCTTCGCACCTACGGGTTAGTAATGAAATTCGATCGATGACTTTCATCCAAGAATTGCTTTCAAAGTTCTCCTACATCCAAAATGCACAATCCCCTTTCTTTATAAGCTATCCTTTCGAGTCAATCTAAAATCCTTTCAAATCCACAACATCCACCCTATCTCTAATTGCCTCATCCTTTCTGCAATTAGCATGGTCCCCTCTCTACATTGCGGCAATCCTATCCATAAGTGATGGACGTACCCTCAAACTTGCTAACCCACCCGGATTCTTACTCGATCAAGTATTCCGCCTATAATGCACTCCGTAAGAGGCTAGCATTTCTAATGTTTTCCATTATTCAATCGTGGCAAACACTTCATTCTAATGCTTCCCACGTGAAGCCTCAGCAATCTTGTTCCTTTTTCCTAATGCATATCCCAAAATCATGTGTCATCAAGAATTCCAACCATCTCTATTGCCTCATGCTCAACTCCATCTAATATAATAAATACTTAAGGAATCTGTGATCCGTATACAACTCAAACCATTCTCCTAATAAGCAATTCCTCCAAATTTTCAGTACGAACACCACTGTTACCAACCAAGTCATGAGTCATAAATCTAACTTCATGTAGTCTCAGCTGCCTTAATGCATAAGCTATTACTCGCCCTCTTTGCATCAGCATTGGGCTTATTCCTGTTTCACATGCATTGATATACACTGCCATATCCTAATTCCCTTCAAGCAAGATCAAGACAAGGGTATTCATTAGTAACCTCTTTAACTCTTAGAATGATCCTTCACACTTATCAATCTATACGAACATCTCATTCTTCCTAGTCAACTTAGTCAAGGGTGCTGCTATACACGAGAAATCCCTAACGAAACTACAGTAATAGCCAGCCAATCTAAAGAAACTTCTCATCTCTGTATCCGTCTCTAGCCTCTTCTAAACATTAGTAATTTCTATCTTTGATGGATCTACTGCCAATCCATTCTCTATAACAACAAGCCCGAGAAACTCCACTTCCTATTTCCAAAAATGGCACTTCAAAAATGTTTCCTTCAACTTGTGTTGTCTCAATGTCTCTAACACCAATCTCAGATGGACTTCATGGTCTTTCTCATTCTTATAGTGTACCATAATATCATTGATGAAGACCAACGTAAATCTATTGAACTGATCGTAAAAGAGTCTGTTCATAAGATCAACAAAGGACGTAGGGGCGTTGGTTAGTTCAAACGGCATCACCAATTGCTCGTATGTACTGTACCTCATTCAAAGCATCAATGGAATACTATTTTTCGATACTCTCAATTGATGGAAGCCTATTGCCAAGTCTAGTTGTAAGAACACCCAAGCTCCACTCAACTAATCAAACAAGTCATCTATCTTGGGCAAAGGATAATGATTCTTCATCGTTAGCTTATTCAACTTTCTTTAATTAATACACATATGTAAAGATCCATCCTATTTCTTCACGAATACCATGAACGCTCCGGACGACGAACTACTCGACCTAATGATACTTTTACCCTCGAGTACCACTAATTGCTTCTTCAATTCTTTCATCTCCTTGGGTGGCATTTTAATAGTGGTTTGATAATAGGTCGTGGCCCTAGCATCAAATTTATTTGGTATTTGATTGACTTTCTTGGTTGTAATCTTGTTATAGGTTCGAAAACATATGCAAATTCTTGGACTGCACATATTCTACTGATTCGATCATTTGGATCTTCCATAGCATATACAATCAAGTGCAACTTCCCCTTCACAATGTCCAAAGTTATCAAAATTCTTTCGCCTCCTTTTGAATTCCATACGCAATAATCCTATCCACACAATGAATCCTTGCATCATAACGCACTAACTAGTCCATATCCAAAATCACCTCGTACCGTATGAAGTCAAACACACATAGGTTGCAAACAATAAATGTCCATACAAGTCAAAATCTAGGTCAATGCACTGTAATTCGATAGTGGCATACCCATTGATCAGATCAATCAGTCACACTCAAGAACGTTAACAAATAGGCAGTGTCTAATTCAAACCTATCAACCCAATTTCTCAAAATGAAAGAGTGAGTAGAACCACTATCAAATAAAGCTCTAACCGATATAATGGAAATCAAAATCGTACCTCCAATCACATCCTTTCCTTTCTCCTTCGCAGCCGGTCTAGACGAAGGTCCTTCCAAAGCACAAATCTTTGCCCGCTTAGCTTTCGAGTAATCCCTCTCCTTATGACCTTGCCTATTACAGATAAAGTAGTTAGCATGTCCATGTTCTCCGACTGGATACACTTAGGGAATAGTGCCCCTTGTGGTCGTAGTTCAAATAAGTGACATCAGATATATTCGGCTTCTAAGTCCTTCTTCCATAAGTCCTTCCTCCCTTTTGATTCTTCCCGCCCTTCTGATACAGATTGAATCTTTTCATCTGCCCATCCTTAGGGTCTAACATCATCTTTCCTCTTTTCCTGGAACAAGCGGTCATGACTCCTCACCATATCCATATCAGATGGATCCAACAAATGAGCCATCGCTTTATTATTTATCCCCTTCCTCAAACGTTTTATGAACTTCTCATTATTTCTCAGTGGATTGTTGATATTCTCCCTTCCATACTTTGAAAATGTATTAAAGCCATGAATGTGCTCTACCAAAGTCATCTCTTCCTACTTCAAGTCAACGAACTCCTTACCCAAAGCACTTTTATGAGACTTGAGGATAAATTGAGCCTTGAATCGCTCCTTAAACTACTCCTTTTCTCTATAAATATACTTACCTGTAGAACGAAAATGGGAATTTTTCACATTTCAAAAATAAAAAAATCATTTCCCCACTATAAGTCATGACTCTTGATTCGTTAGCTTTGTATGCTTGAAAGCTACATCTCTGTGTGCTCAAAATCTCGTGCATCGTCATTTGGTGGGTAGCTGATTTCGGGCGGTGGAGCTAGTGTTTGTTTTAGTTGGTGTTTTAGGCATTGTTAGGCTAACTAATGTATGGATTCGGGTTAGTCGAAGGTTTGTGCATCGTCGGCTGTGTTTTGATGTTGGGCGGTTCGTGTATGGGGATCGTGACGGTAGCAGCGATGAGGCCAATAGAAGCACGTTGTGTTTTGATAGGGGATGGGAGGTGTGGGTTTTAGGGTTTAGGGGAGTCAAGTTCGTGTAGAGTGATGCGTTGGCGAAGACAGACTGGAGAATCATCGAGTATTTCTTCGTATCACTACAATTGTGCACGGCCATAATTGGGTTGCTAGGTTTCACTATGCACCTTTGATAAGAAGGAAGAAGAAAATTATTAATTTGGGTTAAGTAAAGTAATTAGTCTTATTTAATTAATTAACTAAATTAAAATCTTATAAATCAAATAACTTTTGCATACGAGGTCGAATTCGAACTTCATTTTTTGTGTTGGACTCATAGTGACGATGGCTACACAATGGAGTTGGTTTTGTTGGATTTGAAGCTTATTAGAATTTATGCTAAAATCGAATGGTCGTTCGGTTTTAGTCTAAATCAGAAAGCTTCGATGGAAATTGGAATCAATGTGAGTTTAAATCACATTCAATTTTACTATATCATATCTATGGTGTTATAAGTTATTGATGATTGCTTGGATGTTAGTTAAATTGTTTGATTGTTTGGTTGAATTACCATTTGGGAAATGGATGACATATTAATTTGATTGTTACGAACCCATATGATTATATATATTATCCGCAACCATTGTTTTGTAGGAAAAATTTATAGAGAGACCTTAAGGGGCTGCTCACCAATAATTATTTATTTACATCCTTATGCTATTATATTGATGTTTAATTGAAATACATATTGATATTCCGTTTAAATTATTTAAATGTCGCTGTAGCGATTTTCGCTATACCGTCGTTTATCGACTTTCATCCCCAAAACCTTGTCGTATGTTTTGAACTCGAGCTTGTGTTTTCACTAAAGAGGATTTCAAAATTCGTTAATCATTTTTTATTAATGATGATTTAAAGTAATCAATCATTTTAACTAATGATTTTGAAATTAATTAACCAATTTAATTAATGATGTTTAAAGTTGGTTGATCTTTTAATTTAAATGAGATTGGATTTAATTAATCATTTTAACTAATGATTATTTGAGTTTAATTAATTATTTTAACTAATGACATTTGAAATTAATAATCATTTTAATTAGTGATATTTAAAAGTAATTAATCACTTTAATTAATGATGTTTGATTTTAATTAATCATCCTTATTTCTAATATTTGAATGTAATTAATCATTTTAATTAATGATTTTTAAAATTTATTAATATATTTTAAAAATCAGATTCGAATTTAATTAAGTCATTTTAGTTAATGATTTTGAACTTTAATTAACCATTTTAGTTGATGATTGTTTTAAATTTAATTAATTATTTTGACTAATGATTTTTGACGTTTAGTTTACCATTTTAACTAATAATGGTTTATGCGTAATCAATCATATTAACAAATAATGTTCTAATTTATCATTTTAGCTAATGATGTTTGAACTTAATTAATCCGATTAATTAACGATTATTGGAACTTAATTAATTGTTTTAATTAATGGCATTCAAAAATTATTTAATCATTTTAATTGATGATGGTTGAGATTAATCTTTAATTCTAATTAATGATTCTTTGGATTTTTTTAAATAGTGATATTTAAAGTTAATAAATTGATTTAATAAAAGTGATTAAAGTAAATTAACATTTATAATAAAAATGTTTTAAGTTAATTAACTGATTTAGTGTTTTTAAAGTTGTTAAATTGATTTAATAAAGATTTTAAAGTTAATTTACCGACGATATGAAAGTGTTTGGTAATAATTAATTATTTTATTAAAGATAATGGATTTGTTTGTTTAAAATAGATTACAAATGTGATTGATTATCTTTCAGGATAATCAATATTGTTTTAAATTTATGAAGGCATTTAAATTGTTTTTATCTTTCGGGATGATAAATATTGTTTTAAATATATAAATAATGGTTTATATATATGGGAAATTCCTTCAAAAAAATTATTTATAAATAAAGCTAGGTATAAATTATTTAGGGTTTATAGTAAACAACGTTTAACGACATTTATTTTTGACCCTTGTTTAATACACTTAATATTATAAAATATTTCTTTCAGGAGAACTTTTTAAAAGGTATTCCTAAAAGTGTTTTACCAATATTGTAATATGGAAATCAAGCACAAGTTCAAGTTTTAAAAGTAAAGTTCGATTCGATTATGAAAATGTAATTTTGTAAATGATATTGCTTATATGGAAAGGATCTAGTTATACTTTTAATGCTAAACATGAGGCTTAGGCTTGTTTCTATCTTGAAGGTTAAAAATATCGTCAAGGTGATGCCAAGAGGTAACAATACCTCAACTTGCCTTGCTGCATTTTCAATCGAGGGATGGCATTTGTTTGGAATCGACGAGTAGGGTTGGACATATGATATTTAATTTCCATATATGATCATTTTAATTATCTCTAATAGTTGATTTATTAATTATCGAATTCACTTTCTTCATGGTGTATCATCATCTTAAAAATGATTTACTGCTCTTTGAGCTTTGTTATTCTTTGTCGGAAATGACTAAATAAAAGCGCGCATTTTTA
Organism: Allium cepa; assembly: GCA_030765085.1. Taxonomy (NCBI): domain Eukaryota; kingdom Viridiplantae; phylum Streptophyta; class Magnoliopsida; order Asparagales; family Amaryllidaceae; genus Allium; species Allium cepa. The sequence goes on along the minus strand of CM060937.1, from coordinate 570,948,800 downwards.
GGGGCCATGTTATGTGTGGTTTCTCCCCTTAGGGTATTTTCACATCCCATCTAGATTTTGGCATGCCATCACCTTAAAACGGTTAAGATTTAGATGTGAAATACTTAGATTCTCTGTAAGGTTTGGTGGAGTACAGCTTGGAGTTCCCGGGGTTTTCAAGTATATTTCTAGAGGTATACTTCTTTTAAGGGGGATGCACCCTCCTAGTCATTTGTTGGAAATTTTCCTTTCCTTATTTGATTCGAACCTTTTAATATGTGTTTCTTTAATTGAAACGAGAAGAGTCAACCCCACTTCGCGGTGTTTAATTATTGATTTTATACATTCTATCAAGTTTGGACTGTTACCTTATTTTGTCCATTCTATCAAGTTTGAATTTTTCTCGGATTATTTTAATGCTTTCAAGTTTGGTTTTTAATATTATTTATGACCATTCTTATTTGGATTTGTTCCTTGATATTTATCTCTACCATTGCCTGTATGGATGTTATTCTTATGAGGTATAAACCCCTTCCGCGTTAGCAGTGTGGTCTCATTGAACTTTAATATGTTTTTCATTATTTGAGTTATCTCATGTTGGTATTTCCAGACTGATCCAGGTGTTATTTAATTATAATGCTCAGATCAAACCGAGTATTTTTCCTAGGTTGTTTTTTGTGTTATAGAGATCTTGGAGAGGAGTTGGAGGATAACCTATCATAGTTTTTTATTTTCTACTGTATTATATAGTATCCATATCAGCAATTGCAAGGTCAGGATTTTATAACTGTCCAGCTGATAAGGTTTATTTTTAACTTTGATGTACTTTGTATTTTAGAGCAGTAGCTTTTAATGTCCTCATTATATTATATGTTGTCGACTCCGCTGGGAGATTACATTTTTCTCTGTTCTCTGTAGTTTTCTTTTTATTTACTCTAACAATCTGTCCTTTTATCGATTAAATGCTCGACATTTGAACACAGTGGTGGTATTTGACGTCAACTTTCGACGGTCAAAAAGACGGATCGTTACGGCATGGTATCAGAGCGCAAGGTTAAGCGAGAACCTTAGCTTTGGTAGGGTCTGGCTCATTAGAAATAGGGTAAGCGACACTCTAAAATGAGTTTGAGAGTATTATATATACGAGAGCGTATTTGTTAGTGTTATAAAAAACGTATTATGTTAATCAGTCTATTGAGTTTTTATGAATTCTGGTCGAGATGTGGGACGCCACGGTATTGATAGGGGTTTCTAAACGCTTTAACACGGCCAACGGACATGGTATTGGATTTTTGAAAATTTGGAAAATTCAATATTTTCCCTAGGATTATAATTTATGTATATAAAGGGATAATTTTCGGAACTTTATATAGTTATAGAGCGCGTTTGTTTGAATGTGATAATATTTATTTATTATCACCGTTGTTTGTTCAATTATGCTTAATTAAATTAGAAGCATTGACTGTTATTTGTTAGTTGTTAAATTATGCTCGGTTTATTCCGGAGCATTTATCGCTTTGATTTAAAACGAACCACTTTGTGAATTAATTTTCATAATTTGACTATAAAAGGTGTTCGGAGATGTTAACTTGAAAATTCACCTTTTAATAATGGTGGGTTAAGGATTAAACTTTAATAAAAAGTTGTGAATATAATCTAAATGGTGGGATAAGATATTTAGAGAATAAATATTTGAGATAGTTTTATTATAATAAAGAAGAATTATCATAATATGAAACGATTTTTATACAAAGGAAATTTTATATAAATTTAGTTTGTAAAATGCATTTAAAAAGGATTTTTGAATCTAAATCTAGAAATTTTTGAAAAAAAAATTCGAAGGAATTTTAAGAAATGTAATAGCAATATTTTCAAAAGTAATTGAAAGTAAAAATATTTTAGGAAAGTAAAATTTTAAATGGAATGCATTTTTTTTGGGATAATTAGAAGGAAATCTTTTCGATTAAGTGACGATCAGATATTAGCTTAGGCGAACGTAATGGAATACTTAGTAAATTATTCTCTTTATCATTGTGCGATCGAAATGAGTTGACTAACCCAAAGTGGGTTTTAATAAATAAATCATTTGAAGTTATTATATTTAAAAATATATGTAATTTGCATTCAAAAAAAATGAATTTTTGAAATTAAAACCGAGTATCTAATTTTTAATTTCCCTTAAAAGGAATTGTTTTCCAAAACAAAATGTATTTCTGATAAGGGACTATTTCAATAAATGAAATTTTACCCTTAGATAAGGTAGGGGATAATTAGACACAGGTTTAAATGGGTTAAATTGAATAAGAAAGTTTTGATAAACATTGTTTTATTAAAACCATGAATTTGTTTAAAACATCTTAGTAGTGTATACTATTTGTTGATTGGGTCAACCCATTAATATCTTTCTTTTAACACTCTAAGTCAAAGAGGTCGAGAAGTTAACTCAGTTTTAAAAGTCCCAAATTTTGATTAGATCTCCACCTAAATTGTGAAAAGTAAAATAAAATTTCTGTGTACTCTTAGGATATAAAAATTATTATACAAGTACATAAAGTGGAAATATTTAATTATTTGTTGTTTTATAAAGAAATGACCTTATAAAATATTTTTAAAACTTGGGTGGGAATTCATGAAATAATTCATAAACAATTTTAGTATTGAACAAAATACTAAGTGAAAATTTAAATGATTTAGAAAAATTCGTGTAGATAAGAAACTAATGAATTTATAGTATAACTTTCCATTTTGTTCCAATGACTTTGGATAATCTTTTGAGCAATAAGCAAAGGCTAATGAGAAAAATGACACGCTTAGATAATTATCAATATTTTTGGACAATTAAGAAAGTTTTGATCCTAATTAAGTTTTATTTATTAGTTATTTGACATTTTGAAACAATGTTAAATGATAAGTTTTCCCTTATGGAATTTGATTGACTATTAGTATTAGTTTATTCCATCACGGAATTTGATTGATTTAATCTGATTTAATTTGATTAACTGATTGTGTGATATTATATACCATAGTTTATAAAGTTAAAATTTATAAATAAAGGTTTTTGATTTGTTGTTATTAAACCTAAATCCCGGTGATTTTGAAAAAAAGGAGATTTTAAAGATTTTGGGAAAGAAATAATATTTATTCACTCTGGTTGATGTTTATGGTGGAACTGGAATACCACTGGATGCTTCATATTGTTTTGATTCTTAAGTTTCACCATACTTTATTAAGAGGATTTCCCTCCTTGTCATTGTGATTTTGATCTTTGATTTAATTCTCGTCCGAGACATTTGAGAGTTAACTTTTTTTTTTAAATCCGGGCATTTAGATCTAAATTTATCATTTGAAATTATTGGATGCATAACACCTATTATAGAATATTTTCTGTATTTTGTCGCATATGGTTGAGATATGGTTGTTGGTTGCATATAGAGTTACATCGTATTGTTTTTATCAGCCTGATTTTCTTTAGATTTCATAAGTACAGGTAGCAATCTCTTGCTATTTCGATTCTTATGCACATACATTTTCATAGAGTTAATAAATTACCTACCAAAATATGTAACAAACACAAAAAAATATTTAATAGAGTTAGAAATTTAAATTTGTCGATGATTTTATGCCCCGATTATGGGTAGCCACTTGGCATTTATTTTCTTTGGTTAGTTTAGAGCCGGTAGAGGCAATTTATAGTTGTTCCAATCGAGCAGCGCAAAGGAGACGCTGCCGAATTATTTTGAATTTTTTTGATATTTGATTAATAAGTTTAATAACTCATTTTAATTAATTGTTTTAAATATAAGGACTTGGAAACATTTTCTTCCTTAGGAATTTTGAGGACAAAATTCTTTTGGAGGGGGGAGAGAATGTAACAACCTAAAATTTTGTTTATTCGATTTTAAATGTTTTATTAATTTTAAATATTTAAATAATTGGATTTTAAAATTTAATAACTTATAATTCAAATATTGGGAATGTTTAAATATTTGAATTGAATGTTAATTAAATGGATTTAATAATTTTATTTAACTCCTTTTAATTAATAAATAATATGGGTGAATTAAATTTGGAAATTTTATTTACAAAATAGGTCGGTTAAATATCGATAATTGGATTGAAAATATAAAATGTTATTTAAATTCGTAAAATTAACATTTTGGGGCACTGTTTCGGATTTCAACGAAACCAGTTTCATTGAATCCGTAATAATGAATTATAATATGTCTTCGAATTTCATGGTGATCATACATACGTTTGGTCATGCAAGTCCGTAACGTGGAGAAATTAGTTTTGAAAATTTATAGTATAATTGGGTTTGAAAAGCTATCTTCTGTATATGATCGAATTAAGTCTTTAGACTAGTTTCATTATGTTCGGAATAGGAGTATAACGTATGGAACGTCAGACGACACTTCTCGTTTGAAGTTAAATATTTTTGGACATGTATTGTCGAATATTATCGAGTAAAATAAATATGTACTCTATTTTATATGTCCATACCCTATCAACTCAACCAATACTTCAACACGTTCCCCATACCTTCACACTTCTATGCCATACTCCACTTCTCTATATATATACTTACCTGTAGAACGAAAATGGGAATATTTCCCATTTCAAAAATCCAAAACAAATTCACTTCTCCACTGTATATCATTGATTTGTTAGTTTCGTATGCTTGAGAGCTATATCTCCATGTGCTCTAAATCTCATGCGTTGTTGTTTCGGGGTTGCCGATTCAGGGAAGTGGAGCTAGGATTTATTTTATTTGGAGTTTTAGGCACCGTTAGGTGAATTGATGTGTGGATTCGGGTTTGTCGAAGGATTGTGCATCGTTGCCACATTTTGGTGTTGGGTGGTTCATGTATGGAGGTCGCAACAGTAGCAGCGACGACGGCAAGAGGAGCAGGTTGCACTTTGGTAGAGGACGGAAGGCGTGGGTTTTAGAGTTCGGGCGAGTCGAGCTCGGGTGGAGCGACCCATTGGCAAAGACTGATTGGAGAAGCGTTGAGTATTTCTCTGTATCACTACAATTGTGTATAACCATGATTGGGTTGTTGCGTTTCACTGTGCACGGTTGATAAGGAGGACGGAGAAGATTGTTAATTTGGGTTAAGTAAAGTAATCAGTGTTATTTGTTTATGAAATTAAATTAAAGTCTTATAAATCGAATAACTTTTGCATAAGAGGCCGGATTCAAACGTCGTTTTGTACGCTGGACTCGTAGCGATGATGGCTACGCAATGGAGTTAGTTAGGTAGGATTCGGAGCTTGTTTGAGTTTATTATAAAATCGAACGACCGTACGGTTTTAGTCCAAATCGGAACGCTTCGGTGGAAATTGGTATCATATCTATGTCATATCTATGATGCTATAAATTATTAATGATTGCTTAGATGTGAGTTAAATTGTTTGATTGATTGTTTGGTTGAATTTTCAATTGGAAAATGCATGACATGTTAATTTGATTGTTATGAACTCATATGATTATATATATTATCCGTAACCATTGTTTTTCGAAAAAAAATTGTAGAAGGACCTAAGAGGTTTCTCACGAATAATTATATATTTAAATCCTTATGATGTTATATTGATGTTTAACTGAAATAAATCTTGATATTCTATTTAAATTGTTTAAATGTCGTCATAGCGATTTTCGCTATACCGTGGGTTATCGACTTTCATTCCCAAAACCCCATCATATGTTTTTGAACTCGAACTTATGATTTCATTAAGTAGAATTTCCAAAGTCATTGATCATTTTTTATTAATGATAATTTAAAGTAATTAATCATTTTAGCTAATGATTTTGAAATTAATTAACCAATTTAATTAATGATGTTTAAAATTGGTTTATCTTTTGATTTAAATGAGACTGGATTTAATTAATCATTTTAACTAATGATTATTTGAGTTTAATTAATTATTTTAATTAATGATATTTAAAATTAATAATAATTTTGATCAATGATATTTAAAAGTAATCAATCATTTTAATTAATGATATTTGATTTCAATAAATCATTTTTATTTCTAATATTTGAATGTAACTAATCATTTTAATTAACGATTTTTGAAATTTATTATCTATTTGATGAATGAGATTTGAATTTAATTAAGTCACTTTAATTATCGATTTTGAACTTTAATTAATCATTTAATTAATGATTGTTTTAAATTTAATTAATTGTTTTAACTAATGATTCTTGAAGTTTAGTTAATCATTTTAATTAATAATGGTTTATAGTTAATCAATCATGTTAACAAATGATGTTTTAATTTATAATTTTAGCTAATGATGTTTGAACTTAATTAATCCGATTAATTAACAACTATTGGAAATTAATTAATTGTTTTGATTATTAGCATTCAAAAATTATTCAATCGTTTTAATTGATGATGGTTGAGATTAATCTTTCATTCTAATTAATGATTCTTTGGATTTAATAAACCTTTTTGATTAATGATATTTAAAGTTAACAAATTGATTTAATAAAAAGTGATTAAAGTAAACTAAATAATTTAATAAAAGTGTTTTAAGTTAATATACTTATTTAGTGTTTTTAAAGTTAATAAACTTATTTAATAAAGATTTTAAAGTTAATTTACCGATGATATAAAAGTGTTTGGTAATAATTAACTATTTTATTAGAGATAATGGATTTTTTATTTAAAAGAGATTACAAATAGGACTGGTTTTCTTTAGGGATAATTAATATTGTTTTAAATTTAAAAGTATTTATATTGTTTTATTATATTTTGGGATAATAAATATTGTTTTAAAAATAATGGTTTATATATGAGAAAATACTTTTAAAAGGAATTATTTATAATAAAGCTAAGTGTAAGTTGTTTGGGGTTTATAATAAATAATGTTTTAATGACATTTGTTTTTTACCCATGTTTAATAAACTTAGTATTATAAAACTTTTCTTTTGAAAGAACCCTTTAAAAGGTATTTCTAAAAGTGTTTTACCAATATTGTAATATGGAAATCAAGCATAAGTCCAGTTTTTAGAAAAGTTTGATTCGGTTATGGAAAAGTAATTCCGTAAACGATATCGCTTATATAGAAAGGATCCAATCATAGTTTTAACGCTAATCATTAAGGCTTGGACTTGTTTCTATCTTAAAGGTTAAAAATACCGTCAAGGCAATGCCTAGAGGTAACACTACCTCAACTTGACTGGCTTTATTTTCGATCAAAGGATATCACTTTTTTGGAATCGACGAGTAGTGTTGGATATATAATATTTAATTTCCATATACGATCATTTTAATTATCTCCAATAGACGATTTATTAATTAGCGAATTCAGCTTTCTTCATGGTTTATCGTTACCTTAAAAACGATTTGCTGCTCTGAGCTTTGTTATCCTTTGTTGGAAATGAGTATCGTCATCTTAAAAACGATTTGCTGCTCTGAGCTTTGTTATCCTTTGTTGGAAATAACTAAATCAAAGCACATGTTTTTTAGGGCCAAGTTATGTGGGGTTGCTTCCATTAGGATATTTTCACATCCCATCTTGATTTTAGTGTACGGTCACCTTAAAAAGGTTAAGATTTGGACGTGAAATATTTGGATTCTGGGTAAGGTTTGCGGGGTTCGGCTTGGAGTTTGTAGGGTTTTCAAGTATATTTCTAGAGGTGTACTTCTTTTAAGGGGAAGTACCCTATTAGTTGTTTGTAGGGAATTTTCTTTTCCTTATTTGATTCAAACCTTTGAATCTGTTTTTCTTTAATTTCAATGGGAAGAGTCAACCCCTCTTCGCAGCGTTTGATTATTGGTTTTTATCCATTCTATCCAGTTTGGACTTTTACCTTATTTTTTCCATTCTATCAACTTTGGATTTTGCTTGGATTATTTTCATTCTTTCAAGTTTAGTTTTTAATACTATTTATGCCTATTCTTATTTCGATTTTTTCTTGATGTTTATCTATACTCTTGCCTTTATGGATGTTGTTCTTATGAGGTGTAAACCCATTTCGCGTTAGCGCGTGGTCTCATAGAACTTTAAAATGTTTTCCATTATTTGAGTTATCCCACGCTGGTACTTCCAGACTGATTCGAGTGTTATTTTACTATAATGCTCGGGTCAGATTGGTTATTTTTTCTAGGTTGTCTTTCATGTTACGGAGATCTTAGAGAGGAGATGTAGGATCATCTATCGTATTGTTTTATTTTTCATTGTATTACATAATATCCATATCAACAATTGTAAGGTCGGGATTTTATAACTGTTCAACTGATTAGGTTTTTTTACTTCGATGTACTCTGTAGTTTAGAGTGGAAGCTTTTATTGTCCTCGTTATATTATGTGTTGTCGATTTCACTATGAGATTCTGTTTTTCTTTGTTCTATGTTCTTTTCTTTTTATTTACCCTAATAATCTGCCCTTTTTTCGATTGGATGCTCGACAATTGAACACAATGGTGGTATTCGATGTCAACTTTCGATGGTCAAAAAGGCGGGTCGTTACATCATATATGTAAATAACATCATACAAAATACAATCAAAAATTATACCCTGCACTTATCATTCAGTTATGAACCATGTCATATATGAATTCAAGTTAAGTATACTTTATATTTATAATCAGTCGTGAACCACGTCAAGCAATCATTTCTCATCCATTCAATCATTACCCAATCTCTTATTTTAGGCTTTCATCGTTAAGTTATCATTAACTTATTTTATGATTACCTCCCTAGGCCTATCTATCACTAAATCATCTTTTCTCGAACAATATCATCTGATTAAATGGCTACTCATTCCACCAATGGGAGTCACCCTGACTGTCCTAAGAGGTTGAATGTAAGCATCTTGAATACATTCTGGCAAGCATCCTTAGTAAGCGTCAATAACCCTTCTTAGTCCCTGAACTGTTATCATTTAAATTCTGATTTATTCATTTTAGTTGTAAGACCACGCTAATGTTTTGGCTTCCCGCCTTAACTCCTCTTTAGAGTTTATAAATCTTTTAAGATTAAACGTTATCGTGACACCCTGCCATATACCGTAGGACTTTAGACTAATAATCAAGGCACCCTACAAATTTATTCAATTTGGTTATGATTCATTTCCAATGTAAATATTGCAATTCAATCATACAAACTACACTACGATTAATATATTCACCACGCAAACTATATTTGTTTCAATTTTACTGTCAAAATGATAGCCTAGGGCCTTTCACTTTATCCAATTCATGTAAATCATAAATTAGAGTCATCAAATTAGTTTTTAATTCATATTTCAATTCCTAAATAAATCTATAAAGAAAATTTAATGCATATATAACAACATAACCATTTTATAGATAATCTCACTCACCTAATTCGTTGCTTTGATAAATTTTCTTACAGAACTTCCAAATTCCTTCTTTTAATTTAACTTGATTTAGCACATGTCTCCTTCTATTTGATCTGCTAAGGTTTGGGTTTGATTTCCTTCTCTTTTCTATTTGTTTTGCAATTTTATTTGGAGTTTTTGTTTTAGAATTGAAGAAGGAGAAAAAGAACAAGTTATGAATTTAAGTTGAGCGTTGGTTGTAGAATGAGGAGGAATGAAGAATGGGGTGAATTAGGGTCATAAACTTCTTTTATACATGCAAAAATCTAGAAATTCTCCCTCGGCCCACTTGGGCCAACATATTTTGCCTCAAAACGCATGATACAATAAAAAATCCTTATCTCCTTTATTTGATGTCCAGTTCTGATATTTTTATATTAATTTGGGTTAGAAAAAATCCCCTTGATGCAATGGACAATCCAGATTTATCAAAATCATTCATTGATAAAAATTTAGTTTTTTCAGTTTTATGTAAAATTACCAAAATACCTTTTTAATTAAATATTTGCGTTTATTAAAAATCTGGGGTGTTACAGTTATTATCGGAAAATTCGACCTCTTCCATTCACATGGTGTCATTAGCTTTTTTAAAGAAGCCAGACAAAGATGAGGTGGGCTATTTTTGTAATTTCTTCCACATTGGACGATGCCTCTCCCCAAAACATAGAGCGGCTCCAAACTGTTCTTGTCTACTTCTCTTGTGCCGGCTGACCTTTTGTTAAAGTGATTGACACAAGAGCAGAGTGACTCATTCAACTTTGTCTTATGTTGCATAACTCGCTTGCGATCATAATTATGGCTCACGAGGCGAAGAAGCGAGTCTTGAAATCCGTACATAACTAGGGTCATGAGTGAACACTGCCCGCTTGAAGATGTAAAAACCAACGTGAGGCTGGCTTGGTCAAAGTGAATGGAAATAGAATGCACTTTAGATTACCGATGAGTCGACCGGCTCGGGTGATGGAATTGAAAGCCTAGATTGGTCAGATGGGATAGTACTTCCACTGTGTTTTTCGACGGAAGGTAGGACATGCCTCCAGTGAATGTATGTGTTGAAAATATCTTTGGTGAAAGGTTCTCCGTTCTCATTAGCAAACAAACCATCATCGTTAGTGTTCCAGGTCTTGATCCTCTTCTGTCTTAGAGATGCCATTTCCTCTCAAAGGCCTCCTCTGTATGATGCAAGCAACATTGACTTCTTGCTGTGGAAGGACTCCTTCTATGTCTCATGGGTGAAGCAGTCGATGGCGCTTATATGACGATGGGGAACAATAATGGCGAACATAGGTAAGTGTCCTGTTCATATTATAAAGGGCGACCTTGAATGCTGATCCCGCCTTTCACGGGATCTAGACCTACAGACCTCCCTTTAGGCCCTAGAGTGGACTGAGATCTCTCTATGCTTATGGTTTTTTCCTTTTTCGTCATCGCTTAGACGGTCGAAGCATAGTCATGCCCCTATATTTGTTGCCTAAGGCGGTTAAATGTAGAGTGTCTTTCTATGAAGAGGGGGCGACAGGCTAGCTGAACTCCTTGGTGTAATGCTGGTTCAAGTATAGAAACATCTTGAGCAAAGTATTACTCGTGCACGATATGCTGATCTCTTTTATGGGTGGGAGTGACCCCAACAGGGGTTTCCAGTACAACCCTCTTATGGGCATCATGCATCATGTTAAATGCGTTGGGTACAATAGGCTGGATGGGAGTTCCATCCATCGTTGTTGGGACCATCAGACTGTAGTTAACAGTGTCTTGATCGTCCACTCTGGCCCTAAGTTCATTCAAATCATGGACAATCAACCCAATGCTAGTCAGGCCATTGATCAAGCCAAACCACACGTCATTACTCAAGCCCGAAATGGGACTTATGGCATGGACTTTAACATCGTTTGTGTCATGATCCTTTGAGTTATTGGCTTCATTGTCACCATATTATGTAGTGTGTTTTTTGAGTATAATAGTTTGAAGAGAAGAAAAACGATGAATGTTAAGAGCATTTAGGGGAAGCCCTCCTTTCACCATCAAAATATTGACTAAAAATTTAATCAACCAAGGAACTGCGATTGTGAGTTCATATTAGTAAATGTTACTTACTAATACCATATTTAAAATGGAAAAAAGAGAGAAAAAATGAACAATAAGTAAAGAAAGACACAAGGTTTAGAGTGGTTTGATCAAAAATGATCTATGTCCACTATGGTGGTAATTTCTACTACTTTAGTGTTTTGATTACAATTGCTTATTTACAAGAGATAATAATATATGCAATAAATGAAAGTTTCATCTTTGTACAAGTGCATTCAATATTGTATTTATAATATCCCAAATCTGGTTCGTACAGTTCAAATATGTATATCAACTTCTATGAATCCTTACGGTAGTTAATGGCACTGAATGGTTCAAATGTAGGGAAACTAGGATGTCAGCTAGGCCGAATGGTCTAGATGATGGCCAGTTGGTGAATCATAGCAAATCAGGTCGTTGTCAAATAGGATGACATGAGAATAAGGAGTTGTTGAACAGTGATGCCGCTACCATGTGGACAGTGAAGGATGAGAAGTGGTTACTGCATAGTGTCGCTTTGTTAAATAAACATTGTCGCATATGCCTAGGATTTTGGTGGAACAGTGCTGAGTCGTTTCTTTTTAAAGGGGTGGCTATGCACGTTTGACAGTAGACTGCCGAGCTAAGACAAAACAAGAAGCACGAGGCGTGCATGCCCTCAGATGGGTTGCGGGGCGGAGTAGACTTAGGGGCTCAAAAAGGAGAGTGGGAGAGCGTTCTTCATTATGCGGACATATACTTTTGGATGAGCAGTTGTCCTACTAAGGGCACCGGCTAGTTTATTCGTTGTTCAAAGCCATTAGTCGCTGAATTTCATGGTCTTTTACAGGCTGCAAAGGTGTTTGCAAGGATGATGGAGCGGGCGAAGTGATGCCGAGGCAATACGAGGTGAGGCGAGCGCATTGAGAGTCCGGCGAGCCGTTATGTCAATCTCTTTGCGAGAATATCAAGCAACACCATGGATCGGTACTGATCAATAGATTTGCATATTTCACCTTCATTTTTTTCATTAATTCATTGCGACTTTATGGATTAGCTTTCTTTCATGCCTCAAAGCCAAATTCCTACAGTTTTCATTGAGAACTTCAAAACTTGTGGATCGGCACTGATCGATGTACTTAGTTAAAAATTATTTGTTTTCCTTTGCAATGCTTCATACTCGATCATCAATGAATTTATTAGTCATCACATTGAAGCTTAATATCATTAAATTATCATTTGCGAAAAATCGTGGATTCAGTTCGAACCTACCTAATGCTGGTACATGCAACTCCATATCCAAATCCACTCTTGAAAAGATTCCATAAATAAATATGCAAGTTGCAACTTGCCATAATGCATGATCACAATAGTAAAAAATAAGGAAATATCCAAATGGCAGTTCTTAGTAAAGTCTCTCATCCATGCAGCCTCACTTTTTCTAGTATCTTACTGCCACGACACAAAACTATGCACTAGGTAACCCAACCCTTGGGCTCACTCTCCCGTGATCATATCATGCCACTTTATCCTCAGAGATCAAAAATCACATTAGAAATCCAACTTTCTATGTCGAGAAATCATTAATTAAATAACAACGATGTCGTTTCAATCGCTTGTATGATGACGGGACGGTAAAGATTGGTCAGGCAAATCCTATGGCAAAATCCAAATTGGAGAATAACTTTGAGAGAAGGAAAGAGAAGGAAAAACAAAGATCCACTCGAAATTATGATGATACTGTTGCGAAGTTCCATAGGTAAGGAGATAATCTATGGCAGTGTTGTAGATTTGGACAAACATGCTGACTTCCTTTAGTCCTTTTATTTTACTTATTTTTTATTTTTTACAATGCGTAGTTTTAGGCTTTGCTGGTTACGGTAGCTATATTATTTGTGTGTACATATGATTGGTGTGATTTTATGGCAGTTGAATTGTTAGTACAAAATCTATGAACATGGACTAATCTGTTAGTTCTAAATTTTAGATGGGTAATTAGGAGTCGATTTAGAAAATGGAACGATATCATCCTAATTCGTAGGATTTGTTACATTTTTTATTTCCCTATCTTGTAGATAATATGACTAAATACTGAAATAAGCCCCAAATGTTGGGACCATTTCTATGAAGATCAAATCAAATTACATATAACTTCTCTTACTTTGTGTGTAATTTAATATTTCCTTTTAAGCTGTTGAACTATTTACTTATATAGGCATGATATATATAGTAGAGTTTTATGTATGTTTGAAGTAAACACTAAAGTTAGCCTTGAATTCTTAGGAAATTGGTATAACTGAGAAAAGAAAAGATGATTATATTCTCACGTATTTATGTTATGACGCTTCAATCTGCAGAACCAATTTGGAAAAAAGTATATGAATTATAGCAAGTATTCATCATTTATTAAGAAGATAACGCATGTACCTTTTGTGCCAATTCTTCATTCTATATCAAAAATTCTTTCCTTTCTTATATACCTAAGTTAAATTAAATAAATCGAAATGGCTGGATCTGAGATTGAGGTCATGTCAAAAATAGGATGCTCATCAACATGACTTTATATTAGATCCAATCAGAGACAAACTAACAAAAGGAAGCTAACTCTGTCAGAGATCAAACATATGGTATTGTAGACTATCATCTTATTCATTTGACCGCATAGTCGATCATCTTATCATTTGAATTTGCACAAATAAAAATACTCTTCGGTTTTAAAGTAAAATATGTTCTGGTTTATGACATGTGTACTGCTAAAAGCATCCAGAAAATTTTTTTTGCTACCATACGCAATGGTCACCGTAGAAATTTTATTTATATGCTTCTAATGCCATGCACTATTTTGTTCTATCAAATATGCATCCAAATATTGTTCGATTGTTTATCACCATACCACGTTGAACGACCATTGAAAATTAAAGTGCATGGCTGTTTATCTTCATGCAATAATGAACGGTAGTTGAAAATCAAAGATGCACGGTCGTTTATGAACGAATGAAAAAAATCAAGTTTGGTGTTGGATAATATATATAAAATAATTGATATCTATTAAAAATTTCTTGGTAGGCAAAAGCATAATTTTGTGTGTCAATAGCAACACACCTATGGCGTTCACACATACCCCATTCATTTGTATACTTACCATCAGTTTATAATATATTTTTGGGTCCAAATTTCTATTATTAGATTAGATTTGGCAGCAAGATAAAATGCAGTAATTAGGAAGTTATGTTTCTGTACTTGTAGAGCAACAAACATTTATTGTAATTTGCATCAAAAGGTTGAGGACATGTTATTGGAATGTGGAGAGGCATGGTTGTTTGGGCTTGGTAAATAAAATAAAAGTGGTTCAACATGACTTCAATTTTGTGTGTAAATTTGAAGTTAACTCATTTTGGGACCAAATAAAATCTATGGTTTTGATGTTTCATACTTCAGCATTTTGTCCGTTAAGCTGCAGACTTGCTTCATATAAAACTGCAATTAACAAAATACTTTAGATGTTACTGCTTGATTTAGGCCAATAAAAATGTTCCAAATTTGCAGTCAAGGACAAATATAGCGACTCTGCTGGGGATCGAACCCAGAGTCTCTGGTTTCGTAGACCAGTGCCTTATCCATTGGGCCATAGAGTCAAACGTCCCATTTTTTGAATTTGTATAAAATAGAATACAAAATATACTTTTATATGCTTTTACACTAAAGGAGAAATATCCGTTTTCTATCATGACACCAACATATACCCGATTCACTGGTATAATTGATACTGCTTATTTTCACTTTTTAAGATGTATTTCTCTGGGTTTTTTGATGCAGAATCATTTTAAAATTTGATTTTGTGATAAAATAAGATACTTAAAGTAGACACTTTAAACTCATTGAACAACAAAGTCACATATCATAGGGTGCATTCATTGTTTAGCGAATGGGAACACATAAAGAGCATTTTGTATGGGGAATAAATGCAGAAAGTTCGATGAAAGGGATTGTGTTTTGTGCTATGAAATGGGCAACAAAAGGAGCATCAAAATGGCATCTAATGGGGTAAGTTAAGGAAGGTGAGGAGAAATGAATTGTTTATGCTTGTCGCGTAGGGTGCGTCTGTTAGGATTGTTTCGCATGTTGCAAAGTGAAACGACGGTTAAAATTGAAATAATCCAACATCGTTAAATAACTTGAAGAAGTGTTTAAATATGAGTTGATAAACACGTAACATTGGAGATTCCTTTTGTTGCAATAAATTGTGCGCCAACCCATAGGCATTCGCTACATGCTGAAGATGGAAAGCTTGGTTCGACTGTCGTTACGTAACAAATGGTTTCAGAGCCGAATGTTACGAACAGGGCTATGCAGACAAACAATGCTCTCAAAGTACTCCAAAGGGGATGCGAGTGTAACGATCCTGATTTTTAAAAACAAATTTAAATTTATAATTTAATTTTAGATTGAATTACGGATTTGGTTGAATTTTTCAAATTAAATAAGATGTATTTACTTATTTGTTTTTGAATTTGATTTGAAAATCAAAGCGAATACATTGAATTGAATTTTTAAATAAAGTTTTTAAAATAAAATATATGTACAAAATAAATACCTTAAAATTTTGGTTATGTAAACTATAAAAATATAAAAGTAAAAATAAATAAACTAAACAAAGTAAAACTTAACAAACAATTTACGTTGTGTTTTAAAATCAATGTACATCTATAAAATAAAATACAAATATATATAGGATAAATAAAAAAATGAACTAACACGTCAAATGAAATCTAATAACAAATTTAAATGGAAATTTATTTATATTATAAGTAATATTATAAAGTTAAAGTGTAAGACCAAACATAAGTGTGAACACTTGAAAAAGAAAGAAAGATATTAAAAACTTAAGTATGCAATACAAAGTAATACAATACAAGTAACAAACATAACTAAAACAACTTTTAAAAATGAATGTTATAGAGTAAAATCCATGTAACGACCCGTTAAATTTATGATATTTAATAAAATGAATTAGTATAATTTCTAATTTGGTTAAGAATAAATGTAAAAATTTGGTAGTGGTTGCAATTTAGTGTAACTATAAAATTTTATGATAATAGATGTGGATAATGTAAATTTTCACAACTTGATTTAAAGTAATTTTGAAGAAACAAATAAATGTTGGATTTGTGAATGTTAGTATAAATATTAACTTAAATGGTGTTCATTAATACAAAGATGTAATTAGTGTAGATAGTAATAATTTATGCCTGTAGTGAAAGGAAAAGAAAACTAATAGAAACATAAAATTTATTTTATGTAAACAAAAGTATAGTTTTGAACAAACTTATGAAAATTGATAGAAACAGTGTTTGTAATCAGTTTGGTTATTTTATATTTGAAAGATAGAGATGTGTAAATACGTTAATGAATTTATAATGGGAAGGAAGGGTAGAATGAAAAGAATATATATAATAATAAGCATTTGATTCAATTAAGGGAATTAAATTTTAATAAATGGTCATTTAATAAATTCAACGTTTGTGAGAAATCATAATAGTTGTGTAAAATGTGTACAAACTTGGATTTGGAAGTTTATTGGATTTATAACGGTTTTGTTATTAAGTGTATGAGTTTAAAAGTTATTCCCTTTTGTAAAGTAATAGAAGAATGCATAAAGATATAAACAGGGCTTAATAGAATTGACACTTAATGAATTGAATAAATTACCCATTTATGAAGATATGTATAGTGGACTATAAATGGCCTAAGCAAATATAAAATGGAATAATCATTGAGATTTGTACTATGAAAATAAATAGTAACATTTATTTGCAAGGAATAAAAGACTATTTAGGTGACTAGAATTTGGAGTAATGACTATTGTATGTTACCTACCCTTGTTTCTTGTTAATTTAGATTTTGGGAATCAAATTCAATTTATCCGCCAATTTACCACAGTTAAAGTGAAATGAATTGGTGATTGAGAAATGTTAAATACAAATAAGATGTAAACCAAAGAAAATCCCATTTGTAATAAATTATGTAGAATAAAGTAAAGAAACTAGGAAATGAAAATGTGAAAATGTGGATGCAGTGAGATCTTAAGTGATAATAACCTTGTTAGGCAAGTGATAACGGAATTTTGTGTATATGTAATATTTACTGGTGTGTCAAGTAATAAACACATAGATGCAAGAAAAGGAAAGTTGGTAGCAATCTATATATGTTATTTATCTTACTTAGTATATTAAATAAGGTTTGGAATTCAAATTTTAATTAAAGGAGTTGGTAGCACGTTAGTAGGAAATAATTGTAAGGGTGGGATAACAACTACTATAAACTACCTAATTTAAATGAGTCAATGAACTTATTTGAAATAACGTTCATCTAAATATGAGTAATTAAAATGGCGGGGTCAACAATAAACGTTACTTTAGAATTAATTTATATTCTAACGGAAGTGTGAAAGTAAAGCAATAAAAGCGTAAACTTATCAAGGTAGAATTTAGTAGTGTAATGAAAAAAATGTTAAGAATGTTATAGGATAATGATTGATTGGAAATCATAATTTACTTGTTTGAATGTAACTTTAGGGAAATTGGATTTAATTAAAATAAAAAGGAAGAAAAAAAAATTGGATGAAATTTAATGTTGGAATATTATGTAAATATAAACTTAGATAAAATTTAAGGATATCTACGTAATAGAGTGTAAAACCAATGTTAATTTCATCTATTTAATACTAATAGGTTAATAATAGAATGAAGAGTAAATTTAATGTTAAGTTAATATGAATTAAGGTAATATTGGGGAATAATGTGAATTTTCTTCATAATATGATAAGTTGTAGAATACAACGTAAACTTAAGTATAACCTTTGGATTGAAAACATTGTTAAGAGTTACCTGTTAAATTTGGATGGAATTGGCAATAAATGTTACACTTATGGGTAAGGAAATAAAAATGTCCAGAATTTGAGTATATTAAGAAATGGGGGATTGAAATTGAAATATTGCAACGAATCTAATAATACGTTACATAAGTGTTAAATTAAGGTAACATTTGGAAAATATAATAATGATTTTCAAATTGAACAAGTTGTGGAATTAATAAGGATGGAAGAAAAAAAAAATCAAGATTTATTTTATTTATTGGAATGAAAAATTTATAATTTGATTTATTGCGAATAATTGAAATTTAATTTGGTAATTAGCGAAATGATTAATGATTGAATTAACATAGAACTTGTTGTTAGTTATTAAAATTGTTTAAGAAATCAAAGGAGAGAAATTTTATAAAATTTTAAATTTTGTAATTGGATTGGCTAAAGTGGGAAAGTGGAATTAATCAACGTTGTTACTTTTATCTCCTTCCCTATTAGATCCTTATGTGATTGCATCCACATTTATTGTTGATTATTCCTATATATTGTCACCAATTAATCGTACTTGATGTATGTTTAGCAATTTTGTCACACAGTTAAAGTATGAATATATATATATGATGTATTCAAATTTTTCTGTATCTAGCACTTAATTAATTTAGAATCAAACTAACGAAACGTGTCATTTATTTTTGTCCCTCCATATTCATTTTCTTTCTATTTAATAAATACCTCTTTTTAATACCTGCTACTTTAAAAAAAAAAAAGGACTGTTCATATTTGCTATATTTCAATACCAAGTGTTCATATTCACTTTATTTCTAATTAATAGCAGCCTCTCCTTTCAAATCTATTTGTCCCTAAACCTAACTCTAACCTTATAAATAACCTACTTCTTATTCTTCTATTACATTTTGTTTCTCCTAACTCTAACCCTAGCCTCCATGCTATTCTTCTTCTTCTTCTTCTTTTTTCTTGTTTTTCTCAAAGCTCCTTATTATCTCTCATTTTAATATATTTTCTTTCTTCTTTCTCTTCAAATATTCTTCTTCTTCTTCTTCAAATTTACTTCTATTTCAAACTTTCTTCTTTTCAAATCTAGATCTTCTCTTCCGTTTTCAGTTCTTATTTTAATCATTTTTTTTCAATTCTTCTTTTTCAAATCTTCTTTTTCTTTCAAACCTTTTAAAATACATACATTCATATAATAAGGAGGAAAATTAAAGTAAATCGAAATAAAAGAAAAATTACGGAACAAAGTTAGCAATCAAGAAGAAGCATATGCGTTTTTCACGAGGGAAGGTGGATGTGGCACGGTATTTTATTTTTGTTTTGTTTTTTTTATTTTTTTTTTATTTCAATTGCAAATCGTTTAATTGTGATAACTTTCACATACGAACTCCGTTTCACACGAAATTTCTTTTGTTAGGATCGTAATTAAATTCCGGATCTGATGTTGGATAAATTTAGAGACCGTCAAATTTTGGGTTTAAATCGGATTTACATTCGATTTAAATTCAAAAGGTGAGTGTTTTGACCCACTCACAATTACTAGAAGCTTTTATGTTTGTTAAATAAATTTTAGAAATGAATAGAAATTTATTTATGAGTATTTGGCATGGTTATTTCATTCATATCTGTTGAATTGCATTTTATTAAATTTAACTGTTAATTTAATTAATTTATTGTGTATTAATTGACTGTTGGAAATTTTTCTTGCATATGAATTGCTAGTTAACAGTTGTATAAATTATTACTGAATAAACTGTTAGATTAATAGTTGATAAATTTAATTTGAATAAACTGCCAGTTATCACCTGTTATATATGATCATATATATAATTGTTATTGATTGATATTGATCGATGTTGTGGTTGGATGATGGATGTGTTGTTGAATGAATGTTTTATTTGGATATCATTAAACTGCAAGTTAGTATGCATTTACATTTCATTCGGGATTGCGGTTTGAAATGATATACAACCGCAGTTTTATTTTTTTAAATTGCGGATTGAAATGATAAATATCCGTATCACTTGACCATAGGATAGAAAACTATATACAGGCACCGTGGTCTATATATAACTATTTTTAATGTGATTTCTATGGTTTGGATGGAATACGGTTTATAAAAATCTTAAATTTTATACCGAATAAATGTTTTCTTCCATATTTATATACATATGAAGTTGAAAATTTTGAAATAAAAAGGTGTATAAATCTCTTTATTAAAATGGAAGAAAATTTAGTAAATGGAGTTGATAATTTATATCCTATGTTTAAATGTTAAGTTGGAAATTTTAAGATATGATATTTATAATTGGATTTTCCCAAAATAAATTAAATGAATATTCTAGTATAACTTGAATTGGAAAATATATATAATTTATTACTAGAAATTGAAGTCTTATAAATTATGGATTCTATGTGAATATTCAAGGCTAATTAATAGAACATTTGATTTGAAAGAATAAAACCCAACTTTAGTTGAAATATTTATACTCAAAATGGATATACGTATATATATGAATTTATTGAAATGGTTTTGGAACTTGAAGCGATATTAAATTTTGGTTTTAACTTTAAATAAAGAAATGTATTGTAAAGCCACGAGAAATATTTCTTTTCAAAGTAACATTTAAGTTAAACCACTTATTTTATATACTGTTGAATATCCAAACCATTTAGTTTTGAAAGTAATGGTTTTAAAAACTATGGATTTCGAAGTATTATGTTGAAAGTTAATATTCAAATATTTGGTTACAAGGAATTATAAATTTTAAAAGTGGCATAATTTTTGGAAAAGATTTATATTTGGGAAATGATATCATTGATTTGGGTTTTATAAAATAATATCAAAATGAATCTTTTTGGGTTTTAAAGAAGAAATGATATCGTAATATTATGGTTTTGAAATGGATTATATTCTGGTTTTAAAGTATAAACTATTTTTAAATGACCGCGGTGTTATAATAACGATGGGTTGGCAAAGAGACCGGGATCAGATATGGACATACTCTCTGTCGATACCGAAAACCACTTTGACTAACCGTGTACGCGGTGGAGATTCCAGAATGAAGTAGGTGGTGGCGACGTTTCCTGTAAGGTAAATACGTGGGCCCAACTCCCATGAGTTGGCATAAGGTGGCTAAAACAGGAGCGATTCTCAGGCCAATGAGGTCATTCCTCTGATCGGACGCTCCTCTTCGATATTATACTTTGACTTGGATTGATTCAGTGGCCACTTCTATATTTTGATTTTAGGGAGTTAGTCCGAGGTGGGCGGTAACTGCGGCTACGCGTTTCCACCAGCCTGGATAGCAATTGGTATATCTACCCTGGCATTGCCTAGTTGTGCCGTGTCACCTACCATATCGAGCCTTTACTACGAGTTTCTATTTGTGTCGTACCTATGGAGTATCCTCTGGTAGCCTCCCGATCAGGAGGTATTACGGTACTGTATAGACTATTGGCATTTTACGTGTTAAGGTGGAAAATGTAAAGCCTTAACGCTATTTAAAAGTAAGTTTATTTTATAAATAGACACTATTATAATAGCGCAATATACTACATAGTAAATAGTTTAACGGATCCTTAGGAGATGTAAATCTCGAGCATCTCTTGAGTTACTGTACTCATATTTATTTCTGTTTATTTAACTCACATAAGATTTTCTAGTCTGACTCGAGTGTTTTTGTCTTTTCAAATTCGCTTGGGTCAGTACGAGCGTTTCAGGATAGCAGATTTTAGCATTGGAGGACGAAGACGAAGAATCAGTATTATTTTACATATAGTATTGCACCACACTCTTTCTATTCCGCTGCATTGATTGTATTGGTATGTGTAACTCTGATATTCATTGTATAAGTAAAATAAATATTTTGTAAACAGTTATCATGAACTGTATATTGATTATTATATTTTATCCTACCGCTGTGAGATTCTATTTTGTTTTATTTCTTCTCTGTTTTTCTTATTTACCCCATAACAATCCGCCCTTGCGTATGCTTTGAATTGGCACGTGTGTCGGTTTAAAGTGTGCGAAAAGGCGGGATGTTACAATCCAAATCTATCAAACATAAACAAAACAAACCAATAAAGCTAAAAAGAAAGAAAAAAACTGCATATACAATTACAATAGGCAAGCAAGAAAGTAAACAAAAACATAATGTACCAAAGTAATAAATGCAAACATCTCAGCATAATACAAAAGCACTAGCCAAGTACAAGCAAAGAGTAATTTATCTGTAAACAGCCATAATGCAAAACAATAAATGCAACATACCTTTGCATTAAATGCAAGCATCCTTAACATGCTTTTTGTACAAATGATACTGCATACTTCCTTTTTATATGCATCAAACCCTCATTCCAGTTCGTTCATGAGTAAGCAAACCAGAAGGAAAAAAAAAATAGTAAGCAATATCATTCAACCAAAGCAAACTGCAATTAGAAAAAAAAAGAAAAAAATCAATACTGCAGTTTTCAAAAGCAACAACTCTCTGTTTTTCAAAACTTTTCAAGGTGAGCAGGCTTTCTTTCTTTTATTTGACTTCTTTGTTTTTTTACATATGAGTAAACAAACTGGTTTTAAAATTTAACCTGTGTATTTGTTTTTTTTAAGAATATATGCTTGCTATAGTTTAAATTAAATGCTCTGTGTATATTCTGTTTGCAGTAGATTCTGTATATAATTTGTCATCTTCCCTTTCAATTGTGAGCAAACACTTGAACTTATATGATTATCTTTTGGGTTTGCATCTGATGATTTGTAAATGAAAGATATAAAAAGATGCTTGCATAAATATGAACTTCTGTATAGGTGTATATGCTTATGCCTGTCTGTAGCAAGTAAAGGTCTCTGTTCTAAGTTATTACAGGGTTTAATCCCTTTGAATATCGAGAACTCACCTTCTAGACCACTATGGAACTTAATGTTTGAAGGAATTTTGTTAGAATTGTCATGATATCCTTTCTAAAAATATTTGGAGGCACTAAAGATAAATAGCTTTCTGGAAAATATAAAAAAATGCAGTAGAATCTCATTGTTTTGGAAAAAAATAATTGATTAAAATTTAAGTTTTAAATGTATGATCTGGTTCACCTTTACAAACTATGATTTTTAAAAGCAAAATCCAGATTTTTAGTGCTATTTGGGATGAGAAATCACGAAGTGAACTGATTTGACTTTTTGGGCAAACCACGGTGATCGGCGACATTTTTCGCCTCGAGATTGGAGCTGTAGCTAGCTGAGGGGTCGTAGGGTCTAGGAAAAATGCTCGGAGGTGGTCAAAGCCTCGGTGGTGACGGCGGCGATGGGAAATTGTTTTTAACCCTAGTTTTGAGTGTTCTTGAATTTTTGATCGGCACGTTCCATACGATCGATCGAGTGTGTCGAAACTTCGGGGAATATTAGCTTGGACGTGGAAGTAGGCGTGGCCAGAGTTACACGAGCTCCGGTGGTCGATGCGATGAACACGAGCCGTTGACAGGTTTCGATGGGAAGTCGTGATCGTATTTCCAGGTTTGGAGTGGTGTTTGTTTGGGTTTCAGCTACTCGAATTTTGACATCGTGTTTATGATCGGGATTGGAAGGTCGGAGCTTGGTAGTGGGATGGTTGATGACTTGGGAGCATCGTCGGCAAGGTGGTAGCGCACCCAGATCTCCGTGCACGTGCACGTATCATCTGGTGTCGGGGTTGATGGGGAAGCAGCGTGAATGGGTTCTCCAGGAAAGAAAAAAAAAGGGGTTGACTTCGAGTTCAAGCTCGAGTGCGCGCGTATGTTTACCTGATACTTGCATATTTAACTTAAACTCTGAACTGAAAAAAAAGAGAAGAGAAGTGAGTACGAGAGGGGAAGAAGAAGGACTGGGGAAAAGCACAGTGGAGCTCGAGTTGTTACTCGAGTAGGAACGGCAATTTGCTCGAGTCAATTTCCTCAAGCCTGAAGCATGATAAGGTAGATTAAGCAAACCCTTTAAACAAATTTTTAGAAGTCTATTTGACAACTTGAGGTTAAAATTTTGTTTCAGGTTTAATTATTGGAAGGAAATGCTTAACAATTTTTTTTTTATCTAAATTAATGTTTTGATTAAGTTGATGAATACTTAATGTAAATTACACTAAAGTTTCAAGCTAATAATGAATTGATTCCAAAGTAAGGAAGATTTTTATCGTTAATTGAGATAAACAATGACAATCATTTTTAATTTATTATTTTAAGGAGTGATCAAGAAATAATTAATCAAGGTATTAATTAATTACTATTATTTTTGGGAGTAATTAAGAATAATTAAAGTAGTGTAATTAGAGGTTAATGAATGATTGAGTGATTTATAAATTTGTAATTAACCACTTAAGTGAATCTATAAATTATTAATAGTTAATCGATTAAGTAATTTAATTGAGAATTTATAAATGATAAATTAAGTTTCATTAATAATTAAAGTTATTAATTTATGGTTAAAGAATAGCTAATCAAGGTTAAATAAATTGATTATGAAGTAATTAATTTATAGAGTGAATGAAGGAATTAAGTAATTAAGACTTAATGATTGATAAGAAATTTGTTGGTTAATTAACAAATTTGAAATGATGTATGTAATTCATTGATAATGAATTAACGATTGATTATACAGGGCTAAGTAATTAATTCCCAAGGAATTATTTTTAATTGAATTTATCACAATAAGAATTAAAGATGATTACTTATGGATTATGTAGGGTATCTGATTTGTTGTAAAATGAATTGATATTTCTATTTTGAAATTGTGATGTGTGAGATTTGATTTACCCTGTGCTGGATTGTGATTGGTGATTTTATTCTGTAAACCCTTGACCTGTATACGACATTTGAATTTCGATGCGACAGGGAATCGGATTCCAGTTGGTTATCCGAAACCCACATCGAATTGTAATGATGAATCTTCGTGATTGATAAATATATTTTATCTGTGAAACTGTGAATGAAGATAAGCGTTATTGGTTATACCGCTTATCGATATTGATATATTTGTGATGATTGTCGTGCACTATTGTGTTAAACCCCTGGACCACACTATACACACACAAATATGGATTTCACGTGGAAATCGGTTAAGTCACAGATTTTTAAATAAATTTGAATTTGAATTTTTAATTCAAATATTTTTGGAAATAAATTAAGTTTTAATGTGGAAAAGCTTTTGAAAGCTGTTTTAAGAATAAAAGTTATTTTTGAATAACTAATAAAGATTTGGAATTTAAATAATCGGATTTAGATTGAAATTCAAAAGAAATCTGAAATTGAATTCTATATTCAGTATTTATGATTTAAAAAAGAACTTTACAAATTATGAGGGTTTAAACCATTTTTAAGCGTTGATTTGGAAATTTGAATTAAACCAAAGATTATAACTTGTATAAATGGAATCGGGATTTTTCCAAAATAAAACTATTGTTTCTAAGTGAAAAAAAAAAAACTTTCATATGAGTAATGAACTTCCAATTAATATTAAAGAGATTTCAAGTTTGAATCGAAAATGATTTTTCAAGTTATGAATGAATCTTTGGAAACAATTTTTGAAAGCTATGAGATAAATCTTTGATTTAAAGATTTAAATGAATTAATCCAATTCAAATGGAAATTGTTTTGAAACCTGTAAATGAATCCTTGTGAAACTAAGTAAACTTTGTGAAATAAATCTTTTTGTTTAAAAGATTTGAAATGGTAATTGGTTTAAACCATTTGAAAGAAACTTTGGAATTATTAAGTTGTGACTTAATCGAAATCTCATATCTATATGTTTAAATGTTGCGCTCACTATTCGGGTTAGCCGGGAAAGGACCTTTGGGTCGTATAACCCATTCCGAATATGTGATATATCGTTATGGATAGCATTTGAAGACCGGTGTTGAAGACCGGGTATTTGCGAGAGCGATAGGATGACCTGTCGATTGACTCTGCACCGAGTTGCTCCGGTATAGAGTTCTCCATATGTGATGGGGAATCCGATCAGGATTGTGGATATCCGGATTGCAAGGACTTCTTTGTAAGTGCCTTCGGTTCTGTTCGAGCCCGGAACAGACTTGTATGGATAGTATGTCTGACATTACAAATTGAGATATAAAGCCGATTTCTTTCAAATATATTTCTATTGGTGGCGGAGAATTTATTCTTTTAGCTTAACACCCTTCTCTGAGACGTACGAGCTCAGAGGTTATGTAGTTGAAGGTTATCAGCGATATATTCCCAATTTGGTAATGTGACATGCTGAGTGTTGCTGTGAAATGATCATTGTGTTGATTATTTGTGTAGGATCATTTGTGTGATCGTCTATCTTAGTGATCATTTCTATGATCATTTGTTGACCCAAAGCATGGCTTTTGTATAAAGTATGTTTTTGTGGACGTGACTTCGTCGAGCCTCACAAACCGGTAATGGTCGAAATAGGAATTGTGCGGCAAGGTTTTCAGGGATAACTTCTCTAGGGTATGACCATTCCTTCTGGAAAAGGGTAGTATCATGGTATGGAGCCCAGATACTTACTCATGTTGAAACACTTATTATTATGGTGTGATGTTGGTTAGAGAGCGCTCTCGTTTAAAGGTCCCAAAGGACCGGGGGTGGCATATCTGAGGGTTTGTAATATTCCTTAGGAAAAGGGATTCCCGGCTTTGTTTAGCAGAGAACGGTGGTTCTCGGGGCGTCCTTCCAGAGGCGTTTCCATGTGGCAATGGGAAGTTCCTTGGCCTGACCATTTGTTGGAAATCCATTCTTCAAATACGTACCTTGTACGGTATTAGTTGTAGAACCTATCATTCACTTATGGTGGCGCCCCACTGTTTGGATGATAGCTATAGTAGGCATAGTTCGAAATGTCTATGTTGGCTAAGATTTATATCTTTACTTTCGAAATGAATTTTCTCTACACTATGCACTAGTAATAATATCAAATGTTCTTTTTAATGCGCATCAAGCATCTTTGACTATCATAAGGAGAAATCTCCTCCGATTCTGCGTTTGCATTGTGTGTGTGTGCGGGAGGCCTTATGGTAGTCTCATTTTTAAAAAGCATTGCGAATTGACTTTGAAATTCTTTTGTTGAATGTTTTAAAAGATAAACTGTTTTTGTTGCTCACACCGGTCCCATGACTGATCCAGAGTTTATTGTTATTTCCTAAACTCTGGGTGCTCAAAATTTTTCTACACGGGCAGTCTAGAGTTTGGTTTTTCAGATAATTAGATTCAGTAGATGATCTGGAGCTAGTTCAGTTTTCTTTGGATATGGACGAGACTTGTTTAGCTTGGTGCAATCTTGATAGTGGATCGAGATAGGAGTTTTTGAGCTTTGTCTTTGGAGCTTTTTGGATCAGAGTTGCAGTATTATATTCTGAGAAGACTTATTTCATATTGTATCATGTTCCGCTGTATTCTATGTTGTATATTCTCTGATGTTGATGATTATCATTGTATCAAATTGATGTATCGGATATTGTATTCATGTTATATCAGTGATATCATCTTTTATTTCCACTGTGTTATTTATCATTTAATGGTGTTGCAAGCTCCTGCGAAACGAATTTGATGTTGTTTGTTGGACATCGAGTTCGGGTCGCGACAGCGAGTCAAGGAGGAAATTATTAGGATTATCCCGCATGTTGAAAAGAGAACGGTTTGAAATTTAAATAGTCCAACATCGCTAAATAACTTGAAAAGGTGCCGTATAAATATGGATTGATAGTCATATAATATTGAGAAATTCCTTTTGTTATAATAAAGCGCGTGCTGATCCATAAGCATACCCCACATCTGAAGATGGGGAGCTTGGCCCGACCACCGTTATACAACAGCGTCAAGTATGAACAAATCAATTTTCTCACGTTCCAGCAACGAAGCAAATGGAGCTTTACCCCTTTCAGAGTGTCTGACGCTGCAAAAAGTTGACCTACTAATTAAAGTCTACCGACATCCTTATTGTTCAAATTTGTACGAAATATAATTCATAATATACTTTTATATGCTTTTGCATAAAAATGTATATGTTCTATATTATAACACCAACATATACCCGATTTACCAATATAGTGTTAAATTTTGGTGATACAAAATCACAAATAGAGGGAAATAAATATGCAAAAGAAAGAAAGAAAAGATTTTGTTTCCTCTAATTAATTGGCATATTTGAATATGTTTATTTCTCTCTCTAATTGGCTAATCAAATTAATTTTTGTCATCTAATGTTAACTTGGGCATTAAGTAATTGATTATATAAATAAAGACTAGAAGAGAGGCAAAAGTGCGGTGGAAAATCTATTTGCTAATTTTCTCTTCTTTATCTTTGTTCTTTTTCTCCCACAATTTTAGTCATATAGATATTTGCTCTCTTTCTCAATTTGGTTATTGATTCAATGATATTTTGTTTACTTTAGCTTTGTTCCATTAATTGTAAACAAAATTTTGTTGAATCAATAAAGTGGGTGGTTGGGTGAAATATTTTGTGTTATTGCGTTTTGATTTCAATTCTGTCTTGTTTTCAATTCAAGTTTTCTCTTCGTGATTTGGGTGACAAAGATCCGTCGATAAAATCTTTCACAAAGCACAACTATTTTCATATCAGTTTGGTCTTAGCATAGATTATCGCAAAGCTTAGAGTAATTTTGGTTTGAAAAATTATTGATGTCGGATATGATTTCGTTTTCAAAGATGGCATTCTTGGAGGAGAAAAATTGCGGTATTTGGAAGCCTAATATGGACGATGTTCTGTATCTCAATGATTTTTATGATCCGATTGATGGAGATGAAAAGAAGCCCTTTGATGTAGATGAGGGAAAATGGAAGAAGATGGATAAGAAGGCGATTGCTTTGATTCGCCGGTATCTTGATGATTCAGTTTTCCATTATGTCGCTAGATGTGAATCCGCGAAGGCTTTTCTGGTTCGAAAGTTGGTATATCTGAGATTAGATAAAGAGAAGTCTGTTATAGAGCATTTGAATGAATTTCAAGATGTAATAAATCAATTGGAAAATATGAAGGTCAATTTTGATGATGAGTTACAGACTCTTTTATTATTGAGTTCGCTTTCAGAAAGTTGGAAAACTTTGGTTGTCTCATTGAGTAATTCCAATGCTAATGGAACTATCTCTCTGGAAACTGTTCGAAGCAGTCTTTTGAATGAGGAGCTTAGAAGAAAAGGATCAGGCATGAAATTAATTCACAGTGAGGCTATGGTGGTAAGGGACTCGTAGAAAAATACAATTTGGAAGAAGGGCGCTAATGGTAAAGGTGTTATCACTTGTTATCATTGTAATAAGAAAGGTCACATAAACAACAAATATTATGCTTATAAAAGAGATCAGAAAAAGGCTGCGCATGGTGATACTAGTAGTGATGCATATGCAGGTTTTGCTGAAGATACTGATAGTGATGTCCTCTTTATTGAAAATAGGCCTTGGAAGATGGATTCAGAAGCCAATTTTCACATTTGTAGAGATGTGAATTGTTTTTCTTCTTATGAGAAGAGTGTCAGCATGATTAGGACAACCAATGGAAAAGAGCTACCGATTTGTGGTATTTGATCTATCCGATTTCGTATGCATGATGGTGTGGTTAGAGAAGTCTCTGTAGTGAGACATGTACCCACTTGTTCACATAATTTTATTTCTCTCGGCCAGTTGGATCGCCATGGTTGCACTTATGAGACTCAAGGTGGAGTTTTGAGAGTGAAGAAAGGTGGCCATGTAAGGATGAGAGGAGTATTGGAAGAAAGAAATCTTTATAGCTTGGTTGGTTCTGTAGTCGATAATGGAAAGCGAGTGACGGTTGAAGGACCTAGTCCACAACGAGGTGAAGAGGTTAATGTGATCACTACTTATGATTTTAACATTGAGGATCATATTTTAGATATAGGTCTTCATGTTGACGATGCTCGAGGGATCGATGGTGATCAAGTAATGAGCTCAGTTCGAGTGATCGACGGATGTCGAATTATAAAATCCATAAAGACAAGACGGAGATCTTTGTGGTGTTACAAATGTTTTTGAGACCGGATTTGTGTGGTGCACCTCATGTGGGAGATGCATCACTTATAGATGGTGGTTGAGGTTTGTCATTTAGTGTGGTTGAGATATAGGGATTTATGATAGATCTAGATATGACATGCTTTATATGTTGGAGAGATGCGATTTTGCATCAAGGTGGAGTTTTAAATTTTGGTGTACAAAATCACAAATAGAGGGAAATAAATATGCAAAAGAAAGAAAGAGATGATTTTGTTTCCTTTAATTAATAGGCATATTTGAGTATGTCTATTTCTCTCTATAATTGGCTAATTAAATTATTTTTTGTCATCTAATGTTAACTTGTGCACTAAGTAATTGATTATATAAATAGAGACTAGAAGAGAGGGTAAAAGTGTGGTGGAAAATATATTTGCTAATTTTCTCTTCTTTATCTTTGTTCTTTTTTTCCAACAATTTTAGTATATAGATATTTGCTCACTTTCTCAATTTGGATCATGATATAGTGATATTTTGTTTACTTTAGCTTTGTTCTAGTAATTGTGAACAAAATTTTGGTGAATCAATAAAGTGGATGGTTGGGTGGAATATTTTATGTTATTGCATTTTGACTTTAATTATATCTTGTTTTCAATCCAAGTTATCTCTTTGTGATTTGGATGACAAAGATTCGTTGATAAAAGCTTCCGCAAAACGCTACTATTTTCATAACACATAGTTGATATAGGTTATTGTTTGATATGTAATATGTATGTTGCTGGAGTTTTTTTTGTCTATAATTCCGTTATAAATTTTATTTTGTTGTAAGATAATATGCTTAAAGTAGGAACTTACGATGCAACATTTAATCCAACAAGTTTTTCCCGTACTTTACATCAAAATATTGAAGCTAATCTATCTAAATGCCATTGGATGGTTATAGCTATATTGAGCCAAGTGTATATAATAAAGTGTTGTTCAACATCATTTTTAATTTGTTTGAATATAGAAAAAAATTAAAGAAATAACCTTGCCAAGGATCAAACTCATAATCTTTGATTTTGTAGACCAACACCTATCCTTGAACCACGATGTCACTTATCTTAATGCTTAAATCATAAAGTCACATTCATAATATAATATTATATACTACGGTTTAACTGATAGAAAGAGAGAGGATGTTTTGGATTACGACATTGACATGATGCCCATTGTTTAATTATTGTTTTGTTTCCCATGTGTTATAAATATTTTTCTCGGTTTTTTTTGTTAAATTTTTTATTATAGAGTGGACTGGCAAATAGATTAAATATTTGAAGCTGGAAACAGTGATTATGAATGTCAATGTATATTTGAAATATTTAAAATCCATTCACATTCGTATTTGAAAAATCAGTAAATATCGAAAATCTAAAAGAATGAGTACACATCTGGATTTGTCCACTTTTTTTTACTTATGCTTGTAGATTTTTGTTTATGAGCGGACGGATAAAAATTTGATATCCATTTGATATCTGCGACTGTGACTACGAAGATATGTTATGCTAAAATGATTAATATGAATATGACACTATATGTATCTATATCTTACCCGGTCTTTACAAGGCCTAGTTATGATGCTCTAATTAGGCCAACATTTTTTTTTTGAAATGGTACTTTATATACAAAAAATCATTAGGACAACATATCTCATGTCAATAAACGTTCGAAAGCAAGTTTCGAACTTGTGACCTCTTGCACCAAAATCGAATCAATTAACCACTTGGACAATGGTGCTTGTCTAGGCCAACAATTATCTTCATGATATAAATCAAAATATTAAGATGATCCTTTTGAATGTCATTGCCGACCCCACATGTTTGAAAATAATGGCTTAGTTGTTGTTGTATCCTTTTGAATGTCATTGTTAGGTTATAATTATTTTGGGCTAGATGGGCAAAACAAATTGCTAATCAACATGATTTTGAATTTGGCAGTATAGTTATTTACAAGGCGCAATGCAAAAAGGTACAATTTTTTTTAGACTTGACGTACGTTGTGTGCCTTTTTAAATAAATACACAAGTACTATTTTTTTATATACTCATTATACATCACAGTTAGTTCAACATGATTGATGAAATTTATGTTTCTTTTACCAAATGATATTCAACAAAGATTTTTTATCATTTCGCAAAATTATCAAGTATAGTGCTATATGAATAGAGTGCAAAAATCAGTTTAGAAGTTCAACTTGAGTTTGAATTTATTTCAGTTATTTATGGGGATTGTAACCTTGACGAACTACACATGCTTTTTTAATCAGTACACTTATTTTGTATAATTATTATACATCACCATTAGTTCAACATGACTAGTATAATTTATATTATTTTATTGAAAGATATGTAATAAAGGAACATTTCATTAAAATCTTCTTATTTGAAAATTCTATTTTTTAAATAAATTATATTACATTGAAAAACCTCTAAAGTAAAATTTGAAAAAAAAAACATAAAGAATCTTTGGAGAAAATTTGTTTTCAACGTCAACACCTTCAAAAAAAAGATTAATTTTTATGAAGTGTCAAAAGTTTGCAAAAAATATCAATATTTTTTTACTGCACCTTCCCTCAAATCTCTCAAAGTAGTTGCTTAATATATTTTTAAGCAATTAAATACGATAAAGTTGAGATAATATAGTTTAACAAAAAAGACTCGGTTTTTATGTTTTTTTATGCTCAAATATTTTGAAAAATATTATTTCCAAGAAAATTGAATTTTTAGAAACGGTTCATCTTTTAGAAAATAATAATTAAATATCAAATAATTTTTCTTGGAACTCAAATGTCGTAGAAAGGTTCAAGCAGTTTTAAAAAATATATTTAAGTTTCCCAATTTTTTTTTTTAATTTCTAAGTAAGTTTGAAATGTCTTGAAAGACACTGAAGAAATTTTAAGAAATTTTAAAGAGATTAAAAATCCAATTAAAATAAAAAGAAAATTTAAAAGGTTAAAGTAACTCAAAGCGTTGGCAATTATCTAAAACATGTTATTCAGTAACAATAAATTTTCTAATCTTAAACTTTGAAATAAATAAAGTAAAAAAGAATTATCATTATATATAACACTACAAATATCTGCTTAACATGTACTAATTCTTCAAAAAATTTCATGGTTAGGATAAATTAAAATAGTGAAAAAACAAAATTAAT
Source organism: Allium cepa (assembly GCA_030765085.1). Lineage (NCBI taxonomy): Eukaryota > Viridiplantae > Streptophyta > Magnoliopsida > Asparagales > Amaryllidaceae > Allium > Allium cepa. The sequence continues at coordinate 570,915,391 of CM060937.1, read as the reverse complement.
ATGACTGTTAAATTATCGTTGCCATTGGTTTTGATAATTTTTTACTACTATGTTTATTGTTAACTATAGTAAATTTACTGAAACCATACCGATAGCATTGGTACACCGATATAGCAAAATATTGGTCACCAATTGTTTGATATTGGTGTGGTAATGTGAATGTACCATTAACATAACCGCCCTAACTAGAATTGTGGATTCAAATAAGCATGTTATATATAAATATGTTCTCAACTACAATTTTAAATGAGTTTGTATCAGAATGTAAACTGAGAAATGGGAGTGAGCCAATCTGAAATGAGATTTAACAATTGTTTCTGCTAATAGTTCTAGCATGTACTTATTTTAGGATGAGGAAGAGTTTAGTAATAAAAACAATCCTTTTCTTTGAACGGACTTGAATGTTGCTAATAGGTTTGCGAGAAGCATGGGCCTAGCTTATATGATTTGTTAAGAGAAACAGGTAAATGCCACTCTGGTTGATCTTCCTAATTCGAGTGCCTGCTTCTGGAATCTGTAGCTTGTCTGTGAATCATTTTCGCTTCTATGATATTTAATATAGGTTGTAGCATGTCTGCGAATCATTTTTGGCGCCTCTGATATTTAGTATATGTTTAAGGGTGGCATAGGCGATGCTTATCTTTTTCTTCTCTTTTTACCATTTATCACTGATGTACATGATTGTGACTTTTCACACTGATCTGAAGCCTGACAATATTCTTCTGATGTCTTCTGATTATGTATAGGCTCCATGTAACATTTCCTGTGACTTCAAATTCTTGGGTTTTTGTCATGTCATATTGATATAGAGGAAACTAGGATATTATATGCACTTCAGATGTTTGTCTAATGAGGTGCTATGACGTTGACTGATTTCAGCAGCATTGCATTTGAGAATCATGATCATGGGTCGATTATATCAACAAGGCAGTACGGAGGACCAGAGATAATGTCCTGTATGCTTGGATTCTTAAAATAAACAATGAATTCTGCCTGAGATGTAGGTTGTCAATTTGAATAAAAGGTACACATTTTCTGCATTTAAATTGGGAGAAAACTAATATATGCATATATTGACCTTTTTGATAGCGTAGGAAATCTTCAAAATCATAATTCACAGTTCATTCCAAACGTAGGTCGACGATGCCCAATTTTCTATTCCTTAGTTTTATTCCGATGACACTGTTTGGTTTGATTGGTATGTGTTGATGTTGACCTACTAGTTGTTGGTTATTTTTTGTTCACACCCCGTGATAGAAACTTGTTTGAATGCTTAAAGACCAATCTTCCTGTTGTATACCATACATTCTAATATATTCTTGTTCTCTCCTAGCTGTGAGAACGTGCCTTAATATTGTCTTCCATTTTCATTTCATCTCCTTAATGCGTCATGTCCTCTGCATGATGATTGAATTTGAGAGTATACCCGATTGTTATTATTGAACTAATGACTTTATGTTTGGACTATAGAGTTAAATGTGGATGATATTGGAATTTTGACCATTATCAAATTTTATAAATTTTATAAGTCCTAAGTAATATAGTTTAGACGAAGAAAATTGGTGTGAATAATAGACACAATCGGATAACGCTTTACAAAGTAAAATTGGGTTTTATCGAATCAAGTAAGTAATAAATTTGAACAAAATATCACACCACCTGCTAGCTAATTCATGAACGTTAATTTCGAACAGTTCGATGTTAATCGCTGATCAAATTTACATCTACAGAGCCGCACAACTGAATTGTTGAATACTTCTTGACCACATAGTTAATTAATTTATAATTGTTATAAATTATTTAAATTAATTAATATTTATGAAATATTAGTTATAAAATTTTATTTTAATTTGACGAACAAATATTATTGTATATATTTATAATAGTTGTAAATATATTAATCGATATACGCGTTTAAATTGGGTTTTAATGCAAAATATTTTGTTCGGACTTTAAATGGGTTTGAAGTTCATATACGGGGCTGGTTGGTTCAGCTATAATGAAGCATAGGAGCGGCCATATAATGGTTAAAAATGCTAGGGTTGAATGGATAAGAGGTAAGAAAGAGCAAAAGTGTGAATCTTGATACTAACCTCTCTTTGCATTTCTTCCTCTATAAAAGCATCTTTACCCACTTTCTTTTCCTACTTTTTAAGCCTCCTATCCCTCTTAGATCTGCCTGAATTCTTCATCCATCCTCTTTCATCGTAAAAGCACAAATCAAATAAAATTAAATACTGTTTGATAGCTCGTGGTCTGCAATTTGGAAGATAGCATCTTTAGAATTGGAATTTGATCCGCGAGTTTGTTTCAACGCTTCAAGGTGTGGTACTTTGGCATAGATTAAAGGTAATTATCTAATTTATGGTTATATTTTAATATTTAGACAATTTATATATCATATGTTGTTTTATTAGTTTTGTGACGATTCTAATATATCAGTATATCGTCACATTCAAGATGGTTGTTCGTTTATATGTGTGTGTATTTTTTTCCTTGACATATATACGTTATGATGCTTAAGACTTAAGATTTAAAAACAATTGAATTTTTATTATTTAAATGAATTTAATATACATTATTTAAATAACATAAGCTTTATAATTTAAATGCTAAACTTTATACTCTACAAAATATGTTTTAAAATTACATAAAAAAATAATTCTGTAATTTATATAAATATTAATTAATTATTATTTAATTCAAATCACTTAAAAAAATATTAAATAAATTATTGTATCATATAAAATAGAATTTAAATTTTTTAAAATTATTTTTAAACCTGATAAACTCTCGAATGCAAAATATATATATGTATAATATAAATATCAATATAAATGTTGAAGAAAATTTAATTTTAATTTTTCTTTAAATTACAAAATATATTTGGACAATATATTAGTTAACATGTCTCCAGTGTAAATCCCAACATTAATACACGAGCGTGTTATACCATACATGGTTTGCAATGTTATACATGCATACACATATATATGTATATGATACATTTGTGTGTGTGTGTGTGTGTGTGTCTATGTATGCATAATTATTTCATAAATTTTGAATAAAATAGCGATTTTATTTAGAAGAAATATAAAAGTGTTCTAAATGAATTAGATTTCATAAGCCAATAATGATCCAAAATGGTAAAAAAAAAATTGAAATTCATCAATTTCTTCCACTACAGGCTGCTCCAGTTCCAACAAAACCGAACACCACTTTAGTTTTTTGAAAACTTAAAATGTTTTAGAGCACTTAATTAAATAAAAACAAGAGAGCAATATTTTTTAAATGAATGCATGATTTTCATATGTTGAAAGAAAGGTATTTATAAAGTTAGAAAGTTTTTGCTAATGTGTGTGTACATGTATCAATGTTTTGAAAAATCCGCCTCCATATTCGCCTCAAGGAGCGTCTCAAGCAAGGGGAGATAAAACGCTTCGACTCTTTCTCAAAAAACGCATTTTATCTTTGAGGCTTACGCTTTAGTAACTTAAAGTGCACAAAATGTACAAAACATATGCCCGCACGCCTCAAACCACTAAGGCATGCGACTATAGAATTTATTTTACTTCCAATTGAAGATATTTGCACTAGTAGAAGTTATAAAACTTCAATTATCTAATAGCAAGAATTTTTTTTTAATAAAATGATAGTGTTTTTATTACTTTTCAAATTCAATATCAACATGATTAAGTAGCATCGTTTTTTAAAACAATGATAGAGAGCTACATAATGAATTTTCTCAAATGCTATTAAATAAAAGTTTTAAATTGTCATCGCCGAACCTTCAAATAAATTACGCATCTCGATTTAAATTGGTAGAATGAAAAATAAATAAAATAATTTGCATGATTTTTTTTACTATGATAGAAATCTATTCCACTATAATCGACCAAATATCGTTTTCAAAAATCCAAATTTTTTTAAAGACAAATAAAGGAAGAAAAAATAAAATACATACCATTGCGGAGCTGAAAACTGAACACGAATTCTTCTAACATACTAATAAGGATTGAATCCAGTGCTTAAAGTTTACTTATAGTTTTAATTATTTATGCTTTATGAATGAATAATAAAATATGATTAGGACTGAACTCTTTAAGCTAGGTGTCTATGTTATTTATTTATAGTTTTATACAAATAATTGTTGACCTCTATTTACTAATCAAAATTAATTATAATAAAACAATAATAACTTACGCCTCCATGTTTACTTGAAAAATATACGCCTCAACCTTTTGAGGCTTACACCTCACGAGCAAAAGAACGCCTCTTGTACGCTTTCACGTTTTAAAACTTATATGTGTATGTATATATATGTATATTACCTGAACAACAACAAGAATTTAGATTTGTTAAAGGTCAAAATTATTCTACGAGGCACTTACACAATGTTGCGGTTTGGGTTCAGGAAATTTTAATGATTCAACTCATAGGTGTGAGATGTTTTTGTTGCTAACAGGTTATGCTTAGAGATTAAATTTATTTGGACACATTATACATGAATATCATTAATGTAACAAATTCGACTTATAGATGTGAAATATTTTGAACCTTCCGTAGAAAATTTGAATTCTCTTGGAAAAGTAACGAAGTTCTATGAGAAGTGATGAACTCCTTTCTGAAAAATTAGAACTCTTTTGACCAATTGAACTTTCCATCGTATTGTGTTTTTTTTTTTAATTCGTGCAAACTTTTGTCGAATTTATCTATGATGTGTGAATTTGCAACCACCGAGTGGAAGGCTATTGAAACACACATCAAACATGTAGTACTGCGTAAGTGTGAACAAATATAGTACAAGAACACAAATGATAATAAAGTAGTTTGTCTTCATAAATGACCGGGTAATATTGAGTTGTGCTATTTGGTTTCTGTAATTTGAGCTACGCCTGATCCGAGTTATTTGGAAGTTCACTTTTTTGTTTTATTTATTTTTAAAGCTCGCTATGTAATTTTAGCTTAATCAAGATGTCAATTCCAAAAGTAAGTTTTTTACTGGAAAAAGAACAATGATACGACATAAGCTGGAATTAAAATTTACATTTTTGCAACTGAACATGCGAATGGTGATACCAGCATCTTACTACATTTGAAAAGGGCGAATTGGTACTACTGCAACAGCTGAAAAGGTAAAATTATCATATTAGCCCCAAATCACAAAATTTCAGTGAATAATTCTGTACAAAATATCAAGTCGTCACCTGATAAATTGCTAAGCTCAGCAACGTGAGCTTGTGACCAAGTGAAGGAATGTTGGGTCATGTTGTTGGATTTGGCTACGTATGGGAGTCTATCTCCTCTGAATTGATGCTTATGTATAGACACCGATGATAATTTACAATTGTACTTCACCCTGAATAGCATGCCCTAACACTAAAAAGGCTTACTTTTGATGATGCCTATGTTTATATTGCTGCTGAACTAGCAAAAGTAGCCACATTCGTGAACAAGGTATTAGTTATCAGAATCATGCATCAGTTACCTGTTTTTACTGGTTTTTTTATATGCGAGTGCTGCTTTTTTTCTGCTGGGTTGCGTTTGTATGAGAAATTTGCATTGCGGGTTATTATGCATGTGTAAAAGAAGAAATTTATGAGGAGTTTGTGGGAAAAGATGGTTAGTTGAAGAACTTTTTTGAAGGTAGAATTTACATCTTACCACTATTAATGTTAAAAATAATTTTGGCGTATTATCCTTATATTTAGTTGATTATTTATATTTCATCGATTTGTTGAACACCCATCACTATCATGAATTTTGAAACATTAAAGTTTTTTTAATTCCATTTAAAACTTTTTCGCATTTGGTCGGTTTGATATTTCTATTATCTTAGATTCTACAATGAAATTTCTAATTAATCTACGTTCTACGATAAAGTTTCTTTTGTATTAGATCCAGGGACACTTAGCTATGTTGGAGAGAGTTTTGAACTAGTACCTGTGCCTATGGTTACAAGGTATGCATCTTAAGGAGGTTATAAAACATAGTTTACAATTGTTCTTCCTTTGACTCAACACACGACTTTATAAATTCTATGATCACATAGTAGATTGATGTGGAAATGTGAGGCATGGATTCAAAGAAGTTTTTTTTATATTCATTTTATATTTTATTATTATTTATGACATATGACTGATGAAGAAAAGAGAACACAAACTCAAACTTGTCAGAAAGAAGAGCTAAGCTTGAATGTTTAGGTAATTTAGTTTTGTGAAAATTGGAAATATGCAAGAGCAGTTGAACAAATGAATGTACAATTTTTGAATTTTGAAAGAAAGGATTGTATACAGTTTGAAAGTTTTACAGAACGATAAATTTGAATCTTTTAAGGTCAAATTTATTTCCCAACCAGATGATATGCTACATTGCAGTTTGGGTTCTGCAAACTTTGATGTGTCAGCGTATAGGTATGAGATTATTTGCTTGCATATAGGTGTGAGATGATTTGTTTGCTTGCTGATTATGCTTAAGGATTTCATATGCCTGTGTAACGTTTAACACGAATCAACATCCCACTGGCTTGGCCAATGATCGAACAGTTAAAACTTACAGAGAATCACAAACACGCACGGTGTCCAAATTACCCTTGCGAACACAGAGAAAGAGCAAAATAGTATCAGAGCCAGGTTTCGATCCTTGGACCTGTGGGTTATGGGCCCACCACGCTTCCGCTGCGCCACTCTGATTGACAATGAAATGTAAGAATTGCATTCTTTAGAATAATATGTAAGCTGCTTCTAAATTCTATCCCAAAGCAGATCATCTTGTACTATACAGTGTAGAAGATATTTCTTCCACAAATTCACTAAATTGTATTGTATATATATTAATTGTATGCCTCCTCATATCATTACCTGCAGCCAAATCAGTCCGAGTTTGATATGTCAATATATCTCCTACATATGTCGACATAAAGTACTTTCAGACTTAAAAACAAACTCGGGTTTTCAAAGTAAAGTTGTTTTAAAAGTGTTCAGAAAATGCTTATAAATATTTTAAGTTCTTAAAGACTTATGTGTGTCATTATAGTGATTGTTTACACTGATTTAAGATACATAGATAAACAATATAAGATGGTCAAGTAAATATTTTTTAGTATCTCTTTTCTCATTTGTATCTCCAAAATCAACCTAGTATTGCCAGTGGCACTACAAATTCTTAGTAAGATATGTTAGGAATATAACTATTTTTAAGCATTGTTACCCTCAAAATCACTATAAGCTTTTTAGTGTGTTTTTTTGATGCCTTTTTTTTGTTATCGTATCCAGTGTCACCAAGTGTACATTTATTGTTGTATTTCTAATGTCGATCCCATTAATATGCCTGCATAAGCAATGCCTCCCTGGTTATACTGGAGAAAGGATTTTATTGCGATATATTATTTACCTACGTTAACAAGTGAATGAGATTATCCGCCAAATCATTTTTCTGATATATTAAATCCCGTTTAGTTGATTCCTTATGTTTCACTTTTTACAAGTCCACCCTTTTGTAGAACATGCATCGTTTCAGATTTGCATTCTTCATTTTGTAGTAAATGTATCACTTTTGTCAATTTACGGCACGGTTTACTTCGCTTTGTTGGTTTATTATTTTTGCATGTACAGTGTTATTCTTTAATCACATAGACATCGACTGTAAATGCTTAGAAGCTACACATGGAACGTTTTGTGGAATTACACTAGTAAGCCAAATTTTCTTACCCACAAAAATGGGCCTGTGTTAGGACTTATGTACAACCACTAGATCCATGAGACAAATGAAATAATGAATCGAAATTGTGAATGCTGATTTAGTACTTTGGTGCAGTTGATTTATTATAATACCTATGTGTTATATTATACAAGTTTTGTTTCTTTGGCCTTTGTTAACGGGTTCCTTGCTTATTCTCTCATTGATGTATTTTCCACAAACTCGTCTGTTTTGTTATCTACCTCTATTTATTCATACGAATGGATGATGATAGCCGGTTAAAAGTTGAATTTGGCGTTGTTATTGTAATCTGTCACTGGGTTGCAGCTTAAAATATAACGTTTCTGAATAACACAAAGCTAAGAAAACTGGAAAAGTATATCATCAAAATAACAAATGATTAAGTCTTCAAACGTTGATAAAGCTATATGAATCTTATGTCAATAGGCTTTTTTTTAAGTATTCATGAAGATGGATGAACTTCTTGCCACCCATGATTCATTGATTTATAAATTGATTTGTTAGGTTGTTGTTAGTTGATTTATTTATGCAATAGCTTTATTTTAAATAGCTTTGGATTGAAAATTTGTAATTTCTCATTTTAACCAACTTTTTCAAACCTCACATAACTTTTTTTTAAAGATTAAAAGGGTAACATAATTTAATTTTAATACGTTATTAGATGGTAGATAATATGACAAAAAAAGAAGACGATAGCAAACGGATGAGAAATAGAAACCGGTGCTTATAATAGAAGGGTAAAACAACATCAAGTTGCAATATCTACTGTTAGAATTTTGACGACATTATATGAAGAATTGAAGAGGTCGGAAGTAGCTTGATAACGGTGAAAAATGCTTCACAAATCGAAGCTACGAGAAGAAAGATATGACGAAGAAGATGGAGTATTGCTAGAGCAACATGTGACCGACGTCTGTCAAGATGTCTCAAAGTGACAGACGTCTGAGCTCAGGATTTTGTAACCCGAGATTGTGATAGACGTCTGTCATCTTGTGACAAATGTCTGAGAGCAGGGAAACTTATTTTTCGAATCTTCTTACGGACACTTGTCATCTTAGGACATACATCTGAGCCGACGTGTGCTGCATATCTTGTCTGTGCCTATTGAAATGATTTGCGAAGGCTTCAAAGGGCATTTTGGGAATTTGCTAGGTTTTCTACTCTCCTATATAAGCTATTTTTAGGATTTAAAGAAAATAGACTAAGGGTATTATGCACCATTAGTTAGGGTTTAACAAAACCTAATGTTTTCAATTTTTTCCTCTACAAATCTATCCTGTAACAACCCGTAAATTTAACTGGTTTTAATAACGTTATTAATTGAAATTTTATGGAATATTTTAAACGATAAAATTTTGAAATATAAATTTTATATTTGGAATGCGTCTAGTTAAACATAGCAACTGGTAAATTTTCGTCCGAAAATATGAAGTTTATTTTCGTGCGTAAATTAATTTCAATCTAAGCAGTTAAAAATCGATGAAAATAAAACGTTTTCAAAACCTGAATATTTTTACATAGAAAAATTCTAAATCATCTTCTGAGCAAGACGTCATTTTTCGTTTTTCCAAATTCGGACTTTTTTAGCTCCGTCGATCTTATTTTTCTACGTTTTTACTGCATTTTCCGCTAGTAGAAAATTCGAATTTTTATAATTCAATCATACCGCTGATATCTGTATACCGTTTTGACCGTCCCGTCGTGCTGTTCTCTATGGTATATTTATTTCTATATTTTGAGGTCCGGTACGCGACGTAGACGATAAAAATGTGTGTCGAACCAATATCGAAATTTGACCTTTTGAATTCTTTGTCCATTCAACTTGACCTCGTACAACTTAACAGTCATTTTCTTTATTGCTACTGAATTGGCATGCGTGACTTTCAATATTCAACCGGTTCCCAATACAGCTGGTTCGTTCTAGCTGTCACTTTATTTTCATTGGTTTCGTTTTGAATAGAATAAAATATATAGGATGTTGCTGTTTATTTCTTTCACTTATAAAACTTATCTCCACCTGCTCCTTCTCTTTTCTCTTCATTTTTCTTCTTTCTACAACACAATTGCTTGTTGCTCGCTTCCCCGCAAACGACCAAGCTCGACCCTTTCCCACTCCAACCCGCCATCATCCCTCACCATGGCCCACTGACTTGAAATTCCAGCAGCAGCATCACCCACGCACGCAATGCGATAGCTCGCCCAAGCCATGACCACCTCTTCCTCCCGAAACCGAGCCGCACCCAGCACTCGTCGGCCACCATCTCGTCTCGTTTCCCCAGACACCACGCCACGAATTCTTCCTCCATGACCTCCTAGCCGAGACCTCTTCCCTTCACTCTTCCTCCTTCCATCGAGACAGCTAGCACAACCCCTCTGATTCCGTGCACCCAAAGCCTCTCACTTCCTTTTCCACCATTACACCCTGTCCGCCTCCATCAAAGTTTTGCATACAACAACTCAGTCACCTTCCCATGCGGCAGCAACGTCTCACCACCTAGCTCTCCACTAGACGTCGTACGACAGCAGCGCCCTCATCCTCTTGTAGCCGCATCTTTTCTCCTCCTCTTAAAAAATATATATTGGAAGAACATGTTTTCGTGTGTATATACACGTTGTTGTTTGAGCCTGCACATCTTCATCTTGCCGACCCTACCTGCTCAGACCCGCCACCGACTCAGCTAGCCTCATCACCAAAGTCTTCCACTTCCCAACCAAACTAGTTGCTACGTCACCTCTCTCGGCCTTTTTAGCCTTGCTGTTCTTGTATTGGGTAGGTGTATGTTATATATATATTACTGATTAGTATAGTATTCCTATTTTTTTTTTCGTGATATGTTTTGATAAGTTTTGATAACTAATAAAGTAAAATTTTATTGATTTAAAAAAATTGTAAGTTGTTTATAATATATATAATTATATAGGTCGTATATGTAAGGGTTTATATGAGTTTTATAAATTAAGTTGTCTATATATAAAGCTGTTTATAATTTATATACAATGAATATGAATGTGGCAATATATACATTAGCTATGGTACTGTCACTATGGCTAGCTGCGTGCGTAATTCTTTGTAGAGATTTGTATAGAGTTATAGGTTATGTTATTTACAAAAGTATATGGGTTTATTTGGTTTATTTTATACTTAGTGTACATTTTTGAAAAGGTTACAGTTTGTATACATGTGTTTATAAAAGTCTATTGTATTGTTACTTATATTTGGTCCGTCTGTTTATATAATTTTTTTTAATGTTTATAAGTTTACACGTTTGGTTATGGTTATTATAAATTAAATTTTTATAAATTGCGTCTATCACTTTTGATACCGTATAGTTACTAGTGTACTTTTGCTTCCGGGCAGTGTGTATATATCATTACTGTATAGCTATATCAAACAGTTATATATTGGTTAATATATATAGGTATATTTATGGTGTGTTCCTAAGTATGTATATTAGTTTGGTATTATATGTTAGTGATATATATACACATATACGTTTATACAAGATTTACCTGTTGAAGTTTATATATATATATATATATATATATATATATTTTGGAAAATGGGTAAGATTTTATTAAGGGCATATACAGTCCAAGTTTAGGTTTAACCCATTACGACATGCCGTATGGGAGTAATACAATATGTCTTGCGTAACTGCAACTACATTAAGATTCCAATTATACTTTTATCAGTTCTCATCTTCTTCACAATCATGGCGGCTGATAGCTTGTATTTGGGCTTTCTCCCAATGAACTTTGCCGATCCTCTACTGCAGTTTGAGCTTCATCTGATTCCGACAAGGTGAGTACCTTCTTCTTGTTTCTCTTCTTCACTAATTGTATGTCGGATCTAATGAGTTTGCTGATTTCCAAACTACTGCGTTGTTTTTTCTCATATAATCTGCGATTTCTCTCCTTCCACACATTCCAAACTGTCGCAGTGATGGGGACACTGGCCAAATTGGATTTTCTGTGTACGCCATCTCCTCTCCTCAACAGGTGATGTATTTCCTCTTCCAATATACTTTCTTGTTGATGTAAGTTTTCTTTTGTTTTGCATTTTTTCCAAATCTCGTTCCAGAATTTACATTTGAAAAACAGGTGATTATGTGTTTCTTCCTCCTGTCCGCATAGTTCACATTTGTTTTCTGTAATAATGCCCCATTTCATAAGTCTATCTTTAGTGGGCAAGCGTTTTTGAATCACTTTGTATGTTGTGACAGCCATTTTTGGGTTATTTACTTTATTCCAGATGATTTTGCTCCAGTCAACTTTATTATCATGGTGTCGAATCTCTTCCCAAGCTGTTTTAGTAGTGAATTTTATCCCCCGTAGGCTTCCAGATCCATATATCACTTCCTCGCCCATTGTAAATTGGCATGTATTGTATCTTCTCCTTGATTTCTCTATTTAGTGGTAAACTCGAGCAGTCCCATTCATTATTTTTAATTATGTCAGATATAGTTTTTCAGGACATCCATAATCCGAGTAAGTAGTGATCCCCAGAATGTCTATCAAAATCTCGTCTGTTATCCAAGGGTCCTTCCACAGGTTGGTCTCTCTCCTCTTAGCTATTTCTTTGCCACAACACTTAGCTAGTGTTTTCCTTATTCGCATGATAGCTTTCCAGTTTGTTGAAGCATTATTGTCTATCTCCATGCACCAAAAATTGTCTTTAATGTATCTTCTTCTCATCCAATTACCCCATAATCCTTTCCTTTGATTATCCTCCAAGCTTGCTTTAATGTGAAGACCATTCTCATGTCTTTAATTCGTCTAAGCCCCACTCCACCCTCATCTTTAGGTCTACACAGATCCTCAAATTTTATTTGATGCATGCCTCCTTTCCAAATGAAGTCTACACAGACTTTTTCAATTTTTTTATTGAGGCATATGCTATTTGGAATGTCTGTAACCAGAAATTGATTTTGGCATGAATAACTATGTGTACCAGTTCTATTCTACCTGCTAGTGATAAAAGTTTGGAGCTCCACCCCTGCAGTTTTTCTCTTATCGAGGAGACCAGTACTGCACATTCTCTATCAGTTATTTTATTTGTTGATAGAGGGACACCTAGATATTTAACTGGAAGTTCTCCTTCTTTCACTATTAAGATATTCAGGATTTCATTTCTATTCTTGCATGTCTTGTTGAAATAACATTTAGTTTTTTGTTCGTTCAGTTTAAGTCCTGTGTATCTCTCTAGCTTGTGGAAATTTTCTTTGATTGATCTAGCCGAGACATTGGAGGATTTTATACAAATGAGCAAGTCATCTGCATATAGTAGGTGAGTCACAATAGGCTGAATGTTCTATATTGGCTGAAGTAATTTGTTATGTGTTGCCAACTCCATTTATAGTGAAAAATATTGGCTGAAGTATATTTACAAAGTTTATAAAAATGAATTTTGTTAGTGATTTGATTGTTGTCCTATATTTATATGTTTCAGTTTTAGTGTATATGTGTTTTAGTGCAACCAATGATATTTGAAAATTTTATATATTTAATATAAAAATGTGTTTGAATTTAAAATATGACTTTATATATATATATATATATATAGTTATATGTGTTCACTTATACCAATTTTCTTCATCGATCTCGTTCTGATGTGTTCTATCGATTTCTGTTATCAGCTTTGATCGTTGTATTCGTGCCGATTTGCTTTTCTTGGATTCGTAACTCAATTTCTATGTTCGTATCAGTGTGCGTATCCGTGACATCTTCTCGTGCATCTCTAGCCTCGAAAGGTGAGCAATCACTCACGATTAATGTTCTTTTATTTATTAAATTTGATTTCAATTGAAACGACAATTGAAATATGCTGTTGTTAGTTATTTACACTGTTATATATATGTTATTATCTGTATCAGTTCACCTATGACATCTGACACCATTATCTGTTACTTATACGATGATAATTCAGTTTGGTTGATAATTGATTGATTGAGTTTACATTAGATGTTAAATTGTTAATATTGAAGTGATAAATAATATGCAATGAAATTTGTTGTAGGATCGTTAATAATTTAAAATTCGAAATATGTCTTGAATTGGATTTGTTAAATTCGTATAATATGACCCCTTTAACGTTAAATTAATTGACACGTAGGATTTGGTTAATTACACCTTGAACCATTGAATGTATGTTGTTTAAATTGATGATGTATGAAATTGTAAATAGATGACAAGTGAAGAACCGTAATGTAATAATATTTAATCTGCATGAAATGATAGTGTAGATTCTAGAAATAATTATATTAATGTGCAAAAACAACAATGTAAATTAATACGATTATTTCAGGATTATTTGAATTGATTATTGGATTGTTACTGATGTTTGTAATTTCTTGTTTACTTACTTTGACACCATCCCAGTTATCACACTGCAAGTTCTCTTTTCTATACTTTGAATTTTGAATTGAAATGGAATCGGGTTGAAATGATAAATACCCAAATGAATTTGACTTAGGATAGAGCATTAAATAAACCCGATTGGTCAATAATTTGATTTAAAATAAAATAAAGATTTTATTTGAATAAATAATAAGGTTTTGAAATGAAGTTGGAATTTGAAATTTTAATAAAGGAAAATGTTAATATTTAAAAATCTGAAACAAAATATTAACGTAGTAGTTGATGAAAGAACGTTGTTTTAAATTTAAGTAATAATTGAGTTTTGAAATATGTTAATAATTAAGTTCGAAATCATTTAATAATTAAATAAGATCGAATTATTTAATAATTAAATGAAATGGAATTCTTGATAAGTGAAATTGAACTTCTTTAATAAGGAAAACTGAACTTCTTTAATAAGGGAAATTGAACTTCTTGGATATGTGAAATTTAGTACTTTATTAATTGAGTTTTGAAATTTGTAACTAAGTAAATAAATAAGTGAAATTGGATTTCTTTAACAAGAAATAAAATGGGATTTATTGGAATAAATATAAGACTTGTAATTTAAAGAACTTGATTGACGAATCTAATTGAATTCAATTTGTAAGCTTTGATGTAATGTGGTTGAGCTTGAGTAATTGATTTAATAAATTGAAAATTTAATAGAAATTGTTTTGAATGATAAATTAACTTAACGAATATTGAATGAAATCGATAGATGAGTTTAAATTGATTTGAATGTTAAATTAAATTTATTTAAATGATTACGAAATGAAACTTATATACAAATTTAAATGAATATTTGAATTGTTTTAAATCAAATTTTGAAATTGAATTATAGATTTTTGATATGGAAATTTGGAAGTTATGAAACGTAAACTTTGGAAATTGTTTAGAAAGTCAAATGAAATGATGGTTTAAAGATTCTAATTGAAATCGAATTTGATTTAGTTTTGAAATTTATTAAACGACCAATTGATGTAATAATTACGAAAGTTATTAAAGAGACCGGAATCGGTTATGAACATACTCTTTGTCTAAACCGAAAACCACTTTAATAGTTATACGCGGAGCGTGATCTAGAATGAAGTGGTTGGAATGATGTACGTGATGACTGAAGAAAGAGAATGATTATGGATAGCCTTGACACTTGTGTCAAATTGAAAATGAGTAAAACAGGAGCCGTGCCGGGCCAAATGAGGTTAGCCACCTCGAGCAGACACACTTCTTCGTAAACTACTCATTACCTGTTATTGATTGGTGCACCCTCGAAATTTTGGGAGTGTTGTTTCATGGTGTTGCGATCGTTGCGGCGATGCGTTTTCACCAGTTCGGATCAGGCAAACGGTAGTTTCACTGCCTTGGGTATTGCCTCATGTGCCTTGTCATACTTGTATCCCTACATACGCGACCACTGCAAATTTATTTTGTGTGTACCTATGGAGTACTCCCTGATATCCCACTAGTTTACAGTGGAGTTTATAGTGCTGTATAGTCCATGACACTTATATAAAATGTGTTAAGGGGGATATGGTAACGCCTTAACTCTATTTTGATACTTTATTTTACTGATAGGCATTATCTATCTAGCGTATATTACTACATAGTAGATAGTTTAACGGATCCTTAGGAGATGGTTATTCCGACATCCTTTAAGTTATATTGTATTTCAGTTGTTATTTCACATGAGTTGGATTTATTGATATAAGAATGTTAATCCTGACTCGAGTGTTTTATGTTTTGCTTTACGCTCGGGTCAGATTAAGTGTACCAGTATTCGAGACTCGCCTTTGGAGTTGGAGCTGCGCTTGGAGGTCCGACTATCTATCCAGCTTTCAGAGATTCAGTTGATTCTGTGATATATTATGATTCTTGTATTTGACTATTGTATTTGAGACTTCTGTT
Source organism: Allium cepa (assembly GCA_030765085.1). NCBI lineage: Eukaryota > Viridiplantae > Streptophyta > Magnoliopsida > Asparagales > Amaryllidaceae > Allium > Allium cepa. The sequence goes on along the minus strand of CM060937.1, from coordinate 570,899,368 downwards.
GTATCTTATTTAACTCTGTTATATATATAGTAACTTCATGAACTACTTTCTTTTGTTTCCGCTGCATTTATTACTCTGTATCTGTGATCTGTGATTATTTATTTACTATATATGTTCAGTTTTTCCAACTATAAATTAACAATTCGGTATTTTGAATTATTCAAGTCCGACATGTGCGGATGCGAATAGTCCAAAATAGTGAGTTGTTACATATCCTATTTGAATATTAATCATTATAATCAATCTTTTGTACTATTCTCATTGGTAGTAATAAAGCCTCTTTCCACAAAGTGGATGTACGCTAACAAGACGTTAGTGTAACAACTATATTTCGCTGTGTGATTTATTTTATCGTTATTGCTTTGTTTTGTTTATTGCTTGTTTGGTGATTGTGATTGTTTTTGGATTGGATCGAAATTTGAATTGAGATATTGATTGGTTGTTTTTTTACTTCTTACCACAATCTCGCTTTCCGCTATGTTTTGAGGTTTTGATTTGAGTGATCTGGAGTTAGAATTTCTACAACATTTGGTATCGGAGCTTTGGAGTTAGTAGGGGTTGTAGAAATGCCAGAATCGGATAATACATCGGGTAGTCCATAAATGGTTTGTCTAATGGTGTAGCGCTGTATGTACGTGGATCGTACGCAGCTTCAGGATCACAATTGGTTATAAACAAGTGGAATGACAATAATGATTTCGAAAAATGACAATGGAAGATGAAAGCAGTTCTCAAGCGGAATCGAGTGCATCAGGTAGTGTTTGATACATATTTGCTGCCGGCGGACATATCGGATGTTGAGAGAGAGGAAATGGAAGACTGAGCATTCACTGTACTTCAACTTGCTATGGGGGAGAATGTTATCTCCGAAATTAGCTGTGAGACTACTGCTAAGGGAATATGGGACAAATTAGAGGAGTTGTATATAAAGAAGTCACTAACTAATTGTTTGATCTTATTGTGAACGTTCTTCACCTATAAGATGGAGGGTCCTTTGCTAAAGGCGTACTTGAATCTCTTTGATGATTTGCTAATGAAGAAGGCGATAGATTTGAATATTGAGGAAGAACAAAAGGCAATGATATTGTTGTGTTAGTTTCCGGACCGTTATATGGTTTTCTCAAATAGTTAGATCTATGGCTGGGATACTTTGACTCTTGATGATGTCAAAACGGGTCTTCTTAGAAAGGAGTTGAGCGATCAAATGAAGGAGTTAGGTGATAGAAGTAGTAGTGCTAGTAGTGGTCACAGTTTGTTTGTGGAAAAGGAGAGGTGTGGGAAGAAAATGAATCGAGGGCGTTCTAAATCAAGAAAGCCCAAATGAAGAGGAAAGTCGAAGGAAAGAAATGACAAGTGCTTTATTTGTAAGGAACATGATCATTGGAACAATGAGCGTCCGGACAAGGAGACGACAGATAAGGAAGTAGCATCTTCATCCATGGTGGTGGAGAGTGGAGTTGATGAGGGAGAGGTAGATGTTTTGACGGCGATAGCATCGGATGTTTTGGGTAGCGAATGAGTGCTCGATTCGGGGCATCTTATCATGTGACGCCGAATAGGAATTGCGACAAAGAATGAAATTCAATTGTTATGGGTAATGGTATTATTTGAAAGTCGAAGGGCATTGGTTTCATGCAAATTCGGATGTTTAACGGAGAGGTTCATACTCTCACTAACGTACGCTATGTTCTGAGACTTCGGAAGTCTCTTTGTCTTTTTTGGGCAGCTGGATTCTTTAAAATGTAGGATCACTATTGAGGGTGATAGCTTGCAGATTTCGAAGGATGCGCTTGTGGTGACAAAGGTGCTAGGACTCGTGTAGTTTATTTGCATCAAGGAGTGACTAAACAGAATTTTCGAATTCATTAATCATTTTTTATTAAAGATAATTTAAAGTAATTAATCATTTTATCTAATGATTTTGAAATTTATTAACCAATTTAATTATAATGTTTAAAATTGGTTTATCTTTTGATTTAAATGAGATTGGATTTAATTAATCTTTTTAACTAATGATTGTTTGAATTTAATTAATTATTTTAATTAATGATATTTGAAATTAATAATAATTTCGATTAATGATATTTAAAAGTAATCAATCATTTTAATTAATGACATTTGATTTTAATAAATCATCCTTATTTATGATATTTGAATGTAATTAATCATTTTAATTAATGATTTTAGAAATTTATTAATCATTTGATGAATGAGATTTGAATTTAATTAAGTCATAATAATTAACGATTTGAACTTTAATTAATCATTTTAATAAATGATTGCTTTAAATTTAATTAATTATTTTAACTAATGATTTTTGAAGTTTAGTTAATCATTTAATTATTAATGGTTTATACTTAATCAATCATTTTAACAAATGATGTTTTAATTTATAATTTTAGCTAATGATGTTTGAACTTAATTAATCCGATTAATTAACAATTATTGGAAATTAATTAATTTTTTTAATTAATGACATTCAAAAATTATTTAATAATTTTAATTGATGATGGTTGAAATTAATCTTTCATTCTAATTAATGATCCTTTGGATTTAATAAACCTTTTTAATTAATGATATTTAAAGTTAACAAAATTGATTTAATAAAAAGCGATTAAAGTAAATTAACTAATATAATAGAATTTTTTTAAGTTAATTAACTTATTTAGTGTTTTTAAAGTCAATAAACTTATTTAATAAATATTTTAAAGCTAATTTATCGATGATATAAAAGCGTTTGGTAATAATTAACTATTTTATTAGAGATAATGGATTTTTTATTTAAAAGAGATTACAAATGTGACTGATTATCTTTAGGGATAATTAATATTGTTTTAAATTTAAAGGTATTTATATTTTTTTATTATATTTTGGGATAATAAATATTGTTATAAAAATAATGGTTTATATATGAAAAAATTTCCTTTAAAAGGAATTATTTATAATAAAGCTAAGTGTAAATTGTTTGGGGTTTATAGTGAATAATGTTTTGATGACATTTGTTTTTGACCCTTGTTTAATAAACTTTGTATTATAAAACTTGTCTTTTGAAAGAACCCTTTAAAAGGTATTTCTAAAAGTGTTATACCAATATTGTAATATGGAAATCAAGTATAAGTTTAGTTTTTTGAAAAGTTCGATTCGGTTATGTAAAAGTAATTCTGTAAACCATATCGCTTATATGGAAAGGATCCAATCATAGTTTTAATGCTAAACGTTGAGGCTTGGACTTGTTTCTATCTTGAAGGTTAAAAGTGTCGTCAAGGCAATGCCTAAAGGTAACACTACCTCAAATTGACTGGCTTCATTTTCAATCGAGGGATAGCACTTGTTTGGAATCAACGAGTAGTGTTGGATATATGATATTTAGTTTCTATATACGATCATTTTAATTATCCCCAATAGTTGATTTATTAATTATCGGATTCGGCTTTCTTCATGGTGTATCGTCACCTTAAAAACGATTTGCTGCCCTAAGCTTTGTTATCCTTTGTTGGAAATGACTAAATCAAAGCGCGTGTTTTTGGAGGCCAAAAATGTGGGGTTGCTTCCATTAGGGTATTTTCACATCCTATCTAGATTTTAGTGTATCGTCACCTGAAAATGGTTAAGATTTGGATGTGAAATATTTGGATTCTCGGTAAGTTTTGGCGGGGTCCGGCTTGGAGTTCGTAGGGATTTCAAATATTTTTCTAGAGGTATACTTCTTTTAAGAAGGATGTACCCTATTAGTCATTTGTAGGGAATCTTCCTTTCCTTATTTGATTCGAACTTTTGACCTGTTTTTCTTTAATTGCAACGGGAAGAGTCAACCCTCTTCGCAGTGTTTAATTATTGGTCTTTATCTATTCTATCAAGTTTGGACTATTACCTTACCAGTCAATCAACATTAGATTTTGCTTGGATTATTTTCATTCTTTCAAGTTTGGTTTTTAATACTATTTATGCCCATTCTTATTTGGATTTTTTTCTTGATGTTTTTCTATACTCTTGCCTTTATGGATGTTATTCTTATGAGGTAGAAAACCATTTCACGTTAGCAGCGTGGACCCATGGAAATTTAATATGTTTCCCATTATTTTAGTTATCTCACGCCGGTATTTTCAGACTGATTCGAGTGTTATTTTACTATAATGTTTCGGTCAGACTGATTATTTTTTCTAGGTTGTCTTTCGTGTTATGGAGATCTTAGAGAAGAGCTGTAGGATCACCTATCGTATTGTTTTATTTTCCATATGTTATATTATATCCATGTCAACAATTATACGGTCAGGATTTTATAACTATTCAACTGATAAGGTTTGTTTTTAACTCTAATGTACTCTGTTTATAGAGTGGCGGTTGTATTGTCCTCATTATATTATGGTTGTCGGTTTCACTGTGAGATTCTATTTTTTTGTTCTATGTTCTTTTCTTTTTATTTACCCTAATAATCTGCCCTTTTGTCGATTGGATTCTTGACAATTGAACACATTGGTGGTATTCGTTGTCAACTTTTGATGGTCAAAATGGCTGGTCGTTACATCATATATGTACATAACATCACACAAAAGCAACCATGTGCATGTATAATAAAAAAGTATACCCTGCACTAATCATTCAGTTATGAACCATGTCATATATGAATTCAAGTTAAGTATACTTTATATTTATAATCAATCGTGAACCATGTCAAGCAATCATTTCTCATCCATTCAATTATTACCCAATCTCTTGTTTTAGTCTTTCATCGTTAAGTTATCATTAACTTATTTTGTAATTACCTCCCTAGGCATATCTATCACTAAATCATCTTTTCTCGAACAATGTCATCTGATGAAATGGCCACTCATTCCACCAATGGGAGCCACCCTGACTGTCCTAAGTGGTTGAATGTAAGCATATTTAATATATTCCGACAAGCGTCCTTACTAAGCGTGAATAACCCCTCTTAGTCCCTGAACCGCTATCGTTTACATTCTGATTTATTCATTTTAGTTGTAACACCACGCTGATGTTTTGGCTTCCTGCCTCAACTCCTCTTTAGAGTTTATAAATCTATTAAGACTAAACATTATCGTGACACCCTGCCATATACCGTAAGACTTTAGACCAATAATCAAGGCACCCTACATATTTATTCAATTTGGTTACGATTCATTTCCAATGTAAATATTTCAATTCAATCATATAAACTACACTATGATTAATATATTCATCACGTTAAACTATATTCGTTTTAATTTTATTGTCAAAATGATAGCCTAGGGTCTTTCACTATATCCAATTCATGTAAATCATCAATTAGAATCATCAAATTAGTTTCTAGTTCATATTTCAATTACTAAATAAATCTATAAAGAAAATTTAACTCATATATAACAACTTAACCATTTTATAGATAACCTCACTCACTTAATTCGTTGCTTTGATAGATTTTTTACAGAACTTCCAAATTTCTTCTTTTATTTTAACTTGATTTAGCACCCATCTCCTTCTATTTGATTTGCTAAGGTTTGGATTTGATTCCCTTCTCTTTTCTATTTGTTTTGCAATTTTATTTAGAGGTTTTGTTTTAGAAATGAAGAAAAAGAAAACGAACAAGTTATGGATTGTAGTTGAGCGTGGGTTATAGAATGAGGAGGAATGAAGAATGGGGTGAATTAAGGTCACAAACTTCTTTTATACATGCACAAATCCAAATTCTGCCTCGGCCCACTTGGACCCACCTATTTCGCCTCAAAACGCATGATACGATAAAAAATCCTTATCTTCTTTATTTGGTGTCCATTTTTGATATTTTTATATCAGTTTGGGTTGGAAAAATCCACTTGATGCAATGGACAATCCAAATTTATCAAATTCCTTCATTTGTAAAAATTCAATTTTTTCAGTTTTATGTAAAGTTACCAAAATATCTTTTTAATTAATTATTTGCGTTTATTAAAAATATGGGATGTTACAGTCATTATCCGAAAAGCCAACCTCTTTCATTCACATGGTGGCATTAGCTCTTTGAAAGAAGCCAGACAAAGATGAGGTGGACTATTTTTGCAATTCCTTCCACATTGGACGTTGCCTCTTCCCAGAACATAGAGCGACCCTAAACTATTCTTGTCTACTTCTCTTGCACGGGCTAACGTTTTATTGAAGCGACTGACATAGGAGCAGAGTGACTCATTCAACCATGTCTTATGTTGCATAACTCGTTTGCCATCATAATTATGGTTCATGAGGCGAAGAAGCGAGTCTTGAAATCCGTACATAACTGGGGCCAGGAGTGAATATTGCCTGGTTGAAGATGTAAAAACCAACGTGAGGCTGGCCTGGTCAAAGTGGATGGAAATAGAAGGCACTTTAGATTACCGATGAGCCGACCGACTCGAGTGATGGAATTGAAAGCCGTGATTGGTCAGATGGGTTAGTACTTCCATCGTGTTTTTCGACGGAAGGTAGGACTTGGCTCCAGTGAATGTATGCGTTGAAAATATCTTTAGTGAAGGATTCTCCATTCTCATCATCAAACAAACCCTCGTCGTTAGTGTTCCATGTCTTGATCCTCTTCTGTCTTAGAGATGCCATTTCTTCTCGAAGGCCCCTTCTGCATGATGCAAGCAACATTGACCTCTTACTGTGGAAGGACTCCTATGTCTCGTGGGTGAAGGAGATTGATGGCGCTTATACGACGATGAGGAACAATAATGACTAACATGGGTAAGTGAAATGTTCATATTGATAAAGGGCGACCTAGAATGCTGATCCCGCCTTTCACGGGATCTGGGCCTACTGACCTCCCTTTAGGTCCGAGAGTGGACTGAGAGCTCTCTATGCTCATGGTTTTTGCCTTTCCGTCGCCGCTTAGACGGTCGAAGCATAGTCATGTCCTAAATATTTGTTGCCTAAGGCGGTTAAATGTAGAGTGTCTTTCTATGGAGAGGGAGCGATAGGTTGGCTGCTCCTTAGTGTAATGTTGGTTCAAGTGTAGGAACATCATAAGCAAAGTATTACTCGTGCACAATATGTTGATCTCTGTTATGGGCGAGAGTGACCCCAATAGGAGTTTCCAGCACAACCCTCTTATGGGAATCATGCATTATGTTAAATGCGTCGGGGATAATGGGCTGGATGGGAGTTCCGTCCATCGTTGTTGGGACCACCCGATTGTATTTGACAGCGTCTTGATCGTCCACTCTGGCCCTGAGTTCATTCAAATCGCGGGCAATCTACCCAATGCTAGTCAAGCCATTGGTCAAGCCAAACCACACGTCATTGCTCAAGTCCAAAATGGGACTTATAGCATGGACTTTAACTTCGTTTGTGTAATAATCCTTTGAGTTATTGGCCTCATTGTCACCATTATTATGCAGTCTATTTTTTGAGTATAGTAGTTTGAAGAGAAGAAAAGTGATGAATTTTGAGAGCATTGAGGGGAAGCGCTCCTTCCAGCGTCAAAATATTGACTAAAAATTTAATCAACCAAGGAAAATGAGATTGTGAGTTCATATTAGTAAATGTTACTTACTAATACCGTATTTAAAATGGAAAAAAAAGAGAAAATGAACAATAGGTAAAGAAAGACACAAGGTTTAGAGTGGCTTGATAAAAAATGATCTATGTCCACTATGGTGGTAATTTCTACTGCTTTAGTGTTTTGATTACAATTGTTTGTTTACAAGAGATAATAATATATGCAATAAAATAAAAGTTTCATCTTTGTACAAGTGCATCCAATTTTGTATTTATAATAGCCAAAATCTGGTTCGGACAGTTCAAATATGTATATCCATTTCTATGAATCCTTACTGTCGTCAATGGCACTGAATGGTTCAAATGCAGGAAAACTAGGATGTCAGCTACGTCGAATGTACTAGATGATGGCCAGTTGGCGAATCATAGCAAATCATGTCGTTATCAAATAGGATGACATAAGAATAAGGAGTTGTTGAACAGTGATGCCGCCACCATGTAGATACTGAAGGATGAGAAGTGGTTACTGCATAGTGTCGCTTTGTTAGCATATGCCAAGGATTTCGATGGAACAGTGTTGAGTCGTTTCTTTTTAAAGGGGTGGCTATGCACGTTTGACAGAAGCCTGCCGAGCTAAGACAAAACAAGAAGTACGGGGCATGCATGCCCTCGAATAGGTTGCGGGGAGGAGTAGACTAGGGGCTCAAAAAGGAGAGTGGGAGAGCGTTCTTCATTATGCAGACTTGTACTCTTAGATGAGCAGCTGTCCTACTAAGGGCACTGGCTGGTTTGGCCGTTGTTTAAAGCTGTTAGTCGCTAAATTTCATGGTCTTTTATAGGCTGCATAGGTATTTGCAAGGTCGATGGGGTGGGCAAGGTGATGCCGAGGCAATATGATGTGAGGCAAGTGTATTGAGAGTCCGGCGAGCCGATCAGTCTATCTCTTTGCGAGAATATCAAGAAACACCATGGATCGATAGCGATCAATGGATTTGCATATTTCTTCTTTATTTCTTTCATTAATTCATTGCGACTTTATGGTTTAGCTTTCTTTCATGCCTCAAAGCCAAATTTCTACAGCTTTTCATTGAGAACTTTAAAACTTGATGGATTGACACTGATCGATGTACTTAGTTAAAATTCTTTCGTTTTCCTTTGCAATAGTAAAGGTGTTATCACTTGTCATTATTGTAATAAGAAAGGTCACATACGCAGCAAATGTTATGCTTATAAAGGAGATCAGAAAAAGGCTGTGTATGGTGATACTAGTAGTGATACACATGCGGATTTTGCTGAAGGTACCGATAGTGATGTTTCTTGTGATGTCTTATTTAGTGAAAATAAGCCTTGAAAGATGGATTCGGGAGCCAGTTTTCACATTTGTAGAGATGTAAATTGTTTTTCTTCTTATAAGAAGAGTGTCGATATGATTAGGACAGCCAATGGAGAATAGCTATGGAATTGTGATATTTGATCTATTCGATTTCGTATGCATGATGGTATGGTTAGAGAAGTCTCTAGAGTGAGACATATACCCACTTATTCGCATAATCTTATTTCTCTCGGTCAGTTGGATTGTCGTGGTTGCACTTATGAGACCCAAGGTGGAGTTTTGAGAGTGAAGAAAGGTGGCCGTGTAAGGATGAGAGGAGTATTGGAAGAAGGAAACCTTTATAGCTTGGTTGGTTCTGTAGTCGACAATGGAAAGCGAGTGACGGTTGAAGGACCTAACTCACAGCAAGATGGAGAGGTTAATGTGATCACTGCTTATGATTCTAGCATCGAGGATCATATTTTAGACAGGGATTTTCATGTTTATGATGCTCGAGTGATCGATGGTGATCAGGTAATGGGATCAGATCGAGTGATAGAAGGATGTCGAATTGCGAAATCCACAAAGACAAGACGGAGATCTTTGTGGTAGTACAAAGGTTTTCGAGACCGGATTTGTGTGGTGTACCTCATGTGGGAGACGCATCACTTGCAGACGGTGGTTGAAGTTTGTAATTTAGTGTGGTTGAGATATGGGGATTTATGATAGATCTAGGTATGACATTCTTGATATGTTGGAGATATGTGATTTTGTATCAACGTGGAATGTTAAATTTTGATGATACAAAATCACAAATAGAGGGAAATAAATATGCAAAATAAAGAAGGATAAAATTTTCTTTCCTCAATCAATATACATATTTGAGTATGTTTATTTCTTTCTCTAATTGGCTAATCAAATTTTTTTTGTCATCTAATGTTGACTTGGGCATTAAGTAACTGATTATATAAATAGAGACTAGAAGATAGTGTAAATGTATGGTGGAAAATCTATTTTCTAATTTTCTCTTCTTTATCTTTGTTCTTTTTCTCCAACAATTTTAGCCATATAGATATTTGTCCCCTTTCTCAATTTAAATATTGATCTAATGGTATTTTGTTTACTTTAGCTTTTTTCTATTAACTTTAAACAAAATTTTGGTGAATAAATAAAGTGGGTGGTTGAGTGGAATATTTTGTGTTATTGCGTTTTGATTTCAATTCAATCTTGTTTTCAATCCAAGTTATTTCTTTGTGATTTGGGTGACAAAGATCCGTTGATAAAAGCTTCCGCAAAGCGCTACTATTTGCATAACATATAGTTGATATAGGTTATTGTTTGATATGTAATATGTATTTTGCTGGACTTTTTTTGTCCAGAATTCCGTTATAAATTTTATTTTGTTGTAAGATAATGTGCTTAAAGTAGGAACTTATGATGCATCATTTAATCCAACAAGTTTTTCCTGTACTTTCTTTGTGATTTGGCGTGGTAATGAGAATTTACCATTATCATAACATCCCTAATTGGAATTGTGGAATCAAATAAGCATGTTATATCTAAATATGTTCTCAACTATAATTTTAAATGAGTTTGTATCAGCATGTAAATCGAGAAATGAGAGAGAACCAATCTGAAATGGGATTTAATTTATAATATTTTAAGATTTCTCATAACTATGTGATAGACAGTTGTTTCTACTAATAGTTCTAGCCTATACTTATTTTAGATGAGGAAGAGTTTAGTAATAAAAACAATCCTTTTCTTTGAGCGGACTTGAATGTCGCTAACAGGTTTGCAAGAAGCATGGGCCTGGCTTATATGATTCATTAAGAGAAATAGGTAAATGCCACTCTGGTTGATCTTCCTAACTTGAGTGCCTGCTTCTGGAATCTGTAGCATTTCTGTGGATCATTTTCGCTTCCTCTGATATTTAATATAGGTTGTAGCATGTCTGCGAATCATTTTTGGTTCCTTTGGTATTTAGTATAACCTTTATTAGAAATGTTTGAGGGTGGCATAAGCGATGCTTGTCTTTTTCTTCTCTTTTTACCATTTATCATTGATGTACATGATTGTGACTTTTCACACTGATATGAAGCCTGACAGTATTCTTCTGATGTCTTCTGATTATGTAAATGTTCCATGTAACATTTCCTACAACTTCAAAATTCTTGGGTTTTTGCCATGTCGTATTGATACAGAGGAAACTAGGATATTATATGCACTTCAGATGTTTGCCTAATGAGGTGCCATGAAGTTGACTGATTTCAGTAGCATTGCATTTAAGAATCATGATCATGGGTCCATTATATCAACAAGGCAGTACGGAGGACCAGAGATGTAAAGACCCTAGATTTTGATTTAATTTAAATTGATAATTAAAAGAAATTTTGAATAAAAATTATAAAATTAAATATAAATGGAAGCGAGTTTCCTCGATTCAAATAGAAAATATATTAAGTCATATGGGTTTGAAAATTTGTATATATGAGAATATATATGTATATATTGGATTTTAAATAAATTCTTAAATAAATGATTTTGAAAAAATAAATAATATACTTTGGACACAAGTATAAAAATAAATAAATAAATTGATTTATAAAAGATGATAATTTGAGATATATAAAATATAGGTGTATATAGAGAATTTAAAATGATAATTTTTAAAGTAAAATTTATGATGATTATTTAAACCAAAAATAGAAGTACAATATTTGAGTTATAAATAGAGATAAATAAAAGTTAAGTATGAAACCAAATAAATATATAAAACATCTATGTACAAAACAAAGTTATAGAATTTCAATTATATTTTAAAGTAAGTAGATAAAATAAAATAAACATAAACAAAACAAAGTAAGATATATAAACAAAGTAAAATAAGTATTAGCAATAAATGTTTTAAATAAATTTATGGTTAGAAATAAATGTTAAAGTTAAATTAGAATTCAATACATAAGTAAAATTAACTACAAGCAAAGTATAAAATATAAATCTATGTATGCACACTTAAACAATATGCAGGCAAAACATAAAACTAAAACAAAGTAAAAATAAAACCCAAACGAAATGTACAAAGCAATATGTATACTCAGCTGAGAATATGAAGTGTAGTATTAACAATTGTATATAAGAAGACAGTAAAACATGTGTATGCAGGCAAATAGAAAGTAAGTATAAAAACAAAACAAATGTATGCATATGAACAAATACAAATATAAATAAGGAATGAAACAAACTAAAATACATACAAGTATGTAGCTTGCAAAATCAAGTATCAGGGTATAAAAATAATAAGGCAAAAGAATGTTGCCTGTAAAAAAAAAATGCAGCATGGAAATAAAGTACCATCAGCCACCATATCAATATATCACTTCAGCCATGCTTATTTTACAAATATACATCACCCTGTATACTTTCTTCTTTTTCACCTGCGCAAGCATATTCACCCATACCCTATCTTTATAAATAAAATAAAGATAGCCTGTAAAACCTCTTTTATATATATCAACAATCCTCATCTCAGTTCATTCCTTGAAGCTAAAATCTGAAGTAAATATTACTTCATACTTAAACAAAGATTCAAAATTTAAATAACAATATAAATCAAAACAAATGACTTCAAACCAGAGAATCAAGGAAGAATGAAGTTTCAGCTTGCATTTCCAGGGCTCTGTTTCAATATGAAGCTCTGCTTTTTTTCTCAACACTGTGAGCAAACTTCACCCTCATTAATTTTGATGTGAGTACCATTTCCTTTTAAATGCAGTTTATACCTCTGATGCTACTAAAAATGTTGTGATGGGAGTTTCTTTGAAATATGGTATGAGTATGGATATGAATCTGACATAAGTATGCATTTATAAAATGTCTGTGTGAATACAAAATACTCCTCTGTCTTCTTGTTTCAGAGCACCCACCCTGATCCAAACTAAATATCTAAACATTCGATTGTTATTAGGCTTTGTTTCCAACAGCAAAGATGTGAGTTTAGGTATGAATTCAAACCTAAAAATAGTTTCAAAGGAAAAAAATTGATGAATGGTTTACTGGGAAAGGTAAAACACAGTTAGATTCAAAAATATACCCAAATTCGATTTGGATAATTTATTGATTCATTTATATAATCGGTTTCGTAATCAAAAATCATGATTTTTAATATAGTTCTCAAGATTTTTAAGCCTGGGGTGTACGAGAATTTAAGGGTTGAACGAAAAAGGTGTTCGGTCCAAATTCTGACGATCGATGCAATAGGAAGGGTCGGGGTTGTTCTTGGAGGGGGAGGAGGACTCAGGCATCACCAGAAAAATATAAAATGAATTTTTAGATGACGGTGGCGATGGCGGCGTGGGATTTTTTATTCGTAAACCTAATTTTTCTGGCGTTCGATCATTTGATAGCCGCAACCTCCACAGAGCGTCGAGTTGCACGTCATTGGAGGGAAAGGAAGCTAGGTGGGTGGCGGAGAGGTGACCGGAGTTTGGAGTCGCCTAGTGGTCGGAGCGCCAAGAACTCGACGTTGACAGGTTTGGGTTATCGTGCGTGTTATTTGATTCCAGGCTTGGTTAGCAAGCTCCATTTTGATTCGAGCCAGTGTGATGTTTTCTGGGGGTCGTGATCATCTCTGATGATGATGGGCGATGTGAAGCAACTGTAGGTGGTGGCCGGAGATGGCCAGAGCCATGGTGCACGTGCACCGTGCATATTGAAGCACTGATGAACTTTGGGTTTTGGGGAGAAGGTGCACTCGGGTTGAGCTCGAGTTATTCCAGCACTTGACTCGAAGCAGGAGATGGAAAGACTCGAACCAATTTGCTTTGCCTCGGGGTAATTTTAACAGGTTTCAGGTTTTTGAAACCCTGACTGGAATGTGAGAAAAAAATTTAAAACAAGCTTAAAGTCAAAGTTCAAAACAAAGTTAATCAATGGATTCAAGTTCCTTTGATTTCAAATTGTGACTTAAATCAGTTTTTTTTTCTGAATGTTTTTAAACAAGTTCAAATCAAACAGCCTTTTAAAAGTAATTTGTTTTCAAATAAATATTTGAATTGATTTTTATAAAGTTCTTTGATAAAAAGGATTTTGAATAAAGAATTAAAAACTTGAATTTTTGTAAGATAAATTAAAATGTAATTCAAAAGCTTAACTTCAAAATAAAGATGAAGTAATTGAGTTTAAAGGTTTTTTTTTTCCCTTATATAAGCTTCCTATAAAAATAAATAAATAAATAAATGTTCTTTACATTTATTCTAAGGTTTATAAAATGATATTGAATTTGATTAATGTTTTAGATAGTTAATCAAATTTGAATCTTAAATTCAAATGGAATTTTAATTTTTATTTAAAAGTGTAAGGTTAAAAATACACTTAAATATTTATGAAATCATTAATAAAAAAATTAATTGTCTTAGGGATAATTAAGGCAATCAAATAATTTAATTTATAAAATAATTAAAGAATGATTAATCAAGGAGTTTAAGTATAAGTACTTGATGTAATTAAATTATGATTTATTAAAATAAGTGATTTGGGATAAGCACTTATTGTAGCCAGTAAAGGATAATTAATTGAATGATATTAAATTAAAGATTTATTAATGAATGAGTTATAATCAATTGAAGATTAATTAATTGTAAGTGGTTAATTATTAAAGTTAATTAACCAAGTGATTAAGATAAAATTACATTTAATGTAATTAGAAAGTTGATTTATTTATAAAGATAATTAATTATTTAAAAATAATTATTTAATGAAATAAATTTAGGTTAAATAATTTTGTAATTAACCTAAGGTTAATCCAATTAATTTATTAATTAAGGATAATTAATTAAAGTGTTGATAAATTATTTATATCAAATTATTAGTGATTAATTTATAAATCAGAATTAGATAATAAATTCATATGTAATTAATTTACTAGGAAATAAATTGAATCGATTAGGATTGAACGAATAATTAATCCTGTTTATCAATGTTTATCAAATGCTTGACCTTACTTATGAATGATTGTATTGTATGAGATGCTTTGAATTGATTATCCTATCTGATTTATGATATTTTGTTCTGTAGATTGAGTAGTGTATATTTATTTGCAATTGTATATTGTCTGTGAATCTGTGAATGGACGATGAGCGTTATAAGTTTTATATCGCTTATCAACTATATTTTTTCGTTTTGATCTGTGATGATTGAATGATGTTGCACTATTGTGTTAAACCCCTGGACCACACCATACACACAATTATGGATTTCACGAGGGAATCGATTAAGTCACAGATTTTGAAATTATTTATAAAATTGAATATTTAAATTTAAATGTTTTGGAAATGGAGTGGGTTTAAAGTGAAAAGCTTTTGGAATGGAATTTCAAAATAAAAATTTATTATTTTTAAATTACTTGATTAAGTTTTGGAATTTAAATAATTTGATTTAAATTTAAATTCAAAACTTGAAATTGAATTCTATGATTTGAAATTAGGGATTAAAGATGTTATATTGGTTATATAAGGATTAAAACACTTTTAAGTATTGTTTTTGGGAATTTGAATTTAACCCAAGGATTTCAACTCGTATAAATGAATCAGATTTCCAAAATGAAAACTGTTGTTTTCAAATGATAAACACTTTTAGATAAGAACTGAGATTCCAGTTAATTAGGGGAATTTCAAGATTGAATAGGGAAATGATTTTTCTAAGTTATGAATGAATTCTTTTTGAAAGCTATGAATTTAAATCTGTTTATTTTTAACAGATTTAAATTGATGATTTGTTTAAATCAAATTGAAATGAAATTGTTTTGAAGGCTATAAGTTAAATCTTTGATTTAAAGATTTAACGAGTTAATCAAATTGAAATGAAAATTGATTTAGAAAATCTGTGAATGAATCTTTTGTTTAAAAGATTAAAATGTGAAAATTGTTTAAACCGTTAAAGATTGTGAAAATGAATCTTTTTGTTTAAAGATTGAAATGGTAATTAGTTAAACCATTTGAAAGAAAGTTTTGAATTATTAAGTTGCGACTTAATTGAAATCCCATATCCATATGTTTTAAATATTGCGTTCACAATTCGGGTTAGCCGGGAAAGGACCTTTGGGTCGTATAACCCATTCCGAATATGTGATTCGACGTTATGGATAGCATTTGAAGACCGTTGATGAAGACCGGGTATTTGCGAAAGCGATAGGATGACCTATCGATTGTTTCTGCACCGAGTCGCGCCGGTATAGAAACTCCCTAAGTGATGGGAAATTCGATCGGGATTGTGAATATCCGGATTGCAAGGACTTCTTTGTAAGTGCCTTCGGTTCTGTTCGAACCCAGAACAGACTTGTATGGATTGTATGTCTGACATTACAAGTTGAGATATAAAGCCGATTTCTTTCAAATATATTTCTGTTGGTGGCGGAGAATTTATTCTTTTAGCTTAACACCCTTCTCTGAGACGTACGAGCTCAGAGGTTATATAGTTGAAGATTATCAGCGATATATTCCCAATTTGGTAATGTGACATGCTGAGTGTTGCTGAAATGATCATTGTGTTGATTATTTGTGATAGGATCATTTGTTTGATCGTCTATCTTGGTGATCATTGTGTTGATCATTTGTTGACCCAAAGCATGGCTTTTGTATAAAGTATGTTTTTGTGGACGTGAATTCGTCGAGCCTCACACCCTGGAAATGGTCAAAACAGGAAAGATGCGGCAAGGTTATGAGGGGTAGCGCCCTTTAGGATATGTACATTTCCTTCTGGAAAAGGGTGGTATCATGGTATGGAGCCCAGATACTTACTCATGTTGAAACACTTTATTATTATGATTGTGCGAATTGATTACGAGATCTCGGTGATAAAGGTCCCAAAGGACCGGGGGATGGCATATTCGGTCAGTTGTTACTCAGTTAGGGGTAACCCGGCCTTGTGTTGGTAGAGATCCGGTTTGGTTCTCGGGGATGTCCATCCAGAGGCATTCTCATGTGGCAATGGGAAGTTCCTTGGCCTGACCATTTGTTGGAAATCCAAAGAAACAATACGAAACTTGTACGGTATTAGTTGTAGAACCTATCATTCACTTATAGTGTCGCAACACTGTTTGGATGGTAGCTATAGTAGGCATACGATAATGGTCGTATGTTGGCTAAGATTTATATTCTACTTTCGAAATATTTCCTCTACACTATGCACTAATAATAATATCAAATGTTATTTTAAATGCGTATCAAGCATCTTTGACTATCATAAGGAGAAATCTCCTCCAATTCTACGTTTGCATGTGTGTGTGTGCGGGAGGCCTTATGGTAGTCTCATTTTTAAAAAGCATTGCGAATTGACTTTGAAAATCTTTTGATTGAATGTTTTAAAAGATAAACTGTTTTTGTTGCTCACACCAGTCCCACGACTGATCCGGAGTTTATTGTTTTCTTTCCTAAACTCTGGGTGCTCATTATTTTCTACACGAGCAGTCTAGAGTTGGGTTTTTCAGATAGTCAGGTTTAGTAGATTATCTGGAGTTAGTTCAGTCTTTGGATCACACCAGTCTTGCTTATGCTAGGTGCATCGTTATTGGGAGTTCGAGCTATTGCTG
Source organism: Allium cepa (assembly GCA_030765085.1). Lineage (NCBI taxonomy): Eukaryota > Viridiplantae > Streptophyta > Magnoliopsida > Asparagales > Amaryllidaceae > Allium > Allium cepa. The sequence continues at coordinate 570,882,023 of CM060937.1, read as the reverse complement.
GATTGCTTCTTGGAAATGGAGTTATAGTTATTTTTGGAGTTCTTCCTTGAAGACTATCTTGGAGTTATTTGTTTCGCTGCTAGATGTAATCTATTTTTCTTTTCCGCTGCTATTTTGTTGTATCACATCTCTGATGTATATTGATATTCATTGTATCGTTCTGTTGTATCAGATATTGTATATCAGTGTATTATTCTTTTATTCCGCTGTGTTGTTTACTTAATGATTGTTATAAGCTTCGGCGAATCGGATTTGAACGGTCGAATCTATGGCATTCGAATACGATTTGAAGTATGAATGTCGATTTTCGAGCGGGCAAAATTCGTCTCGTTACATTTGGTATCAGAGCTAAGGGTTAAAACTTTAGCTCAGGAGTATAACACGTTAAGTAACTCATTAGAGATAGGGGGAAGTAAACCCTAGAATGAGTGTATTCCTAAGATATCCGTTTGAAAGCCTCAATAAATTCTCTTGCTATTCACCGATAGTAAGTATGAGTGCAAGAACAAAACGAGATAGGGGACAGGGAAATACGGCTATAAATGGCCGATACTCTGTAACAACAGTGGAAACAATCTTTTTTATCAAATTCCTTTGATTCATTTCCAAATTCTTTTGATTTCTTCGTGGCAGTTTCAAGAAGAAGTTTTGGTGTGGTGATGCTCTACGAATCGTTGTAGAAGATTCTTACTTCGTATTTCATCAGATTCTTATCAATTTTGGATTTAAACCTTAATGAAAATAAATTGGAAATTTTATAAATTGAGTTTAATTGGTTAATAGAATATGAAGGTAATTTGAATTAAATCAATAAAATGATTTCGTTTAAAACTAAATTTGAAATTCTATTATAATTTCTTGTATCTATTGTTGATATTCTGATTTGGTGAGCCAAATGCAGAACTGATATCCAGTTTGATTTGAAAAGATATTTCTCTATCTTTCATCTATCCTTGTTGTTTTCGTGCCTGCGAATTTCGAGGACGAAATTCTTTTAAGGGGGGAAGTTTGTAACGACCCTAGATTTTGATTTAATTTAAATTGATAATTAAAAGAAATTTTGAATAAAAATTATAAAATTAAATATAAATGGAAGCGAGTTTCCTCGATTCAAATAGAAAATATATTAAGTCATATGGGTTTGAAAATTTGTATATATGAGAATATATATGTATATATTGGATTTTAAATAAATTCTTAAAGAAATGATTTTGAAAAAATAAATAATATACTTTGGACACAAGTATAAAAATAAATAAATAAATTGATTTATAAAAGATGATAATTTGAGATATATAAAATATATGTGTATATAGAGAATGTAAAATGATAATTTTTAAAGTAAAATTTATGATGATTATTTAAACCAAAAATAGAAGTAAAATATTTGAGTTATAAATAGAGATAAATAAAAGTTAAGTATGAAACCAAATAAATATATAAAACATCTATGTACAAAACAAAGTTATAGAATTTCAATTATATTTTAAAGTAAGTAGATAAAATAAAATAAACATAAACAAAACAAAGTAAGATATATAAACAAAGTAAAATAAGTATTAGCAATAAATGTTTTAAATAAATTTATGGTTAGAAATAAATGTTAAAGTTAAATTAGAATTCAATACATAAGTAAAATTAACTACAAGCAAAGTATAAAATATAAATCTATGTATGCACACTTAAACAATATGCAGGCAAAACATAAAACTAAAACAAAGTAAAAATAAAACCCAAACAAAATGTACAAAGCAATATGTATACTCAGCTGAGAATATGAAGTGTAGTATTAACAATTGTATATAAGAAGACAGTAAAACATGTGTATGCAGGCAAATAGAAAGTAAGTATAAAAACAAAACAAGTGTATGCATATGAACAAATACAAATATAAATAAGGAATGAAACAAACTAAAATACATACAAGTATGTAGCTTGCAAAATCAAGTATCAGGGTATAAAAATAATAAGGCAAAAGAATGTTGCTTGTAAAAAAAAAATGCAACATGGAAATAAAGTACCATCAGCCACCATATCAATATATCACTTCAGCCATGCTTATTTTACAAATATACATCACCCTGTATACTTTCTTCTTTTTCACCTGCGCAAGCATATTCACCCATACCCTATCTTTATAAATAAAATAAAGATAGCCTGTAAAACCTCTTTTATATATATCAACAATCCTCATCTCAGTTCATTCCTTGAAGCTAAAATCTGAAGTAAATATTACTTCATACTTAAACAAAGATTCAAAATTTAAATAACAATATAAATCAAAACAAATGACTTCAAACCAGAGAATCAAGGAAGAATGAAGTTTCAGCTTGCATTTCCAGGGCTCTGTTTCAATATGAAGCTCTGTCTTTTTTTCTCAACACTGTGAGCAAACTTCACCCTCATTATTTTTGATGTGAGTACCATTTCCTTTTAAATGCAGTTTATACCTCTGATGCTACTAAAAATGTTGTGATGGGAGTTGCTTTGAAATATGGTATGAGTATGGATATGAATCTGACATAAGTATGCATTTATAAAATGTCTGTGTGAATACAAAATACTCCTCTGTCTTCTTGTTTCAGAGCACCCACCCTGATCCAAACTAAATATCTAAACATTCGATTGTTATTAGGCTTTGTTTCCAACAGCAAAGATGTGAGTTTAGGTATGAATTCAAACCTAAAAATAGTTTCAAAGGAAAAAAATTGATGAATGGTTTACTGGGAAAGGTAAAACACAGTTAGATTCAAAAATATACCCAAATTCGATTTGGATAATTTATTGATTCATTTATATAATCGGTTTCGTAATCAAAAATCATGATTTTTAATATAGTTCTCAAGATTTTTAAGCCTGGGGTGTACGAGAATTTAAGGGTTGAACGAAAAAGGTGTTCGGTCCAAATTCTGACGATCGATGCAATAGGAAGGGTCGGGGTTGTTCTTGGAGGGGGAGGAGGACTCAGGCATCACCAGAAAAATATAAAATGAATTTTTAGATGACGGTGGCGATGGCAGCGTGGGATTTTTTATTCGTAGACCTAATTTTTCTGGCGTTCGATCATTTGATAGCCGCAACCTCCACAGAGCGTCGAGTTGCACGTCATTGGAGGGAAAGGAAGCTAGGTGGGTGGCGGAGAGGTGACCGGAGTTTGGAGTCGCCTAGTGGTCGGAGCGCCAAGAACTCGACGTTGACAGGTTTGGGTTATCGTGCGTTTTATTTGATTCCAGGTTTGGTTAGCAAGCTCCATTTTGATTCGAGCCAGTGTGATGTTTTCTGGGGGTCGTGATCATCTCTGATGATGATGGGCGATGTGAAGCAACTGTAGGTGGTGGCCGGAGATGGCCAGAGCCATGGTGCACGTGCACCGTGCATATTGAAGCACTGATGAACTTTGGGTTTTGGGGAGAAGGTGCACTCGGGTTGAGCTCGAGTTATTCCAGCACTTGACTCGAAGCAGGAGATGGAAAGACTCGAAGCAATTTGCTTTGCCTCGGGGTAATTTTAACAGGTTTCAGGTTTTTGAAACCCTGACTGGAATGTAAGAAAAAAATTTAAAACAAGCTTAAAGTCAAAGTTCAAAACAAAGTTAATCAATGGATTCAAGTTCCTTTGATTTCAAATTGTGACTTAAATCAGTTTTTTTTTTTCTGAATGTTTTTAAACAAGTTCAAATCAAACAGCCTTTTAAAAGTAATTTGTTTTCAAATAAATATTTGAATTGATTTTTATAAAGTTCTTTGATAAAAAGGATTTTGAATAAAGAATTAAAAACTTGAATTTTTGTAAGATAAATTAAAATGTAATTCAAAAGCTTAACTTCAAAATAAAGATGAAGTAATTGAGTTTAAAGTTTTTTTTTTCCGTTATATAAGCTTCCTATAAAAATAAATAAATAAATAAATGTTCTTTACATTTATTCTAAGGTTTATAAAATGATATTGAATTTGATTAATGTTTTAGATAGTTAATCAAATTTGAATCTTAAATTCAAATGGAATTTTAATTTTTATTTAAAAGTGTAAGGTTAAAAATACACTTAAATATTTATGAAATCATTAATAAAAAAATTAATTGTCTTAGGGATAATTAAGGCAATCAAATAATTTAATTTATAAAATAATTAAAGAATGATTAATCAAGGAGTTTAAGTATAAGTACTTGATGTAATTAAATTATGATTTATTAAAATAAGTGATTTGGGATAAGCACTTATTGTAGCCAGTAAAGGATAATTAATTGAATGATATTAAATTAAAGATTTATTAATGAATGAGTTATAATCAATTGAAGATTAATTAATTGTAAGTGGTTAATTATTAAAGTTAATTAACCAAGTGATTAAGATAAAATTACATTTAATGTAATTAGAACGTTGATTTATTTATAAAGATAATTAATTATTTAAAAATAATTATTTAATGAAATAAATTTAGGTTAAATAATTTTGTAATTAACCTAAGTTTAATCTAATTAATTTATTAATTAAGGATAATTAATTAAAGTGTTGATAAATTATTTATATCAAATTATTAGTGATTAATTTATAAATCAGAATTAGATAAAAAATTCATATGGAATTAATTTACTAGGAAATAAATTGAATGGATTAGGATTGAACGAATAATTAATCCTGTTTATAAATGTTTATCAAATGCTTAACCTTACTTATGAATGATTGTATTGTATGAGATGCTTTGAATTGATTATCCTATCTGATTTGTGATATTTTGTTCTGTAGATTGAGTAGTGTATATTTATTTGCAATTGTATATTATCTGTGAATCTGTGAATGGACGATGAGCGTTATAAGTTTTATATCGCTTATCAACTATATTTCTGCGTTTTGATCTGTGATGATTGAATGATTTGCACTATTGTGTTAAACCCCTGGACCACACCATACACACAATTATGGATTTCACGAGGAAATCGATTAAGTCACAGATTTTGAAATGATTTATAAAATTGAATATTTAAATTTAAATGTTTTGGAAATGGAGTGGGTTTAAAGTGAAAAGCTTTTGGAATGGAATTTCAAAATAAAAATTTATTATTTTTAAATTACTTGATTAAGTTTTGGAATTTAAATAATTTGATTTAAATTTAAATTCAAAACTTGAAATTGAATTCTATGATTTGAAATTAGGGATTATAGATGTTATATTGGTTATATAAGGATTAAACCACTTTTAAGTATTGTTTTTGGGAATTTGAATTTAATCCAAGGATTTTAACTCGTATAAATGAATCAGATTTCCAAAATGAAACTGTTGTTTTCAAATGATAAACACTTTTAGATAAGAACCGAGATTCCAGTTAATTAGGGGAATTTCAAGATTGAATAGGGAAATGATTTTTCTAAGTTATGAATGAATTCTTTTTGAAAGCTATGAATTTAAATCTGTTTATTTTTAACAGATTTAAATTGATGATTTGTTTAAATCAAATTGAAATGAAATTGTTTTGAAGGCTATAAGTTAAATCTTTGATTTAAAGATTTAACGAGTTAATCAAATTGAAATGAAAATTGATTTGGAAAATCTGTGAATGAATCTTTTGTTTAAAAGATTAAAATGTGAAAATTGTTTAAACCGTTAAAGATTGTGAAAATGAATCTTTTTGTTTAAAGATTGAAATGGCAAATAATTAAACCATTTGAAAGAAAGTTTTGAATTATTAAGTTGCGACTTAATTGAAATCCCATATCCATATGTTTTAAATATTGCGTTCACAATTCGGGTTAGCCGGGAAAGGACCTTTGGGTCGTATAACCCATTCCGAATATGTGATTCGACGTTATGGATAGCATTTGAAGACCGGTGATGAAGACCGGGTATTTGCGAAAGCGATAGGATGACCTATCGATTGTTTCTGCACCGAGTCGCGCCGGTATAGAAACTCCCTAAGTGATGGGAAATTCGATCGGGATTGTGAATATCCGGATTGCAAGGACTTCTTTGTAAGTGCCTTCGGTTCTGTTCGAACCCAGAACAGACTTGTATGGATTGTATGTCTGACATTACAAGTTGAGATATAAAGCCGATTTCTTTCAAATATATTTCTGTTGGTGGCGGAGAATTTATTCTTTTAGCTTAACACCCTTCTCTGAGACGTACGAGCTCAGAGGTTATATAGTTGAAGATTATCAGCGATATATTCCCAATTTGGTAATGTGACATGCTGAGTGTTGCTGAAATGATCGTTGTGTTGATTATTTGTGATAGGATCATTTGTTTGATCGTCTATCTTGGTGATCATTGTGTTGATCATTTGTTGACCCAAAGCATGGCTTTTGTATAAAGTATGTTTTTGTGGACGTGAATTCGTCGAGCCTCACACCCCGGAAATGGTCAAAACAGGAAAGATGTGGCAAGGTTATGAGGGGTAGCGCCCTTTAGGATATGTGCATTTCCTTCTGGAAAATGGTGGTATCATGGTATGGAGCCCAGATACTTACTCATGTTGAAACACTTTATTATTATGATTGTGTGAATTGATTACGAGATCTCGGTGATAAAGGTCCCAAAGGACCGGGGGATGGCATATTCGGTCAGTTGTTACTCAGTTAGGGGTAACCCGGCCTTGTGTTGGTAGAGATGCGGTTTGGTTCTCGGGGATGTCCATCCAGAGGCATTCCTTGGCCCGACCATTTGTTGGAAATCCAAAGAAACAATACGAAACTTGTACGGTATTAGTTGTAGAACCTATCATTCACTTATGGTGTCGCAACACTGTTTGGATGGTAGCTATAGTAGGCATACGATAATGGTCGTATGTTGGCTAAGATTTATATTCTACTTTCGAAATATTTCCTCTACACTATGCACTAATAATAATATCAAATGTTATTTTAAATGCGTATCAAGCATCTTTGACTATCATAAGGAGAAATCTCCTCCAATTCCACGTTTGCATGTGTGTGTGTGCGGGAGGCCTTATGGTAGTCTCATTTTTAAAAAGCATTGCGAATTGACTTTGAAAATCTTTTGATTGAATGTTTTAAAAGATAAACTGTTTTTTTTGCTCACACCAGTCCCACGACTGATCCGGAGTTTATTGTTTTCTTTCCTAAACTCTGGGTGCTCATTATTTTCTACACGAGCAGTCTAGAGTTGGGTTTTTCAGATAGTCAGGTTTAGTAGATTATCTGGAGTTAGTTCAGTCTTTGGATCGCACCAGTCTTGCTTATGCTAGGTGCATCGTTATTGGGAGTTCGAGCTATTGCTGGATTGCTTCTTGGAAATGGAGTTATAGTTATTTTTGGAGTTCTTCCTTGAAGACTATCTTGGAGTTATTTGTTTCGCTGCTAGATGTAATCTATTTTTCTTTTCCGCTGCTATTTTATTGTATCACATCTCTGATGTATATTGATATTCATTGTATCGTTCTGTTGTATCAGATATTGTATATCAGTGTATTATTCTTTTATTCCGCTATGTTGTTTACTTAATGATTGTTATAAGCTCCGTCGAATCGGATTTGAACGGTCGAATCTATGGCATTCGAATATGATTTGAAGTATGAATGTCGATTTTCGAGCGGGCAAAATTCGTCTCGTTACAAGAGATAATGTCCTGTATGCTTGGATTTTTAAAATAAACAATGAATTCTGCCTGAGATGTAGGATGTCAATTTGAATAAAAGGTACGCATTTTCTGCACTTAAATTGGGAGAAAACTAATATATGCATATATTGACCTTCTTGACAGTGTAAGAAATTCTTCCAAATCATAATTGGCAGGTCATTCCAAAAATAGGTCGACGATGCCCAATTTTCTATTCCTTAATTTTATTCCGACGACATTGTTTGGTTTGATTGGTATGCATTGATGTTGACCCAGTAGTTGTTGGTTATTTTTTGTTCACACCCTATGATAGAAACTTGTTAGAATGCTTAAAGACCAATCTTCCTGTTGTATACCATACATTTTAATATATTCTTGTTGTTCTCTCCTAGCTGTGTGAACGTGCCTTAATATTACCTTCAGTTTTCATTTCATCTCCTTAATGCGTCATGTCCTCTGCATGATGATTGAATTTGAGAATATATCCGATTGTTATTATTGAACTAGTGACTTTATGTTTGGACTATAGAGTTAAATGTGGATGATATTGGAATTTTGACCATTATCAAATTTTATAAGTCCTAAGTAATATAGTTTTGACGAAGAAAATTTGTGTAAATAATAGACACAATCGGGTAACGCTTAACAAAGTAAAATTGGATTTTACCGAAATCAAGTTACTAATAAATTTGATCAAAATGTCACACCACCTGCTAAGTAATGTATGATCGTTAATATTCGAACAGTTTGATACTAATCGCCGACCAAATTTACATCTAAAGAGCCGTACAACCGAATTGTTGAATACGCCTTGACCACATGGTTTAATTAATTTATAATTGTTATAAATTATTTAAATTAATTAATATTTATGAAATATTAGTTATAAAATTTTATTTTAATTTGATGAACAAATATTATTGTATATATTTATAATAGTTGTAAATATATTAATCGATATACGCGTTTAAATTGAGTTTAAATGCAAAATATTTTGTTCGGACTTTAAATGGATTTGATTTCATATACGGGGCTAGTTGGTTCAGCTATAATGAAGCATAGGTGCGGCCATATAATGGTTAAAAATGCTAGGGTTGAATGGATAAGAGGAAAGAAAGAGCAAAAGAGCAATGTGAATCTTGATACTAACCTCTCTTTGCATTTCTTCCTCTGTAAAAGCATCTCTACCCACTTTCTTTTTCTACTTTTTAAGCCTCCTATCCCTCTTAGATCTGGCCGAATTCTTCATCCATCCTCTTTCATCGTACAAGCACAAATCAAATAAAATTAAATATTGTTTGATAGCCTATGGTCTGCAATTTCAGAGATAGCATAGTTGGAATTGGAATTTAATTCAGGAGTTTGTTTCAACGCTTCAAGATGTGGTACTTTGGCATTGATTAAAGGTAATTATCTGATTTATGATTTTATTTTAATATTTAGAGAATTTATATATCATATATTGTTTTAATAGTTATGTGACGATTCTAATATGTCGGTATATCGTCACATTCAAGATGGTTGTTCGTTTATATGTTTGTATTTTTTTTCCTTGACATATATATGCCATGATGCTTACGACTTAAGATTTAAAAACAATTGATTTTTTATTATTTAAATGAATTTAATACGCATTATTTAAATAACATAAGCTTTATAATTTAAATACCAAACTTTATAACATACAAAATATGTTTTAGAATTACATAAAAAAATATTTATGTAATATATGTAAATAATAATTAAATATTATTTAATTCAAATCACTGAGATAAATATTAAATAAATTATTGTATCATATAAAATAGAATTTAAATTTTATAAAATTATTTTTACACCTGATAAACTCTCGAATGCAATATATATATATATATATATATATATATATATATATATATATATATTATAAATATTAATATAAATGCTGAAAGTTAAAATCTAATTTTAATTTTTCTTTTAAATTATATATTTTGAAATATTCAAATGCTAAAACATCATCTTTTTTTTTTAAATATTAAAAACATAATTATAATCTTAAAACATAATTTATATATAATTTTATAATTTTTTCTTCATTTTTCCAACAAAATAAATAATTGAATCTTATAATATGTTTATATACAAATACATATATATATATATATACATATATTTTATATATTCTATGTGCGTGTGTATATATATTAATTATTCAAAATAAAGTATAAATTTATATATATATATATATATATATATATACACGCAATATTTTATATACATAAATTAAAGTATACAAACATATATTTGGACAATATATTAGCTAACATGTCTCCAGTGTAAATCCCCTCATTAATACACAAGCATGTTATAACTTACACGGTTTGCTATGTTATACATGCATACACATGTACATGTATATGATACATGTGTGTCTATATATATAAAAAATATAATATTAATATATAATCATTTCATAAATTTTAATAAAATAGCGATTTTATTTTTGAAGAAATATAAAAATATTATAAATGAATTAGATTTCATAAGCCAATAAAGATCAAAAATGATAAAAAAATTGAAATTCATCCATTTCTTCCACTACAAGCTGCTCTAGTTCCAAGAAAACCAAACACCACTTTAGTTTTCTGAAAACTTAAAATGTTTTTGAGCACTTAATTAAATGAAAACAAGAGAGCAATATTTTTTAAATGAATGCATGATTTTTGTATGTTGAAAGAAAGGTATTTATAAAGTTAGAAAGTTTTTGCTAATGTATGTGTATACGTATCAATGTTTTGAAAAAACCTGCCTCCATATTTGCCTCAAGGAGCGTCTCAAGGAAAGGAGTGACAAAACGCTTCGACTCTTTCTCAAAAAAAGCGTTTTATCTTTGAAGCTTGCGCTTTAGCAACTTAAAGTGTACAAAATGTACAAAACATACGCCTTGCGTGCCTCAAACCACTAAGGCATGCGACATAAGAATTTATTTTACCTCATGTTGAAAATATTTGCACTAGTAGAAGTTGTAAAATTTCAATTATCTAATAGCAAGCAATTTTTTTAAGAAAATGAAAGTGTTTTTATTACTTTTCAAATTCAATATCAAAATAATTAAGTAACATCGTTTTTTAAAACAATAGAGAGCTACATAATGAATTTTCTCAAATGCTATTAAATAAAAGTTTTAAATTGTCATCGCTGAACCTTCGAATAAATTACGCATCTCGATTTAAATTGATAGAATGAAAAATGAATAAAATAATAATTTGCATGATTTTTTTACTATGATAGAGATCTATTCCACTATAATCGGCCAAATATCGTTTTCAAAAATCCAAATTATTTTTGAAGACAAATAAAGGAAGAAAAAATAAAACACATACCATTGCGGTGCTGAAAACTGAACACGAATTCTTCTAACATACTAATAAGGATTGAATCCAGTGCTTAAATTTTACTTATTTATAGTTTTAATTATTTATGCTTTACGAATGAATAATAAAAAATGATTAGGACTGAACTCTTTAAGCTAGGTGTCTATTATTTATTTATAGTTTTATAGAATTAATTGTTAACCTCTATTTATTAATCAAAACTAATTATAATAAAACAATAATAACTTAGGCCTCCATGTTTACTTGAAAAATATACGCCTCAACCTTTTGAGGCTTACACCTCATGAGCAAAAGAACGCCTCTTGTACGCTTTAATACTTATATGTGTATGTATGTATATTTATATTATCTGAACAAAAAAAGTTAGATTTATTAAAGGTCAAAATTATTCTACAAGGCACTTACACAATGTTGCAGTTTGGGTTCAGGAAATTTTGATGGTTCAACTTATAGGTGTGAGATGTTTTTGTTGCTAAAAGATTATGCTTAGAGATTGAATTTATTTGGACATACTATACATGAATATCATTAATTTAACAAATTCAACCCATAGATGTGGGATATTTTGAGCGTTCTGTAGAAAATTTGAATTATCTTGGAAAAGTAACGAAATTCTATGAGAAGAGTTGAACTCCTTTCTGAAAAATTAGAACTTTTGACAAATTGAACTTTCCATTGTATTGTGCTTTTTTAAATTCGTGCAAACTTTTTTCGATTTTATCTATGATGTGTGAATTTGCAACCACCGAAAATGGAAGGTTACTGAAACACACACCAAAGATGTAGTATTGCGTAAGTGTGAACAAATATAGTACAAGAACACAAATGATAATAAAGTAGTTTGTCTCCATAAATGACCGGGGTAATATCGAGCTGTGCTATTTGGTTTCTGTAATTTGAGCTACGTCTGATCCGACTTATATGGAAGTTCAATTTTTTTTAAAGCTCATTATGCAATTTTAGCTTAATCAAGATATCAATTCCAGATGTAAGTATTTTACTGGAAAAAGAACAATGATCCGACATAAGCTGGAATTAAAATTTACATTTTTGATAATGATCATGCGAACGGTGATACTAGCATCTTACTACATTTGAAAAAGGCAAATTGGTACTACTGCAACAGTTGAAAAGGTAAAATTATCATCTTAGTCCAAAATCGCAAAATTTCAGTGAATAATTCTCTGTACAAATATTAAGTCATCACCTGATCAATTTCAGTGAGTAACTTAAGCTTGTGACATAGTGAAGGAATGCTGTGTCATGTTGTACTTCACCCTGAATAGTATGCCCTAACACTAAAAAGATTTACTTCTGATGATGCCTATGTTGATATTGCTGCTGAACTTGCAGAGGTGGCCACATTCTTGAACAAGGTATTAGTTATCAAAATCATGCATCAATTTCCTGTTTTAACTGGGTTTTTTTATGTGCGAGTGATGCTTTTTTTTTGTTGGGTTGCATTTGTATGAGACATTTGCATTGTGGGTTATTGTGCATGCGCAACAGAAGAAATTTATGAAGAGTTTGTGGGAAAAGATAGTTGGGTAGTTGAACTTTTTTGAAGGTAGAATTCACAACTTACCACTATTAATGTTAAAGGTAATTTTGGCGTTGCTTACATCTGAATGCGTATTTTATCCTTATATTTTAGTTGATTATTTATGTTTCATCGATTTGTTGAACACCCCTAACTATCATGAATTTTGAAACATTAAAGGTTTTTTAATTCCATTTAAATTTTTTTAGCATTTGGTCAGTTTGATATTTCTATTATCTTGAATTCTACAATGAAATTTCTAATTAATCTACGTGCTACTATAAAGTTTCTTCTGCATTAGGTCCAGGGACACTTAGCTATATTGGAGAGAGTTTTGAACTAGTACCGGTGCCTATGGTTGCAAGGTATGCATCTTAATGAGGTAATGAAACATAGTTTACAATTGTTCTTCCTTTGACTCAACACACGACTTTATAAGTTCTATGATCACATAGTTGATTGATGTGAAAATTTGAGGCATGGATTCAAACAAGTTTTTTCTTTATATTTTTTTTATATTTTATTATTATTTATGACATATGACTGACGAAGAAAAGAGAACACAAAGTCAAACTTGTCAAAAAGAAGAGCTAAGTTTGAATGTTTAGGTAATTTAGTTTTGTGAAAATTGGAAATATGCAAGAGCAGTTGAACAAATGAAAGCAAGAGTCGTAGAATCTTGGAAATAAATGTACAATTTTTGAATTTTGAAAGAAAGGCTTGTATACAGTTTGAAAGTTGTACAGAACAATAAATTTGAATCTTTTAAGGCCAAGTTTATTTCCTAACCTTTCATGGAGAATCACAATAAAACCTCCATGCAAGCGATATTTGTAGTAGTTGTTGCTTTGGTTGATGGTTATAGGATTGAAATTCTACTGAATTTAGTCCATCTAGATAGAGAAACATACAATTGTCCATGACTAAACACTTCAGTGCATAATTCAATACCAACGTACTTCATGGATTGGCCTTGTGCTTTGTTGATAGTTAATGTGCAAATAAGCTTAATAGGAAATGAGAAAAATAGTACCTTATTTAAATATTCAGCAAAAGCACGACTCTCAAACTCTTTGGACTTTAGCCGCATGTTTTTATTCAGTGATAACACATGAATATCAGGCCATGATGTTGATCTTCTTAATGTCGATGCAACGATATCTTCATGTGTTCCCTTTGGGATAACCAGTAAAGTTTGGGGACTGCAGCATCAAAGTTCTATTGCACATAGCATTAGTTTGGACAGCATCGCAGTTCCAGAAGCACCGAGACATGTCCATGTTCATTAGTTTAGTTTGCTCAAACCCTCACTTCAGTTTCCAGCTTGGTTTCCACACTGCAGTTCATGCATCAATCACACACATATAACCTTTGCCGCTCAGTTTGCATCAGTCTCGTGTATATGGTATAGTAGTTCGGATGGTTCATGCCCTCCTCAACTTTCAATAGCATGTAGCAAGTTACCATTAAACAACACACATCAACATGTGGCTGCTTTCCTCGCTCTTGCTAAGCCATCTATATTGGTGTCGCTATGTCTATATTATATGTTGCATTATGCAATGTTTGTTTGGCATTGGATAAAATATAAAGAAGAAATATGAGGAAAATATAGTTTTGTATGAGATTAATGGTGATGACCTATTTATTTACCCATTAATTATGAGTTAAAAATGTACATATCTTCCAGTCACAGCTCCTTATATATCCACATAAATTGCTTTAACTAATAAATACATAGATACACTTCCATGTATACATAGATAAAGTTAGGCCATAAAAAGTGGTTTGCCCTTAAGAAAATAGATTGATGGCTTTAAGCATAACCGCAATAGTTGTACATTCTCTATTGATCTTATCCTCATATTCTCTATCTAACCACAAATCTAATAATAATAGAACCATATTCCCAAGTTAGGCACATTACCATATTTATACACACACACACACAGATATAAATGCATATAAATTCATGCAAAAAGCAAGTTTATTGTTGTACAGGTATATGCATAAACATATTCGACTAAGGCAATCGAAGGTTCTTCACCATGCTCCTTCTTCAGCACATCTTGTATGTCTGCTACTTCATGCCCACCACAACATGAACATTTTCAACTTACCAGTCAAAGCTTCTACACCATGCATGCTCCTTCAGTGCATCTTGCACAATGTCTACTATATTATGTATGTTCCATGCCTGCTACAACATGAACATATTCCTTTCTCTAGTGCATCTGTCTTCCTTTACTGGAGTATATTACTTCCTCCAACATCATGCCTACTACAACATGTCTGTTTTGATATACTTCACTATCAGCTAGCTGCAACACGTCTCTAGTCTCTCAGATCGTTAGCATTGCTTTGTTCATTGCATCACTTCCTCCACCAACTCACTCTACCACCTCATCTCTCTTCGTTTGCATTTCAGTACACTGCATGTTGCTTTTTTGCACAATCTCAGCTGCACTTTGCAGTGTGTTCCCGCCGCCATAATACTCGTCTGAACTACTTTGCTATGTTGCTTTGGTACGCATCACGATCCATCAACAAGCAGCAACACATGTCCCTTCTACTACAACACCTGAAACATAACCAGTGTCTTCAACACCATTGCTTGACCTTGCATTTGGCATCACTTTAGATGTTCCTTACGACTAAGCTATTCTGCATCTTAACTGCTTCTAATAGATTTAATTGATGGTTGTTGTCAACATAAATGTAATCATATTATTTTGTCATTTACCATTTTATTATTGTTGATCCTCATAGTGATGGTTATCCACATTTGTAACAACAAATTCTCATCGAACCTATATACGAACTTTGATTTAGATTAACAAAATAGGAGTGCTCTCCTCATATGAGAACCACTCTTTCATCAGAAAAATAATGTACATATTATCCAAATGAGAGAATATGAATGAATAACATAGACATCCATTACATGTAACAAATAATTGAACCTGATTTCGACTGAGCAAAGTTTTACTTTTATCATATCCCTGTATCTGTAGGAAGTACTTTTTATGCATTTATCATTCACGTGCATATGATTAGGAGTAATATTATGTAACAAATCGATAATATTTCAGCTAGAATTGACAAAATATTATGTAACAAACTGATAATAATTAGTGTCAGGAACAAACCTCACGTCATGTAATTTAGATCCACTACCAACATGGTACTAAACTAAATAACCATACATGTTCTTACACTATGTACGTTATGTATGTTTTATATAAAACCACTTGCATGCCACAACTAAGAAATAACATACAACGCAAACTATTACTCGAGCAACACTAAAGTTTACACCAAATATGAAATATCATGTCCAAACTTCATATAGAGGTCTAAAAATGGCACTGGTTTGCATGGTTGTGAATCGTATTTTTAGTATTTTTTATGTGTATATAAATTTTGAACATAAATTAAGAACTTACAGATTTTGAGCAAAAATGCTACATTATGGCAAGTAGAAAACATATGCAAATGTAGTAAAGAGGGAAAATTTTGGAAAGTGCACAAATGTTAAGACATTATAGATTTTGAACAGAAATAATTCATTAACATAAATACATACATTGAACACAAATAATATATAGAATGGAATACATAAAACCAAAAGTTACAACATGTGAAAAGAAATAAGTGAAACAAAGCACAACAGAGACTAATTTGTGAAAATAAAGATGTGAACATAATGATCGGAAGACAAACATGTGAAGATCAAACATCATTAGTAGCTATTTTGTACCGCCCATTCGATCTACAAATGCAAAGAATTATAACCCATTAGAACTATTTGTTCCACTGTCAGTTGAGGAAAATAAATATATATTACCACTGCCTTAATGAACTCGTCATCTGAATCAATCCAATCATAAAACAAAGTTTTCTGCTGCACTGCTGGATCAATCTTTTCTGAATCATTTAGCCGAGAAAACATGATATTCTGCTGGTCTTGTGCAACAAAGCCAACCGAATCATTAGTGTCATTCGTTTCATTATAGGAAGAAAAGTGGTAGTTTAACCACTCTCATTTGGTTCAACCTTAATCATAATTGGTGGCAAGGAGTTGGCGGCAGTTTTGATCACACCTCCAGGTGGCATAAAGTTAGTGGTTGGAATTTGAACAATGCCCTTGGTTTCAGTGGTCAATGGTGTTACTACTGCTTTTGATTCCATATTAGCAACCTTATTTTTGTTTAGTTGCATCATTTGTACATCTCTATCTGCTTCCAAGTTGACTGCAGTAAGTGATTCGGTATTTTTTGTTATGGTCGACTCTTCCCTTTTAGCTACTATTCTTTTCTGCAAATATTAAAACAATTACATTTAAAATGATATGTGATAATAATAAAAAGGGTAAAAAGTTGTAGATATTAGGATACCCGTTTCATTTTAGTGGTGGTTCTCCAACAGTTAAAGCCATGTTATATGTTATAAAACAATATCATGTTAGCATGATATGATACATAATGGTGGTAACATTCTGACAAACATTTCATATGCAAGATAGTGAAAAAGGAAAAAAGTAAATTATATCAGTATGCAGTGTAGAAAGAAAAACGCAGAGGAAGAAGTGAAGACGAAGCAAGAAAGGATGATTAGGTACATGATGGTTATAACATTTTGACAAAAAATCCATATGCAAGATAATGAAGAGCAAAAAAATGTAATTTGGAATAAATTCAAATCAGCATACAACATGAAAAGAAAAATGTAGAAGAAGGAAGGAGAAAGCATGAAAGAGAAAAAAATACGTACAGTTTGTTTAATAAATGATTGCGTGCGAAATAATAAATAAAATAGAGAAGGTGTAAATAGAGGAAGACAAAGTGGGTTGTGAAAAGTGTGTAGAAACGTGATGTGTGAAAGTAGTGGGAATCTTAGTTGTTTGAGGACACGTGGGATAAGGAGAAAGTGGGTTAGTAGACGAAATAGTAAGTTGTTTAACGGTGTTAAGTTCAAAAGATACGGTCCACTTTAGACCACTTGTATCTTTATGATATTATATCAGAACCGTTCTGTTGTTTGTCTTCCGTTATTCTATTCCGCTAAATCTGATCTATTTTTTTATATAGATTAACAAGTGAATGAGATTATCCACTAAATCATTTTCTGATATATTAAAACATGTTTAGTTGATTCCTTATGTTTCACTTTTTACAAGTCCACCCCTTTTGTAGTACATGTAGCGTTTCAGATTTGCATGCTTCATTTTGTAGTTCATGTATCACTTTTGTCAATTTATGGCACGGTTTACTTCGCTTTGTTGGTTTATTGTTTTTGCATGTACAATGTTATTCTTTAATTCACATAGACATCGACTGTAAATGCTTAGAAGCTACACATGGAGCGTTATGTGGAATTACACAAGCAAGCCCAAAGCCTTGGATACTAGTCTCTATGATGAATTTGTGGAATTCGAGGTTGGTTATTGTTCTTAAGTTTTCGGTTCATGAATGACCATTGGATCATTCCTGTATAAATTTTCTTACCTACAAAAATGGGCCTGTGTTAGAACTTTTGTACAACCATTAGATCCATGAGACAAATGAAATAATGAATCAAAATTGTGAATGCCGATTTAGTACTTTGATGCAGTTGATTTATTATAGTACCTATATGTTATATTATACAATTTTTGTTTCTTTGGCCTTTGTTAACGGGTTCCTTGCTCATTCTTTCTTTCCACAAACTTTGTTATCTAACTCTGTTTATTCATACGAATGGATAATGATAGCCTGTTAAAAGTTCAATTTGGCATTGTCATTGTAATTTGTCACTGGGTTGCATCTTAAAATATAACGTTTCTAAATAACACAAAGCTAAGAAAATTGGAAAAGTATATCATCAAAATAACAAATGATTAAATCTTCAAATGTTGATAAAGCTGTATGAATCTTATATCAATAGTTTTTTTAAGTGTTTATGAAATGGATGGATGAACTTCTTGCCACCCATGATTCATTAATTTGTAAGTTAATTTGTTAGGTTGTTGTTGATCTATTTATGAAATAGTTTTATTTTAAATAGCTTTGGATTGAAAATTTGTAATAGCTCCATTTTAACCAAACTTTTTCAAACCTCGAATAACTTTTTTTTAAAGATTAAAAGAGTAACATAACTTAATTTTAATATGTTATTAGATGTTAGATAATATGACAAAAAAAGAAGACGATAGGAAATGGATGAGAAATAGAAACTGGTGTTTATAATAGAAGGGTGAAACAACGTCAAGTTGCAATATCTATTGTTCGAATTTTGGCGACATCATATGAAGAATTGAAGAGGTCGGAAGTAGCTTGATAACGGTGAAAACGCTTCACAAATCGAAGCCAGGAGGAGGAAGATATAGCGAAGAAGGTGGATTGTTGCTGGAGCAACATGTGACCGACGTATGTCAAGATGTCTCAAAGTGACAGATGTCTGAGCTCAGGGTTTTGTAACCTGAGATTTGTGATAGATGTCCGTCATCTTGTGACAGACGTCTAAGAGCAGGAAAACTTGTTTTCCGAATCTTCTTACGGACATCTATAATCTTAGGACATACGTCTGAGTTGACGTGTGCTGCATATCTTGTCCGAGTCGATTGGAATGATTTATGAAGGCTTCAAAGGGCATTTTGGGAATTTTCTAGGTTATCTACTCTTCTATATAAGATATTTTTAGGATTCAACGAAAATAGACTAAGGATTTTATCCACCATTAACTGGGGTTTAACAAAACCTGGTTTTCTTCATTTCTCTTCTCTACAAATCTATTCTATTTGAATATTAATCATTATAATCAATCTTTTGCAATCTTCTCATGGGTAGTAATAAAGCCTCTTCCACGAAGTGGATGTACACTAACAAGATGTTAGTGTAACAACTATAAATCAGTATGTGATTTATTTTATCGCTATTGTTTTATTTCTTTATTGCTTGTTTGGTGATTGTGATTGTTTTTTGATTGAATTGAAATTTGAATTGAGATATTGATTGGTTGTTTTTGCATTTCTTACCACAATCTCATTTTCCATTGTATTTTGGAGTTTTGATTTGAGTGGTCTTGAGTTAGAATTTCTACAACATTTGGTATCAGAGCTTTGGAGTTAGTAGGTGGTTGTAGGAATGTCAGAATCGGATAATACAACGAGTAATCCATAAATAGTTAGTTCAAGTGGTGTTGCACTGTATGTACGTGGATCGTATGCAGCTTCGGGATCAAAATTGGTTATAAAAAATTGGAATGATGATAATGATTTTGAAAAATGACAATGGAAGATGAAAGCGGCTCTTAGGTGGGATCGAGTATGTCGGGTAGTGTTTGATACATATTTGCTGTTGACGGACATCTCGGATATAGAGAGAGGAAATGGAAGATTGAGCATTCACTATACTTCAACTTGTTATGGGGGAAGATGTTATCTCCGTAGCGGTGAGACTACTACTAAGGGTATATGAGACAAATTAGAGGAGTTGTATATGAAGAAGTCACTAACTAATTGTTTGATCTTATTGCAAACGTTCTTCACCTATAAGATGGAGGGTACTTTGCAAAAGGTGTACTTGAATCTCTTTGATGATTTGCTAATGAAAAAGGCGGTAGATCTGAATATTGAGGAAGAACAAAAGGCAATGATATTGTTGTGTTCGTTGTCGGACCGTTATATGAGTTTCTCTAGTAGTTCAATCTATAGCCGGGATACTTTGACTCTTGATGTAGTGAAGAGTTGAGTGATTAAATGAAGGAGCTAGGTGATAGAAGTAGTAGTGCTAGTACTGGTCACAGTTTGTTTGTGGAAAAGGAGAGATATGGTAAGAAAGATAACCGGGGGCGTTCTAAATCATGAAAGCCCAAATGGAGAGGAAAATCGAAGGAAAGAAATGACAAGTGTTTTATTTGTAAGAAACCTGATCATTGGAAGAATGAGTGTCCGGACAAGGAGAAGACAAATAAGGAAGTAGCATCTTTATCCATGGTGGTGGAGAGTGGAGTTGGTGAGGGAGACATAGATGTTTTGACGGCCATAACATCGGATGTTTCGAATGGGTGCTCGATTTGAGGGCACCTTATCATATGACGTCGAATAAGAATTGCGACAAAGAAGGAAAATTCAATTGTTATGGGTAATGGTGTTATTTGCAAGTCGAAGGGCATTGATTCTATGTACATTCAGATGTTTGACGGAGTGGTTCATACTCTCACCAACGTACGCTATATAATGAGACTTCGGAAGTCTCTTTATATTTTTTAGGCAGCTGGATTCTTTAAAATGTAAGATCATTATTGAGAGGATAGCTTGCAGATTTCGAAGAATGCGGTTGTGGTGACAAAGGATGCTAGGACTTGTGGATTTTATTTGCTTCAAGGAGTGACTATTGAAAGTGAAACTTGTACGGGTGTTAATGGTTCTCGTGGCTTGTATGCGAGTAGGTTATGTCATTTGAGTTTAGGTCATGTCTTGGAGAAGAGTTTAGATATTCTTCGAAAGAAGGAGACGATCGATGGAGAGAGTTCAACAAGTTTGAGCTTTACGAGGAATATGTAATGGGAAAGCAAACTAAAGTATCATTCGGTGAGGGAAAACTTTATTCGATAAATGTTCGTGAATATGTGCACACAGATGTTTGGGGACAGACACCGGTAGCTTCTTTGGGAGGAGCTTGCTATTATATTTCTGATGCAGCTCAGGCCAGAGATGAAAATACGCAACCCATAATTATCCAAGGGATAAGTCGCACACGACTTAAGGAAGATATAAGTCGCACACGACTTAAGAAAAAGGCTATAGGCCGTCCACGACCGAAGGGGTCACATAAGGGGGAGCTACGACCTAACAGATCAGATGGAAAAGAGTTACGACTTAATGAAATCTTAAGTCGTTCGGGTTTGATGAGTCGCACACGTTCTAACGGCATGGCTATAAGTCGTCCACGACTTAACAAAAAGCAGTAAGAAGTTCCAATGGTTGAAGGCCTTAAGTAGGAAGCGGGTTGCGACTTAGCTGAGTCGTGGGAAGTTATCGTTCCTTCAAGCTGCCGACGAGTTACGACTCATGTTAAGTCGTTGAAGTCTTAAGTCGTCCAAGTTAGGTCGCGTGAAGGTGTATTGAAGCTGTTTCTTAAGTCGTTGCTGTTTTAGGTCGTGGCTTGGTTAAGTCGTATCATTTTAAGTCATCGTATGTTGAGTCGTTGGTAACAGTTAAGTCGTTGTTGTGATGTATTTTCTTAAGTCGTAACTCGCGTTGTAAATATGGTTGAGTCGCTTGATGTTGTAGCGTTGATGAGTCGTAACTTGTAGGTCGTCTTGTATTGAGTCGCTGTGTGTTCGTTAAGTCGTGTAATAAGTTGAGTCGTATATGGATAGGTCGCTAGCGACCTAAGTTGAGTCGGCATTGTGTGTAACTGATAAGCCGTGTACGTTGAGTCCCTGCCGACATATGATGAGTCGTAAGTCGTGAACGACTTAAGGCACCGGTTGTGAAATGCTATAAATAGGGAGTGTGTTGTACATTTTGGGTGGTTGATTGTTGAATAAAACTTTGATTGATTGTTGTGTGCTTTCATCTAAATTTGTAGTTGAGTTTGATCTCCTATCTCCACTTTCGGTTATTCGAGTGCGCTCGAATCAACGATCGTTGAAGCCAATTCATGGTATCAAGTGCGCTTGATCGACGTTTGAAGAATTGTAGATCTTCATTCACGGTATCGTGCGCGATCAACGTGTCAAAGATAGCTAGAATTCGGTATCTTTGTGATCAACGAATTTGGGCATTTCAGTATCTTCAATCCACCGTTTGCTACTTTCATCGATCTATATCGTTTGTTATTATCCACTGCGTCAGTTTTGGTATCAGAGCTAGACTTAGCCAATCATAGGTAAGCCGAGTCTTGGAGCCAGGGAGTTTGAAGTTTGGTGTTCATCGTGTTCGTCTTGAAGTTGCAACAAGTTAGGAGCTTTCGATCCATTCCATTTTGGATCAAAGTGTGAAAAGAGTTTGAAGTGTTGAAGTGAAAGCCGAGCATAACTTTGTGTTAAGTTTGGACCGTGCATCAGTTTGGTATCATTGGTTGAAGTTAGGACCGAACTTGTTGAACTTGTGCGAGCTAGTTGAAGTTTGATTTGTAGAAGATTTTTGAAGTATTTGTCGAAGTGTTTGTATTGATTTAATCATGCCCCCGAGGAGAGCTAACCGCCATCAGAATGTTGAAGCGTTGTATAGAAGAGAAGAAGCCGAGCAAATGGAAAAACACATTAATGAGAAATTTGATGAAGGTATTGGAAAGATAGAGAAGTTGATGAATGATTTGAATCAAAACCAAAGGAGGAGATCACCAATCTCGAACCATGGAGGAAATAGAGTTTCGCCATCGGTTACGGAAGCGAGGAGGGTATCACCGCAATCTTTAAGAGAAAGAAGAGAAACATCAATTTCATTAAGGAGAGATCACCATGACTACGGACATGCAGAGAGAAGAACTCCACGTGAGTTTGAAGATGAGCCATATAGAGATGAAGAGAGACATAATAGAAGAGACATGCGTGATAAAAGGGATGATAATGGTCGAGATCGATATAGACGTACATTTGATTTTGATGAAGACGGTGATAGAGCTAGCATTCATTATCAAGATCGAGACCATGTTCGAAATTCATATCGGGATGTAGATGATGATCGTCGATGGGAATCGGGTATGAAGATGGAAATTTCAGAGTTCAAGGGTGGAATGGTAGCTGAAGAATTTCTTGATTGGTTGTCTAATGTTGAAGAGATCGTTGATTTCAAGGAGGTTCCTGAGCATAGAAGAGTGAAGTTGGTTGCTACTAGGTTGAGGGGTAGAGCTTTGGCGTGGTGGCAGCAAACTAAACTTACGAGAGAGAGAATGGGGAAGTCAAAGGTTGTTGCTTGGGAGAAGATGAAGAAGACGATGAAAGCTACATTTTTACCCTACAACTATCAATCACTTATGTACCAGAGATTGCAGAATCTAAGGCAGGGGACGAAATCAGTTAATGATTATGCAGATGAATTTTACCAACTCATTGCCAGGAATGATATTATGGAGACAGAAGAACAGTTGACTGCAAGATTTGTTGGAGGGTTGCGAATGCAGATCCAGGATATGGTTAATATGTTCGATCCAAGATCTGTGGCAGAAGCACACCAAAAGGCGTTGGCTTGGGAGAAGCAGGGAAGGCGTGGAGGTGGTGTGTTTACAAATTCCAACAATCAAGTGAAAGGTGTTAGTGGAAGTTCTAATGTTTCTAAATCTGTCAGTAAACCAGTTGTGAATGAAGTTGCGAAGGCAAAGGTCAACAACAGTTTCAAATGTTATAATTGCCAGGAAGTGGGTCACAAGAGTAATGAATGTCCGAAGCCGAAGAAACGAACTATGATTGCTGAAGTTGAAGGTGAGAATGTTGGTGAAGATTATTCTAGTCCAATTGACGAGGATGAACATGATATCGCATCAGGAGATGAAGGATGTAATCTAATGATGAGGAGGTCTTGTTTAATACCGAAGCATGAAGAAGAGGCTAGTTGGTTGAGGAGCAACATCTTTCAGTCAACGTGCACTATTCTGGGGAAGGTTTGTAAATTTGTGATTGACGCAGGAAGTTGTGATAATATTTTTTCTACCGAAGTTGTGAGAAAGTTGAAGCTGAAAACGGAGAAGCATCCAAATCCTTATAAGTTAGCGTGGTTGAGAAAAGGAGGAGAGGTGAAGGTGGATAAACGAGTTCGAGTTCCATTCTCCATTGGAAAGAAGTATAAAGACAAGATTTGGCGTGATGTTGTGGAGATGGATGTTTGTCACTTACTTTTGGGAAGACCATGGCAGTATGATCGAGCAGTACAGCATGACGGTCGGACCAATAGCTACAGTTTTATGTTCGAGGGTGTTAAGATCATTTTGGTTCCAAAGAAGAGACAACAAGGAGAAAGCAAGTCAGAAGAGATTGAGGAGCTGAATACTTTATTGACTTTGAAGGAATTTATTGAAGAAGTAGAGGAGAGTCCAGAGGTGTTTTTGTTGATTGGACGTGAAGCTACTAAATCTGTTGTAGTTCCTGAAGAAGTAAAGCCAGTATTGGAAGAATTCAGTGATGTGTTCCCTAAAGAGTTACCAACGGAGTTGCCACCGTTAAGGGATATTCAACATCAGATAGATCTTGTGCCAGAGGCAGTATTACCACACAGGCCATATTACAGAATGAGTCCTAAGGAGCATGAGGAAATGAGGAGGCAGGTGGAGGAGTTGTTAGAACAGGGGCGTGTTCAGGAGAGCTTGAGTCCTTGTGCAGTGCTTGCTTTATTGGTGCTCAAGAAGGATGGTTCGTGGAGGATGTGTACGGATAGTCGGGCTTTGAACAAGATCACTGTGAGATACAGATTTCCTATGCCAAGGTTTGATGATTTAATTGATCGGTTGAGTGGAGTTCGTATAAGACCGGGTGATGAGTGGAAGACTGCTTTTAAAACCAGGGAAGGTTTATACGAATGGTTGGTTATGCCGTTTGGTTTATCGAATGCACCAAGTACTTTTATGAGAGTGATGAACCAGATTTTCAGACCATATATTGGGAAGTTTGTAGTAGTTTACTTTGATGATATTTTAATCTATAGTGGGAGTATGGAAGAACACATCCAGCATTTGCGAGAAGTACTGTTGATCCTACGACAAGAGCAGTTCTATGCAGCAGCAAAGAAGTGCGTGTTTATGACGAACAGTGTTTTATTTATGGGATATGTTCTATCGAAAGAAGGTATTCAAGTGGATGAGAATAAAGTAGAGGCTGTCAGGAGTTGGCCACAACCGAAGATAATTACTGAAGTAAGGAGTTTTCATGGGTTGGTATCTTTTTACCGAAGGTTCATTCCACACTTTAGCAGTGTGATGACACCTGTAACCGATTGTATGAAGGGAAAGAAGTTTGAGTGGATAGAGGAAGCAGGGGTTGCTTTTGAGAAAATCAAGACACTATTGACGACAGCGCCAATTCTAGTATTACCGGATTTTCAGTTGTTGTTCGAGTTACATACCGATGCATCTAAAGTTGGGATTGGTGGAGTTTTGAGTCAGAAAGGAAGACCAGTTGCTTATTTCAGCGAGAAGTTATCTGGAGCTAAGTTGAGATATAGCACTTATGATGTCGAGTTTTACGCAATTGTTCAAGCAGTGAAGCATTGGAGACATTATCTGTTTCAGAAGGAGTTTGTTCTCTATACGGACCATGAGGCTTTGAAGCATTTGCAAGGGAAGGATAAAATTTCAGCTAGGCACGCTTCTTGGGTCGCGTATCTACAACAGTTTACTTTTGTTGTTGAACACAAATCAGGGGTGACGAATCGTGTAGCTGATGCATTGAGCAGGAGGAACCATTTGTTGACAACAATGAAGGTTGAAGTGACAGGATTTGAGCTATTGCCAGAGTTGATTAAAGAAGATCCTTACTTTAAGAAATTTGTTGAGAAAGTCAAGGAGGGGAGTGCTAATGAATTTGTGTTGATGGATGGTTTTCTGTTTAAAGGGAATCGGTTATGTATTCCAGAGAGCAGTTTGAGAATGAAGATTATCAAGGAGTTGCACGAGGAAGGACATGTTGGACGGGATCGCACCTTACAGTTAATTTCACAATCTTATTTTTGGCCGTCGATGAGAAAAGAGGTAGAGAGATTTGTGGAGAGATGTCATGTTTGTCAAATTTCGAAAGGGACAGCGACAAATGCGGGTTTGTATATGCCCTTACCTATTCCAACAAAACCATGGGTGGACATTAGCACGAATTTCGTTTTGGGGTTGCCTAGAACTCAAAGGGGTAACGATTCCATTTATGTAGTGGTTGATCGATTTTCGAAAATGGCACATTTTATTGCTTGTAAGAAGACGGCGGATGCTGTTCATGTTGCTCAGTTATATTTCAAAGAAATCTATAGACTTTATGGGTTACCAGAATCTATCGTTTCGGACAGGGATACCAGATTTTTATGTCATTTTTGGCTAAGTTTGTGGAAGATGGTGGGAACGAAGTTAAACTTTAGCAGCGCTTATCATCCGCAGACAAATGGACAGATTGAAGTTGTTAACAGGTCGTTGGGAAATTTGTTGCGATGTCTTGTGAAGGACAATCTGAAGAATTGGGACATGAAGTAATGCCAGGCAGAGTTTGCACATAATCACGCAGTGAATCGTAGTACGGGTTTCAGTCCATTTCAGATTGTATATTCAAATCTACCCAGGGGACCGTTGGACTTAACGGTAGTGCCACAACCGAAGGGGACGGTTAAACGAGCTGTAGACTTTGTTGATGGGTTGACTGAATGTCATAAAATCTTCCAGGAACGATTGGAGAAGGCAAATGAGAAGTATAAAAGATCCACAGATCTGAAGCGAAGAAATGTTGAGTTTAATGAAGGGGATATGGTGTATGCTGTGCTAACAAAGGATCGTTTTCCAGTGGGCGCTTATAACAAGTTAAAAGCCAGAAAAATTGGTCATGTAGAAGTCGTGAAACGGATTAATGAAAATGCTTATAAGTTGAAGCTACTGGAAGATGTGTACACTTCTGATGTGTTCAATGTTAAACATCTCGTGCCATATTATGGGAATGAACAATCCGATGCGGGAGAATTTACAAATTCGAGGACAAATTTTTCTCAACCTGGGGAGGATGATGCAGCTCAGGCCAGAGATGAAAATATGCAACCCATAATTCTCCAAGGGATAAGTCGCACATGACTTAAGGAAGATATAAGTCGCACACGACTTAAGAAAAAGGCTATAGGTCGTCCACGACCGAAGGGGTCACGTAAGGGGGAGCTACGACCTAACAGATCAGATGGAAAAGAGTTACGACTTAATGAAAGCTTAAGTTGTTCGGGTTTGATGAGTCGCACATGTTCTAACGGCATGGATATAAGTCGTCCATGACTTAACATAAAGCAGAAAGAAGTTCCAATGGTTGAAGGCCTTAAGTAGGAAGCGGGTTACGACTTAGCTGAGTCATGGGAAGTTACCGTTCCTTCAAGCTTCCGACGAGTTACGACTCATGTTAAGTCCTTGAAGTCTTAAGTCGTCCAAGTTAGGTTGCGTGAAGATGTCTGAAGCTGTTTCTTAAGTCGTTGTTGTTTTAGGTCGTGGCTTGGTTAAGTCGTATCATTTTAAGTCGTCGTATGTTGAGTCGTTGGTAACAGTTAAGTCATTGTTGTGATGTATTTTCTTAAGTCGTAACTCGTGTTGTAAATATGGTTGAGTCGCTTGATGTTGTAGCGTTGATGAGTCGTAACTCGTAGGTCGTCTTGTATTGAGTCACTGTGTGTTTGTTAAGTCGTGTAATCAGTTGAGTCGTATATGGATAGGTCGCTAGCGACCTAAGTTGAGTCGGCATTGTGTGTAACTGATAAGCCGTGTACATTGAGTCGCTGCCGACATATGATGAGTCGTAAGTCGTGAACGACTTAAGGCACCGGTTGTGAAATGCTATAAATAGGGAGTGTGTTGTACATTTTGGGTGGTTGATTGTTGAATAAAACTTTGTTTGATTGCTGTGTGCTTTCATCTAAATTGGTAGTTGAGTGTGATCTCCTATCTCCACTTTCGGTTATTCGAGTGCGCTTGAATCAACGATCGTTAAAGCCAATTCACGGTATCAAGTGCGCTTGATAAACGTTTGAAGAATTGTAGATCTTCTTTCACGGTATCGTGCGCGATCAACGTGTCGAAGATAGCTAGAATTCGGTATCTTTGTGATCAACGAATTTGGGCATTTCAGTATCTTCAATCCACCGTTTGCTACTTTCATCGATCTATATCGTTTGTTATTATCCACTGCGTCAATTTCTTTTATTGGTAACTTCTCTCGGAAAGTATGGGTGTATGTAATGAAGGCCAGGTAAGAAGCATTTGCAAAGTTCAAAGCATGGAAGGATCTTCTTGAGAATGAGAGTGGTAAGTCTTTGAAATAATTATGTCTGAAAATGGCGAAGAGCATGTTTCTGAGAGTCCTTGGAATTTTGCAAGCATCATTGTATTCAGAGGCATTTTACTACACTGGAAGATCCACAGTTGTTGGGCGTGTTTTCATCGAACCAGAGCGAGGATATCCCTGCCAAACCACCCATCACCGAACTTGCCCCATTCCTACGCACTACCGAGCCAACCACCTCATCACCAGTCCAAAACCCACCTACCACCGGTCCAAAACCTTCTCCAACAACCACCGAACCATCTCCTGACCTACCACTGCCGAACCAAAAAACAACCGGACCAGAACTTCCTCAACAACTACCGAACCATCCTAACCGGACCAAGCCACTTCCCTACCGGATCAACGCCCCACCGAACCAACTCTCCACCCAAGCCATGCCGAACCAACTCACTCCAACCACTACCGGACCAAGTGGATACCGAACCAACATCGCCAGACCAGATTGCTTCGGCCCAGGCCTACCAGCAGCTATACACATCCAAGACCCCCGCCCCCAACCTCACTCTATAAATAGAGGGGCAGGGGTACAACAATGGCAGACAAGTTTGAGAGCTCAAGCACGGATATAACTTTCAAACAACTTTCAATTACTTGTAATCAAAGCTTTGTACTTGTAATCTGAAGAGGAAAGGAGAATAACATATAAAGTGGACGTAGGCACGTTCTGGCCGAACCACTATAAATCTGTGTGTCTTTTACAGTTTAGTCCCTGCTTTTTATATATTTGCGTAAATCACCCAAATCACTAGAAACAACCTAAAATCAACTAATTCATACGACTTGGAGGTGTTTGCCCATTTTTTGTGCAAACATTTTTGGTGCTTTTCACTGAGAACAAGAGCTCGAAGCTTCAGCTTCTCCCACCCAACCCTTTTTCTATCAACATCGTTCATTGCTTGGAAAACATGCCTCCCGGACGGAAGAAAGATGCTAATAAAGGAAAGGACATCACAACTGGCAGTATCCCAGATCCAGTGATCAGAGACCAAGACAATCGTCCAGTTCCAACAACAAATTTAAATCACGCAAATCCGACCGCCCCTGCTACGGAACAACCAATTACAAGGGCGGATCTGGACAAGGTTGTTGCTGAAATAACTAACCGCTTCGCATCTCAACAAGAAGCCTTGGTGGACCAACTCATGTCACACTTAAGGGATGCTGAAGAATCCAACCGCAACATGAATCATGAGGTGAGTCCCGGTCTGGAGGATCTGGGAGGCGACAAAGGTCTTTCTTCTTCGAAGAGGCTAACAACAGAAACAGCCATGGTAGGAGCCGAGTCCGGACTCAGCCTGAATTCCGACCCGAGGAAACACTTGGAACTAAACCCAACGGGGGAGGTGCCAGGCAGGGGTCGGATGTAGCTGAGCCTGTCATGCTACCTAACCATGAAAACACCAGTAGACGGGGACGAGCTGGAGTCCGGCCCGAAGTTGAACCCGAGGAAGTGCTGAGAACAGAACCCAACAGGGGAAGATCAAGGCAAGGGCCAACTGTGGCTGACCCCAGCATGCCCCCAGAAGACCAGAGGCAGCCATTGGAGAATGTTAGGAGTGACAGACGATACCATCCCTACTAGTCGTCTGGACGGAATCAGTCCCGCAGGGAAGAACCAAACTCATTTCTATCCGCTCCAAGTTCTGATGAAAGGATGGCGCGATTGTTCAGAGAATGCGTCCAACGGGAGCAAATGGATCGGGGGATAGGTGCTAGGGTAACCAGCCCCTTCATCCACAATATCGAAACCGCCATCAACCCCCGGGAATGGAAAATGCCAACAATGGAACCTTACAAGGAAACCTCTGACCCCATAGTACACTTACAGAGATACACCTAGCATATGCTCATGAGCGGAGCAACGGAGGGAGTATTGTGTAAATGCTTCCCACTTTTCTCGATAGATCTAGCTACCTCCTGGTTCTGCCACCTACCCCAAGGGTCCATCAGCTCATGGGAAATGTTGAAAAAAAAGTTCATCAGCCAGTTCCGCATTCATGTGGAACAACCCAAGGACGCTTATTACTTATCTAATATCAAACAGAAACCCGAAGAGACAGTGC
Organism: Allium cepa; assembly: GCA_030765085.1. NCBI lineage: Eukaryota > Viridiplantae > Streptophyta > Magnoliopsida > Asparagales > Amaryllidaceae > Allium > Allium cepa. The sequence goes on along the minus strand of CM060937.1, from coordinate 570,851,488 downwards.
AACAATATCTAACCCGATTCAACGCCGCGGTGGCCGCAGTCCAAGATGCCGACGAGAAACTTATCCTAATGGCTCTCTGTAGTGGTGTACATCCGGATACTAAATTTGCTAGAAGACTAACCAAGGAAAAGCCAGCTACTTTACCTGATTTCTTCCATGAAGCTGGAAAGTATATGAGACTTGAAGACGCTGCCACTGAGAGGCAGTCAGGGCAACAGGCTAAGACAGCTACAGAAAGGGTTCCCGCTGCAGCAAAGGATGTTCGGAGAAATGACTCTAGAGACAATGCTGGGGGAAAGAAGGGAGAAAAGCACTTATATCGACCTGGACCAAGATTTGACTCTTACACTCCTTCAAATGAAACGATCGAAAACATCTTCCTAGCCACTCAAGACGAAGTTAGATACAAGCGCCCCCCGCACAAGAAGGAGTCAGATGACGCACTCAAGTCTGGAAAGTTCTACCGCTTCCACGAATCCCATGGACATGACACCAATGAATGCCACCATCTCCGGGACTTGATTGAAGAACACATCAGAAGGAAGAGACTGGAACGCTATGTAAAAAGCCAGAACAAGACTTTGACTCCTGCATATGAGAATCCGGGGCTACCCCTCCCAGAAGTAGGCTGAGGAAATCGCAACACCAGCGGCTCTAGTCAAGAGAAGATAGTGGTCCATACCGTATCAGGAGGACCACACATCGCCGACAGAAGCTGGGCAGAGATGGAAAGATACGGTAAGTCAATTAGAAACGACGAAGGCTATGTTAACTCTGTTATGGAAGAACGCCACCCGAAACAGAAAGAGAATGACGACATCACATTCAGTAGGCGTGATCTAGAGGGAAGACAGTACCCACACATGGATCCTATGGTCATCTCCGCCTGGTTCGGTCCAGCCAAAGTTTTCCGAATTTTAGTAGACACTGGAAGCTCGGTAAATATCCTATTCAAGCATGCTTTCGACAAATCGAAGCTGTCAATGAAGGATGTGTCTCCCTGCAACAAACCACTACATGGTTTCACTGGAGATGCGAAGATGCCCCTCGGGCAACTGGACCTTTTTGTTGAAATAGGAAGCCATCCCCGCTCCGTTGTGCGAAAACAAACGTTTGTACTAATAGAGGACCACTCGGCCTACAACGCCATTTTAGGAAGACCAGCCTTGTCTGACTTCCAAATTGTGCTAGCCCCATGGTGCATGAAGATGAAATTTCCAACAGATAATGGAATAGGAGAAATAGAGGGAGATCAAGACGCTGCTCGAGACTGCTATGTAACTGAACTTTGCAATAACCGCAGAAAAGATAAAGGAAAAAACGCAGAGACTACTCTCTGCATGAAAAGCTTGGAAGCATAGCAACTAAAGAAAGCCCCTCCTTTTCGATATACCAGTGATCCTTTCAATGAATTAGACCCTAGGGACAAAGAAGAGGAGGCCACCGCCGAGCCTGCAGAGGCTATGGAATTCGTAGCTGTAGGCAAACATAAATCGAGTAGGCTATTGAAAATCGGATCTCAACTAAAAGAAGAACTAAAGGATCAACTCATTGATTTTTTTCGCCACAACATGGATGTATTTGCATGGACGCACACTGATATGACAGGAATCCCCCCAAATGTGGCATGCCACGTACTGAACATCGATCCCACCAAGGTGCCAGTAAAGCAGAAAAAGAGAAGCATGGGGGCAAAACGATCAGCAGCCCTAGAGGAAGAAGTAAAGAACCTACTTGCCAATAACTTCATACGAGAAGCCATCTACCCAGAATGGATCGCCAACCCGGTGCTGGTAAAGAAGGCTAATGGGAAGTGGCGAACATGCATCGACTTCTCCAACTTAAATGACGCTTGTCCGAAGGATTGCTTTCCACTCCTCCGAATCGATCAGCTCGTAGACAGCACCGCCGGACACGAACTCTTATCTTTTATGGATGCATACTCAGGATATAACCAGATCCCTATGCATGCCCCCGATCAAGACCACATTAGTTTCATCACTGACCGGGGATTGTACTGCTACAGGGTTATGCCTTTTGGACTTAAAAACGCCGGAGCTACTTATCAGCGCCTCGTCAACAAGATGTTTGCGGAACTAATAGGACGAACTATGGAGGTTTATGTGGATGACATGCTGGTAAAATCGAGGAAAGCCAACGATCATATAAACCACCTGGATGAGATGTTTCAAGTACTTCGCCAATATGGAATGAAGCTGAACCCTCTAAAGTGCTCCTTCGGAGTATCGTCGGGAAAGTTCTTGGGATTCATCGTCCATGCCAGGGGGATTGAAGCAAACCCCGAACAAGTTCGGGCTTTGCAAGGTATCAAGTTACCATCCACTCGAAGAGAGATGCAAAGCCTAAACGGAAAAGTGGCCGCCATAAGCAGGTTTATCTCTAAAGCAACCGACAAATGCATCCCTTTCTTTGAAGCTCTAAAGAAAGACAAAGGAAAGTTCGAATGGACTGACGAATGCTCGACAGCCTTCCTTAACTTAATCGAAGACCTCCAGAGACCACCAGTACTCTCAAATCCAAATGAAGGCGAGAAACTATACCTATACCTTACTGTATCGTCCCATGCTTTAAGCGCCACTTTGGTGAGAGAAGACGACCGCGCACAATGGCCCGTATACTTTGTAAGCAAGAGATTTACTGGGGCAGAAGCCAGATACCCTAAACTTGAAAAGCTAGCATACTATTTGCTAATCACGTCATGGAAACTGCGACACTATTTCCAATCTCATTCCATCAGAGTTTTAATCGATCAACCGCTAAGGCAGGTACTCCATCACCCCGACACCTCTGGGCGACTACTTAAGTGGTGCATTGAACCGAGTCAATATGATATCACCTACCATCCTCGCACCGCTATCAAGGGGCAAGCCATAGCTGATTTCATTGCCGAATTCACTACTAACGAAGGTAAGAAGCAATCTGAAATAGCAGAAGATATCAAGTGTAATCTCTTCGTAGATGGAGCATCAAATGAACAAGGCTCGGGGGCAGGTGTTGTGATAATCACTCCCAGGGGAAGGAAGCTGCACTACGCCCTAAGGTTGGAATTCGCTGCCACCAACAATGACGCAGAATACGAAGCAGTGATAGCTGGATTAGAACTTTCCCTGGAGATTGGAGTCGGTTCTTTATGTCTCCATAGTGATTCTCAACGTATTGTAAATCAAATACTGGGAGAATTCCAGGCTCGAGGAGAACGACTCACAGCATATCTAAAGAAGACCAAGCTGCTGCTCAATCAATTGGATCACTATCTAATCAAACACATTCCTCGAGAAGAGAATCAGGAGGCCAACGAACTAGCAAAGCAAGCTAGCATGAAGGACGGCACTGCTTCTCGAACGATGACCATCTCAAAGCAATGGGCCCCAGCTACGAGCCAATGAATATGATAGCTGCAATTGAAGAAGAAACTTGGATGACCCCCATCCGGAAGTACTTACAAAGTGGCACACTGCCCGACGGACGTAACAAAGCTAAGAAAATCTTAAGGAAAGCTTCCCACTACACATTACAAGAAGGCATCCTCTATCGGCGCGGCTTCTCTAATCCCTTATTAAGGTGTATCGCTGGAAGGGAAGCCAGGGAAGTCTTTCCCAACATCCATCAAGGAAGCTGCGGAGATCACACCGGAGGACAGACTCTAGCAAAGAAAATACTCCGATACGGGTATTACTGGCCCACTCTAAACAAAGACGCCTTAGACTTCGTCAAAAGATGTGACAAATGTCAGAAATTTGCTAAGATTCCTCGACTACCAACAAATGAAATTACTCAAATGACCAGCCCTTGGTCCTTTGCAATATGGGGAATTGACTTGATTGGCCAACTGCCAATGGGCCGAGGCGGAGCCAAATATACCATAGTGGCAGTCAACTATTTCACCAAATGGGTGAAAGCGGAACCTCTAAATAAATTATCTTCGGCAAAAGTTATTAACTTCTTGATCAAAAATGTTTTATGCAGGTATGGGGTTCCACTCAAAATCATATCGGACAACGGACTTCAATTTGACAGTGAAGAGTTCACCGACTGGTGCCAAGAGCATGAAATTCATAAAAGCTTCTCATCTGTAGCTTAGCCCCGGCAAATGGACAAGTCGAAGCTGTCAATAAAATTCTCAAAACTCTAGTCAAGAAGAAACTTGAAAAGTCAAAAGGCGCTTGGGTGGATGAACTTCCTACGGCACTTTGGGCCTACCGCACATCTTATAGAACATCAACAGGGCATACTCCTTTCTCTTTGGCATACGGATCGGAGGCCATGCTCCCAGTTGAAACTTTATTGCCTTCCCACCGTAGGATCCACTACAACCCAGAAGAGAATGAAGAACTCCTACACATGTCTTTGGATCTAATTGATGAAAGAAGAAATGATGCAGCACTTAAAGCGGCCGCTCACAAGCAAAAAGTGGCAGCACAATACAACTCCAAAGTCAAGCACCGCAGCTTACGAGAAGGATATCTTGTCCTCAAACGGATCTTCCCGCTACCCGGAGCGCTAGATCCAATCTGGGACGGACCCTATGTAATTCATAAAGATCTCCGCAACGGAGCTTATATTTTGTCAACAGTGGACGGAGAGGTGTTCCAGAGGGCATGGAACATCCAACACCTCCGTCGATACTTTTCTTAACTTGTACTGCCCATATGAAGTGAATTAACAAAGAGAATCAGTGGACGTAGGCATTTTCATGCTGAACTACTTTAAAAATCTTGTCTCATGTTAACTTGTTCCTTTATGTCTTGGCTACTTGTTGAGTTTTATCCTTTTCTGTTGAACAAAATCCTACATTTCCACCCTGAACACTTCACGGCACAACCTCGCCTGGACAAGACCCCACAGGTACTATGCGAATCTATGCACTCGCCAACGAGACACTTATGCTCCAACGTCCCTCTGCTGCGGGTTAACTCATTGCTCGCGACTTCCCTTAAAGCCAACTGCAATGAGCCGATTATAAGCCATCAAGAAGGCCGACTATAGCCGATGGCAGCTCATTACGGCGCTCGGCTTGCCGGCAACTGTGAACCTACTTTAAGCCCCAACATAAGGTGTGGCCAGCCAGGGGTAGTTCACGGTTGACGATCGGCACCCACGCTAGCCGGCCACAGTAAATCGAATAATACCCATGATTACGGGCCATAATGGCTCGGGTAGTTACTGTGCGCAATCTCGGCTCCGATATGTCTTAAGTGCGGCTGTGGTAAAAAAGATAAACTCCCCGCGGAGGCGTAAGATGGGTGACAAATGTCTCCAAGACCCACAGCTAGGGAAAGTGACTACAAAACCCGTTTGCCACGAACTTAAGCATATCGACGGTTCATTCAAAAACTTTTCTCCTATCCTATATAACAATCCCTAAAGTACAGGTCACAAAATATGGGAACTCTCGCTTGTGGAAATATGAACTCACATCCGGATGACGGAACACTCAGCTACATTCCGTACTCAGTCACGCAAGACATTCAAAGCAACCCTCTACAACTAAAACACGAAGGGCGGTACTATCTTCTCTTGTATACAAATATGTAGCTTTAATTTATTCACACATCATATTGGCATTGCAAGACATTAAACAATATTTTGAGCAGAAACTTAGCATCAAATACGATTAAATCACATGCATAAACACGCAGTCGTATTTCTTATGCAACATATCAAAATAACAACCACATTCGAACATAACAGAATCTGCTTATGTTATAAAGTTACATAAAGACGTTCGTTGCAATGATATAATTACAGCCTAAAAATACAATAATGTTTTGGACTAGTATGTACAGGAATGTCAAACAGGCCAAATAAAAGAGTCAACTACTTCGGGGCTCCGCCTCTGTCCTGCCCGCCCTCCGGATCTACTTAACTACAGGGTCAGAACTCCCCGCATGTACTCCAGAGGTCCCGCCTTCCCAATTCAGAAGAGAATCCGTCAATAATCACGAAAGATAAGCAATCAAATCATGAAAAGATTAAAAGGGAAGACTTACCAGCATCTGCTCCCTGGTCGTCATCCTCCAGTTGCATACTCACTTCCTCGGCGGCGAGCAACCTCATGCCTTCCTTCACCGTCGCCTTCTCTTCCTTGGTGAACTGTGCGGTAACCACATCCATTCTGAAGGCCGCGCCACCCTCTTTATCCGTTTCAGCCTTGGCTTCCTCCAAAGCCCGGAGATATATCCTAGCCATAACCCGGGGATAATCGTCCATCCAAGACAGGTTGCCCTGCCTCCAAGTGCGGAAATACATGTCCTGGAGCATCTCGTCCATCATCCCCTCATTCTCCTCAAACTCTTTCATCCGGGCCTCAGAAGCCGACAGCCGTGCGACAGCAGCATCTCTCTCCAATCGGTATCTCGAGCAGTCAGCCTGAAGGGACTTCCGCATCACTTCCATCTCCTCCTTCAGCTTGGCCTGAGCAAGCTCTGCGGCCTCAAGCCTCCCAGATAACTCCTCTACCTGCTCAAGATCCGCTCTCCGAACCTCGTCCACCGTTGCGATGGCCATGTAAATTCGCTCTTTGTAAATAGCCTCCATTTTTCGCAACTCAGCCTTGCTAGCCTCTTCCATGGTTTTCTTTAGTCGTCTGGAGGCCACTTCATGCTGGGATATCTGGATAGCCTGATCGGCAAGCTGTTTGGCCTGATCGAAAACCTTTAGCCGCAACCGAATGTTAGCACTTTCGATTTCCTCCCCAGCCTTGGCCAGTCGAGCGTGATGCTCCATTAGCCTCTTTGTCTCTTCAGCCACTCGATCGATGTTTGCCTTGGCCTCATTCCCCATGGTCACAATCCGAGTAGTAAGCAAACCGAGGTCTAAGGACTTAGCCTCATCAAGCACCCGTACCATGGGATTGCGGGGAAGAAGATTCTCATCCGTGGCCTCGTCAAAAGATATGTCCTGAAAACTCGGGTCCAGATCCGAGTGGCCGGCAAATGGGTTACGAACCATACCAGGATGGTCTATCGGGGTGACGGTTGGATTTTCGGATGGATGTGGGGAAGGCATAAACTTAGTATCTTCCTCAGTAATATCATGGATAGGCTGGACTGGAGCCTGAGGGCCAGGTGAGGGTTCAAACAAAGATCGGCCCCTCTTCCTCTTTTGCATATCTTCTTCAATAACTCCGATAAGAGGGCGATAGCTAACCACATCTCCGGGACGGCTAGTTGAAGGCTTTGGTTTGGCAGAAGCTTTGAGTAGCTTGTACTGTTCAAGGCGGTGCCGAATATCTGATGCCTTGGCCACCTTACCCGTTCCTGGAATAAAAACCAAGTGTTACAAGCATGCATGAAACTATGATCCGAGAAATATGTTAAGTTAAAAGGAGTAGGGAAACACGCTTATTTTACAAACCCTGAGGGGGAGTGGGATACTGCAATAAGTCCTGAATTTCATTCCAGGATGGGAGTTGTCCATAAAATATTACTAAGTCTTTATCATAAAGGGAGTCTGCGAAAGTTAAGAATTCACCTTGAACCGCCGGAGTTGCCTTAGCTAAAATACCCTCAGAAGATAGACTGGCACCCGTCCCGGCCTCATCAGACTTCTTCGATTTCTCCACCAAGGACGGCCCTTCCCCCAACCCCTCGAAAGCTTGGCGGAACGTATCATCCGTCCACTCTTGAATCTCGCCTACTTACCCAGGAGGCAAAGCCCCGGCGCCATCGCCACCACCATCACTTTCTCTGTCGTCTCCACTCTCTGCCTTTCCTCCTACATCGCCTCCTTCTCCCTCACCTCTATCCTCCTCCACGTCTTCCTCCCCCGGAGTAATTGGGCATGTGCTAGGGGAAGGGCCTTCGGACTTCTTGAGCTTCTTACGTCCGACAACTAGAGGTTTTGTGAAAGGCTTCCTCTTGCCACTCTTCGCCGTGGCTCCTCCTTTAGATTAAGCAGCCCTCTCTTCCGTCGTATCCCTCTGCTTGACCACAGACTGATGTGGCAGGATCAGGTTGAGCCCCAAAAGTGTAGCGTTCCTGATCAAGTAAGCAGCCGACCTATCTCTTCCCGAAATAGCTTCTATTTCCGCTGCCGTCTGAACCAGGCGATCATTCTCCACGACCGCAAAACCACCTATCGCTAGCAAGAAATAAAAACACATAAGTAGAAGCATTACAACCAGAATGAAAATTATAAATAAAGCCTTGATTTACATCCGGAGGTGAAGCGACGGATAGAAACAGAGTCGTCCCTGACGAAAAACCATTCCTTCGTAAACATGCTGTACTTCGAATACAAGTCCAGGACGGGCTTGAAGGATGCGGCCGATTCCAAGCTGATGTATGGAGACCCCTTCTTGTAGCCCCTTAGATTATACAGATACCGGATCTCCCGGTTGGAAGGAGGACGCCCGTATCTCCTCTGAAAGATGACGAAAAGACTCACCAGAATGGCGTAGGAGTTAGGCTGGAGCTGGAATGGAGCCACCTTCAGATATGTGATGAAGCTAACTATCCAGGCATTGAGAGGTGGGATGGCACCACACATGAGGCGGGATAGCACCACACATGCAATGATATCTACTGTAAGCAAAGTAGTCTTCAGGTGGGTCATATGGCATCACTCCTTCCCCCGGCGATAGCATGCGCGCTCTATCGATCCCAAAGGAACGGGATATAACATCAAGCTGCTCCTCTTTGAGGGAGCTAGGAAAACAGTTGGGCGGAGAATTTAAGAGCTCCTGGGGACCATACCCATCTACTAGCGATCTCGGAGCAGGCCCATGATGTTCGGCCCAAACTGGGGGCACTGTGGAGGACTCTTCACTGTCCTTGGACTTCCTTTTATCTGATCGAGTTTCTGCTTTGTGAGACATTAGCTGCAACAACGGAAAAACATATCGTTAGAACAGAGGATATAGCAAGCAAGTGTATATAGCTTGAAAATTTCACCCGTAATCTAAAACGCTCAGAACTCCTAGTATCATTCGGTAAAGCTGATACAAAGGCTCATTCGGTATTTGGGGTCTCGAGAGTTCATCCGGTAATTCAGGGATAGGCCCATTTGGCACTCAACACCCAATCTCGTTCGGTACTCATCCTCCATGGGTTTCATTCGGTAGTCCATAATAAGAACTCATTCGGCAAAAGAGAACATGCCTAGTTCGGTACTTGGTTGATTCGGCACTTAGTTGATTCGGTACTCGGTTGATTCGGTACTCTGATTGGTTCGGCTATCTCAAAACGATAAAGGATAAAAGTAACCTGAAGCCCCTATTTATAGGCGCAACCTATCGATCAGACCAACTGGTTCGGCACACCCAGGACCGAACGAAGCTATCTCAATTGCAGGAAAACAAAGCGCGACACGTGCAAACATCACGTGCCCCACTTTGGGGGGCAAATATTGGGCGTGTTTTCATCGAACCAGAGTGAGGATATCCCTGCCAAACCACCCATCACCGAACCAGCCCCATTCCTACGCACTACCGAACCAACCACCTCATCACCGGTCCAAAACCCACCTACCACCGGTCCAAAACCTTCTCCAACAACCACCGAACCATCTCCTGACCTACCACTGCCGAACCAAACAACAACCAGACCAGAACTTCCTCAACAACTACCGAACCATCCTAACCGGACCAAGCCATTTCCCTACCGGACCAACGCCCCACCGAATCAACTCTCCACCCAAGCCATGCCGAACCAACTCACTCCAACCACTGCCGGACCAAGTGGATACCGAACCAACATCGCCAGACCAGATTGCTTCGGCCCAGACCCACCAGCAGCTATACACATCCAAGACCCCCGCCCCCAACCTCACTCTATAAATAGAGGGGCAGGGGTACAACAATGGCATACAAGTTTGAGAGCTCAAGCACGAATAGAACTTTCAAACAACTTTCAATTACTTGTAATCAAAGCTTTGTACTTGTAATCTGAAGAGGAAAGGAGAATAACATATAAAGTGGACGTAGGCACGTTCTGGCCGAACCACTATAAATCTGTGTGCCATTTACAGTTTAGTCCCTGCTTTTTATATATTTGCGTAAATCACCCAAATCACTAGAAACAACCTAAAATCAACTAATTCATACGACTTGGATGTGTTTGCCCATTTTTTGTGCAAACAACAGTCAAATGGTGGTGCAGAGAGGATGAACCATGCTCTACTTGAAAAAGTTGGATGCTTGAGATTGACATCGGGTTTGTCTAAGGGATTTTAGGCTAAAGCGTTGTCAACCACAGTGCATACTATTAACCAAATTCCGTGCTCGGCTATTGGTAAGAAAATTCCGAAGGAAGTGTAGAAGGGAAAGAGCATTGGCTTGAGTTATCTTTGTATGTTTGGTAGATCAATTTATGTGCATGATTCGAGAAATGGTAACCTTGAGGCTAGAGCTTTCAAGAGGATTTCGCTTGGTTATACGGCAGTATAAAAGACTATCAGATATGGAATTCAAAAATGAAGAAGGTTGTGAACTCTCGTAATGTTACTTTTGACGAGTCGACTTTGATCAAGGAGAATGAGAGCTCATCATATGTTTCGGATTTGGTTCATGGTGAATCAAAGGAGAAGGAAGTTGTTTCCATGTTTTGTCCAAGAAGTAGAGTAGTTGGAGATGCTTGTGAGGAGGAAGCGTTTGATCTTAAATCACATAGTCTACAGGCTGCCTCTAGTAGTGTTGGTGATGTGCATGATTCTAGAAGGAATTCGTTCAAGGTGGAGCCGAAAGGAGTTTGGATGATATTATTACTACTTGGGTGGGTCGACGTGCTATAAAGCCGCCCGATAGATATGGTGATTGGAACTATATTAGCTTTTTTGATAATTTGGACTATGTTCTTCATGTAGTCCAAGATGAGCCGAGGGACCTTGATGATGTCATAGATTCGAGTGATAAATTGAATTGGATTTGTGCAATGGAGGAAGAGATGCAATCTTTGACGAAGAATCAAACTTGAGATTTGGTTCCATTTTTGAAGAAAACCGTGCTATAGGGTGCAAATGGATATACAAGGCGAAGGACGATGAAAGATACAAAGCTAGATTAGTGACTAAAGGATTTGCATAAAGGAAGGGTTCGCATTAGTTGTGAGACATACTTCAATTCGGATATTACTTATCATAGTTGTTATTCACGACTTGAAGTTGGAGCAACTTGATGTGAAAATCGTCTTCTTGCCTGGTGACTTGGATGAAAGCATATGCATGGAGCAACCGGAAGGTTTTATTTTAGATGATAAGTCAAATTTGGTTTGCAAGTTAAAGAAATTATATATTGTTTAAAAAACCACCTAAACGATGGTACAAGAGATTTGATCATTTTATCCTTGAAAATGGTTTTAATAGAAGTATCAAGGGTGCTTGCGTTGTTTCGAGAGGTAGAAAAATGATTACTGGATGTATTTACCCTTTTTTGTGGATTCTGGTTTGTCGAAGGTTTGTGCATCGTTGGCTGCATTTTGGTGTTGGGTGGTTCCTGTATGGAGGTCGCAACAGTAGCAATGATGAGGGCAAGAGGAGCGGGTTCAATTTTGATAGAGGATGGAAGGCGTGGGTTTTAGAGTTCGGGCGAGTCGAGTTTGGGTTGAGCGACGCGTTGGCAAAGACTGATTGGAGAATCGTTGAGTATTTCTCCGTATCACTACAATTGTGTACGGCTATGATTGGGTTGCTGCATTTCAGTGTGCACAGTTGGTAAGGAGGAAGGAGAAGATTGTTAATTTGGGTTAAGTAAAGTAATTAGTGTTATTTATTTAATTAATTAAATTAAAATCTTATAAATCGAATAACTTTTGCATATGAGGTCGGATTCAAACATTGGTTTTTATGGACTTGTAGCGACGATGGCTACCCAATGGAGTTAGTTTGGTGGGATTTGAAGCTTGTTTGAGTTTATTATAAAATCGAACAGCCATTCGGTTTTAGTCCAAATCGGAATGCTTCGGTGGAAATTGGAACCAATGTGAGTTTAACTCAAACTCAATCGTACTAATTATATCTATGATGCTATAAATTATTAATCATTGCTTAGATATTAGTTAAATTGTTTGATTGATTATTTGATTGAATTTTCAATTGGAAAATGCATGACATATTAATTTGATTGTTATGAACTCATATGATTATATATATATATATTATCCGTAACCATTATTTTGCAGGGAAAATTTGTAGAGAGACCTAAGAGGTTTCTCACCAATAATTATTTACGTCCTTATGATGTTATTGATGTTTAATTGAAATAAATCTTGATAATCCATTTAAATTGTTTAAATGTCATCATAGCGATGTTCGCAATAATGTCGGTTATCGACTTTCATTCCCAAAAACCCATTGTATGTTTTTGAACTCGAACTTATGTTTTCACTAAACAGAATTTTAAAATTCATTAATCATTTTTTATTAATGATAATTTAAAGTAATTAATCATTTTAACTAATGATTTTGAAATTAATTAACCAATTTAATTAGTGGTGTTTAAAATTGGTTTATCTTTTGATTTAAATGAGATTGAATTTAATTAATCATTTTAACTAGTGATTATTTGAATTTAATTAATTATTTTAATTAATAATATTTGAATTAATAATAATTTTGATTAATGATATTTAAAAGTAATCAATCATTTTAATTAATAATATTCGATTTTAATAAATCATCCTTATTTCTAATATTTAACTGTAATTAATTATTTTAATTAATGATTTTTGAAATTCATTAATCTATTTGATGAATGAGATTTGAACTTTAATTAATCATTTTAATAAATGATTGTTTTAAATTTAATTAATAATTTTAACTAAAGATTTTTGAAGTTTGGTTAATCATTTTAATTAGTAATGGTATATAGTTAATCAATCATTTTAACAAATGATGTTTTAATTTATAACTTTAGCTAATGATGTTTGAACTTAATTAATCCGATTAATTAACAATTTTTGGAACTTAATTTATTTTTTAAATTAATGGCATTCAAAAATTATTTAATCATTTTAAACGATGATGGCTGAGATTAATCTTTCATTCTAATTAATGATTCTTGGATTTAATAAACCTTTTTAATTAATGAGATTTAAAGTTAATAAATTGATTTAATAAAAAGTGGTTAAAGTAAATTAACTAATATAATAAAAGTGTTTTAATTTATTTAATATATTTGGTGTTTTTAAAGTTAATAAACTTATTTAATAAAGATTTTAAAGTTAATTTACCTATGATATAAAAGTGTTTGGAAATAATTAACTATTTTATCAGAGATAATGGATTTGTTTATTTAAAAGAGATTACAAATGTAACTGATTATCTTTAGGGATAATTAATATTGTTTCAAATTTAAAGGTATTTATATTGTTTTATTATATTTTGGGATAATAAATATTATTTTAAAAATAACGGTTTATATATGAGAAAATCCTTTTAAAAGGAATTATTTATAATAATGCTAAGTGTATATTTTTTGGGGTTTATAGTAAATAATGTTTTAATGACATTTTTTTTACCTTTGTTTAATAAACTTAGTATTATAAAAATTTTCTTTTGAAAGAACCCTTTAAAAGGTATTTCTAAAAGTGTTTTACCAATGTTGTAATATGAAAATCAAGCATAAGTTCAGATTTTAAAAAAGTTCAATTCGATTATGGAAAAATAATTCCGTAAACGATATTGCTTATTTGGAAAGAATCCAATCATAGTTTTAATGCTAAAAGTTGAGGCTTGGACTCGTTTCTATCTTGAAGGTCAAAAATTCGTCAAGGCAATGCCTAGAGTTAATACTACCTCAACTTGGCTGGCTTCATATTCAATCGAGGGATAGCACTTGTTTAGAATAGAGGAGTAGTGTTGGATATATGATATTTAATTTCCAAATACGATCATTTTGATTATCCTCAATAGTTGATTTATTAATTATCGGATTCAGCTTTCTTCATGATGTACCGTCACCTTAAAAACAATTTGCTACTCTGAGCTTCGTTACCCTTTGTTGGTAGTGAATAAACCAAAGCACGTGTTTTTGAGGGCCAAGTTATATGGGGTTGCTCCCATTAGGATATTTTCACATCCCATCTAGATTTTAGTGTACCATCACCTTAAAACGATTAAGATTTGGATGTAAAATATTTGGATTCTCGGTAAGATTTGGCGGGGTCCGGCTTGGAGTTCCCAGGCTTTTCAAGTATATTTCTAGAGGTATACTTCTTTTAAGGGAGATGTACCCTTTTAGTCATTTGTAGGGAATTTTCCTTTCCTTATTTGATTCGAAACATTGAATCTGTTTTTCTTTAAGTGCAATGGGAAGAGTCAACCTCTCTTCACGGTGTTCAATAATTGGTTTTATCCATTCTAACAAGTTTGAACCGTTACCTTATTTTTTCCATTCTATCAACTTTGGATTTTGCTTGGATTATTTTCATTCTTTCAAATTTAGTTTTTAATACTATTTATGCCCATTCTTATTTGGATTTTTCTCCCGATGTTTATCTATAATCTTGCCTTTATGGATGTTATTCTTATGAGGTATAAACCCATTTCGCATTAGCTGTGTGGTTTCATAGAACTTTAATATGTTTTCCATTATTTGAGTTATCTCATGCTGGTATTTCAGACTGATTCGAGTGTTATTTCACCATAATGCTTGAGTCAGACCAATTATTTTTTCTAGGTTGAATTTCGTGTTATGGAGATCTTAAAGAGGTGTTGTAGGATCACCTATCGTATCGTTTTATTTTTCATTGTATTATATAATATCCATATCAACAATTGTAAGGTCGGGATTTTATAACTATTCAACTGATAAGGTTATTTTTTAGCTCTGATGTACTCTGTATTTAGAGTGGCGGCTTTTATTGTCCTCACTATATTATGTGTTGTCGATTTCACTATGAGATTTTTTTTTTTTTGTTCTATGTTCTTTTCTTTTTATTTACCCTAATAATCTGCCCTTTTGTCGATCGGATGCTCGACAATTGAACACAGTGGTGATATTCGTTGTTAAATTTCGATGGTCAAAAAGGCGGGTTGTAACATCATATATGTAAATAACATCACACAAAAGCAACCATGTGCATGTACAATCAAAAAGTATACCCTACACTTATCATTCAGCTATGAACCATGCCATATATGATGTAACAATCTCAGTTTTGAGTCAAATTTGATTTGATAATTAATATAAAATTTTGTATCAAATTATGAATTAATTTGAATTTTTCCAAATTAAATAAAACATTTGTTTGTTTGTTCATATGTATATACGTACATAAATTGAATATAAATAGAATTTTGGTTTGAAATTCAAGATAAATATCTTATTGATAAATTGGATTTAAAGGAAACCTTATATTTGAAACTAAAATATAATATGTGATTGTTTATTAATGTATGTTTAGAATTAAAATCATTCTCAAGAATGAATAAAAGCTTTAAAAGTATATATATATATATATATATCTATATATATATATATATATATATTCATGTCTTTTAAAATAAAATAAGATTCATAAAAGGTTTAATGTTATTACTTTTGAAATTTCACTTGTATTAAAAAGTTTGTATATTTAAAGAACATCATTAATAAAAAATTTGAAACTAATATAAAATTAAAAATATAAAAACATAAGAATATATATGTATATATATATATATATTTGATTTTAACAAATGTTAATATGAATTTAAAACCATATAAATAAATATAGTTTATATATATAAAAATATAAAAGTAAAAACATAATACATATGTAAATATTTTCTAAAAAGCTATTTAAAGAATTAAATTCAAATATATACATATTATATATTTATTTGTTAATGTTTAATTAAAAATCATATTCTTTACAGTTATAAATATATATGTAAAAGGAAATAGATTTATTTAAATTGAAAATATGATATAAATTTTTTATTTATAATATAATACATATGTTAAGTTATAAAACATAAGAGATAAATTAATTCACAAATTATAAAATGAAATGTTTAAAACACAATTTATAAATTAATTTAAATAAGGACTTAAACATAAAATTGCTTGTATTTACAAGTGTAGAAAAACTAATATTATATATTCACAAGTGTAACATGAATTTACAAGTGTAAATAAATTATCATGCAAACTTACATATGGCATTATTTTCTTTTAATTTTTTTTATGAAATAGATAAAATAGAAGTTAAAGTTATACATATCATAAACTTCTTCTTATCTTATTTGGTTCAAAACTAAAGAAAAGAAAACGCAAAAACCTGAAAATAAACTCAAAATAAAATCAAACTCAAAACTAAAAAAATTAAAGATTAGATTCAAAATCAAACCTGAAAAAAGCATTCCAGTTGAAGAACAAAATTAAAACATGTTTCAAGCTGAGGCTAAGCAAATTCAAGGATCAAGCAAGTTTCAAGATCATTTCAACAAATCAAAGTACAGATCAGATCAAACTCAGGAAATCTGAAATTACAAACCTGAGACAAATTTCAACTATACCAAATTTCAACTGAGCAAGCTAACGAGGCAAAGATCAAGCAAGATAACAAAACAAAATCAAAGCTTCCAGATATTCAAATTCAAATTACATTTCTAGGCTCAAGTTTTACCTGTTCTTCAATTCCAGGTCCTATGTCTTTTTTGCGAGCATATCAAGCAACACCATGGATCGATATCGATCAATAGATTTGCATATTTCATCTTCATTTCTTTCATTAATTCATTGCGACTATATGGTTTAGCTTTCTTTCATGCCTCAAAGCCAAATTTCTACAGCTTTTCATTGAGAACTTCAAATCTTGATGGATCAGCACCGATCGATGTACTTAGTTAAAATTCTCGTTTTCCTTTGCAATGCTTCGTACTCGATCATCAATAAATTTATTAGTCATCACATTAAAGCTTAATATCGTTAAATTTTCATTTGCAGAAACTCGTGGATTCGGTTCGAACCTACCTAATGTTGGTTCATGCAACTCCATGTCCAAATCCACTTTGAAAAGATTCCATAAACACATATGCAAGTTGCAACTTGCCATAATGCATGATCACAATAGTAAAAATATATATCCAAATGGCAGTTCTAGTAAAGTCTCTCATCCATGCAGCCTCACTTTTTTTAGTATCGTACTACCATGACACAAAACTGTGCACCAGGTAACCCAACCCTTAGGCTCACTCTCCCGTGATCATATCACGCCACTTGATCCTCAGAAATCAAAAATCACATTAGAAATCCAACTTTCTATGTCGGGAAATCATCAATTAAATAACAGCGATGTCGTTTCAACTGCCTGTATGATGATGGGACGGTAAAGATTGGTCAGGCAAATCCTATGGCGAAATCCAAATTGGAGAATAACTTTGAGAGAAGGAAAGAGAAGGAAAAAGAAAGATCCACTCGGAATTATGATGATACTGTTGGGATGTCCCGTAGGTAAAGAGATAATCTATGGCAGTGTTGTAGATTTGGGCAAACATGTTGATTTCCTTTAGTCTTTTTATTTTATTTTTAATTTTTTTTACTAAGGCCTTGTTGGTTACGGTAGCTATATTATTTGTGTGTACATATGATTGGTGTGATTTTATGGCAGTTGAATTGTTAGTACAAAATCTATGAACATGGACTAATCTGTTAGTTCAACATTTTAGATAGGCAATTAGGAGTCGATTTAGGAAATGGAACAATATTCTCCTAATTCGTAGGATTTGTTACCATTTTTTATTTCCCTATCTTGTCGATAATATGACTAAATACCGAAGTAAGCACCAAATGTTGGGACCATTTCTGTGAAGATCAAATCTAAATACAACTCTTACTTTGCGTGTAATTTAATATTTCCTTCTAAGCTGTAGAACTATTTACTTATATGGGCATCATATATACAGTAGAGTTTTATGTATGTCTGAAGTAAACACTAAAGTTAGCCCTGCATTCTTTGGAAATTGGTGCGCTGCAAAAAGTCCTAAAGCATTTTATTATCACATATATTAAAATAGTCAAGAGCAACCAGTGAAAAGTTGGGAAAGGAAAAGATGATTATATTCTCACGTACTTATGTTACGATGCTTCAATCTGCAGAATTATATTGGAAAAAAGTGTATGAATTGCAGCAGGTATTCATCATTTATTACGAAGATAATGCATGTACCTTTGTGCCGATTCTTCATACTATATTAAAAATACTTTCCTTTCTTATATACCTAAGTTAATTTAAATAAATTGAAATGGCTGGATCTGAGATTGAGATAAGGTCAAAAATAGGATCTCATCAACATGACTTTATATTTGATCTAATCACAGACAAACTAATAAAAGGAAGTTAACTCTGCCAGAGATCAAACATATGGTATTATAGACTATCATCTTTTTCATTTGACCGCATAGTAGATCATCTTATCATTCGAATTCGTACAAATAAAAATACTATATATGCTTCAGTTTTAAAGTAAAAGATGTTCTTGTTTATGACATGTGTACTGCTAAAAGCAACCAGATATTTTTTTGGCTACCTAGCCAATGGTCACCGTAGAAATTTTATTTATGTGCTTCTAATGCCATGCACTATTTTGTTCTATCAAGTAGGCGTCCAAACATTGTTCGGTTGTTTATCACTATACCACGTTGAACGACCATTGAAAACCAAAATGCATGGCTATTTACCGTCATGCAATAATGAACGGTAGTTGAAAATCAAAGTCGCTCACTCGTTTATGAACGAATGAAAAAAAATCAAGTTTGGTGTTGGATAGCATAAAAAATAATTGATATCTATTAAAAATTTCTTGGTAGCCAAAAGCATAATTTTGGGTGTCAATAGCAACACACCTATGGCGTTCACACATACCTCATTTAATCAGTTTATAATATATTTTGGGTCCAAATTTCTTTTATTAGATTAGATTTGGAAGAAAGATAAAATGCAGTAACTAGGAAGTTATGTATCCATACTTGTAGAGCAACAAACATTTATTTTAATTTACATCAAATGGTTGGAACATGTTATTGGAATATGGAGAGGCAATGCTATTGGGATGTAGAGAGGCAGGGTTGTTTGGGGCTCGGTAAATAAAATAAATAGTGGTTCAATACGACTTCAATTTTGTGTTTAAATTTGAAGTTAACTCATTTTGGGACCAAATACAAAATCTATGGTTTTGATGTTTCATAGTTCAGCATTTTGTCCATTAAGCTGCAGACTTGCTTCATACAAAACTGCAATTCACAAAATACTTTCGATGTTACTGCTTGATTTAGGCCATAAAAATGTGCCAAATTTACCGTTAAGAACAAATATAGCGACTCTGCTGAGGATCGAACCCAGAGTCTCTGGTTTCGTAGACCAGCGCCTTATCCATTGGGCCACAAAGTCACTTGTCCATTGTTTGAATTTTGTATAAAATAGAATAAAAAATATACTTTTATATGCTTTTACAATAATGGAGAGATATCTATGTTTTATATCATGACACCAACATATACCCAATTCGCTGGTATAATTGAAATTGCTTATTTTCACTTTTTAAGATGTATTTCTCTGGGTTTTTTTATGCAGAATTGTATTATTTTTTTGATTTTACGGTAAAATAAGATACTTAGAGAAGACACTTTAAACTCATTGAGCGAAAGAGAAACATATCATAGGATGCATTCATTGTTAAGCGAACGGGAACACATAAGGAGCATTTTGAATGGGGAATGAACGAAGAAAGTTCAGTGAAAGGGATTGTGTTTTGTGCTATGAAATGGGCAACAAAAGGAGCATCAAAATGGCATCTGATGTGGTAAGTTAAGGAAGGTGAGGAGAAATGAATTCTTTAAGCTTGTCGCGTAGGGTGCGTCTGTTAGGATTGTCTCGCATGTTGCAAAGTGAAACGGTGGTTTAGAACTGAAATAGTCCAATATCGCTAAATAACTTGAAGAAGTGTTTAAATATGAGTTGATAGACATGTAATATTAAAGATTGATTTTGTTACAATAAATTATGTGTCAACCCATAGGCATACGCCACATGCTGAAGATGGAAAGTTTGGTTCGACTGTCGTTACGTAACAAGTGGTATCAAAGCCGAATGTTACGAATTGGGCTATGCAGACAAACAATGCTCTCAAAGTACTCCAAATGGATGCGAGTCAAGGAGGAAATTGTTAGGATTATCTAGCATGTTACAAAGAGAATGGTTTGGAATTTGAACAGTCCAACATCGCTAAATAACTTGAAAATGTGCTGTATAAATATGGGTTGATAGTCACATAATGTTGAGAAATTCCTTTTGTTATAATAAAGTGCATGCTAATCCATAGGCATACCCCACATGCTGAAGATTGGAGTTTGGCCCGACTACCGTTATACAACAGCGTCAAGTATGAACAAATCAATTTTCTCACGTTCCGGCAACGAAACCAAATGGAGCTTTTGCCCTTTCAAAGCGTCTAACACCGCAAAAAGTTAACCTACCAATTAAAGTCTACCGACACCCTTATTGTTCAAATTTGTATGAAATATAATTCACAATATACTTTTATATGCTTTTACATTAACATAAAAATGTATGTGTTCTACATTATAACACCAACATATACCCGATTTACCAATATAGTGTTAAATTTTGGTGATACAAAATCACAAAAAGAGGGAAATAAATATGCAAAAGAAAGAAATAGAAGATTTTGTTTCCTCTAATTAATCGACATATTTGAGTATGTTTATTTCTCTTTCTAATTGGCTAATCAAACTATTTTTTGCCGTCTAATGTTAAGTTGGGCATTAAGTAATTGATTATATAAATAGAGACCGGAAGAGAGGGTAAAAATGTGGTGGAAAATCTATTTGCTAATTTTCTCTTCTTTATCTTTGTTCTTTTTCTCCAACAATTTTAGCCATATAGATACTTTCTCTCTATCTCAATTTGGTTATTGATTCAATAGTATTTGGTTTGCTTTAGCTTTGTTCTATTAATTGTAAATAAA
Organism: Allium cepa; assembly: GCA_030765085.1. Lineage (NCBI taxonomy): Eukaryota > Viridiplantae > Streptophyta > Magnoliopsida > Asparagales > Amaryllidaceae > Allium > Allium cepa. Next base: position 570,830,560 of record CM060937.1, on the reverse strand, counting down.
ATTTTGATAAATCAATAAAGTGGGTGGTTGAGCAGAATATTTTGTGTTATTGTGTTTTGATTTCAATTCCGTCTTGTTTTCAATCCAAAGTATCTCTTTGTGATTTGGGTGACAAAGATCATTTGATAAAAGTTTCCGCAAAGCGCTACTATTTTCGTAACAGTTTGGTATCGGAGCACAGATCCCGCAAAGTTTAGAGTAATTTTGGTTTGAAAATTATTGATTTCGAATATAATTTCGTTTTCAAAGATGGCTGTCTTGGATGAGAAAAATTGGGGTATTTGGAAGCCTAAGATGGACGATGTTCTATACCTCGCGTGATCTGATTGATGGAGATGGAAAAAAGTGTAGATGAGGGAAAATGGAAGAAGATGGATAAGAATGTGATTGCTTTGATTCATCAGTATCTTGAAGATTTAGTTTTCAATCATGTGGCTAGTTATGATTCCACGAAGGCTTTTCTAGTTTGAAAGTTGGTACAACTGAGATTAGATGAAGAGAAGTCTGTTGCAAAGCATTTAAATGAATTTCAAGACGTAATCAATCAATTGGCAAATATGAAGGTCAATTTCGATGATGAGTTACAGACTATTTTATTAATGGGTTCGCTTTCAGAAAGTCGAAAAACTTTGGTTATGTCATTGAGTAATTCCAATGCTAATGGAACCATCTCCATGGAAACTGTTCGAAGTAATCTTCTGAATGTGGAGCTTAGAAGAAAAGGGTCGGGTATGAAATCCATTCAAAATGAGGCTATGGTGGCAAGGGACTCGAAGAAAGATACAATTTGAAAGGAGGGTGCTAATGGTAAAGGTGTTATCACTTGTCATTATTGTAATAAGAAATGTCACATACGTAGCAAATGTTATGCTTATAAAAGAGATCAGAAAAAGGCTGCGTATGGTGATACTAGTAGTGACGCACATGCATGTTTTGCTGAAGGCATCCATAGTGATGCTTCTTGTGATGTCCTCTTTAGTGAAAATAAGCCTTGGAAGATGAATTCGGGAGCCAGTTTCCACATTTATAGAGACGTGAAATGTTTTTCTTCTCATGAGAAAAGGTCGGCATGATTAGGACAACTAATGGAGAAAAGCTACCGATTTGTGGTATTTGATCTATTCGATTTCATATGAATGATGGTGTGGTTAGAGAAGTCTCTGGAGTGAGACATGTACCCACTTATATTCGCATAATCTTATTTCTCTTGGTCAGTTGCATCGCCGTGGTTGCACTTATGAGACCCAAGGTGGAGTTTTGAGAGTGAAGAAAGGAGGTCGTGTAAGGATGAGAGGAGTATTGGAAGAAGGAAATTTTTATAGCTTGGTTGGTACTGTAGTCGACAATGGAAAGCGAGTGATGGTTGAAAGACCTAGTTTACAGCAAGGTGGAGAAGTTAATGTGATCACTGCTTATGATTCTAGCATTGAGGATCATATTTTAGACAGGGATTTAATGTTGATGATGCTCGAGGGATCGATGGTGATCAGGTAATGAGCTCAGATCGAATGATTGACGGGTGTCGAATTGCAAAATATACAAAGACAAGATGGAGATCTTTCTGGTATTACAAACGTTTTTGAGACCGGATTTGTGTGGTGCACCTCATGTGGGAGATGCATCACTTGCAGACGGTGGTTGAGGTTTGTAATTTAGTGTGGTTGAGATATGGAGATTTATGATAGATCTAGATATGGCATGCTTGATATGTTGGAGATATGTGATTCTACATTAAGGTGGAGTGTTAAATTTTGGTGATACAAAATCACAAATAAAGAAAAATAAATATGCAAAAGAAAGAAAGAGAATATTTTGTTTTCTCTAATTAATATATGCATATTTGAGTATGTTTATTTCTCTCTCTAATTGGCTAATCAAATTATTTTTTGCTATCTAATGTTAACTTGGGCGTTAAGTAATTGATTATATAAATAGAGACTAGAAGAGAGGGTAAAAGTGTGGTGGAAAATCTATTTGCTAATTTTCTCTTCTTTATCTTTGTTCTTTTCCTCCAACAATTTTAGTCATATGGATATTTGCTCACTTTCTCAATTTGGATACTGATTTAACGGTATTTTGTTTACTTTAGCTTTTTTCTATTAACTGTAAACAAAATTTTGGTGAATCAATAAAGTGAGTGGTTTGGTGGAATATTTTGTGTTATTGCATTTTGATTTCAATTCTATCTTATTTTCAATCCAATTTATCTCTTTGTGATTTTGGTGATAAAGATCCGTTGATAAAAGCTTCCGCAAAGCGCTATTATTTTTATAACATATAATTGATATAGGTTATTGTTTGATACGTAACATGTATTTTGCTGGAGTTTTTTTGTCCAGAATTCCGTTATAAATTTTATTTTGTTGTAAGATAATATGATGCACCATTTAATCCAACAAGTTTTTCCCGTACTTTACGTCAAAATATTGAAGCTAATCTATCTAAATGCCATTGGATGGTCATAGCTATATTGAGCCAAGTGTATATAATAAATTGCTGTTCAACGTGATTTTTAATTTGTTTGAATTTAGAAAAAAAATGTAAAAAAAACCTTTCCAAGGATCAAACCCATAATCTTTGATTTTGTAGACCAACACCTATCCTTGAACCACATTGTCACTTCTCTTAATGCTTAAATCATAAAGTCACATTCATAATATAACATTATATACTACAGTTTAACTCATAAAAAGAGAGAGAGAGGATGTTTTGGATTACGACATTGACACGACTCTCGTTCTTTAATTATTGTTTTGTTTATAAATATTTTTATCGGTTTTTTGGTTAAAATTTCTATTATAGAGTGGACTTGGCGAATAGATTAAATATTTGAAGTTAAAAATACTGATTAAGGATGTCAATGTATATTTGAAATCCATTCACATTCATATTCGAAAAATCAATAAATATTGAAAATCTAAAAGAATGAGTACACATGTGGATATGTCCAATTTTTTTACTTGTGCTTTTAGATTTTTGTTTATGAGCGGACGGACAAAAATTTGATATCCATTTGATATCTGCGACTGCGACTACGAAGATATGTTATGCTAAAATGGTTAATATGAATATGAATATGACACTATATGTATCTATATCTTACCCGACCGTTACAAGGCCTAATTATGATGCTCTAATTAGTCCAACAATTATCTTCATGATATAAATCAAAATATTAAGGTTATCCTTTTGAATGTCATTGCCGACCCCACATGTTTGAAAATAATGGCTTAGTTATTGTTGTTGTATCCTTTTGAATGTCAGACTATAGTTATCTTGGGCTAGGTTGGTAAAACAAATTGATAATCAACATGATTTTGAATTTATCAGTATAGTTATTTATGCAAAAAGGTACAATTTTTTTTTTTAGACTTGACGTATGTTGTGTGCCTTTTTAAATAAACACACATGTACTATCTTTTTTAATATACTCATTATACATTACAATTAGTTCAACATGATTGATAAAGTTTATGTTTCTTTTACCAAATGACATTTAACAAAGATTTTTTATCATTTCACTAAATTATCAAGTATAGTGCTATGTGAATAGAGTGCAAAAATCAGTTTAGAAGTTCAACCTGAGTTTGAATTTATTGTAGTTATTTACAGGGATTGTAACCTTGACGAACTACACATGCTTTTTTGATCAGTACACTTATTAAATTATTTTGTATAATTATTATACATCACCATTAGTTCAACAAGACTAGTATAATCTATATTATTTTACTGAAAGATATGTAACAAAGTTTCTTTACGATTTCATAAAAAGTCTTCTTACGTGAAAATTCTATTTTTTAAATAAATTATGTTATGCTGGAAAACCTCTAAAGTAAAATTTGAAAAAATCATAAAGATTCTTTGGAGAAAATTTGTTTTCTCAGAAAACGTCAAAACCTTCAGAAAAAAGATTAATTTTTATGAAGTGTCAAAAGTTTGCAAAAAATATCAATACTTTTTTTTACTGCAACTTCCCTCAAAACCTCGCAAACTAGTTGCTTAATATATTTTTAAACAATTAAAATGGATAAAGTTGAGATATTATAGTTTAATAAAAAAGACTCGGTTCTTGTGTTTTTTTATGCTCAAATATTTCAAAAAATATTATTTCCAAGAAAGTTAAATTTTTAGAAACGGATCAACTTTTAGAGAACAATAATTAAATATCAAATAATTTTTCTTTAAACTCAAATGTCGTAGAAAGGTTCAAGCCATTTTAAAAAATATATTTAAGTTTTACAAAAAAATTTAAATTTCTAAGGAAGTTTGAAATGTCTAGGAAGACATTGAAGAAATTTTAAAGAGATTAAAAATCCAATTAAAATACAAAGAAAAATTAAAAGGTTAAAGTAACTCAAAGCGTTGGCAATTATATAAAACATGTTATTCAGTAACAATAAATTTTCTAATCTTAAACTTTGAAATTAATAAAGTAAAAAAGAAATATCATTATATATAATACTACAAATATCAGCTTAACATGTACTAATTCTTCAAAACCTTTCGTTGTTAGGATAAATTAAAATAGTGAAAAAACAAAATTAATATGACTGTTAAATTATCGTTACCATTGGTTTTGATAATTTTTTACCGCCACATTTATCGTTAGCTATGGTAAATTTACTATTACCATACCGATAGCATTGGTATACCGATATAGCAAAATATTAGTTACCAATTGTTTGATATTGGTGTGGTAATGAGAATTTACCATTACCATAGCAGATCTAATTGGAATTGTGAATTCAAATAAGCATGTTATATATAAATATGTTCTCAACTATAATTTTAAATGAGTTTGTATCAGAATGTAAATCGAATCGAAATGGGAGAGAATCAATCTGAAATGGGATTTAATTTATAATATTTTAAGATTTCTCATAACTATGTGATAAACAGTTGTTTCTGCTAATAGTTCTAGCATGCTTATTTTAGGATGAGGAAGAGTTTAGTAATAAAAACAATCCTTTTCTTTGAACGGACTTGAATGTTGCTAATAGGTTTGCGAGAAGCATGGGCCTAGCTTACATGATTTGTCAAGAGAAATAGGTAAATGCCACTCTGGTTGATCTTCCTAATTTGAATGCCTGCTTCTGGAATCTGTAGCATGTCTGTGAATCATTTTCGCTTCCTCTGATATTTAATATAGGTTGTAGCATGTCTGCGAATCATTTTTGGTGCCTTTGATATTTAGTATAACCTTTATTAGAAATGTTTAAGGGTGGCATAGGGGATGCTTATCTTTTTCTTCTCTTTTTACCATTTATCATTGAGGTACATGACTGTGACTTTTCACACTGGTCTGAAGCCTGACAATATTCTCCTGATGTCTTCTGATTATAAGGTTCCATGTAACATTTCCTGCGACTTCAAAATTCTTGGGTTTTTGTCATGTCATATTAATATAGAGGAAACTAGGATATTATATGCACTTCAGATGTTTGCCTAATGAGGTGCTATGAAGTTGACTGATTTCAGCAGCATTGCATTTGAGAATGGGTCCATTATATCAACAAGGCAGTACGGAGGACCAGAGATAATGTCCTGTATGCTTGGATTCTTAAAATAAACAATGAATTCCGCCTGAGATGTAGGTTGTCAATTTGAATAAAAGGTACACATTTTCTGCATTTAAATTAGGAGAAAACTAATATATGCATATATTGGCCTTTTTGATAGCGTAGGAAATTCTTCGAAATCATAATTGACAGATCATTCCAAACATAGGTCGACGATGCCCAATTTTCTATTCCTTAGTATTATTCCGATGACACTGTTTGGTTTGATTGGTATGCGTTGATGTTGACCTACTAGTTGTTGGTTATTTTTTGTTCACACCCTATGATAGAAACTTGTTAGAATGCTTAAAGACCAATCTTCCTGTTGTATATCATACATTCTAGTATATTCTTGTTCTCTCCTAGCTGTGAGAACGTGCCTTAATATTATTTTCCATTTTCATTCCATCTCCTTAATGCATCATGTCCTCTGCATGATGATTGAATTTGAGAGTATACCTGATTGTTATTATTGAACCAATGACTTTATGTTTGGACTATAGAGTTAAATGTGGATGATATTGGAATTTTGACCATTGTCAAATTTTATAAATTTTATAAGTCCTAAGTAATATAGTTTTGACGAAGAGAATTGGTATAAATAATAGACACAATTGGGTAACGCTTAACAAAGTAAAATTGGATTTTACCGAATCAAGTAAGTAATAAATTTGACGAAAATATCACACTACCTGCTAAGTAATGCATGAACATTAATATTCGAATAGTTCGATGTTAATCGCTGATCAAATTTACATCTAAAGAGCCGCACAACTGAATTGTTGAATACTTGTTGACCACATGGTTTAATTAATTTGTAATTGTTATAGATTATTTAAATTAATTAATATTTATGAAATATTAGTTATAAAATTTTATTTTAATTTGATGAACAAATATTATTGTATATATTATAATAGTTGTAAATATATTAAATTATATACGCGTTTAAATTGGGTTTTAATGAAAAATATTTTGTTTGGACTTTAAATGGGTTTGAAGTTCATATGTGGGGCTGGTTAATTCAGCTATAATGAAGCATAGGTGCGGCCATATAATGGTTAAAAATGCTAGGGTTGAATGGATAAGAGGAAAGAAAGAGCAAAAGAGTAATGTGAATCTTGATACTAACCTCTCTTTGCATTTCTTCCTCTGTAAAAGCATCTTTACCCACTTTCTTTTCCTACTTTTTAAGCCTCCTATCCCTTTTAGATCTGCCTGAATTCTTCATCCATCCTCTTTCATCGTAGAAGCACAAATCAAATAAAATTAAAAACTATTTGATAGCCCGTGGTCTGCAATTTGGAAGATAGCATCTTTAGAATTGGAATTTAATCCGTGAGTTTGTTTCAACACTTCAATGTGTGGTACTTTGGCATTGATTAAAGGTAATTATCTGATTTATGATTATATTTTAATATTTAGACAATTTATATATCATATGTTGTTTTATTAGTTATGTGACGATTCTAGTATATCGGTATATCGTCACACTCAAGATGGTTGTTCGTTTACATGTGTGTATATTTTTTCCTTGACATATATATGCCATGATGCTTAAGACTTAAGATTTAAAAACAATTGATTTTTTATTATTTAAATGAATTTAATATACATTATTTAAATAACACAAGCTTTATAATTTAAATACTAAACTTTATACTCTACAAAATATGTTTTAAAATTGCATAAAAAAATATTTTTGTAATATATATAAATATTAATTAAATATTATTTAATTCAAATCGCTTAAATAAATATTAAATATGTATCATATAAAATAGAATTTAAATGTTTTAAAATTATTTTTACACCTGATAAACTATCGAATGCAATATATATATATATGTGTGTGTGTGTGTGTGTGTGCATGTATGTATGTATGTATAATATAAATATTAATATAAATGTTGAAAGTTAAAATTTAATTTTAATTTTTCTTTTAAATTACAAAATATATTTGGAAAATATATTAGCTAACATGTCTTCAGTGTAAATCCTAGCATTAATACACGAGCGTGTTATACCTTACACGGTTTGCTATGTTATACATTCATACACACACATATATATGTATATGATACATTTGTGTGTATGTATAATATTAATACATAATTATTTCATAAATTTTAATAAAATAGCGATTTTATTTAAAAGAAATATAAAAATGTTCTTAATGAATTAGATTTCATAAGCCAATAAAGATCCAAAATGGTAAAAAAAATTGAAATTCATCAATTTCTTCCACTACAGGCTGCTCCAGTTCCAACAAAACCGAACACCACTTTAGTTTTTTGAAAACTTAAAATGTTTTAGAGCACTTAATTAAATGAAAACAAGAGAGCAATATTTTTTAAATGAATGCATGATTTTTATATGTTGAAAGAAAGGTATTTATAAAGTTAGAAAGTTTTTGCTAATGTGTGTTTGTATATATATTTATAATAGTTGTAAATATATTAATCGATATACGCGTTTAAATTTGGTTTTAATGCAAAATATTTTGTTCGGACTTTAAATGGGTTTGAAGTTCATATACGGGGCTGGTTGGTTCAGCTATAATGAAGCATAGGTGCGGCCATATAATGGTTAAAAATGCTAGGGTTGAATGGACAAGAGGGAAAAAAGAGCAAAAGAGTAATGTGAATCTTGATACTAACCTCTCTTTGCATTTCTTCCTCTGTAAAAGCATATTTACCCACTTTCTTTTCCTACTTTTTAAGCCTCCTATCCCTCTTAGATATGGCTGAATTTTTCATCCACCCTCTTTCATCGTAGAAGCAAAAATCAAATAAAATCAAATACTATTTGATAGCCCGTGGTCTGCAATTTGGAAGATCACATCTTTAGAATTGGAATTTAATCCGCGAGTTTGTTTCAACACTTTAAGGTGTGGTACTTTGGCATTGATTAAAAGTAATTATCTGATTTATGATTATATTTTAATATTAGATAATTTATATATCATATATTGCTTTATTAGTTATGTGACGATTCTAATATATCGGTATATCGTCACATTCAAGATGATTGTTCGTTTATATGTGTGTATATTTTTTTCCATGACATATATATGCCATGATGCTTACGACTTAAGATTTTAAAATAATTGATTTTTATTATTTAAATGAATTTAATATACATTATTTAAATAACACGAGCTTTATAATTTAAATACTAAACTTTATACTCTACAAAATATGTTTTAAAATTACATAAAAAATATATTTGTAATATACATAAATATTAATTAAATATTATTTAATTCAAATCACTTAAATAAATATTAAATAAATTATTGTATCATATAAAATAGAATTTAAATTTTTTAAAATTATTTTTACACCTGATAAACTCTCGAATGCAAAATATATATATGTATAATATAAATATTAATATAAATGTTGAAAGTTAAAATTTAATTATAATTTTTCTTTTAAATTACAAAATATATTAGCTAACATGTCTCTAGTGTAAATCTCAGCATTAATACACGAGCATGTTATACCTTATACGGTTTGCTATGTTTTACATGCATACACACATGTATATATGATACATTTGTGTGTGTGTGTATATATACATAATTATTTCATAAATTTTGAATAAAATAGTGATTTTATTTAAAAGAAATATAAAAATATTCTAAATGAATTAGATTTCATAAGCCAATAAAGATCCAAAATGGTTAAAAAAAATTGAAATTCATTAATTTCTTCCACTACAGGCTCTCCAGTTCCAACAAAACCGAACATCACTTTAGTTTTTTGAAAACTTAAAATGTTTTAGAGCACTTAATTAAATGAAAACAAGAGAGCAATATTTTTTAAATGAATGCATGATTTTCATATGTTGAAAGAAAGGTATTTATAAAGTTAGAAAGTTTTTGCTAATGTGTGTGTATATGTATCAATGTTTTGAAAAACCTGCCTCCATATTCGCCTCAAGGAGCGTCTCAAGCAAGGGGAGATAAAATGCTTCGAGTCTTTCTCAAAAAAGCATTTTATCTTTGAGGCTTACGCTTTAGGAACTTAAAGTGTACAAAATGTACAAAGAATAAGCCCGCACGCCTCAAACCACTAAGGCATGCGACTTAAGAATTTATTTTACTTCCAGTTGAAGATATTTGCACTAGTCGAAGTTATAAAACTTCAATTATCTAATAGCAAGAATTTTTTTTAAGAAAATTAAAGTTTTTTTATTACTTTCCAAATTCAATATCAACATGATTAAGTAACATCGTTTTTTAAAACAACGATAGAGAGCTACATAATGAATTTTCTCAGATGCTATTAAATAAAAATTTTAAATTGTCATCACCGAACCTTCAAATAAATTACGCATCTCGATTTAAATTTGTAGAATGAAAAATGAATAAAACAATAATTTGCATGATTTTTTTACTATGATAGAGATCTATTCCACTATAATCGACCAAATATCGTTTTCAAAAATCCAAATTTTTTTTGAAGACAAATAAAGGAAGAAAAAATAAATACATACCATTGCGGAGCTGAAAACTGAATTCGAATTTTTCTAACATACTAATAAGGATTGAATCCAGAGCTTAAAGTTTACTTATAGTTTTAATTATTTATGCTTTATGAATGAATAATAAAAAATGATTATGACTGAACTCTTTAAGCTAGGTGTCTATGTTATTTATTTATAGTTTTATACAATTAATTGTTAACCTCTATTTATTAATCAAAATTAATTATAATAAAACAATAATAACTTACGCCTCCATGTTTACTTGAAAAATATATGCCTCAACCTTTTGAGGCTTACACCTCACGAGCAAAAGAACGCCTCTTGTACGCTTTCACGTTTTAAAACATATATGTGTATGTATGTATATGTATATTACCTGAACAACATCAAGAAGTTAGATTTGTTAAAGGTCAAAATTATTCTACGAGGCACTTACACAATGTTGCAGTTTGGGTTAAGGAAATTTTAATGATTCAACTTATAGGTGTGAGATGTTTTGTTGCTAACAGATTATGCTTAGAGATTGAGTTTATTTGGACACACTATACATGAATATCATTAGTTTAACAAATTCAACTTATAGATGTGAGATATTTTGCACGTTCTGTAGAAAATTTGAATTCTCTTGGAAAAGTAACTAAATTCTATGAGAAGAGTTGAACTCCTTTCTGAAAAATTAGAACTCTTTTGACAAATTAAACTTTCCATCGTATTGTGTTTTTTTAATTCGTGCAAACTTTTGTTGATTTTATCTATCATGTGTGAATCTGCAACCACCGAAAATGGAAGCTTACTGAAACACACACCAAACGTGTAGTATTGCGTAAGTGTGAACAAATACAGTACAAGAACACAAATGATAATAAAGTAAATTTGTCTTCATAAATGACCGGGGTAATATCGAGTTGTACTGTTTGGTTTCTGTAATTTGAGCTGCGCCTGATCCGAGTTATTTGGAAGTTCACTTTTTTGTTTTATTTGTTTTTAAAGCTTATTATGTAATTTTAGCTTAATCAAGATGTCAATTCGAGAGGCAAGTTTTTTTACTGGAAAAAGAACAATGATCTGACATAAGCTGGAATTAAAATTTACATTTTTGCAACTGAACATGCGAATGGTGATAACAACATCTTACTATATTTGAAAAGGGTGAATTGGTACTACTGCAACAGCTGAAAAGGTAAAATTATCATCTTAGTCCCAAATCGCAAAATTTCAGTGAATAATTATGTACAAAATATCAAGTCGTCACCTGATCAATTGCTAAGTTCAGTAATGTGAGCTTGTGACCAAATGAAGGAATGTTGGGTCATGTTGTTGGATTTGGGTACGTATAGGAGTCTATCCCCTCTGAATTGATGCTTATGTAGAGACACCGATGATAATTTACTGTCATACTTCACCTTGAATAGCATGCCCTAACACTAAAAAGGCTTACTTTTGATGATGCCTATGTTGATATTGCTGCTGAACTAGCAAAAGTAGCCACATTCTTGAACAAGGTATTAGTAATCAGAATCATGCATCAGTTTCCTGCTCTAACTGGGATTTTTTACATGACAGTGATGCTTTTTTTTGTTGAGTTGCATTTGTATGAGAAATCTGCATTATGGGTTATTGTGCATGTGTAAAAGAAGAAATTTATGAAGAGTTTGTGGGAAAAGATGGTTAGTTGAAGAACTTTTTTGAAGGTAGAATTTACAACTTACCATTATTAAAGTTAAAAGTAATTTTGGCGTATTATCCTTATATTTAGTTGATTATTTATATTTCATCGATTTGTTGAACACCCATCACTGTCATGATTTTTGAAACATTAAAGTTTTCTTAATTCCATTTAGTACTTTTTAGCATTTGGTCAGTTTGATATTTCTATCATCTTAAATTCTTCAATGAAATTTCTAATTAATCTACGTTCTACGGTAAAGTTTCTTTTGTATTAGATCCAGGGACAGTTAGCTATGTTGGAGAGAGTTTTGAACTACTACCGATGCTTATGGTTGCGAGGTATGCATCTTAAGGAGGTAATAAAACATAGTTTACAATTGTTCTTCCTTTGACTCAACACACGACTTTATAAATTCTATGATCACATAGTTGATTGATGTGAAAATGTGAGGCATGGATTCAAAGAAGTTTTTTTTATATTCTTTTTATATCAATTATTATTTATGAATATGGCTGATAAAGAAAAGAGAACACAAACTTAAACTTGTTAGAAAGAAGAGCTAAGTTTGAATGTTTAGGTAATTTAGTTTTGTGAAAATTGGAAATATTCAAGAGTAGTTGAACAAATGAAAGCAGGAGTCGTAGAATCTTGGAAATAAATATACAATTTTTGAATTTTGAAAGAAAGGCTTGTATACAGTTTGAAAGTTGTACAGAACAATAAATTTGTATCTTTTAAGGTCAAATTTACTTCCCAACTAGATGATATGCTAAAGCTACATTGCAGTTTGGGTTCTGCAAACTTTGATGTGTCAGCATATAGGTATGAGATGATTTGCTTTCTTGCTGGTTATGCTTAAGGATTTCATCTGCATGTGTAATGTTTAACACGAATCAGCATCCCACTGGCTGGGCCAATGATCAAACAGTTAAAACTTACAGAGAATCACAAACACGCACACAGTGACCAAATTACCCTTGCAAACGAAGAGAAAGAGCAAAATACTATCAGAGCCAGGTTTCGATCCTGGGACCTGTGGGTTATGGGCCCACCATGCTTCCTCTGCGCCACTCTGATTGACAATGAAATTTAAGAATTGCAATCTTTAGAATAATATGCAAGCCACTTCTAAATTCTATCCCAAAGCAGATCATCTTGTACTGCACAGTGTAGAAGATATTTCTTCCACAAATTCACTAAATTGTATTATCCATATATTAATTGTATGCCTCCTCATATCATTACCTGCAGCCAAATCAGTCCGAGTTTGATATGTCAATATATCTCCTACATATGTCCACATAAAGTAGTTTCAGACTTAAAACAAACTCGGGTTTTCAAGGTAAAGTTGTTTTAAAAGTGTTCAGAAAATACTTATAAATATTTTAAGTTCTTAAAGACTTATGTGTGTCATTATAGTGATAGTTTACACTGATCTAAGATACACAGATAAACAGTATAAGATAGTCAAGTAAATATTTTTAGTATTTCTCTTTTCGCATTTGTATCTTCAAAATCAACCTAGTATCGCCAGTGGCACTACAAATTCGTAGTAAGATATGTCAGGAATATTACTATTTTTAAGCATTGTTACCCTCAAAATCACTATAAGCTTTTTACCGTGTTTTTTTTCTGGTGCCTTTTTTTTGTTATTGTATCCAGTGTCACCAAGCGTACATATATTGTTGTATTTCTAATACCGATCCCATATATGCCTGCATAAGCAATGCCTGCCTGGTTATACTGGAGAAAGGATTTTATTGCGATTTATTGTTACCTATGTTAACAAGTGAATAAGGATTTTATTGCGATTTATTGTTACCTATGTTAACAGGCAAATGTGATTATCCGCTAAATCATTTTTCTGACATACGAAATTCTGCTTAGTTGATTCCTTATGTTTCACTTTTTACAAGTCCATCCCTTTTGTAGTACATGTAGCGTTTCAAATTTGCATGCTTCATTTTGTCGTACATGTATCACTTTTGTCAATTTACGGCACGGTTTACTTCGCTTTGTTGGTTTATTATTTTTGCATGTACAGTATTATTCTTTAATCACATAGACATCGACTGTAAACGCTTAGAAGCTACACATGGAGCATTATGTGGAATTACACTAGTAAGCCAAATTTTCTTACCCACAAAAATGGGACTGTGTTAGGACTTATGTACAACCACTAGATCCATGAGACAAATGAAATAATGAATCAGAATTGTGAATGCCGATTTAGTACATTGATGCAGTTGATTTATTTTAATACCTATGTGTTATATTATACAAGTTTTGTTTCTTTGGCCTTTGTTAACAGGTTCCTTGCTTATTCTCTCATTGATGTATTTTCCACAAACTCATATGTTTTGTTATCTACCTCTGTTTATTCATACGAATGGATAATGATAGCCGGTTAAAAGTTCAATTTGGCATTGTTATTGTAATCTGTCACTGGGTTGCAGCTTAAAATATAACGTTTCTGAATAACACAAAGCTAAGAAAACTGGAAAAGTATATCATCAAAATAACAAATGATTAAGTCTTCAAATGTTGATAAAGTTGTATGAATCTTATGTCAATAGGCTCTTTTTTTTAAGTAATCATGAAGATGGATGAACTTCTTGCCACCCATGATTCATTGATTTGTAAATTAATCTGTTAGGTTGTTGTTAGTTGATTTATTTATGCAATAGCTTTATTTTAAATAGCTTTGGATTGAAAATTTGTAATAGCTCATTTTAACCAACTTTTTCAAACCTCAAATAACTTTTTTTTTAAAGATTAAAAGGGTAACATAATTTAATTTTAATACGTTATTAGATGGTAGATAATATGACAAAAAAAGAAGACGATAGGAAGCGGATGAGAAATAGAAACCGGTGCTTATAATAGAAGGGTGAAACAACATCAATTTGCAATATCTACTGTTAGAACTTTGGCGACATTATATGAAGAATTGAAGAGGTCGGAAGTAGCATAATAACGGTGAAAAACGCTTTACAAATCGAAGCTACGAGTAGGAAGATATGACGAAGAAGATGGAGTATTGCTGGAGCAACATACGACCAACGTCTGTCAAGATGTCTCAAAGTGACAGACGTCTGAGCTCAGGGTTTTGTAACCCGAGATTTGTGATAGACGTCTGTCATCTTATGACAAATGTCTTAGAGCAGGGAAACTTGTCTTTCGAATCTTCTTACGGACACCTATCATCTTAGGACATATGTCTGAGCCGACGTGTGTTGCATATCTTGTCTATGCCTATTGGAATGATTTGTGAAGGCTTCAAAGGACATTTTGGGAATTTTCTAGGTTTTCTACTCTCCTATATAAGCTACTTTTTAGGATTCAAAGAAAATAGACTAAGGGTATTATGCACCATTAGTTAGGGTTTAACAAAACCTAGTTTTCTCCAAAATTTTCTCTACAAATCTATCCTATTTGAATATTAATCATTATAATCAATATATTATACTATTCTCATTGATATTAATAAAGCCTCTTCCACAAAGTGGATGTACACTAACAAGACGTTAGTGTAACAACTATAAATCGGTGTGTGATTTATTTTATCGTTACTGCTTTGTTTCTTTATTGCTTGTTTGGTGATTGTGATTGTTTTTGGATTGGATTGAAATTTGAATTGAGATATTGATTGGTTGTTTTTGTACTTCTTACCACAATCTTATTTTCCGCTATGTTTTGGGGTTTTGATTTGAGTGGCCTTGAGTTAGAATTTCTACAACATTTGGTATCGGAGCTTTGGAGTTAGTAGGTGGTTGTAGAAATGCCAGAATCAGATAATACATCGGGTAGTCCATAAATGGTTAGTCCAAGTGGTGTAGCGCTGTATGTACGTAGATCGTACGCAGCTTCAGGATCACAATTGGTTATAAACAAGTGGAATGACGATAATGATTTTGAAAAATAACAATGGAAGATGAAAGCGGTTCTTAAGCGGAATCGATTGCATCGGGTAGTGTTTGATACATATTTGCTGCCGGCGGACATATCGAATGTTGAGAGAGAGGAAATGGAAGACTGAGCATTCATTGTACTTCAACTTTCTATGGAGGAGAATGTTATCTCTGAAATTAGCGGTGAGACTACTTCTAAGGGTATATGAGACAAATTAGAGGAGTTGTATATAAAGAAGTCACTAACTAATTGTTTGATCTTATTGCAAACGTTCTTCACCTATAAGATGGAGGGTCCTTTGCTAAAGGCGTACTTGAATCTCTTTGATGATTTGCTAATGAAGAAGGCGGTAGATTTGAATATTGAGGAAGAACAGAAGGCAATGATATTGTTGTGTTCGTTGCCGGGCCGTTATATGGTTTTCTCAAATAGTTTGATCTATAGCTAGGATACTTTGACTCTTGATGATGTCAAAATGTGTCTTCTTAGAAAGGAGTTGAGCGATCAAATGAAGGGGTTAGGTGATACAAGTAGTAGTGCTAGTAGTGGTCATAGTTTGTTTGTGGAAAAGGAGAGATATGGGAAGAAAACGAATCAGGGGTGTTCTAAATCAAGAAAGCCCAAATGGAGAGGAAAGTCGAAGGAAAGAAATGACAAGTGCTTTATTTGTAAGAAAATGATCATTGGAACAATGAGCGTCCGGACAAGGAGAAGACAAATAAGGAAGTAGCATCTTCATCCATGGTGGTGGAGAGTGAAGTTGGTGGGGGAGACGTAGATGTTTTGACAGCCATAGCATCGGATGTTTCGGGCTGCGAATGGGTGCTCGATTTGGGGCATCTTATCATATGATGCCGAATAGGAATTGCGACAAAGAATGAAATTCAATTGTTATGGGTAATGGTATTATTTGCAAGTCGAAGGGCATTGGTTTCATGCAAATTCGGATGTTTGATGGAATGGTTCATACTATCACTAATGTACGCTATGTTCTGAGACTTCGGAAGTCTCTTTATCTTTTTTGGGCAGCTGGATTCTTTAAAATGTAGGATCACTATTGAGGGTGATAGCTTGCAGATTTCGAAGGATGCGCTTGTGGTGAAAAAGGTGCTAGGACTCGTGGAGTTTATTTGCTTCAAGGAGTGACTAAGCATAATTTTAGAATTCATTAATCATTTTTTATTATGATAATTTAAAGTAATTAATCATTTTAACTAATGATTTTTAAATTAATTAACCAATTTAATTAATGATGTTTAAAATTGGTTTATCTTTTGATTTAAATGAGATTGGATTTAATTAATCATTTTAACTGATGATTATTTGAATTTATTTAATTATTTTAATTAATGATATTTGAAATTAATAATAATTTTGATTAATGATATTTAAAAGTAATCAATCATTTTAATTAATGATATTTTATTTTAATAAATCATCCTTATTTCTGATATTTGAATGTAATTAATCATTTTAATTAATGATTTTTGAAATTTATTAATCTATTTGATGAATGAGATTTGAATTTAATTAAGTCATAATAATTAACGATTTGAACTTTAATTAATCATTTTATTAAATGATTGTTTTAAATTTAATTAATTGTTTTAACTAATGATTTTTGAAGTTTAGTTAATCATTTAATTATTAATGGTTTATAGTTAATCAATCATTTTAACAAATGATGTTTTAATTTATAATTTTAGCTAATGATATTTGAACTTAATTAATCCGATTAATTAACAATTATTGGAAATTAATTAATTTTTTTAATTAATGGCATTCAAAAATTATTTAATCATTTTAATTGATGATGGTTGGAATTAATCTTTCATTCTAATTAATGATCCTTTGGATTTAATAAACCTTTTTAATTAATCATATTTAAAGTTAATAAATTGATTTAATAAAAAGCGATTAAAGTAAATTAACTAATATAATAAAAGTTTTTTAAGTTAATTAACTTATTTAGTGTTTTTAAAGTCAATAAACTTATTTAATAAATATTTTAAAGGTAGTTTACCGATGATATAAAAGTGTTTGGTAATAATTAACTACATTATTAGAGATAATGATTTTTTTATTTAAAAGAGATTAAAATTGTGATTGATTATCTTTATGGATAATTAATATCGTTTTAAATTTAAAGGTATTTATATTGTTTTATTATATTTTGGGATAATAAATATTGTTTTAAAAATAATGGTTTATATATGAGAAAAAATCCTTTAAAAGGAATTATTTATAATAAAGCTAAGTGTAAATTGTTTGGGGTTTATAGTAAATAATGTTTCGATGACATTTGTTTTTGACCCTTGTTTAATAAACTTAGTATTATAAAAATTGTCTTTTGAAAGAACCTTTTAAAAGGTATTTCTAAAAGTGTTTTACCAATATTGTAATATGGAAATCAAGTATAAGTTCAGTTTTTTGAAAAGTTCGATTCGGTTATGGAAAAGTAATTTCGTAACCATATCGCTTATATGGAAAGGATACAATCATAGTTTTAAAGCTAAACATTGAGGCTTGGACTTGTTTCTATCATGAAGGTTAAAAATGTCGTCAAGGCAATGCCTAAATGTAACACTACCTCAACTTGACTGGCTTCATGTTCAATCGAGGGATAGCACTTGTTTGGAATCAACTAGTAGTATTGGATATATGATATTTACTTTCCATATACGATCATTTTAATTATCCCCAATAGTTGATTTATTAATTATTGGATTCAGCTTTCTTCATGGTGTATCGTCACCTTAAAAACGATTTGCTGCCCTAAGCTTTGTTATCCTTTGTTGGAAATGACTAAATCAAAGCGCGTGTTTTTGGGGGCCAAGTTACGTGGGGTTTCTTCCATTAGGGTATTTTCATATCCCATCTAGATTTAGTGTACCGTCACCTTAAACCGGTTAAGATTTGGATGTGAAATATTTGGATTCTCGGTAAGATTTGGCGGGGTCCGGCTTGGAGTTCGCAGGGATTTCAAGTATTTTTCCAGAGGTATACTTCTTTTAAGGAGGATGTACCCTATTAGTCATTTGTAGGGAATTTTCCTTTCCTTATTTGATTCGAACTTGTGAATCTATTTTTCTTTAATTGCAATGGGAAGAGTCAACCCTCTTCGCAGTGTTTAATTATTGGTTTTTATCTATTCTATTAAGTTTGGACTATTACCTTAATTTTTTCCATTCTATCAACTTTGGATTTTGCTTGGATTATTTTCATTCTTTCAAGTTTGGTTTTTAATACTACTTATGCCCATTCTTATTTGGATTTTTTTCTTGATGTTTTTCTATACTCTTGCCTTTATGGATGTTAATCTTATGAGGTATAAACCCATTTTGCGTTAGCGACGTGGTCACATGGAACTTTAATATGTTTCCCCCTATTTGAGTTATCTCACGCTGGTATTTCCAGACTGATTCGAGTGTTATTTTACTATAATGTTTGGGTCAGACCGATTATTTTTCTAGGTTGTCTTTCGTGTTATGGAGGTCTTAGAGAAGAGCTGTAGGATCACCTATCGTATTTTTATTTTCCATTGTATTATATTATATCCATATCAACAATTGTAAGGTCAGGATTTTATAACTATTCAACTGATAAGGTTTGTTTTTAACTCTAATGTACTATGTATTTTAGAGTGGTGGTTTTATTGTCCTCATTATATTATGGTTGTCGATTTCACTATGAAATTCTATTTATTTGTTCTATGTTCTTTTCTTTTTATTTACCCTAATGATATGCCCTTTTGTCGATTGGATGCTCGACAATTGAACACATCGGTGGTATTCGATGTCAACTTTTGATCGTCAAAAAGGCTGGTTGTTACATCATATATGTACATAACATCACACAAAAGCAACCATGTGCATGTACAATTAGAAAGTATACCCTGCACTAATCATTCAGTTATGAACCATGTCATATATGAATTCAAGTTAAGTATACTTTATATTTATAATCAATCATGAACCATGTCAAGCAATCATTTCTCATCCATTCAGTCATTACCCAATCTCTTGTTTTAGGATTTCATCGTTAAGTTATCATTAACTTATTTAGTGATTACCTCCCTAGGCATATCTATCACTAAATCATCTTTTCTCTAACAATGTCATCTGATGAGATGGCCACTCATTCCACCAATGGGAGCCACCCTGACTGTCCTAAGAGGTTGAATGTAAGCATCTTGAATATATTCTGACAAGCGTCCTTACTAAGCATGAATAACCCCTCTTAGTCCCTGAACCGCTATCGTTTACATTCTGATTTATTCATTTTAGTTGTAACACCACGCTGATGTTTTGGCTTCTTGCCTTAACTCCTCTTTAGAGTTTATAAATCTATTAAGATTAAACATTATCGTGACACCCTGCCATATACCGCATGACTTTAGACTAATAATCAAGTCACCCTACATGTTTATTCAATTTGGTTACGATTCATTTCCAATGCAAATATTACAATTCAATCATATAAACTACACTATGATTAATATATTCATCATGTTAAACTATATTCGTTTCAATTTTATTATCAAAATGATAGCCTTGGGTCTTTCACTATATCCAATTCATGTAAATCATCAATTAGAATCATCAAATTAGTTTTTAATTCATATTTCAATTACTAAATAAATCTATAAAGAAAATTTAACTCTTATATATTGACTTAACCATTTTATAGATAATCTCACTCACCTATTGCTTTGATAGATTTTTTTACAGAACTTTCAAATTTCTTCTTTTATTTTAACTTGATTTAGCACCCATCTCCTTCTATTTGATTTGTTAAGGTTTGGATTTGATTCCCTTCTCTTTTCTATTTGTTTTGTAATTTTATTTAGAGGTTTTGTTTTAGAATTGAAGAAAAAGAAAAAGAACAGGTTATGAATTATAGTTGAGTGTTGGTTATAGAATGAGGAGGAATAAAGAATGAGTGAATTAAGGTCACAAACTTCTTTTATACATGCACAAATCCACAAATTCTCCCTCGGCCCACTTGGGCCAACCTATTTCGCCTCAAAATGCATGATACGATAAAAAATCCTTATCTTCTTTATTTGGTGTCCATTTTTGATATTTTTATATCAGTTTGGGTAAGAAAAATCCACTTGATGCAATGGACAATCCAGATTTATCAAATCCCTTCATTTGTAAAAATTCAGTTTTTTCAGTTTTATGTAAAATTACCAAAATATCTTTTTAATTAATTATTTGCGTTTATTAAAAATTTGGGATGTTATAGTTATTTTCGGAAAAGCCAACCTCTTCCATTCACATGGTGTCATTAGCTCTTTGAAAGAAGCCAGACAAAGATGAGGTGGGCTATTTTTGTAATTCCTTCCACATAGGATGGTGCCTCTCCCCATAACATAGAGCGACCCTAAACTATTCTTGTCTACTTCTCTTGCACGGGCTAACCTTTTATTGAAGCGACTGACACAGGAGCAGAGTGGCTCATTCAACCTTGTCTTATGTTGCATAACTCGTTTGCCATCATAATTATGGTTCATGAGGCGAAGAAGCGAGTCTTGAAATCTGTACATAACTGGGGCTAGGAGTGAATATTGCCCGCTTGAAGATGTAAAAACCAACGTGACGCTGGCCTGGTCAAAGT
This sequence comes from Allium cepa, assembly GCA_030765085.1. NCBI lineage: Eukaryota > Viridiplantae > Streptophyta > Magnoliopsida > Asparagales > Amaryllidaceae > Allium > Allium cepa. The sequence goes on along the minus strand of CM060937.1, from coordinate 570,809,302 downwards.
GGATGGAAATAGAAGGCACTTTAGATTATCGATGAGCCGACCGACTCGGGTGATGGAATTGAAAGCCGTGATTGGTCAGATGGGTTAGTACTTCCATCGTGTTTTTCGACGGAAGGTAGGACTTGCCTCCAGTGAATGTATGCGTTGAAAATAACTTTGGTGAAGGATTCTCCGTTCTCATCATCAAACAAACCCTCATCGTTAGTGTTCAATGTCTTGATCCTCTTCTGTCTTAGAGATGCCATTTCTTCTCGAAGGCCCCCTCTGCATGATGTAAGCGACATTGACCTCTTACCGTGGAAGGACTCCTATGTCTCGTGGGTGAAGGAGATTGATGGCGCTTATATGGCGATGGGGAACAGTAATGACGAACATGGGTAAGTGACATGTTCATATTGATAAAGGGCGACATAGAATGCTGATCCCGCCTTTCATAGGATCTGGTCCTACTGACCTCCCTTTAGGGCGAGAGTGGACTGAGAGCTCTCTACGCTCATGGTTTTTTCCTTTTTCGTTGCCTCTTAGACGGTCGAAGCATAGTCATGCCCTTATATTTGTTTCCTAAGGCGGTTAAATGTAGAGTGTCTTTCTATGGAGAGGGAGCGACAAGTTGGCTGCTCCTTGGTGTAATGTTGGTTCAAGTATAGGAAAATCATAAGCAAAGTATTACTCGTGCACGATATGTTGATCTCTGTTATGGGCAAGAGTGACCCCAACAGGGGTTTCCAGTATAACCCTCTTATGGGCATCATGCATTATGTAAATGCGCTGGGGATAATGGGCTGGATGGGAGTTCCGTCCATCGTTGTTGGGACCACCCGATTGTAGTTGACAGTGTCTTGATCGTCCACTCTGGCCCTAAGTTCATTCAAATCGCGGGCAATCTACCCAATGCTAATCAAGCCATTGATCAAGCCAAACCACACGTCATTGCTCAAGCCCGAAATGGGACTTATAGTGTGATGACCCGGAATTTATAACCATTTAAATTTGAATAGTTAATTGATTTTAAAATATCTAAAAGTTAATTTTAACTTGAATTCAAGATATCAATATTTGCTTGATAATTATATCATTGAATTATATAGTTTAAATGTTGAAATTAATAATTGAAATTGGGTAACTTGCTGAATCTGAGATTCTAAGCCTGTTTAACATAATTTGAAGGCTTATAAAATTTATAATGATAATACTGAAGATAATAGAATTGTTGAAATTTAAATTAAAGGTGATTTGTTCAATTTTAATAATATATCGTTTGAATCGATGTCTAAAAATAGCCTTCCGAGGCACAGTCTCGGAATTCGACGAAACCAGTTCCATTGGATCCATAATAATAGTTAGTTATTATCGGATTTCAATTTTCGTAGCAGTCGGAGTTGTCGTTTGACCCTGGCAGCTCAAAACGCTTAGCAATATTTAATCAATTTAATTTAAAATTGATCGTTTTCTTATGTAACTCACGCATATGATTAAATTAGCTTTCGAAACACGTTCCATTGTGTTCGGAATGCGGGTAAGACCTTATAAATGCCCAGCGGCATTCTCTAAGAGGAATTTAAAATTGTAAATGGCATTCAACGGGGCATCTTGAAAGCTCTATATATATATATATAAAAACTAAAAATATAAAAAAATATAAAAAAAAATACTCGTGCTTAACAAGCCATCTCCAACCCTATAACTTACCCGCCCCTTCTATAACTTTCAACAGCAGATCATACTTAAAAAAAAAGAGGGCAATCATGTCGAACCGAAAGAAAACGCAAAGAAAAAAAATCTTCTTGAACGAATTCAATTCGGCAATATATAAAAAATGTAGGGGCCGAAGCCTTCACTTTCTAAATCGAGTAGAATTCGAGATCGAGAGGGGGATTTCGCCGTCATGTTGTGCTCGAGCGAGTTCGAGTAACGCGTGGAGGAACATCGCGACTGGAGGGAGTCGTGATTGAAGCTAGGGTTTGTTGGCTCGTCGTAATGCGGCGCCGTGTGTTGTCGCAGCCAAGGAGGTGGGGCACTGCGAACTCGCGAGTGGATCGCGATGTCGTCTTGGTTGATCCAAGGATGGTTGCGGCTCGGTTTGGGGGTTGGGCTAAGATGCGATTAGGGTTTTGGTTGTGATGATGGAGAAGCTCGGCAGCGGTGACGGTGCGACCGTGAGGAGGAAGCTCGAGTTAGGGTTCTGGAAGAATTTGCGGTGAGATTTTTGTATTATTACTTTCAATTTTGATTTATTTAAAATAATACATATAGGAAATTATAAGTGAAAGCAGAGAGAATTTGCAGTAAAATGAAAAACCCATCCTAGTTTTAATTGTGTATATATATATATGTAGATGTATTTGTAAACCGAAGAAAATATAATAAATAAACAAGTTTAAATAGGAAACTTTTGTGAGAGAAACATTATTTGTACAGAAAGATTTGAAAAAAAAAGAGAGAAAATATAGAAATTTTGAATGTTGAGTTTATAAAAAAATCAGAGTTGGGTATCTCTATGGATTTTTCATAATATTTATGTAGTTTGAAATGAAAAAAAATAAACAAATATACATATACATATTTTTGAACCTATTGGTTATTTTAGAATAATGTTTTATAGTGGTTAACTTGTTTGAAATTAATTTATTTAATTATTTTAAATTACTACGAGGTTATTCAAAAGTAAATTAGTTGAAATTTAATTATTCCTTAAAATTTAAATCATAAGATAAATTAAATAAGTGAATGATAATAAATTGCTTGATTTAAAACTCAAGTGTTAATAAATTTATATAATATTTATGCAAGGTCCGAATCCTGATGGAAACAAGCTGGGTTGTAGTGAATTGCAAAAAAAAAAAAACAAAGGTGTGTAAATCTTACTCTGTTGGATTTCTATTTAAATTTAAATGGTTAAATTTAAATATTTGGTTGAATGATTGAATTTATCTGATATGCACTGTGAATTGATGATCTGGTGATTTTGGTATTGGATGGTTCTCGAGTTAATGGTTGCTTAACTCGAAGTATTGGGAATTTTAAGAGGTTTTAAACTTAAAACAATAAATAAGAAAATGTTTCCGTTTAAAAGTTATTAACAGCTTAATGATTTGTGATACATTAAAATAGTAGGATAATTAAAATGGATATTTAATTAATTTAATTAATTAATGATTTGGGTTATTTAATTCAGTAATTAAAGGTGTGAATAAATAATAAATTAAGTTGTAAGTTAATTAACTAAGTGTAAATAATTCAGAATAATCATTTGATGTGTGACAAATAATTACTTAATGTAATTAATAAAATATAGTTACTTTGTGAAATTTATCAAGAGGTTAATTAGGATAATTAATTAAGGAGTAATTGATTTATTAATGAAGTAATTAAAAGAATAGTTGATTACATATTGAGATTAATCGAGAATGATTAATATTGGAATTGAATAAAAGTAATTAATTTAGATTAGAACAAATTAAAATATAATTGGAAATCATTAATTTATATAATAATTGATGTAATTAAAAATTGATTAATTAAGATTAAATCAATTCAATAAATAATGACTTATGAGAAATCAATTACTAAGTAATTAAGAATTAATGTAATTAATATAGACAAATAACTTATGAAGTAATTGATTTATTTATAAAGTAATTAAGATTACTTATTGATTTTTGGGTTAAGAATAATCAATATCGAGAAATTAATTAAAGATGATTACTTGAATGAAATTGAAAAAGAATTAATCCATGGTGATTAAACAAGATGGAAATTGAAGGTTATCTAATTAATTGATTTGGAATTAATTTAAGGTTAAATGAAGGAATCTAAAAGGTTGAGGTTAGAAATTCCATTAGAATCAATTGAGTTAATTTGGAAATGATCAAATTTGATATGAATGATGGAATGGTATTGGATGCTTAAATAAGATGATATTCCTGATATGAAATGTTGAGCACTTCATTTTGATAATTTGGGTTTGGATGACATAAGTCTCGAAGAGACTGGGGTCGGTTATTAGGCAATACCCAAAACCACTTCGAATATAGATTGGTATGTGAAATTCATATATTAGAATGAAGTGATTAAAGGAAAGTGGACTATTTAAATCTAAGCTTTGGTACTTAGGTAATGGATGTGTGAAATTAGTTATGTCTATAACATATTGTGCACTTGTAAAATTGGTTTGGGTTACCCCGAGTTTTATATAAGTTGATTTCTTTGGTATTCCATATTGGATGGGTTTACTCACGCTGGTTTCCAGCCTGACCCGGGTGTTACTTTGGTGTAATTCTCGAGTCAGACCGAGTATTACATATTTTCAGGTAGGTACGTTCTAGAGCTCTGGAGGCGAGCTGGATAGCAGGAGCATATAGAATATTTCCGCTGTAATTATATTATTGTTAATCCGAGACATGATAATTTTATATATTCAGTGACTGTATATATGTGAAACTCTTATGTATATTAAATATAAGCGACAGATATAGTATTCTTTTGTAAACTGTTATTATTTATTTATTATATTTTATCCGCTGCGAATGTGAGATGTTATTGATTTTGTTCTTCTTCTTCTATCTCTTTCTTCTTTTTCATAACTATCTGGAATTTTCGGCTTCGAAAATTTTGGGTCGTTACATTTGGTATCAGAGCTGAAAGGTTAAGCGAGAACCTTGGCTCTGGTGGGAATTACTCATTTAATAGAGTCTGTAGTACTCTAGAACGAGTTGAGAATATACATATTTATATATATGAGCGCGTACTTGTTATTTTCTCATATAAAGATTTTAAATGATTTTATATAAAATATATTTTGATATATAAAGCAATATTTCCTTCTAATAAATAATTAAGGTGATTGGCTGTTAGATTATTGAAATGAAAATTAAGAAGCAATATAATACAACCATATTAAAATTTAATTGATTTAAAAATGAAATTTTAAATCTGGTCCTAAAATTTGAAATTTTGTTTCAAAGTAATAAAAAATGATAAATAAGTATTATTTGGATAATTGGAACTTGTTGAAAACAATGGGTTGCTTGAAAGTTTATTTAAATCTAAAACCGAAGGTGGTTTAAAATTTTAAAACATGGCTGGAAGGGCCAAGAAATAAATATGAATATATGTATGGATATACATGATATTAAAGATAGTTTCAAATAAACTCTAAGAGGTTGAGTTTTGATTTTTCCCTGAAGTGTGATGTAAAAACCCAAAGTGATATAAGTTGTGAACTTATAAGAGGGAAAGAATTTTGAAGTTTGAAGCGGGAATTCAAATTGAGTAAGGATGATTGGATTAAGTAAATTGGAATTTAACTTTAGGAAAGTTAAATAAGCAGAGAAAAAGCAGCCAGAATTGGAAATTTCAAGATGAAATAGGAATTTAACTCGGAAAGTTAAATGGTTGATTTAAATTGGGAATTTGTGTGATCTCAAAACGGGTTTGAGATTTAAAAATTGAAAATGATGGACGTTTTAAAATAAAGTGGATGATATCATCCTATTGTTAATAAAAAATCCTTAAATTGAGAATGGTATTGTATAAATAAAATAAATTTGAATAGTTGAATTGTAAAATAAACTAGTTTAAGAACTTGACTCAAACTGGAAGATAAAATGTAATAATAAATTAAATTTTTAAAATAAAATTTGTATTGAACTCTTACTTGAACCTTGAAATACATAAGTAAAGATAATTTAAAATGGAATTTTGAGAATTGAACTCAGACATTAAATTATTTAAAAACTTTAAATAAAAGTTAATTTGGTTTAAAAAGTTAAACCAATCTTTGAGAATTTAACTCGAATTTATATAACTCGAAATGGATTAGAATTAAGATTGAAATTGAATCAGTTCAAAATTGAATTTGGTTTAAAGTAATTGGATTGGTGATTGAAGATGTATAAGTTTAAAAATTTAAATGGGAAATTGAATTGGATTAAATTGAAATGATTTGAATTTGAAATGGGTTCAATTGATAATAATTCAAATTGATTGGAATAATTTGAAATTATAATTAAAGTGAACTGGATTAAAATCAAATGGAATTTGATTTAAATTGGGAAGGGAATCAGGGTTGATTCAACTTGAATTGGGATTAAATAAAATTTAATAAAAATTGAAGTTATTCAAGTTGGAATTGAGTCAATTAAATGGAAATTAGTTGGGAAGTGAACAGTTTGACTTCTGACTATTTTCAATATAAATTGTTTTAACATAAACTTATTTTTCTAGGCTATTTAATATATGCAACTTTTCTTTCTTAAAGCCAAATTATTTTATACTTGGTTTACAATTATTTTTGGAGCTATTTAACCATTTTTCAACTGTTTTCTAAATTAATTACTATTTTACAACTATTTCACAAACTAATTTCTATTTTACAACTATTTTGCAATTATTTAAAATTCCTCAAACCATTCAACTATTTTCCAACTATTTTACGATTAGTTAACTATTTTATAGCTGTTTGGTAAACTAGTAATTATTTTTCAACTACTTATCTATTTTTAAAATCTTCAAGCTATTTTCTAAATATAAACTGGTCGGAGTTCAAACTGTTAATTGGTTTAAATACCCAACTGAGATAAGAATTGAAGTGACAATTCAATGGGAATTAAAGGAAATGTGAATAGAAAGGGAATTGATGTGGCTGATAATCAATGAAAATAAATATGTGGAATGTACGTATATTATTCTATTTGCATAGTGATTTGATCCAGATTCGAGCACAGAATTTCGAGATAGTTTATCGATCCGAGTTGGGATTTTTCACTCGATTTTCGACGGCGAACCTGGATATGGATTGTTGATTGGTTCTGGATATTCTCTATCATAGTTATGGCTATGTAAAGAGAATGACGGTTTCTAATCAGGAAACCAGATCTGTGTCCGCACTAGGAAGTCGGGTGGACGGTACTAGTTCGGAAGTGGAATTGTGTGATCGATTGAGCGATTAGATTGATATGAGTACGGATGATATGTGTACATCGTACGGATTTGAATAAAATTGATATTGGGAAGAGTAATCAAATTTGAATATTTGATTTTGAATAAACAAAGTTATATATCTTTGTTATATATAATATTAAGCTCCCCTTGTTAAATTTATTGCTGGAAGGAAAAGGATTTTTGAAGGTGTTTGAAGTATAAAAGGATTTTTATACAAGTTTGAAACATCCAAAGTTTTTAGAATTTTTATATCTGAATATAGATAAAGGATCTTAAGAGGAATTTGGCAAAAGGTTTTGGGAACCTTTGGATTTGGAAAGGCTTTTGATTTTTGGATAAAATCAATACTGAATTTGAAAAGCCTAGCTTGAGAAGTATCGATTTAGGGATAATAGATTTTGTGTAAAGGGGCTTTGTATGATATCATACTAGGTGTATGATTTGAAAGATACTATATATGTAGAGTATAAAGTGTTTTGATGATGGCTTTGGGAAAAAAGTTGATCCTGTGAGGAATCCGGACAAAACTAGTTCCTGAGGATGATGAGTTGAGTATACCATAGCGAAGGTCGTGCGTGCCGCTGAGAGCCAACAGTTACATGGACTTTTGCTACGATGGCAACGTAACCCAGGATGTAACTGCGACCTATGGTATAACATAGCGAAAGTTGTGTATGCCGCTGAGAGCCAACAGTCTGCATTTGATTTTATATTGGCAGACTGCGACCTATGTAGGAGTGGAGAAGTTTCATTTCGATAGCGAAAATCAGAGGCCGCAGAGAGCCTGCAGTTACATGGACTTTTGCTGCGACGGCAACGTAACCCTAGATGTAACTGTGATCTGTTGTGTGGGATCCATAGCGTAATCGAGAGGCCGCGGAGAGCTTGCAGTTACATGGACTTTTGCTATGACGACAACGTAACCCTGGATGTAACTGTGACCATGGATGGGGGTGATGATTTCCAAAGCATTCTCACCAAAGAGATTTCCACTATTTTCAAAAACTGTTTTCTATATTTTCAATAAATTATTTTATTTTCCAAGTATTTTCACTGGATGTTGAAAATGGGTCTGCTAAGTACTTATAGATTTTCAGTCCTACGCCTGATCAACGTATGACTGAATTTCTGTGAGAACAAGGATAGACTGGTTGAGACATCGAGTTGTAAAAAGTATTTTTATAAAGAGCTATTCTATTAAGTATGATGTGAATTTAAAAGAAGTTCTAAATTTTTTAAATAAAGATGTTGGAATTTTGGGGAAAATAAAAAGGAAATCCAAATTTAAATTTCAATGAAGTGATTTTGTAAGTATAATCGAATAGTGATTTAGAAGTTGGAAATAAGCTAATTGGTTGAATAATTGTTGGTCGAGTATAATAATAAAATTTAACTTGGGTAAATAAATGGGTTGTAAGTGATAATGGGTTTGAAAATGAATTCGAATTGTAAATAGAATTCGACTTAGATTTGATAGTGAATTAAAAAGAGGAAAATGTTGTAAAATAAAAATAAAATAGAGTTGGATTGAAAAATATGATGGTTTGAATTACAAATAAAATTCAAGTGTTATTTGAATAATATGTAATGAAATTTGCAAGTAAATTGGATATAAGAGAAGTGATTATAATAGAAATGGTTTGAGTTGCAAAATAAAACCCAAGTGAATAGAAATAAATTGAGAATAGCCTTGTATAAAATAAATTCTAAAATGAATTAAGTAAGTAAATGAAAATTTTAAAATGGGTTAATTGAATTAAATAATAATTGGATGAAGTCTGATTGAATAAAAAAAAACTAAATCAAGCTGTGATTAGAATTGGATTATCAGACTGAACTTAAATTTGGTGGTATATTAATTTGAAGTAGTTATAAACTAAAATAGATAATCTATTAAGTGAATATTGCCGAATTTGCATAAAAATAATTGTCGCTTGGCGTAAATAAAAGTAATTAAAATTCTATGAGCCGATAGAGATTAAATAAAATTTATTTTTGAACCATTTGAGGTGAATATGAGTTTGTTTGGATTAAAAACCAATTGGATGTAAGAAATTGAGTTGTAAACCATCGAAACTGAATGAAATGGCTTATGAATTGGTTAAAAGGAATTGAATTAGCTTTAAATTATATAAATCGCTTATGGAAAGCGTTTTGGTGCTTGTTGCTTATGATATACATGCATTTAGCTATTGAATATAAGTGAAATACTAATAGATTTTCTATATTTGACACTTACATATTTAAATCGAGTAAGTACAAGTACCTGAAGGCCGTTTGGCTGGATTTGGTTGCGCTATTTGCTAAAATAAATAAGCTGCTTTCTTTAAATGCTAATTAAGGTACGCCTACGCAATAAAATTAGGAAATATGAACTGTTTTTGCTTTTTCCGACCGTGTGGGTCGATGCATATATATTTATATCTCTTGTCAAATTACAAAAGCTCCTCCATACGAGGAGACTCTACCAAAAAATTTCCAAAATTTTCGGAGTTAGAAATTTTTTGAAATTTTTTGGGAAAACTTTGTTAACGACAAAACAATTTCAAATTGAAAATTTAAAGTAAATTGTAGATGAATTAATATGAATCAGTTTTACTTGAAAGATAAAATTTAATATTCAAATTTAAAGTAATTAAAATCGTATGAAGTGGGGAAAACTAGTTTGAATAGAAATGGATACGAAAACTTCTGTAAGGAAAAGTATGTAAAGATTTGAAAAGGCTATGATTGGATATTATTGCTAAGTAGGTTATGCAGGTATTGAAAGGGGGAAAAGAAAGTTGGATTTGATTCCAAAAGATAAATGTGAATTGTCCGACAAAAGGTATGTATTTAAGTTTCTGTATGAAATTGGATTGGGTTTTTGATGTAGCCACTTGGCTTTTGTTTTCTTCTGGAATTTAGGATCCCGTAGAGGCCTTTGTAGTTGTACCGAGCTAGCCGCGCAAAGGAGAAACTGACAAAAAATTTCGGAAATTTAAGGAGTTAGAAAATTTTTGAGAAAATTTTGATAATACAAAATTTGGTTTTAAATTGAAATTTAAATGATTGAGCAGAAGGGTATTGATTGAAACTACAGGAGGTTTTGGGTAGTTGGTTAAGGTGATAGTGGGTCTTTAATAAAAGATAATTGATAGGATGTTGAATTGTGAGTGTTGGGAGGAAGGTAAATGGGTATTGGTCAATTCTTCCTAATTAGTAATTTCGGGGACGAAATTCTTTTAAGGGGGGAGGAATGTGATGACCCGGAATTTCTAACCATTTAAATTTGAATAGTTAATTGATTTTAAAATATTTAAAAGTTAATTTTAACTTGAATTCAAGATATCAATATTTGCTTGATAATTAAATCATTGAATTATATAGTTTAAATGTTGAAATTAATAATTGAAACTGGGTAATTTGCTGAATCTAAGATTCTAAGCCTGTTTAAAATAATTTGAAGGCTTATAAAATTTATAATGATAGTATTGAAGATAATAGAATTGTTGAAATTTAAATTAAATGTGATTTGTTCAATTTTAATAATATATCGTTTGAATCGATATTTAAAAATAGCCTTCCGAGGCACAGTCTTACAATTCGACGAAAACAGTTCCATTGGATCCGTAATAGTTAGTTATTATCGGATTTCAATTTTCGTAGCAATCGGAGTTCTCGTTTGACCCTAGCAGCTCAAAACGCTTAGCAATATTTAATCAATTTAATTTAAAATTGATCGTTTTCTTCTGTAACTCACGCATATGATTAAATTAGCTTTCGAAACACGTTCCATTGTGTTCGGAATGTGGGTAAGTTCTTATAAACGCCTAGCGGCACTCTTAAGAGGAGTTCAAAATTGTAAATGGCATTCAACGGGGCATCTTGAAAGCTCTATATATATAAAAAAATATAAAATAAATACTCATGCTCAACAAGCCATCTCCAACCCTACAACTTACCCGTCCCTTCTATAACCTTCAACAACAAATCATACTTAAAAAAAAGGGTAATCATGTCGAACCGAAAGAAAACGCAAAGAAAAAAAATCTTCCTGAACGAATTCAATTCGGCAATATATAAAAAATATAAGGGCCGAAGCCTTCACTTTCTAAATCGAGTAGAACTCGAGATCGAGAGGGGGATTTCGCCGTCATGTTGTGCTCGAGCGAGTTCGAGGGACGCGTGGAGGAACATCGCGATTGGAGGGAGTCGTGACTGAAGCTAGGGTTTGTTGGCCCGTCGTAATGCGGCGCCGTGTGTTGTCGCAGCCAAGGAGGTGGGGCACTGGGAACTCGGAGTGGATTGCGATGTCGTCTTGGTTGATCGAAGGATGGTGGCGGCTCAGTTTGGGGGTTGGGCTAAGGTACGATTAGGGTTTTGGTTGTGATGATGGAGAAGCTCGGCAGCAGTGACAGTGCGACCGTGAGGAGGAAGCTCGAGTTAGGGTTCTGAAAGAATTTGTGGTGATATTTTTGTATTATTACTTTCAATTTTGATTTATTTAAAATAATACATATAGGAAATTATAAGTGAAAGCAGAGAGAATTTGCAGTAAAATGAAAAACCCATCCTAGTTTTAATTGTATATATATATATATATATATATATATATATGTAGATGTATTTGTAAGCCGAAGAAAATATAATAAATAAACAAGTTTAAATAGGAAACTTTTGTCAGAGAAACATTATTTGTACAGAAAGATTTGAAAAAAAGAGAGAGAAAATATAGAAATTTTGAATGTTGAGTTTATATAAAATTAGAGTTGGGTATCTCTATGGATTTTTCATAATATTTATGCAGTTTGAAATGAAAAAAATAAATAAATATACATATACATATTTTTGAACCTATTGGTTATTTTAGAATAATGTTTTATAGTGGTTAACTTGTTTGAAATTAACTTATTTAATTATTTTAAATTACTACGAGGTTATTCAAAAGGAAATTAGTTGAAATTTAATTATTCCTTAAAATTTAAATCAAAAGATAAATTAAATAAGTGAATGATAATAAATTGCTTGATTTAAAACTCAAGTGTTAATAAATTTATATAATATTTATGCAAGGTCCGAATCCTGATGGAAACAAGCTGGGTTGTAGTGAATTGAAAAAATAAAATAAATAAAGGTGAGTAAATCTCACTCTGTTGGATTTCAATTTAAATTTAAATAGTTGGTTGAATGGTTGAATTTATTTGATATGCACTGTGAATTGATGATCTGGTGATTTTGGTATTGGATGGTTCTCGAGTTAATGGTTTCTTAACTCGAAGTATTGGGAATTTTAAGAGGTTTTAAACTTAAAACAATAAATAAGAAAATGTTTCCGTTTAAAAGTTACTAACGGCTTAATGATTTGTGATACATTAAATTAGTAGGATAATTAAAATGGATAATTAATTAATTTAATTAATTAATTAATGATTTGGGTTATTTAATTCAGTAATTAAAGGTGTGAATAAATAATAAATTTAAGTTGTAAGTTAATTAACTAAGTGTAAATAATTCAGAATAATCATTTGATGGTGTGATAAATAATTACTTAATGTAATTAATAAAATATAGTTACTTTGTGAAGTTTATCAAGAGATTAATTAGGATAATTAATTAAGGAGTCATTGATTTATTAATGAAGTAAATAAAAGAATAGTTAATTACATATTGAGATTAATCGAGAATGATTAATATTGGAATTGAATTAAAGTAATTAATTTAGATTAGAACAAATAAAAATATAATTGGAAATCATTAATTTATATAATAATTGATGTAATTAAAAATTGATTAATTAAGATTAAATCAATTCAATAAATAATGACTTATGAGAAATCAATTACTAAGTAATTAAGAATTAATATAATTAATATAGACAAATAACTTATGAAGTAATTGATTTATTTATAAAGTAATTAAGATTACTTATTGATTTTGGATGAAGAATAATCAATATCGAGAAATTAATTAAAGATGATTACTTGAATGAAATTGAAAAAGAATTAATCCATGGTGATTAAACAAGATGGAAATTGAAGGTTGTCTAATTAATTGATTTGGAATTAATTTAAGGTTAAATGAAGGAATCTAAATGGTAGAGGTTAGAAATTCCATTAGAATCAACCGAGTTAATTTGGAAATGATCAAATTTGATATGAATGATGGAATGGTATTGGATGCTTAAATAAGATGATATTCCTGATATGAAATGTTCAGTACTTCATTTTGATAATTTGGGTTTGGATGACACAAGTCTCGAAGAGACTGGGGTCGGGTATTAGGCAATACCCGAAACCACTTCGAATATAGATTGGTATGTGAAATTCATATACTGGAATGAAGTGATTAAAGGAAAGTGGACTATTTAAATCTAAGCTTTGGTACTTAGGTAATGGATGTGTGAAATTAGTTATGTCTATAACATATTGTGCACTTGTAAAATTGGTTTGAGTTACCCCAGGTTTTTTATAAGTTGATTTCTTTGGTATTCCATATTGGATGGGTTTACTCACGCTGGTTTCCAGCCTGACCCGGGTGTTACTTTGGTGTAATGCTCGGGTCAGACCGAGTATTGCAGATTTTCATGTATGTAAGTTCTGGAGCTCAGGAGGCGAGCTGGATAGCAGGAGCATATAGAATATTTCCGCCGTAATTATATTATTGTTAATCCGAGACATGATAATTTTATATATTCAGTGACTGTATATATGTGAAACTCTTATGTATATTAAATATAAGCGACAGATATAGTATTCCTTTGTAAACAGTTATTATTTATTTATTATATTTTATCTGCTGCGAATGTGAGATGTTATTGATTTTTCTTCTTCTTCTTCTTCTATCTCTTTCTTCTTTTTCGTAACTATCTGGAATTTTCGGCTTCGAAAATTTCGGGTCGCTACATATAGCATGGACTTTAACGTCGTTTGTGTCATGATCCTTTGAGTTATTGGCCTCATTGTCACCATTATTATGCAGTCTGTTTTTTGAGTATAGTAGTTTGAAGAGAAGAAAAGTGATAAATGTTGAGAGCATTGACGGGAAGCCCTCCTTCCTGCGTCGAAATATTGACTAAAAATTTAATCAACCAAGGAAATGCGATTGTGAGTTCATATTAGTAAATGTTACTTACTAATACCGTATTTAAAATGGAAAAAAGAGAGAGAAAATGAACAATAAGTAAAGAAAGACACAAGGTTTAGAGTGGCTTGATCAAAAATGATCTATGTCCACTATGGTGGTAATTTCTACTGCTTTTGTGTTTTGATTACAATTGTTTGTTTACAAGTGATAATAATATATGCAATAAAATGAAAGTTTCATCTTTGTACAAGTGCATTCAATTTTTTATTTATAATAGCCAAAATCTGGTTCGGACAGTTCAAATATGTATATGTATTTCTATGAATCCTTACTGTCGTCAATGGCACTGAATGGTTCAAATGCAGGGAAACTAGGATGTCAGATAGGTCGAATGTACTGGATGATGGCCAGTTGGCGAATCGTAGCAAATCATGTCGTTGTCAAATAGGACGACATGAGAATAAGGAGTTGTTGAACAGTGTGCTGCCACCATGTGGATACTGAAGGATGAGAAGTGGTCACTGTAACAGACTGCGATTTTCGTACTTCCGAAAATCCGACATCGACACTCACTTTATCGACTGCCGAGAAATCGAAGGCCGAAAACCGAGATGTTATGGGTTTTAAAAAAAGAATTTAGGAAAAGAAAAAGAAAGAAGAGTAGATAAGAAGATAGAAAATAGAGAATAGAAAAGAAATTTGAAAACAGAGAATTTAAAAATAGAACAGAAAGGAAACAAGAACGGGACAGAAGAAACAACAACAGAATCTCACAATTCGCAGCGGAACAACATATAATAATAAATGAATAATCTTTAAACAAAGAACTATATCAGTTATTACATTTCATTTCATTCCATTACATCATATCATCAGAGTGTACAACATCATACAACAACAAACAGTGCAGCGGAAAAAGAAATACTATATACTAGTAATATGCCATGCCATCCAGCTTGCCTCCAGCAACTCCAGAATATCCAGAATATCCTGATAAACCTAACTCTTAACTGCCCGTGTGGAAATTGGTGGGCACCCAGAGTTTAGGAAGGAAAACAATAAACTCCGAGTCAGTCATGTGACTGGTGTGAGAACTCAAAACAGTTTATTTAACTTTAAAATCAAAAGAGAGGAATATTTTTTTTAATCAATTCGCAATGCTTTTAAAAATGAGACTACCATAAGACCTCCCACCACACACACAATGCAAACGCAGACTTGGAGGAGATTTCTTCTTATGTGAGTCAAAGATGCTTGATACGCATTTAAAATAACATTTGATATTATTACTAGTGCATAGTGTAGAACAAATCCTTTCGAAAGTAAAGATATAAATCATAGCCAGCATAGGTACCATTATATTATGCCTACTATAGCTACCTCCTGAGGAAGCAGGTTCTACAACTAAAACCGTACAAGTCTCGTATTGTTTCTTTGGATTTCCAACGAATGGTCAGGCTAAGGAACTTCCTACTGCCACATGGAAACGCCTCTGGCTGGACGTCCCCGAGAACTTAACCAGCTCTCTGCCAACACAAGGCCGGGTTACCTTTATCACTAGGTAACTACTACACGAATATGGCATCCCCCGGTCCCATCGGACCTTTAACCGAGCGCTCGTCACCAACAACACCACACAGAAAAAGATATAGTGTATCAACATGAGTAAGTATCTGGGCTCCATACCATGATACCACCCTTTCCAGAAGGAAATGCACATACCCTAAAGGGAGCTACCCCTCATAACCTTGCCGCATCATTCCTGTTTTGACCATTACCGGGATGTGAGGCTCGACGAATTCACGTCCACAAAAACATACTTTATACAAAAGCCATGCTTTGGGTCAACAAATGATCAACATAATGATCACTAAGATAGACGATCAAATAAATGATCCTATCACAATAATCAACACAATGATCATTTCAGCATCACTCAGCATGTCACATTACCAAAATGGGATATATTGCTGATAACTTCAACTATATAACCTTTGAGCTCGTACGTCTCAAAGAAGGGTGTTAAGCAAAGAATAAATTCTCCGCCACCAACAGAAATATATTTGAAAGAAATCGGCTTTATATCTCAAATTGTAATGTCAGGCATACAATCCATACAAGTCTGTTCCGGGCTCGAACAGAACCGAAGGCACTTACAAAGAAGTCCTTGCAATCCGGATATTCACAATCCTGATCAGATTCACCATCACATATGGAGAACTCAATACCGTAGCTACTCGGTGCAGAGTCAATCGATAGTTCATCCTATCACTCTTGCAAATACCCGGTCTTCAACACCGATCTTCAAATGCAATTCACAACGACGTATCACATATTCGGAGTGGGTTATACGACCCCATGGTCCTTTCCCGGTTAACCCGAATAGTGAGCGCTTATTCAAGAATAAGTGTGCATTCAAATTCAATCAATTCACGTCAAATACCCATTCAAAGGGAAATACTGATAGTCGGTTATTGAACTATCACTGGATATGCACACATCACCAGATTCCAAATAATTTTCCAAATTATTTATTTTCCAAAATATCCTTACAAGATATATAATTTCAACACTTCAAAAATAAATCAATATTTATTTTTTTAACCAATTTCACTTTTCACATATAAATTCCATAATGAATTTATATTTCAAAATATTCGTGCATATACGATTTCAATTATTCATTTTCAATTTATCTTCAAAAAGATAAATTCTTTATATTCACTTCACATTGGAAAACATTTCCATACTTATTAAAAATAAGTAATTCACAAATCTTTTTATTTTCAACACTTACAAAATATTCAATATACATAGATCAAATTAAGTATATATTTCATTCTATTAAGAAAATCCTTTCTTAAACATATCTACTTGGGCCAAAACGAATGTTGCGTAAAACATCGTTACGACAACCCAAAATCACTAGTATAGGGATTCGAAATTAAAATAGATATATAAATCCCAATACTATTCAAAATTATTTCCTTTCGGAAATCATTTACTATAACAACAGTGTTATAGTCCACCATTTCCTTTCATTTCTCGAAACATCTATTTCAACAATAAATGTTGAAATCTATGGTTTCGAATCTCAACATATTTAAAAACATCGTTAGATTGTTTTAATTCTATTTAAAATATCACATTCAAAAACATTTCCTTTAACGTATTATTCACTATTCAAAAACGTGAATATACTATGTTAATGAACATCATCCTTTTATTCATTTTAATTCAAAGGATTATTCACTATTCAAAAATGTGAATATAACTCCATTAATAGGTTATAACAATTAACTTATCAAAATAAGTCGTTTGCGAATTTATAAAACAACGTTTATAAATTCCATTTCTATTTATTTATAAAAACTTCTTTTTTTATAAATCCTTTTATTAACATATTCCAGTTTATAACTCAATTATAAACTAAACGTTCACATTATAAGTTAATTACTTATAAAACGATTATTTTACAAAATCGTTCTTTTTAAAGACTTTTCAATTTATAAACCTTATAATTTATAAGATTTATTTATTTAACCAAATCTATTCTTCAATTAACTTCACAAATTTATAATCTTACTATTTATAAATTTCATTTATAACTTCACAGTTTATAATTCTATAGATTTCATTCATTTATGAAATTCACTTTCACTACATTCAAACACTTATAAAAACTCGTTTTATAATGTCTATATTTCAATTTATAAATATCCATTTATAAATCTCTAAATATAAATCAGTTTATATTATTATTCTAAAACGTCTTTAAATTCCTTTATAATTTCATCATTTCGATTTATAAAATAATCAAATTTTATAAATCCTATATTTAAACTTTTATCATATATTCAAAAATCCAATTTAAATTATTTTATAAAATCATTAGTTCCTTTCATTTCTCGAAAATCGACTTTTAATCGTATTTCTAAAAATCAACTTTTTAACTATATTTCACAAAAACCATAATTTTTATAACTTTAAAAATTATAACGTTTATTTATTTATAATGGATCAATTCCAAAAATATAGTATATTTTCAAAATCACTTTTAAAATCATTTTAAAATCCCAAAATCTGGGTCCAATGATGCTACACACCAAATAGTCAATCACGACTAACAACGATATCATATATCGATATGATAATCCATCAAATATCAAAATATCTGAAATAAAATAAATACTGTTGAGGAATCCAGTTGGATCCCTCCAACCTGTTTCCTGCATCCAAAAACATTAGCACAATACCAATTTCGCTCCAGTACGAAATTATCGCGGTACATGTTCTTATTAAATATTATCCGCTTAATAACGGCGTAATAGGGTCTCATCCGCTAAACAAAAAAATGCGGGAAATCAACAACTGCAATATATACATATGCCAATATATATATATTGATATTATATATAATACCAATTTCACTGTTTATGAAATATTCGCGGTATATGTTTGTATTAAATAACATCCGCTTACTAACGGCGCATAATGTCTATTTCAACAATCAATAATTTACAGTCATCATTCAAACATGCATTCAAATATTTTAAATCTAACTATTTAAAATAAAATCGAAATCTATTCGATTGAGTGAGAAGTTCTCACCTTGGTTTTAAATTTCCGTTTTAGCTTTTATTTCGAATAAAATTAAACGCGCGTTTAATTTTACCCGAAATTCTCACTAACTCCAAACGACTCCAAACCAACTCCATTGCGTAGTGCTCGTCCATACGATTCCAACGCAACTGAGTTTGCATTTTTTCGACCTCGTATGAAAATGTTATGCATTTTACAAGTTTATACACGTTTTATATAAACTATTTATAACTAAATTAACAATTTTAACACCCAAATCAACCTGGGCCCTTGGATCTGCACTGCTCAACATCAGGCCACACGTTGCTTCATCTTCCTCACGTCCCCTACAGCAGGCCAAACACGCACAACGCAAGAACCCATCATCATAAACTAGGTTTTAACTTTACTCCTCCTACACTCGACGAAATCCGATCAAACCACCTTCATTTCGAAGCTCCTCACCCCCTCTATACTCGGCTGCAGTAGCATGGAGTTCGGCCTCATCATGGCCTGGGAATTCGTGCCCAAACGCAGCGCCTTCTCGAACGATTTGCCGTTGATCCGTAGCTCCAATCTCAATCTCCACCGTTGAAAACGTAGATCTCGTCGTGCTCTACCACTTTGTAGTTGAATGTTTTAGCCAAAACTTGATGGATTGAGAGATCAAAGGGAAAGAATGTTGAGCATTTCTGGCCATTGACTTATTAGGGCCGGCTACAAATTGGAATTAGGGTTTTTATCTTTTTTTTTATTTTAGAGTGAGAGCTATTTATAAAGAAAGCTAGCGTAAACACTATTCATCCCGGGAATTCCGAACTCCGATTTAGACGCCGTAACCAGCGTACCTAGGGTTTATCCCGCGTTCCGGACACAATGAAACAAGTTTCGGAAGCTAATTCGGAAGTATGTGCGAGTTATGGCTGAAAACGCTCAATTTGAATTAAACCGATTTAAACCGATTTCTAGGCGTTTTAATTTGTACCGGACAAACGGTAAATCCAAATGACTTGAAATTTGAAACCTTACAATAATATCACATTACGGATCCGATGAAACTGGTTTCGTCGAAATCCGAGACTTTTTGAAAAATGGCTATTTTGACTCGCCAAATTTAAATTAAAAACGATTCGATGCGTTTCGAGCTGCCACGATCAAACGATAACTCCGATTGACACGAAAATTGAAATCCGGTAATAACTAACTATTACGGATCCAATGAAACTGGTTTCGTTCAATTCTGAGACTGTTCAAAAATTGGCTATTTTACAGTCGATTATTTAATATTAAAATATTCAATTTTCACAAATTAACTTTTAATTCGATTTTAAAAGTTCTAAAATATCATTCTAACTCCCATATGATAAAATAAAATTTTCCAAATTATTTTCAATCATATTTAACTCAATTTTTAATTATTTCCATAATTTAACATATTAAATTATCGATTTAATTATCCAATTAAATCCAAAAATTCAAATAAAATTTATTTGACTTAAAAATTCACTTATAAATATTTAAAATTAAGTAAATATTCAAATTTTAATTTCTAAAAATTCTGGGTCGTTACAATCTTTCCCCCTTAAAAGAATTTCGTCCTCGAAATTACAAGTTAGAAAGGTTACAGAATTTATTAATTTTCCAAAATTGATAGTTAAACTTCTTATAAATCTTTACTAAGTTTTCCAATCATACTTAGTTATCTTTTCAAAAACAACTACTATTGTTTAACTTTCAACTCCAAAATCAAAGTTAAAGTTTTCAAAATTTTCCAAATTTTCTCAAAAATATTCTAACGCCTTAAATTTTCGAAAAAATTCGCCATGTCTCCTTTGCGCGGCTCGATCCGAAAAAAATGACAGTATATATATCACAAATATACATCTCATCAAGTAATGAGGCATCCCGCAGGGAAAAAAGTGTAAAAGTACGATATTTAATCCGAGATATGTACCTTATATTTTATTAGCGAGCATATACGGCTAATATAGCGCAAAAGCGAACTCCAAATGCGAAGCAAACGCGATCCGCACCTACTAAACACTCAACAAACAACATGAGAACATGCACATATGCAAATAGTATCAATATACAACATATAGCAACATAACTATACATGTCACATAGCAAATGCAACAATAGCAATATATATTCAACCATCATCCAATTACCATTCAACAAATTCATAACCAATATATTCATTCATATTTTCATTCATATACAATGAATTGGTTTTCACTTTAAATCACATTTGATTTGTTTACATTGGATTTTATCAACATTCATTCTCAATTTTAATTAGTTTACATTTACTAATTTAAATCCAATTCACTTTCAATTCTATTCAAATTTATTTACTTTCCATTTGAATTCAATTACATAGCTTTCAATTTCATTAACACTTAATGAACTTATATACAATCAATCAACAATCTTATAACATTAGATTTTAATGAATTAACACTTACATTCATTATTTCATATCAACTTTATTCACATTCAATTGATTAACATTCAATCCATCCATTCAATTCAATTACAAAGTTGAATTCTATTACATAACTCAAGTTCATATTCATTTAATCCACTTGATTATTTACTTCGATACCAAAATCAACTTAATTCAATATCTCTTAAGTTATATTCCATTTAACTTTAAATTCACTTTTATTTACAACTCATATTAATAGATATATCCATAAAGTTTCACTTCTTATGTATATAAGTTTATTTCACAATTGTAATTCACTTTAATTATAACTCAATTCTTATAATTCTTTTGCTTATACAATTATTCTTTTATTTAGATTATTCAAACAACCTAACAATCAACTTATATACACTTTAATAATTTTGAAAAATTATTCCTTTATATATAAAATATAATCAAGGTAAAATTATTTCATTCACCCAATTTAAAAATCGATATTATGTCGAATTGTTCTATTCAAGTGTTTAGAAACCCCTTCGGCAAAGTTGTACATACCGTGCTGAGGAAGGTTCATATGCCACTCAATAAACCAATCATCACAATATAAAACAATTTCATACCACTAACAAATACGCTCTCATAGCTATTATTACACTCAAACTCATTCTAGAGTACTACTGACTCTATCTCTAATGAGTAATACCCTACAGAACCATGGTTGTCGCTTAACCATCAGCTCTGATACCAAATGTAACAGACTGCGATTTTCGTACTTCCGAAAATCCGACATCGACACTCACTTTATCGACTGCCAAGAAATCGAAGGCCGAAAACCGAGATGTTATGGGTTTTAAAAAAAGAATTTAGGAAAAGAAAAAGAAAGAAGAGTAGATAAGAAGATAGAAAATAGAGAATAGAAAAGAAATTTGAAAACAGAGAATTTAAAAATAGAACAGAAAGGAAACAAGAACGGGACAGAAGAAACAACAACAGAATCTCACAATTCGCAGCGGAACAACATATAATAATAAATGAATAATCTTTAAACAAAGAACTATATCAGTTATTACATTTCATTTCATTCCATTACATCATATCATCAGAGTGTACAACATCATACAACAACAAACAGTGCAGCGGAAAAAGAAATACTATATACTAGTAATATGCCATGCCATCCAGCTTGCCTCCAGCAACTCCAGAATATCCAGAATATCCTGATAAACCTAACTCTTAACTGCCCGTGTGGAAATTGGTGGGCACCCAGAGTTTAGGAAGGAAAACAATAAACTCCGAGTCAGTCATGTGACTGGTGTGAGAACTCAAAACAGTTTATTTAACTTTAAAATCAAAAGAGAGGAATATTTTTTTTAATCAATTCGCAATGCTTTTAAAAATGAGACTACCATAAGACCTCCCACCACACACACAATGCAAACGCAGACTTGGAGGAGATTTCTTCTTATGTGAGTCAAAGATGCTTGATACGCATTTAAAATAACATTTGATATTATTACTAGTGCATAGTGTAGAACAAATCCTTTCGAAAGTAAAGATATAAATCATAGCCAGCATAGGTACCATTATATTATGCCTACTATAGCTACCTCCTGAGGAAGCAGGTTCTACAACTAAAACCGTACAAGTCTCGTATTGTTTCTTTGGATTTCCAACGAATGGTCAGGCTAAGGAACTTCCTACTGCCACATGGAAACGCCTCTGGCTGGACGTCCCCGAGAACTTAACCAGCTCTCTGCCAACACAAGGCCGGGTTACCTTTATCACTAGGTAACTACTACACGAATATGGCATCCCCCGGTCCCATCGGACCTTTAACCGAGCGCTCGTCACCAACAACACCACACAGAAAAAGATATAGTGTATCAACATGAGTAAGTATCTGGGCTCCATACCATGATACCACCCTTTCCAGAAGGAAATGCACATACCCTAAAGGGAGCTACCCCTCATAACCTTGCCGCATCATTCCTGTTTTGACCATTACCGGGATGTGAGGCTCGACGAATTCACGTCCACAAAAACATACTTTATACAAAAGCCATGCTTTGGGTCAACAAATGATCAACATAATGATCACTAAGATAGACGATCAAATAAATGATCCTATCACAATAATCAACACAATGATCATTTCAGCATCACTCAGCATGTCACATTACCAAAATGGGATATATTGCTGATAACTTCAACTATATAACCTTTGAGCTCGTACGTCTCAAAGAAGGGTGTTAAGCAAAGAATAAATTCTCCGCCACCAACAGAAATATATTTGAAAGAAATCGGCTTTATATCTCAAATTGTAATGTCAGGCATACAATCCATACAAGTCTGTTCCGGGCTCGAACAGAACCGAAGGCACTTACAAAGAAGTCCTTGCAATCCGGATATTCACAATCCTGATCAGATTCACCATCACATATGGAGAACTCAATACCGTAGCTACTCGGTGCAGAGTCAATCGATAGTTCATCCTATCACTCTTGCAAATACCCGGTCTTCAACACCGATCTTCAAATGCAATTCACAACGACGTATCACATATTCGGAGTGGGTTATACGACCCCATGGTCCTTTCCCGGTTAACCCGAATAGTGAGCGCTTATTCAAGAATAAGTGTGCATTCAAATTCAATCAATTCACGTCAAATACCCATTCAAAGGGAAATACTTATAGTCGGTTATTGAACTATCACTGGATATGCACACATCACCAGATTCCAAATAATTTTCCAAATTATTTATTTTCCAAAATATCCTTACAAGATATATAATTTCAACACTTCAAAAATAAATCAATATTTATTTTTTTAACCAATTTCACTTTTCACATATAAATTCCATAATGAATTTATATTTCAAAATATTCGTGCATATACGATTTCAATTATTCATTTTCAATTTATCTTCAAAAAGATAAATTCTCTATATTCACTTCACATTGGAAAACATTTCCATACTTATTAAAAATAAGTAATTCACAAATCTTTTTATTTTCAACACTTACAAAATATTCAATATACATAGATCGAATTAAGTATATATTTCATTCTATTAAGAAAATCCTTTCTTAAACATATCTACTTGGGCCAAAACGAATGTTGCGTAAAACATCGTTACGACAACCCAAAATCACTAGTATAGGGATTCGAAATTAAAATAGATATATAAATCCCAATACTATTCAAAATTATTTCCTTTCGGAAATCATTTACTATAACAACAGTGTTATAGTCCACCATTTCCTTTCATTTCTCGAAACATCTATTTCAACAATAAATGTTGAAATCTATGGTTTCGAATCTCAACATATTTAAAAACATCGTTAGATTGTTTTAATTCTATTTAAAATATCACATTCAAAAACATTTCCTTTAACGTATTATTCACTATTCAAAAACGTGAATATACTATGTTAATGAACATCATCCTTTTATTCATTTTAATTCAAAGGATTATTCACTATTCAAAAATGTGAATATAACTCCATTAATAGGTTATAACAATTAACTTATCAAAATAAGTCGTTTGCGAATTTATAAAACAACGTTTATAAATTCCATTTCTATTTATTTATAAAAACTTCTTTTTTTATAAATCCTTTTATTAACATATTCCAGTTTATAACTCAATTATAAACTAAACGTTCACATTATAAGTTAATTACTTATAAAACGATTATTTTACAAAATCGTTCTTTTTAAAGACTTTTCAATTTATAAACCTTATAATTTATAAGATTTATTTATTTAACCAAATCTATTCTTCAATTAACTTCACAAATTTATAATCTTACTATTTATAAATTTCATTTATAACTTCACAGTTTATAATTCTATAGATTTCATTCATTTATGAAATTCACTTTCACTACATTCAAACACTTATAAAAACTCGTTTTATAATGTCTATATTTCAATTTATAAATATCCATTTATAAATCTCTAAATATAAATCAGTTTATATTATTATTCTAAAACGTCTTTAAATTCCTTTATAATTTCATCATTTCGATTTATAAAATAATCAAATTTTATAAATCCTATATTTAAACTTTTATCATATATTCAAAAATCCAATTTAAATTATTTTATAAAATCATTAGTTCCTTTCATTTCTCGAAAATCGACTTTTAATCGTATTTCTAAAAATCAACTTTTTAACTATATTTCACAAAAACCATAATTTTTATAACTTTAAAAATTATAACGTTTATTTATTTATAATGGATCAATTCCAAAAATATAGTATATTTTCAAAATCACTTTTAAAATCATTTTAAAATCCCAAAATCTGGGTCCAATGATGCTACACACCAAATAGTCAATCACGACTAACAACGATATCATATATCGATATGATAATCCATCAAATATCAAAATATCTGAAATAAAATAAATACTGTTGAGGAATCCAGTTGGATCCCTCCAACCTGTTTCCTGCATCCAAAAACATTAGCACAATACCAATTTCGCTCCAGTACGAAATTATCGCGGTACATGTTCTTATTAAATATTATCCGCTTAATAACGGCGTAATAGGGTCTCATCCGCTAAACAAAAAAATGCGGGAAATCAACAACTGCAATATATACATATGCCAATATATATATATTGATATTATATATAATACCAATTTCACTGTTTATGAAATATTCGCGGTATATGTTTGTATTAAATAACATCCGCTTACTAACGGCGCATAATGTCTATTTCAACAATCAATAATTTACAGTCATCATTCAAACATGCATTCAAATATTTTAAATCTAACTATTTAAAATAAAATCGAAATCTATTCGATTGAGTGAGAAGTTCTCACCTTGGTTTTAAATTTCCGTTTTAGCTTTTATTTCGAATAAAATTAAACGCGCGTTTAATTTTACCCGAAATTCTCACTAACTCCAAACGACTCCAAACCAACTCCATTGCGTAGTGCTCGTCCATACGATTCCAACGCAACTGAGTTTGCATTTTTTCGACCTCGTATGAAAAAGTTATGCATTTTACAAGTTTATACACGTTTTATATAAACTATTTATAACTAAATTAACAATTTTAACACCCAAATCAACCTGGGCCCTTGGATCTGCACTGCTCAACATCAGGCCACACGTTGCTTCATCTTCCTCACGTCCCCTACAGCAGGCCAAACACGCACAACGCAAGAACCCATCATCATAAACTAGGTTTTAACTTTACTCCTCCTACACTCGACGAAATCCGATCAAACCACCTTCATTTCGAAGCTCCTCACCCCCTCTATACTCGGCTGCAGTAGCATGGAGTTCGGCCTCATCATGGCCTGGGAATTCGTGCCCAAACGCAGCGCCTTCTCGAACGATTTGCCGTTGATCCGTAGCTCCAATCTCAATCTCCACCGTTGAAAACGTAGATCTCGTCGTGCTCTACCACTTTGTAGTTGAATGTTTTAGCCAAAACTTGATGGATTGAGAGATCAAAGGGAAAGAATGTTGAGCATTTCTGGCCATTGACTTATTAGGGCCGGCTACAAATTGGAATTAGGGTTTTTATCTTTTTTTTTTATTTTAGAGTGAGAGCTATTTATAAAGAAAGCTAGCGTAAACACTATTCATCCCGGGAATTCCGAACTTCGATTTAGACGCCATAACCAGCGTACCTAGGGTTTATCCCGCGTTCCGGACACAATGGAACAAGTTTCGGAAGCTAATTCGGAAGTATGTGCGAGTTATGGCTGAAAACGCTCAATTTGAATTAAACCGATTTAAACCGATTTCTAGGCGTTTTAATTTGTACCGGACAAACGGTAAATCCAAATGACTTGAAATTTGAAACCTTACAATAATATCACATTACGGATCCGATGAAACTGGTTTCGTCGAAATCCGAGACTTTTGAAAAATGGCTATTTTGACTCGCCAAATTTAAATTAAAAACGATTCGATGCGTTTCGAGCTGCCACGATCAAACGATAACTCCGATTGACACGAAAATTGAAATCCGGTAATAACTAACTATTACGGATCCAATGAAACTGGTTTCGTTCAATTCTGAGACTGTTCAAAAATTGGCTATTTTACAGTCGATTATTTAATATTAAAATATTCAATTTTCACAAATTAACTTTTAATTCGATTTTAAAAGTTCTAAAATATCATTCTAACTCCCATATGATAAAATAAAATTTTCCAAATTATTTTCAATCATATTTAACTCAATTTTTAATTATTTCCATAATTTAACATATTAAATTATCGATTTAATTATCCAATTAAATCCAAAAATTCAAATAAAATTTATTTGACTTAAAAATTCACTTATAAATATTTAAAATTAAGTAAATATTCAAATTTTAATTTCTAAAAATTCTGGGTCGTTACAGTTACTGCGTAGTGTCACTTTGTTAAATAAACATTGTCTCATATGCCAAGGATTTCGACGGAATAGTGTTGAGTCGTTTATTTTTAAAAGGGTGGCTATGCACGTTTGACAGAAGCCTGCCGAGCTAAGACAAAACAAAAAGTATGGGGCATGCATGCCCTCGAATAGGTTGCGGGGTGAAGTAGACTTAGGGGCTCAAAAAGTAGAGTGGGAGAGCATTCTTCATTATGCGGACAAATACTCTTAGATGAGCAACTGTCCTACTAAGGGCACTGGCTGGTTTGGCCGTTGTTCAAAGCTGTTAGTCGCTGAATTTCATGGTCTTTTACGGGCTGCACAGGTATTTGCAAGGATGATGGGGTGGGCAAGGTGATGCCGAGACAATACGAGGTGAGGCAAGCGCATTGAGAGTCCGGCGAACCGATCTGTCTATCTCTTTGCGAAAATATCAAGCAACATCACGGATCGATACCGATCCATAGATTTGCATATTTTATCTTTATTTCTTTCATTAATTCATTGCGACTTTATGGTTTAGCTTTCTTTCATGCCTCAAAGCCAAATTTCTACAGCTTTTCATTGAGAACTTTAAAACTTGATGGATTGGCACTGATCGATGTGCTTAGTTAAAATTCTTTCATTTTCCTTTGCAATGGTAAAGGTGTTATCACTTGTCATTATTGTAATAAGAAAGGTCGCATACGCAGCAAATGTTATGCTTATAAAAGAGATCAGAAAAAGGCTGCGTATGGGGATACTAGTAGTGAGCACATGCAGGTTTTGCTGAAGGTACCGATAGTGATGTTTCTTGTGATGTCTTGTTTAGTGAAAATAAGCCTTGGTAGATGGATTCGGGAGCCAATTTTCACATTTGTAGAGATGTAAATTGTTTTTCTTCTTATGAGAAGAGTGTTGACATGATTAGGACAGCAAATGGAGAAGAGCTACTGAATTGTGATATTTGAGCTATTCGATTTCGTATGCATGATTGTATGGTTAGAGAAGTCTCTAGACTAAGACATATACCCACTTATTCGCATAATCTTATTTCTCTCGGTCAGTTGGATTGTCGTGGTTGCACTTATGAGACCCAAGGTAGAGTTTTTAGAGTGAAGAAAGGTGGCCGTGTAAGGATGAGAGGAGTATTGGAAGAAGGAAACCTTTATAGCTTGGTTGGTTCTGTAGTCGATAATGGAAAACGAGTGACGGTTGAAAGACCTAGTTCACAGCAAGATGGAGAGGTTAATGTGATCACTGCTTATGATTCTAGCATTGAGGATCATATTTAGACTGGGGTCTTCATGTTGATGATGCTCAGGTGATCGATGGTGATCAGGTGATGGGCTCAGATCGAGTGATAGACGAGCGTCGAATTGCAAAATCCACAAAGACAAGACGAAGATCTTTATGGTATTACAAACGTTTTTGAGACCGGATTTGTGTGGTGCACCTCATGTGGGAGACGCATCACATGCATACGGTGGTTGAAGCTTGTAATTTAGTGTGGTTGAGATATGGGGATTTATGATAGATCTAGGTATGACATGCTTGATATGTTGGAGATATGTGATTTTGCATCAACGTGAAATGTTAAATTTTGATGATACAAAATCACAAATAGAGGGAAATAAATATGCAAAATAAAGAAAGATAAAATTTTCTTTCCTCAATTAATAGACATATTTGAGTATGTTTATTTCTCTCTATAATTGGCTAATCAAATTATTTTTTGTCATCTAATGTTGACTTAGGCATTAAGTAACTGATTATATAAATAGAGACTAGAAGATAGTGTAAAAGTGTGGTGAAAAATCTATTTGCTAATTTTCTCTTCTTCATCCTTGTTCTTTTTCTCCAACGATTTTAGTCATATAGATATTTGCCTCCTTTCTCAATTTGAATATTGACTTAATGGTATTTTGTTTACTTTAGCTTTGTTCTATTAACTGTAAACAAAATTTTGGTGAATAAATAAAGTGGGTGATTGAGTGGAATATTTTGTGTTATTGCGTTTTGATTTCAATTCCATCTTGTTTTCAATTCAAGTTATTTCTTTGTGATTTGGGTGACAAAGATCCGTTGATAAAAGCTTCTGCAAAGCGCTACTATTTTCATAACATATAGTTGATATAGGTTATTTTTTGATATGTAACATGTATTTTGCAGGAGTTTTTTTGTCCAGAATTCCGTTATAAATTTTATTTTGTTGTAAGATAATATACTTAAAGTAGGAACTTACGACGCACCATTTAATCCAACAAGATTTTCCCGTACTTTACATCAAAATATTGAAGCTAATCTATCTAAATGCCTTTGATGGTATAGCTATATTGAGCGAAGTGTATATAATAAATTGTTGTTCAACGTTATTTTTAATTTGTTTTAATTTAGAAAAAAAAATTAAAAAAATAACTTTGCCAAGGATCAAACCCATAATCTTTGATTTTGTAGACCAACATCTATCCTTGAACCACAATGTCACTTATTTTAATGCTTAAATCATAAAGTCACATTCATAATATAATATTATATACTACAGTTTAACTGATAAAAAGAGACAGGATGTTTTGGATTACGACATTGACATGATTCCCATTCTTTAATTATTGTTTTGTTTCCTATGTGTTATAAATATTTTTCTCAGTTTTTTTATTAAAATTTCTATTATAGAGTGGACTTGACGAATAGATTAAATATTTAAAGCTGGAAATAGTGATTAAGGATGTCAATGTATATTTGAAATATTTGAAATCCATTCACATTCGTATTTGAAAAGTCAATAAATATCGAAATCTAAAAGAATCAGTACACATGTGGATATGTCCAATTTTTTTTACTTATGCTTTTAGATTTCTGTTTATGAGCAGACGGACAAAAATTTGATATCCATTTGATATATGCGACTGCGGCTGCGACTGCGACTGCGAAGATATGTTATGCTAAAATGGTTAATATGAATATGAATATGAATATGACTCTATATGTATCTATATCTTACCCAACCGTTACAAGGCCCAGTTATGAAGCTCTAATTAGGCCAACAATTATCTTCATGATATAAATCAAAATATTAAGGTTATCCTTTTGAATGCCACTGCCGACCCCACGTGTTTGAAAATAATAGCTTAGTTGTTGTTTTATCCTTTTGAATGTCATTAATAGGTTATAGTTATATTGGGCTAGGTAGGTAAAACAAATTGCTAATCAACATGATTTTGGATTTATCAGTATAGTTATTTACAAGACGCAATGCAAAGAGGTACAATTTTTTTCTTTAGACTTGACGTATGTTGTGTGCCTTTTTAAATAAATACACATGTACTAATTTTTTTAATATACTCATTATACATCACAATTAGTTCAACATGATTGATAAAGTTTGTGTTTCTTTTACCAAATGATATTCAACAAAGATTTTTTATCATTTTGCAAAATTATCAAGTATAGTGCTATATGAATAGAGTGCAAAAATCAGTTTAGAAGTTCAACCTGAGTTTGAATTTATTGTAGTTATTTATGGGCATTGTAACCTTGACGAACTACACATGCTTTTTTGATCAGTACACTTATTAAATTATTTTGTATAATTATTATACATCATCATTAGTTCAACAAGACTAGCATACTTTATATTGTTTTACTGAAATATATGTAACAAAGTTTCTTTACGATTTCATAAAAAATCTTCTTATTTTGAAAATTCTATTTTTTAAATAAATTCTATTACATTGAAAAACCTCTAAAGTAAAATTTGAAAATAATCATAAAGAATCTTTGGAGAAAATATGATTTCTCAGAAAACGTCAAAACCTTCAGAAAAAAAGATTATTTTTTATGAAATGTCAAAAGTTTGCAAAAAATATCAATTTTTTTGCTGCACCTTCCCTCAAATCTCGTAAACTAGTTGCTTAATATATTTTTAAACAATTAAATATAGATCAAGTTGAGATATCATAGTTTAATAAAAAAGTCTCGGTTTTTATGTTTTTTTATACTCAGATATTTTGAAAAATATTATTTCCAAGAAAGTTGAATTTTTATAAATGATTCAACTTTTAGAAAATAATAATTAAATATCAAATAATTTTTCTTTGAACTCAAATGTCGTAGAAAGGTTCAAGCCGTTTTAAAAAATATATTTAAGTTTTCCAATTTTTTTTAATTTCTAAGGAAGTTTGTAATGTCTTGGAAGACATTGAAGAAATTTTAAAGAGATTAAAGATCCAATTAAAATACAAAGAAAATTTAAAAGGTTAAAGTAACTCAAAGTGTTGGCAATTATCTAAAACATGTTATTCAGTAACAATAAATTTTCTAATCTTAAACTTTGAAATTAACAAAGCAAAAAAAAAATATCATTATATATAATATTACAAATATCTACTTAACATGTACTAATTCTTCAAAACTTTTTGTGGTTAGGATAAATTAAAATAGTGAAAAATACAAAATTAATACGACTGTTAAATTATCGTTACCATTGGTTTTGATAATTTTTTACCGCTACATTTATCGTTAGCTGTGGTAAATTTACTATTACCATACCGATAGCATAGATATACCGATATAGCAAAATATTGGTTACCAATTGTTTGATATTGGTGTGGTAATGAGAATTTACCATTATCATAACATCCCTAATTGGAATTGTGGATTCAAATAAGCATGTTATATATAAATATGTTCTCAACTATAATTTTAAATGAGTTTGTATCAGCATGTAAATTGAGAAATGAGAGAGAACCGATCTGAAATGGGATTTAATTTATAATATTTTAAGATTTCTCATAACTATGTGATAGACATTTGTTTCTGCTAATAGTTCTAGCATGTACTTATTTTAGGATGAGGAAGAGTTTAGTAATAAAAACAATCCTTTTCTTTGAACGGACTTGAATGTTTCTAACAGGTTTGCGAGAAGCATGGGCCTAGCTTATATGATTTGTTAAGAGAAATGGTAAATGCCACTCTGGTTGATCTTCCTAATTTGAGTGCCTACTTCTGGATTCTGTAGCATTTCTATGGATCATTTTAGCTTCCTCTGATATTTAGTATAGGTTGTAGCATGTCTACGAATCATTTTTGGTTCCTTTGATATTTAGTATAACCTTTATTAGAAATGTTTGAGGGTGGCATAGGCGATGCTTGTCTTTTTCTTCTCTTTTTACCATTTATCATTGATGTACATGATTGTGACTTTTCACACTGAGCTGAAGCCTGACAATATTCTTGTGATGTCTTCTGATTACGTAAAGGTTCCATGTAACATTTCCTGCAACTTCAAAATTCTTGGGTTTTTGCCATGTCATATTGATACAGAGGAAACTAGCATATTATATGCACTTCAGATGTTTGCCTAATGAGGTGCTATGAAGTTGACTGATTTCAGCAGCATTGCATTAAGAATCATGATCATGGGTCCATTGTATTCAAATGCTAAAACATCATCTTTTTTTTTAAATTATATATTTTGAAATATTCAAATGCTAAAACATCATCTTTTTTTTTTAAATATTAAAAACATAATTATAATTTCGAAACATAATTTATATATAATTTTTTAATTTTTTATTCATTTTTCCAACAAAATAAATAATTGAATCTTATAATATGATTTAAATGTTTAAATACGTATATATATACATATATTTTATATATTCTATGTGTGTGTATATATTAATTATTCAAAATAAAGTATAAATTTATATATATATATATGCAATATTTTATATACATAAATTAAAGTATATAAACATATATTCGGACAATATATTAGCTAACATGTCTCCAGTGTAAATCCCATCATTAATACACGAGCATGTTATACCTTACACGGTTTGTTATGTTATACATGCATACACATATATATGTATATGATACATGTGTGTGTGTGTGTATAATATAATATTAAAATATTATCATTTCATAAATTTTAATAAAATAGCGATTTTATTTAAAAGAAATATAAAAATATCCTTAATGAATTAGATTTCATAAGCCAATAAAGAACAAAAATGGTAAAAAGATTGAAATTCATCCATTTCTTCCACTACAGGCTGCTCCAGTTCCAACAAAACCAAACACCACTTTAGTTTTCTGAAACTTAAAATGTTTTAGAGCACTTAATTAAATGAAAACAAGAGAGCAATATTTTTTAAATGAATGCATGATTTTCGTATGTTGAAACAAAGGTATTTATAAAGTTAGAAAGTTTTTGCTAATGTGTGTGTATATGTATCAATGTTTTGAAAATAACCTACCTCGATATTCGCCTCAAGGAGCGTCTCAAGGAAAGGAGAAATAAAATGCTTCGACTCTTTCTCAAAAAAAGCGTTTTATCTTTGAAGCTTGCGCTTTAGCAACTTAAAGTGTACAAAATGTACAAAACATACGCCTTGCACGCCTCAAACCACTAAGGCATGTGACTTAAGGATTTACTTTACCTCCAATTGAAGATATTTGCACTAGTAGAAGTTGTAAAACTTCAATTATCTAATAGCAAGCAATTTTTTTAAGAAAATGAAAGTGTTTTTATTACTTTTCAAATTCAATGTCAACATGATTATCATTTTTTAAAATAATAGAGAGCTGCATAATGAATTTTCTCAAATGCTATTAAATAAAAGTTTTAAATTGTCATCACCGAACCTTTGAATAAATTATGCATCTCGATTTAAATTGGTAGAATGAAAAATGAATAAAATAATTATTTGCATGATTTTTTTACTATCATAGAGATCTATTCCACTATAACCGACCAAATATCGTTTTCAAAAATCCAAATTATTTTTGAAGACAAATAAAGGAAGAAAAAATAAAACACATACCATTGCGGAGCTGAAAACTGAACACGAATTCTTCTAACATACTAATAAGGATTGAATCCAGTGCTCAAATTTTACTAATTTATAGTTTTAATTATTTATGCTTTATGAATGAATAATAAAAAATGATTAGGTCTGAACTCTTTAAGTTAGGTGTCTATTATTTATTTATAGTTTTATAGAATTAATTGTTAACCTCTATTTATTAATTAAAATTAATTATAATAAAACAATAATAACTTAGGCCTCCATGTTTACATGAAAAATATACGCCTCAACCTTTTGAGGCTTACACCTCATGAGAAAAAGAATGCCTCTTGTACGCTTTTACGTTTTAATACTTATATGTGTATGTATGTATATGTATATTATCTGAACAACAAGAAGTTAGATTTGTTAAAGGTCAAAATTATTCTACAAGGCACTTGCACAGTGTTGCAGTTTGGGTTCAGGAAATTTTGATGGTTCAACTTATAGGTGTGAGATGTTTTTGTTGCTTACAGGTTATGCTTAGAGATTGAATTTATTTGGACATACTATACATAAATATCATTAAATTAACAAATTCAACCTATAGATGTGAGATATTTTGAACATTCTGTAGAAAATTTGAATTATCTTGGAAAAGTAACGAAATTCTATGAGAAGAGTTGAACTCCTTTCTGAAAAATTAGAACTCTTTTGACAAATTGAACTTTCCATTGTATTGTGCTTTTTTAAATTCGTGCAACCTTTTTTCGATTTTATCTATGATGTGTGAATTTGCAACCATCAAAAATGGAAGGTTACTGAAACACACACCAAACATGTAGTATTGCATAATTGTGAACAAATATAGTACAAGAACACAAATGATAATAAAGTAGTTTGTCTTCATAAATGATCGGGGTAATGTCGAGCTGTACTATTTGGTTTCTGTAATTTGAGCTACGCCTGGTCCAAGTTATATGGAAGTTCACTTTTTTATTTTTTATTTTATTTTTAAAGCTCATTATGTAATTTTAGCTTAATCAAGATGTCAATTCCAGATGTAAGTATTTTATTGGAAAAAGAACAATGATCCGACATAAGCTGGAATTAAAATTTACATTTTTGCAACCGATCATGCGAATGGTGATACCAGCATCTTATTACATTTGAAAAAGGCGAATTGGTACTACTGCAACAGTTGAAAAGGTAAAATTATCATCTTAGTCCCAAATCGCAAAATTTCAGTGAATAATTCTCTGTACAAATATCAGGTCATCACCTGATCGATTGCCTAGCTCAGTAACGTGAGCTTGTGACAAAGTGAATGAATGCTGTGTCATGTTGTACTTCACCCTGAATAGGATGCCCTAACACTAAAAAGATTTACTTCTGATGATTCCTATGTTGATATTGCTGCTGAACTTGCAGAAGTGGCCACATTCTTGTGTTGAATTTGATGATTCAAATATTCGTTAAAGAGGAAATAAATTGATTAGTTGATTTAATCAAATCAATTAATTTAGTTGATATATGGAAGGATATTTTGAAGGAAACTAATTAATTAGTCAATCAATTAGTTAGTCAATGTATATCTTCTATATGAAGAAATAAATTATTAGGCATGAAGAATAAAGGAAAGATATGGAAACGAAGATTATGCCATCTATTTGTACCAAAATCAAATCACGCAAATTGGAAAGATATCTGCGTAATCGGGAAATTGATTTGCTTAATCTCCAAGCAACCATTCATTATCAAGTCTATATAAATGAAGGAACTTTATCTTCATATGAACAAGCAAGTGTAGTATCCACCATTATTCTTTCCTCTCTCTTTTGTACTCTTTTCTTTAGTGAAATAAAAAGTTGTTGGGTCTCCGTGGACATAGGATATTCATATCCGAACCACGTTAAATCTTCTGTGCCTCCTATTTCTGTTTTTTTTGTGAGACAACATAATTCTTTTTAAGTGTCATTGGTATCTAAATAGGCAATACTAGATTCTGGAAAAATAACCGCTTCCGCTCAATTAAAAAAAATTCGCTACAGTTTGGTGTCAGAGCTAGTATTATTGCTCCTGTTTGGATATTAATGGCTACTTCTAGAAAGTTTGTTGGCAGATCTGGTGTCAATTATGGAGTAACACGTTTTGACGGAAAAGGAGATTTTGGTACTTGGAAGATGAAGATGGAGGCAGTATTGAAGAAGGAGAAGACTTACAAGGTTGTTTCTGTGCCTGAGAAATTGAAAGGTATTGATGAAGCTTATTTGGAAGAGATGGAAGATGAAGCTCTTACAACAATACAGTTGAGCCTTTCGGATGAAGTTCTTAGAGAATTCTCTCAGAAGAAGACGGCGAAAGAACTATGGGATGCATTATCGGATGCATATCAAGACAAGTCTCTCACTAATCGGATTATTCTTCAGCAACAACTTTATTCGTTCAAGATGAAGCCTGGAGCTGATCTCATAGAGCATGTAGATGCTTTGACGACTTTGATTATGAACCTGAAGGCAGCGGAAGTTGATATTACTGATGAGGCTCAAGCTGTGATCCTCTTATGTTCCTTGCCTAAGGAGTATTTTGCTTTTGTTAATTCCATGTTTATGGCCATAGTAAATTTAGCCTGTCTGATGTAAAGGCTGGTCTTCATAATGAAGTATTAAGAGGTAGATTGGCGAGCACTAGCTTAGATAGTGATACCGAAGGCTTATCTTTTCAGAGAGGTAGAGGCCAAAGCAGGTCGAAGAAAGGTGGAGGAAGGAATTATTCACGGTCTCAGTCTAGGGGGCCTAAGACTTTGACTTGTCATTATTGTAAGAAACCAGGGTACTTCATAGCATAATGTCCCAAGCTTGAAGGTAGAAGAAAAGATCCAAAGCAAGCCTCAGCTTATACAGCAGAGAAATCAGATACAGAAAGTGACACCGATGTATTTATAGCTTCTGTCTCTTCTGAGAAGAGCAACTTATGGCTGATTGATTCTAGCGCATCCTATCATATGACACCTGATAGGAACTGCTTTTCCACTTACCGTGAAATTGATGGAGGAGAATTTCTGATGGGTAATGATAATTCTTGCCGTATGGTGGGTGTTGATAGCGTGATGATTAGGATGTTTGATGGTGTTATTCGTACGATCACCGATGTTAGACATGTACCTGATCTGAGGAGGAGCTTGATTTCTGTTGGGGCGTTAAGTAGACTTGGCTTGAAGATTGTAGTGGAATGAGAGAAAATGAAGATATCGAAGGGTCCCATGATTGTTATGAGAGGTGTGAGGGCAAGAAATCTTTATCTATTAAAGAGCACTACTGTAATTGGTGAATCGGCTTATGTTACATCTGTTGATTCAGATTCTTCCAGATTATGGCACTTACGGATGGGTCACATCGGTGAGCGCAGCATGGATGAGTTGAGAAAACGAGGATTGATTGATGGAGTTCATCATTCAAAACTTGGTTTTTGTGAAGGGTGTGTTCTTAGAAAGCAGACGAAGATTTCTTTTGGTATAGGAGAGCATAAAGCAAAAGCTGTCTTAGAGTATGTTCATACAGATATCTGGGGTCCCTCCCCTTGTCCGTCTTTAGGTGGACCCAGATATTTTGTTTCATTTATAGATGATTTCTCTCATAAAGTATGGGTATACTTTCTTCAGTCAAAGAGTGAAACCTTTGCTAAGTTTCGGAAGTGGAAATCTATGGTTGAGAAGCAGTCAGGGAAGAAATTGAAAGGTCTTCGTTCAGATAATGGCGGTGAATTTGTATCACAGGAATTCATCGATTATTGTGAGTCTGAAGGCATTAAGAGGCATTACACCATACCAGGAGAACCCCAGTCTAATGGAGTTGCAGAAAGGATGAATCGGACATTATTGGAGAGGACAAGATGCCTTAGACTGACTGCTAAATTGAAGAAGGGATTTTGGGCTGAAGCTTTATCTATGGCGGCTTTCCTCATCAACCGCACACCTTCCACTGCCATAAATATGAAGATCCCTGAAGAAGTATGGAAAGGAGAGCCTGTTAGCTATTCATTTCTCAGAGTGTTTGGTTGCCCAGCTTATGTGCATGAGAGCAAAGGGAAGCTGGAACCTAGAGCTCGCAAGTGTATTTTACTAGGGTATAGGAGAGGAGTGAAGGGATATAGGTTGTGGTGTTCTATTAGCAAGAAGATCGTTATAAGTAGGCATGTGACTTTTGATGAGAAGGCTATGTTGAAGGTGGAGCCTTCCTCATCGAATGACAATGAGAGGACATGTGAAGAATACCAGACACAAAGCAAGTCATCTGTTGATTCTTTCCATAGACGTTCAAATGGTGTTTCCGATGACACCGTGGTTGATGAGGATAATATCGATGTTGCTACAGAGGATCAAACTCAAGGTGGAGCTCATTCGAAACCTAGGCCTGTCAGATAAAGAAGAAAGCCTAAGTGGCTTGATGAGTTTGTTGGATTGAGCATCGAAGATATTAATTTCGATGATATGGCAACATATGCTTTGAATGTTATCCATGATGAGCCCTGTGATTATAAAGAAGCTATCGCATCAGTTAACAGTTCCAGTTGGTTAGTTGCTATAGAGGAGGAGATTGAATCATTGCAGAGAAATCATACATGGGATTTGGTGCCTCTTCCCACCGAAAAGAGAGCTATTGGATGCAAGTGGATCTATAGAGTGAAAGACGGCGAAAATGGTAATCTCAGATACAAGGCAAGGTTAGTCGCAAAGGGTTATGTTCAAAAGAAGGGGGTAGAGTATCATGATATCTTTGCTCCAGTGGTTAGGCATACTTCTATTCGTATTCTTTTGGCATTAGTTGCTCATTATGATATGGAATTAGAGCAACTAGATGTCAAAACTGCATTCTTGCATGGCGATCTGGATGAGGAGATTTATTTAAAGCAGCCTGAAGGGTTCATTGATAGTAGCAGGCCAGACTATGTTTGCAAACTCAACAAATCTCTATATGGACTGAAGCAGTCTCCTAGACTATGGTACAAGAGGTTTGATAAATTTATGCTTTCACAGGGATACTCCAGAAGTTTCAAAGACCAATGTGTTTATTTCAAAAGATGTGATGGTGATATGATTTATTTGTTGTTATATGTTGATGATATGCTGGTTGCATCTCGGAGTATGGTCAGAATTAAGGAGTTGAAAGCGGAGCTCAGTAGGGAGTTTGACATGAAGGATTTGGGAAAGGCACAAAGAATATTGAGTACGGAGATAAGCAGGGACAGAAAGCGGAGAGAGTTAAGGCTCACTCAAGCGCAGTACATTGAGAAAGTCCTCGCTCGATTTGGAATGGAGAAAGCTAAACCGGTTGGCACTCCATTAGGCTCTCATTTTAAGTTGTCAAAAGACTTATCTCCCTCATCGGAAGAAGAGAAAAGGTATGTGGATGATATACCTTATTCTAGTGCTGTTGGTAGTCTTATGTATGCGATGGTGTGTACAAAACCAGATTTGGCCCATGTAGTGGGTGTTGTGAGTCGATATATGTCTAACCCAGGCAAAG
This sequence comes from Allium cepa, assembly GCA_030765085.1. Classification (NCBI taxonomy): domain Eukaryota; kingdom Viridiplantae; phylum Streptophyta; class Magnoliopsida; order Asparagales; family Amaryllidaceae; genus Allium; species Allium cepa. The sequence continues at coordinate 570,769,588 of CM060937.1, read as the reverse complement.
AGCATTGGCAAGCTGTGAAGTGGATTCTTAGATATCTTCGAGGCACTTCTTCGGTGGGCTTGTTATATGGTGGAGTGGATGGTGACATCTTTCATAGAGGATACTGTGATTCTGACTACGCTGGGGATAGAGATGCTAGGAAGTCAGTGTCGGGCTATGTTTTTACACTTGGCATAGGCTCGATTTCATGTAGATCAAAGCTGCAATCTATCATAGCTTATCGACTACCGAATCAGAGTTGATATCGATTGTGGAAGCAACAAAGGAAGGATTGTACTTACTTCAGTTGTTGGATGATCTTTCAATGGTGCAGCGGACAGTAGAGCTATTTTCAGACAGTCAGAGTCCGATTCATCTTGTAGAAAATCAAGCTTATAGTTCACGGACGAAGCACATTGATGTTAGAGGTTTCTTTCTTATGCTTGAGGAAGAATGAAGAAATATCAAATTGTTGAAGGTGCGTACTTTGGATAATCCTTCAGATATGATGACAAAGTCACTTCCTAAGGACAAGTTTAAGCATTGCTCAAACTTGATCAGTTTGATACCTGTTACTTGAGCGCCATGGGGCGCTAGACCCAACAACTTATATGTTGATTACTTGATGATAAGGTGATGAAGAGAGATTGTTATATTTGAATCAAGGTGGAGTGTTGAATTTGATGATTCAAATATTCGTTAAAGAGGAAATAAATTGATTAGTTGATTCAGTCAAATCAATTAATTTAGCCGATATATGGAAGGATATTTTGAAGGAAACTAATTAATTAGTCAATCAATTAATTAGTCAATGTATATCTGCTATATGAAGAAATAAATAATTAGGCATGGAGAATAAAGGAAAGATATGGAAATGAAGATTACGCCATCTATTTGTACCAAAATCAAATCACGCAAATTGGAAAGATATCCGCGTAATCGGGAAATTGATTTGCTTAATCTCCAAGCAACCCTTCATTATCAAGTCTATATAAATGAAGGAACTTTATCTTCATATGAACAAGCAAGTGTAGTATCCACCATTATTCTTTCCTCTCTCTTTTATACTCTTTTCTTTAGTGGAATAAAAAGTTGTTGGGTCTCCGTGGACGTAGGATATTCATATCCGAACCACGTTAAATCTTCCGTGCCCCCTATTTCTGTTTTTTTGTGTGAGACTGCATAATTCTTTTTAAGTGTCATTGGTATCTATATAGGCAATACTAGATTCTGAACAAATAACCGCTTCCGCTCAATTAAAAAAAATTCACTACATCTTGAACAAGGTATTAGTTATCAGAATCATGCATTAGCTTCGTATTTTAACTGGTTTTTTATATTCCACTGATGTTTTTTATTTTTGGTGAAAGTAGTTTTGGTGTTGCTTACATCTGAATACGTATTTTTTCCTTCAAGTTAGTTGATTATTTATGTCTCATCCATTTGTTCTCTGGCTGGTCACAGAGCAGGAAAAACTCCTTGCTCTTACCGCCCGATGGATAACGGGCTGCTGCATTCCATTCCCTAAATGGATTCGGTAACAGTTCTTCACCAAACCATCAGTTTTCCATCTAATTTCTTTTCTCGTATTTTTTCTCACAATCTGATCTCTTCTGAATATGATGCTTATGTGGAGACACCGATGATTATTTACTGTCGTACTTCGCCCTGAATAACATGCCCTAACACTAAAAGGAATTACTTTTGATGATGCCTATGTTGATATTGCTGCTGAACTTGCAGAAGTGGCCACATTCTTGAACAAGGTATTAGTTATCAGAATCATGCATCAGTTTCCTGTTTTAACTGGTTTTTTATGTGCGAGTGATGCTTTTTTTTGTTGGGTTGCATTTGTACGAGAAATTTGCATTGCGGGTTATTGTGCATGCGTAAAAGAAGAAATTTATGAAGAGTTTGTGGGAAAAGATAGTTGGGTAGTTGAACTTTTTTGAAGGTAGAATTCACAACTTACCACTATTGATGTTAAAAGTAATTTTGGCGTTGCTTACATCTGAATACGTATTTTATCCTTATATTTTAGTTGACTATTTATATTTCATTGATTTGTTGAACACCCATCACTATCATGAATTTTGAAACATTAAAGTTTTTTTGATTCCATTTAAATTTTTTTAGCATTTGGTCGGTTTGATATTTCTATTATCTTGAATTCTAGAATATAATTTCTAATTAATCTACGTGCTACTATAAAGTTTCTACTGTATTAGATCCAGGGACACTTAGCTATGTTTGGAGAGAGTTTTGAACTAGTACCAGTGCCTATGGTTGCAAGGTATGCATCTTAATGAGGTAATAAAACATAGTTTACAATTGTTCTTCCTTTGACTCAACACACGACTTTATAAGTTCTATGATCACATAGTTGATTGATGTGAAAATTTGAGGCATGGATTCAAACAATTTTTTTCTTTATATTCTTTTTATGTTTTATTATTATTCATGACATATGACTGGCGAAGAAAAGAGAACACAACCTCAAACTTGTCAGAAAGAAGAGCTAAGTTTGAATGTTTAGGTAACTTAGTTTTGTGAAAATTGGAAATATGCAAGAGCAGTTGAACAAATGAAAGCAAGAGTCGCGGAATCTTGGAAATAAATGCACAATTTTAGAATTTTGAAAGAAAGGCTTGTATACAGTTTGAAAGTTGTATAGAACAATAAATTCGAATCTTTTAAGGTCAAATTTATTTCCCAACCAGATGATATGCTAAAGCTATATTGCAGTTTGGGTTCTGCAAACTTTGATGCGTCAGCATATACGTATGAGATTGTTTGCTTGCATATAAGTGTGAGATGATTTGCTTGCTTGTTGATTATACTTAAGGATTTCATATGCCTGTGTAATGTTTAACACGAATCAACATCCCACTAAAAGCTAAAACTTGCAGAGAATCACAAACACGCACACAGTGAACATAATTACCCTTGCGAACATAGAGAAAAAGTTAAAATACTATCAGAGCCAGGTTTCGATCATGGAACCTGTGGGTTATGGGCCCACTACGCTTCCACTGCTCCACTCTGATTGCCAATAAAATGTAAGAATTGCATTCTTTGGAATAATATGCAAGCTGCTTCTAAATTCTATCCCAAAGCAGATCATCTTGTATTGTACAGTGTAGAAGATATTTCTTCCACAAATTCACTAAACTGTATTATCCATATATTAATTGTATGCCTCCTCATATCATTACCTGTAGCCAAATCAGTCCGAGTTTGATATTTCAATATATCTCCTGCATATTCGACATAAAATAGTTTCAGACTTAAAACAAACTCGGGTTTTCAAAGTAAAGTTGTTTTAAAAGCGTTCAGCAAATACTTATAAATATTTGAAGTTCTGAAAGACTTATGTGTGTCATTATAGTGATTGTTTACACTGATCTAAGATACACAGATAAATAGTATAAGATGGTCAAGTGAATATTTTTAGTATTTCTTTTCTTTTCACATTTGTATCTCCAAAATCAACCTAGTATTGCCAGTGGCACTACAAATTCTTAGTAAGATATGTCAGGAATATTACTATTTTTAAGCATTGTATCCAGTGTCACCAAGTGTACATATATTGTTGTATATCTAATACCGATCCCATATATGCCTGCATAAGCAATGCCCGCTTGGTTATACTGGAGAAAAGATTTTATTGCGATATATTTACCTACTAGTATGTAGCCCGTGCCGATGGCACGGGTTCAGGTTTTGCTTAACATAACCTACAATATAATGTGTTGGATATACAATTTGATCGGTGCTAAATTTATTCACAATATGATCAGTAATATATTTTTTGTAGTTTTAAAATGTATACAACATGCACCTAATATTTTTGTTTTCCATTTGTATATAACATGAGTATCAATAGGGTATACCAATAAAGTGAATTCACTCATTTTGAAATAATAAAATAAAAATGGATGGACAGTAAAAATTTAACACCATAAAACTGTCGCTTCTTTTTACAATGACACCTGTTAACTAACAATTACTAAAATCACAAAGATTTAGCTGTAACAATTGTGCTAAACATTTCATCCAAAAAAACTTTTCCTGACAACGTCACAGGTGCGAAAAAACCCTAGCCGCCCCCTAGATTCGCGTTTCCTCTGTTCGATCCCTCTCCCCTCATCGGTGCTGCGCCTACCCATGGCAACGGACCTTCAAGCCATCCGCCCCCCAGATCCCCCTCCCTCAGACGTAGAGCCCCCCCAGGATTCCTTCCGCTAGCTTCCAAGGAACGTAACCCTACTGACAATGATGGCTTCACCATGGTGAGTCGAGGTAAATGGAAACGTACTCCTCCGAATCCGCTTAATTCGCGAACAGGTAACCCTACTGATAAAGACTTGAATCAGAAAACTTCTTATCCATCTCGACAACCCACTGTCATCGATGTTAATAACCCTAGTCAAGGTTCATCATGCCATAATGTTTCCCAACCTCCCCAATCCGCAAACAATTCTGCCCCGAATAGATGGTACTTTTCCACCACAGCCAGTCGAGCTTGGAACGAAGTAGTTAAAGGAAACAATATCCCTGTCAGTATCCCATTGAAGTTCTACCAACCTCGTGAATTAAATTCACTTCAATGTGCCAAAATGTCAGAAGAAGTGGTGCTAAAGGCTAAAAAGCAATGGGATAACGCTATAGTGGTATATGTAGTTGGTCCGAAACCGTATTATCCGTATTTCAAAGAGTATATTATTAGAGTATGGAAACCAGAAGATGAATTCTCAATTTATTCCAAGGAAAATGGATTCTATGTGATTAAATTCAACAAAAAACAAGACTGTGATAAAATCCTGGAAGGGGGTCCTTACTTCTACAACAAAAAATTAATGATGATGAAAAGATGGTCTCTGGGAATGCAACTTAGTAAAGAACTTCTGCACACAATCCCAATCTGGATACGACTTCCTAACCTTCCTCTGGATTATTGGACAGAAGAAGGAATTAGTCGGATTGCCTCAGTGCTTGGCTCCCCAATCAAGCTGGATAAGGCTACTGAAGGCATCATCAAAATAGCATATGCAAGAGTATTAGTTGAAATAAAAAACTCTTTCAAATTCCCGAATAAAATTCCCATAATAAAACTCGTTTTCATATGCCTGTGCAAGAGTATTAGTTGAAGTAAACAACAGCCATAATATCGATGAAACAATGTCTATCCCTCAGAATCTTTCTGAAACACTAGACCAGACAATACCATTAAACCTTCATCTACAACACACCGTTGTTTCAGACACAACACAGAATCTATTAAATCAAACACAGTTGCCATATCAAAATGTTGTAGTTCTGGAAAAAATTACAAATTCAAGTTCAAATATCAATGAATCAGAATCACTCTCAGGTATACAAATTACAAATGCCGACACATATACTCTCCTTCGTGATCCCAGAGAAGAAAGCATAATCCAATCTGAAGTACACAGTCTTCCTGAGTCCACAGAACAAATCACTAGCTCTTCCCATATTACCAAATCCAGCAACACGCGAAAGGTAAGAACAGATGCATCCCCCTTCGAATTTAAAGCTTCAGCAAACTCTAATGTTGTCGATAACCCTGCTTGGCATACCATGGTAAATCAATTAAAAGGAATAAACAAAAATTCAAAAAAAGCGAAGTTATTGGGGATTGCTACTCCCATAGAAAACAGTAGCAATCCCGAAAACAATTTATAGATGGAGTTCCTCTTTTGGAACATAAGGGGTATGAATTCCCCAGCCAAACAAATGGAAATGGTGAGATTAGTAAACAGTAATAAGTTCTCGTTTATTTGCATTCTGGAAAATAAACTCTCGACAAATAATATTGATAGCTTCATGAATAAAATCCACAATAAATGGAAATTTGCACATAATATTTTAGATGTTCAGAAAAGTCGTATTCTAATTATCTGGGATTCCAGTCAATGGTCAAACATTATACTCCACACGAATGAACAATACATCACTGGTATCCTACACAATTATAGTGGACTCAGTGTGATATGTACATCTGTGTATTGTCATAATGATGAAATGAAGAGGAAGGACCTATGGAAATATATCACTGAACAAGCTATGAATATCAAACTGCCTTGGATACTAGCAGGAGATTTTAACTCAATACTATCATCTACGGAAAGAATAAATAATGGTACATATACTGATATGGGAGATCATGAATTTATGAACTGCATAAACAATTCAAGGCTAATTGAGCCAGTGTATTCAGGCAATTTTTATACTTGGAGAGGAGGCCTGCAATTTTCAATACATAGAAAAATAGATAGAGTATTTGTTAACTCTCTATGGACTGAAAAGTTCAAACAATACGGCATACACTTTGCAAATCACTCCATTAGTGATCACACGCCTATCATGATTAAACTAAGTATCCAGAACATGAGAAGAAAGCCCATACCTTTCAAATATAATAACTCGTGGCATCGACAGAGTGGATACCAGAGCATCATCAAACCAATTCTGGCGCAGCAACTCCCAGGGAACGCTCTTTTCAATCTCTTGTGTAAATTAAAAACTGTGAAAGCTAAACTGAAAAACTGGATATCAAGTAAAAGCAATATATACTCAGAATTAGACAAGTTAAAAGAGGAAACAAACGACATCTACAAGCAATTAGTTCGAGAACCTCTAAACAACTATCTAATTGAAGAATACAGCTCGAAAAATGCACAGATCCATGATATAATGAGGAATATTGCGACAGACAATGAACAAAGGATGAAAATAAACTGGTTGACAAAAGGAGATAAACCCACTGAATTTTTCTTCTCAAATATCAATAATATTAAACCACCAAGGGGAAATAAATTCATTCTACAAGAGAATGGAACTTGGTATTCAGCGTTAGAAACTATTGGTGTAGCATCCATAACATATTTCTCAAGTCTCTTTTCATCGCCTACAGACATAAATCAATTTCCAGACATAATATGCAAAAAAATCCTCTCGAAAAATGCAAAAGAAAACCTCTGCAAACCTTTTAACCTCGAAGAAGTTAAATAAGCAGTTTTTCAAATTAGTGACAATAGTTCCCCAGACCGGATGGAATTAACTCTAAATTCTATAAAATTCATTGGGAACAAATCAAGTACGATATATGGAATGCTATGAACAGTATTCTACAAGCAGGGAAAATTATTAAAGAAATCAATCATACATTCATATGTCTTATCCCAAAAAAACCGAATGCAGTAGACGTGACTGACTTCAGACCAATCTCCTTGTGCAATGTATCTTATAAAATACTTGCAAACCTTTTATGCAATAGAATGAAAGTTCTCATGAATGATCTTATCTCCTATAACCAAAATGCTTTCATCCCTGGAAGAGTTATTACAGATAACTCACTCCTCGCTTATGAAATGATAAGAGGTTTCAACAGAAAAAAATCCAATGAATTATGTCTGAAAATTGACCTGCATAAGGCGTATGATAAAATTAACAGAGATTTCATTCATCATATGCTGATTTCAATGAACTTTCCCCTCAGTTTTGTGGATCTCATATATGAATGTATTACTACTCCCACTTTCTCAGTGTTAGTAGAAGGGTCACCACATGGCTTCATAAATAGTTCAAGAGGATTACGACAAGGTGACCCCCTCTCACCTTACCTATTTGCCATAGCTATGGAATACTTGACTATTAATCTGGACATGGAATTTCACAAAGGTATTTTAACCCCCATTATTCAAAATGAACCGGTGATTACACATCTAATTTATGCAGATGACATTTTGATCTTAACTAAAGCCACAACTCAAAATGCCACCTGCATCAAACAAATTTTTCAAAATCTGAGCAACATTACAGGTTTGGAGTTAAATCCCAACAAATCCACTCTATTTTTTAGCAAAGGGGCAACAAATAAAAATCAGATAGCTAACACCCTTAATGTTCATATTGATAAACTGCCAATTATTTATCTAGGCATACCACTATCAAATAACAAACTGAGAAAAAGGGATTTTGGAGGATTAATAGATCAAATTAACAAGAAGTTTAATCATTGGCACAGCAAGATGCTAAACATTAGTGGCAGAGCCGAACTAATTAAAACTGTAATCCACCCAATTCTGCAGTTCTGGCTCCAATTTTCTCAATTTCCACTGACAGTTATGCAAAGAATTGATAGTTTGTGTGCAAATTTTTTATGGAAATCTAAAGCTCACCAAATGAAATGGGAAGAAGTGTGCAGAACTAAAACTGAAGGTGGTTTTGGCATTAGGAAAATTGAAGATATTTCTAAAGCAGTGGCTTCCAAACTTTTATGGAAATTTATCAACTGTAAATCCACATGGGCTAAATGGATGCAAAATAAATATTGCAAAAATGCAAACTTCTGGAATGCTAACACTGACCCTACTGCATCAAATACCTGGAAAACATTACTTCGAGCAAGACAGTGGTGCAAGGGCCTCATTAACAAAACCCATAGTCAATGGGGCTGACACAAGCATATGGTTCGACCCTTGGATCAATGGAACCTCCCTATTAGATGACATTGGAAGGAATAACATGACAGTGATTAGGGGACATAACAAAAAAGTGTCTGAATTGATCTCCAATAATAAATGGAAACAAAACATCAATTATATCCCAACTCAGTATCATCAAACCATATATAATATTAGCATTCAACCACAATTTGAATCAGATTACTGGAATTGGCTACCAAGTAATAATGGACAATTTACAATAAAGTCAGCATGGAATCAACTAAGAAATAAGCATTCAGAATATTTCTGGTTAAAAATCATATGGGGTAAGAGATGCGCCCCCAAAATGTCAACATGTGCTCTTCTGGCCATCCAAAACAAATTGAAAACCAAGGTACGTATTAGCAAATGGAACACAGACATTGACCAACAATGCCACTTATGCGCAAGTCATATAGAAGACAGAGATCATCTATTCTTCAACTGCCCGTACTCCAAAAAGTTGTTGGAAAATACCATGCAAAAATTGAAATTAGACATAAATCTCAACTTCAACTTTATTCAGATTATGGAATGCATAAGTAACAGTAACAAGAATCAAACTTTAGTTAATCATATCATAAACATAGCGTTAACTTCCCTGATTTGGAACATTTGGTGCGAAAGAAACAACAGGATCTTCAAAGGTATTGAAATGCCAACATCAATCAGAAATATCCTGATAAATCATGATGTTAAAACGCTTACGCAATATTTAATCCAAGATAGAGAAGTTAGTAGAGAAGTGAATCTTATCTGCGATAATTGGAACATCGTCAGCAGAACCTCGGTTCTGCCGCATCCCCCCTGACCTGTTCTCCACAATATAGGGATACTTCTGGCACCTCCCCGTGGAAAAAATTTATGTCCTCTTGTGTCTCCAGAACCGATAGATCCATTTGCTTGACATAGGTACCTCTAACTCTCTAGCCATGACTTTTGCTCCCCGTTCGAGACGGAAGTGGTTTCACACTCTTTTTAAGAAGTTTCTGGAATTCATCCTTGTGAAGGATGTCTTTTTCTTTGTTTTTTTTGTTTTTTTCACTACGCCATAGATGGCCTTCTGCAACATTTTTGCAAGGTGTTGCCAGGTAAAATGTAGCGATAGCTATACAATTTCGGTCCTACTGCAACGTTGAATTTTTGGTGTTGCCTTAGCCATAAAAATGTGTTGCTCTAGCTGAACAAGTGTAATTGATGCAACATTTTTTTATAGTGTTGCTATAGCAGACCTTTGCATATCTTTCGCACCGATCCGCGCCAATCTACCAAGGCAAATCCTACGTTGGAGAACGTGACACCTCATCAATCCGAACACCACTCCTTGATCTTTTAGAGCCGCGAAGAAAAAAAGCCCACGAATAACTTTTTATTTTCATTCTTCTCTATCTTCTTACAAAGGTTCAAGCGTTCAACGATTTCGGTTCGATTAGGGCTTCGATTTGGGGGTTCAAGCTTTGTTCAGCGATTTCGCTTCAATTTGGGGGTTCAAGCATTGTTCACATCACTTTAGGGCTTCAATTTGGATTTTGAGGTATAACACTCTCTCCCATCACTTTAGTGTTTCGATTTAAACTACTTATAAATTCTTAATTCGGCCTGAATTAACAATTCGACTTGTCTAGGTTTCCTCTTGTTGGACACACACGCAAATTTTATCTTTTTATGTTAAAATACTCGTATTCATGATTGTAGTGATGGACAACGAAAACATTTGGATAGAACTTCCAAAGTTTAGTGAAGGATATATTAGCGGGATAAGAGCCTTTATACAAAACGGTTTTTCTAAATTGGCCGTAGGCGATGAAATGACGTGCCCATGCAAGAATTGTAAAAATAGCAAGTGGCGTCGTCCAGATATAATTTATGATCATCTCATCTGCAATGGTCCATCTCCATTGCATGTGAAATGGATTTGTGAGGTTTCTCACCCAAATTTTGGAAGGAGTGATGAAGATATAGACTGTGATGCTGGTGATTTTGGAGATAATCTAGGTGAAATGTTGCACCGTACTCGTGGAAATATGCAGAACTGTGAAGATGAGAATTCTGATGCACCAAATGCTGATGCTAAAAGATTTTATCGCCTTGTCGAAGATGGAAAGCAGCCATTATATCCTGGCTGTTCAAAATTTTCGAGATTAAGTTTTATCATCAGGCTTTATTCTTTAAAATGTATACATGGAATTACAGAGTCTGCAGTTGGGGATATACTAGAGTTGATGAGAGAGGCTTTTCCACAGGCCCACATACCTTTATCTTTTAGAGCTACGAAGAAAATCATTAAAGATTTAGGTCTTGATTACAAAAAAATACACGCATGTCCAAACGATTGCATGCTCTATTGGGCAGAAAATGAAGATAAAGATGTCTGTAACTCTTGTGGTATTTCGAGGTGGGAAGTGGAAAAGAAAGGCACCCGTGACAATGTTCCAGAGAAGTTGATTCACAAAGTCCTGGCAAAAGTAATGCATTACTTTCCGCTAAAACCAAATCTGCAAAGGCTGTTTATATGGAAGGAGTATTTACAACTTATGAGATGGCATTCTGTGGGCCGAAAAAGAGACGGAAAACTTAGACATCCAGCTGATAGCGAGACTTGGAAGGCGATGGATGTTATGTATCCTGGTTTTTCATCAGAAAATAAAAATATCAAATTGGGTGTAGCCTCTGATGGATTCAATCCTTTTCGTACAATGAGTACAACTTATAGTACATGGCCAATTGTATTAGTTAACTACAACCTTCCACCTTGGTTGTGCATGAAGCCCGAAAATCTAATTCTTTCAACACTCATCTCCGGTCCAGAGTCTCCAAAGAATAAAATAGATGTATATATGCAGCCTCTAATTGAAGAATTGAAAGAATTATGGGATCTAGGCATAGAAACTTATGATGCCTTTACTAATCAAAAATTCATGTTACGTGCAAGTGTGTTGTGGACCATTAGCGATTTTTCGGGGTATGCAATGTTATCCGGTTGGAGCAAAAAGGGTAAATTGGGTTGTCCTGTATGCCATTATGAGACTTCTTCAATGTACTTGAAACATAATAAAAAAATGTGCTACATGAATCATAGAAAATTTCTGGATCCGAAACACAAGTGGAGGTTTGATAAGAGGAGGTTTAATGGTGAAGTTGAAATAGGCCAGATTCCGGGAAATTTATCAGGAACAGACATTGAAGAACTGTTGCGTGACTTTGAAAATAATTTTGGGAAGAAAAAGGATTCCCCTTTCAAAAAGAAGTCAATATTTTTCAATTTACCGTATTGGAGCCACAATTTATTGCGACATAACCTTGATGTTATGCATATAGAGAAAAACATATGCGACAACATACTCGATACTTTGCTAAATATTAGTGGCAAGTCAAAAGACCATTTGAATGCTCGTTTTGATTTACAGGAAATGGGCATCAGGAAGGTCCTGCATCCCGTTTTATCAAATGACGACGAACACTTTGAGATTAGGGCTGCCATATTTGACATGACGAATAAAGAAAAAGAAATATTTTGCTCAGTACTGGAGAATGTTAGATTGCCATATGGTTGTGCAGCCAATATCAGTCGGTATGTTCACACGAAGGAAAGGAAAATCTCAGGGTACAAGACTCATGATGCTCATTTTCTACTTCACTACTTGTTGCAATTTGCTGTGAAAAAAACACTGAAGCCTGAGATTGCATTGCCTCTGATAAGATTTGGTGCATTCTTAAGAGGTCTTTGGGGGTAAAGTAATTGATTTGGAAGATGTGAAGAGGCAACAACAAGAAATTGTCGAAATTCTTTGCCAATTTGAGATGATATTTCCACCGGCTTTCTTTGACATAATGGTTCACTTGACGGTTCACTTGTGCAAAGAAGTTGAATACGGTGGACCTGTGCACGTTCGATGTATGTTTCCGATTGAGCGTTATCTAGCTAAACTCAAATCTTATGTGCGCAACAGATCTAAACCGGAGGGTTCCATCACCGAAGGTTACTTGGCAGAAGAATGCTTGACATTCTGCTTAAGATTCTTAAGCGGTGGTGATGCAGTACCTAAATTTGAAAGTTGTCCACAAAATATGGAATATGCTATTGGTACAAGAAGAAATAAAGACGGAAAAGCTATTCATCTAAAAGAATCTGAGTGGATGGCATGTCATCGGTACATTCTATTCAATTGTGGTAACGAGGAAATAGATAATTTAAAAGAGTAAGTTTTTATGTTCTAATTTTATTCTAGCAAGTACTAAAGAATTAGAATATTTCTTTATTGATATTAATACCATCATAATTATTATAGGGAACATCAAGCTTTAATTGAAGGTCATGCAATATCGAGAAGATATAAAAGAGAGAGAGCACATACTGAAGAATTCTGGAAATGGCTGAAGGATGAGGTTGGGAAAAAAGAGGACATTTCGAAAGAGCTAGAAGTGCTTGCAATGGGCCCTAATTGGACAGCTAGGAAATTTAGTGGATATGTTATTAATGGATACAGATTCCATACAAAATATTGAGATGCTAAGTGTAAAACACAGAATAGTGGTGTATTCTTGACTGCCTTGACCACTAGCTTTGCAAGTTCAAAAGATCAAAATCCATTGGTTGGTAATGTTAGTTACTACGGAGCAATTGAAGAAATACTAGAAATTGATTATTGGGGAGAAATTTCAGTGGTTTTATTTAAGTGTTGCTGGTACCAAGAAGAGAAAGATTTGTATGGGATGACTCGAGTTAATTTTAATAGATTGTGCCAGAAATCTGATCCGTATGTTATGGCTTCACAAGTACAACAAGTATTTTATGTACAAGATCAAACTGATACGGCACTTTATAATGTTGTCAAGAAATTGCCGAGGGACTGGTGTGAATTCGAAAATGAAAATGGAAATGAAGATGATCCAGTTTTACATGATATTCAATGTGGTAATGGATTAGGAAATCAAGTTAGTGATGTTAGGTGGTATAGAGATGACATCCCGGCAACACAAATCCTCATTCCGCCTAGCATAGAGGAAACTACCTCTTGATTTCTATGTAGCAATATCAAGTGACTTCTATTTATGTATTGGTTCTTAATCAAGGGACGAATTCTATATCTGTTGATTTTCATAATTAATTTACTACTTTTTAATTACTTGACTACTTGTAAGTTATTCTGATTTTATGTGTTCACTTGTTGTTTCTAGTTCTTTATATACCTGCATACACATGTACTTAATATACATGCCCATATTATTATTTCATATCTTGCTTCCAATGTAAACTCACCATTATGTATCCATTTTGTGTAGGATGGGGGAACTCATGCAGCTCACATTTCATCACAAGGGTGAATTTCAGAAGGCACAATATGTTGGTGGAATCGATACTGTGATAAAGAGGGTTGATCCTGACTACTTCTCGTACACAGTGCTCATGGAGTTTGTGAAGGATGACCTTCAATACACCGAAATAGGAGGAATTTATATGAGAAATGGTGAGAAGGGTGGGTGGAAGTTAGTGACGAATGATGCGGACCTCTCCGAATTAGTCAAAGGAGTTAACAGTGGTGGCAACTTGGATTTTTATATCGACAACGTTTTCGATACTGCAATTGAGCCACTAAAGCAAATGCAGCCGCATGTAATCATGCGGCCAAGGCAGAATTTGGTTACATGTATATATAAATGGATAGTTAATATCATTTACAGATTGTGATATTTTGGTATAGCAAAAAAAATTATTGTGATATTTTGATTATAACATTTAAAGATTATGATTATAATATCATTGTATTGTTGCAGCTACAAAACCAGTGAAACGACAGTATGTGACGGCTCATCAACTACAACAGAACCAAAAAAACAAGAAGTTAGCTGAAGTCAACAGTCCTCGGAAGTCAGCACGGCTGAATAGCAATGCAACTGTGAATCTAAAGTTAGGTGAGGTGAACAGTTCTCGGCAGTCGACACGGCTGAATAATCCAGAACCCAGCGATGCAACCGTGAATCTAAAGTTAGCTGAGGTGAGGAGTCCTCGGAAGTCGGCACGGCTGAATAATCCAGAACCCAACAATGCAACCAAGAATCTAAAGTTAGCTGAGGTGAGGATTCCTCGGAAGTCGACACGACTGAATAATCCAGAACCCAACAATGCAACCGTGAATGTAAAGTTAGCTGATCAGGTAAATCCTCAGAAGATGACACAGGAAAAAAAACCAAAAATCAGCGATTCAACAGTGAATCTGAACTCATCAAGTGTTAAGAGGAAGTTGGAATCATGTTTACCAACATCGAAGAAGAAGATATGGATGAAAATGGCATGCAGGTTTGAAGAATTGTTATTATGATGATCTTATTGTAATTTGAATATTTTGTACCACTCTTGCAGCATACTTACTATGATGTTCCTGTTTATTATATACTTGCAGGATGTTCATCCACCACCTCCAAATGAGTATTCTACACCTCCACTATCTCTAAAAGATTATGAAGTCAAGAGAACTGCTAAGTTGATGATGAACCTAAAAGATTATGAAGTACATAGAGCTGTTAATGTGATGAGGAACAACAAAGTTCTTGCTTCTCTAGGTGTGTCTGCAATTTCAGCTGAACTGAGAAATGCAAACCAAAAAAAAGATAATGGAAAAGAAAAGATTCAAGAGGATGTGGATAGTGATCAGGAATATAATCCGGACCATGAGGAGCATAATGAAGATGATACTTCACAAAGTCCAAGAAAGGTGTGTGATAGCTACATATCTTATTTTTTCTGCTTATGAAGATAATAACTATAAAATCCAATCTTATTTCCTACTTATATATACAATTTAGAGAACTAAAAAAGTTGAGAAGCCCAAGCCTGTTAGTGGACGACAAACTCGTTTAGCTAGTGGTATCGCAAAGGAAAAGGAAAAGTTGAGAAGCCCAAGCCCAAGCCTAAGCCCAAGCCTGGTAGTAAGTTCAACTGAGAAGGATGTTGAAGGAAAAGGAACAATGGCTGATTATTTGGCTCTGCGGGAACGACAAAAGAAAAATGCTGCAAAAGCTAGTGCAAGTGGTATGGCAAATAAGTATGTTGCAGAGAATGTCTTGCCAGACATTGAAAATGAAGAAGTTGAAGCAGGTACTGAATTGATGTGATAATAATATTTAATATTACAGTAGGATTAATATTTAAGTACCGAATTTACATTATGATTTATGTTATTATTTGATGGGACTTTTCATTTTAATTAAAGGTAAGTTCCTAAAGACTCAGAGGTCGCACAAAGATGTTTAATGTTCATACAAGGGCGAATGACAAAAGAGTTGTAATTTTGATGAACCAGTGGTTCCAACCTATTTCAGATGATGACAAAGTAATATCTGAACTGAGCAACTTTTTAGGAACATTGAAAAGGTCTGTGCCACTTACGTATAAATCTTGGTCGGATGTTCCTGAAAAGTTGAAGAAATCTCTATGGGATTATGTTAAGGTAATCTATTATTAACTATAATGTTGTTGAATTTTGCTTTAATAAGTAATATTGATCTATTAACTATAATGTAGCTGGATTTTGATTTATTTATTCTTTTTTATCTTTGATTTATATTTAAGCAACGGTATATTATTCCGGATGAATGTGAAAACTGGGTGTTGAAGTCTATTCGTGACTGTTGGAGGGGGTACAAGAGTCGCATAAAAACAGCTCATTATAAAGCTTATAAGACTGATGAGGAGAGGCTAGAAAACAAGCCGGACAACATCCCAGTGGAGGATTTTAAAGTGCTATTGAGGTATTGGGCAGATGATGAGATTCAGGTATACATACATATTATTTATTTCGCAAGATAAACGAGTTTTTTTTTTGTGAGATAAACGAGTACTTTGTTTATTATGTATATTTTAGCAAAAAGCCCTGAAAAATTCTGTTAGTCGTAAGTCGTATCAAGACACACACACCGCTGGTCCAAAGTCGTTCGCCCAGCTTCGTCATAAGATGGTATGTGATACTTTACATTTTTGATTGAAGAGAGTGTATGCTAAACTATCTATTGAACTTGTATCAGGAGACACCATCCGATGCAGCACTTTTTCTTAAAAGTCGTAAGAGAACAGATGGACGTGAGTATGTGTCTAATCCTCAAGTAATGAATTACAAACTTGTAAGTAATAATTCTGTTTTGTAATAAATTTGTTCTGTTTTGCACATGCTGCACATTGTTCATGTCTTGGTCATGTGCATGCATGCTCATGTCCTTGAAACTGTCCTTGAAACACTTGTTGAACTTGAGTTTCACAAACGTACTAATGGCATAGATGTTTGCTTTGGAAATTGTAATTGAGTATATTGTGAGATTAAGAATTTTGATCCCTTGGCCATTTTTTTCCTTTTCAAGTCGAATGAAGAGGACTTGCTTTTGCGTTTGGCTAGAAATGACACAAAAACTGGAAACGAGGAAATGAATTTGGTTAAAGGGATTACTGACTTGGTTTATATAAAAATATATGTCTATAGTAATACACATATGTGCATAAATAAAATGAATGGCCGTTTGAAGCCTCAGAATCCAGATGACGAAGTCGTAGCTGGCTGTCGACAGAATTGTTTTTCAGTTTTCACTAGTATATATGTTACAAATTGTTTTCTAATTACATGCACATAAACAAATTGTTTTCCAAAATGTGGCTTTCTCTGCATTTGCTGTACACAATCCATATGTAAGCATTTGCTGCATTCTCTACATTTACTGTAGGGTAATTTTGATGTGGCTTTATTTTGTAGGACTTAGTTCAAAAGGCAATGGCCGGTGGAGAAGGAGGAAATACTGTTGAAACAGTAATTTCGAATGGAAAATCACAGGGTCGTCCTTTGCTTATAGGGAGGCGTGCAAAGTGTGCAAAACAATCAACCAAGGCTCTAACAAATGCTTACGTACATGACTTAAGGCAAAGGCTTGTCGAAGAAATGGAAGCACAGCTAGAATCCAAGGTAAATAAGAAGGTACAAGAGAATTTGGCTAGGGTGCTTAAGAAATTAGGTGATGCCAACCCGGAGATGAACATCAATGTAGAGGATCTAACTTCCACAATCATGTCCAGTGAGACTGATATTCTGACTGGAGGCACCAGCTCTTAAGTCTCATTTATGAATTGTTATGTGTACCGGATATTTTTGGGGTATCTTTGTAGTATTTTGGGGTAACTGACTTGAATTGTGATGTGTACTGCTGTATGAATTGTTATCTGTATTGTGTATTATGATGTGTATTATGCAAGTGTTTTATGTGATATTGTACTATGTATTATGCAAGTGTTCTATGTGATACTGTACTGTTCTATGTGCTCTTACTGTCTCTTCAGTATAGTGTTGCAGTAGCTTCAGTATAGTGTTGCGGTAGCTTCAGAATAGTGTTGTAGTAGCTTTAGAATAGTGTTGCAGTAGCTTCATAATAGTGTTGCCACCGCGTAATAAATGTTGCTTAAAATAATGTTGCAATAGTCATTCAAGGTGTTGCCATAGGGATGGACCCAGTTGGGTCGTGGGCCCCACATTGTGGGCCCCACAAGATGTGGGCCCCACAACTTCAGAAAGTTAATATCTATAGCAACATTTTTGGAATGTTGCTACAGATACTTATGGGTGTTGCCATAGACCCAAATAGGGTTCTATTGCAACAATATTACATATGTTGCCTTAGATTGTCAAAATGTTGCCTTTGAGGTCTAAGGCAACGGCAAAAATTGCATCACCCTAAAAGTGTTGCCATAGACCTATGGCAACATTTTTTGGGCCTGAGCCAACATTTTTTTTGTGTTGCAGAAGGCCATTTATGGCGTAGTGTTTTGTTTTATTTTACTTTTAGTTTTTACGGTCCAAGTTGTTATTACGGATGTTTTTGAGTGCATTTTAAACGTTGTTCCCACTCCTCCATCTGCTCAACAACTTGGATCCATTTTCTCTGTGTTGTACCGTTAATATATGGAAGTGATATGTACTCTTTTTCCTTGTAAGGTACCCGACTAGGTTAGGGGGATTGCAAGGTTTTATTGAGGCATATCATGGAAATATATGCCCCACTTTGTGAATAAAGTACCCTTTTCAAAAAAAAAAAACAATTGTGTTATTACAGTAATGAAAATGTAGACTTGTAGTTAATTACGGTGAACAAGATCTTGATGACTATATCCATAGCAAGAGAAATATTTTTGCTCCAAATCCTCTTTAGTGGAAATGAAAACCTAACAGTAATAGACGTTTATATTATTTTATAGAAAAATACATAAAAGGTTTAGTAAAAGTGAACTTTTGAGTAAACAACTATGTACGTTTTTTAGTTTAACCTTTCATGGAGAATCACAATAAAACCTTCAGGTAAGCGATATTTGTAGTAGTTGTTGCTTTGGTTGATGGTTATAGGATTGAAATTCTACTGAATGTAGTGCATCTAGATAGAGCAACATACAATTGTCCATGACTAAACACTTCAGTGCATAATTCAATACCAACGTACTTCATGGATTGACCTTGTGCTTTGTTGATAGTCAATGCGCAAATAAGCTTAATAGGAAATGAGAAAAATAGTAACTTGTTTAAATATTCAGCAAAAGCACGACTCTCAAACTCTTTGGACTTTAGCCGCATATTTTATTCAGTGATAACACATGAATATTAGGCCATGATGTTGATCTTCTTAATGTTGATGCAACAATATCTTCCGGTCACAACTCCTTCTATATCCACATAAATTGCTTTGACTAATAAATACATAGATACACTTTCATGTATACATAGATAAAGTTAGGCCATAAAAAGTGGTTTGCCTTTAAGAAAATAGATTGATGGCTTTAAGCATAACCGCAATAGTTGTACATTCTCTATTGATCTTATCCTCATATTCTCTATCTAACCATAAATCTAATAATAATATAACCATATTCCCAAGTTAGGCACATTACCATATTTATACACACACACACACACATATAAATGCATATAAATTCATGCAAAAAGCAAGTTTATTGTTGTACAGGTATAAGCATAAACATATTCGACTAAGGTAATCGAAGGTTCTTCACCATGCTCCTTCTTCAGCACATCTTGCATGTCCGCTACTTCATGGCCGCCACAACATGAACATTTTCAACTTACCAGTCAAAGCTTCTACACCATGCATGCTCCTTTAGTGCATCTTGCGCAATGTCTACTATATTATGTATGTTCCATGCCTGCTACAACATGAACATACTCCTTTCTCCAGTGCATCTGTCTTCCTTTGCTGGAGTATATTACTTCCTCCAACACCATGCCTACTACAACATGCATGTTCCATGCCTGTTTTGATATGCTTCACTATCAGCTAGCTGGAGCATGTCTCTTGTCTCTCAGATCGTTAGCATTGCTTGTTCATTGCATCACTTCCTCCGCCAACTCACTCTACCACCTCATCTCTCTTCGTTTGCATTTCAGTACACTGCATGTTTCTTTTTGCAAAATCTCAGCTGCATTTTGCAGTGTGTTCCCGCCACCTTAATACTCGTCTGAACTACTTTGCTATGTTGCTTTGGTACTCATCACGATCCATCAACAAGCAGCAGTACATGTCCCTTCTACTACAACACCTGAAACATAACCACAGTGCCTTCAACACCATTGCTCGACCTTGCATTTGGCATCACTCTAGCTGTTCCTTATGGCTAAGCTATTCTGCATCTTAACTGCTTCTAATAAATTAAATTGATGGTTGTTGTTGTCAACATAAATGTAATCATATTATTTTGTCAATTTACCATTTTATTATTGTTGATCATCATAGTGATGGTTATCCACATTTGTAACAACAAATTCTCATCGAACCTATATACGAACTTTGATTTAGATTAACAAAATAGGAGTGCTCTCCTCTTATGAGAACCACACTTTCATCAGAAAAATAATGTACATATTATCCAAATGAGAGAACATGAATGAATAACACAGACATCCATTACATGTAACAAATAATTGAACCTGATTTCCACTGAGCAAAGTTTTATATCATATCCCTGTATCTATAGGAAATACTTTTTATGCATTTATCATTCACATGCATATGATTAGGAGTAATATTATGTAGCAAACTGATAATATTTCAGCTAGAATTGACAAAATATTATGTAACAAACTGATAATAGTTAGCGGTAGGGACAAACCTCACGTCATGTAATTTAGGTCCACTATCAACATGGTACTAAACTAAATAACCATACATATTCTTACACTATGTACGTCATGTATGTTTTATATAAAACCACTTGCATGCCACAACTATGAAATAACATACAACGCAAACTATTACTTGAGCAACACTGAAGTTTACACCAAATATGAAATATCATGTCCAAACTTCATATAGAGGTCTAAAAATGGCACTGGTTTGCATGGTTGTGAATGGTAGTTTTAGTATATTTTATGTGTAAATAAATTTTGAACATAAATTAAGAACTTACATATTTTGAGCAAAAATGCTACATTATGGCAAGTAGAAAACATATGCAAATGTAGTAAAGAGGGATAAATTTGGAAAGTGCACAAATGTTAAGACATTATAGATTTTGAATAGAAATACTTCATTAAAATAAATACATACATTGAACACAAATAATATATAGAGGGGAATACATAAAACCGAAAGTTACAACATGTAAAAAGAAATAAGTGAAACAAAGCACAACAGAGACTAATTTGTGAAAATAAAGATGTGAACATAATGATTGAAAGACAAACATGTGAAGATCAAACATGTGAAGATCAAACATCATCAGTAGCTATTTTGTACCGCCATTCGATCTGCAAATGCAAAGAATTATAACCCATTAGAACTATTTGTTTCACTGTCAGTTGAGGAAAATAAATATATATTACCACTGCCTTAATGAACTCGTCATCTGAATCAATCTAATCATAAAACAAAGTTTTCTGCTGCTCTGCTGGATCAATCTTTTCTGAATCATTTAGCCGAGAAAACATGATATTCTGCTGGTCTTATGCAACAAAGACAACTGAATCATTGGTGTCATTCATTTCTTATAGGAAGAAAAGTGGTGGTTTGACCACTCTCATTTGGTTCAACCATCATCATAGCTAGTGGCAAGGAGTTGGCGGCAGTTTTGATCACACCTCCGGGTGGCATAAAGTTAGTGGTTGAACAATGCCCTTGGTTTCAGTGGTCAATGGTGCTACTACTACTTTTGCTTCCATATTAGCAACCTTATTTTTGTTTAGTTGCATCATTTGTACATCTCTGTCTGATTCCAAGTTGACTGTAGTAAGTGATTCGGTAGTTTTAGTTATGGTCGACTCTTTCCTTTTAGCTACTATTCTTTTCTGCAAATATTACAACAATTATAAATAAAATGATATGTGATAATAATTAAAAGGGTAAAGAAAGTTGTAGATATTAGGATACCCGTTTCATTTTAGTGGTGGATCTCCAACAGTCAAAACCATGTTATATGCTAAAAATAAGACAATATCATGTTAGCATGATATGATACACAACGGTGGTAACATTCTAACAAACATTTCATATGCAAGATAGTGGAAAAGGAAAAAAAGTAAATTATATCAGTATGCAGTGTAGAAAGAAAAATGCAGAGGAAGAAGTGAATACAAAGCAAGAAAGGATGATTAGGTACATGATGGTTATAACATTTTGACAAAAAATCCATATGCAAGATAATGAAGAGCAAAAAAATGTAAATTGGATAAATTCAAATCAGTATACAATATGAAAAGAAAAATGTAGAAGAAGGAAGGAGTAAGCATGAAAGGGAAAAAAATACGTACAGTTTGTTTAATAAATGATTGCGTGCGAGATAATAAATAAAAAGGAGAAGGTATAAATAGAGGAAGACAAAGAGGGTTGTGAAAAGTGTGCTGAAACGTGATGTGTGAAAGTAGTGAGAATCTTAGTTGTTTGAGGACACGTGAGATAAGGAGAAAGTGGGTTAGTAGACGAAATAGTAAGTTGTTTAACGGTGTTAAGTTCAAAAGATATAGTCCATTTTAGACCACTGATATCTTTATGATATTATATTAGAACCGTTCTGTTGTTTGTCTTCCGTTAACCTAATCCGCTAAATCTGATCTATTTTGTTATATAGATTAACAAGTGAATGAGATTATCTGCAAAATCATTTTTTTGATATATTAAATCATGTTTGGTTGATTCCTTATGTTTCGCTTTTTACAAGTCCATCCCTTTTGTAGTACATGTAGCGTTTCAGATTTGCATGCTTCATTTTGTAGTACATGTATCACTTTTGTCAATTTATGGCACGGTTTACTTCCCTTTGTTGGTTTATTGTTTTTGCATGTACAGTGTTATTCTTTAATTACATAGACATCGACTGTAAATGCTTAGAAGCTACACATGGAGCATTATGTGGAATTACACCAGTAAGCCCAAAGCCTTGGACACTAGTCTATATGTTGAATTTGTGGAATTCGAGGTTGGCTATTGTTCTTAAGTTTTCAATTCATGAATGACCATTGGATCATTCCTGTATAAATTTTCTTACCTACAAAAATGGGCCTGTGTTAGGACTTTTGTACAACCATTAGATCCATGAGAAAATGAAATAATGAATTAGAATTGTGAATGCCGATTTAGTACTTTGATGCAGTTGATTTATTATAATACCTATATATTGTTATATTATACAAGTTTTTTTTTCTTTGGCCTTTGTTAACGGGTTCCTTACTTATTCTCTCATTGATGTATTTTCCACAAACTCGTATGTTTTGTTATCTACCTTTGTTTATTCATACGAATGGATAATGATAGCTTGTTAAAAAGTTCAATTAAGCATTGTCATTGTAATTTGTCACTAGGTTGCAGCTTAAAATATAACATTTCCGAATAGCACAAAGCTAAGGAAACTGGAAAAGTATATCATCAAAATAACAAATGATTAAATCTTCAAATGTTGATAAAGCTATATGAATCTTATATCAATACTTTTTTTAAGTATTTATGAAATGGATAGATGAACTTCTTGCCACCCATGATTCATTAATTTGTAAGTTAATTTGTTAGGTTGTTGTTGATTTATTTATGAAATAGTTTTATTTTAAATAGCTTTGGGTTGAAAATTTGTAATAGCTCCATTTTAACCAAACTTTTTCAAACCTCGAATAACTTTATTTTTCAAAGATTAAAAGACTAACATAACTTAATTTTAATATGTTATCAGATGGTAGATAATATGACAAAAAAAGAAGACGATAGGAAATGGATGAGAAATAGAAACCGGTGCTTATAATAGAAGGGTGAAACAACGTCAAGTTGCAAATTCTACTGTTAGAATTTTGGCGACATCATATGGAGAATTGAAGAGGTCAGAAGTAGCTTGATAACGGTGAAAAGCATTACAAATCGAAGCTAGGAGGAGGAAGATATAGCGAAGAAGGTGGAGTGTTGTTGGAGTAACATGTGACCGACGTATGTCATGATGTCTCAAAGTGACAGACGTCTGAGCTCAGGGTTTTGTAACCTGAGATTTGTGACAGATGTCCGTCATCTTGTGACAGACGTCTGAGAGCTGGAAAACTTGTTTTTCGAATCTTCTTACGGACATCTATAATCTTAGGACATACGTCTGAGC
The DNA here is from genome assembly GCA_030765085.1 of Allium cepa. Taxonomy (NCBI): domain Eukaryota; kingdom Viridiplantae; phylum Streptophyta; class Magnoliopsida; order Asparagales; family Amaryllidaceae; genus Allium; species Allium cepa. The sequence continues at coordinate 570,745,498 of CM060937.1, read as the reverse complement.
CGACGTGTGCTGCATATCTTGTCCGAGTCGATTGGAATGATTTATGAAGGCTTCAAAGGGCATTTTGGGACTTTTCTAGGTTTTCTACTCTTCTATATAAGATATTTTTAGGATTCAAAGAAAATAGACTAAGGGTTTTATCCACCTTTAACTGGGGTTTAACAAAACCTATTTTTCTTCAATTCTCTTCTCTACAAATCTATTCTATTTGAATATTAATCATTATAATCAATCTTTTGTACTCTTCTCATTGGTAGTAATAAAGCCTCTTTGATGCAGCTCAGGGGATAAGTCGTATGCAACCTAAAGAGGAAGATCGGTCTCGAGCTAAGGAAGCTTCGTTTTTAAGTCTTAAGTCGTTCATGAGTCAAGCAACTATGAGTCGTGAACGACCTAACTGGTCGCATGAAGGGGAGGTACGGGCTAACGAAGAAGAGGCACGAGATAACAAACACTTGAGTCGTATACGGGTTAATGGAACAGGGCTGCGACTCAACGGCAACTTGGGGTGTTCGAGGCTAAGGAGTCGTACACGACTCAACGACCCATACATAAGTCGTTTACGACTTAACACAAAAAAGGGGAAGGTTTCAGCAAGTAAGGTCCTTGAGTCGGAGGCGGAACACGACCTAGCTAAGTCGTTCGAAGAGGCATGCCGCAAAGAACTTGGAAGCTTGAGTCGTGTGGGTCTTGAGTCGGTCCATAGTTGAGTCGTGAGTCGTTCACGACCTATGTGAGTCCTATATGTTGTATTACGAGCTGGTATGTAAACATTGTTGTTGAGTCGATTGAGTCATGGTGTAATGTAATTGTTTTGAGTCGTGTGTTGTTCTGTTGAGTCGTGGTAATTTTAAGTCGTTAGTGTTGTACTGTTTGTATTTTTCCTAGGTCATGTATTGAGTCGTATGCGGTTGGGTTGTCTACTGCTAATGAGTCGCTACCGACTCAAGATGAGTCGTGAGTCGTGGGGAAGGATGAGTCATATACGACTTAAGGCTCAGGTCGAGGAAACACTATAAATAGGGGGGTGCGATGTACATTGTGGTTGTTGAATATTGAATAAAAATTTCTTGTTGATTGCTTTGTGCTTTCTTCTCCAATTGGTAGTCGAGTGAAATCTCCTATCTCCACCTACGTCATTCGAGTGCGCTCGAATCTTCGTTTGTGAAGCCGATTCACGGAATCAAGTGCGCTTGATCAACGTCGAAGAATCATAGATCTTTGTTTCTCGGTATCGTGCGCGATCAACGAGACGAAGATAGCTAGAATCCGGCATCTTTGGATCAACGGATTTGGGCATTGCAGTATTTTCAAATCACCGATTGCTACATTCCATCAATTGAAGTCTGTTTTGAAATATCCGCTGCGTCAGTTTGGTATCAGAGCTGATTTTAGCCAGTCATAGCTAAATCGGGTCTTGGAGCCAAGTATTCGAGGTTTGAAGTTTACATTCGTCGTGTTCATATTGAAATTGCAACAAGTTGAAGTTTTTGATCTATCTCATTTTGGATCTAGAGTTTGTTGAAGGTGTTTGAATTTGCGTGGGAGAGATTTCACGCCAAAGTGAAATTTGAAGCCAAGCTAAGGAACCGTGACTTGTTTGATTTTGTGTTGAAGTTTTGATTTGTTGAAGTTTATTGTTTAAAGATTTTGCAAAGTTCAATCATGCCACCGAGACGAGCTCAACGTCATCGCAATATTAATGCCTTGTATGGAAGAGAAGAGGCCGATGAAATGGAGCAACGAATCCACGAGAGCTTTACTGAAAAGTTGAACGAAGGAATTGGTCGATTAGAGAGAATGATGCTTGAAATGAATCAAAGTAGAAGAAGAATTTCACCTGAATCAAACCGTGGGGGTAGTAGAGTTTCATCACATTCAGAACGGGAGAGGAGAGAAAGTCAAGAGCATAGAAGTCTTGATAATCGAAGTAGGAGGAATGTTGATGATCGGGATCGAAGGGATGTTGGTAGTAGGAGTGGTGGTAGAGATGTTGGAGGGCGTGATCGACAACGATATACTTCCGATTTTGATGAGGAATTGGTTGGTGACAGAGGGAGTATGCATCGAGATAGAGAACAAACACGACGCCAGTATCGAGATATAGATGATGATCGTCGATGGGAATCGGGAATGAAGATGGAGATTCCGGAGTTTAAAGGTGGGATGGTTGCTGAGGAGTTCTTAGACTGGTTATCTAATGTTGAAGAAATCTTTGATTTCAAGGAAGTACCGGAGAATCGTCGAGTGAAGTTGGTTGCTACTAGATTGAGGGGAAGAGCATTGGCATGGTGGCAGCAAACTAAACTTACACGAGAACGGATGGGGAAGTCGAAGGTTGTTGAGTGGGATAAGATGAAGAAGTTGATGAGATCTACTTTCTTACCTTACAACTATCAATCACTTATGTACCAGAGGTTGCAGAATCTGAGGCAAGGGACAAAGTCTGTTAGTGATTATGTTGATGAATTTTACCAACTCATTGCCAGGAACGATATTATGGAGACTAAAGAACAGTTAACTGCTAGATTCATTGGGGGATTGAGAATGCAGATCCAAGATATGGTTAATATGTTTGATCCAAGATCTGTAGCAGAGGCACATCAGAAAGCGTTAGCTTGGGAGAAGCAGGGAAGACGTGGAGGTGGTGTGTTTACTAATTCTAACAATCAAGTGAAGGGGGCCAGTGGAAGTTCTAATGTTCCTAAACCTGTCAGTAAGCCAATTGTGAAAGAGGGTGAGAAGGCGAAGGTTAATAGTGGGTTCAAATGTTATAATTGCCAGGAAATGGGTCATAAAAGCAACGAGTGTCCAAAGCCGAAGAAGAGAACTATGATAGTTGAAGCTGAGGATGAGGATGAAGAGGCTGAGTGTTCTAATTCCTTACCGGTTGAGGAGGAAGACTTGTTATCGGGAGACGAAGGATATTCACTGATGATGAGAAGGAGTTGTTTGACACCAAAGCAAGAGGAGGGAGACAGTTGGTTGAGGAATAACATATTTCAGTCTATTTGCACTATTCTGGGAAGAGTTTGTAAATTCGTTATTGATGCTGGGAGTTGCGATAACATTATCTCTACAGAGGCAGTAAAGAAGTTGGAATTGGAAACCGAGAAGCATCCTAAACCATACAAGTTAGCTTGGTTGAGGAAAGGAGGTGAGGTGAAAGTTGGAAGGAGAGCTTGTGTTAAATTTTCAATTGGGAAGAAATACAAGGATGAAATTTGGTGCGATGTTGTAGACATGGACGTATGTCATCTGTTGTTGGGAAGACCATGGCAGTTTGATAGAGCAGTTCAACATGATGGTCGTGCTAATAGCTATAGTTTCATGTTTGAAGGCACTAAAATTACTTTAGTTCCCAAGAAACAACAACAGAAAGAAAGCAAGCTTGAGGAGATTGAAGAATTGAAAACTCTGTTAACTTTGAAGGAGTTTGTCAAGGAAGTTGAAGAAGAACCTGAAGTGTACTTGTTGATTGGACGAGAATGTAACGAAGAGGTTGAAATTCCAGAACAAGCAAAACCAGTTTTGAAAGAATTTGAGGATGTATTCCCAGAGGAGTTGCCTAAGGAGTTGCCGCCACTGAGAGACATTCAACATCAAATTGATCTTGTTCCGGGAGCAGTGTTACCACATCGACCACATTACCGAATGAGTCCGAAGGAACATGAAGAGTTACGAAGGCAGGTGGAAGAGTTGCTAGAACAGGGACGTGTTCAGGAAAGCTTGAGTCCTTGTGCAGTGCCAGCTTTGTTGGTGCCGAAAAAGGATGGAACATGGAGGATGTGCACTGACAGTAGAGCATTAAATAAGATTACGGTGAGATATAGATTTCCTATGCCAAGGTTGGATGACTTGCTGGATCAGTTGAGTGGGGCAACTATCTTTTCGAAGATTGATTTGAAAAGCGGTTATCATCAAATTCGGATTAGACCTGGAGATGAATGGAAGACAGCCTTCAAAACGAGAGAGGGGTTATACGAATGGTTGGTTATGCCATTTGGTTTATCAAATGCACCTAGTACATTCATGCGGGTGATGAATCAAATCTTTAGACCATTCATTGGGAAGTTCGTGGTGGTTTATTTCGATGATATTCTGATATATAGCAGGAGTATGGAGGAGCATGTTCTACATTTGAGGGAAGTGTTGATTATTCTTCGTGAGGAACAATTTTATGCTGCTACGAAGAAATGTGTGTTTATGACAAGAAGTGTTTTATTTCTGGGGTATGTTGTTTCGGAGGAAGGTATTCAAGTTGATCAGAATAAAGTTGAAGCAGTCAGGAATTGGCCACAGCCAAAGACAATTACGGGAGTGAGAAGTTTTCATGGGCTAGCGTCATTCTACCGGAGATTCATTCCACACTTCAGTAGCGTGATGGCTCCAGTTACTGATTGCATGAAGGGGAAACAGTTTGTATGGTCAGAGGAAGCGGGAGTTACTTTTGAACGAATCAAAGAACTGTTGACGACAGCGCCAATTCTTGTTTTACCTAATTTTCAGTTGTTGTTTGAGCTACACACTGATGCATCAAAGGTTGGGATTGGAGGAGTGTTGAGTCAACAAGGGAGACCTATTGCATATTTCAGTGAAAAGTTATCAGGAGCAAAGATGAGATACACTACATATGACGTTGAATTCTATGCTGTTGTGCAAACGATTAAACATTGGAGACATTATCTATTTCAGAAGGAGTTTGTTCTGTACACTGATCATGAGGCGTTAAAGCATTTGCAGGGGCAGGACAAGATTTCAGCGCGACATGCGTCATGGATCGCGTATTTACAGCAGTTTACCATTGTTGTTAAGCACAAATCTGGGGTGACGAATCGGGTAGCTGATGCTTTGAGTAGAAGGAGTCATTTGTTAACAACATTGAAGGTTGGAGTGACGGGGTTTGAATTACTGCCAGAAATGATTGAAGAAGATCCTTACTTTGTGAAATATGTTGAGAAAGTGAAGGATGGGAGTACTGATGAATTTATGATAATTGATGGATTTTTGTTTAAAGGAAATCGGTTATGTATTCCTGAGAGCAGTTTGAGAATGAAAATTATCAAGGAGTTGCATGAAGAAGGCCATGTGGGTAGAGATCGTACATTGCAGTTGATTTCTCAATCTTACTTTTGGCCGTCGATGAGGAAAGAAGTCGAAAGATTTGTGGAGAGATGCCATATTTGCCAAGTTTCAAAGGGAACAGCGACGAATGCAGGGTTGTATTTGCCGTTACCTGTACCGTCTAAGCCATGGGTTGATATCAGCATGGATTTCATTTTGGGTTTGCCTAAAACTCAAAGGGGAAATGATTCGATATTTGTTGTAGTGGACAGATTTTCGAAGATGGCACATTTTATTGCCTGCAAGAAGACAACGGATGCAGTTCGAGTGGCACAATTATTCTTTAAGGAGGTGTATCGATTGCATGGTTTACCGGAATCTATTGTTTCTGATCGAGATAATCGTTTTCTGAGTCACTTTTGGTCGAGTTTGTGGAAGATGGTGGGAACGAAGATGAAATTTAGTAGTGCTTATCATCCGCAAACTGATGGACAGACAGAAGTTGTTAACAGGTCATTGGGAAATTTGTTGCGATGTCTTGTACAGGATAATTTGAGAAGTTGGGACATGAAGCTATGCCAAGCAGAGTTTGCTCATAATCATGCCATGAATCGTAGTACGGGTTACAGTCCATTTCAGATTGTATATTCAATTTTACCCAGGGGACCGTTAGATTTGGCAGTAGTACCGCAGTCAAAGGGAAGAGCTAAACGAGCTACTAATTTTGTTGATGAGTTGACTGAATGTCATAAAATTGTTCAAGAACAATTAGAAAAGTCAAATGAGAAGTATAAGCGGGCTGCTGATTTGAAACGACGGAGTGTTGAATTTAAGGAAGGTGATTTGGTTTATGCTGTATTGACGAAGGATCGTTTTCCGGTGGGTGCTTATAACAAGTTGAAAACCAGGAAAATTGGTCCTGTAGAAGTTGTGAAACGAATTAATGAAAATGCTTATAAATTGAAATTGCCGGAGGATGTTTACACTTCCGATGTGTTCAATGTTAAGCATCTCGTACCATATTATAGAGACGAACATTCTGAGGTAGAAGAATTTACAAATTCGAGGACGAATTTTTCTCAACCAGGGGAGGATGATGCAGCTCAGGGGATAAGTCGTATGCAACCTAAAGAGGAAGATCGGTCTCGAGCTAAGGAAGCTTCTTTTTTAAGTCTTAAGTCGTTCACGAGTCAAGCAACTATGAGTCGTGAATGACCTAACTGTTCGCATGAAGGGGAGGTACGGCCTAACGAAGAAGAGGCACGAGATAACAAACACTTGAGTCGTATACGGGTCAATGGAACAGGGCTGCGACTCAACGGCAACTTGGGGTGTTCGAGGCTAATGAGTCGTACACGACTCAACGACCCATACATAAGTCGTTTACGACTTAACACAAAAAAGGGGAAGGTTTCAGCAAGTAAGGTCCTTGAGTCGGAGGCAGAACACGACCTAGCTAAGTCGTTCGAAGAGGCATGCCGCAAAGAACATGGAAGCTTGAGTCGTGTGGGTCTTGAGTCGGTCCATAGTTGAGTCGTGAGTCGTTCACGACCTATGTGAGTCGTATATGTTGTATTACGAGCTGGTATGTAAACATTGGTGTTGAGTCGATTGAGTCATGGTGTAATGTAATTGTTTTGAGTCGTGTGTTGTACTGTTGAGTCATGGTAATTTTAAGTCGTTAGTGTTGTACTGTTTGTATTTTTCCTAGGTCATGTATTGAGTCGTATGCGGTTGGGTTGTCTACTGCTAATGAGTCGCTACCGACTCAAGATGAGTCGTGAGTCGTGGGGAAGGATGAGTCATATACGACTTAAGGCTCAGGTCGAGGAAACACTATAAATAGGGGGGTGCATTGTACATTGTGGTTGTTGAATATTGAATAAAAATTTCTTGTTGATTGCTTTGTGCTTTCTTCTCCAATTGGTAGTCGAGTGAAATCTCCTATCTCCACCTACGTCATTCGAGTGCGCTCGAATCTTCGTTTGTGAAGCCGATTCACGGAATCAAATGCGCTTGATCAACGTCGAAGAATCGTAGATCTTTGTTTCTCGGTATCGTGCGCGATCAACGAGACGAAGATAGCTAGAATCCGGCATCTTTGGATCAACGGATTTGGGCATTGCAGTATTTTCAAATCACCGATTGCTACATTCCATCAATTGAAGTCTGTTTTGAAATATCCGCTGTGTCACTCTTCCACAAAGTGGATGTACACTAACCGAACGTTAGTGTAATAACTATAAATCGGTATGTGATTTATTTTATCGCTATGTTTTATTTCTTTATTTCTTGTTTGGTGATTGTGATTGTTTTTGGATTGAATTGAAATTTGAATTGACATATTGATTGGTTGTTCTTGCATTTCTTACCACAATCTTGTTTTCCGCTGTGTTTTGGGGTTTTGATTTGAGTGGTCTTAAGTTAGAATTTCTACAGCGTTTGGTATCATAGCTTTGGAGTTAGTAAGTGGTTGTAGGAATGTCAGAATCGGATAATACATCGGGTAGTCCATAAATGGTTAGTCCAAGTGGTGTAGCGCTGTATGTACGTAGATCGTACGCAGCTTTAGGATCATAATTGGTTATAAACAAGTGGAATGACGATAATGATTTTGAAAAATGGCAATGAAAGATGAAAGCGATTCTTAGGTGGAATCGAGTGCGTCGGGAAGTGTTTGATACATATTTGCTGCCGACGGGCATCTCGGATATTGAGAGAGAGGAAATGGAAGACTGAGCATTCACTATACTTCAACTTGTTATAGGGGAGAATGTTATCTCCATAGCTGAGACTACTACTAAGGGTATATGAGACAAATTATAGGAGTTGTATATGAAGAAGTCACTAACTAATTGTTTCATCTTATTTCGAACGTTCTTCACCTATAAGATGGAGAGTACTTCGCTAAAGGCGTACTTGAATCTCTTTGATTATTTGCTAATGAAGAAGGTGGTAGATTTGAATATTGAGGAAGAACAAAAGGTAATGATATTGTTGTGTTCGTTGCCGGACCGTTATACGAGTTTCTCTAATAGTTTGATCTATAGCTGGGATACTTTGACTCTTGATGTAGTAAGGAGTTGAGTGATCAAATGAAGGAGTTAGGTGATAGAAGTAGTAGTGGTAGTAGTGGTCACAGTTTGTTTGTGGAAAAGGAGAGATATGGGAAGAAAGGGAACCGGGGGCATTCTAAATCAAGAAAGCCCAAATGGAGAGGAATATCAAAGGAAAGAAATGACAAGTGCTTTATTTGTAAGAAAACTGATCATTGGAAGAATAAGTGTTCGGACAAGGAGAAGACAAATAAGGAAGTAGCATCTTCATCCATGGTGGTGAAGAGTGGAGTTGGAGAGGGAGACATAGATGTTTTGACGGCCATAGCATCGGATGTTTCGAATGGGTGCTCGATTTGGGGGCATCTTATCATATGACGCCGAATAAGAATTGTGACAAAGAAGGAAATTCAATTGTCATGGGTAACGGTGTTATTTGCAAGTCGAAGGGCATTGATTCTATGTAAATTCGGATGTTTGATGGAGTGGTTCATACTCTCACTAACGTACGCTATATAATGAGACTTCAGAAGTCTCTTTATCTTTTTTGCGCATCTGGATTCTTTAAAATGTAAGATCATTATTGAGAGTGATAGCTTGCAGATTTTGAAGAATGCGCTTGTGGTGACAAAGGATGCTAGGACTCATGGAGTTTATTTGCTTCAAGGAGTGACTATTGAGGGTGAAACTTGTATGGGTGTTAATAGCTCTCGTGGCTTGGATGCGAGTAGGTTACGTCATTTGAGTTTAGGTCATGTCTTGGAGGAGAGTTTAGATATTCTTCGAAAGAGGGAGATAATCGATGGAGAGAGTTTCAACAAGTTTGAGCTTTGCGAGGAATATGTCATGGGAAAACAAACTTCGGTGAGGAAAAGTTGATTCGATAAATGTTCATGAATATGTGCACACGGATGTTTGGGCACAGACACCGGTAGCTTTTTTGGGAGGAGCTTTCTATTATATTTCTTTTATTGGTAAGTTCTCTCGGAAAGTATGGGTATGTAATGAAGGCCAGGTAAGAGGCATTTGCAAAGTTCAAAGCATGGAAGGATCTTCTTGAGAATAAGAGTGGTAAGTCTTTGAAGTAACTATGTCTGACAATGGCGAAGAGCATGTTTCCAGAGAGTTCTTGGAGTTTTGCAAGCATCATTGTATTCGGAGGCATTTTGCTACAATGGAAGATCCGCAGTCAAATGGTGTTTCAGAGAGGATGAACCATGCTCTACTTGAAAAAGTTGGATGCTTGAGATTGACATCGGATTTGTCTAAGGGATTTTAGGCTGAAGCGTTGTCAACCGCAGTGCATACTGTTAGTCAAATTCCATACTCGGCTATTGGTAAGAAAATTCCAAAGGAAGTGTAGAAAGGAAAGAGCATTGGCTTGAGTTATCTTTGTGTGTTTGGTAGATCAATTTATGTGCATGATTCGAGAAATGGTAAGCTTGAGGCTAGAGCTTTCAAGAGAATTTTACTTGGTTATACGGCGGTATAATAGGCTATCAGATATGGAATCCGAAAATGAAGATGGTTGTGAATTCTCGTAATGTTACTTTTGATGAGTCGACTTTGATCAAGGAGAATGAGAGCTCATCATATGTTTTGGATTTGGTTCATGGTGAATCTAAGGAGAAGGAAGTTGTTTCCATATTTCGTCCAAGGAGTAGAGTAGTTGGAGATGCTTGTGAGGAGGAAGCATTTAATCTTACATAACATAATCTACAGGCCGCCTCAAGTAGTGTTGGTGATGTGCACGATACTAGAAGGAATTCGTTCAAGGTGGAGCCGAAAGGAGTTTGGATGATATTATTGCTACTTGGGTGGGTCAACGTGCTATAAGGCCGCCCGATAGATATGGTGATTGGAACTATCTTAGCTTTTTTAATAATTTGGACTATGTTCTTCATGTAGTCCAAGACGAGCCATGGGACCTTGATGATGTCATAGATTCAAGTGATAGATTGAATTGGATTTGTGCAATGGAGGAAGAGATGCAATCTCTGATGAAGAATCAAACTTGAGATTTGGTTCCATTTCTGAAGAAAACCGTGCTATAGGGTGCAAATGGATATACAAGGCGTAGGACGATGAAAGATATAAAGCTAGATTAGTGACTAAAGGATTTGCATAAAGGAAGGGTTCACATTGGTTGTGAGACATACTTCAATTCAGATATTACTTATCATAGTTGTTATTCACGACTTGAAGTTGGAGCAACTTGATGTGAAAACCGTCTTCTTGCATGGTGACTTGGATGAAAGCATCTGCATGGAGCAACTGAAAGGTTTCGTTTTAGATGGTAAGTCAAACTTGCTTAGAAAGTTAAAGAAATTACATATGGTTTAAAAAACCACCTAGATGGTGGTACAAGAGATTTGATCATTTTATCCTTGAAAATGGTTTTAATAGAGATATCAAGGGTGCTTGTGTTGTTTCGAGAGGTAGAAAATTGATTATTGGATGTATTTACCCTTTTTTGTGGATTTTGGTTTGTTGAAGGTTTGTGCATCGTTCGCTGCATTTTGGTGTTGGGTGATTCCTGTATGGAGGTCGCAACGGTAGCAATGATGAGGGCAAGAGGAGCGGGTTCAGTTTTGATAGAGAACGGAAGGCGTGGGTTTTAGAGTTCGGGCGAGTCGAGTTTAGGTAGAGCGACACGTTGGCAAAGACAGATTGGAACATCGTTGAGTATTTCTCCGTATCACTACAATTTTGTACGGCTAGGATTGGGTTGCTGCGTTTCACTATGCACAGTTGATAACGAGGAAGGAGAAGATTGTCAATTTGGGTTAAGTAAAGTAATTAGTGTTATTTATTTAATTAATTAAATTAAAATCTTATAAATCGAATAACTTCTGCATACGAGGTCGGATTCAAACATCATTTTTATGGACTTGTAGCGACGATGACTACACAATGGAGTTATTTTGGTGGGATTTGAAGCTTGTTTGAGTTTATTATAAAACCGAACGGCCGTTTGGTTTTAGTCCAAATTGGAACGCTTCGGTGGAAATTGGAATCAATGTGAGTTTAACTCACACTCAATTGTACTAATCATACCTATGATGCTATAAATTATTAGTGATTGCTTAGATGTTAGTTAAATTGTTTGATTGATTATTTGATTGAATTTTCAATTGGAAAATGCATGACATATTAATTTGATTGTTATGAACTCATATGATTATATATATATTATCCGTAACCATTGTGTTGCAGGGAAAATTTGTAGAGAGACCTAAGAGGTTTCTCACCAATAATTATATATTTACATCCTTATGATGTTATATTGATGTTTAATTGAAATAAATCTTGATATTCCGTTTAAATTGTTTAAATGTCATCATAGCGATGTTCGCTATACTGTCGGTTATTGACTTTCATTCCCAAAACCCCATTGTATGTTTTTGAACTCGAATATATGTTTTCACTAAACAGAATTTTAAAATTCATTAATCATTTTTTATTAATGATAATTTAAAGTAATTAATCATTTTAACTGATGATTTTGAAATTAATTAACCAATTTAATTAATGGTGTTTAAAATTGGTTTATCTTTTGATCTGAATGAGATTGAATTTAATTAATCATTTTAACTAATGATTATTTGAATTTAATTAATTATTTTAATTAATAATATTTGAAATTAATAATAATTTTGATTAATGATATTTAAAAGTAATCTATCATTTTAATTAATAATATTTAATTTTAATAAATCATCCTTATTTCTAACATCTAAATGTAATTAATTATTTTAATTATTGATTTTTGAAATTCATTAATCTATTTGATGAATGAGATTTGAACTTTAATTAATCATTTTAATAAATGATTGTTTTAAATTTAGTTAATAATTTTAACTAAAGATTTTTGAAGTTTAGTTAATCATTTTAATTAGTAATGGTATATAGTTAATCAATCATTTTAACAAATGATGTTTTAATTTATAACTTTAGCTAATGTTGTTTGAACTTAATTAATCTGATTAATTAACAATTATTGGAACTTCATTTATTTTTTAAATTAATGGCATTCAAAAATTATTTAATCATTTTAAGTGATGATGGTTGAGATTAATCTTTCATTCTAATTAATGATTCTTTGGATTTAATAAACCTTTTTAATTAATAAGATTTAAAGTTAATAAATTGATTTAGTAAAAAAGTGGTCAAAGTAAATTAACTAATATAATAAAAGTGTTTTTAAGTTCATTAACTTATTTAGTGTCTTTAAAGTTAATAAACTTATTTAATAAAGATTTTAAAGTTAATTTACCTATGATATTGTAACAACCATAGTTTTAGTGATTACCTGTAAATATTAAATTATAACGGTAGTTATAATTTAATATTGTGAATTAAAAATAAATTGGAGAGATAAAAAGTTGTTAAAATTGTTTATTTCAAATAAACAATGGATTTGGAATAAATAAAATAGATATAAGATAGTTTGGCTGGTAGTAAATTGTGAATAATGGTAATATGTTGGTTTGGGGATTAATTGATGTAAGTAAAGATAAAATAATTTAAATCAACATTATTTGTTGTATATAAATATAAAATGTTGAAATAAAGTTTTAAAAACTTTATTATGTTAGTTTGTAAAAAAAAATTAGCATTATATGGATTTTTTTTGTTTTGAATCACATAAATAGGCCCAAGCCAAAAAAAGAGTACCGGGTAAAATACCCTTAATCAACAACCCACACAACACAAACCCTAAAACGCGATACATCCAAACACAGCGCCTCCACAAAACAAAACGAACAAAGCATAGATAATGGCGATCCAAATCCTCTAGCGAATCGCCCAAAAAATTGAGAAATCAGGGGGGCTTCCAATCCCTTTGAGAATTTACCGAGGTGGGATCGCCATCAGGAGAAGCGCATCGGTTTCTCATATGCTCAGTAAAGCTTTGATCTTTAAGATCTGTAATAGTCTGAAAGATGTTGTTGACCTCCAAATCACTATTGGGATTGGAAAGCTGATGTGTTTTGCTGCCTCTGCGGTAGATTTGGTCTTCCGAAACAGCCCGAGTCTCATCCATGCAGTAAAGCTTATTCCTTTTTGCAGTAAAAGCTGGCGCCTTCTCCATTTTGTCAGAAAAGTTGCTGCTTTCCCCCTTACTCCACTCAGATATGTGATAAATATTACCATTCAGATTACTGATGTAGTGATATTTGTCGACCATAAGCAGATTGGTCACTAACTGATTTGTATTATCATGATTCAGGGGAGCCCTCAAATTCGACACCTCCTTCTTAGTAGCGTGGTAATTTCTGCCAATATCAGGTAAGAAACCATTATTGTAGTATTCCAGAATGTTATAAGAGTTATTGGATAAAATATTTAAGCTAAAATTCTGTTTACTTCCCTTGCAGAGATTTGCTCTGGTATTGGGATCTGAATGGCCGCCTTCAAAGAATGTAGTGTTGACAAGGGTGGTATCCCTCCTCAAGTGTGTAGTTCTCGGATTAGAATTCTGAGGATGATATCTTTGGAAAAAATTATTGAGCTTCCCACTTTGTAAGTATGATTCAACCATAGTTTTTGGATTTTGAGGATCATTGCTTTCTGGGAGAAGCGTTTGATTTCTTTTGGTGAAGTTTTTGTGAAGTAAAATATTGAAATTTGCTTCTATGATTTTCCAAATTTGAATTGCATCTGATTCTTTTTTGGTATGCAATCTGGCATTTCTTTCTTTCCATATGAAAAAAACAGCAGTAGAGAGCATTATGCAGGCTTCATTAAATTTCTTCGATTTGGCTTTGAGATTTTCTCTTATGAAGTTGATACTTTCCTTGATGTTTTGAGTTGAAATGTATTTGTTGAAATTGAGCTTACTTTTGGCAATATGCCATATATGTCTGGAAAATTCACAGTCAAAGAAAAGATGCTCAGATGTTTCTTTATCATTTTTACAAAGTAGACAATCTGTTTCACTATTTTTGTTCCATTTGCTACATCTATCCCTGGTTGGCAGCCTGTTTAATAAGGCAAAATAGGCACAATGTGCCATTTTTGGACAGTTTGCTTTGTTCCAGATAACTGAATGCCAATCCATTTCTGCTTCGAAACCTTTTAAAAAATTCCACGTAGATTTGAATGAAAATTTGCCTTTTTTTGAAAGCTTCCAATTCCAGCAGTCTTCACCCAAATTAATATCAATTTTAATGTTTTCAATACTCTTTTTGAATATGGAAGTTGCTGGATGAATATTTGCATTCCAAGTATAATTTTGAATGATATGCTCAACTTTTAAATTAGCACCACCAAAATATAACAAGTTATTCCAGCCTAATAAACTTATCAATGATTTTCCATTGATCCAAGGATCAAACCAGAGGCTAGTATTTTTACCATCCTTGAAACTCCTTTCTAGTAGTTTGATGCCAGTATTCCTGCTTTTTAAAATATTTTTCCAAGAGCTTGAGTTGTGGATTTTAGCTGGCATGGTCCAAAAGTTTTTGTTTTTGACATACTTGCTTTTCATCCACTTTGACCAAAGGGAATTTCCTTCAACAAATCTCCAAAAGAGTTTCATATTGCAAGTTTCTTGAAGATCCTTAATGTTCCTTAACCCCAACCCCCCATTCTCTTTTGGTTTATAGATATTTTCCCATGATATTTTATGATGCTTTCCTTTCCAAATGAAATTAGCACACATTTTTTCAATTCTTTGAGTGATGGATATTGGGATGTTGGTGGTTTGAATCCAATACATTAAGATAGCTGTGATGACAGTGTGTGTTAGCTCAAGTCTACCAGCTATAGATAAAAGCCTGCTGGACCAACTTTCTAATTTTTCTTGAATGATGTTACAAAGTCTTGAGAAGTCTCTAGAAGTGAGTTGATTTGTACTGAGGGGAAGCCCCAAATATTTGACTGGCATGTTGGCCTTCTTGAATGTTGAGAATGTTAATAATTTCCTCTTTGTTTACACAGTTTTTGCTGAAATAAGCTTTGCTTTTACTTTCATTGATTTGGAGACCAGCATTATCTTTAAGCCTTTCAAAGAGCCTTTTAATGGTATAAGCACTTTTCAGGTCTGCATTTAAAAACAGAAGAAGGTCGTCAGCATATAATAGATGAGTAATATTAGGTGTAACCCTATTAAAAGGCTTGAGATTTCCTTTTAAAAATTCAGCATCCACCTGAATAGTAAAAAATTCCATAGCAATAGCAAATAAGTAAGGGGAAAGGGGATCCCCTTGTCTAATGCCTCTATTACTATTAATAAACCCACTAGGAGAACCATTAATTAAGACAGAGAATGAAGCAGTATCTATGCATTCTTTTACAAGACAGCAGAATTTTTCATGAAAACCTAGTTGCTTCATCATGTGAATAATAAAAGCTCTATTTATATTGTCAAAAGCTTTATGAATGTCAATTTTAATACAAACTTTGTTTTTACTACATTTGTTAAAGTCTCTTATGATTTCATGAGCCAAAAGGTTATTTTCAATAATGAATCTATCAGGGATGAAAGCACACTGATTTTCTGAAATTAAATGCTTTAAAAATATTTTAATTCTATTACTTAAAATGCTGGCAATAATTTTGTACATAAAGTTGCAGCAAGAAATAGGTCTATAATCCCCAAGCTCTAATGGAATTTTAACTTTAGGAATTAAAGTAATAAATGTATGATTAAAACTTTTCAGAAGTTTTCCAGTAGCAAAGAATTCTTTAACTGCATCAAATATTTTAAATTTAATATCATCCCAGTGGATTTTATAAAACTTTGCCCCAAACCCATCAGGGCCAGGGCTTTTATCATCCTTGGAATTAAATACATATTTTTTTATGTCCTCTAACATAATAGGAGCAAGAAGAATGTCTTTGCTGCTATCTTTAAGAATAAATTTTGGTTCAATATTTGGGAACTCCTTCTTATAATCAACAGTGTTGAATAACTCAGTGAAATATGTAACAGATAACTGCTCAAGTTGAGAAGCATCATTTAAGATTTTCCCCTTTTTGTCTAGCAGCTTTCCTATGTCATTGATTTTCTTTCTATTATACATCTTGGCATAGAAAAATTTTCTAGCTTCATCTCCATTAGTAATCCAGTCAACCTTGGCTTTTTGTCTAATGTTGGTAGCTTGCACAAGCAAACTATTATTTAGTTTGTTCTGACAGTGGAAAAATTGATTAATAATAGACCTGTCTGAGCTATCATTATCAATAATGTTTTGGAGAGACTCACACTCTTTTCTAATTGTGTTGATGTCATTTTTATTCCTATTTTTATTCCAATGTTTCAGATTATCCTTTGTTTGTTTAAGAAAATTTTTGAAATTGAATTGGGCAGAGCCATTGCAAGGGGAAAAAAATACTATTTTTGATCACATCTGTGTAATCTTTTTCAAAGGACCAACCATTAACAAATCAAAAAGGATATTTACACATAATTTTTTTATTGTCAGAGAAGGTGATCTGAATAGGGGTATGATCACTAGTGGCTTGAGGAAGAGTAAAACATTGATAGTTAGAAAAAGTATTAGCAAAGTTAAAATTAATAAGAATTCTATCTAATTTACAATGAATATTTCTACGAACACCAGATTTCCAAGTAAATTTATTACCAAATATATTTGCCTCAATTAAACTAGTTTTGATAAAGAAGTTATTCAGAAATTCCAGTTTTTTAAATGGAATTGGAAGACCACCTCTTTTTTCATAATGATGTAAAACAGTATTAAAATCTCCCATAATAATCCAAGGCTTTTTTAAATTCAGATTTAGAGTTTCCAGATCTTCCCAAAGGGAATTTCTAATTTTTTCACTATTAGAAGCATAAACAAAAGTTATTTCCATTTGAAAACCCCCTTTATTAGAGAATTTACAATGAATATATTGGAAGTTCAAAAAATATTGGTCCAAGCTCCAAATATCAGTTTCCCAAAGAATCATAATTCTACCAAAACCACCCATGATATTGTTATTAACTAGACCCCAATTTTTGTAATACTTGGAGTGAAATTTAGTTAGATTAACATCATCAAGTTTATGCTCTAATATACCAATGATACCAGGTTTCATAGAAAAAATTAGATTGCTCAAATCCAATTTTCTAGCAGGGGAGTTTAATCCCCTAATGTTCCAAGAGATAATAGACATAATTAATCAAAAAATTGATAAAAGGATACAAAAAGGATATCATAGCATCTAGATAGGGAGACTGGAAACATTATCCACTGAGCTCTCCTTATCTTTCCTTTCATCCATGAATTCAATGCATTTAGCCCCTTTTCTTTTAAGTGGTTTTACATCTTGAATTTTTAGATGCTCTTCCCATCTTGGGTTTCTCATTATGTATTTTTCTTGAAATTCATCTTTTTCTCTGCTGCTTTCATTGTTTTGAGCAATGATGTCCTGTAAATTTTTTGTTTTATTCTTCTTTTTCCCCTTCTTCTTTCTTTTTGCTGTGTTGTGAGAATTTGGAATAAGTTTGATTGCTTTCTGAATCAGGTCTTCATCAACTAATTGATGTGAATTGTTTGAGTTCTGCATTGTGATTTCTGTATTACTTTCAGTATTAATTTTGTCTCCTGCAAGCAAGCCTATTTCCATATTTTCTTCAAATATTTCTTCTTCTTGTTGTGTATTACTCTGAATTGGGACATCTTCTGGAATTTCAGTCATTTCTTGATCTGGGGTATATTTCTCATGAGCAGTAACAGGGGATTGAGAACAATCACTTCTCTTTTTCATGTTTTCAAAATATTTAATCTTCCCTGAAAGGGAGTTTTCCATTTTTCCAGAAACTTGAGTTTCTTGTTGTTCAGAATCTATTGATATGGAGTTGCCAATATTGTTGACAGATTCTTGCAATCTGCTATGAACAAAATCAGATGGAATCACCTTTTCTTGATTATTATTTGAATCTTTAACTTTTTCTTTCCAAATTTTTTTGAAGAACAGTCTTCAGTTTTATGCCCAAAACATTCACATATTATACATTTTGGAGGAATCCATTCATACCCGATATTCTGAACTATAGTTTCTCCATCATGCATTGTGATGTGAGCTTCACTTGGAAGATTTGATTTTGCATTGATTTCAACCAGTATTCTAGCGTAACTTAATCTACTTTCTTTGGCTGTTTGCTCATCCATTTTCAACGGGGTACCAACTGTGCTTGCAATTGCCCCAAAAGCTTCACTGTCCCATAATTTTAAACTTAATTCTGGTAGACGAATCCAAATGGAAATTGTGTTTAATAAATATTTATCAAAAGAAATTTTGGAGTTCCACTTTTTCAGAATAATCAGCTTATCATTAATGAAATATGGCCCTCCATTGATTGTTTTTTAACAGTCACTTTCTACTGCGAATTTTATGATGAAGAAACCATTGTTTCTTGTAAAGATTTCAAAATTTCCCATGGGATTCCAAGTTCTTTGAACGAAAGCTTTAAAGTGATGATAAAATGGCCTGTTACCATAGACATAGGCTATCACCGAGCAGCCCCACTTCGACTCCGTTCTCTTGCTAACTGCTTCATTGATAACCACCATTTTCTTGTTGTTAATGGTTATTGGAGCTTGATATTTCAGGGTACATTGCTGGTTGAATCCCCCTTCTTTAATCAAATCTGCCCATGATGATACTTTATGTGAGAAGATCCCTTGTTTGCTTATTTGATGCCCCTGATTGGCAACGGCATTATGGTTGAACTGAGGTCTTATACCAGAATTTGTTGAAGCCAGAGAATCAGTTCTTGCCTTTTGAAAACTTGGGTTATTTCTTGGATCTCTTTGAGTGTTGCTGTATTGATTCTTGTATTGATATTGTAACAACCATAGTTTTAGTGATTACCTGTAAATATTAAATTATAACGGTAGTTATAATTTAATATTGTGAATTAAAAATAAATTGGAGAGATAAAAATTTGTTAAAATTGTTTATTTCAAATAAACAATGGATTTGGAATAAATAAAATAGATATAAGATATTTTGGCTGGTAATAAATTGTGAATAATGGTAATATGTTGGTTTGGGGATTAATTGATGTAAGTAAAGATAAAATAATTTAAATCAACATTATTTGTTGTACATAAATATAAAATGTTGAAATAAAGTTTTAAAAACTTTATTATGTTAGTTTGTAAAAAAAAAATTAGCATTATATGGATTTAATTTGATGAAATGCAACAATTTTGGAAATTATAGCCAAGCATTGAATTTTGTTAATTTTAATTAAACATTTGAATTTAGTATGGATAATAATATAAAAAAAATATGGAATTTGGTTTAAAAAATAATTTTTAATTATAGAATAATGTTAGGATGATTTATAACATTTTTATATGCAAGAAAATAATTTTTATGAAATTATTGGAGCTAAAAAATGGTGATTTAAGCATTTATTTTGTAAAATTGGTTATTTGTGTAAATTAAGAGTTTTTAATAATAAAAATATTTTTAAAACTAAAATTTATCTTTTTATACATCGGACAATATTTTGTTCAACATGTAAGTGGATTTACATGAATTATTTGTAGAGAAACCTTGTAGAAAATGTGTTGTTTACTTTAGTTATATAGTGTTTATACTTGTTTGGTGCTAATTAATTTCTCATAGGCTAAATAATTAAATAACTTTGGGTCCAAAGCCCACTTAGACTAAACATAAAAATGAAAGGAAGCTTTCTTCTTCTTGTACGTACATAACTTATTTTACAGTAAAGGAGAAAGGAAGAACCCAACTCCTCTTCATAATCAAAAACCTAAATCCCCTAATTTAATTCAGATTCTTGATGTAACAATCAAAAATAAAGCCATTAATTCAGGTAATCAATTCAAAACTAAGAATTTGTCTCAGGTTCTGTTCTATTTTGTGAAAATTGAATCACTATAGGTTGATTTCTCCTTGCATGTAGCTCAAATGGCTTCTATAGATGCTGAAGCAACAATATGAGCCTCCAAGCCTTTATTTCGATACGGATTCTAGCTGAAAATTTCTAATATATTGCTGCCAATCTAAGATGAGTTAATCACTCACACCTCTAGCTTTAATCTGTGAGAATAATTGTTAGTTCCTATTGAATTAATTGAATGAGATGCTGAATTGTTCTCAAGTTGGTTGTTGTGCTTTGCTGAAAATTGTTTGTGGAAAAAAATTTCTGCTGTAAAACAGCAATATCTTAGTGCATATTTTCCCGAATTAGCTCAATATTTTTGCATTTGAAAGAACATTCTATTAGCTACAACTTCTCTTTTAATTACTTTCTGAAATTTTATTGTTTATAGGGTCGAAATTTAGTTTGGATCTGATGTATACAGTTCTGCTTTGTGCAATTTGTTTTGTTGAAATTTGATCTTCAAACCACCATAACTTTTGAACGATAAATCAAAATTGAGTGAATTTTTTTTCATTTGGAAGGTAAATTTATAAGTAACAAGTTTTATGTTTTGTATTTTTCATAATTTTGAAGTTATCTATTTCAAATTTGATTGTTTCTATTGCAATCCCGAGAGCAAAACTATTATTTGCTCTGTTGTTGAATCTGAAACTATATTAAGCATAACTCTTTCGTTTCTTAACCAAATTTAAGAATATTAGATGTTTTGGAAAGCTTAGATCATATACTACAAGTTTCATGATTTGTGTTTTTCATAATTCTGAAGTTATCTATTTCAAATTTGAGTGTTTCTATTGTAATCCCGAGAGCAAAACTATTATTTGCTCTGTTGTTGAATCTGAAACTAAATTAAGCATAACTTTTTCAATTTTTATCCAAATTCAATAATCTTTGATGTTCTGGAAGTATAAGAATTTGTTCTAAAAGTCTCATGTTTTGTGATTTCTAAAATTTTAAAGTTATATTGATCAAAACTGCATTTAATCTTTGCTATCCCGAGATCAAAATGACAGCAGTGTTGAATTTAGATCTCTGAACTATTTTTATCATAACTTTCTCATTTCTTATCCAAATTTAATAATCTTAGATGTTTCGGAAAGATTAAACTTTGTATTAAAATTTTCATGTTTTGTGTTTCTTGAAATTTTGAGGTTTGCTTGATCAAAACTGTGTTTGTTTGTCGCTGTTGCGAGAGCAAAACGACAGCAATAACTATTATTGACCCGAGAATTGTATTAGTTTATTTTTGCTCTCATTCTTATTCGATTTTGATGTAGTTTTGAGATGTTTTGAGAGCTATGATGCCTATCAATAGGCTAGTTATATTTAAAGAATTTAAAATTGAAATTTAAGTAGAATTTGAATTGATTTACGGTTAAATTTGAATTGAATTCGTATTGAACTCAAGTTATCTGTCATGAGTTATCTTTCTTGTTTTTCTTTATTTTCGAGCACGGTTTGCACTACCATTTTTGAAGTGATTTTTGAAATATGTGAAAATTTCAAATTATTATTATATAGTATTTTAAAATTATTTTTCTAATATAAAATCTACTTATTTCCTATAATAAAGGAACTTCAAATATTGGTTTTATTAATCTTTTCGGAAAGAAAAAAAGTTTTAAAAGCTTGTTTTCTCTAGTAAACTATTTTAAATATAAAACACACACTTTTGTACTATTCGAACATATAAGAAAGTGAATTAAATGATTTAGTAAAACATGTGGTATGAGACATGTGCGTTTACTATTTCGGTTAATTTCGGACTTGTACGATCGAAGCTATTTGAGTTTAATGATTCTGAGATGTTTTGCCATTTTATGGCGTATTTTGAGTTTTATAATTCCTATTTATTGGAATTATTTAAGATGGCCAATATTTGGCAAGTATTATGGTTTGAGATATCCTATGTAGGAGTGCGATCGATGAGAACCATCACGATATTTTATTTACATGCCAATGACATAAGGCAGGTCCTGAGTTTATGATTTTATATTTTGAGATTTATGGTTTATGAGAAACCATCATGATGTTTTTCACTTGTCGATGTGATGAGACAAGTATGGTATCTCTTTATCACTCGCCAATGAGACTGGACGAGATATAATTTTTTGAGTTTTATGATGTTTTTAGTGTGGCATCGACTAACGGCTAGTAAACCGCTTGCGAATGTGTGGTATGGGACACACGTTAACACTTTTCGGGTTCCTATCCGTGAGTTTATGACACATTCACGATATTTACCTAACAGAACTGCTTTGAGAGGTGTCAGCGACCTTGTCATAAGTACGAACAGCTTTGGAGGTGTTAGCGACCTTGTTAGGGATGACAAAATGGCTTGGAAGGTGTCAGCGACCTTGTCATGAGGACGAACTGCTTTGGAAAGGTGTCAGCGACCTTGTCATGAGGACGAACTACTTTGGAAAGGTGTCAGCAACCTTGTCATGAGGACGAAATGCTTTGGAAGGTGTTAGCGACCTTGTCTAAGGCTTCGGCCGTTTGAGTTTAGCACGTGCATCATTGCTTCGACATTGTATTCAGGGATATGGCCAATCCGGGTTTTCTGAGCTTTGAATTCGCCGTTTTTGGCGCATTAGTGTTAAGATTTTCTGAGTTTGAACACGCATCAAATTCTTTATTGAGTTTGAGATTTTATGAGTTTGAATTCGTATCTGTTCTATGAATTTTTATGATTGAGATGTATGTGTGAGATTTAGTCGCCTTGGCCTACTTATGAGTTTGAGATCTCACATTCTTATGGAGTTGTCTTGTGTTGCTTTCATGACTTCTATTTGTGATAGAGATGAGTTTTCTCCTTTTTGGAGAAATGGTTCATCGAACCATTTGAGTTTTGCTTGAGTTTTATATGAGTTGATTTGAGTTCATTATGGGTTATCGCTAATGATACGAGGCACTTGTGTTTTATTTGAGTATTGAGTTTGAGTTGCCTCTTTCGAGGTATTAGTCACTTAGGTAGCGTTTGTTACTTAAGTATTGAGCTATGAGTTATCTAATCCTTCTCCTCTTTCGAGAAGAAGTATCATTATGTCCATTCTGCTTCATATTATCGATATTGACTGATTTGGGTAGCTAGACTGACCCGTGTATTTATACTCGGGTCAGACCGAGTTGTTTCAGGTATCATCTATTAGACTTAGCTTGAAGTTGGTGTTGGATATCATTTCTTCTTTCGCTTGAGTAGTTTATTTCTTCCGCATACTCTGATGTTTTTACATTTTATTTGATGTATATGGTGTGGTCGAGTACCACCTTTATTGTATTCATATTGTATTGTACTAAACATGTATCAGTGTATATGTAGATGTCGATTACTGTTCTATGATGTGCTTTACATTTAGTTATTGTATTTTGTTCTGATAGATCTGTCAACCACCTATAGTTTTGGATTAAACATTTACTGTGTATGTCGATCCCTTGAGATAGAAAAGAAAATTGTATTGCATTTATCGACGTATTCAGTAGATGTTTAAGACAAAATTATAGATGGTCGCCCTTAACCAGCCCTATTCTCCGCTTTAGTAGACGGAATTACTCGTTAATTCTCTTTACTAAGGTGGGTCTCGGGGTGAGGCGTTACAGATATAAAAGTGTTTGGTAATAATTAACTATTTTATTAGAGATAATGAATTTGTTTATTTAAAAGAGATTACAAATGTGACTGATTATCTTTAGGGATAATTAATATCGTTTAAAATTTAAAGGTATTTATATTGTTTTATTATATTTTAGGATAATAAATATTGTTTTAAAAATAATGGTTTATATATGAGGAAATCCTTTTAAAAGGAATTATTTATAATAAAGCTAAGTGCATATTGTTTGGGGTTTATAGTAAATAATGTTTTAATGACACTTTTTTTTACCTTTGTTTAATAAACTTAGTATTATAAAACTTTTCTTTTGAAAGAACCCTTTAAAAGGTATTTCTAAAAGTGTTTTACCAATATTGTAATATGGAAATCAAGCAGAAGTTCAGATTTTAAAAAAGTTCAATTCGATTATGGAAAAGTAATTCCGTAAACGATATCGCTTATATGGAAAGGATCCTATCATAGTTTTAACGCTAAACGTTGAGGCTTGGACTCGTTTCTATCTTGAAGGTCAAAAATTCGTCAAGGCAAGCCTAGAGTTAATACAACCTCAACTTGACTGGCTTCATATTCAATCGAGGGATAGCACTTGTTTGGAATCGACGAGTAGTGTTGGATATATGATATTTAATTTCCATATACGATCATTTTAATTATCCCCAATAGTTGATTTATTAATTATCGGATTCATCTTTCTTCATGGTGTACCATCACCTTTAAAACGATTTGCTGCTTTGAGCTTTGTTATCCTTTGTTGGTAATGACAAAACCAAATCACGTGTTTTTGGGGGCCAAGTTACGTGGGGTTGCTCCCATTAGAATATTTTCACATCCCATCTAGATTTGAGTATACCATCACCTTACAACGGTTAAGATTTGGATGTGAAATATTTGGATTCTCAGTAAGATTTGGCGGGGTCCGGCTTGGAGTTCCTAGGGTTTTCAAGTATATTTCTAGAGGTATACTTCTTTTAAGGGAGATGTACCCTTTTAGTCATTTGTAGGGAATTTTCCTTTCCTTATTTGATTCGAAACTTTGAATCTATTTTTCTTTAAGTGCAATGGGAAGAGTCAACCCTTCGCAGTGTTTAATTATTGGTTTTTATCCATTCTAAAAGTTTGAACCGTTACCTTATTTTTTCCATTCTATCAACTTTGGATTTTTCTTGGATTATTTTCATTCTTTCAAGTTTGGTTTTTAATACTATTTATGCCCATTCTTATTTGGATTTTTCTCCCGATGTTTATCTATAATCTTGCCTTTATGGATGTTATTCTTATGAAGTATAAACCCATTTCGCATTAGCTGTGTAGCTTCATAGAACTTTAATATGTTTTCCATTATTTGAGTTATCTCACGCTGGTATTTCCAGACTGATTCGAGTGTTATTTTACTATAATGCTTGAGTCAGACCAATTATTTTTTCTAGGTTGACTTTCGTGTTATGGAGATCTTAAAGAGGAGTTGTAGGATCACCTATCGTATTAGTTTATTTTTCATTGTATTATATAATATCCATATCAACAATTGTAAGGTCAGGATTTTATAACTATCCAACTGATAAGGTTTGTTTTTAACTCTGATGTACTCTGTATTTAGAGTGGCGGCTTTTATTGTCCTCACTATACCATGTGTTGTCGATTTCACTGTGAGATTCTTTTTGTGTTCTATGTTCTTTTCTTTTTATTTACGCTAATAATCCGCCCTTTTGTCGATTGGATGCTCGACAATTAAACACAGTGGTGATATTCGATGTCAACTTTCGATGGTCAAAAAGGCGGGTCGTAACATCATATATGCAAATAACATCACATAAAAGCAATCATGTTCATGTACAATCAAAAAGTATACCCTGCACTTATCATTCAGTTATAAACCATGTCATATATGATGTAACGATCTCAGCTTTGAGTCAAATTTAATTTGATAATTAATATAATATTTTGTATTAAATTATGAATTAATTTGAATTTTTCTACATTAAATAAAAGATTTTTTTGTTTATTCATATGTATATACGTATATAAATTGAATATAAGTAGAATTTTGGTTTGAAATTCAAGATAAATATCTTATTGATAAATTGGATTTAAAGGAAACCTTATATTTGAAACTAAAATATAATATATGATTGTTTATTAATGTATGTTTAGAATTAAAATCATTTTCAAGAATGAATAAAATCTTTAAAAGTGTGTGTGTGTGTATATTCATATCTTTTAAAATAAAATAAAATTCATAATAGGTTTAATGTTTTTTTTTTAAAATTTCACTTGTATTAAAAAGTTTGTATTTTTAAAGAACATCATTAATAAAAATTTTGAAACTAATATAAAATTAAAAATATAAAAACATAAGAATATATATATATATATATACATATTTGATTTTAACAAATGTTTTAAAAACATATAAATAGATATAGTTTGTATATATAAAAATATAAGAGCGAAAACATAATTCATATGTAAATATTTTCTAAAAAGCTATTTAAAGAATTAAATTCAAATATATACATATTATATATTTATTTATTAATGTTTAATTAAAAATCATATTCGTTACAGTTATAAATATATATGTAAAAGGAAATAGATTTATTTAAATTGAAAATATGATATAAAAAATTTATTTATAATATAATACATATGTTAAGTTATAAAACATAAGAGATAAATTACTTCACAAATTATAAAATGAAAAGGTTTAAAACACAATTTATAAATTAATTTAAATAAGGACTTAAACATAAAATTGCTTGTATTTACAAGTGTAGAAAAATTAATATTATATATTCACAAGTGTAACATGAATTTACAAGTGTAAATAAATTATCATGCAAAAACATATGGCATTATTTTCTTTTAATTTTTTAATGAAATAGATAAAATAGAAATTAAAGTTATATATATCATAAACTTCTTCTTCTCTCATTTGGTTCAAAACTAAAGAAAAGCAAATGCGAAAACCTGAAAATAAACTCAAAATAAAATCAAACTCAAAAAAAAAATTAAAGATCAAATTCAAAATCAAACCTAAAACAAAGAATTCCAGTTCAAGGACAAAATTAAAACCTTTTTCAAGCTAAGGCTAAGCAAATTCAAGGATCAAGCAAGTTTCAAGATCATTTCAACAAGTCAAAGTACATATCAGATCAAACTCAGGAAATCTGAAATTACAAACCTGAGACAAATTTTAACTTAACCAAATTTCAACTGAGCAAGCTAACAAGGCAAAGATCAAGCAAGATAACAAAACAAAATCAAAGCTTCCAGATATTCAAATTCAAATTACATTTCCAGGCTCAAGTTTGACCTGTTCTTCTATTCCAGGTCCTTTGTCTTTCATTACCAGGTGAGCAAACACGCTTATATTTTGCTGTTGTGTTGGATACTTGATGTATGATATAAGAATTGCTTGATTTGTTGCCTGCATGCTGGTATACAGATGTAAATATGTATGTGCATGCAGGCAAAAACATGCCTCTGTTTATGCATGACAGGTTTGATAAATCTGTTCAAAAATTCATACCATCCAAAAGGAATCAATATTGTGCTTTAATCTCTATATAAAATTTGTTTGTACTTTTAAAATTCAAATTTAAAAAATAGTCTCAAGCATTTACACTAAGCAATTATTTTTAAAATAAGAAATCACAGTGAAAATCATATATATGTCAAAATTTGATCGTCATAAATTCATATTTGAAGTTCATAACGATATTCGAATTAGAAAACGATGAATTTAGATAAAGGTTTCAAAAATTTTAGGTAAGTAAATCATGTGAATTCTCGCGTTGAACATAAAATACATTTTTGTCGAACTCCGGCGATCGATATAAAGTTGAGTTTCGAGCTTGATGTCAGAGGAAATTCAGGTGGTGGAGTTTACAAGAAAAATGGTCGCTGACTTTTTTAAATGATCGTGGAGGTTGATCGATGAGGTTGTAGGATTTAAGGGCATATTTTTTTGTCAACGTCGTTCTCGAATTAATTTCATTTTCAATGGTGGATCGTGGTAGATCGGACCCAGGGGAAACAGAGCTCGGGGTTCTAGCGAAGGTGTGTGTACATCGGCGTTGACTCTGGTGGACTAGATCGATGGGACGAGAAGGAATTTCATCGGAAGGGTTGGGTTCGAGGAGGAATCAATTAGCTCGATCTCTATTTTCAGATGGATTCGTAAAACTGGGTGGACGGGTGAGTCAGGGTGATCATTGGTGATGTATTGGCAACGGCGAGGTCGATCGGAGTAGTTCCGATCATCGGTGCATGTGCACGTGAGTGTTCGTGTATCTGGGAAGTTTGGGGATTGGAGAAGAAAGTGTAGCCTCGAGTTTGCTCTCTTGAAAATGGGGTGGTGGCTCGGTTTTGTGACCGAGTCATTCACATGATAATAGTTTTTGTTTTTATTCTAAATCATAACAAATTGAAGTTTTAAAACTAAAACAAAATCAAAGAAAAAAATTCAGGGATTTTAGTGTTTGGCTCGAGTGTTTTAGCTTTGGGCGTAGGTATTTATAATGATAATTTTTAAAATTTAAATGAATCAAATTTTGTTTTTAAGGTTTGTGTAAATAAATAAGTTTTCAAAAGATCATAAATTAGATCATCCAATATAAGATTATTAATAAAGTTTTATACAAGTTTCCAAAAACTAAATTTTAAAGATAAGTTGTTTTAAAATTGTTTTGGTTATAAAATTTTATACTAGGTTAATTCTGTAATTGGTTCCTAAATGTTTTTCAAACAAAATTTAATAATGTAACTAATCAATAGTTAATTACTGAATGAATAATTTATCAATATGATGGATCATTAATGATAGTAATTAAAGAATAATTACTTAATATAGTTAATTAAGGATAAATCATCTAATGAAATTTAAATTAAGTATAATTACTTAATTATTAAAGTACAATTATTTATAGTAAGTAATCAAGAATAATTACTTAATTAAAGGATTATTACTTAATGTAATTAATTAAAGTAATTGATTAAAGGATAATTAATTAATTAATAATTAAGGTTAATTACTTGGTAATAAAGGGTTAATTAATTAGTATAATAAATCGAGGTGATAAATAAATGGATAATTTGTTAATGTGATTAATTAAAAGATAATTAATCAATAAGGTTAATTAATTATTTGAGGATAACTAATTTATGTAAGCAATTAAGGGATAATTAATTACTTAAATATAATTACTTAATTAAAAGTAATTAATTAACGATTAAAGTTGATTAATTAAGTGATTAAAGGATAATTTCTCAATGCAATTAATTTATGATTTATTCATATAAGTGATTAGGGATAATCACTTATTGTAATTAATTAAGGATAATTAATTAAATGGTAATTAATTAAGGGTTAATCAATTATCGTAATTAATTAAGGATAATTAATTTAAAGGATAATTAAATAATTAAAGGTTAATTATTTAATGGTTAAAGGTTGATGTATTTATTAATTAAGGTTAATTAATTAATAATTAACGGTTGGTTAATTTATTATTAAAGGTTAATTAATAAATAATTAACGGATAATCAATTAAAATGGTTTGTAATCAGTTGATGTTAGTTAACCAGGATTAGTAATTTATTCATAAGTAATTAATCTACTAAATTTTTCGGATGATTAATTGATTTTACTTATGAATGTTTGGATTGTATTGAATGCTTTGAATTGTTTGATATCCTTGGTATGTGGTGTTCTATGATTTGATTGAGCTATGAACTGCGACTTATTTATCTATGATAAACTTACATATTTCTTTATCTGTGAATGAAAGATAAGTGTTATAAGATTATACCGCTTATCAATATTTTTGTGCTTGAATTGATGATGATTGTGATATTGTATTGTTGTGTATAAAACCCCTGAACCACACCACACACACAAATATGGATTTCAAGGTAAATTAGTTAAGTCACATATATTTTGAATGTAATATTATTTTATTCAAAATGGTTTTAAAGGTTGAGTTTTAAATCCAAAATGTTTTGGAAATAAAAATGGGTTGGATATGAAAAGATTTTGAAAAGGAAGTTTTGAATTTGAAATTTAGTTTAAATGTAATACGTCTTGTGTAAGTTTTGAAATTATTTTGGAAACTATGATTTGAAAGTGGTGATACAAGTCATAATATATATATATATATGGATTTTAAACTATTTTTGAAGTAATTTAAAGGTATTATTTTGGGAATTTAAATTTAACCCAAGTTTATATTTTGAAAGGCTTTAATTTGAGCAAATGAAATCGGATTTTCCCGAAATGAAAAATCTTTGTTTTCAAATGATAATGGCTTTGATATAACGAAGGAAATTCCAATTTTTGTTGAAAGGATTTAAAATTTTAAATTGAAATAGTTTTGAAAGCTATGAATGAATCTTTGTGAAATATTTGGTGAACTTTGTTTTCAAACAAAAGAGGACCCCAAAGATAGATCTTTTGTTTAAATATTATGAATGAATCTTTGTAAAAGATTTGGTGAACCTAGTTTTTAAATTGAGTGGATCTTAAAGGTATCTTTTTGTTTAAAAGATTAAAAGTGGAAAATTGTTTTAAACCATTTGAAGAAAGGTTTTGGGTAATAAGTTATGACTTAACTAAGATCTCAATATATCCATATGGCTTTATAATTACAAGCTCATTATTCGGTTTAGCCGGGAGAGGACTTTATGTCATAAAACCCATTCCGAATAATGATACGACGAAATGGATAGCATTTGAAGACCGACGGTGAAGACCGGGTATTTTCGAGAACGAAAGGATTACCTGTCGAATGTCTCTGCACTGTGTCGCGTAGGTATAGAGATCTCCATATGTGTTGGGGAGTCCGGTCGGGATTGTGAATACCCGGATCGCAAGGGCTTCTTTTGAAGTGCCTTCGGTTCTATTCGAAGCCGGAACAGACTTGTATGGAATTATGTCTGACGTTACACTTTGAGATGTAAAGCTGGTTTCTATCAAATACATTTCTGTTTGGTGGCGGAGAATTTAGTTTCTCAGCTTAACCCCCTTCTCTGGGACGTACGAGCTCAGAGGTTATATAGTTGATGGTTACTAGTGGTATATTCCCAATTTGGTAATGTGGCATACTAAGTGCTGTTAATCGTTTGTTGATCAAAGCCTGGCTTTTATGAAAAGCGTAGCTTGGTGCACGAGACATCGTCGAATCTCACACACCAAAAATGGTCGAAATAGGAAGAATGCGGCACGGTTATGAAGGTTGCTCCCTTTAGGGTATGTCCACTTCCTTTTGGATAAAAGCGGCATCATGGAATGGAGTCCAGATACAAAACTTATGTGGTTACTGCAAATTTTTGCTTTGTGGTTGTTGGTGTTGAGAGCTCTCGGATAAAGGTCGGTAACGACAGGGGGATGGCATTACTCGTGACAGTTAGCTACCTAATTACAGAGGTAACCCGGTCTTGTGTTGGCAGAAAGCTGGATAAGTTCTCGAGGTATCCCACCAGAGGCGTACCTATGTGGCATATGATGTTCCTTAGCCTGACTATTTGTTGGAAATCCAAAGAAATAATACGTGCCCTATACGGTTTTAGTTGTACAACCTGCCATGAAATGTGGCGGTAACCTGCTATTGAACATGGTAGCTTTAGTAGGCATACTACGAAATGTGTATGCTGGATAAGGTGAATATTATACCTTCGAAATGTTTTCTGCACTATGCACTAATAATAATATCAAAAAGATTTTGTGTATCAAGCATGTTTGACTATCATAAGGAGAAAACTCCTCCAATTGTGCGTTTGCATTGTGTGTGTGGCGGGAGGACTTATGGTAGTTTCATTTTCCAAAAAGCATTGCGGATTTCTTTTTAAATTCTTTTTGGTTTGTTTTCTTTGTTCAAATAAACTGTTTTTGTTTGCTCACACCAGTCCCATGACTGACTTGGAGTTTATTGTTTCCCTTTTAAACTCTGGGTACCCACAATTTTCCAGACGTGCAACCTAGAGTCAGATTTTCAAATAATTAGCTAGTTGATGTAGACTCGGTAGCCTTCAGTCTTTGCAATCTTTGGAATCTATGGTTTGGCAATCGCATTTGAATCGAGTTTGCTTCACTTCAGCATTGATTGTGGTTTGAGCTCTTGGATTGGAGTCTTTGAAGCTTTGGCATTAAAGTTATCTTCCCGCTGTTAATGTTATCTCTTCTGCTGTTGCTATTATTCTTCCCTGTTATCTTGTATCTCTGATATTGATAGTCATTTGTATCAATGTGTTGTATTGAATATTGTATATCAATAAAATCATTCATTTCTTTTTCTGCTGTGTTGTTGTACTTAATGTGTTATAAATTCCGACGAACCAGATTCGACGTTTGAATCTACGGCATTTGAATATGGGTGATGTATTCGGGTGTCGATTTTCGAAGGTCAAGTCAGGGTCGTTAAAATTGGTATCAGAGCTGAAGGTTGAGTAAGGACTTTAGCTCAGAAGTATAACACATTAGGTGACTCATTAGAGATAAGGTTATATATGCCCTAGAATGAGTATATCCCTAAGATATCTTGTCTGCATGCCTAAGTAAATTCTCTTACTGTTTACTGATAGTAAGTATGAGTGCGAGAAGAGGACGAGGTAGAGGACAGGGGAGTACCACTATAAATGATCAATACCCTACAACAACAAAGAAAAAACCTTTTTCTATCAATCTCTTTTGACCATCATCCGATATCAATTCTTGGATGGCTTCGTGGTAGCTACAAGAAGAAGTTTTGGTATGATGGTGGCCCTGCGAATCTTTAAAGAAAAGTCCCTCTTTCATATTCTTTTCACCAGTTTTCTATCAGCTTTTCGATTTTTAACATTAATAAATTTGAAATTTTATTTGAGATAAATTGGCAAACAAAATATGAAGTTAAATTGAATTGTATCTGTTTGTCTGTTCTTTGGGGTCTCAATACTACGAACGGTTAGTTATCCCTTCAAACTGACCAATGCCTTGCATATTTCGTAGACCGGATGACCCGAGTCTTTTGTAAATTATTTAATGGGTTTCTTCTCATATTTATTGATGATATTCTGATTGGTAAGCCAAATGCAGAATAAATATTCAGCTCAATCAGGAAAGCTATATCTTTGTATGTTTATTTGTTCTTTGGTTGTCCCTCTGTCTAGCAAATTTCGGGGACGAAATTTTCTTAAGGGGGGAATCTGTAACGATCCCGGTTTTGAGTCAAAATTAATTAGATAATTAATATAAAATTTAGGATTAAATTGTGAATTAATTTGAATTTTTCAAAATTAAATAAAACATTTGTTTGTTTATTCATATATATATATGTATGTATGTATACATATATGTATATGTATATGTATATAAATTGAATATCAATAGAATTTTTGTTTGAAATTCAAGATAAATATCTTATTGATAAATTGGATTCAAAGGAAACTCTATATTTGAAACTAAAACATAATATATGATTATTAGTTAATGTATGATTAGAATTAAAATCATTTCAAGAATGAATAAAAGCTTTAAAAGTGCGTGTATATAAATATGTATATATTCGTATCTTTAAAATTAAATAAAACCTATAAAAGGTTTTATGTTATTGCTTTTGAAATTTCGCTTGTATTAAAAAGTTTGTATATTTAAAGAACATCATTAATAAAATTTTCGAAACTAATACAAAATTAAAAATATAAAAACATAAGAACATATATATATTTGATTTTAACAAATGTTAATATGAATTTAAAAACATAAAAATAAATATAGTTTGTATATATGAAAATATAAAAGTAAAAACATAATACACATGTAAATATTTTCTAAAAAGCTATTTAAAGAGTTAAATTCAAATATATACATATTATATATTTATTTATTAATGTTTAATTAAAAATCATATTCTTTACAGTTATAAATATATATGTAAAAGGAAATAGATTTATTTAAATTGAAAATATGATATAAAAAAATTATTTATAATATAATACATATGTTAAGTTATAAAACGTAAGAGATAAATTAATTCACAAATTATAAAATGAAAAGGTTTAAAACATAATTTATAAATTAATTTAAACAAGGACTTAAACATAAAATTGCTTGTATTTACAAGTGTAGAAAAATTAATATATATATTCACAAGTGTACCATGAATTTACAAGTGTAAATAAATTATCATGCAAACTTACATAAGGCATTATTTTCTTTTAATTTTTTTTTATGAAATAGATAAAATAGAAACTAAAGTTATATATATCATAAACTTCTTCTCTCATTTGGTTCAAAACTAAAGAAAAGCAAATGCAAAAACCTGAAAATAAACTCAAAATAAGATCAAACTCAAAAAAAAATAATAATCAAATATCAGATTCAAAATCAAACCTGAAACAAAGCATTCCAGTTCAAGAACAAAATTAAAACCTGTTTCAAGCTAAGGCTAAGAAAATTCAAGGATCAAGCAAGTTTCAAGGCATTTCAACAAATCAAAGTACAAATCAGATCAAACTCAGGAAATCTGAAATTGCAAACCTGAGACAAATTTCAACGCAACCAAATTTCATCCAGCAAGCTAACAAGGCAAAGATCAAGCAAGATAACAAAATAAAATCAAAGCTTCCAGATTTGAAATTCAAATTACATTTCCAGGCTCAAGTTTTACCTGTTCTTCAATTTCAGGTCCTCTGTCTTTCATTACCAGGTGAGCAAACGCACTTATATTTTTCTGTTGTGTTGGATACTTTATGCACGATATAAGAATTGCTTGATTTGTTGCCTGCATGCTGGTATATAGATGTAAATATGTGTGTGCATGCAGGCAAAAACATGCCCATGTTTATACATGACAGGTTTGATAAACCTGTTCAAAAATTCATACCACCTAAAAGGAATCAATATTAGGCTTTAATCTCTAAATAAATTTGTTTGTACCCATCAAATTCAAATTTTAAAAATAGTCTCAAGAATTTATATTAAGCAAATATTTTTAAAATAATAAATCACAGTGAAAATCATATATATGTCAAAATTTGATCATCATAAATTCGTGTTTGAAGTTCATAACCATATTCGAATTAGCAGATGATGAATTTAGATGAAGGTTTCAAATATTTTAGGTAAATAAATCATGTGAATTCTCGGGTTGAACATAAAATACATTTTTGTCAAATTCCGACGATCGATATAAAGTTGAGTTTCGAGCTTGATGTCAGAGGAAGTTCAGGTGATGGAGTTTACAGGAAAAATGATCGTTGATTTTTTTAAATTATCATGGAGGTTGATCGATGAGCTTGTAGGGTTTAAGGGCATATTTTATGGCAGCGTCGTTCTCGAATTAATTTCATTGTTAATGGTGGATCGGGGTGGATCGGACCCAGAGGAAATGGAGCTCGGGGTTCTAGCGAAGGTGTGTGTTCATCGGCACTGACTCTGGTGGACTAGATCGACGGGGCAAGGCGAATTTTATCGGAAGGTTGGGTTCCAGGAGGAATCAATTAGATCGATCTTGATTTTCAGATGGATTCGTAAAAATGGGTGGTCGGGTGAGTCAGGTTGATCATCGGTGATGAACGGCAAGGCCGATCGAAGTAGTTCCGATCATCGGTGCATGTGCATGCGAGTGTTCGTGTATCTGGGAAGTTTGGGGATCGGAGAAGAAAGTGTAGCCTCGTGTTTGCTCTCGTGAAAATGGGGTAGTAGCTCGGGTTTGTGACCGAGTCGTTCACATGATAACAGTTTTTATTTTTATTCTAAATCATAACAGATTCAAGTTTTAAAACTAAAAAAAATTCAAATAATTTTTTTTAGGGATTTTAGCGTTTGGCTCGAGTGTTTTAGCTTTGGACCTAGGTGTAATGATAATTTTTAAAATTTAAATGAATCAAGTTTTTTTAAGGTTTGTGTAAATAAATAAGTTTTCAACAGATTATAAATTAGATCTTCCAAAATAAGATTATTAAACAAGTTTTATACAAGTTTCCCAAGACTAAATTTTAAAGATAAATTGTTTTAAAATTGTTTTGGTTATAAAATTTTATGCTAGGTTAATTCTGTAATTAGATACTAAATGTTTTTCAAATAAAATTTAATAATGTAACTAATTAAAAGTTAATTACTTAGTGAATAATTTATCAATGTGATGGATCATTAATGAAAGTAATTAAAAAATAATTACTTAATATAGTTAATTCGGGATAAATCACCTAATGAAATTTAAATTAAGTATAATTAATTAATTAATAAAGTAAAGTACAATTACTTAGAGTAAGTAATCAAGAATAATGACTTAATTAAAGGATTATTACTTAATGTAATTAATTAAATAATTGATTGAAGGATAATTAATTAATTAATAATTAAGGTTAATTACTTTGTAATAAAAGGTTAATTAATTAGTGTAATGAATCAAGATGGTAAATAAATGGATAATTTATTAAAGTGATTAATTAAAAGATAATTAATCAATTAGGTTAATTAAAGGTTAATTAATTATTTGAGGATAACTAATTTATGTAAGTAATTAAGGGATAATTAATTACTTAAATATAATTACCTAATTAAAAGTAATTAATTAACTATTAAAGTTGATTAATCAAGTGATTAAAGGATAATTACCCAATGTAATTAATTTATGATTTATTAATATAAGTGATTAGGGATAATCACTTATTATAATTAATTAAGGATAATTAATTAAATGGTAATTAATTAAGGATTAATTAATTTTGTAATTAATTAGGGACAATTAATTTAAAGGATAATTAAATAATTGACGGTTAATTATTTAATGATTAAAGGTTGATTTATTTATTAATTAAGGTTAATTAATTAATAATTAAAGGTTGATTAATTTATTATTAAAGGTTAATTAATAAATAATTAAAGAATAATTAATTAAAATGGTTTGTAATTAATAAATGTTAATTAACCAGGAATGGTAATTTATTCATAAGTAATTAATTTGATTTAAATTTATCGGATGATTAATTGATCTTACTTATGGATATTTGGATTGTATTGAATGCTTTGAATTGTATGATATTCCTGATATGTGATGTTCTGTAATTTGATTGAGCTGTGAACCACGATTTATTTATCTGCATTAAATTTGCATATTTCTTTATCTGTCAATGAAAGAAAAACGTTATACGATTATACTGCTTATCAATGTTGTTGTGCTTGAATTGATGATGATTGTGATATTGTATTGTTGTGTGTGAAACCCCTGGTCCACACCACACACATACACAAATATGGATTTCATGGGAAATCGGTTAAGTCACAGATATTATGAATGTAATATTATTTTATTCAAAATAGTTTTAAAGGTTGAATTTTAAATCCAAATGGTTTTGGAAATAAAATTGGGTTGAAGATGAAAAGCTTTTGAAAAGGAAGTTTTGAATTTGAAATTTAGTTTATGTAATACGTCATGTTTAAGTTTTGAAATTATTTTGGAAACTATGGTTGGAAATGGTGATACAAGTCATAATATATATATATATATATATATATTGGATTTTAAACCATTTTTGAAGTAATTTAAAAGTATTATTTTAGGAATTTAATTTTAACCCAAGTTTATATTCAGAAAAGCTTTAATTTGAGCAAATGAAATAGGATTTTCCCAAAACGAAAACTCTTTGTTTTCAAATGATAATGGCTTTCATATAACGAAGGAAATTCAAGTTTTTGTTGAAAGGATTTTAAATTTGAAATTGAAATAATTTTGAAAGCTATGAATGAATCTTTGTGAAATATTTGGTGAACTATGTTTTCAAACAAAAGAGGACCTCAAAGATAGATCTTTTGTTTAAATATTACGAATGAATCTTTGTGAAAGATTTGGTGAACCTTGTTTTTAAATTAAGAGGATCTTAAAGGTGTATCATTTTGTTTAAAAGATTAAAAGTGGAAAATTGTATTAAACCACTTGAAGAAAGGTTTTGGGTAATAAGTTGTGACTTAACTAAGATCCCGATATATCCATATGGTTTTAAAATTAAGCGCTCATTATTCAGTTTAGCCGGAAGAGGACTTTATGTCACAAAACCCATTCCAAATAATGATAGGACGAAATAGATAGCATTTAAAGACCGGCGGCGAAGACCGGGTATTTTTAAGAACGAAAGAATTACATATCGAATGTCTCTGCACTGAGTCGCGCTGGTATAGAGATCTTCATATGTGATGGTGTGTCCGATCAGGATTGTGAATACCCGGATTGCAAGAGCTTCTTTAAAAGTGCCTTCGGTTCTGTTCGAACCCGGAACAAACTTTAATGGATGTATGTCTGAAGTTGCACTTTGAGATGTAAAGCTGGTTTCTATCAAATACATTTCTGTTTAGTGGTGGAGAATTTATTCTCTTAGCTTAACACCCTTCTCTGAGACTTAAAGAGCTCAGAGGTTATGTAGTTAATGTTTACTAGCGATACATTTCCAATTTGGTAATATGGCATGCTAAATGCTGCTGATCATTTGTTGATCGAAGCATGGCTTTTATGAAAAGCGTAGCTTTGTGGGCGAGACCTCGTCGAACCTCACACCCCGGAAATGGTCGAAACAAGAAGTATGCGGCAAGGTTATGACTAATGAGGGTCGCGCCTTTTAGGGTACGTCCATTTCCTTCTGGATAAAAGTGGTATCATGATATGGAGCCCAGATACTTAACTTATGTGGTTATTGCAAATTTGTTCTTTGTGGTTGTTGGTGTTGAGAGCTCTCGGATAAAGGTCGGTGATGACCGGGGGATGGCAT
Source organism: Allium cepa (assembly GCA_030765085.1). NCBI lineage: Eukaryota > Viridiplantae > Streptophyta > Magnoliopsida > Asparagales > Amaryllidaceae > Allium > Allium cepa. Next base: position 570,707,153 of record CM060937.1, on the reverse strand, counting down.
TACTCGTAATAGTTAGTTACCTAGTTACAGAGGTAACCCGGCCTTATGTTGGCAGAGAGATGGTTAAGTTCTCGAGGGCGTCCCTCCAGAGGCGTACCTATGTGGCATAGGAAGTTCCTTAGCCTGACCATTTGTTTGAAATCCAAAGAAACAATATGCGCCCTGTACGGTTTTACTTGTATAACCTGCCACGGAATGTGGTGGTAACCTGCTATTGAACATGGTAGCTATAGTAGGCATACTACGAAATGTGTATGCTGGCTAATATTAATATTATATTTTCAAAATGTTTTCTGCACTATTCACTAATAATAATATCAAAAGGATTTTGTGTATCAAGCAGGTTTGACTATTATAAGGAGAAATCTCCTCCAATTGTTCGTTTGCATTGTGTGTATGGCGGGAGGCTTTATAGTAGCTTCATTTTCCATAAAGCATTGCGGATTTCTTTTTAAATTCATTTTGGTTTATTTTCTTTGTTCAAATAAACTATTTTTGTTTGCTCACGCCAGTCCCATGACTAACGTATAGTTTATTGTTCCCTTTCTAAACTTTGGGTGCCCACAATTTTCCACACGGGCAGCTTAGAGTCGGATTTTCAGATAATTAGCTAGTTGATGTAGACTCGGTAGCCTTCCGTCTTTGGAAATCTTCGGAATCTGTGGTTTGGCAATTGCATTTGGATTGAGTTTTCTTCACTTCAGCATTGATGGTGGTTCGAGCATCTTGGATTAGAGTCTTTGAAGGTTTGGCATTAAAATTATCTTTCCGCTGCTGATGTTATCTCTTCTGTTGTTGCTATTATTCTTTAGCTTTTATCTCGTATCTCTGATATTGATAGTCATTTGTATCAATGTGTTGTATTAAATATTGTATATCAATAAAATCATTCATTTTTTTTCCGTTGTGTTGTTGTACTTAATGTGTTATAAGCTCCGGCGAGGCAGATTCGACGTTTGAATCTACGACTTTTGAATACAAGTGATGTATTCGGTGTCGATTTTCGAAGGTCGAGTCAGGGTCGTTAAATATGAATTCAAATTAAGTGTACTTTATATGTATAGTCGGTCGTGAACCATGTCAAGCAATCATTTCTCATCCATTCAATCATTGCCGAATCTCTTGTTTTAGGCTTTCATTGTTAAGCTATCATTAACTTATTTAGTGATTACCTCCCTAGGCTTATCTATCACTAAATCATCTTTTTTGAACCATGTCATCTGATAAAATGGCCACTCATTCTACCAATGGGAGCCAACCTGACTGTGATGCCCCACCTCTGTACTCACACTAGCCAAGGACACTATGGTGTAATACCATCGACTAACGCGAAGAATAAGGCTGTTGAGGAGTGACCATCCATGTGATTGCTTTGTGCGAGTACCGATATGACAGGTAGTGTAACAAGCATTTCATTTTAAGAGGAAATCCGACATATCAAGTACTAACTCAAAGCTACTACATAGTGGCTATGTGGACTTCGGAAACAAATATAAAATAAGCATAACACAAAAGAGTCATAGATATCCATATCACAAAGGTGGAAACAGATATGAATATAACATATAAAAGTGTACATCAGAGTAGTGGTCATACAAGATCCACAATATCACAAAACAATAGACACTAGTGCTAGACAAAAGAATATGTATACATCAAGGAGTCTTTATCTCGAATATATAATAACAAAAACTACTAAACTAGAGTAGTTAGCCAAAAGTCAAATGATGGTCCCGGATAAGAAGTCAAATAGAAGCACCCGTAACATCTCGGTCTGACCCGAGTATTATTTAATGAGAAATTAATAAATGGATCAGTCTAGCTATATATATCATATATATGGGATAGGATACGTGATATGACAAAAATGTATGATAACAATAATGTCATACTATGACAAGTATACATTTAATAAAAACAAAAATCATACAATATCTCTAGAAATCTCAAACACACAGAAGAATATCATATTCTTTATTTTATTCACCAAACCATAGATATTGACAAACATATCAATGCCAATCGCAAAAATTGGTGAAACACGAAATCTAGAAATCATAAATTAGAAATCCAGAAATTAAAAGGGGAGGCCTATCACAAATGGGACTATGAAAACTCACCAACACGTGCATCGCAAATGGGTCGCTAACCCATGGTCGCTAACGAAAGAGCTGGTGCAACGACGTAGTGCAATAACGGCATGCCCGAGGAACCTAAAACTCGAATAATTCGGAACGACGACGTAGTACAATAACGGTACGTCCGATGAGCCGACTCCATAAAAGAACATAGATCGCTAGCCCATAAAAACGAGTCGAACTCCAAAGAACCTATAGGTCGTTAGCCTATAAAAAGAAATAAGACGAAACTCATTAAAATGAGGTACAGTCCCCTACGTGGACAAAGAGACATCGCATAACGCTATTCTAAACCATAAAATGATCAACAAGAAGTGTAGATTACATTAAGCTAGTAAATAAACGAGTTTAGCTTCATGTCCTATAACCACTGGCTTAACTTAAATATTTACGAACAAATTGTAGTTTCCCACTCGAAAATTGTCACAAGAGTTTCAATCGAACAAGTCTAAGAATTATCCGACAAAGAAAACACAGGCATTTCATACCACTTGTTTTGCTAAGCCATTTAATTAGATTTCTCATACCAATGAGGTAAAGGTTCGTATATACTAATAGGTTGGAAAACGGTTATATAAACAAGTTTCATATTAAAATTAGAGTTGAAATCATCTTTGTGAAAGAGTTTGGATATTTACTACTAGTATAGAAACCTTTGTATTTTAAAGTGACAAACCATAGAATTGATTGTAGAAACAATTAATCACCAAAAATTCACATTCGAAGACGTGAACCAAATCCATAGAAACCGACACCAAATCCATCAAAATGGATATTTCCAAAAATCCCAAAAAAGGAGTTATTAAAGTCAATAAAAGTGATAACAACTAATTGGATCCACAAGAATCGATTTAAAATTGGAAATCCACATCAAAAGGCAAAATTGGCTGAGTGAAGCAGGTTCAGTCGACTGAACCCTGTAGTCAGTTGACTGATTCTATGCCTGCAAACTTTCGGTTTCCAGGTTCAGTCGACTGAACTAGGGTGGTCAGTCGACTGATTCTGAACCCCGAAACTTTCGGTTTCCAGGTTCAGTCGACTGAACCAGGGTGGTCAGCCGACTGATACTGGCACAGGAACTTTCTGTTACCAGGTTCAGTCGAGTGACCTTATAGTTCAGTCGATTGAACTGTCATTTGCAGTATTTTCATCCTAGCCTTAAAAAAGGGCAAAAATCATACTGGAGGCGATTGAACGAGCAAAGGAGACCAGGAATTTATGCAAAGCGTCTACCCAGCCTTATAGGCACTTTGATGCACCACCAAAAACATGTTCAAACATCCAAAATAGGATTTTTAAAGGTTTTGACTTCAAAACACCAAAATTTGGAAAATTCACCAAATCAATTCAAATCAAAAGCAAATGAACTTGAATATATGTTAGGAATTCATACCTAACCACAAAGAAAGCTATAGATGTGAGTTCAAAAACCCACCTTTTAAACCCAAAAATAATGAAGGAGAAATTTTAAAACAAGGCAAGATCGATTCCTCTTCACCACACCTCTAGAATCTTCAATCTATTATCAAAGGTGAAGTTTTTACTAAGTTAGGTTATAGAAATTTCTGAAATTTGAAGAGGGGTTGAGATGGAAAAGATGAAGAGGATGCTTACCTAAGCTTCTCTTGGATTTTAGAGTAAGAACTTGAATTTCCTAAGAAAACTAGAGCTTAGGAATTTTAATTTCCTCTTCCTTCCCCCATTTTTAGCTTAGCTTAAGAGTGTTAGGAAATGAGAAGTGGAATGAATGAAGAGGAGTGGAGTTGGGTTATTTGTTAGGTTAGTGGGCTGAAACCCAAACCTAAAGCCCTAAATGGAAATGTCAAAATTCTAGCTAACTCCAAACATATCGATGTTTATACCTAAAAAGGTCGCAAACGTCGTTTTGAACTCAATGGAAGTGGTCTCGAGTCCTAATTCGAATGTTTGCAAAAAGTGACTTTTTGGACTTAAATCCGACTAACGATGCTATATTTAAATAAAGTATTTAAATATACAATCGCAAAATATGCGGGTTGTTACAGACTCCCATCCTCAAAGAAATCGCGTCCTCGCAATTCTTAAGAAGAAAACAAAGAGCAACAACCATAAAAACATATCAACACAAAAGAAAATTTGAAATAAGAAGTTCACCTTTAAGGAGCATGAGAGAGTAAGTCTGGATACATTCGCTCGATGAATACTCTGGATTTCCAAGAGCAATCCTTAGGATTTGAGGACCATTGAACTTTCACAAGCGGAACATCTTTATTTCGAAGGCGTTTAACCTTTGTAGAAATGATACGAAAAGGATGTTGCTCATAAGTCAAATTAGGCGACACTTTAATTTCTTCAATAACACCGTACTCAGGAATAGAATCAGAATCCCTAAGGTATTTCCTTAGTTAAGAAACATGAAATACGTCATGAATAGCAGAAAATTGAGCCGGTAATAAAAGACGACAAGCCATTGAACCAATACGTTTGGTGATGGGAAATGGACCAATATACCGAGATGCTAATTTTCCCGATCGACTGAAACGCACAACACCCTTCATAGGTGAAACACGAATAAACATCAAACCTCCCACAGAAAATTCCAAATTCCTTCTTCGATTATCAGCATAGGAATTTTGTCTACTTTGAGCTTCTTTCATCCTATGACGAATAAGGTCAATCTTTTCTGTGGCATTACGAATAAAATCTGGACCTAAAACCAGCTTCTCACTGGCCTCAATCCAACAAGAAGGAGACTGACATTGCCTTCAATAGAGTGCCTCGAAATGTGTCATACCAATACTAGATTGGAAGCTATTATTATAGGAAAACTCAACAAGAGAAATATGATCTTCCCAACTTCCACCAAAATCAAGAACACATGCACAAAGGAGATCTTCAAGAGTTTGATTTACACGCTCGGTTTGTCCATCAGACTGAGGTTGATAAGCGGTGCTAAAATTAAGCTTCGTTCCCAAATCTTTTTGAAGACTCTTCCAAAATCCACTAGTAAACAATGGATCACGATTGCTAACAATAACAGTAGGAACTCCATGCAATTTAACAATTTCTTTAACATAAAGTTTGGCTAAAAGAGGTATGGTCTGATTAGACCGAACGACAATAAAATGGGCGAATTTCGTAAGTCTATCAACGATCACCTATAAACTGTCATGACCCGAACGAGAACGGGGAAGGCCATCGGTAAAGTCCATGAAGACTTGATCCCCCTTCCAAATGGGAATGTCCAAAGGTTGCAATAACCGATCAGGCCTTTGATGCTTGGCCTTTATGGGTTGGCAAGTTATGCAATGCTTAATGAAGTTAGCAATATCAATTTCATTCCATCCCAATAATAAAGTCGCTTCATATCCGCGTACATTTTACTACTACGTGGGTGAATGGTAAATTTGGGACGATGAGAATCTTCTAAAATGTCTTTACGAAGATTACCAATATTTGACACAATAAGTTTACCAAATTTTCGAATGCCGCCACGAGCATCGATTTCAACGTCTTTCAAACCATCACTATTTCTATTCCGACAACTTTGGCTAAGAAGAACCAATTCAGGGTCATGCTTTTGAGCTTCAAAAATGTGGTCTAATAGTGAAGGATGAGCCTCAAGGGTACATAAAACAAAAGATTAGCATGAATTGGATTCATGATCTCGAATCTCACATGTGGACAAAGTATCGAGATCATTCCATTCAGATATCATCATAGAAACAACCGCTTGTTGCTTACGACTAAGGACATCGGCAACATGATTTCCCTTTTCGGGAGTATAAAGGATATCAGGATCATAAGATGCAAGGAACTCAAGCCAACGTTGTTGATGCAAATTAAATTCCTTTTGAGAAAATAAACACTTCAATGATTTATGATCGGTATAGAGAACAAATTTCTCTCCAAAAGATAATGGCGCTAAATTCTAAGGGCGAAAACAATAGCCGCGAGCTCTAAATCATGAGTGGAATATCTAGTCTCGGCGGGTTTTAATTGCCTAGGAGCATAAGCAATAACATGTTCCCTTTGCATGAGAATGGCCCCCAAACCTACACGACTAGCATCGGTATAAACAATAAAATCTTGGTTCCCTTCGGGAATCATAAGGATAGGAGCATCTAAAAGGAGTTCTTTTAATCTTTGAAAAGAAGCTTCATATTTATCTGACCAAATTTATTTAACTCCCTTTTTTGTCAAACGAGTAAGAGGCACGAAAATTTTAGAAAAGTCTTTTATGAAACAACGGTAATAGCCCACCAATCCAAGGAAGCTACAAATTTCCGTCACACTCTTCGGTCTCTTCCAATTTTGAATCGCTTCAATCTTTGAAGGATCCATGGAAATTCCAGATTCATAAATAATATGTCTGATAAATTCATATGAGATTGCCAAAACTGGCACTTAATTTTTTTTGCTTTCAATTGATTGCCCCTAAGAGTTTCCAACACAATACGAAGATGCTTCTCATGCTCTTCCTCAGTTTTAGAATAAACAAGAATATCATCTATAAACATGAGAACAAATCGATCGAGGAAGTCTTCAAAAACTCGATTCATAAGGTCAACGAAATAAGCTGGAGCATTCGTTGAACCAAATGGCATAACAAGCTATTCATAAGATCCATAACGAGTACGGAACGATGTCAAAGGAATGCTATTCTCTGTAATACGAAGCTGATGAAAACCGGTTGCTAAGTCTAACTGTGAAAAGACTCTAGCACTGCTAAGTTGATCGAATAAATCATTAATCCTAGGTAAGGGATATTTATTCTTGATGGTGAGGTCATTAAGCTTGCGATAGTCAATGCAAAGTCTAAGTGTACCATCGGATTTCTTTACAAAAATAGCTGAAGCTCCCCAAGGAGAGGAACTAAAATGAATAAACTGCTTTACTTCCAATTCGGATAATTGTGTATGCATCTCCTCATTTTCCTTATTGGACATACGATAAGGAGGACGAGTTATGGGTAGAGCTCATGGGATCAGATTAATTCTGATCTCAATTGCTCGCTTAGGTGATAATCCTAAAACGGGCTCAAATAGTCGAGAAATTCACAAACACCGTGAATGAGGGAAATGACATCTTCCCCATCATCATTATCATCATCATGAGGGTTTAGAGAATATAAAGATGCTACCAATTTGGAATCCGAATCTTTAAGAACAATAGAAATCTGCTTAATAGATTGAGGATGTCGAAGATGAATAGTCCTCTTAGGACATAGGATATGGGCTTCATAACGGTTATGCCAATCCGTTTTCAAAATATTTCCAAAATCTAAATAATGCATTACATGCAAATCGGCTCGGATTGCGTAATCACATAAAATAATCTCGACATCTTTATAAAGCAAACTGAGTGTAACGGATCCACCAATCGGATTCGCAATTCTCAGTGAAGTCATCAAAGCCATAACACTTAAAGACAAAGTATCAACAAGTTCTTTTGATATAAAAGAATGAGATGCACCCGTATCAAAACGAACTCGAATAGGATGATAATGAAACATAATAATGCTATCAAGGATAGAATGAGAAATATCTTGACCGCAAGATGTGTTACTTGGGGCTTGCACAACATTTAGCTTTCCCTCGTTCTTGCTTTGAACTTTGGGACATGAAGTTAAAAGATGACCCGAACTTTTGCAATAATGACAAAAGAGTGGTTTCGGGCATTTATTAGCATAACGGTCCTTAGAACCATAATTGTAGCATTGCCCACGATGAGAGGTAGGAGTCTTTGCTACCGAAGTTGCATGTTTCCCTTTCTTGTTGGGATTAGGCTTGAACTTAATATGCCTCTTCTTATTGTTGTTGAAGTTTGGTTTGGCACTCACAGCTTCAACATCACTTTTTTCATCGGCCTCTTTGAGTTGAAGAGCGATATCAATAAGCTGATCAAAAGAAATTTTCAGTTTTAGAAGTAAAGGCTTTTTGAGGTTCTTATTCAACCCTTAGACAAACCTCTGATTTTTCTTCAATGGGGTATTAATATGCTCGATCCCATATTTAGAAAGAGATTCAAAAGATGCGACATAATCTGTCACAGATGATTCACCTTGAACAAGGGTCAAAGCGACGAACTAAAGTTACTTTTTCAGCTTCCGACACAAATTTTAATTCAAATTGTTCTCGGAATTGCTCCCAAGTAAGATCCGCTTCAATAATTTTTGAAATCAGATGCTCATACCAATCTTATGCTCTTTCTTGGAGCATACTAGAAGCCACTTGGACACGATATAGATCAATAAGATTCATGCAAGAAAAGATGCGATCGCATGTTCTAAGCCAAGCTTGGACTTCTATGATGCTTTCGGAACAGATGAATGGCTTTCCACCCAAATAGAACAATCATTGCACAAGCGTGAAAACCCTAATTTAGGGTGAGTAGGCTCTGGGATGGGTCCGACAGCTTGAGCATTCTTTACGAGATCTAAGAGCTGTTGGGCAGACATAAATACTCCATCTTGAGGAGTAACACTGGATTGACAGGCGTTGGGACGGCCTGGTCTAACCATTTCTCTTCTTTAAGAAAGAAAGAAGAAGGAAAAGGTTATTCTCAAAACGAATATCAAACAATCATGATTGATAAAATAAGGCATCATAAAAGAAATATGATAGAACGGGTCCTAAGACTCGAATAAATCCTAATGCACGATTCCTAAAAAGGACCTAGGACAATGATCCTTGCAAGATTATTCTACATTATTCCAAAGTTTGACTCTGATACCAAGCTGTGATGCCCTACCTCTATACCCACGCTAGCTAAAAGACACTATGGGGTAATACCGTCGACTAACGCGAAGAATAAGGCTGTTGAGGAGCGACCATCCGTGTGATTGCTTTATGCGAGTACCGATATGTCAGGTAGTGTAATAAGCATTTCATTTTAAGAGGAAATCCGACATATCAAGTACTAACTCAAAGCTACTACACAGTGGCTATGTGGACTTTGGAAACAAATATAAAATAAGCATAACACAAAAGAGTCACAGATATCCGTATCACAAAGGTGGAAACAGACACGAATATAACATATAAAAGTGTACACCAGAGTAGTGTCATACAAGATCCACAATATCACAAAAGAATAGACACTAGTGTAGACAAAAGAATATGTATACATCAAGGAGTCTCTATCTCGAATGTGTAATAACAAAAACTACTAAACTAGAGTAGTTAGCCAAAAGTCAAATTATGTTCCCAGATAAGAAGTCAAACAGAAGCACCTATAACATCTCGGTCTGACCCGAGTATTATTTAATGAGAAAATAATAAAAGGATCAGTCTAGCTATAGATATCAGATAAAATGAGATAGGATACGAGATATGACAAAAATATATGATAACAATAATGCCATACTGTGATATGTATACATTTAATAAAAAAATCATACAATATCTCTAGAAATCTCAAACACACAAAAGAATGTCATATTCATTATTTTATTCACCAAACCATAGATATTGACAAACATATCAATGCCAATCGTAAAAATTGATGAAACACAAATTCTAGAAATCAACAATTAGAAATCCAAAAATCAAAAGGGGAGGCCTATCACAAACGAAAGTATGAAAACTCACCAACACGTGCATCGCAAACGGGTCGCTAACCCATGGTCGCTAACCATAGAGCCGGTGCAATGACGTAGTACAACAATGGTACCCCGAGGAACCTGTCAAATAATTTGGAACAATGATGTAGTACAATAACGGTACATTCGATGAGCCGAACTCTATAAAAGAATATGGGTCGCTAGCCCATAAAAACGAGTTGAAACTCCAAAGAACCCATAGGTCATTAGCCTATAAAACGAAATGAGATGAAACTCATTAAAACGAGGTACAGTCCCCTACATGGACAAAGAACATCGCATAACGCTATTCTAAACCATAAAACGATCAATAAGAAGTGTAGATTGTATTAAGCTAGTAAATAAATGAGTTTAGTTTCATGCCCCATAACCACTGGCTTAACTTAAATATTTACGAACAAATTGTAGATTCCCACGCGAAAACTATCACAAGAGTTCAATCGAACAATTCTAAGAATTAACCGACAAAGTAAACGCAAGCGTTTCATAACACTTGTTTTATTAAGCCGTTTAATTAGGTTTCTCATACGAATAAGGTAAAAGTTTGTATATACTAATGGGTTGGAAAATAGTTTGATAAACGAGTTCGTATTAAAATTAGAGTTGAAATCATCTTTGTGAAAGAGTTTGGATATTTACTAATAGTATAGAAATCTTTGTATTTTAAAGTGACAAACCATAGAAATGATTGCTGAAACAACCAATCACCAAAAATTCACATTCGAAGACGTGAACCAAATCCATGGAAATCGATACCAAATCCATCAAAATGGATAATCCCAAAAATCCCGAACAAGGAGTTGTCAAAGTCAACAAAAATGATAACAACTAATCGGATCCACAAGAATCGATTTAAAATTGAAAATCCACACCAAAAGGCTAAATTGGCTGAGAGAAGCAGGTTCAGTCGACTGAACCCTGTAGTCGGTCGACTGATTCTATGCTTGGAAACTTTCGATTTCCAGGTTCAGTCGATTGAGCCAGGGTGGTCAGTCGACTGATTCTGAACCCAGAAACTTTCGGTTTTCAGGTTCACTTGACAGAACCAGGGTGGTCAGTCGACTGATACTGGTACAGGAACTTTCTATTACCAGGTTCAGTCGACTGACCTTATAGTTCAGTCGACTGACCTTATAGTTCAGTCGACTGACCTTATAGTTCAGTTGACTGAACCGTCGTTTGTCGTATTTTCAGCCTATCCCCAAAGAAGGGCAAAAATCATACGGGAGGCGATCGAAGGAGCAACGGAGACCAGGGATTTATGCCAAGCATCTATCCATCCTTATAGGTTCTTTGATGCTCCACCAAAAACATGTTCAAACATCCAAAATATGATTTTTAAAGGTTTTGACTTCAAAACACCAAAATTTGGAAAATTCACCAAATCAATTCAAATCAAAAGTAAATGAACATAAACAAATTTTAGGAATTCATACCTAATAACAAAGAAAGTTATAGACATAGACGTAAGTTCAAAAACTCACCTTTTAAACCCAAAAACAATGAAGGAAAAGCTTTTTAAACAAGGCAAGATCAATTCCTCTTCACTACACCTCTAGAGTCTTCAATCTATTATCAAAGATGAAGTTTTTCCTAAGTTAGGCTAAAGGAATTTCTAAAATTTAAAGTGGGATTGAGATGGAGAAGATGAAGAGGATGCTTACCTAAGCTTCTCTTGGATTTTAGAGCAAGAACTTGATTTCCTAAGAAAACTAGGGGTTAGGAATTTTAATTTCCTCTTCCTTCCTCCATTTTTACCTTAGCTTAAGAGTGTTAGGAAATGAGAAGTAGAATAAATGAAGAGGAGTGGAGTTGGGTCATTTGTTAGGTTAGTGGGCTGAAATCCAAACCCAAAGCCCTAAATGAAAATATCAAACTTCTAGCTAACTCCTAACATATCGATGTCTATGTTTAAAAGGTCGCAAACGTCGTTTTGAACTCAATGGAAGTGGTATCGAGTCCTAATTCAACTGTTTGCAGAAAGTGACTTTTTGGACATAAATCCGACTAACGATGTTATATTTAAATAAAGTATTTAACATACAATCGTAAAATATGCGACTTGTTACATTGACTGTCCTAAAAGGTTGAATGTAAGCATCTTGAATACATTCTGGCAAACGTCCTTACTAAGCGTTAATATCCGTTCTTAGTCCATGAACCGCTATCGTTTGCATTCTGATTTATTCATTTTAGTCGTAACACCACGGTGATGTTTTAGCTTCCTACCTTAACTCCTCTTTAGAGTTTATGAATCTTTTAAGATTAAACGTTATCATGACGCCCTGCCATATACCATAGGACTTTAGACTAATAATCAAGGCACCCTACAAATTTATTCAATTTGGTTATGATTCATTTCCAACGTAAATATTACAATCAATCATAAAACTTCACTATGATTAATATATTCACCACGTTAAACTATATTCGTTTCAATTTTACTGTCAAAATGATAACCTTGGGTCTTTCACTTTATCCAATTCATGTAAATCATCAATTAGAATCATCAAATTAGTTTTTAATTCATATTTCAATTCCTAAATAAATCTATAAAGAAAATTTAACGCATATATAACAACATAACCATTTTATAGATAATCTCACTCACCTAATTCGTTGCTTTGATAAATTTTCTTGCAGAACTTCCAAATTCCTTCTTTTAATTTAACTTGATTTAGCACCTGTCTTCTTCTATTTGATTTGCTAAAGTTTGGATTTGATTCCCTTCTCTTTTCTATTTGTTTTGTAATTTTATTTAGAGGTTTTGCTTTAGAATTGAAGAAAGAGAAAAAGAAAAAGTTATGAATTTAAGTTGAGCGTTGGTTAGAATGAGGACGAATGAAGAATGTGATGAATTAGGGTCACAAACTTCTTTTATACATGCACAAATCCAGAAATTCTCCCTCGGCCCACTTGGACCAACTTATTTCGCCTCAAAACACATGATACGATAAAAAATCCTTATCTACTTATTTGGTGTCCATCTTTGATATTTTTATATTAATTTGGGTTAAAAAAATCCACTTGATGCAATGGACAATCCAGAGTTATCAAATTCCTTCATTTGTAAAAATTTAATTTTTTCAGTTTTATGTAAAATTACCAAAATACCTTTTTAATTAATTATTTGCGTTTATTAAAAATCTGGGATGTTACAGTTATTATCGAAAAAGTCGATCTCTTCCATTCACATAGTGTCATTAGCTCTTTGAAAGAAGCCAGACAAAGATGAGGTGGGATATTTTTGTAATTCCTTCCACATTAGACAGTGCCTCTCCCCAAAACACAAAGCGACCCCAAACTGTTCTTGTCTACTTTTCTTGCACGTGCTGACCTTTTATTGAAGTGATTGGCACAGGAGCAGAGTGACTCACTCAACCTAGTCTTACGTTGCATAACTCGCTTGCCATCATAATTGTGGCTCATGGGTGAAGAAGTGAGTCTTGAAATCCATACATAACCGGGGCCAGGAGTGAATACTGCCCGCTTGAAGATGTAAAAACCAACGTAAGGCTGGACTTGTCAAAGTGGATGGAAATAAAAGACACTTTAGATTACCGATGAGCCGACCGACTCAGGTGATGGAATTGAAAGCCATGATTGGTCAGATAGGTTAGTACTTCCTGGTCAGATGGGTTAGTACATCCGTCGTCTTTTTTGAAAAAAGGTAGGACATGCCTCCAGTGAATGTATGCGTTGAAAATATCTTTGGTGAAGGGTTCTCCGTTCTCATCATCTCTCATCGTTAGTGTTCTAGGTCTTGACCCTCTTCTGTCTTAGAGATGCTTTCTTCTCGAAGGCCCCCTCTACATGATGCAAGCGGCATTGACCTCTTATTGTGGAAGGACTCCTTCTATGTCTCGTACGTGAAGGAGATCGATGATGCTTATATGACGATGGGGAATAGTAACGCGAACATGGGTAAGTTACATGTTCATATTGATAAAGGGCGACCTAGAATGTTGATCCCGCCTTTCACGGGATCTGGGCCTACTGACCTCCCTTTAGGGTTGCGAGTGGACCGAGAGCTCTCTATGCTCATGGTTTTTGCCTTTCCCGTCGCCGCTTAGACGGTCGAAGCATAGTCATGCCCTTATATTTGTTGTCTAAGGCAGTTAAATGTAAAGTGTCTTTCTATGGAGTGGGAGCGGCAGGTTGGCTGAACTCCTTGGTGTAATGCTGGTTCAAGTATAGGAATATCACAAGCAAAGTGTTACTCGTGCACGATATGTTGATCTCTGTTATGGGCGGGAGTGACCCCAACATGGGTTTCCAACACAGCCCTCTTATGGGCATCATGCATTATGTTAAATGCGCTGGGGACAATGGGCTGGATGGGAGTTCCGTCCATCGTTGTTGGGACCTCCGGACTATAGTTGACAGTGTCTTGAATGTCCACTCTGGCCCTAAGTACATTCAAATCGTGGGTAATTTACCCAATGCTATTTAGGTCATTGATCAAGCCAAACCACACATCATTGCCTAAGCCCGAAATGGGACTTATGGCATGACTTTAACGCCGTTTGTGTCATGATCCTTTGAGTTATTGGCCTCATTGTCACCATTATTATGCAGTGTGTTTTTTGAGTATAGTAGTTTGAAGAGAAGAAAAGTGATGAATGTCGGGAGCATTTAGGGAAAGCCCTCCTTTGTGCGTCCAAATATTGACTAAAAATTTAATCAACCAAGGAACTGCGGTTGTGAATTCATTTTAGTAAATGTTACTTACTAATACCGTATTTAAAATGGAAAAAAGAGAGAGAAAATGAACAATAAGTAAAGAAAGACACAAGGTTTAGAATGATTTGATCAAAAATGATCTATGTCCACTATGTTGGTAATTTCTACTGCTTTAGTGTTTTGATTACAATTGTTTGTTTACAAGAGATAATATTATATGCAATAAAATGAAAGTTTCGTCTTTGTACAAGTGCATTCAATATTGTATTTATAATGGCCAAAAATTCGGTTCGGACAGTTCAATATGTATATCAATTTCTATGAATCCTTACGTCGTCAGTGACACCGAATGGTTCAAATGTAGTGAAATTAGGATGTCAGCTAGGCCGAATGGCCTAGATGATGGCTAATTGGCGAATCATAGCAAATCATGTCATTGTCAAATAGGATGACATGAGAATAAGGAGTTGTTGAACAGGGATGCCGCCACCATGTGGATAGTGAAGAATGAGAAGTGGTTACTGCATAGTGTTGCTTTGTTAAATAAACATTGTTGCTTATGCCAAGGATTTCGGTGGAACGATGCCGAGTCGTTTCTTTTTAAAGGGGTGGCCATGCACGTTTGACAGAAAACCTACCGAGCTAAGACAAAACAAGAAGTATGAGGAGTGCATGCCGTCGAATAGGTTGTGGGGCGGAGTAGACTTAGGGGCTCGAAAAGGAGACTGGAAGAGCGTTCTTCATTATGCAGACATGTACTCTTGGACGAGCAGCTGTCCTACTAAGGGTACCGGCTGGTTTGGCTGTTGTTCAAATCTGTTAGTCATTGAATTCCATCGTCTTTTACAGGATGCATAGGTATTTGCAAGGATGATGGAGAGGGCAAGGTGATGCTAAGACAATACGAGGTGAGGCGAGCGCATTGGGAGTCCGACGAGCCGATCTGTCTATCTCTTTGCGAGAATATCAAGCAACACCATGGATCGATGTCGATCAATAGATTTACATATCTCATCTTCATTTCTTTCATTAATTCATTGCGACTTTGTGGTTTAGCTTTCTTTCATGCCTCAAAGCCAAATTTCTACAGCTTTTCATTGAGAACTTCAAATCTTGATGGATCAGCACCGATCGATGTACTTAGTTAAAATTCTTTCGTTTTCCTTTGCAATGCTTCGTACTCGATCATCAATAAATTTATTAGTCATCACATTAAAGTTCAATATCATTAAATTGTCATTTGCAAAAACTCGTGGATTCGGTTCGAACCTACCTAATGCTGGTTCATGCAACTCCATGTCCAAATCCACTTTGAAAAGATTCCATAAACACATATGCAAGTTGCAACTTGCCATAATGCATGATCACAATAGAAAAAATATATATCCAAATGGCAGTTCTAGTAAAGTCTCTCATCCATGCAGCCTCACTTTTTTTAGTATCGTACTGCCATGACACAAAAGTGTGCACCAGGTAATCCAACCTTTGGGCTCACTCTCCCGTGATCATATCACGCCACTTGGTCCTCAGACATCAAAAATCACATTAGAAATCCAAATTTCTATCTCAGGAAATCATCAATTAAATAACAATGATGCCGTTTCAACTGCCTGTAAGATGATGGGACGGTAACAATTGATGAAATCCTAATTGGAGAATAATTTTGAGAGAAGGAAAGAGAAGGAAAAAGAAAGATCCACTCAGAATTATGATGATACTGTTGGGAGGTTCCGTAGGTAAGGAGATAATCTATGGCAGTGTTGTAGATTTGGGCAAAAATGTTGATTTCCTTTAGTCTTTTTATTTTAATTTAATTTTTTTTCCATGCTTAGTTTTAGGCTTTGTTGGTTACGGTCGCTATATTATTTGTGTGTACATATGATTGTTTGATTTTATGGCAGTTGAATTGTTAGTACAAAATCTATGAACATGGACAATCTGTTAGTTCTAAATTTTAGATGGGTAATTAGGAGTCGATTTAGGAAATGGAACAATATTCTCCTAATTCGTAGGATTTGTTACATTTTTATTTCCCTATCTTGTGGATAATACGACTAAATACCGAAATAACCCCCAAATGTTGGAACCATTTCTACGAAGATCAAATCAAATTACATACTATTTCTCTTACTTTGTGTGTAATTTAATATTTCCCTTTAAGCTGTAGAACTATTTACTTATATGGACATGATATATATAGTAGAGTTTTATGTATGTTTGAAGTAAACACTAAAGTTAGCCCTGCATTCTTAGGAAATTGGTGCACTGCAAGAACTCTTAAAGCAGTTTATTATCACATGTATTAAAATAGTCAAGAGCAACCAATGAAAAGTTGGGAAAGGAAAAGATGATTATATTCTCATGTATTTATGTGATGATGCTTCAATCTGCAGAACCAAAATTGGAAAAAAGTGTATGAATTGCAGCAGGTATTCATCATTTATTACGAAGATAATGCATGTACCTTTTGTTCCAATTCTTATTCTATATTAAAAATACTTTCTTTCTAATATACCAAAGTTAATTAAAATAAATTGAAATGGCTGGATCTGAGATTGAGGTCAGATCAAAAATAGGATGCTCATCAACATGACTTTATATTAGATCTAATCACAGACAAACTAACAAAAGGAAGTTAACTCTGCCAGAGATCAAACATATGGTATTGTGGACTATCATCTTATTCATTTGACTGCATAGTCGATCATCTTGTCATTCGAATTCGCACAAATAAAAATACTATATATGCTTCGGTTTTAAAGTAAAAGATGTTCTGGTTTATGACATGTGTACTGCTAAAAGCATCCAAAAAATTTTTTTTGGCTACCATAGCCAATGGTCACCGTGGAAATTTTATTTATGTGCTTCTAATGGCATGCACTATTTTGTTCTATCAAGTAGGCATCCAAATATTGTTCGGTTGTTTATCACTATATCACGTTGAACGACCATTGAAAATCAAAGTGCATGGCTATTAATCGTCATGCAATAATGAACGATAGTTGAAAATCAAAGATGCATGGTCATTTATGAACGAATGAAAAAATTAAGTTTGGTGTTGGATAACATATATAAAGTAATTGATATCTGTTAAAAATTTCTTGGTAGCCAAAAGCATAATTTTGGGTGTCAATAGCAACACCTATGGCATTCACACATACCCCATTTATTTGTATACTTACCATCAGTTTATAATACATTTTTGGGTCCAAATTTCTATTATTAGATTAGATTTGGCAGCAAGATAAAATACAGTAACTAGGAAGTTATTTTTCCATACTTGTAGAGCAACAAACATTTATTGTAGTTTGCATCAAAAGGATGAGAACAAATACAAAATGACTTGAATATGACTTCAATTTTGTGTTTAAATTTGAAGTTAACTCATTTTGGGACCAAATACAAAATCTATGGTTTTGATGTTTCTAGTTCAGCATTTTGTCCATTAAGCTGCAGACTTGCTTCATATAAAACTGCAATCCACAAAATACTTTAGATGTTACTGCTTGATTTAGGCCATAAAAATGTGCCAAATTTACCGTTTAGGACAAATATCAACGACTCTGCTGGGGATCGAACCCAGAGTCTATGGTTTCGTAGACCAGCGCCTTATCCATTGGGCCACAGAGTCACTTGTCCATTGTTTGAATTTTGTATAAAATAGAATACAAATTATACTTTTATATGTTTTGACATTAATGGAGAGATATCTATGTTTTATATCATGACACCAACATATACCCGATTTGCTGGTATAATTGAAATTGCTTATTTTCACTTTTTAAGATGTATTTCTCTGGGTTTTTTGATGCAGAATCGTATTATATATTTGATTTTGTGGTAAAATAAGATACTTAAAGCAGACACTTTAAACTCATTGAGCCACAGAGAAACATATCATAGGATGCATTCATTGTTAGGCGAACAGGAACACATAAGGAGCATTTTGAACGGGGAAAGAACGAAGAAAGTTCAGTGAAAGGTATTGTGTTTTGTGCTATGAAATGGGCAACAAAAGGAGCATCAAAATGGCATCTAATGGGGTAAGTTAAGGAAGGTGAGGAGAAATGAATTGTTTAAGCTTGTCGCGTAGGGTGCGTCTGTTAGGATTGTCTCGCATGTTGCAAAGTGAAACGGCGGTTTAGAATTGAAATAGTCCAATATCACTAAATGACTTGAAGAAGTGTTTAAATATGAGTTGATAGACACGTAATATTGAAGATTCCTTTTGGTACAATAAATTATGTGTCAACCCATAGGCATACGCCACATGCTGAAGATGGAAAGCTTGGCTCGACTGTCGTTACATGACAAGTGGTATCAGAGCCGAATGTTACGAACTGGGCTATGCAGACAAACAATACTCTCAAAGTACTCCAAATGGATGCGAGTCAAGGAGGAAATTGTTAGGATTATCTAGCATGTTGCAAAGAGAACGGTTTGGAATTTGAATAGTCCAACATCGCTAAATAACTTGAAAACGTGCTGTATAAATATTGGTTGATAGTCACGTAATATTGAGAAATTCCTTTTGTTATAATAAAGTGCATGCTAATCCATAGGCATACCCCACGTGTTGAATATTGGAGTTTGGTCCGACTACCGTTATACAACAGCGTCAAGTATGAACAAACCAATTTTCTCGCGTTCCAACAACGAAGCAAATGGAGTTTTTGCCCCTTTCAAAGCGTCTAACGCCGCAAAAAGTTGACCTACCAATTAAAGTCTACCGACACCCTTATTGTTCAAATTTGTATGAAATATAATTCACAATATACTTTTATATGCTTTTACATTAATATAAAAATGTATATGTTCTACGTTATAAGACCAACATATATTCGATTTACCAATATAGTGTTAAATTTTAGTGATACAAAATCAAAAAAAGAGGGAAATAAATATGCAAAAGAAAGAAAGAGAAGATTTTGTTTCCTCTAATTAATCGACATATTTGAGTATGTTTATTTCTCTCTATAATTGGCTAATCAAATTATTTTTTGCCATCTAATGTTAACTTGGGCACTAAGTAATTAATTATATTAATAGAGACTAGAAGAGAGGGTAAAAATATGGTGGAAAATCTATTTGCTAATTTTCTCTTCTTTATCTATGTTCTTTTTTTCCAAAAATTTTAGCCATATAGATCATCGCAAATTTTAGAGCAATTTTGGTTTGAAAATTATTGATTTCGGATATAATTTCGTTTTCAAAGATGGCTATCTTGGATGAGAAAAATTAGGGTATTTGGAAGCCTAAGTTGGACGATGTTCTGTACCTCGATGATCTTCATGATCTGACAGATGGAGATGGAAAAAAGTGTAGATGAGGGAAAATGGAAGAAGATGGATAAGAAGACGATTGCTTTGATTCGCCGGTGTCTTGAAGATTTAATTTTCAATCACGTGGCTAGTTTTTTTGTCTAGAATTCTGTTATAAATTTTATTTTGTTGTAAGATAATATAACTTACGATGCACCATTTAATCCAACAATTTTTTCCCGTACTTTACATCAGAATATTGAAGCTAATCTATCTAAATGCCATTGGATGGTTATAGCTATATTGAGCTAAGTGTATATAATAAATTGCTGTTCAACGTGATTTTTAATTAGTTTGAATTTAGAAAAAAAAAAAAAAAAAAACTTGCCAAGGATCAAACCCATAATCTTTGATTTTGTAGACCAACACCTATCCTTGAACCACATTGTCACTTCTCTTAATGCTTAAATCATAAAGTCACATTCATAATATAATATTATATACTACAGTTTAACTGATAAAAAGAGAGAGAGAGGATGTTTTGGATTACGACATTGACATGACTCCCGTTCTTTAATTATTGTTTTGTTTATAAATATTTTTCTCGGTTTTTTGGTTAAAATTTCTATTATAGAGTGGACTTGGAGAATAGATTAAATATTTGAAGTTGGAAATACTGATTAAGGATGTCAATGTATATTTACACATTCCTATTCGAAAAATCAATAAATATCAAAAATCTAAAAGAATGAGCACACATGTGGATATGTCCAATTTTTTTACTTTTGCTTTTAGATTTTTGTTTATCAGCGAAGTACGCATGCTTTTTTGTATATTGTAGTTATTTACGGGGACTGTAATCTTGACGAACTACGCATGCTTTTTTGATCAGTACACTTATTAAATTATTTTGTATAATTATTATACATCACTATTAGTTCAACAAGACTAGTATAATCTATATTATTTTATTAAAAGATATGTAACAAAGTTTCTTTATGATTTCATAAAAAATCTTCTTACGTGAAAATTTTATTTTTTAAATAAATTATGTTATACTGGAAAACCTCTAAAGTAAAATTTGAAAAAATCATAAAGAATCTTTGGGGAAAATTTGTTTTCTAGAAAACGTCAAAACCTTTAGAAAAAAGATTAATTTATGAAGTGTCAAAAGTTTGCAAAAAATATCAATATTTTTTTGACTGCAACTTCCCTCAAAATCTCGCAAACTAGTTGCTTAATATATTTTTAAACAATTAAATATGGATGGAGTTGAGATATTATAGTTTAATAAAAAAGACTCGGTTTTTGTGTTTTTTTATGCTCAAATATTTCAAAAAATATTATTTCCAAGAAAGTTAAATTTTTAGAAACGGTTCAACTTTTAGAAAATAATAATTAAATATCAAATAATTTTTCTTTGAACTCAAATGTCGTAGAAAGGTTCAAGCCGTTTTAAAAAATATATTTAAGTTTTCCAAATTTTTTTAAATTCTAAGGAAGTTTGAAATGTCTTGGAAGACATTGAAGAAATTGTAAAGAGATTAAAAATCCAATTAAAATACAAAGAGAATTTAAAAGGTTAAAGTAACGCAAAGTGTTGGCAATTATCTAAAACATGTTATTCAGTAACATGTAATTTTCTAATCTTAAACTTTGAAATTAATAAAGTAAAAAGAAATATCATTATATATAATACTACAAATATCTGCTTAACATGTACTAATTGTACAAAACCTTTCGTTGTTAGGATAAATTAAAATAGTGAAAAAACAAAATTAATATGACTGTTAAATTATCGTTACCATTGGTTTTGATAATTTTTTACCGCTACATTTATCATTTGCTATGGTAAATTTACCGTTACCTTACCGATAGCATTGGTATACCGATATAGCAAAATATTGGTTACTAATCGTTTGATATTGGTGTGGTAATGAGAATTTACCATTACCATAGCAGCTCTAATGGGAATTGTGAATTCAAATAAGCATGTTATATATAAATATGTTCTCAACTATAATTTTAAATGAGTTTGTATCAGAATGTAAATCGAATCGAAATGGGAGAGAACCAATCTGAAGTGGGATTTAATTTATAATATTTTAAGATTTCTCATAACTATGTGATAGACAGTTGTTTCTGCTAATAGTTCTAGCATGTACTTATTTTAGGATGAGGAAGAGTTTAGTAATAAAAACAATCCTTTTCTTTGAACGGACTTGAATGTTGCTAATAGGTTTGCGAGAAGCATGGGCCTAGGTTACATGATTTGTTAAGAGAAATAGGTAAATGCCACTCTGGTTGATCATCCTAATTTGAGCGCCTGCTTCTGGAATCTGTAGCATGTCTGTGAATCATTTTCGCTTCCTTTGATATTTAATATAGGTTGTAGCATGTCTGCGAATCATTTTTGGTGCCTCTGATATTTAGCATAACCTTTATTAGAAATGTTTAAGGGTGGCATAGGCGATGCTTATCTTTTTCTACTCTATTTACCATTTATCATTGATGTACATGATTGTGACTTTTCACACTGATCTAAGCCTGACAATATTCTTCTGATGTCTTCTGATTATGTAAAGGTTCCATGTAACATTTCCTGCGACTTCAAAATTCTTGGGTTTTTGTCATGTCATATTGATACAGAGGAAACTAGGATATTATATGCACTTCAGATGTTTGCCTAATGAGGTGCTATGAAGTTGACTGATTTCAGCAGCACTGCATTTGAGAATCATGATCATAGGTCCATTATATCAACGAGGTAGTGCGGAGGACCAGAGATAATGTCCTGTATGCTTGGATTTTTAAAATAAACAGTGAATTCTGCCTGAGATGTAGGTTGTCAATTTGAACAAAAGGTACACATTTTCTGCATTTAAATTGGGAGAAAACTAATATATGCATATATTGACCTTTTTGACAGTGTCGGAAATTCTTCCAAATCATAATTGACAGATCATTCGAAACATAGGTCGACGATGCCCAATTTTCTATTCCTTAATTTTATTCCGATGACACTGTTTGGTTTGATTGGTATGCGTTGATGTTAACCTAGTAGTTCTTGGTTATTTTTTGTTCACATCCCATGGTAGAAACTTGTTATTATGCTTAAAGACCAATCTTCCTGTTGTATACCATACATTCTAATGTATTCTTGTTGTTCTCTCCTAGCTATGAGAACGTGCCTTAATATTACCTTCTGTTTCATTTCATCTCCTTAATGCGTCATGTCCTCTGCATGATGATTGAATTTGAGAATATACCTGATTGTTATTATTGAACCAATAACTTTATGTTTGGAATATAGAGCATTGATTGAGGATTCTGCCGGAACCACGAGATTCCGACCATCTCGTATCGGTTCCGGCCATCACCGAGACGGGATTAGGTCAAAATCCCGTCTCGGTTAAACTGCGCGATAAAAAAATCAGTTGTGAACATGTTAATAAACAACATGAAAATGAATTGCGTAAAATCCAAAGTTGAAAATGCAAAATAAAACGTCCCGTGCTTCAACAGTGTAAAGCTAAAAAAATTCGCTTATAAATAATCCACCTATTCGAGCATATGTAAATTAATTTCCACTTGTGCTTCAGGCTTTAGCAATCCTCTCAATTCGAGCAAAAAAATAATCCATCGATTCGCCTAATTCGTGCGCTGTTCGGCTTCAATTCTCGACACTGAAGCAAGGAGGAGGAGCTCGGCTTCAATTAGCGTCACCATTCTTCTAGTTAGCAGAGGAGCTCGGCTTCGGTTCTTCCAGTTCGCTAACAGTCGATCGGATCGAAGGTGAAATTTCTGCCCTAGCTTGCTTTCGCTTTTTTTTAATCGTGTCTGTATGTTTCTGTTTCATGCTCGGCCTTTTCATTTTAACTCATCTGCTTAGTTCGAAACAAATAAAGGCCTTTGTTTTATTTGTTGAGCCTGTGTTCGAAAGCGTTGTGTTGTTTTTTTTTTTTTTTAACATAAACGGTAAATATAGGCATTGTTTTCATTTTTTGAAGCCTTGCCTTTTTCCTACTATATGTTGAACATTGTTTAATATTGAATATGAAAATGATCTTGAATATGTTGAACCGACTTAAACAAGTCGACTGACTTGAATATGTTGTATTGACTTGAATATTGGACTTGAATATGCTGATTTGAATATGGACTTGACTGTTGAACTTGAATATGTTAAACTGGAATATGGACTCGAACATTGGACTGGAATATTGGACCTGAAATGTTGAACTTGAACAATGAATTCTGACGACTTCGATGAATGTTATTAATGCATTTGTATTTTATTTCTGATTTGATTTGAAATATTAAATTGCTTAGCATTGACTTTGGAATGTTGTATCGTTTATTTTTTTTAAGCCTTGCCTTTTTCCTACTATATGTTGAACATGGACATTGTTTGATATTGCATATGCAAACGGCCTTGAATATGTGGAACCGACTTAATAAGTCGACTGACCTGAATATGTTGTACTGACCCGAATATTGGACTTGAATATGCTGATTTGAATATGGACTTGAATGTTGAACTTGAATACATTGGACTAGAATATGGACTTGAACATTGGACTGGAATATTAGACTCGAAATGTAGAACTTGAACAATGAATTCTGACGACTTCGATAAATGTTATTTATGCATTTGTATTGTATTTTTGATTTGATTTGGAATATTATATCGTTTATTTATAATCGCAGCTACGTTATGGCAAATCCAAATGAAATTGGTTGGAATTATGGTACTGCGATCGACGACAATCTTTGAAAAACAAAATGTAACTTCTGCAATAAACTAATTAATGGCGGTGGTGTGACACATTTGAAAGAACATCTGGCAGGAGTGGGCGGTGATGT
Source organism: Allium cepa (assembly GCA_030765085.1). Classification (NCBI taxonomy): domain Eukaryota; kingdom Viridiplantae; phylum Streptophyta; class Magnoliopsida; order Asparagales; family Amaryllidaceae; genus Allium; species Allium cepa. The sequence continues at coordinate 570,682,623 of CM060937.1, read as the reverse complement.
ATCAGCATGTCTAATTGTCCCTAAAGAAGTTAAACAACTTGTTCGATCACATATCATTCAAAAGAGAAATGAACGAAGTAAAGAAAAACTAGACAAGCAACGTTTACAAGAGGAGTCAATGAGCAGACCGCACCAACTATCAGACAATGAAACTGAAGATGATGAAGAACTTCAACATGTCATGCGGTAAAGCAAAGATGCATTCAGAGATGAAGAGCTGCGCAGATCTCATACTGTTCGACGATCGGGTGGTGGTTCAAGTCAAACGTTGCGCAGATCTAATACTGTTGGAAAATCTATCAGAGTAGATGACGATTTTGACAATGATGCCGCTGGACGAATCGACTCATACATGCAAAAACGAGGAGGTAGAACTTAACCTTCTATTAAATCTGCAATGAAAGGTATTAAAGATGCAAAAAACATATAGGTCGAGCAATTTCTAAATTCTTTTTTTTCAACCATATTCCGCATAACGTTGCTAATAGTCCACAATATACGATAATGGTTGACGCGATTGCAGAATGCGGTCGTGGAATTGATCCACCAACTGCATATGAAATATCACACTCGTATCTTGAAATGGAAATAGAATAAATTGGACAGTATATTAAAACATTGCATAATTTCTGGGATGAATATGGTTGCACATTAATGTGTGATGGTTGGAGTACACATAATCGTCGAAAAATAATAAATTTTCTCGTGTACTCTACCCATGGAACGGTATTTATTAAATCTGTGGATGCCACGAAAGAATTCCGAAGTGGAGAACATATTTGTGGATTAATGGATGATGTCGTTGAAACAATCGGCGAAAATAGAATAGTGCAAGTTGTTACAGATAATGGAGCAAACTACAAAGCTGTCGGTCAATTATTGATGCAGAAAAGAAGGAATTTATATTGGACATCATGTGCGGCACACTGCATTGATTTAAATTTAGAAGATATTTCCAAAGAACCAAAGGTAACAACCGTTATCACAAATTTTCAGTTAATAACAACATTTATATACAATCATGGTTGGTTACTTTCCATTATGAGAAAAGAAACCAACAATAAAGAATTGATTAGACCGGCAGTGACACGATTTGCAACCCATTTCATCGCACTAGACACTATACATAAACATAAAGATGACCTGAGACGGATGATTGCTTCAAGAAAGTGGACATCAAGAGTTCATAGACTCAATACTAAAGACAAAAGAACAGCAAATATTGTCTCTACACTGATTTACAACAATGCTTTTTGTACTGGTGCTGCTTCCGTCATCCTTGTTTTTGAGCCATTGGTGAAATTTTTATGAATGGTAGATAGTGATGACAAAGCAGATATGGGATATCTTTATGAAGCAATGGATCGAGCAAATGAATCGATTAGAAAAAATATTGGTGGAAGGCAATACCAAAAATGGTGGGATATAATAGATAAAAGATGGGAAAGACAGTTACATCGACCTCTTCACGCCGTAGGTAATTTGTTTTATCTTATCGTCATTGAAATAATAAAATATATAACATTTATATAATATTTTAAATCTTTCCTATATAGGTTATTTTCTTAATCCTATCATTCAATATGGGGATGCAACAAACGATGAAGTATTAAACGGATTTAACAACGTCGTTGAAAGAATGGTGCCAGACATTGTAAAACAAATTGAAATTGAAAAAGAGGTAAAACTAACATATATAATAGTTATGTTAAACATTTAATATTTAAGACATATTAAATATTTAACTTCGCATCACATGTAGAAAGATATAGAATGAAAATTGGTGCATTTGGTTCTGCAAAAGCATATGCACCCGTAAAGACATGTTTTCCCGCTCAATGGTGGTCCATAATTGGAAGAGAGGATGCTCCAAATTTAACACGTTTAGCAATGTATATTTTAAGCCAAACAGCTTCATCTTCAAACTGCGAAAGAAACTGGACTACATTTTCAATGATTCATACAAAATTACGAAATAGAATAAAAATGAAAAATCTTGAAAAATTGGTATATGTGCATTACAACATGAGACTAAGAGCAAAAAATTCAACACGCCGCGATACTGAAAGTCAGTTGATCGATCTAGACTATATGTTCCATAAAGAGGATCCATTAGCAGAATGGATTACTGAAGTTGAACCACCCTTGTTGGACAATGACCCTTGAATGACCAATACATTGAATGATGCAGTCGTTGATGTTGATGGAATACCTTCACGAGAAACAAAGAGTCAAAGCAATGAAAATAATAGCAGCTCGTCAAATGATGATCATGGTAATACAGGTGGAAGTGGCGTTGGTTTAACAAGTAATTATGGTATTGATTCTAGTGATGGTGGTGAATTATATAGACCAACTCAAACATATTCAAGAAGAAGGGGTGCGGGCGGCAATCCTAACCGAAGAGATAGTAATTTAAATGTTGAATCCGGACATCAACATGATTATAAGCACCACAATCCATATACTTCAACTGATCCACCAACATATAGTTATTCTACTTCTGACTATACAGGTGGTAACTCATATAGTGATATCTCAAGTGATCAAAATAGTCAAGCTACATATACAACACAAAATGATGAACCATCGTCTTTTGATAACATGATGGCGACATTTATGGGCCCAGGACAAATGCAATATGGTTATCCATCATATTATACAACACAAGACGATGAAGAAAATTATGAAAACAATCCATATGTAGCTTCGAGAAATAGTTTATGGATGTAGTAGTGTTGTATGAATTATTATTATTTTATTGTATGCTATATTTCTATATGAATTTGAATCGTTTATCGTTACGTTTTCTTTAAAAATGCAAAAATCCAATATCAAGATCGAAACCTAAACAAAAACCAAAACAAGCGAAATGGCCGAAACTGACCGAAACAAACAAAATTTCAAATAACCGAAACCGAGTTCTCGAACCTTGCTATAGAGTTAAATGTGGATGATATTGGAATTTTGACCATTATCAAACTTTATAAGTCCTAAGTAATATAGTTTTGACGAAGAGAATTGGTGTAAATAATAGAAACAATCGGGTAACGCTTAACAAAGTAAAATTGGATTTCACCGAAATCAAGTAAGTTATAAATTTGATCAAAATATCACACCATCTGCCAAGTAATGCATGAACGTTAATATTCGAACGGTTCGATATTTATCGTTAACCAAATTTACATCTAAAGAGCCGCACAACTGAATTGTTGAATCTCCTTGACCACATGGTTTAATTAATTTATAATTGTTATAAATTATTTAAATTAATTAATATTTATGAAATATTAGTTATAAAATTTCATTTTAATTTGGCGAACAAATATTATTGTATATATTTATAATAGTTGTAAATATATTAATCGATATACGCTTTTAAATTGGGTTTAAATGCAAAATATTTTGTTCGGACTTTAAATGGGTTCGAAGTTCATATACGTGGCTGGTTGGTTCAGCTATAATGAAGCATAGGTGCGGTAAATATTAGGGTTGAATGGATAAGAGGAAAGAAAGAGCAAAATCGTAATGTGAATCTTGATACTAACCTCTCTTTGCATTTCTTCCTCTGTACAAGCATCTTTACCCACTTTCTTTTCCTACTCTTTAAGCCTCATATCCCTCTTACATCTGGCCGAATTCTTCATCCATCCTCTTTCATCGTACAAGCACAAATCAAATAAAATTAAATACTATTTGATAGCCCGTGGTCTGTAATTTGGAAGATAGCATCTTTAGAATTGGAATTTAATTCAGGAGTTTGTTTCAACGCTTCAAGGTGTGGTACTTTGGCATTTGATTAAAGGTACTTATCTGATTTATGATTATATTATTATGTTTAGATAATTTATATATCATATATTATTTTATTAGTTATGTGATGATTCTAATATGTCGGTATATCGTCGCATTCAAGATGGTTGTTTGTTTATATGTTTGTATATTTTTTCCTTCACATATATATGGCATGATGCTTACGACTTAGATTTAAAAACAATTGATGTTTTATTATTTAAATGAATTTAATATACATTATTTAAATAACATAAGCTTTATAATTTAAGTACTAAACTTTATATTATACAAAATACGTTTTAAAATTACATAAAAAATATTTTTGTAATATATATAAATATTAATTAAATATTATTTAATCCAAATCACTTAAATAAATATTATATAAATTATTGTATCATATAAAATAAAATTTAAATTTTATAAAATTATTTTTACACATGATAAACTCTCGAATGCAAATATATATATATATATATATATATATATATATTAATATAAATGATGAAAGTTAAAATTTAATTTTAATTTTTCTTTTAAATTACAAAATATATACTGAAATATTCAAATGCTAATACATCATTTATTTTTTTAAATATTAAAAACATAATTATAATTTCGAAACATAATTTATATATAATTTTATAATTTTTTCTTCGGTTTTCCAACAAAATAAATAATTGAATCTTATAATATGATTTAAATGTTTATCTACATAGTTATATATGTACATATATTTTATACATTCTATGTGTGTGTATATATTACTTATTCAAAATAAAGTATAAATTTATATATATATATATATATATGCAATATTTTATATACATAAATTAAAGTATATAAAAATAAATTTGGATAATATATTAGCTAACATGTCTCCAGTGTAAATCCCAGCATTAATACACGAGCATGTTATACTTTACATGGTTTGCTATGTTATACATGCATGCACATATATATGTATATGATACAAGTGTGTGTATATATATATATAATATAATATTAATACATAATTATTTCATAAATTTTAATAAAATAGCGATTTTTTTTAGAAGAAATATAAAAATGTCTAAATGAATTAGATTTCATAAGCCAATAAAGATCCAAAATGGTAAAATAATTTGAAATTCATCTATTTCTTCCACTACAGGCCGCTCCAGTTCCAACAAAACCAAACACCACTTTTGTTTTTTGAAAATTTAAAATGTTTTAGAGCACTTAATTAAATGAAAACAAGAGAGCAATATTTTTTAGACGAATGCACGATTTTCGTCTGTTGAAAGAAAGGTATTTATAAATTAGAAAGTTTTTGCTAATGTGTGTGTGTATATGTATCAATGTTTTGAAAAATCTGCCTCCATATTCGCCTCAAGGAGCATCTCAAGGCAGGGGGAGATAAAACTCTTGGACTCTTTCTTAAAAAAAGCGTTTTATCTTTGAGGCTTACGCTTTAGCAACTTAAAGTGTACAAAATGTACAAAACATACGCCTCGCACACCTCAAACCACTAAGGCATGCGACTTAAGAATTTATTTTACCTCCAATTGAAGATATTTGCACTAGTAGAAGTTATAAAACTTCGTTACTTGATAGCAAGTAATTTTTTTTAAGAAAATGAAAGTGTTTTTATTACTTTTTCAATATCAACATGATTAAGTAACATCGTTTTTTAAAACAACGATAGAGAGCTACATAATGAATTTTCTCAAATGCTATTAAATAAAAAATTTAAATTGTCATCACCGAACCTTCGAATAAATTACGCATCTCGATTTAAATTGGTAGAATGAAAAATGAATAAAATAATAATTTGCATGATTTTTTTGCTATGATAGAGATCTATTCCACTATAATCGACCAAATATCGTTTTCAAAAATCCAAATTTTTTTTGAAGACAAATAAAGGAAGAAAAAATAAAATACATACCATTGCGGAGCTGAAAACTGAATTCGAATTTTTCTAACATACTAATAAGGATTGAATCCAGAGCTTAAAGTTTACTTATAGTTTTAATTATTTATGCTTTATGAATGAATAATAAAAAATGATTATGACTGAACTCTTTAAGCTAGGTGTCTATGTTATTTATTTATAGTTTTATACAATTAATTGTTAACCTCTATTTATTTATCAAAATTAATTATAATAAAACAATAATAACTTATGCCTCCATGTTTACTTGAAAAATATACGCCTCAACCTTTTGAGGCGTACACCTCACGAGCAAAAGAACGCCTCTTGTATGCTTTCACGTCTTGAAACTTATATGTGTATGTATGTTTATGTATATCAACTGAACAACAAGAAGTTAGATTTGTTAAAGGTCAAAATTATTCTACGAGGCACTTACACAATGTTGCAGTTTGGGTTCAGGAAATTTTGATGATTCAACTTATAGGTGTGAGATGTTTTTGTTGCTAACAGGTTATGCTTAGAGATTGAATTTATTTGGACACACTATACATGAATATCATTAATTTAACAATTTCGACCTATAGATGTGAGATATTTTGAACGTTCTGTAGAAAATTTGAATTATCTTGGAAAAGTAACGAAATTCTAGGAGAAGAGTTGAATTCCTTTCTGAAAAATTAGAACTCTTTTGACAAATTGAACTTTCCATTGTATTGTGCTTTTTTAAATTCGTGCAAACTTTTTTCGATTTTATCTATGATGTGTGAATTTGCAACCACCGAAAATGGAAGGTTACTGAAACACTCATCAAACGTGTAGTATTGCGTAAGTGTGAACAAATATAGTACAAGAACAGAAATGATAATAAAGTAGTTTGTCTTCATAAATGACCGGGGTAATATCGAGTTGTACTGTTTGGTTTCTGTAATTTGAGCTACGCCTGATTCGAGTTATTTGGAAGTTCACTTTTTTGTTTTATTTATTTTTAAAGCTCATTATGTAATTTTAGCTTAATCAAGATGTCAATTCTAGAGGTAAGTTTTTTACTGGAAAAAGAACAATGATCCGACATAAGCTGGAATTAAAATTTAAATTTTTGCAACTGATCATGCGAATGGTGATACCAGCATCTTACTACATTTGAAAAGGGCGAATTGTTACTACTGTAACAGTTGAAAAGGTAAAATTATCATCTTAGTCACAAATCGCAAAATTTCAGCGAATAATTCTGTACAGATATCAAGTCGTCACCTGATCAATTGCCAAGCTCAGTAACGTGAGCTTGTGACCAAGTGAAGGAATGTTGTGTCATGTTGTACTTCACCCTGAATAGTATGCCCTAACACTAAAAAGGACTTACTTTTGATGATGCCTATGTTGATATTGCTGCTGAACTTGCAGAAGTAGCCACATTCTTGAACAAGGTATTAGTTATCAGAATCATGCATCAGTTTCCTGTTTTTAACTGGTTTCTTTATATGCCACTGTTGTTTTTTATTTTTGGTGAAAGTGGTTTTGGTGTTGCTTACATTTGAATGCGTATTTTGTCCTTCAAGTTAGTTGATTATTTATATCTCATCCATTTGTTCTCAGGCTGGGCACACAGCAGCAAAAACTCCTTGCTCTCAACGGCCGATGGATAACGGGCTGCTGCATTCTGTTCCCAAAATGCATTTGGTAACAGTTCTTCACCAAACCATCATTTTTCCACCTAATTTCTTTTCTCGTGTTTTTGCTTACAATCTGATCTCTTCTGAATATGATGCTTATGTAGAGACACCATTGATAATTTACTGTCGTACTTCACCCTGAATAGCATGCCCTAACACTAAAAGGACTTACCTTTGATGATGCCTATGTTGATATTGCTGCTGAACTTGCAAAAAGGGCCACATTCTTGAACAAGGTATTAGTTATCAGAATCATGCATCAATTTCATGTTTTAACTAGTTTTTTTAGTATGCGAGTGATGCTTTTTTTATGTTGGGTTGCATTTATATTAAAACAAACTCGGGTTTTCAAAGTAAAGTTGTTTTTAAAGTGTTCAGAAAATACTTACAAATATTTTAACTTCTAAAAGACTTATGTGTGTCATTATGGTGATTGTTTACACTGATCTAAGATACACAGATAAACAGTATAAGATGGTCAAGTAAATATTTTCAGTATCTCTTCTTTTCACATTTGTATCTCCAAAATCAACCTAGTATTGCCAGTGGCACTACAAATTCTTAGTAAGATATGTCAGGAATATTACTATTTTTAAGCATTGTTACCCTCAAAACCTCAAAATCACTATAAGCTTTTTAGTGTGTTTTTTTTTGTGCCTTTTTTTTGTTATCGTATCCAGTGTCACCCAGCGTACATATATAATGTTGTATTTCTAATACGATCCTATATATGCACTACAAGGAGAAGGCTGTATTGGGTCGGCATATAGCCGACTCGAGACGACTTCGGCCGATTCGAGCCGACGCTATATGCCGACGCTAAATAGCTCGTCGCCAAGTGAAATGGTGACGAGAATGTGGGGACGGGTCCGTCCCCTAATTTTAGCGTCGGCTGGCCGACTCTGGCTGACGCTAAACTTAGTTCACATGTAAAATAATAAATAACTCATATGCCGAGCCGACTTCAGCCGACGCTAATCTGGGTAAATTTTTCTGCATTTCCAGCAGCCTTTTCTACCTTCCATCCACACAATCATGTATATTCCTCAAATATATTTCACCAAACAGCAATGTACATCACATATATGCTCAACTAAGAATCACAAAACATCAGTATACATCTCTAAACGTCCACCATCACAAATATTCATAATATTTACAAAATTCAGCCAAAAGTTCATCAAATATACAAGACATTCAAAGTTCATCAGAAAATATATATAAAAACATACCACCACTCGCCTCAATCATCAGCAGCGTCAGATCCCTATGATGGCGGCATATTCGTTCCGTGCTCTGCCGAGTAAGCAACAATCGCCTCGTCTAGTTGCTGCTTCAATCCAGTCTTCCTCCAATCGTTCAACTCGACGACTTGTGCTTGCAAGATCGCTATTGTTTCTTCAGCCTGTTGTTTATGGTAAGCGGCTTGCGTCGCTGCTTGTATATTAATAAATTCATAGTTATAGTTTATACATAATATTCAATAAAATTTATAAACTGGTTAATGAATTAATTTAATTCAATAAATATTACCGTTTGATTGTCATATCCATACTGTCTATTTCTGGTCGGCAGGTCGATAATACGAGCGAATATCCTGTCCATCTCCTCAACGGTCAACTGCTCCCTACCAGACTCTGCAAGCACGCGAGCAATCTCCTGATCTCATCTCTCCTGTGTAAATATAATTTTGAAAAGATGAATATTCATTGTATTGTTAAATAAGAGAAAAATTACAATCTTTATACCCGGATATTCACTGATTTGGCGTCTGACCATTCATATGTTACCACGCCATCATCATCTGTATGCTCGACGGCGTATGTTCAGGTGAAGACGTCCAAATGAGACAGTGCAACACCACCTCTCTCCCTCGTCTGAAATTAGATATGATTGAAGAATGTATATACATACACATATATACATATATATAACTAAACAATGTTATAAGTAAATTACAAATAACAAATTTTATATTTACCATATCTTCTCTATATTGCTGAAAAGACTTGGATCCACCGTGGTGTGCTGCATGATTCCTAAGCCTGTTTGCGAAGTTCCTCGATGCGACCGCCTGTATAATTTAACTATTATATAAACATTAAATGAATTATAATTACAGACATATGAAAGTAGAAAGTTTACCTTCGCGTCTTCGCTTTTCCAATATTGCACAAACCTTGCATACAAATTTTCACTCATCCAGTTTGACCTTTTACTGGCTTCTTTCATCTTGGAGAGCGTACCTCCATAGTATTTTCTCATCTTCCTCTCGCAGTGCCTCCTGAACGTCCCGAGATCTTCGGGATCCATAATAAAGGACGTCTGCACGTTGAAATTTAAATGAATTATATAAATTGAATATTAATTTTCAAAGATCAAATATGCCAATATCAAATTAATCAGAATTTTATACTTGCCTGGAGGTCAGCCCAAATGACATTTCTGATATAAAGTGGGATCATATCCCACTGCTCCCACAAGTCCGTCATCCTACTACGGTAGCTGTTGCGAGACACAGATAGAATGGGCTCGGACGGCTGTAAATCGAAACTCCTGAATACATTTTGATACTGTCAGTTAGTAAATCTTTTCTATTCCTATACACATATAGACTTTGCATTTGAAGTTTTATGTGATTATTATCATATTTTCTAATCTACCAAAGCCTTTTGGGACTAAAGGCTTTGTTGCTGTTTTATTTTCATTTAAATGATTTATATTAATTAAAGATAGACTAAAATAAGTAAGAAGTTTATTTATAAATTATTTCCTTTAAATCATTTATATTAAGATGTTTATTGCATATAAAGCAATAAACATCCCAATAGTCGCTTCACCTAGGCGTAAAAAATAAACGATAGCGTATCGAGGAGATACGCCCTTCGTATAATGTCGGCACAGTCCGAATGGACCGGCTACTAAGACTTTTTAGGTATAAATACCCAAACACGTGGCGCACATGCCAGTCAAACAACACTTGACGACCAAGTGATCCTCACTCAATTCAAATACAAGGCGCACATGCCAGTCAAACAACACTCGACGACCAAGTCGTCCTCACTCAATCCAAATATAAAATATAAGGGATCGATCGAGAATAAAATTCAAATACACACTTTCAAATTTTCAATTCCCAATTCACACTTTCACACTTTCAAATTCTAAATACCTACACCTAATTATTCCCAATTCACACTTTCAAATTCAACGATTTCATACTAAAAATAACCTAATACACTAAATTAGCAATACCGACACCCAATTATCATCACAATAATGTACATTTAAACCTAATTAAACAAATTAATTCGAAATTAGGGTTTATAAAATTACCAAATTCAAGAAGAAGAGGAGATTTCGGCGAGTTTCGGCGAGTTCTAGGCTTCTACGGCGACGACGACGGAGGGTGACGACTGGAGAGGGTCAGAATCGGTGATGGGGAAGAAAAAAATCGTTTTTTATTAAGGAAAGAAAGTGAAGAAGAAGATCTCGGCTGAAACCTGTATACTCGATATGGGGTCGGCTGGCGTCGGCTGGCGTCGATCCGATTAGTGACGGCTTGAGTCGTTTAGGGTCGGCCCGTATATATATTTTTTAAATTCTTTTTTACAACTATTTCGTTTAAAAAAATAAAAAACACTACTGCAATATAAAAATAAAATAAAATTGACATTTATTATTATTATTATTGACCCAATGACGGGTCATGATAGGTTAAATTGGTATTTTCGATGATATATGTTCGTATAATTCGAAAATTTTCATTGTTGAAAATCTAACTCGCACGACCAATCAATGCAACTTTTAGTCGATCTGTTATACAAATTCGATAAAGGTGGTTATATGTAACACTTTAAAGAATTAAAATAATTTTTTAAACCGTTGGGTAATCAATTATGAAATTTTAAATGTATTTGGTATAATAAAATTATATAAAATAAAGTATGCGACATAAAAATAAATTCTTTGAATCTTATATCGATCTAAGGTATTTTGGACATGTTTCGAGGATATGATTTAAAAATAAACGAATCTGGAGTGTCGATCTTGAATTTCAAATTTATGGCCATTCGTGGACTTTTGGACAAAAAATCCTTCGTTCGAAGGCCGAACGACCTTCAAACGAGACCAAATTTGAATCAGTGATGCTTTATAGTGTTTTAATCGAATTCGCATAGTTGGATTCGCAAAAAAATCATCCAATATAAAAGTATCCAAGAAATATGTCATTTTGTAGGAGTTAGCTATAGCACTTATGTCATTTTATTTTTGATGATTTTTTTTTGCGAATCCAACCGTACGGATTCGATTAAAAAACTATAAAGCATCACTGGTTCAAATTTGGTCTCGTTTGAAGGTCGTTCGGCTTTTGAACGAAGGGTTTTTTATCCGAAAGTCCACGAACGGACATACATTTGAAATTCAAGATCGACACCTCAGATTCCTGTATTTTTAAACCATATTCTGCAAATATGTCCAAAATACTTTAGATCGATATAAGAATCAAAGAATTTATTTTTACGCCGCATATTTTATTTTTTATAATTTTATTATACCAAATACATTTAAAAATTCACAATTGATTTCCCAACGATTTAAATAATTATTTTAGTTCTTGAAAATGTTACATATAACCACCTTTATCGAATTTGTATAACGGATCGACTAAAAGTTGCATCGAATTGTTGTGCGAGTTAGATTTTCAACAACGATAAATTTTCGAATTACACGAACATATATAATCGAGAATACCAATTTAACCTATCACGACCCGTAATTGGGTGAGTATTAATAATTATACATGTCAATTTTAATTTTTTTGGCCATTTTAGTAGTGTTTTTTTATTTTTTCAAACGAAATATGTGAATATAAGAATTAGATTGGGAGAATATTTAAATAGTCGGTGCTAGCCGACTCGAGCCGTTGCAGGCCATCTCCAGCCGACGCTAAAATATTCTGGTAGCGATGCCTGCATAAGCAATGCCTGTCTGGTTATACTGGAGAAAGGATTTTATTGCGATATATTGTTTACCTATGTCAATAAGTGAACGAGATTATCCACTAAATCATTTTTCTGATATATGAAATCCTGTTTAGTTGATTCCTTATGTTTCACTTTTTACAAGTTCACCCCTTTTGTAGTACATGTAGCGTTTCAGATTTGCATGCTTCATTTTGTAGTACATGTATCACTTTTGTCAATTTACGGCACAGTTTACTTCGCTTTGTTGGTTTATTATTTTTGCATGTACAGTGTTATTCTTTAATCACATAGACATCGACTGTAAATGCTTAGAAGCTACGCATGGAGCATTATGTGGAATTACACTAGCAAGCCAAATTTTCTGACCCACAAAAATGGGACTATGTTAGGACTTATGTACAACCACTAGATCCATGAGGCAAATGAATTAATGAATCAGAATTGTGAACGCCGATTTAGTACTTTGATGCAGTTGATTTATTATGATACCAATTTGTTATATTATACAAGTTTTGTTTCTTTAGCCTTTGTTAACGGGTTCCTTGCTTATTCTCTTATTGATGTATTTTCCACAAACTCGTATGTTTTGTTATCTACCTCTGCTTATTCATACGAATGGATAATGATAGTCTGTTAAAAGTTCAATTTGGCATTGTCATTGTAATTTGTCACTGGGTTGCAGCTTAAAATATAACGTTTCTGAATAGCACAAAGCTAAGAAAACTGGAAAAGTGTATCATCAAAATGACAAATGATTAAATCTTCAAATGTTGATAAAGCTGTATGAATCTTATATCAATAGTTTTTTTAAGTATTCATGAAATGGATGGATGAACTTCTTGCCACCCATGATTCATTGATTTATCAGTTAATTTGTTAGGTTGTTGTTAGTTCATTTATTTATGAAAAAGCTTTATTTTAAATAGCTTTGGATTGAAAATTTGCAATAGTTCCATTTTAACCAACTTTTTCAAACCTCATTAACTTTTTCTTAAAGATTAAAAGAGTAACATAATTTAATTTTAATATGTTATTAGATGGTAGTTAATATGACAAAAAATAAGACAATAGGAAACAGATGAGAAATAGAAACCGGTGCTTATAATAGAAGGGTGAAACAACATCAAGTTGCAATATCCACTGTTAGAATTTTGACGACATTATATGGAGAATTGAAGAAGTCGAAAGTAGCTTGATAACGGTGAAAACACTTCACAAATCGAAGCTAGGAGGAGGAATATATGACGAAGAAGGTGGACTGTTGCGGGAGCAACATGTGACCGACGTATGTCAAGATGTCTCAAAGTGATAGACGTTTGAGCTCAGGGTTTTGTAACCTGAGGTTTGTGATAGGCGTCTGTCATCTTGTGAAAGAAGTCTGAGAGCTAGGGAACTTGTTTCCAGAATCTTCTTATGGACATCTGTCATCTTAGGACATACGTCTGAGCCGACATGTGCTGCATTCTTGTCTGGACCGATTGGAATGATTTGTGAAGGCTTCGAAGGGCATTTTGGAAATTTGCTAGATTTTTTGCTCTTCTTTATAAGCTATTTTTAGGATTCAAAGAAAATAGACTAAGGGTTTTATACATCATTAACTAGTGTTTAACAAAACCTAGTTTTCTTCAATTCTCTTCTCTACAAATCTATTCTGTTTGAATATTAATTGTTATAATCAATCTTTTGTACTCTTCTCATTGGTAGTAATAAAGACTCTTCCACAAAGTGGATGTACACTAACAAGACGTTAGTGTAACAACTATAAATCGATGTGTGATTTATTTTATCGCTATTGCTTTGTTTCTTTATTGCTTGTTTGGTGATTGTGATTGTTTTTGGATTGGACTGAAATTTGAATTGAGATACTGATTGGTTGTTATTGCACTTCTGACCACAATCTCGTTTTCCGCTATGTTTTGGGGGTTTGATTTGAGTGGTCTTAATTTAGAATTTCTACAACATTTGGTATCGGAGCTTTGGAGTTAGTAGGTGCCTGTTGAAATGCCAGAATCGGATAATACATCGGGTAGTCAATAAATGGTTAGTCCAAGTGGTGTAGCAATGTATGTATGTGGATCGTACGTAGCTTCGGGATCACTATTAGTTATAAACAAGTGGAATGACGATAATGATTTTGAAAAATGGCAATGGAAGATGAAAATGGTTCTTAGGCGGAATCGAGTGCATCGGGTAGTGTTTGATACATATTTGCTGCCGGCAGACATCTCGGATGTTGAGAGAGAGGAAATGAAAGACAGAGCATTCGCTGTACTTCAACTTGCTATGGAGGAGAATGTTATCTCCGAAATTAGGGGTGAGACTACTGCTAAGGGTATATGGGAAAAATTAGAGGAGTTGTATATGAAGAAGCCACTAACTAATTGTTTGATCTTATTGCGAATATTCTTTACCTATAAGATGGAGAGTACTTCGTTAAAGGCGTACTTGAATCCTCTTTGATGATTTTCTAAAGAAGAAGGTGGTAGATTTGAATATTGAGGAAGAAAAAAGGCAATGATATTGTTATGTTCATTGCCGGACCGTTATACAGGTTTCTCAAATAGTTTGATCTATAGCAGGGATACTTTGACTCTTAATGATGTCAAAACGGGTCTTCTTAGTGAGGAGTTGAGCGATCAAATGAAGGAGTTAGGTGATAGAAGTAGTATGCTAGTAGTGGTCACAGTTTGTTTGTGGAAAAGTAGAGATATGGGAAGAAAGGGAATCGGGGCGTTCTAAATCAAGAAACCCCAAATGGAGAGAAAATTCAAAGGAAAGAAATGACAAGTGCTTTATTTGTAAGAAACCCGATCATTGAAAGAATGAGTGTCTAGACAAGGAGAAGACAAATAAGGAAGTAGCATCTTCATCCATTATGGTGGAGAGTGGAGTCGGCGAGGGAGACATAGATGTTTTGACGGCCATAGCATCGGATGTTTCGGATAGCGAATGAGTGCTCGATTCGGGGGCATCTTATCATATAACGCCGAATAGAAATTGCGACAAAGAAGGAAATTCGATTGTTATGGGTAATGATGTTATTTGCAAGCCGAAAGTCATTGGTTTTATGTAAATTTAGATGTCTGACGGAGTGGTTCATACTCTCACTAACGTACGCTATGTTCTGAGACTTCGAAAGTCTTTTTATCTTTTTTGGGCAGCTGGATTCTTTAAAATTTAAGATTACTATTGAGAGTGATAGCTTGCAAATTTCGAAGGGTGCGCTTGTAGTGACAAAGGTGCTAGAAATCATGGAGTTTATTTGCTTCAAGGAGGGTGTTGATAGTTCTCGTGGCTTGGATGCGACTAGATTGTGTCATTTGAGTTTAGGTCATGTCTTGAAGAGGAGTTTGGATATTCTTCGAAAGAGGGAGATGATCGATGGAGAGAGTTTGAACGAGTTTGAATTTTGCAAGGAATGTGTCATGGGAAAGCAAACTAAAGTATCATTCGTTAAGGGAAAACATGGTTCAAGAAATATTATTGAATATGTGCACACGGATGTTTGGGGACAAACACTGGTAGCTTCTTTGGGAGGAGCTCAGTATTATATTTCTTTTATTGATGACTTCTCTCGGAAAGTATGGGTGTATGTAATGAAGACCAGAGGTATTTGCAAAGTTCAAAGCATGTAAGACTCTTGTTGAGAATGAGAGTGGTAAGTCTTTAAAGTAACTAAGGTCCGATAATGGCGAAGAGTATGTTTCCGGAGAGTTCTTGGAGTTTTGCAAGCATCATGGTATTCATAGGCATTTTACTACACTGAAAGATCCGTAATCAAATGGTGTTGCAGAGAGAATGAACCATGCTCTACTTGAAAAAGTTAGATGCTTGAAATTGACATCGGTTTTGTCTATGAAGTTTTGGGCTGAAGCGTTGTCGGCCGCGGTGCATACTGTTAATCAAATTCCATGTTCTGCTATTGGTAAGAAAATTCCGGAGGAAGTGTGGAAGGGAAAGAACATTGACTTGAATTATCTTTGTGTGTTTGGTAGTTCAATTTATGCGCATGATCCAAGAAATGATAAGCTTAAGGCTAGAGCTTTCAAGAGGATTTTGCTTGGTTATACGGACGGTATAAAAGGCTATCGGATGTGGAATATGGAAATGAAGAAGGTTGTGAATTCTCGTTATGTTACTTTTGATGAGTCGACTTTATTCAAGGAGAATGAGAGCTCATCAGATGTTTCAGATTTGGTTCATGGTGAATCAAAGGAGAAGTAAGTTATTTCCATCTTTCGTCCAATGAGTAGAGTAGTTGGAGAAGCTTGTGAGGAGAAAACGTTCGATGTTACATCACATAGTCTACAGGCTGCCTCTAGTTGTGTTGGTGATGTACATGATTCTAGAAGGGAATCGGTTCAAGGTGGAGCCGAAAGGAGTTTGGATGGTATTATTGCTACTCGGGTGGGTCGACATGCTATAAAGCCGCCTGATAGATATGGTGATTGGAACTATCTTAGCTTTTTTGATAATTTGGACTATGTTCTTCATGTAGTCCAAGAAGAGCCAATGGACCTTGATGATATCATAGATTCGAGTGATAGCTTGAAATGGATTTGTTTAATGGAGGAACAGATGCAATCGTTGATGAAGAATCAAACTTGAGATTTGGTTCCATTTTCTAAAAAAAACCATGCTATAGGATGCAAATGGATATACAAGGCGAATGACGATGAAAGATACAAAGCTAGATTAGTGACTAAAGGGTTTGCATAAAGGAAGGGTTTGCATCGGTTGTGAGACATACTTCAATCCGGATATTACTTACCATAGTTGCTATTCACAACTTGAAGTTGGAGCAACTTGATGTGAAAACTGTCTTCTTGCATGGTGACTTGGATGAAAACATCTACGTGGAGCAACCGGAAGGTTTTGTTATAGATGATAAGTCAAATTTGGTTTGCAAGTTAAAGAAATTACATATGATTTAAAACAACCACTTAGACGATGGTATAAGAAATTTGATCATTTTATGCTTGAAAATGGTTTTAATAGAAGTATCAAGGGTGCTTGTGTTTATTTTGAGAGGTTGAAAAATGATTGTTGGATGTATTTACTCTAGTATGTGGACGACATGCTCATTGCTTCAAAAGATAGAAAGAAATCAACAAGTTAAAACTGGTTAAATTGGAATTCGAGATGAAGGATCGTGGAGAAGCAACGAGGATATTGGAGATGAAAATAGAAAGGGATTGAAAGCGTTTTGAGTTGGAATTGACTCAAAAGGAGTATATAGAGAAAGTGCTATATCGGTTTAGCATGGAGAATGCAAAAGCGTCAAATATACCTTTACCTTTACATATGAAGCTTTTGATTAAGGGATCATCTAACTTGAAGAAAGACAAGACTTATATGGCAAAAGTGTCATATGCTATTGTGATTGAAAGTTTAATGTATGTTATGGTGTGTACAGGGCCCAATATTGCAAGTGCCGTCGGGATGATTAATTGGTATATGGCTGCTCCGAAGAAAGCGCATTGGAAAATTGTGAAGGTTATTTTGAGATACCTTAGGGTATATCATCTCATGGTCTTGTTTTTTGCGGTAGTGAAGGAATGACTTGTAAGTTGGTTGGTTATTGTGATTAGGATTACGCCGGTGATTGGGATCAAAGAAATCAACTTTCGAATATGTTTTCACACTTGATGATATAGCCATAAGTTGGAGATCGAGATTGCAAATCGTAGTTGATTTATCTACTACGTAGGCAAAGTTGATAGCCGCGGTGGAGGTGGCAAAGGAGACACTTTATTTGAGGCTATTGTTGTGTGATTTGGGATTTGAACATGAAAGTATCCATATTCAATGTGATAGCCAAAGTGCTATTCACTTGGCGGAGAATTTGACTTTTAGCTCACAGACTAATCATATTGAATGAGAGAGCTATTTTTAGTAGCCATAGATGAAGGTAAATAAGTATATTTTCGAAAACTGTACACAAAGGATAACGCGACAGATATGTTCACCAAGGCATCGCCGATTGGGAAGTTCGAGCATTGCTCGAACTTGATGGTTTGTTGAAGTGCTAGGTGCCACGAGGCGTTGAAGGAGGAGCTTGGTTATAGATGATGAAGATTATCGATGTGAGATTGTGGTTCTATCTTCTTGGTGAGTACTAGTTTACACTCCCTATTGCTTTGTCTTTTGGTGAGACAGTTTTGGATTTGTATGCTTCCAATACTTTGTTAGCGGGTGGATGCTTTGCCTGAGCTCGTTGATGAAGTGTAATGAGCGGTGGTTTTTCCAGAGCTCAACGGGAAATCATTCGAGCTTATTTGGTCGAAGGTAGAAATGGGGATAGTTTGGCATTATCGGTTCTTAGTATTGGAGATGGATGTAGTGTCGAGATGGAGTGCTGAATTTTGGCGACACTGTATGGAGAATTGAAGAGGTCAAATGTAGCTGGATAACGGTGAAAACGGTTCGTAAATCGAAGCTCGGAGGAGGAAGATACGGGGAAGAAGGTAGAGTGCCGCCGAGCAACATGTGACAGACGTCTATCACAAACGTCTGAGCTCAGAGTTTTGTTAATCTGAGATTTGTGACAGACGTCTGAGAGCAGAGAAACTTGTTTCCTGAATTTTTTGATAGACGTCTGTCATCTTGGGACAGACGTCCGAGCCGACGTATGCTGCATATCTTGCCCGAACCGATTGTAATGTTTTGTGAAGGCTTCAAAGGGCATTTCGAGAATTTTTCTAGGTTTTCTACTTTTCTATATAAGCTATTTTCAGGATTCGACGCAAATAGTTTTGGGTTTTATCCTCCATTAATAAGGGTTTTGCAAAACCTAATTTTTGTCCATTCTCTTCTCCATAAATTTATTCCATTTGAATATTATTTATTATAACCAATCTATTGTACTCTTCTTATTGACATTAATAAATGTTTCCTCACAAAGTGGATGTACACTAATAAGACGTTAGTGGAACTACTATAAATCAGTGTGTGATTTATTTTATCGCTATTGCTTTGTTTCTCTATTTTTTGTTTGGTGATTGTGATTGTTTTTGAATTGGATTGAAATTTGGATTGATATATTGATTGGTTGTTTTTGCACTTTTTACCACGATCTCGTTTTCCTTTGTGCTTTGGGGTTTTGATTTGAGTGGTCTCGAGTTAGAATTACCACAACATCTACATCATTAGTCGGTTCAGTTTCTAAGCTATTCAATGCAAAAACACAAAAATCAATTGGTTCCAAGCTATATCTTACACACACTTCTCGCAAAAAATAGTATCTGGGGTTTATAGGTACCAATGGTTGAAGTGGACATGCACAACTTAATTCCTCTCTGGAATTTACCTGTCTGTCGAGTTCTTCTAAGTATATTCAAAAAAATAAAACATGGAAGTCATGAAGTTCATATCAATGAAGATGTTTATGTAAATGAATTTGTTGATGAAGAAACAAACAATGAGGATCACGAAGAGCATGTGAACGAAGAAAGTATGCTTGATTTGAACAAAGATGTTGATGTAGATCATGATTCGGGTTTATGGGCACCCATGACCTATGATCCGTCTATGGTTGCTTTCGTGGAGAGAAGTGTTTCTAAATTGAAATTGATTAAAATTCATTTTCGAAATACCATGTCACAAGAACGACTGAATGGAGTAACAATGATCACAACTGAAAGTGAGTTTTCAGAGAAGTTTAATTATGATAATTGATTGAAGAATTTGCTACAAAATATGCAAAAAGAAACATTTTTCTTTGAACTATTTTTTTTTGACCTTTTGATGTTTTTGAATTGAATGTTGTAGCTTACTCTATGTAGTGCCTTTTGAATGGAATGCGAAATTTTTTGTATGTTACATTATGTTATCTTATACCTAATATTAAAAAAAATGTTGAATTTTTTTATAGCAGTGGGCAACAAAATCGAATATGGCTTGGCCAACAAATTCTTTGTACCGGAACTGGTTGCGGTGGGTGGAAGCAAATTCTTCAATTTTTTGAAAGCGGAAGTCAACCAATAGAAAATCAAATAAAAAACCCAACAAAAAGCTGAACCTATAGCAAAATCACAGAAGCCTACTCAAAGGATGTAGAAACTGTATAAAAAGAGAGCCAGAGCATATACAACTCTGATGAAGAAGAAGACAGAGATGAGGAAATTGAAGCAAAAGATCAATATGGGGAGGAGGAAGAAGATTCTAGCGACCAAGAGTACAAAAATCACGATCTTAATGATGATGATGATGAACGTGAAGAGAAGGCCGATATGCAGCTATTACTAAGTTTCTGGAAGGATGCAACGCTTTTTTAAGTTGCATTCCTGAAGATGATGAAGAAGCCTCTTCCTAATGATTCTTTGGTAAAGCTTTATTTTTACTAGCGTCAGCGATTAGTACAGCACCATATATTTCTTTTTTTATTTAAGGGTCCAATTCTATCAGCACATAAAAAGCTTGTAGCTGAAAAACTGCTTGAAGAGAAAATGGACATATAGCAATGAAGAAAAAGAAGGACAAACTATTGGTTTGTGTTTACTACAATCTTCTGTTTATTTTTTCCTCCAATCTTTTGGTGGCTTGAAGAATTCATAACATTGTTTTTCTCCTCTTGTTTTCCAATTTACGTTCAATAGGCTGGATAGAAGTCACATGTAAAACTTGATAGTTTTGTGAATGCAAAGGAGGAGATCATTCAAATAGCTACCAGAGGAGGCATTTCTTTCATTATGCAGTTCTACAATACATATCAGATTAATAAAATTGTACTAATGCCTTGGTTGTTTACTTGTGATTTTGGAAATTTCAGTGGTCAAGTTTTTCAATCAGGTACTTCTTCACACTATGAATGTTTCCATTTTCTATTTAGTTTTGAGTTTAATAATTTCTTTTAGTTTACCTGAATTCAGTTATTTATAATCACCATTATTATGTCACATCATATCATAATCTGTGATTTTTATCACAGGGGGACAAAGTGCAATATTCCCAGAAAGGTTTGAATGTATCTATGATGGAAAAGGTGAGACAATGGTTAAATTTCTATCATGTCTAGTTTATTACTAGTCCTAGTCGTTTGCACAAGCAGCACATTTTATGTTTATTGATTTTAGATTATATGTTGCATGCGAGATGCACAGTCAAATACGCCATAAAATTTGGTGACTATGCATGTTCTCGACTTTTAACCTGTAATAAGAAATAATGTTGCTTGAAAGAAAGTTTGAACTTCTTTGCTGAAAATTAATGTGAAAACATATCTTAAATTCCCAAAATGTTCCACGAGCTTAATATTAATTTCAAACAATTTTGGTTTACCAACTTGATAATCTGCCATCCATTTTCCTGATCTGTTCTTCGCTGGTAGGCTAAGGTAACATGATGTTGACTATACCTATAGTTATATAACTAAGCTAGCTTTTGTGTTCTTTTTATGTCATGAAGTTCATGATGATGAAGAAGAGCATACTGTTTTTTTATTCATAATCATACAATATATGACTTGTAGATTTTTTAATCGCATTTTGAATGTAACTCATGCTTTTTTTGTTCCAGTATTTATTTTAACAACCTTTGAGTACAAGTCAGATTTTTCTTTGGTATTTATGCAATATAAAAATATATAAGCATGCACTGAAAAATTGTTTGTGAATGATTTCATTTTGGATACAATACAACCAATGGGTTCCTATCCTATGGATTTACCTTAGTATAAAAAGATACGAAATAAATAAATCTTACGATATGTTTGGTTTCATTTTGAGTTATACATTTCCAACATACATTGTAAAATATGAGAAAAGTGAAGGAGGAGATTTAAAATCTAAGCCATCACAACGATGAAGAGACATCGGAGATTTAAAATCTAAGTCTTAGGTTTTATTTTTTATTTTTTCACATGTATGTGTGTATATTTGTGTGTGTATATGGATTTGACCTTTCATGCGTATAAGTCAAGAAAGTGGTTTTAGCTTCCATTTCCTTTTAGGTGTTTTAGATTTTGTAATTTTTGAATAACTTTGGTAATTTCGCTGTAGGTATCATCTTTGAATTTTGGTGGTTGAATATCATTCAAATACATAGAAAAATTAATCTGCATTTGTTGCAACCAGATAAGGTAACAAAAACCAGCTAATGAAAACAATTAAATTTTTAACATCCACCCAATGTATAAATGAGCCAGGTAAAAATCATTGCAAAAGCCACACAAACAAAAATAAACCTACTATTATTGTCTCTTCTACTGCATGCGATAAAACATTACCCTCATCAAAAATAGCTACACAAAAAAGATTGCACTGAAAAAATTGGAAACGGAATGAATTAAACGGACCACTTTCTTCAAAATTACCTTCTGCCCATGTCAGCCATCTTATTTTTCAATTTGTCTCGCCTTTTATAGTCTGTTTTGTCATGTTTTTATTTCGTTTTATTTGTTGATCGTCAAATTACAACTGGATCTAACTTCTTTTATCGGTGTTTTGACCAAACCAGTTTTGGTAGTTTCTTTCCTTTTGACCATAGCCAGAACCAAAACGATGGCGTTTGGAAATTTGGGGTTCTCCTTGGAACCGCAGACCTTGATATAAGTAACGTACCTCGATCAGCATTTAGAGATAGCCTTAATAATCTACTTATAGTGTGTGTGTATAAATAGAATAACATCGGTTATAGGGTTTAACAAACACATATAGCGATCCTCTGTATAATACCAAATACATCACAGCCATCCATCTCAACGGCTGTGATCTTTTCATTTTTTTGTTTTTGGATTATGGGCCTGCGTAGACAGCCCACTATACTTTGTATAAATACATTACTATTCTGCAACTGAATTAGAATGTAATAATACAATTTCAATCTCAATAAAGAAAGTTGCATTTCTATCAAAATTCTAACTTGGTATCAGAGCTATTTCAATGCCCAACGGCAAGAAAAATATATTCTGATTATCCCCTCAAAAAAATTTCATCATCGGAGATTATAACCCTCTCATGATCAAAGCATCTATTCTTTCTCTATGCCTCGCCTGAAAAATTCAAAGAGCCAGGCTGCAGATAACTTTCAGTTCTTGTTGAACATCATTAAGTCAAGCGATAACCCCTGTTATTACTGCAGTGTGAAATTTATCAAGATTTCAGTTCTTGATAAACAACACAAACATTGATCTTTTCTTAATTCAGATATCAGTTCTTGATTGCAATTCATCTTCATCTGCTCTATCAGTCACTATAATCATGGCTGGAGATGAAGAAAACTCAGCTACCACCTCTCCAACCACCAGAAATACCAGTAGCAATCAAATATCTAATCTGCAAATTATCAAACCAAAAGGACACTTAGCAGTGCAACTGGATGAGGATAACTACTTACTATGGAAATATCAAATTGAAACAGCCATCAGAGGTTATGGTTTAGATGAGTATATCAATGGTATGATAACCATTCCACCTATAATGGTTAAGGATGACAAAGACAATATGATACCCAATACTGAATATTCAAACTATTTGAAACAAGATAGTCTTCTCGCTTCCTGGATAATGTCATCTGTAAATGTGAGTATTTTATCTCAAATAGTTGGCTGCAAATCATCAAATGAAATATGGGAAGCCATAGAAAGAATCTTTAACTCTCAAACAGCTGCAAGAGTGATGCACTACAGAAAGCAATTTCAAAATCTGAAGAAAGAAAATATGACAATGCAAGAATATCTCACCAAAGCAAAGAACTACTGTGATAAACTTGCTTCTGCTGGACACAGATTTTCAGAATCTGAACAAATATTAACAATCTTAAATGGTCTGGATGAAAACTATGAATCTCTAATCACAGTTCTATCATCACAGAGAACTTTACCAGATATGCAGTATGTCCACTCTACCCTTCTATCTCAAGAAGGAAGAATTGAACAAAAGAAGACTATCAATACAGACTACTCAGTAAACTTTACTACCAATTTCAAGGGAAAGGGTCAAGACAGAACTCAAACAAATCAAAGAGGTGGTCAAAATATTAGAGGCAGAGGAAGAGGAAGAGGAAGATGGACTGGCAATAACAGAGTCAGGTGTCAAATATGTGAAAAACCAGGGCATATTGCTTCCAATTGCTACTTCAGATTTGACCAAAATTTTATCATAGAGTCAAACAATACTCAAAGAAATCACAATCTAAATGTCAATCTTACTCAAACAGAAGCAAGAAATCAAGGCAGTCAGTCAAAGAATCAAAATGAATCAGACAATCAAATCAAAAATGATGACATACAACATGAAGATTGGTATCCAGATTCTGGGGCAACTAATCATGTGACAAGAAACCTAGAGAATCTCAATCTTGGAAACAAGGAATACAAAGGTACGCAATCTATTTATATTGGTAATGGTAGTTCTCCAAAATCACACACACTGGCAATGCCAAACTTAATAGCAAAAGAGAGTTACACTTAAATTGTAAATTTATATAAAATTCGGGGTCGTTACATAAATAATCTTCTTAGAGTTCCTCAAATCAAAAAGAATCTAATAAGTGTTTTTCAATTTGCTTAAGACAATCAAGTTTATTTTGAGTTTTACCCAAAATTCTGTCTAGTCAAAGACTTACTGAATAAGAACACTCTTTTACAGGGTAAAATGCAAGATGGGTTATATAAATTCTCTCTAGTACAAGAAAATATACCAAGACAGAAGGATAAATGGTGTGACTATTCAAAGACTGATGACACAACTGTTTCCAACAATGTTTTTGATACTTGGCACTTTAAACTGGGTCATCCCAGCATAGCTACTGTTAAAAATATTTTGAAAAATAGAAATATCAAATGTGAAAACATATCCTTGCCTTACATATGTCATGCATGTCAGCTAGGGAAGAGTCATAAAATACCATTTGCTAATTCACTAACAAAATACAACAAGCCTTTAGAAATGGTTGCAGTTGACCTATGGGGACCTGCACCTACTAACTCTAATTATGGAATGAATTACTATATCTCATTTGTAGACTCTTTCTCTAGATATACTTGGATTCTACTACTTAAATCAAAATATGATGCGAAGGATGCAGCAATTCATTTCATAAGACAAGCTGAAAATCTCACAAATCAGAAACTTAAAATCATACAAACAGATGGTGGGTCTGAATTTAAAACTCTAAAAGAGTATTTCTCTGAAAAAGGTATAAATCATAGAATTACATGTCCACACACATCTGAACAAAATGACATTGTTGAAAGAAAACACAGACACATTGTTGATACAGGTCTAACACTGCTTGCACATGCATCAATGCCTTTAAAGTTCTGGCCAGATGCATTTACAACTACTGTGTTTCTTATAAATAGAATGCCTACAAAAGTTTTGAGGAAGAAAACACCATTAGAAATGCTGCATAATACAAAACCAGACTATTCATTCCTCAAAACTTTTGGATGCTTATGTTATCCATATACTAGACCATATAATCAACATAAGTTAAGTTTCAGATCATTACCCTGTACTTTTCTTGGATATGCCACTAGTCAAAAGGGATATAAATGTCTTACAAATGAAGGAAAAATAATTATATCAAGGCATGTTGCATTTAATGAATGTATATTTCCCTTCACTAGTAAAGACACAAAAACCACTCAAAAAATTTATAGTGCCAAGAAATTTCTACCACCCATACCTGTATGGAGAAAGGATGAATCTAAAGGTACTGAAAGTCATGAGAATACACCATCAAACCTTCAACACACAGTGCCCATTGAAGGGCCAGGTCAAGGTGATGAAACAAACTTATTTAGCAATGAGTCTAAAAACTGTGAATCTAAAGATCAGAATAATGATCAAGGCAACAGTCCACTTCCAGAAAGCAGTAACACAGCACCTGCACAAGAAGGGCATCACATGATTACAAGATCAAAACATGGGATATTCAAACCAAAAATCTACACTGCCAATATAAATGACAAGGAACCAATCAACTATGATGAAGCTACCAAAAGCAACAAATGGAAAGAAGGCATGGATAAGGAATACAATGCTTTAATCAAAAACAAAACATAGAGATTGGTTCCAGCACTAACAAACAAGAATATTATAAGCAGTAAGTGGACATATAGGTTGAAGACTTCACCAGATGGTAAGAATGTCAAATACAAAGCCAGACTTGTAGCCAAAGGATACTCTCAACAGTATGGATTTGACTTCTCAGAAACTTTTTCACCAGTAGTCAAACAAGCCACTATTAGAATCATTCTAACTATAACCCTACACTATGAATGGGATATAAGACAGCTTGATGTAAATAATGTTTTCCTAAATGGAGAGTTACAAGAAGAAGTCTATATGCAGCAACCCCAAGGTTATATTCAAAATGAAAAAAAAACTTCGTCTGCAAACTTCATAAAGCAATATATGGTCTCAAACAGGCACCCAGAGTATGGTATGAAAAGTTAAAAGCTACTTTAATTTCTATGGGATATCAGGTATGCAAGTCTGACAACTCTATTTACACAAAGATAAATGAAAGGTATATCACTTATATACTTGTATATGTTGATGATTTTATAGTCACAGGTAATAACAAAGAAGAAATAAAACATGTTATCAACATGTTAGACAAAACCCTCTCCATTAAAGATTTAGGCAAACTGCATTATTTCTTAGGCATAGAAGTTATCACTACTCCTGACAAAGGACTTATCCTTAGTCAGCAAAAATATATTTCTGAAATATTAAGTAGAGCTAAAATGCATGAAGCTAAGCCAATTCCCACACCGATGACAAGTAATCTACACTTGTCTAAATACAAAGGAGAACAAATTGATAATGTAAAACTGTACAGGAGTATAGTAGGTGCTTTGCAATATGTAACTGTAACTAGACCTGATATATCTTTTGCTGTGAATAAAGTTTGTCAATTTATGCAGAGACCACTAGATTTACACTGGAAAGAAGTGAAGCGAATACTCAGATTTCTCAAAGGAACATCAAATCAAGGAATTAAGCTAAATAAAAGCAGAGACTTATCTATTCAAGGATTTGCCGATGCAGACTGGGCCTCAGATTGTGATGACCGGAGATCCACAACCGGACACTGCATATTCTTAGGTGGAAACCCTGTCTCATGGTGTGCCAAAAAGCAACCAACTATCTCACGCTCTAGCACTGAGTCCGAGTACAGAAGCGTCGCATCAGCCACTGCCGAAGTAATGTGGACAGAAGCCCTAATTCATGAACTAGGGATCAGACTTTCACGAAAAACCATCATTTGGTGCGACCATTCTAGCACGGTAGCTCTTTCAGCTAATCCAGTTCTGCATGCTCGAACGAAGCACATCGAGATTGATTTGTACTTCGTCAGAGATCAGATTACAAAAGGCAAACCCAAAGTTAATCATCTTCCAGCCTCTAATCAGATAGCTGACATATTTACGAAAGCTTTGTCACGTAAATACTTTGAAGATCCGAGGAACAAACTTTGCATCAGAGATATTTCAGAGGCAAGAAGAAGATAAGAGGAAGAGAAGAAACCCTAGCCGCATTTGAGAGGGGGAAATAGAATAACATCGGTTATAGGGTTTAACAAACACATATAGCGATCCTCTGTATAATACCAAATACATCACAGCCATCCATCTCAACGGCTGTGATCTTTTTATTTTTTTTATTTTTGGATTATGGGCCTGCGTAGACAGCCCACTATATTTTGTATAAATACGTTACTATTGTGCAACTGAATTAGAATGTAATAATACAATTTCAATCTCAATAAAGAAAGTTGCATTTCTATCAAAATTCTAACTTATATGAAGTTGCATGGACAACAATAACATTTAGTGGTGGGTATATATCTCAGGCTAAAAATGCTCAACTCAAGAACCTTTAATCTGATTAACTATTTCATTTCTTAAATTCACTGAAGCAGCTAAATGTCAATATTCGTTTTATTACATATATGACTCGAATGATAAATTTTGATTATTGTTGTGCATTATGCTACCTATATTCAATCTTTTTGCACAAAAAATGTACATTATGCTAGGTATTTTTGTTTTATCGTGCAAAAGATATATACCCCATAGATCGTATATGGAACGTTCAAATTCATAAAATATTCGGCAAGTGAAAACTGCCACAAACATACAGAAATTGAAATATTTCTTTTGAGCTTATACATGAATAGGGCTACGTCTTATATTGCCATTTACCTATTGTTCTAATTCATGTGAGATTTAAGTTACATGTGCCACTAAAAATCATGTTATTCTTTTTATGGTTTCCAGGATTAAAAAGACAAGGGAATAAGCCTTTAGCAGTATACGCAAAAACACCAATGTTCGGTTCTTTCAAGGCATGGGTCGATCTCTCTTATTCAGATCTCGTCATTATATTTGTTATTTAGTATTTCAAGTAATTAATTTATTCTTATATGTTCCATCAGTGTTGAAAATTTTGACTTGCTCTAATCTTCTATCTGGCCGCATTTATTATTGTTTGTCCTTAAAACTATCATGCTATGCTACCATTTTATTGACTTATTTTTTGGCACTGACTGTGACTATTTCTAGTAAAATTCTATACTCTGATCGTTTGTTTGTTTTGTTGCGCATGTAAAAATAGTCTAAATTTATGTTAAGAAAATAATAATAGTTAGAATATAGACGGTTCATGCATAATCTCACTGTAAATTTGATTTGTGAAAACGACATAAAAGTACTGTGTAGATACTCCAAGTTCTCAGACATCTGGTGGCCTGTAGCAGAAAATATTGTAATTTAAATCAGATGTCGAGTTATGGGATTAGATATTTAATCGGATTTTTGAGGGCAGTTTTGCCCATGTTGCTATGTATTGTTTGTGAAGGTTTCAAGGGGCAAACTGTGTATTTGTGAGGATGAAAATTCTCCCTATATAAGCTATTTTCAGAATTTAAAAGGTTAAGGGTGTATTCAAATTATAATAGGGTTTTTCCAATCTAATTTCATCAATTTTTAATCTCCACAAATCAACTTTTATAGGATTTTGGTGGTTATCGTAATCAATTTCTTGTACTCTTTTATTGTTAGCAATAAAAAAGCTCTTCTTAAAGTTAATGTACACGAGCACAACGTAAGTGGTTATTTGGTTATTGCTTTCTTTTATTGGTTATTTGGAGTGCGATTTGGTTTTATTTGGATTAGATTGAGATTTGGTATGGAGATATTGATGTTTATTTTTATACATCTTACAATGATCTCCTGTTTTCATGGCATTTTGAGTTTGGATTAGAGTGATCTCGAATTCGAATTTATAATATTTGGTATCAGAGTTTTGGTGTTTGCAGGGTGTTTGTAGAAATGCCTGAATCGGATAATAACTCGGATGGTCTCTCAATGGTTGGCCCAAATAATGTGGCACTGTAAGTACGTGGATCATATACAGTTTTAGGTTCACAATTGGTTATAGACAAGTGAAATTGCGGTAATGATATTGAAAAATGGCAATGGAAGATAAAAGAGATTCTTAGGCGAACTCGTGTGTATCGGATTGTGTTTGACACACATTTTTTGCCCGGGGACATCTTGGATGTTGAGAGAGGAAATAGAAGAGTACGCATTCGCTATGCTTCAACTTGCTATGGGTGAGAATGTAATCTTCGAAATTAGTGGTGAGACTACCACCGAGGGTATTTGAGATAAGTTGGAGGAGGGTACTTCGCTAAGGACGCACTGGAATACCTTTAATGGTTTGTTAATGAAGATGAAGGCGTTAGACTTATAGATTGAGAAAGAGAAAAGGCGATGATCTTGTTATATTCATTGTCGGACCGTTATATGAGTTTCTCAAATAGCTTGAACTATATTCAGGATAATTTGACTCTTAGTAATGTTAAAGCGGGTCTTCATAGTGAGGAGTTGCGGGATCAATTGAAGGAGTTGAGTGATAGTAGTAATGGTGCTAGTAGTAGTCACGTTTGTTTGTGGGGAAGGAAAGAAATGAGAAGAAGGGGAATCGTGGGCGTTCTAAATCAACGAAGCCCGATCGGAGAGGAAAGGCGAAGGAAAGAAACAAGTGTTTTATTTGCAGGAACCCCCATCGTTGGAAGAATGGGTGTCCGGATAAGGATAAGAAGAAGAAAGATGTAGCATCTTCATCGGTGGTGGTGGAGAGTGATGCTAGGGAGGTAGATGAGAATGTATCGATGGCGATAAGATCGGATGTTTCGGATGGCGAATGGATGATCGATTATTGAGAAAGCTCGATGCTTGAGATTGACATCCGAGGGAAGTGTAGAAGGGGAAGAGCATTGAATTGAGCTATCTTCGTGTGTTTGGTAGTTCAGTTTATGTGCATGATCCGAGAAATGATAAGCATGAGCCTAGAGTTTTCAAAGGGGTCTTGCTTGGTTATATGGACGTGTCAAAGGCTATTGGATTTGGAATCCGAAAACAAAGAAGGTTGTGAATTCTTGTTATGTTACTTTTGTCGAGTGGACTTTGTTTAAGGAGAATGAGAGCTCATTGGATGTTTTGGATTTGGTTCGTGATGAATCAAAGGAAAATGAAGTTCCATTTTTCATCTAAGGAGTAAAGTTGTTGGAGATGCTTGTAAGGAGGAAGTGGTTGATAGTACATCACATAGTCCATATGTATTCTCTAGTAGTGTTGGTGATGTGCACAATTCTAGAGACGATTCGGTTCAATGTGGAGCCGAAAGGAGTTTGGGTGATAATATTGCTACTCGAGTTGGTTGTCATGTCATAAGACCATCTGAAAGATATGATGATTTGAAATATCTTAGCTTTTGTGAAAATTTGGACTATACTCTTCATGTAGTTCAATATGAGCCGATGGACCTTGATGACGTCGTTGATTCGAGTGATAGCTCGAAATGGATTTGTGCCATGGTGGAAGAGATCTTTGTTGTAGAATTAAATTTGGATTTGGTTCCACTTCCTAAAGGAAACCGTGTTATTCGGTGTAAATGGATATACAAGGTGAAGGATGATGAGAGGTACAAAGTAAGATTAGTGGCTAAGGAGTTTGCACAAAGGAAGGGAAAGTACGACTAGATTTTTGCACCGGTTATGCATCGTACTTCAATCCGGATATTGCTTGCTATAGTAGTTATTCATGATTTAGAATTGGAGCAACTTGATGTGAAAATCGCCTTCTTACATGGTGACTTGGATAAAGACATCTAAGTGGAGTAACCAGAAGGTTTTTGTCATAGATTGTAAGTCAAATTTAGTTTGCAAGTTGAAAAAATCACCATATGGTTTAAAGCAATACAGGTGATTTGATCAATTTATGTTTGAATGATTTTGATAGAAGCATCGTATATATTTCAAGAAGTTATAATATATTTGTTGGGTGTATTAACTCTTGTATGTGGATGGCATGCTCAATGTTTCTAGAGATAAAAATGAAACCAATAAGTTAAAAATGAGTTTAAAATCATCATTTGGTATGAAAGATCTTGGAGAGGAAAAGAAAATCTTGGGCATCGAAACAGAAAGAAATCGAAAGTGTTCTGAATTGAAATCGACACAATAGGAATATATATATAAAGAAAGTGCTTTGCCTGTTTAGCATGAACAATGCAAAAGCGTCTAATACACCTTTACCTTTGCATAATGAAGCTTTCGATTAAGGGATAACCTAACTATGAGAATGTCAAGGCTTATATGGCAAGAGTGTCATATGCAATTGCGCTTGGAGTTTAATGTATGCCATGGTGTCTACAAAGCCCGATATAGCAATTGTAGTCGGGATGGTTAGTCGATACATGGGTTATCTGGAAAAGTTGTACTGGAAAGCCATGAATGTTATTTTGAGATATCTTAGAGGTACTTTATTCCATTTTTTTTGGTGGTGGTGATGTGATGAATTGCAAGTTGGTTGGTTATTGTGATTCAAACTACGTCAGTAACATGAATAGGAGAAAATCAACTTTCAGGCACATCTTCACCTACTATCCCTTTCCTTTTGGATTAGTTGCATAGTTTTTGTGTAGTTACCTTGTCGTATGACATACTTATGTATATTATTTTGTGGTGACTGATGTATGTATATATTGCGGTTGTAATACCACTTCTGACACCGTATTATATCTGATGTATATGTATGTATCCGACCGTGTTTGCTGTTCTGTGACCTCTATTATCATTTATATTGTGTTTTGTTCTGAATAGACCCTGTAGCCACCATAGTTTGTATTAATCATTTATTGGATATGTCGAACCACTTGAGAAAGGAAACAAATTGAAGCACCAAATCGACGTATTTAATATGTATTTAAGACAAAACTATAGATGGTCGCTCCTAACCAGGCCTATTCTTCGTATTAGCAGACAGTATTACTCAGTAATACTCTTTATTAATGTGAGTCTCGGGATGGGACGTCACAGCTTCTTTTGGTCGTATGATCATAAGTTGAAGATTGAGATTACGAACCTTAGTTGCTTTATCCACCATGGTGGTGGAGTTGATAGCCGCGACGGAGGCGAAAAAGAGAGCGCTATATTTAAGGCGATTGTTATGTGACTTGGATTTTAAACACAATAGTATCGATGTTCAATGTGATGGCTAAAGTGTTATATATTTTGCAGAGAATTTGGCTTTTAGCTCTTGGATTAAGCACATTGAGGTGAGTGAGTCTTTCTTGCTAGGTGCCACGGGTTGACACGGTTGAAGGAGTAGTTGGTTTATTGATGATGAAGAGTATCAGTGAGAGATTGTGATTCTATCTTCTTGGTAAATACATGTTTGCACTTCTAAATATTTTTTATATTTTGGTATGATGGTTTTGGATTTGGATACTTTCAGCACTTCGTTAGCAAACGGTGGCCTTGTCGTAGCTCGTTGGCAGAGTGTAATGGGTGATGGCTTTGTTGGAGCTCATCGGGAAAGTATTCAAGCGTGTTTGGTAGAAGGTAGAGGTGGTGATGGTTTGATACCATTTTTTGGGTGTATGAAGATGGATATATTGTCGAGGTGGGATGTTGAATTTATGCGACACTATATGGAGAGTTGAAGAGGTTGGAAATGGCTTGATAATGGTGAAGACAGTTAGTCAACTGGAGCTCAAAAGCTTGTGATATCACATTTTGAAGCAAGAGGGTTCTATGTTGTTCACTTCCTATCAGTTCATATGTTTGAGCTGGTGTTCTCATACATCTGAGTAGCAGGTCAGACGTCTGAGAAGACAACTCAGACGTGTGAATTGGGTATTTTATGGACCAAAGAGCAAATGATGTATTTTTCGACACTTTCAAACATCTGAGCAAGGGACTCAAACGTCTGGTTGCCTGTAGCAAAAAATATTGATTATTGAAATCGGACGTCTAAGTTATGGAATCAGACGTTTGATCGAATTTTGGGGGCAGTTTTGCCCATGCTACTCTATATTTTTTGTGAAGGCTTCAAGAGGTAAACTGGGAATTTGCCAGGACAACAATTCTACCTATATAAGCTATTTTCAAAGTTTAAAGGATTAAGGATTTATGCAAATTGTAATAGGGTTCTATCAATCTAATTTCTTCACTTATTAATCTCCATAAAACAAATTCTATAGAATTTTGATGATCATTATAATCGATCTCTTGTATTCTTTCATTGTTAGTAATAAAAATGCTCTCCTCAAAGTGGATGTAGAGTAACGTTGTGTTAGTGGAACCATTATAAATCCTACACATGATTTACTTTCGTTATTGCTTGCTTTTATTACTGTTTGGATTGTGATTTGGTTTTATTTGGATTGGACTGAGATTTGATGTCGAGATATTGATTGGTTGTTTTTGCACATCTTACAATTCTCTTGTTTCTGCTGCGTTTGGAGTTTGGATTATAGTAATGTCGAATTCGAATTTCATAACAATACTTACGATGTGTATAATGAATACCTATAATCTATATGTGCAATGTAAATTTTGTTATATTTCTTTGTGTAGGTCATTGAATCTGATGGTAAACAAAGTGAGCAAAAACCTGGATGAGCCCATTTACATGACAATTGCATGCTTGCCGATTCAAAATTCAAGGAATGGAATGAAATGCTTGTAAGCATTTGTTCATAATGGTTTTCATTATCTTTTATTCTGCTACTTGCATTATTAACACTATAGAATATCTGAACAAATGGAATGCATTTATCTAACTGCTATGGTTTTTGGGATTCTGATGCTGGAAGTGATGATGAAGCGGTGCATATGGAGAGCTCTTCAGACGATGACTGAATGAGCGTGAAACATTGGAGGTAAATTCTCAGTTGAACGATGAACTGATTTTATAATGCAACTAGCATAGATCAAAGTGAAATCAAATTTCTTTCAGAGCTTTTCACTCCATGAATTGATTTATTTCCAGTTTACTTGTTTGGTAGGAAATTTATTTCAAGCATAGGTAATCTTATTAAAACCCCGAAATTATTTTATAATTTTCGTTTTTTATTCATATGTTGCTATGTTATATATCTCCATGTTCTTGCCCATTACATCCCATTATACCTTTCCCCTATATATTAACTTCACAAACATCATTAGAATCGCTATGCAGACCCATTCAAGTTAGCATATGAAAATAGTTCTGTTTTGCCTAAAAAGTCACTTTTACACACTCCACAAACTTTTGTAGTAGAGTTCTTCGGGTTCGAATAAAGCCAAAACTTTACCCATTACTTTTGTAGTATTGTGTGCAAAATATGTATTGAACACCATTTTCCTCGTAGACAATCTTCTTCATTTCAGTTGTCATCATTTAAAACTGGAAATTTATGACAATTACATTTCTAACATTAAATAGTAATTTAAGCTAGTTTCCCTTTTATTTGGGATTTTTTTCTTCAATTTGGCCTTGTTTTGAAAACTATTATCACAAGTAGCCTAGTTTTAGAACTACTTTCGTTTGTAGCCCTGTTTTGGCCAGCACAGCGTTGAGCTGGCCAAAACATACTGGCACCTTCCAAAAGGCGCCAGTGTATTTTTCTTTGTTGGTTTCTTGTGGGCGACTTTTGAAAAGTAGCCAACTGGACTTTTCAAAAGTCGCCAACAAATTTTTAAGTGGATAGCATGTTGGCGAATTTTCAAAAGTTGGCAACTTTTCAAAAGTCGCCCATATGGGGCTCTATTACAAAATAGAACCCCCTCTTCCCCTCTCATCATTTCCTCTTTCTTCAACTTCTACACAAAACCCAAACCCTTTAATTTTTACACTTTTTCCACCAAACTTTAAATATCAACCAAATTTAGTAATTTTTTTAGCAAATTGGAAGATGGCAAGCTCTTCATCGCGGGATGATCTTGTAGGTATGGTTATTAAAAAAAATTCTAACTTTACGGTTTTCAAAAAAAGGGCAAAGTATAGTTTTTAAGATTTATAAATAATCATTGATTGTAGAGATAACTAAAGTTAGGTGGAATCATTGTTACATTTTCGAAATACAATGCCTAACTTCATAGTTTTGAATTTGAAAAATAAACGTGAATATCTAATTCTTGTACATGTGTAGATTACTTGAATCTCCTGGATCAATCGATGGTTCTGTATTATATTTGCAAGAACGTCATCGAACGAATAATCCTGAATTCATCGCGAAAAAATTCTTAGTTTTGAAATCTAAATATTGATTGATATTGTCTGTTATATGTTGATACCATTTTGTGATATTTTGACAGTGCAATACTACAGACGGGACCATAGGCCATTCGTCTAAATTAAAGAGAGTAATATCCGCCCATCCAGGCGTTCTACAGTTGATAAACCATAGGCCATTCGTCTAAATTGAAGAGAGTAACATCGGCATAACTCTTTTGCCTCGAATGCACTGCTCTCATCGTGGCACAAATCAACTCTACCTTCTTAGTAGCTTCTTCTACCAAATCAGGTCCTAACTTAAGTCTATCGCTCATGTCCATCCAACATACCGACGACTTACACATCACATACAACGCCATAAACGGTGCTATCTCGATACTCGATCAATAACTATTATTATAGGAAAACTCTACCAGATGAAAATAATCTTCCCAAGATACTCCAAAATCCAAGATGCATGCTCTCAACAAATCCTTGAGTACACCGTTCACCCTATCGGTTTGTAGATGGTTAGCGTGCTCAAGTTCAACTTATTACCTAATGCACTCTGCAGACTTCTTCAGAACTCACTGGTAAACATTGGGTCTCTATTGCTAAGATTCTACTCGGTATCCTATGTAGTCTCACCACATTCTTCGTATATAGCTTTGATAATCTAAATGTCGTCCTCGTCGACATTACCAGAATAAAATAGGCACTCATATTCAATCTAGCAACTATCACCCAAATGCTATCATTTTCTATCCTCGACCTCGGCATCCCATAAACAAAATCCATAGACAATGAATCCCACTACCAGTTCGGTACTTCCAAAGGTGGAAGTAAACCGCTAGCCTTTTAGTGATTAGCTTTCATTTGCTGATAGGTGAAACACTTCTTCACACATTTTCCTCTACTGTCTTCATACTTCCCTAAAAGAAGACTCTCTTCATATCATGATACATCTTCGTACCTACGGGTTAGTAATAAAATTCGATCGATGACTTTCATCCAAGAATTGCTTTCAAAGTTCTCCTACATCCAAAATGCACAATCCCCTTTCTTTATAAGCTATCCTTTCGAGTCAATCTAAATCCTTTCAAATCCACAGCATCCGCCCTATCTCTAATTGCCTCATCCTTTCTGCAATTAGCATGGTCGTCTCTCTACATTGCGGCGATCCTATCCATAAGTGATGGACGTACCCTCAAACTTGCTAACCCGCCCGGATTCTTACTCGATCAAGTATTCCGCCTATAATGCACTCCGTAAGAGGCTAACATTTCTAATGTTTTCCATTATTCAATCATGGCCAACACTTCATTCTAATGCTTCCCACGTAAAGCCTCAACAATCTTGTTCCTTTTTCCTAATGCATATCCCAAAATCATGTCAACAAGAATTCCAACCATCTCTATTGCCTCATGCTCAACTCCATCTAATATAATAAATACTTAAGGAATCTGTGATCCGTATACAACTCAAACCATTCTCCTAATAAGAAATTCCTCCAAATTTTCAGTACGAACACCACTGTTACCAACCAAGTCATAAGTCATAAATCTAACTTCATGTAGTCTCAGCTGCCTTAATGCATAAGCTATTACTCGCCCTCTTTGCATCAGCATTGGGCTTATTCCTGTTTCACATGCATTGATATACACTGCCAGATCCTAATTCCCTTCAAGCAAGATCAAGACAAGGGCATTCATTAGTAACCTCTTTAATTCTTAGAATGATGCTTCACACTTATCAGTCTATACGAACATCTCATTCTTCCTGGTCAAATTAGTCAAGGGTGCTTCTATACACGAGAAATCCCTAACGAAACTACAGTAATAGCCAGCCAATCTAAAGAAACTTCTCATCTCTGTATCCGTCTCTAGCCTCTTCTAAACATGAGTAATTTCTATCTTTGATGGATTTACTGCCAATCCATTCTCTATAACAACATGCCCGAGAAACTCCACTTCCTATTTCCAAAAATGACACTTCGAAAGCGTTGCCGTCAACTTGTGTTGTCTCAACGTCTCTAACACCAATCTTAGATGGACTTCATGGTCACTCTCATTTTTAGAGTGTACGATAATATCATTGATGAAGACCAACGTAAATCTATCGAACTGATCGTAAAAGAGTCTGTTCATAAGATCAACAAAGGACGTAGGGGCGTTGGTTAGTTCAAACGGCATCACCAATTGCTCGCATATACTGTACCTCATTCAAAGCATCAATGGAACACTATTTTTCACTACTCTCAATTGATGGAAGCCTATTGCCAAGTCTAGTTGTAAGAACACCCAAGCTCCACTCAACTAATCAAACATGTCATCTATCTTGGGCAAAGGATAATGATTCTTCATCGTTAGCTTATTCAACTTTCTTTAATCAATACACATATGTAAAGATCCATCCTATTTCTTTACGAATACCAGGAACGCTCCGGACGACGAACTACTCGACCTAATGATACTTTTAACCTCGAGTACCACCAATTGCTTCTTCAATTCTTTCATCTCCTTGGGTGGCATTTTAATAGTGGTTTGATAATAGGTTGTGGCCCTAGCATCAAATTTATTTGGTATTTGATTGACTTTCTTGGTTGTAATCTTGTTATAGGTTCGAAAATGTATGCAAATTCTTGGACTGCACATATTCTACCGATTCCATCATTTGGATCTTCCATAGCATATACCCCTTCACAATGTCCAAATTTATCAAAATTCTTTCGCCTCCCTTTGAATTCCATACGCAATAATCCTATCCACATAATAAATCCTTGCATCATAACGCACTAACTAGTCCATATCCAAAATCACCTTGCACCGTATGAAGTCAAACACACATAGGTTGCAAATAATAAATGTCCATACAAGTAAAAATCTATGTCAGTGCACTGTAATTCGATAGTGGCATACCCATTGATCAGATCAATCAGTCACACTAAAGAACGTTAACAAATAGGCAGTGTCTAATTCAAACCTATCAACCCAATTTCTCAAAATGAAAGAGTGAGTAGAACCATTATCAAATAAAGATCTAACCGATATAATGGAAATAAAAATCATACCTCCAATCACATCCTTTCCTTTCTCCTTCGCAGCCGATCTAGACGAAGGTCCTTCCAAAGCACAAATCTTTGCCTGCTTAGCTTTCGAGTAATCCCTCTCCTTATGACCTTGCCTATGACAGATAAAGTAGTTAGCATGTCCATGTTCTCCGACTGGATACACTTAGGGAATAGTGCCCCTTGTGGTCGTAGTTCAAATAAGTGACATCAGATATATTCGGCTTCTAAGTCCTTCTTCCATAAGTCCTTCCTCCCTTTTGATTCTTCCCGCCCTTCTGATACAGATTGAATCTTTTCACCTGCCCATCCTTGGGGTCTAACATCATCTTTCCTCTTTTCTTGGAACAAGCGGTCATGACTCCTCACCATATCCATATCAGATGGATCCAACAAATGAGCCATCGCCTTATTATTTAGCCCCTTCCTCAAACGTTTTATGAACTTCTCATTATTTCTCAGTGGATTGTTGATATTCTCCCTTCCATACTTTGAAAATGTATTAAAGCCCTGAATGTGCTCTACCAAAGTCATCTCTTCCTACTTCAAGTCAACGAACTCCTTACCCAAAGCACTTTTATGAGATTTGAGGATAAATTGAGCCTTGAATCGCTCCTTAAACTACTCCTTTTCTCTATAAATATACTTACCTGTTGAACGAAAATGGGAATTTTTCACATTTCAAAAATAAAAAAAATCATTTCCCCACTATAAGTCATGACTCTTGATTCGTTAGCTTTGTATGCTTGAAAGCTACATCTTTGTGTGCTCAAAATCTCGTGCATCGTCATTTGGTGGGTAGCTGATTTCGGGCGGTGGAGCTAGTGTTTGTTTTAGTTGGTGTTTTAGGCATTGTTAGGCTAACTAATGTATGGATTCGGGTTAGTCGAAGGTTTGTGCATCGTCGGCTGTGTTTTGATGTTGGGCGGTTCGTGTATAGGGATCGTGACGGTAGCAGCGATAAGGCCAATAGAAGCACGTTGTGTTTTGATAGGGGATGGGAGGTGTGGGTTTTAGGGTTTAGGGGAGTCAAGTTCGTGTAGAGTAATGCGTTGGCGAAGACGGACTGGAGAATCATCGAGTATTTCTTCGTATCACTACAATTGTGCACAGCCATAATTGGGTTGCTAGGTTTCACTATGCACCTTTGATAAGAAGGAAGAAGAAAATTATTAATTTGGGTTAAGTAAAGTAATTAGTCATATTTAATTAATTAACTAAATTAAAATCTTATAAATCAAATAACTTTTGCATACGAGGTCGAATTCGAACGTCATTTTTTGTGTTGGACTCATAGTGACGATGGCTACACAATGGAGTTGGTTTGGTTGGATTTGAAGCTTGTTAGAATTTATGCTAAAATCGAACGGTCGTTCGGTTTTAGTCTAAATCAGAAAGCTTCGATGGAAATTGGAATCAATGTGAGTTTAAATCACATTCAATTTTACTATATCATATCTATGGTGTTATAAGTTATTGATGATTGCTTGGATGTTAGTTAAATTGTTTGATTGATTGTTTGGTTGAATTTCCATTTGGGAAATGGATGACATATTAATTTGATTGTTACGAACCCATATGATTATATATATTATCCGCAACCATTGTTTTGTAGGAAAAATTTATAGAGAGACCTTAAGGGGCTGCTCACCAATAATTATTTATTTACATCCTTATGCTATTATATTGATGTTTAATTGAAATACATATTGATATTCCGTTTAAATTATTTAAATGTCGCTGTAGCGATTTTCGCTATACCGTCGTTTATCGACTTTCATCCCCAAAACCTTGTCGTATGTTTTGAACTCGAGCTTGTGTTTTCGCTAAAGAGGATTTCAAAATTCGTTAATCATTTTTGATTAATGATGATCTAAAGTAATCAATCATTTTAACTAATGATTTTGAAATTAATTAACCAATTTAATTAATGATGTTTAAAATTAGTTGATCTTTTAATTTTTAAATGAGATTGGATTTAATTAATCATTTTAACTAATGATTATTTGAGTTTAATTAATTATTTTAACTAATGACATTTGAAATTAATAATCATTTTAATTAGTGATATTTAAAAGTAATTAATCATTTTAATTAATGATGTTTAATTTTAATTAATCATCCTTATTTCTAATATTTGAATGTAATTAATCATTTTAATTAATGATTTTAAAATTTATCAATATATTTTAAAAATCAGATTCGAATTTAATTAAGTCATTTTAATTAATGATTTTGAACTTTAATTAATCATTTTAGTTAATGATTGTTTTAAATTTAATTAATTATTTTAACTAATGATTTTTGACGTTTAGTTTACCATTTTAACTAATAATGGTTTATACGTAATCAATCATATTAACAAATAATGTTTTAATTTATCATTTTAGCTAATGATGTTTGAACTTAATTAATCCGATTAATTAACGATTATTGGAACTTAATTAATTGTTTTAATTAATGGTATTCAAAAACTATTTAATCATTTTAATTGATGATGGTTGAGATTAATCTTTAATTCTAATTAATGATTCTTTGGATTTTTTTTAAATGGTGATATTTAAAGTTAATAAATTGAATTAATAAAAGTGATTAAAGTAAATTAACATTTATAATAAAATTGTTTTGAGTTAATTAACTGATTTAGTGTTTTTAAAGTTGGTAAATTGATTTAATAAAGATTTTAAAGTTAATTTACCGACGATATGAAAGTTTTTGGTAATAATTAATTATTTTATTAAAGATAATGGATTTGTTTGTTTAAAATAGATTACAAATGTGATTGATTATCTTTCGGGATAATCAATACTGTTTTAAATTTATGAAGGCATTTAAATTGTTTTTATCTTTCGGGTGATAAATATTGTTTTAAATATATAAATAATGGTTTATGTATATGGGAAAATCCTTCAAAAAAAATTATTTATAAATAAAGCTAGGTATAAATTATTTAGGGTTTATAGTAAACAACGTTTTAACGACATTTATTTTTGACCCTTGTTTAATACACTTAATATTATAAAATATTTCTTTCAGAAGAACTTTTTAAAAGGTATTTCTAAAAATGTTTTACCAATATTGTAATATGGAAATCAAGCACAAGTTCAAGTTTTAAAAGTAAAGTTCGATTCGATTATGAAAAAGTAATTTTGTAAACGATATTGCTTATATGGAAAGGATCTAGTTATACTTTTAATCCTAAACATGAGGCTTAGGCTTGTTTCTATCTTGAAGGTTAAAAATATCGTCAAGGTGATGCCAAGAGGTAACAGTACCTCAACTTGCCTTGCTGCATTTTCAATCGAGGGATGGCATTTGTTTGGAATCGACGAGTAGGGTTGGACATATGATATTTAATTTCCATATATGATCATTTTAATTATCTCTAATAGTTGATTTATTAATTATCGAATTCACTTTTTTCATGGTGTATCATCATCTTAAAAATAATTTACTGCTCTTTGAGCTTTGTTATTCTTTGTTGGAAATGACTAAATAAAAGCGCGCGTTTTAAGGGGCCAAGTTACGTGGGGTTTCTCCCCTTAGGGTATTTTCACATCCCATCTAGATTTTGGCATGCCATCACCTTAAAACGGTTAAGATTTAGATGTGAAATATTTAGATTCTCTGTAAGGTTTGGCGGAGTACAGCTTGGAGTTCCCTGGGTTTTCAAGTATATTTCTAGAGGCATACTTCTTTTAAGGGCGATGCACCCTCCTAGTCATTTGTTGGAAATTTTCCTTTCCTTATTTGATTCGAACCTTTTAATATGTGTTTCTTTAATTGCAATGAGAAGAGTCAACCCCACTTCGCGGTGTTTAATTATTGGTTTTATACATTCTATCAAGTTTGGACTGTTACCTTATTTTGTCCATTCTATCAAGTTTGAATTTTTCTCGGATTATTTTAATGCTTTCAAGTTTGGTTTTTAATACTATTTATGACCATTATTATTTGGATTTGTTCCTTGATATTTATCTCTACCATTGCCTGTATGAATGTTATTCTTATGAGGTATAAACCCGTTCCGCGTTAGCAGTGTGGTCTCATTGAACTTTAATATGTTTTTCATTATTTGAGTTATCTCATGTTGGTATTTGCAGACTGATCCAGGTGTTATTTAATTATAATGCTCAGATCAAACCGAGTATTTTTCCTAGGTTGTTTTTCGTGTCATAGAGATCTTGGAGAGGAGCTGGAGGATAACCTATCGTAGTGTTTTATTTTCTACTATATTATATAGTATCCATATCAGCAATTGCAAGGTCAGGATTTTATAACTGTCCAACTGATAAGGTTTATTTTTAACTTTGATGTACTTTGTATTTTAGAGCGGTAGCTTTTAATGTCCTCATTATATTATATGTTGTCGACTCCACTGGGAGATTACATTTTTCTCTGTTCTCTGTACTTTTCTTTTTATTTACCCTAACAATCTGTCCTTTTATCGATTAAATGCTCGACATTTGAACACAGTGGTGGTATTCGACGTCAACTTTCGATGGTCAAAAAGACGGATCGTTACGGCATGGTATCAGAGCGCAAG
This sequence comes from Allium cepa, assembly GCA_030765085.1. NCBI lineage: Eukaryota > Viridiplantae > Streptophyta > Magnoliopsida > Asparagales > Amaryllidaceae > Allium > Allium cepa. The sequence continues at coordinate 570,639,139 of CM060937.1, read as the reverse complement.
GTTCAACGAGAACCTTGGCTTTGGTAGGGTCTGGCTCATTAGAAATAGGGTAAGCGACACTCTAAAATGAGTTTGAGAGTATTATATATACGAGAGCGTATTTGTTAATGTTATAAAAAACGTATTATGTTAATCAGTCTATTGAGTCTTTATGAATTCTGGTCGAGATGTGGGACGCCACGGTATTGATAGGGGTTTCTAAACGCTTGAACACGGCCAACGGACATGGTATTGGATTTTTGAAAATTTGGAAAATTAAATATTTTCCCTAGGATTATATTTATGTATATAAAGGGATAATTTTCAGAACTTTATATAGTTACAGAGCACGTTTGTTTGAATGTGATAATATTTATTTATTATCACCGTTGTTTGTTCAGTTATGCTTAATTAAATTAGAAGCATTGACTGTTATTTGTTAGTTGTTAAATTATGCTTGGTTTATTCCGGAGCATTTATCGCTTTGATTTAAAACGAACCACTTTGTGAATTAATTTTCATAATTTGACTATAAAAGGTGTTCGGAGATGTTAACTTGAAAATTCACCTTTTAATAATGGTGGGTTAAGGATTAAACTTTAATAAAAGTTGTGAATATAATCTAAATGGTGGGATATTAGAGAATAAATATTTGAGATAGTTTTATTATAATAAAGAAGAATTATCATAATATGAAACGATTTTTATACAAAGGAAATTTTATATAAATTTAGTTTGTAAAATGCATTTAAAAAGGATTTTTGAATCTAAATCTAGAAATTTTTGAAAATTTTTTTGAAGGAATTTTAAGAAATGAAATAGCAGTATTTTCGAAAGTAATTGAAAGTAAAAATATTTTAGGAACGCAAAATTTTAAATGGAATGCATTTTTTTGGGATAATTAGAAGGAAATCTTTTTGATTAAGTGAGGATCAGATATTCGCTTAGGCGAACGTAATGGAATACTTAGTAAATTATTCTCTTTATCATTGTGCGATCGAAATGAGTTGACTAACCCAAAGTGGGTTTTAATAAATAAATCATTTGAAGTTATTATATTTAAAAATATATGTAATTTGCATTCAAAAAAAATGAATTTTTGAAATTAAAACTGAGTATCTAATTTTTAATTTCCCTTTAAAGGAATTGTTTTCCAAAACAAAATGTATTTTTGATAAGGGACTATTTCAATAAATGAAATTTTACCCTTAGATAAGGTAGAGGATAATTAGACACAGGTTTAAATGGGTTAAATTGAATAAGAAAGTTTTGATAAACATTGTTTTATTAAAACCATGAATTTGTTTAAAACATCTTAGTAGTGTATACTATTTGTTGATTGGGTCAACCCATTAATATCTTTCTTTTAACACTCTAAGTCAAAGAGGTCGAGAAGTTAACTCAGTTTTAAAAGACCCAAATTTTGATTAGATCTCCACCTAAATTGTGAAAAGTAAAATAAAATTTCTATGTACTCTTAGGATATAAAAATTATTATACAAGTACATAAAGTGGAAATATTTAATTATTTGATGTTTTATAAAGAAATGACCTTATAAAATATTTTTAAAACTTGGGTGGGAATTCATGAAATAATTCATAAACAATTTTAGTATTGAACAAAATACTAAGTGAAAATTTAAGTGATTTAGAAAAATTCGTGTAGATAAGAAACTAATGAATTTAAAGTATAACTTTCTATTTTGTTCCAATGACTTTGGATAATCTTTTGAGCAATAAGCAAAGGCTAATGAGAAAAATGACACGCTTAGATAATTATCAATATTTTAAGAAAGTTTTGATCCTAATTAAGTTTTATTTATTAGTTATTTGACATTTTGAAATAATGTTAAATGATAAGTTTTCCCTTATGGAATTTGATTGACTATTAGTATTAGTTTATTCCATCACGGAATTTGATTGATTTAATCTGATTTAATTTGATTAACTGATTGTGTGATAATATATACCATAGTTTATAAAGTTAAAATTTATAAATAAAGGTTTTTGATTTGTTGTTATTAAACCTAAATCCCGGTGATTTTGAAAAAAAAGGAGATTTTAAAGATTTTGGGAAAAAAATAATATTTATTCACTTTGGTAGATGTTTATGGTGGAACTGCAATACCACTGGATGCTTTATATTGTTTTGATTCTTAAGTTTCACCATACTTTATTAAGAGGATTTCCCTCCTTGTCGTTGTGATTTTGATCTTTGATTTAATTCTCGTCCGAGACATTTGAGAATTAACTTTTTTTTAAATCCGGGCATTTAGATCTAAATTTATCATTTGAAATTATTGGATGCATAACACCTATTATATAATATTTTCTGTGTTTTGTCGCATATGGTTGAGATATGGTTATTGGTTGCATATAGAGTTACATCATATTGTTTTTATCAGCCTGATTTTCTTTAGATTTCATAAGTACAGGTAGCAATCTCTTGCTATTTCGATTCTTATGCACCTGCATTTTCATAGAGTTAATAAATTACATACCAAAATAGGTAACAAACACAAAAAATATGTAATAGAGTTAGAAATTTAAATTTGTCGACGATTTTATGCCCCGATTATGGGTAGCCACTTGGCAATTATTTTCTTTGGTTAGTTTAGAGCCGGTAGAGGCAATTTATAGTTGTTCCAATCGAGCAGCGCAAAGGAGATGCTGCCGAATTATTTTGAATTTTTTTGATATTTGATTAATAAGTTTAATAACTCATTTTAATTAATTATTTTAAATATAAGGACTTGGAAACATTTTCTTCCTTAGGAATTTTGAGGACAAAATTCTTTTGGAGGGGGGAGAGAATGTAACAACCTAAAATTTTTTTCATTCGATTTTAAATGTTTTATTAATTTTAAATATTTAAATAATTGGATTTTAAAATTTAATAACTTATAATTCAAATATTGGGAATGTTTAAATATTTGAATTGAATGTTAATTAAATGGATTTAATAATTTTATTTAACTCCTTTTAATTAATAAATAACATGGGTGAATTAAATTTGGAAAATTTATTTACAAAATAGGTCGGATAAATATCGATAATTGGATTGAAAATATAAAATGTTATTTAAATTCGTAAAATTAACATTTTGGGGCACTGTTTCGGATTTCAACGAAACCAGTTTCATTGAATCCGTAATAATGAATTATAATATGTCTTCGAATTTCTTGGTGATCATACATATCGTTTGGTCATGCAAGTCCGAAACGTGTAGAAATTAGTTTTGAAAATTTATAGTATAATTGGGTTTGAAAAGCTATCTTCTGTATATGATGAATTAAGTCTTTAGACTAGTTTCATTGTGTTCGGAATGGGAGTATAACGTATGGAACGTCAGACAACACTTCTGGTTTGAAGTTCAATATTTTTGGATATGTATTGTCGAATATTATCGAGTAAAATAAATATGTACTCTATTTTATATGTCCATACCCTATCAACTCAACCAATACTTCAACACGTTCCCCATACCTTCACACTTCTATGCCATACTCCACTTCTTTATATATATACTTACTTGTAGAACGAAAATGGGAATTTTTCCCATTTCAAAAATCCAAAACAAATTCACTTCTCCACTGTATATCATTGATTCGTTAGTTTCGTATGCTCGAGAGCTACATCTCCATGTGCTCAAAATCTCACGCGTTGTTGTTTCGGGGTTGCCGATTCAGGGCAGTGGAGCTAGGATTTGTTTTATTTGGAGTTTTAGGCACTGTTAGGTGAATTGATGTGTGGATTCGGGTTTGTCGAAGGATTGAGCATCGTTGCCACATTTCGGTGTTGGGTGGTTCATGTATGGAGGTCGCAACAGTAGCAGCGACGAGGGCAAGAGGAGCAGGTTGCGCTTTGGTAGAGGACGGAAGGCATGGGTTTTAGAGTTCGGGCGAGTCGAGCTCGGGTGGAGCGACACGTTGGCAAAGACTGATTGGAGAAGCGTTGAGTATTTCTCCGTATCACTACAATTGTGTACGACCATGATTGGGTTATTGCGTTTCACTGTGCACGGTTGATAAGGAGGACGGAGAAGATTGTTAATTTGGGTTAAGTAAAGTAATCAGTGTTATTTGTTTACTAAATTAAATTAAAATCTTATAAATTGAATAACTTTTGCATACGAGGTCGTGAAAGTGTACGTGCAGTACTAAGGATCGTGTAATATGGTATATAAATGCGAAAAATGATAATAGCAATAAAATAAAAATTAAAGTAAGCACACCAGGAATTTGTAGTACTAAGGATCGTGTAATATGGTATATAAATGCGGAAACTGATAATAGCAATAAAATAAAAATTAAAGTAAGCACACCAGGAATTTTTATACTGGTTCGAACTTTCCGTTCTACGTCCAGTCTCAGAATACCCTCTAGATTTAAACTAAACCCCTCACTTAACCCGGAGGAATAGGTATACGACACCTGAGCAGCCGAACAGGAATTTTTCCGCCTCAACAGCCGAAGAGGAATTTAACTTCAATACAAATAGTTTGTTGACGAATGTGTTCTGAATAACAATGATTGTCTTTTGATAGTACAACTTTCCTATAATCAAATGCTCAAGAGTATATATGTATGTGAAGATTTAGAAGGAAGATAATCACGTAGAATCGAAGTTTATGATTTAAATCAAGGATTCTAGTGATATTAAATAAGAATGGATGCTTTTATTTGCAGAAATAAATAGAGAATAGATTTCAGAATAATAAACAAGAATCGACGATTATAGAAGTGATTTGAACATATTTATATAGTTGTAGAATAGTTACAATCTTTCATGAAGAGTTTCAATCAAAAGTTGTGTCCGTATCTCTTGAATTGAGAGACGTATCTCTTCATGAAACAATCGCAACTCTTCAGAAAACTAGCTGTTATATGCAGGTCGGTCGACCGGAAAAACTGGCCGGTCAGTTGAGTTTGAAACCATGTATAAAACAGAGAGTACCTGTGCACTGACTACAGGGTCGGTCGACCGAAGATACTGGTCGGTCAGCCGACCTGTTGTTATACAAAAACAGTAGTAGCTCATTTGGTTAGAGTACTTGCTTTCCAAACTAGTGACTTGGGTTCGATCCCCGCTCCATTCATTTTTTGTAAACTTGATTTTGATTAAAATATGCAAGCAAGTTTATTTGAATGTGAATGATGATTCTTGAGGAATGATTTTAACAATATTCTAAGACTCAATATAATAAAATATTAATACTAATCTCTGGATTGTAGTCTTGTCTCCTTTGTAGTGCACAATTTACTTTTATTCTCTTTTTGTCGCCTTTGTATAGTATTCTCTTTGTAGTTCGTCTTATGATCTCTGAAGCTTGTGTCATGAATCAACATTCTCCCCCTTTTTGATTGATGACAATACTTATGTGACGAAGTAGTATATATTGTAATTCTCCCCCTGAATATATGGCGACTTTTCTGCAAAAACTTGTTAGCTTTTATATATTTCTCCCCCTTTGTCATCGACAAAAAGGAGAGTTTAACTGATGATGTAAATTAAATTTCACATAAGTGTTAACATAGAACAATATAAAACAAAATAACTACTACTTATAATGTAAGGTATCAGAAAAATTAACATTTAAAGCATGCGATACCCAGGCTTCTTATAATTTCCTAAATTTTAGGAAACCATACCCATTTGGGTGTGGTTGAACCTTTATAAATATAATTTTCATTATTAACTACCATATCAAAATAATCATCAATGTATTTTTCTCTATTTTTCCAATTAACAGGAACCCATATACTTAGATAATTTTTATTCATATTTCATGTTAATGATTTTGTACTTCTAAAGAAATTATCAACATTATAGATCATAGTAGTATTTGAATTTCTATAAAAATTGGATTTAGGCTTTACTCGAAATTTAGTACTAGCACTATCATTTTTACTATACATGAAAGCATATCTAGTGCTATTTCTACGATCGGTTTTATTATATCCTAAACCACTTTTATCATTGTGAGTTTTTGAATTCTTAACATAACTAATCCCTTCTTATTTGAAGCAGATTGAGAATTTTCAATAATCTTGGATAAATTTTCTCTCCCTTTATTAAAATTAGATACATTTTTAGATATATCATCAAATTTTATTTTAAGACTAGATTTTTCTAACTCTAAATCCTTAATCTTAGAGTTTAAACTATTATTTTTGAAAAGTAAATCATCATTTTTATACTTTAGAATTTCTAGTTCTTCAAATATTGACGAAATTTGAGAGGATAAGTTAGAATTTGATTGTTGAGAACTTTCAAGTTCTTCTTCTACTATTTTCTTCTCATCTTTCAGCGTATCTACTTCTAAGACTGTTCTATCTAATTTTCTTTGCAACTCCTTATTTTTCTTTTTAAGTTGCTTTGTTACATTTATTAATTCAGAATTTATTTCAATTAAATCTTCAAAAGTAAAATCACTTACATCGTCTGATGAAGCCATGAAGCACACATTTGCTTGTTCATTATCACTTTCACTCTCTGAAGAGGATGATGAGTCAGTTTCGTCCCAAGTGACAGAAAAAGCTCTTCGTTTGGTTTTGTCCTTCTTAAAATTGCTCTTTTTGCTTTCTGGACAATCTTTCTTCATGTGACCTTTCTTGTGACATTCATAACATTCCATTGCTGAAGATGATGGTTTGCTGCTATTAGAATTGTTGTTGGACTTATTTTTGTTTCCCTTGAATTTTTTTATGTTGAATTTCAAAAACTTTTTGAAATTTTTAGCGATCATCGCCATATCTTCATTATCTGAGTCGGAATCGTCTTTTTCTGCTTGAAAAGCCACAATTTTCTTTTCTTGTGCTCCATTTCTTTTTGGCTGCAAATTTACTTCGTAGGACATTAGATTACCTATCAATTCTTCTAGTTTTAATGTTGACAAATCACTTGCTTCTTCAATGGCTAAGACTTTTCTTTCCCATTCGTCCGTTAAAGAATTCAAGATTTTTGTAACAACATCAAAATCGGTAAACTTTTGTTTTAGTGATAATAAAGCATGATAAATATCCTGAAATCTAGAGTACATGTCATTTATAGATTCATTTGGCCTCATTTTGAAATTTTCAAATTGATTTTTCAACATAGAGATTTTGCTTAATTTAACTTTGTTTGTACCTTCATGTGTTGTCTTAAGTGTTCTCCAAATTTCATAACCTGAAGTGCACATGTTAACTCTATTGAATTCATTTCTATCTAATGCACAAAATAAAATATTCAAAGCCTTTGCATTTGATGTAGCATCTAGTTTTTGCGTGTTACTCCAAGTGGAGTATTCTCCAGTAGGAGTTATGTACTCTCTTTGTATAATATTCCAGATATCAAATCCACTAGATTGTATATAGATTCTCATTCTAGTTGACCAATAATTATAATTTATACCATTAAAAAATGGAGGTCGTGAAGTTGATTGACCCTCTCTGAAATTAGTATTAGTGTCAGTGCCAAAATCGTTAGTTTGTGTCGTTGCCATGTTACTAGAAATAAATATCAAATAACTTTGTGACGGTTATAGGATGACCTTGCTCTGATACCAAATTAAAGTGTACGTGTAGTACTAAGGATCGTGTAATATGATATATAAATGCGGAAACTGATAATAGCAATAAAATAAAAATTAAAGTAAGCACACCAGGAATTTTTATACTGGTTCGAACTTCCCGTTCTATGTCCAGTCTCAGAATACCCTCTGGATTTAAACTAAACCCCTCACTTAACCCGGAGGAATAGGTATACGACACCTGAGCAGCCGAATAGGAATTTTTCCGCCTCAATAGCCAAGAGGACTTTAACTTCAATACAAATAGTTTGTTGACGAATGTGTTCTGAATAACACTGATTGTCTTTTGATAGTACAACTTTCCTATAATCAAATCCTCAAGAGTATATATGTATGTGAAGATTTAGAAGGAAGATAATCACGTAGAATCGAAGTTTATGATTTAAATCAAGGATTCTAGTGATATTAAATAAGAATGAATGCTTTTATTTGTAGAAATAAATAGAGAATAGATATCAGAATAATAAATAAGAATCGGTGATTGTAGAAGTGATTTGAACATGTTTATATAGTTGTAGAATAGTTACAATCTTTCATGAAGAGTTTCAATCAAAAGTTGTGTCCGTATCTCTTGAATTGAGAGACGTATCTCTTCATCAAACAATCGCAACTCTTCAGAAAACTAGCCGTTATATACAGGTCGGTCGACCGAAAAAACTGGCCGGTCAGCTGAGTTTGAAACTGTGTATAAAACAGAGAGTACCTGTGCACTGACTACAGGGTCGGTCGACCGAAGATACTGGTCGGTCAGCCGACCTGTTGTTAAACAAAAACAGTAGTAGCTCATTTGGTTAGAGTACTTGCCTTCCAAACTAGTGACCCGGGTTCGATCCCCGCTCCATGCATTTTTTGTAAACTTGATTTTGATTAAAATATGCAAGCAAGTTTATTTGAATGTGAATGATGATTCTTGAGGAATGATTTTAACAATATTCTAAGACTCAATATAATAAAATATTAATACTAATCTCTGGATTGTAGTCTTGTCTCCTTTGTAGTGCACAATTTACTTTTATTCTCTTTTTGTCGCCTTTGTATAGTATTCTCTTTGTAGTTCGTCTTATGATCTCTGAAGCTTGTGTCATGAATCAAAACCCATGAATCAACAGGTCGGATTCAAATGTCATTTTGTACGCTGGACTCGTAGCGATGATGGCTACACAATGGAGTTAGTTAGGTAGGATTCGGAGCTTGTTTGAGTTTATTATAAAATCGAACGACCGTACGGTTTTAGTCCAAATCGGGACGCTTCGGTGGAAATTGGTATCATATCTATGTCATATCTATGATGCTATAAATTATTAATTATTGCTTAGATGTGAGTTAAATTGTTTGATTGATTGTTTGGTTGAATTTTCAATTGGAAAATGCATGACATGTTAATTTGATTGTTATGAACTCATATGATTATATATATTATCCGTAACCATTGTTTTTCGAAAAAAATTTGTAGAGGGACCAAAGAGGTTTCTCGCCAATAATTATATATTTAAATCCTTATGATGTTATATTGATGTTTAATTTAAATAAATCTTGATATTCTATTTAAAATGTCTAAATGTCGTCATAGCGATTTTCGCTATACCGCCGGTTATCGACTTTCATTCCCAAAACCCATCATATGTTTTTGAACTCGAACTTATGATTTCATTAAATAGAATTTCCAAAGTCATTAATCATTTTTTATTAATGACAATTTAAAGTAATTAATCATTTTAGCTAATGATTTTGAATTTAATTAATGATGTTTAAAATTGGTTTATCTTTTGATTTAAATGAGATTGGATTTAATTAATCATTTTAACTAATGATTATTTGAATTTAATTAATTATTTTAATTAATGATATTTAAATTAATAATAATTTTGATCAATGATATTTAAAAGTAATCAATCATTTTAATTAATGATATTTGATTTCAATAAATCATCTTTATTTCTAATATTTGAATGTAACTAATCATTTTAATTAACGATTTTTGAAATTTATTAATATATTTGATGAATGAGATTTGAATTTAATTAAGTCACTTTAATTATCGATTTTGAAATTTAATTAATCATTTAATTAATGGTTGTTTTAAATTTAATTAATTGTTTTAACTAATGATTCTTGAAGTTTAGTTAATCATTTTAATTAATAATGGTTTATAGTTAATCAATCATGTTAACAAATGAAGTTTTAATTTATAATTTTAGCTAATGATGTTTGAACTTAATTAATCCGATTAATTAACAACTATTGGAACTTAATTAATTGTTTTGATTATTAGCATTCAAAAATTATTCAATCGTCTTAATTGATGATGGTTGAGATTAATCTTTCATTTAATTAATGATTCTTTGGATTTAATAAACCTTTTTGATTAATGATATTTAAAGTTAACAAATTGATTTAATAAAAAGTGATTAAAGTGAATTAAATAATTTAATAAAAGTGTTTTAAGTAATATACTTATTTAGTGTTTTTAAAGTTAATAAACTTATTTAATAAAGTTTTTAAAGTTAATTTACCGATGATATAAAAGTGTTTGGTAATAATTAACTATTTTATTAGAGATAATGGATTTTTTATATAAAAGAGATTACAAATAGGACTGGTTTTCTTTAGGGATAATTAATATTGTTTTAAATTTAAAAGTATTTATATTGTTTTATTATATTTTGGGATAATAAATATTGTTTTAAAAATAATGGTTTATATATGAGAAAATCCTTTTAAAAGGAATTATTTATAATAAAGCTAAGTGTAAGTTGTTTGGGGTTTATAATAAATAATGTTTTAATGACATTTGTTTTTTACCCATGTTTAATAAACTTAGTATTATAAAACTTGTCTTTTGAAAGAACCCTTTAAAAGGTATTTCTAAAAGTGTTTTACCAATATTGTAATATGGAAATCAAGCATAAGTCCAGTTTTTAGAAAAGTTCGATTTGGTTATGGAAAAGTAATTCTGTAAACGATATCGCTTATATAGAAAGGATCCAATCATAGTTTTAACGCTAATCATTAAGGCTTGGACTTGTTTCTATCTTAAAGGTTAAAAATATCGTCAAGGCAATGCCTAGAGGTATCACTACCTGAACTTGACTGGCTTTATTTTCGATCAAAGGATATCACTTTTTTGGAATCGACGAGTAGTGTTGGATATATAATATTTAGTTTCCATATACGATCATTTTAATTATCTCCAATAGACGATTTATTAATTATCGAATTCATCTTTCTTCATGGTGTATCGTTACCTTAAAAACGACTTGCTGCTCTGAGCTTTGTTATCCTTTATTGGAAATGAGTATCGTCATCTTAAAAAACGATTTGCTGCTCTGAGCTTTGTTATCCTTTGTTGGAAATAACTAAATCAAAGCGTGTGTTTTTTGGGGCCAAGTTATGTGGGGTTGCTTCCATTAGGGTATTTTCACATCCCATCTTGATTTTAGTGTACGGTCACCTTAAAACGGTTAAGATTCGGACGTGAAATATTTGGATTCTCGATAAGGTTTGGTGGGGTTCGGCTTGGAGTTTGTAGGGTTTTCAAGTATATTTCTAGAGGTGTACTTCTTTTAAGGGGAAGTACCCTATTAGTTGTTTGTAGGGAATTTTCTTTTCCTTATTTGATTCAAACCTTTGAATCTGTTTTTCTTTAATTTCAATGGGAAGAGTCAACCCCTCTTCGCAGCGTTTGATTATTGGTTTTTATCCATTCTATCCAGTTTGGACTGTTACCTTATTTTTTCCATTCTATCAACTTTGGATTTTGCTTGGATTATTTTCATTCTTTTAAGTTTAGTTTTTAATACTATTTATGCACATTCTTATTTCAATTTTTCTTGATGTTTATCTATACTCTTACCCTTATGGATGTTGTTCTTATGAGGTGTAAACCCATTTCGCATTAGCGGCGTGGTCTCATAGAACTTTAAAATGTTTTCCATTATTTGAGTTATCCCACGCTGGTATTTCCAGACCGATTCGAGTGTTATTTTACTATAATGCTCGGGTCAAATTGGTTATTTTTTCTAGGTTGTCTTTCATGTTATGGAGATCTTAGAGAGGAGATGTAGGATCATCTATCGTATTGTTTTATTTTTCATTGTATTACATAATATCCATATCAACAATTGTATGGTCGGGATTTTATAAATGTTCAACTGATTAGGTTTTTTTACTCCGATGTACTCTGTAGTTTAGAGTGGCAGCTTTTATTGTCCTTGTTATATTATGTGTTGTCGATTTCACTATGAGATTCTGTTTTTCTTTGTTTTATGTTCTTTTCTTTTTATTTACCCTAATAATCCGCCCTTTTTTCGATTGGATGCTCGACAATTGAACACAATGGTGGTATTCGATGTCAACTTTCGATGGTCAAAAAGGCGGGTCGTTACATCATATATGTAAATAACATCATACAAAATACAATCAAAAAGTATACCCTGCACTTATCATTCAGTTATGAACCATGTCATATATGAATTCAAGTTAAGTATACTTTATATTTATAATCAGTCGTGAACCACGTCAAGCAATCATTTCTCATCCATTCAATCATTACCCAATCTCTTATTTTAGGCTTTCATCGTTAAGTTATCATTAACTTATTTTATGATTACCTCCCTAGGCCTATCTATCACTAAATCATCTTTTCTCGAACAATATCATCTGATTAAATGGCTACTCATTCCACCAATAGAAGCCACCCTGATTGTCCTAAGAGGTTGAATGTAAGCATCTTGAATACATTCTGGCAAGTATCCTTACTAAGCGTCAATAACCCCTCTTAGTCCCTGAACTGTTATCATTTACATTCTGATTTATTCATTTTAGTTGTAACACCACGCTGATGTTTTGGCTTCCTGCCTTAACTCTTCTTTAGAGTTTACAAATCTTTTAAGATTAAACGTTATCGTGACACCCAGCCATATACCGTAGGACTTTAGACTAATAATCAAGGCACCCTAAAAATTTATTCAATTTGGTTATAATTCATTTCCAATGTAAATATTGCAATTCAATCATACAAACTACACTACGATTGATATATTCACCACGTAAACTATATTCGTTTCAATTTTACTGTCAAAATGATAGCCTAGGGCCTTTCACTTTATCCAATTCATGTAAATCATCAATTAGAATCATCAAATTAGTTTTTAATTCATATTTCAATTCCTAAATAAATCTATAAAGAAAATTTAACGCATATATAACAACATAACCATTTTATAGATAATCTCACTCACCTAATTTGTTGCTTTGATAAATTTTCTTACATAACTTCCAAATTCCTTCTTTTAATTTAACTTGATTTAGCACATGTCTCCTTCTATTTGATCTGCTAAGGTTTGGGTTTGATTTCCTTCTCTTTTCTATTTGTTTTGCAATTTTATTTGGAGTTTTTGTTTTAGAATTGAAGAAGGAGAAAAAGAACAAGTTATGAATTTAAGTTGAGCGTTGGTTGTAGAATGAGGAGGAATGAAGAATGGGTGAATTAGGGTCATAAACTTCTTTTATACATGCAAAAATCTAGAAATTCTCCCTCGGCCCACTTGGGCCAACATATTTTGCCTCAAAACGCATGATACAATAAAAAATCCTTATCTTCTTTATTTGATGTCCATTTATGATATTTTTATATTAATTTGGGTTAGAAAAAATCCACTTGATGCAATGGACAATCTAGATTTATCAAAATCATTCATTTATAAAAATTTAGTTTATTCAGTTTTATGTAAAATTACCAAAATACCGTTTTAATTAAATATTTGCGTTTCTTAAAAATCTGGGGTGTTACAGTTATTAACGGAAAATTCGACCTCTTCCATTCACATGGTGTCATTAGCTTTTTTAAAGAAGCCAGACAAAGATGAGGTGGGCTATTTTTGTAATTTCTTCCACATTGGACGATGCCTCTCCCTAAAACATAGAGCGGCCCCAAACTGTTCTTGTCTACTTCTCTTGTACAGGCTGACCTTTTGTTAAAGTGATTGACACAAGAACAGAGTGACTCATTCAACTTTGTCTTATGTTGCATACCTCGCTTGCCATCATAATTATGGCTCACGAGGCGAAGAAGCGAGTCTTGAAATCTGTACATAACTGGGGCCATGAGTGAACACTGCCCGCTTGAAGATGTAAAAACCAACGTGAGGCTGGCTTGGTCAAAGTGGATGGAAATAGAATGCACTTTAGATTACCGATGAGTCGACCGGCTCGGGTGATGGAATTGAAAGCAAAGATTGGTCAGATGGGATAGTACTTCCACCGTGTTTTTCGACGGAAGGTAGGACATGCCTCCAGTGAATGTATGTGTTGAAAATATCTTTGGTGAAGGGTTCTCCGTTCTCATCAGCAAACAAACCATCATCGTTAGTGTTCCAGGTCTTGATCCTCTTCTGTCTTAGAGATGCCATTTCTTCTCAAAGGCCTCCTCTGCATGATGCAAGCAACATTGACCTCTTGCTGTGGAAGGACTCCTTCTATGTCTCATGGGTGAAGGAGTCAATGGCGCTTATATGACGATGGGGAACAGTAATGGCGAACATAGGTAAGTGACCTGTTCATATTGATAAAGGGCGACATTGAATGTTGATCCCGCCTTTCACAGGATCTAGGCCTACAGACCTCCCTTTAGGCCCTAGAGTGGACTGAGAGCTCTCTATGCTCATGGTTTTTTCCTTTTTCGTCATCGCTTAGACGGTCGAAGCATAGTCATGCCCCTATATTTGTTGCCTAAGGCGGTTAAATGTAGAGTGTCTTTCTATGAAGAGGGGGCGACAGGCTAGCTGAACTCCTTGGTGTAATGCTGGTTCAAGTATAGGAACATCATGAGCAAAGTATTACTCGTGCACGATATGCTGATCTCTTTTATGGGTGGGAGTGACCCCAACAGGGGTTTCCAGTACAACCCTCTTATGGGCATCATGCATCATGTTAAATGCATTGGGGACAATGGGCTGGATGAGAGTTCCATCCATCGTTGTTGGGACCATCAGACTGTAGTCAACAGTGTCTTGATCGTCCACTCTGGCCCTAAGTTCATTTAAATCGCGGGCAATCAACCCAATGTTAGTCAGGCCATTGATCAAGCCAAACCACACATCATTACTCAAGCCCGAAATGGGACTTATGGCATGGACTTTAACATCCTTTGTGTCATGATCCTTTGAGTTATTGGCTTCATTGTCATCATATTATGCAGTGTGTTTTTTGAGTATAATAGTTTGAAGAGAAGAAAAATGATGAATGTTAAGAGCATTTAGGGAAAGCCCTCCTTTCACCATCAAAATATTGGCTAAAAATTTAATCAACCAAGGAACTGCGATTGTGAGTTCATATTAGTAAATGTTACTTACTAATACCATATTTAAAATGGAAAAAAGAGAGAAAAAATGAACAATAAGTAAAGAAAGACACAAGGTTTAGAGTGGTTTGATCAAAAATGATCTATGTCCACTATGGTGGTAATTTCTACTACTTTAGTGTTTTGATTACAATTGTTTATTTACAAGAGATAATAATATATGCAATAAATGAAAGTTTCATCTTTGTACAAGTGCATTCAATATTGTATTTATAATATCCCAAATCTGGTTCGGACAGTTCGAATATGTATATCAACTTCTATGAATCCTTACGGTAGTTAATGGCACTGAATGGTTCAAATGTAGGGAAACTAGGATGTCAGCGAGGCCGAATGGTCAAGATGATGGCCAGTTGGTGAATCATAGCAAATCATGTCGTTGTCAAATAGGATGACATGAGAATAAGGAGTTGTTGAACAGTGATGCCTCCACCATGTGGACAGTAAAGGATGAGAAGTGGTTACTGGATAGTGTCGCTTTGTTAAATAAACATTGTCGCATATGCCAAGGATTTTGGTGGAACAGTGCTGAGTCGTTTCTTTTTAACGGGGTGGCTATGCACGTTTGACAGTAGACTGCCAAGCTAAGACAAAACAAGAAGCACGAGGCGTGCATGCCCTCGGATGGGTTGCGGGGCGGAGTAGACTTAGGGGCTCAAAAAGGAGAGTGGGAGAGCGTTCTTCATTATGCGGACATGTACTTTTGGATAAGCAGCTGTCCTACTAAGGGCACCGGCTAGTTTGGCCGTTGTTCAAAGCCGTTAGTCACTAAATTTCATGGTCTTTTACAGGCTGCATAGGTGTTTGCAAGGATGATGGAGCGGGCGAAGTGATGCCGAGGCAATACGAGGTGAGGCGAGCGCATTGAGAGTCTGGCGAGCCGATATGTCAATCTCTTTGCGAGAATATCAAGCAACACCATGGATCGGTACCGATCAATAGATTTGCATATTTCACCTTCATTTTTTTCACTAATTCATTGCGACTTTATGGTTTAGCTTTCTTTCATGCCTCAAAGCCAAATTCCAACAGTTTTCAATGAGAACTTCAAAACTTGTGGATCGGCACTGATCGATGTACTTCGTTAAAAATTATTTATTTTCCTTTGCAATGCTTCGTACTCGAGCATCAATGATTAGTCATCACATTGAAGCTTAATATCATTAAATTATCATTTGCGAAAACTCGTGGATTCGGTTCGAACCTACCTAATGCTGGTACATGCAACTCCATATCCAAATCCACTCTTGAAAAGATTCCATAAATAAATATGCAAGTTGCAACTTGCCATAATGCATGATCACAATAGTAAAAAATAAGGAAATATCCAAATGGCAATTCTTAGTAAAGTCTCTCATCCATGCAGCCTCGCTTTTTCTAGTATCTTACTGCCACGACACAAAACTATGCACTAGATAACCCAACCCTTGGGCTCACTCTCCCGTGATCATATCATGCCACTTGATCCTCAGAGATCAAAAATCACATTAGAAATCCAACTTTCTATGTCGAGAAAGCATTAATTAAATAACAACGATGTCATTTCAACCGCCTGTATGATGACGGGACGGTAAAGATTGGTCAGGCAAATCCTATAGCGAAATCCAAATTGGAGAATAACTTTGAGAGAAGGAAAGAGAAGGAAAAACAAAGATCCACTCGGAATTATGATGATACTGTTGCGAAGTTCCATAGGTAAGGAGATAATCTATGGCAGTGTTGTAGATTTGGGCAAACATGTTGACTTCCTTTAGTCCTTTTATTTTACTTATTTTTTATTTTTTACTATGCGTAGTTTTAGGCTTTGCTGGTTACGGTACCTATATTATTTGTGTGTAATAATTGGTGTGATTTTATGGCAATTGAATTGTTAGTACAAAATCTATGAACATGGACTAATCTGTTAGTTCTAAATTTTAGATGGGTAATTAGGAGTCGATTTAGGAAATGGAACAATATCATCCTAATTCGAAGGATTTGTTACATTTTTTATTTCCCTATCTTGTGGATAATATGACTAAATACCGAAATAACCCCCAAATGTTGGGACCATTTCTATGAAGATCAAATCAAATTAGATATAACTTCTCTTACTTTGTGTGTAATTTAATATTTCCTTTTAAGCTGTTGAACTATTTACTTATATGGGCATGATATATATAGTAGAGTTTTATGTATGTTTGAAGTAAACACTAAAGTTAGCCCTGAATTCTAAGGAAATCGGTATAACTGAGAAAAGAAAAGATAATTATATTCTCACGTATTTATGTTATGAAGCTTCAATCTGCAGAACCAAATTGGAAAAAAGTGTATGAATTACAGCAGGTATTCATCATTTATTAAGAAGATAATGCATGTACCTTTTGTGCCAATTCTTCATTCTATATCAAAAATTCTTTCCTTTCTTATATACCTAAGTTAAATTAAATAAATCGAAATGGCTGGATCTGAGATTGAGGTCATGTCAAAAATAGGATGCTCATCAACATGACTTTATATTAGATCTAATCAGAGACAAACTAACAAAAGGAAGCTAACTCTTTCAGAGATCAAACATATGGTATTGTAGACTATCATCATATTCATTTGACCGCATAGTCTATCATCTTATCATTTTAATTTGCACAAATAAAAATACTCTTCGGTTTTAAAGTAAAATATTTTCTGGTTTATGACACGTGTACTGCTAAAAGCATCCAGAAATTTTTTTGGCTACCATACGCAATGGTCACCGTAGAAATTTTATTTATACGCTTCTAATGCCATGCACTATTTTGTTCTATCAAATATGCATCCAAATATTGTTCGGTTGTTTATCACCATACCACGTTGAACGACCATTGAAAATCAAAGTGCATGGCTGTTTATCTTCATGCAATAATGAACGGTAGTTGAAAATCAAAGATGCACGGTCGTTTATGAACGAATGAAAAAAATCAAGTTTGGTGTTGGATAATATATATAAAATAATTGATATCTATTAAAAATTTCTTGGTAGGCAAAAGCATAATTTTGTGTGTCAATAGCAACACACCTATGGCGTTCACACATATCCCATTCATTTCTATACTTACCATCAGTTTATAATATATTTTTGGGTTCAAATTTCTATTATTAGATTAGATTTGGCAGCAAGATAAAATGCAGTAATTAGGAAGTTATGTTTCTGTACTTGTAGAGCAACAAACATTTATTGTAATTTGCATCAAAAGGTTGAGGACATGTTATTGGAATGTGGAGAGGCATGGTTGTTTGGGGCTTGGTAAATAAAATAAAAGTGGTTCAACATGACTTCAATTTTTTGTGTAAATTTTAAAGTTAACTCATTTTGGGACCAAATAAAATCTATGGTTTTGATGTTTCATACTTCAGCATTTTGTCCGTTAAGCTGCAGACTTGCTTCATATGAAACTGCAATTAACAAAATACTTTAGATGTTACTACTTGATTTAGGCCAATAAAAATGTTCCAAATTTGCAGTCAAGGACAAATATAGCGACTCTGCTGGGGATCGAACCCAGAGTCTCTGGTTTCGTAGACCAGCGCCTTATCCATTGGGCCACAGAGTCAAACGTCCCATTTTTTGAATTTGTATAAAATAGAATACAAAATATACTTTTATATGCTTTTACACTAAAGGAGAAATATCCGTTTTCTATCATGACACCAACATATACCCGATTCACTAGTATAATTGATACTGCTTATTTTCACTTTTTAAGATGTATTTCTCTGGGTTTTTTGATGCAGAATCGTATTATAAATTTGATTTTGTGATAAAATAAGATACTTATAGCAGACACTTTAAAATCATTGAACAACAAAGTCACATATCATAGGGTGCATTCATTGTTAAGCGAATGGGAACACATAAGGAGCGTTTTGAATGGGGAATAAATGCAGAAAGTTCGATGAAAGGGATTGTGTTTTGTGCTACGAAATGGGCAACAAAAGGAGCATCAAAATGGCATCTAATGGGGTAAGTTAAGGAAGGTGAGGAGAAATGAATTGTTTAAGCTTGTCGCGTAGGGTGCGTCTATTAGGATTGTTTCACATGTTGCAAAGTGAAACGACGGTTAGAATTGAAATAATCCAACATCGCTAAATAACTTGAAGAAGTGTTTAAATATGAGTTGATAGACACGTAACATTGGAGATTCCTTTTGTTGCAATAAATTGTGCGCCAACCCATAGGCATACGCTACATGCTGAAGATGGAAAGCTTGGTTTGACTGTCGTTACGTAACAAATGGTTTCAGAGCCAAATGTTACGAACAGGGCTATGCAGACAAACAATGCTCTCAAAGTACTCCAAAGGGGATGCGAGTCAAGGAGGAAATTGTTAGGATTATCCCGCATGTTGCAAAGAGAACGGTTCGAAATTTAAATAGTCCAACATCGCTAAATAACTTGAAAAGGTGCCGTATAAATATGGATTGATAGTCATATAATATTGAGAAATTCCTTTTATTATAATAAAGCGCTTGCTAATCCATAGGCATACCCCACGTGCTGAAGATGGGGAGCTTGGTCCGACCACCGTTATACAACAGCGTCAAGTATGAACAAATTAATTTTCTCACGCTCCAGCAACGAAGCAAATGGAGCTTTAGCCCTTTCAGAGTGTCTGACGCCGCAAAAAGTTGACCTACCAATTAAAGTCTACCGACATCCTTATTGTTCAAATTTGTACGAAATATAATTCATAATATAATTTTATATGCTTTTACATAAAAATGTATATGTTCTATATTATAACACCAACATATACCCGATTTACCAATATAGTGTTAAATTTTGGTGATACAAAATCACAAATAGAGGGAAATAAATATGCAAAAGAAAGAAAGAAAAGATTTTGTTTCCTCTAATTAATCGGCATATTTGAATATGTTTATTTCTCTCCTAATTGGCTAATCAAATTAATTTTTGTCATCTAATGTTAACTTGGGCATTAAGTAATTGATCATATAAATAAAGACAAGAAGAGAGGTAAAAGTGCGGTGGAGAACCTATTTGCTAATTTTCTCTTCTTTATCTTTGTTCTTTTTCTCCCACAATTTTAGTCATATAGATATTTGCTCTCTTTCTCAATTTGGTTATTGATTCAATGCTATTTTGTTTACTTTAGCTTTGTTCTATTAATTGTAAACAAAATTTTATTGAATCAAAAAAGTGGGTGGTTGAGTGAAATATTTTGTGTTATTGCGTTTTGATTTCAATTCTGTCTTGTTTTCAATTCAAGTTTTCTCTTCGTGATTTGAGTGACAAAGATCCGTTGATAAAAGCTTTCGCAAAGCACTACTATTTTCATAACAGTTTGGTCGGAGCACAGATTATCGCAAAGCTTAGAGTAATTTTGGTTTGAAAAATTATTGATGTCGGATATGATTTCGTTTTCAAAGATGGCATTCTTAGATGAGAAAAATTGCGGTATTTGGAAGCCTAAGATGGACGATGTTCTGTATCTCGATGATTTTTATGATCCGATTGATGGAGATGAAAAGAAGCCCTTTGATGCAGATGAGGGAAAATGGAAGGAGATGGATAAGAAGGCGATTGCTTTGATTCGTCGGTATCTTGATGACTCAGTTTTCCATTATGTCGCTTGATGTGAATCCGCGAAGGCTTTTCTGGTTCGAAAGTTGGTATATTTGAGACTAGACAAAGAGAAGTATGTTATAGAGCATTTGAATGAATTTCAAGATGTAATAAATCAATTGGAAAATATGAAGGTCAATTTTGATGATGAGTTACAGACTCTTTTATTATTGAGTTCGCTTTCAGAAAGTTGGAAAACTTTGGTTGTCTCATTGAGTAATTCCAATGCTAATGAAACTATCTTTCAGGAAACTATTCGAAGCAGTCTTTTGAATGAGGAGCTTAGAAGAAAAGGATCAAGTATGAAATTAATTCAAAGTGAGGCTATGGTGGTAAGGGACTCGCAGAAAAATACAATTTGGAAGAAGGGCGCTAATGGTAAAGGTGTTATCACTTGTCATCATTGTAATAAGAAAGGTCATATATGCAACAAATATTATGCTTATAAAAGAGATCAGAAAAAGGTTGCGCATGGTGATACTAGTAGTGATGCACATGCAGGTTTTGCTGAAGATACTGATAGTGATGCTTCTTGTGATGTCCTCTTTATTGAAAATAGGCCTTGGAAGATGGATTCGGAAGCCAGTTTTCACATTTGTAGAGATGTGAATTGTTTTTCTTCATATGAGAAGAGTGTCAGCATGATTAGGACAACCAATGGAAAAGAGCTACCGATTTGTGGTATTTGATCTATCCGATTTCGTATGCATGATGGTGTGGTTAGAGAAGTCTCTGTAGTGAGACATGTAACCACTTGTTCACATAATTTTATTTCTCTCGGTCAGTTGGATCGCCATGGTTGCACTTATGAGACTCAAGGTGGAGTTTTGAGAGTGAAGAAAGGTGGCCATGTAAGGATGAGAGGAGTATTGGAAGAAAGAAATCTTTATAGCTTGGTTGGTTCTGTAGTCGATAATGGAAAGCGAGTGACGGTTGAAGGACCTAGTCCACAATGAGGTGAAGAGGTTAATGTGACCACTACTTATGATTTTAACATTGAGGATCATATTTTAGATAGAGGTCTTCATGTTGACGATGCTCGAGGGATCGATGGTGATCAAGTAATGAGCTCAGTTCGAGTGATAGATGGATGTCGAATTGTAAAATCCATAAAGACAAAATGGAGATCTTTGTGGTATTACAAATGTTTTTGAGACCGGATTTGTGTACTGCACCTCATATGGGAGATGCATCACTTGTAGATGGTGGTTGAGGTTTGTAATTTAGTGTGGTTGAGATATAGGGATTTATGATAGATCTAGATATGACATGCTTGATATGTTGGAGATATGCGATTTTGCATCAAGGTGGAGTTTTAAATTTTTGTGTACAAAATCACAAATAGAGGGAAATAAATATGCAAAAGAAAGAAAGAGATGATTTTGTTTCCTTTAATTAATAGGCATATTTGAGTATGTCTATTTCTCTCTCTAATTGGCTAATTAAATTATTTTTTGTCATCTAATGTTAACTTGGGCATTAAGTAATTGATTATATAAATAGAGACTAGAAGATAGGGTAAAAGTGTGGTGGAAAATCTATTTGCTAATTTTCTCTTCTTTATCTTTGTTCTTTTTCTCCAACAATTTTAGTATATAGATATTTGCTCACTTTCTCAATTTGGATCATGATATAGTGATATTTTGTTTACTTTAGCTTTGTTCTAGTAATTTTAAACAAAATTTTGGTGAATCAATAAAGTGGATGGTTGGGTGGAATATTTTATGTTATTGCATTTTGATTTTAATTATATCTTGTTTTCAATCCAAGTTATCTCTTTGTGATTTGGATGACAAAGATTCATTGATAAAAGCTTCCGCAAAATGCTACTATTTTCATAACACATAGTTGATATAGATTATTGTTTGATATGTAATATGTATGTTGCTGGAGGTTTTTTGTCCATAATTCCGTTATAAATTTTATTTTGTTGTAAGATAATATACTTAAAGTAGGAACTTACGATGCAACATTTAATCCAACAAGTTTTTCCCATACTTTACGTCAAAATATTGAAGCTAATCTATCTAAATGCCATTGGATGGTTATAGCTATATTGAACCAAGTGTATATAATAAAGTGCTGTTCAACATCATTTTTAATTTGTTTGAATATAGAAAAAAATTAAAGAAATAACCTTGCCAAGGATCAAACTCATAATCTTTGATTTTGTAGACCAACACCTATCCTTGAACCACGATGTCACTTATCTTAATGCTTAAACCATAAAGTCACATTCATAATATAATATTATATACTACAGTTTAACTGATAGAAAGAAAGAGGATGTTTTGGATTACGACATTGACATGACGCCCATTGTTTAATTATTGTTTTGTTTCCCATGTGTTATAAATATTTTTCTCGGTTTTTTTTGTTAAAATTTATATTATAGAGTGGACTGGAAAATAGATTAAATATTTGAAGCTGGAAACAGTGATTAAGGATGTCAATGCATATTTGAAATATTTGAAATCCATTCACATTCGTATTTGAAAAATCAGTAAATATCGAAAATCTAAAAGAATGAGTACACATGTGGATTTGTCCACTTTTTTATACTTATGCTTGTAGATTTTTGTTTACGAGCGGACGAATAAAAATTTGATATCCATTTGATATCTGCGACTGTGACTACGAAGATATGTTATGCTAAAATGGTTAATATGAATATGACACTATATGTATCTATATCTTACCCGGTCTTTACAAGGCCTAGTTATGATGCTCTAATTAGGCCAACAATTATCTTCATGATATAAATCAAAATATTAAGATGATCCTTTTGAATGTCATTGCCGACCCCACATGTTTGAAAATAATGGCTTAGTTGTTGTTGTATCCTTTTGAATGTCATTGTTAGGTTATAATTATTTTGGGCTAGATGGGTAAAACAAATTGCTAATCAACATGATTTTGAATTTGGCAGTATAGTTATTTACAAGGCGCAATGCAAAAAGGTACAATTTTTTTTAGACTTGACGTACATTGTGTGCCTTTTTAAATAAATACACAAGTACTATTTTTTATATACTCATTATACATCACAGTTAGTTCAACATGATTGATGAAGTTTATGTTTCTTTTACCAAATGATATTCAACAAAGATTTTTTATCATTTCGCAAAATTATCAAGTATAGTGCTATATGAATAGAGTGCAAAAATCAGTTTAGAAGTTCAACTTGAGTTTGAATTTATTTCAGTTATTTATGGGGATTGTAACCTTGACGAACTACACATGATTTTTTGATCAGTACACTTATTTTGTATAATTATTATACATCACCATTAGTTCAACATGACTAGTATAATTTATATTATTTTATTGAAAGATATGTAATAAAGAAACATTTCATTAAAATCTTCTTATTTGAAAATTCTATTTTTTAAATAAATTATATTACATTGAAAGACCTCTAAAGTAAAATTTGTAAAAAAACATAAAGAATCTTTGGAGAAAATTTGTTTTCAACGTCAACACCTTCAAAAAAAAGATTAATTTTTATGAAGTGTCAAAAGTTTGCAAAAAATATCAATATTTTTTTACTGCACCTTCCCTCAAATCTCTCAAACTAGTTGCTTAATATAATTTTAAACAATTAAATATGGATAAAGTTGAGATATTATAGTTTAACAAAAAAGACTCGGTTTTTATATTTTTTTATGCTCAAATATTTCGAAAAATATTATTTCCAAGAAAATTGAATTTTTAGAAACGGTTCATCTTTTAGAAAATAATAATTAAATACCAAATAATTTTTCTTTGAACTCAAATGTCGTAGAAAGGTTCAAGCCGTTTTAAAAAAAATATTTAAGTTTTCCAATTTTTTTTAAATTTCTAAGTAAGTCTGAAATGTCTTGAAAGACATTGAAGAAATTTTAATAAATTTTAAAGAGATTAAAAATCCAATTAAAATACAAAGAAAATTTAAAAGGTTAAAGTAACTCAAAGTGTTGGCAATTATCTAAAACATGTTATTCAGTAACAATAAATTTTCTAATCTTAAACTTTGAAATTAATAAAGTAAAAAAGAATTATCATTATATATAACACTACAAATATCTGCTTAACATGTGCTAATTCTTCAAAACTTTTCGTGGTTAGGATAAATTAAAATAGTGAAAAACCAACTTAATATGACTGTTAAATTATCGTTGCCATTGGTTTTGATAAATTTTTACTGCTGTATTTATTGTTAACTATGGTAAATTTACTGAAACCATACTGATAGCATTGGTACACCGATATAGCAAAATATTGGTTACCAATTGTTTGATATTGGTGTGGTAATGTGAATTTACCATTACCATAACAGCCCTAACTGGAATTGTGGATTCAAATAAGCATGTTATATATAAATATGTTCTCAACTATAATTTTAAATGAGTTTGTATCAGAATGTAAACCGAGAAATGGGAGTGAGCCAATCTGAAATGAGATTTAATTTACAATATTCTAAAATTTCTCATAACTATGTGATAAACAATTGTTTCTGCTAATAGTTCTAGCATGTACTTATTTTAGGATGAGGAAGAGTTTAGTAATAAAAACAATCCTTTTCTTTGAACGGACTTGAATGTTGCTAATAGGTTTGCGAGAAGCATGGGCCTAGCTTATATGATTTGTTAAAAGAAATAGGTAAATGCCACTATGGTTGATCTTCCTAATTCGAGTGCCTGCTTCTGGAATCTGTAGCTTGTCTGTGAATTATTTTCGCTTCCTATGATATTTAATATAGGTTGTAGCATGTCTGCGAATCATTTTTGGCGCCACTGATATTTAGTATATGTTTAAGGGTGGCATAGGCGATGCTTATCTTTTTCTTCTCTTTTTACCCTTTATCACTGATGTACATGATTGTGATTTTTCACACTGATCTGAAGCTTGACAATATTCTTCCGATGTCTTCTGATTATGTAAAGGCTCCATGTAACATTTCCTGCGACTTCAAAATTCTTGGGTTTTTGTCATGTCATATTGATACAGAGGAAACTAGGATATTATATGCACTTCATATGTTTGCCTAATGAGGTGCTATGACGTTGACTGATTTCAGCAGCATTGCATTTGAGAATCATGATCATGGGTCGATTATATCAACAAGGCAGTACAGAGGACCAAAGATAATGTCCTGTATGCTTGGATTCTTAAAATAAACAACGAATTCTGCCTCAGATGTAGGTTGTCAATTTGAATAAAAGGTACACATTTTATGCATTTAAATTGGGAGAAAACTAATATATGCATATATTGACCTTTTTGATAGCATAGGAAATCTTCGAAATCATAATTCACAGTTCATTCCAAACGTAGGTCGACGATGCCCAATTTTCTATTCCTTAGTTTTATTCCGATGACACTGTTTGGTTTGATTGGTATGCGTTGATGTTGACCTACTAGTTGTTGGTTATTTTTTGTTCACACCCATAATAGAAACTTGTTAGAATGCTTAAAGACCAATCTTCCTGTTGTATACCATACATTCTAATATATTCTTGTTCTCTCCTAGCTGTGAGAACGTGCCTTAATATTATCTTCCATTTTCATTTCATCTCCTTAATGCGTCATGTCCTCTGCATGATGATTGAATTTGAGAGTATACCCGATTGTTATTATTGAACTAATGACTTTATGTTTAGACTATAGAGTTAAATGTGGATGATATTGGAATTTTGACCATTATCAAATTTTATAAATTTTATAAGTCCTAAGTAATATAGTTTAGACGAAGAAAATTGGTGTGAATAATAGACACAATCGGATAACGCTTTACAAAGTAAAATTGGGTTTTACCGAATCAAGTAAGTAAAAAATTTGATCAAAATATCACACCACCTGCTAGGTAATGCATGAACGTTAATATTCGTATAGTTCGATGTTAATCGCTGATCAAATTTACATCTACAGAGCCGCACAACTGAATTGTTGAATACTTCTTGACCATATGGTTAATTAATTTATAATTGTTATAAATTATTTAAATTAATTAATATTTATGAAATATTAGTTATAAAATTTTATTTTAATTTGACGAACAAATGTTATTGTATATATTTATAATAGTTGTAAATATATTAATCGATATACGCGTTTAAATTAGGTTTTAATGCAAAATATTTTGTTCGGACTTTAAATGGGTTTGAAGTTCATATACGGGGATGGTTGGTTCAGCTATAATGAAGCATAGGTGCGGCCATATAATGGTTAAAAATGCTAGGGTTGAATGGATAAGAGGTAAGAAAGAGCAAAAGCGTGAATCTTGATACTAACCTCTCTTTGCATTTCTTCCTCTGTAAAAGCATCTTTACCCACTTTCTTTTCCTACTTTTTAAGCCTCCTATCCCTCTTAGATCTGCCTGAATTCTTCATCCATCCTCTTTCATCGTAAAAGCACAAATCAAATAAAATTAAATACTATTTGATAGCCCGTGGTCTGCAATTTGGAAGATAGCATCTTTAGAATTGGAATTTGATCCGCGAGTTTGTTTCAACGCTTCAAGGTGTGGTACTTTGGCATAGATTAAAGGTAATTATCTGATTTATGATTATATTTTAATATTTAGACAATTTATATGTCATATGTTGTTTTATTAGTTATGTGACGATTCTAATATATCGGTATATCGTCACATTCAAGATGGTTGTTCGTTTATATGTGTGTGTATTTTATTTCCTTGACATATATACGTTATGATGCTTAAGACTTAAGATTTAAAAACAATTTATTTTTTATTATTTAAATGAATTTAATATACATTATTTAAATAACATAAGCTTTATAATTTAAATGCTAAAATTTATACTCTACAAAATATGTTTTAAAATTACATAAAAAAATATTTTTGTAATTTACATAAATATTAATTAAATATTATTTAATTCAAATCACTTAAACAAATATTAAATAAATTATTGTATCATATAAAATAGAATTTAAATTTTTTTAAATTATTTTTACACCTGATAAACTCTCGAATGCAAAATATATATATGTATAATATAAATATTAATATAAATGTTGAAGAAAATTTAATTTTAATTTTTCTTTTAAATTACAAAATATATTTGGACAATATATTAGTTAACATGTCTCCAGTGTAAATCCCAGCATTAATACACGAGCGTGTTATAGCTTACATGGTTTGCTATGTTATACATGCATACACATATATATGTATATGATACATTTGTGTGTCTGTCTATGTACACATAATTATTTCATAAATTTTGAATAAAATAGCGATTTTATTTAGAAGAAATATAAAAATGTTCTAAATGAATTAGATTTCATAAGCCAATAATGATCCAAAGTGGTAAAAAAAAATTGAAATTCATCAATTTCTTCCACTACAGGCTGCTCCAGTTCCAACAAAACCGAACACCACTTTAGTTTTCTGAAAACTTAAAATGTTTTAAAGCACTTAATTAAATAAAAACAAGAGAGCAATATTTTTTAAATGAATGCATGATTTTCATATGTTGAAAGAAAGGTATTCATAAAGTTAGAAAGTTTTTGCTAATGTGTGTGTATATGTATCAATGTTTTGAAAAATCGGCCTCCATATTCGCCTCAAGGAGCGTCTCAAGCAAGGGGAGATAAAACGCTTCGACTCTTTCTCAAAAAACGCATTTTATCTTTGAGGCTTACGCTTTAGCAACTTAAAGTGCACAAAATGTACAAAACATATGCCCGCACGCCTCAAACCACTAAGGCATGCGACTATAGAATTTATTTTACTTCCAGTTAAAGATATTTGCACTAGTAGAAGTTATAAAACTTCAATTATCTAATAGAAAGAAATTTTTTTAATAAAATGATAGTGTTTTTATTACTTTTCAAATTCAATATCAACATGATTAAGTAGCATCGTTTTTTAAAACAATGATAGAGAGCTACATAATGAATTTTCTCAAATGCTATTAAATAAAAACTTTAAATTGTCATCGCCGAACCTTCAAATAAATTACGCATCTCGATTTAAATTGGTAGAATGAAAAATGAATAAAATAA
The DNA here is from genome assembly GCA_030765085.1 of Allium cepa. NCBI lineage: Eukaryota > Viridiplantae > Streptophyta > Magnoliopsida > Asparagales > Amaryllidaceae > Allium > Allium cepa. The sequence continues at coordinate 570,610,612 of CM060937.1, read as the reverse complement.
TAATTTGCATGATTTTTTTTACTATGATAGAGATCTATTCCACTATAATCGACCAAATATCGTTTTCAAAAATCCAATTTTTTTTAAGACAAATAAAGGAAGAAAAAATAAAATACATACCATTGCGGAGCTGAAAACTGAACACGAATTCTTCTAACATACTAATAAGGATTGAACCCAGTGCTTAAAGTTTACTTATAGTTTTAATTATTTATGCTTTATTTGTAAGAAACCTGATCATTGGAAGAATGAGTGGCCGGACAAGGAGAGACAAATAAGGAAGTAGCATCTTCATCCATGGTAGTGAAGAGTGGAGTTAGTGAGGGAGACATAGATGTTTTGATGGCCATAACATCGGATGTTTCGAATGGGTGCTCGATTTGGGGGCATCTTATCATATGACGCCAAATAAGAATTGCGACAAAGAAGGAAAATTCAATTGTTATGGGTAATGGTATTATTTGCAAGTAGATGGGCATTGATTCCATGTAAATTCGGATGTTTGACGGAGTTGTCCATACTCTCACTAACGTATGCTATATAATGAGACTTCGGAAGTCTCTTTATATTTTTTGGGCAGCTGGATTCTTTAAAATGTAAGATCATTATTGAGAGTGATAGCTTGCAGATTTCGAAGAATGCGTTTGTGGTGACAAAGGATGCTAGGACTCGTGGAGTTTATTTGCTTCACGGAGTGACTATTGAAGGTGAAACTTGTATGGGTGTTAATAATTCTCGTGGCTTGTATGCAAGTAGGTTATATCATTTGGGCTTAGGTCATGTCTTAGAGAAGAGTTTAGACATTCTTCGAAAGAGGGAGATGATCGATGGAGAGAGTTTCAACAAGTTTGAGCTTTGCGAGGAATATGTCATGGGAAAGCAAACTAAAGTATCATTCGGTGAGGGAAAGCTTGATTCGATAAATGTTCGTGAATATGTGCACATGGATGTTTGGGGACAGACACCGGTAGCTTCTTTGGGAGGAACTTGCTATTATATTTCTTTTATTGGTAACTTCTCTCGGAAAGTATGGGTGTATGTAATGAAGGCCAGGTAAGAGACATTTGCAAAGTTCAAAGCATGGAAGGATCTTCTTGAGAATGAGACTGGTAAGTCTTTGAAGTAACTATGTCTGACAATGGCGAAGAGCATGTTTCCAGAAAGTTCTTGGAGTTTTGCAAGCATCATTGTATTCGGATGCATTTTATTACACTGGAAGATCCGCAGTCAAATGATGCTGCGGAGAGGATGAACCATGCTCTACTTAAAAAAGTTGGATGCTTGAGATTGACATCGGGTTTGTCTAAGGGATTTAGGCTGAAGCGTTGTCAACCGCAGTGCATACTGTTAATCAAATTCCATGCTCGGCTATTGGTAAGAAAATTCCGGAGGAAGTGTAGAAGGGAAAGAGCATTGGCTTGAGTTATCTTTGTGTGTTTGGTAGATCAATTTATGTGCATGAATCGATAAATGGTAAGCTTGAGGCTAGAGCTTTCAAGAGGATTTTGCTTGGTTATACGGCGGTATAAAAGGCTATCAGATATGGAATCCGAAAATGAAGAAGGTTGTGAATTCTCGCAATGTTACTTTTGATGAGTCGACTTTGATCAAGGAGAATGAGAGCTCATCATATGTTTCGGATTTGGTTCATGGTGAATCAAAGGAGAAGGAAGTTGTTTCCATCTTTCGTCCAAGGAGTAGAGTAGTTGGAGATGCTTGTGAGGAGGAAGAATTTGATCTTACATCACATAGTCTACATGCTGCCTCTAGTAGTGTTGGTGATGTGCATGATTCTAGATGGAATTTGTTCAAGGTGGAGTCGAAAGGAGTTTGGATGATATTATTGCTACTTGGGTGGGTCGACGTGCTATATAGCCGCCCGATGGATATGGTGATTGGAACTATCTTAGCTTTTTTCATAATTCGGACTATGTTCTTCATGTAGTCCAAGACGAGCTGAGGGACCTTGATGATGTCATAGATTCGAGTGATAAATTGAATTGGATTTGTGCAATGGAGGAAGAGATGCAATCTTTGATGAAGAATCAAACTTGAGATTTGGTTCCATTTCTGAAGAAAACCGGGCTATAGGGTGCAAATGGATATACAAGGCGAAAGACGATGAAAGATACAAAGCTAGATTAGTGACTAAAGGATTCGCATAAAGGAAAGGTTCGCATTGGTTATGAGACATACTTCAATTCGGATATTACTTATCATAATTGTTATTCACGACTTGAAGTTGGAGCAACTTGATGTGAAAACCATCTTCTTGCATGGTGACTTGGATGAAAGCATCTGTATGGAGCAACTGGAAGGTTTCGTTTTAGATGGTAAGTCAAATTTGGTTTGCAAGTTAAAGAAATTAAATATGGTTTAAAAAACCACCTAGACGATGGTACAAGAATTTGATCGTTTTATGCTTGAAAATGGTTTTAATAGAAGTATCAAAGGTGCTTGTGTTGTTTCGAGAGGTAGAAAAATGATTATTGGATGTATTTACCCTTTTTGTGGATTCTGGTTTGTCGAAGGTTTGTGCATCGTTGGCTGCATTTTGGTGTCGGGTGGTTCCTATATGGAGGTCGCAACAGTAGCAATGATGAGGGCAAGAGGAGCGGGTTCAGTTTTGATAGAGGACGGAAGGTGTGGGTTTTATAGTTCGGGCAAGTCGAGTTTGGTTAGAGCGACGCGTTGGCAAAGACTGATTGGAGAATCGTTGAGTATTTCTCCGTATCACTACAATTGTGTACGGCTATGATTGGGTTGCTGTGTTTCACTGTGCACAGTTGATAAGGAGGAAGGAGAAGATTGTTAATTTGGGTTAAGTAAAGTAATTAGTGTTATTTATTTAATTAATTAAATTAAAATCTTATAAATCAGATAACTTTTGCATATGAGGTCGGATTCAAACATCGTTCTTTTATGGACTTGTAGCGACGATGGCTACACAATGGAGTTAGTTTGGTGGGATTTGAATCTTGTTTGAGTTTATTATAAAATCGAACGACCGTTTGGTTTTAGTCCAAATCGGAACGCTTCGGTGGAAATTGGAATCAATGTGAGTTTAACTCACACTCAATTGTACTTATCATATCTATGATGCTATAAATTATTAATGATTGCTTAGATGTTAGTTAAATTGTTTGATTGATTATTTGATTGAATTTTCAATTGGAAAATGCATGACATATTATTTTGATTTTAATGAACTCATACGATTATATATTTATTATCCGTAACCATTGTTTTGCAGGGAAAATTTGTAGACAGACCTAAGAGGTTTCTTACCAATAATTATATATTTACATCCTTATGATGTTATATTGATGTTTAATTGAAATAAATCTTGATATTCCATTTAAATTGTTTAAATGTCATCGTAGCAATGTTCGCTATACTGTCGGTTATCGACTTTCATTCCCGAAACCCCATTGTATGTTTTTGAACTCGAACTTATGTTTTCACTAAACAGAATTTTAAAATTCATTAATCATTTTTTATTGATGATAATTTAAAGTAATTAATCATTTAACTAATGATTTTGAAATTATTTAACCAATTTAATTAATGGTGTTTAACATTGGTTTATCTTTTGATTTAAATGAGACTGGATTTAATTTATCATTTTAACTAATGATTATTTGAATTCAATTAATTATTTTAATTAATAATATTTGAAATTAATAATAATTTTGATTAATGATATTTATAAGTAATCAATCATTTTAATTAATAATATTTGATTTTAATAAATCATCCTTATTTCTAATATTTAAATGTAATTAATTATTTTAATTAATGATTTTTGAAATTCATTAATCTATTTGATAAATGAGATTTGAACTTTAATTAATCATTTTAATAAATGATTGTTTTAAATTTAATTAATAATTTTAACTAAAGATTTTTGAAGTTTAGTTAATCATTTTAATTAGTAATGGTATATAGTTAATCAATCATTTTAACAAATGATGTTTTAATTTATAACTTTAGCTAATGATGTTTGAACTTAATTAATCCGATTAATTAACAATTATTGGAACTTAATTTATTTTTTAAATTAATGGCATTCAAATAATATTTAATCATTTTAAGTGCTAATGGTTAAGATTAATCTTTCATTCTAATTAATGATGCTTTGGATTTAATAAACCTTTTTAATTAATGAGATTTAAAGTTAATAAATTGATTTAATAAAAAGTGGTTAAAGTAAATTAAAAAATATAATAAAAGTGTTTTAAGTTAATTAATTTACTTAGTGTTTTTAAAGTTAATAAACTTATTTAATAAAGATTTTAAAGTTAATTTACCTATGATATAAAAGTGTTTGGTAATAATTAACTATTTTATTAGAGATAATGGATTTGTTTATTTAAAAGAGATTACAAATGTGACTTATTATCTTTAGGGATAATTAATATTGTTTTAAATTTAAAGGTATATATATTGTTTTAAAAATAATGGTTTATATATGAGAAAATCCTTTTAAAAGGAATTATTTATAATAAAGCTAAGTGTATATTGTTTGGGGTTTATAGTAAATAATGTTTTAATGACATTTTTTTTTACCTTTGTTTAATAAACTTAGTATTATAAAACTTTTCTTTTGAAAGAAGCCTTTAAAAGGTATATCTAAAAGTGTTTTACCAATATTGTAATATGGAAATCAAGCACAAGTTCAGATTTTAAAAAAGTTCAATTCGATTATGGAAAAGTAATTCCGTAAACGATATCGCTTATATGGAAACGATCCAATCATAGTTTTAACGCTAAAAGTTGAGGCTTGGACTCGTTTCTATCTTGAAGGTTTAAAATTCGTCAAGGCAATGCCTAGAATTAATACTACCTTAACTTGACTGGCTTCATATTCAATCGAGGGATAACACTTGTTTGGAATCGACGAGTAGTGTTGGATATATGATATTTAGTTTCCATATACGGTCGTTTTAATTATCCCCAATAGTTGATTTATTAATTATCGGATTCAGTTTTCTTCATGGTATACCGTCACCTTAAAAACGGTTTGCTGCTCTGAGCTTTGTTATCCTTTGTTGGTAATGGCTAAACCAAAGCACGTGTTTTTGGGGGCCAAGTTATATGGGGTTGCTCCCATTAGGATATTTTCACATCCCATCTAGATGTTAGTGTACCATCACCTTAAAACGGTTAAGATTTGGATGTGAAATATTTGGATTCTCGGTATGGTTTGGCGGGGTCCGGCTTGGAGTTTCCAGGGTTTTCAAGTATATTTCTAGAGGTATACTTCTTTTAAGGGAGATGTACCCTTTTAGTCATTTGTAGGGAATTTTCCTTTCCTTATTTGATTCGAAACTTTGAATCTATTTTTCTTTAAGTGCAATGGGAAGAGTCAACCTCTCTTCGCAGTGTTTAATAATTGGTTTTTATCCATTCTAACAAGTTTGAACCGTTACCTTATTTTTTCCATTCTATCAACTTTGGATTTTGCTTGGATTATTTTCATTCTTTCAAGTTTGGTTTTTAATGCTATTTATGCCCATTCTTATTTGGATTTTTCTCCCGATGTTTATCTATAATCTTGCCTTTATGGATGTTATTCTTACGAGGTATAAACCCATTTCGCATTAGCTGTGTGGTTTCATAGAACTTTAATATGTTTTCCATTATTTGAGTTATCTCACGCTGGTATTTCCAGACTGATTCGAGTGTTATTTTACTATAATGCTTGAGTCAGACCAATTATTTTTTCTAGGTTGACTTTCATGTTATGGAGATCTTAATGAGTTGTTGTAGGATCACCTATCGTATTGATTTATTTTTCATTATATTATATAATATCCATATCAACAATTGTAAGGTCAGGATTTTATAACTATTCAACTGATATGGTTTGTTTTTAACCCTGATTTACTCTGTATTTAGGGTGGCGGCTTTTATTGTCCTCACTATATTATGTGTTGTCGATTTCACTGTGAGATTCTTTTTTTTGTTCTATGTTCTTTTATTTTTATTTACCCTAATAATCCTCCCTTTTGTCGATTGGATGATCGATAATTGAACACAGTGGTGATATTCGATGTCAACTTTCGACGGTCAAAAAGGTGGGTTGTAACATCATATATGTAAATAACATCACAAAAAAAGCAACCATGTGCATGTACAATCAAAAAGTATACCCTGCACTTATTATTCAGTTATGAATCATGTCATATATGATGTAACAATCTCAGTTTTGAGTCAAATTTAATTTGATAATTAATATAAAATTTTGTATTAAACTATGAATTAACTTGAATTTTTCCAAATTAAATAAAACATTTGTTTGTTTATTCATATGTATATACGTATATAAATTGAATATAAATAGAATTTTGGTTTGAAATTCAAGATAAATATCTTATTGATAAATTGGATTTAAAGGAAACCTTATATTTGAAACTAAAATATAATATATGATTGTTTATTAATGTATGTTTAGAATTAAAATCATTTTCAAGAATGAATAAAAGCTTTAAATGTGTGTGTATGTGTATATATATATATATATATATATATATTCATATCTTTTAAAACAAAATAAGATTCATAAAAGGTTTAATGTTATTTCTTTTGAAATTTCATTGTATTAAAAAGTTTGTATATTTAAAGAACATCCTTAATAAAAAAATTGAAAATAATATAAAATTAAAAATATAAAAACATAAGAATATATATATATATATATATTTGATTTTAACAAATGTTAATATGAATTTAAAACATATAAATAAATATAGTTCATATATATATATAAATATAAAAGTAAAAACATAATACATATGTAAATATTTTCTAAAAAGCTATTTAAAGAATTAAATTCAAATGTACACATATTATATATTTATTTATTAATGTTTAATTAAAAATCATATTCTTTACAGTTAGAAATATATATGTAAAAGAAAATAGATTTATTTAAACTGAAAATATGATATAAAAAATTTATTTATAATATAATACATATGTTAAGTTATAAAACATAAGAGATAAATTAATTCACAAATTATAAAATGAAAAGGTTTAAAACACAATTTATAAATTAATTTAAACAAGGACTTAAACATAAAATTGCTTGTGTTTACAAGTGTAGAAAAATTAATATTATATATTAATAACATGAATTTACAAGTGTAAATAAATTATCATGCAAACTTACATATGGCATTATTTTCTTTTAATTTTTTATGAAATAGATAAAATAGACATTAAAGTTATATATATCATAAACTTCTTCTTCTCTCATTTGGTTCAAAACTAAAGAAAAGCAAATGCAAAAACCTGAAAATAAACTGAAAATAAAATCAAACTCAAAACAAAAAAAATTAAAGATCAGATTCAAAATCAAACTTGAAACAAAGCATTCCAAGAACAAAATTAAAACCTGTTTCAAGCTAAGGCTAAGCAAATTCAAGGATCAAGCAAGTTTCAAGATCATTTCAACAAATCAAAGTACAGATCAGATCAAACTCAGGAAATCTGAAATTACAAACCCGAGACAAATTTCAACTCAACCAAATTTCAACCGAGCAAGCTAACGAGGCAAAGATCAAGCAAGATAACAAAACATAATCAAAGCCTCCAGATATTCAAATTCAAATTACATTTCCAGGCTCAAGTTTTACCTGTTCTTCAATTCCAGGTCCTCTGTCTTTCATTACCAGGTGAGGGAACACACTTATATTTTGTTGTTTTTTGGATACTTGATGTATGATAAAAAAAATTGCTTGATTTGTTGCCTGCGTGCTAGTATATGGATGTAAATATGTATGTGCATGCAGGCAAAAACATGCCTCTGTTTATACATGACAGGTTTGATAAATCTGTTCAAAAATTCATATCACCCAAAAGGAATCAATATTAGGCTTTAATCTCTATATAAAATTTGTTTGTACTTGTAAAATTAAAATTTTAGAAATAGTCTCAAGCATTTATATTAAGCAATTATTTTTAAAATAAGAAACCACGGTGAAAATCATATTATGTCAAAATTTGATCGTCATAAATTCGTGTTTAAAGTTCATAACCATATTCGAATTAGCCAATGATGAATTTAGATAAAGATTTCAAAAAATTTAGGTAAGTAAATCATGTGAATTCTCGGGTTGAACATAAAATACATTTTTGTCGAGCTCCGACGATCGATATAAAGTTGAGTTTCGAGCTTGATGTCAAAGGAAGTTCAGGTGATGGAATTTATAGGAAAAATGATCGTTGACTTTTTTAAATGATCGTGGAGGTTGATCGATGAGATTATAGGACTTAAGGGCATATTTTTTGTCAGCGTCATTCTCGAATTAATTTCATTTTCAATGGTGGAACAGGGTGGATCGGACCCAGGGGAAACAAAGCTCGGGGTTCTAGCGAAGTTGTGTGTTCAATGGCGTTGACTCTAGATCGACGGGGCAAATGGGAATTTCATCGGAAGGGTTGGGTTCGAGGAGGAATCAATTAGTTCGATCTCGATTTTCAGATGGATTCATAAAACTGGATGGACGAGTGAGTCAGGGTGATCATCGGTGATGTATTGGCAACGGCGAGGTCGATCGGACTAGTTTCGATCATCGGTGCAAGTGCACGTGAGTGTTCGTGTATCTAGGAAGTTTGGGGATTGGAGAAGAAAGTGTAGCTCGAGTTTGCTCTCGTGAAAATGGGGTGGTGGCTTGGGTTTGTAACCGAATCATTCACATGATAACAGTTTTTATTTTTATTCTAAATCATAACAAATTCAAGTTTTAAAACTAAAACAAAATCAAAGAAAAAAATTCGGGGATTTTAGTGTTTAGGTCGAGTGTTTTAGCTTTGGGCCTAGGTATTTATAATGATAATTTTTAAATTTTAAATAAATCAAGTTTTTTTAAGGTTTGTGTAAATAAATAAGTTTTCAAAATATTATGAATTAGATCTTCCAAAATAAGATTATTAATAAAGTTTTATACAAGTTTCCAAAGACTAAATTTTAAAGATAAATTGTTTTAAAATTGTTTTGGTTATAAAATTTTATACTTGGTTAGTTCTGTAATTAGTTCCTAAATGTTTTTCAAACAAAGTTTAATAATGTAACTAATTAATAGTTAATTACTTAATGAATAATTTATCAATATGATGGATCATTAATGAAACTATTTAAAAAATAATTACTTAATATAGTTAATTAAGGATAAATCACCTAATGAAATTTAAATTAAGTATAATTAAAGTACAATTACTTAGAGTAAGTAATCAAGAATAATTACTTAATTAAAGGATTATTACTTAATGCAATTAATTAAAGTAATTGATTAAAGGATAATTAATTAATTATAATTAAGGTTAATTACTTGGTAATAAAAGGTTAATTAAGTAGTATAATAAATTAAGGTGATAAATAAATGGATAATTTGTTAATGTGATTAATTAAAATATAATTAATCAATAAGGTTAATTAATTATTTAAGGATAACTAATTTATGTAAGTAATTAAGGGATAATTAATTACTTAAATATTATTACTTAATTAAAAGTAATTAATTAATGATTAAAGTTGATTAATCAAGTGATTAAAGGATAATTGCTCAATGTAATTAATTTATGATTTATTAATATAAGTAATTAGGGATAATTAGTTATTGTACTTAATTAGGATTGTTAATTAAATGGTAATTAATTAAGGGTTAATTACTTATCGTAACTAATTAAGGATAATTAAATAATTAAAGGTTAATTATTTAATGATTAAAGGTTGATTTATTTATTAATTAAGGTTAATTAATTAATAATTAAAGGTTGATTAATTTATTATTAAAGATTAATTAATAAATAATTAAAGGATAATCAATTAAAATGGTTTGTAATCAGTTAATGTTAGTTAACCAAGATTAGTAATTTATTCATAAGTAATTAATCTAATTTAAATTTATCAGATGATTAATTAGTTTTACTTATGGATGTTTGGATTGTATTGAATGCTTTGAATTGTTTGATATCCCTGATATGTGATGTTCTATGATTTGATTGAGCTATGAACTGCGATTTATTTAACTGTGATGAATTTACGTATTTCTTTATCTGTGAATGAAAGATAAGTGTTATAAGATTATGCCATTTATCAATATTGTTGTGCTTGAATTGATGATGATTGTGTTATTGTATTGTTGTGTGTAAAACCGTTGAACCACACCACACACACACAAATATGATTTTCACGGGAAATCGGTTAAGTCACAGATATTTTGAATGTAATATTATTTTATTCAACATTGTTTTAAAGGTTGAGTTTTAAATCCAAAATGCTTTAGAAATAAAATTGGGCTGAATATGAAAAGCTTTTGAAAAGGAAGTTTTGAATTTGAAATTTAGTTTAAATGTAATATGTCTTGTTTAAGTTTTGAAATTGTTTTGGAAACTATGATTTGAAAGTGGTGATACAAGTCATAATATATATATATATATATATGGATTTTAAACCATTTTTGAAGTAACTTAAAAAGTATTATTTTGGGAATTTAAATTTAATCCAAGTTCATATTTTGAAAGGCTTTAATTTGAGCAAATGAAATCTGATTTTCCCGAAATGAAAACTATTTGTTTTCAAATGATAATGGCTTTGATATAACGAAGGAAATTCCAATTTTTGTTGAAAGGATTTCAAATTTGAAATTGAAATAGTTCTGAAAGCTATGAATGAATCTTTGTGAAATATTTGGTGAACTTTGTTTTCAAACAAAAGAGGACCTCAAAAATAGATCTTTTGTTTAAATATTATGAATGAATCTTTGTAAAAGATTTGGTGAATCTTGTTTTTAAATTGAGTGGATCTTAAAGGTGTGTCTTTTTGTATAAAAGATTAAAAGTGGAAAATTGTTTTAAACCATTTGAAGAAAGGTTTTGGGTAATAAGTTGTGACTTAACTAAGATCCCAATATATCCATATGGTTTTAAAATTACGCGCTCATTATTCAGTTTAGCCGGGAGAGGACTTTATGTCATAAAACCCATTCCGAATAATGATATGACGAAATGGATAGCATTTGAAGACCGGCGGTGAAGACTGGGTATTTTCGAGAACAAAAGGAATACCTATCGAATGTCTCTACACTATGTCACGCCGGTATAGAGATCTCCATATGTGATGGGGAGTCCGGTCGGGATTGTGAATACCCGGATTGCAAGGGCTTCTTTTGAAGTGCCTTCGGTTCTGTTCGAAGCCGGAACAGACTTGTATGGAATTGTGTCTGACGTTACACTTTGAGATGTAAAGCTGGTTTCTATCAAATACATTTCTATTTGGTGGCAGAGAATTTAGTTTCTTAGCTTAACACCCTTCTCTGAGACGTATGAGCTTGGAGGTTATATAGTTGATGGTTACTAGTGATACATTCCCAATTTGGTAATGTGGCATGCTAAGTGCTGCTGATCGTTTTTTGATCAAAGCATGGCTTTTATGAAAAGCGTAGCTTTGTGGACGAGACATCGTCGAATCTTACACAGCGAAAATGGTCGAAACAGGAAGAATGCGGCACAGTTATAAAGGTCGTGCCCTTTAGGGTATGTCCATTTCCTTTTGGATAAAAGTGGTATCATGGTATGGAGCCCAGATACAAAACTTATGTGGTTACTGCAAATTTTTGCTTTGTGGTTGTTGGTGTTGAGAGCTCCAGATAAAGGTCGATGACGACTGGGAGATGGCATTACTCGTGACTATTAGCTACCTAGTTATAGAGGTAACCCGTTCTTGTGTTGGCAGAGAGCTGGTTAAGTTCTCGAGGCGCCCTACCAGAGGCATACCTATGTGGCATAAGATGTTCCTTAGCCTGACTATTTGTTGGAAATCCAAAGAAATAATACACGGCCTATACGTTTTTAGTTGTATAGCCTGCCATGGAATGTGGCGGTAACCTGCTATTGAACATGGTAGCTATAGTAGGCATACTACGAAATATGTATGCTGGCTAAGATTAATATTATACTTTCGAAATGTTTTCTGCACTATGCACTAATAATAATATCAAAAATATTATTGCGTATCAAGCATGTTTGACTATCATAAGGAGAAATCTCCTCTAATTGTGCGTTTTCATTGTGTGTGTGGCGGGAGGCCTTATGGTAGTTTCATTTTCCAAAAAGCATTGCGGATTTCTTTTTAAATTCTTTTTGGTTTGTTTTCTTTGTTCAAATAAACTGTTTTTATTTGCTCACACCAGTCCCATGACTGACCTGGAGTTTATTATTCCCCTTCTAAACTTTAGGTACCTACAATTTTCCAGACAGGCAATCTAGAGTCAGATTTTCAAACAATTAGCTAGTTGACGTAGACTTGGTAGCCATCAGTCTTTGGCAATCTTCGGAATCTATGGTTTGGCAATCACATTTGGATCGAGTTTGCTTCACTTTAGCATTGATGGTGGTTTGAGTTCTTGGATTGGAGTCTTTGAAGCTTTGGCATTAAAGTTATCTTCCCGCTGCTGGTGTTATCTCTTCTGCTGTTGCTATTATTCTTCCCTGTTATCTTGTATCTCTGATATTGATAGTCATTTGTATCAATGTGTTGCATTAAATATTGTATATCAATAAAATCATTCATTTCTTTTTCCTCTGTGTTTTTGAACTTAATGTGTTATAAGTTCCGATGAACCAAATTCGACATTTGAATCCGCGGCATTTGAATACGGGTGATGTATTCGGGTGTCGATTTTCAAAGGTCGAGTCAGGGTCTTTAAAATTGGTATCAGAGCTGAAGGTTGAGTAAGAACTTTATCTCAAGAGTATAACACATTAGGTGAATCATTAGAGATAAGGTTATATATTCCCTAGAATGAGTATATCCCTAAGATATCTTGTCTATATGCCTAAGTAAATTCTCTTACTATTCACTGATAGTAAGTATGAGTGCAAGAAGAGGACGAGGTAGGGGACATGGGAGTACCACTATAAATGGTCGATGCCCTACAACAACAAAGAAAAAACCTTTTTCTATCAATCTCTTTTGAGCATCATCCGATATCAATTCTTGGATGGCTTTGTGGCAGCTACAAGAAGAAGTTTTGGTATGATGGTGGCCCTGCGAACCTTTATAGAAAAGTCCCTGTTTCATATATTTTTCACCAGTTTTCTACCAGTTTTCGATTTTTAACATTAATAAATTTGAAATTTTATTTGAGATAAATTGGTAAAAAAAATATGAAGTTAAATTGAATTGTATCCGTTTGTCTATTCTTTGGGGTCTCAATACTACGAACGGTTAGTTATCCCTTCCAACTGACCAATGCCTTGCATATTTCATAGACCAGATGACCCGAGTCTTTTGTAAATTATTGAATGAGTTCGTTCTCATATTTGTTGATGATATTCTGATTTGGTAAGCCAAATGTAGAATAAATATTCAGCGTAATCAGGAAAGCTATATCTTCGTATATTTATTTGTTCTTTGGTTGTCCCCTTGTCTAGCTAATTTCGAGGATGAAATTTTCTTAAGGGGAATCTGTAACGATCCTGGTTTTGATTCAAATTTAAATACATAATTAATATAAAATTTGGTATGAAAGTGTGAATTAATTTGAATTTTTCCAAATTACATTTATTTGTTTATTCGTATATGTGTGTGTGTGTGTGTGTGTGTGTGTGTATAAATTGAATATCAATTGGATTTTTGTTTGAAATTCAAGATAAATATCTTATTGATAAATTGGATTTAAAGTAAACTTTATATTGAAACTAAAATATAATATATGATTGTTAATTAATATATGATTAGAATTAAAATCATTTCAAGAATGAATAAAAGCTTTAAAAGTGTGTATATATATATATATATATATATGTAAGTATTCATATCTTTTGAAATTAAATAAGACATATAAAAGGTTTAACGTAATTTCTTTTGAAATTTCGTTTGTATTAAAAAGTTTGTATATTTAAAGAACATCATTAACAAAAATTTTGAAACTAATATAAATTTAAAAATATAAAAACATAAGAATATATATATATATATATATATATATATATATATATATATGATTTTAACAAATGTTAATATGAATTTAAAAACATATAAATAAATATAGTTTGTATATATGGAAATAAAAAGGTAAAAACATTAAACATATGTAAATATTTTCTAAAAAGTTATTTAAGGAATTAAATTCAAATATATACATATTATATATCTATTTATTGATGTTTAATTAAAAATCATATTCTTTACAGTCATAAATATATATGTAAAACGAAATAGATTTATTTAAATTGAAAATATGATATAAAAAATTTATTTATAATATAATACATATGTTAAGTTATAAAACATAAGAGATAAATTAATTCACAAATTATAAAATGAAAAGGTTTAAAACACAATTTATAAATTAATTTAAATAAGGACTTAAACATAAAATTGCTTGAGTTTACAAGTGTAGAAAAAATAATATTACATATTCACAAGTGTAACATGAATTTACAAGTGTAAATAAATTATCATGCAAACTTACATATGGCATTATTTTCTTCTAATTTTTTTTATGAAGTAGATAAAATAGAAATTAAAGTTATATATATCATAAACTTCTTCTTCTCTCATTTGGTTCAAAACTAAAGAAAAGCAAATGCAAAAACCTGAAAATAAACTCAAAATAAAATCACAGTAAAAAAAAAAGTCAAAGATCATATTCAAAATCAAACCTGAAACAAAGCATTCTAGTTCAAGAACAAAATTAAAACCTGTTTCAAGCTAAGGCTAAGCAAATTCAAGGATCAAGCAAGTTTCAAGATCATTTCAATAGATCAAAGTACAGATCAGATTAAACTCAGGAAATCTGAAATTACAAACCTGAGACAAATTTCAACTCAACCAAATTTCAACTGAGCAAGCTAACAAGGCAAAGATCAAGCAAGATAACAAAACAAAATCAAAGCTTCCAAATTTTGAAATTCAAATTACATTTCCAGGATCAAGTTTTACCTGTTCTTCAATTCCAGGTCCTTTGTCTTCCATTACCAGGTGAGCAAACACACTTGTATTTTGCTGTTGTGTTGGGTACTTGATGTATGATATAAGAATTGCTTGATTTGTTGCCTGCATGCTGGCATATAGATGTAAATATGTGTGTGCATGCAGGCAAAAACATGCCCCTGTTTATACATGACGGGTTTGATAAACCTGTTCAAAAATTCATACCACCTAAAAGGAATCAATATTAGGCTTTAATCTCTAAATAAAATTGTTTGTACTCGTCAAATTCAAATTTTAAAAATAGTCTCAAGAATTTATATTAAGCAATTATTTTTAAATAAGAAATCATAGTGAAAATCATATATATGTCAAAATTTGATCATCATAAATTCGTGTTTGAAGTTCATAACCATATTCGAATTAGCAGATGATGAATTTAGATGAAGTTTTCAAAAAATTTATGTAAATAAATCATGAGAATTCTCAGGTTGAACACAAAATACATTTTTGTCAAATTCCGACGATCGATATAAGGTTGAGTTTCGAGCTTGATGTCAAAGGAAGTTCAGGTGATGGAGATTACACGAAAAATGATCGTTGATTTTTTTTAAATGATCGTGGAGGTTGATCGATGAGGTTGTAGGGTTTGAGGGCATATTTTATGTCAGCGTCGTTCTCGAATTAATTTCATTGTTAATGGTGGATCGGGATGGATCAGACCTAGGGGAAAAGGAGCTCGAGGTTCTAGCGAAGGTGTGTGTTCATCGGCGTTGACTCTGGTGGACTAGATTGACGGGACGAGCGAACTTTATCGGAAGGGTTGGGTTCCAAGAGGAATCAATTAGATCGATCTTTATTTTCAGATGGATTCGTAAAACTGGGTGGCCCGGTGAGTCAGGTTGATCATCGGTGATGTATAGGCAACGGCGAGGCCGATCGGAGTAGTTCCCGATCATCGGTGCATGTGCATGCGAGTGTTCATGTATTTGGAAGTTTGGGGATCGGAGAAGAAAGTGTATCCTCATGTTTGCTCTCGTGAAAATGGGGTAGTAGCTTGGGTTTGTGACCGAGTCGTTCACATGATAACGGTTTTTTATTTTTATTCTAAATCATAAAAGATTCAAGTTTTAAAACCAAAAAGAATTCAAATAATTTTCTTTAGGGATTTTAGTGTTTGGCTCGAGTGTTTTAGCTTTGGGTCTAGGCATTCGTAATGATAATTTTTAAAATTTAAATGAATCAAGTTTTTTTAAGGTTTGGGTAAATAAATAAGTTTTCAACAGATTATAAATTAGATCTTCCAAAATAAGATTATTAAACAAGTTTTATACAAGTTTTCCAAGACTAAATTTTAAAAATAAATTGTTTTAAAATTGTTTTGGTTATAAAATTTTATGCTAGGTTAATTCTGTAATTAGATCCTAAATGTTTTTCAATCAAAATTTAGTAATGTAGCTAATTAATAGTTAACTACTCAATAAATAATTTATCAATATGATAGATCATTAATTAAAGTAATTAAAGAAATACTCAATATAGTTAATTAGGGATAAATCACCTAATGAAATTTAAATTAAGTATAATTACTTAATTATTAAAGTACAATTACTTAGAGTAAGTAATCAAGAATAATTACTTAATTAAAGGATTATTACTTAATGTAATTAATTAAAGTAACTGATTAAAGGATAATTAATTAATTAATAATTAAGGTTGATTCCTTTGCAACAAAAGGTTAATTAATTAGTGTAATAAATCAAGGTGATAAATAAATGGATAATTTATTAATGTGATTAATTAAAAGATAATTGATCAATAAGGTTAATTAAAGGTTAATTAATTATTTGAGGATAACTAATCTATGTAAGTAATTAAGGGATAATTAATTACTTAAATATAATTACTTAATTAAAAATAATTAATTAATGATTAAAGTTCATTAATCAAGTGATTAAAGGATAATTACTCAATGTAATTAATTTATGATTTATTAATATAAGTGATTAGGGATAATCACTTATTGTAATCAATTAAGGATAATTAATTAAATGGTAATTTATTAAGGATTAACTAATTATTCTAATTAATTAGGTACAATTAATTTAAAGGATAATTAAATAATTAAAGGTTAATTATTGATTGATTAAAGGTTGATTTATTTATTAATTAAGGTTAATTAATTAATAATTAAAGGTTGATTAATTTATTATTAAAGGTTAATTAATAAATATTTAAAGAATGATTAATTAAAATGTTTTGTAATTAATTAATGTTAATTAACCAGTATTAGTAATTTATTCATAAGTTATTAATTTGATTTAAATTTATCAGATGATTAATTGATCTTACTTGTGGATATTTGGACTGTATTGAATGCTTTGAATTGTTTGATATCCCTGATATGTGATGTTCTATGATTTGATTGAGTTATTAACTGCGATTTATTTAACTGTGCTTGAATTTACGTATTTCTTTATATGTCAATGAAAGATAAACGTTATACGATTATACTGCTTATCAATAATGTTGTGCTTGAATTGATGATGATTGTGATATTGTATTGTTGTGTGTGAAACTCCTGGTCCACACCACACACATACACTAATATGAATTTCACGGGAAATCGCTTAAGTCACAGATATTATGAATGTAATATTATTTTATTCAAAATAGTTTTAAAGGTTGAATTTTAAATCCAAATGGTTTTGGAAATAAAATTGGGTTGAATATGAAAAGCTTTTGAAAAGGAAGTTTTGAATTTGAAATTTAGTTTAAATGTAATACGTGATGTTTAAGTTTTGAAATTATTTTGGAAACTATGGTTGGAAAATGGTGATACAAGTCATAATATATATATATATATATATATATATATGTATGTATGTATGTATGTATGGATTTTAAACCATTTTTGAATAATTTAAAAGTATTATTTTAGGAATTTAATTTTAACCCAAGTTTATATTTTGAAAAGCTTTAATTTGAGCAAATGAAATCAGATTTTCCCGAAACGAAAACTTTTTGTTTTCAAATCATAATGGCTTTCATATAACGAAGGAAATTCCGGTTTTTGTTGAAACGATTTCAAACTTGAAATTGAAATAGTTTTGAAAGCTATGAATGAATCTTTGTGAAATATTTGGTGAACTTTGTTTTCAAACAAAAGAGGACCTCAAAGATAGATCTTTTGTTTAAATATTATGAATGAATCTTTGTGAAAGATTTGATGAACCTTGTTTTTAAATGAAGAGGACCTTAAAGGTGTATCTTTTTGCTTAAAAGATTAAAAGTGAAAATTTGTTTTAAACCATTTGAAGAAAGGTTTTGGGTAATAACTTGTGACTTAAATAAGATCCCAATATATCCATATGGTTTTAAAATTAAGCGCTCATTATTCAGTTTAGCCGGGAGATGACTATATGTCATAAAACCCATTTCGAATAATGATGGGATGAAATAGATAGCATTTAAAGACCGACGGTGAAGACCGGGTATTTTTGAGAACGAGAGGATTACCGATCGAATGTCTCTGCACTGAGTCGCACATGTATAGAGATCTTCATATGTGATGGTGTGTCTAATCGAGATTGTGAATACCCGAATTGCAAGAGCTTCTTTTAAAGTGCCTTCGGTTCTGTTCGAACCCGGAACAGACTTTTATGGATGTTTGTCTGACGTTACAATTTGAGATGTAAAGCTGGTTTCTTTCAAATACATTTCTGTTTGGGGGTGGAGAATTTATTCTCTTAGCTTAACACCCTTCTTTAAGACTTACAAGCTCAATGATTATGTAGTTAATGGTTACTAGTGATACATTTCCAATTTGGTAATGTGGCATGCTAAATGCTGCCGATCATTTTTTGGTCGAAGCATGACCTTTATGAAAAGCGTAGCTTTGTGGACGAGACCTCGTCGAACCTCACACCCCGGAAATGGTCAAAACAGGAAGAATGCGGCAAGGTTATGAGGGTCGCGCCCTTTAGGATATGTCCATTTCCTTCTGGATAAAAGTGGTATCATGATATGGAGCACATATACTTAACTTATGTGGTTATTGCAAATTTGTGCTTTGTGGTTGTTGGTGTTGAGAGCTCTCGAATAAAGGTCGATGATGACCGGGGGATGGCACTACTCGTAATAGTTAGTTACCTAATTACAGAGGTAACCCGGCCTTGTGTTGGCAGAGAGATGGTTAAATTCTCGGGGGCGTACCTCCAGAGGCGTACAAATGTGGCATAAGAAGTTCCTTAGCCTGATCATTTGTTGGAAATCCAAAGAAACAATATGCGCCCTGTACGGTTTTAGTTGTATAACCTGCCACGGAATGTGGTGGTAACCTGCTATTGAACATGGTAGCTATAGTAGGCATACTACGAAATGTGTATGCTAGCTAAGATTAATATTATATTTTCAAAATGTTTTTTGCACTATGCACTAATAATAATATCAAAAGGATTTTGCGTATCAAGCAGGTTTGACTATCATAAGGAGAAATCTCCTCCAATTGTGCTTTTGCATTGTGTGTGTGGCGGGAGGCCTTATAGTAGTTTCATTTTTCAAAAAGCATTGCGGATTTCTTTTAAATTCTTTTTGGTTTGTTTTCTTTGTTCAAATAAACTATTTTTGTTTGCTCACACTAGTTCCATGACTGACTTGGAGTTTATTGTTCCCTTTTTAAACTTTGGGTGCCCACAATTTTCCACACAGGCAGCTTAGAGTCGGATTTTCAGATAATTAGCTAGTTGATTTAGACTCGGTAGCCTTCAGTCTTTGGAAATCTTCGAAATCTTGGTTTGGCAATCGCATTTGTATTGAATTTGCTCCACTCTAGCATTGATGGTGGTTCGAGCTTCTTGGTTTGGAGTCTTTGAAGGTTTGGCATTAAAGTTATCTTTTCGCTGCTGATGTTATCTCTTCTGCTGTTGCTATTATTCTTCCGCTTTTATCTTGTATCCATGATATTGATAGTCATTTGTATCAATGTGTTGTATTAAATATTGTATATCAATAAAATCATTCATTTCTTTTTCCGCTGTGTTGTTGTACTTAATGTGTTATAAGCTTCGGCGAGGCAGATTCGACATTTGAATATGCGGCTTTTGAATACAGATGATGTATTCGGTGTCGATTTTCGAAGGTTGAGTCAGGGTCGTTAAATATGAATTCAAATTAAATGTACTTTATATTTACAATCAGTCGTGAACCATGTCAAGCAATCATTTCTCATCCATTCAATCATTACCGAATCTCTTGTTTTAGGTTTTCATTGTTAAGTTATCATTAACTTATTTAGTGATTACCTCCCTAGGCTTATCTATCACTAAATCATCTTTTCTTGAACAATGTCATCTGATGAAATGGCCACTCATTCCACCAATGGAAGCCACCCTGACTAGAGCCACCCTGAATGTGATGCCCCACCTCTATACTCACGCTAGTCAAGGACACTACGGGGTAATACCGTCAACTAACGTGAAGATTAAGGCTGTTGAGGAGCGACCATCCGTGTGATTGCTTTGTGCGAGTACTGATATGTCAGGTAGTGTAACAAGCATTTCATTTTAAGAGGAAATCCAACATATCAAGTACTAACTAAAAGCTACTACACAGTGCCTATGTGGACTTCGGAAACAAATATAAAATAAGCATAACACAAAAGAGTCACAGATATCCATATCACAAAGGCGGAAACAGATATGAATATAATATATAAAAGTGTACATCAGAGTAGTGGTCATACAAGATCCACAATACCACAAAACAATAGACACAAGTGCTAGACAAAAGAATATGCATACATCAAAGAGTCTCTATCTCGAATGTATAATAGGAAAAACTACTAAACTAGAGTAGTTAGCCAAAAGTCAAATGATGGTCTCAGATAAGAAGTCAAACATAAGCACCTATAACATCTCGGTCTGAACCGAGTACTATTTAATAAGAAAACAATAAACGGATCAGTCTAGCTATAAATATCAGATATATGAGATAGGACACGAGATATGACAAAAATGTATGATAACAATAATGTCATACCGTGATAAGTATACATTTAATAACAACAAAAATCACATTATATCTCTAGAAATCTCAAACACACAAAAGAATGTCATATTCTTTATTTTATTCACCAAACCATAGATATTGACAAACATATTAATGCCAATCGAAAAAATTGGTGAAACACAAATTCTAAAAATCATCAATTAGAAATCCAGAAATTAAAAGGGGGAGGCCTATCACAAACGGAAGTATGAAAACTCACTAATACGTGCATCGCAAACGGGTTGCTAACCCATGGTCGCTAACCAAAGAGCCGATACAACGACGTAGTACAATAATGGCATGCTCGAGGAACCTAAAACTCGAATAATTCGGAACAACGACGCAGTACATTAACGGTACGTCCGATGAGCCAAACTCCATAAAAGAACATAGGTCGCTAGCCCATAAAAACGAGTCGAAACTCCAAAGAACCTATAGGTCGTTAGCCTATAAAAAGAAATAAGACGAAACTCATTAAAACGAGGTACAGTCCCCTACCTGGACAAAGAGACATCGCATAACGCTATTCTAAACCGTAAAACGATCAACAAGAAGTGTAGATTATATTAAGCTAGTAAATAAATGAGTTTAGCTTCATGTCCTATAACCACTAGCTTAACTTAAATATTTACAACAAATTGTAGTTTCCCACTCGAAAATTATCACAAGAGTTTCAATCGAACAATTCTAAGAATTAATGGACAAGGTAAACGAAGGCGTTTCATACCACTTGTTTTGCTAAGCCATTTAATTAGATTTCTCATACGAAGGAGGTAAAGGTTTGTATATACTAATAGGTTGGAAAATGGTTTTACAAACAAGCTTCATATTAAAATTAGAGTTGAAATCGTCTTTGTGAAAGACTTTGGATATTTACTACTAGTATAAAAACCTTTGTATTTTAAAGTGACAAAAACCATAGAAATGATTGTAGAAACAATCAATCACCAAAAATTCACCTTCGAAGATGTGAACCAAATCCATAGAAATCGATACAAAATCCATCAAAATAGATATTCCTACAAATCCCAAAAAAGGAGTTATCAAAGTCAATAAAAGTGACAACAACTAATTGGATCAACAAGAATCGATTTAAAATTGGAAATCCACACCAAAAGGCAAAATTGGCTGAGTGAAGCAGGTTCAATCGACTGAACCCTGTAGTCAGTCGACTGATTCTGTGCCTGGAAACTTTCGGTTTTCAGGTTCAGTCGACTGAACTAGGGTGGTCAGCCGACTGTTTCTGAACCTCGAAACTTTCGGTTTCTAGGTTCAGGTTCAGTCGACTGAACTAGAGTGGTCAATCGACTGATACTGGCACAGGAACTTTCTGTTACCAGGTTCAGTCAACTGACCTTACAGTTCAGTCGACTGAACTGTCATTTGCAGTATTTTCATCCTAGCCCCAAAAAAGGGCAAAAATCACACTGGAGGCGATTGAACGAGCAACGGATACCAGGAATTTATACCAAGCGTCTACCCAACCTTATAGGCACTTTGATGCGCCACCAAAAACATGTTCAAACATCCAAAATAGGATTTTTAAAGGTTTTGACTTCAAAACACCAAAATTTGAAAAATTCACCAAATCAATTCAAATCAAAAGCAAATGAACTTGAGTATATGTTAGGAATTCATACCTAACCACAAAGAAAGTTATAGACATAGATGTGAGTTCAAAAGCTCACCTTTTAAACCCAAAAATAATGAAGGAAAAACTTTAAAAACAAGGCAAGATCGATTCCTCTTTACTACACCTCTAGAATCTTTAATCTATTATCAAAGGTGAAGTTTTTCCTAAGTTAGGTTATAGGAATTTCTGAAATTTGAAGAGGGATTGAGATGGAGAAGATGAAGAGGATGCTTACCTAAGCTTCTCTTGGATTTTAAAGCAAGAACTTGAATTTCCTAAGAATATTAGGGCTTAGGAATTTTAATTTCCTCTTCCTCCCCCATTTTTACCTTAGCTTAAGAGTGTTAGGGAATGAAAAGTGGAATGAATGAATAGGAGTGGAGTTGGGTTATTTGTTAGGTTAGTGGGCTGAAACCCAAACCTAAAGCCCTAAATGAAAATGTCAAAATTCTAGCTAACTCCAAACATATCGGTGTTTATACATAAAAAGGTCGCAAACATCGTTTTGAACTCAATGGAAGTTGTCTCGAGTCCTAATCCAAATGTTTGCAAAAAGTGAATTTTCAGACTTAAATCCGACTAACGATGCAATATTTAAATAAAGTATTTAAATATGCAATCGTAAAATATGCGGGTTGTTACAGACTACCCTCCTCAAAGAAATTGCGTCCTCACAATTCGTAAGAAGAAAACAAAGAGCAACAACCATAAAAGCATATCAACACAAAAGAAAATTTGAAATAAGAAGTTCACCTTTAAGGAGCATGAGAGAGTAAGTCTGGATGCGTTCGATCGATGAATTCTCTGGATTTCCAAGAGAAATCCTTAGGATTTGAGGACCATTGAACTTTCACAAGCGGAACATCTTTATTTTGAAGGCGTTTAACCTTCGTAGCAATGATACGAATAACATGTTGTTCATAAGTCAAATTAGGCGACACTTCAATTTCTTCAATAACACCAGACTTAAGAATAGAATCAGAATCCCTAAGCCATTTCCGTAGTTGAGAAACATGTCATAAATAGCAGAAAATTGAGCCCATAATAAAAGGCGACAAGCCATTGAACCAATGCGTTCGGTGATGGGAAATGGACCAATATATCGGGATGCTAATTTTTTCGATCGACTGAAACGCACAACACCTTTCATAGGTGAAACATGAATAAACATAAAATCTCCCACATAAAATTTCAAATTCCTTCTTCAATTATCTACATAGGATTTTTGTCTACTTTGAGCTTCTTTCATCCTATGACGAATAAGGTCAATCTTTTCTATGGCATTACGAATAAAATCTGGACCTAAAACCAGTTTCTCACCGGCCTCAAACCAACAAGAAGGAGACCGACGTTGCCTTCAATAGAGTACCTCGAAAGGTGCTATACCAATACTAGATTGGAAGCTATTATTATAGGAAAACTCAACAAGAGAAATATGATCTTCCCAACTTCCACCAAAATCAAGAATACATGCACAAAGGAGATCTTCGAGAGTTTGATTTACACGCTCGGTTTGTCCATCAGACCGAGGATGATAAGCGGTGCTAAAATTAAGCTTCGTTCCCAAAGCTTTCTGAAGACTCTTCCAAAATCCACTAGTAAACAATGGATTACGATCGCTAATAATAGAAGTAGGAACTCCATGCCATTTAACAATTTCTTTAACATAAAGTTTGGCTAAAAAAGGTATGGTCCGATTAGACCGAACGGGAATAAAATAGGCGGATTTCGTAAGTCTATCAACGATCACTTATAAACTGTCATGACCCAAACGAGAACGGGGAAGGCCATCGATAAAGTCCATGGAGACTTGATCCCACTTCCAAATGGGAATGTCCAAAGGTTGCAATAACCCACCGGGCCTTCGATGCTCGCCCTTTATGAGTTGGCAAGTTGTGCAATGCTTAATTAAGTTTGCAATATCAATTTCATTCCATCCCAATAATAAAGTTGCTTCATATCTGCATACATTTTACTACTACCGGGGTGAATGGTAAATTTAGAACGATGAGAATCTTCTAAAATGTCGTTAAGAAGATTACCAATATTTGGCACAACAAGTTTACCGAATTTTCGAATGCCGCCACGAGCATCAATTTCAAAGTCTTTCAAACCATCACTATTTCTATTTCGACAACTTTGGCTAAGAAGAACCAATTTAGAGTCATGCTTTTGAGCTTCAAGAATGCAGTCTAAAAGTGAAAGATGAGCCTCAAGGGTACATAAAACAAGAGATGAACATGAATCAGATTCATGATCTCGAATCTCACATGTGGACGAAGTCTCGAGATCATTCCATTTAGATACCATCATAGAAACAACCGCTTGTTGCTTACGACTAAGGACAACGGCAACACGATTTCCTCTTTTCGGGAGTATAAAGGATATCAGGATCATAAGATGCAAGGAACTCAAGCCAACTTTGTTGATGCAAATTAAGTTCCTTTTGAGAAAATAAACACTTCAATGATTTATGATCGGCGTAGAGAACAAATTTCTCTCCAAAAGATAATGGCGCTAAATTCTAAGGGCGAAAACAATAGCCGCGAGCTCTAAATCATGATTGGCATATCTAGTCTCGGCGGGCTTTAATTGCCTAGAAGCATAAGCAATAATATGTTCCATTTGCATGAGAATGGCCCCCAAACCAACACGACTAGCATCGATATAAACAATAAAGTCTTGGTTCCCTTCGGGAATCATAAGGATAGGAGCATCTAAAAGGAGTTCTTTTAATCTTTGAAAAGAAGCTTCACATTTATCTGACCAAATGTATTTGACTCCTTTTTTTTCAAACTAGTAATAGGCACGAAAATTTTAGAAAAGTCTTTTATGAAACGACGGTAATAGCCCTCCAATCCAAGGAAGCTATGAATTTTCGTCACACTCTTCTTTCTCTTCCAATTTTGAATTGCTTCAATCTTTGAGGATCCACTCAAATTCCAGATTCAGAAATAATATGTCCGATAAATTCATACAAGATTGCCAAAACTGGCACTTAAATTTTTTTGCTTTCAATTGATTGTCCCTAAGAGTTTCCAACACAATCCGAAGATGCTTCTCATGCTCTTTCTCGGTTTTAGAATAAATAGGAATATCATCTACAAAGATGAGAACAAATCGATCGAGGAAGTCTTTGAAAACTCGATTCATAAGGTCAACGAAATAAGCTGGAGCATTCGTTAAACCAAATGGCATAACAAGCCATTCATAAGATCCATAACGAGTACGGAATGATGTCAAAGGAATGCTATTCTCTGTAATACGAAGCTGATGAAAACCGGTTGCTAAGTCTAACTGTGAAAAGACTCTAGCACCGCTAAGTTGATCGAATAAATCATCAATCCTAGGTAAGGGATATTTACTCTTGATGGTGAGGTCATTAAGCTTGTGCTAGTCAATGCAAAGTCTATGTGTACCGTCGTATTTCTTCACAAAAATAGCTGAAGCTCCCCAAGGAGAGGAACTAGAACGAATAAACTTCTTTACATCCAATTCGGATAATTTTTTACGCATCTCCTCATTTTCCTTATTGGACATACGATAATGAGGACGAGTTATAGGTAGAGCTCCTGGGATCAGATTAATTCTGATCTCAATTGCTCGCTTAGGTGGTAATCCTAAAACGGGCTCAAATATGTCGGGAAATTCACGAACAACGTGAATTAGGGAAATGACATCCTCCCCATCATCATTATCGTCATCATGAGGGTTTAGAGAATATAAAGATGTTGCCAATTTGGAATCCGAATCTTTAAAAACAATAGAAATATTCTTAATAGATTGAGGATGTCGGAGACGAATGGTCCTCTCAAGACATATGATATGGGCTACATAATGGTTATGCCAATCCATTCCCAAAATCATTCCGAAACCTAAATAACGCATTACATGCAAATCGGCTAGGAACGCATAATCACATAAAATAATCTCGACATCTTTACAATGCAAACTGAGTGTCACAGATCCATCAATCGGATTCGCAATTCTCAGTGAAGTCATCAAAGCCATAACACTTAAAGACAAAGTATCAACAAGTTCTTTTGATATAAAAGAGTGGGATGCACCCATATCAAAACGAACTCGAATTGGATGATTATGAAACATAATAATGCCATCAAGGATAGAATGAGAAGTATCCTGACCGCAAGATGTGTTACCAGGGCATGCACAACATTTAGCTTTCCCTCGTTCTTGTTTTGAACTTTGGGACATGAAGTTAAAAGATGACCCAAAATTTTGCAATAATGACAAAAGAATGGTTTCGGGCATTTATTAGCATAACGGTTCTTAGAACCACAATTGTAGCATTTGCCCACGACTAGAGGTAGGAGTCTTTGATATCGAAGTTGCTTGTTTCCCTTTCTTGTTGGGATTAGGCTTGAACTTAATAGGCCTCTTCTTGTTGTTGTTGAAGTTTGGTTTGGCACTCACAGCTTCAACGTCATTTTTTTTTCGGCCTCTTCGAATCAAAGAGAGATATCAACAAGCTGATCAAAAGAAACTTCCAGTTTTAGAAGCAAAGGCTTTTTGAGGTTCTTATTCAATCAATAGACAAACCTATGATTTTTCTTCAATGGGTATAAATATTCTCGATCCCATATTTAGAAAGAGATTCAAAAGATGCGACATAATTTGTCACAGAAGATTCACCTTGAGCAAGGTCAATAAAGCGACGAGCTAAAGTTACTTTTTCAGCTTCCGACACAAATTTTAATTCAAATTATTCTCGGAATTGCTCCCAAGTAAGATCCGCTTCAATAATTTTCAAAATCAGAAGCTCATACTAATCTAATGCTCTTTCTTGTAGCATACTAGAAGCCACTTGGACACGATATAGATCAATAAGATTCATGCGAGAAAAGATGCGATCGCATGTTCTATGCCAAGCTTGGACTTCTATAACGCTTTCGGAACCCATGAATGACTTTCCACCAAAATTGTATAATCATTGCACAAGCGTGAAAACCCCAATTTAGGGTGAGTAGGCACTGGGATGGGTCCCATAGCTTGAGCATTCTTTACGAGATCTAAGAGCTATTGGCTAAACATAAATACTCCATCTTGAGGAGTAACACTGGATTGACAGGTGCTGGGATGACCTGGTCTAACCATTTCCCTTCTTTAAGAAAGAAAGAAGAAAAAAAGGTTATTCTCAAAATGAATATCAAACAATCAAGATTGATAAAATAAGGCATCATAAAAGAAAATATGATAGAACGGGTCCTAAGACTCGGATAAATCTTAAAGCACGATTCCTAAAAGGGACCTAGGACAATGATCCTTGCTAGATTATTCTACATTGTTTCGAAGTTTGGCTCTGATACCAAGCTGTGACACCCCACCTCTATACTCACGCTAGCCAAGGACACTATGGGGTAATGTCATCGACTAACGCGAAGATTAAGGCTGTTGAGTAGCGATCATCCGTGTAATTGCTTTGTGCAAGTACCGATATGTCAGGCAGTATAATAAGCATTTCATTTTAAGAGGAAATCCGACATATTAAGTACTAACTCAAAGATACTACACAGTGGCTATGTGGACATTGAAAACAAATATAAAATAAGCATAACACAAAAGAATCACAGATATCCATATCACAAAGGCGGAAACAAATATGAATATAACACATAAAAGTGTACATCAGAGAAGTGGTCATACAAGATCCACAATATCACAAAAGAATAGATACAAGTGCTAGACAAAAGAAAATGTATACATCAAGGAGTCTCTATCTCGAATGTATAATAACAAAAACTACTAAACTAGAGTAGTTAGCCAAAAGTCAAATTATGGTCCCAAATAAGAAGTCAAACAGAAGCACCTATAACATCTC
Source organism: Allium cepa (assembly GCA_030765085.1). Taxonomy (NCBI): domain Eukaryota; kingdom Viridiplantae; phylum Streptophyta; class Magnoliopsida; order Asparagales; family Amaryllidaceae; genus Allium; species Allium cepa. The sequence goes on along the minus strand of CM060937.1, from coordinate 570,582,151 downwards.
GGTCTGACCCGAGTATTATTTAATAAGAAAATAATAAACGGATCATTCTAGCTATAAATATCAGATAAAATGAGATAGGATACGAGATATGACAAAAATATATGATAACAATAATGCCATACTGTGATATGTATACATTTAATAACAACAAAAATCATACAACATCTCTAGAAATCTCACACACACAAAGACTGTCATATTCTTTATTTTATTCACCAAACCATAGATATTGACAAACATATCAATGCCAATCGCAAAAATTGATGAAATACAAATTCTAGAAATCATCAATTAGAAATCCAAAAATCAAAAGGGGGAGGCCTATCACAAACGGAAGTATGAAAACTCACCAACACGTGCATCACAAACGGGTCGCTAACCCATGGTCGCTAACGATAGAGCCGGTGTAACGACGTAGTACAACAGTGGTAACCCCAAGGAACATGAAACTCAAATAATTTGGAACAACGACGTAGTACAATAACGGTACGTCCGATGAGCCGAACTCTATAAAAGAATATGGGTCGCTAGCCCATAAAAACGAGTTGAAACTCCAAAGAACCCATAGGTCATTAGCCTATAAAAAGAAATGAGACGAAACTCATTAAAACGAGGTACAGTCCCCTACGTGGACAAAGAGACATCGCATAATGCTATTCTAAACCATAAAACGATCAACAGGTAGTGTAGATTACATTAAGCTGGTAAATAAATGAGTTTAGTTTCATGCCCCATAACCACCGGCTTAACTTAAATATTTACGAACAAATTGTAGATTCCCACGCGAAAATTATCACAAGAGTTCAATCAAATAAGTCTAAGAATTAACCGACAAAGTAAATGCAAGCGTTTCATACCACTTGTTTTGCTAAGCCATTTAGTTACGTTTCTCATACGAATAAGGTTAAAGTTTGTATATACTAATAGGTTGGAAAACGGTTTTATAAACGAGTTCGTATTAAAATTAGAGTTGAAATCATCTTTGTGAAAGAGTTTGGATATTTGCTAATAGTATAGAAACCTTCGTATTTTAAAGTGGCAAAGCATAGAAATGATTGTTGAAACAACTAATCACCAAAAATTCACATTCGAAGGCGTGAACCAAATCCATGGAAATCGATACCGAATCCAGCAAAATGGATATTCCTAAAAATCCCGAAAAAGGAGTTATCAAAGTCAACAAAAATGATAACAACTAATCGGATCTACAAGAATCGTTTAAAATTGAAAATCCATACCAAAAGGCTAAATTGGCTGAGAGAAGCAGGTTCAGTCGACTGATTCTATGCTTGAAAACTTTCAATTTTCAGGTTCAGTCAGTTGAACCAGGGTGGTCAGTCAACTGATATGAACCCAGAAACTTTCGGTTTTCAGGTGTCAGTCGACTGATACTGGCACAGGAACTTTCTGTTCCCAGGTTCAGTCGACTGACCTTACAGTTCAGTCGACTGAACTGTCGTTTGCAGTATTTTCAGCCTATCCCCAAAGAAGGGCAAAAATCATACGGGAGGTGATCGAAGGACCAACGGAGACCAGGGATCTATGCCAAGCGTCTATCCATCCTTATAGTCTCTTTGATGCGCCACCAAAAACATGTTCAAACACCCAAATATGATTTTTAAGGGTTTTGACTTCAAAACACTAAAATTTGGAAAATTCACCAAATCAATTAAGATCAAAAGTAAATGAACATGAATAGATGTTAGAAATTCATACCTAATCACAAAGAAAGTTATAGACATAGATGTGAGTTCAAAAACTCACCTTTTAAACCCAAAAACAATAAAGGAGAAGCTTTTTAAATAAGGCAAGATCAATTCTTCTTCACTACACCTCTAGAGTCTTCAATCTATTATCAAAGGTGAAGTTTTTCCTAAGTTAGGCTGTAGGAATTTCTAAAATTTGAAGAGGGATTGAGATGGAGAAGATGAAGAGGATGCTTACATAAGCTTCTCTCGGATTTCAAAGCAAGACCTTGATTTCCTAAGAAAACCAGGGCTTAGGAATTTTAATTTCCTCTTCCTTCCCCCATTTTTGCCTTAGCTTAAGAGTGTTAGGAAATAAGAAGTGGAATAAATGAAGAGGAGTGGAGTTGGGTCATTTGTTAGGCTAGTGGGCTGAAACCCAAACCCAAAGCCCTAAATGAAAATATCAAAATTCTAGCTAACTCCAAACATATCGATGTTTTTATTTAAAAAGGTCGCAAACGTCATTTTGAACTCAATGGAAGTAGTCTCGACCTAATTCGATTATTTGCAAAAAGTAACTTTTTGGACATAAATCCGACTAACGATGCAATGTTTAAATAAAGTATTTAACATACAATCGTAAAATATGTGGTTTGTTACACTGACTGTCCTAAAAGGTTGAATGTAAGCATTTTGAATACATTCTGGCAAGCGTCCTTACTAAGTGTCAATATCCCTTCTTAGTCCATGAACCGCTATCGTTTACATTCTGATTTATTCATTTTAGTCGTAACACCACGGTGATGCTTTGGTTTCCTACCTTAACTCCCCTTTAGAGTTTATGAATCTTTTAAGATTAAACGTTATCACGACACCCTGCCACCCTGCCATATACCGTAGGAATTTAGACTAATAATCAAGGCACCCAACAAATTTATTCAATTTGGTTATGATTCATTTCCAACGTAAATATTACAATCAATCATAAAACTTCACTATGATTAATATATTCACCACGTTAAATTATACTCGTTTCAATTTTACTGTCAAAATGATGTCTAGGGTCTTTCACTTTATCCAATTCATGTAAATCATCAATTAGAATCATCAAATTAGTTTTTAATTCATATTTCAATTCCTAAATAAATCTATAAAGAAAATTTAACGCATATATAACAACATAACCATTTTATAGATAATCTCACTCACCTAATTCGTTGCTTTGATAAATTTTCATACAGAACTTCCAAATTACTTATTTTAATTTAACTTGGTTTAGCACCTGTCTTCTTCTATTTGATTTGCTATGGTTTGGATTTGATTCCCTTCTCTTTTCTATTTGTTTTGCAATTTTATTTAGAGGTTTTTTTTAGAATTGAAGAAAGAGAAAAACAACAGGTTATGAATTTAAGTTGAGCGTTTGTTGTAGAATGAGGATGAATGAAGAATGGGGTGAATTAGGGTCACAAACTTCTTTTATGCATGCACAAATCCATAAATTCTCCCTCGGCCCACTTGGGCCAACTTATTTCGCCTCAAAAGCATGATATGGTAAAAAAATCCTTATCTTCTTTATTTGGTGTCCATCTCTGATATTTTTATATTAATTTGGGTTAGAAAAATCCACTTGATGCAATGGAAAATCCAGATTTAACAATTTCCTTCATTTGTAAAAATTTAATTTTTTCAATTTTATGTAAAATTACCAAAATACCTTTTTAATTAATTATTTGTGTTTATTAAAAATTTGGGATGTTACAGTTATTATAGAAAAAGTCGACCTCTTCCATTCACATGGTGTCATTAGCTCTTTGAAAGAAGCTAGACAAAGATGAGGTGGTCTATTTTTGTAATTCTTTCCACATTAGACGGTGGCTCTCCCCAAAACATAGAGCAACCCCAAACTGTTCTTGTCTACTTCTCTTGCACGTGCTGACCTTTTATTGAAGTGATTGGCACAGGAGCAGAGTGACTCATTCAATCTTGTCTTATGTTGCATAACTCGCTTGCCATCATAATTGTGGCTCACGGGCGAAAAGGAGAATCTTGAAATCCATACTTAACTGGGGCCAGGAGTGAATATTTCCCGTTTGAAGATGTAAAAACCAACGTGGGGCTGGACTTGTCAAAGGGATGGAAATAGAAGACACTTTAGATTACCGATGGGCCGACCGACTCGGGTGATGGAATTGAAAGCCATGATTGGTCAGATGGGTTAGTACTTCCATCGTGTTTTTTGAAGAAAGGTAGGACAAGCCTCTAGTGAATGTATGCATTGAAATTTCTTTAGTGAAGGGTTCTTTGTTCTCATCATCTCTCATCGTTAGTGTTCTAGGTCTTGATCCTCTTCTGTCTTAGAGATGCCATTTCTTCTTGAAGGCCTCCTCTACATGATGCAAGCGGCGTTGACCTCTTATTGTGGAAGGACTCCTTCTATGTCTCGTACGTGAAGGAGATCGATGGCGTTTTTATGACGATGGGTAATAGTAACGCGAACATGGGTAAGTTACATGTTCGTATTGATAAAGGGCGACCTAGAATGTTGATCCCGCCTTTCACGGGAACTAGGCCTACTGACCTCCTTTAGGGTTGAGAGTGGACTGAGGGCTCTCTATGCTCATGGTTTTTGCCTTTTCCGTCGCCGCTTAGACCCTCGAAGCATAGTCATGCCCTTATATTTGTTGTCTAAGGCGGTTAAATGTAGAGTGTCTTCCTATGGAGTGGGAGCAGCAGGCTGGCTAAACTCCTTGGTGTAATGCTGGTTCATGTATAGGAATATCATAAGCAAAGTGTTACTCGTGCACGATACGTTGATTTCTGTTATGGGCGGGAGTGACCCCAACATGGGTTTCCAACACAGCCCTCTTATGGGCATCATGCATTGTGTTAAATGCGCGGGGGACAATGGGCTGGATGGGAGTTTCGTCCATCGCTGTTGGGACCTCCGGACTATAGTTGACAGTGTCTTGATCGTCCACTCTGGCCCTAAGTTCATTCAAATCGCTGGCAATCTACCCAATGCTAGTTAGGCCATTGATCAAGCCAAATCACACATCATTACCTAAGCCCGAAATGGGACTTATGGCATGACTTTGACGCCGTTTGTGTCATGATCCTTTGAGTTATTGGCCTCATTGTCACCATTATTATGCAGTGTGTTTTTTGAGCATAGTAGTTTGAAGAGAAGTAAAGTGATGAATATCGACAGCATTTAGGGAAAGCCCTCCTTTGAGCGTCCAAATATTGACTAAAAATTTAATCAACCAAGGAACTGCGATTGTGAATTCATTTTAGTAAATGTTACTAATAATATATTTAAAATGGAAAAAATAGAGAGAAAATGAACAATAAGTAAAGAAAGACACAAGGTTTAGGGTGATTTGATCAAAAATGATCTATGTCCACTATTTTGGTAATTTATACTGCTTTAGTTTTTTGATTACAATTGTTTGTTTACAAGAGATAATAATATATGCAATAAAATGAAAGTTTCACCTTTGTACAAGTGCATTCAATATTGTATTTATAATAGCCAAAAATCTGGTTCGGACAGTTCAATATGTATATCAATTTCTATGAATCCTTACGGTCGTCAATGACACTAAATGGTTCGAATGTAGGGAAACTAGGATGTCAGCTAGGCCGAATGGTCTAGATGATGGCCAATTGGCGAATCATAGCAAATCGTGTCTTTGTCAAATAGGATGACATGAGAATAAGGAGTTGTTGAACAGTGATGCCGCCACCATGTGGATGGTGAAGGATGAGAAGTGGTTACTGCATAGTGTCGTTTTGTTAAATAAACATTGTTGTATATGCCAAGGATTTCGGTGGAACGGTGCCGAGTCGTTTCTTTTTAAAGTGGTCGCTATGCACGTTTGACAGAAAACCTACCGAGCTAAGACAAAACCAGAAGTATGAGGAGTGCATTTCGTCGGATAGGTTGTGGGGCGGAGTGGACTTAGGGGCTCGAAAAGGAGACTTGGAGAGCGTTCTTCATTATGCGGACATGTACTCTTGGAAGAGCAGCTGTCCTACTAAGGGTAACGGCTGGTTTGGCCGTTGTTAAAATCTGTTAGTCGCTGAATTCCATCGTCTTTTACAGGATGCATAGGTATTTGCAAGGATGATGGAGCGGGAAAGGTGATGCTGAGGCAATACGAGGTGAGGAGAGTGCATTGGGAGTCCGACGAGCCGATCTGTCTATCTCTTTGCGAGAATATCAAGCAACACCGTGGATCGATACTGATCAATAAATTTGCATATTTCATCTTCATTTCTTTCATTAATTCATTGCGACTTTATGGTTTAGCTTTCTTTCATGCCTCAAATCCAAATTTCTACAGCTTTTAATTGAGAACTTCAAATCTTGATGGATCAGCACTGATCGATGTACTTAGTTAAAATTATTTCGTTTTCCTTTGCAATGCTTCGTACTCGATCATCAATAAATTTATTAGTCATCACATTAAAGCTCAATATCATTAAATTGTCATTTGCGGAAACTCGTGGATTCGGTTTGAACCTACCTAATGCTGGTTCATGCAACTCCATGTCCAAATCCACTTTGAAATGATTCCATAAACACATATGCAAGTTGCAACTTGCCATAATGCATGATCACAATAGTAAAAAAAAAGGAATATCCAAATGGCAGTTCTAGTAAAGTCTCTCATCCATGCAGCCTCACTTTTTTTAGTATCGTACCGCCATGACACAAAACTGTGCACCAGGTGACCCAACCCTTGGGCTTACTCTCCCGTGATCATATCATGCCACTTGATCCTCAGACATCAAAAATCATATTAGAAATCCAACTTTCTATCTCGGGAAATCATCAATTAAATAACAACGATGTCGTTTCAACTGCCTGTATGATGATGGGACGGTAAAGATTGGTCAGGCAAATCCTATGGCGAAATCCAAATTGGAGAATAACTTTGAGAGAAGGAAAGAGAAAGAAAAAGAAAGATCCACTGGGAATTATGATGATACTGTTGCGAAGCTCCGTAGGTAAGGAGATAATCTATGGCAGTGTTGTAGATTTGGGAAAACATGTTGATTTCCTTTAGTCTTTTTATTTTATCTTTAATTTTGTTTACCAAGGCCTTGTTGGTTACGGTAGCTATATTATTTGTGTGTACATATGATTGGTGTGATTTTATGGCAGTTGAATTGTTAGTACAAAATCTATGAACATGGACTAATCTGTTAGTTCTAAATTTTAGATGGGTAATTAGGATTCGATTTAGGAAATGGAACAATATTCTCCTAATTCGTAGGATTTGTTACCATTTTTTATTTCCTATCTTGTCGATAATATGACTAAATACCGAAACAAGCCCCAAATGTTAGGACCATTTCTATGAAGATCAAATCAAATTACAACTCTTACTTTGCATGTAATTTAATATTTCCTTCTAAGTTGTAGAACTATTTACTTATATGGGCATGATATGTACAGTAGAGTTTTATGTATGTTTGAAGTAAACACTAAGTTAGCCCTGTATTCTTAGGAAATTGGTGCACTGCAAGAATTCATAAAGCAGTTTATTATCACATGTATTAAATAGTCAAGAGAAACCAGTGAAAAGTTGGAAAAGGAAAAGACGATTATATTCTCACGTACTTATGTTATGATGCTTCAATCTGCAAAATTAAAGTGGAAAAAAGTGTATAAATTGCAACAGGTATTCATCATTTATTACGAAGATAATGGATGTACCTTTTGTGCCGATTCTTCATACTATATTACAAATACTTTCTTATATACCTAAATTAATTTAAATAAATTGAAATGGCTGGATCTGAGATTGGGATCAGGTCAAAAATAGGATTCTCATCAACATGACTTTATATTAGATCTAATCACAGACAAACTAACAAAAGGAAGTTAACTCTGCCAGAGATCAAAAATATGATATTGTAGACTATCATCTTTTTCATTTGACTGCATAGTCGATCATCTTATCATTCGAATTCACACAAATAAAAATACTATATATGCTTCAGTTTTAAAGTAAAAGATGTTCTGCTTTATGACATGTGTACTGCTAAAAGCAACGAGAAATTTTTTTTAGCTACCTAGCCAAATCAAGTTTGGTGTTGGATAGCATATATAAAATAATTGATATCTATTAAAAATTTCTTGGTAGCCAAAAGCATAATTTTGGGTGTCAATTACAACACACCTGTGGCATTCACATACCTCATTTATTTGTATACTTACCATCAGTTTATAATATATTTTGGGTCCAAATTTCTATATTAGATTAGATTTGGCAGCAAGATAAAATGCAGTAACTAGGAAGTTATGTTTCTATACTTGTAGAGCAACAAACATTTATTGTAATTTGCATCAAAAGGATGGAACATGTTTTTGGAATGTGGAGAGGCAATGTTATTGGGATGTAGAGAGGTATGGTTGTTTGGGGCTTGGTAAATAAAATAAATAGTGGTTCAATACGACTTCAATTTTGTGTTTAAATTTGAAGTTAACTCATTTTGGGACCAAATACAAAATCTATGGTTTTGATGTTTCATAGTTCAGCATTTTATCCATTAAGCTGCAGACTTGCTTCATATAAAACAGCAATTCACAAAATACTTTAGATGTTACTGCTTGATTTAGGCCATAAAAATGTGCCAAATTTACCGTTAAGACAAATATAGCGACTCTGCTGGGGATTGAACCCAGAGTCTCTGGTTTCGTAGACGAGCGCCTTATCCATTGGGCCACAGAGTCACTTGTCCATTGTTCGAATTTTGTATAAAATAGAACAAAAAATATACATTTATATGCTTTTACATTAATGGAGAGATATCTATGTTTTATATCATGACACCAACATATACCCAATTCGCTGGTATGATTAAAATTGCTTATTTTCACTTTTTAAGATGTAATTCTCTGGGTTTTTTGATGCAGAATCATATTATATATTTGATTTTGTGGTAAAATAAGATATTTAAAGCAGACACTTTAAACTCATTGAGCCATAGAGAAACATATCATAGGATGCATTCATTGTTAAGCGAATAGGAACACATAAGGAGCATTTTGAACGGGGAATGAACGAAGAAAATTCAGTGAAAGTGATTGTGTTTTGTGCTATGAAATGGGCATCAAAATGGCATCTGATGGGGTAAGTTAAGGATGGTGAGGAGAAATGAATTGTTTAAGCTTGTCGCATAGGGTGCGTCTGTTAGGATTGTCTCATGTTGTAAAGTGAAACGGCGGTTTAGAATTGAAATAGTCCTATATCACTAAATAACTTGAAGAAGTGTTTAAATATGAGTTGATAGACACGTAATATTGAAGATTCCTTTTTTTACAATAAATTATGTGTCAATCCATAGGCATACGCACATGTTGAAGATGGAAAGCTTGGTTCGACTGTCGTTACGTAACAAGTGGTATCAGAGCCGAATGTTACGAACAGGGCTATGCAGACAACAATCACTACTAGAAAAACAGTAAATTCCAACGCCCCTGTTCCAACGGCCGCCAACGGCATTTCCAACGGCTTCCAACGGCTCGTTAATTTTGTACGTAGCCATCTTAAACCGTTAGAAACCGTTGGAAAATAGTCGTTTGCGGCCGTTGAAAGCTGTTGGAAAATTTCCTGCATATTTCCATAGACCGACCTTCAGCTCATTATTCATCTTCTCAACCGAAAAGTACCCCCAAATCCACCATTCCATCATCTCCAATCTTCATTTGCCGGCCCAAACACCATCCCAACAACCCCCGACGCCATCTAGAAGCTACTCCGGCACATCTCCACCGTTCTAGCTCTCCAAATCGGTAATTTTCCTAAAGCTAATATTTAGGTTTTTTTGATTTAGGGTTTAATTTGAATGTTGATTGATTCCTACTTGTTAGTGTATGCATATTACATTATATTATCCTCTAATTGCAACCATTATAACATAATGAACAAGTTATTATAATTGATTGAAAATTTTGTAATTTAAGATATTGCATTAGTTTATGTTATTTGGTTAGTATATTAAACGTATGTGTGTGATAGAGTTTATTGCATTTGGAAGCCGTTAAAACGGATATTTCATATGTGTGAATACGAGCTTTGTATTTGTGTGAACACGCGAATTAATTTAGTTTATAAATGAATTTTGTGTACAAATTTAGCGTATAAAATGAATTTAGTACTTATGTAATAAAACGGTAAAATATAAACCAATATTAATTAAACGAATTATATATTCGAATTTAATATAAACAAATATTTAAATCCTTAGATATTATTCGGCCCCGTCTGACAAGTGTTGTATATGATCGTTTTAGGGATATTCGTTTTTTCCACAAAACGGACAACTCTATTCATCTGATACATCATTTGTCGGATTTGTCCCAGTATTGGACAAGTTACAAACACTATAAAGCAATTATATTCCGTCAATCATATCACTTTAAACGGTTCACAAAATTTCGAAGGCATTTCCTTTACGTTCCTTGTGTACACGCATTTGTGTACGATACAAGGAACACGGGGGAAATGCTGCCGAAATTTTGTGAATCGTTTAAAATGATATGATTTAGAGATTATAATTACTATTGTGTTTGTAATGGGAAGTAGGATGACCAACCATCAAAGAAAGACACATAAGTGGCAATGAAACAATAGTTGCTTATTTAAAATATTCAGTTTGTGAAATAAGCAGTTTGCGGCCGTCGGAAAATTTCATGCAAAATTTAAAATGAATGATTTATAACATTTTTACTCTATCATAGGTTTTCTAGTAGGGAAACATGGTCAATTACTTTAATGATCGGAGCTGGATGTATCAAAGAAGGGAAACTAGTGGCGCAATAAGCGAACATTTTCTAAAAGGGGTACAAGTGTTCATCGAATTTGCTATAAGTAATATTGCAAACGATGAAGAAATTCGTTGTCCGTGTAGTAGATGCAAATTGTTGAACTATTTAGAACCGAATATGGCTATGGTTCATTTGCACCAATTCGGCTTCGTACCCAATTATTTGCTGTGGGATCGTCATGGAGAAATTGTAGCCCCTAATAATCAAGAACAATCGGTGGAGGTCATCAGCGAAGAAGGTAGTACGAATCTCATAGAACATATGGTCGAAGATGTAGCACGATCAATGTTCCCTACCGCTGTAATTGATAACGACGATGTTAACGTCGAAGAGGAACCAAATGTTGGAGCGAAAAAAATATATGATTTATTGGATCATGCTAAAAAACCCCTTTGGAATGGATGTTTAAGCGGCTCTCAATTATCGGTAACTGCAGAATACATTGCAATGAAATCAAAATACAACCTTACAGAAGCTAGATTTACGGCTGTTGTGCAAGCTGCTAAACGTCATATGACATCCGATAATTTAATGTGCGAAAATTATTATGAAGTGAAAAAACTTATGTCATCTTTCGGTTTGCCATATCAAAAAATAGATACATGTCTAAAGGGTTGCATGTTGTATTGGAAAGAAGACATCAATCTTAGAAATTGTAAAATATGTAATCAGGAAAGATACAAATCTAGGAAAAAGAAGGGAAAAGAAGTTCCGTACAAGCGTATGCATTATTTGCCCCTCACCCATAGACTTCAACGATTATATGCATCATCTGTGACAGCGCATCATATGAGATGGCACAGTGTGAGAACACCTCAAGAAGGTACGTTGACACACCCAGCCGATGGAGAAGCATGGAAACATTTTGACAAGAAATATCCCGATTTCGCAGCGGAGAGCCGAAATGTTAGACTAGGTTTATGTACAGACGGCTTCTCACCGTTTTCTCAGTTTGGCTCTAAATATTCATCTTGGCCTATAATAATCACACCTTACAATCTACCTCCGTGGATGTGTATGAAAACTCCATATATGTTTCTCACGATTGTCGTCCCCGGTCCTGATGATCCGACGCAGGGCATTGATGTTTACCTACAACCGTTAATCGAAGAGTTGAAAATATTATGGTATGAAGGATTTGAAACATACGACATATCAAAAAAGAAAAAATTTCGGATTTTCGCTTCTTTGTTATGGACTATTAGCGATTTTCCTGCATATGCAATGCTTTCGGGTTGGAGTACGGCCGGTCGTTTTGCTTGTCCTTATTGCATGGAAGAAACACGAGCATTTTCTTTGCCAAATGGAAAGAAAATTTCATGGTTTGATTGTCATCGATGTTTTCTTCATATTAATCACCCTTTTAGAAGAGACAAAAAAAACTTCATAGCTAATAGACATGAGACTCTACGACCACCAACGGTTTGGTCAAGCGAGGATATATATGAACTTGTAAAAGATTATCCAAAGATACACGAGACCGGACAACAAGAAGAAATTCAAGGTAAATCGACGTTTCATAATTGGTGCAAACAAAGTATATTCTGGGAATTGCCTTATTGGAAAAATCTATTAATCCGTCATAACATTGACGTGATGCATAACGGAAAAAACGTATTTGATAATGTGTTTTATACAGTTTTGAATGTGAAGGGCAAGACTAAGGACGATTTGAAATCTAGACGTGATATAGAGCAAATATGCAATCGTACTGAGCTTCATATGACTCCCGACAATAAAAAACCCAAAGCATGCTATGAACTAGACAGCAACCAAGTTAAAGTACTGTTACAATGGGTGGAAGGATTACGATTTCCCGATGGAATTTCCTCTAATCTTCGTAGATGTGTCGATTATAAAAATGGGAGACTGAGTGGAATGAAAAGCCATGATTGTCATGTAATGATGGAAAATTTGTTACCCATCGCTTTCAAAAAATTGTTACCGGTAAAAGTTTGGACGGTAATAACAGAACTTAGTTTATTTTACAAGGAGCTTTGTTCAACTACATTAAAAGTTGACCGTCTACTTAAACTTGAAGAAGAAATTCCTATACTGCTCTGCAAACTGGAGAAAATATTTCCTCCGGGTTTCTTTAATGTAATGGAGCATTTACCTGTTCATCTTCCATATGAAGCACGTCTTCGAGGTCCTGTGCAATATGGATGGATGTATCGATTCGAAAGGTATGTTACTATATTGAGTATGTAAATGTTGATTTAAGTATAAATATAGTGGTTAATACTTAACCCAAATATTTTTTATTAGGTACTTAAATCATTTGAAGAAAAAAGTGAGACAAAAAGCTCGAGTTGAAGGTTCTATTTGCAAATCATATATCGAAGAAGAAGCTTCTTTCTTTTTCTCTCATTATTTTAAAGACCATGTGAACTTATCATTTGTAAGTGTTCCGCGTAATGACGATCAGGCCGTTGAACAAGCTTCTTCTTCTGAATCAGTATTATCTATTTTCAAACAATATGGCCGACATGCTGGCAAAAGTGAGGAAGTATGGCTAGATGATAAAGAATACCATGTAGCACACACATATATTCTTCTTAATTGTCCTGAAGTTGCACCATTCGTTAGGTAATTAGCACATTTCAAGTTTTGTTAAATTTAATACTACACGTGTGAATAAATAATAATGTAATATATCATGTTTGTGTTTGCAGTATTTATGAATCACAAAATCCAGGTGGCGATTTAAGCAAAGATTTCAGTACTTGGTTTTCGAAATACGTTTCTGATCCCACAAATAATGTGCTCGATAAAGGACTGAAACATTTGGTGTTTGGACCGAAAAGAAAAGTTAATACGTATCCAATATATTTTGTTAATGGATATAAATTCAACACCAAAGAATACGGTGCTGAAAAATTAACAAACAATACTGGTGTATTTGTTAAAGGCAGTGATGACCCTAATAATCATATAAATGATTTTTATGGCGTGTTAACTCAGATATTGCAGTTGACATATTTTACAAGACCCGTGGAGGATGTTTATTTGTTTAGATGCAACCGGTTCAGCAATGTTCCAGGTTCTGGTATTAACGTTCATCCAAAATATAATCTTATAGAAATTAAACATACCTCGCGTTATCAAAAGTACGACCTATTTATACTAGCCAAACAAGCCCTACAAGCTTATTATGCCCCTTATCCATCTCTAAAAAGGGATAAAGCAGATTGGTCTGCGGTTTTTAAAACCAAAGCAAGATTTACGTTTGATGGACAAAATATTCCAGACGAACAAGCCTATCAAGAAGATCTGGAGGAAAATGCTGAAATAGCAATTACAGACGATCAAACCGATTTTGGACCTTTAAATGATGAGACAAATGTATTAGTCAAAGCATTTGAGAGTGTAGAGGAAAACGACATAGAGCACGAAACCGAGTCTGAATCAGAAAACGATGAGGACGACTGAGTAATATCCGGTAATTTTTAAAAGTATTCACATTACATTGATCTCTGATTAATAATGCATTTATCTAATTTATACAATTTTAATGACAATAAGTGTATACTCACACACTCAACACGTACACAACATGACACATTTGTAGCATATTGTATTACATTTTTTAATGGTTCATCATATCATGATTATTATAATGTGTATATGTATGTATATATGGCAGGTATATATATTATGTCCGGTTCCGGTTCTGGTTCTGGGTCTCGGCGACGTGGCTCTTCACGTCATATTGGAGAGAGTAGTGGTGAGCCACCAGCTCGGCCACTTGTTTACTTACAGCCTAAGGCTGATGAGACGTAAGTATCATAATCAGCGAGCATAGAATTTTAATTTTTTAATTGTACATGATATATCTACAATTGTCTAAAGTTCAATTTTATATTTAACGCAGTGGATTTGAGTTGGAGCCATCCAAAGTGGTTCTGAGCATTTCGAAGCAGGCGTACATGGCTAAGATGACCGATTGCTGGCCCAAGTGGGGCAAGATCCCCGACGACGTGAGAGAGACGATTTGGCAAGATTTTCTGGTAAGTTTATACTGCTTTACAAGATGATTAATTAAATACAAATAAATAATTAGTAATATTTTCTCATTGTACAGGGCGCCGTAGATTTGCAAAAGCCTGACGTCAATTTAGTTCAGTGACACTGGAACTCCAGGATCGCGAAGAACTATAGAGAGACTATGTCGGAGGTTAAAAAGGTAGGAAAGAAGCCCAAGTGGATGAGCGCGACTGTATGGGAGAAATGGGTTGATTGGTGGAACTCTGAGGAGTTCATGGTAAATCTACAATAAATCTCAGCATTTTTTTACTGTTTAATAAATAATTAATCATTGTAAATTTGCAGGAGGAGTCAGCTAGGAACTCGGCAAACAGGAGCAGGAATCCTGTATCACACCGTGGAGGCTCCAAATCTTTCCAGCATCACCGCGAAGATTTGGTAAATTTATCTATTATCACATTTGTATATTGATCAGTTCAGTAATTAGTTATGTACAGTTAAATTATCCAAATTATGAATTGCAGGAACGAGCTCGTGGAGGCTCTGTTGGCTCTTGGACGTGTTTGCTCACACCCACGCGTCTAGGCAAGTAGATGAGGCTGGCAATATCATATATCAGTGGGGTGAGCAAGATAGGGCGACCGAGGCATATGTATGCATTTTTTAATTTTTAATACTTACACCGATAAGTTTATTAATTTCTAGCTACGCAAAATAATTACATGCTACTATTTTTCAACTGAAATTATTTTTTTTCATTATAGTCGAGGTTGCAGGAGGCACAGGCTTATGCGCTTGAGCAGTCTGGTCGTGATGCGCTGACACAGGAGGAGCAGGATAACATTTTTACCGCTGTTATGGATCCGGCGCAACGGAGTAGACGTTTTGGCTTCGGGAACCTAACGGTAATTAATCCTTTTACATATGTACAAAAAATCAGCGTTTAGATATATAATGTTATAATATTGTATATGCTGAGACAACCCTTTTGCTATTAATTTTATTTGCAGGCTCGACAGGCTCGACAAGCTCAAAAAGACCGAGACAAAGAAGAAATCAAGGAGCTTAGAGCTATGGTTGAGCAGCTACGGGAGGAGAATCGTCTACGAGCCATCCAGGTGGAGCAGTTGGATCAAAAGCTTGCGCAGTATTTACAGAATCATGGTACCCTTCCTTCGTCGTCTGGTGCTTCTGGAGGCGACGAGGATCCTTGAGGAGGTATGTTTTTGAGTATTTGTGTTTGAACAATGTATATATTGACTTGGAGATGTTTTGATGTTGATGGTGATGTTGTATATATTGGTACGGAGTGGGTGAGAAGTATTTTGATGGCATGATCATGGTTTAGTGACATTTGTTGATGGTATGTACGTTGATGGTATATTTTGTGATGTTTGATCGGTTTGGTTTGTTTATATTTGTGTTTTATTGATTTATGTGCGTTGTTTGTATTGATATTGATATATATATATATATATGTGGAATTGATTGGAAATGGAATGGAAATTGAATGGATTGGAAATGGTGTGGTGGAAGGTAAATAGGCTTGCTGTTGTACAGCAAAATAAACCCAGTATTTCCAACGGCTTCCAACGGCGTATTGGCCATTTTATTGTAACGGTTTCTAACGGTTTCCAACGGCTATAAGCCGTTAGCGGCCGTTGGAAACGCCGTTGGAAATGGTCCGTTGTTTCCGTTGGAAAGCGTTGGAAGTCGTGGGATATATTCCAACGGCTATTCCAACGGCTTCCAACGGCCGCCAACGGCTAAAAGCCGTTGGAATAGCCGTATTATCTTGTAGTGAATGCTCTCAAAGTACTCCAAATGGATGCGAGTCAAGGAGGAAATTGTTGGGATTATCTAGCATGTTGCAAAGAGAACGGTTTGGAATTTGAATAGTCCAACATCACTAAATAACTTGAAAATGTGCTGTATAAATATGGGTTGATAGTCACATAATATTGAGAAATTGCTTTTGTTATAATAAAATGCATGCTAATCCATAGGCATACCCCACGTGCCAAAGATTGGAGTTTGGTCCGACTACCGTTATGCAACAGCGTCAAGTATGAACAAATCAATTTTCTCACGTTCCAGCAACAAAGCAAATGGAGCTTTTGCCCCTTTCAAAGGGTCTAACGCCGCAAAAAGTTGACCTACCAATTAAAGTCTATCGACACCCTTATTGTTCAAATTTGTATGAAACATAATTCACAATATACTTTTATATGCTTTTACATTAATATAAAAATATATATTTTCTACATTATAACACCAATATATACCCGATGTACCAATATAGTGGTAAGTTTTGGTGATACAAAATCACAAAAAGAGGGAAATAAATATGCAAAAGAAAGAAAGAGAAGATTTTGTTTCCTCTAATTAATCGACAATTTGAGTATGTTTATTTCTCTCTCTAATTGGCTAATCAAATTATTTTTTGCCATCTAATGTTAACTTGGGCATTAAGTAATTGATTATATAAATAGAGACCAGAAGAGAGGGTAAAAATGTGGTGGAAAATCTATTCTCTAATTTTCTCTTCTTTACATTTGTTCTTTTTCTCCAACAATTTTAGCCATATAGATATTTTCTCTCTTTCTCAATTTGGTTATTGATTCAATGGTATTTGGTTTACTTTAGCTTTGTTCTATTAATTGTAAATAAAATTTTCATAAATCAATAAAGTAGGTAGTTGGGTAGAATATTTTGTATTATTGCGTTTTGATTTCAATTCCGTCTTGTTTTCAATCCAAATTATCTCTTCGTGATTTGAGTGACAAAGATCCTTCGATAAAAGCTTCCGCAAAGCGCTACTATTTTCATAACAGTTTGGTATCGGAGCACAGATCATCGCAAAGTTTAGAGTAATTTTGGTTTGAAAATTATTGATTTCGGATATAATTTCGTTTTCAAAAATGGCTATCTTGGATGAGAAAAATTAGGGTATTTGGAAGCCTAAGATGGATGATGTTCTATATCTCGATGATCTTCATGATCCGATTGATGGAGATGGAAAAAAGTGTAAATGAGGGAAAATGGAAGAAGACGGATAAGAAGGTGATTGCTTTGATTCGCCGGTATCTTGAAAAATTTAGTTTTCAATCATGTGGCTAATTGTGATTCCGCGAAGGCTTTTCTAGTTCGAAAGTTGGTACAACTGAGATTAGATGAAGAGAAGTCTGTTGCAGAGCATTTAATTGAATTTCAAGATGTAATAAATTAATTGGCAAATATGAAGGTCAATTTTGATGATGATTTACAGACTATTTAATTAATGAGTTCGCTTTTAGAAAGTCGGAAAACTCTGGTTATGTCATTGAGTAATTCCAATGCTAATGGAACAATCTCTATGGAAACTGTTCGAAGCAGTCTTCTGAATGAGAAGCTTAGAAGAAAAGGGTCAGGTATGAAATCAATTCAAAATGAGCCTATGGTGGCAAGAGACTCGAAGAAAGATACAATTTGAAGGATGGTGCTAATGGTAATGGTGTTATCACTTGTTATTATTGTAATAAGAAAGGTCACATACGCAGCAAATGTTATGCTTATAAAAGAGATCAGAAAAAGGTTGCGCATGGTGATACTAGTAGTGATGCACATGCATGTTTTGCTGAAGGCACCGATAGTGATGCTTCTTGCGATGTCCTCTTTAGTGAAAATAAGCCTTGGAAGATGAATTCGGGAGCCAGTTTCCACATTTGTAGAGATGTGAAATGTTTTTCTTCTCATGAGAAGAGTGTCGGCATGATTAGGACAACTAATGGAGAAGAGCTACCGATTTGTGGTATTTGATCTATTCGATTTCGTACGCATGATGGTTTGGTTAGATAAGTCTCTGAAGTGAGACATGTACCCACTTATATTCGCATAATCTTATTTCTCTCGGTCAGTTGCATCGCCGTGGTTGCACTTATGAGACCCAAGGTGGAGTTTTGAGAGTGAAGAAAGGAGGTCATGTAAGGATGAGAGGAATATTGGAAGAAGGAAATTTTTATAGCTTGGTTGGTTCTGTAGTTGACAATGGAAAGCGAGTGACGGTAGAAAGACCTAGTTTACAGCAAGGTGG
Organism: Allium cepa; assembly: GCA_030765085.1. NCBI lineage: Eukaryota > Viridiplantae > Streptophyta > Magnoliopsida > Asparagales > Amaryllidaceae > Allium > Allium cepa. Next base: position 570,563,562 of record CM060937.1, on the reverse strand, counting down.
AGAAGTTAATGTGATCATTTCTTATGAGGATCATATTTTAGACAGGGTTTTAATGTTGATGATGCTTGAGGGATCCATGGTGATCAGGTAATAAGCTCAGATCAAATGATAGACGGGTGTCGAATTGCAAAATCCACAAAGACAAGATGGAGATCTTTCTGGTATTACACACGTTTTTTAGACTGGATTTGTGTGGTGCACCTCATGTGGGAGATGCATCACTTGCAGACGGTGGTTGAGGTTTGTAATTTAGTGTGGTTAAGATATAAAGATTTATGATAGATCAAGATATGGCACGCTTGATATGTTGGAGATATGTGATTCTGCATCAAGGTGGAGTGTTAAATTTTGGTGATGCAAAATCAGAAATAAAGAAAAATAAATATGTAAAAGAAAGAAAGAGAAGATTTTGTTTTCTCTAATTAATATGCATATTTGAGTATGTTTATTTCTCTCTCTAATTGGCTAATCAGATTATTTTTTGCCATCTAATGATAACTTGGGCGTTAAGTAATTGATTATATAAATAGAGACTAGAAGAGAGGGTAAAAGTATGGTGGAAAATCTATTTGCTAATTTTCTCTTCTTTATCTTTGTTCTTTTCCTCCAACAATTTTAGTCATATGGATATTTGCTCACTTTCTCAATTTGTATATTGATTTAAAGGTATTTTGTTTACTTTAGCTTTTTACTATTAATTGTAAACAAAATTTTGGTGAATCAATAAAGTGAGTGGTTGGGTGTAATATTTTGTGTTATTGCGTTATGATTTCAATTCCATCTTATTTTCAATCCAAGTTATCTCTTTGTGATTTTGGGGATAAAGATCCGTTGATAAAAGCTTCCGCAAAGCGCTATTATTTTTATAACATATAATTGATATAGGTTATTGTTTGATATGTAATATGTATTTTGCTGGAGTTTTTTGTCAAGAATTCCGTTATAAATTTTATTTTGTTGCAAGATAATATAACTTACGATGCACCATTTAATCCAACAAGTTTTTCCCGTACTTTACATCAAAATATTGAAGTTAATCTATCTAAATGCCATTGGATGGTTATAGCTATATTGAGCCAAGTGTATATAATAAATTGTTGTTCAACGTGATTTTTAATTTGTTTGAATTTAGAAAAAAAATTTAAAAAAACCTTGCCAAGGAACAAACCCATAATCTTCGATTTTGTAGACCAACACCTACCCTTGAACCACATTGTCACTTCTCTTAATGCTTAAAACATAAAGTCACATTCATAATATAATATTATATACTACAGTTTAACTAATAAAAAGAGAGAGGATGTTTTGGATTACGACATTGACATGACTCCCATTCTTTAATTACTGTTTTGTTTATAAATATTTTTCTCGGTTTTTTGGTTAAAATTTCTATTATAGAGTGGACTTGACGAATAGATTAAATATTTGAAGCTGGAAATAGTGATTAAGGATGTCAATGTATATTTGAAATCCATTCACATTCATATTCGAAAAATCAATAAATATCGAAAATCTAAAAGAATGAGTACACATGTGGATATGTCCAATTTTTTTTACTTGTGCTTTTAGATTTTTTTTATGAGCGGACGGACAAAAATTTGACATCCATTTGATATCTGCGACTGCGACTACGAAGATATGCTATACTAAAATGGTTAATATGAATATGACACTATATGTATCTATATCTTACCCGGCTGTTACAAGGCCTAATTATGATGCTCTAATTAGGCCAACAATTATCTTCATGATATAAATCAAAATATTAAGGTTATCCTTTTGAATGTCATTGCCGACCCTACATGTTTGAAAATAATGGCTTAGTTGTTGTTGTTGCATCCTTTTGAATGACATTGTTAGATTATAGTTATCTTAGTCTAGGTTGGTAGAACAAATTGCTAATCAACATGATTTTTAATTTATCGGTATATTTATTTACGCAAAAAGGTACAATTTTTTTTTTAGACTTGACGTATGTTGTGTGCCTTTTTAAATAAATACACATGTACTATTTTTTTTAATACACTCATTATACGTCACAATTAGTTCAACATGATTGATAAAGTTTATGTTTCTTTTACCAAATGATATTCAACAAAGATATTTTATCATTTCGCAAAATTATCAAGTATGGTGTTATGTGAACAGAGTGCAAAAAGCACTACACATGCTTTTTTGATCAGTACACTTATTAAATTATTTTGTACAATTATTATACATCACCATTAGTTCAATAAGACTAGTATAATCTGTATTATTTTACTGAAAGATATGTAACAAAGTTTCTTTACGATTTCATAAAAAATCTTCTTACGTGAAAATTCTATTTTTTAAATAATTTACGTTATACTGGAAAACCTCTAAAGTAAAATTTGAAAAAATCATAAAGAATCTTTGGAGAAAATTTGTTTTCTCAGACAACATCAAAACCTTCAGAAAGAAGATTAATTTTTATGAAGTGTCAAAAGTTTGCAAAAAATATCAATATTTTTACTACTGCAACTTCCCTCAAAATCTCGCAAACTAGTTGCTTAATATATTTTTAAACAATTAAATATGGATAAAGTTGAGATATTATAGTTTAATATAAAAGACTCGGCTTTTGTGTTTTTTTATGCTCGAATATTTCAAAAAATATTATTTCCAAGAAAGTTAAATTTTTAGAAATGGTTCAACTTTTAGAAAATAATAATTAAATATCAAATAATTTTTCTTTGAACTCAAATGTCATAGAAAGGTTCAAGCCGTTTTAAAAAATATATTTAAGTTTTCCAAAAAAATTTAAATTTCTAAGGAAGTTTGAAATGTCTTGGAAGACATTGAAGAAATTTTAAAGAGATTAAAATCCCAATTAAAATACAAAGAAAATTTAAAAGGTTAAAGTAACTCAAAGTGTTGGCAATTATCTAAAACATGTTATTCAGTAACAATAAATTCTCTATTCTTAAACTTTGAAATTAATAAAGTAAAAAAGAAATATCATTATATATAATACTACAAATATCTGCTTAACATGTAATAATTCTTCAAAACCTTTCGTTTTTACGATAAATTAAAATAGTGAAAAAACAAAATTAATATGACTGTTAAATTATTGCTACCATTGGTTTTGATAATTTTTTACCGCTACATTTATCGTTAGCTATGGTAAATTTACTGTTACCATACCAATAGCATTGGTATACCGATATAGCAAAATACTGGTTACCAATTGTTTGATATTGGTGTGGTAATGAGAATTTACCATTACCATAGCAGCTCTAATTGGAATTGTGAATTAAAATAAGCATGTTATATATAAATATGTTCTCAACTATAATTTTAAATGTGTTTGTATCAGAATGTAAATTGAATCGAAATGGGAGAGAACCAATCTGAAATCGGATTTAATTTATAATATTTTAAGATTTCTCATAACTATGTGATAAACAGTTGTTTCTGCTAATAGTTCTAGCATGTACTTATTTTAGGATGAGGAAGAGTTTAGTAATAAAAACAATCCTTTCCTTTGAACGGACTTGAATATTGCTAGTAGGTTTGCGAGAAGCATGGGCCTAGCTTATATGATTTGTTAAGAGAAATAGGTAAATGCCACTCTGTTTGATCTTCCTAATTTGAGTGCCTGTTTCTGGAATCTACATCATGTCTGTGAATCATTTACGCTTCCTCTGATATTTAATATAGGTTGTAGCATGTCTGCGAATCATTTTTGGTGCCTCTGATATTCAGTATAACCTTTATTAGAAATGTTTACGGGTGGCATAGGCGAAGCTTATCTTTTTCTTCTCTTTTTACCATTTATCGTTGATGTACATGATTGTGACTTTTCACACTGATCTGAAGCCTGACAATATTCTTCTGATGTCTTCTAATTAAGTAAAGGTTCCATGTAACATTTCCTGCGACTTCAAAATTCTTGGGTTTTTGTCGTGTCATATTGATACAGAGGAAACTAGGATATTATATGCACTTCAGATGTTTGCCTAATGAGGTGCTATGAAGTTCACTGATTTCAGCAGCATTGCATTTGAGAATCATGATCATGGGTCCATTATATCAACAAGGCAATACGGAGGACCCGAGATAATGTCCTGTATGCTTGGATTCTTAAAATAAACAATGAATTCTGCTTGAGATGTAGGTTGTCAATTTGAATAAAATGTACACATTTTCTGCATTTAAATTGGGAGAAAACTAATATATGCACATATTGACCTTTTTGATAGCGTAGGAAATTCTTCGAAATCACAATTGACAGATCATTCCAAACATAGGTCGACGATGCCCAATTTTCTATTCCTTAGTTTTATTCCGATGACACTGTTTGGTTTGATTGGTATGCGTTGATGTTGACCTACGAGTTGTTGGTCATTTTTTGCTCACACCCCATGATAGAAACTTGTTAGAATGCTTAATGACCAATCTTCCTATTGTATGCCATACATTCTAATATATTCTTGTTCTCTCCTAGCTGTGAGAACGTGCCTTAATATTATCTTCCATTTTCATTTCATCTCCTTAATGCGTCATGTCCTCTGCATGATGATTGAATTTGAGAGTATACCCGATTGTTATTATTGAACCAATGACTTTATGTTTGGACTATAGAGTTAAATGTGGATGATATTGGAATTTTGACCATTATCAAATTTTATAAATTTTATAAGTCCTAAGTAATATAGTTTTGACGAAGAGAATTGGTGTAAATAATAGACACAATCGGGTAACGCTTAACAAAGTAAAATTGGATTTTACCAAAATCAAGTAAGTAATAAATTTGATCAAAATATCATACCACCTGCTAAGTAATGCATGAACGTTAATATTCGAACAGTTCGATGTTAATCGCTGATCAAAATTACATCTAAAGAGCCGCACAACTGAATTGTTGAATACTTCTTGACCACATGGTTTAATTAATTTATAATTGTTATAAATTATTTAAATTAATTAATATTTATGAAATATTAGTTATAAAAATTTATTTTAATTTGATGAACAAATATTATTCTATATATTTATAATAGTTGTAAATATATTAATCGATATACGAGTTTTAATTGGGTTTTAATGCAAAATATTTTGTTCGGACTTTAAATGGGTTTGAAGTTCATATACGGGGCTGGTTGGTTCAGCTATAATGAAGCAAAGGTGCGGCCATATATTGGTTAAAAATGCTAGGGTTGAATGGGTAAGAGGAAAGAAAGAGCCAAAGAGTAACGTGAATCTTGATACTAACCTCTCTTTGGATTTCTTCCTCTGTAAAAGCATCTTTACCCACTTTCTTTTCCTACTTTTTAAGCCTCTTATCCCTCTTAGATCTTCTTGAGTTCTTCATCCATCCTCTTTCTTCGTAGAAGCACAAACCAAATAAAATTAAATACTATTTGATAGCCCGTGGTCTGCAATTTGGAAGATAGCATCTTTAGAATTGGAATTTAATCTGCGAGTTTGTTTCAATGCTTCAAGGTGTGGTACTTTGGCATTGATTAAAGGTAATTATCTGATTTATGATTATATTTTAATATTTAGACAATTTATATATCATATGTTGTTTTATTAGTTATGTGACGATTCTAATATATCGGTATATCGTCACATTCAAGATGGTTGTTCGTTTATATGTGTGTATATTTTTTTCCTTGACATATATATGCCATGATGCTTAAGTCTTAAGATTTAAAAACAATTGATTTTTATTATTTAAATGAATTTAATGTACATTATTTAAATAACATAAGATTTATAATTTAAATACTAAACTTTGTACTCTACAAAATATGTTTTAAAATTACATAAAAAAATATTTTTGTAATATATATAAATATTAATTAAATATTATTTAATTCAAATCGCTTAAATAAATATTAAATAAATTATCTTATCATATAAAATAGAATTTAAATTTTTTAAAATTATTTTTACACCTGGTAAACTATCGAATGCAATATATATATATATATACACACACACACACACACATCTGTGTGTAATATAAATATTAATATTAATGTTGAAAGTTAAAATTTAATTTTAATTTTTCTTTTAAATTACAAAATATATTTGGACAATATATCAGATAACATGTCTCCAGTGTAAATCCCAGAATTAATACACTAGCGTGTTATACCTTACACGGTTTGCTATGTTATACATGCATACACATATATATGTATATGATACATTTGTGTATGCGTATAATATTAATACATAATTATTTCATAAATTTTAATAAATTAGCGATTTTATTTAAAAGAAATATAAAAGTGTTCTAAATGAATTAGATTTCATAAGCCAATAAAGATCCAAATAGTAAAAAAATTGAAATTCATCAATTTCTTCCACTACAAGCTGCTCCAGTTCCAACAAAACCGAACACCACTTTAGTTTTTTGAAAACTTAAAATGTTTTAGAGTACTTAATTATGAAAACAAGAGAGCAATATTTTTTAAATAAATGTGTGATTTTCATATGTTGAAAGAAAGGTATTTATAAAGTTAGAAAGTTTTTGCTAATGTGTGTTTTTATATATTTACAATAGTTGTAAATATATTAATCGATATACGCGTTTAAATTGGGTTTTAATGCAAAATATTTTGTTCGGACTTTAAATGTGTTTGAAGTTCATATACGGGGCTGGTTGGTTCGGCTATAATGAAGCGTAGGTGCGGCCATATAATGGTTAAAAATGCTAGGGTTGAATGGATAAGAGGAAAGAAAGAGCAAAAGAGTAATGTGAATCCTGATACTCACATCTCTTTGCATTTCTTCCTCTGTAAAAGCATCTTTACCCACTTTCTTTTCCTACTTTTTAAGCCTCCTATCCCTCTTAGATCTGGCTGAATTCTTCATCCATCCTCTTTCATCGTAGAAGCACAAATCAAATAAAATTAAATACTATTTGATAGCCCGTGGTCTGCAATTTGGAAGATAGCATCTTTAGAATTGGAATTTAATCCGCGAGTTTGTTTCAACGCTTCAAAGTGTGGTACTTTGGCATTGATTAAAGGTAATTACCTGATTTATGATTATATTTTAATACTAGACAATTTATATATCATATATTGTTTTATTAGTTATGTGACGATTCTAATATATCGGTATATCGTAACATTCAAGATGGTTGTTCATTTATATGTGTGTGTATTTTTTTCCATGACATATATATGCCATGATGCTTACGATTTAAGATTTAAAAACAATTGATTTTTTATTATTTAAACAAATTTAATATACATTATTTAAATAACATAAGCTTTATAATTTAAATACTAAACTTTATACTCTACAACATATGTTTTAAACTTACATAAAAAAATATTTTTGTAATATATATATAAATATTAATTAAATATTATTTAATTCAAATCGCTTAAATAAATATTAAATAAATTATTGTATCATATAAAATAGAATTTAAATTTTTTAAAATTATTTTTACACCTGATAAATTCTCGAATGCAAAATATATATATATATATAATATAAATATTAATATAAATGTTGAAAGTTAAAATTTAATTTTAATTTTTCTTTTAAATTACAAAATATATTCAGACAATATATCAGCTAACATGTCTCCAGTGTAAATCCCAGCATTAATACACGAGCGTGTTATACCTTACACGGTTTGTTATGTTATACATGCATACACATATATATGTATATGATCCATTTGTGTGTATGTGTGTGTATACATAATTATTTCACAAATTTTGAATAAAATAGCGATTTTATTTAAAAGAAATATAAAAATATTCTAAATGAATTAGATTTCATAAGCCAATAAATGTCCAAAGTGGTAAAAAAATTGAAATTCATCAATTTCTTCCACTACAGGCTGTTCCAGTTCCAACAAAATCGAACACCACTTTAGTTTTTTGAAAACTTCAAATGTTTTAGAGCACTTAATTAAATGAAAACAAGAAGCAATATTTTTTAAATGAATGCATGATTTTCATATGTTGAAAGAAAGGTATTTATAAAGTTAGAAAGTTTTTGCTAATGTGTGTTTGTATTTATTTATAATAGTTGTAAATATATTAATCGATATACGCGTTTAAATTGGGTTATAATGCAAAATATTTTGTTTGGAATTTAAATGGGTTTGAAGTTCATATATGGGGCTGGTTGGTTCAGCTATAATGAAGCATAGGTGCGGCCATATAATGGTTAAAAATGCTAGGGTTGAATGGATAAGAGGAAAGAAAGAGCAAAAGAGTAATGTGAATCTTGATACTCACCTCTCTTTGCATTTCTTCCTCCGTAAAAGCATCTTTACCCACTTTCTTTTCCTCCATAAAAGCATCTTTACCTACTTTTTAAGCCTACAAATGTATATATGTATATGATACATTTGTATGTATGTGTGTGTGTGTGTGTATATACATAATTATTTCATAAATTTTGAATAAAATAGCGATTTTATTTGAAAGAAATATAAAAATGTTCTAAATGAATTAGATTTCATAAGCCAATAATGATCCAAAATGGTAAAAAAAATTGAAATTCATCAATTTCTTCCACTACAAGCTGCTCCAGTTCCAACAAAACCGAACAACACTTTAGTTTTTCGAAAACTTAAAATGTTTTAGAGCACTTAACTAAATGAAAACAAGATAGCAATATTTTTTAAATGAATGCATGATTTTCATATGTTGAAAGAAAGGTATTTATAAAGTAAGAAAGTTTTTGCTAATGTGTGTGTATATGTATCAATGTTTTGAAAAACCTGCCTCCATGTTCGTCTCAAGGAGCGTCTCAAGCAAGGGGGAGATAACGCTTCGACTCTTTCTCAAAAAAAGCATTTTATCTTTGAGGCTTATGCTTTAGCACCTTAAAGTGTATAATTTCTTCCACTACAGGCTGCTCAAGTTCCAACAAAACCGAACAGCACTTTAGTTTTTTGGAAACTTAAAATGTTTTAGAGCCCTTAATTAAATGAAAACAAGAGAGTAATATTTTTTAAATGAATGCGTGATTTTCATATGTTGAAAGAAAGGTATTTATAAAGTTAGAAAGTTTTTGCTAATGTGTGTGTATATGTATCAACGTTTTGAAAAACCTACCTCCATATTCGCCTCAAGGAGCGTCTCAAGCAAGAGGGAGATAACGCTTCGACTCTTTCTCAAAAAATACATTTTAAATACATTTTATCTTTGAGGCTTACGCTTTAGCAACTTAAAGTGTACAAAATGTACAAAAGATATGCCTGCATGCCTCAAACCACTAAGGCATGCGACTTAAGAATTTATTTTACTTCCAATTGAAGATATTTGCACTAGTAGAAGTTATAAAACTTCAATTATCTAATAGCAAGCAATTTTTTTAAGAAAATGGAAGTGTTTTTATAACTTTTCAAATTCAATATCAACATGATTAAGTAACATCTTTTTAAAAACAATGATAGAGAGCTACATAATGAATTTTCTCAAATGCTATTAAATAAAAAATTTAAATTGACATCGTCGAACCTTCAAATAAATTACGCATCTCGATTTAAATTGGTAGAATGAAAAATGAATAAAAAAATAAAAAAATTTGAAGACAAATAAAGGAAGAAAAAATAAAATACATACCATTGCGGAGCTGAACACGAATTCTTCTAACATACTAATAAGGATTGAATCCAGTGCTTAAATTTTACTTATAGTTTTAATTATTTATGCTTTATGAATGAATAATAAAAAATGATTAGGACTGAACTCTTTAAGCTACGTGTCTATGTTATTTATTTATAGTTTTATACAAATAATTGTTAACCTCTATTTATTAATCAAAATTAATTATAATAAAACAATAATAACTTACGCCTCCATGTTTACTTGAAAAATATACGCCTCAACCTTTTGAGGCTTACACCTCACGAGCAAAAGAATGCCTCTTGTATGCTTTCACGTTTTAAAACTTATATGTGTATGTATGTATATGTATATTACCTGAACAACAACAAGAAGTTAGATTTGTTAAAGGTCAAAATTATTCTACGAGGCACTTACACAATGTTGCAGTTTGGGTTCAGGAAATTTTGATGATTCAACTTATAGGTGTGAGATGTTTTTGTTGCTAACAGATTATGCTTCGAGATTGAATTTATTTGGACACACTATACATGAATATCATTAATTTAACAAATTCAACTTATAGATGTGAGATATTTTGCACGTTCTATAGAAAATTTGAATTCGCTTGAAAAAGTAACAAAATTCTATGAGAAGAGTGGAAATCCTTTCTGAAAAATTAGAACTCTTTTGACAAATTGAACTTTCCATTGTATTGTGTTTTTTTAATTCGTGCAAACTTTTGTCGATTTTATCTATGATGTGTGAATCTGCAACCGCCGAAAATGGAAGGTTACTGAAACACACACCAAATGTGTAGTATTGCGTAAGTGTGAACAAATATAATACAAGAACACAAATGATAATAAAGTAAATTTGTCTTCACAAATGACCGGGGTAATACCGAGTTGTACTGTTTGGTTTCTGTAATTTGAGCTACGCCTGATCCGAGTTATTTGGAAGTTCACTTTTTTGTTTTATTTATTTTTAAAGCTCATTATGTAATTTTAGCTTAATCAATATGTCAATTTCAGAGGCAAGTTTTTTTACTGGAAAAAGAACAATGATCTGACATAAGCTGGAATTAAACTTTACATTTTTGCAACTGAACATGCAAATGGTGATACCAGCATCTTACTACATTTGAAAAGGGTGAATGGTACTACTGCAACAGCTGAAAAGGTAAAATTATCATCTTAGTCCCAAATCACAAAATTTCAATGGATAATTCTGTACAAAATATCAAGTCATCACCTGATCAATTTCTAAGCTCAGTAACGTGAGCTTGTGACCAAGTGAAGGAATGTTGGGTCATGTTGTTCGTTTTGGGTACGTATAGGAGTCTATCCCCTCTAAATTGATGCTTATGTAGAGACACCGAAGATAATTTACTGTCGTACTTCACCCTGAATAGCATGCCCTAACACTAAAAAGGCTAACTTTTGATGATGCCTATGTTGATATTGCTGTTGAACTAGCAAAAGTAACCACATTCTTGAACAAGGTATTAGTTATCAGAATCATGCATAGCCACATTCTTGAACTAGGTATTAGTTATCATAATCATGCATCAGTTTCCTGTTTTAACTGGGTTTTTTTATATGCGAGTGATGCTTTTTTTTGTTGGGTTGCATTTGTATGAGAAATTTGCATTGTGGGTTATTGTGCATGTGTAAAAGAAGAAATTTATGAAGTGTTTGTGGGAAAAGATGGTTAGTTGAATGTAACGACCCGTAAATTTTCGATAATTAAAATAGCTAATTTAATAAGATTTCGTGATTTAATGTTAGAAAAAAATTGTAATTCGTTTGGAATAATAATAACTGGAATGAATTGCAACAATAATTATCCAAGTAATTATTTATAGATTGAATGGAGTTCCAATCTAATTGAATTAACTCAAATGTTATAACTTGGTTATAAGGGAATATATGGAAAAAACAAATGTAAATAAGTGAATAAGAATTGAGAATTATTTAGGTAGAAATACAAATTTTATAGATTGGTTTCGAAGATTTGAATAGTAATAAGTATTGGAAAATAAATTCTACTTAGTGAATGCCTTTTAAATAATTAGTTGGATAGGATAATAAATGTTGAATTCAATAGGTATAATAGAGTAATTGATTGATACGTAATATCTATTTAAAATCAAATAATTGAATATTGAACAGGTAAATTGTTTAAAGTAAATATTTAAAACTTATTGAATAATTGAATAACTGTAAAATGGAAATAGTGTTCTAAGATGTGAATTGGTTTTAAAAGTTGAATCTTATAAGTTCAATTTCAAATATTTAAAAGGATAATGAATTATTGGATAATCAAAAATTGTTTAAATTTAATATTTCGAATTTATTGAATAATTGAATAACGGATTTAGTATGATTAAAAAAAATGATTTGTAAAATTTTATTTTATCATATTAAAGTTAGAATGATTTTGTAGAACTTTTAAAATCGAATTAAAAGTAAATTTGTGAAAATTGAATATTTCAATAATTAATCGACGAGTTAAAATAGCCATTTTTCAAACAGTCTCGGATTTCAACGAAAATAGTTTCATCGGATCCGTAACGTGATATTATTGTAAGATTTCAAATTTCGTGTCAATCGGATTTACTGTTTGTCCAGGGCGAGCCAAAACGCCTAGAAATTCGTTTAATCGGTTTAATTTAAATTTGACCGTTTATTGCCATAACTCACACAGATGATCGAACTAGACTCCGAAACCTATTCCATTGTGTCCGGAACGCGGGGTAAACCCTAGAAACGCCGGTCACCGCGCGTAAATCGGAGTTTGGAAAACAGGGATGAATAGTGTTCGTCGTTTCTATATAAGCACCCCATCTCTTCATTTTTGCAAAAGAAAAATAAACTAGGGTTTGAAGCTTAGCCGGCCACCATTTTCAAAACCAAAGGCCAGAAATCGTTCGTCTTTCTTCCTTAATTGCTTCAAATCCATAAACATTTACACGAAAGTCGGAGAGCGTATCGAGGCCTTCGAATCTATACGGTTATGATCGGGAATCGTTGAGAGAATTCGCGGCAATTCCCATTCGAACGCACGCCCTTTGCTCGCGTTTTTCAAGAAGGGGAAGCCACCGTGTGCGTGCAGTCTTAGGGAGAAGGTCGAGATGGAGATGGGCTTTCGATTGGCAGTGGTATGATGGGGTGTGGAGGTTGGTAGGTGGTCGCGTCTTGGTCGAAGTCGAGCGTGTTTGGGTTTACTTGGTCGCGTGCGTTAAAAATCTGGAGGTAGAGGACGAAATAAAAGTCGCGACCGTGATTTGCAGAGCTTGGATGGACGGTCCAGATTGCTAGGTTTAAAATTAATAAAAGAAATTGTATATTAATTTGTATTTAAATTTGTATAAATTTTAAACTGCTATAACTTTTTGCTACGAGGTCGAAAACGCACGAAACGAATTGCGTTGCAATCGTTTTGTCGAGCACTACGCTATGGATCTAGATTGGAATCGTTTGGAGCTAGTTTGAATTTCGGGTAAAATTAAACGCTCGTTTAATTTTATTCGAAATAAAACGCTGGAACTACATTGAAATCAAGGTGAGTGTTTTATAACGCTCACAACGTACTAAATATCTTTATGCTAGTTAAATTTGACATTATGAAGTGTTTCGAATTTTATTTGTCGTTGTTTGATAAAATTTAATTGTCATATAAATTATCATTTGAATTAACCGTTGAAAATTTAATTGACAGTTAAATTGGAATTGAAATTGAATTGCGATAAAATTCCTGGCATTGATAACTATGAAATTGCCATGAATTGTATTGTCTATTGGATGATGTATTTCGATGGATGTTATTGGTTGATATTTAGATGTTTGGATGTTTATTTTCTTATATATATATATCCTGTTATGCATACATATGAAACTATGATTCGATTTAAGTGATATATATTCATCCCTGACATTTAATTGAAATAAATAATTATTTGGCCATAGGATAGAAAATTATATACGCACACCGAATTGGTTAAATTTATAATTTTTAAAATCGTTGATTTGAAATTTATTTAAATGTTTTGATTTAAAAGTTATAAATAGAAATCAATTTATAGAAATCGAATTTATCGAAAATTGGGTTTGGAATGTTGAAATAAATTTTGGTTAAAAGAAATTGTTAAATAATTAAAGTGGAGACTTTGGAATTTAAAAATCGGGATATGATTGAATTTTGAAAATTGATTTGTTTAAAGATTTAACCTTAATTCGAGTTTTGAATATTACTAAGTAAAAGCGATATGAAATGATATTTTGAAACTGAGCTTGAAATTGAATCATATTTGTAATTGGGATTTAAATTTGAATATTGAAGGATAATTTTGTTAAGTGTTAAAAATTGATATTTTGAAAAATCAAGCTAAAAATCGATATAAATTGAAATTGAATAAATTGAAGGTGAATGTAAAATTGAATTAATTTGAAGTCAAAGTTGACATTGATTTGAATTGAAATCGAAATTGAATCGGTAGAATGGAAACTGAAATTGATTTGAATTGGGAAGTTATAATTGAAATGGTTTGGTTTTGAAGCTGTTTTATTTTGTTTTCCAAATTACTTAGTTATATAAACCACTTTTGAATACTTAAACTATTTTAATCTATTTTAATCTACTTAACCCAATTTAAACTATTTTAAACTAATTTATCTATTTGAAATCCATTTAAAGATTTTAAGTATTTTTTTAACTACTTTAATTATTTAAACTACTTTTAAACTACTTAAAAATATTTTCTAAAATTCCAAGCTGGTTAATAAGGTGAAATGTTATGTTTAAATCTTGAATTTAAATACGAATTGGGTTAAATGAAGTTGCAACCTAAATTGAAATTCGAAATGATTTGGAAATCGAAATGAGATATTGAGACGAAAAATGATTTTTGAAACGGAATCTTATATTTTGAATAGATATGATGATATTTGAAATGGATTTGATTTTGAAGCGAATATGATATTTTGATATCAGTTATGAACTGACTAAAATGTAAAAGAGCCACCAGTGTAATAATACGTAGTTATTAAAGAGACCGGGATCGGATATGGACATACTCTCTGTCGATACCGAAAACCACTTTAATAACTATTATACGTGGAGTGTTGATCCAGAATGAAGTGGATGGTTTGGTGAACGCGTTGACTGAAGAAAGAGAACGATATTGGATGACCCCTGACATGACTAAAACAGGAGCCGCGCCGGGCCATTGAGGTTCGCCATCTCTAGCGGACACACTTCTTCGATACCATATCTATTACATTTGTGATTCGATTTGGGTGCACCCCTTGATTTGGGAGTGTTGTTTCGCGGTGTTGGGGTAGCTGCTGGCTATGCTCAACACCAGTCCGGATCACGCAACTACCAGTATCCTAGTTGGTATCGCCTCATGTACCTTGTCATACTGATTATCCTATTTGCGACCACTACGTTATGTTTTGTGTTATACCTATGGGGTACCCTCTGATAACCACCAGTTTACGGTGGGGATTACAGTGCTGTATAGACTATGGCATTGTAAAAATGTGTTAAGGGGGATTATGGTAACGCCTTAACGCTATTTTAATACTTTTACTTTACTCTAGACATATTATAATAGCGTATTGTACTACATAGTAGATAGTTTAACGGATCCTTGAGAGATGGAAAATCCCGTAACATCTCTTAAGTTATTGCACGCACGTTGACACTGGATATGAGATGTCAAACCCCGTAAACATCTCTGACGCCGTTACACTCATATTTATTTACGATTGATTTAACTTTCATAAGGATATTTAGTCCTGACTCGAGTGTTTTGTCTTTTCATTACGCTCGGGTCAGTCCTGATTTTTCATATTTTTGAAGATCTATTCAGGAGGACAAAGACGAAGATTTGGTATACTATTACTATTATTATCTTTGCATCATGTTGTCTGCTGCATTATTTTATTTGTTCTGTTGTATATGTATAACTCTGATAAATGTTGTATAAATAATGATCAAAGTATTGTAAACAGCTTCATGAACTGTTTATTTGACTATTATATTTTATCGTTCCGCTGCAAGATTCTGTGTTGTTTCATTTCCTTTATCTCCCTTTCTTTTCTTTTCTTATTTACCCCAATAACCATATGCCCTTTTGAATGGTTTGGAATCGACATGTGTATTTGATTATCGGTTTAAACTGCCCAAAATGGCAGGTTGTTACAGTTGGTATCAGAGCTTTGGTTTAGCGATAATCTTAGCTTTGTGGGGTCTGACTCTTCATAAATAGGGTAGTAATACCCTATGATGAGTCGCTGAGTGTATACATATGAGAGAGCGTATTTGTTAGTGATATAAAATGTTTTATATTGTGTTGGTTGATTTGTTGAGTGACTTATGGATTCCGGTCAATACGAGTAATTAACGTCATTGATAGGGATCTCTAAATACTTAAACAGAACAATTCGACATAGTATTGTTTTGAAATTGGGTGAATGAAATAATTTTGCTCTAATTATATTTTGAATATAGAGAAAAATTATTAGAAATTATTGTGACTTATCTAGCTTACCTGGTTGTTAGGAATGAAAATATTGGTTATTATCATTAATTTGATATTGTAATATAATAAATAAGGTGAATTACAAAAAGAACAATGATAAAACACTTGTGGAATGTTTTAAGGAAGAAAATCCTATAAGAATATTTTATAAAGATGACTTATGAATTAAAATAGATTTAAATGGGAAAATATTAAATTTAAGACCCAGGGACTTTTAAAATGGTTTTCAAAGCTTTGAAAAAAATATATTGTGATGTTAGTTGGAAAATATTTATAGGAAATATTTTGAAAGGATTTTTAAGAAGGAATGAATTAAGTACTCCTCTCTTATGTCGCTGGAAAATAATTTCGGTGATGACTGCGCAGCATCATCGACGTTCATTTTCGAGTCTCGAAGTGGGGGAGACTTCTAAGAAGCTTTGCTTTTCTTCGAAATTATTTCGGGTAAATGGATTTTGGTTTAAATTCCAAAGGTATGATTTGATATATTAAAGATATAAGTGTATATATTTATTTCAGACGATTTGAAAAGAACCGGGCTTTTAAATTTCTAAGTTCTGTTAATTAATAATTTTCAAATTATTTGAATGAAATGTGAATAACCAAAATTTATAAAATAAGAGGATAAAGATATCTAAGCTTATGTTTTGGGAAAACTTTAGAGTTGTAGTGTACCTTTAAAGTTGAAAGGTAAAGACGATTTAAATAAAATCAAATTTGTGAACATTCTAATTAAGTAAAATGAAATTCTATAAATTTGTATAATACCAAATTTGCATTCTAATAACATACAATATGACTTACCAAATATAAAAAAAGTTAAAATGATGTTTTGGATAGGTAATGAGATGTTGTACAAATAAGCAGAACCTAAAAATAATTGAAGTATACAAGTAAGGAAAACTCAAAAGGAATTAAAATGTATATAAATGGAAAATATGGTTGTGATAAAAAAATTATAAATACTTAAACATAGCATGAAATGATGAATGGATAAATGGAACAAGTAAGTGAACTTAAGAAAAAGCCATTGAGTCAAGCAATGTCTTTGTAAACTGGTTGAAAAATTAAATATAAATTTGCAACAAAAAAGAAAAATGTGTAAAGATAAATATGTAACTTTTGAGATAACTATAAGCTAAGAAAAGTCATATATGAGAAGTTAGACTTTTATGGAATGACTATAAACTAAAGTGACGATTAATAAAATGTTCCAGAAATAAATTTGTATTAACTGAAACTATGAATATGAAGTAAATGTAAACAAAAGAATTTGGTATAGCTAAGAATCAATTGGGAAAAGAAATTGAGTTTAATTAAATAATTTAGAATGTTTAAAATGAACTTGAGTAAGCAAATTCTTTGATATGATGTTTAAGAAAAGATAATGTTAAAGAATATTCTATGTAAATAAATGAATATACTAACTGAATAATGGATTGTGAGTAATTAAGTGAAAAAAAAAATAGAAGTCAATAAAATAATTTAGTATAGATAAATTGGATAGAAATCCATTGGAAGGTAATACGTGAGATTGTACGTATATTATTTTATTCGCATAACGATTTGATCCAAATTCGAGCATAAAATTTCGAGATGATTTATATCGATCCAAGTTAGGATTTTTCACTCGATTTTCGACGGCGAACCCTGGATATGGATTTTTAATTTGATTCTGGAATTCTCTATCGTAGTATATGGCTATGCAAGGAGAGTAATAGTTTCCAATCAAGGAACCAAATCTGAGTCTGCACAAGAGAGTCGTGTGAACGATACTAGTTTGGAAGTGAAATTGTGTGATCGAATAAGCGATTAGATTGATATTGCTCACGGATGATATATGTACGGCTTACGGACTTAATTAAAGTAAATATTGGAAATTTATGATGCCAAATATAAAATGATTCTTTTAAAATTATATGATTTGGTCGTTATATGATTGTTAGTTGATTGTATATAATTCATTGAGTGTTAATGAAATTTAAAGCTATAGATCATTGAAATCAAATTGGAAGTTAAATGAATTTAAATAGAATTTAATTTGATTCAAAGTGGAAGTGAACTAATGTAAATATAAATTAGTGAATGTTAACTAATTGAATTGAGAATAAATGTTAGTAAAATCCAACGTTAATGAATCAACTGTGATTAAAACTGAAACCCAAGTCAATAAATATTAATGAAAAGTGAATTTATATTGATTGGTTATGGATTTGCTGGATGATGGTTGATTGATGGTTGCATTTGTTGTTTTGTTGCATTTGCTATGTTGGCATATGTAGTTGTTATGTTGTTATATGATGTATATTGATATTACTTTCATATATGCATGTTTCTCATGGTTTGTTAAGTGTTTAGTAGGTGCGGATTGCGCTTGCTTCGCATTTGGAGCTAGCTTTCGCGCTATATTAGCCGTATATGCTCGCTAATAATATATAAGGTACATATCTCGGATTACGTACCGTACTTTTTTTCCCTGTGGGATGCTTCATCACTTGATGAGATGTATATTTGTGATATATATACTGTCATTTTTTTTCGGATCGAGCCGCGCAAAGGAGACTCTACCGAAATTTTCTGTAAATCTGGGTGTTAGAAAATTTTTCAAGTTTTAACTTTTTTTTTTATATAACTTGTTTTGATAACTAACTTTTAAAGTTAGAAAGCCGTTCAGGGTAACTTAGTGGAAGCGTAGTTATGACTTTATAAGTGGAATTTCATTGTTTTATAAGTTGGTAACTTTGAATAAAATATATCTAATGTTGAATTCTATACTTAGTTCCTTTTCCCTTCTTTTTCCTTTTCGGGGACGAAAAGTTTTGAGTGGGGGAGAGTGTAACGACCCGTAAATTTTCGATAATTAAAATAGCTAATTTAATAAGATTTCGTGATTTAACGTTAGAAAAAAAAATTGTAATTCGTTTGGAATAATAATAACTGGAATGAATTGCAACAATAATTATCCAAGTAATTATTTATAGATTGAATGGAGTTCTAATCTAATTGAATTAACTCAAATTTTATAACTTGGTTATAAGGGAATATATGGAAAAAAACAAATGTAAATAAGTGAATAAGAATTGTGAATTATTTAGGTAGAAATACAAATTTAATAGATTGGTTTCGAAGATTAGAATGGTAATAAGTATTCGAAAATAAATGCTACTTAGTGAATGCCTTTGAAATCAATAGTTGGATAGCATAATAAATGTTGAATTCATTAGGTATAATAGAGTAATTGATTGATAAGTAAAATCTATTTAAAATCAAATAATTGAATATTGAACAGGTAAATTGTTTAAAGTAAATATTAAAACTTATTGTGTAATTGAGTAACTGTAAAATGGAAACCGTGTTTTAAGATGTGAATTGGTTTTAAAAGTTGAATCTTATAAGTTCAATTTCAAATATTTCAAAGGATAATGAATTATTGGATAATCAAAAATTATTTAAATTTAATATTTGGAATTTATTGAATAATTGAATAACGGGTTTAAATATGATTAAAAAAAATGATTTGTAAAATTTGATTTTATCATATTAAAGTTAGAATGATGTTGTAGAACTTTTAAAATCGAATTAAAAGTAAATTTGTGAAAATTGAATATTTTAATATTTAATTGACGAGTTAAAATAGCCATTTTTCAAACAGTCCCGGATTTCGACGAAACCAGTTTCATCGGATCTGCAACGTGATATTATTGTAAGATTTCAAATTTCGTGTCAATCGGATTTACCGTTTGTCCGGGGCGAGCCAAAATGCCTAGAAATTCGTTTAATCGGTTTAATTTAAATTTGATCGTTTGTTTCCGCAACTCGCACAGATGATCGAATTAGATTCTGAAACCTATTCCATTGTGTCCGAAACGTGGGGTAAACCCTAGAAACGCTGGTCACCGCGCGTAAATCGGAGTTTGGAACCGGGATGAATAGTGTTCGTCGTTTCTATATAAACACCCCGTCTCTTCATTTTTGCAAAATAAAAATAAACTAGGGTTTGAAGCTTAGCCGGCCGCCATTTTCAAAACCAAAGGCCAGAAATCATTTGTCTTTCTTCCTTAATTGCTTCAAATCCGTAAACATTTACACGAAGTGTTCAACACGAAAGTCGAAGAGCGTATCGAGGCCTTCGAATCTACACGGTTATGATCGGGAATCGTTGAGAGAATTCGCGGCAATTCCCATTCGAACGCACGCCCTTTGCTCACGTTTTTCGAGAAGGGGAAGCCATCGCGTGCGTGCGGTCTTGGGGCGAAGGTCGAGATGGAGATGGGCTTTCGATTGGCAGTGGTATGATGGGGTCTGGAGGTTGGTAGGTGGTCGCGTCTTGGTCGAAGTCGAGCGTGTTTGGGTTTACTTGGTCGGGTGCGTTAAAAATCTGGATGGAGAGGAAGAAACAAAAGTCGCGGCCGTGATTTGCAAAGCTTGGATGGACGGTCCAGAATGTTAGGTTTAAAATTAATAAAAGATATTGTATATTAATTTGTATTTAAATTTGTATAAATTTTAAACTGCTATAACTTTTTGCTACGAGGTCGAAAACGCACGAAACGAATTGTGTTGCAATCGTTTTGTCGAGCACTATGCTATGGAGCTGGATTGGAATTGTTTGGAGCTAGTTTGAATTTCAGATAAAATTAAAAGCCCATTTAATTTTATTCGAATTAAAATGCTGGAACTACATTGAAATCAAGGTGGGTGTTTTATAACGCTCACAACGTACTGAATATCTTTATGCTAGTTAAATTTGACATTATGAAGTGTTACGAATTTTATTTGTCGTTGTTTGATAAAATTTAATTGTCATATAAATTGTCATTTGAATTAACCATTGAAAATTTAATTGACAGTTAAATTGAAATTGAAATTGAATTGCGATTAAATTTCCTGAAATTGATAACTATGAAATTGCCATGAATTGTATTGTCTATTGGATGATGTATTTCGATGGATGCTATTGGTTGATATTTAAATGTTTGGATGTTTATTTGCTTATAAATATCCTGTTATGCATACATATGAAACTATGATTCGATTTAAGTGATATATATTCATCCCTGACATTTAATTGAAATAAATAATTACTTGGCCATAGGATAGAAAATTATATATGCACATCGAATTGGTTAAATTTATAAATTTTTAAATCGTCGATTTGAAATTTATTTAAATGTTTTGATTTAAAAGTTATAAATAGAAATCAATTTATAGAAATCGAATTTATCGAAAATTGGGTTTGGAATGTTGAAATAAATTTTGGTTAAAAGAAATTGTTAAATAATTAAAGTGGAGACTTTGGAATTTAAAATGGGGATATGATTGAATTTTGAAAATTGATTTGTTTAAAGATTTAACCTTAATTCGAGCTTTGAATATTGCTAAGTAAAAGCGATATAAAATGATATTTTGAAATTGAGCTTGAAATTGAATCATATTTGTAATTGGGATTTAAATTTGAATATTGAAGGATAATTTTGTTAAGTGTTAAAAATTGATATTTTGAAAAATCAAGCTAAAAATCGATATAAATTGAAATTGAATAAATTGAAGGTGAATGTAAAATTGAATTAATTTGAAGTCAAAGTTGACATTGATTTGAATTGAAATCAAAATTGAATCGGTAGAATGGAAATTGAAATTGATTTGAATTGGGAAGTTATAATTGAAATGGTTTGGTTTTGAAGCTGTTTTATTTTCTTTTCCAAATTACTCAGTTATATAAACCACTTTTGAATACTTAAACTATTTTAATCTATTTTAATCTACTTAACCCAATTTAAATTATTTTAAACTAATTTATCTATTTGAAATCCATTTAAAGATTTTAAGTATTTTTTAACTACTTTAATTATTTAAACTACTTTTAAACTACTTAAAAATATTTTCTAAAATTCCAAGCTGGTTAATAAGGTGAAATGTTATGTTTAAATCTTGAATTTAAATACGAATTGGGTTAAATGAAGTTGCAACCTAAATTGAAATTCGAAATGATTTGGAAATCTAAATGAGATATTGAGATGAAAAATGATTTTTGAAACGGAATCTTATATTTTGAATAGATATGATGATATTTGAAATGGATTTGATTTTGAAGCGAATATGATATTTTGATATCAATTATGAACTGATTGAAATGTAAAAGAGCCACCGGTGTAATAATACGTAGTTATTAAAGAGATCGGGATCGGATATGGACATACTCTCTGTCGATACCGAAAACCACTTTAATAACTATTATACGTGGAGTGTTGATCCAGAATGAAGTGGATGGTTTGGTGAATGCGTTGACTGAAGAAAGAGAACGATATTGGATGACCCCTGACATGACTAAAACAGGAGCCGCGTCGGGCCATTGAGGTTCGCCATCTCTAGCGGACACAGTTCTTCGATACCATATCTATTACATTTGTGATTCGATTTGGGTGTACCCCTTGATTTGGGAGTGTTGTTTCGCGGTGTTGGGGTAGCTGCTGGCTATGCTCAACATCAGTCCGGATCACGCAACTACTAGTATCCTAGTTGGTATCGCCTCATGTACCTTGTCATGCTGATTATCCTATTCGCGACCACTACGTTATGTTTTGTGTTATACATATGGGGTACCCTCTGATAACCACCAGTTTACGGTGGGGCTTACGGTGCTGTATAGACTATGGCATTATAAAAATGTGTTAAGGGGGATTATGGTAATGCCTTAAGCTATTTTAATACTTTTACTTTACTCTAGACATATTATAATAGCGTATTGTACTACATAGTAGATAGTTTAACGGATCCTTGAGAGATGGAAAATCCTGTAACATCTCTTAAGTTATTGCACGCACGTTGACACTGGATATGAGATGTCAAACCCCGTAAACATCTCTGACGCCATTACACTCATATTTATTTACGATTGATTTAACTTTCATAAGGATATTTAGTCCTGACTCAAGTATTTTGTCTTTTCATTGCGCTCGGGTCAGTCCTTAGTTTTTTAGATTTTTGAAGATCTATTCAGGAGGACAAAGACGAAGATTTGGTATACTATTACTATTATTATCTTTGCATCATGTTGTCTGCTGCATTATTTTATTTGTTCTGTTGTATATGTATAACTCTGATAAATGTTGTATAAATAATGATCAAAGTATTGTAAACAGCTTCATGAACTGTTTATTTGACTATTATATTTTATCGTTCCGCTGTAGGATTCTGTATTGTTTCATTTCCTTTATCTCCCTTTCTTTTCTTTTCTTATTTACCCCAATAACCGTCTGTCCTTTTGAATGGTTTGGAATCGACATGTGTATTTGATTGTCGGTTTAAACTGTCCAAAATGGCGGGTCGTTACGTTGAAGAACTTTTTTTGAGGTAGAATTTACAACTTACCACTATTAATGTTAAAAGTAATTTTGGTGTATTATCCTTATATTTAGTTGATTATTTATATTTCATCGATTTGTTGAACACCCATCACTGTCATGATTTTTGAAACATTAAAGTTTTCTTAATTCCATTTAATACTTTTTAGCATTTGGTCGGTTTGATATTTCTATTGTCTTAAATTCTACAATGAAATTTCTAATTAATCTACATTCTACGGTAAAGTTTCTTCTGTATTAGATCCAGGGACACTTAGCTATGTTGGAGAGAGTTTTGAATACTACCGATGCTTATGGTTGCAAGGTATGCATCTTAAGGAGCTAATAAAACATAGTTTACAATTGGTCTTCCTTTGACTCAACACACGACTTTATAAATTCTATGATCACATAGTTGATTGATGTGAAAATGTGAGGCATGGATTCGAAGAAGTTTTTTTATATTCTTTTTATATTCAATTATTATTTATGACATATGACTGATGAAGAAAAGAGAACACAAACTCAAACTTGTCAGAAAGAAGAGCTAAGTTTGAATGTTTAGGTAATTTAGTTTTGTGAAAATTGGAAATATGCAAGAGCAGTTGAACAAATGAAAGTAAGAGTCGCAGTATTTTGGAAATGAATATACAATTTCTGAATTTTGAAAGAAAGGCATGTATATAGTTTGAAAGTTGTACAGAACGATAAATTTGAATCTTTTAAGGTCAAATTTATTTCCCAACCAGATGATATGCTACATTGCAGTTTGTTTTCTGCAAAGTTTGATGTGTCAGCATATAGGTATGAGATTATTTGCTTGCATATTTGCTTGCATATAGGTGTGAGATGATTTGCTTGCTTGCTGGTTATGCTTAAGGATTCCATATGCCTGTGTAATGTTTAACACGAATCAGCATCCCACTGGCTGGGCCAATGATCAAACAGTTAAAACTTACAGAGAATCACAAACACGCACACAGTGACCAAATTACCCTTGCGAACACAGAGAAAGAGCAAAATACTATCAGAGCCAGGTTTCGATCCTCGGACCTGTGGGTTATGGGCCCACCACGCTTCCGCTGCGCCACTCTGATTGACAATGAAATTTAAGAATTGCATTCTTTAGAATAAAATGCAAGCTGCTTCTAAATTCTATCCCAAAGCAGATCATCTTGTACTGTACAGTGTAGAAGATATTTCTTCCACAAATTCACTAAATTGTATTATTCATATATTAATTGTATGCCTCCTCATATCATTACCTGCAGCCAAATCAATCCTAGTTTGATAAGTCAATATATCTCCTACATATGTCGACACAAAGTAGTTTCAGACTTAAAACAAACTCAGGTTTTCAAAGTAAAGTTGTTTTAAAAGTGTTCAGAAAATGCTTATAAATATTTTAAGTTCTTAAAGACTTGTGTGTGTCATTATAGTGATTGTTTACACTGATCTAAGATACACAGGTAAACAATATAAGATGGTCAAGTAAATATTTTTAGTATCTCTCTTTTCTCATTTGTATCTCCAAAATCAACCTAGTATTGCCAGTGGCACTACAAATTCTTAGTAAGATATGTCAGGAATATTACTATTTTTAAGCATTGTTACCCTCAAAATCACTATAAGCTTTTTAGTGTGTTTTTTTTTTCTGGTGCCTTTTTTGTTATCGTATCTAGTGTCACCAAGCGTACATATATTGTTGTATTTCTAATACCGATCCCATATATGCCTGCGTAAGCTATGCCTGCCTGGTTATACTGGAGAAAAGATTTTATTGCGATATATTGTTTACCTATGTTAACAAGTGAATGAGATTATCCGCTAAATCATTTTTCTGATATATGAAATCCTGTTTAGTTGATTCCTTATGTTTCACATTTTACAAGTCCACCCCTTTTGTAGTACATGTAGCGTTTCAGATTTGCATGCTTCATTTTGTAGTACATGTATCATTTTTGTCAATTTACAGCACAGTTTACTTCGCTTTGTTGGTTTATTATTTTTGCATGTACAGTCTTATTCTTTAATCACATAGACATCGACTGTAAATGCTTAGAAGCTACACATGGAGCATTACGTGGAATTACACTAGTAAGCCAAATTTTCTTACCCACAAAAATGGGCCTGTGTTAGGACTTATGTACAACCACTAGATCCATGAGACAAATGAAATAATGAATCAGAATTGTGAATGCCGATTTAGTACTTTGATGCAGTTGATTTATTTTAATACCTATGTGTTATATTATACAAGTTTTGTTTCTTTGGCCTTTGTTAACGGGTTCCTTGCTTATTCTCTCATTGATGTATTTTCCACAAACTCGTATGTTTTGTTATCTACCTCTGTTTATTCATACGAATGGATATTGATAGCTGGTTAAAAGTTCAATTTGGCATTGTTATTGTAATCTGTCACTAGGTTGCAGCTTAAAATATAACATTTCTGAATAACACAAAGCTAAGAAAACTGGAAAAGTATATCATCAAAATAACAAATGATTAAGCCTTCAAATGTTGATAAAGTTGTATGAATCTTATGTCAATAGGCTTTTTTTTTAAGTATTCATGAAGATGGATGAACTTCTTGCCACCCTTGATTCATTGATTTATAAATTAATTTGTTAGGTTGTTGTTAGTTGATTTATTTATGCAATAGCTTTTTTTAAAATAGCTTTGGATTGAAAATTTGTAATAGCTTATTTTAACCAACTTTTTCAAACCTCAAATAACTTTTTTTTTAAGATTAAAAGGGTAACATAATTTAATTTTAATACGTTATTAGATGGTAGATAATATGACAAAAAAAGAAGACGATAGGAAACGGATGAGAAATAGAAACCGGTGCTTATAATAGAAGGGTGAAACAACATCAAGTTGTAATTTCTACTGTTAGAATTTTGGCGGCATTATATGAAGAATTGAAGAAGTTGGAAGTAGCTTGATAACTGTTAAAAATGCTTCAAAAATCGAAGCTACGAGGAGGAAGATATGACGAAGAAGATGGTGTATTGCTGGAGCAACATGTGACCGACGTCTGTCAAGATGTCTCAAAGTGACAGACGTCTGATCTCAGGGTTTTGTAACTCAAGATTTGTGATAGACGTCTGTCATCTTGTGACAAATGTCTGAGAGCAGGGAAACTTGTTTTTCGGATCTTCTTACGGACACCTGTCATCTTAGGACATACGTCTGAGCCGACGTGTGTTGCATATCTTGTCCGTGCCTATTGGAATGATTTGTGAAGGCTTTAAAGGGCATTTTCGGAATTTGCTAGGTTTTCTACTCTCCTATATAAGCTATTTTTATGATTCAAAGAAAATAGACCAAGGGTATTATGCACCATTAGTTAGGGTTTAACAAAACCTAGTTTTCTTCATTTTTTTCTCTATAAATCTATCATATTTGAATATTAACCATTATAATCAATCTTTTATACTATTTTCATTGGTAGTAATAAAGCCTCTTCCACAAAGTGGATCACTAACAAGACGCTAGTGTAACAACTATAAATCGGTGTGTGATTTATTTTATCATTATTGCTTTGTTTCTTTATTGCTTGTTTGGTGATTGTGATTGTTTTTGGATTGGATCGAAATTGAATTGAGATATTGATTGGTTGTTTTTGTAATTCTTACCACAATCTCGTTTTCCGCTATGTTTTGGGGTTTTGATTTGAGTGGTCTTGAGTTAGAATTTCCACAACATTTGGTATCGAGGCTTTGGAGTTAGTAGGTGGCTGTAGAAATGCCAGAATCGGATAATACATCGGGTAGTCCATAAATGGTTAGTCCAAGTGGTGTAGCGATGTATGTACGTGAATCGTACACAGCTTTAGGATCACAATTGGTTGTAAACAAGTGGAATGACGATAATGATTTTGAAAAATGACAATGGAAGATGAAAGCGATTCTTAAGCGGAATCGAGTGCATCGGTTAGTGTTTGATACATATTTGTTGCCGGCAGACATATCGGATGTTGAGAGAGAGGAAATGGAAGACTGAGCATTCACTGTACTTCAACTTGCTATGGGGGAGAATGTTATCTCCTAAATTGGCGGTGAGACTACTGCTAAGGGTGTATGGGACAAATTAGAGGAGTTGTATATAAAGAAGTCACTAACTAATTGTTTGATCTTATTGCGAACGTTCTTCACCTATAAGATGGAGGGTCCTTTGCTAAAGGCGTACTTGAATCTCTTTGATGATTTGCTAATGAAGAAGGCGGTAGATTTGAATATTGAGGAAGAACAGAAGGCAATGATATTGTTGTGTTCGTTGCCGGGCCGTTATATGGTTTTCTCAAACAGTTTGATCTGTAGCTGGGATACTTTGACTCTTGCTGATGTCAAAACGGGTCTTCTTAGAAAGGAGTTGAGCGATCAAATGAAGGAGTTAGGTGATAGAAGTAGTAGTGCTAGTAGTGGTCACAGTTTGTTTGTGGAAAAAAAGAGATATGAGAAGAAAACGAATCAGGGGCGTTCTAAATCAAGAAAGCCCAAATGGAGAGGAAAGTCGAAGGAAAGAAATGACAAGTGCTTTATTTGTTAGAAACATGATCACTGGAACAATGAGCGTCCGGACAAGGAGAAAACAAATAAGGAAGTAGCATCTTCATCCATGGTGGTGGAGAGTGGAGTTGGTGAGGGAGACGTAGATGTTTTGATGGCCATAGCATCGGATGTTTCGAGTAGCGAATGGGTGCTCGATTCGGGGCATCTTATCATATGACGTCGAATAGGATTTGCGACAAAGAATGAAATTCAATTGTTATGGGTAATGATATTATTTGCAAGTCGAAGGGCATTGGTTTCTTGCAAATTCGGATGCTTGACGGAGTGGTTCATACTCTCACTAGCGTACGCTATGTTCTGAGACTTCGGAAGTCTGTTTATCTTTTTCGGGCAGTTGGATTCTTTAAAATGTAGGATCACTATTGAGAGTGATAGCTTGCAGATTTCGAAGGATGCGCTTGTAGTGACAAAGGTGCTAGGACTCGTGGAGTTTATTTGCTTCAAGGAGTGACTAAACAGAATATTAGAATTCATTAATCATTTTTTATTAATGATTATTTAAAGTAATTAATCATTTTAACTAATGATTTTGAAATTGATTAACCAATTTAATTAATGATGTTTAAAATTAGTTTATCTTTTGATTTAATTGAGAATGGATTTAATTAATCATTTTAACTAATGATTATTTGAATTTAATTAATTATTTTAATTAATGATATTTGAAACTAATAATAATTTTGACTAATGATACTTAAAGTAATCAATCATTTTAATTCATGATTTTTGATTTTAATAAATCATCCTTATTTTTGATATTTGAATGTAATTAATCATCTTAATTATTGATTTTTGAAATTTATTAATCTATTTGATGAATGAGATTTGAATTTGATTAAGTCATAATAATTAACGATTTGAACTTTAATTAATCATTGTAATAAATGATTGTTTTAAATTTAATTAATTGTTTTAACTAATGATTTTTGAAGTTTAGTTAATCATTTAATTATTAATGGTTTATAGTTAATCAATCATTTTAACAAATGATGTTTTAATTTATAATTTTAGCTAATGATGTTTGAACTTAATTAATCTGATTAATTAGCAATTATTGGAAATTAATTAATTTTTTTAATTAATGGCATTAAAAAATTATTTAATCATTTTAATTGATGATGGTTGAAATTAATCTTTCATTCTAATTAATGATCCTTTGGATTTAATAAACCTTTTTAATTAATGATATTTAAAGTTAATAAATTGATTTAATAAAAAGCGATTAAAGTAAATTAACTAATATAATAAAAGTTTTTTAAGTTAATTAACTTATTTAGTGTTTTTAAATTCAATAAACTTATTTAATAAATATTTTAAAGCTAATTTACCGATGATATAAAAGTGTTTGGTAATAATTAACTATTTTATTAGAGATAATGGATTTTTTTATTTAAAAGAGATTACAAATGTGACTGATTATCTTTAGGGATAATTAATATTGTTTTAAATTTAAAGATATTTATATTGTTTTATTATATTTTGGGATAATAAATATTGTTTTAAAAATAATGGTTTATATATGAAAAAATTCCTTTAAAAGGAATTATTTATAATAAAGCTAAGTGTAAATTGTTTGAGGTTTATAGTAAATAATGTTTTAATGACATTTTTTTTTTACCCTTGTTTAATAAACTTAGTATTATAAAACTTGTCTTTTGAAAGAACCCTTTAGAAGGTATTTCTAAAAGTTTTTTACCAATATTGTAATTTGGAAATCAAGTATAAGTTCAGTTTTTTTGAAAAGTTCGATTCGGCTATGGAAAAGTAATTCAGTAAACCATATCGCTTATATGGAAAGGATCCAATCATAGTTTTAACGCTAAACGTTGAGGCTTGGATTTGTTTCTATCTTGAAGGTTAAAAATGTCGTCAAGGCAATGCCTAAAGGTAACACTACCACAACTTAACTGGCTTCATTTTCAATCGAGGGATAGCACTTGTTTGGAATCAACGAGTAGTGTTGGATATATGATATTTAATTTCCATATACGATCATTTTAATTATCCCCAATAGTTGATTTATTAATTATCGGATTCAGCTTTCTTCATGGTGTATCGTCACCTTAAAAGCGATTTGCTGCCCTGAGCTTTGTTATCCTTTGTTGGAAATGACTAAATCAAAGCGCGTGTTTTTGGGGGCCAAGTTATGTGGGGTTGCTTCCATTAGGGTATTTTCACATCCCATATAGATTTTATTGTACCGTCACCTTAAAACGGTTAAGATTTGGATGTGAAATATATGGATTCTTGTAAGGTTCGGCGGGTTCCGGCTTGGAGTTCGCAGGGATTTCAAGTATTTTTCTAGAGGTATACTTCTTTTAAGGAGGATGTACCCTATTAGTCATTTGTAGGGAATTTTCCTTTCCTTATTTGATTCGATCTTTTGAATCTGTTTTTCTATAATTGCAATGGGAAGAGTCAACCCTCTTCGCAGTGTTTAATTATTGGTTTTTATCTATTCTATCAAGTATGGACAGTTACCTTATTTTTTCCATTCTATCAACTTTGGATTTTGCTTGGATTATTTTCATTCTTTCAAGTTTGGTTTTTAATACTATTTATGCGCATTCTTATTTGGATTTTTTTATTCATGTTTTTCTATACTCTTGCCTTTATGGATGTTATTCTTATAAGGTATAAACCCATTCCGCGTTAGTGGCGTGGTCTCATGGAACTTTAATATGTTTCCCATTATTTGAATTATCTCACGTCAATATTTCCAGACTGATTCGAGTGTTATTTTACTATAATGTTTGTTTCAGACTTATTTTTTTTCTAGGTTGTCTTTCATGTTATGGACATCTTAGAAAAGAGCTGTAGGATCACCTATCGTATTGTTTTATTTTCCATTGTATTATATTATATCTATATCAACAATTGTAAGGTCAGGATTTTATAACTATTCAACTGATAAGGTTTGTTTTTAACTCTAATGTACTCTGTATTTTAGAGTGGCGGTTTTATTGTCCTCATTATATTATGGTTATCGATTTCCCTATGGGATTCTATTTTTTTGTTCTATGTTCTTTTTTTATTTATCCTAATAATCTTCCCTTTTATCGAATGGATGCTCGACAATTGAACACATTGGTGGTATTCGATGTCAACTTTTGATGGTCAAAAAGGCTGGTCGTTACATCATATATGTATATAACATCACACAAAAGCAACCATGTGCATGTACAATAAAAAAGTATATCATGCACTAATCATTCAGTTATGAACCATGTCATATATGAATTCAAGTTAAGTATACTTTATATTTATAATCAATCATGAACCATGTCAAGCAATCATTTCTCATCCATTTAATCATTACCCAATCTCTTGTTTTAGGATTTCATCGTTAAGTTATCATTAACTTATTTAGTGATTACCTCCCTAGGCCTATCTATCACTAAATCATCTTTTCTCGAACAATGTCATCTGATGAAATGGCCACTCATTCCACCAATGGGAGCCACCCTGGTTGTCCTAAGAGGTTGAATGTAAGCATCTTGAATATATTCTGACAAGCATCCTTACTAAGCGTGAATAACCCCTCTTAGTCCCTGAGCCGCTATCGTTTACATTCTGATTTATTCATTTTAGTTGTAACACCACGGTAATGTTTTGGCTTCCTGCCTTAACTCCTCTTTAGAGTACATAAATCTATTAAGATTAAACATTATCGTGACACCCTGCCATATACCGTAGGACTTTAGACTAATAATCTAGGCACCCTACATATTTATTCAATTTGGTTACGATTCATTTCCAATGTAAATATTACAATTCAATCATATAAACTACACGATGATTAATATATTCATAACGTTAAACTATATTCGTTTCAATTTATTTTCAAAATGATAGCCTAGGGTCTTTCACTATATCCAATTCATGTAAATCATCAATTAGAATCATCAAATTAGTTTTTAATTCAAATTTCAGTTACTAAATAAATCTATAAAGAAAATTTAACTCATATATAACAACTTAACCATTTTATAGATAATCTCACTCACCTAATTCGTTGCTTTGATATATTATTATTTTTTACAGAATTTCCAAATTTCTTCTTTTATTTTAACTTGATTTAGCACCCATCTCCTTCTATTTGATTTGCTAAGGTTTGGATTTGATTCCCTTCTCTTTTCTATTTGTTTTGAAATTTAATTTATAGGTTTTGTTTTAGAATTGAAGAAGAAAAAAAGAACAAGTTATGAATTATAGTTGAGTGTTGGTTATAGAAGGAGGAGGAATGAAGAATGGGGTGAATTAAGGTCACAAACTTCTTTTATACATGCACAAATCCAAAAATTCTCCCTCGGCCTACTTGGGCCAACCTATTTCGCCTCAAAATGCATGATACGATAAAAAATCCTTATCTTCTTTATTTGGTGTCTATTTTTAATATTTTTATATCAGTTTGGGTTAGAAAAATCCACTTGATGCAATGGACAATCCAGATTTATCAAATTCCTTCATTTGTAAAAATTCAGTTTTTTTAGTTTTATGTAAAATTACCAAAATATCTTCTTAATTAATTATATGCGTTTATTAAAATTCTGGGATGTTACAGTTATTATCGGAAAAGCCAACCTCTTCCATTCACATGGTGTCATTAGCTCTTTGAAAGAAGCCAGACAAAGATGAGGTGGGCTATTTTTGTAATTCCTTCCACATTGGACGGTGCCTCTCCCCAGAACATAGAGCGACCCTAAACTATTCTTGTCTACTTCTCTTGCACGGGCTAACCTTTTATTGAAGCGACTGACACAGGAGCAGAGTGACACATTCAACCTTGTCTTATGTTGCTTAACTCGTTTGCCGTCATAATTATGGTTCATGAGGCGAATAAGCGAGTCTTGAAATCCGTACATAAGTGAGGCCAGGAGTGAATATTGCTCGATTGAAGATGTAAAAACCAACGTGAGGCTGGCCTGGTCAAAGTGGATGGAAATAGAAGGCACTTTAGATTACCGATGAGCCGACCGACTCGGGTGATGGAATTGAAAGTCGTGATTGGTCAGATGGGTTAGTACTTCCATCGTGTTTTTCGATGGAAGGTAGGACTTGCCTCCAGCGAATGTATGCCTTGAAAATATCTTTGGTGAAGGATTCTCCATTCTCATCATCAAACAAACCCTCATCGTTAGTGTTTCATGTCTTGATCCTCTTCTGTCTTAGAGATGCCATTTCTTCTCGAAGGCCCCGTCTGCATGATGCAAGCGACATTGACCTCTTACTCTGGAAGGACTCCAATGTCTCGTGGGTGAAGGAGATTGATGGCACTTATATGACGAAGGGGAACAGTAATGACGAACATGGGTAAGTGACATGTTCATATTGATAAAGGGCGACCTAGAATGCTGATCCCGCCTTTCACGGGATCTGAGCCTACTGACCTCCCTTTAGGGCCGAGAGTGGACTGAGAGCTCTCTACGCTCATGGTTTTTGCCTTTTCCGTCACTGCTTAGACGGTCGAAGCATAGTCATGCCCTTATATTTGTTGCCTAAGGCGGTTAAATGTAGAGTGTCTTTCTATGGAGAGGGAGCGACAGGTTGGCTGCTCCTTGGTGTAATGTTGGTTCAAGTATAGGAACATCATGAGCAAAGTATTACTCGTGCACGATATGTTGATCTCTGTTATGGGCGAGAGTGACCCCAACAGGGGTTTCCAGCACAACCCTCTTATGGGCATCATGCATTATGTTTAATGCTGGGGATAATGGGCTGGATGGGAGTTCCGTCCATCGTTGTTGGGACCACCCGATTGTAGTTGACAGCTCTTGATCGTCCATTCTGACCCTAAGTTCATTCAAATCGCGGGTAATCTACCCAATGCTAGTCAAGCCATTGATCAAGCCAAACCACACGTCATTGCTCAAGCCTGAAATGGGACTTATAGCATGGACTTTAACGCCGTTTGTGTCATGATCCTTTGAGTTATTGGCCTCATTGTCCCCATTATTATGCAATCTATTTTTTGAGTATAGTAGTTTAAAGAGAACAAAAGTGATGAATGTTGAGAGCATTGAGGGAAGCCCTCCTTCCAGCGTCAAAATATTGACTAAAAATTTAATCAACCAAGGGAATGCGATTGTGAGTTCATATTAGTAAATGTTACCTACTAATACCGTATTTAAAATGGAAAAAAGAGAGAGAATGAACAATAAGTAAAGAAAAACACAAGGTTTAGAGTGGCTTGATCAAAAATGATCTATGTCCACTATGGTGGTAATTTCTACTGCTTTAATATTTTAATTACAATTGTTTGTTTACAAGAGATAATAATATATGCAATAAAATGAAAGTTTCATCTTTGTACAAGTGCATTCAATTTTGTATTTATAATAGCCAAAATTTGGTTCGGACAGTTCAAATATGTATATCTATTTTTATGCATGAATCCTTACTATCGTCAATGGCACTGAATGGTTCAAATGCAGGGAAACTAGGATGTCAGCTAGGTCGAATGTACTGGATGATGGCCAGTTGGCGAATCATAGCAAATCATGTCGTTGTCAAATAGGACGACATGAGAATAAGGAGTTGAACAGTGATGCCGCCACCATGTGGATACTGAAGGATGAGAAGTGGTTACTACGTAGTGTCGCTTTGTTAAATAAACATTGTCGCATATGCCAAGGATTTCGATGGAACAGTGTTGAGTCGTTTCTTTTTAAAGGGGTGGCTATGCACGTTTGTTAGAAGCCTGCCGAGCTAAGACAAAACAAGAAGTACGGGGCATGCATGCCCTCGAATAGATTGCGGGGTGGAGTAGACTTAGGTGCTCAAAAAGGAGAGTGGGAGAGCGTTCTTCATTATGCGGACATGTACTCTTAGATGAGCAGCTGTCCTACTAAGGGAACTGGCTGGTTTGGCCGTTGTTCAAAGCTGTTAGTCGCTGAATTTCATGGTCTTTTACAGGCTGCATAGGTATTTGCAAGGATGATGGGGTGGGCAAGGTGATGTCGAGGCAATACGAGGTGAGGCAAGCGCATTGAGAGTCCGGCGAGCCGATCTGTCTATCTCTTTATGAGAATATCAAGCAACACCATGGATCGATACCGATCAATAGATTTGCATATTTCATCTTTATTTCTTTCATTAATTCATTGCGACTTTATGATTTAGCTTTCTTTTATGCCTCAAAGCCAAATTTCTACAGCTTTTCATTGAGAACTTTAAAACTTGATGGATTGGCATTGATCAATGTACTTAGTTAAAATTCTTTCGTTTTCCTTTGCAATGTTAAAGGTGTTATCACTTGTCATTATTTTAATAAGAAAGTTCACATACGCAGCAAATGTTATGCTTATAAAAGAGATCAGAAAAAGGCTGCGTATGGTGATACTAGTAGTGATGCACATGCAGGTTTTGCTGAAGGTACCGATAGTGATGTTTCTTGTGATGTCTTCTTTAGTGAAAATAAATCTTGGAAGATGGATTCAGTAGCCAGTTTTCACATTTGTAGAGATGTAAATCGTTTTTCTTCTTATGAGAAGAGTGTCGACATAATTAGGACAGCCAATGGAGAAGGGCTACCGAGTTGTGATATACGATCGATTCGATTTCGCATGCATGATGGTATGGTTAGAGAAGTCTCTAGAGTGAGACATATACCCACTTATTCGCATAATCTTATTTCTCTCGGTCAGTTGGATTGTTGTGGTTGCACTTATGAGACCCAAGGTGGAGTTTTGAGAGTGAAGAAAGGTGGCCGTGTAAGGATGAGAGGAGAATTGGAAGAAGGAAACCTTTATAGCTTGGTTGGTTCTGTAGTCGACAATGGAAAGCGAATGACAGTTGAAGGACCTAGTTCACAGCAAGATGGAGAGGTTAATGTGATCACTGCTTATGATTCTAGCATTGGGGATCATATTTTAGACAGGGGTCTTCATGTTGATAATGCTCGAGTGATCGATGGTGATCATGTAATGGGCTCAGATCGAGTGATAGAAGGGTGTCGAATTGCAAAATCCATAAAGATAAGATGGAGATCTTTGTGGTAGTACAAACGTTTCTGAGACCGGATTTGTGTGGTGCACCTCATGTGGGAGACGCATCACTTGCAGACGGTGGTTGAAGTTTGTAATTTAGTGTGGTTGAGATATGGGGATTTATGATAGATCTAGGTATGACATGTTTGATATGTTGGAGATATGTGATTTTGTTTCAACGTGGAATTTTAAATTTTGATGATACAAAATCACAAGTAGAGGGAAATAAATATGCAAAATAAAGAAAGATAAAATTTTCTTTCCTCAATTAATAGACATATTTGAGTATGTTTATTTCTCTCTCTAATTGGCTAATCAAATTATTTTTTGTCATCTAATGTTGACTTGGACATTAAGTAACTGATTATATAAATAGAGGGTAAAAGTATGGTGGAAAATCTATTTGTTAATTTTCTCTTCTTCGTCTTTGTTCTTTTTCTGCAACAATTTTAGTCATATAGATATTTGTCCTTTTTCTCAATTTGAATATTGATTTAATGGTATTTTGTTTACTTTAGCTTTGTTTTATTAACTGTAAACAAAATTTTGATGAATAAATAAAGTGGGTGGTTGAGTGGAATATTTTGTGTTATTGCGTTTTGATTTCAATTCCATCTTGCTTTCAATCCAAGTTATTTCTTTGTGATTTAAGTGACAAAGATCCGTTAATAAAAGCTTCCGCAAAGCGCTACTATTTTCATACCATATAGTTGATATAGGTTATTGTTTGATATGTAATATGTATTTTGCTGGAGTTTTTTTGTCCAGAATTCCGTTATAAATTTTATTTTGTTGTAAGATAATATACTTAAAGTAGGAACTGACGATGCACCATTTAATCCAACAAGTTTTTCCCATACTTTACATCAAAATATTGAAGCTAATCTATCCAAATGCCATTGGATGGTATAGCTATATTGAGCGAAGTATATATAATAAATTGCTGTTCAACGTGATTTTTAATTTGTTTGAATTTAGGAAAAAAATTAAAAAAATAACCTTGCCAAGGATCAAACCCATAATCTTTGATTTTGGAGACCAACACCTATCCTTGAACCACAATGTCACTTATTTTAATGCTTAAATCATAAAGTCACATTCATAATATAATATTATATACTATAGTTTACCTGATAAAAAGAGACAGGATGTTTTGGATTACGACATTGACATGACTCCCATTCTTTAATTATTGTTTTGTTTCCTAAGTGTTATAAATATTTTTCTCAGTTTTTTTATTAAAATTTCTATTATATAGTGGACTTGGCAAATAGATTAAATATTTGAAGCTGGAAATAGTGATTAAGGATGTCAATGTATATTTGAAATATTTGAAATCCATTCACATTACTTATGCTTTTAGATTTCTGTTTATGAGCGGACGGACAAAAATTTGATATCCATTTGATATCTGCGACTGCGACTACGAACATATGTTATGCTAAAATGGTTAATACGAATATGAATATGACAATATATGTATCTATATCTTACCCAACCGTTACAAGGCCTAATTATGATGCTCTAATTAGGCCAACAATTATCTTCATGATATAAATCAAAATATTAAAGTTATCCTTTTGAATGTCATTACCGACCCCACGTGTTTGAAAATAATAGCTTAGTTGTTGTTGTATCCTTTTGAAATTCATTGTTAGGTTATAGTTATCTTGGGTGAGGTGGGTAAAACAAATTGCTAATCAACATGATTTTGAATTTATCAGTATAGTTATTTACAAGGCGCAATACAAAGAGGTCGTCACTCCCTTAGTGGCGCGCTGCATCGACGCCCCGATGTAGTGATAAATGAGCAAGGGTCTTCGCACTTTACTCGGCGGGTGCGAAGGGTAAGGAAGCTAGTCGATGAAAGTAGGATTCGATTAGGTAGTTGGAATGTAGGATCATTAACAGGAAAACTAAGAGAGATAGTTGATACTATGACTAGGAGATGTGTGAATATCTTATGTGTTCAGGA
Organism: Allium cepa; assembly: GCA_030765085.1. NCBI lineage: Eukaryota > Viridiplantae > Streptophyta > Magnoliopsida > Asparagales > Amaryllidaceae > Allium > Allium cepa. The sequence goes on along the minus strand of CM060937.1, from coordinate 570,525,569 downwards.
GACCAAATGGACGGGCCAAAAGGCAAAGGTGGTGGAGAACACAGGCTTCAAGTTATGGTACACGGGAAAAGAGCGTAACAAAAACGGGGTAGGTATCTTAATTGACAAGAACCTTAGAAACGGAGTAGTCGACGTTAGGAGACAAGGGGACAGGATCATTCTAGTTAAGCTGGTAGTGGGTGATATGATTCTAAACATCATTAGTGCTTATGCCCCACAAATAGGCCAACGTGAAGCCGTCAAGAGGAATTTCTGGGAAGAGCTAGATGTCATGGTTAGAGATGTGCCTGGTAGCGAAAAAAAATTCATAGGAGGAGATTTCAATGGCCATGTTGGTGCAACCAGTGGGGGGTTTGAGAGAGTGCATGGTGGTTTTGGATATGGCGATAGGACCAAGAAGGAGAAGAAATATTGAATTTCGCTATTGCTTATGACCTCATGATAGCTAATACATTCTTTAGGAAGAGATAGTCACACTTAATTACTTTTAGTAGCGGCCAACACTTTAGCCAAATTGACTTTGTCCTTACTAGAAGAGATGACAAACGAGCTTGTGTAGATTGCAAAGTCATACCTGGAGAATGTGTCGTCTCACAACATCAGCTTTTGGTTTCTGAGTTTCGTCTCTGAATACGTGTTCAACATGGTAAAGGAGCCAATATTAGTCGGACGAAGTGGTGGAAGCTCAAAGGAGATGCCTCACGAGTGTTTAAGGATAGAGTGATGGCAGAAGGGCCATGGAATATGGAAGGAGAAGCAAATCTCATGTGGGGTGAGATGGCAAGACGCATTCAGAAAGTGGCTACCGATGTGTTTGGGATAGCGAAAGGAAATAAATGCGAACTTAAAGATTCTTGGTGGTGGAACAGTGATGTGCAAAAGGCTATCAAAGAGAAGAAGGAATGCTATAAGTGCTTACACCATCTCAGGAGCGAGGACAACATGAAAAGGTACAAAGCGGCAAAGAAGAATGCAAAGAGAGTGGTGAATGAAGCACGAGGTCGGGCGTATGAAGATCTATATCATAATCTAAGTATGAAGGATGGTGAGAAAAACGTCTATAGGATAGCTAAGCTCCGCGAGAGGAAGACAAGAGACTTCAACCAAGTTAAATGCACCAAAGATGACAATAATAGACTTTTGGTGAAGGACGAGGAGATAAAAAATAGATGGAGAGATTACTTCGACAAGCTATTTAATGAAGAAGATGATAGCATTATGATCGAGATAGACGACTCTTCGGATGACACCTGTAGACATTTTGTTCGGAGATTTCAAGAATTCGAGGTAAAAGAGGCACTAAAACGGATGAAAGCAGGCAAGGCATTGGGGCCTGATGACATCTCCATTGAGGTGTGGAGATGCCTTGGAGACGCAGGGATAGCCTGGCAAACTAAGTTGTTCAACAATATTTCCAAATCAAACAGGATGCCAGATGAGTGGAGGAGAAGCATACTAGTTCCAATTTTTAAGAATAAAGGAGACATCCAAAGTTGCAATAACTACAGAGGAATTAAACTTATGAGTCATACAATGAAACTTTGGGAGAGAGTCATTGAACATAGATTAAGAAGCATGACAAGTGTTTCAAAAAACCAATTTGGCTTCATGCCAGGAAGGTCAACCACAGAGGCGATTTTCTTGATAAGACAACTTATGAAGAGGTTTAGAGAGCAAAAGAAGGATCCACACATGGTATTTATCGATTTGGAGAAAGCTTATGACAAGGTGCCGCGAAAGGTGATGTGGTGGACTCTGGAAAAGAAGAGAGTCCCAACAAAGTACATTACATTTATTAAGGATATGTACAATGATGTTGTGACTAGTGTCAGAGCATGCGATGGTGAAACTAGCGACTTTCCCATTAACATAGGATTGCATCAATGGTCAGCTTTGAGTCCCTATATTTTTGCTCTAGTGATGGATGAGGTTACGAAGAATATACAAGGCGAGATTCCTTGGTGTATGCTATTTGCTGATGATGTTGTGCTAATTGATGAAAGTAGGATTGAGGTTGATAGACAACTGGAGTTCTGGAGACAGACTTTAGAATCGAAGGGATTTAGACTTAGCAGAACTAAAACAGAGTATATGAAGTGCGGGTTCAGCGGTGTCAGGTTGGAGGATGGAGATGTCACTCTGGCCGGACAATTAGTTCCCAAGAAGGAATCATTTCGATATCTTGGATCAATGTTGCAGTATAATGGTGAGATTGATGAAGATGTTAGTTTTAGAATTCGAGCGGGATGGGTGAAATGGTGACAAGCGTCTGGAATTCTCTGTGACAGGAAGGTCCCACAAAAGCTTAAAGGAAAGTTCTACAAAACAGCAATCAGGCCTACGATGTTGTATGGTGCAGAATGTTGGCCTACTAAAAGCCAACACGTCCAAAAGATAAACGTAGCAGAGATGCATATGCTGTGATGGAGCTGCGGTCATACAAGAAGAGACCGAATTAGAAATGATGATATACGTGATAAACTTGGAGTAGCACCAATTGAGGAGAAGCTAATTCAACATCGCTTAAAATGGTTTGGACATCTTCAACGAAGGCCTCCCGAGGCACCTGTGAGTGCTGGAATTATAGGTCGCGTTGATTGCTTAAAGAGAGGTAGAGGTCGTCCAAGGTTAACATGGGAGGAAGTAGCAAAAAGGGATTTGAAAGATTGGGGGATATCCGAAGAGCTGGTGACGGATCGGAGCGAGTGGAAGTTAGCGATTTACGTACCGGAACCATAAGCATTGAGTTTTAGATTATAGGACTAGAGAACATGAGCCTAAGACGTACGTTTAGTCTTTGACCAATATTACTGTTAGTATCATTATTTCTATTAGTATTATTATTATCATTCCTCTTATATATACATATACATTTTTATTTTATCTTATTTTACTTAGTTATTATTATTAATTGATCTATTTGACTTTATCTTATTATTATTATTTATTATTATTATTATTATTATTATTATTATTATTATTTAGGGTTCCATCTCTAGCCGACCCCAACTTGTTTGGAAATAATGGCTTTGTTGTTGTTGTTGTTGTAGACTTGACGTATGTTGTGTGCCTTTTTAAATAAATACACATGTACTAAATTTTTTTTTAATATACTCATTATACATCACAATTAGTTCAACATGATTGATAAAGTTTATGTTTCTTTTACCAATGATATTCAACAAAGATTTTTTAACATTTCGCAAAATTATCAAGTATAGTATATGAATAGAGTGCAAAAATCAGTTTAGAAGTTCAACCTGAGTTTGAATTTAATGTAGTTATTTATGGGGATTGTAACCTTGACGAACTACACATGCTTTTTTGATCAGTACACTTATTAAATTATTTTGTATAATTATTATACATCATCATTAATTCAACAAGACTAGCATACTTTATATTATTTTACTGAAAGATATGTAACAAAGTTTCTTTACGATTTCATAAAAAATCTTCTTATTTGAAAATTCTATCTTTTAAATAAATTCTATTACATTGAAAAACCTCTAAAGTAAAATTTGAAAATAATCATAAAGAATCTTTGGAGAAAATATGTTTTCTCAGAAAACATCAAAACCTTCAGAAAAAAAGATTATTTTTTATGAAGTGTCAAAAGTTTGCAAAAAATATCAATATTTTTTTTACTGCACCTTCCCTCAAATCTCGCATTGCTTAATATATTTTTAAACAATTAAATATGGATAAAGTTGAGATATTATAGTTTAATAAAAAAGACTCGGTTTTTATGTTTTTTATACTCAAATATTTCAAAAAATATTATTTCCAAGAAAGTTTTAGAAACGATTCAACTTTTAGAAAATAATGATTAAATATCAAATAATCTTTCTTTGAACTCAAATGTCGTAGAAAGGTTCAAGCCATTTTTAAAAAATATATTTAATTTTTCCAAATTTTTTTAAATTTCTAAGGAAGTTTGTAATGTCTTGGAAGACAATGAAGAAATTTTAAAGAGATTAAAAATCTAATTAAAATACAAAGAAAATTTAAAAGATTAAAGTAACTCAAAGTGTTGGCAACTATCTAAAACATGTTATTCAGTAACAATAAATTTTCTAATCTTAAACTTTGAATTAATAAAGTAAAAATGAAATATCATTATATATAATACTACAAATATCTGCTTAACATGTACTAATTCTTCAAAACTTTTCGTGGTTAGGATAAATTAAAATAGTGAAAAAAACAAAATTAATACGACTGTTAAATTATCGTTACCATTGGTTTTGATAATTTTTTACCGCTACATTTATCGTTAGCTATGGTAAATTTACTGTTACCATACCGATAGCATAGGTATACCGATATAGCAAAATACTGGTTACCAATTATTTGATATTGTTGTGGTAATGAAAATTTACCATTATCATAACATCCCTAATTGGAATTGTGGATTCAAATAAGCATGTTATATATAAATATGTTCTCAACTATAATTTTAAATGAGTTTGTATCAGCATGTAAATCGAGAAATGATAGAGAACCAATCTGAAATGGGATTTAATTTATAATATTTTAAGATTTCTCATAACTATGTGATAGACAGTTGTTTCTGCTAATAGTTCTAGCATGTACTTATTTTAGGATGAGGAAGAGTTTAGTAATAAAAACAATCCTTTTCTTTGAACGGACTTGACTGTTGCTAACAGATTTGCGAGAAGCATGGGCCTAGATTATATGATTTGTTAAGAGAAATAGGTAAATGCCACTCTGGTTGATCTTCCTAATTTGAGTGCCTGCTTCTAGAATCTGTAGCATTTCTCTGTGTGACGCCCCACTCCGAGAGCCTCGTTAACAAAGAGTATTACATAGATAATACTGTCGGCTAATGCAGACAATAGAGTATAATGGAAGCGACCATGTGTAATCTTACCTTAACTATTCACTAAATACGTCGAAAAGTATTAAAATTCGACCTATTCAATAAATATTTAAAGCAAAACTACAATGGCTATAGTATCTATCAGAAGAAAATATAACAACTCAAATGTAATTCACATCACAGAACAGTCGATCATAATATACACATAAACAGATACACAACAGAGTATACAAAATAATACATGTCAAGTGGTACAGGAGACCACAATATACAGACGAGACGAAAAAAAGTATAAATATCAGAGTTACAATAGATAAGGACCACAAAAGACGCTATAACAAAATGAAGCTAGCGAATAGTCCATGCGGAAGCAAAGTAGGCTAAGTCCCAAAAGCACCTAACCTGAGACATCTCGGTCTGACCCGAGTATAAAATACACGGGTCAGTCTAGATAACAAATCAGTTAGATAAACTGAACAATAATAAACCTGCAAGGTCATACAGTATAACAAATATCTCTAGAGGAGATAACACAATCATCAACAAGAGATGATTCATATAGAACAAGCCTCATATCATCGGCAACATATAGAAACAAAGGATACAAATATCCCAAAACAAGCTAAAAGGCAAATAACAATTACCAATAAGGTATACAAGTTCCACAAGGTAATCGTTATACATCATGCGGCTCAAACAGACCAACACGATGGGCGATACCAAGGGAATATAATATCAATGAAACATATGATTGCTCGAGCTCAGTACTGTACAACAAGGATCCATAAGCCCGAAGGCTCCAAACCCAAGTATCACCCATGCGGCACATAAGGCCAACATCAGAGCGAAACTATATAGGGCGACAAACCCGAAGGCACAAACCCAATATCACCCATGCGGCACATAAGGCCAACATCAGAAGTGATACTATAGGGGGACAAGCCGTAGTGGTGAAGGTCGAAGACCCAGTACTGGACACCACTAACTGGCGGAATGTGTCACAACTCTCGAAAAGGAATCCGAAAAGTGTTAACGTATGTCCCATAACCACTCGTTCGCACTAAACGGTTTACTATCCGTCAGCCACTTTCACACTCAAAGCAGTACAAATTTACCTCATATCATCGGTAAACTAAACCCGAAGGTCAAAACGATCAATTGAATAGGTCGGGGATTAATCGAAAGGATAAACGCACAGATTCATGGTCCGTATTTTGCCCAACCATTTAATCACCCTTCCACTTCGCTCGACGTGCGAAAGTGTGTGTTTTAAATAGAATTTATAAATTGGAGAAACGAGCTTTTAAATGCGACTCGAGAGATTATTTTATAAAAACCCGTGGATGAAGTCAAGAGTAAGTTATCAAAGCCAAATATGCAATAACAACCACTAAAAAGCAACTTGAATCGATAAAATCCGGAAAACAAATCAAAATATGCAAAAACAGGCAAAACATGGCAAATAGGAGCAGGTCGGTCGGCCGCCTACAGGGCTCGGTCGACCGGACACTGTTCATAAAAACTCTCGGGAAGCAGGTCGGTCGACCGGAGCCTGCGCTCGGTCGGCCGAAGGCTGTTTTTCAGCACTTCTTGCCCTTATCAAATGAATTCCAAATCTTTTTCAAATCAAAGCAATAACACATAAATATTTGTTAGGAAATCATACCCAAAATCAATGATAGCAAGAGAGGTAGATGTGAGTTAAAAGCTCACCTTTTTACACAAAACAAAGAAGATGAAGAAGCACAAATGCAAGGAATCAACCAACTACACTCCACTTCAACACTACAAGCTTAAATCTAGAATCAAAGCAAGTATTTCCTAAGTTAGGGCTAGGAAATTACTGAAATTGAAGAAGAGAAGAGATGGAGAAGATGGAGATGAACTTACCAATGGATTCCCTTTGATTTTGGAGCAAGAATCAAGTTTACAAGAAGAACTAGGGCTTGCTAATTTCCATTTCCACTTCCTTTCCCCCATTTCAGTTTTTAGCTTAAGAAATGAAATGAAATGAAATGAAGAGAGATGAAGAGAAGGGGTTGAGTTAGAGGTTTAGTTAAGCTAGTGGGCTGAACCCAAACCCAAAACCCAATAGAAAAAGTAGCCAAAATTTCACAAACTCCAAACATATCAAAGATTATACTCAAAAAGATCACAAACGCCATTTTGGAACCAATGGAGGTAGTTTCGAGTTCCAATTCGGCCATTTGCAGAAAGTAACATTTCGGACCAAAATCCGACTAACGACGCTATATTTAAATTAAACATTTAAATATAAAATCGTTAAATATGCGGGTTGTTACACTCTGGATCATTTTCGCTTCCTCTGATATTTAATATAGGTTGTAGCATGTCTGCGAATCATTTTTGGTTCCTCTGATATTTAGTATAACCTTTATTAGAAATGTTTGAGGGTGGCATAGGCGATGCTTGTCTTTTTCTTCTCTTTTTACCATTTTACATTGATGTACATGATTGTGACTTTTCACACTGATCTGAAGCCTGACAATATTCTTCTGATGTCTTCTGATTATGTAAAGGTTCCATGTAACATTTCCTGCAACTTCAAAATTCTTGGGTTTTTGCCATGTCTTAATGATACAGAGGAAACTAGGATATTATATGCACTTCAGACGTTTGTCTAATGAGGTGCTATGAAGTTGACTGATTTCAGCAGCATTGCATTTAAGAATCATGATCATGGGTCCATTATATCAACAAGGCAGTACAGAGGACCAGAGATGATGTCCTGTATGCTTGGATTTTTAAAATAAACAATGAATTCTGCCTGAGATGTAGGATGTCAATTTGAATAAAAGGTACACATTTTCTGCATTTAAATTGGGAGAAAACTAGTATATGCATATATTGACCTTCTTGACAGCGTAGGAAATTCTTCCAAATCATAATTGGCAGGTCATTCCAAACATAGGTCGACGATGCCCAATTTTCTATTCCTTAATTTTATTCCGACGACACTGTTTGGTTTGATTGGTGTGCATTGATGTTGACCCACTAGTTGTTGGTTATTTTTTGTTCACACCCCATGATAGAAACTTGTTAGAATGCTTAAAGACCAATCTTCCTGTTGTATACCATACATTTTAATCTATTTTTGTTGTTCTCTCCTAGCTGTGTGAACGTGCCTTAATATTACCTTTAGTTTTCATATCATCTCCTTAATGCGTCATGTCCTCTGAATGATGATTGAATTTGAGAATATATCTGATTGTTATTATTGAACCAATGACTTTATGTTTGGACTATAGAGTTAAATGTGGATGATATTGGAATTTTGACCATTATCAAATTTTATAAGTCCTAAGTAATATAGTTTTGACGAAGGAAATTTGTGTAAATAATAGACACAATCGGGTAACGCTTAACAAAGTAAAATTGGATTTTACCGAAATCAATAAATTTGATCAAAATGTCACACCACCAGCTAAGTAATGTATGAACGTTAATATTCGAACAGTTTGATATTAATCGCCGACCAAATTTACATCTAAAGAGCCGCACAACCGAATTGTTGAATACGCCTTGACCACATGGTTTAATTAATTTATAATTATTATAAATTATTTAAATTAATTAATATTTATGAAGTACTAGTTATAAAATTTTATTTTAATTTGATGAACAAATACTATTGTATATATTTATAATAGCTGTAAATATATTAATCGATATACGCGTTTAAATTGAGTTTAAATGCAGAATATTTTGTTCGGACTTTAAATGGATTTGAAGTTCATATACGGGGCTGGTTAGTTCAGCTATAATGAAGCATAGATGCGGCCATATAATGGTTAAAAATGCTAGGGTTGAATGGATAAGAGGAAAGAAAGAGCAAAAGAGCAATGTGAATCTTGATACTAACCTCTCTTTGCATTTCTTCCTCTGTAAAAGCATCTCTACCCACTTTCTTTTTCTACTTTTTAAGCCTCCTATCCCTCTTAGATCTGGCCAAATTCTTCATCCATCCTCTTTCATCGTACAAGCACAAATCAAATAAAATTAAATACTATTTAATAGCCTGTGGTCTGCAATTTGGGAGATAGCATCTTTAGAATTGGAATTTAATCCAGGACTTTGTTTCAATGCTTCAAGATGTGGTACTTTGGCATTGATTAAAGGTAACTATCTGATTTATGTTTTTATTTTAATATTTAGATAATTTATATATCATATATTGGTTTATTAGTTATGTGACAATTCTAATATGTCGGTATATCGTCACATTCAAGATGGTTGTTTGTTTATATGTTTGTATATTTTTTTCCTTGACATATATATGCCATGATGTTTAGGACTTAAGATTTAAAAACAATTGATTTTTTATTATTTAAATGAATTTAATATACATTATTTAAATAACATAAGCTTTATAATTTAAATACTAAACTTTATAGTATACAAAATATGTTTTAGAATTACATAAAAAAATATTTTTGTAATATATATAAATAGTAATTAAATATTATTTAATTCAAATCACTTAAATAAATATTAAATAAATTATTGTATCATATAAAATAGAATTTTAAAATTTTAAAATTATTTTTACACCTGGTAAACTTTCGAATGCAATATATATATATAATATAAATATTAATATAAATGCTGAATGTTAAAATTTAATTTTAGTTTTTCTTTTAAATTATATTTTTGAAATATTCAAATGCTAAAACATCATCTATTTTTTTTTAAATATTAAAAACATATTTATAATTTCGAAACATAATTTATATATAATTTTATAATTTTTTCTTCATTTTTCCAACAAAATAAATAATTGAATCTTATAATATGATTTAAATTTTTATATACATATATTTTATATATTCTATGTGTGTGTGTATATATATTAATTACTCAAAATAAAGTATAAATTTATATATATATACGCAATATTTTATATACATAAATTAAAGTATACAAACATATATTTGGACAATATATTAGCTAACATGCCTCCAGTGTAAATCCCATCATTAATACACGAGCATGTTATACCTTACACGGTTTGCTATGTTTTTTTTTTGAAACTGGGTACTTATATTTACAAAGTAGGCAGCACACAAGTCTGCAAGAATCATCATGGCGCACGGTTTGCTATGTTATACATACATACATATATATATGTATATGATACATGTGTGCGTGTGTGTATATATAATATAATATTAATATATAATCATTTCATAATTTTTTTATAAAACAGCGATTCTATTTAAAAGAAATATAAAATTGTTCTAAATGAATTAGATTTCATAAGCCAATAAAGATCAAAAATGTTAAAAAGATTGAAATTTATTCATTTCTTCCACTACAGGCTGCTCCAGTTCCAATAAAACCAAACGCCACTTTAGTTTTTTGAAAACTTAAAATGTTTTAGAGCACTTAATTAAATGAAAACAAGAGAGCAATATTTTTTAAATGAATGCATGATTTTCGTATGTTGAAAGAAAGGTATTTATAAAGTTAGAAAGTTTTTGCTAATGTGTGTGTATATGTATCAATGTTTTGAAAAAACCTACCTCCATATTCGCCTCAAGGAGCGTCTCAAGGCAAGGAGAGATAAAACGCTTCAACTTTTTCTCAAAAAAAGCGTTTTATCTTTGAAGCTTGCGCTTTTGCAACTTAAAGTGTACAAAATGTATAAAACATACACCTTGCACGCCTCAAACCACTAAGGCATGCGACTTAAGAATTTATTTTACCTCCAATTGAAGATATTTGCACTAGTAGAAGTTGTAAAACTTCAATTATCTAATAGCAAGCAATATTTTTAAGAAAATGAAAGTGTTTTTATTACTTTTCAAATCCAATATCAACATGATTAAGTAACATCGTTTTTTAAAACAATAGAGAGCTACATAATGAATTTTCTCAAATGCTATTAAATAAAAGTTTTAAATTGTCATCACCGAACCTTCAAATAAGTTACGCATCTCTATTTAAATTGGTAGAATGAAAAATGAATAAAATAATAATTTGCATGATTTTTTTACTATCATAGAGATCTATTCCACTATAATCGACCAAATATCGTTTTCAAAAATCCAAATTATTTTTGAAGACAAATAAAGGAAGAAAAAATAAAACACATACCATTGCGGAGCTGAAAATTGAACACGAATTCTTCTAACATACTAATAAGGTTTGAATCCAGTGCTTAAATTTTACTTATTTGTAGTTTTAATTATTTATGCTTTATGAACGAATAATAAAAAATGATTAGGACTGAACTCTTTAAGCTAGGTTTCTATTATTTATTTATAGTTTGATAGAATTAATTGTTAACCTCTATTTATTAATCAAAATTAATTATAATAAAACAATAATAACATAGGCCTCCATGTTTACTTGAAAAATATATGCCTCAACCTTTTGAGGCTTAGACCTCATGAGCAAAAGAACGCCCCTTGTACGCTTTCATGTTTTAATACCTATATGTGTATGTATGTATATGTATATTATCTGAACAACAAGAAGATAGATTTGTTAAAGGTCAAAATTATTCTACAAGCACTAACACAATGTTGCAGTTTGGGTCCAGGAAATTTTGATGGTTCAACTTATAGGTGTGAGATGTTTTTGTTATCAACTTGTAGGTGTGAGATGTTTTTGTTGCTAAAAGGTTATGCTTAGGGATTGAATTTATTTGGACATACTATACATGAATATCATTAATTTAACAAATTCAACCTATAGATGTGGGATATTTAAACGTTCTGTAGAAAATTTGAATTATCTTGGAAAAGTAACGAAATTCTAAGAGAAGAGTTGAACTCCTTTCTGAAAAATTAGAACTCCTTTGACAAATTGAACTTTCCATTGTATTGTGCTTTTTTCAATTCGTGCAAACTTTTTTCGATTTTATCTCTGATGTGTGAATTTGCAACCACCGAAAATGGAAGGTTGCTGAAACACACACCAAACATGTAGTATTGCGTAAGCGTGAACAAATATAGTACAAGAACACAAATGATAATCAAGTAGTTTGTCTTCATAAATGACCGGGGTAATATCGTGCTGTACTATTTGGTTTTTGTAATTTGAGCTACGCCTGATCCGAGTTATTTGGAAGTTCACTTTTTTGTTTTATTTATTTTTAAAGCTCATTATGTAATTTTAGCTTAATCAAAATGTCAATTCTAGAGGTAAGTTTTTTACTGGAAACAGAACAATGATCCGACATAAGCTGGAATTAAAATTTACATTTTTGCAACTGATCATGCGAATGGTGATACCAGCATCTTACTACATTTGAAAAGGGCGAATTGTTACTACTGCAACAGTTGAAAAGGTAAAATTATCATCTTAGTCCCAAATCGCAAAATTTCAGTGAATAATTCTCTGTACAAATATCAATTCATCACCTGATCAATTGCCAAGCTCGGTAACGTGAGCTTGTGACAAAGTGAAGGAATGTTGTGTCATGTTGTACTTCACCCTGAATAGTATGCCCTAACACTAAAAAGATATACTTCTGATGATGCCTATGTTGATATTGCTGTTGAACTTGCAGAAGTGGTCACATTCTTGAACAAGGTATTAGTTATCAGAATCATGCATCAGTTTCCTGTTTTAACTGGTTTTTTATATGCCACCGATGTTTTTTATTTTTGGTGAAAGTAGTTTTGGTGTTGCTTACATCTGAATACGTATTTTGTCCTTCAAGTTAGTTGATTATTTATGTCTCATCCGTTTGTTCTCAGGCTGGTCACAGAGCAGCAAAAACTCCTTGCTCTCGCCGCCCGATGGATAACGGGCTGCTACATTTCATTCCCTAAATGGATTCGGTAACAGTTCTTCACCAAACCATCAGTTTTCCATCTAATTTCTTTTCTCGTATTTTTGCTCACAATCTGATCTCTTCTGAATATGATGCTTATGTGGAGACACCGATGATTATTTACTATCGTACTTCACCCTGAATAACATGCCCTAACACTAAAAGGAATTACTTTTGATGATGCCTATGTTGATATTGCTGCTGAACTTGCAGAAGAGGCCACATTCTTGAACAAGGTATTAGTTATCAGAATCATGCATCAGTTTCCTGTTTTAACTGGTTTTTTTATGTGCCAGTGATGCTTTTTTTTTGTTGGGTTGCATTTGTATGAGAAATTTGCATTGTGGGTTATTGTGCATGCGTAAAGGAAGAAATTTATGAAGAGTTTGTGGGAAAAGATAGTTGGGTAGTTGAACTTTTTTGAAGCTAGAATTCCCAACTTACCACAATTAATGTTAAAAGTAATTTTGGCATTGCTTACATCTGAATACATATTTTATCCTTATATTTTAGTTGATCATTTATATTTCATCGATTTGTTGAACACCCATCCCTATCATGAATTTTGAAACATTAAAGTTTTTTTTATTCCATTTAAAGTTTTTTAGCATTTGGTCGGTTTGATATTTCTATTATCTTAAATTCTACAATGAAATTTTTAATTAATCTATGTGCTACTATAAAGTTTCTTCTGTATTAGATCCAGGGACACTTAGCTATGTTGGAGAGAGTTTTGAACTAGTACCGGTGCCCATGGTTGCAAGGTATACATCTTAACGAGGTAATAAAACATAGTTTACAATTGTTCTTCCTTTGACTCAACACACGACTTTATAAGTTCTATGATCACATAGATGATTGATGTGAAAATTTGAGGCATGGATTCAAACAAGTTTTTTCTTTATATTCTTTTTATATTTTATTATTATTTATGACATATGGCTGACGAAGAAAAGAGAACACAAACTCAAACTTGTCAGAAAGAAGAGCTAAGTTTGAATGTTTAGGTAATTTAGTTTTGTGAAAATTGGAAATATGCAAGAGCAGTTGAACAAATGAAAGCAAGAGTCGCAGAATCTTGGAAATAAATGTACAATATTTGAATTTTGAAAGAAAGGCTTGTATACAGTTTGAATGTTGTACAGAACAATAAATTTGAATCTTTTAAGGTCAAATTTATTTCCCAACCAAATGATATGCTAAAGCTACATTGCAGTTTGGGTTCTGCAAACTTTGATGCGTCAGCATATAGGTATGAGATTATTTGCTTGCATATAAGCGTGAGATGATTTGCTTGCTTGCTGATTATGCTTAAGGATTTCATATGCCTGTGTAATGTTTAACACGAATCAACATCCCACTAAAAGCTAAAACTTGCAGAGAATCACAAACACGCACACAGTGAACAAAATTACCCTTGCGAACACAGAGAAAAAGTTAAAATACTATCAGAGCCAGGTTCCGATCGTGGAACCTGTGGGTTATGGGCCCACCACGCTTTCGCTGCACCACTCTGATTGTATTATCTTCTTGTATTATACAGTGTGGAAGATATTTCTTCCACAAATTCACTAAATTGTATTATCCATATATTAATTGTATGCCTCCTCATATCATTACCTGCAACCAAATCAATCCGAGTTTGATATGTCAATATATCTCCTGCATATGTCGACATAAAATAGTTTCAGACTTAACACAAACTCTGGTTTTCAAAGTAAAGTTGTTTAAAAGCATTCAGAAAATACTTATAAATGTTTGAAGTTCTGAAAGACTTATGTATGTCATTATAGTGATTGTTTACACTGATCTAAGATACATAGATAAACAGTATAAGATGGTCAAGTGAATATTTTTAGTATTTCTCTTCTTTTCACATTTGTATCTCCAAAATCAACCTACTATTGCCAGTGGCACTACAAGTTCTTAGTTAGATATGTCAGGAATATTACTATTTTTAAGCATTGTTACCCTCAAATCACTATGAACTTTTTAGTGTGTTTTTTTTGGTGCCTTTTTTTTGTTATCGTATCCAGTGTCACCAAGTGTACATATAGTGTTGTATATCTAATACCAATCCCTTATATGCCTGCATAAGCAATGCCTTCCTGGTTATACTGGAGAAAGGATTTTATTGCGATATATTTACCTACTAATGCCGATGGCACGGGTTCACGTTTTTCTTAACATAACCTACAATATAATGTGTTGGATATACAATTTGATCGGTGCTAAATTTATTCAATATTATTAGTAATATTTTTTTTGTAATTTTAAAATGTATACAACATGCACCTAATATTTTTGTTTTCCATTTGTATATAATATGAGTATCAATAGGGTATACTAATAAAGTGAATTCATTCATTTTGAAATAATAAAATAAAAATGGATGGACAATAAAAATTTAACACCATAAAACCGTCGCTTCTTTTTACAATGACACCTGTTAACTAACAATTACCAAAATCACAAAAATTTAGCTGTAACAATTATAGTAATGAAAATGTAGACTTGTATTTTATTAGGGTGAACAGGATCTTGAGGACTATATCCATAGCAAGAGAAATATTTTGCTCCAAATCCTCTTTAGTGGAAATGAAAACCTAACAGTAATAAACGTTTATATTATTTTATAGAAAAATACAAAAAAGGTTTAGTAAAAGTGAACTTTTGAGTAAACAGCTATGTACGTTTTTTTAGTTTAACCTTTCACGGAGAATCACAATAAAACCTCCAGGTAAGCGATATTTGTAGTAGTTGTTACTTTGTTGATGGTTATAGGATTGAAATTCTACTGAATGTAGTGCATATAGATAGAGCAACATACAATTGTCCATGACTAAAAACTTCAGTGCATAATTTAATACCAACGTACTTCATGGATTGACCTTGTGCTTTGTTGATAGTCAATGCGCAAATAAGCTTAATAGGAAATGAGAAAAATAGTACCTTTTTTAAATATTCAGCAAAAGCATGACTCTCAAACTCTTTGGACTTTAGCCGCATGTTTTTATTCAGTGATAACACATGAGTATCAGGCCATGATGTTGATCTTCTTAATGTTGATGCAACGATATCTTCATGTTTTCCCTTTGGGATAACCGGTAAAGTTTGGTGACTGCAGCATCAAAGTTCTATTTTCACATAGCATTAGTTTGGCCAACATCGCAGTTCCAGCAGCACCGAGACATGTCCATGTTCATTAGTTCAGTTTGTTCACACCCTCACTTCAGTTTCCAGCTTGGTTTCCACACTGCAGTTCATGCATAAATCACAAACATATAACCTTTGCTGCTCAGTTTGCATCAGTCTCGTGTATATGGTGTGAAAGTGTATAGGACCGTATAATATGGATAAACAGTAATACAGAGTATAGATAGTAAATAACGTGAAATATAAATCAGTAAATAAAATGACACCAGAGATTTTATACTGGTTCGAACCTTCCATTATACGTCCAGTCCCAGAATCCTTCTGGAATTTTACTAAAATAACAATCCTCACTTAACCCGGAGGAACAGGTATACATAGTCTGAGCAGCAGAACAGACACCTGAGCAGCATAACAGGATTTTTGCCTCAGCAGCAGAAGAGGACTTCACTAATACAAAATAATATCTGACACTATGTGTTCTTGATAACACTGATTTGTCTCTGATAGTACAAACCTCCTATAATCAAATCCTCAAGTATATGAAGTGTATGTGAAGATATGAAGAGAAGGTAATGCTAAGAATCGAAGATTATAAAAGTTTATTTGAAGATTCAAAGCAATAAAATGCTTATTTGCTATTTGAATGCAAGTATGAGAGCACAAGAAGAATATAAGATAGTTAGAATGATCTTCGGTCAATGTAAAGTGTTTGGGAACATGTATATATATTAGTTGAAGAGTTACTGCCATTGGTGAAGGGTTCTGATCAAAAGAAGCATCTATTTCCGTTCAGAGAAGGATCGCTTCCTTTCGCGGAAGAAGATGTCTATTCAAAAATATGACAGTTGTGTTCAGGTCAGTCGACTGGTCGAAAAAGGTCAGTCGACTGAATAGTGAAGACATGTAAAAAATCGTGCACAAATATGTTAAAATGCGCAGATTTAGTCGACTGGTTGATTGTATTCAGTTGACTGAATTCTGTTGTTAAGTAAAAATACTGCAGTAGCTCATTTGTTAGAGTACTTGTCTTCCAATCCAGTGACTCGGGTTCAAGCCCCGCTCCATGCATTTTTTTGAAAACTTGATTTTGATTAAAATATGCATGCAAGTTTATTTGAATGTGAATGATGATTCTTGAGGAAAGATTTTAACAAAGCACTAACTAGACTCTGTATACATATTTGATGACTCTTGTTAAAATATATAACTATATGAACCATACTTTGAGTCGTTAAGTCAGGATGATGTCGTAGTCTTAGATTCGTGAATTTTTGTCAGCAATCAAAACCTATGATCCAACATTCTCCCCCTTTTTGATGATGACAACTCCATTTTCTACGAACGAATCTTTGACAAGCTTTGTTGATCTTATCTCTGTCACTGAGTATCTTCCTGTAATTGTGTTATAGATTTCTCCCCCTGAATTTATGCTATATATTCCTATTTAATCTTTTTTCCCCTTCAATATGTGCTTGCATGGTTTATTCCTGCAAATAGTGTTAGAGAGCAATATCTTTCTCCCCCTTTGTCATCGACAAAAAAGAGAGTTTATATGATGATATAAAATATATTTTACATAAGTGTTAACAAAGAGAAATATAAAACAAAATAACTACTACTTATAATGTAAGGTATTAGAAGAAAATTAACATTTAAAGCATGCGATACCCAAGGTTCTTATAATTTCCTAAATTTTAGGAAACCATACCCATTTGGGTGTGGTTGAACCTTTGTAAATATAATTTTCATTATTAACTATCATATCAAAATAATCATCAATGTATTTTTCTCTATTTTTCCAATTACCAGGAACCCATATACTTAGATAATTTTTATTCATATTTCATGTTAATGATTTTGTACTTCTAAAGAAATTATCAACATTATAGGCCATAGTAGTATTTGAATTTCTATAGAAATTGGATTTAGGCTTTACTCGAAATTTAGTACTAGCACTATCATTTTTACTATACATGAAAGCATATCTAGTGCTATTTCTACGATCAGTTTTATTATATCCTAAACCACTTTTATCATTGTGAGCTTTTGAATTCTTAACATAACCTAATCCCTTCTTATTTGAAGCAGGTTGAGAATTTTCAATAATCCTGGATAAATTTTCTCTCCCTTTATTAAAATTGGAAATATTTTTAGTAATGTCATCAAGCTTAGTTTTGAGACTAGTGTTATCTAACTCAACAATTTTAATTTTTGTTTTTAACTTATGATTATCAGAAGCTAGAGCATTATTGTTTTCTTTTTGAGCTTCTATTTCTTGACTTAATAGAGCGAGTTGAGAATTTTCAAAGAGTGAATCTTGAATTTTCTCAAGTTCTTCTTCTAATATTTTCTTCTCGTCTTTAAGCATATCTCTTTCGAATTCTGCATTCTTATGATTTTCTAGAGCTTCCTTATATTTTCTTTTGAGACTTTTTAAAGTGTCTCGAAGTTCTGAATTTATTTCTATCATATCATCAAAAGTTAGATCACTAACCTCATTATCTTTTGCCATGAAGCATTTGTTTGTTTGTTCCTTTGATTTTTCTTTATTGCTCTTCCTCTTCTTGTTGCCTTGACTAGATCTCTTTGTAGCCATTTATTCTAGGATGTTGTTACGATCTCTAGAATACCAGGCTCTGATACCAAATGAAAGTGCATAGGACCGTATAATATGGATAAACAGTAACACAGAGTATAGATAGTAAATAACGTGAAATGTAAATGCAGTAAATAAAATGACACCAGAGATTTTATACTGGTTCGAACTTCCCGTTCTACGTCCAGTCCCAGACTCCTTCTGGAATTTCACTAAAACAAAAATCCTCACTTTACCCGGAGGAACAGGTTTACACAGTCTGAGCAGCAGAACAGACAACTGAGCGGCAGAACAAGATTTTCGCCTCAGCAGCAGAAGAGGACTTCACTAATACAAAATAATATCTGACACTGTGTGTTCTTGATAACACTGATTTGTCTTTGATAGTACAAACCTCCTATAATCAAATCCTCAAGTATACGAAGTGTATGTGAAGATATGAAGAGAAGGTATGCTAAGAATCGAAGATTATGAAAGTTTATTTGAAGATTCAAAGCAATAAAATGCTTATTTGCTGTTTGAATGCAAGTATGAGAGCACAAGAAGAATATAAGATAGTTAGAATGATTTTCGGTGAATGTAAAGTGTTTGGGAACATGTAGATAGTACTTCAAGAGTTATTTCCATTGGTGAAGGGTTCTGACCAAAAAAAGCATCTATTTCCGTTCAGAGAAGGATCGCTTCCTTTCGCGGAAGAAGATGTCTATTCAAAAATATGACAGTTGTGTCCAGGTCAGTCGACTGGTCAAAAATGGTCAGTCGACTGTAAGACATGTAAAAAATCGTGCACAAATATGTTAAAATGCACAGATTCAGTCGACTGGTTGATTGTATTCAGTCGACTGAATACTGTTGTTAACCAAAAAAATTGTAGTAGCTCATTTGGTTAAAGTACTTGCCTTCCAATCCAGTGACCCAGGTTCAAGCCTCGCTCCATGCATTTTTTTGAAAACTTGATTTTGATTAAGATATGCATGTAAGTTTATTTGAATGTGAATGATGATTCTTGAGGAAAGATTTTAACAAAGCACTAACTAGACTCTATATACATATTTGATGACTCTTGTTAAAATATATAACTATATGAACCATACTTTGAGGCGTTAAGTCAGGATGATGTTGTAGTCGTAGATTCGTGTATTTTTGTCAGCAATCAAAACCCATGATCCAACATGGTATAGCAGTTCGGATGGCTCATGCCCTCCTCAACTTTTAATAGCATGTAGCAAGTTACCATTAAACAACACGTATCAACATGCGGCAGCTTTCCTCACTCTTGCTAAGCCATCTATATTGGTGTCGCTATATCTATATTATATGTTGCATTATGCAATGTTTGTTTGGCGTTGGATAAAATATGAAGAAGAAATATGAAGAAAATATAGTTTTGTACAAGATTAATGGTGATGGCCTATTTATTTACCCATTAATTATGAGTTAAAAATGTACATATCTTCCAGTCACAGCTCCTTCTACATCCACATAAATTGCTTTAACTAATAAATACATAGATACACTTCCATGTATACATAGATAAAGTTATGCCATAAAAAGTGGTTTGCCTTTAAGAAAATAGATTGATGGATTTAAGCATAACCGCAATAGTTGTACATTCTCTATTGATCTTATCCTCATATTCTCTATCTAACCATAAATCTAATAATAATATAACCATATTCCCAAGGTAGGCACATTACCATATTTATACACACACATATAAATGCATAGAAATTCTTGCAAAAATCAAGTTTATTGTTGTACAGGTATAAACATAAACATATTCGACTAAGGAAATCGAAGGTTCTTCACCATGCTCCTTCTTCAGCACATCTTGCATGTCTGCTACTTCATGCCCGCCACAACATGAACATTTTCAACTTACCAGTCAAAGCTTCTACACCATGCATGCTCCTTCAGTGCATCTTGCATAATGTCTACTATAGTATGTATGTTCCATGCCTTCTACAACATGAACATGCTCCTTTCTCCAGTGTATTTGTCTTCCTTTGCTGGAGTATATTACTTCCTCCAACATTATGCCTACTACAACATACATGTTCCACGCTTGTTTTGATATGCTTTGTAACGACCCAGAATTTTAAACAATTTAATTAGGAAATATTTAATTAATTTTAAGTATTTGAATGATGGTTTGAATTGAATTTCAAATTATCAGAATGAATATAACGATTAAATTATAGAATTTAATCCTATTGAAAGTTGAATAAAAATTTGAATCTTCAATTTTAAGCCGATTTAAAATATTTCAAAGGCTTGTAAAATTCATATTGATAATACTGAAGATTTTAGAAGTTTCAGAATTGAATTTGAAACTGCTTTGTTCAGTTTTGAAATTTTAATCGTTTGAATCGATATTTAAAAATAGTCGTCCGAGGCACAGTCTCGGAATTCGACGAAACCAGTTCCATTGGGTCCGGAATATTGAATTATTGCCGGATTTCAAATTTCGTATTTTTCTGAGTTAGTATGTGAGCACACGGCGTGTAAACGCGTCGAAATCAAATTGAATTCAATTTAAATTTAAAATTTAAATTGAGTCAAACTCCATCACGTTCTCTTCCCTAAATTCCTGCCTAAATTCACGATAGAAATCGTGTGAGCATGGCCGAGCATGCCTCCTTCACGTTTAAATGTCCCTCTTCCTTTCTCATTCAAAAATTTATTCAGAAAAAAAAATAAAAATAAAAACAATAATGGCCGTAGCCTCTCCTTTTTTCTCAAATTTTCGTTCAAGGACCATTTACAAAATCAAAATCAGGCCGAAGCCCTAAATCAGTTCGAGACCCAAATTCATTCGTAACCGAGAAATGGTGGAGTGGCGCACGATGATGGTGGCGCGCGTGCGTGCGAGTATGGGGCGCGGCGGCTGCGTTGGGTGGCGATTCAAGGGGTCGCGGTTGCGGGTTGGAGGCGTCGCGAGTTTGATTGGTGATGGCGGCGACTTCGACGTGGCTAGGGGATCGCGACCATCTCGCGACTGCCATTCTCGAGCTCGGCATCACCAGCGCTGTCGCGCGCATCGAGCTAGAAGGCGCAGCGATTTTGGGTCGAAACTTTGGGGGAGAGTGACGCGAGCTAGGGTAGAGGAGAGAGGCACGCGACGAAGCTCGAATACGAGCTGACGATTTTCGCCAGTAAGGTAATAATTTTTTCCCTTTAATTTGATTTAAACATATATGCAGTATTCGTTTAAAAAAATAATAATATAAAGGTTAATATATCAATACAAATTTTACATACATATCTTCATTTGCCAATTATTTGAAATTATCTAGTTATTAAAGATATTTTAAAAAGGAAATTTAGTTTTAAATTTTAAATTATAATTGAATAAAAAAAAAGAGAGTTTGGTTAATTAAATTTAATTTTTAGTTGAAATAAATTTATTAATTTGAATTAAAAACATTGGTTAATTTGAATTACTTTTAAGTTACTAAATGATATTTGTTAATAAAGGAATTTAGTTTTTAAATTTAAATTTTGGGTTAAATAAATATGTTAAAGAAATTAATTTTTTCGACTAGCGGAATTAAGTTGTATAAATGGTTCAATTTATTTTTGTCATTTAAAAATAAGTTATTTAAGGAAACTTAGTTTTAAATTGTAAATTTGTAGTTAAATAAAATTTTTAAAGAAAATTTATTAAGAATTCAAATTATATTTGATAAAAAATGATTTATTTAAGGAAATTTGATTTTAAATTAAATAAAGAAATAAATTAACTAAGTTATTAAAGGGTAAGTGATTTTTCACTTAGTTTAAATATTCTATTGAAAAGGAAAATTTATTTATAACAAATTTAATAGTTAAAACCAAAATGTATTAGTTGATTTAATTTATAAAAAGAAAATTTAGTTTTAAAAATTAAATTATAGTTGAATAGAATTATTTTAAAAGGAAAATTAGTTAAAATAAATTATTTAAGAAGAAACTGGGTTTGAAATAAAGAGCATTTGTTAAGCAAATCAATTAAATAAAAATAAATTAGTTATTCGATCTGTTCGAATATTAATAAATTGTGTATAATATTTATACAAGGTATAAATGAAGAAAACAAGTTGAATTGGAAGTGGATGGCAAAAGGGAATAAAGGTGAGAACTTCTCACTCAAAAGGATTTATTTAAAATTTTAAATAGTTAGATTTAAAAATTTGCTTGACTGTGTTGATTGAATGATTGAATGATGATTGTTATATATAGTTATTGGATGTGAATAGACCCTATACGCCGTTAGTAAGCGGAGGTTATTTATTACACACATATACCGCGATATTCCACCTTGAAGTGGAATTGGTATTATATTATATATAGCAATATATATATATTGGCATATGTATATATTGCAGTTGATTGATTTCCCGCATTTTCTTTTAGCGGATGAGACCCTATTGCGCCGTTAGTAAGCGGATATATATTTATAAAATCCCATGTACCGCGATATTCCGTCTTGAAACGGAATGGTATTGTGCTAATGTCTGTGGATGCAGGGAAACAGGTTGGAGGGATCCAACTGGATTCCTCACAAATATTTATTTGATTTCATATATTGTGATATTTGATTGTTATCATGGATGATATATGATGTTTGAAAGTTGTGATTGGCTATTGATGTGTTGCATCATCGGATCCAAATTTGAAGTTAAAACAACGATTTTAATTTCTAAAGTGATTCTTGAAAATATACGCTTTATAAATATTTTTGGAATTGATTCATCTTAAATAAATAAACGTTATAATTTTAATATTATGAAAATTATGATTTTTGAGAAATACAGTTAAAAGTTGATTTTTGAAAATATGGGATTAGTGATTTTATAAAATAGTTTGAACTGGGACTTCTGAATTTATTATAAGAAGTTTAGAAATAGGATTTATAAAATTTGATTATTTTATAAATCAGAATGATGAAATTATAAAAGAGTTTAAAGATGTTTAAAGTAATCATATAAATTGATTTATATTAAAAGATTTATAAGTTGATATTTATAAATTTAGAATATCTTGAATTATTAACGAGCTTTTATAAATGATAGGATGATTTGTAAATGGATTTCATAAAGGAATGAAATCTATAGAATTTATCAAATTTGATTATTTTATAAATCAAAATGATAAATTATAAAGGAGTTGAAAGACGTTTTAACATAGTAATATAAATTGTTTTATATTAAAAGATTTATAAATTGATATTTATAAATTAAAAATATTGGAATTATAAAACGAGCTTTTATAAGTATTAGAAAGAATTGTGAATGAATTTCACTAATGAATGAAACTTATAGAATTATAACGGTGAAGTTCTAAATAGAATTTTATAAATAAAATTTATAAAGTTATTTAGGAAATAGATGTGGATAAATAAATGAATCTTAGAAGTTATAAGATTTATAGATTTGGGAAGTTTGAAGGAATGATTTTTATAAATAAATAAATTATAAGTATTTGACTTATAATATGAATTTTTTTTTTATATCATTGTGATATGAATTAGTATAGGTTAATAAAGGAATTTATAAAAAAGGAGTTGATATAAAATAAATAGAAATAGGATTTATAAACATTGTTTTATAAATCCGCAACGACTTATTTTGATAAGGAATTGTTGTAATTTATTTATGGAATTATATTCATGTTTTAGACGGTGAATAATTCTTTAAAATAAAATGAATAGAAGTGATGAAATTTATTAACAAGTGTATTCACGTTTTTGAATAGTGAATATTATGTTAAAGAAATTATTTTAGATGTGATGTTTTAAATAGAATTAAAACGATCTAAAGATGTTTTAAACTGTATTGAGATTCGAAACATAGATTTCAACATTTATTGTTGAAATAGATGCTTTCGAGAAATAAAAGGAAATGGTGGACTATAACACTGTTGTTATATTAAATGATTTCCGAAAGGAAATGTTTTTGTATAGTATTGGGATTTATATATCTATTTTAATTTCGAATCCCTATACTAGTGATTTTGGGTTGTCGTAACAATGTTTTACGCAACATTCGTTTTGGCCCAAGTAAATATGGTTAAGTGAATGATTTCCTTAAAGAATGAAATATATACTTAATTTCGATTAAGGTATATTAAATATTTTCTAAGTATAGAAATGCTTTTCCAATATTAAGTGAATATTTGGAATTTATCTTTTTGAAGATAAACTGAAAATGAATATTAGAAATTGAATGGAAATCGTATATTCATAAATATTTTGGAATGTAAATTCAATATAGAATTTATAAATGAAATTGGGAAATTAGATTTAAAAATAAATATTGATTTATTTTTTAAAGTATGGAAATTATGTTTATATCTTGTAAAGATATTTTGTGAAATAAATAATTTGGAAAATTATTTGGAATCTGGTGATGTTGGCATATCTATTGATAGTTCAATGACCGACTATAAATATTTACCTTTAAATAGGTATTTGTTTGAAATTGAATGCCACACTTGTTTTTTTTAAAATAAGCGCTCACTATTCGGGTTAACCGGGAAAGGACCTTGGGGTCGTATAACCCATTCCGAATATGTGATACGTCGTTATGAATTGCATTCGAAGATCGGTGTTGATGACCGGATATTTTCGAAAGCGAAAGGGTTTCTTGTTGATTGTCTCTGCACTGGCTGATCCCTGGTATTGAGATCTTCATATGTGATGGGAAATCCGAACGTGATTAGAGATTATTCGGATTGCAAGGACTTCTTTGTAAGTGCCTTCGGTTCTGTTCGAGCCCGGAACAGACTTGTATGGATTGTGTGTCTGACATTACAAGTTGAGATGTAAAGCAGATTTCTTTCAAATATATTTCTGTTGGTGGCGGAGAATTTATTCTTTTAGCTTAACACCCTTCTCTGAGACGTACGAGCTCAGAGGTTATATAGTTGAAGTTATCAGCGATATATTCCCAATTTGGTAATGTGATATGCTGAGTGATGCTGAAATGATCATTGTGTTGATTATTGTGATAGGATCGTTTATTTGATCGTCTATCTTGGTGATCATTGTGTTGATCATTTGATGACCCAAAGCATGGCTTTTGTACAAAGTATGTTTTTGTGGACGTGACTTCGTCGAGCCTCACACCCCGGAAATGGTCAAAACAGGAAAGATGCGGCAAGGTTATGAGGGGTAGCACCCTTTAGGGTATGTACATTTCCTTCTGGATAGAGGTGGTATCATGGTATGGAGCCCAGATATTTAACCTATGTGGTTACTACGAATTTATTACTTTGTGGTTGTTGGTTATCGGGATCCCGTGAGAAAGGTCGTTTATGATCGGGGAATGGCGTGCTCGTGTCAGTAGTTACCCAGTTAGGGGTAACCCGGCCTTGTGTTGGCAGAGTTCCGGTTTGGTTCTCGGGGATGTCTTTCCAGAGGCATTCTCATGTGGCAATGGGAAGTTCCTTGGCCTGACCATTTGTTGGAAATCCAAAGAAACAATACGAAACTTGTACGGTTTTAGTTGTATAACCTGCTATGGAATGTGGCGGTAACCTGCTATTGAACATAGTTAGCTATAGTAGGCATACGATAATGGTCGTATGTTGGCTAAGATTTATATTCTACTTTCGAAATAAATTTTTCCTACACTATGCACTAATAATAATATGAAATGTTCTTTTAAATGCGTATCAAGCATCTTTGACTATCATAAGAAGAAATCTTCCCCAAGTCTGCGTTTGCATTGTGTGTGTGGCGGGAGGTCTTATGGTAGTCTCATTTTTAAAAGCATTGCGAATTGACTTTAAAAATATCTCTCTATTTTGATTTTTAAAGAAAAATAAACTGTTTTGAGTTCTCACACCAGTCACATGACTGACTCGGAGTTTATTGTTTTCCTTCCTAAACTCTGGGTGCCCACCAATTTTCCACACGGGTAGTTAAGAGTTAGGTTTATCAGGATATTCTGGACATTCTGGAATTGCTGGAGGCAAGCTGGATGGCATGGCGTATTACTAGTTATATAGTATTTCTTTTTCCGCTGCATTGTTTGTTGTTGTACACTCTGATTATGATTTGATGTAATGTAATATAATGTGATGTAATAACTAATATAGTTCTTTGTTTAAAGATTATTCATTTACTTATTATATGTTGTTCCGCTGCGAATTGTGAGATTCTGTTATTGTTCTGTTGTTTCCTTTCTTTCCCGTTCTATTTTAAAATTCTCTATTTTCTTTTGTCTTTTTTTTCTCTTTTAAAATTTTCCCTATTTTCTATCTTCTTATCTTCTCTTTCTATCTTTTTCTTTTCTTTTTAAAACCATAACATTTCGGGTTTCCGGCCTTCGATTTCTCGGCAGTCGATAAAGTGAGTGTCGATGTTGAATTTTCGAAAGTCGAAAATCCCGTTTGTTACATGCTTCACTATCAGCTAGCTGCAGCACGTCTCTAGTCTCTCAGACCGTTAGCATTGCTTTGCTCATTGCACCACTTCCTCCACCAACTCACTCTACCAGCTTATCTCTCTTCGTTTGCATTTCAGTGCACTGCATGTTGCTTTTTGCACAATCTCAGCTGCGCTTTCCAGTGTGTTCCCGCCGCCTTAATACTCGTTTGAACTACTTTGCTATGTTTCTTTGGTACTCATCACGATCCATCAACAAGCAGCAGCACATGTCCCTTCTACACAACACTTGAAACATAACCACGGTGTCTTCAACACCATTGCTCGACCTTGCATTTGACATCACTCTAGCTTTTCCTTACGGCTAAGCTATTTTGCATCTTAACTGCTTCTAATAGATTTAATTGATGGTTGTTGTTGTCAACATAAATGTAACCATATTATTTTGTCATTTTACCATTTTATTATTGTTGATCATCATAGGGATGGTTATCCACATTTGTAACAACAAATTCTCATCGAACCTATGTACGAACTTTGATTTAGATTAACAAAATAAGGGTGCTCTCCTCTTATGAGAACCACCCTTTCATCAGAAAAATAATGTACATATTATCCAAATGAGAGAACATGAATGAATAACACAGACATCCATTACATGTAACAAATAATTGAATCTGATTTCCACTGAGCAAAGTTTTACTTCTATCATATCCCTGTATCTATAGGAAGTACTTTTTATGCATTTATCATTCACATGCATATGATTAGGTGTAATATTATATAACAAACTGATAATATTTCAGCTAGAATTGACAAAATATTATGTAACAAATTGATAATAGTTAGCGGCAGGAACAAACCTCACTTTATGTAATTTAGATCCACTACCAACATGGTACTAAACTAAATAACCATACATATTCTTACACTATGTACGTCATGTATGTTTTATATAAAACCACTTGCATGCCACAACTAAGAAATGACATAAAGCGCAAACTATTACTCGAGAAACACTGAAGTTTACACCAAATATGAAATATCATGTCCAAACTTCATATAGAGGTCTAAAAAAGGCACTGGTTTGCATGGTTGTGAATGGTATTTTTAGTATTTTTTATGTGTATATAAATTTTGAACATAAATTAAGAACTTACAGATTTTGAGCAAAAATGCTACATTATGGCAAGTAGAAAACGTATGCAAATGTAGTAAAGAGGGAAAAAATTGGAAAATGCGCAAATGTTAAGTCATTATAGATTTTGAACAGAAATACTTCATTAACATAAATACATACATTGAAAACAAATAATATATAAAAGGGAATACATAAAACCAAATGTTACAACATGTAAAAAGAAATAAGTGAAACAAAGCACAACAGAGACTAATTTGTGAAAATAAAGATGTGAACATAATGATCGAAAGACAGACATGTGAATATCAAACATGTGAAGATCAAACATGTGAAGATCAAACATCATCAGTAGCTATTTTCTACTGCCCATTCGATCGGCAAATGTAAAGAATTATAACCCATTAGAACTATTTGTTCCACTGTCAGTTGAGGAAAATAAATATAAATTACCACTGCCTTAATGAATTCATCATCTGAATCAATCCAATCATAAAACAAAATTTTCTGCTGCTCTGTTGGATCAATCTTTTCTGAATCATTAGCCGAGAAAACATGATATTCTACTGGTCTTGTGCAACAAAGCCAACCGAATCATTGGTGTCATTCATTTCATTATAGGAAAAAAGTGGTAGTTAGACCACTCTCATTTGGTTCAACCTTAATCATAGCTAGTGGCAAGGAGTTGGCGGCAGTTTTGATCACACCTCCGGGTGGCATAAAGTTAGTGGTTGGAACTTGAACAATGCCCTTGATTTCAGTGGTCAATGGTGCTACTACTGCTTTTGCTTCCATATTAGCAGCCTTATTTTTGTTTAGTTGCATCATTTGTACATCTCTGTCTGCTTCCAAGTTGACTACAGTAAGTGATTCGGTAGTTTTTGTTATGGTCGACTCTTCCCTTTTAGCTATTATTCTTTTCTACAAATATTACAGCAATTACGTTTAAAATGATATGTGATAATAATTAGAAGGGTAAAGAAAGTTGTAGATATTAGGATACCCATTTCATTTTAGTGGTGGTTCTCCAACAGTTAAAGCCATGTTATATGCTGAAAATAAAACAATATCATGTTAGCATGATATGATACATAACGGTGGTAACATTCTGATAAACATTTCATATGCAAGATAGTGAAAAAGGCAAAAAAAAAAGTAAATTATATCAGTATGCAGTGTAGAAAGAAAAACGCAGAGGAATAAGAGAAGACAAAGCAAGAAAGGATGATTAGGTACATGATGGTTATAACATTTTGACAAAAAATCCATATGCATGATAATGAAGAGCAAAAAAATGTAAATTGGATAAATTCAAATCAGTATGCAATATGAAAAGAAAAATGTAGAAGAAGAAAGGAGAAAGCATGAAAGGGAAAAAATACGTATAGTTTGTTTAATAAATGATTGCGTGCGAAATTATAAATAAAATGGAGAAGGTATAAATAGAGGAAAACAAAGTGGGTTGTGAAAAGTGTGCTGAAACGTGATGTGTGAAAATTGTGGGAATCTTAGTTGTTTGAGGACACGTGGGATAAGGAGAAAGTGGGTTAGTAGACGAAATAGTAAGTTGTTTAATGGTGTTAAATTCAAAAGATATAGTCCATTTAGACCACTTGATATCTTTATGATATTATATCAGAACCGTTCTGCTGTTTATCTTTCGTTAACCTATTCCGCTAAGTCTGATCTATTTTGTTATATAGATTAACAAGTGAATGAGATTATCCGCTAAATTATTTTTCTGATACATTAAATCATGTTTAGTTGATTCCTTATGTTTCACTTTTACAAGTCCAACCCTTTTGTAGAACATGTAGCGTTTCAGATTTGCATGCTTCATCTTGTAGTACATGTATCACTTTTGTCAATTTATGGCACAGTTTACTTCGCATTGTTGGTTTATTGTTTTTACGTGTACAATGTTATTCTTTAATCACATAGACATCGACTGTAAATGCTTAGAAGCTACACATGGAGCTTTATGTGGAATTACACTAGTAAGCCCAAAGCCTTGGATACTAGTCTATATGCTGAAATTATGGAATTCGAGGTTGGCTATTGTTCTTAAGTTTTTGGTTCATGAATGACCATTGGATCATTCCTGTATAAATTTTCTTACCTACAAAAATGGGCCAGTGTTAGGACTTTTGTACAACCATTCGACCCATGAGACAAATGAAATAATGAATCAGAATTGTGAATGCCGATTTAGTACTTTGATGCAGTTGATTTATTATAATACCTATAAGTTATATTATACAAGTTTTGTTTCTTTGGCCTTTGTTAACGGGTTCCTTGCTTATTCTCTCATTGCTGTATTTTCCAAAAACTCGTATGTTTTTTTATCTACCTCCGTTTATTCATACGAATGGATAATGATAGCCTGTTAAAAGTTCAATTTGGCATTGTCATTGTAATTTGTCGCTGGGTTGCAGCTTAAAATATAACGTTTCTGAATAACAAAAAGCTAAGAAAACTGGAAAAGTATATCATCAAAATAACAAATGATTAAATCTCCAAATGTTGATAAAGCTGTATGAATCATATATCAATAGTTTTTTTAAGTATTTATGAAATGGATGGATGAACATCTTGCCACCCATGATTCATTAATTTGTAAGTTAATTTGTTAGGTTGTTGTTGATATATTTATGAAATAGTTTTATTTTAAATAGCTTTGGAATGAAAATTTGTAATAGCTCCATTTTAACCAAACTTTTTCAAACCTCGAATAATTTTTTTAAAGATTAAAAGAGTAACATAACTTAATTTTAATATGTTATTAGATGGTAGATAATATGACAAAAAAAGAAGACGATAGGAAATGGATGAGAAATAGAAACCGGTGCTTATAATAGAAGGGTGAAACAACGTCAAATTGCAATATCTACCGTTAGAATTTTGGCGACATCATATGGAGAATTGAAGAGGTCGGAAGTAGCTTGATAACGGTGAAAACGCTTCACAAATCGAAACTAGGAGGAGGAAGATATAGCGAAGAAGGAGGAATGTTACTGGAGCAACATGTGACCGACGTATGTAAGATGTCTCAAAGTGACAGACGTCTGAGCTCAGGGTTTTGTTACTTGAGATTTGTGATAGATGTCCGTCATCTTGTGACAGACGTTTGAGAGCAGGAAAACTTGTTTTTCGAATCTTCTTACGGACATCTATAATCCTAAGACATACGTCTGAGCCGACGTGTGCTGCATATCTTGTCCCGGTCGAATGGAATGATTTATGAAGGCTTCAAAGGGCATTTTGGGAATTTTCTAGGTTTTCTACTCTTCTATATAAGATATTTTTTGGATTCAAATAAAATAGATTAAGGATTTTATCCACCATTAACTGGGGTTTAACAAAACTAGTTTTTTTCAATTCTCTTTTCTACAAATCTATTCTATTTGAATATTAATCATTATAATCAATCTTTTGTACTCTTCTCATTGGTAGTAATAAAGCCTCTTCCACAAAGTGGATGTACACTAACAAGACGTTAGTGTATCAACTATAAATCGGCATGTGGTTTATTTTATCGCTATTGTTTTATTTCTTTATTGCTTGTTTGATGATTGTGATTATTTTTGGATTGAATTGAAATTTGAATTGAGATATTGATTGGTTATTTTTGTATTTCTTACCACAATCTTGTTTTCCGCTGTGTTTTGGGGTTTTGATTTGAGTGCTCTTGAGTTAGAATTTCTACAACATTTGATATCAGAGCTTTGGAGTTAGTAGGTGGTTGTAGGAATGTCAAAATCGGATAATACATTGGGTAGTCCATAAGTGGTTAGTCCAAGTGGTGTAGCGCTGTATGTACGGGGATCGTACGTAGCTTCGAGATCACAATTGGTTATAAACAAGTGGAATGACGATAATAATTTTGAAAAATGGCAATGGAAGATGAAAGCGGTTCTTAGGTGGAATCGAGTGCGTCGGGTAGTGTTTGATACATGTTTGCTACCGACGGACATTTCGGATATTGAGAGAGAGGAAACGGAAGACTAAGCATTCACTATACTTCAACTTGTTATGGGGGAGAATGTTATCTCCGTAACGGTGAGACTACTACTAAGGGTATATGAGACAAATTAGAGGAGTTGTATATGAAGAAGTCACTAACTAATTGTTTGATCTTATTGCGAACGTTCTTCACCTATAAGATGGACGGTACTTCGCTAAAGGCGTACTTGAATCTCTTTGATGATTTGCAAATGAAGAAGGCGGTATATTTGAATATTGAGGAAGAACGAAAGGCAATGATATTGTTGTGTTCATTGATGGACCGTTATACGAGTTTCTCTAATAGTTTGATCTATAGCCGGGATACTTTGACTCTTGATGTAGTGAGGAGTAGAGCGATCAAATAAAGAAGTTAGGTGATAGAAGTAGTAGTGCTAGTAGTGGTCGTAGTTTGTTTGTGGAAAAGGAGAGATATGGAAAGAAAGGGAATTGGGGGCGTTCTAAATCAAGAAAGCCCAAATGGAGAGGAAAATCGAAGTAAATAAATGACAAGTGCTTTATTTGTAAGAAACCTGATCATTGGAAGAATGAGTGTCCGGACAAGGAGAAGACAAATAAGGAAGTAACATCTTCATCCATGGTGGTGGAGAGTTGATTTGGTGAGGGAGACATAGACGTTTTGACGGCAATAGCATCGGATGTTTCGAATGGGTGCTCGATTTGGGGGCATCTTATCATATGACGCCGAATAAGAATTGTGACAAAGAAGTAAATTCAATTGTTACGGGTAATGGTGTTATTTGCAAGTCGAAGGGCATTGATTCTATGTAAATTCGGATGTTTGACGGAGTGGTTCATACTCTAACTAACGTACTCTATATAACGAGATTTCGGAAGTCTCTTTATCTTTTTTGGGCAGCTAGATTCTTTAAAATGTAATATCATTATAGAGAGTGATAGCTTGCAGATTTCGAAGAATGAGCTTGTGGTGACAAAGGATGCTAGAACTCATGGAGTTTATTTGCTTCAAGGAGTGACTATTGAAGGTGAAACTTGTATAGGTGTTAATAGTTCTCGTGGCTTGGATGCGAGTAGGTTATGTCATTTGAGTTTAGGTCATGTCTTGGAGAAGAGTTTAGATATTCTTCGAAAGAGGGAGATGATCGATGGAGAGAGTTTCAACAAGTTTGAGCTTTGCGAGGAATATGTCATGGGAAAGCAAACTAAAGTATCATTCGTTGAGGGAAAACTTGATTCGATAAATGCTCGTGAATATATGCGCACGGATGTTTGGGGACAGACACCGGTAGCTTCTTTTGGAGGAGCTTGCTATTATATTTCTTTTATTGGTAACTTCTCTCGGAAAGTATGGGTGTATGTAATGAAGGCCAGGTAAGAGGCATTTGCAAAGTTCAAAGCATGGAAGGATCTTCTTGAGAATGAGAGTGGTAAGTCTTTGAAGTAACTATGTCTGACAATGGAGAAGAGTATGTTTACAGAGAGTTCTTTGAGTTTTGCAAGCATCATGGTATTCGGAGGCATTTTACTACATTGGAAGATCCGCAGTCAAATGGTGGTGCGGAGAGGATGAACCATGCTCTACTTGAAAAAGTTGGATGCTTGAGATTGACATCAGGTTTGTCTAAGGGATTTTAGGCTAAAGCGTTGTCAACCGCAGTGCATACCGTTAATCAAATTCATGCTCGGCTATTGGTAAGAAAATTTCGGAGGAAGTGTAGAAGGGAAAGGGCATTGGCTTGAGTTATCTTTGTGTGTTTGGTAGATCAATTTATATGCATGATTCGAGAAATGGTAAGCTTGAGACTAGAGCTTTCAAGAGGATTTTTCTTGGCTATACGGCGGTATAAAAGGCTATTAGATATGGAATCCGAAAATGAAGAAGTTTGCGAATTCTCGTAATGTTACTTTTGATGAGTCGACTTTGATCAAGGAGAATGAGAGCTCATCATATGTTTCGGATTTGATTTATGGTGAATCAAAGGAGAAGGAAATTGCTTTCGTCCAAGGAGTAGAGTAGTTGGAGATGCTTGTGAGGAGGAAGCTTTGATCTTACATCACATAGTCTACAGGCTGCCTCTAGTAGTGTTGGTGATGTGCATGATTCTAGAAGGAATTCGTTCAAGGTGGAGCCGAAAGGAGTTTGGATGATATTATTGCTACTTGGGTGGGTCGATGTGCTATAAAGCCACCCGATAGATATGGTAATTGGAACTATCATAGCTTTTTTGATAATTTGGACTATGTTCTTCATGTAGTCCAAGACGAGCCGAGGGACCTTGATGATGTCATAGACTCGAGTGATAGATTGAACTGGATTTGTGCAATGGATGAAGAGATGCAATCGTTGATGAAGAATCAAACTTGAGATTTGGTTCCATTTCCAAAGAAAACCGTGCTAGATTAGTGACTAAAGGATTCGCATAAAGGAAGGGTTCACATTGGTTGTGAGACATACATCAATTCGGATATTACTTATCATAGTTGTTATTCACGACTTGAAGTTGGAGCAACTTGATGTGAAAACCGTCTTCTTGCATGGTGACTTGGATGAAAGCATCTGCATGGAGCAACTGAAAGGTTTTGTTTTAGATGGTAAGTCAAATTTGGTTTGCAAGTTAAAGAAATTACATATGGTTTAAAAAACCACATAGACGTTGTTACAAGAGATTTGATCATTTTATGCTTGAAAATGGTTTTAATAGAAGTATCAAGGGTGCCTGTGTTGTTTCGAGAGGTAGAAAATGATTATTGGATGTATTTATCCTTTTTTGTGGATTCTGGTTTGTCGAAGGTTTGTGCATCGTTGGCTGCATTTTGGTGTTGGGTGGTTCCTGTATGGAGGTCGCAACAGTAGCAATGATGAGGGCAAGAGGAGCGGGTTCAGTTTTGATAGAGGACGGAAGGTGTGGTTTTAGAGTTTGAGCGAGTCAAGTTTGGGTAGAGCGACGCGTTGGCAAAGACTGATTGGAGAATCGTTGAGTATTTCTCCGTATCGCTATAATTGTGTACGGCCATGATTGGGTTGCTGCGTTTCACTGTGCACAATTGATAAGGAGGAAGGAGAAGATTGTTAATTTGGGTTAAGTAAAGTAATTAGTGTTAATTAATTAATTAATTAATTAAAATCTTATAAATCGAATAACTTTTGCATACGAGGTCTGATTCAAACATCGTTTTTAAGGACTTATAGCGACGATGGCTAAACAATGGAGTTAGTTTGGTGGGATTTGAAGCTTGTTTGAGTTTATTATAGAATTGAACGGCCGTTCGGTTTTAGTCCAAATCGGAACGCTTCGTAGGAAATTGGAATCAATGTGAGTTTAACTCATACTCAATTGTACTAATTGTCACAACCCGGTATTTTTAACCATTCGCATCTGCACATGTCGGACTTGAATTGTTCAAAATACCCCATTGTAAATAAAATTTGGAAAATCTTAGAATATATAGTAAATAAATAATCACAGGTCACAGACACAGAGTAAGAAATGCAGCGGAAGTGGAGAAAATAGTGGTTCATGAAGCCACTGTCACATAGTCTTAAAATAAGTATAAATTACATTGTCTTAAAACCAATATAGTTTGAAATAACCACAGAAAATCTCAATATTCAATTGCCTCGATTACAAAAGCTAAAATAAGAACTGAACAAAAACTTGACAGCAACTTGAAAAAGATGATCTTCGGAAGTCCTAGCTCCGGGGATGAAGTCCGAACTGATTCTCTGGCTGACCCGAGCGTAAGAAATAAACATAAACACTCGAGTCAGGACATACATACTATACAGTGTAAGCTTATTCAAGTGAAGTGTAATACAAAGGCAACTTAAAGGATGCTTGGGACCGCCCATCCTCTAAAGATCCGTTAAACTATTTACTACGTAGTAATATTTCGCTATTATAATAATGTCTATAATTAAAGTAAACTTACTTTAAAATAGCGTTAAGGGGTGACCCGATATTCCCCTTAACACATAATATATTCTTATAGTCTATACAGTACCGTAATCTCCTCCATACTGGGCATCGTCAGAGGGCGCTCCATAGGTATGGTACAAAACCAAAATCGTATAAGGCTCGCTGACACGGCACAACTAGGCAATGCCAGGGTAGATATACCAATTACGCTTCCGGACCGGTGGTAGCGCGTAGCAGCTACTACCGCCCACCTCGAACAACACTCCCAAATCAAAGGTGCGCACCAAACAACCATTAATAGAATGGCATACGAAGAAGTGCGTCCGATAAGAGGTGCTACCTCCTTAGCCCGTCGATCGCTCCTGTTTTAGCCACCTTATACCAACTCACGGGAGTCGGGTCCAAGTACATACCTTAATAGAACGTCACCACCATCCTACTTCATTCTGGAATCTCCACCGCGTACACGGTTGTCAAAGTGGTTTTCAGCATTGATAGAGAGTATGCCCATATCCGATCCCGGTCTTTTTAACAACCAACGTTATTAATACCCATGGTTATACATTCCAAAATAGTTAATATTAAATCAAAATACTTCATTTTAACTTTTAAAAGTGAAGTTATTATATTTACGAATCGAATATCCAAAAATCTCAATTTCAGCCACCGCAACACTTAACAAGTGCTACTGTAACCTTTTTATTTACTCAGGTTAATTTAAATTTCGCGACCACAACACTTACCAAGCATTGCAATAGCCCTTAATTAATTTTTAGCTTTTAGTTCATTTGCATCAACTACGGCACTTACAAAGTGCGGTAATATCCTTTACAACCGTTTTAAGTTAATTAATTTCTTTTTAGACTTTAATATTAATTCATCAATAATTAAACTTAAATTTTAAACTAAATTAACTTATAAAAAAATCGTATTATCCATTTGAAATAGTCATTTAAATCTACCCAAAAATTTATGATTTTTATGAAGTATATTCTTCTAATAAATATCAACCTCTCAAGGCTTTACTTATTAAAGTTAAATGCCCAAATTTCTATATTTTTCTATATTCAAAATTTTCTTAACCATTTAGTTGAATTACCATTTCAAAATATAGCTAAATTTCCTCTTTATTTATTAACTTACCTTTTATTCTTAAACCAAACTTCCATTTCTAAATTAAGATATATTTCAAAATTTATGTTTAAGTATTTATTTATTTAACTATTAAATTCATAGAAAATTCAATAACACCTTATTAATTTATTTAAATTTCAATTTACATCAAAATTTATTACATTTACATACTTAGCTTGAATTCCATCAAAATTTCCAAAATGAATTTATTACTTCAAATTCCAACTTACCATTTATTTATTTATACATTTAACTTGTATAAGACTACCTACAATTATTTTAACCCAATTTAAATCAAAATATTAAAATATATATATTTAAAATACTTAAAATTTCCAGAAAAATATATATATAATAACCACGGGTCTATATAATATTTTCTAACCTAGGTCAAGTGATACGGATAATATATCATTTCAATCCGTAATTTACAAAGAAAAACCCGAGTTCTATCATTTCTAACCCGCAATTCCAAGTTAAATAAATAAACATTATCGTTCAGGCCTATCAGTTCAGCCTGTAACGATTTCTATTCTACAGGGAACTTGCAGTGATAAACAGTAAATAAATAAATAGTATAATAGCTTAAATATAACAGTATATAATATGACTGATGATGTGTCAAATTAATAACAGAGTTTTTAACATCATAAATTTATATCACATTCAAGAAAAATAAAATATAAATATTCTACAATTACACTTGTTATTAATTTAGAGATCTATAAGTACGTTTGTCTGGTGAGAATACTCACCTCTGTGCTGCTGAAGATTAGATAAAGATAATGAATATCTACACCGGATAGCGTACAGAAGGCACGATCAATTTTTAGCAGAAGCAACGACTCGATTCAAATCTTGAACAAGATAAATAAACTAAGTTCGCGCATTCAATTACGGTCAAAGAAAATTTTTAAATAAATCAAAATTGGAACGAGATTTAAAATAAAAATATAATTGACTCAATTTGCTCGACCACTCCACCACACGAACAAGAAGAAAAACAAAAAATAAAATAAAAGAGAAGAAACAGTTTGGCATCCATTACGGATGATACACACGAGAGAGAAGGCTGAAACCAAAATGCAGTGAATGTTTTTGTATGCAGTGCTTACATATATCAGAGAGGGTGCGTTGATTGGGTACGAAAAAAATGGCAAGAAAAATAAAGTTTGATTTTTGAATGGCACGCGAATTGAGAAGGGATTTTATTTCTTATTATAAAATGAAACAAAAGGAATTTTTTTTGAATGTTTTTTTGTATTCGACAGGGGAAAAAGGTTTTATAATTTACACAGAAGTAATTGCGTTAAAACGCAAGAAAAAATGGTAAAGTGGGACCACGCGTTGATTGAGGAAAGGAAACTACAAGAAATAAAGTTATAAACGGTCGAGAAATTTTGCGTGATGTTTGATTTTATAGGAGGTAATTGCCTTGATAAAGAATGCAAGAAATAATGGTATTGGAACGTTAAGAAAATAAAAGAATTTCATTTGAACGGTAAGGAAAAATCAAAGAATTTGTTCCTATTAATTACAAAGGAGTAAAAGGAAAAGAAGAGACACTTATACACGTGAATTTCAATCACGCTTTAAAAGAATTTGAACGTGCTTGTGTATTTAACATATGGGCTGTGTGATTTTAGGCATGCGAATTTAGGCAAGGAAGAATGGAAATAAAACAGTTATTTACATTCAAAGATTTATACCAATTATATATGAGAGGCCAATGGAAAGAGTAGAAATTAACACGTGAATTCAAGGCAAGTTTTATATGGAATTGGATGGCTAGGGAATCTATTCCTTTCCCACTCGGAATTTCACGTCTACTATTAAATTTAATTATTAATATCTAAGATAAGAATTTTAAGAATGCATACTATAGACGCAAAAATTAAATCAAACATACGACCAATTTAACAAAAATAACGTATCTAAATGTATACGTTTTTTTACTTATTTGCTGCTTATATATAGTACAATATACGTTTAAAGAATATTCATTAAATACGTATCATTTATATGCCAGCAAAATTAATCAAAACGGATATAAACGTACAAATTTAAACGTGAAATGAAATAGCCTATTTACACTATATAAATTTTAAATTTTATTACTAAATTAACCTTTGATTTGTTTACATTGGTTTGATTTACTTAACATGTAACAAATAAACTGATGTATATACGTAAAATTTATTTCCTTTCACAATATTTATTACTTACTTTAAAAATTATACAACCAATATCAGTAAAAAAATCGCAAAATAAGTATTGTACACACACACACACACACACACATATATATATATAAGATTTGATTTTATTAGCTAAGGTATGAAATTTTGGAGCGCGTACTTGATGCAAAATTTTAATTGAAACGTACGCTCAAATAATTGACAAAAGTAATGTTATTAAAACTATTCATTTCTTATTTATTTCTTTTAACCAATATTAGTTTCTTAATTAAAAGGTATATAACCAAATTTAAAAGAATCAAAGTGGAAAAAAATGTTGTACGAATATATTCATTTAAATTAAAAGATTTGAAAAAATTTCTTCCACACTTTAAAAATCAGTGAATAAAATAAAAAAACTGAAATAAAGTGAAAAAGAAAATAAATAATTATATTTTAGGAAAATAGAAAGATAAATAAAGAAAATAGCTTAATTTATTGAGACTAGCTTAAGACAATTGCAAACACAATCCACTTAACTTTAGGAAATTACAACTCTTCTTAAAAATGGTTTAAAATAAATCTTTGAGAAACAAAATAAAGTGAGAATAAAATAAGTTCTTAAGAAAAATGTAAAAATAAATAAATAATTTATTAAATTAATTGAAGTTGGAAATTAGAAATTGTAAACAAAATACAACTGACACCGGAAAATGTCAATTACACTTTTACATATGTTTTAAAACCAAAATATATACAAAACAAGTTATTTTACCCCTAAAAACATAAATTAGAACATTACATGACCAAATAAAATATTAAATTATATAATTTAAAGTAAACAATTTTGTTAAATACAGCAAATTACACACAATAGTTAAAAAGGCATAACTTTCACATTATAATTCAGATTCCAACGAAACGAAAAACAGTATTCTTAAAATTTAATTATCTTTCAAAATAAATGATAAAATTCAAATTTTCAAACTTTTAAATTTTTAAATTTAGAAGTCAAAGTTTGACCATATTGACAAAATTTACATTTTCGGAAAATATTCTATAAATTCATGTGTGGAATTCTAATCCAAATCAATATTTATATTTTAAATAACAAAATTATATAAATAAAATAAATAAAAAATTTATTATGGGTTGATACATAGATGGTTTGGATGGCAAGCAAAGTGAGAGTAAATGCTAAGAAACAAAAAAGACATAAGTTAAGGAGAAAGAAACATATATATTTTTTTATTCTTAAATGCAAATGAAAATGAGGAGTTTTGAAATGAGAAATAAATCTTCTTGTATATGATTTGCTAATGAGAAATACATGGCTAGGAAAGGAGTTTGTATGGGTAAAGCAAGAAATAAGGAGGCCATGTAGAAAAAGGCAAGAAATCAAGCAATGACCTGATGGATTTAATTAATTTCTTTCCCTTGTATTAACAGTTGTTCTTAATTATATTCAATTTGTTAAATGTGTACACTTAATTCGATTGAATCCTCAAATAAATTCATTCAGATAAGTTTCATTCTTCTATATTACCTTATGAACAAAATATGCATTTCCACTTTAACATTCCTTCCTTATTTTATTACAAAGTTTAATTTTCTTCATATTAAATTACCAAATTTTATCAATTTGACAATTTTAATTATTAAAAATTTATGGGTCGTTACACTCTCCCCACTCAAAAACTTTCGTCCTCGAAAAGGAAGAAGGTAGGGGAATAGAAACAACCTAAAAGAAAACTAAATTGAAACTTAAAATAGAACCATTAATCTAAACCATACAAATTCAATTTTAAATTAATAATTGATTTCATATATTTAATTTCACTTAAGTTAAATTTAACTATTTCAAATTTCATTACTTCATCTTCCAATTATCTTAAAAAAAATATTCTAAAATCATAAGTTTGAAAATCTTTTGCTATACTCAAAAATGTGTTCAATAAATTAATGTCTTCTTTATTCCTAATTATAATTAAATTTATTTCTCTCAGTATATTTTTATCATCTATGTTAAATAAGTTTACACTTATTACAACTGCTTAAATTTATTCTAAGTTCCTTTACAATCATTTTATATTGCAAATTATTCCATTGCCCTATTATTCTATTTACCTCTGTTAATCTTTTTATAACTAGAATTTAAGTGTATAACATTTATTATGACCACTCAAATTTTATTTATAAAATCTTTTTATATTGTATATTATCCAATTACATGTTAACTTCCGAAAATCAAGGTAAGTTATATTGAAATGCAATTGAGTATTATACAAATAAAACTTTCAAATTCAATATCTCAAGTTTGAATCATTTATTCAAAAATTTGATTTTCTTTTTATAATTGAAATTATTCCTCAAGAAAAAATTTAAGAATTAAATTTATGATTCCCTTCAAACCATTTAGAGATGAATAAATATATGTACATAATATGTCAAATCAAATTTAAATCATATATCTATATATTATAAATCAAGTCATATTTTAGAGATTCAAATTTGATGGACTCAAATCAAAGAGAATTTTGATTTAAAGATAAGTTGGAATCAGAAGATCCGATGATTAAATAACATACTAAGGAACTGGATAAGTTTATATAAATCGCAGGCAACCTTAACTTGGTCAACCGTGACTTAAAGAATAAGATCGATGTGGATTTTCTAGGGTAAATCTACATTTGATCTGAAGAGATAGAATTCGGAATAACCAAAGGTACTAGCATCTAAACCGAGGATAAATATAAATCTCTGGTGAATCAATGCTAATTGTAAAGGAGTTTCACCCTTTTATTAGAATATTGGCGAGACCGCCAATTCACTATAAAGATTATCCGAAGTGGAGTTATGGCATACTCCAGAATCAAAAAAAGATGAATAGTGAGGGACGCGAATGAACTTTGGAACCGCAAGGAACGTTCCAAAATTCAAAGGAAATCGAATCAAAAGGAAAAGATTCAAGCTCGAATGAAAGTGATCTGTAAATCAAATTTACCATACATGCTAAGTTTTGCCTAAAGCCGAAGCTCTGATACCAAATTGTAACGACCCGGTATTTTCAACCATTCGCATCCGCACATGTCGGATTTGAATTGTTCAAAATACCGCGTTGCAAATAAAATTTGGCAAATCTTAGAATATACAGTAAATAAATAATCACAGGTCACACAAACAGAGTAAGAAACGTAGCGGAAGTAGAGAAAATAGTGGTTCATGAAGCCACTGTCACATAGTATCAAAATAAGTATAAATTACATAGTCTTAAAACCAATATAGTTTGAAATCACCACAGAAAATCTCAATATTCAATTGTCTCGATTACAAAAGCTAAAATAAGAACTGAACAGAAACTTGACAGCAGCTTGAAAAAATGATCTTCGGAAGTCCTAGCTCCGGAGATGAAGTCCGAACTGATTCTCAGGCTGACCCGAGCGTAAGAAATAAACACAAACACTCGATTCAGGACATACATACTTATACAATGTAAGCAAATTCAAGTGAACTGTAACATAAAGGCAAGTAACTTAAGGGATGCTTGGGACTGCCCATCCTCTAAGGGTCCGTTAAACTACTTACTATGTAGTAATATTTCGCTATTATAATAATGTCTATAATTAAAGTA
The DNA here is from genome assembly GCA_030765085.1 of Allium cepa. NCBI lineage: Eukaryota > Viridiplantae > Streptophyta > Magnoliopsida > Asparagales > Amaryllidaceae > Allium > Allium cepa. Next base: position 570,482,818 of record CM060937.1, on the reverse strand, counting down.
AAATTACTTTAAAATAGCGTTAAGGAGTGACCCAATATTCCCCTTAACACATAATATATTCTCATAGTCTATACAACACCGTAATCTCCCCCGTACTGGGCGTCGTCAGAGGGCACTTCAAAGGAATGGTACAAAACCAAAATCGTATAAGGCTCGCTAGGGTAGGTGACACGGCACAACTAGACAATGCCAGGGTAGATATACCAATTACGCTTCCGGACCGGTGGTAGCGCGTAGCAGCTACTACTGCCCACCTCGAACAACACTCCCAAATCAAAGGTGCGCACCAAACAATCACAGAGTAATAGAATGGCATACGAAGACGTGCGTTCGATAAGAGGTGCTACATCCTTAGCCCGTCGATCGCTCCTGTTTTAGCCACCTTATGCCAACTCACGGGAGTCGGATCCACGTATATACCTTAATAGAACGTCACCACCATCCTACTTCATTCTGGAATCTTCACCACGTACACGGTTGTCAAAGTGGTTTTCGGTATCGACAGAGTATATGTCCATATCCGATCCCGGTTTTTTTAACAACCAACGTTATTAATACCCATGGCTATACATTCCAAAATAGTTAATATTAAATCAAAATACTTTATTTTAACTTTTAAAAGTGAAGTTATTATATTTACGAATCGAATATCCAAAAATCTCAATTTCAGCCACTGCAACACTTAACAAGTGCTACTGTAACCTTTTTATTTATTCGGGTTTAATTTAAATTTTAAGACCACGGCACTTACCAAGTACTGCAATAGCCCTTTATTAATTTTTAGCTATTAGTTCATTTGCATCAACTACAGCACTTACAAAGTGCGGTAATATCCCTTACAACAGTTTTAAGTTAATTAAATTATTTTTAGACTTTAATATAAATTCATCAATAATTAAACTTAAATTTTAAACTAAATTAACTTATAAAAAAATAATATTATCCATTTGAAATAGTCATTTAAATCTATCCAAAAATTTATGATTTTTATGAAGTATATTCCACTAATAAATATCAACCTCTCAAGGCTTTACTTATTAAAGTTAAATGCCCAAATTTCTATATTTTTCTATATTCAAAATTTTCTTAACCATTTAATTGAATTACCACTTCAAAATATAGCTAAATTTCCTCTTTATTTATTAACTTACCTTTTATTCTTAAACCAAACTTCCATTTCTAAATTAAGATATATTTCAAATTTTATGTTTAAGTATTTATTTATTTAACTATTAAATTCATAGAAAATTCAATAACACCTTATTAATTTATTTAAATTCCAATTTACGTCAAAATTTATTACATTTACATACATAGCTTGAATTCCATCAAAATTTCCAAAATGAATTTATAACTTAAAATTCCAACTTACCATTTATTTATTTACACATTTAACTTGTATAAGACTACCAACAATTATTTTAACCCAATTTATATATATTTAAAATACTTAAAATTTCCAAAAAAATATATATTAAATAACCACGGGTCTATATAATATTTTCTAACCTAGGTCAAGTGATACGGATAATATATCATTTCAATCCGTAATTTACAAAGAAAAACCCGGGTTCTATCATTTCAAACCCGCAATCCCAAGTTAAATAATAAATAAATAAATAAATAATATCGTTCAGGCCTATCATTTCAGCCCGTAACGATTTCTATTCTACAGGGAACTTGTAGTGATAAACAGTAAATAAATAAATAGTATAACAGCTTAAATATAACTGTATATAATATGACTGATGATGTGTCAAATTAATAACAGGGTTTTTAACATCATAAATTTATATCACATGCAAGAAAAATAAAATATAAATATTCTACAATCACACTTGTTATTAATTTACAGATTTATAAGTATGTTTGTCTGGTGAGAATATTCACCTTTATGTTGCTGATGATTAGATACAAAATAATGAATATCTACACCGGACAGTGCACAGAAGGCACGATCAATTTTTAGCGAAAGCAACGACTCGATTCAAATCTTGAAAAAGATAAATAAATAAACTAAATTCGCGCATTCAATTACGGTCAAAGCAAATTTTTAAAGAAATCAAAATTGGAACGAGATTTAAAATAAAAGGATAATTGACTTAATTTGCTTGACCACTCCACCACACGAACAAGAAGAAAAACAAAAAATAAAATAAAATAAAATAAAAGGATAACGACCTAAGAGATTTGTCACCAATAATTATATATTTACATACTTATGATATTATATTGATGTTTAATTGAAATAAATCTTGATATTCCATTTAAATTTGTTTAAATGTCACCATAGCGATGTTCGCTATACCGTCGGTTATCGACTTTCATTCCCAAAACCACATTGTATGTTTTTGAACTCGAACTTATGTTTTCACTAAACAGAATTTTAAAATTCATTAATCATTTTTTTAATGATAATTTAAAGTAATTAATTATTTTAACTAATGATTTTGAAATTAATTAACCAATTTAATTAATGGTGTTTAAAATTGGTTTATCTTTTGATTTAAATGAGATTGAATTTAATTAATCATTTTAACTAATGATTACTTGAATTTAACTAATTATTTTAATTAATAATATTTGAAATTAATAATAATTTTGATTAATGATATTTAAAAGTAATCAATCATTTTAACTAATAATATTTGATTTTAATAAATCATCCTTATTTCTAATATTTAAATGTAATTAATTATTTTAATTAATGATTTTTGAAATTCATTAATATTTTTGATGAATGAGATTTGAACTTTAATTAACCATTTTAATAAATGATTGTGTTAAATTTAATTAATAATATTAACTAAATATTTTTAAAGTTTGCTTAATCTTTTTAATTAGTAATGGTATATAGTTTATCAATCATTTTAACAAATGATGTTTTAATTTATAACTTTAGCTATGATGTTTGAACTTAATTAATCCGATTAATTAACAATTATTGGAACTTAATTTATTTTTTAAATTAATGGCATTCAAAAATTATTTAATCATTTTAAGTGATGATGGTTGAGATTAATCTTTCATTCTAATTAATGATTCTTTGGATTTAATAAACCTTTTTAATTAATGAGATTTAAAGTTAATAAATTGATTTAATAAAAAGTGGTTAAAGTAAATTAACTAATGTAATAAAAGTGTTTTAAGCTAATTAATTTATTTAATGTTTTTAAAGTTAATAAACTTATTTAATAAAGATTTTAAAGTTAATTTACCTATGATATAAAAGTGTTTGGTAATAATTAACTATTTTATTAGAGATAATGGATTTGTTTATTTAAAAGAGATTACAAATGTGACTGATTATCTTTAGGGATAATTAATATTATTTTAAATTTAAAGGTATTTATATTGTTTTATTATATTTTGGGATAATAAATATTGTTTTAAAAATAATGATTTATATATGAGAAAATCCTTTTAAAAGGAATTATTTATAATAAAGCTAAGTGTATATTGTTTGGGGTTTATAGTAAATAATGTTTTAATGACCATTTTTTAACCTTTGTCTAAGAAACTTAGTAGTATAAAACTTTCCTTTTGAAATAAACCTTTAAAAGGTATTTCTAAAAGTGTTTTACCAATATTGTAATATGGAAATCAAGCATAAGTTCAGATTTTGTAATGACCCAGAATTTTTGATAATTAAAATTTGAATATTTAATTAATTTTAAATATTTATAAGTGAATTTATAAGTCGAATAAAATTTAATTCGAATAATTGGATTTAATTGGATAATTAAATCAATAATTTAATATGTTAAATTATGGAAATATTGAAAATTGGGTTAAATATGATTGAAAATGATTTGTAAAATTTTATTTTATCATGTTGAAGTTAGAATGATATTTTAGAATTTTTAAAATTGAATTAAAAGTTAATTTGTGAAAATTGAATATTTTAATATTTAATCGACTAGTGAAATTAGCCAACTTTTGAACAGTCTCAGAATTGAACGAAACCAGTTCCATTGGATCCGTAATAGTTAGTTATTACCGGATTTCAATTTTCGTAGCAATTGGATTTATCGTTTGATCGTGGCAGCTCGAAACGCATCGAATTGTTTTTAATATTAATTTGGCGAGTTAAAATAGCCATTTTTCAAACTGTCTCGGATTTCGACGAAACCAGTTTCATCGGATCCGTAATGTGATATTATTATGAGGTTTCAAATTTCGTGTCAATTGGATTTACCATTTGTCCGGTACGAATTAAAACGCCTAGAAAATCGTTTAATCGGTTTAATTTCAAATTGAACGTTTATAGCCATAACTCGCACAGATGACCGAATTAGCTCCCGAAACACGTTCCATTGTGTTCGGAATGCGGGGTAAACCTTATAAACGCCAACCGGCACGCTTCTTTTGGAGTTCGAAAAATTTTGATGAATAGTGTCGCGCGAATTTTCTATAAAAGCCCCTCATTTATTCATTTTTTCACAAATTATCAAACCCTAGGGCAAATTTCTGCAGCCGCCACCCCCCTTATAATTCAATGCCCAGAAATTCACCATCTTCTTTCCTCAATTACTCTCAATCCATCAACAATTAGAGAAAGTGTTCAACATGAAACTTGTAGAGCATGAAGAGAGCTTCGAATCTATACGGTGATGATCGGAATTGGAGTGACGGAGTGGAGGCTACATGCTCGCGTTTTGCTGCAGGTCATGCACGCAAATCAGTGCAAGGACAGGGCCGAGCTCCACCCCATGGTGGCCGAGTGAAGAGGAGGAGATGGGCTTCGATATGGAGGTCCCTGATCGTGTTTTCATGCATCGAGGTGGCCGTAAAATAGAACCCTAGCTTGTAGATGATGGGTTTTGTTGTTTCGGCCTGTAGACGTGATGAAGAAGATGGATGGGGGGTGCGGTCCAGATGAGGGGGTGATGGGATCCTACGGCTGAGAATAGCATAGGTTTTTAAATTAAATAAAAGTTGTAAATTTATGTATATAAATTCGTGTAAAACTTTGAAAAATCATAACTTTTTCATACGACGTCGAAAACGCGCGAAACTAGTTGCGTTGGAATCGTATGGACGAGCACTACACGATGGAGTTGGATTGGAGTCGTTTGGAGTTAGTGAAAATTTCGTGTAAAATTAAACGTCCGTTTAATTTTATTCGAAATAAATCGCTAAAACGAATTGAAATCAAGGTGAGAACTTCTCACTCAATCGAATTAGTTTCGATTTTATTTTAAATAGTTATATTTAAAATTATTGAATGCATGTTTGAATGATGATTGCTATCTATTGATTGTAAAAATAGACATTATGCGCCGTTAGTAAGCGAATGTTATTTATTAAAAACATATATCGCGAATATTTCATAAACAGTGAAATTGGTATTATATATAATAGCAATATATATATATTGGCATATGTATATATTGCAGTTGTTGATTTCTCGCATTTTTTAGCGGATGAGACCCTATTGCGCCGTTATTAAGCGGATAATATTATAAATCCCATATACCGCGATAATTTCGTACTGGAGCGAAATTGGTATTGTGCTAATGTTTTTTGGATGCAGGAAAACAGGTTGGAGGGATCCAACTGGATTCCTCAACAGTTTTTATTTGATTTCAGATATTTTGATATTTGATGGATTATTATATACGATATATGATATCGTTGTAGTCGTGATTGACTATTTGGTGTGTAGCATCATTGGACCAAATTTGGAATTTTAAAAGGATTTAAAAGTGATTTTTGAAAGTATACGTTTATAAAATATTTTTGGAATTGATCCATTTTAAATAGATAAACGTTATAATTTTAATGTTATAAAAATTATGATTTTTGAGAAATATAGTTAAAAAAACTGATTTTTGAGAATATGATGCTAATGATTTTATAAAATAGTTAAAACGGAATTTTTGAATTTATTGTGAAAAGTTTAAATATAGGATTTATAAAATTTAATTATTTTATAAATCAAAAGGATGAAATTATAAAGGAGATTAAAGACGTTTTAAAAGAATAATATAAATTGAATTATATTAAGAGATTTATAAATGGATATTTATAAATTGAAATATTGAAATTATAAAACGAGTTTTTATAAGTGGTTGAATGAAGTGAAAATGGATTTCATAAGTGAAGGGAATTTATAAAATTAAAAATGGTGAAGTTATAAATGAAATTTATAAATAGTAAGATTTATAAATTTTATGAAGTTATTAAAAGAATAGTTTTGAATAAATCATTGAATCTTATAAGTTATAGGATTTATAATTATGAAGTTCAAAAGAACGATTTTGTAAATAATCGTTTTATAAGTATTTAACTTATAATATGGACTTTTGGTTCATAATTGAGATATAAAGTGAATAGGTTAATAAAGAAAGTTTATAAAGAAAGATGTTATAAAATAAATAGAAATGGAATTTATAAACGTTGTTTTATAAATTCGCAAACGACTTATTTTGATAAGTAAATTGTTGAAACTTATTTATGGAGCTATATTCACGTTTTTGAACTGTGAATAATCCTTTAAAATGAAATGAATAAAAGGATGAAATCGTTAATGTAGTGTATTCACGTTTTTGAATAGTGAATAATATGTTAAAGAAAATGTTTAGAATGTGATATTTTAAATTGAATTAAAACGATCTAACGATGTTTTAAATGTGTTGAGATTCGATACCATAGATTTCAACATTCATTGTTGAAATAGACGTTTTCGAGAAATAAAAGGAAATGGTGGACTATAACACTGTTGTTATAGTAAATGATTTCCGAAAGGAAATGTTTTGTATAGTATTGGGATTTATATATCTATTTTAATTTCGAATCCCTATACTAGTGATTTTGGGTTGTCGTAATGATGTTTTACGCAACATTCGTTTTGGCCCAAATAAATATGGTTAAAAGAATGATTTCCTTAAAGAATGAAATATATACTTAATTTCGATTAGAGTATATTAAATATTTTCTAAGTATTGAAAATAAATAAAATTTGTGAATTACTTATGAATAAATAAGTGTGGAAATGTTTTCCAATATAAAGTGAATATTTTGGGAATTTATCTTTTTGAAGATAAATTGAAATGAATAATTGAAATCGTATATGCATGGATATTTTGGAATATAAATTCACTATGGAATTTATGAATGAAAAGGGAAGTTGTTTAAAAATAAATATTGATTTATTTTTGAAGTGTGAAAATTATATATCTAGTAAAGATATTTTGGAAAATAAAAAATAATGTAAAATTATTTGGAAACTGGTGATGTTGTGCATATCCATTGATAGTTCAATAACCGACTATCAATATTTCCCTTTGAATGGGTATTTGATGTGATTTGTTTGAATTTGAATGCCACACTTATTTTTGAATAAGCGCTCACTATTCGGGTTAACCGGGAAAGGACCATGGGGTCGTATAACCCATTCCGAATATGTGATACGTCGTTATGAATTGCATTTGATGACCGGTGTTGAAGACCGGGTATATGCGAAAGCGATAGGATGACCTATCGATTATCTCTGCACTGGGTAGCTCCTGGTATAGAGATTCCCTAAGTGATGGGAAATTCGATCGGGATTGTGAATACCCGGATTGCAAGGGCTTCGTGAGAAGTGCCTTCGGTTTTGTTCGAGCCCAGAACAGACTTGTATGGATTGTATGTCTGACATTACAAACTGAGATATAAAGCCGATTTCATTCAAATATATTTCTGTTGGTGGCGGAGAATTTATTCTTTTACCTTAACACCCTTCTTTGAGACGTATGAGCTCAGCGGTTATGTAGTTGAAGGTTATCAGCAATATATTCCTAATTTGGTAATGTGACATGCTGAGTGTTGCTGTGAAATGATCATTGTGTTGATTATTTGTGATAGGATCGTTTATTTGATCGTCTATCCTGGTGATCATTTCTATGATCATTTGTTGACCCAAAGCATGGCTTTTGTATAAAGTATGTTTTTGTGGACGTGACTTCGTCGAGCCTCACACCTCGGGAATGGTCAAAACAGGAAAGATGCAGCAAGTTTATGAGGGGTAGCGCACTTTAGGATATGTGCATTTCCTTCTGGAAAAGGGTGGTATCATGGTATGGAACCCAGATGCTTACTCATGTTGAAAACACTTTATGATTGTGTGAATTGATTGCGAGCGCTCGGTGAAAAGGTCCCAAAGGACCGGGGGATGGCATATTCGGTCAGTTGTTACTCAGTTAGGGGTAACCCGGCCTTGTGTTGGTAGAGATCCGGTTTGGTTCTCGGGGATGTCCATCCAGAGGCATTCTCATCTGGCAATGGGAAGTTCCTTGGCCTGACCATTTGTTGGAAATCCAAAGAAACAATACGAAACTTGTACGGTATTAGTTTTAGAACCTATCATTCACTTATGGTGGCGCCCCACTGTTTGGATGGTAGCTATAGTAGGCATAGTTCGGAATGTCTATGTTGGCTAAGATTTATATTCTACTTTCGAAATATTTCCTACACTATGCACTAGTAATAATATCAAATGTTATTTTAAATGCGTATCAAGCATCTTTGACTATCATAAGGAGAAATCTCCTCCGATTCTGCGTTTGCATGTGTGTGTGTGCGGGAGGCCTTATGGTAGTCTCATTTTTAAAAGCATTGCGAATTGACTTTAAAAATATTCATCTATTTTGTTTTCAAAGATAAATAAACTGTTTTGAGTTCTCACACCAGTCACATGACTGACTCGGAGTTTATTGTTTTCCTTCCTAAACTCTGGGTGCCCACCAATTTTCCACACGGGCAGTCAAGAGTTAAGGTTTATCAGGATATTCTGGAATTCAGGAATTGTTGGAGGCAAGCTGGATGGCATGGCGTATTTCTAGTATATAGTATTTCTTTTCCGCTGTTTGTTGTTGTTGTTGTACACTCTGATGATATGATGTAATGTAATATGATGAAATGTAATAACTGATATAGTTCTTTGTTTAAAGATTATTCATTTATTATTATATGTTGTTCTGCTGCGAATTGTGAGATTCTGATGTTGTTCTGTTGTTTCCTTTCTGTCCCGTTCTATTTTCTTTGTTCTGTTCTATCTTTTTCTATCTTCTTCTACCTTTTCCTTTTTCTTAAACCCTCAGTGTTCGATTTTCCGTCGTTCGATTGCTCGGCAGTCGATAAAGTGAGTATCGATGTTGAATTTTCGGAAGACGAAGAATCGGGTCCTGACAATGTGGTATCAGAGCATATGGTTAAGCGAGAACCATGTTCTGTTGGGTATTACTCATTAGAGATAGAGTCAGTAGTACTCTAGAATGAGTTTGAGTGTAATAATAGATATGAGAGCGTATTTGTTAATGAATATATAAAATTGTTTTATATTGTGATGATTGGTTTATTGAGTGGCATATGAACTTTCGTCAGCGTGGTCTCGACAACTATGCCGAAGGGGTTTCTAAACACTTGAATAGAACAATTCGTCACAATATTGATTTTAAATTGGGTAAATGGAATAATTTTACCTTGATTATATTTTATATATGAAGAAATAATTTTTCAAAATTATTAAAGTGTATATAAGTGGATTGTTTGGTTGTTTGAATAACCTAAATAAAAGAAAAATTGTATAAGATAATGAATTATAAGAATTGAATTATAATTAATGTGATTTACAATTGTGAAATAAACTTATATATATAAGAAGTGAAACTATATGAATATAACTTAAGAGATGTTGAATGAAGTTGATATTAGTATCAAAGTAAAATAATAAAGTGAAGTGATAAATATGAACTTAAGTTATATAAATGAAATTCAACTTTAGAAATTGAATTGAATGAATGGATTGAATATAAATCAATTGAATGTAAATTAAGTTGATATGAAATAATGGATGTAAGTGTTAATTCATTAAAATCTAATGTTATTAGAAAGTTGAATAATTGAATGAAAATCAAATTAATTAAACCAATTGATAAGCAAAGGAATTTGGTTGTAATTAATAAACATTGGTTGTTATATGGTTGTTAGTTGATTGTATATAATTCATTAAGTGTTAATGAAATTGAGTTAATGAAATTGGAAGTTAATGTAATTGAAATCCAATTGGAAGTTAAGTGAATCTTAAATAAAATTGAATTTGATTTGGAAGTGAACCAACTTGAATATGGATTAGTGAATATAAACTAATTGAGAATGAATGTTAATAAAAATATCCACTGTGAATGAATCAAATGTGATTAAATTGAAAACCATTTCATTTAATATTAATGAAAATATAAATGAATATTGATTTGGTTATGAATGTTAGTTGGTTGATGGTTGAGTATATTACTTTTATTGCATTTGCTATGTTGGCATGTATAGTTGTTATGGAGATATATGTTGTATATTGATACTATTTGCATATATGCATGTTCTCATGTTGTTTGTTGAGTGTTTAGTAGGTGCGGATCGCGTTTGCTTCGCATTTGGAGCTCGCTTTCGTGCTATATTAGCCGTATATGCTTGCTAATAAAATATAAGGTACATATCTCGGATTACATACCGTACTTTTACACTTTTTTCCCTGCGGGATGCCTCATTACTTGATGAGATGTATATTTGTGATATATATACTGTCATTTTGTTTTTCGGATCGAGCCGCGCAAAGGAGACTATGGCGAATTTTTCCGGAAATTTAAGGCGTTAGAAAAAATTTGAGAAAATTGGAAAAATTTTGAAAACTTAAATTTTGATTTGGAGTTGAAAGTTAAACAATAGTAATTGTTTTTGAAAAGATAACTAAGTAGGATTTAAAAACTTAGTAAAGATTATGAGAAGTTTTAAACTATGAATTTTGGAAAATTAATATATTCTGTAACTTTTCTTATTTGATAATTTCGAGGACGAAATTCTTTTAAGGGGGGAAGATTGTAACGACCCAGAATTTTTGATAATTAAAATTTGAATATTTAATTAATTTTAAATATTTATAAGTGAATTTATAAGTCGAATAAAATTTAATTCGAATAATTGGATTTAATTGGATAATTAAATCAATAATTTAATATGTTAAATTATGGAAATATTGAAAATTGGGTTAAATATGATTGAAAATGATTTGTAAAATTTTATTTTATCATGTTGAAGTTAGAATGATATTTTAGAACTTTTAAAATCGAATTAAAAGTTAATTTGTGAAAATTGAATATTTTAATATTTAATCGACTAGTGAAATTAGCCAATTTTTGAACAGTCTTAGAATTGGACGAAACCAGTTCCATTGGATCCGTAATAGTTAGTTATTACCGGATTTCAATTTTTGTAGCAATTGGAGTTATCGTTTGATCGTGGCAGCTCGAAACGCATCGAACTGTTTTTAATATTAATTTGGCGAGTTAAAATAGCCATTTTTCAAACTGTCTCGGATTTCGACGAAACTAGTTTCATCGGATCCGTAATGTGATATTATTGTAAGGTTTCAAATTTCGTGTCAATTGGATTTACCGTTTGTCCGGTACAAATTAAAACGCCTAGAAAATCGTTTAATCGGTTTAATTTCAAATTGAACGTTTATTGCCATAACTCGCACAGATGACCGAATTAGCTCCCGAAACACGTTCCATTGTGTTCGGAACGCAGGGTAAACCTTATAAACGCCAACCGGCACGCTTCGTTTGGAGTTTGAAAATTTTCGATGAATAGTGTCGCGCGAATTTTCTATAAAAGCCCCTCATTTATTCATTTTTTCACAAATTATCAAACCCTAGGGCAAATTTCTGCAGCCGCCACCCCCCTTATAATTCAATGGCCAGAAATTCACCATCTTCTTTCCTCAATTACTCTCAATCCATCGACAATTAGAGAAAGTGTTCAACATGAAACTTGTAGAGCATGAAGAGAGCTTCGAATCTATACGGTGATGATCGGAATTGGAGTGACGGAGTGGAGGCTACATGCTCGCGTTTTGCTGCAGGTCATGCACGCAAATCAGTGCAAGGACAGGGCCGAGCTCCACCCCATGGTGGCCGAGTGAAGAGGAGGAGATGGGCTTCGATATGGAGGTCCCTGATCGTGTTTTCATGCATCGAGGTGGCCGTAAAATAGAACCCTAGCTTGTAGATGATGGGTTTTGTTGTTTCGGCCTGTAGACGTGATGAAGAAGATGGATGGGGGGTGCGGTCCAGATGAGGGGGTGATGGGATCCTACGGCTGAGAATAGCATAGGTTTTTAAATTAAATAAAAGTTGTAAATTTATGTATATAAATTCGTGTAAAACTTTGAAAAATCATAACTTTTTCATACAAGGTCGAAAACGCGCGAAACCAGTTGCGTTGGAATCGTATGGACGAGCACTACGCGATGGAGTTGGATTGGATTCATTTGGAGTTAGTGAAAATTTCGTGTAAAATTAAACGTCCGTTTAATTTTATTCGAAATAAATCGCTAAAACGAATTGAAATCAAGGTGAGAACTTCTCACTCAATCGAATTAGTTTCGATTTTATTTTAAATAGTTATATTTAAAATTATTGAATGCATGTTTGAATGATGATTGTTATCTATTGATTGTTAAAATAGACATTATGCGCCGTTAGTAAGCGGATGTTATTTATTAAAAACATATATCGCGAATATTTCATAAACAGTGAAATTGGTATTATATATAATAGCAATATATATATTGGCATATGTATATATTGCAGTTGTTGATTTCCCGCATTTTTTAGCGGATGAGACCCTATTGCGCCGTTATTAAGCGGATAATATTATAAATCCCATATACCACGATAATTTCGTACTGGAGCGAAATTGGTATTGTGCTAATGTTTTTTGGATGCAGGAAAACAGGTTGGAGGGATCCAACTGGATTCCTCAACAGTTTTTATTTTGTTTCAGATATTTTGATATTTGATGGATTATCATATACGATATATGATATCGTTGTAGTCGTGATTGACTATTTGGTGTGTAGCATCATTGGACCAAATTTGGAATTTTAAAAGGATTTAAAAGTGATTTTAGAAAGTATACGTTTATAAAATATTTTTGGAATTGATCCATTTTAAATAGATATACGTTATAATTTTAATGTTATAAAAATTATGATTTTTGAGAAATATAGTTAAAAAAATTGATTTTTGAGAATATGATGCTAATGATTTTATAAAATAGTTAAAACGGAATTTTTGAATTTATTGTGAAAAGTTTAAATATAGGATTTATAAAATTAATTATTTTATAAATCAAAAGGATGAAATTATAAAGGAGATTAAAGACGTTTTAAAAGAATAATATAAATTGAATTATATTAAGAGATTTATAAATGGATATTTATAAATTGAAATATTGAAATTATAAAACGAGTTTTTATAAGTGGTTGAATGAAGTGAAAATGGATTTCATAAGTGAAGGGAATTTATAAAATTAAAAATGGTGAAGTTATAAATGAAATTTATAAATAGTAAGATTTATAAATTTTATGAAGTTATTAAAAGAATAGTTTTGAATAAATCATTGAATCTTATAAGTTATAGGATTTATAATTATGAAGTTCAAAAGAACGATTTTGTAAATAATCGTTTTATAAGTATTTAACTTATAATATGGACTTTTGGTTCATAATTGAGATATAAAGTGAATAGGTTAATAAAGAAAGTTTATAAAGAAAGATGTTATAAAATAAATAGAAATGGAATTTATAAACGTTGTTTTATAAATTCGCAAACGACTTATTTTGATAAGTAAATTGTTGAAACTTATTTATGGAGCTATATTCACGTTTTTGAACTGTGAATAATCCTTTAAAATGAAATGAATAAAAGGATGAAATTGTTAACGTAGTGTATTCACGTTTTTGAATAGTGAATAATATGTTAAAGAAAATGTTTAGAATGTGATATTTTAAATTGAATTAAAACGATCTAACGATGTTTTAAATGTGTTGAGATTCGAAACCATAGATTTCAACATTCATTGTTGAAATAGACGTTTTCGAGAAATAAAAGGAAATGGTGGACTATAACACTGTTGTTATAGTAAATGATTTCCAAAAGGAAATGTTTTGTATAGTATTGGGATTTATATATCTATTTTAATTTCGAATCCCTATACTAGTGATTTTGGGTTGTCGTAACGATGTTTTATGCAACATTCGTTTTGGCCCAAATAAATATGGTTAAAAGAATGATTTCCTTAAAGAATGAAATATATACTTAATTTCGATTAGAGTATATTAAATATTTTCTAAGTATTGAAAATAAATAAAATTTGTGAATTACTTATGAATAAATAAGTATGGAAATGTTTTCCAATATAAAGTGAATATTTTGGGAATTTATCTTTTTGAAGATAAATTGAAATGAATAATTGAAATCGTATATGCATGGATATTTTGGAATATAAATTCACTATGGAATTTATGAATGAAAAGGGAAGTTGTTTAAAAATAAATATTGATTTATTTTTGAAGTGTGAAAATTATATATCTAGTAAAGATATTTTGGAAAATAAAAAAATAATGAAAAATTATTTGGAAACTGGTGATGTTGTGCATATCCATTGATAGTTCAATAACCGACTATCAATATTTCCCTTTGAATGGGTATTTGATGTGATTTGTTTGAATTTGAATGCCATACTTATTTTTGAATAAGCGCTCACTATTCGGGTTAACCGAGAAAGGACCGTGGGGTCGTATAACCCATTCCGAATATGTGATACGTCGTTATGAATTGCATTTGATGACCGGTTTTGAAGACCGGGTATTTGCGAAAGCGATAGGATGACCTATCGATTGTCTCTGCACTGGGTAGCTCCTGGTATAGAGATTCCCTAAGTGATGGGAAATTCGATCGGGATTGTGAATACCCGGATTGCAAGGGCTTCGTGAGAAGTGCCTTCGGTTTTGTTCGAGCCCGGAACAGACTTGTATGGATTGTATGTCTGACATTACAAATTGAGATATAAAGCCGATTTCATTCAAATATATTTCTGTTGGTGGCGGAGAATTTATTCTTTTAGCTTAACACCCTTCTCTGAGACGTATGAGCTCAGAGGTTATGTAGTTGAAGGTTATCAGCAATATATTCCCAATTTGGTAATGTGACATGCTGAGTGTTGCTGTGAAATGATCATTGTGTTGATTATTTGTGATAGGATCGTTTATTTGATCGTCTATCCTGGTGATCATTTCTATGATCATTTGTTGACCCAAAGCATGGCTTTTGTATAAAGTATGTTTTTGTGGACGTGACTTCGTCGAGCCTCACACCTCGGGAATGGTCAAAACAGGAAAGATGCAGCAAGGTTATGAGGGGTAGCGCACTTTAGGATATGTGCATTTCCTTCTGGAAAAGGGTGGTATCATGGTATGGAGCCCAGATGCTTACTCATGTTGAAAACACTTTATGATTGTGTGAATTGATTGCGAGCGCTCGGTGAAAAGGTCCCAAAGGACCGGGGGATGGCATATTCGGTCAGTTGTTACTCAGTTAGGGGTAACCAGGCCTTGTGTTGGTAGAGATCCGGTTTGGTTCTCGGGGATGTCCATCCAGAGGCATTCTCATGTGGCAATGGGAAGTTCCTTGGCCTGACCATTTGTTGGAAATCCAAAGAAACAATACGAAACTTGTACGGTATTAGTTGTAGAACCTATCATTCACTTATGGTGGCACCCACTGTTTGGATGGTAGATATAGTAGGCATAGTTCGGAATGTCTATGTTGGCTAAGATTTATATTCTACTTTCGAAATATTTCCTACACTATGCACTAGTAATAATATCAAATGTTATTTTAAATGTGTATCAAGCATCTTTGACTATCATAAGGAGAAATCTCCTCCGATTCTGCGTTTGCATGTGTGTGTGTGCGGGAGGCCTTATGTTAGTCTCATTTTTAAAAGCATTGCGAATTGACTTTAAAAATATTCATCTATTTTGTTTTCAAAGATAAATAAACTGTTTTGAGTTCTCACACCAGTCACATGACTGACTCGGAGTTTATTTTTTTCCTTCCTAAACT
The DNA here is from genome assembly GCA_030765085.1 of Allium cepa. Classification (NCBI taxonomy): domain Eukaryota; kingdom Viridiplantae; phylum Streptophyta; class Magnoliopsida; order Asparagales; family Amaryllidaceae; genus Allium; species Allium cepa. The sequence goes on along the minus strand of CM060937.1, from coordinate 570,466,868 downwards.
CTGGGTGCCCACCAATTTTCCACACGGGCAGTCAAGAGTTAAGGTTTATCAGGATATTCTGGAATTCAGGAATTGCTGGAGGCAAGCTGGATGGCATGGCGTATTTCTAGTATATAGTATTTCTTTTCCGCTGTTTGTTGTTGTTGTTGTACACTTTGATGATATGATGTAATGTAATATGATGAAATGTAATAACTGATATAGTTCTTTGTTTAAAGATTATTCATTTATTATTATATGTTGTTCCGCTGCGAATTGTGATATTTTGATGTTGTACTGTTGTTTCCTTTCTGTCCCGTTCTATTTTCTATGTTCTGTTCTATCTTTTTCTATCTTCTTCTACCTTTTCCTTTTTCTTAAACCCTCAGTGTTCGATTTTCCGTCGTTCGATTGCTCGGCAGTCGATAAAGTTAGTATCGATGTTGAATTTTCGGAAGACGAAGAATCGGGTCCTGACAGATTTTAAAAAAGTACAATTCGATTATGGAAAAGTAATTCCGTAAACGATATCGCTTATATGGAAAGGATCCAATCATAGTTCTAACGCTAAACGTTGAGGCTTGGACTCGTTTCTATCTTGAAGGTCAAAAATTCGTCAAGGCAATGCCTAGAGTTAATACTACCTCAACTTGACTGGCTTCCTATTCAATCGAGGGATAGCACTTGTTTGGAATCGACGAGTAGTGTTGGATATATGATATTTAATTTCCATATACGATCATTTTAATTATCCCCAATAGTGGATTTATTAATTATCAGATTCAGCATTCTTCATGGTGCACTGTCACCTTAAAAACGATTTGCTGCTCTGAGCTTTGTTATCCTTTGTTGGTAATGACTAAACCAAAGCACGTGTTTTTGGGGGTCAAGTAATGTGGGGTTGCTCCCATTAGGATATTTTCACATCCCATCTAGATTTTAGTGTACCATCACCTTAAAACGGTTAAGATTTGGATGTGAAATATTTGGATTCTCGGTAAGGTTTGGCGGGGTCCGGCTTGTAGTTCCCAGGGTTTTCAAGTATATTTCTAGAGATATACTTCTTTTAAGGGAGATGTACCCTTTTAGTCATTTGTAGGGAATTTTCCTTTCCTTATTTGATTCGAAACTTTGAATCTAATTTTCTTTAAGTGCAATGGGAAGAGTCAACCTCTTTTCGTAGGTTTTAATAATTGGTTTTTATCCATTCTAACAAGTTTGAACCGTTACCTTATTTTTTCCATTCTATCAACTTTGGATTTCGCTTGGATTATTTTCATTCTTTCTAGTTTGGTTTTTAATACTATTTATGCCCATTCTTATTTGGATTTCTCTCTCGATGTTTATCAATAATCTTGCCTTTATGGATGTTATTCTTATGAGGTATAAATCCATTTCGTAATAGCTGTATGGTTTTATAGAACTTTAATATGTTTTCCATTACTTGAGTTATCTCAAGCTGGTATTTCCAGACTGATTCGAGTGTTATTTTACTATAATGCTTGAGTCAGAACAATTATTTTTTCTAGGTTGACTTTCATGTTATGGAGATCTTAAAGAGGAGTTGTAGGATCACCTATCGTATTGTTTTATTTTTCATTGTATTATATAATATCCATATCAACAATGTAAATAACATCACACAAAAGCAACCATGTGCATGTACAATCAAAAAGTATACCCTGCACTTATCATTCAGTTATGAACCAAGTCATATATGATGTAACGATCCCAGCTTTGAGTCAAATTTTATTTGATAATTACTATAAAATTTTGTATTAAATTATGAATTAATTTGAATTTTTCAAATTAAATAAATATCTTATCGATAAATAGGACTTGAAGGAAACCTTATATTTGAAACTAAAATGTAATATATGATTGTTTATTAATGTATGTTTAGAATTAAAATCATTTTCAAGAATGAATAAAAGCTTTATATATATAAATTCATATCTTTTAAAATAAAATAAGATTCATAAAAGGTTTAATGTTATTTCTTTGGAAATTTCACTTGTATTTAAAAGTTTGTATAGTTAAAGAACATCGTTAATAAAAAAATTGAAACTAATATAAAATTAAAAATATAGAAACATAAGAATATATATATATATATGTGTGTATTTGATTTTAAAAAATGTTAATATGAATTTAAAAACATATAAATAAATATAATTTGTATATATAAAAATATAAAAGTAAAAACATAATACATATGTAAATATTTTCTAAAAAGCTATTTAAAGAATTAAATTCAAATATATACATATTATATATTTATTTATTAATTTATAATTAAAAATCATATTCTTTAGAGTTATAAATTTACATGTAAAAGGAAATAGATTTATTTAAATTGAAAATACGATATAAAAAATTTATTTATAATATAATACGTATGTTAAGTTATAAAACATAAGAGATAAATTAATTCAAAAATTATAAATTGAAAAGGTTTAAAACAAAATTTATAAATTAATTTAAATAAGGACTTAAACATAAAATTGCTTGTATATACAAGTGTAGAAAAATTAATATTATATATTCACAAGTGTAACATGAATTTACAAGTGTAAATAAATTATCATGCAAACTTACATATGGCATTATTTTCTTTTAATTTATTTTATGAAATAGATAAAATAGAAATTAAAGTTATATATATATATATATATATATATATATATATATCATAAACTACTTCTTCTCTCAATTGGTTCAAAAATAAAGAAAAGCAAATGCAAAAACCTGAAAATAAACTCAAAAAAAAAAAAATCAAGGATCAGATTCAAAATCAAACCTGAAACAAAGCATTCCATTTCAAGAACAAAATTAAAACCTGTTTCAAGCTAAGGCTAAGCAAATTCAAGGATCAAGCAAGTTTCAAGATCATTTCAAAAAATCAAAGTACAGATCAGATCAAACTCAGGAAATCTGAAATTACAAACCTGAGACAAATTTCAACTCAACCAAATTTCAACTGAGCAAGCTAACAAGGCAAAGATCAAGCAAGATAACAAAAAAAAATCAAAGCTTCCAGATATTGATATTCAAATTACATTTCCAAGCTCAAGTTTTACGTGTTCTTCAATTCCAGGTCCTCTGTCTTTCATTACCAGGTGAGCAAACACACTTATATTTTGCTGTTGTGTTGGATACTTAATGTATGATATAAGAATTGCTTAATTTTTTGCCTGCATGCTGGTATGTAGATGTAAATATGTATGTGCATGCAAGCAAAAACATGCCTCTGTTTATACATGACAAGTTTGATAAATCTATTCAAAAATTCGTACCACCCAAAAGGAATCAATATTAGGCTTTAATCTCTATATAAAATTAGTTTGTACCTGTAAAATTCAAATTTTAAAAATAGTCTCAATCATTTATATTAAGCAATTATTTTAAAATAAGAAATCACAGTGAAAATCATATATATGTCAAAATTTGATTGTCATAAATTCATGTTTGAAGTTCATAACCATATTCGAATTAGCAAATGATGAATTTAGATAAAGGTTTCAAAAATTTTAGGTAAGTAAATCATGTGAATTCTCGGATTGAACATAAAATATATTTTTGTCAAACTCTAGCGATCGATATAAAGTTGAGTTTCGAGCTTGATATCATAGAAAGTTCAGGTGATGGAGTTTACAGGAAAAATGATCATTGACTTTTTTAAATGATCATGGAGGTTGATTGATGAGGTTGTATGATTTAAGGGCATATTTTTTGTCAGTGTCGTTCTCGAATTAATTTCATTGTCAATGGTGGATCGGGGTGGATCGGACCCAGGAGAAATGGAGCTCGGGGTTCTAGACAAGGTGTGTGTTCATCGGCGTTGACTCAGGTGGACTAGATCGAAGGGGCGAGGGGGAATTTCATCAGAAGGGTTGGGTTCGAGGAGGAATCAATTAGCTCGATTTCGATTTTCATATGGATTCATAAAACTGGGTGGACGGGTGAGTCAGGGTGATTATCGATGATATATTAGCAACGAGAGGTCGATCGGAGTAGTTTTGATCATCGGTGCATGTGCACGTGAGAGTTCGTGTATCTGGGAAGTTTGGGGATTGGAGAAGAAAGTGTAGCCTCGAGTTTGCTCTCGTGAAAATGGGGTAGTGGCTCGGGTTTATGACCGAGTCATTCACATGATAACAGTTTTCATTTTGTTTCTAAATCATAACAAATTCAAGTTTTAAAACTGAAAAAAAATCAAAGAAAATTTTTTTTCGGGGATTTTAGTGTTTGGCTCGAGTGTTTTAGCTTTGGGCCTAGGTACTTATAATGATAATTTTTAAAATTTAAACAAATCAAGTTTTTTTAAGGTTTGTGTAAATAAATAAGTTTTAAAAAGATTATAAATTAGATCTTCCAAAATAAGATTATTAATAAAGTTTTATACAAGTTTCCAAAGAATAAATTTTAAAGATAAATTGTTTTAAAATTGTTTTGGTTATAAAATTTTATACTAGATTAATTCTGTAATTAGTTCCTAAATGTTTTTCAAACAAAGTTTAATAATGTAACTAATTAATAGTTAATTACTTAATGAATAATTTATTAATATGATGGATCATTAATGAAAGTAATTAAAGAATAATTACTTAATATAGTTAATTAAGGATAAATCGCCTAATGAAATTTAAACTAAGTATAATTACTTAATTATTAAAGTACAATTACTTAGAGTAAGTAATCAAGAATAATTACTTAATTAAAGGATTATTACTTAATGTAATTAATTAAAGTAATTGATTAAAGGATAATTAATTAATTAATAATTATGGTTAATTACTCGGTAATAAAAGGTTAATTAATTAGTATAATAAATCAAGGTGATAAATAAATGGACAAATTGTTAATGTGATTAATTAAAAGATAATTAATCAATAAGGTTAATTAATTATTTGAGGATAACTAATTTATGTAAGTAGTTAAGGATAATTAATTACTTAAAGATAATTACTTAATTAAAATTAATTAATTAATGATTAAAGTTGATTAATAATGTGATTAAAGGATAATTGCTCAATGTAATTAATTTATGATTTATTAATATAAGTGATTATGGATAATCACTTATTGTAATTAATTAAGGATAATTAATTAAATGGTAATTAATTAAGGGTTAATTAATTATTGTAATTAATTAAGGATAATTAATTTAAAGGATAATTAAATAATTAAAGGTTAACTATTTAATGATTAAAGGTTGATTTATTTATTAGTTAAGGTTAATTAATTAATAATTAAAGGTTGATTAATTTATTATTAAAGGTTAATTAATAAATAATTAAAGGATAATCAATTAAAATGGTTTGTAATCAGTTAATGTTAGTTAACCAGGATTAGTAATTTATTCATAAGTAATTAATTTGATTTAGATTTATCAGATGATTAATTGATTTTACTTATGGACGTTTGATTGTATTGAATGCTTTGAATTGTTTGATATCCCTAATATGTGATGTTCTATGATTTGATTGAGCTATGAACTGCGATTTATTTATTTGTGATGAATTTACGTATTTCTTTATCTGTGAATGAAAGATAAGTGTTATAAGATTATACCGCTTATCAATATTGTTGTACTTGAATTGATGTGTGACGCCCCACCTCTATACCCACGCTAGCCAAGAACACTCCGGAGTAGTGCTGTCAACTAGCACGGAGAATAAGGCTGTTGAGGAGCGACCATCCATGTAATTTCTTATCACACGGTGGCTATAAATAATCTTCAGAAACAAACATAGAAATAATCATATCACAAATCAGTCACAGATATCCATATCACAAATGCGGAAGAAGATATGAATATATAACTAACACATGAAAGTGTACATCAGAGTAGTGGTCAATAAGATCCACGTTAATACAAAAGAATAGCAACACGTGCTATACAAAAGAATACAACTATGAGTCTATATCTCAAGTGTATACAACAAAAACTGCTAATCTAAACAGTTAGCCAAAAGTCAGAGTGATGAATCCCTGGGAAGAAGTCAAGCAGAAGCACCTGTAACATCTCGGTCTGACCCGAGTATTATTTAAGAAAATAATAAACGGGTCAGTCTAGCTATAAATATCAGATGACATGATATAACATAAAAGATATGGCATAAACATAAACATCCATAATGACATACCACTATAAGTATGTAAATAATGATCAACAGAAGATCAATCAATAAGAGATAATCAATATCACAAGAATCTTCTCAAAGATTCGGAAAGGGCATCATACCCCAAACTTGTACTCATAACAAGTCAATGACATAAATTCTAGAAATTAATGCAAGAAGTCCAGAAATCATAGAAAAGAGAAAGAGGCCTATCACATGACGGTCTGAAGACCAAGGGGAGCTACCCCACATGTGTGAATGGAATCACACAGATTAAGGTCCAGACTAACCAAAAAGCAAAAAGGTATGTGTGAGTGGAATCACACAAGTGGTGTCTAGTCTAACCTCGCAACAAGAGACATCGCACAGTTGCTAGTCTAAATCATCAGAATGATCGTCATGATCAACGAGAAGTGTCAATTACACTAAGCTAGTAAATATAGAAGTTTAGCTTCATGTCCCATAACCACTTGCTTAACTTAAATATTTACGAACAAACTGTAAATCTTCACTAATAAAATTGTCACAAGAGGTTCAATCGAACAAGTCCAAGAATTAACCGACGAAGTGAACGCAAGCGTTTCATACCACTTGTTTTACTAAGTCGTTTAATTAGATTTCTCATCCGAGTGAGGTAACGGTTTGTATATACTAATAGATTGGAAAACGGTTTAAGAAAAGAGCTTTGTTATTAAAAATAGAGTTGAAATTGTTTGTTAAAAGAGTTTTGATATTTACTACTAGTATTGAAACCTTTATATTATAAAGTGACAAAACACAGAAGCAATTGTAGAAACAATCAGTCACAAAAATCGCATACGGAGATGTGAATAAAATCCAAGGAAATCAGCTCAATGTTTTTCAGATAAGATCCCCTACGGAGGGGGGGTCCAGGGGGGTGGCAACCCCCCAAGGTGGGGGTGCGGGGGCAACGCCACCGCTTACGGGGTTCGACCTGCCCGGTCAGGTCACGGGGGTCCAGGGGGCAGCGCCCCCGGCGGGGTGCGGGGCAGCGCCCCGTCCAAAACGGTACGACCTAAGTGAAGACAAGCGGCCTATGACCTAAAGCAAAATGAGGTCTAACGACCTAAGGGTTCACGCGACCTAACACGATGGCCGAGCGACCTAACTGGAGTTAAGGGAGGCAAGCGACTTAAGGTCCAATGACCTACGACTCAAGCAAGCCGAGCGACCTAGTGTGGAGGGGTCGAGCGACTTAAGGAAGGCGAACGACCTAAGGTCTAATGACCTACGACTTAACAGAGTCGAGCGACCTAAGGTCTAACGACCTACGACTTAACAGAGTCGAGCGACCTAAGGTAAATGGTCCAACGACCTAACTCGAACGACTTATCTGGAGCTTAGGTCGGAGACGACCTACGAGATAAACCAGGCCGACTTAGTGGACGAGCGACCTAAGGTAAATGGTCCAACGACCTAACTCGAACGACTTATCTGGAGCTTAGGTCGGAGACAACCTACGAGATAAACCAGGCCGACTTAGTGGACGAGCGACCTAAGGTAAATGGTCCAACGACCTAACTCGAACGACTTATCAGGAGCTTAGGTCGGGGACGACCTACGAGATAATGCAGGCCGACTTAACGTTTGCCTAGAGATTATAGGTCGGAAACGACCTAAGACTTAAAGCTTAACTCGCGAGTGACCTACGGCTTAAGGCCTAACTCGTGAGCGACCTACGACTTAAGGCTTAACTCGCGAGCGACCTAACTCCGAAGTGCCAATACTTCCAGAATGACCTAAAGCCCTGCGACCTATGGTACTAACTCGCGAGCGACCTAACGACTTAACTCGTGAGCGACCTAATTCCGAAGTGCCAATTCTTCCAGAACGACCTAAAGTTAACTTGTGAACGACTCACGACCCATGGACGAACGACTTAACTCCGAACGACCTAAAATTGGCCAGAACGACCTAAGTGCAGAAAATTCACCAAAACGCTAAAAATTGGAGTTTTTCGCCAATCCAATCCAAACCAAATGCTAACATGCATGCAAAAATGATAGGGAATCATTCCCAACAGTCCAATATAGTTATAGGCTAGAATTGTGAGATAAAAATCTCACCTTTGCACCAAATATCAATGAAAATGAAGTTTTAAGCAAGCAAGAATCAATCCTTCTTCTATCTAAGCACAAGAAGCTTGAATCCAATGTCTTCTTCTTGAATTTGGAGTAGAAAGATGGATTGCAATTGAATTTGAGTTTTGGAATTTTAATTTCCCATTCCCTCCACCATTAATGCCAAAGCTTGATTAGTTAGGAAATTTATGAAGAGTGAGGAGAAGAGGGTTGGAATTTGGGCTTAATAGGCTAAACTAACCCAAAGTCCAAAGCGGGAAAAGTTAGTGAAATTTCACTAACTCCAAACCTATCGATGTTTATACTTAAAAAAGTTGTAAACGACATTTCGAACTCAATGGAAGTGGTCTCGAGTCCTAATTTGACCGTTTGCAAAAAGTAGCTTTTCGGACCAAAATCCGATTAACGAGTTAATATTTAAATAAAATATTTAAATACAAAATCGATAAATATGCGGGTTGTTACATGATGATGATTGTGATATTATATTGTTGTGTGTAAAACCCTGAACCACACCACACACACACACAAATATGGATTTCACGGGAATCGATTAAGTCGCAGATATTTTAAATGTAATATTATTTTATTCAAAATGGTTTTAAAGGTTGAATTTTAAATCCAAATTGTTTTGGAAATAAAATTGGGTTGAATATGAGAAGCTTTTAAAAAGGAAGTTTTGAATTTGAAATTTAGTTTAAATGTAATGTCTTGTTTAAGTTTTCAAATTATTTTGGAAACTATGATTTGAAACTGGTGATACAAGTCATAATATATATATATGGATTTTAAACCATTTTTGAAGTAATTTAAAATATTATTTTGGGAATTTAAATTTAACCCAAGTTCATATTTTAAAAGGCTTTAATTTGAGCAAATGAAATTGGATTTCCCGAAATGGAAACTCTTTGTTTTTAAATGATAATGGCTTTGATGTAACGAAGGAAATTCCAGTTTTTGTTGAAAGGATTTCAAATTTGAAATTGAAATAGTTTTGAAAGCTATGAAATGAATCTTTGTGAAATATTTAGTGAACTTTGTTTTTAAACAAAAGAGGACCCCAAAGATAGATCTTTTGTTTAAATATTTTGAATCAATCTTTGTACAAGATTTGGTGAACCTTGTTTTTAAATTCAGTGGATCTTAAAGGTATTAAAAGATTAAAAGTGGAAAATTGTTTTAAACCATTTGAAGAAAGGTTTTGGGTAATAAGTTGTGACTTAACTAAGATCCCCGTATATCCATATGGTTTTAAAATTACGCGCTCATTATTCGGTTTAGCCAGGAGAGGACTTTATGTCATAAAACTCATTCCGAATAATGATACGATGAAATGGATAGCATTTGAAGATCGGTGGTGAAGACCGGGTATTTTCGAGAACGAAAGAATTACCTGTCAAATGTCTTTGCACTATGTCGTGCCGGTATTGAGATCTCCATATGTGATGAGGAGTCCGGTCGGGATTGTGAATACCCGAATTACAAGGGCTTCTTTTGAAGTGCCTTCGGTTATGTTCGAAGCCGGAACAGACTTGTATGGAATTATGTCTGACGTTACACCTTGAGATGTAAAGCTAGTTTCTATCAAATACATTTATGTTTGGTGGCGGAGAATTTAGTTTCTTAGCTTAACACCCTTCTTTGGGACGAACGAGCTCAGAGGTTATATAGTTGATGGTTACTAGTGATACATTTCCAATTTGGTAACGTGGCATGCTAAGTGTTGCTGTTGTTTGTTGATCAAAGCATGGCTTTTATGAAAAGCGTAGCTTTGTGGACGAGACATCGTCGAATCTCACATACCGAAAATGGTCGAAACAGGAAGAATGCGGCACGGTTATGAGGGTCGCGCCCTTTAGGGTATGTCCATTTCCTTTTTGATAAAAGTGGTATCATGGTATGGATCCCAGATACAAAACTTATACAAAACTTATGTGGTTACTGCAAATTTTTTCTTTGTGGTTGTTGCTGTTGAGAGCTCTCGAATAAAGGTCGATGACGACCGAGGGATGCCATTACTCATGACAGTTAGCTACCTAATTACAGAGGTAACCCGATCTTGTGTTGGCAGAGAGTTGGTTAAGTCCTTGAGGCGTCCCACCAGAGGCGTACCTATGTGGCATAGGATGTTTCTTAGCCTGACCATTTGTTGGAAATCCAAAGAAATAATATGGGCCCTATACTGTTTTAGTTGTATAACCTGCCATGGAATGTGGCGGTAACCTACTATTGAACATGGTAGCTATAGTAGGCATACTACGAAATGTGTATGCTGGCTAAGATTAATATTATATTTTCGAAATGTTTTCTACACTATGCACTAATAATAATATCAAAAGGATTTTGCGTATCAAGCATGTTTGACTATCAAAAGGAGAAATCTCCTCCAATTATGCGTTTTCATTGTGTGTGTGGCGGAAGGCCTTATGGTAGTTTCATTTTCCAAAAAGCATTCCAGATTTCTTTTTAAATTCTTTTTGGTTTGTTTTCTTTGTTCGAATAAACTATTTTTATCTGCTCACACCAGTCCCACGACTGACCTGGAGTTTATTGTTCCCCTTCTAAACTCTGGGTACCCACAATTTTCCATACGGGCAACCTAGACTCAGATTTTCAGATAATTAGCTAGTTGATGTAGACTCGGTAGCCTTCAGTCTTTGGCAATCTTCGGAATCTATGGTTTGGCAATCACATTTGGATCAAGTTTGCTTCACTTCAGCATTGATGGTGGTTCGAGTTCTTGGATTGGCGTCTTTAAAGCTTCGGCATCAAAGTTATCTTCCCACTGCTGATGTTATCTCTTATGCGTTGCTATCATTCTTCCATGTATCTTGTATCTCTGATATTGATAGTCATTTGTATCGATGTGTTGTATTAAATATTATATACCGATAAAATCATTCATTTCTTTTTCCGCTGTGTATTTGTACTTAATGTGTTATAAGCTCCGACAAACCAGATTCGATGTTTGAATCTGCGGCATTTGAATATGGGTGATGTATTCGAGTGTCGATTTTCGAAGGTCGAGTCAGGGTCATTAAAATTGGTATCAGAGCTGAAGGTTGAGTAAGAACTTTAGCTTAGGAATATAAAACATTAGGTGACTCGTTAGAGATAAGGTTATATATGCCCTAGAATGAGTATATCCCTAAGATATCTTGTCTGTATGCGTAACTAAATTCTCTTACTATTCACTGATAGTAAGTATGAGTGCAAGAAGAGGACGAGGTAGGGGAAAGGGGATTACCACTATAAATGGTCGATACCCTACAACAACAAAGAAAAAACCTTTTTCGATCAATCTCTTTTGAGCATCATCCGATATCAATTCTTGGATGGCTTCGTGGCAGCTACAAGAAGAAGTTTTGGTATGATGGTGGCCCTGCGAATCTTTATAGAAAAGTCCCTGTTTCATATTCTTTTCACTAGTTTTCTATCAGCTCTTTGATTTTTAACATTAATAAATTCGAAATTTTATTTAAGATAAAATGGAAAACAAAATATGAAGATAAACTGAATTGTATCCGTTTGTCTGTTCTTTGAGGTCTCAATACTACGAACGGTTAGTTATCCCTTTAAATTGACCAATGCCTTGCATATTTCGTAGACAGGATGACCCGAGTCTTTTGTAAATTATTGAATGAGTTCGTTCTCATATTTATTGATGATATTCTGATTTGGTAAGCTAAATGCAGAATAAATATTCAGCTTAATCAATAAAGCTATATCTTTGTATGTTTATTTGTTCTTTGGTTGTCCCCTTGTCTAGCAAATTTCAGAAATGAAATTTTCTTAAGGGGGGAATCTGTAACGATCCCGGTTTTGAGTCAAATTTAATTAGATAATTAATATAAAATTTTGGATTAAATTGTGAATTAATTTGATTTTTTCCAAATTAAACAAAACATTTGTTTGTTTATTCATATATATATATATATATATATATCAATTGAACGTCAATATAATTTTTGTTTGAAATTCAAGATAAATATCTTATTGATAAATTGGATTTAAAGGAAACTTTATATTTGAAACTAAAATATAATATATGATTGTTAATTAATGTATTATTAGAATAAAAATCATTTCAAGAATGAATAAAAGCTTTAAAAGTGTGTATATATATATGTGTATATATTCTTATCTTTTAAAATTAAATAAGGCTTATAAAAGGTTTAATGTTATTTCTTTTGAAATTTTGCTTGCATTAAAAAGTTTGTATATTTAAAGAACGTCATCAATAAATATTTTGAAACTAATATAAAATTAAAAATATAAAAATATAAGTGTGTATATATATAAGATTTTAACAAATGTTAATATGAATTTAAAAACATATAAATAAATATAGTTTGTATATATGAAAATATAAAATTAAAAACATAATACATATGTAAATATTCTCTAAAAAGCTATTTAAAGAATAATATTCAAATATATACATATTATATATTTATTTATTATTGTTTAATTAAAAATCATATTCTTTGCAGTTATAAATATATATGTAAAAGGAAATCGATTTATTTAAATTGAAAATATGAAATAAAAAATTTATTTACAATATAATACACATGTTAAGTTATAAAACGTAAGAGATAAATTAATTCACAAATTATAAAATGAAAAGGTTCAAAACACAATTTATAAATTAATTTAAATAAGGACTTAAACATAAAATAACTTGTATTTACAAGTGTAGAAAAATTAATATTATATATTCACAAGTGTAACATGAATGTACAGTGTAAATAAATCATCATGCAAACTTACATATGGCATTATTATTATTATTTTTATGAAATAGATAAAATAGAAATTAAAGTTATATATATCATAAACTTCTTCTTCTCTCATTTGGTTCAAAACTAAAGAAAAGAAAATGCAAAAACCTAAAAATAAACTCGAAATAAAATCAAACTCAAAACAAAAATAAATAAAAGATCAGATTCAAAATCAAACCTGAAACAAAGCATTCCAGTTCAAGAAGAAAATTAAAACCTGTTTCAACCTAAGGCTAAGCAAATTCAAGGATCAAGCAAGCTTCAAGATCATTTCAACAAATCAAAGTACAGATCAGATCAAACTCAGGAAATCTGAAATTACAAACCTGAGACAAATTTCAACTCAACCAAATTTCAACTGAGCAAGGGAACAAGGAAAAGATCAAGCAAGATAACAAAACAAAATCAAAGCCTCCAGATTTTGAAATTCAAATTACATTTCAAGGCTCAAGTTTTACCTGTTCTTCAATTCCAGGTCCTCTGTCTTTCATTACCAGGTAAGCAAACACACTTATATTTTGCTGTTGTGTTGGATACTTGATGTATGATATAAGAATTGCTTGATTTGTTGCCCGCATGCCGGTATATAGATGTAAATATGTGTGTGCTTGCAGGCAAAAACATGCCCATGTTTATACATGATAGGTTTATAAACCTGTTCAAAATTCATACCACCTAAAAGGAATCAATATTAGGCTTTAATCTCTAAATAAAATTTTTTGTACTCGTCAAATTCAAATTTTGAAAATAGCCTTAAGAATTTATATTAAGCAATTATTTTTAAAATAAGAAATCATAGTGAAAATCATATATATGTAAAAATTTGATCATCATAAATTCGTTTTTGAAGTTCTTAACGATATTCGAATTAGCAGATGATGAATTTAGATGAAGGTTTCAAAAATTTTAGGTAAATAAATCATGTGAATTCTCGGGTTGAACATAAAATGCATTTTTGTCAAATTCCGACGATCGATATAAAGTTGAGTTTCGAGCTTGATGTCAGAGGAAGTTTAGGTGATGGTGTTTACAAGAAAAATGATCGTTGATTTTTTTTAAATGATCGTGGAGGTTGATCGATGAGGTTGTAGGGTTTAAGGGCATATTTTATGTCAGCGTCGTTCTTGAATTAATTTCATTGTTAATGATGGAACGGGGTGGATCGGACCCAAGGGAAACGCAGCTCGGGGTTCTAGCGAAGGTGTGTGTTCATCGGTGTTGACTCTGGTGGACTAGATCAACGGGGCTAGGCGAATTTTATCGAAAGGGTTGGGTTCCAGGAGGAATCAACTAGATCAATCTTGATTTTTAGATGGATTCGTAAAACTGGGTGGTCGGGTGAGTCAGGTTGATCATCGGTGATGTATTGGCAACGGCGATGCCGATCAGAGTAGTTCCGATCATCCGTCCATGTGCATGCGAGTGTTCGTGTATCTGGGAAGTTTGGGGATCGTAGAAGAAAGTGTAGCCTCATGTTTGCTCTCATGAAAATGGGGTAGTAGCTCGTGTTTGTGACCAAGTCGTTCACATGATAACAGTTTTTATTTTTATTCTAAATCATAACAGATTCAAGTTTTAAAACTAAAACAAATTCAAACAATTTTTTCATGGATTTTAGTGTTTGGCTCGAGTGTTTTAGCTTTAGGCCTAGGTATTTGTAATGATAATTTTTAAAATTTAAATGAATCAAGTTTTTTTAAGGTTTGTGTAAATAAATAAGTTTTCAACAGATTATAAATTAGATCTTCCAAAATAATATAATTAAACAAGTTTTATACAAGTTTCTCAAGACTAAATTTTAAAGATAAATTGTTTTAAAAAAATTTTGGTTATAAAATTTTATGCTAGGTTAATTCTGTAACTAGATCCTAAATGTTTTTCAAACAAAATTTAATATGCAACTAATTAATAGTTAATTACTTAATGAATAATTTATCAATATGATGGATCATTAATGAAAGTAATTAAAGAATAATTACTTAATATAGTTAAGTAGGGATAAATCACCTAGTAAAATTTAAATTAAGTATAATTACTTAATTATTAAAGTACAATTACTTAGAGGAAGTAATCAGGAATAATTACTTAATTAAAGGATTATTACTTAATGTAATTACTTAAAGTAATTGATTAAAGGATAATTAATTAATTAATAATTAAGGTTAATTACATTTTAATAAAAGGTTAATTAATTAGTGAATAAATCAAGGTGATAAATAAATGGATAATTTATTAATGTGATTAATTAAAAGATGATTAATAAATAAGGTTAATTAAAGGTTAATTAATTATTTGAGGATAACTAATTTATGTAAGTAATCAATGGATAATTAATTACTTAAATATAATTACTTATTAATTAATGATTAAAGTTGATTATCAAGTGATTAAAGGATAATTAGTCAATGTAATTAATTTATGATTTATTAATATAAGTGATTAGGGATAATCACTTATTGTAATTAATTAAGGATAATTAATTAAATGGTAATTAATTAAGGATTAATTAATTATTGTAATTAATTAGGGACAATTAATTTAAAGGATAACTAAATGTTAATTATTTAATGATTAAAGGTTCATTTATTTATTAATTAAGGTTAATTAATTAATAATTAAGGGTTGATTAATTTATTATTAAAGGTTAATTAATAAATAATTAAAGGATAATTAATTAAAATGGTTTGTAATTAATTAATGTTAATTAACCAAGATTAGTAATTTATTCATGAGTAATTAATTTGATTTAAATTTATCAGATGATTAATTGATCTTACTTATGGATATTTGGATTGTATAGAATGCTTTGAATTGTTTGATATCCCTGATTTGTGATGTTATGTAATTTGATTGAGCTGTGAACTGCGATTTATTTATTTGTGTTGAATTGGCATATTTCTTTATCTGTGAATGAAAGATAAACGTTATACGATTATAGTGCTTATCAATATTGTTGTGCTTGAATTGATGATTATTGTGATATTGTATTGTTGTGTGTGAAACCCCTGGTCCACACCACACACATACACAAATATGGATTTCATGGGAAATCGGTTAAGTCACATATATTTTGAATGTAATATTATTTTATTCAAAATAGTTTTAAAGGTTGAATTTTAAATCCAAATGGTTTTGAAAATAAAATTGGGTTGAATATGAAAAGCTTTTGGAAAGGAAGTTTTGAATTTGAAATTTAGTTTAAATGTAATACGTCATGTTTAAGTTTTGAAATTATTTTGGAAATTATGGTTGGAAAATGGTGATGCAAGTCATAATATATATATATATATATGGATTTTAAGCCATTTTTGAACTAATTTAAAAGTATTATTTTAGGAATTTAATTTTAACCGAAGTTTATATTTTGAAAAGCTTTAATTTGAGCAAATGAAATCGGATTTTCCCGAAACAAAAACTCTTTGTTTTCAAATAATAATGGCTTTCATATGACGAAGGAAATTCCAGTATTTGTTGAAAGGATTTCAAATTTGAAATTGAGATAGTTTTGAAAGCTATGAATGAATCTTTGTGAAATATTTGGTGGACTTTGTTTTCAAACAAAAGAGGACCTCAAAGATAGATCTTTTGTTTAAATATTTTGAATGAATCTTTGCGAAAGATTTGGTGAACCTTGTTTTTAAATTAAGAGGATCTTAAAGGTGTATCTTTTTGTTTAAATGATTAAAAGTGGAAAATTGTTTTAAACCATTTGAAGAAAGGTTTTGGGTAATAAGTTGTGACTTAACTAAGGTCTCGATATATCCATATGGTTTTAAAATTAAGCGCTCATTATTCACTTTAGCCGGGAGAGGATTTTATGTCACAAAACCCATTTAGAATAATGATAGGACGAAATAGATAGCATTTAAAGACCGAAGGTGAAGACCTGGTATTTTTGAGAACAAAAGGATTACCTATCGAATGTCTCTGCACCGAGTCGCGCCGGTATAGAGATCCTCATATGTGATGGTGTATCCGATCGGGATTGTGAATAGCCGGATTGCAAGAGCTTTCTTAAAGTGCCTTCGGTTCTGTTCGATCCCGGAACAGACTTTTACGGATGTATTTCTGACGTTGCACTTTTAGATGTATAGCTGGTTTCTATCAAATACATTTCTGTTTGGTGGTGGAGAATTTATTCTCTTAGCTTAACACCCTTCTCTAAGACTCACGAGCTCATAGGTTATGTAGTTATTGGTTACTAGTGATACATTTCCAATTTGATAATGTGGCATGCTAAATGCTACTGATTATTTGTTGATCAAAGCATGGCTTTTATGAAAAGTAGCTTTGTGGACGAGACCTCGTCGAACCTCACACCCCGGAAATGTTCGAAACAGGAAGAATGCGGCAAGGTTATGAGGGTCGCGCCTTTTAGGGTATGTCCATTTCCTTCTGGATAAAAGTGGTATCATGGTATGGAGCCCAGATACTTAACTTATGTGGTTATTGCAAATTTGTTCTTTGTGGTTGTTGGTGTTGAGAGCTCTCGGATAAAGGTCGGTGATGACCGGGGGATGGCATTACTCGTAATAGTTAGTTACCTAGTTACAGAGGTAACCCGGCCTTGTGTTGGCAGAGAGATGGTTAAGTTCTCGGGGGCGTCCCTCCAGAGGCGTACCTATGTGGCATAGGAAGTTCCTTAGCCTGACCATTTGTTGAAAATCCAAAGAAACAATATGCGCCCTGTACGGTGTTAGTTGTATAACCTGCCACGGAATGTGGCGGTAACCTGCTATTGGACATGGTAGCTATAGTAGGCATACTACGAAATGTGTATGCTGGCTAAGATTAATATTATATTTTCAAAATGTTTTCTACACTATGTATTAATAATAATATCAAAAGGATTTTGTGTATCAAGAAGGTTTGACTATCATAAGGAGAAATCTCCTCCAATTGTGCGTTTGCATCATGTGTGTGGCGGGAAGCCTTATAGTAGTTTCATTTTCCAAAAAGCATTGCGGATTTCTTTTTAAATTCTTTCTATTTTGTTTTCTTTGTTCAAATAAAATACTTTTGTTTGCTCACACCAGTCCCATGACTGACCTGGAGTTTATCGTTCCATTTCTAAACTTTGGGTACCTACAATTTTCCACATGGGCTGCTTAGAGTCGGATTTTCAGATAATTAGCTAGTTGATGTAGACTTGGTAGCCTTCAGTCTTTGGAAATCTTTAGAATCTGGGGTTTGGCAATCGCATTTGGATTGAGTTTGCTTCACTTCAGCATTGATGGTGGTTCGAGCTTCTTGGATTGGAGTCTTTGAAGGTTTGGCATTAAAGTTATCTTTTCGCTGCTGATGTTATCTCTTCTGTTGTTGCTATTATTCTTCCGCTTTTATCTTGTATCTCTGATATTGATAGTCATTTGTACCAATGTGTTGTATTAAATATTGTATATCAATAAAATCATTCATTTTTTTTAGTTGTGTTGTTGTACTTAATATGTTATAAGCTCTGGCGAGCCAGATTTGACGTTTGAATCTACGGCTTTTGAATACAGGCGATGTATTCGGTGTCAATTTTTGAAGGTCGAGTCAAGGTCGTTAAATATGAATTCAAATTAAGTGTACTTTATATTTATATTCAGTCGTGAACCATGTCAAGCAATCATTTCTCATCCATTCAATCATTATCGAATCTCTTATTTTAGGCTTTCATTGTTAAGTTATCATTAACTTATTTAGTGATTACCTCCCTAGGCTTATCTATCACTAAATCATATTTTCTTGAACAATGTCATCTGATGAAATGGCCACTCATTCCACCAATGGGAGCCACCCTGACTAGAGCCACCCTGACTGTGACGTCCCACCTCTATACTCACGCTAGCCAAGGACACTATGGGGTATTACCGTCGACTAACGCGAAGAATAAGGCTGTAGAGGAGCGACCATCCGTGTGATTGCTTTGTGCAAGTACCGATATGTTAGGTAGTGTAACAAGATTTCATTTTAAGAGGAAATCTGACATATCAAATACTAATTCAAAGCTACTACACAGTGGCTATGTGGACTTCGGAAACAAATATAAAATAAGTATAACACAAAACAGTCACAGATATCCATATCACAATGGCGGAAACAGATATGAATATAACATTTAAAAGTGTACATCAGAGTAGTGGTCATACAAGATCCATAATATCACAAAAGATTACACACAAGTGCTAGACAAAAGAATATGTGTACATCAAGGAGTTTCTATCTCGAATATATAATAACAAAAACTACTAAACTAGAGTAGTTAGCCAAAAGTCAAATGATGGTCCCAGATAAGAAGTCAAACAGAAGCACCTGTAACATCTCGGTCTGACCCGAGTATTATTTAATAAGAAAATAATAAACGGATCAGTCTAGCTATAAATATCAGATATATGAGATAGGATACGAGATATGGCAAAAATGTATGATAACAATAATGTCATACTGTGATAAGTATACATTTAATAACAACAAAAATTGTACAATATCTCTAGAAATCTCAAACACACAAAAGAAAGTCGTATTCTTTATTTTATTCACCAAACCATAGATATTGACAAACATATCAATGCCAATCTCAAAAATTGGTCAAACCCAAATTCTCGAAATCACCAATTTTAAATCCAGAAATTAAAAGGAGGAGGCCTATCACAAATGGGATTATGAAAACTCACCAACACGTGCATTGCAAACGGGTCGCTAACCTATGGTCGCTAACCAATGAGCTGGTGCAACGACATAGTACAATAACGGCATGTCCGAGAAACCTAAAACTCGAATAATTCGGAACAACGACGTAGTATAATAACGGTACGTCCGATGAGCCGAACTCCATAAAAGAACATGGGTCGCTAGCCCATAAAAACGAGTCAAAACACCAAAGAACCTATAGGTTGTTAGCCTATAAAAAGAAATGAGACGAAACTCATTAAAACGAGGTACAGTCCCCTACGTGGACAAAGAGACATCGCATAACGCTATTCTAAACCATAATATGATCAACAAGAATTGTAGATTACATTAAGCTAGTAAATAAAAGAGTTTAGCTTCATGTCCTATAACCACTAGCTTAACTTAAATATTTACGAACAAATTGTAGTTTTCCACTCGAAAATTGTCACAAGAGTTTCAATCGAACAAGTCTAAGAATTAACCGACAAAGTAAATGCAGGCGTTTCATATCAGTTGTTTTGCTAAGCCATTTAATTAGATTTCTCATACAAATGAGGTAAAGGTTTGTATATACTAATAGGTTGGAAAACGGTTTTATAAACAAGCTTCGTATTGAAATTAGAGTTGAAATCATCTTTGTGAAAGAGTTTGGATATTTACTACTAGTATAGAAACCTTTGTATTTTAAAGTGACAAACCATATATTCGAGTTTAAGGAGCACGAGAATCCTAAGGATTGCTCTTAGAGTTTAGCTTCATGTCCATAACTTTCTTTGTGGTTAAGTGTGAATTCCTAACATATATTCAAGTTCATTTGCTTTTGATTTGGATTGACTTGGTGAGTTATCCAAATTTTTGTCTTTTGAAGTCAAAACCTTTAAAAATCCTATTTTGGATGTTTGAACATGTTTTTGGTGGTGCATCAAAGTGCCTATAAGGCTGGGTAGACGCTTGGAAAAATTTCACCTTTAAGGAGCACGAGAGAGTAAGTCTGGATGCGTTCGCTCAATGAATTCTCTGGATTTCCAAGAGCAATTCTTAGGATTTGAGGACCATTGAACTTTCACAAGCGGAACATTTTTATTTCGAAGGCGTTTAACCTTCGTAGCGATGATACGAATAGGATGTTGCTCGTAAATCAAATTAGGCGAGACTTTAATTTCTTCAATAACACCGGACTCAAAAATAGAATCAGAATCCCTAAGGCATTTCCGTAGTTGAGAAACGTGAAACACGTTATAAATAGCAAAAAATTGAGCCTGTAATAAAAGGCGATAAGCCATTGAACCAATACGTTCGGTGATGGGATATGGACCAATATATCGAGATGCTAATTTTCTCGATCGACTGAAACGCACAACACCCTTCATATGTGAAACACGAATAAACATCAAATCTCCCACATAAAATTCCAAATTCCTTCTTCGATTATCAACATAGGATTTTTGTCTACTTTGAGCTACTTTCATCCTATGACGAATAAGGTCAATCTTTTCTGTGGCATTACGAATAAAATCTGGACCTAAAACCGGCTTCTCACCGGCCTCAAGCCAACAAGAAGGAGACCAACAATGCCTTCCATAGAGTGCCTCGAAAGGTGCTATACTAATACTAGATTGGAAGCTATTATTATAGGAAAACTCAACAAGAGAAATATGATCTTCCCAACTTCCACCAAAATCAAGAACACATGCACAAAGGAGATCTTCAAGAGTTTGATTTACACGCTCGGTTTGTCCATCAGACCGAGAATGATAAGCGGTGCTAAAATTAAGCTTCGTTCCCAAAGCTTTTTGAAGACTATTCCAAAATCCACTATTAAACAATGGATCACGATCGCTAACAATAGAAGTAGGAACTCTATGCAATTTAATAATTTCTTTAACATAAAGTTTGGCTAAAAGAGGTAAGGTCCGATTAGACCGAACGGGAATAAAATGGGCAGATTTCGTAAGTCTATCAATTATCACCTATAAACTGTCATGACTCGAACGAGAACGGGGAAGGCCATCATTAAAGTCCATGGAGACTTGATCCCACTTCCAAATGGGAATGTCCAAAGGTTGCAATAACCCACCGGGCCTTTGATGCTCGGCCTTTATGAGTTGGCAAGTTATGCAACGCTTAATGAAGTTAGCAATATCAATTTCATTCCATCCCAATAATAATGTCGCTTCATATCCGCGTACATTTTACTACTACCGGGGTGAATGGTAAATTCAGAATAATGAGAATCTTCTAAAATGTCTTTACGAAGATTACCAATATTTGGCACAATAAGTTTACCGAATTTTCGAATGCCGCCACGAGCATCGATTTCAAAGTCTTTCAAACCATCACTATTTTTATTCCGACAACTTTGGCTAAGAAGAACCAATTCAGGGTCATGCTTTTGAGCATCAAGAATGCGGTCTAAAAGTAAAGGATGAGCCTCAAGGGTACATAAAACAAGATATGAACATGAATCGGATTCATGATCTCGAATCTCACATGTGGACAAAGTCTCGAGATCATTCCATTCAGAAATCATCATAGAAACAACCGCCTATTGCTTATAACTAAGGGCATCGGCAACACGATTTTCCTTTTCGGGAGTATAAAGGAATCAGGATCATAAGATGCAAGGAACTCAAGACAACGTTGTTGACGCAAATTAAGTTCCTTTTGAGAAAATAAACACTTCAATGATTTATAATCGGTATAGAGAACAAATTTCTCTCCAAAAGATAATGGCGCTAAATTCTAAGGGTGAAAATAATAGCCGCGAGCTCTAAATCATGAGTGGCATATCTAGTCTCAGCGGGCTTTAACTGCTTAGAAGCATAAGCAATAACATGTTCCCTTTGCATGAGAATGGCCCCCTAACCAACACGACTAGCATCGGTATAAACAATAAAGTCTTGGTTTCCTTCGGGAATCGTAAGGATAGGAGCAACTAAAAGGAGTTCTTTTAATCTTTGAAAAGAAGCTTCACATTTGTCTGAACAAATGTATTTAACTCCCTTTTTTCAAACTAGTAAGAGGAATGGAAATTTTAGAAAAGTCTTTTATGAAACGACGGTGATAACCCGCCAATTCAAGGAAGCTATGAATTTTCGTCACACTCTTCAGTCTCTTCTAATTTTGAATCACTTCAATCTTTGAAGGATCCATGGAAATTCCATATTCAGAAATAATATGTCCGATAAATTCACACGAGATTGCCAAAACTGGCACTTAAATTTTTTTTGCTTTCAATTGATTGCCCCTAAGAGTTTCCAACACAATCCGAAGATGCTTCTCATGCTCTTTCTCGGTTTTAGAATAAACAAGAATATCATCTATAAAAATGAGAACAAATCGATCGAGGAAGTCTTTGAAAACTCGGTTCATAAGGTCAACGATATAAGCTGAAGCATTCGTTAAATCAAATGGCATAACAAACCATTCATAAGATCCATAACGAGTAAGGAACGATGTCAAAGGAATGCTATTCTCTGTAATACGAAGCTGATGAAAACCGGTTGCTAAGTCTAACTGTGAAAAGACTCTAGCACCGCTAAGTTGATCGAATAGATCATCAATCCTAGGTAAGGGATATTCATTCTTGATGGCGAGGTCATTAAGCTTGCGATAGTCAATGCAAAGTCTAAGTATACCATCGGATTTCTTCACAAAAATAGCTGAAGCTCCCCAAGGAGAGGAACTAGAATGAATAAACTGCTTTATTTCCAATTCGGATAATTGTTTACGCATCTCCTCATTTTCCTTATTGGACATACGATAAGGAGGACGAGTTATAGGTAGAGCTCCTGGGATATGATTAATTCTGGTCTCAGTTGCTCGCTTAGGTGGTAATCCTAAAACGGGATCAAATATGTCGAGAAATTCACGAACAACGTGAATGAGGGAAATGACATCTTCCCCATCATCATTATCGTCATCATGAGGGTTTAGAGAGTATAAAAATGCTGCCAATTTAGAATCCAAATCTTTAAGAACAATAGAAATCTGCTTAATAGATTGAGGATGTCGAAGACGAATACTCCTTTTAGGACATAGGATATGGGCTTCATAACGGTTATGCCAATCCATTCCCAAAATCGTTCTGAAACCTAAATAACGCATTACATGC
This sequence comes from Allium cepa, assembly GCA_030765085.1. Taxonomy (NCBI): domain Eukaryota; kingdom Viridiplantae; phylum Streptophyta; class Magnoliopsida; order Asparagales; family Amaryllidaceae; genus Allium; species Allium cepa. The sequence goes on along the minus strand of CM060937.1, from coordinate 570,443,107 downwards.
AAATCGGCTCGGAACGCATAATCACGTAAAACAATCTCGACATCTTTACAAAGCAAACTGAGTGTCGCGGATCCAAAACAATTAGATTCGTAATTCTCAGTGAAGTCATCAAAGCCATAACCCTTAAAGACAAAGTATCAACAAGTTCTTTTTATATAAAAGAATGGAATGCACCTGTATCAAAACGAACTCGAATAGGATGATTATGAAACATAATAATGCCATCAAGGATAGAATGAGAAATATCTTGACTGCATGATGTGTTACTAGGGGCTTGAACAACAGTTAGCTTTCCCTCGTTCTTGCTTTGAACTTTGGGACATGAAGTTAAAAGAAGACCCAGACTTTTGCAATAACGACAAAAGAGTGGTTTTGGGCATTTATCTCTACTATTAATAATAAAAGTTCATTAAACTATCATCAAACGTGTCTTTTGGAAGTTACTAAAATGCCCTTTTTCACTTACGCATTTCTTTTTCGTTTCTTTTTCGTTTCATTTCCTAGCAACCTAAAAAACCCTAACCGCTCCAAATTGGCCATTATTGTCACCACCTCCCAGCCTAAACTTCCCTAATCGCCCCCAAATTGACCCTCAATATCCTTATCCTCTCACATCTCAACGCTCGAATCTCCATTGTACTAATAGCTTTAGCCGCATCTTCCTACGCCGACACTACTAACTACTCCTACACTGACGATGAAGTTATTCCAATTGACTACCTTCGGCTAAACTTATTATGTGAGTTAATTAGTTTATCGAATTTGTTCTTCGATTTGTAATTGATGTTCTGTTTAGGAAGTTACTAAATTAGCCTGTTTGCGAATCGACAGTGTTCACTGCGAATCGAAATTGATTAGTCGCCAGAGATAGTTCACGCCTGCTATCACCTTCTGCTTTATTTACAAGGTATAATTCTTTACGATGTATATATTTTAACTAAAATATTTACATATTTCGATTTGCTTCAATTTCTGACATCGTTGCTCCTTTTCGTTTCTATCTGATTTATCTGCTTTGTGAATGTTGCATATAATTTTTTAATCTGACTTCTGCATCTGATCTGATTTATGAAACTATATTGTCGAAGACAATTTTTGTATATGGTTTTCAATCTGTGATATAAATTTTGTCATGAAACAGCAACACTGCAGGCGTACAAATCTTTAATAAAATAACTTATTCTTGTTGTTACTGTTAATTTAAATATCGACTAATAAAAACTTTGATTTAATTAGTGTTTAAAACATCAATTAATCTCTTGATATTTGACATAAAAAACTTATTTGTCAAATGTTTAACTGGCTTAAATTTAGTCAGGTTTGCACTGATAAAATATCTTGCTCAGAACATCAATGTTTCGTTGATGATATTGCAGGGATGAGTTTATCCAGGTTTGCAACTAAAGTGCATTTAGAATAGTTAGCCATATTTTACACAAAAAGTATTTGGATTACAAAAACGCTGGATTTACCACATTACTGCAACGAGATAAAAAATCATATGGGATCATTTAAAATAGTTATATGAATGGTTTTGTCTCCTTTTCACTCATTGATTTATAGTTAGCTGCATTTGATATTCTCGATCATTTGGTTTAATAAGTATTTTCATTTTCAAACAGTTTGTAATACTTTTAACATTGCAGACTAACAACGCATATGTAAGTTACTTTGGTTTTTAGTATTGGTAAGTTATTTGTTGAAATGTTTATCTCAAAGCAAAGAAAAAAATATTCATCTTATTTTTTATCTTGCATATATGTAGTAAGTTCATTACTCAGTTGTTGATACTTAATTAAGTATTTTTCATTCTAGATCAATTTTTGATATTTTAGATATAAATAATCAAGGAAATTATTTTAGTTTTTAATGCAAGTATTTTTTTGTTGAAATGATTAAGATAATCAAATTGGAAAAAAATGCAAACTATTGGTGACCGTTCAATACTGTATTTGTCAGAAGTTCAAAATTATACATGTTACATCAAAAATTTACAATCTGCATGTATTTCCTTATCATGATGGGGTCTGTAGTATATGTTTATATTCAACTTTTATGTAATGCAGAAATTGCAACAAGTAAGTTGTTAAGTAGTTTCTAGAGTGGTAAGGTTTTGAGGTAAACTTTGATTTGTTCAATTTTCAAAGTGAATTTAAATAAAAATTTACTTGGATTGTTGTTTTTTAGTCCTTTATCTACCGCATCAAACTATCCTTCTAGCCTAGACCATGCATTATTGTAACAACCCTAAATTTTTACTATATATATAAATTTGACTTTATTTCATTTTGAAATTATTGTAAATTTGTTTTAGTTATGTGATATCATTTCTATACATTTTTAAAATGATAATATAATTTTTCCAAAATTTACTGTATTTATTTCCTATTTTTAAAGGTTGTTTTCTAATTTTCTACCATTTTCTTCATTTTAAATTTCTTTATTTTATTTTAAATTTTTTTTATTTGTGAAAATTCATTTCTAAATATTTTTAAAATAATAATATAATTTTTCCCAAAATTACTGTGTTGGTTTCCTTTTTTTAAGGGATGTTTCCTATTTTCTGCTATTTTCTGCATTAAAATTTTATATTTAAATTAAATTTTAAATATTTATTTTGTGAATATATTTGTATTTTATGTTATTATTTATGTTTAAAAATACTTTACAAGCTTATACGAATTTTCTAAAAATTATTTCATTTAACTTCAAATTTTGCTAGTCTAATTCACTGTTTTAACTATTTTCCTTAATTTTACTTTACATAATTGATAAATATTATATATATTTGTATATTTGTTAAAAATTTCGAAGTCTTATCTGATAGTATTATTATTTCAGCTACATAAATTTATATAGATAATAAAAGGTAAATTGAAAGGGTTTGTGACCTTTTGTTTCCTATGGCTTTTGATTTTCCTACCTTTTCACATTTTAACTTACTTTTGCCATCAATTAGCCATAACTACTCACATAATTCAGCTGCCTACCTCCATTCTTCATTCACGTACATCTTTTTCCTCCTTCTTGAAAATAATTTCGGCCTCCTCTTGATTGAGAAGTTTGGTAAAATTCTAATTCCTTTTATCTTCTTTTGTTCACTTATGTTGATTTTTCTAATTTGATTTTGCACTTGCTTCACCTCATGTAGGTTCAACCATGCCACCTTGCTGCCTAGCCGCCTCCACCACCTGATGACACACCACCAGCACCTCCTCCTCACCAGCCACCCAAGCCATGAACCCCCTTGGTGATGCATATCCGCAAAAGTTTCAAAACACCCTTCATATTGACCTAGCCGAGCACTAGCTTCCACATCCACCACTTCCACCAACCATGGCCGCCCTACTCCACCACCACCACCTCTAGCACCCACGTCCACACCACCACAGTGGACCCCACTCCTCTGGCCGTGACACCTAGGGCCTTGGCCGAGCCCAATTCATGGCCCAAAACCCATGTGTATGCATGATTTTGTGTTCTTGCCTTCACCCACCTTTACACCATCACTCAAACTCATGTTAGGCCGACCTTAGCAACCCAGAACTGACCCTAAATCATTGTCTTAGACCTGTAATCTACCTCTGGCCGAGCCTATGAGATGTCGGAAGCAAGTGCAAAGCATTTCAGCTTTGTTTTATGAAGTTATTTCTAGCATCGTTTATCGTATTTTTGGTCTGATACCTTATAATTGTTATATTGTTTGTTTGATTTGTATTCAAGGGAATTAATCCTTGGCTCCTCCATTTCATATCTGTATCGTGCTTTTGTGCTTGTGTAGATCCCGTTGTGCAATTCGTCGTTTTGTCATCAGCTCAAAACAGTGAGTAAATCTCACCAGACTAATATGTACTTATATAATGATAAACTGACATCACCTGAATCTGTAAATGCATATCATCCTGTTATAACTGCTATATTATATTAATATGAAGTTCACACCTATATCTACACTTGTTATACCATATGTTACTGTTATTTCATGCTATTCTGTTATTTTCATCAGTTTATCACACTGCAAGTTCCCTGTAGACTAGAATCACTATGGGTTGAAATGATACATACCCGAACGGAATTTAGAATAGGAGAAAATCGTTATGGGCTGAAATGATAGGCCTAAATGATTTTCAATTATTTTCATTTACTTGGGATTGCGGGTTTGAAATGATCAAACCCGGTTTTCTTTGTAATTACGGGTTGAAATGATATATTACCCGTATCACTTCATCTGGGCTAGAAAAGGAAATACAGACCCGTTGTTAAAATATGTTTTTCTAAAAATTTTAAATTATTTTAGAAATGTAAATATTATAATATTTTGATTTAAATTTGATTAAAATTGATTTTTGTAAAGCGTTATTGATTTCTGAAATTTATAAGTGAAATAAATAAATGGTAAAGTTAGAAAATCTGAAATGTAAGTTATTTTGGAAACTAGAATTTGGTGATAAATGGAATTTAAATTAAATATGAAAATATGATAAATTTATGATATTTTGAATTGAATGAATTTAAAAATGATTTTATAATATATCAATGATTTTTGAATAAAGTTAAAATGTGAAATGAATGAATATTTAGGTTGAAATTTGGAAATATAACTAAAATTGGAAATTTATGAATTTGGCTTAAAAGTGAATTTTAAGTTAAGTAAATAAAAATGAAATTAAGTTATATTTGAAAATTTTAAACTTAAATGTTAAGTTAAATTTAATATAATGAAGTTAAAATTTAATGTTGGAATTTAATAAGTGAATTATTATTAAATTTTGATTTTTGAATGGAGATTTAACTTTATAAAATCATGAATATAAGGGTATTTGAATGACTGTTTTAAAAGTGAAATTATATGATTTTATAAGCTAAAAATTATTTAAATAAAAATATAATTGTTTGTGAAATTATATTGAATACTTGAAGTTAATTAACTGCATTTCTGAAATGCTATTAATTCTAATGTAAATGATAATACAGCATTTGTAAATGCTGTAGTTGATAATAATGAACCAAATGGCTAAGTTTAATTAAAGTTTATTATAGCATTTTTGTAAATGCTATAATTGTTGAATTTAACTAAGTTTTATTTGAAACTAATGTAACCCTATTACAGCATTTTTAAATGCTATCTTTTGTTAAATTGAACTGTTTTGAATGTAACTTTCCGTAGCAATTTCTAAATGCTGCGAAAGTTGAATTTTCATCTGTTTTAATAAATTAAGTTAATAAATGAATTTTGAAAGACTAAAATTTTGTAAATATAATAATTTAATTATTAAATATAATAACTTCATTTTTATGATTTAAAATGAAGTAATTTGTTTTGAAATATAAACTATTTTGAAATGTGTTTTGTAATGGTATTTAAATTAAATAAAAATGAATGTGGTTTGGAAGATATTATATTTTTGATATTTTGAAATGGATTTTGAATGATATTGAATTTTGAAATGACATTTGAGTTTGAAGTATAAAATACCATTTTGAAATTTTAACCATGGGATGTAAAATTTATAGTTTAACTGATTCTTAAAGGATGGGCGATCCCAAACATCCTTTAAGTTATTGTGCATTTCTACTACAGTTCACTTGAGTTAGTTTACATTATATAAGTATATATTGTCCTGACTCAAGTGTTTTATGTTTTACTTTACGCTCGGGTCAGCCTGAGTATTTACAGCTTAGCTTTGGATTTCTTTCTGGAGCTAGGAATTGCTGGAGATTCTGCTTGTCTAGTTATCTATCCCTTCAGTTTCAGTTGTTCTATTTCAGCTTTGGTATTGATAAACTGCTATGTAATTGAGATTTCTATTGTATATGTTTTTCAGACTGATATTATGTATTATGTTTTGAGAGTTTGTTATAGTAGCTTCATGAACTACTATGGTATTTTAATTTCCGCTGCGAGTTATTCTGATATTTCTGTGTCCGTGATTCTGTGATTGTACTTCATTTGCTCCATATTTATTTACAACACGGTATTTTGACCAATTCAAGTTCGACATGTGCGGATGCGAATGGCTGAAAATATCGGGTTGTTACAGTTGGTATCAGAGCTTTGGTTTTTAGGCAAACCTTAGCCTGCGGAGCAAAAACTCATTAGAGATAGGGTAGAAATACCCTAGAATGAGTGAAATCAATCTCAGGATCCTTTCTTTATGAGAGAACGTATTTTCGAAGTATAAAATGATTTTTAAAAGATTTTTAAAAGATTTTCAAAGTTTGGTATAAAAATGTTCTTATTTCGAAATCAAGATTTTCTAAACTTCATCTCTTCGTTATCCATCTTGTTAGAAATCTTTTGGTTAAGATTCTTATCGACTAGGATTCCTTGAACTTTGGAACACTCCCACTTGTTCTGGAATCCAGTCTTGTTTTCCTCATTTTTCCTTTTAATTTTGGAGCATTCGTAACTCTACTTTGGAATGACCTCTCTAAAGAGCGATGATTCCGTAAATCTTTGAATGATTGTAAAGGGATGAAACTCCTTTACAATTGGCATTGATTCACTGAAGATTTTTGTATCCTCAGATGTCGATGCTATCTATCTCCTGCTCTACCCGGATTCTATCTCTAGCGATCGAAGGTCGATTTGCCTTAGATTTCCGTATTGATTATATTCCTAAAGTCTCGGTTGACCGGTTAAGTTCGCCCGCGATTTATATAGGCTTATCTATCCTCTATTTGGTAATTAAATTATCTCATCTTCGTTTGAGTTTATCTTCGAACTAGAATTCTATTTGATTAGAGTCCCTCTAATTTTGAATCTTTGTTTGTTTGAAATCCTTCCCTGAATCATCCTTTGGAAATTTGTATTTGGTTGTATTTTGAAATTGTGCATACATCGAAATTATTAAGGATGGCCATATTTTTATATATAAAAGTGAAATGTTTTTGATAAGGATTATATACCTTTCAAAAATGAAAATTTGAAATTTCGAAAGAATTTGAAAATTTGAAAATTTTACAAGAACTTGATTTATACAAAAATGATTTATAACTGAAGGGTTTTGAATTTGAATTTCGAGGAATCGAATTCCGCTATTTTGAAATCGGTTTTAAGATTTTGGAAATTATATATAGTAATATGATTTAAAGATATATATAAATATATTTCAAATAAGAAATGTTTCAAATGTATTCGAATGAATTTCAATGATTTCGAAGGAATTTCAAAGAAGTTTTTCAAAGATAATTGAAGTCCAGAACTCACTTATGTCGCTGGAAAATATTTTCGGTGATGAATGCATGCATCATCGACATTGATTTTCGAGTTTCTGAGTGAGAGAGAGGCCACTCTAGTAGTTTTGCTCTGCGAGTGATTTTGTGAAACCAATTTTGATTTCAGATTTCGAAGTATGGTTTGATATTCGAAAGATAGATCTGTATGTATATATATTTGAAAAGATTTAAAGTAAGCCGGTGTTCAGTTCTCGAGTTTCAGATTTTGAAACCTAACTTTTGAAATTGATTTACTGATTTAGTGTTGATTTTCAACTCTTGGATTGAAAATATGACTTCTTCGACTACTTTAAGATTCGAGCACTTCCAAATCAAGGTTAATTTTTCAAAGCTAAATTTTTTGAAAGGTATAAGGTATTTGATAAAGAATATAAGTTTAGTTTGTATGTTTCAAGTATGAAATAATATGGTTTTTTATAAGTTGAAACTGTTTTGTTAAGTAAATAAATAAGACTATTTTGAATTATACTAATATGAAATTTAGTTTTGAAACGTTTTGGATAAAAATTAGTCTTCAAATGTTTGAGAAAATTTTGGTTTTAAATGTTTTAACTTAGTAACATCTTTATAAAACTATTTATTTAACAAGTTGGAATAGATACATAAATTGTACGTACGTTGTTTTATTCGCATAATTAATTTGATCCCAGTTTGAGTACACAAGTTCGAGGTGAATTACACCATTTCGTGTTAGGATTTTTCATTTGATTCTTGATGGCGAACATTTGATATGGATTTTGGGCTTGATTCTAGAATTCTCTATCATAGTATATCGCTATGCAAGGAGACTGATGGCTTCTAGTCAAGAAACCATATCGAAGTCCGCATTAGGGAAGTCGAATGGACAATACTAGTTCGAAAGCGAACTTGTGTGATCAAGCGAGCGATTGAATGTAATGTTGCGAAATAATGACATATGTAAGTAATAATGAAGTAAAATTTGAGATATATAAAATTATGAAATTAAGTTTTGAAATATGGTATATTTAAGCCTTGAAACATATTTAAGATTTAATAGTTTATTTTGTAAATCAAATCTATATTTGAAATTGATAATATTTGAAATGGTTTTGTTGGAAAACTAAATTGAAACTGATGGTTTGAATTGAATTAAAATTGAAAATTTTAGATTTTGGTTTAATTGAAAAAAAAATTGAAATGTAAAGAATTAAGGGCATGTTTTATGATTTCAAATGCATGATTTCTAAATGTTATGATTTTCAAAGTGTAATGATTTCAAGTATTTTAGTTTCGAAACATTCATAACTTTGAAAGTATTATGACTTTTGAAGTGAATACATGTCTGAAATAGAAATGGATTTATTTGACCTAAATTTTGTTGATTTGGAAATTTGGATTATTTTCTAAACCTATTGTTTTAAGAAATTTTGAAACTGAATATGTATAACTTGAAAGAAATGATTTGGTGACATCATATATGATTTTAAAATTTATTTGATATCGAAATGGTTTGAAATTTAGAATCTTGTTTTATTAAATACTTGATTTGGGAGCTATCGAACTTATATAAAAATGATTTGTATAAGTAAACTGTTGAATTGGAACTGTTGATTTGAAAGGGTGCCCAATTTTGAAAAGTGAAATATTATATAATCGAAATCTATATAAGTGTGATTTGATATACTAGTATTTTGAAAAGTATTTGATTTGAAATGAAATCTTATATAAAATAGACTTTATATAAGTATGATATTTGAAAGTGATTTTGAAAGGTACTATATGATACATATTTTCGAAGTAAAGATATGGAAAGTGCCTTCTGCTTGATATCCGCTTTGTGGCCACACTGTGGATTCATTCTATCGATATTATTCTCTCTCTTTGATTTGGGTTTTCTGGATATGATACTCGAGTGTCCATCGAATTCCATGGCGATCTCCATGGTCTTATGATCGCGACTGAATAGCGCAACTGCCTGGCTAAGCTGGCCTAGGGGTACGGATTGTTTCCTGGGGGATTCAGGCGTAACCATTATGTATCCTGCACTCTATGTAGGTCGCATTAGTAGCGCAAATGCCTGGCTGAGCTGGCCTGGGGGTACAGATTGTTTCCTGGGGGATCCAGGCGTAACCATTGTGTATCCTTCATTCTACTCGTCATCATGGCGTAACTCGCAGGACTGAGAAAGCTTACGGATACGGATTGTTTCCTAGGGGATCCAGGCGTAACCATTGTGTATCTACGATCCATGGTTAGACAACTGTTTCGGTTTGGTTGATTTGATTGGATTGTACTTTCCATTTCTGTTTTTTTTAAAAAGAGTTTTCTAGTATTTTCATTGGGTGTTGAAACAAGTCTACTAAATACCTGGAGAAGTCTAGCTTTGCGCCTGATCAACGCACTGCCGGAATCTACAGGAACGAGGATAAACTTGTTAAGACATCGAGTTATAAAAGTATTTTGATAAAAGCATCTTGATAAAGCACTATATAAAGAATATTTTGGTCAGTTATTTTCCCTTCTAAAAATTTAAATGTTTTAAATATTGTTTACCTTGAACCATCAGATTTGAATCAAATGACTATTCATCATACTAAATTTTTTTTTTATTAAATTGAAATGTATAATGGTTCATCCTTGTCTTTCAACCTGCTTTACCTCCTAGCTATCTTTTTTTCCCTGCCTTCTTTCGAGGATGTATTCCAACCTATTTCTCTTTCTTGTTGTTTCTCTGCTTCCTTCCTTTTCGAGGACGAAAATATTTGAGTGGGGGAGAGTGTAATATATATTTAAATTTGACTTTATTTCATTTTGAAATTATTGTAAATTTGTTTTAATTGTGTGATATCATTTCTATACATTTTTAAAATGATAATATAATTTTTCCAAAATTTACTGTATTTATTTCCTATTTTTAAAGGTTGTTTTCTAATTTTCTACCATTTTCTTCATTTTAAATTTATTTATTTTATTTTAATTTTTTTTATTTTTGAAAATTCATCTCTAAATATTTTTAAAATAATAATATAATTTTTCCAAAAATTACTGTGTTGATTTCCTATTTTTAAGGGATGTTTCCCATTTTCTGCTATTTTCTGCATTAAAATTTTATATTTAAATTAAATTTTAAATATTTATTTTGTGAATATATTTGTATTTTATGTTATTATTTATGTTTAAAAATACTTTACAAGCTTATATGAATTTTCTAAAAATTATTTCATTTAACTTCAAATTTTGCTAGTCTAGTTCACTGTTTTAACTATTTTCCTTAATTTTACTTTACATAATTGATAAATATTATATATATTTGTATATTTGTTAAAAATTTCGAAGTATTATCTGATAGTATTATTATTTCAGCTACATAAATTTATATAGATAATAAAAGGTAAATTGAAAGGGTTTGTGACCTTTTGTTTCCTATGGCTTTTGATTTTCCCACCTTTTCACATTTTAACTTAATTTTGCCATCAATTAGCCATAACTACTCGCATAATTCAGCTGCCTACCTCCATTCTTCATTCACGTACATCATTTTCCTCCTTCCTGAAAAAAATTTCGGCCTCCTCTTGATTGAGAAGTTTGGTAAAATTCTATTTCCTTTTATCTTCTTTTTTTCACTTATGTTGATTTTTCTAGTTTGATTTTGCACTTGCTTCACCTCATGTAGGTTCAACCATGCCACCTTGCTTCCTAGCCGCCTCCACCACCTGATGACACACCACTAGTACCTCCTCCTCACTAGCCACCCAAGCCATGAACCCCCTTGGTGATGCATATCTGCAAAAGTTTCAAAACACCCTTCATATTGACCTAGCCGAGCACTAGCTTCCACATCCACCACTTCCACCAACCATGGCCGCCCCTACTCTACCACCACCACCTCCAGCACCTCTAGCACCCACGGCCACACCACCATAGTGGACCCCACTCCTCTGGCCGTGACACCTAGGGCCTTGGCCGAGCCCAATTCATGGCCCAAAACCCATGTGTATGTATGATTTTGTGTTCTTGCCTTCACCCACCTTTACACCATCACTCAAACTCACGTTAGGCCGACCTTAGCGACCCAGACCTGACCCTAAATCATTGTCTTAGACTTGTACTCTCCCTCTGGCCAAGCCTATGAGATGTCGGAAGCAAGTGCAAAGCATTTCAGCTTTGTTTTATGAAGTTATTTCTAGCATCGTTTATCGTATTTTTGGTCTGATACCTTATAATTGTTATATTGTTTGTTTGATTTGTATTCAAGGGAATTAATCCTTGGCTCCTCCATTTCGTATCTGTATCGTGCTTTTATGCTTGTGTAGATTCCGTTGTGCAATTCGTCGTTTTGTCATCAGCTCAAAACAGTGAGTAAATCTCACCAGACTAATATGTACTTATATAGTGATAAACTGACATCACCTGAATCTGTAAATGCATATCATCCTGTTATAACTGCTATATTGTATTCATATGAAGTTCACACCTATATTTACACTTGTTATACCATATGTTACTGTTATTTCATGCTATTATGTTATTTTCATCAGTTTATCACACTGCAAGTTCCATGTAGACTAGAATCACTATGGGTTGAAATGATACATACCCGAACGGAATTTAGAATAGGAGAAAATCGTTATGGGCTGAAATGATAGGCCTGAATGATTTTCAGTTATTTTCTTTTACTTGGGATTGCGAGTTTGAAATGATCAAACCCGGTTTTCTTTGTAAATTACGGGTTGAAATGATATATTACCCGTATCACTTCATCTAGGCTGGAAAATGAAATACAGACCCGTTGTTAAAATATGTTTTTCTAAAAAATTTAAATTATTTTAGAAATGTAAATATTATAATATTTTGATTTAAATTTGATTAAAAATTATTTTTGTAAAGCATTATTGATTTTCTGAAATTTATAAGTGAAATAAATAAATGGTAAAGTTAGAAAATCTGAAATGTAAGTTATTTTGGAAACTAGAATTTGGTGATAAATGGAATTTAAATTAAATATGAAAATATGATAAATTTATGATATTTTGAATTGAATGAATTTAAAAATGATTTTATAATATATCAATGATTTTTGAATAAAGTTAAAATGTGAAATGAATGAATATTTAGGTTGAAATTTGGAAATATAACTAAAATTGGAAATTTATGAATTTGGCTTAAAAGTGAATTTTAAGTTAAGTAAATAAAAATGAAATTAAGTTATATTTGAAAATTTTAAACTTAAATGTTAAGTTAAATTTAATATAATGAAGTTAAAATTTAATGTTGGAATTTAATAAGTGAATTATTATTAAATTTTGATTTTTGAATGGAGATTTAACTTTATAAAATCATGAATATAAGGGTATTTGAATGGCTGTTTTAAAAGTGAAATTATATGATTTTATAAGATAAAAATGATTTAAATAAAAATATAATTGTTTGTGAAATTATATTGAATACTTGAAGTTAATTAACTGCATTTCTGAAATGCTATTAATTCTGATGTAAATGATAATACAGCATTTGTAAATGCTGTAGTTGATAATAATGAACCAAATGGCTAAGTTTAATTAAAGTTTATTATAGCATTTTTGTAAATGCTATAATTATTGAATTTAACTAAGTTTTATTTGAAACTAATGTAACCCTATTACAGCATTTTTAAATGCTATCTTTTGTTAAATTGAACTGTTTTGAATGTAACTTTCCGTAGCAATTTCTAAATGCTGCGAAAGTTGAATTTTCATCTGTTTTAATAAATTAAGTTAATAAATGAATTTAGAAAGACTAAAATTTTGTAAATTTAATAATTTAATTATTAAATATAATAACTTCATTTTTATGATTTAAAATGAAGTAATTTGTTTTGAAATATAAATTATTTTGAAATGTGTTTTGTAATGGTATTTAAATTAAATAAAAATGAATGTGGTTTGGAAGATATTATATTTTTGATATTTTGAAATGGATTTTGAATGATATTGAATTTTGAAATTACATTTGAGTTTGAAGTATAAAATACCATTTTGAAATTTTAACCACGGGATGTAAAATTTATAGTTTAACTGATTCTTAAAGGATGGGCGATCCCAAACATCCTTTAAGTTATTGTGCATTTCTACTACAGTTCACTTGAGTTAGTTTACATTATATAAGTATATATTGTCCTGACTCGAGTGTTTTGTGTTTTACTTTACGCTCGGGTCAGCCTGAGTATTTACAGCTTAGCTTTGGATTTCTTTCTGGAGCTAGGAATTGCTGGAGATTCTGCTTGTCTAGTTATCTATCCCTTCAGTTTTAGTTGTTCTATTTCAGCTTTGGTATTGATAAACTGCTATGTAATTGAGATTTCTATTGTATATGTTTTTCAGACTGATATTATGTATTATGTTTTGAGAGTTTGTTATAGTAGCTTCATGAACTACTATGGTATTTTAATTTCCGCTGCGAGTTATTCTGATATTTCTGTGTCTGTGATTCTGTGATTGTATTTCATTTGCTCCAAATTTATTTACAACATGGTATTTTGAGCAATTCAAGTCCGACATGTGCGGATGCGAATGGCTGAAAATATCGGGTTGTTACAATTATAGTACCTAAAAGGTTTGGTATCATTTTTCTTCTTATTTCGTTATCTGTTACAAGTTGTCTGTTACAATGAAAAGTATGTGATTTTAGAAATTAGGTTTGTTTATGCACATTATCTCTACCACTAATAATCCCCGAAATGGCCTTATGCTCCCCCTCAGATCTGCACGCGTGCCTCAATTTTTATTTCCCTCGATTCATAAAAGCTAATTGCTTATCCCCAAATTCATCACATTCCTAATTCAATTCCTCAAGATTCCGAATTCACTCATTCACATCATCCGATCTACTAAATTCGATTAATCTTCCTTCTGCCTCAACAATTTGCATCGCGGACCGAAACTGGATAGGCCGCCATAGATATCTCATGCTTATTATCTTCTTTTGTTTTCCTCGAAGGTACAAACCTTCATGATGTATATATTTTAATTTAAATGTTTACATATTTTGATTTGCTTCAACTTCGAACATCGTTACTCTTTTTTTTTTTATTGATCTATTTTGTGAATGTTGCACACAATTTCCCAATGCGATTTTTTGTTTAGATCCGATTTGTGAAGCTACGTTGTCGAAGATAGTTTTTACATCTTATTTTTAATCCATGTAATAAAAGTTGTTAAGAACAACAACACTGAATCCATATAGTTTTTTAATAAAATAGCATATTCGTTGTAAAAACTCATTCGTCAAATTTTTAACTGGCTTAAATTTAGTCAGGTTTGCAGTGATAAAATTTCTTTCTCAAAATACCTATATTTCCTTGATGATACTGCAGAGATGTGTTTAGCCAGGTTTGCAGCTAAAGTGCATTTAGAATAGTTAGCCATATTGTATACAAAAAGTATTTGGAATACAAAAATGCCAGACTTACCACAATACCGTACGGAGATAAAAAATCATGTGGGACCATGTAGACTTTGCATCTTCTCTTTTCCTTTTATCAACTTCCTATAGAAATTGTGATAAGCATAACATGCCTCATTTTTAGTATTAAAACTGTCGTCCTTCATGGTTGCTTCATTTGGAAAAAAAAAGTAATTAATATATCATAATTACAAAATCATTGATTTTGTCTATATGATTGAGGTTGAATTTTATGCCTGTTTTATGCTTCTTCTCCTTTTATTGAATTTAAATTCTCTATCACTGTATGTTTTTATTTTCTCAACAGAAATATAAATTCCATAGTCATTTCATGTGTTTCCATTATTTTATGTTAGTGACACTAGATATGTTTGTACTGATAGTGGACAAATTAATTTGGATTAGTATAACCACTAATATTAGTTTGAATGTTGGAAAACAGTAAAAAAAAATGAAAGCATCTTCTTACAGTCCTTTCTAAATGCATGATGGATACATTTAGTTTAGTTGTTGCATAAGCAACACTAATTTATTAATTTTTTATTTCTTGATTTTTTTTTTAACTATTGAATCTAATGTTGGATATTTCAGACTTTGCAAAGAAAGGAGAAACCTAAATGAGATCTATTGATGAGGTCAAAAAGTTAACAAGTAACAAGGTAAAATTGCTACTTTATTTTACCTTATTGCTACAGCAATATTTATGTGAGAGTTATTTACTTTACCATTAAACTGCAAATAGTTGTGTATCTAATGTTGTGTATTGGAGCATGCCTGATAATACAAATAATTTATGGATATCTGCAAATAGTTAGTATACTTTATTTTTATTTTGGCATGACAGTGGTAAAATGAAACCATTATAAACCAGTATGCAAACTAATGATCCCAGAAAGCGAAATTTTCAAATCATATTGTTTATTTGAATACATCAATAAAAATCTTGGTTTATGTCATTGAGCTAACCCTGGCTTCTAACAAATAGCACTAAATAAAGTTCAAGCTGCTCAATCATTGATGTAGGTGTATTTATCCTTGCTGTTTTTATTCTCATTTATTTTGAGTCCTACATGAAAGTGTCTTTTGCTAACTTTTATTTTTCCTGTTGCTTTTACTATTTTCCTTAAGCGTTTGGTCAACTTCAAGCAATGGAAGCCAACGAAGTTGTTCACTTACAAAGGACAACGAATACGAATAGAATTCAACACAACCCAATGGAATCAAACTGCAGTTCTCAGTTACCACCCCGTAGAAGTCCAAGAATCCTTGAAAGAAACCAACGTCAAGCAGGAACATCTAATCAATCACCATCTTTGATACTTCGTAGAAGCCCTAGAATCATTGAGAAAGCTCAAAAACAAGCATTATTAGATGCTCAAATCAAGGTAGAAAGAAAAAGACAACGTCGATCTGAATTAAATACAGAACAAAGGGCTCAGCAATTAGAGCGTCGTAACATTTATGAGAGAACGAAAAGAAATTCAATGACAGAAGCTGGAAAAGAAGCAGAAAGAAAGAAAGTTCGCTCTAATTATCATATTAGAAAATCCAGAAGATGTGAAAAAAATATCAATGATTACGAATCACAAACAAGCACAGATAGTTCCTTTTCTTTACCTAGCACTCGGAATATTGAAGGTATTAATAAGAAAACCATTTACTATAATTCTTTATTATATATATATTAAATATAATAAAGAATATATTTGAATTTCATGTTAATAAATACTTATAAGCTTTATTTATCAATAATTTGTGTAGATCAACATATCGATGGGTCAGTGAACAATGAAGATGAACAAAACACTAATACACCATCTTTTGAACAAAGAAACATCAATAGAAACACAATACACAGAGTTACCCAACCATGTCGAAGTGCTACAGCAAGACATAATTGTGCAAGAAATTTTATAGATCATTCTGGTTTTCAAAGATTCTATTTGCCACAATCAAGAATATGCAGACATTGTCAAGCAAAAATTTTTCACCGAGAATCAAATAACTTCTGCTGTCTAAATGGAAAAATCATTTTACAATCAATTTCTTCACCCGATGAGATCTTCAATTTGTACACTGACCAATCAAATGAAGGAAAAGAATTTAGAAAAAACATACGAGCTTATAACCACATGTTTGCATTTACATCGATGGGAGTTCATGTTGATGAGAACTTGGCTACGGGTAAAGATGGAGTATACACATTTCGAGCTCAAGGAAGCATCTATCATAAAATAGGCAATTTGGTACCTACATCTGATAATCGTCCAAGATTCCTACAACTTTATATTTACGATACAGAGAATGAAATTGATAGCCGATTGGCTGAAAATAATACTTTGAGTCGAGGTATCGTAGAGAAATTACAAAAAACTCTTAGTACACATAATAGATTTGCAGTTGTATTTCGACAACTTGGACAAAAACCAAATATCCAACATTGTAAATTGGTCATAAAAGAACAATCTTCAAATCAAAAACAATATACTCTCCCAACTTCTTCACAAGTTGCTGGAATTTGGGTAGAAGGAGCTGAAAATGAAGAAATCCATGAAAGAGATATTGTAGTTGAGACAAACTATGGACAACTCATAACTGTTTCTGAAACAGCTGGTTATTATGATCCATTGCAATACCCACTTTTATTGCATATGGAAGTTACGGATGGGATATAAATAGTCAGGATGAAAATGGAAATAAATTTTCTTGTCGTGAGTATTATGCTAATATTCTACGGGTATATACAATTTAATATATAACACATTTTATATATTTATATTTTTTATTTCTTAACATTCATCAATATGTAATGTTCTTTTATAGATTCGAGAAAATGATAAATCGCTTTTTCTTCGAGGTGGACGATTGTTTCAACAATACGTGGTTTATAACTATGTTAAGATAGATACCAGCAGGCTAAGATGGTATAGGAGTAATCAAAAAACCATCAGAGCTGAAATGTATCAAGGATTACAAGATGCTTTAAACGCTGGGGAAAATGATGCAAGTGCGTAGTTTGTGAATTTGAAAACCCGCTCTTATATTAAGTACATTTTTATACCTTTATCTAATTAAATTTCATATTTATGAAGTTTTCAACAAATTCTCTTATTTAGGTAATGTTGGAACACGAACAATACTACCTTCTTCTTATATTGGTTGTCCACGTGATATGTACCAACGATATCAAGATGCAATGGCTTTAGTACATAAGTATGGCAAACCCGATTTATTCATTACAATGACATACAATCCACTTTGGGATGAAATTGTTAGCGAATTGCTACCCGGTCAAGACCCTCAAGATAGACCAGATTTGACAACAAGGATATTTCGTGCAAAATACGAGGAATTAAAAAAAGATATTTTTACTGAAGGAGCACTTGGAAAAGTAGCTGCTCATGTCCATGTAATTGAATTTCAAAAAAGAGGTTTACCACATGTTCATATGCTAATTATCTTCAAAGATGAAGACAAATTAACCAACCCAGATGAATATGATGAAATTGTTAGAGCAGAAATACCCGATTCTAACGAAGAATCAGAATTACATGTGGCAGTAATGAAGTGAATGATTCATGGACATGTGGTACTCAAAATCGAAATTGTCCTTGCATGAAAAATGGTAGTTGCAAAAGAGAGTAAAAATGGTAGTTGCAAAAGAGAGTATCCAAAACAATTTTCAAATGTAACTATTCAAGGCACAGATTCACACCCAATTTACAGAAGACGCGATACTGGAAAATCTATTCCTATTGATAGAAATGAAAAGTTGATGGTAGATAACAGATGGGTTGTCCCTTACAATCCTTGGTTACTATGCAAATATAACTGTCACATTAATGTAGGGATATGTAGTAGCATAAAAAGCATCAAATATCTTTACAAATATATCTACAAAGGTCCAGACCGCGTTTCAATGCAAGTTCGACCTGGACCTAACTATGATGAGATTCAACAATTTATAGATGCAAGGTGGATTTTTGCTCCAGAAGCATTATGGATGATTTTTAGGTTCTCTCTTACCAAGATATATCCATCAGTTGAACGTCTTCAAATACATCTTCCAAATAAACAAAGTGTTATGTTTTCCAATGATCAAACCATCAATGAAGTTTTGGCTGATGAAAGCAACCTACACACAATGCTGACAGAGTTTTTCTATACAAATTCAATTGATGAACAAGCAAGGCAACTTTTACATCGTGAATTTCCAGAGCACTATTGTTTGATTAAAAATGAAAAAAAATGGAAAAGAAGAGTATCTAATATAAGGGTGATTGGTAGAATATACACAGTCCTACCTACGGAAGGAGAACGTTTTTTCTTGAGAATACTTTTGAATCATATTAGGGGACCGACTTCTTTTAATGATTTACTTACAATTGACGAAGTTAGAAGTCGAACATTCAAAGAAGTTGCTGAGAAAAGAGGGCTTTTAGAAAACGATGACAGCATTAAAGAATGTTTGACTGAAGCCTCAAGTACAAAGATGCCAATTTCGTTAAGAGCATTATTTGTTACTATCTTGGTTTTCTGCAATCCATCAGGTGTGCGAAGGTTATGGGATGAGTTTTTCGATCATATGGTAGAAGATTACCGAAATTCAAGTATTACTAACCAAATGCTTCTAACAAATCGTCTTTTGAAAGATTTAGACATGTTACTTCTGCAACACAATAAAAGCACAGCGGATTATGATTTACCAAATATCTCAAGAGCATATGATTGTGATAAAATTTCAGAGCTAATAGAAGAAGAGTTAGCAATTCCTATTTCCAAGGATGATTTACTAGCTATTCAAAAATTAAATGAGGAACAATTGAAGGTCTACAATACAATTATGAATGCAATTGTAAAAAAAGAAAAAGGTTTGTTTTTTATAGATGGTCCTGGAGGGACGGGAAAAACATATTTATACCGTGCTATTCTGTCAACAGTTAGAAAAGATGGTGGCATTGCAATTGCAACAGCTACATCTGGTACCGCTGCAACTATACTACTTGGTGGAAGAACTGCACATTCAAGATTTAAACTTCCATTACAACCAAAACCGACATCAACATGCTCAATAAGAAAACAGTCAAAATTAGCAAAACATTTAAAACAATCGACTGTTCTTATGTGGGATGAAGCTACAATGGTACATCGTTATGCTTTTGAGGCATTTGATAGAACTATGAGAGATATAATGGATGTAGATGAACCATTTGGAGGTAAAATCCTTATTATGGGAGGAGATTTTCAACAAGTATTGCCAGTTGTGCCTAAAGCTACAAGAAATGAAGCGATTAATGCATGCATCATTAAATCACTTTTATGGGAAAAATTTAAAATTTTGCATTTAAAAAAAAACATGCGAGCAACAAATGATATCGCATATTCAAAATTTCTAATTCAAATTGGAGATGGTACCGAACCTTCAACCAATGAAGAAATGATTCCACTACCAACAAATATGGTCATAACATCAAAAAATGATGTTAATCCACTGTCAAAGTTGATAGATACAATTTTTCCCAACTTATCAGAAAATGCATTCGACAAAGAGTACATAGGTAATAGAGCATTAATTACACCACTAAATGAATACGTCGACAAGCTCAATGAACATGTGCTCAATATATTTCCTGGAAATGAAATCATTTACTATTCATATGATGCTGTAGAAGACGATGCTCGCAACTTATACCAACAAGAATTTCTAAACTCAATCACTCCTGGCGGGCTACCTACACATTGTTTAAAATTGAAGCTTGGAGCACCTATAATGTTGTTAAGAAATTTGAATCCGAAAATTGGATTATGCAATGGAACGAGGCTTATATGTAAGCAACTCAATAAAAATTGCATTGATGCTGAAATTATCACTAGACATTATGTTGGTACTAGAGTTTTCATTCCAAGAATCCCAATAAAGCCACCTGAAAATTTGAATTTACCATTTGCGTTAATACGGAAACAATTTCCAATTCGTTTGTGTTTCGCCTTCACTATAAATAAGGAACAAGGGCAAACGATAAAAAATACCGGTATTTTTCTACCTGAGCATGTATTTGGTCATGGACAACTATATGTGGCACTTTCACGAGGAGTTTCAAGCGCTAATACCAAAGTGTTGGTAGAAAAGGGACATGTTGTTGGACGAACCGGAACTTTGACTAAAATGTTGTCTACAAAGAAGTTTTACTGACTGGTTAGGAATAAAGATACTTAATTTGATCTTCATCTACATACAGCATCAAATTTTCAAGGTACATCCTCACTGTATTTACCTCTTCTTTTATGCTACCTACAGGTGAATCTATAGTATATATGGAATAGAGAAATTTCATTTAAACATTTCCACAGCTTCTAGAATTTTCTGTGCCTTTTGAATCTATAGTATATATGGAATAGAGAAATTTAAGTATGTTGCTTTTCTTTAAAATTATGTGAATGAAGGCCATGTAAAAAGAAAATCGCAAGTCCAGTGTATCTAAAATCATTTAAATTTAAAATGAGCGTTTCAGCTTAGTTTTATCAGAGCGTAAACTCAGTTAATACCAAGCTTAAACTCAGTTAAAATTGAGTAAGTTAACTCAGTTTAACAATGATTTTTAACTCAGTTTAACAATGGTTTTTAACTTAGTTTAACAGAGGTTTTTAACAATGTAAAACCGAGTTTGAACCCTGTTTTAAAACTGAGTTTGAACCCAGTTAGAGTTTGAACCCATTTTTAAAACTAAGTTTTTTTAAACTCGGTTTTAACAAAGTTCGTACCCAGTTTTTAAAGTGAGTTCGAAAAGGGTCTTCAAGCTCGCAGACTTGATGGTGGTGTTAAGTTGGCTGAAAGGAAAAGACAAGTAAAGCTTTGCTAATACTTTTTTTTTCTTGATATAATTACAAGTTTATCTCCACACAATCCAACTCTTTATGATTTCGATTTTCTTTATTTTTTACATTTAAGATGGATGAGTTCAATGACTTCAACAACAATATCAGTGTATTTCTTCTCAGCATCTGAGCTGGTGGGTTGGGTATTAATCTTACCGCTGCTGATACATGCAATGTCTATGACAGTGAATGGGTGATCAATCTAATCAACTGAAGTCAGCCGCACTTCTTTCCCTTTTTAATATATCATGATTTTTGTATATAGAATCCTCAAATGGATCTGCAAGCAATGGATACATGTCACAGCATAAGGAAAACTCGTCTAATGCATGTGTACAAGCTCACAACTTCTCACAATGTTGAGGTATTCAGTATCTACCATTCTTCTAAGAAAACTTCATAAGAATTTATGGTTAATAATTCATTCTTTTTTGTACTAGGGACGAATCATCAAGAAAGCACTTGGAAAGCTGAAATTAGAACATGTGGTTATCACCGAAGGGCAGTTTCTGCAAGATAGGTTGAAGAATTCTTTGACAGAAGCCTACTGCTTCTTCATAGGCAGCAGAACTACTTCTTTTCAACGTGCTGCTGCTTTGTAGCAGCAACCATTTTTCACTTAGTATGGAATTAAACCAACATTAATCTATTCTAGAATTGGTTGCATGCTTATATTTTATAGTAATTACGGACACACAGATGTATACTCACATACATATTGATACTAATTGGATAATAAACTAATGATAATTTTAATTAATGTTCATTTAACATTCAGATTTGAACTAAAATTTATTTATTTATTCAGCAGGAACTATACATTTATTATTGCACAATCTTGCTTAAATCAACTGAATTTAATTAGTAGGGTTACTTTCCCACCGTTTTGTAACTTTTCATCATTCATTTAAACTGAAATCAGTTCTATATTAACACTGTTGTAAAATTTTAAAATATTCATTATTAGGGATTGGTTGTAATTCTCGGTGTTTGGTTATCAAATTTGTGCAGGCTTTGTAGAAGTAAATTTGAGCAACTGTTGTGATTCAGGTCACTATAATAACCTAACTTCTTCTTGATTTAGGAAGATGGTGTCTTGCTCTCAAAAGGATTGGTGATATTAGGATTGAATTGATAAGTGAGCATTTAAAATCCTTATTTCTTTCACATTTGGCCTAATTTTGCTTACATATGATAATATTTTGTGTTATAAAATTGTCTAGCGATTTCTGCACTCATAAAATTGCAACTGATAAATTTTATGGCAACAATTCATGCCACTGGCATAGGTTGACTGTACTTATGGAGAAGGAATCAATATTATGCCTTGGTTTAATTTATGCCGGCTTGATGATTTTTGAGTATTTATTTGCTTTATAATTATCGATAACTTTTTTATACACTTTTTAGGAGACATGTATAATTGCTTGATTGTTGTAACAGATGAATTCACAATGTAATTTTCTTCACCGCTAGAATAGTGAAAAAGATGCGGTGTGTAACGATTGCGATTTTTCGTTGCCGAAAAACCGAAATGTTAGGGTTTAAGAAAAAGAAAAGAAGTAGAAGAAGAGATAAGAAGAAAGAAAATAGAACAGGACAGAAAACAATAACAGAACAACATCAGAATCTCATAATTCGCAGCGGAACAACATATAATAGATAAATGAATAATCTTTAAACAAAGAACTATATCAGTTATTACATTACATTTCATTACATCAGAGTGTACAACAACAAACAATGCAGCGGAAAAAGAAGTACTATATACTAGTAAATACGTCATGCCATCCAACTTGCCTCCAGCAACTCCTGAATTCCAGAATATCCTGATAAACCTTAACTCTTGACTGCCCATGTGGAAATTGGTGGGCACCCAGAGTTTAGGAAGGAAAACAATAAAATCCGAGTCAGTCATGTGACTGGTGTGAGAACTCAAAACAGTTTATTTTTCTTTAAAATCAAATAGAGGAATATTTTTAAGGTCAATTCGAAATGCTTTTAAAAATTAGACTACCATAAGACCTCCCACCACACACACAATGCAAACGCAGGCTTGGAGGAGATTTCTTCTTATGTTAGTCAAAGATGCTTACTACGCAAAATCAAATCAATTTTGATATTATTATTAGTGCATAGTGTGGAAGACATTTCGAAAGTAGAATATAAATCTTAGCCAGCATAGGTACCATTATATTATGCCTACTATAGCTACCATATTAGATGGCAGGTTCTACAACTAAAACCGTACAAGTCTCGTATTGTTTCTTTGGATTTCCAACAAATGGTCAGGCCAAGGAACTTCCCATTGCCACATGAGAACGCCTCTGGAAGGACGTCCCCGAGAACCAAACCGGATCTCTGCCAACACAAGGCCGGGTTACCCCTAACTGGGTAACTACTGACACGAGTATGCCATCCCTCGGTCCTTTGGGACCTTTAACCGAGCGCTCGTCATCAACATCACACAATCATAAATAAAGTGTTTCAACATGAGTAAGTATACGGGCTCCATACCATGATACCACCCTTTTCCAGAAGGAAATGCACATACCCTAAAGGGAGCTACCCCTCATAACCTTGCTGCATCTTTCCTGTTTTGACCATTCTGGGGTGTGAGGCTCGACGAAGTCTCGTCCACAAAGCCACGCTTTATACAAAAGCCATGCTTTGGGTCAACAAATGATCATAGAAATGATCACAAAGATAAACGATCAAACAAATGATCCTATCACAAATAATCAACACAATGATCATTTCACAGCAACACTCAGCATGTCACATTACCAAATTGGGAATATATTGCTGATAACCTTCAACTATATAACCTCTGAGCTCGTACGTCTCAGAGAAGGGTGTTAAGCTAAGAGAATAAATTCTCCGCCACCAACAGAAATATATTTGAAAGAAATCAGCTTTATATCTCAATTTGTAATGTCAGACATACTATCCATACAAGTCTGTTCCGGGATCGAACAAAACCGAAGGCACTTACAACGAAGTCCTTGCAATCCGGATAATCTCTAATCACGTCTGGATTTCCCATCACATATGGAGATCTCTATACCGGGGATCAGCCAGTGCAGAGACAATCAACAAGAAACCCTTTCGTTTTCGAAAATATCCGGTCTTCAACACCGGTCTTCAAATGCAATTCATAACGACGTATCACATATTCGGAATGGGCTATACGACCCAAAGGTCCTTTCCCGATTAACCCGAATAGCGCTTATTTTAGAAAAAATAAGTGTGGCATTCAATTTCAAGCAAATCACAACAAATACCTATTTAAAGGTAAATATTGATAGTCGGTTATTGAACTATCAATGGATATGCACAACATCACCAGATTCCAAATAATTTTCCAAATTATTTATTTTCCAAAAAATATATTTACAAGATATATATATAATTTCCATACTTTAAAAATAAATCGATATTTATTTTTAAACCCATTTTCCCAATTCCATTTATAAATTCCATAGTGAATTTACATCCCAAAATATTTATGAATATACGATTTCCATTCGATTTCTAATATTCATTTTCAATTTATATTCAAAAAGATAAATTCAAAATATTCATTTAATATTGGAAAACATTTCCCTACTTATTTATTTATAAGTAATTCACAAGTCTTTTTATTTTCTACACTTAGAAAATATTCAATATACTCTAATCGAAATTAAGTATATATATCATTCTTTAAGGAAATCATTCTCTTAAACATATTTATTTGGGCCAAAACGAATGTTGCGTAAAACATCGTTACGACAACCCAAAATCACTAGTATAGGGATTCGAAATTAAAATAGATATATAAATCCCAATACTATACAAAACATTTCCTTTCGAAAATCATTTACTATAACAACAGTGCTATAATCTACCATTTC
Organism: Allium cepa; assembly: GCA_030765085.1. Classification (NCBI taxonomy): domain Eukaryota; kingdom Viridiplantae; phylum Streptophyta; class Magnoliopsida; order Asparagales; family Amaryllidaceae; genus Allium; species Allium cepa. Next base: position 570,417,695 of record CM060937.1, on the reverse strand, counting down.
CTTCTATTTTTCGAAAACGTCTATTTCAACAATGAATGTTGAAATCTATGGTTTCGATAGTTAATACATTTTAAAACATCTTTAGATCGTTTTAATTCTATTTAAAACATCACATCCAAAACATTTCTTTAACATATTATTCACTATTCAAAAACGTGAATATACTTGTTAACAAATTTCATCATTTCTATTCATTTTGTTTTACAGGATTATTCACTGTCTAAAATGGGAATATAACTCCATTAATAAATTACAACAATTTACTTATCAAAATAAGTCGTTGCAGATTTATAAAATAATGTTTATAAATTCCATTTCTATTTATTTTATAACTATTTCCTCTTATAATTTCCTTTATTAACCTATTCGATTTATAACTCAATTATATACCGAAAGTCCATATTATAAGTTAAATGCTTATAATTTATTTGTTTACAAAATCGTTCCTTTAAACTTCATAATTATAAATCTTATAACTTATAAGATTCATTTATTTATCCAAATCTATTTCCTAAATAACTTTATAAATTTTATTTATAAAATTCCATTTATAACTTCACCCTTATAATCCTATAGATTTCATTCATTTATGAAATTCATTCACAATTAATTCTAATACTTATAAAATCTCGTTTTACAATTCAAAATATTCTAATTTATAAATATCCATTTATAAATCTTTTATATGGATCAATTTATATTATTCTTTTTAAAACGTCTTTAAACTCCTTTATAATTTCGCCATTCTCTTAGATTTACAAAATAATCAAATTTCATAAATCCAATATTTAAACTTTTTATAATAAATTCAGAAATCCCAGTTTAAACTATTTTATAAAATCATTAATCCCATATTTTCAAAAATCAACTTTTAACTGTATTTCTCAAAAATCATATTTTTTATAATATTAAAATTATAACATTTATTTATTTAAGATGAATTAATTCCAAAAATATTTTATAAACGTACACTTTCAAAAATCACTTTAGAAATCCCTTAAAAATCAAAATCGTTATTTTTAAACTTCAAAATTGGATTCGATGATGCAACACATCAAATAGTCAATCACGACTTTCAAACATCATATATCGATATGATAAACAATCAAATATCACAATATCTAAAATCAAATAAATATTGGTGAGGAATCCAGTTGGATCCCTCCAACCTGTTTCCCTGCATCCACAGACATTAGCACAATACCAATCCCGTTTCAAGACGGGATATCGCGGTATATGGGATTTATAAAATAATATCCGCTTGATAGGCGGCGCAATAGGGTCTCATCCGCTATACAATGCGGGAAATCAATCAACTGCAATATATACATATGCCAATATATATGTATTGCTAATATATATATATATATATATATATATATATATATATATAGATATATCCTACTATATCTAATATCACAACCAAACAACAATCAATAGATAACTGCAAATCCAACTTATACAAAAAAAAATTTGAGTGAGAAGTTCTCACCTTTGCTTTTTATTTTGCAATCCATTTCCCATCTTGACTCGATTTTCTTGATTTATACCTTGTATAAATATTTACACAATTTATTAATATTCGAACAGATCGAATAATAAATTTTGATTTGATAATTTCGATTCATCGGTGATTTCATTTTAATAGTTAAATTAATTGATATTTTTATTTAAACCAATATTTCTCCTTTAATAAATTTATTTTAACTAATTATTTTACTTTAAATTAATATCTTTAAATCAATTTCTTTTAATAAATTTGTTCAACTAAAAATTTAAATTTTGAAACTAAATTCCCTTCAAATAAATTAATTTAACTAGAATTTCAAATTGAACTAAATTTCTTTTAATAAATTTTCTTAACTAACTATTTATTTAAATTAATTTTCCTTTGATAAAATATCCTTTAGTTACTAAAATAAACAGATAAATTTTTGTTAAGCTAACAAATCCGCTTATATTTTCCTTTAAAAATTCAAAAATGTGATTTTTAACAAATTGCTTTAAAAATTTCTTTTCAATCTTACATGCATCTTTATATTTTTCTTTCATATACATTAATTTCGAATCTGCATATATATCTTAAAATTTGCATCAATTCTTTACTGTAAAAATTAAATTGAAATTAAATTTGAAAAGGAATAAAAATTGAATTCACCTTACTGTTAATCCCAATTTCCACAGAAACGCGACCCACTGCAGCCATCTCAAGCCGCGCCATCATCACGTCGCCGCTGCTTGATAGCCCTAGCCGCCAGTCGCCCTCGAATCGCGCGCCACCAGAATCATGAAGACCCCATATTAGTGACGACGCCGCTCCCAGCATCTCGCGCGCCACCATACGCGAGTCGCCTCTTGCCCAAACCCTAGCGCCGCCTTCGTACCCCCACTACGCGCGCGCGGTTCCACTCGTCGTGATGCGAATTGCTTTCAGGTCGAGAACCCTAGCTTGCGACATCAAGCTCGCTCCACGCGGTGACAGTTTGATTTTGAGATTGAAGAAGGAAATGGGAGAGGAGGGAGAACGGCTTCGGCCATTATAAAAAAATTCGTTTTCTTTGATTTTGAAAAACTAGAGAGGGAGAGGGATATTTAAAACGTGAAGGAGGAAGGCTTGCACGATTTCTTCAGTGATTTCTTGCGTGATACTCGGCTGAAACAAAGGGGCGTGTTATTAAAGTAGAACGTGGTGTGTTGTTGACCAATTTAAATTTAAATTTAAATTGAATCTCGATAAAAATTCAATGCGTTTACACACCGTGTGCTCACATATCAACTCTGAAAAATACGAAATTTGAAATCCGAGAATAATTCAATATTACGGACCCAATGGAACTGGTTTCGTCGAATTCCGAGATTGTGCCTCGGAAGGCTATTTTTAAATATCGATTCAAACGATATAATTTCAAAACTGAACAATTCACTTTCAAATTCAATCCTGAAGCTTCTATTATCTTCAGTATTATCAATATGGATTTTACAAGCCTTTGAAATATTTTTAATTGGCTTAAAATTGAAGATTCAAAAAAAAAATTATTCAACTTTCAATAGATTAAATTCTAAAATTTAATGGCCAAATTCATTCTGATAATTTGAAATTCAAGTCAAACCATGATTCAAATATTTAAAATTAATTAAATATTTCAATTTAAATTGTTCAAAATTCTGGGTCGTTACACGGTGTACGTATTCGATGTCATAACAGTTCTTAATATAACAGGGAGAAGTGCGAACCCCCATGCGTTCATTTTCATTTTAGTCTAGATTCTTTATTAAGTCTGCAAATGTGTAATGATATGTAGCAATAATTTTAGTCATAAAGTCCATTTGTTTTCATGGTTTTAATCCTCTACATTGACTTCAAAGTTAAAAAACAAGTTATCTTTTATAAACTTGAAATTGTTATTTTTTATAACTAGATTGAGTCTTCTTCCCATAAATTGTGTAAACACAAAAAATAATGCTCCGGCACATATAATTTAAACAAGCTTGGATATGAATGAAAGGAACCCATGTTTCTAGGTAGTGAGTTTCCTTTCTGTATATAACACAAATACGCCATAAAGGCTTATATTGATCTGTATAAATAATTTAAAAGTAGCTGCCGTTATATGTTACCATAAAGGCTTATATTGATTTGTCACTATCTTCTATGCCAAATAATTGTTTACAAATGAAAACATGTACATAGCTAATACATTTCAATTTTAGTTCTTCATATGGTCGATAATTCCTTAAAGAGTATGTGTTTTCTTTAAAAAGTTTGATATAGCCAACCCATGCAATGGAGCAGCCAGGTCGACTGATATATGTATGCTAACCATTAGGCGTTGGGACTAGCTTGAAATTGCAGTATTTTGTGTGCTATATGGATATGGGCAACCTGATGTTAAAAAATAGCCTAGGATCCTATTTACTTTTTTAAAAAGGAAGTATGCGCTGCCAATTTTCTAAAAAGAATGCTGAAGTAGTACCAATACATCAAACTGAATCGAACCCAGGAGAATGCTGGTGTTTTGTTGAAACATCGACCGAAGCGCTGCAAAATAAATTTTGAGTGCTGAAATATTGACGCGAGTCAGATTCAGGCTACAAAAGTGTAAATGGGCTTCAAGAATATTGGATAGAATGATGGATGAGATAGGGAACTGGCAACGAGAAAGTCCAATGATGGGAGTGAGGGACAGAGAAATCGCTGAGATCAAATGGCTTTATTGGATGAAATGTTGTACGAAAGGAAAACAGATGCAACACCATGCCAACAGATTAAGCAACAGACTACTGCAATTAAAAATGACAAGGCTTAGTAATGAAAATTGCAGCTGCAAGGGATATCACTGTAGTGATGCTGCAAGTGAGCGGCATGGTGCCTGTCAAAACTATGATAAACAAACATGCATTGATATAAGTTTCTCGAATTGTGTTGTATCAAGGGAGCAAGAGTCGAGACGTGATCTTCGGTTTGGGTGTTTTCCACTTGCATTGCATGGCTCTTAGAGTGAATCATGAACTGGCGCCTAAAAGAATTTCATGCATGGTCTAGAATAATTGCTGAAGCTAAAAAAGAGTAGTCACTAGCTACACCATAGCTACACCAAGAGAGGCTAGAGGAAAGAAACGAGATGCACATGATGCGTAAAGGACTAGCATGGGACTCCTGCATGGAGTAGAAATTGCTGCTAATTTTGATGGAGATACATTATGGTGATTCCTATTTTCAATTAGATTGTGAAATGCTTCAAACATTTGAATCTTAGTTTCAATTGTTTATGACTATTTGTAACAAAAAAGGTATAGGAAAGAGATGAGAATTGACATCCAAATTTTTTATGATTATGTATGTATTTTTAATTCTGATTGATTCATATATATTTTTATAGTGTGGTTTTATCCTTTTATTTTGCCGCCTATATTTGTGCCTCTCATCAATTTCAGGTAGGTAGATGCTAAAAATACCATAGAGGCTTCATATATCTCTTACTGCGAAAACATTGATCTATATTCACCTTACACTTCATACACCTCTTTTTAACAAAACCGCCACCATTCATAGAGTGAATCTCACTTAGAAATTATTGGAATTATGACAAGAATAGTTGTATGCTATATCCATAAACAAAACAAAAATACATGCTTTGAAAACATACTGCAAATTCATATTGTTGAATTAATGCATGATTAAATGCAGGTCTATGTGGACGTGCATATATACTCATTACATATAACATGTCCAAAAAATAACTAGAGAAATAATACCGAAAGTCCCATGCCAGATGGTATTATAATTTCTTTTGGTTTTCATTTTTTAAAAAGTATTTTTATAAACAAGAGTCAAATGTCAGAACCATGGATAAAGTTCATATGTATAACAAAAGCCATGGTGATAGTCTTGTGCATTGAATTTTCCCTATTACTAGACTTGGTAGAAGAGATGAAGCCAAGTTGTGAAGTTATGATGCATGTAATATGTTTCCATATTAGCTAAAAGATCATATGGATGTATAGGTACAAGTATCATTTCCATTTTCAGCAGTATAAAAATAAACTAAAACAAAAGAAACAAATATTAAAACTTTAGTATTATTAAAAAAATTGGTTCATGGCTATTCTTCAGTTGTATTGGTCTTCTCAAATGCTGCTTTAGGTTCAGTTTATGCAGATAATGATATTGTCAAATTTACTTTTAAGGGTATAACTATAAATGCATGCATATTGTGATTTGCAAGCCCAACTGGGCGTGCATATACACTCGTTAGCATAAAGGTCCTTAGAACCACAATTGTAGCATTGTCCACGACTAGAGGTAGGAGTCTTTGCTATCGAAGTTGCTTGTTTCCCTTTCTTGTTGGGATTAGGCTTGAACTTAATAGGCCTCTTCTTGTTGTTTTTGAAGTTTGGTTTGGCATTCACAACTTCAACATCACTTTTTTTATCGGCCTCTTCGAGTCGAAGAGTGATATCGACAAGCTGATCAAAAGAAACTTCCGGTTTTAGAAGTAAAGGCTTTTTGAGGTTCTTATTCAACCCATAGACAAACCTCTGATTTTTCTTTAATGAGGTATTAATATACTCGATCCCATATTTAAAAGAGATTCAAAAGATGCGGCATAATCTATCACGGAAGATTCACCTTGAACAAGGTCAATAAAGCGACGAGCTAAAGTTACTTTTTCAGCTTCCGACACAAATTTTAATTCAAATCATTCTCGGAATTTCTCCCAAGTAAGATCCGCTTTAATAATTTTCGAAATTAGAAGCTCATACCAATCTAATGCTCTTTCTTAGAGCATACTAGAAGCCACTTGGACACGATATAGATCAATAAGATTCATGCGAGAAAAGATGCAATCGCATGTTCTAAGCCAAGCTTGGACTTCTATGACACTTTCGGAACCAATGAATGGCTTTCCACCCAAATTGTATAATCATTGCACAAGCGTGAAAACCCCAATTTAGGGTGAGTAGGCTCTGGGATGGGTCCGACAGCTTGAGCGTTCTTTACGAGATCTAAGAGTTGTTGGGCAGACATAAATACTCCATCTAGAGGAGTAACACTGGATTGACAGGCGCTGGAATGGCCTGGTCTAACCATTTCTCTTCTTTAAGAAAGAAAGAAGAAGAAAAAGGTTATTCTCAAAATGAATATCAAATAATCATGATTGATAAAATAAGGCATCATAAATTAAAATATGATAGAACGGGTCCTAAGACTCGGATAAATCCTAAAGCACGATTCCTAAAAAAGACTTAGGACAATGATCCTTGCTAGATTATTCTACATTGTTCCGAAGTTTGGCTCTGATACCAAGCTGTGACGTCCCATCTCTATACTCATGCTAGCCAAGGACACTATGGGGTAATGCCGTCGACTAACGCGAAGATTAAAGCTGTTGAGGAGCGACCATCCGTGTAATTGCTTTGTGCAAGTACCGATATGTTAGGTAGTGTAACAAGCATTTCATTTTAAGAGGAAATCCAACGTATCAAGTACTAACTCAAAGCTACTATACAGTGGCTATGTGGACTTCAGAAACAAATATAAAATAAGCATAACACAAAAGAGTCAAAGATATCCATATCACAAAGGTGGAAATAGATATGAATATAATACATAAAAGTGTACTTCAGAGTAGTGGTCATACAAGATCCATAATATCACAAAAGAATAGATACAAGTGCTAGATAAAAGAATATGTATACATCAAGGAGTCTCTATCTCGAATGTATAATAACAAAAACTACTAAACTAGAGTAGTTAGCCAAAAGTCAAATTATGGTCCCATATAAGAAGTTAAACAGAAGCACCTGTAACATATGGGTCTGACCCGAGTATTATTTAATGAGAAAATAATAAACGGATCAGTCTAGCTATAAATATCAGATAAAATAAGATAGGATACGAGATATGAAGAAAAAAATAAGATAACAATAATGCCATACTGTGATATGTATACATTTAATAACAATAAAAATCATACAATATCTCTAGAAATCTCAAACACACAAAAGAATGACATATTCTTTATTTTATTCACTAAACCATAGATTTTAACAAACATATCAATGCCAATCGCAAAAATTGATGAAACACAAAATTCTAGAAATCATCAATTAGAAATCCAAAAATCAAAAGGGGGAGGATTGCCACAAACGGAAGTATGAAAACTCACCAACACATGCATCGCAAACGGGTTGCTAACCCATGGTTTCTAACCATAGATACGGTGCAACGACGTAGTACAACAACGCTACCCCCGAGAATCCTGAAACTCAAATAATTTAGAACAACGACGTAGTACAATAACGGTACAACCGATGAGCCGAACTCTATAAAAGAATATGGATCGCTAGCCCATAAAGACGAGTTGAAACTCCAAAGAACCCATAGGTCATTAGCCTATAAAATGAAATGAGACGAAACACATTAAAACGAGGTATAGTCCCCTACGTGGTCAAAGAGACATCGCATAACGCTATTCTAAACCATAAAACGATCAATAAGAAGTGTAGATTGCATTAAGCTAGTAAATAAATGAGTTTAGTTTCATGCCCCATAACCACTGGCTTAACTTAAATATTTATGAACAAATTGTAGATTCCCACTCAAAAATTGCCACAAGAGTTCGATCGAACTAGTCTAAGAATCAACCGACAAAGTAAACGCAAGCGTTTCATACAACTTGTTTTGTTAAGCCGTTTGATTAGGTTTCTCATACAAATGAGGTAAAATTTTGTATATACTAATAGGTTGGAAAACAGTTTTATAAACGAGTTCGTATTAAAATTAGAGTTGAATTCATCTTTGTGAAAGAGTTAGGACATTTACTAATAGTATAGAAACCTTTGTATTTTAAAGTGACAAACCATAGAAATGATTGTTGAAACAACCAATCACCAAAAATTCGCATTCGAAGACGTGAACCAAATCCATGGAAATCGATACCAAATCCATCAAAATGGATATTCCCAAAAATCCCAAAAAGGAGTTATCAAAGTCAATAAAAATGATAACAACTAATCGGATTCACAAGAATCGATTTAAAATTGAAAATCCACACCAAAAGGTTAAATTGGCTGAAAAAAGCAGGTTCAGTCGACTGAACCCTATAGTCAGTCGATTTATTCTATGCTTGGAAATTTTTGATTTTCAGGTTCAGTCGTTTGAACCAGGGTGGTCAGTCGAATGATTCTAAACCCAGAAACTTTCGGTTTTTAGGTTCAGTCGACTGAACCAGGGTGGTCAGTCGACTGATAGTGGGACAGGAACTTTCTGTTCCCAGGTTCAGTCGAATGACCTTACAGTTCAGTCGACTGAACTGTCGTTTGCAGTATTTTCAGCCTATCCCCAAAGAAGGGCAAAAATCATACGGGAGGCGATCGAAGGAGCAATGGAGACCAGGGATTTATACCATGCGTCTATCCATCCTTATTGGCTCTTTGATGCGCCACCAAAAAAATGTTTAAACATCCAAAATATGATTTTTAAAGGTTTTGACTTCAAAACACCAAAATTTGGAAAATTCACCAAATCAATTCAAATCAAAAGAAAATGAACATGAATAGATGTTAGGAATTCATACCTAATCACAAAGAAAATTATAGACATAGATGTGAGTTCAAACACTCACATTTTAAACCTAAAAACAATGAAGGAGAAGCTTTTTAAACAAGGCAAGATCAATTCCTCTTCACTACACCTCTAGAGTCTTCAATCTATTATCAAAGATGAAGTTTTTCTTAAGTTAGGTTGTAGGAATTTCTGAAATTTGAAGAGGGATTGAGATGGAGAAGATGAAGAGGATGCTTACCTAAGCTTCTCATGGATTTTAGAGCAAGAACTTGATTTCCTAAGAAAACTAAGGCTTAGGAATTTTAATTTCTCTTCCTTCCCCCATTTTTACCATAGTTTAAGAGTGTTAGGAAATGAGAAGTGAAATAAATGAAGAGGATTGGAGTTGGGTCATTTGTTAGGTTAGTGGGCTGAAACCCAAACCCAAAGCCCTAAATGAAAATATCAAAAATCTAGCTAACACCAAACATATCGATGTTTGTATTTAAAAAGGTCGCAAACGTCGTTTTGAACTCAATGGAAGTGGTCTCGAATCCTAATTCGACTGTTTGCAAAAAATGACTTTTTGGACATAAATCCGACTAACGATGCTATATTTATGATGTAGCACGATCTAAAGGAGTTTCGGGTTTAACCCGTAAGGCGCGCACGACTCAGGTGAAGGAGTCATATGGGAAAGTGGCAACTCTCAACAGTTTAAGTCGTTCGTGTTTAATGAGTCGCACACGACTCAACGGTTCATCCATAAGTCGTTTACGACTTAACATGAAGAAGGATAAAGTTGCAGCAAGTAAAGATCTTGAGTCAGAGGAAGGACACGAGTTACGACTCAATGGGGGTTTAAATAGTTCTGGATTGATGAGTCGTACACGACCTAACTGCATGGTCATGAGTCGTCCACAACTCATCAAGGAGCAGAAGGGAATTCCAGTAATTGAAGGCCATAAGGCGGGGACGGGTTACGACCTAGATGAGTCGTTCGGAGTTGACTCGATTGAGTCGTTCGGAGTTGACTCGGTTGAAGGGATCTGCCACAGGGAAGTTTGGGAGCTTGAGTCATTGGAAGTATGTTGAGTCGTATCTTACTGAGTCGTCTGAGTTGTAATCTGTTTGTCTCGTTTATTTGATGAGTCGTGGGTTCATTGAGTCGGCCAAGTTTTGAGTTGGTTCTGTTGTACTTAGGTCGTATTTAGTTAAGTCGGCCATGTTGAGTCGTTACACTATGCTGTGTGTCAGGGGCTTGAGTCGCTTATGTTGTACTAAAGTCGTGAGTCAGTGTATCTGTTGAGTCGTAGATCGGCCTGTAAGTGAGTTGGCCGAATGTGTGATAGGGATGAGTCGTGAGTCGGCAACGACTTAAGAAGCTATGTTGAGAAAAGGCTATAAATAGGGAGTGTGTTGTAACTTTTCGTGGTTGTTGATTTTGAAATAAAATTTCTTGTTGATTGCTTTGTGCTTTCTTCTCCAATTGGTAGTTGAGTGAAATCTCCTATCTCCACTTACGTCATTCGAGTGCGCTCGAATCCACGTTTGTTGAAGCCGATTCACGGAATCTAGTGCGCTAGATCAACGTACGAAGAATCGTAGATCTTTGAACATGGTATAGTGCGCTATCAACGTGTTTGAGATAGCTAGAATTCGGTATCTTCGGATCAACGAATTTGGGCATTTTGGTATTCATCAATCCACCGATTGCTACATTCCATCGATTGAAGTTTATTTTGATTAATCCGCTGCGTCAGTATTGGTATCAGAGCCATACTTAGCCAATCATAGCTAAGTTGATTCTTGGAGCCAAGTATTTGAAGTTGAAGTTTGAAGTTGTGTTCGTTGTGTTCATCTTGAAGTTGCAACAAGTTCGAAGATTTTGATCCATCTCATTTTGGATCTAGATTTGGAGAAGTGTTTGAATTTAAAGTTAGGCCGTGTATACTTGGGAAGTAGCCGAGCCTAGTGAAGGGTTTTGAAGTTTGAAGCCGTGACTTGAAGTTTTATATTGTTTGAATCATGCCGCCTAGGAGAGCTAACCGTCATCAAAATGTTGAAGCGTTGTATCGAAGAGAAGAAGCAGAGCTTATGGAACAACGTATTAATGAGAAATTTGATGAAGGCATTGGGAAGTTGGAGAAATTGATGAATGATTTGAATCAAAGGAGGAGATCACCAAACTCGAACCATGGAGGAAACCGAGTTTCGCCATCGGTTACGGAAGCGAGGAGGGTACCACCACATTCTTGTAGAGATAGAAGAGAAACATCAATTTCATCACGAAGAGATCATCATGACTATGCACATGAAGAGAGAAGAAGTCGACGTGAAGTTGACAATGAAGCATATAGAGAGGAAGAGAGACATAGTCAAAGAAGCATGCATGAACGGAGAGACGATAATGGTCGAGATCGATGTAGGCGTACTTTTGATGTTGATGAAGAGGGTGATAGAGCAAGTATTCATTATCGAGATCGAGATCAAATTCGAAATTCTTACCGGGATGTTGAAGATGACCGTCGTTGGGAATCGGGGATGAAGATGGAAATTCCAGAATTTAAAGGAGGGATGGTAGCAGAAGAATTTCTTGATTGGTTATCTAATGTTGAAGAGATCTTTGATTTTAAGGAGGTTCCTGAGCATAGGAAAGTGAAGTTGGTTGCTACTAGGTTGAGGGGGAGAGCTTTGGCGTGGTGGCAGCAAACTAAACTTACCAGGGAGAGAATGGGAAAGTCAAAGATAGAATCTTGGGAGAAGATGAGGAAATTGATGCGAGCTACATCCTTACCATATAACTATCAATCACTTATGTACCAGAGATTGCAGAACCTGAGGCAAGGGACGAAGTCTGTTAGTGATTATGCTGACGAATTTTACCAACTCATTGCCAGAAATGATATTATGGAAACGGAAGAACAGCTAACTGCTAGATTCATTGGGGGATTGAGAATACAGATCTAGGATATGGTTAATATGTTTGATCCTAGATCAGTTGCAGAGGCACATCAAAAAGCGTTGGCTTGGGAGAAACAAGGAAGGCGTGGAGGTGGTGTGCTTACTAATTCCAATAATCAAGCAAGGGGTGTTAGTGGAGTTTCTAATGTACCTAAACCTGTCAATAAGCCTGTGGTGAAGGAGGCTGAGAAGGCGAAGGTTAACAGTGGTTTCAAATGTTATAATTATCAGGAGTTGGGTCACAAAAGCAATGAATGTCCGAAGCCGAAGAAGAGAGCAATGGTTGCTGAGATTGAGGATGATGGTGAGGAGGCAGAATGTTCAAATGCACCTTATGTTGAGGAGGAAGAAGAATTGTCTGGAGATGAAGGTTGCAATCTTATGATGAGGAGGTCATGTCTTACACCAAAGCAAGAGGAGGATTGTAGTTGGTTGAGGAGTAACATATTTCAGTCGACATGCACTATTCTGGGAAAAGTTTGCAAGTTCGTTATTGATGCTGGAAGTTGCGATAATATTATTTCTACCGAGGCCGTGAAGAAGTTGAACTTGAAAACTGAGAAACATCCTAAACCGTACAAGTTAGCATGGTTAAGGAAGGGAGGTGAAGTGAAGGTGTGTCGAAGGGCTTGTGTTATTTTTTCTATTGGGAAGAAGTACAAAGATGAAATTTGGTGTGACGTTGTAGACATGGACGTATGTCATCTGTTGTTGGGCAGACCGTGGCAGTTTGATAGATCAGTTCAACATGATGGTCGTGCCAATAGCTACAGTTTCATGTTCGAGGGTACTAAAATTACTTTGGTTCCCAAGAAGCAACAACAGAAGGAGAGCAAGCTGGAGGAGATTGAGGAATTGAAAACTTTGTTGACTTTGAAAGAGTTTGTTAAGGAGGTTGAAGAGGAACCTGAAGTGTTTTTGTTGATTGGGAGAGAGAGCAGTGAAGAGGTTGAAATTCCTGAAGAAGCAAATCCAGTTTCGCAAGAGTTTGAAGATGTGTTTCCCGAGGAGTTGCCTAAGGAGTTACCACCATTGAGAGACATTCAACATCAAATTGATCTTGTTCCAGGAGCAGTGTTACCACATCGACCACATTACCGAATGAGTCCGAAGGAACATGAGGAGTTACGAAGGCAGGTGGAAGAGTTACTTGAGCAGGGACGTGTTCAGGAAAGCTTGAGTCCTTGTGCAGTACCAGCTTTGTTGGTGCCGAAGAAGGATGGAACATGGAGAATGTGTACCGATAGTAGAGCTTTGAACAAGATTACTGTTCGTTACAGATTTCCTATGCCGAGGTTGGATGATTTGTTAGACCAGTTGAGTGGGGCAACTATATTTTTGAAGATTGATTTGAAGAGTGGTTATCACCAGATTCGAATTAGACCGGGAGACGAATGGAAGACAGCTTTCAAGACAAGAGAGGGGTTATACGAATGGTTGGTAATGCCATTTGGTTTATCAAATGCACCTAGTACATTCATGCGGGTGATGAATCAAATCTTTAGACCATTCATTGGGAAGTTCGTGGTGGTTTATTTCGATGATATTCTGATATATAGCAGGAGTATGGAGGAGCATGTTCTACATTTGAGGGAAGTGTTGATTATTCTTCGTGAGGAATAATTTTATGCAGCCACGAAGAAATGTGTGTTCATGATGAGAAGTGTGTTATTTTTGGGATATGTTGTATCTGAGAAGGGAATCCAAGTGGACCAGAGTAAAGTTGAAGCTATTAGAAATTGGCCACAGCCGAGAACTATCACTGAAGTTAGAAGTTTTCATGGATTGGCATCATTCTACCGAAGGTTTATTCCACACTTCAGTAGCGTGATGGCTCCAGTTACTGATTGCATGAAGGGAAAACAGTTTGTATGGTCAGAGGAAGCGGGAGTTGCTTTTGAACGAATCAAAGAACTATTGACAACAGCACCAATTCTTGTTTTACCAAATTTTCAGTTGTTGTTTGAATTGCACACTGATGCGTCGAAGGTGGGAATTGGAGGAGTCTGGAGTCAGAATGGGAAACCCATTGCTTATTTCAGTGAGAAGTTGTCAGGGGCGAAGATGAGATACAGCACATATGACGTTGAATTCTATGCTGTGGTGCAAACGATTAAACATTGGAGACACTATCTATTTCAGAAGGAGTTTGTTCTGTACACTGATCATGAGGCGTTGAAGCATTTGCAGGGGCAGGACAAGATTTCAGCGAGACATGCGTCATGGTTTGCGTATTTACAACAGTTTACCTTTGTTGTTAAGCACAAATCTGGGGTGACGAATCGGGTAGCTGATGCTTTGAGTAGAAGGAGTCATTTGTTAACAACATTGAAGGTTGAAGTGACGGGGTTTGAATTACTGCCCGAGATGATTGAAGAAGATCCTTACTTTGTGAAATATGTTGAGAAAGTGAAGGAAGGGAGTACTGATGAATTTATGATGATTGATGGATTTTTGTTTAAAGGAAATCGGTTATGTATTCCTGAGAGCAGCTTGAGAATGAAAATTATCAAGGAGTTGCATGAAGAAGGCCATGTGGGTAGAGATCGTACGTTGCAGTTGATTTCTCAATCTTACTTTTGGCCGTCGATGAGAAAAGAAGTTGAAAGATTTGTGGAGAGATGCCATATTTGCCAGGTTTCAAAGGGAACAGCGACGAATGCAGGGTTGTATATGCCATTACCTGTACCGTCTAAGCCATGGGTTGATATCAGCATGGATTTCATTTTGGGTTTGCCTAGAACTCAAAGGGGAAATGATTCGATATTTGTTGTAGTGGACAGATTTTCGAAGATGGCACATTTTATTGCCTGCAAGAAGACAGCGGATGCAGTTCGAGTGGCACAATTATTCTTTAAGGAGGTGTATCGATTGCATGGTTTACCAGAATCTATTGTTTCTGATCGGGATACTCGTTTTCTGAGTCACTTTTGGTTAAGTTTGTGGAAGATGGTAGGAACGAAGCTGAAATTTAGTAGTGCTTATCATCCGCAAACTGATGGACAGACAGAAGTTGTAAACAGGTCATTGGGAAATTTGTTGCGATGTCTTGTACAGGATAATTTGAGAAGTTGGGATATGAAATTATGCCAAGCAGAATTTGCTCATAATCATGCCATGAATCGCAGTACGGGATTCAGTCCATTTCAGATTGTATATTCAAATTTACCAAGGGGACCGTTGGATTTAGCAGTAGTACCACAACCGAAGGGGACGGTTAAACGGGCTGTTGATTTTGTCGATGAATTAACTGAATGTCACAAAATCGTTCAGGAACGATTGGTAAAGACGAATGAGAAATATAAGAAATCTTCAGATTTGAAACGACGAAATGTTGAATTTAACGAAGGCGATTTGGTTTATGCAGTGTTGACAAAAGACCGTTTTCCGGTGGGAACATACAATAAATTGAAAGTGCGGAAAATTGGTCCAGTTGAAGTTTTAAAGAAAATCAATGAGAATACTTATCGATTAAAGTTACCAGATGATGTTTATACTTCTGATGTTTTTAACGTCAAACATTTAATTCCATATCATGGAGGTGAGATTGTTGAGAAAGAATTTACAAATTCGAGGTCGAATTTTTCTCAACCAGGGGAGGATGATGTAGCACGATCTAAAGGAGTTTCGGGTTTAACCCGTAAGGCGCGCACGACTCAGGTGAAGGAGTCATATGGGAAAGTGGAAACTCTTAACAGTTTAAGTCGTTCGTGTTTAATGAGTCGCACACGACTCAACGGTTCATCCATAAGTCGTTTACGACTTAACATGAAGAAGGATAAAGTTGCAGCAAGTAAAGATCTTGAGTCAGAGGAAGGACACGAGTTACGACTCAATGGGGGTTTAAATAGTTCTGGATTGATGAGTCGTACACGACCTAACTGCATGGTCATGAGTCGTCCACGACTCATCAAGGAGCAGAAGGGAATTCCAGTAATTGAAGGCCATAAGGCGGGGACGGGTTACGACCTAGATGAGTCGTTCGGAGTTGACTCGATTGAGTCGTTCGGAGTTGACTCGGTTGAAGGGATCTGCCACAGGGAAGTTTGGGAGCTTGAGTCGTTGGAAGTATGTTGAGTCGTATCTTACTGAGTCGTCTGAGTTGTAATCTGTTTGTCTCGTTTATTTGATGAGTCGTGGGTTCATTGAGTCGACCAAGTTTTGAGTTGGTTCTGTTGTACTTAGGTCGTATTTAGTTAAGTCGGCCATGTTGAGTCGTTACACTATGCTGTGTGTCAGGGGCTTGAGTCGCTTATGTTGTACTAAGTCGTGAGTCGGTGTATCTATTGAGTCGTAGATCGGCCTGTAAGTGAGTCGGCCGAATGTGTGATAGGGATGAGTCGTGAGTCGGCAACGACTTAAGAAGCTATGTTGAGAAAAGGCTATAAATAGGGAGTGTGTTGTAACTTTTCGTGGTTGTTGATTTTGAAATAAAATTTCTTGTTGATTGCTTTGTGCTTTCTTCTCCAATTGGTAGTTGAGTGAAGTCTCCTATCTCCACTTACGTCATTCGAGTGCGCTCGAATCCACGTTTGTTGAAGCCGATTCACGGAATCTAGTGCGCTAGATCAACGTACGAAGAATCGTAGATCTTTGAACACGGTATAGTGCGCTATCAACGTGTTTGAGATAGCTAGAATTCGGTATCTTCGGATCAACGAATTTGGGCATTTTGGTATTCATCAATCCACCGATTGCTACATTCCATCGATTGAAGTTTATTTTGATTAATCCGCTGCGTCAATTTAAATAAAGTATTTAACATACAATCGTAAAATATGTGGGTTATTATACTGACTGTCCAAAAAATTTGAATGTAAGCATCCGAAATACATTCTGACAAGCGTCCATACCAATCGTCAATATCCCTTCTTGGTCCATGAATCTCTATCGTTTACATTCTGATTTATTCATTTTAGTCGTAACACCACTGTGATGTTTTGGCTTCCTACCTTAACTCCCCTTTAGAGTTTATGAATCTTTTAAGATTAAACGTTATCATGATACCCTGCCATATACCGTAGGACTTTATGCTAATAATCAAGGCACCCTACAAATTTATTCAATTTGGTTATGATTCATTTCCAACGTAAATATTGCAATCAATCATAAAACTTCACTATGATTAATATATTCACCACGTTAAACTATATTCGTTTCAATATTATTGTCAAAATGATAGCCTAGTGTCTTTCACTTTATCCAGTTCATGTAAATCATCAATTAGAATCATCAAATTAGTTTTTAATTCATATTTCAATTCCTAAATAAATCTATAAAGAAAATTTAACACATATATAACAACATAACCATTTTATAGATAATCTCACTCACCTAATTCGTTGCTTTGATAAATTTTCTTACAGAACTTCAAAATTCCTTCTTTTAATTTAAATTGATTTAGCACCTGCCTTCTTCTATTTGATTTGCTAAGGTTTGGATTTGATTCCCTTCTCTTTTCTATTTGTTTTGCAATCTTATTTAGTGGTTTTGTTTTAGAATTGAAGAAAGAGAAAAAGAATAAGTTATGAATTTAAGTTGAGCGTTGGTTGTAGAATAAGGACGAATGAAGAATGGGGTGAATTAGGGTCACAAACTTCTTTTATACATGCACAAATCCAGAAATTCTCCCTCGGCCCACTTGGGACAACTTATTTCGCCTCAAAACGCGTGATACGATAAAAAACCCTTATCTACTTTATTTGGTGTCCATCTCTGATATTTTTATATTAATTTAGGTTAGAAAAATCCACTTGATGCAATGGACAATCCAGATTTATCAAATTCCTTCATTTGTAAAAATTTATTTTTTTCAGTTTTTATGTAAAATTACCAAAATAGCTCTTTAATTAATTATTTGCGTTTATTAAAGATCTAGGATGTTACAGTTATTATCGAAAAAGTCGACCTCTTCCATTCACATGGTATGATTAGCTCTTTGAAAGAAGTCATACAAAGATGAAGTGGGCTATTTTTGTAATTCCTTCCACATTAGACGGTGCCTCTCCCCAAAACATAGAGCGACCCCAAACTGTTCTTGTCTACTTCTCTTGCACGTGCCGACCTTTTATTGAAGTGATTGGCACAGGAGCAGAGTGACTCATTCAACCATGCCTTATGTTGCATAACTCGCTTAGCATCATAATTGTGGCTCATGGGTGAAGAAGCGAGTCTTGAAATCCATACATAGCTGGGGCCAGTAGTGAATACTGCCCGCTTGAAGATGTAAAAACCAACGTGAGCCTGGACTTGTCAAAGTGGATGGAAATAGAAGACACTTTAGATTACCGATGAGCCGACCGACTCAGGTGACGGAATTGAAAGCCCTGATTGGTCAGATGGGTTAGTACGTCCATCGTGTTTTTTGAAGAAAGGTAGGACATGCCTCCAGTGAATGTATGCGTTGAAAATATCTTTGGTGAAGGGTTCTCAGTTCTCATCATCCCTCATCGTTAGTGTTCTAGGTCTTGATCCTCTTCTATCTTAGAGATGCCATTTCTTCTCGAAGGCCCCCTCTACATGATGCAAGTAACGTTGACCTCTTAGTGTAGAAGGACTCCTTCTATGTCTCGTACGTGAAGGAGATCGATGGTGCTTATATGACGAGGGGGAATAGTAACGTGAACATGGGTAAGTTACATGTTCATATTGATAAAGAGCGACCTAGAATGTTGATCCTTCCTTTCATGGGATTTGGGCCTACTAACCTCCCTTTAGGGTTGAGAGTGGACTGAGAGCTCTCTATGCCCATTGTTTTTTCCTTTTCCGTCGCCGCTTAGACGGTCGAAGCATAATCATGCCCTTATATTTGTTGTCTAAGGCGGTTAAATGTAGAGTGTCTTTCTAAGGAGTGAGAGTAGCAGGCTGGCTGAACTCCTTGGTGTAATGCTTGTTCAAGTATAGGAATATCATAATCAAAGTGTTACTCATGCATGATATGTTGATCTCTGTTATGGGCGGGAGTGACCCCAACATGTGTTTCCAGCACAGCCCTCTTATGGGCATCATGCATTATGTTAAATGCGTTGGGGACAATGGGCCAGATGGGAGTTCCGTCCATCGTTGTTGGGAGCACCGGACTGTAGTTGACAGTGTCTTGATCGTCCACTCTGGCCCTAAGTTCATTCAAATCGCGGGCAATCTACCCAATGCTAGTTAGGCCATTGATCAAGCCAAACCACACGTCATTGCCTAAGCCCGAAATGGGGCTTATGGCATGACATTAACGTCGTTTGTGTCATGATCCTTTGAGTTATTGGCCTCATTGTCACCATTATTATGCAGTGTGTTTTTTGAGTATAGTAGTTTGAAGAGAAGAAAAGTGATGAATGTCGAGGGCATTTAGGGGAAACCCTCCTTCGAGCGTCCAAATATTGACTAAAAATATAGTCAACCAAGGAACTGCGATTGTGAATTCATTTTAGTAAATGTTACTTACTAATACCGTATTTAAAATGGAAAAAGAGAGAGAAAATGAACAATAAGTAAAGAAAGACACAAGGTTTAGAGTGATTTGATCAAAAATGATCTATGTCCACTATGTTGGTAATTTCTACTGTTTTAGTGTTTTGATTACAATTGTTTGTTTACAAGAGATAATAATATATGCAATAAAATGAAAGTTTCGTCTTTTTACAAGTGCATTCAATATTGTATTTATAATAGCCAAAAAACTGGTTCGGACGGTTCAATATGTATATCAATTTCGATGGATCCTTACGGTCGTCAATGACACCGAATGGTTCAAATGTAGGGAAACAAGGATGTCAGCTAGGCCGAATGGTCTAGCTGATGGCCAATTGGCGAATCATAGCAAATCATGTCGTTATCAAATAGGCCGACATGAGAATAAGGAGTTATTGAACAGTGATGCCGCCACCATGTGGATAGTGAATGATGAGAAGTGGTTACTACATAGTGTCGCTTTGTCAAATAAACATTGCCGCATATGCCAAGGATTTCGGTGGAACAGTGCCGAGTCATTTCTTTTTAATGGAGTGGCTATGCACGTTTGACAGAAAACCTACCGAGCTAAGACAAAACAAGAAGTATGAGGAGTGCATGTAGTCGGATAGGTTATGAGGCGGAGTAGACTTAGGGGTTCGAAAAGGAGACTCAGAGAGCGTTCTTCATTATGCAGACATGTACTCTTGGATGAGCAGCTGTCCTACTAAGGGTACCGGCTGGTTTGGCCGTTGTTCAAATCTTTTAGTCGCTGAATTCCATCGTCTTTTACAGGATGCATAGGTATTTGCAAGGATGATGGAGCGGGCAAAGTGATGCTAAGGCAATACGAGGTGAGGCGAGCGCATTGGGAGTCTGACGAGTCGATCTGTCTATTCCTTTACGAGAATATCAAGCAACACCATGGATCGACACCGATCAATAGATTTTCATATTTCATCTTCATTTATTTCATTAATTCATTGCAACTTTATGTTTAACCTTTTTTTCATGCCTCAAAGTCAAATTTCTACAGCTTTTCATTGAGAACTTCAAATCTTGATAGATCAGCACTGATCGATGTACTTAGTTAAAATTATTTCGTTTTTCTTTGCAATGCTTCATACTCGATCATCAGTATAATTGTTAGTCATCACATTAAAGCTCAATATCATTAAATTGTCATTTTTGGAAACTCGTGGATTCGGTTCGAACCTACCTAATGCTGGTTCATGCAACTCCATGTCCAAATCCACTTTGAAAGGATTCCATAAACACTTATGCAAGTTGAAACTTGCCATAATGCATGATCACAATAGTAAAAAATAAGGAAATATCCAAATGGCAGTTCTAGTAAAGTCTCTCATCCATGCAGCCTCACTTTTTTTAGTATCGTACTGCCATGACGCAAAACTGTGCACCAGGTAACCCAACCCTTGGGCTCACTCTCTCGTGATCATGTCACGCCACTTGATCCCCAGACATCAAAAATCACATTAGAAATCTAACTTTCTATCTCGGGAAATCATCAATCAAATAACAACGATGCCGTTTCATCTGCCTATATGATGATGGGACGGTAAAGATTGGTCAGGCAAATCCTATGCAAAATCCAAATTGGAGAATAACTTTGAGAGAAGGAAAGAGAAAGAAAAAGAAAGATCCACTCAGAATTATGATGATACTGTTGCGAAGTTCCATAGGTAAGGAACAATATTCTCCTAATTCGTAGGATTTGTTACATTTTTTATTTCCCTTTGTGGATAATATGACTAAATACAGAAATAACCCCCAAATGTTGGGACCATTTCTACGAAGATCAAATCAAATTACATATTATTTCTCTTATTTGTGTGTAATTTAATATTTCCTTTTAAGCTGTAGAACTATTTACTTATACGGGCATGATATATACAGTAGAGTTTTATGTATGTTTGAAGTAAACACTAAAGTTAGCCCTGCATTCTTAGGAAATTGGTGCACGGAATGAACTCTTAAAGAAGTTTATTATCACATGTATTAAAATAGTCATGAGCAACCAGTGAAAAGTTGGGAAAGGAAAAGATGATTATATTCTCACGTACTTATGTTCTGATGCTTCAATCTACAGAATTAAATTGGAAAAAAGTGTATGAATTGCGGCAGGTATTCATCATTTATTACGAAGATAATGCATGTACCTTTTGTGCCGATTCTTCATACTATATTAAAAATACTTTCCTTTCTTATATACCTAAGTTAATTTAAATAAATTGAAATGGCTGGATCTGAGATTGAGATCAGGTCAAAAATAGGATGCTCATCAACATGACTTTATATAAGATCTAATCACAAACAAACTAACAAAAGGAAGTTAACTCTGCCAGAGATCAAACATATGGTATTGTAGACTATGATCTTTTTCATTTGACCGCATAGTCGATCATCTTATCATTCGAGTTTGCACAATAAAAATACTATATATGCTTCAGTTTTAAAGTAAAAAATGTTCAGGTTTATGACATGTGTACTGCTAAAAGAAACCAGAATTTTTTTTTGGCCGCCTCGCTAATGGTCACCATAGAAATTTTATTTATGTGCTTCTAATGCCATGCACTGTTTTGTTCTATCAAGTAGGCATCCAAACATTGTTCGTTTGTTTATCACTATACCACGTTGAACGACCATTGAAAACCAAAGTGCATGGCTATTTATCGTCATGCAATAATGAACGGTAGTTGAAAATCAAAGTCGCATAGTCGTTTATGAACGAATGAAAAAAATCAAGTTTGGTGTTGGATAGCATAAAACATAATTGATATCTATTAAAAGTTTCTTGGTAGCCAAAAGCATAATTTTGGGTGTCAATAGCAACATATCTATGGAGTTCACACATACCTCATTTATTTGTATACTTACCATCAGTTTATAATATATTTTGGGTCCAAATTTCTATTATTAGATTAGATTTGGCAGCAAGATAAAATGCAGTAACTAGGAAGTTATGTTTCCATACTTGTAGAGCAACAAACATTTATTGTAATTTGCATCAAAAGGTTGGAACATGTTATTGGAATGTGGAGAGGCAATGTTATTGGGATGTAGAGAGGCATGGTAGTTTGGGGCTTGGTAAATAAAATAAATAGTGGTTCAATACGACTTCAATTTTGGGTTTAAATTTGAAGTAAACTAATTTTGGGACCAAATAAAAAAATCTATGGTTTTGATGTTTTATAGTTCAGCATTTTGTCCATTAAGCTGCAGACTTGCTTCATATAAAAATGCAATTCACAAAATACTTTAGATGTTGCTGCTTGATTTAGGCCATAAAAATGTGCCAAATTTACCATTAAGGACAAATATAGCGACTCTGCTAGGGATCGAACCCAGAGTCTCTGGTTTCGTAGACCAGCACCTTATCCATTGGGCCACAGAGTTAATTGTCGATTGTTTGAATTTTGTATAAAATAGAATACAAAATATACTTTATATGCTTTTACATTAATGGAGAGATATCAATGTTTTATATCATGACACCAACATGTATCCAATTCGCTAGTATAATTGAAATTAATTATTTTCACTTTTTAAGATGTATTTCTCTGGGTTTTTTGATGTAGAATCGTATTATATATTTGATTTTGTGGTAAAATAAGATACTTAAAGCAGACACTTTAAACTCATTGAGCTACAGAGAAACATATCATAGGATGCATTCATTGTTAAGCAAACGGGAACACATAAGGAGCATTTTGAACGGGGAATGAACGAAGAAAGTTCAGTGAAAGGGATTGTGTTTTATGCTATGAAATGGGCAACAAAAGGAGCATCAAAATGGCATCTAATGGGGTAAGTTAAGGAAGGTGAGGAGAAATGAATTGTTTAAGCTTGTCGCTTAGGGTGCGTCTGTTAGGATTGTCTCGCATGTTGCAAAGTGAAACGACGGTTTAGAATTGAAATAGTCTAATATCGCTAAATAACTTGAAGAAGTGTTCAAATATGAGTCGACAGACACGTAATATTGAAGATTCCTTTTGTTACAATAAATTATGTGTCAACCCACAGACATACGCCACATGTTGAAGATGGAAAGCTTGGTTCGACTGTCGTTACGTAACAAGTGGTATCAGAGCCGAATGTTACGAACTGGGCTATGCAGACAAACAATGCTCTCAAAGTACTCCAAATGGATGCGAGTCAAGGAGGAAATTGTTAGGATTATCTAGCATGTTGCAAAGAGAATGGTTTGGAATTTGAATAGTCTAACATCGCTAAATAACTGAAAATGTGCTGTATAAATATGGGTTGATAGTCACATAATATTGAGAAATTCCTTTTGTTATAATAAAGTGCATGCTAATCCATAGGCATACCCCACGTATTGAAGATTGAAGTTTGGTCCGACTACCGTTATACAACAGCATCAAGTATGAACAAATCTATTTTCTCACGTTCCAGCAACGAAGCAAATGGAGCTTTTTCCCCTTTCAAAGCGTCTAACGCCGCAAAAAGTTGACCTACCAATTAAAGTCTACCGATACCCTTATTGTTCAAATTTGTATGAAATATAATTCACAATATACTTTTATATGCTTTTAGATTAATATAAAAATGTATATGTTCTACATTATAACACCAACATATACCCGATTTACCAATATATTGTTAAATGTTGGTGATACAAAATCACAAAAAGAGGGAAATAAATATGCAAAAGAAAGAAAGAGAAGATTTTGTTTCCTCTAATTAATCGACATATTTGAGTATGTTTATTTTTCATTATAATTGGCTAATCAAATTATTTTTTGCCATCTAATGTTAACTTGGGCATTAAGTAATTGATTATATTAATAGAGACCAGAAGAGAGGGTAAAAATGTGGTGGAAAATCTATTTGCTAATTTTCTCTTCTTTATCTATGCTCTTTTTCTCCAACAATTTTAGCCATATAGATATTTGCTTCCTTTCTCAATTTGGTTATTGATTCAATAGTATTTGGTTTACTTTAGCTTTGTTTTATTAATTGTAAACAAAATTTTGATAAATCAATAAAGTGGGTGGTTGGGTAGAAAATTTTGTGTTATTGCATTTTGATTTCAATTCCATCTTGTTTTCAATCCAAATTATCTCTTTGTGTTTTAGGTGAAAAGATCCTTTGATAAAAGCTTCCGCAAAGCGCTACTATTTTCATAACAGTTCGGTATCGAAGCAAAAATCATCGCAAAGTTTAGAGCAATTTTGGTTTGAAAATTATTGATTTTAGATATAATTTCATTTTCAAAGATGGCTATCTTGGATGAGAAAAATTAGGGTATTTCGAAGCCTAAGATGGACGATGTTCTGTACCTCGATGATCTTTATGATCCGATTGATGAAGATGGAAAAAGGTGTAGATGAGGGAAAATGGAAGAAGATGGATAAGAAGGCGATTGCTTTGATTCGTCGGTATCTTGAAGATTTAGTTTTCAATCATGTGGCTAGTTGTGATTCCGCGAAGGCTTTTCTAGTTTGAAAGTTGGTACAACTGAGATTAGATGAAGAGAAGTCTGTTGCAGAGCATTTAAATGAATTTCAAGGTGTAAAAAATCAATTGGAAAATATGAAGGTAAATTTTGATGATGAGTTACATACTATTTTATTAATGAGTTCACTTTCAGAAAGTCGGAAAAATTTGGTTATGTCATTGAGTAATTCCAATGCTAATAGAACCATCTTTATGGAAACTGTTCGAAGCAATCTTCTGAATGAGGAGCTTAGAAGAAAAGGGTCAGATATGAAATCAATTCAAAATGAGGCTATGGTGGTAAGGGACTCGAAGAAAGATACAATTTGAAAGAAGGAGGGTGCTGATGGTAAATGTGTTATCACTTGTCATTATTGTAATAAGAAAGGTCACATACACAGCAAATGTTATGCTTATAAAAGAGATCAGAAAAAGGCTGCGCATGGTGATACTAGTAGTGATGCACATGCATGTTTTGCTGAAGGCACCGATAGTGATGCTTCTTGTGATGTCCTCTTTAGTGAAAATAAGCCTTGGAAGATGAATTCGAGAGCCAGTTTCCACATTTGTAGAGATGTGAAATATTTTCCGTTTCATGAGAAGAGTGTCGGCATGATTAGGACAACTAATGGAAAAGAGCTATCGATTTGTAGTATTTGATCTATCCGATTTCGTATGCATGATGGTGTGGTTAGAGAAGTCTCTGGAGTGAGACATGTATCCACTTATATTCGCATAATCTTATTTCTCTCGGTCAGTTGCATCACCGTGGTTGCACTTATGAGACCCAAGGTGGAGTTTTGAGAGTGAAGAAAGTAGGTCGTGTAAGGATGAGAGGAGTACTGGAAGAATGAAATTTTTATAGCTTGGTTGGTTCTGTAGTCGACAATGGAAAGCGAGTGACGGTTGAAAGACCTAGTTTACAGCAAGATGGAGAAGTTAATGTGATCACTACTTATGATTCTAGCATTGAGGATCATATTTTAGACAGGGTTTTAATGTTGATGATGCCCGAGGGATCAATGTTGACCAGGTAATGAGCTCAGATCGAATGATAGACGGATGTCGAATTGCAAAATCCACAAAGACAAGATGGAGATTTTTCTGGTATTACAAACTCTTTTGAGACCGGATTTGTGTGGTGCACCTCATGTGGGAGATGCGTCACTTGCAGACGGTGGTTGAGGTTTGTAATTTACTATGGTTGAGATATGGAGATTTATGATAGATCTAGATATGACATGCTTGATATGTTGGAGATATGTGATTGTGCATTAAGGTGGAGTGTTAAATTTTGGTGATACAAAATCACAAATAAAGAAAAATAAATATATAAAAGAAAGAAAGAGAAGATTTTGTTTTCTCTAATTAATATGCATATTTGAGTATGTTTATTTCTCTCTCTAATTGGCTAATCAAATTATTTTTTGCCATCTAATGTTAACTTGGGCGTTAAGTAATTGATTATATAAATAGAGACTAGAAGAGAGGGTAAAAGTGTGGTAGAAAATCTATTTGCTAATTTTCTCTTCTTCATCTTTGTTCTTTTCCTCCAACAATTTTAGTCATATGGATATTTTCTCACTTTCTCAATTTGGATATTGATTTAATGGTATTTTGTTTACTTTAGGTTTTTCCTATTAATTGTAAACAAAATTTTTGGTGAATCAATAAAGTGAGTGGTTGGGTGGAATATTTTGTGTATTGCATTTTGATTTCAATTCCATCTTATTTTCAATCCAAGTTATGTCTTTGTGATTTTGGTGATAAAGATCCATTGATAAAAGCTTCCGCAAAGCGTTATTATTTTTATAACATATAATTGATATAGGTTATTGCTTGATATGTAATATGTATTTTGCTGGAGTTTTTTTTTGTCCAGAATTCCGTTATAAATTTTATTTTGTTGTAAGATAATATAACTTACGATGCACCATTTAATCCAACAAGTTTTTCCCATACCTTACATCAAAATATTGAAGCTAATCTATCTAAATTCCATTGGATGGTTATAGCTATATTGAGCCAAGTGTATATAATAAATTGTTGTTCAACGTGATTTTTAATTTGTTTAAATTTAGAAAAAAAATTTAAAAAAAACCTTGCCGAGGATCAAACCCATAATCTTTGATTTTGTAGACCAACACCTATCCTTGAACCACATTGTCACTTCTCTTAATGCTTAAATCATAAAGTCACATTCATAATATAATATTATATACTACAGTTTAACTGATAAAAAGAGACAGTATGTTTTGGATTACGACATTGACATGACTCCCATTCTTTAGTTATTGTTTTGTTTATAAATATTTTTCTCGTTTTTTTGGTTAAATTTTTTGTAATAGAGTGGACTTGGCGAATAGATTAAATATTTGAAGGTGGAAATAGTGATTAAGGATGTCAATGTGTATTTGAAATCCATTCACATTCATATTCCAAAAATAAATCAATATCGAAAATCTAAAAGAATGAGTACACAGGTGGATATGTCCAATTTTTTTACTTGTGCTTTTAGATTTTTATTTATGAGCGGACGGACAAAAATTTGATATCCATTTGATATCTGCGACTGCGACTACGAAGATATGTTATGCTAAAATGGTTAACATGAATATGAATATGACACTATATGTATCTATATCTTACCCGGTCGTTACAAGTCCTAATTATGATGCCCTAATTAGGCCAACGATTATCTTCATGATATAAATCAAAATATTATGGTTATCCTTTTGAATGTCATTGCCGACCCCACATGTTTGAAAATAATGGCTTAGTTGTTGTTGTTTTATCCTTTTGAATGTCATTGTTAGATTATAGTTATCTTGGTCTAGGTTGATAAAACAAATTGCTAATCAACATGATTTTGAATTTATCGGTACAGTTATTTATGCAAAAAGGTACAATTTTTTTTAGACTTGACGTACGTTGTCTGACTTTTTAAATAAATACACATGTACTTTTTTTTAATATACTCATTATACATCACAATTAGTTCAACATGATTGATAAAGTTTATGTTTCTTTTACCAAATGATATTCAACAAAGATTTTTTATCATTTCACAAAATTATCAATTATAGTGCTATGTGAACATAGTGCAAAAATCAGTTTAGAAGTTCAACCTGAGTTTGAATTTATTGTAGTTATTTACGGGGATTGTAACCTTGACGAACTACACATGCTTTTTTGATCAGTACACTTATTAAATTATTTTGTATAATTATTATACATCACCATTAGTTCAACAAGACTAGTATAATCTATATTATTTTACTGAAAGATATGTAACAAAGATTCTTAACGATTTCATAAAAAATCTTCTTACATGAAAATTCTATTTTAAAAAAAAATTATGTTATACAGGAAAACCTTTAAAGTAAAATTTGAAAAAATCATAAAGAATCTTTGGAGAAAATTTGTTTTCTCAGAAAACGTCAAAACCTTCAGAAAAAAGATTAATTTTTATGAAGCGTCAAAAGTTTGCAAAAAATATCAATATTTTTTTTACTGCAACTACCCTCAAAATCTCGCAAACTTGTTGCTTAATATATTTTTAAACAATTAAATATGGATAAAGTTGAGATATTATAGTTTAATAAAAAAGACTCAGTTTTTTTGTTTTTTTAAGGTCAAATATTTCAAAAATATTATTTCCAAGAATGTTAAATTTTTAGAAACGGTTCAAATTTTAGAAAATAATAATTAAATAATAAATAATTTTTCTTTGAACTCAAATGTCGTAGAAAGGTTCAAGCCGTTTTAAAAAATATATTTATGTTTTCCAATTTTTTTTAAATTTCTAAGGAAGTTTGAAATGTCCTGGAAGACATTGAAGAAATTTTAAAGTGATTAAAAATCCAATTAAAATACAAGTAAAATTTAAAAGGTTAAAGTAACGCAAAGTGTTGGCAATTATCTAAAACATGTTATTAAGTAACAATAAATTTTCTAATCTTAAACTTTGAAATTAATAAAGTAAAAAAGAAATATCATTATATATAATACTACAAATATCTGCTTAACATGTACTAATTCTTCAAAAACTTTCATTGTTAGGATAAATTAAAATAGTGAAAAAACAAAATTAACATGACTGTTAAATTATCGTTACCATTGGTTTTGATAATTTTTTACCGCTATATTTATCGTTTGCTATGGTAAAGTTACTGTTATCATACCAATAGCATTGGTATACCGATATAACAAAATATTGGTTACCAATTGTTTGATATTGTGTAGTAATGCGAATTTACCATTACCATAGCATCTTTAATTGGAATTATGAATTCAAATAAGCATGTTATATATAAATATGTTCTCAACTATAATTTTAAATGAGTTTGTATCAGAATGTAAATCGAATCGAAATGGGGGAGAACCAATCTGAAATGGGATTTAATTTATAATATTTTAAGATTTCTCATAACTATGTGATAAACAGTTGTTTCTGCTAATAGTTCTAGCATGTACTTATTGTTAAACAACCTCATATAATCACAAAACCAGTTGGTTAATGTGATGTAAAGTCTCTTAGTATTTATGCAGAATTCATATTGTAAATTCCTCGATGTGGGACTAATCTCAACACGCCCCCGCACGTGTTGGGTATGATCATCCAAACACGTGGACATTCATTGAGGGTGACGTGTGACACAATTAAACTCGCTCTGATATCATGTTAGAGAACCTCGTATTATCAAAAAACCAATTGGTTAATGTGATGTAAAGTCTCTTAGTATTTATGCAGAATTCATATTGTAAATTCTTCGATGTGGGACTAATCTCAACACTTATTTTAGGATGAGGAAGAGTTTAGTAATAAAAACAATCCTTTTCTTTAAACGGACTTGAATGTTGCTAATAGGTTTGCAAGAAGCATGGGCCTAGCTTATATGATTTGTTAAGAGAAATAGGTAAATGCCATGCTGGTTGATCTTCCTAATTTGAGTGCCTGCTTCTGGAATCTGTAGCATGTCTGTGAATCATTTTCGTTTCCTTTAGTATTTAATATAGGTTGTAGCATGTCTGCGAATCATTTTTGGTGCCTCTGATATTTAGTATAACCTTTATTAGAAATGTTTAAGGATGGCATAGGCGATGCTTATCGTTTTCTTCACTTTTTACCATTTATCATCGATGTACATGATTGTGACTATTCACACTGATCTAAAGCCTGACAATATTCTTCTGATGTCTTCTGATTATGTAAAGGTTCCATGTAACATTTCCTGCGACTTCAAAATTCTTGGATTTTTGTCATGTCATATTGATACAGAGGAAACTAGGATATTATATGCACTTCAGAGGTTTGCCTAATGAGGTGCTATGAAGTTGACTGATTTCAGCAGCATTGCATTTGAGAATCATGATCATGGGTCCATTATATCAACAAGGTAGTACAGAGGACCAGAGATAATGTCCTGTATGCATGGATTCTTAAAATAAACAATGAATTCAGCCTGAGACGTAAGTTGTCAATTTGAATAAAAGGTACACATTTTCTGCATTTAAATTGGGAGAAAAATAATATATGCATATATTGACCTTTTTGATAGCGTAGGAAATTCTATGAAATCATAATTGACAGGTCTTCCAAACGTAGGTCGACGACGCCCAATTTTCTATTCCATAGTTTTATTCCGATGACACTGTTTGTTTTGATTGGTATGCGTTGATGTTGACCTACTAGTTGTTGGTTATTTTTTGTTCACACCCCATGATAGAAACTTGTTAGAATGCTTAAAGACCAATCTTCCTGTTGTATACCATACATTCTAATATATTCTTGTTCTCTCCTAGCTGTGAGAACGTGCCTTAATATTATCTTCCATTTTCATTTCATCTTCTTAATGCGTCATATCCTCTACATGATGATTGAATTTGAGAGTATACCCGATTGTTATTATTGAACCAATGACTTTATGTTTGGACTATAGAGTTAAATTGGTTTTACCGAAATCAAGTAAGTAATAAATTTGATCAAAATATCGCACCACCTGCTAAGTAATGCATGAACGTTAATATTCGAACAGTTTGATGTTAATAGCTGATCAAATTTACATCTAAAGAGCTGCACAACTGAATTGTTGAATACTTCTTGACTACATGGTTTAATTAATTTATAATTGTTATAAATTATTTAAATTAATTAATATTTATGAAATATTAGTTATAAAATTTTATTTTAATTTGATGAGCAAATATTATTGTATATATTTATAATAGTTGTAAATATATTTATCAATATACGCGTTTAAATTGGGTTTTAATGCAAAATACTTTGTTCGGACTTTAAATGGGTTTGAAGTTCATATACGGGGCTGGTTGGTTCAGCTATAATGAAGCATAGGTGCGACCATATAATGGTTAAAAATGCTAGGGTTGAATGGATAAGAGGAAAGAAAGAGCAAAAGAGTAATGTGAATCTTGATACTAACCTCTCTTTGTATTTCTTCCTCTGTAAAAACATCTTTACCCACTTTCTTTTCCTACTTTTTAAGCCTCCTATCCCTCTTAGATATGCCTGAATTCTTCACCCATCCTCTTTCATCGTAGAAGAAAAAATCCAATAAAATTAAATTCCATTTGATAGCCCGTGGTCTGCAATTTGGAAGATAGCATCTTTAGAATTGGAATTTAATCCGCAGTTTGTTTCAACGCTTCAAGATGTGGTACTTTGGCATTGATTAATGGCAATTGTCTGATTTGTGATTTTATTTTAATATTTAGACAATTTATATATATCATATGTTGTTTTATTAGTTATGTGACGATTCTAATATATCGGTATATCGTCACATTCAATATGGTTGTTCGCTTATATGTGTGTATATTTTTTTCCTTGACATATATATGCCATGATGCTTAAGACTTAAGATTTAAAAACAATTGATTTTTTATTGTTTAAATGAATTTAATATACATTATTTAAATAACATAAGCATTATAATTTAAATACTAAACTTTATACTCTACAAAATATGTTTTAAAATTACATAAAAAATATTTTTGTAATATATATAAATATTAATTAAATATTATTTAATTCAAATCTCTTAAATAAATATTAAATAAATTATAGTATCATATAAAATAGAATTTAAATTTTTTAAAATTATTTTTACACCTGATGAACTATCGAATGCAATATATATATAATATTAATATTAATATAAATGTTGAAAGTTAAAATTTAATTTTAATTTTTCTTTTAAATTACAAAATATATTTGGACAATATATTAGCTAACATGTCTCCAGTGTAAATCCTAGCATTAATACACGAGCGTGTTACACCTTACATGGTTTGCTATGTTATATATGCATACACACACATATATATATATATGTATATAATAAATTTGTTGTGTGTGTGTATAATACTAATACATAATTATTTCATAAATTTTAATAAAATAGCGATTTTATTTAAAAGAAATATAAAAATGTTCTAAATGAATTAGATTTCATAAGCCAATAAAGATCCAAAATAGTAAAAAAAAATAAAATTCACCAATTTCTTCCACTACAGGCTACTCCAGTTCCAACAAAACCGAACACCACTTTAGTTTTTTGAAAACTTAAAATGTTTTAGAGCATTTAATTAAATGAAAACAAGAGAACAATAATTTTTAAATGAATGCATGATTTTCGTATGTTGAAAGAAAGGTATTTATAAAGTTAGAAAGTTTTTGCTAATGTGTACTTGTATATATTTATAATAGTTGTAAATATATTAATCGATATACGCGTTCAAATTGGTTTTTAATGCAAAATATTTTGTTCGGACTTTAAATGGGTTTGAAGTCATATATGGGGCTGGTTGTTTCAGCTATAATGAAGTATTGGTGCGGCCATATAATGGTTAAAAATGCTAGGGTTGAATGGATAAAAGGAAAGAAAGAGCAAAAGAGTAATGTGATACTAACCTCTCTTTGAATTTCTTCCTCTATAAAAGCATCTTCACCCACCTACTTTTTAAGCCTCCTATCCCTCTTAGATCTGGCTGACTTCTTCATCCATCCTCTTTCATCGTAGAAGCACAAATCAAATAAAATTAGCCCGTGGTCTGCAATTAGGAAAATGACATTCTTAGAATTGGAATTCAATCCGCGAGTTTGTTTCAACGCTTCAAGGTGTGGTACTTTCACATTGATTAAAGGTAATTATCTGATTTATGATTATATTTTAATATTAGACAACTAATATATCATATATTGTTTTATTAGTTATGTGACGATTCTAATATATCGATATATCGTCACATTCAAGATGGTTGTTCGTTTATATGTGTGTATATTTTTTCCAGGACATATATATGCCATGATGCTTACGACTTAAGATTTAAAAACAATTGATTTTTTTAAAATTTAAATGAATTTAATATACATTATTTAAATAACATAAGCTTTATAATTTTAATACTAAACTTTATACTCTACAAAATATGTTTTAAAATTACATAAAAAAATATTTTTGTAATATATATAAATATTAATTAAATATTATTTAATTAAAATCACTTAAATAAATATTAAATAAATTATTGTATCATATAAAATAGAATTTAAATTTTTTAAAATTATTTTTACACCTAATAAACTCTCAAATGCAATATATATATATATATATATATATATATATATATATATATGTATGTATGTATATGTATATGTATAATATAAATATTAATATAAATGTTGAAAGTTAAAATTTGATTTAATTTTTCTTTTAAATTACAAAATATATTTGGACAATATATTAGCTAGCATGTCTCCAGTGTAAATCCCAGCATTAATACACGAGCGTGTTATATCTTACATGGTTTGCTATGTTATACATGCATACACATATATGTATATGATACATTTGTGTGTGCGTATACATAATTATTTCATAAATTTTGAATAAAATAGCGATTTTATTTAAAAGAAATACAAAAATGTTCTAAATTAATTAAATTTCATAAGCCAATAAAGATCCAAAATCGTAAAAAAAAATTGAAATTTATCAATTTCTTCCACTACAGGCTGCTCCAGTTCCAACAAAACCAACTACAACTTTAGTTTTTTGAAAACTTAAAATGTTTTAGAGCACTTAATTAAATGAAAACAAGAGAGCAATATTTTTAAATGAATGCATGATTTTCATATGTTGAAAGAAATGTATTTATAAAGTTAGAAAGTTTTTGCTAATGTGTGTTTGTATATATTTATAATAGTTGTAAATATATTAATCGACATACGCGTTTAAATTGGGTTTTAATGCAAAATATTTTGTTCGGACTTTAAATGGGTTTGAAGTTCATATACGGGGCTGGTTGGTTCAGCTATAATGAAGCATAGGTGCGGTCATATAATGGTCAAAAATGCTAGGGTTGAATGGATAAGAGGAAAGAAAGAGCAAAAGAGTAATGTGAATCTTGATACTAAACTCTCTTTGCATTTCTTCCGCTGTAAAAGCATCTTTACCCACTTTCTTTTCCTACTTTTTAAGCCTCCTATCCCTCTTAGATCTGCCTGAATTCTTCATCCATCCTCTTTCATCGTAGAAGCACAAATCAAATAAAATTAAATACTATTTGATAGCCCGTGGTCTGCAATTTGGAAGATAGCATCTTTAGAATTGGAATTTAATCCCGAGTTTGTTTCAACGCTTCAAGGTGTGGTACTTTCTCATTGATTAAAGGTAATTATCTTATTTATGATTATATTTTAATACTAGACAATTTATATATCATATATAGTTTTATTAGTTATGTGACGATTCTAATATTTCGGTATATCGTCACATTCAAGATGGTTGTTCGTTTATATGTGTGTAATTTTTTCCATGACATATATATGCCATGATGCTTACGACTTAAGATTTAAAAACAATTGATTTTTTTATAATTTAAATGAATTTAATATACATTATTTAAATAACATAAGTTAAATACTAAACTTTATACTCTACAAAATATGTTTTAAAATTACATAAAAAAATATTTTTGTAATTTATATAAATATTAATTAAATATTATTTAATTCCAATCACTTAAATAAATATTAAATAAATTATTGTATCATATAAAATAGAATTTAAATTTTTTAAAATTATTTTTACACCTTATAAACTCTCGAATGCAATATATATATATATATATATATATATATATATATTTGTATAATATAAATATTAATATAAATGTTAAAAGTTAAAATTTAAAATTTAATTTTAATTTTTCTTTTAAATTTCAAAATATATTTGGACAATATATTAGCTAACACGTCTCCAGTGTAAATCCCAGCATTAATACACGAACGTGTTATATTCGGTTTGTTATGTTATACATGCATATGCATATATATGTATATGATACATTTTTGTGTGTGTGTGTGTACACACATAATTATTTCATAAATTTTGAATAAAATAGCTATTTTATTTAAAAGGAATATAGAAATGTTCTAAATGAATTAGATTTCATAAGCCAATAAAGATCCAAAATGGTAAAAAAAATTGAAATTCATCAATTTCTTCCACTACAGGCTGCTCCAGTTCTAACAAAACCGAAAGCCACTTTAGTTTTTTGAAAACTTAAAATGTTTTAGAGCACTTAATTAAGTGAAAACAAGAGAGCAATATTTTTTAAACGAATGCATGATTTTCGTATGTTGAAAGAAAGGTATTTATAAAGTTAGAAAGTTTTTGCTAATGTGTGTGTATATGTATCAATGTTTTGAAAAACCTGCCTCCATATTCGCCTTAAGGAGCGTCTAAAGCAAGGGGAGATAAAACGCTTCGACTCTTTCTCAAAAAAAGCATTTTATCTTTGAGGCTTATGCTTTAGCAACTTAAAGTGTACAAAATGTACAAAACATATGCCCGCACGCCTCAAACCACTAAGGCATGCGACTTAAGAATTTATTTTACTTCCAGTTGAAGATATTTGCTGTGATAACTTGAATTTTTGGAGTATCTGTTAATTGTTAATTAACGGGGTTAACTAATAAAAATATTGAATTATAGATTTAACAAATAATTCTGATAATAAATAGTTATACCTAGATTGTAATTCAAATTTGAATCTGAATTTGAGTTTGAATTTGAAACTTGAATTTAAGATTTAAGTAAATGCCTTAGTAAATAATTTGGATTTTTTAGAATAATTTGTATAGACAATTTGTTTAACAATTGGTTAATAACATTTTCTGTAAATATTATGTATAAAATTTAATATAAGATAATTGTTTATTTTAAGTAATGATAGTTTAGAAAGAATTTAACCAGAGTTTTATTTTTGTTTTCTTCAAAAGTGATTAAATTAAAATGATTATAAATGTATAAAAATAAATGTTTTAGATTTTAAATTACATGAACAAGAAAATATATTTGTGTTATAATTAGTTTTAGAATATTTTCTTTTAAAAGTTAATTTATATTTACATACGTAAAATTATATTTATTAAGACAATTAAATAAGTAAGTTATATTACATTTAAATTAATTAGAAAAATACTTAAGTAACATTTGTAAACATGTTAGCTCATCTCTAAAACACTTGTAAGAAGATTTAAAGTAAAAAAATTATATTTCTAAAACACTAAAGGAAAATGCTTATTAAGTTTGAATATGGTAGCTCAAGTTTAAAAATGGGATTTAGTAAAGAATCATGTTGGGACAAGTGGCATTGTGCATTTGTAAGCTAAAGACTTCATGTTGGACAGGTGGCATTTATATCTTTTAATTTGGAAAATGTATGTAATTAATGTACATGGCTGAAAGAGAAATTCAAAAAAAAATGTAAGAAGAACAAACCTGTAAACTATTTTCAGAAATCCACTAAGAAACCATAACCTGGAATATTCCTCAGGTTCAATATCAAAGATCAACATGTAGCCATTTTCTCAAAACCTGGAACTAAACAGGTTTTCAAAGTCATAGATCATCATCACTTTATTCCAGTTACACAAATCAAGCTTCAAAGCATTTCTGTCTTGATGTTTGAAGCAATTCAGTTTTCTAGAAATAAAAACAAAGGCATGCACATTTTCAAATCCAGAATAAAGCAGAATTTTTCAAAAAAAAAAAACTCCTTTGTTCAACTCCATCTAAGGTGAGTAAACAATCCTATAATTGATTAAATTGGTTGCATGATATAGGAGTAGGAAGTAGTGATGTGAAATTCTTGATGATGATAGTGTTGTATGTTGATGTATTTATGTAACTCTGTATATAAATGTTTGATTTTACTGTGTATTTAGAATATGCCTGTTTCTTCTCTCTGTTCTGCAACAGAATTGGGAATTTAGCAAAAAGAATTCAATTTATCTTCATTAAGGCACTGATAGGTTTAGAGTTTAAACCAAACAAGTGTGTCCGAACATAAAATCAAGACATAAAATTTGTTTTAAGAAAGATAGTGATGAGTTGCCTCTAAAATTTAGTTTTACAGGAATTTTTTTTAAAGTATGTTAAATTCGAATATCATAAATTGTTAACTCAATTATATATCTTAAATTGTTATCAGAAATTAGGATTTTTAAAAATAAAAAGATAATTTTCCATTGTGTATGCTAAGAGCAGTTGTTAATTGTACTGTAAAGTGGTTTTTGGCAAATTCAGGAGGTCAGGGGATTTTGGGGTGTTAGGGACTGGACCAGGGATGGAGAAGGGTCTGATGATGTCGGGAAAAATGGCCAGAAATGTTTAAATTCGTTGTGGCATCGGATAAAGGGAGGAATAGGGTTTAAGGTCAGTGGATCCAAAATTGGGGTTTTGGGTTCATTCGAGTTTGTCTATGCATCGAGAGTGACCGGTTTTGGAGGGAGTGTTACTGAGTTATAGAAGAAGGCGCGGACGGAGGCGCAGCGGTGCCGGTGGTCGGAATGGCCGTGTCGAAGAAGGTTTTGGATAGCTTGAGTGTCCAGTTTCGAATGGAAGTGTTCGTTTTGTTTATGGCTACGAAGCGTGGAAATCAAGGAGTCGAAATGTTTGTCATGGTGGTATGTGACTTGCAGGAGGTAATGCCGTTCGCCGGAGTGATGGCGATCTCTGGTGCATGTGCACGACACTGCTCGTGTGTTAGGTTATGGGTTCTGGTGAGAAACTATAACGACCCAGAATTTTTATTAATTAAAATTTGTATATTTAATTAATTTTAAATATTAATAAGTAAAATTATAAGTCGAATAAATTTTATTTCGAATAATTGGATTTAATTGAATAATTAAATCAATAATTTAACATGTGAAAATACAGAAATAATTGAAAATTGGGTTAAATATGATTGAAAATGATTTGTAAAATTTTATTTTATCATGTTGGAGTTAGAATGATGTTATGGAACTTTTAAAATCGAATTAAAAGTTTATTTGTGAAAATTGAATATTTTAATATTTAATCGACTAGTGAAATTAGCCGTTTTTGAACAGTCTCAGAATTGGATGAAACTAGTTTCATTGGATCTGCAATAGTTTGTTATTATCGGATTTCGATTTGCGTAGCAATCGGAGTTATCGTTTGACCGTGGCAGCTCTAAACGCATTGAATTTGTTTTTAATATTTATTTGGCGAGTTAAAATAGCCATTTTTCAAAAAGTCTCGGATTTCGACGAAACCAGTTTCATCGGATCCGTAATGTGATATTATTGTATGGTTTAAAATTTCGTGTCAATCGGATTTATCGTTTGTCCGGTGCAAGCTAAAACGCCTAGAAAATTGTTTAATCGGTTTAATTTTAAATTAAACGTTTATTTCCATAACTCGCACAGATGACCGAATTAGCTCTCGAAACACGTTCCATTATGTTCGGGACGCGGGGTAAACCTTAGGAACGCCAACCAGCACGCTTCGTTTGGAGTTCGGAAATTCCGGGATGAATAGTGTTTGGAAAATTTTCTATACAAACCCCTTCACTCTTCATTTTTGCAAATAACCTAAAACCCTAACCCTAACTATTCAGAGCTGCCACTATTGTTCTGAATGGCCAGAAATGTTCGAATTTCTTCCTTTGATTACTCCCAATCCACGCACCATTTTGAGAAATTTCCAACTACAATATTGTAGACCATCGAGTGATCGACATATTCAACGGTTAAGATCGTGATTGGGTCAATGGATCGTGAGAAATGCAGCCGAGAGTGTCACGTGCTCATAAACATTTTTCGACCAAGATAGGGGGCCGAGCTTGGTGGTGCTTGGGGCGAGCATGGTGTTGGGGGCGATCTTCGTAATGATGGTAGTTGATCATCTTCAGGTTGCACGAGGTGGCTGCGGCGTGCAACCCTGGGGGGCGGCAAAATTGGGTTCGCGTGCGTGTATTTGCTGTAGAAATCGCGTGAACGAAGATAGGGGAGGGGAACGCACGCACGGGCTTGGGCCTGGGTAAAATCGAACGGCCCAGATTTGCAGTGATTTAAATGTAAAGGAAATTATATAATAATTTATTTTAAAATTTGTAAAATCTTTGAAATGTGATAACTTATTCATGCGAGGTCGGAATCTGACGAAACCAGTTGCGTTCGTATTGTCGAGCACTATGCTATGGAATTGGATTGGAGTCGTTTGGAGCTAGCGAAAATTTCAGGTAAAATTAAACGTCCGTTTAATTTTATTCGAAATAAACGCTGATACGAAATTGAAATCAAGGTGAGAACTTCCCACTCAATCGAATCGGTTTCGATTTTAATTTTAAATAGTTCGATTTAAAATTCTTGAATGTATGTTTGAATGATGATAGTTATCTATTGATTGTTAAAATAGACATTATACGGCGTTAGTAAGCGGAGGTTATTTATTAAAAACATATACCGCGAATATTTCACAGTACAGTGAAATTGGTATTATTTATGTACTTGGA
The DNA here is from genome assembly GCA_030765085.1 of Allium cepa. Classification (NCBI taxonomy): domain Eukaryota; kingdom Viridiplantae; phylum Streptophyta; class Magnoliopsida; order Asparagales; family Amaryllidaceae; genus Allium; species Allium cepa. The sequence continues at coordinate 570,377,908 of CM060937.1, read as the reverse complement.
GTTGATTTTCCCGCAGTACATAGCGGATGAGACCCTATTGCGCCGCCTATTAAGCAGATAATATTTAAAATCCCATATACCGCGATAATTCCGTACTGGAACGGAATTGGTATTGTGCTAACATCTTTGGATGCAGGAAAACAGGTTGGAGGCATCCAACTGGATTCCTCAACAGTATTTATTTGATTATGGATATTTTGATATTCGTTGATTATCATATCGATATATGATATCGTTGCTGTCATGATTGACTATTTGGTATGTAGCATCATTGGGAAAAATTTTGGAATTTTAAAAGGATTTTAAAAGTGATTTTTGAAGAGTATACGTTATAAAATATTTTTGGTATTGACTCATTTTAAATAAATAAACGTTATAATTTTAATGTTATAAAAATTATGATTTTTGAGAAAAATAGTTAAAAGTTGATTTTTAAAAATATGGGGTTAATGATTTTATAAAATAGTTTAAATCGGGATTTTTGAATTTATTGTGAAAAGTTTTAAAATAGGATTTATAAAATTTAATTTTTTTTTATAAATCGAAATGATGAAATTATAAAGGACTTTGAAGACGTTTTGTAATAATAATATAAATTGATTTATATAAAAGATTTATAAATTGATAATTTATAAATTAAAATATTTGAATTATAAAACGAGTTTTTATAAGTGTTAGAATGAATTGTGAATGAATTTCATAAATGAATGAAATTTATAGAATTATAAACGGTGAAGTTATAAATGGAATTTTATAAGCAGTAGGTTTATAAAATTTGTAAAGTTATTAAAGGAGTAGATTTGGGTAAATAAATGAATCTTATAAGTTATAAGATTTATAATTTGGGAAGTTAAAGGAACGATTTTGCAAACAAATAAATTATAAGCATTTAACTTATAATATGGACTTTCGGTATATAATTGAGTTATAAATCGAATAGGTTAATAAAGGAGATTTATAAAGGAAGTAGTCATAAAATAAATAGAAATGAAATTTATAAACATTGTTTTATAAATTCGCAACGACTTATTTTGATAAGTAAATTGTATAACTTATTAATGGAGTTATATTCATGTTTTAGACAGTGAATAATCCTTTAAAATAGAATGAATAGAAATGATGAAATTGGTTACCGAAGTATATTCACGTTTTTGAATAGTGAATAATATGTTAAAGAAAATGTTTTGGATGTGATATTTTAAATAGAATTAAAACGATCTAACGATGTTTTAAATATGTTAAGATTCGAAACCATAGATTTCAACATTCATTGTTGAAATAAACGTTTTCGAGAAATAAAAGGAAATGGTGGACTATAACACTGTTGTTATAGTAAATGATTTCCGAAAGGAAATGTTTTATATAGTATTGGGATTTATATATCTATTTTTAATTTCGAATCCCTATACTGGTGATTTTGGGTTGTCGTAACGATGTTTTACGTAACATTCGTTTTGGCCCAAATAAATATGTTTAAGAGAATGATTTCCTTAAAGAATGAAATATATACTTAATTTCGATTTAAGTATATTGAATATTTTCCAAGTGTAGAAAATAAAAAGATTTTGAATTACTTATTAAATAAGTATGGAAATGTTTTCCAATATAAGTGAATATTTTGAGAATTTATCCTTTTTAACATAAATTGAAAATGAATAATTGAAATCGTATATTCGTAGATATTTTGGAATGTAAATTCACTATGGAATTTATAAAAGAAAGGGGAATTTGTTTAAAAATAAATATTGATTTATTTTTGAGGTATTGAAATTTTATATCTTGTAAAGATATTTTTGGGAAATAAATAATTTGGAAAATTATTTAGAATCTGGTGATGTTGTGCATATCCATTGATAGTTCAATAACCGACTATCAATATTTACCTTTGAATGGGTATTTGTTGTGATTTGTTTGAATTTGAATGCCACACTTATTTTTGAATAAGCGCTCACTATTCGGGTTAGCCGGGAAAGGACCTTGGGGTCGTATAACCCATTTCGAATATGTGATTCGACGTTATGGATAGCATTTGAAGACCGGTGTTGAAGACCGGGTATTTGCGAGAGCGATAGGATGACCTGTCGATTGACTCTGCTCCGAGTTGCTCCGGTATAGAGTTCTCCATATGTTATGGGGAATCCGATCAGGATTGTGGATATCCGGATTACAAGGACTTCTTTGTAAGTGCCTTCGGTTCCGTTCGAGCCCGGAACAGACTTGTATGGATTGTATGTCTGACATTACAAATTGAGATATAAAGCTGATTTCTTTCGAAATATATTTCTGTTGCTGGCGGAGAATTTATTCTCTTAGCTTAACACCCTTCTCCGAGACGTACAAGCTCAGAGGTTATGTAGTTGAAGGTTATCGGCGATATATTCCCAATTTGGTAATGTGACATGCGGAGTATTGCTGTGAAATGGTCATCGTTTGATCATTTGTGATATAATCATTTGTTTGATCACTTATCTTTGTGATCATTTCTGTGATCATTTGTTGACCCAAAGCACCGCTTTTGTATAAAGCGTGGATTTGTGGACGAGACTTCGTCGAGCCTCACACCCCGGAATGGTCAAAACAGGAAAGATGCGGCAAGGTTATTGGGGGTAGCGCCCCTTAGGGTATGTGCATTTCCTTCTGGAAAAGGGTGGTATCATGGTATGGAGCCCAGATACTTACTCATGTTGAAACACTTTATTTATTACGGTGTGATTTTGGTTACAAGCGCTCGGATAAAGGTCCCAAAGGACCGGGGGATGGCATAATCGTGTCAGTTGTTACCTAGTTTGAAAGGTAACCCGGCCTTGTGTTGGCAGAGATCCGGTTAGGTTCTCGGGGACGTCCTTCCAGAGGCATTCTCATGTGGCAATGGGAAGTTCCTTGGCCTGACCATTTGTTGGAAATCCAAAGAAACAATACGATCTTGTATTGTTTTAGTTGTATAATCTGCCATGGAATGTGGCGGTAACCTGCTATTGAACATGGTAGCTATAGTAGGCATAAGTGTGGAATGCCTATGCTAGCTAAGATTTATATCTTTACTTTCAAAATATTTTCTACACTATGCACTAGTAATAATATCAAATGTTTCTTTTTAATGCGTATCAAGCATCTTTGACTATCATAAGGAGAAATCTCCTCCGATTCTGCATTTGCATTGTGTGTGTGTACGGGAGGCCTTATGGTAGTCTCATTTTTAAAAGCATTGCGATTTGACTTTAAAAATATTCCTCTATTTTGATTTTAAAGATAAATAAACTGTTTTGAGTTCTCACACCAGTCACATGACTGACTCGGAGTTTATTGTTTTCCTTCCTAAACTCTGGGTGCCCACCAGTTTCCACACGGGCAGTCAAGAGTTAAGGTTTACCAGGATATTCTGGAATTCAGGAGTTGCTGGAGGCAAGCTGGATGGCATGGCGTATTATTAGTATATAGTATTTCTTTTCCGCTGTTTGTTGTTGTTGTTGTTGTTGTACACTCTGATGATATGATGTAATGAAATGTGATGTAATGTAATAACTGATATACTTCTTTGTTTAAAGATTATTCATTTATTTATTATATGTTGTTCCGCTGCGATTGTGAGATTATGATATTTTTCTGTTGTTTTCTTCTGTTCCGTTTTATTTTCTATCTTTTCCTCTCTTCTTCTATCTTTTTCTTCTTCTTTAACCATAACTGTACGGTTTTCCGGCCTTCGATTGCTCAACAGTTGATACAGTGGACGTATTGATATCGGCATTCGTGGACGAAAAATCGCCAAACGTTACATTTGGTATCAGAGCATATGGTTAAGCAACAACCATGGCTATGTTGGGTATTACTCATTAGAGATGGAGTCAGTAGTACTCTAAAATGAGTTTGAGTGTAATAATAGATACGAGTGCGTATTTGTTGGTGAATATAAAATTATTGTATATTGTGATGATTGGTTTGTTGAGTGGCATATGAACCTTCGTCAGCACGGTCTGCACAACTATGCCGATGGGGTTTATAAACACTTGAATAGAACAATTCGACACAATATTGTTTTAAATTGGGTAAATGAAATAATTTTACCTTGATTATATTTTATATATAAAGGAATAATTTTTCAGAATTATTAAAGTATATATAAGTTGATTGTTTGGTTGTTTGAATAATCTAAATAAGAGAATAATTGTATAAGCAAATGAATTATAAGAATTGAATTATAATTAATGTGATTTACAATTGTGAAATAATCTTATGTATATAAGAAGTGAAACTATATGAATATATTTATGAATATGAGTTGTAAATAAAAATGAATTTAAAGTTAAATGGAAATTTACTTTAGAATTTGGAAGCTGAATTGATTTATAAGTGGGAATTTAAGTTAAGTAAAACCAAGTGATGTTTATAAAATGAAGTATAACTTAAGAGATGTTGAATGAAGTTGATATTGTTATCGAAGTAAATTAATAAAGTTAAGTGATAGATGTGAACTTGAGTTATATAAATGAATTGTAATTGAATTGAATTAATGAATTGAATGTTAATCAAATTGAATGTAAATTAAGTTGATATTAAATAACGAATATAAGTGTTAATTCATTAAAATCTAATGTTATTGGAAATTGAATAATTGGATGAAAATCAATTTAACTAAACCAATTGAAAGTAAAAGTGTTGAACCAAATTGAATGTAAAGTGAATAAATTTGGTTGTATTGAATAAACATTGGTTGTTATTTGATTGTTGATTGATTGTATATAATTCATTAAGTATTAATGAAATTGAATTAACGAAATTGCAAGCTATGTAATTGAATTCAAATGGATAATATGTAAACTTGAATAGAATTGAATTTGATTTGGAAGTGAACTAATGAAAATGTAAATTAGTAAATGCAAACTAATTGAAATTGGATATGAATAAATGTTACTAAAATCCAATGTTAATGAATCAATTGGAAAACCAATTCATTAAATGTTAATGAGAAATAAATTCATATTGATTTGGTAGTTACATTTATTGCTATAGAATGCATCGCTATGTTGGCACATGTAGTTATTATGTTGCTATATGATGTATATTGAGATTATTTTCATATATGCATGTTCTCATGTTGTTTGTTGAGTGTTTAGTAGGTGCGGATTGCGCTTGCTTCGCATTTGGAGCTCGCTTTCGCGCTATATTAGCCGTATATGCTCGCTAATAAAATATAAGGTACATATCTCGGATTAAATACCGTACTTTTACACTTTTTTCCTGCGGGAAGCCACATCACTTGATGAGATGTATATTTTTGATATATATACTGTCATTTTTTTCGAATCGAGCCGCGCAAAGGAGACTCTGGCGAATTTTTTCGAAAATTTAAGGTGTTAGAATTATTTTTTTGAGAAAATTGGAAAATTTTGAAAACTTTAACTTTGATTTGGAGTTGAAAGTTAAACAATAGTAGTTTCTTTTGAAAAGATAACTAAGTATGATTTGAATATTTAGTAAAGATTTTGTAAGAAGTTTAACTATGGATTTTGGGAAAGTTAATGGATTCTGTAACTTTTCTTACTTGTTAATTTCAAGGACGAAATTCTTTTAAGGGGGGAAGTATGTAACGACCCAGAATTTTTATTAATTAAAATTTGTATATTTAATTAATTTTAAATATTAATAAGTGAAATTTATAAGTCGAATAAATTTTATTTCGAATAATTGGATTTAATTGAATAATTAAGTCAATAATTTAATATGTGAAAATACAGAAATAATTGAAAATTGGGTTAAATATGATTGAAAATGATTTATAAAATTTTATTTTATCATGTTGGAGTTAGAATGATGTTATGGAACTTTTAAAATCGAATTAAAAGTTTATTTGTGAAAATTGAATATTTTAATATTTAATCGAATAGTGAAATTAGCCGTTTTTCGAAAAGTCTCAGAATTGGACGAAACTAGCTTCATTGGATCCACAATAGTTTGTTATTATCGGATTTCAATTTTCGTAGCAATTGGAGTTATCGTTTGACCGTGGCAGTTCGAAACGCATTGAATTTGTTTTTAATATTTATTTGGCGAGTTAAAATAGCCATTTTTCAAAAGTCTCGAGTTTCGACGAAACAAGGTTTATCGGATCCGTAATGTGATATTATTGTATGGTTTAAAATTTAATGTCAATCGGATTTATCGTTTGTCCGGTGCAAGCTAAAACGCCTAGAAAATCGTTTAATCGGTTTAATTTTAAATTGAACGTTTATTGTCATAACTCGCACAGATGACCGAATTAGCTCCCGTAACACGTTCCATTGTGTTCGAAACGCGGGGTAAACCTTAGCAACGCCAACCGGCACACTTCGTTTGGAGTTCGGAAATTCCGGGATGAATAGTGTTTGCAAAATTTTCTATATAAACCCCTTCACTCTTCATTTTTGCAAAAAACCTAAAATCCTAACCCTAACTATTCAGAGCCGCCACAATTGTTCTTAACAGCCAGAAATGTTCGAATTTCTTCCTTCGATTATTCCCAATACACGCATCGTTTTGAGAAATTTCCAACTACAATATTGTAGACCATCGAGTGATCGACATATTCAACGGTTAAGATCGTGATTGGGTCAATGGATCGTGAGAAATGCAGCCGAGAGTGTCACGCGTTCATACACGTTTTTCGTCCAAGATAGGGGGCCGAGCTTGGTGGTGCTTGGGGCGAGCATGGTGTTGGGGGCGAGCTTCATAATGATGGTAGTTGATCGTCTTCAGGTTGCACGAGGTGGCTGCGGCGTGTAACCCTAGGGGGCGGCAAAATTGGGTTCGCGTGCGTGTATTTGCTGTAGAAATCGCGTGAAGGAAGATAGGGGAGGGGAACGCACGCACGGGCTTGGGCCTGGGTGAAATCGAACGGCCCAGATTTGCAGTGATTTAAATGTAAAAGAAATTATATAATAATTTATATTAAAATTTATAAAATCTTTGAAATGTGATAACTTATTCATGCGAGGTCGGAATCTGATGAAACCAGTTGCGTTCGTATTGTCGAGCACTATGCTATGGAACTGGATTGGAGTCGTTTGGAGCTAGCGAAAATTTCGGGTAAAATTAAACGTCCGTTTAATTTTATTCGAAATAAACGCTGAAACGAAATTGAAATCAAGGTGAGAACTTCTCACGCAATCGAATCGGTTTCGATTTTAATTTTAAATAGTTAGATTTAAAATTCTTGAATGTATGTTTGAATGATGATAGTTATCTATTGATTGTTAAAATAGACATTATACGCCGTTAGTAAGCGGAGGTTATTTATGAAAAACATATACCATGAATATTTCACAGTACAGTGAAATTGGTATTATTTATGTACTTGGAGTTGATTTTCCCGCAGTATATAGCGGATGAGACCCTATTGCACCGCCTATTAAGCGAATAATATTTTAAATCCCATATACCGCGATAATTCCATACTGGAACGGAATTGGTATTGTGCTAACATCTTTGGATGCAGGAAAACAGGTTGGAGGGATCCAACTGGATTCCTCAACAGTATTTATTTGATTATGGATATTTTGATATTCGTTGATTATCATATCGATATATGATATCGTTGTTGTCGTGATTGACAATTTGGTATGTAGCATCACTGGGCCAAATTTTGGAATTTCAAAAGGATTTTTAAAGTGATTTTTGAAGAGTATACGTTATAAAATATTTATGGTATTGATTCATTTTAAATAAATAAACGTTATAATTTTAATGTTATAAAAATTATGATTTTTGAGAAAAATAGTTAAAAGTAAATTTTGAAAATATGGGGTTAATGATTTTATAAAATGGTTTAAATCGGGATTTTTGAATTTATTGTGAAAAGTTTTAAAATAGGATTTATAAAATTTAATTTTTTTTATAAATCAAAATGATGAAATTATAAAGGACATTAAAGACGATTTGAAATAATAATATAAATTGATTTATATAAAAGATTTATAAATTGATAATTTATAAATTAAAATATTTGAATTATAAAACGAGTTTTTATAAGTGTTAGAATGAATTGTGAATGAATTTCATAAATGAATGAAATTTATAGAATTATAAACGGTGAAGTTATAAATGGAATTTTATAAGCAGTAGGTTTATAAAATTTGTAAAGTTATTAAAGGAATAGATTTGGGTAAATAAATGAATCTTATAAGTTATAAGATTAATAATTTGGGAAGTTAAAGGAACGATTTTGCAAACAAATAAATTATAAGCATTTAACTTATAATATGGACTTTCGGTATATAATTGAGTTATAAATCGAATAGGTTAATAAAGGAGATTTATAAAGGAAGTACTTATAAAATAAATAGAAATGGAATTTATAAACATTGTTTTATAAATTCGCAACGACTTATTTTGAGAAGTAAATTGTATAACTTATTAATGGAGTTATATTCACGTTTTAGATAGTGAATAATCCTTTAAAATAGAATGAATAGAAATGATGAAATTGGTTACCGAAGTATATTCACGTTTTTGAATAGTGAATAATATGTTAAAGAAAATGTTTTGGATGTGATATTTTAAATAGAATTAAAACGATCTAACGATGTTTTAAATATGTTAAGATTCGAAACCATAGATTTCAACATTCATTGTTGAAATAAATGTTTTCGAGAAATAAAAGGAAATGGTGGACTATAACACTGTTGCTATAGTAAATGATTTCCGAAAGGAAATGTTTTATATAGTATTGGGATTTATATATCTATTTTTAATTTCGAATCCCTATACTGGTGATTTTGGGTTGTCGTAACGATGTTTTACGTAACATTCGTTTTGGCCCAAATAAATATGTTTAAGAGAATGATTTCCTTAAAGAATGAAATATATACTTAATTTCGATTTAAGTATATTGAATATTTTCCAAGTGTAGAAAATAAAAAGATTTGTGAATTACTTATTAAATAAGTATGGAAATGTTTTCCAATATAAAGTGAATACTTTGAGAATTTATCTTTTTGGAGATAAATTTAAAATGAATAATTGAAATCGTATATTCGTAGATATTTTGGAATGTAAATTCACTATGGAATTTATAAAAGAAAGGGGAATTTGTTTAAAAATAAATATTGATTTATTTTTGAGGTATTGAAATTTTATATCTTGTAAAGATATTTTTGGGAAATAAATAATTTGGAAAATTATTTGGAATCTGGTGATGTTGTGCATATCCATTGATAGTTCAATAACCGACTATCCATATTTACCTTTGAATGGGTATTTGTTGTGATTTGTTTGAATTTGAATGCCCACTTATTTTTGAATAAGCGCTCACTATTCGGGTTAGCCGGGAAAGGACCTTGGGGTCGTATAACCCATTTCGAATATGTGATTCGACGTTATGGATAGCATTTGAAGACCGGTATTGAAGCCGGGTATTTGCGAGAGCGATAGGATGACCTGTCGATTGACTCTGCTCCGAGTTGCTCCGGTATAGAGTTCTCCATATGTTATGGGGAATCCGATCAGGATTGTGGATATCCGGATTACAAGGACTTCTTTGTAAGTGCCTTCGGTTCTGTTCGAGCCCGGAACAGACTTGTATGGATTGTATGTCTGACATTACAAATTGAGATATAAAGCTGATTTCTTTCAAAATATATTTCTGTTGCTGGCGGAGAATTTATTCTCTTAGCTTAACACCCTTCTCCGAGACGTACAAGCTCAGAGGTTATGTAGTTGAAGGTTATCGGCGATATATTCCCAATTTGGTAATGTGACATGCTGAGTGTTGCTGTGAAATGGTCATCGTTTGATCATTTGTGATATGATCATTTGTTTGATCACTTATCTTTGTGATCATTTCTGTGATCATTTGTTGACCCAAAGCACAGCTTTTGTATAAAGCGTGGCTTTGTGGACGAGACTTCGTCGAGCCTCACTCCCCGGAATGGTCAAAACAGGAAAGATGCGGCAAGGTTATTGGGGGTAGCGCCCCTTAGGGTATGTGCATTTCCTTCAGGAAAAGGGTGGTATCATGGTATGGAACCTAGATACTTACTCATGTTGAAACACTTTATTTATTACGGTGTGATTTTGGTTACGAGCGCTCGGATAAAGGTCCCAAAGGACCGGGGGATGGCATACTCGTGTCAGTTGTTACCTAGTTTGAAAGTTAACCCGACCTTGTGTTGGCAGAGATCCAGTTAGGTTCTCGGGGACGTCCTTCCAGAGGCGTTCTCATGTGGCAACGGGAAGTTCCTTGGCCTGACCATTTGTTGGAAATCCAAAGAAACAATACGATCTTGTACGGTTTTAGTTGTATAACCTGCCATGGAATGTGGCGGTAACCTGCTATTGAACATGGTAGCTGTAGTAGGCATAAGTGCGGAATGCCTATGCTGGCTAAGATTTATATCTTTACTTTCGAAATATTTTCTACACTATGCACTAGTAATAATATCAAATGTTTCTTTTTAATGCGTATCAAGCATCTTTGACTATCATAAGGAGAAATCTCCTCCGATTCTGCGTTTGCATTGTGTGTGTGTGCGGGAGGCCTTATGGTAGTCTCATTTTTAAAAGCATTGCGAATTGACTTTAAAAATATTCCTCTATTTTGATTTTAAATATAAATAAACTGTTTTGAGTTCGCACACCAGTCACATGACCGACTCGGAGTTTATTGTTTTCCTTCCTAAACTCTGGGTGCCTACCAATTTCCACACGGGCAGTCAAGAGTTAAGGTTTACCAGGATATTCTGGAATTCAGGAGTTGCTGGAGGCAAGCTGGATGGCATGGCGTATTATTAGTATATAGTATTTCTTTTCCGCTTTTTGTTGTTGTTGTTGTACACTCTGATGATATGATGAAATGAAATTTGATGTGATGTAATAACTGATATACTTATTTGTTTAAAGATTATTCATTTATTTATTATATGTTGTTCCGCTGCGATTGTGAGATTATAATATTGTTCTGTTGTTTTCTTCTGTTCCGTTAACAGTTTGACAGTTTAAGTTTTTAAAGTTAAAGTTTGAATGTTGGCCGTGAACATTACTTCAAGGAAGACAGTGGGATGTCTCGATGTTATCTTCGGGCTTAGTAGAGTAGTAGGAGCAATGTGTTAATAAGGGATAGTAAAAGAAGAGGAAGGTGTTGTAGGAACCAGGTTTCTGATGCAGTTTTGCTCGGGTTGAGCACGAGATTTGAATCGAGATTTACACGAGTATTTTATCCTTTGACTCGGGTATGTGGAAGTTGAGGTTAACTTGGGTTTAAAATCAAAAGTATAACAAGATTTAAAGCAAGTTCTAAAATTTCAAAATGTTTTCATTCGGTAATTTATATGGGTTAAATCCTATATATTTACAAAGAAAAATTAAATGATAAAAATCAATGGAGTAATAAATTATTTAATATAATAAGGAATGGTTAAATTGATTAATGAAATCAGTTGAGTAAATAATTAATTTAACTATTAAGATAATGCATAAAGATTTATTAATTGGTGTAATCAATTTTTTAAGGATTGATGTATTAATATAATTAATTTAGAGAATGGTTAATTGATTAAAGATTAATTACTTAATGAAATTAAATAGTAATTTTGAAGGGTGATTAATGGATTACCAAATAAGATTTATTTGATGAAAATTACTTAATGGAAGTAATTAAGAAATTAATTAGTCTGTGTAATTAATTAAGTTGATGTGGTTAATTTTAGTTAATTAATTAAGTTTGATTAATTAAGATAATCACTTAAAGTTGGATTAAGTATAATTACTTAAGGTAATTAATAAGGTGTAATTACTTAGTAAAGTAATTAGTGGATATTTACCGGTTGAAATTAATTTAAGGAAATTACTTGGTGAGTAGTAATTAAAGGATAATTACTTGATGAAAGAAACTAAGAAATGATTACACAGTGCAATTGGAGGATTAATTTATATAATTAATCAAAGAGTTGGATTAATTGATGAAGTAATTAAGGCAAGTTAATCTCTGAATATGATTAATCAAGATTGATTAATGAATGTGATTAAATTAAAGGCTAATTATTATATGAAATTTAAGGATAATTAACTAATGAAAGTCATTAGAGGATCCTTAATTAATGTAATTAATGGAAGTGATCAATCTTGCTTATTAATGATTGAATGATGATGAATGCTTTGAATTGGTTGATATCCCTGATATGAATTGCTTTGTGATATGATATGTTGGATGGACGATGATAATGTGATAATCAATCAATTAGGAAATTGCTGTGAAAAGGTGTTATCCGACAATTAAAGTTGAGTGCTATGTAATTGATAACTTGGTTTAGATGAAATTTGAATTCGAAGAGACCGGAGTCGGGTATTAGTGAATACCCAAAACTACTTCGATTCTTCATAAATTAATGTGTGAAACAAGTAATGTCTATAACAGCTTGTGAAGTTGTAAATTGATATAAGTTACCCCGGGTTTATATAAGTTGCATGCTTTTGTATTCCTTGTTAGATGAGTTTACTCACGCTGGTTTCCAGCCTGACCCGGGTGTTACTTTGATGTAATGCTCGGGTCAGACCGTGTATTACAGATTTTCAGGTAGGAACGTTCTGGAACTCAGGAGGCGAGCTGGATGGCTAGAACGTATGGAGTGTTTACCGCTGTGTTATTATTATTGTATATATCTTAGACATGTTAAATTGTATCTGTCCAATGTTGTATAAATTATTGTAACTCTGGTATATCGATGTAAATTGTTATATACAGTTTTCTTTGGTATAATTATTTTTGATATTATATTTTATCCGCTGCGAATGTGAGATTGTGTGTTTCTTTTATGTTCTTCTTCTATCTCTTTCTTCTTTTCTCTAACTATCTGGAATTTTCGGGATCGAAAATTCCCAGGTCGTTGCATTTAGTATCAGAGCAAAAGGTTAAGCGAGAACCTTGGCTCTAGTGGGATTACTCATTATGGATAGGGTAAGTGGTATCCTAGAATGAGTTGAGTGTATATATATATGAGAGAGCGTACTTGTTATTTTCTTATATAAATATTTTAAATGATTTTATATAAAACATATTTTGATATATAAAGCAATATTTCTTTCTAACAAAAAGCAAAGGAATTGGTTGTTAAATTATTGAATTAAATTAAGAAGCAATAGAAACACAACCAAACTGAAATTGAAATTGAATAAAGATAAATTTGAAATAAATTCAAACTAAAATTTAATTTGTGAATTTGGGAAAGGTTTCAGGATAAGGATAATCAATTAATTTATGTAATTAATTAAACTTTATTTAATGAGATTAATTAACGGATAATAATTGGAGTACTTAATGAAGGTAATTAAGAAATAAGTTAATTACCGAATGTGGATAATTGGAATTAGTTAATGACGGAATTAATTTAAAGAGATAATAAATAGTATTATTTAATGCATTTGAATGAAATGGTCCTATTTCAAACAAGAGTTTTTTGAAAATTTAAAAGAAATTTGTTTTGAAATAAAACCAAAGGTGGTTTAAAATTTTAAAGTATAACTTAGTATGTAAAAGAAATTAATATGTATATATGTGGATATACATAATATCAAAGGTGGTTCGAAATAAACTCTAAATGGTGAGTTTTAAATTTGGAATAAGATATGATACCCAAAGTGATAAGTTTTTGAACTTATAAGTGGGAAGGTATTTTGAAAATTTGAAACGGAGAATTCAAATTTGAGTAAGGTTAAACGAGATTGATTGGATTTAACTCGGAGGAAGTTAAATAAGTGTGAATGAACAATCTGATTTGGAAATTTCAAGATAAATTGGAATTTAACTTGGAAAGTTAAGTGGTTAATTTGAATTGGGAGTTTGTGTGATCTGAAAATGGGTTTAAGATCTCGAAATTGGAAATTGATGGATGTTTTAAGATGAATTGGATGATATCATCCTATTATTATCAATAATCTTTAAAGTGTGAATTGGATTTGTTTGAATGAATGAGAGATGAAGTATGGTAATATATCCATTATAGCGATAATTTAAAATGGAATTTTGAGAATTTGACTCGAAATTAAATTGTTTAAAAGCTTTTAATAAAGGTTAACTTGGTTTAAAGAGTTAAACCAACCTTAGTAAATTTAACTCGAATTTATATAATTCGAGATGGTTTAAATCTGGAATTTGAATTGAAATTAGTTCAAATTGAATTTGATTTGAAGTAATTGAAATTGTGATTGAAGATGTATAAGTATAAAATTCAAATAGAAAATTTTGAATTGGATCAATTTGAAACAATTTGAAATTTAAGTGGGTTCAATTTGAAATTAGTCCGAATTGATTTGAATAATTTGGAATTGTAATAAAAATTAAATAGTTTTAAATTCAAATGGAATTTGAATTTAATTTGGGAGAAAATCAAGAATAATTCAACTTGATTTGGAAATGGAGTTTGAAATTGGGATTAATTCAAACTAGAGATGAAGTAAATTGAAATTGGAACTAGTTCAATTGAAATTTATTTGAATTAGTAGAATCTGAGATCAAGGTTGAATAAAGTTAAATCTGGAAAGAAATTGAGGTTAATTCAACTTGAATTGGGGATGAATAAATTTCAATGGAAATTGAAGTTATTTAAAATTGGAATTGGGTCAATTTAAATGAAAGTGGAAATTTAAATTGAATTGATGAGAATGGAGATTGGGAAGTGAGCAGTTTTGGCTCTGAACTATTTTTAAATATAAATTATTTTAATATAAACCTATTTTTCCAAGCTGTTCATTATATATACAACCTTTCTTTTAAAAGCCAAACTATCTTATACTTGATTTACAATTATTTTTGAAACTGTTTAATAATTTTCCAACTATTTTATAAACTAATTACTATTTTACTAAACTAATTACTATCCTACTATTATTTTGCAATTATCTAAAATTTCTATAATTATTTAACTATTTCCTAACTATTTTACACCTATTTTACAAACTAGTAATTATTTTCCAACTACTTATCTATTTTTAAAATTTTGCAAACTATCTTCTAAATAAACTGGTCAAAGTTCAAACTGTTATTGGTTAATTACCCAATCGAGATAAGAAAGAAGTGATAATCCAAATGGATTGAAGCAATTGTGAATAAGTGAATAAAAAATTAAGTGAATGTGAATAGAAATGGAATTGATTTGGCTAATAACCAATAAAGATAAATACGTAAGGTGTACGTATGTTATTCTATTCACATAGTGATTTGGTCCAGATTCGAGCACAGAATTTCGAGATAGTTATGTCGATCCGAGTTGAGATTTTTCACTCGATTTTCGACGGCGAACCTGGATATGGGTTGTTGATTGGTTCTGGATATTCTCTATCATAATTATGACTATGCAAGGAGAATGACGGTTTCTGATCAAGAAACCAGATCTGAGTCCGCACTAGGAAGTCGTGTGGATGATACTAGTTCGAAAGTGAAATTGTGTGGTCGAGTGAGCGATCAGATTGGTATGGCGTACGAATGATATGTGTACATCGTACGGATTTGAATGAAAATGATATTGAAAAGAGTAATGAAATTTGAATATCTGATTTTGAGTAAACAAAATAAATATCTTTGTTTATAAGATAAAACTCCCCTTGTTGAATCTATTTCCAGAAGAAAAGGATTTTTGAAGGTGTTTTGAAGTATAAAAGGAGTTTTATACAAGTTTGAAATGATCCAAATTTTTGAAAGATTTTATATATCCAAATATATATATATATAAAGGATCATATGAGAATTTTCGAAAAAGGTTTTGGGAACATATGGATTTGGAAAGGCTTTTGATTTTTGGGTAAAATCAGTATTAAATTTGGAAAGCCTAGTTTGAGAATTATCGATTTTGGAATAATCGATTTTGTGTAAAGGAGCTTTATATGAGATCATACTAGGTGTATGATTTAAAGATACTATATATATAATATAGAATGTTTTGATGATGGCTCTGGGGAAAAAGGCGCTCCCTTGGAATGGACTTCTCAGGAGTACCACCGGATGGTGCTGCCTTGAGCCCCAAGGGGGGTTCTGAAGTTGATCCTATGAGGAGTCCGGACAAAACTAGTTCCTGGGGATCTTGAGTAGAGGTTACCATAGCGAAATTCGTGTGTGTCACTGAGAGCCAAGGTCTACGTTTGATTTTATATCGGTAGACTGCGATCTATGGTAACATAGTAAAGGTCGTGTGTGTCGCTGAGAGCCAACAGTTTGCGTTTGATTTTATATCGGCAGACTGCGACCTGTGATAATATAGAGGAAGTCGTGTGCATCGCTGAGAGCCAACAGTCTACGTTTGATTTTACATCGGTAGATTGCAACCTATGTTGGAGTGGAGAAGTTTCATTTTGATAGAGAAAATCAGAGGCCGCTGAGAGCCTGCAGTTACATGGACTTTTGCTGCGACGGCAACGTAACCCTGGATGTAACTGTGATCTGTTGTGTGGGTTCCATGGTGTAATCGAGAGGCCGCTGAGAGCCTGCAGTTACATGGACTTTTGCTGCGACGGCAACATAACCCTGGAATGTAACTGTGACCATGGATGGGGGTGATGATTTCCAGAGCATTCTCACCAAAGATATATCATCTATTTTCAAAAACTGTTTTCTATATTTTCAATAAAATTATTTTTCCAAGTATTTTCACTGGCTGTTGAAGATGGGTCTACTAAGTGCTTATAGATTTTCAGTCCTACGCCTGATCAACGTATGACCGAATTTCTACAAGAACGAGGATGGACTTGTTGTAACATCGAGTTATAAAATGATATTTTCTATAAAAACTATTTTGGAAATATTATATAGATTTTAAAGTGTTTTAAAAATGATCAAAAAATATTTTAACGGGTTTTAAAATATTTGATAAATTCTGGTTTCGTTCCTTTTCGAGGACGAAAAGATTCAAAAGAGGGAGGAATGTGATAACCTGAATTTTTGTAGTATTTGTTAATTGTTAATTAACGGGGTTAACTAATAAAAATATTGAATTATAGATTTATCAAATAATTCTGATAATAAATAGTTATACCTGGATTGTAATTCAAATTTGAATCAGAATTTGAGTTTGAATTTGAAACTTGAATTTAAGATTTAAGTCAATGCCTTAGTAAATAATTTGGATTTTTTAGAATAATTTGTATAGATAATTTATTTAATAATTGGTTAATAACATTTTCTGTAAATAGTATGTATAAAATTTAATATAAGATAATTGTTTATTTTAAGTAATGATAGTTTAAAAAGAATTTAAAAAGAGTTTTATTTTTGTTTTCTTCAAAAGTGATTAAATTAAAATGATTATAAATGTATAAAAATAAATGTTTTAGATTTTAAATTACATGAACAAGAAAATATATTTGTGTTATAATTAGTTTTAGAATATTTCTTTTAAAAGTAAATTTATATTTACATGTGTAAAATTATATTTATTAAGAGAATTAAAAAAGTAAGTTATATTACATTTAAATTAAATGAAAATTAATTAGAAAAATACTTAAGTAACATTTGTAAACATGTTAGCTCATCTCTAAAACACTTGTAAGAAGATTTAAAGTAAAAAATTTATATTTCTAAAACACTAAAGGAAAATGCTTATTAAGTTTGGATATGGTAGCTCAAGTTTAAAAATGGGATTTAGTAAAGAAACATACTTTCTTTAAAAATATACATAAGTATTATATATAAGGTACTAAACATAAGGATATAAACATAATATGAAAACATAAATTCCTAATAATTAACAAGTGTAAACACCTAAAATATACATTGTGCATTTGTAAGCTAACGACTTCATGTTGGGACAAATGACATTTATATCTTTTAATTTGGAAAATGTATGTAATTAATGTACAAGGCTGAAAGAGAAATTCAAAAAAAATGTACGAAGAACAAACCTGTAAACTATTTTCAGAAATCCACTAAGAAAACATAACCTGAAATATTCCTCAAGTTCAAAATCAAAGATCAACCTGTAGCCATTTTCTCAAAACCTAGAACCGAACAGGTTTTCAAAGTCATAGATCATCATCACTTTGTTCCAGTTACACAAATCAAGCTTCAAAGCATTTCTGTCTTTATGTTTCAAGCAATTCAGTTTTCGAGAAATAAAAACAAAGGCATGCGCATTTTCAAATCCAGATTAAAGCAGAAATTTTCAAAAAAAAAAAAAAAAAAACTCCTCTGTTTAACTGCATCTAAGGTGAGTAAACAATCCTATATTTGATTAAATTGGTTGCATGATATAGGAGTAGGAAGTAATGATGTGAAATTCTTGATGATGATAGTGTTGCATGTTGATGTATTTATGTAACTCTGTATATAAATGTTTGATTTTACTGTGTATTTAGAATGTGCCAGTTTCTTCTCTCTGTTCTACAATAGAATTGGGAATTTAGCAACAAGAATTCAATTTATCTTCATTAAGGCACTGATAGGTTTAGAGTTCAAACCAAACAAGTGTGTCTGAACATAAAATCAAGACATAAAATTTGTTTTAAGAAAGATAGTGATGAGTTGCCTCTAAAATTTAGTTTTACAGGAATTTTTTTTAAAAGTATGTTAAATTCGAATATCATAAATTTTTAATTCAATTATATATCTTAAATTGTTATCAGACATTAGGATTTTTAAATATAAAAAGATAATTTTCCATTGTGTATGCTAATAGCGGTTGTTAAGTGTACTGTAAAGGGGTTTTTGGCAAATTCAGGAGGTCAGGGGATTTTGGGGTGTTAGGGACTGGACCAGGGATGGAGGAGGGTCTGATGATGTCGGGAAAAATGACCAGAAACGTTTAAATTCGTCATGGCATCGGATAAAGGGGGGAATAGGGTTTAAGGTCAGTGGATCCAATATTGGGGTTTTGGGTTCGTTCGAGTTTGTCTATGCATCGAGAGTGACCGGTTTTGGAGGGAGTGTTACTGAGTCATAGAAGAAGGCGTGGACGGAGGCGCAGCGGTGCCGGTGGTTGGAATGGCCGTGTCGAGGAAGGTTTTGGATAGCTTGAGTGTCCAGTTTCGACTGGAAGTGTTCGTTTTGTCTATAGCTACGAAGCGTGGAAATCAAGGAGTCGAAATGTTTATCACGGTGGTATGTGACTTGCATGAGGTAATGCCGTTTGCCGGAGTGATGGCGATCTCTGGTGCATGTGCACCGCACTGCTCGTGTGTCAGGGTATGGGTTCTGGTGAGAAACTCAGAGGGGTGCTCGTGCGAATGTTTGTATGAATCGAAGTTCGAGTGGGTAGCTGCAGTTAACAGTTTGACAGTTTAAGTTTTTAAAGTTAAAGTTTGAATTTTGGCTGCGAACATTACTTCGAGGAAGAAAGTGGGATATCTCGATGTTATCTTTGGGCTAAGTAGAGTAGTAGGAGCAATGTGTTAATAAGGGATAGTAAAAGAAGAGGAAGGCGTTGTAGGAATCAGGTTTCTGATGCAGTTTTTCTCGGGTTGAGCACGAGATTTGAATCGAGATTTACATGAGTATTTTATCTTTTGACTCGGGTATGTGAAAGTTGAGATTAACTTGGGTTTAAAATCAAAAGTATAACAAGATTTAAAGCAAGTTCTAAAATTTCAAAATGTTTTCATTCGGTAATTTATGTGGGTTAAATCCTATTTATTTACAAAGAAAAATTAAATGAAAAAAATCAATGGAGTAATAAATTATTTAATATAATAAGGAATGGTTAAATTGATTAATGAAATCAGTTGAGTAAATAATTAATTTAACTATTACGATAATGCATAAAGATTTATTAATTGGTGTAATCAAGTTTTTAAGGATTGATGTATTAATATGATTAAATTAATTAATATAATTAATTTAGAGAATGGTTAATTGATTAAAGATTAATTACTTAATGAAATTAATTAGTAATTTGAAGGGTAATTAATGCATAATTACCGAATAAGATTTATTTGATGAAAATTACTTAATGGAAGTAATTAAGAAATTAATTACTCTGTGTAATTAATTAAGTTGATGTGGTTAATTTTAGTTAATTAATTAAGTTTAATTAATTAAGATAATCACTTGAAGTTGGATTAAGTATAATTACATAAGGTAATTAATAAGGTGTAATTACTTAGTAAAGTAATTAGTGGATATTTACCGGTTGAAATTAATTTTAGGAAATTACTGGATGAGTAGTAATTAAAGGATAATTACTTGATGAAAGATACTAAGAAACGATTACATAGTGCAATTGGAGGATTAATTTATATAATTAATCAAAGAGTTGGATTAATTGATGAAGTAATTAAGGCAAGTTAATCTCTGAATATGATTAATCAAGATTGATTAATGAATGTGATTAAATTAAAGGCTAATTATTATATGAAATTTAAGGATAATTAACTAATGAAAGTCATTAGAGGATCCTTAATTAATGTAATTAATGGAAGTGATCAATCTTGCTTATTAATGATTGAATGATGATGACTGCTTTGAATTGGTTGATATCCCTGATATGAATTGCTTTGTGATATGATATATTGGATGGACGATGATAATGTGATAATCAGTCAATTAGGAAATTGCTGTGAAAAGGTGTTATCTGACAATTAAAGTTGAGTGTTATGTAATTGGATAACTTGGTTTAGATGAAATTTGAATTCGAAGAGACCGCGGTCGGGTATTATTGAATACCCGAAACCACTTCGATTCTTCATAAATTGATGTGTGAAACAAGTAATGTCTATAACAGCTTGTGAAGTTGTAAATTGATATAAGTTACCCCGGATTTATATAAGTTGCATGCTTTTGTATGCCTTGTTAGATGATTTACTCACGCTGGTTTCCAACCTGACCCGGGTGTTACTTTGATGTAATGCCCGGGTCAGATCGAGTATTACAGATTTTCAGGTAGGAACGTTCTGGAACTCAGGAGGCGAGCTGGATGGCAGGAACATATGGAGTGTTTACCGCTGTGTTATTATTATTGTATATATCTGAGACATGTTAAATTGTATCTGTCCAATGTTGTATAAAATTATTGTAACTCTGATATATCGATGTAAATTGTTAGAAATAGTTTTCTTTGGTATAACTATTTTTGATATTATATTTTATCCGCTGCGAATGTGAGATTGTGTGTTTCTTTTCTGTTCTTCTTCTATCTCTTTCTTCTTTTCTCTAACTATCTGGAATTTTCGGGATCGAAAATTTCCAGGTCGTTACATTTGCACTAGTAGAAGTTATAAAACTTCAATTATCTAATAGCAAGCAATTTTTTTAAGAAAATGAAAGTTTTTTTATTACTTTTCAAATTCAATATCAATATGATTAAACAACATCGTTTTTAAAACAACGATAGAGAGCTACATAATGAATTTTCTCAAATGCTATTAAATAAAAAATTTAAATTGTCATCACCGAACCTTAAAATAAATTACGCATCTCGATTTAAATCGGTAGAATGAAAAATGAATAAAATAATAATTTGCATGATTTTTTTAGTATGATAGAGATCTATTCCACTATAATCGACCAAATATCGTTTTCAAAAATCCAATTTTTTTGAAGAAAAATAAAGGAAGAAAAAATAAAATACATACCATTGCGAAGCTGAAAACTATGCACAATTGATAAGGAGGTAGGAGAAGATTGTTAATTTGGGTTAAGTAAAGAAATTAGTGTTATTTAATTAATTAACTAATTAAAATCTTATAAATCGAATAACTTTTGCGTACGAGGTCGGATTCAAACATCGTTTTTTATGGACTTGTAGCGACGATGGCTAAACAATGGAGTTAGTTTGGTGGGATTTGAAGCTTGTTTGAGTTTGTTATAAAATCGAACGGCCGTTCGGTTTTAGTCCAAATAGGAACGCTTCTGTGGAAATTGGAATCAATGTGAGTTTAACTCACACTCAATTGTACTAAATGTAACGACCCGGTATTTTCAACCATTCGCATCCGCACATGTCGGACTTGAATTGTTCAAACTACCGCATTGTAAATAAAATTTGGCAAATCTTAGAATATACAGTAAATAAATAATCACAGGTCACAGACACAGAGTAAGAAATGCAGCGGAAGTAGAGAAAATAGTGGTTCATGAAGCCACTATCACATAGTCTCAAAATAAGTATAAATTACATAGTCTTAAAACCAATATAGTTTGAAATCACCACAGAAAATCTCAATATTCAATTGTCTCGATTACAAAAGCTAAAATAAGAACCGAACAGAAACTTGACAGCAGCTTGAAAAAGATGATCTTCGGAAGTCCTAGCTCCGGGGATGAAGTCCGAACTGATTCTCAGGCTGACCCGAGCGTAAGAAATAAACACAAACACTCGAGTCAGGACATGCATACTTATACAGTGTAAGCTAATTCAAGTGAACTGTAATATAAAGGCAAGTAACTTAAAGGATGCTTGGGACCGCCCATCCTCTAAAGATCCGTTAAACTATTTACTATGTAGTAATATTTCGCTATTATAATAATGTATATAATTAAAATAAACTTACTTTAAAATAGCGTTAAGGGGTGACCCAATATTCCCCTTAACACATAATATATTCTCATAGTCTATACAGTACTGTAATCTCCTCCGTACTGGGCATCGTCAAAGGGCGCTCCATAGGTATGGTACAAAACCAAAATCGTATAAGGCTCGCTAGGGTAGGTTACACGGCACAACTAGGCAATGCCAGGGTAGATTTACCAATTACGCTTTCAGACCGGTGGTAGCACGTAGCAGCTACTACTGCCCACCTCGAACAACACTCCCAAATCAAAGGTGTGCACCAAACAATCACAGAGTAATAGAATGGCATACAAAGAAGTGCGTCTGATAAGAGGTGCTACCTCCTTAGCCTGTCGATCGCTCTTGTTTTAGCCACCTTATGCCAACTCACGGGAGTCGGGTCCACGTACATACCTTAATAGAACGTCACTACCATCCTACTTCATTCTGGAATCTCCACCGCGTACACGGTTGTCAAAGTGGTTTTCGGTATCGACAGAGAGTATGCCCATATCTGATCCCGGTCATTTTAACAACCAACGTTATTAATACCCATAGTTATACATTCCAAAATAGTTAATATTAAATCAAAATACTTCATTTTAACTTTTAAAAGTGAAGTTATTATATTTACGAATCGAATATCCAAAAATCTCAATTTCAGCCACTGCAACACTTAACAAGTGCTATTGTAACCTTTTTATTTATTCGGGTTTAATTTAAATTTCGCGACCACAGCACTTACCAAGTACTGCAATAGCCCTTAATTAATTTTTAGCTTTTAGTTCATTTGCATCAACTACGGCACTTACAAAGTGCGGTAATATCTCTTACAACAGTTTTAAGTTAATTAATTTTTTTTAGACTTTAATATAAATTCATCAATAATTAACTTAAATTTTAAACTAAATTAACTTATAAAAAAACATATTATCCATTTGAAATAGTCATTTAAATCAATCCAAAAATTTATGATTTTTATGAAGTATATTCCACTAATAAATATCAACCTCTCAAGGCTTTACTTATTAAAGTTAAATGCCCAAATTTCTATATTTTTCTATATTTAAAAGTTTCTTAACCATTTAGTTGAATTACCATTTCAAAATATAGCTAAATTTCCTCTTTATTTATTAACTTACCTTTTATTCTTAAACCAAACTTCCATTTCTAAATTAAGATATATTTCAAATTTCATGTCTAAGTATTTATTTATTTAACTATTAAATTCATAGAAAATTCAATAACACCTTATTAATTTATTTTAAATTTCAATTTACATCAAAATTTATTACATTTACATACTTAGCTTGAATTCCATCGAAATTTCCAAAATGAATTTATTACTTCAAATTCCAACTTACCATTTATTTATTTATACATTTAACTTGTATAAGACAACGATTATTTTAACCCAATTTAAATCAAAATATTAAAATATATATATTTAAAATACTTAAAATTTCCAGAAAAATATATATAAAATAACCATGGGTCTGTATAATATTTTCTAACCTAGGTCAAGTGATACGGATAATTTATCATTTCAATCCGTAATTTACAAAGAAAAACCAAGGTTCTATCATTTCAAACCCGCAATCCCAAGTTAAATAAATAAATAAATAAATAAACGATATCGTTCTCGCCTATCAGTTTAGCCCGTAACGATTTCTATTCTACAGGGAACTTGCAGTGATAAACAGTAAATAAATAAATAGTATAACAGCTTAAATATAACAGTATATAATATGACTGATGATGTGTCAAATTAATAACAGGGTTTTTAACATCATAAATTTATATCACAGGCAAGAAAAATAAAATATAAATATTCTACAATTACACTTGTTATTAATTTACAGATCTATAAGTACGTTTGTCTGGTGAGAATACTCACCTCTATGCTATTGAAGATTAGATACAAAATAATGAATATCTACACCGGACAGCATACAGAAGGCATGATCAATTTTTAGCAGAAGCAACGACTCGATTCAAATCTTGAACAAGATAAATAAATAAAATAAGTTCGCGCATTCAATTACGGTCAAAGAAATTTTTTAAATAAATCAAAATTGGAACGAGATTTAAAATAAAAGGATAATTGACTCAATTTGCTCGACCACTCCACCACACGACCAAGAAGAAAAACAAAAAAATAAAAGAGAAGAAACAGCTTGGCAGCCATTACCGGATGATACACACGGGAGAGAAGGCTGAAACCAAAATGCAGTGAAAGTTTTTGTATGGAGTGCTTATATATATCAGATAGGGTGCGTTTATTGGGTACGAAAAAAATGGCAAGAAAAATAAAGTTTGATTTTTGAATGGCACGCTAATTGAGCAGGGGTTTTATTTCTTATTATAAAATGAAACAAAACGAATTTTTTTGAACGTGTTTTTGTATTCAATAGGGGAAAAAGGTTTTATAATTTACACAGAAGTAATTGCGTAAAAACGTAAGAAAAAATGATAAAGTGGGACCATGCATTGATTGAGGAAAGGAAACTGCAAGAAATAAAGTTATATACGGTCGGGAAATTTTACGTGATGTTTGATTTTATAGGAGGTAATTGCGTTGATATAGAACGCAAGAAATAATGGTATTGGAACGTTAAGAAAATGAAAGAATTTCATTTGAGAGGTAAGGAAAAATCAAAGAATTTGTTCCTATTAATTGCAAAGGAGTAAAAGGAAAAGAAGAGACACTTATACACGTGAATTTCAAATCACGCTTCAAAAGAATTTGAACGTGCTTGTGTATTTAACATATGGGTTGCGTGATTTTAGGCATGCGAATTTAGGCAAGGAAGAATGGAAATAAAACAGTTATTTGCATTCAAAGATTTATACCAATTATATATGAGAGGCTAATGGAAAGAGTAGAAATTAACACGTAAATTCAAGGCAAGTTTTATATGGAATTGGATGGCTAGGGAATCTATTCTTTTCCCACTCAGAATTTCACGTCTACTGATAAATTTAATTATTAATATCTAAGGTAAGAATTTTGAGAATGCGTACTATAGACGCAAAAATTAAATCAAACAGACGACCAATTTAACAAACATAACGTATCTAAATTTATACGTTTTTTTATTTATTTGCTACTTATATATAGTACAATATACGTTTAAAGAATATTCATTAAATACGTATCATTTATATGCCAGCAAAATTAATCAAAACGGATATAAACGTACAAATTTAAACGTGAAATTAAATAGCCTATTTACACTCTATAAATTTTAAAATTTATTACTAAATTTACTTTTAATTTGTTTACATTGGTTTGATTTACTTAACATGTAACAAATAAACTGATGTATATACGTAAAATTTATTTCCTTTCACAATATTTATTACTTACTTTAAAAAGTATACAACCAATATCAGTAAAAAATCGCAAAATAAGTATTGTACACATATATATATATATATAAGATTTGATTTTATTAGCTAAGGTATGAAATTTTAGAGCGCGTACTAGATGCAAAATTTTAATTGAAACGTACGCTCAAATAATTGACAAAAGTAACGTGATTAAAACTATTCGTTTCTTATTTATTTATTTTACCCAATATTAATTTCTTAATTAAAAAGGTATATAACCAAATTTAAAAGAATCAAAGTGGAAAAAAATGTTGTACGAATATATTCATTTAAATTAAAAGATTTGGAAAAATTTCTACCACACTTTAAAAAATACAAAAAAACCAGTGAATGAAATAAAACAAACTGAAATAAAGTGAAAAGTAAAATAGATAACTATATTTTAGGAAAATAGAAAGATAAATAAAGAAAATAGCTTAATTTATTGAAACTAGCTTAAGAAAATTGCAAACACAATCCACTTAACTTTGGGAAATTACAACTCTTCTTAAAAATGGTTTAAAATAAATCTTTGAGAAAAAAAATAAAGTGAGAATGAGAATAAAGTAAGTTCTTTAGAAAAATGTAAAAATAAATAAAGAATTTCTTAAATTGATTAAAGTTGGAAATTTGAAATTGTAAACAAAATACAACTGACACTGGAAAATGTCAATTACACTTTTAGATATGTTTTAAAACCAAAATATATACATAACAAGTTATTTTACCCTGAAAACATAAATTAGAACATTACATGACCAAATAAAATATTATTTATATAATTTAAAGTAAACAATTTTGTTAAATACAGCAAATTACACACAATAGTTAAAAAGGCATAACTTTCACATTATAATTCAGATTCCAACGAAATGAAAAACAGTATTCTTAAAATTTAATTATCTTTCAAAATAAAAGATAAAATTCAAATTTTCAAACTTTTAAATTTTCAGATTTAGAAGTCAAAGTTTGACCATATTGACAAAATTTACATTTCCGGAAAATATTCTATTAATTCATGTGTGGAATTCTAATCCACATCAAAATTTATATTTTAAATAACAAAATTATCTAAATTAAAAAAATAAATAATTTATTAAAAATTTTGGGTTGATACATAGATGATTTGGATGGCAAGCAAAGTGAGAGTAAATGCTAAGAAATAGAAAAGACATAAGTTAAGGAGAAAGAAACATATATATGTTTTATTCTTAAATGCAAATGAAAATGAGGAGTTTTGAAATGAGAAATAAATCTTCTTGTATATGATTTTCTAATGAGAAATACATGGCTAGGAAAGGAGTTTGTATGGATAAAGCAAGAAATAAAGAGGCCATGTAGAAAAAGGCAAGAAATCAAGCAATGACCTGATGGATTTAATTAATTTCTTTCCCTTGTATTAACAGTTGTTCTTAATTATATTCAATTTGTCAAATGTGTACACTTATTTTGATTGAATCCTCAAATAAATTCATTCAGATAAGTTTCATTCTTTTATATTACCTTATGAATAAAATATGCATTTCCACTTTAACATTCCTTCCTTATTTTATTACAAAGTTTAATTTTCTTCATATTAAATTACCAAATTTTATCAATTTAACAATTTTAATTATTAAAAATTTATGGGTCGTTACACTCTCCCCCACTCAAAACTTTTCGTCCTCGAAAAGAAGAAGGTAGGGGAATAGAAACAACTTAAAAGAAAACTAAATTGAAACTTAAAATAGAACCATTAATCTAAACCATACAAATTCAATTTTAAATTAATATTTTATTTCATATATTTAATTTAACTTAAGTTAAATTTAACTATTTCAAATTTCGTTACTTCATCTTCCAATTATCTTAAAATAAAAATTTCTAAAATCATAAGTTTGAAAATCATTTGTTATACTCAAAAATGTGTTCAATAAATTAATGTCTTCTTTATTCCTAATTATAATTAAATTTATTTCTCTAAATATATTTTTATCATCTATGTTAAATATTTACACTTATTACAACTGCTTAAATTTATTCTAAGTTCCTTTAATATCATTTTATATTGCAAATTATTCCATTGCCGTTTTATTCTATTTACCTCCGTTAATCTTTTTATAACTAGAATTTAAGTGTGTAACATTTATTATAACCACTCAAATTTTATTTATAAAATATTTTTATATTGTATATTATCCAATTACATTGTTAACTTCTGAAAATCAAGGTAAGTTATATTGAAATGCAATTGAGTATTATACAAATAAAACTTTCAAATTCAATATCTCAAGTTTGAATCATTTATTCAAAAATTTGATTTTCTTTTTATAATTGAAATTATTCCTCAAGATAATATTTAAGAATAAAATTTCAGATTCCCTTCAAACCATTTAGAGATAAATAAATATATGTACATAATATGTCAAATCAAATTTAAATCATATATCTATATATTATAAATCAAGTCATATTTTAGAGATTCAAATTTGATGGACTCAAATAAAGAGAATTTTGATTTAAAGATAAGTTGGAATCAGAAGATCCGATGATTAAATAACATACTAAGGAACTGGATAAGTTTATATAAATCGCGGACAACCTTAACCGGGTCAACCGTGACTTAAAGAATAAGATTGATGTGGATTTTCTAGGGTAAATCTACATTTGATCTGAAGAGATAGAATTCGGAATAATCAAAGATACTAGCATCTAAACCGAGGATAAATATAAATCTCTGGTGAATCAATGCTAATTGTAAAGAAGTTTCACCCCTTTATTAGAATATTGGCGAGACCGCTAATTCACTATAAAGATCATCCGAAGTGGAGTTATGGCATACTCCAGAATCGAAAGAAGATGAATAGTGAGGGACACGAATGAACTTTGGAACCGCAGGGAACGTTCCAAAATTCAAAGGAAATCGAATCAAAAGGAAGAGACTCAAGCTCGAATGAAAGTGATTCTGTAAATCAAATTTACCATGCATGCTAAGTTTTGCCTAGAGCCGAAGCTCTGATACCAAATTATTACAACCCGGTATTTTCAACCATTCGCATCCGCACATGTCGGACTTGAATTGTTTAAAATACCGCGCTGTAAATAAAATTTGGAAAATCTTAGAATATACAGTAAATAAATAATCACATGTCACAGACACAGAGTAAGAAACGCAGCGGAAATAGAGAAAATAGTGGTTCATGAAGCCGCTATCACATAGTCCAAAATAGTTATAAATTACATAGTCTTAAAACCAATATAGTTTGAAATCACCACAGAAAATCTCAATATTCAATTGTATCGATTACAAAAGATAAAATAAGAACTAAACAGAAACCTGACAGCAGCTTGAAAAAGATGATCTTCGAAAGTCCTAGCTCCGAGGATGAAGTCCGAACTGATTCTCAGGCTGACCCGAGCGTAAGAAATAAACACAAACACTCGAGTCAGGACATACATACTTATACAATGTAAGCTAATTCAAGTGAACTGTAACATAAAGGCAAGTAACTTAAAGGATGCTTGGGACCGTCCATCCTCTAAAAATCCGTTAAACTATTTACTATGTAGTAATATTTCTCTATTATAATAATATCTATAATTAAAATAAACTTACTTTAAAATAGCGTTAAGTAGTGACCCAATATTCCCCTTAACACATAATATATTCCCATAGTCTATACAGTACCGTAATCTGCCCCGTACTGTGCGTCGTCAAAGGGCACTTCATAGGAATGGTACAAAGCCAAAATCGCATAAGGCTCGCAAGGGTAGGTCACACGGCACAACTAGGCAATGCCAGGGTAGATATACCAATTACGCTTCTGGGCCGGTGGTAGCGCGTAGCAGCTACTACCGCCCACCTCGAACTACACTCTCAAATCAAAGGTGCGCACCAAACAACCACAGAGTAATAAAATGGCATACGAAGACGTGCGTTCGATAAGAGGTGCTACCTCCTTAGCCCGTCGATCGCTCCTGTTTTATCCACCTTATGCCAACTCATGGGAGTCGGGTCCACGTACATACCTTAATAGAACGTCACCACCATCCTACTTCATTCTGGAATCTTCACCGCGTACACGGTTGTCAAAGTTTCGGTATCGACAGAGAGTATGCCCATATCTGATCCCGGTCTTTTTAACAACCAATGTTATTAATACCCATGGCTATACATTCCAAAATAGTTAATATTAAATCAAAATACTTCATTTTAACTTTTAAAAGTGAAGTTATTATATTTACGAATCGAATATCTAAAAATCTCAATTTCAGCCATTGCAACTCTTAACAAGTGCTACTGTAACCTTATTATTTATTCGGGTTTAATTTAAATTTCGTGACCACATCACTTACCAAGTACTGCAATAGCCCTTAATTAATTTTTAGCTTTTAGTTCATTTGCATCAACTACGGCACTCACAAAGTGCGATAATATCCCTTACAATAGTTTTAAGTTAATTAATTTTTTTTAGACTTTAATATAAATTCATCTATAATTAAACTTAAATTTTAAAATAAATTAACTTATAAAAAAATCATATTATCCATTTGAAATAGTCATTTAAATCTATCCAAAAATTTATGATTTTTATGAAGTATATTCCACTAATAAATATCAACCTCTCAAGGCTTTACTTATTAAAGTTAAATGCCCAAATTTCTATATTTTTCTATATTCAAAATTTTCTTAACCATTTAATTGAATTACCATTTCAAAATATAGCTAAATTTCCTCTTTATTTATCAACTTACTATTTATTCTTAAACCAAACTTCTATTTCTAAATTTAAATATATTTCAATTTTTTTTTTTTTTGGCAAGGCCAGCCGATTTTATAGTGGGCCGTCCACTTTTTATTACGAACGTAATAAAAACATTAAAATACAGGAGTAAGGTAGAGGCACCTTAACTACTAAGAAAGATGAAAATACAGCACAGGAGTGTAACTAACATGTTACAGCAACTATAAGTAAGTAACAAGACTAGGCCACCTCCAAAGAGGTAGTAGCACCAAAGTCGGTTTCCACCGGGGAAGAAACGTTCCCAAGAAGTCCGATATAGGGGCGAAATAGAAGAGCAAGAGATGGATCATAAATCACAACATCAGATGAGTAAATAAAAGATCGATCCCAAGTAGTATCAGCAAGCATGACAGTATTTAAATCAGCAAACGAACCATCCAAGTCAAGAACCAAGGAATCGCTAAACGGTCTATAGTAAAGGCAACGAAGATCACTAAGATCATCAGAAACAAATCTAAAATAGGAATTATCCACGGGTTTGAAACAAATGTCAGAGCGTCGATCAACCCAACATCTCACAGACTCATCCCATGAAACAGGCAACCGAGGCGAAGCAAGATCCTGGGCAGCAATGGAATCCGAAGTATCAACACTAGGAACGAAGGATGCAGAAGGGGATGATGGCCGATCAAAAGAAGACGGAGGACAAGGAACAGAAACTAGAGCTACGGGAGGAGAAGCAACCTGAGAGACTTTGGGAACCCATTTCCTGAGTGGAGGCTCGGCAGAGGGATCTTAGGCGCAGCAGCGGTAACATCAGAATGCAAGTAGGCGGAAGCTAAGTGGCCAAATGAATGACAAGAGGAACATATGTCTGGGACCCAACCGTATCTAACACGAACTTCCACCACGTGACCAACAGCTAGCTGAACAGGAATAGTGGAAGGGAGAGGCTTAAAGGGGGTAATCTCAATCAGTGCCTTAGCGTACACCAGCTTTTCACGCGCCACAGTATTAGCGTTAAAACATTTCAATTTACTACGTTGCAAGCAAGCCAATTCAAGCCAAGCAGCGGCTAAAGAGCAGATGGAATTTGAGAAAAATAAACCCAAACTGGGATAGATAGAACTTGTTCACGTGCACTTGCAACCGTTGGAGACCAGGGAGTGATAATAAAAGGTTTACCATCAAAAAAAGAAGGCTCCGCCTCAAGAACACGACTGCGGTCCTCAGAGGAGGAGAACAACAGGAAGTACATAGAGTCGACCAGCTTAACATGAAGATCTTCGCGTAGCCTCCAAGCCCTACGACAAACAGAAGTCACATCACGAAGTCGATGATTTGGGTCAAAAAAAACCAACCAAATAATCCGACCAGTAGTCCAATCCGGCTTGCATAACATTTGGAGGAGGGACCATCACTCCATTTTCCTCTACAATATCAAAATCAACTGGTTCATAAACACCCGCGTTACGGGGCAGAGATGAAAAAAGCGATGTCCATAATTTGGGACCAACTGGAGAAGGAGCAATAGGAGGGAACTCCTTCACCATGGGAACACCGATAGAAGCCTTAATTGCAGGACCAACTGGGGATGAGGCCTCGAGCAGATTATTTCCAGATCTCAAAACACTGATATTGGGATCAACATTCTCAGAAGCATTTAGGCAAACACTAGGTGTGCATCGTCCAACACACAAGATATTACCATCATCAGAACACAACGTACTAACTGACACACCAAGTTCCACAACTTTATCACGTGATACAACTCCATCTGTCACTTTCGTTGGCACAGGACCACCAACAGAACAAACAACATCACCATTCATTGGTTCCAACATCACCGAAAGCTTACTACTGCACTCCACAGCAGCTAAGACCGGAATCTTGACAGAGGGCAGGGGAGGAAACTCAGAGGAAGATAGCATGGGCGGAGCTGAAGACGCAGCTCTGAAATTCTTAAAAACCCTACCAGATCTAGTAGAGGAGGGGGAAGAGGAAGGAACAACCGGGAGGAGCGAGTGAAAGGGAGAGTAGGGCATGGACGCGAAACAAGAAGGAACAGAGAGCGAACAAGAAATGCGATCAGTAACTATGGGGAAAACCGCAAAAGTAAGTCGCAGGTCGCCATTGAGAAAACTAAACTTTAGGGACAGGGAGACTATTTCAAATTTTATGTTTAAGTATTTATTTATGTTTGTGCCAAAATTGGTCACAAACCCCAAATACCGTGAAAGCACCAGTGTATGAATACAAATCAACAATATTCAAACACAAATAACATATCTCAGCAAATAACAAGCAGCAAATCAAAAATAATGAACAGAGACACAAGTTTTATAGTGGTTCGGCTATCTCCGGCCTACGTCCACTCCAAAGTTTTATCCTTTTATTAATTATCCTTGCTGGTTACAAGTGATTGCAGAAGTTACAAAGTCCAAATTCGAAATCAATGGCAGTAATGACGATACGGAGTGATTCTGGCAGCGTCCGGGCGTGCTTGTTCTCTCTAAATTCTCCGACCCCTTTTCTGAATGACCAGTGGCTTTATTTATAGGCATAGGAGGCTGATATTTCTCCTAAAAATCCGGTAGACCGCTTCTGGCACGCGAGGTGGCCCACAGGCTCGGCCTCAGAAGACTTGGGCCCACTTTGGGATCGATTCGAACTCCATTCGAATCAATCATAAAATCATCCAATCGATGCGAAACTTGGTGTGAACATTCTTCAATATGCATATAAGCTCCTGTAAAAATTTCATTGCATTTGGATCAACGGTTTGGAAGATATGATCGATTCGAGATCAAAGCTCCGTATGTTCTGCCTGGTTCGAGTCCATTGCTTCGAACCCACCTCCTTCGACTCCATCCAAAATGCGTGCGCATCGATGACGTGTCGCGGATTCTCCGGGTCGATCCACCTTTGTCGCCGTATTGAACGCTTCTTTTCCTGAAGACGCGCTCGTATCCATGCTTTGCACCTCAGTTCGTACCCTTTCGTTCGTATCGCTCTGACCATTTCCTTCGTGCCGATCGTTTCGAATAGATACGAACATTGTCCCTCTTTGTATCGATAGGTACGAATCCAGAATCCCAAAACTGCTACTTCCTTTTCGTATCGATCCAACGCTTGATCGATACGAAGGACTTCTGCGCATCCACCCCATTGCTCCACAACGATGCGAAGCACATCGATTCGAAGCAAACTCTTACATTTCCTCTTGATCGATACGAATTGTATCGATTCGAACCACCATCATGTCATGCCTTTGAATCTGGGTGTGTTGCCATCAAGTCGAAGTTCACCTCGCCTTCCTATCTGATCAATACGAAGATCATTGAGTCAAACCCGTGCCTATCGATACAAACGGCATCGATTCGAAATGGTATCGATACGAACGCAACCCCTGATCGATTCGAACCATCCTTGCGTTCCGATGGGTTCGAACAATATGTTCTTCCTACCTTGCATCGACCATATCTCCTTCATACGAACTCCGATTAACCTGAAATTTGAAACATAGCCTCTCCTAATCCTTTTCATCATCTCCAACCAATTTCGTCCCGATCGGAGCTCGGCCAAATTTTGACGACATCGATCGCAGCCTTGTTTGCAATCGATCTCCAATCCCGATATCCGTCATTCCTTGCCAATTTGTTGATATTCCAGTTTTGACCAAAAAATGGGATAACACTTTGCCCCCCAAAATATGCCTTGTGATAACAAGGCGTGTTTTGGATAGCTCTGAATCCAATATCCAAAGTCCATAGCCATATCGCTAAAGTATGTTATCCTTGACTGCTCCGAGTAGATGTCCAATTCCAAATCCAATAGCCAAAGCCTGAGCCAATTCCATATCCATTCGAACTCGACAACCGAGTCCTAATCCATCCTTATCCAACAGCCAATGACCGAGTCCAGGACCTCTCCGGGTCGATATCCGAATCCATAACCTCTCCGGGCTCTTGCCGAGCGCAATCCACACTTGACGACCGTGGTCCACTGTCCCTGGACGTTGAGCTAACCTCTCTAGGTTCTTGCCAAGCGCAATCCACACTTGACGACCATGGTCCAGTGTCCCTGGACGTTGAGCTAAGCCATGGCTTAAGTCCTAAGCCGAATCCTGGTCTCTCCGAACCCTTGTTGAGCATAGTCCATACTCAACGACTTGAAGATAACAATTGATAATACATAGCCTAAGTCCTAGGCCGAATCCTGATCTCCCCGGACCCTTGTTGAGCATAGTCCATACTCAACGACCTGAATGAGTCATTTACCACGTTCGGGCAAAGTGACTCACCCCTTGCCAGGCATAATCCATACCCGACGACTATTTATCAAAAACCAGATAAAAATCCAATCAAAATCCAATCCAAAATCCAAATCAAAACCAGAAATCCAAAGCAGCATCCAAAATCAAAAACAACCATCCAAAGTAAAACCCAAATCAAAAGGCAAACAAAACCAGGAGTTCAATCCAAACTCCAAAACCAAAACCAGAAAATTAAGTGTCCAATCCAGAATAAAAAACAGATTTCACAAACCATAACGTCGCGGTTTATCATCATTCAGAGCACGCCTAGGGGCTATCTCCGTCCCCGTACATGTGTAAATGATTTGGTTGCTCGCCAATGGTTTGTTACTTATTTCATAATATCCAAGTCAATGTATAATCAATCGACCGTCATCCCTGGGCCTCACATCATCACGGTGTGAGGTAGTTGGTGGTTGCTCCTGCTCCACCGTTGCATTCCGTGTTCCAACATATTGTCTCAGCTGCCCATTCCTCACATGCTCCTCAATTATATCCTTTAAATGCCTGCAGCTGTTGGTGTCATGTCCGTCTAAGTCATGGAAAAGACAATGCCTCCCTGATGCCCTCTCTCGTTCAGAAGGATCTCTCCTAGCTGGCCTTCAGTAGAGAAGGCGACTCCGAGTGTCTAGGTATATCCGCTCCAACTTCTCGTTCGATCCTGTTGTAACAACCCAATATTTTCAGCCATTCGCATCCGCACATGTCGGACTTGAATTGCTCAAAATACCGTGTTGTAAATAAATTTGGAGCAAATGAAATACAACCACAGAATCACAGACACAGAAATATCAGAATAACTCGCAGCGGAAATTAAAATACCATAGTAGTTCATGAAGCTACTATAACAAACTCTCAAAACATAATACATAATATCAGTCTGAAAAACATATACAATAGAAATCTCAATTACATAGCAGTTTATCAATACCAAAGCTGAAATAGAACAACTGAAACTGAAGGGATAGATAACTAGACAAGCAGAATCTCCAACAATTCCTAGCTCCAGAAAGAAATCCAAAGCTAAGCTGTAAATACTCAGGCTGACCGGAGCGTAAAGTAAAACACAAAACACACGAGTCAAGACAATATATACTTATATAATGTAAACTAACTCAAGTGAACTGTAGTAGAAATGCACAATAACTTAAAGGATGTTTGGGATCGCCCATCCTTTAAGAATCAGTTAAACTATAAATTTTACATCCCGTGATTAAAATTTCAAAATGGTATTTTATACTTCAAACTCAAATGTCATTTCAAAATTCAATATCATTCAAAATCCATTTCAAAATATCAAAAATATAATATCTTCCAAACCACATTCATTTTTATTTAATTTAAATACCATTACAAAACACATTTCAAATAGTTTATATTTCAAAACAAATTACTTCATTTTAAATCATAAAAATGAAGTTATTATATTTAATAATTAAATTATTAAATTTACAAAATTTTAGTCTTTCAAAATTCATTTATTAACTTAATTTATTAAAACAGATGAAAATTCAACTTTCGCAGCATTTAGAAATTGCTACGGAAAGTTACATTCAAAACAGTTCAATTTAACAAAAGATAGCATTTAAAAATGCTGTAATAGGGTTACGTTAGTTTCAAATAAAACTTAGTTAAATTCAACAATTATAGCATTTACAAAAATGCTATAATAAACTTTAATTAAACTTAGCCATTTGGTTCATTATTATCAACTACAGCATTTACAAATGCTGTATTATCATTTACATTAGAATTAATAGCATTTCAGAAATGCAGTTAATTAACTTCAAGTATTCAATATAATTTCACAAACAATTATATTTTTATTTAAATCTTTTTAGCTTATAAAATCATATAATTTCACTTTTAAAACAGTCATTCAAATACCCTTATATTCATGATTTTATAAAGTTAAATCTCCATTCAAAAATCAAAATTCAATAATAATTCACTTATTAAATTCCAACATTAAATTTTAAATTCATTAAATTAAATTTAACTTAACATTTAAGTTTAAAATTTTCAAATATAACTTAACTTCATTTTTATTTACTTAACTTAAAATTCACTTTTAAGCCAAATTCACAAATTTCCAATTTTAGTTATATTTCCAAATTTCAACCTAAATATTCATTCATTTCACATTTTAACTTTATTCAAAAATCATTAATATATTATAAAATCATTTTAAATTCATTTAATTCAAAATATCATAAATTTATCATATTTTCATATTTAATTTAAATTCCATTTATCACCAAATTCTAGTTTCCAAAATAACTTACATTTCAGATTTTCTAACTTTACCATTTATTTATTTCACTTATAAATTTTCAGAAAATCAATAATGCTTTACAAAAATCATTTTTAATCAAATTTAAATCAAAATATTATAATATTTACATTTATAAAATAATTTAAAATTTTTAGAAAAACATATTTTAACAACGGGTCCGTATTTCATTTTCTAGCCTAGATGAAGTGATACGGGTAATATATCTTTTCAACCCGTAATTTACAAAGAAAACCGGGTTTGATCATTTCAAACCCGCAATCCCAAGTAAAAGAAAATAATTGAAAATCATTCAGGCCTATCATTTCAGCCCATAACAATTTTCTCCTATTCTAAATTCCGTTCGGGTATGTATCATTTCAACCTATAGTGATTCTAGTCTATAGGGAACTTGCAGTGTGATAAACTGATGAAAATAACAGAATAGCATGAAATAACAGTAACATATGGTATAACAAGTGTAAATATAGGTGTGAACTTCATATGAATATAATATAGCAGTTATAACAGGATGATATGCATTTACAGATTCAGGTGATGTCAGTTTATCACTATATAAGTACATATTAGTCTGGTGAGATTTACTCACCTGTTTAAGCTGAAGATGACAACCAAAACACACGACAAGGAATCTTCGAAGGCACGACAACATGAATAAGATTTGAGATCGGGAGAGCCAAATATTAATTTCCTTAAATATATCAAACAAAACAAATACAAACATGAATTACAAACCAAGATATTACAAAACAATGCTAGGAATAACTACACAATTCAAAGCTAGAACTTTTGCACTTGCATTCAACCTTGTATGCTTCAGCTATGGACTGGAAAGGCACTGTTATGGAATGGTTTTGAATCAGGTTTGGATCAGGTTTGGGTTCAATAGGGTCGGCCATAACATGGATATGAAGGAGATGAAGTGTATAGGCATGCATAACTCAAATCAAGGTAACCAAAGTAGAATTTCTGTGCATAAATGGTTTGGCCCTAAGCATACATAGGCACGGCCAGGCCTGGTAGGGTCATGTACTGATGTGGTAGGGGTCTCACGTCAGCAAGTGGCTGGTGGTGATGATGCAAAGGTCGGCCAAGGTGATGTGGTGGAGTGGTGAAGGTAAAGGAGCTTGGCAATGCATGTTTAGGTGGAGTTTGCTCAAATATTTGGTGGATCTACATCATGGATTGCCACGGCTATGGATGGACAGTGGGTTGGAGGGGATGGCAGCTGGTTGTGGTGGTGGTGGAGGTGGCTATGGTGGTGGAGGAGCAAGGGCTGAGCTACAAAGGTGAAGACAAGTGCAAAGAGATAAGGAAAACAAGAAGAATAAGCGAAAAAGAAGAAGAACTTTACCAAACTTTTGCTTCAGGAGTTCATGGCCGAAAATTATGGATGAGAAACTTTTATTTTCATGAAAAATGAAGAGAGAAGTGGCTGAAGCAATCAGAAAAGAATCGGCCAAAATAATGATGCATTGATTGAAAATAAAACGGCGGAATACAAAAGGACTTAGGCAAATAAATGGTCTCAAACTCTTCATATTTCCATAATTCCTTTTGCAATTTTTAAATAACTGAAAAATGCATATAAATTCAGTTAAAAACACGAAAATTTATTAGATAAACAAAAATATATAAATAAATATTATTTATATATGATTAAATTAAGAAAATAGCAAAGAAAATGTAAACTATGCTAGAAAATTTGAAAATAAATGAAATGAACTTTGGAAAAATTTTGTGTGCTTGAATTTTTTTTTATAAATAAAGATACAGACACAAAAATAAAATGCATTCATAAAAATAAATAAATAAATTTTAATTAAATATAATTTAAATTTAGAAAATAGCAAAAAAAATGGAAAGTAGCCTTTAAAAATAGAAAATATATGCAATAAATTTTGGAAAAATTATATTATCGCTTTAAAAATATCAAAAACAAAAATATACGTAAAATAACATATTAACACATATTAAAATAAAATATAACAAAGAAAATATGATTTATATAATCTAAAATAGACAAAATTGCAAAATAAAACAAATTATACTCAAAATTGAAATGTGCATAACTTTCACAGTTTAAGTCCGTTTTCAACGATACAAAAAGCAGTATTCAAGTTGTTAAATACATTTTCATAATAAAAGATAAAATTTAGGAGTTTAAATATTTAAATTTGAAATTTAAAAGTCAAAGTTTGACCAGTTTGAACAGAAATTCATCTTTCAGTAAAATATCCAATTTATACCTGTTTGAAATTATAATTCACATAATAATCAATACTTATATTTAAAAATGAAATGTTTGAAATGAAACAAGTTTTAAAAAATTCAAAATGAAATAAAGTCAAAATTAAAATATACATAAAAATCTAGGGTTGTTACACTCTCCCCCACTCAAATCTTTTCGTCCTCGAAAAGGAAGGAAGCGGAGAAACAACAAGAAAGAGCAATAGGTTGGAATGCATCCCTGAAAGAAATTAGGGAAAAAGATAGCTTGGAGGTAAAGCAGGGTGAAAGACAAGGATGAACCATTATTTGAACCATTATACATTTCAATTTAATTTTTTTTTTTAGTATGATGAATAGTCATTTGATTCAAATCTGATGGTTCAAAGTAAACAATATTTAAAACATTTTAAATTTTTAAAAGGGAAAATCAAAATATTCTTTATATAGTACTTTATCAAAATACTTTTATAACTCGATGTCTTAACAAGTTTACTTTCGTTCCTGCAGACTCTGGCTATGCGTTGATCAGGCGCAAAGCTAGAATTCTCCAAGTACTTAGTAGACTTGTTTCAACACCCAGTGAAAATAATGAAAACACTTTTAAAAACAGATATGGAAAGTACAATCCAAACAAATCAACCAAACCGAAACAGTTGTCTAACCATGGATCGCAGATACACAATGGTTACGCCTGGATCCCCCAGGAAACAATCTGTATCCGTAAGCTTTCTCAGCCCTGCGAGTTACGCCATGATGACGAGTAGAATGCAGGATACACAATGGTTACGCCTGGATCCCCCAGGAAACAATCCGTACCCCCAGGCTAGCTCAGTCAGGCATTTGCGCTACTAATGCGACCTACATAGAGTGCAGGATACACAATGGTTACGCTTGGATCCCCCAGGAAACAATCCGTACCCCTAGGCCAGCTCAGCCAGGCAGTTGCGCTATGCAGTCGCGATCATAAGACCATGGAAATCGCCATGGAATTCGATGGACACTCGAGTATCATATCCGGAAAACCCAAATCAAAGAGAGAGAATAATATCGATAGAATGAATCCACAGTGTGGCCACAAAGCGGATATCAAGCAGAAGGCACTTTCCATATCTTTACTTCGAAAATATGTATCATATAGTACCTTTCAAAATCACTTTCAAATATCATACTCATATAAAGTCCATTTTATATAATATTTCATTTCAAATCAAATACTTTTCAAAATACTAGTATATCAAATCACACTTATATAGATTTCGATTATATAAGATTTCACTTTTCAAAATTTGAGTACCCTTTCAAATCAACAGTTCCAATTCAACAGTTTACTTATACAAATCATTTTTATATAAGTTCGATAGCTCCCAAATCAAGTATTTAATAAAACAATGTTCTAAATTTCAAACCATTTCGATTTCAAATAAATTTTAAAATCATATATAATGTCACCAAATCATTTCTTTCAAGTTATACATATTCAGTTTCAAAATTTCTTAAAACAATAGGTTTAGAAAATAATCCAAATTTCCAAATCAATAAAATTTAGGTCAGATAAATCCATTTCCATTTCAACATGTATTCACTTCAAAAGTCATAATACTTTCAAAGTTATGAATCTTTCGAAACTAAAATACTTGAAATCATTACACTTTGAAAATCATAACATTTAGAAATCATGCATTTGAAATCATAAAACATGCCCTTAATTCTTTACATTTCAATTTTTTTTTCAATTAAACCAATATTTAAAATTTCCAATTTTAATTCAATTCAAACCATCAGTTTCAATTTAGTTTTCCAACAAAACTATTTCAAATATTATCAATTTCAAATATAGATTTGATTTACAAAATAAACTATTAAATCTTAAATATGTTTCAAGGCTTAAATATACCATATTTCAAAACTAAATTTCATAATTTCATATATCTCAAATTTTACTTCATTATTACTTACATATGTCATTATTTCGCAACATTACATTCGATCGCTCTCTTGATCACACAAGTTCGCTTTCGAACTAGTATTGTCCATTCGACTTCCCTAATGCGGACTTCGATATGGTTTCTTGACTAGAAGCCATCAGTCTCCTTGCATAGCCATATACTATGATAGAGAATTCTAGAATCAAGCCCAAAATCCATATCAAATGTTCGCCATCAAGAATCAAATGAAAAATCCTAACACGAAATGGTGTAATTCACCTCGAACTTGTGTACTCAAACTTGGATCAAATTAATTATGCGAATAAAACAACGTACGTACAACTTATGTATCTATTCCAACTTGTTAAATAAATAGTTTTATAAAGATGTTACTAAGTTAAAACATTTAAAACCAAAATTTTCTCAAACATTTGAAGACTAATTTTTATCCAAAACATTTCAAAACTAAATTTCATATTAGTATAATTCAAAATAGTCTTATTTATTTACTAAACAAAACAGTTTCAACTTATAAAAAACCATATTATTTCATACTTGAAACATACAAATTAAACTTATATTCTTTATCAAATACCTTATACCTTTCAAAAAATTTAGCTTTGAAAAATTAACCTTGATTTGGAAGTGCTCGAATCTTAAAATAGTCGAAGAAGTCATATTTTCAATCCAAGAGTT
The DNA here is from genome assembly GCA_030765085.1 of Allium cepa. Lineage (NCBI taxonomy): Eukaryota > Viridiplantae > Streptophyta > Magnoliopsida > Asparagales > Amaryllidaceae > Allium > Allium cepa. The sequence goes on along the minus strand of CM060937.1, from coordinate 570,335,918 downwards.
GAAAATCAACACTAAATCAGTAAATCAATTTCAAAAGTTAGGTTTCAAAATCTGAAACTCGAGAACTGAACACCGGCTTACTTTAAATCTTTTCAAATATATATATATACGGATCTATCTTTCGAATATCAAACCATACTTCGAAATCTGAAATCAAAATTGGTTTCACAAAATCACTCGCAGAGCAAAGCTATTAGAGTGGCCTCTCTCTCACTCTGAAACTCGAAAATCAATGTCGATGATGCATGCATTCATCACCGAAATTATTTTCCAACGACATAAGTGAGTTCTGGACTTCAATTAACTTTGAAAAACTTCTTTGAAATTCCTTCGAAATCATTGAAATTCATTCGAATACATTTGAAACATTTCTTATTTGAAATATATATATATATATATATATATATATATATAAATATATATATATATATATCTTTAAATCATATTACTATATATATTTTCCAAAATCTTAAAACCGATTTCAAAATACCGGAATTCGATTCCTCGAAATTCAAATTCAAAACCCTTCAGTTATAAATCATTTTTGTATAAATCAAGTTCTTATAAAAATTTCAAAATTTCAATTTCTTTCGAAATTTCAAATTTTCATTTTTGAAAGGTATATAATCCTTATCGAAAACATTTCACTTTTATATATAAAAATATGGCCATCCTTAATAATTTCGATGTATGCACAATTTCAAAATACAACCAAATACAAATTTCCAAAGGATGATTCAGGGAAGGATTTCAAACAAACAAAGATTCAAAATTAGAGGGACTCTAATCAAATAGAATTCTAGTTCGAAGATAAACTCAAACGAAGATGAGATAATTTAATTACCAAATAGAGGATAGATAAGCCTATATAAATCGCGGGCGAACTTAACCGGTCAACCGAGACTTTAGGAATATAATCAATACGGAAATCTAAGGCAAATCGACCTTCGATCGCCAGAGATAGAATCCGGGTAGAGCAGGAGATAGATAGCATCGACATCCGAGGATACAAAAATCTTCAGTGAATCAATGCCAATTGTAAAGGAGTTTCACCCCTTTACAAATCATTCAAAGATTTACGGAATCATCGCTCTTTGGAGAGGTCATTCCAAAGTAGAGTTATGAATGCTCCAAAATTAAAAGGAAAAATGGGGAAAACAAGACTGGATTCCAGAACAAGTGGGAGTGTTCCAAAGTTCAAGGAATCCTAGTCGATAAGAATCTTAACCAAAAGATTTCTAACAAGGTGGATAACGAAGAGATGAAGTTTAGAAAATCTTGATTTCGAAATAAGAACATTTTTATACCAAAATAATCTTTGAAAAATCTTTTAAAAATCTTTTAAAAATCATTTTATACTTCGAAAATATGTTCTCTCACAAAGAAAGGATCCTGAGATTGATTTCACTCATTCTAGGGTATTTTTACCCTATCTCTAATGAGTTTTTGCTCCGCAGGCTAAGGTTTGCCTAAAAACCAAAGCTCTGATACCAACTGTAACAACCCGATATTTTCAGCCATTCGCATCCGCACATGTCGGACTTGAATTGCTCAAAATACCGTGTTGTAAATAAATTTGGAGCAAATGAAATACAATCACAGAATCACAGACACAGAAATATCAGAATAACTCGCAGCGGAAATTAAAATACCATAGTAGTTCATGAAGCTACTATAACAAACTCTCAAAACATAATACATAATATCAGTATGAAAAACATATACAATAGAAATCTCAATTACATAGCAGTTTATCAATACCAAAGCTGAAATAGAACAACTGAAACTGAAGGGATAGATAACTAGACAAACAGAATCTCCAGCAATTCCTAGCTCCAGAAAGAAATCCAAAGCTAAGCTGTAAATACTCAGGCTGATCCGAGCGTAAAGTAAAACACAAAACACTCGAGTCAGGACAATATATACTTATATAATATAAACTAACTCAAGTGAGCTGTAGTAGAAATGCACAATAACTTAAAGGATGTTTGGGATCGCCCATCCTTTAAGAATCAGTTAAACTATAAATTTTACATCCCGTGATTAAAATTTCAAAATGGTATTTTATACTTCAAACTCAAATGTCATTTCAAAATTCAATATCATTCAAAATCCATTTCAAAATATCAAAAATATAATATCTTCCAAACCACATTCATTTTTATTTAATTTAAATACCATTACAAAACACATTTCAAAATAGTTTATATTTCAAAACAAATTGCTTCATTTTAAATCATAAAAATGAAGTTATTATATTTAATAATTAAATTATTAAATTTACAAAATTTTAGTCTTTCAAAATTCATTTATTAACTTAATTTATTAAAACAGATGAAAATTCAACTTTCGCAGCATTTAGAAATTGCTACGGAAAGTTACATTCAGAACAGTTCAATTTAACAAAAGATAGGATTTAAAAATGCTGTAATAGGGTTACGTTAGTTTCAAATAAAACTTAGTTAAATTCAACAATTATAGCATTTACAAAAATGCTATAATAAACTTTAATTAAACTTAGCCATTTGGTTCATTATTATCAACTACAGCATTTACAAATGCTGTATTATCATTTACATTAGAATTAATAGCATTTCAGAAATGCAGTTAATTAACTTCAAGTATTCAATATAATTTCAAAAACAATTATATTTTTATTTACTTTTTAGCTTATAAAATCATATAATTTCACTTTTAAAACAGTCATTCAAATACCCTTATATTCATGATTTTATAAAGTTAAATCTCCATTCAAAAATCAAAATTCAATAATAATTCACTTATTAAATTCCAACATTAAATTTTAAATTCATTAAATTAAATTTAACTTAACATTTAAGTTTAAAATTTTCAAATATAACTTAATTTCATTTTTATTTACTTAACTTAAAATTCACTTTTAAGCCAAATTCACAAATTTTCAATTTTAGTTATATTTCCAAATTTCAACCTAAATATTCATTCATTTCACATTTTAACTTTATTCAAAAATCATTAATATATTATAAAATCATTTTAAATTCATTTAATTTAAAATATCATAAATTTATCGTATTTTCATATTTAATTTAAATTCCATTTATCACCAAATTCTAGTTTCCAAAATAACTTACATTTCAGATTTTCTAACTTTACCATTTATTTATTTCACTTATAAATTTTCAGAAAATCAATAATGCTTTACAAAAATCATTTTTAATCAAATTTAAATCAAAATATTATAATATTTACATTTATAAAATAATTTAAAATTTTTAGAAAAACATATTTTAACAACGGGTCCGTATTTCATTTTCTATCCTAGATGAAGTGATACGGGTAATATATCATTTCAACCCGTAATTTACAAAGAAAACCAGGTTTGATCATTTCAAACCCGCAATCCCAAGTAAAAGAAAATAATTGAAAATCATTCAGGCCTATCATTTCAGCCCACAACGATTTTCTCCTATTCTAAATTCCGTTCGGGTATGTACCATTTCAACCCATAGTGATTCTAGTCTATAGGGAACTTGCAGTGTGATAAACTGGTGAAAATAACAGAATAACATGAAATAACAGTAACATATGATATAACAAGTGTAAATATAGGTGTGAACTTCATATGAATATAATATAGCAGTTATAACAGGATGATATGCATTTACAGATTCAGGTGATGTCAGTTTATCACTATATAAGTACATATTAGTCTGGTGAGATTTACTCACCTGTTTAAGCTGAAGATGACAACCAAAACACACGACAAGGAATCTTCGAAGGCACGACAACATGAATAAGATTTGAGATTGGGAGAGCCAAAGATTAATTTCCTTAAATATATCAAACAAAACAAATACAAACATGAATTACAAACCAAGATATTACAAAACAATGCTAGGAATAACTACACAATTCAAAGCTAGAACTTTTGCACTTGCATTCAACCTTGTATGCTTCAGCTATGGACTGGAAAGGCACTGTTATGGGATGGTTTTGAATCAGGTTTGGATCAGGTTTGGGTTCAATAGGGTCGGCCATAACATGGATATGAAGGAGATGAAGTGTATAGGCATGCATAACTCAAATCAAGGTAACCAAAGTAGAATTTCTGTGCATAAGTGGTTCGGCCCTAAGCATACATAGGCACGGCCAGGCCTGGTAGGGTCATGTACTGATGTGGCAGGGGTCTCACGTCAGCAAGTGGCTGGTGGTGATGATGCAAAGGTCGGCCAAGGTGATGTGGTGGAGTGGTGAAGGTAAAGGAGCTTGGCAATGCATGTTTAAGTGGAGTTTGCTCAAATATTTGGTGGATCTACATCATGGATTGCCACGGCTATGGATGGACAGTGGGATGGAGTGGATGGAAGCTGGTTGTGGTGGTGGTGGAGGTGGCTATGGTGGTGGAGGAGCAAGGGCTGAGCTACAAAGGTGAAGACAAGTGCAAAGAGATAAGGAAAACAAGAAGAATAAGCGAAAAAGAAGAAGAACTTTACCAAACTTTTTCTTCAGGAGTTCATGGCCGAAAATTTTGGATGAGAAACTTTTATTTTCGTGAAAAATGAAGAGAGAAGTGGCTGAAGCAATCAGAAAAGAATCGGCCAAAATAATGATGCATTGATTGAAAATAAAACGGCGGAATACAAAAGGACTTAGGCAAATAAATGGTCTCAAACTCTTCATATTTCCATAATTCCTTTTGCAACTTTTAAATAACTGAAAAATGCATATAAATTCAGATAAAAACACGAAATTTTATTAAATAAACAAAAATATATAAATAAATATTATTTATATATGATTAAATTAAGAAAATAGCAAAGAAAATGTAAACTATGCAAGAATATTTGAAAATAAATGAAATGAACTTTGGAAAAATTTTGTGTACTTGAATTCTTTTTTATAAATAAAGATAAAGACACAAAAATAAAATGCATGCATAAAAATAAATAAATAAATTTTAATTAAATATAATTTAAATTAAGAAAATAGCAAAAAAAAATGGAAAGTAGCCTTTAAAAATAGAAAATATATGCAATAAATTTTGGAAAAATTATATTATCACTTTAAAAATATCAAAAACAAAAATATACGTAAAATAACATATTAACACATATTAAAATAAAATATAACAAAGAAAATATGATTTATATAATCTAAAATAGACAAAATTGCAAAATAAAACAAATTATACTCAAAATTGAAATGTGCATAACTTTCACAGTTTAAGTCCGTTTTCAACGAAACAAAAAGTAGTATTCAAGATGTTAAATACATTTTCATAATAAAAGATAAAATTTAGGAGTTTAAGTATTTAAATTTGAAATTTAAAAGTCAAAGTTTGACCAGTTTGAACAGAAATTCATCTTTCAGTAAAATATCCAATTTATACCTGTTTGAAATTATAATTCACATAATAATCAATACTTATATTTAAAAATGAAATGTTTGAAATGAAACAAGTTTTAAAAAATTCAAAATGAAATAAAGTCAAAATTAAAATATACATAAAAATCTAGGGTTGTTACACCTGTGTATGTTGGAAACTTTGGATCCTTCCATCGTTTTCTGGCCTTTCCTAAATCATCATCCAGCTTCCACTTTCCTTTATCCTTATCTGAGCCTCCGTTGGATGGTCCTCCACCCCTAGCTGCATTCACCTCTTTCAGCTTTAAATCCATACTCGCATCCTCTTATCGAAGTAACCTTTCAGCTTCGTGAGAGAATTCCTCGAGATCCTGTGGAGGATCTCGTATCAAGGACACTTTGAAGTCTGAATCCTCTCTGACTCCTGATACTGCTGCCATCAAAACCATCGATGGATCCGACCGATCCACCGAAGCAACTGCCGCATTGAATCGAGTTAGAAAACCTCTAAGCGATTCATACATCCTTTGTTTTACCGATGTTAGTGTCATTACGCTCTTCGGCCTCTTTATATGAACCCGAAACTGTCCTAAAAACCTATCCACCAATTCCCTCCAAGTCCTAATAGATCCTTCTCCCAGCTGCCTAAACCACATTGCAGCTAAGTCCTTCAAGTACAAAGGGAAGCATCGGGTGATCACCTCCTCTGATGCCCCCAACACCTCCATATGCCTAGTATACCTCATCAAATGATCAGTTGGGTCTGCCTTGCCATCGTATACCTCTACGCTAGGTAGTTTGAATTTGGGTGGATTCTGAGCTGTCCTGATTTCCTGAGTAAACGGATTCTTGTTTACTCCTTCCAAATCCCTGTTGGTCAAACCTCCACGCATTGTTCTCCTGATAATCTCCACTAATCCAGTATTGTCTGTCAGGGGTTGCCCCCCGTGCCCCCTGGGGATCTCCGACACATATTCCTCATGTGTCTCGCTAGCAGCAACATTAGCTCTAGCCCGTTGAACACCTTCCAAAGGTCCTCCCGTGTTGGATCCTGTGGGCCTGCCCCCAAGCCCTTGTTGATTGCCTTCCGGCTCTGCATCCTATCCTCCATTGGGTTCCACAACCCTAGTCCCTTGTCCTGCATCCACAGCCACCGTAGCTGTTCCTAAGTTCTGCATCCCTCCAGCTCTCATTTGCTCAAAGAAAGTCTGCATCATTTCCTGTTGGTTCTTCAACAATCTCTCTTGCAAAGAATTTGCCATAGCCTCCATTTCATCCCGGGTTATGTAGATTGAAGCCTGTCCTTCCCCAGCTCCGGAGGATGCTTGTTGACTTCCTTCCTGCTGGCTTCTCTCAACCCTTTGCCTTCTACTATTTTTCTTAGTCATTGTCTTTAAGTCAAAACTCCTCAAACTCTTCAAATCTGAACTTCAAATCCGATGTAGCGGGTGCTAGTCCTTCTCAGTGAAAGCACCAAAGTGTTTGTGCTAAAATTGGTCACAAACCCCAAATACCATGAAAGCACCAGTGTATGAATACAAATCAACAATATTCAAACACAAATAACAGATCTCAGCAAATAACAAGCAGCAAATCAGAAATAATGAATAGAGACACAAGTTTTATAGTGGTTCGGCTATCTCCGGCCTACGTCCACTCCAAAGTTTTATCCTTTTATTAATTATCCTTGCTGGTTACAAGTGATTGCAGCAGTTACAAATTCCAAATTCGAAATCAATGGCAGTAATGACGATATGGAGTGATTCTGGCAGCGTCCGGGCGTGCTTGTTCTCTCTAAATTCTCCGACCCCTTTTCTGAATGACCAGGGGCTCTATTTATAGGCATAGGAGGCTGATATTTCTCCTAAAAATCCGGTAGAGCGCTTCTGGCACGTGAGGGGGCCCACAGTCTCGACCTCAGAAGACTTGGGCCCACTTTGGGATCGATTCGAACTCCATTCGAATCGATCATAAAATCATCCAATCGATGCGAAACTTGGTGTGAACATTCTTCAATATGCATGTAAGCTCCTGTAAAACTTTCATTGCATTTGGATCAACGGTTTGGAAGATATGATCAATTTGAGATCAAAGCGCCGTATGTTCTGCCTGGTTCGAGTCCATTGCTACGAACCCACCTCCTTCGACTCCATCCAAAACGCGTGCGCATCGATGACGTGTCGCGAATTCTCTGGGTCGATCCACCTTTGTCACCGTATTGAACGCTTCTTTTCCTGAAAACGCGCTCGTATCCATGCTTTGCACCTCATTTCGTACCCTTCCGTTCGTATCGCTCTGACCATTTCCTTCGTGTCGATCGTTTCGAATAGATACGAACATTGTCCCTCTTCGTATCGATAGGTACGAATCCAGAATCCCAAAACTGCTACTTCCTTTTCGTATCGATCCAATGCTTGATCGATACGAAGGACTTCTGCGCATCCACCCCATTGCTCCACAACGACGCGAAGCGCATCGATTCGAAGCAAACTCTTACATTTCCTCTTGATCGATACGAACTGTATCGATTCGAACCACCATCATGCCATGCCTTTGAATCTGGGTATGTTGCCATCGAGTCGAAGTTCACCTCGCCTTCCTATCTGATCGATATGAAGATCATTGAGTCAAATCCATGCCTATCGATACGAACGGCATCGATTCGAAATGGTATCGATACGAACGCAACCCCTAATCGATTCGAACCATCCTTGCGTGCCGATGGGTTCGAACAGTATGTTCTTCCTACCTTGCATCGATAATATCTCCTTCATACAAACTCCGATTAATCTGAAATTTGAAACATAGCCTCTCCTAATCCTTTTCATCATCTCCAACCAATTTCATCCCGATCGGAGCTCGGCCAAATTTTGACGACATCGATCACAGCCTTGTTTGAATCGATCTCCAATCCCGATTCCGTCATTCCTTGCCAATTTGTTGATATTCCAGTTTTGACCAAAAAATGGGATAACAATTTATTTAACTATTAAATTCATAGAAAATTCAATAACACCTTATTAATTTATTTAAATTCCAATTTACATCAAAATTTATTACATTTACATACTTAGCTTGAATTCCATCAAAATTTCCAAAATGAATTTATTACTTCAAATTCCAACTTACCATTTATTTATTTATACATTTAACTTATATAAGACTACCAAAAATTATTTTAACCTAATTTATATATATTTAAAATACTTAAAATTTCCAGAAAAATATATATTAAATTACCACGGGTCTATATAATATTTTCTAACCTAGGTCAAGTGATACAGATAATATATCATTTCAATCCGTAATTTACAAAGAAAAACCCGGGTTCTATCATTTCAAACCTGCAATCCCAATTTAAATAAATAAATAAATAATATCGTTCAGGCCTATCATTTCAGCCCGTAACGATTTCTATTCTACAGGGAACTTGTAGTGATAAACAGTAAATAAATAAATAGTATAACGGCTTAAATATAACAGTATATAATATGACTGATGATGTGTCAAATTAATAACAGGGTTTTTAACATCATAAATTTATATCACAGGCAAGAAAAATAAAATATAAATATTCTACAATTACACTTGTTATTAATTTACAGATCTATAAGTATGTTTGTCTGGTGAGAATACTCACCTCTATGTTGCTGAAGATTAGATACAAAATAATGAATATCTACACCGGACAGCGCACAGAAGGCACGATCAATTTTTAGTGAAAGCAACGACTCGATTCAAATCTTGAACAAGATAAATAAATAAACTAAATTCGCTCATTCAATTACGGTCAAAGCAAATTTTTAAATAACTGAAACGAGATTTAAAATAAAAGGATAATTGACTCAGTTTGCTTGACCACTCCACCACACGAACAAGAAGAAAAACAAAAAATGAAATAAAAGGATAACGACCTAAGAGGTTTGTCACCAATAATTATATATTTACATCCTTATGATGTCATATTGATGTTTAATTGAAATAAATCTTGATATTCCATTTAAATTGTTTAAATGTCATCATAGCGATGTTCGCTATACCGTCGGTTATCGACTTTCATTCCCAAAATCCCATTGTATGTTTTTGAACTCGAACTTATGTTTTCACTAAACAGAATTTTAAAATTCATTAATCACTTTTTTAATGATAATTTATAGTAATTAATCATTTTAACTAATGATTTTGAAATTAATTAACCAATTTAATTAATGGTGTTTAAAATTGGTTTATCTTTTGATTTAAATGAGATTGAATTTAATTAATCATTTTAACTAATGATTATTTGAATTTAATTAATTATTTTAATTAATAATAATTTTGATTAATGAAATTTAAAATCAATCATTTTAATTAATAATATTTGATTTTAATAAATCATCCTTATTTCTAATATTTAAATGTAATTAATTATTTTAATTAATGATTTTTGAAATACATTAATCTTTTTGATGAATGAGATTTGAACTTTAATTAATCATTTTAATGAATTATTGTTTTAAATTTAATTAATAATATTAACTAAAGATTTTTGAAGTTTGGTTAATCATTTTAATTAGTAATGGTATATAGTTAATCAATCATTTTAACAAATGATGTTTTAATTTATAACTTTAGCTAATGATGTTTGAACTTAATTAATCCGCTTAATTAACAATTATTGGAACTTAATTTATTTTTTAAATTAATGGCTTTAAAAAATTATTTAATCATTTTAAGTGATGATGGTTGAGATTAATCTTTCACTCTAATTAATGATTCTTTGGATTTAATAAACCTTTTTAATTAATGAGATTTAAAGTTAATAAATTGATTTAATAAAAAGTGGTTAAAGTAAATTAACTAATATAATAAAATTGTTTTAAGTTAATTGACTTATTTAGTGTTTTTAAAGTTAATAAACTTATTTAATAAAGATTTTAAAGTTAATTTACCTATGATATAAAAGTGTTTGGTAATAATTAACTATTTTATTATAGATAATGGATTTGTTTATTTAAAAGAGATTACAAATGTGACTGATTATCTTTAGGGATAATTAATATTATTTTAAATTTAAAGGTATCTATATTGTTTTATTATATTTTGGATAATAAATATTGTTTTAAAAATAATGATTTATATATGAGAAAATCCTTTTAAAAGGAATTATTTATAATAAAGCTAAGTGTATATTGTTTGGGGTTTATAGTAAATAATGTTTTAATGACCATTTTTTACCTTTGTTTAAGAAACATAGTATTATAAAACTTTCCTTTTGAAAGAAACCTTTAAAAGGTATTTCTAAAAGTGTTTTACCAATATTGTAATTTGGAAATCAAGCATAAGTTCAGATTTTAAAAAAGTTCAATTCGATTATGGAAAAGTAATTCCGTAAACGATATCTCTTATATGGAAAGGATCCAATCATAGTTCTAATGCTAAACGTTGAGGCTTGGACTCGTTTCTATCTTGAAGGTCAAAAATTTGTCAAGGCAATGCCTAGAGTTAATACTACCTCAACTTGACTGGCTTCATATTCAATCGAGGGATAGCACTTGTTTGGAATCGACGAATAGTTTTGGATATATGATATTTAATTTCCATATACGATCATTTTAATTATCCCCAATAGTTGATTTATTAATTATCAGATTCATCTTTCTTCATGGTGTACCGTCACCTTAAAAACGATTTGCTGCTCTGAGCTTTGTTATCCTTTGTTGGTAATGACTAAACCAAAGCACATGTTTTTGGGGGCCAAGTAATGTGGGGTTGCTCCCATTAGGATATTTTCATATCCCATCTAGATTTTAGTGTACCATCACCTTAAAACGGTTAAGATTTGGATGTGAAATATTTGGATTCTCGGTATGGTTTGGCGGGGTCCGGCTTGTAGTTCCTAGGGTTTTCAAGTAAATTTCTAGAGGTATACTTATTTTAAGGGAGATGTACCCTTTTAGTCATTTGTAGGGTTCCTTATTTGATTCGAAACTTTGAATCTATTTTTCTTTAAGCACAATGGGAAGAGTCAACCCCTTTTCACAGTGTTTAATAATTGGTTTTTATCCATTCTAACAAGTTTGAACCGTTACCTTATTTTTTCCATTCTATCAACTTTGGATTTCGCTTGGATTATTTTCATTCTTTCATGTTTGGTTTTTAATACTATTTATGCCCATTCTTATTTGGATTTCTCTCTCGATGTTTATCAATAATCCTGCTTTTATGGATGTTATTCTTATGAGGTATAAACCCATTTCGCATTAGCTGTATGGTTTCATAGAACTTTAATATGTTTTCCATTATTTGAGTTATCTTAAGCTGGTATTTCTAGACTGATTCGAGTGTTATTTTACTATAATGCTTGAGTCAGACCAATTATTTTTCTAGGTTAACTTTCGTGTTATGGAGATCTTAAAGAGGAGTTGTAGGATCACTTATCGTATTGTTTTATTTTTCATTGTATTATATAATATCCATATCAACAATTGTAAGGTCAGGATTTTATAATTATTCAACTGATAAGGTTTGCTTTTAACTCTGTTGTACTCTGTATTTAAAGTGGCGGCTTTTATTGTCCTCACTATATAATGTGTTGTCAATTTCACTATGAGATTCTTTTTTTTTTGTTCTATGTTCTTTTCTTTTTATTTACCCTAATAATCCGCCCTTTTGTCGATTGGATGCTCGACAATTGAACACAGTGGTGATATTCGATGTCAACTTTCGATGGTTAAAAAGGTGGGTCATAACATCATATATGTAAATAACATCACACAAAAGCAACCATGTGCATGTACAATAAAAAAGTATACCCTACACTTATCATTCAGTTATGAACCAAGTCATATATGATGTAACGATCCCAGTTTTGAGTCAAATTTTATTTGATAATTAATATAAAATTTGTATTAAATTATGAATTAATTTGAATTTTTTCAAATTAAATAAAACATTTATTTGTTTATTCATATGTATATAAATTGAATATAAATAGAATTTTGGTTAGAAATTCAAGATAAATATCTTATTGATAAATAGGATTTGAAGGAAACCTTATATTTGAAACTAAAATATAATATATGATTGTTTATTAATGTATGTTTAGAATTAAAATCATTTTCAAGAATGAATAAAAGCTTTATATATATATATATATATATATATATATATATCTTTTAAAATAAAATAAGATTCATAAAAGGTTTAATGTTATTTCTTTTTAAATTTCACTTGTATTAAAATGTTTGTATATTTAAAGAACATCGTTAATAAAAAAATTGAAACTAATATAAAATTAAAAATATAGAAACATAAGAATATATATATGCATATATATATATATATTTGATTTTAACAAATGTTAATATGAATTTAAAAACATATAAATAATTATAGTTTGTATATATAAAAATATAAAAGTAAAAACATAATACATATGTAAATATTTTCTAAAAAGCTATTTAAAGAATTAAATTCAAATATATACATATTATATATTTATTTATTAATTTATAATTAAAAATCATATTCTTTACTGTTATAAATATATATGTAAAAGGAAATAGATTTATTTAAATTGAAAATATGATATAAAAAATTTATTTATAATATAATACATATGTTAAGTTATAAAACATAAGAGATAAATTAATTCACAAATTATAAAATGAAAAGGTTTAAAACACAATTTATAAATTAATTTAAATAAGGACTTAAACATAAAATTGCTTGTATTTACAAGTGTAGAAAAATTAATATTATATATTGACAAATGTAACATGAATTTACAAGTGTAAATAAATTATCATGCAAACTTACATATGGCATTATTTTCTTTTAATTTTTTTTATGAAATAGATAAAATAGAAATTAAAGTTATATATATCATAAACTTCTTCTTCTCTCATTTGGTTCAAAAATAAAGAAAAGCAAACGCAAAAACCTGAAAATAAACTCAAAATAAAATCGAAATCAAAAAAAATCAAAGATCAGATTCAAAATCAAACCTGAAACAAAGCATTCCAGTTTAAGAACAAAATTAAAACCTGTTTCAAGCTAAGGCTAAGCAAATTCAAGGATCAAGCAAGTTTCAAGATCATTTCAACAAATCAAAGTACGGATCATATCAAACTCAGGAAATCTGAAATTACAAACCTGAGACAAATTTCAACTCAACCAAATTTCAACCGAGCAAGCTAACAAGGCAAAGATCAAGCAAGATAACAAAACAAAATCAAAGCTTCCAGATATTCATATTCAAATTACATTTCCTAGCTCAAGTTTTACCTGTTCTTCAGTTCCAAGTCCTCTGTCTTTCATTACCAGGTGAGCAAACACACTTATATTTTGCTGTTGTGTTGGATACTTGATGTATGATATAAGAATTGCTTGTTTTTTGCCTGGATGCTGGTATATAGATGTAAATATGTATGTGCATGCAGGCAAAAACATGCCTCTGTTTATACATGACAAGTTTGATAAGTCTGTTCAAAAATTCATACCACCCAAAAGGAATCAATATTAGGCTTTAATCTCTATATAAAATTTGTTTGTACCTGTAAAATTCAAATTTTAAAAATAGTCTCAACCATTTATATTAAGCAATTATTTTTAAAATAAGAAATCACAGTGAAAATCATATATATGTCAAAATTTGATCGTCATAAATTCGTGTTTGAAGTTCATAACCATATTCGAATTAGCAAATGACGAATTTAAATAAAGGTTTCAAAAAATTTAGGTAAGTAAATCATGTGAATTCTCAAATTGAACATAAAATACATTTTTGTCAAACTCCGACGATCGATATAAAGTTGAGTTTCGAGCTTGATGTCATAGGAAGTTCAGGTGATGGAGTTTACAGGAAAAATGATCATGGAGGTTGATCGATGAGGTTGTAGGATTTAAGGGCATATTTTTTGTCAGCGTCGTTCTCGAATTTATTTCATCGTCAATGGTGGATCGGGGTAGATCGGACCCAAGGGAAACGGAGCTCGGGGTTCTAGCGAAGGTGTGTGTTCATCGGCGTTGACTCTGGTGGACTAGATCGACGGGGCGAGGGGGAATTTCATCGGAAGGGTTGGGTTCGAGGAGGAATCAATTTGCTCGATCTCGATTTTCAGATGGATTTGTAAAACTGGGTGGATGGGTGAGTTAGGGTGATCATCGATGACATATGAGCAACGGAGAGGTCGATCGGAGTAGTTTCGATCATCAGCGCATGTGCACGTGAGTGTTCGTGCATCTGGGAAGTTTGGGGATTGGAGAAGAAAGTTTAGCCTCGAGTTTTCTCTCGTGAAAATGGGGTGGTGGCTCGGGTTTGTGACCATTCACATGATAACAGTTTTTATTTTTATTCTAAATCATAACAAATTCAAGTTTTAAAACTAAAACAAAATCAAAGAAAAAAAATTTCGGGGATTTTAATGTTTGGCTCGAGTGTTTTAGCTTTGGGCCTAGGTACTTATAATGATAATTTTTAAAATTTAAATGAATCAAGTTTTTTTAAGGTTTGTGTAAATAAATAAGTTTTAAAAAGATTATAAATTAGATCGTCCAAAATAAGATTATTAATAAAGTTTTATACAAGTTTCCAAAGACTAAAATTTAAAGATAAATTGTTTTAAAATTGTTTTGGTTATAAAATTTTATACTAGGTTAATTCTGTAATTAGTTCCTAAATGTTTTTCAAACAAAGTTTAATAATGTAACTAATTAATAGTTAATTACTTAATGAATAATTTATCAATATGATGGATCATTAATGAAAGTAATTAAAGAATAATTACTTAATATAGTTAATTAAGGGAAAATCACCTAATGAAATTTAAACTAAGTATAATTACTTAATTATTAAAGTACAATTACTTAGAGTAAGTAATCAAGAATAATTACTTAATTAAAGGATTATTACTTAATGTAATTAATTAAAGTAATTGATTAAAGGATAATTAATTAATTAATAATTAAGGTTAATTACTTGGTAATAAAAGGTTAATTAATTAGTATAATAAATCAAGGTGATAATAAATGGACAATTTGTTAATGTGATTAATTAAAAGATAATTAATCAATAAGGTTAATTAATTATTTGAGGATAACTAATTTATGTAAGTAGTTAAGGGATAATTAATTACTTAAAGATAATTACTTAATTAAAATTAATTAATTAATGATTAAAGTTGATTAATAATGTGATTAACGGATAATTGCTCAATGTAATTAATTTATGATTTATTAATATAAGTGATTAGGGATAATCACTTATTGTAATTAATTATGGATAATTAATTAAATGGTAATTAATTAAGGGTTAATTAATTATCATAATTAATTAAGGATAATTAATTTAGAGGATAATTAAATAATTAAAGGTTAATTATTTAATGATTAAAGGTTGATTTATTTATTAATTAAGGTTAATTAATTAATAATTAAAGGTTGATTAATTTATTATTAAAGGTTAATTAATAAATAATTAAAGGATAATCAATTAAAATGGTTTGTAATCAGTTAATGTTAGTTAACCAGGATTAGTAATTTATTCATAAGTAATTAATCTGATTTAGATTTATCAGATGATTGATTGATTTTACTTATGGACGTTTGATTGTATTGAATGCTTTGAATTATTTGATATCCCTGATATGTGATGTTCTATGATTTGATTGAGCTATGAACTGCGACTTATTTATATGTGATAAATTTACATATTTCTTTATCTGTGAATGAAAGATAAGTGTTATAAAATTATACCGCTTATCAATATTGTTGTGCTTGAATTGATGATGATTGTGATATTGTATTGTTGTGTGTAAAACCCCTGAACCACACCACACACACACAAATGTGGATTTCATGGGAAATCGGTTAAGTCACGGATATTTTACATGTAATATTATTTTATTCAAAATGGTTTTAAAGGTTGACTTTTAAATCCAGATTGTTTTGGAAATAGAATTGGGTTGAATATGAAAAGCTTTTAAAAAGGAAGTTTTGAATTTGAAATTTAGTTTAAATGTAATATGTCTTGTTTAAGTTTTGAAATTATTTTGGAAACTATGATTTGAAACTGGTGATACAAGTCATAATATATATATATATATGGATTTTAAACCATTTTTGAAGTAATTTAAAAGTATTATTTTGGGAATTTAAATTTAACCCAAGTTCATATTTTGAAAGGCTTTAATTTGAGAAAATGAAATCGGATTTCTCGAAATGAAAACTCTTTGTTTTCAAATGATAATGGCTTTGATGTAACGAAGGAAATTCCAGTTTTTGTTGAAAGGATTTCAAATTTGAAATTGAAATAGTTTTGAAAGCTATGAATGAATATTTGTGAAATATTTGGTGAACTTTGTTTTTAAACAAAAGAGGACCCCAAAGATAGATCTTTTGTTTAAATATTATGAATGAATCTTTGTAAAAGATTTGGTGAACCTTGTTTTTAAATTGAGTGGATCTTAAAGGTATTAAAAGATTAAAAGTGGAAAATTGTTTTAAACCATTTGAAGAAAGGTTTTGGGTAATAAGTTGTGACTTAACTAAGACCCCAATATATCCATATGGTTTTAAAATTACGCGCTTATTACTCAATTTAGCCGGGAGAGGACTTTATGTCATAAAACTCATTCCGAATAATGATACGATGAAATGGATAGCATTTGAAGACCGATGATGAAGACCGGGTATTTTCGAGAACGAAAGGATTACCTGTCGAATGTCTCTGCACTGTGTCGTGCCGGTATTGAGATCTCCATATGTGATGGGGAGTCCGGTCGGGATTGTGAATACCCAAATTACAAGGGCTTTTGAAGTGCCTTGGGTTACGTTCGAAGCCAGAACAGACTTGTATGAAATTATGTCTGACGTTACACTTTGAGATGTAAAGCTAGTTTCTATCAAATACATTTCTGTTTGGTGGCGGAGAATTTAGTTTCTTAGCTTAACACCCTTCTCTGAGACGTACGAGCTCAGAGGTTATATAGTTGATGGTTACTAGTGATACATTTCCAATTTGGTAATGTGGCATGCTAAGTGTTGTTGATCGTTTGTTGATCAAAGCATGGCTTTTATGAAAAGCGTAGCTTTGTGGACGAGACATCGTCGAATCTCACACATCGAAAATGGTCGAAATAGGAAGAATGCGGCACGGTTATGAGGGTCGCGCCCTTTAGGGTATGTCCATTTCCTTTTGGATAAAAGTGGTATCATGGTATGGAGCCCAGATACAAAACTTATGTGGTTACTGCAAATTTTTGCTTTGTGGTTGTTGGTGTTGAGAGCTCTCGGATAAAGGTCGATGACGACCGGGGGATGCCATTACTCGTGACAGTTCGCTACCTAATTACAGAGGTAACCCCATCTTGTGTTGGCAGAGAGCTGGTTAAGTTCTCGAGGCGTCCCACCAAAGGCGTACCTATGTGGCATAGGATGCTTCTTAGCCTGACCATTTGTTGGAAATCCAAAGAAATAATACGCGTCCTATACGGTTTTAGTTGTATAACCTGCTATGGAATATGGCTGTAACCTGCTATTGAACATGGTAGCTATAGTAGGCATACTACGAAATGTGTATGCTGGCTAAGATTAATATTATACTTTCGAAATGTTTTCTGCACTATGTACTAATAATAATATCAAAAGGATTTTGCGTATCAAGCATGTTTGACTATCATAAGGAGAAATCTCCTCCAATTGTGCGTTTGCATTGTGTGTATGGTGGGAGGCCTTATGGTAGTTTCATTTTCCAAAAAGCGTTGCAGATTTCTTTTTAAATTCTTTTTGGTTTGTTTTCTTTATTCAAATAAACTGTTTTTGTTTGCTCACACCAGTCCCACGACTGACCTGGAGTTTATTGTTCCCCTTCTAAACTCTGGG
Source organism: Allium cepa (assembly GCA_030765085.1). Taxonomy (NCBI): domain Eukaryota; kingdom Viridiplantae; phylum Streptophyta; class Magnoliopsida; order Asparagales; family Amaryllidaceae; genus Allium; species Allium cepa. Next base: position 570,317,708 of record CM060937.1, on the reverse strand, counting down.
TACCCACAATTTTCTAGACGGGCAACCTAGAGTCAGATTTTCAGATAATTAGCTAGTTGATGTAGACTCGGTAGCCTTCAGTCTTTGGCAATCTTCGGAATCTATGGTTTGGCAATCGCATTTGGATCGAGTTTTCTTCACTTCAGCATTGATGGTGATTGGAGTTCTTGGATTGGAGTCTTTAAAGCTTTGGCATTAAAGTTATCTTCCCACTGCTGATGTTATCTCTTCTGCCGTTGCTATTATTCTTCCCTATTATATTGTATCTCTGATATTGATAGTTATTTGTATCAATGTGTTGTATTAAATATTATATATCAATAAAATAATTCATTTCTTTTTTCATTTTGTAGTTGTACTTAATGTGTTATAAGCTCCAACGAACCAGATTCGATGTTTGAATCTGCGACATTTGAATATGGGTGATGTATTCGGGTGTCGATTTTCGAAGGTCGAGTCAGGGTCATTAAAATTGGTATCAGAGCTGAAGGTTGAGTAAGAACTTTAGCTCAGGAATATAACACATTAGGTGACTCGTTAGAGATAAAGTTATACATGCCCTAGAATGAGTATATCCCTAAGATATCTTGTCTATATGCGTAAGTAAATTCTCTTACTATTCACTGATGGTAAGTATGAGTGCAAGAAGCGGACGAGGTAGGGGACAGGGGAGTACCACTATAAATGGTCGATACCCTACAACAACAAAGAAAAAACCTTTTTCTATCAATCTCTTTTGAGCATCATCCGATATCAATTCTTGGATGGCTTCGTGGCAGCTACAAGAAGAAGTTTTGGTATGATGGTGGCCCTGCGAATCTTTATAGAAAAGTCCCTGTTTCATTTTCTTTTCACCAGTTTTCTATCAGCTTTTCGATTTTTAACATTAATAAATTTGAAATTTAATTTAAGATAAATCGGTAAACAAAATATGAAGTTAAATTGAATTGTATCCGTTTGTCTATTCTTTAGGCTCTCAATACTACGAACGGTTAGTTATCCCTTCAAACTGACCAATGCCTTGCATATTTCGTAGACCGGATGACCCGAGTCTTTTGTAAATTATTGAATGAGTTCGTTCTCATATTTATTGATGATATTCTGATTTGGTAAGCCAAATGCAGAATAAATATTCAGCTTAATCAGGAAAGCTATATCTTTGTATGTTTATTTGTTCTTAGGTTGTCCCCTCGTCTAGCAAATTTCGGAGATGAAATTTTCTTATGGGGGGAATTTGTAACGATCTCGGTTTTGAGTCAAATTTAGTTAGATAATTAATATAAAATTTTGGATTAAATTGTGAAATAATTTGATTTTTTCCAAATTAAATAAAACATTTGTTTGTTTATTCATATATATATATGTGTGTGTCTGTGTGTGTGTGTATGTATGTATGTATATAAATTGAATATCAATATAATTTTTGTTTGAAATTCAAGATAAATGTCTTATTGATAAATTGGATTTAAAGGAAACTTTATATTTGAAACTAAAATATAATATATAATTGTTAATTAATGTATGATTAGAATTAAAATCATTTCAAGAATGAATAAAAGCTTTAAAAGTGTATATATATGTGTGTGTATATTTATATCTTTTAAAATTAAATAAGACTTATAAAAGGTTTAATGTTATTTATTTTGAAATTTTGCTTATATTAAAAAGTTTGTATATTTAAAGAACATCATCAATAAATATTTTGAAACTAATATAAAATTAAAAATATAAAAACATAAGTGTGTGTATATATATATATTTGATTTTAACAAATGTTAATATGAATTTAAAAACATATAATTAAATATAGTTTGTATATATGAAAATATAAAATTAGAAACATAATACATATGTAAATATTTTCTAAAAAGCTATTTAAAGAATAAAATTTAAATATATACATATTATATATTTAGTTATTATTGTTTAATTAAAAATCATATTCTTTACGGTTATAAATATATATGTAAAAGGAAATAGATTTATTTAAATTGAAAATATGATAAAAAAAATTATTTATAATATAATACACATGTTAAGTTATAAAACATAAGAGATAAATTAATTCACAAATTACAAAATGAAAAGGTTTAAAACACAATTTATAAATTAATTTAAATAAGGACTTAAACATAAAATTGCTTGTATTTACAAGTGTAGAAAAATTAATATTATATATTCACAAGTGTAACATGAATGTACAAGTGTAAATAAATTATCGTGCAAACTTACATATGGCATTATTTTCTTTTAATTTTTTTTATGAAATAGATAAAATAGAAATTAAAGTTATATATATCATAAACTTCTTCTTCTCTCATTTGGTTCAAAACTAAAGAAAAGGAAATGCAAAAACCTAAAAATAAAATCAAAATAAGATCAAACTCAAAACAAAAAAAATAAAAGATCAGATTCAAAATCAAACCTGAAACAAAGCATTCCAGTTCAAGAACAAAATTAAAACCTATTTCAAGCTAAGGCTAAGCAAATTCAAGGATCAAGCAAGTTTCAAGATCATTTCAACAAATCAAAGTACAGATCAGATCAAGCTCAGGAAATCTGAAATTACAAACCTGAGACAAATTTCAACTCAACCAAATTTCAACTGAGCAAGCTAACAAGGAAAAGATCAAGCAAGATAACAAAAAAAAAATCAAAGCCTCCAGATTTTGAAATTCAAATTACATTTCCAGGCTTAAGTTTTACATGTTCTTCAATTCCAAGTCCTCTGTCTTTCATTACCAGGTAAGCAAACACACTTATATTTTGCTGTTGTGTTGGATACTTGATGTATGATATAAGAATTGCTTGATTTGTTGCCTGCATGCTGCTATATGGATGTAAATATGTGTGTGCATGCAGGCAAAAACATGCCCCTGTTTATACATGACAGGTTTGATAAACCTGTTCAAAATTCATACCACTTAAAAGGAATCAATATTAGGCTTTAATCTCTAAATAAAATTTGTTTGTACTCGTCAAATTCAAATTTTAAAAATAGTCTTAAGAATTTATATTAAGCAATTATTTTTAAAATAAGAAATCACAGTGAAAATCATATATATGTAAAAATTTGATCATCACGAATTCGTGTTTGAAGTTCATAACCATATTCGAATTAGCAGATGATGAATTTAGATGAAGGTTTCAAAAAATTTAGGTAAATAAATCATGTGAATTCTCGGGTTGAACATAAAATACATTTTTTTTCAAATTCCAACGATCGATATAAAGTTGAGTTTCGAGCTTGATGTCAAAGGAAGTTCAGGTGATGGAGTTTATAAGAAAAATGATCGTCGATTGTTTTTAAATGATCCTGGAGGTTGATCGATTAGGTTGTAGGGTTTAAGGGCATAATTTATGTCAGCGTCGTTCTCGAATTAATTTCATTGTTAATGGTGGAACGGGGTGGATCAGACCCAAGGGAAACGCAGCTCGGGCTTCTAGCGAAGGTGTGTGTTCATCGGTGTTTACTCTAGTGGACTAGATCGACGGGGCAAGGCAAATTTTATCGAAAGGGTTGGATTCCAGTAGGAATCAATTAGATCGATCTTGATTTTCAAAAGGATTCGTAAAACAGGGTGATCGGGTGAGTCAGGTTGATCATCGGTGATGTATTGGCAACGGCGATGCCGATCGGAGTAGTTCCGATCATCGGTGCATGTGCATGCGAGTGTTCGTGTATCTGGGAAGTTTAGGGATCGGAGAAGAAAGTGTAGCCTCATGTTTGCTCTCGTGAAAATGGGGTAGTAGCTCGGGTTTGTGACCGAGTCGTTCACATGATAACAGTTTTTATTTTTATTCTAAATCATAACAGATTCAAGTTTTAAAACTAAAACAAATTCAAATATATTTTTTAGTTATTTTAATGTTTGGCTCGAGTGTTTTAGCTTTGGGCCTAGGTATTTCCAATGATAATTTTTAAAATTTAAATGAATCAAGTTTTTTTAAGGTTTGTGTAAATATACAAGTTTTCAACAGATTATAAATTAGATCTTCCAAAATAAGATTATTAAACAAGTTTTATACAAGATTCTCAAGACTAAATTTTAAAAATAAATTGTTTTAAAATTGTTTTGGTTATAAAATTTTATGCTAGGTTAATTCTGTAACTAGATCCTAAATGTTTTTCAAACAAAATTTAATATGCAACTAATTAATAGTTAATTACTTGATGAATAATTTATCAATTTGATGGATCATTAATGAAAGTAATTAAAGAATAATTACTTAATATAGTTAATTAGGGATAAATCACCTAGTAAAATTTAAATTAAGTATAATTACTTAATTATTAAAGTACAATTACTTAGAGTTAGTAATCAAGAATAATTACTTAACTAAAGGATTATTACTTAATGTAATTAATTAAAGTAATTGATTAAAGGATAATTAATTAATTAATAATTAAGGTTGATTACTTTGTAATAAAAGGTTAATTAATTAGTGTAATAAATCAAGGTGATAAATAAATGGATAATTTATTAATGTGATTGACTAAAAGATAATTAATCAATAAGGTTAATTAAAGGTTAATTAATTATTTGAGGATAACTAATTTATGTAAGTAATTAAGGGATAATTAATTACTTAAATATAATTACTTAATTAAAAGTAATTAATTAATGATTATAGTTGATTAATCAAGTGATTAAACGATAGTTAGCCAATGTAATTAATTTATGATTTATTAATATAAGTGATTAGGGATAATCACTTATTGTAATTAATTAAGGATAATTAATTAAATGGTAATTAATTAAGGATTAATTAATTATTGTAATTAATTAGGGACAATTAATTTAAAGGATAATTAAATGTTAATTATTTAATGATTAAAGGTTCATTTATTTATTTATTAATTAAGGTTAATTAATTAATAATTAAAGGTTGATTAATTTATTATTAAAGGTTAATTAATAAATAATTAAAGGATAATTAATTAAAATGGTTTGTAATTAATTAATGTTAATTAACCAAGATTAGTAATTTATTCATAAGTAATTAATTTGATTTAAATTTATCATATGATTAATTGATCTTACTTATGGATATTTGGATTGTATTGAATGCTTTGAATTGTTTGATATCCCTGATATGTGATGTTCTGTAATTTGATTGAGCTGTGAACTGCGATTTATTTACCTGTGTTGAATTGGCATATTTCTTTATCTGTGAATGAAAGATAAACGTTATACGATTATACTGCTTATCAATATTGTTGTGCTTGAATTGATGATGATTGTGATATTGTATTGTCGTGTGTGAAACCCCTGGTCTACACCACATACATACACAAATATGGATTTCATGGGAAATCAGTTAAGTCACAGATATTTTGAATGTAATATTATTTTATTCAAAATAGTTTTAAAGGTTGAATTTTAAATCCAAATGGTGTTGAAAATAAATTTGGGTTGAATATGAAAAGCTTTTGGAAAGGAAGTTTTGAATTTGAATTTTAGTTTAAATGTAATACGTCATGTTTAAGTTTTGAAATTATTTTGGAAATTATGGTTGGAAAATGGTGATACAAGTCATAATATATATATGGATTTTAAACCATTTTTGAAGTAATTTAAAAATATTATTTTAGGAATTTAATTTTAACCCAAGTTTATATTTTGAAAAGCTTCAATTTGAGCAAATGATATCGGATTTTCCCAAAACGAAAACTCTTTGTTTTCAAATAATAATGGCTTTCATATAACGAAGGAAATTCCAGTTTTTGTTGAAAGGGTTTCAAATTTGAAATTGAGATAGTTTTGAAAGCTATGAATGAATCTTTGTGAAATATTTGGTGAACTTTGTTTTCAAACAAAAGAGGACCTCAAAGATAGATCTTTTGTTTAAATATTTTGAATGAATCTTTGCGAAAGATTTGGTGAACCTTGTTTTTAAATTAAGAGGATCTTAAAGGTGTATTTTTTGTTTAAAAGATTAAAAGTGGAAAATTATTTTAAACCATTTGAAGAAAGGTTTTGGGTAATAAGTTGTGACTTAAGTAAGATCCCGATATATCCATATGGTTTTGAAATTAAGCGCTCATTATTCACTTTAGTCGGGAGAGGACTTTATGTCACAAAACCCATTTCGAATAATGATAGGATGAAATAGATAGCATTTAAAGACCGGCGGTGAAGACCTGGTATTTTGAGAACGAAAGGATTACCTGTCGAATGTCTCTGCACTGAGTCGCGCCGGTATAGAGATCTTCATATGTGATGGTGTTTCCGATCGGGATTGTGAATACCCGGATTGCAAGAGCTTTTTTAAAGTGCCTTTGGTTCTGTTCGATCCGGGAACAGACTTTTATGGATGTATGTCTGATGTTGCACTTTGAGATGTAAAGCTGGTTTCTATCAAATACATTTCTGTTTGGTGGCGGACAATTTATTCTCTTAGCTCAACACCCTTCTCTGAGACTCACGAGCTCATAGGTTATGTAGTTAATGGTTACTAGTGATACATTTCCAATTTGATCATGTGGCATGCTAAATGCTACTGATCATTTGTTGATCAAAGCATGGCTTTTATGAAAAGTACCTTTGTGGACGAGACCTCGTCGAACCTCACACCTCGGAAATGGTCGAAACAGGAAGAATGCGGCAAGGTTATGAGGGTCGCGCCCTTTAGGGTATGTCCATTTCCTTCTGGATAAAAGTGGTATCATGGTATGGAGCCCAGATACTTAACTTATATGGTTATTGCAAATTTGTGCTTTGTGGTTGTTGGTGTTGAGAGCTCTCGGATAAAGGTCGATGATGACCAGGGGATGGAATTACTCGTAATAGTTAGTTACCTAGTTACAGAGGTAACCCGACCTTGTGTTGGCAGAGAGATGGTTAAGTTCTCGGGGGCATCCCACCAGAGGCGTACCTATGTGGCATAGGAAGTTCCTTAGCCTGACCATTTGTTGGAAATCCAAAGAAACAATATGCGCCCTGTACGGTGTTAGTTGTATAACCTGCCACGAAATGTGGTGGTAACCTGCTATTGAACATGGCAGCTATAGTAGGCATACTACGAAATGTGTATGTTGGCTAAGATTAATATTATACTTTCAAAATGTTTTCTGCACTATGCACTAATAATAATATCAAAAGGATTTTGTGTATCAAGCAGGTTTGACTATCATAAGGAGAAATCTCCCCCAATTGTGCGTTTGCATCGTGTGTGTGGCGGGAAGCCTTATAGTAGTTTCATTTTCCAAAAAGCAATGCGGATTTCTTTTTAAATTCTTTTTGGTTTGTTTTCTTTGTTCAAATAAAATACTTTTGTTTGCTCACACCAGTCCCATGACTGACCTGGAGTTTATTGTTCCCTTTCTAAACTTTGGATGCCCACAATTTTCCATACGGGCTGCTTAGAGTCGGATTTTCAAATAATTAGCTAGTTGATGTAGACTCGGTAGCCTTCAGTCTTTGGAAATATTCGGAATCTGTGGTTTGGCAATCGCATTTGGATTGAGTTTGCTTCACTTCAGCATTGATGGTGGTTCAAGCTTCTTGGATTGGAGTCATTGAAGGTTTGGCATTAAAGTTATCTTTTCGCTGCTGATGTTATCTCTTCTGCTGTTTCTATTATTCTTCCGCTTTTATCTTGTATCTCTGATATTGATAGTCATTTGTACCAATGTGTTTTATTAAATATTGTATATCTATAAAATCATTCATTTTTTTTCAGCTGTGTTGTTGTACTTAATATGTTATAAGCTCTGGCGAGCCAGATTCGACGTTTGAACCTACGGCTTTTGAATACAGGCGATGTATTCGGTGTCGATTTTTGAAGGTCGAGTCAGGGTCATTAAATATGAATTCAAATTAAGTGTACTTTATATTTATAGTCAGTCGTGAACCATGTCAAGCAATCATTTCTCATCCATTCAATCATTACCGAATCTCTTATTTTAGGCTTTCATTGTTAAGTTAACATTAACTTTTTTAGTGATTACCTCCCTAGGCTTATTTATCACTACATCATCTTTTCTTGAACAATGTCATCTGATGAAATGGCCACTCATTCCACCAATGGGAGCCTCCCTGACTAGAGCCACCCTGACTGTGACGCCCCATCTCTATACTCACGCTAGCCAAGGACACTATGGGGTAATACCGTCGACTAACGCGAAGAATAAGGCTGTTGAGGAGCAACCATCCGTGTGATTGCTTTGTGCAAGTACCGATATGTTAGGTAGTGTAACAAGATTTTATTTTAAGAGGAAATCTGACATATCAAGTACTAACTCAAAGCTACTACACAGTGGCTATGTGGACTTCGGAAACAAATATAAAACAAGTATAACACAAAAGAGTCACAAATATCCATATCACAATGGCGGAAACAGATATGAATATAACGTATAAAAGTGTACATCAGAGTAGTGGTCATACAAGATCCATAATATCACAAAAGAATACACACAAGTGTTAGATAAAAGAATATGTATACATCAAGGAGTTTCTATCTCGAATGTATAATAACAAAAACTACTAAACTAGAGTAGTTAGCCAAAAGTCAAATGATGGTCCCAGATAAGAAGTCAAACAGAAGCACCTGTAACATCTCGGTCTGACCCGAGTATTATTTAATAAGAAAATAATATACGGATCAGTCTAGCTATAAATATCATATATATGAGATAGGATACGAGATATGACAAAAATGTATGATAACAATAATGTCATACTGTGATAAGTATACATTTGATAACAACAAAACTCATACAATATCTCTAGAAATCTCAAACACACAAAAGAATGTCATATTCTTTATTTTATTCACCAAACCATAGATATTGACAAACATATCAATGCCAATCGCAAGAATTGGTGAAACACAAATTCTAGAAATCATCAATTTGAAATCCAGAAATTAAAAAAGGGGAGGCCTATCACAAACGGGAGTATAAAAACTCACCAACATGTGCATTGCAAACTGGTCGCTAACCCATGGTCGCTAACCAAAGAGCTGGTGCAACGACATAGTACAATAATGGCACATCCGAGAAACCTAAAACTCGAATAATTCGGAACAACGACGTAGTACAATAACGGTACGTCCGGTGAGCCGAACTCCATAAAAGAACATGGGTCCCTAGCCCATAAAAACGAGTCGAAACACCAAAGAACCTATAGGTTGTTAGCCTATAAAAAGAAATGAGATGAAACTCATTAAAACGAGGTACAGTCTTCTACGTGGACAAAGGGACATCGCATAACGCTATTCTAAACCATAAAATGATCAACAAGAAGTGTAGATTACATTAAGCTAGTAAATAAATGAATTTAGCTTCATGTCCTATAACCACTAGCTTAACTTAAATATTTACGAACAAATTGTAGTTTCCCACTCGAAAATTGTCACAAGAGTTTCAGTCGAACAAGTCTAAAAAATAACCGGCAAAGTAAACGCAGGCGTTTCATACCAATTGTTTGGCTAAGCCATTTAATTAGATTTCTCATACGAATGAGGTAAAGGTTTGTATATACTAGTAGGTTGGAAAATGGTTTTATAAACAAGCTTCGTATTAAAATTAGAGTTGAAATCATCTTTGTGAAAGAGTTTGGATATTTGCTACTAGTATAGAAACCTTTGTATTTTAAAGTGACAAACCATAAAATGATTGTAGAAACAATCAATCACCAAAAATTAACATTCGAAGATGTGAACCAAATCCATAGAAATCGATACTAAATCCATCAAAATGGATATTCCCAAAAGTCCCAAAAAAGGAGTTATCAAAGTCAACAAAACTGATAACAACTAATCGGATCCACAAGAATCGATTTAAAATTGGAAATCCACACCAAAAGGCAAAATTGGCTGAGTGAAGCAGGTTCAGTCGACTGAACCCTATAGTCGGTCGACTGATTCTATGCTTGGAAACTTTTGGTTTCCAGGTTCAGTCGACTGAACTAGGGTGGTCAGTCGACTGATTTTGAACTTCGAAACTTTCGGTTTCTAGGTTCAGTCGATTGATGCTGGCACAGGAACTTTCTGTTACCAGGTTCATTTGACTGACCTTACAGTTCAGTCGACTGAACTGTCATTTGCAGTATTTTCATCCTAGCCCCAAAAAAGGGAAAAAATCATACTAGAGGCGATTGAACGAGCAACGGAGACCACAAATTTATGCCAAGCGTCTACCCAGCCTTATAGACACTTTGATGCGCTACCAAAAACATGTTCAAACATCCAAAATAGGATTTTTAAAGGTTTTGACTTCAAAACACCAAAATTTAGAAAACTCACCAAATCAATTCAAATAAAAAGCAAATGAACTTGAATATATGTTAGGAATTCATACCTAACCACAAAGAAAGTTATAGACATAGATGTGAGTTCAAAAATTCACATTTAAACCCAAAAATAATGAAGCAGAAACTTTTAAAACAAGGCAAGATCGATTCCTCTTCACTACACCTCTAGAATCTTCAATCTATTATAAAGGTAAAGTTTTTCCTAAGTTAGGTTGTAGGAATTTCTGAAATTTGAAGAGGGATTGAGATGGAGAAGATGAAGAGGATGTTTACCTAAGGTTCTCTTCGATTTTAGAGCAAGAACTTGAATTTCCTAAGAAAACTAGGGCTTAGGAATTTTAATTTCCTCTTCCTTCCCCCATTTTTACCTTAGATTAAGAGTATTAGGAAATGAGAAGTGGAATGAATGAAGAGGAGTGGAGTTGGGTTATTTGTTAGGTTAGTGGGCTGAAACCCAAACCTAAAGTCCTAAATGAAAATGTCAAAATTCTAGCTAACTCCAAACATATCGATGTTTATACTTAAAAAGGTCGCAAACGTCATTTTGAATTCAATGGAAGTGGTCTCGAGTCCTAATTTGAATGTTTGCAAAAAGTGACTTTTCGGACTTAAATCCGACTAACGATGCTATATTTAAATATAAAATCGTAAAATATACGGGTTGTTACAGACTCCCCTCCTCAAATAAATCGCATCCTCGCAATTGTTAAGATGAAAACAAAAAGTAACAACCATAAAAGCATATCAACACAAAAGAAAATTTAAAATAAGAAGTTCACCTTTAAGGAGCACGAGAGAGTAAGTCTGGATGCGTTCGCTCAATGAATTCTCTGGATTTCCAAGAGCAATCCTTAGGATTTGAGGACCATTGAACTTTCACAAGCGCAACTTTTTTATTTCGAAGGCGTTTAACCTTCGTAGCGATGATACGAATAGGATGTTGCTCACAAGTCAAATTAGGCGACACTTTAATTTCTTCAATAACACCGGACTCAAGAATAGAATCAGAATCCCTAAGCCATTTCCGTAGTTGAGAAACGTGAAACACGTTATAAATAGCAGAAAATTGAGCCTGTAATAAAAGGCGATAAGCCATTGAACCAATACATTCGGTGATGGGAAATGGACCAATATATCGAGATGCTAATTTTCCCAATCGAGTGAAACGCACAACACTCTTCATAGGTGAAACACGAATAAACATCAAATCTCCCACAGAAAATTCCAAATTCCTTCTTCGATTATCAGCATAGGATTTTTGTCTACTTTGAGCTTCTTTCATCCTATGACGAATAAGGTCAATCTTTTCTGTGGCATTACGAATAAAATCTGGACCTAAAACCAGCTTCTTAGCGGCCTCAAGGCAACAAGAAGGAAACCGACATTGCCTTCCATAGAGTGCCTCGAAAGGTGTTATACTAATACTAGATTGGAAGCTATTATTATAGGAAAACTCAACAAGAGAAATATGATCTTCCCAACTTCCACCAAAATCAAGAACACATGCACAAAGGAGATCTTTAAGAGTTTGATTTACATGCTCGGTTTGTCCATCAGACCGAGGATGATAAGCGGTGCTAAAATTAAGCTTCGTTCCCAAAGCTTCTTGAAAACTCTTCCAAAATCGACTAGTAACCAATGGATCACGATCGCTAACAATAGAAGTAGGAACTCCATGCAATTTAACAATTTCTTTAACATAAAGTTTGGCTAAAAGAGGTATGGTCCGATTAGACCGAACGGGAATAAAATGGGCGGATTTTGTAAGTCTATCAATGATCACCTATAAACTATCATGACCCGAACGAGAACGGGGAAGGCCATCGTTAAAGTCCATGGAGACTTGATCCCACTTCCAAATGGGAATGTCCAAAGGTTGCAATAACCCACCGGGCCTTTGATGCTCGGCCTTTATGAGTTGGCAAGTTATGCAACGCTTAATGAAGTTAGCAATATCGATTTCAATCCATCCCAATAATAAAGTCGCTTCATATCCACGTACATTTTACTACTACTGGGGTAAATGGTAAATTTAGAACGATGAGAATCTTCTAAAATGTCTTTACGAAGATTACCAATATTTGGCCCAATAAGTTTACCGAATTTTTGAATGCCGCCACGAGCATCGATTTCAAAGTCTTTCAAACCATCACTATTTCTATTCCGACAACTTTAGCTAAGAAGAACCAACTCAGGGTCATGCTTTTGAGCTTCAAGAATGCGGTCTAAAAGTGAAGGATGAGCCTCAAGGGTACATAAAACAAGAGATGAACATGAATCGGATTCATGATCTCGAATCTCACATGTGGACAAAGTCTCGAGATCATTCCATTCAGATATCATTATAGAAACAACCGCCTGTTGCTTATAACTATGGGCATCGGCAACAAGATTTCCCTTTTCGGGAGTATAAAGGATATCAAGATCATAAGATGCAAGGAACTCAAGCCAATGTTGTTGACGCAAATTAAGTTCCTTTTGAGAAAATAAACACTTGAATGATTTATGATTGGTATAGAGAACAAATTTCTCTCCAAAAGATAATGGCGCTAAATTCTAAGGGTGAAAACAATAGCCGCGAGCTCTAAATCATGAGTGGCATATCTAGTCTCGGCGGGCTTTAACTACTTAGAAGCATAAGCAATAACATGTTCCCTTTGCATGAGAATGGCCCCCAAACCAACACGACTAGCATCGGTATAAACAATAAAGTCTTGGTTTCCTTCGGGAATCATAAGGACAGGAGCATCTAAAAGGAGTTCTTTTAATCTTTGAAAAGAAGCTTCACATTTATCTGAACAAATGTATTTAACTCCCTTTTTTGCCAAACTAGTAAGAGGCATGGAAATTTTAGAAAAGTCTTTTATGAAACGACGGTAATAGCCCGCCAATTCAAGGAAGCTACGAATTTCCGTCACACTCTTCGGTCTCTTCCAATTTTGAATCGCTTCAATCTTTGAAGGATCCACGGAAATTCCAGATTCAGAAATAATATGTCCAATAAATTCACACGAGATTGCCAAAACTGGCACTTAAATTTTTTTGCTTTCAATTGATTGCCCCTAAGAGTTTCCAACACAATCCGAAGATGCTTCTCATGCTCTTTCTTAGTTTTAGAATAAACAAGAATATCATCTATAAAGATGAGAACAAATCGATCGAGGAAGTCTGTGAAAACTCGATTCATAAGGTCAACGAAATAAGCTGGAGCATTCGTTAAATCAAATGGCATACAAGCCATTCATAAGATCCATAACGAGTATGGAACGATGTCAAAGGAATGATATTCTCTGTAATACGAAGCTGATGAAAACCGGTTGCTAAGTCTAACTGTGAAAAGACTCTAGCATCGCTAAGTTGATCGAATAGATCATCAATCCTAGGTAAGGGATATTTATTCTTGATGGTAAGGTCATTAATCTTGCGATAGTCAATGCAAAGTCTAAGTGTACCATCGAATTTCTTCACAAAAATAACTGAAGCTCCCCAAGGAGAGGAAATAGAATGAATAAACTGCTTTATTTCCAATTCAGATAATTGTTTACGCATCTCCTCATTTTCCTTATTGGACATACGATAAGGAGGATGAGTTATAGGTAGAGCTCCTGGGATCAGATTAATTCTGATTCCAATTGCTCGCTTAGGTGGTAATCCTAAAACGGGCTCAAATATGCCGAGAAATTCATGAACAACATGAATGAGGGAAATAGCATCTTCCCCATCATCATTATCGTCATCATGAGGGTTTAGTGAATATAAGAATGCTGCCAATTTAGAATCCAAATCTTTAAGAATAATAGAAATCTGCTTAATAGATTGAGGATGTCGAAGATGAATAGTTCTTTCAGGACATAGGATATGGGCTTCATAACGGTTATGCCAATCCATTCCCAAAATCATTCCGAAACCTAAATAACGCATTACATGCAAATCGGCTCGGAACGCATAATCACATAAAATAATCTCGACATCTTTACAAAGCAAACTGAGTGTCGCGGATCCACCAATAAGATTCGCAATTCCCAGTGAAGTCACTAAAGCCATAACGCTTAAAGACAAAGTATCAACAATTTCTTTTGATATAAAAGAACGGGATGCACCCATATCAAAACGAACTCGAATAGGATGATTATGAAACATAATAATGCCATCAAGGATAGAATGAGAAATATCTTGGCCGCAAGATGTGTTACTAAGGGCTTGAACAACATTTAGCTTTCCCTCGTTCTTGCTTTGAACTTTGGGACATGAAGTTAAAAGATGACCCGAACTTTTGCAATAACGACAAAAGAGTGGTTTCGGGCATTTATTAGCATAAAGGTCCTTAGAACCAAAATTGTAGCATTGTCCACGACTAGAGATAGGAGTCTTTGCTACCGAAGTTGCTTGTTTCCCTTTCTTGTTGGGATTAGGCTTGAACTTAATAGGCCTCTTCTTGTTGTTGTTGAAGTTTGGTTTGGCATTCACAGCTTCAACATCACCTTTTTTGTCGGCCTCTTCGAGTCGAGGAGCGATATCGACAAGCTGATCAAAAGAAACTTCCGGTTTTAGAAGTAAAGGCTTTTTGAGGTTCTTATTCAACACATAGACAAACCTCTAATTTTTCTTTAGTGAGGTATTAATATACTCAATCCCATATTTAGAAAGAGATTCAAAAGATGCGACATAATCTGTCACGGAAGATTCACCTTGAACAAGGTCAATAAAGCGACGAGATAAAGTTACTTTTTCAGCTTCCGACACAAATTTTAATTCAAATCGTTCTCGGAATTGCTCCCAAGTAAGATCCGCTTCAATAATTTTCGAAATCAGAAGCTCATACCAATCTAATGCTCCTTCTTAGAGCATACTAGAAGCCACTTGGACACGATATAGATCAATAAGATTCATGCGAGAAAAGATGCGATTGCATGTTCTAAGCCAAGCTTGGACTTCTATGACGCTTTCGGAACCAATGAATGGCTTTCCACCCATATTGTATAATCATTGCACAAGCGTGAAATCGCCAATTTAGGGTGAGTAGGCTCTGGGATGGGTCCGACAGCTTGAGCGTTCTTTACGAGATCTAAGAGCTGTTGGGCGAACATAAATACTCCATCTTGAGGAGTAACACTGGATTGACAGGCGCTGGAACGGCCCGGCCTAACCATTTCTCTTCTTTAAGAAAGAAAGAAGAAGAAAAAGGTTATTCTCAAAATGAATATCGAATAATCATGATTGATAAAATAAGGCATCATAAATTAGAATATGATAGAACGGGTCAAGACTCGGATAAATCCTAAAGCACGATTCCTAAAAAATACTTAGGACAATGATCCGTGCTAGATTATTCTACATTGTTCCGAAGTTTGGCTCTGATTCCAAGCTGTGACACCTCACCTCTATACTCACACTAGCCAAGGACACTATAATGTAATGCCGTCAACTAACGCGAAGATTAAAGCTGTTGAGGAGCGACCATCCGTGTAATTGCTTTGTGCAAGTACCGATATGTTAGGTAGTGTAACAATCATTTCATTTTAAGAGGAAATCCAACATATCAAGTACTAACTCAAAGCTACTACACAGTGGCTATGTGGACTTTGGAAACAAATATAAAATAAGCATAACACAAAAGAGTCACAGATATCCATATCACAAAGGTGGAAACGGATATGAATATAACACATAAAAGTGTACAGAGTAGTGGTCATACAAGATCCATAATATCACAAAAGAATAGATACAAGTGCTAGACAAAAGAATATGCATACATCAAGGAGTCGCTATCTCGAATGTATAATGACAAAAACTGCTAAACTAGAGTTGTTAGCCAAAAGTCAAATTATGGTCCCAGATAAGAAGTTAAACAGAAGCACTTGTAACATATCGGTCTGACCCGAGTATTATTTTATGAGAAAATAATAAACGGATCAGTCTAGCTATAAATACCAGATAAAATAAATAGGATACAAGATATGAAAAAAATATATGATAATAATAACGCCATACTGTGATATGTATACATTTAATAACAATAAAAATCATACAATATCTCTAGAAATCTCAAACACACAAAAGAATGTCATATTCTTTATTTTATTCACCAAACCATAGATTTTGACAAACATATCAATGCCAATCGCAAAAACTAATGAAACACAAATTCTAGAAATCATCAATTAGAAATCCAAAAATCAAAGGGGGAGGCCTGTCACAAACAGAAGTATGAAAACTCACCAACATGTGCATCGCAAACGGGTCGCTAACCCATGGTCGCTAACCATAGAGCCGGTGAATGACGTAGTACAACAACGGTACCCCCGAGAATCCTGAAACTCAAATAATTTGGAACAACGATGTAGTACAATAATGGTACAGCCGATGAGCCGAACTTTATAAAAGAATATGGGTCGCTAGCCCATAAAAACGAGTTGAAACTCCAAAGAACCCATAGATCATTAGCCTATAAAAAGAAATAAGACGAAACTCATTAAAACGAGGTATAGTCCCCTACGTGGACAAAGAGACATCGCATAACGCTATTCTAAACCATAAAAAGATCAACAAGAAGTGTAGATTGCATTAAGCTAGAAAATAAATGAGTTTAGTTTCGTGCCCCATAACCACTGACTTAACTTAAATATTTACGAACAAATTGTAGATTCCTACTCGAAAATTGTAACAAGAGTTCAATCGAACAAGTCTAAGAATCAACCGACAAAGCAAACGCAAGCGTTTCATATCACTTGTTTTGCTAAGCCGTTTAATTAGGTTTCTCATACGAAAGAGGTAAAATTTTGTATATACTAATAGGTTGGAAAACGGTTTTATAAACGAGTTCGTATTAAAATTAGAGTTGAAATCATCTTTGTGAAAGAGTTTGGATATTTACTAATAGTATAGAAACCTTTGTATTTTAAAGTGACAAACCATAGAAATGATTGTTGAAACAACCAATCACCAAAAATTCACATTCGAAGACGTGAACCAAATCCATGGAAATCGATACCAAATCCATCAAAATGGATATTCCCAAAAATCCCAAAAAGGAGTTATCAAAGTCAACAAAAATGATAACAACTAATTGGGTCCACCATAATCGATTTAAAATTGAAAATCCACACCGAAAGGTTAAATTGGCTGAGAGAAGCAGGTTCAGTCGACTGAACCCTGTAGTCAGTCGACTGATTCTATGCTAGAAAACTTTCAATTTTCAGGTTTAGTCGATTGAACCAGGGTGGTCAGTCGAATGATTCTGAACCCAGAAACTTTCAATTTTTAGGTTCAGTCGACTGAACCAGGGTGGTCAGTCGACTGATACTAGCACAGGAACTTTATGTCCCCAGGTTCAGTCGACTGACCTTACAGTTCAGTCGACTGAACTATCGTTTGCAGTATTTTCAGCCTATCCCCAAAGAAAGGGAAAAATCATACGGGAGGCGATCGAAGTAGCAATGGTGTAACAACCCATAATTTTGTAAATATTTTAATTATGTTTTTCTTGAAAACATTGTTTTTTTTAAAGTAAAATTTTCATTAATTAAATTTTTAAGTTAATAAGTTTTGGTAAAAGAGAAAAAAAAGAACTTATTGTAATTTAAATTTAAGCCTTAATTAATGTAATATTTCTGTTATTGATTCAAATAGAAAACATATGTAGTTTATTAATGTTTGCATGTGTTCATTATTTAAATCCAATCTTTTGGTTTTTACATACTTTTATTTAAAGTTAAAAAAAGGGGGGATTCTTTATAAAAATAACTTGAATTTATTACAAAATATCACGATTCCTTTTATTTCCTTTTAAATTAACGTTAGACCTTAATTTATTGCTTAATATTTAAAGAATTTACTAAGTTATAAATTTTAGCATAAAGATGTTGTATTAAGTTTAAGACATTATTTACAATGATTTGTATATACATATGTGTGTGCGTTAATTTGACCTAAGATTTAAAAACATTTTTGTAATTAAATTTAAGAAGAAGAAAAAAAAACCTTTATAATTTATAATGAAATGAGTGTTTAAAATGAAATGAAAATAAAAAGGATATAGTAACGGTTGTAAGTTACTATTTAATTGGTCTATTAATGTAGTTATAACTGTTACATTTGGGTATTAAATTGAATATATGCAAATAAACGTATGGTAATGGAGTGAATTCAACATTATATAAGCAATTCAACATTATATAAGCAATTCTGATAATTAGTGGAAATAATAAACTTGAGTGTAATATAAAGTTAGTGACAACATTTATGCAAGTCACATTTTTATTTAGGGCTGCTAAATTCAGAGTAGGAAGTCAATTACATTTAAATGTAGGTAAATGTTCATTAATGTGAGATAGGACTATAACTGTAATGTGTGAATGTAAATGAAATGACATAAATGGAAATTTATATTTTATTCATAAGATGAAATGAAGGAATGAAACAAAGTTGAATAAATTGATTTAGGTTTTATTTATGATAAACGTATATATTTGGGAAATTCAATATAATTGAAAATAACAAGTTATTACAAAAGAAAGATGAAAATTAGAATATATATTTTTGTAAGGAAAGATAAACAAATAATAACTAGGTTTATAGAGTGATAACAGATTTAATAAAAGAGTAGAATTGAAGCATGAAAGTTATTGGAAAGTAATTAATCGAAATTTGGTTGAATTGGGAATTTTTTTTTTGTATTAGTATATAAACCAATTTTAATATTACCCATAAGAAGATAAGTTAATAGTTGATTCAATAACATGATTGAGAAATCAAATATATGGATTTATTGGGAATTTAAAACTTATACTTTTTTTTGATAAAATACAACGTTTTACATGCAATAAATTTTTCTACTTTTATTACATATTTTATATATATATATATATATATATATATATATATATAATTTTCTTATATCCACCTCTATTTTATCTTTCTATTTTTATTTTGTCTAGACAGTCATGTTTATTTATTGGATTGTTGCTTGTTTATATCTTTTATTTATGGCTTGGAAGAAACTAAAAGGGTATGCGTTATATTGTCTTAATTGCTTGCCTTTTTAATTGCCTACTCTTTATTTCTTTTAGCTGTTCATTTTCTTTTGGCCGTGTATTGTACTTGCTATTCACGTACAAAGCTAATCATTCTCATCTCTCATGCAATTCTAGAAAGAAAGAAAATTTAATACATCAAGTTATTCGTTTATACCCTCTTTCTTTCTTACCTTAGCCCTCCACCTCATTCATAACTGTGTATTTCTTTTTGCCATTCAAATAAAAAGATTTATTTCCCACTTCTCATTTTTATTTGCCTAGTCTCTGTATTATTTTCCTATGTCTATCTCTTGACATTTATTTCTTTATTTATTTGTCTAGACCTTATTTTATCTATTAAATATTTCTTATGTGTATCTTTTATTTAATAGCTTGAAGAAAATAATAATTCAATTATACATACGTTACTTTGTTTTAAATTACGCATACGCTAAATTGTTTATTTCTTACCTTTTTGTTTACCTATCTATTTAATTACCATACTTTAGTTATGTATTACTCTTCCTAATCACTCCAAAATCTTCTCCTTATCTCATTCCTTTTTCATTTGCATATAAGATTAAATATATATGTTTCTTTTACCTTAACTCATGACCTTTTCAATTCTAGCCTCTTTATTTCTTGCCATTCTTGTAGCCATTCATTTTCAATAACCCTAGCCGCCACTTTTATTATTATTTCATGTGAAAAGTTCTCACCTCACATATTTCATTGGCATGAAAAAAAATAGGAAGCTCTAATCCCATGGCGTCTTCCACTTTCTTCCCCTTCTTCCATCTTGTTTTTGCTTTTGTTCTTCAGGCTATTGCTCGGCCTCTACCACCATGACCACCTCCATAACCTCCTCACTTCCTCCACCGTATGGCCATGACCACCTAGTGGCCATACATTGCCAAAAGTTAATACAAACTCTAACCAAGCCATGTATTGATCACCTTGCGTTGATTTATCAAAGTTATGTCATTTTAATCCCTATCTTTCATTTTTTTTATCTATATTCCTTTGTATTGAATCATGTTCTTATGTCGTGATATTTTTTTCTTTATTTTGTTATATACAAGATGTGGATCTTAGCTCTCTTTTCACTCAAGTTTGCATCTTGCCTTGTTTTATCAAAAGGTTATGTTCCTTGATTCATAATCTTGTATGCTGAATTATACACTTATGTTTGTATAATTGTTTGTATACAAGATTTGGATCTGACTCTTCATCCACTCAAAAGAATATAGTTGTGCTTTGTTGTGACTTTTCGTGCTTTGCGGAGTTTAGATTTGGGTTTGAATTTCAATTCTAGCTGTTAAAGGTGAGTATTCTTCACCAGACAAACATACTTGTATATTTGTGAATTAATCACAAGTGTAATTATAAACTTATTTTATTTAATTTTATCTGCCTGTGATATAAACATATGATGTTAAACCCCATTATTAATTGACACATCATCAGTTGTTTATTTATTGTGATATTATTGCAGTTATACTATTTAATGCTTATTTACTGTTAATCACACTGCAAATTCCCTGTAAATTTGAGATCGTTATAGGCTGAAATGATAGGCCTAAACGATAATTTTTTATTCATTTATTTAATTATTTATTATTTAACTTGGGATTACGGGTTTGAAATGATAGAACCCGGGTTTTCTTTGTAAATTGCGGATTGAAATGATATATATCCGTATCACTTGACCTAGGCTAGAAAACTATATACACACCCGTGTTTTATATAATATTTTTCTGAAATGTTTTATAAACATTTTAAATGGAAAGTTTATAATATTCTGGTTTAAAATGTATTTAAATGATTTTTATAAAATTTATAATGATTTTTGAATGAGTCAAATGTTAAATAAATAAATGTTTAAGCAAAATTTTGAAATATAACTTATTTTGGAAAATTCTGAATTTTTGTTAAAAGTGAGATTTTATAAAGTAAAATAATTGATAATAAGTTATATTTTTGGAATTTAAAGCTTAATTGTTAAGTTAATAATTTAATTAAAGAAATGGGAATTTAATACTTGGATTTAAATAAGAGATTCATAATAAAATCTGATTTTTTGTATGAAATTTACTTATAAATTCATAAAAATATGAGTATTGAAATTATGACTTCATCATGTGAAAATATATGATTTGTAAGTTAAATATGATTTAAATAAAAATTTACTTAGTTATGAAATTATAGTTAAACCTTGAAATTTTAAATATAAAGTATATTACAACATTTGTGAATGTTGTAGTTAAATTTAAATGAACTTAAAGGCTAATTTGAACTAAAAGCAATTATAGCACTTTGTAAGTGCTATAGTTGATAAAGGTAACTAAAGTTTAGTTGGAAATAAAGAAATCTGTTATAGCACTTAAATGCTGTCTTTTGTAAATGAACTGTTTAACCTATAACTTTAGGTAGCATTTTATAAGTGCTACGGAAACTGAATTTTGATTGTTTTAATAAAATTTAATAATCTTTGGGAAAAAGGCTTAAATTTTGGAATTTAATATGTAATTAATAAAAATAAGGAATTGACTTTAAATGGAAGAATTTAACTTTTAAATGTGAGTTGAAAGGCAATTAATTCCTAAATAAATTGAATAGATTTAAATGGTATTTTATATTAAATAAAATGACTGATGTTTAAATAAATGATATTTGAAATGATATTATGATATTGAAATGTATTTGAAATTTATTTTGATTTTTAAAGTATAAATACCATTTTCAAAAGTTGTAACCATGGGTTATAATAACGTTTGGTTGTTAAAGAGACCGGGATCGGATATCTGGCATACTCTCTATCGATACCGAAAACCACTTTGACAACCGTGTAAGCGGTGGAGATTCCAGAATGAAGTAGGATCGTGGAGACGTTTCCTTTGAGGTAAATACGTGGACTCGACTCCCGTGAGTTGGCATAAGGTGGCTAAAACAGGAGCGATCGACGGATTAATGAGGTAGCACCTCTGATCGGATGCACTTCTTCATATGCCATTCTATTACTTTTGTGATTGTATTGATGCGCACCTTTGATTTGGGAGTGTTGTTCGAGGTGGGCGGTAGCTGCGCGCTACGCGCTACCATCGGTCCGGAGGCGTAATTGGTATATCTACCCTAGCATTGCCTAGTTGTGCCGTGTCACCTACCATAGCGAGCCTTGTATGAATTTGGTTTTCTCCCGTAGCCCGTGTGGTATCCTCTGGTGGCTTCCCGATCAGGAGGGACTATGATATTGGATGGACTACTGGGACTATTAAGTGTTAAGGTGGAAAATGTAAAGCCTTAACGCTATTTAAAAGTAAGTTTATTTTACTAATAGACACTATTATAATAGCGAAGTATTACTACATAGTAAATAGTTTAACGGATCCTTAGAGGATCGGCGGTCCCAAGAATCCTTTAAGTTACCTGTTCTTTAATACAGTTCACTTGAATTAACTTACACTATATAAGTATGTATGTCCTGACTCGAGTGTTTATGTTTTATTTAAGCTCGGGTCAGCCTGAGTTGCAGTTCAGTTTCATCCCGGAGCTAGGATTTGTGTAGATCACTTTCAAGCTGCTGGCAAACTTCCCTTCCAGTTCTTTATCTAAATTTTTGAAATCAAGACTAGTGGACATTTGGATTGTTCTACTGATGATTTAAAACTATATTTGGATTAAAGACTATGTAATTTTTATTTGATTGAGACTATTTATAGTGGCTTCATGAACCACTAAGTATTTTTAAATTCCGCTGCGAGTATTCTGATTCTGTGTCTGTGATTCTGTGATTATTTATTTACTATATATTTTGAGATTTGCCAAATTTTATTTACAACGCGGTATTTTGAACAATTCAAGTCCGATATGTGCGGATGCGAATGGTTGAAAATATCGGATCGTTACAAATGGAGACCAGGGATTTGTGCCAAGCGTCTATCCATCCTTATAGGCTCTTTGATGCGCCACCAAAAACATGTTCAAACATCCAAAATATGATTTTTAAAGGTTTTGACTTCAAAACACCAAAATTTGGAAAATTCACAAAATCAATTCAAATCAAAAGAAAATGTACATGAATAGATGTTAGGAATTCATACCTAATCACAAAGAAAGTTTTAGACATAGATATGAGTTCAAAAACTCACATTTTAAACCCAAAACAATGAAGGAGAAGCTTTTTAAACAAGGCAAGATCAATTCATCTTCACTACACCTCTAGAGTCTTCAATCTATTATCAAAGGTGAAGTTTTTCCTAAGTTAGGTTGTAGGAATTTCTGAAATTTGAAGAGGGATTGAGATGGAGAAGATGAAGAGGATGCTTACCTAAGCTTCTCTTGGATTTTAGAGCAAGAACTTGATTTCCTAAGAAAACTAGGGCTTAGGAATTTTAATTTCCTCTTCCTTCCCCCATTTTTACCTTAGCCTAAGAGTGTTAGGAAATGAGAAGTGGAATAAATGAAGAGGAGTGGAGTTGGGTCATTTGTTAGGTTAGTGGGCTGAAACCCAAAACCAAACCCAAAGCCCTAAATGAAAATATCAAAAATCTAGCTAACTCCAAACATATCGATGTTTGTATTTAAAAAGGTCGCAAATGTCGTTTTGAATTCAATGGAAGTGGTCTCGAGTCCTAATTCGATTGTTTGCAAAAAGTGACTTTTTGGACATAAATCCGACTAACGATGCGATATTTAAATAAAGTATTTAATATACAATCGTAAAATATGTGGGTTGTTATACTGACTGTCCTAAAAAGTTGAATGTAAGCATCCTAAACACATTCTGGCAAGCGTCCTTACTAAGCGTCAATATCCCTTCTTGGTCCATGAACCGCTATTGTTTACATTCTGATTTATTCATTTTAGTCGTAACACCACGGTGATGTTTCGGCTTCCTACCTTAACTCCCCTTTAGAGTTTATGAATCTTTTAAG
This sequence comes from Allium cepa, assembly GCA_030765085.1. Classification (NCBI taxonomy): domain Eukaryota; kingdom Viridiplantae; phylum Streptophyta; class Magnoliopsida; order Asparagales; family Amaryllidaceae; genus Allium; species Allium cepa. Next base: position 570,293,498 of record CM060937.1, on the reverse strand, counting down.
ATTAAACGTTATCATGACACCCTGCCATATACCGTAGGACTTTAGACTAATAATCAAGGCACCCTACAAATTTATTCAATTTGGTTATGATTCATTTCTAACGTAAATATTACAATCAATCATAAAACTTCACTATGATTAATAAATTCACCACGTTAAACTATATTCGTTTCAATATTGCTGTCAAAATGATAACCTAGGGTCTTTCACTTTATCCAATTCATGTAAATCATCAATTAGAATCATCAAATTAGTTTTTAATTCATATTTCAATTCCTAAATAAATCTATAAAGAAAATTTAATGCATATATAACAACATAACCATTTTATAGATAATCTCACTCACCTAATTCGTTGCTTTGATAAATTTTCCTATAGAACTTCCAAATTCCTTCTTTTAATTTAACTTGATTTAGCACCTGTCTTCTTCTATTTGATTTGCTAAGGTTTGGATTTGATTCCCTTCTCTTTTCTATTTGTTTTGCAATCTTATTTAGTGGTTTTGTTTTAGAATTGAAAAAAGAGAAAAAGAATAAGTTATGAATTTAAGTTGAGCGTTGGTTGTAGAATGAGGACGAATGAAGAATGGGGTGAATTAGGGTCACAAACTTCTTTTATACATGCACAAATCCAGAAATTCTCCCTCGGCCCACTTCAGCCAACTTATTTCGCCTCAAAACGCATGATACGATAAAAAATCCTTATCTACTTTATTTGGTGTCCATCTTTGATATTTTTATATTAATTTAGGTTAGGAAAATCCACTTGATGCAATGGACAATCCAGATTTATCAAATTCCTTCATTTGTAAAAATTTAATTTTTTCAGTTTTATGTAAAATTACCAAAATACCTCTTTAATTAATTATTTGCGTTTATTAAAAATCTGGGATGTTACAGTTATTATCGAAAAAGTCGACCTCTTCCATTCACATGGTGTCATTATGATGCAGGCTAGGAGGTGGCTTCGATTGCTTCAAGTCGTGAAGTCCATAACGACTTACAACCTAATGTGTTAGATGATGGAATACGTCAGATTCTACAATCATATGGGGGCCGGCGACCTAGCAAAGGTCGTGAACGACCTAGTGAAGGCCGAGATGTGCAATTTGTGTTGTATTTAGGTCGGTTGCGACCTAGTGTGTTGATAGGTCGTCCAACCGACCTAACGGACCAAAGAGATCAACCTATCGAGTTACATGATTCAGTGCAACAAGTTTTAGGTCGGCAACGACCTAGTGGGATTTCGCGATTTAATGAAGAACGAGTTAATTTGCTAAGTCGTTTGGGGATAGGTCGTTACAAGGAAGGAGGTTCAGAAAGCTACATAGTGATAGGTCGTGCAACGACCTATGATCTAGTTAGGTCGTATGAAGAGTGCTGGGGAAGGCGGGTTACAGTTTCCTTAGGTCGCGAACGACCTAACTCTTAAGTCGCTGAAGAGTGTTGCCGCGTATTCTTTTTAGGTCGCGCGAAGATAGGTCGTGTGAAGACATATTAGGTCGCTGATTTTTTTTAGGTCGCTCATTCTGGGTCGCTACACTCTTTATGTCATCCAAGCTTATGCCGTATATTTTTAAGTCGCTGAGATACATAAGTCGCTATGCCGCTCAAATGCTTAAGTCGTTCAACGACCGATTTCAAGACGCGCATTCTTAAGTCGCTGCTGAAGGTTGCAAGGTCGTGATTTTGTACATATATATAAGTCGTGTTTGGTGTTGTACTTGTTTGATAGGTCGTGTACGACCTAGAGTGTTGTTGTGTTGTAAATTTTAGATCGCGGGTTTGATAGGTCGTTCACGACCTATGTGTTGTGTTGAGTCGTGGGAGTTGAGTTGTAAAACCTATAAATAGGCGGGTGATATCATTTGTAAAGGTTGTTGATTTTTGAATAAAAATTCTCTTTTGTTAGCTTTGTGCTTTCATACAAATTGGTAGTTGAGTGTGATCTCCTATCTCCTCTTTCGGTTAATCGAGTGCGCTCGATTCAACGATCGTAGAAGCCGATTCACGGTATCTAGTGCGCTAGATCAACGTACGAAGAATCGTAGATCTTCTTTCTCGGCATCGTGCGCGATCAACGAGATGAAGATAGCTAGAATCCGGTATCTTTGGATCAACGGATTTGGGCCTTGCAGTATTCTCAACTCACCGATTGCTACATTCCATCGATTGAAGTTTGTTTCGAATTATCCGCTGCGTCAGTTTTGGTATCAGAGCCATACTTAGCCAATCATAGCTAAGTTGATTCTTGGAGACAAGTATTTGAAGTTGAAGTTTGAAGTTGTTCATCGCGTTCATATTGAAGTTGCAACAAGAGGAAGAACTTTCGATCCATTCCATTTCGGATCAAAGTGTTGAAGGTGTTTGAAATTGAAGGCCGTGTATACTTGTGGGAAGTAGCCGAGCATTGTAAAGGGTTTGAGCCGTACCTTGTGCTTGAGTAGGAGCCGATCTTACTTTGAGTCGTTCCTTATTACCGAGCTAGAGCAAGCCGAGTCAAGGGCAGCTGTGACTTGTTGTTTTGTTAAAGCTTTGAAGTCTTGTGTTCAAATTGTTGAAGTTTTGTGAAGAGTTTCAATCATGCCACCAAAGAGAGCTAATCGTCATCAAAACGTTGAAGCTTTGTATCGAAGAGAAGAAGCTGAGCTTATGGTGCAACGTATTAATGAAAAGTTTGATGAAGGCATTGGTAAATTGGAGAAATTGATGAATGATTTGAATCAAAGGAGGAGATCACCACACTCGAACCATGGAGGAAACCGAGTTTCGCCATCGGTTACGGAAGCGAGGAGGGTATCACCACATTCTTGTAGAGACAGAAGAGAAACATCAATTTCACCACGAAGAGATCATCATGACTATGCGCATGAAGAGAGACATAGTCAAAGAAGCATGCATGAGCGAAGGGATGATAATGGTCGAGATCGATGTAGGCGTACGTTTGATTTTGTTGAAGAGGGTGATAGAGCTAGTATTCATTATCGAGATCGAGACCAAGTTCGAAATTCTTATCGGGATGTTGAAGATGATCGACGTTGGGAATCGGGTATGAAGATGGAAATTCCAGAATTTAAAGGAGGGATGGTAGCAGAAGAATTTCTCGATTGGATTTCTAATGTTGAAGAGATCTTTGATTTCAAGGAGGTTCCTGAGCATAGGAGAGTGAAGTTGGTTGCTACTAGGTTGAGGGGGAGAGCTTTGGCGTGGTGGCAGCAAACTAAACTTACCAGGGAGAGAATGGGAAAGTCAAAGATAGAATCTTGGGATAAGATGAAGAAGTTGATGAGATCTACTTTCTTACCTTACAACTATCAATCACTTATGTACCAGAGGTTGCAGAATCTGAGGCAAGGGACGAAGTCTGTTAGTGATTATGCTGATGAATTTTACCAACTCATTGCCAGGAATGATATTATGGAAACGGAAGAACAGCTAACTGCTAGATTCGTTGGGGGATTGAGAATGCAGATCCAGGATATGATTAATATGTTTGATCCTAGATCAGTTGCAGAGGCACATCAGAAAGCGTTGGCTTGGGAGAAACAAGGAAGACGTGGAGGTGGTGTGTTTACTAATTCCAATAATCAAGTGAGGGGTGTTGGTGGAAGTTCTAATGTTCCTAAACCTGTTACAAAACCAGTGGTAAAGGAGGCTGAGAAGGCGAAGGTTAGCAGTGGGTTCAAATGTTATAATTGTCAGGAGTTGGGTCATAAAAGCAATGAATGTCCGAAGCCGAAGAAGAGAGCAATGGTTGCAGAAGTTGAGGAGGATGATGGTGAGGAGGCAGATATTCAAATGCACCTTATGTTGAGGAGGAGGAAGAATTGTTTGGAGATGAAGGTTGTAATCTTATGATGAGGAGGTCTTGTCTTACACCAAAGCAAGGGGAGGACTGTAGTTGGTTGAGAAGTAACATATTTCAGTCGACATGTACTATTCTGGGGAAAGTTTGCAAGTTTGTCATAGATGCTGGGAGTTGTGATAATATTATTTCCACAGAGGCTGTAAAGAAGTTATCATTGAAGACTGAGAAACATCCAAAACCGTACAAGTTGGCTTGGTTGAGAAAGGGTGGTGAAGTGAAGGTGTGTCGAAGGGCTTGTGTTAATTTTTCTATTGGGAAGAAATATAAAGATGAAATTTGGTGTGACGTTGTAGACATGGACGTGTGTCATCTGTTGTTGGGCAGACCGTGGCAGTTTGATAGAGCAGTACAACACGATGGTCGAGCCAATAGCTATAGTTTCATGTTTGAGGGTACTAAAATCACTTTGGTTCCCAAGAAGCAACAACAGAAGGAGAGCAAACTAGAAGAGATTGAGGAATTGAAAACTCTGTTGACTTTGAAGGAGTTTGTGAAAGAAGTTGAAGAGGAGCCTGAAGTATTTTTGTTGATTGGGCGAGAGTGCAGTGAAGAGGTTGAAATTCCAGAAGAAGCAAAGCCAGTTTTGGAAGAGTTTGAGGATGTGTTTCCAGAGGAGTTGCCTAAGGAGTTACCGCCATTGAGAGACATTCAACATCAAATTGATCTTGTTCCGGGAGCAGTGTTACCACATCGACCACATTACCGAATGAGTCCGAAGGAACATGAGGAGTTACGAAGGCAAGTGGAAGAGTTGCTTGAGCAGGGACGTATTCAGGAAAGTTTGAGTCCATGTGCTGTGCCAGCATTGTTGGTGCCAAAGAAGGATGGAACATGGAGAATGTGCACAGATAGTAGAGCTTTGAACAAGATTACTGTTCGTTATAGATTTCCTATGCCAAGGTTGGATGACTTGCTGGATCAGTTGAGTGGGGCAACTACATTTTCAAAGATTGACTTGAAGAGTGGTTATCATCAAATTCGGATTAGACCTGGAGATGAATGGAAGACAGCTTTCAAGACAAGAGAGGGGTTATACGAATGGTTGGTTATGCCATTTGGTTTGTCAAATGCACCTAGTACATTCATGCGGGTGATGAATCAAATCTTTAGACCATTCATTGGGAAGTTCGTCGTGGTTTATTTCGATGACATTCTGATTTACAGCAGGAGTATGGAGGAGCATATTCGACATTTGAGGGAAGTATTGATTATTCTTCGTGAGGAACAATTTTATGCTGCTACGAAGAAATGTGTGTTTATGACGCACAGTGTTTTATTTCTGGGTTATGTTGTTTCAGGAGAAGGTATTCAAGTTGATCAGAGTAAAGTTGAAGCAGTCAAGAATTGGCCACAACCAAAGACAATTACGGAAGTGAGAAGTTTTCATGGGCTAGCGTCATTCTACCGAAGATTCATTCCACACTTCAGTAGTGTGATGGCTCCAGTTACTGATTGCATGAAGGGTAAACAGTTTTCGTGGACAGAAGAAGCCGGGATTGCTTTTGAACGAATCAAAGAACTGTTGACAACAGCACCAATTCTTGTTTTACCTAATTTCCAGTTGTTGTTTGAGCTACACACTGATGCATCAAAGGTTGGAATTGGAGGAGTGTTGAGTCAGCTGGGGAGACCTATTGCATATTTCAGTGAAAAGTTGTCAGGGGCAAAGATGAGATACAATACATATGACGTTGAATTTTATGCTATTGTACAAGCTGTTAAGCATTGGAGACACTATCTATTTCAGAAAGAATTTGTTCTGTACACTGATCATGAAGCATTGAAGCATTTACAGGGGCAGGACAAGATTTCAGCGAGACATGCATCATGGATTGCTTATTTACAGCAGTTTACTTTTGTCGTTAAGCACAAATCAGGGGTGACGAATCGGGTAGCTGATGCCTTGAGTAGGAGGAGTCATTTATTAACGACAATGAAGGTTGAAGTGACAGTGTTTGAAATGTTGCCAGAATTGTTTGGGGAGGATCCTTACTTTGCAAAGTTTGTTGAGAAAGTTAAGGATGGAAGTTCGGATGAATTTGTGCTGGTTGATGGATTCTTGTTCAAGGGAAATCAATTATGTATTCCAGATTGTAGTTTGAGATTGAAAATTATCAAGGAGTTGCACGAGGAAGGGCATGTGGGCCGTGATCGTACTTTGCAATTGATTTCACAGTCTTACTTTTGGCCGTCGATGAGGAAAGAAGTGGGAAGGTTTGTGGAGCGATGTCATATTTGCTAGGTTTCAAAGGGAACAGCGACGAATGCAGGGTTGTATATGCCTTTACCTGTACCGTCTAAGCCATGGGTTGATATCAGCATGGATTTCGTTTTGGGTTTGCCTAGAACTCAAAGGGGAAATGATTCGATATTTGTTGTGGTGGACAGATTTTCGAAGATGGCACATTTTATGGCCTGCAAGAAGACAGCGGATGCAGTTCGAGTGGCACAATTATTCTTTAAGGAGGTGTATCGATTGCATGGTTTACCAGAATCTATTGTTTCGGATCGAGATACTAGATTTCTAAGCCATTTTTGGTTGAGTTTGTGGAAGATGGTCGGAACGAAGCTGAAATTTAGTAGTGCTTATCATCCACAAACTGATGGACAGACAGAAGTTGTTAACAGGTCATTGGGAAATTTGTTGCGATGTCTTGTACAGGATAATTTGAAAAGTTGGGACATGAAGTTATGCCAAGCAGAATTTGCTCATAATCATGCCATGAATCGTAGTACGGGTTACAGTCCATTTCAGATTGTATATTCAAATTTACCCAGGGGACCGTTGGACTTAGCGGTGGTACCACAACCAAAGGGGACGGTTAAACGAGCTGCTGATTTTGTTGAAGGTTTGACGGAGTGCCACAGGATCGTTCAGGAACGATTGGAAAAGTCGAATGAGAAGTATAAGAAGTCTGCAGATTTGAAGCGACGAAATGTTGAATTTAACGAAGGCGATTTGGTGTATGCTGTATTAAAAAGGATCGTTTTCCAGTGGGCACTTATAATAAGTTGAAAGCCAGAAAATTTGGACCTGTAGAAGTTGTGAAACGGATTAATGAGAATTCTTATAAGTTGAAGTTACCGGAGGACATATACACTTCTGACGTGTTCAATGTTAATCATCTTATACCATATTATGGGGATGAACAATCTGAGGTGGAGGAATTTACAAATTCGAGGTCGAATTTTTCTCAACCAGGGGAGGATGATGCAGGCCAGGAGGTGGGTTCGATTGCTTCAAGTCGTGAAGTCCATAACGACTTACAACCTAATGTGTTAGATGATGGAATATGTCAGATTCTACAATCATATGGGGGTCGGCGACCTAGCAAAGGTCGTGAACGACCTAGTGAAGGCCGAGATGTGCAATTTGTGTTGTATTTAGGTCGGCTGCGACCTAGTGTGTTGATAGGTCGTCCAACCGACCTAACGGACCAAAGAGATCAACCTATCGAGTTACATGATTCAGTGCAACAAGTTTTAGGTCGGCAACGACCTAGTGGGATTTCGCGATTTAATGAAGAACGAGTTAATTTGCTAAGTCGTTTGGGGATAGGTCGTTACAAAGAAGGAGGTTCAGAAAGCTACATAGTGATAGGTCGTGCAACGACCTACGATCTAGTTAGGTCGTATGAAGAGTGCTGGGGAAGGCGGGTTACAGTTTTCCTAGGTCGCGAACGACCTAACTCTTAAGTCGCTGAAGAGTGTTGCCGCGTATTCTTTTTAGGTCGCGCGAAGATAGGTCGTGTGAAGACATATTAGGTCGCTGATTTTTTTTAGGTCGCTCATTCTGGGTCGCTACACTCTTTATGTCATCCAAGCTTATGCCGTATATTTTTAAGTCGCTGAGATACATAAGTCGCTATGCCGCTCAAATGCTTAAGTCGTTCAACGACCGATTTCAAGACGCGCATTCTCAAGTCGCTGCTGAAGGTTGCAAGGTCGTGATTTTGTACATATATATAAGTCGTGTTTGGTGTTGTACTTGTTTGATAGGTCGTGTACGACCTAGAGTGTTGTTGTGTTGTAAATTTTAGATCGCGGGTTTGATAGGTCGTTCACGACCTATGTGTTGTGTTGAGTCGTGGGAGTTGAGTTGTAAAACCTATAAATAGGCGGGTGATATCATTTGTAAAGGTTGTTGATTTTTGAATAAAAATTCTCTTTTGTTAGCTTTGTGCTTTCATACAAATTGGTAGTTGAGTGTGATCTCCTATCTCCTCTTTCGGTTAATCGAGTGCGCTCGATTCAACGATCGTAGAAGCCGATTCACGGTATCTAGTGCGCTAGATCAACGTACGAAGAATCGTAGATCTTCTTTCTCGGCATCGTGCGCGATCAACGAGACGAAGATAGCTAGAATCCGGTATCTTTGGATCAACGGATTTGGGCCTTGCAATATTCTCAACTCACCGATTGCTACATTCCATCGATTGAAGTTTGTTTCGAATTATCCGCTGCGTCACATTAGTTCTTTGAAAGAAGTCAAACAAAGATGAAGTGGGCTATTTTTGTTATTCTTTCCACATTAGACGGCGCCTCTCCCCAAAACATATAGCGACCCCAAACTGTTCTTTTACTTCTCTTGCACGTGCCGACCTTTTATTGAAGTGATTGACACATGAGCAGAGAGACTCATTCAACTTGCCTTATGTTGCATAACTCGCTTAGCATCATAATTGTGGCTCACGGGTGAAGAAGCGAGTCTTGAAATCTATACATAACTGGGGCCAGTAGTGAATACTGCCCGCTTGAAGATGTAAAAACCAACGTGAGGCTGGACCTGTCAAAGTGGATGGAAATAGAAGACACATTAGATTACCGATGAGGCGACTGACTCAGGTGATGGAATTGAAAGCCACGATTGGTCAGATGGGTTAGTACGTCCAACGTGTTTTTTGAAGAAAGGTAGGTCATTCCTCCAATGAATGTATGCGTTGAAAATATCTTTGGTAAAGGGTTCTTCGTTCTCATCATCCCTCATCGTTAGTGTTCTAGGTCTTGATCCTCTTCTGTCTTAGAGATGCCATTTCTTCTCGAAGGCCCCCTCTACATGATGCAAGCGGCGTTGGCCTCTTACTGTGGAAGGAGTTCTTCTATGTCTCGTACGTGAAGGAGATCGATGGCACTTATATGACGATGGGGAATAGTAACGCGAACATGGGTAAGTTACATTTTCATATTGATAAAGGGCGACCTAGAATGTTGATCCTGCCTTTCACGGGATCTGGGCCTACTGACCTCCCTTTAGGGTTGAGAGTGGACTGAGAGCTCTCTATGCTCATGGGTTTTGCCTTTTCCGTCACCGCTTAGACGGTCGAAGCATAGTCATACCCTTATATTTTTTGTCTAAGGCGGTTAAATGTAGAGTGTCTTTCCAAGGAGTGGGAGCGGCAGGCTGGCTGAACTCCTTGGTGTAATGCTTGTTCAAGTATAGGAATATCATAAGCAAAGTGTTACTCATGCACGATATGTTGATCTCTGTTATGGGCGGGAGTGACCCCAACATGGGTTTCCAGCACAGCCCTCTTATGGGCATCATGCATTATGTTAAATGTGCTGGGGACAATGGGCTGGATGGGAGTTCCGTCCATCGTTGTTCCGACCACCGGACTATAGTTGACGGTGTCTTGATCGTCCACTCTGTCCTTAAGTTCATTCAAATCGCGGGCAATCTACCCAATGCTAGTTAGGCCATTGATCAAGCCAAACCACACGTCATTGCCTAAGCCCGAAATGGGGCTTATGGCATGACTTTAACGCCGTTTGTGACATGATCCTTTGAGTTATTGGCCTCATTGTCACCATTATTATGCAGTGTGTTTTTGGAGTATAATAGTTTGAAGAGAGGAAAAATGATGAATGTCGAGGGCATTTAGGGGAATCCCTCCTTCGAGCGTCCAAATATTGACTAAAAATTTAATCAACAAAGGAACTACGATTGTGAATTCATTTTAGTAAATGTTACTTACTAATACCGTATTAAAAATGGAAAAAAGAGAGAGAAAATGAACAATAAGTAAAGAAAGACACAAGGTTTAGAGTGATTTGATCAAAAATGATCTATGTCCACTATGTTGGTAATTTCTACTGTTTTAGTGTTTTGATTACAATTATTTGTTTATAAGAGATAATAATGTATGCAATAAAATGAAACTTTCATCTTTGTACAAGTGCATTCAATATTGTATTTATAATAGCCAAAAATCTGGTTCGGACAGTTCAATATGTATATCAGTTTCTATGGATCCTTATGGTCGTCAATTACACCGAATGGTTCAAATGTAGGGAAACTAGGATGTCAGCTAGGCCGAATGGTCTAGATGATGGCCAATTGGCGAATCATAGCAAATCATGTCGTTATCAAATAGGACGACGTGAGAATAAGGAGTTGTTGAACAGTGACGCCGCCACCATGTGGATAGTGAATGATGAGAAGTGGTTGCTGCATAGTGTCGCTTTGTCAAATAAACATTGCTGCATATGCCAAGGATTTCGGTGGAATAGTGCCGAGTCATTTCTTTTTAAAGGGGTGGCTATGCACGTTTGACAGAAAACCTACCGAGCTAAGATAAAACAAGAAGTATGAGGAGTGCATGCCGTCGGATAGGTTATGGGGCGGAGTAGACTTAGGGGCTCGAAAAGGAGACTGGGAGAGCGTTCTTCATTATGAAGACATGTACTCTTGGATGAGCAGCTGTCCTACTAAAGGTACCAGCTGGTTTGGCCGTTGTTCAAATCTGTTAGTCGTTGAATTCCATCGTCTTTTACAAGATACATAGGTATTTGCAAGGATGATGGAGCGGGCAAAGTGACGATGAGGCAATACGAGGTGAGGCGAGCGCATTGGGAGTCCGACGAGCCGATCTATCTATTCCTTTGTGAGAATATCAAGAAACGCCATGGATCGACACCGATCAATAGATTTGCATATTTCATCTTCATTTCTTTCATTAGTTCATTGCAACTTTATGATTTAGCTTTTTTTCATGCCTCAAAGTCAAATTTCTACAGCTTTTCATTGAGAACTTCAAATCTTAATGGATCAGCACTGATCGATATACTTAGTTAAAATTCTTTCGTTTTTCTTTGCAATGCTTCGTACTCGATCATCAATAAATTTATTTGTCATCACATTAAAGCTCAATATCATTAAATAGTCATTCGTGGAAACTTGTGGATTCGGTTCGAACCTACCTAATGCTGGTTCATGCAACTCCATGTCCAAATCCACTTTGAAAGGATTCCATAAACACATATGCAAGTTGCAACTTTCCACGATGCATGATCACAATAGTAAAAAATAAGGAAATATCCAAATGGAAGTTATAGTAAAGTCTCTCATCCATGCAGCCTCACTTTTTTTAGCATCGTACTGCCATGACACAAAACTGTGCACCAGGTAACCCAACCCTTGGGCTCACTCTCCCGTGATCATATCATGCCGCTTGATCCTCAAACATCAACAATCACATTAGAAATCCAACTTTCTATCTCGGGAAATCATCAATCAAATAAGAACGATGCCGTTTCAGCTGCCTGTATGATGATGGGACGGTAAAGATTGGTCAGGCAAATCCTATGGCGAAATCCAAATTGGAGAATAACTTTGAGAGAAGGAAAGAGAAGGAAAAAGAAAGATCCACTCAGAATTATGATGATATTGTTGCGAAGTTCCGTAGATAAGGAGCAATATTCTCCTAATTCGTAGGATTTGTTAACTTTTTTATTTCCCTATCTTGTGGATAATATGACTACATACCGAAATAACCCCCAAACGTTGGGACCATTTCTACGAAGATCAAATCAAATTACATATTATTTCTCTTACTTTGTGTGTAATTTAATATTTCCTTTTAAGCTATAGAACTTTTACTTATACGGGCATGATATATACGGTAGAGTTTTATGCATGTTTGAAGTAAACACTAAAGTTAGCTCTGCATTCTTAGGAAATTGGTTTACTGCAAGAACTCTTAAAGCAGTTTATTATCACATGTATTAAAATAGTTAAGAGCAACCAGTGAAAAGTTGGGAAAGGAAAAGATGATTATATTCTCACGTACTTATGTTATGATGCTTCAATCTGCAAAATTAAATTGGAAAAAAGTGTATGAATTGCAACAGGTATTCATCATTTATTACGAAGATAATGCATTTACCTTTTGTGCCGATTCTTCATACTATATTAAAAATACTTTCCTTTCTTATATACCTAAGTTAATTTAAATAAATTGAAATGGATGGATCTGAGATTGAGATCAGGTCAAAAATAGGATGCTCATCAACATGACTTTATATTAGATCTAATAACAGATAAACTAACAAAAGGAAGTTAACTCTACCAGAGATCAAACATATGGTATTGTGGACTATGATCTTTTTCATTTGACCGCATAGTCGATCATCTTATCATTCGAATTCGCACAAATAAAAATACTATATATGCTTCAGTTTTAAAGTAAAAGATGTTCTAGTTTATGACATGTGTACTGCTAAAAGCAACCAGAATTTTTTTTGGTTACCTCGCCAATGGTCACCGTAGAAATTTTATTTATGTGCTTCTAATGCCATGCACTATTTTGTTCTATCAAGTAGGCATCCAAACATTGTTTGGTTGTTTATCACTATACCACGTTGAACGACCATTGAAAACCAAAGTGCATGGCTATTTATCGTCATGCAATAATGAACGGTAGTTGAAAATCAAAGTCGCATAGTCGTTTATGAACGAATGAAAAAAAAATAAAGTTTGGTGTTGGATAGCATAAAAAATAATTGATATCTATTAAAAAAAATTTGGTAGCCAAAACCATAATTTTGGGTGTCAATAGCAACATACCTATGGCGTTCACACATACCTCATTTATTTGTATACTTACCATCAGCTTATAATATATTTTGGGTCCAAATTTCTATTATTAGATTTGATTTAGCAGCAAGATAAAATGCAGTAACTAGGAAGTTATGTTTCCATGCTTGTAGAGCAACAAACATTTATTAACATTTATTGTAATTTGCATCAAAAGGTTGGAACATGTTATTGGAATGTGGAGAGGCAATGTTATTGGGATGTAGAGAGTCATGGTTGTTTGGGGCTTGGTAAATAAAATAAATAGTGGTTCAATACGACTTGAATTTTGTGTTTAAATTTGAAGTTAACTCATTTTGGGACCAAATACAAAATCTATGGTTTTGATGTTTCATAGTTCAGCATTTTGTCCATTAAGCTGCAGACTTGCTTCATATAAAACTGCAGTTCACAAAATACTGTAGATGTTAATGCTTGATTTAGGCCAATAAAAATGTGCCAAAGTTACAGTTAAGGACAAATACAGCGACTCTGCTAGGGATTGAACCCAGAGTCTCTGGTTTCGTAGACCAGCACCTTATCCATTGGGCCACAGAGTCACATGCCCCATCGTTTGAATTTGTATAAGATAGAATACAAAATATACTTTTATATGTTTTTACATTAATGGAGAAATGTCTATGTTTTATATCATGACACCAACATATACCCGATTCGCTGGTATAATTGAAATTGCTTATTTTCACTTTTTAAGATGTATTTCTCTGGGTTTTTTGATGCAACATCGTATTATATATTTAATTTTGTGGTAAAATAAGATACTTAAAGCAGACACTTTAAACTCATTGAGCTATAGATAAACATATCATAGGATGCATTCATTATTAAGCAAACGGGAATACATAAGGAGCATTTTGAACGGGGAATGAACGAAGAAAGTTCAGTGAAAGGGATTGTGTTTTGTGCTATGAAATGGGCAACAAAAGGAGCATCAAAATGGCATCTGATGGGGTAAGTTAAGGAAGGTGAGGAGAAATGAATTGTTTAAGCTTGTCGCGTAGGGCGCATTTGTTAGGGTTGTCTCATATGTTGCAAAGTGAAACAACGGTTTAGAATTGAAAAGTCCAACATCGCTAAATAACTTGAAGAAGTGTTTAAATATTAGTTGATAGACATGTAACATTGGAGATTCCTTTTGTTACAATAAATTGTGTGCCAACCCATAGGCATATGCCACATGCTGAAGATGGAAAGCTTGGTTCGACTGTTGTTACGTAATAAGTGGTATCAGAGCCGAATGTTACGAACTGGGCTATGCAGACAAACAATGCTCTCAAGGTACTCCGAAGGGGATGCTAGTCAAGGAGGAAATCGTTAGGATTATCTCGTATGTTGCAAAGAGAACATTTTGGAATTTGAATAATCCAACATCGCTGAATAACTTGAAAAGGTGCTGTATAAATATGGGCTGATAGTCACATAATATTGAGAAATTCCTTTTGTTATAATAAAGTGCGTGCTAATCCATAGACATACCTCACGTGTTGAAGATGGGGAGCTTGGTCCGACCACCGTTATACAACAGCGTCAAGTATGAATAAATCAATTTTCTCACGTTCCAACAACGAAGAAAATGGAGCTTTGCCCCATTTTTACCTTAGCTTAATAGTGTTAGGAAATATGAAGTGGAATAAATGAAGAGGAGTGGTGTTGGGTCATTTGTTAGGTTAGTGGGCTGAAATCCAAACCCAAAGCCCTAAATAAAAATATCAAAATTCTTGCTAACTCCAAACATATCGATGTTTATATTTAAAAAGGTCGCAAATGTTGTTTTGAACTCAATGGAAGTGGTTTCGTGTCCTAATTCGACTGTTTGCAAAAAGTGACTTTTTGGACATAAATCCGACTAACGATGCGATATTTAAATAAAGTATTTAATATACAATCGTAAAATATGTGGTTTTTTACACTGACTGTCCTAAAAGGTTGAATGTAAGCATCCTAAACACATTCTGGCAAGCGTCCTTACTAAGCGTCAATATCCCTTCTTGGTCCATGAACCGCTATTGTTTACATTCTGATTTATTCATTTTAGTCGTAACACCACGGTGATGTTTCGGCTTCCTACCTTAACTCCCCTTTAGAGTTTATGAATCTTTTAAGATTAAACGTTATCATGACACCCTGCCATATACCGTAGGACTTTAGACTAATAATCAAGGCACCCTACAAATTTATTCAATTTGGTTATGATTCATTTCTAACGTAAATATTACAATCAATCATAAAACTTCACTATGATTAATAAATTCACCACGTTAAACTACATTCGTTTCAATATTGCTGTCAAAATGATAGCCTAGGGTCTTTCACTTTATCCAATTCATGTAAATCATCAATTAGAATCATCAAATTAGTTTTTAATTCATATTTCAATTCCTAAATAAATCTATAAAGAAAATTTAACGCATATATAACAACATAACCATTTTATAGATAATCTCACTCACCTAATTCGTTGCTTTGATAAATTTTCTTACAGAACTTCCAAATTCCTTCTTTTAATTTAACTTGGTTTAGCACATGTCTTCTTCTATTTGATTTGCTAAGGTTTGGATCTGATTCCCTTCTCTTTTCTATTTGTTTTGCAATTTTATTTAGAGGTTTTGTTTTAGAATTGAAGAAAGAGAAAAAGAACAGGTTGTGAATTTAAGTTGAGCGTTGGTTGTAGAACGAGGACGAATGAAGAATGGGGTGAATTAGGGTCACAAACTTCTTTTATACATGCACAAATCCAGAAATTCTCCCTCGGCCCACTTCGGCCAACTTATTTCGCCTCAAAACGCATGATACGATAAAAAAAATCCTTATCTACTTTATTTGGTGTCCATCTTTGATATTTTTATATTAATTTGGGTTAGAAAAATCCACTTGATGCAATGGAAAATCCAGATTTATCATTTTCATTCATTTGTAAAAATTTAATTATTTCAATTTTATGTAAGATTACCAAAATACCTTTTTAATTAATTATTTGCGTTTATTAAAAATCTGGAATGTTATAGTTATTATCGAAAAAGTCGACCTCTTCCATTCACATGGTGTCATTAGCTCTTTGAAAGAAGCTAGACAAAGATGAGGTGGGCTATTTTTGTAATTCTTTCCACATTAGACGGTGCCTCTCCCCAAAACATAGAGCGACCCCAAACTGTTCTTGTCTACTTCTCTTGCACGTGCTGACCATTTATTGAAGTGATTGGCACAGGAGCAGAGTGACTCATTCAATCTTGTCTTATGTTGCATAACTCGCTTGCCATCATAATTGTGGCTCACAGGCGAAGAAATGAGTCTTGAAATCCATACTTAACTGGGGCCAGGAGTGAATACTGCCCGCTTGAAGATGTAAAAACCAACGTGAGGCTGGACTTGTCAAAGTGGATGGAAATAGAAGACACTTTAGATTACCGATGGGCCGACCGACTCAGGTGATGGAATTGAAAGCCATGATTGGTTAGATGGGTTAGTACATCCATCTTGTTTTTTGAAGAAAGGTAGGACATGCCTCCAGTGAATGTATGCATTGAAAATATCTTTGGTGAAGGGTTCTCCGTTCTCATCATCTCTCATCGTTAGTGTTCTAGATCTTGATCCTCTTTTGTCTTAGAGATGCCATTTCTTCTCGAAGGCCTCCTCTATATGATGCAAGCGGCGTTGACCTCTTATTGTGGAAGGACTCCTTCTATGTCTCGTACGTAAAGGAGATCGATGGCGCTTATATGACGACGGGGAATAGTAACGCGAACATGGGTAAGTTACATGTTCGTATTGATAAAGGGCGACCTAGAATGTTGATCCCGCCTTTCACGGGATCTGGGCCTACTGACCTCCCTTTAGGGTTGAGAGTGGACTGAGAGCTCTCTATGCTCATGGTTTTTGCCTTTTCCGTCGCCGCTTAGACGGTCGAAGCATAGTCATGCCCTTATATTTGTTGTCCAAGGCGGTTAAATGTAGAGTGTCTTTTTATGGAGTGGGAGCGGCAGGCTGGCTAAACTCCTTGGTGTAATGCTGGCTCAAGTATAGGAATATCATAAGCAAAGTGTTACTCGTGCACGATGCGTTGATCTCTGTTATGGGCGGGAGTGACCCCAACATGGGTTTCCAACACAGCCCTCTTATGGGCATCATGCATTATGTTAAATGCGCTGGGGACAATGGGCTGGATGGGAGTTCCGTCCATCGTTGTTGGGACCTCCGGACTACAGTTGATAGTGTCTTGATCGTCCACTCTGGCCCTAAGTTCATTCAAATCGCAGGCAATCTACCCAATGCTAGTTAGGCCATTGATCAAGCCAAATCACGCGTCATTGCCTAAGCCCGAAATGGGACTTATGGCATGACTTTGACGCCGTTTGTGTCATGATCCTTTGAGTTATTAGCCTCATTGTCACCATTATTATGCAGTGTGTTTTTTGAGTATAGTAGTTTGAAGAGAAGAAAAGTGATGAATATCGAGAGCATTTAGGGGAAGCCCTCCTTTGAGCGTCCAAATATTGACTAAAAATTTAATTAACCACGGAACTGCGATTGTGAATTCAATTTAGCAAATGTTACTTACTAATAACATATTTAAAATGGAAAAAAAAGAGAGAAAATGAACAATAAGTAAAGAAAGACACAAGGTTTAGAGTGATTTGATCAAAAATGATCTTTGTCCACTATATTGGTAATTTCTACTACTTTAGTGCTTTGATTACAATTGTTTGTTTACAAGAGATAATAATATATGCAATAAAATGAAAATTTCATCTTTGTACAAGTGCATTCAATATTGTATTTATAATAGCCAAAAATCTGGTTCAGACAGTTCAATATGTATATCAATTTCTATGAATCCTTACGGCCGTCAATGACACTAAATGGTTCAAATGTAGGGAAACTAGGATGTCAGCTAGGCCGAATGGTCTAGATGATGGCCAATTGGCGAATCATAGCAAATCGTGTTGTTGTCAAATAGGACGACATGAGAATAAGGAGTTGTTGAACAGTGATGCCGCCACCATGTGGATGGTGAAGGATGAGAAGTGGTTACTGCATAGTGTCGCTTTGTTAAATAAACATTGTTGCATATGCCAAGGATTTCGGTGGAATGACGCCGATTCGTTTCTTTTTAAAGGGGTGGCTTTGCACGTTTGACAGAAAACCTACCGAGCTAAGACAAAACAAGAAGTATGAGGAGTGCATGTCGTCGGATAGGTTGTGGGGCGGAGTGGACTTAGAGGCTCGAAAAGGAGACTGGGAGAGCGTTCTTCATTATGCAGACATGTACTCTTGCATGAGCAGCTGTCCTACTAAGGGCACCGGCTGGTTTGGCCGTTGTTCAAATCTGTTAGTCGCTGACTTCCATCGTCTTTTACAGGATGCATAGGTATTTGCAAGGATGATGGAGCGGGCAAGGTGATGCTGAGGCAATACGAGGTGAGGCGAGCGCATTGGGAGTCCGACGAGCTGATCTATCTATCTCTTTGCGAGAATATCAAGCAACACCATGGATCGATACCGATAAATAGATTTGCATATTTCATCTTTATTTCTTTCATTAATTCATTGCGACTTTATGGTTTAGCTTTCTTTCATGCCTCAAAGCCAAATTTCTACAGCTTTTTATTGAGAACTTCAAATCTTGATGGATCAGCACTGATCGATGTACTTAGTTAAAATTCTTTCGTTTTCCTTTGCAATGCTTCGTACTCGATCATCAATAAATTTATTAGTCATCACATTAAAATTCAATATCATTAAATTGTCATTTGCGGAAACTCGTGGACTCGGTTTGAACCTACCTAATGCTGGTTCATGCAACTCCATGTCCAAATCCACTTTGAAAAGATTCCATAAACACATATGCAAGTTGCAACTTGCCATAATGCATGATCACAAAGGTAAAAAAAAAAAAGGGAAATATCCAAATGGCAGTTCTAGTAAAGTCTCTCATCCATGCAGCCTCACTTTTTTTAGTATCGTACTGCCATGACACAAAACTGTGCACCAGGTAACCCAACCCTTGGGCTCACTCTCCCGTGATCATATCACGCCACTTGATCCTCAGACATCAAAAATCACATTAGAAATCCAACTTTCTATCTCGGGAAATCATCAATTAAATAACATTGATGCCGTTTCAACTGCCTGTATGATGATGGGACGGTAAAGATTGGTCAGGCAAATCCTATGGCGAAATCCAAATTGGAGAATAACTTTGAGAGAAGGAAAGAGAAGGAAAAAGAAAGATCCAATCGGAATTATGATGATACTGTTGCGAAGCTCCGTAGGTAAGGAGATAATCTATGGCAGTGTTGTAGATTTGGGCAAACATGTTGATTTCCTTTAGTCTTTTTATTTTATTTTTAATTTTTTTTACTAAGGCCTTGTTGGTTACGGTAGCTATATTATTTGTGTACATATGATTGGTGTGATTTTATGGCAGTTGAATTGTTAGTACAAAATCTATGAACATGGACTAATCTGTTAGTTCTAAATTTTAGATGGGTAATTAGGAGTCGATTTAGGAAATGGAATAATATTCTCCTAATTCGTAGGAAAAAAGTGAATGAATTGCAGCAGGTATTCATCATTTATTACGAAGATAATGCATGTACCTTTTGTGCCGATTCTTCATACTATATTAAAAATACTTTCCTTTCTGATATACCTAAGTTAATTTAAATAAATTGAAATGGCTGGATCTGAGATTGAGATCAGGTCAAAAATAGGATGCTCATCAACATGACTTTATATTAGATCTAACCACAGACAAACTAACAAAAGGAAGTTAACTCTGCCAGAGATCAAACATATAGTATTGTAGACTATCATCTTTTTCATTTGACCGCATAGTCGACCATCTTATCATTCGGATTCACACAAATAAAAATACTATATATGCTTCAGTTTTAAAGTAAAAGATGTTCTGGTTTATGACATGTGTACTGCTAAAAGCAACCAGAAATTTTTTTTGGCTACCTAGCCAATGGTCACCGTAGAAATTTTATTTATGTGCTTCTAATGCCATGCACTATTTTGTTCTATCAAATAGGCATCCAAACATTGTTCGGTTGTTTATCACTATACCATGTTGAACGACCATTGAAAATCAAAGTGCATGGCTATGTATCGTCATGCAATAGTGAACGGTAGTTGAAAATCAAAGTCGCACAGTCGTTTATGAACGAATGAAAAAAAAATCAAGTTTGGTGTTGGATAGCATAAAAAATAATTGATATCTATTAAAAATTTCTTGGTAGCCAAAAACATAATTTTGGGTGTCAATAGCAACACACATATGGCGTTCACACATGCCTCATTTATTTGTATACTTACCATCAGTTTATAATATATTTTGGGTCCAAAATTCTATTATTAGATTAGATTTGGCAGCAAGATAAAATGTAGTAACTAGGAAGTTATGTTTCCATACTTGTAGAGCAACAAACATTTATTGTAATTTGCATCAAAAGGTTGGAACATGTTATTGGAATGTGGAGAGGCAATGTTATTGGGATGTAGAGAGTCATGGTTGTTTGGGGCTTGGTAAATAAAATAAATAGTGGTTCAATACGACTTGAATTTTGTGTTTAAATTTGAAGTTAACTCATTTTGGGACCAAATACAAAATCTATGGTTTTGATGTTTCATAGTTCAGCATTTTGTCCATTAAGCTGCAGACTTGCTTCATATAAAATTCATATAAAATTGCAGTTCACAAAATACTGTAGATGTTAATGCTTGATTTAGGCCAATAAAAATGTGCCAAAGTTACAGTTAAGGACAAATACAGCAACTCTGCTGGGGATCGAACCCAGAGTCTCTGGTTTCGTAGACCAGCGCCTTATCCATTGGGCCACAGAGTCACATGTCCCATCGTTTGAATTTGTATAGGATAGAATACAAAATATACTTTTATAT
Organism: Allium cepa; assembly: GCA_030765085.1. Taxonomy (NCBI): domain Eukaryota; kingdom Viridiplantae; phylum Streptophyta; class Magnoliopsida; order Asparagales; family Amaryllidaceae; genus Allium; species Allium cepa. The sequence goes on along the minus strand of CM060937.1, from coordinate 570,272,853 downwards.
GTTTTTACATTAATGGAGAAATGTCTATGTTTTATATCATGACACCAACATATACCCGATTCGCTGGTATAACTGATATTGCTTATTTTCACTTTTCAAGATGTATTTCTCTGGGTTTTTTGATGCAAAATCGTATTATAAATTTGATTTTGTGGTAAAGTAAGATACTTTAGCAAACACTTTAAACTCACTGAGCCACAGAGTCACATATCATAGGGTGCATTCATTGTTAAGCGAACGGGAACACATAAGGAGCATTTTGAACGGGGAATGAATGAAAAAATTTCGGTGAAAGGGATTGTGTTTGGTGCTATGAAATGGGCAACAAAAGGAGCATCAAAATGGCATCTAATGGGGTAAGTTAAGGAAGGTGAGGAGAAATGAATTGTTTAAGCTTGTCGCGTAGGGCGCGTTTGTTAGGGTTGTCTCGTATGTTGCAAAGTGAAACAACGGTTTAGAATTGAGAAGTCCAACACCGCTAAATAACTTGAAGAAGTGTTTAAATATTAGTTGATAGACATGTAACATTGGAGATTCCTTTTGTTACAATAAATTGTGTGCCAACCCATAGGCATATGCCACATGCTGAAGATGGAAAGCTTGGTTCGACTGTTGTTACGTAATAAGTGGTATCAGAGCCGAATGTTACGAACTGGGCTATGCAGACAAACAATGCTCTCAAGGTACTCCGAAGGGGATGCTAGTCAAGGAGGAAATCGTTAGGATTATCTCGTATGTTGCAAAGAGAACATTTTGGAATTTGAATAATCCAACATCGCTGAATAACTTGAAAAGGTGCTGTATAAATATGGGCTGATAGTCACATAATATTGAGAAATTCCTTTTGTTATAATAAAGTGCGTGCTAATCCATAGACATACCCCATGTGCTGAAGATGGGGAGCTTGGTCCGACCACCGTTATACAGCAGCGTCAAGTATGAATAAATCAATTTTCTCACGCTCCAACAACGAAGCAAATGGAGCTTTGCCCCTTTCAGAGCGCCCAATGCCGCAAAAAGTTGACCTACCAATTAAAGTCTATTGACATCCTTATTGTTCAAATTTGTATGAAATATAATTCACAATATACTTTTACATGCTTTTACATTAATATAAAAATGTATATGTTTTATATTATAACTCCAACATATACCCAATTTACCAATATAGTGTTAAATTTTAGTGATACAAAATCACAAATAGAGAGAAATAAATATGCAAAAGAAAGAAAGAGAAGATTTTGTTTCCTCTAATTAATCGGCATATTTGAGTATGTTTATTTCTCTCTTTAATTAGCTAATCAAATTATTTTTTGCCATCTAATGTTAACTTGGACATTAAGTAATTGTTATATAATTAGAGACTAGAAGAGAGGGTAAAAGTGTGATGGAAAATCTATTTGCTAATTTTCTCTTTTTTATCTTTGTTCTTTTTCTCCAATAATTTTAGCCATATAGATATTTGCTCTCTTTCTCAATTTGGTTATTGATTCAATGGTATTTTGTTTACTTTAGCTTTGTTCTATTAATTGTAAACAAAATTTTGGTGAATCAATAAAGTAGGTGGTTGGGTGAGAATATTTTGTATTATTGCGTTTTGATTTCAATTCCGTCTTGTTTTCAATCTAAGTTATCTTTTTGTGATTTGGGTGACAAAAATCCGTTGATAAAAACTTTCGTAAAGTGCTACTATTTTCATAACAGTTTGGTATCGGAGCACAGATCATCGCAAAGCTTAGACTTATTTTGGTTTGAAAAATTATTGATGTCGGATATGATTTCATTTTCAAAGACGAAGAGAAGTCTGTTGCAAAGCATTTGAATGAATTTCAAGATGTAATAAACCAATTGACAAACATGAAGGTCAATTTTGATGATGAGTTACACTCTTTTATTAACGAGTTTGCTTTCAGAAAGTTGAAAAACTCTGGTTGTCTCATTGAGTAATTCCAATGTTAATGGAACCATCTCGCTGAAACTGTTCGAAGCAGTCTTTTGAATGAAAAGCTTAGAAGAAAAGGGTTGGGTATGAAATCAATTCAAAGTGAGGCTATGGTGGCAAGAGACTCGAAGAAAGATACAATTTGAAAGGACACTAATGGTAAATGTGTTATCACTTGTCATTATTGTAATACGAAAGGTAACATACGCAACAAGTTTTATTTTTATAAAAGAGATTAGAAAAAGCCGCGCATGGTGATACTAGTAGTGATGCACATGCATGTTTTGCTAAAGGTACCGATAGTGATGCTTCTTGTGATGTCCTCTTTAGTGAAAATAAACCTTGGATGATGAATTCGGGAGCCAGTTTTCAAATTTGTAGAGATGTGAATTGTTTTTCTTCTTATGAGAAGAGTGTCGGCATGATTAGGACAACCAATGGAGAAGAGCTACCGATTTGTGGTATTGGATCTATCCGATTTCGTATGCATGATGGTATGGTTAGAGAAGTCTCTGGAGTGAGACATGTACCCACTTGTTCGCATAATCTTATTCCTCTCGGTCAGTTGGATCGCCGTGGTTGCATTTATGAGACTCAAGGTGGAGTTTTGAGAGTGAAGAAAGGTAGACATGTAAGGATGAGGGGAGTATTGAAAGAAGGAAACCTTTATAGCTTGGTTGGTTCCGTAGTCGACAACAGAAAGCGAGTGACGGTTGAAGGACCTAGTCCACAGTATGATGGAGAGGTTAATGTGATCACTGCTTATGATTCTAACATTGAGGATCATATTTTTGACAGGGGTCTTCATGCTGATGATGCTCGAGGGATCGATGGTGATCAGGTAATGAACTCAGATCGAGTGATAGACGGGTGTCGAATTGCAAAATCCACAAAGACAAAACGGAGATCTTTGTGGTATTACAAACGTTTTTGAGACCGGATTTGTGCGGTGCACCTCATGTGGGAGATGTATCACTTGCAGACGGTGGTTGAGGTTTGTAATTTAATGTGGTTGAGATATGAGGATTTATGATAGATCTAGATATGACATGCTTGATATGTTGAAGATATGTGATTATGCATCAAGATGGAGTGTTAAATTTTGGTGATACAAAATCACAAATAGAGGGAAATAAATATATAAAAGAAAGAAAGAGAAGATTTTACTTTTTTTAATTAATAGACGTATTTGAGTATGTTTATTTCTCTCTCTAATTGGTTATTCAAATTATTTTTTATCATCTAATGTTAACTGGGCATTAAGTAATTGATTATATAAATAGAGACTAAAAGAGAGGGTAAAAGTGTGGTGGAAAATATATTTTGAAATATTCAAATGCTAATACATCATCTATTTTTTTTAAATATTAAAAACATAATTATAATTTCGAAACATAATTTATATATAATTTTATAATTTTTTCTTCAGTTTTCCAACAAAATAAATAATTGAATCATATAATATGATTTAAATGTTTATCTACATAGTTATATATGTACATATATTTTATATATTCTATGTGTGTATATATATTACTTATTCAAAATAAAGTATAAATTTATATATATATATATATGTATATGCAATATTTTATATATATAAATTAAAGTATATAAACATATATTTGGACAATATATTAGCTAACATGTCTCCAGTGTAAATCCCAGCATTAATACACGAGCATGTTATACCTTACACGGTTTGCTATGTTATACATGCATACACATATATATGTATATGATACAAGTGCGTATATATATATAATATTAATATCAATACATAATTATTTCCTAAATTTTAATAAAATAGCGATTTTATTTAAAAGAAATATAAAAATGTCTAAATGAATTAGATTTCATAAGCCAATAAAGATCCAAAATGGTAAAAAAAATTAAAATTCATCCATTTCTTCCACTACAGACCGCTCTAGTTCCAACAAAACCAAACACCACTTTTGTTTTCTGAAAACTTAAAATGTGATAGAGCACTTAATTAAATGAAAACAAGATAGCAATATTTTTTAAATGAATGCATGATTTTCGTCTGTTGAAAGATAGGTGTTTATAAATTAAAAAGTTTTTGCTAATGTGTGTGTATATGTATCAATGTTTTGAAAAACCTGCCTCCATATTCGCCTCAAGGAGCGTCTCAAGGCAAGGGGAGATAAAACTCTTGGACTCTTTCTTAAAAAAAGCGTTTTATCTTTGAGGCTTACGCTTTAGCAACTTAAAGTGTACAAAATGTACAAAACATACACCTCGCACACCTCAAACCACTAAGGCATGCGACTTAAGAATTTATTTTACCTCCAATTGAAGATATTTGCACTAGTAGAAGTTATAAAACTTCGTTACCTGATAGCAAGCAAATTTTTTTTAAGAAAATGAAAGTGTTTTTATTACTTTTTCAATATCAACATGATTAAGTAACATCGTTTTTTAAGACAACGATAGTGAGCTACATAATGAATTTTCTCAAATGCTATTAAATAAAAAACTTTAAATTGTCATCACCGAACCTTCGAATAAATTACGCATCTCGATTTAAATTGGTAGAATGAACAATGAATAAAATAATAATTTGCATGATTTTTGTACTATGATAGAGATCTACTCCACTATAATCGACCAAATATCGTTTTCAAAAATCCAAATTTTTTTTGAAGACAAATAATGGAAGAAAAAATAAAACACATACCATTGTGGAGCTGAAAACTGAACACGAATTCTTCTAACATACTAATAAGAATTGAATCCAGTGCTTAAATTTTACTTATTTATAGTTTTAATTATTTATGCTTTATGAATGAATAATAAAAAATGATTAGGACTGAACTCTTTAAGCTAGGTGTCTATGTTATTTATTTATAGTTTTATACAATTAATTGTTAACCTCTATTTATTTATCAAAATTAATTATAATAAAACAATAATAACTTATGCCTCCATGTTTACTTGAAAAATATACGCCTCAACCTTTTGAGGCTTACACCTCACGAGCAAAAGAACGCCTCTTGTATGCTTTCACGTCTTGAAACTTATATGTGTATGTATGTTTATGTATATCAACTGAACAACAACAAGAAGTTAGATTTGTTAAAGATCAAAATTATTCTACGAGGCACTTACACAATGTTGCAGTTTGGGTTCAGGAAATTTTGATGATTCAACTTATAGGTGTGAGATGTTTTTGTTACTAACAGGTTATGCTTAGAGATTGAATTTATTTGGACACACTATACATGAATATCATTAATTTAACAAATTCGACCTATAGATGTGAGATATTTTGGACGTTCTGTAGAAAATTTGAATTATCTTGGAAAAGTAACGAAATTCTATGAGAAGAGTTGAATTCCTTTCTGAAAAATTAGAACTCTTTTGACAAATTGAACTTTCCATTGTATTGTGCTTTTTTAAATTCGTGCAAACTTTTTTTCGATTTTATCTACGATGTGTGAATTTGCAACCACCGAAAATGGAAGGTTACTGAAACACTCATCAAATGTGTAGTATTGCGTAAGTGTGAACAAATATAGTACAAGAACACAAATGATAATAAAGTAGTTTGTCTTCATAAATGACCAGGGTAATATCGAGATGTACTGTTTGGTTTCTGTAATTTGAGCTACGCCTGATCCGAGTTATTTGGAAGTTCACTTTTTTGTTTTATTTATTTTTAAGCTCATTATGTAATTTTAGCTTAATCAAGATGTCAATTCCAGAGGTAAGTTTTTTACTGGAAAAAGAATAATGATCCGACATATGCTGGAATTAAAATTTACATTTTTGCAACTGAACATGCGAATGGTGATACCAGCATCTTACTACATTTGAAAAGGGCGAATTGTTACTACTGCAACAGTTGAAAAGGAAAAATTACCGTCTTAGTCCCAAATCGCAAAATTTCAGCGAATAATTCTGTACAGATATCAAGTCGTCACCTGATCAATTGCCAAGCTCAGTAACTTGAGCTTGTGACCAAGTGAAGGAATGTTGTGTCATGTTGTACTTTACCCTGAATAGTATGCCCTAACACTAAAAGGACTTACTTTTGATGATGCCTATGTTGATATTGCTGCTGAACTTGCAGAAGTAGCCACATTCTTGAACAAGGTATTCGTTATCAGAATCATGCATCAGTTTCCTGTTTTTAACTGGTTTCTTTATATGCCACTGTTGTTTTTTATTTTTGGTGAAAGTGGTTTTGGTGTTGCTTACATTTGAATGCGTATTTTGTCCTTCAAGTTTGTTGATTATTTATATCTCATCCATTTGTTCTCAGGCTGGGCACATAGCAGCAAAAACTCCTTGCTCTCAACGGCCGATGGATAACGGGCTGCTGCATTCTGTTCCCAAAATGCATTTGGTAACAGTTCTTCACCAAACCATCATTTTTCCACCTAATTTCTTTTCTCGTGTTTTTGCTTACAATCTGATCTCTTCTGAATATGATGCTTATGTAGAGACACCATTGATAATTTACTGTCGTACTTCACCCTGAATAGCATGCCCTAACACTAAAAGGACTTACCTTTGATGATGCCTATGTTGATATCGCTGCTGAACTTGCAAAAAGGGCCACATTCTTGAACAAGGTATAAGTTATCAGAATCATACATCAGTTTCCTGTTTTAACTGGTTTTTTTAGTATGCGAGTGATGCTTTTTTTTTTGTTGGGTTGCATTTGTATTAGAAATTTGCATTGTGGGTTATTGTGCATGTGTAAAAGAAGAAATTTATGAAGAGTTCGTGGGAAAAGATAGTTGGGTAGTTGAAGAACTTTTTTCAAGGTAGAATTTACAATTTACCATCATTGATGTTAAAAGTAATTTTGGCGTTGCTTACATCTGAATACGTATTTTATCCTTATATCTAGTTGATTATTTATATTTCATCGATTTGTTGAGCACCCATCATTATCATGAATTTTGAAACATTGAAGTTTTTTAATTCCATTTAAAACTTTTTAGCATTTGGTCGGTTTGATATTTCTATTATCTTAAATTCTACAATGAAATTTCAAATTAATCTACGTTCTACGATAAAGTTTCTTCTGTATTAGATCCAGGGACACCTAGCTATGTTGGAGAGAGTTTTGAACTAGTACCGGTGCTATGGTTGCAAGGTATGCGCCTTAACGAGGTAATAAAACATAGTTTACAATTGTTCTTCCTTTGACTCAACACACGACTTTATAAATTCTACGATCACATGGTTGATTGATGTGAAAATGTGAGGCATGGATTCAAAGAAGTTTTTTTTTAATATTTTATTATTATTTATGACATATGACTGATGAAGAAAAGAGAACACAAACTCAAACTTGTCAGAAAGAAGAGCTAAGTTTGAATGTTTAGGTAATTTAGTTTTGTGAAAATTGGAAATATGTAAGAGCAGTTGAACAAATGAAAGCAAGAGTCGCAGAATTTTGGAAATGAATGTACAATTTTTGAATTTTGAAAGAAAGACTTGTATACAGTTTGAAAGTTGTACAGAACAATAAATTTGAATCTTTTAAGGTCAAATTTATTTCCCAACCAGATGATATGCTACATTGCAGTCTGGGTTCTGCAAGCTTTGATGTGTCAGTATGAGGTTATTTGCTTGCATATAGGTGTAAGCATACAGTCAAAACTTACAGAGAATCACAAACGTGCGCACAGTGACCAAAATACCCTTGCAAACACAGAGAAAGAGCAAAATACTATCAGAGCCAGGTTTCGATCCTGGGACCTGTGGGTTATGGGCCCACCACGCTTCCGCTGCGCCACTCTGATTGTCAGAGAAGTGCAAGAATTGCTTTATTTAGAATAATATGCAAGCTGCTTCTAAATTCTATCCCATAGCAGACCATCTTGTATTGTACAGTGCAGAAGATATTTCTTCCACAAATTCACTAAATTGTATTATCCATATATTAATTGTATGCCTCCTCATATCATTATCTGCAGCCAAATCAGTCCGAGTTTGATATGTCAATATATCTCCTACATATGTCGACATAAAGTAGTTTCAGACTTAAAACAAACTCGGGTTTTCAAAGTAAAGTTGTTTTAAAAGTGTTCAGAAAATACTTAAAAATATTTTAACTTCTGAAAAACTTATGTGTGTCATTATAGTGATAGTTTACACTGATCTAAGATACACAGATAAACAGTATAAGATGGTCAAGTAAATATTTTTAGTATCTCTTCTTTTCACATTTGTATCTCCAAAATCAACCTAGTATTGCCAGTGGCACTACAAATTCTTAGTAAGATATGTCAGGAATATTACTATTTTTAAGCATTATTACCCTCAAAACCTCAAAATCACTATAAGCTTTTTAGTGTGTTTTTTTTGGTGCCTTTTTTTTTGTTATTGTATCCAGTGTTACCCAGTGTACATATATATTGTATTCTAATACCTCCTATATATGCACTACAAGGAGAAGGCTGTATTGGGTCGGCATATAGCCGACTCGAGACGACTCCGGCCGATTCGAGCCGACGCTAAATAGCTCGTCGCCAAGTGAAATGGTGACGGGAATGTGGGGACAGGTCCGTCCCCTAATTTAGCGTCGGCTAGAGTCGGCTAGCCGACGCTGACTTACGCTAAACTTAGTTCACGTGTAAAATAATAAATGACCCATAGGCCTACACGAACCGACTTCAGTCAACGCTAATCTGGGTAAATTTTTCTGCATTTCCAACAACATTTTCTACCTTCCATCCACACAATTATATATATTCCTCAAATATATTTCACCAAACAGCAATGTACATCACATATATGCTCAACTAAGAATCACAAAACATCAGTATACATCTCCAAACGTCCATCATCACAAATATTCATAATATTTACAAAATTCAGCCAAAAGTTCATCAAATATACAAGACATTCAAAGTTCATCACAAAACATATATAAAAACATACCACCACTCGCCTCAATCATCAGCACCGTTAGATCCCTATGATGGCGGCATATTCGTCCCGTGCTCTGCCCAATAAGCAACAATCGCCTCGTCTAGTTGCTGCTTCAATCCAGTCTTCCTCCAATCGTTCAACTCGGCGACTTGTGCTTGCAAGGTCGCTATTGTTTCTTGAGCCTGTTGTTTATGGTAAGCGGCTTGCGTCGCTGCTTGTATATTAATAAATTCATAGTTATAGTTTATACGTAATATTCAATAAAATTTATAAACTGGTTAATGAATTAATTGAATTCAATAAATATTACCGCTTGATTGCCATATCCATACTGTCTATTTCTGGTCGGCAGGTCGGTAATACGAGCGAATATCCTGTCCATCTCCTCAACGGTCAACTGCTCCCTGCCAGACTCTGCAAGCACGCGAGCAATCTCCTGATCTCATCCCTCCTGTGTTTAGAAATATAATTTTGAGAAGATGAATATTCATTGTATTGTTAAATAAGAGAAAAATTATAGTCTTTATACCCGGATATTCGCTGATTTGGCATCTGACCATTCATATGTCACCACGCCATCTTCATCTGTATGCTCGACGGCGTTTGTTCAAGTGAAGACGTCCAAATGAGACAGTGCAACACCACCTCTCTCCCTCGTCTGAAATTAGATATGATTGAAGAATGTATATACATACACATATATACATATATATAACTAAACAATGTTATAAGTAAATTACAAATAACAATTTTTATATTTACCATTTCTTCTCTATATTGCTGAAAAGACTTGGATCCACCGTGGTGTGTTGCAGGATTCCTAAACCTGTTTGCGGAGTTCCTCGATGCTACCGCCTGTATAATTTAACTATTATATAAACATTAAACGAATTATAATTATAGACATATGAAAGTAGAAAGTTTACCTTCGCGTCTTCGCTTTTCCAATATTGCACAAACCGTGCGTACAAATTTTCACTCATCCAGTTTGATCTTTTACCGGCTTCTTTCATCTTGGAGAGCGTACCTCTATAGTATTTTCTCATCTTCCTCTCGCAGTGCGTCCTGAACGTCCCGAGATCTTCGGGATCCACAATAAAGGACGCCTGCACGTTGAAATTTAAATGAATTATATAAATTGAATATTAATTTTCAAAGATCAAATATGCCAATATCGAATTAATTAGAATTTTATACTTGCCTGGAGGTCAGCCCATACGACATCTCTGATATAAAGTGGGATCATATCTCACTGCTCCCACAAGTCCGTCATCCTACTACGGTAGCTGTTGCGAGACATAGATAGAATGGATTCGGACGGCTGTAAATCGAAACCCCTGAATACATTTTGATATTGTCAGTTAGTAAATCTTTTCTATTCCTATACGCATATAGACTTTGCATTTGAAGTTTTATGTGATTATTATCATATTTTCTAATCTACCAAAGCCTTTTGGGACTAAAGGCTTTGTTGCTGTTTTATTTTCATTTAAATTATTTATATTAATTAAAGATAGACTAAAATAAGTAAGAAGTTTATTTATAAATTATTTCCTTTAAATCATTTATATTAAGATGTTTATTGCATATAAAACAATAAACATCCAAATAGTCGCTTCACCTAGGCGTAAAAAATAAACGGTAGCGTATCGAGGCGATACACCCTTCGTATAATATCGGCACAGTCCGAATGGACCGCCTACTGAGACTTTTCAGGTATAAATACCCAAACACATGGCGCACAGGCCAGTCAAACAACACTTGACGACCAAGTGGTCCTCACTTAATTCAAATACAAGGCGCACAGGCCAGTCAAACAACACTCGACGACCAAGTCGTCCTCACTCAATCCAAATATAAAATATAAGGGATCGATCGAGAATAAAATTCAAATTCACACTTTCACATTTTCAATTCCCAATTCACACTTTCACACTTTCAAATTCTAAATACCTACACCCAATTATTCCTAATTCACACTTTCAAATTCAAAAATTTCATACTAAAAATAACCTAATACACTAAATTAGCAATACCTACACCCAATTATCATCACAATAATGTACATTTAAACCTAATTAAACAATTTAATTCAAAATTAGGGTTTATAAAATTACCAAATTCAAGCAGAAGAGGAGATTTCAGCGAGTTTCGGTGAGTTCTATGCTTCTACGGCGACGACGAGGGAGGGTGACGACTGGAGAGGGTCAGAATCGGTGATGGGGAAGAAAAAATCGTTTTTTATTAAGGAAAGAAAGTGAAGAAGAAGATCTCGGCTGAAACCTGTATACTCGATATGGAGTCGGCTGGCGTCGACTGACGTCGATCCGATTAGTGACGGCTTGAGTCGTTTAGGGTCGGCCCGTATATATATATTTCAAATTCTTTTTTACAACTATTTCGTTTAAAAAAATAAAAAACACCACTACAATATAAAAATAAAATAAAATTGACATTTATTATTATTATTATTGACCCAATGACGGGTCATGATAGGTTAAATTGGTATTTTCGATGATATATGTTTGTATAATTCGAAAATTTTCGTTGTTGAAAATCTAACTCGCACGACCAATCAATGCAACTTTTAGTCGATCTGTTATACAAATTCGATAAAGGTGGTTATATGTAACACTTTAAAGAATTTAAATAATTTTTTAAACCGTTGGGTAATCAATTATGAATTTTTAAATGTATTTGGTATAATAAAATTATATAAAATAAAGCATGCGACATAAAAATAAATTCTTTGAATCTTATATCGATCTAAGGTATTTTGGACATGTTTCGAGGATATGATTTAAAAATAAACGAATCTGGAGTGTCGATCTTGAATTTCAAATTTATGGCCGATCGTGGACTTTCGGACAAAAAACCCTTCGTTCGAAGGCCGAACGACCTTCAAACGAGACCAAATTTGAATCAGTGATGCTTTATAGTGTTTTAATCGAATTCGTACGGTTGGATTTGCAAAAAAATCATCGAAAATCGAAAATAAAAGTATCCAAGAAATATGTCATTTTGTAGGAGTTAGCTATAACACTTATGTCATTTTATTTTCGATGATTTTTTTGCGAATCCAACCGTACGGATTCGATTAAAACACTATAAAGCATCGCTGGTTCAAATTTGGTCTCGTCTGAAGGTCGTTCGGCCTTCGAACGAAGGGTTTTTTATCCGAAAGTCCACGAACGGCCATACGTTTGAAATTCAAGATCGACACCTCAGATTCGTGTATTTTTAAACCATATTCTGCAAATATGTCCAAAATACCTTAGATCGATATACGATTCAAAGAATTTATTTTTACGCCGCATATTTTATTTTATATAATTTTATTATACCAAATACATTTAAAAATTCATAATTGATTACTTAACGATTTAAATAATTATTTTAATTCTTGAAAATGTTACATATAACCACCTTTATCGAATTTGTATAACGGATTGACTAAAAGTTGCATCGAATTGTTGTGCGAGTTAGATTTTCAACAACGATAACTTTTCGAATTACACGAACATATATAATCGAAAATACCAATTTAACCTATCACGACTCTTAATTGGGTAAGTATTAACAATTATACATGTCAATTTTATTTTTTTGCCCATTTTAGTAGTGTTTTTTATTTTTTCAAACGAAATATGTGAATATAAGAATTAGATTGGGAGAATAATTAAATAGTCGACGCTAGCCGACTCGAGCCGTTGCAGGCCGTCCCCAGCCGACGCTAAAATATTTTAGTAGCGATGCCTGCATAAGCAATGCCTGCCTAGTTATACTGGAGAAATGATTTTATTGCGATATATTGTTTACCTATGTCAATAAGTGAATGAGATTATCCGCTAAATCATTTTTCTGATATATGAAATCCTGTTTAGTTGATTCCTTCTGTTTCACTTTTTACAAGTCCACCCCTTTTGTAGTACATGTAGCTTTCAGATTTGCATGCTTCATTTTGTAGTACATGTATCACTTTTGTCAATTTACGGCACGGTTTACTTCGCTTTGTTGGTTTATTATTTTTGCATGTACAGTGTTATTCTTTAATCACATAGACATCGACTGTAAATGCTTAGAAGCTACACATGGAGCATTATGTGGAATTACACTAGTAAGCCAAAATTTTCTTACCCACAAAAATGGGCCTGTGTTAGGACTTATGTACAACCACTAGATCCATGAGGCAAATGAATTAATGAATCAGAATCGTGAATGCCGATTTAGTACTTTGATGCACTTGATTTATTATACCTATATGTTATATTATACAAGTTTTGTTTCTTTGCCTTTGTTAACTGGTTCCTTGCTTATTCTCTTATTGATGTATTTTCCACAAACTCGTATGTTTTGTTATCTACCTCTGTTTATTCATACGAATGGATAATGATAATCTGTTAAAAGTTCAATTTGGCATTGTCATTGTAATTTGTCACTGGGTTGCAGCTTAAAATATACGTTTTTGAATAGCAAAAAGCTAAGAAAACTGGAAAAGTATATCATCAAAATGACAAATGATTAAATCTTCAAATGTTGATAAAGCTGTATGAATCTTATGTCAATAGTTTTTTTAAGTAGTCATGAAATGGATGGATGAACTTCTTGCCACCCATGATTCATTGATTTATAAGTTAATTTGTTAGGTTGTTGTTAGTTCATTTATTTATGAAAAAGCTTTATTTTAAATAGCTTTGGATTGAAAATTTGTAATAGCTCCATTTTAACCAACTTTTTCAAACCTCAGTAACTTTTTTTAAAGATTAAAAGAGTAACATAATTTAATTTTAATATGTTATTAGATGGCAGTTAATATGACAAAAAAAATAAGACAATAGGAATCAGATGAGAAATAGAAACCGGTGCTTATAATAGAAGGGTGAAACAACGTCAAGTTGCAATATCTACTGTTAGAATTTTGACGACATTATATGGAGAATTGAAGAAGTCGGAAGTAGCTTGATAACGGTGAAAACACTTCACAAATCGAAGCTAGGAGGAGGAATATATGGCGAAGAAGGTGGACTGTTGCTGGAGCAACATGTGACCGACGTATGTCAAGATGTCTCAAAGTGACAGTCGTTTGAGCTCAGGGTTTTGTAACCCGAGATTTGTGATAGGCGTCTGTCATCTTGTGAAAGATGTCTGAGAGCAGGGGAACTTGTTTCCCGAATCGTCTTATGGACATCTGTCATCTTAGAACATACGTCTGAGCCGACATGTGTTGCATTCTTGTTTGGACCGATTGGAATGATTTGTGAAGGCTTCAAAGGGCATTTTGGAAATTTGCTAGATTTTCTGCTCTTCTATATAAGCTATTTTTAGGATTCAAAGAAAATAGATCAAGGGTTTTATCCATCATTAACTAAGGTTTAACAAAACCTAGTTTTCTTCAATTCTCTTCTCTACAAATCTATTTTGTTTGAATATTAATCATTATAATCAATCTTTTGTACTCTTGTCATTGGTAGTAATAAAGCCTCTTCCACAAAGTGAATGTACACTAACAAGACGTTAGTGTAACAACTATAAATCGATGTGTGATTTATTTTATCGCTATTGCTTTGTTTCTTTATTGCTTGCTTGGTGATTGTGATTGTTTTTGGATTGGACTGAAATTTGAATTGAGATACTGATTGGTTGTTATTGCACTTCTGACCACAATCTCGTTTTCCGCTGTGTTTTGAGGTTTTGATTTGAGTGGTCTTAATTTAGAATTTCTACAACATTTGGTAACGGAGCTTTGGAGTTACTAGGCCTGTAGAAATGTCAGAATCGGATAATACATCGGGTAGTCAATAAATGGTTAGTCCAAGTGGTGTAGCGCTGTATGTGTGTGGATCGTACGTAGCTTCGGGATCACAATTAGTTATAAACAAGTGGAATGACGATAATGATTTTGAAAAATGGCAATGGAAGATGAAAGAGGTTCTTAGGCGGAATCAAGTGCATCGAGTAGTGCTTGATACATATTTGCTGCCGGCGGACATCTCGGATGTGGAGAGTGAGGAAATGAAAGATTGAGCATTCACTGTACTTCAACTTGCTATGGAGGAGAATGTTATCACCGAAATTAGCGGTGAGACTACTGCTAAGGGTATGTGGAAAAAATTAGAGGAGTTGTATATGAAGAAGCCACTAACTAATTGTTTGATCTTATTGCGAATATTCTTTACCTATAAGATGGAGAGTACTTCGTTAAAGACTTACTTGAATCTCTTTGATGATTTGCTAAAGAAGAAGGCGGTATGTTAACGATAAAAATTGGTTTAACGCTAACACCTGGTGTATCTCGTGATGAAATGAAAGCACCACCCGTTTGCACGGGAATCAAAGTAAAAAGAAAATAGCAGAAAAAGTAAAAGAGACAGATTTTTATAGTGGTTCGGCTTCTAATAAGACTACATCCACTTTACATCCTCCATTATGTTTTTCGAGCACACTTTACAAGATTACAACACTTTTACAACACGATCTCTTGATCACAACACTTTTACAACACGATCTTACAATTACAACACGATCAGAGAAAGAAGTTTGAACTTTGATGATGAATTGCTCTTTGGATTCATGGTTAATGAAGTCAATCTCTTGATGAAGATTCTTCAGTGTTTGAAGTGTTTGGAGAGTCGAGAAATCAGCAGAGTATATGCGCCTTCAAATCCAAAAAGTCCCCCCCCCCCAAATGTGGAGTTGGTGGAGTATTTATAGGTGAAAATCAGGTCTAGGTCGGTTGGAGCGACCTATGGTGGGTCGTAGGTCGTTGGCGACCTAGTGGAGCGGCAGAAGAAGGAAGGCGATCTAAGAGATAACGACATTAGAATGTATGGCCTGGAGCGACCTAAAAAGGCGGGGTATGCTTTAGGTCGCGAGCTACGAGTTAAGGTTAGGTCGCGGGCTACGGGTTAGAGTTAGGTCGCGGGCTACCTAACTTGGAGGGATAGATTGCTAACTCGTGAAGTCTTAGGTCGCTAAGTTTTTAGGTCGCGAACTGTTTAGGTCGTCCCACTTTTAGGTCGTGACTTCCTGTGAGTTGTTAACTTGTTTAGTTTTAGGTCGTTGGACCACTGGGTTACTTTACGCCTTAAGTCGCTGAGCCGCTTAGGTCGGCAGGAAGTAGGTCGCTGAGACCTGAGAATGTTTGGTCGCTGGAAACCTTAACTCGTTAAGTCGGATACATGGCTAAGTCGCTAGGTCGTGGACTTTTTAGGTCGCTAACTCGCTGCATTCTCTAGGTTGTTGGATACTCCATGCTCTAAGTTGCATACCGTTTTGGACGGGGCGTTGCCCCGCACCCCGCACCCCGCCGGGGGCGATGCCCCCGGGACCCCTGCGACCTGATCGGGCAGGTCGATCACCGTAGCGGTGGCGTTGCCCCCGCTCCCCCACCTTGGGGGGTTGGCACCCCCCCGGACCCCTGCGACCTGACCGGTCAGTTCAAACACCGTGGCGGTGGCGTTGCCCCCGCACCCCCACTTTGGGGGGTTGACACCCTCCCTGGACCCCCCTCCGTAGGGGATCTTAGATGAGAAATCTTTCAACAGAACTTGCCTTATTGAGATGCTGAGTTGACCAATCTTTGAGACGAGCTATCTTTGGTTTTCTCGGTCGATCTTTTGATATCACGGCCTTGCTGAAAAAGGCGGGATAACATTTGCCCCCCAAAACATGCCTTGTGGTAGGAAGGTGTGTTTTGTAATGCCAGAATCTGGACGTTCATATCTTGTTGATAACCTGTAAAGGAATTGACAGTTTCATATGGCCCCAAATGATGATCGTTCGGGATTGATCTATTTGGGATGAAGCGCGGCCGTTCATGGTCAAGCGCTTTACTTCAAATGACGACCTTTCGTGGTCGAGTCATTTGAGGTGAAGTGCGGCCCTATGCGGTCAAGCGTCTAAATCCATGCGACGATCGTTCAGGATCGGGTCATTTGTGGCGAAATGCAATCATTCATGGTCAAGCGCTTTACTTCGAATGACGACCATTCGGGGTCGAGCCACTCATGGTAAAGTGCGGCCCTGCGCGATCAAAATGACAACCGTTCATGGTCAAGCGCTTTACTTCAAATGACGACCATTCGGGGTTGAGCCATTTGTGGTAAAGTGCGGCCCTGTGCGGCCTAATAGTAGAGCTTAACCGTTCATGGTCAAGCGCCTTACTTCAAATGACGACCATTTGGGGTCGAGTCATTTGTAGTAAAGCGCGGCCCTGAGCGATCAAGTGGTAAAGCGCGGCCGCTCGCGGTCAAGCGCTTAACTTCAAATGACGATCGTCCGGGATCGAGCCATTCGAGGTGAAGCACGACCGTCCGTGGTATGATGATCAGGATCAGGTGAAGTGAGTTGAAATGCAACCGTCAATAGTCAAGCGCTTTACTTCAAGTGACGATCGTTCGGGATCGAGTCATTTGAGGTGAAAATGCGACTGTTGGCGGTGTGAAGCGCGGCCGTTCATGGTCAAGCGCTTAACTTCAAACGACGACCATTCGTGATCGAGTCATTTGAAGTCAAGTGCGGCCCTGCGCGGTCAAGCACTTAAATCTATGCGACGATCGCTTAGGATCGAGTTATGAATTGAAGCGCGGCCGACCACAGTCAAGCGACTGTTGGCGGTCAAGCACTTAAATCCATGAGTTTTTGACTGTTCAAAGTCGGGTGCCTGTTCATAGGACTTAATCATTGAGACTGTTCGAAGTCGGGTGCCTGTTCGTAGGGCTTGATGATGCCTGTTCGTAGGGCTTACACATTTCAAAATCATGAAAAATCAAATATTCAACTGAAAAATTGTCAAGTAGAAATGTCTGAAAAAGTCAAATCCAAACATTCGAAGCAAATCGTGAAAGCAACGTGGAATCAAATCCAAACATCGGAAGCAAATCATGAAAGCACAGTGGAGTTAAATCCAAACATCAGAGGCAAAACATGAAAGCAAAGTAGAGTCAAACTCAAACATCAGAAGCAAAACATGAAAGTCATGTAGAGTCAAACTCAATCGTCGGAAACAAATCATGAAAGCAATGTCAAACCTAGTCCAAACACAGAAGGCAAAGTAATCAGTCATCTGAAGTAAAATACAAAAGTAAAGTAGTCAACCATCAGAAGTAAAATTCAAAAGCAAAGAATTGACGTCCGAGTGCAAACATCTATATCAATATGATTTATAGTTGTATCAGAGCATGCCTGGGGATCGATCGTGGTCCCATACATGTGTGAACAACTTAATTGTGTTGATGTAGATTTTCCACTCATTCGTCATAACCTCAATTATTCGATGATAGGTCGGCGCTTTGATCCTGAGGCGTCTCCAGTTGGTGCAGGTGGTCGTTCTTGTTCCTCCGTTGCAGCCTTCTTTTTCACATATTGAGATAGCAAACCATCCCGGATATGCCCCTCAATTTCATCTTTCAAGTGTCTGTAGTCATTCGTGCTATGACCATTTAGCTCATGGAACAAGCAATACTTGTCCGACTTTTTCTCGTTGTTGGTTGGATCTCTCCTCAAAGGCTTTCGATAAGGAATTTGTCCTTTAGTGTCCTGATAGATTCGCTCCAAAGTCTCATTCAACTCTGTGTACGAAGTGAATCTTGATCCCCTTTGTTGTCGTGCTGATTTTTCATTGTTATCCTCAGCTTTTCGTTTACCTTTGCTAGTTTCTGCATCTTTCTTAGGAGGATTCCCACCTTTGACCACAAAAACATCGGTTTCTTGTCCTTCTTCTATATCAGCCTTTGCGTACTCTAACCGTAAGAACCCTTCGGCCTCATGGAAAAATTCTCCCAAATCCATAGGAGGATCTTTGGTCAATGAATTCTTGAACTCTGTGCCGTTAGCTATGCCCGACACGGCTGCCATCAGAACCATGGATGGATCTGGTCGATCCACCGATGCCGCAGCTGCGTTGAATCGCGTCAAGAAGCTCCTCAAAGATTCTCCGGTTCTTTGTTTTAGTACTGTCAAACTCATAACATTTTTGGGCCTCGTGATGTGGACCCTGAATTGCCTCATAAACCTCTCAATCAAATCATTCCACATTTCAATCGATCCATTTTCCAATTGTCTGAACCATAATGCCGCAATATCTGTCAAGTACGTCGGAAAGCACCGGGCCATAACTTCCTTTGATGCCCCCAGCACTTCCATATGCCTTATATACTTTGTCAGATGAACTGTAGGGTCCGTCCTTCCATTGTACATATCCAATGATGGTAGCTTAAAGTCTGGTGGGTTATTAGCTCGCCTGATTGTTACGGTAAAATGACTTCTATTGACATCCTCCAAGTCTTTGTTTATCAAACCACCTCTCATAGCCTTTTTGACCATTTCCGCTAATCTATCGTTATTTCTCAGTGACAGTCCTCGCCCTTGGCCTTCGTCTTGCCCCCCGAGTTTACGAGGGGACGGTGGAATCTGTTCTTCCGGTTGGGCTTCTGTTCCTCTTTGATTCCGCGCTCCAAGCTGCCCAATCTGATGAAACAAATTCTGGATCAAATCCTCTTGCCTTTTCATCATTGCCTCCATCTCCTCTCTTGTAACAAAGGCTGAAGTTTGGCTTGCTCTCGTAGAAGCCTCTTGACTTCCTTCATGCTGACTATTCTCTGATCTTTGTAGTCTACTCGATCGCCTTACCATAGTTCTTCGGATTTCTCGTACCCAACTCTTGATTATTCGAACGCCTGAGTTCAGTTCCCAGTGAAAGCACCAAAATAAAATGTTAACGATAAAAATTGGTTTAACGCTAACACGCGGTGTGTCTCGTGATGAAATGAAAGCACCACCCGTTTGCACGGGAATCAAAGTAAAAAGAAAATAGCAGAAAAGTAAAAGAGACAGAGATTTTTATAGTGGTTCGGCTTCTAATAAGCCTACATCCACTTTACATCCTCCATTATGTTTTTCGAGCACACTTTACAAGATTACAACACTTTTACAACACGATCTCTTGATCACAACACTTTTACAACACGATCTTACAATTACAACACGATCAGAGAAAGAAGTTTGAACTTTGATGATGAATTGCTCTTTGGATTCATGGTTAATGAAGTCAATCTCTTGATGAAGATTCTTCAGTGTTTGAAGTGTTTGGAGAGTCGAGAAATCAGCAGAGTATATGCGCCTTCAAATCCAAAAAGTCCCCCCCCCCCAAATGTGGAGTTGGTGGAGTATTTATAGGTGAAAATCAGGTCTAGGTCGGTTGGAGCGACCTATGGTGGGTCGTAGGTCGTTGGCGACCTAGTGGAGCGGCAGAAGAAGGAAGGCGACCTAAGAGATAACGGCATTAGAATGTATGGCCTGGAGCGACCTAAAAAGGCGGGGTATGCTTTAGGTCGCGAGCTACGAGTTAAGGTTAGGTCGCGGGCTACGGGTTAGAGTTAGGTCGCGAGCGACCTAACTTGGAGGGATAGATTGCTAACTCGTGAAGTCTTAGGTCGCTAAGTTTTTAGGTCGCGAACTGTTTAGGTCGTCCCACTTTTTGGTCGTGATATCTCTTGGGTCGCTGCATCCTTAGGTCGCGACTTCCTGTGAGTTGTTAACTCGTTTAGTTTTAGGTCGTTGGACCACTGGGTTACTTTACGCCTTAAGTCGTTGAGCCGCTTAGGTCGGCAGGAAGTAGGTCGCTGAGACCTGAGAATGTTAGGTCGCTGGAAACCTTAACTCGTTAAGTCGGATACATGGCTAAGTCACTAGGTCGTGGACTTTTTAGGTCGCTAACTCGCTGCATTCTCCAGGTTGTTGGATACTCCATGCTCTAAGTTGCATACCGTTTTGGACGGGGCGCTGCCCCCGGACCCCTACGACCTGACCGGGCAGGTCGATCACCGTAGCGGTGGCGTAGCCCCGCTTCCCCACCTTGGTGGGTTGGCACC
Source organism: Allium cepa (assembly GCA_030765085.1). Lineage (NCBI taxonomy): Eukaryota > Viridiplantae > Streptophyta > Magnoliopsida > Asparagales > Amaryllidaceae > Allium > Allium cepa. The sequence continues at coordinate 570,252,129 of CM060937.1, read as the reverse complement.
CCCCTGGACCCCTGTGACCTGACCGGTCAGGTCAAATAACGTAGCGGTGGCGTTGCCCCCGCACCCCTACTTTGGGGGGTTGGCACCCCCCCGAACCCCCCATCCGTAGGGGATCTTAGATGAGAAATCTTTCAACAGAACTTGCCTCATTGAGATGCTGAGTTGACCAATATTTGAGACGAGCTATCTTTGGTTTTCTCGGTTGATCTTTTGATATCACGGACTTGCTGAAAATGGCGGGATAACACGGTAGATTTGAATATTGAGGAAGAAAAAAAGGCAATGATATTGTTATGTTCGTTGCCGGACCGTTATACGGGTTTCTCAAATAGTTTGATCTATAGCCGTGATACTTTGACTTTTGGTGATGTCAAAACAGGTCTTCTTAATGAGGAGTTGAGCAATCAAATGATGGAGTTAGGTGATAGAAGTAGTATGCTAGTGGTGGTCACAGTTTGTTTGTGGAAAAGGAGGGATATGAGAAGAAAGGGAATCAGGGGCGTTCTAAATCAAGAAACCCCAAAATGGAGAGAAAAGTCAAAGGAAAGAAATGACAAGTGCTTTATTTGTAAGAAAGCCGATCATTGAAAGAATGAGTGTTCGGACAAGGAGAAGACAATTAAGGAAGTAACATCTTCATCCATTATGGTGGAGAGTGGAGTCGGTGAGGGAGACATAGATGTTTTGACGGCATAACATCAGATGTTTCGGGTAGCTAATGTGCGCTTGATTCGGGGGCATCTTATCATATGACGTCGAATAGGAATTGCGACAAAGAAGGAAATTCGATTGTTATGGGTAATGGTGTTATTTGCAACCCGAAAGTCATTGGTTTTATGTAAATTCGGATGTCTGACGTAGTGGTTCATACTCTCACTAACATACACTATGTTCTGAGACTTCGAAAGTCTTTTTATCTTTTTTGGGCAGCTGGATTCTTTAAAATGTAAGATCACTATTGAGAGTGATAGCTTGCAAATTTCGAAGGGTGCACTTATGGTGACAAAGGGTGCTAGGAATCATGGAGTTTATTTGCTTCAAGGGTGTTGATAGTTCTCATGGCTTGGATGACACTAGATTGTGTCATTTGAGTTTAGGTCATGTCTTGGAGAGGAGTTTGGATATTCTTCGAAAGAGAGAGATGATCGATGGAGAGAGTTTCAACGAGTTTGAATTTTGTAAGGAATGTGTCATGGGAAAGCAAACTAAAGTATCATTCGTTAAGGGAAAACATGATTCGAGAAATATTATTGAAAATGTGCACACGGATGTCTGGGGACAAACACCGGTAGCTTCTTTGGGAGGAGCTCACTATTATATTTCTTTTATTGATGACTTCTCTCGGAAAGTATGGGTGTATGTAATGAAGACCAGGTAAGAGGCATTTGCAAAGTTCAACACATGGAAGACTCTTGTTGAGAATGAGAGTGGTAAGTCTTTGAAGTAACTAAGGCCGACAATGGCGAAGAGTATGTTTTCGGAGAGTTCTTGGAGTTTTGCAAGCATCATGGTATTCATAGGCATTTTACTACATCGAAAGATCCGTAGTCAAATGGTGTTGCAGAGAGAATGAACCATGCTCTACTTGAAAAAGTTGGATGCTTGAGATTGACATCAGTTTTGTCTTAAGAAGTTTGGGCTAAAGCGTTGTCAACCGCGGTGCATACTGTTAATCAAATTCCATGTTCGGCTATTGGTAAGAAAATTCTGAAGGAAGTGTGGAAGGGAAAGAGCATTGACTTGAGTTATCTTTGTGTGTTTGGTAGTTCAATTTATGTGCATGATCCAAGAAATGATAAGCTTAAGGCTAGAGCTTTCAACAGGATTTTTCTTGGTTATACGGACGGTATAAAAGGCTATCGGATGTGGAATATGGAAATGAAGAAGGTTGTGAATTCTCGTTATGTTACTTTTAATGAGTCGACTTTATTCAAGGAGAATGAGAGCTCATCAGATGTTTCAGATTTGGTTCATGGTGAATCAAAGGAGAATGAAGTTGTTTCCATCTTTCGTTCAATGAGTAGAGTAGTTGAAGAAGCTTGTGAGGAGAAAACGTTTGATGTTACATCACATAGTCTACAGGCTGCCTCTAGTTGTGTTGGTGATGTACATGATTCTAGAAGGGATTCGGTTCAAGGTGGAGCCGAAAGGAGTTTGGATGATATTATTGCTACTCGGGTGGGTCGACATGCTATAAAGCCGTCCGATAGAGATGGTGATTGGAACTATCTTAGCTTTTTTGATAATTTGGACTATGTTCCTCATGCAGTCCAAGAAGAGCCGATGGACCTTGATGATGTCATAGATTCGAGTGATAGCTTGAAATGGATTTGTTTAATGGAGGAAAAGATGCAATCGTTGATGAAGAATCAAACTTGAGATTTGGTTCCATTTTCTGAAGAAAACCGTGGTATAGGATGCAAATGGATATACAAGACGAATGACGATGAAAGATACAAAGCTAGATTAGTGACTAAAGAGTTTGCATAAAGGAAGGGTTCGCACCGGTTGTGAGACATATTTCAATCCGGATATTATTTGGCATAGTTGCTATTCACGACTTGAAGTTGGAGCAACTTGATGTGAAAAATGTCTTCTTGCATGGTGACTTGGATGAGAACATCTACATGGAGCAACCGGAAGGTTTTGTTTTAGATGATAAGTCAAATTTGGTTTGCAAGTTAAAGAAATTACATATGGTTTGAAACAACCACTTAGACGATGGTATAAGAAATTTGACCATTTTATACTTGAAAATGGTTTTAATAGAAGTATCAAGGGTGCTTGTGTTTATTTTGAGATGTTAAAAATGATTGTTGGATGTATTTACTCTCGTATGTTGACGACATGCTCATTGCTTCAAAAGATAAAAAGGAAATCAACAAGTCAAAACCGATTAAATCGGAATTCGAGATGAAGGATCGTGGAGAAGCAACGAGGATATTGGACATGAAAATAGAAAGGGATTGAAAACGTTTTGAGTTGGAATTGACTCAAAAGGAGTATATAGAGAAAGTGCTCTATCGGTTTAGCATGAAGAATGCAAAAGCGTCAAATACACCTTTACCTTTACATGTGAAGCTTTCGATTAAGGGATCATCTAACTTGAAGAAAGACAAGGCTTATATAGCAAAAGTGTCATATGCTATTGTGAATGGAAGTTTAAAGTATGTTATGGTGTGTACAGGGTCTGATATTGCAAGTGCCGTCGGGATGATTAATTGGTATATGACTGCTCCGAGGAAAGCGCATTGAAAAACTGTGAAGGTTATTTTGAGATACCTTAGAGGTATATCATCTCATGGTCTTTTTTTTTGCGGTAGTGAAGGGATGACTTGTAAGTTGGTTGGTTATTGTGATTCGGACTACGCCGGAGATTGGGATCAAAGAAATCAACTTTCGGATATGTTTTCACACTTGATGGTACAGCCATAAGTTGGAGATCGAGATTGCAAATCGTAGTTGCTTTATCCACTACGAAGGCAGAGTTGATAGCCGCGGTGGAGACGGCAAATGAGACACTTTATTTGAGGCTATTGTTGTGTGATTTGAGATTTGAACATGATAGTACCGATATTCAATGTGATAGCCAAAGTGTTATTCACTTGGCAGAGAATTTGACTTTTAGCTCACAGACTAATCATATTGAATGAGAGAGCCATTTTTAATAGCCATAGATGAAGATAAATAAGTATATTTTTGAAAACTATACACAAAGGATAACGCGACGGATATGTTCACCAAGGCATCGCCGGTTGGGAAGTTCGAGCATTGCTCGAACTTGGTGGTTTGTTGAAGTGTTAGATGCCACGGGGCGTTGAAGGAGGAGCTTAGTTATAGATGATGAAGATTATCGATGTGAGATTGAGGTTCCATCTTCTTGGTGAGTACTAGTTTACACTCCATAATGCTTTGTCTTTTGGTGAGACAGTTTTGGATTTGTGTGCTTCCAATACTTCGTTAGCGGGTGGAGACTTTGCCTGAGCTCGTTGATGAAGTGTAATGAGCGGTGGTTTTGCCAGAGCTCATCGGGAAATCATTCGAGCTTATTTGGTCGAAGGTAGAAATGGGGATAGTTTGGCATTATCGGTTCTTAGTATTGGAGATGGATGTAGTGTCGAGATGGAGTGCTGAATTTTGGCGACACTGTATGGAGAATTGAAGAGGTCAGAAGTAGCTGGATAACGGTGAAAACGGTTCGCAAATCGGAGCTCGAAGGAGGAAGATATGGGGAAGAAGGTAGAGTGCCGCCGAGCAACATGTGACAGACGTCTATCACAAACGTCTGAGCTCAGGGTTTTGTTAATCTGAGATTTGTGACAGACGTCTGAGAGCAGAGAAACTTGTTTCCTGAATTTTTTGACAGACGTCTGTCATCTTGGGACAGACGTCCGAGCCGACGTATGCTGCATATCTTGCCCGAGCCGATTGTAATGTTTTGTGAAGGCTTCAAAGGGCATTTCGGGAATTTTTCTAGGTTTTCTACTTTTCTATATAAGCTATTTTCAGGATTCGAAGCAAATAGTTTTGGGTTTTATCCTCCATTAATAAGGGTTTTGCAAAACCTATTTTTTGTCCATTCTCTTCTCCATAAATTTATTCCATTTGAATATTATTTATTGTAATCAATCTATTGTACTCTTCTTATTGACATTAATAAATGCTTCATCACAAAGTGGATGTACACTAATAAGACGTCAGTGGAACTACTATAAATCAGTGTGTGATTTATTTTATCGCTATTGCTTTATTTCTCTATTGCTTGTTTGGTGATTGTGATTGTTTTTGAATTGTATTGAAATTTGGATTGATATATTGATTGGTTGTTTTTGCACTTCTTACCACGATCTCGTTTTCCATTGTTTTGGGGTTTTGATTTGAGTGGTCTCGAGCTAGAATTACCACAACATCTACATCATTAGTCGGTTCAGTTTCTAAGCTATTCAATGCAAAAACACAAAAATCAATTGGTTCCGAGCTATATCTTACACACACTTCTCACAAAAAATAGTATCTGTGGTTTATAGGTACCAATGGTTGAAGTGGACAAGCACAACTTAATTCCCCTCAGGAATTTACCTGTCTGCCGAGTTCTCCTAAGTATATTCAAAAAAATAAAACATGGAAGTCATGAAGTTCATATCAATGAAGATGTTTATGTGAATGAAATTGTTGACGAAGAAGCAAACAATGACGATCACGAAGAGCATGTGAACGAAGAAAGTATGCTTGATTTGAACAAAGATGTTGATGTAGATCATGATTCGGGTTTATGGGCACCCATGACCTATGATCCGTCTATGGTTGCTTTCGTGGAGAGAAGTGTTTCTAAATTGAAATTGATTAAAAACCATTTTCGAACTACCATGTCACAAGAACGACTGAATGGACTAACAATGATCACAACTGGAAGTGAGTTTTCAGAGAAGTTTAATTATGACAATTGATTGAAGAATTTGCTACAAAATATGCAAAAAGAAACATTTTTCTTTGAACTATTTTTTTTTTTTTTTACCTTTTGATGTTTTTGAATTGAATGTTGTAGCTTACTCTATGTAGTGCCTTTTGAATGGAATGCGAAATTTTTTGTATGTTACATTATGTTATCTTATACCTAATATAAAAAAAAATGTTGAAATTTTATATAGCAGTGGGCAACAAAATCGAATATGGCTTGGCCAACAAATTCTTTGTACTGGCACTGGTTGCGGTGGAAGCAAATTCTTCAATTCTTAGAAAGCGGAAGTCAACCAATAGAAAATCAAATAAAAAACCCAACAAAAAGCTGAACCTATAGCAAAATCACAGAAGCCTACTCAAAGGATGCAGAAACTGTATAAAAAGAGTGCCAGAGCATATACAACTCTGATGAAGAAGAAGACAGAGATGAGGAAATTGAAGCAAAAGAACAATATGGGGAGGTGGAAGAAGATTCTAGCGACCAAGAGTACAAAAATCACGATCTTGATGAACGTGAAGAGAAGGCCGATATGCAGCTATTACTAAGTTTCTGGAAGGATGCAACACTTTTTTAAGTTGCATTCCTGAAGATGATGAAGAAGCCTGTTCCTAATGATTCTTTGGTAAAGCTTTATTTCTACTAGTGTCAGCGATTAGTACAGTACCATAAATTTCTGTTTTTATTTAAGGGTCCAATTCTATCAGCGCATAAAAAGCTTGTAGCTGAAAAACTGCTTGAAGAGAAAATGTACATATAGCAATGAAGAAAAAGAAGGACAAACTATTGGTTTGTGTTCACTACAATCTTCTGTTTATTTTTTACTACAATCTTTTGGTGGCTTGAAGAATTCATAACATTGTTTTTCTCCTCTTGTTTTCTAATTTACGTTCAATAGGCTGGATAAAAGTCACATGTAAAACTTGATAGTTTTGTGAATGCAAAGGAGAAGGAGATCATTTAAATAGCTACCAGAGGAGGTATTTCTTTTATTATGCAGTTCTACAATACATATCAGATTAATAAAATTGTACTAATGCCTTGGTTGATTACTTGTGATTTTGGAAATTTCAGTGGTCAAGTTTTTCAATCAGGTATTTCTTCACACTATGAATGTTTCCATTTTCTATTTAGTTTTGAGTTTAACAATTTCTTTTAGTTTACCTGAATTCAGTTATTTATAATCACCATTATTATGTCACGTCATATCATAATCTATGATTTTTATCACAGGGGGACAAAGTGCAATATTCCCAGAAAGGTTTGAATGTATCTATGATGGAAAGGGTGAGACAATGGTTAAATTTCTATCATGTCTAGTTTATTACTAGTCCTAGTTGTTTGCACAAGCAGCACATTTTATGTTTATTGATTTTAGATTATATGTTGCATGTGAGATGCCCAGTCAAATACGCCATAAAATTTGGTGACTATGCATGTTCTCGACTTTTAACCTGTAATAAGAAATAATGTTGCTTGAAAAAAAGTTTGAACTTCTTTGCTGAAAATTAATGTGAAAACTTATCTTAAATGCCCAAAATGTTCCACGAGCTTAATATTAATTTCAAACAATTTTGGTTTACCAACTTGATAATCTGCCATCCATTTTCCTGATCTGTTCTTCGCTGGTAGGCTAAGGTAACATGATGTTGGCTATACCTATAGTTATATGACTAAGCTGGCTTTTGTGTTCTTTTTATGTCATGATGTTCATGATGATGAAGAAGAGCATACTTTTTTTTTATTCATAATCATACAATATATGACTTGAGATTTTTTAATCGCATTTTGAATGTAACTCATGCTTTTTTTCTTCCAGTATTTATTTTAACAATCTTTGAATACAAGTCAGACTTTTCTTTGGTATTTATGCAATATAAAAATATATAAGTATGCACTGAAGAATTGTTTGTGAATGATTTCATTTTGGATACAGTACAACCAATGGGTTCCTATCCTATGGATTTACCTTGGTATAAAAAGATATGAAATAAATAAATCTTACGATATGTTTGGTTTCATTTTGAGTTATACATTTCCAACATACATTGTAAAATATGAAAAGAGTGAAGGAGGAGATTTAAAATCTAAGCCATCACGATGATGAAGAGTGTATGGATTTGACCTTTCATGCGTATAAGTCAAGAAAGTGGTTTTAGCTCTACCATTATTGTCTCTTCTACTGCATGCGATAAAACATTATCCTCATCAAAAATAGCTACACAAAAAAAATTGCACTGAAAAAATTGGAAACAGAATGAATTGAACAGACCACTTTCTTCAAAATTACCTTCTGCCCATGTCAGCCATCTTATTTTTCAATTTGTCTCACCTTTTATAGTCTGTTTTGTCATGTTTTTATTTCGTTTTATTTGTTGATCGTCAAATTACAACTGGATCTGACTTCTTTTATCGTTGTTTTGACCAAACCAGTTTTGATAGTTTCTTTCCTTTTGACCATAGCCAGAACCAAAACGACGGCGTTTGGAAATTTGGGGTTCTCCTTGGAACCTCAGACCTTGATATAAGTAACGTACCTCGATCAGCATTTAGAGATAGCCTTAATAGTCTAGTTATAGTGTGTGTATATAAATAGAATAACATCGGTTATAGGGTTTAACAAACACATATAGCGATCCTCTGTATAATACCAAATACATCACAGCCATCCTTCTCAACGGCTGTGATCTTTTCATTTTTTTGTTTTTGGATTATGGGCCTGCGTAGACAGCCCACTATACTTTGTATAAATACGTTACTATTCTGCAACTGAATTAGAATGTAATAATACAATTTCAATCTCAATAAAGAAAGTTGCATTTCTATCAAAATTCTAACTTGGTATCAGAGCTATTTCAATGCCCAACGGCAAGAAAAATATATTTTGATTATTCCCTCAGAAAATTTTCATCATCGGAGATTATAACCCTCTCATGATCAAAGTATCTATTCTTTCTCTCTGCCTCGCTTGAAAAACTCAAAGAGCCAGGCTGCAGAAAACTTTCAGTTCTTGTTGAACATCATTAAGTCAAGTGATAACCCCTGTTATTACTGCAGTGTGAAATTTATCAAGATTTCAGTTCTTGATAAACAACACAAACAATGATCTTTTCTTAATTCAGATATCAGTTCTTGATTGCAATTCATCTTCATATGCTCTATCAGTCACTATAATCATGGCTGGAGATGAAGAAAACTCAGCTACCACCTCTTCAACCACCAGAAATACCAGTAGCAATCAAATATCTAATTTGCAAACTATCAAACCAAAATGACACTTAGCAGTGCAACTGGATGAGGATAACTACTTACTATGGAAATATCAAATTGAAACAGCCATCAGAGGTTATGGTTTAGATGAGTATATCAATGGTATGATAACCATTCCACCTATAATGGTTAAGGATGACAAAGACAATATGATACCCAATACTGAATATTCAAACTATTTGAAACAAGTGTCTTCTCGCTTCCTGGATAATGTCATCTGTAAATGTGAGTATTTTATCTCAAATAGTTGGCTGCAAATCATCAAATGAAATATGGGAAGCCATAGAAAGAATCTTTAACTCTCAAACAGCTGCAAGAGTGATGCACTACAGAAAGCAATTTCAAAATCTGAAGAAAGAAAATATGAAGAATATCTCACCAAAGCAAAGAACTACTGTGATAACCTTGCTTCTGCTGGACACAGAGTTTCAGAATCTGAACAAATATTAACAATCTTAAATGGTCTGGATGAAAACTATGAATCTCTAATCACAGTTCTATCATCACAGAGAACTTTACCAGATATGCAGTATGTCCACTCTACCCTTCTATCTCAAGAAGGAAGAATTGAACAAAAGAAGACTATCAATACAGACTACTCAGTAAACTTTACTACCAATTTCAAGGGAAAGGGTCAAGACAGAACTCAAACAAATCAAAGAGGTGGTCAAAATATTAGAGGCAGAGGAAGAGGAAGATGGACTGGCAATAACAGAGTCAAGTGTCAAATATGTGAAAAACCAGGGCATATTGCTTCCAAGTGCTACTTCAGATTTGACCAAAATTTTATCATACAGTCAAACAATACTCAAAGAAATCACAATCTAAATGTCAATCTTACTCAACAAAAGAAAGAAATCAAGGCAGTCGGTCAAAGAATCAAAATGAATCAGACAATCAAATCAAAAATGATGACATACTACATGAAGATTGGTATGCAGATTCTGGGGCAACTAATCATGTGACAAGCAACCTAGAGAATCTCCATCTTGGAAACAATGAATACAAAGGTACGCAATCTATTTATATTGGTAATGGTAGTTCTCTAAAAATCACACACACTGGCAATGCCAAACTTAATAGCAAAAGAGAGTTGCACTTAAATAATCTTCTTAGAGTTCCTCAAATCAAAAAGAATCTAATAAGTGTTTCTCAATTTGCTAAAGACAATCAAGTTTATTTTGAGTTTTACCCAAAATTCTGTCTACTCAAAGACTTACTGAATAAGAACACTCTTTTACAGGGTAAAATGCAAGATGGGTTATATAAATTCTCTCTAGTACAAGAAAATGAACCAAGACAGAAGGATAAATGGTGTAACTATTCAAAGACTGATGACACAATTGTTTCCAACAAAGTTTTGATACTTGGCACTGTAAACTGGGTCATCCCAGCATAGCTACTGTTAAAAATATTTTGAAAAATAGTAATATCAAATGTGAAAACATATCCTTGCCTTACAAATGTCATGCATGTCAGCTAGGGAAGAGTCATAAAATACCATTTGCTAATTCATTAACAAAATACAACAAGCCTTTAGAAATGGTTGCAGTTGACCTATGGGGACCTGCACCTACTAACTCTGATTATGGAATGAATTACTACATCTCATTTGTAGACTCTTTCTCTAGATATACTTGGATTCTACTACTTAAATCAAAATCTGATGCGAAGGATGCAGTAATTCATTTCATAAGACAAGCTGAAAATCTCACAAATCAGAAACTTAAAATCATACAAACAGATGGTGGGTCTGAATTTAAAACTCTAAAAGAGTATTTCTCTGAAAAAGGTATAAATCACAGAATTACATGTCCACACACATCTGAACAAAATGGCATTGTTGAAAGAAAACACAGACACATTGTTGATACTGGTCTAACACTGCTTGCACATGCATCAATGCCTTTAAAGTTCTGGCCAGATGCATTTACAACTGCTGTGTTTCTTATAAATAGAATGCCTACAAAAGTTTTGAGGAACAAAACACCATTAGAAATGCTGCATAATACAAAACCAGACTATTTATTCCTCAAAACTTTTGGATGCTTATGTTATCCATATACCAGACCATATAATCACATAAGTTAAGTTTCAGATCATTACCCTGTACTTTTCTTGGATATGCCACTAGTCAAAAGGGATATAAATGTCTTACAAATGAAGGAAAAATAATTATATCAAGGCATGTTGCATTTAATGAATGTATATTTCCCTTCACTAGTAAAGACACAAAAACCACTCAAAAAATTTATAGTGCCAAGAAATTTCTACCACCCATACCTGTATGGAGAAAGGATGAATCTAAAGGTACTGAAAGTCATGAGAATACACCATCAAACCTTCAACACACAGTGCCCATTGAAGGGCCAGGTCAAGGTGATGAAACAAACTCATTTAGCAATGAGTTTGAAAACTGTGAATCTGAAGATCAGAATAATGATCAAGGCAACAGTCCACTTCCAGAAAGCAGTAACACAGCACCTGCACAAGAAGGACATCACATGATTACAAGATCAAAACATGGGATATTCAAACCAAAAATCTACACTGCCAATATAAATGACAAGGAACCAACCAACTATGATGAAGCTACCAAAAGCAACAAATGGAAAGAAACCATGGATAAGGAATACAATGCTTTAATCAAAAAACAAAACATAGAGATTGGTTCCAGCACCAACAAACAAGAATATTATAGGCAGTAAGTGGATATACAGGTTGAAGACTTCACCAGATGGTAAGAATGTCAAATACAAAGTCAGACTTGTAGCCAAAGGATACTCTCAACAGTATGGATTTGACTTCTCAGAAACTTTTTCACCAGTAGTCAAACCAGCCACTATTAGAATCATTCTAACTATAGCCCTACACTATGAATGGGATATTAGACAGCTTGATGTAAATAATGTTTTCCTAAATGGAGAGTTACAAGAAGAAGTCTATATGCAGCAACCCCAAGGTTATATTCAAAATGACAAAAAAAACTTCGTCTGCAAACTTCATAAAGCAATATATGGACTCAAACAGGCATCCAGAGTATGGTATGAAAAGTTAAAAGCTACTTTAATTTCTATGGGATATCAAGTATGCAAGTCTGACAACTCTATTTACACAAAGATAAATGAAAGGTATATCACTTACATACTTGTATATGTTGATGACTTTATAGTCACAGGTAATAACAAAGAAGAAATAAAACATGTTATCAACATGTTAGACAAAACCTTCTCCATTAAAGATTTAGGCAAACTACATTATTTCTTAGGCATAGAAGTTATCACTACTCGTGACAAAGGACTTATCCTTAGTAAGCAAAAATATATTTCTGAAATATTATGTAGAGCTAAAATGCATGAAGCTAAGCCAATGCCCACACCGATGACAAGTAATCTACACTTGTCTAAATACAAAGGAGAACAAATTGATAATGTAAAACTGTACAGGAGTATAGTAGGTGCTTTGCAATATGTAACTGTAACTAGACCTGATATATCTTTTGCTGTGAATAAAATTTGTCAATTTATGCAGAGACCACTAGATTTATACTGGAAAGCAGTGAAGCGAATACTCAGATTTCTCAAAGGAACATCAAATCAAGGAATTAAGCTAAATAAAAGCAGAGACTTATCTATTCAAGGATTTGCCGATGCAGACTGGGCCTCAGATTGTGATGACCGGAGATCCACAACTGGACACTGCATATTCTTAGGTGGAAACCCTGTCTCATGGTGTGCCAAAAAGCAACCAACTATCTCACGCTCTAGCACTGAGTCCGAGTACAGAAGCGTCGCACCAGCCACTGCCGATGTAATGTGGACAGAAGCCCTAATTCATGAACTAGGGATCAGACTTTCACGCAAAACCATCATTTGGTGCGACAATTCTAGCACGGTAGCTCTTTCACCTAATCCAGTTCTGCATGCTCGAACGAAGCACATCGAGATTGATCTGTACTTCGTCAGAGATCAGATTACAAAAGGCAAACTCGAAGTTAATCATCTTCCAGCCTCTAATCAGATAGCTGACATATTTACGAAAGCTTTGTCTCGTAAATACTTTGAAGATCTGAGGAACAAACTTTGCATCAGAGATATTTCAGAAGCAAGAAGAAGAGAAGAGGAAGAGAAGAAACCCTAGCCGCATTTGAGAGGGGGAAATAGAATAACATCGGTGATAGGGTTTAACAAACACATATAGCGATCCTCTGTATAATACCAAATACATCACAGCCATCCATCTCAACGGTTGTGATCTTTTCATTTTTTTGTTTTTGGATTATGGGCCTGCGTAGACAACCCACTATACTTTGTATAAATACGTTACTATTCTGCAACTGAATTAGAATGTAATAATACAATTTCAATCTCAATAAAGAAAGTTGCATTTCTATCAAAATTCTAACTTATATGAAGTTGCATGGACAACAATAACATTTAGTGGTGGGTATATATCTCAGGCTAAAAATGCTCAACTCAAGAACCTTTAATCTGATTAACTATTTCATTTCTTAAATTCACTGAAGCAGCTAACTGTCAATATTCGTTTTATTACATATATGACTCGAATGATAAATTTTGATTATTGTTGTGCATTATGCTACCTATATTCAATCTTTTTGCACAAAAAATGTACATTATGCTAGGTATTTTTGTTTTATCGTACAAAAGATATATACCCCATAGATCGTATATGGAACGTTCAAATTCATAAAATATTCGGCAAGTGAAAACTGCCACAAACATACAAAAATTCAAATACGTCTTATATTGCCATTTACCTATTGTTCTAATTCATGTGAGATTTAAGTTATATGTGCCACTAAAAATCATGTTATTCTTTTTATGGTTTCCAGGATTAAAAAGACAAGGGAATAAGCCTTTAGCAGTATGTGCAAAAACACCAATGTTCGGTTCTTTCAAGGCATGGATCTATTTCTCTTATTCAGATCTCGTCATTTTTTTTGTTATTTAGTATTTCAAGTAATTAATTTATTCTTGTATGTTCCATCAGTGTTGAAAATTTTGACTTGCTCTAATCTTCTATCTGGCTGCATTTTGTTATTTAGTATTTCAAGTAATTAATTTATTCTTGTATGTTCCATCAGTGTTGAAAATTTTGACTTGCTCTAATCTTCTATCTGGCTGCATTTATTATTGTTTGTCCTTAAAATTATCATGCTATGCTACCATTTTATTGACTTATTTTTTGGCACTGACTGTGACTATTTCTAATAAAATTCTATACTCTGATCGTTTGTTTGTTTTGTTGCGCATGTAAAAATAGTCTAAATTTATGTTAAGAAAATAATAATAGTTAGAATATAGACGGTTCATGCATAATCTCACTGTAAATTTGATTTGTGAAAACAACATAAAAGTACTGTGTAGATACTCCAAGTTCTCAGACATCTGGTGGCCCGTAGCAGAAAATATTGTAATTTAAATCAGATGTCGAGTTATGGGATTAGATATTTAATCGGATTTTTGAGGGCAGTTTTGCCCATGTTGCTGTGTATTGTTTGTGAAGGTTTCAAGGGGCAAATGGGTGTTTGTCAGGATGAAAATTCTCCCTATATAAGCTATTTTCAGAATTTAAAAGGTTAAGGGTGTATTCAAATTATAATAGGGTTTTTCCAATCTAATTTCATCAACTTTTAATCTCCACAAATCAAGTTTTATAGAATTTTGGTGGTTATCGTAATCAATTTCTTGTACTCTTTCATTGTTAGCAATAAAAAAGCTCTTCTTAAAGTTGATGTACACGAACACAACGTAAGTGGTGATTTGGTTATTGCTTTCTTTTATTGCTTATTTGGAGTGCGATTTGGTTTTATTTGGATTAGATTGAGATTTGGTATGGAGATATTGATATTTATTTCTGCTCATCTTACAATGATCTCCTGTTTCCGTGGCATTTTGAGTTTGGATTAGAGTGATCTCGAATTTGAATTTATAATATTTGGTATCAGAGTTTTGGTGTTTGCAGGGTGTTTGTAGAAATGCCTGAATCGGATAATAACTCGGATGGTCTCTCAATGGTTGGCCCAAATAATGTGGCACTGTAAGTACGTGGATCATATACAGTTTTGGGTTCACAATTGGTTATAGACAAGTGAAATTGCGGTAATGATATTGAAAAATGGCAATGGAAGACATTTTTGTAGTATTGTGTGCAAAATATGTATTGAACACCATTTTCCTCGTAGACATTCTTCTTCATTTCAGTTGTCATCATTTAAAACTGGAAATTTATGACAATTACATTTCTAACATTAAATAGTACTTTAAGCTAGTTTCCCTTTTATTTGGGATTTTTTTTCTTCAATTTGGCCTTGTTTTGAAAACTATTATCACAAGTAGCCTAGTTTTAGAACTACTTTCGTTTGTAGCCCTGTTTTGGCCAGCACAGCGTTGAGCCGGCCAAAACATACTGGCACCTTCCAAAAGGCGCCAGTGTATTTTTCTTTGTTGGTTTCTTGTTGGCGAATTTTGAAAAGTAGCCAATTGGACTTTTCAAAAGTCGCCAACAAATTTTTAAGTGGATAGCATGTTGGCGACTTTTCAAAAGTTGGCAACTTTTCAAAAGTCGCCCATATGGGGCTCTGTTACAAAATAGAACCCCCTCCTCCCCTCTCATCATTTCCTCTTTCTTCAACTTCTACACAAAACACAAACCCTTTAATTTTTACACTTTTTCCACCAAACTTTAAATATCAACCAAATTTAGTAATTTTTTTAGCAAATTGGAAGATGGCAAGCTCTTCATCGCGGGATGATCCTGTAGGTATGGTTATTAAAAAAAATTCTAACTTTACGGTTTTCAAAAAAAGGGCAAAGTATAGTTTTTAAGATTTATAAATAATCATTGATTGTAGAGATAACTAAAGTTAGGTGGAATCATTGTTACATTGTCGAAATACAATGCCTAAATTCATAGTTTTGAATTTGGAAAATAAATGTGAATATCTAATTCTTGTACATGTTTAGATTACTTGAATCTCCTGGATCAATCGATGGTTCTGTATTATATTTGCAAGAACGTCATCGAACGAATAATCCTGAATTCGTGGCGACAAAATTCTTAGTTTTGAAATCTAAATATTGATTGATATTGTCTGTTATATGTTGATACCATTTTGTGATATTTTGACAGTGCAATACTACAGACGGGACCATAGACCATTTGTCTAAATTAAAGAGAGTAATATCCGCTCATCCAGGCGTTCTACAGTTGATAAACCATAGGCCATTCGTCTAAATTGAAGAGAGTAACATCGGCATAACTCTTTTGCCTCGAATGCACTGCCCTCATCGTGGCACAAAACAACTCTACCTTCTTAGTAGCTTCTTCTACCAAATCAGGTCCTAACACAAGTCTATCGCTCATGTCCATCCAACATACCGACGACTTACACATCACATACAACGCCATAAACGGTGCTATCTCGATACTCGACCAATAACTATTATTATAGGAAAACTCTACCAGATGCAAATAATCTTCCCAAGGTACTCCGAAATCCAAGATGCATGCTCTCAACAAATCCTTGAGTACACCGTTCACCCTATCGGTTTGTAGATGGTTAGCGTGCTCAAGTTCAACTCATTACCTAATGCACTCTACAGACTTCTTCAGAACTCGCTGGTAAACATTGGGTCTCTATTGGTAAGATTCTACTCGGTATCCTATGTAGTCTCACCATATTCTTCGTATATAGCTTTGATAATCTAACTGTCGTCCTCGTCGACATTACCAGAATAAAATAGGCCCTCATATTCAATCTAGCAACTATCACCCAAATGCTATCATTTTCTATCCTCGACCTCGGCATCCCATAAACAAAATCCATAGACAATGAATCCCACTACCAGTTCGGTACTTCCAAAGGTGGAAGTAAATCGCTAGCCTTTTAGTGATTAGCTTTCATTTGCTGATAGGTGAAACACTTCTTCACACATTTTCCTCTACTGTCTTCATACTTCCCTAAAAGAAGACTCTCTTCATATCATGATACATCTTCGTACCTACGGGTTAGTAATAAAATTCGATCGATGACTTTCATCCAAGAATTGCTTTCAAAGTTCTCCTACATCCAAAATGCACAATCCCCTTTCTTTATAAGCTATCCTTTCGAGTCAATCTAAAATCCTTTCAAATCCACAGCATCCGCCCTATCTCTAATTGCCTCATCCTTTCTGCAATTAGCATGGTCCTCTCTCTACATTGCGGCAATCCTATCCATAAGTGATGGACGTACCCTCAAACTTGCTAACCAGCCCGGATTCTTACTCGATCAAGTATTCCGCCTATAATGCACTCCGTAAGAGGCTAACATTTCTAATGTTTTCCATTATTCAATCATGGCCAACACTTCATTCTAATGCTTCCCACGTAAAGCCTCAGTAATCTTGTTCCTTTTTCCTAATGCATATACCAAAATCATGTTTCATCAAGAATTCCAACCATCTCTATTGCCTCATGCTTAACTCCATCTAATATAGTAAATACTTAAGGAATCTGTGATCCGTATACAACTCAAACCATTCTCCTAATAAGCAATTCCTCCAAATTTTCAGTACGAACACCACTGTTACCAACCAAGTCATGAGTCATAAATCTAACTTCATGTAGCCTCAGCTGCCTTAATGCATAAGCTATTACTCGCCCTCTTTGCATCAGCATTGGGCTTATTCCTGTTTCACATGCATTGATATACACTGCCAGATCCTAATTCCCTTCAAGCAAGATCAAGACAAGGGCATTCATTAGTAACCTCTTTAACTCTTAGAATGATCCTTCACACTTATCAGTCTATACGAACATCTCATTCTTCCTGGTCAACTTAGTCAAGGGTGCTGCTATACACGAGAAATCCCTAAGGAAACTACAGTAATAGCCAGCCAATCTAAAGAAACTTCTCATCTTTGTATCCGTCTCTAGCCTCTTCTAAACATTAGTAATTTCTATCTTTGATGGATCTAATGCGAATCCATTCTCTATAACAACATGCCCGAGAAACTCCACTTCCTATTTCCAAAAATGGCACTTCGAAAACGTTGCCTTCAACTTGTGTTGTCTCAACGTCTCTGACACCAATCTCGGATGGACTTCATGGTCTCTCTCATTCTTAGATTGTACCATAATATCATTGACGAAGACCAACGTAAATCTATCGAACTGATCGTAAAAGAGTCTGTTCATAAGATCAACAAAGGACGTAGGGGCGTTGGTTAGTTCAAACGGCATCACCAATTGCTCGTATGTACCGTACCTCATTCAAAGCATCAATGGAATACTATTTTTCGCTACTCTCAATTGATGGAAGCCTATTTCCAAGTCTAGTTGTAAGAACACCCAAGCTCCACTCAACTAATCAAACAAGTCATCTATGTTGGGCAAAGGATAATGATTCTTCATCGTTAGCTTATTCAACTTTCTTTAATCAATACACATATGTAAAGATCCATCCTATTTCTTCACGAATACCATGAACGCTCCGGACGACGAACTACTCGACCTAATGATACTTTTACCCTCGAGTACCACTAATTGCATCTTCAATTCTTTCATCTCCTTGGGTGGGATTTTAATAGTGGGTTGATAATAGGTTGTGGCCCTAGCATCAAATTTATTTGGAATTTTGACTTTCTTGGTTGTAATCTTGTTATAGGTTCGAAAACATATGCAAATTCTTGGACTGCGCATATTCTACCGATTCCATCATTTGGATCTTCCATAGCATATACAATCAAGTGCAACTTCCCCTTCACAATGTCCAAAGTTATCAAAATTCTTTCGCCTCCCTTTGACTTCCATACGCAATAATCCTATCCACACAGTGAATCCTTGCATCATAACGCATTAACTAGTCCATACCAAAATCACCTCGTACCGTATGAAGTCAAACACACATAGGTTGCAAACAATAAATGTCCATACAAGTCAAAATCTAGGTCAGTGCATTGTAATTCGATAGTGGCATACCCATTGATCAGATCAATCAGTTACACTCAAGAACGTCAACAAATAGGCAGTGTCTAATTCAAACCTATCAACCCAATTTCTCAAAATGAAAGAGTGAGTAGAACCATTATCAAATAAAGCTCTAACCGATATAATGGAAATCAAAATCGTACCTCCAATCACATCCTTTCCTTTCTCCTTCGCAGCCGATCTAGACGAAGGTCCTTCCAAAGCACAAATCTTTGCCCGCTTAGCTTTCGAGTTATCCCTCTCCTTATGACCTTGCCTATTACAGATAAAGTAGTTAGCATGTCCATGTTCTCCGACTGGATACACTTAGGGAATAGTGCCCCTTGTGGTCGTAGTTCAAATAAGTGACATCAGATATATTCGGCTTCTAAGTCCTTCTTCCATAAGTCCTTCCTCCCTTTTGATTCTTCCTGCCCTTCTGATACAGATTGAATCTTTTCATCTGCCCATCCTTGGGGTCTAACATCATATTTCCTCTTTTCCTGGAACAAGCGGTCATGACTCCTCACCATATCCACATCAGATGGATCCAACAAATGAGCCATCTCCTTATTATTTAGCCCCTTCCTCAAACGTTTTATGAACTTCTCATTATTTCTCAGTGGATTGTTGATATTCTCCCTTCCATACTTTGAAAATGTACTAAAGCCCTGAATGTGCTCTACTAAAGTCATCTCGTCCTACTTCAAGTCAACGAACTCCTTACCCAAAGCACTTTTATGAGATTTGAGGATAAATTGAGCCTTGAATCGCTCCTTAAACTACTCCTTTTCTCTATAAATATACTTACCTATAGAACGAAAATGGGAATTTTTCACATTTCAAAAATAAAAAAAAATCATTTCCCCACTATAAGTCATGACTCTTGATTCGTTAGCTTTGTATGCTTGAAAGCTACATCTCTGTGTGCTCAAAATCTCGTGCATCGTCATTTGGTGGGTAGCTGATTTCGGGCGGTGGAGCTAGTGTTTGTTTTAGTTGGTGTTTTAGGCATTGTTAGGCTAACTAATGTATGGATTCAGGTTAGTCGAAGGTTTGTGCATCGTCGGCTGTGTTCTGATGTTGGGCGGTTCGTGTATGGGGATCGTGACGCTAGCAGCGATGAGGCCAATAGAAGCACGTTGTGTTTTGATAGGGGATGGGAGGTGTGGGTTTTAGGGTTTAGGGGAGTCAAGTTCGTGTAGAGTGATGCGTTGGCGAAGACGGACTGGAGAATCATCGAGTATTTCTTCGTATCACTACAATTGTGCACGACCATAATTGGGTTGCTAGGTTTCACTATGCACCTTTGATAAGAAGGAAGAAGAAAATTATTAATTTGGGTTAAGTAAAGTAATTAGTCTTATTTAATTAATTAACTAAATTAAAATCTTATAAATCAAATAACTTTTGCATACGAGGTCGAATTCGAACGTCATTTTTGTGTTGGACTCATAGCGACGATGGCTACACAATGAAGTTGGTTTGGTTGGATTTGAAGCTTGTTAGAATTTATGCTAAAATCGAACGGTCGTTCGGTTTTAGTCTAAATCAGAAAGCTTCGATGGAAATTGGAATCAATGTGGGTTTAAATCACATTCAATTTTACTATATCATATCTATGGTGTTATAAGTTATTGATGATTGCTTGGATGTTAGTTAAATTGTTTGATTGATTGTTTGGTTGAATTTCCATTTGGGAAATGGATGACATATTAATTTGATTGTTACGAACCGATATGATTATATATTATCCGCAACCATTGTTTTGTAGGAAAATTTATAGAGAGACCTTAAGGGGCTGCTCACCAATAATTATTTATTTACATCCTTATGCTGTTATATTGATGTTTAATTGAAATACATATTGATATTCCGTTTAAATTATTTAAATGTCGCTGTAGCGATTTTCGCTATACCGTCGTTTATCGACTTTCATCCCCAAAACCTTGTCGTATGTTTTGAACTCGAGCTTGTGTTTTCACTAAAGTGGATTTCAAAATTCGTTAATCATTTTTGATTAATGATGATTTAAAGTAATCAATCATTTTAACTAATGATTTTGAAATTAATTAACCAATTTAATTAATGATGTTTAAAATTGTTTGATCTTTTAATTTAAATGAGATTGGATTTAATTAATCATTTTAACTAATGATTATTTGAGTTTAATTAATTATTTTAACTAATGACATTTGAAATTAATAATCATTTTAATTAGTGATATTTAAAAGTAATTAATCATTTTAATTAATGATGTTTGATTTTAATTAATCATCCTTATTTCTAATATTTGAATGTAATTAATCATATTAATTAATGATTTTTAAAATTTATTAATATATTTTAAAAATCAGATTCGAATTTAATTAAGTCATTTTAATTAATGATTTTGAACTTTAATTAATCATTTTAGTTAATGATTGTTTTAAATTTAATTAATTATTTTAACTAATGATTTTTGACGTTTAGTTTATCATTTTAACTAATAATGGTTTATACGTAATCAATCATATTAACAAATAATGTTTTAATTTATCATTTTAGCTAATGATGTTTGAACTTAATTAATCCGATTAATTAACGATTATTGGAACTTAATTAATTGTTTTAATTAATGGCATTCAAAAACTATTTAATCATTTTAATTGATGATGGTTGAGATTAATCTTTAATTCTAATTAATGATTCTTTAGATTTTTTTAAATAGTGATATTTAAAGTTAATAAATTGATTTAATAAAAGTGATTAAAGTAAATTAACATTTATAATAAATTTTTTTTAAGTTAATTAACTGATTTAGTGTTTTTAAAGTTGTTAAATTGATTTAATAAAGATTTTAAAGTTAATTTACCGACGATATGAAAGTGTTTGGTAATAATTAATTATTTTATTAAAGATAATGGATTTGTTTGTTTAAAATAGATTACAAACGTGATTGATTATCTTTCGGGATAATCAATATTGTTTTAAATTTATGAAGGCATTTAAATTGTTTTTATCTTTCGGGATGATAAATATTGTTTTAAATATATAAATAATGGTTTATATATATGGGAAAATCCTTCAAAAAAATTTATTTATAAATAAAACTAGGTATAAATTATTTTGGGTTTATAGTAAACAACGTTTTAACAACATTTATTTTTGACCCTTGTTTAATACACTTAATATTATAAAATATTTCTTTTAGAAGAACTTTTTAAAAGGTATTTCTAAAAGTGTTTTACCAATATTGTAATATGGAAATCAAGCACAATTTCAAGTTTTAAAAGTAAAGTTCGATTCGATTATGAAAAAGTAATTTTGTAAACGATATTGCTTCTATGGAAAGGATCTAGCTATACTTTTAATGCTAAACATGAGGCTTAGGCTTGTTTCTATCTTGAAGGTTAAAAATATCGTCAAGGTGATGCCAAGAGATAACAGTACCTCAACTTGCCTTGCTGCATTTTCAATCGAGGGATGGCATTTGTTTGGAATCGACGAGTAGGGTTGGACATATGATATTTAATTTCCATATATGATCATTTTAATTATCTCTAATAGTTGATTTATTAATTATCGAATTCACTTTCTTCATGGTGTATCATCATCTTAAAAATGATTTACTGCTCTTTGAGCTTTGTTATTCTTTGTCGGAAATGACTAAATAAAAGCGCGTGTTTTTAGGGGCCAAGTTATGTAGGGTTTCTCCCCTTAGGGTATTTTCACATCCCATCTAGATTTTGGCATGCCATCACCTTAAAACGGTTAAGATTTAGATGTGAAATATTTAGATTCTCTGTAAGGTTTGGCGGAGTACAGCTTGGAGTTCCCGGGGTTTTCAAGTATATTTCTAGAGGTATACTTCTTTTAAGGGGGATGCACCCTCCTAGTCATTTGTTGGAAATTTTCCTTTCCTTATTTGATTCGAACCTTTTAATATGTGTTTCTTTAATTGCAACGAGAAGAGTCAACCCCACTTTGCGGTGTTTAATTATTGGTTTTATTCATTCGATCAAGTTTGGACTGTTACCTTATTTTGTCCATTCTATCAAGTTTGAATTTTTCTCGGATTATTTTAATGCTTTCAAGTTTGGTTTTTAATACTATTTATGACCATTCTTATTTGGATTTGTTCCTTGATATTTATCTCTACCATTGCCTGTATGGATGCTATTCTTATGAGGTATAAACCCGTTCCGCGTTAGCAGTGTGGTCTCATTGAACTTTAATATGTTTTTCATTATTTGAGTTATCTCATGTTGGTATTTCCAGACTGATCCAGGTGTTATTTAATTATAATGCTCAGATCAAACCGAGTATTTTTCCTAGGTTGTTTTTCGTGTTATAGAGATCCTGGAGAGGAGCTGGAGGATAACCTATCGTAGTGTTTTATTTTCTACTGTATTATATAGTATCCATATCAGCAATTGCAAGGTCAGGATTTTATAACTGTCCAGCTGATAAGGTTTATTTTTAACTTTGATGTACTTTGTATTTTAGAGCAGTAGCTTTTAATGTCCTCATTATATTATATGTTGTCGACTCCACTGGGAGATTACATTTTTCTCTGTTCTCTGTACTTTTCTTTTTATTTACCCCAATAATCTGTCCTTTTATCGATTAAATGCTCGACATTTGAACACAGTGGTGGTATTCGACGTCAACTTTTGATGGTCAAGAAGACGGATCGTTACGGCATGGTATCAGAGCGCAAGGTTAAGCGAGAACCTTGGCTTTGGTAGGGTCTGGCTCATTAGAAATAGGGTAAGCGACACTCTAAAATGAGTTTGAGAGTATTATATATACGAGAGCTTATTTGTTAATGTTATAAAAAACGTATTATGTTAATCAGTCTATTGAGTTTTTATGAATTCTGGTCGAGATGTGGGACGCTACGGTATTGATAGGGGTTTCTAAACGCTTGAACACGGCCAACGGACATGGTATTGGATTTTTGAAAATTTGGAAAATTAAATATTTTCCCTAGGATTATATTTTATGTATATAAAGGGATAATTTTCAGAACTTTATATAGTTATAGAGCGCGTTTGTTTGAATGTGATAATATTTATTTATTATCACCGTTGTTTGTTTAGTTATGCTTAATTAAATTAGAAGCATTGACTGTTATTTGTTAGTTGTTAAATTATGCTCTGTTTATTCCGGAGCATTTATCGCTTTGATTTAAAACGAACCACTTTGTGAATTAATTTTCATAATTTGACCATAAAAGGTGTTCGGAGATGTTAACTTGAAAATTCACCTTTTAATAATGGTGGGTTAAAGATTAAACTTTAATAAAAAGTTGTGAATATAATCTAAATGGTGGGATAAGATATTTAGAGAATAAATATTTGAGATAGTTTTATTATAATAAAGAAGAATTATCATAATATGAAACGATTTTTATACAAAGGAAATTTTATATAAATTTAGTTTGTAAAATGCATTTAAAAAGGATTTTTGAATCTAAATCTCGAAATTTTTGAAAAAAAATTTGAAGGAATTTTAAGAAATGAAATAGCAGTATTTTCGAAAGTAATTGAAAGTAAAAATATTTTGGGAAAGTAAAATTTTAAATGGAATGCATTTTTTTTGGGATAATTAGAAGGAAATCTTTTCGATTAAGTGATGATCAGATATTCGCTTAGGCGAACGTAATGGTATACTTAGTAAATTATTCTCTTTATCATTGTGCGATCGAAATGAGTTGACTAACGCAAAGTGGGTTTTAATAAATAAATCATTTGAAGTTATTATATTTAAAAATATATGTAATTTGCATTCAAAAAAATGAATTTTTGAAATTAAACCGAGTATCTAATTTTAATTTCCCTTAAAAGGAATTGTTTTCCAAAACAAAATGTATTTCTGATAAGGGGCTATTTCAATAAATGAAATTTTACCCTTAGATAAGGTAGGGGATAATTAGACACAGGTTTAAATGGGTTAAATTGAATAAGAAAGTTTTGATAAACATTGTTTTATTAAAACCATGAATTTGTTTAAAACATCTTAGTAGTGTATACTATTTGTTGATTGGGTCAACCCATTAATATCTTTCTTTTAACACTCTAAGTCAAAGAGGTCGAGAAGTTAACTCAGTTTTAAAAGACCCAAATTTTGATTATATCTCCACCTAAATTGTGAAAAGTAAAATAAAATTTCTATGTACTCTTAGGATATAAAAATTATTATACAAGTACATAAAGTGGAAATATTTAATTATTTGATGTTTTATAAAGAAATGACCTTATAAAATATTTTTAAAACTTGGGTGGGAATTCATGAAATAATTCATAAACAATTTTAGTATTGAACAAAATACTAAGTGAAAATTTAAGTGATTTAGAAAAATTCGTGTAGATAAGAAACTAATGAATTTAAAGTATAACTTTCCATTTTGTTCCAATGACTTGGATAATCTTTTGAGCAATAAGCAAAGGCTAATGAGAAAAATGACACGCTTAGATAATTATCAATATTTTTGGACAATTAAGAAAGTTTTGATCCTAATTAAGTTTTATTTATTAGTTATTTGACATTTTGAAACAATGTTAAATGATAAGTTTTCCCTTATGGAATTTGATTGACTATTAGTATTAGTTTATTCCATCATGGAATTTGATTGATTTAATCTGATTTAATTTGATTAACTGATTATGTGATATTATATACCATAGTTTATAAAGTTAAAATTTATAAATAAAGGTTTTTGATTTGTTGTTATTAAACCTAAATCCCGGTGATTTTGAAAAAAAGGAGATTTTAAAGATTTTGGGAAAGAAATAATACTTATTCACTCTGGTTGATGTTTATGGTGGAACTGGAATACCACTGGATGCTTCATATTGTTTTGATTCTTAAGTTTCACCATACTTTATTAAGAGGATTTCCCTCCTTGTCGTTGTGATTTTGATCTTTGATTTAATTCTCGTCCGAGACATTTGAGAATTAACTTTTTTTTAAATCCGGGCATTTAGATCTAAATTTATCATTTGAAATTATTGGATGCATAACACCTATTATAGAATATTTTCTGTGTTTTGTCGCATATGGTTGAGATATGGTTGTTGGTTGCATATAGAGTTACATCATATTGTTTTTATCAGCCTGATTTTCTTTAGATTTCATAAGTACAAGTAGCAATCTCTTGCTATTTCGATTCTTATGCACCTGCATTTTCATAGAGTAAATAAATTACCTACCAAAATATGTAACAAACACAAAAAAGTATGTAATAGAGTTAGAAATTTAAATTTGTCGACGATTTTATGCCCCGATTATGGGTAGCCGCTTGACATTTATTTTCTTTGGTTAGTTTAGAGCCGGTAGAGGCAATTTATAGTTGTTCCAATCGAGCAGCGCAAAGGAGACGCTTTTGAATTTTTTTGATATTTGATTAATAAGTTTAATAACTCATTTTAATTAATTGTTTTAAATATAAGGACTTGGAAACATTTTCTTCCTTAGGAATTTTGAGGACAAAATTCATTTGGAGGGGGGAGAGAATGTAACAACCTAAAATTTTGTTCATTCGATTTTAAATGTTTTATTAATTTTAAATATTTAAATAATTGGATTTAAAATTTAATAACTTATAATTCAAATATTGGGAATGTTTAAATATTTGAATTGAATGTTAATTAAATGGATTTAATAATTTTATTTAACTCCTTTTAATTAATAAATAATATGGGTGAATGAAATTTGGAAAATTTATTTACAAAATAGGTCGGATAAATATCGATAATTGGATTGAAAATATAAAATGTTATTTAAATTCGTAAAATTAACATTTTGGGGCGCTGTTTCGGATTTCAACGAAACCAGTTTCATTGTATCCGTAATAATAAATTATAATATGTCTTCGAATTTCATGGTGATCATACATATTGTTTGGTCATGCAAGTCCGAAACGTGTAGAAATTAGTTTTGAAAATTTATAGTATAATTGGGTTTGAAAAGCTATCTTCTGTATATGATCGAATTAAGTCTTTAGACTAGTTTCATTGTGTTCGGAATAGGAGTATAACGTATGGAAAGTCAGACGACACTTCTCGTTTGAAGTTCAATATTTTTGGATATGTATTGTCGAATATTATCGAGTAAAATAAATATGTACTCTATTTTATATGTCCATACCCTATCAACTCAACCAATACTTCAACACGTTCCCCATACCTTCACACTTCTATGCCATACTCCACTTCTCTATATATATACTTACCTGTAGAACGAAAATGGGAATTTTTCCCATTTCAAAAATCCAAAACAAATTCACTTCTCCACTGTATATCATTGATTCGTTAGTTTCGTATGCTCGAGAGCTACATCTCCATGTGCTCAAAATCTCACATGTTGTTGTTTCGGGGTTGCCGATTCAGGGCAGTAGAGCTAGGATTTGTTTTATTTGGAGTTTTAGGCACCGTTAGGTGAATTGATGTATGGATTCGGGTTTGTCGAAGGATTGTGCATCGTTGCCACATTTTGGTGTTGGGTGGTTCATGTATGGGGGTCGCAACAGTAGCAGCGACGAGGGCAAGAGGAGCAGGTTGCGCTTTGGTAGAGGACGGAAGGCGTGGGTTTTAGAGTTCGGGCGAGTCAAGCTTGGGTGGAGCAACACGTTGGTAAAGACTGATTGGAGAAGCGTTGAGTATTTCTCCGTATCACTACAATTGTGTACGACCATGATTGGGTTGTTGTGTTTCACTATGCACGGTTGATAAGGAGGACAGAGAAGATTGTTAATTTGGGTTAAGTAAAGTAATTAGTGTTATTTGTTTATTAAATTAAATTAAAATCTTATAAATCAAATAACTTTTTCATACGAGGTCGGATTCAAACGTCGTTTTGTACGCTGGACTCGTAGCTGGCTACGCAATGGAGTTAGTTAGGTAGGATTCGGAGCTTGTTTGAGTTTATTATAAAATCGAACGACCGTACGGTTTTAGTCCAAATCGGAACGCTTCGGTGGAAATTGGTATCATATCTATGTCATATCTATGATGCTATAAATTATTAATGATTGCTTAGATGTGAGTTAAATTGTTTGATTGATTGTTTGGTTGAATTTCAATTGGAAAATGCATGACATGTTAATTTGATTGTTATGAACTCATATGATTATATATATTATCCGTAACCATTGTTTTTCGAAAAAAATTTATAGAGGGACCTAAGAGGTTTCTCACCAATAATTATATATTTAAATCCTTATGATGTTATATTGATGTTTAATTGAAATAAATCTTGACATTCTATTTAAATTGTTTAAATGTCGTCATAGCTATTTTCGCTATACCGTCGGTTATCGACTTTCATTCCCAAAACCCCATCATATGTTTTTGAACTCGAACTTATGATTTCATTAAATAGAATTTCCAAAGTCATTAATCATTTTTTATTAATGATAATTTAAAGTAATTAATCATTTTAGCTAATGATTTTGAAATTAATTAACCAATTTAATTAATGATGTTTAAAATTGGTTTATCTTTTGATTTAAATGAGATTGGATTTAATTAATCATTTTAACTAATGATTATTTGAGTTTAATTAATTATTTTAATTAATGATATTTAAAATTAATAATAATTTTGATCAATGATATTTAAAAGTAATCAATCATTTTAATTAATGATATTTGATTTCAATAAATCATCTTTATTTCTAATATTTGAATGTAACTAATCATTTTAATTAACGATTTTTGAAATTTATTAATCTATTTGATGAATGAGATTTGAATTTAATTAAGTCACTTTAATTATCGATTTTGAACTTTAATTAATCATTTAATTTATGATTGTTTTAAATTTAATTAATTGTTTTAACTAATGATTCTTGAAGTTTAGTTAATCATTTTAATTAATAATGGTTTATGGTTAATCAATCATGTTAACAAATGATGTTTTAATTTATAATTTTAGCTAATGATGTTTGAACTTAATTAATCTGATTAATTAACAACTATTGGAACTTAATTAATTGTTTTGATTATTAGCATTCAAAAATTATTCAATCGTTTTAATTGATGATGGTTGAGATTAATCTTTCATTCCAATTAATGATTCTTTGGATTTAATAAACCTTTTTGATTAATGATATTTAAAGTTAACAAATTGATTTAATAAAAAGTGATTAAAGTAAATTAAATAATTTAATAAAAGTGTTTTAAGTTAATATACTTATTTAGTGTTTTTAAAGTTAATAAACTTATTTAATAAAGATTTTAAAGTTAATTTACCGATGATATAAAAGTGTTTGGTAATAATTAACTATTTTATTAGAGATAATTGATTTTTTTATTTAAAAGAGATTACAAATAGGACTGGTTTTCTTTAGGGATAATTAATATTGTTTTAAATTTAAAAGTATTTATATTGTTTTATTATGTTTTGGGATAATAAATATTGTTTTAAAAATAATGGTTTATATATGAGAAAATCCTTTTAAAAGGAATTATTTATAATAAAGCTAAGTGTAAGTTGTTTGGGGTTTATAATAAATAATGTTTTAATGACATTTGTTTTTTACCCATGTTTAATAAACTTAGTATTATAAAACTTGTCTTTTGAAAGAACCCTTTAAAAGGTATTTCTAAAAGTGTTTTACCAATATTGTAATATGGAAATCAAGCATAAGTCCAGTTTTTAGAAAAGTTCGATTCGGTTATGGAAAAGTAATTCCGTAAACGATATCGCTTATATGGAAAGGATCCAATCATAGTTTTAACGCTAATCATTATGGCTTGGACTTGTTTCTATCTTAAAGGTTAAAAATGTCGTCAAGGCAATGCTTAGAGGTAACACTACCTCAACTTGACTGGCTTTATTTTCGATCAAAGGATATCACTTTTTTAGAATCGACGAGTAGTGTTGGATAAATAATATTTAATTTCCATATACGATCATTTTAATTATCTCCAATAGACGATTTATTAATTATCAAATTCATCTTTCTTCATGGTGTATCGTTACCTTAAAAACAATTTGCTACTCTGAGCTTTGTTATCCTTTGTTGGAAATGAGTATCGTCATCTTAAAAACGATTTGCTGCTTTGAGCTTTGTTATCCTTTGTTGGAAATAACTAAATCAAAGCGCGTGTTTTTTGGGGCCAAGTTATGTGGGGTTGCTTCCATTAGGGTATTTTCACATCCCATCTTGATTTTAGTGTACGGTCACCTTAAAACGGTTAAGATTTGGACGTGAAATATTTGGATTCTCGGTAAGGTTTGGCGGGGTTCAGCTTGGAGTATGTAGGGTTTTCAAGTATATTTCCAGAGGTGTACTTCTTTTAAGGGGAAGTACCCTATTAGTTGTTTGTAGGGAATTTCCTTTTCCTTATTTGATTCAAACCTTTGAATCTGTTTTTCTTTAATTTCAATGGGAAGAGTCAACCCCTCTTCGCAGCGTTTGATTATTGTTTTTTATCCATTCTATCCAGTTTGGACTGTTACCTTATGTAACGACCCAGTATTTTCAACCATTCGCATCCGCACATGTCGGACTTGAATTGTTCAAAATACCGCGTTGTAAAAATAAATTTGGCAAAACTCAGTATATGCAGTAAATAAATCAAAGAATCACAGACACAGATATTAGAAAACTCGCAGCGGAATTTAAAATACTTAGTGGTTCATGAAGCCACTACAAATAGTCTCAACAAATACAAATTACAAAGTCTTTCATCCCAAATATAGTTTAAATCATCAAATAGAAAATCCAAAAATCCCAAAGTCTTGATTTCATAAACAAGATAACGGACAGAAAGAAGCCAGCAGCTTGAAAGGATCTACAGAAGTCCTAGCTCCGGGATGATGACTGAACTGCAACTCAGGCTGACCCGAGCGTAAAATAAAACATAAACACTCGAGTCAGGACATACATACTTATATAGTGTAAGCTAATTCAAGTGTACTGTAATATGGAGCAAGTAACTTAAAGGATGCTTGGTACCGCCCATCCTCTAAGGATCCGTTAAACTATTTACTATGTAGTAATACTTCGCTATTATAATAGTGTCTATTAGTAAAATAAACTTACTTTTAAATAGCGTTAAGGCTTTACATTTTCCACCTTAACACATAATATATTCCCATAGTCTATACAGTACCGTAATCTCCCCCGGAATGGGCGTCGTCAGAGGGCACTCCATAGGTATGGTACAAAACCAAAATCGTATAAGGCGCGCTAGGGTAGGTGACATGGCACAACTAGGCAATGCCAGGGTAGATATACCAATTACGCTTCCGGACCGATGGAAACGCGCAGCGCGCAGCTGCCGCCCACCTCGAACAACACTCCAAAACCAAAGGTGCGCACCAAAACAATCACAAAAGTAATAGAATGGCATACGAAGAAGTGCGTCCGATCAGAGGTGCTACCTCATTAATCCGTCAATCGCTCCTGTTTTAGCCACCTTATGCCAACTCACGGGAGTCGGGTCCATGTATTTACCTTAAAGGAAACGTCACCACCATCCTACTTCATTCTGGAATCTCCACCGCGTACACGATTGTTAAAGTGGTTTTCGGTATCGACAGAGAGTATGCCAGATATCCGATCCCGGTCTCTTTAACAACCAAACGTTATTATAACCCGTGGTTACAACTTTTAGAAATGGTATTTATACTTTAAAAATCAAAATAAGTTTCAAATACATTTCAATACCATAATATCATTTCAACCATCATTTATTTAAACATCAGTCATTTTATTTAATATAAAATACCATTTAAATCTATTCAATTTATTTAGGAATTAATTTGCCTTTCAACTCACATTTAAAAGTTAAATTCTTCCATTTAAAACCATTTAAAGTCAATTCCTTATTTTTATTAATTACATATTAAATTCAAAAATTTAAGCCTTTTTCCCCAAAGATTATTTCCATTTATTTTAAACAATCCGAAAATTCAGTTTCCGTAGCATTTATGAAATGCCACCTAAAGTCTGTAAGTCAAAACAGTTCATTTATAAAAGACAGCATTTAAGTGCTGTAATAAATTATTAACTTAACAATCAAATTTTAAATTCCCAAATATAACTTACTATCAATTATTTTACTTAACTATAATCTCACTTTTAACAACAGAATAAGTTATATTCCAAAATTTTACTTAAACTTCCATTTATTTAACATTTTGACCCGTTCAAAAATCATTATAAATTTCATAAAATCCTTTAAATCCATTTAAGCCAGAATATCATAAACTTTATATATAAAATATTTTTAAAACATTTCTTAAAATATTATATAAACCACAGGTCTTCATATAGTTTTCTAGCCTAGGTCAAGTGATACAGATATATATCATTTCAATCCGCAATTTACAAAAACCCGGGTTCTATCATTTCAAACCCGCAATCCCAAGTTAACAAATAAATAATTAAACAATTAAATAAATGAACAAATGATTATCGTTCAGGCCTATCATTTCAGCCTATAACGATCTCAAATTTACAGGGAACTTACGGTGATGATTAAATCAGTAAATAAGCATTACATTGTATAACTGCAATAATATTACAATAGATAAACAACTGATGAGGTGTCAATTTAAAATGAGGTTTAACATCATACGTTATATCACAGGCAGATAAAATTTAATAAATAATTTACAAATACACTTGTGATAAATCACGGATATATAGGTATGTTTGTCTGGTGAGAAATACTCACCTTAGAGCTGTAGAAAATTTGATTCAAACGATTGTATCACTTGATAAAGAAACGTACAAACGGCACGATTAGATTTCCGCGGATGCAACGTCTTGATTCAAATCTAGAACAAGATCCAAATAAAACCAAACGCACGACTTAAATTTACGGTCAAAGAAAAATTTAAATAAACGAAATTGAGACGGGATTATAAAAAGATAAATGGACCAACTTTGCTCGACTACTCCCCACACCCGACTTGATTTTAACTAACAGGTGGCGTTCATTCAAATTTCTCAAGCACTCATTCTTCCTTTCCCTTTTCAATCTCACGTACTAACTTCTATTTGTTTTTTTTCCTTTTCCTTTTTTTTTTTGGTGTGGCACGACCGCTACTATCGTAACCCGAAAGCATGTACACCTACCCACTTACGTCCTGGCCCATGCATGCATACTTCCACTTTCTCTTTTTCACCTACAGACCCACCCACGCGTTTGTAATATATACCTAGACACACTCAAATATCAGTTGATCCTCTCTTCACTGAAATGAACCTAATCACTCAAACAAAACAACCTTCACCTATTGTCCAATATAATATCTAAAGAAAACTGAGTTATATTTTACTAGTCTGGAGACAAATATGATTGGTCTAAGCTGAATTTAAGTGTCACGGTCCTAGCCTACATAAGCTTGAATGGATGCTCTAATGATAATTACAAAACCGTGTGATTGCTTCACACACAACAAATATATTACGAAACATTTCCAGGTTTTTTTTTCCTATTTCACACTTGCTTTGCTACATGACTCACGCATGAAGGTCCCATGGCCACAACTACAGGGACGCATGCATTTTCCTATAGAATGCAAAGAAGGATACTAAGCTTGACTTCCTACAACAATCTGACATACACGTCAAAATAGATCCGAGGGGGAAAACGAGATATGGCAAGGACATGTGGTGGAGCAGCCGAGTATTTAGATTGATCAGATGAACATACGAGAGGAAAGCAAAAAAATAAATAAATAAATAAATAAAAGGAAGAAGAAAGAGAGTAAACTTCCATTACTTGAAGGAGCTTGCAAGCAAGAAAAAGAAGGTTGAAGAGCTGATGCTATGCGTATGAATAATTGTATGGGCTTATATATATAGGCAGGGGGGGTGCGTGATTTAAGGTGAACAATATAGGAAGGAAATAAATTTAGATTAACTTGCACGGTGGCTTGGATTTACATAAAGAAACAGACAGAAATATTAGGCACATTTGTACACGTTTCTTTTTCCTTAATTTTTTATTTTTTTTGGAAATAATTACGTTGATTAAAGAGAAGAAACGGTAAAATTTAAACAGATATTGAATGCGTTGATAAATTTTTGGCAAAGATAAAATTTTGATTTGAACGTGGAAAAGAAGGAAGCTGCATGATTTTCCTTTGATTTTTCAGAAATCTCGTTCTACAGGTGAGGAAATAAATTTCTTTCATTGATTGCAAACGTTTCCAGTGGCAAGCGTTTTATTTTGTAAATGCATTCTTACGTGCACGAATTTAGGAAGAGGAAAAACAAAATATCTAGGAAATATTTGCTCTTGCTTTAAATAAGAAGTAAATGTGACTGGGGTGGAGAAACAACAAGAATTTATTGCTGAGAATGGTAAAAGGAAATCACATATTATATACCTATTAACCAAATGAAGTTGTACGTGGATTTGAAATTTTTATAATCAGCATTGATTTATAAGGAAACGGCAAAGTTTTACCAGACAAAGATTTATACCAAATTTAAAGCAAATTGAATGCGTTGATTTTTATTATTAATAGTTTTCCTATATATGTTATTTATACCATTAAATATCGTACCCTCTAAAATGCGAAATTATCAGTTTATTAATATGCTATAAATTCTTAACATTTATTACTAAATTAAAAAGATAAAACTTTGGTTACATCTCTCTCTGATTCTTATTACCATTAAAAGGCGATTTATTATCCAAATTGATCAAATATTACAAATTTTTAAAGCAAGTATATAATCCAATTTTTTTATTAAAATTCCCATTTAGAGTTATCCTTAAACAAAGTGAAACTTTCATTTATTATTTAGCATTTTGGAAATGATTTGATCAAATTAAAATATATATAAATTGGGAAGTAAATTTTACTGGAAAGAGAAAAATAAACGTAAGAAATATGGATAAAGAGAAAAACGCATATGAAATAGGCAAGCGGATAAGAGAATGGATACTGCGCATGACTGAAATTTAGGAGAAAATTGTGTTTTGAAAAATGCAAGAAATAAATTTTGTTGAATGGAAAAAATCTATGGAAATCAAATTTTTAAAGCAATGCGTTGAATTTAGAGGCAACATACTTGATTTGAACGCTAGACAATTCCTTCCCTCTAAAACACATGCCACTGATAAATTTACTCATTTACAACTAAGGTCATATTTTTAAGAATGTGTACCATAGCCATAATATTTTATGCCCAAAATATACCGAAATAACAAATTAAAATTCTATACGTTTTCTTATATATATATATATATATATATATATATATATATATACGGTATTTATTCCCTAAATTTATGCGCCCTTTA
Organism: Allium cepa; assembly: GCA_030765085.1. Classification (NCBI taxonomy): domain Eukaryota; kingdom Viridiplantae; phylum Streptophyta; class Magnoliopsida; order Asparagales; family Amaryllidaceae; genus Allium; species Allium cepa. The sequence goes on along the minus strand of CM060937.1, from coordinate 570,217,165 downwards.
AACGCGTAATTACCCAGTTCATTTATACACTATAAAAATTTAAAATTTAGTACTTAAATGGAATAAAATTTGTTTACATTTTTTTCTTCTGATCTATTTACCATTGACAAAGAAATGTATTATTCAAAATATTACTTAACTTTAAAAGGTAGATAATCCATTTTATAGCTAAGGTAAAAATTATTGTGTTGTTTTTAACAGTCCAGAAAAATAGAAAATTGGCGAACGTTTATAAAATTGAACAAAGAAAAGTGTTGATTCTTAGAGTAAAGAAATGGAAAAGAATATTTGATTTGAACGTTATTGAAAAATCAATGGGTTTTATTTATTAAATAAGTGGAGTCAACGGAAAGAAAATTTATTCCTTTCCCACTTTAAAATGCATGTGTACTGATTTATTTGATTATTTATATCCAAGGTAATAAATTTAGACGCGTGAAAAACCGATGCAAAACACGCGCCCAGTTTCATAATAAAAGTGAAGCTTTTTAAATTTATGCGTTCTCTTATGTAGTAAATATACGTTAAAAATATTCCATCAATAACACGCATTTTAAATGCGTAGTTAAATAGTTTATTTATACACTAATTTTTTTTTCAAATCTTATTTCTTAAATCAAAACTTGATTTTGCTAGAAATTAAGTTATTTACCATCTTTGACAAAAAAACCCAAATTTCCAATTAAAGTTAATTCTTAACCACGTCAAAATTTCAGAGATCTTATTATTTAATTAAAAATTTGGTCAATTGTTTTTTTATAATCACTTTAAAATTTAGATTTTTATATAATAAACCCCAAAGTTTTAAAAATACAAGTGAAAAATACTTGTTAAAAATTTGGGCCGTTACACCTTATTTTTTCCATTCTATCAACTTTGGATTTTGCTTGGATTATTTTCATTCTTTCAAGTTTAGTTTTTAATACTATTTATGCCCATTCTTATTTTGATTTTTTCTTGATGTTTATCTATATTCTTGCGTTTATGGATGTTGTTCTTATGAGGTGCAAACCCATTTCGCATTAGCGGCGTGGTCTCATAGAACTTTAAAATGTTTTCCATTATTTGAGTTATCTCACGTTGGTATTTCCAGACCGATTCGAGTGTTATTTTACTATAATGCTCGGGTCAGATTGGTTATTTTTTCTAGGTTGTCTTTCATGTTACGGAGATCCTAGAGAGGAGATGTAGGATCATCTATCGTATTGCTTTATTTTTCATTGTATTACATAATATCCATATCAACAATTGTAAGGTCGGGATTTTATAACTGTTCAACTGATTAGGTTTTTTTACTCCGATGTACTCTGTAGTTTAGAGTGGCATCTTTTATTGTCCTCGTTATATTATGTATTGTCGATTTCACTATGAGATTCTGTTTTTCTTTGTTCTATGTTCTTTTCTTTTTATTTACCCTAATAATCTGCCCTTTTTTCGATTGGATGCTCGACAATTGAACACAATGGTGGTATTCGATGTCAACTTTCGATGGTCAAAAAGGTGGGTCGTTACATCATATATGTAAATAACATCATACAAAATACAATCAAAAAGTATACCCTGCACTTATCATTCAGTTATGAACCATGTCATATATGAATTCAAGTTAAGTATACTTTATATTTATAATCAGTCGTGAACCACGTCAAGCAATCATTTCTCATCCATTCAATCATTACCCAATCTCTTATTTTAGGATTTCATCGTTAAGTTATCATTAACTTATTTTATGATTACCTCCCTAGGCCTATCTATCACTAAATCATCTTTTCTCGAACAATATCATCTGATTAAATGGCTACTCATTCCACCAATGGGAGCCACCCTGACTGTCCTAAGAGGTTGAATGTAAGCATCTTGAATACATTCTGGCAAGCATCCTTACTAAGCATCAATAACCCCTCTTAGTCCCTGAACTGTTATCATTTAAATTCTGATTTATTCATTTTAGTTGTAACACCACGCTGATGTTTTGGCTTCCAGCCTTAACTCCTCTTTAGAGTTTATAAATCTTTTAAGATTAAACGTTGTAACAACCCGGGATTTTGCGATTATTGTATTGTCATCATTAGACGATTAATCTCGTTGCCAATTACTGTTAAGTGTTTTAATCAGTTGCAAATTCGTTTAGAAATTGATTAAGTGTAGTGGTATTTGAAAATGCAATCTTGGCCATGTTTTATTGGGTCGTGTTCCTTATGAAAGGTGGATACCCGTTCCCCCATTGTTGACTTCCATTCGAAAAAAACCCTAGGTCCAAAGCAAATAAACGAAACAATGGCGGCCTCGTGCTTTTCTTTTCGTTCGTTCCTCAAGAGAAAAATGGCGGCTTCTTCGGTTGCTCCTCCGCCTCCAATTATTTTCGCTTCGCAAGCCAAATCAAGAGAAGGAAAAAAGGTGGCCACTTGCTAGGGTTTGCCTCCGCTTGACTCTCGAGTGCCACAGCTTCGAATCCCATTCGTGTTCTTCGACAAAGGTGAGAAATTCTTATTACTCACATCTAATTCAAGTGCGTTTCTTTGTTGATGATTTTGTTGATTTTGTCGATCTCGTATAACTTGGTGATTGAATGAGTTTTGACTTGATTTTGCTGATACTTGAGATTGTTCACTGACTTTTTCAATTTCACATGTGTGTGATTTTGTGATGTACACGGCTTTGAAATCCTCTGTATTCTGATTTCGTGTTATTATGTTAGCTCGGCCTTGACTTGTTCGACCCTGGCCATTTTAGTGTTTATCTCTGTAGCAATTTCGACTTGTTTTCTGTTTGATTTCGAACTTTATGGTTAAAAATTTCTACTGTTGATTTCATTTTGACTTCGGTTGTACCTTTACCATGACCTTGTCCAAGTCTGCAACTTGAGTTCTCTGGCATGTTTTACCTTGTATGTACTCAGGGCACTGTGCCTCGTTTGGATTATCTTGTAAACTGATTCGTGGTACTTGACTTTGTCTAACTTTGCATTTCCTTTGTATACTTGCTTCGACATTTATATCCCCGACCTGCAGCTTGAAAGTGTAAAATATATTTACACAGGCAAACCAATGTGCTGCAATGGTTCACTGAACCGCTGTACCGCTTGGTGATGTAGTGCATTGTGCATTCATGTGCTCGCTGTGTTGCCATATTGACCCCTTTGTTTGATTTGGTTTCCCGGCATAGCTTATTGGTACATATTAAAAATGTTGCATCAGTAAGTCGCACTGTTCGTGTGTTGTTTGCATTAAGTATGTGTTCATCTGATACATCAGGAATTGACTTGATAGCTTTGACTTTGTGAGGTGGCATCACTTGATGTTGTTGTTGCATTACTGAGCCTTATTCATGTATATTTCATTTTGAATCGGTTGGACATGTCACTCCTTTGGGTCTGATCCCTTCATGTTGTCACTTAGCCACCCTTCTGTCATGTTGCATATGGGCTTACTGCCTGTTCATCACAGTATGAGGTCACTGCCCTTGTATTTAGTTACTTGCTGCTGCACTGTTGCTTATTCCATTATGTAGTAGTGAGATTATATGGTGTTGCTTGCTGCACTTGTTGACCTGATGCTTGAGTATATAATTGTATATCAACTTGGGTGAGTCATGTGCAGTGCGAATTGTGTGCTGGACAGTTCAGTTGAGCTTTGTTGTTTTTGCACATTTGATTTTTGTAGGGACTAATGCAACTGACTTGAGTTGCTGCAGTATGCATATATGGTTATTTATAACCATTTCATTTGTGAGGCTGTGTCACAGATATTGGTTTGCATTATTCATTTCTCCGTTGCCAGTGAGTTCGACAATTTTGTTGAGTTCACTTGAGAGCACTGTATGCCTGTCCATATGGGTTTGACCCTGTACTTGAATGTAAACTTTCATAGTGCATTCATATGTACATCACTTGTTGTTGTTGCCTGTGTTTGTTTCTCGACCTAGTGCAGTGTAATCTTCATGTTTTTGGAGCTCGCACTGTTATTTACAGTAGCATACCTGGTTTCACCTTTGAGTTGTGTTTCACTTGCATACTACTGCAGCTTTGTTCTCTAGTTCTGGCTCCTGTAGTCTTGACTTTGAGTATTTATGTGTACGAGCACTTGTATCTGGCACATGTGTTATGCGCATTTCAGTTGTACTTCTTTTATTGCATGGTCTGGATATGTGTTCTGGTTTCTTGTTTGAGCACTGTTCACTTTGTGTTAGCATTACACTTGTGTTGAAATCGGTTTTCGAGTTTGACCTTGTGATCATTTGTGACTTCCACTGAGCTTTTGTGTATTTTGTGCGATAGTGGCGAGGCAGTACACGCGTGCGTGTACTGCAGCCCTATCAAATTTGGCAGTTTTAATTGATGATTCGATTTGTTGAATTGTTTCGTTGGTTCAATTCAGTATTTTAAAGTTGCATTCTGATTGGGATTTACTGATTTGTTGTTTAACACGGTTACGTGTTATGTTTATCGTTATCCGATTCCTTTATTTAAGGATCGGATAGACGAGATTTATTGTGACTGTCGTCTATTCATATTTAATTATTATTACTTCTGTGCACTAATAACTGAGTTTGAATTAGACTGACCCGTGTATTATTTTCTTTTGAATGTAATACTCGGGTCAGACCGAGTATTTACAGGTTGTTGATATCTTACTTCGGGCTGCTGCTAGAGTTATAAAGTCTTTATATCTTTTGGAGTAGTCGTCGTTCTTTATAGTAGTTAGTGTATATGTATAGGATGTTGTATGTTCATGTATATTATTCACGATAATGTACTTGTATATGTAACTTGCAGAGTCGACAGTTGTAGTTGTATCATATGTATTGTATCACATGTATATCAACTGACATTAGTTATATATATATGAGACTTTCTGTTATATCTGTGTTTCGCACTTATTTATCTGTGTTATTATTATATATATTGTCCTAAACTATTATGAACCATCGTAGTTCGTTTTATACCAGAATTGGGTATGTCGATGGGAGTAAACAAATATGAGATGAAAAATAAAAATATATATCACTCCTATCGAGATAACCAATACTAGTGTAAGGCCTAACTACAGATGACCGCTCCTATCCAGCCTTATTCTTCATGATAACAGACAGTATTTCCTTTAATACTCTTTGTTATTGTGAGCATAGAGGTGGGGCGTCACAAACGTTATCGTGACACCCTGCCATATACCGTAGTTAGGGCTGTCAATTTCCTACACGACCCGAAACACGACCCGAAACCCGCACGGAAATTAGCAGGTTAACCCGACCCATTTAATTGGCGGGTCATTTTCGGGTCAACCCGAATTTGACCTGTTTATAAACGGGTGGGTTTCGAGTTGACCCGCCAACCCGAAACTGACCCGTTAACAACCCGTTTATACAATATATAGGTTAAGCTGACCCGTTTACGACCCGCTCCGATCCGTTTATGACCCGTGTGTACCTTATACGGGTTATACGGGTTGACCCGACCCGTTTACGACCCGTTCCGACCCATTTACGACCCAATTATACCTTATACGGGTTGATCCGACCCGTTTACACCTTATACGGGTTGACCTGACCCATTTACGACCCGACCCATTTATAATCGGGTTACACGGGTTGGGTCGGGTCAACCCGTTTATAAACGGGTCGGGTTCGGGTTGCGCGTTTTCGACCCGTTTAATAAACGGGTTGACCCGACCCATTTAAAATCAACCCGAACCCGACTTGACCCGACCCAAATCCGACCCGACCCGACCCATTGACAGCCCTAACCGTAGTACTTTGGACTAATAATCAAGGCACCCTACAAATTTATTCAATTTGGTTATGATTCATTTCCAATATAAATATTGCAATTCAATCATACAAACTACACTACGATCGATATATTCACCACGTAAACTATATTTGTTTCAATTTTACTGTCAAAATGATAGCCTAGGGCCTTTCACTTTATCCAATTCATGTAAATCATCAATTAGAATCATCAAATTAGTTTTTAATTCATATTTAAATTCCTAAATAAATCTATAAAGAAAATTTAACTCATATTTAACAACATAACCATTTTATAGATAATCTCACTCACCTAATTCGTTGCTTTGATAAATTTTCTTACAGAACTTCCAAATTCCTTCTTTTAATTTAACTTGATTTAGCACATATCTCCTTCTATTTGATCTGCTAAGGTTTGGGTTTGATTTCCTTATCTTTTCTATTTGTTTTGCAATTTTATTTGGAGGTTTTGTTTTAGAATTGAAGAAGGAGAAAAAGAACAAGTTATGAATTTAAGTTGAGCGTTGGTTGTAGAATGAGGAGGAATGAAGAATGGGGTGAATTAGGGTCATAAACTTCTTTTATACATGCAAAAATCTATAAATTCTCCCTCGGCGCACTTGGGCCAACTTATTTTGCCTCAAAACGCTTGATACAATAAAAAATCCTTATCTCCTTTATTTGATGTCCATTTCTGATATTTTTAATTAATTTGGGTTAGAAAAAATCCACTTGATGCAATTGACAATCCGGATTTATCAAAACCATTCATTTATAAAAATTTAGTTTTTTCAGTTTTATGTAAAATTACCAAAATACCTTTTTAATTATATATTTGCGTTTATTAAAAATCTGGGGTGTTATAGTTATTATCGGAAAATTCGACCTCTCCATTCACATGGTGTCATTAGCTTTTTTAAAGAAGCCAGACAAAGATGAGGTGGGCTATTTTTGTAATTTCTTCCACATTGGACAATGCCTCTCCCCAAAACATAGAGCGGCCCCAAACTGTTCTTGTCTACTTCTCTTGTACCGGCTGACCTTTTGTTAAAGTGATTGACACAAGAGCAGAGTGACTCATTCAACTTTGTCCTATGTTGCATAACTCGCTTGCCATCATAATTATGGCTCACGAGGCGAAGAAGCGAGTCTTGAAATCCATACATAACTGGGGCCATGAGTGAACACTGCCCGCTTGAAGATGTAAAAACCAACATGAGGCTGGCTTAGTCAAAGTGGATGGAAATAGAATGCACTTTAGATTACCGATGAGTCGACCGGCTCGGGTGATGGAATTGAAAGCCAAGATTGGTCAGATGGGATAGTACTTCCACCGTGTTTTTCGACGGAAGGTAGGACATGCCTCCAGTGAATGTATGTGTTGAAAATATCTTTGGTGAAGGGTTCTCCGTTCTCATCAGCAAACAAAACATCATCGTTAGTGTTCCAGGTTTTGATCCTCTTCTGTCTTAGAGATGCCATTTCTTCTCAAAGGCCTCCTCTGCATGATGCAAGCAACATTGACCGCTTGCTGTGGAAGGACTCCTTCTATGTCTCATGGGTGAAGGAGTCAATGGCTCTTATATGACGATGGGGAACAGTAATGGCGAACATAGGTAAGTGACCTGTTCATATTGATAAAGGGTGACCTAGAATACTGATCCCGCCTTTCACGGGATCTAGGCCCACAGACCTCCCTTTAGGCCCTAGAGTGGACTGAGAGCTCTCTATGCTAATGGTTTTTTCCTTTTTCGTCATCGCTTAGACGGTCGAAGCTTAGTCATGCCCCTATATTTGTTGCCTAAGGCGGTTAAATGTTGAGTGTCTTTCTATGAAGAGGAGGCGACAGGCTAGCTGAACTCCTTAGTGTAATGCCGGTTCAAGTATAGGAACATCATGAGCAAAGTATTACTCGTGCACGATATGCTGATCTCTTTTATGGGTGGGAGTGACCCCAACAGGGGTTTCCAGTACAACCCTCTTATGGGCATCATGCATCATGCTAAATGCGTTGGGGACAATGGGCTGGATGGGAGTTCCATCCATCGTTGTTGGGACCATCAGACTGTAGTTAACAGTGTCTTGATCGTCCACTCTGGCCCTAAGTTCATTCAAATCGCGGGCAATCAACCCAATGCTAGTCAGGCCATTGATCAAGCCAAACCACACGTCATTACTCAAGCCCGAAATGGGACTTATGGCATGGACTTTAACATCATTTGTGTCATGATCCTTTGAGTTATTGGCTTCATTGTCACCATATTATGCAATGTGTTTTTTGAGTATAATAGTTTGAAGAGAAGAAAAATGATGAATGTTAAGAGCATTTAGGGGAAGCCCTCCTTTCACAATCAAAATATTGACTAAAAATTTAATCAATCAAGGAACTGCGATTGTGAGTTCATATTAGTAAGTGTCACTTACTAATACCATATTTAAAATGGAAAGAAGAGAGAAAAAATGAACAATAAGTAAAGAAAGACACAAGGTTTAGAGTGGTTTGATCAAAAATGATCTATGTCCACTATGGTGGTAATTTCTACTGCTTTAGTGTTTTGATTACAATTGTTTATTTACAAGAGATAATAATATATGCAATAAACGAAAGTTTCATCTTTGTACAAATGCATTCAATATTGTATTTATAATATCCCAAATCTGGTTCGGACAGTTCAAATATGTATATCAACTTCTATGAATCCTTACGGTAGTTAATGGCACTGAATGGTTCAAATGTAGGGAAACTAGGATGTCAGCTAGGTCGAATGGTCTAGATGATGGCCAGTTGGTGAATCATAGCAAATCATGTCGTTGTCAAATAGGATGACATGAGAATAAGGAGTTGTTGAACAGTGAGGCCGCCACCATGTGGACAATGAAGGATGAGAAGTGGTCACTGCATAGTGTCGCTTTGTTAAATAAACATTGTCGCATATGCCAAGGATATTGGTGGAACAGTGCTGAGTCATTTCTTTTTAAAGGGGTGGCTATGCACGTTTGACAGTTGACTACCGAGCTAAGACAAAACAAGAAGCACGAGGCGTGCATGCCCTCGGATGGGTTGCGGGGCGGAGTAGACTTAGGGGCTCAAAAAGGAGAGGGGGAAAGCGTTCTTCATTATGCGGACATATACTTTTGGATGAGCAGCTGTCCTACTAAGGGCACCGGCTAGTTTGGACGTTGTTCAAAGCCGTTAGTCGCTGAATTTCATGGTCATTTACAGGCTGCATAGGTGCTTGCAAGGATGATGGAGCGGGCGAAGTGATGCCGAGGCAATACGAGGTGAGGCGAGCGCATTGAGAGTCCGGCGAGCCGATATGTCAATCTCTTTGCGAGAATATCAAGCAACACCATGGATCGGTACCGATCAATAGATTTGCATATTTCACCTTCATTTTTTTCATTAATTCATTGCGACTTTATGGTTTAGCTTTCTTTCATGCCTCAAAGCCAAATTCCTACAATTTTCATTGAGAACTTCAAAACTTGTGGATCGGCACCGATCGATGTACTTAGTTAAAAATTATTTGTTTTCCTTTGCAATGCTTCATACTCGATCATCAATGAATTTATTAGTCATCACATTGAAGCTTAATATCATTAAATTATCATTTGCGAAAACTCGTGGATTCGGTTCGAACCTACCTAATGCTGGTACATGCAACTCCATATCCAAATCCACTCTTGAAAAGATTCCATAAATAAATATGCAAGTTGCAACTTGCCATAATGCATGATCACAATAGTAAAAAATAAGGAAATATCCAAATGGCAGTTCTTAGTAAAGTCTCTCATCCATGCAGCCTCACTTTTTCTAATATCTTACTGCCACGACACAAAACTATGCACTAGGTAACCCAACCCTTGGGCTCACTCTCCCGTGATCATATCATGCCACTTGATCCTCAGACATCAAAAATCACATTAGAAATCCAACTTTCTATCTCGGGAAATCATCAATTAAATAACATTGATGCCGTTTCAACTGCCTGTATGATGATGGGACGGTAAAGATTGGTCAGGCAAATCCTATGGCGAAATCCAAATTGGAGAATAACTTTGAGAGAAGGAAAGAGAAGGAAAAAGAAAGATCCAATCGGAATTATGATGATACTGTTGCGAAGCTCCGTAGGTAAGGAGATAATCTATGGCAGTGTTGTAGATTTGGGCAAACATGTTGATTTCCTTTAGTCTTTTTATTTTATTTTTAATTTTTTTTACTAAGGCCTTGTTGGTTACGGTAGCTATATTATTTGTGTACATATGATTGGTGTGATTTTATGGCAGTTGAATTGTTAGTACAAAATCTATGAACATGGACTAATCTGTTAGTTCTAAATTTTAGATGGGTAATTAGGAGTCGATTTAGGAAATGGAACAATATCATCCTAATTCGTAGGATTTGTTACATTTTTTATTTCCCTATCTTGCGGATAATATGACTAAATACTGAAATAAGCCCCAAATGTTGGGACCATTTCTATGAAGATCAAATCAAATTACATATAACTTCTCTTACTTTGTGTGTAATTTAATATTTCCTTTTAAGCTGTTGAACTATTTACTTATATGGGCATGATATATATAGTAGAGTTTTATGTATGTTTGAAGTAAACACTAAAGTTAGCCCTGAATTCTTAGGAAATTGGTATAACTGAGAAAAGAAAAGATGATTATATTCTCACGTATTTATGTTATGACGCTTCAATCTGCAGAACCAAATTGGAAAAAAGTGTATGAATTACAGCAGGTATTCATCATTTATTAAGAAGATAATGCATGTACCTTTTGTGCCAATTCTTCATTCTATATCAAAAATTCTTTCCTTTCATATATACCTAAGTTAATTTAAATAAATCGAAATGGCTGGATCTGAGATTGAGGTCATGTCAAAAATAGGATGCTCATCAACATGACTTTATATTAGATCTAATAAGAGACAAACTAACAAAAGAAAGTTAACTCTGTCAGAGATCAAACATATGGTATTGTAGACTATCATCTTATTCATTTGACCGCATAGTCGATCATCTTATCATTTGAATTTGCACAAATAAAAATACTCTTCGGTTTTAAATTAAAATATGTTCTGGTTTATGACATGTGTACTGCTAAAAGCATCCAGAAATTTTTTTTGGCTACCATACGCAATGGTCACCGTAGAAATTTTATTTATATGCTTCTAATGCCATGCACTATTTTGTTCTATCAAATATGCATCCAAATATTGTTCGGTTGTTATCACCGTACCACATTGAATGACCATTGAAAATCAAAGTGCATGGCTGTTTATCTTCATGCAATAATGAACGGTAGTTGAAAATCAAAGATGCACGATCGTTTATGAACGAATGAAAAAAAATCAAGTTTGGTGTTGGATAATATATATAAAATAATTGACATCTATTAAAAAATTCTTGGTAGGCAAAAGCATAATTTTGTGTGTCAATAGCAACACACCTATGACGTTCACACATACCCTATTCATTTGTATACTTACCATCAGTTTATAATATATTTTGGGGTCCAAATTTCTATTATTAGATTAGATTTGGCAGCAAGATAAAATGCAGTAATTAGGAAGTTATGTTTCTGTACTTGAAGAGCAACAAACATTTATTGTAATTTGCATCAAAAGGTTAAGGACATGTTACTGGAATGTGTAGAGGCATGGTTGTTTGGGGCTTGGTAAATAAAATAAAAGTGGTTCAACATGACTTCAAGTTTGTGTGTAAATTTGAAGTTAACTCATTTTGGGACCAAATAAAATCTATGGTTTTGATGTTTCATACTTCAGCATTTTGTCCGTTAAGCTGCAGACTTGCTTTATATAAAACTGCAATTAACAAAATACTTTAGATGTTACTGCTTGATTTAGGCCAATAAAAATGTTCCAAATTTGCAGTCAAGGACAAATATAGCGACTCTGCTGGGGATCGAACCCAGAGTCTCTGGTTTCGTAGACCAGCGCCTTATCCATTGGGCCACAGAGTCAAACGTCCCATTTTTTGAATTTGTATAAAATAGAATACAAAATATACTTTTATATGCTTTTACACTAAAGGAGAAATATCCGTTTTCTATCATGACACCAACATATACCCGATTCACTGGTATAATTGATACTGCTTATTTTCACTTTTTAAGATGTATTTCTATGGGTTTTTTGATGCAGAATCGTATTATAAATTTGTTTTTGTGATAAAATAAGATACTTAAAGCAGACACTTTAAACTCATTGAACAACAAAGTCACATATCATAGGGTGCATTCATTGTTAAGCGAATGGGAACACATAAGGAGCATTTTGAATGAGGAACAAATGCAGAAAGTTCGATGAAAGGGATTGTGTTTTGTGCTATGAAATGGGCAACAAAAGGAGAATCAAAATGGCATCTAATGGGATAAGTTAAGGAAGGTGAGGAGAAATGAATTGTTTAAGATTGTCGCGTAGGGTGCGTCTGTTAGGATTGTTTCGCATGTTGCAAAGTGAAACGACGATTAGAATTGAAATAATCCAACATCGCTAAATAACTTGAAGAAGTGTTTAAATATGAGTTGATAGACACGTAACATTGGAGATTCCTTTTGTTGTAATAAATTGTGCGCCAACCCATAGGCATACGCTACATGCTGAAGATGGAAAGCTTGGCTCGACTGTCGTTACGTAACAAATGGTTTCAGAGCCGAATGTTACGAACAGGGCTATGCAGACAAACAATTCTCTTAAAGTACTCCAAAAGGGATGCGAGCCAAGGAGGAAATTGTTAGGATTATCCCGCATGTTGCAAAGAGAGCGGTTTGAAATTTAAATAGTCCAACATCGCTAAATAACTTGAAAAGGTGCCGTATAAATATGGATTGATGGTCATATAATATTGAGAAATTCCTTTTGTTATAATAAAGCACGTGCTAATCCATAGGCATACCCCATGTGCTGAAGATGGGGAGCTTGGTCCGACCACCGTTATACAATAGCGTCAAGTATGAACAAATCAATTTTCTCACGTTCCAGCAACGAAGCAAATGGAGCTTTACCCCTTTCAGAGTGTCTGACGCCGCAAAAAGTTGACCTACCAATTAAAGTCTACCGACATCCTTATTGTTCAAATTTGTACAAAATATAATTCATAATATACTTTTATATGCTTTTACATAAAAATGTATATGTTCTATATTATAACACCAACATATACCCGATTTACCAATATAGTGTTAAATTTTGGTGATACAAAATCACAAATAAAGGGAAATAAATATGCAAAAGAAAGAAAGAAAAGATTTTGTTTCCTCTAATTAATCGGCATATTTGATTATGTTTATTTCTCTCTCTAATTGGCTAATCAAATTAATTTTTATCATCTAATGTTAACTTGGGCATTAAGTAATTGATCATATAAATAAAGACCAGAAGAGAGGTAAAAGTGTGGTGGAAAATCTGTTTGCTAATTTTCTCTTCTTTATCTTTGTTCTTTTTCTCCCACAATTTTAGTCATATAGATATTTGCTCTCTTTCTCAATTTGGTTATTGATTCAATGATATTTTGTTTACTTTAGCTTTGTTCTATTAATTGTAAACAAAATTTTGTTGAATTAATAAAGTGGGTGGTTGGGTGAAATATTTTGTGTTATTGCGTTTTGATTTCAATTCTGTCTTGTTTTCAATTCAAGTTTTCTCCTCGTGATTTGGGTGACAAAGATCCGTTGATAAAAGCTTTCGCAAAGCACTACTATTTTCATAACAGTTTGGTCGGAGCACAGATTATCGCAAAGCTTAGAGTAATTTTGGTTTGAAAAATTATTGATGTCGGATATGATTTCGTTTTCAAAGATGGCATTCTTGGATGAGAAAAATTGCGGTATTTGGAAGCCTAAGATGGACGATGTTCTGTATCTCGATGATTTTTGTGATCCGATTGATGGAGATGAAAAGAAGCCCTAGATGAGGGAAAATGGAAGAAGATGGATAAGAAGGCGATTGCTTTGATTCGCCGGTATCTTGATGATTCAGTTTTCCATTATGTCGCTAGATGTGAATCCGCGAAGGCTTTTCTGGTTCGAAAGTTGGTATATCTGAGATTAGATAAAGAGAAGTCTGTTATAGTGCATTTGAATGAATTTCAAGATGTAATAAATCAATTGGAAAATATGAAGGTCAATTTTGATGATGAGTTACAGACTCTTTTATTATTGAGATCGCTTTCAGAAAGTTGGAAAACTTTGGTTGTCTCATTGAGTAATTCCAATGCTAATGGAACTATCTCTCTGAAAACTGTTCGAAGCAGTCTTTTGAATGAGGAGCTTAGAAGAAAAGGATCAGGTATGAAATTAATTCAAAGTGAGGCTATGGTGGTAAGGGACTCGCTGAAAAATACAATTTGGAAGAAGGGCGCTAATGGTAAAGGTGTTATCACTTGTCATCATTGTAATAAGAAAGGTCACATACGCAGCAAATATTATGCTTATAAAAGAGATAAGAAAAAGGCTGCGCATGGTGATATTAGTAGTGATGCACATGCAGGTTTTGCTGAAGATACTATAGTGATGCTTCTTGTGATGTCCCCTTTATTGAAAATAGGCCTTGGAAGATGGATTCGGAAGCCAGTTTTCACATTTGTAGAGATGTGAATTGTTTTTCTTCTTATGAGAAGAGTGTCAGCATGATTAGGACAACCAATGGAAAAGAGCTACCGATTTGTGGTATTTGATCTATCCGATTTCGTATGCATGATGGTGTGGTTAGAGAAGTCTCTGTAGTGAGACATGTACCAACTTGTTCACATAATTTTATTTCTCTCGGTCAGTTGGATCGCCATGGTTGCACTTATGAGACTCAAGGTGGAGTTTTGAGAGTGAAGAAATGTGGCCATGTAAGGATGAGAGGAGTATTGGAAGAAAGAAATCTTTATAGCTTGGTTGGTTCTGTAGTCGATAATGGAAAGCGAGTGACGGTTGAAGGACCTAGTCCACAACGAGGTGAAGAGGTTAATGTGATCACTACTTATGATTTTAACATTGAGGATCATATTTTAGATAGAGGTCTTCATGTTGACGATGCTCGAGGGATCGATGGTGATCAAGTAATGAGCTCAGTTCGAGTGATAGACAGATGTCGAATTGTAAAATCCATAAGGACAAGACGGAGATCTTTGTGGTATTACAAATGTTTTTGAGACCGGATTTGTGTGGTGCACCTCATGTGGGAGATGCATTACTTGTATACGGTGGTTGAGGTTTGTAATTTAGTGTGGTTAAGATATATGGATTTATGATAGATCTAGATATGACATGCTTGATATGTTGGAGATATGCGATTTTGCATCAAGGTGGAGTTTTAAATTTTGGTGTACAAAATCACAAATAGAGGGAAATAAATATGCAAAAGAAAGAAAGAGATGATTTTATTTCCTTTAATTAATAGGCATATTTGAGTATGTCTATTTCTCTCTCTAATTGGCTAACTAAATTATTTTTTGTCATCTAATGTTAACTTGGGCATTAAGTACTTGATTATATAAATAGAGACTAGAAGAGAGGGTAAAAGTGTGGTGGAAAATCTATTTTCTAATTTTCTCTTCTTTATCTTTGTTCTTTTTCTCCAACAATTTTAGTATATAGATATTTGCTCACTTTCTCAATTTGGATCATGATATAGTGATATTTTGTTTACTTTAGCTTTGTTCTAGTAATTGTAAACAAAATTTTGGTGAATCAATAAAGTGTATGGTTGGGTGGAATATTTTATGTTATTGCATTTTGATTTTAATTATATCTTGTTTTCAATCCAAGTTATCTCTTTGTGATTTGGATGACAAAGATTCGTTGATAAAAGCTTCCGCAAAACGCTACAATTTTCATAACACATAGTTGATATAGGTTATTGTTTGATATGTAATATGTATGTTGCTGGAGTTTTTTTGTCCATAATTCTGTTATAAATTTTATTTTGTTGTAAGATAATATACTTAAAGTAGGAACTTATGATGCAACATTTAATCCAACAAGTTTTTCCCGTACTTTACATCAAAATATTGAAGCTTATCTATCTAAATGCCATTGGATGGTTATAGCTATATTGAGCCAAGTGTATATAATAAAGTGCTGTTCAACATCATTTTTAATTTGTTTGAATATAGAAAAAGTTAAAGAAATAACCTTGCCAAGGATCAAACTCATAATCTTTTATTTTGTAGACCAGCACCTATCCTTGAACCACGATGTCACTTATCTTAATGCTTAAATCATAAAGTCACATTCATAATATAATATTATATACTACAGTTTAACTGATAGAAAGAGAGAGGATGTTTTGGATTACGACATTGACATGATGCCCATTGTTTAATTATTGTTTTGTTTCCCATGTGTTATAAATATTTTTCTCGGTTTTTTTGTTAAAATTTATATTATAGAGTGGACTGGCAAATAGATTAAATATTTGAAGCTGGAAACAGTGATTAAGGATGTCAATGTATATTTGAAATATTTGAAATCCATTCACATTCGTATTTGAAAAATCAGTCAATATCAAAAATCTAAAAGAATGAGTACACATGTGGATTTGTCCACTTTTTTTACTTATGCTTATAGATTTTTGTTTATGAGCGGACGGATAAAAATTTGATATCCATTTGATATCTGCGACTGTGACTACGAAGATATGTTATGCTAAAATGGTTAATATGAATATGAATATGAATATGACACTATATGTATCTATATCTTACCCGGTCTTTACAAGGCCTAGTTATGATGCTCTAATTAGGCCAACAATTATCTTCATGATATAAATCAAAATATTAAGATGATCCTTTTGAATGTCATTGCAGACCCCACATGTTTGAAAATAATGGCTTAGTTCTTGTTGTATCCTTTTGAATGTCATTGTTAGGTTATAATTATTTTGGGCTAGATGGGCAAAACAAATTTCTAATCAACATGATTTTGAATTTGGCAGTATAGTTATTTACAAGGCGCAATGCAAAAAGGTACAATTTTTTTTAGACTTGACGTACGTTGTGTGCCTTTTTAAATAAATACACAAGTACTATTTTTTTATATGCTCATTATACATCACAGTTAGTTCAACATGATTGATGAAGTTTATGTTTCTTTTACCAAATGATATTCAACAAAGATTTTTTATCATTTCGCAAAATTATCAAGTATAGTGCTATATGAATAGAGTGCAAAAATCAGTTTAGAAGTTCAACTTGAGTTTGAATTTATTTCAGTTATTTATGGGGATTGTAACCTTGACGAACTACACATGCTTTTTTGATCAGTACACTTATTTTGTATAATTATTATACATCACCATTAGTTCAACATGACTAGTATAATTTATATTATTTTATTGAAAGATATGTAATAAAGAAACATTTCATTAAAATCTTCTTATTTGAAAATTCTATTTTTTAAATAAATTATATTACATTGAAAAACCTCTAAAATAAAATTTGAAAAAAAAACATAAAGAATCTTTGGAGAAAATTTGTTTTCAACGTCAACAACTTCAAAAAAAAGATTAATTTTTATGAAGTGTCAAAAGTTTGCAAAAAATATCAATATTTTTTTACTGCACCTTCCCTCAAATCTCTCAAACTAGTTGCTTAATATATTTTTAAACAATTAAATATGGATAAAGTTGAGATATTATAGTTTAACAAAAAAGACTCGGTTTTTATGTTTTTTTATGCTCAAATATTTCGAAAAATATTATTTCCAAGAAAATTGAATTTTTAGAAACGGTTCATCTTTAAGAAAATAATAATTAAATATCAAATAATGTTTCTTTGAACTCAAATGTCGTAGAAAGGTTCAAGCCGTTTTAAAAAATATGTTTAAGTTTTCCAATTTTTTTTAAATTTCTAAGTAAGTTTGAAATGTCTTGAAAATGAAGAAATTTTAAGAAATTTTAAAGAGATTAAAAATCCAATTAAAATACAAAGAAAATTTAAAAGGTTAAAGCAACTCAAAGTGTTGGCAATTATCTAAAACATGTTATTCAGTAACAATACATTTTCTAATCTTAAACTTTGAAATTAATAAAGTAAAAAAGAATTATCATTATATATAACACTACAAATATCTGCTTAACATGTACTAATTCTTCAAAACTTTTCGTGGTTAGGATAAATTAAAATAGTGAAAAAACAAAATTAATATGAATGTTAAATTATCGTTGCCATTGGTTTTGATAATTTTTTACTGCTATGTTTATTGTTAACTACGGTAAATTTACTAAAACCATACCGATAGCATTGGTACACCGATATAGCAAAATATTGGTTACCAATTGTTTGATATTGGTGTGGTAATGTGAATTTACCATTACCATAACAGCCCTAACTGGAATTGTGGATTCAAATAAGCATGTTATATATAAATATGTTCTCAACTATAATTTTAAATGAGTTTGTATCAGAATGTAAATCGAGAAATGGGAGCGAGCCAATCTGAAATGAGATTTAATTTACAATATTTTAAAATTTCTCATAACTATGTGATAAACAATTGTTTCTGCTAATAGTTTTAGCATGTACTTATTTTAGGATGAGGAAGAGTTTAGTAATAAAAACAATCCTTTTCTTTGAACGTACTTGAATGTTGCTAATAGGTTTGCGAGAAGCATGGGCCTAGCTTATATGATATGTTAAGAGAAATAGGTAAATGCCACTCTGGTTGATCTTCCTAATTCGAGTGCCTGCTTCTGGAATCTGTAGCTTGTCTGTGAATCATTTTCGCTTCCTATGATATTTAATATAGGTTGTAGCATGTCTGCGAATCATTTTTGGCGCCTCTGATATTTAGTATATGTTTAAGGGTGGCATAGGCGATGCTTATCTTTTTCTTCTCTTTTTACCATTTATCACTGATGTACATGATTGTGACTTTTCACACTGATCTGAAGCCTGACAATATTCTTCTGATGTCTTCTGATTATGTAAAGGTTCCATGTAACATTTCCTGCGACTTCAAAATTCTTGGGTTTTTGTCATGTCATATTGATATAGAGGAAACTAGGATATTATATGCACTTCAGATGTTTGCCTAATGAGGTGCTATGACGTTGACTGATTTCAGCAGCATTGCATTTGAGAATCATGATCATGGGTCGATTATATCAACAAGGCAGTATGGAGGACCAGAGATAATGTCCTGTATGCTTGGATTCTTAAAATAAACAATGAATTCTGCCTGAGATGTAGGTTGTCAATTTGAATAAAAGGTACACATTTTCTGCATTTAAATTGGGAGAAAACTAATATATGCATATATTGACCTTTTTGATAGCGTAGGAAATCTTCGAAATCATAATTCACAGTTCATTCCAAACGTAGGTCGACGATGCCTAATTCTCTATTCCTTAGTTTTATTCCGATGACACTGTTTGGTTTGATTGGTATGCGTTGATGTTGACCTACTAGTTGTTGGTTATTTTTTGTTCACACCCCATGATAGAAACTTGTTAGAATGCTTAAAGACCAATCTTCCTGTTGTATACCATACATTCTAATATAATCTTGTTCTCTCCTAGCTGTGAGAACGTGCCTTAATATTATCTTCCATTTTCATTTCATCTCCTTAATGCGTCATGTCCTCTACATGATGATTGAATTTGAGAGTATACCCGATTTTATTATTGAACTAATGACTTTATGTTTGGACTATAGAGTTAAATGGGGATGATATTGGAATTTTGACCATTATCAAATTTTATAAATTTTATAAATTTTATAAGTCCTAAGTAATATAGTTTAGACGAAGAAAATTGGTGTGAATAATAGACACAATCGGATAACGCTTTACAAAGTAAAATTGGGTTTTACCGAATCAAGTAAGTAATAAATTTGATCAAAATATCACACCACCTGCTAGGTAATGCATGAACGTTAATATTCGAACAGTTCGATGTTAATCGCTGATCAAATTTACATCTAAAGAGCCGCACAACTGAATTGTTGAATACTTCTTGACCACATGGTTAATTAATTTATAATTGTTATAAATTATTTAAATTAATTAATATTTATGAAATATTAGTTATAAAATTTTATTTTAATTTGACGATCAAATATTATTGTATATATTTATAATAGTTGTAAATATATTAATCGATATACGCGTTTAAATTGGGTTTTAATGCAAAATATTTTGTTCGGACTTTAAATGGATTTGAAGTTCATATACGGGGCTGGTTGGTTCAGCTATAATGAAGCATAGGTGCGGCCATATAATGGTTAAAAATGCTAGGGTTGAATGGATAAGAGGTAAGAAAGAGCAAAAGTGTGAATCTTGATACTAACCTCTCTTTGCATTTCTTTCTCTGTAAAAGCATCTTTACCCACTTTCTTTTCCTACTTTTTAAGCCTCCTATCCCTCTTAGATCTGCCTGAATTCTTCATCCATCCTCTTTCATCGTAAAAGCACAAATCAAATAAAATTAAATACTATTTGATAGCCCGTGGTCTGCAATTTGGAAGATAGCATCTTTAGAATTGGAATTTGATCCGCGAGTTTGTTTCAACGCTTCAAGGTGTGGTACTTTGGCATAGATTAAAGGTAATTATCTGATTTATGATTATATTTTAATATTTAGACAATTTGTATATCATATGTTGTTTTATTAGTTATGTGACGATTCTAATATATCGGTATATCGTCACATTCAAGATGGTTGTTCGTTTATATGTGTGTGTATTTTTTTCCATGACATATATACGTTATGATGTTTAAGACTTAAGATTTAAAAACAATTGAATTTTTATTATTTAAATGAATTTAATATACATTATTTAAATAACATAAGCTTTATAATTTAAATGCTAAACTTTATACTCTACAAAATATGTTTTAAAATTACATAAAAAAATATTTTTGTAATTTATATAAATATTAATTAAATATTATTTAATTCAAATCACTTAAATAAATATTAAATAAATTATTGTATCATATAAAATAGAATTTAAATTTTTTAAAATTATTTTTACACCTGAATGCAAAATATATATATGTATAATAAAAATATTAATATAAATGTTGAAGAAAATTTAATTTTAATTTTTCTTTTAAATTACAAAATATATTTGGACAATATATTAGTTAACATGTCTCCAGTGTAAATCCCAGCATTAATACACGAGCGTGTTATACCTTACATGGTTTGCTATGTTATACATGCATACACATATATATGTATATGATACATTTGTGTGTATGTGTCTATGTATACATAATTATTTCATAAATTTTGAATAAAATAGCAATTTTATTTAGAAGAAATATAAAAATATTCTAAATGAGATTCCATAAGCCAATAATGATCCAAAATGGTAAAAAAGAATTGAAATTCATCAATTTCTTCCACTACAGGTTGCTCCAGTTCCAACAAAACCGAACACCACTTTAGTTTTTTGAAAACTTAAAATGTTTTAGAGCACTTAATTAAATGAAAACAAGAGAGCAATATTTTTTAAATGAATGCATGATTTTCATATGTTGAAAGAAAGGTATTTATAAAGTTAGAAAGTTTTTGCTAATGTGTGTGTATATGTATTAATGTTTTGAAAAATCTACCTCCATATTCGCCTCAAGGAGCGTCTCAAGCAAGGGGAGATAAAACGCTTCGACTCTTTCTCAAAAAATGCATTTTATCTTTGAGGCTTACGCTTTAGCAACTTAAAGTGCACAAAATGTACAAAACATATGCCCGCACGCCTCAAACCTATAGTGTTTTTATTACTTTTCAAATTCAATATCAACATGATTAAGTAGCATCGTTTTTTAGAACAATGATGGAGAGCTACGTAATGAATTTTCTCAAATGCTATTAAATAAAAAATTTAAATTATCGCCGAACCTTCAAATAAATTACGCATCTCGATTTAAATTGGTAGAATGAAAAATGAATAAAATAATAATTTGCATGATTTTTTTTACTATGATAGAGATCTATTCCACTATAATCGACCAAATATCGTTTTCAAAAATCCAAATTTTTTTTAAGACAATTAAAGGAAGAAAAAATAAAATACATACCATTGCGGAGCTGAAAACTGAACACGAATTCTTCTAACATACTAATAAGGATTTAGTCCAGTGCTTAAAGTTTACTTATAGTTTTAATTATTTATGCTTTATGAATGAATAATAAAATGATTAGGACTGAACTCTTTAAGCTAGGTGTCTATGTTATTTATTTATAGTTTTATACGAATAATTGTTAACCTCTATTTATTAATCAAAATTAATTATAATGAAACAATAATAACTTACGCCTCCATGTTTACTTGAAAAATATACGCCTCAACCTTTTGAGGCTTACACCTCACGAGCAAAAGAACGCCTCTTGTACGCTTTCACGTTTTAAAACTTATATGTGTATGTATGTATATGTATATTACCTGAACAACAACAAGAAGTTAGATTTGTTAAAGGTCAAAATTATTCTACGAGGCACTTACACAATGTTGCAGTTTGGATTCAGGAAATTTTGATGATTCAACTTATAGGTGTGAGATGTTTTTGTTGCTAACAGGTTATGCTTAGAGATTGAATTTATTTGGACACATTATACATGAATGTCATTAATGTAACAAATTCGACTTATAGATTTGAAACTTCCGTTGAAAATTTGAATTCTCTTGGAAAAGTAACGAAGTTCTATGAGAAGAGATGAACTCCTTTCTGAAAAATTAGAACTCTTTTGACTAATTGAACTTTCCATTGTATTGTGTTTTTTTTAATTCGTGCAAACTTTTGTCGAATTTATCTATGATGTGCGAATTTGCAACCACCGAGTGGAAGGCTACTGAAACACTCATCAAACGTGTAGTAGTGCGTAAGTGTGAACAAATATAATACAAGAACACAAATGGTAATAAAGTAGTTTGTCTTCATAAATGATCGGATAATATTGAGTTGTGCTGTTTGGTTTATGTAATTTGAGCTACGCATGATCTGAGTAATTTGGAAGTTCACTTTTTTGTTTTATTTATTTTTAAAGCTCGTTATGTAATTTTAGCTTAATCAAGATGTCAATTCCAAAGGTAAGTTTTTTACTAGAAAAAGAACAATGATACGACATAAGCTGGAATTAAAATTTACATTTTTGCAACTGAACATGCGAATGGTGATACCAGCATCTTACTACATTTGAAAAGGGCGAATTGGTACTACAGCAACAGCTGAAAAGGTAAAATTATCATATTAGCCCCACATTGCAAAACTTCAGTGTATAATTCTGTACAAAATATCAAGTCGTCACCTTATAAATTGCTAAGCTCAGCAACGTGAGCTTGTGACCAAGTGAAGGAATGTTGGGTCATGTTGTTGGATTTGGGTACATATAGGAGTCTATCTCCTCTGAATTGATGCTTATGTATAGACACCGATGATAATTTACAGTTGTACTTCACCCTGAATAGCATGCCCTAACACTAAAAAGGCTTACTTTTGATGATGCCTATGTTTATATTGCTGCTGAACTAGCAAAAGTAGCCACATTCGTGAACAAGGTATTAGTTATCAGAATCATGCATCAGTTTCCTGTTTTAATTGGTTTTTTTATATGCGAGTGCTGCTTTTTTTCTGTTGGGTTGCGTTTGTATGAGAAATTTGCATTGCGGGTTATTATGCATGTGTAAAAGAAGAAATTTATGAAGAGTTTGTGGGAAAAGATGGTTAGTTGAAGAATTTTTTTGAAGGTAGAATTTACATCTTACCACTATTAACGTTAAAAATAATTTTGGCGTACTATCCTTATATTTAGTTGATTATTTATATTTCATCGATTTGTTGAACACCCATCACTATCATGAATTTTGAAACATTATTTTTTTTTTATTCCATTTAAATTTTTTTCGCATTTGGTCGATTTGATATTTCTATTGTCTTAGATTCTACAATGAAATTTCTAATTAATCTACGTTCTACGATAAAGTTTCTTCTTTATTAGATCCAGGGACACTTAGCTATGTTGGAGTGAGTTTTGAACTAGTACCTGTGCCTATGGTTACAAGGTATGCATCTTAAGGAGGTTATAAAACATAGTTTACAATTGTTCTTCCTTTGACTCAACACACGACTTTATAAATTCTATGATCACATAGTTGATTGATGTGAAAATGTGAGGCATGGATTCAAAGAAGTTTTTTTATATTCATTTTATGTTTTATTATTATTTATGACATATGATTGATGAAGAAAAGAGAACACAAACTCAAACTTGTCAGAAAGAAGAGCTAAGCTTGAATGTTTAGGTAATTTAGTTTTGTGAAAATTCAAAATGTGCAAGAGCAGTTGAACAAATGAATGTACAATTTTTGAATTTTGAAAGAAAGGCTTGTATAGTTTGAAAGTTTTACAGAACGATAAATTTGAATCTTTTAAGGTCAAATTTATTTCCCAACCAGATGATATGCTACATTGCAGTTTAGGTTCTGCAAACTTTGATGTGTCAGCGTATAGGTATGAGATTATTTGCTTGCATATAGGTGTGAGATGATTTGTTTGCTTGCTGATTATGCTTAAGGATTTCATATGCATGTGTAATGTTTAACACGAATCAGCATCCCACTGGCTTGGCCAATGATCAAACAGTTAAAACTTACAGAGAATCACAAACACGCATGGTGACCAAATTACCCTTGCGAACATAGAGAAAGAGCAAAACAATATCAGAGCCAGGTTTCGATCCTGGGACCTGTGGGTTATGGGCCCACCACGCTTCCGCTGCGCCACTCTGATTGACAATGAAATGTAAGAATTGCATTCTTTAGAATAATATGTAAGCTGCTTCTAAATTCTATCCCAAAGCAGATCATCTTTTACTATACAGTGTAGAAGATATTTCTTCCACAAATTCACTAAATTGTATTATATATATTAATTGTATGCCTCCTCATATCATTACCTGCAGCCAAATCAGTCCGAGTTTGATAAGTCAATATATCTCCTACATATGTCGACATAAAGTACTTTCAGACTCAAAAACAAACTCGGGTTTTCAAAGTAAAGTTGTTTTAAAAGTGTACAGAAAATGCTTATAAATATTTTAAGTTCTTAAAGACTTATGTGTGTCATTGTAGTGATTGTTTACATTGATTTAAGATACACAGATAAACAGTATAAGATGGTCAAGTAAATATTTTTAGTATCTCTTTTCTCATTTGTATCTCCAAAATCAACCTAAAACTGCCAGTGGCACTACAAATTCTTAGTAAGATATGTTAGGAATATAACTATTTTTAAGCATTGTTACCCTCAAAATCACTATAAGATTTTTAGTGTGTTTTTTTGATGCCTTTTTTTTTGTTATCGTAGCCAGTGTCACCAAGTGTACATTTATTGTTGTATTTCTAATGTCGATCCCATTAATATGCCTGCATAAGCAATGCCTGCCTGGTTGTACCGGAGAAAGGATTTTATTGCGATATATTGTTTACCTACGTTAACAAGTGAGTGAGATTATCCGCTAAATCATTTTTCTGATATATTAAATCCCGTTTAGTTGATTCCTTATGTTTCACTTTTTACAAGTCCACCCTTTTGTAGAACATGCATCGTTTCTGATTTGCATGCTTCATTTTGTAGTAAATGTATCACTTTTGTCAATTTACGGCACGGTTTACTTCGCTTTGTTGGTTTATTATTTTTGCATGTACAGTGTTATTCTTTAATCACATAGACATCGATTGTAAATGCTTAGAAGCTACACATGGAGCGTTATGTGGAATTACACTAGTAAGCCAAATTTTCTTACCTACAAAAATGGGCCTGTGTTAGGACTTATGTACAATCACTAGATCCGTGAGACAAATGAAATAATGAATCAGAATTGTGAATGCCGATTTAGTACTTTGATGCAGTTGATTTATTATAATACCTATGTGTTATATTATACAAGTTTCGTTTCTTTGGCCTTTGTTAACGGGTTCCTTGCTTATTCTCTCATTGATGTATTTTCCACAAACTCGTCTGTTTTGTTATCTACCTCTGTTTATTCATACGAATGGATAATGATAGCCGGATAAAAGTTCAATTTGGCGTTGTTATTGTAATCTGTCACTGGGTTGCAGCTTAAAATATAACGTTTCTGAATAACACAAAGCTAACAAAACTGGAAAAGTATATCATCAAAATAACAAATGATTAAGTCTTCAAACGTTGATAAAGCTATATGAATCTTATGTCAATAGGCTTTTTTTTAAGTATTCATGAAGATGGATGAACTTCTTGCTACCCATGATTCATTGATTATAAATTGATTTGTTTGGTTGTTGTTAGTTGATTTATTTATGCAATAGCTTTATTTTATATAGCTTTGGATTGAAAATTTGTAATTTCTCATTTTAACCAACTTTTTCAAACCTCAAATAACTTTTTTTTAAAGATTAAAAGGGTAACATAATTTAATTTTAATACGTTATTGGATGGTAGATAATATGACAAAAAAGAAGACGATAGGAAACGGATGAGAAATAGAAACCGGTGCTTATAATAGAAGGGTAAAACAACATCAAGTTGCAATATCTACTGTTAGAATTTTGACGACATTATATGAAGAATTGAAGAGGTCGGAAGTAGCTTGATAACGGTGAAAAACGCTTCACAAATCGAAACTACGAGAAGGAAGATATGACGAAGAAGATGGAGTATTGCTAGAGCAACATGTGACCGACGTCTGTCAAGATGTCTCAAAGTGACAGACGTATGAGCTCAGGATTTTGTAACCCGAGATTGTGATAGACGTCTGTCATCTTGTGACAAATGTCTGAGAGCAGGGAAACTTATTTTTCGAATCTTCTTACGGACACTTGTCATCTTAGGACATACGTCTGAGCCGACGTGTGCTGCATATCTTGTCTGTGCCTATTGGAATGATTTGCGAACGCTTCAAAGGGCATTTTGGGAATTTGCTAGGTTTTCTACTCTCCTATATAAGCTATTTTTAGGATTTAAAGAAAATAGACTAAGGGTATTATGCACCATTAGTTAGCGTTTAACAAAACCTAAGGTTCTTCAATTTTTTCCTCTACAAATCTATCCTGTAACAACTCGTAAATTTAACTGGTTTTAATAACTTTATTAATTGAAATTTTGTGGAATATTTTAAACGATAAAATTTTGAAATATAAATTTGATATTTGGAATGCGTCTAGTTAAACATAGCAACTGGTAAATTTTCGTCCGAAAATATGAAGTTTATTTTCGTGCGTAAATTAATTTCAATCTAATCAGTTAAAAATCGATGAAAATAAAACGTTTTCAAAACCTGAATATTTTTACATAGAAAAATTCTAAATCATCTTCTAAGCAAGGCGTCATTTTTTGTTTTTCCAAATTCGGACTTCTTTAGCTCCGTCGATCTTATTTTTCTACGTTTTTACTGCATTTTCCGCTAGTAGAAAATTTGAATTTTTATAATTCAATCATACCGCTGATATCTGTATACCATTTTGACCGTCCCGTCGTGCTGATCTCTACGTTATATTTATTTCTATTTTTGAGGTCCGGTGCGCGACCTAGACGATAAAAATGCATGTCGAACCAATATCGAAATTTGACCTTTTGAATTCTTTGTCCATTCAACTTGACCTCGTACAACTTAACAGTCATTTTCTTTATTGCTACTGAATTGGCGTGCGTGACTTTCAATATTCAATCGGTTCCCAATACAGCTGGTTCGTTCTAGCTGTCACTTTATTTTCTTTGGTTTCGTTTTGAATAGAATAAAATATATAGGATGTTGCTGTTTATTTCTTTCACTTATAAAACTTATCTCCACCTGCTTCTTCTCTTTTCTCTTCATTTTTCTTCTTTCTACAACTCAATAGCTTGTTGCTCGCTTCCCCGCAAACGACCAAGCTCGACCCTTTCCCACTCCAACCCACCATCATCCCTCACCATGGCCCACTGACTTGAAATTCTAGCAGCAGCATCACCCACACACGCAATGCGATAGCTCGCCCAAGCCATGGCCACCTCTTCCACCCGAAACCGAGCCGCACCCAGCACTCGCCGGCCACCACCTCGTCTCGTTTCCCCAGACACCACGCCACGAATTCTTCCTCCATGACCTCCTAGCCGAGACCACTTCCCTTCACTCTCCCTCCTCCCATCGAGACAGCTAGCACAGCCCCTCTGATTCCGTGCACCCAAAGCCTCGTCACTTCTTTTTCCACCATTACACCCTGTCCGCCTCCATCAAAGTCTTGCATACAACAACTCAGTCACCTTCCCATGCGGTAGCAATGTCTCACTACCTAGCTCTCCACTAGACATCGTACGACAGCAGCGCCCTCATCCTCTTGTAGCCGCATCTTTTCTCCTCCTCTTAAAAAAATATATTGGAAGAACATGTTTTCGTGTGTATATACACGTTGTTGTTTGAGCCTGCACATCTTCATCTTGCCGACCCTACCTGCTCAGAACCGCCACCGGCTCAGCTAGCCTCATCACCAAAGTCTTCCACTTCCCGACCAAACTACTTGCTACGTCACCTCTCTCGGCCTTTTTAGCCTTGCTGTTCTTGTATTGGGTAGGTGTATGTTATATATATATTACTGATTAGTATAGTATTCCTATTTATTTTTTTCGTGATATGTTTTGATAAGTTTTGATAACTAATAAAGTAAATTTTTATTGATTTAAAAAAATTGTAAGTTGTTTATAATATATATAATTATATAGGTCGTATATGTAAGGGTTTATACGAGTTTTATAAATTAAGTTGTCTTTATATAAAGCTGTTTATAATTTATGTACAATGAATATGAATGTGGCAATATATACATTAGCTATGGTACTGTCACCATGGCTAGCTGTGTGTGTAATTCTCTGTAGAGATTTGTATAGAGTTATAGGTTATGTTATTTACAAAAGTATATGGGTTTATTTGGTTTATTTTTATACTTAGTGTACATTTTTGAAAAGGTTACAGTTTGTATACATGTGTTTATAAAAGTCTATTGTATTGTTACTTATATTTGGTCCGTTTGTTTATATAATTTTTTTTATGTTTATAAGTTTACACGTTTGATTATGGTTATTATAAATTAAATTTTTATAAATTGCGTCTATGTCTTTTGATACCGTATAGTTACTAGTGTACTTTTGCTTTCGGGAAGTGTGTATATATCATTACTGTATAGCTATATCAAACAGCTTTATATTGGTTAATATATATAGGTATATTTATGGTGTGTTCCTAAGTACGTATATTAGTTTGGTATTATATGTTAGTGATATATATACACATATACGTTTATACAAGATTTACCTGTTGAATTATATATATATATATATATATATATATATTTACAAAGTTTATAAAAATGAATTTTGTTAGTGATTTGATTGTTGTCCTATATTTATATGTTTCAGTTTTAGTGTATATGTGTTTTAGTGCAACCAATGATTTTTGAAAATTTTATATATTTAATATAAAAATGTGTTTGAATTTAAAATATGACTTTATATATATATATATATATATATATATATATAGTTGTATGTGTTCACTTATACCAATTTTCTTCATCGATCTTGTTCTGATGTGTTCTATCGATTTCTGTTATCAGCTTTGATCGTTGTATTCGTACCGATTTGCTTTGCTTGGATTCGTAACTCAATTTCTATGTTCGTATCAGTGTGCATATCCGTGTCATCTTCTCGTGCATCTCTAGCCTCGAAAGGTGAGCAATCACTCACGATTAATGTTCTTTTATTTATTAAATTTGATTTCAATTGAAACGACAATTGAAATATGCTGTTGTTAGTTATTTACACTGTTATATATATGTTATTACCTGTATCAGTTCACCTATGACATCTGACACCATTATCTGTTACTTATACGATGATAATTCAGTTTGGTTGATAATTGATTGATTGAGTTTACATTAGACGTTAAGTTGTTAATATTGAAGTGATAAATAATATGCAATGAAATTTGTTGTAGGATCGTTAATAATTTAAAATTCGAAATATGTCTTGAATTGGATTTGTTAAATTCGTATAATATGACCCTTTTAACGTTAAATTAATTGATACGTAGGATTTGGTTAATTACACCTTGAACCATTGAATGTATGTTGTTTAAATTGATGATGTATGAAATTGTAAATAGATGACAAGTGAAGAACCGTAATGTAATAATCTTTAATCTACATGAAATGATAGTGTAGATTCTAGAAATAATTATATTAATTTGCAAAAACAACAATGTAAATTAATACGATTATTTCGGGATTATTTGAATTGATTATTGGATTGTTATTGATGTTTGTTATTGCTTGTTTATTTACCTTGACACCATCCCAGTTATCACACTGCAATTTTTCTTTGCTATGCTTTGAGTTTTGAATTGAAATGGAATCGGGTTGAAATGATAAATACCCAAATGAATTTGACTTAGGATAGAGAATTAAATAAACCCGATTGGTCAATAATTTAATTTAAAATAAAATAAAGATTTTATTTGAATAAATAATAAGGTTTTGAAATGAAGTTGGAATTTGAAATTTTAACAAAGGAAAATGTTAATATTTAAAAATCTGAAACAAAATATTAACGTAGTAGTTGATGAAAGAACGTTGTTTTAAATTTAAGTAATAATTGAGTTTTGAAATATGTTAATAATTAAGTTCGAAATTATTTAATAATTAAATAAGATTGAATTATTTAATAATTAAATGAAATGGAATTCTTGATAAGTGAAATTGAACTTCTTTAACAAGGAAAACTGAACTTCTTTAATAAGGGAAATTGAACTTCTTGGATATGTGAAATTTAGTTTTTTATTAATTGAGTTTTGAAATTTGTAACTAAGTAAATAAATAAGTGAAATTGGATTTCTTTAACAAGAAATAAAATGGGATTTATTGGAATAAATATAAGACTTGAAATTTAAAGAACTTGATTGACGAATCTAATTGAATTCAATTTGTAAGCTTTGATGTAAAGCGGTTGAACTTGAGTAATTGATTTAATAAATTGAAAATTTAATAGAAATTGTTTTGAATGATAAATTAACTTAAAGAATATTGAAAGAAATCGATAGATGAGTTTAAATTGATTTGAACGTTAAATTAAATTTATTTAAATGATTACGAAATGAAACTTATATACAAATTTAAATGAATATTTGAATTGTTTTAAATCAAATTTTGAAATTGAATTATAGATTTTTGATATGGAAATTTGGAAGTTATGAAACGTAAACTTTGGAAATTGTTTAGAAAGACAAATGAAATGATGGTTTAAAAATTCTAATTGAAATCAAATTTTATTTAGTTTTGAAATTTATTAAACGACCAATCGATGTAATAATTACGAAAGTTATTAAAGAGACCTGAATCGGTTATGGACATACTCTCTGTCTAAACGGAAAACCACTTTAATAGCTATACGCGGAGCGTGATCCAGAATGAAGTGGTTGGAATGACGTACGTGATGACTGAAGAAAGAGAATGATTATGGATAGCCTTGACACTTGTGTCAAATTGGAAATGACTAAAACAGGAGCCGTGCCAGGCCAAATGAGGTTAGCCATCTCGAGCAGACACACTTCTTCGTAAACTACTCATTACCTGTTATTGATTGGTGCACCCTCAAAATTTTGGGAGTGTTGTTTCGTTGTGTTGCGATCGTTGCGGCGATGCGTTTTCACCAGTTCGGATCAGGCAAACGGTAGTTTCACTGCCTTGGGTATTGCCTCATATGCCTTGTCATACTTGTATCCCTATATACGCGACCACTACGAATTTATTTTGTGTTGTACCTATGGAGTACTCCCTGATATCCTACTAGTTTACGGTGGAGTTTATAGTGCTGTATAGTCCATGACACTTGTATAAAATGTGTTAAGAGGGATAATGGTAACGCCTTAACACTATTTTGATACTTTATTTTACTGATAGGCATTATCTATCTAGCGTATATTACTACATAGTAGATAGTTTAACGGATCCTTAGGAGATGGATATTCCGACATCCTTTAAGTTATATTGTATCAGTTGTTATTTCACATGAGTTTGATTTATTGATATAAGAATGTTAATCCTGACTCGAGTGTTTTGTGTTTTGCTTTACGCTCGAGTCAGATTAAGTGTACCAGTATTCGAAACTCGCCTTTGGAGTTGGAGTTACGCTTGGAGGTCCGACTATCTATCCAGCTTTTAGAGATTCAGTTGATTCTGTGATATATTATGATTCTTGTCTTTGACTATTGTATTTGAGACTTCTGTTGTATCTTATTTAACTCTGTTATATATATAGTAGCTTCATGAACTACTATCTTTTGTTTCCGCTGCATTTATTACTCTGTATCTGTGATCTGTGATTATTTATTTACTATATATGTTCAATTTTTCCAACTATAAATTAACAATTCGGTATTTTGAATTATTCAAGTCCGACATGTGCGGATGCGAATAGTCCAAAATAGCGAGTTGTTACATATCCTATTTGAATATTAATCATTATAATCAATCTTTTGTACTATTCTCATTGGTAGTAATAAAGCCTCGTTCCACAAAGTGGATGTACGCTAACAAGACGTTAGTGTAACAACTATAAATCGGCGTGTGATTTATTTTATCGTTATTGCTTTGTTTCTTTATTGCTTTTTTGGTGATTGTGATTGTTTTTGGATTGGATTGAAATTTGAATTGAGATATTGATTGGTTGTTTTTTTACTTCTTACCACAATCTCGCTTTCCGCTATGTTTTGGGGCTTTGATTTGAGTGATCTTGAGTTAGAATTTCTACAACATTTGGTATCGGAGCTTTGGAGTTAGTAGGGGTTGTAGAAATGCCAGAATCGGATAATACATCGGGTAGTCCATAAATGGTTTGTCTAAGTGGTGTAGCGCTGTATGTACGTGGATCGTACGCATCTTCAGGATCACAATTGGTTATAAACAAGTGGAATGACAATAATGATTTTGAAAAATGACAATGGAAGATGAAAGCAGTTCTTAAGCGGAATCGAGTGCATCAGGTAGTGTTTGATACATATTTGCTGCCGGCAGACATATCGGATGTTGAGAGAGAGGAAATGGAAGACTGAGCATTCACTGTATTTCAACTTGCTATGAGGGAGAATGTTATCTCCGAAATTAGCTATGAGACTATTGCTAAGGGAATATGGGACAAATTAGAGGAGTTGTATATAAAGAAGTCACTAACTAATTGTTTGATCTTATTGCGAACGTTCTTCACCTATAAGATGGAGAGTCCTTTGCTAAAGGCGTACTTGAATCTCTTTGATGATTTGCTAATGAAGAAGGCGGTAGATTTGAATATTGAGGAAGAACAAAAGGCAATGATATTGTTGTGTTCGTTGCTGGACCGTTATATGGTTTTCTCAAATAGTTTGATCTATGGCTGGGATACTTTGACTCTTGATGATGTCAAAATGGGTCTTCTTAGAAAGGAGTTGAGTGATCAAATGAAGGAGTGAGGTGATAGAAGTAGTAGTGCTAGTAGTGGTCACAGTTTGTTTGTGGAAAAGGAGAGATATGGGAAGAAAATGAATCGAGGGCGTTCTAAATCAAGAAAGCCCAAATGAAGAGGAAAGTCGAAGGAAAGAAATGACAAGTGCTTTATTTGTAAGGAACGTGATCATTGGAACAATGAGCGTCCGGACAAGGAGAAGACAAATAAGGAAGTAGCATCTTCATCCATGGTGGTGGAGAGTGGAGTTGATGAGGGAGACGTAGATGTTTTGATGGCCATAGCATCGGATGTTTTGGGTAGCGAATGAGTGCTCGATTCGGGGCATCTTATCATATAACGCCGAATAGGAATTGCGACAAAGAATGAAATTCAATTGTTATGGATAATGGTATTATTTGAAAGTCGAAGGGCATTGGTTCATGCAAATTCGGTTGTTTAACGGAGAGGTTCATACTCTCACTAACGTACGCTATGTTCTGAGACTTCGGAAGTCTCTTTGTCTTTTTTGGGCAGCTGGATTCTTTAAAATGTAGGATCACTATTAAGGGTGATAGCTTGCAGATTTCGAAGGATGCACTTGTGGTGACAAAGGTGCTAGGACTCGTGGAGTTTATTTGCTTCAAGCAGTGACTAAACAGAATTTTAGAATTCATTAATCATTTTTTTATTAAAGATAATTTAAAGTAATTAATCATTTTAACTAATGATTTTGAAATTTATTAACCAAATTAATTAATAATGTTTAAAATTGGTTTATCTTTTGATTTAAATGAGATTGGATTTAATTAATATTTTTAACTAATGATTATTTGAGTTTAATTAATTATTTTAATTAATGATATTTGAAATTAATAATAATTTTGATTAATGATATTTAAAAGTAATCAATCATTTTAATTAATGATATTTGATTTTAATAAATCATCCTTATTTCTGATATTTGAATGTAATTAATCATTTTAATTAATGATTTTTGAAATTTATTAATCTATTTGATGAATGAGATTTGAATTTAATTAAGTCATAATAATTAACGATTTGAACTTTAATTAATCATTTTAATAAATGATTGCTTTAAATTTAATTAATTGTTTTAACTAATGATTTTTGAAGTTTAGTTAATCATTTAATTATTAATGGTTTATACTTAATCAATCATTTTAACAAATGATGTTTTAATTTATAATTTTAGCTAATGATGTTTGAACTTAATTAATCCGATTAATTAACAATTATTGGAAATTAATTAATTTTTTCAATTAATGGCATTCAAAAATTATTTAATAATTTTAATTGATGATGGTTGAAATTAATCTTTCATTCTAATTAATGATCCTTTGGATTTAATAAACCTTTTTAATTAATGATATTTAAAGTTAATAAATTGATTAAATAAAAAGCGATTAAAGTAAATTAACTAATATAATAGAATTTTTTTAACTTAATTAACTTATTTAGTGTTTTTAAAGTCAATAAACTTATTTAATAAATATTTTAAAGCTAATTTATCGATTATATAAAAGTGTTTGGTAATAATTAACTATTTTATTAGAGATAATGGATTTTTTATTTAAAAGAGATTACAAATGTGACTGATTATCTTTAGGGATAATTAATATTGTTTTAAATTTAAAGGTATTTATATTGTTTTATTATATTTTGGGATAATAAATATTGTTTTAAACATAATGGTTTATTAATGAAAAATATTCCTTTAAAAGGAATTATTTATAATAAAGCTAAGTGTAAATTGTTTGGGGTTTATAGTGAATAATGTTTTAATGACATTTGTTTTTGTCCCTTGTTTAATAAACTTAGTATTATAAAACTTGTCTTTTGAAAGAACCCTTTAAAAGGTATTTCTAAAAGTGTTTTACCAATATTGTAATATGGAAATCAAGTATAAGTTTAGTTTTTTGAAAAGTTCGATTCGGTTATGTAAAAGTAATTCTGTAACCATATCGCTTATATGGAAAGGATCCAATCATAGTTTTAATGCTAAACGTTGAGGCTTGGACTTGTTTCTATCTTGAAGGTTAAAAATGTCATCAAGGCAATGCCTAAAGGTAACACTACCTCAAGTTGACTGGCTTCATTTTCAATCGAGGGATAGCACTTGTTTGGAATCAACGAGTAGTGTTAGATATATGATATTTAGTTTCCATATACGATCATTTTAATTATCCCCAATGGTTGATTTATTAATTATCGGATTCAGCTTTCTTCATGGTGTATCGTCACCTTAAAAATGATTTGCTGCCCTAAGCTTTGTTATCCTTTGTTGGAAATGACTAAATCAAAGCGCGTGTTTTTGGAGGCCAAAAATGTGGGGTTGCTTCCATTAGGGTATTTTCACATCCTATCTAGATTTTAGTGTATCGTCACCTTAAAATGGTTAAGATTTGGATGTGAAATATTTGGATTCTCGGAAAGGTTTGGCGGGGTCCGGCTTGGAGTTTGCAGGGATTTCAAATATTTTTCTAGAGGTATACTTCTTTTAAGAAGGATGTACCCTATTAGTCATTTGTAGGGAATCTTCCTTTCCTTATTTGATTCAAACTTTTGAACCTGTTTTTCTTTAATTGCAACGGGAAGAGTCAACCCTCTTCGCAGTGTTTAATTATTGGTCTTTATCTATTCTATCAAGTTTGGACTATTATCTTATTTTTTCCATTCAATCAACATTAGATTTTGCTTGGATTATTTTCATTCTTTCAAGTTTGGTTTTTAATACTATTTATGCCCATTCTTATTTGGATTTTTCCTTGATGTTTTTCTATACTCTTGCCTTTATGGATGTTATTCTTATGAGGTATAAAACCATTTCGCGTTAGCGGCGTGGACCATGGAAATTTAATATGTTTCCCATTATTTGAGTTATCTCACGCCAGTATTTTCAGACTGATTCGAGTGTTATTTTACTATAATGTTTCGGTCAGACCGATTATTTTTTCTAGGTTGTCTTTCGTGTTATGGAGATCTTAGAGAAGAGCTATAGGATCACCTATCGTATTGTTTTATTTTCCATTGTATTATATTATATCCATGTCAACAATTATAAGGTCAGGATATAACTATTCAACTGTAAGGTTTGTTTTTAACTCTAATGTACCCTGTTTTTAGAGTAGCGGTTGTATTGTCCTTATTATATTATGGTTGTCGGTTTCACTGTGAGATTCTATTTTTTTTGTTCTATGTTCTTTTCTTTTTATTTACCCTAATAATCTGCCCTTTTGTCGATTGGATTCTTGACAATTGAACAAATTGGTGGTATTCGATGTCAACTTTTGATGGTCAAAATGGTTGGTCGTTACATCATATATGTACATAACATCACACAAAAGCAACCATGTGCATGTACAATAAAAAAGTATACCCTGCACTAATCATTCAGTTATGAACCATGTCATATATGAATTCAGGTTAAGTATACTTTATATTTATAATCAATCGTGAACCATGTGAAGCAATCATTTCTCATCCATTCAATTATTACCCAATCTCTTGTTTTAGTCTTTCATCGTTAAGTTATCGTTAACTAATTTTGTGATTACCTCCCTAGGCATATCTATCACTAAATCATCTTTTCTCGAACAATGTCATCTGATGAAATGGCCACTCATTCCACCAATGGGAGCCACCCTGACTATCCTAAGAGGTTGAATGTAAGCATCTTTAATATATTCTGACAAGCGTCCTTACTAAGCGTGAATAACCCCTCTTAGTCCCTGAACCGCTATCGTTTACATTCTGATTTATTCATTTTAGTTGTAACACCACGCTGATGTTTTGGCTTCCTGCCTTAACTCCTCTTTAGAGTTTATAAATCTATTAAGATTAAACATTATCGTGACACCCTGCCATATACCGTAGGACTTCAGACTAATAATCAAGGCACCCTACAAATTTATTCAATTTGGTTACGATTCATTTCCAATGTAAATATTTCAATTCAATCATATAAACTACACTATGATTAATATATTCATCACATTAAACTATATTCATTTTAATTTTATTGTCAAAACGATAGCCTGGGGTCTTTCACTATATCCAATTCATGTAAATCATCAATTAGAATCATCAAATTAGTTTTTAATTCATATTTCAATTACTAAATAAATCTATAAAGGAAATTTAACTCATATATAACAACTTAACCATTCTATAGATAACCTCACTCACTTAATTCGTTGCTTTGATAGATTTTTTTTACAGAACTTCCAAATTTCTTCTTTTATTTTAACTTGATTTAGCACCCATCTCCCTCTATTTGATTTGATAAGGTTTGGATTTGATTCCCTTCTCTTTTCTATTTGTTTTGCAATTTTATTTAGAGGTTTTGTTTTAGAATTGAAGAAAAAGAAAACGAACAAGTTATGGATTGTAGTTGAGTGTGGGTTATAGAATGAGGAGGAATGAAGAATGGGGTGAATTAAGGTCACAAACTTCGTTTATACATGCACAAATCCAAAAATTCTGCCTCGGCCCACTTGGACCAACCTATTTCGCCTCAAAACGCATGATACAGTAAAAAAAAATCCTTATCTTCTTTATTTGGTGTCCATTTTTGATATTTTTATTTCAGTTTGGGTTAGAAAAATCCACTTGATGCAATGGACAATCCAAATTTATCAAATTCCTTCATTTGTAAAAATTTAGTTTTTTCAGTTTTATGTGAAGTTACCAAAATATCTTTTTAATTAATTATTTGCGTTTATTAAAAATATGGGATGTTACGGTTATTATCGGAAAAGCCAACCTCTTCCATTCGCATGGTGGCATTAGCTCTTTGAAAGAAGCCAGACAAAGATGAGATGGGCTATTTTTGTAATTCCTTCCGCATTGGACGGTGCCTCTTCCCAAAACATAGAGCGACCCTAAACTATTCTTGTCTACTTCTCTTGCACGGGCTGACGTTTTATTGAAGCGACTGACATAGGAGCAGAGAGACTCATTCAACCTTGTCTTATGTTGCATAACTCGTTTGCCATCATAATTATGGTTCATGAGGCAAAGAAGCGAATCTTGAAATCCATACATAACTGGGGCCAGGAGTGAATATTGCCCGCTTGAAGATGTAAAAACCAACGTGAGGCTGGCCTGGTCAAAGTGGATGGAAATAGAAGGCACTTTAGATTACCGATAAGCCGACCGACTCGAGTGATGGAATTGAAAGCCGTGATTGGTCAGATGGGTTAGTACTTCCATCGTGTTTTTCGACGGAAGGTAGGACTTGCCTCCACTGAATGTATGCGTTGAAAATATCTTTAGTGAAGGATTCTCCATTCTCATCATCAAACAAACCCTCGTCGTTAGTGTTCCATGTCTTGATCCTCTTCTGTCTTAGAGATGCCATTTCTTCTCGAAGGCCCCTTCTGCATGATGCAAGCGACATTGACCTCTTACTGTGGAAGGACTCCTATGTCTCGTGGGTGAAGGAGATTGACGACGCTTATATGACGATGGGGAACAGTAATGACGAACATGGGTAAGTGAAATGTTCATATTGATAAAGGGCAACCTAGAATGCTGATCCCGCCTTTCACGGGATCTGGGCCTACTGACCTCCCTTTAGGGCCGAGAGTGGACTGAGAGCTCTCTACGCTCATGGTTTTTGCCTTTCCGTCGCCGCTTAGACGGTCGAAACATAGTCATGTCCTAAATATTTGTTGCCTAAGGCGGTTAAATGTAGAGTGTCTTTCTATGGAGAGGGAGCGACAGGTTGGCTGCTCCTTAGTGTAATGTTGGTTCAAGTATAGGAACATCATAAGCAAAGTATTACTCGTGCACGATATGTTGATCTCTGTTATGGGCGAGAGTGACCCCAATAGGGGTTTCCAGCACAACCCTCTTATGGAAATCATGCATTATGTTAAATGCGCTGGGGATAATGGGCTGGATGGGAGTTCCGTCCATCGTTGTTGGGACCACCCGATTCTATTTGACAGCGTCTTGATCGTCCACTCTGGCCCTGAGTTCATTCAAATCGTGGGCAATCTACCCAATGCTAGTCAATCCATTGGTCAAGCCAAACCACACGTCATTGCTCAAGTCCAAAATAGGACTTATAGCATGGACTTTAACTTCATTTGTGTAATAATCCTTTGAGTTATTGGCCTCATTGTCACCATTATTATGCAGTCTGTTTTTTGAGTATAGTAGTTTGAAGAGAAGAAAAGTGATGAATGTTGATAGCATTGAGGGGAAGCGCTCCTTCCAGCATCAAAATATTGACTAAAAATTTAATCAACCAAGGAAAATGAGATTGTGAGTTCATATTAGTAAATGTTACTTACTAATACCGTATTTAAAATGGAAAAAAAGAGAAAATGAACAATAGGTAAGGAAAGACACAAGGTTTAGAGTGGCTTGATCAAAAATGATCTATGTCCACTATGGTGGTAATTTCTACTGCTTTAGTGTTTTGATTACAATTGTTTGTTTACAAGAGATAATAATATATGCAATAAAATGAAAGTTTCATCTTTGTACAAGTGCATCCAATTTTGTATTTATAATAGCCAAAATCTGGTTCGGACAGTTCAAATATGTATGTCTATTTCTATGAATCCTGACTGTCGTCAATGGCACTGAATGGTTCAAATGCAGGAAAACTAGGATGTCAGCTAGGTCGAATGTACTAGATGATGGCTAGTTGGCGAATCATAGCAAATCATGTCATTATCAAATAGGACGACATTTGAATAAGGAGTTGTTGAACAGTGATGCCGCCACCATGTGGATACTGAAGGATGAGAAGTGGTTACTGCGTAGTGTCGCTTTGTTAGCATATGCTAAGGATTTCGATGGAACAGTGTTGAGTCATTTCTTTTTAAAGGGGTGGCTATGCACGTTTGACAGAAGCCTGCCGAGCTAAGACAAAACAAGAAGTACGGGGCATGCATGCCCTCGAATAAGTTGTGGGGAGGAGTAGACTTAGGGGCTCAAAAAGGAGAGTGGGAGAGCGTTCTTCATTATGCAGACATGTACTCTTAGATAAGCAGCTGTCCTACTAAGGGCACTGGCTGGTTTGGCCGTTGTTCAAAGCTGTTAGTCGCTGAATTTCATGGTCTTTTACAGGATGCATAGGTATTTGCAAGGACGATGGGGTGGGCAAGGTGATGCCGAGGCAATATGATGTGAGGCAAGCACATTGAGAGTCCGACGAGCCGATCAGTCTATTTCTTTGCGAGAATATCAAGAAACACCATGGATCGATACCGATCAATGGATTTTCATATTTCTTCTTTATTTCTTTCATTAATTCATTGCAACTTTATGGTTTAGCTTTCTTTCATGCCTCAAAGCCAAATTTCTACAACTTTTCATTGAGAACTTTAAAACTTGATGGATTGACACTTATCGATGTACTTAGTTAAAATTCTTTCGTTTTCCTTTGCAATGGTAAAGGTGTTATCACTTGTCGTTATTGTAATAAGAAAGGTCACATACGCATCAAATGTTATGCTTATAAAGGAGATCAGAAAAAGGCTGTGTATGGTGATACTAGTAGTGATACACATGCAGATTTTGCTGAAGGTACCGATAGTGATGTTTCTTGTGATGTCTTATCTAGTGAAAATAAGCCTTGAAAGATGGATTCGGGAGCCAGTTTTCACATTTGTAGAGATGTAAATTGTTTTTCTTCTTATGAGAAGAGTGTCGATATGATTAGGACAGCCAATGGAGAATAGCTGCGGAATTGTGATTTTTGATCTATTCGATTTCGTATGCATGATGATATGGTTAGAGAAGTCTCTAGAGTGAGACATATACCCACTTATTCGCATAATCTTATTTCTCTCGGTCAGTTGGATTGTCGTGATTGCACTTATGAGACCCAAGGTGGAGTTTTGAGAGTGAAGAAAGGTGGTCGTGTAAGGATGAGAGGAGTATTGGAAGAAGGAAACCTTTATAGCTTGGTTGGTTCTGTAGTCGACAATGGAAAGCGAGTGACGGTTGAAGGGCCTAATTCACAGCAAGATGGAGAGGTTAATGTAATCACTGCTTATGATTCTAGAATTGAGGATCATATTTTAGACAGGGATTTTCATGTTTATGATGCTCGAGTGATCGATGGTGATCAGGTAATGGGCTCAGATCGAGTGATAGAAGGATGTCGAATTGCAAAATCCACAAAGACAAGACA
The DNA here is from genome assembly GCA_030765085.1 of Allium cepa. Lineage (NCBI taxonomy): Eukaryota > Viridiplantae > Streptophyta > Magnoliopsida > Asparagales > Amaryllidaceae > Allium > Allium cepa. The sequence goes on along the minus strand of CM060937.1, from coordinate 570,175,800 downwards.
GAGATCTTTCTGGTAGTACAAACGTTTCGAGACCGGATTTGTATGGTGAACCTCATGTGGGAGACGCATCACTTTCAGACGGTGGTTGAAGTTTGTAATTTAGTGTGGTTGAGATATAGGGATTTATGATAGATCTTGGTATGACATTCTTGATATGTTGGAGATATGTGATTTTGTATCAACGTGGAATGTTAAATTTTGATGACACAAAATCACAAATAGAGGGAAATAAATATGCAAAATAAAGAAAGATAAAATTTTCTTTCCTCAATCAATAGACATATTTGAGTATGTTTATTTCTTTCTCTAATTGGCTAATAAAACTATTTTTTGTCATCTAATGTTGACTTGGGCATTAAGTAACTGATTATATAAATAGAGACTAGAAGATAGTGTAAAAGTGTGGTGGAAAATCTATTTGCTAATTTTCTCTTCTTTATCTTTGTTCTTTTTCTCCAACAATTTTAGCCATATAGATATTTGTCCCCTTTCTCAACTTAAATATTGATCTAATGGTATTTTGTTTACTTTACCTTTTTTCTATTAACTGTAAACAAAATTTTGGTGAATAAATAAAGTGGGTGGTTGAGTGGAATATTTTGTGTTATTGCATTTTGATTTCAATTCAATCTTGTTTTCAATCCAAGTTATTTCTTTGTGATTTGGGTGACAAAGATCCGTTGATAAAAGCTTCCGCAAAGCGCTACTATTTGCATAACATATAGTTGATATAGGTTATTGTTTGACATGTAATAAGTATTTTGCTGGACTTTTTTTGTCCAGAATTCCGTTATAAATTTTATTTTGTTGTTAAAGTAGGAACTTACGATGCACCATTTAATCCAACAAGTTTTTCCTGTACTTTCTTTGTGATTTGGCGTGGTAATGAGAATTTACCATTATCATAACATCCCTAATTGGAATTGTGGAATCAAGTAAGCATGTTATATATAATTATGTTCTCAACTATAATTTTAAATGAGTTTGTATCAGCATGTAAATCGAGAAATGAGAGAGAACCAATCTGAAATGGGATTTAATTTATAATATTTTAAGATTTCTCATAACTATGTGATAGACAGTTGTTTCTACTAATAGTTCTAGCCTGTACTTATTTTAGATGAGGAAGAGTTTAGTAATAAAAACAATCCTTTTCTTTGAGCGGACTTGAATATTGCTAACAGGTTTGCGAGAAGCATGGGCCTAGCTTATATGATTCGTTAAGAGAAATAGGTAAATGCCACTCTAGTTGATCTTCCTAACTTGAGTGCCTGCTTCTGGAATCTGTAGCATTTCCGTGGATCATTTTCGCTTCCTCTGATATTTAATATAGTTTGCAGCATGTCTGCGAATCATTTTTGGTTCCTTTGATATTTAGTATAACCTTTATTAGAAATGTTTGAGGGTGGCATAGGCGATGCTTGTCTTTTTCTTCTCTTTTTACCATTTATCATTGAGGTACATGATTGTGACTTTTCACACTGATCTGAAGCCTGACAGTATTCTTCTGATGTCTTCTGATTATGTAAACGTTCCATGTAACAATTCCTGCAACTTCAAAATTCTTGGGTTTTTGCCATGTCATATTGATACAGAGGAAACTAGGATATTATATGCACTTCAGATGTTTGTCTAATGAGGTACAATGAAGTTGACTGATTTCAGCAGCATTGCATTTAAGAATCATGATCATGGGTCCATTATATCAACAAGGCAGTACGGAGACCAGAGATAATGTCCTGTATGCTTGGATTTTTAAAATAAACAATGAATTCTGCCTGAGATGTAGGATGTCAATTTGAATAAAAGGTACGCATTTTCTGCACTTAAATTGGGAGAAAACTAATATATGCATATATTGACCTTCTTGACAGCGTAGGAAATTCTTCCAAATCATAATTGGCAGGTCATTCCAAACATAGGTCGACGATGCCCAATTTTCTATTTCTTAATTTTATTCCGATGACACTGTTTGGTTTGATTGGTATGCATTGATGTTGATCCAGTAGTTGTTGGTTATTTTTTGTTCACACCCTATGATAGAAACTTGTTAGAATGCTTAAAGACCAATCTTCCTGTTGTATACCATACATTTTAATATATTCTTGTTGTTCTCTCCTAGCTGTGTGAACGTGCCTTAATATTACCTTCAGTTTTCATTTCATCTCCTTAATGCGTCATGTCCTCTGCATGATGATTGAATTTGAGAATATATCCGATTGTTATTATTGAACTAGTGACTTTATGTTTGGACCATAGAGTTAAATGTGGATGATATTGGAATTTTGACCATTATCAAATTTTATAAGCCTAAGTAATATAGTTTTGACGAAGAAAATTTGTGTAAATAATAGACACAATCGGGTAACGCTTAACAAAGTAAAATTGGATTTTACCGAAATCAAGTTACTAATAACTTTGATCAAAATGTCACACCACCTGCTAAGTAATGTATGATCGTTAATATTCGAACAGTTTGATACTAATCGCCGACTAAATTTACATCTAAAGAGCCGTACAACCGAATTGTTGAATACGCCTTGACCACATGGTTTAATTAATTTATAATTGTTATAAATTATTTAAATTGATTAATATTTATGAAATATTAGTTATAAAATTTTATTTTAATTTGATGAACAAATATTATTGTATATATTTATAATAGTTGTAAATATATTAATCGATATGCGCGTTTAAATTGAGTTTAAATGCAAAATATTTTGTTCGGACTTTAAATGTATTTGAAGTTCATATACGGGGCTAGTTGGTTCAGCCATAATGAAGCATAGGTGCGGCCATATAATGGTTAAAAATGTTAGGGTTGAATGGATAAGAGGAAAGAAAGAGCAAAAGAGCAATGTGAATCTTGATACTAACCTCTCTTTGCATTTCTTCCTCTGTAAAAGCATCTCTACCCACTTTCTTTTTCTACTTTTTAAGCCTCCTATCCCTCTTAGATCTGGCCGAATTCTTCATCTATCCTCTTTCATCGTACAAGCACAAATCAAATAAAATTAAATACTGTTTGATAGCCTATGGTCTGCAATTTCAGAAATAGCATCTTTGGAATTGGAATTTAATTCAGGAGTTTATTTCAACGCTTCAAGATGTGGTACTTTGGCATTGATTAAAGGTAATTATCTGATTTATGATTTTATATTAATATTTAGAGAATTTATATATCATATATTGTTTTATTAGTTATGTGACGATTCTAATATGTCGGTATATCGTCACATTCAAGATGGTTGTTCGTTTATATGTTTGTATTTTTTTTCCTTGACATGTATATGCCATGATGCTTACGACTTAAGATTTAAAAACAATTGATTTTTTATTATTTAAATGAATTTAATACACATTATTTAAATAACATAAGCTTTATAATTTAAATACTAAACTTTATAATATACAAAATATGTTTTAGAATTGCATAAAAAATATATTTTTGTAATATATATAAATAATAATTAAATATTATTTAATTCCAATCACTGAAATAAATATTAAATAAATTATTGTATCATATAAAATAGAATTTAAATTTTATAAAATTATTTTTACACCTGATAAATCTCGAATGCAATATATATATATATATATATATATATATATATATATTATATAAATATTAATATAAACACTGAAAGTTAAAATCTAATTTTAATTTTTCTTTTAAATTATATATTTTGAAATATTCAAATGCTAAAAAATCATCTATTTTTTTAAATATTAAAAACATAATTATAATTTTAAAACATAATTTATATATAATTTTATAATTTTTTCTTCATTTTTCCAACAAAATAAATAATTAAATCTTATAATATGATTTAAATGTTTATATACATATATATACATATATTTTATATATTCTATGTGTGTGTGTATATATATGAATTATTCAAAATAAAGTATAAATTTATATATATATATACACGCAATATTTTATATACATAAATTAATGTATATAAACATATATTTGGACAATATATTAGCTAACATGTCTCCAGTGTAAATCCCATCATTAATACGCGAGCATGTTATAACTTACACGGTTTGCTATGTTATACATGCATATACATATATATGTATATGATACACGTGTGTCTATATATATATATATATATAAAATATAATATTAATATATAATCATTTCATAAATTTTAATAAAATAGCGATTTTATTTTTAAAGAAATATAAAAATATTCTAAATGAATTAGATTTCATAAGCCAATAAAGATTAAAATGGTAAAAAAATTGAAATTCATCCATTTCTTCCACTACAAGCTGCTCTAGTTCCAAGAAAACCAAACACCACTTTAGTTTTCTGAGAACTTAAAATGTTTTTGAGCACTTAATTAAATGAAAACAAGAGAGCAATATTTTTTAAATGAATGCATGATTTTCGTATGTTGAAAGAAAGGTATTTATAAAGTTAGAAAGTTTTGCTAATGTGTGTGTATATGTATCAATGTTTTGAAAAAACCTGCCTCCATATTTGCCTCAACGAGCGTCTCAAGGCAAGGAGAGACAAAACGCTACGTCTCTTTCTCAAAAAAAGCGTTTTATCTTTGAAGCTTGCGCTTTAGCAACTTAAAGTGTACAAAATGTACAAAACATACGCCTTGCACGCCACAAACCACTAAGGCATGCGACATAAGAATTTATTTTACCTCCAATTGAAGATATTTGCACTAGTAGAAGTTGTAAAACTTCAATTACCTAATAGCAAGCAATTTTTTTAAGAAAATGAAAGTGTTTTTATTACTTTTCAAATTCAATATCAACATGATTAAGTAACATCGTTTTTTAAAACAATAGAGAGCTACATAATGAATTTTCTCAAATGTTATTATATAAAAGTTTTAAATTGTCATCACCGAACCTTCGAATAAATTACGCATCTCGATTTAAATTGATAGAATGAAAAATGAATAAAATAATAATTTGCATGATTTTTTTACTATGATAGGGATCTATTCCACTATAATCGACCAAATATCGTTTTCAAAAATCCAAATTATTTTTGAAGACAAATAAAAGAAGAAAAAATAAAACACATACCATTACGGAGCTGAAAAATGAACACGAATTCTTCTAACATACTAATAAGGATTGAATCCAGTGCTTAAATTTTACTTATTTAAAGTTTTAATTATTTATGCTTTATGAATGAATAATAAAAAATGATTAGGATTGAACTCTTTAAGCTAGGTGTCTATTATTTATTTATAGTTTTATAGAATTAATTGTTAACCTCTATTTATTAATCAAAATTAATTATAATAAAACAATAATAACTTAGGCCTCCATGTTTACTTGAAAAATATACGCCTCTACCTTTTGAGGCTTACACCTCATGAGCAAAAGAACGCCTCTTGTACGCTTTAATACTTATATGTGTATGTATGTATATTTATATTATCTGAACAAAAAAAGTTGGATTTGTTAAAGGTCAAAATTATTCTACAAGGCACATACACAATGTTGCAGTTTGGGTTCAGGAAATTTTGATGGTTCAACTTATAGGTGTGAGATGTTTTTTTTTTTGCTAACAAGTTATGCTTAGAGATTGAATTTATTTGGACATACTATACATGAATATCATTAATTTAACAAATTCAACCCCATAGATGTGGGATATTTTGAACGTTCTGTAGAAAATTTGAATTATCTTGGAAAAGTAACGAAATTCTATGAGAAGAGTTGAACTCTTTTCTGAAAAATTAGAACTCTTTTGACAAATTGAACTTTCCATTGTATTGAGCTTTTTTAAATTCATGCAAACTTTTTTCGATTTTATCTATGATGTGTGAATTTGCAACCACCGAAAATGGAAGGTTACTGAAACACACACCAAAGATGTAGTATTGCGTAAGTGTGAACAAACATAGTACAAGAACACAAATGATAATAAAGTAGTTTGTTTTCATAAATGACCGGGGTAATATCGAGCTGTACTATTTGGTTTCTGTAATTTGAGCTACGTCTGATCCGAGTTATATGGAAGTTAACTTTTTTTTAAAGCTCATTATGCAATTTTAGCTTAATCAAGATATCAATTCTAAATGTAATTATTTTATTGGAAAAAGAACAATGATCCGACAAAAGCTGGAATTAAAATTTACATTTTTGCAACTGGTCATGCGAATGGTGATACTAGCATCTTACTACATTTGAAAAAGGCGAATTGGTACTACTGCAACAATTGAAAAGGTAAAATTATCATCTTAGTCCCAAATCGCAAAATTTCAATGAATAATTCTCTGTACAAATATCAAGTCATCACCTGATCAATTTCAGTGAGTAACTTGATCTTGTGACGTAGTGAAGGAATGCTGTGTCATGTTGTACTTCACCCTGAATAGTATGCCCTAACACTAAAAAGATTTACTTCTGATGATGCCTATGTTGATATTGCTGCTGAACTTGCGGAAGTGGCCACATTCTTGAACAAGGTATTAGTTATCAAAATCATGCATCAATTTCCTGTTTTAACCGGGTTTTTTTAATGTGCGAGTGATGCTTTTTTTTTGTTGGGTTGCATTTGTATGAGACATTTGCATTGTGGGTTATTGTGCATGCGTAACAGAAGAAATTTATGAAGTGTTTGTGGGAAAAGATAGTTGGGTTGTTGAACTTTTTTGAAGGTAGAATTCACAACTTACCACTATTAATGTTAAAAGTAATTTTGGTGTTGCTTACGTCTGAATACGTATTTTATCCTTATATTTTAGTTGATTATTTATATTTCATCGATTTGTTGAACACCCCTAACTATCATGAATTTTGAAACATTAAAGTTTTTTTAATTCCATTTAAATTTTTTTAGCATTTGGCCGGTTTGATATTTCTATTATCTTGAATTCTACAATGAAATTTCTAATTAATCTACGTGCTACTATAAAGTTTCTTCTGTATTAGGTCCAGGGACACTTAGCTATATTGGAGAGAGTTTTGAACTAGTACCGGTGCCTATGGTTGCAAGGTATGCATCTTAACGAGGTAATAAAACATAGTTTACAATTGTTCTTCCTTTGACTCAACACACGACTTTATAAGTTCTATGATCACATAGTTGATTGATGTGAAAATTTGAGTCATGGATTCAAACAAGTTTTTTCTTTATATTCTTTTTATATTTTATTATTATTTATGACATATGACTGACGAAGAAAAGAGAACGCAAAGTCAAACTTGCCAGAAAGAAGAGCTAAGTTTGAATGTTTAGGTAATTTAGTTTTGTGAAAATTGGAAATATGCAAGAGCAGTTGAACAACAGAAAACAAGAGTCGCAGAATCTTGGAAATAAATGTACAATTTTTGAATTTTGAAAGAAAGGCTTGTATACAGTTTGAAAGTTGTATAGAACAATAAATTTGAATCTTTTAAGGTCAAGTTTATTTCCCAACCTTTCATAGAGAATCACAATAAAACCTCCAGGCAAGCGATATTTGTAGTAGTTGTTGCTTTGGTTGATGGTTATAGGATTGAAATTCTACTGAATGTAGTGCATCTAGATAGAGAAACATACAATTGTCCATGACTAAACACTTCAGTGCATAATTCAATACCAACGTACTTCATGGATTAGCCTTGTGCTTTGTTGATAGTTAATGTGCAAATAAGCTTAATAGGAAATGAGAAAAATAGTACCTTTTTTAAATATTCAGCAAAAGCACGACTCTCAAACTCTTTGGACTTTAGCCGCATGTTTTTACTCAATGATAATACATGAATATCAGGCCATGTGTTGATCTTCTTACTATCGATGCAACGATATCTTCATGCGTTCCCTTTGGGATAACCGGTAAAGTTTGGTGACTGCAGCATCAAAGTTCTATTGCACATAGCATTAGTTTGGCCAGCATCGCAGTTCCAGAAGCACCGAGACATGTCCATGTTCATTAGTTTAGTTTGCTCAAACCCTTACTTCAGTTTCGAGCTTGGTTTCCACACTGCAGTTCATGCATCAATCACACACATATAACCTTTGCCGCTCAGTTTGCATCAGTCTCGTGTATATGGTATAGCAGTTCGGATGGCTCATGCCCTCCTCAACTTTCAATAGCATGTAGCAAGTTACCATTAAACAACACGCATCAACATGTGGCTGCTTTCCTCGCTCTTGCTAAGCCATCTATATTGGTGTCGCTATATCTATATTATATGTTGCATTATGCAATGTTTGTTTGGCATTTGATAAAATATGAAGAAGAAATATGAGGAAAATATAGTTTTGTATAAGATTAATGGTGATGACCTATTTATTTACCCATTAATTATGAGTTAAAAATGTACATATCTTCCAGTCACAGCTCCTTATATATCCACATAAATTGCTTTAACTAATAAATACATAGATACACTTCCATGTATACATAGATAAAGTTAGGCCATAAAAAGTGGTTTGCCTTTAAGAAAATAGATTGATGGCTTTAAGCATAACCGCAATAGTTGTACATTCTCTATTGATCTTATCCTCATATTCTCTATCTAACCATAAATCTAATAATAATATAATCATATTCCCAAGTTAGGCATATTACCATATTTATACACACACACACATATATAAATGCATATAAATTCATGCAAAAAGCAAGTTTATTGTTGTACAAGTATAAGCATAAACATATTCGACTAAGGCAATCGAAGGTTCTTCACCATGCTCCTTCTTCAGCACATCTTGTATGTCTGCTACTTCATGCCCGCCACAACATGAACATTTTCAACTTACCAGTCAAAGCTTCTACACCATGCATGCTCCTTCAGTGCATCTTGCACAATGTCTACTATATTATGTATGTTCCATGCCTGCTACAACATGAACATATTCCTTTCTCTAGTGCATCTGTCTTCCTTTACTGGAGTATATTACTTCCTCCAACATCATGCCTACTACAACATGCCTGTTTTGATATGCTTCACTATCAGCTAGCTGCAGCACGTCTCTAGTCTCTCAGATCGTTAGCATTGCTTTGTTCATTGCATCACTTCCTCCACCAACTCACTCTACCACCTCATCTCTCTTCGTTTGCATTTCAGTACACTGCATGTTGCTTTTTTGCACAATCTCAGCTGCACTTTGCAGTGTGTTCCCGCCGCCATAATACTTGTCCGAACTACTTTGCTATGTTGCTTTGGTACGCATCACGATCCATCAACAAGCAGTAGCACATGTCCCTTCTACTACAACACCTGAAACATAACCAGTGTCTTCAACACCATTGCTCGACCTTGCATTTGGCATCACTTTAGATATTCCTTACGGCTAAGCTATTCTGCATCTTAACTGCTTCTAATAGATTTAATTGATGGTTGTTGTCAACGTAAATGTAATCATATTATTTTGTCATTTACCATTTTATTATTGTTGATCCTCATAGTGATGGTTATCCACGTTTGTAACAACAAATTCTCATCGAACCTATATACGAACTTTGATTTAGATTAACAAAATAGGAGTGCTCTCCTCATATGAGAACCACTCTTTCATCAGAAAAATAACGTACATATTATCCAAATGAGAGAACATGAATGAATAACATAGACATCCATTACATATAACAAATAATTGAACCTGATTTCGACTGAGCAAAGTTTTACTTTTATCATATCCCTGTATCTGTAGGAAGTACTTTTTATGCATTTATCATTCACGTGCAAATGATTAGGAGTAATATTATGTAACAAACTGATAATATTCCAGCTAGAATTGACAAAATATTATGTAACAAACTGATAATAGTTAGTGGCAGGAACAAACCTCACGTCATGTAATTTAGATCCACTACCAACATGGTACTAAACTAAATAACCATACATGTTCTTACACTATGTACGTCATGTATGTTTTATATAAAACCACTTGCATGCCACAACTAAGAAATAACATACAATGCAAACTATTACTCGAGCAACACTGAAGTTTACACCAAATATGAAATATCATGTCCAAACTTCATATAGAGGTCTAAAAATGGCACTGGTTTGCATGGTTGTGAATCGTATTTTTAGTATTTTTTATGTGTATATAAATTTTGAACATAAATTAAGAACTTACAGATTTTGAGCAAAAATGCTACATTATGGAAAGTAGAAAACATATGCAAATGTAGTGAAGAGGGAAAATTTTGGAAAGTGCACAAATGTTAAGACATTATAGATTTTGAACAGAAATAATTCATTAACATAAACACATACATTGAACACAAATAATATATAGAATGGAATACATAAAATCAAAAGTTACAACATGTGAAAAGAAATAAGTGAAACAAAGCACAAGATAGACTAATTTGTGAAAATAAAGATGTGAACATAATGATCGAAAGACAAACACGTGAAGATCAAACATCATCAGTAGCCATTTTGTACCGCCCATTCGATCTACAAATGCAAAGAATTATAACCAATTAGAACTATTTGTTCCACTGTCAGTTGAGGAAAATAAATATATATTACCACTGCCTTAATGAACTCGTCATCTGAATCAATCCAATCATAAAAAAAAGTTTTCTACTACACTGCTGGATCAATCTTTTCTGAATCATTTAGCCAAGAAAACATGATATTCTGCTGGTCTTGTGCAACAAAGCCAACCGAATCATTGGTGTCATTCATTTCATTATAGGAAGAAAAGTGGTAGTTTAACCACTCTCATTTGGTTCAACCTTAATCATAACTGGTGGCAAGGAGTTGGCGGCAGTTTTGATCACACCTCCGGGTGGCATAAAGTTAGTGGTTGGAATTTGAACAATGCCCTTGGTTTCAGTGGTCAATGGTGCTACTACTGCTTTTGATTCCATATTAGCAACCTTATTTTTGTTTAGTTGCAACATTTGTACATCTCTATCTGCTTCCAAGTTGACTGCAGTAAGTGATTCGGTAGTTTTTGTTATGGTCGACTCTTCCCTTTTAGCTACTATTCTTTTCTGCAAATATTACAACAATTACATTTAAAATGATATGTGATAATAATTAAAAGGGTAAAAAGTTGTAGATATTAGGATACCCGTTTCATTTTAGTGGTGGTTCTCCAACAGTTAAAGCCATGTTATATGCTAAAGATAAAACAATATCATGTTAGCATGATATGATACATAATGGTGGTAACATTCTGACAAACATTTCATATGCAAGATAGTGAAAAAGGAAAAAAGGTAAATTATATCAGTATGCAGTGTAGAAAGAAAAACGCAGAGGAAGAAGTGAAGACGAAGCAAGAAAGGATGATTAGGTACATGATGGTTATAACATTTTGACAAAAAATCCATATGCAGGATAATGAAGAGCAAAAAAATGTAATTCGGAATAAATTCAAATCAGTATACAACATGAAAAGAAAAATGTAGAAGAAGGAAGGAGAAAGCATGAAAGGGAAAAAAAATACGTACAGTTTGTTTAATAAATGATTGCGTGCGAAACAATAAATAAAATAGAGAAGGCGTAAATAGAGGAAGACAAAGTGGGTTGTGAAAAGTGTGTAGAAACGTGATGTGTGAAAGTAGTGGGAATCTTAGTTGTTTGAGGACATGTGGGATAAGGAGAAAGTGGGTTAGTAGACGAAATAGTAAGTTGTTTAACGGCGTTAAGTTCAAAAGATATGGTCCACTTTAGACCACTTGATATCTTTATGATATTATATCAGAACCGTTCTGTTGTTTGTCTTCCGTTATTCTATTCCGCTAAATCTGATCATTTTTTTATATAGATTAACAAGTGAATGAGATTATCCACTAAATCATTTTCTGATATATTAAATCATGTTTAGTTGATTCCTTATGTTTCACTTTTTACAAGTCCACCCCTTTTGTAGTACATGTAGCGTTTCAGATTTGCATGCTTCATTTTGTAGTTTATGTATCACTTTTGTCAATTTATGGCACGGTTTACTTCGCTTTGTTGGTTTATTGTTTTTGCATGTACAGTGTTATTCTTTAATCACATAGACATCGACTGTAAATGCTTAGAAGCTACACATGGAGCGTTATGTGGAATTACACAAGCAAGCCCAAAGCCTTGGATACTAGTCTGTATGCGAATTTGTGGAATTTGAGGTGGGCTATTGTTCTTAAGTTTTCGGTTCATGAATGACCATTGGATCATTCCTGTATAAATTTTCTTACCTACAAAAATGGGCCTGTGTTAGGACTTTTGTACAACCATTAGATCCATGAGACAAATGAAATAATGAATCAAAATTGTGAATGCCGATTTAGTACTTTGATGCAGTTGATTTATTATAATACCTATATGTTATATTACACAATTTTTGTTTCTTTGGCCTTTGTTAACGGATTCCTTGCTCATTCTTTCATTGATGTGTTTTCCACAAACTTTGTTATCTAACTCTGTTTATTCATACGAATGGATAATGATAGCCTGTTAAAAGTTCAATTTGGCATTGTCATTGTAACTTGTCACTGGGTTGTAGCTTAAAATATAACGTTTCTAAATAACACAAAGCTAAGAAAACTGGAAAAGTATATCATCAAAATAACAAATGATTAAATCTTCAAATGTTGATAAAGCTGTATGAATCTTATATCAGTAGTTTTTTTAAGTATTTATGAAATGGATGGATGAACTTCTTGCCACCCATGATTCATTAATTTGTAAGTTAACTTGTTAGGTTGTCGTTGATCTATTTATGAAATATTTTTATTTTAAATAGCTTTGGATTGAAAATTTGTAATAGCTCCATTTTAACCAAACTTTTTCAAACCTCGAATAACTTTTTTTTTAAAGACTAAAAGAGTAACATAACTTAATTTTAATATGTTATTAGATGGTAGATAATATGACAAAAAAAGAAGGCGATAGGAAATGGATGAGAAATAGAAACCGATGTTTATAATAGAAGGGTGAAACAACGTCAAGTTGCAATATCTACTATTCGAATTTTCGCGACATCATATGAAGAATTGAAGAGGTCGGAAGTAGCTTGATAACGGTGAAAACGCTTCACAAATCGAAACCAGGAGGAGGAAGATATAGCGAAGAAGGTGGATTGTTGCTGGAGCAACATGTGACCGACGTATGTCAAGATGTCTCATAGTGACAGATGTCTTAGCTCATGGTTTTGTAACCTGAGATTTGTGATAGATGTCCGTCATCTTGTGACAGACGTCTAAGAGCAGGAAAACTTGTTTTCCGAATCTTCTTACGGACATCTATAATCTTAGGACATACGTCTGAGTTGACGTGTGCTGCATATCTTGTCCGAGTCGATTGGAATGATTTATGAAGGCTTCAAAGGGCATTTTGGGAATTTTCTAGGTTTTCTACTCTTCTATATAAGATATTTTTAGGATTCAACGAAAATAGACTAAGGGTTCTATCCACCATTAACTGGGGTTTAACAAAACCTAGTTTTCTTCATTTCTCTTCTCTACAAATCTATTCTATTTGAATATTAATCATTATAATCAACCTTTTGCACTCTTCTCATGGGTGGTAATAACGCCTCTTCCACGAAGTGGATGTACACTAACAAGATGTTAGTGTAACAACTATAAATCGGTATGTGATTTATTTTATCGCTATTGTTTTATTTCTTTATTGCTTGTTTGGTGATTGTGATTGTTTTTGGACTGAATTGAAATTTGAATTGAGATATTGATTGGTTGTTTTTGCATTTCTTACCACAATCTCGTTTTCCGTTGTGTTTTGGAGTTTTGATTTGAGTGGTCTTGAGTTAGAATTTCTACAACATTTGGTATCAGAGCTTTGGAGTTAGTAGGTGGTTGTAGGAATGTCAGAATCAGATAATACATCGGGTAATCCATAAATGGTTAGTCCAAGTGGTGTAGCACTGTATGTACGTGGATCGTATGCAGCTTCGGGATCAAAATTGGTTATAAACAAGTGGAATGATGATAATGATTTTGAAAAATGACAATGGAAGATGAAAGCGGTTCTTAGGTGGAATCGAGTGCGTCGGGTAGTGTTTGATACATATTTGCTGCCGACGGACATCTCGGATATTGAGAGAGAGGAAATGGAAGATTGAGCATTCACTATACTTCAACTTGTTATGGGGGAGAATGTTATCTCCGTAGCGGTGAGACTACTACTAAGGGTATATGAGACAAATTAGAGGAGTTGCGTATGAAGAAGTCACTAACTAATTGTTTGATCTTATTGCAAACATTCTTCACCTATAAGATGGAGGGTACTTCGCTAAAGGTGTACTTGAATCTCTTTGATTATTTGCTAATGAAGAGGGTGGTAGATCTGAATATTGAGGAAGAACAAAAGGCAATGATATTGTTGTGTTCGTTGTCGGACCGTTATATGAGTTTCTCTAGTAGTTCGATCTATAGTCGGGATACTTTGACTCTTGATGTAGTGAGGAGTTGAGTGATCAAATGAAGGAGTTAGGTGATAGAAGTAGTAGTGCTAGTACTGGTCACAGTTTGTTTGTGGAAAAGGAGAGATATGGGAAGAAAGGTAATCGGGGGAGTTCTAAATCATGAAAGCCCAAATGGAGAGGAAAATCGAAGGAAAGAAACGACAAGTGTTTTATTTGTAAGAAACCTGATCATTGGAAGAATGAGTGTCCGGACAAGGAGAAGACAAATAAGGAAGTACATCTTTATCCATGGTGGCGGAGAGTGGAGTTGGTGAGGGAGACATAGATGTTTTGACGGCCATAACATCAGATGTTTCAAATGGGTGCTCGATTTGAGGGCATCTTATCATATGACGTCCGATAAGAATTGCGACAAAGAAGGAAAATTCAATTGTTATGGGTAATGGTGTTATTTGCAAGTCGAAGGGCATTGATTCTATGTACATTCGGATGTTTGACGGAGTGGTTCATACTCTCACTAACGTACGCTATATAATGAGACTTCGGAAGTCTCTTTATATTTTTTAGGCAGCTGGATTCTTTAAAATGTAAGATCATTATTGAGAGTGATAGCTTGCAGATTTCGAAGAATGCGCTTGTGGTGACAAAGGATGTTATGACTCGTGGAGTTTATTTGCTTCAAGGAGTGGCTATTGAAGGTGAAACTTGTATGGGTGTTAATAGTTCTCGTGGCTTTTATGCGAGTAGGTTATGTCATTTGAGTTTAGGTCATGTCTTGGAGAAGAGTTTAGATATTCTTCGAAAGAAGGAGACGATCGATGGAGAGAGTTCAACAAGTTTGAGCTTTACGAGGAATATGTCATGGGAAAGCAAACTAAAGTATCATTTGGTAAGGGAAAACTTGATTTGATAAATGTTCGTGAATATGTGCACACAGATGTTTGGGGACAGAAACCGGTAGCTTCTTTGGGAGGAGCTTGCTATTATATTTCTTTTATTGGTAACTTCTCTCGGAAAGTATGGGTGTATGTAATGAAGGCCAGGTAAGAGGCATTTGCAAAGTTCAAAGCATGGAAGGATCTTCTTGAGAATGAGAGTGGTAAGTCTTTGAAGTAACTATGTATGACAATGGCGAAGAGCATGTTTCCTGAGAGTCCTTGGAGTTTTGCAAGCATCATTGTATTCAGAGGCATTTTACTACACTGGAAGATCCGCAGTCAAATGGTGCTGCGGAGAGGATGAACCATGCTCTACTTGAAAAAGTTGGATGCTTGAGATTGACATCGGGTTTGTCTAAGGGATTTTAGGCTAAAGCGTTGTCAACCGCAGTGCATACTATTAACCAAATTCCGTGCTCGGCTATTGGTAAGAAAATTTCGGAGGAAGTGTAGAAGGGAAAGAGCATTGGCTTGAGTTATCTTTGTATGTTTGGTAGATCAATTTATGTGCATGATTCGAGAAATGGTAACCTTGAGGCTAGAGCTTTCAAGAGGACTTCGCTTGGTTATAGGGCAGTATAAAAGGCTATCAGATATGGAATACGAAAATGAAGAAGGTTGTGAACTCTCGTAATGTTACTTTTGATGAGTCGACTTTGATCAAGGAGAATGAGAGCTCATCATATGTTTCGGATTTGGTTCATGGTGAATCAAAGGAGAAGGAAGTTGTTTCCATCTTTTGTCCAAGGAGTAGAGTAGTTGGAGATGCTTGTGAGGAGGAAGCGTTTGATCTTACATCACATAGTCTACAGGCTGCTTCTAATAGTGTTGGTGATGTGCATGATTCTAGAAGGAATTCGTTCAAGGTGGAGCCGAAAGGAGTTTGGATGATATTATTACTACTTGGGTGGGTCGATGTGCTATAAAGCCACCCGATAGATATGGTGATTGGAACTATATTAGCTTTTTTGATAATTTGGACTATGTTCTTCATGTAGTCCAAGATGAGCCGAGGGACCTTGATGATGTCATAGATTCGAGTGATAAATTGAATTGAATTTGTGCAATGGAGGAAGAGATGCAATCGTTGATGAAGAATCAAACTTGAGATTTGGTTCCATTTCTGAAGAAAACCATGCTATAGGGTGCAAATGGATATACAAGGCGAATGACGATAAAAGATACAAAGCTAGATTAGTGACTAAAGGATTTGCATAAAGGAAGGGTTCGTATTAGTTGTGAGACATACTTCAATTCAGATATTACTTATCATAGTTGTTATTCACGACTTGAAGTTGGAGCAACTTGATGTGAAAATCGTCTTCTTGCATGGTGACTTGGATGAAAGCATCTGCATAGAGCAACCGGAAGGTTTTATTTTAGATGGTAAGTCAAATTTGGTTTGCAAGTTAAAGAAATTACATATGGTTTAAAAAACCACCTAGATGATGGTACAAGAGATTTGATCATTTTATGCTTGAAAATGGTTTTAATAGAAGTATCAAGGGTGCTTGTGTTGTTTCGAGAGGTAGGAAAATGATTACTGGATGTATATACCCTTTTTTGTGGATTCTGGTTTGTCGAAGGTTTGTGCATCGTTGGCTGCATTTTGGTGTTGGGTGGTTCCTGTATGGAGGTCGCAACAGTAGCAATGATGAGGGCAAGAGGAGCGGGTTCAATTTTGATAGAGGATGGAAGGCGTGGGTTTTAAAGTTCGGGCGAGTCGAGTTTGGGTAGAGCGACGCGTTGGCAAAGACTGATTGGAGAATCGTTGAGTATTTCTCCGTATCACTACAATTGTGTATGACTATGATTGGGTTGCTGCATTTCACTATGCACAGTTGATAAGGAGGAAGGAGAAGATTGTTAATTTGGGTTAAGTAAAGTAATTAGTGTTATTTATTTAATTAATTAAATTAAAATCTTATAAATTGAATAACTTTTGCATACGAGGTCGGATTCAAACATTGTTTTTTATGGACTTGTAGCGACGATGGCTACCCAATGGAGTTAGTTTGGTGGGATTTGAAGCTTGTTTGAGTTTATTATAAAATCGAACGGCCGTTCGGTTTTAGTCCAAATCGGAATGCTTCGGTGGAAATTGGAACCAATGTGAGTTTAACTCACACTCAATTGTACTAATCATATCTATGATGCTATAAATTGTTAATCATTGCTTAGATATTAGTTAAATTGTTTGATTGATTATTTGATTGAATTTTCAATTGGAAAATGCATGACTTATTAATTTGATTGTTATGAACTCATATGATTATATATATATTATCCGTAACCATTATTTTGCAGGGAAAATTTGTAGAGAGACCTAAGAGTTTTCTCACCGATAATTATATATTTACATCCTTATGATGTTATATTGATGTTTAATTGAAATAAATCTTGATATTCCATTTAAATTGTTTAAATGTCATCATAGCGATGTTCGCTATAATGTCGGTTATCGACTTTCATTCCCAAAAACCTATTGTATGTTTTTGAACTCGAACTTATGTTTTCACTAAATAGAATTTTAAAATTCATTAATCATTTTTTATTAATGATAATTTAAAGTAATTAATCATTTTAACTAATGATTTTGAAATTAATTAACCAATTTAATTAATGGTGTTTAAAATTGGTTTATCTTTTGATTTAAATGAGATTGAATTTAATTAATCATTTTAACTAATGATTATTTGAATTTAATTAATTATTTTAATTAATAATATTTGAAATTAATAATAATTTTGATTAATGATATTTAAAAGTAATCAATCATTTTAATTAATAATATTTGATTTTAATAAATCATCCTTTTTTCTAATATTTAAATGTAATTAATTATTTTAATTAATGATTTTTGAAATTCATTAATCTATTTGATGAATGAGATTTTAACTTTAATTAATCATTTTAATAAATGATTGTTTTAAATTTAATTAATAATTTTAACTAAAGATTTTTGAAGTTTAGTTGATCATTTTAATTAGTAATGGTATATAGTTAATCAATCATTTTAACAAATGATGTTTTAATTTATAACTTTAGCTAATGATGTTTGAACTTAATTAATCTGATTAATTAACAATTATTGGAACTTAATTTATTTTTTAAATTAATGGCATTCAAAAATTATTTAATCATTTTAAGCGATGATGGTTGAGATTAATCTTTCATTCTAATTAATGATTCTTTGGATTTAATAAACCTTTTTAATTAAGGAGATTTAAAGTTAATAAATTGATTTAATAAAAAGTGGTTAAAGTAAATTAACTAATATAATAAAAGTGTTTTAATTTAATTAATATATTTGGTGTTTTTAAAGTTAATAGACTTATTTAATAAAGATTTTAAAGTTAATTTACCTATGATATAAAAGTGTTTGGAAATAATTAACTATTTTATTAGAGATAATGGATTTTTTTATTTAAAAGAGATTACAAATGTAACTGATTATCTTTAGGGATAATTAATATTTTTTTAAATTTAAAGGTATTTATATTATTTTATTATATTTTGGGATAATAAATATTGTTTTAAAAATAACAGTTTATATATGAGAAAATCCTTTTAAAAGGAATTATTTATAATAAAGCTAAGTGTATATTTTTTGGGGTTTATAGTAAATAATGTTTTAATGACATTTTTTTTTACCTTTGTTTAATAAACTTAGTATTATAAAACTTTTCTTTTGAAAGAACCCTTTAAAAGGTATTTCTAAAAGTGTTTTACCAATATTGTAATATGAAAATCAAGCATAAGTTCAGATTTTAAAAAAGTTCAATTCGATTATGGAAAAGTAATTACGTAAACGATATTGCTTATTTGGAAAGAATCCAATCATAGTTTTAACGCTAAAAGTTGAGGCTTGGACTCGTTTCTATCTTGAAGGTCAAAAATTTGTCAAGGCAATGCCTAGAGTTAATACTACCTCAACTTGACTGGCTTCATATTCAATCGAGGGATAGCACTTGTTTAGAATCGAGGAGCAGTGCTAGATATATGATATTTAATTTCCAAATACGATCATTTTAATTATCCCCAATAGTTGATTTATTAATTATCGGATTCATCTTTCTTCATGATGTACCGTCACCTTAAAAACGATTTGCTGCTCTGAGCTTTGTTATCCTTTGTTGGTAATGACTAAACCAAAGCACGTGTTTTTGGGGGCCAAGTTATATGGGTTTGCTCCCATTAGGATATTTTCACATCCCATCTAGATTTTAGTGTACCATCACCTTAAAACGGTTAAGATTTGGATGTGAAATATTTGGATTCTCGGTAAGGTTTGGCGGGGTCCGGCTTGGAGTTCCCAGGGTTTTCAAGTATATTTCTAGAGGTATACTTCTTTTAAGGGAAATGTACCCTTTTAGTCATTTGTAGGGAATTTTCCTTTCCTTATTTGATTTGAAACTTTGAATCTGTTTTTCTTTAAGTGCAATGGGAAGAGTCAACCTCTCTTCGCGGTGTTTAATAATTGGTTTTATCCATTCTAACAAGTTTGAACCGTTACCTTATTTTTTCCATTCGATCAACTTTGGATTTTGCTTGGATTATTTTCATTCTTTCAAATTTGGTTTTTAATACTATTTATGCCCATTCTTATTTGGATTTTTCTCCCGATGTTTATCTATAATCTTGCCTTTATGGATGTTATTCTTATGAGGTATAAACCCATTTCACATTAACTGTGTGGTTTCATAGAACTTTAATATGTTTTCCATTATTTGAGTTATCTCACGCTGGTATTTCAGACTGATTCGAGTGTTATTTTACCATAATGCTTGAGTCAGACCAATTATTTTTTCTAGGTTGACTTTCGTGTTATGGAGATCTTAAAGAGGTGTTGTTGGATCACCTATCGTATTGTTTTATTTTTCATTGTATTATATAATATCCATATCAACAATTGTAAGGTCGGGATTTTATAACTATTCAACTGATAAGGTTTGTTATTAGCTCTGATGTACTCTGTATTTATAGTGGCGGCTTTTATTGTCCTCACTATATTATGTGTTGTCGATTTCACTGTGAGATTCTTTTTTTTGTTCTATGTTCTTTTCTTTTTATTTACCCTAATAATCTGCCCTTTTGTCGATTGGATGCTCGACAATTGAACACAGTGGTGATATTTGTTGTCAAATTTCGATGGTCAAAAAGGCGGGTCGTAACATCATATATGTAAAAAACATCACACAAAAGCAACTATGTGCATGTACAATCAAAAAGTATACCCTGCACTTATCATTCAGTTATGAACCATGCCATATATGATGTAACGATCTCAGTTTTGAGTCAAATTTAATTTGATAATTAATATAAAATTTTGTATTAAATTATGAATTAATTTGAATTTTTCCAAATTAAATAAAACATTTGTTTGTTTGTTCATATGTATATACGTACATAAATTGAATATAAATAGAATTTTGGTTTGAAATTCAAGATAAATATCTTATTGATAAATTGGATTTAAAGGAAACCTTATATTTGAAACTAAAATATAATATATGATTGTTTATTAATGTATGTTTTGAATTAAAATCATTTTCAAGAATGAATAAAAGCTTTAAATATATATGTATATATATATATTCATATCTTTTAAAATAAAATAAGATTCATAAAAGGTTTAATGTTATTTCTTTTGAAATTTCACTTGTATTAAAAAGTTTGTATATTTAAAGAACATCATTAATAAAAAATTTGAAACTAATATAAAATTAAAAATATAAAAACATAAGAATATATATATATACATACATACATATATATATATATTTGATTTTAACAAATGTTAATATGAATTTAAAAACATATAAATAAATATAGTTTTTATATATAAATATAAAAGTAAAAACATAATACATATGTAAATATTTTCTAAAAAGCCATTTAAAGAATTAAATTCAAATATATACATATTATATATTTATTTATTAATGTTTAATTAAAAATCATATTCTTTACAGTTATAAATATATATGTAAAAGGAAATAGATTTATTTAAATTGAAAATATGATATAAATTTTTTATTTATAATATAATACATATGTTAAGTTATAAAACATAAGAGATAAATTAATTCACAAATTATAAAATGAAATGTTTAAAACACAATTTATAAATTAATTTAAATAAAGACTTAAACATAAAATTGCTTGTATTTACAAGTGTAGAAAAATTAATATTATATATTCACAAGTGTAACATGAATTTACAAGTGTAAATAAATTATCATGCAAACTTACATATGGCATTATTTTCTTTTAATTTTTTTTATGAAATAGATAAAATAGAAGTTAAAGTTATACATATCATAAACTTCTTCTTCTCTTCTTTGGTTGAAAACTAAAGAAAAGAAAGCACAAAAACCTGAAAATAAACTCAAAATAAAATCAAACTCAAAACAAAAAAAATTAAAGATCAGATTCAAAATCAAACCTGAAAAAAGCATTCTAGTTGAAGAACAAAATTAAAACATGTTTCAAGCTAAGGCTAAGCAAATTCAAGGATCAAGCAAGTTTCAAGATCATTTCAACAAATCAAAGTACAGATAAAATCAAACTCAGGAAATCTGAAATTACAAACCTGAGACAAATTTCAACTCAACCAAATTTCAACTGAGCAAGCTAACGAGGCAAAGATCAAGCAAGATAACAAAACAAAATCAAAGCTTCCAGATATTCAAATTCAAATTACATTTCTAGGCCCAAGTTTTACCTGTTCTTCAATTCCAGGTCCTCTGTCTTTCATTACCAGGTGAGCAAACACACTTATAGTTTGCTGTTATGTGTGGATACTTGATGTATGATATAAGAATTGCTTGATTTCTTGCCTGTGTGCTGGTATATAGATGTAAATATGTATGTGCATGCAGGCAAAAACATGCCTCTGTTTATACATGACAGGTTTGATAAATCTGTTCAAAAATTCATACCACCCAAAAGGTATCAATATTAGGCTTTAATCTCTATATAAAATCTGTTTGTACTTGTAAATTTTAAATTTTAAAAATAGTCTCAAGCATTTATATTAAGCAATTATTTTTAAAATAAGAAATCACAGTGAAAATCATATATATGTCAAAATTTGATAGTCATAAATTCGTGTTTGAAGTTCATAACCATATTGGAATTAACAAATGATAAATTTAGATAAAGGTTTCAAATTTTTTAGGTAAGTAAATCATGTGAATTCTCGGGTTGAACATGAAAATACATTTTTGTCGAACTCCGACGATCGATATAAAGTTGGGTTTCGAGCTTGATGTCAGAGGAAGCTCAGGTGATGGAGTTTACACGAAAAATGATCGTTGACTTTTTTAAATGATCATGGAGATTGATCGATGAGGTTATAGGATTTAAGGGCATATTTTTTGTTAGCGTCGTTCTCGAATTAATTTCATTGTCAATGGTGGATTGGGGTGGATCAGATCCAGGGGAAACAGAGCTCGGGGTTCTAGCGAAGGTGTGTGTTCATCAGCGTTGACTCTGGTGGACTAAATCGACGGGGCAATGGGGGATTTCATCGGAAGGGTTGGTTTCGAGGAGGAATCAATTAGCTCGATCTCGATTTTCAGATGGATTCGTAAAATTGGGTAGACGGGTGAGTCAGGGTGATCATCGGTGATGTATTGGCAACGGCGAGGTCGATCGGAGTAGTTTCGATCATCAGTGCATGTGCACGTGAGTGTTCGTGTATCTAGGAAGTTTGGGGATTGGAGAAGAAAGTGTAGCCTCGAATTTGCTCTCATGAAAATGGGGTGGTGGCTTGGGTTTGTGACCGAGTCATTCACATGATAACAGTTTTTATTTTTATTCTAAATCATAACAAATTCATGTTTTAAAACTAAAACAAAATCAAAGAAAAAAAAATTCGGGGATTTTAGTGTTTGGCTCGAGTGTTTTAGCTTTGGGCCTAGGTACTTATAATGATAATTTTTAAAATTTAAATGAATCAAGTTTTTTTAAGGTTTATGTAAATAAATAAGTTTTCAAAAGATTATAAATTAGATCTTCCAAAATAAGATTATTAATAAAGTTTTATACAAGTTTCCAAAGACTAAGGTTTAAAGATAAATTATTTTGGTTATAAATTTTTATACTAGGTTAATTATGTAATTAGTTCCTAAATGATTTTCAAACAAATTTTAATAATGTAACTAATTAATAGTTAATTACTTAATGAATAATTTATCAATGTGATGGATCACTAATGAAAGTAATTAAAGAATAATTACTTAATATAGTTAATTAGGGATAAATCACCTAATGAAATTTAAATTAAGTATAATAACTTAATTATTAAAGTACAATTACTTAGAGTAAGTAATCAAGAATAATTACTTAATTAAAGGATTATTACTTAATGTAATTAATTAAAGTAATTGATTAAAGGATAATTAATTAATTAATAATTAAGGTTAATTACTTGGTAATAAAAGGTTAATTAATTAGTATAATAAATCAAGGTGATAAATAAATGGATAATTTGTTAATGTGATTAATTAAAAGATAATTAATTAATAAGGTTAATTAATTATTTGAGGATAACTAATTTATGTAAGTAATTGAGGGATAATTAATTACTTAAATATAATTACCTAATTAAAAGTAATTAATTAATGATTAAAGTTGATTAATCAAGTGATTAAAGGATAATTGCTCAATTTAATTAATTTATGATTTATTAATATAAGTGATTAGGGATAATCATTTATTGTAATTAATTAAGGATAATTAATTAAATGT
Source organism: Allium cepa (assembly GCA_030765085.1). NCBI lineage: Eukaryota > Viridiplantae > Streptophyta > Magnoliopsida > Asparagales > Amaryllidaceae > Allium > Allium cepa. Next base: position 570,151,779 of record CM060937.1, on the reverse strand, counting down.
TAATTAATTAAGGGTTAATCATTTATTGTAATTAATTAAGGATAATTAATTTAAAGGATAATTAAATAACTAAAGGCTAATTATTTAATGATTAAAGGTTGACTTATTTATTAAATAAGGTTAATTAATCAATAATTAAAGGTTGATTAATTTATTATTAAAGGTTAATTAATAAATAATTAAAGGATAATTAATTAAAATGGTTTGTAATCAGTTAATGTTAGTTAACCAGGATTAGTAATTTATTCATAAGTAATTAATCTGATTTAAATTTATCAGATGATTAATTGATTTTACTTATGGATGTTTGGATTGTATTGAATGCTTTGAATTGTTTGATATCCCTGATATGTGATGTTCTATGATTTGATTGAGCTATGAACTGCGATTTATTTATCTATGATGATTTACATATTTCTTTATCTGTGAATGAAAGATAAGTGTTATAAGATTATACCGCTTATCAATATTGTTGTGCTTCAATTGATGATGATTGTGATATTGTATTGTTGTGTGTAAAACCCCTGAACCTCACCACACACACAAATATGAATTTCACGGGAAATCGGTTAAGTCACAGATATTTTGAATGTAATATTATTTTAGTCAAAATGGTTTTAAAGGTTGATTTTTAAATCCAAAATGTTTTGGAAATAAAATTGGGTTGAATATGAAAAGCTTTTGAAATGGAAGTTTTGAATTTGAAATTTAGTTTAAATGTAACATGTCTTGTTTAAGTTTTGAAATTAGTTTGGAAACTATGATTTGAAAGTGGTGATACAAGTCATAATATATATATATATATATGGATTTTAAACCATTTTTGAAGTAACTTAAAAGTATTATTTTGGGAATTTAAATTTAACCCAAGTTCATATTTTGAAAGGCTTTAATTTGAGCAAATGAAATCAGATTTTCCCAAAACGAAAACTCTTGTTTTCAAATGATAATGGCTTTGATATAACAAAGGAAATTCCAATTTTTGTTGAAAGGATTTCAAATTTGAAATTGAAATAGTTTTGAAAGCTATGAATGAATCTTTGTGAAATATTTGGTGAACTTTGTTTTCAAACAAAAGAGGACCCCAAAGATAGATCTTTTGCTTAATATTATGAATGAATCTTTGTAAAAGATTTGGTGAATCTTGTTTTTAAATTTAGTGGATCATAAAGGTGTATCTTTTTGTTTAAAAGATTAAAAGTGGAAAATTGTTTCAAACCATTTAAAGAAAGGTTTTGGGTAATAAGTTGTGACTTAACTAAGATCCAAATATATCCATATGGTTTTAAAATTATGCGCTCATTATTCAGTTTAGCTGGAAGAGGACTTTATGTCATAAAACCCATTCTGAATAATGATACGATGAAATGGATAGCTTTTGATGACCGGCGGTGAAGACCGGGAATTTTCGGGAATGAAAGGATTACCTGTCGAATGTCTCTGCACTGTGTCGCTTTGGTATAGAGATCTCCATATGTGATGGGGAGTCCGGTCGGGATTGTGAATACCCGGATTGCAAGGGCTTCTTTTGAAGTGCCTTCGGTTCTGTCCGAAGCCGGAACAGACGTGTATGGAATTATGTCTGACGTTGCACTTTGAGATGTAAAGCTGGTTTCTATCAATTACATTTCTGTTTGGTGGCAGAGAATTTAGTTTCTTAGCGTAACACCCTTCTCTGAGACGTATGAGCTTAGTGGTTATATAGTTGATGATTACTAGTGATACATTCCCAATTTGGTAATGTGGCATGCTAAGTGCTGCTGATCGTTCGTTGATCAAAGCAAGCTTTTATTAAAAGCGTAGATTTGTGGACGAGACATCGTCGAATCTCACACACCAAAAATGGTCGAAACAGGAAGAATGCGGCACGGTTATGAAGGTCGCGCCCTTTAGGGTATGTCAATTTCCTTTTGGATAAAAGTTGTATCATGGTATGGAGCCCAGATACAAAACTTATGTGGTTACTGAAATTTTTTGCTTTGTGGTTGTTGGTGTTGAGAGCTCTCGAATAAAGGTCGGTGACGACTGGAGGATGGCATTACTCGTGACAGTTAGCTACCTAGTTACAAAGGTAAACCGGTCTTGTGTTGGCAGAAAGCTGGTTAAGTTCTCGAGGCGTCCTACCAGAGGCGTACCTATATGGCATAGGATGTTCCTTAGCCTGACTATTTGTTGGAAATCCAAAGAAATAATATGCGCCCTATACGGTTTTAGTTGTATAACCTGCCATGGAATGTGGCGGTAACCTGCTATTGAACATGGTAGCTATAGTAAGCATACACGAGATGTATATGCTGACTAAGATTAATATTATACTTTTGAAATGTTTTCTGCACTATGCACTAATAATAATATCAAAAAGATTTTGCGTATCAAGCATGTTTGATTATCATAAGGAGAAATCTCCTCCAATTGTGCGTTTGCATTGTGTGTGTGGCGGGAGGCCTTTTGGTAGTTTCATTTTCCAAAAAGCATTGCGGATTTCTTTTTAAATTCTTTTTGGTTTGTTTTCTTTGTTCAAATAAACTGTTTTTGTTTGCTCACACCAGTCCCATGACTGACCTGGAGCTTATTGTTCCCCTTCTAAACTCTGGGTACCCATAATTTTCCAGACGGGCAACATAGAGTCAGATTTTTAGATAATTAGCTAGTTGATGTAGACTTGGTAGCCTTTACTCTTTGGAAATCTTCGAAATCTATGGTTTGGCAATCACATTTGGATTGAGTTTGCTTCACTTCAGCATTGAAGGTGGTTCGAGGTCTTGGATTGGAGTCTTTGAAGCTTTGGCATTAAAGTTATCTTCCCGCTGCTGATGTTATCTCTTCTGCTGTTGCTATTATTCTTCCCTGTTATCTTGTACCTCTGATGTTGATAGTCATTTGTATCAATGTGTTGTATTGAATATTGTATATCAATAAAATCATTTGTTTATTTTTCTGCTGTGTTGTTGTACTTAATGTGTTATAAGCTCCGACGAACCAGATTCGACGTTTGAATCTACGGCATTTGAATATGGGTGATGTATTCGGGTGTCGATTTTCGAAGGTTGAGTCAGGGTCGTTAAAATTGGTATCAGAGCTGAAGGTTGAGTAAGAACGTTAGCTCAGGAGTATAACACATTAGGTGACTCATTAGAGATAAGGTTATATACGCCCTAGAATGAGTATATCCCTAAGGAATCTTATCTGCATGCCTAAGTAAATTCTCTTACTGTTCACTGATAGTAAGTATGAGTGCAAGAAGAGGACGAGGTAGGAGACATGGGAGTACCACTATAAATGGTCGATACCCTACAACAACAAAGAAAAAACCTTTTCCTATCAATCTCTTTTGAGCATCATCCGATATCAATTCTTGGATGGCTTCGTGGCAGCTACAAGAAGAAGTTTTGGTATGATGGTGGCCCTGCGAATCTTTATAGAAAAGTTCTTGTTTCATATTCTTTTCACCAGTTTTCTGTCAGCTTTTCGATTTTTAACATTAGTAAATTTGAAATTTTATTTGAGATAAATTGGTAAACAAAATATGAAGTTAAATTCAATTGTATCCGTTTGTCTATTCTTTGGGGTCTCAATACTACGAACGGTTAGTTATCCCTTCAAACTGACCAATGCCTTGCATATTTCGTAGACCGGATGACCCGAGTCTTTTGTAAATTATTGAATGAGTTCATTCTCATATCTATTGATGGTATTCCGATTTGGTAAGCCAAATACAGAATAAATATTCAGCTTAATCAGGAAAGCTATGTCTTCGTACGTTTATTTGTTCTTTTGTTGCCCCCCTGTCTAGCAAATTTCGGGGACGAAATTTTCTTAAAGGGGAGTCTGTAATGATCCCGGTTTTGATTCAAATTTAATTAGATAATTAATATAAAATTTTGGATTAAAGTGTGAATTAATTTGATTTTTTCCTAATTAAATAAAACTTTTGTTTGTTTATTCATATATATATATATATAAATTGAATATCAAAAGAATTTTTGTTTGAAATTCAAGATAAATATCTTATTGATAAATTGGATTGAAAGGAAACTTTATATTTGAAACTAAAATATAATATATGATTGTTAATTAATATATGATTAGAATTAAAATCATTTCAAGAATGAATAAAAGCTATAAAAGTGTGTGTGTATATATATGTATATATTCATATCTTTTAAATTTAAATAAGACTTATAAAAGGTTTAATGTAATTTCTTTTGAAATTTCGCTTGTATTAAAAAGTTTGTATATTTAAAGAACATCATTAACAAAAATTTTGAAACTAATACAAATTTAAAAATATAAAAACATAAGAATATATATATATATATTTGATTTTAACAAATGTTAATATGAATTTAAAAACATATAAATAAATATAGTTTGTATATATGAAAATATAAAAGTAAAATCATTATACATATGTAAATATTCCTAAAAAGCTATTTAAAGAATTAAATTCAAATATATACATATTATAAATTTATTTATTAATGTTTAATTAAAAATCATATTCTTTACAGTCATAAATATACATATGTAAAATGAAATAGATTTATTAAATTGAAAATATGATATAAATTTTTTATTTATAATATAATACATATGTTAAGTTATAAAACATAAGAGATAAATTAATCCACAAATTGTAAAATGAAAAGGTTTAAAACACAATTTATAAATTAATTTAAATAAGGACTTAAACATAAAATTGCTTATGTTTACAAGTGTAGAAAAATTTATATTATATATTCACAAGTGTAACATGAATTTACAATTGTAAATAAATTATCATGCAAACTTACATATGGCATTATTTTCTTTTAATTTTTTTATGAAATAGATAAAATAGAAATTAAAGTTATATATATCATAAACTTCTTCTTCTCTCATTTGGTTCAAAACTAAAGAAAAGCAAATGAAAAACCTGAAAATAAACTCAAAATAAAATCACACTAAAAAAAATAAAAATCAAAGATCAGACTCAAAATCAAACCTGAAACAACGCATTCCAGTTCAAGAACAAAATTAAAACCTGTTTCAAGCTAAGGCTAAGCAAATTCAAGGATCAGGCAAGTTTCAAGATCATTTCAACAAATCAAAGTGCAGATCAGATCAAACTTAGGAAATCTGAAATTACAAACCTGAGACAAATTTCAACTCTAACAAATTTCAACTGAGCAAGCTAACAAGGCAAAGATCAAGCAAGATAACAAAACAAAAACAAAGCTTCCAGATTTTGAAATTCAAATTACATTTCCAGGCTCAAGTTTTACTTGTTCTTCAATTCCAGGTCCTCTGTGTTTCATTACCAGGTGAGAAAACACACTTATAGTTTGCTGTTGTGTGTGGGTACTTGATGTATAATATAAGAATTGCTTGATTTGTTGCCTGCGTGCTGGTATATAGATGTAAATATGTGTGTGCATGCAGGCAAAAACATGCCTCTATTTATACATGACAGGTTTGATAAATCTGTTCAAAAATTCATACCACCTAAAAGGAATCAATATTAGGCTTTAATCTATATAAAATTTGTTTGTACTCATCAAATTCAAATTTTGAAAATAGTCTCAAGAATTTATATTAAGCAATTATTTTAAAAATAAGAAATCACACTGAAAATCATTTATATGTCAAAATTTGATCATCATAAATTCGTGTTTGAAGTTCATAACCATATTCGAATTAGTAGATGATAAATTTAGATGAAGGTTCCAAAATTTTTAGGTAAATAAATCACGTGAATTCTCGGGTTGAACATAAAATACATTTTTGTCAAATTCCGACGATCGATATAAAGTTGAGTTTCGAGCTTGATGTCAGAGGAAGTTTAGGTGATGGAGTTTACAGGAGAAATGATCGTTGATTTTTTAAATGATCATGGAGGTTGATCGATGAGGTTGTAGGGTTTAAGGGCATATTTTATGTCAGCGTCATTCTCGAATTAATTTCATTGTTAATGGTGGATCGGACCCAGGGGAAACGGAGCTCGGGGTTCTAGCGAAGATGTGAGTTCATCGGCGTTGACTCTGGTGGACTAGATCGACGGGGCGAGGCGAATTTTATCGGCAGGGTTGGGGTCCAGGAGGAATCAATTTGATAGATCTTGATTTTCAGATGGATTCGTAAAACTGGGTGGTCGGGTGAGTCTGGTTGATCATCGGTGATGTATTGGCAACGGCGAGGCCGATCGAAGTAGTTCCGATCATCGATGCATGTGCATGCGAGTGTTCGTGTATCTGGGAAGTTTGGGGATCGGAGTAGAAAGTGTAGCCTCGTGTTTGCTCTCGTGAAAATAAGGTAGTAGCTTGGGTTTGTGACCGAGTCGTTCACATGATAACACTTTTATTTTTATTCTAAATCATAACAGATTCGAGTTTTAAAACCAAAACAAATTCAAATATTTTTTTTTTGGATTTTAGTGCTTGGCTCGAGTGTTTTAGCTTTGGGCCTAGGTATTTGTAATGATAATTTTTAAAATTTAAATGAATCAAGTTTTTTTAAGGTTTGTGTATATAAATAAGTTTTCAACAGATTATAAATTAGATCTTCCAAAATAAGATTATTAAACAAGTTTTATACAAGTTTCCCAAGACTAAATTTTAAAGATAAATTGTTTTGAAATTGTTTTGGTTATAAAATTTTATGTTAGGTTAATTCTGTAATTAGATCCTAAATGTTTTTCAAATAAAATTTAATAATGTAACAAATTAAAAGTTAATTACTTAGTGAATAATTTATCAATATGATGGATCATTAATGAAAGTAATTAAAGAATAATTACTTAATATAGTTAATTAGGGATACATCAACTAATGAAATTTAAATTAAGTATAATTACTTAATTAATAAAGTACAATTACTTAGAGTAAGTAATCAAGAATAATGACTTAATTAAAGAATTATTACTTAATGTAATTAATTAAAGTAATTGATTAAAGGATAATTAATTAATTAATAATTACGGTTAATTACTTTGTAATAAAAGGTTAACTAATTAGTGTAATAAATCAAGGTGATAAATAAATGGATAATTTATTAATGTGATTAATTAAAAGATAATTAATCAATAAGGTTAATTAAAGGTTAATTAATTATTTGAGGATAACTAATTTATGTAAGTAATTAAGGGATAATTAATTACTTAAATATAATTACTTAATTAAAAGTAATTAATTAATGATTAAAGTTGATTAATCAAGTGACTAAAGGATAATTATTCAATGTAATTAATTTATGATTTATTAATATAAGTGATTAGGGATAATCACTTATTGTAATTAATTAAGGATAATTAATTAAATGGTAATTAATTAAGGATCAATTAATTATTGTAATTAATTAGGGACAATTAATTTAAAGCATAATTAAATAATTAAAGGTTAATTATTTAATGATTAAAGGTTGATTTATTTATTAATTAAGGTTAATTAATTAATAATTAAAGGTTGATTAATTTATTATTAAAGGTTAATTAATAAATAATGAAAGAATAATTAATTAAAATGGTTTGTAATTAATTAATGTTAATTAACCAGGATTAGTAATTTATTCATAAGTAATTAATTTGGTTTAAATTTATCAGATGATTAATTGATCATACTTATGGATATTTGGATTGTATTGAATGCTTTAAATTGTTTGATATCCCTAATATGTGATGTTCTGTAATTTGATTGAGCTGTGAACTGCGATTTATTTATTTGTGTTGAATTTGCATATTTCTTTATCTGTCAATGAATGATAAACGTTATACGATTATACTGCTTATCAATATTGTTGTTCTTAAATTGATGATGATTGTGATATTGTATTGTTGTGTGTGAAACCCCTGGTCCACACCACACACATACACAAATATGAATTTCACGGGAAATCGGTTAAGTCACAGATATTATGAATGTAATATGATTTTATTCAAAATAATTTTAAAGGTCGAATTTTAAATCCAAATGGTTTTGGAAAAAAATTGGGTTGAATATGAAAAGCTTTTGAAAAGAAGTTTTGAATTTGAAATTTAGTTTAAATGTAATACGTCATGTTTAAATTTTGAAATTATTTTGGAAACTATGGTTGGAAAATGGTGATACAAGTCATAATATATATATATATATATATATATATATATATATATATATGGATTTTAAACCATTTTTGAAAGTATTATTTTAGGAATTTAATTTTAACCCAAGTGTATATTTTGAAAAGCTTTAATTTGAGCAAATGAAATCGGATTTTCTCGAAACGAAAACTCTTTGTTTTTAAATGATAATGACTTTCATATAACGAAGGAAATTCCAGTTTTTGTTGAAAGGATTTCAAATTTGAAATTGAAATAGTTTTGAAAGCTATGAATGAATCTTTGTGAAATATTTAGTGAACTTTGTTTTCAAACAAAAGAGGACCTCAAAGATAGATCTTTTGTTTAAATATTATGAATGAATCTTTGTGAAAGATTTGATGAACCTTGTTTTTAAATTAAGAGGACCTTAAAGGCGTATCTTTTTGTTTAAAAGATTAAAAGTGGAAAATTGTTTTAAACCATTTGAAGAAAGGTTTTGGGTAATAAGTTGTGACTTAACTAAGATCCCGATATATCCATATGGTTTTAAAATTAAGCGCTCATTATTCAGTTTAGCCGGGAGAGGACTTTATGTCACAAAACCTATTTCGACTAATGATAGAACGAAATAGATAGCATTTAAAGACCGAAGGTGAAGACCAGGTATTTTTGAGAACGAAAGGATTACTTATCGAATGTCTCTGCACTGAGTCGCGCCGGTATAGGGATCTTCATATGTGATGGTGTGTCCGATCGGGATTGTGAATACTCGAATTTCAAGAGCATCTTTTAAAGTGCCTTCGGTTCTGTTCGAACCCGGAACAGACTTTTATGGATGCATGTCTGACGTTACACTTTGAGATGTAAAGCTGGTTTCTATCAAATACATTTCTGATTGGTGGCGGAGAATTTATTCTCTTAGCTTAACACCCTTCTCTTAGACTTACGAGCTCAGAGGTAATGTAGTTAATGGTTACTAGTGATACATTTTCAATTTGGTAATGTGGCATGCTAAATGCTGCCGATCATTTTTTGATCGAAGCATGGCTTTTATGAAAAGCGTAGCTTTGTGGACGAGACCTCGTCGAACCTCACACCCCAGAAATGGTCGAAACAGGAAGAATGCAGCAAGGTTACGAGGGTCGCGCCCTTTAGGGTATGTTTATTTCCTTCTGGATAAAAGTGGTATCATGATATGCAGCCCAGATACATAACTTATGTGGTTACTGCAAATTTGTGCTTTGTGGTTGTTGGTGTTGAGAGCTCTCGGATAAAGGTCGGTGATGACTGGGGGATGGCATTACTCGTAATAGTTAGTTACCTAGTTACAGAGGTAACCCGACCATGTGTTGGCCGAGAGATGGTTAAATTCTCGGGGGCGTCCCACCAGAGGCGTACCTATGTGGCATAGGAAGTTCCCTAGCCTGACCATTTATTGGAAATCCAAAGAAACAATATGTGCCCTGTACGGTTTTAGTTTTATAACCTGCCACGGAATGTGGTGGTAACCTGCTATTGAACATGGTAGCTATAGTAGGCATACTACGAAATGTGTATGCTGGCTAAGATTAATATTATATTTTCAAAATGTTTTCTGCACTATGCACTAATAATAATATCAAAAGGATTTTGTGTATCAAGCAGGTTTGACTATCCTAAGGAGAAATCTCCTCCAATTGTGCGTTTGCATTGTGTGTGTGGTGGGAGGCCTTATAGTAGTTTCATTTTCCAAAAAGCATTGCAGATTTCTTTTTAAATTCGTTTTGGTTTGTTTTCTTTGTTCAAATAAACTATTTTTGTTTGCTCACACTAGTCCCATGACTGACTTGGAGTTTATTGTTCCCTTTCTAAACTTTGGGTGCCCATAATTTTTCACATGGGCAGCTTAGAGTCGGATTTTCAGATAATTAGCTAGTTGATGTTGACTCGGTAGCCTTCAGTCTTTGGAAATCTTCGAAATCTTTGGTTTGGCAATCGCATTTGGATTGAGTTTGCTTCACTTCAGCATTGATGGTGGTTCGAGCTTTGGATTGGAGTCTTTGAAGGTTTGGCATTAAAGTTATCTTTCCACTGCTGATGTTATCTCTTCTGCTGTTGCTATTATTCTTCCGCTTTTATCTTGTATTTCTGATATTGATAGTCATTTGTATCAATGTGTTGTATTAAATATTGTATATCAATAAAATCTTTCATTTCCTTTTCCACTGTGTTGTTATACTTAATGTGTTATAAGCTCCGACGAGGCAGATTCGACGTTTGAATCTGCGGCTTTTGAATAAAGGTGATGTATTCGGTGTCGAGTTTCGAAGGTCGAGTCAGGGTCGTTAAATATGAATTCAAATTAAATGTACTTTATATTTATAATCAGTCATGAACCATGCCAAGAAATCATTTCTCATCCATTCAATCATTACTGAATATCTTGTTTTAGGCTTTCATTGTTAAGTTATCATTCACTTATTTAGTGATTACCTCCCTACTAAATCATCTTTTCTTGAACAATGTCATCTGATGAAATGGCCACTCATTCCACCAATGGGACCCTGACTAGAGCCACCCTGACTGTGACGCCCCACCTCTATACTCACACTAGCCAAGGACACTACGGGGTAATACCGTCGACTAACGCGAAGAATATGGCTGTTGAGGAGCGACCATCCGTGTGATTGCTTTGTGCGAGTACCGATATGTCAGTTAGTGTAACAAGCATTTCATTTTAAGAGGAAATCCGACATATCAAGTACTAACTCAAAGCTACTACACAGTGGCTTTGTGGACTTCGGAAACAAATATAAAATAAGCGTAACACAAAAGAGTCACAGATATCCATATCACAAAGGCGGAAACAGCTATGAATATAACATATAAAAGTGTACATCAGAGTAGTGGTCATACAAGATCCACAATATCACAAAAGAATAGACACAAGTGATAGACAAAAGAATGTGTATAAATCAAGGAGTCTCTATCTCGAATGTATAATAACAAAAACTACTAAACTAGAGTAGTTACCCAAAAGTCAAATGATGGTCCCGGATAAGAAGTCAAACAGAAGCACCCGTAACATCTCGGTCTGACTCGAGTATTATTTAATAAGAAAACAATAAATGGATCAGTTTAGCTATAAATATCAGATATATGAGATAGGACACGAGATATGACAAAAATGTATGATAACAATAATGTCATACTGTGATAAGTATACATTTAATAACAACAAAAATCATACAATATCTCTAGAAATCTCAAACACGCAAAAGAATGTCATATTCTTTATTTTATTCACCAAACCATAGATATTGACAAACATATCAATGCCAATCGAAAATGCGACGACCCGGAATTTTGAGCAATATCAATTTAATAATCTTTGTTAATAATTAAATTGATTTGATCATTTTATATTATAAATTGGCAGTTAAGATTTATTTTTAAGGCTGAAAATAACAATTTGTTAATATCTATTAATATTTTTCTTAACAATATATATAGGCAAGATTAAATTCTTTTGAAGTTTATAATAATTTGATTTGGAAATATTTATTTTGGGTAAATAAAAAGTTTTAAAAGCTAATTTATATTCAAATTGTAATATATATGAATGTATATATTGTGATTTGAGATCTGTTTTAAAATTTAATACAGTAATTTTCAAATTTAATATTAAAATGTTAGAATGTTTCTATTTGAAATGTATATTTGTATATATATTTGAAATAGGAAAATTATTAACTTGAATTTAATAAGAGTTTTTAAACTTGAATATATTTAGTTTTGAATTATAAATGATAATTTGATTTAATGCCTTTGAAATGATATTTGAAATTTAAATTTTAAATAATAAAGTTAATTTCTTATTTTATAAACATATATTTTAGCTTTTGTTTTTAATAAGATAAAATTGTTTTAAAAATTTATATAAGGAGTTAAAATCAATTTCTCAAGTTTATAAACATATATTATATAATATAAATCGAAACTATAAGTTATTCGTATTCACATGCATATTTATTAAAAGATAAGTTCATAATATTACATAATTACTTACATATAACTTAAATAAATTTATAAATAAGAAGATAACATTTAAAAATATTAATTAGATATTAAAACACTCGTTAACATTTTGATTTATGCAAGGACATTTGTAAATAAGAGAGCATAGGTGTAAGGAAATTAGATCATACAAGGGACAAATGTCATATTTTTGACATTTCAATTTAAAATCTAAAATTGTAAAATAAGAAAGAAAAAAAAATCTACTCTTGAAAAACTTCAGCTGAATACTATCTCATTTCAACAAAAATACAAAACAAAGATAAAAAAATGAATACAAATCTGAAACCTGTAAAAATTGAAACAAAGAAGTAAGCTGGAATCATGAAGTTAGAAAGCAAAGAAGTAAAATGTTGAAAATCTGAAAGAAAGAAAAATCTGTAAAATCTGGAATGCAAATGCAAGATTTTCAAATGAAGTTAGAGGCAAGCAACTTGAATAATTCAAGCAATTCAAGAAATTAAAGATAATCAAGCATTAGGATGTAAATCATCAACATGCAAGTTTATTCATAAACATGCAAATATGGAGCATCAACAGATTGAAAGCCTGGAAAGAATATGCAGTTGTGTTCTCTGTTTTCTGGAAATTACAGGTGAGTAAATGAATTTAAAAACAGTTCAAACCCTGGATTTCAATTTGTTTTTGTGAATGAATATTCTGATACAACCTGAATACCTCAGTTAAAGTTGAATGCATGTTTGATTTATGATTTTTGATTGCCTGTATAATGATGCATTAGTCTCTGTAAAAGAACAGGTTTTAAATTTTATAAATAAATTTCAATAACTTGACTTTGGATTCGAATTAGACATGGAGTTGTAAATAGAAGTTGTTTGAATTCAAGTAAACTATCATCTAGAAACAATTACGAGTTTTTAAAGTGAATAAATGATTCTAAATACTTGAATTTACAGTAAAATATAAATTGGGTCAAAATTTGATGAATTAAATTTCAAGTTTTGATTGCATGATTGAATTGCAAATGGAAAATTATGATTTTTAGTACTTGAATCATAATTTTTAATGAGTTAATTAGTGAGCATTTTGGGATTTACTGATTTGGGGTTTTTCGTCAAATCACGACAATCCATGGCGAACTGGGTTTTGCCGTTGGTCATAAAGGTGGAGGGGGCTCCAGTGTTCATGCGAAAAATACTTCAAGAACTTTTAATTGAGTGGGATGGCCGATAATCGAGGAGTTAGGGTTTTATTACCTGTTTTTGGCCGATGTGTTCATCGTGGTTTCACGATGTCGTGGGGATACCGGAGGCTGTCGCGAGTGAAGCTATGGTTTCGAGGTGACGTGGGAAGGTTACGACAGTGGTGGCAAGGTTGCTCGAGTTTGGAGTTGCCGTGGAGGGATGGATTTGGGTGATGGTGGTTTCGAACGATTTCAGGTTGAAGGTCGAGATTTTGTTCTCGATTTAATTAGTGATTTCTGGGTTTAGTATGTTAATGTCGAAGTTGAAGTCGACTTGGGGATGACCGGAGAGGGGTTTGTCGTTGGCGAGGTTGGTCGTGCACGTTGATGTGCACGGCTTTGTGCATCTGGAAATGGGGAGTGGGAGAAGAAGGTGGAGACTCGAAGTATGCTCCGTGTTTTTGTCGTTCTGGCTTGAAGCAGGGGGTAGGTAGGGGAAACTCGGGGAAGTCATTGGGTTTTTGTGTAGTTTACTCGGGTTTGGGTAGGGGTTCACTCGGGTATTAAGTATTCAGGGATTAGCACGAGTTGTTTAAGTTGTTAATGCAAAGGAAATTTTATTTTAGGAATTAAGTTTTGAAAACAAAGGTTAAACTAGTTTCAAAACTAAAATTTGTTTCAAAGCTATGTTTTAAACAAGTTTTATATTTTGAAATATAAAAGTTTTTAAAATAAAATAAGTGAAATTTTAATAATATGTTTGTAATAAATTTTATTAAATAACTTTGAAAGTTCAAACATTTTTAATTTTGAATGTTTCAATTGTTTTAGTTAAAATTGATTTCTAAAGCATTTTATTTTAATAGGATAGATAATAAAGATTTAGAGATCAATAAAAATAAAGATTATCTTTAGTTATTTTGAATTTTGATTTAATTAAAAATAATTAAATTTGGAAAGGTAATTAAGATAATTAAATTATTAACCATTTCAAAGTTAATTGTTAATATAAATGTGTTAATTAAGATAATGGTTTCTTGTTTAAGAATCTTTTTAATATAGTAAATTAAAGAATCATTTAATTAATTTTAAATGATTAAGTTAAATAATTAATTAAATAATTAACTTGTGATTAATTAAAGATAATCACTTTGTAGTTGATTAAGTATAATTTCTTTGTGAAGTAATTAAAGTAATTAAGTGGTTAAGTACTAGAGGTAATTAAGTAAAGGATAATTACTTTATTAAAAGTAATTAAGTAAATGTGATTAAGAGTTAATCACTTTAATTATTAATTAAAGACTAAATAAATAATTAGTTAAAGATTTAAATTATTTGATTAATGATTAATTAATAAAAGAATTAAGAGTAATTAATTAAGTGATTAATTACTAGTTAAGGTAATTAATTAAGAAAGAATTTAATTAATGGAAATAATCATTAATTAATAGAAATAGTTAATTAATTGTTAATTAATAATTTAAGTGATAATTAATCAGGGAAGATTAATTGAAATGGAATTAAGTAGTGTTAGTTAATTAATTAATTTGTAATTAATTAATGAATAAGAAGTTGGATTGAAGATAATCCAAGTGATTAATTAAGGATTAATTTAATTTAAGGATTAATTAAATTAATCAAGTTTGAATCAAACTTGTTTATGAATGATTAATGATTGGATGGTATATATCATTGGATGAGTTAATGATATTGGTTGTTGACATTGATTGATGGGTGATGATGTGAATATGCTATATCTGAATGTGATATATATGCTGCTTTGTGATATGTATGGATGCATGTGATAATAGATGATTATCTATCTGTGTTGTGAATACATCCATTTATGTTAAGTGATTTTTTATGAAATATCTATTGTTTAAATCCCTTAAGTACAACTTGGACATTAAAATGGCGTTTGGTTTCGGCGAGACCGGGATCGGGTTTCCATATTCGGATATCTGAAAACCACATCGTTTCCAATTAAACGTAGGTCGTTAATCCAAGTGGAGCAAGTGAAGACTCGAGGTGTAAGGGCTATACGTCAGTATAACTCTGTGGGTGATTCCGTAATGAGTTTGACGGAATAGTTCTTATAGATTCAAGATGGAGATTTAGAGTGCAAGGGCTATGGTCATTGACTCTGAGGGTGATTCCAAAATGAGTGCAACGAGATAGTGCCTTCGGTTTCGTTCGAACCTAGAACGAACTTGTATGGATTGAATGCTTTCAGCACATCATCTAGCGGACGATGAGCATTCTAAGATAATTGGTCCTATAAAGGTAATCGCAGCCTCAAGCCTCATGAACCGGGAATGGCTAAAACAGGGGAGGTGCAGCAAGGCTTCGTGGGTCGCTCCCACTGGAGAGCGAGATACATTCCTGTCTAGATGTCCCTTTTTATTTCGGCTTTGTGGGCAGTTGGAACTGCAGCCAACTGCGGGGTGGTCTTGTTCGGGACTATTCAGTAAGGAATGGTCCCGGCCTTGTGTTGCAGGGGAGTGGGAGTACTCCTCGGTACGGTGATCTAGGCCACGTACTGTGACGGACGGTACCCCAGTAGCCCTGCCATTGATGGAAACCCATTTTCCTTATGAGACCCTACGGTTTTGTTTGTATTACCCACTTTTGTGGCTAGTAGCTGGAATTTAATAGATGTAACAATTTCGCCTATTTCATATTTACTTGAAAACCCTAGACACTATTATAATATCACTGGATTTCCTATCAAATGTTTTGGTTAGCGTAAGGTAAAAACTTTTCCATGTTTATGTGTGGGAAGTCTTACGTGATACCTTTTCTTTCAAAGGTTTTTCTAAAGTTAAGCAATCTTAAACCATTTACTCACACCAGACCCATGTCTGACCCGAGTGTTTATTTTCTGTTTTATTAAACTCTTGGGTACTCATATTATATATGAGTAGTCAAGTGATTCAGGTTATCTCTTGACGAAATCTGGAGGAGATTTGGAGCAGGAGGCTTCAGCATATAGATATATAGTTAGAGTTTCCGTTGTGTGTTATTCTGTATGATTGTCTTGTATTGTATTAGACAGAAATGTTATAACTGTCTAAATTGAGATGTTTAGTTATGTACCCTGATGTATATGATACTATGTATATGTTCTATATTATATTTAAATCGTTCCGCTGTGAGATTCTGATGTGTTGTTTCTTTTTCTTCTCTTTCTTTTCTTCTTCTATCTCTTTCTTTCTTAATTAGTGATGCGATTTTCCGGGAGTGGAAAGTCGGGTCGCTACAGAAAAAATTGGTGAAACACAAATTCTTGAAATCATCAATTAGAAATCCAAAAATTAAAAGGGGGAGGCCTATCATAAACGGGAGTATGAAAACTCACCAACACGTACATCGCAAACGGTTCGCTAACCCATGGTCGCTAACCAAAGAGCCAGTGCAACAACGTAGTACAATAATGGCATGCCCGAGGAACCTAAAACTCGAATAATTCGAAACAACAATGTAGTACAATAACGGTACGTCCGATGAGCCGAACTCCATAAAAGAACATGGGTCGCTAGCCCATAAAAACGAGTCGAAACTCCAAAGAACCTATAGGTCATTAGCCTATAAAAAGTACTAAGACGAAACTCATTAAAAAGAGGTACAGCCCCCTACGTGGACAAACAGACATCACATAACTCTATTCTAAACCATAAAACGATCAACAAGAAGTGTAGATTACATTAAGCTAGTAAATAAATGAGTTTAGCTTCATGTCCTATAACTACTGGCTTAATTTAAATATTTACAAACAAATTGTAGTTTCCCACTCGAAAATTATCACAAGAGTTTCAATCGAACAAGTCTAAGAATTAACCGACAAAGTAAACGCAGGCGTTTCATACCACTTGTTTTGCTAAGCCATTTAATTAGGTTTCTCATACGAATGAGGTAAAGGTTTGAATATACTAATAGGTTGAAAAATGGTTTTATAAACAAGCTTCGTATTAAAATTAGAGTTGAAATCATCTTTGTGAAAGAGTTTGGATATTTACTACTAATATAGAAGCCTTTGTATTTTAAAGTGACAAAAACCATAGAAATGATTATAGTAACAATCAATCACCAAAATTTCACATTCGAAGACGTGAACCAAATCCATAGAAATCGATACCAAATCCATCAAAATGGATATTCCCAAAAATCCAAAAAAAGGAGTTATAAAAGTCAACAAAAGTGATAGCAACTAATCGGATCCACAAGAATCGATTTAAAATTGGAAATCCACACCAAAAGGAAAAATTGGCCGAGTGAAGCAGGTTCAGTCGACTGAACCCTGTAGTCATTCGACTGATTCTATGCCTGGAAACTTTCGGTTTCCTGGTTCAGTCGACTGAACTAGGGTGGTCAGTCGAATGATTCTGAACCCCAAAACTTTCGGTTTCCAGGTTCAGTCGACTGAACCAGGGTGGTCAGTCGACTGATACTGGCACATGAACTTTCTGTTATCAGGTTCAGTCAACTGACCTTACAGTTCAGTCGACTGAACTGTCATTTGCAGTATTTTCATCCTAGCCCCCAAAAAGGGCAAAAATCATACTGGAGGCGATTGAACAAGCAACAGAGACCAGGAATTTATGCCAAGCGTCTACCCAGCCTTATAGGCACTTTGATGCGCCATCAAAAACATGTTCAAACATCCAAAATAGGATTTTTAAAGGTTTTGACTTTAAAACACCAAAATTTGGAAAATTCACCAAATCAATTCAAATCAAAAGCAAATGAACTTGAATATATGTTAGGAATTCACACCTAACCACAAAGAAAGTTATAGACATAGACGTGAGTTCAAAAACTCATCTTTTAAACCCAAAAATAATGAAGGAGAAACTTTTAAAACAAGGCAAGATCGATTCCTCTTCACTGTACCTCTAGAATCTTCAATCTATTATCAAAGGTGAATTTTTCCTAAGTTTGGTTATAGGAATTTCTGAAATTTGAATAGGGATTGAGATGGAGAAGATGAAGATGATGCTTACCTAAGCTTCTCTTGGATTTTAGAGCAAGAACTTGAATTTCCTAAGAAAAATTAGGAATTTTAATTTCCTCTTCCTTCCCCCATATTTACCTTAGCTTAAGAGTGTTAGGAAATGAGAAGTGGAATGAATGAAGAGGAGTGGAGTTGGGTTATTTGTTAGGTTAGTGGGATGAAACCCAAACCGAAAGCCTAAATGAAAATGTCAAAATTCTAGCTAACTCCAAACATATCGATGTTTATACTTAAAAGGTCGCAAACGTCGTTTTGAACTCATGGAAGTGGTCTCGAGTCCTAATTCGAATGTTTGCAAAAAGTGATTTTTTGGACATAAATCCGACTAACGATGCCATATTTAAATAAAGTATTTAACATACAATCATAAAATATATGGGTTGTTACACTGACTGTCCTAAAAGGTTGAATGAAAGCATCTTGAATACATTCTGGCAAGCGTACTTACTAAGCGTCAATATCCCTTCTTAGTCCATGAACCGCTATCGTTTACATTCTGATTTATTCATTTTAGTCGTAACACCACGGTGATGTTTTGGCTTCCTACCTTAACTCCTCTTTGGAGTTTATGAATCTTTTAAGATTAAACGTTATCATGACACCCTGCCATATACCGTAGGACTTTAGACTAATAATCAAGGCACCCTACAAATTTATTCAATTTGGTTATGATTCATTTCCAACGTAAATATTACAATCAATCATAAAACTTCACTATAATTAATATATTCACCACGTTAAACTATATTCGTTTCAATTTTACTGTCAAAATGATAGCCTAGGGTCTTTCACTTTATCCAATTCATGTAAATCATCAATTAGAATCATCAAATTAGTTTTTAATTCATATTTCAATTCCTAAATAAATCTATAAAGAAAATTTAACGCATGTATAACAATATAACCATTTTATAGATTATCTCACTTACCTAATTTGTTGCTTTGATAAATTTTCTTACAAAACTTCCAAATTCCTTCTTTTAATTTAACTTGGTTTATCACCTGGGATTTGATTCGCTAAGGTTTGGATTTGATTCCCTTCTCTTTTCTATTTGTTTTGCAATTTTATTTAGAGGTTTTGTTTTAGAATTGAAGAAAGAGAAAAAGAACAGTTTATGAATTTAAGTTGAGCGTTGGTTATAGAATGAGGATGAATGAAGAATGGGGCGAATTAGGGTCACAACTTCTTTTATACATGCACAAATCCAGAAATTCTCCCTCGGCCCACTTGGGCCAACTTAATTCGCCTCAAAACGCATGATACGATAAAAAAATCCTTATCTACTTTGGTGTCCATATCTGATATTTTTATATTAATGTGGGTTAGAAAAATCCACTTGATGCAATGGACAATCCAGATTTATCAAATTGCTTCATTTGTAAAAATTTAATTTTTTTTTCTGTTTTATGTAAAATTACCAAAATACCTTTTTAATTAATTATTTGCGTTTATTAAAAATCTGGGATGTTACAGTTATTATCGAAAAAGGCGACCTCTTCCATTCACATGGGGTCATTGGCTCTTTGAAAGAAGCCATACAAAGATGAGGTGGGCTATTTTTGTAATTCCTTCCACATTAGACGGTGCCTCTCCCCAAAACATAGAGCGACCCCAAACTGTTCTTGTCTACATCTCTTGCACATGCTGACCTTTTATTGAAGTGATTGGCACAGGAGCAGAGTGACTCATTCAATCTTGTCTTATGTTGCATAACTCGCTTGCCATCATAATTGTGGCTCACAGGCGAAGAAGTGAGTCTTGAAATCCATACATAACTGGGGCCAGGAGTGAATACTGCCCGCTTGAATATGTAAAAATCAACGTGAGGCTTGACTTTTTAAAGTGGATAGAAATAGAAGACACTTTAGATTACCGATGAGCCGACCGACTCAGGTGATGGAATTGAATGCCATGATTGGTCAGATGGGTTAGTACTTCCATCATGTGTTTTGTAGAAAGGTAGGACATGCCTCCAGTGAATGTATGCGTTGAAAATATCTTTGGTGAAGGGTTCTCCGTTCTCATCATCTCTCATCGTTAGTGTTCTAGGTCTTGATCCTCTTCTGTCTTAGAGATGCCATTTCTTCTCGAAGGCCCCCTCTACATGATGCAAGCGGCGTTGACCTCTTATTATGGAAGGACTCCTTCTATGTCTCATACATGAAGGAGATCGATGGCGCTTATATGACGATGGGGAATAGTAACGCGAACATGGGTAAGTTACATGTTCGTATTGATAAAGGGCGACCTAGAGGCCTTTCATGGGATCTGGGCCTACTGACCTCCCTTTAGGGTTGAGAGTGGACTGAGAGCTCTCTATGCTCATGGTTTTTGCCTTTTCCATCGCCGCTTAGACGGTCGAAGCATAGTCATGCCCTTATATTTGTTGTCTAAGGCGGTTAAACGTAGAGTGTCTTTTTATGGAGTGGGAGCGGCAGGATGGCTAAACTCCTTGGTGTAATGCTGGTTCAAGTATAGGAATATCATAAGCAAAGTGTTACTTATGTACGATATGATCTCTGTTATGGGCGGGAGTGACCCCAACAAGGGTTTCTAGCACATCCCTCTTATGGGCATCATGCATTATGTTAAATGCGCTGGGAACAATAGGTTGGATGGGAGTTCCGTCCATCGTTGTTGGGACCTCTGGACTAAAGTTGACAGTGTCTTGACCGTCCACTATGGCCCTAAGTTTAATCAAATCGCAGGCAATCTACCTAATGCTAGTTAGGCCATCGATCAAGCCAAACCACACGTCATTGCCTAAGCCCGAAATGGGACTTATGGCATGACTTTAACGCCATTTGTGTCATGATCCTTTGAGTTATTGGCCTCATTGTCACTATTATTATGCAGTGTGTTTTTTGAGTACAGTAGTTTGAAAAGAAGAAAAGTGATGAATGTCGAGAGCATTTAGGGGAAGCCCTCCTTTGAGCGTCCAAATATTGACTAAAAACTTAATCAACCAAGGAACTGCGATTGTGAATTCATTTTAGTAAATGTTACTTACTAATACCATGTTTAAAATGGAAAAAAGAGAGAGAAAATGAACAATAAGTAAAGAAAGACACAAGATTTAGAGTGATGTGATCAAAAATGATCTATGTCCACTATGTTGGTATATTCTACTACTTTAGTGTTTTGATTACAATTGTTTGTTTACAAGAGATAATAATATATGCAATAAAATGAAAGTTTCATCTTTGTACAAGTGCATTCAATATTGTATTTATAATAGCCAAAAATCTGGTTCGGACAGTTCAATATGTATATCAATTTCTATGAATCCTTACGGTCGTCAATGACACTGAATGGTTCAACTGTAGGGAAACTAGGATGTCAGCTAGGCCGAACGGTCTAGATGATGGCCAATTGGCGAATCATAGCAAATCATGTCGTTGTCAAATAGGATGACATGAGAATAAGGAGTTGTTGAACAGTGATGCCGCCACCATGTGGATAGTGAAGGATGAGAAGTGGTTACTGCATATTGTCGCTTTGTTAAATAAACATTGTTGCATATGCCAAGGATTTTGGTGGAACGGTGCCGAGTCGTTTCTTTTTAAAGGGATGGCTATGCACATTTGACAGAAAACCAACCGAGCTAAGACAAAACAAGAAGTATGAGGAGTGCATGCCGTCGGATAGGTTGTGGGGCGGAGTAGACTTAGGGGCTCGAAAAGGAGACTGGGAGAGCATTCTTCATTATGCAGACATGTACTCTTGGATGAGCAGCTGTCCTACTAAGGGTACCGACTGGTTTGGCCGTTGTTCAAATCTGTTAATCGCTGAATTCCATCTTCTTTTACAGGATGCATAGGTATTTGCAAGGATGATGGAGCGAGCAAGGTGATGCTGAGGCAATACGAGGTGAGGCGAGCGCATTGGGAGTCCGACGAGCCGATCTGTCTATCTCTTTGCAAGAATATCAAGCAACACCATGGATCGATACCGATAAATAGATTTGCATATTTCATCTTCATTTCTTTCATTAATTCATTGCGATTATATGGTTTAGCTTTCTTTCATGCCTCAAAGCCAAATTTCTACAGCTTTTCATTGAGAACTTCAAATCTTGATGGATCGGCACTGATCGATATACTTAGTTAAAATTCTCGTTTTCCTTTGCAATGCTTCATACTCAATCATCAATAAATTTATTAGTCATCACATTAAAGCTCAATATCGTTAAATTGTCATTTGCGGAAACTCATGGATTCGGTTCGAACCTACCTAATGCTGGTTCATGCAACTCCATGTCCAAATCCACTTTGAAAAGATTCCATAAACACATATGCAAGTTGCAACTTGGCATAATGCATGATCACAATAGTAAAAAAATTTATCCAAATGGCAGTTCTTGTAAAGTCTCTCATCCATGCAGCCTCACTTTTTTTAGTATCGTACTACCATGACACAAAACTGTGCACCAGGTAACCCAACCCTTGGGCTCACTCTCCCGTGATCATATCACGCCACTTGATCCTCAGACATCAATAATCACATTAGAAATCCAACTTTCTATGTCGGGAAATCATCAATTAAATAACAGCGATGTCGTTTCAACTGCCTGTATGATGATGGGACGGTATAGATTGGTCTGGCAAATCTTATTGCGAAATCCAAATTGGAGAATAACTTTGAGAGAAGGAAAGATAAGGAAAAAGAAAGATCCACTTGGAATTATGATGATACTGTTGGGATGTCCCGTAGGTAAAGAGATAATCTATGGCAGCGTTGTAGATTTGGGCAAACATGTCGATTTCCTTTAGTCTTTTTATTTTATTTTTAATTTTTTTACTAAGGCCTTGTTGGTTACAGTAGCAATATTATTTGTGTGTACATATGATTGGTGTGATTTTATGGCAGTTGAATTGTTAGTACAAAATCTATGAACATGGACTAATCTATTAGTTCTAAATTTTAGACGGGCAATTAGGAGTTGATTTATGAAATGGAAAAAATATTCTCCTAATTCGTAGGATTTGTTACAATTTTTTATTTCCCTATCTTGTCGATAATATGACTAAATACCGAAGTGACCCCAAATGTTGGGACCATTTCTGTGAAGATCAAATCTAAATACAACTCTTACTTTGCGTGTAATTTAATATTTCCTTCTAAGCTGTAGAACTATTTACTTATATGGGCGTGATATATACAGTAGAGTTTTATGTATGTTTGAAGTAAACACTAAAGTTAGCCCTGCATTCTTAGGAAATTGGTGCACTGCAAGAACTCTTAAAGCAGTTTATTATCACATGTATTAAAATAGTCAAGAGCAACCAGTGAAAAGTTGGGAAATGAAAAGATGATTATATTCTCACGTACTTATGTTATGATGTTTCAATTTGCAGAATTAAATTGGAAAAAAGTGTATGAATTGCAGCAGGTATTCATCATTTATCACGAAGATAATGCATGTACCTTTGTGCCGATTCTTCATACTATATTAAAAATACTTTCCTTTCTTATATACCTAAGTTAATTTAAATAAATTGAAATGGCTGGATCTGAGATTGAGATAAGGTCAAAAATAGGATGCTCATCAACATGACTTTATATTTGATCTAATCACAGACAAACTAATAAAAGGAAGTTAACTCTGCCAGAGATCAAACATATGGTATTATAGACTATCATCTTTTTCATTTGACCGCATAGTCGATCATCTTATCATCCGAATTCGCACAAATAAAAATACTATATATGCTTCAGTTTTAAAGTAAAAGATGCTCTGGTTTATGACATGTGTACTGCTAAAAGCAACCAGAAATTTTTCTGGCTACCTAGCCAATGATCATCGTAGAAATTTTATTTATGTGCTTCTAATGCCATGCACTATTTTGTTCTATCAAGTAGGCGTCCAAACATTGTTCGGTTGTTTATCACTATACCACGTTGAACGACCATTGAAAACCAAAATGCATGGCTATTTATCGTCATGCAATAATGAACGGTAGTTGAAAATCAAAGTCGCTCAGTCGTTTATGAACGAATGAAAAAAAATCAAGTTTGGTGTTGGATAGCATAAAAAATAATTGATATCTATTAAAAATTTCTTGGTAGCCAAAAGCATAATTTTGGGTGTCAATAGCAACACACCTATGGCGTTCACACATACCTTATTTAATCAGTTTATAATATATTTTGGGTCCAAATTTCTATTATTAGATTAGATTTGGCAGCAAGATAAAATGCAGTAACTAGGAAGTTATGTATCCATACTTGTAGAGCAACAAACATTTATTTTAATTTGAATCAAAAGGTTGGAACATGTTATTGGAATGTGGAGAGCCAATGTTATTGGGATGTGAGAGGTAGTGTTGTTTGGGGCTTGGTAAATAAAATAAATAGTGGTTCAATACGACTTCAATTTTGTGTTTAAATTTGAAGTTAACTCATTTTGGGACCAAATACAAAATCTATGGTTTTGATGTTTCATAGTTCAGCATTTTGTCCATTAAGCTGCAGACTTGCTTCATATAAATCTGCAATTCACAAAATACTTTAGATGTTACTGCTTGATTTAGGCCATAAAAATGTGCCAAATTTGCCGTTAAGAACAAATATAGCGACTCTGCTGGGGATCGAACCCAGAGTCTCTGGTTTCGTAGACCAGCGCCTTATCCATTGGGCCACAGAGTCACTTGTCCATTGTTTGAATTTTGTATAAAATAGAATACAAAATATACTTTTATATGCTTTTACAATAATGGAGAGATATCTATGTTTTATATCATGACACCAACATATACCCGATTCGCTGGTATTATTGAAATTGCTTATTTTCACTTTTTAAGATGTATTTCTCTAGGTTTTTTTATGCAGAATTGTATTATTTATTTGATTTTATGGTAAAATAAGATACTTAAAGCAGACAATTTAAACTCATTGAGCCACAGAGAAACATATCATAGGATGCATTCATTGTTAAGCGAACGGGAACACATAAGGAGCATTTTGAACGGGGAGTGAACGAAGAAAGTTCAGTGAAAGGGATTGTGTTTTGTGCTATGAAATGGGCAACAAAAGGAGCATCAAAATGGCATCTGATGTGGTAAGTTAAGGAAGGTGAGGAGAAATGAATTGTTTAAGCTTGTCGCGTAGGGTGCGTCTGTTAGGATTGTCTCGCATGTTGCAAAGTGAAACGGCAGTTTAGAACTGAAATAGTCCAATATCGCTAAATAACTTGAAGAAGTGTTTAAAATGAGTTGATAGACACGTAATATTAAAGATTGATTTTGTTACAATAAATTATGTGTAACCCATAGGCATACGCCACATGCTGAAGATGGAAAGTTTGGTTCGACTGTCGTTACGTAACAAGTGGTATAAGAGCCGAATGTTATGAATTAGGCTATGCAGACAAACAATGCTCTCAAAGTACTCCAAATGGATGCAAGTCAAGGAGGAAATTGTTAGGATTATCTAGCATGTTGCAAAGAGAATGGTTTGGAATTTGAATAGTCCAACATCGCTAAATAACTTGAAAATGTGCTGTATAAATATGGGTTGATAGTCACATAATATTGAGAATTTCCTTTTGTTCTAATAAAGTGCATGCTAATCCATAGGCATACCCCACGTGCTGAAGATTGGAGTTTGGTCCGACTACCGTTATACAACAGCGTCAAGTATGCACAAATCAATTTTCTTACGTTCCGGCAACGAAGCAAATGGAGCTTTTGCCCCTTTCAAAGCGTCTAACACCGCAAAAAGTTGACCTACCAATTAAAGTCTACTGGCACCCTTATTGTTCAAATTTGTATGAAATATAATTCACAATATACTTTTATATGCTTTTACATTAATATAAAAATGTATGTGTTCTACATTATAACACCAACATATACCCGATTTACCAATATAGTGTTAAATTTTGGTGATACAAAATCACAAAAAGAGGGAAATAAATATGCAAAAGAAAGAAATAGAAGATTTTGTTTCCTCTAATTAATCGACATATTTGAGTATGTTTATTTCTCTCTCTAATTGGCTAATCAAACTATTTTTTGCCGTCTAATGTTAACTTGGGCATTAAGTAATTGATTATATAAATAGAGACCAGAAGAGAGGGTAAAAATGTGGTGGAAAATCTATTTGCTAATTTTCTCTTCTTTATCTTTGTTCTTTTTCTCCAACAATTTTAGCCATATAGATACTTGCTCTCTATCTCAATTTGGTTATTGATTCAATAGTATTTGGTTTACTTTAGCTTTGTTGTATTAATTGTAAATAAAATTTTGATAAATCAATAAAGTGGGTGGTTGAGCAGAATATTTTGTGTTATTGTGTTTTGATTTCAATTCCGTCTTGTTTTCAATTCAAATTATCTCTTTGTGATTTGGGTGACAAAGATCATTTGATAAAAGTTTCCGCAAAGCGCTACCATTTTCGTAACAGTTTGGTATCGGCACAGATCATCGCAAAGTTTAGAGTAATTTTGGTTTGAAAATTATTGATTTCGAATATAATTTCGTTTTCAAAGATGGCTATCTTGGATGAAAAAAATTGGGGTATTTGGAAGCCTAAGATGGACGATGTTCTATACCTCGATGATCTTCATGATCTGATTGATGGAGATGGAAAAAAGTGTAGACGAGGGAAAATGGAAGAAGATGGATTAGAAGGTGATTGCTTTGATTCGCCAGTATCTTGAAGATTTAGTTTTCAATCATGTGGCTAGTTGTGATTCCACGAAGGCTTTTCTAGTTCGAAAGTTGGTACAACTGAGATTAGATGAAAAGAAGTCTGTTGCAAAGCATTTAAATGAATTTCAAGATGTAATCAATCAATTGGCAAATATGAAGGTCAATTTTGATGATGAATTACAGACTATTTTATTAATGAGTTCGCTTTCAGAAAGTCGGAAAACTTTGGTTCATTGAGTAATTCCAATGCTAATGGAACCATCTCTATGGAAACTGTTCGAAGTAGTCTTCTGAATGAGGGGCTTAGAAGAAAAGGGTCGGGTATGAAATCCATTCAAAATGAAGCTACGGTGGCAAGGGACTCGAAGAAAGATACAATTTGAAAGGAGGGTGCTAATGGTAAAGGTGTTATCACTTGTCATTATTGTAATAAGAAAGGTCACATACGCAGCAAATGTTATGCTTATAAAAGAGATCAGAAAAAGGCTGCGCATGGTGATACTAGTAGTGATGCACATGCATATTTTGCTGAAGGCATCGATAGTGATGCTTCTTGTGATGTCCTCTTTAGTGAAAATAAGCCTTGGAAGATGAATTTGGGAGCCAGTTTCCACATTTGTAGAGACATGAAATGTTTTTCTTCTCATGAGAAGAGGTCGGCATGATTAGGACAACTAATGGAGAAAAGCTACCAATTTGTGGTATTTGATCTATTCGATTTCATATGCATGATGGTGTGGTTAGAGAAGTCTCTGCAGTGAGACATGTACCCACTTATATTCGCATAATCTTATTTCTCTTGGTCAGTTGCATCGCTGTGGTTGCACTTATGAGACCCAAGGTGGAGTTTTGAGAGTGAAGAAAGGAGGTCGTGTAAGGATGAGAGGAGTATTGGAAGAAGGAAATTTTTATAGCTTGGTTGGTACTGTAGTCGACAATGGTAAGCGAGTGACGGTTGAAAGACCTAGTTTACAGCAAGGTGGAGAAGTTAATGTGATCACTGCTTATGATTCTAGCATTGAGGATCATATTTTAGACAGGGTTTTAATGTTGATGATGCTCGAGGGATCGATAGTGACCAGGTAATGAGCTCAGATCGAATGATAGACGGGTGTCGAATTGTAAAATCTACAAAAGACAAGATGGAGATCTTTCTGGTATTACAAACGTTTTTGAGACCGGATTTGTGTGGTGCACCTCATGTGGGAGATGCATCACTTGCAGACGGCGGCTGAGGTTTGCAATTTAGTGTGGTTGAGATACAGAGATTTATGATAGATCTAGATATGGCATGCTTGATATGTTGGAGATATGTGATTCTACATCAAGGTGGAGTGTTAAATTTTGGTGATACAAAATCACAAATAAAGAAAAATAAATATGCAAAAGAAAGAAAGAGAATATTTTGTTTTCTCTAATTAATATATGCATATTTGAGTATGTTTATTTCTCTCTCTAATTGGCTAATCAAATTATTTTTTGCTATCTAATGTTAACTTGGGCGTTAAGTAATTAATTATATAAATAGAGACTAGAAGACAGGGTAAAAGTGTGGTGGAAAATCTATTTGCTAATTTTCTCTTCTTTATCTTTGTTCTTTTCCTCCAACAATTTTAGTCATATGGATATTTGCTCACTTTCTCAATTTGGATACTGATTTAACGGTATTTTGTTTACTTTAATTTTTTCTATTAAGTGTAAACAAAATTTTGGTGAATCAATAAAGTGAGTGGTTTGGTGGAATATTTTGTGTTATGGCGTTTTGATTTCAATTCTATCTTATTTTCAATCGAATTTATCTCTTTGTGATTTTGGTGATAAAGATCCGTTGATAAAAGCTTCCGCAAAGCGCTATTATATTTATAACATATAATTGATATAGGTTATTGTTTGATACGTAACAAGTATTTTGCTGGAGTTTTTTTGTCCAGAATTCCGTTATAAATTTTATTTTGTTGTAAGATAATATGATGCACCATTTAATCCAACAAGTTTTTCCCGCACTTTACGTCAAAATATTGAAGCTAATCATCTAAATGCCATTGGATGGTTATAGCTATATTGAGCCAAGTGTATATAATAAATTGCTGTTCAACGTGATTTTTAATTTGTTTGAATTTAGAAAAAAAATGTAAAAAAACCTTGCCAAGGATTAAACCCATAATCTTTGATTTTGTAGACCAACACCTATCCTTGAACCACATTGTCACTTCTCTTAATGCTTAAATCATAAAGTCACATTCATAATATAATATTATATACTACAGTTTAACTGATAAAAAGAGAGAGAGAGAGAGGATGTTTTGGATTACGACATTGACATGACTCTCGTTCTTTAATTATTGTTTTGTTATAAATATTTTTATCGGTTTTTTGGTTAAAATTTCTATTATAGAGTGGACTTGGCGAATAGATTAAATATTTGAAGTTGGAAATACTGATTAAGGATGTCAATGTATATTTGAAATCCATTCACATTCATATTCGAAAATCAATAAATATCGAAAATCTAAAAGAATGAGTACACATGTAGATATGTCCAATTTTTTTACTTGTGCTTTTAGATTTTTGTTTATGAGCGGACGGACAAAAATTTGATATCCATTTGATATCTGCGACCGCGACTACGAAGATATGTTATGCTAAAATGGTCAATATGAATATGAATATGAATATGACACTATATGTATCTATATCTTACCCGACCGTTACAAGGCCTAATTATGATGCTCTAATTAGGCCAACAATTATCTTCATGATATAAATAAAAATATTAAGGTTATCCTTTTGAATGTCATTGCCGACCCCACATGTTTGAAAATAATGGCTTAGTTGTTGTTGTTGTATCCTTTTGAATGTCATTGTTATATTATAGTTATCTTGGGCTAGGTTGGTAAAACAAATTGCTAATCAACATGATTTTGAATTTATCAGTATAGTTATTTATGCAAAAAGGTACAATTTTTTTTAGGCTTGACGTATGTTGTGTACCTTTTTAAATAAATACACATGTACTATTTTTTTTAATATACTCATTATACATCACAATTAGTTCAACATAATTGATAAAGTTTATGTTTCTTTTACCAAATGATATTCAACAAAGATTTTTTTATCATTTCGCAAAATTATCAAGTATAGTGCTTTGTTAACAGAGTGCAAAAATCAGTTTAGAAGTTCAACCTGAGTTTGAATTTATTGTAGTTATTTACGGGGATTGTTACCTTGACGAACTACACATGCTTTTTTGATCAGTACACTTATTAAATTATTTTGTATAATTATTATACATCACCATTAGTTCAACAAGACTAGTATAATCTATATTATTTTACTGAAAGATATGTAACAAAGTTTCTTTACGATTTCATAAAAAACCTTCTTATGTGAAAATTCTATTTTTTAAATAAATTATGTTATATTGGAAAACCTCTAAAGTAAAATTTGAAAAAATCATAAAGATTCTTTGGAGAAAATTTGTTTTCTCAGAAAACGTCAAAACCTTCAGAAAAAAGATTAATTTTTATGAAGTGTCAAAAGTTTGCAAAAAATATCAATACTTTTTTTACTGCAGCTTCCCTCAAAACCTCGCAAACTAGTTGCTTAATATATTTTTAAACAATTAAATATGGATAAAGTTGAGATATTATAGTTTAATAAAAAAGACTCGGTTCTTGTGTTTTTTTATGCTCAAATATTTCGAAAAACATTGTTTCCAAGAAAGTTCAACTTTTAGAAAAGGTTCAACTTTTAGAAAGCAATAATTAAATATCAAATAATTTTTCTTTGAACTCAAATGTCGTAGAAAGGTTCAAGCCATTTTAAAAAATATATTTAAGTTTTACAAAAAAATTTAAATTTCTAAGGAAGTTTGAAATGTCTTGGAAGACATTGAAGAAATTTTAAAGAGATTAAAAATCCAATTAAAATACAAAGAAAATTTAAAAGGTTAAAGTAACTCAAAGCGTTGGCAATTATCTAAAACATGTTATTCAGTAATAATAAATTTTCTAATCTTAAACTTTGAAATTAATAAAGTAAAAAAGAAATATCATTATATATAATACTACAAATATATGCTTAACATGTACTAATTCTTCAAAACCTTTCGTTGTTAGGATAAATTAAAATAGTGAAAAAACAAAATTAATATGACTGTTAAATTATCGTTACCATTGGTTTTGATAATTTTTTGCCGCTACATTTATCGTTAGCCGTGGTAAATTTACTATTACCATACCGATAGCATTGGTATACCGATATAGCAAAATATTAGTTACCAATTGTTTGATATTGGTGTGGTAATGAGAATTTTCCATTACCATAGCAGCTCTAATTGGAATTGTGAATTCAAATAAGCATGTTATATATAAATATGTTCTCAACTATAATTTTTAATGAGTTTGTATCAGAATGTAAATCGAATCGAAACGGGAGAGAATCAATCTGAAATGGGATTTAATTTATAATATTTTAAGATTTCTCATAACTATGTGATAAACAGTTGTTTCTGCTAATAGTTCTAGCATGTACTTATTTTAGGGTGAGGAAGAGTTTAGTAATAAAAACAATCCTTTTCTTTGAACGGACTTGAACGTTGCTAATAGATTTGCGAGAAGCATGGGCCTAGCTTATATGATTTGTCAAAAGAAATAGGTAAATGCCACTCTGGTTGATCTTCCTAATTTGAATGCCTGCTTCTGGAATCTGTAGCACGTTTGTGAATCATTTTCGCTTCCTCTGTTATTTAATATAGGTTGTAGCATGTCTACGAATCATTTTTGGTGCCTATGATATTTAGTATAACCTTTATTAGAAATGTTTAAGGGTGGCATAGGTGATGCTTATCTTTTTCTTCTCTTTTTACCATTTATCATTGAGGTACATGATTGTGACTTTTCACACTGATCTAAAGCCTGACAATATTCTTCGGATGTCTTCTGATTATGTAAAGGTTCCATGTAACATTTCCTGCGACTTCAAAATTCTTGGGTTTTTGTCATGTCATATTAATATAGAGGAAACTAGGATATTATATGCACTTCAGATGTTTGCCTAATGAGGTGCTATGAAGTTGACTGATTTCAGCAGCATTGCATTTGAGAATCATGACCATGGGTCCATTATATCAACAAGGCAGTACGGAGGACTAGAGATAATGTCCTGTATGCTTGGATTCTTAAAATAAACAATGAATTCTGCCTAAGATGTAGGTTGTCAATTTGTGACGCCCCACCTCTGTGCTCACAATAACAAAGAATATTAAAG
The DNA here is from genome assembly GCA_030765085.1 of Allium cepa. Classification (NCBI taxonomy): domain Eukaryota; kingdom Viridiplantae; phylum Streptophyta; class Magnoliopsida; order Asparagales; family Amaryllidaceae; genus Allium; species Allium cepa. The sequence goes on along the minus strand of CM060937.1, from coordinate 570,119,592 downwards.
GAAATACTGTCTGTTATTACGAAGAATAAGGCTGGATAGGAGCGGCCATCCGTAGTTAGGCCTTACACTAGTATTGGTTATTTCGATAGGAGTGGTATATATTTTTATTTTTCATCTCTTATTATTTACTCCCATCGACATACCCAATTCCAGTATAAAACGAACTACGATGGTTCATAATAGTTTAGGACAATAGATATAATAATAACACAGATAATATAAATGCGAAACACAGATAAAACAAAAGTCTCATATATATATATAACAACTGATGTCAGTCACAATACATGTGATACAGTACATATGATACAACTACAAATGTCGACTCTGGAAGTTACGTATACAAGTACATTATCGTAAATAATATACTTGAATATACAACATCCTATACTAAGACAACGACTACTCCAAAAAGTATGAAAAGACTTCATAGCTCTATCAGCCACCCAAAGTAAGATGTCAACAACCTGTAAATACTCGGTCTGACCCGAGTATTAAATTCAAAAGAAAATAATACACGGGTCAGTCTAATTCGAACTCAGTTATTAGTGCACAGAAGCAATAATGATTAAATATGAATAGACGACAATCAATGTAAATTCACCTATCCGATCCTTTAACAAGAAATCGGATAACGGTGAATATAGCACATAATAGTGTTAACCAACAAATCAACAACAGAGATAAGTGAAAAGAATAACAATGAAGATAATTTTTGAAAACAACTGAATTGCCTAAATGACAATGAACACAAAGTCCAATTATTAAATAATAATTAGAAACTCAAAATCTAATTATCAAATAGATAATTAGATAACAACAAAATGATCAGTTGAAACTAAATCAATTTAAACAATTGAAATATCACTTAAAAACATCAATTCTAATTGGCTGCAGTACACGCTAACGTGTACTGCCTCGCCAATACGGCATATGTAATACGCAAAAGAACAATGGATCAAAAGCAAATGAAATATCAAAAAAAAAAAAAACAATACTGTGTGGCTGCAGTACACGCACGCGTGCACTGCCTCGCCACAACAGTGAAGAAATAGAAATCGAAGCTGCATAGGTCAAGTCAGTGCTATCGTGACTCAACGCAACCGCAATAAACTAAATCTCGAATGACCGGTGCACAGGGCAGCGGTACAAACATGAAGACATAAGCAGAGGGGATTATGCAACCTGAACCAGCAGAGCATGAAGGCTCGAAGCCTCGAATGACCAAATGCATATGGCAGTGTTACATCATGATGCAACAGAAAAATGCAGTTCAAATTGAAGATGCAACATGGAACTGCACATGGCAGTGACGCACGAATAGAAATGCAACATGGATCTGCAACTCAAAACTGCAAGTCAAAACTGCAACAAATACAACTATATGAAGACAGTGCATAACATGCATATATACATGTATGCATACAGGTAGTGCCATCAAAACTCAAACCACAGTTAGAAATCAGGTGCCTAGAAAAAACTAATGAACTCACGTAATAGAGCCCAACTGAGTATACAAACATATAAACTACAAATGCACAAACATGTGTAGACTGCACATAAGTGAAGACCACATGAGATTACTGCAACCAGACCCCACAATACTACATGTACGCAAGTATACAGCTACAATGTGAAACCAAAGACAATTGCCCAGCATACATATGAACTAAGTTCATACATACAACAAACACAAGGCTAACATCAATACAAAGACATCACAAGTATGACATGGATGTGCAGAGGTAAGCAAAGATATGACACATGTATGTGTAGATGCATAGCATCATCAATGGAACCGAACAGCATACAAAGAAAATGGTCAGACAAATGAGCTCCAAAGGATGCAACAGGTATGCATCAATGCACTGGACAGTACGAGCTTCAAGATATCAACCCACGCTACAATTTCAGGAATGCACAGAGAGTACGCAACATGACTCAAAGCAGGTGTATGAATATATGATGCTATGTAAAGTGTTCTCTGGTGGTGATGGGATATACAGTGACAGTATCATATGAACCCGAGAATTCAAACTGCACATCATGTATTACTAAGTGCTACAAAGTCTCAAGCATTGTCGAGTAGAGAATACCACAGTCAAAACATAATAGCTGGAGTCATGAACCAGCAGAGAATTCAAGGAAGCAATTTCCAATTAGAATCAAAGTGGCCGAGATTATCACTACACGTAACAAGTTAACAAATAGAGGCTAGGCAGATTGAAATGCATTCATGTATACTAAAAGTTGGAAACAAAGGCAACTCCATGTGATATATAGTAACACAATACAACCGAAATTCAAGTACAGGCAAAACGAAACCCAAATGAACAAGCAAATGCCATATTAAATCGTCAAAACACAATCAAAGCCGAAGCTTGATTTTGTCAACCAAACAAAAGTCCACAAAATCAAGAGACCGAAGTTAACAAAAGTCGAAATCGTGATGGTCACTAGATACATCAGTGCCAAGATACCAAAAAACAAGAAATCAAACTAAATCAAAACAGTTAGAAATTAACAACGTCGATAAATTCAAGTCGAAGTCGAAAGACCACGAAAACAGAATAAGCAAACGAATTCAACCAACTTGAATTAGATGTGAGTAACAAAATATTACTCACCTTAGATTTGAAGAGTCCAGATTCAAATTGAGGTGCCGCGTTTGAGTTAAAGGAGTCGAAGCCGTTGAAGGGAGGAATGAACAAGAAGAACGATGCCGTGTTTTTTTTTGATCGAACTACAAAAAGAACAGAGCCGCCCCCATTTTCGTTTTCTTTTATCTAGGGTTTTGAAATTGAATGAATGAAAAAGATAAAAGAGGATTGGGTTATTCTCTGATCCTTATCACGGCACCATGAATAAAGTATGGGCCGAGATAAATTTTAAAGCCCGTAACCCTTTTAACAAATTTTTAAATGAATTTAAACCGATTAAAACGCCTAATAGCAGTTAGCCAACAATATAAATCGTCATTTGATGATAATAAATTAACAGCAAAACCCCGGGTTGTTACAGACTCCCCTCCTTATACAAATTGCGTCCCCGCAATTTTCATAATTAAGGTCGCCCATTACAATTATTTTTCTAACCTAAGCTGGTTAAGCTAGAAAAATAAAGGTCGGAAATACAAATGCCAAAGAATCTTTTAATTTCACGAAAGAAATTCATAAATTCTCAATAAAATCTAATTATCCAGTAGATTATCAGAAAACAACGAAACTGAATAAAGGCAATTATTAGCAATATTCTATTATCAATTCGATAATTAGAATACAGAAACCACAAAACAACAATATCTAATTTTCAACATGATAATTAGAAAACAAAATTCGCAAATCACTAACTGCCAATATATAGTTATCCAACAGATAAATAGAAAACACGAACTTCATAATCAGTAAATTCAAACTATCAACAGAGATGGATAGAAAACAGCAATTCAATATAATCAACATAATCTAGAATCAATTAGAGACTAGAAGATCTTATAATCAGCAAAATTAGCAATTACCTAATTATCAAAACAAAAATCAGAAATCTCAGATCAACAAATATTTGATTACCAAAAACGATAATCCAATCTCAAATCAACAAATATTCGATTATCAAAACGATAATCAAATCAACAAATCAACAAATATTCGATTATCACAATCGATAATCAAATCAACAAATCAACAAATATTCGATTATCACAAGCGATAATCAAATCAACAAATATCTAATTATCAAAAACGATAATTAGAACTCATATCAACAAATATTTAATTATCACAAGCGATAATCAAATCAACAAATATCTAATTATCAAAAATGATAATTAGAACTCATATCAACAAATATTTAATTATCACAAGCGATAATCAAATCAACAAATATCTAATTATCAAAAACGATAATTAGAACTCATATCAACAAATATTCGATTATCACAATCGATAATCAAATCAACAAATATTCGATTATCAAAAACGATAATCAAATCAACAAATATTCGATTATCAAAAACGATAATCAAATCAACAAATCAACAAATATTCGATTATCACAATCGATAATCAAATCAACAAATCAACAAATATTCGATTATCACAAGCGATAATCAAATCAACAAATATCTAATTATCAAAAACGATAATTAGAACTCATATCAACAAATATTTGATTATCACAAGCGATAATCAAATCAGCAAATATCTAATTATCAAAAACGATAATTAGAACTCATATCAACAAATATTCGATTATCACAATCGATAATCAAATCAACAAATATTCGATTATTAAAAATGATGCAGGCCAGGAGGTGGGTTCGATTGCTTCAAGTCGTGAAGTCCATAACGACTTACAACCTAATGTGTTAGATGATGCAATACGTCAGATTCTACAATCATATGGGGGCCGGTGACCTAGCAAAGGTCGTGAACGACCTAGTGAAGGCCGAGATGTGCAAATTGTGTTGTATTTAGGTCGGCTGCGACCTAGTGTGTTGATAGGTCGTCCAACCGACCTAACGGACCAAAGAGATCAACCTATCGAGTTACATGATTCAGTGCAACAAGTTTAAGGTCGGCAACGACCTAGTGGGATTTCGCGATTTAATGAAGAACGAGTTAATTTGCTAAGTCGTTCGGGGATAGGTCGTTACAAGGAAGGAGGTTCAGAAAGCTACATAGTGATAGGTCGTGCAACGACCTACGATCTAGTTAGGTCGTATGAAGAGTGCTGGGGAAGGCGGGTTACAGTTTCCCTAGGTCGCGAACGACCTAACTTCTATAAGTCGCGAATGACCTAACTCGTAAGTCGCTGAAGAGTGTTGCCGCGTATTCTTTTTAGGTCGCGCGAAGATAGGTCGTGTGAAGACATATTAGGTCGCTGATTTTTTTTAGGTCGCTCATTCTGGGTTGCTACACTCTTTATGTCATCCAAGCTTATGCCGTATATTTTTAAGTCGCTGAGATACATAAGTCGCTATGCCGCTCAAATGCTTAAGCCGTTCAACGACCGATTTCAAGACGCGCATTCTTAAGTCGCTGCTGAAGGTTGCAAGGTCGTGATTTTGTACATATATATAAGTCGTGTTTGGTGTTGTACTTGTTTGATAGGTCGTGTACGACCTAGAGTGTTGTTGTGTTGTAAATTTTAGATCGCGGGTTTGATAGGTCGTTCACGACCTATGTGTTGTGTTGAGTCGTGGGAGTTGAGTTGTAAAACCTATAAATAGGCGGGTGATATCATTTGTAATAGTTGTTGATTTTTGAATAAAAATTCTCTTTTGTTAGATTTGTGCTTTCATACAAATTGGTAGTTGAGTGTGATCTCCTATCTCCTCTTTCGGTTAATCGAGTGCGCTCGATTCAACGATCGTAGAAGCCGATTCACGGTATCTAGTGCGCTAGATCAACGTACGAAGAATCGTAGATCTTCTTTCTCGGCATCGTGCGCGATCAACGATACGAAGATAGCTAGAATCCGGTATCTTTGGATCAACGGATTTGGGCCTTGCAGTATTCTCAACTCACCGATTGCTACATTCCATCGATTGAAGTTTGTTTCGATTAATCCACTGCGTCAGTTTTGGTATCGGAGCCATACTTAGCCAATCATAGCTAAGTTGATTCTTGGAGCCAAGTATTTGAAGTTGAAGTTTGAAGTTGTTCATCGCGTTCATATTGAAGTTGCAACAAGAGGAAGAACTTTCGATCCATTCCATTTTGGATCAAAGTGTTGAAAGTGTTTGAATTTGAAGTAGGCCGTGTATACTTGGGAAGTAGCCGAGCCTAGTGAAGGGTTTTGAAGTTTGAAGCCGTGACTTATTGTTGTTTTGTTGGAGTGTTTGTGAAGTTTTCCAATCATGCCACCAAGGAGAGCTAATCGTCATCAAAACGTTGAAGCTTTGTATCGAAGAGAAGAAGCCGAGCTTATGGAACAACGTATTAATGAAAAGTTTGATGAAGGCATTGGAAAATTGGAGAAATTGATGAATGATTTGAATCAAAGGAGGAGATCACCAAACTCGAACCATGGAGGAAACCGAGTTTCGCCATCGGTTACGAAAGCGAGGAGGGTATCACCACATTCTTGTAGAGATAGAAGAGAAACATCAATTTCATCACGAAGAGATCATCATGACTATGCACATGAAGAGAGAAGAAGTCGACGTGAATTTGACAATGAAGCATATAGAGATGAAGAGAGACATAGTCAAAGAAGCATACATGAACAAAGGGATGATAATGGTCGAGATCGATGTAGGCGTACTTTTGATTTTGTTGAAGAGGGTGATAGAGCTAGTATTCATTATCGAGATCGAGACCAAGTTCGAAATTCTTATCGGGATGTTGAAGATGATCGTCGATGGGAATCGGGTATGAAGATGGAAATTCTAGAATTTAAAGGAGGGATGGTAGCAGAAGAATTTCTTGATTGGATTTCTAATGTTGAAGAGATCTTTGATTTCAAGGAGGTTCCTGAGCATAGAAGGGTGAAGTTGGTTGCTACTAGGTTGAGGGGGAGAGCTTTGGCGTGGTGGCAGCAAACTAAACTTACCAGGGAGAGAATGGGGAAGTCAAAGATAGAATCGTGGGATAAGATGAAGAAGTTGATGAGATCTACTTTCTTACCTTACAACTATCAATCACTTATGTACCAGAGGTTGCAGAATCTGAGGCAAGGGACGAAGTCTGTTAGTGATTATGCTGATGAATTTTACCAACTCATTGCCAGGAATGATATTATGGAAACGGAAGAACAGCTAACTGCTAGATTCGTTGGAGGATTGAGAATGCAGATCCAGGATATGATTAATATGTTTGATCCTAGATCAGTTGCAGAGGCACATCAGAAAGCGTTGGCTTGGGAGAAACAAGGAAGACGTGGAGGTGGTGTGTTTACTAATTCCAATAATCAAGTGAGGGGTATTGGTGGAAGTTCTAATGTTCCTAAACCTGTTACAAAACCAGTGGTAAAGGAGGCTGAGAAGGCGAAGGTTAGCAGTGGGTTCAAATGTTATAATTGTCAGGAGTTGGGTCATAAGAGCAATGAATGTCCGAAGACGAAGAAGAGAGCCATGGTTGCAGAAGTTAAGGAGGATGATGGTGAGGAGGCAGAGTATTCAAATGCACCTTATGTTGAGGAGGAGGAAGAATTGTTTGGAGATGAAGGTTGTAATCTTATGATGAGGAGGTCATGTCTTACACCAAAGCAAGAGGAGGATTGTAGTTGGTTGAGAAGCAATATTTTTCAGTCAACATGAACTATTCTAGGGAAAGTTTGCAAGTTCGTTATTGATGCTGGAAGTTGCGATAATATTATTTCTACAGAGGCTGTGAGGAAATTGAACTTGAAAACTGAGAAGCATCCTAAACCGTACAAGCTAGCATGGTTAAGGAAGGGTGGTGAAGTGAAAGTGTGTCGAAGGGCTTGTGTTAATTTTTCTACTGGGAAGAAGTATAAAGATGAAATTTGGTGTGACGTTGTAGACATGGACGTGTGTCATCTGTTGTTGGGCAGACCGTGGCAGTTTGATAGAGCAGTTCAACATGATGGTCGTGCCAATAGCTACAGTTTCATGTTCGAGGGTACTAAAATCACTTTGGTTCCCAAGAAACAACAACAGAAGGAGAGCAAGTTAGAGGAGATCGAGGAATTGAAAACTCTGTTGACTTTGAAGGAGTTTGTTAAGGAAGTGGAGGAAGAACCTGAGGTGTTTTTGTTGATTGGGAGAGAGAGTAGTGAAGAAGTTCAGATTCCAGAAGAAGCAAAGCCAATTTTGAAAGAATTTGAAGATGTCTTTCCAGAAGAGTTGCCTAAGGAGTTACCACCACTGAGAGACATTCAACATCAAATTGATCTTGTTCCGGGAGCAGTGTTACCACATCGACCACATTATCGAATGAGTCCGAAGGAACATGAGGAGTTACGAAGGCAGGTGGAAGAGTTGTTGGAACAGGGACGTGTTCAGGAAAGCTTGAGTCCTTGTGCCGTGCCAGCATTGTTAGTACCAAAGAAGGATGGAACATGGAGAATGTGCACAGATAGTAGAGCTTTGAACAAGATTACTGTTCGTTATAGATTTCCTATGCCGAGGTTGGATGATTTGCTGGATCAGTTGAGTGGGGCAACTATATTTTCAAAGATTGACTTGAAGAGTGGTTATCATCAAATTCGGATTAGACCTGGAGACGAATGGAAGACAGCTTTCAAGACAAGAGAGGGGTTATACGAATGGTTGGTTATGCCATTTGGTTTGTCAAACGCACCTAGTACATTCATGCGGGTGATGAATCAAATATTTAGACCATTCATTGGGAAGTTCGTCGTGGTTTATTTCGATGACATTCTGATTTACAGCAGGAGTACGGAGGAGCATATTCGACATTTGAGGGAAGTATTGATTATTCTTCGTGAGGAACAATTTTATGCTGCTACGAAGAAATGTGTGTTTATGACGCACAGTGTTTTATTTCTGGGTTATGTTGTTTCAGGAGAAGGTATTCAAGTTGATCAGAGTAAAGTTGAAGCAGTCAGGAATTGGCCACAACCAAAGACAATTACGGAAGTGAGAAGTTTTCATGGGCTAGCGTCATTCTACCGAAGATTCATTCCACACTTCAGTAGTGTGATGGCTCCAGTTACTGATTGCATGAAGGGTAAACAGTTTTCGTGGACAGAAGAAGCCGGGATTGCTTTTGAACGAATCAAAGAACTGTTGACGACAGCACCAATTCTTGTTTTACCTAATTTCCAGTTGTTGTTTGAGCTACACACTGATGCATCAAAGGTTGGAATTGGAGGAGTGTTGAGTCAGCTGGGGAGACCTATTGCATATTTCAGTGAAAAGTTGTCAGGGGCAAAGATGAGATACAATACATATGACGTTGAATTTTATGCTGTTGTACAAGCTGTTAAGCATTGGAGACACTATCTATTTCAGAAAGAATTTGTTCTGTACACTGATCATGAAGCATTGAAGCATTTACAAGGGCAGGACAAGATTTCAGCGAGACATGCATCATGGATTGCTTATTTACAGCAGTTTACTTTTGTCGTTAAGCACAAATCAGGGGTGACGAATCGGGTAGCTGATGTCTTGAGTAGGAGGAGTCATTTATTAACGACAATGAAGGTTGAAGTGACAGGGTTTGAAATGTTGCCAGAATTGTTTGGGGAGGATCCTTACTTTGCAAAGTTTGTTGAGAAAGTTAAGGATGGAAGTTCGGATGAATTTGTGATGGTTGATGGATTCTTGTTCAAGGGAAATCAATTATGTATTCCAGATTGTAGTTTGAGATTGAAAATTATCAAGGAGTTGCACGAGGAAGGGCATGTGGGCTGTGATCGTACTTTGCAATTGATTTCACAGCCTTACTTTTGGCCGTCGATGAGGAAAGAAGTGGGAAGGTTTGTGGAGCGATGTCATATTTGCCAGGTTTCAAAGGGAACAGCGACGAATGCAGGGTTGTATATGCCTTTACCTGTACCGTCTAAGCCATGGGTTGATATCAGCATGGATTTCGTTTTGGGTTTGCCTAGAACTCAAAGGGGAAATGATTCGATATTTGTTGTGGTGGACAGATTTTCGAAGATGGCACATTTTATTGCCTGCAAGAAGACAGCGGATGCAGTTCGAGTGGCACAATTATTCTTTAAGGAGGTGTATCGATTGCATGGTTTACCAGAATCTATTGTTTCGGATCGAGATACTAGATTTCTAAGCCATTTTTGGTTGAGTTTGTGGAAGATGGTCGGAACGAAGCTGAAATTTAGTAGTGCTTATCATCCACAAATTGATGGACAGACAGAAGTTGTTAACAGGTCATTGGGAAATTTGTTGCGATGTCTTGTACAGGATAATTTGAAAAGTTGGGACATGAAGTTATGCCAAGCAGAATTTGCTCATAATCATGCCATGAATCGTAGTACGTGTTACAGTCCATTTCAGATTGTATATTCAAATTTACCCAGGGGACCGTTGGACTTAGCGGTGGTACCACAACCAAAGGGGACGGTTAAACGAGCTGTTGATTTTGTTGAAGGTTTGACGGAGTGCCACAGGATCGTTCAGGAACGATTGGAAAAGTCGAATGAGAAGTATAAGAAGTCTGCAGATTTGAAGCGACGAAATGTTGAATTTAACGAAGGCAATTTGGTGTATGCTGTATTAACAAAGGATCGTTTTCCAGTGGGCACTTATAATAAGTTGAAAGCCAGAAAATTTGGACCTGTAGAAGTTGTGAAACGGATTAATGAGAATGCTTATAAGTTGAAGTTACCGGAGGACATATACACTTCTGACGTGTTCAATGTTAAGCATCTTATACCATATTATGGGGATGAACAATCTGAGGTGGAGGAATTTACAAATTCGAGGTCGAATTTTTCTCAACCAGGGGAGGATGATGCAGGCCAGGAGGTGGGTTCGATTGCTTCAAGTCGTGAAGTCCATAACGACTTACAACCTAATGTGTTAGATGATGCAATACGTCAGATTCTACAATCATATGGGGGCCGGCGACCTAGCAAAGGTCGTGAACGACCTAGTGAAGGCCGAGATGTGCAAATTGTGTTGTATTTAGGTCGGCTGCGACCTAGTGTGTTGATAGGTCGTCCAACCGACCTAACGGACCAAAGAGATCAATCTATCGAGTTACATGATTCAGTGCAACAAGTTTTAGGTCGGCAACGACCTAGTGGGATTTCGCGATTTAATGAAGAACGAGTTAATTTGCTAAGTCGTTCGGGGATAGGTCGTTACAAGGAAGGAGGTTCAGAAAGCTACATAGTGATAGGTCGTGCAACGACCTACGATCTAGTTAGGTCGTATGAAGAGTGCTGGGGAAGGCGGGTTACAGTTTCCCTAGGTCGCGAACGACCTAACTTCTATAAGTCGCGAATGACCTAACTCTTAAGTCGCTGAAGAGTGTTGCCGCGTATTCTTTTTAGGTCGCGCGAAGATAGGTCGTGTGAAGACATATTAGGTCGCTGATTTTTTTTAGGTCGCTCATTCTGGGTTGCTACACTCTTTATGTCATCCAAGCTTATGCCGTATATTTTTAAGTCGCTGAGATACATAAGTCGCTATGCCGCTCAAATGCTTAAGTCGTTCAACGACCGATTTCAAGACGCGCATTCTTAAGTCGCTGCTGAAGGTTGCAAGGTCGTGATTTTGTACATATATATAAGTCGTGTTTGGTGTTGTACTTATTTGATAGGTCGTGTACGACCTAGAGTGTTGTTGTGTTGTAAATTTTAGATCGCGGGTTTGATAGGTCGTTCACGACCTATGTGTTGTGTTGAGTCGTGGGAGTTGAGTTGTAAAACCTATAAATAGGCGGGTGATATCATTTGTAATGGTTGTTGATTTTTGAATAAAAATTCTCTTTTGTTAGCTTTGTGCTTTCATACAAATTGGTAGTTGAGTGTGATCTCCTATCTCCTCTTTCGGTTAATCGAGTGCGCTCGATTCAACGATCGTAGAAGCCGATTCACGGTATCTAGTGCGCTAGATCAACGTACGAAGAATCGTAGATCTTCTTTCTCGGCATCGTGCGCGATCAACGAGACGAAGATAGCTAGAATCCGGTATCTTTGGATCAACGGATTTGGGCCTTGCAGTATTCTCAACTCACCGATTGCTACATTCCATCGATTGAAGTTTGTTTCGATTAATCCGCTACGTCAAAAAACGATAATCAAATCAACAAATATTCGATTATCAAAAACGATAATCAAATCAACAAATCAACAAATATTCGATTATCACGATCGATAATCAAATCAACAAATATTTGATTATCACAAGCGATAATCAAATCAACAAATATCTAATTATCAAAAACGATAATTAGAACTCATATCAACAAATATTCGATTATCACAAGCGATAATCAAATCAACAAATATGTAATTATCAAAAACAATAATTAGAACTCATACCAACAAATATCCAATTACCTGCAGATAATTGGAAACAACAAATATCTAGAAATTAATTAAGATGATCTAGAAAATCAACATAAAAGGTGGATCGATCCCAACAAATGGCGAGTTTTTGCTACGCCGCACGTGCATCAACATATGGCCGAAGCCTACCAAGTACCCAACATAATTTTGGCGCCCAACATATGACCCGAAGGTCCGGTACTGGTATTTGACCCGAAGGTCCAACATATGACCCGAAGGTCCAACATAGTGGTTCGAAAGCACACGAAAATCATCATATATTCAATTAACGAGTCCGGAATTAACCGAAATAGCAAACGCACATGTCCCATACCACGTGTTTTACTAAATCATTTGATTCTCTTCATCGTTTCCTTGAACGTGTAAAATCATCAAACAACAAATATTTCAATTAACGAATCCGGAATTAACCGAAATAGTAAAAGTGTGGTTCCATACTCCGCACTTTTGCTAAGTCGTTTAAATCTCTTCATCGTTTCCTTGAACTGCAAATTGTGTATTCCAAAAATAACATTTCACATTCTCAAACGGACAAGTCAGGAATTAAGCGAATCAGTAAAAGAAAGGGGTCATAATCCTTGATTTTTCTAAAACGTTTAAGTCACTTTCTCATTCTTCTGAAAACGCAAAATGTAAAAATTCTGAAAACAATTTCATTTATTTCATAAAAGTAATAATTTACGTTCTCAAACGAACAAGTCCGGAATTAAGCGAATCAGTAAAAGAAAGGGGTTATAGTCTTCGATTTTGCTGAAACGTTTAAATCACTTCCTCATTCTTTTGAAAACGTAAACTGAAAAAATTTTGAAAACAATTTTTATTTTTAAAACGCTTTTTATAATCACGTGGTTAAATCGGCAACATAAGTAGCAACTTCAACAAAGAAATGGTACTTCTCAAAACAACATAAAACTAATCTCAAAATCAGCATTGCAGGATAACCGCTTGAAAATCCACTTTAAAATTTGACGGTTACTGAAATCAAAGCGACAATAAATTTTAAACGTCAAAATCTCATCAAAATAATTCGCATCAAAATAAAATACCAGTGAATTTTCATTCAGTTAAAAATGTCAACAAAACACCGCGCTTCAAAATTCAGCACCGGTGTAAAAATCCCGTTATAAATTAACGGCAACAAAATACGTTTCATAACCAAGCATCGGTTCAACGTAAAATTAATGTAGTAACGTGCAACTCATGTTTGCACGCACACTACCATATAAACAAAGAAATCATTCTATTATATCTTCAATGAAGATATTTTAAAACAGCAAAAACCTAATCAGATATACGATTAGCATCAAAGAAAACCAGCAAGAATTCAACAAATCAAACCACTGGTTAAACAACATAATGAAACTAAATTCATTTTCATATTTCGATTTCAAAATCAGAATAATTATCAGCTGTACTCAGCGAAGACAGTCTCACTGTTTCCGCTGCGCACTCTGATAAACAGAACACAAATCAATCAATCATCAAAACACAAATCCACTTTTATTTTTAAATAAGGATATTTAAAAATTTCATTAAAATTTCAAAACTTTAGTTTTGACTCAAAGTACGACTAAAAACATCGACGAATAGTTGTAACACATGTTCCATCTAAGTTATGTTTTATACTATGTCCATAAACCCCAAGCTCTGATACCAACTATGACGCCCCACCTCTATGCTCACAATAACAAAGAGTATTAAAGAAAATACTGTCTGTTATTACGAAGAATAAGGCTGGATAGGAGCGGCCATCCATAGTTAGGCTTTACACTAGTATTGGTTATTTCGATAGGAGTGGTATATATTTTTATTTTTCATCTCTTATTATTTACTCCCATCGACATACCCAATTCCAATATAAAACGAACTACGATGGTTCATAATAGTTTAGGACAATAGATATAATGATAACACAGATAATATAAATGCGAAACACAGATAAAACAAAAGTCTCATATATATATAATAACTGATGTCAGTTATAATACATGTGATACAGTACATATGATACAACTACAAATGTCGACTCTGGAAGTTACGTATACAAGTACATTATCGTAAATAATATACATGAATATACAACATCCTATACTAAGACAACGACTACTCCAAAAAGTATGAAAAGACTTCATAGCTCTATCAGCCACCCAAAGTAAGATGTCAACAACCTGTAAATACTCGGTCTGACCCGAGTATTAAAATCAAAAGAAAATAATACACGGGTCAGTCTAATTCGAACTCAGTTATTTGTGCACAGAAGCAATAATGATTAAATATGAATAGACGACAATCAATGTAAATTCACCTATCCGATCCTTTAACAAGAAATCGGATAACGGTGAATATAGCACATAATAGTGTTAACCAACAAATCAACAACAGAGATAAGTGAAAAGAATAACAATGAAGATATTTTTGAAAACAACTGAATTGCCTAAATGACAATTAACACAAAGTCCAATTATTAAATAATAATTAGAAACTCAAAATCTAATTATCAAATAGATAATTAGATAACAACAAAATGATCAGTTGAAACTAAATCAATTTAAACAATTGAAATATCACTTAAAAACATCAATTCTAATTGGCTGCAGTACACGCTAACGTGTACTGCCTCGCCAATACGGCATATGTAATACGCAAAAGAACAATGGATCAAAAGCAAATGAAATATCAAAAAAAAAACAATACTGTGTGGCTGCAGTACACGCACGCGTGCACTGCCTCGCCACAACAGTGAAGAAATAGAAATCGAAGCTGCAGAGGTCAAGTCACTGCTATCGTGACTCAATGCAACCGCAATAAATTAAATCTCGAATGACCAGTGCACAGGGCAGTGGTACAAACATGAAGACATCGGCAGAGGGGATTATGCAACCTGAACCAGCAGAGCACGAAGGCTCGAAGCCTCGAATGACCAAATGCATATGGCAGTGGTACATCATGATGCAACAGAAAAATGCAGTTCAAATTGAAGATGCAACATGGAACTGCACATGGCAGTGACGCACGAATGAAAATGCAACATAGATCTGCAACTCAAAACTGCAAGTCAAAACTGCAACAAATACAACTATACGAAGACAGTGCATAACATGCATATATACATGTATGCATACAGGAAGTGCCATCAAAACTCAAACCACAGTTAGAAATCAGGTGCCTAGAAAAAACTAATGAACTCACGTAATAGAGCCCAACTGAGTATACAAACATATAATCTACAAATGCACAAACATGTGTAGACTGCACATAAGTGAAGACCACATGAGATTACTGCAACCAGACCCCACAATACTACATGTACGCAAGTATACAGCTACAACGTGAAACCAAAGACAATTGCCCAGCATACATATGAACTAAGTTCATATATACAACAAACACAAGGCCAACATCAATACAAAGACATCACAAGTATGACATGGATGTGCAGAGGTAAGCAAAGATATGACACATGTATGTGTAGATGCATAGCATCATCAATGGAACCAAACAGCATACAAAGAAAATGGTCAGACAAATGAGCTCCAAAGGATGCAATAGGTATGCATCAATGCACTGGAGAGTACGAGCTTCGAGATATCAACCCACGCTACAATTTCAGGAATGCACAGAGAGTACGCAACATGACTCAAAGAAGGTGTATGAATATATGATGCTATGTAAAGTGTTCTCTGGTGGTGATGGGATATACAACGACAGTATCATATGAACCCGAGAATTCAAACTGCACATCATGTATTACTAAGTGCTACAAAGTCTCCAGCATTGTCGAGTAAAGAATACCACAGTCAAAACATAATAGCTGGAGTCATGAACCAGCAGAGAATTCAAGGAAGCAATTTCCAATTAGAATCAAAGTGGCCGAGATTATCACTACACGTAACAAGTTAACAAATAGAGGCTAGGCAGATTGAAATGCATTCATGTATACTAAAAGTTGGAAACAAAGGCAACTCCATGTGATATATAGTAACACAATACAACCGAAATTCAAGTACAGGCAAAACGAAACCCAAATGAACAAGCAAATGCCACATTAAATCGTCAAAACACAATCAAAGCCGAAGCTTGATTTTGTCAACCAAACAAAAGTCCACAAAATCAAGAGACCGAAGTTAACAAAAGTCGAAATCGTGATGGTCACTAGATACATCAGTGCCAAGATACCAGAAAACAAGAAATCAAACTAAATCAAAACAGTCAGAAATTAACAACGTCGATAAATTCAAGTCGAAGTCGAAAGACCACGAAAACAGAATAAGCAAACGAATTCAACCAACTCGAATTAGATGTGAGTAACAAAAAATTACTCACCTTAGATTTGAAGAGTCCAGATTCAAATTGAGGTGCCGCGTTTGAGTTAAAGGAGTCGAAGCCGTTGAAGGGAGGAATGAATAAGAAGAACGATGCCGTGTTTTTTTTTTGATCGAACTACAAAAAGAACAGAGCCGCCCCCATTTTCGTTTTCTTTTATCTAGGGTTTTGAAATTGAACGAATGAAAAAGATAAAAGAGGATTGGGTTATTCTCTGATCCTTATCACGGCACCATGAATAAAGTATGGGCCGAGATAAATTTTAAAGCCCGTAACCCTTTTAACAAATTTTTAAATGAATTTAAACCGATTAAAACGCCTAATAGCAGTTAGCCAACAATATAAATCGTCATTTGACGATAATAAATTAACAGCAAAACCCCGGGTTGTTACACAATTTGAATAAAAGGTACACATTTCCTGCATTTAAATTGGGAGAAAACTAATATATGCATATATTGACCTTTTTGATAGCGTAGGAAATTCTTCGAAATCATAATTGACAGATCATTCCAAACATAGGTCGACGATGCCCAATTTTCTATTCCTTAGTATTATTCCGATGACACTGTTTGGTTTGATTGGTATGCGTTGAGGTTGACCTACTAGTTGTTGGTTATTTTTTGTTCACACCCTATGATAGAAACTTGTTAGAATGCTTAAAGACCAATCTTCCTGTTGTATACCATACATTCTAATATATTCTTGTTCTCTCCTAGCTGTGAGAACATGCCTTAATATTATTTTCCATTTTCATTCCATCTCCTTAATGCATCATGTCCTCTGCATGATGATTGAATTTGAGAGTATACCCGATTGTTATTATTGAACCAATGACTTTATGTTTGGACTATAGAGTTAAATGTGGATGATATTGGAATTTTGACCATTATCAAAGTTTATAAATTTTATAAGTCCTAAGTAATATAGTTTTGACGAAGAGAATTGGTATAAATAATAGACACAATCGGGTAACGCTTAACAAAGTAAAATTGGATTTTACCGAATCAAGTAAGTAATAAATTTGACGAAAATATCACACCACCTGCTAAGTAATGCACGAACGTTAGTATTCGAACAGTTCGATGTTAATCGCTGATCAAATTTACATCTAAAGAGCCGCACAACTGAATTGTTGAATACTTGTTGACCACATGGTTTAATTAATTTATAATTGTTATAAATTATTTAAATTAATTAATATTTATGAAATATTAGTTATAAAATTTTATTTTAATTTGATGAACAAATATTATTGTATATATTATAATAGTTGTAAATATATTAATTGATATACACGTTTAAATTGGGTTTTAATGAAAAATATTTTGTTTGGACTTTAAATGGGTTTGAAGTTCATATGCGGGGCTGGTTGGTTCAGCTATAATGAAGCATAGCTGCGGCCATATAATGGTTAAAAATGCTAGGGTTGAATGGATAAGAGGAAAGAAAGAGCAAAAGAGTAATGTGAATCTTGATACTAACCTCTCTTTGCATTTCTTCCTTTGTAAAAGCATCTTTACCCACTTTCTTTTCCTACTTTTTAAGCCTCCTATCCCTCTTAGATCTGCCTGAATTCTTCATCCATCCTCTTTCATCGTAGAAGCACAAATCAAATAAAATTAAAAACTATTTGATAGCCCGTGGTCTGCAATTTGGAAGATAGCATCTTTAGAGTTGGAATTTAATCCGCGAGTTTGTTTCAACGCTTCAAGGTGTAGTACTTTGGCATTGATTAAAGGTAATTATCTGATTTATGATTATATTTTAATATTTAGACAATTTATATATCATATGTTGTTTTTTTAGTTATGTGACTATTCTAATATATCGGTATATCGTCACACTCAAAATGGTTGTTCGTTTATATGTGTGTATATTTTTTCCTTGACATATATATGCCATGATGCTTAAGACTTAAGATTTAAAAACAATTGATTTTTCATTATTTAAATGAATTTAATATACATTATTTAAATAATACAAGCTTTATAATTTAAATACTAAACTTTATACTCTACAAAATATGTTTTAAAATTGCATAAAAAAATATTTTTGTAATATATATAAATATTATTTAAATACTATTTAATTCAAATCGCTTAAATAAATATTAAATATGTATCATATAAAATAGAATTTAAATTTTTTTAAATTATTTTTACACCTGATAAACTATCGAATGCAATATATATATATATATGTATAATATAAATATTAATATAAATGTTGAAAATTAAAATGTAATTTTAATTTTTCTTTTAAATTACAAAATATATTTGGACAATATATTAGCTAACATGTCTTCAGTGTAAATCCTAGCATTAATACATGAGCGTGTTATACCTTACACAGTTTGCTATGTTATACATGCATACACACACACATATATATGTATATGATACATTTGTGTGTATGTATAATATTAATTCATAATTATTTCATAAATTTTAATAAAATAGCAATTTTATTTAAAATAAATATAAAAAAGTTCTAAATGAATTAGATTTCATTAGCCAATAAAGATCCAAAATGGTAAAAAAAAATTGAAATTCATCAATTTCTTCCACTACAGGCTGCTCCCGTTCCAACAAAACCGAACACCACTTTAGTTTTTTGAAAACTTAAAATGTTTTAGAGCACTTAATTAAATGAAAACAAGAGAGCAATATTTTTTAAATGAATGCATGATTTTCATATGTTGAAAGAAAGGTATTTATAAAGTTAGAAAGTTTTTGCTAATGTGTGTTTGTATATATATTTATAATAGTTGTAAATATATTAATCGATATACGCGTTTAAATTGGGTTTTAATGCAAAATATTTTATTCGAACTTTAAATGGGTTTGAAGTTCATATACGGGGCTGGTTGGTTCAGCTATAATGAAGCATAGGTGCGGCCATATAATGGTTGAAAATGCTAGGGTTGAATGGATAAGAGGAAAAAAAGAGCAAAAGAGTAATGTGAATCTTGATACTAACCTCTCTTTGCATTTCTTCCTCTGTAAAAGCATATTTACCCACTTTCTTTTCCTACTTTTTAAGCCTCCTATTCCTCTTAGATCTGGCTGAATTCTTCATCCACCCTCTTTCATCGTAGAAGCACAAATCAAATAAAATTAAATACTATTTGATAGCCTGTGGTCTGCAATTTGGAAGATAGCATCTTTAGAATTGGAATTTAATCCGCGAGTTTGTTTCAACGCTTTAAGGTGTGGTACTTTGGCATTGATTAAAGGTAATTATCTGATTTATGATTATATTTTAATATTAGACAATTTATATATCATATATTGTTTTATTAGTTATGTGACGATTCTAATATATCGGTATATCGTCGCATTCAAGATGGTTGTTCGTTTATATGTGTGTATATTTTTTTCCATGACATATATATGCCATGATGCTTATGACTTAAGATTTTAAAACAATTGATTTTTATTATTTAAATGAATTTAATATACATTATTTAAATAACACAAGCTTTATAATTTAAATACTAAACTTTATACTCTACAAAATATGTTTTAAAATTACATAAAAAATATTTTTGTAATATACATAAATATTAATTAAATATTATTTAATTCAAATCACTTAAATAAATATTAAATAAATTATTGTATCATATAAAATAGAATTTAAATTTTTTAAAATTATTTTTACACCTGATAGACTCTCGAATGCAATATATATATATGTATAATATAAATATTAATATAAATGTTGAAAGTTAAAATTTAATTATAATTTTTCTTTTAAATTACAAAATATATTAGCTAACATGTCTCTAGTGTAAATCTCAGCATTAATACACGAGCGTGTTATATCTTATACGGTTTGCTATGTTTTATATGCATACACACACACACACACATATATATATATATGATACATTTGTGTGTGTTTTTGTGTGTGTGTATATACATAATTATTTCATAAATTTTGAATAAAATAATGGTTTTATTTAAAAGAAATATAAAAATATTCTAAATGAATTAGATTTTATAAGCCAATAAAGATCCAAAATGGTTAAAAAAAATTGAAATTCATCAATTTCTTCCACTACAGGCTCTCCAGTTCCAACAAAACCGAACACCACTTTAGTTTTTCAAAAACTTAAAATGATTTAGAGCACTTAATTAAATGAAAACAAGAGAGAAATATTTTTTAAATGAATGCATGATTTTCATATGTTGAAAGAAAGGTATTTATAAAGTTAGAAAGTTTTTGCTAATGTGTGTGTATATGTATCAATGTTTTGAAAAACGCGCCTCCATATTCACCTCAAGGAGCGTCTCAAGCAAGGGGAGATAAAATGCTTTGACTCTTTCTCAAAAAAAAGCATTTTATCTTTGAGGCTTACGCTTTAGGAACTTAAAGTGTACAAAATGTACAAAGCATATGCCCTCACGCCTCAAACCACTAAGGCATGCGACTTAATAATTTATTTTACTTCCAGTTGAAGATATTTGCACTAGTAGAAGTTATAAAACTTCAATTATCTAATAGCAAGAAATTTGTTTTAAGAAAATGGAAGTTTTTTTTTATTACTTTTCAAATTCAATATCAACATGATTAAGTAACATCGTTTTTTAAAACAATGATAGAGAGCTACATAATGAATTTTCTCAGATGCTATTAAATAAAAATTTTAAATTGTCATCGCCGAACCTTCAAATAAATTACGCATCTCGATTTAAATTGGTAGAATGAAAAATGAATAAAATAATAATTTGCATGATTTTTTTACTATGATAGAGATCTATTCCACTATAATCGACCAAATATCGTTTTCAAAAATCCAAATTTTTTTTGAAGACAAATAAAGGAAGAAAAAATAAAATACATACCATTGCGGAGCTGAAAACTGAACACGAATTCTTCTAACATACTAATAAGGATTGAATCCAAAGCTTAAACTTTACTTATAGTTTTAATTATTTAGGCTTTATGAATGAATAATAAAAATGATTATGACTGAACTCTTTAAGCTAGGTGTCTATGTTATTTATTTATAGTTTTATACGATTAATTGTTAACCTCTATTTATTAATCAAAATTAATTATAATAAAACAATAATAACTTACGCCTCCATGTTTACTTGAAAAATATATGCCTCAACCTTTTGAGGCTTACACCTCACGAGCAAAAGAAAGCCTCTTGTACGCTTTCACGTTTTAAAACTTATATGTGTATGTATGTATATGTATATTACCTGAACAACAACAAGAAGTTAGATTTTTTAAAGGTCAAAATTATTCTACGAGGCACTTACACAATGTTGCAGTTTGGGTTCAGGAAATTTTAATGATTCAACTTATAGGTGTGAGATGTTTTCGTTGCTAACAGATTATGCTTAGAGATTGAATTTATTTGGACACACTATACATGAATATCATTAATTTAACAAATTTAACTTGTAGATGTGAGATATTTTGCACGTACTGTAGAAAATTTGAATTCTCATGGAAAAGTAACGACATTCTATGAGAAGAGTTGAACTCCTTTCTGAAAAATTAGAACTCTTTTGACAAATTGAACTTTCCATTGTATTGTGCTTTTTTAGTTCGTGCAAACTTTTGTTGATTTTATCTATGATGTGTGAATCTGCAACCACCAAAAATGGAAGGTTACTGAAACACACACCAAACGTGTAGTATTGCGTAAGTGTGAACAAATATAGTACAAGAACACAAATGATAATAAAGTAAATTTGTCTTCATAAATGACCGGGGTAATATCGAGTTGTACTGTTTGGTTTCTGTAATTTGAGCTACGCCTGATCCGAGTTATTTGGAAGTTCACTTTTTTGTTTTATTTGTTTTTAAAGCTGATTATGTAATTTTAGCTTAATCAAGATGTCAATTCCAGAGGCAAGTTTTTTTACTGGAAAAAGAACAATGATCTGACATAAGCTGGAATTAAAATTTACATTTTTGCAAATGAACATGCGAATGGTGATACCAGCATCTTACTATATTTGAAAAGGGTGAATTGGTACTACTGCAACAGCTGAAAAGGTAAAATTATCTTCTTAGTCCCAAATCGCAAAATTTCAGTGAATAATTCTGTACAAAATATCAATTCGTCACCAGATCAATTGCGAAGCTCAGTAATGTGAGCTTGTGACCAAGTGAAGGAATGTTGGGTCATGTTGTTGGATTTGGGTACGTATAGGAGTCTATCCCCTCTGAATTGATGCTTATGTAGAGACACCGATGATAATTTACTATCGTACTTCACCCTGAATAGCATGCCCTAACACTAAAAAGGCTTACTTTTGATGACGCCTATGTTGATATTGCTGTTGAACTAGCAAAAGTAGCCACATTCTTGAACAAGGTATTAGTAATAAGAATCATGCATTAGTTTCCTATTCTAACTGGTTTTTTTTACATGCGAGTGATGCTTTTTTTCGTTAAGTTGCATTTGTATGAGAAATCTGCATTATGGGTTATTGTGCATGTGTAAAAGAAGAAATTTATGAAGAGTTTGTGGGAAAAGATGGTTAGTTGAAGAACTTTTTTGAAGGTAGAATTTACAACCTACCATTATTAATTTTAAAAGTAATTTTGGCATATTATCCTTATATTTAGTTGATTATTTATATTTCATCGATTTGTTGAGCACCCATCACTGTCATGATTTTTGAAACATTAAAGTTTTCTTAATTCCATTTAATGCTTTGTAGCATTTGGTCAGTTTGGTATTTCTATTATCTTAAATTTTTCAATGAAATTTCTAATTAATCTACGTTCTACGGTAAAGTTTCTTCTGTATTAGATCCAGGGACAGTTTGCTATGTTGGAGAGAGTTTTGAACTACTACCGATGCTTATGGTTGCAAGGTATGCATCTTAAGGAGGTAATAAAACATAGTTTACAATTGTTCTTCCTTTGACTCAACACACGACTTTATAAATTCTATGATCACATAGTTGATTGATGTGAAAATGTGAGGCATGGATTCAAAGAAGTTTTTTTTATATTCTTTTTATATCAATTATTATTTATGAATATGACTGATGAAGAAAAGAGAACACAAACTTAAACTTTTCAGAAAGAAGAGCTAAGTTTGAATGTTTAGGTAATTTAGTTTTTTGAAAATTGGAAATATTCAGGAGTAGTTGAACAAATGAAAGCAAGAGTCGTAGAATCTTGGAAATAAATATACAATTTTTGAATTTTGAAAGAAAGGCTTGTATACAGTTTGAAAGTTGTACAGAACAATAAATTTGAATCTATTAAGGTCAAATTTACTTCCCAACCAGATGATATGCTAAAGCTACATTGCAGTTTGGGTTCTGCAAACTTTGATGTGTCAGCATATAGGTATGAGATGATTTGCTTGCTTGCTGGTGTTGAATATGCGCTTATATGATTTTTGTTTGATGATAATAAACATATATACATTCGTTTAAATGTGTTTGATAATATACTATTTTATTTTTTCACAGATTAAATAAATATTTGCAGAATAAAATAAATAACACGAAATTTGAATTCAAACGAATATTTTATTCAAACAAATATTTATTACATCTTTGAATAGTACAATTTCAAGCTCTCACTATAACTATACAACTTTGATTACAATTACATCACATTTCACATTTACAATTCACCTCACTACATATCACTCACACTCGTATTTATCTTCAACTTCATTCCAGTTTGAATCCAGCATCTGAGCGATCTGCAAAAATATAAACTAACGCAGTAAAATTGAAAATAAAATATTTTTGCGATATAAAATAAAACGTGAATTTTGAAAATGATATTTGCCTCAGTTATTTGGGTTGTTCGTCTTCATTTATATTTGAATTCATCATATACGAACAACTTGTGACATACACAGTATATTACTGTATATGCCACAAGGCCGTGCACGCCGATATATACACTTGATTGTTTTACAGGGACAGGTAAGCACAAGGTCAAATCCGAGTTTTGAAACTGGATTCAACACAAGGCGACATGACATGAATGCTATGTTCAAACATGACACAGCCTCAAACCAGCAGTATACAAGTACAAGATCACCAAGCAAAACCAGTTCAACATGCATGAAATGAAACAACAACATGCAATACAACAATCAGATGGTCAGAGCCATAGCAAACAGAGGCATCAATATGGTAACACAATTGCAACTCGACAAACAGAAAGACCATCAGCTACATCAAAAGCAAGTGCAACACAGTTGCAAACAACAGGAATGAATATCAAGTGAATACAACATGAAGCACTGCTACTCAAGGCAACTAGAAATGAACAGTTTCAAAAATGTAAAGATCAGGAAAGTGAACAATGCTTGAAGACTGCAGCGGTCAATATAAATGCACAGTGCAAACATATGTACATCAACCCAATAGTGATCATGCAAACTGACTTGAAGATGGCCACCAACATAAGCAACAACATGAACCAACTATATGAAGTACACAATAGGCCGAGTTTCAAGACACTAAGCAGCAGCAAGCAGATGCAAGCTACAACTTCAAATGAACCAGTGACAATGCAACAATCAACTCAACTGAGTACAGAGAAATGCACAAAAGCATGATGCAAACTGAACAAATATGCAACCATACAGCAGTCATGTATGCAACAGGTTCAAGGGCAGAAGGTGGAGACAACTCAAATGAACACAATGTTCACAAATGCAAAAGAACAGTGAAGCATGTACAAACTATAGTGAATACAGACAGTAAACCAAGCTTCACAATAAACATCTCATGAATATAAGATGTCGAAGCCAGCAGTATCAATGACTATATGCACAGAAGCATAATCCAATTAAAATACCAACTGCAAATATCCAAAGCCACAGGAGAACAAGACACAATACACAAATACAAGTGCAACAACTCCAGATTTCAATAACTACAACATGAGATGCAGAAATACTTATACAGGACAAAGCATAACCGAAGTCTACTCGAGATGTACAAGATGGAATTCAACACCGTGGTGACCACGTAACAAATTCAAAGACATGGATTTGCATACACAAAACCAGTGCCGAAGTCACAATTGAACCAAGTCAGTATGTTGAAAAAGTCAGAAATGTGGTGGTAAAGAAATCAAATCAATACCGTGTGAATCAAGCTACCAAAAATACGAAATTGACAAAGTCAGTGAAATCACGAGCATTCAAGTATGATCGAATGGCCAAAGCAATATCAGTAGACAAATTCAAATTAAAATATACGACGCAAATCTAGGGTTACAAACCCTATATAAATTGACATCATCATCGGCAATTATTAGTATCGAGTTCAAGCATCAACCAGAAAAAGAAAAAGTAATAAAGTACTCACCAAAATTGAAATCGAACTCGATCAATCGAAGTAGCCGAAGCAAGGTACAAGGAGGCAGTCAATCGACAGGGCAAAGACGAAAATCACAAAATCGATCGACTAAAATAATATCGGCATCTTCGATTCTAGCCCTAATTAATTGAAGGAAGAGGAACAAACAAGAGACGAAGCCCTAATCTCATCTGAAGAACAAGCCGACATTGTCACAAAGAAAATAAAAAGATTCGGGTTAAAGAATAATATTGGGCCGGCGTGTTTTATTTTTTTCTTAAGGGTTTTTTTTATTTATATTAGGGCCATTTTATTTTAACTGTTTTAATTGTATTTTCCTGTTTTTTTTAAAACCGTTTATATTTTCTAGTCGTGTGACTAGGGGACAAGCTACGGTGTGTAGCTTGAGAATTCGCAACTCGGTAGTTGAGTTGTGGCAGGGTTTTGAGCGTAGAGTTAGATTAGTCAATAGCGGTGTATAGCGAGTTTACGTGTGTAAGCGAGGGACTATCTAATTTCTAGTAGAAACCTTGGGGGCAGCACGTAGGCAGGGTTTTGCCGAAGCTGGGTAAATTCTGTGTTGTTCTGTTTTATTCTGTTATTTATATTCTGCTATATCTGTGCTGCTATTCTGTGATCAGAATTGAAATTAATTTACAAGCTTCCGCGATTAATTTTTAATAATTTACACTATCACCCTATTCACCCCCCCTCTAGGGTGAAATCGATCCTACAAGTGGTATCGGAGCTAGGAACAAAAGCCATTTTCGTTTTAAAATTTTGATTTTACAAAAACCAATTTTTAATTTAAAAATTAGTATTTCAAAAATCAATTTTTGTTTAAAAATTCGTGTTTCAAAAAAATCAATTTTTGTTTTAAAAATTCGTGTTTCAAAAATCGGTTTTTGTTTTTAAAAATTTGAATTTTTTTTTAAAATGGCTTCTTTTAATAATGCTTTTGCAGAAGGACAATCCATAGTTAGACCACCAATGTTCAATGGTGAATATGCTTACTGGAAAAATAGAATGCAAATTTTTCTGAAAACCATTGACGCTTGGAATATTGTTGAGACAGGTTATAGTATACCAACTATAACTGTAGATAATCAGGAAATAGAGAAACCAAAGGAACAATGGACAGAACTAGAAAATAAATTACAGAATACTAATGCCAAAGCTATGAATTCTATTATCTGTCCATTGGATCAATTTGAATTTAATCGTGTCTCACATTGTCTAACTGCGCAGGAAATATGGCACATACTAGAAGTGACTCACGAAGGAACATCTCAAGTCAAAGAATCTCGCCTTGCAATGCTAAGCAGCGAATACGAGAACTTCAAAATGGCGAAGGAAGAAAATGTCAAAGAGATGTACGGACGACTCTCCAATATCGTATACAAATCAAAAGCTCTCGGAAAAACATACACCGAATTAGAAATAGTCCGGAAAATCCTCAGAGTCCTTCCATGAAGCTTTGAAGCAAAAGTAACTGCCATACAAGAATCGAAAGATTTAAAACAACTTAAAGTTGAGGAACTCATCGGAAATCTCACTACTTATGAGCTTGAAATGAAATTCAAAGAAGAGCGTGAAGGAGGTGACACTCAAAAGAAATCAATAGCTCTCAAAGGAACAACCGAAAGTGATGATGATAACGATGAAGATGATGGAGCAGCAGAATTGGAGCTGTTAATAAGGAAATTCAAAAAATGGAATCAAAAACATGGAAATTCAGCTCGAATTCAAAAAGCAAAAAGCAGAATAGCCAAAGCACTAGACTACTCAGAAGAACAAAAGTTTATTTGTTATAATTGCAACAAACCCGGCCATATCAAGCCCGATTGTCCACAAATTAAATCCAGCCATGGAAAGAAACAGAAAAGTTTTGCAGCCACTTGGGATGAAATAGACGAGAATGATCAAAGCACTTGCAGTGAAAGCGAAAAGGCAGAATTTTGCCTTCGAGGTGATACAACTGACAGTGACGATGACGAGCCAAGTGAGGTATCAAAACTTACCCATTCTGAGTTGCTTATATATTTTCATGAAGTAAACGGTTGTTTTGAATGACTTAGGGAAAAATACGCCAAACTTGAATCTCAAAAAGATACTTTGATAGAATGTAATAAACAACTTGATCAATTAGTTAAAACCTATCAAAGTAGGATCCCTAAGTGTGATAAGTGTCCAACATTTGATGAGGAAATTAAAAAATCAGAAATTAAAATAAAATCGCTTGAAAATGAAATTCTGATTTTAAAGGAGAATGAAAATACTAGGAGAGAGAATTCTATTAAAAAGTGCACACAGTTGTTAAACGAAAATGAATCTCTCAAATCAAAAGTCCAACAATTGTCTACGACTTTAGATAAATTTTCAAAAAGTGAAAAATCGTTGAATATGCTATTAGGAAAGCAAACTGTTAATACGGTTAGACAAGGACTTGGATTTAATAATTCAAAAATTGTTGAAAACAAGATTAATCAAGTTAATTCTATGTGCACAATTTGTAGAAAATTTGGACACGATCATAATAATTGTTGGTATAGACCCAAACATGTGAAAACTATACCGATTTGGGTTCCAAAAGGCACAAATATAAAATCTCTCAAAGTTAAACAAATTTGGGTGCCAAAGGGAACAATTATAAATAGTTTTGGGTCGACACAAAATTATTTTTCAAAATTTTCTGCCACTAACAACCATGGACCTATAAAAACAAATAGGTCACATAAATCCTTTTCCGTGTAGGTGTGGTGGCAGGCTAAGGAACAACAATAGTGTTCTCTGGATTTTGGCTGTTTCAGAAACACAACGGGCGACAAAGCTAAGTTCCTTAGCCTAGTATAAGGGTGACAGAATCACAATGAACAACGACGAGAAATATCGTAAAGGTAAAGACAGGTAAAAGTATATTTATTTGTACGATATATTAAATGTGATAATCTGTACCATTTTCTGAATAAAATCAGCCAATTATGCGATGATGATATGATGATGATTTAATGATGATTTTGATTCTGACTTTATTCAAAATTGTTAGCCATTTATATTCTTATGCCAAAAACACTATAAAATTCTCTAGAATTACTTGATATATAAGTTTGAGAGAAAAATAGTGTTTTGATTGGATAATAATATTGTTGGCTAAATCTATATTCATGTTTTGACACGGCCTCGATTTAAAATCCTAATGAATTCCATTTTAAAAATTGTAAAAAGGATTTTAAATTTTTTTGAAATTGTTGAAACTTTTAAGAAATTGTTTTGAAATAAAAATAATGTTTTATGGCTTCTAAAATTGACACTTTAATATATGTTTGATTGTTGACACGGTTTTCATTTCAAATCCAAGAGAATTTCATTTAAAATTTGTTGATAATAATCATGAGAAATTTCTTAATCTGGTCTTTGACATTCAACGAGTGAATTTTTGAGTGAAAGAGAAATTCAGATGCAGATTACACTGGTAATCTAGTTGATAGAAAAATTGCTAGTGAAACGTGATTTTTTTTGAGACATTTAGTAACTGCATCGTTTTTCAAAGAAAATATATGCATATTTTGCATTTCAAATAATTTTCAAGAAGCAGAAAATTTTCTTTTAAAACCCCCTGGAGAAAATCATTTTTGACCATATTTTCAGATTAGTCATTTTTGAAAAATTGGTTTCATAATTATTTTTGAATTTGATTTTAAATGACTATATTGACTAATCTGACTCCCTACTGTTTATCGAAAAGAAAAATAGTGATTGAAAAAGCGATGAGTGTTGATTTTGATCATATAACTCGAGAAAGTATAAATAGAAAATTTCTTTAGAAATTTAAACAAGAGTTATAAAACTTTTTGTTGGTAAAAATTCCATGATCATCTCTATATCTATCATATTTCTAACGACCATTACTCATCAAAATTCTATATAGTTTGTCGATATGTGGTACTTTAAACAGGAATCGTTCGTTTTTCATTTTTCATATTTTTTTTTTAAAAAAAAAAGGGTAATAGTAATAATAATAATAAATACCAAAGTATTCACTCTCATTTAAAAGTCCTCACGGTTATGCATGGGTGAATTACTTGGAATTTGTTATGTGCTTCCATGCTCATTTAAAAGTCCTCACGGTTATGCATGTATGGAACGCATATCAAAAGTTGATTTTTTTCTTTCTTTTAAAATAAACAAGTTGATTCTAATCCCATTTAAAAGTCCTCACGGTTATGCGTGGTTAGAAGATACTTGAATTCATTTTTTTCAAAAAATAAAATTGGAATACTACTAATCTCATTTAAAAGTCCTAACGGTTATGCATGGTTAGTAGATATTCAAATTCCTGATATAAATATGCCACAAATAGACACAACTGTAAGGTTTTATATGATGACATCATTTCCATCATCCTAAAAGTGGAATATGCGCCTAACAAAATATTTATGATTTTTGTTTGATTTTTTATCGAAATTTAATATTTATATTCAATTGAGTTTTAATGTTGAATTAATATCGATAACTTTATCTCTATTTTCTCTAACACTATTATTCTTTTGCTGATAACAAAAGAGGAGAGAAAAGTTAAGATTTTGTCTAATAAAATCAAGCAAAGGTCAAACAATTTTTTCATTTGCATATAGGCTCATTCACACATTTTATTTGTAGTCATATATGTAGGGGGAGTATCATATAGAAAGGAAGCATTCAAATAGGGGGAGCAATTGAAATTATCAAATACTTTTAATATATTCAAAATCTTAAATATATGTTTGTTATCATCAAAAGGGGGAGATTGTTGAATATGCGCTTATATGATTTTTGTTTGATGATAATAAACATATATACATTCGTTTAAATGTGTTTGATAATATACTATTTTATTTTTTCACAGATTAAATAAATATTTGCAGAATAAAATAAATAACACGAAATTTGAATTCAAACGAATATTTTATTCAAACAAATATTTATTACATCTTTGAATAGTACAATTTCAAGCTCTCACTATAACTATACAACTTTGATTACAATTACATCACATTTCACATTTACAATTCACCTCACTACATATCACTCACACTCGTATTTATCTTCAACTTCATTCCAGTTTGAATCCAGCATCTGAGCGATCTGCAAAAATATAAACTAACGCAGTAAAATTGAAAATAAAATATTTTTGCGATATAAAATAAAACGTGAATTTTGAAAATGATATTTGCCTCAGTTATTTGGGTTGTTCGTCTTCATTTATATTTGAATTCATCATATACGAACAACTTGTGACATACACAGTATATTACTGTATATGCCACAAGGCCGTGCACGCCGATATATACACTTGATTGTTTTACAGGGACAGGTAAGCACAAGGTCAAATCCGAGTTTTGAAACTGGATTCAACACAAGGCGACATGACATGAATGCTATGTTCAAACATGACACAGCCTCAAACCAGCAGTATACAAGTACAAGATCACCAAGCAAAACCAGTTCAACATGCATGAAATGAAACAACAACATGCAATACAACAATCAGATGGTCAGAGCCATAGCAAACAGAGGCATCAATATGGTAACACAATTGCAACTCGACAAACAGAAAGACCATCAGCTACATCAAAAGCAAGTGCAACACAGTTGCAAACAACAGGAATGAATATCAAGTGAATACAACATGAAGCACTGCTACTCAAGGCAACTAGAAATGAACAGTTTCAAAAATGTAAAGATCAGGAAAGTGAACAATGCTTGAAGACTGCAGCGGTCAATATAAATGCACAGTGCAAACATATGTACATCAACCCAATAGTGATCATGCAAACTGACTTGAAGATGGCCACCAACATAAGCAACAACATGAACCAACTATATGAAGTACACAATAGGCCGAGTTTCAAGACACTAAGCAGCAGCAAGCAGATGCAAGCTACAACTTCAAATGAACCAGTGACAATGCAACAATCAACTCAACTGAGTACAGAGAAATGCACAAAAGCATGATGCAAACTGAACAAATATGCAACCATACAGCAGTCATGTATGCAACAGGTTCAAGGGCAGAAGGTGGAGACAACTCAAATGAACACAATGTTCACAAATGCAAAAGAACAGTGAAGCATGTACAAACTATAGTGAATACAGACAGTAAACCAAGCTTCACAATAAACATCTCATGAATATAAGATGTCGAAGCCAGCAGTATCAATGACTATATGCACAGAAGCATAATCCAATTAAAATACCAACTGCAAATATCCAAAGCCACAGGAGAACAAGACACAATACACAAATACAAGTGCAACAACTCCAGATTTCAATAACTACAACATGAGATGCAGAAATACTTATACAGGACAAAGCATAACCGAAGTCTACTCGAGATGTACAAGATGGAATTCAACACCGTGGTGACCACGTAACAAATTCAAAGACATGGATTTGCATACACAAAACCAGTGCCGAAGTCACAATTGAACCAAGTCAGTATGTTGAAAAAGTCAGAAATGTGGTGGTAAAGAAATCAAATCAATACCGTGTGAATCAAGCTACCAAAAATACGAAATTGACAAAGTCAGTGAAATCACGAGCATTCAAGTATGATCGAATGGCCAAAGCAATATCAGTAGACAAATTCAAATTAAAATATACGACGCAAATCTAGGGTTACAAACCCTATATAAATTGACATCATCATCGGCAATTATTAGTATCGAGTTCAAGCATCAACCAGAAAAAGAAAAAGTAATAAAGTACTCACCAAAATTGAAATCGAACTCGATCAATCGAAGTAGCCGAAGCAAGGTACAAGGAGGCAGTCAATCGACAGGGCAAAGACGAAAATCACAAAATCGATCGACTAAAATAATATCGGCATCTTCGATTCTAGCCCTAATTAATTGAAGGAAGAGGAACAAACAAGAGACGAAGCCCTAATCTCATCTGAAGAACAAGCCGACATTGTCACAAAGAAAATAAAAAGATTCGGGTTAAAGAATAATATTGGGCCGGCGTGTTTTATTTTTTTCTTAAGGGTTTTTTTTATTTATATTAGGGCCATTTTATTTTAACTGTTTTAATTGTATTTTCCTGTTTTTTTTAAAACCGTTTATATTTTCTAGTCGTGTGACTAGGGGACAAGCTACGGTGTGTAGCTTGAGAATTCGCAACTCGGTAGTTGAGTTGTGGCAGGGTTTTGAGCGTAGAGTTAGATTAGTCAATAGCGGTGTATAGCGAGTTTACGTGTGTAAGCGAGGGACTATCTAATTTCTAGTAGAAACCTTGGGGGCAGCACGTAGGCAGGGTTTTGCCGAAGCTGGGTAAATTCTGTGTTGTTCTGTTTTATTCTGTTATTTATATTCTGCTATATCTGTGCTGCTATTCTGTGATCAGAATTGAAATTAATTTACAAGCTTCCGCGATTAATTTTTAATAATTTACACTATCACCCTATTCACCCCCCCTCTAGGGTGAAATCGATCCTACAAGTGGTATCGGAGCTAGGAACAAAAGCCATTTTCGTTTTAAAATTTTGATTTTACAAAAACCAATTTTTAATTTAAAAATTAGTATTTCAAAAATCAATTTTTGTTTAAAAATTCGTGTTTCAAAAAAATCAATTTTTGTTTTAAAAATTCGTGTTTCAAAAATCGGTTTTTGTTTTTAAAAAATTTGAATTTTTTTTTAAAATGGCTTCTTTTAATAATGCTTTTGCAGAAGGACAATCCATAGTTAGACCACCAATGTTCAATGGTGAATATGCTTACTGGAAAAATAGAATGCAAATTTTTCTGAAAACCATTGACGCTTGGAATATTGTTGAGACAGGTTATAGTATACCAACTATAACTGTAGATAATCAGGAAATAGAGAAACCAAAGGAACAATGGACAGAACTAGAAAATAAATTACAGAATACTAATGCCAAAGCTATGAATTCTATTATCTGTCCATTGGATCAATTTGAATTTAATCGTGTCTCACATTGTCTAACTGCGCAGGAAATATGGCACATACTAGAAGTGACTCACGAAGGAACATCTCAAGTCAAAGAATCTCGCCTTGCAATGCTAAGCAGCGAATAC
The DNA here is from genome assembly GCA_030765085.1 of Allium cepa. Lineage (NCBI taxonomy): Eukaryota > Viridiplantae > Streptophyta > Magnoliopsida > Asparagales > Amaryllidaceae > Allium > Allium cepa. The sequence continues at coordinate 570,085,907 of CM060937.1, read as the reverse complement.
GAGAACTTCAAAATGGCGAAGGAAGAAAATGTCAAAGAGATGTACGGACGACTCTCCAATATCGTATACAAATCAAAAGCTCTCGGAAAAACATACACCGAATTAGAAATAGTCCGGAAAATCCTCAGAGTCCTTCCATGAAGCTTTGAAGCAAAAGTAACTGCCATACAAGAATCGAAAGATTTAAAACAACTTAAAGTTGAGGAACTCATCGGAAATCTCACTACTTATGAGCTTGAAATGAAATTCAAAGAAGAGCGTGAAGGAGGTGACACTCAAAAGAAATCAATAGCTCTCAAAGGAACAACCGAAAGTGATGATGATAACGATGAAGATGATGGAGCAGCAGAATTGGAGCTGTTAATAAGGAAATTCAAAAAATGGAATCAAAAACATGGAAATTCAGCTCGAATTCAAAAAGCAAAAAGCAGAATAGCCAAAGCACTAGACTACTCAGAAGAACAAAAGTTTATTTGTTATAATTGCAACAAACCCGGCCATATCAAGCCCGATTGTCCACAAATTAAATCCAGCCATGGAAAGAAACAGAAAAGTTTTGCAGCCACTTGGGATGAAATAGACGAGAATGATCAAAGCACTTGCAGTGAAAGCGAAAAGGCAGAATTTTGCCTTCGAGGTGATACAACTGACAGTGACGATGACGAGCCAAGTGAGGTATCAAAACTTACCCATTCTGAGTTGCTTATATATTTTCATGAAGTAAACGGTTGTTTTGAATGACTTAGGGAAAAATACGCCAAACTTGAATCTCAAAAAGATACTTTGATAGAATGTAATAAACAACTTGATCAATTAGTTAAAACCTATCAAAGTAGGATCCCTAAGTGTGATAAGTGTCCAACATTTGATGAGGAAATTAAAAAATCAGAAATTAAAATAAAATCGCTTGAAAATGAAATTCTGATTTTAAAGGAGAATGAAAATACTAGGAGAGAGAATTCTATTAAAAAGTGCACACAGTTGTTAAACGAAAATGAATCTCTCAAATCAAAAGTCCAACAATTGTCTACGACTTTAGATAAATTTTCAAAAAGTGAAAAATCGTTGAATATGCTATTAGGAAAGCAAACTGTTAATACGGTTAGACAAGGACTTGGATTTAATAATTCAAAAATTGTTGAAAACAAGATTAATCAAGTTAATTCTATGTGCACAATTTGTAGAAAATTTGGACACGATCATAATAATTGTTGGTATAGACCCAAACATGTGAAAACTATACCGATTTGGGTTCCAAAAGGCACAAATATAAAATCTCTCAAAGTTAAACAAATTTGGGTGCCAAAGGGAACAATTATAAATAGTTTTGGGTCGACACAAAATTATTTTTCAAAATTTTCTGCCACTAACAACCATGGACCTATAAAAACAAATAGGTCACATAAATCCTTTTCCGTGTAGGTGTGGTGGCAGGCTAAGGAACAACAATAGTGTTCTCTGGATTTTGGCTGTTTCAGAAACACAACGGGCGACAAAGCTAAGTTCCTTAGCCTAGTATAAGGGTGACAGAATCACAATGAACAACGACGAGAAATATCGTAAAGGTAAAGACAGGTAAAAGTATATTTATTTGTACGATATATTAAATGTGATAATCTGTACCATTTTCTGAATAAAATCAGCCAATTATGCGATGATGATATGATGATGATTTAATGATGATTTTGATTCTGACTTTATTCAAAATTGTTAGCCATTTATATTCTTATGCCAAAAACACTATAAAATTCTCTAGAATTACTTGATATATAAGTTTGAGAGAAAAATAGTGTTTTGATTGGATAATAATATTGTTGGCTAAATCTATATTCATGTTTTGACACGGCCTCGATTTAAAATCCTAATGAATTCCATTTTAAAAATTGTAAAAAGGATTTTAAATTTTTTTGAAATTGTTGAAACTTTTAAGAAATTGTTTTGAAATAAAAATAATGTTTTATGGCTTCTAAAATTGACACTTTAATATATGTTTGATTGTTGACACGGTTTTCATTTCAAATCCAAGAGAATTTCATTTAAAATTTGTTGATAATAATCATGAGAAATTTCTTAATCTGGTCTTTGACATTCAACGAGTGAATTTTTGAGCGAAAGAGAAATTCAGATGCAGATTACACTGGTAATCTAGTTGATAGAAAAATTGCTAGTGAAACGTGATTTTTTTTGAGACATTTAGTAACTGCATCGTTTTTCAAAGAAAATATATGCATATTTTGCATTTCAAATAATTTTCAAGAAGCAGAAAATTTTCTTTTAAAACCCCCTGGAGAAAATCATTTTTGACCATATTTTCAGATTAGTCATTTTTGAAAAATTGGTTTCATAATTATTTTTGAATTTGATTTTAAATGACTATATTGACTAATCTGACTCCCTACTGTTTATCGAAAAGAAAAATAGTGATTGAAAAAGCGATGAGTGTTGATTTTGATCATATAACTCGAGAAAGTATAAATAGAAAATTTCTTTAGAAATTTAAACAAGAGTTATAAAACTTTTTGTTGGTAAAAATTCCATGATCATCTCTATATCTATCATATTTCTAACGACCATTACTCATCAAAATTCTATATAGTTTGTCGATATGTGGTACTTTAAACAGGAATCGTTCGTTTTTCATTTTTCATATTTTTTTTTAAAAAAAAAAGGGTAATAGTAATAATAATAATAAATACCAAAGTATTCACTCTCATTTAAAAGTCCTCACGGTTATGCATGGGTGAATTACTTGGAATTTGTTATGTGCTTCCATGCTCATTTAAAAGTCCTCACGGTTATGCATGTATGGAACGCATATCAAAAGTTGATTTTTTTCTTTCTTTTAAAATAAACAAGTTGATTCTAATCCCATTTAAAAGTCCTCACGGTTATGCGTGGTTAGAAGATACTTGAATTCATTTTTTTCAAAAAATAAAATTGGAATACTACTAATCTCATTTAAAAGTCCTAACGGTTATGCATGGTTAGTAGATATTCAAATTCCTGATATAAATATGCCACAAATAGACACAACTGTAAGGTTTTATATGATGACATCATTTCCATCATCCTAAAAGTGGAATATGCGCCTAACAAAATATTTATGATTTTTGTTTGATTTTTTATCGAAATTTAATATTTATATTCAATTGAGTTTTAATGTTGAATTAATATCGATAACTTTATCTCTATTTTCTCTAACACTATTATTCTTTTGCTGATAACAAAAGAGGAGAGAAAAGTTAAGATTTTGTCTAATAAAATCAAGCAAAGGTCAAACAATTTTTTCATTTGCATATAGGCTCATTCACACATTTTATTTGTAGTCATATATGTAGGGGGAGTATCATATAGAAAGGAAGCATTCAAATAGGGGAAGCAATTGAAATTATCAAATACTTTTAATATATTCAAAATCTTAAATATATGTTTGTTATCATCAAAAGGGGGAGATTGTTGAATATGCGCTTATATGATTTTTGTTTGATGATAATAAACATATATACATTCGTTTAAATGTGTTTGATAATATACTATTTTATTTTTTCACAGATTAAATAAATATTTGCAGAATAAAATAAATAACACGAAATTTGAATTCAAACGAATATTTTATTCAAACAAATATTTATTACATCTTTGAATAGTACAATTTCAAGCTCTCACTATAACTATACAACTTTGATTACAATTACATCACATTTCACATTTACAATTCACCTCACTACATATCACTCACACTCGTATTTATCTTCAACTTCATTCCAGTTTGAATCCAGCATCTGAGCGATCTGCAAAAATATAAACTAACGCAGTAAAATTGAAAATAAAATATTTTTGCGATATAAAATAAAACGTGAATTTTGAAAATGATATTTGCCTCAGTTATTTGGGTTGTTCGTCTTCATTTATATTTGAATTCATCATATACGAACAACTTGTGACATACACAGTATATTACTGTATATGCCACAAGGCCGTGCACGCCGATATATACACTTGATTGTTTTACAGGGACAGGTAAGCACAAGGTCAAATCCGAGTTTTGAAACTGGATTCAACACAAGGCGACATGACATGAATGCTATGTTCAAACATGACACAGCCTCAAACCAGCAGTATACAAGTACAAGATCACCAAGCAAAACCAGTTCAACATGCATGAAATGAAACAACAACATGCAATACAACAATCAGATGGTCAGAGCCATAGCAAACAGAGGCATCAATATGGTAACACAATTGCAACTCGACAAACAGAAAGACCATCAGCTACATCAAAAGCAAGTGCAACACAGTTGCAAACAACAGGAATGAATATCAAGTGAATACAACATGAAGCACTGCTACTCAAGGCAACTAGAAATGAACAGTTTCAAAAATGTAAAGATCAGGAAAGTGAACAATGCTTGAAGACTGCAGCGGTCAATATAAATGCACAGTGCAAACATATGTACATCAACCCAATAGTGATCATGCAAACTGACTTGAAGATGGCCACCAACATAAGCAACAACATGAACCAACTATATGAAGTACACAATAGGCCGAGTTTCAAGACACTAAGCAGCAGCAAGCAGATGCAAGCTACAACTTCAAATGAACCAGTGACAATGCAACAATCAACTCAACTGAGTACAGAGAAATGCACAAAAGCATGATGCAAACTGAACAAATATGCAACCATACAGCAGTCATGTATGCAACAGGTTCAAGGGCAGAAGGTGGAGACAACTCAAATGAACACAATGTTCACAAATGCAAAAGAACAGTGAAGCATGTACAAACTATAGTGAATACAGACAGTAAACCAAGCTTCACAATAAACATCTCATGAATATAAGATGTCGAAGCCAGCAGTATCAATGACTATATGCACAGAAGCATAATCCAATTAAAATACCAACTGCAAATATCCAAAGCCACAGGAGAACAAGACACAATACACAAATACAAGTGCAACAACTCCAGATTTCAATAACTACAACATGAGATGCAGAAATACTTATACAGGACAAAGCATAACCGAAGTCTACTCGAGATGTACAAGATGGAATTCAACACCGTGGTGACCACGTAACAAATTCAAAGACATGGATTTGCATACACAAAACCAGTGCCGAAGTCACAATTGAACCAAGTCAGTATGTTGAAAAAGTCAGAAATGTGGTGGTAAAGAAATCAAATCAATACCGTGTGAATCAAGCTACCAAAAATACGAAATTGACAAAGTCAGTGAAATCACGAGCATTCAAGTATGATCGAATGGCCAAAGCAATATCAGTAGACAAATTCAAATTAAAATATACGACGCAAATCTAGGGTTACAAACCCTATATAAATTGACATCATCATCGGCAATTATTAGTATCGAGTTCAAGCATCAACCAGAAAAAGAAAAAGTAATAAAGTACTCACCAAAATTGAAATCGAACTCGATCAATCGAAGTAGCCGAAGCAAGGTACAAGGAGGCAGTCAATCGACAGGGCAAAGACGAAAATCACAAAATCGATCGACTAAAATAATATCGGCATCTTCGATTCTAGCCCTAATTAATTGAAGGAAGAGGAACAAACAAGAGACGAAGCCCTAATCTCATCTGAAGAACAAGCCGACATTGTCACAAAGAAAATAAAAAGATTCGGGTTAAAGAATAATATTGGGCCGGCGTGTTTTATTTTTTTCTTAAGGGTTTTTTTATTTATATTAGGGCCATTTTATTTTAACTGTTTTAATTGTATTTTCCTGTTTTTTTTAAAACCGTTTATATTTTCTAGTCGTGTGACTAGGGGACAAGCTACGGTGTGTAGCTTGAGAATTCGCAACTCGGTAGTTGAGTTGTGGCAGGGTTTTGAGCGTAGAGTTAGATTAGTCAATAGCGGTGTATAGCGAGTTTACGTGTGTAAGCGAGGGACTATCTAATTTCTAGTAGAAACCTTGGGGGCAGCACGTAGGCAGGGTTTTGCCGAAGCTGGGTAAATTCTGTGTTGTTCTGTTTTATTCTGTTATTTATATTCTGCTATATCTGTGCTGCTATTCTGTGATCAGAATTGAAATTAATTTACAAGCTTCCGCGATTAATTTTTAATAATTTACACTATCACCCTATTCACCCCCCCCTCTAGGGTGAAATCGATCCTACAGCTGGTTATGCTTAAGGATTTCATATGCATGTGTAATGTTTAACACGAATCAGCATCCCACTGGCTGGGCCAATGATCAAACAGTTAAAACTTACAGAGAATCACAAACACGTACATAGTGACCAAATTACCCTTGCAAACAAAGAGAAAGAGCAAAATACTATCAGAGCCAGGTTTCGATCTTGGGACCTGTGGGTTATGGCCCACCACGCTTCCGCTGCGCCACTCTGATTGACAATTAAATTTAAGAATTGCAATCTTTAGAATAATATGCAAGCTGATTCTAAATTCTATCCCAAAGCAGATCATCTTGTACTGCACAGTGTAGAAGATATTTCTTCCACAAATTCACTAAATTGTATTATCCATATATTAATTGTATGCCTCCTCATATCATTACCTGCAGCCAAATCAGTCCGAGTTTGATATGTCAATATATCTCCTACATATGTGTGTTTTAAAAGTGTTCAGAAAATACTTATAAATATTTTAAGTTCTTAAAGACTTATGTGTGTCATTATAGTGATAGTTTACACTGATCTAAGATACACAGATAAACAGTATACGATGGTCAAGTAAATATTTTTAGTATTTCTCTTTTCTCATTTGTATCTCCAAAATCAACCTAGTATCGCCAGTGGCACTACAAATTCTTAGTAAGATATGTCAGGAATATTACTATTTTTAAGCATTGTTACCCTCAAAATCACTATAAGCTTTTTACTGTGTTTTTTTCTGGTGCCTTTTTTTTGTTATTGTATCCAGTGTCAGCAAGCGTACATATATTGTTGTATTTCTAATACCGATCCCATATATGCCTTCATAAGCAATGCCTGCCTGGTTATACTGGAGAAAGGATTTTATTGCGATTTATTGTTACCTATGTTAACAAGTGAATAAGGATTTTATTGCGATTTATTGTTACCTATGTTAACAAGTGAATGTGATTATCCGCTAAATCATTTTTCTGATATATGAAATCCTGTTTAGTTGATTCCTTATGTTTCACTTTTTACAAGTCCACCCCTTTTGTAGTACATGTAGCATTTCAGATTTGCATGCTTCATTTTATAGTACATGTATCACTTTTGTCAATTTATGGCACGGTTTACTTTGCTTTGTTGGTTTATTATTTTTGCATGTACAATGTTATTCTTTAATCACATAGACATCGACTATAAATGCTTAGAAGCTACACATGGAGCACTATGTGGAATTACACTAGTAAGCCAAATTTTCTTACCCACAAAAATGGGCCTGTGTTAGGACTTATGTACAACCACTAGATCCATGAGACAAATGAAATAATGAATCAGAATTGTGAATGCCGATTTAGTACTTTGATGCAGTTGATTTATTTAATACCTATGTGTTATATTATACAAGTTCTGTTTCTTTGGCCTTTGTTAACGGGTTCCTTGCTTATTCTCTCGTTGATGTATTTTCCACAAACTCGTATGTTTTGTTATCTACCTCTGTTTATTCATACGAATGGATAATGATAGCCGGTTAAAAGTTCAATTTGGCATTGTTATTGTAATCTGTCACTGGGTTGCAGCTTAAAATATAACGTTTCTGAATAACACAAAGCTAATAAAACTGGAAAAGTATATCATCAAAATAACAAATGATTTAGTCTTCAAATGTTGATAAAGTTGTATGAATCTTATGTCAATAGGCTTTTTTTTAAGTATTCATGAAGATGGATGAACTTCTTGCCACCCATGATTCATTGATTTATAAATTAATCTGTTAGGTTGTTGTTAGTTGATTTATTTATGCAATAGCTTTATTTTAAATAGCTTTGGATTGAAAATTTGAAATAGCTCATTTTAACCAACATTTTCAAATTAACCTCAAATAACTTTTTTTAAAGATTAAAAGGGTAACATAATTTAATTTTAATACGTTATTAGATGGTAGATAATATGACAAAAAAAGAAGACGATAGGAAGCGGATGAGAAATAGAAACCGGTGCTTATAATAGAAGGGTGAAACAACATCAAGTTGCAATATCTACTATTAGAATTTTGGCGACATTATATGAAGAATTGAAGAGGTCGGAAGTAGCATAATAACGGTGAAAAACGCTTTACAAATCGAAGCTACGAGGAGGAAGATATGACGAAGAAGATGGAGTATTGCTGGAGCAACATGTGACCGACGTCTGTCAAGATGTCTCAAAGTGGCAGACGTCTGAGCTCAGGGTTTTGTAACCTTAGATTTGTGATAGACGTCTGTCATCTTATGAAAAATGCCTGAGAGCAGGGAAACTTGTCTTTCGAATCTTCTTACGGACACCTGTCATCTTAGGACATATGTCTAAGCCGATGTGTGCTGCATATCTTGTCTATGCCTATTGGAATGATTTGTGAAGGCTTTAAAGAACATTTTGGGAATTTGCTAGGTTTTCTACTCTCCTATATAAGCTATTTTTTAGGATTCAAAGAAAATAGACCAAGGGTATTATGCACCATTAGTTAGGGTTTAACAAAACCTAGTTTTCTTCAAAAATTTCTCTACAAATCTATCCTGTTTGAGTATTAATCATTATAACCAATATTTTGTACTATTCTAATTGGTACTAATAAAGCCTCTTCCACAAAGTGGATGTACACTAACAAGACGTTAGTGTAACAACTATAAATCGGTGTGTGATTTATTTTATCGTTACTGCTTTGTTTCTTTATTGCTTGTTTGGTGATTATGATTGTTTTTGGATTGGATTGAAATTTGAATTGAGATATTGATTGGTTGTTTTTGTACTTCTTACCACAATCTTATTTTCCGCTATGTTTTGGGGTTTTGATTTGAGTGGTCTTGAGTTAGAATTTCTACAACATTTGGTATCGGAGCTTTGGAGTTAGTAGGTGGTTGTAGAAATGCCAGAATCGGATAATACATCGGGTAGTCCATAAATGGTTAGTCCAAGTGGTGTAGCGCTGTATGTACGTGGATCGTACGCAGCTTCAGGATCACAATTGATTATTAACAAGTGGAATGACGATAATGATTTTGAAAAATAACAATGGAAGATGAAAGCGGTTCTTAAGCGGAATCGAGTGCATCGGGTAGTTTTTGATACATATTTGCTGCCGGCGGACATATCAGATGTTGAGAGAGAGGAAATGGAAGACTGAGAATTCACTGTACTTCAACTTGCTATGGAGGAGAATGTTATCTCCGAAATTAGCGGTGAGACTACTTCTAAGGGTATATGGGGCAAATTAGAGGAGTTGTATATAAAGAAGTCACTAACTAATTGTTTGATTTTATTGCGAACGTTCTTCACCTATAAGATGGAGGGTCCTTTGCTAAAGGCGTACTTGAATCTCTTTGATGATTTGCTAATGAAGAAGGCGATAGATTTGAATATTGAGGAAGAACAGAAGGCAATGATATTATTGTGTTCGTTGCCGGACCCCGTTATATGGTTTTCTCAAATAGTTTGATCTATAGCTAGGATACTTTAACTCTTGATGATGTCAAAATGTGTCTTCTTAGAAAGGAGTTGAGCGATCAAATGAAGGGGTTAGGTGATAGAAGTAGTAGTGCTAGTAGTGGTCATAGTTTGTTTGTGGAAAAGGAGAGATATGGGAAGAAAACGAATCAGGGGTGTTCTAAATCATGAAAGCCCAAATGGAGAGGAAAGTCGAAGGAAAGAAATGACAAGTGCTTTATTTGTAAGAAAATGATCATTGGAACAATGAGCGTCCGGACAAGGAGAAGACAAATAAGGAAGTATCATCTTCATCCATGGTGGTGGAGAGTGAAGTTGGTGGGGGAGACGTAGATGTTTTGACAGCCATAGCATCGGATGTTTTGGGCAGCGAATGGGTGTTCGATTCGGGGCATCTTATCATATGATGCCGTATAGGAATTGCGACAAAGAATGAAATTCAATTGTTATGGGTAATGGTATTATTTGCAAGTCGAAGGGCATTGGTTTCATGCAAATTCGGATGTTTGACGGAGTGGTTCATACTCTCACTAACGTACGCTATGTTCTGAGACTTCGGAAGTCTCTTTATCTTTTTTGGGCAGCTGGATTCTTTAAAATGTAGGATCACTATTGAGGGTGATAGCTTGCAGATTTCGAAGGATGCGCTTGTGGTGACAAAGGTGCTAGGACTCGTGGGACTTATTTGCTTCAAGGAGTGACTAAACAAAATTTTAGAATTCATTAATCATTTTTTATTATGATAATTTAAAGTAATTAATCATTTTAACTAATGATTTTGAAATTTATTAACCAATTTAATTAATGATGTTTAAAATTGGTTTATCTTTTGATTTAAATGTGATTGGATTTAATTAATCATTTTAACTGATGATTATTTGAATTTATTTAATTATTTTAATTAATGATATTTGAAATTAACAATAATTTTGATTAATGATATTTAAAAGTAATCAATCATTTTAATTAATGATATTTGATTTTAATAAATCATCCTTATTTCTGATATTTGAATGTAATTAATCAATTAATGATTTTTGAAATTTATTAATCTATTTGATGAATGAGATTTGAATTTAATTAAGTCATAATAATTAACGATTTGAACTTTACTTAATCATTTTATTAAATGATTGTTTTAAATTTAATTAATTGTCTTAACTAATGATTTTTGAAGTTTAGTTAATCATTTAATTATTAATGGTTTATAGTTAATCAATCATTTTAACAAATGATGTTTTAATTTATAATTTTAGCTAATGATGTTTGAACTTAATTAATCCGATTAATTAACAATTATTGGAAATTAATTAATTTTTTTAATTAATGGCATTCAAAAATTATTTAATCATTTTAATTGATGATGGTTGGAATTAATCTTTCATTCTAATTAATGATCCTTTGGATTTAATAAGCCTTTTTAATTAATGATATTTAAAGTTAATAAATTGATTTAATAAAAAGCGATTAAAGTAAATTAACTAATATAATAAAAGTTTTTTAAGTTAATTAACTTATCTAGTGTTTTTAAAGTCAATAAACTTATTTAATAAATATTTTAAAGCTAGTTTACCGATGATATAAAAGTGTTTGGTAATAATTAACTACTTTATTAGAGATAATGATTTTTTTATTTAAAAGAGATTACTAATGTGACTGATTATCTTTATGGATAATTAATATCGTTTTAAATTTAAAGGTATTTATATTGTTTTATTATATTTTGGGATAATAAATATTGTTTTAAAAATAATGGTTTATATATGAGAAAAATTCCTTTAAAAGGAATTATTTATAATAAAGCTAAGTGTAAATTGTTTGGGGTTTATAGTAAATAATGTTTTAATGACATTTGTTTTTGACCCTTGTTTAATAAACTTAGTATTATAAAAATTTCTTTTGAAAGAACCCTTTAAAAGGTATTTCTAAAAGTGTTTTACCAATATTGTAATATGGAAATCAAGTATAAGTTCAGTTTTTTGAAAAGTTCGATTCGGTTATGGAAAAGTAATTTCGTAACCATATCGCTTATATGGAAAGGATCCAATCATAGTTTTAACGCTAAACGTTGAGGCTTGGACTTCTTTCTATCTTGAAGGTTAAAAATGTCGTCAAGGCAATGCCTAAAGGTAACACTACCTCAACTTGACTGGCTTCATTTTCAATCGAGGGATAGCACTTGTTTGGAATCAACGAGTAGTATTGGATATATGATATTTACTTTCCATATACGATCATTTTAATTATCCCCAATAGTTGATTTATTAATTATCGGATTCAGTTTTCTTCATGGTGTATCGTCACCTTAAAAACGATTTGCTGCCCCGAGCTTTGTTATCCTTTGTTGGAAATGACTAAATCATAGCGCGTGTTTTTGGGGGCCAAGTTACGTGGGGTTGCTTCCATTAGGGTATTTTCACATCCCATCTAGATTTAGTGTACCGTCACCTTAAATCGGTTAAGATTTGGATGTGAAATATTTGGATTCTCGGTAAGATTTGGCGGGGTCCGGCTTGGAGTTCGCAGGGATTCAAGTATTTTTCCAGAGGTATACTTCTTTTAAGGAGGATGTACCCAATTAGTCATTTGTAGGGAATTTTCCTTTCCTTATTTAATTCGAACTTGTGAATCTATTTTTCTTTAATTGCAATGGGAAGAGTCAACCCTCTTCGCAGTGTTTAAATATTGGTTTTTATCTACTCTATCAAGTTTGGACTATTACCTTAATTTTTTCCATTCTATCAACTTTGGATTTTGCTAGGATTATTTTCATTCTTTCAAGTTTGGTTTTTAATACTGTTTATGCCCATTCTTATTTGGATTTTTTTCTTGATGTTTTTCTATACTCTCGCCTTTATGGATGTTATTCTTATGAGGAGTAAACCCATTTTTCATTAGCGGCGTGGTCTCATGGAACTTTAATATGTTTCCCACTATTTGAGTTATCTCACGCCGGTATTTCCAGACTGATTCCAGTTTTATTTTACTATAACATTTGGGTCAGATCGATTATTTTTCTAGGTTGTCTTTCGTGTTATGGAGATCTTAGAGAAGAGCTGTAGGATCACCTATCGTATTTTTTTTATTTTCCATTGTATTATATTATATCCATATCAACAATTGTAAGGTCAGGATTTTATAACTATTCAACTGATAACGTTTGTTTTTAACTCTAATGTACTCTGTATTTTAGAGTGGTGGTTTTATTGTCCTCATTATATTATGGTTGTCGATTTCACTGTGAGATTCTATTTTTTTGTTCTATATTCTTTTCTTTTTATTTACCCTAATGATCTGCCCTTTTGTCGATTGGATGCTCGACAATTGAACACATCGGTGGTATTCGATGTCAACTTTTGATGGTCAAAAAGGCTGGTTGTTACATCATATATGTACATAACATCACACAAAAGTAACCATGTGCATGTACAATTAGAAAGTATACCATGCACTAATCAATCAGTTATGAACCATGTCATATATGAATTCAAGTTAAGTATACTTTATATTTATAATCAATCGTGAACCATGTCAAGCAATCATTTCTCATCCATTCAATCATTACCCAATCTCTTGTTTTAGGATTTCATCATTAAGTTATCATTAACTTACTTAGTGACTACCTCCCTAGGCATATCTATCACTAAATCATCTTTTCTCGAACAATGTCATCTAATGAAATGGCCACTCATTCCACCAATGGGAGCCACCCTGACTGTCCTAAGAGGTTGAATGTAAGCATCTTGAATATATTCTGACAAGCGTCCTTACTAAGCATGAATAACCCCTCTTAGTCCCTGAACCGCTATCGTTTACATTCTGATTTATTCATTTTAGTTGTAACACCACGCTGATGTTTTGGCTTCCTGCCTTAACTCCTCTTTAGAGTTTATAAATCTATTAAGATTAAACATTATCGTGACACCCTGCCATATACCATATGACTTTAGACTAATAATCAAGGCACCCTATATATTTTTGTTCAATTTGGTTACGATTCATTTCCAATGCAAATATTACAATTCAATCATATAAACTACACTATGATTAATATATTCATCATGTTAAACTATATTCGTTTCAATTTTATTATCAAAATGATAGCCTAGGGTCTTTCACTATATCCAATTCATGTAAACCATCAATTAGAATCATCAAATTAGTTTTTAATTCATATTTCAATTACTAAATAAATCTATAAAGAAAATTTAACTCATATATATTGACTTAACCATTTTATAGATAATCTCACTCACCTATTGCTTTGACAGATTTTGTTTTTTTACAGAACTTTCAAATTTCTTCTTTTATTTTAACTTGATTTAGCACCCATCTCCTTCTATTTGATTTGTTAAGGTTTGGAGTTGATTCCCTTCTCTTTTCTATTTGTTTTGTAATTTTATTTAGAGGTTTTGTTTTAGAATTGAAGAAAAAGAAAAAGAACAGGTTATGAATTATAGTTGAGTGTTGGTTATAGAATGAGGAGGAATGAAGAATGAGTGAATTAAGGTCACAAACTTCTTTTATACATGCACAAATCCATAAATTCTCCCTCGGCCCACTTGGGCTAACCTATTTCGCCTCAAAATGCATGATACGATAAAAAATCCTTATCTTCTTTATTTGGTGTCCATTTTTGATATTTTTATATCAGTTTGGGTTAGAAAAATCCACTTGATGCAATGGACAATCCAGATTTATCAAATTCCTTCATTTGTAAAAATTCAGTTTTTTTAGTTTTATGTAAAATTACCAAAATATTTTTTTAATTAATTATTTGCGTTTATTAAAAATTTGGGATGTTATAGTTATTATCGGAAAAGCCAACCTCTTCCATTCACATGGTGTCATTAGCTCTTTGAAAGAAGCCAGACAAAGATGAGGTGGGCTATTTTTGTAATTCCTTCCACATAGGACGGTGCCTCTCCCCAGAACATAGAGCGACCCTAAACTATTCTTGTATACTTCTCTTACACGGGCTAACCTTTTATTGAAGCGACTGACACAGGAGCAGAGTGACTCATTCAACCTTGTCTTATGTTGCATAACTCGTTTGCCATCATAATTATGGTTCAGGAGGCGAAGAAGCGAGTCTTGAAATCCGTACATAACTGGGGCTAGGAGTGAATATTGCCCGCTTGAAGATGTAAAAACCAACATGAGGCTGGCCTGGTCAAAGTGAATGGAAATAGAATGCACTTTAGATTATCAATGAGCCGACCGACTCGGGTGATGGAATTGAAAGCCGTGATTGGTCAGATGGGTTAGTACTTCCATCGTGTTTTTTGACGGAAGGTAGGACTTGCCTCCAGTGAATGTATGCGTTGAAAATAACTTTGGTGAAGGATTCTCCGTTCTCATCATCAAACAAACCCTCATCGTTAGTGTTCAATGTCTTGATCCTCTTCTGTCTTAGAGATGCCATTTCTTCTCGAAGGCCCCCTCTGCATGATGCAAGCGACATTGACCTCTTACCGTGGAAGGACTCTTATGTCTCGTGGGTGAAGGAGATTGATGGCGCTTATATGGTGATGGGGAATAGTAATGACGAACATGGGTAAGTGACATGTTCATATTGATAAAGGGCGACATAGAATGCTGATCCCGCCTTTCATGGGATCTGGGCCTACTGACCTCCCTTTAGGGCGAGAGTGGACTGAGAGCTCTCTACGCTCATGGTTTTTGCCTTTTTCGTCGTCGCTTAGACGGTCGAAGCATAGTCATGCCCTTATATTTGTTGCCTAAGGCGGTTAAATGTAGAGTGTCTTTCTATGGAGAGGGAGCGACAAGTTGGCTGCTCCTTGGTGTAATGTTGGTTCAAGTATAGGAAAATCATAAGCAAAGTATTACTCATGAACGATATGTTGATCTCTGTTATGGGAAAGAGTGACCCCAACAGGGGTTTCCAGTACAACCCTCTTATGGGCATCATGCATTATGTAAATGCGCTGGGGATAATGGGCTGGATGGGAGTTCCGTCCATCGTTGTTGGGACCACCCGATTGTAGTTGACAGCGTCTTGATCGTCCACTCTGGCCCTAAGTTCATTCAAATCGCGGGCAATCTACCTAATGCTAGTCAAGCCATTGATCAAGCCAAACCACACGTCATTGCTCAAGCCCGAAATGGGACTTATAGTGTGATGACCCGGAATTTCTAACCATTTAAATTTGAATAGTTAATTGATTTTAAAATATTTAAAAGTTAATTTTAACTTGAATTCAAGATATCAATATTTGCTTGATAATTAAATCACTGAATTATATAGTTTAAATGTTGAAATTAATAATTGAAATTGGGTAACTTGCTGAATCTGAGATTCTAAGCCTGTTTAAAATAATTTGAAGGCTTATAAAATTTATAATGATAATACTGAAGTTAATAGAATTGTTGAAATTTAAACTAAAGGTGATTTGTTCAATTTTAATAATATATCGTTTGAATCGATATTTAAAAACAGCCTTCCGAGGCACAGTCTCGGAATTCGACGAAACCAGTTCCATTGGATCCGTAGTAGTCATTTATTATTGGATTTCAATTTTCGTAGCAATCGGAGTTGTCGTTTGACCCTGGCAGCTCAAAACGCTTACCAATATTTAATCAATTTAATTTAAAATTGATCGTTTTCTTCTGTAACTCACGCATATGATTAAATTAGCTTTCGAAACACGTTCCATTGTGTTCGGAATGCGGGTAAGACCTTATAAATGCCTAGCGGCACTCTTTAAGAGGAGTTTAAAATTGTAAATGGCATTCAACGGGGCATCTTGAAAGCTCTATATATATAAAAAAAACTAAAAATATAAAAAAATATAAAATAAATACTCGTGCTCAACAAGCCATCTCCAACCCTATAACTTACCCGTCCCTTCTATAACCTTCAACTGCAGATCATACTTAAAAAAAAACAAGAGGGCAATCATGTCGAACCGAAAGAAAACGCAAAGAAAAAAAATCTTCTTGAACGAATTCAATTCGGCAATATATAAAAAATGTAGGGGCCGAAGCCTTCACTTTCTAAATCGAGTAGAATTCAAGATCGAGAGGGGGATTTCGCCGTCATGTTGTGCTCGAGCGAGTTCGAGGGACGCGTGGAGGAACATCGCGACCGGAGTGAGTCGTGATTGAAGCTAGGGTTTGTTGGCTCGTCGTAATGCGGCGTCGTGTGTTGTCGCAGCCAAGGATGTGGGGCAATAGGAACTCGCGGGTGGATAGCGATGTCGTCTTGGTTGATCGAAGGATGGTGGCAGCTCGGTTTGGGGGTTGGGCTAAGGTGCGATTAGGGTTTTGGTTGTGATGATGGAGAGGCTCGGCAGCGGTGACGGCGCGACCGTGAGGAGGAAGCTCGAGTTAGGGTTCTGGAAGAATTTGCGCTGAGATTTTTGTATTATTACTTTCAATTTTGATTTATTTAAAATAATACATATAGGAAATTTTAAGTGAAAGCAGAGAGAATTTGCAGTAAAATGAAAAACCCATCCTAGTTTTAATTGTGTATATATATATGTAGATGTATTTGTAAGCGGAAGAAAATATAATAAATAAACAAGTTTAAATAGGAAACTTTTGTCGGAGAAACATTATTTGTACAGAAAGATTTGAAAAAAAAGAGAGAGAAAATATAGAAATTTTGAATGTTGAGTTTATATAAAATCGGAGTTGGGCATCTCTATGGATTTTTCATAATATTTATGCAGTTTGAAATGAAAATAAATAAATAAATATACATATTTTTGAACCTATTGGATATTTTAGAATAATGTTTTATAGTGGTTAACTTATTTGAAATTAACTTATTTAATTATTTTAAATTACTACGAGGTTATTCAAAAGGAAATTAGTTAAAATTCAATTATTCCTTAAAATTCAAATCATAAGATAAATTAAATAAGTGAATGATAATAAATTGCTTGATTTAAAACTCAAGTGTTAATAAATTTATATAATATTTATGCAAGGTCCGAATCCTGATGGAAACAAGCTGGGTTGCAGTGAATTGCAAAAAAAAAAACAAAGGTGAGTAAATCTTACTCTGTTGGATTTCTATTTAAATTTAAATGGTTAAATTTAAATATTTGGTAGAATGATTGAATTTATTTGATATGCACTGTGAATTGATGATCTGGTGATTTTGGTATGGATGGTTCTCGAGTTAATGGTTGCTTAACTCGAAGTATTGGGAATTTTAAGAGGTTTTAAACTTAAAACAACAAATAAGAAAAATTTTCCGTTTAAAAGTTATTAACGGCTTAATGATTTGTGATACATTAAAATAGTAGGATAATTAAAATGGATAATTAATTAATTTAATTAATTAATGATTTGGGTTATTTAATTCAGTAATTAAAGGTGTGAATAAATAATAAATTAAGTTGTAAGTTAATTAACTAAGTGTAAATAATTCAGAATAATCATTTGATGGTGTGATAAATAATTACTTAATGTAATTAATAAAATATAGTTACTTTGTGAAATTTATCAAGAGATTAATTAGGATAATTAATTAAGGAGTAATTGATTTATTAATGAAGTAATTAAAAGAATAGTTGATTACATATTGAGATTAATCGAGAATAATTAATATTGGAATTGAATTAAAGTAATTAATTTAGATTAGAACAAATTAAAATATAATTGGAAATCATTAATTAATATAATAATTGATGTAATTAAAAATTGATTAATTAATATTAAATCAATTCAGTAAATAATGACTTATGGGAAATCAATTACTAAGTAATTAAGAATTAATGTAATTAATATAGACAAATAACTTATGAAGTAATTGATTTATTTATAAAGTAATTAAGATTACTTATTGATTTTTGGGTTAAGAATAATCAATATCGAGAAATTAATTAAAGATGATTACTTGAATGAAATTGAAAAAGAATTAATCCATGGTGATTAATCAAGATGGAAATTGAAGGTTGTCTAATTAATTGATTTGGAATTAATTTAAGGTTGAATGAAGGAATCTAAAAGGTTGAGGTTAGAAATTCCATTAGAATCAATTGAGTTAATTTGGAAATGATCAAATTTGATATGAATGATGGAATGGTATTGGATGCTTAAATAAGATGATATTCCTGATATGAAATGTTGAGTACTTCATTTTGATAATTTGGGTTTGGATGACACAAGTCTCGAAGAGACTGGGGTCGGGTATTAGGCAATACTCGAAACCACTTCGAATATAGATTGGTATGTGAAATTCATATATTAGAATGAAGCGATTAAAGGAAAGTGGACTATTTAAATCTAAGCTTTGGTACTTAGGTAATGGATGTGAAATTAGTTATGTCTATAACATATTGTGCATTTGTAAAATTGGTTTGAGTTACCTCGGGTTTTATATAAGTTGATTTCTTTGGTATTCCATATAACGACCCGATATTTTCAACCATTCGCATCCGCACATGTAGGACTTGAATTGCTCAAAATACCACGTTGTAAATAAAATTTGGCAAATCTCAGAATATACAGTAAATACATAGTCACAGACACAGAGTAAATAATAATGCAGCGGAAATAAAGGAGATAGTAGTTCATGAAGCTACTATATAAAAATAAGATACATCAGAGTTAAACAAGATACAACAGAAGAGTAACAAGATACATCAGGTATAAATCAGAGTACATCACTTAAATCACTGGATACAAAAAGCAAAATAGATGGCTAGATCTTCAAGGAAAGCTCCAGCTCCAAAGGTGAATCTTGAATGCTAACTCACTCAATCTGACTCGAGCGTAAAGCAAAACACAAAACACTCGAGTCAGGACATAAATACTTATGAACTGTAAATCAACTCAAGTGAACAGTAACAAAAATGCATCAGTAACTTAAAGGATGCTTGGGATCGCCCATCCTTTAAGGATCTGTTAAACTATTTACTATGTAGTAATATTGCGCTATTATAATAATGTCTACAGTAAAATAAACATACTTTTAAATAGCGTTCCGGGCTACCCATATCACCCTTCACACATAATAGTCCCAGTAGTCCATCCAATATCATGCCATCTCCACTCCGGGTGACTGTCAGAGGATACCACACGGGCTACGGGAGAAAAACAAACTTGTAGTAAAGGCTCGGTATGGTAGGTGACACAGCACACAAGGCAATGCCAGGGTAGATATACCAATTACGCACACGGGCTGGTGGTAACGCAGCAGCCACATACGCCCACCTCGGAACACACTCCCATATCAAAATCGGAGGATGGCCATCTAATCAATCACCAGTAAGAGTATAGTATCGAAGGAATGTGTCCGATAGGAGGAATGACCTCACTTGGCCCGAGATCGCTCCTGTTTTAGCCACCTTATGCCAACTCACGGGAGTTGGGTCCACGTAATATACCTCAAGAACGTCGCCACCATCCTACTTCATTCTGGAATCTACACCGCGTACACGGTTGTTAAAGTGGTTTTTCGGAGTTGGCAGAGAAAATGACAACTTCCGATCCCGGTCTCTTTAACAACCAAACGTTATTATAACGCCGTGGTCATTTCAAAATAGTTTATACTTTAAAAAGATCAAATCATTTCATTTCAAACTATATTTCTTTCAAAATAGTTTATACTTCGAAACCAAAACCATTTTTATTTCAAAACTATTTATTCAATCAAAATAGTTTATACTTCAAAACCAAAAACATTTCAAACATATATTCATTTCAAAATCATAATATTTTCAAAGTATAACTCTTTCGAAACCAAAAATACTTGAAACAATTACACTTTGAAAATCATAACATTTCAAAATCATACATTTGAAATCATCGGATATTCATTTAATTCTTTACATTTTACAATTCATTCAATTAATCCCAAATTTTCAATTTCCAACTTAATTCAATTCAAACCATCAGTTTCAATTAAATTTCCCAATAACCATTTCAAATCATATCATTTTCAAATATAGATTTGATCCACAAATTAAACTATTCAATTTTTAATAAATTTCAAAGCTTTAATATCCCGCATTTCAAAACTAAATTTTATAATTTCATATATCTCAAATCTAGTTTCATTATTACTTAGTTTTGAAATATTCATTTCATAAATCCAATACTATTTAAATAAACTCAATTTACAATTAAACTAAATATCCTTTCATACCAATATAAACTTCAAATATCCATTTATCAAAAGTACATATCATTCTAATTCATATTCTTTATCAAAATAAAGATCAAATCATTTCCAAACCTTATTATCAAATCATTATTTGAATTCAAATTCAAATACTTAAATTTAAATATCATTTTTAAATCAAATAAGTCATTCATTTGTTATTTCAAGTATCATTACAAAATACATTAAAAATTCCATTCAAAATTCATTTATCTCATTACATTTCATTCCATTTAACACATAACCAAGTAAACCTTACTTAAATTCAAATTCAAATTTAAATTCCTTAAAAATTCAAATTTAAATATTAAAATATATTCAAAACTTCTTAAATTTCACAATTAATCAATTTCCAAAATTTAAATCATTTAACACTTTAAAATATAACTCAAACAATGTTAAAACTATAACATTTCAAACATTGTCAAATTATAGCAACGACAGCATTTATAAAGTGCTATCGTAGCTTATAGCTTCCAAAAATGGTTTAGTTCAAGAATAACGGCATTTATAAAATGTCGTAATAGATATTTAGTTATTTCAAACATTGTTAGATTCAAAACAATAGCATTTAAAAATGCTGTCAAAAGACTACAACATTTTGAAAATGCTATGAATTCCAGATTTCATTTTTGCTTTTCAAAAAATAATAAAACTCCAAATTTTATTATAACTCAAAAATCATATTTCTAGACTTCAAAATTTCACATTTAAAATCATTTTAACATATGATTTAACACAACAAAATTTTTAGATCAAATATTCAATTTAAAAACTCCATTCATTTATTAAGTCAAAATTCACTGTTTATTAACATATAAATTAAATAAAACTTAAAATTTTACTTCAAATATAATTTTAAAACTTTAAATTTAATTTCCATTATTTATTTACATTTTAAAATAAAATTTAAAGTCTAAAATCTCAATTATTTCACATTTACGTACTCAAATTTGCAATTTCAAGACTTAATATTTAATTTTCCTAAAACCATAAAATATATATTTTTAAATCAAAATTTCATACTTTTAAAAATACATATTTTAATAAATATCATTTAAAAATATACCACGGGGTCTGTATATAATTTTCTAACCTAGGTCAAGTGATACGGATATATATCATTTCAATCCACAGTTTACAAAGAAAACCCGGGTTCTATCATTTCAAACCCGCAATCCCAAGTCAAATAAAATACAATAAAAATCGCTCAGGCCTATCATTTCAGCCCATAATGATTTTTCCCTAATCTAAAGTCCGTTTGGGTATGTATCATTTCAACCCATAGTGATTCTATTCTAACAGGGAACTTGCAGTGTGAATATATGCATAAACAATATAAACAATGCCAGTGTCACAATATAATGTCATATATCACATGTCGGGTGATAATTAACAGTTTTAACATGGTAATAACATGGCATAGCATATCATATGATCATCATTAACTTGCATAACATTTTATATTACTAAACACTTGTCATCAATTCACTATTTCATAAGTATAAATGTCAGAGTGAGAAAGACTCACCTTTTCAAGCTGAAGACCACTACGGCACACAAAACGATTCCAAGGGAACGACAAGCACGATATAGCACGACTAGTGATTCAATTGAGTGAAGAGAGCCAAGATGACCATCTTGTAACAATCCAATAGACACAAACAATATAACATATGAATTACTTAACACAAAACAACATTGAAATAAACGGAAATACAAAGCAACAAAGACAAGAATGATTAGACCTTGCTTTAATCATTCAAGAGCTCGACCAAGGGGCTCTTTTGCTCGGCCATAGCTGATGATATAGGCTCTGGTTTGGATCAGGTATGGCATCAAAAATGCATGTTAAAATGGAGATGAAATAGTTGATGATGGGTAGGAGTTGCAACATGGGAAAAATAAAGGGACAAGGCAAAGAGGAGTAGAGTTCTGGGCTCAACAAGGCTCGGCCTTGGATCAAGTGGGGCTCGGCCCTACATGCTTCAGGTCTAGTCATTGCCGGAGTGATGTTTATAGGTCAGGTCAGTAGGTGGTGGTGGAGATAGGGGGTGGCCAAGGCAACTATGAAGGTGATAGTGGGGTTATGCTCGGCTAGGCAAGGTTTCAAGGGGTTAGGTGCAAAGTATTATGGTGTTTGGTCCACTCGAAGGTTATTGCTTGAGGTGGTGGTCAGAATAGGAGGTGGTGGTTGCTGTGGCTGGTGATGGTGGAGAGGACGGTGGTGATGATGGGTGGTAGGGCCGAGCAAATAAGGTGAAAGAGGAAGGCAAAAACTTGGAAAAATAATGAAAAGAGAAAGGAGATGAAGCCATTATTATTATTATTATTTTTCTTCATGAAGCCGTGAGTTTTAAGGGGAAGATGAGAAAGAGTTTTCACGTGAAAAGGAAAATGGAATGTCAGCTGAAGAGTGGAGTTAAGACAGCCAATTGAAGAGATGTTGGTTGAGAAATGAAAAGACAGAATACAAAAAGGCTTGAGCAAATAAAGAGTCACAAACCCTTCAAATTTCCACCATTTCTTTTTAAATTTTTATATAACTGAAAAACATATATAAATTCAGTTAAAATACGAAAATATAGTAAATAAACAAAAATAAATAAATTAATTATTAATTATATATAGTTTAATTAAATAAAACAGCAAAATTTGCAACTAGTCTTGAAAATATGAAAAATAAGTGCAATGAACTTGGGAATTTTTTTTTTATGTACTTAAAAGGATTTATAAATAAAGATAAGAACACAAAATAAAAAGGAAATCACAAAAATAAATAAATAAATTTTAATTTAAATATAGTTTAGATGAAGAAAATAGCAGAAAAAGGAAAACAACCTTTTAAAAATAGGAAATCATCATAGTAAATTTTAGAAAAATTCTATTATCATTTCAAAAATATTTAAAAGTCAAAATATAAATAATATAAAATATTAAAACATATTAAAATAAAATATGACAAAGAAAAATAAAATTTATACAATTTAAAATAACAAAATTGCAAAATAAACAATTTATACTCAAAATTGAAATGTACATATCTTTTGCAGTTTAACTCCGTTTTCCACGAAACAAAAAGCAATGTTCAAGTTATTAAATCTATTTTCATAATAAAAGATAAAATTTAAAATTTCAAACTTTTAAATTTTTAAGTTAAAAGTCAAAGTTTGACTATTTTGACCAAAATCAACATTTTCTGGAAATATTCAATTTATGCATGTTTGAAATTCTAATCCACATCAAAATCAACATTTATATTTAAATTAACAAAATATATTAATTTTAATAAATAAAATAAAGTTTTTATAGGAATTTAAATTAAAATAATTAAAATATACAATTACAATAATCAGAAAATACAGGGTTGTTACACTCTCCCCCACTCAAAACTTTTCGTCCCCGAAAAGGAATAAGGTACGGGAAAGCGCAGAAAAAGATTGAGTGAAATAGTATTAAGACAAGATGACAAGAAGATTAAAATTATACCTGATAACTGTTGCTATAGGTAAGTTTAACAAGGTGGAGATGATCTTTCCAACATCCTCCAGAATCAAGAACACAAGCATGAAAAAAAATCTTTTAGAATCTGATTCACCCTTCCCGTTTAACCGACGGTCTGTGGATGGCAAGCAGTGCTTAGATTCAAAGATGAGTACCAAAGATTATTAAAGATTATAGAAAGATTTCTAAACAGACTGGTATAAGCAATAACCTCTCATTCTGTAGCAAGACAAGGGAAATTAGGACAACCAAAAGATAGTTTGAAAAACAAAATAAGATAATAAATTTGAAACCATAAAATTTCAACTTAAACTGAAAATTAATTTTACATAAGTCAAATAAATCTTAAGCGTCTCTAATTTCATTATCTTATCATCCAATTATCTTAAATTAACAAATCCCTAAAATCATGTATTTGAAAAATCTTTTATTATACTCAAAATGTGCCAAATAAAATTTAATTCTTCTTCACTACTAATTAAAATTAAATTTATTCCTCTCAATATATTTTATCACCTATGTTAAATATACTCACACTCATTGCAACTGCCTTAAATTTATTCTTAGTTCCTTTATCATCATTTTATATTGTAAATTATTCCATTACCCTTTTTCTTTATTTACCTCTGTTAATCCTTTTATAACTTAAATTTAAGTATATAACATTTATAATAACCACTCAAATTTTATTTATAAAATCTTTTTTTATATTGTATATTATCCAATTACATATTCAACTTTTGAAAATTAAGGTAAGTTATATTGGAATGAAATTGTGTATTATACAAATAAAACTTTCTAATTAAATTATTTCAAGCTTGAATATTAATCCGAATCTTGAAATTATACTTAGAAATTATCTTTGAAGAAAAAATTTAGGAATTAAATTTCCGATAAATTCCAAACTATTTAGAGATAAATAAATGCTCATATACTATATATATATATCCATTCAAATTTAAATCATATATCAGCATATGTTATAAATCCATTCTTATTTTAGAAATTAAAATCAATTAAATTTTCCCAAAACAAAACTGTAGCAAGACTACATAATGGTCTCTTCACTTCGAAACTCGAAAATGAACGTCGATGATGCTACAGTCATCACCGAAATTATTTTCCAGCGACAAAGAGAAGAGCACTAAATTTAAATTTAAAATTCTTTGGGAACAAATTTCTATTCGAAAATACTTTAAATAATATATCCTTTAAAACTTTGAACACAAAGTTTGAAATCCATCGAAAATTAAATTCTCAAATTCTTGTTTTACATTCATTTTAAATTTCCAAATAAATTTATAACCATGTTTTATAGTTCAATTAGATATATGAAACAATAGAAAATGATATATAAAAAAAATATTATTTCTTAACAACCAATTCAAATAAAATCCAGATAAAGATTTATAATATAGTTACAAAATTTAATTCACAAAATTTATTTCCTTACTAAATTTTAAAAACATATTGTGTCAGTTTGCTCTGTTCAAGTGTTTTGGAAATCTTATCGATAGCGTTGATCAGACGAATCGATTAGAAACCCAAATCAACATCAACAACTCAAACAACACAATATATAAAACATTTTAAATATTAGTTTACAAATACACTTCAAGAATAATTTGAAGATAAGTTGGAAACAAAGATGAGATAATTAAATAATAGAATAGAAAGATGGATAAGCTTATATAAATCGCGGGCAAGCTTAACCCGGTCAACCGTGACTTAAAGAATAAGACCGATGTGGATTTCTTGGGTAAATCGACATTCGATCTCAAGATGTAGAGTTCGAAATTATAAGAGATACTAGCATCTAAACCGAGGATATAGAATCTCTGGAGAATCGATGTTGTTGTAAAGGAGTTTTCCCCTTTACAAATAAATTTGAGGTTGGCGAGACCGTTGACTCATTATGAAGATCTTTTGAAGTTGAGTTATGGGATACTCCATAAACAAAAGAAGATAAATAGTGAGGGATACGAATGGATTTTGAAACCAAAGGGAATGTTCCAAAATTCAAAGGAATCGAGTCAAAAAGGAAGAGGTTTAAACTCGAATGAAAGTGATTCTGTAAATACATTTACCCTATATACTGAGTTTTGCGTAGAGCTACCAAAGCTCTGATACCAACTGTAACGACCCGATATTTTCAACCATTCGCATCCGCACATGTCGGACTTGAATTGCTCAAAATACCACGTTGTAAATAAAATTTGGCAAATCTCAGAATATACAGTAAATACATAGTCACAGATCACAGACACAGAGTAAATAATAATGCAGCGGAAATAAAGGAGATAGTAGTTCATGAAGCTACTATATAAAAATAAGATACATCAGAGTTAAAAAAGATACAACAGAAGAGTAACAAGATACATCAGGTATAAATCAGAGTAC
Organism: Allium cepa; assembly: GCA_030765085.1. Taxonomy (NCBI): domain Eukaryota; kingdom Viridiplantae; phylum Streptophyta; class Magnoliopsida; order Asparagales; family Amaryllidaceae; genus Allium; species Allium cepa. The sequence goes on along the minus strand of CM060937.1, from coordinate 570,059,258 downwards.
ATCACTTAAATCACTGGATACAAAAAGCAAAATAGATGGCTAGATCTTCAAGGAAAGCTCCAGCTCCAAAGGTGAATCTTGAATGCAAACTCACTCAATCTGACTCGAGCGTAAAGCAAAACACAAAACACTCGAGTCAGGACATAAATACTTATGAACTGTAAATCAACTCAAGTGAACAGTAACAAAAATGCATCAGTAACTTAAAGGATGCTTGGGATCGCCCATCCTTTAAGGATCCGTTAAACTATTTACTATGTAGTAATATTGCGCTATTATAATAATGTCTACAGTAAAATAAACATACTTTTAAATAGCGTTCTGGGCTACCCATATCACCCTTCACACATAATAGTCCCAGTAGTCCATCCAATATCATGCCATCTCCACTCCGGGTGACTGTCAGAGGATACCACACGGGCTACGGGAGAAAAACAAACTCATAGTAAAGGCTCGGTATGGTAGGTGACACAGCACACAAGGCAATGCCAGGGTAGATATACCAATTACGCACACGGGCTGGTGGTAACGCAGCAGCCACATACGCCCACCTCGGAACACACTCCCATATCAAAATCGGAGGATGGCCATCTAATCAATCACCAGTAAGAGTATAGTATCGAAGGAATGTGTCCGATAGGAGGAATGACCTCACTTGGCCCGAGATCGCTCCTGTTTTAGCCACCTTATGCCAACTCACGGGAGTTGGGTCCACGTAATATACCTCAAGAACGTCGCCACCATCCTACTTCATTCTGGAATCTCCACCGCGTACACGGTTGTTAAAGTGGTTTTCGGAGTTGGCAGAGAGTATGACAACTTCCGATCCCGGTCTCTTTAACAACCAAACGTTATTATAACGCCATGGTCATTTCAAAATAGTTTATACTTTAAAAAGATCAAATCATTTCATTTCAAACTATATTTCTTTCAAAATAGTTTATACTTCGAAACCAAAAACATTTTTATTTCAAAACTATTTATTCAATCAAAATAGTTTATACTTCAAAACCAAAAACATTTCAAACATATATTCATTTCAAAATCATAATATTTTCAAAGTATAACTCTTTCGAAACCAAAAATACTTGAAACGACTACACTTTGAAAATCATAACATTTCAAAATCATACATTTGAAATCATCGGATATTCATTTAATTCTTTACATTTTACAATTCATTCAATTAATACCAAATTTTCAATTTCCAACTTAATTCAATTCAAACCATCAGTTTCAATTAAATTTCCCAATAACCATTTCAAATCATATCATTTTCAAATATAGATTTGATCCACAAATTAAACTATTCAATTTTTAATAAATTTCAAAGCTTTAATATCCCGCATTTCAAAACTAAATTTTATAATTTCATATATCTCAAATCTAGTTTCATTATTACTTAGTTTTGAAATATTCATTTCATAAATCCAATACTATTTAAATAAACTCAATTTACAATTAAACTAAATATCCTTTCATACCAATATAAACTTCAAATATCCATTTATCAAAAGTACATATCATTCTAATTCATATTCTTTATCAAAATAAAGATCAAATCATTTCCAAACCTTATTATCAAATCATTATTTGAATTCAAATTCAAATACTCAAATTTAAATATCATTTTTAAATCAAATAAGTCATTCATTTGTTATTTCAAGTATCATTACAAAATACATTAAAAATTCCATTCAAAATTCATTTATCTCATTACATTTCATTCCATTTAACACATAACCAAGTAAACCTTACTTAAATTCAAATTCAAATTTAAATTCCATAAAAATTTAAATTTAAATATTAAAATATATTCAAAACTTCTTAAATTTCACAATTAATCAATTTCCAAAATTTAAATCATTTAACACTTTAAAATATAACTCAAATAGTGTTAAAACTATAACATTTCAAACATTGTCAAATTATAGCAACGACAGCATTTATAAAGTGCTATCGTAGCTTATAGCTTCCAAAAATGGTTTAGTTCAAGAATAACGGCATTTATAAAATGTCGTAATAGATATTTAGTTATTTCAAACATTGTTAGATTCAAAACAATAGCATTTAAAAATGCTGTCAAAAGACTACAACATTTTGAAAATGCTATGAATTCCAGATTTCATTTTTGCTTTTCAAAAAATAATAAAACTCCAAATTTTATTATAACTCAAAAATCATATTTCTAGACTTCAAAATTTCACATTTAAAATCATTTTAACATATGATTTAACACAACAAAATTTTTAGATCAAATATTCAATTTAAAAACTCCATTCATTTATTAAGTCAAAATTCACTGTTTATTAACATATAAATTAAATAAAACTTAAAATTTTACTTCAAATATAATTTTAAAACTTTAAATTTAATTTCCATTATTTATTTACATTTTAAAATAAAATTTAAAGTCTAAAATCTCAATTATTTCACATTTACGTACTCAAATTCGCAATTTCAAGACTTAATATTTAATTTTCTTAAAACCATAAAATATATATTTTTAAATCAAAATTTCATACTTTTAAAAATACATATTTTAATAAATATCATTTAAAAATATACCACGGGGTCTGTATATAATTTTCTAACCTAGGTCAAGTGATACGGATATATATCATTTCAATCCACAGTTTACAAAGAAAACCAGGGTTCTATCATTTCAAACCCGCAATCCCAAGTCAAATAAAATACAATAAAAATCGCTCAGGCCTATCATTTCAGCCCATAATGATTTTTCCCTAATCTAAAGTCCGTTTGGGTATGTATCATTTCAACCCATAGTGATTCTATTCTAACAGGGAACTTGCAGTGTGAATATATGCATAAACAATATAAACAATGCCAGTGTCACAATATAATGTCATATATCACATGTCGGGTGATAATTAACAGTTTTAACATGGTAATAACATGGCATAGCATATCATATGATCATCATTAACTTGCATAACATTTTATATTACTAAACACTTGTCATCAATTCACTATTTCATAAGTATAAATGTCAGAGTGAGAAAGACTCACCTTTTCAAGCTGAAGACCACTACGGCACACAAAACGATTCCAAGGGAACGACAAGCACGATATAGCACGACTAGTGATTCAATTGAGTGAAGAGAGCCAAGATGACCATCTTGTAACAATCCAATAGACACAAACAATATAACATATGAATTACTTAACACAAAACAACATTGAAATAAACGAAAAGACAAAGCAACAAAGACAAGAATGATTAGACCTTGCTTTAATCATTCAAGAGCTCGACCAAGGGGCTCTTTTGCTCGGCCATAGCTGATGATATAGGCTCTGGTTTGGATCAGGTATGGCATCAAAAATGCATGTTAAAATGGAGATGAAATAGTTGATGATGGGTAGGAGTTGCAACATGGGAAAAATAAAGGGACAAGGCAAAGAGGAGTAGAGTTCTGGGCTCAACAAGGCTCGGCCTTGGATCAAGTGGGGCTCGGCCCTACATGCTTCAGGTCTAGTCATTGCTGGAGTGATGTTTATAGGTCAGGTCAGTAGGTGGTGGTGGAGATAGGGGGTGGCCAAGGCAACTATGAAGGTGATAGTGGGGTTATGCTCGGCTAGGCAAGGTTTCAAGGGGTAGGTGCAAAGTATTGTGGTGTTTGGTCCACTTGAAGGTCATTGCTTGAGGTGGTGGTCGGAATAGGAGGTGGTGGTTGCTGTGGCTGGTGATGGTGGAGAGGATGGTGGTGATGATGGGTGGTAGGGCCGAGCAAACAAGGTGGAAGAGGAAGGCAAAAACTTAGAAAAATAATGAAAAGAGAAAGGAGATGAAGCCATTATTTTTTTTTATTTTTTTTCTTCTTCATGAAGCCATGAGTTTTAGGGGGAAGATGAGAAATAGTTTTCACGTGAAAAGAAAAATGGAATGTCAGCTGAAGAGTGGAGTTAAGGCAGCCAATTGAAGAGATGTTGGTTGAGAAATGAAAAGACAGAATACAAAAAGGCTTGAGCAAATAAAGAGTCACAAACCTTTCAAATTTCCACCATTTCTTTTTAAATTTTTATATAACTGAAAAACATATATAAATTCAGTTAAAATAAGAAAATATAGTAAATAAACAAAAATAAATAAATTAATTATTAATTATATATAGTTTAATTAAATAAAACAGCAAAATTTGCAACTAGTCTTGAAAATATGAAAAATAAGTGCAATGAACTTGGGAAAAAAAATTTATGTACTTAAAAAGATTTATAAATAAAGATAAGAACACAAAATAAAAATTAAATCACAAAAATAAATAAATAAATTTTAATTTAAATATAGTTTAGATGAAGAAAATAGCAGAAAAAGGAAAACAGCCTTTTAAAAATAGGAAATCGTCATAGTAAATTTTAGAAAAATTCTATTATCATTTCAAAAATATTTAAAAGTCAAAATATACATAATATAACATATTAAAACATATTAAAATAAAATATGACAAAGAAAAATAAAATTTATACAATTTAAAATAACAAAATTGCAAAATAAACAATTTATACTCAAAATTGAAATGTACATATCTTTTGCAGTTTAACTCCGTTTTCCACGAAACAAAAAGCAATGTTCAAGTTATTAAATCTATTTCCATAATAAAAGATAAAATTTAAAATTTCAAACTTTTAAATTTTTAAGTTAAAAGTCAAAATTTGACTATTTTGACCAAAATCAACATTTTTTGGAAATATTCAATTTATGCATGTTTGAAATTCTAATCCACATCAAAATCAACATTTATATTTAAATTAACAAAATATATTAATTTTAATAAATAAAATAAAGTTTTTAAATTAGGAATTTAAATTAAAATAATTAAAATATACAATTACAATAATCAGAAAATACAGGGTTGTTACATTCCATATTGGATGGGTTTACTCACGCTGGTTTCCAGCCTGACCCGGGTGTTACTTTGGTGTAATGCTCGGGTCAGACCGAGTATTACATATTTTCAGGTAGGTACGTTTTGGAGCTCAGGAGGCGAGCTGGATAGCAGGAGCATATAGAATATTTCCGCTGTAATTATATTATTGTTAATCCGAGACATGATAATTTTATATATTCAGTGACTGTATATATGTGAAACTCTTATGTATATTAAATATAAGCGACAGATATAGTATTCCTTTGTAAACTGTTATTATTTATTTATTATATTTTATCCACTGCGAATGTGAGATGTTATTGATTTTGTTCTTCTTCTTCTATCTGTTTCTTATTTTTCATAACTATCTGGAATTCTCGGCTTCGAAAATTTTAGGTTGTTACATTTGGTATTAGAGCTGAAAGGTTAAGCGAGAAACTTGGCTCTGGTGGGAATTACTTATTTAATAGAGTCTGTAGTACTCTAGAATGAGTTGAGAATATATATATATATATATATATATATATATATATATATATATGAGCGCGTACTTGTTATTTTCTCATATAAAGATTTTAAATGATTTTATATAAAATATATTTTGATATATAAAGCAATATTTCCTTCTAATAAATAATTAAGGTGATTGGCTGTTAGATTATTGAAATGAAAATTAAGAAGCAATATAATACAACCATATTAAAATTTAATTGATTTAAAAATGAAATTTTAAATCTGGTCCCAATATTTGAAAATTTTGTTCCAAAGTAATAAAAAAATGATAAATAAGTATTATTTGGATAATTGGAACTTGTTGAAAACAATGGGTTGCTTGAAAATTTATTTAAATCTAAAACCGAAGATGGTTTAAAATTTTAAAACATGGCTGGGAGGGCCAAGAAATAAATATGAATATATGTATGGATATACATGATATTAAAGATAATTTGAAATAAACTCTAAGAGGTTGAGTTTTGATCCCTGAAGTGTGATGTAAAAACCCAAAGTGTTATAAGTTGTGAACTTATAAGAGGGAAAGAATTTTGAAGTTTGAAGCGGGAATTCAAATTGAGTAAGGATGATTGGATTAAGTAAATTGGAATTTAACTTTGGGAAAGTTAAATAAGTAGAGAAAAAGCAGCCAGAATTGGAAATTTCAAGATGAAATAGGAATTTAACTTGGAAAGTTAAATGGTTGATTTGAATTGGGAATTTGTGTGATCTCAAAACGGGTTTGAGATTTAAAAATTGAAAATGATGGACGTTTTAAAATAAATTGGATGATATCATCCTATTGTTAATAAAAAATATTTAAATTGAGAATGGTATTGTATAAATAAAATAAATTTTAATAATTGAATTGTAAAATAAACTAGTTTAAGAACTGGATTCAAACTGGAAGATAAAATGTAATAATAAATCAAAATTTTAAAATAAAATTTGTATTGAACTCTTACTTGAACCTTGAAATACATAAGTAAAGATAATTTAAAATGGAATTTTGAGAATTGAACTCAGACATTAAATTATTTAAAAACTTTAAATAAAAGTTAATTTGGTTTAAAAAGTTAAACCAATCTTTGAGAATTTAACTCGAATTTATATAATTCGAAATGGATTAGAATTAAGATTGAAATTGAATCAGTTCAAAATTGAATTTGGTTTGAAGTAATTGGATTGGTGATTGAAGATGTATAAGTTTAAAATTTTAAATGGGAAATTGAATTGGATTAAATTGAAATGATTTGAATTTGAAATGGGTTCAACTGATAATAATTCAAATTGATTGGAATAATTTGAAATTATAATTAAAGTGAACATGATTAAAATCAAATGGAATTTGATTTAAATTGGGAAGGGAATCAGGGTTGATTCAACTTGAATCGGGATTAAATAAAATTTAATAGAAATTGAAGTTATTCAAGCTGGAATTGAGTCAATTAAATGGAAATTAGTTGGGAAGTGAACAGTTTGACTTTTGACTATTTTCAATATAAATTGTTTTAATATAAACTTATTTTTCTAGGCTATTTAATATATGCAACTTTTCTTTCTTAAAGCCAAATTATTTTATACTTGGTTTACAATTATTTTTGAAGCTATTTAACCATTTTTCAACTGTTTTCTAAATTAATTACTATTTTACAACTATTTCACAAACTAATTTCTATTTTACAACTATTTTGCAATTATTTAAAATTCCTAAAACTATTCAACTATTTTACGATTAGTTAACTATTTTATAGATGTTTGGTAAACTAATAATTATTTTTCAACTACTTATCTATTTTTAAAATCTTCAAGCTATTTTCTAAATATAAACTGGTCGGAGTTCAAACTGTTAATTGGTTTAAATACCCAACTGAGATAAGAATTGAAGTGACAATTCAATGGGAATTAAAGGAAATGTGAATAGAAAGGGAATTGATGTGGCTGATAATCAATGAAAATAAATACGTGGAATGTACGTATATTATTCTATTTGCATAGTGATTTGATCCAGATTCGAGCACAAAATTCGAGATAGTTTATCGATCCAAGTTGGGATTTTTCACTCTATTTTCGACGGCGAACCTGGATATGGATTGTTGATTGGTTCTGGATATTCTCTATCATAGTTATGGCTATGTAAAGAGAATGACGGTTTCTAATCAGGAAACCGGATCTGTGTCCGCACTAGGAAGTCGGGTGGACGTTACTAGTTTGGAAGTGGAATTGTGTGGTCGATTGAGCGATCAGATTGATATGAGTACGGATGATATGTGTACATCGTACGGATTTGAATAAAATTGATATTGGGAAGAGTAATCAAATTTGAATATTTGATTTTGAATAAACAAAGTTATATATCTTTGTTATATATAATATTAAGCTCCCCTTGTTAAATTTATTGCTGGAAGGAAAAGGATTTTTGAAGGTGTTTGAAGTATAAAAGGAGTTTTATACAAGTTTGAAAGATCCAAAGTTTTTAGAATTTTTATATCTGAATATAGATAAAGGATCTTAAGAGGAATTTGGCAAAAGGTTTTGGGAACCTTTGGATTTGGAAAGGCTTTTGATTTTTAGATAAAATCAATATTGAATTTGAAAAGCCTAGCTTGAGAAGTATCGATTTAGGGATAATCGATTTTGTGTAAAGGAGCTTTGTATGATATCATACTAGGTGTATGATTTGAAAGATACTATATATGTATAATATAAAGTGTTTTGATGATGACTTTGGGAAAAAAGGCGCTCCCTTGAAATGAACTTCTCAGGAGTACCACCGGGTGGTGCTGCCTTGAGCCCCAAGGGGGGTTCTAAAGTTGATCCTGTGAGGAGTCCGGACAAAACTAGTTCCTGAGGATTATGAGTTGAGTATACCATAGTGAAGGTCGTGCATGCCGCTGAGAGCCAACAGTTACATGGACTTTTGCTGCGATGGCAACGTAACCCAGGATGTAACTGCGACCTATGGTATAACATAGCGAAAGTCGTGTGTGCCGCTGAGAGCCAACAGTCTGCATTTGATTTTATATCGACAGACTGCGACCTATGTAGGAGTGGAGAAGTTTCATTTCGATAGCGAAAATCAGAGGCCGCTGAGAGCCTGCAGTTACATGGACTTTTGCTGCGACGGCAACGTAACCATGGATGTAGCTGTGATCTGTTGTGTGGGATGCATAGCGTAATCGAGAGGCCGCGGAGAGCCTGTAGTTACATGGACTTTTTAGCTGCGACGGCAACGTAACCCTGGATGTAATTGTGACCATGGATGGGGGTAATGATTTCCAGAGCATTCTCACCAAAAAGATTTCCACTATTTTCAAAAACTGTTTTCTATATTTTAAATAAAATTATTTTATTTTCCAATTATTTTCACTGGATGTTGAAAATGGGTCTGCTAAGTACTTATAGATTTTCAGTCTACGCTTGATCAATGTATGACTGAATTTCTGTGAGGACAAGGATAGACTGGTTGAGACATCGAGTTATAAAAAGTATTTTTATAAAGAGCTATTCTATTAAGTATGATGTGAATTTAAAAGAATTTCTAAAATTTTTAAATAAAGATGTTGGAATTTTGGTGAAAATAAAAAGGAAATCCAAATTTAAATTTAAATGAAGTGATTTTGTAAGTATAATCGAATAGTGATTTAGAAGTTGGAAATAAGCTAATTGGTTGAATAATTGTTGGTTGAGTATAATAATAAAATTTAACTTGGGTAAATAAGTGGGTTGTAAGTGATAATGGGTTTGAAAATGAATTCGAATTGTAAATAGAATTCGACTTAGATTTGATAGTGAATTAAAAAAAGGAAAATGTTGTAAAATAAAAATAAAATAGAGTTGGATTAAAAAATATGATGGTTTGAATTACAAATAAAATTCAAGTGTTATTTGATTAATATTTAATGAAATTTGCAAGTAAATTGGATATAAGAGAAGTGATTATAATAGAAATGGTTTGAGTTGCAAAATAAAACCCAAGTGAATAGAAATAAATTGAGAATAGCCTTGTATAAAATAAATTCGAAAATGAATTAAGTAAGTAAATGAAAATTTTAAAATGGGTTAATTGAATTAAATAATAATTGGATGAAGTCTGATCGAATAAAAAAAAACTAAATTAAGCTGTGATTAGAATTGGATTATCAGACTGAACTTAAATTTGGTGGTATATTAATTTGAAGTAGTTATAAACTAAAATAGATACTCTATTAAGTGAATATTGTCGAATTTGCATAAAAATAATTGTCGTTTGGCGTAAACAGAAGTAATTAAAATTCTATGAGCCGATAGAGATTAAATAAAATTTATTTTTGAAACATTTGAAGTGAATATGAGTTTGTTTGGATTAAAAACCAATTGGATGTAAGAAATTGAGTTGTAAACCATTGAAACTGAATGAAATGGCTTATGAGTTGCTTAAAAGGAATTGAATTAGCTTTAAATTATATAAATCGCTTATGGAAAGCGTTTTGGTGCTTGTTGCTTATGATATACATGTGTTTAGCTATTGAATATAAGTGAAATACTAATAGATTTTCTGTATTTGACACTTACATATTTAAATTGAGTAAGTACAAGTACCTGAAGGCCGTTTGGCTGGATTTGTTTACGCTATTTGCTAAAATAAATAAGCTGCTTGCTTTAAATGCTAATTAAGGTACGCCTACGCAATAAAATTAGGAAGTATGAACTGTTTTTGCTTTTTCCGACCGTGTGCGTCGATGTATATATATTTATATCTCTTGTCAAATTACAAAAGCTCCTTCGTACAAAGGAGACTCTGCCAAAAAATTTCCAGAATTTTGGGAGTTAGAAATTTTTTGAAATTTTTTGGGAAAACTTTGTTAACGACAAAACAATTTCAAATTGAAAATTTAAAGTAAATTGTAGATGAACTAATATGAATCAGTTATACTTGAAAGATAAAATTTAATATTCAAATTTAAAGTAAATTAAAATCGTATGAAGTGGGGAAAACTAGTTTGAATAGAAATGGATATGAAAACTTCTATAAGGAAAAGTATGTAAAGATTTGAAAGGGCTATGATTGGATATTATTGCTAAGTAGGTTATGCGGGTATTGAAAGGGGGAAAAGAAAGTTGGATTTGATTCCGAAACATAAATGTGAATTGTCCAACAAAAGGTATGTATTTAAGTTTCTGTATGAAATTGGATTGGGTTTTTGATGTAGCCACTTGGCTTTTGTTTTCTTTTGGAATTTGGGAGCCCGTAGAGGCCTTTTGTAGTTGTACCGAGCTAGCCGCGCAAAGGAGAAACTGTCAAAAAATTTCATAAATTTAAGGAGTTAGACAAATTTTGAGAAACTTTTCATAATGCAAAATTTGGTTTTAAATTGAAATTTAAATGATTGAGCAGAAGGGTATTAATTGAAACTATAGGAGGTTTTGGGTAGTTTCTTAAGGTGATGGTGGGTCTTTAATAAAAGATAATTGATAGGATGTTGAATTGTGAGTGTTGGGAGGAAGGTAAACGGGTATTGGTCAATTCTTCCTAGTTAGTAATTTCGGGGACGAAATTCTTTTAAGGGGGGAGGAATGTGATGACCCGGAATTTCTAACCATTTAAATTTGAATAGTTAATTGATTTTAAAATATTTAAAAGTTAATTTTAACTTGAATTCAAGATATCAATATTTGCTTGATAATTAAATCATTGAATTATATAGTTTAAATGTTGAAATTAATAATTAAAACTGGGTAACTTGCTGAATCTGAGATTCTAAGCCTGTTTAAAATAATTTGAAGGCTCGTAAAATTTATAATGATAATACTGAAGATAATAGAATTATTGAAATTTAAATTAAAGGTGATTTGTTCAATTTTAATAATATATCGTTTGAATCAATATTTAAAAATAGCCTTCCGAGGCACAGTCTCGGAATTCGACGAAACCTGTTCCATTGGATCCGTAATAGTTAGTTATTATCGGATTTCAATTTTCGTAGCAATCGGAGTTGTTGTTTGAACCTAGCAGCTCAAAACGCTTAGCAATATTTAATCAATTTAATTTAAAATTGATCGTTTTCTTCTGTAACTCACGCATATAATTAAATTAGCTTTCGAAACACGTTCCATTGTGTTCGGAATGCGGGTAAGACCTTATAAACGCCTAGCGGCACTCTTTAAGAGGAGTTCAAAATTGTAAATGGCATTCAACGAGGCATCTTGAAAGCTCTATATATATATTAAAAAAAACTAAAAACATAAAAAATATATAAAATAAATACTCGTGCTCAACAAGCCATCTCCAACCCTACAACTTACGCGTCCCTTCTATAACCTTCAATAGTAAATCATACTTAAAAAAAGGGTAATCATGTCGAACCGAAAGAAAACGCAAAGAAAAAAAATCTTCCTGAACGAATTCAATTCGACACTATATAAAAAATATAGGGGCCGAAGCCTTCACTTTCTAAATCGAGTAGAATTCGATATCGAGAGGGGAATTTCGCCGTCATGTTGTGCTCGAGCGAGTTCGAGGGACGCGTGGAGGAACATCGCGACTGGAGGGAGTCGTGATTGAAGCTAGGGTTTGTTGGCTCGTCGAAATGCGGCGCCGTGTGTTGTCGCATCCAAGGAGGTGGGGCACTGGGAACTCGCGAGTGGATCGCGATGTCGCCTTGGTTGATCGAAGGATGGTGGCGGCTCAGTTTGGGGGTTGGGCTAAGGTGCGATTAGGGTTTTGGTTGTGATGATGGAGAAGCTTGACAGCAGTGACGGTGCGACTGTGAGGAGGAAGCTCGAGTTAGGGTTCTGGAAGAATTTGCGGTGATATTTTTGTATTATTACTTTCAATTTTGATTTATTTAAAATAATACATATAGGAAATTATAAGTGAAAGCAGAGAGAATTTGCAGTAAAATGAAAAACCCAACCTAGTTTTAATTGTATATACATATGTAGATGTATTTGTAAGCCGAAGAAAATATAATAAATAAACAAGTTTAAATAGGAAACTTTTGTCAGAGAAACATTATTTGTACAGAAAGATTTGAAAAAAGGAGAGAGAAAATATAGAAATTTTGAATGTTGAGTTTATATAAAATCAGAGTTGGGTATCTCTATGGATTTTTCATAATATTTATGCAGTTTGAAATGAAAATAAATAAATAAATATACATATACATATTTTTGAACCTATTGGTTATTTTAGAATAATGTTTTATAGTGGTTAACTTGTTTGAAATTAACTTATTTAATTATTTTAAATTACTAGGAGGTTATTCAAAAGGAAATTAGTTGAAATTTAATTATTCCTTAAAATTTAAATCATAAGATAAATTAAATAAGTGAATGATAATAAATTGCTTGATTTAAAACTCAAGTGTTAATAAATTTATATAATATTTATGCAAGGTCCGAATCCTGATGGAAACAAGCTGGGTTGTAGTGAATTGCAACAAAAAAAACAAAGGTGAGTAAATCTCACTCTGTTGGATTTCTATTTAAATTTAAATATTTGGTTGAATGATTGAATTTATTTGATATGCACTGTGAATTGATGATCTGGTGATTTTGGTATTGGATGGTTCTCGAGTTAATGGTTGCTTAACTCGAAGTAATGTGAATTTTAAGAGGTTTTAAACTTAAAACAATAAATAAGAAAATGTTTCCGTTTAAAAGTTACTAACGGCTTAATGATTTGTGATACATTAAATTAGTAGGATAATTAAAATGGATAATTAATTAATTTAATTAATTAATGATTTGGGTTATTTAATTCAGTAATTAAAGGTGTGAATAAATAATAAATTAAGTTGTAAGTTAATTAACTAAGTGTAAATAATTCAGAATAATCATTTGATGGTGTGATAAATAATTACTTAATGTAATTAATAAAATATAGTTACTTTGTGAAATTTATCAAGAGATTAATTAGGATAATTAATTAAGGATTAATTGATTTATTAATGAAGTAAATAAAAGAATAGTTGATTACATATTGAGATTAATCGAGAATGACTAATATTGGAATTAAAGTAATTACTTTAGATTAGAACAAATTAAAATATAATTGGAAATCATTAATTTATATAATAATTGATGTAATTAAAAATTGATTAATTAAGATTAAATCAATTCAATAAATAATGACTTATGAGAAATCAATTACTAAGTAATTAAGAATTAATATAATTAATATAGACAAATAACTTATGAAGTAATTGATTTATTTATAAAGTAATTAAGAGTACTTATTGATTTTGGGTTAAGAATAATCAATATCGAGAAATTAACTAAAGATGATTACTTGAATGAAATTGAAAAAGAATTAATCCATGGTGATTAATCAAGATGGGAATTGAAGGTTGTCTAATTAATTGATTTGGAATTAATTTAAGGTTAAATGAAGGAATCTAAATGGTTGAGGTTAGAAATTCCATTAGAATCAATTGAGTTAATTTGGAAATGATCAAATTTGATATGAATGATGGAATGGTATTGGATGCTTAAATAAGATGATATTCCTGATATGAAATGTTGAGTACTTCATTTTGATAAATTGGGTTTGGATGACACAAGTCTCGAAGAGACTGGGGTCGGGTATCAGGCAATACCCGAAACCACTTCGAATATAGATTGGTATGTGAAATTCATATATTGTAATGAAGTGATTAAAGGAAAGTGGACTATCTAAATCTAAGCTTTGGTACTTAGGTAATGGATGTGTGAAATTAGTTATGTCTATAACATATTGTGCACTTGTAAAATTGGTTTGAGTTACCCCGGGTTTTATATAAGTTGATTTCTTTGGTATTCCATATTGGATGGGTTTACTCACGCTGGTTTCCAGCCAGACCCATGTGTTACTTTGGTGTAATGCTCGGGTCAGACTGAGTATTACAGATATTCAGGTAGGTACGTTCTGGAGCTCAGGAGGCGAGCTGGATAGCAGGAGCATATAAAGTATTTCCGCTGTAATTATATTATTGTTAATCCGAGACATGATAATTTTATATATTCAGTGACTGTATATATGTGAAACTCTTATGTATATTAAATATAAGCTATAGATATAGTATTCCTTTGTAAACAGTTATTATTTATTTATTATATTTTATCTGCTGCGAATGTGAGATGTTATTGATTTTGTTCTTCTTCTTCTATCTCTTTCCTCTTTTTCATAACTATCTGGAATTTTCGGCTTCAAAAATTTTGGGTCGTTACATATAGCATGGACTTTAACGTCGCTTGTGTCATGATCCTTTGAGTTATTGGCCTCATTGTCACCATTATTATGCAGTCTGTTTTTTTGAGTATAGTAGTTTGAAGAGAAGAAAAGCGACGAATGTTGAGAGCATTGACGGGAAGCCCTCCTTCCAGCGTCGAAATATTGACTAAAAATTTAATCAACCAAGGAAATGCGATTGTGAGTTCATATTAGTAAATGTTACTTACTAATACCGTATTTAAAATGGAAAAAAGAGAGAGAAAATGAACAATAAGTAAAGAAAGACACAAGGTTTAGAGTGGCTTGATCAAAAATGATCTATGTCCACTATGGTGGTAATTTCTACTGCTTTAGTGTTTTGATTACAATTGTTTGTTTACAAGAGATAATAATATATGCAATAAAATGAAAGTTTCATCTTTGTACAAGTGCATTCAATTTTTTATTTATAATAGCCAAAATCTGGTTCGGACAGTTCAAATATGTATATCTATTTCTATGAATCCTTACTGTCGTCAATGGCACTGAATGGTTCAAATGCAGGGAAACTAGGATGTCAGCTAGGTCGAATGTACTGGATGATGGCCAGTTGGCGAATCGTAGCATATCATGTCGTTGTCAAATAGGACGACATGAGAATAAGGAGTTGTGGAACAGTGTGCCGCCATCATGTGGATGCTGAACGATGAGAATTGGTTACTGCGTAGTGTCGCTTTGTTAAATAAACATTGTCGCATATGCCAAGGATTTCGATGGAACAGTGTTGAGTCGTTTCTTTTTAAAGGGGTGGCTATGCACGTTTGGCAGAAGCCTGCCGAGCTAAGACAAAACAAAAAGTATGGGGCATGCATGCCCTCGAATAGGTAGTGGGGTGAAGTAGACTTAGGGGCTCAAAAAGGAGAGTGGGAGAGCATTCTTCATTATGCGGACAAATACTCTTAGATGAGCAACTGTCCTACTAAGGGCACTGGCTGGTTTGGTCGTTGTTCAAAGTTGTTAGTCGCTGAATTTCATGGTCTTTTACAGGCTGCATAGGTATTTGCAAGGATGATGGGGTGGGCAAGGTGATGCCGAGACAATACGAGGTGAGGCAAGCGCACTGAGAGTCCGACGAACCGATCTGTCTATCTCTTTGCGAAAATATCAAGCAACATCATGGATCGATACCGATCAATAGATTTGCATATTTCATCTTTATTTCTTTCATTAATTCATTGCGACTTTATGGTTTAGCTTTCTTTCATGCCTCAAAGCCAAATTTCTACAGCTTTTCATTCAGAACTTTAAAACTTGATGCATTGGCACTGATCTATGTACTTAGTTAAAATTCTTTCGTTTTCCTTTGCAATGGTAAAGGTGTTATCACTTGTCATTATTGTAATAAGAAAGGTCGCATACGCAGCAAATGTTATGCTTATAAAAGAGATCAGAAAAAAGCTAGGTATGGGGATACTAGTAGTGAGCACATGTAGGTTTTGCTGAAGGTACCGATAGTGATGTTTCTTGTGATGTCTTTTTTAGTGAAAATAAGCCTTGGTAGATGGATTCGGGAGACAATTCTCACATTTGTAGAGATGTAAATTGTTTTTCTTCTTATGAGAAGAGTGTTGACATGATTAGGACAGTAAATGGAGAAGTGCTACTGAATTGTGATATTTGAGCTATTCGATTTCGTATGCATGATTGTATGGTTAGAGAAGTCTCTAGACTAAGACATATACCCACTTATTCGCATAATCTTATTTTTCTTGGTCAGTTGGATTGTCGTGGTTGCACTTATGAGACCCAAGGTGGAGTTTTGAGAGTGAAGAAAGGTGGTCGTGTAAGGATGAGAGGAGTATTGGAAGTGTTTGCACCAAAATTGGGCAACACCCTTCGGAAGTTTTTGAAGAGATAATAAATGAAGAAACTAAATTGAAAATGGGGATTATCTAACAAAAACTCCAAATCACAGAAAAGTAAATTACGCGGAAGACAGTAATTTAGAGTGGTTCGGCGTTTTGCCTATGTCCACTATGAAGTTTTGTCACTTTATTGCTTAATACTTGAAGGTTACAAGTGTTTTAAAGCGAAGTTCAGCAAATAATAGACTTGAATTCGAAATCAGCCACAATGAAGGCGATATGGAGTGATTCTGGCAGCGTTCAGGCGTGCTTTCTCTCTAAAAATTCTCCGATCCCCTTTCTGAATGACCAGGGGCTCTATTTATAGGTGTAGGAGGCTGATATTTCGCCTAAAATCAGGGGAGAACGCTTCTGGCACGTGAAGGGGCCCATACGGCCGAATTCTGGAGATCCGGGCCCACTTTGGGATCGATTCGACCCTTGGTTCGAATTGATCAAGAAAGCGTCCAATCGTGATGAAACTTGGCGTGGACATTCTCCTATGTATACGCACGCTCCTGTGAAAATTTCATGGCATTTGGACTTGTAGATCTCAAGTTATGATCAATTCAAGATGGTGCTCCTTGTCCTATGGATTCATTCGAATCGATATGGTTCGAATCTATAGGATCGAATCCACACTCCTGCGTGTGAGAATGATGACGTGGCGCGAATTTCCTGGAATGATCCTCTTGTTTCTCCGAGTTTACTGGGTCGAACCCTAGGTTTTAGCCGCGTTTACTTTGTGGATTCGAGATGTTGGATTCGAAGGTTCGTTACCTTCGAATCGATGGAACCGGTGCTCATTCGAATCGAATAAAATATGTTACTGTGGATCGATTCGAAGTTGTCTCAATATGGGGGTTCGAAGACAAGCAGGGAATGGAGTCAGAGCTCCCTCAATTGCATGGATTCGAAGGACTCTTCGTCGATGGATTCGAAGGTGGGAGATGGTTTCATGGATTCGAACTAGGGCATACGAGTATGGATTTGACGCATGGCTATCCGAGGGCTTGCTCGATGGAGTCGAAGTAAAGGTACTCCTCACGGATTCGGAGCAATATACGTCTGATGGATTCGAATTAAATAACATGAGGGTGGGTTCGATCCATTGCTATCTTGATGGATTCGAGGCACGGCTACACCTCATGGGTTCGAACCAATGCAAGGACAATAGGTTCGAACCTAAGGCTTGGTCTCGTTGGGTTCGAACCAGGGCTATTCCTTCCACTTTCCACTGGCGATGCCTTGAGCATACGAACTCGGATTGTCTCGAAATTCGGAACGTTGGCTTCTATGGCTTTGCTTGACGTGCCCTATCAATTATAGCCCGATCCGGACTCGGGCAAAATTCATCGGTATTTGTAGTTATCTGGAAATCATTCAATGTCGAGGACGTGTGATCCTGTTTTTCCAGTCAACTCCTTGGTATCTCGGCCTTGCCAAAAGGCGGGATAACATTTGCCCCCAAAGTACGTCTTGTGTAAACATGACGCGCTTTGAAAAGTCGCAGTCTCACGTTGGACAATCGGGACATGCTCTTCTGAAAGTTGTATTTTTTATTGCTGCAATTAACCGTCGTATGATCGTGATTTGACTTTTAGTCATTGACACCATGACAAGATGAACATTTGTTCCCTGTAAATGTTAAAGATCAAGTATTAGTCATACATATGTGCATATATGCGTAACCTTGACTTTGGTTTACGTCGCATTATCGCAAGTCGTTGTTGGTTCGGTTCGTTATCGAATTCTGCATCGGTCCTCTCCTGAACAGATATGAGATTCGAGTCAAAAAATTGTTTTTATGATTGTCTATGATCATCCTCTTGTATTGATCCTCTCCTGAATCGGTATAAAAGGTAGACAAGTAATTTTTCAAATCGAAGCGATGCTTTCATCCTTATCGACAGTTCCTGGTGGATTCGAAGCATGTCTGTTCGAATCGGTAGCTTTCGAATCGATGGTGTGATAGAATTAACACTTCGAGTCGATTGGATCTTCGATCCAGCCCTTGTTCAAGTGCTTCTTCGAATCGATGATGCCTCGCATCGATGCTGCCTTGCCGGGTTCGAAGTTTACGAAGGAGTCGGAGCCATGAGGGATTCGAAGTCTCTGAAGGATTCAACGTTGTGATGGATTCAAAGCTTTGTGGTTTCGAAAGTAGTTGCTCGAATCGATGGGGTTGTGACCTGTGACAAGCGGTCAATATGACCGGGAGACGAAGCGCCACTAACCCACCCTGGAACCCATATCAATACACGAGGCCGGTTTCATTTTCACTTTTTACTTTTTACTATTGCTTTAGCTGCTTCTTCGAATCTATCTCCCAGAGCCAAATCAAGCGTGCTTTTCCACGAATAGATCAAATTCCTTCAAGCTTCCATTTGTAATCGAATCAAATCAGGTAACCAATGGATCGATTTGAGTTAAGAATGATGAAACTGGAATTTTTGGCATCGATTCGATTTTTTCTTCTGAAAATTTTGAAGAGTTGTGAGATCTGAAATGGGTCGATTCGATGGTTTTGAGAAATGAATCTTTTCGAATCGTATCGACCCAGAGTGTTGTTTTGGAGGAGTAGAGCTTTCGAAGGAATTTGTCTTCCTCTGCCTCGTATCAATTCAGAGGGTTGTCATTTGAATCGATTCACATAGAAGGGTTTCGAATCGATGCTTGTGAAGGGGCTTCGTGTCGATCTATTCGAAGTAATAGTCCAATGACCGATTCGAAGGCATGGAACTGTGATCGATACGAAGTTACCTTGCGCCGATGGATTCGAAGTGCTCCTCCATCCCAAAGTTACATTGAGTCGAACCTCATGGATTCGAATCATATCGATTCGATTTGCATCGATTCGACTCGTATCGATTCGAGTCGATCGATTCGAATGTCTTCGCTCCGGAGACTGCTACTCTTCTGATTTGTTCCAACTTCTAAACTACGACCTATTTCAAGTTGAATTTTGATGAACTTTAATGAACTTTAGCATACTTGACTCCGACGAGCTTCGACATTGCACAATCGAACTGGACGGTAAGGCTTGACTTCCTTTTTGAAGCTCGTCGATGGAACTGCGACTTAACCAAAACATAACAGATTTATAATTGAAATGGTCAGTAGCATCTGGATGGTGTGGAAGTGACGGTTAGTGATGACGGTCATTTCCATTCTCAAATTCCAAAATTTCGTTATTCAGACATCTTGTTCCAACTTGTAGAATCTGCTTAAGTTATGCACAGCACTTGCACTGCACGACATATTCATATACTTCACACCGGGGAATACACGGGCTTCTTTTGTACTTAACACTGCTTTCTGGTGAGTTAGTTAATTATGGAGTCTTCAAGTTCTCAACAACAAGAGGTACAAATCTCGCCTCCTCCAGTGCTTGAGATTCCAGAAATCCCTCCTGAAGTGATAGACCCAGCTCCGGACGAATTGTCGGAGGCTATATTTATCGAGGACCCCGTTGATTCCGTCCAGTCCAACATCTCCGAAGCATTATTGGGTCGGATATGTTCAAAACATAACCTATCTCTGAACGATGTTTTGCTACCGGGCGTTGATGACAGACCTCACAATCCGCCCGAGGGGTATACTGCTTTCTATCGCCATGCCTGTGCGGCTCGAACACTCCCTCCATTTGACCAATATATCAGGGAGATGTTATCGTTTATTGGAATCGCCCCCTCACAACTTCATCCCAATGGACACGCATTGCTGAACAACGTTTTCGTTTTATTTATGGATCATCTCTTTCGTCCGCCAAGGCCAACTGAGATTAGACACATATTCAACTTCAAGAGCAGGGGCGATAGTCCATCTTTCACCTTTTTGGAAGCAGTTAGAAACTGCCATATCGTGACGGGAGCCTGGACCAGACTCAATTATTTTAAGAATGAATGGTTTTTCGTTCGATGCCCCCCAGGGTTCGCTAGGCGATGGCTGTCTAGACATAAGTGTCGTAGATCGCACAAGCTTTCTTTAATAGTCGTTGACAACACTTGAACTAATATCAGGCGTTTTTCTTGCAGCTATCATCTCAAGGCCTGACGGTGGTCACTACAAAGGCGTTGTCCGATGTTTACAAGGGGTCTCGAGTGATTTTCGGCACATCGACTCGGTGTTAACTGATGATAACTTAAGGATGCTGGGTTTAATTGAGACGAACCAGAGTATTGTCATCGAGGGGTTGGCGAAATCGGCTTCGAAGACAAAGAAGAAGACCGCGAAAAGAAAACCCGGCGTAGTGATAAGAGAAATGAGCGACGACGAGAGGATGCCCACTGATACCGAGTTAGCGGCTGATCTTTCCCGAATAGAGGAAAAGCGGAAAGGCAAGGCTGTTGTCCCTAAACTTAAGAGACGGAAGTCTGTAGTCGTGTCTCGTTTGATCCCCAGAATTACTACCTCTGACACTGCTCCTTGTCAATCAAGAAACATTTTTATAGGACTGGATGACATTCCCATCCCGGAATACATATCTCTCCGCCACGAGTCCGGGTTGGATGAACTCCGGGAAGCGTTAGAAATAAGCAAGCCTTTACCTGTTAGTGCAGTCGACACTTCTGGTTGGTCGGGGGTTTCGCACATTTGCATACACTTTCATAACACTACACGGCTTCCACACAAATTGTATTCCTCTCGCTTGGTATTTGACTGAATTGCTTCTCTTTTTCAGGTGCTATGTCTGGCCGTCACTCTACATTGGACAAACCCCGACGAGTACATCAGCCTTCGTCTTATTACGAATCTCGACGTGGAGACTCCGATTGCGATCGTGAACGGAGGCATCATGGCCAGGAATATTATGCCAGGGATTATCATCGCAGTTATTCCAGTCAGGAGCGATCGGATAGAGATCGGAGACACCACTCCTCCTCTCGTTCTCCTCCGCCACCCCGAAGCCATATTCAGGTGTCTGAGCCTCTGCGACATCAACCGTCATTGCAGGTTTCGAGGCTCGAGCGACACCGTTCTAGAACTGAGGTTGCTACGACGACGGCTGTGGAGGAGGCCCCTATTGAACCATCTAGTGAAGGGTCCATCAGACTTGCTCAATTGAAGAGGGATTTTTCGGAGATCTGCTTCGACGCTTGTATTTTTCCTCCTAATCTTAAAAAAATCCCCGAAGACGCCGTGATCACGACACTTAGCTACACCCGCGATTTCTATACTCAGTATAAAGAATGGTATAAAGCGGCTGTTAAAGCTTCAAAAGCAGCCTTTGATCGGGCAAAAATTATCGAGAAACTGGAAGCCGGCTTGTCTCAGAAGAATCACATTGTTGACATACTCCAATCTGAGGCGGAATCTTCCCGTAAGGCCGAAACTGAGTCGTTAAAAAAGGTTGATGAGACATTAGTTGAGATGGTGAAGATGCAACAGGCACATTGCACTTTGGTTGAA
The DNA here is from genome assembly GCA_030765085.1 of Allium cepa. NCBI lineage: Eukaryota > Viridiplantae > Streptophyta > Magnoliopsida > Asparagales > Amaryllidaceae > Allium > Allium cepa. The sequence continues at coordinate 570,037,392 of CM060937.1, read as the reverse complement.
GATTTGGGCCATCGATACAAAAATGTTGAAGTCGAGCGGGATGCGGCAGTCAAAGAGCTAGAGGAGTTAAAGGCTAAGTTTGCTGATATGAACAAAGAAAAAGACGATGCTAATACGGCCGCGCAAGAAGCTTGTGAGCAAGTTGTGTCTCTCCGAGCTGAGTGTGATGCGGCAATTGCAAGGGTTAGGGAGGTTGAAATGGAGGTGGAGGAGAGAGTCCAGGCAGAGAGGTTCAAGATGGAGGCCGAATTTGACGAACTCTTGGACACATATAGTGCCAATGTGTTAGAGCATAGAAATCTCTCCTGGCTAGGAGATTACTCGATGCCTCTCTACAATGCCTGGAAGAAATTATTGGAGAACTAGAGGATGTCTTGCCCGGATGGAGTATTAGATGAGTTTGAGCTCGAGTCACGTTTGCTTAGCGAGGATGAGAGAAAAACTCTTCACGAGGCGATAATTTCTATTGAGAAAGAAAGACTCGGCATTCATCAAGCGGAGATTGGCGAAGGTTCGGGTGTCGCGCATCATAGTGAGAACATCGAAGTCCCTATCCCTACTTCATCCGAAGCTACCGCCGCGGTTGATCCACAAGTTATTCCTGCTTACAACCCGGACCAACCGGAGTTGTCCTCTGGCAAGATTGCTGTCTCCGAGCCTGTTCAATTTCCAAGGCAAGGCAAAGAAGGTACTTTGATTATTTCCCTCATGTCTTAAAGTATCAATTTTCGAGAGAATTTTCTGGACTGAATACTTTTGCTCTCCTTTGTTCAGTGACTGAGAGTGTCACATTCGTGCTCCCAGTTCCTCCGGTTCTATATCCTACACGCGGAGTTATTGTCACTGAGGCGATCTCAACCGCTGTCATGGCCGGTGAGATAGGAGAGGGGAGCTCGATGTCATTCGATGTTCAAATGATTGAAGAGCTACTTGGTCACTCTCTTGACCCTATTCCTAATCCTTCGTTCGCGACGAGTGGAGCTGCTTCAGTCTTCAGTTCTGTCGTAACAACCACCAGCGTATCCAACGCAGCTCAGTTGACTCGAGAAGAAGAGATTTTAGCTGAGATAAGCATTGAAATGGCCACGATGGTGACGGTTGGTGGTCCTGGTAGCGACACTGCTCCTTCGAGCTTATCTTCTTTAATGGTGATCTCTCCCTTTGGCACAGTAACTGTCTCGAGCGTTGCTAAAAACACCTTCACCTCCCCCATGCCTTCAGTTCGCCCTCACAAGAGGATCTCTATCCCTTCCAGCTCTGAGGAAGACGTTGATATTATGCCAGATTCGGAGGATTCTCCAAAGAAAGACAAGAAATCCCGTAGGAAGCCGGGTAGCGGGTCCAGCGGCTCAACTCCGAAGAAGAAGCCCCGGAAGAAAAAGGAGTGAACTTCTTGTTTTATCATATGGTTGTGAAATAGCAATTCTTTTTACCTTTTTTTGTTCTTCTAGAGCCGTGTATATATGTGGATTCGGCCTTCACTTAATTGAAACTCTTTGACTTGCCATGTAATCGAACCTGCTTTTTGTCGTTTGATGGAAAGGGAAGTTGCTCTTTTCTTTTACTTAAGTGTTTTTGCAGTGTTTGTTTTTCTTTATCTGCCCAGCATTTAAACATAACTTCGTGTCATGATTTGACGAATGAGTTGAACTCTGGACATAGTATCACTTAGGTTAGTGATTGACACTTAGCTTCTCTGCCCCCTAGTCTAGGGGAACAACATTTGTACTTTGGTGGTTGATCGCATTTTCTGCAAATCTTAAGCACATGTCCACATCCTGGGGACTTAGGATAATTTGAGATCGATAATCCGGTTTGCATTCGGGGAATCTGAGAGTTACCGATACTTGTAACACAGTTCGCGCTCTGGGAACTTGGAGTTAGTACTGATTTTTTGGTTCGCACTTCGGGAACTTGTAACCTATGTTTATATTCCGTTCACGCTCTGGGAACGAGTTGTTGGACGTTTATACTCCAATTCGCGCTCTGGGAAGATGGAGTCTGTTCGCACTCCGGAAACGAGTTGTTGAATATTTATACTCCAATTCGCACTCTGGGAAGTTGGAGTCCGTTCGCACTCCGGGAACGAGTTGTTGAACGTTTATACTCTAATTCGCACTCTGGGAATTTGGAGCCCGTTCGCACTCTGGGAACAAGTTGTTGAATATTTGTACTCCAATTTGCACTCTGGGAAGTTGGAGTCCGTTCGCACTCCGGGAACGAGTTGTTGAACGTTTATACTCCAATTCGCATTCTGGGAATTTGGAGTCCATTCGCACTTCGGGAACGAGTTGTTGAACGTTTATACTCCAATTCGCACTCTGGGAATTTGGAGTTAGTAAAAGGATTGCCGTGTATCAATCCTTGTAAATGCTGGTGTAGTGTCCTGTCCCCGAGCTCGGGTTTCACTTAGTGAGTGACTGGTCGCATCACAGTCACTCCCTATTTGAATAAATCCCACCGCATGATGGAATTTAGCTCTTCGTGCATCGTGATATTATGCGTCATTTTCAGTGAATCACAACTTTTGGCTCGAAGAGATGGCATTTTATTGCTGAAATGAAAGAAATATGGCAAAATCAGTTGCCTTATTACAAGTTCAAACTTCAAAATGAAAAAATAAAATGCTAAGGAAGAAATTGACTAAAAATAGATAAGTAAAGCCTGTCATGTGTAGTAGCGACGGAGACTTTCGCTATTCCAAGCTCTCGGCAAAGTAAGACCGTCAATGGTTGACAATTTGAACGTGCCATCTCCGAGCTTTTGTGAAATCACATACGGCCCTTCCCAATTTGGCTTCATGTGCGAAGGGACCGGATAAATTCTCTTGAGTACGAGATCGCCGGGTTCAAAGGTTCGTGGGCGGACGTTGGCATTGTATATTCGAGCGACTCGACCCCGATACGCGGCTGCCCTCAAATTAGCTTCTTCACGCTTCTCATCAAGTAGATCTAGAGATTCAGCAAGTAATATGGCATTCATTTTCGGATCATAGTATGTCACACGATGAGAGCGAACTTCCAATTCAACTGGAATAACGACTTCAGAGCCATAGGATAAAGAAAATGGAGTGTGTCGGGTTGTAGTCTTGTGAGTCGTTCGATAAGCCCATAGAGCCATAGGCAGTTCATCTGCCCACTTCCCCCCGGCTTTTTCCAGTCGTTTCTTCAAAATAGAGTTGATAATCTTATTGACGGCTTCAACTTGACCATTAGCTTGAGGGTGTGCTACTGCAGAGAATTTCTTGTGGATGTGAAATCGTTGACAGAAGTTCTTGAATTCGACACTGTCGAACTGGGCTCCATTATCGGTGATAATAGTATGCGGGAGACTAAACCGACAGACGATGTTGCGTACCACAAGGTTGATCACTTTCTTTGTTGTAATTGTTGCAAGAGGTTCAGCTTCGGCCCATTTGGTGAAGTAATCAACTGTGACGATGGTGTACTTCGCACCACCTTTAGGTAAAGGCAGAGCACCAATTATATCAATTCCCCATATTGCAAATGGCCATGGGCTGACCATTTGGGTTATCTCGGTAGGCGGAGCTCTGGGAATTCGAGCGTGTTTTTGGCATTTATCACACCTTTTGGCGTAGTCCATAGCATCGCGATTTACGGTAGGCCAATAATATCCATATCGAAGTATTTTCTTGGCAAGTGCTTGCCCCCAGTGTGATCGCCACATTCTCCTTCGTGCACATCGTGTAACACTCGTTTGACTTCGTCGTGTGCGATACACCGGAGAAGAGGAATAGAATATCCCCTTCGATACATAACTCCTTTCTGAATGACAAACCGTGAAGCTTTTCGAAGAATTTGTCTTTTCTCACTTCGTCGTTCGGGGAATGTGCCACGCTCAAGGTAGTCTCGGTAGGGGGTCATCCACGATTCCCTGCTGGACGTAGCTTCAAATGTGAATTCATTCTCTGCTCGATCAATGTTTGGAGAGGATAAAGTCTCGACAGGAACGAGTCCCAAGTGTTGAGCTTCGCCTGTACTTGCCAACTTTGCCAACGAATCGGCTTTTTGATTGTGTTCTCGGGGTACGTAGAAAATGGTACAATAATCGAACTGATCAAGTATTTCTCGGACCCGGGCTAGATAAGCGGCTAATCTTCGCTCTTTGGCCTGGTATTCACCCCGAACTTGGCATACTATCAACTGGGAATCACAGTAGATTTCCACAGCAATAATTCTCAGGTCACAGGCCAACTTCAACCAAGTAAGCAAAGCTTCATATTCGACTTCATTGTTGGTTTCACAGAAATCAAACTTTAAAGCGTAGCATATGGATCTGCCCTCGGGGGTTTCAAGCACTTTCCCTACGCCCGAGCAATGATCGTTGGATGCACCATCAGTATACAGCTTCCATATGTACTCGGGGGATTTACTAGTTTCAGGTAAGTCATCAGGAGTAGTGAATTCGGCAATGAAATCTGTAAGGACTTGACCATGTATGGCTCGTCGGAGTATAGGTGTTGTCGAATTGACTCAGTTCAATGTTCCATTTTAGTAACCTGCCAGACGTCTCAGGTCGTGTGAGGACTTGTCGTAACGGCTGATCGGTGTACACGGTGATGGGATGAGCCTGAAAGTATGGACGGAGCTTCCTCGAAGTGATGACTAGACAGTATGCCAATTTTTCTAACCTTGGATAATTTCTTTCGGCTCCGGTTAACCGTTTGCTAACAAATAGACTGGTTTCTGCACTCGGTCTTCCTCTCGAACTAACGCAGCACTGATTGCGTTTTCGATACGGCCAGATAGAGGTATAACTATTCATGATCAACAGGTTTTGAAAGAATCGGTGGTGTGGAAAGATGCTGGATCAGTGATTGGAATGCGCCCTCACATTCCGTATTCCATTCGAAGTTTTGTTTCCCTTTTCAGATCAGGTCGAAGAAGGGTATGCATTTGTCAGTTGATTTCGAGATGAACCTTCTCAGTGCCGCCACCTTTCCATTAAGGCTCTGAACCTGATTTATGGTCCTTGGAGTTTGAAGATTTCTGATAGCCCAGATCTTTTCAGGGTTGGCCTCTATCCCTCGGGCGTTGACAATGAAACCGAGGAATTTTCCGGATGCGACTCCAAAATGACACTTTAGCGGATTAAGCTTCATCCCGTATCTTCGGAGAATATTGAACATTGTCTCCAAGTCCTTGACATGATCAGTGGAATATCGTGATTTGACCAACATGTCGTCTACATAAACCTCCATAGTTTTTCCGATCTGTTTTGCAAACATCCGATTAACCAAACGTTGGTATGTTGCCCCGGCATTCTTCAATCCAAAAAGCATGACTTTATAGCAGTACAGTCCCAGATCAGTTACAAAGCTTGATTGCTCCCGATCGGGCACATGCATAGGTATCTGGTTGTATCCTGAGTAAGCATCCATGAAAGATAATAATTCATGTCCGGCGGTTGAATCTACAAGTTGATCAATTCGGGGAAGTGGAAAGCTGTCTTTTGGGCAAGCTTTGATTAAGTCAGAATAATCAATACACGTCCTCCATTTCCCATTTGGTTTCTGGACAAGTACAGGGTTGGATACCCACTCCGGGTATAAAGCGTCTCTAATGAACCCATTTGATTTCAATTTTTCGACCTCTTCTTTCAGGGCGGTAGATCTCGCTGGATCCATACCACGCCTTTTTTGCTTGACCGGGACAAACCGTGAGTCAATATTTAGGGTGTGGCTCGCAATGTCCGGCGAGATCCCACACATATCGGAATGCGTCCAAGCAAATACGTCCAGATTTGCTTGGAGAAATTCGACCAATTCCTGTTGTGCTCCAGGCTCAACTGAGACCCAATTTTTAACATCTTTGAATCATCGTTATCACTGATCGGAACGTCAATTGTCAGCTGGGGAAGCCTGACTTTCTCTAGATTCATCTTTATCCTCATTGTCTCTGGGATCTAGATCCTTTTGGAATAGGTCGTGGTGCCCGGGCCGAGGCCCAGGCGCTAATTGTCAATTGTCGGTGAAACGGACGCAGAGAGATTCCTCTACGCCCTTTCCTTTTTCTTTTCGCTGCGCCTCCCGCAGCTCAGCAACATAGCAAGCTCTCCCCGCAGCTTGATCTCCTTGTATAACCCCTATCCCACGATCAGTAGGGAACTTAAGGGTCAAACACCATGGGGCAATAGCAGCTCTAAATTCAGCAAGGGCTGGTCGGCCCAAGAAAGCATTATACGGAGAGGGAACATCCAGGACAACAAATTGCAACATCCGAACTCTTCGGCATTCTCCCACTCCCAACTCCATCGGTAATTCAACCATTTCGGTTGGTATCGTCGCACTTCCGTTGAAGCCTTGGACTCGTGATTGACAAGGTTTTAAGTCCTTACCTTCCATCTTCATTAAATCATATGCCCTTTTAAACAGTACGTTCATAGAACTCCCACTGTCTACCAAGATCCTCTTCATCCAAGCAGGACCAACTTGAGCGGATATAACCAGTGGGTCGATTGTGGGTGCTTCGACTCTATCGGCATCTCGACTTCTAAACACGATGCCGTCGGTCATCGTCTTCTGTTGTTTAGTCGGAGCCCCGTCTTCAGAATTGCTACAACACTCGAAGTCCGCATGCCTGATCGAACTGGCATACGACTCCATTTCCCCCCAGCTTCTGCCTACCGGATGGGGACCACCACTTATTGTATTGATAACCAACCTCCCGCCCGTACGAGCGGGTTCATCCTGCCTTTCCTGATTTTGCGTACGATTTTGATTGGATGGGCACGCCCTACCAGACTGCGGCGCCCGAACAAACTGATCCAACTTTCTCTCTCTGATCAAATTTTCAATGAGGTCTTGCAAATGTCTACACTCATTGGTGTTATGTCCATAACTTTCATGAAACCTACAGAATTTTCCTGTTTGAATCTGCCTCTCCGACGAAGGCTTCGGAGCAGGCTTCTTGTATTGCATCATATTACAAGTCTGTATGTATATGTTTTCCAACGACGTGTTAAGTGGTGTATAACTGTCAAATATTGCGGCCCTACGCCTCGGACCACGATTCTGGTCTTGCTTCTTGCTCCGGTTATCACCGTTCCTCGGCTGTTGAGTCTGTTTGTTTTGAATATTCAGCTGGACTTTTCCTAAACTTTCGCCAGACTGTTTAACCGCAACATTACTCTGAATCCCTTCACTGCTGGGCCTTGCATCATCCTGCTTTCTAGATTGTTCCGCATCCTCTCGCCTCAAGAATTGAGCGGCTTTGGAATAGAAACGGTCCAACGATGCAGGAGGCTTTCCAGCTAACCAATTTCCAAACTCGGAATCAGGGTCGATTCCTTTAGTCAAAGCCATTAAGATAGAATTATCATTGGGGTTGGTGATCTCTGCGCATGCAGCATTGAACCTCTCCAAATATCGTCTAAGTGTCTCTCCGGGAGCTTGAGTAACACTTGATAAGGTATTAACATCTTTAGGTCTGGCAATATGCATACGAAACTGCTCAACAAATTTGGTAGCTAACTGATCAAATGAAGAAATAGATCGCGGTGGTAGTCGTGTAAACCACATCGTCGCAATTCCCTCGCAGAGAAATGGGAAAACTACGGCATTTTACTGCATCATCAGCTCTTGCAGCAGTCATCGACCATTCGTATTTCAAAATATGTTGGTTAGGGTCGGAATTTCCTTCATACATGGGAAGAATCGGCATCCTGAATGGCCGAGGAGGTTCAGCGTATAATATGTCGTCGGTGAACGGAGTATGACTTCGGGAGATTCCCCAATCGTCATTTGTTAAGCCCTGGCTTTCGTGGATCATTTGTCGTACCTTGGCCGAGAGGTCTGGCGTCGGAACATTCTGTGTGTGGTGAGCCAAGGTGTGGTCGGGTTCCACAGTGGGAGGTGGGATCGGGCGTCGTCGACGATCCGTATCTCGCCTCCTTGGTTCGATGTCTTCTGGGACATATGGCTCTGGAGAATGTCCCTGCTGATGGTAATTCTGATTGGAGTGATTTCGTGTATCGACTCCTATGTCAACTGCATCGGCTGTGGCAGCACGATCATCTGCGGTGTATTGTGGAATAGTGCCTCCTCGGGAGGAGGGTCCAGTATGGAAGCTGGTAGATGGGCCAACTCTTACTTGCCCAATGGTTAATGCCTGTTGATAGTCAACAGCTTGCGCATGGTTTCCTTCTAACCTAGGACGGGTAGATCTGCCATTGTAGTCAGATGAAGCAGAGCTTTCAGTGGAAGAATGAGGAGCTTGATCCCTTTTGGATCTCCTTCGCCTTTGGCGGTTTAGCTGATTGGTCAACTCAGCGTTAGCGCGTAACTGCTCAGTTAGCTGTTGTTGGCTTTGGGTTAGTTCCTGGAGTAGCGCTTGGAACTCTTGTCTTGTGACCGGACCTGACTGATATGTATGTCCAGCAGCATCTTGATTGGTTGATTGCAGCTGTGCGAGATTTTGCCTATCCCGACCTTCCTGATCACCAACGTTAGAAGTGGTTCTTGTACTCACCATCTTGAAGCGTTGAATCCTTTCCTAGACTTTAAACAAATCTGAATAGTATGGAAGGAGTCTAAAATTGAAGTCTGCATCTTTCTTTTAGATTTACACAATCCGATATCGATGATAGATCCAATGAGCAGGAGAAAAAACTGGGTTTTCTCGGTGAAAGCACCAAAGTGTTTGCACTAAACTTGGGAAACACCCTTCGAAAGTTTTTGAAGAGATAATAAATGAAGAAACTAAATTGAAAATGGGGATTATCTAACAAAAACTCCAAATCACAGAAAAGTAAATTACGCGGAAGACAGTAATTTAGAGTGGTTCGGCATTTTGCCTACGTCCACTATGAAGTTTTGTCACTTTATTGCTTAATACTTGAAGGTAACAAGTGTTTTAAAGCGAAGTTCAGCAAATAATAGACTTGAATTCGAAATCAACCACAATGAAGGCGATATATGGAGTGATTCTGGCAGCGTTCAGGCGTGCTTTCTCTCTAAAAATTCTCCGATCCCCTTTCTGAATGACCAAGGGCTCTATTTATAGGTGTAGGAGACTGATATTTCGCGTGAAATCAGGCGAGAACGCTTCTGGCACGTGAGGGGGCCCATACGGCCGAATTCTGGAGATCCGGGCCCATTGTGGGATCGATTCAACCCTTGGTTCGAATCGATCAAGAAAGCGTCCAATCGTGATGAAACATGGCGTGGACATTCTCCTATGTATACGCAAGCTCCTGTGAAAATTTCATGGCATTTGGACTTGTAGATCTCAAGTTATGATCGATTCAAGATGGTGCTCCTCGTCCTATGGATTCGTTCGAATCGATATGGTTCGAATCTATAGGGTCGAATCCATGCTCCTGCGCGTGAGAATGATGACGTGGCGCGAATTTCCCGGGTTGATCCTCTTGTTTCTCCGAGTTTGCTGGGTCGAACCCTAGGTTTTAGCCGCGTTTACTTGGTGGATTCGAGATGTTGGATTTGAAGGTTCGTTACCTTCGAACCGATGGAACCGGTGCTCATTCGAATCGAATAAAATATGTTACCGTGGATCGATTCGAAGTTGTCTCAATATGGGGGTTTGAAGACAAGCAGGGATGGAGTCGGAGCTCCCTCAATTGCATGGATTCGAAGGACTCTTCCTTGATGGATTCGAAGGTGGGAGATGGTTTCATGGATTCGAACTAGGGCATATGAGTATGGATTCGACGCATGGCTATCTGAGGGCTTGCTCGATGGAGTCGAAGTAAAGGTAATCCTCATGGATTCGAAGCAATATACGTCTGATGGATTCGAACTAAATCACATGAGGGTGGATTCGAACCATTGCTATCTTGATGGATTCGAGGCACGGCTACACCTCATGGGTTCGAACCAATGCAAGGACGATGGGTTCGAACCTAAGGCTTGGTCCCGTTGGGTTCGAACCAGGGCTATTCCTTCCACTTTCCATTGGCGATGTCTTGAGCATGAAAACTCGGATTGTCTCGAAATTCAGACGTTGGCTTCTATAGATTTGCTTGACGTGCCTTATCAATTATAGCCCGATCCGGACTCTGGCAAAATTCATCGGTATTTGTAGTTATCCGGCAATCATTCAATGTCGAGGACGTGTGATCCTGTTTTTCTAGTCAACTCCTTGGTTTCTCGGCCTTGCCAAAAGGCGGGATAATAGGAAGAAGGTAACCTTTATAGCTTGATTGGTTCTGTAGTCGATAATGGAAAGCGAGTGACGGTTGAAAGACCTAGTTCACAGGAAGATGGAGAGGTTAATGTGATCACTGCTTATGAATCTAGCATTGAGGATCATATTTAGACTGGGGTCTTCATGTTGATGATGCTCAGGTGATCGATGGTGATCAGGTAATGGGCTCAGATCGAGTGATAGACGAGTGTCGAATTGCAAAATCCACAAAGACAAGATGAAGATCTTTGTGGTAGTACAAACGTTTTTGAGACCGGATTTGTGTGGTGCACCTCATGTGGGAGACGCATCACATGCAGACGGTGGTTGAAGCTTGTAATTTAGTGTGGTTGAGATATGGGGATTTATGATAGATCTAGGTATGACATGCTTGATATGTTGGAGATATGTGATTTTGCATCAACGTGAAATGTTAAATTTTGATGATACAAAATCACAAATAGAGGGAAATAAATATGCAAAATAAAGAAAGATAAAATTTTCTTTCCTCAATTAATAGACATATTTGAGTATGTTTATTTCTCTCTATAATTGGCTAATCAAATTATTTTTTGTCATCTAATGTTGACTTGGGCATTAAGTAACTGATTATATAAATAGAGACTAGAAGATAGTGTAAGAGTGTGGTGAAAAATCTATTTGCTAATTTTCTCTTCTTCATCTTTGTTCTTTTTCTCCAACAATTTTAGTCATATAGATATTTGCCTCCTTTCTCAATTTGAATATTGACTTAATGGTATTTTGTTTACTTTAGCTTTGTTCTATTAACTGTAAACAAAATTTTGGTGAATAAATAAAGTGGGTGGTTGAGTGGAATATTTTGTGTTATTGCGATTTGATTTCAATTCCATCTTGTTTTCAATTCAAGTTATTTCTTTGTGATTTGGGTGACAAAGATCCGTTGATAAAAGCTTCCGCAAAGCGCTACTATTTTCATAACATATAGTTGATATAGGTTATTGTTTGATATGTAATATGTATTTTGCAGGAGTTTTTTTGTCCAGAATTCCGTTATAAATTTTATTTTGTTGTAAGATAATATACTTAAAGTAGGAACTTACGACGCACCATTTAATCCAACAAGTTTTTCCCGTACTTTACAACAAAATTTTGAAGCTAATCTATCTAAATACCATTGGATGGTATAGCTATATTGAGCGAACTGTATATAATAAATTGTTGTTCAACGTGATTTTTAATTTAGTTTGAATTTAGAAAAAAAATTAAAAAAATAACTTTGCCAAGGATCAAACCCATAATCTTTGATTTTGTAGACCAACATCTACCCTTGAACCACAATGTCACTTATTTTAATGCTTAAATCATAAAGTCACATTCATAATATAATATTATATACTACAGTTTAACTAATAAAAAGAGATAGGATGTTTTGGATTACGACATTGACATGATTCCCATTCTTTAATTATTGTTTTGTTTCCTATGTATTATAAATATTTTTCTCAGTTTTTTATTAAAATTTCTAGTATAGAGTGGACTTGACGAATAGATTAAATATTTGAAGCTGGAAATAGTGATTAAGGATGTCAATGTATATTTGAAATATTTGAAATCCATTCACATTCGTATTTGAAAAGTCAATAAATATCGAAATCTAAAAGAATCAGTACACATGTGGATATGTCCAATTTTTTTTACTTATGCTTTTAGATTTCTATTTATGAGCGGACGGACAAAAATTTGATATCCATTTGATATATACGACTGCGGCTGCGACTACGACTGCGAAGATATGTTATGCTAAAATGGTTAATATGAATATGAATATGACACTATATGTATCTATATCCTACCCAACCGTTACAAGGCCTAGTTATGAAGCTCTAATTAGGCCAACAATTATCTTCATGATATACATCAAAATATTAAGGTTATCCTTTTGAATGCCATTGCCGACCCCACGTGTTTGAAAATAATAGCTTAGTTGTTGTTGTTGTATCCTTTTGAATGTCATTGTTAGGTTATAGTTATCTTGGGCTAGGTGGGTAAAACAAATTTCTAATCAACATGATTTTGGATTTATCAGTATAGTTATTTACAAGGCGCAATGCAAAGAGGTACAATTTTTTTCTTTAGACTTGACGTATGTTGTGTGCCTTTTTAAATAAATACACATGTACTAATTTTTTTTAATATACTCATTATACATCACAATTAGTTCAACATGATTGATAAAGTTTATGTTTCTTTTACCAAATGATATTCAACAAAGATTTTTTATCATTTTGCAAAATTATCAAGTATAGTGCTATATGAATAGAGTGCAAAAATCAGTTTAGAAGTTCAACCTGAGTTTGAATTTATTGTAGTTATTTATGGGCATTGTAACCTTGACGAACTACACATGCTTTTTTGATCAGTACACTTATTAAATTATTTTGTATAATTATTATACATCATCATTAGTTCAATAAGACTAGCATACTTTATATTATTTTACTGAAAGATATGTAACAAAGTTTCTTTACGATTTCACAAAAAATCTTCTTATTTGAAAATTCTATTTTTTAAATAAATTCTATTACATTGAAAAACCTCTAAAGTAAAATTTGAAAATAATCATAAAGAATCTTTGGAGAAAATATGTTTTCTCAGAAAACGGCAAAACCTTCAGAAAAAAGATTATTTTTTATGAAATGTCAAAAGTTTGCAAAAAATATCAATTTTTTTTACTGCACCTTCCCTCAAATCTCGCAAACTAGTTGCTTAATATATTTTTAAACAATTAAATATGGATCAAGTTGAGATATCATAGTTTAATAAAAAAGTCTCGGTTTTTATGTTTTTTTATACTCAGATATTTTGAAAAATATTATTTCCAAGAAAGTTAAATTTTTAGAAATGATTCAACTTTTAGAAAATAATAATTAAATATCAAATAATTTTTCTTTGAACTCAAATGTCATAGAAAGGTTCAAGCCATTTTAAAAAATATATTTAAGTTTTCCAATTTTTTTTAATTTCTAAGGAAGTTTGTAATGTCTTGGAAGACACTGAAGAAATTTTAAAGAGATTCAAGATCCAATTAAAATACAAAGAAATTTTAAAAGGTTAAAGTAACTCAAAGTGTTGGCAATTATCTAAAACATGCTATTCAGTAATAATAAATTTTCTAATCTTAAACTTTGAAATTAATAAAGTAAAAAAGAAATATCATTATATATAATACTACAAATATCTGCTTAACATGTACTAATTCTTCAAAACTTTTTGTGGTTAGGATAAATTAAAATAGTGAAAAATACAAAATTAATACGACTGTTAAATTATCGTTACCATTGGTTTTGATAATTTTTTACCGCTACATTTATCATTAGCTATGGTAAATTTACTGTTACCATACCGATAGCATAGATATACCGATATAGCAAAATATTGGTTACCAATTGTTTGATATTGGTGTGGTAATGAGAATTTACCATTATCATAACATCCCTAATTGGAATTGTGGATTCAAATAAGCATGTTATATATAAATATGTTCTCAACTATAATTTTAAATGAGTTTGTATCAGCATGTAAATCAAGAAATGAGAGAGAACCGATCTGAAATGGGATTTAATTTATAATATTTTAAGATTTCTCATAACTATGTGATAGATAGTTGTTTCTGCTAATAGTTCTAGCATGTACTTATTTTAGGATGAGGAAGAGTTTAGTAATAAAAACAATCCTTTTCTTTGAACAGACTTGAATGTTGTTAACAGGTTTGCGAGAAGCATGGGCCTAGCTTATATGATTTGTTAAGAGAAATGGTAAATGCCACTCTGGTTGATCTTCCTAATTTGAGTGCCTACTTCTGGAATCTTTAGCATTTTTGTGGATCATTTTAGCTTCCTCTGATATTTAGTATACGTTGTAGCATGTCTGCGAATCATTTTTGGTTCCTCTGATATTTAGTATAACCTTTATTAGAAATGTTTGAGGGTGGCATAGACGATGCTTGTCTTTTTCTTCTCTTTTTACCATTTATCATTGATGTACATGATTGTGACTTTTCACACTGATCTGAAGCCTGACAATATTCTTCTGATGTCTTCTGATTATGTAAAGGTTCCATGTAACATTTCCTGCAACTTCAAAATTCTTGGGTTTTTGCCATGTCATACTGATACAGAGGAAACTAGGATATTATATGCACTTCAGATGTTTGCCTAATGAGGTGCTATGAAGTTGACTGATTTCAGCAGCATTGCATTAAGAATCATGATCATGGGTCCATTATATTCAAATGCTAAAACATCATCTTTTTTTTCAAATTATATATTTTGAAATATTCAAATGCTAAAACATCATCTTTTTTTTAATTAAAAACATAGTTATAATTTCGAAACATAATTTATATATAATTTTATAATTTTTTATTCATTTTTCCAACAAAATAAATAATTGAATATTATAATATGATTTAAATGTTTATCTACATAGTTATATATGTACATGTTTACTTGAAAAATATACGCCTCAACCTTTTGAGGCTTACACCTCATGAGCAAAAGAATGCCTCTTGTACGCTTTTACGTTTTAATACTTATATGTGTATGTATGTATATGTATATTATCTGAACAACAAGAAGTTAGATTTGTTAAAGGTCAAAATTATTCTACAAGGCACTTGCACAATGTTGCAGTTTGGGTTCAGGAAATTTTAATGGTTCAACTTATAGGTGTGAGATGTTTTTGTTGCTAACAGGTTATGCTTAGAGATTGAATTTATTTGGACACACTATACATGAATATCATTAATTTAACAAATTCGACCTATAGATGTGAGATATTTTGGACGTTCTGTAGAAAATTTGAATTATCTTGGAAAAGTAACGAAATTCTATGAGAAGAGTTGAATTCCTTTCTGAAAAATTAGAACTCTTTTGACAAATTGAACTTTCCATTGTATTGTGCTTTTTTAAATTCGTGCAAACTTTTTTCGATTTTATCTATGATGTGTGAATTTGCAACCACCGAAAATGGAAGGTTACTGAAACACTCATTAAATGTGCAGTATTGCGTAAGTGTGAACAAATATAGTACAAGAACACAAATGATAATAAAGTGGTTTGTCTTCATAAATGACCAGGGTAATATCGAGATGTACTGTTTGGTTTCTGTAATTTGAGCTACGCCTGATCCGATTTATTTGGAAGTTCACTTTTTTGTTTTATTTATTTTTTAAGCTCATTATGTAATTTTAGCTTAATCAAGATGTCAATTCCAGAGGTAAGTTTTTTACTGGAAAAAGAATAATGATCCGACATATGCTGGAATTAAAATTTACATTTTTGCAACTGAACATGTGAATGGTTATACCAGCATCTTACTACATTTGAAAAGGGCGAATTGTTACTACTGCAACAGTTGAAAAAGAAAATTTACCGTCTTAGTCCCAAATCGCAAAATTTCAGCGAATAATTCTGTACAGATATCAAGTCGTCACCTGATCAATTGCCAAGCTCAGTAACGTGAGCTTGTGACCAAGTGAAGGAATGTTGTGTCATGTCGTACTTCACCCTGAATAGTATGCCCTAACACTAAAAGGACTTACTTTTGATGATGCCTATGTTGATATTGCTGCTGAACTTGCAGAAGTAGCCACATTCTTGAACAAGGTATCAGTTATCAGAATCTTGCATCAGTTTCCTGTTTTTAACTGGTTTCTTTATATGCCACTTTTTTATTTTTATTTTTGGTGAAAGTGGTTTTGGTGTTGCTTACATTTGAATGCGTATTTTGTCCTTCAAGTTTGTTGATTATTTATATCTCATCCATTTGTTCTCAGGCTGGGCACATAGCAGCAAAAACTCCTTGCTCTCAACGGCCGATGGATAACGGGCTGCTGCATTCTGTTCCCAAAATGCATTTGGTAACAGTTCTTCACCAAACCATCATTTTTCCACCTAATTTCTTTTCTCGTGTTTTTGCTTACAATCTGATCTCTTCTGAATATGATGCTTATGTAGAGACACCATTGATAATTTACTGTCGTACTTCACCCTGAATAGCATGCCCTAACACTAAAAGGACTTACCTTTGATGATGCCTATGTTGATATCGCTGCTGAACTTGCAAAAAGGGCCACATTCTTGAACAAGGTATAAGTTATCAGAATCATACATCAGTTTCCTGTTTTAACTGGTTTTTTTAGTATGCGAGTGATGCTTTTTTTTTGTTGGGTTGCATTTGTATTAGAAATTTGCATTGTGGGTTATTGTGCAAGTGTAAAAGAAGAAATTTATGAAGAGTTCGTGGGAAAAGATAGTTGGGTAGTTGAAGAACTTTTTTGAAGGTAGAATTTACAACTTACCATTATTGATGTTAAAAGTAATTTTGGCGTTGCTTACATCTGAATACGTATTTTATCCTTATATCTAGTTGATTATTTATATTTCATCGATTTGTTGAGCACCCATCATTATCATGAATTTTGAAACATTGAAGTTTTTTAATTCCATTTAAAACTTTTTAGCATTTGGTCGGTTTGATATTTCTATTATCTTAAATTCTACAATGAAATTTCAAATTAATCTACGTTCTATGATAAAGTTTCTTCTGTATTAGATCCAGGGACACTTAGCTATGTTGGAGAGAGTTTTGAACTAGTACCGGTGCTATGGTTGCAATGTATGCGCCTTAACGAGGTAATAAAACATAGTTTACAATTGTTCTTCCTTTGACTCAACACACGACTTTATAAATTCTATGATCACATGGTTGATTGATGTGAAAATGTGAGGCATGTATTCAAAGAAGTTTTTTTTAATATATTTTATTATTATTTATGACATATGACTGATGAAGAAAAGAGAACACAAACTCAAACTTGTCAGAAAGAAGAGCTAAGTTTGAATGTTTAGGTAATTTAGTTTTGTGAAAATTGGAAATATGTAAGAGCAGTTGAACAAATGAAAGCAAGAGTCGCAGAATTTTGGAAATGAATGTACAATTTTTGAATTTTGAAAGAAAGACTTGTATACAGTTTGAAAGTTGTATAGAACAATAAATTTGAATCCTTTAAGGTCAAATTTATTTCCCAACCAGATGATATGCTACATTGCAGTCTGGGTTCTGCAAGCTTTGATGTGTCAGTATGAGGTTATTTGCTTGCATATAGGTGTAAGCATACAGTCAAAACTTACAGAGAATCACAAACGTGCGCACAGTGACCAAAATACCCTTGCAAACACAGAGAAAGAGCAAAAATACTATCAGAGCCAGGTTTCGATCCTGGGACCTGTGGGTTATGGGCCCACCACGCTTCCGCTGCGCCACTCTGATTGTCAAAGAAATGCAAGAATTGCTTTCTTTAGAATAATATGCAAGCTGCTTCTAAATTCTATCCCATAGCAGATCATCTTGTATTGTACCGTGCAGAAGATATTTCTTCCACAAATTCACTAAATTGTATTATCCATATATTAATTGTATGCCTCCTCATATCATTACCTGCAGCCAAATCAGTCCGAGTTTGATATGTCAATATATCTCCTACATATGTCGACATAAAGTAGTTTCAGACTTAAAACAAACTCGGGTTTTCAAAGTAAAGTTGTTTTAAAAGTGTTCAGAAATTACTTAAAAATATTTTAACTTCTGAAAGACTTATGTGTGTCATTATAGTGATTGTTTACACTGATCTAAGATACACAGATAAACCGTTGAACGTTCTGTAGAAAATTTGAATTATCTTGGAAAAGTAACGAAATTCTATGAGAAGAGTTGAACTCCTTTCTGAAAAATTAGAACTCTTTTGACAAATTGAACTTTCCATTGTATTGTGCTTTTTAAATTCGTGCAAACTTTTTTCGATTTTATCTATGGTGTGTGAATTTGCAACCATCAAAAATGGAAGGTTACTGAAACACACACCAAACATGTAGTATTGCATAAGTGTGAACAAATATAGTACAAGAACACAAATGATAATAAAGTAGTTTGTCTTCATAAATGACCGGGGTAATATCGAGCTGTACTATTTGGTTTCTGTAATTTGAGCTACGCTTGGTCCAAGTTATATGGAAGTTCACTTTTTTATTTTTTATTTTATTTTTAAAGCTCATTATGTAATTTTAGCTTAATCAAGATGTCAATTCCAGATGTAAGTATTTTATTGGAAAAAGAACAATGATCCGACATAAGTTGGAATTAAAATTTACATTTTTGCAACTGATCATGCGAATGGTGATACCAGCATCTTACTACATTTGAAAAAGGTGAATTTGTACTACTGCAACAGTTGAAAAGGTAAAATTATCATCTTAGTCCCAAATCGCAAAATTTCAGTGAATAATTCTCTGTACAAATATCAGGTCATCACCTGATCAATTGCCAAGCTCAGTAACGTGAGCTTGTGACAAAGTGAAGGAACGTTGTGTCATGTTGTACTTCACCCTGAATAGGATGCCCTAACACTAAAAAGATTTACTTCTGATGATTCCTATGTTGATATTGCTACTGAACTTGCAAAAGTGGCCACATTCTTGTGTTGAATTTGATGATTCAAATATTCGTTAAAGAGGAAATAAATTGATTAGTTGATTTAATCAAATCAATTAATTTAGCTGATATATGGAAGGATATTTTGAAGGAAATTAGTTAATTAGTCAATCAATTAATTAGTCAATGTATATCTGCTATATGAAGAAATAAATTATTAGGCATGGAGAATAAAGGAAAGATATGGAAACGAAGATTATGCCATCTATTTGTACCAAAATCAAATCACGCAAATTGGAAAGATATTTGCGTAATCGGGAAATTGATTTGCTTAATCTCTAAGCAACCATTCATTATCAAGTCTATATAAATGAAGGAACTTTATCTTCATATGAACAAGCAAGTGTAGTATCCACCATTATTCTTTCCTCTCTCTTTTGTACTCTTTTCTTTAGTGAAATAAAAAGTTGTTGGGTCTCCGTGGACGTAGGATATTCATATCCGAACCACGTTAAATCTTCTGTGCCTCCTGTTTCTGTTTTTTTTTTGTGAGACTGCATAATTCTTTTTAAGTGTCATTGGTATCTAAATAGGCAATACTAGATTCTTAATAAATAACCGCTTCCGCTCAATTAAAAAAAAATCACTACAGTTTCGTGTCAGAGCTAGTATTATTGTTCCTGTTTGGATATTAATGGCTACTTCTAGTAAGTTTGTTGGCAGATCTGGTGTCAATTATGGAGTAACACGTTTTGACGGAAAAGGAGATTTTGGTACTTGGAAGATGAAGATGGAGGCAGTATTGAAGAAGGAGAAGACTTACAAGGTTGTTTCTGTGCCTGAGAAATTGAAAGGTATTGATGAAGCTGATTTGGAAGAGATGGAAGATGAATCTCTTACAACAATTCAATTGAGCCTTTCAGATGAAGTTCTTAGAGAATTCTCTCAGAAGAAGACGGCGAAAGAACTATGGGATGCATTATCGGATGCATATCAAGACAAGTCTCTCACTAATTGGATTATTCTTCAGCAACAACTTTATTCGTTCAAGATGAAGCCTGGAGTTGATCTCATAGAGCATGTAGATGCTTTGATGACTTTGATTATGAACCTGAAGGCAGCGGAAGTTGATATTACTGATGAGGCTCAAGCTGTGATCCTCTTATGTTCCTTGCCTAAGGAGTATACTGCTTTTGTTAATTCCATGATTTATGGCCGTAGTAAATTTAGCCTGTCTGATGTAAAGGCTGGTCTTCATAATGAAGTATTAAGAGGTAGATTGGCGAGCACTAGCTTGGATAGTGATACCGAAGGCTTATCGGTTCAGAGAGGTAGAGGCCAAAGCAGGTCGAAGAAAGGTGGAGGACAGAATTATTCACGGTCTCAGTCTAGGGGGCCTAAGAATTTGACTTGTCATTATTGTAAGAAACCAGGGTACTTCATAGCATAATGTCCCAAGATTGAAGGTTGAAGAAAATATCCAAAGAAAGCCTTAGCTTATACAGCAGAGAAATCAGATACAGAAAGTGTAATTTATAGCTTCTGGCTCTTCTAGGAAGAGCAACTTATGGCTGATTGATTCTGGCGCATCCTATCATATGACACCTGATAGGAACTGCTTTTCCACTTACCGTGAAATTTATGGAGGAGAAGTTCTGATGGGTAATGATACTTCTTGCCGTATGGTGGGTGTTGGTAGCGTGATGATTAGGATGTTTGATGGTGTTATTCGTACGATCACCGATGTTAGACATGTACCTGATTTGAGCAGGAGCTTGATTTCTGTTGGGGCGTTAAGTAGGCTTGGCTTGAAGATTGTAGTGGAAGGAGAGAAAATGAAGATATCGAAGGGTTTAATGATTGTTATGAGAGGTGTGAGGGCAAGAAATCTTTATCTATTAAAGAGCACTATTGTAATTGGTGAATCGACTTATGTTACATCTATTGATTCAGATTCTTCCAGATTATGGCACTTACGGATGGGTCACATCGGTGAGCGCAGCATGGATGAGTTGAGAGAACGAGGATTGATTGATGGAGTTCATCATTCAAAACTTGGTTTTTGTGAAGGGTGTGTTCTTAGAAAGCAGACAAAGATTTCTTTTGGTACAGGAGAGCATAAAGCAAAAGCTGTCTTGGAGTATGTTCATACAGATGTCTAGGGTCCCTCCCCTTGTCCATCTTTAGGTGGAGCCAGATATTTTGTTTCATTTATAGATGATTTCTCTCATAAAGTATGGGTATACTTTCTTCAGTCAAAGAGTGAAACCTTTGCTAAGTTTCGGAAGTGCAAATCTATGGTTGAGAAGCAGTCAGGGAAGAAATTGAAAGTTCTCTGTTCCGATAATGGCGTGAATTTGTATCATAGGAATTCATCGATTATTGTGAGTCTGAAGGCATTAAGAGGCATTACACCACACCAAGAGACCCCCAGTCTAATGGAGTTGCAGAAAGGATGAATCAGACATTATTGGAGAGGACAAGATGCCTTAGACTGACTGCTAAATTGAAGAAGGGATTTTGGGCTGAAGCTTTATCTATGGCGGCTTTCCTCATCAACCGCACACCTTCCACTGCCATAAATATGAAGATCCCTGAAGAAGTATGGAAATGAGAGCCTGGTAGCTATTCATTTCTCAGAGTGTTTGGTTGCCCAGATTATGTGCATGAGAGTAAAGGGAAGCTGGAACCTAGAGCTCGCAAGTGTATTTTTCTAGGTTATAGGAGTGGAGTGAAGGGATATAGGTTGTGGTGTTCTATTAGCAAGAAAATCGTTATGAGTAGGCATGTGACTTTTAATGAGAAGGCTATGTTGAAGGTGGAGCCTTCCTCATCGGATGACAGTGAGAGGACATGTGAAGAATACCAGACACAAAGCAAGTCATCTGTTGATTCTTTCCATAGACGTTCAAATGGTGTTTCCGATGACACCGTGGTTGATGTGGATAATATCGATGTTGCTACATAGGATCAAACTCAAGGTGGAGCTCATTCGAAACCTAGGCCTGTCAAACAAAGAAGAAAGCCTAAGTGGTTTGATGAGTTTGTTGGATTGAGCATCGAAGATATTAATTTCGATGATATGGCAGCATATGCTTTGAATGCTGTCCATGATGAGCCCTGTGATTATAAAGAAGCTATCGCATCAGTTAACAGTTCCAGTTGGTTAGTTGCTATAGAGGAGGAGATTGAATCATTGCAAAGAAATCATACTTGGGATTTGGTGCCTCTTTCCACCGAAAAGAGAGCTATTGGATGCAAGTGGATCTATAGAGTGAAAGATGGCGAAAATGGTAATCTCAGATACAAGGCAAGGTTAGTCATAAAGGGGTATGTTCAAAAGAAGGGGGTAGAGTATCATAATATCTTTGCTCCAGTGGTTAGGCATACTTCTATTCGTATTCTTTTGACATTAGTTGCTCATTATGATATGGAATTAGAGCAACTAGATGTCAAAACTGCATTCTTGCATGGTGATCTGGATGAGGAGATTTATTTAAAGCAGCCGGAAGGGTTCATTGATAGTAGCAGGCCAGACTATGTTTGCAAACTCAACAAATCCTATATGGACTGAAGCAGTCTCCTAGACTATGGTACAAGACGTTTGATAAATTTATGCTTTCACAGGGATACTCGAGAAGTTTCAAAGACCAATGTGTTTATTTCAAAAGATGTGATGGTGATATGATTTATTTGTTGTTATATGTTGATGATATGTTGATTGCATCTCGGAGTATGGTCATAATTAAGGAGTTGAAAGCGGAGCTCAGTAGGGAGTTTGACATGAAGGATTTGGGAAAGGCACAAAGAATATTGAGTATGGAGATAAGCAGGGATAGAAAGCGGAGAGAGCTAAGGCTCACTCAAGCGCAGTACATCGAGAAAGTCCTCGCTCGATTTGGAATGGAGAAAGCTAAATCGGTTGGCACTCCATTAGGCTCTCATTTTAAGTTGTCAAAAGACTTATCTCCCTCATCGGAAGAAGAGAAAAGGTATATGGATGATATACCTTATTCTAGTGCTGTTGGTAGTCTTATGTATGCGATGGTGTGCACAAGATCAGATTTGGCCCATGCAGTGGGTGTTGTGAGTCGATATATGTCTAACCCAGGCAAAGAGCATTGGCAAGCTGTGAAGTGGATTCTTAGATATCTTCGAGGCACTTCTTCGGTGGGCTTGTTATATGGTGGAGTGGATGGTGGCATCTTTCTTAGAGGATACTGTGATTCTGATTATGTTGGTGATAGAGATGCTAGGAAGTCAGTGTTGGGCTATGTTTTTACACTTGGCATAGGCTCGATTTCATGGAGATCAAAGCTGCAATCTATCGTAGCTTTATCGACTACCGAATCAGAGTTGATATCGATTGTGGAAGCAACAAAGGAAGGATTGCACTTACTTCAGTTGTTGGATGATCTTTCAATGGTGCAGCGGACAGTAGAGCTATTTTCAAACAGTCAGAGTCTGATTCATCTTGTAGAAAATCAAGCTTGTAGTACACGGACGAAGCACATTGATGTTAGAGTTTTCTTTCTTATGCTTGAGGAAGAACGAAGAAAGATCAAATTGTTGAAGGTGAGTACTTTGGATAATCCTTCAGATATGATGACAAAGTCACTTCCTAAGGACAAGTTTGAGCATTGCTCAAAATTGATCAGTTTGATACCTGTTACTTGAGCACCATGGGGCGCTAGACCCAACAACTTATATGTTGATTACTTGATGATAAGGTGATGAAGAGAGATTGTTATATTTGAATCAAGGTGGAGGGTTGAATTTGATGATTCAAATATTCGTTAAAGAGGAAATAAATTGATTAGTTGATTCAATCAAATCAATTAATTTAGCTGATATATGAAAGGATATTTTGAAGGAAACTAATTAATTAGTCAATCAATTAATTAGTCAATGTATATCTGCTATATGAAGAAATAAATAATTAGGCATGGAGAATAAAGGAAAGATATGGAAACGAAGATTACGCCAACTATTTGTACCAAAATCAAATCACGCAAATTGGAAAGATATATGTGTAATCGGTAAATTGATTTGCTTAATCTCCAAGCAACCCTTCATTATCAAGTCTATATAAATGAAGGAACTTTATCTTCATATGAACAAGCAAGTGTAGTATCCACCATTATTCTTTCCTCTCTCTTTTGTACTCTTTTCTTTAGTGAAATAAAAAGTTGTTGGGTCTCCGTGGACGTAGGATTTTCATATCCGAACCACGTTAAATCTTCTGTGCCACCTATATCTGTTTTTTTTTGTGTGAGACTGCATAATTCTTTTTAAGTGTCATTGGTATCTAAATAGGCAATACTAGATTCTGAACAAATAACCGCTTCCGCTCAATTAAAAAAAAATTCACTACATCTTGAACAAGGTATTAGTTATCAGAATCATGCATCAGTTTCATGTTTTAACTGGTTTTTTATATTCCACTGATGTTTTTAATTTTTGGTGAAAGTAGTTTTGGTGTTGCTTACATCTGAATACGTATTTTGTCCTTCAAGTTAGTTGATTATTTATGTCTCATCCATTTGTTCTCTGGCTGGTCACAGAGCAGGAAAAACTCCTTGCTCTCACCGCCCGATGGATAACGGGCTGCTGCATTCCATTCCCTAAATGGATTCGGTAACAGTTCTTCACCAAACCATCAGTTTTCCATCTAATTTCTTTTCTCGTATTTTTGCTCACAATCTGATCTCTTCTGAATATGATGCTTATCTGGAGACACCGATGATTATTTACTGTCGTACTTCGCCCTGAATAATATGCCCTAACACTAAAAGGAATTACTTTTGATGATGCCTATGTTGATATTGCTGCTGAACTTGCAGAAGTGGCCACATTCTTGAACAAGGTATTAGTTATCAGAATCATGCATCAATTTCCTGTTTTAACTGGTTTTTTATGTGCGAGTGATGCTTTTTTTTTTGGGTTGCATTTGTATGAGAAATTTGCATTGTGGGTTATTGTGCATGCGTAAAAGAAGAAATTTATGAAGTGTTTGTGGGAAAAGATAGTTGGGTAGTTGAACTTTTTTGAAGGTAGAATTCACAACTTACCACTATTAATGTTAAAAGTAATTTTGGCGTTGCTTACATCTGAATACGTATTTTATCCTTATATAGTTGATTATTTATATTTCATTGATTTGTTGAACACCCATCACTATCATGAATTTTGAAACATTAAAGTTTTTCTAATTCCATTTAATTTTTTTAGCATTTGGTCGGTTTGATATTTCTATTATCTTGAATTCTACAATATAATTTCTAATTAATCTACGTGCTACTGTAAAGTTTCTTATGTATTAGATCAAGGGACACTTAGCTATGTTTGGAGAGAGTTTTGAACTAGTACCGGTGCCTATGGTTGCAAGGTATGCATCTTAACGAGGTAATAAAACATAGTTTACAATTGTTCTTCCTTTGACTCAACACACGACTTTATAAGTTCTATGATCACATAGTTGATTGATGTGAAAATTTGAGGCATGGATTCAAACAAGTTTTTTCTTTATATTCTTTTTATGTTTTATTATTATTCATGACATATGACTGATGAAGAAAAGAGAAAACAAACTCAAACTTGTCAGAAAGAAGAGCTAAGTTTGAATGTTTAGGTAATTTAGTTTTGTGAAAATTGGAAATATGCAAGAGCAGTTGAACAAATGAAAGCAAGAGTCGCAGAATCTTGGAAATAAATGTACAATTTTTGAATTTTGAAAGAAAGGCTTGTATACAGTTTGAAAGTTGTACAGAACAATAAATTTGAATCTTTTAAGGTCAAATTTATTTCCCAACCAGATGATATGCTAAAGCTACATTGCAGTTTGGGTTCTGCAAACTTTGATGCGTCAGCATATAGGTATGAGATTGTTTGCTTGCATATAAGTGTGAGATGATTTGCTTGCTTGCTGATTATGCTTAAGGATTTCATATGCCTGTGTAATGTTTAACACGAATCAACATCCCACTAAAAGCTAAAACTTGCAGAGAATCACAAACACGCACACAGTGAACAAAATTACCCTTGCGAACACAGAGAAAAAGTGAAAACACTATCAGAGCCAGGTTTCGATCATGGAACCTGTGGGTTATGGGCCAACCACGCTTCCACTGCACCACTCTGATTGCCAATAAAATGTAAGAATTGCATTCTTTGGAATAATATGCAAGCTGCTTCTAAATTCTATCCCAAAGCAGATCATCTTGTATTGTACAGTGTAGAAGATATTTCTTCCATAAATTCACTAAATTGTATTATCCATATATTAATTGTATGCCTCCTCATATCATTACCTGTAGCCAAATCAGTCCGAGTTTGATATGTCAATATATCTCCTGCATATTCGACATAAAATAGTTTCAGACTTAAAACAAACTCGGGTTTTCAAAGTAAAGTTGTTTTAAAAGCGTTCAGCAAATACTTATAAATATTTGAAGTTCTGAAAGACTTATGTTTGTCATTATAGTGATTGTTTACACTAATCTAAGTTACACAGATAAACAGTATAAGATGGTCAAGTGAATATTTTTAGTATTTCTTTTCTTTTCACATTTGTATCTCCAAAATCAACCTAGTATTGCCAGTGGCACTACAAATTCTTAGTAAGATATGTCAGGAATATTACTATTTTTAAGCATTGTATCCAGTGTCACCAAGTGTACATATATTGTTGTATATCTAATACCGATCCCATATATGCCTGCATAAGCAATGCCTGCTTGGTTATACTGGAGAAAAGATTTTATTGCAATATATTTACCTACTAGTATGTAGCCCGTGCCGATGGCACGGGTTCAGGTTTTGCTTAACATAACCTATAATATAATGTGTTGGATATACAATTTGATCGGTGCTAAATTTATTCACAATATGATCGGTAATATTTTTTTGTAGTTTTAAAATGTATACAACATGCACCTAATATTTTTGTTTTCCATTTGTATATAACATGAGTATCAATAGGGTATACCAATAAAGTGAATTCACTCATTTTGAAATAATAAAATAAAAATGGATGGACAATAAAAATTTTACACCATAAAAATGCCGCTTCTTTTTACAGTGACACCTGTTAACTAACAATTACTAAAATCACAAAGATTTAGCTGTAATAATTGTGTTATTACAGTAATAAAAATGTAGACTTGTAGTTAATTAGGGTGAACAGGATCTTGATGACTATATCCACAGCAAGAGAAATATTTTTGCTCCACATCCTCTTTAGTGGAAATGAAAACCTAACAGTAATAGACGTTTATATTATTTTATAGAAAAATACATAAAAGGTTTAGTAAAAGTGAACTTTTGAATAAACAACTATGTACGTTTTTTAGTTTAACCTTTCATGGAGAATCACAATAAAACCTTCAGGTAAGCGATATTTGTAGTAGTTGTTGCTTTGGTTGATGCTTATGGGATTGAAATTCTACTGAATGTAGTGCATCTAGATAGAGCAACATACAATTGTCCATGACTAAACACTTCAGTGCATAATTCAATACCAACGTACTTCATGGATTGACCATGTGCTTTATTGATAGTCAATGCGCAAATAAGCTTAATAGGAAATGAGAAAAATAGTACCTTGTTTAAATATTCAGCAAAAGCACGACTCTCAAACTCTTTGGACTTTAGCCGCATGTTTTTATTCAGTGATAACACATGAATATCAGGCCATGATGTTGATCTTCTTAATGTTGATGCAACGATATCTTCCGGTCACAGCTCCTTCTATATCCACATAAATTGCTTTAACTAATAAATACATAGATACACTTTCATGTATAAATAGATAAAGTTAGGCCATAAAAAGTGGTTTGCCTTTAAGAAAATAGGTTGATGGCTTTAAGCATAACCGCAATAGTTGTACATTCTCTATTGATCTTATCCTCAAATTCTCTATCTAACCATAAATCTAATAATAATATAACCATATTCCCAAGTTAGGCACATTACCATATTTATACACACACACATATAAATGCATATAAATTCATGCAAAAAGCAAGTTTATTGTTGTACAGGTATAAGCATAAACGTATTCGACTAAGGCAATCGAAGGTTCTTCACCATGCTCCTTCTTCAGCACATCTTGCATGTCTGCTACTTCATGCCCGCCACAACATGAACATTTTCAACTTACCAGTCAAAGCTTCTACACCATGCATGCTCCTTTAGTGCATCTTGCACAATGTCTACTATATTATGTATGTTCCATGCCTGCTACAACATGAACATACTCCTTTCTCCAGTGCATCTGTCTTCCTTTGCTGGAGTATATTACTTCCTCCAACACCATGCCTACTACTACATGCATGTTCCATGCCTGTTTTGATATGCTTCACTATCAGCTAGCTGCAGCATGTCTCTAGTCTCTCAGATCGTTAGCATTGCTTGTTCATTGCATCACTTCCTCCACCAACTCACTCTACCACCTCATCTCTCTTCATTTGCATTTCAGTACACTGCATGTTTCTTTTTGCATAATCTCAGCTGCATTTTGGAGTGTGTTCCCGCTGCCTTAATACTCGTCTGAACTACTTTGCTATGTTGGTTTGGTACTCATCACGATCCATCAACAAGCAGCAGCACATGTCCCTTCTACTACAACACCTGAAACATAACCACAGTGCCTTCAACACCATTGCTCGACCTTGCATTTGGCATCACTCTAGCTGTTCCTTACGGCTAAGCTATTCTGCATCTTAACTGCTTCTAATAAATTTAGTTGATGGTTATTGTTGTCAACATAAATGTACTCATATCATTTTGTCAATTTACCATTTTATTATTGTTGATCATCACAGTGATGGTTATCCACATTTGTAACAACAAATTCTCATCGAACCTATATACGAACTTTAATTTAGATTAACAAAATAGGAGTGCTCTCCTCTTATGAGAACCACTCTTTCATCAGAAAAATAATGTACATATTATCCAAATGAGAGAACATGAATGAATAACACAGACATCCATTACATGTAACAAATAATTGAACCTGATTTCCACTGAGCAAAGTTTTACTTTTATCATATCCATGTATCTATAGGAAATACTTTTTATGCATTTATCATTCACATGCATATGATTAGGAGTAATATTATGTAGCAAACTGATAATATTTCAGCTAGAATTGACAAAATATTATGTAACAAACTGATAATAGTTAGCGGCAGGGACAAACCTCACATCATGTAATTTAGGTCCACTATCAACATGGTACTAAACTAAATAACCATACATATTCTTACACTATGTACGTCATGTATGTTTTATATAAAACCACTTGCATGCCACAACTAAGAAATAACATACAACGCAAACTATTACTTGAGCAACATTGAAGTTTACACCAAATATGAAATATCGTGTCCAAACTTCATATAGAGGTCTAAAAATGGCACTGGTTTGCATGGTTGTGAATGGTAGTTTTAGTATTTTTTATGTGTAAATAAATTTTGAACATAAATTAAGAACTTACATACTTTGAGCAAAAATGCTACATTATGGCAAGTAGAAAACATATACAAATGTAGTAAAGAGGGAAAAATTTGGAAAGTGCACAAATGTTAAGACATTATAGATTTTGAATAGAAATACTTCATTAACATAAATACATACATTGAACACAAATAATATATAGAGGGGAATACATAAAACCAAAAGTTACAACGTGTAAAAAGAAATAAGTGAAACAAAGCACAACAGAGACTAATTTGTGAAAATAAAGATGTGAACATAATGATTGGAAGACAAACATGTGAAGATCAAACATGTGAAGATCAAACATCATCAGTAGCTATTTTGTACCGCCATTCGATCTGCAAATGCAAAGAATTATAACCCATCAGAACTATTTGTTTCACTGTCAGTTGAGGAAAATAAATATATATTACCACTGCCTTAATGAACTCGTATCTGAATCAATCTAATCATAAAACAAAGTTTTCTTCTACTCTGCTAGATCAATCTTTTCTGAATCATTTAGCCGTGAAAACATGATATTCTACTGGTCTTGTGCAATAAAGCCAACTGAATCATTGGTGTCATTCATTTCATTATAGGAAGAAAAGTGGTAGTTTGACCACTCTCATTTGGTTCAAACTTAATCATAGCTAGTGGCAAGGAGTTGGCGGCAGTTTTGATCACACCTCCGGGTGGCATAAAGTTAGTGGTTGAACAATGCCCTTGGTTTCAGTGGTCAATGGTGCTACTACTACTTTTTCTTCCATATTTGCAACCTTATTTTTGTTTAGTTGCATCATTTGTACATCTCTATCTGCTTCCAAGTTGACTGTAGTAAGTGATTCAGTAGTTTTTGTTATGGTCGACTCTTTCCTTTTAGCTACTATTCTTTTCTGCAAATATTACAACAATTACATTTAAAATGATATGTGATAATAATTAAAAGGGTAAAGAAAGTTGTAGATATTAGGATACCCGTTTCATTTTAGTGGTGGGTCTTCAACAGTCAAAACCATGTTATATGCTAAAAATAAGACAATATCATGTTAGCATGATATGATACATAACGGTGGTAACATTCTAACAAACATTTCATATGCAAGATAGTGGAAAAGGAAAAAAAGTAAATTATATCAATATGAAGTGTAGAAAGAAAAATGCAGAGGAAGAAGTGAAGATAAAGCAAGAAAGGATGATTAGGTACATGATGGTTATAACATTTTGACAAAAAATCCATATGCAGGATAATGAAGAGCAAAAAAATGTAAATTGGATAAATTCAAATCAGTATACAATATGAAAAGAAAAATGTAGAAGAAGGAAGGAGGAAGCTTGAAAGGGAAAAAAATACGTACAGTTTGTTTAATAAATGATTGCGTGCGAAATAATAAATAAAAAGTAGAAGGTATAAATAGAGGAAACAAAGAGGGCTGTGAAAAGTGTGCTGAAACGTGATGTGTGAAAGTAGTGAGAATCTTAGTTGTTTGAGGACACGTGGGATAAGGAGAAAGTGGGTTAGTAGACGAAATAGTAAGTTGTTTAATGGTGTTAAGTTCAAAAGATATAGTCTGTAACGATCCCGAATTTTAATTTATTTTAAATTGATAATTAATTTAATTTTTGATTTAAAAATTTGTAAAATTAACTGGTTAATCGATTTGATTTTTCCAAATTCAAATAAAATATGTTATTTATTAACATAGAAATGGTTTCTTTTATAAATCATTTTAATTCAATAAGGAGTTATTTTTAAACAATGTTGCTAAGGTAATATCTTTACAAAATTGATTTTTATATAAGTAGTAATAGTTACAAATGGTTTGAAATAATAACAAGTAACATAAGTATGAAAATAATAATAAGCAAATGAAGTATAAAAATATAACTAAAACAAAAGCATATATTTTCATTTGAGTTAAAGTTTTATAACGAAGGACTAAAACAACTTTATAGTTTATACATAAAGTAAAATAATAAAATGTCTATGAAAATATAAAGTAAGCAAATCAAATTAGATGTGAATGATAATGTGAAACATGACAAGAAAATATAAAACAAGATATCCTCATACTATATAAACAAGGTATTGTTAAGCTAAACAAATAAATGAAAATAATAACAACAAGTAAACATATCTATGAAGCCACAAGACAGTGCAAATACATTTGCAAACAAACAAATTTAGATGGGCAAATATGATCAAGTATTCAAACATATAGAAAACAATAGTACATATCTAGGCATAAGCAAATAAAAGAAGTCAAACATAATAAATGCAGCATCACTTCAATAAAAAGACACTAAATACATACAAACAAAAGTTTATCAGCCGAAATAGCTTAGTCAAACAACAAAAAGAAGAAGAAAATCTCTGATATATTGTACAACAAAATATAGTCAAGTATGTATACTTGCAAACTGATGAAACAAACAAACAAAAATATATATGCATGTAAATGAAGCTTGCAAAGGAAGCCAAAGAAAATATCTCATATTTGTACAAAAAAAATGAAAAAACAATATATGAGTTAGTACAAGGCTAATAAATGCAGCCACCATGCAAACATCCATCAGCCACAAGAAAAATAAAAAAAAAATCTCTGATCAACTTGTACACAAACCAAATTATAACACCCTGTAAACTTTCTTTCCTTTATATATCAACTTCTCGTTTTCAGTTCGTTTCTTCAAATTGATAAAACTGAAGTAATATCATCTTAAATTTAACACAAAAATTTAATTTAAACAACAACAATAATTCAATCAACTACAAAGCCAGAGATTAAAGAAGAGATTTCCAGCTTGCAAATTTCAAAGTTGTGTTGCTCTGTTCATCTAGACAATACTGTGAGTAACAAGTTTATTTGAAACTTAAGTAGGATTTTGTTGCATGATCTATATCTAGAAATATATATTGTGTGAATATATGTAAGTATCTTTGTCTGTGTATATACAAGTGAATGCATGTATCAGTGATATCCTGTTCTAGTTATCAAGCTCAAACCTGGTTAAAAAAAAATTCATTTAAGTTAAAACAACCCTCTATGAATCAATTCAGTGAGTAAACAACTTAAAAAGAAATTCAAGTATATTTAAATTGTTGCTCATTAGTCTGAGATATGAAATTGTTTTATTATGCATATGCATGTGTAGTTCTCCTCTGTGTACAAACATTTGGAAGTGTAAATGCCTGTTCAAGTTAGAAACCGTTTCTGTCTTTGGTTTCAGAGCATCAAGCTTGTTCAAAATCCCAATACTTAATCACTTGATCATTATTACACTTTGATCTCAAGACAATACTGGTGTATTTAAGATGTAATTATAATTTAAAAATAAATTTCAGAAGAAAAAGGATATACAGTTGGAAACAAAAAAATGATTTTTACAGGGAACTTGTAATATCTTGATAAATTCGAATTTCATGAAATGCTAATTAAATGTCATAACCTAAATCCAAATTGACAAATAAGATTTTCAAAACAAAATTGGTGATTTTTAATTAAGTATTCAACGAGCAGTTCCGTGTTGATCAGAAATCATGTTTTGATCAGTTTCTGGTGATCTAATAAATTTAGATTGTTGAAATTTTGTGTGAAGCTAGCTTGGTGATTCACGACTTTAGGAAAATTATTAAATAATTTTTCCATTGCGCAAATTGAAGGAACGAGGCGACTTTAGGGTTTAAGCTCGAGTTTTGCAGTGGTCTGAGAACGAGGTGATTTCGACACCTCTGATGCACCGAGTTGCACGAGCTCCTAGGGGATGTTAGAGTAGGGTATTGACAAGGTGAGGCCGGAGTTGCGTCGCCCCTGATAGTCAGCGTGAGTGGAATAGGGCGTTTTGTTCAGGCGAGTTCGATTCACAGTTTCGAATGAAAGGCCAAATTTTGATTTCAGGCGAGTTTTTGGTTCTGGGTGTTTGAATTGATCGTCGAGGGTCATCGACGATACGTGGAGAGTTTCGGCAATGGTCGGAAGTGGTGGGATTGGCTGTACACGTGTACAGGAGTTTGATTGTGTCAGTAGTTAAAAGTTTTGGGAAGAAGGAGGGGAACTCGAAGATAACCCAGTGAGATTTACATCATGGCTCGAGTTCGAGCTCGTGTAGTTTTGGATTGTCCTGGGTCGTTTAAAAACTTAAACAAAAACTTGCTGGAAAAAAAAAGAGAAGAAGGAGATGGAGGGCGTACAGGGAAGACTCGGGGAAGATAGGTGATCGACTCGAAGTAGCACTCGAGTTTTATCAGGGGAGTCTGGGCTTTTTCTTCTATCATTAGCATTGTATTTTATAGTAAAGGTAAGTAAACAGTTAAGTTTAAAAACTTAGGTACATGTTAATTATTACTTTAAATTGTTTAAGCTCTTAATTATTGTTCTAATAGCGTAATTAATATAAGGTAAGTATACAATTTATTAACATATAAGTTTTTAATTAGTAATAAAATTGGTTTTAAATTCTTCTAAAAAAAAATCTTAATAAAATAAATATTTCTTTAACATGAAAATCTAAAAGGTAGGTTTGTGTTTTTAAACTTTGTTAAAAGTTAAATTATATTCATTTTAAATCGTAAATTTAAAATGAAATTTAAATTAAATTTGAAAGCAAATTGTTTTAAATACTTTGATTAAGTAAGAAATGTTTTAACTTAAAGATAAATAGAATTTAATGATTTGGATTTATTAAATTTTTAAGATAACTAAAATGGATAATTAACTTATTTAATTAATTAATGCTTGGATTAATTAAATAAGTAATTGAAGAGTTAAATTCATTAATTGAGGTTTAAGATTAATTGATTAAGGGAGAATTAATTAAGCAATTAAGGATTAATTAGGTAACAATTAACACTTAATTAATTAAATAATCAGATATTTGTAAAATATGTGATTAAATAATTAAAAGTTGATTAATTAATAAATGATTAAAGGATAATTAATCAAACAATTTGAAATCAATTAAAGTTAATTAACCATGATCGATGACCCATCTGATTTAAATTAATTAGATAATTTATTGAGTTCACTTATGGATGATTGAATCCTATTGATTGTTGAACTGTTTGATATTTCTGAGATGATATGCTTTGTGCTATGAATTGTTTTTAGTGTGATCTGTGATGAATGTAATTTTATTTATTTATAATGCATTCATATTTTCTATCTGTGAGTCTGTGTATATAGATAAGCGTTATTGGGATATACCGCTTATCGATATTGGGTGATTGCAAATCTATGATGATTGAATGATGTTGCACTATTGTGTTAAACCCCTGGACCACACTTATACACACACCAATATGGATTTCACGAGGAAATCGATTAAGTCACAGATTTTTGAATAGTTTTAAATTTGAATATTTGAATTCAAATGTTTTGGAAATGGATTGGGTTTAAAATGAAAAGCTTTTGAAACGGAATTTCAAAGATGAAATTTGATTTGAATAACTTGATTATGATTTGGGGAATTTAAATATTTTGATTTACATATGAATTCAATATTTGAAATTGAATTCTATGATTTGGAAACTAGCATTTAAAAAAAAGAAGGTTATTCAACTTATAAATGAGTTTATATGGGTTAAAATATTTTAAAGGTATTGATTTGGAAATTTGAATTTAAATTCAAAGGGTTTAACTCGGGTAAATAAAATTGGATCTTTCTGAAATGAAAACTTATTGTTTCCAAATGATAAAAGCTTTCACTTAAGTAATGAACGTCCAAATCGTGTTAAAAGGATTTCAAGTTAGAATGGAAATGATTTTCCAAGTTATGGAAACTATTTTGAAGCTATGAGTTAAACCTTTAATTTAAAGATTTAACGAGTTAATCCAATTAAAATGGGAATTGTTTTGAAATCCATAAATGGATCTTTGTGAATGGGGTGAACTTTGTGAATGGGGTGAACTTTGTGAATTAAATCTTTTGTTTAAAAGATTAAAGTGTGGAAATGGTTTAAACCATTTGAAGGAAAGTTTTGAATTATTAAGTTGTGACTTAATTGAAATCCCATATCCATATGTTTTAAATGTTGCGCTCACTATTCGGTTTAGCCGGGAGAGGACCTTTGTGTCATATAACCCATTCCGAATATGTGATTCGACGTATATGGATAGCATTTGAAGACCGGGTATTTGCGAGAACGATAGGATGACCTATCGATTGTCTCTGCACTGAGTTGCTCTGGTATAGAGATTTCCTAAGTGATGGGAAGTCCGATCGGGATTGTAAATACCCGGATTGCAAGGGCTTCTTCGGAAGTGCCTTCGGTTCTGTTCGAACCCGGAACAGACTTGTATGGTTACATGTCTGACACTACACTTTGAGATATAAAGCAAATTTCTTTCAAATACATTTCTGTTGGTGGAGGAGAATTTATTCTTTTAGCTTAACACCCTTCTCTGAGACGTACGAGCTCGGAGGTTATGTAGTTGAAGGTTATCAGCGATATACTCCCAATTTGGTAGTGTGGCATGCTGAGTGCTGCTGTGTGTTGATGATCATTTGTTGATCATTTGTGATCAAAGCATGATTTTTGTATAAAGCATAGCTTTGTGGACGAGACTGCATCAGGACCTCACATCCTGGAAATGGTCGAAACAGGAAAGATGCGGCAAGGTTATGAGGGTCGCACCCTTTAGGGTGTGTCATTCCCTTCTGGTAAAGGGTGGTATCATGGTATGGAGCCCAGATATTTACCTATGTGGTGGCTCCAATCTCATCTACCGTGTGGTTGTTGCTTAGAGGCACCTCGGATAAAGGTCCCAAAGGACCGGGGAGTGGCATGCTCGAGTAGTAGTTACCTAGTTACAGAGGTAACCCGGCCTTGTGTTGGCAGAGATCCGGTTAGGTTCTCGAGACGTCCCACCAGAGGCGATCCCATGTGGCAGTAGGAAGTTCCTTAGCCTGACCATTTGTTGGAAAATCCAAAGAAACAATACGCGCCCTGTACGGTTTTAGTTGTATTACCTGCCATGGAATGTGGTGGTAACCTGCTATTGAACATGGTAGCTATAGTAGGCATACGATAATGGTCGTATGCTGGCTAAGATTAATATTCTACTTTCGAAATGTTTTCTGCACTTTGCACTTATAATAATAATATCAAAGAACTTTCTACGTATCAAGCATGTTTGACTATCATAAGAAGAAATCTCCTCCAATTCTGCATTTGCATTGTGTGTGTGGCGGGAGGTCTTATGGTAGTTTCATTTTCTAAAAAGCATATCGGATTTTCTTTTATAAATCTTGTTTATTTTTAAAGATAAACTATTTTTGTTACTCACACCAGTCCCATGACTGACTCGGAGTTTATTGTTCCTTTCCTAAACTCTGGGTGCTCACTATTTTCCACACGAGCAGTCTAGAGTTGGGTTTTTTTTTAGATAGTTAGGTTCAGTGGATTATCTGGAGCTAGTTCAGTATTTGGACATGACTGACCTTGCTTAGCTTGGTGCATCGTTATTGGGAGTTCGAGCTATTTCTGGATTGGTTCTAAGAGATCGAGTTGCAGTTTTGGAGTTCTCTCTTGAAGGCTATCTTACAGTTATTGTTCCGCTGTTGGTGTTATCTATTTTCTTTCCGCTGCTATTTTATTGTATCTTATCTCTGATGTATATCGATATCTATTGGATCATCTGTTGTATCAGGATGTTGTATGAGATGTTGTATATTGGTATTCATTATTTCTTCCGCTGTGTTGTTATACTTAATTGTGTTATAAGCTCCGGCGACTCGGATTTGAACGGTCGAATCTACGGCATTCGAGTACGATGTAAAGTATGGATGTCGATTTTCGAATGGGCAAAATCCGCTTCGTCACATTTGGTGTCAAAGCTAAGGTTGAACTTTAGCTCAGGAGTATAACACATTAAGTAGCTCATTAGAGATAGGGTGAAGTATCCATAGAATGAGTAATCCCTAAGATATCCGTTCATATGCCTCAGTAAATTCTCTTACTATCCACCGATAGTGAGTATGAGCGCAAGAAGAGAACGAGATAGGGGACAGGGAAATACGAATATAATTGGTCAATGCCCTGCAATAGTGGAAACAATCTTTCTCTATCAATTTTCTTTGATTCGTTCCCAAATTCTTATGATTGCTTCGTAACAGCTCCAGAAGAAGTTTCAATGTGATGATGGCCCTACGAATCGTTGTAGGAAATCTTTACTTCGCATCTTCATCAGTTTCTTATCAGATTTTATTTAACTTTAATGAATATGAATTGGAAATTGGAAATTAAATTTAAATAAATTGGGAATTTTAAATTGAGTTAACTTGATTAATAGAATATGAAGCTAAATTTGAATTATATCAATAAAACGATTTCGTTTAAAACCGAATTTGAAATTCTATTGTAGTTTCTTGGGTTGATCAAAGTCCGAAGAGGGACAAATAAATATATATTTTGAGATATTACGACTTGAATTTGGAATCCATATCTTGTGTTTGAAAAATGGTAGAAGATTGAATCTATTTCTTTTGTTCAGCATCTCTTTTCAATTCTTCGATGATTCCTGGTAAATACAGGAAGAAGATTTGATATATTTGTATGGGACATAAACTCCAATAGGCCAAAATTGTTGTTTGGATGTATTGGTTGTTTTGTTTGCTTTGGTTGCTATGGTTGATAGATATACTTTGGTTTTTAAACTAGAAATTTTGAAATTATACCCAAGAGTAGACAGATATGTGAATACAATTTGAGTTCGGATATATTCTACGAACGGTTGGTTATCCTTCGAACTAACCGGTGCCTTTGCATATTTCATAGAATTTATGACCCGAGTATCCTGTGTAGTATTGTATGAGTTTGTTCTCATATTGTTAATATTCTTATTTGGTAAGCCAAATGCAGAATTTATATCTAGTTGATATGGAAAGATATTTCTCTTTCATCTATCGTTGTTATTTTCGTGCCTGTAAATTTCGAGGACGAAATTCCTTTTAAGGGGGGAAGTCTGTAACGATCCCGAATTTTAATTTATTTTAAATTGATAATTAATTTAATTTTTGATTTAAAAATTTGTAAAATTAATTGGT
Organism: Allium cepa; assembly: GCA_030765085.1. Lineage (NCBI taxonomy): Eukaryota > Viridiplantae > Streptophyta > Magnoliopsida > Asparagales > Amaryllidaceae > Allium > Allium cepa. The sequence goes on along the minus strand of CM060937.1, from coordinate 569,999,230 downwards.
TAATCGATTTGATTTTTCCAAATTCAAATAAAATATGTTATTTATTAACATAGAAATAGTTTCTTTTATAAATCATTTTAATTCAATAAGGAGTTATTTTTAAACAATGTTGCTAAGGTAATATCTTTAGAATTGATTTTTATATAAGTAGTAATTGTTACAAATGGTTTGAAATAATAACAAGTAACATAAGTATGAAAATAATAATAAGCAAATGAAGTATAAAAATATAACTAAAACAAAAGCATATATTTTCATTTGAGTTAAAGTTTTATAACGAAGGACTAAAACAACTTTATAGTTTATACATAAAGTAAAATAATAAAATGTCTATGAAAATATAAAGTAAGCAAATCAAATTAGATGTGAATGATAATGTGAAACATGACAAGAAAATATAAAACAAGATATCCTCATACTATATAAACAAGGTATTGTTAAGCTAAACAAATAAATGAAAATAATAACAACAAGTAAACATATCTATGAAGCCACAAGACAGTGCAAATACATTTGCAAACAAACAAATTTTGATGGGAAAATATGATCAAGTATTCAAACATATAGAAAACAATAGTACATATCTAGGCATAAGCAAATAAAAGAAGTCAAACATAATAAATGCAGCATCACTTCAATAAAAAGACACTAAATACATACAAACAAAAGTTTATCAGCCGAAATAGCTTAGTCAAACAACAAAAAGAAGAAGAAAATCTCTGATGTAAATGAAGCTTGCAAAGGAAGCCAAAGAAAATATCTCATATTTGTACAAAAAAAATGAAAAAACAATATATGAGTTAGTACAAGGCTAATAAATGCAGCCACCATGCAAACATCCATCAGCCACAAGAAAAATAAAAAAAAAATCTCTGATCAACTTGTACACAAACCAAATTATAACACCCTGTAAACTTTCTTTCCTTTATATATCAACTTCTCGTTTTCAGTTCGTTTCTTCAAATTGATAAAACTGAAGTAATATCATCTTAAATTTAACACAAAAATTTAATTTAAACAACAACAATAATTCAATCAACTACAAAGCCAGAGATTAAAGAAGAGATTTCCAGCTTGCAAATTTCAAAGTTGTGTTGCTCTGTTCATCTAGACAATACTGTGAGTAACAAGTTTATTTGAAACTTAAGTAGGATTTTGTTGCATGATCTATATCTAGAAATATATATTGTGTGAATATATGTAAGTATCTTTGTCTGTGTATATACAAGTGAATGCATGTATCAGTGATATCCTGTTCTAGTTATCAAGCTCAAACCTGGTTAAAAAAAAATTCATTTAAGTTAAAACAACCCTCTATGAATCAATTCAGTGAGTAAACAACTTAAAAAGAAATTCAAGTATATTTAAATTGTTGCTCATTAGTCTGAGATATGAAATTGTTTTATTATGCATATGCATGTGTAGTTCTCCTCTGTGTACAAACATTTGGAAGTGTAAATGCCTGTTCAAGTTAGAAACCATTTCTGTCTTTGGTTTCAGAGCATCAAGCTTGTTCAAAATCCCAATACTTAATCACTTGATCATTATTACACTTTGATCTCAAGACAATACTGGTGGATTTAAGATGTAATTATAATTTAAAAATAAATTTCAGAAGAAAAAGGATATACAGTTGGAAACAAAAAAATGATTTTTACAGGGAACATGTAATATCTTGATAAATTCGAATTTCATGAAATGCTAATTAAGTGTCATAACCTAAATCCAAATTGACAAATAAGATTTTCAAAACAAAAATGGTGATTTTTAATTAAGTATTCAACGAGCAGTTCCGTGTTGATCAGAAATCATGTTTTGATCAGTTTCTGGTGATCTAATAAATTTAGGTTGTTGAAATTTTGTGTGAAGCTAGCTTGGTGATTCACGACTTTAGGAAAATTATTAAATAATTTTTCCATTGCGCAAATTGAAGGAACGAGCCGACTTTAGGGTTTAAGCTCGAGTTTTGCAGTGGTCTGAGAACGAGGTGATTTCGACACCTCTGATGCACTGAGTTGCATGAGCTCCTAGGGGATGTTAGAGTAGGGTATTGACAAGGTGAGGCCGGAGTTGCTTCGCCCCTGATAGTCAGCGTGAGTGGAACAGGGCGTTTTGTTCAGGCAAGTTCGATTCACAGTTTCGAATGAAAGGCCAAATTTTGATTTCAGGCGAGTTTTTGGTTCTGGGTGTTTGAATTGATCGTCGAGGGTCATCGACGATACGTGGAGAGTTTCGGCAATGGTCGGAAGTGGTGGGATTGGCTGTACACGTGTACAGGAGTTTGATTGTGTCAGTAGTTAAAAGTTTTGGGAAGAAGGAGGGGAACTCGAAGATAACCCAGTGAGATTTGCATCATGGCTCGAGTTCGAGCTCGTGTAGTTTTGGATTGTACTGGGTCATTTAAAAACTTAAACAAAAACTTGCTGGAAAAAAAAGAGAAGAAGGAGATGGAGGGCGTACAGGGAAGACTCGGGGAAGATAGGTGATCGACTCGAAGTAGCACTCGAGTTTTATCAGGGGAGTCTGGGCTTTTTCTTCTATCATTAGCATTGTATTTTATAGTAAAGGTAAGTAAACAGTTAAGTTTAAAAACTTAGGTACAGGTTAATTATTACTTTAAATTGTTTAAGCTCTTAATTATTGTTCTAATAGCGTAATTAATACAAGGTAAGTATACAATTTATTAACATATAAGTTTGTAATTAGTAATAAAATTGGTTTTAAATTCTTTTAAAAAAAAAATTCTTAATAAAATAAGTATTTCTTTAACATGAAAATATAAAAGGTAGGTTTGTGTTTTTAAACTTTATTAAAAGTTAAATTATATTCATTTTAAATCGTAAATTTAAAATGAAATTTAAATTAAATTTGAAAGAAAATTGTTTTAAATACTTTGATTAAGTAAGAAATGTTTTAACTTAAAGATAAATAGAATTTAATGATTTGGATTTATTAAATTTTTAAGATAATTAAAATGGATAATTAACTTATTTAATTAATTAATGCTTGGATTAATTAAATAAGTAATTGAAGAGTTAAATTCATTAATTGAGGTTTAAGATTAATTGATTAAGGGAGAATTAATTAAGCAATTAAGGATTAATTAGGTAATAGTTAACACTTAATTAATTAAATAATCAGATATTTGTACAATATGTGATTAAATAATTAAAAGTTGATTAATTAATAAATGATTAAAGGATAATTAATCAAACGATTTGAAATCAATTAAAGTTAATTAACCATGATCGATGACCCATCTGATTTAAATTAATCAGATAATTTATTGAGTTCACTTATGGATGATTGAATCCTATTGATTGTTGAACTGTTTGATATTTCTGAGATGATATGCTTTGTGCTATGAATTGTTTTCAGTGTGATCTGTGATGAATGTAATTTTATTTATTTATAATGCATTCATATTTTGTATCTGTGAATCTGTGTATATAGGTAAGCGTTATTGGGATATACCGCTTATCGATATTGGGTGATTGCGAATCTATGTTGATTGAATGATGTTGCACTATTGTGTTAAACCCCTGGACCACACTTATACACACACCAATATGGATTTCACGAGAAAATCGATTAAGTCACAGATTTTTGAATAGTTTTAAATTTGAATATTTGAATTCAAATGTTTTGGAAATGGATTGGGTTTAAAATGAAAAGCTTTTGAAACGGAATTTCAAAGATGAAATTTAATTTGAATAACTTGATTATGATTTGGGGAATTTAAATATTTTGATTTAAATTTGAATTCAATATTTGAAATTGAATTCTATGATTTGGAAACTAGCATTTAAAAAAAAAGAAGGTTATTCAACTTATAAATGAGTTTATATGGGTTAAACTATTTTAAAGGTATTGATTTGGAAATTTGAATTGAAATTCAAAGGGTTTAACTCGGGTAAATAAAATTGGATCTTTCTGAAATGAAAACTTATTGTTTCCAAATGATAAAAGCTTTCACTTAAGTAATGAACGTCCAAATCGTGTTAAAAGGATTTCAAGTTAGAATGGAAATGATTTTCCAAGTTATGGAAACTATTTTGAAGCTATGAGTTAAACCTTTAATTTAAAGATTTATCGAGTTAATGCAATTAAAATGGGAATTGTTTTGAAATCCATAAATGGATCTTTGTGATGGGGTGAACTTTGTGAATGGGGTGAACTTTGTGAATTAAATCTTTTGTTTAAAAGATTAAAGTATGGAAATTGTTTAAACCATTTGAAGGAAAGTTTTGAATTATTAAGTTGTGACTTAATTGAAATCCCATATCCATATGTTTTAAATATTGCGCTCACTATTCGGTTTAGCCGGGAGAGGACCTTTGTGTCATATAACCCATTCCGAATATGTGATTCGACGTATATGGATAGCATTTGAAGACCGGTGTTGAAGACCGGGTATTTGCGAGAATGATAGGATGACCTATCGATTGTCTCTGCACTGAGTTGCTCTGGTATAGAGATTTCCTAAGTGATGGGAAGTCCGATCGGGATTGTAAATACCTGGATTGCAAGGGCTTCTTCGGAAGTGCCTTCGGTTCTGTTCGAACCCGGAACAGACTTGTATGGTTACATGTCTGACACTACACTTTGAGATATAAAGCAGATTTCTTTCAAATACATTTCTGTTGGTGGCGGAGAATTTATTCTTTTAGCTTAACACCCTTCTCTGAGACGTACGAGCTCGGAGGTTATGTAGTTGAAGGTTATCAGCGATATACTCCCAATTTGGTAGTGTGGCATGCTGAGTGCTACTGTGTGTTGATGATCATTTGTTGATCATTTGTGATCAAAGCATGATTTTTGTATAAAGCATAGCTTTGTGGACGAGACTACATCAGGACCTCACACCCCGGAAATGGTCGAAACAGGAAAGATGCGGCAAGGTTATGAGGGTCGCGCCCTTTAGGGTGTGTCATTCCCTTCTGGTAAAGGGCGGTATCATGGTATGGAGCCCAGATATTTACCTATGTGGTGGCTCCAATCTCATCTACTGTGTGGTTGTTGCTTAGAGGCGCCTCGGATAGAGGTCCCAAAGGACCGGGGAGTGGCATGCTCGAGTAGTAGTTACCTAGTTACAGAGGTAACCCGGCCTTGTGTTGGCAGAGATCCGGTTAGGTTCTCGGGACGTCCCGCCAGAGGCGATCCCATGTGGCAGTAGGAAGTTCCTTAGCCTGACCATTTGTTGGAAAATCCAAAGAAACAATACGCGCCCTGTACGGTTTTAGTTGTATTACCTTCCATGGAATGTGGTGGTAACCTGCTATTGAACATGGTAGCTATAGTAGGCATACGATAATGGTCGTATGCTGGCTAAGATTAATATTCTACTTTCGAAATGTTTTCTGCACTTTGCACTTATAATAATAATATCAAAGAACTTTCTACGTATCAAGCATGTTTGACTATCATAAGAAGAAATCTCCTCCAATTCTGCGTTTGCATTGTGTGTGTGGCGGGAGGTCTTATGGTAGTTTCATTTTCTAAAAAGCATATCGGATTTTCTTTTATAAATCTTGTTTATTTTTAAAGATAAACTATTTTTATTACTCACACCAGTCCCATGACTGACTCGGAGTTTATTGTTCCTTTCCTAAACTCTGGGTGCTCACTATTTTCCACACGAGCAGTCTAGAGTTGGGTTTTTTTTCAGATAGTTAGGTTCAGCGGATTATCTGGAGCTAGTTCAGTCTTTGGACATGACTGACCTTGCTTAGCTTGGTGCATCGTTATTGGGAGTTCGAGCTATTTCTGGATTGGTTCTTGGAGATGGAGTTGCAGTTTTGGAGTTCTCTCTTGAAGGCTATCTTACAGTTATTGTTCCGCTGTTGGTGTTATCTATTTTCTTTCTGCTGCTATTTTATTGTATCTTATCTCTGATGTATATCGATATCTATTGGATCATCTGTTGTATCAGGATGTTGTATGAGATGTTGTATATTGGTATTCATTATTTCTTCCGTTGTGTTGTTATACTTAATTGTGTTTTAAGCTCCGGCGACTCGGATTTGAACGGTCGAATCTACGGCATTCGAGTACGATGTAAAGTATGGATGTCGATTTTCGAATAGGCAAAATCCGCTTCGTCACATAGTCCATTTTAGACCACTGATATCTTTATGATATTATATTAGAACCATTCTGTTGTTTGTCTTCCGTTAACCTAATCCGCTAAGTCTGGTCTATTTTGTTATATAGATTAACAAGTGAATGAGATATCCGCAAAATCATTTTTCTGATATATTAAATCATGTTTGGTTGATTCCTTATGTTTCACTTTTTACAAGCCCATCCCTTTTGTAGTACATGTAGCGTTTCAGATTTGCATGCTTCATTTTGTAGTACATGTATCACTTTTGTCAATTTATGGAACGGTTTACTTCGCTTTGTTGGTTTATTGTTTTTGCATGTACAGTGTTATTCTTTAATCACATAGACATCGACTGTAAATGCTTAGAAGCTACACATGGAGCGTTATGTGGAATTACACCAGTAAGCCCAAAGCCTTGGACACTAGTCTATATGTTGAATTTGTGGAATTCGAGGTTGGCTATTGTTCTTAAGTTTTCGATCCATGAATGACCATTGGATCATTCCTGTATAAATTTTCGTACCTACAAAAATGGGCCTGTGTTAGGACTTTTGTACAACCATTAGATCCATGAGAAAATGAAATAATGAGTTAGAATTGTGAATGCCGATTTTGTACTTTGATGCAGTTGATTTATTATAACACCTATATAACATATATTATACAAGTTTTGTTTCTTTGGCCTTTGTTAACGGGTTCCTTGCTTATTCTCTCATTGATGCATTTTCCACAAACTCGTATGTTTTGTTATCTACCTCTGTTTATTCATACGAATGGATAATGATAGCCTGTTAAAAGTTCAATTAAGCATTGTCATTGTAATTTGTTACTGGGTTGCAGCTTAAAATATAACATTTCCGAATAGCACAAAGCTAAGGAAACTGGAAAAGTATATCATCAAAATAACAAATGATTAAATCTTCAAATGTTGATAAAGCTGTATGAATCTTATATCAATACTTTTTTTAAGTATTTATGAAATGGATGGATGAACTTCTTGCCACCCATGATTCATTAATTTGTAAGTTAATTTGTTAGGTTGTTGTTGATTTATTTATGAAATAGTTTTATTTTAAATAGCTTTGGATTGAAAATTTGTAATTGCTCCATTTTAACCAAACTTTTTCAAACCTCGAATAACTTTTTTTTTCAAAGATTAAAAGACTAACATAACTTAATTTTAATATGTTATCAGATGGTAGATAATATGACAAAAAAAGAAGACGATAGGAAATGGATGAGAAATAGAAACCGGTAATAGAAGGGTGAAACGACGTCAAGTTGCAATATCTACTGTTAGAATTTTGGCGACATTATAAGGAGAATTGAAGAGGTCGGAAGTATCTTGATAACGGTGAAAATGATTTACAAATCGAAGCTAGGAGGAGGAAGATATAGCGAAGAAGGTGGAGTGTTGTTGGAGCAACATGTGACCGACGTATGTCAAGATGTCTCAAAGTGACAGACGTCTGAGCTCAGGGTTTTGTAACCTGAGATTTCTGATAGATGTCCGTCATCTTGTGACAGACGTCTGAGAGAAGGAAAACTTGTTTTTCGAATCTTCTTACGGACATCTATAAGCTTAGGACATACGTCTGAGCCGACGTGTGCTGCATATCTTGTCCGAGTCGATTGGAATGATTTATGAAGGTTTCAAAGGGCATTTTGGGAATTTTCTAGGTTTTCTACTCTTCTATATAAGATATTTTTAGGATTCAAAGAAAATAGACTAAGGGTTTTATCCACCATTAACCGGGGTTTAACAAAACCTAGTTTTCTTCAAATATCTTCTGTACAAATCTATTCTATTTGAATATTAATCATTATAATCAATCTTTTGTACTCTTCTAATTGGTAGTAATAAAGCCTCTTCCACAAAGTGGATGTACACTAACCGAACGTTAGTGTAATAATTATAAATCGGTATGTGATTTATTTTATCGCTATTGTTTTATTTCTTTATTGCTTGTTTGGTGATTGTGATTGTTTTTGGATTGAATTGAAATTTGAATTGGCATATTGATTGGTTGTTCTTGCATTTCTTACCACAATCTTGTTTTCCGCTGTGTTTTGGGGTTTTGATTTGAGTGGTCTTGAGTTAGAATTTCTACAACATTTGGTATTAGAGCTTTGGAGTTAGTAAGTGGTTGTAGGAATGTCAGAATCGGATAATACATCGGGTAGTCCATAAATGGTTAGTCCAAGTGGTGTAGCGCTGTATGTACGTGGATCGTACGCAGCTTCAGGATCACAATTGGTTATAAACAAGTGGAATGACGATAATGATTTTGAAAAATGGCAACGGAAGATGAAAGCGATTCTTAGGTGGAATCGAGTGCGTCGGGTAGTGTTTGATACATATTTGCTGCCGACGGGCATCTCGGATTTTGAGAGAGAGGAAATGGAAGACTGAGCATTCACTATACTTCAACTTGTTATGGGGGAGAATGTTATCTCCGTAGCGGTGAGACTACTACTAAGGGTATATGAGACAAATTATAGGAGTTGTATATGAAGAAGTCACTAACTAATTGTTTGATCTTATTGCGAACGTTCTTCACCTATAAGATGGAGGGTACTTCGCTAAAGGCGTACTTGAATCTCTTTGATGATTTGCTAATGAAGAAGGCGGTAGATTTGAATATTGAGGAAGAACAAAAGGTAATGATATTGTTGTGTTCGTTGCCAGACCGTTATACGAGTTTCTCTAATAGTTTGATCTATAGCTGGGATACTTTGACTCTTGATGTAGTGAGGAGTTGAGTGATCAAATGAAGGAGTTAGGTGATAGAAGTAGTAGTGCTAGTAGTGGTCACAGTTTGTTTGTGGAAAAGGAGAGATATGGGAAGAAAGGGAACCGGGGGCATTCTAAATCAAGAAAGCCCAAACGGAGAGGAAAATCGAAGGAAAGAAATGACAAATGCTTTATTTGTAAGAAAACTGATCATTGGAAGAATGAGTGTCCGGATAAGGAGAAGACAAATAAGGAAGTAGCATCTTCATCCATGGTAGTGAAGAGTGGAGTTGGAGAGGGAGACATAGATGTTTTGAAGGCCATAGCATCGGATGTTTTGAATGGGTGCTCGATTTGGGGGCATCTTATCATTTGATGCCGAATAAGAATTGTGACAAAGAAGGAAATTCAATTGTTATGGGTAATGGTGTTATTTGCAAGTTGAAGGGCATTGATTCTATGTAAATTCGGATGTTTGATGGAGTGGTTCATACTCTCACTAACGTACGCTATATAATGAGACTTCGGAAGTCTCTTTATCTTTTTTGCGCATCTGGATTATTTAAAATGTAAGATCATTATTGAGAGTGATAGCTTGCAGATTTTGAAGAATGCGCTTGTGGTGACAAAAGATGCTAGGACTGATGGAGTTTATTTGCTTCAAGGAGTGACTATTGAGGGTGAAACGTGTATGGGTGTTAATAGTTCTCGTGGCTTGGATGCGAGTAGGTTATGTCATTTGAGTTTAGGTCATGTCTTGGAGGAGAGTTTAGATATTCTTCGAAAGAGGGAGATGATCGATGGAGAGAGGTTCAACAAGTTTGAGCTTTGCGAAGAATATGTCATGGGAAAACAAACTTCGGTGAGGGAAAAGTTGTTTCGATAAATTTTCGTGAATATGTGCACACGGATGTTTGGGCACAGACACCGGTAGCTTTTTGGGGAGGAGCTTGCTATTATATTTCTTTTATTGGTAACTTCTCTCGGAAAGTATGGGTGTATGTAATGAAGGCCAGGTAAGAGGCATTTGCAAAGTTCAAAGCATGGAAGGATCTTCTTGAGAATGAGAGTGGTAAATCTTTGAAGTAACTATGTCTGACAATGGCGAAGAGCATGTTTCCAGAGAGTTCTTGGAGTTTTGCAAGCATCATTGTATTCGGAGGCATTTTGCTACAATGGAAGATCCGCAGTCAAATGGTGTTGCAGAGAGGATGAACCATGCTCTACTTGAAAAAGTTGGATGCTTGAGATTGACATCAGGTTTGTCTAAGGGATTTTAGGCTGAAGCGTTGTCAACCGCAGTGCATACTGTTAATCAAATTCCATGCTCGGCTATTGGTAAGAAAATTCCAAAGGAAGTGTAGAAAGGAAAGAGCATTGGCTTGAGTTATCTTTGTGTGTTTGGTAGATCAATTTATGTGCATGATTCGAGAAATGGTAAGCTTGAGGCTAGAGCTTTCAAGAGGATTTTGCTTGGTTATACGGAGGTATAATAGGCTATCAGATATGGAATCCTAAAATGAAGATGGTTGTGAATTCTCGTAATGTTACTTTTGATGAGTCGACTTTGATCAAGGAGAACGAGAGATCATCATATGTTTCGGATTTGGTTCATGGTGAATCTAAGGAGAAGGAAGTTGTTTCCATCTTTCTTCCAAGGAGTAGAGTAGTTGGAGATGATTGTGAGGAGGAAGAGTTTGATCTTACATCACATAGTCTACAGGCTGCCTCTAGTAGTGTTGGTGATGTGCATGATACTAGAAGGAATTCGTTCAAGGTGGAGCCGAAAGGAGTTTGGATGATATTATTGCTACTTGGGTGGGTCGACATGCTATAAGGCCGCCCGATCGATATGGTGATTGGAAATATCTTAGCTTTTTTAATAATTTGGACTATGTTCTTCATGTAGTCCAAAACGAGCCAAGGGACCTTGATGATGTGATAGATTCGAGTGATAGATTGAATTGGATTTGTGCAATGGAGGAAGAGATGCAATCGCTGATGAAGAATCAAATTTGAGATTTGGTTCCATTTCTGAAGAAAACCGTGCTATAGGGTGCAAATGGATATACAAGGTGACGGACGATGAAAGATACAAAGCTAGATTAGTGACTAAAGGATTTGCATAAAGGAAGGGTTCATATTGGTTGTGAGACATACTTCAATTCGGATATTACTTATCATAGTTGTTATTCACGACTTTAAGTTGGAGCAACTTGATGTGAAAACCGTCTTCTTGCATGGTGACTTGGATGAAAGGATCTGCATGGAGCAACCAAAAGGTTTCGTTTTAGATGGTAAGTCAAATTTGGTTAGCAAGTTAAATAAATTACATATGGTTTAAAAAACCACCTAGACAGTGGTACAAGAGATTTGATCATTTTATCCTTGAAAATGGTTTTAATAGAGGTATCAATGGTGCTTATGTTGTTTCGAGAGGTAGAAAATTGATTATTGGATGTATTTACCCTTTTTTGTGGATTCTGGTTTGTTGAAGGTTTGTGCATCGTTGGCTGCATTTTGGTGTTGGGTGGTTCCTGTATGGAGGTCGCAACAGTAGCAATGATGAGGGCAAGAGGAGCGGGTTCAGTTTTGATAGAGAACGGAAGGCGTGGGTTTTAGAGTTCGGGCGAGTCGAGTTTGGGTAGAGCGACGCGTTGGCAAAGACTGATTGGAACATCGTTGAGTATTTCTCCGTATCACTACAATTGTGTACGGATAGGATTGGGTTGCTGCGTTTCACTATGCACAGTTGATAACGAGGAAGGAGAAGATTGTCAATTTGGGTTAAGTAAAGTAATTAGTGTTATTTATTTAATTAATTAAATTAAAATCTTATAAATCGAATAACTTTTGCATACGAGGTCGGATTCAAACATTGTTTTTTATGGACTTGTAGCGACGATGACTACACAATGGAGTTATTTTGGTGGGATTTGAAGCTTGTTTGAGTTTATTATAAAATCGAACGGCCGTTTGGTTTTAGTCCAAATCGGAACGCTTCGGTGGAAATTGGAATCAATGTGAGTTTAACTCACACTCAATTGTACTAATCATATCTATGATGCTATAAATTATTAATGATTGCTTAGATGTTAGTTAAATTGTTTGATTGATTATTTGATTGAATTTTCAATTGGAAAATGCATGACATATTAATTTTATTGTTATGAACTCATATGATTATATATATATATTATCCGTAACCATTGTTTTGCAGGGAAAATTTGTAGAGAGACCTAAGAGGTTTCTCACCAATAATTATATATTTACATCCTTATGATGTTATATTGATGTTTAATTGAAATGAATCTTGATATTCCGTTTAAATTGTTTAAATGTCATCATAGCGATGTTCGCTATACTGTCGGTTATCGACTTTCATTCCCAAAAGCCCATTGTATGTTTTTGAACTCGAACTTATGTTTTCACTAAACAGAATTTTAAAATTCATTAATCATTTTTTATTAATGATAATTTAAAGTAATTAATCATTTTAACTGATGATTTTGAAATTAATTAACCAATTTAATTAATGGTGTTTAAAATTGGTTTATCTTTTGATCTGAATGAGATTGAATTTAATTAATCATTTTAACTAATGATTATTTGAATTTAATTAATTATTTTAATTAATAATATTTGAAATTAATAATAATTTTGATTAATGATATTTATAAGTAATCTATCATTTTAATTAATAATATTTAATTTTAATAAATCATCCTTATTTCTAATATTTAAATGTAATTAATTATTTTAATTATTGATTTTTGAAATTCATTAATCTATTTGATGAATGAGATTTGAACTTTAATTAATCATTTTAATAAATGATTGTTTTAAATTTAGTTAATAATTTTAACTAAAGATTTTTGAAGTTTAGTTAATCGTTTTAATTAGTAATGGTATATTGTTAATTAGTCATTTTAACAAATGATGTTTTAATTTATAACTTTAGCTAATGTTGTTTGAACTTAATTAATCCGATTAATTAACAATTATTGGAACTTAATTTATTTTTTAAATTAATGGCATTCAAAAATTATTTAATCATTTTAAGTGATGATGGTTGAGATTAATCTTTCATTCTAATTAATGATTCTTTGGATTTAATAAACCTTTTTAATTAATGAGATTTAAAGTTAATAAATTGATTTGGTAAAAAGTGGTCAAAGTAAATTAACTAATATAATAAAAGTGTTTTTAAGTTCATTAACTTATTTAGTGCTTTAAAGTTAATAAACTTATTTAACAAAGATTTTAAAGTTAATTTACCTATGATATAAAAGTGTTTGGTAATAATTAACTATTTTGTTAGAGATAATGGATTTGTTTATTAAAAAGAGATTACAAATGTGACTGATTATCTTTAGGGATAATTAGTATCGTTTAAAATTTAAAGGTATTTATATTGTTTTATTATATTTTGGGATAATAAATATTGTTTTAAAAATAATGGTTTATATATGAGAAAATCCTTTTAAAAGGAATTATTTATAATACAGCTAAGTGTATATTGTTTGGGGTTTATAGTAAATAATGTTTTAATGACACTTTTTTTTACCTTTGTTTAATAAACTTAGTATTATAAAACTTTTCTTTTGAAAGAACTCTTTAAAAGGTATTTCTAAAAGTGTTTTACCAATATTGTAATATGGAAATCAAGCAGAAGTTCAGATTTAAAAAAAGTTCAATTCGATTATGGAAAAGTAATTCCGTAAACGATATCTCTTATATGGAAAGGATCCAATCATAGTTTTAACGCTAAACGTTGAGGCTTGGACTCGTTTCTATCTTGAAGGTCAAAAATTCGTCAAGGCAAGCCTAGAGTTAATACTACCTCAACTTGACTGGCTTCATATTCAATCGAGGGATAGCACTTGTTTGGAATCGAAGAGTAGTGTTGGATATATGATATTTAATTTCCATATACGATCATTTTAATTATCCCCAATAGTTGATTTATTAATTATCGGATTCAGCTTTCTTCATGGTGTACTGTCACCTTAAAAACGATTTGCTGCTTTGAGCTTTGTTATCCTTTGTTGGTAATGGCAAAACGAAATCACGTGTTTTTGGGGGCCAAGTTACGTGGGGTTGCTCCCATTAGGATATTTTCACATCCCATCTAGATTTTAGTATACCATCACCTTACAACGGTTAAGATTTGGATGTGAAATATTTGGATTCTCGGTAAGATTTGGCGGGGTCTGGCTTGGAGTTCCTAGGGTTTTCAAGTATAATTCTAGAGGTATACTTCTTTTAAGGGAGATGTACCCTTCTAGTCATTTGTAGGGAATTTTCCTTTCCTTATTTAATTCGAAATTTTGAATCTGTTTCTCTTTAAGTGCAATGGGAAGAGTCAACCCTTCGCAGTGTTTAATTATTGGTTTTTATCCATTCTAACAAGTTTGAACCGTTACCTTATTTTTTCCATTCTATCAACTTTGGATTTTGCTTGGATTATTTTCATTCTTTCAAGTTTGGTTTTTAATACTATTTATGCCCATTCTTATTTGGATTTTTCTCCCGATGTTTATCTATAATCTTGCCTTTATGGATGTTATTCTTATGAGGTATAAACCCATTTCGCATTAGCTGTGTAGCTTCATAGAACTTTAATATGTTTTCCATTATTTGAGTTATCTCACGCTGGTATTTCCAGACTGATTCGAGTGTTATTTTACTATAATGCTTGAGTCAGACCAATTATTTTTTCTAGGTTGACTTTCATGTTATGGAGATCTTAAAGAGGAGTTGGAGGATCACCTATCGTAGGAGGCTCACGTATCGTATTGTTTTATTTTTCATTGTATTATATAATATCCATATCAACAATTGTAAGGTCGGGATTTTATAACTATCCAACTGATAAGGTCTGTATTTAGAGTGGCGGCTTTTATTGTCCTCACTATACTATGTCTTGTCGATTTCACTATGAGATTCTTTTTTTTTGTTCCATGTTCTTTTCTTTTTATTTACCCTAATAATCCGCCCTTTTGTTGATTGGATGCTCGGCAATTGAACACAGTGGTGATATTCAATGTCAACTTTCGATGGTCAAAAAGGCGGGTCGTAACATCATATATGTAAATAACATCACAGAAAAGCAATCATGTTCATGTACAATCAAAAAGTATATCCTGCACTTATCATTCAGTTATAAACCATGTCATACATGATGTAACGATCTCAGTTTTGAGTCAAATTTAATTTGATAATTAATATAAAATTTTGTATTAAATTATGAATTAATTTGAATTTTTCCAAATTAAATAAAACATTTTTTTTGTTTATTCATATGTATATACGTATATAAATTGAATATAAGTAGAATTTTGGTTTGAAATTCAAGATAAATATCTTATTGATAAATTGGATTTAAAGGAAACCTTATATTTGAACTAAAATATAATATATGATTGTTTATTAATGTATGTTTAGAATTAAAATCATTTTCAAGAATGAATAAAAGCTTTAAAAGTGTGTGTGTATATATATATATTTATACCTTTAAAATAAAATAAAATTCAAAAAAGGTTTAATTTTTTTTTTGAAATTTCACTTGTATTAAAAAGTTTGTATTTTTAAAGAACATCATTAATAAAAATTTGAAACGAATTTAAAATTAAAAATATAAAAACATAAGAATATATATATATATATATATATATTTGATTTTAACAAATGTTTTAAAAACATATAAATAGATATAGATTGTATATATAAAAATATAAGAGTGAAAACATAATTCATTTGTAAATATTTTCTAAAAAGCTATTTAAAGAAATAAATTCAAATATATACATATTATATATTTATTTATTAATGTTTAATTGAAAATCATATTCTTTACAGTTATAAATATATATGTAAAAGGAAATAGATTTATTTAAATTGAAAATATGATATAAAAAATTTATTTGTAATATAATACATATGTTAAGTTATAAAACATAAGAGATAAATTACTTCACAAATTATAAAATGAAAAGGTTTAAAACACAATTTATAAATTAATTTAAATAAGGACTTAAACATAAAATTGCTTGTATTTACAAGCGTAGAAAAATTAATATTATATATTCACAAGTGTAACATGAATTTACAAGTGTAAATAAATTATCATGCAAATACACATGGCATTATTTTCTTTTAATTTTTTTTTTATGAAATAGATAAAATAGAAATTAAAGTTATATATATCATAAACTTCTTCTTCTCTCATTTGGTTCAAAACTAAAGAAAAGCAAATGCGAAAACCTGAAAATAAACTCAAAATAAAATCAAACTAAAAAAAATAATTAAAGATCAGATTCAAAATCAAACCTAAAACAAAGAATTCCAGTTCAAGAACAAAATTAAAACCTGCTTCAAGCTAAGGCTAAGCAAATTCAAGGATCAAGCAAGTTTCAAGATCATTTCAACAAGTCAAAGTATATATCAGATCAAACTTAGGAAATCTGAAATTACAAACCTGAGACAAATTTCAACTTAACCAAATTTCAACAGAGAAAGCTAACAAGGCAAAGATCAAGCAAGATAACAAAACAAAATCAAAGCTTCCAGATATTCAAATTCAAATTACATTTCCAGGCTCAAGTTTTACCTGTTCTTCTATTCCAGGTCCTCTGTCTTTCATTACCAGGTGAGCAAACACACTTATATTTTGCTGTTGTGTTGGATACTTGATGTATGATATAAGAATTGCTTGATTTGTTGCCTGCATGCTGGTATATAGATGTAAATATGTATGTGCATGCAGGCAAAAACATGCCTCTGTATATGCATGACAGGTTTGATAAATCTGTTCAAAAATTCATACCATCCAAAAGGAATCAATATTGGGCTTTAATCTCTATATAAAATTTGTTTGTACTTGTAAAATTCAAATTTTAAAAATAGTCTCAAGCATTTATACTAAGCAATTATTTTTAAAATAAGAAATCACAGTGAAAATCATATATATGTCAAAATTTGATCGTCATAAATTCATATTTGAAGTTCATAACCATATTCGAATTAGCAAACGATGAATTTAGATAAAGTTTTCAAAAATTTTAGGTGAGTAAATCATGTGAATTCTCGGGTTGAACATAAAATACATTTTTGTCGAACTCTGACGATCGATATAAAGTTGAGTTTCGAGCTTGATGTCAGAGGAAGTTCAGGTGGTGGAGTTTACAAGAAAAATGGTCGTTGACTTTTTTAAATGATCGTGGAGGTTGATCGATGAGGTTGTAGGATTTAAGGGTATATTTTTTTGTCACCGTCGTTCTCGAATTAATTTCATTTTCAATGGTGGATCGGGGTAGATCGGACCCAGGAGAAACAGAGCTCAGGGTTCTAGCGAAGGTGTGTGTACATCGGCGTTGACTCTGGTGGACTAGATCGATGGGGCGAGGGGGAATTTCATCGAAAGGGTTGGGTTCGAGGAGGAATCAATTAGCTCGATCTTGATTTTCAGATGGATTCGTAAAACTGGGTGGACGGGTGAGTCAGGGTGATCATCGGTGATGTATTGGCAACGGCGAGGTTGATCGGAGTAGTTTCGATCATCGGTGCATGTGCACGTGAGTGTTCGTGTATCTGGGAAGTTTGGGGATTGGAGAAGAAAGTGTAGCCTCGAGTTTGCTCTCGTGAAAATCGGGTGGTGGCTCGGTTTTGTGACCGAGTCATTCACATGATAACAGTTTTTGTTTTTATTCTAAATCATAACAAATTCAAGTTTTAAAACTAAAACAAAATCAAAGAAAAAAATTCGGGGATTTTAGTGTTTGGCTCGAGTGTTTTAGCTTTGGGCGTAGGTATTTATAATGATAATTTTTAAAATTTAAATGAATCAAGTTTTGTTTTTAAGGTTTGTGTAAATAAATAAGTTTTCAAAAGAACATAAATTAGATCTTTCAAAATAAGATTATTAATAAAGTTTTATACAAGTTTCCAAAGACTAAATTTTAAAGATAAGTTGTTTTAAAATTGTTTTGGTTATAAAATTTTATACTAGGTTAATTCTGTAATTGGTTCCTAAATTTTTTTCAAACAAAGTATAATAATGTAACTAATTAATAGTTAATTACTTAATGAATAATTTATCAATATGATGGATCATTAATGAAAGTAATTAAAGAATAATTACTTAATATAGTTAATTAAGGATAAATCACCTAATGAAATTTAAATTAAGTATAATTACTTAATTATTAAAGTACAATTATTTAGAGTAAGTAATCAAGAATAATTACTTAATTAAAGGATTATTACTTAATGTAATTAATTAAAGTAATTGATTAAAGGATAATTAATTAGTTAATAATTAAGGTTAATTACTTGGTAATAAAAGGTTAATTAATTAGTATAATAAATCGAGGTGATAAATAAATGGATAATTTGTTAATGTGATTAACTAAAAGATTATTAATCAATAAGGTTAATTAATTATTTGAGGATAACTAATTTATGTAAGTAATTAAGGGATAATTAATTACTTAAATACAATTACTTAATTAAAAGTAATTAATTAACGATTAAAGTTGATTAATTAAGTGATTAAAGGATAATTGCTCAATGTAATTAATTTATGATTTATTAATATAAGTGATTAGGGATAATCACTTATTGTAATTAATTAAGGATAATTAATTAAATGGTAATTAATTAAGGGTTAATCAATTATCGTAATTAATTAAGGATAATTAATTTAAAGGATAATTAAATAATTTAAGGTTAATTATTTAATGGTTAAAGGTTGATTTATTTATTAATTAAGGTTAATTAATTAATAATTAAAGGTTGGTTGATTTATTATTAAAGGTTAATTAATAAATAATTAAAGGATAATCAATTAAAATGGTTTGTAATCAGTTGATGTTAGTTAACCAGGATTAGTAATTTATTCATAAGTAATTAATCTAATTTAAATTTATCGGATGATTAATTGATTTTACTTATGAATGTTTGGATTGTATTGAATGCTTTGAATTGTTTGATATCCCTGATATGTGGTGTTCTATGATTTGATTGAGCTATGAACTGTGACTTATTTATCTATGATAAATTTACATATTTCTTTATCTGTGAATGAAAGATAAGTGTTATAAGATTATACCGCTTATTATTATTGTTGTGCTTGAATTGATGATGATTGTGATATTGTATTGTTGTGTGTAAAACCCCTGAACCTCACCATACACACAAATATGGATTTCACAGGAAATTAGTTAAGTCACATATATTTTGAATGTAATATTATTTTATTCAAAATGGTTTTAAAGGTTGAGTTTTAAATCCAAAATGTTTTGGAAATAAAATTGGGTTGGATATGAAAAGCTTTTGAAAAGGAAGTTTTGAATTTGAAATTTAGTTTAAATGTAATATGTCTTATTTATGTTTTGAAATTATTTTGGAAACTATGATTTGAAAGTGGTGATACAAGTCATAATATATATATATATATATGGATTTTAAACTATTTTCGAAGTAATTTAAAAGTATTATTTTGGGAATTTGAATTTAACCCAAGTTAATATTTTGAAAGGCTTTAATTTGAGAAAATGAAATCGGATTTTCGCGAAATGAAAAATCTTTGTTTTCAAATGATAATGGCTTTGATATAACGAAGGAAATTCCAATTTTTGTTGAAAGGATTTAAAATTTGAAATTGAAATAGTTTTGAAAGCTATGAATGAATCTTTGTGAAATATTTGATGAACTTTGTTTTCAAACAAAAGAGGACCCCCAAGATAGATCTTTTGTTTAAATATTATGAATGAATCTTTGTAAAAGATTTGGTGAACCTAGTTTTTAAATTGAGTGGATCTTAAAGGTGAATCTTTTTGTTTAAAAGATTAAAAGTGGAAAATTGTTTTAAACCATTTGAAAAAAGGTTTTGGGTAATAAGTTATGACTTAACTAAGATCTTAATATATCCATATGGCTTTAAAATTACGCGCTCATTATTCCGTTTAGCCGGGAGAGGACTTTATGTCATAAAACCCATTCCGAATAATGATGCGACGAAATGGATAGCATTTGAAGACCGGCGGTAAGGACCGGGTATTTTCGAGAACAAAAGGATTACCTGTCGAATGTCTTTGCACTGTGTCGCGAAGGTATAGAGATCTCCATATGTGTTGGGGAGTCCGGTCGGGATTGTGAATACCTGGATTGCAAGGGCTTCTTTTGAAGTGCCTTCGGTTCTGTTCGAAGCCGGAACAGACTTGTATGGAATTATGTCTAACGTTACACTTTGAGATGTAAAGCTGGTTTCTATCAAATACATTTCTGTTTGGTGGCGGAGAATTTATTTTCTCAGCTTAACTCCCTTCTCTGAGATGTACGAGCTCAGAGGTTATATAGGTTATGGTTACTAGTGATATATTCCCAATTTGGTAATGTGGCATGCTAAGTGCTGTTGATCGTTTGTTGATCAAAGCCTAGCTTTTATGAAAAGCGTAGCTTTGTGGACGAGACATCGTCGAATCTCACACACCAAAAATGGTCGAAACAGGAAGAATGCGGCACGGTTATGAAGGTTGCTCCCTTTAGGGTATGTCCACTTCCTTTTGGATAAAAGTGGTATCATGGTATGGAGTCCAGATACAAAACTTATGTGGTTACCACAAATTTTTGCTTTGTGGTTGTTGGTGTTGAGAGCTCTCGGATAAAGGTCGGTGACGACTGGGGGATGGCGTTACTCGTGACAGTTAGCTACCTAATTACAGAGGTAACCCGGTCTTGTGTTGGTAGAAAGCTGGATAAGTTCTTGAGGTATCCCACCAGAGGCGTACCTATGTGGCATATGATGTTCCTTAGCCTGACTATTTGTTGGAAATCCAAAGAAATAATACGCGCCCTATACGGTTTTAGTTGTATAACCTGCCATGGAATGTGGCGGTAACCTGCTATTGAACATGGTAGCTTTAGTAGGCATACTACGAAATGTGTATGCTGGCTAAGGTGAATATTATACCTTCGAAATGTTTTCTGCACTATGCACTAATAATAATATCAAAAAGATTTTGCGTATCAAGCATGTTTGACTATCATAAGGAGAAAACTCTTCCAATTGTGCGTTTGCATTGTGTGTGTGGCGGGAGGACTTATGGTAGTTTCATTTCCCAAAAAGCATTGCGGATTTCTTTTGAAATTCTTTTTGGTTTGTTTTCTTTGTTCAAATAAACTTTTTTTATTTGCTCGCACCAGTCCCATGACTGACTTGGAGTTTATTGTTCCCCTTTTAAACTCTGGGTACCCACAATTTTCCAGACGGGCATCCTAGAGTCAGATTTTCAGATAATTAGCTAGTTGATGTAGAATCGGTAGCCTTCAGTCTTTGCAATCTTCGGAATCTATGGTTTGGCAATCGCATTTGGATCGAGTTTGCTTCACTTCAGCATTGATGGTGGTTCGAGCTCTTGGATTGGAGTCTTTGAAGCTTTGGCATTAAAGTTATCTTCCCGCTGTTAATGTTATCTCTTCTGCTGTTGCTATTATTCTTCCCTGTTATCTTGTGTCTCTGATATTGATAGTCATTTGTATCAATGTGTTGTATTGAATATTGTATATCAATAAAGTCATTCATTTCTTTTTCTGCTGTGTTGTTGTACTTAATGTGTTATAAGCTCCGACGAACCTGATTCGACGTTTGAATCTACGGCATTTGAATATGGGTGATGTATTCGGGTGTCGATTTTCGAACGTCAAGTCAGGGTCGTTAAAATTGGTATCAGAGCTGAAGGTTGAGTAAGGACTTTAGCTCAGAGGTATAACACATTAGGTGACTCATTAGAGATAAGGTTATATATGCCCTAGAATGAGTATATCCCTAAGATATATTGTCCGCATGCCTAAGTAAATTCTCTTACAGTTCACTGATAGTAAGTATGAGTGCGAGAAGAGGACAAGGTAGAGGACAGGGGAGTACCACTATAAATGGTCGATACCCTACAACAACAAAGAAAAAACCTTTTTCTATCAATATCTTTTGAGCATCATCCGATATCAATTCTTGGATGGCTTCGTGGCAGCTACAAGAAGAAGTCTTGGTATGATGGTGGCCCTGCGAATCTTTATAGAAAAGTCCCTCTTTCATATTCTTTTCACCAGTTTTCTACTAGCTTTTCGATTTTTAACATTAATAAATTTGAAATTTTATTTGAGATAAATTGGTAAACAAAATATGAAGTTAAATTGAATTGTATCTGTTTGTCTGTTCTTTGGGGTCTCAATACTACGGACGGTTAGTTGTCCCTTCAAACTGACCAATGCCTTGCATATTTCGTAGACCGGATGACCCGAGTCTTTTGTAAATTATTGAATGGGTTTCTTCTCATATTTATTGATGATATTCTGATTTGGTAAGCCAAATGCAGAATAAATATTCAGCTCAATCAGGAAAGCTATGTCTTTGTATGTTATTTGTTCTTTGGTTGTCCCTCTGTTTAGCAAATTTCGGGGACGAAATTTTCTTAAGGGGGGAATCTGTAACGATCCAGGTTTTGAGTCAAAATTAATTAGATAATTAATATAAAATTTAGGATTAAATTGTGAATTAATTTGAATTTTTCCAAATTAAATAAAACATTTGTTTGTTATATATATATATGTATATATATATGTCTGTATGTATGTATGTATACGTATACGTATATGTATATGTATATAAATTGAATATCAATAGAATTTTTGTTCAAAATTCAAGATAAATATCTTATTGATAAATTGGATTTAAAGGAAACTCTATATTTGAAACTAAAATATAATATATGATTGTTAGTTAATGTATGATTAGAATTAAAATCATTTCAAGAATGAATAAAAGCTTTAAAAGTGTGTGTATATAAATATGTATATATTCGTATCTTTAAAGTTAAATAAAACTTATAAAAGGTTTAATGTTATTGCTTTTGAAATTTCGCTTGTATTAAAAATTTTGTATATTTAAAGAACATCATTAATAAAATTTTCGAAACTAATATAAAATTAAAAATATAAAAACATAAGAATATATATATATATATATTTGATTTTAACAAATGTTAATATGAATTTAAAAACATAAAAATAAATATAGTTTGTATATATGAAAATATAAAAGTAAAAACATAATACACATGTAAATATTTTCTAAAAAGCTATTTAAAGAATTAAATTCAAATATATACATATTATATATTTATTTATTAATGTTTAATTAAAAATCATATTCTTTACAGTTATAAATATATATATGTAAAAGGAAATAGATTTATTTAGATTGAAAATATGATATATAAAATTTATTTATAATATAATACATATGTTAAGTTATAAAACATAAGAGATAAATTAATTCACAAATTATAAAATGAAAAGGTTTAAAACATAGTTTATAAATTAATTTAAACAAGGACTTAAACATAAAATTGCTTGTATTTACAAGTGTAGAAAAATTAATATATATATATATATATATATTCACAAGTGTAACATGAATTTACAAGTGTAAATAAATTATCATGCAAACTTACATAAGGCATTATTTTCTTTTAATTTTTTTTATGAAATAGATAAAATAGAAACTAAAGTTATATATATCATAAACTTTATCTTCTCTCATTTGGTTCAAAACTAAAGAAATGCAAATGCAAAAACCTGAAAATAAACTCAAAATAAGTTCAAACTCAAAACAAAAAAATCGAAGATCAGATTCAAAATCAAACCTGAAACAAAGCATTCCAGTTCAAGAACAAAATTAAAACCTGTTTCAAGCTAAGGCTAAGCAAATTCAAGGGTCAAGCAAGTTTCAAGACATTTCAACAAATCAAAGTACAAATCAGATCAAACTCAGGAAATCTGAAATTGCAAACCTGAGACAAATTTCAACTCAACCAAATTTAATCTAGCAAGCTAACAAGGCAAAGATCAAGCAAGATAACAAAATAAAATCAAAGCTTCCAGATTTTGAAATTCAAATTACGTTTCCAGGCTCAAGTTTTACCTGTTCTTCAATTTCAGGTCCTCTGTCTTTCATTACCAGGTGAGCAAACACACTCATA
Source organism: Allium cepa (assembly GCA_030765085.1). Classification (NCBI taxonomy): domain Eukaryota; kingdom Viridiplantae; phylum Streptophyta; class Magnoliopsida; order Asparagales; family Amaryllidaceae; genus Allium; species Allium cepa. The sequence continues at coordinate 569,975,349 of CM060937.1, read as the reverse complement.
TTTTGCTGTTGTGTTGGATACTTGATGCACGATATAAGAATTGCTTGATTTGTTGCATGCATGCTGGTATATAGATGTAAATATGTGTGTGCATGCAGGCAAAAACATGCCCATGTTTATACATGGCAGGTTTGATAAACCTGTTCAAAAATTCATACCACCTAAAAGGAATCAATATTAGGCGTTAATCTCTAAATAAAATTTGTTTGTACTCGTCAAATTCAAATTTTAAAAATAGTCTCAAGAATTTATATTAAGCAAATATTTTTAAAATAACAAATCACAGTGAAAATCATATATATGTCAAAATTTGATCATCAAAATTCGTGTTTGAAGTTCATAACCATATTCGAATTAGCAGATGATGAATTTAGATGAAGGTTTCAAAAATTTTAGGTAAATAAATCATGTGAATTCTCGGGTTGAACATAAAATACATTTTTGTCAAATTCCGACGATCGATATAAAGTTAAGTTTCGAGCTTGATGTCAGAGGAAGTTCAGGTGATGGAGTTTACAGGAAAAATGATCATTGATTTTTTTAAATGATCATGGAGGTTTATCGATGAGCTTGTAGGGTTCAAGGGCATATTTTATGGCAGCGTCGTTCTCGAATTAATTTCATTGTTAATGGTGGATCGGGGTGGATCGGACCTAGAGGAAACGGAGCTCGGGTTTCTAACGAAGGTGTGTGTTTATCGGCATTGACTCTGGTGGACTAGATCGACGGGGCAAGGCGAATTTTATCGGAAGGTTAGGTTCCAGGAGGAATCAATTAGATCGATCTTGATTTTCAGATGGATTCGTAAAAATGGTTGATCGGGTGAGTCAGGTTGATCATCGGTGATGAACGGCAAGGCCGATCGAAGTAGTTCCGATCATCGGTGCATGTGCATGCGAGTGTTCGTGTATCTGGGAAGTTTGGGGATCGGAGAAGAAAGTGTAGCCTCGTGTTTGCTCTCGTGAAAATGGGGTAGTAGCTCGGGTTTGTGACCGAGTCGTTCACATGATAACAGTTTTTATTTTTATTCTAAATCATAACAGATTCAAGTTTTAAAACTAAAAAAAATTCAAGTAATTTTTTTTTAGGGATTTTAGTGTTTGGCTCGAGTGTTTTAGCTTTGGGCCTAGGTGTAATGATAATTTTTAAAATTTAAATGAATCAAGTTTGTTTAAGGTTTGTGTAAATAAATAAGTTTTCAACAGATTATAAATTAGATATTCCAAAATAAGATTATTAAACAAGTTTTATGCAAGTTTCCCAAGACTAAATTTTAAAGATAAATTGTTTTAAAATTGTTTTAGTTATAAAATTTTATGCTAGGTTAATTCTGTAATTAGATACTAAATGTTTTTCAAATAAAATTTAATAATGTAACTAATTAAAAGTTAATTACTTAGTGAATAATTTATCAATATGATGGATCATTAATGAAAGTAATTAAAGAATAATTACTTAATATAGTTAATTAGGGATAAATCACCTAATGAAATTTAAATTAAGTATAATTACTTAATTAATAAAGTAAAGTACAATTACTTAGCGTAAGTAATCAAGAATAATGACTTAATTTAAGGATTATTACTTAATGTAATTAATTAAAGTAATTGATTAAAGGATAATTAATTAAATAATAATTAAGGTTAATTACTTTGTAATAAAAGGTTAATTAATTAGTGTAATGAATCAAGGTTATAAATAAATGGATAATTTATTAAAGTGATTAATTAAAAGATAATTAATCAATTAGGTTAATTAAAGGTTAATTAATTATTTGAGGATAACTAATTTATGTAAGTAATTAAGGGATAATTAATTACTTAAATATAATTACCTAATTAAAAGTAATTAATTAACGATTAAAGTTGATTAATCAAGTGATTAAAGGATTATTACCCAATGTAATTAATTTATGATTTATTAATATAAGTGATTAGGGATAATCACTTATTGTAATTAATTAAGGATAATTAATTAATGGTAATTAATTAAGGATTAATTAATTTTGTAATTAATTAGGGACAATTAATTTAAAGGATAATTAAATAATTAAAGGTTAATTATTTAATGATTAAAGGTTGATTTATTTATTAATTAAGGTTAATTAATTAATAATTAAAGGTTGATTAATTTATTATTAAAGGTTAATTAATAGATAATTAAAGAATAATTAATTAAAATGGTTTGTAATTAATAAATGTTAATTAACCAGGATTGGTAATTTATTCATAAGTAATTAATTTGATTTAAATTTATCAGATGATTAATTGATCTTACTTATGGATATTTGGATTGTATTGAATGCTTTGAATTGTTTGATATCCCTGATATGTGATGTTCTGTAATTTGATTGAGTTGTGAACCACGATTTATTTATCTGTATTGAATTTGCATATTTCTTTATCTGTCAATGAAAGATAAACGTTATACGATTATACTGCATATCAATGTTGTTGTGCTTGAATTGATGATGATTGTGATATTGTATTGTTATGTGTGAAACCCCTGGTCCACACCACACACATACACAAATATGGATTTCACGGGAAATCGGTTAAGTCACAGATATTATGAATGTAATATTATTTTATTCAAAATAGTTTTAAAGGTTGAATTTTAAATCCAAATGGTTTTGGAAATAAAATTGGGTTGAATATGAAAAGCTTTTGAAAAGGAAGTCTTGAATTTGAAATTTAGTTTAAATGTAATACGACATGTTTAAGTTTTGAAATTATTTTGGAAACAATGGTTGGAAAATGGTGATACAAGTCATAATATATATATATATATATAATATATATATATATATATATATATTGGATTTTAAACCATTTTTGAAGTAATTTAAAAGTATTTATTTTAGAAATTTAATTTTAACCCAAGTTTATATTTCGAAAAGCTTTAATTTGAGCAAATGAAATAGGATTTCCCCAAAACGAAAACTCTTTGTTTTTAAATGATAATGGCTTTCATATAATGAAGGAAATTCAAGTTTTTGTTGAAAGGATTTTAAATTGAAATTGAAATAATTTTGAAAGCTATGAATGAATCTATGTGAAATATTTGGTGAACTATGTTTTCAAACAAAAGAGGACCTCAAAGATAGATCTTTTGTTTAAATATTACGAATGAATCTTTGTGAAAGATTTGGTGAACCTCGTTTTTAAATTAAGAGGATCTTAAAGGTGTATCATTTTGTTTAAAAGATTAAAAGTGGAAAATTGTATTAAACCACGGGTAATAAGTTGTGACTTAACTAAGATCCCGATATATCCATGTGGTTTTAAAATTAAGCGCTCATTATTCAGTTTAGCCGGAAGAGGACTTTATGTCACAAAACCCATTCCAAATAATGATAGGACGAAATAGATAGCATTTAAAGACCGGCGGTGAAGACCGGGTATTTTTGAGAACGAAAGAATTACATATCGAATGTCTCTGCACTGAGTCGCGCTGGTATAGAGATCTTCATATGTAACGACCCGAAATTTTCTAACCCGAAAATTCCAGATAGTTATGAAAAAGAAGAAAAAAGATAGAAGAAGAAGAAGAATAGAACACCAAACATCTCACATTCGCAGCGGATAAAATATAATAATAAATAATAACAGTTTACAAAGAATACTATATCTGTCGATTACATTTAATATACATCAGAGTTTCACATATATACACAGAACTGAATATTTACAATTATCATGACTGAGATTAACAATAATATGAATACAGCGGAATACTCTATACGATATCGCCATCCAGCTCGCCTCCTGAGCTCCAGAACGTACCTACCTGAAAAATCTGTAATACTCGGTCTGACCCGAGCATTACACCAAAGTAACACCCGGGTCAGGCTGGACTCCAGCGTGAGTAAACTCAACTAACATGAAATACCCAAGCAAACAACTTATATAAACCCGGGGTAACTTATATCAATTTAACCAATTCACAATTTGCTATGGACAACACTTATTTCACATATTAATTTCTATGTACTAAACTTAGACAAGTGTTCCAGTCTACTTAAATCATTTCAATCCAGCCTATTGATTTCACAAATCAATATATAAATATTTGAAGTGGTTTCGGGTATTTTCCAAATACCCGACCTCGGTCTCCTCGAGACTCAGATTATCCTAATCCCAAATTATTCAAATGAAATTCACAACATTTCATATTAGAGATATCAACTTATTCAAAACATCCATCACCATTTAATTACCCATAAGCAAGCTTAATCGCATACAAGCCAATTCACTTGATTCTAATTGAATTCCAAACCCCAAATACTTAAATTTCTTCATTGATTTATTTCCAAACCAATTAATAAATCAATTCTTCCATATTCATTCATGTTAATTAATCACCCAGGATTAATTATCTTTAAATTTTGTTCAAGTAATTATCTTTAACTCATTTCACGAAAATAATTAGTCTTAACCCAAAATCAACAAGTAATCTTAATTACCTCAGGAATTAATAAACTATTTCAATTATATTAGTCCACAATTATTTTTATTAATTTAACTTCTTATAAGTCCCTCATGATGGATTAATTAATCTTAAGTAATCAAATCTTTAATTACATCATTAATCATAAAATTATTGATTTTCAATTATATTTTAATTTTTTCTAATCTAAATTAATTACTATGATTCAACCACAATATTTATCACTCTCGATTAATCGCAACCTGTAATTAACTACCCCCTCTATTTACTCCCTTAAATAAATTAATTACACCTTTATTTAACTATCTTAATTACTTCCTTGATTAATTCCACAAAGTAATTATATTTTGTTAATTACATTAAATAATTTCCTATCAATCATCAATTTATTTTTCTAAATTAATTAAGCTTAATAAATTAACTTAACCTTCAATTAATTGGTTCAAACACTAAATTTCAAGATTAATCACTTAAATCATCAATTAATTGAATTAATTTGTTATCCACTTAAATTACACTACTAATTTATTTAATCACAAATCATAAGCCCTTAATAAGTTATCTTATTTAATTCTTACTTTAATTAATTACAAGAAATAAATTCCCAAGTACTTCCATTAAGTACTTTATCATTTAAGTAATTGATTAATCTCTAATTACAAATGATTGATCTTTATTGAACTAAATTACCTTATTAATGTAATTAATCAATCTATTTTAATTATCTTGAACGTGAACATTAACCTTTAAATTTTAAAATGACTCAATTACCGTTAGCAAAACCCTTTGAACCCTTAAATTTATTTAAAATAAAACTTAAATATAAATTACAAGTTTAACTTTAACTCGAAACTCAGTCTCAACTTTTTCTTTCAAATGAAAAGACAGAACAAACAGGATTCCATTACAACCTGAGTAACCATTATCCAAGGCATCGCTACTGTTCTTCGAGTCAAAATCCTACTGCCCCGAGTAAAACTACCCATACTTCAAGTCAATTAGATGCACCCAGTAAATTTTCCAAGTTTAAAGCTTTTAAAGTAAAATAGAATAACATAAACTAAAAAGTTAATTGGATTACTCACCATTAATTTCGAGATATCAGAACATCATCAAAACTGTCGCGACCCTCTTGCTTTCCCTGAAGCTTGCTCAGCCACCAAAAATCCACTCGCGACCCAAAGTTCGTTGCGATGTCGCGTTCGATCTCGTCCTTCAAACCGCCGCGAAATCTGGGCCTCGGTCGCGAAGTCGCCTCCGCATCCTACTCGAGTTCGCCCCCGCTTGCGTCGCCGACCGAAGCTTGCCTCGGCCTTGCCTCCAAAATCGACGACGGCGAGCCAAACCCCCTTGTATTAACCCAAGCTCCATAATCGCGACGCCACCATAATCCAAGCTCCATCGCGACTTCGGCCACTTCGAAAATTTGGTTTTAATTTTTGTTCGTGCGTTTGATTTTTGATGAAGCCGGCTTCGGCCATTATCTTCATTTTTTTTTTCGATCGATTTTGGAAATGAAGAAAAATAAAATAAAATATTGGAAGGCTCGGTTCCAATCTGAAGAAAGGAGAGAGGACGGTAAAAATATCTACTGAGGAAGCTTCACGAGTACGAGAGTGGTTAGCTTCTTGAATACGAGAGTGGTTAATTAAATATTTAATTATCGAAAATATCTCTCTTTGCATAACGCGAAATCCCGAACCCGAAATCAGAACTGCCGACAGGCGTTTGTAAGGTTTTACCCGCGTTCCGAACACAATGGAACATGTTTCGGAAGCTAATTTAATCATATGCGTGAGTTACGGAATTAAACGATCGATATTAAATTAAATCGATTAAAATAAATCTAAGCGTTTCGAGCTGCCAGGGTCAAACGACAACTCTGATTGCTCCGAAAATTGAAATCCGATAATAACTAACCATTACGGATCCAATGGAACTTGTTTCGTCGAATTCCGAGACTGTGCCTCGGAAGGCTATTTTTAAATTCCAATTTAAACAATAAATTATTAAAATTGAACGAATCACTTTTAATTTAAACTTTAACCATTCAATTATCCTCAGAATCATCCTTATAAATTTTATAAGCCTTCAGATTATTTTAAATATTTAAAACCAAATAACTATTCAAATTTACACTGCTAGAAATTCCGGGTCATCACATTCCTCCCCCCTTAAAAGAATTTCGTCCCCGAAATTACTAATTAGGAAGAATTTGCCCAATACCCGTTTATCCTTTCCAAAATTCACAATTTAACATCCTACCCATTATCTTTTATTAAAGGCCCATTATCACCTTATCCAACTTTCCCAAAACCTTCTATAGCTTCAATCAATACTCTTCTGATCAAACAATTAAGTTTCAATTTAAAACCAAATTTTGTATTATCAAAATTTCTCAAAATTTTTCTAACTCTCTAAATTCTCGAAAAATTTTGCCAGCGTTTCCTTTGCGCGGCTAGCTCGGTACTACTACAAAAGGCCTCTACGGGCTCCCAAATACCAAAAAGAAAACAAAAGCCAAGTGGCTACATCAAAAACCCAATCCAATTTCATACAGAATTTTAAATACATACCTTTTTGTCGGGCAATTCACATTTATCTTTGGAAATCAAATCCAACTTTCTTTTTACCTTTTTATACCTGCATATTTTACCTAGCAACAATATTCAATCATAACCTTTCAAATCATTTATACTTTTTCTTACAGGAGTTTTCACAAATACTTCTATGCAAATTAGTTTTCCTTGTTTCATGCGAATTTAATACGTCTTCAATTATGAATATTAAATTTTATTTTCCACTATAACTGATTCATATTAGTTTCATTTACTCATTTACTTTGGTTTCAAATTTGAAATTATTTTGTCGTTAATAAAATTTTACAAAAATTTTCTAACTCCCAAATTTTGCAAAAAAATTTGGCAGAGTCTCCTTTGTACGGAGGAGCTTTTGCAATTTGACAAGAGATATAAATATGTATACATCGACCCACACGGTCGGAAAAAGCAAAAACAGTTCATATTTCCTATTTTTATTGCGTAGGCGTACCTTATTTAGAATTTTAAGCAAGCAGCTTATTTATTTTAGCAATTAGCATAACCCAAATCTAGCCAAACGGCTTCCTTGTACCTGTACTTACTCAATTTAAATATGTAAGTGCCATATATAGAGAATTTATTAGCATTCCACTTACTTTCAATAGCTAAATATATGCAATACATAAACAACAAGCACCAAATTCTATCCATAAGCGATTTTATATAATGTTTAAAGCTAATACAAATGCTTTCAACCAATTCATAAACCATTTTATTCAATTTTGAGGGTTTGCAACTTAATTTCTTACATCCAATTGGTTTTGTATCCGAACAAGCTCATATTCAATTTAATTGATTCTAAAATCAATTTATTAACTCTCAATCAACTCACATAAATTCAATTACTTTAGTTTACGCCAAACAACAATCATTTTTACGCAATTTGATGATATCCACTTAAGTAGATAATTACGTAAATTTTATAACCAATTAAAATTGATTCCAACTCAGTTTTATTTAATTCAATTCCATTTTAATTTATTCATCAACCATACATACGCATTTCATTTCATCACCTTATTGACTTCATTCAAACTATTTATTAAGCTTAGCATATTTAATATTTCTAAATTTATAACCATTTCCAAATTAATTTTATCCAAGCTTTAATTTAATAGGCTTTTATCCTTATTCAAAGCCAAGCTTCCATAAACTTTAAACTTAAGTTAATTACTTTAATTTATTCCAACATCAACTTAAGTTCACTTCCATTAAATTTGATTCTCATTAAATCAAATTCCATTTAATTCAGTTAGCCCATCTCCTTCATTGTAAATTTAATCCACCTTCTCAATTTATCAAAACAATATCCAGGCACATATGCCACCGGACTTAAGTCCAGTCTGATAATCCAATTCCAATTAAAGTTTGATTCAAATATTTTTTTATTCATCAGGCTTCATCCATTTATTATATAATTCCAGTGATCCCATTAAATTTTTTAATTTACTTGTTTATTTCGAATTTATTTTATTAATACAAGGCCATCTCAATTTATTTCCATTCACTTGGATTTTGCTTTGCAACTCAAACTATTTCTATTATAATCACTTCTCTTATATCTAATCCACTTGCAAATCTCATTAAATATTATTCAAATCACCCTTGAATTTTATTCATAATTCAAACCATCACATTTGTTTTTCAAATCTCCCAAATTGCAAACACAAAAATATTTTTGAAATAATACTATTCTTTCTTCAAAACCCTTGGAAACCACTTTCAACCCAAAGGAATTTTAGATTCTCCCAAAAATTCCTAATTCCCAATCCATCCAATTCATAATTAAACATTACTCTGGAATTTTCATCCTACTTTATTTTGAAATATTCTCTGGAATTCTATTCCAAATTATAATCTCATTTGTTTATGACATTTATTTCAATTTATAACTTACATTTACAATCTATATTTCAAATTCTCTTCCTTTTTTTTTTGATTTTTAATCAATTCCACTTTAATTACAATTCCAAGATTATTCTAATTACTTTGGACTAGTATCCATTCAATTGAACCCACTTCAATTTCAATCATTTCAATTTAATCCAATTCAAATCTTCCATTAAATTTGTGAACTTATACATCTTCCATCCCAAATCCAATTAATTCAAATCGGATTCAATTTGAATGAGTTCAATTCCAACTTCAAATTTAAACCATCTCGAATTATATAATTCGAGCTAAATTCTCAAAGATTGTTTTAACCTTTTTAAACCAAATTTAACTTTGTTCATTTAAAGTTTCAAACAATTCTAATTTCTGAGTTCTAATTCTAGAATTTCATTTTTAATTAATTTAAATTTAATTTGATTGTATTGTAGTCCTTCTTAACTTAATTCCAATAATTTAACACCCAATCACCTTAATATTTATTAGAAGGAATTATCGCTTTATATATCAAATATATATTTTTATATAAAATCATTTAAAACATTTATATATAAGAAAATAACAAGTACGCGCTCATATATATATACACACTCAACTCATTCTAGAGTTCTACGTACTCTATTAAATGAGTAATTCCCACCAGAGCCAAGGTTCTCGCTTAACCTGGCTCTGATACCAAATGTAACGACCCGAAATTTTCTAACCCGAAAATTCCAGATAGTTATGAAAAAGAAGAAAAAAGATAGAAGAAGAACAGAACACCAAACATCTCACATTCGCAGCGGGTAAAATATAATAATAAATAATAACAGTTTACAAAGAATACTATATCTGTCGATTACATTTAATATACATCAGAGTTTCACATATATACACAGAACTGAATATTTACAATTATCATGACTGAGATTAACAATAATATGAATACAGCGGAATACTCTATACGATATCGCCATCCAGCTCGCCTCCTGAGCTCCAAAACGCACCTACCTGGAAAATCTGTAATACTCGGTCTGACCCGAGCATTACACCAAAGTAACACCCGGGTCAGGCTGGACTCCAGCGTGAGTAAACTCAACTAACATGAAATACCCAAGCAAACAACTTATATAAACCCGGGGTAACTTATATCAATTTAACCAATTCACAATTTGCTATGGACAACACTTATTTCACATATTAATTTCTATGTACTAAACTTAGACAATTATTCCAGTCTACTTAAATCATTTCAATCCAGCCTATTGATTTCACAAATCAATATATAAATATCTGAAGTGGTTTTGGGTATTTTCCAAATACCCGACCTCGGTCTCCTCGAGACTCATATTATCCTAATCCCAAATTATTCAAATGAAATTCACAACATTTCATATTAGAGATATCAACTTATTCAAAACATCCATCACCATTTAATTACCCATAAGCAAGCTTAATCACATACAAGCCAATTCACTTGATTCTAATTGAATTCCAAACCCCAAATACTTAAATTTCTTCATTGATTTATTTCCAAACCAATTAATAAATCAATTCTTCCATATTCATTCATCTTAATTAATCACCCAGGATTAATTATCTTTAAATTTTGTTCAAGTAATTATCTTTAACTCATTTCACGAAAATAATTAGTCTTAACCCAAAATCAACAAGTAATCTTAATTACCTCAGGAATTAATAAACTATTTCAATTATATTAGTCCACAATTATTTTTATTAATTTAACTTCTTATAAGTCCCTCATGATGGATTAATTAATCTTAAGTAATCAAATCTTTAATTACATCATTAATCATAAAAATTATTGATTTTCAATTATATTTTAATTTGTTCTAATCTAAATTAATTACTATGATTCAACCACAATATTTATCACTCTCGATTAATCGCAACCTGTAATTAACTACCCCCTCTATTTACTCCCTTAAATAAATTAATTACACCTTTATTTAACTATCTTAATTACTTCCTTGATTAATTCCACAAAGTAATTATATTTTGTTAATTACATTAAATAATTTCCTATCAATCATCAATTTATTTTTCTAAATTAATTAAGCTTAATAAATTAACTTAACCTTCAATTAATTGGTTCAAACACTAAATTTCTAGATTAATCACTTAAATCATCAATTAATTGAATTAATTTGTTATCCACTTAAATTACACTACTAATTTATTTAATCACAAATCATAAGCCCTTAATAAGTTATCTTATTTAATTCTTACTTTAATTAATTACAAGAAATAAATTCCCAAGTACTTCCATTAAGTACTTTATCATTTAAGTAATTGATTAATCTCTAATTACAAATGATTGATCTTTACTAAACTAAATTACCTTATTAATGTAATTAATCAATCTATTTTAATTATCTTGAAGGTGAACATTAACCTTTAAATTTTAAAATGACTCAATTACCGTTAGCAAAACCCTTTGAACCCTTAAATTTATTTAAAATAAAACTTAAATATAAATTACAAGTTTAACTTTAACTCGAAACTCAGTCTCAACTTTTTCTTTCAAATGAAAAGACAGAACAAACAGGATTCCATTACAACCTGAGTAACCATTATCCAAGGCATCGCTACTGTTCTTCGAGTCAAAATCCTACTGCCCCGAGTAAAACTACCCATACTTCAAGTCAATTAGATGCACCCAGTAAATTTTCCAAGTTTAAAGCTTTTAAAGTAAAATAGAATAACATAAACTAAAAAGTTAATTGGATTACTCACCATTAATTTCGAGATATCAGAACATCATCAAAACTGTCGCGACCCTCTTGCTTTCCCTGAAGCTTGCTCAGCCACCAAAAATCCACTCGCGACCCAAAGTTCGTTGCGATGTCGCGTTCGATCTCGTCCTTCAAACCGCCGCGAAATCTGGGCCTCGGTCGCAAAGTCGCCTCCGCATCCTGCTCGAGTTCGCCCCCGCTTGCGTCGCCGACCAAAGCTTGCCTCGGCCTTGCCTCCAAAATCGACAACGGCGAGCCAAACCCCCTTGTATTAACCCAAGCTCCATAATCACGACGCCACCATAATCCAAGCTCCATCGCGACTTCAGCCACTTCGAAAATTTGGTTTTAATTTTTGTTCGTGCGTTTGATTTTTGATGAAGCCGGCTTCGGCCATTATCTTCATTTTTTTTTTTCGATCGATTTTGGAAATGAAGAAAAATAAAATAAAATATTGGAAGGCTCGGTTCCAATCTGAAGAAAGGATAGAGGATGGTAAAAATATCTACTGAGGAAGATTCACGGGTACGAGAGTGGTTAGCTTCTTGAATACGAGAGTGGTTAATTAAATATTTAATTATCGAAAATATCTCTCTTTACATAACGCGAAATCCCGAACCCGAAATCAGAACTGCCGACAGGCATTTATAAGGTTTTACCCGCGTTCCGAACACAATGGAACATGTTTCGGAAGCTAATTCAATCATATGCGTGAGTTACGGAATTAAACGATCGATATTAAATTAAATCGATTAAAATAAATCTAAGCGTTTCGAGCTGCCAGGGTCAAACGACAACTCTGATTGCTCCGAAAATTGAAATCCGATAATAACTAACCATTACGGATCCAATGGAACTTGTTTCGTCGAATTCCGAGACTGTGCCTCGGAAGGCTATTTTTAAATTCCAATTTAAACAATAAATTATTAAAATTGAACGAATCACCTTTAATTTAAACTTTAACCATTCAATTATCCTCAGAATCATCCTTATAAATTTTATAAGCCTTCAGATTATTTTAAATATTTAAAACCAAATAACTATTCAAATTTACACTGCTAGAAATTCTGGGTCATCACATCATATGTGATGGTATGTCCGATCGGGATTGTGAATACCCAGATTGCAAGAGCTTCTTTTAATGTGCCTTCGGTTCTGTTCGAACCCGGAACAAACTTTAATGGATGTATGTCTGAAGTTACACTTTGAGATGTAAAGCTGGTTTCTATCAAATACATTTCTATTTGGTGGCGGAGAATTTATTCTCTTAGCTTAACACCCTTCTCTGAGACTTACGAGCTCAGAGGTTATGTAGTTAATGTTTACTAGCGATACATTTCCAATTTGGTAATATGGCATGCTAAATGCTGCTGATCATTTGTTGATCGAAGCATGGCTTTTATGAAAAGCGTAGCTTTGTGGACGAGACCTCGTCGAACCTTGCACCCCGGAAATGGTCGAAACAAGAAGTATGCGGCAAGGTTATGACTTATGAGGGTCGCGCCTTTTAGGGTACGTCCATTTCCTTCTAGATAATAGTGGTATCATGATATGGAGCCCAGATACTTAACTTATGTGGTTATTGCAAATTTGTGCTTTGTGGTTGTTGGTGTTGAGAGCTCTCGGATAAAGGTTGGTGATGACCGGGGGATGGCATTACTCGTAATAGTTAGTTACCTAGTTACAGAGGTAACCCGGCCTTATGTTGGCAGAGAGATGGTTAAGTTCTCGAGGGCGTCCCTCTAGAGGCGTACCTATGTGGCATAGGAAGTTCCTTAGCCTAACCATTTGTTGGAAATCCAAAGAAACAATATGCGCCCTGTACAGTTTTAGTTGTATAACCTGCCACGGAATGTGGTGGTAACCTGCTATTGAACATGGTAGCTATAGTAGGCATACTACGAAATGTGTTTGCTGGCTAATATTAATATTATATTTTCAAAATGTTTTCTGCACTATGCACTAATAATAATATCAAAAGGATTTTGTGTATCAAGCAGGTTTGACTATTATAAGGAGAAATCTCCTCCAATTGTGCGTTTGCATTATGTGTGTGGCGGGAGGCTTTATAGTAGCTTCATTTTCCATAAAGCATTGCGGATTTCTTTTTAAATTCATTTTGGTTTTTTTTCTTTGTTCAAATAAACTATTTTTGTTTGCTCACGCCAGTCCCATGACTAACGTATAGTTTATTGTTCCCTTTCTAAACTTTTGGTGCCCACAATTTTCCACACGGGCAGCTTAGAGTCGGATTTTCAGATAATTAGCTAGGTGATGTAGACTCGGTAGCCTTCAGTCTTTGGAAATCTTCGGAATCTGTGGTTTGGCAATTGCATTTGGATTGAGTTTTCTTCACTTCAGCATTGATGGTGGTTTGAGCTTCTTGGATTGGAGTCTTTGAAGGTTTGGCATTAAAATTATCTTTCCGTTGCTGATGTTATCTCTTCTGTTGTTGCTATTATTCTTTAGCTTTTATCTTGTATCTCTGATATTGATAGTCATTTGTATCAATGTGTTGTATTAAATATTGTATATCAATAAAATCATTCATTTCTTTTTCCGCTGTGTTGTTGTACTTAATGTGTTATAAGCTCCAGCGAGGCAGATTCAACGTTTGAATCTGCGACTTTTGAATACAAGTGATGTATTCAGTGTCGATTTTCGAAGATCGAGTCAGGGTCGTTAAATATGAATTCAAATTAAGTGTACTTTATATGTATAGTCGGTCGTGAACCATGTCAAGCAATCATTTCTCATCCATTCAATCATTGCCGAATCTCTTGTTTTAGGCTTTCATTGTTAAGCTATCATTAACTTATTTAGTGATTACCTCCCTAGGCTTATCTATCACTAAATCATCTTTTTTTGAACAATGTCATCTGATAAAATGGCCACTCATTCTACCAATGGGAGCCACCCTGACTGTGATGCCCCGCCTCTATACTCACCATAGCCAAGGACACTATGGGGTAATACCATCGACTAACGCGAAGAAAAAGGCTGTTGAGGAGTGACCATCCATGTGATTGCTTTGTGCGAGTACCGATATGTCAGGTAGTGTAACAAGCATTTCATTTTAAGAGGAAATCCGACATATCAAGTACTAACTCAAAGCTACTACACAGTGGCTATGTGGACTTCGGAAACAAATATAAAATAAGCATAACACAAAAGAGTCACAGATGTCCATATCACAAAGGTGGAAACAGATATGAATATAACATATAAAAGTGTACACCAGAGTAGTGGTCATAAAGATCCACAATATCACAAAGCAATAGACACTAGTGCTAGACAAAAGAATATGTATACATCAAGGAGTCTTTATCTCGAATGTATAATAACAAAAACTACTAAACTAGAGTAGTTAGCCAAAAGTCAAATGATGGTCCCAGATAAGAAGTTAAACAGAAGCACCCGTAACATCTCGGTCTGACCCGAGTATTATTTAATAAGAAAATAATAAATGGATCAGTCTAGCTATATATATCATATATATGAGATAGGATACGAGATATGACAAAAATGTATGATAATAATAATGTCATACTATGACAAATATACATTTAATAACAACAAAAATCATACAATATCTCTAGAAATCTCAAACACACAGAAGAATATCATATTCTTTATTTTATTCACCAAACCATAGATATTGACAAACATATCAATGCCAATCGCAAAAATTGGTGAAACAAAAATTCTAGAAATCATAAATTAGAAATCCAGAAATTAAAAGGGGAGGCCTATCACAAATGGGACTATGAAAACTCACCAACACGTGCATCGCAAACGGGTCGCTAACCCATGGTCGCTGACGAAAGAGCTGGTGTAACGACGTAGTACAATAACGGCATGCCCGAGGAAACTAAAACTCGAATAATTTGAAACAACGACGTAGTAAATAACGGTGCGTCCGATGAGCCGACTCCATAAAAGAACATGGGTCGCTAGCCCATAAAAACGAGTCGAACTCCAAAGAACCTATAGGTCGTTAGCCTATAAAAAGAAATAAGACGAAACTCATTAAAATGAGGTACAGTCCTCTACGTGGACAAAGAGACATCGCATAACGCTATTCTAAATCATAAAACGATCAACAAGAAGTGTAGATTACATTAAGCTAGTAAATAAAAGAGTTTAGCTTCATGTCCTATAACCACTGGCTTAACTTAAATATTTACGAACAAATTGTAGTTTCCCACTCGAAAATTGTCAGAAGAGTTTCAATCGAACAAGTATAAGAATTAACCGGCAAAGCAAACACAGGCGTTTCATACCACTTGTTTTGCTAAGCCATTTAATTAGATTTCTCATACGAATGAGGTAAAGGTTTGTATATACTAATAGGTTGGAAAACGGTTTTATAAACAAGCTTCATATTAAAATTAGAGTTGAAATCATCTTTGTGAAAGAGTTTGGATATTTACTACTAGTATAGAAACCTTTGTATTTTAAAGTGACAAACCATAGAATTGATTGTAGAAACAATTAATCACCAAAAATTCACATTCGAAGACGTGAACCAAATCCATAGAAACCGACACCAAATCCATCAAAATGGATATTTTCAAAAATCCCAAAAAAGGAGTTATCAAAGGCAATAAAAGTGATAACAACTAATTGGATCCACAAGAATTGATTTAAAATTGGAAATCCACATCAAAAGGCAAAATTGGCTGAGTGAAGCAGGTTCAGTCGACTGAACCCTGTAGTCAGTCGACTGATTCTATGCCTGCAAACTTTCGGTTTCCAGGTTCAGTCGACTGAACTAGGGTGGTCAGTCGATTGATTCTGAACCCCGAAACTTTCGGTTTCCAGGTTCAGTCGACTGAACCAGGGTGGTCAGCCGACTGATACTGGCACAGGAACTTTCTGTTACCAGGTTCAGTCGAGTGACCTTACAGTTCAGTCGATTGAACTGTCATTTGCAGTATTTTCATCCTAGCCTTAGAAAATGGCAAAAATCATACTTGAGGCGATTGAACGAGCAACGGAGACCAGGAATTTATGTCAAGCGTCTACCCAGCCTTATAGGCACTTTGATGCGCCACCAAAAACATGTTCAAACATCCAAAATTGGATTTTTAAAGGTTTTGACTTCAAAACACCAAAATTTGGAAAATTCACCAAATCAATTCAAATCAAAAGCAAATGAACATGAATATATGTTAGGAATTCATACCTAACCACAAAGAAAGTTATAGACATAGCTATGAGTTCAAAAACCCACCTTTTAAACCTAAAAATAATGAAGGAGAAACTTTAAAACAAGGCAAGATCGATTCCTCTTCACCACACCTCTAGAATCTTCAATCTATTATCAAAGGTGAAGTTTTTCCTAAGTTGGGTTATAGGAATTTCTGAAATTTGAAGAGGGATTGAGATGGAAAAGATGAAGAGGATGCTTACCTAAGCTTCTCTTGGATTTTAGAGTAAGAACTTGAATTTCCTAAGAAAACTAGAGCTTAGGCATTTTAATTTCCTCTTCCTTCCCCCATTTTTACCTTAGCTTAAGAGTGTTAGGAAATGAGAAGTGGAATGAATGAAGAGGAGTGGAGTTGGGTTATTTGTTAGGTTAGTGGGCTGAAACCCAAATCTAAAGCCCTAAATGGAAATGTCAAAATTCTAGCTAACTCCAAACATATCGATGTTTATACCTAAAAAGGTCGCAAACGTCGTTTTGAACTCAATGGAAGTGGTCTCGAGTCCTAATTCGAATGTTTGCAAAAAGTGACTTTTCGGACTTAAATCCGACTAACGATGCTATATTTAAATAAAGTATTTAAATATACAATCGTAAAATATGCGGGTTGTTACAGACTCCCATCCTCAAAGAAATTGCGTCCTCGCAATTCTTAAGAAGAAAACAAAGAGCAACAACCATAAAAACATATCAACACAAAAGAAATTTTGAAATAAGAAGTTCACCTTTAAGGAGCATGAGAGAGTAAGTCTGGATGCGTTCGCTCGATGAATACTCTGGATTTCCAAGAGCAATCCTTAGGATTTGAGGACCATTGAACTTTCACAAACGGAACATCTTTATTTCGAAGGCGTTTAACCTTTGTAGAAATGATACGAAAAGGATGTTGCTCATAAGTCAAATTAGGCGACACTTTAATTTCTTTAATAACACCATACTCAGGAATAGAATCGGAATCCCTAAGGTATTTCCTTAGTTAAGAAACATGAAATATGTCATGAATAGCAGAAAATTGAGTCGGTAATAAAAGACGACAAGCCATTGAACCAATACGTTCGGTGATGGGAAATGGACCAATACATCGAGATGCTAATTTTCCCGATCGACTGAAACGCACAACAACCTTCATAGGTGAAACACGAATAAACATCAAATCCCCCACAGAAAATTCCAAATTCCTTCTTCGATTACCAGCATAGGAATTTTGTCTACTTTGAGCTTCTTTCATCCTATGACGAATAAGGTCAATCTTTTCTGTGGGGTTACGAATAAAATCTGGACCTAAAACCAGCTTCTCACTGGCCTCAATCCAACAAGAAGGAGACCGACATTGCCTTCAATAGAGTGCCTCGAAATGTGTTATACCAATACTAGATTGGAAGCTATTATTATAGGAAAACTCAACAAGAGAAATATGATCTTCCCAACTTCCACCAAAATCAAGAACACGTGCACAAAGGAGATCTTCTAGAGTTTGATTTACACGCTCGGTTTGTCCATCAGACTGAGGATGATAAACGATGCTAAAATTAAGCTTCGTTCCCAAATCTTTTTGAAGACTCTTCCAAAATCCACTAGTAAACAATGGATCATGATTGCTAACAATAACAGTAGGAACTCCATGCAATTTAACAATTTCTTTAACATAAAGTTTGGCTAAAAGAGGTATGGTCCGATTAGACCGAACGTCAATAAAATGGGCGGATTTCGTAAGTCTATCAACGATCACCTATAAACTGTCATGACCCGAACGAGAACGGGGAAGGCCATCGGTAAAGTCCATGAAGACTTGATCCCCCTTCCAAATGGGAACGTCCAAAGGTTGCAATAACCCACCGGGCCATTGATGCTTGGCCTTTATGGGTTGGCAAGTTATGCAATGCTTAATGAAGTTAGCAATATCAATTTCATTCCATCCCAATAATAAAGTCGCTTCATATCCGCGTACATTTTACTACTACGTGGGTGAATGGTAAATTTAGAACGATGAGAATCTTCTAAAATGTCTTTACGAAGATTACCAATATTTGACACACTAAGTTTACCAAATTTCGAATGTCGCCACGAGCATCGATTTCAAAGTCTTTCAAACCATCACTATTTCTATTCCGACAACTTTGGTTAAGAAGAACCAATTCAGGGTCATGCTTTTGAGCTTCAAGAATGCGGTCTAAAAGTGAAGGATGAGCCTCAAGGGTACATAAAACAAGAGATTAGCATGAATTGGATTCATGATCTCGAATCTCACATGTGGACAAAGTATGGAGATCATTCCATTCAGATATCATCATAGAAACAACCGCTTGTTGCTTACGACTAAGGACATCAGCAACATGATTTCCCTTTTCGGGAGTATAAAGGATATCAGGATCATAAGATGCAAGGAACTCAAGTCAACGTTGTTGATGCAAATTAAATTCCTTTTGAGAAAATAAACACTTCAATGATTTATGATCGGTATAGAGAACAAATTTCTCACCAAAAGATAATGGCGCTAAATTCTAAGGGCGAAAATAATAGCCGCGAGCTCTAAATCATGAGTGGCATATCTAGTCTCGGCGAGTTTTAATTGCCTAGAAGCATAAGAAATAACATGTTCCCTTTGCATGAGAATGGCCCCCAAACCAACACGACTAGCATCGGTATAAACAATAAAATCTTGGTTCCCTTCGGGAATCATAAGGATAGGAGCATCTAAAAGGAGTTCTTTTAATCTTTGAAAAGAAGCTTCATATTTATCTGACCAAATTTATTTAACTCCCTTTTTTGTCAAACGAGTAAGAGGCACGAAAATTTTAGAAAAGTCTTTTATGAAACGACGGTAATAGCCCGCCAATCCAAGGAAGCTACGAATTTCAGTCACACTCTTCGGTCTCTTCCAATTTTGAATCGCTTCAATCTTTGAAGGATCCATGGAAATTCCAGATTCAGAAATAATATGTCCGATAAATTCATACGAGATTGCCAAAACTGGCACTTAAATTTTTTTGCTTTCAATTGATTGCCCCTAAGAGTTTCCAACATAATCCGAAGATGCTTCTCATGCTCTTCCTCAGTTTTAGAATAAACAAGAATATCATCTATAAACATGGGAACAAATCGATCGAGGAAGTCTTCGAAAACTCGATTCATAAGGTCAACGAAATAAGCTGGAGCATTCGTTGAACCAAATGGCATAACAAGCCATTCATAAGATCCATAACGAGTACGGAACGATGTCAAAGGAATGCTATTCTCTATAATATGAAGCTGATGAAAACCGGTTGCTAAGTCTAACTGTGAAAAGACTCTAGCACTACTAAGTTGATCGAATAAATCATCAATCCTAGGTAAGGGATATTTATTCTTGATGGTGAGGTTATTAAGCTTGCGATAGTCAATGCAAAGTCTAAGTGTACCATCGGATTTCTTTACAAAAATAGCTGAAGCTCCCCAAGGAGAGGAACTAAATGAATAAACTGCTTTACTTCCAATTCGGATAATTGTTTACGCATCTCCTCATTTTCCTTATTGGACATACGATAAGGAGGACGAGTTATAGGTAGAGCTCTTGGGATCAGATTAATTCTGATCTCAATTGCTCGCTTAGGTGGTAATCCTAAAACGGGCTCAAATAGTCGAGAAATTCACGAACACCGTGAATGAGGGAAATGACATTTTCCCCATTATCATTATCGTCATCATGAGGGTTTAGAGAATATAAAGATGCTACCAATTTGGAATCCGAATCTTTAAGAACAATAGAAATCTGCTTAATAGATTGAGGATGTCGAAGATGAATAGTCCTCTCAGGACATAGGATATGGGCTTCATAACGGTTATGCCAATCCGTTTCCAAAATCATTCCAAAACCTAAATAACGCATTACATGCAAATCGGCTCGGAACGCGTAATCACATAAAATAATCTCGACATCTTTATAAAGCAAACTGAGTGTCACGGATCCACCAATCGGATTCTCAATTCTTAGTGAAGTCATCAAAGCCATAACACTTATAGACAAAGTATCAACAAGTTCTTTTGATATAAAAGAATGAGATGCACCCGTATCAAAACGAACTCGAATAGGATGATAATGAAACATAACAATGCTATCAAGGATAGAATGAGAAATATCTTGACCGCAAGATGTGTTACTTGGGGCTTGCACAACATTTAGCTTTCCCTCGTTCTTGCTTTGAACTTTGGGACATGAAGTTAAAAGATGACCCGAACTTTTGCAATAATGACAAAAGAGTGGTTTCGGGCATTTATTAGCATAACGGTCCTTAGAACCATAATTGTAGCATTGCCCACGATGAGAGGTAGGAGTCTTTGCCACCGAAGTTGCTTGTTTCCCTTTCTTGTTGGGATTAGGCTTGAACTTAATAGGCCTCTTCTTATTGTTGTTGAAGTTTGGTTTGGCACTCACAGCTTCAACATCACTTTTTTCATCGGCCTCTTCGAGTCGAAGAGCAATATCAACAAGCTGATCAAAAGAAACTTTCAATTTTAGAAGTAAAGGCTTTTTGAGGTTCTTATTCAACCCATAGACAAACCTCTGATTTTTCTTCAATGGGGTATTAATATACTCGATCCCATATTTAGAAAGAGATTCAAAAGATGCGACATAATCTGTCACAGATGATTCACCTTGAACAAGGGTAAATAAAGCGACGAACTAAAGTTACCTTTTCAGCTTCCGACATAATTTTTAATTCAAATCGTTCTCGGAATTGCTCCCAAGTAAGATCCGCTTCAATAATTATCGAAATCAGATGCTCATACCAATCTTATGCTCTTTCTAGGAGCATACTAGAAGCCACTTGGACACGATATAGATCAATAAGATTCATGCAAGAAAAGATGCGATCGCGTGTTCTAAGCTAAGCTTGGACTTCTATGGCACTTTCGGAACCGATGAATGGCTTTCCACCCAAATAGTATAATCATTGCACAAGCGTGAAAACCCCAATTTAGGGTGAGTAGGCTCTGGGATGGGTCCAACAGCTTGAGCGTTCTTTACGAGATGTAAGAGCTGTTGGGCATACATAAATACTCCATCTTGAGGAGTAACACTAGATTGACAGGCGCTGGGACGGCCTGGTCTAACCATTTCTCTTCTTTAAGTAAGAAAGAAGAAGGAAAAGGTTATTCTCAAAATGAATATCAAACAATCATGATTGATAAAATAAGGTATCATAAAAGAAATATGATAAAACGGGTCCTAAGACTCGAATAAATCCTAAAGCACGATTCCTAAAAAGGACCTAGGACAATGATCCTTGCTAGATTATTCTACATTATTCCAAAGTTTGACTCTGATACCAAGCTGTGACGCCCTACCTCTATACTCACGCTAGCCAAAGACACTATGGGGTAATACCGTCGACTAACGCGAAGAATAAGGCTGTTGAGGAACGACCATCCGTGTGATTGCTTTATGCGAGTACCGATATGTCAGGTAGTGTAACAAGCATTTCATTTTAAGAGGAAATCCGACATATCAAGTACTAACTCAAAGCTACTACACAGTGGCTATGTAGACTTCGGAAACAAATATAAAATAAGCATAACACAAAAGAGTCACGGATATCCATATCACAAAGGTGGAAACAGATATGAATATAACATATAAAAGTGTACACCAGAGTAGTGGTCATACCAGATCCACAATATCACAAAAGAATAGACACTAGTGCTAGACAAAAGAATATGTATACATCAAGGAGTCTCCATCTCGAATGTGTAATAACAAAAACTACTAAACTATAGTAGTTAGCCAAAAGTCAAATTGTGGTCCCAGATAAGAAGTCAAACAGAAGCACCTGTAACATCTCGGTCTGACCCGAGTATTATTTAATGAGAAAATAATAAACGGGTCAGTCTAGCTATAGATATCAGATAAAATGAGATAGGATACGAGATATGACAAAAATATATGACAACAATAATGCCATACTGTGATATGTATACATTTAATAAAAAAAAATCATACAATATCTCTAGAAATTTCAAACACACAAAAGAATGTCATATTCATTATTTTATTCACCAAACCATAGATATTGACAAACATATCAATGCCAATCGCAAAAATTGATGAAACACAAATTCTAGAAATCAATAATTAGAAATCCAAAAATCAAAAGGGGAGGCCTATCACAAACGGAAGTATGAAAACTCACCAACACGTGCATCGCAAACGGGTCGCTAACCCATGGTCCTAACCGTAGAGCCGGTGCAATGACGTAGTACAACAATGGTACCCTGAGGAACCTGTCAAATAATTTGGAACAACGACGTAGTACAATAACGGTACATTCGATGAGCCGAACTCTATAAAAGAATATGGGTCGCTAGCCCATAAAAACGAGTTGAAACTCCAAAGAACCCATAGGTCATTAGCCTATAAAAAGAAATGAGACGAAACTCATTAAAACGAGGTACAGTCCCCTACATGGACAAAGAGACATCGCATAACGCTATTCTAAACCATAAAACGATCAACAAGAAGTGTAGATCTCATTAAGCTAGTAAATAAATGAGTTTAGTTTCATGCCCCACAACCACTGGCTTAACTTAAATATTTACGAACAAATTGTAGATTCCCACGCGAAAACTGTCACAAGAGTTCAATCGAACAATTCTAAGAATTAACCGACAAAGTAAATGCAAGCGTTTCATAACACTTGTTTTACTAAGCCGTTTAATTAGGTTTCTCATACGAATAAGGTAAAAGTTTGTATATACTAATAGGTTGGAAAATAGTTTTATAAACGAGTTCATATTAAAATTAGAGTTGAAATCATCTTTGTGAAAGAGTTTGGATATTTACTAATAGTATAGAAATCTTTGTATTTTAAAGTGACAAACCATAGAAATGATTGTTGAAACAACCAATCACCAAAAATTCACATTCGAAGACGTGAACCAAATCCATGGAAATCGATACCAAATCCATCAAAATGGATAATCCTAAAAATCCCGAAAAAGGAGTTGTCAAAGTCAACAAAAATGATAACAACTAATCGGACCCACAAGAATCAATTTAAAATTGAAAATCCACACCAAAAGGCTAAATTGGCCGAGAGAAGCAAGTTCAGTCGACTGAACCCTGTAGTCAGTCGACTGATTCTATGCTTGGAAACTTTCGATTTCCAGGTTCAGTCGATTGAGCCAGGGTGGTCAGTCGACTGATTCTGAACCCAGAAACTTTCGGTTTTCAGGTTCACTTGACAGAACCAGGATGATCAGTCGACTGATACTGGTGCAGGAACTTTCTGTTATCAGGTTCAGTCGACTGACCTTATAGTTCAGTCGACTGACCTTATAGTTCAGTCGACTGAACCGTCGTTTGCAGTATTTTCAGCCTATCCCCAAAGAAGGGAAAAATCATACGGGAGGCGATCGAAGGAGCAACGGAGACCAGGGATTTATGCCAAGCATCTATCCATCCTTATAGGCTCTTTGATGCTCCACCAAAAACATGTTCAAACATCCAAAATATATTTTTAAAGGTTTTGACTTCAAAACACCAAAATTTGGAAAATTCACCAAATCAATTCAAATCAAAAGTAAATGAACATGAACAAATTTTAGGAATTCATACCTAATCACAAAGAAAGTTATGGACATAGACGTAAGTTCAAAAACTCACCTTTTAAACCCAAAAACAATGAAGGAAAAGCTTTTTAAACAAGGCAAGATCAATTTCTCTTCACTACACCTCTAGAGTCTTCAATCTATTATCAAAGGTGGAGTTTTTCGTAAGTTAGGCTAAAGGAATTTCAAAAATTTGAAGAGGGATTGAGATGGAGAAGATGAAGAGGATGCTTACCTAAGCTTCTCTTGGATTTTAGAGCAAGAACTTGATTTCCTAAGAAAACTAGGGGTTAGGAATTTTGATTTCCTCTTCCTTCCTCCATTTTTACCTTAGCTTAAGAGTGTTAGGAAACGAGAAGTGGAATAAATGAAGAGGAGTGGAGTTGGGTCATTTGTTAGGTTAGTGGGCTGAAACCCAAACCCAAAGCCCTAAATGAAAATATCAAAATTCTAGCTAACTCCAAACATATCGATGTCTATGTTTAAAAAGGTTGCAAACGTCGTTTTGAACTCAATGAAAGTGGTATCGAGTCCTAATTCAACTATTTGCAAAAAGTGACTTTTTGGGAATAAATCCTACTAACGATGCTATATTTAAATAAAGTATTCAACATACAATCGTAAAATATGCGACTTGTTACATTGACTGTCCTAAAAGGTTGAATGTAAGCATCTTGAATACATTCTGGCAAACGTCCTTACTAAGCGTCAATATCCCTTCTTAGTCCATGAACCGCTATCGTTTACATTCTGATTTATTCATTTTAGTCGTAACACCACAGTGATGTTTTAGCTTCCTACCTTAACTCCCCTTTAGAGTTTATGAATCTTTTAAGATTAAACGTTATCATGAAGCCCTGCCATATACCATAGGACTTTAGACTAATAATCAAGGCACCTTACAAATTTATTCAATTTGGTTATGATTCATTTCCAACGTAAATATTACAATCAATCATAAAACTTCACTATGATTAATATATTCACCACGTTAAACTATATTCGTTTCAATTTTACTATCAAAATGACAGCCTTGGGTCTTTCACTTTATCCAATTCATGTAAATCATTAATTAGAATCATCAAATTAGTTTTTAATTCATATTTCAATTCCTAAATAAATCTATAAAGAAAATTTAACGCATATATAACAACATAACCATTTTATAGATAATCTCACTCACCTAATTCGTTGCTTTGATAAATTTTCTTACAGAACTTCCAAATCCCTTCTTTTAATTTAACTTGATTTAGCACCTGTCTTTTTCTATTTGATTTGCTAAGGTTTGGATTTGATTCCCTTCTCTTTTCTATTTGTTTTGCAATTTTATTTAGAGGTTTTGTTTTAGAATTGAAGAAAGAGAAAAAGAACAAGTTATGAATTTAAGTTGAGCGTTGGTTAGAATGAGGACGAATGAAGAATGTGATGAATTAGGGTCACAAACTTCTTTTATACATGCACAAATCCATAAATTCTCCCTCGGCCCACTTGGATCAACTTATTTCGCCTCAAAACGCATGATACGATAAAAAATCCTTATCTACTTTATTTGGTGTCCATCATTGATATTTTTATATTAATTTGGGTTAAAAAAATCCACTTGATGCAATGGACAATCCAGATTTATCAAATTCCTTCATTTGTAAAATTCAGTTTTTTTAGTTTTACGTAAAATTACCAAAATATCATTTTAATTAATTATTTGCGTTTATTAAAAATCTGGGATGTTACAGTTATTATCGAAAAAGTCGATCTCTTCCATTCACATGGTGTCATAGCCAGACAAAGATGAGGTGGGCTATTTTTGTAATTCCTTCCACATTAGACAGTGCCTCTCCCCAAAACACAAAGCGACCCCAAACTGTTCTTGTCTACTTTTCTTGCACGTGCTGACCTTTTATTGAAGTGATTGGCACAGGAGCAGAGTGACTCATTCAACCTAGTCTTATGTTGCATAATTCGCTTGCCATCATAATTGTGGCTCACGGGCGAAGAAGTGAGTCTTGAAATCCATACATAACTGGGGCCAGGAGTGAATACTGCCTGCTTGAAGATGTAAAAACCAACGTGAGGCTGGACTTGTCAAAGTGGATGGAAATAAAAGACACTTTAGATTACCGATGAGCCGACCGACTCAGGTGATGGAATTGAAAGCCATGATTGGTCAGATGGGTTAGTACTTCCTGGTCAGATGGGTTAGTACTTCCGTCGTGTTTTTTGAAAAAAGGTAGGACATGCCTCCAGTGAATGTATGCGTTGAAAATATCTTTGGTGAAGGGTTCTCCGTTCTCATCATCTCTCATCGCTAGTGTTCTAGGTCTTGATCCTCTTATGTCTTAGAGATGCCATTTCTTCTCGAAGGCCCCCTCTACATGATGCAAGCGGCATTGACCTCTTATTGTGGAAGGACTCCTTCTATGTCTCGTACATGAAGGAGATCGATGATGCTTATATGACGATGGGGAATAGTAACGCGAACATGGGTAAGTTACATGTTCATATTGATAAAGGGCGACCTAGAATGTTGATCCCGCCTTTCACGGGATCTGGGCCTACTGACCTCCCTTTAGGGTTGAGAGTGGATCGAGAGCTCTCTATGCTCATGGTTTTTGCCTTTCCCGTCGCCGCTTAGACGGTCGAAGCATAGTCATGCCCTTATATTTGTTGTCTAAGGCGGTTAAATGTAGAGTATCTTTCTATGGAGTGGGAGCGGCAGGTTGGCTGAACTCCTTGGTGTAATGCTGGTTCAAGTATAGGAATATCATAAGCAAAGTGTTACTCGTGCACGATATGTTGATCTCTGTTATGGGCGGGAGTGACCCCAACATGGGTTTCCAACACAGCCCTCTTATGGGCATCATGCATTATGTTAAATGCGCTGGGGACAATGGGCTGGATGGGAGTTTCGTCCATCGTTGTTGGGACCTCCGGACTATAGTTGACAGTGTCTTGAATGTCCACTCTGGCCCTAAGTTCATTCAAATCGTGGATAATTTACCCAATGCTAGTTAGGTCATTGATCAAGCCAAACCACACGTCATTGCCTAAGCCCGAAATGGGACTTATGGCATGACTTTAACGCCGTTTGTGTCATGATCCTTTGAGTTATTGGCCTCATTGTCACCATTATTATGCAGTGTGTTTTTTGAGTATAGTAGTTTGAAGAGAAGAAAAGTGATGAATGTCGGGAGCATTTAGGGAAAGCCCTCCTTTGAGCGTCCAAATATTGACTAAAAATTTAATCAACCAAGGAACTGCGATTGTGAATTCATTTTAGTAAATGTTACTTGCTAATACTGTATTTAAAACGGAAAAAAGAGAGAGAAAATGAACAATAAGTAAAGAAATACACAAGGTTTAGAATGATTTGATCAAAAATGATCTATGTCCACTATGTTGGTAATTTCTACTGCTTTAGTGTTTTGTTTACAATTGTTTGTTTACAAGAGATAATAATATATGCAATAAAATGAAAGTTTCATCTTTGTACAAGTGCATTCAATATTGTATTTATAATAGCCAAAAATCCGGTTCGGACAGTTCAATATGTATATCAATTTCTATGAATCCTTACGGTGGTCAATGACACCGAATGGTTCAAATGTAGGGAAATTAGGATGTCAGCTAGGCCGAATGGCCTAGATGATGGCCAATTGGCGAATCATAGCAAATCATGTCGTTGTCAAATAGGATGACATGAGAATAAGGAGTTGTTGAACAGTGATGCCGCCACCATGTGGATAGTGAAGAATGAGAAGTGGTTACTGCATAGTGTCGCTTTGTTAAATAAACATTGTTGCTTATGCCAAGGATTTCGGTGGAACGATGCTGAGCCGTTTCTTTTTAAAGGGGTGGCCATGCACATTTGACAGAAAACCTACCGAGCTAAGACAAAACAAGAAGTATGAGGAGTGCATGCCGTCGGATAGGTTGTGGGGCGGAGTAGACTTAGGGGCTCGAAAAGGAGACTGGGAGAGCGTTCTTCATTATGCAGACATTTACTCTTGGACGAGCAGCTGTCCTACTAAGGGTACCGGCTGGTTTGGTCGTTGTTCAAATCTGTTAGTCGTTGAATTCCATCGTCTTTTACAGCATGCATAGGTATTTGCAAGGGTGATGGAGCGGGCAAGGTGATGCTAAGGCAATACGAGGTAAGGCGAGCGCATTGGGAGTCCGACGAGCCGATCAGTCTATCTCTTTGCGAGAATATCGAGCAACACCATGGATCGATACCATTCAATAGATTTGCATATCTCATCTTCATTTCTTTCATTAAGTCATTGCGACTTTGTGGTTTAGCTTTCTTTCATGCCTCAAAGCCAAATTTCTACAGCTTTTCATTGAGAACTTCAAATCTTGATGGATCAGCACCGATCGATGTACTTAGTTAAAATTCTTTCGTTTTCCTTTGCAATGCTTCGTACTCGATCATCAATAAATTTATTAGTCACCACATTAAAGTTCAATATCATTAAATCGTCATTTGCGGAAACTCGTGGATTCATTTCGAACCTACCTAATGCTGGTTCATGCAACTCCATGTCCAAATCCACTTTGAAAAGATTCCATAAACACATATGCAAGTTGCAACTTGCCATAATGCATGATCATAGTAAAAAAAAAGGGAAATATCCAAATGGCAGTTCTAGTAAAGTCTCTCATCCATGCAGACTCACTTTTTTTAGTATCGTACTGCCATGACACAAAAGTGTGCACCAGGTAACCCAACCCTTGGGCTCACTCTCCTGTGATCATATCACGCCACTTGGTCCTCAGACATCAAAAATCACATTAGAAATCCAACTTTCTATCTCGGGAAATCATCAATTAAATAACAATGATGCCGTTTCAACTGCCTATAAGATGGATGGGACAGTAACAATTGATGAAATCCAAATTGGAGAACAATTTTGAGAGAAGGAAAGAGAAAGATCCACTCGGAATTATGATGATACTGTTGGGAAGTTCCGTAGGTAAGGAGATAATCTATGGCAGTGTTGTAGATTTGGGCAAAAATGTTGATTTCCTTTAGTATTTTTATTTTATTTTAATTTTTTTTCCATGCTTAGTTTTAGGCTTTGTTGGTTACGGTTTTGTGTGTACATATGATTGGTGTGATTTTATGGCAGTTGAATTGTTAGTACAAAATCTATGAACATGGACAATCTGTTAGTTCTAAATTTTAGATGGGCAATTAGGAGTCGATTTAGGAAATGGAACAATATTCTCCTAACTCGTAGGATTTGTTACATTTTTTATTTCCCTATCTTGTGGATAATACGACTATATACCGAAATAACCCCCAAATGTTGGGACCATTTCTACGAAGATCAAATCAAATTACATACTATTTCTCTTACTTTGTGTGTAATTTAATATTTCCTTTTAAGCTGTAGAACTATTTACTTATATGGACATTATATATATATAGTAGAGTTTTATGTATGTTTGAAGTAAACACTAAAGTTAGCCCTGCATTCTTAGGAAATTGGTGCACTGCAAGAACTCTTAAAGCAGTTTATTATCACATGTATTAAAATAGTCAAGAGCAACCAATGAAAAGTTGGGAAAGGAAAAGATGATTATATTCTCATGTATTTATGTTATGATGCTTCAATCTGCAGAACCAAAATTGGAAAAAAGTGTATGAATTGCAGCAGGTATTCATCATTTATTACAAAGATAATGCATATACCTTTTGTTCCAATTCTTCATTCTATATTAAAAATACTTTCTTTTCTTATATACCAAAGTTAATTTAAATAAATTGAAATGGCTGGATCTGAGATTGAGGTCAGGTCAAAAATAGGATGCTCATCAACATGACTTTATATTAGATCTAATCACAGACAAACTAACAAAAGGAAGTTAACTCCACCAGAGATCAAACATATGGTATTGTGGACTATCATCTTATTCATTTGACCGCATAGTCGATCATCTTGTCATTCGAATTCGCACAAATAAAAATACTATATATGCTTCGGTTTTGAAGTAAAAGATGTTCTGGTTTATGACATGTGTACTGCTAAAAGCATCCAGAAATTTTTTTTTTGGCTACCATAGCCAATGGTCACCGTGGAAATTTTATTTATGTGCTTCTAATGGCATGCACTATTTTGTTCTATCAAATAGGCATCCAAATATTGTTCGGTTGTTTATCACTATATCACGTTGAACGACCATTGGAAATCAAAGTGCATGGCTATTAATCGTCATGCAATAATGAACGATAGTTGAAAATCAAAGATGCACGGTCATTTATGAACGAATGAAAAAATCAAGTTTGGTGTTGGATAACATATATAAAGTAATTGATATCTGTTAAAAATTTCTTGGTAACCAAAAGCATAATTTTGGGTGTCAATAGCAACACCTATGACATTCACACATACCCCATTTATTTGTATACTTACCATCGGTTTATAATACATTTTTGGGTCCAGATTTCTATTATTAGATTAGATTTGGCAGCAAGATAAAATACAGTAACTAGGAAGTTATTTTTCCATACTTGTAGAGCAACAAACATTTATTGTAATTTGCATCAAAAGGTTGAGAACAAATACAAAATGACTTGAATATGACTTCAATTTTGTGTTTAAATTTGAAGTTAACTCATTTTGGGACCAAATACAAAATCTATGGTTTTGATGTTTCATAGTTCAGCATTTTGTCCATTAAGCTGCAGACTTGCTTCATATAAAACTGCAATTCACAAAATACTTTAGATGTTACTGCTTGATTTAGGCCATAAAAATGTGCCAAATTTACCATTAAGGACAAATAACAGCGACTCTGCTGGGGATGGAACCCAGAGTCTCTGGTTTCGTAGACCAACGCCTTATCCATTGGGCCGCAGAGTCACTTATCCATTGTTTGAATTTTGTATAAAATAGAATAAATATTATAATTTTATATGTTTTTACATTAATGGAGAGATATCTGTGTTTTATATCATGACACCGACATATACCCGATTTGCTGGTATAATTGAAATTGCTTATTTTCACTTTTTAAGATGTATTTCTCTAGGTTTTTTGATGCAGAATCGTATTATATATTTGATTTTGTGGTAAAATAAGATACTTAAAGCAAACACTTTAAATTCATTGAGCCACAGAGAAACATATCATAGGATGCATTCATTGTTAGGCGAACGGGAACACATAAGGAGCATTTTGAACGGGGAATGAACGAAGAAAGTTTAGCGAAAGGGATTGTGTTTTGTGCTATGAAATGGGCAACAAAAGGAGCAACAAAATGGCATCTAATGGGGTAAGTTAAGGAAGGTGAGGAGAAATGAATTGTTTAAGCTTGTCGCTTAGGGTGCATCTGTTAGGATTGTCTCGTATATTGCAAAGTGAAACGGCGGTTTAGAATTGAAATAGTCCAATATCGCTAAATAACTTGAAGAAGTGTTTAAATATGAGTTGATAGACACGTAATATTGAAGATTCCTTTTGTTACGATAAATTATGTGTCAACCCATAGGCATACGCCACATGCTGAAGATGGAAAGCTTGGTTCGACTGTCGTTACGTGACAAGTGGTATCAGAGCCGAATGTTACGAACTGGGCTATGCAGACAAACAATACTCTCAAAGTACTCCAAATGGATGCGAGTCAAGGAGGAAATTGTTAGGATTATCTAGCATGTTGCAAAGAAAACGTTTGGAATTTGAATAGTCCAACATCGCTAAATAACTTGAAAATGTGCTGTATAAATATTGGTTGATAGTCACATAATATTGAGAAATTCCTTTTGTTATAATAAAGTGCATGCTAATCCATGGGCATACCCCACGTGTTGAAGATTGGAGTTTGGTTCGACTACCGTTATACAACAGCGTCAAGTATGAACAAATCAATTTTCTCACGTTCCAACAACGAAGCAAATGGAGCTTTTTCCCCTTTCAAAGCGTCTAACGCTGCAAAAAGTTGACCTACCAATTAAAGTGTACCGACACCCTTATTGTTCAAATTTGTATGAAACATAATTCACAATATACTTTTATATGCTTTTACATTAATATAAAAATGTATATGTTCTACATTATAACACCAACATATATCCGATTTACCAATATAGTGTTAAATTTTGGTGATACAAAATCACAAAAAGAGGGAAATAAATATGCAAAAGAAAGAAAGAGAAGATTTTGTTTCCTCTAATTAATCGACATATTTGAGTATGTTTATTTCTCTCTATAATTGGCTAATCAAATTATTTTTTGCCATCTAATGTTAACTTGGGCATTAAGTAATTGATTATATTAATAAAGACCAGAAGAGAGGGTAAAAATATGGTGGAAAATCTATTTGCTAATTTTCTCTTCTTTATCTATGTTCTTTTTTTCCAAAAATTTTAGCCATATAGATCATCGCAAAGTTTAGAGCAATTTTGGTTTGAAAATTATTGATTTCGGATATAATTTCGTTTCAAAGATGGCTATCTTGGATGAGAAAAATTGGGGTATTTGGAAGCCTAAGATGGACGATGTTCTGTACCTCGATGATCTTCATGATCCGATTGATGGCGATGGAAAAAAGTGTAGATGAGGGAAAGTGGAAGAAGATGGATAAGAAGACGATTGCTTTAATTCGCCGGTATCTTGAAGATTTAGTTTTCAATCATGTGGCTAGTTTTTTTGTCCAGAATTCCGTTATAAATTTTATTTTGTTGTAAGATAATATAACTTACGATGCACCATTTAATCCAACAATTTTTTCCCGTACCTTACATCAAAATATTGAAGCTAATCTATCTAAATGCCATTGGATGGTTATAGCTATATTGAGCCAAGTGTATATAATAAATTGCTGTTCAACGTGATTTTTAATTAGTTTGAATTTGGAAAAAAATAAAAAAAAAAACCTTGCCAAGGATCAAACCCATAATATTTGATTTTGTAGACCAACCTATCCTTGAACCACATTGTCACTTCTCTTAATACTTAAATCATAAAGTCACATTCGTAATATAATATTATATACTACAGTTTAACTGATAAAAAGAGAGAGAGGATGTTTTGAATTACGACATTGACATGACTCCCGTTCTTTAATTATTGTTTTGTTTATAAATATTTTTCTCGGTTTTTTGGTTAAAATTTCTATTATAGAGTGGACTTGGCGAATAGATTAAATATTTGAAGTTGGAAATACTGATTAAGGATGTCAATATATATTTACACATTCATATTCGAAAAATCAATAAATATCAAAAATCTAAAAGAATGAGCACACATGTGGATATGTCCAATTTTTTTACTTGTGCTTTTAGATTTTTGTTTATGAGCGAACAAACAAAAGTTTGATATCCATTTGATATCTGCGACTGCGACTGCGACTACGAAGACATATTATGGTAAAATGGTTAATATGAATATGAATATGACACTATATGTATCTATATCTTACCCGACCATTACAAGGCCTAATTATGATGCTCTAATTAGGCCAACAATTATCTTCATGATATAAATCAAAATATTAAGGTTATCCTTTTGAACGTTATTGCCGACCCCACATGTTTGAAAATAATGGCTTAGTTGTTGTTGTTGTTGTTGTATCCTTTTGAATGTCATTGTTAGATTATAGTTATCTTGGGCTAGGTTGGTAAAAAAAATTGCTAATCAACATGATTTTGAATTTATCAGTATAGTTATTTATGCAAAAAGGTACAAATTTTTTTTAGACTTGACGTATGTTGTGTGCGTTTTTAAATAAATACACATGTACTATTTTTTTAATATACTCATTATACATCACAATTAGTTCAACATGATTGATAAAGTTTGTTTCTTTTACCAAATGATATTCAACAAAGATTTTTTATCATTTCGCAAAATTATCAAGTATAGTGCTATGTGAACAGAGTGCGAAAATCAGTTTAGAAGTTCAACCTGAGTTTGAATTTATTGTAGTTATTTACGGGGATTGTAACCTTGACGAACTACACATGCTTTTTTGATCAGTACACTTATTAAATTATTTTGTATAATTATTATACATCACCATTAGTTCAACAAGACTAGTATAATCTATATTATTTTACTAAAAGATATGTAACAAAGTTTCTTTACGACTTCATAAAAAATCTTCTTACGTGAAAATTCTATTTTTTAAATAAATTATGTTATACTGGAAAACCTCTAAAGTAAAATTTGAAAAAATCATAAAGAATCTTTGGAGAAAATTTGTTTTCTAGAAAACGTCAAAACCTTTAGAAAAAAGATTAATTTTTATGAAGTGTCAAAAGTTTGCAAAAAATATCAATATTTTTTTGACTGCAACTTCCCTCAAAATCTCGCAAACTAGTTGCTTAATATATTTTTAAACAATTAAATATGTATGAAGTTGAGATATTATAGTTTAATAAAAAAGACTCAGTTTTTGTGTTTTTTATGCTCAAATATTTTGAAAAATATTATTTCCAAGTAAGTTAAATTTTTAGAAACGGTTCAACTTTTAGAAAATAATAATTAAATATCAAATAATTTTTCTTTAAACTCAAATGTCGTAGAAAGGTTCAAGTCGTTTTAAAAAATATATTTAAGTTTTCCAATTTTTTTTAAATTTTAAGGAAGTTTGAAATGCCTTGGAAGACATTGAAGAAATTTTAAAGAGATTAAAAATCGAATTAAAATACAAAGAAAATTTAAAAGGTTAAAGTAACGCAAAGTGTTGGCAATTATCTAAAAGATGTTATTCAGTAACATGTAATTTTCTAATCTTAAACTTTGAAATTAAGAAAGTAAAAAAGAAATATCATTATATATAATACTACAAATATCTGCTTAACATGTACTAATTGTACAAAACCTTTCGTTGTTAGGATAAATTAAAATAGTGAAAAAAAAAATTAATATGACTGTTAAATTATCATTACCATTGGTTTTGATAATTTTTTACCGCTACATTTATCGTTAGCTATGGTAAATTTACTGTTACCGTATCGATGGCATTGGTATACGATATAGCAAAATATTGGTTACCAATCGTTTGATATTGGTGTGGTAATGAGAATTTACCATTACCATAGCAGCTCTAATTGGGATTGTAAATTCAAATAAGCATGTTATATATAAATATGTTCTCAACTATAATTTTAAATGAGTTTGTATCAGAATGTAAATCGAATCGAAATGGGAGAGAACCAATCTGAAATGGGATTTAATTTATAATATTTTAAGATTTCTCATAACTATGTGATAAACAGTTGTTTCTGCTAATAGTTCTAGCATGTACTTATTTTAGGATGAGGAAGAGTTTAGTAATAAAAACAATCCTTTTCTTTGAACGGACTTGAATGTTGCTAATAGGTTTGCGAGAAGCATGGGCCTAGCTTACATGATTTGTTAAGAGAAATAGGTAAATGCCACTCTAGTTGATCTTCCTAATTTGAGTGCCTGCTTCTGGAATCTGTAGCATGTCAGTGAATCATTTTCGCTTCCTCTGATATTTAATATAGGTTGTAGCATGTCTGCGAATCATTTTTGGTGCCTCTGATATTTAGTATAACCTTTATTAGAAATGTTTAAGGGTGGCATAGGCGATGCTTATCTTTTTCTTCTCTTTTTACCATTCATCATTGATGCACATGATTGTGACTTTTCACACTGATCTGAAGCCTGACAATATTCTTCTGATGTCTTCTGATTATGTAAAGGTTCCATGTAACATTTCCTGCGACTTCCAAATTCTTGGGTTTTTGTCATGTCATATTGATACAGAGGAAACTAGGATATTATATGCACTTCAGATGTTTGCCTAATGAGGTGCTACGAAGTTGACTGATTTCAGCAGCACTGCATTTGAGAATCATGATCATGGGTCCATTATATCAACAAGGCAGTACGGAGGACCAGAGATAATGTCCTGTATGCTTGGATTTTTAAAATAAACAGTGAATTCTGCCTGAGATGTAGGTTGTCAATTGGAACAAAAGGTACACATTTTCTGCATTTAAATTGGGAGAAAACTAATATATGCATTTATTGACCTTTTTGATAGCGTCGGAAATTCTTCCAAATCATAATTGACAGATCATTCCAAACATAGGTCGACGATGCCTAATTTTCTATTCCTTAATTTTATTCCGATGACACTGTTTGGTTTGATTGGTATGCGTTGATGTTAACCTAGTAGTTCTTGTTTTTTTTTCACATCCCATGGTAGAAGCTTGTTATTATGCTTAAAGACCAATCTTCCTGTTGTATACCATACATTCTAATGTATTCTTGTTGTTCTCTCCTAGCTATGAGAACGTGCCTTAATATTACCTTCTGTTTTCGTTTCATCTCCTTAATGCGTCATGTCCTCTGCATGATGATTGAATTTAGGAATATACCCGATCGTTATTATTGAACCAATGACTTTATGTTTGGACTATAGAGCATTGATTGAGGATTCGGCCGGAACCACGAGATTCCGACCATCTCGTATCGGTTCCGGCCATCACCGAGACGGGATTAGGTCAAAATCCCGTCTCGGTTAAACTGCGCGATAAAAAAAATCAGCTGTGAACATGTTAATAAACAACATGAAAACGAATTGCGTGAAATCCAAAGTTGAAAATGCAAAATAAAACATCCTACGCTTCAACAGTGAAAAGCTAAAAAAATTCGCTTATAAATAATCCACCTATTCGAGCATATGTAAATTAATTTCCACTTGTGCTTCAGGCTTTAGCAATCCTCTCAATTCGAGCAAAAAAATAATCCATCGATTCGCCTAATTCGTGCGTTGTTCGGCTTCAATTCGCGACACTGAAGCAAGGAGGAGGAGCTCGGCTTCAATTAGCGTCACCGTTCTTTGAGTTAGCAGAGGAGCTCGGCTTTGGTTCTTCCAGTTCGCTAATAGTCGATCGGAACGAAGGTGAAATTTCTGCCCTAGCTTGCTTTCACTTTTTTTTAATCGCGTCTGTATGTTTCTGTTTCGTGCTCGGCCTTTTCATTTTAACTCATCTGCTTAGTTCGAAACAAATAAAGGCCTTTGTTTTATTTGTTGAGCTTGTGTTCGAAAGCGTTGTGTTGTTTTATTTTTTATTTTAACATAAACGGTAAATATAGGCATTGTTTTCATTTTTTTGAAGCCTTGCCTTTTTCGTACTTTATGTTGAACATTGTTTAATATTGAATATGAAAATGATCTTGAATATGTTGAACCGACTTAAACAAGTCGACTGACCTGAATATGTTGTACTGACTTGAATATTGGACTTGAATATGCTGATTTGAATATGGACTTGACTGTTGAACTTGAATATGTTGAACTGGAATATGGACTCGAACATTGGACTGGAATATTGGACTTGAAATGTTGAACTTGAACAATGAATTCTGACGACTTCGATGAATGTTATTAATGCATTTGTATTTTATTTCTGATTTGATTTGAAATATTAAATTGCTTAGCATTGACTTTGGAATGTTGTATAGTTTATTTTTTTTAAGCCTTGCCTTTTTCCTACTATATGTTGAACATGGAATTGTTTGATATTGCATATGCAAACGGCCTTGAATATGTTGAACCGACTTAAATAAGTCGACTGACCTGAATATGTTGTACTGACCTGAATATTGGACTTGAATACGCTGATTTGAATATGGACTTGAATGTTGAACTTGAATACGTTGGACTAGAATATGGACTTGAACATTGGACTGGAATATTAGACTCGAAATGTAGAACTTGAACAATGAATTCTGACGACTTCGATGAATGTTATTTATGCATTTGTATTTTATTTTTGATTTGATTTGGAATGTTGTATCGTTTATTTATAATCGCAGCTACGTTATGGCAAATCCAAATGAAATTGGTTGGAATTATGGTACTGCGATCGACGACAATCTTTGAAAAACAAAATGTAACTTCTATAATAAACTATTTAATGGCGGTGCTGTGACACGTTTGAAAGAACATCTGGCAGGAGTGGGCGGCGATGTATCAGCATGTCTAGTTGTCCCTAAAGAAGTTAAACAACTTGTTCGATCACATATCATTCAAAAGAGAAATGAACGAAGTAAAGAAAAACTAGACAAACAACGCTTACAAGAGGAGTTAATGAGCAGACCGCACCAACTATCAGACAATGAAACTGAAGATGATGAAGAACTTCAACATGTCATGCGGTAAAGCAGAGATGCATTCAGAGATGAAGAGCTGCGTAGATCTCATATTGTTTGACGATCGGGTGGTGGTTCAAGTCAAACGTTGCACAGATCTAATACTGTTGGAAAATCTATCAGAGTAGATGACAATTTTGACAATGATGCCACTGGACGAATCGACTCATACATGCAAAAACGAGGAGGTAGAACTTAACCTTCTATTAAATCTGCAACGAAAGGTATTAAAGATGCCAAAACCATATAGGTCGAGCAATTTTTAAGTTCTTTTTTTTCAACCATATTCCGCATAACGTTGCTAATAGTCCATATTATACGACAATGGTTGACGCGATTGCAGAGTGCGGTCGTGGAATTGATCCACCAACTGCATATGAAATATCACACTCGTATCTTGAAATGGAAATAGAAGAAATTGGACAATATATTAAAACATTGCACAATTTCTGGGATGAATATGGTTGCACATTAATGTGTGATGGTTGGAGTACACATAATCGTCGAAAATTAATAAATTTTCTCGCGTACTCTACCCATGGAACGGTATTTATTAAATCTGTGGATGCCACGAAAGAATTCCAAAGTGGAGAATATATTTGTGGATTAATGAATGATGTCGTTGAAACAATCGACGAAAATAGAATAGTGCAAGTTGTTACAGATAATAGAGCAAACTACAAAGCTGCCGGTCAATTATTGATGCAGAAAAGAAGGAATTTATATTGGACATCATGTGCGGCACACTGCATTGATTTAATTTTAGAAGATATTTCCAAAGAACCAGAGGTAACAACCGTTATCACAAATTGACAGTTAATAACAACATTTATATACAATCATGGTTGGTTACTTTCCATTATAAGAAAAGAAACCAACAATAAAGAATTGATTAGACCGGCAGTGACACGATTTGCAACCCATTTCATCGCACTGGACACTATACATAAACATAAAGATGACCTGAGACGGATGATTGCTTCAAGAGAGTGGACATCAAGAGTTCCTAGACTCAATACTAAAGACAAAAGAACAGCAAATATTGTCTCTACACTGATTTACAACAATGCTTTTTGGACTGGTGCTGCTTTCGTCATCCTTGTTTTTGAGCCATTGGTGAAAGTTTTACGAATGGTAGATAGTGATGACAAAACAGATATGGGATATCTTTATAAGGCAATGGATCGAACAAATGAATCGATTAGAAAAAATATTGGTGGAAGGCAATACCAAAAATGATGGGATATAATAGACAAAAGATGGGAAAGACAGTTACATCGACCTCTTCACGCCGTAGGTAATTTGTTTTATCTTATCGTCATTGAAATAATGAAATATATAACATTTATATAATATTTTAAATCTTTCCTATATGGGTTATTTTCTTAATCCCATCATTCAATATGGGGATGTAACAAACGATGAAGTATTAAACGGATTTAACAACGTCGTTGAAAGAATGGTGCCAGACATTGTAAAACAAATTGAAATTGAAAAAGAGGTAAAACTAACATATATAATAGTTATGTTAAATATTTAATGTTTAAGACATATTAAATATTTAACTTCACATCACATGTAGAAAGATATAGAATAAAAATTGGTGCATTTGGTTCCGCAAAAGCATATGCAGCCGTAAAGACATGTTTTCCCGCTCAATGGTGGTCCATAATTGGAAGATAGGATGCTCCAAATTTAGCACGTTTAGCAATGTATATTTTAAGCCAAACAGCTTCATCTTCAAACTGCGAAAGAAACTGGACTACATTTTCAATGATTCATACAAAATTACGAAATAGAATAAAAATGAAAAATCTTGAAAAATTGGTATATTTGCATTACAACATGAGACTAAGAGCAAAAAATTCAAGAGGCCGCAATACTGAAAGTCAGTTGATCGATCTAGACTATATATTCCATGAAGAGGATCCATTAGCAGAATGGACTACTGAAATTGAACCACCCTTGTTGGACAATGACCCTTGGATGACCAATACATTGAATGATGCAGTCGCTGCTGTTGATGGCATACCTACACGAGA
The DNA here is from genome assembly GCA_030765085.1 of Allium cepa. Lineage (NCBI taxonomy): Eukaryota > Viridiplantae > Streptophyta > Magnoliopsida > Asparagales > Amaryllidaceae > Allium > Allium cepa. Next base: position 569,934,705 of record CM060937.1, on the reverse strand, counting down.
AACAAAGAGTCAAAGCAATGAAAATAATAGCAGCTCGTCAAATGATGATCATGGTAATGCAGGTGGAAGTGGCGTTGGTTTAACAAGTAATTATGGTATTGATTCTAGTGATGGTGGTGAATTATATAGACCAAATCAAACATATTCAAGAAGAAGGGGTGCGGGCGGCAATCCTAACCGAAGAGATAGTAATTTAAATGTTGAATCCAGACATCAACATGATTATGAGCACCACAATCCACATACTTCAACTGATCCACCAACATATAGTTATTCTACTTCTGACTATACAGGTGGTAACTCATATAGTGATATCTCGAGTGATCAAAATAGTCAAGTTACATATACAACACAAAATGATGAACCATCGTCTTTTGATAATATGATGGCGACATTTATGGGCCCAGGACAAATGCAATATGGTTATCCATCATATTATACAACACAAGACGATGAAGAAAATTATGAAAACAATCCATATGTAGCTTCGAGAAATAGTTTCTGGATGTAGTAGTGTTGTATGTATTATTATTATTTTATTGTATGCTATATTTCTATATGAATTTGAATCGTTTATCGTTACGTTTTCTTTAAAAATGCAAAAATCCAATATCAAGATCGAAACCGAAACAAAAATCAAAACAAGCGAAATGGCTGAAACTGACCGAAACAAACAAAATTTCAAATAACCGAAACCGAGACCGAAATCGAGTGCTCGAACCTTGCTATAGAGTTAAATGTGGATGATATTGGAATTTTGACCATTATCAATTTTTATAAGTCCTAAGTAATATAGTTTTGACGAAGAGAATTGGTGTAAATAATAGAAACAATCGGGTAACGCTTAACAAAGTAAAATTGGATTTTACCGAAATCAAGTAAGTTATAAATTTGATCAAAATATCACACCACCTGCCAAGTAATGCATGAACGTTAATATTCGAACGGTTCGATATTTATCGCTGACCAAATTTACATCTAAAGAGCCGCACAACTGAATTGTTGAATCTCGTTGACCACATGGTTTAATTAATTTATAATTGTTATAAATTATTTAAATTAATTAATATTTATGAAATATTAGTTATAAAATTTCATTTTAATTTGGCGAACAAATATTATTGTATATATTTATAATAGTTGTAAATATATTAATCGATGTACACTTTTAAATTGGGTTTAAATGCAAAATATTTTGTTCGGACTTTAAATGGGTTCGAAGTTCATATACGTGGCTGGTTGGTTCAGCTATAATGAAGCATAGGTGCGGTAAATATTATGGTTGAATGGATAAGAGGAAAGAAAGAGCAAAATCGTAATGTGAATCTTGATACTAACCTCTCTTTGCATTTCTTCCTCTGTACAAGCATCTTTACCCACTTTCTTTTCCTACTCTTTAAGCCTCCTATCCCTCTTACATCTGGCCGAATTCTTCATCCATCCTCTTTCAATCTACAAGCACAAATCAAATAAAATTAAATACTATTTGATAGCCCGTGGTCTGCAATTTGGGAGATAGCATCTTTAGAATTGGAATTTAATTCAGGAGTTTGTTTCAACGCTTCAAGGTCTGGTACTTTGGCATTTGATTAAAGGTACTTATCTGATTTCTGATTATATTATTATGTTTAGATAATTTATATATCATATATTGTTTTATTAGTTATGTGATGATTCTAATATGTCGGTATATCGTCGCATTCAAGATGGTTGTTTGTTTATATGTTTTTATATTTTTTCCTTCACATATATATGGCATGATGCTTACGACTTAGATTTAAAAACAATTGATGTTTTATTATTTAAATGAATTTAATATACATTATTTAAATAACATAAGCTTTATAATTTAAGTACTAAACTTTATATTATACAAAATACGTTTTAAAATTACATAAAAAAATATTTTTGTAATATATATAAATATTAATTAAATATTATTTAATCCAAATCACTTAAATAAATATTAAATAAATTATTGTATCATATAAAATAAAATTTAAATTTTATAAAATTATTTTTACACATGATAAACTCTCGAATGCAAATATATATATATATATATATATATATATATATATATATATATATATTAATATAAATGATGAAAGTTAAAATTTAATTTTATTTTTTCTTTTAAATTACAAAATAAATTTTGAAATATTCAAATGCTAATACATCATCTATTTTTTTTAAATATTAAAAACATAATTATAATTTCGAAACATAATTTATATATAATTTTATAAATTTTTCTTCGGTTTTCCAACAAAATAAATAATTGAATCTTATAATATGATTTAAATGTTTATCTACATAGTTATATATGTACATATATTTTATATATTCTATGTGTGTGTATATATTACTTATTCAAAATAAAGTATAAATTTATATATATATATATATGCAATATTTTATATACATAAATTAAAGTATATAAACATATATTTGGATAATATATTAGCTAACATGTCTCCAGTGCAAATCCCAGCATTAATACACGAGCATGTTATACTTTACACGGTTTGCTATGTTATACATGCATGCACATATATATGTATATGATACAAGTGCATATATATATATATATATATATATATATATATATATATATATAGAATATCATATTAATACATAATTATTTCATAAATTTTAATAAAATAGCGATTTTATTTAAAAGAAATATAAAAATGTCTAAATGAATTAGATTTCATAAGCCGATAAAGATCCAAAATGGTAAAAAAATTTGAAATTCATCTATTTCTTCCACTACAGGCCGCTCCAGTTCCAACAAAACCAAACACCACTTTTGTTTTTTGAAAACTTAAAATGTTTTAGAGCACTTAATTAAATGAAAACAAGAGAGCAATATTTTTTAAACGAATGCATGATTTTCGTCTGTTGAAAGAAAGGTATTTATAAATTAGAAAGTTTTTGCTAATGTGTGTGTATATGTATCAATGTTTTGAAAAAATTGCCTCCATATTCGCCTCAAGGAGCATCTCAAGGCAAGGGGAGATAAAACACTTGGACTCTTTCTTAAAAAAGCGTTTTATCTTTGAGGCTTACGCTTTAGCAACTTAAAGTGTACAAAATGTAAAAAACATACGCCTCGCACACCTCAAACCACTAAGGCATGCGACTTAAGAATTTATTTTACCTCCAATTGAAGATATTTGCACTAGTAGAAGCTATAAAACTTCGTTACCTGATAGCAAGCAATTTTTTTTTAAGAAAATGAAAGTGTTTTTATTACTTTTTCAATATCAACATGATTAAGTAACATCGTTTTTTAAAACAACGATAGAGAGCTACATAATGAATTTTCTCAAATGCTATTAGATAAAAAATTTAAATTGTCATCACCGAACCTTCGAATAAATTACGCATCTCGATTTAAATTGGTAGAATGAAAAATGAATAAAATAATAATTTGCATAATTTTTTTACTATGATAGAGATCTATTCCACTATAATCGACCAAATATCGTTTTCAAAAATCCAAATATTTTTTGAAGACAAATAATGGAAGAAAAAATAAAACACATACCATTATGGAGCTGAAAATTGAACACGAATTCTCAAATTCTTCTAACATACTATAAGAATTGAATCCAGTGCTTAAATTTTACTTATTTATAGTTTTAATTATTTATACTTTATGAATGAATAATAAAAAATGATTAGGACTGAACTCTTTAAGCTAGGTGTCTATGTTATTTATTTATAGTTTTATACAATTAATTGTTAACCTCTATTTATTTATCATAATTAATTATAATAAAACAATAATAACTTATGCCTCCATGTTTACTAGAAAAATATACGCCTCAACCTTTTGAGGCTTACACCTCACGAGCAAAAGAACGCCTCTTGTATGCTTTCACGTCTTGAAACTTACATGTGTATGTATGTTTATGTATATCAACTGAACAACAAGAAGTTAGATTTATTAAAGGTCAAAATTATTCTACGAGGCACTTACACAATGTTGCAGTTTGGGTTCAGGAAATTTTGATGATTCAACTTATAGGTGTGAGATGTTTTTGTTGCTAACAGGTTATGCTTAGAGATTGAATTTATTTGGACACACTATGCATGAATATCATTAATTTAACAATTTCGACCTATAGATGTGAGATATTTTGAACGTTCTGTAGAAAATTTGAATTATCTTGGAAAAGTAACAAAATTCTAGGAGAAGAGTTGAATTCCTTTCTGAAAAATTCGAACTCTTTCGACAAATTGAACTTTCCATTGTATTGTGCTTTTTTAAATTCGTGCAAACTTTTTTCGATTTTATCAATGATGTGTGAATTTGCAACCACCGAAAATGGAAGGTTACTGAAACACTCATCAAACATGTAGTATTGCGTAAGTTTGAACAAATATAGTACAAGAACACAAATGATAATAAAGTAGTTTGTCTTCATAAATGACCGGGGTAATATCGAGTTGTACTGTTTGGTTTCTGTAATCTGAGCTACGCCTGATCCGAGTTATTTGGAAGTTCACTTTTTTGTTTTATTTATTTTTAAAGCTCATTATGTAATTTTAGCTTAATCAAGATGTCAATTCTAGAGGTAAGTCTTTTACTGGAAAAAGAACAATGATCCGACATACGCTGGAATTAAAATTTACATTTTTGCAACTGAACTTGCGAATGGTGATACCAGCATCTTACTACATTTGAAAAGGGCGAATTGTTACTACTGAAACGGTTGAAAAGGTAAAATTATCATCTTAGTCCCAAATCGCAAAATTTCGGCGAATAATTCTGTACAGATATCAAGTCGTCACCTGATCAACTGCCAAGCTCAGTAACGTGAGCTTGTGACCAAGTGAAGGAATGTTGTGTCATGTTGTACTTTACCCTGAATAGTATGCCCTAACACTGAAAGGACTTACTTTTGATGATGCCTATGTTGATATTGTTGCTGAACTTGCAGAAGTAGCCACATTCTTGAACAAGGTATTAGTTATCAGAATCATGCATCAGTTTCCTGTTTTTAACTGGTTTCTTTATATGCCACTGTTGTTTTTTATTTTTGGTGAAAGTGGTTTTGGTGTTGCTTACATTTGAATGCGTATTTTGTCCTTCAAGTTTGTTGATTATTTATATCTCATCCATTTGTTCTCAGGCTGGGCACATAGCAGCAAAAACTCCTTGCTCTCAACGGCCGATGGATAACGGGCTGCTGCATCCTGTTCCCAAAATGCATTTGGTAACAGTTCTTCACCAAACCATCATTTTTCCACCTAATTTCTTTTCTCGTGTTTTTGCTTACAATCTGATCTCTTCTGAATATGATGCTTATGTAGAGACACCATTGATAATTTACTGTCGTACTTCACCCTGAATAGCATGCCCTAACACTAAAAGGACTTACCTTTGATGATGCCTATGTTGATATTGCTGCTGAACTTGCAAAAAGGGCCACATTCTTGAACAAGGTATTAGTTATCAGAATCATACATCAGTTTCCTGTTTTAACTGGTTTTTTTAGTATGCGAGTGATGCTTTTTTTTTGTTGGGTTGCATTTGTATTAGAAATTTGCATTGTGGGTTATTGTGCATGTGTAAAAGAAGAAATTTATGAAGAGTTCGTGGGAAAAGATAGTTGGGTAGTTGAAGAACTTTTTTGAAGGTAGAATTTACAACTTACCATTATTGATGTTAAAAGTAATTTTGGCGTTGCTTACATCTGAATACGTATTTGGTCGGTTTGATATTTCTATTATCTTAAATTCTACAATGAAATTTCAAATTAATCTACGTTCTATGATAAAGTTTCTTCTGTATTAGATCCAGGGACACTTAGCTATGTTGGAGAGAGTTTTGAACTAGTACCGGTGCTATGGTTGCAAGGTATGCGCCTTAACGAGGTAATAAACAATAGTTTACAATTGTTCTTCCTTTGACTCAACACACGACTTTATAAATTCTATGATCACATGGTTGATTGATGTGAAAATGTGAGGCATGTATTCAAAGAAGTTTTTTTAAATATATTTTATTATTATTTATGACATATGACTGATGAAGAAAAGAGAACACAAACTCAAACTTGTTAGAAAGAAGAGCTAAGTTTGAATGTTTAGGTAATTTAGTTTTGTGAAAATTGGAAATATGTAAGAGCAGTTGAACAAATGAAAGCAAGAGTCGCAGAATTTTGGAAATGAATGTACAATTTTTGAATTTTGAAAGAAAGACTTGTATACAGTTTGAAAGTTGTACAGAACAATAAATTTGAATCTTTTAAGGTCAAATTTATTTCCCAACCAGATGATATGCTACATTGCAGTCTGGGTTCTGCAAACTTTGATGTGTCAGTATGAGGTTATTTGCTTGCATGTAGGTGTAAGCATACAGTCAAAACTTAGAGAGAATCACAAACGTCCGCACAGTGACCAAAATACCCTTGTAAACACAGAGAAAGAGCAACATACTATCAGAGCCAGGTTTCGATCCTGGGACCTGTGGGTTATGGGCCCACCACGCTTCCACTGCGCCACTCTGATTGTCATAGAAATGCAAGAATTGCTTTATTTAGAATAATATGCAAGCTGCTTCTAAATTCTATCCCATAGCAGATCATCTTGTATTGTACAGTGCAGAAGATATTTCTTCCACAAATTCACTAAATTGTATTATCCATATATTAATTGTATGCCTCCTCATATCATTACCTGCAGCCAAATCAGTCCGAGTTTGATATGTCAATATATCTCCTACATATGTCGACATAAAGTAGTTTCAGACTTCAAACAAACTCGGGTTTTCAAAGTAAAGTTGTTTTAAAAGTGTTCAGAAAATACTTAAAAATATTTTAACTTCTGAAAGACTTATGTGTGTCATTATAGTGATTGTTTACACTGATCTAAGATACACAGATAAACAGTATAAGATGGTCAAGTAAATATTTTTAGTATCTCTTCTTTTCACATTTGTATCTCCAAAATCAACCTAGTATTGCCAGTGGCACTACAAATTCTTAGTAAGATATGTCAGGAATATTACTATTTTTAAGCATTATTACCCTCAAAACCTCAAAATCACTATAAGCTTTTTAGTGTGTTTTTTTTTTGGTGCCTTTTTTTTTGTTATTGTATCCAGTGTCACCCAGTGTACATATATATTGTTGTATTTCTAATACCGATCCTATATATGCACTACAAGGAGAAGGTTGTATTGGGTCGGCATATAGCCGACTCGAGACGACTCCGGCCGATTCGAGCCGACGCTAAATAGCTCGTCGCCAAGTGAAATGGTGACGGGAATGTGGGGACGGTTTAGCGTCGGCTAGAGTCGGCTAGCCGACGCTGACTTACGCTAAACTTAGTTCACGTGTAAAATAATAAATGACCCATAGGCCTACACGAACCGACTTCAGTCAACGCTAATCTGGGTAAATTTTTCTGCATTTCCAACAACATTTTCTACCTTCCATCCACACAATTATATATATTCCTCAAATATATTTCACCAAACAGCAATGTACATCACATATATGCTCAACTAAGAATCACAAAACATCGGTATACATCTCCAAACGTCCATCATCACAAATATTCATAATATTTACAAAATTCAGCCAAAAGTTCATCAAATATACAAGACATTCAAAGTTCATCACAAAACATATATAAAAACATACCACCACTCGCCTCAATCATCAGCACCGTTAGATCCCTATGATGGCGGCATATTCGTCCCGTGCTCTACCCAGTAAGCAACAATCGCCTCGTCTAGTTGCTGCTTCAATCCAGTCTTCCTCCAATCGTTCAACTCGGCGACTTGTGCTTGCAAGGTCGCTATTGTTTCTTGAGCCTGTTGTTTATGGTAAGCGGCTTGCGTCGCTGCTTGTATATTAATAAATTCATAGTTATAGTTTATATGTAATATTCAATAAAATTTATAAACTGGTTAATGAATTAATTGAATTCAATAAATATTACCGCTTGATTGCCATATCCATACTGTCTATTTCTGGTCGGCGGGTCGGTAATACGAGCGAATATCCTGTCCATCTTCTCAACGGTCAACTGCTCCCTGCCAGACTTTGCAAGCACGCGAGCAATCTCCAGATCTCATCCCTCCTGTGTTTAGAAATATAATTTTGAGAAGATGAATATTCATTGTATTGTTAAATAAGAGAAAAATTATAGTCTTTATACCCGGATATTCGCTGATTTGGCATCTGACCATTCATATGTTACCATGCCATCTTCATCTGTATGCTCAACGGCGTGTGTTCAAGTGAAGATGCCCAAATGAGACAGTGCAACACCACCTCTCTCCCTCGTCTGAAATTAGATATGATTGAAGAATGTATATACATACACATATATACATATATATAACTAAACAATGTTATAAGTAAATTACAAATAACAATTTTTATATTTACCATTTCTTCTCTATATTGCTGAAAAGACTTAGATCCACCGTGGTGTGTTGCAGGATTCCTAAACCTATTTGCGGAGTTCCTCGATGCTACCGCCTGTATAATTTAACTATTATATAAACATTAAACGAATTATAATTATAGACATATGAAAGTAGAAAGTTTACCTTCGCGTCTTCGCTTTTCCAATATTGCACAAACCGTGCATACAAATTTTCACTCATCCAGTTTGATCTTTTACCGGCTTCTTTCATCTTGGAGAGCGTACCTCTATAGTATTTTCTCATCTTCCTCTCGCAGTGCGTCCTGAACGTCCCGAGATCTTCAGGATCCACAATAAAGGACGCCTGCACGTTGAAATTTAAATGAATTATATAAATTGAATATTAATTTTCAAAGATCAAATATGCCAATATCGAATTAATTAGAATTTTATACTTGCCTGGAGGTCAGCCCATACGACATCTCTGATATAAAGTGGGATCATATCTCACTACTCCCACAAGTCCGTCATCCTACTACGGTAGCTGTTGCGAGACATATATAGAATGGACTCGGACGGTTGTAAATCGAAACCCCTGAATACATTTTGATATTGTCAGTTAGTAAATCTTTTCTATTCCTATACGCATATAGACTTTGCATTTGAAGTTTTATGCGATTATTATCATATTTTCTAATCTACCAAAGCCTTTTGGGACTAAAGGCTTTGTTGCCGTTTTATTTTCATTTAAATTATTTATATTAATTAAAGATAGACTAAAATAAGTAAGAAGTTTATTTATAAATTATTTCCTTTAAATCATTTATATTAAGATATTTATTGCATATAAAACAATAAACATCCAAATAGTCGCTTCACCTAGGCGTAAAAAATAAACGGTAGCGTATCGAGGCGATACACCCTTCGTATAATATCGGCACAGTCCGAATGGACCGGCTACTGAGATTTTTCAGGTATAAATACCCAAATACATGGCGCACATGCCAGTCAAACAACACTTGACGACCAAGTGGTCCTCACTTAATTCAAATACAAGGCGCACAGGCCAGTCAAACAACACTCGACGACCAAGTCGTCCTCACTCAATCCAAATATAAAATATAAGGGATCGATCGAGAATAAAATTCAAATTCACACTTTCACACTTTCAAATTATAAATACCTACACCCAATTATTCCCAATTCACACTTTCAAATTCAATAATTTCATACTAAAAATAACCTAATACACTAAATTAGCAATACCTACACCCAATTATCATCACAATAATGTACATTTAAACCTAATTAAACAATTTAATTCAAAATTAGGGTTTATAAAATTACCAAATTCAAGAAGAAGAGGAGATTTCAGCGAGTTTCGGTGAGTTCTATGCTTCTACGGCGACGACGACGGAGGGTGACGACTGGAGAGGGTCAGAATCGGTGATGGGGAAGAAAAAATCGTTTTTTATTAAGGAAAGAAAGTGAAGAAGAAGATCTCGGCTGAAACCTGTATACTCGATATGGAGTCGGCTGGCGTCGGCTGGCATCGATCCGATTAGTGATGGCTTGAGTCGTTTAGGGTCGGCCCGTATATATATTTTTTTCAAATTCTTTTTTACAACTATTTCGTTTAAAAAAATAAAAAACACCACTACAATATAAAAATAAAATAAAATTGACATTTATTATTATTATTATTGACCCAATGACGGGTCATGATAGGTTAAATTGGTATTTTCGATGATATATGTTTGTATAATTCGAAAATTTTCGTTGTTGAAAATCTAACTCGCACGACCAATCAATGCAACTTTTAGTAGATCTGTTATACAAATTCGATAAAGGTGGTTATATGTAACACTTTAAAGAATTAAAATAATTTTTTAAACCGTTGGGTAATCAATTATGAATTTTTAAATGTATTTGGTATAATAAAATTATATAAAATAAAGTATGCGACATAAAAATAAATTCTTTGAATCTTATATCGATCTAAGGTATTTTGGACATGTTTCGAGGATATGATTTAAAAATAAACGTATCTGGAGTGTCGATCTTGAATTTCAAATTTATGGCCGATCGTGAACTTTCGGACAAAAAACCCTTCGTTCGAAGGCCGAACGACCTTCAAACGAGACCAAATTTGAATCAGTGATGCTTTATAGTGTTTTAATCGAATTCGTACGGTTGGATTTGCAAAAAAATCATCGAAAATCGAAAATAAAAGTATCCAAGAAATATGTCATTTTGTAGGAGTTAGCTATAACACTTATGTCATTTTATTTTCGATGATTTTTTTGCGAATCCAACCGTACGGATTCGATTAAAACACTATAAAGCATCGCTGGTTCAAATTTGGTCTCGTCTGAAGGTCGTTCGGCCTTTGAACGAAGGGTTTTTTATCCGAAAGTCCACGAACGGCCATACGTTTGAAATTCAAGATCGACACCTCAGATTCGTGTATTTTTAAACCATATTCTGCAAATATGTCCAAAATACCTTAGATCGATATACGATTCAAAGAATTTATTTTTACGCCGCATATTTTATTTTATATAATTTTATTATACCAAATACATTTAAAAATTCATAATTGATTACTTAACGATTTAAATAATTATTTTCATTCTTGAAAATGTTACATATAACCACCTTTATCGAATTTGTATAACGGATTGACTAAAAGTTGCATCGAATTGTTGTGCGAGTTAGATTTTCAACAACGATAACTTTTCGAATTACACGAACATATATAATCGAAAATACCAATTTAACCTATCGCGGCCCGTAATTGGGTAAGTATTAACAATTATACATGTCAATTTTATTTTTTTGGCCATTTTAGTAGTGTTTTTTATTTTTTCAAACGAAATATGTGAATATAAGAATTAGATTGGGAGAATAATTAAATAGTCGACGCTAGCCGACTCGAGCCGCTGCAGGCCGTCCCCAGCCGACGCTAAAATATTTTAGTAGCGATGCCTGCATAAGCAATGTCTGCCTGGTTATACTGGAGAAATGATTTTATTGCGATATATTGTTTACCTATGTCAATAAGTGAATGAGATTATCCGCTAAATCATTTTTCTGATATATGAAATCCTGTTTAGTTGATTCCTTATGTTTCACTTTTTACAAGTCCACCCCTTTTGTAGTACATGTAGCTTTCAGATTTGCATGCTTCATTTTGTAGTACATGTATCACTTTTGTCAATTTACGGCACGGTTTACTTCGCTTTGTTGGTTTATTATTTTTGCATGTACAGTGTTATTCTTTAATCACATAGACATCGACTGTAAATGCTTAGAAGCTACACATGGAGCATTATGTGGAATTACACTAGTAAGCCAAAATTTTCTTACCCACAAAAATGGGCCTGTGTTAGGACTTATGTACAACCACTAGATCCATGAGGCAAATGAATTAATGAATCAGAATCGTGAATGCCGATTTAGTACTTTGATGCACTTGATTTATTATACCTATATGTTATATTATACAAGTTTTGTTTCTTTGGCCTTTGTTAACTGGTTCCTTGCTTATTCTCTTATTGATGTATTTTCCACAAACTCGTATGTTTTGTTATCTACCTCTGTTTATTCATACGAATGGATAATGATAATCTGTTAAAAGTTCAATTTGGCATTGTCATTGTAATTTGTCACTGGGTTGCAGCTTAAAATATACGTTTTTGAATAGCAAAAAGCTAAGAAAACTGGAAAAGTATATCATCAAAATGACAAATGATTAAATCTTCAAATGTTGATAAAGCTGTATGAATCTTATGTCAATAGTTTTTTTAAGTAGTCATGAAATGGATGGATGAACTTCTTGCCACCCATGATTCATTGATTTATAAGTTAATTTGTTAGGTTGTTGTTAGTTCATTTATTTATGAAAAAGCTTTATTTTAAATAGCTTTGGATTGAAAATTTGTAATAGCTCCATTTTAACCAACTTTTTCAAACCTCATTAACTTTTTTTTTAAAGATTAAAAGAGTAACATAATTTAATTTTAATATGTTATTAGATGGCAGTTAATATGACAAAAAAATAAGACAATAGGAAACAGATGAGAAATAGAAACCGGTGCTTATAATAGAAGGGTGAAACAACGTCAAGTTGCAATATCTACTGTTAGAATTTTGACGACATTATATGGAGAATTGAAGAAGTCGGAAGTAGCTTGATAACGGTGAAAACACTTCACAAATCGAAGCTAGGAGGAGGAATATATGGCGAAGAAGGTGGACTGTTGCTGGAGCAACATGTGACCGACGTATATCAAGATGTCTCAAAGTGACAGACGTTTGAGCTCAGGGTTTTGTAACCCGAGATTTGTGATAGGCGTCTGTCATCTTGTGAAAGATGTCTGAGAGCAGGGGAACTTATTTCCCGAATCGTCTTATGGACATCTGTCATCTTAGGACATACGTCTGAGCCGACATGTGCTGCATTCTTGTTTGGACCGATTGGAATGATTTGTGAAGGCTTCAAAGGGCATTTTGGAAATTTGCTAGATTTTCTGCGCTTCTTTATAAGCTATTTTTAGGATTCAAAGAAAATAGACTAAGGGTTTTATCCATCATTAACTAAGGTTTAACAAAACCTAGTTTTCTTCAATTCTCTTCTCTACAAATCTATTCTGTTTGAATATTAATCATTATAATCAATCTTTTGTACTCTTGTCATTGGTAGTAATAAAGCCTCTTCCATAAAGTGGATGTACACTAACAAGACGTTAGTGTAACAACTATAAATCGATGTGTGATTTATTTTATCGCTATTGCTTTGTTTCTTTATTGCTTGTTTGGTGATTGTGATTGTTTTTGGATTGGACTGAAATTTGAATTGAGATACTGATTGGTTGTTATTGCACTTCTGACCACAATCTCGTTTTCCGCTGTGTTTTTAGGTTTTGATTTGAGTGGTCTTAATTTAGAATTTCTACAACATTTGGTATCGGAGCTTTGGAGTTACTAGGCCTGTAGAAATGTCAGAATCGGATAATACATTGGGTAGTCAATAAATGGTTAGTCCAAGTGGTGTAGCGCTGTATGTATGTGGATCGTACGTAGCTTCGGGATCACAATTAGTTATAAACAAGTGGAATGACGATAATGATTTTGAAAAATGGCAATGGAAGATGAAAGCGGTTCTTAGGCGGAATCAAGTGCATCGAGTAGTGCTTGATACATATTTGCTGCCGGCGGACATCTCGGATGTGGAGAGTGAGGAAATGAAAGACTGAGCATTCACTGTACTTCAACTTGCTATGGAGGAGAATGTTATCTCCGAAATTAAGGTGAGACTACTGCTAAGGGTATGTGGAAAAAATTGGAGTTGTATATGAAGAAGCCACTAACTAATTGTTTCATCTTATTGCGAATATTCTTTACCTATAAGATGGAGAGTACTTCGTTAAAGACTTACTTGAATCTCTTTGATGATTTGCTAAAGAAGAAGGCGGTATGTTAACGATAAAAATTGGTTTAACGCTAACACCCGGTGTATCTCGTGATGAAATGAAAGCACCACCCGTTTGCACGGGAATTAAAGTAAAAAGAAAATAGCAGAAAAAGTAAAAGAGACAGATTTTTATAGTGGTTCGGCTTCTAATAAGACTACATCCACTTTACATCCTCCATTATGTTTTTCGAGCACACTTTACAAGATTACAACACTTTTACAACACGATCTCTTGATCACAACACTTCTACAACACGATCTTACAATTACAACACGATCAGAGAAAGAAGTTTGAACTTTGATGATGAATTGCTCTTTGGATTCATGGTTAATGAAGTCAATCTCTTGATGAAGATTCTTCAGTGTTTGAAGTGTTTGGAGAGTCGAGAAATCAGCAGAGTATAGGCGCCTTCAAATCCAAAAAGACCCCCCCGAATGTGGAGTTGGTGGAGTATTTACAGGTGAAAATTAGGTCTAGGTCGGTTGGAGCGACCTATGGTGGGTCGTAGGTCGTTGGCGACCTAGTGGAGCGGCAGAAGAAGGAAGGCGACCTAAGGGATAACGACATTAGAATGTATGGCCTGGAGCGACCTAAAAAGGCGGGGTATGCTTTAGGTCGCGAGCTACGGGTTAAGGTTAGGTCGCGAGCTACGGGTTAGAGTTAGGTCGCGAGCGACCTAACTTGGAGGGATAGATTGCTAACTCGTGAAGTCTTAGGTCGCTAAGTTTTTAGGTCGCGAACTGTTTAGGTCGTCCCACTTTTAGGTCGTGATATCTCTTAAGTCGCTGCATCCTTAGGTCGTGACTTCCTGTGAGTTGTTAACTCGTTTAGTTTTAGGTCGTTGGACCACTGGGTTACTTTACGCCTTAAGTCGCTGAGCCGCTTAGGTCGGCAGGAAGTAGGTCGCTGAGACCTGAGAATGTTAGGTCGCTGGAAACCTTAACTCGTTAAGTCGGATACATGGCTAAGTCGCTAGGTCGTGGACTTTTTAGGTCGCTAACTCGCTGCATTCTCTAGGTTGTTGGATACTCCATGCTCTAAGTTGCATACCGTTTTGGACGGGGCGCTGCCCCGTACCCCGCCGCGGGCGATGCCCCCTGGACCCCTGCGACCTGACCGGGCAGGTCGATCACCGTAGCGGTGGCGTTGCCCCCGCTCCCCCACCTTGGTGGGTTGGCACCCCCCCGGACCCCTGCGACCTGACCGGTCAGTTCAAACACCGTAGCGGTGGCGTTGCCCCCGCACCCCCACTTTGGGGGGTTGGCACCCTCCCTGGACCCCTCTCCGTAGGGGATCTTAGATGAGAAATCTTTCAACAGAACTTGCCTTATTGAGATGCTGAGTTGACCAATCTTTGAGACGAGCTATCTTTGGTTTTCTTGGTCGATCTTTTGATATCACGGCCTTGCTGAAAAAGGCGGGATAACACTTGCCCCCCAAAACATGCATTGTGGTAGGAAGGTATGTTTTGTAATGCCAGAATCTGGACGTTCATATCCTGTTGATAACCTGTAAAGGAATTGACAGTTTCATATGGCCCCAAATGATGACCATTCGGGATTGATCTATTTGGGATGAAGCGCGGCCGTTCATGGTCAAGCGCTTTACTTCAAATGACGACCTTTCGTGGTCGAGTCATTTGAGGTGAAGTGCGGCCCTATGCTGTCAAGCGTCTATATCCATGCGACGATCGTTCAGGATCGGGTCATTTGTGGCGAAATGCAATCATTCATAGTCAAGCGCTTTACTTCGAATGACGACCATTCGGGGTCGAGCCACTCATGGTAAAGTGCGGCCCTGCGCGATCAAAATGACAACCGTTCATGGTCAAGCGCTTTACTTCAAATGACGACCATTCGGGGTCGAGCCATTTGTGGTAAAATGCGGCCCTGTGCGGCCTAATAGTAGAGCTTAACCGTTCATGGTCAAGCGCCTTACTTCAAATGACGACCATTCGGGGTCGAGCCATTTGTAGTAAAGTGCGGCCCTGAGCGATCAAGTGGTAAAGCGCGGCCGCTCGCGGTCAAGCGCTTAACTTCAAATGACGATCGTCCGGGATTGAGCCATTCGAGGTGAAGCACGACCGTCCGTGGTATGATGATCAGGATCAGGTGAAGTGAGTTGAAATGCAACCGTCAATAGTCAAGCGCTTTACTTCAAGTGACGATCGTTCGGGATCGAGCCATTTGAGGTGAAAATGCGACTGTTGGCGGTGTGAAGCGCGGCCGTTCATGGTCAAGCGCTTAACTTCAAACGACGACCATTCGTGATCGAGTCATTTGAAGTCAAGTGCGGCCCTGCGCGGTCAAGCACTTAAATCTATGCGACGATCGCTTAGGATCGAGTTATGAATTGAAGCGCGGCCGACCACAGTCAAGCGACTGTTGGCGGTCAAGCACTTAAATCCATGAATTTTTGACTGTTCAAAGTCGGGTGCCTGTTCATAGGACTTAATCATTGAGACTGTTCGAAGTCGGGTGCCTGTTCGTAGGGCTTGATGATGCCTGTTCGTAGGGCTTACACATTTCAAAATCATGAAAAATCAAATATTCAATTGAAAAATTATCAAGTAGAAATGTCTGAAAAAGTCAAATCCAAACATTCGAGGCAAATCGTGAAAGCAATGTGGAATCAAATCCAAACATCGGAAGCAAATCATGAAAGCACAGTAGAGTTAAATCCAAACATCAGAGGCAAAACATGAAAGCAAAGTAGAGTCAAACTCAAACATCAGAAGCAAAACATGAAAGTCATGTAGAGTCAAACTCAATCGTCAGAAACAAATCATGAAAGCAATGTCAAGCCTAGTCCAAACACAGAAGGCAAAGTAATCAGTCATCTGAAGTAAAATACAGAAGTAAAGTAGTCAACCATCAGAAGTAAAATTCAAAAGCAAAGAATTGACGTCCGAGTGCAAACATCTACATCAATATGATTTATAGTTGTATCAGAGCATGCCTGGGGATCGATCATGGTCCCATACATGTGTGAACAACTTAATTGTGTTGATGTAGATTTTCCACTCATTCGTCATAACCTCAATTATTCGATGATAGGTCGGCGCTTTGATCCTGAGGCGTCTCCAGTTGGTGCAGGTGGTCGTTCTTGTTCCTACGTTGCAGCCTTCTTTTTCACATATTGAGATAGCAAACCATCCCGGATATGCCCCTCAATTTCATCTTTCAAGTGTCTGCAGTCATTCGTGCTATGACCATTTAGCTCATGGAACAAGCAATACTTGTCCGACTTTTTCTCGTTGTTGGTTGGATCTCTCCTCAAAGACTTTCGATAAGGAATCTGTCCTTTAGTGTCCTGGTAGATTCGCTCCAAAGTCTCATTCAACTCTGTGTACGAAGTGAATCTTGATCCCCTTTGTTGTCGTGCTGATTTTTCATTGTTATCCTCAGCTTTTCGTTTACCTTTGCTGGTTTCTGCATCTTTCTCAGGAGGATTCCCACCTTTGACCACAAAAACATCGGTTTCTTGTCCTTCTTCTATATCAGCCTTTGCGTACTCTAACCGTAAGAACCCTTCGGCCTCATGGAAAAATTCTCCCAAATCCATAGGAGGATCTTTGGTCAATGAATTCTTGAACTCTGTGCCGTTAGCTATGCCCGACACGGCTGCCATCAGAACCATGGATGGATCTGGTCGATCAACCGATGCCGCAGCTGCGTTGAATCGCGTCAAGAAGCTCCTCAAAGATTCTCCGGTTCTTTGTTTTAGTACTGTCAAACTCATAACATTTTTGGGCCTCGTGATGTGGACCCTGAATTGCCTCATAAACCTCTCAATCAAATCATTCCACGTTTCAATCGATCCATTTTCCAATTGTCTGAACCATAGTGCCGCAATATCTGTCAAGTACGTCGGAAAGCACCGGGCCATAACTTCCTTTGATGCCCCCAGCACTTCCATATGCCTCATATACTTTGTCAGATGAACTGTAGGGTCTGTCCTTCCATTGTACATATCCAATGATGGTAGCTTAAAGTCTGGTGGGTTCTTAGCTCGCCTGATTGTTACGGTAAAATGACTTCTATTGACATCCTCCAAGTCTTTGTTTATCAAACCACCTCTCATAGCTTTTTTGACCATTTCCGCTAATCTATCGTTATTTCTCAGTGACAGTCCTCGCCCTTGGCCTTCGTCTTGCCCCCCGAGTTCACGAGGGGACGGTGGAATCTGTTCTTCCGGTTGGGCTTCTATTCCTCTTTGATTCCGCGCTCCAAGCTGCCCAATCTGATGAAACAAATTCTGGATCAAATCCTCTTGCCTTTTCATCATTGCCTCCATCTCCTCTCTTGTAACAAAGGCTGAAGTTTGGCTTGCTCTCGAAGAAGCCTCTTGACTTCCATCATGCTGACTATTCTCTGGTCTTTGTAGTTTACTCGATCGCCCTACCATAGTTCTTCGGATTTCTCGTACCCAACTCTTGATTATTCGAACGCCTGAGTTCAGTTCCCAGTGAAAGCACCAAAATAAAATGTTAACGATAAAAATTGGTTTAACGCTAACACCCGGTGTATCTCGTGATGAAATGAAAGCACCACCCGTTTGCACGGGAATCAAAGTAAAAAGAAAATAGCAGAAAAGTAAAAGAGACAGAGATTTTTATAGTGGTTCGGCTTCTAATAAGCCTACATCCACCTTACATCCTCCATTATGTTTTTCGAGCACACTTTACAAGATTACAACACTTTTACAACACGATCTCTTGATCACAACACTTTTACAACACGATCTTACAATTACAACACGATCAGAGAAAGAAGTTTGAACTTTGATGATGAATTGCTCTTTGGATTCATGGTTAATGAAGTCAATCTCTTGATGAAGATTCTTTAGTGTTTGAAGTGTTTGGAGAGTCGAGAAATCAGCAGAGTATAGGCGCCTTCAAATCCAAAAAGTTCCCCCCAAATGTGGAGTTGGTGGAGTATTTATAGGTGAAAATCAGGTCTAGGTCGGTTGGAGCGACCTATGGTGGGTCGTAGGTCGTTGGCGACCTAGTGGAGCGGCAGAAGAAGGAAGGCGACCTAAGGGATAACGACATTAGAATGTATGGCCTGGAGCGACCTAAAAAGGTGGGGCATGCTTTAGCTCGCGAGCTACGAGTTAAGGTTAGGTCGCGAGCTACGGGTTAGAGTTAGGTCGCGAGCGACCTAACTTGGAGGGATAGATTGCTAACTCGTGAAGTCTTAGGTCGCTAAGTTTTTAGGTCGCGAACTGTTTAGGTCGTCCCACTTTTAGGTCGTGATATCTCTTGGGTCGCTGCATCCTTAGGTCGCGACTTCCTGTGAGTTGTTAACTCGTTTAGTTTTAGGTCGTTGGACCACTGGGTTACTTTATGCCTTAAGTCGCTGAGCCGCTTAGGTCGGCAGGAAGTAGGTCGCTGAGACCTGAGAATGTTAGGTCGCTGGAAACCTTAACTCGTTAAGTCGGATACATGGCTAAGTCGCTAGGTCGTGGACTTTTTAGGTCGCTAACTCGCTGCATTCTCTAGGTTGTTGGATACTCCATGCTCTAAGTTGCATACCGTTTTGGACGGGGCGCTGCCCCGCACCCCGCCAGGGGCGCTGCCCCCGGACCCCTACGACCTGACCGGGCAGGTCGATCACCGTAACGGTGGCGTTGCCCCGCTTCCCCACCTTGGGGGTTTGGCACCCCCCTGGACCCCTGCGACCGGACCGGTCAGGTCAAACACCGTAGCGGTGGCGTTGCCCCTGCACCCCCACTTTAGGGGGTTGGCACCCCTCCGGACCCCCCCTCCGTAGGGGATCTTAGATGAGAAATCTTTCAACAGAACTTGCCTTATTGAGATGCTGAGTTGACCAATATTTGAGACGAGCTATCTTTGGTTTTCTCGGTCGATCTTTTGATATCACGGACTTGCTGAAAATTGCGGGATAACACAGTAGATTTGAATATTGAGGAAGAAAAAAAGGCAATGATATTGTTATGTTCGTTGCCGGACCGTTATACGGGTTTCTCAAATAGTTTGATCTATAGCCGGGATACTTTGACTTTTGGTGATGTCAAAACAGGTCTTCTTAGTGAGGAGTTGAGCAATCAAATGATGGAGTTAGGTGATAGAAGTAGTATGCTAGTGGTGGTCACAGTTTGTTTGTGGAAAAGGAGGGATATGGGAAGAAAGGGAATCAGGGGCATTCTAAATCAAGAAACCCCAAAATGGAGAGAAAAGTCAAAGGAAAGAAATGACAAGTGCTTTATTTGTAAGAAACCCGATCATTGAAAGAATGAGTGTTCGGACAAGGAGAAGACAAATAAGGAAGTAGCATCTTCATCCATTATGGTGGAGAGTGGAGTCGGTGAGGGAGACATAGATGTTTTGACGGCATAACATCAGATGTTTCGGGTAGCGAATGTGTGCTCGATTCGGGGGCACCTTATCATATGACGTCGAATAGGAATTGCGACAAAGAAGGAAATTCGATTGTTATGGGTAATGGTGTTATTTGAAAGCCGAAAGTCATTGGTTTTATGTAAATTCGAATGTCTGACGGAGTGGTTCATACTCTCACTAACGTACGCTATGTTCTGAGACTTCGAAAGTCTTTTTATCTTTTTTGGGCAGCTGGATTCTTTAAAATGTATGATCACTATTGAGAGTGATAGCTTGCAAATTTCGAAGGGTGCACTTATGGTGACAAAGGGTGCTAGGAATCATGGAGTTTATTTGCTTCAAGGAGGGTGTTGATAGTTCTCATGGCTTGGATGACACTAGATTGTGTCATTTGAGTTTAGGTCATGTCTTGGAGAGGAGTTTGGATATTCTTCGAAAGAGAGAGATGATCGATGGGGAGAGTTTCAACGAGTTTGAATTTTGCAAGGAATGTGTCATGGGAAAGCAAACTAAAGTATTATTCGTTAAGGGAAAACATGATTCGAGAAATATTATTGAAAATGTGCACACGGATGTCTGGGGACAAACACCGATAGCTTCTTTGGGAGGAGCTCACTATTATATTTCTTTTATTGATGACTTCTCTCGGGAAGTATGGGTGTATGTAATGAAGACCAGGTAAGAGGCATTTGCAAAGTTCAAAGCATGGAAGACTCTTGTTGAGAATGAGAGTGGTAAGTCTTTGAAGTAACCAAGGCCGACAATGGCGAAGAGTATGTTTCCGGAGAGTTCTTGGAGTTTTGCAAGCATCATGGTATTCATAGGCATTTTACTACATCGAAAGATCCGTAGTCAAATGGTGTTGCAGAGAGAATGAACCATGCTCTACTTGAAAAAGTTGGATGCTTGAGATTGACATCAGTTTTGTCTAAGAAGTTTGGGCTAAAGCGTTGTCAACCGCGGTGCATACTGTTAATCAAATTCCATGTTCGGCTATTGGTAAGAAAATTCTGAAGGAAGTGTGGAAGGGAAAGAGCATTGACTTGAGTTATCTTTGTGTGTTTGGTAGTTCAATTTATGTGCATGATCCAAGAAATGATAAGCTTAAGGCTAGAGCTTTCAAGAGGATTTTTCTTGGTTATACGGACGGTATAAAAGGCTATCGGATGTGGAATATGGAAATGAAGATTGTGAATTCTCGTTATGTTACTTTTAATGAGTCGACTTTATTCAAGGAGAATGAGAGCTCATCAGATGTTTCAGATTTGGTTCATGGTGAATCAAAGGAGAATGAAGTTGTTTCCATCTTTCGTCCAATGAGTAGAGTAGTTGAAGAAGCTTGTGAGGAGAAAACGTTTGATGTTACATCACATAGTCTACAGGT
Organism: Allium cepa; assembly: GCA_030765085.1. Lineage (NCBI taxonomy): Eukaryota > Viridiplantae > Streptophyta > Magnoliopsida > Asparagales > Amaryllidaceae > Allium > Allium cepa. The sequence continues at coordinate 569,913,086 of CM060937.1, read as the reverse complement.
TGCCTCTAGTTGTGTTGGTGATGTACATGATTCTAGAAGGGATTCGGTTCAAGGTGGAGCCGAAAGGAGTTTGGATGATATTATTGCTACTCAGGTGGGCCGACATGCTATAAAGCCGTCCGATAGATATGGTGATTGGAACTATCTTAGCTTTTTTGATAATTTGGACTATGTTCCTCATGTAGTCCAAGAAGAGCCGATGGACCTTGATGATGTCATAGATTCGAGTGATAGCTTGAAATGGATTTGTTTAATGGAGGAAAAGATGCAATCGTTGATGAAGAATCAAACTTGAGATTTGGTTCCATTTTCTGAAGAAAACCGTGGTATAGGATGCAAATGGATATACAAGACGAATGACGATGAAAGATACAAAGATAGATTAGTGACTAAAGAGTTTGCATAAAGGAAGGGTTCGCACCGGTTGTGAGACATATTTCAATCCGGATATTACTTGCCATAGTTGCTATTCACGACTTGAAGTTGGAGCAACTTGATGAGAAAAATGTCTTCTTGCATGGTGACTTGGATGAGAACATCTACATGGAGCAACCGGAAGGTTTTGTTTTAGATGATAAGTCAAATTTGGTTTGCAAGTTAAAGAAATTACATATGGTTTGAAACAACCACTTAGACGATGGTATAAGAAATTTGATCATTTTATGCTTGAAAATGGTTTTAATAGAAGTATCAAGGGTGCTTGTGTTTATTTTGAGAGGTTAAAAATGATTGTTGGATGTATTTACTCTCGTATGTTGACGACATGCTCATTGCTTCAAAAGATAAAAAGGAAATCAACAAGTCAAAACCGGTTAAATCGGAATTCGAGATGAAGGATCGTGGAGAAGCAACGAGGATATTAGACATGAAAATAGAAAGGGATTGAAAACGTTTTGAGTTGGAATTGACTCAAAAGGAGTATATAGAGAAAGTGCTCTATCGGTTTAGCATGAAGAATGCAAAAGCGTCAAATACACCTTTACCTTTACATGTGAAGCTTTCGATTAAGGGATCATCTAACTTGAAGAAAGACAAGGCTTATATAGCAAAAGTGTCATATGCTATTGTGAATGGAAGTTTAATGTATGTTATGGTGTGTACAGGGTCTGATATTGCAAGTGCCGTCGGGATGACTAATTGGTATATGACTGCTCCGAGGAAAGCGCATTGAAAAACTGTGAAGGTTATTTTGAGATACCTTAGAGGTATATCATCTCATGGTCTTGTTTTTTCCGGTAGTGAAGGGATGACTTGTAAGTTGGTTGGTTATTGTGATTCGGACTACGTCGGAGATTGGGATCAAAGAAATCAACTTTCGGATATGTTTTCACACTTGATGGTACAGCCATAAGTTGGAGATCGAGATTGCAAATCGTAGTTGCTTTATCCACTACGAAGGCAGAGTTGATAGCCGCGGTGGAGGCGGCAAATGAGACACTTTATTTGAGGCTATTGTTGTGTGATTTGGGATTTGAACATGATAGTACCGATATTCAATGTGATAGCCAAAGTGCTATTCACTTGGCAGAGAATTTGACTTTTAGCTCACAGACTAATCATATTGAATAAGAGAGCCATTTTTAATAGCCATAGATGAAGATAAATAAGTATATTTTTGAAAACTATACACAAAGGATAACGCGACGGATATGTTCACCAAGGCATCGCCGGTTGGGAAGTTCGAGCATTGCTCGAACTTGGTGGTTTGTTGAAGTGCTAGGTGCCACGGGGCGTTGAAGGAGGAGCTTAGTTATAGATGATGAAGATTATCGATGTGAGATTGTGGTTCTATCTTCTTGGTGAGTACTAGTTTACACTCCATAGTGCTTTGTCTTTTGGTGAGACAGTTTTGGATTTGTGTGCTTCCAATACTTCGTTAGCGGGTGGAAACTTTGCCTGAGCTCGTTGATGAAGTGTAATGAGCGGTGGTTTTGCCAGAGCTCATCGGGAAATCATTCGAGCTTATTTGGTCGAAGGTAGAAATGGGGATAGTTTGGCATTATCGGTTCTTAGTATTGGAGATGGATGTAGTGTCGAGATGGAGTGCTGAATTTTGGCGACACTGTATGGAGAATTGAAGAGGTCAGAAGTAGCTGGATAACGGTGAAAACGGTTCGCAAATCGGAGCTCGAAGGAGGAAGATATGGGGAAGAAGGTAGAGTGCCGCCGAGCAACATGTGACAGACGTCTATCACAAACGTCTGAGCTCAGGGTTTTGTTAATCTGAGATTTGTGACAGACGTCTGAGAGCAGAAAAACTTGTTTCCTGAATTTTTTGACAGACGTCTGTCATCTTGGGACAGACGTCCGAGCCGACGTACGCTGCATATCTTGCCCGAGCCGATTGTAATGTTTTGTGAAGGCTTCAAAGGGCATTTTGGGAATTTTTCTAGGTTTTCTACTTTTCTATATAAGCTATTTTCCGGATTCGAATCAAATAGTTTTGGGTTTTATCCTCCATTAATAAGGGTTTTGCAAAACCTAATTTTTGTCCATTCCCTTTTCCATAAATTTATTCCATTTGAATATTATTTATTGTAATCAATCTATTGTACTCTTCTTATTGACATTAATAAATGCTTCATCACAAAGTGGATGTACACTAACAAAACGTCAGTGGAACTACTATAAATCAGTGTGTGATTTATTTTATCGCTATTGCTTTATTTCTCTATTGCTTGTTTGGTGATTGTGATTGTTTTTGAATTGTATTGAAATTTGGATTGATTGGTTATTTTTGCACTTCTTACCACGATCTCGTTTTCCATTGTGTTTTGGGGTTTTGATTTGAGTGGTCTCGAGCTAGAATTACCACAACATCTATGTTAACGCTAAAATTTGAACGCTAACACCCCGGTGTATGAAGTGAGATTGTGAAAGCACCACCCGATAGCTCGGGAACAGATTATAAGCAGATAATAGTGAAAAAGCAGTATATAACAGCAATTTTATAGTGGTTCGGCTTAAGAGAGAGCCTACGTCCACTTTGAATATCTTTATTGACGATTTGATTACAAGTCAATGCAATTACACTTTGATTACAACACACTTTGAGTTTCAAGTGACTTAGAACAAGTAGCCTAAACTTCAATGTCGATCCAAATCTTTGAACACGTGTTAGACATGTTTGATTTCTTCGTGAAGTTCCTTGAAGGTGTTGAAGTGGTTCAGAACGCAGCAGAGTAACGGCGCTTGAAATGAATAAGCCAAAAGTCCCCTTTCTGTTGGAGTTATGGGCGTATTTATAGGCATCTTCGGAGTTAGGTCGTAACTCGTATACGACTCACGATGAGTCGTAACTCGTGTACGACTCACGATGAGTCGTAACTCGTGTACGACAACCGATGAGTCGTAACTCGTATACGACTCATGGTAGGTCGCGGCTGATTTACTGGGTTCATGGCTTGGCCCAGAGTTATGCACCCATCTGAATGAATGATACAAGTTCTAAGTCGTTCACGAGTTAACCAAATGCAGTTTCCTTTATGCTAGCATGAGTCGTACACGACTCATCATAGGTCGTAAGTCGTCAGCGATTCTTCTTACTACAGCGTGGTGTTGAACTTATCTCCAAGTCTTAGGTCGTGAACAACTTATCTTTTGAGCCGTAGACTTCCTGTCGCGCCATCTTCTAACTCGTAAGATTGTTATCTCGTAGACTCTTTAACTCGTGGAGGCCTTAAGCCGTAGATCCTTAACTCGTAGGTCGTTCATCCCTTGAATTGTTAGGTCGTGAAGACCTTGAGTCGCACAGTTCTTGAGTCGTTGATCCACTGAGTCGGCCTGTCTCATGAACCGTTAACCCTCTTGAGTCGTTCCATTTCTCTAAGTCACCTTGAACCTTAACTCGTTAAGTCGCGGCACTTCTTAGGTCGTCCAATCCTTGAGTCGTTAAGCTTATTGAGTCGTTAATCTTATTAAGTCGGCAACCTTGTTAAGTCGGCAACCTTATTAAGTTGGCAACCTTATTAAGTCGGTAAGTCGTACCACTTGTTAGCTCGTTAACCCGCTTCATCAGTTAGGTCGTTGACTTCGAGTAGAAGATAGGTCGCTCCATTCTCTAAGTCGTATACCGTTTTGGACGGGGCGCTGCCCCTTGGACCCCTGCGACCTGACCGGGCAGGTCGATCACCGTAGCGGTGGCGTTGCCCCCGCACCCCCACCTCGGGGGGTTGGCACCCCCCCTGGACCCCCCCTCCGTAGGGGATCTTATCTGAAAAGCCATTCAACAGAACTTGCTTTGTTGGGATGCTGAGTTGACTATTCTTCGAGACGAACTATCATTGGTTTCTCGGTCGATTTTTGATATCACGGCCATGCTGAAAAAGTGGAGTTAACAATCTACATCATTAGTCAGTTCAGTTTCTAAGCTATTCAATGCAAAAACACAAAAATCAATTGGTTCCGAGCTATATCTTACACACACTTCTCACAAAAAATAGTATCTGTGGTTTATAGGTACCAATGGTTGAAGTGGACAAGCACAACTTAATTCCCCTCAGGAATTTACCTGTCTGCCGAGTTCTCCTAAGTATATTCAAAAAAATAAAACATGGAAGTCATGAAGTTCATATCAATGAAGATGTTTATGTGAATGAAATTGTTGACGAAGAAGCAAACAATGACGATCACGAAGAGCATGTGAACGAAGAAAGTATGCTTGATTTGAACAAAGATGTTGATGTAGATCATGATTCGGGTTTATGGGCACCCATGACCTATGATCCGTCTATGGTTGCTTTCGTGGAGAGAAGTGTTTCTAAATTGAAATTGATTAAAAACCATTTTCGAACTACCATGTCATAAGAACGACTGAATGGACTAACAATGATCACAACTGGAAGTGAGTTTTCAGAGAAGTTTAATTATGACAATTGATTGAAGAATTTGCTACAAAATATGCAAAAAGAAACATTTTTCTTTGAACTATTTAATTTTTTTTTACCTTTTGATGTTTTTGAATTGAATGTTGTAGCTTACTCTATGTAGTGCCTTTTGAATGGAATGCGAATTTTTTTGTATGTTACATCATGTTATCTTATACCTAATATAAAAAAAAATGTTGAAATTTTATATAGCAGTGGGCAACAAAATCGAATATGGCTTGGCCAACAAATTCTTTGTACTGGCACTGGTTGCGGTGGAAGCAAATTCTTCAATTCTTAGAAAGCGGAAGTCAACCAATAGAAAATCAAATAAAAAACCATACAAAAAGCTGAACCTATAGCAAAATCACAGAAGCCTACTCAAAGGATGCAGAAACTGTATAAAAAGAGTGCCAGAGCATATACAACTCTGATGAAGAAGACAGAGATGAGGAAATTGAAGCAAAAGAACAATATGGGGAGGTGGAAGAAGATTCTAGCGACCAAGAGTACAAAAATCACGATCTTGATGAACGTGAAGAGAAGGCCGATATGCAGCTATTACTAAGTTTCTGGAAGGATGCAACACTTTTTTAAGTTGCATTCCTGAAGATGATGAAGAAGCCTGTTCCTAATGATTCTTTGGTAAAGCTTTATTTCTACTAGTGTCAGCGATTAGTACAGTACCATAAATTTCTGTTTTTATTTAAGGGTCCAATTCTATCAGCACATAAAAAGCTTCTAGCTGAAAAACTGCTTGAAGAGAAAATGTACATATAGCAATGAAGAAAAAGGAGGACAAACTATTGGTTTGTGTTCACTACAATCTTCTGTTTATTTTTTCCTCCAATCTTTTGGTGGCTTGAAGAATTCATAACATTGTTTTTCTCCTCTTGTTTTCTAATTTACGTTCAATAGGCTGGATAGAAGTCACATGTAAAACTTGATAGTTTTGTGAATGCAAAGGAGAAGGAGATCATTTAAATAGCTACCAGAGGAGGTATTTCTTTTATTATGCAGTTCTACAATACATATCAGATTAATAAAATTGTACTAATGCCTTGGTTGATTACTTGTGATTTTGGAAATTTCAGTGGTCAAGTTTTTCAATCAGGTATTTCTTCACACTATGAATGTTTCCATTTTCTATTTAGTTTTGAGTTTAACAATTTCTTTTAGTTTACCTGAATTCAGTTATTTATAATCACCATTGTTATGTCACGTCATATCATAATCTATGATTTTTTTCACAGGGGGACAAAGTGCAATATTCCCAGAAAGGTTTGAATGTATCTATGATGGAAAAGGTGAGACGATGGTTAAATTTCTATCATGTCTAGTTTATTACTAGTCCTAGTTGTTTGCACAAGCAGCACATTTTATGTTTATTGATTTTAGATTATATGTTGCATGCGAGATGCCCAGTCAAATACGCCATAAAATTTGGTGACTATGCATGTTCTCGACTTTTAACCTGTAATAAGAAATGATGTTACTTGAAAGAAAGTTTGAACTTCTTTGCTGAAAATTAATGTGAAAACATATCTTAAATGCCCAAAATGTTCCACGAGCTTAATATTAATTTCAAATAATTTTGGTTTACCAACTTGATAATCTGCCATCCATTTTCCTGATCTGTTCTTCGCTGGTAGGCTAAGGTAACATGATGTTGGCTATACCTATAGTTATATGACTAAGCTGGCTTTTGTGTTCTTTTTATGTCATGATGTTCATGATGATGAAGAAGAGCATACTGTTTTTTTATTCATAATCATACAATATATGACTTGTAGATTTTTTAATCGCATTTTGAATGTAACTCATGCTTTTTTCTTCCAGTATTTATTTTAACAATTTTTGAATACAAGTCAGACTTTTCTTTGGTATTTATGCAATATAAAAATATATAAGTATGCACTGAAAAATTGTTTGTGAATGATTTCATTTTGGATACAGTACAACCAATGGGTTCCTATCCTATGGATTTACCTTGGTATAAAAAGATATGAAATAAATAAATCTTACGATATGTTTGGTTTCATTTTGAGTTATACATTTTCAACATACATTGTAAAATATGAAAAGAGTGAAGGAGGAGATTTAAAATCTAAGCCATCACGACGATGAAGAGACCTCGGAGATTTAAAATCTAAGCCTTGGGTTTTAATTTTTATTTTTTCACATGTATGTGTGTGTATGTATATATTTGTGTGTGTGTATGGATTTGACCTTTCATGCGTATAAGTCAAGAAAGTGGTTTTAGCTTCCATTTCCTTTTAGGTGTTTTAGATTGTGCAATTTTTGAATAACTTTGGTAATTTCGCTGTAGGTATCATCTTTGAATTTTGGTGGTTGAATATCATTCAAATACATAGAAAAATTAATCTGCATTTGTTGCAACCAGATAAGGTAACAAAAACCAGCTAATGAAAACAATTAAATTTTTAACATCCACCCAATGTATAAATGAGCCAGGTAAAAGGCATTGCAAAAGCCACACAAACAAAAATAAACCTACTATTATTGTCTCTTCTACTGCATGCGATAAAACATTATCCTCATCAAAAATAGCTACACAAAAAAAATTGCACTGAAAAAATTGGAAACATAATGAATTAAATGGACCACTTTCTTCAAAATTACCTTATGCCCATGTCAGCCATCTTATTTTTCAATTTGTCTCACCTTTTATAGTCTGTTTTGTCATGTTTTTATTTCGTTTTATTTGTTGATCGTCAAATTACAACTGGATCTGACTTCTTTTATCGGTGTTTTGACCAAACCAGTTTTGATAGTTTCTTTCCTTTTGACCATAGCCAGAACCAAAACGATGGAGTTTGGAAATTTGGGGTTCTCCTTGGAACCTCAGACCTTGATATAAGTAACGTACCTCGATCAGCATTTAGAGATAGCTTTAATAGTCTACTTATAGTGTGTGTATATAAATAGAATAACATCGGTTATAGGGTTTAACAAACACATATAGCGATCCTCTGTATAATACCAAATACATCACAGCCATCCATCTCAACGGCTGTGATCTTTTCACTTTTTTGTTTTTGGATTATGGGCCTGCGTAGACAGCCCACTATACTTTGTATAAATACGTTACTATTCTGCAACTGAATTAGAATGTAATAATACAATTTCAATCTTAATAAAGAAAGTTGCATTTCTATCAAAATTCTAACTTGGTATCAGAGCTATTTCAATGCCCAACGGCAAGAAAAATATATTCTGATTATCCCCTTAGAAAATTTTCATCATCGGAGATTATAACCCTCTCATGATCGCAGCATCTATTCTTTCTCTCTGCCTCGCCTGAAAAACTCAAAGAGCCAGGCTGCAGAAAACTTTCAGTTCTTGTTGAACATCATTAAGTCAAGTGATAACCCCTGTTATTACTACAGTGTGAAATTTATCAAGATTTCAGTTCTTGATAAACAACACAAACATTGATCTTTTCTTAATTCAGATATCAGTTCTTGATTGCAATTCATCTTCATCTGCTCTATCAGTCACTATAATCATGGCTGGAGATGAAGAAAACTCAGCTACCACCTCTCCAACCACCAGAAATACCAGTAGCAATCAAATATCTAATCTGCAAATTATCGAACCAAAAGGACACTTAGCAGTGCAACTGGATGAGGATAACTACTTACTATGGAAATATCAAATTGAAACAGCCATAAGAGGTTATGGTTTAGATGAGTATATCAATGGTATGATAACCATTCCACCTATAATGGTTAAGGATGACAAAGACAATATGATACCCAATACTGAATATTCAAACTATTTGAAACAAGATAGTCTTCTCGCTTCCTGGATAATGTCATCTGTAAATGTGAGTATTTTATCTCAAATAGTTGGCTGCAAATCATCAAATGAAATATGGGAAGCCATAGAAAGAATCTTTAACTCTCAAACAGCTGCAAGAGTGATGCACTACAGAAAGCAATTTCAAAATTTGAAGAAAGAAAATACGACAATGCAAGAATATCTCACCAAAGCAAAGAACTACTATGATAAACTTGCTTCTGCTGGACACAGAGTTTCAGAATCTGAACAAATATTAACAATCTTAAATGGTCTGGATGAAAACTATGAATCTCTAATCACAGTTCTATCATCACAGAGAACTTTACCAGATATGCAGTATGTCCACTCTACCCTTCTATCTCAAGAAGGAAGAATTGAACAAAAGAAGACTATCAATACAGACTACTCAGTAAACTTTACTACCAATTTCAAGGGAAATGGTCAAGACAGAACTCAAACAAATCAAAGAGGTGGTCAAAATATTAGAGGCAGAGGAAGATGGACTGGCAATAACAGAGCCAAGTGTCAAATATGTGAAAAACCAGGGCATATTGCTTCCAAGTGCTACTTCAGATTTGACCAAAATTTTATCATGCAGTCAAACAATACTCAAAGAAATCACAATCTAAATGTCAATCTTACTCAAACAGAAGCAAGAAATCAAGGCAGTCAGTCAAAGAATCAAAATGAATCAGACAATCAAATCAAAAATGATGACATACTACATGAAGAATGGTATCCAGATTCTAGGGCAACTAATCATGTGACAAGCAACCTAGAAAATCTCAATCTTGGAAACAAGGAATACAAAGATACGCAATCTATTTATATTGGTAATGGTAGTTCTCTAAAAATCACACACACTGGCAATGCCAAACTTAATAGCAAAAGAGAGTTACACTTAAATAATCTTCTTAGAGTTCCTTAAATAAAAAAGAATCTAATAAGTGTTTCTCAATTTTCTAAAGACAATCAAGTTTATTTTGAGTTTTACCCAAAATTCTGTCTAGTCAAAGACTTACTGAATAAGAACACTCTTTTACAGGGTAAAATGCAAGATGGGTTATATAAATTCTCTCTAGTACAAGAAAATGAACCAAGACAGAAGGATAAATGGTGTAACTATTCAAAGACTGATGACACAACTGTTTCCAACAAAGTTTTTGATACTTGGCACTGTAAACTGGGTCATCCCAGCATAGCTACTGTTAAAAATATTTTGAAAAATAGCAATATCAAATGTGAAAACATATCCTTGCCTTACATATGTCATGCATGTCATATAGGGAAGAGTCATAAAATACCATTTGCTAATTCATTAACAAAATACAACAAGCCTTTGGAAATGGTTGCAGTTGACCTATGTGGACCTGCACCTACTAACTCTGATTATGGAATGAATTACTACATCTCATTTGTAGACTCTTTCTCTAGATATACTTGGATTCTACTACTTAAATCAAAATCTGATGCGAAGGATGCAGTAATTCATTTCATAAGACAAGCTGAAAATCTCACAAATCAGCAACTTAAAATCATACAAACAGATGGTGGGTCTGAATTTAAAACTCTAAAAGAGTATTTCTCTGAAAAAGGTATAAATCACAGAATTACATGTCCACACACATCTGAACAAAATGGCATTGTTGAATGAAAACACAGACACATTGTTGATACTGGTCTAACACTGCTTGCACATGCATCAATGCCTTTAAAGTTCCGGCCAGATGCATTTACAACTGCTGTGTTTCTTATAAATAGAATGCCTTCAAAAGTTTTGAGGAACAAAACACCATTAGAAATGCTGCATAATACAAAACCAGACTATTCATTCCTCAAAACTTTTGGATGCTTATGTTATCCATATACCAGACCATATAATCAACATAAGTTAAGTTTCAGATCATTACCCTGTACTTTTCTTGGATATTGCACTAGTCAAAAGGGATATAAATGTCTTACAAATGAAGGAAAAATAATTATATCAAGGCTTGTTGCATTTAATGAATGTATATTTCCCTTCACTAGTAAAGACACAAAAACCACTCAAAAAATTTATAGTGCCAAGAAATTTCTACCACCCATACCTGTATGGAGAAAGGATGAATCTAAAGGTACTGAAAGTCATGAGAATACACCATCAAACCTTCAACACACAGTGCCCATTGAAGGGCCAGGTCAAGGTGATGAAACAAACTCATTTAGCAATGAGTCTGAAAACTGTGAATCTGAAGATCAGAATAATGATCAAGGCAACAGTCCACTTCCAGAAAGCAGTAACACAACATCTGCACAAGAAGGACATCACATGATTACAAGATCAAAACATGGGATATTCAAACCAAAAATATACACTGCCAATATAAATGACAAGGAACCAATCAACTATGATGAAGCTACCAAAAGCAACAAATGGAAAGAAGCCATGGATAAGGAATACAATGCTTTAATCAAAAACAAAACATAGAGATTTGTTCCAGCACCAACAAACAAGAATATTATAGGCAATAAGTGGACATACAGGTTGAAGACTTCACCAGATGGTAAGAATGTCAAATACAAAGCCAGACTTGTAGCCAAAGGATACTCTCCACAATATGGATTTGACTTCTCAGAAACTTTTTCACCAGTAGTCAAACCAGCCACTATTAGAATCATTCTAACTATAGCCCTACACTATGAATGGGATATAAGACAGCTTGATGTAAATAATGTCTTCCTAAATGGAGAGTTACAAGAAGAAGTCTATATGCAACAACCCCAAGGTTATATTCAAAATGACAAAAAAAACTTCGTCTGCAAACTTCATAAAGCAATATATGGTCTCAAACAGGAACCCAGAGTATGGTATGAAAAGTTAAAAGCTACTTTAATTTCTATGGGATATCAGGTATGCAAGTCTGACAACTCTATTTACACAAAGATAAATGAAAGGTATATCACTTACATACTTGTATATGTTGATGACTTTATAGTCACAGGTAATAACAAAGAAGAAATAAAACATGTTATCAACATGTTGGACAAAACCTTCTCCATTAAAGATTTAGGCAAACTACATTATTTCTTAGGCATAGAAGTTATCACTACTCCCGACAAAGGACTTATCCTTAGTCAGCAAAAATATATTTCTGAAATATTAAGTAGAGCTAAAATGCATGAAGCTAAGCCAATGCCCACATAGATGACAAGTAATCTACACTTGTCTAAATACAAAGGAGAACAAATTGATAATGTAAAACTGTACGGGAGTATAGTAGATGCTTTGCAATATGTAACTGTAACTAGACCTGATATATCTTTTGCTGTAAATAAAGTTTGTCAATTTATGCAGAGACCACTAGATTTACACTGGAAAGCAGTGAAGCGAATACTCAGATTTCTCAAAGGAACATCAAATCAAGGAATTAAGCTAAATAAAAGCAGAGACTTATCTATTCAAGGATTTGCCGATGCAGACCGGGCCTCAGATTGTGATGATCGGAGATCCACAACCGGACACTGCATATTCTTAGGTGGAAACCCTGTCTCACGGTTTGCCAAAAAGCAACCAACTATCTCACGCTCTAGCGCTGAATCCGAGTACAGAAGCGTCGCATCAGCCACTGCCGAAGTAATGTGGACAGAAGCCCTAATTCATGAACTAGGGATCAGACTTTCACGCAAAACCATCATTTGGTGCGACAATTCTAGCACGATAGCTCTTTCAGCTAATCCAGTTCTGCATGCTCGAACGAAGCACATCGAGATTGATCTGTACGTCGTCAGAGATCAGATTACAAAAGGCAAACTCGAAGTTAATCATCTTCCAACCTCTAATCAGATAGCTGACATATTTACGAAAGTTTTATCACGTAAATACTTTGAAGATCTGAGGAACAAACTTTGCATCAGAGATATTTCAGAAGCAAGAAGAAGAGAAGAGGAAGAGAAGAAACCATAGCCGCATTTGAGAGGGGGAAATAGAATAACATCGGTTATAGGGTTTAACAAACACATATAGTGATCCTCTGTATAATACCAAATACATCACAGCCATCCATCTCAACAGCTGTGATCTTTTCATTTTTTTTGTTTTTGGATTATGGGCCTGCGTAGACAGCCCACTATACTTTGTATAAATACGTTACTATTCTGCAACTGAATTAGAATGTAATAATACAATTTCAATCTCAATAAAGAAAGTTGCATTTCTATCAAAATTCTAACTTATATGAAGTTGCATGGACAACAATAACATTTAGTGGTGGGTATATATCACAGGCTAAAAATGCTCAACTCAAGAACCTTTAATCTGATTAACTATTTCATTTCTTAAATTCACTGAAGCAGCTAACTGTCAATATTCGTTTTATTACATATATGACTCGGATGATAAATTTTGATTATTGTTGTGCATTACGCTACCTATATTCAATCTTTTTGCACAAAAAATGTACATTATGCTAGGTATTTTTGTTTTATCGTACAAAAGATATATACCCCATAGATCGTATATGGAACGTTCAAATTCATAAAATATTCGGCAAGTGAAAACTGCCACAAACATACAGAAATTGAAATATTTCTTTTGAGCTTATACATGAATAGGGCTACGTCTTATATTGCCATTTACCTATTGTTCTAATTCATGTGAGATTTAAGTTATATGTGCCACTAAAAATCATGTTATTCTTTTTATGGTTTCCAGGATTAAAAAGACAAGGGAATAAGCCTTTAGCAGTATACGCAAAAACACCAATGTTCGGTTCTCTCAAGGCATGGGTCTATTTCTCTTATTCAGATCTCGTCATTATTTTTGTTATTTAGTATTTCAAGTAATTAATTTATTCTTGTATGTTCCATCAGTATTGAAAATTTTGACTTGCTCTAATCTTCTATCTGGCCGCATTTGTTATTGTTTGTCCTTAAAATTATCATGCTATGCTACCATTTTATTGACTTATTTTTTGGCACTGACCGTGACTATTTCTAGTAAAATTCTATTCTCTGATCGTTTGTTTGTTTTGTTGCGCATGTAAAAATAGTCTAAATTTATGTTAAGAAAATAATAATAGTTAGAATATAGACGGTTCATGCATAATCTCACTGTAAATTTGATTTGTGAAAACAACATAAAAGTACTGTGTAGATACTCCAAGTTCTTAGACATCTGGTGGCCTGTAGCAGAAAATATTGTAATTTAAATCAGATGTCGAGTTATGGGATTAGATATTTAATCGGATTTTTGAGCGCAGTTTTGCCCATGTTGCTGTGTATTGTTTGTGAAGGTTTCAAGGGGCAAACTGGGTATTTGTCAGGATGAAAATTCTTCCTATATAAGTTATTTTCAGAATTTAAAAGGTTAAGGGTGTATTCAAATTATAATAGGGTTTTTCCAATCTAATTTCATCAATTTTTTAATCTCCACAAATCAAGTTTTATAGAATTTTGGTGGTTATCGTAATCAATTTCTTGTACTCTTTCATTGTTAGCAATAAAAAAGCTCTTCTTAAAGTTGATGTACACGAGCACAACGTAAGTGGTGATTTGGTTATTGCTTTCTTTTATTGCTTACTTGGAGTGCGATTTCGTTTTATTTGGATTAGATTGAGATTTGGTATGGAGATATTGATGTTTATTTTTGTACATCTTACAATGATCTCCTGTTTCCGTGGCATTTTGAGTTTGGATTAGAGTGATCTCGAATTCGAATTTATAATATTTGGTATCAGAGTTTTGGTGTTTGCAGGGTGTTTGTAGAAATGCCAGAATCGGATAATAACTCGGATGGTCTCTCAATGGTTGGCTCAAATAATGTGGCACTGTAAGTACGTGGATCATATACAGTTTTGGGTTCACAATTGGTTATAGACAAGTGAAATTGCGTAATGATATTGAAAGATGGCAATGGAAGATAAAAGAGATTCTTAGGCGAACTCGTGTGTATCGGATTGTGTTTGACACACATTTGTTGCCCGCGGACATCTTGGATGTTGAGAGAGGAAATAGAAGAGTACGCATTCGCTATGCTTCAACTTGCTATGGGTGAGAATGTAATCTTCGAAATTAGTGGTGAGACAACCACCGAGGGTATTTGAGATAAGTTGGAGGAGGGTACTTCGCTAAGAACGCACTTAAATAACTTTAATGGTTTGTTAATAAAGATGAAGGCGTTAGACTTATAGATTGAGAAAGAGAAAAGGCGATGATCTTGTTATATTCATTGCCGGTGTTTGCGTCAAAATTGACCGCAAACACCCAATATGGTGAAAGCACCCGTTCGCAGTCACAAGTCACAAATAACAAATTTGTAGATAACAAAAATGATGAACATTCAACAGAAACAGCAAAAAACAAGTAAACGATACAGGATTTAAAGTGGTTCGGCGATCTTGTCTACATCTACTTTGAAGTTCTCTATCTTTATTGATATTCTCTTGATGATTACAGTTGGTTACAGCAAGTTACAATGGATTATAGCTCTGAAACTTGAATGCAACAACGATGATAAGGTGTAGAATTGAATCCGGTAGAGTCTTGGCGCTTCGGAATTCCCCTCCCCCTTTTCTGAATGACCTGGGGCTCTATTTATAGATGTAGGAGGCTGATATTTCGCCTAAACTTAGGGAGACCATTTCTGGCACGTGGGGGGCCCACGAGCCCAACCTCTGGGAATTTGGGCCCACTTTGGGATCGATTCGAAGTACGTTCGAATCGATCAAGAATTCATCCAATCGAGGCGAAACTTGGCGTGGACATTCTTCAACATGTATACAAGCTCCTGTCAAAATTTCATAGCATTTGAACTTGCAGATCACGAGATACCATCGATTCGAATTAGCGTTTCCTGGACTTTTCGCTCTGTTCGAATCGATCAATTCGAATCGATTGATTCGAATCGATCCAAGCACGCGCTAGTAGGTTGACGTGGCGTGCATTTTTCGAGTCGATCCACATTTTTCGCCGAGTTGATGGAGTCGTCGCTTGAATTTCGCCGCTTTGACTTAATCGATTCGAAGGCTTTACTTATGCATGGATTCGAACTGAGACTCGTTCGTATCGATCATATCTCACTTCAGCTGATCGATACGAAACGACAACACTGGTTGGATTCGAAGAGAGGTGTCTTCATGGATTCGAAGGTTAGCAACATCTATGGATTCGAAGTAGGGGGAACATGATGGATTCCATCATGTGTTACAGCGATGGATTCGAAGGAAGGTAATGGGATGGATACGAAGCCTGGCCACCTGATGTATTCGAAGGAAAGTTGGGCTTATGGATTCGAAGGGCTTCCAAACTTGATGGATTCGTAGATGGGTACGAACCAATGGATGCGAACATGATTTCTGGCCATGGATTCGAACTAGGGTACATCTTATGGATTCGAACAAGGGCTATCTCCTCCATCTTGAATCGATCATTTCTTGCGTGTATGAACTCGGATTGACTTCAAACTTGAAACGTTGGCTCCCGCGGCTTTGCTTGTCATGTCTTGTCAATTGTGGCCCGATCCGGACTCGGAAAAAATTCATCGATATCCATAGCGAAGTGGAATGCAACCAATCTCTAAGACGAATTGTCTCTTGTTTTCGACCAATCTTTCGGTATCACGGCTTTGCCAAAAAGCGGGATAACATTTGCCTCCCAAAACATGCCTTGCGGTAGGAAGGCGTGTTTTGTAATGCCATGAGCCGGACGTTCATATCCTATCGATGTCCTGCAAAGGAAGTTATAATTTTGTGTGTCCTCAAATAGCGACCGTTCGGGGTCAAGATATTTGAGATGAAGTGCGACCGTTCATGGTCAAGCGCCTGACTTCAAATGACGATCGTTCGAGATCGAGCCATTTGAGGTGAAGTGCGACCGTGCATGGTCAAGTGGCGGACCTCAAATGACGACCGTTCGCGATCGAGCCATTTGAGGTGAGATGAGTTGTGCCATTCGGGGCGAGTCGTGCCTGTTCGAGGCGATTTGTGCCTGTTCGAGGCGAGTTGTGACCGTTCGCGATCGTGTGCCGTTCGAGGCGTTTTTGTGACCGTTCGAGGTCGGGTGCCGTTCGTGGCGAGTTGTGACTGTTCGAAGTCGAGTGCCGTTCGTGGCGAGTTGTGTGCCCGGGAGGGCTTGGTATTATCGATACCAGGCTCACGTTCGCGTGGGTCCCTGGATCGTTTGTCAGGACGGTTTATCGCCATCTCAGAGCATGTCTAAGGACCGTTCGCGACCCCGTACATGTGTAAGTAGCTTAGCCATTTCAGAATTATCAGGATCAAATATCTATTCAACAGATGAATTTTAAAAACAGAAATGTCCAAACAAACCAAGCTCAAATGTCCAAATCAACATGAAACAAAAGCAAAGCAAAGATGTCAAAGTGTAAGTACCCACTACGAAACAATCAATGATCACTCAGAGCATGCCTGGAGAACGTTCGCGATCTCGTACATGTGTAAATGATTTAATTGTTTTAGTGGAAGCTTGCGAATTGTTCATCGTTATTTTAATTAATTGATAACCAAACGATGTCTTGGTTCAGAGTTGCCCCTAGCTGATGTAGATGGTGGCCGCTCTGGCTCCACCGCTGAAGCTCGCCTCCTTACACATTGAAGGAGCATACCGTTCCTGATATGCCCTTCCACCTCGTCCTTCAGATGCCTACAATCATTAGTGTTATGACCATTTAATTCATGAAATACGCAAAACTTATCTATCTCCTTTCGTCAGAAGTTGGATCCCTTCGCATCGGTCTACGATAGGGAACTTGCTCTTTGGTATCCTGATAATTTCGCTCCAAACTCTCAGTCAGCTCGGTGTAAGTAGTGAATCGCGGCTCCCTCCGTTGCCGTTTTGACCTGTCATCATAATCCTCAGCCCTTCGTTTTCCTTTATCCTTGTCTGAGTCCTTTTCGAGAGGCTTTTTGTCCTTAAGCACATAAACTTCTATTCCCTCTCCTTCTTCTCTTTCTGCCTTCGCATCCTCTAATCGTAAAAACTTTTCTGCCTCGTTGTAGAATTCCTCTAGATCCACGGGTGGATCTTTAGTCAATGAATTTTTGAACTCTGTGCCGTCAGCTACTCCGGACACAGCTGCCATCACCACCATAGATGGATCTGCTCAATCCACCGAAGTTGCTGCTGCATTGAATCGCGCTAGATAACTCCTCAAGGTTTCTCCGGCTATTTTCTTTAGGGTTGCCAAAGTCATCACATTCTTGGGTCTTGTAATGTGAACTCTGAATTGCCTCATAAATCTCTCAATTAAACCATTCCACGTTCCGATGGATCCATTCACTAATTGTCTAAACCACAATGCTGCAATATCCGTCAAGTACAATGGAAAGCATCGGGCCATAACCTCCTCTGATGCCCCCAGCACTTCCATATGTCTCATATACTTCGTTAGATGAACCGTGGGGTCTGTTCTCCCGTCATACATGTCTAATGATGGTAACTTGAAATCCGGTGCGTTCCTAGCTCGTCTGATTGCTGGAGTAAAATGACTCCTATTAACATCCTCCAAATCTTTATTTACCAAACCGCCTCTCATGGCCCTTCTAACCATCTCCGCCAATCTGTCATTGTCTCCGAGATGCAATCTTCGTTCATTACTTTCGACTTGTCCCCCGAGTTCACGAGGGAACTCCGGGATCTGCCCTCTTGACTGAGCATTCACTCCTCTGCTACTCCCAGGTTGTGCAGATGTACCCCTCTCTCTCTCCGAGATTGGATCGACATTCTCCATGTGCGTGCCCCCTAGTTCAGGTGCTACGCCGAATGGTCCTACTCCATTTTGAACTCCATCAGCTTCTCTATTCTGTGCTCCAAGTTGTCCTATCTGCTGAAATAAACTCTGGATCATCTCCTCTTGTTTCTTCATCATTATCTCCATCTCGTCCCTAGTGATGAAGACCCACGCTTGATTCGCTCCTGAAGAAGCCTCTTTACTTCCTTGGTGTTCACTTCTCTCTGGCCTTTGTTTCTTACTTGTTTGTCTCGTCATGGTTCTTAGATCTAAATTTTTAAGCCTTCAAATTCAAATTATCCTGAATCAGCTCTTCTCAGTGAAAGCACCAAAATGTTTGCGTCAAAATTGACCGCAAACACCCAATATCGTGAAAGCACCCGTTCGCAGTCACAAATCACAAATAACAAATTTGTAGATAACAAAAATGATGAACATTCAACAGAAACAGCAAAAAACAAGTAAACGATACATGATTTATAGTGGTTCGGCTCCACTTTGAAGTTCTCTATCTTTATTGATATTCTCTTGATGATTACAGTTGGTTACAACAAGTTACAATGGATTATAGCTCTGAAACTTGAATGCAACAGCGATGATAAGGTGTAGAATTAAATCCGATAGAGTCTTGGCGCTTCAGAATTCCCCTCCCCCTTTTCTGAATGACCTGGGGCTCTATTTATAGATGTAGGAGGCTGATATTTCGCCTAAACTTAGGGAGACCACTTCTGGCACGTGAGGAGGCCCACGAGCCCAACCTCAGGGAATTTAGGCCCACTTTGGGATCGATTCGAAGTACGTTCGAATCGATCAAGAATTCATCCAATCGAGGCGAAACTTGGCGTGGACATTCTTCAACATGTATACAAGCTCCTGTCAAAATTTCATAGCATTTGGACTTGCAGATCACGAGATACCATCGATTCGAATTAGCATTTCCTGGACTTTTCGCTCCGTTCGAATCGATTGATTCGAATCGATCCAAGCACGCGCTAGTAGGTTGACGTGGCGCGCATTCTTCGAGTTGATCCACATTTTTCGTCGAGTTGATGTAGTCGTCGCTTTAATTTCGCCGCTTTGACTTAATCGATTCGAAGGCTTTACTTATGCATGGATTCGAACTGAGACTCGTTCGTATCGATCATATCTCACTTCAGCTGATCGATACGAAATGACAACACTGGTTGGATTCGAAGAGAGGTGTCTTCATGGATTCGAAGGTTAGCAACATCTATGGATTCGAAGCAGGGGGAACATGATGGATTCCATCATGTGTTACAGCGATGGATTCGAAGGAAGGTAATGGGATGGATACGAAGCCTGGCCAACTGATGGATTCGAAGGAAAGTTGGGCTTGTGGATTCGAAGGGCTTCCAAACTTGATGGATTCGAAGTAGATGGGTACGAACCAATGGATGCGAACATGATTTCTGGCCATGGATTCGAACTAGGGTACATCTTATGGATTCGAACAAGGGCTATCTCCTCCATCTTGAATCGATCATATCTTGCGTGTATGAACTCGGATTGACTTGAAACTTGAAACGTTGGCTCCCGCGGCTTTGCTTGTCATGTCTTGTCAATTGTGGCCTGATCCGGACTCGGACAAAATTCATAGATATCTATAGCGAAGTGGAATGCAACCAATCTCTAAGACGAACTGTCTCTTGTTTTCGACCAATCTTTCGGTATCATGGCTTTGCCAAAAAGCGGGATAACAGCTGGACCGTTATATGAGTTTCTCAAATAGCTTGAACTATATTCAGGATAATTTGACTCTTAGTAAGGTTAAAGCGGGTCTTCATAGTGAGGAGTTGCGGGATCAATTGAAGGAGTTGAGTGATAGTAGTAATGGTGCTAGTAGTAGTCACGTTTGTTTGTGGGGAAGGAAAGAAATGAGAAGAAGGGGAATCGTGGGCGTTCTAGATCAACGAAGCCTGATTGGAGAGGAAAGGCGAAAGAAAGAAACAAATGTTTTATTTGCAGGAACCCCCATCGTTGGAAGAATGGGTGTTCGAATAAGGATAAGAAGAAGAAAGATGTAGCATCTTCATCGGTGGTGGTGGAGAGTGATGTTGGGGAGGTAGATGAGAATGTATGATGGCGATAAGATCGGATGTTTCGGATGGCGAATGGATGCTCGATTCGGGTGCGTCTTGTCATATGATGTCGAAAGATTTTTTTATATCGATAAAAAGGGAAATTCAGTTTTTATGGATAGTGGTGCTATTTGTACATCAATGAGCATTGGTTTCGTGTACATTCGGATGTTTGATGGAGTAATTTGTACGTTTACTAATGTACGCTATTTTCCGGGTCTTCATAAATATCTTATTTCCTTGAGTGCAATTGGATTCTTTGGAATGTAAAATTACTATAGATAACAACAGCTTGCGGGTTTCAAAGGGTGCACTTATGGTGATGAAAGGTGCTAGAACTTATGGTTTTATTTGCTTAATGGTGACAGCTCTCGTGGTTTGGATGTGACAAGGCTGTGGCATTTGAGGTTCGGTCATGTCTCGGAGATGAGTTTGGATATTTTTCGAAAGAGGGTGTTGATCGATGGACAGAGTTTCAGCAAACTTGAGTTGTGTGAGGAATGTGTAATGGAGAAGCAAACTAAAGTATCATTCGGTGAAATAAAGCATGATTCGAGAGATGTTCTTTAGTATGTTCACTCGGATATTTGGAGGCCGGCACCAGTAGTTTCTTTGGGTGGAGCTCATTATTATATTTCTTTTATTGATGAATTTTCTCAAAAAGTATGAGTGTATGTAATGAAGGCCAAGTCGGAGGCATTTGCAAAGTTCAAAGTTTGGAAGGCTCTTGTTGAGAATGAGTGTGGAAAGTCTTTTAAGGTGTTAAGGTCCGACAATGGCGGAAAGTATGTTTTCGGAGAATTCTTTGATTTTTGCAAGCATCAGGTATCCAGAGGCATTTTGCTATATCGGGGGAGCCGCTATCTAATGGTGTTATGGAGAGAATGAACCGTACTCTACTTGAGAAAGCTCGATGCTTGAGATTGACATCCGAGGGAAGTGTAGAAGGGGAAGAGCATTGAATTGAGCTATCTTCGTGTGTTTGGTAGTTCAGTTTATGTGCATGATCCGAGAAATGATAAGCATGAGCCTAGAGTTTTCAAAGGGGTCTTGCTTGGTTATATGGACGTGTCAAAGGCTATTGGATTAGGAATCCGAAAACAAAGAAGGTTGTGAATTCTTGTTATGTTACTTTTGTTGAGTGGACTTTGTTTAAGGAGAATGAGAGCTTATTGGATGTTCTGGATTTGGTTCGTGATGAATCAAAGGAAAATGAAGTTCCATTTTTCATCTAAGGAGTAAAGTTGTTGGAGATGCTTGTAAGGAGGAAGTGGTTGATAGTACATCACATAGTCCATATGTATTCTCTAGTAGTGTTGGTGATGTGCACAATTCCAGAGACGATTCGGTTCAAGGTGGAGCCGAAAGAAGTTTGGGTGATAATATTGCTACTTGAGTTGGTTGTCATGTCATAAGAACATCTGAAAGATACGATGATTGGAAATATCTTAGCTTTTGTGAAAATTTGGACTATACTCTTCATGTAGTTCAATATGAGCCGATGGACCTCGATGACGTCGTTGATTCGAGTGATAGCTCGAAATGGATTTGTGCCATGGAGGAAGAGATCTTTGTTGTAGAATTAAATTTGGATTTGGTTCCACTTCCTAAAGGAAACCGTGCTATTCGGTGTAAATGGATATACAAGGTGAAGGATGATGAGAGGTACAAAGTAAGATTAGTGGCTAAGGAGTTTGCACAAAGGAAGGGAAAGTACGACTGGATTTTTGCACCCGTTATGCGCCATACTTCAATCCGGATATTGCTTGCTATAGTAGTTATTCATGACTTATAATTGGAGCAACTTGATGTGAAAATCGCCTTCTTACATGGTGACTTGGATAAAGACATCTAAGTGGAGTAACCGGAAGGTTTTGTCATAGATTGTAAGTTAAATTTAGTTTGCAAGTTGAAAAAATCACCATATGGTTTAAAGCAATACAGGTGATTTGATCAATTTATGTTTGAATGATTTTGATAGAAGCATCGTATATATTTCAAGTTGTAATATAATTGTTGGGTGTATTAACTCTTGTATGTGGATGGCATGCTCAATGTTTCTAGAGCTAAAAATGAAATTAATAAGTTAAAAATGAGTTTAAAATCATCATTTGGTATGAAAGATCTTGGAGAGGAAAAAAAATCTTGGGCATCGAAACAGAAAGAAATCGAAAGTGTTCTGAATTGAAATCGACAAAATAGGAATATATAAAAAGAAAGTGCTTTTCCTGTTTAGCATGAACAATGCAAAAGAGTCTAATACACCTTTACCTTTGCATAATGAAGCTTTCGATTAAGGGATAACCTAACTATGAGAATGTCAAGGCTTATATGGCAAGAGTGTCATATGCAATTGCGCTTGGAGTTTAATGTATGCCATGGTGTGTACAAAGCCCGATATTGCAATTGTAGTCGGGATGGTTAGTCGAGATGGTTAGTCGGTACATGGGTTATCTGGGAAAATTGTACTGGAAAGCCGTGAAAATTATTTTGAGATATCTTAGAGGTACTTCATTCCATTGTTTTTGGCGGTGGTGATGTGATGAATTGCAAGTTGGTTGGTTATTGTGATTCAAACTACGTCAGTAACAGGAATAGGAGAAAATCAACTTTCAGGCACGTCTTCACCTACTATCCCTTTCCTTTTGGATTAGTTGCATAGTTTTTGTGTAGTTACCTTGTCGTATGACATACTTATGTATATTATTTTGTGGTGACTGATGTATGTATATATTGCGGTTGTAATACCACTTCTGACACCGTATTATATCTGATGTATATGTATGTATCCGACCGTGTTTGCTGTTCTGTGACCTCTATTACCATTTATATTGTGTTTTGTTCTGAATAGACCCTGTAGCCACCATAGTTTTGCATTAATCATTTATTGGATATGTCGAACCACTTGAGAAAGGAAAAAAATTGAAGCACCAAATCGACGTATTTAATATGTATTTAAGACAAAACTATGGATGGTCGCTCCTAACCAGGCCTATTCTTCGTATTAGCAGACAGTATTACTCAGTAATACTCTTTATTAATGTGAGTCTCGGGATGGGACGTCACAGCTTCTTTTGGTCGTATGATCATAAGTTGAAGATCGAGATTACGAACCTTAGTTGCTTTATCCACCATGGTGGCGGAGTTGATAGCCGCGACGGAGGCGAAAAAGAGAGCGCTATATTTAAGGCGATTGTTATGTGACTTGGGTTTTAAACACAATAGTATCGATGTTCAATGTGATGGCTAAAGTGTTATATATTTTGCAGAGAATTTGGCTTTTAGCTCTTGGATTAAGCACATTGAGGTGAGTGAGTCTTTCTTGCTAGGTGCCACGGGTTGACACGGTTGAAGGAGTAGTTGGTTTATTGATGATGAAGAGTATTAGTGAGAGATTGTGATTCTATCTTCTTGGTAAGTACATGTTTGCACTTCTAAATATTTTTTATATTTTGGTATGATGGTTTTGGATTTGGATACTTTCAGCACTTCGTTAGCAGACGGTGGCCTTGTCGTAGCTCGTTGGCAGAGTGTAATGGGTGATGGCTTTGTTGGAGCTCATCGGGAAAGTATTCAAGCGTGTTTGGTAGAAGGTAGAGGTGGTGATGGTTTGATACCATTTTTTGGGTGTATGAAGATGGATATATTGTCGAGGTGGGATGTTGAATTTATGCGACACTATATGGAGAGTTGAAGAGGTTGGAAATGGCTTGATAATGGTGAAGACAGATAGTCAACCGGAGCTTGAAAGCTTGTGATATCACATTTTGAAGCAAGAGGGTTCTATGTTGTTCACATCCTATCAATTCATATGTCTGAGCTGGTGTTCTCATACATCTGAGTAGCAGGTCAGATGTCTAAGAAGACCACTCAGACGTGTGAATTGGGTATTTTATGGACCAAAGAGAAAATGATGTATTTTTCGACACTTTCAAACATCTGAGCAAGGGACTCAAATTGCCTGTAGCGAAAAATATTGATTATTGAAATCGGACGTCTAAGTTATGGAATCAGACGTTTGATCGAATTTTGAGGGCAGTTTTGCCCATGCTAGTCTATATTTTTTGTGAAGGCTTCAAGAGGTAAACTGGGAATTTGCCAGGACAACAATTCTACCTATATAAGCTATTTTCAAAGTTAAAAGGATTAAGGATTTATGCAAATTGTAATAGGGTTCTATCAATCTAATTTCTTCACTTATTAATCTCCACAAAACAAATTCTATAGAATTTTGATGATCATTATAATCGATCTCTTGTATTCTTTCATTGTTAGTAATAAAAATGCTCTCCTCAAAGTGGATGTAGAGTAACATTGTGTTAGTGGAACTATTATAAATCCTATACATGATTTACTTTCGTTATTGCTTGCTTTCATTACTGTTTGGATTGTGATTTGGTTTTATTTGGATTGGACTGAGATTTGATGTTGAGATATTGATTGGTTGTTTTTGCACATCTTACAATTCTCTTGTTTCTGCTGCGTTTGGAGTTTGGATTATAGTAATGTCGAATTCGAATTTCATAACAATACTTACGATGTGTATAATGAATACCTATAATCTATATGTGCAATGTAAATATTGTTATATTTTTTTGTGTAGGTCATTGAATATGATGGTAAACAAAGTGAGCAAAAACCTGGATGAGACCATTTACATGACAATTGCATGCTTGCCGATTCAAAATTCAAGGAATGGAATGAAATGCTTGTAAGCATTTGTTCATAATGGTTTTCATTATCTTTTATTCTGCTACTTGCATTATTAACACTATAGAATATCTGAACAAATGGAATGCATTTATCTAACTGCTATGGTTTCTGGGATTCTGATGCTCGAAGTGATGGTGAAGCGGTGCATATGGAGAGCTCTTCAGACGATGACTGAATGAGCATGAAACATTGGAGGTAAATTCTCAATTGAACGATGAACTGATTTTATAATGCAATTAGCATAGATCAAAGTGAAATCAAATTTCTTTCAGAGCTTTCACTCCATGAATTGATTTATTGTTAGTTTACTTGTTTGGTAGGAAATTTATTTCAAGCATAGGTAATCCTATTAAAACCCCGAAATTATTTTATAATTTTCGTTTTTATTCATATGTTGCTATATTATATATCTCCCCGTTCTTGCCCATTACATCCCATTATACCTTTCCCTTATATATTAACTTCACAAACATCATTAGAATCGCTATGCAAACCCATTCAAGTTAGCATATGAAAATAGTTCTGTTTTGCCTAAAAAGTCACTTTTACACACTCCACAAACTTTTGTAGTAGAGTTCTTCGGGTTCGAATAAAGCCAAAACTTTACCCATTACTTTAGTAGTATTGTGTGCAAAATATGTATTGAACACCATTTTCCTCGTAGACATTCTTCTTCATTTCAGTTGTCATCATTTAAAACTGGAAATTTATGACAATTACATTTCTAACATTAAATAGTACTTTAAGCTAGTTTCCCTTTTATTTGGGATTTTTTTCTTCAATTTGGCCTTGTTTTGAAAACTATTATCACAAGTAGCATAGTTTTAGAACTACTTTCGTTTGTAGCCCTGTTTTGGCCAGCACAGCGTTGAGCTGGCCAAAACATACTGGCACCTTCCAAAAGGCGCCAGTGTATTTTTCTTTGTTGGTTTCTTGTTGGCGACTTTTGAAAAGTAGCCAACTGGACTTTTCAAAAGTCGCCAACAAATTTTTAAGTGGATAGCATGTTGGCGACTTTTCAAAAGTTGGCAACTTTTCAAATTTTTACAAAATAGAACCCCCTCTTCCCCTCTCATCATTTCCTCTTTCTTCAACTTCTACACAAAACCCAAACCCTTTAATTTTTACACTTTTTCCACCAAACTTTAAATATCAACCAAATTTAGTAATTTTTTTAGCAAATTGGAAGATGGCAAGCTCTTCATCGCGGGATGATCCTGTAGGTATGGTTATTAAAAAAATTCTAACTTTACGGTTTTCAAAAAAAGGGCAAAGTATAGTTTTTAAGATTTATAAATAATCATTGATTGTAGAGATAACTAAAGTTAGGTGGAATCATTGTTACATTGTCGAAATACAATGCCTAAATTCATAGTTTTGAATTTGGAAAATAAATGTGAATATCTAATTCTTGTACATGTGTAGATTACTTGAATCTCCTGGATCAATCGATGGTTATGTATTATATTTGCAAGAATGTCATCGAACGAATAATCCTGAATTCGTCGCGACAAAATTCTTAGTTTTGAAATCTAAATATTGATTGATATTGTCTGTTATATGTTGATACCATTTTGTGATATTTTAACAGTGCAATACTACAGACGGGACCATAGACTATTCGTCTAAATTAAAGAGAGTAATATCCACTCATCCAGGCGTTCTACAGTTGATAAACCATAGGCCATCCATCTAAATTGAAGAGAGTAACATCGGCATAACTCTTTTGCCTCGAATGCACTACCCACATCGTGGCACAAATCAACTCTACCTTCTTAGTAGCTTCTTCTACCAAATCAGGTCCTAACACAAGTCTATCGCTCATGTCCATCCAACATACCGACAACTTACACATCACATACAACGCCATAAACAGTGCTATCTCGATACTCGACCAATAACTATGATTATAGGAAGACTCTACCAGATGCAAATAATCTTCCCAAGGTACTCCGAAATCCAAGATGCATGCTCTCAACAAATCCTTGAGTACACCGTTCACCCTATCGGTTTGTAGATGGTTAGCGTGCTCAAGTTCAACTCATTACCTAATGCACTCTACAGACTTCTTCAGAACTCACTGGTAAACATTGGGTCTCTATTGCTAAGATTCTACTCGGTATCCTATGTAGTCTCACCACATTCTTCGTATATAGCTTTGGTAATCTAACTGTCGTCCTCGTCGAGATTACCAGAATAAAATAGGCCCTCATATTCAATCTAGCAAATATCACCCAAATGCTATCATTTTCTATCCTCGACCTCGACATCCCATAAACAAAATCCATAGACAATGAATCCCACTACCAGTTCGGTACTTCCAAAGGTGGAAGTAAACCGCTAGCCTTTTAGTGATTAGCTTTCATTTGCTGATAGGTGAAACACTTCTTCACACATTTTCCTCTACTGTCTTCATACTTCCCTAAAAGAAGACTCTCTTCATATCATGATACATCTTCGTACCTACGGGTTAGTAATAAAATTCGATCGATGACTTTCATCCAAGAATTGCTTTCAAAGTTCTCCTACATCCAAAATGCACAATCCCCTTTCTTTATAAGCTATCCTTTCGAGTCAATCTAAAATCCTTTCAAATCCACAGCATCCGCCCTATCTCTAATTGCCTCATCCTTTCTGCAATTAGCATGGTCCTCTCTCTACATTGCGGCAATCCTATCCATAAGTGATGGACGTACCCTCAAACTTGCTAACCCGCTCGGATTCTTACTCGATCAAGTATTCCACCTATAATGCACTCCGTAAGAGGCAAACATTTCTAATGTTTTCCATTATTCCGGCAAACACTTCATTCTAATGCTTCCCACGTAAAGCCTCAGCAATCTTGTTCCTTTTTCCTAATGCATATCCCAAAATCATGTGTCATCAAGAATTCCAATCATCTCTATTGCCTCATGCTCAACTCCATCTAATATAATAAATACTTAAGGAATCTGTGATCCGTATGCAACTCAAACCATTCTCCTAATAAGCAATTCCTCCAAATTTTCAGTACGAACACCACTGTTACCAACCAAGTCATGAGTCATAAATCTAACTTCATGCAGTCTCAGCTGCCTTAATGCATAAGCTATTACTCGTCCTCTTTGCATCAGCATTGGGCTTATTCCTTTTTCACATGCATTGATATACACTGCCAGATCCTAATTCCCTTCAAGCAAGATCAAGATAAGGGCATTCATTAGTAACCTCTTTAACTCTTAGAATGATCCTTCACACTTATCATTCTATATGAACATCTCATTCTTCCTGGTCAACTTAGTCATGGGTGCTGCTATACACAAGAATTCCCTAACGAAACTACAGTAATAGCCAGCCAATCTAAAGAAACTTCTCATCTCTGTATCCGTCTCTAGCCTCTTCTAAACATTAGTAATTTCTATCTTTGATGGATCTACTGCCAATCCATTCTCTATAACAACATGCCCGAGAAACTCCACTTCCTATTTCCAAAAATGGCACTTCGAAAACGTTGCCTTCAACTTGTGTTGTCTCAACGTCTCTAACACCAATCTTAGATGGACTTCATGGTCTCTCTCATTCTTAGAGTGTACCATAATATCATTGATGAAGACCAACGTAAATCTATCGAATTGATCGTAAAAGAGTCTGTTCATAAGATCAACAAAGGACGTAGGGGCGTTGGTTAGTTCAAACGGCATCACCAATTGCTCGTATGTACTGTACCTCATTCAAAGCATCAATGGAATATTATTTTTCGCTACTCTCAATTGATGGAAGCCTATTGCCAAGTCTAGTTGTAGGAACACCCAAGCTCCACTCAACTAATCAAAAAAGTCATCTATCTTGGGCAAAGGATAATGATTCTTCATCGTTAGCTTATTCAACTTTCTTTAATCAATACACATATGTAAAGATCCATCCTATTTCTTCACGAATACCATGAACGCTCCGGACGACGAACTACTCGACCTAATGATATTTTTACCCTCGAGTACCACTAATTGCTTCTTCAATTCTTTCATCTCCTTGGGTGGCATTTTAATAGTGGTTTGATAATAGGTTGTGGCCCTAGCATCAAATTTATTTGGTATTTGATTGACTTTCTTGGTTGTAATCTTGTTATAGGTTCGAAAACATATGCAAATTCTTGGACTGCACATATTCTACCGATTCCATCATTTGGATCTTCCATAGCATATACAATCAAGTGCAACTTCCCCTTCACATCCAAAGTTATCAAAATTCTTTCGCCTCCCTTTGAATTCCATACGCAATAATCCTATCCACACAATGAATCCTTGCATCATAACGCACTAACTAGTCCATATCCAAAATCACCTTGTACCGTATGAAGTCAAACACACATAGGTTGCAAACAATAAATGTCCATCCAAGTCAAAATCTAGGTCAGTGCACTGTAATTCGATAGTGGCATACCCATTGATCAGATCAATCAGTCACACTCAAGAACGTTAACAAATAGGCAGTGTCTAATTCAAACCTATCAACCTAATTTCTCAAAATGAAAGAGTGAGTAGAACCATTATCAAATAAATCTCTAACCGATATAATGGAAATCAAAATCGTACCTCCAATCACATCCTTTCCTTTCTCCTTCGCAGCCGATCTAGACGAAGGTCCTTCCAAAGCACAAATCTTTGCCCGCTTAGCTTTCGAGTAATCCCTCTCCTTATGACCTTGCCTATTACAGATAAAGTAGTTAGCATGCCCATGTTCTCCGACTGGATACTCTTAGTGAATAGTGCCCCTTGTGGTCGTAGTTCAAATAAGTGACATCAGATATATTCAACTTCTAAGTCCTTCTTCCATAAGTCCTTCCTCCCTTTTGATTCTTCCCGCCCTTCTGATACAGATTGAATCTTTTCATCTGCCCATCCTTGGGGTCTAACATCATCTTTCCTCTTTTCCTAGAACAAGCGGTCATGACTCCTCACCATATCCATATCAGATGGATCCAACAAATGAGCCATCGCCTTATTATTTAGCCCCTTCCTCAAACGTTTTATGAACTTCTCATTATTTCTCAGTGGATTGTTGATATTCTCCCTTCCATACTTTGAAAATGTATTAAAGCCCTGAATGTGCTCTACCAAAGTCATCTCTTCCTACTTCAAGTCAACGAACTCCTTACCCAAAGCACTTTTATGAGATTTGAGGATAAATTGAGCCTTGAATTGCTCCTTAAATTACTCCTTTTCTCTATAAATATACTTACCTGTAGAACGAAAATGGGAATTTTTCACATTTCAAAAATAAAAAAAAATCATTTCCCCACTATAAGTCATGACTCTTGATTCGTTAGCTTTGTATGCTTGAAAGCTACATCTCTGTGTGCTCAAAATCTCGTGCATCGTCATTTGGTGGGTAGCTGATTTTGGGCGGTGGAGCTAGTGTTTGTTTTAGTTGGTGCTTTAGGCATTGTTAGGCTAACTAATGTATGGATTCGGGTTAGTCGAAGGTTTGTGCATCATTGGCTGTGTTTTGATGTTGGGCGGTTCGTGTATGGGGATCATGATGGTAGCAGCGATGGGCCCAATGGAAGCACGTTGTGTTTTGATAGGGGATGGGAGGTGTGGATTTTAGGGTTTAGGGGAGTCAAGTTCGTGTAGAGTGATGCGTTGGCGAAGACGGACTGGAGAATCATCGAGTATTTCTTCGTATCACTACAATTGTGCACGGCCATAATTGGGTTGCTAGGTTTCACTATGCACCTTTGATAAGAAGGAAGAAGAAAATTATTAATTTGGGTTAAGTAAAGTAATTAGTCTTATTTAATTAATTAACTAAATTAAAATCTTATAAATCAAATAACTTTTGCATACGAGGTCGAATTCGAACGTCATTTTTTGTGTTGGACTCATAGTGACGATGGCTACACAATGGAGTTGGTTTGGTTGGATTTGAAGCTTGTTAGAATTTATGCTAAAATTGAACAGTTGTTCGGTTTTAGTCTAAATCAGAAAGCTTCGATGGAAATTGGAATCAATGTGAGTTTAAATCACATTCAATTTTACTATATCATATCTATGGTGTTATAAGTTATTGATGATTGCTTGGATGTTAGTTAAACTGTTTGATTGATTGTTTGGTTGAATTCCCATTTGGGAAATGGATGACATATTAATTTGATTGTTACGAACCCATATGATTATATATATTATCCGCAACCATTGTTTTGTACGAAAAATTTATAAAGAGACCTTACGGGGCTGCTCACCAATAATTATTTATTTACATCCTTATGCTATTATATTGATGTTTAATTGAAATACATATTGATATTCCGTTTAAATTATTTAAATGTCGCTGTAGCGATTTTCGCTATACCGTCGTTTATCGACTTTCATCCCCAAAACCTTGTCGTATGTTTTGAACTCGAGCTTGTGTTTTCACTAAAGAGGATTTCAAAATTCGTTAATCATTTTTGATTAATGATGATTTAAAGTAATCAATTAACTAATGATTTTGAAATTAATTAACCAATTTAATTAATGATTTTTAAAATTGGTTGATCTTTTAATTTAAATGAGACTGGATTTAATTAATCATTTTAACTAATGATTATTTGAGTTTAATTAATTATTTTAACAAATGACATTTGAAATTAATAATCATTTTAATTAGTGATATTTAAAAGTAATTAATCATTTTAATTAATGATGTTTGATTTTAATTAATCGTCCTTATTTCTAATATTTGAATGTAACTAATCATTTTAATTAATGATTTTTAAAATTTATTAATATATTTTAAAAATCAGATTCGAATTTAATTAAGTCATTTTAATTAATGATTTTGAACTTTAATTAACCAATTTAGTTAAAGATTGTTTTAAATTTAATTAATTATTTTAACTAATGATTTTTGACGTTTAGTTTACCATTTTAACTAATAATGGTTTATACGTAATCAATCATATTAACAAATAATGTTTTAATTTATCATTTTAGCTAATGATGTTTGAATTTAATTAATCCGATTAATTAACGATTATTGAAACTTAATTAATTGTTTTAATTAATGGCATTAAAAAATTATTTAATCATTTTAATTGATGATGGTTGAGATTAATCTTTAATTCTAATTAATGATTCTTTGGATTTTTTTAAATAGTGATATTTAAAGTTAATAAATTGATTTAATAAAAGTGATTAAAGTAAATTAACATTTATAATAAAAATGTTTTAAGTTAATTAACTGATTTAGTGTTTTTAAAGTTGTTAAATTGATTTAATAAAGATTTTAAAGTTAATTTACCGACGATATGAAAGTGTTTGGTAATAATTAATTATTTTATTAAAGATAATGGATTTGTTTGTTTAAAATGGATTACAAATGTGATTGATTATCTTTTGGGATAATCAATATTGTTTTAAATTTATGAAGGCATTTAAATTGTTTTTATCTTTCGGGATGATAAATATTGTTTTAAATATATAAATAATGGTTTATATATATGGGAAAATCCTTCAAAAAAAATTATTTATAAATAAAGCTAGGTATAAATTATTTAGGGTTTATAGTAAACAATGTTTTAACGACATTTATTTTTGACCCTTGTTTAATACACTTAATATTATAAAATATTTCTTTCAGAAGAACTTTTTAAAAGGTATTTCTAAAAGTGTTTTACCAATATTGTAATATGGAAATCAAGCACAAGTTCAAGTTTTAAAAGTAAAGTTCGATTCGATTATGAAAAAGTAATTTTGTAAATGATATTGCTTGTATGGAAAGGATCTGGTTATACTTTTAATGCTAAACATGAGGCTTAGGCTTGTTTCTACCTTGAAGGTTAAAAATATCGTTAAGGTGATGCCAAGAGGTAACAGTACCTCAACTTGCCTTGCTGCATTTTCAATCGAGGGATGGCATTTGTTTGGAATCGACGAGTAGGGTTGGACATATGATATTTAATTTCCATATATGATCATTTTAATTATCTCTAATAGTTGATTTATTAATTATCGAATTCACTTTCTTCATGGTGTATCATCATCTTAAAAATGATTTACTGCTCTTTGAGCTTTGTTATTCTTTGTCGGAAATGACTAAATAAAAGCGCGCGTTTTTAGGGGCCAAGTTATGTGGGGTTTCTCCCCTTAGGGTATTTTCACTTCCCATCTAGATTTTGGCATGCCATCACCTTAAAACGGTTAAGATTTAGATGTGAAATATTTAGATTCTCTGTAAGGTTTGGCGGAGTACAGCTTGGAGTTCCCGGGGTTTTCAAGTATATTTCTAGAGGTATACTTCTTTTAAGGGGGATGCACCCTCCTAGTCATTTATTGGAAATTTTCCTTTCCTTATTTGATTCGAACCTTTTAATATGTGTTTCTTTAATTGCAACGAGAAGAGTCAACCCCACTTCGCGGTGTTTAATTATTGGTTATACATTCTATCAAGTTTGGACTGTTACCTTATTTTGTCCATTCTATCAAGTTTGAATTTTTCTCGGATTATTTTAATGCTTTCAAGTTTGGTTTTTAATATTATTTATGACCATTCTTATTTGGATTTGTTCCTTGATATTTATCTCTACCATTGCCTGTATGGATGTTATTCTTATGAGGTATAAGCCCGTTCCGCGTTTGTAGTGTGGTCTCATTGAACTTTAATATGTTTTTCATTATTTGAGTTATCTCATGTTGATATTTCCAGACTGCTCCAGGTGTTATTTAATTATAATGCTCAGATCAAACCGAGTATTTTTCCTAGGTTGTTTTTCGTGTTATAGAGATCTTGGAGAGGAGCTGGAGGATAACCTATCGTAGTGTTTTATTTTCTACTGTATTATATAGTATCCATATCAGCAATTGCAAGGTCAGGATTTTATAACTGTCCAGCTGATAAGGTTTATTTTTAACTTTGAAGTACTTTGCATTTTAGAGCAGTAGCTTTTAATGTCCTCATTATATTATATGTTGTCGACTCCGCTGGGAGATTACATTTTTCTCTGTTCTCTGTACTTTTCTTTTTATTTACCCTAACAATCTGTCCTTTTATCGATTAAATGATCGACATTTGAACACAGTGGTGGTATTCGACGTCAACTTTCGATGGTCAAAAAGACGGATCGTTACGGCATGGTATCAGAGCGCAAGGTTAAGCGAGAACCTTGGCTTTGGTAGGGTCTGGCTCATTAGAAATAGGGTAAGCGACACTCTAAAATGAGTTTGAGAGTATTATATATACGAGAGCGTATTTGTTAATGTTATAAAAAACGTATTATGTTAATCAGTCTATTGAGTTTTTATGAATTCTGGTCGAGATGTGGGATGCCACGGTATTGATAGGGGTTTCTAAACGCTTGAACACGACCAACGGACATGGTATTGGATTTTTGAAAATTTGGAAAATTAAATATTTTCCCTAGGATTATATTTTATGTATATAAAGGGATAATTTTCAGAACTTTATATAGTTATAGAGCGCGTTTGTTTGAATGTGATAATATTTATTTATTATTACCGTTGTTTGTTCAGTTATGCTTAATTAAATTAGAAGCATTGACTGTTATTTGTTAGTTGTTAAATTATGCTCGGTTTATTCCGGAGCATTTATCGCTTTGATTTAAAACGAACCACTTTGTGAATTAATTTTCATAATTTGACTATAAAAGGTGTTCGGAGATGTTAACTTGAAAATTCACCTTTTAATAATGGTGGGTTAAGGATTAAACTTTAATAAAAAGTTGTGAATATAATCTAAATGGTGGGATAAGATATTTAGTGAATAAATATTTGAGATATTTTTATTGTAATAAAGAAGAATTATCATAATATGAAACGATTTTTATACAAAGGAAATTTTATACAAATTTAGTTTGTAAAATACATTTAAAAAGGATTTTTGAATCTAAATCTAGAAATTTTGAAAGAAAAATTTGAAGGAATTTTAAGAAATGAAATAGCAGTATTTTCGAAAGTAATTGAAAGTAAAAATATTTTGGGAAAGTAAAATTTTAAATGGAATGCATTTTTTTTGGGATAATTAGAAGGAAATTTTTTCGATTAAGTGACGATCAGATATTCGCTTAGGCGAACATAATGGAATACTTAGTAAATTATTCTCTTTATCATTGTGCGATCGAAATGAGTTGACTAACCCAAAGTGGGTTTTAATAAATAAATCATTTGAAGTTATTATATTTAAAAATATATGTAATTTGCATTCAAAAAAATGAATTTTTGAAATTAAAACCGAGTATCTAATTTTAAATTTCCCTTAAAAGGAATTGTTTTCCAAAACAAAATGTATTTCTGATAAGGGACTATTTCAATAAATGAAATTTTACCCTTAGATAAGGTAAGGGATAATTAGACACAGGTTTAAATGGGTTAAATTGAATAAGAAAGTTTTGATAAACATTGTTTCACTAAAACCATGAATTTGTTTAAAACATCTTAGTAGTGTATACTATTTGTTGATTGGGTCAACCCATTAATATCTTTCTTTTAACACTCTAAGTCAAAGAGGTCGAGAAGTTAACTCAGTTTTAAAAGACCCAAATTTTGATTAGATCTCCACCTAAATTGTGAAAAGTAAAATAAATTTTCTATGTACTCTTAGGATATAAAAATTATTATGCAAGTACATAAAGTGGAAATATTTAATTATTTGATGTTTTATAAAGAAATGACCTTAACTTGGGCGGGAATTCATGAAATAATTCATAAACAATTTTAGTATTGAACAAAATACTAAGTGAAAATTTAAGTGATTTAGAAAAATTCGCGTAGATAAGAAACTAATGAATTTAAAGTATAACTTTCCATTTTGTTCCAATGACTTTGGATAATCTTTTAAGCAATAAGCAAAGGCTAATGAGAAAAATGACACGCTTAGATAATTATCAATATTTTGGACAATTAAGAAAGTTTTGATCCTAATTAAGTTTTATTTATTAGTTATTTGACATTTTGAAACAATGTTAAATGATAAGTTTTCCCTTATGGAATTTGATTGACTATTAGTATTAGTTTATTCCATCACGGAATTTGATTGATTTAATCTGATTTAATTTGATTAACTGATTGTGTGATATTATATACCATAGTTTATAAAGTTAAAATTTATAAATAAAGGTTTTTGATTTGTTGTTATTAAACCTAAATCCCGGTGATTTTGAAAAAAAGGAGATTTTAAAGATTTTGGGAAAGAAATAATATTTATTCACTCTGGTTGACGTTTATGGTGGAACTGGAATACCACTGGATGCTTCATATTGTTTTGATTCTTAAGTTCCACCATACTTTATTAAGAGGATTTCCCTCCCTGTCGTTGTGATTTTGATCTTTGATTTAATTCCCCTCCGAGACATTTGAGAATTAACTTTTTTTTTAAATCCGGGCATTTAGATCTAAATTTATCATTTGAAATTATTGGATGCATAACACCTATTATAGAATATTTTCTGTGTTTTGTCGCATATGGTTGAGATATGGTTGTTGGTTGCATATAGAGTTACATCATATTGTTTTTATCAGCCTGATTTTCTTTAGATTTCATAAGTGCAGGTAGCAATCCTTGCTATTTCGATTCTTATGCACCTGCATTTTCATAGAGTTAATAAATTACATACCAAAATATGTAACAAACAGAAAAAAGTATGTAATAGAGTTAGAAATTTAAATTTGTCGACGATTTTATGCCTCGATTATGGGTAGCCACTTGGCTTTTATTTTCTTTGGTTAGTTTAGAGCCGGTAGAGGCAATTTATAGTTGTTCCAATCGAGCAGCGCAAAGGAGACGCTGCCGAATTATTTTGAATTATTTTGATATTTGATTAATAAGTTTAATAACTCATTTTAATTAATTGTTTTAAATATAAGGACTTGGAAACATTTTCTTCCTTAGGAATTTTGAGGACAAAATTCTTTTGGAGAGGGGGGAGATAATGTAACAACCAAAAATTTTGTTCATTCGATTTTAAATGTTTTATTAATTTTAAATATTTAAATAATTGGATTTTAAAATCTAATAACTTATAATTCAAACATTGGGAAAGTTTAAATATTTGAATTGAATGTTAATTAAATGGATTTAATAATTTTATTTAACTACTTTTAATTAATAAATAATATGGGTGAATTAAATTTGGAAAATTTATTTTCAAAATAGGTCGGATAAATATCGATAATTGGATTGAATATATAAAATGTTATTTAAATTCGTAAAATTAACATTTTGGGGCACTGTTTCGGATTTCAACGAAACCAGTTTCATTGAATCCGTAATAATGAATTATAATATGTCTTCGAATTTCATGGTGATCATACATATCGTTTGGTCATGCAAGTCCGAAATGTGTAGAAATTAATTTTGAAAATTTATAGTATAATTGGGTTTGAAAAGCTATCTTCTGTATATGATCGAATTAAGTCTTTAGACTAGTTTCATTGTGTTCGGAATAGGAGTATAACGTATGGAACGTCAGACGACACTTCTCGTTTGAAGTTCAATATTTTTGGATATGCATTGTCGAATATTATCGAGTAAAATAAATATGTACTCTATTTTATATGTCCATACCCTATCAACTCAACCAATACTTCAACACGTTCCCCACACCTTCACACTTCTATGCCATACTCCACTTCTCTATATATATACTTACCTGTAGAACGAAAATGGGAATTTTTCCCATTTCAAAAATCCAAAACAAATTCACTTCTCCACTGTATATAATTGATTCGTTAGTTTCGTACGCTCGAGAGCTACATCTCCATGTGCTCAAAATCTCACGCGTTGTTGTTTCGGGGTTGTCGATTCAGGGCAGTGGAGCTAGGATTTGTTTTATTTGGAGTTTTAGGCACCGTTAGGTGAATTGATGTGTGGATTCGGGTTGGTCAAAGGATTGTGCATCGTTGCCACATTTTGGTGTTGGGTGGTTCATGTATGGAGGTCGCAACAGTAGCAGTGACGAGGGCAAGAGGAGCAGGTTGCGCTTTGGCAGAGGACGGAAGGCGTGGGTAACAGAGTTTGGGCGAGTCGAGCTCGGGTGGAGCAACACGTTGGCAAAGACTGATTGGAGAAGCGTTGAGTATTTCTCCGTATCACTACTGTAACAACCCGATATTTTCGTCAATTTTCAAATTGAAGTTTTTAAAATTTAAATTACAAATGGTTATAAAGTTTGAGGGGCTTTGATTTTTTTTAATAGTGGTTCATTTGTTTTGGTTTCGGTCCAAACTTTGGTTTTCGGTAGTTTGTTGATAAACGTTCGATCTCTGTAGTGTTTACTTGGTTTTCCATAGCGTACCTGTGAATTAAGAACAATGCTATCAGAAAGTGTGAATAATTATTATAACAATCAAATTGCACTTACTATTAAACAAACAAGCTAAACCCTTAACTAAATTATTTATTAAATATAAACCAGCCCAACCAAACTGCCTCTCCCATTTCAGCCCAAAGTATTAAATTATAAAACTTAATCAAATCGCAACTCATTTCTCAGCCCAGCCCACTATCTCCCTTTACCTTTTCTTCGACTTAAACCCATCCCCCTTTTTTAATTCATTTTTCTTATTCGTTCGTTTGCTAACCTAAAACCACCGAAACAAAAGAAAATGGCGGCCTCTCTTTGTCGATTTAGGGCTTCGGCTTCTTTCTGGAATTAGGGTTTCGATTTCCGATGGTTGCTCGTCTCGCGTGGCTGCTGCGGTGTGCTTGGCTTCAATTCGTCGACTAGGTGAGTTCACTCACATCTAATTCATCTCGTGTTCGACCGTTTAGATTTGTTGAATGATTTGTCAATTGAAGCTCATTACGATGATGATTCTCTTGGGTTGAATTTATATGGTTCGTACTCCAATTTTTCGTTCGTTTGAATATTTTTGAATTCGTCAAGTCGTTTCTCTGGCCGTTGGTTTTCTTTTGGATGATTGAGATTTTTCCTCGACTAATTCATGTGCGTATATATATGATAAAGCCTTGGTTGACACGATTTTGATTTGGTGCCGTTTTGATTTTTGCTTGATGGTTACGGCATTAAAACTTTCCTCTTTCTTTGATTCGTTTGACTTCGAGTAAATACTGGTATTTTGAACTCGGTCGATTTATCATTCTTTCTCGTGAATTTCTGGGTGGGCTTCACTGTATACTATTTGCATCTCTGGACTTTGAATTTTTGCATTCGTGAATCTTGAAACTTACTTCTTTGTTACTTCATATATTCATCAATGTTGGCATGGCTGTTCTCTTGAGATTGAAGTTGTTGTTAACGGCCTTGATTGATCTGCATTCATATATGTCTGAAGCTTATTGGTTCGATTCCAGTATATTTTTGTTTTACTGTCCTGTACATGTTGTAACTAGACTTGTTCTTTTTGCTACCTGTACTCGAGCTCTTTGCATTTTTGATGCTCTTTGTGTTGCAGTGCTTCATTTCTGGTGACATGTGCATTTGTCTTTGCACTTGCCTACCGTTGCCTTCATTGTTGCTAGTAGCATTGCTTTGTTCAGCTGCACTTGTAGTCTTTGTGCTTCATTGTTGCCAGTTGCAATCATTTTTGCCTGTGCATTCATTATAGTCTTGTTGCCTCTGTTACATGTTGCAGCTGACTTGTTCCATGCATTACTGTATATTCATACTGTTGGCATTCATATGTTTACAAGTACATTTCATATACTTGAAGCCATTCATGCAAAATTCTGTAGCCTTCTTCTGGTTCATTTCTTTTTGGAACCATTGCTTTGGGACTCTTTTCCAACTAGTGTCCCCTGTTGCATTTCTGTGCACCATTTCTGTGCACCCTCTCTGTTGCACCATTTTGCTCTGTGCATCCTACTGCATATGTACATTTGTTGATGTTGCCACTTCATTTCAGTGTGCATTAGACCTGAACTTGTTAGTCGAGTTTGCTTTCTGCATAATATGTTGACTTTGTTCTCGAGTATGATACTTGCATTTGTATCATGCTGTCTCTTGTGCCATTTACTTGGTGTCGTTCTATGTTGCACCCCAGTTTCATTTTATTCATGTGCAACTAGTAGTGTACGTCCATTGTGTACATATGGGTACATCATCACTATAGTGGCAAGGCAGTGCACGCAAGCGTGAACTGCAGCCACACGGTATGGTTTTGTGATATTCTATTTGTTTTGACTTATGGATCTTTTTGCGTATTCCGTATTCTGTAGTGGCGAGGCAGTGCACGCGTGCGTGTACTGCAGCCCTACTTGAATTAATATTTTAATTGATATTTCAATGGTTTGAACTGTTTTGTTCATTTTAATTCTGTAACGACCCGCTATTTTGGACCATTCAAATCGACAATAGAACCGTATATGTCCGACTTGAATAATTCAAAATACCGAATTGTTAATAAAAATTTTGCAAAACTTAAAATGTACAGTAAATAAATCAATCACAAATCACAGACACAGAGTAATATAATGCAGCGGAATAGATACAGAAATAGTAGTTCATGAAGCTACTATATACCTCAGAGTTAGAAATAAAATACAACCGAATAATTCAAATGCAGTGAAGTCTCCGATGCCACAGATGACTTCTCTGAACCAATCAACTGGATGACTGAAGGGATAGATAGCTGGATCTTCAAGCAAAGCTCCAACTTCGAAGGTGAGTCTCAAATGCTGTATCACTCAGTCTGACCCGAGCGTAAAGCAAAACACAAAACACTCGAGTCAGGATTAACATTCTTATATCAATAAATTCAACTCAAATGAAATATCAACTCAAATACCATATAACTTAAAGGATGTTTGGGATGTTCATCCTCTAAGGGTCCATAGAACTATCTACGAGGTAGAAATATATACTGTTACCCCGTGGTCATTCACTTAATTTATATTTCGACCCAAATATCAATTTCACTTCAAAAATCATATTCCCAAACTAGTATCCATATGTTAAGTAATGTATACGGTAAAGTATTTTCAACTTCCTTATCTTAACAAATCGTTCACATCAACCTGACCTTCCCATTTTAATTCAAACTCAATTTATCAATTTAAACCTTCCTAAAATAACCACTTTAATTTTTATAAACCTCAAATCTGGATTTTGATATCCCAATTTCCCTTTTTATTTCAATATGTTTCCATACTTTAAGTATTTAACATTTCAACTAAATTTTTCCCAATCTAGTCTTCTAACTACGAATTTCACAATTTAGTTCAACTAAATTTTCACTTAATTCAATTTATTATCTACATAACAAATTCTACTATCTTGGTTCCAAATACATATCCAAATCTCTAAACCATTTAATTCCACTATAGTTCATAGCTTAAATATAGCAATTTAAGTTTATCGGTTTCATATAGATTCTCGATTTTTACATCATTATTATTCAGTCTCGAATCTTTCCTTATTTGATTCAATATCATTTTAGTGACCTTAAATTACATTTTCTCAATATTCCTTAAATTTTATTAAACGTGAAATACCACATTCGATAAATTTCAAATTGATTTAAATAAATAAATCCTTATCTAAAAACCATTTAAAAATAACCCAAATTTATCTCCCAGTCTTAATTGTTCAATATTATTTCAAAACTATTCGAGATAAAATTTACATAAATTTTTATCAAAATTTATGTATTTAATCAAATCTTGATTAAACTAGATATACTTAACTCTATATTTATCATTACCCCTTATATGTATTTAAGCATTTACATTTAATAAGACCATATGTCTCTTATCATAGGGTTCAAGTGTTACGGATATTATCATTTCTATCCGTACACAAAATGTATACGGGTGAATAGCATTTCAACCCGTAATCCCAAATTTATTTAAATGAAAACCGCTTGGGTCTATCATTTCAACCCATTACAATTTAAAAATCAAACATAACAAAGGGAACTTGCAGTGTGATGACGGGGATGGTGTCAAAGTAAGTAAACAAACAATAACAACAATCAACAACCATTCAATAACTTAATCAAATAACCCCGAAATAATCGTATTAATTCGCATTGTTACTTGTATAATTATTTCTAGAATCTACACTATCATTTCATGTAGATTACAGATTATTACATTTCAGTTTTCACTTGTCGTTCCATTTCAATTTCAGTTTAATATTACAACAGTTAATCCAAACTACGTTCAAAGCTTTAAAGTATAACTTATCAATTTCTACGACAATTAATGGGTCAAATAAACTAATCAAATTTACATATGGCGGGGTCAGGTTTAATCAATCAAGGTCCATCGTATATAATCCGTTTTACTTTGTAAACTATACCACCTCAAATCTTACTAGCAAACTAGTTATCACTTAACAATAGTAATTAACATCCAATTTAAACGACAATCAATCAATCAGTCAATTTTCAACCAATCTGTATTATTATCACATAAATAATTTAACCGATAATGGTGTCAGGTGTCATAGGTGAAAAGATACAGATGATAGCAGTCGTAACAGTAAAACAACTAACAGCAGCATATTTCAATTGACGTTTCAATTGAATCAAATTTAATAAATAAAAGAACGTTAATCGTGAGTGATTGCTCACCTTTCAAGGCTAGAGAATATAGAAGGAGACATGGATACGCACACTGATACAGACACTGAAACTAAATTTCAAATCCAAGCAAAGCAAAATCGGCACGAATTCGATCAAAGCTGATTGGCTCGAATTTGATGAAACGGATCAGATCAGAACTGAAACGATGAAGATAAATGGTATAAGCGAACTTTTATAATTCATGCACTGAACAAATCTGATATGCAGACACGACCTAAATACTTAATAACTTAAGGACATATCCTATAAAATGTAAGTCAATGTATATACACAAATACACTTACAGTAACCTAACTTATTATAACATCAACCATATTATATTACTTATTGTTATACCATATATGAACTAACAGCCGATACTCACACACATAAACTAACTCTCTTTTTTCT
Organism: Allium cepa; assembly: GCA_030765085.1. Lineage (NCBI taxonomy): Eukaryota > Viridiplantae > Streptophyta > Magnoliopsida > Asparagales > Amaryllidaceae > Allium > Allium cepa. Next base: position 569,869,951 of record CM060937.1, on the reverse strand, counting down.
TTTTTTCTTTTCGCGAACGTATGCAACATCTGTATAAGCGAAATAAGCCTTTGAAAAACCAATGTAAACTTAGTTTATAAAATATGTATTTATACAAAATACTTACAATTTTAAAAATACTTACATTTTTAAAAATACTTACATACGTAAATAACATATTTATAAAACAAAACTATATAACAACTTATAAAATAATCCATAAAATTTTGTTATTATAATGCACTGCAAGTCTGTACTCCACCTATATGAACATACTTAAATTATATGCGTACTAACAAAATAGACACAGACTTCTTCAAATGAACACATGCACTGTCCTTTCCTCCATTTTTTTTTTTAAAAAACTGTGACATATATAAACGGCAAAACAATATATTATAATAAATAAATCACCTTTACTAACCATGCGTATAAACATACCATACCACTTTTAAAATTTTATATGTGTAAATAAAGTTATATATATATATAACTTAACTTATACATCTTAAAACCTATAAATTACGTGAACATCAACATGTATAAAATTTAATCAGAACGAGAATTTACTACAAAAAAAAATCTATATAAAATACCACTTTAAAAATATAACAGCTGTGCGTATATGTATAATGTATACTTTAAAACTTACATAGACTGCCACTATACCCATAACTACATACAAAACATACTGTACATCTCATAAAGCTCATATACATATACTTTTGTCTATAACTAACATATATATATATATATATCTTTGAAAGAAAAACAATTTGATACTTTAAAATTATTTAAGTAAAATATGCAAACAATTTACTACACAAATATATGCAGACATTCTATACTCATATATATAAGACTAACGTGACCTAAACCCAAACTAATCATATATTATCCTAACTAAGCACGCATACGTTCAAACAATTGCATTTGAAAAAATATGCATACAAATACAGGTGGCTACTCACCAGTTGAAGTGGGAGATGCAGTGGTACACGAGGCGGAGGTGAGAGTGCGGAGGTGATGAACGAGAGAGGATAGAGGGATGGAAGGCGGCTGCTGCCTGTTATTTTATGCGTTTCTTGTGTGTGTGTTTTTTTTTATGGAGTAGGAGAAGAACAGATCTGAGAGGCTTCAGGTAAGGGAAAAAAATATGTTTATAGAATGAAGAAAGAAAGTAGGAATGTAGAGATGCTGTGATATTTTTTTTTTTTTTTGGCAGAAGTCTTTAAAATCATGATGGAAGAAAGAAATTAAGGAGAGAAAAGTGCAGCTTAACAAATTATATAAGAAACATAGTGAAACGTACATAAGTAAATGTCCTGTAGTGGTGTAAAGTAACGCACTAAAATTAAGGGATTAGAAACTTGGGAAAGAAGGAAGAATGCATGTCTAAGCTTTTATAAGTATATTAAAGAAGGAAAAGGCAGAGTAAACGTACCATACGAATAAAGTGAAAAGATGGAATTTGTAACCGTTGCCCATTGATTTAGCAAAACTCATTAAAGCAATTGATAATAGGTGCGCGTTTAAATTTTGAAACGCCAAAAGAAATCAAATGGTAAGGAATTTATATAACAGTACATTATACGTTTTTTTTTCACCCCATAAGAAGGCTGAACGCACATCACTTGAAATGGAAAGGCAAAAGTAAAGCGCGATGATTCAGGAAGTAACATAAGGAATAAAATATCAACGGTCAAAAGTTATGATTTAGCTGAAAATTTCAAGTAATAAATTTATTGAGTAGCACGTTTCAATTTGAGCAAGAATAAGTATGAAATGGAAGTAGCAATAGAAAAATGGAAGTGAAACGTATTCACTTTTTGCCTTATATAAAATATTATATAAAGTAGATAAAAGGAAATTTCCACGTTCGAATCATTAAAGCGATAAATATTTGTATCGGCCAACACGTGAATCCAGGAAAAAATAAAATAAAGGTAAGCTATTTATTGTTCTGCAACCGATAAAATTTTGAACAGTAAGAAAATAAAGCAATAGTCACAGTGGAGTCCCTTGATTTTGTGCAAATGAAATTTATTAAAGCAATTGAAATTTAACGATAGAAAAGTCACTGCTATGCACTGATTCAGAAATCAATTCATAGCTTGAATTTAATAGAATTACCAAATAAATAAACTTGCATAAAATTAATTGAAAATTTACCATTTGATATATTTAATTATACGTAATCCAAATAATAAAACTTTATTTTAAAATATTATTATTAAAATTTCTCAAAAATCCAATTTAATACGTCCTAAAACCAATTAAAAATTATTAAAATTTTATGGGTCGTTACAAATTCAGTATTCTGAATTGCATTCTGATTTGGTTTAATTACTGTCGTCTATTCATTATTTAATTATTATTGCTTCTGTGCACTAATAACTGAGTTTGAATTAGACTGACCCGAGTATTATTTTCTTTTGAATTTAATACTCGGGTCAGACCGAGTATTTCAGGTTGTAGATATTCTGCTTTGGGTTGCTGCTAGAGCTATGAAGTTCTTTCATATCTTTTGGAGTAGTCGTCGTTATTTGTAGTAATCTGTATGATTGTATAGGAAGATATGTATTCATGTATATCATATACGTTAATGTACTTGTATATGTAACTTCCTGAGTCGACTGTTGTAGTTGTATCATATGTACCGTGTGAATGTATTGTAACTGACATCAGTTATTATATATATATGAGACTTTCTGTTTCATCTGTGTTCCGCATTTATATTATCTGTGTTGTTATTTTATATTTAATGTTCTAAACTATTATGAACCATCGTAGTTCGTTTTACACTGGAATTGGGGTATTTCGATGGGAGAAAATAAACCAGAGATGAAAAATGAAAGAATATATATATCACTCCTATCGAGATAACCAATACTAGTGTAAGGCCAACTATTGATGGCCGCTCCTCAACAGCCTTATTCTCCGTGCTAGTTGACAGCACTACACCGTAGTGTTCTTGGCTAGCGTGGGTATAGAGGTGGGGCGTCACAGCTTGGTATCAGAGCCTGGGGTTTAGAACAAATATAAAACATAACTTAGATAGTACATGTGTTACAACTATTTGTCGATGTTTTATTTCACATCTTTGTCTTAAGATCATCTTTGATTGTTAGGAATGAATTCCTAACGCTTATTCGTGAGTATTGCTGCTATTCTCTGTCGCACTTGCTTACTTGAGTTTACACTTCTAAGTATCAGAGTATATATGCTCTACCTAGTTGCATATTGCTGCAACTAGTACCCACTTCGATTTGAACTTGCATTGTTTATTCGAACTACTATATATAGGCATTCTTATCCCTGATTCGTGTACTTAATGCAGTCTCCATACAATTGGGTTTTGGATATCAATCTTTGAGACAAATTGCATTCCAATTGTCGCTCTGTCTGTTTATCCATGGTTTGTTGGTTTTCATGTGTCTCTCTCTGATAGTTTTAAAATTTCTTTGGTACAAAAGAAATTGTCTTGGACTTTGCCTGGTCGATATCGACGTTGACTTGACTTTTACTTTTGTTAAAGTCATTCAAGCATTTATGCTCGTTCTGCTTTGTTTTTCCAATTGTTGATCGGTTCTTCTTTTCCGGTTAGTTGTTATCACCTTTGTCGACTTTGATAACTTCTATTTCAGGAATTTTAGGTATTCCTACTTTGATGGATTTGGAATCGAATTCTTTGTATTTTATTCACGTCTTCGTATGTGAATTCTTGTGATTGATTGTTTCTACAATCATTTTTGTGATTTGTCACTTTAAGAATATAAAGGTTTCAATACTAGTAGTAAATATCAAAAACTCTTTTATCAAAATGTTTTCAACTCTATTTTCAATACCAAACTCATTTTTGAAACTGTTTTTCAATCTATTAGTATATACAAATCTTTATTTCACTCGTATGAGAAATCTAATTAAACGACTTAGTAAAACGAGTGGTATATAACGCTTGCGTTTACTTCGCCGGTTAATTCTTGGACTTATTCGATTGAATCTCTTGTGACAAATTTTATTAGTGAAGATTTACAGTTTGTTCGTAAATATTTAAGTTAAGCAAGTGGTTATGGGACATGAAGCTAAACTTTTATATTTACTAGCTTAGTGTAATTGACACTTCTCGTTGATCATGACGATCATTTTTACGGTTAGACTAGGCCTCATCGGTGTGATTTCGTGTCACACATATCTCTTGGGCTTTGAGGATTGTCTAGACACCACTTGTGTGATTTCATTCACACATACTTTTCTTTTGATTGTGAGGTTAGACTAGACACCACTTGTGTGATTCCACTCACACATACCTCTTTTGATTTTTTGGTTAGTCTGGACCTCAATCTGTGTGATTTCGACTCACACATGTGGGGTAGCGCCCCACGGTCTTCGGGCCATTCGTGTGTCAAAATTAATGGCTTGCAACCATGAGATAGCGTCTCGCTTTGCGTTGCACGTGTTGATGATTTTTCATGCTCGCGGGTAGGTGAGATTCCGTGCTCCCGTTCTCGCTTTGCGTTGCACGTGTTGATGATTTTTCATGCTCGCGTGTAGGTGAGATTCCGTGCTCCCGTTCTCGCTTTGCGTTGCCCGTGTTGGTGATTTTCATGCTCACGTGTAGGTGAGATTCTATGCTCCCGTTCTCGCTTTGCGTTGCCCGTGTTGGTGATTTTCATGCTCACGTGTAGGTGAGATTCTGTGCTCCCGTTCTCGCTTTGCATTGCACGTGTTGGTGATTTTCATGCTCATGTGTAGGTGAGATTCCGTGCTCCCGTTCTCGCTTTGCGTTGCACGTGTTGATGTTTTTTCATGCTCGCAGGTAGGTGAGATTCCGTGCTCCCGTTCTCGCTTTGCGTTGCACGTGTTGATGATTTTTCATGCTCGCGTGTAGGTGAGATTCCGTGCTCCCGTTCTCGCTTTGCGTTGCCCGTGTTGGTGATTTTCATGCTCACGTGTAGGTGAGATTCTGTGCTCCCGTTCTCGCTTTGCGTTACATGTGTTGATGAATTTTCATGCTCGCGTGTTGGTGAGTTTCCATACTCTCCTTTGAGTTTTCATACTCTATTCGAGTTTCCATACTCCGTTTGAGTTTTCATACTCTCCTTCGAGTTTCCATACTCCGTTTGAGTTTTCATACTCTCCTTCGAGTTTTCATACTCGCGTTCGAGTTTTCATACTCCGGTACGAGTTTTCATACTCTCATCTTGTGATTTCTGGATTTCTTGCGTAGATTCCTAGAATTTGTGCTTCACCAATTTTCGTAATCTCAATTGATAAGTTTTATCAATTTTTGTGCATTGGTGAACTCGTGTGTTATTGACTTGTTATGAATACAAGTTTAGGGTATGATATCCCTTTCTATCTTTGAGAAGATTCTTGTGACACTTTGGATGAATAAAAATCCACTTATCGAAGTTGCTTCTGATGTCGTTGTTTTAATCACGTGTTTTAAAAGTTGTTTCAAAATATAAATCAAAATTATTTTCAAAATTTTTACACTTTACGCTTTCAAAAGAATGAGGAAGCGATTTAAACGTTTCAGAAAAATCGAGGACTATGACCCCTTTATTTTACTGATTCGCTTAATTCCGGACTTGTCCGTTTGAGAACGTAAAATGTTATTTATTTATAATACACAATTTTGCACTTTCAAGGAAACGATGAAGTGAATTAAAACGATTTAGTAAAACTCGTGGTTATGGGTCATGTGTGTTTGCTATTTCGGTTAATTTCGGACTCGTTAATTGAAAATTTTGTGATTTGAAATTTGATTACCGTTGTGGTAATTTCTGATTATCGTTTTGATAATTGGATGTTTATGATTTCTGATTTATCGTTTTTGATAATCAGATATTTATTGTTTCTAATTATCGTTTGTGATAATTAGATATTTGTGGTTTAATTATCGTTTGTGATAATTAAACATTTGTGATTTGAGATTTGATTATCAATTGTGATAATTAAGTAATCGTTGATTCGTGATTTCTGATTTATCGTTTTTGATAATCAGATATTTGAGATCTAATTATCGTTTGTGATAATTAGATATTTGTGATTTGATTATCAATTGTGATAATTAAATATTTGTGATTTAAGATTGATTTTCGATTTTTATAATCGAATACTTGTTGATTTGATTATCGTTTTTGATAATCGAATATTTGTGATTAGAGATTTCTGAATTATCTATTGATAATTAGATTTTGTTGATAATTTGTGAATTTCTTTTATGAAATTAAAAGATTTCTTTGGCGTTTATATTGTACTACGCCGGTGTACCGACTCAATTTTCTGCTATTCATGATGTTTTCCACGTCTTCCAATTACGGAAATGCCTTAGGGATTTCCAATTTCTATTCTTGAGCAATCTTATATTCACATCATTGCTTCGGGGGTGTAGCACTTTCGAAATATAGATGTTTCTCTTGTTGAGATTCTCAATGGTTCTCAAATTCTATGGATTTCTCTTAGGAATCCAAAGAATTCATCGAGCAAACATGTTCAGGCTTTCTCTTTCATGCTCTATATGGTGAACTTTCTATTTCTAACTTCTTTATCGTATGATGATGTTCTTTATGGTTGTTACCATTTGTCCATTTGTTCCTTAAGATTGCGAGGACGCAATTTCTTTAAGGAGGGTAGTCTGTAACAACCCGATATTTTCGTCAATTTTCAAATTGAAGTTTTTAAAATTTAAATTACAAATGGTTATAAAGTTTGAGGGGCTTTGATTTTTTTTAATAGTGGTTCATTTGTTTTGGTTTCGGTCCAAACTTTGGTTTTCGGTAGTTTGTTGATAAACGTTCGATCTCTGTAGTGTTTACTTGGTTTTCCATAGCGTACCTGTGAATTAAGAACAATGCTATCAGAAAGTGTGAATAATTATTATAACAATCAAATTGCACTTACTATTAAACAAACAAGCTAAACCCTTAACTAAATTATTTATTAAATATAAACCAGCCCAACCAAACTGCCTCTCCCATTTCAGCCCAAAGTATTAAATTATAAAACTTAATCAAATCGCAACTCATTTCTCAGCCTAGCCCACTATCTCCCTTTACCTTTTCTTCGACTTAAACCCATCCCCCTTTTTTAATTCATTTTTCTTATTCGTTCGTTTGCTAACCTAAAACCACCGAAACAAAAGAAAATGGCGGCCTCTCTTTGTCGATTTAGGGCTTCGGCTTCTTTCTGGAATTAGGGTTTCGATTTCCGATGGTTGCTCGTCTCGCGTGGCTGCTGCGGTGTGCTTGGCTTCAATTCGTCGACTAGGTGAGTTCACTCACATCTAATTCATCTCGTGTTCGACCGTTTAGATTTGTTGAATGATTTGTCAATTGAAGCTCATTACGATGATGATTCTCTTGGGTTGAATTTATATGGTTCGTACTCCAATTTTTCGTTCGTCTGAATATTTTTGAATTCGTCAAGTCGTTTCTCTGGCCGTTGGTTTTCGTTTGGATGATTGAGATTTTTCCTCGACTAATTCATGTGCGTATATATATGATAAAGCCTTGGTTGACACGATTTTGATTTGGTGCCGTTTTGATTTTTGCTTGATGGTTACGGCATTAAAACTTTCCTCTTTCTTTGATTCGTTTGACTTCGAGTAAATACTGGTATTTTGAACTCGGTCGATTTATCATTCTTTCTCGTGAATTTCTGGGTGGGCTTCACTGTATACTATTTGCATCTCTGGACTTTGAATTTTTGCATTCGTGAATCTTGAAACTTACTTCTTTGTTACTTCATATATTCATCAATGTTGGCATGGCTGTTCTCTTGAGATTGAAGTTGTTGTTAACGGCCTTGATTGATCTGCATTCATATATGTCTGAAGCTTATTGGTTCGATTCCAGTATATTTTTGTTTTACTGTCCTGTACATGTTGTAACTAGACTTGTTCTTTTTGCTACCTGTACTCGAGCTCTTTGCATTTTTGATGCTCTTTGTGTTGCAGTGCTTCATTTCTGGTGACATGTGCATTTGTCTTTGCACTTGCCTACCGTTGCCTTCATTGTTGCTAGTAGCATTGCTTTGTTCAGCTGCACTTGTAGTCTTTGTGCTTCATTGTTGCCAGTTGCAATCATTTTTGCCTGTGCATTCATTATAGTCTTGTTGCCTCTGTTACATGTTGCAGCTGACTTGTTCCATGCATTACTGTATATTCATACTGTTGGCATTCATATGTTTACAAGTACATTTCATATACTTGAAGCCATTCATGCAAAATTCTGTAGCCTTCTTCTGGTTCATTTCTTTTTGGAACCATTGCTTTGGGACTCTTTTCCAACTAGTGTCCCCTGTTGCATTTCTGTGCACCCTCTCTGTTGCACCATTTTGCTCTGTGCATCCTACTGCATATGTACATTTGTTGATGTTGCCACTTCATTTCAGTGTGCATTAGACCTGAACTTGTTAGTCGAGTTTGCTTTCTGCATAATATGTTGACTTTGTTCTCGAGTATGATACTTGCATTTGTATCATGCTGTCTCTTGTGCCATTTACTTGGTGTCGTTCTATGTTGCACCCCAGTTTCATTTTATTCATGTGCAACTAGTAGTGTACGTCCATTGTGTACATATGGGTACATCATCACTATAGTGGCAAGGCAGTGCACGCAAGCGTGAACTGCAGCCACACGGTATGGTTTTGTGATATTCTATTTGTTTTGACTTATGGATCTTTTTGCGTATTCCGTATTCTGTAGTGGCGAGGCAGTGCACGCGTGCGTGTACTGTAGCCCTACTTGAATTAATATTTTAATTGATATTTCAATGGTTTGAACTGTTTTGTTCATTTTAATTCAGTATTCTGAATTGCATTCTGATTTGGTTTAATTACTGTCGTCTATTCATTATTTAATTATTATTGCTTCTGTGCACTAATAACTGAGTTTGAATTAGACTGACCCGAGTATTATTTTCTTTTGAATTTAATACTCGGGTCAGACCGAGTATTTCAGGTTGTAGATATTCTGCTTTGGGTTGCTGCTAGAGCTATGAAGTTCTTTCATATCTTTTGGAGTAGTCGTCGTTATTTGTAGTAATCTGTATGATTGTATAGGAAGATATGTATTCATGTATATCATATACGTTAATGTACTTGTATATGTAACTTCCTGAGTCGACTGTTGTAGTTGTATCATATGTACCGTGTGAATGTATTGTAACTGACATCAGTTATTATATATATATGAGACTTTCTGTTTCATCTGTGTTCCGCATTTATATTATCTGTGTTGTTATTTTATATTTAATGTTCTAAACTATTATGAACCATCGTAGTTCGTTTTACACTGGAATTGGGGTATTTCGATGGGAGAAAATAAACCAGAGATGAAAAATGAAAGAATATATATATCACTCCTATCGAGATAACCAATACTAGTGTAAGGCCAACTATTGATGGCCGCTCCTCAACAGCCTTATTCTCCGTGCTAGTTGACAACACTACACCGTAGTGTTCTTGGCTAGCGTGGGTATAGAGGTGGGGCGTCACAACTACAATTGTGTATGACCATGATTGGGTTGTTGCGTTTCACTATGCACGGTTGATAAGGAGGACGGAGAAGATTGTTAATTTGGGTTAAGTAAAGTAATCAGTGTTATTTGTTTATTAAATTAAATTAAAATCTTATAAATCGAATAACTTTTGCATACGAGGTCGGATTCAAACGTCGTTTTGTACGCTGGACTCGTAGCGATGATGGCTACGCAATGGAGTTAGTTAGGTAGGATTCGGAGCTTGTTTGAGTCTATTATAAAATCGAACAACCGTACGGTTTTAGTCCAAATCGGAATGCTTCGGTGGAAATTGGTATCATATCTATGTCATATCTATGATGCTATAAATTATTAATGATTGCTTAGATGTGAGTTAAATTGTTTGATTGATTGTTTGGTTGAATTTTCAATTGGAAAATGCATGACATGTTAATTTGATTGTTATGAACTCATATGATTATATATATTATCCATAACCATTGTTTTTCGAAAAAAAATTATAGAGGGACCTAAGAGGTTTATCACCAATAATTATATGTTTAAATCCTTTTGATGTTATATTGATGTTTAATTGAAATAAATCTTGATATTCAATTTAAATTGTTTAAATGTCGTCATAGCGATTTTCGCTATACTGTCGGTTATCGACTTTCATTCTCAAAACCCTATCATATGTTTTTGAACTCGAACTTATGATTTCATTAAATAGAATTTCCAAAGTCATTAATCATTTTTTATTAATGATAATTTAAAGTAATTAATCATTTTAGCTAATGATTTTGAAATTAATTAACGAATTTAATTAATGATGTTTAAAATTGGTTTATCTTTTGATTTAAATGAGACTGGATTTAATTAATCATTTTAACTAATGATTATTTGAGTTTAATTAATTATTTTAATTAATGATATTTAAAATTAATAATAATTTTGATCAATGATATTCAAAAGTAATCAATCATTTTAATTAATGATATTTGATTTCAATAAATCATCTTTATTTCTAATATTTGAATGTAACTAATCATTTTAATTAACGATTTTTGAAATTTATTAATCTATTTGATGAATGAGATTTGAATTTAATTAAGTCACTTTAATTATCGATTTTGAACTTTAATTAATCATTTAATTAATGATTGTTTTAAATTTAATTAATTGTTTTAAATTTAATTAATTGTTTTAACTAATGATTCTTGAAGTTTAGTTAATCATTTTAATTAATAATGGTTTATAGTTAATCAATCATGTTAACAAATGATGTTTTAATTTATAATTTTAGCCAATGATGTTTGAACTTAATTAATCTGATTAATTAACAACTATTGGAACTTAATTAATTGTTTTGATTATTAGCATTCAAAAATTATTCAATCGTTTTAATTGATGATGGTTGAGATTAATCTTTCATTCTAATTAATGATTCTTTGGATTTAATAAACCTTTTTGATTAATGATATTTAAAGTTAACAAATTGATTTAATAAAAAGTGATTAAAGTAAATTAAATAATTTAATAAAAGTGTTTTAAGTTAATATACTTATTTAGTGTTTTTAAAGTTAATAAACTTATTTAATAAAGATTTTAAAGTTAATTTACCGATGATATAAAAGTGTTTGGTAATAATTAACTATTTTATTAGAGATAATGGATTTTTTATTTAAAAGAGATTACAAATAGGACTGGTTTTCTTTAGGGATAATTAATATTGTTTTAAATTTAAAAGTATTTATATTGTTTTATTATATCTTGGGATAATAAATATTGTTTTAAAAATAATGGTTTATATATGAGAAAATCCTTTTAAAAGGAATTATTTATAATAAAGCTAAGTGTAAGTTGTTTGGGGTTTATAATAAATAATGTTTTAATGACATTTGTTTTTTACCCATGTTTAATAAACTTAGTATTATAAAACTTGTCTTTTGAGAACCCTTTAAAAGGTATTTCTAAAAGTGTTTTACCAATATTGTAATATGGAAATCAAGCATAAGTCCAGTTTTTAGAAAAGTTCGATTCGGTTATGGAAAAGTAATTCCGTAAACGATATCGCTTATATAGAAAGGACCCAATCATAGTTTTAACGCTAATCATTAAGGCTTGGACTTGTTTCTATCTTAAAGGTTAAAAATATCGTCAAGGCAATGCCCAGAGGTAACACTACCTCAACTTGATTGGCTTTATTTTCGATCAAAGGATATCACTTTTTTGGAATCGACGAGTAGTGTTGGATATATAATATTTAATTTCCATATACGATCATTTTAATTATCTCCAATAGACGATTTATTAATTATCGAATTCAGCTTTCTTCATGGTGTATCGTTACCTTAAAAACGATTTGCTGCTTTGAGCTTTGTTATCCTTTGTTGGAAATGAGTATCGTCATCTTAATAATGATTTGCTGCTCTGAGCTTTGTTATCCTTTGTTGGAAATAACTAAATCAAAGCGCGTGTTTTTTGGTGCCAAGTTATGTGGGGTTGCTTCCATTAGGGTATTTTCACATCCCATCTTGATTTTAGTGTACGGTCACCTTAAAACGGTTAAGATTTGGACGTGAAATATTTGGATACTCGGTAAGGTTTGGCGGGGTTCGGCTTGGAGTTTGTAGGGTTTTCAAGTATATTTCTAGAGGTGTACTTCTTTTAAGGGGAAGTACCCTATTAGTTGTTTGTAGGGAATTTTCTTTTCCTTATTTGATTCAAACCTTTGAATCTGTTTTTCTTTTATTTCAATGGGAAGAGTCAACCCCTCTTCGCAGCGTTTGATTATTGGTTTTTATCCATTCTATCCAGTTTGGACTGTTACCTTATTTTTTCCATTCTATCAACTTTGGATTTTGCTTGGATTATTTTCATTCTTTCAAGTTTAGTTTTTAATACTATTTATGCCCATTCTTATTTCGATTTTTTCTTGATGTTTATCCATACTCTTGCCTTTATGGATGTTGTCCTTATGAGGTGTAAACCCATTTCGCGTTAGCGGCGTGGTCTCATAGAACATTAAAATGTTTTCCATTATTTGAGTTATCTCACGCTGGTATTTCCAGACTGATTCGAGTGTTATTTTACTATAATGCTCGGGTCAGATTGGTTATTTTTTCTAGGTTGTCTTTCATGTTACGGAGATCTTAGAGAGGAGATGTAGGATCATCTATCGTATTGTTTTATTTTTCATTGTATTACATAATATCCATATCAACAATTGTAAGGTCGGGATTTTATAACTGTTCACTAATTAGGTTTTTTTACTCCGATGTACTCTGTAGTTTAGAGTGGCAGCTTTTATTGTCCTCGTTATATTATGTGTTGTCGATTTCACTATGAGATTCTGTTTTTCTTTGTTCTATGTTCTTTTCTTTTTATTTACCCTAATAATCTGCCTTTTTTTCGATTGGATGCTCGACAATTGAACACAATGGTGGTATTCGATGTCAACTTTCGATGGTCAAAAAGGCGGGTCGTTACATCATATATGTAAATAACATCATACAAAATACAATCAAAAAGTATACCCTGCACTTATCATTCAGTTATGAACCATGTCATATATGAATTCAAGTTAAGTATACTTTATATTTATAATCAGTCATGAACCAAGTCAAGCAATCATTTCTCATCCATTCAATCATTACCCAATCTCTTATTTTAGGCTTTCATCGTTAAGTTATCATTAACTTATTTTATGATTACCTCCCTAGGCCTATCTATCACTAAATCATCTTTTCTTGAACAATATCATCTGATTAAACGGCTACTCATTCCACCAATGGGAGCCACCCTGACTGTCCTAAGAGGTTGAATGTAAGCATCTTGAATACATGCTGGCAAGCATCCTTACTAAATGTCAAGTACCCCTCTTAGTCCCTGAACTGTTGTCATTTACATTCTGATTTATTCATTTTAGTTGTAACACCACGCTGATGTTTTGGCTTCCTGCCTTAACTCCTCTTTAGAGTTTATAAATCTTTTAAGATTAAACGTTATCGTGACACCCTGCCATGGACTTTAGACTAATAATCAAGGCACCCTACAAATTTATTCAATTTGGTTATGATTCATTTCCAATGTAAATATTGCAATTCAATCATACAAACTACACTACGATTGATATATTCACCACGTAAACTATATTTTTTTCAATTTTACTGTCAAAATGATAGCCTAGGGCCTTTCACTTTATCCAATTCATGTAAATCATCAATTAGAATCATCAAATTAGTTTTTAATTCATATTTCAATTCCTAAATAAATCTATAAAGAAAATTTAACGCATATATAACAACATAACCATTTTATAGATAATCTCACTTACCTAATTCGTTTCTTTGATAAATTTTCTTACAGAACTTCCAAATTCTTTCTTTTAATTTAACTTGATTTAGCACATGTCTCCTTCTATTTGATCTGCTAAGGTTTGGGTTTGATTTCCTTCTCTTTTCTATTTGTTTTGCAATTTTATTTGGAGTTTTTGTTTTATAATTGAAGAAGGAGAAAAAGAACAAGTTATGAATTTAAGTTGGGCGTTGGTTGTAGAATGAGGAGGAATGAAGAATGGGGGTGAATTAGGGTCATAAACTTCTTTTATACATGCAAAAATCTAGAAATTCTCCCTCGGCCCACTTGGGCCAACATATTTTGCCTCAAAACGCATGATACAATAAAAAAATCCTTATCTCCTTTATTTGATGTCCATTTCTGATATTTTTATATTAATTTGGGTTAGAAAAAATCCACTTGATGCAATGGACAATCCAGATTTATCAAAATCATTCATTTATAAAAATTTAGTTTTTTCAGTTTTATGTAAAATTACCAAAATACCTTTTTAATTAAATATTTGCGTTTATTAAAAATCTGGGGTGTTACAGTTATTATCGAAAAATTCGACCTCTTCCATTCACATGGTGTCATTAGCTTTTTTAAAGAAGCTAGACAAAGATGAGGTGGGCTATTTTTGTAATTTCTTCCACATTGGACGATGCCTCTCCCCAAAACATAGAGCGACCCCAAACTGTTCTTGTCTACTTCTCTTGTACCGGCTGACCTTTTGTTAAAGTGATTGACACAAGAGCAGAGTGACTCATTCAACTTTGTCTTATGTTGCATAACTCGCTTGCCATCATAATTATGGCTCACGAGGCGAAGAAGCGAGTCTTGAAATCCATACATAACTGGGGCCATGAGTGAACACTGCCCGCTTGAAGATGTAAAAACCAACGTGAGGCTGGCTTGGTCAAAGTGGATGGAAATAGAATGCACTTTAGATTACCGATGAGTTGACCGGCTCGGGTGATGGAATTGAAAGCCAAGATTGGTCAGATGGGATAGTACTTCCACCGTGTTTTTCGAAGGAAGGTAGGACATGCCTCCAGTGAATGTATGTGTTGAAAATATCTTTGGTGAAGGGTTCTCCGTTCTCATCAGCAAACAAACCATCATCATTAGTTTTCCAGGTCTTGATCCTCTTCTGTCTTAGAGATGCCATTTCTTCTCAAAGGCCTCCTCTGCATGATGCAAGCAACATTGACCTCTTGCTGTGGAAGGACTCCTTCTATGTCTCATGGGTGAAGGAGTCAATGGCTCTTATATGACAATGGGGAACAGTAACGAACATAGGCAAGTGACCTGTTCATATTGATAAAGGGCGTCCTAGAATGCTGATTCCGCCTTTCACGGGATCTAGGCCTACAGACCTCCCTTTAGGCCCTAGAGTGGACTGAGAGCTCTC
Source organism: Allium cepa (assembly GCA_030765085.1). Lineage (NCBI taxonomy): Eukaryota > Viridiplantae > Streptophyta > Magnoliopsida > Asparagales > Amaryllidaceae > Allium > Allium cepa. The sequence goes on along the minus strand of CM060937.1, from coordinate 569,854,732 downwards.
TATGCTCATGGTTTTTTCCTTTTTCGTCATCGCTTAGACGGTCGAAGCATAGTCATGCCCCTATATTTATTGCCTAAGGCGGTTAAATGTAGAGTGTCTTTCTATGAAGAGGGGGCGACAGGCTAGCTGAACTCCTTGGTGTAATGCTGGTTCAAGTATATAAACATCATGAGAAAAGTATCACTCGTGCACGATATGCTGATCTCTTTTATGGGTGGGAGTGACCCCAACAGGGGTTTCCAGTACAACCCTCTTATGGGCATCATGCATCATGTTAAATGCGTTGGGGACAATGGGCTGGATGGGAGTTCCATCCATCGTTGTTGGGACCATCAGACTGTAGTTAACAGTGTCTTGATCGTCCACTCTGGCCCTAAGTTCATTCAAATCGCGGGCAATCAACCCAATGCTAGTCAGGCCATTGATCAAGCCTAACCACACGTCATTACTCAAGCCCGAAATGGGACTTATGGCATGGACTTTAACATCGTTTGTGTCATGATCCTTTGAGTTATTGGCTTCATTGTCACCATATTATGCAGTGTGTTTTTTGAGTATAATAGTTTGAAGAGAAGAAAAATGATGAATGTTAAGATCATTTAGGGGAAGCCCTCCTTTCACCATCAAAATATTGACTAAAAATTTAATCAACCAAGGAACTGCGATTGTGAGTTCATATTAGTAAATGTTACTTACTAATACCATATTTAAAATGGAAAAAAGAGAGAAAAAATGAACAATAAGTAAAGAAAGGCACAAGGTTTAGAGTGGTTTGATCAAAAATGATCTATGTCCACTATGGTGGTAATTTCTACTACTTTAGTGTTTTGATTACAATTGTTTATTTACAAGAGATAATAATATGTGCAATAAATGAAAGTTTCATCTTTGTACAAGTGCATTCAATATTGTATTTATAATATCCAAAATCTGGTTCGGACAGTTCAAATATGTATATCAACTTCTATGAATCCTTACGATAGTTAATGGCACTGAATGGTTCAAATGTAGGGAAACTAGGATGTCAGCTAGGCCGAATGGTCTAGATGATGGCCAGTTGGTGAATCATAGCAAATCATGTCGTTGTCAAATAGGATGACATGAGAATAAGGAGTTGTTGAACAGTGATGCCGCCACCATGTGGACAGTGAAGGATGAGAAGTGGTTACTGCATAGTGTTGCTTTGTTAAATAAACATTGTCGCATATGCCAAGGATTTTGGTGGAACAGTGCTGAGTCGTTTCCTTTTAAAGGGGTGGCTATGCACGTTTGACAGTAGACTGCCGAGCTAAGACAAAACAAGAAGCACGAGGCGTGCATGCCCTCGGATGGGTTGCAGGGCGGAGTAGACTTAGGGGCTCAAAAAGGAGAGTGGGAGAGCGTTCTTCATTATGCGGACATATACTTTTGGATGAGCAGCTGTCCTACTAAGGGAACCGGCTAGTTTGGCCGTTGTTCAGAGCCGTTAGTCTCTGAATTTCATGGTCTTTTACAGGCTGCATAGGTGTTTTCAAGGATGATGGAGCGGGCGAAGCGATGCCGAGGCAATACGAGGTGAGGCGAGCGCATTGAGAGTCCGGCGAGCCGATATGTCAATCTCTTTGCGAGAATATCGAGCAACACCATGGATCGGTACCGATCAATGATTTGCTTATTTCACCTTCATTTTTTTCATTAATTCATTACGACTTTATGGTTTAGCTTTCTTTCATGCCTCAAAGCCAAATTCCTACGGTTTTCAATGAGAACTTCAAAACTTGTGGATCGGCACTGATCGATGTACTTAGTTAAAAATTATTTGTTTTCCTTTGCAGTGCTTCGTACTCGATCATCAGTGAATTTATTAGTCATCACATTGAAGATTAATATCATTAAATTATCATTTGCGAAAACTCGTGGATTCGGTCCGAACCTACCTAATGCTGGTACATGCAACTCCATATCCAAATCCACTCTTGAAAAGATTCCATAAATAAATATGCAAGTTGCAACTTGCCATAATGCATGATCACAATAGTAAAAAATAAGGAAATATCCAAATGGCAGTTCTTAGTAAAGTCTCTCATCCATGCAGCCTCACTTTTTCTAGTATCTTACTGCCACGACACAAAACTATGCACTAGGTAACCCAACCCTTGGGCTCACTCTCCCGTGATCATATCATGCCACTTGATCCTCAGAGATCAAAAATCACATTAGAAATCCAACTTTCTATGTCGAGAAATCATTAATTAAATAACAACGATATCGTTTCAACCGCCTGTATGATGACGGGATGGTAAAGATTGGTCAGGCAAATCCTATGGCGAAATCCAAATTGGAGAATAACTTCGAGAGAAGGAAAGAGAAGGAAAAACAAAGATCCACTCGGAATTATGATGATAGTATTGCGAAGTTCCATAGGTAAGGAGATAATCTATGGCGGTGTTGTAGATTTGGGCAAACATGCTGACTTCCTTTAGTCCTTTTATTTTACTTATTTTTTATTTTTTACTATGCGTAGTTTTAGGCTTTGCTGGTTACGGTAGCTATATTATTTGTGTGTACATATGATTGGTGTGATTTTATGGCAGTTGAATTGTTAGTACAAAATCTATGAACATGGACTAATCTGTTAGTTCTAAATTTTAGATGGGTAATTAGGAGTCGATTTAGGAAATGGAACAATATCATCCTAATTCGTAGGATTTGTTACATTTTTTATTTCCCTATCTTGTGGATAATATGACTAAATACTGAAATAAGCCCCAAATGTTAGGACCATTTCTATGAAGATCAAATCAAATTACATATAACTTCTCTTACTTTGTGTGTAATTTAATATTTCCTTTTAAGCTATTGAACTATTTACTTATATGGGCATGATATATATAGTAGAGTTTTATGTATGTTTGAAGTAAACACTAAAGTTAGCCCTGAATTCTTAGGAAATTGGTATAACTGAGAAAAGAAAAGATTATTATATTCTCACGTATTTATGTTATGACGCTTCAATCTGCAGAACCAAATTGGAAAAAAGTGTATGAATTACAACAGGTATTCATCATTTATTAAGAAGATAATGCTTGTACCTTTTGTGCCAATTCTTCATTCTATATCAAAAATTCTTTCCTTTATTATATATCTAAGTTAATTTAAATAAATCGAAATGGCTGGATCTGAGATTGAGGTCAAGTCAAAAATAGGATGCTCATCAACATGACTTTGTATTAGATCTAATCAGAGACAAACCAACAAAAGGAAGCTAACTCTGTCAGAGATCAAACATATGGTATTGTAGACTATCATCTTATTCATTTGACCGCATAGTCGATCATCTTATCATTTGAATTTGCACAAATAAAAATACTCTTCGGTTTTAAAGTAAAATATGTTCTGGTTTATGACATGTGTACTGCTAAAAGCATCCAGAATTATTATTTTTGGCTACCATATGCAATGGTCACCGTAGAAATTTTCTTTATACGCTTCTAATGCCATGCACTATTTTGTTCTATCAAATATGCATCCAAATATTGTTCGGTTGTTTATCACCATACCACGTTGAACGACCATTGAAAATCAAAGTGCATGGTTGTTTATCTTCATGCAATAATGAACGGTAGTTGAAAATCAAAGATGCATAGTCGTTTATGAACGAATGAAAAAATTCAAGTTTGGTGTTGGATAATATATATAAAATAATCGATATCTATTAAAAATTTCTTGGTAGGCAAAAGCATAATTTTGTGTGTCAATAGCAACACACCTATGGAGTTCACACATACCCCATTCATTTGTATACTTACCATCAGTTTATAATATATTTTTGGGTCCAAATTTCTATTATTAGATTAGATTTGGCAGCAAGATAAAATGCAGTAATTAGGAAGTTATGTTTCTGTACTTATACAGCAACAAACATTTATTGTAATTTGCATCAAAAGGTTGAGGACATGTTATTGGAATTTGGAGAGGCATGGTTGTTTGGGGCTTGGTAAATAAAATAAAAGTGGTTCAACATGACTTCAATTTTGTGTGTAAATTTGAAGTTAACTCATTTTGGGACCAAATAAAATCTATGGTTTTGATGTTTCATACTTCAGCATTTTGCCCGTTAAGCTGCAGACTTGCTTCATATAAAACTGCAATTAACAAAATACTTTAGATGTTACTGCTTGATTTAGGCCAATAAAAATGTTCCAAATTTGCAGTCAAGGACAAATATAGCGACTATGCTGGGGATCGAACCCAGAGTCTGTGGTTTCGTAGACCAGCGCCTTATCCATTGGGCCGCAGAGTCAAACGTCCCATTTTTTGAATTTGTATAAAATGGAATACAAAATATACTTTTATATGCTTTTACACTAAAGGAGAAATATCCGTTTTCTATCATGACACCAACATATACCCGATTCACTGGTATAATTGATACTGCTTATTTTCACTTTTTAAGATGTATTTCTCTGGGTTTTTTGATACAGAATCGTATTATAAATTTGATTTTGTGATAAAATAAGATACTTAAAGCAAACACTTTAAACTCATTGAACAACAAAGTCACATATCATAGGGCGCATTCATTGTTAAGCGAATGGGAACACATAAGGAGCATTTTGAATGGGGAAAAAATGCAGAAAGTTCGATGAAAGGGATTGTGTTTTGTGCTATGAAATGGGCAACAAAAGGAGCATCAAAATGGCATCTAATGGGGTAAGTTAAGGAAGGCAAGGAGAAATGAATTGTTTAAGCTTGTCGCGTAGGGTGCGTCTGTTAGGATTGTTTCGCATGTTGCAAAGTGAAACGACGGTTAGAATTGAAATAATCCAACATCGCTAAATAACTTGAAGAAGTGTTTAAATATGAGTTGATAGACACGTAACATTGGAGATTCCTTTTGTTGCAATAAATTGTGCACCAACCCATAGGCATACGCTACATGTTGAAGATGGAAAGCTTGGTTCGACTGTCGTTACGTAACAAATGGTTTCAGAGCCGAATGTTACGAACAGGGCTATGCAGACAAACAATGCTCTCAAAGTACTCCAAAGGGGATGCGAGTCAAGGAGGAAATTGTTAGGATTATCCCGCATGTTGCAAAGAGAGCGGTTTGAAATTTAAATAGTCCAACATCGCTAAATAACTTGAAAAGGTGCCGTATAAATGTGGATTGATAGTCATATAATATCGAGAAATTCCTTTTGTTATAATAAAGCGCGTGCTAATCCATAGGCATACCCCACATGCTGAAGATGGGGAGCTTGGTCCGACCACCGTTATACAACAGCGCCAAGTATGAACAAATCAATTTTCTCACGTTCCAGCAACGAAGCAAATGGAGCTTTACCCCTTTCAGAGTGTCTGACCCCGCAAAAAGTTGACCTACCAATTAAAGTCTACTGACATCCTTATTGTTCAAATTTGTACGAAATATAATTCATAATATACTTTTATATGCTTTTACAAAAAAATGTATATGTTCTATATTATAACACCAACATATACCCGATTTACCAATATAGTGTTAAATTTTGGTGATACAAAATCACAAATAGAGGGAAATAAATATGCAAAAGAAAGAACGAAAAGATTTTGTTTCCTCTAATTAATCGACATATTTGAATATGTTTATTTCTCTCTCTAATTGGCTAATCAAATTAATTTTTGTCATCTAATGTTAACTTGGGCATTAAGTAATTGATCATATAAATAAAGACTAGAAGAGAAGTAAAATGTGACGCCCCACCTCTATACCCACGCTAGCCAAGAACACTACGGTGTAATGCTGTCAACTAGCACGGAGAATAAGGTTGTTGAGGAGCGACCATCCGTGTAATTGCTTTGCGCGAGCACCGATATGTCAGATAGAAATATAACTTTTCATCTCATTAGGAAATCCGACATGCCGACACAAACTCAAAGCTACTACACAGTGGCTATAAAGGTCTTCGGAAACAAATATAGAAATAAACATAACTCAAATCAGTCATAGATAATTCATATCACAAAGGTGGAAATAGATATGAATATAACACATGAAAGTGTACATCAGGGTATTGGTCTAACAAGATCCACAATATCAAAAAGAATAGATACAAGTGCTAGACAAAAGAATGAGTATACATCATAGAGTCTGTATCTCAAATGTATACAACAAAAACTACTAATCTAAGTAGTTAGCCAAAAGATCATATGATAACCCCAGAAGAGAAGTCAAGCAGAAGCACCTGCAACATCTCGGTCTGACCCGAGTATTATTTAAGAAGAAAATAATAATCGGATCAGTCTAGCTATAAATATCAGAAGAAATGATATAGAATAAGAGATATGACTAAACGTATAATAATCACAATGCCAAGCTGTGATAAATAAATAATTGAAAAAATCAATAAGAGATTAATCAATATCGCAAAGATCTTCTCAAAGATAAAAAGGAATGTCATACTCCTAATTTCATTCACCAAGCCACAATAAATGACATATATATCAATGCCAATCGTAAAAGTTGGTGAAACATGAATTCTAGAAATCAACAAAAGAAATCCAGAAATCAAATAATTCGGAGCATCGACGTCGTACAGCGTGACGTCCGACGATCCAGGAACACAATAAAAGGGAACAACGACGTCGTACAGTGTGACATTCGAAGAACCAAAACACAATCAAAGGGAACAACGACGTCGTACAGCGTGATATCCGATGAACCAAAACACAATCAAAGGGAACAACGACGACGTACAGCGTGACATCCGATGAACCAAAACACAATCAAAGGTAACAACACAACACAATCAAAGGTAACAACTACGTCATATAGTGTGACATCCGAAGAACCAAAACACAATCAAAGGGAACGACGACTTCGTACAGCGTGACATCCGATGAACCAAAACACAATCAAAGGGAACGACGACGTCGTACAGCGTGACATCCGATGAACCAAAACACAATCAAAGGGAACAACGACGTCGTACAGCGTGACATCCGATGAACCAAAACACAATCAAAGGAAACAACGACGTCGTACAGCGTGACATCCGATGAACCAAAACACAATCAAAGGGAACAACGACGTCGTACAACGTGACATCCTATGAACCAAAACACATTAAAAGGGAACAACGACGTCGTACAGCGTGACATCCGATGAACCAAAACACAATCAAAGGGAACAATGACGTCGTACAGCGTGACATCCGATGAACCAAAACACAATCAAACGGAACAACGACGTCGTACAGCGTGACATTCGATGAACCAGAACACAATCAAAGGGAACAACGACGTCGTACAGCGTGACATCCGATGAACCAAAACACAATCAAAGGGAACAACGACGTCGTACAACGTGACATCCGATGAACCAAATCAAAAAGACATTGCACAATGCTAGTCTAAAACGTAAAATGATCGTCATGATCAAAGAGAAGTGTCGATTACAGTAAGCTAGTAAATATATGAGCTTAGCTTCATGTCCCATAACCACTAGCTTAACTTAAATATTTACGAACAAATTGTAGATCTCCACTAGAAAATTGTCACAAGAGATTCAATCGAACAAGTCCAAGAATTAACCAACAAAGTAAACGCAAGCGTTTCATACCATCGTTTTACTAGGTTGTTTAATTAGATTTCTCATACGAGTGAGGCAAAGGCTTGTATATACTAGTAGATTGGAAAACGGTTTTATAAACGAGTTTGGTATTGAAAGTAGAGTTGAAATCATTTTGAGGAAAGAGTTTTGATGTTTACTACTAGTATAGAAAACCTTTATATTTTAAAGTGACAAATCACAAAGAAGATTGTAGGAACAATCAATCACTAAAATTCACATTTGAAGACGTGAATAGAATCCAAAGAAATCGATACCGAATCCATCGAAATGGATATTCCAAGAATTCCCGAAGAAAATAAGTCATCAAAGTCCATAACAAATGATAACAACAAATAGGGAAATAACACGAATCGATTAAAGTTGGAAATTCAGACAACTAGGCAAAATAGGCATAGTTGGAAAATAGGAGCAGGTCGGTCAACCGGACTCCCTGAGTCGGTTGACCGAACCAGGGGTTGGAAGTGCTCGGGCACCAGGTCGGGTCGACCGGCCCAGGGGCTCGGTCGGCCGAAGCCTGTAACCAGCACTTCCTAAACAGAGGTAGGAAGTGCCTGGACTACAGGTCGGTCGGCCGACCCAGGGGCTCGGTCGGCCGAATCCTGTATTCTGCACTTCCTACCCTATTTCAAATGAGGTGCAAATCTCGACCAAATTGCAATCGCATGAGCAACGGCGCTAAGGGTTTATGTCAATCGACTACCCGACCCTATATGCTCCTCGATGCATCACCAAAAACATGTTCAAACATCAATGTTAGGATTTTTGAAGAATTAACTCAAAACACTAAAAATTGGAATATTCACCAAATCAATCCAAACCAAAAGCAATTGCACAAGAATAAGTGTTAGGAATTCATACCTAACAATCGAAGAGAATTATAGACTAAGATGTGAGATAAAAATCTCACCTTTGAACCCAAATCAATGAAGGAGAAGCTTTAAAAACAAGCTAAGATCAATTCCTCTTCAATAACAACTCAAGAAGCTTCAATCTAAGCTTAAAAGAGAAACATTTCCTAAATTAGGTTTAGGAATTTTCTGAAATCAAAGAGAGAATGAGTTGGAGAAGAAGAAGGAGGTGCTTACTAATGGGTTCTCTTTGATTTTGGAGCAAGAACTTGAGCTAGCAAGAGGAACTAGGGTTTGGAGTTTCTAATTCCCATTCTCTTCCACCATTTTTGCTTGAGCTTGAGTGTTAGGAATATGAAATGAAGTAATGAAGAGTAGGAGTGGGTTGGGACTGAGTTAGTAAGTGGCTAATGGGTTCAGCCCAAACCAAAGCCCTAAGTGAAAAAGGTCAAAATTCTACTATCTCCAAACATATCGAAGTTTATACTCAAAAAGGTCGCAAACGTCATTTTGAACTCAATGGAAGGGGCCCCGAGTCCTAATTCGACCGTTTGCTAAAAGTAGCTTTTCGGACCAAAATCCGATGAACGATAAAATATTTAAATATAAAATCGATAAATATGCGGGTTGTTACAGACTTCCCTCCTTAAAGAAATTGCATCCTCGCAATACTTAAGAGGAAAATAAGAAGTAACAACCATGGAAGCATATCAACACAAAAGAAAATTGAAATAAGAAGTTTACCATAAAGAGCATGAAAGAGTTAGCAAGAACAGGATCGCTCAATGAATTCTCTAGATTCCCAAGAGTAATCCCTAGGATTTGAGAACCATTGAACTCTCACAAGAAGAACATCTTTATTCCGAAGGCGCTCAACCTCCGAAGCAATGATGCGAATGGAATGTTGCTCATAAATCAAATCTGGTGAAACTTCAATTTCCACAATATCAAGATCATAAGATGCCAGGAACTCGAGTCGACATGAAGTTCCTTATGAGAAAATAAATATTCCAAAGATTTATGATCGAGGTAGAGAACAAATTTCTCATCCAAATATGATGATGCCAAATTCCAAAAGTAAAAACAATAGCCGCGAGCACTAGATCATGAGTGGCATATCTAGTCTCGATAAGCTATAATGATTTAGAAGCACAAGTGATAGCACGTTCTCCTATGCAAGAGAACGGCATCCAAACCAATACGACTAGTATCGGTACAAATAACAAAGTCTTGGTTCCCCTTCAGGAATCACAAGAATAAGAGTATCGAAAGGAAGAGTTCTTTTAAACAATCCTCTTTCCCGAAAAACTAAAACTTTCAAAATTACAATCATCTTTAAGTAATTATCCTTCTAGATAAATTTATGTTTTACAAGTCAATACATCATGTTTGATTGTCTCATCAAAGCGTTTAAGAAATTCCTATCGATAACGTTGATCAAGCGCATCGACCAAAATTCTTAAAGCACCCAACGAGCAATACAATCACAAAATCATCTTCTATATGATAAACATGTTTCTTAAAAACTTTTAAGAACATTCTTCGTTCGTTTCAAGAACAAAATCCAATTTTACTTATAAATAAATCTTATGGAAAAGCTTTGCAAAATTTTAAATTACTATTTTCATCCAAAACCAATAAATACAAGAATGAACTTATCGAGTTATTCATAGAATACTCGATACCTAAAATGGATGAAATAAGCTGGACAAACTAAATGACATAATAATTCATTCATAGGAATCATAACAAGTGCGGAATGCGGTAAAGGGAATGCTAACTTCCGCAACTCGTAGCTAATGAAAACCGATGGTAAGGTCAAACTGAAAAGACCTTAGCACCACACAAAAAATTACTTAGGTGATAATCCTAAGACAAGCTCAAAAATACCGGAAAAGTTTCAAAAATTATTTAGATAAGAGAAATAACACTATTCTCATCTTGAGGGCTTAAAGAATAAAATGATGCATTCAAAAATTTGAAATCGGAATCTCAAGAAAAAAATAGAAATCTGCTTAACAGATGAAAAAGTCGAAGATGAATAGTCCAGACGGAAAATAGGATATGAGCTTCACAACAATCGAGCCAATCCTTACAAAACTCAATTCCGAAGCCTAGGTAAAAATCGGCTCGGGAAGAAAAATCACATAAAATAATTTCGACATCAATAGAAAGCAATTTGAGTGTTGCGGATCTACCATCCGGATTCACAATCCTCAAAGAAATCATCAAGCCCAAATTATTTTCAAAGAAAAAGAATCAACAAGTTCTTTTGATATAAAATAGTAAGATGGAACCCATATCAAAAAGAACACGAACAAGATAATCACAAAGCAAATGCCATCAAGGATTGAATGAGAAATACCTTGACCACGAGAAGTGTTACCAGGAGCTTGCACAATATTCAGCTCTCCCTCTCTCCTGCTTTGAAGAATGGGACATGTAGATATAAGATGACCCGAACTTTTGCAATAACGGCAAAAGAGAGGTTTCGGGCACTCCTTTGCATAGTGGTCCATGGAACCACAATTGTAGCATCGTGCACGATTAGAGATAGGAGAGTTTGCTACCGGAGTTTGTTGCTTCCCTTTCTTGATGGGATTGGGGCCTTCGAATTTAATAGGCCTCTTCATGTTGTTGTTGAATTTCTGTTTGGCACACACAACTTCAATATCGCTTTCTCTATCGGCCTCTTCAAGACGAAGGCGATATCAATAAGCTGATCAAATGAAACCTCAAGTTTCAAAAGCAATGGCTTCTTAAGATTCTTATTCAAGCCATAGACAAATCTCTGATTTTTCTTCATTGGGGTATTAATATACTCAACCCCGTATTTAGAAAGAGATTCGAAAGATGCGACATAGTCTGTCACAGAAGATTCACCTTGAACAAGGTCAATAAAACGACGGGCCAAAGTTACTTTTTCAGCCTCCGGCACAAATTTCAATTCGAATCTTTCCAGGAATTGCTCCCAAGTGAGATCTGCTTCAATGATTTCAGAAATTAAAAGCTCAGACCAATCTAATGCTCTTTCTTGGAGCATGCTAGAAGCCACTTGGACTCGATGAAGGTCAATAAGGTTCATGCGAGAAAAGATGCGATCGCATGATTTGAGCCAAGCTTGAATTTCTATAACACTCTCGGATCCTTTGAATGGCCTTCCACCCAAATCGGTATAGTCTCTGCACAAGCGTGCAAAACCAGATCTAGGATGAGTAGGCTCTGAATTGGGACCGGCTGCTTGAGCGTTTTTTACAAGATCTAGAAGCTGCTAGGCAGACATGAAAACTCCATCTTGGGGAGTAGCACTAGATTGACCGGCGCTGGGACGGCCAGGTCTAACCATTTCTCTTCTTTAAGAAAGGAAGAAAGAAGAGGAAAAAGTTATTCTCAAAATAAATTTCAATCAAACTTGATTGATAAAACAAGGAATCATAAAGAAAATAGGATGAATCAGTACGAATACTCGAATTAAATCCTAAAGCACGACTCCTAAGATGGACTTAGGACGATGATCCTTGTTAAATTATTCTACATTGTTCCGAAGTTTGGCTTTGATACCAAGATGGAGCATTAAAGACTTCTTAAGGCATTTTTTAAGACCAGATACCAACTTTAGATTCATCCTATATGAGGTACTAATGAATTCAAGACTATACTTAGATAAGGCCTCGAAAGATGCAACATATTCAGAAACGGAAGAATCCGCTTGCTTCAATTCAAGAAAGCGCCGGGACAACAAAGCTTTCTCAGATTCAGGAACGAACTTGAGTTTGAATCGTTCCCGAAACTGAGTCCAAGAAAGAGCAGACTTATCAAATTCAGTTAAAAGAAGCTCATACCAATCAAGGGCACGCTTTTGCAATAAGTTAGAAGTTACAAGAACTCTATCATGGTCGGAAAAATCCATGCGAGAGAAAACATGCTCGTACAAGCGAATCCAAGCTTGGACCTCAAGAACAATCTCGGAGCCTTTAAATGGCTTCCCTCCAAGATGAGAAAAATCACTGCACAATCGTGCGAAGGTGGACTTGCATGGAGGAGATGTTCGAGTAGGAGCCGGAGGCTGTGTGCTCCTAAACCACTCCAAAAACTGATCGGCAAACATATAAACGCCGTCCGGATGTGAGCCACTGGATTGCCCAGCATCCGAGCGTTGTCCTCCGTCTCTTCCAGCCATAAGCTGAAAGTTAAGATAAGGTAAAGATTATTCCCAAGGTTGATAATTCAATATGGAATACTACGGAATTCAAATGTATTCCTAGACATATTCCCAAATCCTATCTAACCTTTGATGGTAGAAGGAATAGAGAGGCACGATGATTCAATGATTTGTACACTTATACACTTTGATGTACCCGAATATGTGTTTCTATTCTGTGTTTATCATATTTTGTTCTGAACCTTGCTATGATACCAAGCTGTGATAAATAAATAATTGAAAAAATCAATAAGAGATTAATCAATATCGCAAAGATCTTCTCAAAGATAAAAAGGAATGTCATACTCCTAATTTCATTCACCAAGCCACAATAAATGACATATATATCAATGCCAATCGTAAAAGTTGGTGAAACATGAATTCCAGAAATCAACACAAGAAATCCAGAAATCAAATAATTTGGAGCATCGACGTCGTACAGCGTGACGTCCGACGATCCAGGAACACAATAAAAGGGAACAACGACGTCGTACAGCGTGATATCCGAAGAACCAAAACACAATCAAAGGGAACAACAACGTCGTACAGCGTGACATCCGATGAACCAAAACACAATCAAAGGGAACAACGACGTCGTACAGCGTGACATCCGATGAACCAAAACACAATCAAAGGGAACAACGACATCGTACAGCGTGACATCCGATGAACCAAAGCACAATCAAAGGGAACAACGACGTCGTACAGCGTGACATCCGATGAACCAAAGCATAATAAAAGGGAACAACGACGTCGTACAGCGTGACATTCGATGAACCAAAACGCAATCAAAGGGAACAACGACGTCGTACAGCGTGACATCCGATGAACCAAAACACAATCAAAGGGAAAAACGACGTCGCACAGGTGACATTCGATGAACCAAATCAAAAAGAAATTGCACAATGCTAGTCTAAAACATAAAATGATCGTCATGATCAAAGAGAAGTGTCGATTACAGTACGCTAGTAAATATATGATCTTAGCTTCGTGTCCCATAACCACTAGCTTAACTTAAATATTTACAAACAAATTGTAGATCTCCACTAGAAAATTGTCACAAGAGATTCAATCAAACAAGTCCAAGAATTAACCAACGAAGTAAATGCAAGCATTTCATACCACTCGTTTTACTAGGTCGTTTAATTAGATTTCTCATACGAGTGAGGCAAAGGCTTGTATATACTAGTAGATTGGAAAACGGTTTTATAAACGAGTTTGGTATTGAAAATAGAGTTGAAATAGTTTTGAGGAAAGAGTTTTGATATTTACTACTAGTATAGAAAACCTTTATATTTTAAAGTGACAAATCACAAAGAAGATTGCAGGAACAATCAATCACTAAAATTCACATTTGAAGATGAGAATCCAAAGAAATCGATACCGAATCCATCGAAATGGATATTCCAAGAATTCTCGAAGAAAATAAGTCATCAAAGTCCATAACAAATGATAACAACAAATAGGGAAATAACACGAATCGATTAAAGTTGGAAATTCAGACAACTAGGCAAAATAGGCATAGTTGGGAAATAGGAGCAAGGTCGGTCAACCGGACTTCCTGAGTCGGTTGACCGAACCAGGGGTTGGAAGTGCTCGGGCACCAGGTCGGTCGACCGGCCCAGGGGCTCGGTCGGCCGAAGCCTGTAACCAGCACTTCCTAAACAGAGGCAGGAAGTGCCTGGACTACAGGTCGGTCGGCCGGCCCAGGGGCTCGGTCGGCCGAATCCTGTATTCTGCACTTCCTACCCTATTTCAAATGAGGTGCAAATCTTGACCAAATTGCAACCGCACGAGCAACGGCGCTAAGGGTTTATGCCAATCGACTACCCGACCCTATATGCTCCTCGATGCATCACCAAAAACATGTTCAAACATCAATGTTAGGATTTTTAAAGAATTGAACTCAAAACACTAAAAATTGGAATATTCACCAAATCAATCCAAACCAAAAGCAATTGCACAAGAATAAACATTAGGAATTCATATCTAACAATCGAAGAGAATTATAGACTAAGATGTGAGATAAAAATCTCACCTTTGAACCCAAATCAATGAAGGAGAAGCTTTAAAAACAAGCTAAGATCAATTCCTCTTCAATAACAACTCAAGAAGCTTCAATCTAAGCTTAAAAGAGAAACATTTCCTAAATTAGGTTTAGGAATTTTCTGAAATCAAAGAGAGAATGAGTTGGAGAAGAAGAAGGAGATGCTTACTAATGGGGTCTCTTTGATTTTGGAGCAAGAACTTGAGCTAGCAAGAGGAACTAGGGCTTGGAGTTTCTAATTCCCATTCTCTTCCACCATTTTTTCTTGAGCTTGAGTGTTAGGAATATGAAATGAAGTAATGAAGAGTTGGAGTGGGTTGGGACTGAGTTAGTAAGTGGCTAATGGGTTCAGCCCAAACCAAAGCCCTAAGTGAAAAAGGTCAAAATTCTACTATCTCCAAACATATCGAAGTTTATACTCAAAAAGGTCGCAAACGTCATTTCGAACTCAATGGAAGGGGTCCCGAGTCCTAATTCGACCGTTTGCTAAAAGTAGCTTTTTGGACCAAAATCCGACGAACGATAAAATATTTAAATAAAATATTTAAATATAAAATCGATAAATATGCAGGTTGTTACATAAAAGTGCGGTGGAAAATCTATTTGCTAATTTTCTCTTCTTTATCTTTGTTCTTTTTCTCCCACAATTTTAGTCATATAGATATTTGCTCTCTTTCTCAATTTGGTTATTGATTCAATGATATTTTGTTTACTTTAGCTTTGTTCTATTAATTGTAAACAAAATTTTGTTGAATCAATAAAGTGGGTGGTTGGGTGAAATATTTTGTGTTATTGCGTTTTGATTTCAATTCTGTCTTGTTTTCAATTCAAGTTTTCTCTTCGTGATTTGGGTGACAAAGATCCGTTGATAAAAGCTTTCACAAAGCACTACTATTTTCATAACAGTTTGGTCGGAGCACAGATTATCGCAAAGCTTAGAGTAATTTTGGTTTGAAAAATTATTGATATCGGATATGATTTCGTTTTCAAAGATGGCATTCTTGGATGAGAAAAATTGCGGTATTTGGAAGCCTAAGATGGACGATGTTCTGTATCTCAATGATTTTTATGATTCGATTGATGGAGATGAAAAGAATCCCTTTGATGTAGATGTGGGAAAATGGAAGAAGATGGATAAGAAGGCGATTGCTTTGATTCGCCGGTATCTTGATGATTCAGGTTTCCATTATGTTGCTAGATGTGAATCCACGAAGGCTTTTCTGGTTCGAAAGTTGGTATGTCTGAGATTAGATAAAGAGAAGTCTGTTATAGAGCATTTGAATGAATTTCAAGATGTAATAAATCAATTGGAAAATATGAAGTTCAATTTTGGTGATGAGTTACAGACTCTTTTATTATTGAGTTCGCTTTCAGAAAGTTGGAAAACTTTGGTTGTCTCATTGAGTAATTCCAATGCTAATGGAACTATCTCTCTGGAAACTGTTCGAAGCAGTCTTTTGAATGAGGAGCTTAGAAGAAAAGGATCAGGTATGAAATTAATTCAAAGTGAGGCTATGGTGGTAAGGGTCTCGCAGAAAAATACAATTTGGAAGAAGGGCGCTAATGGTAAAGGTGTTATCACTTGTCATCATTGTAATAAGAAAGGTCACATACGTAGCAAATATTATGCTTATAAAAGAGATCAGAAAAAGCCTGCGCATGGTGATACTAGTAGTGATGCACATGCAGGTTTTGCTGAAGATACTGATAATGATGCTTCTTGTGATGTCCTCTTTATTGAAAATAGGCCTTGGAAGATGGATTCGGAAGCCAGTTTTCACATTTGTAGAGATGTGAATTGTTTTTCTTCTTATGAGAAGAGTGTCAGCATGATTAGGACAACCAATGGAAAAGAGCTACTGATTTGTGGTATTTGATCTATCCGATTTCGTATGCATGATTGTGTGGTTAGAGAAGTCTCTGTAGTGAGACATGTACCCACTTGTTCACATAATTTTATTTCTCTCGGTCAGTTGGATCGCCATGGTTGCACTTATGAGACTCAAGGTGGAGTTTTGAGAGTGAAGAAAGGTGGCCATGTAAGGATGAGAGGAGTATTGGAAGAAAGAAATCTTTATAGCTTGGTTGGTTTTGTAGTCGATAATGGAAAGTGAGTGACGGTTGAAGGACCTAGTCCACAACGAGGTGAAGAGGTTAATGTGATCACTACTTATGATTTTAACATTGAGGATCATATTTTAGATAGAGGTCTTCATGTTGACGATGCTCGAGGGATCGATGGTGATCAAGTAATGAGCTCAGTTCGAGTGATAGACGGATGTCGAATTGTAAAATCCATAATGACAAGACGGAGATCTTTGTGGTATTACAAATGTTTTTGAGACCGGATTTGTTTGGTGCACCTCATGTGGGAGATGCATCACTTGTAGACGGTGGCTGACGTTTGTAATTTAGTGTGGTTGAGATATAGGGATTTATGATAGATCTAGATATGACATGCTTGATATGTTGGAGATATGCGATTTTGCATCAAGGTGGAGTTTTAAATTTTGGTGTACAAAATCACAAATAGAGGGAAATAAATATGCAAAAGAAAGAAAGAGATGATTTTGTTTCCTTTAATTAATAGGCATATTTGAGTATGTCTATTTCTCTCTCTAATTGGATAATTAAATTATTTTTTGTCATCTAATGTTAACTTGGGCATTAAGTAATTGATTATATAAATAAAGACTAGAAGAGAGGGTAAAAGTGTGGTGGAAAATCTATTTACTAATTTTCTCTTCTTTATCTTTTTTCTTTTTCTCCAACAATTTTAGTATATAGATATTTGCTCACTTTCTCAATTTGGATCATGATATAGTGATATTTTGTTTACTTTAGCTTTGTTCTAGTAATTGTAAACAAAATTTTGGTGAATCAATAAAGTGGATGGTTGGGTGGAATATTTCATGTTATTGCATTTTGATTTTAATTATATCTTGTTTGCAATCCAAGTTATCTCTTTGTGATTTAGATGACAAAGATTCGTTGATAAAAGCTTCCGCAAAACGCTACTATTTTCATAACACATAGTTGATATAGGTTATTGTTTGATATGTAATATGTATGTTGCTGGAGTTTTTTTGTCCATAATTCCGTTGTAAATTTTATTTTGTTGTAAGATAATATACTTAAAGTAGGAACTTACGATGCAACATTTAATCCAACAAGTTTTTCCCGTACATTACATCAAAATATTGAAGCTAATCTATCTAAATGCCATTGGATGGTTATAGCTATATTGAGCCAAGTGTATATAATAAAGTGCTGTTCAACATCATTTTTAATTTGTTTGAATATAGAAAAAAATTAAAGAAATAACCTTGCCAAGGATCAAACTCATAATCTTTGATTTTGTAGACCAACACCTATCCTTGAACCACGATGTCACTTATCTTAATGCTTAAATCATAAAGTCACATTCATAATATAATTTTATATACTACAGTTTAACTGATAGAAATAGAGAGGATGTTTTGGATTACGACATTGACATGACGCCCATTGTTTAATTATTGTTTTGTTTCCCATGTGTTATAAATATTTTTCTCGGTTTTTTTGTTAAAATTTATATTATAGAGTGGACTGGCAAAAAGATTAAATATTTGAAGCTGGAAACAGTGATTAAGGATGTCAATGTATATTTGAAATATTTGAAATCCATTCACATTCGTATTTGAAAAATCAGCAAATATCGAAAATCTAAAAGAATGAGTACACATGTGGATTTATCCACTTTTTTGTACTTATGCTTGTAGATTTTTGTTTATGAGCGGACGGATAAAAATTTGATATCCATTTGATATCTGCGACTGTGACTACGAAGATATGTTATGCTAAAATGGTTAATATGAATATGAATATGAATATGACACCATATGTATCTATATCTTACCCGGTCTTTACAAGGCCTAGTTATGATGCTCTAATTAGGCCAACAATTATCTTCATGATATAAATCAAAATATTAAGTTGATCCTTTTGAATGTCATTGTCGACCCCACATGTTTGAAAATAATGGCTTAGTTGTTGTTGTATCCTTTTGAATGTCATTGTTAGATTATAATTATTTTGGGCTAGATGGGTAAAACAAATTGCTAATCAACATGATTTTGAATTTGGCAGTATAGTTATTTACAAGGCGCAATGCAAAAAGGTACATTTTTTACAAGGCGCAATGCAAAAAGGTACAATTTTTTTTTAGACTTGACGTACGTTGTGTGCCTTTTTAAATAAATACACAAGTACTATTTTTTTATATACTCATTATACATCACAGTTAGTTCAACATGATTGATGAAGTTTATGTTTCTTTTACCAAATGATATTCAACAAAGATTTTTTATCATTTCGCAAAATTATCAAGTATAGTGCTATATGAATAGAGTGCAAAAATAAGTTTAGAAGTTCAACTTGAGTTTGAATTTATTTCAGTTATTTATGGGGATTGTAACCTTGACAAACTACACATGCTTTTTTGATCAGTACACTTATTTTGTATAATTATTATACATCACCATTAGTTCAACATGACTAGTATAATTTATATTATTTTATTGAAAGATATGTAATAAAGAAACATTTCATTAAAATCTTCTTATTTGAAAATTCTATTTTTTAAATAAATTATATTACATTGAAAAACCTCTAAAGTAAAATTTGAAAAAAAAACATAAAGAATCTTTGGAGAAAATTTGTTTTCAACGTCAACACCTTCAAAAAAAAGATTAATTTTTATGAAGTGTCAAAAGTTTGCAAAAAATATCAATATTTTTTTACTGCACCTTCCCTCAAATCTTTCAAAATAGTTGCTTAATATATTTTTAAACAATTAAATATGGATAAAGTTGAGATATTATAGTTTAACAAAAAAGATTCAGTTTTTATGTTTTTTTATGCTCAAACATTTCGAAAAATATTATTTCCAAGAAAATTGAATTTTTAGAAACGGTTCATCTTTTAGAAAATAATAATTAAATATCAAATAATTTTTCTTTGAACTCAAATGTCGTAAAAAGGTTCAAATCGTTTTCAAAAATATATTTAAGTTTTCCAATTTTTTTTAAATTTCTAAGTAAGTTTGAAATGTCTTGAAAGACATTGAAGAAATTCTATGAAATTTTAAAGAGATTAAAAATCCAATTAAAATACAAAGAAAATTTAAAAGGTTAAAGTAACTCAAAGTGTTGGCAATTATCTAAAACATGTTATTCAGTAACAATAAATTTTCTAATCTTAAACTTTGAAATTAATAAAGTAAAAAAGAATTATCATTATATATAACACTACAAATATCTGCTTAACATGTACTAATTATTCAAAACTTTTCGTGGTTAGGATAAATTAAAATAGTGAAAAAACAAAATTAATATGACTGTTAAATTATCGTTGCCATTGGTTTTGATAATTTTTTACTGCTATGTTTATTGTTAACTATGGTAAATTTACTGAAACCATACCGATAGCATTGGTACACCGATATAGCAAAATATTGGTTACCAATTGTTTGATATTGGTGTGGTAATGTGAATTTACCATTACCATAACAGCCCTAACTGGAATTGTGGATTCAAATAAGCATGTTATATATAAATATTTTCTCAACTATAATTTTAAATGAGTTTGTATCAGAATGTAAACCGAGAAATGGGAGTGAGCCAATCTAAAATGAGATTTAATTTACAATATTTTAAAATTTCTCATAACTTTGTCATAAACAATTGTTTCTACTAATAGTTCTAGCATGTACTTATTTTAGGATGAGGAAGAGTTTAGTAATAAAAACAATCCTTTTCTTTGAACGGACTTGAATGTTGCTAATAGGTTTGCGAGAAGTATGGGCCTAGCTTATATGATTTGTTAAGAGAAATAGATAAATGCCACTCTGGTTGATCTTCCTAATTCGAGTGCCTACTTCTGGAATCTGTAGCTTGTTTGTGAATCATTTTTGCTTCCTATGATATTTAATATAGGTTGTAGCATGTCTGCGAATCATTTTTGGCGCCTCTGATATTTAGTATATGTTTAAGGGTGGCATAGGCGATGCTTATCTTTTTCTTCTCTTTTTACCATTCATCACTGATGTACATGATTGTGACTTTTCACACTGATCTGAAGCCCGACAATATTCTTCTGATGTCTTCTGATTATGTAAAGGCTCCATGTAACATTTCCTGCGACTTCAAAATTCTTGGGTTTTTGTCATGTCATATTGATACAGAGGAAACTAGGATATTATATGCACTTCAGATGTTTGCCTAATGAGGTGCTATGACGTTGACTGATTTCAGCAGCATTGCATTTGAGAATCATGATCATGGTTCGATTATATCAACAAGGCAGTACGGAGGACCAGAGATAATGTCCTGTATGCTCGGATTCTTAAAATAAACAATGAATTATGCCTGAGATGTAGGTTGTCAATTTGAATAAAAGGTACGCATTTTATGCACTTAAATTGGGAGAAAACTAATATATGCATATATTGACCTTTTTGATAGCGTAGGAAATCTTCGAAATCATAATTCACAGTTCATTCCAAACGTAGGTCGACGATGCCCAATTTTCTATTCCTTAGTTTTATTCCGATGACACTATTTGGTTTGATTGGTATGCGTTGATGTTGACCTACTAGTTGTTGGTTATTTTTTGTTCACACCCCATGATAGAAACTTGTTAGAATGCTTAAAGACCAATCTTCCTGTTGTATACCATACATTCTAAAATATTCTTGTTCTCTCCTAGCTGTGAGAACGTGCCTTAATATTATCTTCCATTTTCATTTCATCTACTTAATGCGTCATGTCCTCTGCATGATGATTGAATTTGAGAGTATACCTGATTGTTATTATTGAACTAATGACTTTATGTTAGGACTATAGAGTTAAATGTGGATGATATTGGAATTTTGACCATTATCAAATTTTATAAATTTTATAAGTCCTAAGTAATATAGTTTAGACGAAGAAAATTGGTGTGAATAATAGACACAATTGGATAACGCTTTACAAAGTAAAATTGGGTTTTACCGAATCAAGTAAGTAATAAATTTGACCAAAATATCATACCACCTGCTAGGTAATGCATGAACGTTAATATTCGAATAGTTCGATGTTAATCGCTGATCAAATTTACATCTACAGAGCCGCACAACTGAATTGTTGAATACTTCTTGACCACATGGTTAATTAATTTATAATTGTTATAAATTATTTAAATTAATTAATATTTATGAAATATTAGTTATAAAATTTTATTTTAATTTGACGAACAAATATTATTGTATATATTTATAATAGTTGTAAATATATTAATCGATATACGCGTTCAAATTGGGTTTTAATGCAAAATATTTTGTTCGGACTTTAAACGGGTTCGAAGTTCATATATGGGGCTGGTTGGTTCAGCTATAATGAAGCATAGGTGCGGTCATATAATGGTTAAAAATGTTAGGGTTGAATGGATAAGAGGAAAGAAAGAGCAAAATCGTAATGTGAATCTTGATACTAACCTCTCTTTGCATTTCTTCCTCTGTAGAAGCATCTTTACCCACTTTCTTTTCCTACTCTTTAAGCCTCCTATCCCTCTTACATCTGGCCGAATTCTTCATCCATCCTCTTTCATCGTAAAAGCACAAATCAAATAAAATTAAATACTATTTGATAGCCCGTGGTCTGCAATTTGGAAGATAGCATCTTTAGAATTGGAATTTGATCCGCGAGTTTGTTTCAACGCTTCAAGGTGTGGTACTTTGGCATAGATTAAAGGTAATTATCTGATTTATGATTATATTTTAATTTTTAGACAATTTGTATATCATATGTTGTTTTATTAGTTATGTGATGATTCTAATATATCGGTATATCGTCACATTCAAGATGGTTGTTCGTTTATATGTGTGTGTATTTTTTTCCTTGACATATATACGTTATGATGCTTAAGACTTAAGATTAAAAAACAATTGATTTTTTATTATTTAAATGAATTTAATATACATTATTTAAATAACATAAGCTTTATAATTTAAATGCTAAACTTTATACTCTACAAAATATGTTTTAAAATTACATAAAAAAATATTTTTTTAATTTATATAAATATTAATTAAATATTATTTAATTCAAATCACTTAAATAAATATTAAATAAATTATTGTATCATATAAAATAGAATTTAAATTTTTTAAAATTATTTTTACACCTGATAAACTCTCGAATGCAAAATATATATATGTATAATATAAATATTAATATAAATGTTGAACAAAATTTAATTTTAATTTTTCTTTTAAATTACAAAATATATTTGGACAATATATTAGTTAACATGTCTCCAGTGTAATTCCCAGCATTAATACACGAGCGTGTTATACCTTACATGGTTTGCTATGTTATACATGCATACACATATATATGTATATGATACATTTGTGTGTGTGTCTATGTGTACATAATTATTTCATAAATTTTGAATAAAATAGCGATTTTATTTAGAAGAAATAAAAGTGTTCTAAGTGAATTAGATTTCATAAGCCAATAATGATCCAAAATGGTAAAAAAAATTGAAATTCATCAATTTCTTCCACTACAGGCTGCTCCAGTTCCAACAAAACCGAACACCACTTTAGTTTTTTGAAAACTTAAAATGTTTTAGAGCACTTAATTAAATGAAAACAAGAGAGCAATAATTTTTAAATGAATGCATGATTTTCATATGTTGAAAGAAAGGTATTTATAAAGTTAGAAAGTTTTTGCTAATGTGTGTGTATATGTATCAATGTTTTGAAAAATCTGCCTCCATATTCGCCTCAAGGAGCGTCTCAAGCAAGGGGAGATAAAACGCTTCGACTCTTTCTCAAAAAATGCATTTTATCTTTGAGGTGTACGCTTTAGCAACTTAAAGTGCACAAAATGTACAAAACATATGCCTGCACGCCTCAAACCACTAAGGCACGCGACTATAGAATTTATTTTACTTCCATTTGAAGATATTTGCACAAGTAGAAGTAATAAAACTTCAATTATCTAATAGCAAGAATTTTTTTTAATAAAATGATAGTGTTTTAATTACTTTTCAAATTCAATATCAACATGATTAAGTAGCATCGTTTTTTAAAGCAATGATAGAGAGCTACATAATGAATTTTCTCAAATGCTATTAAATAAAAAATTTATATTGTCATCGCCGAACCTTCAAATAAATTACGCATCTCGATTTAAATTGGTAGAATGAAAAATGAATAAAATAATAATTTGCATGATTTTTTTTACCATGATAGAGATCTATTCCACTATAATCGACCAAATATCGTTTTCAAAAATCCAATTTTTTTTAAAGACAAATAAAGGAAGAAAAAATAAAATACATACCATTGCGGCGTTGAAAACTGAACACGAATTCTTCTAACATACTTATAAGGATTGAATCCAGTGCTTAAAGTTTACTTATAGTTTTAATTATTTATGCTTTATGGATGAATAATAAAAAATGATTAGGACTGAACTCTTTAAGCTAGGTGTCTATGTTATTTATTTATAGTTTTATACAAATAATTGTTAACCTCTATTTATTAATCAAAATTAATTATAATAAAACAATAATAATTTACGCCTCCATGTTTACTTGAAAAATATACGCCTCAACCTTTTGAGGCTTACACCTCACGAGCAAAAGAACGCCTCTTGTACGCTTTCACGTTTTAAAACTTATATGTGTATGTATATGTATATTACCTGAACAACAACAAGAAGTTAGATTTGTTGAAGGTCAAAATTATTCTACGAGGCACTTACACAATGTTGCAGTTTGGGTTCAGGAAATTTTGATGATTCAACTTATAGGTGTGAGATCTTTTTGTTGCTAACAGGTTATGCTTAGAGATTGAATTTATTTGGACACATTATACATGAATATCATTAATGTAACAAATTCGACTTATAGATGTGAAATATTTTGAACCTTCCATAGAAAATTTGAATTCTCTTGGAAAAGTAACGAAGTTCTATGAGAAGAGATGAACTCCTTTCTGAAAAATTAGAACTCTTTTGACCAATGAACTTTCCATTGTATTGTGTTTTTTTTAATTCGTGCAAACTTTTTTCGAATTTATCTATGATGTGTGAATTTGCAACCACCGAGTGGAAGGCTACTGAAACACACATCAAACGTGTAGTACTGCGTAAGTGTGAACAAATATAGTACAAGAACACAAATGATAATAAAGTATTTGTCTTCATAAATGACCGGGTAATATTGAGTTGTGTTGTTTGGTTTCTGTAATTTGAGCTACGCCTGATCCGAGTTATTTGGAAGTTCACTTTTTTGTTTTATTTATTTTTAAAGCTCGTTATGTAATTTTAGCTTAATCAAGATGTCAATTCCAAAGGTAAGTTTTTTACCCGAAAAAGAACAATGATACGACATAAGCTGGAATTAAAATTTACATTTTTGCAACTGAACATGCGAATGGTGATACCAGCATCTTACTACATTTGAAAAGGGCGAATTGGCACTACTGCAACAGCTGAAAAGGTAAAATTATCATATTAGCCCCAAATCGCAAAATTTCAGTGAATAATTCTGTACAAAATATCAAGTCGTCACCTGATAAATTGCTAAGCTCAGCAACGTGAGCTTGTGACCAAGTGAAGGAATGTTGGGTCATGTTGTTGGATTTGGGTACGTATACGAGTCTATCTCCTCTGAATTGATGCTTATGTATAGACACCGATGATAATTTACAGTTGTACTTCACCCTGAATAGCATGCCCTAACACTAAAAAGGCTTACTTTTGATGATGCCTATGTTTATATTGCTGCTGAACTAGCAAAAGTAGCCACATTCGTGAATAAGGTATTAGTTATCAGAATCATGCATCAGTTTCCTGTTTTAACTGGTTTTTTTTATATGCGAGTGCTGCTTTTTTTCTGTTGGGTTGCTTTGTATGAGAAATTTGCATTGCGGGTTATTGTGCATGTGTAAAAGAAGAAATTTATGAAGAGTTTGTGGGAAAAGATGGTTAGTTGAAGAACTTTTTTGAAGGTGGAATTTACATCTTACCACTATTAATGTTAAAAATAATTTTGGCGTATTATCCTTATATTTAGTTGATTATTTATATTTCATCGATTTGTTGAACATCCATCACTATCATGAATTTTGAAACATTAAAGTTTTTTTAATTCCATTTAAAACTATTTCGCATTTGGTCGGTTTGATATTTCTATTATCTTAGATTCTACAATGAAATTTCTAATTAATCTACGTTCTACGATAAAGTTTCTTCTGTATTAGATCCAGGGACATTTAGCTATGTTGGAGAGAGTTTTGAACTAGTACTTGTGCCTATGGTTACAAGGTATGCATCTTAAGGAGGTTATAAAACATAGTTTACAATTGTTCTTCCTTTGACTCAACACACGACTTTATAAATTCTATGATCACATAGTTGATTGATGTGAAAATGTGAGGCATGGATTCAAAGAAGTTTTTTTATATTCATTTTATATTTTATTATTATTTATGACATATGACTGATGAAGAAAAGAGAACACAAACTCAAACTTGTCAGAAAGAAGAGCTAAGCTTGAATGTTTAGGTAATTTAGTTTTGTGAAAATTGGAAATATGCAAGAGCAGTTGAACAAATGAATGTACAATTTTTGAATTTTGAAAGAAAGGCTTGTATACAGTTTGAAAGTTTTACAGAACGATAAATTTGAATCTTTTAAGGTCAAATTTATTTCCCAACCAAATGATATGCTATATTGCAGTTTGGGTTCTGCAAACTTTGATGTGTCAGCGTATAGGTATGAGATTATTTGCTTGCATATAGGTGTGAGATGATTTGTTTGCTTGCTGATTATGCTTAAGGATTTCATATGCCTGTGTAATGTTTAACACGAATCAGCATCCCACTGGCTTGGCCAATGATCAAATAGTTAAAAGTTACAGAGAATCACAAACACGTACGGTGACCAAATTACCCTTGCGAACACAGAGAAAGAGCAAAATAGTATCAGAGCCAGGTTTCGATCCTGGGACCTGTGGGTTATGGGCCCACCACGCTTCCGCTGCGCCACTCTGATTGACAATGAAATGTAAGAATTGCATTCTTTAGAATAATATGTAAGCTGCTTCTAAATTCTATCCCAAAGCAGATCATCTTGTACTATACAGTGTAGAAGATATTTCTTCCACAAATTCACTAAATTGTATTATATATATATTAATTGTATGCCTCCTCATATCATTACCTGCAGCCAAATCAGTCCGAGTTTGATATGTCAATATATCTCCTCCATATGTCGACATAAAGTACTTTCAGACTTAAAAACAAACTCGGGTTTTCAAAGTAAAGTTGTTTTAAAAATATTCAGAAAATGCTTATAAATATTTTAAGTTCTTAAAGACTTATGTGTGTCATTATAGTGATTGTTTACACTGATTTAAGATACACAGATAAACAGTATAAGATGGTCAAGTAAATATTTTTAGTATCTCTTTTCTCATTTGTATCTCCAAAATCAACCTAGTATTGCCAGTGGCACTACAAATTCTTAGCAAGATATGTTAGGAATATAACTATTTTAAAGCATTGTTACCCTCAAAATCACTATAAGCTTTTTAGTGTGTTTTTTGATGCCTTTTTTTGTTATCGTATCCAGTGTCACCAAGTGTACATTTATTGTTGTATTTCTAATGTCGATCCCATTAATATGCCTACATAAGCAATGCCTGCCTGGTTATACTAGAGAAAGGATTTTATTGTGATATATTGTTTACCTACGTTAACAAGTGAATGAGATTATCCGCTAAATCGTTTTTCTGATATATTAAATCCCGTTTAGTTGATTCCTTATGTTTCACTTTTTACAAGTCCACCCTTTTGTAGAACATGCATCGTTTCAGATTTGCATGCTTCATTTTGTAGTAAATGTATCACTTTTGTCAATTTACAGCACGGTTTACTTCGCTTTGTTGGTTTATTATTTTTGCATGTACAGTGTTATTCTTTAATCACATAGACATCGACTGTAAATGCTTAGAAGCTACACATGGAGCGTTATGTGGAATTACACTAGTAAGCCAAATTTTTTTACGCACAAAAATGGGCCTGTGTTAGGACTTATGTACAACCACTAGATCCATGAGACAAATGAAATAATGAATCAGAATTGTGAATGCCGATTTAGTACTTTGATGCATTTGATTTATTATAATACCTATGTGTTATATTATACAAGTTTTGTTTCTTTGGCCTTTGTTAACGGGTTCCTTGCTTATTCTCTCATTGATGTGTTTTCTACAAACTCGTCTGTTTTGTTATCTACCTCTGTTTATTCATACGAATGGATAATGATAGCCGATTAAAAGTTCAATTTGGCGTTGTTATTGTAATCTGTCACCGGGTTGCAGCTTAAAATATAACGTTTCTGAATAACACAAAGCTAAGAAAACTGGAAAAGTATATCATCAAAATAACAAATGATTAAGTCTTCAAACATTGATAAAGCTATATGAATCTTATGTCAATAGGCTTTTTTTTAAGTATTCATGAAGATGGATGAACTTCTTGCCACCCATGATTCATTGATTTATAAATTGATTTGTTAGATTGTTGTTAGTTGATTTATTTATGCAATAGCTTTATTTTAAATAGCTTTGGATTGAAAATTTGTAATTGCTCATTTTAACCAACTTTTTCAAACCTCAGATAACTTTTTTTTAAAGATTAAAAGGGTAACATGATTTAATTTTAATACGTTATTAGATGGTAGATAATATGACAAAAAAAGAAGACGATAGGAAATGGATGAGAAATAGAAACCGGTGCTTATAATAGAAGGGTAAAACAACATCAAGTTGCAATATCTACTGTTAGAATTTTGACGACATTATATGAAGAATTGAAGAGGTCGGAAGTAGCTTGATAACGGTGAAAAACGCTTCACAAATCGAAGCTACGAGAAGGAAGATATGACGAAGAAGATGGAGTATTGCTAGAGCAACATTTGACCGACATGTGTCAAGATGTCTCAAAGTGACAGACGTCTGAGCTTAGGATTTTGTAACCCGAGATTGTGACAGACGTCTGTCATCTTGTGACAAATGTCTGAGAGCAGGGAAACTTATTTTTTGAATCTTCTTACGGACACTTGTCATCTTAGGACATACGTCTGAGCCGACGTGTGCTGCATATCTTGTCTGTGCCTATTGGAATGATTTGCGAAGGCTTCAAAGGGCATTTTGGGAATTTGCTAGGTTTTCTACTCTCCTATATAAGCTATTTTTAGGATTCAAAGAAAATAGACTAAGGGTATTATGCACCATTAGTTAGGTTTTAACAAAACCTAATGTTCTTCAATTTTTTCCTCTACAAATCTATCCTGTAACAACCCGTAAATTTAACTGGTTTTAACAACGTTATTAATTGAAATTTTGTGGAATATTTTAAACAATAAAATTTTGAAATATAAATTTGATATTTGGAATGCGTCTATTTAAACATAGCAACTGGTAAATTTTCGTCCGAAAATATGAAGTTTATTTTCGTGCGTAAATTAATTTCAATATAATCAGTTAAAAATCGATGAAAATAAAACGTTTTCAAAACCTGAATATTTTTACATAGAAAAATTCTAAATCATCTTCTGAGAAAGACGTCATTTTTCGTTTTTTCAAATTCGGACTTCTTTAGCTCCGTCGATCTTATTTTTCTACGTTTTTACTGCATTTTCCGCTAGTAGAAAATTCGAATTTTTATAATTCAATCATACCGTTGAAATCTGTACACCGTTTTGACCGTCCCGTCGTGCTGATCTCTATGGTATATTTATTTCTATATTTTGAGGTCCGGTACGCGACGTAGACGATAAAAATGTGTGTCGAACCAATATCGAAATTTGACCTTTTGAATTCTTTGTCCATTCAACTTGACCTCGTACAACTTAACGGTCATTTTCTTTATTGCTACTGAATTGGCGTGCGTGACTTTCAATATTCAACCGGTTCCCAATACAGCTGGTTCGTTCTAGATGTCACTTTATTTTCTTTGGTTTCGTTTTGAATAGAATAAAATATATAGGATGTTGCTGTTTATTTCTTTCACTTATAAAACTTATCTCCACCTGCTCCTTCTCTTTTCTCTTCATTTTTCTTCTTTCTACAACTCAATTGCTTGTTGCTCGCTTCCCCGCAAACGACCAAGCTCGACCGTTTCCCACTCCAACCCGCCATCATCCCTCACCATGGCCCACTGACTTGAAATTCCAGCAGCAGCATCACCCACGCACACAATGCGATAGCTCACCCAAGCCATGGCCACCTCTTCCACCCGAAACCGAGCCGCACCCAGCACTCGCTGGCCACCACCTCGTCTCGTTTCCCCAGACACCACGCCACGAATTCTTCCTCCATGACCTCCTAGCCGAGACCTCTTCCCTTCACTCTTCCCCCTCCCATCGAGACAACTAGCACAACCCCTCTGATTCCATGCACCCAAAGCCTCGTCACTTCCTTTTCCACCATTACACCCTGTCTGCCTCCATTAAAGTCTTGCATACAACCACTCAGTCACCTTCCTATGCGGCAACAACGTCTCACCACCTAGCTCTCCACTAGACATCGTACGACAGCAACGCCCTCATCCTCTTGTAACCGCATCTTTTCTCCTCCTCTTAAAAAAAATATATTGGAAGAACATGTTTTCGTGTGTATATACACGTTGTTGTTTGAGCCTACACATCTTCATCTTGCCGACCCTACCTGCTCAGACCCGCCACCGACTCAGCTAGCCTCATCACCAAAGTCTTCCACTTCCCGACCAAACTAGTTGCTACGTCACCTCTCTCGGCCTTTTTAGCCTTGTTGTTCTTGTATTGGGTAGGTGTATGTTATATATATATTACTGATTAGTATAGTATTCCTATTTGTTTTTTTCGTGATATGTTTTGATAATTTTTGATAACTAATAAAGTAAAATTTTATTGATTTAAAAAAATTGTAAGTTGTTTATGATATATATAATTATATTGGTCGTATATGTAAGGGTTTATACGAGTTTTATAAAGTAAGTTGTCTATATATAAAGCTGTTTATAATTTATATACAATGAATATGAATGTGGCAATATATACATTAGCTATGGTACTTTCACCATGGCTAGCTGCGTGCGTAATTCTCTGTAGAGATTCGTATAGAGTTATAGGTTAGTTATTTACAAAAGTATATGGGTTTATTTGGTTTATTTTTATACTTAGTGTACATTTTTGAAAAGGTTACAGTTTGTATACATGTGTTTATAAAAGTCTATTGTATTGTTACTTATATTTGGTCCGTTTGTTTATATAATTTTTTTTTATGTTTATAAGTTTACACGTTTGGTTATAGTTATTATAAATTAAATTTTTATAAATTGCGTCTATCACTTTTGATACCATATAGTTACTAGTGTACTTTTGCTTCCGGGCAGTGTGTATATATCATTATTGTATAACTATATCAAACAGTTATATATTGGTTAATATATATAGGTATATTTATGGTGTGTTCCTAAGTATGTATATTAGTTTGGTATTATATGTTAGTGATATATATACACATATACGTTTATACAAGATTTACCTGTTGAAGTTTATATATATATATATACACAAAGTTTATAAAAATGAATTTTGTTAGTGATTTGATTGTTGTCCTATATTTATATGTTTCAGTTTTAGTGTATATGTGTTTTAGTGCAACCAATGATTTTTGAAAATTTTATATATTTAATATAAAAATGTGTTTGAATTTAAAATATGACTTTATATATATATAGTTATATGTGTTCACTTATACCAATTTTCTTCATCGATCTCGTTCTGATGTGTTCTATCGATTTCTGTTATCAGCTTTGATCGTTGTATTCGTGCCGATTTGCTTTGCTTGGATTTGTAACTCAATTTCTATGTTTCGTATCAGTGTGTGTATCCATGTCATCTTCTTGTGCATCTCTAGCCTCGAAAGGTGAGCAATCACTCACGATTAATGTTCTTTTATTTATTAAATTTGATTTCAATTGAAACGACAATTGAAATATGCTGCTGTTAGTTATTTACACTGTTATATATGTTATTACCTGTATCAGTTCACCTGTGACATCTGACACCATTATCTGTTACTTATACGATGATAATTCAGTTTGGTTGACAATTGATTTATTGAGTTTACATTAGACGTTAAATTGTTAATATTGAAGTGATAAATAATATGCAATGAAATTTGTTATAGGATCGTTAATAATTTAAAATTCGAAATATGTCTTGAATTGGATTTGTTAAATTCGTATAATATGACCCCTTTAACTTTAAATTAATTGATACGTAGGATTTGGTTAATTACACCTTGAACCATTGAATGTATATTGTTTAAATTGATGATGTATGAAATTGTAAATAGATGACAAGTGAAGAACCGTAATGTAATAATCTTTAATCTGCATGAAATGATAGTGTAGATTCTAGAAATAATTATATTAATTTGCAAAAACAACAATATAAATTAATACGATTATTTCGAGATTATTTGAATTGATTATTGGATTGTTATTGATGTTTGTTATTGCTTGTTTATTTACTTTGACACCTTCCCAGTTATCACACTGCAGGTTCTCTTTGCTATGCTTTGAATTTTGAATTGAAATGGAATCAGGTTGAAATGATAAATACCCAAATGAATTTGACTTAGGATAGAGAATTAAATAAACCTGATTGGTCAATAATTTGATTTAAAATAAAATAAAGATTTTATTTGAATAAATAATAAGGCTTTGAAATGAAGTTGGAATTTGAAATTTTAATAAAGGAAAATGTTAATATTTAAAAATTTGAAACAAAATATTAACGTAGTAGTTGATGAAAGAACGTTGTTTTAAATTTAAGTAATAATTGAGTTTTGAAATATGTTAATAATTAAGTTCGAAATTATTTAATAATTAAATAAGATTGAATTATTTAATAATTAAATAAAATGGAATTCTTGATAAGTGAAATTGAACTTCTTTAATAAGGAAAACTGAACTTCTTTAATAAGGGAAATTGAACTTCTTGAATATGTGAAATTTAGTTCTTTATTAATTGAGTTTTGAATTTTGTAACTAAGTAAATAAATAAGTGAAATTGGATTTCTTTAACAAGAAATAAAATGGGATTTATTGGAATAAATATAAGCTTGTAATTTAAAGAACTTGATTGACGAATCTAATTGAATTCAAGTTGTAAGCTTTGATGTAATGCGGTTGAACTTGAGTAATTGATTTAATAAATTGAAAATTTAATAGAAATTGTTTTGAATGATAAATTAACTTAACGAATATTGAATGAAATCGATAGATGAGTTTTAATTGATTTGAACGTTAAATTAAATTTATTTAAATGATTACGAAATGAAACTTATATACAAATTTAAATGAATATTTGAATTGTTTTAATCAAATTTTGAAATTGAATTATAGATTTTCGATATGGAAATTTGGAAGTTATGAAACGTAAACTTTGGAAATTGTTTAGAAAGACAAATGAAATGATGGTTTAAAATTCTAATTGAAATCGAATTTGATTTAGTTTTGAAATTTATTAAACGACCAATCGATGTAATAATTACGAAAGTTATTAAAGAGACAGGAATCGGTTATGGACATACTCTCTATCTAAACCGAAAACCACTTTAATAGCTATACGCGGAGCATGATCCAGAATGAAGTGGTTGGAATGATGTACGTGATGACTGAAGAAAGAGAATGATTATGCATAGCCTTGACGCTTGTGTCAAATTGGAAATGACTAAAACAGGAGCCGTGCCGGGCCAAATGAGGTTAGCCACCTCAAGTAGACACACTTCTTCGTAAACTACTCATTACCTGTTATTGATTGGTGCACCCTCGAAATTTTGGGAGTGTTGTTTCGTGGTGTTACGATCGTTGCGGCGATGCGTTTTCACCAGTTCGGATCAGGCAAACGGTAGTTTCACTGCCTTGGGTATTGCCTCATGTGCCTTGTTATACTTGTATCCCTATATACGCGACCACTACGAATTTATTTTGTGTTGTACCTATGGAGTACTCCCTGATATCCCACTAGTTTACGGTGGAGATTATAGTGCTGTATAGTCCATGACACTTATATAAAATGTGTTAAGGGGGGTAATGGTAACGCCTTAACACTATTTTGATACTTTATTTTACTGATAGGCATTATCTATCTAGCGTATATTACTACATAGTAGATAGTTTAACGGATCCTTAGGAGATGGATATTCCGACATCCTTTAAGTTATATTGTATTTCAGTTGTTATTTCACATGAGTTGGATTTATTGATATAAGAATGTTAATCCTAACTCGAGTGTTTTGTGTTTTTCTTTACGCTCGGGTCAGATTAAGTGTATCAGTATTCGAGACTCGCCTTTGGAGTTGGAGCTGCGCTTGGAGGTCCGACTATCTATCCAGCTTTCAGAGATTCAGTTGATTCTGTGATATATTATGATTATTGTATTTGACTATTGTATTTGAGACTTCTGTAGTATCTTATTTAACTCTGTTATATATATAGTAGCTTCATGAACTACTATCTTTTGTTTCCGCTGCATTTATTACTCTGTATCTGTGATTTGTGATTATTTATTTACTATATATGTTCAGTTTTTCCAACTATAAATTAACAATTCGGTATTTTGAATTATTCAAGTCCGACATGTGCGGATGCGAATAGTCCAAAATAGCGAGTTGTTACATATCCTATTTGAATATTAATCATTATAATCAATCTTTTGTACTATTCTCATTGGTAGTAATAAAGCCTCTTTCCACAAAGTGGATGTACGCTAACAAGACGTTAGTGTAACAACTATAAATCGGTGTGTGATTTATTTTATCATTATTGCTTTGTTTCTTTATTGCTTGTTTGGTGATTGTGATTGTTTTTGGATTGGATTGAAATTTGAATTGAGATATTGATTGGTTGTTTTTTTACTTCTTACCGCAATCTCGCTTTCCGCTATGTTTTGGGGTTTTGATTTGAGTGATCTTGAGTTAGAATTTCTACAACATTTGGTATCGGAGCTTCGGAGTTAGTAGGGGTTGTAGAAATGCCAGAATCGGATAATACATCGGGTAGTCCATAAATGGTTTGTCTAAGTGGTGTAGCGCTGTATGTACGTGGATCGTACGTAGCTTCAGGATCACAATTGGTTATAAACAAGTGGAATGACAATAATGATTTTGAAAAATGACAACGGAAGATGAAAGCAGTTCTTAAGCGGAATCGAGTGCATCAGGTAGTGTTTGATACATATTTTCTGCCGGCGGACATATCGGATGTTGAGAGAGAGGAAATGGAAGACTGAGCATTCACTGTACTTCAACTTGCTATGGGGGAGAATGTTATCTCCGAAATTAGCTGTGAGACTACTGCTAATGGAATATGGGACAAATTAGAGGAGTTGTATGTAAAGAAGTCACTAACTAATTGTTTGATCTTATTGCGAACGTTCTTCACCTATAAGATGGAGGGTCCTTTGCTAAAGGCGTACTTGAATCTCTTTGATGATTTGCTAATGAAGAAGGCGGTAGATTTGAATACTGAGGAAGAACAAAAGGCAATGATATTGTTGTGTTCATTGCCGGACCGTTATATGGTTTTCTCAAATAGTTTGATCTATGGCTGGGATACATTGACTCTTGATGATGTCAAAACGGGTCTTCTTAGAAAGGAGTTGAGCGATCAAATGAAGGAGTTAAGTGATAGAAGTAGTAGTGCTAGTAGTGGTCACAGTTTGTTTGTGGAAAAGGAGAGGTATGGGAAGAAAATGAATCGAGGGCGTTCTAAATCAAGAAAGCCCAAATGAAGAGGAAAGTCGAAGGAAAGAAATGACAAGTGCTTTATTTGTATGGAACATGATCATTGGAACAATGAGCGTCCGGACAAGGAGAAGACAAATAAGGAAGTAGCATCTTCATCCATGGTGGTGGAGAGTGGAGTTGATGAGGGAGACGTAGATGTTTTGACGGCGATAGCATCAGATGTTTTGGGTAGCGAATGAGTGCTCGATTCGGGGCATCTTATCATATGACGCCGAACAGGAGTTGCGACAAAGAATGAAATTCAATTGTTATGGGTAATGGTATTATTTGAAAGTCGAAGGGCATTGGTTTCGCAAATTCGGATGTTTAACGGAGAGGTTCATACTCTCACTAACGTACTCTATGTTTTGAGACTTCGGAAGTCTCCTTGTCTTTTTTGGGCAGCTGGATTCTTTAAAATGTAGGATCACTATTGAGGGTGATAGCTTGCAGATTTCGAAGGATGCGCTTGTGGTGACAAAGGTGCTAGGACTCGTGGAGTTTATTTGCTTCAAGGAGTGACTAAACACAATTTTAGAATTCATTAATCATTTTTTATTAAAGATAATTTAAAGTAATTAATCATTTTAACTAATGATTTTGAAATTCATTAACCAATTTAATTAATAATGTTTAAAATTGGTTTATCTTTTGATTTAAATGAGATTGGATTTAATTAATCTATTTAACTAATGATTATTTGAATTTAATTAATTATTTTAATTAATGATATTTGAAATTAATAATAATTTCGATTAATGATATTTAAAAGTAATCAATCATTTTAATTAATGATATTTGATTTTAATAAATCATCCTTATTTTTGATATTTGAATGTAATTAATCATTTTAATTAATGATTTTTGAAATTTATTAATCTATTTGATGAATGAGATTTGAATTTAATTAAGTCATATAATTAACGATTTGAACTTTAATTAATCATTTTAATAAATGATTGCTTTAAATTTAATTAATTGTTTTAACTAATGATTTTTGAAGTTTAGTTAATCATTTAATTATTAATGGTTTATACTTAATCAATCATTTTAACAAATGATGTTTTAATTTATAATTTTAGCTAATGATGTTTGAACTTAATTAATCCGATTAATTAACAATTATTGGAAATTAATTAATTTTTTTAATTAATGACATTCAAAAATTATTTAATAATTTTAATTGATGATGGTTGAAATTAATCTTTCATTCTAATTAATGATCCTTTGGATTTAATAAACCTTTTTAATTAATGATATTTAAAGTTAATAAATTGATTTAATAAAAAGCGATTAAAGTAAATTAACTAATATAATAGAATTTTTTTAAGTTAATTAACTTATTTAGTGTTTTTAAAGTCAATAAACTTATTTAATAAACATTTTAAAGCTAATTTATTGATGATATAAAAGTGTTTGGTAATAATTAACTATTTTATTAGAGATAATGGATTTTTTATTTAAAAGAGATTACAAATGTGACTGATTATCTTTAGGGATAATTAATATTGTTTTAAATCTAAAGGTATTTATATTTTTTTATTATATTTTGGGATAATGAATATTGTTTTAAAAATATTGGTTTATATATGAAAAAAATTCCTTTAAAAGGAATTATTTAAAATAAAGCTAAGTGTAAACTGTTTGGGGTTTATAGTGAATAATGTTTTAATGACATTTGTTTTTGACCCTTGTTTAATAAACTTAGTATTATAAAACTTGTCTTTTGAAAGAACCCTTTAAAAGATATTTCTAAAAGTGTTTTACCAATATTGTAATATGGAAATCAAGTATAAGTTTAGTTTTTTGAAAAGTTCGATTCGGTTATGTAAAAGTAATTCCGTAAACGATATCGCTTATATAGAATGGATCCAATCATAGTTTTAACGCTAATCATTAAGGCTTGGACTTGTTTCTATCTTAAAGGTTAAAAATATCGTCAAGGCAATGCCTAAAGGTAACACTACCTCAAGTTGACTGGCTTCATTTTCAATCGAGGGATAGCACTTGTTTGGAATCAACGAGTAGTGTTGGATATATGATATTTAGTTTCCATATACGATCATTTTAGTTATCCCCAATAGTTGATTTATTAATTATCGGATTCAGCTTTCTTCAGGTGTATCGTCACCTTAAAAACGATTTGCTGCCCTAAGCTTTGTTATTCTTTGTTCGAAATGACTAAATCAAAGCTCGTGTTTTTGGAGGCCAAAAATGTGGGGTTGCTTCCATTAGGGTATTTTCACATCCTTTCTAGATTTTAGTGTATCGTCACCTTAACATGGTTAAGATTTGGATGTGAAATATTTGGATTCTCGGTAAGGTTTGGCGGAGTCCGGCTTGGAGTTCGTAGGGATTTCAAATATTTTTCTGGAGGTACACTTCTTTTAAGAAGGATGTACCCTATTAGTCATTTGTAGGGAATCTTCCTTTCCTTATTTGATTCGAACTTTTGAGCCTATTTTTCTTTAATTGCAACGGGAAGAGTCAACCCTCTTCGCAGTGTTTAATTATTGGTCTTTATCTATTCTATCAAGTTTGGACTATTACCTTATTTTTTCCATTCAATCAACATTGGATTTTGCTTGGATTATTTTCATTCTTTCAAGTTTGGTTTTTAATACTATTTATGCCTATTCTTATTTGGATTTTTTTTCTTGATGTTTTTCTATACTCTTGCCTTTATGGATGTTATTCTTATGAGGTATAAAACCATTTCGCGTTAGCGGCGTGGACCCATGGAAATTTAATATGTTTCCCATTATTTGAGTTATCTCACGCCGGTATTTTCATACTGATTCGAGTGTTATTTTACTATAATGTTTCGGTCAGACCGATTATTTTTTCTAGGTTGTCTTTCGTGTTATGGAGATCTTAGAGAAGAGCTGTAGGATCACCTATCGTATTGTTTTATTTTCCATTGTATTATATTATATCCATGTCAACAATTATAAGGTCAGGATTTTATAACTACTCAACTGATAAGGTTTGTTTTTAACTCTAATGTACTCTGTATTTAGAGTGGCGGTTGTATTGTCCTCATTATATTATGGTTGTCGGTTTCACTGTGAGATTCTATTTTTTTGTTCTATGTTCTTTTCTTTTTATTTACCCTAATAATCTTCCCTTTTGTCGATTGGATTCTTGACAATTGAACACATTGGTGGTATTCGATGTCAACTTTTGATGGTCAAAATGGCTGGTCGTTACATCATATATGTAAATAATATCACACAAAAGCAACCATGTGCATGTACAATAAAAAAGTATACCCTGCACTAATCATTCAGTTATGAACCATGTCATATACGAATTCAAGTTAAGTATACTTTATATTTATAATCAATCGTGAACCATGTCAGGCAATCATTTCTCATCCATTCAATTATTACCCAATCTCTTGTTTTAGTCTTTCATCGTTACGTTATCATTAACTTATTTTGTGATTACCTCCCTAGGCATATCTATCACTAAATCATCTTTTCTCGAACAATGTCATCTGATGAAATGGCCACTCATTCCACCAATGGGAGCCACCCTGACTGTCCTAAGAGGTTGAATGTAAGCATCTTTAATATATTCTGACAAGCGTCCTTACTAAGCGTGAATAACCCCTCTTAGTCCCTGAACCGCTATCGTTTACATTCTGATTTATTCATTTTAGTTGTAACACCACGCTGATGTTTTGGCTTCCTGCCTTAACTCCTCTTTAGAGTTTATGAATCTATTAAGATTAAACATTATCGTGACACCCTGCCATATACCGTAGGACTTTAGACTAATAATCAAGGCACCCTACATATTTATTCAATTTGGTTACGATTCATTTCCAATGTAAATATTTCAATTCAATCATATAAACTACACTATGATTAATATATTCATCACGTTAAACTATATTCGTTTTAATTTTATTGTCAAAATGATAGCCTAGGGTCTTTCACTATATCCAATTCATGTAAATCATCAATTAGAATCATCAAATTAGTTTTTAATTCATATTTTAATTACTAAATAAATCTATAAAGAAATTTTAACTCATATATAACAACTTAACCATTATAGATAACCTCACTCACTTAATTCGTTGCTTTGATAGATTTTTTACAGAACTTCCAAATTTCTTCTTTTATTTTAACTTGATTTAGCACCCATCTCCTTCTATTTGATTTGCTAAGGTTTGGATTTGATTCCCTTCTCTTTTCTATTTGTTTTGCAATTTTATTTAGAGGTTTTGTTTTAGAATTGAAGAAAAAGAAAACGAACAAGTTATGGATTGTAGTTGAGTGTGGGTTATAGAATGAGGAGGAATGAAGAATGGGGTGAATGAAGGTCACAAACTTCTTTTATACATGCACAAATCCAAAAATTCTGCCTCGGCCCACTTGGACCAACCTATTTCGCCTCAAAACGCATGATACGATAAAAAATCCTTATCTTCTTTATTTGGTGTCCATTTTTGATATTTTTATATCAGTTTGGGTTAGAAAAATCCACTTGATGCAATGGACAATCCAAATTTATCAAATTCCTACATTTGTAAAAATTCAGTTTTTTCAGTTTTATGTAAAGTTACCAAAATATCTTTTTAATTAATTATTTGTGTTTATTAAAAATATGGGATGTTACAGTTATTATCGGAAAAGCCAACCTCTTCCATTCACACGGTGGCATTAGCTCCTTGAAAGAAGCCAGACAAAGATGAGGTGGGCTATTTTTGTAATTCCTTCCACATTGGACGGTGCCTCTTCCCAGAACATAGAGCGACCCTAAACTATTCTTGTCTACTTCTCTTGCACGGGCTAACGTTTTATTGAAGCGACTGACATAGGAGAAGAGTGACTCATTCAACCTTGTCTTATGTTGCATAACTCCTTTGCCATCATAATTATGGTTCATGAGGCGAAGAAGCGAGTCTTGAAATCCGTACATAACTGGGGCCAGGAATGAATATTGCCCGCTTGAAGATGTAAAAACCAACGTGAGGCTGGCCTAGTCAAAGTGGATGGTAATAGAAGGCACTTTAGATTACCGATGAGCCGACCGACTCGAGTGATGGAATTGAAAGCTGTGATTGGTCAGATGGGTTAGTACTTCCATCGTGTTTTTCGACGGAAGGTAGGATTTGCCTCCAATGAATGTATGCATTGAAAATATCTTTAGTGAAGGATTCTCCATTCTCATCATCAAAAAAACCCTCGTCGTTAGTGTTCCATGTCTTGCTCCTCTTCTGTCTTAGAGATGCCATTTCTTCTCGAAGGCCCCTTCTGCATGATGCAAGCAACATTGACCTCTTACTGTGGAAGGACTCCTATGTCTCGTGGGTGAAGGAGATTGATGACGCTTATATGACGATGGGGAGCAGTAATGACTAACATGGGTAAGTGAAATGTTCATATTGATAAAGGGCGACCTAGAATGCTGATCCCGCCTTTCACGAGATCTGGGCCTACTGACCTCCCTTTAGGGCCGAGAGTGGACTGAGAGCTCTCTACGCTCACGGTTTTTTCCTTTCCGTCGCCGCTTAGACGGTCAAAGCATAGTCATGTCCTAAATATTTGTTACCTAAGGCGGTTAAATGTAGAGTGTCTTTCTATGGAGAGGGAGCGATAGGTTGGCTGCTCCTTAGTGTAATGTTGGTTCAAGTATAGGAACATCATAAGCAAAGTATTACTCGTGCACGATATGTTGATCTCTGTTATGGGCGAGAGTGACCCCAATAGGAGTTTCCAGCACAACCCTCTTATGGGAATCATGCATTATGTTAAATGCGCTGGGGATAATGGGCTTGATGGGAGTTCCGTCCATCGTTGTTGGGACCACCCGATTGTATTTGACAGCGTCTTGATCGTCCACTCTGGCCCTGAGTTCATTCAAATCGCGAGCAATCTACCCAATGCTAGTCAAGCCATTGGTCAAGCCAAACCACACGTCATTGCTCAAGTCCAAAATGGGACTTATAGCATGGACTTTAACTTCGTTTTTGTGTAATAATCCTTTGAGTTATTGGACTCATTGTCACCATTATTATGCAGTCTGTTTTTTGAGTATAGAAGTTTGAAGACAAGAAAAGTGATGAATGTTGAGAGCATTGAGGGGAAGCGCTCCTTCCAGCGTCAAAATATTGACTAAAAATTTAATCAACCAATGAAAATAAGATTGTGAGTTCATATTAGTAAATGTTACTTACTAATACCGTATTTAAAATGGAAAAAAAAGAGAAAATGAACAATAGGTAAAGAAAGACACAAGGTTTAGAGTGGCTTGATCAAAAATGATCTATGTCCACTATGGTGGTAATTTCTACCGCTTTAGTGTTTTGATTACAATTGTTTGTTTACAAGAGATAATAATATATGCAATAAAATGAAAGTTTCATCTTTGTACAAGTGCATCCAATTTTGTATTTATAATAGCCAAAATCTGGTTCGGACAGTTCAAATATGTATATCTATTTCTATTAATCCTTATTGTCGTCAATGGCACTGAATGGTTCAAATGCAGGGAAACTACGATGTCAGCTAGGTCGAATGTACTAGATGATGGCCAGTTGGCGAATCATAGAAAATCATGTCGTTATCAAATAGGACGACATGAGAATAAGGAGTTGTTGAACAGTGATGCCGCCACCATGTGGATACTGAAGGATGAGAAGTGGTTACTGCATAGTGTCGCATTGTTAGCATATGCCAAGGATTTCTATGGAACAGTGTTGAGTCCTTTCTTTTTAAAGGGGTGGCTATGCACGTTTGATAGAAGCCTGCCGAGCTAAGACAAAACAAGAAGTACGGGGCATGCATGCCCTCGAATAGGTTGCGGGGAGGAGTAGACTTAGGGGCTCAAAAAGGAGAGTGGGAGAGCGTTCTTCATTATGCAGACATGTACTCTTAGATGAGCAGCTGTCCTACTAAGGCACTGGCTGGTTTGGCCGTTGTTCAAAGCTGTTAGTCGCTGAATTTCATGGTCTTTTACAGGCTGCATAGGTATTTGCAAGGACGATGGGGTGGGCAAGGTGATGCCGAGGCAATATGATGTGAGGCAAGCACATTGAGAGTCCGGCGAGCCGATCAGTCTATCTCTTTGCGAGAATATCAAGAAACACCATGGATCGATACCGATCAATGGATTTGCATATTTCTTCTTTATTTCTTTCATTAATTCATTGCGACTTTATGGTTTAGCTTTCTTTCATGCCTCAAAGCCAAATTTCTACAGCTTTTCATTGAGAACTTTAAAACTTGATGGATTGACACTGATCGATGTACTTAGTTAAAATTCTTTCGTTTTCCTTTGCAATGGTAAAGGTGTTATCACTTGTCATTATTGTAATAAGAAAGGTCACATACGCAGCAAATGTTATGCTTATAAAGGAGATCAGAAAAAGGCTGTGTATGGTGATACTAGTAGTGATACACATGCAGATTTTGCTGAAGGTACCGATAGTGATGTTTCTTGTGATGTCTTATTTAGTGAAAATAAGCCTTGAAAGATGGATTCGGGAGCCAGTTTTCACATTTGTAGAGATGTAAATTGTTTTTCTTCTTATGAGAAGAGTGTCGATATGATTAGGACAACCAATGGAGAATAGCCACGGAATTGTGATATTTGATCTATTCGATTTCGTATGCATGATGGTATGGTTAGAGAAGTCTCTAGAGTGAGACATATACCCACTTATTCGCATAATCTTATTTCTCTCGGTCAGTTGGATTGTCGTGGTTGCACTTATGAGACCCAAGG
Source organism: Allium cepa (assembly GCA_030765085.1). Taxonomy (NCBI): domain Eukaryota; kingdom Viridiplantae; phylum Streptophyta; class Magnoliopsida; order Asparagales; family Amaryllidaceae; genus Allium; species Allium cepa. The sequence goes on along the minus strand of CM060937.1, from coordinate 569,811,422 downwards.
TGGAGTTTTGAGAGTGAAGAAAGGTGGCCGTGTAAGGATGAGAGGAGTATTGGAAGAAGGAAACCTTTACAGCATGGTTGGTTCTGTAGTCGACAATGGAAAGCGAGTGACGGTTGAAGGACCTAATTCACAGCAAGATGGAGGGGTTAATGTGATCACTGCTTATGATTCTAGCATTGAGGATCATATTTTAGACAGGGATTTTCATGTTTATGATGCTCTAGTGATCGATGGTGATCAGGTAATGGGCTCAGATCGAGTGATAGAAGGATGTCGAATTGCGAAATCCACAAAGACAAGACGGAGATCATTGTGGTAGTCAAACGTTTTCGAGACCGGATTTGTGTGGTGCACCTCATGTGGGAGACGCATCACTTGCAGACGGTGGTTGAAGTTTGTAATTTAGTGTGGTTGAGATATGGGGATTTATGATAGATCTAGGTATGACATTCTTTATATGTTGGAGATATGTGATTTTGTATCAACGTGGAATGTTAAATTTTGATGATACAAAATCACAAATAGAGGGAAATAAATATGCAAAATAAAGAAAGATAAAATTTTCTTTCCTCAATCAATAGACATATTTGAGTATGTTTATTTCTTTCTCTAATTGGCTAATCAAATTATTTTTTGTCATCTAATGTTGACTTGGGCATTAAGTAACTGATTATATAAATAGAGACTAGAAGATAGTGTAAAAATGTGGTGGAAAATCTATTTGCTAATTTTCTCTTCTTTATCTTTGTTCTTTTTCTCCAACAATTTTAGCCATATAGATGTTTGTCCCCTTTCTCAATTTAAATATTGATCTAATGGTATTTTGTTTACTTTAGCTTTTTTCCATTAACTGTAAACAAAATTTTGGCGAATAAATAAAGTGGGTGGTTGAGTGGAATATTTTGGGCTATTGCGTTTTGATTTCAATTCAATCTTGTTTTCAATCCAAGTTATTTCTTTGTGATTTGGGTGACAAAGATCCGTTGATAAAAGCTTCCGCAAAACGCTACTATTTGCATAACATATAGTTGATATAGGTTATTGTTTGATATGTAATATGTATTTTGCTGGACTTTTTTTGTCCAGAATTCCGTCATAAATTTTATTTTTTGTAAGATAATTGTGACGACCCGACTTTCCACTTCCGGAAAATCGCATCATCTTTAAGAAAGAAAGGGATAGAAAAGAGAAAAGAAAGAAGAGAAAGAAGAAACAACACAAGAATCTCAACAGCGGAACGAATAAATTTTATTAATAACATAAGTATTACATAGTATACAACAAATATCAGAGTTACACAGACATATACAACACATACTAGACAGTTATAAACTCCTGTCTAGTTATTACAACTCAATATACAAACACAAACACTCAGAGATATCAACACAGCGGAAAACTATATAACTATACGCAGAAGCCTCCTGCTCCATTTGCTCCTCCACAATTCGTCAAAGCTAATCCAAATCCTAACCTGAATTCCCTTGGCTACTCGTAAAAATTTGAGTACCCAAGAGTTAGAAAAACAGAAATAACTCCGGGTCAGACATGGGTCTGGTGTGAGTAACAGGTTAAAGTTGCTTAACTTTGAAAACCTTTAAATAGAAAAGGTATCACGTAAGACTTCCCACACATAAACATGGAAAAGTTTTTACCTTACGCTAACCAAAACATTTGATAGGAAATCCGATGATATTATAATAGTGTCTAGGGTTTCCAAGTAAATAGAAAATAGCCGAAATTGTTACATGATTAAATTCCAGCTACTAGCCACAAAAGTGGGTAATACAATCAAAACCGTTGGCACTTATTGGATTTTGGATTCCATCAATGGCTGGGCTACTGGGGTACCGCCCGTCACAGTACGTGGCCTAGATCACCATACCGAGGATTACTTCCTTCATCCCTTGTAACACAAAGCCGGACCCGTTCCTTACTGAACAGTTCCAAACAAGACAACCCCGCAGTTGTGATCAGCAACCGCACCACTAAGCCGTAAATATAAAGGGACCGCTAGACAGTGATAAATCTTGCTCTCAAGTGGGTGCTACCCACGAAGCTTTGCTGCACCCCCCCTGTTTCAGCCATTCCCGGTTGATGAGGCTTGAGGCTACGATTTACCTTTATAGGACATATCACTTAGAATGCTCATCATCCACCTGACGATGTTCTGAAAGCATTCAATCCATACAAGTTCGTTCCGTGTTCGAACGAAACCGAAGGCATTATCTCGTTACACTCGTATTGGAATCACCCTCAGAGTTAACGACAATAACCCTTGCACTCTGAATCACCATCTCGAATCTATAAGTACTATTCCATCAAACTCATTACGGAATCACCCACAGAGTTATACTGACGTATAGCCCCTACACCTCGAGTCTTCACTCGCTCCACTTGGGTTAACGACCTAACGTTATTTGAAATCGATGTGGTTTTCGGATATCCAAATGTAGGAACCCGATCCCGGTCTCATCGAAATTCCAAAGCGTGTCTTATTAGGGCCAAGTTGTTTTAAGTTTTAAACAATTCAATTCATTATCTAAAAATACACAGATAGATAATTCACAACACAATAGATAATCAACATTATCATTACCAGCAGATAATTCATATCAGATAATTACTATTATCATCCAAAAGCAACAAATGCATCCATATTACATACTCTACTAATCTCATAACTGAGATTACAAACCATACCAAGCAATCAAAACCAATCATCAGATATAAGAAACTATCTAATGATCATTTCATTCTATAACTAATTTAAAATGAATTAAATTAATTACTTAAACTCTAATTAATTTAAAATAAGTTAAATTAATTACTTCATCATCAAAATTCTGCTTAACTTAACTATCAATTGATTACAAATCAATTTATAAATCATCATCTCAATATTCTTTTCAATTAATCATTATTGGTTACCATCTCTAATTACAATAGGTAATTAACATTTAATATTAATTATACCTTAATTAATCAATTCCAAATTACATAATTAATTAATTAATTAATGATTTCTGATTATATTTAATCAGTTTCTCAAAATAAATTAATTACATAAGTAATTAATCTTAAATTTAAACCATATATATTAATCACCCATGAGTAATAACCATTCAGTAATTAATTACTTTAATTACCATTCCATAATTAATTACCCTTAATTAATTATCTTCAATTAATCCTTGATTGATTCTAAAGTAATTTAAATCCAAATTACTTCTACAATAAATATCTTAATTACATTCAGTAATTATTATTTAATCACTTCCTTAAGTAATTACAAATTCATAATTACACAAAGTAATTATCAATAATCAACAATTGTTTAAATTAATTTAACTTAATTAATCTAAACTATTCACAATAACTAAATTAATTACACCAAGTAATTAATCCATTCATTACTTCATTAAGTAATTAAACAATTTGATTATTATAAATTAATTAATTTACTTAATTATTAAAAATTAATGACATTAATTAATTGTTAAAATAATCTTAAGTTAATGTCCTTCATTAACATTTCTTAATTACTTAATTAAGAAATTAACTTATATTAAATCATTATTAATTATTAATTAACTAATATTCAATTACAATTTGATTAAGCCCTAATTATTAATTAATTAAGTCTAAATTATCATTAATCTCTTGATTAAGTAAATCTTAATCATAAATTAAAATTTAATTAACCATCCTTAATTATAGATTAATTAACCTTAATTAATTAATCTCAAATCTTAATTAATTAGCTTAAAAATTATTAATTACTTGATTAATCATCCACATTATTAATTAATTAAATAATTAATATTCCATTAATTTAATAATTTAAAATGAAACCAATTTCTTAAGTTTAAAATTTAAAAACATTCTTCTTTATACGAAGTATTTTAAACAAATTGTTTCAAACAAAAATTCAAATTTAAAATTTTCTTTTTTTTTTAAATTTCAAACTGAACACAATTCAAATTTCCATTTCAAATTCAACCTTAAAATTTAAAACTTTATTTACACTTCCATCTTCATTTTCAAATGCAAATCATTATTTTAAAACAAATTTAAATTTAATCCTTTATTTTTAAAGACTGAAGTTTGAATTTAAACTCCAGATTTAAATTAAATCAAACTCAGATTCATTTCATATTTCACTTCCAGATTTAACTTGTTTAAATTTTTCATTTGCATTTTGAAATTTTACTTTGTAATTTAAAACAGAAAAACAGAAAACAGTTTCTTGTTTGTTTGAAACAATCTTAAATTTTGATTTCAAATTGTTTTCAAAAACCAAAATTTAAATTACTGAATTCATATTTAAGTTCCAGGTTTAAAAATTCTAGATTGAACTTCATCTTACAAAATTCAAATTTACTTTAAATCTGAAACAGAAAAACAGTTTCTGTTTTGTTTGAAACCCAAACTAATTTTAAAAACTCAAAAAATTACAAAAAAACAAGATTCAAATCATTTGAATTTATATCTAAATTCAGGTTAAATATTTCAGATTGTTTGCAATATTCATTACTTCAAAACTCAAAAAAAACTGGAAAACAGGTTTTCTACTTTTGTTTAAGTACAAATAGAATTTCCAAAATTTAAATTATTTCAGACCTAAAATTAAACTAATTGAATTTACATTTGAATTCAGTTTAAATGTTATACTTGTTCAGGTTTTAATTTACATTTTAAAAACTTTCAAATTTTTAAAACCTAAAAAAAACACTCTGTTAAAAACAAAACCTGAACATTTTTTTTTAACTCGAGCAACATAAATATTTACTTCGGGTCAGAAGCCATTTTGCTTCGAGTTATTCCTCATTTTACCCGAGACAAACCCGAGACATGAAACCCTGTACCCAAAACAGAACTCCACCATCATCTTCAACATGTACAAACCCCTGTGCACCCGCTCCCTTCTCCGGCCATCACTGGCCATCATCTCAGGCCATCCTCCATCGACCAGCAACCCCCACAACAACCTTCCACCTTTAAAATTCCAAAATTCCACTTGAATTTAAATTCAAGTTTAAAACTAAAACCTGGAACAGGCCCCCTCCCCTTCCAGTGCCTCACCTGTCAACGCAATCAACCCACAACTCCGGCCATCATCACCCTCTAAAATCCGGCGATGACTCCACCAACCTTTCATCTACCAATCCCCAAAATATCTCAAAACTCGATTCACTTTGAAAACTGCAGCACCCAATTTCTTGAACCCAGTAAGAACTAGGGTTCTTAACTAGAAATCCCAAATTTCCATCTCAAAATTGGATTGCAAAACAGTTTAATAATTTTCCTATCATACTTGATGGCTACTCCATCAATAGAACCAAATTCAACCAATTTAAAGGTAAGTATCAACTGAACTTAGCAAATATGTAATATACAGTATGTTTGAAACTGCACAATATACATAGCTCTAAAATTTGAAATTTTTGGTTTAAAATTCTTGAATTTTCTTATTGTTTCTATTTGTAAACCTGAAACACTTAATTATGAAGTTTGAATTTTCATCCTATATGAATTGTTGCTCTGCATAACTTGATTCCCAGGATACAGACAATTTGTTTAGTTTATATGAAATTTTTAAAGCTTATCCTATTCTAAAATGAACAAGCTTTGTTCAATTGTTTTAAATCATAATAGCAACAAGCTACAGAAAAGCTCAGGGATCAATATGAGTTTGAAAGCTTGCAGAAACCCACATGCACAGCCATCAATTTGAACACAGGCAGATATTTATATGTATAACATTCAAAGAAATCTCATATGAATTTATTTGCAATTTATAAGACATATACACAATTCAATTCATCAGATAAGCAAGCAATGAAATCCTACTTATTTTATTTAAATTAGGTGTTACTCGCCTGAAATTGTGCAGAGATAAACAGAGCACAGATTTTTGAAACCCCTTTTTGCTTCTTTTTGAAAACTTGCTTGAATGCCCCTTTTTAAAACTTTAAACTTGAATGCATGCTGAAAGATTGTTGCATGTAGGCTTTCTTGCTTTAAAATGCTTTATCTTGCAGATAGTTGCTACCTTCCAGATTGCAGAGAACAAAAATGCAGACTTTTGTTTGAATTCCAGATTTACAAAGTGACATGCTTGCTGGTTTGTTTTATTTTCCTGATTTTCAGAAAAATGAATGCAGGTTGCTTGCTTTTTGAAAATGAGTTTCAGGATATGCATTTGAAGATGATTTGCAATTTTTTTTTTTTGAGGATGAAGAGTTGATTTTGCAGGTCTTTTTAAAACAGATTGAAGAAGAAATGCAGACTTTAATTTTTGCATGCAGGTAGCTTGCTTGAAAATGAAATGCATATTTGCTTTTGGAAGAGGGGAATGCAATTTTTAAGATGAAAAGTTTGATTTTGAAGATTGTTTCAGCTAGACATTTCTCTTAGTTTTAGAATTGGAAATGGGAAAAAGATAGAAAAGGGAAGAAGGCAAGTTTATATAACAATATTTATGACTTAACTAAAATCAAAGAAAATAAAAATTAAACAATGACACATGGCTAAAATATGAACACTTGTAAATTACCTTGCTTAAATACTTAACACATGTTAATTCATGTCTTAAATTACCTACACATGTTATCCTAAATTAGTTAGTATTTTAATTAAAGTGCTAATGAATGTTTTAAATTAAATTAATTAGATTCTTATACTTAGTTATGTATATAATTTATTTCTAAAGAATAAATCAAAGTGTTATTTTAAATAAGACAATATACAAATTTATCATTTGAAAAAGAAACTTTTGACAATTAAAATAAATTTATGAAAGACGTTATAACTTATATGAATACATGTTCACATTTTAAATTGTATTTTAAATTTCAAATTAAATTTACAAATCAAAATTATCAATCAACATTTAAAAAGAATTAACACAAACATTTTATAACTTATTTTAATATACAACTTAAGTTAAAATGGATTTTAAACCAATTAAAACATTTTTCTTATATTTAAAAATCATATAGTATTTTATTAAATATTTTTGAAAAGCTTAAATTAAAAATAAATCACAATTTCTATTTTTAAAACATTAAGACTATGCTATACTAATTTAATTAAAAACAACTTGTCCATTTAAAATACATACAAATACATATACATTTTATAAATAGAAAACAGATTTATTAGTTTAATAAAATAAATTCACAAATTAAATATTTAAATAAAGAAGATTATTAAATCAAATAAATTTATTAACAAAAATTATCAATTCAATTTTAAATTTAAACCTAGATTATTAAATTTAAATTGTCTAAAATTCTGGGATATTACAATCCTTCCCCCTTAAAAGAATTTCATCCTCGAAATTTAAAACAAAGGTAATTTAATAATCTATTTACAGATTTTATTTTAAAATATAGCATATGTTAGTCATATGCTAACAACCAAAGCAACCAATTCACACAAACAGAACAAATCTAATTATCCAAAAGAATTTTGGATAAAATCTTCACACTTTCCCCGGTATATATATATATATATCGGGATACTCGCTCTATAGAATACAATCAATCAATACTACTAAGCTATAGAGCTCCTAACAACAATTCTATACAGAATATCAGACTACAGACGAGTCTGACTCAACAGCCAAACCATCCTAAACTGCTGGTTCTACAACCAGAAATGTCAAACACGTACTCACTCAGAGATACGTGAAACATACTGAATCCCAGTTATCCAAACTGGCAATTCAACTCTAGAAAACCAAACACTGATCTTACCAATCACAGAAGAAACCAAAACACTACGGAGCTAGCTTCCTAAACTTATAGCTCCTTGGATCAGAGAAAAACTTATCCCAAATCAAATCTCCGATTCCAGAATTCAAATTTCTCTGTCTCTTATCCATAAAAACTCTTCGGACAATCCTGGGCTACTAACATCCATCCTGATCAGCTTAACTCTATGCTGATTCCACTAAAAACAGACTGGATCAAAACAATCCAATGATCTCCTCAAGATCACTCAAAAACCAAGAACACAAACCCTTCTTCTCAACAACAGAAGACAGAATAAACTTCTTCTCTGGAACAGAAACAACTCCAAACTGCTTCCGCTGCACAACTCTGATCCGAAACAGAAGAAAATATTGAAGAACACAAGCACAGACTAGACAACCCAGCACAGAAATATGGTTCCATATATCCATCAGAAAACTCAGATGTTCCTCCAAACATGAGTTACTTCACCAACTTCTACCTCAAGGAACCATCCATCTTCTAACTGAACCACCAGTTCCATCCTGGAAGGAAAACTCGATCTCCAGATGCAGACAAACTCTGACTTCCTGGAAGAAAATCCAGACAATCTCCAACAAACACAAGAGAACATACTATCGCAAGTCACTTTTGCGACTAACTCAGCCTAAATCCAAAGAAACTTCTCTCTCTCAACCAAACAGAACAGCTTATACTGGCTTAGCCAACTTACCATAGAAAAAGATCCACTCTGCTGCTTCTGAACTCCACTTCAGAAAAACTACTCAGCCAGAAGACTTCTACCAACACAGAACTCTCTGCTAAACTCAGCCACACCACCGAGCACACTCACTTCTTACTCTTGTTCCAAAGAAACATCTTCGGAAATATCCATAGTCACTGCATCTCATCACGCAGCTACAACTTCCTGAGATAATAAGATACCATCACTCACTGGCTTCTGCCCATCCGACAGAACCAATCTTAACTCAGCACTTCAAAGATGAACTCCGAACCTTTACAGGTTACCTTCAGAGATCGATGAAGTACTTATACCAAACAAAAATCCACTCGAGACGGTATTAGGTCTACAGTCTTCGACAAATACACTTCCAACCTCAAACATCAAATTTCAACCAATGGTAGTCGTGTTACACACACTTCTACCTCATCTACCTTTATAACTCACATTGGAAAATCCTGAACGGATAATCCAACAAATAGGTAGAACCAATTATATATATAATAAAAATACAAATACGCTCTCTCAAGATAGACACCACTACAGAGACTAGGCATTCACTCAACCTAATGCTCTGATACCAATTGTGACGACCCGACTTTCCACTTCCGGAAAATCACATCATCTTTAAGAAAGAAAGGGATAGAAAAGAGAAAAGAAAGAAGAGAAAGAAGAAACAACACAAGAATCTCAACAGCGGAACGAATAAATTTTATTAATAACATAAGTATTACATAGTATACAACAAATATCAGAGTTACACAGACATATACAACACATACTAGACAGTTATAAACTCCTGTCTAGTTATTACAACTCAATATACAAACATAAAAACTCAGAGATATCAACACAGCGGAAAACTATATAACTATACGCAGAAGCCTCCTGCTCCATTTGCTCCTCCACAATTCGTCAAAGCTAATTCAAATCCTAACCTGAATTCCCTTGGCTACTCGTAAAAATTTGAGTACCCAAGAGTTATAGAAAAACAGAAATAACTCCGGGTCAGACATGGGTCTGGTGTGAGTAACAGGTTAAAGTTGCTTAACTTTGAAAACCTTTGAAAAGAAAAGGTATCACGTAAGACTTCCCACACATAAACATGGAAAAGTTTTTACCTTACGCTAACCAAAACATTTGATAGGAAATCCGATGATATTATAATAGTGTCTAGGGTTTCCAAGTAAATAGAAAATAGCCGAAATTGTTACATGATTAAATTCCAGCTACTAGCCACAAAAGTGGGTAATACAATCAAAACCGTTGGCACTTATTGGATTTTGGATTCCATCAATGGCTGGGCTACTGGGGTACCGCCCGTCACAGTACGTGGCCTAGATCACCGTACCGAGGATTACTCCCTTCATCCCCTGCAACACAAAGCCGGACCCGTTCCTTACTGAACAGTTCCAAACAAGACAACCCCGCAGTTGTGATCAGCAACCGCACCACTGAGCCGTAAATATAAAGGGACCTCTAGACAGGGATAAATCTTGCTCTCAAGTGGGTGCTACCCACGAAGCTTTGCTGCACCTCCCCTGTTTCAGCCATTCCCTGTGACGCCCCACCTCTATACCCACGCTAGCCAAGAACACTACGGTGTAGTGCTGTCGACTAGCGCGGAGAATAAGGCTGTTGAGGAGCGACCATCCATGTAATTTCTTATCACACGGTGGCTATAAAATAATCTTCGGAAACAAATATAGAAGTAAGCATAATATGCGAATCAATCACAGATATCTATATCACTAAGGCGGAAAGAGATATGAATAAATATCACATAAAAGTGTACATCAGAGTAGTGGTCTAAAAAGATCCACGATAATACAGAAGAATAGCAACGCGTGCTATACAAAAGAATACAACTATGAGTCTATATCTCAAGTGTAAACAACAGAAGCTGCTAATCTAAACAAGTAGCCAAAAGTCTGAGTAGTGAATCACTGGGGGAGGAGTCAAGCAGTAGCACCTGTAACATCTCGGTCTGACCCGAGTATTATTTATAAGAAAATAATAAACGGATCAGTCTAGCTATAAATATCAGATGACATGATATAAAATGAAAGATATGGCATAAACATAAAATATCCATACTGACATACTACTATAAGTATGCAAATAATGATCAAAAGGAGATCAGCCGATAAGAGATAAATCAATATCACAAGAATCTTCTCAAAGATCCAAAGAGGGCATCATACCCTAAACTTGTACTCATGACAAGTCAAAGAGATAAATTCCAGAAATCAACACAAGAAATCCAGAAATCATAAAAAGGGAAAGAGGCCTATCACATGACGGTCCGAAGACCATGGGGAGCTACCCCACATGTGTGAATGGAATCACACAGATTGAGGTCAAGACTAACCAAAAAGCAGAAAGGTATGTGTGAATGGAATCACACAAGTGGTGTCTAGTCTAACCTTGCAATGAAAGAGACATCGCGCAATTGCTAGTCTAATTCATAAAGCAATCATCAAGATCAACGAGAAGTGTCAATTACACTAAGCTAGTAAATATAGAAGTTTAGCTTCATGTCCTATAACCACTTGCTTAACTTAAATATTTACGAACAAACTGTAAATCTTCACTAATAAAATTGTCACAAGAGGTTCAATCGAACAAGTCCAAGAATTAACCGACGAAGTGAACGCAAGCGTTTCATACCACTTGTTTTACTAAGTCGTTTAATTAGATTTCTCATCCGAGTGAGGTAAAGGCTTGTATATACTAATAGATTGGAAAACGGTTTAAGAAAAGAGCTTTGTTATTAAAAATAGAGTTGAAATTGTTTGTTAAAAGAGTTTTGATATTTACTACTAGTATTGAAACCTTTATATTATAAAGTGACAAAACACAGAAGCAATTGTAGAAACAATCAGTCACAAAAATCGCATACGGAGATGTGAATAAAATCCAAGGAAATCAGCTCAATGTTTTTCAGATAAGATCCCCTACGGAGGGGGGGTCCAGGGGGGTGGCAACCCCCCAAGGTGGGGGTGCGGGGGCAACGCCACCGCTTACGGGGTTCGACCTGCCCGGTCAGGTCGCGGGGGTCCAGGGGGCAGCGCCCCGACAAAACGGTACGACCTAAGTGAAGGCAAGAGGCCTACGACCTAAAGCAAAATGAGGTCTAACGACCTAAGGGTTCACGCGACCTAACACAATGGCTGAGCGACCTAACTAAGTGCGCGACCTGGTGGGTAAGGAGGTCGAGCGACCTAATGTTCTTTGTGACCTAACGAGGTAGAGGGGATACGCGACCTAAGAAAGTTCGCGGGCTAAGGATGAGCGACCTAACAAGGTTCACGACCTAACGGAGACGAGGTCATGCGACCTAAAAGTGAAACGACCTAAGGGCGAAAACAAGGTCACGCGACCTAACAGGAAACAAGGTCAAGCGACCTAAGGGGTTACGCGACCTAACGTAACACGGGTCAAACGACCTAAGGCATCACAGGACGAACGACCTAACTTCTTAAGGGACAGGCGACCTAAAGAGGTTCGCGACCTAATAGGGTTCGCGACCTAAAGGTGCACGACCTAAGGTCTTTCGACCTAGGGGTATATAGGTAACATGACCTAAAGATGTCGCGACCTAAAAATAGAAAGCATGGCCGAACGACCTATCGAAGTAGAAAGGCATGCGACCTAACGGTCAAAAGACCAACGACCTACGACCTAAAAGTCATACGACCTACGACCTAAAAGCCATACGACCTACGACCTAAAAGCCATACGACCTACAACCTAAAAGCCATACGACCTAACGTGAAACGACCGAACTCCGAAGTGGAGATTCAAGGCAGTGCGACTTAGCGCGATAACACGCGAACGACCTAAGGGTTAGGTCGCGAGCGACCTAAGTACTAGGTCGTGAACGACCTAACTCCGAACACGCGAAAAATGGTCAGAACGATCTAGGAGCTATCTCGTACGCGACCTACGACCTAAGACCCACACGACCTAACTCCGAACGACCTAAAAATGGCCAGAACGACCTAAATGCAGAAATTTCGCCAAAACGCCAAAAATCGGAGTTTTTCGCCAATCCAATCCAAACCAAAAGCAAATATTCATGCTAAAGTGATAGGGAATCATTCCCAACAACCCAATATAGTTATAGACTAGATTTGTGAGATAAAAATCTCACCTTTGCCCCAAAACCCAATGAAAATGAAGAACAAAGCTTGAAGGCAAATGGAGAAGCAACCACAAGCTTGAATCCGATGTCTTCTTCTTTAATTTAGAGTTGAATGTTGGAGTTGCAATAAAACAAAGACTTTGGAGTTTTAATTTCTCGTTCCATTCACCATTTTTGTTGAAGCTTTAGTGTTAGGAAATGAAATGAAGCAATGAAGAAGAAGGGGGGTGGAACTTGGGCCTAATGGGCTAAAAGTCCAAACCAAAGGCTCGAGTGAAAAAGTGGTGAAATTCCACTAACCCCAAACATATCAATGTTTATACTTAGAAGATTGCAAACGACGTTTCGAACTCAATGGAAGTGGTCTCGAGTCCTAATTTGACCGTTTGCAAAAAGTAGCTTCGGACCAAAATCCGATTAACGATAAAATATTTAAATAAAATATTTAAATATAAAAATCGATAAATATGCGGGTTGTTACATTCCCGGTTGATGAGGCTTGAGGCTACGATTTACCTTTATAGGACATATCACTTAGAATGCTCATCGTCCACCTGACGATGTTCTGAAAGCATTCAATCCATACAAGTTCGTTCCGGGTTCGAACGAAACCGAAGGCATTATCTCGTTACACTCGTATTGGAATCACCCTCAGAGTTAATGACAATAACCCTTGCACTCTGAATCACCAACTCGAATCTATAAGTACTATTCCGTCAAACTCATTACGGAATCACCCACAGAGTTATACTGACGTATAGCCCCTACACCTCGAGTCTTCACTCGCTCCACTTGGGTTAACGACCTAACGTTATTTGAAATCGATGTGGTTTTCGGATATCCAAATGTAGGAACCCGATCCCGGTCTCATCAAAATTCCAAAGCGTGTCTTATTAGGGCCAAGTTGTTTTAAGTTTTAAACAATTCAATTCATTATCTAAAAATACACAGATAGATAATTCACAACACAATAGATAATCAACATTATCATTACCAGCAGATAATTCATATCAGATAATTACTATTATCATCCAAAAGCAACCAATGCATCCATATTACATACTCTACTAATCTCATAACTGAGATTACAAACCATACTAAGCAATCAAAACCAATCATCAGATATAAGCAACTATCTAATGATCATTTCATTCTATAAGTAATTTAAAATGAATTAAATTAATTACTTAAACTCTAATTAATTTAAAATAAGTTAAATTAATTACTTCATCATCAAAATTCTGCTTAACTTAACTATCAATTGATTACAAATCAATTTATAAATCATCATCTCAATATTCTTTTCAATTAATCATTATTGGTTACCATCTCTAATTACAATAAGTAATTAACATTTAATATTAATTATACCTTAATTAATCAATTTCAAATTACATCATTAATTAATTAATTAATGATTTCTGATTATATTTAATCAGTTTCTCAAAATAAAGTAATTACATAAGTAATTAATCTTAAATTTAAACCATATATATTAATCACCCATGAGTAATAACCATTCAGTAATTAGTTACTTTAATTACCATTCCATAATTAATTACCCTTAATTAATTATCTTCAATTAATCCTTGATTGATTCTAAAGTAATTTAAATCCAAATTACTTCTACAATAAATATCTTAATTACATTCAGTAATTATTATTTAATCACTTCCTTAAGTAATTACAAATTCATAATTACACAAAGTAATTATCAATAATCAACAATTGTTTAAATTAATTTAACTTAATTAATCTAAACTATTCACAATAACTAAATTAATTACACCAAGTAATTAATCCATTCATTACTTCATTAAGTAATTAAACAATTTGATTATTATAAATTAATTAATTTAATTAATTATTAAAAATTAATGACATTAATTAATTGTTAAAATAATCTTAAGTTAATGTCCTTCATTAACATTTCTTAATTACTTAATTAAGAAATTAACTTATATTAAATCATTATTAATTATTAATTAACTAATATTCAATTACAATATAATTAAACCCTAATTATTAATTAATTAAGTCTAAATTATCATTAATCTCTTGATTAAGTAAATCTTAATCATAAATTAAAATTTAATTAACCATCCTTAATTATAGATTAATTAACCTTAATTAATTAATCTCAAATCTTAATTAATTAGCTTAAAAATTATTAATTACTTGATTAATCATCCACATTATTAATTAATTAAATAATTAATAGTCCATTAATTTAATAATTTAAAATGAAACCAATTTCTTAAGTTTAAAATTTAAAAACATTCTTCTTTATACGAAGTATTTTAAACAAATTGTTTCAAACAAAAATTCAAATTTAAATTTTTTTTTTTAAATTTCAAACTGAACACAATTCAAATTTCCATTTCAAATTCAAACTTAAAATTTAAAACTTTATTTACACTTCCATCTTCATTTTCAAATGCAAATCATTATTTTAAAACAAATTTAAATTTAATCCTTTATTTTTAAAGACTGAAGTTTGAATTTAAACTCCAGATTTAAATTAAATCAAACTCAGATTCATTTCATATTTCACTTCCAGATTTAACTTGTTTAAATTTTTCATTTGCATTTTGAAATTTTACTTTGTAATTTAAAACAGAAAAACAGAAAACAGTTTCTTGTTTGTTTGAAACAATCTTAAATTTTGATTTCAAATTGTTTTCAAAAACCAAAATTTAAATTACTGAATTCATATTTAAGTTCCAGGTTTAAAAATTCTAGATTGAACTTCATCTTACAAAATTCAAATTTACTTTAAATCTGAAACAGAAAAACAGTTTCTGTTTTGTTTGAAACCCAAACTAATTTTAAAAACTCAAAAAATTACAAAAAAACAAGATTTAAATCATTTGAATTTATATCTAAATTCAGGTTAAATATTTCAGATTGTTTGCAATATTCATTACTTCAAAACTCAAAAAAAACTGGAAAACAGGTTTTCTACTTTTGTTTAAGTACAAATAGAATTTCCAAAATTTAAATTATTTCAGACCTAAAATTAAACTAATTGAATTTACATTTGAATTCAGTTTAAATGTTATACTTGTTCAGGTTTTAATTTACATTTTAAAAACTTTCAAATTTTTAAAACCTAAAAAAAACACTCTGTTAAAAACAAAACCTGAACATTTTTTTTTAACTCGAGCAACATAAATATTTACTTCGGGTCAGAAGCCATTTTGCTTCGAGTTATTCCTCATTTTACCCGAGACAAACCCGAGACATGAAACCCTGTACCCAAAACAGAACTCCACCATCATCTTCAACATGTACAAACCCCTGTGCACCCACTCCCTTCTCCGGCCATCACTGGCCATCATCTCAGGCCATCCTCCATCGACCAGCAACCCCCACAACAACCTTCCACCTTTAAAATTCCAAAATTCCACTTGAATTTAAATTCAAGTTTAAAACTAAAACCTGGAACAGGACCCCTCCCCTTCCAGTGCCTCACCTGTCAACGCAATCAACCCACAACTCCGGCCATCATCACCCTCCAAAATCCGGCGATGACTCCACCAACCTTTCATCTACCAATCCCCAAAATATCTCAAAACTCGATTCACTTTGAAAACTGCAGCACCCAATTTCTTGAACCCAGTAAGAACTAGGGTTCTTAACTAGAAATCCCAAATTTCCATCTCAAAATTGGATTGCAAAACAGTTTAATAATTTTCCTATCATACTTGATGGCTACTCCATCAATAGAACCAAATTCAACCAATTTAAAGGTAAGTATCAACTGAACTTAGCAAATATGTAATATACAGTATGTTTGAAACTGCACAATATACATAGCTCTAAAATTTGAAATTTTTGGTTTAAAATTCTTGAATTTTCTTATTGTTTCTATTTGTAAACCTGAAACACTTAATTATGAAGTTTGAATTTTCATCCTATATGAATTGTTGCTCTGCATAACTTGATTCCCAGGATACAGACAATTTGTTTAGTTTATATGAAATTTTTAAAGCTTATCCTATTCTAAAATGAACAAGCTTTGTTCAATTGTTTTAAATCATAATAGCAACAAGCTACAGAAAAGCTCAGGGATCAATATGAGTTTGAAAGCTTGCAGAAACCCACATGCACAGCCATCAATTTGAACACAGGCAGATATTTATATGTATAACATTCAAAGAAATCTCATATGAATTTATTTGCAATTTATAAGACATATACACAATTCAATTCATCAGATAAGCAAGCAATGAAATCCTACTTATTTTATTTAAATTAGGTGTTACTCGCCTGAAATTGTGCAGAGATAAACAGAGCACAGATTTTTGAAACCCCTTTTTGCTTCTTTTTGAAAACTTGCTTGAATGCCCCTTTTTAAAACTTTAAACTTGAATGCATGCTGAAAGATTGTTGCATGTAGGCTTTCTTGCTTTAAAATGCTTTATCTTTCAGATAGTTGCTACCTTCCAGATTGCAGAGAACAAAAATGCAGACTTTTGTTTGAATTCCAGATTTACAAAGTGACATGCTTGCTGGTTTGTTTTATTTTCCTGATTTTCAGAGAAATGAATGCAGGTTGCTTGCTTTTTGAAAATGAGTTTCAGGATATGCATTTGAAGATGATTTGCAATTTTTTTTTTTTTGAGGATGAAGAGTTGATTTTGCAGGTCTTTTTAAAACAGATTGAAGAAGAAATGCAGACTTTAATTTTTGCATGCAGGTAGCTTGCTTGAAAATGAAATGCATATTTGCTTTTGGAAGAGGGGAATGCAAATTTTAAGATGAAAAGTTTGATTTTGAAGATTGTTTCAGCTAGACATTTCTCTTAGTTTTAGAATTGGAAATGGGAAAAAGATAGAAAAGGGAAGAAGGCAAGTTTATATAACAATATTTATGACTTAACTAAAATCAAAGAAAATAAAAATTAAACAATGACACATGGCTAAAATATGAACACTTGTAAATTACCTTGCTTAAATACTTAACACATGTTAATTCATGTCTTAAATTACCTACACATGTTATCCTAAATTAGTTAGTATTTTAATTAAAGTGCTAATGAATGTTTTAAATTAAATTAATTAGATTCTTATACTTAGTTATGTATATAATTTATTTCTAAAGAATAAATCAAAGTGTTATTTTAAATAAGACAATATACAAATTTATCATTTGAAAAAGAAACTTTTGACAATTAAAATAAATTTATGAAAGTTGTTATAACTTATATGAATACATGTTCACATTTTAAATTGTATTTTAAATTTCAAATTAAATTTACAAATCAAAATTATCAATCAACATTTAAAAAGAATTAACACAAACATTTTATAACTTATTTTAATATACAACTTAAGTTAAAATGGATTTTAAACCAATTAAAACATTTTTCTTATATTTAAAAATCATATAGTATTTTATTAAATATTTTTGAAAAGCTTAAATTAAAAATAAATCACAATTTCTATTTTTAAAACATTAAGACTATGCTATACTAATTTAATTAAAAACAACTTGTCCATTTAAAATACATACAAATACATATACATTTTATAAATAGAAAACAGATTTATTAGTTTAATAAAAATAAATTCACAAATTAAATATTTAAATAAAGAAGATTATTAAATCAAATCAAATTTATTAACAAAAATTATCTATTCAATTTTAAATTTAAACCCAGATTATTAAATTTAAATTGTCTAAAATTCCGGGATATTACAATAATATACTTAAAGTAGGAACTTATGATGCACTCTTTAATCCAACAAGTTTTTCCTGTACTTTCTTTGTGATTTGGCGTGGTAATGAGAATTTACCATTATCATAACATCCCTAGTTGGAATTGTGGAATCAAACAAGCATGTTATATATAAATATGTTCTCAACTATAATTTTAAAAGAGTTTGTATTAGCATGTAAATCGAGAAATGAGAGAGAACCAATCTGAAATGGGATTTAATTTATAATATTTTAAGATTTCTCATAACTATGTGATAGACAGTTGTTTCTACTAATAGTTCTAGCATGTACTTATTTTAGATGAGGAAGAGTTTAGTAATAAAAACAATCCTTTTCTTTGAGCGGACTTGAATGTTGCTAACAGGTTTGCGAGAAGCATGGGCCTAGCTTATATGATTCATTAAGAGAAATAGGTAAATGCCACTCTGGTTGATCTTCCTAACTTGAGTGCCTGCTTCTGGAATCTGTAGCATTTCTGTGGATCATTTTCGCTTCCTCTGATTTTTAATATAGGTTGCAGCATGTCTGCGAATCATTTTTGGTTCCTCTGATATTTAGTATAACCTTTATTATAAATGTTTGAGGGTGGCATAGGCGATGCTTGTCTTTTTCTTCTCTTTTTACCATTTATCATTGATGTACATGATTGTGATTTTTCACACTGATCTGAAGCCTGACAGTATTCTTCTGATGTCTTCTGATTATGTAAATGTTCCATGTAACATTTCCTGCAACTTCAAAATTCTTGGGTTTTTGCCATGTCATATTGATACAGAGGAAACTAGGATATTATATGCACTTCAGATGTTTGCCTAATGAGGTGCTATGAAGTTGACTGATTTCAGCAGCATTGCATTTAAGAATCATGATCATGGGTCCATTATATCAACAAGGCAGTACGGAGGACCAGAGATAATGTCCTGTATGCTTGGATTTTTAAAATAAACAATGAATTCTGTCTGAGATGTAGGATGTCAATTTGAATAAAAGGTACGCATTTTCTACACTTAAATTGGGAGAAAACTAATATATGCATATATTGACCTTCTTGACGGCGTAGGAAATTCTTTCAAATCATAATTGGCAGGTCATTCCAAACATAGGTCGATGATGCCCAATTTTCTATTCCTTAATTTTATTCCGACGACACTGTTTGGTTTGATTGGTATGCATTGATGTTGACCGAGTAGTTGTTGGTTATTTTTTGTTCACACCCTATGATAGAAAATTGTTAGAATGCTTAAAGACCAATCTTCCTGTTGTATACCATACATTTTAATATATTCTTGTTGTTCTCTCCTAGTTGTGTGAACGTGCCTTAATATTACCTTCAGTTTTCATTTCATCTCCTTAATGCGTCATGTCCTCTGCATGATGATTGAATTTGAGAATATATCCGATTGTTATTATTGAACTAGTGACTTTATGTTTGGACTATAGAGTTAAATGTGGATGATATTGAAACTTTGACCATTATCAATTTTTATAAGTCCTAAGTAATATAGTTTTGACGAAGAAAATTTGTGTAAATAATAGACACAATCGGGTAACGCTTAACAAAGTAAAATTGGATTTTACCGAAATCAAGTTACTAATAAATTTGATCAAAATGTCACACCACCTGCTAAGTAATGTATGATCGTTAATATTCGAACAGTTTGATACTAATCGCCGACCAAGAGCCGTACAACCGAATTGTTGAATACGCCTTGACCACATGGTTTAATTAATTTATAATTGTTATAAATTATTTAAATTAATTAATATTTATGAAATATTAGTTATAAAATTTTATTTTAATTTGACGAACAAATATTATTGTATATATTTATAATAGTTGTAAATATACTAATCGATATACGCGTTTAAATTGAGTTTAAATGCAAAATATTTTGTTCGGACTTTAAATGGATTTGAAGTTCATATACGGGGCTAGTTGGTTCAGCTATAATGAAGCATAGGTGTGGCCATATAATGGTTAAAAATGCTAGGGTTGAATGGATAAGAGGAAAGAAAGAGCAAAAGAGCAATGTGAATCCTGATACTAACCTCTCTTTGCATTTCTTCCTCTGTAAAAGCATCTCTACCCACTTTCTTTTTCTACCTTTTAAGCCTCCTATCCCTCTTAGATCTGGCCGAATTCTTCATCCATCCTCTTTCATCGTACAAGCACAAATCAAATAAAATTAAATACTGTTTGATAGCCTATGGTATGCAATTTCAGAGATAGCATCTTTGGAATTGGAATTTAATTCAGGAGTTTGTTTCAACGCTTCAAGATGTGGTACTTTGGCATTGATTAAAGGTAATTATCTGATTTATGATTTTATTTTAATATTTAGAGAATTTATATATCATATATTGTTTTATTAGTTATGTGACGATTCTAATATGTCGGTATATCGTCACATTCAAGATGGTTGTTCGTTTATATGTTTGTATTTTTTTCCTTGACGTATATATGCCATGATGCTTACGACTTAAGATTTAAAAACAA
Organism: Allium cepa; assembly: GCA_030765085.1. NCBI lineage: Eukaryota > Viridiplantae > Streptophyta > Magnoliopsida > Asparagales > Amaryllidaceae > Allium > Allium cepa. The sequence continues at coordinate 569,790,573 of CM060937.1, read as the reverse complement.
TTGATTTTTTATTATTTAAGTGAATTTAATACACATTATTTAAATAACATAAGCTTTATAATTAAATACTAAACTTTATAATATACAAAATTTGTTTTAGAATTACATAAAAAAATATTTTTGTAATATATATAAATAATAAATAAATATTATTTAATTCAAATCACTGAAATAAATATTAAATAAATTATTGTATCATATAAAATAGAATTTAAATTTTATAAAATTATTTTTACACCTAATAAACTCTCGAATGCAATATATATATGTATATATATTATATAAATATTAATATAAACGTTGAAAGTTAAAATCTAATTTTAATTTTTCTTTTAAATTATATATTTTGAGATATTCAAATGCTAGAACATCATCTATTTTTTTTTAAATATTAAAAACATAATTATAATTTTAAAACATAATTTATATATAATTTTATAATTTTTTCTTCATTTTTCCAAAAAAATAAATAATTGTATCTTGTAATATGATTTAAATGTTTATACACATATATATACATATATTTTATATATTCTATGTGCGTGTGTATATGTATTAATTATTCAAAATGAAGTATAAACTTATATATATATATATATATACACACGCAATATTTTATATACATAAATTAAAGTATATAAACATATATTTGGACAATATATTAGCTAACATGTCTCTAGTGTAAATCCCATCATTAATACACGAGCATGTTATAACTTACACGGTTTGCTATGTTATACATGCATACACATGTATATGTATATGATACATGTGTGTCTATATATATATAAAATATAATATTAATATATAATCATTTCATAAATTTTAATAAAATAGTGATTTTATTTTTAAAGAAATATAAAAATATTCTAAATGAATTAGATTTCATAAGCCAATAAAGATCAAAAATGGTAAAAAAAATTGAAATTCATCCATTTCTTCCACTATAAGCTGCTCTAGTTCTAAGAAAACCAAACACCACTTTAGTTTTCTGAAAACTTAAAATGTTTTTGAGCACTTAATTAAATGAAAACAAGAGAGCAATATTTTTAAATGAATGCATGATTTTCGTATGTTGAAAGAAAGGTATTTATAAAGTTAGAAAGTTTTTGCTAATGTGTGTGTATATGTATCAATGTTTTGAAAAAACCTGCCTCCATATTTGCCTCAAGGAGCGTCTCAAGGAAAGGGGAGACAAAACGCTTCGACTCTTTCTCAAAAAAAAGCGTTTTATCTTTGAAGCTTGCGCTTTAGCAACTTAAAGTGTACAAAATGTACAAAACATACGCCTTGCATGCCTCAAACCACTAAGGCATGCCACATAAGAATTTATTTTACTTCATGTTGAAGATATTTGCACTAGTAGAAGTTGTAAAACTTCAATTATCTAATAGCAAGCAATTTTTTTAAGAAAATGGAAGTGTTTTTATTACTTTTCAAATTCAATATCAACATGATTAAGTAACATCGTTTTTTAAAACAATAGAGAGCTACATAATGAATTTTCTCAAATGCTATTAAATAAAAGTTTTAAATTGTCATCACCGAACCTTCGAATAAATTACGCATCTCGATTTAAATTGATAGAATGAAAAATGAATAAAATAATCATTTGCATGTTTTTTTACTATGATAGAGATCTATTCCACTATAATCGACCAAATATCGTTTTCAAAAATCCAAATTATTTTTGAAGACAAATAAAGGAAGAAAAAATAAAACACATACCATTACGGAGCTGAAAACTGAACACGAATTCTTCTAACATACTAATAAGGATTGAATCCCGTGCTTAAATTTTACTTATTTATAGTTTTAATTATTTATGCTTTATGAATGAATAATAAAAAATGATTAGGACTGAACTCTTTAAGCTAGGTGTCTATTATTTATTTATAGTTTAATAGAATTAATTGTTAACCTCTATTTATTAATCAAAATTAATTATAATAAAACAATAATAACTTAGGCCTCCATGTTTACTTGAAAAATATACGCCTCAACCTTTTGAGGCTTACACCTCATGAGCAAAAGAACGCCTCTTGTACGCTTTAATACTTATATGTGTATGTATGTATATTTATATTATCTGAACAAAAAAAGTTAGATTTGTTAAAGGTCAAAATTATTCTACAAGGCACTTACACAATGTTGCAGTTTGGGTTTAGGAAATTTTGATGGTTCAGCTTATAGGTGTGAGATGTTTTTGTTGCTAACAGGTTATGCTTAGAGATTGAATTTATTTGGACATACTATACATGAATATCATTAGTTTAACAAATTCAACCCATAGATGTGGGATATTTTGAACGTTCTGTAGAAACTTTGAATTATCTTAGAAAAGTAACGAAATTCTATGAGAAGAGTTGAACTCCTTTCTGAAAAATTAGAACTCTTTTGACAAATTGAACTTTCCATTGTATTGTGCTTTTTTAAATTCATGCAAACTTTGTTCGATTTTATCTATGATGTGTGAATTTGCAACCACCGAAAATGGAAGGTTACTGAAACACACACCAAAGATGTACTATTGCGCTAGTGTGAACAAATATAGTACAAGAACACAAATGATAATAAAGTAGTTTGTCTTCATAAATGACCAGGGTAATATCGAGCTGTACTATTTGGTTTCTGTAATTTGAGCTACGTCTGATCCGAGTTATATGGAAGTTCACTTTTTTTTAAAGCTCATCATGCAATTTTAGCTTAATCAAGATGTCAATTCCAGATGTAAGTATTTTATTGGAAAAAGAACAATGATCCGACATAAGCTGGAATTAAAATTTACATTTTTGCAACTGATCATGCGAACGGTGATACTAGCATCTTGCTACATTTGAAAAAGGCTAATTGGTACTACTGCAACAGTTGAAAAGGTAAAATTATCATCTTAGTCCAAAATCGCAAAATTTCAGTGAATAATTCTCTGTACAAATATCAAGTCATCACCTGATTAATTTCAGTGAGTAACTTGAGCTTGTGACATAGTGAAGGAATGCTGTGTCATGTTGTACTTCACCCTGAATAGTATGCCCTAACACTAAAAATATTTACTTCTGATGATGCCTATGTTGATATTGCTGCTAAACTTGCAGAAGTGGCCACATTCTTGAACAAGGTATTAGTTATCAAAATCATACATCAATTTCCTGTTTTAACTGGTTTTTTTTATGTGCGAGTGATGCTTTTTTTTTTGTTGGGTTGCATTTGTATGAGACATTTGCATTGTGGGTTATTGTGCATGCGTAACAGAAGAAATTTATGAAGAGTTTGTGGGAGAAGATAGTTGGGTAGTTGAACTTTTTTGAAGGTAGAATTCACAACTTACCACTATTAATGTTAAAAGTAATTTTGGCGTTGCTTACATCTGAATGCGTATTTTATCCTTATATTTTAGTTGATTATTTATATTTCATAGATTTGTTGAACACCCCTAACTATCATGAATTTTGAAACATTAAAGTTTTTTTAATTCCATTTAAATTTTTTTAGCATTTGGTCGGTTTGATATTTCTATTATCTTGAATTCTACAATGAAATTTCTAATTAATCTACGTGCTGCTATAAAGTTTCTTCTGTATTAGGTCCAGGGACACTTAGCTATATTGGAGAGAGTTTTGAACTAGTACCGGTGCCTATGGTTGCAAGGTATGCATCATAACGAGGTAATAAAACATAGTTTACTATTGTTCTTCCTTTGACTCAACACACAACTTTATAAGTTCTATGATCACATAGTTGATTGATGTGAAAATTTGAGGCATGGATTCAAACAAGTTTTTTCTTTATATTCTTTTTATATTTTATTATTATTTATGACATATGACTGACGAAGAAAAGAGAACACAAAATCAAACTTGTCAGAAAGAAGAGCTATGTTTGAATGTTTAGGTAATTTAGTTTTGTGAAAATTGGAAATATGCAAGAGCAGTTGAACAAATGAAAGCAAGAGTCGCAAAATCTTGGAAATAAATGTACAATTTTTGAATTTTGAAAGAAAGGCTTGTACACAGTTTGAAAGTTGTACAGAACAATAAATTTGAATCTTTTAAGGTCAAGATTATTTCCCAACCTTTTATGGAGAATCACAATAAAACCTCCAAGAAAGCGATATTTGTAGTTGTTGTTGCTTTGGTTGATTGTTATAGGATTGAAATTCTACTGAATGTAGTGCATCTAGATAGAGAAACATACAATTGTCCATGACTAAACACTTCAGTGCATAATTCAAAACCAACGTACTTCATGGATTGGCCTTGTGCTTTGTTGATAGTTAATGTGCAAATAAGCTTAATAGGAAATGAGAAAAATAATACCTTGTTTAAATATTCAGCAAAAGCACGACTCTCAAACTCTTTGGACTTTAGCCGCATGTTTTTATTCAGTGATAACACATGAATATCAGGCCATGATGTTGATCTTCTTAATGTCGATGCAACGATATCTTCATGTGTTCCCTTTGGGATAACCGGTAAAGTTTGGTGACTGCAGCATCAAAGTTCTATTGCACATAGCATTAGTGTGGCCAGCATCGCAGTTCCAGAGGCACCGAGACATGTCCATGTTCATTAGTTTAGTTTGCTCAAACCCTCACTTCAGTTTCCAGCTTGGTTTCCACACTGCAGTTCATGCATCAATCACACACATATAACCTTTGCCGCTCAGTTTGCATCAGTCTCGTGTATATGGTATAGCAGTTCGGATGGCTCATGCCCTCCTCAACTTTCAATAGCATGTAGCAAGTTACCATTAAACAACACGCATCAACATGTGGCTGCTTTCCTCGCTCTTGCTAAGCCATCTATATTGGTGTCGCTATATCTATATTATATGTTGCATTATGCAATGTTTGTTTGGCATTGGATAAAATATGAAGAAGAAATATGTGGAAAATATAGTTTTGTATAAGATTAATGGTGATGACCTATTTATTTACCCATTAATTATGAGTTAAAAATGTACATATCTTCCAGTCACAGCTCCTTATATCACATAAATTGCTTTAACTAATAAATACATAGATACACTTCCATGTATACATAGATAAAGTTAGGCCATAAAAAGTGGTTTGCCCTTAAGAAAATAGATTGATGGCTTTAAGCATAACCGCAATAGTTGTACATTCTCTATTGATCTTATCCTCATATTCTCTATCTAACCACAAATCTAATAATAATATGACCATATTCCCAAGTTAGGCACATTACCATATTTACACACACACACACATATAAATGCATATAAATTCATGTAAAAAGAAAGTTTATTGTTGTACAGGTATAAGCATAAACATATTCGACTAAGGCAATCGAAGGTTCTTCGCCATGCTCCTTCTTCAGCACATCTTGTATGTCTGCTACTTCATGCCCGCCACAACATGAACATTTTCAATTTACCAGTCAAAGCTTCTACACCATGCATGCTCCTTCAGTGCATCTTGCACAATGTCTACTATATTATGTATGTTCCATGCCTGCTACAACATGAACATATTCCTTTCTCTAGTGCATCTGTCTTCCTTTACTGGAGTATATTACTTCCTCCAACATCATGCCTACTACAACATGCCTGTTTTGATATGCTTCACTATCAGTTAGCTACAGCACGTCTCTAGTCTCTTAGATCGTTAGCATTGCTTTGTTAATTGCATCACTTCCTCCACCAACTCACTCTACCACCTCATCTCTCTTCGTTTGCATTTCAGTACACTGCAGTTGCTTTTTTGCACAATCTCAGCTGCACTTTGCAGTGTGTTCCCGCCACCATAATACTCGTCTGAACTACTTTGCTATGTTGCTTTGGTACGCATCACGATCCATCAACAAGCAGCAGCACATGTCCCTTCTACTACAACACCTGAAACATAACCAGTATCTTCAACACCATTGCTCGACCTTGCATTTGGCATCACTTTAGATGTTCTTTGCGGCTAAGCTATTCTGCATCTTAACTGCTTCTAATAGATTTAATTGATGGTTGTTGTCAACATAAATGTAATCATATTATTTTGTCATTTACCATTTTATTATTGTTGATCCTCATAGTGATGGTTATCCACATTTGTAACAACAAATTCTCATCGAACCTATATACGAACTTTGATTTAGATTAACAAAATAGGAGTGCTCTCCTCATATGAGAACCACTCTTTCATCAAAAAAATAACGTACATATTATCCAAATGAGAGAACATGAATGAATAACATAGAAATCCATTACATGTAACAAATAATTGAACCTGATTTCGACTGAGCAAAGTTTTACTTTTATCATATCCCTATATCTGTAGGAAGTACTTTTTATGCGTTTATCATTCACGTGCATATGATTAGGAGTAATATTATGTAACAAACCGATAATATTTCAGCTAGAATTGACAAAATATTATGTAACAAACTGATAATAGTTAGTGGTAGGAACAAACCTCACGTCATGTAATTTAGATCCACTACCAACATGGTACTAAACTAAATAACCATAAATGTTCTTACACTATGTACGTCATGTGTGTTTTATGTAAAACCACTTGCATGCCACAACTAAGAAATAACATACAACGCAAACTATTACTCGAGCAACACTGAAGTTTACACCAAATATGAAATATCATGTCCAAACTTCATATAGAGGTCTAAAAATGGCACTGGTTTGCATGGTTGTGAATCGTATTTTTTACGTGTATATAAATTTTGAACATAAATTAAGAACTTACAGATTTTGAGCAAAAATGCTACATTATGGAAAATAGAAAACATATGCAAATGTAGTAAAGAGGGAAAATTTTGGAAAGTGCACAAATGTTAAGACATTATAGATTTTGAACAGAAATAATTCATTAACATAAATACATACATTGAACACAAATAATATATAGAATGGAATACATGAAACCAAAAGTTACAACATGTGAAAAGAAATAAGTGAAACAAAGCACAACAGAGACTAATTTGTGAAAATAAAGATGTGAACATAATGATCGGAAGACAAACATGTGAAGATCAAACATCATCAATAGCTATTTTGTACCACCCATTCGATCTACAAATGCAAAGAATTATAGAACTATTTGTTCCACTGTCAGTTGAGGAAAATAAATATATATTACCACTGCCTTAATGAACTCGTCATCTGAATCAATCCAATCATAAAACAAAGTTTTCTGCTGCACTGATGGATCAATCTTTTCTAAATCATTTAGCTGAGAAAACATGATATTCTGCTGGTCTTGTGCAACAAAGCCAACCGAATCATTGGTGTCATTCATTTCATTATAGGAAGAAAAGTGGTAGTTTAACCACTCTCATTTGGTTCAACCTTAATCATAACTGGTGGCAAGGAGTTGGCGGCAGTTTTGATCACACCTCCGGGTGGCATAAAGTTAGTGGTTGGAATTTGAACAATGCCCTTGGTTTCAGTGGTCAATGGTGTTACTACTGCTTTTGATTCCATATTAGCAACCTTATTTTTGATTAGTTGCATCATTTGTACATCTCTATCTGCTTCCAAGTTGACTGCAATAAGTGATTCGATAGTTTTTGTTATGGTCGACTCTTTCCTTTTAGCTACTATTCTTTTCTGCAAATATTACAACAATTACATTTAAAATGATATGTGATAATAATTAAAAGGGTAAAAAGTTGTAGATATTAGGATACCCGTTTCATTTTAGTGGTGGTTCTCCAACAGTTAAAGCCATGTTATATGCTGAAAATAAAACAATATCATGTTAGCATGATATGATACATAATGGTGGTAACATTCTGACAAACATTTCATATGCAAGATAGTGAAAAAGGAAAAAAAGTAAATTATATCAGTATGCAGTGTAGAAAGAAAAACGCAGAGGAAGAAGCGAAGACGAAGCAAGAAAGGATGATTAGGTACATGATGGTTATAACATTTTGACAAAAAATCCATATGCAGGATAATGAAGAGCAAAAAAAATGTAATTTGGAATAAATTCAAATCAGTATACAACATGAAAAGAAAAATGTAGAAGAAGGAAGGAGAAAGCATGAAAGGGAAAAAAAATACGTACAGTTTGTTTAATAAATGATTGCGTGCGAAATAATAAATAAAATAGAGAAGGTGTAAATAGAGGAAGACAAAGTGGGTTGTGAAAAGTGTGTAGAAACGTGATGTGTGAAAGTAGTGGGAATCTTAGTTGTTTGAGGACACGTGGGATAAGGGGAAAGTGGGTTAGTAGACGAAATAGTAAGTTGTTTAACGGTGTTAAGTTCAAAAGATATGGTCCACTTTAGACCACTTGATATCTTTATGATATTATATCAGAACCATTCTGTTGTTTGTCTTCCGTTATTCTATTCCACTAAATCTGATCTATTTTTTTATATAGATTAACAAGTGAATGAGATTATCCGCAAAATCATTTTCTGATATATTAAATCATGTTTAGTTGATTCCTTATGTTTCACATTTTACAAGTCCACCCCTTTTGTAGTACATGTAGTATTTCAGATTTGCATGCTTCATTTTGTAGTTCATGTATCACTTTTGTCAATTTATGGCACGGTTTACTTCGCTTTGTTGGTTTATCGTTTTTGCATGTACAATGTTATTCTTTAATCACATAGACATCGACTGTAAATGCTTAGAAGCTACACATGGAGCGTTATGTGGAATTACACAAGCAAGCCCAAAGCCTTGGATACTAGTTTGTATGCTGAATTTGTGGAATTCGAGGTTGACTATTGTTCTTAAGTTTTTGGTTCATGAATGACCATTGGATCATTCCTATATAAATTTTCTTACCTACAAAAGTGGGCCTGTGTTAGGACTTTTGTACAACCATTAGATCCATGAGACAAATGAAATAATGAATCAAAATTGTGAATGCCGATTTAGTACTTTGATGCAGTTGATTTATTATAATACCTATATGTTATATTATACAATTTTTGTTTCTTTGGCCTTTGTTAACGGGTTTCTTGCTCATTCTTTCTTTCCACAAACTTTGTTATCTAACTCTGTTTATTCATACGAATGGATAATGATAGCCTGTTAAAAGTTCAATTTGGCATTGTCATTGTAATTTGTCACTGGGTTGCAGCTTAAAATATAACGTTTCTAAATAACACAAAGCTAAGAAAACTGGAAAAGTATATCATCAAAATAACAAATGATTAAATCTTCAAATGTTGATAAAGCTGTATGAATCTTATATCAATAGTTTTTTTTAATTATTTATGAAATGGATGGATGAACTTCTTGCCACCCATGATTCATTAATTTGTAAGTTAATTTGTTAGGTTGTTGTTGATCAATTTATGAAATAGTTTTATTTTAAATAGCTTTGGATTGAAAATTTGTAATAGCTCCATTTTAACCAAACTTTTTCAAACCTCGAATAACTTTTTTTTTAAAGATTAAAAGAGTAACATAACTTAATTTTAATATGTTATTAGATGGTAGATAATATGACAAAAAAAGAAGATGATAGGAAATGGATGAGAAATAGAAATCGGTGTTTATAATAGAAGGGTGAAACAACGTAAAGTTGCAATATCTACTGTTCGAATTTTGGCGACATCATATGAAGAATTGAAGAGGTCGGAAGTAGCTTGATAACGGTGAAAACGCTTCACAAATCGAAGCCAGGAGGAGGAAGATATAGCGAAGAAGGTGGATTGTTGCTGGAGCAACATGTGACCGACGTATGTCAAGATGTCTCAAAGTGACAGATGTCTGAGCTCAGGGTTTTGTAACCTGAGATTTGTGATAGATGTCCGTCATCTTGTGACAGACGTCTAAGAGCAGGAAAACTTGTTTTCCGAATCTTCTTACGGACATCTATAATCTTAGGACATACTTCTGAGTTGACGTGTGCTGCATATCTTGTCCGAGTCGATTGGAATGATTTATGAAGGCTTCAAAGGGCATTTTGGGAATTTTCTAGGTTTTCTACTCTTCTATATAAGATATTTTTAGGATTCAACGAAAATAGACTAAGGGTTTTATCTACCATTAACTAGGGTTTAACAAAACCTAGTTTTCTTCATTTCTCTTCTCTACAAATCTATTCTATTTGAATATTAATCATTATAATCAATCTTTTGCACTCTTCTCATGGGTAGTAATAAAGCCTCTTCCACGAAGTGGATGTACACTAACAAGATGTTAGTGTAACAACTATAAATCGGTATGTGATTTATTTTATCGCTATTTTTTTATTTCTTTATTGCTTGTTTGATGATTGTGATTGTTTTTGGATTGAATTGAAATTTGAATTGAGATATTGTTTGGTTGTTTTTACATTTCTTACCACAATCTCGTTTTCCGTTGTGTTTTGGAGTTTTGATTTGAGTGGTCTTGAGTTAGAATTTCTACAACATTTGGTATTAGAGCTTTGGAGTTAGTAGGTGGTTGTAGGAATGTCAGAATTGGATAATACATCGGGTAATCCATAAATGGTTAGTCCAAGTGGTGTAGCATTGTATGTACGTGGATCGTATGCAGCTTCGGGATCAAAATTGCTTATAAACAAGTGGAATGATGATAATGATTTTGAAAAATGACAATGGAAGATGAAAGCGGTTCTTAGGTGGGATCGAGTGCGTCGGGTAGTGTTTGATACATATTTGCTGTCGACTGACATCTCGGATATTGAGAGAGAGGAAATGGAAGGTTGAGCATTCACTATACTTCAACTTGTTATGGGGGAGAATGTTATCTCCATAGCGGTGAGACTACTACTAAGGGTATATGAGACAAATTAGAGGAGTTGTATATGAAGAAGTCACTAACTAATTGTTTGATCTTATTGCAAACGTTCTTCACCTATAAGATGGAGGGTACTTTGCTAAAGGTGTACTTGAATCTCTTTGATGATTTGCTAATGAAGAAGGTGGTAGATCTGAATATTGAGGAAGAACAAAAGGCAATGATATTGTTGTGTTCGTTGTCGGACCGTTATATGAGTTTCTCTAGTAGTTCGATCTATAGCCGGGGTACTTTGACTCTTGATGTAGTGAGGAGTTGAGTGATCAAATGAAGGAGTTAGGTGATAGAAGTAGTAGTGCTAGTACTGGTCACAGTTTGTTTGTGGAAAAGGAGAGATATGGGAAGAAAGGTAATCGGGGACGTTCTAAATCATGAAAGCCCAAATGGAGAGGAAAATCGAAGGAAAGAAATGACAAGTGTTTTATTTGTAAGAATCCTGATCATTGGAAGAATGAGTGTCCAGACAAGGAGAAGACAAATAAGGAAGTGGCATATTTATCCATGGTGGTGGAGAGTGGAGTTGGTGAGGGAGACATAGATGTTTTGACAGCCATAACATCGGATGTTTCGAATGGGTGCTCGATTTGAGGGCATCTTATCATATGACGTCGAATAAGAATTGCGACAAAGAAGGAAAATTCAATTGTTATGGGTAATGGTGTTATTTGCAAGTCGAAGGGCATTGATTCTATGTACATTCGGATGTTTGACGGAGTGGTTCATACTCTCACTAACGTACGCTATATAATGAGACTTCGGAAGTCTCTTTATATTTTTTAGGCAGCTGGATTCTTTAAAATGTAAGGTCATTATTGAGAGTGATAGCTTGCAGATTTTGAAGAATGCGCTTGTGGTGACAAAGGATGCTAGGACTCGTGGAGTTTATTTGCTTCAAGGAGTGACTATTGAAGGTGAAACTTGTATGGGTGTTAATAGTTCTCGTGGCTTGTATGCGAGTAGGTTATGTCATTTGAGTTTAGGTCATGTCTTGGAGAAGAGTTTAGATATTCTTCGAAAGAAGGAGACGATCGATGGAGAGAGTTCAACAAGTTTGAGCTTTACGAGGAATATGTCATGGGAAAGCAAACTAAAGTATCATTCGGTGAGGGAAAACTTGACTCGATAAATGTTCGTGAATATGTGCACACAGTTGTTTGGGGACAGACACCGGTAGCTTCTTTGGGAGGAGCTTGCTATTATATTCTTTTATTGGTAACTTCTCTCGGAAAGTATGGGTGTATGTAATGAAGGCCAGGTAAGAGGCATTTGCAAAGTTCAAAGCATGGAAGGATCTTCTTGAGAATGAGAGTGGTAAGTCTTTGAAGTAACTATGTATGACAATGGCGAAGAGCATGTTTCCTGAGAGTCCTTGGAGTTTTGCAAGCATCATTGTATTCAGAGGCATTTTACTACACTGGAAGATCCGCAGTCAAATGGTGCTGCGGAGAGGATGAACCATTCTCTACTTGAAAAAGTTGGATGCTTGAGATTGACACCGGGTTTGTCTATGAAATTTTAGGCTAAAGCGTTGTCAACCGCAGTGCATACTATTAACCAAATTCCGTGCTCGGCTATTGGTAAGAAAATTCCGGAGGAAGTGTAGAAGGGAAAGAGCATTGGCTTGATTATCTTTGTATGTTTGGTAGATAAATTTATGTGCATGATTCGAGAAATGGTAACCTTGAGGCTAGAGCTTTCAAGAGGATTTCGCTTGGTTATACGGCAGTATAAAAGTCTATCAGATATGGAATTCGAAAATGAAGAAGGTTGTGAACTCTCGTAATGTTACTTTTGATGAGTCGACTTTGATCAAGGAGAATGAGAGCTCATTATATGTTTCGGATTTGGTTCATGGTGAATCAAAGGAGAAGGAAGTTGTTTCCATCTTTTGTCCAAGGAGTAGAATAGTTGGAGATGCTTGTGAGGAGGAAGCGTTTGATCTTACATCACATAATCTACAGGCTGCCTCTAGTAGTGTTGGTGATGTGCATGATTCTAGAAGGAATTCGTTCAAGGTGGAGACGAAAGGAGTTTGGATGATATTATTACTACTTGGGTGGGTCGACGTGCTATAAAGTCGCCCGATAGATATGGTGATTGGAACTATATTAGCTTTTTTGAAAATTTGGACTATGTTCTTCATGTAGTCCAAGATGAGTCGAGGGACCTTGATGATGTCATAGATTCGAGTGATAAATTGAATTGGATTTGTGCAATGGAGGAAGAGATGCAATCGTTGATGAAGAATCAAACTTGAGATTTGGTTCCATTTCTGAAGAAAACCGTGCTATAGGGTGCAAATGGATACAAGGCGAAGGACGATGAAAGCTACAAAGCTAGATTAGTGACTAAAGGATTTGCATAAAGGAAGGGTTCGCGTTAGTTGTGAGACAAACTTCAATTCGGATATTACTTATCATAGTTGTTATTCACGACTTGAAGTTGGAGCAACTTGATGTGAAAATCGTCTTCTTGCATGGTGACTTGGAAGAAAGCATCTTCATGGAGCAACCGGAAGGTTTTATTTTAGATGGTAAGTCAAATTTGGTTTGCATGTTAAAGAAATTACATATGGTTTAAAAAACCACCTAGACGATGGTACAAGAGATTTGATCATTTTATGCTTGAAAATGGTTTTAATAGAAGTATCAAGGGTGCTTGTGTTGTTTCGAGAGGTAGAAAAATGATTACTGGATGTATTTACCCTTTTTTGTGGATTCTGGTTTGTCGAAGGTTTGTGCATTGTTGGCTGCATTTTGGTGTTGGGTGGTTCCTGTATGGAGGTCGCAACAGTAGCAATGATGAGGGCAAGAGAAGCGGGTTCAATTTTGATAGAGGATGGAAGGCGTGGGTTTTAGAGTTCGGGCGAGTCGAGTTTGGGTAGAGCGACGCGTTGGCAAAGACTGATTGGAGAATCGTTGAGTATTTCTCCGTATCACTACAATTGTGTACGGCTATGATTGGGTTGCTGCATTTCACTGTGCACAGTTGGTAAGGAGGAAGGAGAAGATTGTTAATTTGGGTTAAGTAAAGTAATTAGTGTTATTTATTTAATTAATTAAATTAAAATCTTATAAGTCGAATAACTTTTGCATACGAGGTCGGATTCAAACATTGTTTTTATGGACTTGTAGCGACGATGGCTACCCAATGGAGTTAGTTTGGTGGGATTTGAAGCTTGTTTGAGTTTATTATAAAATCGAACGGCCGTTCGGTTTTAGTCCAAATCGGAATGCTTCGGTGGAAATTGGAACAAATGTGAGTTTAACTCACACTCAATTGTACTAATCATATCTATGATGCTATAATTTATTAATCATTGCTTAGATATTAGTTAAATTATTTGATTGATTATTTGAATGAATTTTCAATTGGAAAATGCATGACATATTAATTTGATTGTTATGAACTCATATGATTATATATATATATATATATATATATATATATATATATATTATCCGTAACCATTATTTTGCAAGGTAAATTTGTAGAGAGACCTAAGAGGTTTCTCACCAATAATTATATATTTACATCCTTATGATGTTATATTGATGTTTAATTGAAATAAATCTTGATATTCCATTTAATTTGTTTAAATGTCATCATACCGATGTTCGCTATAATGTCGGTTACCGACTTTCATTCCCAAAAACCCATTGTATGTTTTCGAACTCAAACTTATGTTTTCACTAAACAGAATTTTAAAATTAATTAATCATTTTTTATTAATGATAATTTAAAGTAATTAATCATTTTAACTAATGATTTTGAAATTAATTAACCAATTTAATTAATGGTGTTTAAAATTGGTTTATCTTTTGATTTAAATGAGATTGAATTTAATTAATCATTTTAACTAATGATTATTTGAATTTAATTAATTATTTAAATTAATAATATTTGAAATTAATAATAATTTTGATTAATGATATTTAAAAGTAATCAATCATTTTAATTAATAATATTTGATTTTAATAAATCATCCTTATTTCTAATATTTAAATGTAATTAATTATTTTAATTAATGATTTTTGAAATTCATTAATCTATTTGATGAATGAGATTTGAACTTTAATTAATCATTTTAATAAATGATTGTTTTAAATTTAATTAATGATTTTAACTAAAGATTTTTGAAGTTTAGTTAATCATTTTAATTAATAATGGTATATAGTTAATCAATCATTTTAACAAATGATGTTTTAATTTATAACTTTAGCTAATGATGTTTGAACTTAATTAATCCGATTAATTAACAATTATTGGAACTTAATTTATTTTTTAAATTAATGGCATTCAAAAATTATTTAATCATTTTAAGCGATGATGGTTGAGATTAATCTTTCATTCTAATTAATGATTCTTGGGATCTAATAAACCTATTTAATTAATGAGATTTAATGTAAATAAATTGATTTAGTGGTTAAAGTAAATTAGCTAATATAATAAAAGTGTTTTAATTTAATTAATATATTTGGTGTTTTTAAAGTTAATAAACTTATTTAATAAAGATTTTAAAGTTTATTTACCTATGATATAAAAGTGTTTGGAAATAATTAACTATTTTATTAGAGATAATGGATTTGTTTATTTAAAAGAGATTACAAATGTAACTGATTATCTTTAGGGATAATTAATATTGTTTTAAATTTAAAGGTATTTATATTATTTTATTATATTTTGGGATAATAAATATTGTTTTAAAAATAACGGTTTATATATGAGAAAATCCTTTTAAAAGGAATTATTTATAATAAAGCTAAGTATATATTTTTATGGGTTTATAGTAAATAATGTTTTAATGACATTTTTTTACCTTTGTTTAATAAACTTAGTATTATAAAACTTTTCTTTTGAAAGAACCCTTTAAAAGGTATTTCTAAAAGTGTTTTACCAATATTGTAATATGAAAATCAAGCATAAGTTCAGATTTTAAAAAAGTTCAATTCGATTATGGAAAAGTAATTCCATAAACGATATTGCTTATTTGGAAAGAATTCAATCATAGTTTTAACGCTAAAAGTTGAGGCTTGGACTCGTTTCTATCTTGAAGGTCAAAAATTCGTCAAGGCAATGCCTAGAGTTAATACTACCTCAACTTGTCTGGCTTCATATTCAATCGAGGGAAAACACTTGTTTAGAATCGAGGAGTAGTGTTGGATATATGATATTTAATTTCCAAATACGATCATTTTAATTATCCCCAATAGTTGATTTATTAATTATCGGATTCTGCTTTCTTCATGATGTACCATCACCTTAAAAACGATTTGCTACTCTGAGCTTTGTTATCCTTTGTCGGTAATGACTAAACCAAAGCACGTGTTTTTGGGGGCCAAGTTATATGGGGTTGCTCCTATTAGGATATTTTCACGTCCCATCTAGATTTTAGTGTACCATCACCTTAAAACGGTTAAGATTTGGATGTGAAATATTTGGATTCTCTGTAAGGTTTGGCGGGGTCCGACTTGGAGTTCCTAGGGTTTTCAAGTATATTTCTAGAGGTATACTTCTTTTAAGGGAGATGTACCCTTTTAGTCATTTGTAGGGAATTTTCCTTTCCTTATTTGATTCGAAACTTTGAATCTGTTTTTCTTTAAGTGCAATGGGAAGAGTCAACCTCTCTTCGTGGTGTTTAATAATTGGTTTTATCCATTCTAACAAGTTTGAACTGTTACCTTATTTTTTCCATTCTATCAACTTTGGATTTTGCTTGGATTATTTTCATTCTTTCAAATTTGGTTTTTAATACTATTTATGCCCATTCTTATTTGGATTTTTCTCCCGATGTTTATCTATAATCTTGCCTTTATGGATGTTATTCTTATGAGGTATAAACCCATTTCGCATTAGCTGTGTGGTTTCATAGAACTTTAATATGTTTTCCATTATTTGAGTTATCTCACGCTGGTATTTCAGACTGATTCGAGTGTTATTTTACCATAATGCTTGAGTCAGACCAATTATTTTTTCTAGGTTGACTTTCGTGTTATGGAGATCTTAAAGAGGTGTTGTAGGATCACCTATTGTGTCGTTTTGTTTTTCATTGTATTATATAATATCCATATCAACAATTGTAAGGTCGGGATTTTATAACTATTCAACTGATAAGGTTTGTTTTTAGCTCTGATGTACTCTGTATTTAGAGTGGCGGCTTTTATTGTCCTCACTATATTATGTGTTGTCGATTTCATTGTGAGATTCTTTTTTTTTGTTCTATGTTCTTTTCTTTTTATTTACCCTAATAATCTGCCCTTTTGTCGATTGGATGCTCGACAATTGAACACAGTGGTGATATTCGTTGTCAAATTTCGATGGTCAAAAAGGTGGGTCGTAACATCATATATGTAAATAACATCACACAAAAGCAACCATGTGCATGTACAATAAAAAAAGTATACCCTGCACTTATCATTCAGTTATGAACCATGCCATATATGATGTAACGATCGCAGTTTTGAGTCAAATTTAATTTGATAATTAATATAAAATTTTGTATTAAATTATGAATTAATTTGAATTTTTCCAAATTAAATAAAACATTTTTTTGTTTGTTCATATGTATATACGTACATAAATTGAATATAAATAGAATTTTGGTTTGAAATTCAAGATAAATATCTTATTGATAAATTGGATTTAAAGGAAACCTTATATTTGAAACTAAAATATAATATATGATTATTTATTAATGTATGTTTAGAATTAAAATCATTTTCAAGAATGAATAAAAGCTTTAAAAGTATATATATATATATATTCATATCTTTTAAAATAAAATAAGATTCATAAAAGGTTTAATGTTATTTCTTTTGAAATTTCACTTGTATTAAAAATTTGTATATTTAAAGAACATCATTAACAAAAATTTTGAAACTAATATAAAATTAAAAATATAAAAACATAAGAATATATATGTATATACATATACATATACAGATATATATATATATATTCGATTTTAACAAATGTTAATATGAATTTAAAAACATATAAATAAATATAGTTTATATATACAAAAATATAAAAGTAAAAACATAATACATATGTAAATATTTTCTAAAAAGCTATTTAAAGAATTAAATTCAAATATATACATATTATATATATATTTATTAATGTTTAATTAAAAATCATATTCTTTATAGTTATAAATATATGTAAAAGGAAATAGATTTATTTAAATTGAAAATATGATATTAAATTTTTATTTATAATATAATACATATGTTAAGTTATAAAACATAAGAGATAAATTAATTCACAAATTATAAAATGAAATGTTTAAAACACAATTTATAAATTAATTTAAATATGGACTTAAACATAAAATTGCTTGTATTTACAAGTGTAGAAAAATTAATATTATATATTCACAAGTGTAACATGAATTTACAAGTGTAAATAAATTATCATGCAAACTTACGTATGGCATTATTTTCTTTTAATTTTTTTTATGAAATAGATAAAATAGAAGTTAAAGTTATACATATCATAAACTTCTTCTTCTCTTATTTGGTTCAAAACTAAAGAAAAGAAAACGCAAAAACCTGAAAATAAACTCAAAATAAAATCAAACTCAAAACAAAAAAAATTAAAGATCAGATTCAAAATCAAACCTGAAAAAAGCATTCCAGTTGAAGAACAAAATTAAAACATGTTTCAAGCTGAGGCTAAGCAAATTCAAGGATCAAGCAAGTTTCAAGATCATTTCAACAAATCAAAGTACAGATCAGATCAAACTCAGGGAATCTGAAATTACAAACCTGAGACAAATTTCAACTCAACCAAATTTCAACTGAGCAAGCTAACGAGGCAAAGATCAAGCAAGATAACAAAACAAAATCAAAGCTTCCAGATATTCGAATTCAAATTACATTTCTAGGCTCAAGTTTTACCTGTTCTTCAATTCCAGGTCCTCTGTCTTTCATTACCAGGTGAGCAAACACACTTATAGTTTGTTGTTGTGTGTGGATACTTGATGTATGATATAAGAATTGCTTGATTTCTTGCCTGCGTGCTGGTATATTGATGTAAATATGTATGTGCATGCAGGCAAAAACATGCCTCTGTTCATACATGACAGGTTTGATAAATCTGTTCAAAAATTCATACCACCCAAAAGGTATCAATATTAGGCTTTAATCTCTATATAAAATTTGTTCGTACTTGTAAAATTTAAATTTTAAAAATAATCTCAAGCATTTATATTAAGCAATTATTTTTAAAATAAGAAATCACAGTGAAAATCATATATATGTCAAAATTTGATCGTCATAAATTCGTGTTTGAAGTTCATAACCATATTGGAATTAGCAAATGATGAATTTAGATAAAGGTTTCAAAATTTTTAGGTAAGTAAATGATGTGAATTCTCGGGTTGAACATAAAATACATTTTTGTCGAACTCCGACGATCGATATAAAGTTGAGTTTCGAGCTTGATGTCAGAGGAAGCTCACGTGATGCAGTTTACACGAAAAATGATCGTTGACTTTTTTAAATGATCGCGGAGATTGATCGATGAGGTTATAGGATTTAAGGGCATATTTTTTATTAGCGTCGTTCTCGAATTAATTTCATTGTCAATGGTGGATTGGGGTGGATCAGATCCAGGGGAAACAGAGCTCGGGGTTCTAGCGAAGGTGTGTGTTCATCAGCGTTGACTCTGATGGACTAGATCGACGGGGCGAGGGGGGATTTCATCGGAAGGGTTGCGTTCGAGGAGGAATCAATTAGCTCGATCTCGATTTTCAGATGGATTCGTAAAATTGGGTGGACGGGTGAGTCAGGGTGATCATCGGTGATGTATTAGCAACGACGAGGTCGATCGGAGGAGTTTCGGTCATCGGTGCATGTGCACGTGAGTGTTTGTGTATCTATGAAGTTTGGGGATTGGAGAAGAAAGTGTAGCCTCGAATTTGCTCTCGTGAAAATGGGGTGGTGGCTTGGGTTTGTGACCGAGTCGTTCACATGATAACAGTTTTTATTTTTATTCTAAATCATAACAAATTCAAGTTTTAAAACTAAAAAAAAATCAAAGGAAAAAAATTCGGGGATTTTAGCGTTTGGCTCGAGTGTTTTAGCTTTGGGCCTAGGTACTTATAATGATAATTTTTAAAATTTAAATGAATCAAGTTTTTTTAAGGTTTATGTAAATAAATAAGTTTTCAAAAGATTATAAATTAGATCTTCCAAAATAAGATTATTAATAAAGTTTTATACAAGTTTCCAAAGACTAAAGTTTAAAGATAAATTATTTTGGTTATAAAATTTTATACTAGGTTAATTCTGTAATTAGTTCCTAAATGTTTTTCAAACAAAGTTTAATAATGTAACTAATTAATAGTCAATTAGTTAATGAATAATTTATCAATATGATGGATCATTAATGAAAGTAATTAAAGAATAATTACTTAATATAGTTAATTAAGGATAAATCACCTAATGAAATTTAAATTAAGTATAATTACTTAATTATTAAAGTACAATTACTTAGAGTAAGTAATCAAGAATAATTACTGAATTAAAGGATTATTACTTAATGTAATTAATTAAAGTAATTGATTAAAGGATAATTAATTAATAATTAAGGTTAATTACTTGGTAATAAAAGGTTAATTAATTAGTATAATAAATCAAGGTGATAAATAAATGGATAATTTGTTAATGTGATTAATTAAAAGATAATTAATTAATAAGGTTTATTAATTATTTGAGGATAACTAATTTATGTAAGTAATTGAGGGATAATTAATTACTTAAATATAATTACCTAATTAAAAGTAATTAATTAATGATTAAAGTTGATTAATCAAGTGATTAAAGGATAATTGCTCAATTTAATTAATTTATGATTTATTAATATAAGTGATTAGGAATAATCATTTATTGTAATTAATTAAGGATAATTAATTAAATGGTAATTAATTAAGGGTTAATTAATTATCGTAATTAATTAAGGATAATTAATTTAAAGGATAATTAAATAATTAAAGGTTAATTATTTAATGATTAAAGGTTGATTTATTTATTAATTAAGGTTAATTAATTAATAATTAAAGGTTGATTAATTTATTATTTAAGGTTAATTAATAAATAATTAAAGGATAATTAATTAAAATGGTTTGTAATCAGTTAATGTTAGTTAACCAGGATTAGTAATTTATTCATAAGTAATTAATCTGGTTTAAATTTATGAGATGATTAATTGATTATACTTATGGATGTTTGGATTGTATTGAATGCTTTGAATTGTTTGATATCCCTGATATGTGATGTTCTATGATTTGATTGAGCTATGAACTGCGATTTATTTATCTATGATGATTTACATATTTCTTTATCTGTGAATGAAAGATAAGTGTTATAAGATTATACCTCTTATCAAAATTGTTGTGCTTGAATTGATGATGATTGTGATATTGTATTGTTGTGTGTAAAACCCCTGAACCACACCACACACACACAAATATGAATTTCACGGGAAATCGGTTAAGTCACAGATATTTTGAATGTAATATTATTTTATTCAAAATGGTTTTAAAGGTTGATTTTTAAATCCAAAATGTTTTGGAAATAAAATTGGGTTGAATATGAAAAGCTTTTGAAAAGGAAGTGATACAAGTCATAATATATATATATATATATATATATATATATATATATATATGGATTTTAAACCATTTTTGAAGTAACTTAAAAGTATTATTTTGGGAATTTAAATTTAACCCAAGTTCATATTTTGAAAGGCTTTAATTTGAGCAAATGAAATCAGATTTTCCCAAAACAAAAACTCTTGTTTTCAAATGATAATGGCTTTGATATAAGGAAGGAAATTCCAATTTTTGTTGAAAGGATTTCAAATTTGAAATTGAAATAGTTTTGAAAGCTATGAATGAATCTTAGTGAAATATTTGGTGAACTTTGTTTTCAAACAAAAGAGGACCCCAAAGATAGATCTTTTGCTTAATATTATGAATGAATCTTTGTAAAAGATTTGGTGAATCTTGTTTTTAAATTGAGTGGATCATAAAAGTGTATCTTTTTGTTTAAAAGATTAAAAGTGGAAAATTGTTTTAAACCATTTGAAGAAAGGTTTTGGGTAATAAGTTGTGACTTAACTAAGATCCCAATATATCCATATGGTTTTAAAATTATGCGCTCATTATTCAGTTTAGCTGGAAGAGGACTTTATGTCATAAAACCCATTCCGAATAATGATACGACAAAATGGATAGCTTTTGATGACCGGCGGTGAAGACCGGGTATTTTCGGGAACGAAAGGATCCTATCGAATGTCTCTACACTGTGTCTCTTTGGTATAGAGATCTCCATATGTGATGGGTAGTCCGGTCGGGATTGTGAATACCCGGATTGCAAGGGCTTCTTTTGAAGTGCCTTCGATTCTGTCCGAAGCCGGAATAGACTTGTATGGAATTATGTATGACGTTACAGTTTGAGATGTAAAGCTGGTTTCTATCAATTACATTTCTGTTTGGTGGCGGAGAATTTAGTTTCTTAGCGTAACACCCTTCTCTGAGACGTATGAGCTTAGAGGTTATATAGTTGATGGTTACTAGTGATACATTCCCAATTTGGTAATGTGGCATGCTAAGTGCTACTGATCGTTCGTTGATCAAAGCAAGCTTTTATGAAAAGCGTAGCTTTGTGGACGAGACAACGTCGAATCTCACACACCGAAAATGGTCGAAACAGGAAGAATGCGGCACGGTTATGAAGGTCGCGCCCTTTAGGGTATGTCAATTTCCTTTTGGATAAAAGTTGTATCATGGTATGGGGCCCAGATACAAAACTTATGTGGTTACTGCAAATTTTTGCTTTGTGGTTGTTAGTTTTGAGAGCTCTTGGATAAAGGTCGGTGACGACTGGAGGATGGCATTACTCGTGACAGTTAGCTACCTAGTTACAGAGGTAACCCGGTCTTGTGTTGGCAGAGAGCAGGTTAAGTTCTCGAGGCGTCCCACCAGAGGCGTGCCTATGTGGCATAGGATGTTCCTTAGCCTGACTATGTGTTGGAAATCCAAAGAAATAATATGCGCCGTATACGGTTTTAGTTGTATAACCTGCCATGGAATGTGGCGGTAACCTGCTATTGAACATGGTAGCTATAGTAAGCATACACGAAATGTGTATGCTGACTAAGATTAATATTATACTTTCGAAATGTTTTCTGCACTATGCACTAATAATAATATCAAAAAGATTTTGCGTATCAAGCATGTTTGATTATCATAAGGAGAAATCTCCTCCAATTGTGCGTTTGCATTGTGTGTGTGGCGGGAGGCCTTTTGGTAGTTTCATTTTCCAAAAAGCATTTGCGGATTTCTTTTTGAATTATTTTTGGTTTGTTTTCTTTGTTCAAATAAACTATTTTTGCTTGCTCACACCAGTCCCATGACTGACCTGTAGCTTATTGTTCCCCTTCTAAACTCTGGGTACCCACAATTTTCCAGACGGGCAACCTAGAGTCAGATTTTTAGATAATTAGCTAGTTGATGTAGACTTGGTAGCCTTCAGTCTTTGGAAATCTTCGGAATCTATGGTTTGGCAATCGCATTTGGATTGAGTTTGCTTCACTTCAGCATTGATGGTGGTTCAAGTTCTTGGATTGGAGTCTTTGAAGCTTTGGCATTAAAGTTATCTTCCCATTGCTGATGTTATCTCTTCTGCTGTTGCTATTATTCTTCCTTGTTATCTTGTATCTCTGATGTTGATAGTCATTTGTATCAATGTATTGTATTGAATATTGTATATCAATAAAATCATTCATTTATTTTTCTGCTGTGTTGTTGTACTTAATGTGTTATAAGCTCCGACGAACCAGATTCGACGTTTGAATCTGCGGTATTTGAATACGGGTGATGTATTCGGGTGTCGATTTTCAAAGGTCGAGTCAGGGTCGTTAAAATTGGTATCAGAGCTGAAAGTTGAGTAAGAACTTTAGCTCAGGAGTATAGCACATTAGGTGACTCATTAGAGATAAGGTTATATATGCCCTAGATTGAGTATATCCCTAAGGTATCTTATCTGTATGCCTAAGTAAATTCTCTTACTATTCACTGATAGTAATTATGAGTGCAAGAAGAGGACGAGGTAGGAGACAGGGGAGTACCATTATAAATGGTCAATATCCTACAACAATAAAGAAAAAAACCTTTTTCTATCAATCTCTTTTGAGCATCTTTCGATATCAATTCTTGGATGGCTTCGTGGCAGCTACAAGAAGAAGTTTTGGTATGATGGTGGCCCTGCGAATCTTTATAGAAAAGTTCCTGTTTCATATTCTTTTCACCAGTTTTCTATCAACTTTTCGATTTTTAACATTAGTAAATTTGAAATTTTATTTGAGATAAATTGGTAAACAAAATATGAAGTTAAATTCGATTGTATCCGTTTGTCTATTCTTCGGGGTCTCAATACTACGAACGGTTAGTTATCCCTTCAAACTGACCAATGCCTTGCATATTTCGTAGACCGGATGGCCCGAGTCTTTTGTAAATTATTGAATGAGTTCGTTCTCATATCTATTGATGATATTCTGATTTGGTAATCCAAATACAGAATAAATATTCAGCTTAATCAGGAAAGCTATATCTTCGTATGTTTATTTGTTCTTTTGTTGCCCCCCCCCCCCCCCCCGTCTAGCAAATTTCGGGGACGAAATTTTCTTAAAGGGGAATCTGTAATGATCCCGGTTTTGATTCAAATTTAATTAGATAATTAATATAAAATTTTGGATTAAAGTGTGAATTAATTTGATTTTTTCCAAATTAAATAAAACTTTTGTTTGTTTATTCATATATATATATATGTATATATATATATATATAAATTGAATATCAATAGAATTTTTGTTTGAAATTCAAGACAAATATCTTATTGATAAATTGGATTGAAAGGAAACTTTATATTTGAAACTAAAATATAATATATGAATGTTAATTAATATATGATTAGAATTAAAATCATTTCAAGAATGAATAAAAGCTTTAAAAGTGTGTGTATATATATGTATATATTCATATCTTTTAAATTTAAATAAGATTTATAAAAGGTTTAATGTAATTTCTTTTGAAATTTCGCTTGTATTAAAAAGTTTGTATATTTAAAGAACATCATTAACAAAATTTTTGAAACTAATATAAATTTAAAAATATAAAAACATAAGAATACACACACACACACACACACAGATATATATATATATATGATTTTAACAAATGTTAATATGAATTTAAAAACATATAAATAAATATAGTTTGTATATATGAAAATATAAAAGTAAAAACATTATACATATGTAAATATTTTCTAAAAAGCTATTTAAAGAATTAAATTCAAATATATACATATTACAAATTTATTTATTAATGTTTAATTAAAAATCATATTCTCAACAATCATAAATATATATATATGTATATATGTAAAACGAAATAGATTTATTTAAATTGAAAATATGATATAAATTTTTTATTTATAATATAATACATATGTTAAGTTATAAAACATAAGAGATAAATTAATTCAAAAATTGTAAATTGAAAAGGTTTAAAACATAATTTATAAATTAATTTAAATAAGGACTTAAACATAAAATTGCTTATGTTTACAAGTGTAGAAAAATTTATATTATATATTCACAAGTGTAACATGAATTTACAAGTGTAAATAAATTATCATGCAAACTTACATATGGCATTATTTTCTTTTAATTTTTTTTATGAAATAGATAAAATAGAAATTAAAGTTATATATTTCATAAACTTCTTCTTCTCTCATTTGGTTCAAAACTAAAGAAAAGCAAATGAAAAACCTGAAAATAAACTCAAAATAAAATCACACTAAAAACAAAAAAATAAATCAAAGATCAGATTCAAAATCAAACCTGAAACAACGCATTCCAGTTCAAGAACAAAATTAAAACCTGTTTCAAGCTAAGGCTAAGCAAATTCAAGGAACAGGCAAGTTTCAAGATCATTTCAACAAATCGAAGTACAGATCAGATCAAACTCAGGAAATCTGAAATTACAAACCTGAGACAAATTTCAAGTCAACCAAATTTCAACTGAGCAAGCTAGATCAAGCAAGATAACAAAACAAAAACAAAGCTTCCAGATTTTGAAATTCAAATTACATTTCCAGGCTCAAGTTTTACGTGTTCTTCAATTCCAGGTCCTCTGTCTTTCATTACCAGTTGAGCCAACACACCTATAGTTTGCTGTTGTGTGTGGATACTTGATGTATGATATAAGAATTGCTTGATTTGTTGCCTGCGTGCTGGTATATAGATGTAAATATGTATGTGCATGCAGGCAAAAACATGCGTCTATTTATACATGACAGGTTTGATAAATCTATTCAAAAATTCATACCACCTAAAAGAAATCAGTATAAGGCTTTAATCTATATAAAATTTGTTTGTACTCATCAAATTCAAATTTTGAAAATAGTCTCGAGAATTTATATTAAGCAATTATTTTTAAAATAAGAAATCACACTGAAAATCATTTATATGTCAAATTTGATCATCATAAATTCGTGTTTGAAGTTCATAACCATATTCGAATTAGCAGATAATGAATTTAGATGAAGGTTTCAAAATTTTTAGGTAAATAAATCATGTGAAGTCTCGGGTAGAACATAAAATACATTTTTGTCAATTCCGACGATCGATATAAAGTTGAGTTTCGAGCTTGATGTCAGAGGAAGTTCAGGTGATGGAGTTTACAGGAAAAATGATCGTTGATTTTTTTCATTGATCATGGAGGTTGATCGATGAGGTTGTAGGGTTTAAGGGCATATTTTATGTCATCGTCGTTCTCGAATTAATTTCATTGTTAATGGTGGATTGGACCCAGGGGAAACGGAGCTCGGGGTTCTAGCGAAGATGTGAGTTCATCAGCGTTGACTCTGGTGGACTAGATCGACGGGGCGAGGCGAATTTTATCGGTAGGGTTGGGTTCCGGGAGGAATCAATTTGATAGATCTTGATTTTCAGATGGATTCGTAAAACTAGGTGGTCGGGTGAGTCAGGCTGATCATCGGTGATGTATTGGCAACGGCGAGGCCGATTGAAGTAGTTCCGATCATCGATGCATGTGCATGCGAGTGTTCGTGTATCTGGGAAGTTTGGGGATCGGAGTAGAAAGTGTAGCCTCGTGTTTGCTCTCGTGAAAATGGGGTAGTAGCATGGGTTTGTGACCAAGTCGTTCACATGATAATAGTTTTATTTTTATTCTAAATCATAACGGATTCAAGTTTTAAAACCAAAACAAAATCAATTTTTTTTTTTGGATTTTAGTGTTTGGCTCGAGTGTTTTAGCTTTGGGCCTAGGTATTTGTAATGATAATTTTTAAAATTTAAATGAATCAAGTTTTTTTAAGGTTTGTGTATATAAATAAGTTTTCAACAGATTATAAATTAGATCTTCCAAAATAAGATTATTAAACAAGTTTTATACAAGTTTCCCAAGACTAAATTTTAAAGATAAATTGTTTTAAAATTGTTTTGGTTATAAAATTTTACGCTAGGTTAATTCTGTAATTAGATCCTAAATGTTTTTTAAATAAAATTTAATAATGTAACTAATTAAAAGTTAATTACTTAGTGAATAATTTATCAATATGATGGATCATTAATGAAAGTAATTAAAGAATAATTACTTAATATAGTTAATTAGGGATAAATCACCTAATGAAATTTAAATTAAGTATAATTACTTAATTAATAAAGTACAATTACCTAGAGTAAGTAATCAAGAATAATGACTTAATTAAAGAATTATTATTTAATGTAATTAATTAAAGTAATTGATTAAAGGATAATTAATTAATTAATAATTACGGTTAATTACTTTGTAATAAAAGGTTAATTAATTAGTGTAATAAATCAAGGTGACAAATAAATGGATAATTTATTAATGTGATTAATTAAAAGATAATTAATCAATAAGGTTAATTAAAGGTTAATTAATTATTTGAGGATAACTAATTTATGTAAGTAATTAAGGGATAATTAATTACTTAAATATAATTACTTAATTAAAAGTAATTAATTAATGATTAAAGTTGATTAATCAAGTGACTAAAGGATAATTATTCAATGTAATTATTTTATGATTTATTAATATAAGTGATTAGGGATAGTCACTTATTGTAATTAATTAAGGATAATTAATTAAATGGTAATTAATTAAGGATCAATTAATTATTGTAATTAATTAGGGACAATTAATTTAAAGGATAATTAAATAATTAAAGGTTAATTATTTAATGATTAAACGTTGATTTATTTATTAATTAATGTTAATTAATTAATAATTAAAGGTTGATTAATTTATTATTAAAGGTCAATTAATAAATAATGAAAGAATAATTAATTAAAATGGTTTGTAATTAATTAATGTTAATTAACCAGGATTAGTAATTTATTCATAAGTAATTAATTTGGTTTAAATTTATCAGATGATTAATTGATCATACTTATGGATATTTGGATTGTATTGAATGCTTTAAATTGTTTGATATCCCTAATATGTGATGTTCTGTAATTTGATTGAGCTGTGAACTGCGATTTACTTATTTGTGTTGAATTTGCATATTTCTTTATATGTCAATGAAAGATAAACGTTATACGATTATACTGCTTATCAATATTGTTGTTCTTGAATTGATGATGATTGTGATATTGTATTATTGTGTGTGAAACCCCTGGTCCACACCACACATACACAAATATGAATTTCACGGGAAATCGGTTAAGTCACAGATATTATGAATGTAATATTATTTTATTCAAAATAATTTTAAAGGTTGAATTTTAAATCCAAATGGTTTTGGAAAAAAATTGGGTTGAATATGAAAAGCTTTTGAAAAGGAAGTTTTGAATTTGAAATTTAGTTTAAATGTAATACGTCATGTTTAAGTTTTGAAATTATTTTGGAAACTATGGTTGGAAAATGGTGATACAAGTCGTAATATATATATATATATATATATATATATGGATTTTAAACCATTTTTGAAAGTATTATTTTAGGAATTTAATTTTAACCCAAGTTTATATTTTGAAAATCTTTAATTTGAGCAAATGAAATCGGATTTTTCCGAAACGAAAACTCTTTGTTTTCAAATGATAATGGCTTTCATATAACGAAGGAAATTCCAGTTTCTCTTGAAAGGATTTCAAATTTGAATTTGAAATAGTTTTGAAAGCTATGAATGAATCTTTGTGAAATATTTGGTGAACTTTGTTTTCAAACAAAAGAGGACCTCAAAGATAGATCTTTTGTTTAAATATTATGAATTAATCTTTGTGAAAGATTTGATGAACCTTGTTTTTAAATTAAGAGGACCTTAAAGGTGTATCTTTTTGTTTAAAAGATTAAAAGTGGAAAATTGTTTTAAACCATTTGAAGAAAGGTTTTGGGTAATAAGTTGTGACTAACTAAGATCTCGATATATCCATATGGTTTTAAAATTAAGCGCTCATTATTTAGTTTAGCCGGGAGAGGACTTTATGTCACAAAACCTATTTCGAATAATGATAGGACGAAATAGATAGCATTTAAAGACCGACGGTGAAGACCGGGCATTTTTGAGAACGAAAGGATTACTTATCGAATGTCTCTGCATTGAGTCGCGCCGGTATAGAGATCTTCATATGTGATGGTGTGTCCGATCGGGATTGTGAATACCCGAATTGCAAGAGCTTCTTTTAAAGTGACTTCGGTTCTGTTCGAACCCGGAACAGACTTTTATGGATGTATGTCTGACGTTACACTTTGAGATGTAAAGCTGGTTTCTATCAAATACATTTCTGTTTGGTGGCGGAGAATTTATTCTCTTAGCTTAACACCCTTCTCTTAGACTTACGAGCTCAGAGGTAATGTAATTAATGGTTACTAGTGATACATTTTCAATTTGGTAATGTGGCATGCTAAATGCTGCTGATCATTTGTTGATCGAAGCATGGCTTTTATGAAAAACGTAGCTTTATGGACGAGACCTCGTCGAACCTCACACCTCAGAAATGGTCGAAACAGGAAGAATGCAGCAAGGTTACGAGGGTCGCGCCCTTTAGGGTATGTTTATTTCCTTTGGATAAAAGTGGTATCATGATATGCAGCCCAGACACTTAACTTATGTGGTTATTGAAAATTTGTGCTTTGTGGTTGTTGGTGTTGAGATCTCTCGGATAAAGGTCAGTGATGACCGGGGGATGGCATTACTCGTAATAGTTAGTTACCTAGTTACAGAGGTAACCCAATCATGTGTTGGCAGAGAGATGGTTAAATTCTCAGGGGTGTCCCACCAGAGGCGTACCTATGTGGCATAGGAAGTTCCTTAGCCTGACCATTTGTTGGAAATCCAAAGAAACAATATGTGCCCTGTACGGTTTTAGTTGTATAACCTGCCACGGAATGCGGTGGTAACCTGCTATTGAACATGGTAGCTATAGTAGGCATACTACGAAATGTGTATGCTGGCTAAGATTAATATTATATTTTCAAAATGTTTTCTGCACTATGCACTAATAATAATATCAAAAGGATTTTGTGTATCAAGCAGGTTTGACTATCATAAGGAGAAATCTCCTCCAATTGTGCGTTTGCATTGTGTGTGTGGCGGGAGGCCTTATAGTAGTTTCATTTTCTAGAAAGCATCGCAGATTTCTTTTTAAATTCTTTTTGGTTTGTTTTCTTTGTTCAAATAAACTATTTTTGTTTTCTCACACTAGCCCCATGACTGACTTGGAGTTTATTGTTCCCTTTCTAAACTTTGGGTGCCCACAATTTTCCACACGGGCAGCTTAGAGTCGGATTTTCAGATAATTAGCTAGTTGATGTTGACTCGGTAGCCTTCAGTCTTTGGAAATCTTCGAAATCTGTGGTTTGGCAATCGCATTTGGATTGAGTTGGCTTCACTTCAGCATTGATGGTGGTTCGAGCTTCTTGGATTGGAGTCTTTGAAGGTTTGGCATTAAAGTTATCTTTCCACTGCTGATGTTATCTCTTCTGCTGTTGCTATTATTCTTCCGCTTTTATCTTGTATCTCTGATATTGATAGTCATTTGTATCAATGTGTTGTATTAAATATTGTATATCAATAAAATCTTTCATTTCTTTTTCCGCTGTGTTGTTATACTTAATGTGTTATAAGCTCCGGCGAGGCAGATTCGAAGTTTGAATCTGCGGCTTTTGTATAAAGGTGATGTATTCGGTTTCGAGTTTCGAAGGCCGAGTCAGGGTCGTTAAATATGAATTCAAATTAAATGTACTTTATATTTATAATCAGTCGTGAACCATGCCAAGAAATCATTTCTCATCCATTCAATCATTATTGAATCTCTTGTTTTAGGCTTTCATTGTTAAGTTATCATTAACTTATTTAGTGATTACCTCCCTAGGCTTATCTATCACTAAATCATCTTTTCTTGAACAATGTCATCTGATGAAATGGCCACTCATTCCACCAATGGGAGCCACCCTGACTAGAGCCACCCTGACTGTGACGCCCCACCTCTATACTCACACTAGCCAAGGACACTACGGGGTAATACCATCGACTAACGCGAAGAATATGGCTGTTGAGGAGCGACCATCCGTGTGATTTCTTTGTGCGAGTACTGATATGCCAGGTAGTGTAACAAGCATTTCATTTTAAGAGGAAATCCGACATATCAAGTACTAACTCAAAGCTACTACACAGTGGCTATGTGGACTTCGGAAATAAATATAAAATAAGCATAACACAAAAGAGTCACAGATATCCATATCACAAAGGCGGAAACAGATATGAATATTACATATAAAAGTGTGCATCAGAATAGTGGTCATACAAGATCCACAATATCACAAAAGAATAGACACAAGTGCTAGACAAAAGAATATGTATACATCAAGGAGTCTCTATCTCGAATGTATAATAACAAAAATTACTAAACTAGAGTAGTTAGCCAAAAGTCAAATGTTGGTCCCAGATAAGAAGTCAAACAGAAGCACCCGTAACATCTCGGTCTGACCCGAGTATTATTTAATAAGAAAACAATAAATGTATCAGTTTAGCTATAAATATCAGATATATGAGATAGGACACGAGATATGACAAAAATGTATGATAACAATAATGTCATACTGTGATAAGTATACATTTAATAACAACAAAAATCATACAATATCTCTAGAAATCTCAAACACACAAAAGAATGTCATATTCTTTATTTTATTCACCAAACCATAGATATTGACAAACATATCAATGCCAATCGAAAAAATTGGTGAAACACAAATTCTTGAAATCATCAATTAGAAATCCAGAAATTAAAAGGGGGAGGCCTATCATAAACGGGAGTATGAAAACTCACCAACACGTACATCGCAAATGGTTCGCTAACCCATGGTCACTAACCAAAGAGCCGGTGCAACAATGTAGTACAATAACGGCATGCCCGAGGAAACTAAAACTCGAATAATTCGAAACAACAACGTAGTACAATAACGGTACGTCCGATGAGCCGAACTCCATAAAAGAACATGGGTCGCTAGCCTATAAAAACGAGTCGAAACTCCAAAGAACCTATAGGTTGTTAGCCTATAAAAAGTACTAAGACGAAACTCATTAAAACGAGGTACAACCCCCTACGCGGACAAACAGACATCACATAACTCTATTCTAAACCATAAAACGATCAACAAGAAGTGTAGATTACATTAAGCTAGTAAATAAATGAGTTTAGCTTCATGTCCTATAACCACTGGCTTAACTTAAACATTTACAAACAAATTGTAGTTTCCCACTCGAAAATTGTCACAAGAGTTTCAATCGAACAAGTCTAAGAATTAACCGACAAAGTAAACGCAGGCGTTTCATACCACTTGTTTTGCTAAGCCATTTAATTAGGTTTCTCATACGAATGAGGTAAAGGTCTGAATATACTAATAGGTTGGAAAATGGTTTTATAAACAAGCTTCGTATTAAAATTAGAGTTGAAATCATCTTTGTGAAAGAATTTGGATATTTACTACTAGTATAGAAGCCTTTGTATTTTAAAGTGACAAAAACCATAGAAATGATTATAGTAACAATCAATCACCGAAAATTCACATTCGAAGACGTGAACCAAATCCATAGAAATCAATACCAAATCCATCAAAATGAATATTCCCAAAAATCCCAAAAAAGGAGTTATAAAAGTCAACAAAAGTGATAGCAACTAATCGGATCCACAAGAATCGATTTAAAATTGGAAATCCACACCAAAAGGAAAAATTGGCCGAGTGAAGCAGGTTCAGTCGACTGAACCCTATAGTCAGTCGACTGATTCTATGCCTGGAAACTTTCGGTTTCCAGGTTCAGTCGACTGAACTAGGGTGGTCAGTCGAATGATTCTGAACCCCAAAACTTTCGGTTTTCAGGTTCAGTCGACTGAACCAGGGTGGTCAGTCGAATGATACTGGCACAGGAACTTTCTGTTACCAGGTTCAGTCAACTGACCTTACAGTTCAGTCGACTGAACTGTCATTTGCAGTATTATCATCCTAGCCCCAAAAAAGGGCAAAAATCATACTGGAGGCAATTGAACGAGCAATAGAGACCAGGAATTTATGCCAAGCGTCTACCCAGCCTTATAGGCACTTTGATACGCCACCAAAAACATATTCAAACATCCAAAATAGGATTTTTAAAGGTTTTGGCTTTAAAACACTAAAATTTGAAAAATTCACTAAATCAATTCAAATCAAAAGCAAATGAACTTAAATATATGTTAGGAATTCACACCTAACCACAAAGAAAGTTATGGACATAGACGTGAGTTCAAAAACTCATCTTTTAAACCCAAAAATAATGAAGGAGAAACTTTTAAAACAAGGCAAGATCGATTCCTCTTCACTACACCTCTAGAATCTTCAATCTATTATGAAAGGTGAAGTTTCTCCTAAGTTAGGTTATAGGAATTTCTGAAATTTGAAGAGGGATTGAGATGGAGAAGATGAAGACGATGCTTACCTAAGCTTCTCTTGGATTTTAGAGCAAGAACTTGAATTTCCTAAGAAAACTTAGGAATTTTAATTTCCTCTTCCTTCACCCATTTTTACCTAAGCTTAAGAGTGTTAGTAAATGAGAAGTGGAATGAATGAAGAGGAGTGGAGTTGGGTTATTTGTTAGGTTAGTGGGATGAAACCCAAACCGAAAGCCCTAAATGAAAATGTCAAAATTCTAGCTAACTCCAAACATATCGATGTTTATACTTAAAAGGTCGCAAACGTCGTTTTGAACTCATGGAAGTGGTATCGAGTCCTAATTCGAATGTTTGCAAAAAGTGATTTT
Source organism: Allium cepa (assembly GCA_030765085.1). Lineage (NCBI taxonomy): Eukaryota > Viridiplantae > Streptophyta > Magnoliopsida > Asparagales > Amaryllidaceae > Allium > Allium cepa. Next base: position 569,756,476 of record CM060937.1, on the reverse strand, counting down.
TTGGACATAAATCCGACTAACGATGCTATATTTAAATAAAGTATTTAACATACAATCGTAAAATATATGGGTTGTTACACTGACTGTCCTAAAAGGTTGAATGTAAGCATCTTGAATACATTCTGGCAAGCGTACTTACTAAGCGTCAATATCCCTTCTTAGTCCATGAACCGCTATCGTTTACATTCTGATTTATTCATTTTAGTCGTAAAACCACGGTGATGTTTTGGCTTCCTACCTTAACTCCTCTTTGGAGTTTATGAATCTTTTAAGATTAAACGTTATCATGACACCCTGCCATATACCGTAGGACTTTAGACTAATAATCAAGGCACCCTACAAATTTATTCAATTTGGTTATGATTCATTTCCAACGTAAATATTACAATCAATCATAAAACTTCACTATAATTAATATATTAACCACGTTAAACTATATTCGTTTCAATTTTACTGTCAAAATGATAGCCTAGGGTCTTTCACTTTATCCATTTCATGTAAATCATCAATTAGAATCATCAAATTAGTTTTTAATTCATATTTCAATTCCTAAATAAATATATAAAGAAAATTTAACGCATGTATAACAACATAACCATTTTATAGATAATCTCACTCACCTAATTCGTTGCTTTGATAAATTTTCTTACAAAACTTCCAAATTCCTTCTTTTAATTTAACCTGGTTTATCACCTGTCTTCTTCTATTTGATATGCTAAGGTTTGGATTTGATTCCCTTCTCTTTTCTATTTGTTTTGCAATTTTATTTAGAGGTTTTGTTTTAGAATTGAAGAAAGAAAAAGAACAGGTTATGAATTTAAGTTGAGCGTTGGTTGTAGAATGAGGATGAATGAAGAATAGGGAGAATTAGGGTCACAACTTCTTTTATACATGCACAAATCCCAAATTCTCCCTCGGCCCACTTGGGCCAATTTAATTCGCCTCACAACGCATGATACGATAAAAAATCGTTATCTACTTTATTTGGTGTCCGTATCTGATATTTTTATATTAATGTGGGTTAGAAAAATCCACTTGATGCAATAGACAATCCAGATTTATCAAATTGCTTCATTTGTAAATTTTTTTTTCTTCATTTTTATGTAAAATTACCAAAATACCTTTTTAATTAATTATTTGCGTTTATTAAAAATCTGGGATGTTACAGTTATTATCGAAAAAGGCGACCTCTTCCATTCACATGGGGTCATTAGCTCTTTGAAAGAAGTCAGACAAAGATGAGGTGGGCTATTTTTGTAATTCCTTCCACATTAGACGGTGCCTCTCCCCAAAACATAGAGCGACCCCAAATTGTTCTTTTATACTTCTCTTGCACGTGCTGACCTTTTATTGAAGTAATTGGCACAGGAGCAGAGTGACTTATTCAATCTTGTCTTATGTTGCATAACTCGCTTGCCATCATAATTGTGGCTCACAGGCGAAGAAGTGAGTCTTGAAATCCATACATAACTGGGGCCAGGAGTGAATACTGCCCGCTTGAAGATGTAAAAATCAACGTGAGGCTGGACTTGTCAAAGTGGATAGAAATAGAAGACACTTTAGATTACCGATGAGCCGACCGACTCAGGTGATGGAATTAAAAGCCATGATTGGTCAGATGGGTTAGTACTTCCATCGTGTGTTTTGAAGAAAGGTAGGACATGCCTCCAGTGAATGTATGCGTTGAAAATATCTTTGGTGTAGGGTTTTCCGTTCTCATCATCTCTCATCGTTAGTGTTCTAGGTCTTGATCCTCTTCTGTCTTAGAGATGCCATTTCTTCTCGAAGGCCCCCTCTACATGATGCAAGCGGCGTTGACCTCTTATTATGGAAGGACTCCTTCTATGTCTCATACATGAAGGAGATCGATGGCGCTTATATGACGATGGGGAATAGTAACGCGAACTTGGGTAAGTTACATGTTCATATTGATAAAGGGCGACCTAGAGGCCTTTCACGGGATCTGGGACTATTGACCTCCCTTTAGGGTTGAGAGTGGACTGAGAGCTCTCTATGCTCATGGTTTTTGCCTTTTCCATCGCCGCTTAGACGGTCGAAGCATAGTCATGCCCTTATATTTGTTGTCTAAGGCGGTTAAACGTAGAGTGTCTTTCTATGGAGTGGGAGCGGCAGGATGGCTAAACTCCTTGGTGTAATGCTGGTTCAAGTATAGGAATATCATAAGCAAAGTGTTACTCGTGTACGATATGTTGATCTCTGTTATGGGCGGGAGTGACCCCAACATGGGTTTCCAGCACAGCCCTCTTATGGGCATCATGCATTATGTTAAATGCGATGGGGATAATAGGCTGGATGGGAGTTCCTTCCATCGTTGTTGGGACCTTCGGACTAAAGTTGAAAATGTCTTGATCGTCCACTCTGGCCCTAAGTTCAATCAAATCGTGGGCAATCTACCCAATGCTAGTTAGGCCATCGATCAAGCCAAACCACACGTCATTGCCTAAGCCCGAAATGGGACTTATGGCATGACTTTAACGCCATTTGTGTCATGATCCTTTGAGTTGTTGGCCTCATTGTCACCATTATTATGCAGTGTGTTTTTTGAGTATAGTAGTTTGAAGAGAAGAAAAGTGATGAATGTCGAGAGCATTTAGGGGAAGCCCTCTTTTGAGCGTCCAAATATTGACTAAAAATTTAATCAACAAAGGAACTGCGATTGTTAATTCATTTTTGTAAATGTTACTTACTAATACCATATTTAAAATGGAAAAAAGAGAGAGAAAATGAACAATAAGTAAAGAAAGACACAAGATTTAGAGTGATTTGATCAAAAATGATCTATGTGCACTATGTTGGTAATTTCTACTACTTTAGTGTTTGATTACAATTGTTTATTTACAAGAGATAATGATATATGCAATAAAATGAAAGTTTCATCTTTGTACAAGTGCATTCAATATTGTATTTATAATAGCCAAAAATCTGGTTCGGACAGTTCAATATGTATATCAATTTCTATGAATCCTTACCGTCGTCAATGACACTGAATGGTTCAAATGTAGGGAAACTAGGATGTCAGCTAGGCCGAACGGTCTAGATGATGGCCAATTGGCGAATCATAGCAAATCATGTCGTTGCTAAATAGGATGACATGAGAATAAGGAGTTGTTGAACAGTGATGCCGCCACCATGTGGATAGTGAAGGATGAGAAGTGGTTGCTGCATAGTGTCGCTTTGTTAAATAAACATTGTTGCATATGCCAAGGATTTCGGTGGAACGGTGCCGAGTCGTTTCTTTTTAAAGGGGTGGCTATGCACGCTTGACAGAAAACCAACCGAGCTTAGACAAAACAAGAAGTATGAGGAGTGCATGCCGTCGGATAGGTTGTGGGGCGGAGTAGACTTAGGGGCTCGAAAAGGAGACGGGGAGAGCATTCTTCATTATGCAGACATGTACTCTTGGATGAGCAGCTGTCCTACTAAGGGTACCGACTGGTTTGGCCGTTGTTCAAATCCGTTAATCGCTGAATTCCATCGTCTTTTAGAGGATGCATAGGTATTTGCAAGGATGATGGAGCGAGCAAGGTGATGCTGAGGAAATACGAGGTGAGGCGAGCGCATTGGGAGTCCGACGAGCCGATCTGTCTATCTCTTTGCGAGAATATCAAGTAACACCATGGATCGATACTGATCAATAGATTTGCATATTTCATCTACATTTCTTTCATTAATTCATTGCGACTATATGGTTTAGCTTTCTTTCATGCCTCAAAGCCAAATTTCTACAGCTTTTCAATGAGAACTTCAAATCTTGATGGATCAGCACTGATCGATGTACTTAGTTAAAATTCTCGTTTTCCTTTGCAATGCTTCGTACTCGATCATCAATAAATTTATTAGTCATCACATTAAAGATCAATATAGTTAAATTGTCATTTGCGGAAACTCGTGGATTCGGTTCGAACCTACCTAATGCTGGTTCATGCAACTCCATGTCCAAATCCACTTTGAAAAGATTCCATAAACACATATGCAAGTTGCAACTTGCCATAATGCATGATCACAATAGTAAAAAATATATCCAAATGGCAGTTCTAGTAAAGTCTCTCATCCATGCAGCCTCACTTTTTTTAGTATCGTACTACCATGATACAAAACTGTGCACCAGGTAACCCAACCCTTAGGCTCACTCTCCCGTGATCATATCACGCCACTTGATCCTCAGACATCAAAAATGACATTAGAAATCCAACTTTCTATGTCGGGAAAACATCAATTAAATAACAGCGATGTCGTTTCAACTGGCTGTATGATGATGGGACGGTAAAGATTGGTCAGGCAAATCCTATAGCGAAATCCAAATTGGAGAATAACTTTAAGAGAAGGAAAGAGAAGGAAAAAGAAAGATCCACTCGGAATTATGATGATACTGTTGGGATGTCCCGTAGGTAAAGAGATAATCTACGGCAGTGTTGTAGATTTGGGCAAACATGTTGGTTACGGCAGCTATATTATTTGTGTGTACATATGATTGGTGTGATTTTATGGCAGTTGAATTGTTAGTACAAAATCTATGAACATGGACTAATCTGTTAGTTCTAAATTTTAGATAGGCAATTAGGAGTCGATTTAGGAAATGGAATAATATTCTCTTAATTCGTAGGATTTGTTACCATTTTTTATTTCCCTATCTTATCGATAATATGACTAAATACCGAAGTAAGCCCCAAATGTTGGGACCATTTCTGTGAAGATCAAATCTAAATACAACTCTTACTTTGCGTGTAATTTAATATTTCCTTCCAAGCTGTAGAACTATTTACTTATATGGGCATGATATATACAGTAGAGTTTTATGTATATTTGAAGTAAACACTAAAGTTAGCCCTGCATTCTTAGGAAATTGGTGCACTGCAAGAACTCTTAAAGCAGTTTATTATCACATGTATTAAAATAGTCAAGAGCAACCAGTGAAAAGTTGGGAAAGGAAAAGATGATTATATTCTCACGTACTTATGTTATGATGCTTCAATCTGCAGAATAAATTGGAAAAAAGTGTATGAATTGCAGCAGGTATTCATCATTTATTACGAATATAATGCATGTACCTTTGTGCCGATTCTTCATACTATATTAAAAATACTTTCCTTTCTTATATACCTAAGTTAATTTAAATAAATTGAAATGGCTGGATCTGAGATCGAGATAAGGTCGAAAATAGGATACTCATCAACATGACTTTATATTTGATCTAATCACGGACAAACTAATAAAAGGAAGTTAACTCTGCCAGAGATCAAACATACGGTATTATAGACTATCATCTTTTTCATTTGACCGCATAGTCGATCATCTTATCATTCAAATTCGCACAAATAAAAATACTATATATGCTTTTGAAGTAAAACATGTTCTGGTTTATGACATGTGTACTGCTAAAAGCAACCAGAAATTTTTTTGGCTACCTAGCCAATGGTCACCATAGAAATTTTATTTATGTGCTTCTAATGCCATGCACTATTTTGTTCTATCAAGTAGGCGTCCAAACATTGTTCGGTTGTTTATCACTATACCACGTTGAGCGACCATTGAAAACCAAAATGCATGGCTATTTATCGTCATGCAATAATGAAAGGTAGTTGAAAATCAAAGTCGCTCAGTCGTTTATGAACGAGTGAAAAAAAATCAAGTTTGGTGTTGGATAGCATAAAAAATAATTGATATCTATTAAAAATTTCTTGGTAGCCAATAGCATAATTTTGGGTGTCAATAGCAACACACCTATGGCGTTCACACATACCTGATTTAATCAGTTTATAATATATTTTGGGTCCAAATTTCTATTATTAGATTAGATTTGGCAGCAAGATAAAATGCAGTAACTAGGAAGTTATGTATCCATACTTGTAGAGCAACAAACATTTATTTTAATTTGCATCAAAAGGTTGGAACATGTTATTGGAATGTGGAGAGGCAATGTTATTGGGATGTAGAGAGGCAGGGTTGTTTGGGGCTTGGTAAATAAAATAAATAGTGGTTCAATACGACTTCAATTTTGTGTTTAAATTTGAAGTTAACTCATTTTGGGACCAAATACAAAATCTATGGTTTTGATGTTTCATAGTTCAGCATTTTGTCCATTAAGCTGTAGACTTGCTTCATATAAAACTGCAATTCACAAAATACTTTAGATGTTACTGCTTGATTTAGGCCATAAAAATGTGCCAAATTTACCGTTAAGAACAAATATAGCGACTCTGCTGGGGATCGAACCCAGAGTCTCTGGTTTCGTAGACCAGCGCCTTATCCATTGGGCCACAGAGTCACTTGTCCATCATTTGGATTTTGTATAAAATAGAATACAAAATATACTTTTATATGCTTTTACAATAATGGAGAGATATCTATGTTTTATATCATGACACCAACATATACCCGATTCGCTGGTATAATTGAAATTGCTTATTTTCACTTTTTAAGATGTATTTCTCTGGGTTTTTTTATGCAGAATTGTATTATTTATTTGATTTTATGGTAAAATAAGATACTTAAAGCAGACACTTTAAACTCGTTGAGCCATAGAGAAACATATCATAGGATGCATTCATTGTTAAGCGAACGGGAACACATAAGGAGCATTTTGAACGGGGAATGAAGGAAGAAAGTTCAGTGAAAGGGATTGTGTTTTGTGCTATGAAATGGGCAACAAAAGGAGCATCAAAATGGCATCTGATGTGGTAAGTTAAGGAAGGTGAGGAGAAATGAATTGTTTAAGCTTGTCGCGTAGGGTGTGTCTGTTAGGATTGTCTCGCATGTTGCAAAGTGAAACGGCGGTTTAGAACTGAAATAGTCCAATATCGCTAAATAACTTGAAGAAGTGTTTAAATATGAGCTGATAGACACGTAATATTAAAGATTGATTTTGTTACAATAAATTATGTGTCAACCCATAGGCATACGCCACATGCTGAAGATGGAAAGTTTGGTTCGACTGTCGTTACGTAACAAGTGGTATCAAAGCCTAATGTTACGAATTGGGCTATGCAAACAAACAATGCTCTCAAAGTACTCCAAATGGATGCGAGTCAAGGAGGAAATTGTTAGGATTATCTAGCATGTTGCAAAGAGAATGGTTTGGAATTTGAATAGTCCAACATCGCTAAATAACTTGAAAATGTGCTGTATAAATATGGGTTGGTAGTCACATAATATTGAGAAATTCCTTTTGTTATAATAAAGTGCATGCTAATCCATAGGCATACCCCACGTGCTGAAGATTGGAGTTTGGTCCGACAACCGTTATACAACAGCGTTAAGTATGAACAAATCAATTTTCTCACGTTCCGGAAACGAAGCAAATGGAGCTTTTGCCCCTTTCAAAGCGTCTAACACTGGAAAAATTGACCTACCAATTAAAGTCTACCGACACCCTTATTGTTCAAATTTGTATGAAATAAAATTCACAATATACTTTTATATGCTTTTACATTAATATAAAAATGTATGTGTTCTACATTATAACACCAACATATATCCGATTTACCAATATAGTGTTAAATTTTGGTGATACAAAATCACAAAAAGAGGGAAATAAATATGCAAAAGAAAGAAGTAGAAGATTTTGTTTCCTCTAATTAATCGACATAATTGAGTATGTTTATTTCTCTCTTTAATTGGCTAATCAAACTATTTTTTGCCATCTAATGTTAACTTGGGCATTAAGTAATTGATTATATAAATAGAGACCAGAAGAGAGGGTAAAAATGTGATGGAAAATCTATTTGCTAATTTTCTCTTCTTTATCTTTGTTCTTTTTCTCCAACAATTTTAGCCATATAGATACTTGCTCTCTATCTCAATTTGGTTATTGATTCAATAGTATTTGGTTTGCTTTAGCTTTATCTATTAATTGTAAATAAAATTTTGATAAATCAATAAAGTGGGTGGTTGAGCAGAATATTTTGTGTTATTGTGTTTTGATTTCAATTCCGTCTTGTTTTCAATCCAAAGTATCTCTTTGTGATTTGGGTGACAAAGATTATTTGATAAAAGCTTCCACAAAGCGCTACTATTTTCATAACAGTTTGGTATCAGAGCACAGATCATCGCAAAGTTTAGAGTAATTTTGGTTTGAAAATTATCGATTTCTAATATAATTTCGTTTTCAAAGATGGCTATCTTGGATGAGAAAAATTGGGGTATTTGGAAGCCTAAGATGGACGATGTTCTATACCTCGATGATCTTCATGATCTGATTGATGGAGATGGAAAAAAGTGTAGATGAGGGAAAATGGAAGAAGATGGATAAGAAGGTGATTGCTTTGATTCGCCAGTATCTTGAAGATTTAGTTTTCAATCATGTGGCTAGTTGTGATTCCACGAAGGCTTTTCTAGTTCGAAAGTTGGTACAACGGAGATTAGATGAAGAGAAGTCTGTTGCAAAGCATTTAAATGAATTTCAAGATGTAATCAATCAATTGGCAAATATGAAGGCCAATTTTGATGATGAGTTACAGACTATTTTATTAATGAGTTCGCTTTCAGAAAGTCGGAAAACTTTGGTTATGTCATTGAGTAATTCCAATGCTAATGGAACCATCTCTATGGAAACTGTTCGAAGTAGTCTTCTGAATGAGGAGCTTAGAAGAAAAGGGTCGGGTATGAAATCCATTCAAAATGAGGCTATGGTGGCAGGGGACTCGAAGAAAGATACAATTTGAAAGGAGTGTGCTAATGGTAAAGGTGTTATCACTTGTCATTATTGTAATAAGAAAGGTCATATACGCAGCAAATGTTATGCTTATAAAAGAGATCAGAAAAAGGCTGCGCATGGTGATACTAGTAGTGATGCACATGCATGTTTTGCTGAAGGCATCGATAGTGATGCTTCTTGTGATGTCCTCTTTAGTGAAAATAAGCCTTTGAAGATGAATTCGGGAGCCAGTTTCCACATTTGTAAAGACGTGAAATGTTTTTCTTCTCATGAGAAGAGGTCGGCATGATTAGGACAACTAATGGAGAAAAGCTACCGATTTGTGGTATTTGATCTATTCGATTTCATATGCATGATGGTGTGGTTAGAGAAGTCTCTGGAGTGAGACATGTACCCACTTATATTCGCATAATCTTATTTCTCTTAGTCAGTTGCATCGCCGTGGTTGCACTTATAAGACCCAAGGTGGAGTTTTGAGAGTGAAGAAAGGAGGTCGTGTAAGGATGAGAGGAGTATTGGAAGAAGGAAATTTTTATAGCTTGGTTGGTTCTGTAGTCGACAATGGAAAGCGAGTGACGGTTGAAAGACCTAGTTTACAGCAAGGTGGAGAAGTTAATGTGATCACTGCTTATGATTCTAGCATTGAGGATCATATTTTAGACAGGGTTTTAATGTTGATGATGCTCGATGGATCGATGGTGATCAGGTAATGAGCTCAAATCGAATGATAGAAGGGTGTCGAATTGCAAAATCTACAAAGACAATATGGAGATCTTTCTGGTATTACAAACGTTTTTGAGACCGGATTTGTGTGGTGCACCTCATGTGGGAGATGCATCACTTGCAGACGGTGGTTGAGGTTTGCAATTTAGTGTGGTTGAGATATGGAGATTTATGATAGATCTAGATATGGCATGCTTGATATGTTGGAGATATGTGATTCTACATCAAGATGGAGTGTTAAATTTTGGTGATACAAAATCACAAATAAAGAAAAATAAATATGCAAAAGAAAGAAAGAGAATATTTTGTTTTCTCTAATTAATATATGCATATTTGAGTATGTTTATTTCTCTCTCTAATTGGCTAATCAAATTATTTTTTGCTATCTAATGTTAACTTGGGCGTTAAGTAATTGTAAATAGAGACTAGAAGAGAGGGTAAAAGTGTGGTGGAAAATCTATTTGCTAATTTTCTCTTCTTTATCTTTGTTCTTTTCCTCCAGCAATTTTAGTCATATGGATATTTGCTCACTTTCTCAATTTGGATACTGATTAACGGTATTTTGTTTACTTTAGCTTTTTTCTATTAATTGTAAATAAAATTTTGGTGAATCAACAAAGTGAGTGGTTTGGTGGAATATTTTGTGTTATTGCGTTTTGATTTCAATTCTATCTTATTTTCAATCCAATTTATCTCTTTGTGGTTTTGGTGATAAAGATCCGTTGATAAAAGCTTCCGCAAAGCGCTATTATTTTTATAACATATAATTGATATAGGTTATTGTTTGATACGTAACATGTATTTTGCTGGAGTTTTTTTGTCCAGAATTCCGTTATAAATTTTATTTTGTTGTAAGATAATATGATGCACCATTTAATCCAACAAGTTTTCCCCGTACTTTACGTCAAAATATTGAAGCTAATCTATCTAAATGCCATTGGATGGTTATAGCTATATTGAGCCAAGTGTATATAGTAAATTGTTGTTCAACGTGATTTTTAATTTGTTTGAATTTAGAAAAAAAATGTAAAAAAACCTTGCCAAGGATTAAACCCATAATCTTTGATTTTGTAGATCAACACCTATCCTTGAACCACATTGTCACTTCTCTTAATGCTTAAATCATAAAGTCACATTCATAATATAATATTATATACTACAGTTTAACTGATAAAAAGAGAGAGAGAGAGAGGATTTTTTGGATTACGACATTGACATGACTCTCGCTCTTTAATTATTGTTTTGTTTATAAATATTTTTATCGGTTTTTTGGTTAAAATTTCTATTATAGAGTGGACTTGGCGAATAGATTAAATATTTGAAGTTGGAAATACTGATTAAGGATGTCAATGTATATTTGAAATCCATTCACATGCATATTAGAAAAATCAATAAATATCGAAAATCTAAAAGAATGAGTACACATGTGGATATGTCCAATTTTTTTACTTGTGCTTTTAGATTTTTGTTTATGAGCGGACGGACAAAAATTTGATATCCATTTGATATCTCCGACTGCTACTACGAAGATATGTTATGCTAAAATGGTTAATATGAATATGAATATGACACTATATGTATCTATATCTTACCCGACCGTTACAAGGCCTAATTATGATGCTCTAATTAGGCCAACAATTATCTTCATGATATAAATCAAAATATTAAGGTTATCCTTTTGAATGTCATTGCCGACCCCACATGTTTGAAAATAATGGCTTAGTTATTGTTGTTGTATCCTTTTGAATATCATTGTTAGATTATAGTTATCTTGGGTTAGGTTGGTAAAACAAATTGCTAATCAACATGATTTTGAATTTATCAGTATAGTTATTTATGCAAAAAGTACAATTTTTTTAGACTTGACGCATGTTGTGTGCCTTTTTAAATAAATACACATGTACTATTTTTTTTAATATACTCATTATACATCACAATTAGTTCAACATGATTGATAAAGTTTATGTTTCTTTTACCAAATGATATTCAACAAAGATTTTTTATCATTTCGCAAAATTATCAAGTATAGTGCTATGTGAACAGAGTGCAAAAATCAGTTTAGAAGTTCAACCTGAGTTTGAATTTATTGTAGTTATTTACGGGGATTGTAACCTTAACGAACTACACATGCTTTTTTGATCAGTACACTTATTAAATTATTTTGTATAATTATTATACATCACCATTAGTTCAACAAGACTAGTATAATCTATACTATTTTACTAAAAGATATGTAACAAAGTTTCTTTACGATTTCATAAAAAATCTTCTTACGTGAAAATTCTATTTTTTAAATAAATTATGTTATACTGGAAAACCTTTAAAGTAAAATTTGAAAAAATCATAAAGATTCTTTGGAGAAAATTTGTTTTCTCAGAAAATGTCAAAACCTTCAGAAAAAAGATTAATTTTTATGAAGTGTCAAAACTTTGCAAAAAATATCAATACTTTTTTTTACTGCAACTTCCCTCAAAACCTCGCAAACTAGTTGCTTAATATATTTTTAAACGATTAAATATGGATAAAGTTGAGATATTATAGTTTAATAAAAAAGACTCGATTCTTATGTTTTTCTATGCTCAAATATTTCAAAAAATATTATTTCCAAGAAAGTAAATTTTTAGAAACGGTTCAACTTTTAGAGAACAATAATTAAATATCAAATAATTTTTCTTTGAACCCAAATGTCATAGAAAGGTTCAAGCCATTTTAAAAAATATATTTAAGTTTTACAAAAAAATTTAAATTTCTAAGGAAGTTTGAAATGTCTTGGAAGACATTGAAGAAATTTTAAAGAGATTAAAAATCCAATTAAAATACAAAGAAAATTTAAAAGGTTAAAGTAACTCAAAGCGTCGGCAATTATCTAAAACATGTTATTCAGTAACAATAAAGTTTCTAATCTTAAACTTCGAAATTAATAAAGTAAAAAAGAAATATCATTATATATAATACTACAAATATCTGCTTAACATGTACTAATTCTTCAAAACCTTTCGTTGTTAGGATAAATTAAAATAGTGAAAAAACAAAATTAATATGACTGTTAAATTATCGTTACCATTGGTTTTGATAATTTTTTACCGCTACATTTATCGTTAGCTATGGTAAATTTACTATTACCATACCGATAGCATTGGTATACCGATATAGCAAAATATTAGTTACCAATTGTTTGATATTGGTGTGGTAATGAGAATTTACCATTACCATAGCAGCTCTAATTGGAATTGTGAATTCAAATAAGCATGTTATATATAAATATGTTCTCAACTATAATTTTAAATGAGTTTGTATCAGAATGTAAATCGAACCGAAATTGGAGAGAATCAATCTGAAATAAGATTTAATTTATAATATTTTAAGATTTCTCATAACTATGTGATAAACAGTTGTTTCTGTTAATAGTTCTAGCATGTACTTATTTTAGGATGAGGAAGAGTTTAGTAATAAAAACAGTCCTTTTCTTTGAACGGACTTGAATGTTGCTAATAGGTTTGCGAGAAGCATGGGCCTAGCTTATACGATTTGTCAAGAGAAATAGGTAAATGCCACTCTGGTTGATCTTCCTAATTTGAATGCCCGCTTCTGGAATCTGTAGCATGTCTGTGAATCATTTTCGCTTCCTCTGATATTTAATATAGGTTGTAGCATGTCTGCGAATCATTTTTGGTGCCTCTGATATTTAGTATAACCTTTATTAGAAATGTTTAAGGGTGGCATAGGTGATGCTTATCGTTTTCTTCTCTTTTTACCATTTACCATTGAGGTACATGATTGTGACTTTTCACACTGATCTGAAGCCTGACAATATTCTTCTGATGTCTTCTGATTATGTAAAGGTTCCATGTAACATTTCTTGCGACTTCAAAATTCTTGGGTTTTTGTCATGTCATATTAATATAGAGGAAACTAGGATATTATATGCACTTCAGATGTTTGCCTAATGAGGTGCTATGAAGTTGACTGATTTCAGCAGCATTGCATTTGAGAATCATTACCATGGGTCCATTATATCAACAAGGCAGTACGGAGGACTAGAGATAATGTCCTGTATGCTTGGATTCTTAAAATAAACAATGAATTCTGCCTAAGATGTAGGTTGTCAATTTGAATAAAAGGTACACATTTTCTACATTTAAATTGGGAGAAAACTAATATATGCATATATTGACCTTTTTGATAACGTTTCGAAATCATAATTGACAGATCATTCCAAACACAAGTCGACGATGCCCAATTTTCTATTCCTTAGTATTATTCCGATGACACTGTTTGGTTTGATTGGTATGCGTTGATGTTGACCTACTAGTTGTTGGTTATTTTTTGTTCACACCTTATGATAGAAACTTGTTAGAATGCTTAAAGACCAATCATCCTGTTGTATACCATACATTCTAATATATTCTTGTTCTCTCCTAGCTGTGAGAACGTGCCTTAATATTATTTTCCATTTTCATTCCATCTCCTTAATGCATCCTGTCCTCTGCATGATGATTGAATTTGAGAGTATACCCGATTGTTATTATTGAACCAATGACTTTATGTTTGGACTATAGAGTTAAATGTGGATGATATTGAAATTTTGACCATTATCAAATTTTATAAATTTTATAAGTCCTAAGTAATATAGTTTTGACGAAGAGAATTGGTATAAATAATAGACACAATCGGGTAACGCTTAACAAAGTAAAATTGGATTTTACTGAATCAAGTAAGTAATAAATTTGACGAAAATATCACACCACCTGCTAAGTAATGCATGAACGTTAATATTCGAACAGTTCGATGTTAATCGCTGATCAAATTTACATCTAAAGAGCCGCACAACTGAATTGTTGAATACTTGTTGACCACATGGTCTAATTAATTTATAGTTGTTATAGATTATTTAAATTAATTAATATTTATGAAATATTAGTTACAAAATTTTATTTTAATTTGATGAACAAATATTATTGTATATATTATAATAGTTGTAAATATATTAATTGATATACACGTTTAAATTGGGTTTTAATGAAAAATATTTTGTTTGGACTTTAAATGGGTTTGAAGTTCATATGCGGGGCTGGTTGGTTCAGCTATAATGAAGCATAGGTGCGGCCATATAATGGTTAAAAATGATAGGGTTGAATGGATAAGAGGAAAGAAAGAGCAAAAGAGTAATGTGAATCTTGATACTAACCTCTCTTTGCATTTCTTCCTCTGTAAAAGCATCTTTACCCACTTTCTTTTCCTACTTTTTAAGCCTCCTATCCCTCTTAGATCTGCCTGAATTCTTCATCCATCCTCTTTCATCGTAGAAGCACAAATCAAATAAAATTAAAAACTATTTGATAGCCCGTGGTCTGCAATTTGGAAGATAGCATCTTTAGAATTGGAATTTAATCCGCGAGTTTGTTTCAACGCTTCAAGGTGTGGTACTTTGGCATTGATTAAAGGTAATTATCTGATTTATGATTATATTTAATATTTAGACAATTTATATATCATATGTTGTTTTATTAGTTATGTGACGATTATAATATATCGGTATATCGTCACACTCAAGATGGTTGTTCGTTTATATGTGTGTATATTTTTTCCTTGACATATATATGCCATGATGCTTAAGACTTAAGATTTAAAAACAATTGTTTTTTTATTATTTAAATGAATTTAATATACATTATTTAAATAACATAAGCTTTATAATTTAAATACTAAACTTTATACTCTACAAAATATGTTTTAAAATTGCATAAAAAAATATTTTTGTAATATATATAAATATTAATTAAATATTATTTAATTCAAATCGCTTAAATAAATATTAAATATGTATCATATAAAATAGAATTTAAATTTTTAAAAATTATTTTTACACCTGATAAACTATCGAATGCAATATACATACATACATACATATATATATATATGTATGTATGTATGTATAATATAAATGTTAATATAAATGTTGAAAGTTAAAATTTAATTTTAATTTTTCTTTTAAATTACAAAATATATTTGGACAATATATTAGCTAACATGTCTTTAGTGTAAATCCTAGCATTAATACACGAGCGTGTTATACCTTACACGGTTTGCTATGTTATACATGCATACACACACACATATATGTATATGATACATTTGTGTGTATGTATAATATTAATACATAATTATTTCATAAATATTAATAAAATAGCGATTTGATTTAAAAGAAATATAAAAATGTTCTAAATGAATTAGATTTCATAAGCCAATAAAGATCCAAAATGGTAAAAAAAAATTGAAATTCATCAATTTCTTCCACTACAGGCTGCTCTAGTTCCAACAAAACCGAACACCACTTTAGTTTTTTGAAAACTTAAAATGTTTTAGAGCACTTAATTAAATGAAAATAAGAGCGCAATATTTTTTAAATGAATGCATGATTTTCATATGTTGAAAGAAAGGTATTTATAAAGTTAGAAAGTTTTTGCTAATGTGTGTTTTTATATATATTTATAATAGTTGTAAATATATTAATCGATATACGCGTTTAAATTTGGTTTTAATGCAAAATATTTTGTTCGGACTTTAAATGGGTTTGAAGTTCATATGTGGGACTGGTTGGTTCAGCTATAATGAAGCATAGGTGCGGCCATATAATGGTTAAAAATGCTAGGGTTGAATGGATAAGAGGAAAAAAAGAGCAAAAGAGTAATGTGAATCTTGATACTAACCTCTCTTTGCATTTCTTCCTCTGTAAAAGCATATTTACCCACTTTCTTTTCCTACTTTTTAAGCCTCCTATCCCTCTTAGATCTGGCTGAATTCTTCATTCACCCTCTTTCATCGTAGAAGCACAAATCAAATAATATTAAATACTATTTGATAGCCCGTGGTCTGCAATTTGGAAGATAACATCTTTAGAATTGGAATTTAATCCGCGAGTTTGTTTCAACGCTTTAAGGTGTGGTACTTTGGCATTGATTAAAGGTAATTATCTGATTTATGATTATATTTTAATATTAGACAATATATATATCAAATATTGCTTTATTAGTTATGTGACGATTCTAATATATCGGTATATCGTCACATTCAAGATGGTTGTTCGTTTATATGTGTGTATATTTTTTTCCATGACATATATATGACATGATGCTTACGACTTAAGATTTTAAAACAATTGATTTTTATTATTTAAATGAATTTAATATACATTATTTAAATAACACAAGCTTTATAATTTAAATACTAAACTTTATACTCTACAAAATATGTTTTAAAATTACATAAAAAAATATTTTTGTAATATACATAAATATTAATTGAATATTATTTAATTCAAATCACTTAAATAAATATTAAATAAATTATTGTATCATATAAAATAGAATTTAAATTTTTTAAAATTATTTTTACACCTGAAACTCTCGAATGCAAAATATATATATGTATAATATAAATATTAATATAAATGTTGAAAGTTAAAATTTAATTATAATTTTTCTTTTAAATTACAAAATATATTAGCTAACATGTCTCCAGTGTAAATCTCAGCATTAATACACGAGCGTGTTATACCTTATACGGTTTGTTATGTTTTACATGCATACACTGATATATATATGATACATTTGTGTGTGTATATATATACATAATTATTTCATAAATTTTGAATAAAATAGTGATTTTATTTAAAAGAAATATAAAAATGTTCTAAATGAATTAGATTTCATAAGCCAATGAAGATCCAAAATGGTTAAAAAAAATTGAAATTCATCAATTTCTTCCACTACAGGCTCTCCAGTTCCAACAAAACCGAACACCACTTTAGTTTTTTGAAAACTTAAAATGTTTTAGAGCATTAATTAAATGAAAACAAGAGAGAAATATTTTTTAAATGAATGCATTATTTTCATATGTTGAAAGAAAGGTATTTACAAAGTTAGAAAGTTTTTGCTAATGTGTGTGTATATGTATCAATGTTTTGAAAAACCTGCCTCCATATTCGCCTCAAGGAGCGTCTCAAGCAAGGGGAGACAAAATGCTTCGACTCTTTCTCAAAAAAAGCTTTTTATCTTTGAGGCTTACGCTTTAGGAACTTAAAGTGTACAAAATGTACAAAGCATATGCCCGCACGCCTCAAACCACTAAGGCATGCGACTTAAGAATTTATTTTACTTCCAGTTGAAGATATTTGCACTAGTAGAAGTTATAAAACTTCAATTATCTAATAGCAAGATTTTTTTTTTAAGAAAATGAAAGTTTTTTTATTACTTTTCAAATTCAATATCAACATGATTAAGTAACATCGTTTTTTAAAACAACGATAAAGAGCTACATAATGAATTTTCTCAGATGCTATTAAATAAAAATTTTAAATTGTCATCACCGAACCTTCAAATAAATTACGCATCTCGATTTAAATTGGTAGAACAAAAAATGAATAAAATAATAATTTGCATGATTTTTTTACTATGATAGAGATCTATTCCACTATAATCGACCAAATATCGTTTTCAAAAATCCAAATTTTTTTTGAAGACAAATAAAGGAAGAAAAAATAAAATACATATCATTGCGGAGCTGAAAACTGAACACGAATTCTTCTAACATACTAATAAGGATTGAATCCAGAGCTTAAAGTTTACTTATAGTTTTAATTATTTATGTTTTATGAATGAATAATAAAAAATGATTATGACTGAACTCTTTAAGCTAGGTGTCTATGTTATTTATTTATAGTTTTATACAATTAATTGTTAACCTCTATTTATTAATCAAAACTAATTATAATAAAACAATAATAAATTACGCCTCCATGTTTACTTGAAAAATATATGCCTCAACCTTTTGAGGCTTACACCTCACGAGCAAAAGAATGCCTCTTGTACGCTTTCACGTTTTAAAACTTATATGTGTATGTATGTATATGTATATTACCTGAACAACAACAAGAAGTTAGATTTGTTAAAGGTCAAAATTATTCTACGAGGCACTTACACAATGTTGCAGTTTGGGTTCAGGAAATTTTAATGATTCAACTTATACGTGTGAGATGTTTTTGTTGCTAACAGATTATGCTTAGAGATTGAATTTATTTGGACACACTATACATGAATATCATTAATTTAACAAATTCAACTTATAGATGTGAGATATTTTGCATGTTCTGTAGAAAATTTGAATTCTCTTGGAAAAGTAACTAAATTCTATGAGAAGAGTTGAACTCCTTTCTGAAAAATTAGAACTCTTTTGACAAATTGAACTTTCCATTGTATTGTGTTTTTATAATTCGTGCAAACTTTTGTTGATTTTATCTATGATGCGTGAATCTGCAACCACCGAAAATGGAAGGTTACTGAAACACACACCAAACGTGTAGTACTGCGTAAGTGTGAACAAATATAGTACAAGAACGCAAATGATAATAAAGTAAATTTGTCTTCGTAAATGACCGGGGTAATATCGAGTTGTACTGTTTGGTTTCTGTAATTTGAGCTACGCCTGATCAGAGTTATTTGGAAGTTCACTTTTTTGTTTTATTTGTTTTTAAAGCTTATTATGTAATCTTAGCTTAATCAAGATGCCAATTCCAGAGGAAAGTTTTTTTACTGGAAAAAGAACAATGATCTGACATAAGCTGGAATTAAAATTTACATTTTTGCAACTGAACATGCGAATGGTGATACCAGCATCTTACTATATTTGAAAAGGGTGAATTGGTACTACTGCAATAGCTGAAAAGGTAAAATTATCATCTTAGTCCCAAATCGCAAAATTTCAGTGAATAATTCTGTACAAAATATCAAGTCGTCACCTGATCAAATGCTAAGCTCAGTAATGTGAGCTTGTGACCAAGTGAAGGAATGTTGGGTCATGTTGTTGGATTTGCGTACGTTTAGGAGTCTATCCCCTCTGAATTGATGCTTATGTAGAGACATCGATGATAATTTACTGTCGTACTTCACCCTGAATAGCATGCCCTAACACTAAAAAGGCTTACTTTTGATGATGCCTATGTTCATATTGCTGCTGAACTAGCAAAAGTAGCCACATTCTTGAACAAGGTATTAGTAATCAGAATCATGCATCAGTTTCCTGTTCTAACTGGTTTTTTTTTACATGCGAGTGATGCTTTTTTTTGTTGAGTTGCGTTTGTATGAGAAATCTGCATTATGTGTTATTATGCATGTGTAAAAGAAGAAATTTATGAAGAGTTTGTGGGAAAATATGGTTAGTTGAAGAACTTTTTTGAAGGTAGAATTTACAACTTACCATTATTAATGTTAAAAGTAATTTTGGCATATTATCCTTATATTTTGTTGATTATTTATATTTCATCGATTTGTTGAACAGCCATCACTGTCATGATTTTTGAAACATTAAAGTTTTCTTAATTCCATTTAATACTTTTTAGCATTTGGCAGTTTGATATTTCTATTATCTTAAATTCTTCAAGGAAATTGCTAATTAATCTACGTTCTACGGTAAAGTTTCTTTTGTATTAGATCCAGGGACAGTTAGCTATGTTGGAGAGAGTTTTGAACTACTACCGATGCTTATGGTTGCAGGTATGCATCTTAAGGAGGGAATAAAACAAAGTTTACAATTGTTCTTCCTTTGACTCAACACACGACTTTATAAATTCTATGATCACATAGTTGATTGATGTGAAAATGTGTGGCATGGATTCAAAGATGTTTTTTTATATTCTTTTTATATCAATTATTATTTATGAATAAGACTGATGAAGAAAAGAGAACACAAACTCAAACTTGTCAGAAAGAAGAGATAAGTTTGAGTGTTTAGGTAACTTAGTTTTGTGAAAATTGGAAATATGTAAGAGCAGTTGAACAAATGAAAGCAAGAGCCGCAGAATTTTGCAAATGAATGTACAATTTCTGAATTTTGAAAGAAAGGCTTGTACGCAGTTTGAAAGTTGTACAGAACGATAAATTTGAATCTTTTAAGGTCAAATTTATTTCCCAACCAGATGATATGCTGCATTGCAGTTTGGGTTCTGCAAACTTTGATGTGTCAGCATATAGGTATGAGATGATATGCTGCATATAGGTATGTCATATGCCTGTGTAATGTTTAACACGAATCAGCATCCCACTGGCTGGGCCAATGATCAAACAGTTAAAACTTACAGAGAATCACAAAACACACATAGTGACCAAATTACCCTTGCGAACACAGAGAAAGAGCAAAACACTATCAGAGCCAGGTTTCGATCCTGGGACCTGTGGGTTATGGGCCCACCACGCTTCCGCTGCGCCACTCAGATTGACAATGAAATATAAGAATTGCATTCTTTAGAATAATATGCAAGCTGCTTCTATATTCTATCCCAAAGCAGATCATCTTGTACTGTACTGTGTAGAAGATATTTCTTCCACAAATTCGCTAAATTGTATTATCCATATATTAATTGTATGCCTCCTCATACCATTACCTGTAGCCAAATTAGTCCGAGTTTGATATGTCAATATATCTCCTACATATGTCGACATAAAGTAGTTTTAGACTTAAAACAAACTCGGGTTTTCAAAGTAAAGTTGTTTTAAAAGTGTTCAGAAAATACTTATAAATATTTTAAGTTCTTAAAGACTTATGTGTGTCAATATAGTGATTGTTTACACCGATCTAAGATACACAGATAAACAGTATAAGATGGTCAAGTAAATATTTTTTGTATTTCTCTTTTCTCATTTGTATCTCCAAAATCAACCTAGTATTGCCAGTGGAACTACAAATTCTTAGTAAGATATGTCAGGAATATTACTATTTTTAAGCATTGTTACCCTCAAAATCACTATAAGCTTTTTGATGTTTTTTTTCTGGTGCCTTTTTTTTTGTTATGGTATCCAGTGTCACCAAGCGTACATATATTGTTGTATTTCTAATTCGATCCCATATATGCCTGCATAAGCAATGCCTGCCTGGTTATACTAGAGAAAGGATTTTATCACGATATATTATTTACCTATGTTAACAAGTGAATGAGATTATCCGCTAAATCATTTTTCTGATATACGAAATCCTGTTTAGTTGATTCCTTATGTTTCACTTTTTACAAGTCCACCCCTTTTGTAGTACATGTAGTGTTTCAGATTTGCATGCTTCATTTTGTAGTACATGTATCACTTTTGTCAATTTAAGGCATGGTTTACTTCACTTTGTTGGTTTATTATTTTTGCATGTACAGTGTTATTCTTTAATCACACAGACATTGACTGTAAATTCTTAGAAGCTACACATGGAGCATTATGTGGAATTACACTAGTAAGCCAAAATTTCTTACCCACAAAAATGGGCCTGTGTTAGGACTTATGTACAACCACTAGATCCATGAGACAAATGAAATAATGAATCAAAATTGTGAATGTCGATTTAGTACTTTGATGCAGTTGATTTATTTAATACCTATGTGTTATATTATACGAGTTTTGTTCCTTTGGCCTTTGTTAATGGGTTCCTTGCTTATTCTCTCATTGATGTATTTTCCACAAACTCATATGCTTTGTTATCTACCTCTGTTTATTCATATGAATGGATAATGATAGCCGGTTAAAAGTTCAATTTGGCATTGTTATTGTAATATGTCACTGGGTTGCAGCTTAAAATATAACGTTTCTGAATAACACAAAGCTAAGAAAACTGGAAAAGTATATCATCAAAATAACAAATGATTAAGTCTTCAAATGTTGATAAAGCTGTATGAATCTTAAGTCAATAGTTTTTTTTTTAAGTATTCATGAAGATGGATGAACTTCTTGCCACCCATGATCATTGATTGATAAATTGATTTGTTAGGTTGTTGTTAGTTGATTTATTTATGCAATAGCTTTATTTTAAATAGCTTTGGATTGAAAATTTGTAATAGCTCATTTTAACCAAATTTTCAAACCTCAAATGACTTTTTTTAAAGATTAAAAGGGTAACATAGTTTAATTTTAATACGTTATTAGATGGTAGATAATATGACAAAAAAAGAAGACGATAGGAAACGGATGAGAAATAGAAACCGGTGCTTATAATAGAAGGGTGAAACAACATCAAGTTGCAATATCTACTGCTAGAATTTTGGCGACATTATATGAAGAATTGAAGAGGTCGGAAGTAGCTTGATAACGGTGAAAAATGCTTCATAAATCGAAGCTACGAGGAGGAAGATATGACGAAGAAGATGGAGTATTGCTGGAGCGACATGTGACCGATGTCTGTCAAGATGTCTCAAAGTGACAGACATCCGAGCTCAGGATTTTGTAACCCGAGATTTGTTATAGACATCTGTCATCTTGTGACAAATGTCTGAGAGCAGGGAAACTTGTTTTTCGAATCTTCTTATGGACACCTGTCATCTTAGGACTTACGTTTGAGCCGACGTGTGCTGCATATCTTGTCTGTGCCTATTGGAATGATTTGTGAAGGCTTCAAAGGGCATTTTGGGAATTTGCTAGGCTTTCTACTCTCCTATATAAGCTATTTTTAGGATTCAAAGAAAATAGACTAAGGGTATTATGCACCATTAGTTAGGGTTTAATAAAACCTAATTTTCTTCAATTTTTTTCTCTACAAATCTATCATGTAACAACCCGTAAATTTAACTGGTTTTAATAACGTTATTAATCGAAATTTTGTGGAATTTTAAATGATAAAATTTTGTAATATAAATTTGATATTTGGAATGCGTCTAGTTAAACTTAGAAACTGGTATATTTTCGTTCGAAAATATGAAGTTTATTTTCGTGCGTAAATTTATTTCAATCTAATCAGTTAAAATCGATAAAAATAAACCGTTTTCAAAACCTGAATATTTTTACATAGAAGAATTCTAAACCATCTTCTGAGCAAGACGTCATTTTTTGTTTTTCCAAATTCGGACTTCTTTAGCTCCGTCGATCTTATTTTTCTATGTTTTTACTGCATTTTCCGCTAGTAGAAAATTTGAATTTTTATAATTCAATCATACCGCTGATATCTACCGTTTTGATCGTCCCGTCATGCTGATCTCTATGGTATATTTATTTCTATATTTTGAGGTCCGTTACGCGACGGAAACGATAAAAATGTGTGTCGTACCAGTACCAAATTTTGACTTTTTGAATTCTTTGTCCATTCAACTTGACCTCGTACAACTCAACAGTCATTTTCTTTATTGCTTCTAAATTGGCGTGCGTGACTTTCAATATTCAATCGGTTCCCAATACAGCTGGTTCGTTCTAGCTGTCACTTTATTTTCTTTGGTTTCGTTTTGAATAGAATAAAATATATAGTATGTTGTTGTTTATTTCTTTCACTTATAAAACTTGTCTCCACCTGCTCCTTCTCTTTTCTCTTCATTTTTCTTCTTCCTACAACTCAATAGCTTGTTGCTCGCTTCCCCGCAAATGACCAAGCTCGACCATTTCCCACTCCAAGCTACCACCATCCCTCACCACGGCCCACTGACTTGAAATTCCAGCAGCAGCATCACCCACGCACGCAACGCGATAGCTCGCCTAAGCCACGACCACCTCTTTCAGCCGAAACAGAGCCGCACCCAGCACTCGCCGGCCACCACCTCGTCTCGTTTCCCCAACCACCACGCCACGAATTCTTCCTCCATAACCTCCTGGCCGAGAGCTCTTCCCTTCACTTTTCATCATCCCATCGAGACAGCTAGCGCAATGTAACAGTCCCGCCTTTTCGCGCGATTTAAACAGACACACATGCCAGTTCAAACCATACGTAAGGGTGGATTGTTATGGGATAAATAAGAAAACAGAGAAGAAAGAAAACTAAACAGAATCTCACAGCGGAAGGATAAAATATAATAATCAAAATATACAGTTCATGAAGCTGTTTTACAAAACCTTCGATTTAATCTATACAATACATATCAGAGTACACATACCATATAACAATGCAGCGGAACAATACGAGTGTAGTGGAATATAATTAATAATAATAATAAAAATCTCCGTCTTCGTCCTCCAGAGCTAAAGTCTTCGATCCTGAAACGCTCGGACTGACCCGAGCGAATTTGAAAAGACAAAAACACTCGAGTCAGAACTAAAAGATCTTATGTGAGTTAAATTAACAGAAATAGATATGAGTGCAGTAACTCAAGAGATGCTCGGGATTTACATCTCCTAAGGATCCGTTAAACTATTTACTATGTAGTATATTGCGCTATTATAATTGTGTCTAATTGTAAAATAAACTTAATTTTTAATAGCGTTAAGGGGTTACCCATATAGCCTTTAACACAAATAATGCAAATAGTCTATACAGTGCCTGCATATCTCCTGATCGGGAGACTACGAGAAGACACTACATAGGTACGACACAAATAGAAACTCGTAGTAAAGGTTCGGTATGGTAGGTGACACGGCACAACTAGGCAATGCCAGGGTAGGTATACCAATTACGCTTCCGGGTCGGTGGTAACGCGTAGCGCGGCTACCGCCCACGTCGAGCCACACCCCCAAATAAAAATCAACCGTGGCCACTGAATCAATCCAAAAGTCAAAGTATAATATCGAAGGGATGTGTCCGATCAAAGGTGCTATCTTATTAACCCGTCAATCGCTCCTTTTTTAGTCACCATATGCCAACTCACGGGAGTTGGGTCCAAGTATTTACCTTACAGGAAACGCCGCCACCAACCTACTTCATTCTGGAATCTCCACCGCGTACACGGTTGTTAAAGTGGTTTTCGGAGTTGGCAGAGAGTATGACAACTTCCGATCCCGGTCTCTTCAACAACCAATCGTTATTATAACACCGCGGTTATTCCAAATTAATTTATACTTTAAAACTAGAATAAAACATTCCTTTCAAAACCATAAATAAAATTTCATTTCTATTTTAAAACCCAAATCCATATGATATCCCTTTTATTTCAAATATATTTCTTTTCCAAAATCATACTGCTTTAAAATTTGTAATATCTAGAAACCAAACATTTGAATTTTAACTTTCAACATAATACTTCGAAATCCATAGTTTTAAAACCATAACTTTCATAACTTAAATGGTTTTGATATTCAACAGTATATAAAATAAAACAGTTGAATTTAAAATTTCTTTAAAAATAAATAATTTCCACACATTCACAATTTTTATTCACTTTAAATTCAGTCTAAACCCATAACTTTTAGATCCACTTTCAGTTTAAATAAAACATTTCGATTTCAATAATTTCTAACTTTGAGTATTTAATGAATTTCAAAACTAAGGTTGTGAATTTAAGTCAACAATTCATTTTCCTATTTTTAGTTTGAAAGGTTTACATGATAAATCCATAATCATTTAAAATAAACTAAATTTATTTGCTGTAACGACCCTACATTTTAATTTAATTTAAATTGATAATTAAAAGAAATTTTGAATAAAAAATTATAAAATTAAATATAAATGGAAGCGAGTTTCCTCGATTCAAATAGAATATATATATATATATATATATAGTCATATGGATTTGAAATTTTGTATATATGTGAATATATATATATATATTGGATTTTAAATAAATTCTTATATAAATGATTTTGAAAAATAAATAATATACTTTGGACACTAGTATAAAAAAAAAAGAATAAATAAATTGATTTAAAATTTATAAATGATGATAATTTAAGATATATATAAAATATGTGTGTAAATAGAGAAATATAAAACAATAATTTTTAAAGTAAAATTTATGATAAATATTTAAACTAAAAATAGAAATAAAAATTTAAATAAATGGTTTTAAAAATAAATAAAAATAGAAATGTGTTCCTATGACAAAATAACAATACAAAGTAGTAAAATATATGTAGGCAATAAAATGTACATAAAGTCAGTAAAGAAAAAAATAATAAACAAGACAAAAGAATTTATACAAGTATCTTTAGTACGCTTAAACTAGAAACAAAACTGCATATGCATTTAAAATAGCATAGAACAGCAAATATCTCTAGCATACAAAATCTTCATATAAATAATTAAATAAGATGATGAGTATGTAAACCTGTGTACTTACTGGAAATCATTTCAGTCAAAAACAAAGCAAAGAAAAGATAAGTATGGAGTAGATAACAGGACAAGGCTATAGCTTAGAAAGTAAAGTAAAAGCAGGTACAAAGTATCATCCCTAAGCACATACAATATCCTAGCACACCATACCGCATCATCTCAGCCCCGATTTGTTGTTCAAATATATCACCTGTAGACTTGTTTTTATATCAACTTCATATGCATCATCTTCTTATACTCAGTCTCATTCATTTGAACTGAAAAGAAAAGAGAAAAAAAAAACTGAAATGAGAAACAACTTGAACAAAACAAAGTTTTAAAGGAAGAAGAAAAACAACTGCAGTTTTCAAACGGGAATGCTCTGCTTTGTCATCTTCTCAAAACAGTGAGCAACTTCACCTTTAAACCCTTAAGTATAATTTTGGTTCATATTATTTGAGTGTTCCATCTTGTAGTGTGAAGTACATTTGGATATTTATCTTGTTGAACTACTGAAGTATAATGAGTGTATGTTTGTATGACCTGAAGAAGACCTCTGTTCCAAAAGATTTCAAACTCAGGTTATCTTTCAAAATTATTTCCTCTTGATCCAAGGAAAATCTGGACTCATAATTTAAACAAAAGTTGATTGTTTTACCTTAAGCTTTAATTTAAAATTTTATTTAAGATAAAACAACTAGTTAATGTTTCTGGAAAGCAAGAATACTGAGCAAGCTTGAAATATGTTGAGATACAAATGTTTTAATTCACAATTTCAAGCATATGAACTGAATTCTCTTACTTAAACTTGATTTTTAAAACAAACATCATGATTTTTAGGGCTAAGATAAAAGAGCAGTTGCGAGATGAACGAGATATGGTTTTGGGGGAAAATCTGGTGATCGAGGTGTTGTAAATTCTCGAGATCGAAGTCGAAGCATGCTTAGATGTTGTTGATCATCAGAAAAATACCCAATAATTTTTTTATTCGCTAGAATAGGCTGACAATGTGATTTTAGGGTTTAAATGTTTATTTTAGACAGGGGAGCAAAGAAGGTTGACGCGACGTCATCACGGCATCGAGTGCTACGGGGACTTGGGGAGTGGTAGAGGGGTTAACGACGAGTGTTTGGCCGGAGTTACGCCGTCTCTAGTGATCGACGTAGGGAGAGAGAAGTGATTTTGTTTTTCTGGGTTTGGGTTCCAGGTTGTGCGCATTAGCTCGATTTCGATTGAGCAGCGATTTTGGGTCTTTGATTGTTCGATTGGGTTTCTGTGATCAACGATGGTGCTCCGGTGGTCTCAAGGTCGATCAGCGATGATCAACGTGGGTGTGCACGTATACGTGCGTTCGCGTGCACGGTTGCTTTGCCTGGAAAAAGTGATGAGAGTAAGGTGAAAAGGAGGAAGAAAGGGGTTGCGTGAAGACAGGGAAAAGACTCGAGATTTATCTCAAGCAATTCGGGTATTCACTCGAAGTAATTGGAATTTTT
Organism: Allium cepa; assembly: GCA_030765085.1. NCBI lineage: Eukaryota > Viridiplantae > Streptophyta > Magnoliopsida > Asparagales > Amaryllidaceae > Allium > Allium cepa. The sequence goes on along the minus strand of CM060937.1, from coordinate 569,728,618 downwards.
ACTCGAAGCAAATCGAGACTGGGCTCGGGTCCAAATTCATGTTCCAGGCTTCAAACCTGAAACTGTTTTGGTTTGCAAATTTTAAAACCAAATTTAAATTTTAAACCAAGATTTTTAAAGCTGAGTTCAAATTGAAATGTTAATACAAATTTACGTTGAATGTAGAGTTTAGTTTGAACATAAATAAGTTTTAAATTTAAATTGTTTTAATAATTTAAAAGCAATTCAAAATATATTAAAGAAATTTGAAATGGAGTTGAAATTTTAAATGAAAAATTTAAGCAAGTTGAAACTAAAAGTTTAAATATAAATTTAAATCTGAATTAAAAATAATTTGAATCCTAGTTCTAAAAATTAAAGAAGTTTTAATATTTAAATTGTTTAAATTTGATTTGTGATGATAATTAAAACATTAGTTAGAAAATGTTTTAAAATTGAATTAGTAAAGATAAAATGATATGCACTCATTAAATTAGTTCAAGTGAATAATTGATTAATTTATTTAAATCAAGAAATTAAGATTTGAGTTAAGATTAATTAAGGTAAATAAATTTGTAAATAAGATTTGTTAATTTAACAAAGAGTTGTCTTTTAAACAAATGATAAAGGTTATTTAATCAAGTAATAAAGATTTTTAAGTTACAGTTTAGAACTTAATTAATGAAATAATCAGTGATTAAATTATGATTTTAAAGGTTAATTCAATAATAATTAACAATAATTAAAGTGAGTTTAATTACTTAAGAATAGTAATTAAATAATTATGAATAGTTAATAAGGATCATTTACTTGAGATTTATTTGATAATTTATTAATGTGATTAATCTTGATAATTAATGTGATAAATTAATTTGTGGATTGTATTAAGTATAATTATTTAATAACAGTAATTTAGAAATAAATTATTCAATATAATTAATTGGGTTAATCAAATCTGTTTAAATTAAATTCTTAATTTAATTAATTCAGAATAATCACTCGATAATTTTGGAAAGGTAATTACTTAGAGAAATAATAAATGGATAATTTATTCATAAGTAATTAATTAAATTGGAAATAACTTGAATTAATTAGGATTAAACGATTTATTAATCCTGTTTATGAATGATTATCAAATGCCTGACCTTACTTATGAATAATTGTATTGTATGAGTTGCCTTGAATTGTTTTTCCTATCTGATCTGTGATATTTTGTTCTGTAGATTGTGGTATGTATAATTTGTTCATTTATGGATGATACATTTGTATATTATCTGTGAATCTGTGAATATATGATAAGCGTTATTGTTTATATCGCTTATCAATTATATTTCTGTGTTTTGATCTGTGATGATTGAATGGTTGTGCACTATTGTGTTAAAACCCCTGGACCACACCGTACACACACAAATATGGATTTCACGAGGAAATCGATTAAGTCGCAGATTTTTGAAATAGTTAAATTTGAATTTTTAAATTCAAATGTTTTGGAAATGGAATCGGAATAAATGTGAAAAGCTTTTAGAATGGAATTTCAAAATAGAATTTATTATTTTTAAACTACTTGATTAAGTTTTGGAATTTAAATAAGTTGATTTAAATTTAAATTCAATACTTGAAATTGAATTCTGTAATTTGAAATTAGGGATTAATGATATTATACTAGTCATTATGAGTTAAACCATTTTTAAAGTATTATTTTTGGGAATTTGAATTTAACTCAAGGATTTCAACTCGTATAAATGAATCAGATTTCCAAAATGAAAACTGTTGTTTTCAAATGATAAACACTTTTAGATAAGAACGGAGATTCCAGTTAATTAGGGGAATTTCAAGATTGAATAGAGAAATGATTTTCCTAAGTCATGAATGAATTCTTTTTGAAAGCTATGAATTAAATCTGTTTATTTTTAACAGATTTAAATTGATGATTTGTTTAAATCAAATTGAAATGAAATTGTTTTGAAGGCTATAAGTTAAATCTTTGATTTAAAGATTTAATGAGTTAAATCAAATTGAAATAAAAATTGATTTGGAAAATATGTGAATGAATCTTTTGTTTAAAAGATTTAAATGTGAAAACTGTTTAAACCGTTAAAGGTTGTGAGAATGAATCTTTTTGTTTAAAGATTGAAAATGGTAATTTGTTAAACCATTTGAAAGAAAGTTTGAATTATTAAGTTGTGACTTAATTGAAATCCCATATCCATATGTTTTAAAAATATTTTCGCTCACTATTCGGTTTAACCGGGAAAGGACCTTTGTGTCGTATAACCCATTCCGAATATGTGATACGTCGTTATGGATAGCATTTGAAGACCGGTGATGAAGACCGGTTATTTGTGAAAGCTATAGGATGACCTATCGATTGTTTCTGCACCGAGTCGCGCCGGTATAGAAACTCCCTAAGTGATGGGAAAATCCGATCGGGATTGTGAATATCCGGGTTGCAAGGACTTCTTTGTAAGTGCCTTCGATTCTGTTCGAACCCAGAACAGACTTGTATGGATTGTATGTCTGACGTTATAAATTAAGATATAAAGCAGATTTCTTTCAAATATATTTCTGTTGGTGGCGGAGAATTTATTCTTTTAGCTTAACACCCTTCTCTGAGACGTACGAGCTCAGAGGTTATATAGTTGAAGTTATCAGCGATATATTCCCAATTTGGTAATGTGACATGCCGAGTGTTGCTGTAAATGATCATTGTGTTGATTATTTGTGATAGGGTCATTTATTTGATCGTCTATCTTGGTGATCATTGTGTTGATCATTTGTTGACCCAAAGCATGGCTTTTGTATAAAGTATGTTTTTGTGGACGTGACTTCGTCGAACCTCACACCCCGGAAATGGTCAAAACAGGAAAGATGCGGCAAGGTTATGAGGGGTAGCACCCTTTAGGGTATGTACATTTCCTTCTGGATAGAGGTGGTATCATGGTATGGAGCCCAGATATTTAACCTATGTGGTTACTACGAATTTATTACTTTGTGGTTGTTGGTTTTTCGGGATCCCGTGAGAAAGGTCGTTTACGATCGGGGAATGGCGTGCTCGTGTCAGTAGTTACCTAGTTAGGGGTAACCCGGCCTTGTGTTGGCAGAGTTCCGGTTTGGTTCTCGGGGATGTCTTTCCATAGGCATTCTCATGTGGCAATGGGAAGTTCCTTGGCCTGACCATTTGTTGGAAATCCAAAGAAACAATACGAAACTTGTACGGTTTTAGTTGTAGAACCTGCCATCTAATATGGTAGCTATTAGTAGGCATAATATAATGGTACCTACGCTGGCTAAGATTTATTTTCTACTTTCGAAATGAATTTCTTCTACACTATGCACTAATAATAATATCAAAATTGATTTAGTTTAAATACGTATCAAGCATCTTTGACTATCATAAGAAGAAATCTTCTCCAAGTCTGCGTTTGCATTGTGTGTGTGGCAGGAGGCCTTATGGTAGTCTCATTTTCAAAAGCATTGCGAATTGACTTTGAAAATCTTTTGTTGAATGTTTTAAGAGATAAACTGTTTTTGTTGCTCACACCAGTCCCACGACTGATCCGGAGTTTATCGTTTCTTTCCTAAACTCTGGGTGCTCATTATTTTCTACACGAGCAGTCTAGAGTTGGGTTTTACAGATAGTTAGATATAGTGGATTATCTGGAGTTGGTTCAGTCTTTGGACCACACCAGTCTTGCTGAGCTTGGTGATATGTTATTGGGAGTTCGAGCTTCTGCTGGATTGATTCTTGGAGATGGAGTTCAGATTTGGAGTTCTTCGTTGAAGACTATCTTAGAGTTATTTGTTCCGCTGTTAAATGTTATCTATTTTCTTTCCGCTGCTATTTTATTGTATCATATCTCTGATGTATATTGATATCTATTGGATCATCTGTTGTATCAGATATTGTATCAAAGCTGTATATCAATGTATTATTCTTTTATTCCGCTGTGTTAATTACTTAATGATTGTTATAAGCTCCGGCGAATCGGATTTGAACGGTCGAATCTATGGCATTCGAGTACGATTTGAAGTATGGATGTCAATTTTCGAGCCGGCAAAATCCGACTCGTTACAAATTGGTATCAGAGCTAAGGGTTAAACTTTAGCTCAGGAGTGTAACACATTAAGTAGCTCATTAGAGATAGGGTGAAGTATCCCTAGAATGAGTAATCCTTAAGATATCCGTTTGAATGCCTCAGTAAATTCTTTTACTATCCACTGATAGTAAGTATGAGTGCAAGAAGAGAACGAGATAGGGGACATGGGAATACGACTATAAATAGTCAATACCCTGCAACAGTTGAAATAACTTTCTTCTCAATCTCTTTTGATTCGTTTCCAAAATTCTTTTGATTGCTTCGTGGCAGCTCCAGAAAGAAGTTTGGGTGTGATGGTGGCTCTATGAATCGTTGTAGGAAATTTTACTTCGTATCTTCATCGATTTCTTATCGGCTTTTCGATTTAAACTCTAATAAATGAATTAGAAATTGGAAATTTTGAATGAATTGAAAATTTTAAATTGAGTTAAATTGATTAATAGAATATGAAGGATAATTTGAATTGAATCAATAAAACGATTTTGTTTAAAACCAAAATTGAAATTCTATTATAATTTCTTGTATCTGTTGTTGATATTCTGATTTGGTGAGCCAAATGCAGAATTGATATCCAGTTTGATTTGAAAAGATATTTCTTCTATCTTTCGTCTATCTCTGTATTGTTTTCGTGCCTGCGAATTTCGAGGACGAAATTCTTTTAAGGGGGGAAGTCTGTAATGACCCTACATTTTAATTTAATTTAAATTGATAATTAAAAGAAATTTTGAATAAAAAATTATAAAATTAAATATAAATGGAAGCGAGTTTCCTCGATTCAAATAGAATATATATATATAGTCATATGGATTTGAAATTTTGTATATATGTGAATATATATGTATATATTGGATTTTAAATAAATTCTTATATAAATGATTTTGAAAAATAAATAATATACTTTGGACACTAGTATAAAAAAAAAGAATAAATAAATTGATTTAAAATTTATAAATGATGATAATTTAAGATATATATAAAATATGTGTGTAAATAGAGAAATATAAAACAATAATTTTTAAAGTAAAATTTATGATAAATATTTAAACTAAAAATAGAAATAAAAATTTAAATAAATGGTTTTAAAAATAAATAAAAATAGAAATGTGTTCCTATGACAAAATAACAATACAAAGTAGTAAAATATATGTAGGCAATAAAATGTACATAAAGTCAGTAAAGAAAAAAATAATAAACAAGACAAAAGAATTTATACAAGTATCTTTAGTACACTTAAACTAGAAACAAAACTGCATATGCATTTAAAATAGCATAGAACAGCAAATATCTCTAGCATACAAAATCTTCATATAAATAATTAAGTAAGATGATGAGTATGTAAACCAGTGTACTTACTGGAAATCATTTCAGTCAAAAACAAAGCAAAGAAAAGATAAGTATGGAGTAGATAACAGGACAAGGCTGTAGCTTAGAAAGTAAAGTAAAAGCAGGTACAAAGTATCATCCCTAAGCACATACAATATCCTAGCACACCATACCACATCATCTCAGCCCCGATTTGTTGTTCAAATATATCACCTGTAGACTTGTTTTTATATCAACTTCATATGCATCATCTTCTTATACTCAGTCTCATTCATTTGAACTGAAAAGAAAAGAGAAAAAAAAAAAACTGAAATGAGAAACAACTTGAACAAAACAAAGTTTTAAAGGAAGAAGAAAAACAACTGCAGTTTTCAAACGGGAATGCTCTGCTTTGTCATCTTCTCAAAACAGTGAGCAACTTCACCTTTAAACCCTTAAGTATAATTTTGGTTCATATTATTTGAGTGTTCCATCTTGTAGTGTGAAGTACATTTGGATATTTATCTTGTTGAACTACTGAAGTATAATGAGTGTATGTTTGTATGACCTGAAGAAGACCTATGTTCCAAAAGATTTCAAACTCAGGTTATCTTTCAAAATTATTTCCTCTTGATCCAAGGAAAATCTGGACTCATAATTTAAACAAAAGTTGATTGTTTTACCTTAAGCTTTAATTTAAAATTTTATTTAAGATAAAACAACTAGTTAATGTTTCTGGAAAGCAAGAATACTGAGCAAGCTTGAAATATGTTGAGATACAAATGTTTTAATTCACAATTTCAAGCATATGAACTGAATTCTCTTACTTAAACTTGATTTTTAAAACAAACATCATGATTTTTAGGGCTAAGATAAAAGAGCAGTTGCGAGATGAACGAGATATGGTTTTGGGGGAAAATCTGGTGATCGAGGTGTTGTAAATTCTCGAGATCGAAGTCGAAGCATGCTTAGATGTTGTTGATCATCAGAAAAATACCCAATAATTTTTTTATTCGCTAGAATAGGCTGACGATGTGATTTTAGGGTTTAAATGTTTATTTTAGACAGGGGAGCAAAGAAGGTTGACGCGACGTCATCACGGCATCGAGTGCTACGGGGACTTGGGGAGTGGTAGAGGGGTTAACGACGAGTGTTTGGCCGGAGTTACGCCGTCTCTGGTGATCGACGTAGGGAGAGAGAAGTGATTTTGTTTTTCTGGGTTTGGGTTCCAGGTTGTGCGCATTAGCTCGATTTCGATTGAGCAGCGATTTTGGGTCTTTGATTGTTCGATTGGGTTTCTGTGATCAACAATGGTGCTCCGGTGGTCTCAAGGTCGATCAGCGATGATCAACGTGGGTGTGCACGTATACGTGCGTTCGCGTGCACGGTTGCTTTGCCTGGAAAAAGTGATGAGAGTAAGGTGAAAAGGAGGAAGAAAGGGGTTGCGTGAAGACAGGGAAAAGACTCGAGATTTATCTCAAGCAACTCGGGTATTCACTCGAAGTAATTGGAATTTTTACTCGAAGCAAATCGAGACTGGGCTTGGGTCCAAATTCATGTTCCAGGCTTCAAACCTGAAACTGTTTTGGTTTGCAAATTTTAAAACCAAATTTAAATTTTAAACCAAGATTTTTAAAGCTGAGTTCAAATTGAAATGTTAATACAAATTTACGTTGAATGTAGAGTTTAGTTTGAACATAAATAAGTTTTAAATTTAAATTGTTTTAATAATTTAAAAGCAATTCAAAATATATTAAAGAAATTTGAAATGGATTTGAAATTTTGAATGAAAAATTTAAGCAAGTTGAAACTAAAAGTTTAAATATAAATTTAATTCTGAATTAAAAATAATTTGAATCCTAGTTCTAAAAATTAAAGAAGTTTTAATATTTAAATTGTTTAAATTTGATTTGTGATGATAATTAAAACATTAGTTAGAAAATGTTTTAAAATTGAATTAGTAAAGATAAAATGATATGCACTCATTAAATTAGTTCAAGTGAATAATTGATTAATTTATTTAAATCAAGAAATTAAGATTTGAGTTAAGATTAATTAAGGTAAATAAATTTGTAAATAAGATTTGTTAATTTAACAAAGAGTTGTCTTTTAAACAAATGATAAAGGTTATTTAATCAAGTAATAAAGATTTTTAAGTTACAGTTTAGAACTTAATTAATGAAATAATCAGTGATTAAATTATGATTTTAAAGGTTAATTCAATAATAATTAACAATAATTAAAGTGAGTTTAATTACTTAAGAATAGTAATTAAATAATTATGAATAGTTAATAAGGATCATTTACTTGAGATTTATTTGATAATTTATTAATGTGATTAATCTTGATAATTAATGTGATAAATTAATTTGTGGATTGTATTAAGTATAATTATTTAATAACAGTAATTTAGAAATAAATTATTCAATATAATTAATTGGGTTAATCAAATCTGTTTAAATTAAATTCTTAATTTAATTAATTTAGAATAATCACTCGATAATTTTGGAAAGGTAATTACTTAGAGAAATAATAAATGGATAATTTATTCATAAGTAATTAATTAAATTGGAAATAACTTGAATTAATTAGGATTAAACGATTTATTAATCCTGTTTATGAATGATTATCAAATGCCTGACCTTACTTATGAATAATTGTATTGTATGAGTTGCCTTGAATTGTTTTTCCTATCTGATCTGTGATATTTTGTTCTGTAGATTGTGGTATGTATAATTTGTTCATTTATGGATGATACATTTGTATATTATCTGTGAATCTGTGAATATATGATAAGCGTTATTGTTTATATCGCTTATCAATTATATTTCTGTGTTTTGATCTGTGATGATTGAATGGTTGTGCACTATTGTGTTAAAACCCCTGGACCACACCGTACACACACAAATATGGATTTCACGAGGAAATCGATTAAGTCGCAGATTTTTGAAATAGTTAAATTTGAATTTTTAAATTCAAATGTTTTGGAAATGGAATCGGAATAAATGTGAAAAGCTTTTGGAATGGAATTTCAAAATAGAATTTATTATTTTTAAATTACTTGATTAAGTTTTGGAATTTAAATAAGTTGATTTAAATTTAAATTCAATACTTGAAATTGAATTCTGTAATTTGAAATTAGGGATTAATGATATTATACTAGTCATTATGAGTTAAACCATTTTTAAAGTATTATTTTTGGGAATTTGAATTTAACTCAAGGATTTCAACTCGTATAAATGAATCAGATTTCCAAAATGAAAACTGTTGTTTTCAAATGATAAACACTTTTAGATAAGAACGGAGATTCCAGTTAATTAGGGGAATTTCAAGATTGAATAGAGAAATGATTTTCCTAAGTCATGAATGAATTCTTTTTGAAAGCTATGAATTAAATCTGTTTATTTTTAACAGATTTAAATTGATGATTTGTTTAAATCAAATTGAAATGAAATTGTTTTGAAGGCTATAAGTTAAATCTTTGATTTAAAGATTTAACGAGTTAAATCAAATTGAAATAAAAATTGATTTGGAAAATATGTGAATGAATCTTTTGTTTAAAAGATTTAAATGTGAAAACTGTTTAAACCGTTAAAGGTTGTGAGAATGAATCTTTTTGTTTAAAGATTGAAAATGGTAATTTGTTAAACCATTTGAAAGAAAGTTTGAATTATTAAGTTGTGACTTAATTGAAATCCCATATCCATATGTTTTAAAAATATTTTCGCTCACTATTCGGTTTAACCGGGAAAGGACCTTTGTGTCGTATAACCCATTCCGAATATGTGATACGTCGTTATGGATAGCATTTGAAGACCGGTGATGAAGACCGGTTATTTGTGAAAGCGATAGGATGACCTATCGATTGTTTCTGCACCGAGTCGCGCCGGTATAGAAACTCCCTAAGTGATGGGAAAATCCGATCGGGATTGTGAATATCCGGGTTGCAAGGACTTCTTTGTAAGTGCCTTCGATTCTGTTCGAACCCAGAACAGACTTGTATGGATTGTATGTCTGACGTTACAAATTAAGATATAAAGCAGATTTCTTTCAAATATATTTCTGTTGGTGGCGGAGAATTTATTCTTTTAGCTTAACACCCTTCTCTGAGACGTACGAGCTCAGAGGTTATATAGTTGAAGTTATCAGCGATATATTCCCAATTTGGTAATGTGACATGCCGAGTGTTGCTGTAAATGATCATTGTGTTGATTATTTGTGATAGGATCATTTATTTGATCGTCTATCTTGGTGATCATTGTGTTGATCATTTGTTGATCCAAAGCATGGCTTTTGTATAAAGTATGTTTTTGTGGACGTGACTTCGTCGAACCTCACACCCCGGAAATGGTCAAAACAGGAAAGATGCGGCAAGGTTATGAGGGGTAGCACCCTTTAGGGTATGTACATTTCCTTCTGGATAGAGGTGGTATCATGGTATGGAGCCCAGATATTTAACCTATGTGGTTACTACGAATTTATTACTTTGAGGTTGTTGGTTTTTCGGGATCCAGTGAGAAAGGTCGTTTACGATCGGGGAATGGCGTGCTCGTGTCAGTAGTTACCCAGTTAGGGGTAACCCGGCCTTGTGTTGGCAGAGTTCCGGTTTGGTTCTCGGGGATGTCTTTCCAGAGGCATTCTCATGTGGCAATGGGAAGTTCCTTGGCCTGACCATTTGTTGGAAATCCAAAGAAACAATACGAAACTTGTACGGTTTTAGTTGTAGAACCTGCCATCTAATATGGTAGCTATTAGTAGGCATAATATAATGGTACCTACGCTGGCTAAGATTTATATTCTACTTTCGAAATGAATTTCTTCTACACTATGCACTAATAATAATATCAAAATTGATTTAGTTTAAATACGTATCAAGCATCTTTGACTATCATAAGAAGAAATCTTCTCCAAGTCTGCGTTTGCATTGTGTGTGTGGCATGAGGTCTTATGGTAGTCTCATTTTCAAAAGCATTGCGAATTGACTTTGAAAATCTTTTGTTGAATGTTTTAAGAGATAAACTGTTTTTGTTGCTCACACCAGTCCCACGACTGATCCGGAGTTTATCGTTTCTTTCCTAAACTCTGGGTGCTCATTATTTTCTACACGAGCAGTCTAGAGTTGGGTTTTACAGATAGTTAGATATAGTGGATTATCTGGAGTTGGTTCAGTCTTTGGACCACACCAGTCTTGCTGAGCTTGGTGATATGTTATTGGGAGTTCGAGCTTCTGCTGGATTGATTCTTGGAGATGGAGTTCAGATTTGGAGTTCTTCGTTGAAGACTATCTTAGAGTTATTTGTTCCACTGTTAAATGTTATCTATTTTCTTTCCGCTGCTATTTTATTGTATCATATCTCTGATGTATATTGATATCTATTGGATCATCTGTTGTATCAGATATTGTATCAAAGCTGTATATCAATGTATTATTCTTTTATTCCGCTGTGTTAATTACTTAATGATTGTTATAAGCTCCGGCGAATCGGATTTGAACGGTCGAATCTATGGCATTCGAGTACGATTTGAAGTATGGATGTCGATTTTCAAGCCGGCAAAATCCGACTCGTTACATTTGCACTAAAAATTTCCTTCCATTTATTTATATTAAAATTATTTATTAAATCCCGTTATAAATATTATACCTTTGAAATTCTAATTTTTAACAAGTTAACATCAACTTATGGAGTTAAATTTCAAATAAGCTCAATTTATATTAAATTCCAAATTTATCTTTCAATCTTTTTTGATTTAAATCATTTAACTCTATTTATATATACATGATCTTAAACCTGTACTTAAACGTATAACATAAATGATCAAATGTCATTTTTCAACTTATTCATTTTTATTTAACAGATTTATGCATAGCTTAAATTCAACAATTTAACTATGTATGTATATATAAAATATATTTATATCATATCCAAATTTAATATTTATTTAACCGTATCATATCCAAACCATAAAAAAATTCAAAAATAATTTTATATATATACCGTTGTGCCTGTATATAATTTTCTATCCTATGGTCAAGTGATATGGATATTTATCATTTCAATCCGAAATTTAAAAATAAAAATGCGGTTGTATATCATTTCAAACCGCAATCCCGAATGAAATAAAAATGCATGATAACTTGCAGTTTATATAAGATAGAACACATCATCGATTCACCCAATATCAATCATCAACCAATTTATTTCAATCATTATCAATTTAAACAAACATCAATATATAGCAATAACAGGAATTAAATGACAGTTATTAACTAATAGTTTATATTCAAAATAAATTTATTAACTGTTTAACTATCAGTTTATATGCAAATAAATAAAATTTAACTGTCAATTTATATGCAATAAAAAATTAATTAACAGTTAAACTAAATAAATGCGATTTAATGGAGATATTGAATAAAACATGCCAAACGGTCATAAATAAATTTCTACTCATATCTTAAGTCAATTTAACAGACATAAGAAATTTTAGAAGTCGTAAGTGGGTTAAAATACTCACCTTTTGAATTTAAATCGAATTTAACTCTGATTTAAACCCAAAAATTCAACGGTCTCCAAATCTGTCCAAACCAGCATCAAAAGATCTGGAATATAATTACGATCCTAACAAACGTCAATCGGAGTTCGTATGTGAAAGTTATATTTGTTAAATCGTTCAAAAAAAACAAAACAAAACAAAAACCTAACTCACCGTGTACACCTCATCTCTCTCTCCCCCCAAATAACGCACGCACGCTACTGCCCAGTAACCTTCACGCAACTCGAAACCCTAACAGGCGACAAGAAGATACGCGGCCGCCATCGAACTACCACTCGCCGTCACCCAGGAGTGCCGCGCCACTCGCGACCGTGGCCTGCGCCCAAATAGCCGCTCGAAACGCCCTAGCCGCCGCCAAAATTCATAGCCCTAATTGAAATTCTGAGGCAAATCTAGCCGTTAAACCACGCAACCAAAGGATTCGATGAACTCCCTTCCTTGCTCTTTACAAGACTGTACCTTCGAATTAGCGATCAGTCGACGTTGATCGAACCCCAAACGGATGACCGAGAATGATTTGGCCAATTTCAGATGTACCAGAATTCGATTACAAAAATGAATAGCAGATTTGCGTTGCTCTTGTCAGGAGCTTCAATTTGGTATATAATATGATAGGGTTTGAGGAAAAAAAAATTCGATTTGATTTGATTTGCAATTTGAATTTGCGGATTAGGTTTTCAGCCATTGTGGGAAGATGAACTGATGAAATTTTACGCGTAGACAAATGAGAATAGACGGGCTAGGGTTTATAACTGGGTTTACATAGATAGGTTAGAAATTCGAATAGATGGATCGGATAAACAAACGTGCTAACGCTAAAGTGGTCCAAAAAGCCCGTTCTGACCCTGGAACGAAATTGGGTAAACCCGTATATCAAAATAGGTGTTTTAAAATATTCTGAACGCGATGGAAAAAGTTTCAGTTCCAAATTCGATCGTATGAAGAAGTTATGCTGAAAACAATATTTCCAAATTGATTTCAAATTGATTTTTAATTAAATCGATTTTAAGGCGTTTCGCGTTCGTACGATCAAACGACAAGTCCGATCGCTACAAAACTTGAAACCCTACAATAATTCACTGTTACAGATCTGATGAAACTGGTTTCGTCGAAATCCGAGTCCGTGACAAAAATGGCTATTTTTATATTAATTAAATAAATTAACAAATTGATTAAATCCAATTTTATATTTTAAATTCTAAATTGACAATCTTATCATCTTTATATTACTCAAACATTTACAATGATTTTAACAAATTTAAATGTCCATATAGAGAAGATAAATTTATCAATTCCAAATGTTAATCTCACTTTTAAATAATTAACTTCATTTAATTTACAAAATTATAAATAAAATCATAAAAATTCCATTTAGTTAAATAAATTAATTATTATTCCGTTCATAATTTCAAATAGAAATGTCAACCATTGGATTTAAGATTATCACACAAATATTTCACGTTTTCAACTTAATTTCTAATTAACATAAAATTTTATTATTAAATTTTAAATTAATTGCAATAAACCCAAATAAATACATAAAGCTTGATTCCTGTTTAAACATTTAACTCATTTGATTGCAATTAACCTCTTTATGGTAAATTAAATTCTGATATATTAATGAAACTTTATTTCCATTCTTTATTCACAAATCATCATATTTATGGAGAACATTTACGTTATTCTCCATTTATTTCCTTAATTTATTTAACGTAACATTTAATTTATATTTGTTGAAATGATTTCCAAATCAATTGAATGAATTAAATATATATGTATCACTCATACTAACTTGTGGTCACAACTCTTGATCACCTTTAATAAGTTTATTATTTACAATCCAATAATCGCCATTCACTATATATATACGAATTAATCAATTCAATATTTCCATTTCGTTTTCCTATACTAGATTTATTACTAAGTGCATTTACTTCTTTCCAACAAGTTGGAATTCCATTCTTACTATAACAATCATTTCCCTATTCACTTTTATTAATAAATTACCATCATTGCATTTATTGTCTTTTATTGATTTAATCAAATTACCCCATATTCCTTTAAATTCATACTAACGAAATATTCAATTACTATTCAATGCATATTTATTCATCTATCAATTCGGTATTTACTTTTCTTTTCTTCTATTTGATGATAAATAACCTAGTATAAATTTATACACATTCATTTCATTCCATTCATTTATGGGTATTGCATTGAAATTTAATTTATTAGCTAATACCAACATTATTACCATTAATTACAATTGGATTCCCAATTTTATTCAATACCCTAAATAAATAACATATATATTAATCAATCCTTACATTTTTTTTCTTATATTCCATTTAAAATCAAATCATAACATTTAAATGATTTTATTGAATTGGATTTTCATTCAAGTCATAAATTATTAACTTGCACTAACATGATTCCTTAATTTATTCCAATTACCGTTTACACTCCTTTATTGCATTAAATCAATTTAATATTTTCATTAATTTCTCATATTAAATTTTATATCCACGTAAGAACCCTTTTTACTTCTTAATTCATTTGGATTTTATTCAAATTTCTATAAATAGGTTTTAAGTCACCATTTACATAATTTATTTTAGCCTTCATTTTAACATCTATTTATCCCCTTTTATTTTTTCTACTAAAATAAATTACAAAAATCCTATTAAATAAACAAATTAAATTATCGAATTTACGGGTCGTTACACTCTCCCCCCCTCAAAACTTTTCGTCCCCGAAAAGGAAAAGAAGGGAAAAGAAGAAATAAGAAAACAATATATCTCTCTTAATTACATTTATAAACAAATAAGTTTACAAAATAAAATAATTTAACATAAAATATACCAATTAATACCCATTTAAATCCTTTATACATAAATTGTTAAAGTTTGTAAACATTTTCAAATTTCTAAGTCCAAAATTTACAGAAAATTTTGGCAGAGTCTCCTTTGTGCGGAGAGGCTCGGGAGAAAATATAATATCAAAATACAACTATATACACAAATATTTTCCAAAATAATATATATCCTTACATGGGAAAATATATAAAATAGCGCTATAAACCGTAATCCGAAAACGTACCTATTTGTCAGGCAAGTTACGCTAAATTTGTGGAACCAAAAGCAGTAGCAATTGCTTCCATAACCTGCATTTCACTTATAAAATCTAAAAGGTTAACAATTTATATAAAGTGAAATATTTAAGTGGTTCAATCACTAACAACAAATCAATACAACACCATCAATTTCAACAAACAGCATACCCAACAAATCCAAAACAACCATTCAATCAACCAAACAAATAGTTGTTCGGGTTTAAAACCTTTAAATTATACCGAATGAAGAATAAACCATCCAGTGCATCCTTTACTCAACAGTCTTAGGTTAAACACAATGGATTATTCATCCATCTCAACAAAATTAAAGTTTCCTTACCCAACAACCCCAAACCACGACAAACAAAAATTTCAGCAATAGATTTAGTCTATTCTTATTTATTCCACTCATACATTTGTTGTTTGATTCTTTTCATTCATATAACGGTTTATTCTTTTTATTTTCATTTATTTCTTTCAATTTATTTAGAAATAACTGCAACCCTTTCTTAAGTTTACAATTTCTCTTTATTATATTACATCCATTTATTTTCACTTACTACTTACTATTATTCATTTCCATTAACTCAGGTCATGCCATTAACTACTATAATTATTCATTCATTTATTATTGCACGACCACATTTATTTACATTTAATTATTTAAGTTTAAAATCATCTATTTGTCATACTCCCCTTTAATTTTATTTACTTGGTAAAATTTCGATTATAACTTAAGTTTATAACATTAAATTCTCATTTAATAGCAAATTCATTGGATACTCCATTACCTACTTTTACTTGTACATTTCCATTACATTCTTTATTAAACATTTCAACTTTTTATATTTGGTAAGTTATATATGTTAAAGAAAATGCAAATGAACTTATACAAGTTTTATCTCATCCTTTAATTAAATCTAATGTTCAACAATATTACTCTTTGTTTCATATATTACAAATTTCAAATTTTCTTTAATTTCCATTTATAACTTAGCATTTAAATCTCTTATTTTATTTAGGGTTTCAATTATTAGTTAAATTCTGTTTCACTACAATAATTGAAACAATTAATTAATGGGAATTTAAGAATTTAAGAACGGGTTAAATTTTAAATTTTATTTTAAAACAATAGATAAATATATTCTTATAACTTATATGTTTCTAATTATATTAAAACAATTAAAAATTTATATATTTTCAAAATTGAATCTGCAGTAGAACTACTACAGTGCCTTTCCCCTTCGATACTCGAAAATGAAAGTCGATGATGCGGCCGCCATCACCGAAATTATTTTCCAGCGACAGAGAGGAAAGTACGAAACTTATTTTCTTCGATATCCTCTTTAAAACAATTTTTTCCGAATTATATTAAATATTTATATCAGAAAATACTTATAACCAATATTAGTATATTCCAAAAATTTATTCGAGAAAATTTTAAGACCCCGGATTTAAGTTCTAAATATCCCAATTTAATTTAATTTATTTTTCAATCTTATTTCTATTATTATTTATACACTTTATTACCTAACAACCAATCTATTTCAGCCAAATATAGATATCATTTGAAAATCTTAATTATATATAGAAAATATAATAGGCAAAATTATTTCATTCACCTATATGAAAAACAAATATTATGTCGGTCTGTCCTATTTAGTGTTTAGAAATACCTATTGATGTCATAGCGTCCCATGCATCAACCAAAATTTATAAATACAAAATGGAACAGATTAACACAATATAAAAACCTTTTTATAACACTAACAAATACGCTCTCTCATATATATACACTCAGTGACTCCCATAGGGTATTATTACCCTATTAGTAAAGAGTCAAACCCCATAAAGCTAAGGTTTATCGCTAAACCAAAGCTCTGATACCAGATGTAACAGTCCCGCCTTTTCGCGCGATTTAAACAGACACACATGCCAATTCAAACCATACGTAAGGGTGTATTGTTATGGGATAAATAAGAAAACAAAGAAGAAAGAAAACTAAAAAGAATCTCACAGCAGAAGGATAAAATATAATAATCAAAATATACAGTTCATGAAGCTGTTTTACAAAACCTTTGATTTTATCTATACAATACATATCAGAGTACGCATACCATATAACAATGCAGCGGAACAATATGAGTGTAGTGGAATATAATTAATAATAATAATAAAAATCTCTGTCTTCGTCTTCCAGAGCTAAAGTCTTCGATCCTGAAACGCTCGGACTGACCCGAGCGAATTTGAAAAGACAAAAACACTCGAGTCAGAACTAAAAGATCTTATGTGAGTTAAATTAACAGAAATAGATATGAGGCAGTAACTCAAGAGTTGCTCGGGATTTACATCTCTTAAGGATCCGTTAAACTATTTACTATGTAGTATATTGCGCCATTATAATAGTGTCTAATTGTAAAATAAACTTACTTTTTAATAGCGTTAAGGGGTTACCCATATAGCCCTTAACACAAATAATGCCAATAGTCTATACAGTGCATGCATATCTCCTGACCGGGAGACTACAAGAAGACACTCCATAGGTACGACACAAATAGAAACTCGTAGTAAAGGTTCGGTATGGTAGGTGACACGGTACAACTAGGCAATGCCAGGGTAGATATACCAATTACGCTTCCGGATCGGTGGTAACGCGTAGCGCGCAGCTACCGCCAACCTCGAACCACACCCCCAAATAAAAATCAACCGTGGCCACTGAATCAATCCAAAAGTCAAAGTATAATATCGAAGGGATGTGTCCGATCAAAGGTGTAACCTTATTAACCCGTCAATCGCTCCTGTTTCAGTCACCTTATGCCAACTCACGGGAGTTGGGTCCACGTATTTACCTTACAGGAAACGCCGCCGCCAACCTACTTCATTTTGGAATCTCCACGCGTACACGGTTGTTAAAGTGGTTTTCGGAGTTGGCAGAGAGTATGACAACTTCCGATCCCGGTCTCTTCAACAACCAATCGTTATTATAACACCGCGGTTATTCCAAATTAATTTATACTTTAAAACCAGAATAAAATATTCCTTTCAAAACCATAAATACGATTTCATTTCTGTTTTAAAACCCAAATCCATATGATATCCCTTTTTATTTCAAATATATTTCTTTTCTAAAATCATACTGGTTTAAAATTTGTAATATCTAGAAACCAAACATTTGAATTTTAACTTTCAACATAATACTTCGAAATCCATAGTTTTAAAACCATAACTTTTAAAACTTAAATGGTTTGGATATTCAACAGTATATAAAATAAAACAGTTGAATTTAAAATTTCTTTAAAAATAAATAATTTCCACACCTTCATAATTTTTATTCACTTTAAATTCAGTCTAAACCCATAACTTTTAGTTCCACTTTCAGTTTAAATAAAACACTTCGATTTCAATAATTTCTGACTTTGAGTTTTTAATGAATTTCAAAACTAAGGTTGTGAATTTAAGTCAACAATTCATTTTCCTATTTTTAGTTTGAAAGGTTTACATGATAAATCCATAACCTTTTAAAATAAACTAAATTTATTTACACTAAAAATTTCCTTCCATTTATTTATACTAAAATTATTTATTAAATCCCGTTATAAATATCATATCTTTAAAATTCTAAACTTTAACAAGTTAACATCAACTTATGGAGTTAAATTTCAAATAAGCTCAATTTATATTAAATTCCAAATTTATCTTTCAATCTTTTTTGATTTAAATCATTTAACTCTATATACATATACAAGATCTTAAACATGTACTTAAACGTACAACATAAATTATCAAATGTCATTTTTCAACTTATTCATTTTTATTTAACAGATTTATGCATAGCTTAAATTCAACAATTTAACTATGTATGTATATATAAAATATATTTATATCATGTCCATATTTAATATTTATTTAACCGTATCATATCCAAACCATAAAAAAAATTCAAAAATAATTTTATATATATACTGCGGTGCCTGTATATAAATTTTCTATCCTATGGTCAAGTGATACAGATATTTATCATATCAATCCAAAATTTAAAAATAAAAATGCGGTTGTATATCATTTCAAACCGCAATCCCGAATGAAATGAAAATGCATGATAACTTGCAGTTAATATAAGATAGAACGCATCATCCATTCACCCAACATCAATCATCAACCAATTTATTTCAATCATTATCAATTTAAACAAACATCAATACATAGCAATAACAGGAAATAAATGACAGTTATTAACTAACAGTTTATATTCAAAATAAATTTATTAACTGTTTAACTATCAGTTTATATGCAAATAAATAAAATTTAACAGTCAATTTATATGCAATAATAAAATTAATTAACAGTTAAACTAAATAAATGCGATTTAACAAAGATATTGAATAAAACATGCCAAACATTCATAAATAAATTTCTACTCATATCTTAAGTCAATTTAACAGACATAGGAAATTTTAGAAGTCGTGAGTGGGTTAAAACACTCATCTTTTGAATTTAAATCTAATTTAACTCCGATTTAAACCCAAAAATTCAACGGTCTCCAAATCTATCCAAACAAGCATCAAAAGATCTGGAATTTAATTACGATCCTAACAAAAAAATCGCACGTCAAACGGAGTTCGTATGTGAAAGTTATATTAGTTAAATCGTTCAAAACAAAAAAACAAATATCTAACTCACCATGTACACCTCATCTCTCTCTCCCCCAAACAACGCATGCACGCTACTGCCCAGTAACCTTCACGCAACTCGAAACCCTAACACGCGACAAGAAGATACGCGGGCGCCATCGAACTACCACTCCCCGTCACCCAGGAGTGCCGCGCCACTCGCGACCGTGGCCTGCGCCCAAATAGCCGCTCGAAACGCCCTAGCCACCGCCAAAATTCACAGCCCTAATTGAAATTCTGAGGCAAATCTAGCCGTTAAACCAAGCAACCAAAGGCTTCGATGAACTCCCCTCCTTGCTCTCTACAACACTGTACCTTCGAATTAGCGATCAGTCGACGTTGATTGAACCCCAAACGATGGCCGAGAATGATTTGGCCAATTTTAGATGTACCAGAATTCGATTGCAAAAGTGAATAGTAGATTTGCGTTGCTCTTGTCAAGGGCTTCAATTTGGTATATAATATGATAGGGTTTGAGGAAAAAAGAAATTCGATTTGATTTGATTTGCAATTTGAATTTGCGGATTAGGTTTTCAGCCATTGAGGAAGAAGATGAACTGATGAAATTTTACGCGTAGACAAATGAGAATAGATGGGCTAGGATTTATAACTTGGTTTACATAGATAGGTTAGAAATTCGAATAAATGGATCGGATAAACAAACGTGCTAACGCTAAAGTGTCCAAAAAGCCCGTTCTGACCCCGGAACGAAATTGGGTAAACCCATATATAAAATAGGTGTTTTAAAATATTTTAAACGCGATGGAAAAAGTTTCACGTCCAAATTCGATCGTATGAAGAAGTTATGCTGAAACAATATTTCCAAATTGATGTCAAATTGATTTTTAATTAAATCGATTTTAAGGCGTTTCGCGTTCGTACGATCAAACGACAAGTCCGATCGCTACGAAACTTGAAACCCTACAATAATTCACTGTTACGGATCCAATGAAACTTGTTTCGTCAAAATCCGAGTCCATGACAAAAATGGCTAATTTTATATTAATTAAATAAATTAACAAATTGATTAAATCCAATTTTATATTTTAAATTCTAAATTTGACAATCTTATCATCTATATATTACTCAAACATTTACAATGATTTTAACAAATTTAAATGTCCATGTAGAGAAGATAAATTTATCAATTCCAAATGTTAATCTCACTTTTGAATAATTAACTTCATTTAATTTACAAAATTATAAATAAAATCCTAAAATTTCCATTTGGTTAAATAAATTAATTATTATTCCGTTCATAATTTCAAATAGAAGTGTCAACCATTGGATTTAAGATTATCACACAAATATTTCACGTTTTCAACTTAATTTCCAATTAACGTAAAATTTTATTATTAAATTTTAAATTAATTGCAATAAACCCAAATAAATACATAAAGCTTGATTCCTGTTTAAACATTTAACTCATTTGATTGCAATTAACCTCTTTATGATAAATTAAATTCTGATATATTAATGAAACTTTATTTCCATTCTTTATTCACAAATCGTCATATTTATGGAGAACATTTACGTTATTCTCCGTTTATTTCCTTAATTTATTTAACGTAACATTTAATTTATATTTATTGATATTATTTCCAAATCAATTGAATGGATTAAGTATATATGTATCACTCATAATAACTTGTGGTCACAACTCTTGATCACCTTTAATAAGTTTATTATTTACAACCCAATAATCGCCATTCACTATATATATATACGAATTAATTAATTCAATACTTCCATTTCGTTTTCCTATACTAGATTTATTACTAAGTGTATTTACTCCATTCCAACAAGTTGGAATTCCATTCTTACTATAACAATCATTTCCCTGTTCACTTTTATTAATAACCCACCATCATTGCATTTATTGTCTTTTATTGATTTAGTCAAATTACCCCATATTCCTTTAAATTCATACTAACGAAATATTCAATTACTATTCAATGCATATTTATTCATCAATCAATTCGGTATTTACTTTTCTTTTCTTCTATTTGATGATAAATAACCTAGTATACATTTATATACATTCATTTCATTCCATTCATTTATGGGTATTGCATTGAAATTTAATTTATTAGCTAATACCAACATTATTACCATTAATTACAATTGGATTCCCAATTATATTCAATACCCTGAATAAATAACATATATATTAATCAAATCCTTCAATTTTTTTCTCATATTCCATTTAAAATCAAATCATAACATTTAAATGATTTTATTGAATTGGAATTTCATTCAAGTTATAAATTATTAACTTGCACTAACATGATTCCTTAATTTATTTCAATTACCGTTTACACTCCTTTATTGCATTAAATCAATTTAATATTTTCATTAATTTCTCATATTAAATTTTATATCCTGGTAAGAACCCATTTTTCTTCTTAATTCATTTGGATTTTATTCAAATTTCTATAAATAGGTTTTAAATCACCATTTACATAATTTAAGCCTTCATTTTCACATTTATTTATCCCCTTTTATTTTTTCTACTAAAATAAATTACAAAAATCCTATTAAATAAACAAATTAAATTGTCGAAATTTATGGGTCGTTATACGCAACCCCTTTGATTCCGTGCACCCATAGCCTTGTCACTTCCCTTTCCACCATTACTCCCTGTTCGCCTCCATCAAAGCCTTGGATACAACAACTCAGTCACCTTCCCATGTGGCAGCAACGTCTCACTACCTAGCTCTCCACTCCCTACCGTTTCCATGGCCGAATCTATCATGAAGGCTATCCCACCAGACGTCGTACGACAGCAGCGCCCTCATCCTCTTGTAGCCGTATCTTTTGTCCTCCTCTTAAAAAATATATTGGAAGAACATGTTTTCATGTGTATATACACGTTGTTGTTTGAGCCTAGACATCTTCATCTCGCCGACCCTACCTGCTCAGACCCGCCACCGACTCAGCTAGCCTCATCACCAAAGTCTTCCACTTCCCGACCAAACTACTTGCTACGTCACCTCTCTCGGCCTTTTTAGCCTTGCTGTTCTTGTATTGGGTAGGTGTATGTTATATATATATATATATTACTGATTAGTATAGTATTCATATTTGTTTTTTTGGTGATATTTTTTGATAAGTTTTGATAACTAATAAAGTAAAATTTTATTGATTTAAAAAAATTGTAAGTAGTTTATAATATATAAGTATATAGGTCGTATATGTAAGGGTTTATACGAGTTTTATAAATTAAGTTGTCTATATATAAAGCTGTTTATAATTTATATATAATGAATAAGAATGTGGAAGTATATACCAAGGTATGCGGTATCATTCGAAACGCCGAAATCTCGGCTATCTCGTACCGTTATCGGCGAAAGGCGAAACGAAATTAAACCCTAATTTCGTTTTCCCAGCGCCTGTTCAAAAAATTCACGAGCAAACAACAAAACCGAAAGCACAAAGCAAAACCGAAAGCACACACGAGATCGAAAAACAAAAGCGACCAACAACAGAAATAACGTGAGCACACACTAAAGATTCGATTCGATTTTGTGTGTATAAATGTAGTCGAAATCGAGCAAGAAAAATTAAAAACATTACCTAATTCTCTTCACTGTCCAATTGTCGAAAGCGGAGACTACAACATCGACGACGAAGGCAAAGCAACAGCGAAGGCAAAGCGAAGCGAAGCCGAAGTCGAAGAGAAGCCGAAGTCGAGTCGAAGTCGAGGAGAAGCGACGCGAAGGCGAAGTCGAGTAGAGGCGAAGCACGGCCTCAAGCCCGATCGAGACGCAGGTAATTTTTTTCCAATCGACCTTTCTGATTTTTTTTCTGGGGTTATGCCGTGAATGATTTGCAGCGGGCTTGGTCCAACGGGCCTAGTATTGTCCGCTTCTAATTTGCAGCGGGTTTTAATACTATCACTGTTAGACAATATAAAGCCTACCATATTATCACTATTAGACAATATAAATGCTGTAAGTTTTAGATATTATCACTGTTAGATATTATCAATGTCGTGAATAACTATTTTTACACATATATATGCCATAAGTTTTATAATCTGATTGATTTAGTCAAAATGTTCGGTTCGTTATTGTAATTTTGCTTCCTAAAAATAAGTCATTTCAATACGAAATATGTTGCTGAATAAGTTGAACTGGCATATGTTGGACCTGAATATATTGAACTGACCTTATTATGCCCTGAATATCAGCCTTGAATATGGCGATGACTTGAATATTGAACTTTGAACATCGAATATTGAACTGGCATATATTGGACCTGGCATATATTGGACTTGAATATTGAACGTGAACATTGAACTTGACTCGAAATTGTGGACTTGAACATTGAACTTTGATGACTTCGATTATTGGTTTTTAATTCATTCATATTTAATTCATTCATATGTAATTTTTTATTTAATTTTTTGATTCGATTATTGTTTGTTAATTATAATTTCAGTACACTATGGCAAATCCGACTGAAATTGGTTGGAATTATGATACTGCGATTGATGGCAATCTTCGAAAAATAAAATGCAACTTTTTGCAAAAAAATAATTAATGGCGGTGGTGTGACACGTTTAAAGGAACATCTGGCAGGAGTGGGCGGCGACGTATCGGCATGTTTAATTGTCCCTAAAGAAGTTAAACAGCTTATACGATCACATATCGTTCAAAAGAGAAATGAACGAAACAAAGGAAAGCTTGACAAGCAACACTTACAAGAGGAATGAATGAGCAGACCGCAACAACTATCGGACAATGAAAATGATGATGATGAACAATTTCAACGTGTCGTGCGACAAAGCAGAGATGAATTTAGAGACAAAGAGCTGCGTAGATCTCATGTTGTAGGACAATCGGGTGGTGGTTCAAGTCAAACATTGCACATATCTAATACCGCTGGACGATCGGGTGGTGGTGATTTTGACACTAATGCTGCTGGACGGATCAACTCATATATGCAAAAACGAGGAGGTAGAACTCAACCTTCTATCAAATCTGCAATGAAGGGTATTAAGATACCAAAAAACATATAGGTCGAGCAATTTCTAAGTTCTTTTTTTTCAACCATATTCCACATAATGTTGCTAATAGTCCATACTATAAAACAATGGTTGATGCGATTGCAGAATGTGGTCGTGGAATTGATCCACCAACTGCATATGAAATATCACACTCGTGCCTTGAAATGGAAATAGAAGAAGTTGGACAATATATTAAAACATTGCACAATTTCTGGGATGAATATGGTTGCACATTAATATGTGATGGTTGGAGTACACAGAATCGACGAAAAATAATAAATTTTCTCGTGTACTCTACCCATGGAATGGTATTTATCAAATCTGTGGATGCCAAAAATGAATTCCAAAGTGGAGAATATATTTGTGGATTAGTGAATGATGTGGTCGAAACAATCAGTGAAAATAAGATAGTGCAAGTTGTTACAGATAATGGAGCGAATTACAAAGCTGCTGGTCAATTATTGATGCAGAAAAGAAGGCATTTATATTGGACGCCATATGCAGCACACTGCATTGACTTGATTTTGGAAGATATTTCCAAAGAGCCAGAGGTAACAACTATTATCACAAATTGTCAATTAATAACGACGTTTATATACAATCATGGTTGGTTACTTTCTATCATGAGAAAAGAGACAAACAATAAAGAATTGATTAGACCGGCAGTAACACAGTTTGCAACATATTTCATCGCATTGGACTCTATTCATAAACATGAAGATGACCTAAGACGGATGATTGCTTCAAGAGAGTGGACATCAAGAGTTCCTAGACTCAATACTAAAAACAAAAGAACAGCAAATATTGTCTCTACACTGATTTACAACAATGCTTTTTGGACTGGTGCTGCTTTCGTCATTCTTGTTTTTGAGCCATTGGTGAAAGTTTTACGAATGGTAGATAGTGATGACAAAGCAGATATGAGATATCTTTATGAAGCAATGGATCTAGCAAAAGAATCGATTATAAAAAATGTTGGTGGAAGGCAATGCCAAAAATGGTGGGATATAATAGACAAAAGATGGGAAAGACAGTTACAACGACCTCTTCACGCCACAGGTAAGTTGTTTTATCTTATCGTCATACAAATAATGACATATATAACATTTCAATAATATTTTAAATCTTTCCTATATAGGTTATTTTCTTAATCCCATCATTCAATATGGGGATGCAACAAACGATGGAGAAGTATTAAAGGGTTTAACATTGTCGTTGAAAGAATGGTGCCAGACATTGTAAAACAGATTGAAATCGGAAAAGAGGTAAAACTAACTTATATAATAGTTATGTTAAACATTTAACGTTTAATACATATTAATATTTAACTTCACATCACATGTAGAAAAATATAGAATGAAAATTGGTGCATTTGATTCTGCAAAAGCATACACAGCGGTAAAGACATGTTTTCCCGCTCAATGGTGGTCCATAATTGGAAGAGAGGATGCTCCAAATTTAACACGCTTAGCAATGCATATTTTAAGCCAAACAGTTTCATCTTCAAACTGCGAAAGAAACTGGACTACATTTTCAATGATTCATACAAAATTACGAAATAGAATAAAAATCGAAAATCTTGAAAAATTGGTATATGTGCATTACGACATGAGACTAAGAGCAAAAAATTCAAGATGCCGCGACACTGAAAGTCAGTTGATCGATCTAGACTATATATTCCATGAAGAGGATCCATTAGCAGAATGGACTACTGAAATTGAACCACCCATGTTGGACAACGACCCTTGGATGACCAATACATTGAATGATGCAGTCGTTGCTGTCGATGGTATACCTACATGAGCAACAAAGAGTCAAAGCAATGAAAATAGTAGCAGCTCGTCAAATGATGATCATGGTAATGCAGGTGGAAGTGGCGTTGGTTTAACAAGTAATTATGGTATTGGTTCTAGTGATGGTGGTGAATTATATGGACCAACTCAAACATATTCAAGAAGAAGGGGTACGAGCGGCAATCCTAACTGAAGAGATAGTAATTTAAATGTTGAATCCGGACATCAACATGATTATGAGCACCACAATCCATATACTTCAACTGATCCACCAACCTATAGGTATTTTACTTCTGACTATACAGGTGGTAACTCATATAGTGATATCTCGAGTGATCAAAATAGTCAAGCTACATATACAACATAAAATGATGAACCATCGTCTTTTGATAATATGATGTCGACATTTATGGACCCAGGACAAATACAATATGGTTATCCATCATATTATACAACACAAGACGATGAAGAAAATTATGAAAACAATCCATATGTAGCTTCGAGAAATAGTTTCCGGATGTAGTAGTGTTGCATGTAACATTATTATTTTATTGTATGTTATATTTCTATATGAATTTGAATCGTTTATCGTTACGATTCATTAAAAATGCATAAATCCAATATCAGGACCGAAACCGAAACAAAACCCGAAACAAGCGAAATGACAGAAACTGACCGACCGAAACCGAGTTCTCGAACCTTGATATATACATTAGCTATGTTACTGTCATCATGGCCAGCTGCGTGCGTAATTCTCTGAAGAGATTTGTATAGAGTTATAGGTTATGTTATTTACAAAAGTATATGGGTTTATTTGGTTTATTTTTATACTTAGTGTACATTTTTGAAAAGGTTACAGTCTGTATACATGTGTTTATAAAAGTCTATTGTATTGTTACTTATATTTGGTCCGTTTGTTTATATAATTATTTTTTATGTTTATAAGTTTACAAGATTGGTTATGGTTATTATAAATTAAAGTTTTATAAATTGCGTCTGTCACTTTTGATACCGTATGGTTACTAGTGTGCTTTTGCCACCGAGCAGTGTATATATATCATTACTGTATAACTATATCAAACATTTATATATTGGTTAATATATATATAGGCATATTTATGGCGTGTTCCTAAGTATGTATATTAGTTTGATATTATATGTTAGTGATATATATATATATATACATATACGTTTATGCAAGATTTACCTATTGAAGTTTATATATATATATATATATATATATATATATATTTACAAAGTTTACAAAAATGAATTTTGTTAGTGATTTGATTGTTGTCCTATATTTATATGTTTCAGTTTTAGTGTATATGTGTTTTAGTGCAACCAATGATTTTTGAAAATTTTATTTATTTAATATAAAAATGTGTTTGAATTCAAAATATGACTATATATATATATAGTTATATAATTATACGTGTTCACTTATACCAATTTTCTTCAACGATCTCGTTCTGATGTGTTCTATCGATTTCTGTTATCAGCTTTGATAGTTGTATTCGTGCCGATTTGCTTTGCTTGGATTCGTAACTCAATTTCTATGTTCGTATCAGTGTGCGTATCCGTGTCATCTTTTCGTGCATCTATAGCCTCGAAAGGTGAGCAATCACTCACTATTAATGTTCTTTTATTTATTAAATTTGATTTCAATTGAAACGACAATTGAAATATGCTGTTGTTAGTTATTTACACTGTTATATATATGTTATAAACTGTATCAGTTCACCTGTGACATCTGACACCATTATCTGTTACTTGTACGATGATAATTCAGTTTGGTTGATAATTGATTGATTGATTGTTTGATGTTTACATTTGACGTTAAATTGTTAATATTGAAGTGATAAATAATATGCAATGAAATTTGATGTAGGATCGTTAATAATTTAAAATTTGAAATACGTGTTGAATTGGATTTGTTAAATTCGTATAATATGACCCTTTTAATGTTAAATTAATTGACACGTAGGATTTGGTTAATTACACCTTGAACCATTGAATGCATGTTGTTTAAATTGATGATGTATGAAATTGTAAATAGATGACAAGTGAAGAACCATAATGTAATAATCTTTAATCTACATGAAATGATAGTGTAGATTCTAGAAATAATTATATTAATTTGCACAAAGAACAATGTAAATTAATACGATTATTTCTGGATTATTTGAATTAATTATTGGATTGTTATTGATGTTTGTTATTACTTGTTTATTTACTTTGACACCATCCCAGTTATCACACTGCAAGTTACCTTTGCTATGCTTTAAATTTTGAATTGAAATGGAATCGGGTTGAAATGATAAATACCCAAATGAATTTGACTTAGGATAAAGAATTAAATAAATCCGATTGGTCAATAATTTGATTTAAAATAAAATAAAGATTTTATTTGAATAAATAATAAGGTTTTGAAATGAAGTTGGAATTTGAAATTTTAATAAAGGAAAATGTTAATATTTAAAAATCTGAAACAAAATATTAACGTGGTAGTTGATGAAAGAACGTTGTTTTAAATTTAAGTAATAATTTAGTTTTGAAATTCATTAATAATTAAGTTCAAAATTATTTAATAATTGAATAAGATTGAATTATTTAATAATTAAATGAAATGGAATTCTTGATAAGTGAAATTGAACTTCTTTAATAAGGAATACCGAACTTCTTTAATAAGGGAAATTGAACTTCTTGAATATGTGAAATTTAGTTCTTTATTAATTGAGTTTTGAAATTTGCAACTAAGTAAATAAATAAGTGAAATTGACTTTCTTTAACAAGAAATAAAATGGGACTTATTGGAATAAATATAAGACTTGTAATTTAAAGAACTTGATTGACGAATCTAATTGAATTCAATTTGTAAGTTTTGATGTAATGCGGTTGAACTTAAGTAATTGATTTAATAAATTGGAAATTTAATGGAAATTATTTTGAATGATAAATTAACTTAATGATTATTGAATGAAATCGATAAATGAGTTTAAATTGATTTGAATGTTGAATTTAATTTATTTAAATGATTATGAAATGAAACTTATATAAGAATTTAAATGAATATTTGAATTATTTTAAATCAAATTTTGAAATTGAATTATAGAGTTTTGATATGGAAATTTGGAAGTTATGAAACACAAACTTTGGAAATTATTTAGAAAGACAAATGAAATGATGGTTTAAAAATTCTAATTGAAATGGAATTTGATTTAGTTTTGAAATTTATTAAACGACCAATCGGTGTAATAATTACGAAAGCTATTAAAGAGACCGGAATCGGTTACGGACATACTCTCTGTCTAAACCGAAAACCACTTTAATAACTATACGCGGAGCGTGATCCAGAATGAAGTGGTTGGAATGATTTACGCGATGACTGAAGAAAGAGAACGATTATGGATAGCCTTGACACTTGTGTCAAATTGGAAATGACTAAACAGGAGCCGTGCCGGGCCAAATGGGGTTAGCCACCTCGAGCGAACACACTTCTTCGTAAACTAATTACCTGTTATTGATTGGTGCACCCTCGAAATTTTGGGAGTGTTGTTTCGCGGTGTTGCGATCGTTGCGGCGATGCGTTTTCACTAGTCCGGATCAGGCAATCGGTAGTTTCACTACCTTGGGTATTGCCTCATGTGCCTTGTCATACTTGTATCCCTATATACACGACCATTATGAATTTGTTTTGTGTTATACCTATGGAGTACTCCCTGATATCCCACTAGTTTACGGTGGAGTTTACAGTGCTCTATAGTTTATTACACTTATATAAAATGTGTTAAGGGGGATAATGGTAACGCCTTAACACTATTTTGATACTTTATTTTACTGATAGGCATTTTCTATCTAGCGTATATTACTACATAGTAGATAGTTAACGGATCCTTAGGGGATGGTTATTCCAACATCCTTTGAGTTATATTGTATTTCAGTTGTTATTTTACTTGAGTTGGATTTATTGATATAAGAATGTTAATCCTGATCCGGGCTTTTTGTGTTTTGCTTTACGCTCGGATCAGACTGAGTGTACCAGTATTTGAGACTCACCTTTGGAGTTGGAGCTTCGCTTGGGGTCCGACTATCTATCCAGCTTTCAGAGATTCGGTTGATTCCGTGATATATTCTGATTCTTGTATTTGACTATTGTATTCGAGACTTTTGTTGTATCTTATTTAACTCTGTTATATATACAATAGCTTCATGAACTACTATCTTTTGTTTCCGTTGCATTTATTACTCTGTGTCTGTGATCTGTGATTATTTATTTACTGTATATGTTCAGTTTTGCCAAATATAAATTAACAATTCGGTATTTTGAATTATTCAAGTTCGACATGTGTGGATGCGAATAGTCCAAAATAGCGAGTCGTTACAGTTGGTATCAGAGCTGTGGTAGCTCTAGGCAAAACTCAGCATGTAGGGTAAATGTATTTACAGAATCACTTTCATTTGGGTTTGAATCTTTCTTTTTTATTCGATTCCTTTGAATTTTGGAACGTTCCCTACGGTTCCAGAATTCATTCATGTCCGTCACTATTCTTCTTCTTTAAATTCTGGAGTATCCCATAACTCCACTTCGAATGATATTTATAATGAATCGACGGTCTTGCCAAACTTCGAATGATTTGTAAATGGGTGAATTTCCTTTACAATAGGCATTGATTTACCGGAGATTTCTGTATCCTTGGTTTGCGATGCAATCTATCTCCTGCTATGTCTGAATTCTATTTCTTGAGATCGAATGTCGATTTGCCTCGAAAATTCTACATCGATCTTATTCTTTAAGTCACGGTCGACCCGGTTAATGTTACCCACGAATTAAATAAGCTTATCCATCTCCCGATTCTGTTAATTAAATTATCTTATCTTCTGTTTCGAACTTATTATCGAATCAAAATTCTCTTTGATTTGATTTCCATCAAATTTCAATCTCTATACTTATTTTCAAATCCATTCTTGTATCATCGAGCGAGGAAGTGTATTTGTGAATTAATATTAAATGCTTTTTATAGATATATATTTTGTTGTTTGAGTTGTGGATGTTGATTTGGGTTTTCGATCGATTCGTCTGATCAACACTATCGATAGGATTTCCAAAACGCTTGAACAGAGCAAAATGACACAATATTATTTTCAAATTTAGTGAATGGAATAAATTTCGAATAATTATGTTATATATATAAGTATGATTTTCTAAATTTTGATAGTTAATTGAATTGGTTGTTAATAAACAATATTGGATTTTAAAAATGGCACCTAAGCCGTTGGTTTTTGTCTCATATATTAATAATTCAAATAAAAACATGGTTTATAAATTTATTTGGAAATTGTAATGAATTTAAATCAGGAAACTGAGAATTTAATTTCCGGTGATTTCAACTTTGATTTTAAAGTTTCAAAGTGCATAGTATTTAAAATACTTTCAAATAAAAATTGTTTCAAAGAATTTTAATTGTTTAAATTAGAGCTCTTCTCTTTCGTCGCTGGAAAATAATTTCGATGATGACAGCCGCATCATCGACATTCATTTTCGAGTTTCGAAGAGGAGAGACCATCAGTAGCTTGCTACACTTTTGTTTTGAAATAAATTTGATTTGAATTTCTTAAGTACGACTTGATTCAAAATATATATTAGTATTTTATTTAGATTTGACTTGGACATATTTTATGTATATAAGTATCTCTAAATTGTTTGAAATTAATCGGAAATTAAATCCTTAAAATTTGGGTAAAAATGATTTCGATTATAAATGAAACCAAAATTTTGAGTTAATATTTAAACTTGAAAGAATTGAATTAGAAATTTACTTGTATAATACTCAATTGCATTCAATATAACTTACCTAAATTTTCAAAAGTTAACTATGTAATTGAATATTATATAGTAGAAAATGATATCAAAGGAATTTTTAAATAAAATTTGAGTAGTTATAATAAGAGAAAATATACATAATATATGTAATAAGATATATTAAGTGGAATAAATTTAATAATAATTTGGAATAAAATAAGATTAAATTTGTTGAATAAAGTATGATTATAATAATGGACTATTCAATTTTTGATTTTAGAAATTATTTATTTAGGATAATTGGATAATGTATAATATAAAATGATTTTATAAATGAAATTTGAGTGGGTGTAGTAATTTTTATACACTTAAATTTTAATTATAAAAGGTTAATAAAGAGAAATAGAATAATAAACTGATTGAATTGTAAATCAGATAAACTAAAAAATATGTTTTGAAAGAAACCTTTTGTATCAAAAATTAATAAATAATTTGAAATTAAATCAACTTAATGGAATACCTTGAATTTTAAATCAAATATTGAGTATTAGTTAAGGTAGATTGAAATTTATATGGCTGAATTAATTGTTTTATTTTGTTTTCAATCTATTTTCTTTTGGTTGTTTCTATTCTCCTACTTCCTTCCTTTTCGGGGACGAAAAGTTTTGAGTGGGGAGAGTGTAACAACCTGTAAATTTAACTGGTTTTAATAACGTTATTAATTGAACTTTTATGGAATTTTAAACGATAAAAATTTGAAATATAAATTTGGTATTTGGAATGCGTCTAGTTAAACATAGCAACTGGTAAACTTTCGTCCGAAAATATGAAGTTTATTTTCATGCGTAAATTTATTTCAATCTAATCAGTTAAAATTCAATGAAAATAAAACGTTTTCAAAACCTGAATATTTTTACATAGAAAAATTCTAAACCATCTTCTGAGCAAGACGACATTTTTCATTTTTCCAAGTTCAGAATTCTTTAGCTCCGTCGATCTTATTTTTCTACGTTTTTACTGCATTTTCCGCTAGTAGAAAATTCAAATTTTTATAATTTAATCATACCACTGATATCTATATACCGTTTTGACTCTTCCGTCGTGCTGATCTCTCCGGTATATTTATATCTATATTTTGAGGTCCAGTACGCGACGGAAACGATAAAAATGTGTGCCGTACCAGTACCGAAATTTGTGACCTTTTGAATTCTTTGTCCATTCAACTTGACCTCGTACAACTCAACAGTCATTTTTTTATTGCTACTGAATTGGCGTGCGTGACTTTCAATATTCAATCGGTTCCCAATACAGCTGGTTCGTTCTAGCTGTCACTTTATTTTCTTTGGTTTCATTTTGAATAGAATAAATATATAGTATGTTGCTGTTTATTTCATTCACTTATAAAACTTACCTCCACCTGCTCCTTCTCTTTTCTCTTCATTTTTCTTCTTCCTACAACGCAATAGCTTGTTGCTCGCTTCCCCACAAACGACCAAGCTCGACCTTTTCCCACTCCAACCCGCCACCATCCCTCACCACGGCCCACTGACTTGAAATTCCAGCAGCAGCATCACCCACGCACGCAATGCGATAGCTCGTCTAAGCCACGGCCACCTCTTCCACCCGAAACCGAGCCGCACCCAGCACTCTCTGGCCACCACCTCGTCTTGTTTCCCCAACCACCATGCCAAAAATTCTTCCTCCATGACCTCCTGGCCGAGACCTCTTCCCTTCACTCTTCCTCCTCCCATCGAGACAGCTAGCGCAACCCCTCTGATTCCGTGCACCCAAAGCCTCGTCACTTCCTTTTCCACCATTACTCCCTGTCCACCTCCATCAAAGCCTTGCATACAACAACTCAGTCACCTTCCCATGCGACAACAACATCTCACCACCTAGCTCTCCACTCTCTACCGTTGCCATTGCCGAATCTATCACGAAGGCTGTCCCACCAAACGTCGTAC
The DNA here is from genome assembly GCA_030765085.1 of Allium cepa. Classification (NCBI taxonomy): domain Eukaryota; kingdom Viridiplantae; phylum Streptophyta; class Magnoliopsida; order Asparagales; family Amaryllidaceae; genus Allium; species Allium cepa. The sequence continues at coordinate 569,694,332 of CM060937.1, read as the reverse complement.
GACAGCAACGCCTTCATCCTCTTGTAGCCACATCTTTTAGCCTCCTCTTAAAAAAATATTGGAAGAACATGTTTTCATGTGTATATACACGTTGTTGTTTGAGCCTGCACATCTTCATCTCGTCGACCCCATCTGCTCAGACCCGCCACCGACTCAGCTAGCCTCATCACCAAAGTCTTCCACTTCCCGACCAAACTACTTGCTACGTCACCTCGCTCGGCCTTTTTAGCCTTGATGTTCTTGTATTGGGTAGGTGTATGTTTTATATATATATATTTATATTTATATATATTACTGATTAGTATAGTATTCATATTTGTTTTTTTGTGATATGTTTTGATAAGTTTTGATAACTAATAAAGTAAAATTTTATTGATTTAAAAAAATTGTAAGTTGTTTATATTATATAAGTATATAGGTCGTATATGTAAGGGTTTATACGAGTTTTATAAATTAAGTTGTCTATATATAAAGCTGTTTATAATTTATATATAATGAATAAGAATGTGGCAATATATACATTAGCTATGTTACTGTCACCATGGTGAGCTGCGTGCGTAATTCTCTGTAGAGATTTGTATAGAGTTATAAGTTATGTTATTTACAAAAGTATATGGGTTTATTTGGTTTATTTTTATACGTAGTGTACATTTTTGAAAAGGTTACAGTCTGTATACATGTGTTTATAAAAGTCTACTATATTGTTACTTATATTTGGTTCGTTTGTTTATATAATTTTTTTTATGTTTATAAGTTTACAAGATTGGTTATGGTTATTATAAATTAAAGTTTTATAAAATGCGTCTGTCACTTTTGATACCGTACGGTTACTAGTGTACTTTTGCTACCAGGCGGTGTATATATATCATTACTGTATGGCTATATCAAACATTTATATATTGGTTAATATATATATATATATAGTTATATTTATGGTGTGTTCCTAAGTATGTATATTAGTTTGGTATTATATGTTAGTGATATATATATATATATATATATATACATATACATATACGTTTATATAAGGTTTACCTGTTGAAGTTTATATATATATATATATATATATACGAAGTTTATAAAAATGAATTTTGTTAGTGATTTGATTGTTGTCCTATATTTATATGTTTCAGTTTTAGTGTATATGTGTTTTAGTGCAACCAATGATTTTTGAAAATTTTATATATTTAATATAAAAATGTGTTTGCATTTAAAATATGACTTTATATATATATATATAGTTATATAATTATACGTGTTCACTTTTACCAATTTTCTTCATCGATCTCGTTCTGATGTGTTCTATCAATTTCTGTTATCAGCTTTGATCGTTGTATTCGTGCCGATTTGCTTTGCTTGGATTCGTAGCTCAATTTCTATGTTCGTATCAGTGTGCGTATCCATGTCATCTTTTCGTGCATCTCTAGCCTCGAAAGGTGAGCAATCACTCACGGTTAATGTTCTTTTATTTATTAAATTTGATTTCAATTGAAACGACAATTGAAATATGCTGTTGTTAGTTATTTACAATGTTATATATATGTTATTACCTGTATTAGTTCACCTGTGACATCTGACACCATTATCTGTTACTTATACGATGATAATTCAGCTTGGTTGATAATTGATTGATTGATTGTTTGATGTTTACATTAGACGTTAAATTGTTAATATTGAAGTGATAAATAATATGCAATGAAATTTGATGTAGGATCGTTAATAATTTAAAATTTGAAATACGTGTTCAATTGGATTTGTTAAATTCGTATGATATGACCCCTTTAATGTTAAATTAATTGACACATAGGATTTGGTTAGTTACACCTTGAACCATTGAATGCATGTTGTTTAAATTGATGATGTATGAAATTGTAAATAGATGACAAGTGAAGAACCGTAATGTAATAATCTTTAATCTACATGAAATGATAGTGTAGATTCTAGAAATAATTATATTAATTTGCACAAACAACAATGTAAATTAATACGATTATTTCTAGATTATTTGAATTAATTATTGGACTGTTATTGATGTTTGTTATTGCTTGTTTATTTACTTTGACACCATCCCAGTTATCACACTGCAAGTTCCCTTTGCTATGCTTTGAATTTTGAGTTGAAATGGAATCGGGTTGAAATGATAAATACCCAAATGAATTTGACTTAGGATAGAGAATTAAATAAATCCGATTGGTCAATAATTTGATTTAAAATAAAATAAAGATTTTATTTGAATAAATAGTAAGTTTTTGAAATGAAGTTGGAATTTGAAATTTTAATAAAGGAAAATGTTAATATTTAAAAATCTGAAACAAAATATTAATGTGGTAGTTGATGAAAGAACGTTGTTTTAAATTTAAGTAATAATTGAGTTTTGAAATTTGTTAATAATTAAGTTCGAAATTATTTAATAATTGAATAAGATTGAATTATTTAATAATTAAATGAAATGGAATTCTTGATAAGTGAAATTGAACTTCTTTAATAAGGAATACTGAACTTCTTTAATAAGGGAAATTGAACTTCTTGAATATGTGAAATTTAGTTCTCTATTAATTGAGTTTTGAAATTTGCAACTAAGTAAATAAATAAGTGAAATTGAATTTCTTTAACAAGAAATAAAATGGGACTTATTGGAATAAATATAAGACTTGTAATTTAAAGAACTTGATTGACGAATCTAATTGAAATCAATTTGTAAGTTCTGATGTAATGCGGTTGAACTTAAGTAATTGATTTAATAAATTGGAAATTTAATAGAAATTGTTTTGAATGATAAATTAACTTAAAGATTATTGAATGAAATCGATAGGTGAGTTTAAATTGATTTGAATGTTAAATTTAATTTATTTAAATGATTACGAAATGAAACTTATATACGAATTTAAATGAATATTTGAATTGTTTTAAATCAAATTTTGAAATTGAATTATAGAGTTTTGATATGGAAATTTGGAAGTTATGAAACGTAAACTTTGGAAATTGTTTAGAAAGACAAATGAAATGATGGTTTAAAAATTCTAATTGAAATGGAATTTGATTTAGTTTTGAAATTTATTAAACGACCAATCGGTGTAATAATTACGAAAGCTATTAAAGAGACCGGAATCGGTTACAGACATAATCTCTGTCTAAACCGAAAACCACTTTAATAACCATACGCGGAGCGTGATCCAGAATGAAGTGGTTGGAATGATTTACGCGATGACTGAAGAAAGAGAACGATTATGGATAGCCTTGACACTTGTGTCAAATTGGAAATGACTAAAACAGGAGTCGTGCCAGGCCATATGGGGTTAGCCACCTCGAGTGAACACACTTCTTCGTAAACTAATTACCTGTTATTGATTGGTGCACCCTCGAAATTTTGGGAGTGTTGTTTCGTGGTGTTGCGATCGTTGCGGCGATGCATTTTCACTAGTTCAGATCAGGCAAACGGTAGTTTCACTACCTTAGGTATTGCCTCATGTGCCTTGTCATACTTGTATTCCTATGTACGCGACCACTACGAATTTGTTTTGTGTTATACCTATGGAGTACTCCCTGATATCCCACTAGTTTACGGTGGAGTTTACAGTGCTGTATAGTCTATGACACTTATATAAAATGTGTTAAGGGGGATAATGGTAACGCCTTAACACTATTTTGATACTTTATTTTACTGATAGGCATTATCTATATAGCGTATATTACTACATTGTAGATAGTTTAACGGATCCTTAGGGGATGGTTATTCCAACATCCTTTGAGTTATATTGTATTTCAGTTGTTATTTCACTTGAGTCGGATTTATTGATATAAGAATGTTAATCTTGACTCGAATATTTTGTGTTTTGCTTTACGCTCGGGTCAGACTGAGTGTACCGGTATTTGAGACTTGCCTTTGGAGTTAGAGCTTCGCTTGGAGGTCCGTCTATCTGTCCAGCTTTCAGAGATTCAGTTGATTCCGTGATATATTCTGATTCTTGTATTTGACTATTATATTCGAGACTTCTGTTGTATCTTATTTAACTCTGTTATATATATAGTAGCTTCATGAACTACTATCTTTTGTTTCCGCTGCATTTATTACTGTGTTTGTGATCTGTGATTATTTATTTACTGTATATGTTAAGTTTTGCTAAATATAAATTAACAATTCGGTATATAGAATTATTCAAGTCTGACATGTGCGGATGCGAATAGTCTAAAATAGTGAGTCGTTACATATCCTATTTAAATATTAATCATTATAATCAATCTTTTGTACTATTCTCGTTGGTAGTAATAAAGCCTCTTTCCACAAAGTGGATGTACACTAACAAGACGTTAGTGTAACATCTATAAATCGGTGTGTGATTTATTTTATCGTTATTGCTTTGTTTCTTTATTGCTTGTTTGGTGATTGTGATTGTTTTTGGATTGGATTGAAATTTGAATTGAGATATTGATTGGTTGTTTTTTACTTCTACCACAATCTCGTTTTCCGCTATGTTTTAGGGTTTTGATTTGAGTGGTCTTGAGTTAGAATTTCTACAACATTTGGTATCGGAGCTTTGGAGTTAGTAGGTGGTTGTAGAAATGCCAGAATCGGATAATACATCGGTTAGTCCATAAATGGTTAGTCCAAGTGGCGTAGCGCTATATGTACGTGGATCGTATGCAGCTTCAGGATCATAATTGGGTATAAACAAGTGGAATGATGATAATGATTTTGAAAAATGATGATGGAAGATGAAAGCGGTCCTTAAGCGGAATCGAGTGCATCGGGTAGGGTTTGATACATATTTGTTGCCGGCGGACATATCAGATGTTGAGAGAGAGGAAATGAAAGACCGAGCATTCACTGTACTTCAACTTGCTATGGGATGTTATCTCCGAAATTAGCGGTGAGACTACTGCTAAGGGTATATGGCACAAATTAGAGGAGTTGTATATAAAGAAGTCACTAACTAATTGTTTGATCTTATTGCGAACGTTCTTTACCTATAAGATGGTGGGTCCTTTGCTAAAGGCATACTTGAATCTCTTTGATGATTTACTAATGAAGAAGGTGGTAGATTTGAATATTTAGGAAGAACAAAAGGCAATGATATTGTTGTGTTCGCTGCCGGACCGTTATATGGTTTTCTCAAATATTTTGATCTATAGCTGGGATACTTTGACTCTTGATGATGTCAAAACAGGTCTTCTTAGAAAGGAGTTGAGTGATAAAATGAAGGAATTAGGTGATAGAAGTAGTAGTGCTAGTAGTGGTCACGGTTTGTTCGTGGAAAAGGAGATATATGGGAAGAAAACGAATAAGGGGCGTTCTAAATCAAGAAAGCCCAAATGAAGAGGAAAGTCGAAAGAAAGAAATGATAAGTGCTTTATTTGTAAGAAACAAGATCATTGGAACAATGAGCATCCAGACAAGGAGAAGACAAATAAGGAAGTAGCATCTTCATCCATAGTGGTGGAGAGTGGAGTTGGTGATGGAGACGTAGATGCTTTGACGGCCATAGCATCGGATGTTTCGGGTAGCGAATGGGTGCTCGATTCGGGGCATCTTATCATATGACGTCGAATAGGAGTTGCGACAAAGAATGAAATTCAATTGTTATGGGTAATGGTATTATTTACAAGTCGAAGGGCATTGGTTTCATGCAAATTCGGATGTTCGATGGATGGTTCATACTCTCACTAACGTACGCTATGTTCTCAGACTTCGGAAGTCTCTTTATCTTTTTTGGGCAGCTGGATTCTTTAAAATGTAGGATCACTATTGAGAGTGATAGCTTGCAGATTTCGAAGGATGCGCTTGTGGTGACAAAGGTGCTAGGACTCGTGGAGTTTATTTGCTTCAAGGAGTGGCTAAATAGAATTTTACAATTCATTAATCATTTTTTATTAATGATAATTTAAAGTAATTGTAACAATCCGGGGTTTTGCTGTTAATTTATTATCGTCAAATGACGATTAATATTGTTGGCTAACTACTATTAGGCGTTTTAATCGGTTTAAATTCATTTAAAAATTTGTTAAAAGGGTTACGGGCTTTAAAATTTATCTCGGCCCATACTTTATTCATGGTGCCGTGATAAGGATTAGAGAATAACACGATCCTCTTTGATCTTTTTCATTCGTTCATTTTCAAAACCCTAGAAAAAAGAAAACGAAAATGGGGGCGGCTCTGTTCTTTTTGTCGTTCGATCAAAAAACACGGCATCGTTCTTCTAGTTCATTCCTCCCTTCAACTAAGGCTTTTCAAATCGAAGGCGCCGACTTCAACGGCTGGACTCCTCGTTGCTTACTTCGGCTGCTTCGTTTTTGGTCGAGTTCGTCTTCGCTTCAGTGTCCAAGGTGAGTAATTTGTTTTACTCACATCTAATCCCACTCTTGCTTCGACAGCTTCTTTCTTTTTGTTTGAATGTCGATGATTTTAATGGTTTTAATTCACTCGAGTTTAAGCACTTGATGGATTTGATTTTTGGTTGCGATGATTTATGATTTCAGTGATTCAATTCGTTTTTTTTGTTTACTTGATTGTTTGGGTGTTTCGGCACTGCTTGGTTTTCGAGGCCATTACGGCTCCATTTGTCTGCGGTCATAGAATTTTGAGTATCCCTCTTGAATTGTAAACTTGATTTCTGACTTGAGCTATTCGAGTCAGTTGACGTTTTGTTGCATTTAGGCCCACTGCCTGGTCCTCATTTTATGTTGACACCGCCTCGTATTCTGTTAATTGCTGGCCTTTGCCTTTTCTTCGGCACTGTGCCTTGTTCCTGATCGTGATATTAGCACTGTCCATTTTACAGTTGTGTAAATGTTGTATTTTGGGGGTACACTTGGTTATGATTCACTTGCATGCCCTAACTTGATGGTTATATGCCTATCACCTACTCATTCATGTTGAGTCTTGTTTACTTGATGGCACTTGGTCTGGTGTAGTTTTACACTTGTGACTTTACTTCAGTTCACTGAACTGTACTAGTGCATTAAATTGTGCATTCTTGATGCCTTGATTTCATTTTGACTTCACTGGAATTTGTTGATGTGACTTGCTGTATTGCCATATGCTTGCTTTGGCTTCATTGCATCCTTATTTACTTGCACATTTGAGCCTATTTCACTGGTCTTGCCCCCTCTGGTCATGACTTGGAATTTAGTTCGAACAGTGGCTTTTGATTATAGTCATATATACATGAATGGAGTTGCAATGTGCTTGGTCACTGGTTAGATACTGATACATTGCATTATTCATTTGCATTTGGTTTTGATGTATACTTTACTGTATTGCAGTTTCAATTTGCATATGGTCTTGAGTTGTAGCTCTGACTTTGTACACTGTCATATTATGTTGCACTTGTTTTGTCGTCTTCTTGTACATGCCGAGTCGGTTAACCCTACTAGTGCACGGTTGGTTCACGTTGCATTCACTTGAATACTTGTAATCATGTAGTTCCTTGTATCAAGTTTTGAACATGGCTATTTTAGTATTGAGGTTGTTATGCAAGTAATCTTTGCTTGCATATATGTTCACTGACTGCAGTATACTCGAGTCTGGATCATCATGTTGATGTCCAGATTCATTTTGCATATCATTGGTTCATATGCATTTTTATTTGAAATTGATGTCCAGATTCATTTTTGCATGTCATTGGTTCATATGCATTTTTATTTGAAATTGATGTCCAGATTCATTTTTGCATATCATTGGTTCATATGCATTTTTATTTAAAATTGATGTCCAGATTCCTTTTTGCATATCATTGGTTCATATGCATTTTTATTTGAAATTGATGTCCAGATTCATTTTGCATATCATTAGTTCATATGCATCTCTATTGGAAATTGATATCTAGATTATATATTCAGATTCATGTTGCATATTCTCTGTAGCTGTTGTACTTCATGACTTGTAGCATTTAGTCTGTTGCTCTTCATGCTAGCATTCTTGGTTTTATATGCACAGTTTCATACATTGTGTCACTTGTTTCTATGGCTTGAATGCTACTATGCACTGTATATACATGTGCCATTTCATTTTCTTCTCTGGTTTGTTGGCACTGTTGTATTATAATTTGTACATTGAGTTGAATCCAACTTAAACGCTTGGGTTTGACCTTGTGCTCGGTTGTGAATTTTCCATTGAGCTTTTGTGTACATCATCACTGTAGTGGCAAGGCAGTGCACGCAAGCGTGAACTGCAGCCACACGGTATTCATTGGGTACATTATCACTGTAGTGGCAAGGCAGTGCACGCAAGCGTGAACTGCAGCCACATGGTATTGCTTTTATTGATATTTCAATTACTTTTGATCCATTGATCTTTTGCGTATTTCATATGCCGTATTGGCGAGGCAGTACACGTTAGCGTGTATTGCAGCCAATTAGAATTGATGTTTTTAAGTGATATTTCAATTGTTTAAATTGATTTAGTTTCATTTGATCATTTTGTTGTTATCTAATTATCTATTTGATAACTAGATTATGAGTTTCTAGTTATTTATTAATAATTAGATTTTGATGTTAATTGCCTATTAGGCAATTCTGATGTTCTTCTAAATTAACTTCATTAATAATCCTTTCTTATATCTTCGTTGATAATTTGAGTTTGTTGAATTGTTGTTTAACACTATACATGTTATATTCACCGTTATTCGATTTTCTTGTTAAAGGATCGGATAGGTGAATTTATTTTGACTGTCGTCTAATTTTTATTTAATTATTATTGCTTCTGTGCAATAATAACTGAGTTTGAATTAGACTGACCCGTGTATTATTTTCTTTTGAATTTAATACTCAGGTCAGACCGAGTATTTACAAGTTGTAGATATCTTACTTTGGGTTGCTGCTTGAGCTATGAAGTCTTTTCATATTTTTGGAGTAGATGTTGTCATTGTATAGGATGTTGTATTTTCATGTATATTATTCACGATAATGCACTTGTATATGCAACTTCCAGAGTCGACAGTTGTAGTTGTATCATATGTATTGTATCACATGTATATCAACTGACATCAGTTATATATATATGAGACTTTCTGTTATATCTGTGTTCCGCATTTACATTATCTGTGTTATTATTATATATATTGTCCTAAACTATTATGAACCATCGTAGTTCGTTTTATACTAGAATTGGGTATGTCGATGGGACTAAATAAATATGAGATGAAAAATAAAAATATATACCACTCCTATCGAGGTAACTAATACTAGTGTAAGGCCTAACTACGAATGGCCGCTCCTATCCAGCCTTATTCTTCGTGATACCAGACAGTATTACTTTTAATACTCTTTGTTATTGCGAGCATAGAGGTGGGGCGTCACAGTTGGTATCAGAGCTTGGGGTTTATGGACATAATATAAAACATAACTTAGATGGAACATGTGTTACAACTATTAGTCGATGTTTTATTGTGCTTTGAGTCAAAGCTAAAGTTTTGAAATTACGATGAAATTTTTAAATAGCTTTATTTAAAAATAAAGGTGAAACTGTGTTTTGATGATTGATTGATTTGTGTTCTATTTATCAGAGTGCGCAGCAGAAACAGTAAGACTGCTTCGCTGAGTACAGTTGATAATTATTTTGATTTAAAAATCAAATATGAAAATGAATTTAATTTCATTATGTTGTTTAACCAGTGGTTTGATTTATTGAAATTCTTGCTGGTTTTCTTTGGTGCTAATCATATCTGATTAGATTTTTGCTGTTTTGAATTATCTTCGTTGAAGATATATTTGAATGATTTCTTTGTTCATTTTGCGATATTCGTGCAAATTTATGTTGCACGTTACTGCATTAATATTACGTTGAGCCGATGTTTGATTATGTAACGTATTTTGTTGCCATTATTTTTATAATGGGATTTTCACACTAGTGCTACCTTTTGAAGTACGGTGTTTTGTTGACATTTTAATGAATGAAAATTCACTCGTGTTATATTTTGATGCGAATTATTTTAATGAGATTTTTACGTTTAAAAATCACTGTCGCTTTGACTTCAATGACCGTCAAATTTTAAAGTGGATTTTCAAGCGGTTATCCCGCAATGCTGATTTTGAGATCCGTTTCTACGGTGTTTTGAGAAGTGCAATTTCCTTGTCGAAATTGTCACTAATATTGCTGTTTTTATCACGGATTTGCAAATCATTTTAAAAATAAAATTGTTTTCCAAAATTTTTATCGTTTGCGCTTTCAAAAGAATGAGGAAATGATTTAAACGATTCAGCAAAATCGAGGACTATGAACCCTTTCTTTTACTGATTCGCTTAATTCCGGAATTGATCGTTTGAGAATGTAAATTATTACTTTTATAAAATAAATGAAATTGTTTTCAGAATTTTTACAGTTTGCGTTTTCAGAAGAATGAGAAAGTGACTTAAACGTTTCAGCAAAATCGAGGACTATGACCCCTTCCTTTTACTGATTTGTTTAATTCCGGACTTGTCTGTTTGAGAATGTGAAATGTTATTTTTGGAATACACAATTTTGCACTTTCAAGGAAACGATGAAGAGATTTAAACAATTTAGTAAAACACGTGGTTATGGGACATGTGCGTTTGCTATTTTGATTAATTCCGGACTCGTTAATTGAAACATTTGTTGTTTGATGATTTTGATGATTTTACACGTTCAAGGAAACGATGAAGGGAATCAAATGATTTAGTAAAACACGTGGTATGGGAAATGTGCGTTTGCTATTTCGGTTAATTCCGGGCTCGTTAATTGAATATATGATGATTTTCGTGTGCTTTCGAGCCACTATGAGGACCTTCGGGTCATATGTTGGACCTTCGGGTCAATACCAGTACCAGACCTTCGGGTCATATGTTGGACCTTCGGGTCATATGATGGGCGCCAAAATTATGATGACGGTACTTAGTAGGCTTCGGCCACATGAGATGCACGTGCGGCGTAGCTAAAACTCGCCATATGATGGGATTGATCCACCTTTTATGTTGATTTTCTAGATCATCTTAATTGATTTCTAGATATTTTTTGTTTCCAATTATCTGCAGGTAATTGGATATTTGATGTTATGAGTTCTGATTATCGTTTTTGATAATCAGATATTTGTTGTTTCTGATTATCGCTTGTGATAATTAGATATTTGATGTTATGAGTTCTGATTATCATTTTTGATAATCAGATATTTGTTGATTTGATTATCGTTTCTGATAATCAAATATTTGTTGTTTCTGATTATCGTTTTTGATAATCAGATATTTGTTGTTTCTAATTATCGCTTGTGATAATTGGATATTTGATGTTATGAGTTCTGATTATCGTTTTTGATAATCAGATATTTGTTGTTTCTGATTATCGCTTGTGATAATTAGATATTTGATGTTATGAGTTTTGATTATCGTTTTTGATAATCAGATATTTGTTGATTTGATTATCGTTTTTGATAACCGAATATTTGTTGTTTTTATTATCGTTTTTGATAATCAGATATTTGTTGTTTCTGATTATCGCTTGTGATAATTAGATATTTGACGTTATGAGTTCTGATTATCGTTTTTGATAATCAGATATTTATTGTTTCTGATTATCGCTTGTGATAATTAGATATTTGATATTATGAGTTCTGATTATCGTTTTTGATAATCGGATATTTGTTGATTTGATTATCGTTTTTGATAATCGAATATTTGTTGTTTCTGATTATCGTTTTTGATAATCGGATATTTGTTGATTTGATTATCGTTTTTGGTAATCGAATATTTGTTGTTTCTGATTATCGTTTTTGATAATTAAATAATTGTTGATTTGAAATTTGATTATCGCTTGAGATAATTAAATATTTGTTGATCTGAGATTTCTAATTATCATCTTGATAATTAGGTAATTGCTAATTTTGCTGATTATAAGATTTTCTAGTCTCTAATTGATTCTAGATTATGTTGATTATATTGAATTGTTGTTTTCAATATATCTCTGTTGATAGTTAGAGTTTGCTGATTATGAAGTTCGTGTTTTCTATTTATCTGTTGGATAACTAGATAGGTGCGGTTGGTGATTTGTGATTTGGGTTTCTAGTTATCTTTGTTGATAATTAGACTTTGTTGTCTTCTAATTATCGTATCGATAAATAGATATTGCTATTTTGTGATTTCTGTTTTCTGATTATCTAATTGATAATTAGATTTTTGTTGAGAATTTGTGAATTTCTTTTATTGAAATTAAAAGATTTCCCTGGCGTTTGTGTTCTTGACTTTTATTTTTCTAGCTTAACTAGTTTATGTTAGAAAAGCAATTGTTATTGACGACTTTTGTTATGAAAATTGCGGGGACGCAATTTTTATAAGGAGGGGAGTCTGTAACAATCCGGGATTTTGCTGTTAATTTATTATCGTCAAATGACGATTAATATTGTTGGCTAACTGCTATTTGGCATTTTAATTGGTTTAAATTCATTTAAAAATTTGTTAAAAGGGTTACGGGCTTTAAAATTTATCTCGGCCCATACTTTATTCATGGTGCCGTGATAAGGATCAGATAATAACCCGATCCTCTTTGATCTTTTTCATTTGTTCATTTTCAAAACCCTAGATAAAAGAAAACGAAAATGGGGCGGCTTTGTTCTTTTTGTCGTTCGATCAAAAAACACGGCATCGTTCTTCTAGTTCATTCCTCCCTTCAACTAAGGCTTTTCAAATCGAAGGCGCCGACTTCAACGGCTCGACTCCTCGTTGCTTACTTCGGCCGCTTCGTTTTTGGTCGAGTTCGTCTTCGCTTTAGTGTCCAAGGTGCGTAATTTGTTTTACTCACATCTAATCCCACTCTTGTTTTGTCAGTTTCTTTTTTTGTTTGAATGTCGATGATTTGAATGGTTTTAATTCACTCGAGTTTAAGCACTTGATGGATTTGATTTTTGGTTGCGATGATTTATGATTTCAGTGATTCAATTCATTTTTTTTGTTTACTTGATTGTTTGGGTGTTTCAGCATTGCTTGGTTTTCGAGGCCATTACGACTCCATTTGTCTGCGGTCATAGAATTTTGAGTATCCCTCTTGAATTGTAAACTTGATTTCTGACTTGAGTTGTTCGAGTTAGTTGACATTTTGTTGCATTTAGGCCCACTGCCTGGTCCTCATTTTATGTTGACACCGCCTCGTATTCTGTTAATTGCTGGCCTTTGCCTTTTCTTCGGCACTATGTCGTGTTCCTGATCGTGATATTAGCATTGTCCAGTTTACAGTTGTGTACATGTTGTATTTTGGAGGCACACTTGGTTATGATTCACTTGCATGCCCTAACTTGATGGTCATATGCCTATTACCTGCTCATTCATGTTGAGTCTTGTTTACTTGATGGCACTTGGTCTGGTGTAGTTTTACACTTGTGACTTCACTTCAGTTCACTGAACTGTACTGGTGCATTAAATTGTGCATTCTTGATGCCTTGATTTCATTTTGACTTCACTGGAATTTTTTGATGTGTCTTGCTGTATTGACATATGCTTGCTTTGGCTTCATTGCATCCTTATTTACTTGCACATTTGATCCTAGTTCACTGGTCTTGCCCCCTCTGGTCATGACTTGGAATTTAGTTCGAATAGTGGCTTGTGATTATAGTCATGTATACATGAATGGAGTTGCAATGTGCTTGGTCACTGGTTAGATACTGATACATTGCATTATTCATTTGCATTTGGTTTTGATGTATACTTTACTGTATTGCAGTTTCAATTTGCATATGGTCTTGAGTTGTAGCTCTGATTTTGTACACTGTCATATTATGTTGCACTTGTTTTGTCGTCTTCTTGTACATGACGAGTCGGTTAACCATACTAGTGCACGGTTGGTTCACGTTGCATTCACTTGAATACTTGTAATCATGTAGTTCCTTGTATCAAGTTTTGAACATGGCTATTTTAGTATTGAGGCTGTTATACAAGTAATCTTTGCTTGCATATATGTTCACTGACTGCAGTATACTCGAGTCTGCATCGTCATGTTGATGTCCAGATTCATTTTGCATATCATTGGTTCATATGCATTTTTATTTGAAATTGATGTCCAGATTCATTTTTGCATATCATTGGTTCATATGCATTTTTATTTGAAATTGATGTCCAGATTCATTTTTGCATATCATTGGTTCATATGCATTTTTATTTAAAATTGATGTCCAGATTCATTTTTGCATATCATTGGTTCATATGCATTTTTATTTGAAATTGATGTCCAGATTCATTTTGCATATCATTAGTTCATATGCATCTCTATTGGAAATTGATATCTAGATTATATATTCAGATTCATGTTGCATATTCTCTGTAGCTGTTGTACTTCATGACTTATAGCATTTAGTCTGTTGCTCTTCATGCTAGCATTCTTGGTTTTATATGCACAGTTTCATACATTGTGTCACTTGTTTCTATGGCTTGAATGCTACTATGCACTGTATATACATGTGCCATTTCATTTTCTTCTCTGGTCTGTTGGCACTGTTGTATTGTAATTTGTACATTGAGTTGAATCCAACTTAAACGCTTGGGTTTGACCTCATGCTCGGTTGTGAATTTTCCATTGAGCTTTTGTGTACATCATCACTGTAGTGGCAAGGTAGTGCACGCAAGCATGAACTGCAGCCACACGGTATTCATTGGGTACATCATCACTATAGTGGCAAGGCAGTGCACACAAGCGTGAACTACAGCCACACGGTATTTCTTTTATTGATATTTCAATTACTTTTGATCCATTGATCTTTTGCGTATTTCATATGCTTTATTGGCGAGGCAGTACACGTTAGCGTGTATTGCAGCCAATTAGAATTGATGTTTTTAAGTGATATTTCAATTGTTTAAATTGATTTAGTTTCATTTGATCATTTTGTTGTTATCTAATTATCTATTTGATAATTAGATTATGAGTTTATAGTTATTTATTAATAATTAGATTTTGATGTTAATTGCCTATTAGGCAATTCTGATGTTCTTCTAAATTATCTTCATTAATAATCCTTTCTTCTATCTTCGTTGATAATTTGAGTTTGTTGAATTGTTGTTTAACACTATACGTGTTATATTCACTGTTATCTGATTTTCTTGTTAAAGGATCGGATAGGTGAATTTATTTTGACTGACGTCTAATTTTTATTTAATTATTATTGCTTCTGTGCAAAAATAACTGAGTTTGAATTAGACTGACCCATGTATTATTTTCTTTTGAATTTAATACTTGGGTCAGACCGAGTATTTACAGGTTGTAGATATCTTACTTTGGGTTGCTGCTTAAGCTATGAAGTCTTTTCATATTTTTGGAGTAGATGTTGTCATCGTATAGGATGTTGTATTTTCATGTATATTATTCACGATAATGCACTTGTATATGCAACTTCCAGAGTCGACAGTTGTAGTTGTATCATATGTATTATATCACATGTATATCTACTGACATCAGTTATATGTATATATATGAGACTTTCTGTTATATATGTGTTCCGCATTTACATTATCTGTGTTATTATTATATATATTGTCCTAAACTATTATGAACCATCGTAGTTCGTTTTATATTAGAATTGGGTATGTCGATGGGAGTAAATAAATATGAGATGAAAAATAAAAATATATACCACTCCTATCGAGGTAACTAATACTAGTGTAAGGCCTAACTACGGATGACCGCTCCTATCCAGCCTTATTCTTCGTGATAACAGACAGTGTTACTTTTAATACTCTTTGTTATTGCGAGCATAGAGGTGGGGCGTCACAGTAATTGATCATTTTAACTAATGATTTTGAAATTAATAAACCAATTTAATTAATAACGTTTAAATTGGTTTATCTTTTGATTTAAACGAGATTGGATTTAATTAATCATTTTAACTAATGATTATTTGAATTTAATTAATTATTTTAATTAATGATATTTGAAATTAATAATAATTTTGTTTAATGATATTTAAAAGTAATCAATCATTTTAATTAATGATATTTGATTTTAATAAATCATCCTTATTTCTAATATTTGAATGTAATTAATCATTTTAATTGATGATTTTTGAAATTTATTAATCTATTTGATGAATGAGATTTGAATTTAATTAAGTCATAATAATTAATGATTTGAACTTTAATTAATCATTTTAATAAATGATTGTTTTAAATTTAATTAATTATTTTAACTAATGATTTTTGAAGTTTAGTTAATCATTTAGTTATTAATGGTTTAGTTGATCAATCATTTTAACAAATGATGTTTTAATTTATAATTTTAGCTAATGATGATTGAACTTAATTAATCCGATTAATTAACAATTATTGGAAATTAATTAACTTTTTTAATTAATGGCATTCAAAAATTATTTAATCATTTTAATTGATGATGGTTGAAATTAATCTTTCATTCTAATTAATAATCCTTTGGATTTAATAAGCCTTTTTAATTAATGATATTTAAAGTTAATAAATTGATTTAATAAAAATCAATTATAGTAAATTAACTAATATAATAGAAGTTATTTAACTTAATTAACTTATTTAGTGTTTTTAAAGTCAATAAACTTATTTAATAAATATTTTAAAGCTAATTTATCGATGATATAAAAGTTTTTGGTAATTATAAACTATTTTATTAGAGATAATGGATTTTTTTATTTAAAAGTGATTACAAATGTGACTGATTATCTTTAGGGATAATTAATATTGTTTTAAATTTAAAGGTATTTATATTATTTTATTATATTTTGGGATAATAAATACTGTTTTAAAAATAATGGTTTATATATGAAAAAAATTCCTTTAAAAGGAATTATTTATAATAAAGCTAAATGTAAATTGTTTGGGGTTTATAGTGAATAATGTTTTAATGACATTTGTTTTTGACCCTTGTTTAATAAACTTAGTATTATAAAACTTGTATTTTGAAAGAACCCTTTAAAAGGTAGTTCTAAAAGTGTTTTACCAATATTGTAATATGGAAATCAAGTATAAGTTCAGTTTTTTGAAAAATTCGATTCGGTTATGGAAAAGTAATTCTGTAAACCATATCGCTTATATGGAAAGGATCCAATCATAGTTTTAACGCTAAACGTTGAGGTTGGACTTGTTTCTATCTTGAAGGTTAAAAATGTCATCAAGGCAATGATGTAAAGGTAACACTACCTCAACTTGACTGGTTTCATTTTCAATCGAGGGATAGCACTTGTTTGGAATCAACGAGTAGTGTTGGATGTATGATATTTAGTTTCCATATACGATCATTTTAATTATCCCCAATAGCTGATTTATTAATTATCGGATTCAACTTTCTTTATGGTGTATTGCCACCTTAAAAACGATTTGCTGCCCTAAGCTTGGTTATCCTTTGTAGGAAATGACTAAATCAAAGCGCGTGTTTTTGGGGGCCAAGTTATGTGGGGTTGCTTCCATCAGGGTATTTTCACATCCTATCTAGATTTTAGTGTACCGTCACCTTAAAACGGTTAAGATTTGGATGTGAAATATTTGGATTCTCGGTAAGGTTTGGCGGGGTCCTGCTTGGAGTTCGCAGGGATTTCAAGTATTTTTCTAGAGGTATACTTCTTTTAAGGAGGATGTACCCTATTAGTCATTTGTAGGGAATTTTCCTTTCCTTATTTAATTTGAACTTTTGAATCTATTTTTCTTTAATTGCAATGGGAAGAGTCAACCCTCTTCGCAGTGTTTAATTATTGGTTTTTATCTATTCTATCAAGTTTGGACTGTTACCTTATTTTTTCTTTGGATTTTTCTTGGATTATTTTCATTCTTTCATGTTTGGTTTTTAATACTATTTATGCCCATTCTTGTTTGGATTTTTTTCTTGATGTTTTTCTATACTCTTGCCTTTATGGATGTTATTCTTATGAGGTATAAACCTATTTCGCGTTAGTGGCGTGGTCCCATGGAAATTTAATATGTTTCCCATTATTTGAGTTATCTCACGCCGGTATTTCCAGACTGATTCGAGTGTTATTTTACTATAATGTTTGGGTCGGACCGATTATTTTTTCTAGGTTGTCTTTCATGTTATGGATATCTTAGAGAAGAGCTGTAGAATCACCTATCGTATTGTTTTATTTTCCATTGTATTATATTATATCCATATCAACAATTATAAGGTCAGGATTTTATAACAATTCAACTGATAAGGTTTTTTTTAACTCTAATGTACTCTGTATTTTAGAATGGCGGTTTTATTGTCCTCATTATATTATGGTTATCGGTTTCACTGTGAGATTCTATTTTTTTGTTCTATGTTCTTTGCTTTTTATTTACCTTAATAATCTGCCCTTTTTTCGATTGGATGCTTGACAATTGTACACATTGGTGGTATTCGATGTCAACTTTTGATGGTCAAAAAGGCTGGTCGTTACATGATATACGTACATAACATCACACAAAAGCAACCATGTGCATGTACAGTAAAAAAGTATACCTTGCACTAATCATTCAGTTATGAACCATGTCATATATGAACTCAAGTTAAGTATACTTTATATTTATAATCAATCGTGAACCATGTCAAGCAATCATTTCTCATCCATTCAATCATTACCCAATCTCTTGTTTTAGGCTTTCAACGTTGAGTTATCATTAACTTATTTTGTGATCACCTCCCTAGGCCTATCTATCACTAAATCATCTTTTCTCGAACAATGTCATCTGATGAAATGGCCACTCATTCCACCAATGGGAGCCACCCTGACTGTCCTAAGAGGTTGAATGTAAGCATCTTGAATATATTCTGACAAGCGTCCTTACTAAGCATGAATAACCCTCTTAGTCCCTGAACCGCTATCGTTTACATTCTGATTTATTCATTTTAGTTGTAACACCACGCTGATGTTTTGGCTTCCTGCCTTAGCTCCTCTTTAGAGTTTATAAATCTATTAAGATTAAACATTATCGTGACACCCTGCCATATATCGTAGGACTTTAGACTAATAATCAAGGCACCCTACATATTTATTCAATTTGGTTACGATTCATTTCCAATGTAAATATTACAATTCAATTATATAAACTACACTATGATCAATATATTCATCACGTTAAACTATATTCGTTTTAATTTTATTGCCAAAATGATAGCCTAGGGTCTTTCACTATATCCAATTCATGTAAATCATCAATTAGAATCATCAAATTAGTTTTTAATTCATATTTCAATTACTAAATAAATCTATAAAGGAAATTTAACTCGTATATAACAACTAAACCATTTTATAGATAATCTCACTCACTTAATTCGCTGCTTTGATAGATTTTTTTTACAGAACTTCCAAATTTCTTCTTTTATTTTAACTTGATTTAGCACCCATCTCCTTCTATTTGATTTTCTAAGGTTTGGATTTGATTCCCTTCTCTTTTCTATTTGTTTTGCAATTTTATTTAGATGTTTTGTTTTAGAATTGAAGAAAAAGAAAAGGAACAAGTTATGCATTGTAGTTGAGTGTTGGTTATAGAATGAGGAGGAACGAAGAATGGGGTGAATTAAGGTCACAAACTTCTTTATACATGCACAAACCTAAAAATTCTGCCTCGGCCCACTTGGACCAACCTATTTTGCCTCAAAACGCATGATACGATAAAAAATCCTTATCTTCTTTATTTGGTGTCCATTTTTGATATTTTTATATCAGTTTGGGTTAGAAAAATCCACTTGATGCAATGGACAATCCAGATTTATCAAATTCCTTCATTTGTAAAAATTCAGTTTTTCAGTTTTATGTAAAATTACCAAAATATCTTTTTAATTAATTATTTGCGTTTATTAAAAATCTGGGATGTTACAGTTATTATCGGAAAAGCCAACCTCATCCATTCACATGGTGTCATTAGCTTTTTGAAAGAGGCCATACAAAGATGAGGTAGACTATTTTTGTAATTCCTTCCACATTGGACGGTGCCTCTTCCCAGAACATAGAGCGACCCCAAACTATTCTTGTCTACTTCTCTTGCACGGGCTAACGTTTTATTGAAGCGACTGACATAGGATCAGAGTGACTCATTCAACCTTGTCTTATGTTGCATAACTCGTTTGCCATCTTAATTATGGTTCATGAGGTGATGAAGCGAGTCTTGAAATCCGTACACAACTGGGGCCAGGAGTGAATATTGCCTGCTTGAAGATGTAAAAATCAACGTGAGGATGACCTAGTCAAAGTGGATGGAAATAGAAGGCACTTTAGATTACTGATGAGCCGACGGAATTGGGTGATGGAATTGAAACCTGTGATTGGTCATATGGGTTAGTACTTCCATTGTGTTTTTCGACGGAAGGTGGAACCTGCCTCCAGTGAATGTATGCGTTGAAAATATCTTTGGTGAAGGATTCTCCGTTCTCATCATCAAGAAAACCCTCATCGTTAGTGTTCCATGTCTTGATCCTCTTCTGTCTTAGAGATGCCATTTCTTCTCGAAGGCCCCCTCTGCATGTTGCAAGTGACATTAACCTCTTACCGTGGAAAGACTCCTATGTCTCGTGGGTGAAGGAGATTGATGGCGCTTATATGGCGATGGGGAACAATAATAACAAACATGGGTAAGTGACATGTTCATATTGATAAAGGGCAACCTAGAATGTTGATCCCGCCTTTCACCGGATCTGGGCCTACTGACCTCCCTTTAGGGCCGAGGGTGTACTGAGAGCTCTTTACGCTCATGGTTTTTTTCTTTTCCGTCGCCGCTTAGACGGTCGAAACATAGTCATGCCCTTATATTTGTTGCCTAAGGCGGTTAAATGTAGAGTGTCTTTCTATGGAGAGGGAGCGACAAGTTGGCTGCTCCTTAGTGTAATGTTGGTTCAATTATAGGAACATCATAAGCAAAGTATTACTCATGCATGATATGTTGATCTCTGTTATGGGCGAGAGTGACCCCAACAAGGGTTTCCAGCACAACCCACTTGTGGGCATCATGCATTTGTTAAATGCGCTGGGGATAATGGGCTGGATGGGAGTTCCGTCCATCGTTGTTGGGACCACCCGATTGTAGTTGACAGCTTCTTGATCGTCCACTCTGGCCCTAAGTTCATTCAAATCGCGGGCAATCTACCCAATGCTAGTCAAGCCGTTGATCAAGCCAAACCACATGTCATTGCTCAAGCCTGAAATGGGACTTATAGCATGGACTTTAACGCCGTTTGTGTCAAGATCCTTTGAGTTATTGGCCTTATTGTCACCATTATTATGCAGTCTGTTTTTTGACTATAGTAGTTTGAAGAGAAGAAAAGTGATGAATGTTCAGAGCATTGAGGGGAATCCCTCGTTCCAGCGTTAAATATTGACTAAAAATTTAATCAACCAAGGAAAATGTGATTGTGAGTCCATATTAGTAAATGTTACTTACTAATACCGTATTTAAAATGGAAAAAAGTGAGAGAAAATGAACAATAAGTAAAGAAAGACACAAGGTTTAGAGTGGCTTGATAAAAAATGATCTATGTCCACTGTGGTGGTAATTTCTACTGCTTTAGTGTTTTGATTACAATTGTTTGTTTACAAGAGATAATAATATATGCAATAAAATGAAAGTTTCATCTTTGTACAAGTGCATTCAATTTTGTATTTATAATAGCCAAAATCTGGTTCGGACAGTTCAAATATGTATATCTATTTCTATGAATCCTTACTGTCGCCAATGGCACTGAATGGTACAAATGCAGGGAAACTAGGATGTTAGCTAGGTCGAATGTACTGGATGATGGCCAGTTGGCGAATCATAGCAAATCATGTCGATGTCAAATAGGACGACATGAGAATAAGGAGTTGTTGAACAGTGATGCCGCCACCATGTGGATACTGAAGGATGAGAAGTGGTTACTGCGTAGTGTCGCTTTGTTAGGATATGCCAAGGATTTCGATGGAACAATGTTGAGTCGTTTCTTTCTAAAGGGGTGGCTATACACGTTTGACAGAAGCCTGCCGAGCTAAGACAAAACAAGAAGTACGAGGCATGCATGCCCTCGAATAGGTTGCGGGGTGGAGTAGACTTAGGGGCTCAAAAAGGAGAGTGGGAGAGCGTTCTTCATTATGCGGACATGTACTCTTAGATGAGCAGCTGTCCTACTAAGGGCACTGGCTGGTTTGGCCGTTGTTCAAAGCTGTTAGTCGCTGAATTTCATGGTCTTTTACAGGCTGCATAGGTATTTGCAAGGAGATGGGGTGGGCAAAGTGATGCCGAGGAAATACGAGGTGAGGCAAGCACATTAAGAGTCCGGCGAGCCGATCTGTCTCTCTTTGCAAGAATATCAAGAAACACCATGGATCGATACCGATCAATAGATTTGCATATTTCATCTTTATTTCTTTCATTAATTCATTACGGCTTTATGGTTTAGCTTTCTTTCATGCCTCAAAGCTAAAGTTCTACAGCTTTTCATTGAGAACTTTAAAACTTGATGGATTGGCACTGATTGATGTACTTAGTTAAAATTCTTTCGTTTTCCTTTGCAATGGTAAAGGCGTTATCACTTGTCATTATTATAATAAGAAAGATCACATACGCAGCAAATGTTATGCTTATAAAAGAGATCAGAAAAAGACTGTGTATGGTGATACTAGTAGTGATGCACATGCAGGTTTTGCTGAAGGTGCCGATAGTGATGTTTCTTGTGATGTCTTCTTTAGTGAAAATAAGCCTTGGAAGATGGATTTGGGATCCAGTTTTCATATTTGTAGAGATGTAATTTTTTTTCTTCTTATGAGAAGAGGGTCGACATGATTAGGACAGCCAATGGAGAATAGCTACCGAATTGTGATATTTGATGTATTCGATTTCGTATGCATGATGGTATGGTTAGAGAAGTCTCTAGAGTGAGACATATACCCACTTATTCGCATAATCTTATTTCTCTCAGTCAGTTGGATTGTCGTGCTTGCACTTATGAGACCCAATGTGGAGTTTTGAGAGTGAAGAAAGGTGGCCGTGTGAGGATGAGAGGAGTATTGGAAGAAGGAAACCTTTATAGCTTGGTTGGTTCTGTAGACGACAATGGAAAGCGAGTGACGGTTGAAGGACCTAGTTCACAGCAAGATGGAGAGGTTAATGTGATCACTGCTTATGATTCTAGCATGAGGATCATATTTTAGACATGGGTCTTCATGTTGATGATGCTCGAGTGATCGATGGTGATCAAGTAATGGGCTCAGATCGAGTGATAGAAGGGTGTCGAATTGCAAAATCCACAAAGACAAGACAGAGATCTTTGTGGTAGTACAAACGTTTTCGAGACCGGATTTGTGTGGTGCACCTCATGTGGGAGGTGCATCACTTGCAGACGGTGGTTGAAGTTTGTAATTTAGTGTGGTTGAGATATGGAGATTTATGATAGATCTAGGTATGACATGCTTGATATGTTGGAGATATGTGATTTTGTATCAACGTGGAATGTTAAATTTTGATGATACAAAATCACAAATAGAGGGAAATAAATATGCAAAATAAAGAAAGATAAAATTTTCTTTCCTCAATTAATAGACATATTTGAGTATGTTTATTTCTTTCTCTAATTGGCTAATCAAATTATTTTTTGTCATCTAATGTTGACTTGGGCATTAAGTAACGATTATATAAATAGAGACTAGAAGATAGTGTAAAAGTGTGGTGGAAAATCTATTTGTTAATTTTCTTTTCTTCATCTTTGTTCTTTTTCTCCAACAATTTTAGCCATATAGATATCTGTCCCCTTTCTCAATTTGAATATTGATTTAATGGTATTTTGTTTACTTTAGCTTTGTTCTATTAACTGTAAACAAAATTTTGGTGAATAAATAAAGTGTGTGGTTGAGTGAAATATTTTGTGTTATTGCGTTTTGATTTCAATTCCATCTTGTTTTCAATCCAAATTATTTCTTTGTGATTTGGGTGACTAAGGTCCGTTGATAAAAGCTTCCGTAAAGCGCTACTATTTTCATAACATATAGTTGATATAGGTTATTGTTTGATATGTAATATGTATTTTGCTGGAGTTTTTTTTGCCGAGAATTCCGTTATAAATTTTATTTTGTTGTAAGATAATATACTTAAAGTAGGAACTTACGATGCACCATGTAATCTAACAAGTTTTCCCGTACTTTACATCAAAATGTTGAAGTTAATCTATCTAAATGCCATTGGATGGTATAGCTATATTGAGCGAAGTGTGTATAATAAATTGCTGTTCAACGTGATTTTTAATTTGTTTGAATTTAGAAAGAAAAAAATTAAAAAAATAACCTTGCCAAGGATCAAACCCATAATCTTTGATTTTGTTGACCAACACCTATCCTTGAACCACAATGTCACTTATCTTAATGCTTAAATCATAAAGTCACATTCATAATATAATATTATATACTACGGTTTAACTGATAAAAAGAGATAGGATGTTTTGGATTACGACATTGACATGACTCCCATTCTTTAATTATTGTTTTGTTTCCTATGTGTTATAAATATTTTTCTAGGTTTTTTATTAAAATTTCTATTATAAAGTGGACTTGGCGAATAGATTAAATATTTGAAGCTGGAACTAATGATTAAGGATGTCAATGTATATTTGAAATATTTGAAATCCATTCACATTCGTATTTGAAAAATCAATAAATATCGAAAATCTAAAGGAATGAGTACACATGTGGATATGTCCAATTTTTTTTACTTATGCTTTTAGATTTCTGTTTATGAGCGGATGGATAAAAAGTTGCTATCCATTTGATATCTGTGACTGCGACTGTGACTACGAAGATATGTTATGCTAAAATGGTTAATATGAATATGAATATGACACTATATGTATCTATATCTTACCCAACCGTTACAAGGCCTAGTTATGATGCTCTAATTAGGCCAACAATTATCTTCATGATATAAATCAAAATATTAAGGTTATCCTTTTGAATGTCATTGCCGACCCCACGTGTTTGAAAATAATAGCTTAGTTGTTGTTGTCGTCGTCGTTGTTGTATCCTTTTGAATGTCATTGTTAGGTTATAGTTATCTTGGGCTAGGTGGGTAAAACAAATTGCTAATCAGCATGATTTTGAATTTATCAGTATAGCTATTTACAAGGCGCAATGCAAGGAGGTACAATTTTTTTCTTTAGACTTGACGTATGTTGTGTGCCTTTTTAAATAAATACACATGTACTAATTTTTTTTTAATATGCTCATTATACATCACAATTAGTTCAACATGATTGATAAAGTTTATGTTTCTTTTACCAAATGATATTCAACAAAGATTTTTTATCATTTCCCAAAATTATCAAGTATAGTGCTATATGAATAGAGTGCAAAAATCAGTTTAGAATTTCAACCTGAGTTTGATTTTATTGTAGTTATTTATGGGGATTGTAACCTTGACGAACTACACATGCTTTTTTGATCAGTACACTTATTAAATTATTTTGTATAATTATTATACATCATCATTAGTTCAACAAGACTAGCATACTTTATATTATTTTACTGAAAGATATGTAACAAAGTTTCTTTGTGATTTCATAAAAAATCTTCTTATTTGAAAATTCTATTTTTTAAATAAATTCTATTGCATTGAAAAATATCTAAAGTAAAATTTGAAAATAATCATAAAGAATCTTTGAAGAAAATATGTTTTCTCAGAAAACGTCAAAACCTTCAGAAAAAAGATTATTTTTTAAGAAGTGTCAAAAGTTTGCAAAAAATATCAATATTTTTTTTACTGCACCTTCCCTTAAACCTCGCAAACTATTTGCCTAATATATTTTTAAACAATTAAATATGGAAAAAGTTGAGATATTATAGTTTAATAAAAAAGACTCGGTTTTTATGTTTTTTTATACTCAAATATTTCGAAAAATATTATTTCCAAGAAAGTTGAATATTTAGAAACGATTCAACTTTTAGAAAATAATAATTAAATATAAAATAATTTTTCTTTGAACTCAAATGTCGTAGAAAGTTTCAAGCTATTTTAAAAAATATATTTAAGTTTTCCAATTTTTTTTAATTTCTAAGGGAGTTTGTAATGTCTTGGAACACATTGAAGAAATTTTAAAGGGATTAAAAATCCAATTAAAATACAAAGAAAATTTAAAAGGTTAAAGTAACTCAAAGTGTTGGCAATTATCTAAAACATGTTATTCAGTAACAATAAATTTTCTAATCTTAAACTTTGAAATTATTAAAGTAAAAAAGAAATATCATTATATATAATACTACAAATATCTGCTTAACATGTACTAATTCTTCAAAACTTTTCGTGGTTAGGATAAATTAAAATAGTGAAAAAAACAAAATTAATACGACTGTTAAATTATCGTTGCCATTGTAGGATCGATTTCACCCTAGAGGGGGGGTGAATAGGGTGATGGTATAAATTATAAAAATTAATCGCGGAAGCTTATTAATTAATTTCAATTCAGATCACAGAATAGCAGCATAGATATTGCAGAATATAAATAACAGAACAACACAGAATTTACCCAGCTTCGGCAAAACCCTGCCTACGTGCTGTCCCCAAGGTTTCTACTAGAAATTAGATAGTCCCTCGCTTACACACGTAAACTCGCTATACCCACTATTGACTAATCTAACTCTACGCTCAAAATCCTGCCACACCTCAACTACCGAGTTGCGAATTCTCAAGCTACGCCACGTAGCTTGTCCCCTAGTCACACGACTAGAAAAATAAACGGTTTAAAAAAGGAAAATACAATTAAAAACAATTAAAATGAAATAACCCTAATTTTAAACTTAAAGCCCTTATTAATAAAAATGCCGGCCCCTTTTATCTTCTAGCCCGTCTCTTTTATTATCTTCCTTTGTTTTTTGGAGATGCCGGCCGTTTCCACTTTGAAGCTAAATTAGGGCTTGTCCCTTCGATCCAATTTAGGGCTTTCAAAGCGCCGATAATATATTGATTGATTCGATGATTATTCGCGTGTACTGTTGATCGATTGTTGCTCACTTCGGCTGCTTCGTTGTTGTTGATGGAGTTCCACTTCGATTCGGTATGTGATTTTCGTTTATGCTATACTGTTATGCTTGATTGAACTCCATAATCGATTGCCTGTGATGATTAGGGTTTATATAGGAGTTAATTTCCTAAAAACTCGTTCGTCTGATTTCTTCAATTTTATGCTATCGGCCCTCTGATATTTGTTGAACGATGATGATTTATTTGACTTCTCAATTGCGTATTATCGTTGCTTGATGATCACGTTGTTGATTCGTGACTTAGTCAATTTGCTTGGCTATCACGGTGTAATATACTCGGCTTGAATTTTTCTCTGACTTGATAAATTTCGTACAACTTGATTTTTGATAATCAACGTTTTGACACGTGACTTGGTCATTATGTCTTTGATGTTTATTATTCTTCTTTGACTTCGATATTTTGTAAATTGGCTTCGGCCACTGTCTGCATTCCTGTAGCTTTGTTCAAGTTATCTTGGGCATTGTTGTATCCATTTCAGTCTTGTAATCTTCACTCTGACCATACTGCATTGTTTCGATGTCATTGATTTGTTTAGCCTCGGCATTGACTGGTTTCATGCTAGTTGTCATTTGCAACTGGCTTCTGTGCATTTCTCTGCGTTCATTTGAGTTGTTGATATTTAGTTGCTGTCTCCACTTGCTTGAGTTTCACTGCCATAAGTCGTGCATGTGTGTTGTATTTCATTTGCAGCCTTGACTTTTGTGATATTTGACAGCTTTGGCTCGATGTTGTTACTTTGGTGAAGTGATTTTTGCTGTAGTCTTTGTTTGATTCAGTCCAAGTTGCATTTGTTCCATACTTTAGTTCATCTGTATATTGCTGCAATCTTCATTGAGCTTGTATATGAGTTGTTTCACTGGTGGCCTATGTGCATGCTTCACTGTTCTTTGCATTTGTTCATATGAGTGTGCTCACTGTTGTTTGTACCTGTTGCACTCTGGTCTGTCCACTGCAGTTTGTGTCTTGCCACTGACTTGCTGTTTCGACATGAGTCCACTGTGCTTGGCCTTGGTTATATTGATTTTGGCCCATATCTGCTCATCTGCACTTGTGTATATTATTGCTGTTGTCATTGATTTGAATTGTGCATTTGAGGCAGGTTGTGTCCATATTGTATTTGATACTGTTGCACTGCTGTGTTATGTAGTAATCGAGTTTCACTTGCATTTCCGAGTTATTCTGATGCATCCTTCATGTATACCCTTGATAATCATGTGCCA
Source organism: Allium cepa (assembly GCA_030765085.1). Lineage (NCBI taxonomy): Eukaryota > Viridiplantae > Streptophyta > Magnoliopsida > Asparagales > Amaryllidaceae > Allium > Allium cepa. Next base: position 569,666,202 of record CM060937.1, on the reverse strand, counting down.
CTACATCACACTGTTGCAAGTGTTTTTATTGAGCATGATTTGTCATCTCTGGTATTTCATGTTGGCCATGTTGCATTTGTGCATTGCCTTGCTGATTCATTTGTTTATACTCATGTGTTTGGTCTGCAGTTCATGTTGCCTTGATGCAGTTTGATTGTTTTGTAGTTGTTTGTGTCAATTGCATCGAGTTGTAGTTGTACTGTCTTAAACTATCCATTTCACTTACTTGGTTGTTGACACTGTGTACTGGTGGCATTTCTGATTTCGAACTTGGACTTATAGTTGAATCTGGACATGTTATGGGCTGGACATTTGACGATGGGGTCTGTACTTGTGTACTTCTGGTATGCTGCAGCTTGCATCTTTGTTGCATTTGAACTGGCTGTTGTCTTTGTTGTTGGGTTGCTGCACATATGAACTTGCATTCATTCGAGTTCAGTTTGCACTTGTTCATCATGTAGCTTGTTGTCTTCATGTATAGTTGCCGTCTACATTCATGTTTGGTTGCCACTGAATTTCGATGTTTTTTCCATTCACTTGTGCTGTGCAGTTTTGTGCTTTGAGTTAGTTTCATTGTTGCTTCTGAACTTGGTTCACGTCATGTTGATTTTTGAAATTTCACTTGAGTTGAATCCAGTTTCAAAACTCGGGTTTGACCTTGTGCTCGCGTCGTGATTTTCAATGTTATTGCACGTGAGTTGAACCCGGTTTTTCATTTGGGTTTGACCTGTGCTCGCCTGTCCCTGTAAATCAATCCAGTGTATATATATCGACGTGCACGGCCTTGTGGCATATACAGTAATACACTGTGTATGTCACAAGTTGTTCGTGTACGATGAATTCAAATATAAATGATGACGAACAACCCAAATAACTGAGGCAAAAATTATTTTCAAAAACCATTTTATTTTATATTGCAAAAATATTTCTTTTTCAATTTTACTGCGTTAGTCAATATTTTTGCAGATTACTCAGATGCTGGATTCTAACCGGAAGGAAGTTGAAGATGAATACGAGTGTGAGTGATATGTAGTGAGGACATTTGTAAATGTGAAATGTGATGTAATTGTAATCAAAGTTGTATAGTTATAGTGAGAGCTTGAAATTGTACTATTCAAAGATGTAATAAATATTTATTTGAATAAAATATTCGTTTGAATTCAAATTTCGTGTTATTTATTTTATTCAGCAAATATTTATTTAATCTGTGAAAATAAGTAGTATATTATCAAATACATTTAAACGAATGTATATATGTTTATTATCATCAAACAAAAATCATATAAGCGCATATTCAACAATCTCCCCCTTTTGATGATAACAAACATATATTTAAGATTTTGAATATGTTAAATGTATTTGATCGTTGATATATCCTAATTGCTCGCCCTATTTAAATGCTTCCTCTCTACACAATACTCCCCCTACATATATGCATACAAATAGAAATATGCAAATGAGTCTACATGCAAATAGAAAATTATTTGACCTTTGCTTGATTTTATTTGACAAAAATCTTAACTTTTCTCTCTCCCTTTTGTTATCAGCAAAAGAATAATAATGTTAGAGAAAATAGAGATAAAGTTATCGATATTAATCCAACATTAAAACTCAATTGAATATAAATATTAAATTTCAATAAAAAATCAAACAAAAATCATAAATATTTTGTTAGGCGCATATTCCACTTTTAGAATGATGGAAATGATGTCATCATATAAAACCATACAGTTGTGTCTATTTGTGGTATATTTATATCAGGAATTTGAATATCTACTAACCATGCATAACCGTTAGGACTTTTAAATGAGATTAGTAGTATTCCAATTTTATTTTAAAAAAAATGAATTCAAGTATCTTCTAACCACGCATAACCGTGAGGACTTTTAAATGGGATTAGAATCAACTTGTTTATTTTACAAATCAACTTTTGATATGCGTTCCATACATGCATAACCGTGAGGACTTTTAAATGAGCATGGAAGCACATAACAAATTCCAAGTAATTCACCCATGCATAACCGTGAGGACTTTTAAATGAGAGTGAATACTTTGGTATTTATTATTATTATTATTACCTTTTTTTTTAAAAAAAAAATGTGAAAAATGAAAAACGAACGATTCCTGTTTAAAGTACCACATATTGACAAACTACATAGAATTTTGATGAGTGATGGTCGTTAGAAATATGATAGACATAGAGATGGTCATGGAATTTTTACCAACACAAAGTTTTATAACTCTTTATTTAAATTTTTAAAGAAATTTATTAATTATACCGTCTCGAGTCATAATATTTGATCAATATTAACACTCATCACTTTTTCAATCACTATTTTTCTTTTCGATAAACATTAGGGAGTCAAATTAGTCAAAATAGTCATTTAAAATCAAATTCAAAAATAATTACGAAATTAATTTTTCAAAAATGACTAATGTGACGACCCGGAATTTTTGAGTATTTAAAATTGGAATATTCTATTGATTTTGAATATTTAAAAGTTAGTTTTTAAACTTGAATTCAAATATCACCAATTATTTGATGATTAGATTATTTAATTAAATAATTTGAATTGGATAAAATATGAAACCTGAGGTTTTAAGCCTGTTAAAATATATAATTTGAAGGCTTATAAATTTATATTGATAGTCCTGAGGATAATGGAAGTTGTAAAATTTGAATTTACAGTGATTTGTACAGTTTTGAAATTTTTACCGGTTAAATTGAATTTGGAAATAGCCTTCCGAGGCACCGTCTCGGAATTCGACGAAACCAGCGTCATTGGATCCGTAATGTTTTATTATTATCGGATTCCAATTTTTCGCATTGTTTGGGTTTACCGTTGGGTCGTACGATCGGTTAATGCCTAGAATAATTCATTTGAATTTAAAAATTTATAGTCAAGCTTCTCTTATGCCATACTTTATTCATTCCTCTACACGCTGCTATCACCTTAAAAATAATAATAATAATAATAATAAAACTAAAATAAACCAATGGCTTCCTTCAGAAGCAACTGAAAATATCCCGTCTCTTATATTTTTTTTACAATCGAGTTACCTCCTTGTCCTTAAAAACCCCTAATTCAGTTCGAACATTATTAAAAAAAAAAAAGACAGAATTTTGGCCGAAACCTCCTCTTTTCTTAATCGAACAAAATCGAATCGAAGCTAAAGAAAAGAATAAATAATAAAAATGGCGGAATGAGGGGAAGAAACTCACACGCTCGAACACGCGGAAAAAAAAAAATCGTGTTTCTTTCTAATCGATTCGAAGTCGTAGGGAATCATGGCGTCTTCGTTTGGGGTTGCACTGCCTGATGGGTGCGCGCGCGACCGAAGGGAGGAGTTTCATTGTCGCGAGATAGGGCTTCATCGTGCAACTGTGGGTCGGCGATGGCATCGAAGTCGTCATCATCTTCGACAGAGGAATTCGTGAGTTTCGCGCGCGTGGAGCTCGCAGTCGCGATGGCGTGGGTCTCGGTGGCCTCTCGTTCGTTTCCTGGGTTCGCGTGGTGGGGATTGCGTTCCTGGTGGCAAACAAGGTATCGATTTTGTTTCATTAATTTAGGTTAATTCAAATTTTTATATTGCAGTTATTCATGTAAGTTTAAATCTGAGATATAAATATGAATATATATTACAGAAAAGGAAAGGAATAAAACAGAAGCAAAAATTTATATTCTAATGATAATAAGTATATACCAATATACAGATTTACATTCCAATTAACCAATTTAACAGCATATTAAGGAGAATCAAATTAAATTTACTAAATGGAAATTTTATTTTTAGAAACGGATTTGTGTAACAAACCTATTAAATTTATGGTGTTGCTAAAATATTTTTATTAATTTGATCATTAGTTTGAAATAAATCATGGGTTAATTAAACTGTTAAATTGGGGATTAATTGGGAGACTGATTCGGATATTAATAATTAAATTGTATAATGTTTATTCAAGGTTTGGGATCTGAAAAGCAAACATGTCGGATTGGAATGGGTGTATGCGTAGTCAGAGGTGAGTTAATCTCACTCAGTTTAAATTTAAATTTAAATGATTTAATTTAAATAATTGTTTGAATGGTTGAGTTGTTGATGTTCTATTGCATGTTATATTTGGAAATTGATGTACTATATTGTGCTAACATCTGTGGATGCAGGGAAAAACAGGTTGGAGGGATCCAACTGGACCCCTCAACTTTATTTGATTATTTAATATTCTCTGTTCTGAATATTTGATATCGGTAATGAATTATGAGGAAATATTGAATGCTATGGCTTGATGGTTATAATTGGGCAATAATGAATTACCAAATATATAATTTGGGTTTGGAAATGAAAATAAAAGAAATGAAATTGTAAGTAAATAATTATAGAAAGGTTAAATAAATTTATAAATGAATTGGATAGGAAATAAAGTGTTGAAAATTTTAATAAATAAATCTTGAGTATGGGAAGAAAAGTTGAAATAAACAGAAAGTTAACGAACTCTAACTTCAATGTTATTGTTTAAAGGAACAAAACATTTATTTTAAATTTAGGATTTTAAATCATTTAAGAAGAAAAAGAAAAGAAAAAAAAGAAAAAAATAAAATAAAGAAGGAATTGGGAATAACCTGAAATTTGTACATTTCAGATAAAGGATTTAAAATCAAATTGAAAACAATAATAAAGTTCATAATTAATGAATTTTGAAATAAACTGGTAAGTAAAGAAATTTATTTCAAACGGAATAAATTAGAAATCAATTTGGGAAAATTGATTTAAGTGATTGAGTTTGGAAATTTCTTCTGAATAACCAAGTACGTTTTCAAAGTAAGTTTTTAAATATAAGTTAATAGTTTTAAAATTGTTTAAAAAGTATGTTTTGTAAAATATTATTATTTCTAATATTTAATTTCTAAAGCAAGTATTTCCTTTAATATATTATAGCATTAATTATTTATAAGTGACTTAGTATTTGTTTTAAAAGTAAAAACCTGGTTTTATATTTTGTAAAGTGACCTTATTTTCTAAATGCATATAGTATGTAATTTTAGCAAATTAGTTACGTAGTTTTATCCTAAGTATTTTAAAGTATATATTTCAAAGTAAAGTGTTCTAAAATTATTTTAAAAATCTATTTTGTGCTTGGTGATTTCAGAGGAGATAGAAAAGATTTGGAAAAGTTGATTCTGGAAAGAAAGATGGTTTTGAAACTGTTTTCAAAGGATTGAAAATAGAAATATATCTTTGAAGATATTTTGAGATAAATAAATAATTTGGGAAATTATTTATTGTTGGATGGTTGTTTGTGAATATTAATTGATAGTTAAATAACCGACTATCAATATTGGCCAAATGCGTTGATCGTTTCGAAGAGACCGGGATCGAGATTTATTTCTCGAAAACCACTTCGATCCGGTTTGTACGTTTCGCGTAAACGATTTTGGATTCGAAGATGGAACAGTGAAGTGCAAGGGCTAGTCGCTACTAATCCTGAGGATATTTCCAAAATGGATGTAGTAGGAATAGTGCCTTCGGTTCCGTTCGAACCAGGGACGGACTTGTATGGGCGAATGCTTGCGAAACATCGTCAGGTGGACGATGGGCATTCTAAGTGAAAACGTTCTAAAAAGGTAACGCTTAGCCTCAAGCCTCATCAAATGGGAATGACTGAAAATCAGGGGATATGCAGCAAGGTTAGGTGGGTCATACCCAAGCAGGACAAGATAATTCCCCTGTCTAGATGTCCCTTATATATTTCGGCTTAGTGGGTGGTTGGTCGCGCCAACCACGGGGTTTATCTTGTTCGGGACTGTTCAGTAAGGAATGGTTCCGGCCTTGTGTTGCAGGGGATGAAGGGAGTAGTCCTCGGTACGGTGATCTAGGCCCCGTACTGTGACAGGTGGTACCCCAGTGCCTAGTCATTGTTGGAAATCCATTTTTCCTACGAGCCTTGTACGAGTTTTGTTTGTATTACCCACTCTGTGGCTAGTAGCTGGAATTTAATCATGTAACAATTTCGGCTATTTTATAAGTATTTGTATATAGACACTATTATAATATCAGAGGATTTCTATAAAAATTGTTTTAGCTATCGTAAGGTAAAAACCCGACATGTTTATTTGTGGCGTGGTCTTACGAGATGCTTTTGATTTTAAAGGATTTTTGAAACTTTAATAATCAATTGAGTGTGATTTTCTCACTCTGGTATTCCAGACTGACTCGGGTGTTATTTAACTGTAATGCTCGGGTCAGACCGAGTATTATAGGATACAGGAGATGCTGTGGAGCTCAGGAGACGAGCTGGATGACGACACGTACTCTCGTACTTATTTATATATATATTCCGCTGTAATGAGTTGCTTTGTATTCATTGTATGATATTGATGTGATCAGTGATTTATGTACTCTGTTGATGTAATATATAAACAGAAATATTTGATGTTGAGTAAAGATTATATATTGTCTATTATATTTTATTCCGCTGCGATGGTTAGATTCTGATGTTGATTTTGTTTTCTCTTCTTCTACCTCTTCTTCTTTAACCCAAATGGTTCGTATTTCTGTACAACTTGAGTTGATTGTTGTAGAATAATGTTGACTTAAGGGGTACGGATTTGCGGGTCGTTACACTTGGTATCAGAGCTTAGGTTGGAGATAACCTTGGCTCTGGTGGGAATTACTCATTTAAATTCGAGTCTCTAGTACTCTATAATGAGTTTGAGCGTATTAATAAATATGAGCGCGTATTTGTTAGTGAATATAAATTGTTTTAATATTGCGTTGATTGGTTTATTGAGTGGCATATGAACCTTCGTCGGCACAGTCCGTACAACTGTATCGAAGGGGTTTCTAAACACTTGAATAGAGAAATCGACACGATATTGTTTTAAATACGGGTAAATGAAATAATTTTACCCAAAAATATATTTTTGGATATAAAGGAAGTTTTTGGTAAACTATATAGCTATTATATGGTTGCTTGGATGTTAGAAACGATATATTAAAAATATTATCATTGTTAAGTGAAAGTTTAACTAGAAATTGTAAATATAATCAAAGATTGAGAAGATAAATACAATTATGAAATGAAATTTATAAATATGAATTATAAATGTAATTTATGAACTGAAATACCATCAAATAGAAATTTGTATAAGCATAAATTATACAAATGAATCATAGTTAAACTGTATTTAAGCAGAATTTGGAAATTTAAAATTTCAGAGATTTTGGAAATGTTATCGAAGTGTTTTGAAGATAAATGATAACATTATTGGTTTGGAAGTATTTCTGGATGGAAATTTGTTTTAAATGGGTTTTGAAAGTGATATAGCATTGAATTCACTTCAGTCACTGGAAAATAACTTCGGTGATGACTGCAGCATCATCGATGTTCATTTTCGAGTTTCTAAGTGATGAATTGCTACCAAATTGATTTATTCAGAAAAGTTAGTTGTTTTTGAAAATTTCAAAGGAAATTTGTTGTGGGTAAAACCAGGATTGGTGTAACTTTTGAGAAATGTGATTTGAGACGTTGGAGATTTCAAAATGATTTGAAACCAAAGCCGGGAGTTTAAAAATCCGGATAAGATAAGTTGTCAGCTTATAAATTGAGATGATTTTTAAAACAGAAAGGAAATATAAGCTTTGAATAATGGAATGTAAATTTAAAATGAAATGAAGTTAACTTGGATGGGAAATAAAAAAAAATAATAATAATAAACTTAACTAGATTGGAATAAATTAAATAGGCTAGAAATAATATCCAGTTGTATTTGAATTTAGTTGAAACCAAATTGGGTTAAATAAATCCGAGTTAAGATAAAATTGAATTGGCATAAGAATTCAATCGAATTATTTAATGGAATTAGATTCTTACCTGAATAAATGGAATTAAGTGGGATAAGGATTGGAAATGAAATAAATAAATCAAAATCACTTATAAAAGAATTAAAATCCATAGAAATAAATTATGATTGGGCTATAAATAAATAACAGGCTTGAGTTCAAAATAAAAGATGAATATATTCAAGCCTATAATGGATGGAATTGTGTAAATAATAAGTTGTGGCTTATAAATTTTTGAAATGGAATACAAATCCAAATAAATATTTAGATGAATAGGGAAATGGGAGGAAAATCAAAACTTGAATTGTAAAGTATATTGAACTAAGGAAAATAAATAAAAGTGATATTTGGAATGAAAAAAAAAAAAAAAATTCAAGTGTTGGATTATAAATAATGGGAGAACTAATTAGATCATAAATTAGTTAATAAAATTGAATTGTGCGTTTATGATGAAGTTTGGTAATAAACTCAAGTTATAAATTAAAGCTGATTCAAATTGTTGATGAAGGGAAAGTAATTAAGAATGGAGTTGAATTGTGAGTTAATAAATTGGATGGTAAATTAAAAGTGGATAATAGAATCAGAACTTGAGTTATTAATTAAAAATTAGACTTGAAGTGTTAACAAAGTAAATATAATTTGAGATGTATAAAATAAAAATGTAAATGGATTAAAATAGTAATGGTTTGAATGTGCTAATGAAATCCAATAAGTGGAAATAAATTGGATATGGCCTTAGAATTAATTGAGTCAAGTTGAGTATAAAAGAGAACTTTGTTTGCAAAATGAGAATGAGCTTAAGTATAAAATTTGAATAAATTGAAGGAAATTGACTTAAGCTAAATGAATGCAGGAGAGTTGAATTGAATTCAACTTAAACAAAGTTTAATAATATTGGATTGGTTTTAAATCAAGTGAAAATAAATTTTTAACCGAAATAAAATTCGGTGAGTTATAAATAATGTCAATGGAATGACGTTCTAGAATAAATGATTTTAAACCATTTAAATTATTAGGAATTGAAATAATTTGAGACATTAAGGAAATAGAATGTTTCGAGTTTATTAGAAATGGTTCAAGTAAATGTGGATAAACTAATTATATTGAATGAATAAATGATGGAATAAATAAGTATCAAATGAAATATAGTTTAAATAAGTTGAGAAATGGTTATTGAATAAAATAGCCTGGATTATTTTCGAGCTAAATAAAATAGATTGGAATTAACAAATATGGAATGAAATGTAAATAAATGCTTGTGAATGAATTAAAATAAAAGAGTAATTAAATTGGTAATGAAGACGGACCTAAGATGTTAATAGTTTTGTATGAACTAGTTTGATTAATAGAATGAAATGCAAGTGAATGGATTAAAATTTAAAATGCAATGAAACTGAAAATTTATGGATTGTGAATAAATCCGAAATGGAATAGAATTAAGTGTAAGTTGAGTGGAGTAAACTTAAATTGATTATAAAACGCAAGTGCTTACATATTCACATAAATCTTGTCAAATTTGCATAGAATAAATATCTTGGGATGTAAATGGAAGTAAATAACATTCTATGTATTGATAGAAGTAAAATAAAGTGATTTTGAAAGCAGTTGAATTAAATATGAGTTCAGTTTGCTTAAAATAAATTAAATGTAAGCTATTATGTTTTAAACCATTTAAATTGATGAGGTTGTATACGAATGGATTGAAAACCATTCAAATTGAATGAAAATGGTTTATAAATTAATTGAAATAGTTGAATAGCATGGAAACTGTATAAGTTGCTTACAGAAAAATGTTTAGTGTGAATTTATTTAAGAATTCATATGTTTTAACTATTGCAAGTAAGTGAAATGTGTTAAACTTCTTATATTTGGCACTTACAAGTTTGAACTGAGTAAGTACAGGTACCTGGAAGCCGTGTGGCTACTTTTGGTTGTGCTATTTGCTAAAAATAATAAGCCGCTTGCTTAAAATGCTTAATAAGGTACGCCTACGCAATTAAAATAGGAAATATGAACTGTTTTTGATTTTTCCGACCGTGTGGGTCGATGTATATATATTTATCTCTTTTGTCAAATTGCAAAAGCTCCTCTATACAAAGGGGACTCTGCCAAAAATTTTCAGAAATTTTTGGAGTTAGAAAATTTTTGGAAATTTTGATAACGACAACAATTTCAAACTGGAAAATTGAAATTAGTTAGTAAATGAAACTAATTAAAAAAAAAGAATATGAATCAGTATAAATGAAAAATAAAGTTTAAAAAAATTTAGGGTTTAAGATAAATTGAATTCGTATGAAAAATGGAAGAATCAATTTGAATAGAAATGATATAAGCTGAGGTGGTAAGGTGATAATGAATATAAAAAGCATATTAAATACTTATACCAAACTTAAGAGAGGAATAGTGAATTCTTAATTGGAAATTGATAATATAAATATATTCCAAGTTAATATTTGAATGAATAGATAGTGACATTTGGTAAGGAAGTTGATAAAATGATTTTGGAATGTTGTGATTGGATATTAGTACTAAGCAGAATATGCAGGTATTATAAAGGGAAGAGAAATTGGATTTTGATTTTTGAAGATAAGTTTGAAATGCCCGACAAAAAGGTATGTGTTTAAATTTGGTATGAAATTTGATTGGGACTTGGATTTGGATTGAGCCACTTGGCCTTTTGTTTTCTTTTTGGATTTGAGAGGCCGTAGAGCCATTTTGTAGTTGTACCGAGCTAGCCGCGCAAAGGAAACGCTGGCGAAATTTTTCGGGAATTTAGGGAGTTAGAAAAATTTTAAGAAAATTTTGATTATTCAAAATTGGTTTTAAATTGAAACTTGAATGGTTAAACAAATGGAATGGTTTGGAACTAGAGAAAGGTTTGGAAGTTAGTAAGAAAGATAATGAGTCTTTTATATAAAAGATAATTGGTAAGATGTTGATTTGTTAGAAAACTGTTTGGTTTAGGGAAATAATAAACGGGTATTGAATCATTCTTCCTAGCTGGTAATTTCGGGGACGAAATTCTTTTAAGGGGGGAGGAATGTGACGACCCGGAATTTTTGAGTATTTAAAATTGGAATATTCTATTGATTTTGAATATTTAAAAGTTAGTTTTTAAACTTGAATTCAAATATCACCAATTATTTGATGATTAGATTATTTAATTAAATAATTTGAATTGGATAAAATATGAAACCTGAGGTTTTAAGCCTGTTAAAATATATAATTTGAAGGCTTATAAATTTATATTGATAGTCCTGAGGATAATGGAAGTTGTAAAATTTGAATTTACAGTGATTTGTACAGTTTTGAAATTTTTACCGGTTAAATTGAATTTGGAAATAGCCTTCCGAGGCACCGTCTCGGAATTCGACGAAACCAGCGTCATTGGATCCGTAATGTTTTATTATTATCGGATTCCAATTTTTCGCATTGTTTGGGTTTACCGTTGGGTCGTACGATCGGTTAATGCCTAGAATAATTCATTTGAATTTAAAAATTTATAGTCAAGCTTCTCTTATGCCATACTTTATTCATTCCTCTACACGCTGCTATCACCTTAAAAATAATAATAATAATAATAATAAAACTAAAATAAACCAATGGCTTCCTTCAGAAGCAACTGAAAATATCCCGTCTCTTATATTTTTTTCACAATCGAGTTACCTCCTTGTCCTTAAAAACCCCTAATTCAGTTCGAACATTATTTAAAAAAAAAAAAAAAGACAGAATTTTGGCCGAAACCTCCTCTTTTCTTAATCGAACAAAATCGAATCTAAGCTAAAGAAAAGAATAAATAATAAAAATGGCGGAATGAGGGGAAGAAACTCGCACGCTCGAACACGCGGAAAAAAAAAAATCGTGTTTCTTTCTAATCGATTCGAAGTCGTAGGGAATCATGGCGTCTTCGTTTGGGGTTGCACTGCCTGATGGGTGCGCGCGCGACCGAAGGGAGGAGTTTCATTGTCGCGAGATAGGGCTTCATCGTGCAGCTGTGGGTCGGCGATGGCATCGAAGTCGTCATCATCTTCGACAGAGGAATTCGTGAGTTTCGCGCGCGTGGAGCTCGTAGTCGCGATGGCGTGGGTCTCGGTGGCCTCTCGTTCGTTTCCTGGGTTCGCGTGGTGGGGATTGCGTTCCTGGTGGCCAGCAAGGTATCGATTTTGTTTCATTAATTTAGGTTAATTCAAATTTTTATATTGCAGTTATTCATGTAAGTTTAAATCTGAGATATAAATATGAATATATATTACAGAAAAGGAAAGGAATAAAACAGAAGCAAAAATTTATATTCTAATGATAATAAGTATATACCAATATACAGATTTACATTCCAATTAACCAATTTAACAGCATATTAAGGAGAATCAAATTAAATTTACTAAATGGAAATTTTATTTTTAGAAACGGATTTGTGTAACAAACCTATTAAATTTATGGTGTTGCTAAAATATTTTTATTAATTTGATCATTAGTTTGAAATAAATCATGGGTTAATTAAACTGTTAAATTGGGGATTAATTGGGAGACTGATTCGGATATTAATAATTAAATTGTATAATGTTTATTCAAGGTTTGGGATCTGAAAAGCAAACATGTCGGATTGGAATGGGTGTATGCGTAGTCAGAGGTGAGTTAATCTCACTCAGTTTAAATTTAAATTTAAATGATTTAATTTAAATAATTGTTTGAATGGTTGAGTTGTTGATGTGCTATTGCATGTTATATTTGGAAATTGATGTACTATATTGTGCTAACATCTGTGGATGCAGGGAAAAACAGGTTGGAGGGATCCAACTGGACCCCTCAACTTTATTTAATTATTTAATATTCTCTGTTCTGAATATTTGATATCGGTAATGAATTATGAGGAAATATTGAATGCTATGGCTTGATGGTTATAATTGGGCAATAATGAATTACCAAATATATAATTTGGGTTTGGAAATGAAAATAAAAGAAATGAAATTGTAAGTAAATAATTATAGAAAGGTTAAATAAATTTATAAATGAATTGGATAGGAAATAAAGTGTTGAAAATTTTAATAAATAAATCTTGAGTATGGGAAGAAAAGTTGAAATAAACAGAAAGTTAACGAACTCTAACTTCAATGTTATTGTTTAAAGGAACAAAACATTTATTTTAAATTTAGGATTTTAAATCATTTAAGAAGAAAAAGAAAAGAAAAAAAAAGAAAAAAATAAAATAAAGAAGGAATTGGGAATAACCTGAAATTTGTACATTTCAGATAAAGGATTTAAAATCAAATTGAAAACAATAATAAAGTTCATAATTAATGAATTTTGAAATAAACTGGTAAGTAAAGAAATTTATTTCAAACGGAATAAATTAGAAATCAATTTGGGAAAATTGATTTAAGTGATTGAGTTTGGAAATTTCTTCTGAATAACCAAGTACGTTTTCAAAGTAAGTTTTTAAATATAAGTTAATAGTTTTAAAATTGTTTAAAAAGTATGTTATGTAAAATATTATTATTTCTAATATTTAATTTCTAAAGCAAGTATTTCCTTTAATATATTATAGCATTAATTATTTATAAGTGACTTAGTATTTGTTTTAAAAGTAAAAACCTGGTTTTATATTTTGTAAAGTGACCTTATTTTCTAAATGCATATAGTATGTAATTTTAGCAAATTAGTTACGTAGTTTTATCCTAAGTATTTTAAAGCATATATTTCAAAGTAAAGTGTTCTAAAATTATTTTAAAAATCTATTTTGTGCTTGGTGATTTCAGAGGAGATAGAAAAGATTTGGAAAAGTTGATTCTGGAAAGAAAGATGGTTTTGAAACTGTTTTCAAAGGATTGAAAATAGAAATATATCTTTGAAGATATTTTGAGATAAATAAATAATTTGGGAAATTATTTATTGTTGGATGGTTGTTTGTGAATATTAATTGATAGTTAAATAACCGACTATCAATATTGGCCAAATGCGTTGATCGTTTCGAAGAGACCGGGATCGAGATTTATTTCTCGAAAACCACTTCGATCCGGTTTGTACGTTTCGCGTAAACGATTTTGGATTCGAAGATGGAACAGTGAAGTGCAAGGGCTAGTCGCTACTAATCCTGAGGATATTTCCAAAATGGATGTAGTAGGAATAGTGCCTTCGGTTCCGTTCGAACCAGGGACGGACTTGTATGGGCGAATGCTTGCGAAACATCGTCAGGTGGACGATGGGCATTCTAAGTGAAAACGTTCTAAAAAGGTAACGCTTAGCCTCAAGCCTCATCAAATGGGAATGACTGAAAATCAGGGGATATGCAGCAAGGTTAGGTGGGTCATACCCAAGCAGGACAAGATAATTCCCCTGTCTAGATGTCCCTTATATATTTCGGCTTAGTGGGTGGTTGGTCGCGCCAACCACGGGGTTTATCTTGTTCGGGACTGTTCAGTAAGGAATGGTTCCGGCCTTGTGTTGCAGGGGATGAAGGGAGTAGTCCTCGGTACGGTGATCTAGGCCCCGTACTGTGACAGGCGGTACCCCAGTGCCTAGTCATTGTTGGAAATCCATTTTTCCTACGAGCCTTGTACGAGTTTTGTTTGTATTACCCACTCTGTGGCTAGTAGCTGGAATTTAATCATGTAACAATTTCGGCTATTTTATAAGTATTTGTATATAGACACTATTATAATATCAGAGGATTTCTATAAAAATTGTTTTAGCTATCGTAAGGTAAAAACCCGACATGTTTATTTGTGGCGTGGTCTTACGAGATGCTTTTGATTTTAAAGGATTTTTGAAACTTTAATAATCAATTGAGTGTGATTTTCTCACTCTGGTATTCCAGACTGACTCGGGTGTTATTTAACTGTAATGCTCGGGTCAGACCGAGTATTATAGGATACAGGAGATGCTGTGGAGCTCAGGAGACGAGCTGGATGACGACACGTACTCTCGTACTTATTTATATATATATTCCGCTGTATTGAGTTGCTGTGTATTCATTGTATGATATTGATGTGATCAGTGATTTATGTACTCTGTTGATGTAATATATAAACAGAAATATTTGATGTTGAGTAAAGATTATATATTGTCTATTATATTTTATTCCGCTGCGATGGTTAGATTCCGATGTTGATTTTGTTTTCTCTTCTTCTACCTCTTCTTCTTTAACCCAAATGGTTCGTATTTCTGTACAACTTGAGTTGATTGTTGTAGAATAATGTTGACTCAAGGGGTACGGATTTGCGGGTCGTTACAATCTGAAACTATGGTCAAAAATGATTTTCTCCAGGGGGTTTTATAAGAAAATTTTCTGCAATTTGAAAATTATTTGAAATGAAAAATATGCAGATATTTTCTTTGAAAAAACGATGCAGTTACTAAATTTCTCATTCACTCAAAAAATTATCATTAATTGAATTTTATAGACCAAAACATGAAGTGTGCACCAAAAATTTCAAATTCAATTTTAACAACAATTTAAATTACATTCTTTTGAATTTGAAATGAAGCCGTGTAAATAATCAGAAAACCATGAATAAGGAGTTAGCCATATTATAACCAATTGTATTATCCAACAAAACACTATTTTTAATCCAAACTGATATATATGAAATAAAAGAATCTAGAGATTTTTATAGTGTTTTTGGCATAAGAATATAATTGGCCAACTATGTTGAATAAGTCAGAATCATCATCTTTTCATCATCTCATTATTGGCTGATTTTAATTCAGAATATGGTGCAGATTATCACATTTAATATATCGTTTAAAACATACCATTACCTGTTTTACCTTTACGATATTTTTCGTTGTTGTCCGTTGTGATTCTGTCACCTTTATACTAGGCTAAGGAACTTTGCTTTGTCGCCCGTTGTGTTTCTGGAACAGCCAAAAAATCCAGAAAACACTATTGTTGTTCCTTAGCCTGCCACCACACCTACACGGGAAAAGATTTATGTGACCTATTTGTTTTTATAGGTCCATGGTTGTTAGTGGCAGTAAATTTTGAAAAATAATTTTGTGTAGACCCAAAACTGTTTATAATTGTTCCCTTCGGCACCCAAATTTGTTTAACTTTGAGAGATTTTATATTTGTGCCTTTTGGAACCCAAATCGGTATAGTTTTCACATGTTTGGGTCTATACCAACAATTATTGTGACTGTGTCCATATTTTCTACAAATCGTGCACATGAAATTAATTTGACTAATATTGCTTTCAACAATTTTCGAACTGTTATATCCAAGTCCTTGTCTAACCGAATTTACAGTTTGCTTTCCTAATAGCATATTCAACGATTTTTCACTTTTTGAAAATTTATCTAAAGTCGTTGACAATTGTTGGACTTGTGTTTTGAGAGATTCATTTTCGTTTAACAACTGTGTGCACTTTTTAATAGAATTCTCTCTCCTAGTGTTTTCATTCTCTTTTAAAATCAGAATTTCATTTTCAAGTGATTTTATATTGATTTCTGATTTTTTAATTTCTTTTTCGAATGTTGGACACTTATCACACTTAGGGATCCTACTTTGATAGGTTTTAACTAATTGGTCAAGTTGTTTATTTAAATCTATCAAAGTATCTTTTTGTGATTCAAGTTTGGCATACTTATCCCTAAGCCGTTCAAAACAGCCATTTACTTCGTGGAAATAAATAAGTAATTCAGAGTGAGTAAATTTTGATACCTCGCTTGGCTCGTCATCGTCACTATCAGTTATATTCCCATGAAGGCACATATCTGCTTTCTCACTCTCACTGCTATCGCTTTTATTCCACATGGCTGCAAAACACCGTTTTGATTTCTTTTCAAAATCGCGTTGAAATCGGGGATAATTGGGCTTGATATTACAGGGTTTGTTGCAAGTGATCCCGTGTTCTTCCGAGTTGTGCAGTGCTTTGATTATTCTGCTTTTTAATTTTTTATTTAGAGCTGGATTTCCGTATTTGTGATTCCACCTTTTGAATTTCTTCATTATTAATGCCAGCTCGGCTGCTCCATCATCATTATCCTCATCACAATTGCTATTTACCAATCCTATTAAGCATATTTCTTTAACTGAGTCGGTTGTGGAGGACTTCTCATTGCTGTTGACTGTTGCACCATATATTACAATTAAAGTATTCCAAATTTCCTGTGCATTTTCACAATGAGAGATGAAATTAAAATTATCTTGATTAATATAAGAATATAATATATGCATAGCAAGAGCATTAATCGAGATAATTTTCTTATCTGTTATATCACACCCATTTTCAATAATATTCCAACATTTAATATTAACAGATTTTAAATAAAATTCCATTTTTAATTTCCAATTCAAAAAATCTGTTCCATCGAAAATAGAAGGAATAATATTGGAGCGACCCTCAACAGAAGTATTAATAAAAGAAGCCATTTCAAAAACTCAAAATTTTAAAACAAAAAACAATTTTTAAAACACGAATTTTTAAAACAAAAAAAAATTGATTTTTATATATAAAAAAAATTTAAAACAAAAACGTCTTTTGAACCTCGCTCTGACACCACTTATAGGATCGATTTCACCCTAGAGGGGGGGTGAATATGGTGATGGTATAAATTACAAAAATTAATCGCGGAAGCTTATTAATTAATTTCAATTCAGATCACAGAATAGCAGCACAGATATTGCAGAATATAAATAACAGAACAACACAGAATTTACCCAGCTTCGGCAAAACCCTGCCTACGTGCTGCCCTCAAGGTTTCTACTAGAAATTAGATAGTCCCTCGCTTACACACGTAAACTCGCTATACCCGTTATTGACTAATCTAACACTACGCTCAAAACCCTGCCACAACTCAACTACCGAGTTGCGAATTCTCAAGCTACGCCACGTAGCTTGTCCCCTAGTCACATGACTAGAAAAATAAACGGTTTAAAAAAGGAAAATACAATTAAAAACAATTAAAATGAAATAACCCTAATTTTAAATTTAAAGCCCTTATTAATAAAAATGCCGGCCCCTTTTATCTTCTAGCCCGTCTCTTTTATTATCTTCCTTTGTTTATTTGGAGATGCCAGCCGTTTCCACTTTGAAGTTAAATTAGGGCTTGTCCCTTCGATCCAATTTAGGGCTTTCGAAGCGCCGATAATATATTGATTGATTCGATGATTATTCGCGTGTGCTGTTGATCGATTGTTGCTCACTTCGGCTGCTTCGTTGTTGTTGATGGAGTTCGACTTCGATTCGGTATGTGATTTTCGTTTATGCTATACTGTTATGCTTGATTGAACTCCATAATTGATTGCCTGTGATGATTAGGGTTTATATAGGAGTTAATTTCCTAAAAACTCGTTCGTCTGATTTCTTCAATTTTATGCTATCGGACCTCTGATATTTGTTGAACGATGATGATTTATTTGACTTTGTCAATTGCGTATTATCGTTGCTTGATGGTCACGTTGATGATTCGTGACTTAGTCAATTTGCTTGGCTATCATGGTGTAATATACTCGGCTTGAATTTTTCTCTGACTTGATAAATTTCGTACAACTTGATTTTTGATAATCAACGTTTTGACACGTGACTTGGCCATTATGTCTTTGATGTTTATTATTCTTCTTTGACTTCGATATTTTGTAAATTGGCTTCGGCCACTGTCTGCATTCCTATAGCTTTGTTCAAGTTATCTTGGGCATTGTTGTATCCATTGCAGTCTTGTAATCTTCACTCTGACCATACTGCATTGTTTCGATGTCATTGATTTGTTTAGCCTCGGCATTGACTGGTTTCATGCTAGTTGTCATTTGCAACTGGTCTCTGTGCATTTCTCTGCGTTCATTTGAGTTGTTGATATTTAGTTGCTGTCTCCACTTGCTTGAGTTTCACTGCCATAAGTCGTGCATGTGTGTTGTATTTCATTTGCAGCCTTGACTTTTGTGATATTTGACAGCTCTGGCTCGATGTTGTTACTTTGGTGAAGTGATTTTTGCTGTAGTCTTTGTTTGATTCAGTCCAAGTTGCATTTGTTCCATACTTTAGTTCATCTGTATATTGCTGCAATCTTCATTGAGCTTGTATATGAGTTGTTTCACTGGTGGCCTATGTGCATGCTTCACTGTTCTTTGCATTTGTTTATATGAGCGTGTTCACTGTTGTTTGTACCTGTTGCACTCTGGTCTGTCCACTGCAGTTTATGTCTTGCCACTGACTTGCTGTTTCGACATGAGTCCACTTTGCTTGGCCTTGGTTATATTGATTTTGGCCCATATCTGTTCATCTGCACTTGTGTATATTATTGCTGTTGTCATTGATTTGAATTGTGCATTTGAGGCAGGTTGTGTCCATATTGTATTTGATACTGTTGCACTGCTGTGTTATGTAGTAATCGAGTTTCACTTGCATTTCCGAGTTATTCTGATGCATCCTTCATGTATACCCTTGATAATCATGTGCCACTGCATCACACTGTTGCAAGTGTTTTTGTTGAGCATGATTTGTCATCTCTGGTATTTCATGTTGGCCATGTTGCATTTGTGCATTGCCTTGCTGATTCATTTGTTTATACTCATGTGTTTGGTCTGCAGTTCATGTTGCCTTGATGCAGTTTGATTGTTTTGTAGTTGTTTGTGTCAATTGCATCGAGTTGTAGTTGTACTGTCTTAAACTATCCATTTCACTTACTTGGTTGTTGACACTGTGTACTGGTGGCATTTCTTTGATTTCGAACTTGGACTTATAGTTGAATCTGGACATGTTATGGGCTGGACATTTGATGATGGGGTCTGTACTTGTGTACTTCTGGTATGCTGCAGCTTGCATCTTTGTTGCATTTGAACTGGCTGTTGTCTTTGTTGTTGGGTTGCTGCACATATGAACTTGCATTCATTCGAGTTCAGTTTGCACTTGTTCATCATGTATCTTGTTGTCTTCATGTATAGTTGCCGTCTACATTCATGTTTGGTTGCCACTGAATTTCGATGTTTTTTCCATTCACTTGTGCTGTGCAGTTTTGTGCTTTGAGTTAGTTTCATTGTTGCTTCTGAACTTGGTTCACGTCATGTTGATTTTTGAAATTTCACTTGAGTTGAATCCAGTTTCAAAACTCGGGTTTGACCTTATGCTCGCGTCGTGATTTTCAATGTTATTGCACGTGAGTTGAACCCGGTTTTTCATTTGGGTTTGACCTGTGCTCGCCTGTCCCTGTAAATCAATCAAGTGTATATATATCGACGTGCACGGCCTTGTGGCATATACAGTAATACACTGTGTATGTCACAAGTTGTTCGTGTACGATGAATTCAAATATAAATGATGACGAACAACCCAAATAACTGAGGCAAAAATTATTTTCAAAAACCATTTTATTTTATATTGCAAAAATATTTCTTTTTCAATTTTACTGCGTTAGTCAATATTTTTGCAGATTACTCAGATGCTGGATTTTAACTGGAAGGAAGTTGAAGATAAATACGAGTGTGAGTGATATGTAGTGAGGACATTTGTAAATGTGA
This sequence comes from Allium cepa, assembly GCA_030765085.1. Classification (NCBI taxonomy): domain Eukaryota; kingdom Viridiplantae; phylum Streptophyta; class Magnoliopsida; order Asparagales; family Amaryllidaceae; genus Allium; species Allium cepa. The sequence continues at coordinate 569,645,912 of CM060937.1, read as the reverse complement.
AATGTGATGTAATTGTAATCAAAGTTGTATAGTTATAGTGAGAGCTTGAAATTGTACTATTCAAAGATGTAATAAATATTTATTTGAATAAAATATTCGCTTGAATTCAAATTTCGTGTTATTTATTTTATTCAGCAAATATTTATTTAATCTGTGAAAATAAATAGTATATTATCAAATACATTTAAACGAATGTATATATGTTTATTATCATCAAACAAAAATCATATAAGCGCATATTCAACAGCCATTGGTTTTGATAATTTTTTACCGCTACATTTATCGTTAGCTATGGTAAATTTACTATTACCATACCGATAGCATAGGTATACCGATATAGCAAAATATTGGTTACCAATTGTTTGATATTGGTGTGGTAATGAGAATTTACCGTTATCATAACATCCCTAATTGGAATTGTGGATTCAAATAAGCATGTTATATATAAATATGTTCTCAACTATAATTTTAAATGAGTTTGTGTCAGCATATAAATTGAGAAATGAGAGAGAACCAATCAGAAATGGGATTTAATTTATAATATTTTAAGATTTCTCATAACTATGTGATAAACAGTTGTTTCTGCTAATAGTTCTAGCATGTACTTATTTTAAGATGAGGAAGAGTTTAGTAATAAAAACAATCCTTTTCACTTTTTACAAGTCCACTCCTTTTGTAGTACATGTAGCGTTTCAGATTTGCATGCTTCATTTTGTAGTACATGTATCACTTTTGTCAATTTATGGCACGGTTTACTTCACTTTGTTGGTTTATTGTTTTTGCATGTACAGTGTTATTCTTTAATCACATAGACATCGACTGTAAATGCTTAGAAGCTACACATGGAGCGTTATGTGGAATTACACTAGTAAACCCAAAGCCTTGGATACTATTCTATATGTTGAATTTGTGGAATTCGAGGTTGGCTAATGTTCTTAAGTTTTCGATTCATGAATGACCATTGGATCTTTCCTGTATAAATTTCTTACCTACAAAAATGGGTATGTGTTAGGCCTTTTGTACAACATTAGATCCACGAGACAAATAAAATAATGAATCAGAATTGTGAATGCCGATTTAGTACTTTGATGCAGTTGATTTATTATAATACCTATATGTTATATTATACAAGTTTTGTTTCTTTGGCCTTTGTTAACGGGTTCCTTGCTTATTCTCCCATTGATGTATTTTCCACAAACTCATATATTTTGTTATCTACCTCCGTGTATTCATACGAAGGGATAATGATAGCCTATTAAAAGTTCAATTTGGCATTGTCATTGTAATTTGTCACTAGGTTGCAACTTAAATATAACGTTTCTATATACCACAAAGCTAAGAAAACTGGAAAAGTATATCATCAAAATAACAAATGATCAAATCTTCAAATGTTGATAAAGTTGTATGAATCTTATATCAATAGTTTTTTTAAGTATTTATGAAATGGATGGATGAACTTCTTGCCACCCATGATTCATTAATTTGTAAGTTAATTTGTTAGGTTGTTGTTGATTTATTTATGAAATAGTTTTATTTTAAATAGCTTTGGATTGAAAATTTGTAATAACTCCATTTTAACCAAACTTTTTCAAACCTCTAATAACTTTTTTTTAAAGATTAAAAGAGTAACATAACTTAATTTTAATATGTTATTAGATGGTAGATAATATGACAAAAAAAGAAGACGATAGGAAATGGATGAGAAATAGAAACCAGTGCTTATAATAGAAGGGTGAAACAACGTCAAGTTGCAATATCTATTGTTAGAATTTTGGCGACATCATATGAAGAATTGAAGTGGTCGGAAGTAGCTTGATAAGGGTGAAAAATGCTTCACAAATCAAAACTAGGAGGAGGAAGATATAGCGAAGAAGGTGGAGTGTTGCTGGAGCAACATGTGACCGACGTATGTCAAGATGTCTCAAAGTGACAGACGTTTGAGCTCAGGGTTTTGTAACCTGAGATTTGTGATAGATATCTTCATCTTGTGACAAACGTCTGAGAGCAGTAAAACTTGTTTTTCGAATCTTCTTACGTACATCTATAATCTTAGGACATACGTCTGAGCAGACCTGTGCTGTATATCTTGTTCGGGTCGATTGGAATGATTTATGAAGGCTTCAAAGGGCATTTTGGGAATTTTCTAGGTTTTCTACTCTTCTATATAAGATATTTTTAGGATTCAAAGAAAATAGACTAAGGGTTTTATCCACCATTAACCGAGGTTTAACAAAACCTAGTTTTCTTCAATTCTCTTCTCGACAAATCTATTCTATTTGAATATTAATCATTATAATCAATCTTTTGTACTCTTCTCATTGGTAGTAATAAAGCCTCTTCCACAAAGTGGATGTACACTAACAAGACGTTAGTGTAACAACTATAAATCAGTATGTGATTTATTTTATCGCTATTGTTTTATTTCTTTATTGCTTGTTTGGTGATTGTGATTGTTTTTGGATTGAATTGAAATTTGAATTGAGATATTGGTTGGTTGTTTTTGTATTTCTTACCACAATCTCGTTTTCCGCTGTGTTTTAGGCTTTTGATTTGAGTGGTCTTGAGTTAGAATTTCTACAACATTTGGTATCAGAGCTTTGGAGTTAGTGGGTGGTTGTAGGAATGTCAGAATCGGGTAATACATCAGGTAGTCCATAAATGGTTAGTTCAAATGGTGTAGCGTTGTATGTACGTGAATCGTACGCAGCTTCGGGATCACAATTGGTTATAAACAAGTGGAATGACAATAATGATTTTTAAAAATGGCAATGGAAGATGAAAGTGGTTCTTAGTTGGAATCGAGTGCGCCGGGTGGTGTTTGATACATATTTTCTGCCGACGGACATCTCGGATATTGAGAGAGAGGAAATGGAAGACCGAGCATTCACTATACTTCAACTTGTTATGGGGGAGAATGTTATCTCCGTAGCGGGGAGACTATTACTAAGGGTATATGTCACGATCCAAATTCCAGCGTTCGAAAATCGACATCCGTACTCCACTGTACTTGAATGCCGCAGATTCAAGCGTCAAAATTCGAGTCGTGCCGGAGCTTATAACACATTAAGTAAATAACACAGCGGAAGAAAAGAATAGCATATATCAATATACAACATTTGATACAATAACAGATATAATATGATACAACAGATGATACAATGAATATACATCAGAGATATGATACAAGGTAATAGCAGCGGAAAGAATAACACAGCAGCGGAACAACAACTCTAATATGGTCTTCAAAGAAAGAACTCCGGCAGCGGTAATCTCCATCTCCAAGGCACCAATCCAGAAATAGCTCGAACTCCCAGTAACGATGCACAAAGATAAGCAAATGCAGCCGTGGTCCAAAACTGAACCAACTCCAGAAATCTACTAAGAATCTGACTATCTGAAAACCCAACTCCAGAACTGCCCGTGTGGGAAAATAGTGGGCACCCAGAGTTTAGGAAAGGAACAATAAACTCTAGGTCAGTCGTGGGACTGGTGTGAGCAAACAAAACAATTTTATCTTTTAAAACAAACACAAAGCTTTTAAAGTTTAAATCCGCAATGCTTTTGGAAAATGAAACTACCATAAGGCCTCCTGCCACACACACAATGCAAACACAGAATTGGAGGAGATTTCTCCTTATGATAGTCAAATATGCTTAATACGAGAAAGTTTTCTTTGATATTATTACTATAAGTGCAAAGTGTGGAAAACCATTTCAAAAGTATAATATAAATCCTAGCCAACATACGACCAGTATCGTATGCCTACTATAGCTACCATCTAAACAGTGGGGCGCCACCATAAGTAAATGGCAGGTTCTACAACTAAAACCGTACAAGGCACGTATTGGATGAATGGATTTCCAACAAATGGTCAGGCTAAGGAACTTCCTACTGCCACATGGGATCGCCTCTGGCGGGACGTCCCGAGAAACTAACGTTACGGTTAGATCTCTGCCAACACAAGGCCGGGTTACCTCTGTAACTAGGTAACTACTACACGAATATGTCATCCCCCGGTCCTTTGGGACCTTTATCCGAGGCGCCTCAAAGCAACAACCACACAGTAAATGAGATTGGAGCAACCACATAGGTTAAATACCAGGGCTCCATACCTGATACCACCCTTTACCAGAAGGGAATGACATACCCTAAAGGGAGCGACCCTCATAACCTTGCCGCATCTTTCCTGTTTCGACCATTTCCGGGGAGTGAGGTCCTGATGCAGTCTCGTCCACAAAGCTACGCTTTGGCACAAAGCCATGCTTTGGGTCAACAGATGACCAAAGCAATGATCACAAAGATAAATGATCAAACAAATGATCATATCACAAATGATCAACCAATGATCATCACACAGCAGCACTCAGCATGCCACATTACCAAATTGGGAATATCACTGATAAATATCAACTACATAACCTCTGAGCTCATACGTCTCAGAGAAGGGTGTTAAGCTAAGAGAATAAATTCTCCGCCACCAAGCAGAAATGTATTTGATAGAGATCAGTTTAATATCTCAAAGTGTAATGTCGGACATACAACCATACAAGTCTGTTCCGGGTTCGAACAGAACCGAAGGCACTTCCGAAGAAGCCCTTGCGAATCCGGGTATCCACAATCCCGATCGGACTTTCCATCACTAAGGGAGAACTCTATACCGGAGCAACTCAGTGCAGAGTCAATCGATAGGTTATCCTATCGTTCTCACAAATACCCGGTCTTCACCGCCGGTCTTCAAATGCTATCCATAACGTTGTATCACTATTCGGAATGGGTTATATGACACAAGGTCCTCTCCTGGCTAAACCGAATAATGAGCGCAATATTTAAAAATATATGGATAAGGGATTTCAGTTAAGTCACAACTTATAAAATCCAAAACTTTCTTTCAAATGGTTAAACAATTTACCATTTTTAAATCTTTAAACAAAAAGATTTATTTCACAAAGTTTCACCCAGTTTCACAAAGATCTATTTATAGATTTCAAAACAATTCCCATTTCAATTGGATTAAACCAATTAAATCTTTAAAATTAAAGATTTATAGCTTTCAAAAAACGTTTCCAAAGATTTATCTAAAGTTTGGGAAACTATTTTCATTTTAGACTTGAAAAATCCTTTTAACACAACTTGGAAGTCCATTTCTTATGAGAAAGCAAGTCTAATTTATACAAGTTGAAATCTTGAGTTGAATTTAAATTTCAAAACATCACCTTTAAAATGGTTTAAAACCCATATAACCCATTTGTAAGTTGAATAACTTTTTAAACAATAGTTTCCAAGTCATAGAATTCAATTTCAAATATTGAATTCAAATTTAAATTAATTTATTTAAATTTCAAAACTCAATCAAGTTATTCAAATAACTTTTATTTTTGAAAACTCATTTTCAAGAGTTTTTCAATTCTAGTTCCAAAACTATTTTGGATTCAAAAATTAAATCTTAAAACAATTTCAAAATCCGTGACTTAACTAGTTTCCACGTGCAATCCATATTTGTGTGTGTAATGTGGCCCAGGGGTTCAACACAATAGTGCACAACATCATCATCACAGATTCAATTACTACAATTCGATGTGGGTTTCGGATAACCAAATGGAATCCGACTCCCTGTCGCATCGAAGTTTAAATGCCGTTTTACGGGCAAAAAGGGTTTCACACACATGTAGGAATAAATCACAAATCACAGTCCATCACAAAGCAATCACAGCATCACAACAAAAATATCAACCCAATACAGAACAATTGATGATAGTTAATCATCTCAAATTAGGGTGAATATGATTAAGTGTGTTAACCACACAATTTATTTTTATAAAATTTAAATCAACGATTAATTATTCTTAACTATAAACTGGTTCAATCCTAATTAACTTTATCAACTAGCTTTTCTTAATTTAATTATCTTCATTCATAAAATCCTAAATTTATAATTAAGTAAATCTTAATCTCCAATTAAGTTGAATATGATTAAGTGAATTAACCACACAATTGTTTAATTTACTTTAAATAAATGATTAATTATTCTTATCTATACATTGATTAAATCTTAATTAACTTTATCAATTAATTATTCTTAATTTATTTATCTTAATTTATTTATTATTAATCATTAATTGATCAACTTTTAATTATAAGATAATTAAAAATTTAATCGTTTAAATCTTTATTAAATCCTTATAAAGAGATTTGTTTTTAAGTTGAATTTGAATATTTGTTTTATCCCTCAAATATTTTATCAAGTCAAATTTTTAAATGATTTTATTTTTTCTTTCTAAGTTTTAAAATACTTCATTTATTTCAGACAACTATTTAAAAAAACAAATTTTAAAAAATCATGTTTTCAGAATTTTCAAAACTTGAATCTTTACTGTTTTAAAGCCCGACCCGAGACCTTCCCCGAGTTTCCCCCCGAGACCAACATTGCCCTGCTTCGAGTTCCTATTCGAAACCACCCGAGAGAGAAAATTTTTCACAAATTTGCCTAAGTCCAGAAATCTACTCGATAGAGCTCCAAAACTTCACGATCTCGACTTCGAGTTTTTCGCTCAATTTCCCGTGCCATGCTTCGAGCTTTCCTCACTGCTTCCCCAAACCAGTCCACTGACACAACGATCATCCATGTGCACGTGCACCGCTGGAACTGCCGCCGATGGTCAGAGCCAAGGCCACCAGTAAGTCAACGATCCTCCCCCCAAAACCACACAACCACCCAAACTCGAATAAATTCGAAAACAAAAATTTGGGTCAACACAACCCAACAACTCAGCACACCTCGCCAGAAAATATGGGTCGTCCCGCCTCCACCGATCATCAGAGGCCACGAGGTTTGGTCCACAGCTTCGTCGACACGTGACGCTTCTAATGGCGCCGGAGACGTGAAGTCCGGTCGCCTATCGATGGCGCAGCTCCGTCGTTTCGTACGCGAACCCAAATGGGTTCTTAAACCCTAAATTAAGCTCGAATCCAAAATCTAAACTTTTAAAAATTCAACTTGCATTTTTCTGGTGATCACGAACACCAAATCATGCGGCGACCACGAATTCGAGGCTTATAACTACATAGATCACCAGTATTGCTCAAAAATTCATTTTTCAATCAACTCCCATTTTCCTGAGCAATATGCAATGAAAAAATTTAATTTTTGTTTCTAAAATCATTGCTTTTAAAGGAGATTAAGATAGTGTTATTGAATTTGAAATTCATAAAGTTCGAATTTCTTGAACATTTGAATTTTGGCTGTGTTTCATTGTTTCCAGGAAGAAGAACTATATGCTGTTTAGTTCATTACTGGAATGTAATATAGGTTTAAAACAATATTTCACTTGTTTAAAAATCTTTGTTAGAATAGAGGAAAAAGATTAGAGTTTCCTTTTTGATGTGGTTTAACCTGTAGCACAGAACTTGTATGAAACTGTGACTTCATGGGTTTCAGTGAAAAGAAATTTCAAAACTTGTTTTGGTTTTGTTACTGAAACATGGTGCAAGCTTAAAGCTCAAACTCCAACTTGTTTCATTTTATAAATGCAACAGGAAAGAGAGACAGAGGGAAAGAAAGAATGGAAGGTTTGACATACTATAGTGTTTTCACTGACTATCCTGGATTTCAGTAAACAATTTGATGATTAAATTAGAGGATATATTTAAAACTTGGATATTGAATTCATAAACATAATTTGTTTATATCCTGAGTTTTATCAGTTATTTAATTAAGGGATGCGAATTTTGTTTGTACATTTGGTCTGGAATAAAACAAGAAACAGGGGCAACTTAATTTATATAGGCAGGCTTATATTTCAACTTCAACATTTATTCACAGGAAACCACTATGCAATCACAATCATATGCAAGCTCGTTCACACACATTCATCAATACCAAATTCATGCAAACCAAAATATGTATAAGGTTAAGGGTTTGCTCACTTGGACTTCAGAAGACAGAGAGGAACAGAGGCAGCAGAGAACAAGGAAAGCAGAGAAGAGTTTTTGAGCCCGAACATTTTTTTCTTTTCATTGATTGCTTTGCATTTCTTTTTCTTTTGATTTGTGCAAGTGCTTTGAAACTTTGGATTTCCTTTTGTTAACTGATCAAACACGATTGTTTAAATCTTTGTTTTAATACTGATTAACAGTATTTAGTTCAAATAAAAAAAAATGTTACTTGCCTCAAATTGTTTTTTCCAGATTTTCAACTTGCTTCAGGTTGAATTACACTTGAATGCTTGAAATTTTTTTATCTGCAACTGATTTACAAAGTTGTATAAATCTTTGTTTTCCTACTAGTTAACCACTTTTAAATTCAAATTTGTAAAGAAAGACACTTGCCTTTATTATTTTTTTCCAGAGAATCACTGCCCACTGGAAAAACTGAAGCTCCACTTTTTTTTTTTACTGAACAAATCTGCAAATATTTTCCAAATTTGTTTTTGATGTTAAAACTTGACCTTGCAATCATAATTTACTAACTATAAAGTTAAAATTTACCTGAGATTTGATCTTGCACTTGTTCTTAAACTTGTTATTAAATCTGAAATGATTAGCTCCTGTTGCTTCTTTGTTTTGAATTTAAACTTGCTGTTGAACTTTCTTTTGAATCTGGTTTGAAAAAAATGCAGACAAGATTGATTTGCATTTTGAAGTGAATTACAGGTTGAAGAATTTGTATTTGACTTTGCTCCCAGATCCTTGAGAAGAGAATGCATTTTCTTTTCTGACTTTTCTCTTCTCATCGTTTTCTTTTTCTTGGGTATTCAGAATTTTAGATGCTCAAATCTTTTTACTGTGTTTTTCAGATTTGGCTAAGACTAAATAAATTTGAATTTGGGGAGCTGAAGAGTTTTCTACAAATTTTTAATTCTATTATTTTATCCAATAAAATATCTTGAATGCCATGTGTAAAAATGAAATCATGAGCTTTAGATTTTGTTAATTCTTCTACTCCACCCTCACATGTTGATATTATGAAGCAAAAAGAATTTTATAAATTTTATATTTATAACTTATACACTTTAAAAAAAATGTATATCTTTATTCTTTTGAATGTATACATACATGTTCAATGTTGAAAGAATTTAACTAACATATATATTACAACTTAATAACTTTTTTAAAAAAAAAATGCTACTTACTTTTAAAAACATCTATTTTAAATAAAAATTAAATTTTCAATCTCAACTTGAAATATAAACTCATGTATATGTACTTACATTAAATTTTTGTTCAACATGTTCATGCACTAATATATTTATACAATTTACATTCTTACATTTTTTATTCATTTATTTATTCTTGTACAACTTTTAAAAGTTTTTAATTTCTAGTTTACTTTTTTTTTAATACATTTTATTTTTGAAATCTTATAAATCTCAAATTTCTATTTTGTAATCCATTTATATAAATATACATCTTATTTTCCTAAATCCAATATATATTTTTAAGCTACTTATACTTAAATCTCTTATTAAATTTTCTGTTTATGATCAAAATTATTTATTTATTCTAATTAATTCTCATTTTATTTTCAAAAATAAATTAAATTGCCAATTTAAACTTAATGAATTTCAGGAATGTTACAGATTTCCCCCCTTAAAAGAATTTCGTCCTCGAAATTGCAAAGAAGACGACAAAGAATAGATAATAGATAAAGAAATGATTGACCAGATCCGATCGAAATATTTATTCTGCATTTGGCTTACCAAATCAGAATATCAACAAATAGATACAAGAACGAATTCACTTTACAAGATGTTTGGGTTATCCAAATCTACGAAATATGCCGTAGCATTGGTTAGTTCGAAGGGATAACCAACCATTCGTAGAATATATCGGATCCCAGAGAATAGATAGATGGATTCAATCTTTTATGATTCTCAAACACAAGATATGGATTCCAAATTCAGGTCGGATACTCCAAAATATATATCAATTTGTCCCTCTTCGGACTTCAATCAACATAAGGAATTACAACAGAATTTCAAATTTGGTTTTAATCGAAATTGTTTTATCGATACAAATTATTTAACTTTATATTTTAGTTAACCAATTTATCAAAGTTCAATTTTGCTAAGGTTAAGAACGAAAAGCTGATAGAAATTTAACCACGAGAATACGAATTTGAGACTTATCCACGATTTGTAAGGCCACCATCACACCGAAGCTTCTTCCTCGAGCTGCTACAAAGCAATCAAAAGAATTGGAAAGACGAATCAAAGGAGATTGATAAAGAAAGTTATTTCCGTTGTTGTAGGGCATTGACCACTTGTACTGGTATTTCCCTGTCCCCTATCTCGTTCTCTTCTTGCACTCATACTCACTATCAGTGGATAGTAAGAGAATTTACTGAGGCATTCGATCGGATATCTTAGGGATTACTCATTCTAGGGTTTACTTCACCATATCTCTAATGAGTTACTTAATGTGTTATACTCCTGAGCTAAGGTTTTAACCATCAGCTCTGATACCAAAATGTCACGATCCAAATTCCAGCGTTCGAAAATCGACATCCGTACTCCACTGTACTTGAATGCCGCAGATTCAAGCGTCGAAATTCGAGTCGTGCCGGAGCTTATAACACATTAAGTAAATAACACAGAGGAAGAAAAGAATAGCATATATCAATATACAACATTTGATACAATAACAGATATAATATGATACAACAGATGATACAATGAATATACATCAGAGATATGATACAAGGTAATAGCAGCGGAAAGAATAACACAGCAGCGGAACAACAACTCTAATATGGTCTTCAAAGAAAGAACTCCAGCAGCGGTAATCTCCATCTCCAAGGCACCAATCCAGAAATAGCTCGAACTCCCAGTAACGATGCACAAAGATAAGCAAATGCAGCCGTGGTCCAAAACTGAACCAACTCCAGAAATCTACTAAGAATCTGACTATCTGAAAACCCAACTCCAGAACTGCCCGTGTGGGAAAATAGTGGGCACCCAGAGTTTAGGAAAGGAACAATAAACTCTAGGTCAGTCGTGGGACTGGTGTGAGCAAACAAAACAATTTTATCTTTTAAAACAAACACAAAGCTTTTAAAGTTTAAATCCGCAATGCTTTTGGAAAATGAAACTACCATAAGGCCTCCTGCCACACACACAATGCAAACGCAGAATTAGAGGAGATTTCTCCTTATGATAGTCAAATATGCTTAATACGAGAAAGTTTTCTTTGATATTATTACTATAAGTGCAAAGTGTGGAAAACCATTTCGAAAGTATAATATAAATCCTAGCCAACATACGACCAGTATCGTATGCCTACTATAGCTACCATCTAAACAGTGGGGCGCCACCATAAGTAAATGGCAGGTTCTACAACTAAAACCGTACAAGGCACGTATTGGATGAATGGATTTCCAACAAATGGTCAGGCTAAGGAACTTCCTACTGCCACATGGGATCGCCTCTGGCGGGACGTCCCGAGAAACTAACGTTACGGTTAGATCTCTGCCAACACAAGGCCGGGTTACCTCTGTAACTAGGTAACTACTACACGAATATGTCATCCCCCGGTCCTTTGGGACCTTTATCCGAGGCGCCTCAAAGCAACAACCACACAGTAAATGAGATTGGAGCAACCACATAGGTTAAATACCAGGGCTCCATACCTGATACCACCCTTTACCAGAAGGGAATGACATACCCTAAAGGGAGCGACCCTCATAACCTTGCCGCATCTTTCCTGTTTCGACCATTTCCGGGGAGTGAGGTCCTGATGCAGTCTCGTCCACAAAGCTACGCTTTGGCACAAAGCCATGCTTTGGGTCAACAGATGACCAAAGCAATGATCACAAAGATAAATGATCAAACAAATGATCATATCACAAATGATCAACCAATGATCATCACACAGCAGCACTCAGCATGCCACATTACCAAATTGGGAATATCACTGATAAATATCAACTACATAACCTCTGAGCTCATACATCTCAGAGAAGGGTGTTAAGCTAAGAGAATAAATTCTCCGCCACCAAGCAGAAATGTATTTGATAGAGATCAGTTTAATATCTCAAAGTGTAATGTCGGACATACAACCATACAAGTCTGTTCCGGGTTCGAACAGAACCGAAGGCACTTCCGAAGAAGCCCTTGCGAATCCGGGTATCCACAATCCCGATCAGACTTTCCATCACTAAGGGAGAACTCTATACCGGAGCAACTCAGTGCAGAGTCAATCGATAGGTTATCCTATCGTTCTCACAAATACCCGGTCTTCACCGCCGGTCTTCAAATGCTATCCATAACGTTGTATCACTATTCGGAATGGGTTATATGACACAAGGTCCTCTCCTGGCTAAACCGAATAATGAGCGCAATATTTAAAAATATATGGATAAGGGATTTCAGTTAAGTCACAACTTATAAAATCCAAAACTTTCTTTCAAATGGTTAAACAATTTACCATTTTTAAATCTTTAAACAAAAAGATTTATTTCACAAAGTTTCACCCAGTTTCACAAAGATCTATTTATAGATTTCAAAACAATTCCCATTTCAATTGGATTAAACCAATTAAATCTTTAAAATTAAAGATTTATAGCTTTCAAAAAACGTTTCCAAAGATTTATCTAAAGTTTGGGAAACTATTTTCATTTTAGACTTGAAAAATCCTTTTAACACAACTTGGAAGTCCATTTCTTATGAGAAAGCAAGTCTAATTTATACAAGTTGAAATCTTGAGTTGAATTTAAATTTCAAAACATCACCTTTAAAATGGTTTAAAACCCATATAACCCATTTGTAAGTTGAATAACTTTTTAAACAATAGTTTCCAAGTCATAGAATTCAATTTCAAATATTGAATTCAAATTTAAATTAATTTATTTAAATTTCAAAACTCAATCAAGTTATTCAAATAACTTTTATTTTTGAAAACTCATTTTCAAGAGTTTTTCAATTCTAGTTCCAAAACTATTTTGGATTCAAAAATTAAATCTTAAAACAATTTCAAAATCCGTGACTTAACTAGTTTCCACGTGCAATCCATATTTGTGTGTGTAATGTGGCCCAGGGGTTCAACACAATAGTGCACAACATCATCATCACAGATTCAATTACTACAATTCGATGTGGGTTTCGGATAACCAAATGGAATCCGACTCCCTGTCGCATCGAAGTTTAAATGCCGTTTTACGGGCAAAAAGGGTTTCACACACATGTAGGAATAAATCACAAATCACAGTCCATCACAAAGCAATCACAACATCACAACAAAAATATCAACCCAATACAGAACAATTGATGATAGTTAATCATCTCAAATTAGGGTGAATATGATTAAGTGTGTTAACCACACAATTTATTTTTATAAAATTTAAATCAACGATTAATTATTCTTAACTATAAACTGGTTCAATCCTAATTAACTTTATCAACTAGCTTTTCTTAATTTAATTATCTTCATTCATAAAATCCTAAATTTATAATTAAGTAAATCTTAATCTCCAATTAAGTTGAATATGATTAAGTGAATTAACCACACAATTGTTTAATTTACTTTAAATAAATGATTAATTATTCTTATCTATACATTGATTAAATCTTAATTAACTTTATCAATTAATTATTCTTAATTTATTTATCTTAATTTATTTATTATTAATCATTAATTGATCAACTTTTAATTATAAGATAATTAAAAATTTAATCGTTTAAATCTTTATTAAATCCTTATGAAGAGATTTGTTTTTAAGTTGAATTTGAATATTTGTTTTATCCCTCAAATATTTTATCAAGTCAAATTTTTAAATGATTTTATTTTTTCTTTCTAAGTTTTAAAATACTTCATTTATTTCGGACAACTATTTAAAAAAACAAATTTTAAAAAATCATGTTTTCAGAATTTTCAAAACTTGAATCTTTACTGTTTTAAAGCCCGACCCGAGACCTTCCCCGAGTTTCCCCCCGAGACCAACATTGCCCTGCTTCTAGTTCCTATTCGAAACCACCCGAGAGAGAAAAATTTTCACAAATTTGCCTAAGTCCAGAAATCTACTCGATAGAGCTCCAAAACTTCACGATCTCGACTTCGAGTTTTTCGCTCAATTTCCCGTGCCATGCTTCGAGCTTTCCTCACTGCTTCCCCAAACCAGTCCACTGACACAACGATCATCCATGTGCATGTGCACCGCTGGAACTGCCGCCGATGGTCAGAGCCAAGGCCACCAGTAAGTCAACGATCCTCCCCCCAAATCCACACAACCACCCAAACTCGAATAAATTCGAAAACAAAAATTTGGGTCAACACAACCCAACAACTCAGCACACCTCGCCAGAAAATATGGGTCGTCCCGCCTCCACCGATCATCAGAGGCCACGAGGTTTGGTCCACAGCTTCGTCGACACGTGACGCTTCTAATGGCGCCGGAGACGTGAAGTCCGGTCGCCTATCGATGGCGCAGCTCCGTCGTTTCGTACGCGAACCCAAATGGGTTCTTAAACCCTAAATTAAGCTCGAATCCAAAATCTAAACTTTTAAAAATTCAACTTGCATTTTTCTGGTGATCACGAACACCAAATCATGCGGCGACCACGAATTCGAGGCTTATAACTACATAGATCACCAGTATTGCTCAAAAATTCATTTTTCAATCAACTCCCATTTTCCTGAGCAATATGCAATGAAAAAATTTGATTTTTGTTTCTAAAATCATTGCTTTTAAAGGAGATTAAGATAGTGTTATTGAATTTGAAATTCATAAAGTTCGAATTTCTTGAACATTTGAATTTTGGCTGTGTTTCATTGTTTCCAGGAAGAAGAACTATATGCTGTTTAGTTCATTACTGGAATGTAATATAGGTTTAAAACAATATTTCACTTGTTTAAAAATCTTTGTTAGAATAGAGGAAAAAGATTAGAGTTTCCTTTTTGATGTGGTTTAACATGTAGCACAGAACTTGTATGAAACTGTGACTTCATGGGTTTCAGTGAAAAGAAATATCAAAACTTGTTTTGGTTTTGTTACTGAAACATGGTGCAAGCTTAAAGCTCAAACTCCAACTTGTTTCATTTTATAAATGCAACAGGAAAGAGAGACAGAGGGAAAGAAAGAATGGAAGGTTTGACATACTATAGTGTTTTCACTGACTATCCTGGATTTCAGTAAACAATTTGATGATTAAATTAGAGGATATATTTAAAACTTGGATATTGAATTCATAAACATAATTTGTTTATATCCTGAGTTTTATCAGTTATTTAATTAAGGGATGAGAATTTTGTTTGTACATTTGGTCTGGAATAAAACAAGAAACAGGGGCAACTTAATTTATATAGGCAGGCTTATATTTCAACTTCAACATTTATTCACAGGAAACCACTATGCAATCACAATCATATGCAAGCTCGTTCACACACATTCATCAATACCAAATTCATGCAAACCAAAATATGTATAAGGTTAAAGGTTTGCTCACTTGGACTTCAGAAGACAGAGAGGAACAGAGGCAGCAGAGAACAAGGAAAGCAGAGAAGAGTTTTTGAGCCTGAACATTTTTTTCTTTTCTTTGATTGCTTTGCATTTCTTTTTCTTTTGATTTGTGCAAGTGCTTTGAAACTTTGGATTTCCTTCTGTTAACTGATCAAACACGATTGTTTAAATCTTTGTTTTAATACTGATTAACAGTATTTAGTTCAAATAAAAAAATATGTTACTTGCCTCAAATTGTTTTTTCCAGATTTTCAACTTGCTTCAGGTTGAATTACACTTGAATGCTTGAAATTTTTTTATCTGCAACTGATTTACAAAGTTGTATAAATCTTTGTTTTCCTACTAGTTAACCACTTTTAAATTCAAATTTGTAAAGAAAGACACTTGCCTTTATTATTTTTTTCCAGAGAATCACTGCCCACTGGAAAAACTGAAGCTCCACTTTTTTTTTACTGAACAAATCTGCAAATATTTTCCAAATTTGTTTTTGATGTTAAAACTTGACCTTGCAATCATAATTTACTAACTATAAAGTTAAAATTTACCTGAGATTTGATCTTGCACTTGTTCTTAAACTTGTTATTAAATCTGAAATGATTAGCTCCTGTTGCTTCTTTGTTTTGAATTTAAACTTGCTGTTGAACTTTCTTTTGAATCTGGTTTGAAAAAAATGCAGACAAGATTGATTTGCATTTTGAAGTGAATTACAGGTTGAAGAATTTGTATTTGACTTTGCTCCCAGATTCTTGAGAAGAGAATGCATTTTCTTTTCTGACTTTTCTCTTCTCATCATTTTCTTTTTCTTGGGTATTCAGAATTTTAGATGCTCAAATCTTTTTACTGTGTTTTTCAGATTTGGCTAAGACTAAATAAATTTGAATTTGGGGAGCTGAAGAGTTTTCTACAAATTTTTAATTCTATTATTTTATCCAATAAAATATCTTGAATGCCATGTGTAAAAATGAAATCATGAGCTTTAGATTTTGTTAATTCTTCTACTCCACCCTCACATGTTGATATTATGAAGCAAAAAGAATTTTATAAATTTTATATTTATAACTTATACACTTTAAAAAAAATGTATATCTTTATTCTTTTGAATGTATACATACATGTTCAATGTTGAAAGAATTTAACTAACATATATATTACAACTTAATAACTTTTTCTTAAAAAAAATGCTACTTACTTTTAAAAACATCTATTTTAAATAAAAATTAAATTTTTAATCTCAACTTGAAATATAAACTCATGTATATGTACTTACATTAAATTTTTGTTCAACATGTTCATGCACTAATATATTTATACAATTTACATTCTTACATTTTTTATTCATTTATTTATTCTTGTACAACTTTTAAAAGTTTTTAATTTCTAATTTACTTTTTTTTAATACATTTTATTTTTGAAATCTTATAAATCTCAAATTTCTATTTTGTAATCCATTTATATAAATATACATCTTATTTTCCTAAATCCAATATATATTTTTAAGCTACTTATACTTAAATCTCTTATTAAATTTTCTGTTTATGATCAAAATTATTTATTTATTCTAATTAATTCTCATTTTATTTTCAAAAATAAATTAAATTGCCAATTTAAACTTAATGAATTTCAGGAATGTTACAGTATATGAGACAAATTAGAGCAGTTGTATATAAAGAAGTCACTAACTAATTGTTTGATCTTGTTGCAAGCATTCTTTACCTATAAGATGGAGGGTACTTTGCTAAAGGCGTACTTGAATCTCTTTGATCATTTGCTAATGAAGAAGGCGGTAGATTTGAATATTGAGGAAGAAAAAAAGGCAATGATACTGCTGTGTTCGTTGCCGGACCGTTATACGAGTTTCTCTAATTTGATCTATAGTCGGGATACTTTGACTCTTGAAGTAGTGAGGAGTTGAGTGATCAAATGAAGGAGTTAGGTGATAGAAGTTGTAGTGCTAGTAGTGGTCATAGTTTGTTTGTGGAAAAGGAGAGATATCGGAAGAAAGGGGATCAGGGGCGTTCTAAATCAAGAAAGCCCAAATAGAGAGGGAAATCGAAGGAAAGAAATGACAAGTGCTTTATTTGTAAGAAACCTGATCATTGGAAGAATGAGTGTCCGGACAAGGAGAAGACAAATAAGGAATTAGCATCTTCATCCATGGTGGTGGAGAGTGGAGTTGGTGAGGGAGACATGGATGTTTTGACGTCCATAGCTTCAGATGTTTCGAATGGGTGCTCGATTTGGGGGCATCTTATCATATGGTGCCGAATAAGAATTGCGACAAAGAAGGAAATTCAATTGTTATGGGTAATGGTGTTATTTGCAAGTCGAAGGGCATTGATTCTATGTAAATTCGGATGTTTGACGGAGTGGTTCATACTCTCGCTAACGTACGCTATATAATGAGACTTCGGAAGTTTATATTTTTTAGGCGGCTGGATTCTTTAAAATGTAAGATCATTACTGAGAGTGATAACTTGCAGATTTCGAAGAATGCGCTTGTGGTGATAAAGGATGCTAGGACTCGTTGGAGTTTATTTGCTTCAAGGAGTGACTATAGAAGGTGAAACTTATATGGGTGTTAATAGTTCTCGTGGCTTGTATGCGAGTAGGTTATGTCATTTAAGTTTAGGTCATGTCTTGGAGAAGAGTTTAAATATTCTTCGAAAGAGGGAGATGATCGATGGAAAGTGTTTCAACAAGTTTGAGCTTTGCGAGGAATATGTCATGGGAAAGCAAACTAAAGTATCATTCGGTGAGGGAAAACTTGATTCGATAAATGTTCATGAATATGTGAACACGGATGTTTGGGACAGACATCGGCAGCTTCTTTGGGAGGAGCTTGCTATTATATTTATTTTATTGGTAATTTCTCTCGGAAAGTATGGGTGTATGTAATGAAGGCCAGGTAAGAGGCATTTGCAAAGTTCAAAGCGTGAAAGGATCTTCTTGAGAATGAGAGTGCTAAGTCTTTTAAGTAACTATGTCTGACAATAGCGAAGAGCATGTTTCCAGAGAGTTCTTGGAGTTTTGCAAGCATTATTGTATTCGGAGGCATTTTACTACACTGGAAGATCCGCAGTCAAATGGTGTTGCAGAGAGGATGAACCATGCTTTACTTGAAAAAATTGGATGCTTGAGATTGACATCGGGTTTGTCTAAGGGATTTTAGGCTGAAGCATTGTCAACCGCATTGCATACTGTTAATCAAATTTCGTGCTCGGCTATTGGTAAAAAAATTCCGAAGGAAGTGTAGAAGGGAAAGAGCATTGGCTTGAGTTATCTTTGTGTGTTTGGTAGATCAATTTATGTGCATGATTTGAGAAATGGTAAACTTGAGGCTAGAGCTTTCAAGAGGATTTTTCTTGGTTATACGACGGTATAAAAGGCTATCAGATATGGAATCCGAAAATGAAGAAGGTTGTGAATTCTCGTAATGTTACTTTTGATGAGTCGATTTTGATCAAGGAGAATGAGAGCTCATCATATGTTTCGGATTTGGTTCATGGTGAATCAAAGGAGAAGGAAGTGTTACCATCTTTCGTCCAAGGAGTAGAGTAGTTCGAGATGCTTGTGAGGAGGAAGTGTTTGATCTTACATCACATATTCTACAGGCTGCCTCTAGTAGTGTTGGTGATGTGCATGATTCTAGAAGGAATTCGTTCAAGGTGGAGCTGAAAGGAGTTTGGATGATATTATTGCTACTTGGGTGGGTCGACGTGCTATAAAGCCGCCCGATAGATATGGTGATTGGAACTATCTTAGCTTTTTCGATAATTTGAATTATGTTCTTCATGTAGTCCAAGACGAGCCGAGGGACCTTGATGATGTCATAGATTCGAGTGATAAATTGAATTGGATTTGTGCAATGGAGGAAGAGATGCAATCGTTGATGAAGAATCAAACTTGAGATTTGGTTCCATTTCTGAAGAAAACTGTGCTATAGGGTGCAAATGGATATACAAGGCGAAGGACGATGAAAGATACAAAGCTAGATTAGTGACTAAAGGATTTGCATAAAGGAAGGGTTCGCATTGGTTGTGAGACATACTTCAATTCGAATATTACTTATCATAGTTGTTATTCACAACTTGAAGTTGGAGCAACTTGATGTGAAAACCATCTTCTTGCATGGTGACCTGGATGAAAGCATCTGCATGGAGCAACCGGAAGATTTTGTTTTAGATGGTAAGTCAAATTTGGTTTGCAAGTTAAAGAAATTACATATGGTTTAAAAAACCACCCAGACGATGGTATAAGGGATTTGATCATTTTATGCTTGAAAATGGTTTTAATAAAAGTATCAAGGGTGCTTGTGTTGTTTCGAGAGGTAGAAAAATGATTATTGGATGTATTTACCCTTTTTTGTGGATTTTGGTTTGTCGAAGGTTTGTGCATCGTTGGCTGCATTTTGGTGTTGGGTGGTTCCTGTATGGAGGTCGCAACAGCAGCAATGATGAGGGCAAGAGGAGCAGGTTCATTTTTGATAGAGGACGGAAGGCGTGGGTTTTAGAGTTCGGGCGAGTCGAGTTTGGGTAGAGCGACGCGTTGGCAAAGACTAATTGGAAAATCATTAAGTATTTCTCCGTATCACTAAAATTGTGTACGGCTATGATTGGGTTGCTGCGTTTCACTGTGCACAGTTGATAAGGAGGAAGGAGAAGATTGTTAATTTGGGTTAAGTAAAGTAATTAGTGTTATTTATTTAATTAATTAAATTAAAATATTATAAATCGAATAACTTTTGCATACGAGGTCGGATTCAAACATCGTTTTTTATGGACTTGTAGCGACGACGGCTACACAATGGAGTTAGTTTGGTGGGATTTGAAGCTTGTTTGAGTTTATTATAAAATCGAACGGCCGTTCGGTTTTAGTCCAAATCGAAACGCTTCGGTGGAAATTGGAATCAATGTGAGTTTAACTGACACTCAATTGTACTAATCATATCTATGATGCTATAAATTATTAATGATTGCTTAGATGTTAGTTAAATTGTTTGATTGATTATTTGATTGAATTTTCAATTGAAAAATGCATGACATATTAATTTGATTGTTATGAACTCGTATGATTATATATATGTATTATCTGTAACCATTGTTTTGCAGGGAAAATTTGTAGAGAGACCTAAGAGGTTTCTCAGCAATAATTATATATTTACATCCTTATGATGTTATATTGATGTTTAATTGAAATAAATCTTGATATTCCATTTAAATTGTTTAAATGTCATTATAGCGATGTTCGCTATACTGTCGATTATCGACTTTCATTCCCAAAACCCCATTGTATGTTTTTGAACTCGAACTTATGTTTTCACTAAACAGAATTTTAAAATTTATTAATCATTTTTTATTAATGATAATTTAAAGTAATTAATCATTTTAACTAATGATTTTGAAATTAATTAACCAATTTAATTAATGGTGTTTAAAATTGGTTTATCTTTTGATTTAAATGAGATTGAGTTTAACTAATTATTTAAACTAATGATTATTTGAATTTAATTAATTATTTTAATTAATAATATTTGAAATTAATAATAATTTTGATTAATGATATTTAAAAGTAATCAATCATTTTAATTAATAATATTTGATTTTAATAAATCATCCTTATTTCTAATATTTAAATGTAATTAATTATTTTAATTAATGATTTTTGAAATTCATTAATCTATTTAATGAATGAGATTTGAACTTTAATTAATCATTTTAATAAATGATTGTTTTAAATTTAATTAATAATTTTAACTAAAGATTTTTGAAGTTCATTTAATTATTTTAATTAGTAATGGTATATAGTTAATCAATCATTTTAAAAAATGATGTTTTAATTTATAACTTTAGCTAATGATGTTTGAACTTAATTAATCCGATTAATTAACAATTATTGGAACTTAATTTATTTTAAATTAATGGCATTCAAAAATTATTTAATCATTTTAAGCGATGATGGTTAAGATTAGTCTATCATTCTAATTAATAATTCTTTGGGTTTAATAAACCTTTTTAATTAATGAGATTTAAAGTTAATAAATTGATTTAATAAAAAGTGGTTAAAGTAAATTAACTAATATAATAAAAGTGTTTTAAGTTAATTAACTTATTTAGTGTTTTTAAAGTTAATAAACTTATTTAATAAAGATTTTGAAGTTAATTTACCTATGATATAAAAGTGTTTGGTAATAGTTAACTATTTTATTAGAGATAATGGATTTGTTTATTTAAAAGAGATTACAAATGTGACTGATTATCTTTAGGGATAATTAATATTTTTTTAAATTTAAAGGTATTTATATTGTTTTATTATATTTTGGGATAATAAATATTGTTTTAAAAATAATGGTTTATATATGAGAAAATCCTTTTAAAAGGAATTATTTATATTAAAGCTAAGTGTATATTGTTTGGGGTTTATAGTAAATAATGCTTTAATTACATTTTTTTTCCTTTGTTTACTAAAATTAGTATTATAAAAATTTTCTTTTGAAAGAACCCTTTAAAAGGTATTTCTAAAAGTGTTTTACCAATATTGTAATATGGAAATCAAGCATAAGTTCAGATTTTAAAAAAGTTCAATTCGATTATGAAAAAGTAATTCCGAAAACGATATCGCTTATATGGAAAGGATCCAATCATAGTTTTAACGCTAAACGTTGAGGCTTGGACTTGTTTCTATCTTGAAGGTCAAAAATTCGTCAAGGCAATGCCTAGAGTTAATACTACCTTAACTTGACTGGCTTCATATTCAATCGAGGGATAACACTTGTTTGGAATTGACGAGTAGTATTGGATATATGATATTTAATTTCCATATACGATCATTTTAATTATCCGTAATAGTTGATTTATTAATTATCGAATTCAGCTTTCTTCATGGTGTACCGTCACCTTAAAAACTATTTGCTGCTCTGAGCTTTGTTATCCTTTGTTGGTAATGACTAAACCAAAGCACGTGTTTTTGGAGGCCAAGTTATATGGGGTTGCTCGCGTTAGGATATTTTCACATCCCATCTAGATTTTAGTGTACAATCACCTTAAAACGGTTAAGATTTGGATCTGAACTATTTGGATTCTCGGTAAGGTTTGGCGGGGTCCGGCTTGGAGTTCCCAGGGTTTTCAAGTATATTTCTAGAGGTATACTTCTTTTAAGGGAGATGTACCCTTTTAGTCATTTGTAGGGAATTTTCCTTTCCTTATTTGATTCGAAACTTTGTATCTGTTTTTCTTTAAGTGCAATGGGAAGAGTCAACCTCTCTTCGCAATGTTTAACAATTGGTTTTTATCCATTCTATCAACTTTGGATTTTGCTTGGATTATTTTCATTCTTTCAAGTTTGGTTTTTAATACTATTTATGCCCGTTCTTATTTGGATTTTTCTCCCGATGTTTATCTATAATCTTGCCTTTATGGATGTTATTCTTATGAAGTATAAACCCATTTCGCATTAGTTGTGTGGTTTCATAGAACTTTAATATGTTTTCCATTATTTGAGTTATCTCACGCTGGTATTTCCAGACTGATTCGAGTGTTATTTTACTATAATGCTTGAGTCAGACCAATTATTTTTTTTTAGGTTGACTTTCGTGTTATGGAGATCTTAAAGAGGTGTTGTAGGATCACCTATCGTATTGTTTTATTTTTCATTGTATTATATGAAATCCATATCAACAATTTTAAGGTTAGGATTTTATAACTATTCAACTGATAAGGTTTGTTTTTAACTCTGATGTGTTCTGTATTTAGAGTGGCAGCTTTTATTGTCCTCGCTATATTATGTGCTGTCGATTTCACTCTGAGATTCCTTTTTTTGTTCTATGATCTTTTCTTTTTATTTACCCTAATAATCCGTCCTTTTGTCGATTGGATGCTCGACAATTGAACACAGTGGTGATATTCGATGTCAACTTTCGATGGTCAAAAAGGCGGGTTGTAACATCATATATGTAAATAACATCACACAAAAGCAACCATGTACATGTACAATCAAAAAGTATACCCTACACTTATCATTCAGTTATGAACCATGTCATATATGATGTAACGATCTCGGTTTTGAGTCAAATTTAATTTGATAATTAATATAAAATTTTGTATTAAATTATGAATTAATTTGATTTTTTCCAAATTAAATAAAACATTTGTTTGTTTATTCATATGTATATACGTATATAAATTGAATATAAATAGAATTTTGGTTTGAAATTCAAGATAAATATCTTATTGATAAATTAGATTTGAAGGAAACCATATATTTGAAACTAAAATATAATATATGATTGTTTATTAATGTATGTTTAGAATTAAAATTATTTTCAAGAATGAATAAAATCTTTTAAAGAGTGTGTGTGTGTGTATTCATATCTTTTAAATTAAAATAAGATTCATAAAAGGTTTAATGTTATTTCTTTTGAAATTTCACTTGTATTAAAAGGTTTGTATATTTAAAGAACATCATTAACAAAAAAAATTGAAACTAATATAAAATTAAAAATATAAAAACATAAGAATATATATATATATATATATTTGATTTTAACAAATGTTAATATGAATTTAAAAACATATGAATAAATATAGTTTGTATATATAAAAATATAAAAGTAAAAACAAAATACATATGTAAATATTTTCTAAAAAGCTATTTAAAGAATTAAATTCAAATATATACATATTATATATTTATTTATTAATGTTTAATTAAAAATCATATTCTTTACAGTTAAAAATATATATGTAAAAGGAAATAAATTTATTTAAATTGAAAATATGATATAAAAAATTTATTTATAATATAATACATATGTTAAGTTATAAAACATAAGAGATAAAGTAGTTCACAAATTATAAAATGAACGGTTTAAAACACAATTTATAAATTAATTTAAATAAGGACTTAAAGTTAAAATTGCTTGTATTTACAAGTGTAGAAAAATTAATATTATATATTCACAAGTGTAACATGAATTTACAAGTGTAAATAAATTATCATGAAAACATACATATGGCATTATTATTATTTTAAATTTTTTATGAAATAGATAAAATAGAAATTAAAGTTATATATATCATAAACTTCTTCTTCTCTCATTTGGTTCAAAACTAAAGAAAAGCAAATGCAAAAACCTGAAAATAAACTCAAAATAAAATCAAACTCAAAAAATAATAATCAAAGATCAGATTCAAAATCAAACTTGAAACAAAGCATTCCAGTTCAAGAACAAAATTAAAACCTATTTCAAGCTAAGGCTAAGCAAATTCAAGGACTAAGCAAGTTTCAAGATCATTTCAACAAATCAAAGTACAGATCAGATCAAACTCAGGAAATCTGAAATTACAAATCTGAGACAAATTTCAACTCAACCAAATTTCAATTGAGCAAGCTAACGAGGCAAAGATCAAGCAAGATAACAATACAAAATCAAAGCTTGTAGATATTCAAATTCAAATTACATTTTCAGGCTCAAGTTTTACCTGTTCTTCAATTCCAGGTCCTCTGTCTTTCATTACCAGGTGAGCAAACACACTTATATTTTGCTGCTATGTTGGATACTTGATGTATGATATAAGAATTGCTTGATTTGTTGCCTGCATGCGGGTATATGGATGTAAATATGTATGTGCATGCAGGCAAAAACATGCCTCTGTTTATCCATGATAGGTTTGATAAATCTGTTCAAAAATTCATACAACCCAAAAGGAATCAATATTAGGCTTTAATATCTATATAAAATTTGTTTTTTCTTGTAAAATTCAAATTTTAAAAATAGTCTCAGGCATTTATATTAAGCAACTATATTTAAAATAAGAAATCATAGTGAAAATCATATATATGTCAAAATTTGATCATCATAAATTCGTGTTTGAATTTCATAACCATATTCGAATTAGAAAATGATGAATTTAGATAAAGGTTTCAAAAATTTTAGTTAAGTAAATCATGTGAATTATTGGGTTGAACATAAAATACATTTTTGTCGAACTTCGGCGATCGATATAAAGTTGAGTTTCGAGCTTGATGTCAGTAGAAGTTCATGTCATGGAGTTTACAGGAAAAATGATCGCTGACTTTTTCACATGATCATGGAGGTTGATCGATGAGGTTATAGGATTTAAGGGCATATTTTTTGCCAGCGTCGTTCTCGAATTAATTTCATTGTCAATGGTGGATCGGGGTGGATAGGACTCAGGGGAAACAGAGCTTAGGGTTCTAGCGAAGGTGTGTGTTCATCGGCGTTGACTCTGGTAGACTAGATCGACGGGGCAAGGGGGAATTTCATCGGAAGGGTTGGGTTCGAGGAGGAATCAATTAGCTCGATCTCGATTTTCAGATGGATTTGTAAAACTGGGTGGACGGGTGAGTCAGGGTGATCATCGGTGATGTATTGGCAATGGCGAGGTCGATCAGAGTAGTTTCGATCATCGGTGCATGTGCACGTGAGTGTTCGTGTATCTGGGAAGTTTAGGGATTAGAGAAGAAAGTGTAGTCTCGAGTTTGCTCTCGTGAAAATGGGGTGGTGGCTCGGGTTTGTGACCGAGTCATTCACGTGATAACAATTTTTATTTTTATTCTAAATCATAACAAATTTCAAGTTTTAAAACTGAAACAAAATCAAAGAAAAAAAATTCGGGGATTTTAGTGTTTGGCTCGAGTGTTTTAGCTTTGGGCCTAGGTACTTATAATGATAATTTTTAAAATTTAAATGAATCAAGTTTTTTTAAGGTTTGTGTAAATAAATAAGTTTTCAAAAGATTATAAATTAGATTTTCCAAAATAAGATTATTAATAAAGTTTTATACAAGTTTCCAAAGACTAAATTTTAAAGATAAATTGTTTTAAAATTGTTTTGGTTATAAAATTTTATACTAGGTTAATTCTGTGATTAGTTCCTAAATGTTTTTCAAACAAAGTTTAATAACGTAACTAATTAATAGTTAATTACTTAATGAATAATTTATCAATATGATGGATCATTAATGAAAGTAATTAAAGAATAATTACTTAATATAGTTAATTAAGGATAAATCACCTAATGAAATTTAAATTAAGTATAATTACTTAATTATTAAAGTACAATTACTTAGAGAAAGTAATCAAGAATAATTACTTAATTAAAGGATTATTACTTAATGTAGTTAATTAAAGTAATTGATTAAAGTATAATTAATTAATTAATACTTAAGGTTAATTACTTGGTAATAAAAGGTTAATTAATTAGTATAATAAATCAAGGTGATAAATAAATGGATAATTTGTTAATGTGATTAATTAAAAGATAATTAATCAATAAGGTTAATTAATTATTTGAGGATAACTAATTTATGTAAGTAATTAAGGGATAATTAATTACTTAAGTATAATTACTTAGTTAAAAGTAATTAATTAATGATTAAAGTTGATTAATCAAGTGACTAAAGGATAATTGCTCAATGTAATTAATTTATGATTTATTAAAATGAGTGATTAGGGATAATCACTTATTGTAATTAATTAAGGATAATTAATTAAATGGTAATTAATTAAGGGTTAATTAGTTATCGTAATTAATTAAGGATAATTAATTTAAAGGATAATTAAATAATTAAAGGTTAATTATTTAATGATTAAAGGTTGATTTATTTATTAATTAAGGTTAATTAATTAATAAGTAAAGGTTGATTAATTTATTATTAAAGGTTAATTAATAAATAATTAAAGGATAATCAATTAAAATGGTTTGTAATCAGTTAATGTTAGTTAACCAGGATTAGTAATTTATTCATAAGTAATTAATCTAATTTAAATTTATCAGATGATTAATTGATTTTACTTATGGGTGTTTGGATTGTATTGAATGCTTTGAATTGTTTGATATCCCTGATATGCGATGTTCTATGATTTGATTGAGCTATGAACTGCGATTTATTTATCTATGATGAATTTACATATTTCTTTATTTGTGAATGAAAGATAAGTGTTATAAGATTATACCGCTTATCAATATTGTTGTGTTTGAATTGATGATGATTGTGATATTGTATTGTTGTGTGTAAAACCCTTGAACCACACCATACACACACAAATATGGATTTCACGGGAAATCGGTTAAGTCACAGATATTTTGAATGTAATATTATTTTATTCAAAATGGTTTTAAAGGATGAGTTTTAAATCCAAAATGTTTTGGAAATTAAATTGGGTTGAATATGAAAAGATTTTGAAAAGGAAGTTTTGAATTTGAAATTTAGTTTAAATGTAATATGTCTTGTTTAAGTTTTGAAATTATTTTGGAAACTATGATTTGAAAGTGGTGATACAAGTCATAATACAAATATATATATATATATATATATATATATATATATATATATATATATATATATATATATATATGAAATTTAAACCATTTTTGAAGTAATTTAAAAGTATTATTTTGGGAATTTAAATTTAACCCAAGTTCATATTTTGAAAGGCTTTAATTTGGGGAAATGAAATCGGATTTTTCTGAAACGAGAACTCTTTGTTTTCAAATGATAATGGCTTTGATATGACGAAGGAAATTCCAGTTTTTGTTGAAAGGATTTCAAATTTGAAATTGAAATAGTTTTGAAAGCTATGAATGAATCTTTGTGAAATATTTGGTGAGCTTTGTTTTCAAACAAAAGAGGACCCTAAAGATAGATCTTTTGTTTAAATATTATGAATGAATCTTTGTAAAAGATTTGGTGAATCTTGTTTTTAAATTGAATGGATTTTAAAGGTGTATCTTTTTGTTTAAAAGATTAAAAGAGGAAAATTATTTTAGACCATTTGAAGAAAGTTTTTGGGTAATAAGTTGTGACTTAACTAAGATCCCAATATATCCATATGGTTTTAAAATTACGTGCTCATTATTTGGTTTAGCCGGGAGAGGACTTTATGTCATAAAACCCATTCCGAATAATGATACGACGAAATGGATAGCATTGGAAGACCGGCGGTGAAGACCGGGTATTTTTGAGAACGAAAGGATTACCTGTCGAATGTCTCTGCACTGTGTCGCTCCGGTATAGAGATCTCCATATGTGATGGGGAGTCCGGTCGGGATTGTGAATACCCGGATTGCAAGGTCTTCTTTTGAAGTGCCTTCGGTTCTGTTCGAAGCCAGAATAGACTTGTATGGAATTATATCTGACGTTACACTTTAGATATAAAGCTGGTTTCTATCAAATACATTTCTGTTTGGTGGTGGTGAATTTAGTTTCTTAGCTTAACACCCTTCTCTGAGACGTATGAGCTTAGAGGTTATATAGTCCATGGTTAGTAGTGATACATTCCCAATTTGGTAATGTGGCATGCTAAGTGCTGTTGATCATTTGTTGATCAAAGCATAGCTTTTATGAAAAGCGTAGCTTTGTGGACGAGACATCGTCGAATCTCACACACCAAAACTGGTCGAAACAGGAAGAATGCGGCACGATTATGAAGGTCGTGCCCTTTAGGGTATGTCCATTTCCTTTTGGATAAAAGTGGTATCAAGGTATGGAGCCCAGATACAGAAATTATATGGTTACTGCAAATTTTTGCTTTGTGGTTGTTGGTGTTGAGAGCTCTCGGATAAAGGTCGGTGGCGACTGGGGGATTGCATTACTCGTGACAGTTAGCTACCTAGTTACAGTGGTAACCCGGTCTTGTGTTGGAAAAGAGCTGGTTAAGTTCTCGAGGTGTCCCACCAGAGCCATACCTATGTGGCATAGGATGTTCCTTAGCCTGACTATTTATTGAAAATCCAAAGAAATAATACGCGCCCTATACGGTTTTAGTTGTATAACCTGGCATGGAATGTGGCGGTAACCTGCTATTGAACATGGTAGCTATAGTAGGCATACTACGAAATGTGTATGTTGGATAAGATTAATATTATACTTTCGAAATGTTTTCTACACTATGCACTAATAATAATATCAAACAGATTTTGCGTATCAAGCATGTTTGACTATCATAAGGAGAAATCTCCTCTAATTGTGTGTTTGCATTGTGTGTGTGGCTGGTGGCCTTATGGTAGTTTCATTTTCTAAAAAGCATTGCGGATTTCTTTTTAAATTCCTTTTGGTTTGTTTTCTTTGTTTAAATAAACTGTTTTTGTTTGCTTGCACCAGTCTCATGACTGACCTATAGTTTATTGTTCCCCTCCTAAACTTTGGGTACCCACAATTTTCCAGACGGGCAACCCAGAGTCAGATTTTCAGATAATTAGCTAGTTGATGTAGACTTGGTAGCCTTCAGTCTTTGGCAATCTTCGGAATCTATGGTTTGGAAGTCGCATTTGGATCGAGTTTGCTTCACTTCAGCATTGATGGTGGTTCGAGTTCATGGATTGGAGTCTTTGATGCTTTTGCATTAATGTTATCTTCCCGCTGCTGATGTTATCTCTTCTACTGTTGCTATTATTCTTCCTTGTTATCTTGTATCTTTGATATTGATAGTCATTTTTATCAATGTGTTGTATTAACTATTGTATATCAATAAAATCATTCATTTATTTTTCCGCTGAGTTGTTACACTTAATGTGTTATAAGCTCCAACGAACCAGATTCGACGTTTGAATCTGCGGCATTTGAATACGGGTGATGTATTTAGGTGTCGATTTTCGAAGAGTCAGGGTCATTAAAATTGGTATCAGAGCTGAAGGTTGAGTAAGAACTTTAGATCAAGAGTATAACACATTAGGTGACTCATTAGAGATAAGGTTCTATATGCCCTAGAATGAGTATATCCCTAAGATATTTTGTCTGTATGCCTAAGTAAATTCTCTTACTATTCACTGATAGTAAGTGTGAGTGCAAGAAGAGGACGAGGTAGGGGACGGGGGAGTACCACTATAAATGGTCGATAACCTACAACAACAAAGGAAAAACCTTTTTCTACCAATCTCTTTTGAGCATCATCCGATATCAATTTTTGGATGGCTTCGTGGCAGCTACAAGAAGAAGTTTTGGTATAATGTGGCCCTGCGAATCTTTATAGAAAAGTCCATGTTCATACTCTTTTCACCAATTTTCTATCAGCTTTTCGATTTTTAACATTAATAAATTTGAAATTTTATTTGAGATAAATTGGTAAAAACAATATGAAGTTAAATTGAATTATATCCGTTTTTCTGTTCTTTGGGGTCTCAATACTACGAACGGTTAGTTGTCCCTTCAAACTGACAAATGCCTTGCATATTTCGTAGACCGGATGACCCGAGTCTTTTGTAAATTATTGAATGAGTTCGTTCTCATATTTATTGATGATATTCTGATTTGGTAAGCCAAATGAAGAATAAATATTCAGCTTAATCAGGAAAGCTATATCTTTGTATATTTATTTGTTCTTTGGTTGTTCCCCTGTGTAGCGAATTTCGGGGATGAAATTTTCATAAGGGGGAATCTGTAACGATCCCGATTTTGAGTCAAATTTAATTAGATAATTAATATCAAATTTTGGATTAAAGTGTGAATTAATTTGAATTTTTCCAAATTAAATAAAACATTTTTTTGTTCATTCATATATATATGTATGTATATGTATATAAATTGAATATCAATAGAATATTTGTTTGAAATTCAAGATAAATAGCTTATTGATAAATTAGATTTAAAGAAAACTTTATATTTAAAACTAAAATATAATATATGATTGTTAATTGATATATGATTAGAATTAAAATCATTTCAAGAATGAATAAAAGCTTTAAAAGTGTGTATATATATGTATATACTCATATCTTTTAAAATTAAATAAGACTTATAAAAGGTTTAATGTTATTTCTTTCGAAATTTCGCTTGTATTAAAAAGTTTGTATATTTAAAGAACATCATTAACAAAAATTTTGAAACTGATTTAAATTAAAAATATAAAAACATAAGAATATATATATATATATATATAAATATTTGATTTTAACAAATGTTAATATGAATTTAAAAACATATAAATAAATATACTTTGTATATATGAAAATATAAAAGTAAAAACATAATACATATGTAAATATTTTCTAAAAAGCTATTTAAAGAATTAAATTCAAATATGTACATATTATATTTTTTTTATTAATGTTTAATTAAAAATCATATTCTTTACAGTCATAAATATATATGTAAAAGGAAATAGATTTATTTAAATTGAAAATATGGTATAAAAAATTTATTTATAATATAATACATATGTTAAGTGATGCAGCTCAGAACAGAGAAGAAACGCAACCAAAAACTCTACCAGAGATGAGTCGTACACGACACATGGAGAGGGTAAGTCGTTCACGAATTAGGAGGGTAGAATTAAGTCGTTTCCGACCTAATGAATCACATGATAACAAGTTACGAGTTAACAACACTTTAAGCTGTGTAAAGGAATCGGATTTGAGTCGTATACGAGTTAATGAAGAGGACATGAGTCGTTTGCGACTTAACAAAGCTCAGGGGAAGATGTTCCGACCTAACGACACTGCCATAAGTCGTCTACGACTTACCATGAAGCAAGGGAAAGCTCCATATATTGAAGGCCTTGAGTCGGAGGACGTTGAGACGACAAGGAGTTAAGTCAGCTGGGTGATTGAGTCGGATGAGTCGTGTTGTAATGTGTCGCTTGTACCGATGAGTCGTGTACTGTTGGTATGTTCTTTAAGTCGCTGTTGAATGATGTTAGGTCGTTCACGACCTATAATTGAGTCTGTACATGTTTTGAGTCGTTTGTTATGATAAGTCGTGAGTCATGGTAGCTGATGAGTCGTGCAGTTTGTTAAGTCGCTGGGTTTTAAGCTGTGTGTTTTGAGTCGTGAGTCATAGGTCGTTGCCGACCCAGGATGAGTCGTAAGTCGTATACGACTTAAGGGGGCCGGTTGTAACAAGCTATAAATAGGGCGTGTGTTGTACATTTTTGGTTGTTGATTTTGAAATAAAATTTCTTGTTGATTGCTTTGTGCTTTCTTCCCAATTGGTAGTTGAGTGTAATCTCCTATCTCCACTTACGTCATTCGAGTGCGCTCGAATCCACGTTTGTTGAAGCCGATTCACGGAATCTAGTGCGCTAGATCAACGCACGAAGAATCGTAGATCTTTGAACACGGTATAGTGCGCTATCAACGTGTTTGAGATAGCTAGAATTCGGTATCTCCGGATCAACGAATTTGGGCATTTCGGTATCTTCATTCCATCGATCGCTACTTTCACCGATTGAAGTTTGTTTTGATTAATCCGCTGCGTCATTATTGGTATCAGAGCCATACTTAGCCAATCATAGCTAAGTCGATTCTTGGAGCCAAGTATTTGAAGTTGAAGTTTGAAGTTGGAGTTCTTTGTGTTCTTATTGAAGTTACAACAAGAGGGAGAACTTTCGATCCATTCTATTTTGGATCAAAGTGTTGAAAGTGTTTGAAATCGAAGTTAGGCCGTGTATACTTGTGAAGTAGCCGAGCCTAGTGAAGGGTCTTGAAGCTTAAGCCGTGACTTGTTATTTGTGAATTGTTGAATTTGTGAAGTTTTCCAATCATGCCACCAAGGAGAGCTAATCGTCATCAAAACGTTGAAGCTTTGTATCGTAGAGAAGAAGCCGAGCTTATGGAACAACGTATTAATGAGAAGTTTGATGAAGGCATTGGAAAATTGGAGAAATTGATGAATGATTTGAATCAAAGGAGGAGATCACCAAACTCGAACCATGGAGGAAACCGAGTTTCGCCATCGGTTACGGAAGCGAGGAGGGTATCACCACATTCTTGTAGAGATAGAAGAGAAACATCAATTTCATCACGAAGAGATCATCATGACTATGCACATGACGAGAGAAGGAGTCAACGTGAATTTGACAATGAAGCATATAGAGATGAAGAGAGACATAGTCGAAGAAGCATGCATGAGCGAAGGGATGATAATGATCGAGATCGATGTAGGCGTACTTTTGATTTTGTTGAAGAGGGTGATAGAGCTAGTATTCATTATCGAGATCGAGACCAAGTTCGAAATTCTTATCGGGATGTTGAAGATGATCGTCGTTGGGAATCGGGGATGAAGACGGAAATTCCAGAATTTAAAGGAGGGATGGTAGCAGAAGAATTTCTTGATTGGTTATCTAATGTGGAAGAGATTTTTGATTTTAAGGAGGTTCCTGAGCATAGGAGAGTGAAGTTGGTTGCTACTAGGTTGAGGGGGAGAGCTTTGGCGTGGTGGCAGCAAACTAAACTTACCAGGGAACGAATGGGGAAGTCAAAGATAGAATCTTGGGATAAGATGAAGAAGTTGATGAGATCTACTTTCTTACCTTATAATTACCAATCACTTATGTACCAAAGGTTGCAGAATCTAAGGCAAGGGACGAAATCTGTTAGTGATTATGCTGATGAATTTTACCAACTCATTGCCAGGAATGATATTATGGAAACGGAAGAACAGCTAACTGCTAGATTCATTGGGGGATTGAGAATGCAGATCCAGGATATGGTTAATATGTTCGATCCTAGATCAGTTGCAGAGGCACATCAGAAAGCGTTAGCTTGGGAGAAGCAAGGAAGGCGTGGAGGTGGTGTGTTTACTAATTCCAATAATCAAGCGAAGGGTGTTAGTGGAAGTTCTAGTGTTCCTAAACCTGTTACAAAGCCAGTGATAAAGGAGGCTGAGAAGGCGAAGGTTAGCAGTGGTTTCAAATGTTATAATTGTCAGGAGTTGGGTCATAAAAGCAATGAATGTCCGAAGCCAAAGAAGAGAGCAATGGTTGCAGAAGTGGAGGAGGATGATGGTGAGGAGGCAGAATGTTCAATTGCACCTTATGTTGAGGAGGAAGAAGAATTATCTGGGGATGAAGGTTGTAATCTTATGATGAGGAGGTCATGTCTTACACCAAAGCAAGAGGAGGATTGTAGTTGGTTGAGGAGTAACATATTTCAGTCGACATGCACTATTCTGGGAAAAGTTTGCAAGTTCGTTATTGATGCTGGAAGTTGCGATAATATTATTTCTACCGAGGCCGTGAAGAAGTTGAACTTGAAAACTGAGAAACATCCTAAACCGTACAAGTTAGCATGGTTAAGGAAGGGTGGTGAAGTGAAGGTGTGTCGAAGGGCTTGTGTTAATTTTTCTATTGGGAAGAAGTACAAAGATGAAATTTGGTGTGACGTTGTAGACATGGACGTATGTCATCTGTTGTTGGGCAGACCGTGGCAGTTTGATAGATCAGTTCAACATGATGGTCGTGCCAATAGCTACAGTTTCATGTTCGAAGGTACTAAAATCACTTTAGTTCCCAAGAAACAACAACAGAAAGAAAGCAAACTTGAGGAGATTGAGGAATTGAAAACTCTGTTGACTTTGAAGGAGTTTGTTAAGGAGGTTGAAGAGGAGCCTGAAGTCTATTTGTTGATTGGGCGAGAGAGCAGTGAAGAGGTTGAAATTCCTGAAGAAGCAAAGCCAGTTTTGAAAGAATTTGAAGATGTATTTCCAGAAGAGTTGCCTAAGGAATTACCGCCATTGAGAGACATTCAACATCAAATTGATCTTGTTCCGGGAGCAGTGTTACCACATAGACCACATTACCGAATGAGTCTGAAGGAACACGAAGAGTTACGAAGGCAGGTGGAAGAGTTGTTGGAACAGGGACGTGTTCAGGAAAGCTTGAGTCCTTGTGCAGTGCCAGCATTGTTGGTGCCAAAGAAGGATGGAACATGGAGGATGTGCACAGATAGTAGAGCTTTGAACAAGATTACTGTTCGTTACAGATTTCCTATGCCGAGGTTGGATGATTTGTTAGACCAGTTGAGTGGGGCAACTATCTTTTCGAAGATTGATTTGAAGAGTGGTTATCACCAGATTCGAATTAGACCAGGAGACGAATGGAAGACAACTTTCAAGACAAGAGAGGGGTTATACGAATGGTTGGTTATGCCATTTGGTTTGTCAAATGCACCTAGTACATTCATGCGGGTGATGAATCAAATCTTTAGACCATTCATTGGGAAGTTCGTGGTGGTTTATTTCGATGATATTCTGATTTATAGCAGGAGTACAGAGGAGCATGTTCTACATTTGAGGAAAGCGTTGATTATTCTTCATGAGGAACAATTTTATGCAGCCACGAAGAAATGTGTGTTCATGACGAGAAGTGTGTTATTTTTGGGATATGTTGTATCTGAGAAGGGAATCCAAGTGGACCAGAGTAAAGTTGAAGCTATTAGAAATTGGCCACAACCGAGAACTATCACTGAAGTTAGAAGTTTTCATGGATTGGCATCATTCTACCGAAGGTTCATTCCCCACTTCAGTAGTGTGATGGCACCAGTTACCGATTGCATGAAAGGAAAACAGTTTGTATGGTCAGAGGAAGCGAGAGCTGCTTTTGAACGAATTAAAGAACTGTTGACGACAGCACCAATTCTTGTTCTACCTAATTTTCAGTTGTTGTTTGAGCTACATACTGATGCATCAAAGGTGGGGATTGGAGGGGTGTTGAGTCAGCAGGGGAGACCTATTGCATATTTCAGTGAGAAGTTGTCAGGGGCAAAGATGAGATACAGTACATATGACGTTGAATTCTATGCTGTTGTGCAAACGATTAAACATTGGACACATTATCTATTTCAGAAGGAGTTTGTTCTGTACACTGATCATGAGGCATTGAAGCATTTGCAGGGGCAGGACAAGATTTAAGCGCGACATGCGTCATGGATCGCGTATTTACAGCAGTTTACCTTTGTTGTTAAGCACAAATCTGGGGTGACGAATCGGGTAGCTGATGCTTTGAGTAGAAGGAGTCATTTGTTAACAACATTGAAGGTTGAAGTGACGGGGTTTGAATTACTGCCAGAAATGATTGAAGAAGATCCTTACTTTGCAAAGTTTGTTGAGAAAGTTAAGGATGGAAGTTCGGATGAATTTGTGATGGTTGATGGATTCTTGTTCAAAGGAAATCAATTATGCATTCCAGACTGTAGTTTGAGAATGAAGATTGTAAAAGAGTTGCATGAAGAAGGGCATGTGGGCCGTGATCGTACTTTGCAGTTGATTTCACAATCTTATTTTTGGCCGTCGATGAGAAAAGAAGTTGAAAGATTTGTGGAGAGATGCCATATTTGCCAGGTTTCAAAGGGAACAGCGACAAATGCAGGATTGTATATGCCATTACCTGTGTCGTCTAAGCCATGGGTTGATATCAGCATGGATTTCGTTTTGGGTTTGCCTAGAACTCAAAGGGGAAATGATTCTATATTTGTTGTGGTTGACAGATTTTCTAAAATGTCACATTTTATTGCTTGCAAGAAGACGGCGGATGCTGTTCGTGTTGCTCAGTTATTTTTCAAGGAGGTCTATCGACTTCATGGACTGCCAGAATCTATTGTGTCAGATAGGGATACTCGTTTTCTGAGTCACTTTTGGTTAAGTTTGTGGAAGATGGTGGGAACAAAGCTGAAGTTTAGTAGCGCTTATCATCCGCAAACTGATGGACAGACAGAAGTTGTAAACAGGTCATTGGGAAATTTGTTACGATGTCTTGTACAGGATAATTTTAGAAGTTGGGACATGAAGTTATGCCAAGCAGAATTTGCTCATAATCATGCCAAGAATCGCAGTACGGGTTTCAGTCCATTTCAGATTGTATATTCAAATTTACCAAGGGGGCCATTGGATTTAGCAGTAGTACCACAACCGAAGGTGACAGTTAAACGAGCTGCTGATTTTGTGGGTGAGCTAACCGAATGTCATAAGATCGTTCAGAAACGATTGGTGCAGACAAATGAGAAGTATAAGCGAACTGCTGATTCGAAGCGACGAAATGTTGAATTTAACGAAGGAGATTTGGTGTATGCTGTGTTAACCAAAGATCGTTTTCCAGTAGGCGCTTATAACAAGTTGAAAGCCAGAAAAATTGGTCCTGTAGAAGTTGTGAAACGGATCAATGAGAATGTTTATAAGTTGAAGCTGCCGGAGGATGTATACACTTCTGACGTATTCAATGTTAAGCATCTCGTGCCATATTATGGAGATGGACAATCTGATAGGGAAGAATTTACAAATTCGAGGACGAATTTTTCTCAACCAGGGGAGAATGATGCAGCTCAGAACAGAGAAGAAACGCAACCAAAAACTCTACCAGAGATGAGTCGTACACGACACATGGAGAGGGTAAGTCGTTCACGAATTAGGAGGGTAGAATTAAGTCGTTTCCGACCTAATGAATCACATGATAACAAGTTACGAGTTAACAACACTTTAAGCTGTGTAAAGGAAGCGGATTTGAGTCGTATACGAGTTAATGAAGAGGACATGAGTCGTTTGCGACTTAACAAAGCTCAGGGGAAGATGTTCCGACCTAACAACACTGCCATAAGTCGTCTACGACTTACCATGAAGCAAGGGAAAGCTCCATATATTGAAGGCCTTGAGTCGGAGGACGTTGAGACGACAAGGAGTTAAGTCAGCTGGGTGATTGAGTCGGATGAGTCGTGTTGTAATGTGTCGCTTGTACCGATGAGTCGTGTACTGTTGGTATGTTCTTTAAGTCGCTGTTGAATGATGTTAGGTCGTTCACGACCTATAATTGAGTCTGTACATGTTTTGAGTCGTTTGTTATGATAAGTCGTGAGTCATGGTAGCTGATGAGTCATGCAGTTTGTTAAGTCGCTGGGTTTTAAGCTGTGTGTTTTGAGTCGTGAGTCATAGGTCGTTGCCGACCCAGGATGAGTCGTAAGTCGTATACGACTTAAGGGGGCCGGTTGTAACAAGCTATAAATAGGGCGTGTGTTGTACATTTTTGGTTGTTGATTTTGAAATAAAATTTCTTGTTGATTGCTTTGTGCTTTCTTCCCAATTGGTAGTTGAGTGTAATCTCCTATCTCCACTTACGTCATTCGAGTGCGCTCGAATCCACGTTTGTTGAAGCCGATTCACGGAATCTAGTGCGCTAGATCAACGTACGAAGAATCGTAGATCTTTGAACACGGTGTAGTGCGCTATCAACGTGTTTGAGATAGCTAGAATTCGGTATCTCCGGATCAACGAATTTGGGCATTTCGGTATCTTCATTCCATCGATCGCTACTTTCACCGATTGAAGTTTGTTTTGATTAATCCGCTGCGTCATTAAGTTATAAAACATAAGAGATAAATTAATTCACAAATTATAAAATGAAAAGGTTTAAAACACAATTTATAAATTAATTTAAATAAGGACTTAAACATAGAATTGCTTGTGTTTACAAGTGTAGAAAAATTAATATTATAATATTCACAAGTGTAACATGAATTTACAAGCGTAAATAAATTATCCTGCAAATTTACATATGGCATTGTTTTCTTTTAATTTTTTATGAAATAGATAAAATAGAAATTAAAGTTATATATATCATAAACTTCTTCTTCTCTCATTTGGTTCAAAACTAAAGAAAAGCAAATGCAAAAACCTGAAAATAAACTCAAAATAAAATCAAACTCAAAAAATAATAATCAAAGATCAGATTCAAAATCAAACTTGAAACAAAGCATTCCAGTTCAAGAACAAAATTAAAACCTGTTTCAAGCTAAGGCTAAGCAAATTCAAGGACCAAGCAAGTTTCAAGATCATTTCAACAAATCAAAGTACAAATCGTATAAAATCAGGAAATCTGAAATTACAAACCTGAGACAAATTTCAACTCAACCAAATTTCAACTGAGCAAGCTAATGAGGTAAAGATCAAGCAAGATAACAAAACAAAATCAAAGCTTTTAGATTTTGAAATTCAAATTACATTTCCAGGCTCAAGTTTTACCTGTTCTTCAATTCCAGGTCCTCTGTCTTTCATTTCCAGGTGAGCAAACACACTTATATTTTGCTGTTGTGTTGGATACTTAATGTATGATGTAAGAATTGCTTGATTTGTTGCCTGCATGCTGGTATATAAATGTAAATATGTGTGTGCATGCAGGCAAAAACATGCCCCTGTTTATACATGATAGGTTTGATAAACCTGTTCAAAAATTCATACCACCTAAAAGGAATCAATATTAGGCTTTAATCTCTAAACAAAATTTGTTTGTACTTGTCAAATTCAAATTTTGAAAATAGTCTCAAGAATTTATATTAAGCAATTATTTTTAAAATAAGAAATCACAGTGAAAATCATATATATGTCAAAATTTGATCATCATAAATTCGTGTTTGAAGTTCATAACCATATTCGAATTAACAGATGATGAATTTAGATGAAGGTTACGTAATTTTTAGGTAAATAAATCATGTGAATTCTCGGGTTGAACATAAAATACATTTTTGTCAAATTCCAACGATTGATATAAAGTTGAGTTTCGAGCTTGATGTCAGAGGATGTCCAGGTGATGGAGTTTACAGGAAAAATGATCGTTGACTTTTTTAAATGATCGTGGAGGTTGATCGATGAGGTTGTAGGGTTTAAGGGCATATTTCATGTCAGGGTCATTCTCGAATTAATTTCATTGTTAATGGTGGATCGGGGTGGATCAGACCCAAGGGAAATGGAGCTCGGGGTTCTAGCGAAGGAGTGTGTTCATCTGCGTTGACTCTGGTGGACTAGATCGACGGGGCGAGGCGAATTTTATCGGAAGGGTTGGGTTCCAAGAGGAATCAATTAGATCGATCTTGATTTTCAGATGGATTCGTAAAACTGGGTGGTCTGGTGAGTCGGGTTGATCATCAGTGATGTATTGGCAACGGCGAGGCCGATCGGAGTAGTTACGATCATCGGTGCATGTGCATGCGAGTGTTCGTGTATCTGGGAAGTTTGGGGACCAGAGAAGAAAGTGTAGCCTCGTGTTTGCTCTCGTGAAAATGGGGTAGTAGCTTGGATTTGTGACCGAGTCGTTCACATGATAACAGTTTTTATTTTTATTCTAAATCATAACAGATTCAAGTTTTAAAACTAAAACAAATTCAAATATATTTTTTAGGGATTTTAGTGTTTGGCTCGAGTGTTTTAGCTTTGGGCCTAGGTATTTGAAATGATAATTTTTAAAATTTAAACGAATTAAGTTTTTTTAAGGTTTGTGTAAATAAATAAGTTTTCAACAGATTATAAGTTAGATCTTCCAAAATAAGATTATTAAACAAGTTTTATACAAGTTTCCCAAGACTAAATTTTAAAGATAAATTGTTTTAAAATTGTTTTGGTTATAAAATTTTATGCTAGGTTAATTCTGTAATTAGATCTTAAATTTTTTCAAACAAAATTTAATAGTGTAATTAATTAATAGTTGATTACTTAATGAATAATTTATCAATATGATGGATCGTTAATGAAAGTAATTAAAGAAATACTTATTATAGTTGATTAGGGATAAATCACCTAATGAAATTTAAATTAAGTATAATTACTTAATTATTAAAGTACAATTACTTAGAGTAAGTAATCAAGATTAAGTACTTAATTAAAGGATTATTACTTAATGTAATTAATTAAAGTAATTGACTAAACGATAATTAATTAATTAACAATTAAGGTTAATTACTTTGCAATAAAAGGTTAATTAATTAGTGTAATAAATCAAGGTGATAAATAAATGGATAATTTATTAATGTGATTAATTAAAAGATAATTAATCAATAAGGTTAATTAAAGGTTAATAAATTATTTGAGGATAATTAATTTATGTAAGTAATTAAGGGATAATTAATTACTTAAATATAATTACTTAATTAAAAGTAATTAATTAATGATTAAAGTTGATAAATCAAGTGATTAAAGGATAATTACTTAATATAATTAATTTATGATTTATTAATATAAGTGATTAGGGATAATCACTTATTGTAGTTAATTAAGGATAATTAATTAAATGGTAATTAATTAAGGATTAATTAATTATTGTAATTAATTAGGGACAATTAATTTAAAGGATAATTAAATAATTAAAGGTTAATTATTTAACGATTGAAGGTGATTTATTTATTAATTAAGGTTAATGAATTAATAATTAAAGGTTGATTAATTTATTATTAAAGGTTAATTAATAAATAATTAAAGAATAATTAACTAAAATGGTTTGTAATTAATTAATGTTAATTAACCAGGATTAGTAATTTATTCATAAGTAATTAATTTGATTTAAATTTATCAGATAATTAATTGATCTTACTTATGGATATTGGGATTGTATCGAATGCTTTGAATTGTTTGATATCCCTGATATGTGATGTTCTGTAATTTGATTGAGCTGTGAACTACGATTTATTTATCTGTGTTGAATTTGCATATTTCTTTATCTGTCAATGACAGATAAACGTTATACGATATACTGCTTATCAATATTGTTGTGCTTGAATTGATGATGATTGTGATATTGTATTGTTGTGTGTGAAACCCCTGGTCCACACCACACACATACACAAATATGAATTTCGTGGGATATCGGTTAAGTCACAGATATTATGAATGCAATATTACTTTACTCAACATAGGTTTAAAGGTTGAATTTTAAATCCAAATGGTTTTGGAAATAAAATTGGGTTGAATATGAAAAGCTTTTGAATAGGAAGTTTTGAATTTGAAATTTAGTTTAAATGTAATACGTCATGTTTAAGTTTTGAAATTATTTTGGAAACTATGGTTGGAAAATGGTGATACAAGTCATAATATATATATATATATATATACATATATATATATATATAGATTTTAAACCATTTTTGAAGTAATTTAAAAGTATTAATTTAGGAATTTAATTTTAACCCAAGTTTATATTTTGAAAAGCTTTAATTTGAGCAAACGAAATCGGATTTTCCTGAAACGAAAACTCTTTGTTTTCAAATGATAATGGCTTTCATATAACGAAGGAAATTCAAGTTTGTGTTGAAAGGATTTCAAATTTGAATTTGAAATAGTTTTGAAAGCTATGAATGAATCTTTGTGAAATATTTGGTGAACTTTGTTTTCAAACAAAAGAGGACCTCAAAGATAGATCTTTTGTTTAAATATTATGAATGAATCTTTGTGAAAGATTTAGTGAACCTTGTTTTTAAATTAAGAGTATCTTAAAGGTGTATCTTTTTTTCAAAAGATTAAAAGTGGAAAATTGTTTTAAACCATTCGAAGAAAGGTTTTGGGTAAAAAGTTATGACTTAACTAAGATCCCGATATATCCATATGGTATTAAAATTAAGCGCTCATTATTCAGTTTAGCTGGGAGAGGACTTTATGTCACAATACCCATTCCGAATAATGATAAGATGAAATAGATAGCATTTAAAGACCGACGTTGAAGACGGGGTATTTTTGAGAATGAAAGGATTACCTATCGAATGTCTCTGCACTGAGTCACGCGGGTATAGAGATCTTCCTATGTGATCGTGTGTCCGATCGGGATTGTGAATACTCGAATTGCAAGAGCTTCTTTTAAAGTGCCTTCGGTTCTGTTCGAACCCGAAATAGACTTTTATGGATGTATGTCTGACGTTACACTTTGAGATGTAAAGCTAGTTTATATCAAATACATTTTTGTTTGGTGGCGGAGAATTTATTTTCTTAGCTTAACACCCTTCTCTGAGACTTACGAGCTCAAAGGTTATGTAGTTAATGGTTACTAGTGATACATTTCCAATTTGGTAATGTGGCATGCTAAATGCTGCTGATCATTTGTTGATCGAAGCATGGCTTTTATGAAAAGCGTAGCTTTGTGGACAAGACCTCGTCGAACCTCACATCCCGGAAATGGTCGAAACATGAGGAATGTGGCAAGGTTATGAGGATCGCGCCCTTTAGGTATGTCCATTTCCTTCTGGATAAAAGTGGTATCATGATATGGAGCATAGATACTTAACTTATGTGGTTATTGCAAATTTGTGCTTTGTGGTTGTTGGTGTTGAGAGCTATCGGATAAAGGTCGGTGATGACCGGGGTATGGCATTACTCGTAATAGTTAGTTACCTAGTTATAGAGGTAACCCGACCTTATATTGGCAGGGTGATGGTTAAGTTCTCGAGGGCGTCCCTCCAGAGGCGTACCTATGTGGCATAGGAAGTTCCTTAGCCTGACCATTTGTTGGAAATCCAAATAAACAATATGCGCCCTGTACGGTTTTAGTTGTATAACCTTCCACAGAATGTGGTGGTAACCTGCTATTGAACATGGTAGCTATAGTAATCATACTATGAAATGTGTATGCTGGCTATGATTAATATTATATTTTCAAAATGTTTTCTGCGCTATGCACTAATAATAATATCAAAAGGATTTTGTGTATCAAGCAGATTTGACTATCATAAGGAGAAATCTCCTCCAATTGTGCGTTTGCATTGTGTGTGTGGCGGGAGGCCTTATACTAGTTTCATTTTCCAAAAAACATTGCAGATTTCTTTTTAAATTCTTTTTGGTTTGTTTTCTTTGTTCAAATAAACTATTTTTTTTGCTCACACCAGTCCTATGACTGACTTGGAGTTTATTGTTCCCTTTCTAAACTTTGGGTGCCCACAAATTTCCACACGGGCAGCTTAGACTCGGATTTTCAGATAATTAGCTAGTTGATGTAGACTTGATAGCCTTCAGTCTTTGGAAATCTTCGGAATCTGTGTTTGGAAATCGCATTTGGATTGAGTTTGCTTCACTTCAGCATTGATGGTGGTTCGAGCTTCTTCGATTGGAGTCTTTGAAGGTTTGGCATTAAAGTTATCTTTCCGCTGTCGATGTTATCTCTTCTGCTGTTGCTATTATTCTTCCGCTTTTATCTTGTATCTCTGATATTGATAGTCGTTTGTATCAATGTGTTGTATTAAATATTGTATATCAATAAAATCGTTCATTTCTTTTTCCGCCGTGTTGTTGTACTTAATGTGTTATAAGCTCCGGCGATGCAGATTCGACGTTTGAATCTGCGACTTTTGAATGCAGGTGATGTATTCGGTGTCGATTTTCGAAGGTCGAGTCAGGGTCGTTAAATATGAATTCAAATTAAGTGTACTTTATATTTATAATCAGTCGTGAACCATGTCAAGCAATCATTTCTCATCCATTCAATCATAACTGAATCTCTTGTTTTAGGATTTGATTGTTAAGTTATCATTAACTTATTTAGTGATTACCTCCCCAGGCTTATCT
The DNA here is from genome assembly GCA_030765085.1 of Allium cepa. Taxonomy (NCBI): domain Eukaryota; kingdom Viridiplantae; phylum Streptophyta; class Magnoliopsida; order Asparagales; family Amaryllidaceae; genus Allium; species Allium cepa. Next base: position 569,601,434 of record CM060937.1, on the reverse strand, counting down.
GTCACTAAATCATCTTTTCTTGAACAATGTCATCTGATGAAATGGCCACTCATTCCACCAATGGGAGCCACCCTGATTAGAGCCACCCTGACTGTGGCGCCCCACCTCTATACTCACACTAGCCAAGGACACTATGAGATAATACCATCGACTAACGCGAAGAATAAGGCTGTTGAGGAGCGGCCATCCGTGTGATTGCTTTGTGCGAGTACCAATATGTCAGGTAGTGTAACAAGCATCTATTACTTAAATAGGAAAACAGAAACCAGATCATTTATAAGATGACACGTGTCCTTTTTAACCGAGTATTTTAGAGAGCACATAATTATTAGTCGGCAAACGACGTATTTTTCTTAAAACCGTTTCTTTGAATCCCAAAACTGTATTCCATTTTCTCCTCCCCACTTTCTTTATCCACACTGTAGAAACCAAATTCCCCTCTTTCTTTCTTTTTCTATCAACTAATCTTTACCCCAAAAAATTCCACATTACAGATGTGATACGGTTGGTGAAATTACGAAGTCAAAGTAGGGATTTAATCGAATTAGGTCGGTAATTTGTTGAATTTTTTTCTCGAATTAGGGATTTCTACATATTTGAAGACATAATTGGTAGGATTTGCTGTAAAACTAGATTTGATTTTCTGTTATTCCAATTCTAAGGTTGGTTATACTTTCATTCATGACAGTTGGAAATTTAACGATTAATGAATTTGATTATTGTAACATCTTTATATTTAAAGGAAGCTAGATAGTCAATTTGTTGGTTACATTAGCATGTATTTTCCTTGAATATTAATACAACGTGTATTTTTTTGATTTTCTGTTTTTCGATTTTAGATAGTTAATTGGATAGAAACAAGTTCTGTTAATTATTTTGTTTGCAGTTCAATTTTTGTACATGGCTTAAAGAAATGGTGAAATGTGGATCTTTTTTCCAACCAATGATATAATAAAACAATATATAATTAAATGAATAATGTGCACACATGAATTCTTAGGATTTTCTGCGCTACTATGTTTTTTTATGCATTCTTCATTTATGTCACATTAATGATTGTGTATGTTGTGCATGGAAGGTGATGTAAAACACCACTGACAAGTAAACTGTAAAAATCCTACAGTAAATGTTTAACTCAATTACCATCAAATTGCAACCAAGTTTTAGTCAGATTATTTTTAATCTTACAGTAAATTTTACTGCAGTGTTTTACTGTAGTAAACCAATCTAAATGCAGTGTTTCACGAGGAGGGCCAAAAGCTTAGTTTTAGCTTACGTTTTGGTCATGAGGAGGGCCAAAAGAATACAAATTTGATTTACTGCAGTGTTTCATGAGGACGGCCAAAAGCTTAGTTTTAGCTGACACGAGCAGTAAATGTAAAAGTGATTCCAGGAAAACTGTTAAATGCAGGACGAATAGTAAAAATACAAAGAAGAGTTTGGTGAACATTATTTGTTTAATGGATTCAAATTTTCCTTGAAGAATTGCTAATTGACAGGTTGAACATGGTTGGAATTTTTGGATCCAGTAAAGGTTTGATTATTTGCTGTGTTTGATTATCTTTTATTTATGGTTTAAGTTTTCAGATGTTTTATTAACTTCAGGTATATTTACTAATTGTCAGTGTATCTAATACGTTGTATGTGTAAATTCAAATGTGAGTGATGTACTATTCGACAACTTCAAATTTTAAGCACTTGACTCTAAATCCTTTTCAACATATGAAAAAATGGGAAATGAACAACTTATTATGGCAAGGAAAAATGACCTCTTTCCTATAACATGTACTGTCAGAGTCAGTGGTCTCGGTTGCAACTGGAAAACTCAGTTTGGTTTTTTTCTTAAATTACAACTTATTATTCAAACAAATATATTGCTTATTTGTTCCATGCGCCTGTAGTAAAGATTGACTACGGTAATGAACCTGATGACAAAATGAAAAAAGCTACACGTCACTTTTTTTTATTGGAATTTCAAAATTGTACAACATGAGTTACTTTCAAAATATATACTACTGACATCAATAAATATAAGCTTTTGTAGTTCCTGTCAGTTCTAAATAGGAAAGTAATAAAAGTTAGCTTATAAAATGTTAACTCTTTTTTACACTCAATTATCAAAATATACAAACAATGTCGGTAGATACCATTATGTACTGAAATTCATCATCATCTATACTATTATATTATTAGCCAGTTGCAATTTAAGAGCGCACAGAGCTCCTTGCTATTTTTTGAAACCAACGGTCGCGTTTTTTATTTACTTCCGTTCGTTTCCCTATCTCTTTGCTTCTTTCTTCAACTCCAAAACCAAATTAGGTTTTCCTCCTCTTCGTTCCCATCGTTCCCCTTTTTCCTTTTTCCTTGTCTTCAATATCCAAAACCACCATCGACCGTTACTACTCTCCATCCCTACCAGTTCTATGATAATTTGCTCGGCGGTCTACATCTTCTGCCACCGCCATACAAGTGGTCGAAAGTTGTTGACTGACATGGTGTGTTCCAGGTTGCTGCCTCTTCTCTAATGTAAGCTCCTCTTTTTTTTCTTGGATTTTTACCTTTTCACTGAATCAATTTGGGTTCAGTTGCTGCACTGAATTTGGGTCTGATTTGTATGCCGTCATTTACTCCTGCTGTATTTTATTATTAAGCACATTATGCAATATTGATTGGTGATAACAATTATTAAATAACATATCAGGTTCTCGACTCATTGATCTTTGTACTATATCCTAAGCTACTCCTTGATTTGATACAAGCAGTTATACTCTTTGATTCTTACTGGTACACATACTTTGGTTGGCTTTGATGGCTCGAAAAAAGGAAAGCTTAGTAAGTTCATCAGCTCTGTTTAATTTGATATCCCACGATTTTTTTTTACTATTTTCAATAATTTTGAACCAGTTGTGATAAGGTTTATTCCATAATGCACACCTATCATGAAAATGCAAGAGATAATTTTGGCCCTATGAAAGTTATATTGTGATAAACAAAATATTTATATACTAAATGCAGTGATAGGGATACACCTTACAATCTCACACACACACACACACATAGTGCGTAACGACCCATAATATTTTAATAGTTTTGAATGGTTTTATTTTCATATTTAATTCAATTTTGAGAAAATTTTAAATAATTGAATTTTGAAATAAAAATTTTATATTTAGAATACGTATATGAAGATACAGCAAATAGTGAATTTTCACTTAATTATATGGGAGTTTATTTTTTTTATATTTCTATTTCAATCTATATCGGTTAAATATTGCTGATAAAAAAAAATTATTTCTAAGCCTGAATATTTTTACATAAGAAAATTCTAAATCATAGATCCTTCATTTTTAATAATAATATCTGTTCCCCCTTATTGCTCTCCAAACTATGGTAACAAATTTGCTTTAATTTTTCTGCTGAATCAATGTATCAAACGTTGATATTTCATTTATTAGTCCACTATCTACGTTATTTATGGACACAAATGTATTTCAATATCTCTTCATATACCATTCCTAAATATCCTCCTCCAGATCTGTGACCATCTGATTTCTTTTGCGTTTCAAATTTTAAACGCGCATAAATCAATTGCCTTAATATTTGTCAGCTAAATAAATGGGTGACCGTTGCTAGTACATAAAAATTTGTTTTATTTCTGCCTGAATTCCGGGCTAATTTTTCACCGTTCCTTTCGTTTCACTTTAATTGCTTTAATAAGTATGTCAATGGACAGACGTTACCATTCTCATCATTACACTTTATTTAATATGGTACGTTTCTTCGTTTTTTTTTTCTCTGTTCATTTCTTTTATTTGCCTCTGTCTGCTCCTTTATCCCTTCCTTCCGTTTCAAAATTCAAACGTGCTGTCCATTCTTGGCATAAATTATTTTCAGCTAAATCATAGTCGTTGCTTTTATATTTTTCCAAATTTTAGGGTCACAATTATTAATTGCTGACCTTTCCTTCAGTCCACTGATTCCTTCCTTTAAACCATTCAATTTGCGCGTTGATTTTATACCAATAGTCGTTACTTTTATTTATTTCTCTGAAATCATGCGTAACGTTCCTTTTCAATTTATTCTTCTGCCTCTCTTTATATTTTTCCATTTGGCTTTGGGAATACAAATTCGCACACTCCTCTCCTTCTTTAATTGATCTGTAGCCGTTTCTTATTCGTTCTTCCTTCAATTTCAAATTTGAAAGTGCTACCCAAGGTAAACAATTAATTGCTAAATAATTCTCCCGAAATCAGGGGACTTCACAGTATCAATTACTTTTATTTACATGTCCATTCAAATTTTCTATCGGTTAAGACCAAATAGTAGCTCACCTTTTTATTCCCTGAATTCAGGGTTTGACTATTGATTGGTACCTATCTTTTTATATTTCCTTTAATTTATTGTTTCAATATTTTTTCCTAAATCTATGCTTCTAGACGTTGATATGCCATTTCTATATTTTGGGTGATAACTTTTTTGAACGTTTGATAATAATAATAAATCTGCATATTATAATCGGATATCAATTGAGATCTAGGAAAGAAATAAATATAAAACGTATAACCTGACAAATAATAAAAATTGCTTTAATTGCACCGTTGATTTTGAAACGTATAAAATTCTATACGTTCTTTACGCATCCATTCATTTCTTTTATTTCTTCCTTTACGTTTCCTCTCTTTACTGATATATACTTACTTCTTTTATCTCTCCTATCTACTACAAAAGGCAACCCACTTCTTTGTGAAAAAAAAAAAAATTCCTTCATCCCTCAACCCATCAAAATCACCTCACCTCCGTTCCCGCATGCTGCTCTTCCAGCCAACGTTCCATCCTTGCTGTGAAGTTGTTCCTATCCCCTTTTTCGCCTCTGTATTTTTGAATGGAAGATATTATGTGGTAAGTATATAAAGTGATAACTGCATATATATTTTTACCTTGCCTACCCTTCCTCTTTCACCTATAAAAATCGGCATGAATAATTTAGGCACGTGCCCTATTAATTAGTTATATATATCAAGCTTTGTATCCGTTGTTTTATACTTCTCAAATTTCGCATTCGGTTCTAAAGGTTTAATATATTCTGTTAGCATACATAAGTAAATAAGTTTGTAAATTGTTATGTATACATATAGTAAGTCATAAATTTGGCACAGTTTTTTTTAAAGGGAGATTTGATTGATGATATGTGTCATAGTTTTTATATAAATTTATATTAGTCTGTAGTTTGTTTTTAAATATGTTGTAATAACATTGATTTTTAAAGTGAGTATATTTATAGATTTATTTGAAATGTGTTTAAAAAAAAAAACACAACACAGTACATTTATATGTAAGGTTTATAAAAGTTATAAGCTAGGTATATTCATATATTAGTTTAAAGATGTTAGTTAGTATACACATAAGCTGCTGTATATAATTTATAATTTACGCGTATATAAGTTTGGTTTGTATATAAGTTAAGGGATCTGTAGTTATTAAATAAAGTTATCGGTTTTATATTATAGGATATTTGTAACAGGTCAGTCTATATACTTTAAGTTGTGTAAGTGTGTCAGTTTTAATACCTGAGTTTACACGCGTACTATATTAAGTTATAATCGACAGTTTCTTTATGTATAAGTCTGGTTATAAAGTATAAGCATAAATATATTTAACATAGAATCTACTTGTTATACGTTTATTTGTATAGCTGCATCATGGGTTTAAAAATTTAAACCGATGATTTTATGTTGTATATTTATTTTCCTTAAAGTAACATATTGATTTTTAAGAAGAGAAAATAATATATATATTACATCAATATGGGTTTAAAAATTTGAATATGATTTATATATAAACATACATAAACTTTATACGGTGTATCTATTCAATTATACCATCTATCCTTATCAATCCAGTTCTGATTTGACTTCGTCAACTCCTATTTATCAGCTTGTCCGACAAACCCATGTCCTTCGTGCTTTGCTTCGTAATTTATGCTTGGATTTCGTAACTCAACTTCGTTGTCTATATCCTCTAACCTCGAAAGGTGAGCAATCACTCACGATTTACATTCTTTTATTTACTAAATTTGATTTCAATTGAGACGACAATTGAAATATGAGGCTGTAGTTATTTAAATTGTTATATATGCTATTATATGTAACTATTCACTTATGGGATATGACACCATATCCTATTGTTTATATATTTATTTTGATGATATATGCCTGTTGTTATTATTATTTACATATCCATTATCACTCTGCAAGTTCCCTGTTAGTATAGAAATCACTATGGGTTGAAATGATACATACCCGAACAGACTTTAGAATAGGAGAAAATCGTTATGGGTTGAAATGATAAACCCAAGCGATTTTCATTTAATTGAATTGGGACTACGGGTTGAAATGCTATCCACCCGTATACATTTAGTGTACGGATTGAAATGATAAATATCCGTAACACTTGACCATATGATAAGAAATATATACAGACATCGTTGGTCCATATATATAAATATTTTGAAATTTAATTCATTGTTTTGGAAAGAAACATATGGTCTTATTAAATGTTAATCCTTAAATTTTTTTATATATAAAGGGTAATGATATATAGATTTAATAATATTTAATTTAGTCAAAATTTGATTTAATACATAAATTATGTTAAATATTTATGTAAATTTTATTCCAAAAAGTATTCTGCAATTTACTAAGATTGGGAGATAAATGTGGGTTTATCTAAATGGTATTTAAATAAGGATTTATTCAATTAAATCAATTTGAAATTGTTGAATGGGAAATTTAAGGGTATGATTTTGTAACTGGATTTTTATTTAAGTGATTTAATGAATATTTCACGTTTAAACAAATTAAAGAAAATATTGAGTAAAATGTAATTTAAGGTTACTTAAATGATATTGTATCTAATGAGGGATTATTTTAAGACTAGATAATAATGAGGTTAAATCGAGATCTATATGGAACTATTAAATTGAACATTTAATTAAATGTTAAAGCTTTGAACTATATTGGGATTTAAATGGTTTATTTTGAGATTCGGATATGTATTTGAAATCAGTATAGTGGAATTTATTATTTAGAAACTAAATTGCTTAAAAAGTTAGTTTGAAACGTTGAATACTTAAAGTTTTGAAATATATTGAATATAAAGGGTATTTTGTGATTTCAAATCCAAATTTGAGATCGATAAAATTGAAGTGGTTATTTTAGAAATTGAGTTGAATTTAAATTAATAAATTAAGATTGAAATAGATTTAAATGGGGTGGTCGGGTTGATGTTAAACGATTTGTTAAGTTGAGGGAATTGAAATTTCTTTACTGTACAAATTATTTAATATATAAAAATACTATTTGGGAAGTATAGAGATATTTGAAGTGAAAATGATATTTGGTTTTGAAGTATAAATTAAGTTGAAAAGACTACGGTGTTATAGTGTATATTTCTATCTTTTAGATAGTTCCATGGACCCTTAGAGGATGGTTATCCCAAACATCCTCTAAGTTAATTATATTTCAGTTGATATTTCACTTGAGTTAGATTTATAGATATAAGAATGTTAATCCTGAATCGAGTGTTTTGTGTTTTTCTTTACGCTCGGGTCAGACTGAGAGATACAGCATTTGAGACTCATCTTCGAAGTTGGAGCTTTGCTTGAAGATCCAGCTATCTATTCCTTCATTCATCCAGTTGATTGGTTCAGAGAAGTCATCTGTTGCATTGGAGACTTCACTGCATTTGAGCCATTCGGTTGTATTTTATTTCTAACTCTGAGGTATATAGTAGCTTCATGAACTACTATTCTTTATCTATTCCGCTGCATTGTATTACTCTGTGTAAGTGATCTATGATTGATTTATTTACTGTATATTTTAAGTTTTGCCAAATTTTATTAACAATTCGGTATTTTGAATTATTCAAGTCGGACATGTATGGTTTTATTGTCGATTTGAATGGTCTAAAATAGCGGGTCGTTACAGTTGGTATCAGAGCTTTGGCTCTAGGCAAAACTTAGCATATATGGTAAATTTATTTACAGAATCACTTTCGTTCGAGTTGAATCTCTTCCTTTTTGACTCAATTTCCTTTGAGTTTTGGAATGTCCCTCGGTTCCGAAATTCATTCTTGTCTCTTCTTATTTATATTCGTTTGATTCTGGAGTATCCCATAACTCCACCGAATGTTTTGTAAAGGGGGTGAAAACACCTTTACAATTGGCATCGATTCACCGAAGATTTTTGTATCCTCGGTTTACGATGCTGCTATATCTTGATATGCCGAATTGCATCTCTGGCAATCGAATGTCGATTTGTTTTAGAATTCCGCATCGATCATATCCCTGAAGTCACGGTTGACCCGGTTAAGGTCGCCCGCGATTTATAGAAGTATATCCATCTTCTATTTTGTAGTTTAATTATCTCATCTTTGATCGAGTCTATCTTCGAATCAGAATTCTATTGATTGGAGTTCCTCTAATTCAAATCTCTATCTTTGTTTTGAAATCCATTCTTAAAATTATTCTTTGAAAATCGAGTATATTTGCATTTTTGAAATTGTTTTATATATCGAAATTATTATTTTGATAATTATGATTTTATTCTATATAAAAAATGAAAATGTTTTCGATAAGGATTATATACCTATATATAAAACGAATAAGAAATGTTATTCTATATATAAAAGTTTTGAAAGGATTGGAAATTTCAAAAATTTATAAGAAAGTGATTCATATAAAAATGATTTATAACTGAAGGGTTAAATTTGAAATTCGAGAATTGAATTCCGGTATTTTGAAATTGGTTTTAAGATTTTGGAAAATATATAAAAATAATATGATTTAAAAGTATTTTTCCGAATAAGAAATGTTTCAAATGAGTTCAAATGAATTCCAATAATTTTGAAGAAATTTCAAAGAAGTTTTCAAGAAAATAGAAATCCAGAACTCACTTATGTCGCTGGAAAATAATTTCGGTGATGAGTGCACGCATCATCGACATTGATTTTCGAGTTTCAGAGTGGGGGAGTGGCCACTTTAATAGCTTCGCTATGCAAGTGATTTTGTAAAACCGTTTTTGATTTCAAATTCCGAAGTATAATTTGATATTTTAGAAAGATATAAGTATATATTTGAAACAATTTAAAATGAGACCGGTGTTCAGTCCTCGAGTTTCGGATTTAATAATTGGTTTATTGATTTATTGTTGATTTTCAACTGTTGAATTGAAAATTTGATTTCCCTAACTATTTTGAATGTTCGAACACTTCCAAATCGAGATTAAATTTTCAAAGCTAAGAAATTTCGAGGAGTATAAAATGTTTGATAAAGAATATAAATTTAGTTTTGAAATGTTTTGAAAAAAAATATGGTTTTGAAAAATGGTTTTTCAGAAAGGTAAATTGGATATTTCAAATAGAAATAGATAGTTTAAAAGTTTTAAAGGGATACTTATAAATTTGGAAACTATTTTTAGTATAATTTATTTTGAGAAAATATTTGGTTTTGAAATTTAATTGAAATTAAAACCAGTACTTATATGGTGATTTTGGAAATGAATTTGTTTGACTTGAATTATTTTAATTTGGAAACTGGGATAATTTTCTAAACCTATTTTTTTGGGGAACTTTGAAATATTAGATATTTAATTCGGAAGAAAATTTGGTGAAATCATATATGATTTTGAAACTGAATTGATATTGAAATGATTTGAAATTGAGAACCTTAGATTACTAAGCACTTGATTTGGGAGTGGTCGAACTTATATAAAATGGATTGTATAAGTATGAAGTTGATTTGAAATCTATTGATTTGAAAGGTACTCAATTTGGAAAGAGATTTTATATAATCGAAGTCTATATAAGTATGATTTGATCTACTATTGATTTGGAAAGTATTCGATTTGGGAAAAAGGGAATCCTATATATAATGGACTTTATATAAGTATGATATTTGAAAGTGATTTGAAAAGGTACTATATGATATATATTTTCGAAGTAAAGATATGGAAAGTGCCTTCTGCTTGATATCCGCTTTGTGGCCGCATCGTGGATTCATTCTATCGATATTATTCTCTCTGATTTTCGGTTTTCCGGATGTAATACTCGAGTGTTTCCCACCGTGGCGTAACCCATGGTTTTTTTTCTCTCGCGAATGCATAGCGCAATTGCCTGGCTGAGTCTTGCCTAGGGGTACGGATTGTTTCCTGGGGGATCCAGGCGTAACCATTGTGTATCCTGCAATCTGTGTAGGTCGCGAATAGTAGCGCAAGTGCCTGGCTGAGTCTTGCCTGGGGGTACGGATTGTTTCCTGGGGGATGCAGGCGTAACCATTGTGTATCCTGCACTCTACTAGTCATCATGGCGTAACTCGCAGGGCTGAGAAAGCTTACGGATATGGATTGTTTCCTGGGGGACCCAGGCGTAACCATTGTGTATCTGCGAACCATGATCGGACAAAGGTTTTGGTTTGGTTTTTTGTTTGGATTGTACTTTCCATATCTGTTTTTAAAGGTTTTCAAGTATTTTCACTGGGTGTTGAAACAAGTCTACTAAGTACTTGAAGAATTCTAGCTTTGCGCCTGATCAACGCATGGCCAGAGTCTGCAAGAACGAGGATAAACTTGTTAAAACATTGAGTTATAAAAGTATTTTCGAAAGAAAAATTGGTTTCGATATAAAAATATTTTATTTATAAAGGTATTTTATTATAAAAGTATTTTTCCCAACAAAGAAATTTTGAATAAATATTTGAAATTTAAATTCTTATGGTTTGAAATAAATTATTCGTGCCCAATTCTATTCTTTTGAATCTACCTCATCTGCTCAGCTTAATTTTTCATCTATATTCCGTTTTCGGAATCTACCTTCCTTTCCTTTTTGAATAAATCTTTTAAATATTGCTTATTTTTATACTGCATTGTTTTATATAAAATTTTAGTGGTATAAATATCTTTGAAGTTATTAATTAAATAAAACATATTTAAAGAAAATGATTATTAATTTATTGATAATATTTGAAAAGTATCTTGAGATAAATTTATAAATTTATGAATTATGGATTTAATGTTTTCAATAGCTTCTTTGTAAATATAACTAATGATGCAAATAAATGTTTTCAAATAGCTTTCACATATGTATAAAGATGTTAGTTAAACATATTAAATTGCAATGAGTTTTGAAAATTTTAAAGTATTAAAGATAACTGAATTTCAAATGAATATTTCAAGTAAAATTTATATAGTTAAAAAATTTAAATTACCCTTGACTTTCAATCTACCTTTATTTCTGGTTGTTCTATTCTCCTACCTCCTTCCTTTTCGGGGACGAAAAGTTTTGAGTGGGGGAGAGTGTAACGACCCATAATATTTTAATAGTTTTGAATGGTTTTATTTTCATATTTAATTCAATTTTGAGAAAATTTTAAATAATTGAATTTTGAAATAAAAATTTTATATTTAGAATACGTAAATGAAGATACAACAAATAGTGAATTTTCACTTAATTATATGGGATTTTATTTTTTTTATATTTCTATTTCAATCTATATCGGTTAAATATTGCTGATAAAAAAAATTATTTCTAAGCCTGAATATTCTTACATAAGAAAATTCTAAATCATAGATCCTTCATTTTTAATAATAATATCCGTTCCCCCTTATTGCTCTCCAAACTATGGTAACAAATTTGCTTTAATTTTTCTGCTGAATCAATGTATCAAACGTTGATATTTCATTTATTAGTTCACTATCTACGTTATTTATGGACACAAATGTATTTCAATATCTCTTCATATACCATTCCTAAATATCCTCCTCCAGATCCGTGACCATCTGATTTCTTTTGCGTTTCAAATTTTAAACGCGCATAAATCAATTGCCATAATATTTGTCAGCTAAATAAATGGGTGACCGTTCCTAGTACATAAAAATTTGTTTTATTTCTGCCTGAATTCCGGGCTAATTTTTCACCGTTCCTTTCGTTTCACTTTAATTGCTTTAATAAGTATGTCAATGGACAGACGTTACCATTCTCATCATTACACTTTATTTCATATGGTACGTTTCTTCGTTTTTTTTTCTCTGTTCATTTCTTTTATTTGCCTCTGTCTGCTCCTTTATCCCTTCCTTCCGTTTCAAAATTCAAACGTGCTGTCCATTCTTGGCATAAATTATTTTCAGCTAAATCATAGTCGTTGCTTTTATATTTTTCCAAATTTTAGGGTCACAATTATTAATTGCTGACCTTTCCTTCAGTCCACTGATTCCTTCCTTTAAACCATTCAATTTGCGCGTTGATTTTATACCAATAGTCGTTACTTTTATTTATTTCTCTGAAATCATGCGTAACGTTCCTTTTCAATTTATTCTTCTGCCTCTCTTTATATTTTTCCATTTTGCTTTGGGAATACAAATTCGCACACTCCTCTCCTTCTTTAATTGATCTGTAGCCGTTTCTTATTCATTCTTCCTTCAGTTTCAAATTTGAAAGTGCTACCCAAGGTAAACAATTAATTGCTAAATAATTCTCCCGAAATCAGGGGACTTAACAGTATCAATTACTTTTATTTACATGTCCATTCAAATTTTCTATCGGTTAAGACCAAATAGTAGCTCACCTTGTTATTCCCTGAATTCAGGGTTTGACTATTGATTGGTACCTATCTTTTTATATTTCCTTTAATTTATTGTTTCAATATTTTTTCCTAAATCTATGCTTCTAGACGTTGATATGCCATTTCTATATTTTGGGTGATAACTTTTTTGAACGTTTGATAATAATAATAAATCTGCATATTATAATCGGATATCAATTGCGATCTAGGAAAGAAATAAATATAAAACGTATAACCTGACAAATAATAAAAATTGCTTTAATTGCACCGTTGATTTTGAAACGTATAAAATTCTATACGTTCTTTACGCATCCATTCATTTCTTTTATTTCTTCCTTTACGTTTCCTCTCTTTACTGATATATACTTACTTCTTTTATCTCTCCTATCTACTACAAAAGGCAACCCACTTCTTTGTGAAAAAAAAAAAAAATTCCTTCATCCCTCAACCCATCAAAATCACCTCACCTCCGTTCCCGCATGCTGCTCTTCCAGACAACGTTCCATCCTTGCTGTGAAGTTGTTCCTATCCCCTCTTTCGCCACTGTATTTTTGAATGGAAGATATTATGTGGTAAGTATATAAAGTGATAACTGCATATATATTTTTACCTTGCCTACCCTTCCTCTTTCGCCTATAAAAATCGGCATGAATAATTTAGGCACGTGCCCTATTAATTAGTTATATATATCAAGCTTTATATCCGTTGTTTTATACTTCTCAAATTTCGCATTCGGTTCTAAAGGTTTAATATATTCTGTTAGCATACATAAGTAAATAAGTTTGTAAATTGTTATGTATAAATATAGTAAGTCATAAATTTGGTACAGTTTTTTTAAAGGGAGATTTGATTGATGATACGTGTCATAGTTTTTATATAAATTTATATTAGTCTGTAGTTTGTTTTTAAATATGTTGTAATAACATTGATTTTTAAAGTGAGTATATTTATAGATTTATTTGAAATGTGTTTAAAAAAAAAAAAAAACACAACACAACACAGTACATTTATATGTAAGGTTTATAAAAGTTATAAGCTAGGTACATTCATATATTAGTTTAAAGATGTTAGTTCGTATACACATAAGCTGCTGTATATAATTTATAATTTACGCGTATATAAGTTTGGTTTGTATATAAGTTAAGGGATCTGTAGTTATTAAATAAAGTTATCGGTTTTATATTATAGGATATTTGTAACAGGTCAGTCTATATACTTTAAGTTGTGTAAGTGTGTCAGTTTTAATACCTGAGTTTACACACGTACTATATTAAGTTATAATCGACAGTTTCTTTATGTATAAGTCTGGTTATAAAGTATAAGCATAAATATATTTAACATAGAATCTACTTGTTATACGTTTATTTGTATAGCTGCATCATGGGTTTAAAAATTTAAACCGATGATTTTATGTTGTATATTTATTTTCCTTAAAGTAACATATTGATTTTTAAGAAGAGAAAATAATATATATATTACATCAATATGATTTAAAAATTTGAATATGATTTATATATAAACATACATAAACTTTATACGGTGTATCTATTCAATTATACCATCTATCCTTATCAATCCAGTTCTGATTTGACTTCGTCAACTCCTATTTATCAGCTTGTCCGACAAACCCATGTCCTTCGTGCTTTGCTTCGTAATTTATGCTTGGATTTCGTAACTCAACTTCGTTGTCTATATCCTCTAACCTCGAAAGGTGAGCAATCACTCACGATTTACATTCTTTTATTTACTAAATTTGATTTCAATTGAGACGACAATTGAAATATGAGGCTGTAGTTATTTAAATTGTTATATATGCTATTATATGTAACTATTCACTTATGGGATATGACACCATATCCTATTGTTTATATATTTATTTTGATGATATATGCCTGTTGTTATTATTATTTACATATCCGTTATCACTCTGCAAGTTCCCTGTTAGTATAGAAATCACTATGGGTTGAAATGATACATACCCGAACAGACTTTAGAATAGGAGAAAATCGTTATGGGTTGAAATGATAAACCCAAGCGATTTTCATTTAATTGAATTGGGACTACGGGTTGAAATGCTATCCACCCGTATACATTTAGTGTGTGGATTGAAATGATAAATATCCGTAACACTTGACCATATCATAAGAAATATATACAGACATCGTTGGTCCATATATATAAATATTTTGAAATTTAATTCATTGTTTTGGAAAGAAATATATGGTCTTATTAAATGTTAATCCTTAAATTTTTTTATATATAAAGGGTAATGATATATAGATTTAATAATATTTAATTTAGTCAAAATTTGATTTAATACATAAATTATGTTAAATATTTATGTAAATTTTATTCCAAAAAGTATTCTGCAATTTACTAAGATTGGGAGATAAATGTGGGTTTATCTAAATGGTATTTAAATAAGGATTTATTCAATTAAATCAATTTGAAATTGTTGAATGGGAAATTTAAGGGTATGATTTTGTAACTGGATTTTTATTTAAGTGATTTAATGAATATTTCACGTTTAAACAAATTAAAGAAAATATTGAGTAAAATGTAATTTAAGGTTACTTAAATGATATTGTATCTAATGAGGTATTATTTTAAGACTAGATAATAATGAGGTTAAATCGAGATCTATATGGAACTATTAAATTGAACATTTAATTAAATGTTAAAGCTTTGAACTATATTGGGATTTAAATGGTTTATTTTGAGATTCGGATATGTATTTGAAATCAGTATAGTGGAATTTATTATTTAGAAACTAAATTGCTTAAAAAGTTAGTTTGAAACGTTGAATACTTAAAGTTTTGAAATATATTGAATATAAAGGGTATTTTGTAATTTCAAATCCGAATTTGAGATCGATAAAATTGAAGTGGTTATTTTAGAAATTGAGTTGAATTTAAATTAATAAATTAAGATTGAAATAGATTTAAATGGGGTGGTCGGGTTGATGTTAAACGATTTGTTAAGTTGAGGGAATTGAAATTTCTTTACTGTACAAATTATTTAATATATAAAAATACTATTTGGGAAGTATAGAGATATTTGAAGTGAAAATGATATTTGGTTTTGAAGTATAAATTAAGTTGAAAAGACTACGGTGTTATAGTGTATATTTCTATCTTTTAGATAGTTCCATGGACCCTTAGAGGATGGTTATCCCAAACATCCTCTAAGTTAATTATATTTCAGTTGATATTTCACTTGAGTTAGATTTATAGATATAGGAATGTTAATCCTGACTCGAGTGTTTTGTGTTTTGCTTTACGCTCGGGTCAGACTGAGAGATACAGCATTTGAGACTCATCTTCGAAGTTGGAGCTTTGCTTGAAGATCCAGCTATCTATTCCTTCATTCATCCAGTTGATTGGTTCAGAGAAGTCATCTGTTGCATTGGAGACTTCACTGCATTTGAACCATTCGGTTGTATTTTATTTCTAACTCTGAGGTATATAGTAGCTTCATGAACTACTATTGTTTATCTATTCCCCTGCATTGTATTACTCTGTGTAAGTGATCTATGATTGATTTATTTACTGTATATTTTAAGTTTTGCCAAATTTTATTAACAATTCGGTATTTTGAATTATTCAAGTCGGACATGTATGGTTTTATTGTCGATTTGAATGGTCTAAAATAGCGGGTCGTTACATAGTGGCACTCATGCGAGTAATTTTATTATAGTTATCTTTTTCTCTTTTATATCGATGATTATGAAAATTATTTTGTTGTCAAAATCATTTGGTTGGTTACAATCTTATGTATGTATTGAATTTCTTACATAGAGTGTTTATATTGAACATTTAATTGTGAACTGAAGCTTATTAAAGTATATTTTTTCTTATTGGTGACGAAGTTGTGATGTAATCTCTTTAATAGGCATGTCAATGGTTTTGTTTAATTTTACCTAATTTTGTTAAATTGGGTTCTCTTACCCAAGTCCATACACTCTTAGCGTTCCTATTTATTAATGGATTTTTAATTCCTTCTTACTGACACATTAATTATAAGAGGCAATTTTGTTTACCTCATGCAATATCAAATGAGCACAGTTAAATGACCAAATTGACGTTGTTTGACCAATCTTGTGATTACTTTTTTATCATGTAAAAGAGCAATTTAGTAAGTAACTTACTTATTTCAAATCAAGTTGATTTATTCTCTTCAGTTTTTTTTGCAATTGGGTTTACCAGTGAATTATCTGATTATTTCACAAACATCTCCTAAAGATCAAAGATTGGAAAGAAACTCATGATGGTTGGAAGAAAGAAAAAAAAATCATCTTATGTCGCTATTTGGTTTCATTTAAATTTGGACTGACTGCCATGTTGGTTGACCTCAAAGTAATGACTCTTGATATATATATATATATATATATATATATATATATATATAAGGAGGTGAAGTATATCAACACCATACTCTATGAATTGGAGATAATTTGTAATAAAACGGCCATGGATTTGTTGAAACAAAAGAGAATATATATTACCTTCTGGTTCAGATTGATGTAGGAGCATGTTAATTACTTGCACATATATTATGGACCATATATTTTACCTCTTTTAATTTGGTTTCGGTTAAAAATTGTTATCTCTTCTAATAATCGACGAATGCCATCGAATGTTTATGAATATTGGACTACAGTGATTTTGTTAGATTGCTTTTGTTTACTGAGAATTTGGATTGTTAGATGCTGTTATAAAAATTCATTAACATTAAGAATTATGGTTTTATAACTGGCGACATTCCACATTTTGATAGAAATTGTATTATTATATGCAATTTGTGCAAAAGTATATGCAACAAATTTTTATTAAAACATCCAAAGAAAGCACGCTGGTTAGGAAAATTTTAGTTGTTTGTTTTTGAATATTGTTAGGTGTATGCATGTTTATGTTGTTATATAATGAATTATGTATCAATTCCTAATGATATGTTTTGTGAAGTTTTTATACTTTTATTTTGACAAGACATCAATAAGGGAACCTTTTATCAAGGGGAGGATCTATGAAACTTTATACAGTTTTAACATTATTTTAACGGTTCACTCTAATTATTTTTTGGTAAAATAATTGTTGATGCTGAATGAAATAGTTGAAGTATGTGGCATATTTTGACAACCTTTTTAGTTTAAATATTAATCTGGATCTTCTACTTGCTGTCGAAATTTAATTTTCTAAATGTCATGCTATGCTCCTTTCCTTGCATTTGGGATTACTAAAATGTCAATATTACAGCATGCTGTACAGAAAACTTAGATCGATCACTAGCTAAGAAGGACAAGGATTTTCCTGGAACATGTATGTACTTAGGATTATAAATGAGGATCTAATGTTTTACTTCTCCTAAATTATTTAAGGAGATGCATCTTTTAGATCATTTATGTGTGTTTATATGGATTAAGTATCCGCAAAAGGCTACAATGTCGCAACTAACATAACTGATATGAAATCACTACTTTCAATTAGAATAATCTTTAATCAGTAGTAGCATACTATTTTCTCCTTAAACTTGAAAAAAAGGTTACCATAGGTAATGAATGGAAGGTGGAAAGCTCGAAGAGCCGAGGAAAGGGGAACAATGTATGAACTATGAACCTGCTCCACCTGAGAGATGTATAAACTTTTGTTTGCTACAAATACTATAGGTTTTACGTTTCCTTGAGAGTATTTATAACTAAATCTCAAACCATTGACCGAACTATTTTAATCTTATGTTTTCTTTGTAGGAACTTCATTTGGAATTATCGATGCAACTTCCATCAGTTAAGTTTGATTTATTTTTCTTTTAGAAGTTACAATAGCATTATAACTTTAATTGATTAAATAAATGTTACATTGTAAAAGTTATATTTAATTACTAATACGAGTATACTTTTGTTTTCAAGCATGAACTACATTATTTCCCTATCCATGGAGTTCTTCCACAAATTTTGACAATGAATTCAGTTAGCTATTCTCGAAAGTTAAATCATCCTATCATTTTTCTAATTAGTACATATGGAAGAAATAGCTTCTGTATCTCTTTGAATAAAAAAATGAAAGTGTCAACCTTTTATACAGAAGTAATTTAACGAATACCTAACAAAATATAAGTCTTCCATAGAACGTGCTAATGTCCCCATAATCTGCAGTGTGGTCCTGATTGTAAGAAACAAGTAATCTATTATAATAAATTATATAATATAGTGCATATAAATTGGAATTGAGTTCTAACTTCCAGCTATGTTTAAATATTTAAGGAACACATAAATTTTCTTGATATACCCATTTTAATGTTAGTCTAACCCGAGCAATTAACAAAAAAGACTTTAAAATACCAGACCAAAGCAATAGTAATTATGGCTTAACATATAGTTTGTGTTTATGATTATGGATCAGTTAAAAAATGGACAGTCTGAACTAATTCGAGCAGTAATTATAGAAATCATGTATTGTTGGGCAATTCGAAATAATTATTGGTTTCACATGATAGGCCGAGATAATTCACTACAAATCGAGTTGCAATTTATTCAATATGGTTTATTATAATATAGTTGGATTCACTACATCTATAGTCAGATATATTTGAATTAAAGTGACAAAGTCTCAGTGTTTCGTATATGAGTATCTCGATTTTGATGGTTATTTTTCACTATTAAACTATTTTCTTTTTCTTACGTTTTCAAATCAATTCAATTGAGGAAATTTTAAATTAGGATAAATTTAACGTTTTATGTTTTTGTCTACATGGCTGAGATACAGAAAGCGCTACTGTAATATTTTTTTAGTTTCATTTTGTCCATAATATATATCTGAATATGTTTGTTATTTTCTCTTTTTTCAAACAGTTGCTCTGTGACATGCATGCAAATATACCACTTAAAACAATTTTTTTCTTGATAAGTTGTCAAATAAATCACATAAAATCAATTGCGTAAACTTTGTTGACAAACTGATTCATAATTCTTAATATTTTAATTCTAATTTACAATAATTATTCATAACTCCTAAATTTCATAAAAAAATGTTAGAATGAACTTTGTGGGAAAATAAGTCATCTTCATCGCGATTTCTATTACAAATAGTTTAAATACTTATTTTTCATATATGTTTCTGTTATTTTCTATAGATTATACATTAGACTTTTATATTCGCTGTAGATATCATTTTACACCTGAATGAGTAATTCTTTGTTAAACAAATATGTATGAATCATAAATATAGCTCTCCGAGGTCAGCATTTAATGCAATGCTAAACCATGATGACACGAATGTTTTTTAAGCACAACTGATAAATTTTTTTGTTAAAAGGGATCTTCTCTTCACTGTGATTCGTCTACAATCAAGCAACGATGACTGTCATTTATATTCCTTAGATTACGTAGAAATAATTTTCTTGCTATCTTTCTAGGCAAAGAGATCATCACTACCGACTCAGGTTCGATATCATTTTCCTCACCTTCTTTGTTCATCTAAAATACATGGTATTTATTTATTTTAAGGTAGTAAGTTACCAGGACATGGTTCAAGGTTGCTTCATTGATTCAAAATTGTTTTAATCGATCACTTGATTTCACCAGATTGTATTTACAGTGAAGACCCTTCATTGATGATTAAGAAATAAATGTGATTAATTTGATCATGGTTGTGATTCATGAAATATATATTTAGGGTTGAGACCATGTGATTTATATGATCCATAAAAGCTCAGAATACGATTACTTTTCTTTGTTTTTTGTACATCTATCAACTTATGCTGCTATGTACTCATTGATTTACTAATACACTGTATAGTCACTAACATTAACTAGATGTTTCTGTCATGGCTTCCTTTCCAGTCACCAGTTTTCATGTGATTCTACAGTTATACTACGTTTGTTCAAAGAAATTTTAATTAGATTGTTTTTGATCATGCACAAATAGAAACTATGGTATTTTTATATACTATTATGTTTACTCCATTAAGGTTTCAAATTAGTTAAGCTTTTAAATTATATATGATTAATGTGTGCTTAATTTATGGTTGAACGATTAATTTGTGATATGGTTTTTCCATAAAAAATTGTTCAATCTTGCTAATCAAAATTTAATCGTAGTTTTATTGATGAGAACAGACATGACAATGATAGTTTTGTATTTGTATATAGTAATAGCATAGAAGGTGTTTCCATTGTCATGTTTGTGAAGTTCACTGATGGTTTTCAAAATGTTACAAATATACAGAAATAGAACCATTGTGAATGAGATCAAAGTGGCAATTGTATATTATTGATTTGGTTATTTTCAGCCTTCTTTTAAACCCAAATAAAAAAATCAACCTTCATGTGTTTGTGTACATACATCATACACATAGAGATATGTTTATGACTGTATGTTCAATTAGTTAAATATATGAAAAATAAAAGGTACTGGTGTTTAGACACTAAGATGTCCATTTTTAACTTTTGTAATTTTTAATTTTATCGATGTTTCATTCTTATCGGTGAAAAAGTCGTTTTAATCCATTAACATCATCATTTAGTACCTTCAATGCTCTTAAACATTTAATGTACTAGAAAAACTGATATATTTTTTTAAAATGATTTCTGTTGATGTATTCTTCCGTTCCTATAGATTGACGATTCAGGTTCATTTCTTAACATGAATGCAGAAGGATGATGCCAGGTAGAATTTAATGTTTGTAATTGAGATGTACGCTTTTTGCCATCATCAATTGTGCCAGGTAAAATTTCTCAATATCGATGTCTTATCTTTTTTTCAAAGAAAACCACTTAGGAATTGAGTATGATTGCAATGCGATTCATGCTGAATTATACTTTTTTGCTGTTTGGTGTCAGGGGAGCACAGCTGCAAAGATAATGTCGGCGATAACACTACTTTAATAGATATTCACAACAATGCATATACAATATGATTCTTGCTTTTACTAACATTTCAACCCCAAGCCTAAAATCCTGATCCTACAATTGAGTGATTCTTCAACCAGTATTGCTGAAACATTTGCAATGCATACTCCATTCGATACAATTCTATATTATTTACATTTCCCAATCATTTTCAACTATTAAGTTTCTTAAATTGTAATGGTAAGCACTTACAAAGTTATGACCAATTGCATGTTCAAGCTAACTTCACCCTTTTATTTAACTATGTAAAAATTATCAAAATTGTTCATTTGCAGGTTGCATGGTAAGCAGTCCGCCTACGGCACATCTCCAAGCATTTTACACCCATGATAATTTATCATCCACCGGAGTTCAAGAACAAAGCAGTATTGAAGACTAGAAGAATGGTGCTACTTTGTATTCCTTCTGAAACAAAAACAAATTAGATTCAACAATTTGTACCGTATATGTCAATTCCTTAATATATAATATACATATCATGGGATGTTTCAGTACTGCATAGTTAAATGTGCACATGGTAAGTTTATTATAATATAGCATTGATTCTATATGTTAGATTGATCCACGGACATAATTTTTTTCCCTATGGGTAGTTCTATATTTAGTTCTATGGATAGATGTACATTGTCATAAATGAGTTGTATTCCAAGTTAATGGCATCGCTGTCACATTAATACTTCTCTTTATTAAATCGAGGATACAAACAAATGCATATTCGGTAAAGCTGTACAAATAATTTCACTTAGATGGTGCTTTTATTCAACTATTAATCTTCTACATATACTGATTTAGAAACATCTGTCATCGTGGATTTGATTTCTATTCTATTTTTGTAGTGTAACCATAAACCAAAAAGCATGTTATATTTAACCAACAAAACAACTCAGATTTAAATGTCAACTGAAGTATTAAAAGTTGAAAAGAAAACACATTTAGTCAACATGATAAAATAATTACTAACATTTCGCTAATTGAATTGTACAAATCCGTGTGCGAAGCACGGGTTTGCACTAGTTAATCAAAGATGAGGCGGCAAAATAAGAGAGGCTTGTAGGAATTTAAATGGCCTAGAAAGAAAAAGGATAAAGTCTCTATAATTATAAATTTGGAAACCAAAATTGGATGAAATATTGCATGTGAAAATTAATACTATCACAAGAACATATATTATGCCTTGAGGTGCAAAGTTAGTCTTATTGCATTAGATTTGAAACATGATTTGCAAGTGGCCATATCTTACTTATGTTACAATACACTAACATTAACTTGCTTTCGTACGTATATTGTTTTTCTCATGTTAAACACATGGAGATTACTAGGCTAACTTATGCAACTCAACTTAAAGCTCAATTAAAAAATATCAGCGTAGATAGCTTTAGATATCAAAATAAATAAAATTTAAAGGCCGACAAACTAGACTAAACAGAACATGTATGATAAACTCTTTCATATCTTCCATCCATACGCACAACCAGCTAATCAGAACTTGATTCTTTGAAACAAGAGAAGAAATGTGCAGAGAATCCACAAAACTCATCTATCTGCGTCAATGCAATCACAAACTACAAAACAAATTTCAAACCGACCATACTCACAATGCAACTGATCGATGCTGCAGGAACAACGAAATAGGAAATAAAGAAGAAATTTCTTCAATACTTTGCCCTTACACTTTGAAAACATATGAATATGAATATTTAAGAATAACATCTTCTCCCAATACAAGTATTTGCAAAAAACATCCTATTTTCAGTCTGCATTAATGTTCAATACACATACACCAACGTAAGCAAAACTCATCAACATATTACAAATATAATATGACCATCTCAGTATAATTACGGTGTTGCCCGTGTGCGTAGCACGGGCCACGCACTAGTTTCATTTTAAGAGGAAATCCCATATATCAAGTACTAACTCAAAGCTACTACACAGTGGCTATATGGACTTCGGAAACAAATATAAAATAAGCATAATGTCATACTGTGATAAGTATACATTTAATAACAACAAAAATCATACAATATCTCTAGAAATCTCAAACACACAAACGAATGTCATACTCTTTATTTTATTCACCAAACCATAGATATTGACAAACATATCAATGCCAATCGCAAAAATTGGTGAAACACAAATTCTAGAAATCATCAATTAGAAATCCAGAAATTAAAAGGGGGAGGCCTATCACAAACAGGAGTATGAAAATTCACCAACATGTGCATCGCAAACGGGTCACTAACCCATGGTCGCTAACCAAAGGGCTGGTGCAACGATGTAGTACAATAACGGCACGCCCGAGGAACCTAAAACTCGAATAATTCGGAACAACGACGTAGTACAATAACGGTACGTCCGATGAGCCAAACTCCATAAAAGAACATGGGTCGCTAGCCCATAAAAACGAGTCAAAACTCCAAAGAACCTATAGGTCGTTAGCCTATAAAAAGAAATAAGACGAAACTCATTAAAACGAGGTACAATCCCCTACGTGGACAAAGAGACATCGCATAATGCTATTCTAAACCATAAAACGATCAACAAGAAGTGTAGATTACATTAACCTAGTAAATAAATGATTTTAGCTTCATGTCCTATAACCACTGGCTTAACTTAAATATTTACAAACAAATTGTAGTTTCCCACTCGAAAATTGTCACAAGACTTTCAATCGAATAAGTCTAAGAATTAACCGACAAAGTAAATGCAGGAATTTCATACCACTTGTATTACTAAGCCGTTTAATTAGATTTCTCATACAAATAAGGTAAAGGTTTGTATATATATTAATAAGTTGGAAAACGGTTTTAAAAACAAGCTTCGTATTAAAATTAGAGTTGAAATCATCTTTGTGAAAGAGTTTAGATATTTATTACAAGTATAGAAACCTTTGTATTTTAAAGTGACAAACCGTAGAAATGATTGTTGAAACAATCAATCACCAAAAATTCACATTCGAAGACGTGAACCAAATCCATAGAAATCGATACCAAATCCATCAAAATGGATGTTCCAAAAAATCCCAAAAAGGAGTTATCAAAGTCAACAAAAGCGATAACAACTAAACGGATCCACAAGAATCGATTTAAAATTGGAAATCCACGCTGAAAGGCAAACTTGGCTGATTGAAGCCGGTTCAGTCGACTGAACCCTGTAGTCAGTCGACTGATTCTATGCCTGAAAACTTTCGGTTTCCAGGCTCAGTCGACTGAACTAGGGTGGTCAGTCGACTGATTCCGAACCCCGAAACTTTCAGTTTCCAGGTTCAGTCGACTGAACCAGGGTGGTCAGTCGATTGATACTGGAACATGAACTTTCTGTTACCAGGTTCAGTCAACTGACCTTACAGTTCAACCGACTGAACTGTCATTTGCAGTATTTTTATCCTAACCCCAAAAAAGGGGAAAAATCATACTGGAGGCGATTGAACGAGCAACAGAGACCAGGAATTTATGCCAAGCATCTACCCAACCTTATAGGCACTTTGATGCTCCACTAAAAACATGTTCAAACATCCAAAATAGGATTTTTAAAGATTTTGACTTGAAAACACCAAAATTTGGAAAATTCACCAAATCAATTCAAATCAAAAGAAAATGAACTTGAATATATGTTAGGAATTCATACCTAACCACAAAAAAAGTTATAGACATAGATGTGAGTTCAAAAACTCACCTTTTAAACCCAAAAATAATGAAGGAGAAACTTTTAAAACAAGGCAAGATCGATTCCTCTTCACTACACCTCTAGAATCTTCAATCTATTATCAAAGGTGAACTTTTTCCTAAGTTAGGTTATAGGAATTTCTGAAATTTGAAGAGGGATTGAGATGGAGAAGATGAAGAGGATGCTTACCTAAGCTTCTCTTGGATTTTAGAGCAAGAACTTGAATTTCCTAAGAAAATTAGGGCTTAGGAATTTTAATTTCCTCTTCCTTCCCCCATTTTTACCTTAGCTTAAGAGTGTTAGGAAAAGAGAAGTGGAATGAATGAAGAGGAGTGGAGTTGGGTTATTTGTTGGGTTAGCGGGCTGAAACCCAAAACTAAAGCCCTAATTGAAAATGTCAAAATTCTAGCTAACTCCATACATATCGATGTTTATACTTAAAAAGGTCGCAAACGTCGTTTTGAACTCAATGGAAGTGGTCTCGAGTCCTAATTAGAATGTTAGCAAAAAGTGACTTTTGGGACTTAAATCCGACTAACGATGCTATATTTAAATAAAGTATTTAAATATACAATCGTAAAATATGCAGGTTCTTACAGACTCCCCTCCTCAAAGAAATTGCATCCTCACAATTTTTAAGAAGAAAACAAAGAGCAACAACCATAAAAGCATATCAACACAAAAGAAAATTTGAAATAAGAAGTTCACCTTTAAGGAGCACGAGAGAGTAAGTCTGGATGCGTTCGCTCGATGAATTCTCTGGATTTCCAAGAGCGATCCTTAGGATTTGAGAACCATTGAACTTTCACAAGCGAAACATCTTTATTTCGAAGGCGTTTAACCTTCGTAGCAATGATACGAATAGGATGTTGCTCATAAGTCAAATTAGGCGATACTTCAATTTCTTCAATAACATCGGACTCAATAATAGAATCAGAATCCCTAAGGCATTTCCATAGTCGAGAAACATGAAACACATCATAAATATCAGAAAATTAAGCCGGTAATAAAAGGCGACAAGCCATTGAACCAATGCGTTCTGTGATGGGAAATGGACCAATATATCGAGATGCTAATTTTCCCGATCGACAGAAACGCACAACACACTTCATAGGTGAAACACGAATAAACATCAAATCTCCCATAGAAAATTCCAAATTCCTTCTTCGATTATCAGCATAGGATTTTTGTCTACTTTGAGCTTCTTTCATCCTATGACGAATAAGGTCAGTCTTTTCTGTGGTATTTCGAATAAAATTTGAACCTAAAACCAGCTTCTCACCGGCCTCAAGCCAACAAGAAGGAGACCGACATTGCCTTCAATAGAGTGCCATGAAAGGTGCTATACCAATACTTGATTGGAAGCTATTATTATAGGAAAACTCAACAAGAGAAATATGATCTTCCTAACTTCCACCAAAATCAAGAATACATGCACAAAGGAGATCTTCAAGAGTTTGATTTACACGCTCGATTTGTCCAATAGACCGAGGATGATAAGCGGTGCTAAAATTAAGCTTCGTTCCCAAAGCTTTTTGAAGACTCTTTCAAAATCCACTAGTAAACAATGGATCACGATCGCTAACAATAGAAGTAGGAACTCCATGCAATTTAACAATTTCTTTAACATAAAGTTTGGATAAAAGAGGTTTGGTCCGATTAGACCGAACGGGAATAAAATGGGCGGATTTCGTAAGTCTATCAACGATCACCTATAAACTGTCATGACCCGAACGAGAACGGGGAAGGCCATCGATAAAATCCATGGAGACTTGATCCAACTTCCAAATGGGAATGTCCAAAGGTTGCAATAACCCACCGGGCCTTTGATGCTCGGCCTTTATGAGTTGGCAAGTTATGCAATGCTTAATGAAGTTAGCAATATCAATTTCATTCCATCCCAATAATAAAGTCGCTTCATATCCGCGTATACTTTACTACTACCGGGACGAATGATAAATTTAGAACGATGAGAATCTTCTAAAATGTCTTTATGAAGATTACCAATATTTGGCACAATAAGTTTACCGAATTTTTGAATGCCGCCACGAGCATCGATTTCAAAGTCTTTCAAACCATCACTATTTCTATTCCGACAACTTTGGCTAAGAAGAACCAATTCAGGGTCACGCTTTTGAGCTTCAAGAATGCAGTCTAAAAGTGAAGGATGAGCCTCAAGGGTACATAAAACAAGAGATGAACATGAATCAGATTCATGATCTCGAATCTCACATGTAGACAAAGTCTCGAGATCATTCCATTCAGATATCATCATAGAAACAATTGCTTGTTGCTTACGACTAAGGACATCGGTAATACGATTTCCCTTTTCGGGAGTATAAAGGATATCAGGATCATAAGATGTAAGGAACTCAAGAAAATGTTGTTGACGCAAATTAAGTTCCTTTTGAGAAAATAAACACTTCAATGATTTATGATCGGTATAGAAAACAAATTTCTCTCCAAAAGATAATGGCGCTAAAGTCTAAGGGCGAAAACAATAGCCGCGAGCTCTAAATCATGAGTGGCATATCTAGTCTCGGCGGGCTTTAATTGCCTAGAAGCATAAGCAATAACATGTTCCCTTTGCATGAGAATGGCGCCCAAACCAACATGATTAGCATCGGTATAAACAAAAAAGTCTTGGTTCCCTTCGGGAATCATAAGGATAAGAGCATCTAAAAGGAGTTCTTTAATCTTTGAAAAGAAGCTTCACATTTATCTGACCAAATGTATCTTACTCCCTTTTTTGTCAAACTAGTAAGAGGCACGGAAATTTTAGAAAAGTCTTTTATGAAACGACGGTAATAGCCCACCAAGCCAAGGAAGCTACGAATTTCCGTCACACTATTCGGTCTCTTCCAATTCTGAATCGCTTCAATCTTTGAAGGATCCACGGAAATTCCAGATTCATAAATAATATGTCCGATAAATTCATACGAGATTGCCAAAACTAGCACTTAAATTTTTTTGCTTTCAATTGATTGCCCCCAAGGAGAGGAACTAGAAAAAATAAACTACTTTACTTTCAATTCGGATAATTGTTTATGCATCTCCTCATTTTCCTTATTGGACATACGATAAGGAGGACGAGTTATAGGTAGAGCTCCTGGGATTAGATTAATTTTAATCTCAATTGCTCGCTTAGATGGTAATCCTAAAACGGGCTCAAATATGTCAAGAAATTCACGAACAACGTGAATGAGGGAAATGACATCTTCCCCATCATCATCATCGTCATCATGAGGGTTTAGAGAATATAAAGATGCTGCCAATTTGGAATTCGAATCTTTAAGAACAATAGAAATCTGCTTAATAAATTGAGGATGTCGAAGATGAATAGTCCTCTCAAGACATAGGATATGTGCTTCATAATGGTTATACCAATCCATTCCCAAAATCATTCCGAAACCTAAATAACGCATTACATGCAAATCGGCTCGGAACGCATAATCACATAAAATAATCTCGACATCTTTACAAAGAAAACTGAGTGTCACTGATCCACCAATCGGATTTACAATTCTCAGTGTAGTCATCAAAGCCATAACACTTAAAGACAAAGTATCAACAAGTTCTTTTGATATAAAAGAATGGTATGCACCCATATCAAAACGAACTCGAATAGGATGATTATGAAACATAATAATGCCATCTAGGATAGAATGATAAATATCTTGACCGCAAGATGTGTTACTAGGGGCTTGCACAACATTTAGCTTTCCCTCGTTCTTGCTTTGAACTTTGGGACATGAAGTTAAAAGATGACCCGAACTTTTGCAATAATGACAAAAGAGTGGTTTTGGGCATTTATTAGTATAACGGTTCTTAGAACCACAATTGTAGCATTGCCCACGACTAGAGGTAGGAGTCTTTGCTACCGAAGTTGCTTATTTCCCTTTTTTGTTGGGATTAGGCTTGAACTTAATAGGCCTCTTCTTGTCGTTGTTGAAGTTTGGTTTGGCACTCACAGTTTGAACATCACTTTTTTTATCGGCCTCTTCGAGTCGAAGAGCGATATCAACAAGCTGATCAAAAGAAACTTCTAGTTTTAGAAGTAAAGGCTTTTTGAGGTTCTTATTCAACCCATAGACAAATCTCTGATTTTTCTTCAATGGGGTATTAATATACTCGATCCCATATTTAGAAGGAGATTCAAAAGATGCGACATAATCTGTCACAGAAGATTCACCTTGATCAAGGTCAATAAAGCGACGAGCTAAAGTAACTTATTCAGCTTTCGACATAAATTTTAATTTAAATCGTTCTTGGAATTGCTCCCAAGTAAGATCCGCTTCAATAATTTTCGAAATCAGAAGCTCATACCAATCTAATGCTCTTTCTTGGAGCATTCTAGAAGCCACTTGGACACGATATAGATCAATAAGATTCATGCGAGAAAAGATTCGATCGCAAGTTCTAAGAAAAGCTTGGACTTCTATGACGCTTTCGAAACCCATGAATGGCTTCCCACCCAAATTGTATAATCATTGCACAAGCGTGAAAACTCCAATTTAGGGAGAGTAGGCTCTGGGATGGGTCCGACAGCTTGAGCGTTCTTTACGAGATCTAAGAGCTATGGGTAGACATAAATACTCCATCTTGAGGAGTAACACTGAATTGAAAAGCGCTGGGACGGCCTGTTCTAACCACTTCACTTCTTTAAGAAAGAAGAAGAAAAAGGTTATTCTCAAAAATGAATATCAAACAATCTGATTGATAAAATAAGGCATCATAAAAGAAAATATGATAGAACGGGTCCTAAGACTCGGATAAATCCTAAAGCACGATTCCTAAAAAGGACTTAGGACAATGATCCTTGCTAGATTATTCTACATTGTTTTGAAGTTTGACTTTGATACCAATCTGCGACATCCCACCTCTATACTCACGCTAGCCAAGGACACTGTGGGGGTAATGCCATCGACTAACGCGAAGATTAAGGCTGTTGAGGAGCGACCATCCGTGTAATTGCTTTGTGCAAGTACCGATATGTCAGGTAGTATAACAAGCATTTCATTTTAAGAGGAAATTCGACATATTAAGTACTAACTCAAAGTTACTACACAGTGGCTATGTGGATTTTGAAAAGAAATATAAAATAAGCTAACACAAAAGAGTCACAGATATCCATATCACAAGGAAACAGATATGAATATAACACATAAAAGTGTACGTCAGAGTAGTGGTCGTACAAGATCCACAATATCACAAAAGAATAGATACAAGTGCTAGACAAAAGAATATGTATACATCAAGGAGTCTCTATCTCGAATGTATAATAACAAAAACTACTAAACTAGAGTAGTTACCAAAAGTCAAATTATGGTCCCAGATAAGAAGTCAAATAGAAGCACCTGTAACATCTCGTTCTGACCCGAGTGTTATTTAATGAGAAAATAATAAACGGATCAGTCTAGCTATAAATATCAGATAAAATGAGATAGGATACGAGATATGACAAAAATATATGATAACAATAATGCCATACTGTGATATGTATACATTTAAAAACAACAAAAATCATACAATATCTCTAGAAATCTCAAACACACAAAAGAATGTCATATTCTTTATTTTATTCACCAAACCATAGATATTGACAAACATATCAATGCCAATCGCAAAAATTGATGAAACACAAATTCTAGAAATCATCAGTTAGAAATCCAAAAACCAAAAGGGGGAGGCCTATCACAAACGGAAGTATGAAAACTCACCAACACGTGCATCGCAAACGGGTCGCTAACCATAGAGCCCGTGCAATGACGTAGTACAACAATGGTACCCCCGAGGAACCTGAAATCCAAATAATTTGGAACAACGACATAGTGCAATAACGGTACGTCCGATGAGCCGAACTCTATAAAAGAATATGGGTCGCTGGCCCATAAAAATGAGTTGAAACTCCAAAGAACCCATAGGTCATTAGTCTATAAAAAGAAATGAGACGAAACTCAATAAAATGAGGTACAGTCCCCTACGTGGACAAAGAGACATCGCATAACGCTATTCTAAACCATAAAGCAATCAACAAGAATTGTAGATTGCATTAAGCTAGTAAATAAATGAGTTTAGTTTCATGCCTCATAACCACTGGCTTAACTTAAATATTTGCGAACAAATTGTAGATTCCCACTCAAAAATTGTCACAAGAGTTCAATCGAACAAGTCTAAGAATTAACCGACAAAGTAAATGCAAGCGTTTCACGCCACTTGTTTTGCTAAGCCATTTAATTAGGTTTCTCATACGAATAAGGTAAAAGTTTGTATATACTAATAGGTTGGAAAACGGTTTTATAAACGAGTTCGTATTAAAATTAGAGTTGAAATCAACTTTGTGAAAGAGGTTGGATATTTACTAATACTATAGAAACCTTTAATTTAAAGTGACAAACCATAGAAATGATTGTTGAAACAACCAATCACCAAAAATTCACATTCGAAGACGTGAACCAAATCCATGGAAATCGATACCAAATCCATCAAAATGGATATTCCTAAAAATCCCCAAAAATGACTTATCAAAGTCAACAAAAATGATAACAACTAATCGGATCCACAAGAATCGATTTAAAATTGAAAATCCACACCAAAAGGCTAAATTGGCTGAGAGAAGCAGGTTCAGTCGACTGAACCCTATAGCCAGTCGACTGATTCTATGCTTGGAAACTTTCGATTTCCAGGTTCAGTCGATTGAACCAGTGTGGTCAGTCGACTGATTCTGAACCCAGAAACTTTCATTTTTCAGGTTCAGTCGAATGAACCAGGGTGGTTAGTCGACTGATACTGGCACAGGAACTTTCTGTTCCCAGGTTCAGTCGACTGACCTTATAGTTCAATCGACTGAACCGTCGTTTGCAGTGTTTTCAGCCTATCCCTAAAGAAGGGCAAAAATCATATGGGAGGCGATCGAAGGAGCAAGGGAGACCAGGGATTTATGCCAAGCGTCTATCCATCCTTATAGGGTCTTTGATGCGTCACCAAAAACATGTTCAAACATCCAAAATATGATTTTTAAAGGTTTTGACTTCAAAACACCAAAATTTGGAAAATTCACCAAATCAATTCAAATCAAAAGTAAATGAATATGAATAGATGTTAGGAATTCATACCTAATCACAAAGAAAGTTATAGACATAGATGTGAGTTCAAAAACTCATCTTTTAAACCCAAAAACAATGAAGGAGAAGCTTTTTAAACAAGGCAAGATCAATTCCTCTTCACTGCACCTCTAGAGTCTTCAATCTATTATCAAAGGTGAAGTTTTCCTAAGTCAGGCTGTAGGAATTTCTAAAATTTGAAGAGGGATTGAGATGGAGAAGATGAAGAGGATGCTTACCTAAGCTTCTCTTGGATTTTAGAGCAAGAACTTGATTTCCTGAGAAAACTAGGGCTTAGGAATTTTAATTTCCTCTTCCTTCCTCCAATTTTACCTTCGCTTAAGAGTGTTAGGAAATGAGAAGTGGAATAAATGAAGAGGAGTGGAGTTGGGTCATTTGTTAGGTTAGTGGGCTGAAACCCAAACCCAAAGCCCTAAATGAAAATATCAAAATTCTAGCTAACTTCAAACATATCGATGTTTATGTTTAAAAAGGTCGCAAACGTCATTTTGACCTCAATGGAAGTGGTCTCGAGTCCTAATTCGACTGTTTGCAAAAAGTGACTTTTTGGACACAAATCCGACTAACGATGCTATATTTAAATAAAGTATTTAACATACAATCCTAAAATATGTGGGTTGTTACACCGACTGTCCTAAATGGTTGAATGTAAGCATCTTGAATACATTCTGGCAAGCGTCCTTACTAAGCGTCAATATCCCTTCTTAGTCCATGAACCGCTATCGTTTACATTCTGATTTATTCATTTTAGCCGTAACACCACGGTGATGTTTTGGCTTCCTACCTTAACTCCCCTTTAGAGTTTATGAATCTTTTAAGATTAAACGTTATCATGACACCCTTCCATATACCTAGGACTTTAGACTAATAATCAAGGCACCCTACAAATTTATTAAATTTTGTTACGATTCATTTCCAACATAAATATTGCAATCAATCATAAAACCTCACTATGATTAATATATTCACCACGTTAAACTATATTCGTTTCAATTTTACCGTCAAAATGATAGCCTAGGGTCTTTCACTTTATCCAATTCATGTAAATCATCAATTAGAATCATCAAATTAGTTTTTAATTCATATTTCAATTCCTAAATAAATCTATAAAGAAAATTTAACGCATATATAATAATATAACCATTTTATAGATAATCTCACTCACCTAATTCGTTGCTTTGATAAATTTTCTTACAGAACTTTCAAATTCCTTCTTTTAATTTAACTTGGTTTAGTACCTGTCTTCTTCTATTTGATTTGCTAAGGTTTGGATTTGATTCCCTTCTCTTTTCTATTTGTTTTGCAATTTTATTTACAGGTTTTGTTTTAGAATTGAAGAAAGAGAAAAAGAACAAGTTATGAATTTAAGTTGAGCATTGGGTGTAGAATGAGGACGAATGAAGAATGGGGAGAATGAGGGTCACAAACTTCTTTTATACATGCACAAATCCAGAAATTCTCCCTCGGCCCACTTGGGCCAACTTATTTCGCCTCAAAACGCATGTTACGATAAAAGATCCTTATCTACCTTATTTGGTGTCCATCTCTGATATTTTTATATTAATTTGGGTTAGAAAAATCCACTTGATGCAATGGACAATCTAGATTTATCAAATTCCTTCATTTGTAAAAATTTAATTTTTTCAGTTTTATGTAAAATTACCAAAATACCTTTTTAATTAATTATTTGCGTTTGTTAAAAATCTAGGATGTTACAGTTATTATCGAAAAAGTCGACCTCTTCCATTCACATGGTGTCATTAGCTCTTCGAAAGAAGCCAGACAAAGATGAGGTGGGCTATTTTTGTAATTCCTTCCACATTAGACGGTGCCTCTCCCCAAAGCATAGAGCGACCCCAAACTGTTCTTTTCTACTTCTCTTGCGCATGTTGACCTTTTATTGAAGTGATTGGCACAGGAGCAGAGTGACTCATTAAACCTGGTCTTATGTTGCATAACTCGCTTGCCATCATAATTGTGGCTCACGGGCGAAGAAGTGAGTCTTGAAATCCATATATAACTGGGGCCAGGAGTGAATACTTCCCACTTGAAGATGTAAAAACCAACGTGAGGCTAAACTTGTCAAAGTGGATGGAAATAGAAGACACTTTAGATTACGATGAGCCGACCAACTCAGGTGATGAAATTGAAAGCCATGATTGGTCAGATGGGTTAGTACTTCCATCGTGTTTTTTGAAGAAA
The DNA here is from genome assembly GCA_030765085.1 of Allium cepa. Lineage (NCBI taxonomy): Eukaryota > Viridiplantae > Streptophyta > Magnoliopsida > Asparagales > Amaryllidaceae > Allium > Allium cepa. Next base: position 569,566,927 of record CM060937.1, on the reverse strand, counting down.
GGTAGGACATGCCTCCAGTGAATGTATGCATTGAGAATATCTTTGGTGAAGGGTTCTCCATTCTCATAATCTCTCATCGTTAGTGTTCTAGGCCTTGATCCTCTTCTGTCTTGGAGATGCCATTTCTTCTCGAAGGTCCCCTCTACATGATGCAAGCGGCGTTGACCTCTTATTATGGAAGGACTCCTTCTATGTCTCGTATGTGAAGGAGATCGATGGCGCTTATATGAAGATGGGGAATAGTAGCGCGAACATGGGTAAGTTACATGTTCATATTGATAAAGGGCGACCTAGAATGTTAATCCCGCCTTTCACGGTATCTGGGCCTACTGACCTCCCTTTAGGGTTGAGAGTGGACTGAGAGCTCTCTATGCTCATGGTTTTTGCCTTTTCCGTCGCTGCTTAGACGGTCGAAGCATAGTCATGCCCTTATATTTTTTGTCTAAGGCGGCTAAATGTATAGTGTCTTTCTATGGAGTGGGAGCGGCAGGCTGGCTGAACTCCTTGGTGTAATGCTGGTACAAGTATAGGAATATCATAAGAAAAGTGTTACTCGTGCGCTCTGTTATGGGCGGAGTGACCCTAACATGGGTTTCCAGCACAGCCCTCTTATAGGCATCATGCATTATGTTAAATGCGCTGGGGACAATGGGCTGGATGGGAGTTCCATCCATCATTGTTGGGACCTCCGGACTATAGTTGAAAGTGTCTTGATCGTCCACTCTGGCCCTAGGTTCATTCAAATCGCAGGCAATCTACCCAGTGCAAGTTAGGCCATTGATCAAGCCAAACCACACGTCATTGCCTAAGCCCAAAATGGGACTTATGGCATGACTTTAACGTCGTTCGTGTCATGATCCTTTGAGTTATTGGCCTCATTGTCACCATTATCATGTAGTGTGTTTTTTGAGTATAGTAGTTTGAAGAGAATAAAAGTGATGAATGTCGAGAGCATTTAGGGGAAGCCCTCCTTTGAGCGTCCAAATATTGACTAAAAATTTAATCAACCAAGGAACTGTGATTATGAATTCATTTTAGTAAATGTTACTTACTAATACCATATTTAAAATGGAAAAAAGAGAGAGAAAATGAACAATAAGTAAAGAAAGACACAAGGTTTGGAGTGATTTGATCAAAAATGATCTATGTCCACTATGTTGGTAATTTCTACTGCTTTAGTGTTTTGATTACAATTGTTTGTTTACAAGTGATAATAATATATGCAATAAAATGAAAGTTTCATCTTTGTGCAAGTGCATTCAATATTGTATTTATAATAGCCAAAAATCTGGTTCGGACAGTTCAATATGTATATCAATTTCTATGAATCCTTACGGTCATCAATGACACCGAATGGTTCAAATGTCGGGAAACTCGGATGTCAGCTATGCCGAATGGTCTAGATGATGGCCAATTGGCGAATCATAGCAAATCATGTCGTTGTCAAATAGGAGGACATGAGAATAAGGAGTTGTTGAAAAGTGATGCCGCCACCATGTGGACAGTGAAGGATGAGAATTGGTTACTGCATACTGTCGCTTTGTTAAATAAACATTGTTGCATATGCCAAGGATTTCGGTGGAACGGTGCCGAGTCGTTTCTTTTTAAAGGGGTGGCTATGCACGTTTGACAGAAAGCCTACCGAGCAAAGACAAAACAAGAAGTATGAGGAGTGCATGCCGTCGAATAGGCTGTGGGGCGGAGTAGACTTAGGGGCTCGAAAAGGCGACTGGGAGAGCGTTCTTCATTGTGCAGACATGTACTCTTGGATAAACAACTGTCCTACTAAGGGTACCGGATGATTTGGCCGTTGTTCAAATCTGTTAGTCGTTGAATTCCATCGTCTTTTACAGGATGCATAGGTATTTGCAAGGATGATGGAGCGGGCAAGGTGATGCTGAGGCAATACGAGTTGAGGCGAGCGCATTGGGAGTCCGACGAGCCGATCTGTCTATCTCTTTGCGAGAATATCAAGCAACACCATGGATCGATACCGATCAATAGATTTTCATATTTCATCTTCATTTCTTTCATTAATTCATTGCGACTTTATGGTTTATCTTTCTTTCATGCCTCAAAGCCAAATTTCTACAGCTTTTCATTGAGAACTTCAAATCTTGATGGATCAGCACTGATCGATGTACTTAGTTAAAATTCTTTCATTTTCCTTTGCAATGCTTCGTACTCGATCATCAATAAATTTATTAGTCATCACATTAAAGCTCGGTATCATTAAATTGTCATTTACGGAAACTCGTGGATTTGGTTCGAACCTACCTAATGTTGGTCCATGCAACTCCATGTCCAAATCCACATTGAAAAGATTCCATAAACATATATGCAAGTTGCAACTTGCCATAATGCATGATCACAATAGTAAAAAAAGGAAATATCCAAATGGCAGTTCTAGTAAAGTATCTCATCCATGCAGCCTCACTTTTTTTAGTATCGTACTGCCATGACATAAAATTGTGCACTAGGTAACCCAACCCTTGGGCTCACTCTACCATGATCATATCACGCCACTTGATCCTCAGACATCAAAAATCACATTAGAAATCCAACTTTCTATCTCGGGAAATCATCAATTAAAGGATTTTTTTTCCATTTAGCCTCGTTTTGAAACTAATTATCACAAATAGCCCCGTTTGTAAACTATTATCAATTTTATCCCTGTTTTGGCCAGCTCAGCTCCGAGCTGGCCAAAACATACTGGCGACTTTTGAAATGTCGCCAGTATTTTTTTTGTCACGAAATAATACGGGCGACTTTTGAGAAATCGCCAACTGGCGACTTCCCAGAAGTCGGCCCTTTTTGTTATTAAATAAAAGGGCGACTTTTGGGAAGTCGCCAGTGGGCGACTTCCCAAAAGTTGCCCATTCGGGGCTCTGCAACAAAACCAGAGCCCCCCTTTCTTCTTCTTCAGTCTAAAATCTTCCTCTCCTTTTCTAAAAACCCTTCCTCTCGGAAATTTTTGCCCAAACTCAGAAATTTTTCGCATTTTGTTGAACAAATTAGAAGATGGCTAGCTCTTCAATGCCGAATGCGCCTGTAGGTATGGGAAAATCAAAAATATTTCAATTTAGGGTTTTGAAGAAATTTGCAAAATAATAATTTTTAGTAATTGTAAGCAATAATTGATGGTTGAGGTATCTATGTATGGTTGAAATCATTGGTAAAATGTGGAAAAACAATGCGTAAATTCATAGTGTTGATGTTGGAAAATAAATTTGAAAATATTATGAACTTGTACATGTGTAAATTACGTGGAGATGCTACCAGGACCAGTTGATGGATCTGTCCTTTATTTGCAACAACAGCATCGAACGAATAATCCGAAATTTGTCGCGGTAAATATTTTATTATTCGAAATGTACAAATATCGAAAGGTAATGTATGTTACATGTTGATAGTATTTTTGTGATATTTTGACAGAGTAATACTGCAGAAAAAACCACAGATCATTCGTCCAAAATGAATAGAGTAACATCTGGTCATCCAGGCGTTATACAGTTGATAGACCAAGCTGGATTTGGACTGGTTTTTAGGATGGGGCATATCCAGTTAGATCATCATGTTATCACTGCTTTGGTGGATAGATAAGGCCAGAGACATCGAAATTTCACCTACGAGCCGGAGAGATGACTATCACGTTGGGTGATGTTGCGTGCTTGCTTGGCATACCCATAGACGGTGCTCCGTTGACCAACCCGATCCAGTTGATTATCTTACTTTATGCCAAGAGCTCCTAGGTTTAACTCCTCCAGCAGAGGAGTGGTGGGGAAACGAAATGATACGGACACTATGGTTTAGGGAACAATTTGCAGACGACATACCTGCAGATGCGGCAGAGATTCAGATTCAGCAACGGGCCAGGGCCGTTATATTTCATATCATATGCTAGAGGTTGATATACGATCATTCGAAGACACGGATATGGCTTAGATGGCTTCCATTTTTAGAAAACTTTGAAGTTTGTTGCCATTATTCATGGGGCAGTGCAGTTCTAGCGTATACGTACTGCGAGTTGACGAGGCTTGCTTTGCAAGAGAGCACAAGCATAGGTGGTTGTGTGAGTCTAGTACAGGTATGTCTATAATTTTCTTTCGCCAACCGTTATTCTATATTCTTTTATCTAACTGAAACCATATGTCCAATTTTATTTACAGCTTTGGTGTTGGACTTATCTACACGTGGGTAGAATAACGATGAGGAGGACGACGATTGATTTATCATTGCCATACGGTGCTAGGTATAATTAATTATGTAGTATACTAAGTATACGTGTTCGGATTTGAGAAGTCACAATTGAATATTTGTACAGGTGGGTAGGACCTAAAAGCACCGTTTCATCGTCGAGGCCTCATGTTGCCTTCTACCGTAATGAGTTCGATGTGCTAGTCTATCAGTCTGTGAGTTGGACCCCGTACGACGATGTGCTTGGACATCTTCCAAACTTATGCACCACTTCCATTCAGTTGTGGACTGCTCGGGTTCCTCTGATTTGCTTTAATGATGTCTCCTATCATCTACCTGACCGAGTGATGAGGTAGTTTGGTATGGCTCAGCATTTACCGGAACAACCACCGCATTACAGGATTGATATTGAAGCTGGGGAGTATGCTATGGCGATTGAGACATGGATCGACCGCTACATGCACACGCAACAGGAACGCGAGTTCACATTGTCCGAACAAGAATATCTGTCTTGGTACTAGAACATCACCCGTCGATATGTTCTTCGTGCCATCGATCCACCTACAGCGCCTCCTGTGGTTGCATACCCTTACACTCCTAGAGCACCTCTCGAAAGGAATGTGGTACATACTACATATAGTCTTTATTTCAATACTTGAAATTTAAACCTTTTCTTGAATTTTATGCCATGGCAGGCGGATGGCATTTACCGTGTGATCGAAATTGTAGACGAGCTTGCACAAGAGGTTCCTGAAAGGTCGCAGGGGAAATGCTTTAGTGTAAAACGAATCTTAGAGTCTATTTTGGGAAGAAACAGGCTAACAAGACCAAGAACGCCCCCACCGCTTCCTCCTCCACCAGCATAGGGGCTCATCGAATATGCCATAGAAGCCCATGGCGTTCCTCCCCCCATTACTTATACGTATCAGCGACGTAGACATTGAAAAGGCGCATCTTCATCTCAAGAAACACAGGTTGAAGTTGCTCCCAGCCCTTCACAGCCTAAAGATCCTACACAAGCAAGTGAAGAGGAGGATTCGTCGGATGAAATTCCACTGTCTATGAGAAAACCAAAACGAACTCCACGAGAACTTCGTAGATTGAAGAACTGAGGATGGTATAAGTGATTGATATGCTTTTTTCCGGATTTCTTTTTTTAATGAGCTGCTGAAATATTAGGATTATTTGTTTTGTTGAATTGTTGGATGAGAATTGTTTGAATTTAATTGTTGAATTTGTGGATGTTGTAATTTGAGTTGTGGATGATTGAGTTTGATAGAAATGTTGAATTAGGGGATATTGTAATTTGAGTTGTGGATAATTGACTTCCATTGAAATTTTGAAGTAGTGTAAATGGTGATACAGGGTTTCTGTTTTGAAACCCTGCACATTACTGGGGCGACTTTTCAAAAGTCGCCAATGGGCGCCTTTTCAAAAGTCACCTATATGCGACTTTTGAAAAGTCGCCCCAGTAATGTGCAGGGTTTCAAAACAGAAACCCAGACCTTCCACCTACCTCATTCCTTACTTTACCAAATTGCAAATATAGAACCTAAAACCTAACCCACTTCTCTCTTCCATAAAATCTACGTTTCCCGGTGGCAAAAGAATATCTTTTGAGATTTGAAGACACCAAAAGAAGGTAAGATTCATAAGCACTATTAAATTTGTTTACTGTTTTGCGATTTAGTCTAACTCCAACATTGATATTTTCAAGAATGGATAATTAGGAGATTGACGACGAGACGATGATGAAAATGTATGAAGAATTTGAACAGCAATGAGGCTCTGCACTGGTTAATGAAGAAAATGTTGCGGTTGATTTCGTCCCTGAGACGCAGGTTGAAAACTTGCCCCCCTCTAGGGTTGGCGGTACATCGACATTGGCCAAGGATAGCGGTGAATCAGAACATCAATCACTTCATGGAAAATTAATAGATGTGCTTGCTCGTCGTAAGACTAACAATGCTAGTACAAGCCGAACACCGCCTCGGGTACTTTGTTATTGCGGAGCTGAATGTCAAGTGGTTGTGTGTCGGAATGAAAGGAATGTGGGTCGTTGCTTTTATCGTTGTGAATCGTACGACGATAATAAGATACGGCCAAACGATGTTGAATGTTGTAACTTTTTTAAATGCAAAGATCCGAAAATGTGTCCAAGTGGAGTTGCATATGCCCTTGAGATGCAAGCGGAAAACGCCCATTTGGAGAAGTTGAATCTACAGTATCGCAACGCATTACTGAATAAGTGTGTACCGTTCGATAAGTTGAGTCCTCGTACGTTGTGGGAGGAAAAGTAAACACAAATTTGGGTGTTTATTTATATGTAATTTAATTAAGTACTTTGTATCGGTAGCTTTCATGTACTTTGTATCGGTTGCTTTCATGTATATGCTATTGTTTTATGTATCGTTGAACAAGTATTGTAAAGATGTGTGTAACACTAGCTTACATTTGCATATGTTTACGTATCACATAACATTCATCGTCATAAAGAACTTAGCAAATGAAATAAAAACATAAACTGTTCTTACATAAACAACATACGGCTTACAAACATCAAACCAATAATAACACGCATATGTAAACTAAATAAATGAATTACAATGACTCCTTTTGTGACCGTGCATACCACATGTACTGCATTTATTAGGCCTTGGAGGCTGCATCTCGTCCATAACGCCTTTAATTCTAGTTGACTTAGGCAGAGCTCGTCTTGCGGGAGGTGGAAGTACCATTTGACCTTCGTGTGGAGACCAATACCTTTTATCGCGTACGGGATGAAATTCCGTAGAGTATGCAGCTAGGTAATTCTGAGCAGAGTACCAATGGATGCAAAATCATGATGAGCTCTGTTTGCCCCATTGGCCACCGACGAATAAGCAGCCATCACATGGGCACAAGGGAGATGCTGAAGCAATGGGATGTTGCATGTACATTAACACGTGTTACCATCGATTATAACTTTGAATTCATCGCTGAAGTAATGAATCACTTGCCATTCAATTTGACTAAAACGAACAATCCGACAACGTCTAGCTTCGCTTGCTCTCTCCGCTATTTTTGCTTCCATTTTGGAGTGACACGAAGTGTGGAATTCATAGTTAACTCTCTTCTTTGGAAAAAGTAATCAACGGAGTGATAGAAGGTACGTGCAACAAGTGCTCTAATAGGCAAAGATCTTGCACCCCTAAGTACACCTTTAAAACTTTCTGACGCATTAGTCGTCATAACATGAAAATGACCACCATCATCTTTACATAATGCCCAATTTTCCTCCTTTCCACCCAAACTTCTCTCTATCCAGTTATGTGCTCTTATACTACTGCTTTTAATTTCCTCACGAATCTTTAAATACTCAATCTCCTCAGAGGCACATGCAGCAGCATAGAATAAACCGGTCAATCGTTTGTCTCTAAAACCCGCTGCTTAAAAATTTGTTTTCAAATGTCTGGCACAATATCTATATGCGGCAAGCCTTTTTCTCTACAACGCTGTAGGTATTCATTTCATTCTATCAGAAATGAAAGTAATACGATGATTGTTCACGCTGTGACGAACCTTTGCATGTAGGCGAAAACCAACCCCAACCGTCAATGGATTCGGACTCAACGATGGCAAATGCCAAGGGAAATAGCTGATCATTTGCGTCAACGGCTGTTGCAACAAGTAAGGTGCCTTTGTATTTTCCATATAGATGTGTACCATCTATGCAAAGCAAAGGTCGACAATGGACAAATCCCTCAATACATGGCCCAAATGACCAAAATGCACGATCAAAAACTCCATACTCATCAGTAGTCACATGTCCTACACTTTCGGGATTTGTTTTGCATATTTCACCAAAGTATTGCCATAGGTTGGAATATGACTCTGCCCAATCGCCGTAAATTCTTTCAACAGCCTTGCTCAATGCTCTCCATGCTTTCAGATAGCTAATTTTAATAAATAATTGTTCCTCCATTAGAACTTGCACTGTTCCAGCTGTAATGTTCAAATTAGATTTCACGAAAGGCATGATCTTCGATACTATAAAGGATGATGTGGCTTGCCTATGATTTGAGTTCACTGTAGGGTTAACACATGTATGATCACTAGGATATTTTTTTATAACCCACCATTTAGCCTGTGTCTTTTTTGAGTCAATAGCATGTAATGTCCAAGGACAACTGTCATCGACGTTGCAAATGGCGGTATATTTTTCTTTGTTCGACCTTATTGGCTTAAAGGACACCGCATGTAAGATTGACCATTTTGATAGTTGTTGCAGAAATTTAGCTTTACTCTTAAACACCATGCCAACTTTGAAACCAGTCTGTACGCTGCAGGATAGAAATAATTCGCAGTTGAAGTTTACATTTGCTACAATCGACCTAGCCATAATTTGTGCACTGCACAAATCATCATCCAGCGGTATCTCCATTTTCGGTTCATCATTGTCCACATAATCTGCTTCTGCACCACCAAAATCGTACTCTAGTGGATCATTGTTTACTTGCATATTTTCCACCTAGGTTGTATCAACCTCTGGTAATGACACAACAGACATACTATCAACTGCAAGAACATCTACAGCTTGTACATCTTCTTCATCTTCTACATCCATATCATCATTGCACATAGTTTGACCTGCTGGTTCATTTGGTGGTTGAACGTATGACTGTGTGGTAGTGTTCTTTGCTTCCCAACTGTAGTAAATTAATACACCATTTTTAGTTTACTTCTTTATACCAACGATTTTGCAACATGTTGCAATATTTTACTTACTTTTGGCTTAAATGGTAAAATTCGGGCCAAGTTGGTGGCATTTGTTCATTTGTACGACTACTCGATGCTCTACCACTTCTTTGAGTGTAATTCTGATTTGGAATAAAACTACACGGGAATACAAATTAGGTTTAAGAATTATATAAATTCAATAAAACATAACTCTATGTAATCACGGCTAAACGATACATCTGATTCATTCGTGGAAAGCTTTCCTGCGTTACATGTGGATAGGTAAATTGGACATTTGGCTGCAAACTCATGAACGACTAAAAACCATAATACATTTGTTGTTTCCCGTATTGCGATATGTGCTGAGTCGGATTGCTAAAACTAGGTGACGGAATTCCTTGACCAGTACTCATGTTCCCCACCGTTCTAGAATATTCTTCAAAGCCAAAATTTGTTATGGGTGCCGGTGTTGGTTCTTCTACAACCGATCTCCTTTTTGTTCCAACAAACAACTCAATAGATTTGATCGATGCAGCAAACATTAATTCAAAATCATCGTCGTCAACAATTTTGATTGCTTTGGAACCAGAATCTATTGGCCAATTGCAAACTATTTCAATCTCGTACCCTTCCTGTTTTATCTTTGTTGCTTATAAACTGACTCTTTCAACTGCACAAAAGTGGATCCTTTTCGAATTTTAGCCGGTTCGTAAAATCCACCGAGATATTTCCCACACATTAAATCGTCAATAACCAATTCACCATCAAAATAGCATATAGTTGGAATATAACTAGGAGCCATTCTACATCAAGCAAAAAAAATTTAGTTTGCAAACTAAATTCAAAACTTAGGGTTTCTACTATATACCTTGATTGGATTCGACCGTACAACGTTTTGCTAGGCTTGAGGTAGCTCTTTGAAATCTACTACTTTTAACAATATTAAACGAAATTTTTTTGAGTTTGGGCAAAAATTTCGGAGAGGAAGGGTTTTTAGAAAAGGAGAGGAAGGGTTTAGAGCGAAGAGGAAGAAAGGGGAGCTCTGGTTTTGTTGTAGAGCCCCGAATGGGCGATTTTTGGGAAGTCGCCCACTGGTGATTTCCTAAAAGTAGCCCATTTATTTAATAACAAAATGGGGAGACTTCTCAAAAGTCGCCCTTATTATTTCGTGACAAAAAAAAATACTGGCGACTTTTGAAAAGTCGCCAGTATGTTTTGGCTAGCTCGAAACTGAGCTGGCCAAAACAGGGCTATATTTATATTAGTTTTAAAACTGGGCTATTTGCGATAATATGTTTTAAAATGAGGCTAAAATGAAAAAAAATCCTCAATTAAATAACAACGATGCCATTTCAACTGCCAGTATGATGATGGGACGGTAAAGATTGGTCAGGCAGATCCTATGGCGAAATCCAAATTGGAGAATAACTTTGAGAGAAGGAAAGAGAAGGAAAAAGAAAGATCCACTCGGAATTATGATGATACTGTTGGGAAGTTCCATAGGTAAGGAGATAATCTATGGCAGTGTTGTAGATTTGGGCAAAAATGTTAATTTCCTTTAGTCTTTTTATTTTTTTTTAACTTTTTTTTACCATGCTTAGTTTTAGGCTTTGTTGGTTACGGTAGCTATATTATTTGTGTCTATATATGATTGGTATGATTTTATGGCAGTTGAATTGTTAGTACAAAATCTATGAACATGGGGAATCTGTTAGTTCAAAATTTTAGATAGGTAATTAGCAGTCGATTTAGGAAATGGAACAATATTCTCCTAATTCATAGGATTTGTTACATTTTTTATTTCCCTATGTTTTGGATAATATGACTAAATACTGAAATAACCCCCAAATGTTGGGACCATTTCTATGAAGATCAAATCAAATTACATATTATTTCTCTTACTTTGTGTGTAATTTAATATTTGCTTTTAAGCTGTAGAACTATTTACTTATATGGGCATGATATATATAGTAGAGTTTTATGTATGTTTGAAGTAAACACTAAAGTTAGCCCTGCATTCTTAGGAAATTGGTGCACTACAAGAACTCTTAAAGTAGTTTATTATCACATGTATTAAAATAGTCAAGAGCAACCAAGGAAAAGTTGGGAAAGGAAAAGATGATTATATTCTCACGTACTTATGTTATGATGCTTCAATTTGCAGAACCAAAATTTGAAAAAAGCGTATGAATTGCAGCAGGTATTCATCATTTATTACGAATATAATGCATGTACCTTTTGTTCCAATTCTTCATTCTATATTAAAAAATACTTTCCTTTCTTATATATCAAAGTTAATTTAAATAAATTGAAATGGCTGGATCTGAGATTGAGGTCAGGTCAAAAATAGGATGCTCATCAACCTGACTTTATATTAGATCTAATCACAGACAAACTAACAAAAGGAAGTTAACTCTGCCAGAGATCAAACATATGGTATTGTATACTATCATCTTATTCATTTGACCGCATAGTCGATCATCTTGTCATTCGAATTCGCACAAATAAAAATACTATATATGCTTCGGTTTTAAAGTAAAAGATGTTCTGGTTTATGACATGTGTACTGCTAATGTTTCATAGTTCAGCATTTTGTCTATTAAGCTGTAGACTTGCTTCATATAAATCTGCAGTTCACAAAATACTTTAGATGTTACTGCTTGATTTAGGCCAATTAAAATGTATAAATTTACATTTAAGGACAAGTATAGCGGCTCTGCTGGGGATCGAACCCAGAGTCTCTGGTTTCGTAGACCAATGCCTTATCCATTGGGCCACAGAGTCACATGTTTCATTATTTGAATTTGTATAAAATAGAATACAGAATATACTTTTATACGCTTTTACATTAATGGAGAAATATGTATGTTTTATATCATGACACCAACATATACCCGATTCACTGGTATAATTGATATTGCTTATTTTCACTTTTTAAGATGTATTTCTCTAGGTTTTTTGATGCAGAATCGTATTATAAATTTGATTTTGTGGTAAAATAAGATACTTAAAGCAGACACTTTAAACTCATTGAGCCATAGAGTCACATATCATAGGGTGCATTCATTGTTAAGCGAATGGGAACACATAAGGAGCATTTTGAACAGGGAATGAACGAAGAAAGTTCGGTGAAAGAGATAGTGTTTTGTGCTATGAAATGGGCAACAAAAGGAGCATAAAAATGGCATCTAATGGGGTAAGTTAAGGAAGGTGAGGAAAAATGAATTGTTTAAGCTTGTCCCGTAGGGTTGTCTCACATGTTGCAAAGTGAAACGACGGTTTAGAATTGAAATAGTCCAACATCGCTAAATAACTTAAAGAAGTGTTTAAATATGAGTTGATAGACACGTAACATTGGAGATTCCTTCTGTTACAATAAATTGTGTGCCAACCCACAGGCATACACCACATGCTGAAGATGGAAAGCTTGATTCGACTGTTGTTATGTAACAAGTGGTATCGGAGCTGAATATTACGAACTGGGCTATGCAGACAAACAATGCTCTCAAAGTACTCCAAAGGGGATGCGAGTCAAAGAGGAAATCGTTAGGATTATCTCGCATGTTGCAAAGAGAACGATTTGGAATTTGAATAGTCCAACATCACAAAATAACTTGAAAATGTGCTATATAAATATGGGTTGATAGTCACATAATATTGAGAAATTTCTTTTCTTATAATAAAGTGCGTGCTAATCCATAGGCATACCCCACGTGCTGAAGATGAGAAGATTGGTCCGACCACCGTTATACAACAGCGTCAAGTATAAACAAATCAATTTTCTCACACTAGCAACGAAGCAAATTGAACTTTGACCCTTTTAGAGCGTCTGACGCAGCAAAAAGTTGACCTACCAATTAAAGTCTATCGACACCCTTATTGTTCAAATTGGTATGAAATATAATTCACAATATACTTTTATATGCTTTTACATTAACATAAAAATGTATATGTTCTATATTATAACACCAACATATACCTGATTTACCAATAGTGTTAAAATTTGGTGATACAAAATCATAAATAGAGGGAAATATATATGCAAAAGAAAGAAAGAAAAGATTTTTTCCCTCTAATTAATCGGCATATTTGAGTATGCTTATCTCTCTCTCTAATTGGTTAATCAAATTATTTTTTGACATCTAATGTTAACTTGGGCATTAAGTAATTGATTATATAAATATAGACTAGAAGAGATGGTAAAAATGTGGTGGAAAATCTATTTGCTAATTTTCTCTTCTTTATCTTTGTTTTTTTTTCCAACAATTTTAGTCATATAGATATTTTATCCCTTTCTCAATTTGGTAATTGATTCAATGGTATTTTGTTTACTTTAGCTTTGTTCTATTAATTGTAAAAAAAAATTTGGTGAATCAATAAAGTGGGTGGTTGGGTGGAATATTTTGTGTTATTGCGTTTTGATTTCATTTCCTTCTTGTTTTCAATCCAAGTTATCTCTTTGTGATTTGGGTGACAAAGATCCCTTGATAAAAGCTTCTGTAAAGCGCTACTATTTTCATAACAATTTGGTATCGGAGCACAGATCATCGCAAAGCTTGGAGTAATTTTAGTTTGAAAAATTATTGATGTGGGATATGATTTCATTTTCAAAGATGGTTATCTTGGATGAGAAAATTTGAGGTATTTGGAAGCCCAAGATGGACGATGTTCTGTACCTCGATGATCTTCATGATCCGATTGATGGAGATGGGAAGAAGCCCTCTGATGTAGATGAGGGAAAATGGAAGAAGATGTATAAGAATGTGATTGCTTTGATTCACCAGTATCTTGTTGATTCAGTTTTTCGTCTTGTGGCTAGTTGTAAATCCGCGAAGGCGTTTCTGGTTCGAAAGTTGGGGCAATTGAGATAAGACGAAGAGAAGTCTATTGCAGAGCATTTGAACGAATTTCAAGATGTAATAAATCAATTGGCAAATATGAAGGTCAATTTTGATGATGAGTTATAAACTCTTTTGTTAATGAGTTCGCTTTTAGAAAATTGGAAAACTTTGGTTGTCTCATTGAGTAATTCCAATGCTGATGGCTCTTTGGAAACTGTTCGAAGCAGTTTCTTGAATGAGGAGCTTGGAAGAAAAGAGTCAGGTATGAAATCAATTCAAAGTGAGGCAATTGTAGCAATGGACTCGAAGAAAGATACAATTTGGAAAAAGAAGGACGCTAATGGTAAATGTGTTATCACTTGTCATTATTGTAATAAGAAAGGTCACATACGCAGCAAATGTTATGCTTATAAAAGAGATCAGAAAAAGGCTGCGCATGGTGATACTAATAGTGATGCATATGAAGGTTTTGCTAAATGTACCGATAGTGATGGTTCTAGTGATGTCCTCTTTAGTGAAAATAAGCCTTGGAAGATGGATTCGGGAGCCAGTTTTCATATTTATAAAGATGTGAATTGTTTTTCTTCTTATGAGAAGAGTGTCGGCATGATTAGGCAGCCAACGGAGAAGAGCTATTGATTTGTGATATTTGATCTATCCGATTTCGTATGCATGATGATGTAGTTAGAGAAGTCTCTAGAGTGAGACATGTACCCACTTGATCATATAATCTTATTTCTCTCGGTTAGTTGGATCACTGTGGTTGCACTTATGAGACTCAAAGTGGAGTTTAAGAGTGAAGAAAGATGGTCGTGTAAGGATGAGAGGAGTATTGGAAGAAGAAAAACTTTATAGCTTGATTGGTTCTATAGTCGACAATGGAAAGCGAGTGACGGTTGAAGGACCTAGTCCACGACAAGGTGGAGAAGTTAATGTGATCACTGCTTATGATTCTAGCATTGAAGATCATATTTTAGACAGGGGTCTTCATGTTGATGATTCTCGAGAGATCGATGGTGATCAGGTAATGAGCTCAGACCGAGTGATAGATTGTTGTCGAATTGTAAAATTCACAAAGACAAGACGGAGATCTTTGTGGTATTACAAATGTTTTTGAGACCGGATTTGTATGATGCACCTCATTTGGGAGATGCATCACTTGTAAACGGTGGTTGAGGTTTGTAATTTAGTGTGGTTGAGATTTGAGGATTTATGATAGATCTAGATATGACATGCTTGATATGTTGGATATATGTGATTTTGCATCAAGGTGTAGTGTAAAATTTTAGTGATACAAAATCACAAATAGGGGAAAATAAATATGCAAAAGAAAGAAAGAGATTTTGTTTCCTCTAATTAATAGACATATTTGAGTGTGTCTATTTCTCTCTCTAATTGGCAAATCAAATTATTTTTTGCCATCTAATGTTAACTTGGACACTAAGTAATTGATTTTATAAATAGAGACTAGAATAGAGGATAAAAGTGTGGTGGAAAAACATAATTATAATTTCGAAACATAACTTATATATAATTTTATAATTTTTTCTTCAGTTTTCCAACAAAATAAGTAATTGAATCTTATAATATGATTTAAATGTTTATATACATAGTTATATATATATAATATATATTCTATGTGTGTGTGTGTGTGTATATTAATTATTCAAAATAAAGTATATAAATTTGTGTGTGTGTATATATATATATATATATTATACACACAATATTTTATATACATAAATTGAAGTATATAAACATATATTTGGAAAATATACTAGCTAACATGTCTCCAGTGTAAATCCCAGCATTAATACACGAGTATGTTATATCTTACACGGTTTGCTATGTTATACATGCATACACACACATATATATGTATATGATACATGTGTATGCGTGTATATTATATAACATTAATACATAATTGTTTCATAAAATTTTAATAAAATAGCTATTTTATTTAAAAGAAATATAAAAATGTTCTGAATGAATTAGATTTCATATGCCAATAAAGATTCAGAATGGTGAAAAAATTGAAATTCATCCATTTCTTCAACTACAGGCTGCTCCAATTCCAACAAAACCAAACACCACTTTAGTTTCTGAAAACTTAAAATGTTTTAGCGAGCTTAATTAAATGAAAACAAGGGAGCAATATTTTTAAAATGAATGCATGATTTTTGTATGTTGAAAGAAAGGTATTTATAAAGTTAGAAAGAGTAAGTGAAACAAGTATAAGCGAAACAAGTATAATTGAGGAAAGGTTATACGGTATAAGTTTTTACATATCAAATGCGGGTTGTATTATATTGGGCCAACCCACAGCCCATTACAAATATTTTTTTGTTTCAGCCTATATAAAGGCTTGCACAGCTCACTTGAGAGTATTCCTCATCATTTGAATCTAGTGTCGTGCCAAGAAGGAATATGTACATGGCACTTTAATCACCCCACCAAGATTCTCTACAGACAATGAAGGAAAACTAGTCAGCGATAAAGATTACATTGCTTATGAAAGACAAGATATCCTGATTAGTTCTTGGCTACTGTCTTCTGTAGATGCAAATCTAATGCCAAAATAAGTTGGGTGCAAAACAACACATGAGATTTGGCACACAATTGAGCAAATATTCGGTTCTCAATCTGCAGCAATAATAATGCAATACAAAAGACAGTTGCAAAACTTAAGAAAGATAGTGTAAGTATGAGAGACTATCTGTCAAAGGCAAAAACTATATGTGATCAATTAGCTTGTGCTGGACTCAAAGTATCAGACGCTGAACAGATACTGTGTATACTAAGTGGTTTGGATGAGGAGTATGAAGTTGTGGTAGCTATAATATCTTCTAATGAAAAGCTGCCTTCACTTCAATCTGTTCAGTCAATGCTAGTTGCACATGAGGGCAGATTAGAGCTAAAGAAACCAATAAATGTGGAGTATAATGTCAATTATGCATCTGTTAGCAGAAATAGGAATCAAGAAAAGAATCTACAGAGGTGGCCAACCTAACAGAGGCAGAGGAAGGAGTGATAGATCAAATTATAATAACAACAATAAACCAAGATGTCAAATATGTGAGAAGTATGGTTTCACTGCAAACAAGTGTTATTTCAGATTTGATGCAAACTTTACTCCAGCACAATAGAGCAACAACAATGCAAGATCACAAAATCCCAGTGTCAATTTGGAAAACATGCAGCAAGAAACTAAGTCAGAAAGTACAAACAATAGGATAGCAAAGGTTGAAGACATTCAAGATGACAGCTGGTTTCTAGATTCTGGTGCAACCAACCACGTGACAAACAATTTGAGCCAACTATATCTTGGCAACATGGAATACAAAGGTAACAATTATTGTATATGGGTAATGACAAGTCAGTACATATATCTCATACTGGAAATACAAGCATTAATGGTACTAGGCAACTCTATCTTAAAAATCTACTAAGAGTACCATTAATTAGAAAATTTTTGATGAGTGTTTCACAATTTTCTAAAGACAATAATGTCTATTTTGAATTTCACACAAAATACTGTGTGGTAAAGGATAATCTAACTAATGAAATTCTTTTGCAGGGTAGAGAACACAATGGGTTATACAAATTTGATGTCATATGCTAAAGAAAACCTGAATGCAAAAGTAAATGGTGTCATGTAACTGAAATAAGAAATGATGAAAAATACATTGGAAAGTTTGATGTATGGCACCGTAGACTGGGACATCCCAGTATAAATGTTGTTAAACATGTAGTGAGTGAATGTGATAATACTCTTGTTGATAAAATTCCTAGTTCTTATATATGCACATATTGTCAATTAGGAAAAAGTCATAAGCTTGCATTTCCAGAATCTGAGACTGTGTATAACAATACACTTGAACTAGTTGCTGCAGATCTCTGGGGACCTGCTTTAGTTAGTACTGATTATGGTTATAGATATTATATCTCTTTTATTGATGCACACTCCAGACATGTATGGATCTATTTACTAAAATCAAAATCTGAGACTAACAATGTAGTGATACAATTCATCACAAATGTTGAAAGACAGACAAATAATCAGGTAAAAATTATGCAGACAGATGGAGGTAAGAAATTCTTGCCACTAAGAAGGTATTTTCAAAATAAAGGAATTACACATAGGATCACGTGTCCTTACACATCTGAGAAAAATGATCTTATTGAGAGAAAACATGGACATATCATTGAAACTGGTCTAACTTTATTAGCACAAGCATCTATGCCACTTAAATTATGGCCTGATGCTTTCTCTACAGCAGTCTATTTGATCAACAAACAGCCTACAAAAGTAATCAAATATAAGAGTCCTATGGAAGTGCTAACCAAAGTCAGACCAGACTATCAAACTATAAAGATGTTTGGATGTCAGTGTTTTCCCTATCTAAGACCATACAACTCACATAAACTTGACTACCGGTCTACACCATGCACATTTTTGGGTTATCCTACAAATTAAAAGGGCTACAAGTGCCTTGATAGTAATGGCAGGGTATATATATCTAGGCATGTGATATTTAATGAACATGACTTTCCTTTTAGAAATGCATATATCAAAACATCTCAGAAAGTATGCAATACAAAATATTCTGTACCTCCTACAGTATCTTCACTGGAGATAACCATACCAGTTCAAAGTGAAGATAACCATGGCTGAAGAGATATCAGCACACAACACACAATGTTCACAAGAACCAGGTCATGAGCAAACTGAAGCATCACCAAGAGTCACTGAATCAGACAGAAACAGCTCATGTGATCCATGTCAAGTATTGAATGATCAGCAGTCCACTAATACTCAACAAGGAATCACTAATACCGAAGAAAATCATTCCACTTTTCCTGCAAGCACTGGTCGCCGCATGATAACTAGGGAAAAAAGTGGTATATTCAAACCAAAAGTTTACAGTGTTGAATCAGATATAAGTGAACCTAGCACAGATCGACAGGCAGTTGCAGATGGCAACTGGAAAGTTGCAATGAAAGAGGAATACGATGCATTAATTAAAAATAACACTTGGGATCTTGTGCCGTGACCTATAAATAAAAATATCATAGAATGCAAGTTGACATACAAGTTAAAGAAAAATCCTGATGGCTCAATCCTTAGGCACAAAGCAAGATTGGTGGCAAAAGGGTTTTCATAACAAAATGAGTTTGATTTTAATGAAACTTTTTCCCCTGTTGTGAAGCCAACATCAATCAGAATAATTCTAACAATTGCTTTGCATAAGAATTGGGCCATTCAACAATTAGATGTTAATAATGCTTTCCTCGATGGTAAATTGCAGGAAGAAGTATACATGGAGCAACCATATGGATTCACAAAGAATGGCAGTGAACAACTTGTATGCAAACTTAACATAGCACTTTATGGTCTCAAACAAGCACCTAGAGTCTGGTTTGAGAAACTGAAGACTACTCTATGCAGACATGGCTACAATCAAACAAAATCTGACAGTTCCTTGTTTATTAAATTTTTTAATCATACAATTACATACATACTAATTTATGTGGATGATTTTATCATTATAGGAAATAGCAAGTCTGAGATTGATAACATTACACAATGCCTAAAGGAAGAATTTTCCATTAAAGATCTTGAAGAGCTAAATTACTTCTTAGGCATTGAGGTTAAAAGGGTATCAAATTCTGAGATTCATCCAAACCAGAAAAAATACATCAATGAAATTCTAGTGAAAGCCAAGATGGACAAGGCAAATCCACTTCCCACTACAATGACAAGCAATATACATCTCTCAAAAAATAAAAGGAGATCCAATACTAAATGACAAACAGTACAAGAGGGGGCATTACAGTATGTCACTATAACTAGACCAGATATCTCCTATAGTGTTAATAAAGTCAGCCAATTCATGCAAAGACCACTGGATGAGCACTGGAAGGCTGTAAAGAGAATTTTGAGATATCTTAAAGGGTCTATTAATCAAGGACTAATTCTGCAATCATGTTCATCTCTATACATTACTGGTTATTCAGATTCAGACTGGGCAATAGATTATGATGATAGAAAATCAACTACTGGTTATTATGTGTTCTTAGGCAACAATCTTATATCCTGGTGCGCAAAAAAGCAGCAAACGGTATCAAGATCTAGCATTGAAGCCGGATACCGAAGCATAGCTAGCACTACTGCTGAGATTATGTGGATAAAGTCTCTTCTAAGTGAATTACATATCGAATTTAATAGCAGAGCTACTATATGGTGCGATAATCAAAGTGCTATCTCTCTCACTGCTAATGCAGTCCTACAATCTCGTATGAAACATATAGAACTGGATCTATACTTCGTACGAGTGCAAGTCATCAAAGGAGAATTGAGAGTTAACTACGTACCTTCCACTTACCAGAAAGCTGACATACTAACCAAGCCTCTGTCAAGGCAGAGTTTCACTCGATTCATACATGAGCTCAACGTTGATGAAGCTGATAGCAATCTGAGAACTAAAACCGATATCTATATTCCCGAAGCCCTATAAGTGAAAACTAAAGCATTCGACGACCAATAACACAACTTGACCTCAAAGACAAGCATGCTGAAGTATTCAACAAAAAGCATAACATCCTAACGTCGAAGACAACAGATTGAAGTCATTTGAAGTTAATCGCCCGACTTAATCTTCTCAAATTTTCAATTTAGCGGTAGGATATGAGAATCGCTTGCAAACTCTAAACCTAATTTGGGTTTGAGAGGGGTGAGTAAGTGAAACAAGTATAAGTGAAACAAGTATAACTGAGGAAAGGTTATACGATATAAGTTTTTATAAATGAAATGCGGGTTGTATTATATTGGGCCAACCCGCAGCTGTAGAGACCCGCTAATTTGGACCATTCAAATCGACAATAAAACCATACATGTCCGACTTGAATAATTCAAAATACCGAATTGTTAATTAAAATTTGGAAAAACTTAACATATATAGTAAATAAATCATCACAGATCACAGACACAGAGTAATATAATGCAGCGGAATAGATAAAGAATAGTAGTTCACGAAGCTACTATACACATTAGAGTTAGAAATAAAATACAACTGAATATCTTAGATGTAGTGAAGTCTCCAGTATGCGTAGATGACTTCTCTAAACAAATCAACAAGATGACTGAAAGGATAGATAGCTGGATCTTCAAGCAAGGCTCCAACTTCGAAGGTGAGTCTCAAATGCTGTATCACTCAGTCTGACCCGAGCGTAAAGCAAAAAACAAAACACTCGAGTCAGGATTAACATTCTTATATCAATAAATCCAACTCAAGTGAAATATCAACTGAAATACAAATAACTTAAAGGATGTTCGGAATAACCATCCTCTAAGGGTTCATGGAACTATCTACAGGGTAGAAATATACACTATAACATCGTGGTTCTTTCATCTTAATTTATACCTCAAAATCAAATATTATTTCACTTCAAATATAGCTATTTTCCAAAATAGTATTTAGATATATTAAATAATTTATATCGTAAAATATTTTCAATTCCCTCAACTTAACAAATTGTTTCAACATCAACCCGACCTTCCCATTTAAATTAAATTCAATCTCAATTTATCAATTTAAATTCAACTCAATTCCTAAAATAACCACTTTAATTTTATCAATCTCAAATTCAGATTTGTAATCACAAAATACCCCTTTATATTCAACATTTTTAAACCTTTAAGTATTCAACGTTTCAACTAAATTTTTATTCAATTTAGTTTTCTAAATAATAAATTCAAATTTAGTTCAACCTAAATTTTCATTTTAATTCAATTTAGTTTCTAAATTACAAATTCAACTATATTGATTTCAAATACAGATCCGAATCTCAAATTTTAACCATTTAAATTCCAATATAGTTTAAGGATTAAAAATTTAAATGTTCAATTTAACCGTTTCATATAGATCTCGATTTAACCTCATTATTATTTAGTCTTGAAATACTTCCTCATTTGATTCAAGATTATTTAATTAACCTTAAATTCCATTTTTCTCAATATTTTCTTTAATTTACTTAAACGTGAAATATGCATTTAATCGCTTAAATCAAAAATCCAGTTATAAAATCCTACCTTTTTAAAATTTCCCATTTAAAATTTTTAGATCGATTTAATTAAATCCTTATTTAGATACAGTTTAATAAACTCAAATTTATCTCCCCATCTTAATTTATCCCAATTATTTCAAAAATCTATTTGAAATATAATTTACATAAATATTAACATAGTTTAGGTATTAAATCAAACTTAATTAAATTAAATATTATTAAATCTATATATATAGAAATTTAAGAATTAACATTTATTAAGACCATATATTTCTTTCCAAACAAAGAATTTATTTCCAAAATATTTATATATGAACCACGGTGTCTGTATATATTCCTTATCATCTGGTCAAGTGTTACAGATATTTATCATTTAAATTCGTACACTAAATATATACGGATGGATATCATTCCAATCCGTAATCCCAAATTTAATTAAATGAAAATCGCTTGGGTCTATCATTTCAACCCATAACGAAATTCTCCTATTCTAAAGTCTGTTCGGGTATGTATCATTTCAACCCATAGTGAATTCTAAACTACAGGGAACTTGCAGAGTGATAACAGATAACAAAAATATAGCAGGATATGATAATAACATACAACAGGAATATATCATCAGTAATTAAATAAAGCATAAACAATAGGATATGGTGTCATATCCCGTAGGTGAACAGATACAGGTAATAGCATAAATATAACAATTTAAATAACTACAGCAATATATTTCAATTGTCGTTTCAATTAAAATCAAATTTAATAAATAAAAGAACATTAATCGTGAGTGATTGCTCACCTTTCGAGCCTAGAGGAAAGGGCGGAATGAGAAGAGATACGAATCCAAGCATAGATTTCGAAGCAACGCAATATTGGCAAGAATTTTAACGATCAAAGCTGATAAAGAGGAATTGACGAAACTCAAATCAGAGTTGGGTCGATTGAAGATAAATAGGATAAGTGAGCTATATATAACCATATAAAACTGTATTCTAAATTTAGACATATATTAAATTACATACATATTTTCAAAAACCATTGGTGTAAACAAAACATATCTATATGTAGTATAGTTTAAAATATGTATATGTTTAAACCTATATACAAACCAATATCAAACAACATTTAAAAATTTAAATCTTTATAAAGTAACCCTTGAAAATAAAATATTAAAATCAATATTAAAACATATTCTAAATTTAATATACATACATTCCAAATCATTATTTTTAACAAAACGTATATACACTAAAATCAGACAAGTATGCAATATATATGTTGAAATAATACTAATTAAAATATAAATACACATATATAATGCATGTTTATTTGCAACGTATCAACTACCACATATTTATTCTTTTAACTTAATATATCTTAAAAATATAAACTGTACCAACTTTTATAACTTAAGATAATTTATGTTATACATATTGTAACTTATACAACCCAATTTATATAAACAGACCGAATCAATAATTTATACTTATGTAAAACATAAACATAACGCATAAAAGAAAAATCAAGGCATGACTTGACATATTATAGTTAAAGTCAAAACAAATGGAACTAATATTATAACTTTTAAAATATATATAATCATAAAACTACCCATACTTGAATAAGGATATGTATCCACTATATGTAGATACGCAATCGAAGCAGTAGAGTGAGATGGTGAGCGGACGTTGGAGGTGGAGCGAGCAACTTCTCAACATTTTTTTTCGTTTGGGTCTGAAAGAAGAGAAGAAGGGGAGGAGGAATATAATGGCAGAGAGAAAATGAACAGGGGAGACAAAAGAGAACAATGATGTGGATAGAAGAGAATGGAATATATATATAAGTATGAATTGGAATCCAAGAGACTGGAGCAACTGATAAAAAAAAGGAACGCCACAAAAGTAACGTTCAAATTAATTAACCCAACGTAAAGCAATAAATTATGGACCGTTTGATTTAAAAAAAATCAATGCAAACATACGTTTTCTTTTCTCAGCGGTTATAAAACAATGCGTAGGGCCTAAGGTTAGGAATGAAAAAGGAAATCAACGTACCATCAATAGATTAAGGTGAAAAAAGGCAGGGAGCAATCAAAAATTAAAGTTTCCAATTTGAGACGTTCGAATTAAAGAATAGAACGTTTGTACTGAATTGGGAATAGCTATAGTCCCTTAAATCTCAGAGTTATGAAATTTATTAAAGCAATTTATTTTATTGCTTGGGATTCATGTTCCAAATTTTTGAAACCGAAGGAAGGAATAAAGTCACAGCTTAGGGTACCGTCAAATAAAGGCAACAGCTAAATTAAAGGAATAGAAATGAAAGTAAATAAATAAAAGTGAACGACAACAAATCTTGTAAGCAGGGAAATAACATAAAAAGAGGAAGTAAATTCTAGAAAAGTAAAGGTCACGTTGGGAAATAAATAAAATGCAAATTTGCCGTCACCAATCACGCGTTTGAAATCGAAAATCAAGAAAAATTAAATGCAAATGGAAGTGGTTGACCAGCAGATTGAAATGGACACGCAAGGTAAGAAAAGTAAATAGGCAGGTTATAAATCAGATTGGAAAGAAAAGTGGAGAGGTTAATTGATAAAAGAATTAAGATAATGAAAATGCATAATAATATTGTTGGCATTTAAGGTTTACTAGCATCAATCATGTCAGACACCCATGTTAAAAAAAGAAACGCATATAGGAGCATGCATTTTCTTCTGACTTGCAACATCATTCATCATTTTGGCATTCATGGCATTCAACAAATTAAGGTGGTGGTCAAAGTCGTGAAATGGTAGCAAATTAACGATGAATAGGATCCAATATTCTTAGTGCAATGCACAAAATTGGAAAAATCAGCATGTGCCCTCAACGCTCATGTTAAGATTTGCATAATTTCACTAATAACCTTTATGATTTTGGCGTGATAAATATAGATAGTTTGATTTTTTTAACAATTTACACTGTGTATTAGTGATTATTTCTTGTTTGAGCGCTTGTTAGCATATGCCTACTGAATACATATTAACATAATCCCACAAAAATTTATGTGTACTCAAAATGTTCTTCTGATGAAGTTATTTTTGGTCTCAAGATTATTATTAAACCTTAGAATATCATTTGACTTATCCGAAGGTTGATGATTTTCAAATCCTATTAAGATTATGGTCGCTAATTGGTTATTGTTGAAAGCTAAGGATATTAAGAAAGTACTATTATGTAATCCATATCTTGTACACGGAATTTGTTACTAAAATCGTATCATTAGAGGTACATGTATGATTATAAACAATAACATTCATAATTTACAACTATGATTTGCAGATCCTTTTAATTTATACTATTTATTCTCTACCTATTAATTTATACGTTTCATTCTCCACCTATTAATTTATACTATTTATTCTCTACCTATTAATTTATACTATTATTCTCTACCTATTAATTTATACGTTTTATTCTCTATCTATTAATTTATTCGTTCTATTCTCTACCTATTAATTTATACGTTCTACTCTCTACCTATTAATTTATACGTTTATTCTCTACCTATTAATTTATACGTTTTATTCTCTACCTATTAATTTATACTATTATTAAAATTTTATGGGTCGTTACACTCTCCTCCGCTTAAAACTTTTCGTCCCCGAAATGGAAGGAGGTAGGAGAATAGAACAACCAGAAATAAAAGTAGATTGAAAGTCAGGGGTAAATAATTGATTTAACTATATAAATTTTACTTGAGATATTCATACTTTTCAAAACCCATTTGTAAAACTTCTTGCTTCCTTTATAAATACCATTTATATTTTAAATAACACCTTTATAAGTATATGAAAACTATTTGAAAATAATTGTTTACATCGTTAGTTATATTTAAATAAGCTATTTGAAAACATTAAATTCATAACTCATGAAATTTTTAATTTATCTCAAGATACTTTTCAAATATTATCAATAAATTAATAATCGTTTTCTTTAAATATGTTTTATTTAATTAATAACTTCAAAAATATTTATACCACTAAAATTTTCTATTAACCAATGTAGTATGCAGATAAGCAATCTTTAAAAGATTATGTTCAAAAAGGAAAGTAAGGTAGATTCTGGAACGGAATATAGGTGAACAACTAAAGCTGAGAAGATAAGGTAGATTCAAAGAATAGAATCGAGCACGAATAATTAATCTAGAACCATTAGAATTTAAATTTCAAATATTAATTCAAAATTTTTTTGTTGGGAAAAATACTTTTATAATAAATACCTTTATAATAAAATACTATTATATCGAAATAAATTTTCCTTTCGAAAATACTTTTATAACTCGATGTTTCGACACGTTTATCCTCGTTCTTGCAGACTCTGGCCATGCGTTGATCAGGCGCAAAGCTAGAATTCTTCAAGTACTTAGTAGACTTGTTTCAACACCCAGTGAAAATACTTGAAAAACCTTTAAAACATATATGGAAAGTACAATCCAAACAAAACAACCAAACCAAAACCTTTATCCGACCATGGTTCGCAGATACACAATGGTTACGCCTGGATCCCCCAGGAAACAATCCATATCCGTAAGCTTTCTCAGCCCTACGAGTTACGCCATGATGACTAGTGGAGTGCAGGATACACAATGGTTACGCCTGGATCCTCCAGGAAACAACCCGTACCCCTAGGCAAAACTCAGCCAGGCACTTGCGCTACTATTCGTGACCTACACAGATTGCAGGATACACAATGGTTACGCCTGGACCCCCAGGAAACAATCCGTACCCGTAGGCAAGACTCAGCTAGGCAATTACGCTATGCATTCACGAGAGAAAAAAAATCATGGGTTACGCCACGGTGGGAACACTCGAGTATTACATCCGGAAAACCAAAAATCAGAAAGAATAATATCGATAGAATGAATCCACGATGTGGCCACAAAGCGGATATCAAGCAGAAGACACTTTCCATATCTTTACTTCGAAAATATATATCATATAATACCTTTTCAAATCACTTTCAAACATCATACTTATATAAAGTCCATTATATATAGGATTCCCTTTTTCCCAAATCAAACACTTTCCAAATAAATAGTAGATTAAATCATACTTATATAGACTTCGATTATATAAAATATCTTTCCAAATTGAGTACCTTCAAATCAATGGATTTCGAATGAATTTCATACTTTTACAAATCCAATTTATATAATTTCGACCACTCCCAAATCAAGTGTTTAATAATATAAGGTTCTCAATTTCAAATCATTCAATATCCATTCAGTTTCCAAATCATATATGATTTCACCAAATTTTCTTCCAAATTAAGTATCTAAATTTCAAAGTTCCCAAAATAATAGGTTTAGAAAATTATCCCAGTTTCTAAATTAAAATAATTCATGTCAAACAAATTCATTTCCAAAATCTCCATAAGGGTACTGGTTTTTAATTTCAATTTAATTTCAAAACTAAAAAATTTCTCAAAATCAATTATACTCAAATGGTTTCCAAATTTATAATTATCCCTTTAAAACTTTAAACTATCTATTTCTAGTTGAAATATTCAATTAACCTTTCTAAAACTATTATTCAAAACTATATATATATATATATATTTTCAAAACATTTCAAACTAAATTTATATTCTTTATCAAACATTTTATACTCTTCGAAATTTCTTAGTTTTTAAATTTTAGACCTTGACTTGGAAGTGTTCGAACCTTCAAAATGATAAGGGGAAATTACATTTACAATTCAAGAGTTGAAAATCAATAATAAATCAATTTCAATATATAGGGTTATACCAAAACAAATTCGAAACTCGAGGACTGAACACCGGTCTCACTTTAAATTGTTTCAAATATATACTTATATCTTTCTAAAATATCAAATTATACTTCGGAATTTGAAATCAAAAACGGTTTTACAAAATCACTTGCATAGCGAAGCTATTAAAGTGGCCTCTCCCCACTCTGAAACTCGAAAATCAATGTCGATGATGCGTGCACTCATCACCGAAATTATTTTCCAGCGACATACGTGAGTTCTGGACTTCTATTTTCTTGAACTTTTTTTTGAAATTTATTCAAAATTATTGGAACTCATTTGAACTCATTTGAACTCATTTGAAACATTTCTTATTTGGAAAAATACCATAAAATCGTGTTATTTTTATATATTTTCCAAAATCTTAAATCCAATTTCAAAATACCGGAATTTAATTCTCGAATTTCAAATTTTACCCTTCAGTTGTAAATCATTTTTATATAAATCAATTTCTTACAAGTTTTCAAATTTTCAAAAATACAATATACTCGATTTTTCAAAGGCTGATTTAAGAATGGATTTCAAAACAAAGGTAGAGATTTAAATTAGAAGACTCTAACCAATAGAATCCTGATTTGAAGATAGACTCGATCGAAGATGATTAAATTACAAAATAGGAGATGGATATACTTCTATAAATCACGGGCGACCTTAATCGGGTCAATCGTGCATTTAGCAATATGATGGATGCAGAATTCTAAGGCAAATCGACATTCGATCGTTAGAGATAGAATTTGGAATAACAGGAGATAGTAGCATCTAAACCGAGGATACAAAAATCTTCGGTGAATCGACGCCAATTGTAAAGGAGTTTTCATCCCCCTTTACAAACCATTTAGTGGAGTTATTGGATACTCCAGAATCAAAAGAATATAAATAGAGAGAGACAAGAATGAATTTTGGAACCGAGGAACATTCCAAAATTCAAAGGAAATCGAGTCAGAAAGGAAGAGGTTCAACTCGAGCGAAAGTGATTCTGTAAATAAATTTACCATATATGCTTAGTTTTGCCTAGAGCCAAAGCTCTGATACCAACTGTAGCGACCCGCTAATTTGGACCATTCAAATCGACAATAAAACCATACATGTCCGACTTGAATAATTCAAAATACCGAATTGTTAATTAAAATTTGGCAAAACTTAACATATATAGTAAATAAATCATCACAGATCACAGATACAAAGTAATATAATGCAGCGGAATAGATAAAGAATAGTAGTTCATGAAGCTACTATATACATTGGAGTTAGAAATAAAATACAACTGAATATCTTAGATGTAGTGAAGTCTCCAGTATGCGTAGATGACTTATCTGAACAAATCAACAGGATGACTGAAAGGATAGATAACAAAATCTTCAAGCAAGACTCCAACTTCAAAGGTGAGTCTCAAATGCTGTATCACTCAGTCTGACCCGAGCGTAAAGCAAAACACAAAACACTCGAGTCAGGATTAACATTCTTATATCAATAAATCCAACTCAGGTGAAATATCAACTGAAATAAAAATAACTTAAAGGATGTTCGGAATAACCATCCTCTAAGGGTCCATGGAACTATCTACAGGGTAGAAATATACACTATAACACTGTGGTTCTTTCATCTTAATTTATACCTCAAAATCAAATATCATTTCACTTCAAATATAGCTATTTTCCAAAATAGTATTTAGATGTATTAAATAATTTATACCGTAAAATATTTTCAATTCCCTCAACTTAACAAATTGTTTCAACATCAACCCGACCTTCCCATTTAAATTAAATTCAATCTCAATTTACCAATTTGAATTCAACAATATTCCTAAAATAACCACTCCAATTTTATCGATCTCAAATTCGGATTTGTAATCACAAAATACCCCTTTATACTCAATATTTTTAAACCTTCAAGTATTCAACGTTTCAACTAAATTTTTATTCAATTTAGTTTTCTAAATAATAAATTCAAATTTAGTTCAACGTAAATTTTCATTTTAATTCAATTTAGTTTCTAAATAACAAATTCAACTATATTGATTTCAAATACAGATCCGAATCTCAAATTTAAACCATTTAAATTCCAAAATAGTTTAAGGATTAAAAATTTAAATGTGAACCACGGTGTCTGTATATATTCCTTATCATCTGGTCAAGCGTTACGGATATTTATCATTTAAATCCGTACACTAAATATATACGGGTGGATATCATTCCAGTCCGTAATCCCAAATTTAATTAAATGAAAATCGCTTGGGTCTATCATTTCGATCCATAATGAAATTCTCCTATTCTAAAGTCTGTTCAAGTATGTACCGTTTCAACCCATAGTGAATTCTAAACTACAGGGAACTTGCAGAGTGATAACAGATAACAAAAATATAGCAGGATATGATAATAATATACAACAGGAATATATCATCGGTAATAAATAAAGTATAAACAATAGGATATGGTGTCATATCCCGTAGGTGAACAGATACATGTAATAGCATAAATATAACAATTTAAATAACTACAGCAATATATTTCAATTGTCGTTTGAATTGAAATCAAATTTAATAAATAAAAGGACGTTAATCGTGAGTGATTGCTCACCTTCCGAGCCTAAAGGAAAGGGCGAAATGAGAAGAGATTCGAATCCAAGCAAAGATTTCGAAGCAACGCAATATTGGCAAGAATTTTAACGATCAAAGCTGATAAAGAGGAATTGACGAAACTCAAATCAGAGTTGGGTCGATTGACGATAAATAGGATAAGTGAGCTATACATAACCATATAAAACTGTATTCTAAATTTAGACATATATTAAGTTAAATATATATTTTCAAAAACCATTGGTGTAAACAAAACATATCTATATGTAGTATAGTTTAAAATAATGTATATGTTTAAACCTATATACAAACCAATATCCAACACCATTTAAAAATTTAAATCTTTATAAAGTAACCGTTGTAAATAAAATATTAAAATCAATATTAAAACATATTCTAAATTTAATATACATACATTCCAAATCATTGTTTTTAACAAAACGTATATACACTAAAATCATACATGTATGCAATATATATGTTGAAATAATACTAATTAAAATATAAATACATGTATATAATGCATGTTTATTTGCAACGTATCAATACCACATATATTATAGTTTTAAACTTAATATGTCTTAAAAATATAAACCGTACCAACTTTTATAACTTAAGATAATTTATGTTATACATACTGTAAGTTATATAACCCAATTTATAGAAACAGACCGAATCAACAATTTATACTTATGTGAAACATAAACATAACGCATAAAAGAAAAATCAAGGCACGACCTGACATATTATTGTTAAAGTCAAAACAAATGGAACTAATATTATAACTTGTAAAATATATATAATCATAAAACATACCCATACTTGAATAAGGATATGTATCCACTATATGTAGATACGCAGCCGAAGCAGTAGAGTGAGATGGTGAGCGGACGTTGGAGGTGGAGCGAGCAACTTCTCAACATTTTTTTTTCGTTTGGGTCTGAAAGAAGAGAAGAAGGGGAGGAGGAATATAATAGCAGAGAGAAAATGAACAGGGGAGACAAAAGAGAACAATGATGCAGATAGAAGAGAATGGAATATATATGTAAGTATGAATTGGAATCCAAGAGACTGGAGCAACCGATAAAAAAAAGGAATGCCACAAAAGTAACGTTCAAATTAATTAACCCAACGTAAAGCAATAAATTATGGACGTTTGATTTAAAAAAAAATCAATGCAAATGTACGTTTGCTTTTCTCAATGGTTATAAAACAATGCGTAGGGCCTAAGGTTAGGAATGAAAAAGGAAATCAACGTACCATCAATGGATTAAGGTGAAAAAAGGCAGGGAGCAATCAAAAATCAAAATTTCCAATTTGAGACGTTCGAATTAAAGAATAGAACGTTTGTACTGAATTGGGAATAGTTACAATCCCTTAAATTTTGGAGTTATGAAATTTATTAAAGCAATTTATTTTATTGCTTGGGATTCACGTCCCAAAATTTTGAAACCGAAGGAAGGAATAAAGTCATAGCTTAGGGTACCGTCAAATAAAGGCAACAGCTAAATTAAAGGAATAAAAACGAAAGTAAATAAATAAAGGTAAACGGCAACAAATCTTGTAAGCAGGGAAATAATGTAAAAAGAGGAAATAAATTCTAGAAAAGTAAAGGTCACGTTGGCAAATAAATAAAATGCAAATTTGCTATCACCAATCACGCGTTTGAAATCGAAAATCAAGGAAAAATTAAATGCAAATGGAAGTGGTGGACCAGCAGATTGAAATGGACACGCAAGGTAAGAAAAGTAAATAGGCAGGTTATAAATCAGATTGGAAAGAAAAGTGGAAAGGTTAATTGATAAAAGAATTAAGATAATGAAAATGCATAATAATATTGTTGGCATTTAACTTAACTAGCATTAATCATGTCAGACACGCATGTTAAAAAAAGAAACGCATATAGGAGCATGCATTTTCTTCTGACTTGCAACATCATTCATCATTTTGGCATTCGTGACATTCAACAAATTAAGGTGGTGGTCAAAGTCGTGAAATGGTAGCAAATTAACGATGAATAGGATCCAATAATTCTTAGTGCAATGCACAAAATCGGAAAAATCAGCATGTGCCCTCTACGCACATGTTAAGATTTGCAAAATTTCACTAATAACCTTTATGATTTTGGCGTGATAAATATATACAGTTTGATTTTTTAACAATTTACACTGTGTATTAGTGATTATTTCTTGTTTGAGTGCTTGTTAGCATATGCCTACTGAATACATATTAACATAATCCCACAAAAATTTATGAGTACTCAAAATGTTCTTCTGATGAAGTTTTTTTTGGTCTCAAGATTAGTATTAAACCTTTAGAATATCATTTGACTTATCCGAAGGTTGATGATTTTCAAATCCTATTAGGATTATAAACAATAACATTCATATCTTGTACACGGAATTTATTAAAATTGTATCATTAGAGGTACATGTATTATTATAAACAACAACATTCATAATTTACAACTACGATGTTGCAGATCCTTTTAATTTATACTATTTATTCTCTACCTATTGATTTATATGTTTCATTCTCTACCTATTGATTTATACTATTTATTCTCTACCTATTAATTTATACTATTATTCTCTACCTATTAATTTATACGTTCTATTCTCTATCTATTAATTTATACGTTCTATTCTCTACCTATTAATTTATACGTTCTCTTCTCTACCTACTAATTTATACGTTTATTCTCTACCTACTAATTTATACGTTTTATTCTCTACCTATTAATTTATACTATTATTAAAATTTTATGGGTCGTTACAGCAGCCCATTACAAATATTTTCTTGTTTCAGCCTATATAAAGGCTTGTACAGTTCATAATGAAAATAACATCAGTTTGTTTGAATCAAATACATGAAAACAATATTCGTTCATAATTCTTATCTGAAATTTTTTGCTAATGTGTGTGTATATGTATCAATGTTTTGAAAAAACCTGCCTCCATATTCTCCTCAAGGAGCGTCTCAAGGCAAGGGGAGATAAAACGCTTCGACTCTTTCTCAAAAAAAGCGTTTTATCTTTGAGGCTTACGCTCTAGCAACTTAAAGTGTACAAAATGTACAAAACATACGCCTCGCACGCCTCAAACCACTAAGGCATGCGACTTAAGAATTTATTTTACCTCCAATTGAAGATATTTGCACTAGTAGAAGTTATAAAACTTCAATTATCTAATAGCAAGCAATTTTTTTTTAAGATTGAAATTCATCCATTTCTTCCACTACAGGTTGCTCCAGTTCCAACAAAACCAAACACCACTTTAATTTTCTGAAAACTCAAAATGTTTTGGAGCACTTAATTAAATGAAAACAAGAGAGCAAATTTGTTTTAAATGAATGCATGATTGTCATATGTTGAAAGAAAGGTATTTATAAAGTTAGAAAGTTTTTGCTAATGTGTGTGTATGTGTCATTGTTTTGAAAAAACCTACCTCCATATTCGCCTCAAAGAGCGTCTCAAGGTAAGGAGAGATAAAACGCTTCGCGTTTTATCTTTGAAGCTTGCGCTTCATCAACTTAAAGTGTACAAAATGTATAAAACATACGCCTTGCACACCTCAAACCACTAAGGCATGCGACTTAAGAATTTATTTTACCTCCAATTAAAGATATTTGCACTAGTAGAAGTTGTAAAACTTCAAATATCTAATAGCAAGCAATTTTTTTAAGAAAATGAAAGTGTTTTTATTACTTATCAAATTCAATATCAACATGATTATCCTTTTTTAAAACAATAGAGAGCTACATAATGAATTTTCTCAAATGCTATTAAATAAAAGTTTCAAATTGTCATCACCGAACCTTCGAATAAATTACACATCTCAATTTAAATTGGTAGAATGAAAAATGAATAAAATAATAATTTGCATGATTTTTTACTATGATAGAGATCTATTCCACTATGATCGACCAAATATCATTTTCAAAAACCACAATTATTTTTGAAGACAAATAAAGAAAGAAAAAATAAAACACATACCATTACGGAGCTGAAAACTGAACACGAATTCTTCTAACATACTAATAAGGATTGAATCCACTGCTTAAATTTTACTTATTTATAGTTTTAATTATTTATGCTTTATGAATGAATAATAAAAAATGATTAGGACCGAACTCTTTAAGCTAGGTGTCTAATATTTATTTATAGTTTTATAGAATTAATTGTTAACGTCTGTTTATTAATCAAAATTAATTATAATAAAATAATAATAACTTAGGCCTCCATGTTTGCTTGAAAAATATACGCCTCAACCTGTTGAGGCTTACATCTCATGAGCAAAAGAACGCCTCTTCTACGCTTTCACGTTTTAATACTTATATGTGTATGTATGTATATGTATACTATCTGAACAACAAGAAGTTAGATTTGTTAAAGGTCAAAATTATTCTACAAGGCACTTGCACAATGTTGCAGTTTGGGTTCAAGAAATTTTGATGGTTCAACTTATAGGCGTGAGATGTTTTTGTTGCTAACAGGTTATGCTTAGAGATTGAATTTATTTGGACATACTATACATGAATATCAGTAATTTAACAAATTCAACCTATAGATGTGGGATATTTTGAACGTTCTGTAGAAAATTTGAATTATCTTGGAAAAGTAACGAAATTCTTTGAGAAGAGTTGAACTCCTTTCTGAAAAATTAGAACTCTTTTGACAAATTGAACTTTCCATTGTATTGTGCATTTTTAAATTCATGCAAACCTTTTTTCGATTTTATCTATGATATGTGAATTTGCAATGACCGAAAATGTAAGGTTACTGAAACACACACCAAACATGTAGTCTTGCGTAAGTGTGAACAAATATAGTACAAGAACACAAACGATAATAAAGTAGTTTGTCTTCATAAATGACCGGGCTAATATCGAGCTGTACTATTTGGTTTCTGTAATTTGAGCTACGCCTGATCCGAGTCATATGGAAGTTCAATTTTTTATTTTATTTTTTATTTTTAAAGATCATTATGTAATTTTAGCTTAATCAAGATGTCAATTCCAAATGTAAGTATTTTATTGGAAAAAGAACAATGATCCGACATAAGATGGAATTAAAATTTACATCTTTGCAACTGATCATGCGAATGGTGATACCAGCATCTTACTACATTTGAAAAAGGCAAATTGGTACTACTGCAACAGTTGAAAAGGTAAAATTATCATCTTAGTCCCAAATCGCAAAATTTCAGTGAATAATTCTCTCTACAAATATCAAGTCGTCACCTGATCAATTGCCAAGCTCAGTAACGTGAGCTTGTGACAAAGTGAAGGAATGTTGTGTCATGTTGTACTTCACACTGAATAGTATGCCCTAACACTAAAAAGATTTACTTCTGATGATGCCTATGTTGATATTGCTGTTGAACTTGCAGAAGTAGCCACATTCTTGAACAAGGTATTAATTATCAGAATCATGCATCAGTTTCCTGTTTTAACCGGTTTTTTATGTGCGAGCGATGCTTTTTTTTGTTTGGTTGCATTTGTATGAGAAATTTGCATTGCGGGTTATTATGCATGCGTAAAAGAAGAAATTTATGAAGAGTTTGTGGGAAAAGATAGTTGGGTAGTTGATCTTTTTTGAAGGTAGAATTCACAACTTACCACTATTAATGTTAAAAGTAATTTTGGCATTGCTTACATCTGAATACGTATTTTGTCCTTATATTTTAGTTGATTATTTGTATTTCATCGATTTGTTGAACACCCATCACTATCATGAATTTTGAAACATTAAAGTTTATTTAATTCCATTTATTTTTTTTTAGCATTTGGTCGGTTTGATATTTCTATTATCTTGAATTCTACAATGAAATTTCTAATTAATCTACGTGCTACTATAAAGTTTCTTCTGTATTAGATCCAGGGACACTTAGCTATGTTGGAGAGAGTTTTTAACTAGTACCGGTGCCTTTGGTTGCAAGGTGTGCATGTTAACGAGGTAATAAACATAGTTTACAATTGTTCTTCCTTTGACTCAACACACGACTTTATAAGTTCTATGATCACATAGTTGATTGATGTGAAAATTTGAGGCATGGATTCAAACAAGTTTTTTCTTTATGTTCTTTTTATATTTTATTATTATTTACGACATATGACTAACGAAGAAAAGAGAACATAAACTCAAACTTGTCACAAAGAAGAGCTAAGTTTGAATGTTTACGTAATTTAGTTTTGTGAAAATTCGAAATATGCAAGAGCAGTTGAACAAATGAAAGCAAGAGTCGCAGAATCTTGGAAATAAATGTGCAATTTTCAATTTTGAAAGAAAGGCTTGTATACAGTTTGAAAGTTGTACAGAACAATAAATTTGAATCTTTTAAGGTCAAATTTATTTCCCAACCAGATGATATGCTACATTGCAGTTTGGGTTCTACAAGCTTTGATGTGTCAGTATGAGGTTATTCGCTTGCATATAGGTGTAAGCATACAGTTAAAACATACAAAGAATCACAAACATGTAGACAGTGACCAAAACACCCTTGCAAACACAGAGAAGGAGCAAAATACTATCAGAGTCGGGTTTCGATCCTGGGACCTGAGGGTTATGGGCCCACCACGCTTCCGCTGCGCCACTCTGATTATGAATGAAATGTAAGAATTGCATTCTTCAGAATAATATGCAAGCTGCTTCTAAATTCTATCCCAAAGCAGATCATCTTGTATTGTACAGCGCAGAAGATATTTCTACCACAAATTCACTATATTGTATTATCCATATATTAATTGTATGCCTCCTCATATCATTACCTGCAGCCAAATCAGTCCGAGTTTAATATGTCAATATATGTCCTACATATGTCGACATAAAGTTGTTTCAGACTTAAAACAAACTCGGGTTTTCAAAGTAAAGTTGTTTTAAAAGTGTTTAGAAAATACTTATAAATATTTTAAGTTCTGAAAGACTTATGTGTGTCCTCATAGTGATTGTTTACACTGATCTAAGATACAGAGATAAACAGTATAAGATGGTCGAGTAAATATTTTTAGTATTTCTTTTCTTTTGACATTTGTATCTCCAAAATCAACCTAGTATTGCCAGTGGCACTACAAG
The DNA here is from genome assembly GCA_030765085.1 of Allium cepa. NCBI lineage: Eukaryota > Viridiplantae > Streptophyta > Magnoliopsida > Asparagales > Amaryllidaceae > Allium > Allium cepa. Next base: position 569,529,644 of record CM060937.1, on the reverse strand, counting down.
TTCTTAGTAAGATATCCAGGAATATTACTATTTTTAAGCATTGTTACCCTCAAAATCACTATGAGCTTTTTAGTGTGTTTTTTTGTGCCTTTTTTTGGTTATCCTATCCAGTGTCACCAAGTGTACATCTATTGTTGTATATCTAATACCGATCTCCTATATGCCTGCATAAGCAATGCCTGCCTGGTTATACTGGTGAAAATATTTTATTGCGATATATTTACCTACTAGTATGTAGCCCGTGCCGATGGCACGGGTTCAGGTTTTGCTTAACATAACCTATAACGTAATGTGTTGGATATACAATTTGATCGGTGCTAAATTTATTCACAATATGATCCGTAAATATATTTTTTTTGTAATTTTAAATGTATACAACATGCGCCTAATATTTTTGTTTTTCACTTGTATATAGCATGAGTATCAATAGGTTATACCAATAAAGTGAATTCACTCATTTTGAAATAATAATATAAAAATGGATGGACAATAAAAATTTAACACCATAAAATTGTCGCTTCTTTTTATAATGACACCTGTTAACTAACAATTACTAAAATCACAAAGATTTAGCTGTAACAATTGTGTTAATACAGTAATGAAAATGTAGACTTGTAGTTAATTAGGGTGAACAGGATCTTGATGACTATATCCATAACAAGAGAAATATTTTGCTCCAAATCCTCTTTAGTGGAAATGAAAACCTAACAGTAATAAACGTTTATATTATTTTATAGAAAAATACATAAAAGGTTTAGTAAAAGTGAACTTTTGAGTAAACAGCTATGTACGTTTTTTAGTTTAACCTTTCATGGAGAATCTCAATAAAACCTCCAGGTAAGTGATATTTGTAGTAGTTGTTGCTTTGGTTGATGGTTATAGGATTGAAATTCTACTGAATGTAGTGCATCTGGATAGAGCAACATGCAGTTGTCCATGACTAAACACTTCAGTGCATAATTCAATACCAACATACTTCATGGATTGACCTTGTGCTTTGTTGATAGTCAATGCGCAAATAAGCTTAATAGGAAATGAGAAAAATAGTACCTTGTTTAAATATTCAGCAAAAGCACGACTCTCAAACTCTTTGGACTTTAGCCGCATGTTTTTATTCAGTGATAACACATGAATATCAGGCCATGACAAGCACCTTTGTCCAAGTGGTTAATTGATTCGGCTTTGGTGCAGGATGTCACAAGTTCGAAACTTGCTTTCGAACGTTTATTTGACATACGATATGTTGTCCCAATGATTTGTTGTATATAAAGTACCAGTTAAAAAAAAATTGAATATCAGGCCATGATATTGATCTTCTTAACGTTGATGCAACGATATCTTCATGTGTTCCCTTTGGGATAACCGGTAAAGTTTGCTGACTGCAGCATCAAAGTTCTATTTGTACATAGCATTAGTTTGGCCAGCATCGCGGTTCCAGCAGCACCGAGACATGTCCATGTTCATTAGTTCAGTTTGCTCACACCCTCACTTCAGTTTCTAGCTTGGTTTCCACACTGCAGTTCATGCATCAATCACACACATATAACCTTTGCCGCTCAGTTTGCATCAGTCTCGTGTATATGGTATAGCAGTTCGGATGGCTCGTGCCCTCCTCAACTTTCAATAGCATGTAGCAAGTTACCATTAAACAACACGCATCAACATGCAGCAGCTTTCCTGGCTCTTGCTAAGCCATCTATATTGGTGTCGCTATATCTATATTATATGTTGCATTATGCAATGTTTGTTTGGCGTTGGATAAAATATGAAGAAGAAATACTGTATAAGATTAATGGTGATGGCCTATTTATTTATGCATTAATTATGAGTTAAAAATGTACATATCTTCCAGTCACAGCTTCTTCTGTATCCACATAAATTGCTTTAACTAATAAATACATAGATACGCTTCCATGTATACATAGATAAAGTTAGGCCATAAAAAGTGGTTTGCCTTTAAGAAAATAGATTGATGGCTTTAAGCAAAAACAAGCTCGACTAAGGCAATCGAAGGTTCTTCACCATGCTCCTTCTTCAGCACATCTTGCATGTCTGCTACTTCATGCCCGCCACAACATGAACATTTTCAACTTACCAGTCAAAGCTTCTACACCATGCATGCTCCTTCAGTGCATCTTGCACAATGTCTACTATATTATTATATTATGTATGTTCCATGCCTGCTACAACATGAACATACTCCTTTCTCCAGTGCATCCGTCTTCCTTTGCTGGAGTATATTACTTCCTCCAATATCATGCCTACTACAACATGCTTGTTCCATGCCTGTTTTGACATGCTTCACTATCAGCTAGCTGCAGCACGTCTCTAGTCTCTTGGATCGTTAGCATTGCTTTGTTCATTGCATCACTTCCTCCACCAACTCACTCTACCACCTCATCTCTCTTCGTTTGCATTTCATTACACTGCATGTTGCTTTTTACACAATCTCAGCTGCACTTTGCAGTGTGTTCCTGCCGCCTTAATACTCGTCTGAACTACTTTGCTATGTTGCTTTGGTACTCATCACGATCCATCAATAAGCAGCAGCACATGTCCCTTCTACTACAATACTCGAAACATAACCAGTGTCTTCAACACCATTGCTCGACCTTGCATTTGGCATCACTCTAGCTGTTCCTTACAGCTAAGCTATTCTTCATCTTAACTGCTTCTATTAGATTTAATTGATGGTTGTTTTCAACATAAATGTAATCATATTATTTTGTCATTTTACCATTTTATTATTGTTGATCATCATAGTGATGGTTATCCACATTTGTAACAACAAAATCCTCAACGAACCTATATACGAACTTTGATTTAGATTGACAAAATAGGAGTGCTCTCCTCTTATGAGAACCACTCTTTCATCAGAAAAATAATGTACATATTATCCAAATGAGAGAACATGAATGAATAACATAGACATCCATTACATGTAACAAATAATTGAACCTGATTTCCACTGAGCAAAGTTTTACTTTTATCATATCCCTATATCTATAGGAAGTACTTTTTATGCATTTATCATTCACATGTATATGATTAGGAGTAATATTATGTAACAAGCTGACAATATTTCAGCTAGAATTGATAAAATATTATGTAACAAACTAACAATAGTTAGCGGCAGGAACAAACCTCACGTCATGTAATTTAGATCCATTACCAACATGGTACTAAACTAAATAACCATACATGTAACGTTTGCGATTTTTCGTTGACGAAAACCGACATCAATACGTCTACTGTATCAACTGCCTAGAAATCGAAAGCGGGAAAACCGTACCGTTAGGGTTAAAGAAGAAGAAAAAGTAGAAGAAGATAGAACAGAACAGAAAGAAATAACAGAACAACAACAGAATCTCACAATTCGCAGCGGAACAACATATAATAAATAAATGAATAATCTTTAAACAAAGAACTATATCAGTTATTACATTTTATACATTACATTACATAATCATCAGAGTGTACAACATCAAACAACAACAAACAATGCAGCGGAAAAAGAAATATTATATACTAGTAATACGCCATGCCATCCAGCTTGCCTCCAGCAACTCCTGAATATCCTGAATATCCTGATAAATCTAACTCTTGACTGCCCGTGTGGAAATTGGTGGGCACCCAGAGTTTAGGAGGAAAACAATAAACTCCGAGTCAGTCATGTGACTGGTGTGAGAACTCAAAACAGTTTATCTTTAAAATCAAAATAGAAGAATATTTTTAAAGTCAATTCGCAATGCTTTTAAAAATGAGACTACCATAAGGCCTCCCGCACACACATACAATGCAAACGCAGAATCGGAGGAGATTTCTCCTTATGATAGTCAAAGATGCTTGATACGCACTAAAAAGAACATTTGATATTATTACTAGTGCATAGTGTAGGCAAAATTCATTTCGAAAATAGAATATAAATCTTAGCCAACATAGACATTTCGAACTATATCTACTATAGCTACCATCCAAATAGTGGGCGCCACCATAAGTGAATGATAGGTTCTACAACTAAAACCATACAGGGTTTCGTATTGTTTCTTTGGATTTCCAACAAATGGTCAGGCCAAGGAACTTCCCATTGCCACATGAGAACGCCTCTGGAAGGACGTTCCCGAGAACCAAACCGGATCTCTGCCAACACAAGGCCGGGTTACCCCTAACTGGGTAACTACTGACACGAATATGTCATCCCCCGATCGTAACCGATCTATCCGAGGATCCTCGATTTCCCATAACCACAAAATATGCAGCAACAACATAGGTTAAATATCTGGGCTCCATACCATGATACCACCTCTATCCAGAAGGAATGACATACACTAAAGGGGCGCTACCCCCTAATAACCTTGCCGCATCCTTCCTGTTTTGACCATTTCCGGGGTGTGAGGTCCGACGAAGTCTCGTCCACAAAGCCACACTTTATACAAAAGCCGTGCTTTAGGTCAACAAATGATCATAAAAATGATCGCCAAGATAAATGATCAAATAAATGATCCTATCACAAATGATCAAACAACGATCATTTCACAGCAACACTTAGCATGCCACACTACCAAATTGGGAGTATATCACTAATAACCTTCAACTATATAACCACTGAGCTCGTACGTCTCAGAGAAGGGTGTTAAGCTAAGAGAATAAATTCTCCGCCACCAACAGAAATATATTTGAAAGAAATCAGCTTTATATCTCAATTTGTAATGTCAGACATACAATCATACAAGTCTGTTCCGGGATCGAACAGAACCGAAGGCACTTACAAAGGAGTCCTTGCAATCCGGATATTCACTAATCACGACCGGAATTCCCATCACTACGGGTGATAAAACCTCTATATCGGAGATCAGCCGATGTAGAGTAACTCGACGGTAGTCCTTCCGTTTTCACAAACATCCGGTCTTCAACACCGGTCATCAAATGCAATCCATAACGACGTATCACATATTCGGAATGGGTTATACGACCCCATGGTCCTTTCCCGGCTAACCCGAATAGTGAGCGCTTATTAAAAAATAAGTGAGGCATTCAAATTCAAGAAATTCACAACAAATACCTATTTAAAGGTAAATATTGATAGTCGGATTATTTAACTATCAATAGGCATGCTCAACATCACCGAATTCCAAATAATTTCCCAAATTATTTACTTTCCAAAATATCTTTACTAGATATAAAATTTCCACACTTCAACCATTTGAAAATAAATTTTCAAATCACTTTTCAATCCATTATCACTTTTGAAAACAAATTTCAATCATTTTCCTTATGCGAAATACTTTCATTTCAACATGGTTCATTTAAACTAATTAAATAAATCCTTAACGATTTACTTTATATTTACGTTCCAAATCCGTAAATTAATTCCCCTTTTCATTTATAAATTTCATAGTGAATTTCCAAAATATCTATGAATATACGATTATCCAAATCGATTTCTATTATTCATTTTCAATTTATCTTTAAAAGATAAGGTCTCAAAATATTCAGTTCATATTGGAAAAACATTCCCATACTTATTTATTCATAAGTAATTCACAAATCCATTCAATTTCAACACTTGGAAAATATTCAATATACTTAAATCGAAAATTAAGTATATATTTCATTCTTTAAGAAATCATTCTCTTAAACACATTTGTTTGGGCCAAAACGAATGTTACGTAAAACATCGATACGACGACCCAAAATCACCAGTATAGGGATTCAAAGTTTAAATAGATATATAAATCCCAATACTATACAAAACATTTCCTTTCGGAAACCATTTACTATAACAACAGTGTTGTAGTCCACCATTTCCTTCTATCTCGAAAACGTCTATTTCAACAATGAATGTTGAAATCTATGATTTCGATAATTAACACATTTTTAAAACGTATTTAAAATAATCAACTTCATTTCATAATGTTCCTTCCCCAAAAACATATCCATTTCATTAAATAATATATTCACTATCCAAAATCGTGAATATAATTCCTTTCACATATTCCTATATCCAATTTATCAAATTCAATTGATTTCAGATTTATAAACAACGTTTATAAACTCCATTTATATTTTTATAAACTTCTATTTATAAAAATCCTTTTTATATCTCATTTTAAATGCCAAAATCCGATTTATAAGTTGATTACTTATAAATCTTATATTTTACAAAATCTATCCATTTTATAACTTCACAATTTATAAATCTATAAATTGCGTTCACTTATGAAATCCATTTTTATTTCATTTTTAATACTTATAAAACTCGTTTTATAATTCCAGTATTTTTAATTTATAAATATCAATTTTATAAATCTTTTATATAAACCGTTTATAATAATTCAAAATTCCCAATTAAACCATTTTATAAATTAATCACTATTTATTTCAAAAATCTTAATTTGGTTATATTTTACAAAAATTATAACTTTTATAACATTAAAATTTTAACGTTTATTTATTTTTAACAATTCAAAATTTAAATAAAACGCATACTTTTGAAAATCACTTTAAAAACAAAAATCATTATTTTTAAAACTTCAGAAATGGATCCGATGATGTAGCAGCACCATATAGTCAATCACGACATCCAAATATCATATATCGATGTGATAATCAACAAATATCAAAATATCAGTAAATAAATCAATCCAGTTGAGGAATCCAGTTGGATCCCTCCAACCTGTTTTCCTACATCCACAAACATTAGCACAATACCAATTCCGCTCCAATACGGAATTATCGCGGTATATGGGATTTATAAAATATTATTCGCTTAATAGGCGGCGCAATAGGGTCTCATCCGCTACACAATGCGGGAAATCAACAGCTGCAATATATACATATGCCAATATATATATATTGCTATTATATATAATACCAATTTCACTGTTTATGAAATATTCGCGGTATATGTTTTTAATAAATAACATCCGCTTACTAACGGCGCATAATGTCTATTTTAACAATCAATAGATATCAATCATCATTCAAACATGCATTCAAGAATTTTAAATCTAACTATTTAAAATAAAAATCGAAACTAATTCGATTGAGTGAGAAGTTCTCACCTTGATTTCAATTTTGTTTTAGCGATTTATTTCGAATAAAATTAAACGGACGTTTAATTTTACCCGAAATTCTCACTAACTCCAAACGACTCCAATCCAATTCCATAGTGTAGTGCTCGTCCATACGATTCCAACGCAACTGGTTTCGTGCATTTTCGACCTCGTATGAAAAAGATATGCATTTTACAAGTTTTACGAATTATATATATATATATATATATATATATATATATATATATATATATATATATATATATATATATATATATATAAATTACAACATTTATTATAAATTTTTAAACCTAGCTTCATCACAGCCCTTGAATCCATCACCCCATCATCAGGCCCGTCCACATGCTTCCCCCTCTCACGTACATGTTCCAGGTCGAGCAACCCATAGCCGCCACCCCTTTTCCAAATTTCGCGACCACCACGAGCCCCTTCAGGTTGATCGAACTACGTCACTTCGAAGCACGTCTCGAGTGCCACTATCGCCTGGAACAGCATGAAGCTCGGCTCCATTATGGTCGAGAAAAACGTGCGCGACCGTGAGCACTTCCTCGGTCGATTCTGGCGAATCCTGAACTCCGATGATGATCATCACCGTTGGATGTGGAGTATTCGGAGTGCTCTACGTTTTGTTAGTTGGAGCCTTCATCTAATTTCGCCTAGATTGGGAGGAAAACGTGGAGGAAGAAGGTGAACCGCTGGCCGTCGAATTGATGGTGGCGGCTGCGTTTCCTAGGGTTAGGGTTTTATTTATTTATTTATTTATTTTAGAATTATGGGGGTATTGATAGGGAACCGAACGAACACTATTCATTTCGATTTTTCCGAACTCCGATTTACGCGCAGTGACTGGCGTTTCTGGGGTTTACCCCGCGTTCCGGACACAATGGAACAGGTTTTGAAAGCTAATTCGGTCATCTGTGCAAGTTATGGCAATAAACGTTCGATTTAAAATTAAACCGATTAAACGATTTTCTAGGCGTTTTAGCTTGCACCGGGCAAACGGTAAATCCGATTGACTTGAAATTTGAAACCATACAATAATATCACATTACGGATCCGATGAAACTGGTTTCGTCGAAATCCGAGACTGTTTGAAAAATTGACTAATTTCACTAGTCGGTTTAATATTAAAATATTCAATTTTCACAAATTAACTCTTAATTCAATTTTAAAAGTTCTAAAATATCATTCTAACTTCAATATGATATAATAAAATTTTAAAAATCATTTTCAATGATATTTAACCCAATTTTCAATTATTTCCATAATTTAACATATTAAATTATCGATTTAATTATTCAATTAAATCCAATTATTCGAAATAAAATTTATTCGACTAATAAATTTCACTTATTAATATTTAAAATTAATTAAATATCCAAATTTTAACTAATAAAAATCCTGGGTCGTTACATACATCCCCCCTTAAAAGAATTTCGTCCTCAAAATTATCAAGTAAGAAAAGTTACAGAATCTATTAACTTTCCCAAAATCCATAGTTAAACCTCTTACAATAACTTTACTAAGTTTTCAAATCATACTTAGTTATCTTTTCAAAAACAACTACTATTGTTTGACTTTCAATTCCAAATCAAAATTTTAGTTTTCACAAACTTCCCATTTTCTCAAATTTTTTCTAACGCCTTAAATTTTCGAAAAAATTCGCCAGAGTCTCCTTTGCGCGGCTCGATCCGAAAAAAATATGACAGTATATATATCACAAATATACATCTCATCAAGTAATGAGGCATCCCGCAGGGAAAAAGTGTAAAAGTACGGTATGTAATCCGAGATGTGTACCTTATTATATTATTAGCGAGCATATACGGCTAATATAGCACGAAAGCGAGCTCCAAAAGCGAAGCAAGCGCAATCCGCACCTACTAAACACTCAACAAACAACATGAGAATCATGCATATATGAAAATAGTATCAATATACAACATATAGCAACATTTATATATGCCAATATAGCAAATGCAACTAAAGCAACAAATGCAAACATCAACCAACTATCATCCATCACCAAATCAATATTCATTCTTATTCTCATTAATATTCAATGAATTGGTTTTCAATTTAAATCACATTTGATTCATTAACATTGGATTTACTAACATTCATTCATATTCAATTTTAATTAGTTTGCATTCACTAATTTACATTCAAGTTGGTTCATTTCCAAATCAAATTTCAATTCTATTCAAATTCATTTTCTTCCAAGTTGGATTCAATTTTTTTAGCTTCCAATTTCGCTAATTCACTTTCATTAACACTTAATGAATTCATATACAATCAATCAACAATCAAATAACAACCAATGTTTATTCAATCCAACCAAATTTATTCACTTTACATTCAATTTGGTTCAACACTTTTAATTCCAATTGGATCATATTAAATTGACTTTCATTCAATTTATTCAACTTCCAATAACATTAGCTTTTAATGAATTTACACTTTCATATTCATTATTTCATATCAATTGTTTACATTTAATTGATTAACATTCAATCCATTTATCAATTCAATTGCTAATTCCTTTAACAATTTAAAGTTGAATTTCATTTATAAAACTCAAGTTCAAATTCTTAATGACTTCACTTCATTAATTCACTTATTAATTTACTTCGATATCAAAATTCAACTTCATTCAACATCACTTAAGTTATATTTCATTCCAAACACCTTTTGTTTAATTTAACTTAAGTTTTCACTTATTAATCCAATTCAAATTCCAATCCTATTTAACTTTTCTACCAAAGCTAAATATATTAACTCCTATCATAAGTTCAAACTTATTTCACTTATATTCATCATCTTATAAGTTATACAACTTATATTCAACAATTACTACTTGGATTTTATTGATTTACTTATACTTCCTTTAATTTAACTTCATCCTTTAAGTTAAATTTATTCTATCGAAATTCAATTTGTATAAGTTATCAACTCATTTATCATTCTCATAAATATTTTAAATAGGATTTCAGAGACTTTTCAACCTTTCAAAAACCATTTTTTTGAAATCAATTCAAATTACCTTCTGAATTTCCAAAACCAAATCCAAATAACTTTTTATTTAAAATAATTTGGCAGCAATCCCTCTTTTGGAAACTCGAAAATGAACACCGATGATGTTGCAATCATCATCGGAATTATTTTCCAGCGACCGAAAAGAGTTTAGAGCTTTCATTTCTGCAAAATAATTTTCCCAAAATATCAAATCTTTTAAAACACTTCTCTGGAATTTTATTTTCAGATTACAAATCACATTTATAAGTCTTTTACTTATATAATTTTACTTCTTATATATAAGATTATTTCACAAGTGTAAATTATTTTAATTATAATTGCATACTTATAATTCATTTGCTTATACAATTATTCTTTTACAATGTGTTGTTTTAATTTAACTTATTCAACAACCAAACAATCAATTCATATACACTTTAATAATTCTGAAAAATTATTCCTTCATATATAAAATATAATCAAAGTAAAATTATTTCATTTACCCAATTTAAAACAATATCGTGTCAATTTGTTCTGTACAAGTGTTTAGAGATCCCTATCAACAACGTTAATTACTCGTGTTGACTAAAATCCATATACCACTCAACAAACCAATCATCACAATATAAAACAATTTATATTCACTAACAAATATGCGCTCGTATCTATTACTACACTCAAACTCATTCTAGAGTACTACTGACTCTATCTCTAATGAGTTATACCCAACAGAACCATGGTTGTCGCTTAACCATAAGCTCTGATACCAAATGTAACGTTTGCGATTTTTCGTTGACGAAAACCGACATCAATACGTCTACTGTATCAACTGCCGAGAAATCGAAAGCCGGAAAACCGTACCGTTAGGGTTAAAGAAGAAGAAAAGGTAGAAGAAGATAGAACAGAACAGAAAGAAATAACAGAACAACAATAGAATCTCACAATTCGCAGCGGAACGACATATAATAAATAAATGAATAATCTTTAAATAAAGAACTATATCAGTTATTACATTTTATACATTACATTACATCATCATCAGAGTGTACAACATCAAACAACAACAAACAATGCAGCGGAAAAAGAAATACTATATACTAGTAATACGCCATGCCATCCAGCTTGCCTCCAGCAACTCCTGAATATCCTAATAAACCTAACTCTTGACTTCCCGTGTGGAAATTGGTGGGCACCCAGAGTTTAGGAAGGAAAACAATAAACTCCGAGTCAGTCATGTGACTGGTGTGAGAACTCAAAACAGTTTATCTTTAAAATCAAAATAGAAGAATACTTTTAATGTTAATTCGCAATGCTTTTAAAAATGAGACTACCATAAGGCCTCCCGCACACACACACAATGCAAACGCAGAATCGGAGGAGATTTCTCCTTATGATAGTCAAAGATGCTTGATACGCATTAAAAAGAACATTTGATATTATTACTAGTGCATAGTGTAGGCAAAATTCATTTCGAAAATAGAACATAAATCTTAGCTTACATAGACATTTCGAACTATGTCTACTATAGCTACCATCCAAACTATGGGGCGCCAACATAAGTGAATGATAGGTTCTACAACTAAAACCGTACAGGGTTTCATATTGTTTCTTTGGATTTCCAACAAATGGTCAGGCCAAGGAACTTCCCATTGCCACATGAGAACGCCTCTGGAAGGACGTTCCCGAGAACCAAACCGGATCTCTGCCAACACAAGGCCGGGTTACCCCTAACTGGGTAACTACTGACACGAATATGTCATCCTCCGATCGTAACCGATCTATCCGAGGATCCTCGATTTTCAACAACCACAAAATATGCAGCAACAACATAGGTTAAATATCTGGGCTCCATACCATGATACCACCTCTATCCAGAAGGAATGATATACCCTAAAGGGGCGCTACCCCCTAATAACCTTGCCGCATCCTTCCTGTTTTGACCATTTCCGAGGTGTGAGGTCCGACGAAGTCTCATCCACAAAGCCACACTTTATACAAAAGCCGTGCTTTAGGTCAACAAATGATCATAAAAATGATCACAAAGATAAATGATCATATAAATGATCCTATCACAAATGATCAAACAATGATCATTTCACAACAACACTCAGCATGCCACACTACCAAATTGGGAGTATATCACTAATAACCTTCAATTATATAACCTCTGAGCTCGTACGTCTCAGAGAAGGGTGTTAAGCTAAGAGAATAAATTCTCCGCCACCAACAGAAATATATTTGAAAGAAATCAGCTTTATATCTCAAATTGTAATGTCAGACATACAATCATACAAGTCTGTTCCGGGATCGAACAGAATCGAAGGCACTTACAAAGAAGTCCTTGCAATCCAGATATTCACTAATCACGACTGGACTTCCCGTCACTAAGGGTGATAAAACCTCTATATCGGAGATCAGCCGATGTAGAGTAACTCGACAGTAGTCCTTCCGTTTTCACAAACATCCGGTCTTCAACACCGGTCATCAAATGCAATCCATAACGACGTATCACATATTCGGAATGGGTTATACGACCCCAAGGTCCTTTCCCGGCTAACCCGAATAGTGAGCGCTTATTCAAAAATAAGTGTGACATTCAAATTCAAGAAATTCACAACAAATACCTATTTAAAGGAAAATATTGATAGTCGGATTATTTAACTATCAATAGGCATGCTCAACATCACCGAATTCCAAATAATTTCCCAAATTATTTACTTTCCAAAATATCTTTACTAGATATAAAATTTCCACACTTCAACCATTTGAAAACAAATTTTCAAATCACTTTTCAATCCATTATCACTTTTGAAAACAAATTTCAGTCATTTTCCTTATGCGAAATACTTTCATTTCAACATGGTTCATTTGAACCAATTAAATAAATCCTTAACGATTTACTTTATATTTACGTTCCAAATCCGTAAATTAATTCCCCTTTTCATTTATAAATTCCATAGTGAATTTACATTCCAAAATATCTATGAATATACGATTATCCAAATCGATTTCTATTATTCATTTTCAATTTATCTTTAAAAGATAAGGTCTCAAAATATTCAGTTCATATTGGAAAAACATTCCCACACTTATTTATTCATAAGTAATTCACAAATCCATTCAATTTCAACACTTGGAAAATATTCAATATACTTAAATCGAAAATTAAGTATATATTTCATTCTTTAAGAAATCATTCTCTTAAACACATTTGTTTGGGCGAAAACGAGTGTTACGTAAAACATCGTTACGACGACCCAAAATCACCAGTATAGGGATTCAAAGTTTAAATAGATATATAAATCCCAATACTATACAAAACATTTCCTTTCGGAAACCATTTACTATAACAACAGTGTTATAGTCCACTATTTCCATCTATCTCGAAAACGTCTATTTCAACAATGAATGTTGAAATCTATGATTTCGATAATTAACACATTTTTAAAACGTCTTTAAAATAATCAACTTCATTTCATAATGTTCCTTCCCCAAAAACATATCCGTTTCATTAAATAATATATTCATTGTCCAAAATCGTGAATATAATTCCTTTCACATATTCCTATATCCAATTTATCAAATTCAATTGATTTCGGATTTATAGACAACGTTTATAAACTCCATTTATATTTTTATAAACTTCTATTTATAAAAATCCTTTTTATATCTCATTTTAAATGCCAAAATCCGATTTATAAGTTGATTACTTATAAATCTTATATTTTACAAAATCTATCTATTTTATAACTTCACAATTTATAAATCTATAAATTGCGTTCATTTATGAAATCCATTTTTATTTCATTTTTAATACTTATAAAAACTCGTTTTATAATTCCAGTATTTTTAATTTATAAATATCAATTTTATAAATCTTTTATATAAACCGTTTATAATAATTCAAAATTCTCAATTAAACCATTTTATAAATTAATCACTATTTATTTCAAAAATCTTAATTTGGTTATATTTTACAAAAATTATAACTTTTATAACATTAAAATTTTAACGTTTATTTATTTTTAACAATTCAAAATTTAAATAAAACGTATACTTTTGAAAATCACTTTAAAATTCCTTTTAAAACAAAAATCATTATTTTTAAAACTTCAGAAATGGATCCGATGATGCAGCAGCACCATATAGTCAATCACGACATCCAAATATCATATATCGATATGATAATCAACAAATATCAAAATACCTGTAAATAAATCAATAAAGTTGAGGAATCCAGTTGGATCCCTCCAACCTGTTTCCCTACATCCACAAACATTAGCACAATACCAATTCCGCTCCAGTACGGAATTATCGCGGTATATGGGATTTATAAAATATTATCCGCTTAATAGGCGGCGCAATAGGGTCTCATCCGCTATACAATGCGGGAAATCAACAACTGCAATATATACATACGCCAATATATATATATTGCTATTATATATAATACCAATTTAACTGTTTATGAAATATTCGCGGTATATGTTTTTAATAAATAACATCCGCTTACTAACGGCGCATAATGTCTATTTTAACAATCAATAGATATCAATCATCATTCAAACATGCATTCAAGAATTTTAAATCTAACTATTTAAAATAAAAATCGAAACTAATTCGATTAAGTGAGAAGTTCTCATCTTGATTTCAATTTCGTTTTAGCGATTTATTTCGAATAAAATTAAACCGACATTTAATTTTACCCGAAATTCTCACTAACTCCAAACTACTCCAATCCAATTCCATAGCGTAGTGCTCGTCCATACGATTCCAACGCAACTGGTTTCGCGCGTTTTCGACCTCGTATGTAAAAGATATGCATTTTACAAGTTTTACGAATTTATATATATATAAATTACAACATTTATTATAAATTTTTAAACCTAGCTTCATCACAGCCCTTGAATCCATCACCCCATCATCAGGCCCGTCCACATGCTTCCCCCTCTCACGTACATGTTCCAGGTCGAGCAACCCATAGCCGCCACCCCCTTTCCAAATTTCGCGACCACCACGAGCCCCTTCAGGTTGATCGAA
Organism: Allium cepa; assembly: GCA_030765085.1. NCBI lineage: Eukaryota > Viridiplantae > Streptophyta > Magnoliopsida > Asparagales > Amaryllidaceae > Allium > Allium cepa. The sequence continues at coordinate 569,514,513 of CM060937.1, read as the reverse complement.
CTATGTCACTTCGAAGCACGTCTCGAGTGCCACTATCGCCTGGAACAGCTTGAAGCTCGGCTCCATTATGGTTGAGAAAAACGTGCGCGACCGTGAGCACTTCCTTGGTCGATTCTGGCGAGTCCTGACCTCCAATGATGATCATCACCGTTGGATGTGGAGTACTCGGAGTGCTCTACGTTTTGTTAGTTGGAGCCTTCATCTAATTTCGCCTAGATTGGGAGGAAAATGTGGAGGAAGAAGGTGAACCGCTGGCCGTCGAATTGATGGTGGCGGCTGCATTTCCTAGGGTTAGGGTTTTTTTTTTTTTTTTTTAGAATTATGGGGGTATTTATAGGGAACCGAACGAACACTATTCATTTCGATTTTTCCGAACTCCGACTTACGCGCAGTGGCTGGCGTTTCTGGGGTTTACCCCGCGTTCTGGACACAACGGAACAGGTTTTGAAAGCTAATTCGGTTATCTGTGCAAGTTATGGCAATAAACGTTCGATTTAAAATTAAACCGATTAAACGATTTTCTAGGCGTTTTAGCTTGCACCGGACAAACGGTAAATCCGATTGACTAGAAATTTGAAACCATACAATAATATCACATTACGGATCCGATGAAACTGGTTTCGTCGAAATCCAAGACTGTTTGAAGAATTGACTAATTTCACTAGTTGATTTAATATTAAAATATTCAATTTTCACAAATTAACTCTTAATTCAATTTTAAAAGTTCTAAAATATCATTCTAACTTCAATATTATAAAATAAAATTTTACAAATCATTTTCAATGATATTTAACCCAATTTTCAATTATTTCCATAATTTAACATATTAAATTATCGATTTAATTATTCAATTAAACCCAATTATTCGAAATAAAATTTATTCGATTAATAAATTTCACTTATTAATATTTAAAATTAATTAAATATCCAAATTTTAACTAATAAAAATCCTGGGTCGTTACAATACATATTCTTACACTATGTACGTCATGTATGTTTTATATAAAACCACTTGCATGCCACAACTAAGAAATAACATACAACGCAAACTATTACTCGAGCAACACTGAAGTTTACACCAAATATGAAATATCATGTCCAAACTTCATATAGAGGTCTGAAAATGGCACTGGTTTGCATGGTTGTGAATGGTATTTTTAGTATTTTTTATGTGTATATAAATTTTGAACCTAAATTAAGAACTTACAGATTTTGAGCAAAAATGCGACATTATGGCAAGTAGAAAACATACGCAAATGTGGTAAAGAGGGAAAATTTTGGAAAGTGCACAAATGTTAAGACATTATAGATTTTGAACAGAAATACTTCATTAGCATAAACATACATTGAACGTAAATAATATATAGAAGGGAATACATAAAACCAAAAGTTGAAACATGTAAGAACAAATAAGTGAAACAAAGCACAACAGTGACTAATTTGTGAAAATAAAGATGTGAACATAATGATCGGAAGACAAACATGTGAAGATCAAACATCATCAGTAGCTAATTTGTACCGCCCATTCGATCTGCGAATGCAAAGAATTATAACCCATTAGAACTATTTGTTCCACTGTCAGTTGAGGAAAATACATATATATTACCACTGCCTTAATGAACTCGTCATCTGAATCAATCCAATCATAAAACCAAGTTTTCTGCTGCTCTGCTGGATCAATCTTTTCTGAATCATTTAGTCGAGAAAACATGATATTCTATTGGTCTTGTGCAACAAAGCCAACCGAATCATTGGTGTCATTCATCTCAATATAGGAAGAAAAGTGTTAGTTTGACCACTCTCATTTGGTTCAACCTTAATCATAGCTAGTGGCAAGGAGTTGGTGGCAGTTTTGATCACACCTCCGGGTGGCATAAAGTTAGTGGTTGGAACTTGAACAATGCCCTTGGTTTCAGTGGTCAATGGTGCTACTACTTCTTTTGCTTCCATATTAGCAATCTTATTTTTGTTTAGTTGCATCATTTGTACATCTATGTCTGCTTCGAAGTTGACTGCAGTAAGTGATTCGGTAGTTTTTGTTATGGTCGACTCTTCCCTTTTAGCTATTATTCTTTTAAGCAAATATTACAACAATTACATTTAAAATGACATGTGATAATAATTAAAAGGGTAAAGAAAGTTGTAGATTTTAGGATACCCGTTTCATTTTAGTGGTGGTTCTCCAACAGTTAAAGCCATGTTGTATGCTGAAAATAAAACAATATCATGTTAGCATGATATGATACATAATGGTGGTAACATTCTGACAAACATTTCATTTGCAAGATAGTGAGAAAGGAAAAAAAAAAGTAAATTATATCAGTATGCAGTGTAGAAAGAAAAACGTAGAGGAAGAAGTGAAGACAAAGCAAGAAAGGATGATTAGGTACATGATGGTTATAACATTTTGACAAAAAATCCATATGTAGGATAATGAAGAGCAAAAAAATGTAAATTGGATAAATTCAAATCAGTATACAATATGAAAAGAAAAATGTAGAAGAAGGAAGGGGAAAGCATGAAGGGGAAAAATTACGTACAGTTTGTCTAATAAATGAGTGCGTGCGAAATAATAAATAAAATGGAGAAGGTATAAATAGAGGAAGACAAAGTGGGTTGTGAAAAGTGTGTTGAAACGTGATGTGTGAAAGTGGTGGGAATCTTAGTTGTTTGAGGACACGTGGGATAAGGAGAAAGTGGGTTAGTAGACCAAATAGTAAGTTGTTTAACGGTGTTAAGTTCAAAAGATATAGTCCATTTTAGATCACTTGATATCTTTATGATATTATATCAGAGCCGTTCTGTTGTTTGTCTTCCGTTAACCTATTCCTCTAAATCTGATCTGTTTTGTTATATAGATTAACAAGTGAATGAGATTATCCACTAAATCATTTTTCTGATATATTAAATCATGTTTAGTTGATTCCTTATGCTTCACTTTTTACAAGTCCACCCCTTTTGTAGTACATGTAGCGTTTCAGATTTGCGTGCTTCATTTTGTAGTTCATGTATCACTTTTGTCAATTTACGGCATGGTTTACTTCGCTTTGTTGTTTTATTGTTTTTGCATGTACAGTGTTATTCTTTAATCACATAGACATTGACTGTGAATGCTTAGAAGCTACACATGGAGCGTTATGTGGAATTACACTAGCAAGCCCAAAGCCTTGGATACTAGTCTGTATGCTAGCAAGCCCAAAGCCTTGGATACTAGTCTGTATGCTGAATTTGAGGAATTCGATGTTGGCTATTGTTCTTAAGTTTTCGGTTCATGAATGAATTTTCTTACCTACAAAATGGGCCTGTGTTAGGACTTTTGTACAACCATTAGATCTATGAGACAAATGAAATAATGAATCGGAATTATGAATGCCGATTTAGTACTTTGATGCAGTTGATTTATCATAATACCTATGTGTTATATTATACAAGTTTTGTTTCTTTGGCCTTTGTTAACGGGTTCCTTGCTTATTCTCTCATTGATTTATTTTCCACAAACACGTATGTTTTCTTATCTACCTCTGTTTATTCATACAAATGGATAATGATAGCCTGTTAAAAGTTCAATTTGGCATTGTCATTGTAATCTGTCAATGGGTTGCAGCTTAAAATATAACGTTTCTGAATAACACAAAGCTAAGAAAACTGGAAAAGTATATCATCAAAATAACAAATGATTAAATCTTCAAATGTTAATATAGTTGTATGAATCTTATATCAATAGTTTTTTAAGTATTTATGAAATGGATGGATGAACTTCTTGCCACCCATGATTCATTAATTTGTAAGTTAATTTGTTAGGTTGTTGTTGATTTATTTATAAAATAGTTTTATTTTAAATAGCTTTGGATTGAAAATCTGTAATATCTCCATTTAACCCAACTTTTTCAAACCTTGAATAACTTTTTTTTAAAGATTAAAATAGTGACATAACTTAATTTTAATATGTATTAGATGGTAGATAATATGACAAAAAAAGAAGACGATAGGAAGTGGATGAGATATAGAAACCGGTGCTTATAATAGAAGGGTGAAACAACGTCAAGTTGCAATATCTACCGTTAGAATTTTGGCGACATCATATGAAGAATTGAAGAGATCGGAAGTATCTTGATAACGGTGAAAATGCTTCACAAATCGAAGCTAGGAGGAGGAAGATATGGCGAAGAAGGAGGAGTGTTGCTGGAGCAACATGTGACCGACGCATGTCAAGATGTCTCAAAGTGACAGACGTCTAAGCTCGGGGTTTTGTAACCTGAGATTTGTGATAGATGTCCGTCATCTTGTGACAGACATCTGAGAGCAGGAAAACTTGTTTTCTGAATCTTCTTACGGACATCTATAATCTTAGGACATACGTCAGAGCCGAGGTGTGCTGCATATCTTGTCCGGGTCGATTGGAATGATTTATAAAGGCTTCAAAGGGTATTTTGGGAATTTTCTAGGTTTTCTACTCTTCTATATAAGATATTTTTAGGATTCAAAGAAAATAGGCCAAGGGTTTTATCCACCATTAACTGGGTTTTAACAAAACCTAGTTTTCTTCAATTCTCTTCTCTACAAATCTATTCTATTTTAATATTAATTATTATAATCAATCTTTTGTACTCTTCTCATTGGTAGTAATAAAGCCTCTTCCACAAAGTGGATGTACACTAACAAGACGTTAGTGTAACAGCTATAAATCGGTATGCGATTTATTTTATCGCTATTGTTTTATTTCTTTATTGTTTGTTTGGTGATTGTGATTGTTTTTGGATTGAACTGAAATTTGAATTGAGATATTGATTGGCAATTTTTGCATTTCTTACCACAATCTCGTTTTCCGCTGTGTTTTTGGGTTTTGATTTGAGTGGTCTTGAGTTAGAATTTTACAACGTTTGGTATCAGAGCTTTGGAGTTAGTAGTTGGTTATAGGAATGTCAGATCGGATAATACATCGGGTAGTCCATAAATGGTTAGTCCAAGTGGTGTAGCGCTGTATGTACGTGGATCGTACGCAGCTTCGGGATCACAATTGTTTATAAACAAGTGTAATGACGATAATGATTTTTGAAAAATAGCAATGGAAGATGAAAGTGGTTCTTAGGTGGAATCGAATGCTTCGTGTAGTGTTTAATGCATATTTGCTGCCGATGGACATCTCGAATATTGAGAGAGAGGAAATGGAAGACTAATCATTCACTATACTTTAACTTGTTATAGGGGAGAATGTTATCTCTGTAGCGGTGAGACTGCTACTAAGGGTATATGAGACAAATTAGAGGAGTTGTATATGAACAAGTCACTAACTAATTGTTTGATCTTATTGCGAACGTTCTTCACCAATAAGATGGAGGGTACTTCGCTAAAGGCATACTTGAATCTCTTTGATGATTTGCTAATGAAGAAGGCGGTAGATTTGAATATTGAGGAAGAAAAAGGCAATGATATTGTTGTGTTCGTTGCCGGACCGTTATACGAGTTTCTGTAATAGTTCGATATATAGCCGGGATACTTTGTCTCTTGATGTAGTGAGAGTTGAGTGATCAAATGAAGGAGTTAGGTGATAAAAGTAGTAGTGCTAGTAGTGGTCACAGTTTGTTTATGGAAAAGGAGAGATAAGGGAAGAAAGGGAATCGGGGGCGTTCTAAATCAAGTAAGCCCAAATGGGAAGGAAAATCGAAGGAAAGAACTGACAAGTGCTTTATTTGTAAGAAACTTGATCATGGAAGAATGAGTGTCCAGACAAGGAGAAGATAAATAAGGAAGTAGCATCTTCATCCATGGTGGTGGAGAGTGGAGTTGGTGAGGGAGACATAGATGTTTTTACGGCCATAACATCGGTTGTTTCGAATGGGTGCTCGATTTAGGGGCATCTTATCATATGACGCTGAAGAAGAATTGCGACAAAGAAGGAAAATTCAATTGTTATGGATAATTGTGTTATTTGCAAGTCGAAGGGCATTGATTCTATGTAAATTCGGATGTTTGACGGAGTGGTTCATACTCTCACTAACGTACGCTATATAATGAGACTACGGAAGTCTCTTTATATTTTTTGGGCAGCTGGATTCTTTAAAATGTAAGATCATTATTGAGAGTGATAGCTTGCAGATTTCGAAGAATGCGCTTGTGGTGACAAAGGATTCTAGGACTCATGGAGTTTATTTTCTTCAAGGAGTGACTATTGATGGTGAAACTTGTATGGGTGTTAATAGTTCTCGTGGCTTGTATGCGAGTAGGTTATGTCATTTGAGTTTAGGTCATGTCTTGGAGAAGAATTTAGATATTCTTCGAAAGAGGGAGATGATCGATGGAGAGAGTTTCAAAAAGTTTGAGCTTTGCGAGGAATATGTCATGGGAACGCAAACTAAAGTATCATTCGGTGAGGGAAAACTTGATTCGATAAATGTTCATGAATATGTGCACACGGATGTTTGGGGACAGACACCGATAGCTTCTTTGGAAGGAGCTTGCTATTACATTTCTTTTATTGGTAACTTCTCTCGGAAAGTATGGGTGTATGTAATGAAGGCCAGGTAAGAGGCATTTGCAAAGTTCAAAGCATGGAAGGATCTTCTTGAGAATGAAAGTGGTAAGTCTTTGTAACGACCCGGAATTTTGGGAAATACTAATTTAATAATCTGTAATAATAATTAAATTGGTTTGATGAATTTTCTTCATAATTTTAATTTAAAATTGGTAAATTTAATCTTTTAAAGGTTAATGAATTTTTAATCTGGCAATATTGATAAGATTTGTTTTTCAAAGCTAATAAAATTTTATTCTATTTATAATATATACATTTGATATATATTGTGAATAGAAATATCATTTGTTTTAAATAAAGTTAAATTTTCAAATTGTAGTATATATGTATGTATATGTTATAATTTGGAATTGTTTGAAATTTAATGTTAATCTATTAATAAATTATATATGAATGAATATTGTAATTGAAGCCTTGTTTTAAAACATAATGTTTTTCAAAAGATAATTTAAGGATTAATTCAATCTGTTTCAAAAAAAATATATATAAGATAATAGTTCATTTTAAATAAGATAGTTTAAAAATGATTTAAACAAGCTTTGTTTTGTTTTTCTTTTATAATGCTTAAATTTTAAATGATTATAAATGTTTAGGTATAATGTTTAGATTTTAAATACATGTGTAAGATTATATTTATATTATAATTAGTTTAGGATATTTTCTTTTAAAAGTAAACTTACTTACACATATGTAAATATTCATTAATAAAGCAAATTAAACATGTTAGTCTGTATTTGCATTTAAATTAAATAAAATTTAATTAAAATACTAATAAACATGTGTAAACTAGTTAACACCCTTAATAACACTTGTAAAATAAATGAGTGAACTAAATGACAAATGTAAACCCTCCAAGACAAGTGGCAACATATAATTTTAATTTTTAGTAAATGTTTTTAGAAGAAAACAAGTTTCTTTCAAAACATTTTCTTTCTTTCAAATGTTAATGGCAAAAATCAGAAAAACAAATTTCCAAAAATCTGAAAATAAAATCCAAAAGTAAATCTGAAGTTCTTCACAACAATTAGATCTACAATCATCAACCTGTTTTGAAGATCAATCTGCAAAAATCAGTTCTGCAACCTTTCAAATCTGCAACTAAATGAAATTCAACCTGCAAATGTAAAGCCTGCAATTCAAATAATGTTCAAACCTGCAACATAAAATCTTCAACCTACATTTTCTAAATGAAGATCTGTTTCAATCCTTTAAAGCATCAAATAGAAGGCATTTACAACATCATGCAAAGGAATTTCTTTAGCAAATGCATTTTCTAAATTAAAGTTCAAGCCCGGAAGTTAAAAACTTGCTCTGTGCTGTGCTCTGCAATTTATCAAGTGAGTAAATGTTTTTAAAAAATAGTTTAAATTGATTTTGATCCTAATGCATGTGATAATCTGTGAGTTGATCTTCGTGATTGCATGAAAATATTTCAGTATTGATATTATTGAATTGATGGATGTGAGTATACATGTATGATAGGTCTGTATATGTATATGTCAAAACTCTGTTACCTGTTCTTTCCAGACCAAGATTTACATTCAAAAATTTTAATCTCCCATAACATCAATATTTGACTTTGATGATTAAATGAAAATTGTTTGTTATTGTTTTATGGTAATTTTAAAAATGGTTTTTGAAATTTTTAATTCACAAATAGTGGATAAAATAAGATAATACAGTGAAACTCGGTTGCATGTCAAAAATTGATACCTTCAATTTCTGCTTTGGAATATATAGTTGGATTTGTTGTTAAAAATGATGAATTTTAACATACATTTTAAAAAATTTAAATGGATATTCAAATGGGAATTTAGGGATGATCATTTTAGGCAATTTGACAAATTTCTTATGCTCAACGTGATGGTTGTAGCTGTAATTTGGATCGAAGCTTGTTTATGAATCTTGGATTATGGGAAAAATACAATTTAATTTTTACATAAGGTGGATTGTGTGAATTCGACTTAACTAGGGTTTTAGTGGGTCTCGTTTTGGGCTTGACTGTAGTGGATTTTGCGTCGCGAACGAATGACCGGAGGTGATCGCTTCTTGAAGGAACGATGCTCGGGTTGTGGCGAATCGATGATGGGGACGACAAAGGTTGTACAGCGTCGTTGGCGATGGCCGTGGGGAATTTTGGGTTTGGGTATGCGTCAAGTGCTTTTGCAGATTCGTGCTCGAGAGTGATTTTTGATTCAATTGCATAATTTTTCGAACTGGGCTCGAATTCATGCTCGCGTGGGTCCATGGGACCGATGGGGATGGTCGCGATGATCAACGGCGGCAGGAGGCAGCGGGGCACGTACACAGCGCGTAGGTTTGTGCACTGGAGAATTTCGAGTGGGGAAGACGAGTTGAACTCGAGGGTAAGCTCGCGTTTGCATCGTGAATAACTCGAAGTAATTGAGTCCGAGGGATAGTCTCGGAGCAATGTCGGGGAATTTTGAGGTTGTCTCGAGTTTTGGTGATTTGGTTCTGTAAAGTGTAAGTGCAGATAATACTTGTTTGAAATAAATCTAGGACAAGTATTAAATTAAGGAACAAGATTATAAAAGAAAATAATTTATAAAAGTTAAATCTTGTTCTTGGTAAGTAAAGTTAATTAAACTTTTAAAAAAAATGTCAATTGAATGTATATTTCAACTTTAAAATGTTTTAAGATGATTCCTTTTGTAAGTGATTATCTTAATTTAATTTGGAATTCTAATTTTAAAAAGAAATGTTTGAATTTAAAGTATTAAATTAAAGTTTAAGTTAAATTTTAAAATAATGATTTAAAAACGAAGTTTCAATTCATATTGGAAATAAATAGGTTTAAAGTTAGATAATTTAAAGTATTTTAAATTTGAAATTGGTTTCTAAATTCCTTATTTTCAAAATAAGGTTATTGTTATGATTCGGAAAACCAAATTGAATAATTTGTTTTAAGTTATTAAAATTTAATCAAATTCAAATAATTTATTTATGAAAAATAAATAAAGTTAAATTATTTGGATATGAATTTGAGAATACTTAATAATTTGTAAATAAGTAAAAGTTTAATTAAGGATAATGTTTTTCTTAATTAATTAAGGAGTATCTTTAAATATAAGAAGTTAGTTAATTAATTGTTTAATTAATTTTAAATAATTATTTAATTATTTATTTAATTTTAAATATTCACTTAATTATGGATTAATTAAGTGTGATTACTTAATGAAGTAATCAATGGTTAATTTTTGAATAAAATTTAGAATGGTAATTACCTAGGGAAGTAATTAGAGAAGTTACTCATGGGGGTAATTAGTTGAAGAGACTAATGGATAATCACTTAATGTTATCAATTGAAGAATTGATCAAGATTATTTGTTTTGAAGTTAATTAATCATGAAGTAATTAATTTATTTAAAGAATGAAAGATTATTTAATAATAGAATTAATTATTTGTTAGGTAATTAATTAAGAAAGTAATTAAGATTTATTAAAGGAAGTAACTAGAGATAATTACTTATGTAAGTAATTAAGAGTTAATTACTTAATTATGTTAGTTAGTTAATTAATGTGATTTATTAATGAACGAGATTAATTTAAGATTAATTACTAAGTGTAATTAATTAATTAATAAGGTAATTAATTAAGGATTTATTTATTAACTTAATTGTTTAATAATTACTTAATGAAGTGATTAAAGATTAATTAATTAAAGTAATTAATCAAAGGGTTAATATAATTAATTAAGAATTTAATTAATTAAGATGAGTAATTACAAATTGTTAATTACTGTTTATGATTAATGAGATGATTAATTACAAGTTAATTATTTAATTAGTTAAAGGGTTATTAATTAAAAAAGATTACTAATTAATATAATTAATGAAAGTAATTAATTAAAGTAATTAATTTAAGTGTGATTAATTAATTGTAATTAATTAAGGTCTAATGTAATTAATTATATTAATAAAGGATCATTAATTATTGTAATTAATGATAGTAATTAAAAATTAATTACTGAATATGGTTAGGGTTAATTACTTGAATGTAATTAAAGGATAATTAATCAAGGAAGATTAATTAAAGATGGTCATTAGGAGATGATTAATGAATTTGATTTGTAATAAATCAATGAAGCAGGATTAAGATAATCCAAGCGATTAAAGGATAGTAAATAATTTAATTAGAGGTTAATTAAATTGATTAAGAGTCAATCAATTCTGCTATGGGTAATTGATTAATATTGAATGGTTGATATTGGATGATTGATATTGGATGTTGAATGATTTTGGATGATTGGTATTGGGTGATTGGTTAATACTGGATGATTTGGATATCTATGTTGTGATATGCTGCTTTGTGAGATGAATGGTTTATATGAATTATCTATAGTGATAATGTTATTCATCTATCTGTTTATATCATCCTGAATATAAGTTAATTGTTAAAACCCTTAAGTACAACTTGGACATTAAAATGGCGTTTGGTTTCGGTGAGACCGGGATCGGGTTTCCATATTTGGATATCCGAAAACTACATCGATTCCAATTAAACGTTAGGTCGTGAATCCAAGTGGAGCTAGTGAAGACTCGAGGTGTAAGGGCTATACGTCAGTATAACTGTGTGGGTGATTCCGTAATAAGTTGGCGGAATAGTGCTTATAGGTTCGAGATGGATATTTAGAGTGCAAGGGCTATGGTCGTTGACTCTGAGGGTGATTCCAAAATGAGTGCAAAGAGATAGTGCCTTCGGTTTCGTTCGAATCCGGAACGAACTTGCATGGATTGAATGCTTTCAGCACATCGTCAGGTGGACGATGAGCATTCTATGATAGATGTATTCTATAAAGGTAATCGCAGCCTCAAGCCTCATCAACCGGGAATGGCTAAAACAGGGGAGGTGCAGCAAGGCTTCGTGGGTAGCTCCCACTGGAGAGCAAGATTTACCCCTGTCTAGAAGTCCCTTTTTATTCGGCTGTGTGGGGCGGTTGAATTCCGGATAACCGCCGGGGTTGTCTTGTTCGGGACTGTTCAGTAAGGAATGGTCCTGGCCTTGTGTTGCAGGGGAGTGGGAGTACTCCTCGATACAGTGATCTAGGCCACGTACTGTGACGGGCGGTACCCCAGTAGCCCTGCCATTGATGGAAACCCATTCTTCCTACGAGACCCTACAGTTTTGTTTGGGTTACCCACTTTTGTGGCTAGTAGTTGGAATTTAATGAATGTAACAATTTCGGCTATTTCTTATTTACTTGAAAACCCTAGACACTATTATAATATCACTGGATTTCCTATCAAATGTTTTGGTTAGCGTAAGGTAAAAACTTTTCCATGTTTGTGTGTGGGAAGTCTTACGTGAAACCTTTTCTTTCAAAGGTTTTCTAAAGTTAAGCAATTTTAAACCGTTTACTCACACCAGACCCCTGTCTGACCCGAGTGTTTATTTTCTGTTTTATTAAACTCTTGGGTACTCGTATTATGTATGAGTAGTCAAGTGATTCAGGTTAGCTTGACGAATTCTGAAGGAGTAATGGAGCAGGAGGCTTCTACATGTAGATATATTATGGTTCCGCTGTGTTTGTTTAGTATCTGTATCTTATATACTTGAGTTGTATAGTTAGACAGATGTCTATAACTATCTAATATGAGTTGTATATGTTATGTACTCTGATGTATTATGATACTGTGTAATATTTTATGTGTTATATTATATTTTATTCGTTCCTCTATGAGTTCTCTGATGTTGTTGTCTTCCTTCTTTCTCTTTCTTTTCTTCTTCTATCCCTTTCTTTCTTCAAGATGATGCGATTTCCTGGAGTTAGGAAGTCGGGTCGTCACATTTGGTATCAGAGCGTTAGGTTGAGTGAATACCTAGGCTCTGTAGTGGTGTCTTTCTTGAGAGAGCGTATTTGTAATTTTTATATATAACTATAAATTTATATATATTTATATCAACCTAATCTATTGGGTTATCTGTTCGGATTTTCCAACATTAGTTTAGAGGTAGATGGAGTAGTGGTATTTGTGTGTAACACGACTACTACTAATGGAAGAGGTCCATATGTTGAGATTGGATATTTTTGTCGAGACTGTAGACCTAATACCGTCTCGAGTGAGTTTTGTTGTTTGGAGTAAGGATTTCTCTTATATCCGAAGGAAATCTTTTTAAAGATTCGGAGTTTATCTTTAAAATGTAAGTTTGGATTTAGCTCGGGTGAGCGAATTATTCTTGAGTTTGGATTTGATGGAAGTGCAGAAGTAAATGATGATATCTTGATAACTGCATGATGAGATGCAGTATCCGTTGATATTTTCTGAAGATGTTTTCTCTTGAAGTAGTTTTAGAGGTGATTGAGGAGCAGTCTTTACCTGCCTCAGGGAAGACTTATTTTAGTGGAAGTTATCTGGATCTTCAGTAGGGAGGTTGGCTGTTCTGGAATATGGTACTAAAGTCTATGAGTTGCTTCGCTTCGGCATGGTCTCACTTGTCATATTATTTTTTAAGGAGAGTGAGGTGTTGATGCTTGGTTTGGAGCCCGAGTTCTTTTGGATTGTTTGCCATCTCGAAGGTTCTGTTGTGTGGTTTGTTGATAGTTTTGGTTTTTGGAGGGGCCTTTGGATTAGAAGTCTTTGGTTAGCTGTGGTAGCAGTTGCAGCTCGAAGTGCTCGGTGTTCTGTCAAGAAGGTCTTTTAGCTTCGTAGTATCATCGAGGTGGAGTTTGGAAGCAGCAGTGTAGCTTGTTCCTTCGATGGTTCAGGAATCTTATTGGTTCTTCTATCAGCAGCCCGGGCAGTTGGTGGAAGTTATCTTGAAGAATTAACCTTGTTTGGAAAAGTTTAGAGCTGTTCTAATTGGTAAAGAGAGGACAGTTTCTTTGGAAAAGTTTGAGACTAAGGATTCTCATGAGGAAGTAGGAGCTGCTAGAGTAATCAGAAGTTCGTCTGCATCTGGGGTTGAGTTCCATTTTGTTTTGGTTCCAGAAGCGATTTCGGTGGTTAGCCTAGTAGGAGAGCTAGTGTAGCAGCTCAAGAATTTATTTTTGGAATTTGGATTTGGTTAGATCTTGTTTTTGAATTGGATTCTGTGTAAGGTTGTGTGACCGAGTCGGATGTGTCACTTAGATTATAAGGATGGGATGAACAAAGTTCCCGGATATATTGGATAAGTTTGTGTTCGTGTTCATCAACAGTATTCTTATCTATTTCCGAACCAGAGTTGCGCAGCGGAAGCAAGATAGCAGCTGTGCAAGGAAGGAAGCAAGTTCTGTTGTTATTACTTGAGTAGTAGTGTTTGAGTTCTGGATTTCGACGAATTTTCGAAAACTTTTCTATTGAATAGGAATCCAGGAACTGTTTTGGTCTAGTTGTTTCTGGAAGTATCAGCATAGGTTGAGATGATCAGGAAGAGAATTGGCGGCTCAGGATTGTCTGTTAAGTTATGCTGATATGCGATAAGGAGTTTGGTATTCGAAGTTGGAGACTTCGTTGTTGTTGAGATTTCTCTGGTTAAGAGAACAGAAATTGAGTAAGATTGGTTGGTTAGTGCTATGGCATTTGAGATTTCTTATCTGTGTTCTGATAAGATAAGATTTGTTGTCTATGAGATTGAATTGCCAGTTGGAGTTCATTTTATTTCACGTACCTCTGAGGGAGTATGTGTATGATTCATTGTTGCTTGTTGAATCTGTAGTTCAGTTGGAGTTGGATGTTGAGCTGGATTTGAGAGTAATCTGATATTTTGTTCAGATTGGTGGATCTAGAGAAGAGAGGAGTTCTGGATTTTGGTAGTGTGGTTAGTCTGTTGGCTTTTGAAGAGCGAGTCTCCCGGTTATTTTTACTTGGGAAACTCGAAATAGTATTAGAGTTTTATTCTGATTTATGTCAGGATAATTAGTTAGGTTTGTTTGTGTGATTGATTGCTTTGGTTGACAGTAACTGATTGATAAGTATGCTTTGCTGATTTAATTAAAATCTTTGTTGGGTTATTAAATTACCTTTGCTTTTAAATTTCGGGGACGAAATTCTTTTAAGGAGGGAGGATTGTAACGACCCGGAATTTTGGGCAATACTAATTTAATAATCTGTAATAATAATTAAATTGGTTTGATGAATTTTCTTTATAATTTTAATTTAAAATTGGTAAATTTAATCTTTTAAAGGTTAATGAATTTTTAATCTGGCAATATTGATAAGATTTGTTTTTCAAAGCTAATAAAATTTTATTCTATTTATAATATATACATTTGATATATATTGTGAATAGAAATATCATTTGTTTTAGATAAAGTTAAATTTTCAAATTGTAATATATATGTATGTATATGTTATAATTTGGAATTGTTTGAAATTTAATCTTAATCTATTAATAAATTATATATGAATGAATTTGTAATTGAAGCCCTGTTTTAAAACATAATGTTTTTTAAAAGATAATTTAAGGATTAATTCAATCGGTTTCAAAAAAAAAACATATAAGACAATAGTTCATTTTTAAATAAGATAGTTTAAAAATGATTTAAACAAGCTTTGTTTTGTTTTTCTTTTATAATGCTTAAATTTTAAACGATTATAAATGTTTAGGTATAATGTTTAGATTTTACATACATGTATAAGATTATATTTATATTATAATTAGTTTAGGATATTTTCTTTTAAAAGTAAACTTACTTACACATATGTAAATATTCATTAATAAAGCAAATTAAACATGTTAGTCTATATTTGCATTTAAATTAAATAAAATTTAATTAAAATACTAATAAACATGTGTAAACTAGTTAACACCCTTAATAACACTTGTAAAATAATTGAGTGAACTAAATGACAAATGTAAACTCTGCAAGACAAGTGGCAACATATAATTTTAATTTTTAATAAATGTTTTTAGAAGAAAACAAGTTTCTTTCAAAACATTTTCTTTCTTTCAAATGTTAATGGCAAAAATCAGAAAAACAAATTTCCAAAAATCTGAAAATAAAATCCAAAAGTAAATCTGAAGTTCTTCAAAACAATTAGATCTACAATCTTCAACCTGTTTTGAAGATCAATCTGCAAAAATCAATTCTGTAACTTTTCAAATCTGCAACTAAATGAAATTCAACCTGCAAATGTAAAGCCTGCAATTCAAATAATATTCAAACCTGCAACATAAAATCTTCAACCTGCATTTTCTAAATGAAGATCTGTTTCAATCCTTTAAAGCATCAAATAGAAGGCATTTACAACAACATGCAAAGGATTTTCTTCAGCAAATGCATTTTCTAAATTAAAGTTCATGCCTGGAAGTTAAAAACTTGCTCTGTGCTATGCTCTGCAATTTATCAAGTGAGTAAATGTTTTTAAAAAACAGTTTAAATTGATTTTTATCCTAATGCATGTGATAATCTGTGAGTTGATCCTCATGATTGCATGAAAATATTTCAATATTGATATATTTGAATTGATGGATGTGTGTATACATGTATGATAGGTCTGTATATGTATATGTCAAAACTCTGTTACCTGTTCTTTCCAGACCAAGTCTTACATTCAAAAATTTTAATTTCCCAATAACATCAATATTTGACTTTAATGATTAAATGAAAGTATTTTGTTATTGTTTTATGGTAATTTTAAAAATGGTTTCTGAAATTTTGAATTCGCAAATAATGGATAAAATAAGATAATACTGGAAAACTCGGTTGCATGTCAAAAATTGATACCTTCAATTTCTGCTTTGGAATATATAGTTGGATTTGTTGTTAAAAATGATGAATTTTAACATACATTTTAAATTTTTTAAATGGATATTCAAATGGGAATTTAGGGATGATCATTTTAGGCGATTTGACAAATTTCTGATGCTCAACGTGATGGTTGCAGCTGTAATTTGGATCGAAGCATGTTTATGAATCTATGATTATGGGAAAAATACAATTTAATTTTTCGATAAGGTGGATTGTGTGAATTCGACTTAACCAGGGTTTTAGTAGGTCTCGTTTTGGGCTTGACTGTAGTGGATTTTGCGTCGCGAACGAATGGCCGGAGGTGATCGCTTCTTGAAGGAACGATGCTCGGGTTGTGGCGAATCGATGATGGGGATGGCAAAGGTTGTATGGCATCCTTGGCGATGGCCGTGGGGAATTTTGGGTTTGGGTATGCGTCAAGTGCTTCTGCAGATTCGTGCTCCAGAGTGATTTTCGATTCGAGTGCATAATTTTTCGAACTGGGCTCGAATTCATGCTCGCGTGGGTCCATGGGACCGATGGAAATGGTCGCGATGATCAACGGCGGCAGGATGCAGCGGGGCACGTACACGGTGCATAGGTTTGTGCGCTGGAGAATTTTGAGTGGGGAAGACGAGTTGAACTCGAAGGTAAGCTCGCGTTTGCATCATGAATAACTCGAAGTAAATGAGTCCGAGGGATGGTCTCGGAGCAATGTCGGGGAATTTTAAGGTTGTCTCGAGTTTTGGTGATTTGGTTCTGTAAAGTGTAAGTGCAGATAATACTTGTTTGAAATAAATCTAGGACAAGTATTAAATTAAGGAACAAGATTATAAAAGAAAATAATCTATAAAAGTTAAATCTTGTTCTTGGTAAGTAAAGTTAATTAAACTTTTAAAAAAAATGTCAATTGAATGTATATTTCAACTTTAAAATGTTTTAAGATGATTCCTTTTGTAAGTGATTATCTTAATTTAATTTGGAATTCTAATTTTAAAAAGAAATGTTTGAATTTAAAGTATTAAATTAAAGTTTAAGTTAAATTTTAAAATAATGATTTAAAAACGAAGTTTCAATTCATATTGGAAATAAATAGGTTAAAGTTAGATAATTTAAAGTATTTTAAATTTGAAATCGGTTTCTAAATTCCTTATTTTCAAAATAAGGTTATTGTTATGATTTTGGAAAACCAAATTGAATAATTTGTTTTAAGTTATTAAAATTTAATTAAATTCAAATAACTTATTTATGAAAAATAAATAAAGTTAAATTATTTGGATATGAATTTGAGAATACTTAATAATTTGTAAATAAGTAAAAGTTTAATTAAGGATAATGTTTGTCTTAATTAATTAAGGTGTATCTTTAAATATAAGAAGTTAGTTAATTAATTGTTTAATTAATTTTAAATAATTAGTTAATTATTTATTTAATTTTAAATATTCACTTAATTATAGATTAATTAAGTGTGATTACTTAATGAAGTAATCAATGGTTAATTTTTGAATAAAATTTAGAATGGTAATTACCTAGGGAAGTAATTAGAGAAGTTACTCATTGGGGTAATTAATTGATGTGACTAATGGATAATCACTTAATGTTATCAATTGAAGAATTGATCAAGATTATTTGTTTTGAAGTTAATTAACCATGAAGTAATTAATTTATTTAAAGAATGAAAGATTATTTAATAACAGAATTAATTATTTGTTAAGTAATTAATTAAGAAAGTAATTAAGATTTATTAAAGGAAGTAATTAGAGATAATTACTTATGTAAGTAATTAAGAGTAAATTACTTAATTATGTTAGTTAGTTAATTAATGTGATTTATTAATGAACGAGATTAATTGAAGATTAATTACTAAGTGTAATTAATTAATTAATAAGGTAATTAATTAAGGATTTATTTATTAACTTGATTGTTTAATAATTACTTAATGAAGTGATTAAAGATTAATTAATTAAAGTAATTAATCAAATGGTTAATATAATTAGTTAAGAAGTTAATTAATTAAGATGAGTAATTACAAATTGTTAATTACTGTTTATGATTAATGAGATGATTAATTACAAGTTAATTATTTAATTAATTAAAGGGTTATTAATCAATAAAGATTATTAATTAACATAATTAATGAAAGTAATTAATTAAAGTAATTAATTTAAGTGTGATCAATTAATTGTAATTAATTAAGGTCTAATGTAATTAATTGTATTAATAAAGGATCATTAATTATTGTAATTAATGATAGTAATTAAAATTAATTACTGAATATGGTTAGGGTTAATTACTTGAATGTAATTAAAGGATAATTAATCAGGGAAGATTAATTAAAGAAGGTCATTAGGAGATGATTAATGAATTTGATTTGTAATAAATCAATGAAGCAGGATTAAGATAATCCAAGCGATTAAAGGATATTAATTAATTTAATTAGAGGTTAATTAAATTGATTAAGAGTCAATCAATTCTGCTATGGGTAATTGATTAATATTGAATGGTTGATATTGGATGATTGATATTGGATGTTGAATGATTTTGGATGATTGGTATTGGGTGATTGGTTAATACTGGATGATTTGGATATCTATGTTGTGTTATGCTGCTTTGTGAGATGAATGGTTTATATGAATTATCTATAGTGATAATGTTATTCATCTATCTGTTTATATCATCCTGAATATAAGTTAATTGTTAAAAACCCTTAAGTACAACTTGGACATTAAAATAGCGTTTGGTTTCGGTGAGACCGGGATCGGGTTTCCATATTTGGATATCCAAAAACCACATCGATTCCAATTAAAGTTAGGTCGTGAATCCAAGTGGAGCTAGTGAAGACTCGAGGTGTAAGGGCTATACGTCAGTATAACTCTGTGGGTGATTCCGTAATGAGTTGACGGAATAGTGCTTATAGGTTCGAGATGGAGATTTAGAGTGCAAGGGCTATGGTCGTTGACTCTGAGGGTGATTCGAAAATGAGTGCAAAGAGATAGTGCCTTCGATTTCGTTCGAACCCGGAACGAACTTGTATGGATTGAATGCTTTCAGCACATCGTCAGGTGGACGATGAGCATTCTAAGATAGATGTGTTCTATAAAGGTAATCGCAGCCTCAAGCCTCATCAACCGGGAATGGCTAAAACAGGGGAGGTGCAGCAATGCTTCGTGGGTAGCTCCCACTGGAGAGCAAGATTTACCCCTGTCTAGAAGTCCCTTTTTATTCGGCTGTGTGGGGCGGTTGAAATCCGGACAACCGCCGGGGTTGTCTTGTTCGGGACTGTTCATTAAGTAATGGTCCTGGCCTTGTGTCGCAGGGGAGTGGGAGTACTCCTTGGTACAGTGATCTAGGCCACGTACTGTGACGGGCGGTACCCCAGTAGCCCTGCCATTGATGGAAACCCATTCTTCCTACGAGACCCTACGGTTTTGTTTGTATTACCCACTTTTGTGGCTAGTAGCTGGAATTTAATGAATGTAACAATTTCAGCTATTTCTTATTTACTTGAAAACCCTAGACACTATTATAATATCACTAGATTTCCTATCAAATGTTTTGGTTAGCGTAAGGTAAAAATCTTTTCCATGTTTATGTGTGGGAAGTCTTACGTGATACCTTTTCTTTTTTCCCAAGTGATAAAGTGCTTTAAGATTTGGAGTAGTGGAAGTGTGGTCATTAACGAGGTCATGGCCGGAGTTGCGCAGTTTCAGATGATAGGAGACGTCGTCACGGTGAGTTTTTTAGGTGAACCGTTGGTTCCAGATGGTGATCAGCATGCTCGATTACAATTTCAATGGTAAACAATGGTGATGGATGGTCGTTTGGGTCGAGGTGATCAACGTCGACATGTTGATATGGCGAGGTCAGGTGGAGTTCATCGGAGCATTGGTACATGTGCACGAGGAAGAGATTGTGTCAGTGTTTTGGTTTGAAGCAGAGGGCAAATACTCGAGTTTTTCTCGAGTCAATATCGTGAGTGACTCGAAGTTTTAGGGTGTTTTACTCGAAGTAAAGCATGCGCAACTCGGGTAAAATGTTGGTTCACGTTTTCTTTTAAGACCTGTCTGTTCAAATTTAAATCAAAGATTTTAATCCAGAAATCAAAAATGATTTGTATTTGGGTTTGGAGATTCATGAGTTTCAAAATTTAAATTGTTTTGACAATTTTAAATATTAAAGTATGATTTAAAATGGTTTGAAAAAAAAGAGAATTTGTTTTTAAATTTTCTTTAAACTTCTTTTAGAAAATGAGTATTTCCTTAACTTAAGATTTCAAAATGTGTTTCAAATTGTTTTAACTTTAAATTGAAACCATTTTAAATCTTAAGTGTAAAAATGGAAATTTGAAAATAAATTTGAAAGAAAATGGTTTAAGATACTTTGTTAATGATAAATTTAATCATTGATGAGGATAATGTTATTCTTAAAATTTAATGAGGATTTAATGATTTGAATTCATTAAACTATTAAGTTAAATGAAATGGATAATTTATTAATCTAATTAATTATTGATTTGGATTAATTAAATAAGTAATTAAAGACTTAATTTATTTAATTAAGATTTGAGAATAATTAATTAAAGGATAATTGATTAAAATGATTAAGAAAAAATTTATTAATTAAAGGTTAATAATTTGTGAAAGTAATTAAGGGATGTTTTTAATTAAAAATTTATTTATCTTGTGATTAGCTTAAGGTTAATCAATTGTTGTAATTAAATAAGGATAACTAATTTAACGACAATTAATTAATTTTGGGTTGATTAATTAATTAAAGATAATGTATTTAATGGTGAATTAAATAATTAAAGGTTAATTTCTTAATAATTAAAGGTTGATAAATTACAATAAAAGGTTAATTAATTTACTATAAATGGTTAATTAATGATTAAAGACAAGTTAATCAAAATGATTTGTAATTTATTAATGATAAATTAATCAGGATTAGAAATTATTCCTAAGCAATTAAAATTGGTTTGAATCAAACAATCAACTGATCTTACCTATAGATGTTTGATTGTTATTAGGAGCTATGTGATGGATTTGTATTTGTTATGTGATGTGATGCTTTGTACCGAGCTGCCATATTTGTGATGAATATACTGTCGTATGAATATGAAAACCCCTTGACCCGTAAAGCAACATTTGGATTTCGATGCGACAGGGAGTCGGATTCCAATTGGTTATCCGAAACCCACATCGAATCATATTAGTGAATCTTTGTGATTGATAATCTACTTCTGTGTGAATATAGATAACCGTTATGGGTTGTACCGCTTATCGATATGATTATGATGTTGTGCACTATTGTGTAAAACCCCTGGACTACACTTATACACACATAAATATGGATTGCACGAGGAAATCGGTTAAGTCACAGATTTTTGAAATATATTTAAAAAAAATTCCAAATAGTTTTGGAATTAGAATTGAAGCTTTTGAAAATGGTTATTTTGAATAACTCGATTGAGTTTGAAATTTAAATAATTTGATTCAAATTTGAATTTAATATTTGAAATTGAATTCTATGGTTTAGAAACTATGGGTTAAAAAGGTTATTCAACTTATAAACGGGTTTATATGGATTTTTAAACCATTTTAAAAGCGTTGATTGGGAATTTAAATTGTAAACCCAAAGATTTTAACTTGTATAAATATAATTGAATTTTTCTGAAACGGAAACTATATGTTTTCAAATAATAAGAGCTTTCACATAAGAAATGAATTTCCAATTTGATATCAACTCTGAAATAAAAGTAGTTTTCCAAGTTATAGATCAATCTTTGGAAACATGCTTTGAAAGCTATAAATTAAATCTTTGATTTAAAGATTTAAATGAGTTAATCCAATCGAAATGGAAATTGTTTTGGGAATCTATAAATAGATCTTTGTGAAACTAGGTGAAACTTTGTAAAATAAATCTTTTTGTTTAAAGATTTAAAAGGGTAATTTGTTTAACCATTTGAAAGGAAAGTGTTGGATTTTATGAGTTGTGACTTAACTGAAATCCCATATCCATATGTTTTTTTAAATATGGCGCCCACTATTCGGTTTAGCCGGGAGAGGACCTTGTGTCATATAGCACATTCCGAATAGTGATACGACATTATGGATTGCATTTGAAGACCGGTGTTGAAAACCGGGTGTCTTCGAGAATGTTAGGATAACCTATCGATTGTCTCTGCACCGAGTAGCTACGGTATAGAGATTCCCTAAGTGATGGGAAGTCCGATCGGGATTGTGGATACCCGGATTTGCAAGGGCTTTTTGGGAAGTGCCTTCGGTTCTGTTCGAACTCGGAACAGACTTGTATGGTTGTATGTCTGACACTACACTTTGAGATATTAAACTGATCTCTATCAAATACATTTCTTCTTGGTGGCGGAGAATTTATCCTCTTAGCTTAACACCCTTCTCTGAGACGTACGAGCTCAGAGGTTATGTAGTTGATATTTATCAGTGATATATTCCCAATTTGGTAGTGTGGCATACTAAGTGCTGCTGTGTGTTGATGATCATTTGTTGATCATTTGTGATCAAAGCATGACTTCGTATAAAGAGTAGCTTTGTGGACGAGACTGCATCAGGACCTCACACCCCGGAAATGGTAAAAACAGGAAAGATGCGGCAATGTTATGAGGGTCGCGCACTTTAGGGTGTGTCATTCCCTTCTGGTAAAGGGTGGCATCATGGTATAGAGCCCAGATACTTACTCATGTGGATACTGCATATCTATTACTTTGTGATTGCTTTGTGGTTTTGAGGCGCCTCGGATACAGGTCCCAAAGGACCAGGGGATGGCATGCTCGAGTAGTAGTTACCTAGTTACAGAGGTAACCCGACCTTGTGTTGGCAGAGATCCGGTTAGGTTCTTGGGACGTCTCGCCAGAGGCGATCCCATTGACAGTAGGAAGTTCCTTAGGCTGATCATTTGTTGGAAATCCAATCAAAACAATACGCGCCCTGTACGATTTTAGTTGTATAACCTGCCATGGAATGTGGCGGTAACCTGCTATTGAACATGGTAGCTATAGTAGGCATAAGTGCGAAATGCCTATGCTGGCTAGGATTTATATTATACTTTCGAAATGGTTTTCCACACTTTGCCTTTATAAGAATAATATCAAAGAAATTTTCTCTTATTAAGAATATTTGACTATCATAAGGAGAAATCTCCTCCAAGTCTGCGTTTGCATTGTGTGTGTGGCGGGAGGCCTTATGGTAGTTTCATTTTCTAAAAAGCATTGCGAATTTCAAATTTAGATTCTTTTGTTTGTTTTAAAAGACCAAATGTTTTTGTTTGCTCATACCAGTCCCACGACTGACCTGAAGTTTATTGTTCATTTCCTAAACTCTGGGTGCTCACTATTTTTCTACACGGGCAGTCTAAAGTTGGGTTTTTCAGATAATCAATATTAGATGTAGATTCGGTAGCTTTCATCCTAGGATTTGGCAATCTCTTGCGGACGAGACTTGCTTATCTTTGTGCATCATTATTGCGAGTTCAAGCTATTTCTGGATTGGCGTTTCGTAGATGGAGTTCTTTCTTGAAGACCATATTGGAAATTTTTGTTCCGCTGCTAGTGTTATCTTTTCTTGTCGCTGTTATTTCTTGTATCTCTGATGTATATTCATTTTATCATATGTTGTATCATATTGTATCTGATATTGTATCAATGTTGTATATTGATATATGCTATTCTTGTTCTTCCGCTGTGTTGTTTTACTTAATGGTGTTATAAGCTCCGACGAACCAGATTCGACGTTTGGATCTATGGCATTTTAATACGAATGTCGTATTTGATGCCGATTTTCGAAGGCCGAGTCAGGGTCGTTACATTTGGTATCAGAACTGAGGATTAAAACTTTAGCTCAGGAGTATAACACATTAAGTAACTCATTAGAGATAGGGTGAAGTATACCCTAGAATGAGTATATCCTTAAGATATCTGTTCGAATGCCCCAGTAAATTCTCTTACTATCCACTGATAGTAAATATGAGTGTGAGAAAAGGACGAGACAGGGGACAGGGAAGTACCACTACAAATGGTCAATACCGTGCAACAGTGGAAACAACATTTCTTCTCAGTCTCCTTTGATTCGATTCTAAATTCTTTTCTTTGCTTCGTGACAGCTCCAGAAAGAAGTTTCGATGTGATGGTGGCCCTACGTATCGTTGTAGAAAATCCTTACTTCGTATCTTCATCGGATTCTTATCAGCTTTTCAACTTTAATGAATATGAATTTGAAATTGAATTTGGAAATTTAAATTAAGTTAAATTGGTTAATAAATGTAAGGATAAATTTGAATTGTATAAATAAAACGATATCGGTTAAAACCAAATTTGAAATTCTATTGTAATTTCATGTGTATATCAAAGTCTGAAGAGGGACAAGTTGGTATATACTTTGGAGTATTCCGACCTAAATTTGAAATCCATATCTAGTGTTTGAGAAATAGTAAAAGATTGAATCCATCTATCTATTCTTTGGGATCCGATATATTCTACGAACGATTAGTTATCCCTTCGAACTAATCAACGCCCTTGGATATTCGTAGGCCGGAGGACCCGAATATCTTGTGTAATAATTGTATGAGTTTGTTCTCATATTGTTGATATTCTTATTCGGTAAGCCAAATATAGAATTGATATCCAGTTTGATTTGGAAAGATAATTCTCTATCTTTCATCTTTTCCTTGTTGTCTCCCTTGCAAATTTCGAGGACGAATTTTTTTTAAGGGGGGAATCTGTAACGATCCCGATTTGTAATTAAATTTAAATTTATAATTAAAATGAATTTTGGAATAAAATTGTAGATTAATTTGAATTTTTCAAACTTAATAGGATATTTATTTATTTAGACATTTATTTTTAAAAATTTAACTATGGATTTGAAATTGTGTATTTAAAATCTTATAAATGAAAGAAAATAACATCCTAAAATTGTCGATATAAATTTATAATGTATTCTAAACTTTTGAAAATTTAATTTAAAAATAAATTGAGAAATCTCAAAACAAATAAAATAAGTAATAAACTATGTATAGATAAATTCCAATTTTATTTTGAGTTTAAATTATTGAAATAAAGAATGTTTATAAAAGTCATTTTAATTTAAAATCTTATATATGTGTATATTACATATATGAATAAAGTAGGATACACATTGAAATTTAATTTAAATCTTTTATTTAGGTTTGTATGAATATACAAAGGGACATGGAAGTCTATATTTCAAGTTTACAATTGGAACTGAAATTTAAAATGAATGTTTTTAAAAATAAATGGCATTTAAATTTCATTAAGATATAATGTATATAATGTAGATTTTGGCTAAGAAAAATTCTTTTAACATTGTATATATATATACAAATGAACAAGGAATACATCTAATTATAAATTGTATATGATATAAAAAAATAACAATAACCATTCTTTTGTCCTTAAAAATTTAAATGTAAGTACATATACATGAGTAGGAAAATGAACAAAATCTTGCTTTCATCATTGCTTTTTACAAATGGCATGAATTGTCATTATAAAAATTAAAATATTCAAATAGAAAAATTTTAAAAAACCTTTCAGCTCCCAAGATTTCGAAATTATAAGCCTCGAATCTCTAAAATACAACAAAGAAGATCTTGCAAAACTTAAAAACCATCAAACAGAAAAATAGTAAAAAAGAATGCTCTCTTCTTCAATCCAAAGTTTGTAAATCTAAAAAAAAAAAAGTACAAACAAAACTCAAGCTATGGTCTACAAATTCCATCTTTCAGGTAGTTTTAAACTTTATTGCTTACTGAAATTATGATTTTAAACTCAAGTTTTAATACAAATAAATTTAAAACTGCAGGTTAGACAATGCTTTAGGTTTTGGCCAAGAAAGCAGTATAGTGATTTCTAAAACAAATTCAAGGCAAGTGGATTTTCCTTTTTAAGATTTTAAGTTAAATTTGTTAAACATGAATGAAAACAGGAATTTAACCAATTGAATCAATCAATTACTTGCAGGAAACCAAATCAAGTTCAAAGCAAATTTGATTCTGTTTTCAAGTTGCAGAGACATAAAAAAAAAGAGAAAACTTCTCTATCATTTAAACTGTAAGTAATTTAATTTTTTTTCTTTTGTATTAAATGAATTAAGAACAATAAAGAGTAAATCAAAATCTATATTTACAATTTACAGATCTAAAACTCCAAGATTTTTAGATCTAAAGAAGAAAAAAAGATTCAGGTTTCCTTCTTTGAAACTGTCAAACACTCCTCTGCCTTTCTGGAATTTCCAGGTGAGAAAACCTACCCAAATCTATGTTATATGCAATGATAAAGGTTGTTCTGTTGTTAAAATGCCTGTGTGTATGTGAATATATATATACTGTGATGAACGCATGCATGTGTATATGTATATATATACCCACCTCTGTTATGCTATACAGTTTCAAAAAAAAAAAACCGTGAGCAAATTTTCTTCTATCTACCCCTATGTCTTGATGTTATGGTTGACATAAAATTGTTGCCTCGTTGTTAGAATTGCTTGTATGGTGTGCATATACATATATACACACGCACACACACACACACACATATAAATAGAAACCTGCTCTCTGCCTTATAATAACAGTGAGTAGAACCTAGAATGTAAAAATAGTTTTGAATCCGGACTTAAATTCAAACTATCTTGATTTTGTCATGATTTAAATTTAAGATTCAAAGCAAACTGGGTTGTCCCATCACAATCTTTAGTTTTAAAATTTTACTCAAGTTAAAATCGCTTTGCATTATCTCTGGAAGTCATTAACAGCTGATCAAACTTCGAAATAGAGAAAATTTAAATATCATGATTTAATGTTTCAGGGTTAGGGCCTGAAACAACATTCGAAAACGTGAATTTTAAAACTAAAATCAAGATTTTTGATATCATCTCTGTTGAGAAATTCAAAGTTGAACAGTTTTAGGTTTTTCATCAAATTCTGGTGATCGCGTTGTCGATTCACCTCGTGATTGAATCTAATGCTCGCTAGATGATCGTAGACTTAGGGAAAAATAGCAAGAAAATTTATCAAATCATGTTGGAGGGGTGCGAAGGGAATTTGGGTCCGCAACCCTAGTTTTACTAGGTTGAACATTTTATTTTTTTTTACTTTTTCCCAAGTGATCGAGTGCTTTAAGATTTGGAGTAGTGGAAATGTGGTCATTAACGAGGTCATGGCCGGAGTTACGCAGTTTCAGATGATAGGAGACGTCGTCACGGTGAGGTTTTTAGGTGAACTATTGGTTCCAGATGGTGATCAGCATGCTCGATTTCAATTTCAGTGCTAAACAATGGTGATGGATGGTCGTTTGGGTTGAGGTGATCAACGTCGACATGTTGGAGACGGCGAGGTCAGGTGGAGTTCATCGGAGCATTGGTACATGTGCACGAGGAAGAGATTGTGTCAGTGTTTTGGTTTGAAGCAGAGGGCAAATACTCGAGTTTTTCTCAAGTCAATATCGTGAGTGACTCGAAGTTTTAGGGTGTTTTACTCGAAGTAAAGTATGGGCAACTCGGGTAAAATGTTGGTTCAGGTTTTCTTTTGAAACCTGTCTGTTCAAATTTAAATCAAAGATTTTAATCCAGAAATCAAAAATGATTTGTATTTGGGTTTGGAGATTCATGAGTTTCAAAATTTAAATTGTTTTGACAATTTTAAATATTAAAGTAT
This sequence comes from Allium cepa, assembly GCA_030765085.1. NCBI lineage: Eukaryota > Viridiplantae > Streptophyta > Magnoliopsida > Asparagales > Amaryllidaceae > Allium > Allium cepa. The sequence goes on along the minus strand of CM060937.1, from coordinate 569,486,605 downwards.
GATTTAAAATGGTTTGAAAAAAAAGAGAATTTGTTTTTAAATTTTCTTTAAACTTCTTTTAGAAAATGAGTATTTCCTTAACTTAAGATTTCAAAATGTGTTTCAAATTGTTTTAACTTTAAATTGTAACCATTTTAAATCTTAAGTGTAAAAATGGAAATTTGAAAATAAATTTGAAAGGAAATGATTTAAGATACTTTGTTAATGATAAATTTAATTATTAATGAGGATAATGTTATTCTTAAAATTTAATGAGGATTTAATGATTTGAATTCATTAATTATTTAGTTAATTGAAATGGATAATTTATTTATCTAATTAATTATTGATTTGGATTAATTAAATAAGTAATTAAAGACTTAATTTATTTAATTAAGATTTGATATTAATTAATTAAAGGATAATTAATTAAAGTGATTAAGAAAAAAAATTATTAATTAAAGGTTAATAATTTATGAAAGTAATTAAGGGATGTTATTAATTAAAAATTTATTTATCTTGTGATTAACTTAAGGTTAATCAATTGTTGTAATTAAATAAGGATAACTAATTTAACGATAATTAATTAATTTAGGGTTGATTAATTAATTAAAGATAATGTATTTAATGGTGAATTAAATAATTAAAGGTTAATTTCTTAATAATTAAAGGTTGATAAATTACAATAAAAGGTTAATTAATTTACTATAAATGGTTAATTAATGATTAAAGAAAAGTTAATCAAAATGATTTGTAATTTATTAATGATAAATTAATCAGGATTAGAAATTATTCCTAAGCAATTAAAATTGGTTTGAATCAAACAATCAACTGATCTTACCTATAAAGGTTTGATTGTTATTAGGAGCTATGTGATGGATTGATGTATTTGTTATGTGATGTGATGCTTTGTACTGAGCTGCTATATTTGTGATGAATATACTGTCGTATGAATATGAAAACCCCTTGACCCGTAGAACAACATTTGGATTTCGATGCGATAGGGAGTCGGATTCCAATTGGTTATCCGAAACCCACATCGAATCATATTAGTGAATCTTTGTGATTGATAATCTACTTCTGTGTGAATATAGATAAGCGTTATGGTTTATACCGCTTATCGATATGATTATGATGTTGTGCACTATAGTGTAAAACCCCTGGACCACACTTATACACACACAAATATTGATTGCACGAGGAAATGGGTTAAGTCACAGATTTTTGAAATATAATTAAAAAAAATTCCAAATAGTTTTGGAATTAGAATTGAAGCTGTTGAAAATGGTTATTTCGATTAACTCGATTGGGTTTGAAATTTAAATAATTTGATTTAAATTTGAATTTAATATTTGAAATTGAATTCTATGGTTTGGAAACTATGGGTAAAAAGGTTACTCAACTTATAAATGGGTTTATATGGATTTTTAAACCATTTTAAAAGCGTTGATTAGGAATTTAAATTCTAAACCCAAAGATTTTAACTTGTATAAATATAATTGAATTTTTCTGAAACGGAAACTATATGTTTTCAAATAATCAGAGCTTTCACATAAGAAATGAATGTCCAATTTGATATCAACTCTGAAATAAAAATAGTTTTCCAAGTTATAGATAAATCTTTGGAAACATGCTTTGAAAGCTATAAATTAAATCTTTGATTTAAAGATTTAAATGAGTTAATCCAATCTAAATGGAAATTGTTTTGGGAATCTATAAATAGATCTTTGTGAAACTAGGAGAAACTTTGTGAAATAAATCTTTTTGTTTAAAGATGTAAAAGGGTAATTTGTTTAACCATTTGAAGGGAAAGTGTTGGATTTTATGAGTTGTGACTTAACTGAAATCCCATATCCATTTTTTTTTTAAATATGGCGCCCACTATTCGGTTTAGCCGGGAGAGGATCTTGTGCCATATAGCCCATTTCGAATAGTGGTACGACATTATGGATTGCATTTGAAGACCGTTGTTGAAGACCGGGTGTCTTCGAGAATGTTAGGATAACCTATCGATTGTCTCTGCACCGAGTAGCTAGGTATAGAGATTCCCTAAGTGATGGGAAGTCCGATCGGGATTGTGCATACCCGGATTTGCAAGGGCTTTTTCGGAAGTGCATTCGGTACTGTTCGAACCCGGAACAGACTTGTATGGTTGTATGTCTGACACTACACTTTGAGATATTAAACTGATCTCTATCAAATACATTTCTGCTTGGTGGCGGAGAAATTATCCTCTTAGCTTAACACCCTTCTCTGAGACGTACGAGCTCAGAGGTTATGTAGTTGATATTTATCAGTGATATATTCCCAATTTAGTAGTGTGGCATGCTAAGTGCTGCTGTGTGTTGATGATCATTTGTGATCAAAGCATAGCTTTGTATAAAGCGTAGCTTTGTGGACGAGACTGCATCAGGACCTCACACCCCGGAAATGGTCAAAACAGGAAAGATGCGGCAAGGTTATGAGGGTCGCGCCCTTTAGGTCGTGTCATTCCCTTCTAGTAAAGGGTGGTATCATGGTATGGAGCCCAGATACTTACTCATGTGGATACTGCAGATCTATTACTTTGTGATTGCCTTGTGATTTTGAGGCGCCTCTGATAAAGGTCCCAAAGGACCGGGGGATGGCATGCTCGAGTAGTAGCTACCTAGTTACAGAGGTAACCCGGCCTTGTGTTGGCAGAGATCCGGTTAGGTTCTTGGGACGTCCAGCCAGAGGCGATCCCATTGACAGTAGGAAGTTCCTTAGCCTGACCATTTGTTGGAAATTCAATCAAAACAATATGCGCCCTGTACGGTTTTAGTTTTATAACATGCCATGGAATGTTGCGGTAACCTGCTATTGAACATGGTAGCCATAGTAGGCATAAGTGCGAAATGCCTATGCTGGCTAGGATTTATATTATACTTTCGAAATGGTTTTCCACACTTTGCACTTATAATAATAATATCAAAGAAATTTTCTCGTATTAAGCATATTTGACTATCATAAGGAGAAATCTCCTCCAAGTCTGCGTTTGGATTATGTGTGTAGCGGGAGGCCTTATGGTAGTTTCATTTTCTAAAAAGCATTGTGGATTTCGAATTTAAATTCTTTTCTTTGTTTTAAAAGACCAAATGTTTTTGTTTGCTCATACCAGTCCCACGACTGACCTAGAGTTTATTGTTCATTTTCTAAACTCTGGGTCCCCACTATTTTTCCACACGAGCAGTCTAGAGTTGGGTTTTTCAGATAATCAATAGTAGATGTAGATTCGATAGCTTTCAGCCTAGGATTTGGCAATCGCTTGCGGACGAGATTTGCTTATCTTTATGCATCATTATTGCGAGTTCAAGCTATTTCTGGATTGGCGTTTCGTAGATGGAGTTCTTTCTTGAAGACCATATTGGAGATTTTTGTTCCGCTGCTAGTGTTATCTTTTCTTGTCGCTGTTATTTCTTGTATCTCTGATGTATATTCATTGTATCATCTGTTGTATCATATTGTATCTGATATTGTATCAATGTTGTATATTGATATATGCTATTCTTGTTCTTCCGCTGTGTTGTTTTACTTAATGGTGTTATAACCTCCGGCGAACCAGATTCGACGTTTGGATCTACGACATTTGAATACGAGTGTCGTATTTGATGCCGATTTTCGAAGGCCGAGTCAGGGTCGTTACAATAACAGTTTTTATTTTTATACTAAATCACGACAAATTCAAGTTTTAAAACTAAAACAAAATCAAAGAAAAAAATTTGAGGATTTTAGTGTTTGGCTCGAGTGATTTAGCTTTGGGCCTATGTAATTATAATGATAATTTTTAAAATTTAAACGACAAGTTTTTTTAAGGTTTTTGTAAATAGATAAGTTTTCAAAAGATTATAAATTAGATCTTCCAAAATAAGATTATTAATAAAGTTTTATACAAGTTTCCGAAGACTAAATTTTGAAGATAAATTGTTCTCAAATTGTTTTGGTTATAAAAAAATTTTATACTAGTTTAATTCTGTAGTTAGTTCCTAAATGTTTTTCAAACAAAGTTTAATAATGTAACTAATTAATAGTTAATTACTTAATGAATAATTTATCAATATGATGGATCATTAATGAAAGTAATTAAAGAATAATTACTTAATATAGTTAATTAAAGATAAATCACCTAATGAAATTTAAATTAAGTATAATTACTTAATTATTAAAGTACAATTACTTAGAGTAAGTAATCAAGAATAATCACTTAATTAAAGGATTATTACTTAATGTAATTAATTAATATAATTGATTAAAGGATAATTACTTAATTAATAATTAAGGTTAATTACTTTGTAATAAAAGGTTGATTAATTATCATAATAAATCAAGGTGATAAATAAATGGATAATTTGTTAATGTGATTAATTAAAAGATAATTAATCAATAAGGTTAATTAATTATTTGAGGATAACTAATTTATGTAAGTAATTAAGGGATAATTAATTACTTAAATATAATTACTTAATTAAAAGTAATTAATTAATGATTAAAGTTGATTAATCAAGTGACTAAAGGATAATTTGTAACGTATGTGGATTTTCGTTGCCGAAAAACCGAATAGTTATGGGTTTAAGAAAGAAGAAAAGAAAAGGAAAAGAAAGAAGAAGAGATAAGAAGGTAGAAAATAGAGAGAAAAGAAAAAAAACAGAAGATAGAAAATTTTAAAATAGAAGTAAAAGAGAATAGAGAAAGATAGGGAAAAGGAAAATAGAGAAAAGAACATAGAACAGAACAACATCAGAATCTCACAATTCGCAGCGGAACAACATATAATAATAAATGAATAATCTTTAAACAAAGAACTATATCAGTTATTACATTTTATACATTTCATTTCATTACATCATATCATCAGAGTATACAACATCAAACAAACAGCGGAAAAAGAAATACTATATAAGTAATATGCCATGCCATCCAGCTTGCCTCCAGCAATTCCTGAATATCCAGAATATCCTGATAAACCTGAACTCTTGACTGCCCGTGTGGAAATTGGTGGGCACCCAGAGTTTAGGAAGGAAAACAATAAACTCCAAGTCAGTCATGTGACTGGTGTGAGAACTCAAAACAGTTTATTTATCTTTAAAATCAAAATAGAGGAACATTTTTAAATTTAATTCGCAATGCTTTTAAAAATGAGACTAGCATAAGACCTCCTGCCACACACACAATGCAAACGCAGACTTGGAGAAGATTTCTCCTTATGATAGTCAAAGATGCTTGATACGCATTAAAATCAAATCAATTTTGATATTATTTTTAGTGCATAGTGTAGAAGAAATTCATTTCGAAAGTAGAATATAAATCTTAGCCAGCATAGGTACCATTATATTATGCCTACTAATAGCTACCATATTAGATGGCAGGTTCTACAACTAAAACCGTACAAGTTTCGTATTGTTTCTTTGGATTTCCAACAAATGGTCAGGCCAAGGAACTTCCCATTGCCACATGAGAATGCCTCTGGAAAGACATCCCCGAGAACCAAACCGGAACTCTGCCAACACAAGGCCGGGTTACCCCTAACTGGGTAACTACTGACACGAGCACGCCATTCCCCGATCGTAAACGACCTTTCTCACGGGATCCCGAAAACCAACAACCACAAAGTAATAAATTCGTAGTAACCACATAGGTTAAATATCTGGGCTCCATACCATGATACCACCTCTATCCAGAAGGAAATGTACATACCCTAAAGGGTGCTACCCCTCATAACCTTGCTGCATCTTTCCTGTTTTGACCATTTCCGGGGTGTGATGTTCGACGAAGTCACGTCCACAAAAACATACTTTATACAAAAGCCATGCTTTGGGTCAACAAATGATCAACACAATGATCACCAAGATAGACGATCAAATAAATGATCCTATCACAAATAATCAACACAATGATCATTTTAGCATCACTCAGCATGTCACATTACCAAATTGGGAATATATCGCTGATAACATTCAACTAATAACCTCTGAGCTCGTACGTCTCAGAGAAGGGTGTTAAGCTAAAGAATAAATTCTCCGCCACCAACAGAAATATATTTGAATGAAATCGGCTTTATATCTCAACTTGTAATGTCAGACACACAATCCATACAAGTTTGTTCCTGGATCGAACAAAACCGAAGGCACTTCTTACGAAGCCCTTGCAATCCGGATATTCACAATCCTGATCGGATTCACCATCACATATGGAGAACTCTATACCGGAGCAACTCGGTGCAGAGTAAATCGACAGGTCATCCTATCGCTCTCGCAAATACCGGGTCTTCAACACCGATCTTCAATGCAATTATAACGACGTATCACATATTCGGAATGGGTTATACGACCCCATGGTCCTTTCCCGGTTAACCCGAATAGTGAGCGCTTATTCAAAAATAAGTGTAGCATTCACATTCAAACAAATCACATCAATTACCCATTCAAAGGGAAATATTGATAGTCGGTTATTGAACTATCAATGGACATGCACACATCACCAGTTTCCAAATAATTTTCCAAATTATTTATTTTCAAAAATATCTTCACTAGATATATATTTTCAATACTTCAAAAATAAATCAACATTTATTTTTTCACAAATTCCACTTTCACATATAAATTCCTTAGTGAATTTATATCCCAAAATATTCATGCATATACGATTTCAACTATCCATTTTCAATTTATCTTCAAAAAGATAAATTCTAAATATCACTTCATATTGGAAAACATTTCCATACTTATTTAATAAGTAATTCACAAATTTTATTTATTTTCAACACTTAGAAAATATTCAATATACTTAAATCGAAATTAAGTATATATTTCATTCTTTAAGGGAATCATTCTCTTAAACATATTTATTTGGGCCAAAACGAATGTCACGTAAAACATCGTTACGACAACCCAAAATCACTAGTATAGGGATTCGAAATTAAAATAGATATATAAATCCCAATACTATACAAAACATTTCCTTTCGGAAATCATTTACTATAACAACAGTGTTATAGTCCACCATTTCCTTCTATTTCTCGAAACGTCTATTTCAACAATAAATGTTGAAATCTATGGTTTCGAATCTCAACACATTTTAAAACATCGTTAGATCATTTTAATTCTATTTCAAAAATCACATTCAAAACAATTTCTTTAACATCTTATTCACTATTCAAAAACGTGAATATACTTCATTAACAATTTCATCCTTTTATTCATTTTATTTCAAAGGATTATTCACAGTTCAAAAACGTGAATATAATTCCATTAATAGGTTTCAACAATTTTCTTATCAAAATAAGTCATTTGCGAATTTATAAAACAACGTTTATAAATTCCATTTCTATATATTTATAAAAACTTCCTTTTTATAAATTCTTTTATTAACCTATTCCAGTTTATAACTCAATTATAAACTAAAAGTTCATATTTTAAGTCAAATGCTTATAAAACGATTATTTTACAAAATCGTTCTTTTTAACTTCCCAAATTATAAATCTTATAACTTATAAGATTCATTTATTTATCCAAAACCATTCTTTTAATGACATTATAAATTTTATAAAACTACTGCTTATAAAGTTCCCTTTTTAACTTCACCGTTTATAATTCTATAAATTCCATTCACTTATGCAATCTGTTTTCACTTCATTCAAACAATTATAAAAACTCGTTTTATAATGTCAATATTCCAATTTATAAATATCCATTTATAAATCTCTTAATATAAATCAATTTATATTATTCTTTAAAACATCTTCAAATTCCTTTATAATTTCACCATTTTGATTTATAAAATAATTAAATTTTATAAATCCTATATTTAAACTTTCCACAATTATTTCAGAAATCCCAATTTAACTATTTTATAAAATCAATAGTTCATATTTCTCAAAAATCAGCTTTTAACTGTATTTCACAAAAATCATAATTTTTATAACATTAAAAATTATAACGTTTATTTATTTAAAATGAATCAATTCCAAAATTATTTTATAAAACGTATACTTTCTAAAATCACTTTAAAATCATTTTAAAATCCCAAAATCTGGGTCCAATGATGCTACACACCAAATAGGCAATCACGACAACAACGATATCACATATCGTATATGATAGTCAACGAATATCAAAATATCCATAATCAAATAAATACTGTTGAGGAATCCAGTTGGATCCCTCCAACCTGTTTTCCTGCATTCACAAACATTAGCACAATACCAATTTCGCTCCAGTACGAAATTATCGCGGTATATGTTCTTATTAAATATTATCCGCTTAATAACGGCGTAATAGGGTCTCATCCGCTAAACAAAAAATGCGGGAAATCAATAACTCCAATATATACATATGCCAATATATATATATTGCTATTATATATAATACCAATTTCACTGTTTATGAAATATTCGCGGTATATGTTTTTAATAAATAACATGGAAGTCTATATTTCAAGTTTACAATTGGAACTGAAATTTAAAATGAATGTTTTTAAAAATAAATGGCATTTAAATTTCATTAAGATATAATGTATATAATGTAGATTTTGGCTAAGAAAAATTCTTTTAACATTGTATATATATATACAAATGAACAAGGAATACATCTAATTATAAAGTGTATATGATATAAAAAAATAACAATAACCATTCTTTTGTCCTTAAAAATTTAAATGTAAGTACATATACATGAGTAGGAAAATGAACAAAATCTTGCTTTCATCATTGCTTTTTACAAATGGCATGAATTGTCATTATAAAAATTAAAATATTCAAATAGAAAAATTTTAAAAAACCTTTCAGCTCCCAAGATTTCGAAATTATAAGCCTCGAATCTCTAAAATACAACAAAGAAGATCTTGCAAAACTTAAAAACCATCAAACAGAAAAATAGTAAAAAAGAATGCTCTCTTCTTCAATCCAAAGTTTGTAAATCTAAAAAAAAAAGTACAAACAAAACTCAAGCTATGGTCTACAAATTCCATCTTTCAGGTAGTTTTAAACTTTATTGCTTACTGAAATTATGATTTTAAACTCAAGTTTTAATACAAATAAATTTAAAACTGCAGGTTAGACAATGCTTTAGGTTTTGGCCAAGAAAGCAGTACAGTGATTTCTAAAACAAATTCAAGGCAAGTGGATTTTCCTTTTTAAGATTTTAAGTTAAATTTGTTAAACATGAATGAAAACAGGAATTTAACCAATTGAATCAATCAATTACTTGCAGGAAACCAAATCAAGTTCAAAGCAAATTTGATTCTGTTTTCAAGTTGCAGAGACATAAAAAAAAGAGAAAACTTCTCTATCATTTAAACTGTAAGTAATTTAATTTTTTTTCTTTTGTATTAAATGAATTAAGAACAATAAAGAGTAAATGAAAATCTATATTTACAATTTACAGATCTAAAACTCCAAGATTTTTAGATCTAAAGAAGAAAAAAAGATTCAGGTTTCCTTCTTTGAAACTGTCAAACACTCCTCTGCCTTTCTGGAATTTCCAGGTGAGAAAACCTACCCAAATCTATGTTATATGCAATGATAAAGGTTGTTCTGTTGTTAAAATGCCTGTGTGTATGTGAATATATATATACTGTGATGAACGCATGCATGTGTATATGTATATATATACCCACCTCTGTTATGCTATACAGTTTCAAAAAAAAAAAACTGTGAGCAAATTTTCTTCTATCTACCCCTATGTCTTGATGTTATGGTTGACATAAAATTGTTGCCTCGTTGTTAGAATTGCTTGTATGGTGTGCATATATATATATATACACACGCACACACACACACACATATAAATAGAAACCTGCTCTCTGCCTTATAATAACAGTGAGTAGAACCTAGAATGTAAAAATAGTTTTGAATCCGGACTTAAATTCAAACTATCTTGATTTTGTCATGATTTAAATTTAAGATTCAAAGCAAACTGGGTTGTCCCATCACAATCTTTAGTTTTAAAATTTTACTCAAGTTAAAATCGCTTTGCATTATCTCTGGAAGTCATTAACAGCTGATCAAACTTCGAAATAGAGAAAATTTAAATATCATGATTTAATGTTTCAGGGTTAGGGCCTGAAACAACATTCGAAAACGTGAATTTTAAAACTAAAATCAAGATTTTTGATATCATCTCTGTTGAGAAATTCAAAGTTGAAAAGTTTTAGGTTTTTCATCAAATTCTGGTGATCGCGTTGTCGATTCACCTCGTGATTGAATCTAATGCTCGCTAGATGATCGTAGACTTAGGGAAAAATAGCAAGAAAATTTATCAAATCATGTTGGAGGGGTGCGAAGGGAATTTGGGTCCGCAACCCTAGTTTTACTAGGTTGAACATTTTATTTTTTTTATTTTTTCCCAAGTGATCGAGTGCTTTAAGATTTGGAGTAGTGGAAATGTGGTCATTAACGAGGTCATGGCCGGAGTTACGCAGTTTCAGATGATAGGAGACGTCGTCACGGTGAGGTTTTTAGGTGAACTATTGGTTCCAGATGGTGATCAGCATGCTCGATTTCAATTTCAGTGCTAAACAATGGTGATGGATGGTCGTTTGGGTTGAGGTGATCAACGTCGACATGTTGGAGACGGCGAGGTCAGGTGGAGTTCATCGGAGCATTGGTACATGTGCACGAGGAAGAGATTGTGTCAGTGTTTTGGTTTGAAGCAGAGGGCAAATACTCGAGTTTTTCTCAAGTCAATATCGTGAGTGACTCGAAGTTTTAGGGTGTTTTACTCGAAGTAAAGTATGGGCAACTCGGGTAAAATGTTGGTTCAGGTTTTCTTTTAAAACCTGTCTTTTCAAATTTAAATCAAAGATTTTAATCCAGAAATCAAAAATGATTTGTATTTGGGTTTGGAGATTCATGAGTTTCAAAATTTAAATTGTTTTGACAATTTTAAATATTAAAGTATGATTTAAAATGGTTTGAAAAAAAAGAGAATTTGTTTTTAAATTTTCTTTAAACTTCTTTTAGAAAATGAGTATTTCCTTAACTTAAGATTTCAAAATGTGTTTCAAATTGTTTTAACTTTAAATTGTAACCATTTTAAATCTTAAGTGTAAAAATGGAAATTTGAAAATAAATTTGAAAGGAAATGATTTAAGATACTTTGTTAATGATAAATTTAATTATTAATGAGGATAATGTTATTCTTAAAATTTAATGAGGATTTAATGATTTGAATTCATTAATTATTTAGTTAATTGAAATGGATAATTTATTTATCTAATTAATTATTGATTTGGATTAATTAAATAAGTAATTAAAGACTTAATTTATTTAATTAAGATTTGATATTAATTAATTAAAGGATAATTAATTAAAGTGATTAAGAAAAAAAATTATTAATTAAAGGTTAATAATTTGTGAAAGTAATTAAGGGATGTTATTAATTAAAAATTTATTTATCTTGTGATTAACTTAAGGTTAATCAATTGTTGTAATTAAATAAGGATAACTAATTTAACGATAATTAATTAATTTAGGGTTGATTAATTAATTAAAGATAATGTATTTAATGGTGAATTAAATAATTAAAGGTTAATTTCTTAATAATTAAAGGTTGATAAATTACAATAAAAGGTTAATTAATTTACTATAAATGGTTAATTAATGATTAAAGAAAAGTTAATCAAAATGATTTGTAATTTATTAATAATAAATTAATCAGGATTAGAAATTATTCCTAAGCAATTAAAATTGGTTTGAATCAAACAATCAACTGATCTTACCTATAAAGGTTTGATTGTTATTAGGAGCTATGTGATGGATTGATGTATTTGTTATGTGATGTGATGCTTTGTACTGAGCTGCTATATTTGTGATGAATATACTGTCGTATGAATATGAAAACCCCTTGACCCGTAGAACAACATTTGGATTTCGATGCGATAGGGAGTCGAATTCCAATTGGTTATCCGAAACCCACATCGAATCATATTAGTGAATCTTTGTGATTGATAATCTACTTCTGTGTGAATATAGATAAGCGTTATGGTTTATACCGCTTATCGATATGATTATGATGTTGTGCACTATAGTGTAAAACCCCTGGACCACACTTATACACACACAAATATTGATTGCACGAGGAAATGGGTTAAGTCACAGATTTTTGAAATATATTTAAAAAAAATTCCAAATAGTTTTGGAATTAGAATTGAAGCTGTTGAAAATGGTTATTTCGAATAACTCGATTGGGTTTGAAATTTAAATAATTTGATTTAAATTTGAATTTAATATTTGAAATTGAATTCTATGGTTTGGAAACTATGGGTAAAAAGGTTACTCAACTTATAAATGGGTTTATATGGATTTTTAAACCATTTTAAAAGCGTTGATTAGGAATTTAAATTCTAAACCCAAAGATTTTAACTTGTATAGATATAATTGAATTTTTCTGAAACGGAAACTATATGTTTTCAAATAATCAGAGCTTTCACATAAGAAATGAATGTCCAATTTGATATCAACTCTGAAATAAAAATAGTTTTCCAAGTTATAGATAAATCTTTGGAAACATGCTTTGAAAGCTATAAATTAAATCTTTGATTTAAAGATTTAAATGAGTTAATCCAATCGAAATGGAAATTTTTTTGGGAATCTATAAATAGATCTTTGTGAAACTAGGAGAAACTTTGTGAAATAAATCTTTTTGTTTAAAGATTTAAAAGGGTAATTTGTTTAACCATTTGAAGGGAAAGTGTTGGATTTTATGAGTTGTGACTTAACTGAAATCCCATATCCATTTTTTTTTAAATATGGCGCCCACTATTCGGTTTAGCCGGGAGAGGACCTTGTGCCATATAGCCCATTTCGAATAGTGGTACGACATTATGGATTGCATTTGAAGACCGGTGTTGAAGACCGGGTGTCTTCGAGAATGTTAGGATAACCTATCGATTGTCTCTGCACCGAGTAGCTACGGTATAGAGATTCCCTAAGTGATGGGAAGTCCGATCGGGATTGTGCATACCCGGATTTGCAAGGGCTTTTTCGGAAGTGCATTCGGTACTGTTCGAACCCGGAACAGACTTGTATGGTTGTATGTCTGACACTACACTTTGAGATATTAAACTGATCTCTATCAAATACATTTCTGCTTGGTGGCGGAGAAATTATCCTCTTAGCTTAACACCCTTCTCTGAGACGTACGAGCTCAGAGGTTATGTAGTTGATATTTATCAGTGATATATTCCCAATTTAGTAGTGTGGCATGCTAAGTGCTGCTGTGTGTTGATGATCATTTGTGATCAAAGCATAGCTTTGTATAAAGCGTAGCTTTGTGGACGAGACTGCATCAGGACCTTACACCCCGGAAATGGTCAAAACAGGAAAGATGCGGCAAGGTTATGAGGGTCGCGCCCTTTAGGGCGTGTCATTCCCTTCTAGTAAAGGGTGGTATCATGGTATGGAGCCCAGATACTTACTCATGTGGATACTGCAGATCTATTACTTTGTGATTGCCTTGTGATTTTGAGGCGCCTCTGATAAAGGTCCCAAAGGACCGGGGGATGGCATGCTCGAGTAGTAGCTACCTAGTTACAGAGGTAACCCGGCCTTGTGTTGGCAGAGATCCGGTTAGGTTCTTGGGACGTCCAGCCAGAGGCGATCCCATTGACAGTAGGAAGTTCCTTAGCCTGACCATTTGTTGGAAATTCAATCAAAACAATATGCGCCCTGTACGGTTTTAGTTTTATACCATGCCATGGAATGTTGCGGTAACCTGCTATTGAACATGGTAGCCATAGTAGGCATAAGTGCGAAATGCCTATGCTGGCTAGGATTTATATTATACTTTCGAAATGGTTTTCCACACTTTGCACTTATAATAATAATATCAAAGAAATTTTCTCGTATTAAGCATATTTGACTATCATAAGGAGAAATCTCCTCCAAGTCTGCGTTTGGATTATGTGTGTAGCGGGAGGCCTTATGGTAGTTTCATTTTCTAAAAAGCATTGTGGATTTCGAATTTAAATTCTTTTCTTTGTTTTAAAAGACCAAATGTTTTTGTTTGCTCATACCAGTCCCACGACTGACCTGGAGTTTATTGTTCATTTTCTAAACTCTGGGTCCCCACTATTTTTCCACACGAGCAGTCTAGAGTTGGGTTTTTCAGATAATCAATAGTAGATGTAGATTCGATAGCTTTCAGCCTAGGATTTGGCAATCGCTTGCGGACGAGACTTGCTTATCTTTGTGCATCATTATTGCGAGTTCAAGCTATTTCTGGATTGGCGTTTCGTAGATGGAGTTCTTTCTTGAAGACTATATTGGAGATTTTTGTTCCGCTGCTAGTGTTATCTTTTCTTGTCGCTGTTATTTCTTGTATCTCTGATGTATATTCATTGTATCATCTGTTGTATCATATTGTATCTGATATTGTATCAATGTTGTATATTGATATATGCTATTCTTGTTCTTCCGCTGTGTTGTTTTACTTAATGGTGTTATAACCTCCGGCGAACCAGATTCGACGTTTGGATCTACGACATTTGAATACGAGTGTCGTATTTGATGCCGATTTTCGAAGGCCGAGTCAGGGTCGTTACAATAACAGTTTTTATTTTTATACTAAATCACGACAAATTCAAGTTTTAAAACTAAAACAAAATCAAAGAAAAAAATTCGAGGATTTTAGTGTTTGGCTCGAGTGATTTAGCTTTGGGCCTATGTAATTATAATGATAATTTTTAAAATTTAAACGACAAGTTTTTTTAAGGTTTTTGTAAATAGATAAGTTTTCAAAAGATTATAAATTAGATCTTCCAAAATAAGATTATTAATAAAGTTTCATACAAGTTTCCGAAGACTAAATTTTGAAGATAAATTGTTCTCAAATTGTTTTGGTTATAAAAAATTTTTATACTAGTTTAATTCTGTAGTTAGTTCCTAAATGTTTTTCGAACAAAGTTTAATAATGTAACTAATTAATAGTTAATTACTTAATGAATAATTTATCAATATGATGGATCATTAATGAAAGTAATTAAAGAATAATTACTTAATATAGTTAATTAAAGATAAATCACCTAATGAAATTTAAATTAAGTATAATTACTTAATTATTAAAGTACAATTACTTAGAGTAAGTAATCAAGAATAATCACTTAATTAAAGGATTATTACTTAATGTAATTAATTAATATAATTGATTAAAGGATAATTACTTAATTAATAATTAAGGTTAATTACTTTGTAATAAAAGGTTGATTAATTAGCATAATAAATCAAGGTGATAAATAAATGGATAATTTGTTAATGTGATTAATTAAAAGATAATTAATCAATAAGGTTAATTAATTATTTGAGGATAACTAATTTATGTAAGTAATTAAGGGATAATTAATTACTTAAATATAATTACTTAATTAAAAGTAATTAATTAATGATTAAAGTTGATTAATCAAGTGACTAAAGGATAATTTGTAACGTATGTGGATTTTCGTTGCCGAAAAACCGAATAGTTATGGGTTTAAGAAAGAAGAAAAGAAAAGGAAAAGAAAGAAGAAGAGATAAGAAGGTAGAAAATAGAGAGAAAAGAAAAAAAACAGAAGATAGAAAATTTTAAAATAGAAGTAAAAGAGAATAGAGAAAGATAGGGAAAAGGAAAATAGAGAAAAGAACATAGAACAGAACAACATCAGAATCTCACAATTCGCAGCGGAACAACATATAATAATAAATGAATAATCTTTAAACAAAGAACTATATCAGTTATTACATTTTATACATTTCATTTCATTACATCATATCATCAGAGTATACAACATCAAACAAACAGCGGAAAAAGAAATACTATATAAGTAATATGCCATGCCATCCAGCTTGCCTCCAGCAATTCCTGAATATCCAGAATATCCTGATAAACCTGAACTCTTGACTGCCCGTGTGGAAATTGGTGGGCACCCAGAGTTTAGGAAGGAAAACAATAAACTCCAAGTCAGTCATGTGACTGGTGTGAGAACTCAAAACAGTTTATTTATCTTTAAAATCAAAATAGAGGAACATTTTTAAATTTAATTCGCAATGCTTTTAAAAATGAGACTAGCATAAGACCTCCTGCCACACACACAATGCAAACGCAGACTTGGAGAAGATTTCTCCTTATGATAGTCAAAGATGCTTGATACGCATTAAAATCAAATCAATTTTGATATTATTTTTAGTGCATAGTGTAGAAGAAATTCATTTCGAAAGTAGAATATAAATCTTAGCCAGCATAGGTACCATTATATTATGCCTACTAATAGCTACCATATTAGATGGCAGGTTCTACAACTAAAACCGTACAAGTTTCGTATTGTTTCTTTGGATTTCCAACAAATGGTCAGGCCAAGGAACTTCCCATTGCCACATGAGAATGCCTCTGGAAAGACATCCCCGAGAACCAAACCGGAACTCTGCCAACACAAGGCCGGGTTACCCCTAACTGGGTAACTACTGACACGAGCACGCCATTCCCCGATCGTAAACGACCTTTCTCACGGGATCCCGAAAACCAACAACCACAAAGTAATAAATTCGTAGTAACCACATAGGTTAAATATCTGGGCTCCATACCATGATACCACCTCTATCCAGAAGGAAATATACATACCCTAAAGGGTGCTACCCCTCATAACCTTGCTGCATCTTTCCTGTTTTGACCATTTCCGGGGTGTGATGTTCGACGAAGTCACGTCCACAAAAACATACTTTATACAAAAGCCATGCTTTGGGTCAACAAATGATCAACACAATGATCACCAAGATAGACGATCAAATAAATGATCCTATCACAAATAATCAACACAATGATCATTTTAGCATCACTCAGCATGTCACATTACCAAATTGGGAATATATCGCTGATAACATTCAACTATATAACCTCTGAGCTCGTACGTCTCAGAGAAGGGTGTTAAGCTAAAGAATAAATTCTCCGCCACCAACAGAAATATATTTGAATGAAATCGGCTTTATATCTCAACTTGTAATGTCAGACACACAATCCATACAAGTTTGTTCCGGGATCGAACAAAACCGAAGGCACTTCTTACGAAGCCCTTGCAATCCGGATATTCACAATCCTGATCGGATTCACCATCACATATGGAGAACTCTATACCGGAGCAACTCGGTGCAGAGTAAATCGACAGGTCATCCTATCGCTCTCGCAAATACCGGGTCTTCAACACCGATCTTCAATGCAATTATAACGACGTATCACATATTCGGAATGGGTTATACGACCCCATGGTCCTTTCCCGGTTAACCCGAATAGTGAGCGCTTATTCAAAAATAAGTGTAGCATTCACATTCAAACAAATCACATCAATTACCCATTCAAAGGGAAATATTGATAGTCGGTTATTGAACTATCAATGGATATGCACACATCACCAGTTTCCAAATAATTTTCCAAATTATTTATTTTCAAAAATATCTTCACTAGATATATATTTTCAATACTTCAAAAATAAATCAACATTTATTTTTTCACAAATTCCACTTTCACATATAAATTCCTTAGTGAATTTATATCCCAAAATATTCATGCATATACGATTTCAACTATCCATTTTCAATTTATCTTCAAAAAGATAAATTCTAAATATCACTTCATATCGGAAAACATTTCCATACTTATTTAATAAGTAATTCACAAATTTTATTTATTTTCAACACTTAGAAAATATTCAATATACTTAAATCGAAATTAAGTATATATTTCATTCTTTAAGGGAATCATTCTCTTAAACATATTTATTTGGGCCAAAACGAATGTCACGTAAAACATCGTTACGACAACCCAAAATCACTAGTATAGGGATTCGAAATTAAAATAGATATATAAATCCCAATACTATACAAAACATTTCCTTTCGGAAATCATTTACTATAACAACAGTGTTATAGTCCACCATTTCCTTCTATTTCTCGAAACGTCTATTTCAACAATAAATGTTGAAATCTATGGTTTCGAATCTCAACACATTTTAAAACATCGTTAGATCGTTTTAATTCTATTTCAAAAATCACATTCAAAACAATTTCTTTAACATCTTATTCACTATTCAAAAACGTGAATATACTTCATTAACAATTTCATCCTTTTATTCATTTTATTTCAAAGGATTATTCACAGTTCAAAAACGTGAATATAATTCCATTAATAGGTTTCAACAATTTTCTTATCAAAATAAGTCATTTGCGAATTTATAAAACAACGTTTATAAATTCCATTTCTATATATTTATAAAAACTTCCTTTTTATAAATTCTTTTATTAACCTATTCCAGTTTATAACTCAATTATAAACTAAAAGTTCATATTTTAAGTCAAATGCTTATAAAACGATTATTTTACAAAATCGTTCTTTTTAACTTCCCAAATTATAAATCTTATAACTTATAAGATTCATTTATTTATCCAAAACCATTCTTTTAATGACTTTATAAATTTTATAAAACTACTGCTTATAAAGTTCCCTTTATAACTTCACCGTTTATAATTCTATAAATTCCATTCACTTATGCAATCTGTTTTCACTTTATTCAAACACTTATAAAAACTCATTTTATAATGTCAATATTCCAATTTATAAATATCCATTTATAAATCTCTTAATATAAATCAATTTATATTATTCTTTAAAACATCTTCAAATTCCTTTATAATTCCCCATTTTGATTTATAAAATAATTAAATTTTATAAATCCTATATTTAAACTTTCCACAATTATTTCAGAAATCCCAATTTAACTATTTTATAAAATCAATAGTTCATATTTCTCAAAAATCAGCTTTTAACTGTATTTCACAAAAATCATAATTTTTATAACATTAAAAATTATAACGTTTATTTATTTAAAATGAATCAATTCCAAAATTATTTTATAAAACGTATACTTTCTAAAATCACTTTAAAATCATTTTAAAATCCCAAAATCTGGGTCCAATGATGCTACACACCAAATAGGCAATCACGACAACAACGATGTCACATATCGTATATGATAGTCAACGAATATCAAAATATCCATAATCAAATAAATACTGTTGAGGAATCCAGTTGGATCCCTCCAACCTGTTTTCCTGCATTCACAAACATTAGCACAATACCAATTTCGCTCCAGTACGAAATTATCGCGGTATATGTTCTTATTAAATATTATCCGCTTAATAACGGCGTAATAGGGTCTCATCCGCTAAACAAAAAATGCGGGAAATCAATAACTCCAATATATACATATGCCAATATATATATATTGCTATTATATATAATACCAATTTCACTGTTTATGAAATATTCGCGGTATATGTTTTTAATAAATAACATCCGCTTACTAACGGCGTATAATGTCTATTTTAACAATCAATAGATATCAATCAACATTCAAACATGCATTCAAATATTTTAAATATAACTATTTAAAATAAAATCGAAACTGATTCGATTGAGTGAGAAGTTCTCACCTTGATTTTATTTTCCGTTTCAGCTTTTATTTCGAATAAAATTAAACGGACGTTTAATTTTACCCAAAATTCTCACTAACTCCAAACGACTCCAAACCAACTCCATCGCGTAGTGCTCGTCCATACGATTCCAACGCAACTGAGTTTGCATTTTTTCGACCTCGTATGAAAAAGTTATGAATTATTGAAGTTTGTATGATTTTTATATAACAATTACAACATAAATTTTATTTAAAAAAACCTACACCCTCAATCTGGCCGTTGATTCACGTTGCTTGCATCTCCACCGCACCTAGCTTCTTCCCTCCCTCACGTCTCCAGGTTCCAAAACGCAAGCTCAACCCATAGCTTCTCCATTAGGGTTAAATAATACTACCACCACACTCAACAATAACTCGATCAAGACGTTGCAACTCGAAGCTCACCACCACACCCACACTCGGCCCAAACACCAGCAAACTCGGCCCCCTCCTCCTCCTAGGAATGCGTGCGTGACCTGTAGGGAACGGCCCCCTGTAGTTCACTCCACACGACACCAAACACGATCTCCACCGTTGATCTCCAAGCTCTCGTCGTGCTCTACCACTTTGTAGTTGAACATTTTTGCTAATTCTTGATGGATTTGGAGGAATCGAGGGATGAAGTTGAGAAAATTCTGGCCATACATTGGTTAGGGCCGGCTGCAGTTTCTTGCTAGGGTTTTTTTCTTTTTTTTTTTTATTTTTTCTGAGATAGTGGACTATTTATAAGGAACCGACGAAACACTATTCATTCCGGAAATTCCGAACTCCGATTTAGGCGCCGTAACCAGCGTTTCTAGGGTTTACCCCGCGTTCCGGACACAATGGAACAGGTTTCGAAAGCTAATTCGGAAGTATGTGCGAGTTATGGCTATAAACACTCAATTTGAATTAAACCGATTTAAGTCGATTTCTAGGCGTTTTAATTTGTAACGGACAAACGGTAAATCCAATTGACTTGAAATTTGAAACCTTACAATAATATCATATTAAGGATCCGATGAAACTGGTTTCGTCGAAACCCGAGACTTTTTGAAAAATGGCTATTTTAGCTCGCTAAATTAAAATTAAAAATAATTCGATGCGTTTCGAGCTGCCACGATCAAACGTTAACTCCGATTGACACGAAAATTGAAATACGGTAATAACTATCTATTACGGATCCAATGGAACTGGTTTCGTTCAATTCTGAGACTGTTCAAAAATTGACTATTTTCACTAGTCGATTTAAATATTAAAATATTCAATTTTCACAAATTTACTTTTAATTCGATTTTAAATGTTCTAAAATATCATTCTAACTTCAATATGATATAATAAAATTTTACAAATCATTTTCTATCATATTTAACTATATTTTCAATTATTTCCATAATTTAACGTATTAAATTATCGATTTAATTATTCAATTAAATCCAAAAATTCAAATAAAAATTTATTTGACTTATAAATTCACTTATTAATATTTAAAATTAATTAAATATTCAAATTTTAATTTGTAAAAATTCTGGGTCGTTACAATCTTCCCCACTTAAAAGAATTTCGTCCTCGAAATTAACAAGTAAGAAAAATTATAGAATCTATTAATTTTCCCAAAATTCATAGTTAAACTTCTTACAATAACTTACTAAGTTTTCCAAATCATACTTAGTTATCTTTTCAAAAACAACTATATCATTTAACTTTCAATTCCAAAATCAAAGTTTAAGTTTTCAAAATTTTCCAATTTTCTCAAATTTTTTCTAACGCCCTAAATTTCTGGAAAAATTCGCCATAGTCTCCTTTGCGCGGCTCGATCCGAAAAAAAAATGACAGTATATATATCACAAATATACATCTCATCAAGTAATGAGGCATCCCGAAGGGAAAAAAGTGTAAAAGTACGGTATGTAATCCGAGATATGTACCTTATATTTTATTAGCGAGCATATACGGCTAATATAGCGTGAAAGCGAGCTCCAAATGCGAAGCAAACGCGATCCGCACCTACTAATTACTCAACAAACAACATGAGAACATGCATATAGACAATAATCTCAATATACAACATATAGCAACATAATAACTATATATGCCAACATAGCAAATGTATGAAAAGCAATATATTCAACCATCAACCAACTAACATCCATAACCAATAAATATTCATTCATATTTTCATTAATATTCAATGAAATGGTTTTCAATTTAATCACATTAGATTCATCAACATTGGATTTACTAGCATTCATTTTCAACTAATTCATATTCAAGCTGGTTCACTTCCAAATCAAATTCAATTCTATTCAAATTTATTTACTTCTAATTTGAATTCAATTACATAGCTTTAAATTTCACTAATTCACTTTCATTAATACTTAATGAATTATATACAATCAATCAACGATCATATAACAATCAATGTATATTCATTACAACCAAATTCCTTTGCTTATCAATTGGTTTAATTAAATTGATTTTTATTCTATTATTCAACTTCCAATGATATTAGATTTAAATGAATTAACACTTATATTCATTATTTCATATTAATTTTTCACATTTAATTGATTAATATTCAATTCATTAATTCAATTCAATTACAAAATCGAATTTCATTTACATAACTTAAGTTCATATCTATCACTTAATTTTATTAATTTACTTTGATACTAATATCAATTTCATTCAATAACACTTAAGTTATATTCCATTTACAAACATCACTTTGTTTTACTTAACTTAATTCCCACTTGTAAATAAATTCAGATTTCAATTTTAAAGTAAATTTTCCATTTAACTTTAAATTCATTTTTATTTACTACTCATATTCATAAATATATTCATATAGTTTCACTTCTTATATATATAAGTTTTATTTCACAATTGTAAATCACTTTAATTATAATTCAATTCTTATAATTCTTTTTTACTTATACAATTATTCTTTTATTTAGATTATTCAAACAACTAAACAATCAACTTATATACACTTTAATAATTTTGAAAAATTATTTCCTTTATATACAAAATATACTCAAGGTAAAATTATTTCATTTACCCAATTTTAAAACAATACTATGTCGAATTGTTCTATTCAAGTGTTTAGAGATCCCTATCAACAACGTTAATTACTCGTATTAACCAGAATCTATATACCACTCAACAAACCAATCATCACAATATAAAACAATTTTTATATTCACTAACAAATACGCTCTCATAGCTATTATTACACTCAAACTCATTCTAGAGTACTGCTGACTCTATCTCTAATGAATAATACCCAACAGAACCATGGTTGTCGCTTAACCATAAGCTCTGATACCAAATGTAACGTACGCGGATTTTCGTTGCCGAAAAACCGAATAGTTATGGGTTTAAGAAAGAAGAAAAGAAAAGGAAAAGAAAGAAGAAGAGATAAGAAGGTAGAAAATAGAGAGAAAAGAAAAAAAACAGAAGATAGAAAATTTTAAAATAGAAGTAAAAGAGAATAGAGAAAGATAGGGAAAAGGAAAATAGAGAAAAGAACATAGAACAGAACAACATCAGAATCTCACAATTCGCAGCGGAACAACATATAATAATAAATGAATAATCTTTAAACAAAGAACTATATCAGTTATTACATTTTATACATTTCATTTCATTACATCATATCATCAGAGTATACAACATCAAACAAACAGCGGAAAAAGAAATACTATATAAGTAATATGCCATGCCATCCAGCTTGCCTCCAGCAATTCCTGAATATCCAGAATATCCTGATAAACCTGAACTCTTGACTGCCCGTGTGGAAATTGGTGGGCACCCAGAGTTTAGGAAGGAAAACAATAAACTCCAAGTCAGTCATGTGACTGGTGTGAGAACTCAAAACAGTTTATTTATCTTTAAAATCAAAATAGAGGAACATTTTTAAATTCAATTCGCAATGCTTTTAAAAATGAGACTACCATAAGACCTCCTGCCACACACACAATGCAAACGCAGACTTGGAGAAGATTTCTCCTTATGATAGTCAAAGATGCTTGATACGCATTAAAATCAAATCAATTTTGATATTATTTTTAGTGCATAGTGTAGAAGAAATTCATTTCGAAAGTAGAATATAAATCTTAGCCAGCATAGGTACCATTATATTATGCCTACTAATAGCTACCATATTAGATGGCAGGTTCTACAACTAAAACCGTACAAGTTTCGTATTGTTTCTTTGGATTTCCAACAAATGGTCAGGCCAAGGAACTTCCCATTGCCACATGAGAATGCCTCTGGAAAGACATCCCCGAGAACCAAACCGAAAATCTGCCAACACAAGGCCGGGTTACCCCTAACTGGGTAACTACTGACACGAGCACGCCATTCCCCGATCGTGAACGACCTTTCTCACGGGATCCCGAAAACCAACAACCACAAAGTAATAAATTCGTAGTAACTACATAGGTTAAATATCTAGGCTCCATACCATGATACCACCTCTATCCAGAAGGAAATGTACATACCCTAAAGGGTGCTATCCCTCATAACCTTGCTGCATCTTTCCTGTTTTGACCATTTCCGGGGTGTGAGGTTCGACGAAGTCACGTCCACAAAAACATACTTTATACAAAAGCCATGCTTTGGGTCAACAAATGATCAACACAATGATCACCAAGATAGACGATCAAATAAATGATCCTATCACAAATAATCAACACAATGATCATTTCAGCATCACTCAGCATGTCACATTACCAAATTGGGAATATATCGCTGATAACATTCAACTATATAACCTCTGAGCTCGTACGTCTCAGAGAAGGGTGTTAAGCTAAAGAATAAATTCTCCGCCACCAACAGAAATATATTTGAATGAAATCGGCTTTATATCTCAACTTGTAATGTCAGACACACAATCCATACAAGTTTGTTCCGGGATCGAACAAAACCGAAGGCACTTCTTACGAAGCCCTTGCAATCCGGATATTCACAATCCTGATCGGATTCACCATCACATATGGAGAACTCTATACCGGAGCAACTCGGTGCAGAGTAAATCGACAGGTCATCCTATCGCTCTCGCAAATACCGGGTCTTCAACACCGATCTTCAATGCAATTATAACGACGTATCACATATTCGGAATGGGTTATACGACCCCATGGTCCTTTCCCGGTTAACCCGAATAGTGAGCGCTTATTCAAAAATAAGT
Organism: Allium cepa; assembly: GCA_030765085.1. Lineage (NCBI taxonomy): Eukaryota > Viridiplantae > Streptophyta > Magnoliopsida > Asparagales > Amaryllidaceae > Allium > Allium cepa. The sequence goes on along the minus strand of CM060937.1, from coordinate 569,461,968 downwards.
GTAGCATTCACATTCAAACAAATCACATCAATTACCCATTCAAAGGGAAATATTGATAGTCGGTTATTGAACTATCAATGGATATGCACACATCACCAGTTTCCAAATAATTTTCCAAATTATTTATTTTCAAAAATATCTTCACTAGATATATATTTTCAATACTTCAAAAATAAATCAACATTTATTTTTTCACAAATTCCACTTTCACATATAAATTCCTTAGTGAATTTATATCCCAAAATATTCATGCATATACGATTTCAACTATCCATTTTCAATTTATCTTCAAAAAGATAAATTCTAAATATCACTTCATATTGGAAAACATTTCCATACTTATTTAATAAGTAATTCACAAATTTTATTTATTTTCAACACTTAGAAAATATTCAATATACTTATATCGAAATTAAGTATATATTTCATTCTTTAAGGGAATCATTCTCTTAAACATATTTATTTGGGCCAAAACGAATGTCACGTAAAACATCGTTACGACAACCCAAAATCACTAGTATAGGGATTCGAAATTAAAATAGATATATAAATCCCAATACTATACAAAACATTTCCTTTCGGAAATCATTTACTATAACAACAGTGTTATAGTCCACCATTTCCTTCTATTTCTTGAAACGTCCATTTCAACAATAAATGTTGAAATCTATGGTTTCGAATCTCAACACATTTTAAAACATCGTTAGATCGTTTTAATTCTATTTCAAAAATCACATTCAAAACAATTTCTTTAACATCTTATTCACTATTCAAAAACGTGAATATACTTCATTAACAATTTCATCCTTTTATTCATTTTATTTCAAAGGATTATTCACAGTTCAAAAACGTGAATATAATTCCATTAATAGGTTTCAACAATTTTCTTATCAAAATAAGTCATTTGCGAATTTATAAAACAACGTTTATAAATTCCATTTCTATATATTTATAAAAACTTCCTTTTTATAAATTCTTTTATTAACCTATTCCAGTTTATAACTCAATTATAAACTAAAAGTTCATATTTTAAGTCAAATGCTTATAAAACGATTATTTTACAAAATCATTCTTTTTAACTTCCCAAATTATAAATCTTATAACTTATAAGATTCATTTATTTATCCAAAACCATTCTTTTAATGACTTTATAAATTTTATAAAACTACTGCTTATAAAGTTCCCTTTATAACTTCACCGTTTATAATTCTATAAATTCCATTCACTTATGCAATCTGTTTTCACTTCATTCAAACACTTATAAAAACTCGTTTTATAATGTCAATATTCCAATTTATAAATATCCATTTATAAATCTCTTAATATAAATCAATTTATATTATTCTTTAAAACATCTTCAAATTCCTTTATAATTTCACCATTTTGATTTATAAAATAATTAAATTTTATAAATCCTATATTTAAACTTTCCACAATTATTTCAGAAATCCCAATTTAACTATTTTATAAAATCAATAGTTCATATTTCTCAAAAATCAGCTTTTAACTGTATTTCACAAAAATCATAATTTTTATAACATTAAAAATTATAACGTTTATTTATTTAAAATGGATCAATTCCAAAATTATTTTATAAAACGTATACTTTCTAAAATCACTTTAAAATCATTTTAAAATTCCAAAATCTGGGTCCAATGACGCTACACACCAAATAGCCAATCACGACAACAACGATATCACATATCGTATATGATAGTCAACGAATATCAAAATATCCATAATCAAATAAATACTGTTGAGGAATCCAGTTGGATCCCTCCAACCTGTTTTCCTGCATTCACAAACATTAGCACAATACCAATTTCGCTCCAGTACGAAATTATCGCGGTATATGTTCTTATTAAATATTATCCGCTTAATAACGGCGTAATAGGGTCTCATCCGCTAAACAAAAAATGCGGGAAATCAATAACTCCAATATATACATATGCCAATATATATATATTGCTATTATATATAATACCAATTTCACTGTTTATGAAATATTCGCGGTATATGTTTTTAATAAATAACATCCGCTTACTAACGGCGTATAATGTCTATTTTAACAATCAATAGATATCAATCAACATTCAAACATGCATTCAAATATTTTAAATATAACTATTTAAAATAAAATCGAAACTGATTCGATTGAGTGAGAAGTTCTCACCTTGATTTTATTTTCCGTTTCAGCTTTTATTTCGAATAAAATTAAACGGACGTTTAATTTTACCCAAAATTCTCACTAACTCCAAACGACACCAAACCAACTCCATCGCGTAGTGCTCGTCCATACGATTCCAACGCAACTGAGTTTGCATTTTTTCGACCTCGTATGAAAAAGTTATGAATTATTGAAGTTTGTACGATTTTTATATAACAATTACAACATAAATTTTATTTAAAAAAACCTACACCCTCAATCTGGCCGTTGATTCACGTTGCTTGCATCTCCACCGCACCTAGCTTCTTCCCTCCCTCACGTCTCCAGGTTCCAAAACGCAAGCTCAACCCATAGCTTCTCCATTAGGGTTAAATAATACTACCACCACACTCAACAATAACTCGATCAAGACGTTGCAACTCGAAGCTCACCACCACACCCACACTCGGCCCAAACACCAGCAAACTCGGCCCCCTCCTCCTCCTAGGAATGCATGCGCGACCTGTAGGGAACGGCCTCCTGTAGCTCACTCCACACGACACCAAACACGATCTCCACCGTTGATCTCCAAGTTCTCGTCGTGCTCTACCACTTTGTAGTTGAACATTTTTGCTAATTCTTGATGGATTTGGAGGAATCGAGGGATGAAGTTGAGAAAATTTTGGCCATACATTGGTTAGGGCCGGCTGCAGTTTCTTGCTAGGGTTTTTTTCTTTTTTATTTTTTATTTTTTTCTGAGATAGTGGGCTATTTATAAGGAACCGACGAAACACTATTCATTCCGGAAATTCCGAACTCCGATTTAGGCTCCGTAACCAGCGTTTCTAGGGTTTACCCCGCGTTCCGGACACAATGGAACATGTTTCGAAAGCTAATTCGGAAGTATGTGCGAGTTATGGCTATAAACGCTCAATTTGAATTAAACCGATTTAAGTCGATTTCTAGGCGTTTTAATTTGTAACGGACAAACGGTAAATCCAATTGACTTGAAATTTGAAACCTTACAATAATATCAGATTACGGATCCGATGAAACTGGTTTCGTCGAAATCCGAGACTTTTTGAAAAATGGCTATTTTAGCTCGCTAAATTAAAATTAAAAATAATTCGATGCGTTTCGAGCTGCCACGATCAAACGTTAACTCCGATTGACACGAAAATTGAAATCCGGTAATAACTATCTATTACGGATCCAATGGAACTGGTTTCGTTCAATTCTGAGACTGTTCAAAAATTGACTATTTTCACTAGTCGATTTAAATATTAAAATATTCAATTTTCACAAATTAACTTTTAATTCGATTTTAAATGTTCTAAAATATCATTCTAACTTCAATATGATATAATAAAATTTTACAAATCATTTTCTATCATATTTAACTATATTTTCAATTATTTCCATAATTTAACGTATTAAATTATCGATTTAATTATTCAATTAAATCCAAAAATTCAAATAAAAATTTATTTGACTTATAAATTCACTTATTAATATTTAAAATTAATTAAATATTCAAATTTTAATTTCTAAAAATTATGGGTCGTTACATAATTGCTCAATGTAATTAATTTATGATTTATTAATATAAGTGATTAGGGATAATGACTTATTGTAATTAATTAAGGATAATTAATTAAATGGCGATTAATTAAGGGTTAATTAATTATCGTAATTAATTAATGATAATTAATTTAAAGGATAATTAAATTATTAAAGGTTAATTATTTAATGATTAAAGGTTGATTTATTTATTAATTAAGGTTAATTAATTAATAATTAAAGGTTGATTAATTTATTATTAAAGGTTAATTAATAAATAATTGAAGGATAATCAATTAAAATGGTTTGTAATCAGTTAATGTTAGTTAACCAGGATTAGTAATTTATTCGTAAGTAATTAATATGATTTAAATTTGTGAGATGATTAATTGATTTTACTTGTGGATGTTTGGATTGTAGTGAGTGCTTTGAATTGTATGATATCCCTGATATGTGATGTTCTATGATTTGATTGAGCTATGAACTGCGGTTTATTTATCTGTGATGAATTTACATATTTCTTTATCTGTGAATGAAAGATAAGTGTTAGAAGATTATACCGCTTATTAATATTGTTGTGCTTGAATTGATGATGATTGTGATATTGTATTGTTGTGTGTAAAACCCCTGAACCACATCCCACACACAAACACACACAAATATGAATTTCATGGGAAATCGGTTAAGTCACAGATATTTTGAATGTAATTTATTTTATTCAAAATGGTTTTAAATGTTGAGTTTTAAGTCCAAAATATTTTGGGAATAAAATTGGGTTGAATATGAAAAGCTTTTGAAAAGGAAGTTTTGAATTTGAAATTTAGTTTAAATGTAATATGTCTTATTTAAGTTTTGAAATTATTTTGGAAACTTTGATTTGAAAGTGGTGATACAAGTCATAATATATATATATATATATATATATATATATATATGGATTTTAAACCATTTTTGAAGTAACTTAAAAGTATTATTTTGGGAATTTAAATTTAACCCAAGTTCATATTTTGAACGGCTTTAATTTGAGCAAATGAAATCGGATTTTCCCGAAACGAAAACTCTTTGTTTTCAAATGATAATGGCTTTGATATAACGAAGGAAATTCCAGTTTTTGTTGAAAGGATTTCAAATTTGAAATTGAAATAGTTTTAAAGCTATGAATGAATCTTTGTGAAATATTTGGTGAACTTTGTTTACAAACAAAAGAGGGCCCCAAAGATAGATCTTTAGTTTAAATATTATGAATGAATCTTTTTAAAAGATTTGGTGAATCTTTTTTTTAAATTGAGTGTATCTTAAAGGTGTATCTTTTTATTTAAAAGATTAAAAGTGGAAAATTGTTTTAAACCATTTGAAGAAAGGTTTTGGGCAATAAGTTATGACTTAACTAAGATCCCAATATATCCATATGGTTTTAAAATTACGCGCTCATTATTCAGCTTAGCCGAGAGAGGACTTTATGTCATAAAACTCATTCCAAATAATGATACGACGAAATGGATAGCATTTGAAGACCGGCGGTGAAGATCGGGTATTTTCGAGAACGAAAGGATTACTTGTCGAATGTCTATGCACTGTGTCGCGCCGGTATAGAGATCACCATATATGATGGGGAGTCCGGTTGGGATTGTGAATACCCGGATTGCAAGGGCTTCTTTTGAAGTGCCTTCGGTTCTGTTTGAAGCTGAAACAGACTTGTATGGAATTATGTCTGACGTTACACTTTGAGATGTAAAGCTGGTTTCTATCAAATACATTTCTGTTTGATGGTAGAGAATTTAGTTTCTTAGCTTAACACCCTTCTCTGAGACGTATGAGCTTAGAGGTTATATATTTGATGGTTACTAGTGATACATTCCCAATTTGGTAATGTGGCATGCTAAGTGCTGCTGATCGTTTGTTGATCAAAGCATGACTTTTATGAAAAGGGTAGCTTTGTGGACGAGACATCGTCGAATCTCACACACCGAAAATGGTCGAAACAGGAAGAATGCGGCGCGGTTATGAAGGTCGCGCCCTTTAGGGTATGTCCATTTCCTTTTAGATAAAAGTGGTATCATGGTGTGGAGCCCAGATACAAAACTTATGTGGTTACTGCAAATTTTTTCTTTGTGGTTGTTGGTGTTGAGAGCTCTCGGATAAAGTTCGGTGACGACTGGGGGGTTGCATTACTCGTGACAATTAGCTACCTAGTAACAGAGGTAACCTGGTCTTGTGTTGGCAGAGAGCTGGTTAAGTTCTCGAGGCGTCCTACCAGAGGCGTACCTATGTGGCATAGAATGTTCCTTAGCCTGACTATTTGTTGGAAATCCAAAGAAATAATACGCGTCCTATACGGTTTTTGTTGTATAACCTGCCACGGAATGTGGCGGTAAATTGTTGTTGAACATGGTAGCTATAGTAGGCATGCGACGAAATGTGTATGCTGGCTAAGATTAATATTATACTATCGAAATGTTTTCTGCACTATGCACTAATAATTATATCAAAAAGATTTTGCGTATCAAGCATGTTTGACTATCATAAGTGGAAATCTCCTCCAATTGCGCGTTTGCATTGTGTGTGTGGCGGGAGGCCTTATGGTAGTTTCATCTTCCAAAAAGCATTGCGGATTTCTTTTTAAATTCTTTTTGGTTTGTTTTCTTTATTCAAATAAAATGTTCTTGTTTGCTCACACCAGTCCCATGACTGACCTGGAGTTTATTGTTCCCCTTCTAAACTCTGGGTACCCACAATTTTCCTGACGGGCAACCTAGAGTCAGATTTTCTGATAAATAGCTAGTTGATGTAGACTTGGTAGCCTTCAGTCTTTGGCAATCTTTGGAATCGATGGTTTGGCAATCGCATTTGGATCAAGTTTGCTTCACTTCAACATTGATGGTGGTTCGAGTTCTTAGATTGGAGTCTTTGAAGCTTTGGCGTTAAAGTTATCTTCCCACTGCTGATGTTATCTCTTCTGCTGTTGCTATTATTCTTTCCTGTTATCTTGTATCTCTGATATTGATAGTCATTTGTATAAATGTGTTATTTTGAATATTGTATATCAATAAAATCATTCATTTCTTTTTCCGCTGTGTTGTTGTACTTAATGTGTTATAAGCTCTGACGAACCTGATTCGATGTCTGAATCTACGGCATTTGAATACGGGTGATGTATTCAGGTGCCGATTTTCGAAGGTCGAGTCAGGGTCGTTAAAATTGGTGTTAGAGCTGAAGGTGAGTAAGAACTTTAGCTCAGGAGTATAACACATTAGGTGACTCATTAGAGATAAGGTTATATATGCCCCAAAATGAGTATATCCCTAAGATATCTTGTCTGTATGCCTAAGTAAATTCTCTTACTATTCACTGATAGTAAGTATGAGTGCAAGAAGAGGACAAGGTATGGGACAGGGGAGTACCACTATAAATGGTCGATACCCTACAACAACAAAGAAAAAACCTTTTTCTATCAATCTCTTTTTAGCATCATCTGATATCAATTCTTGGATGGCTTCGTGGCAACTACAAGAAGAAGTTTTGGTATGATGGTGGCCCTGCGAATCTTTATAGAAAAGTCCCTGTTTCATATTCTTTTTACCATTTTGCTATCAGCTTTACGATTTTTAACATTAATAAATTTGAAATTTTATTTGAGATAAATTGGTAAACAAAATATGAAGCTAAATTGAATTGTATCCATTTGTCTGTTCTTTGGGGTCTCAATACTACGAACGGTTAGTTATCCCTTCAAACTGACCAATGCCTTGCATATTTCGAAGACCGGGTGACCCGAGTCTTTTGTAAATTATTGAATGAGTTTGTTCTCATATTTATTGGTGGTATTCTGATTTGGTAAGCCAAACGCAGAATAAATATTCAGCTTAATCAGGAAAGCTATATCTTCGTATGTTTATTTGTTCTTTGGTTGTCCCTCTGTCTAACAAATTTTGGGGACGAAATTTTCTTAAGAGGGAATCGGTAACGATCCCGGTTTTGATTCAAATTTAATTAGATAATTAATATCAAATTTTGGATTAAAGTGTGAATTAATTTGAATTTTTCCAAATTAAATAAAACATTTGTTTGTTTATTATATATATATATGTATATAAATTGAATATCAACAGAATTTTTGTTTGAAATTCAAGATAAGTATCTTATTGATAAATTGGATTTAAAGGAAACTTTATATTTGAAACTAAAATATAATATGTGATTGTTAATTAATATATGATTAGAATTAAAATCATTTCAAGAATGAATAAAAGCTTTAAAAGTGTGTGTGTATATATTTATATATTCATATCTTTTAAAATTAAATAAGACTTATAAAAGGTTTAATGTAATTATTTTGAAATTTCACTTGTATTAAAAAGTTTGTATATTTAAAGAACACCATTGAAAAAAAAATTGAAACTAATATAAATTTAAAAATATAAAAACATAAGAACGTGAGTATATATATATATATTTGATTTTAACAAATGTTAATATTAATTTAAAAACATATAAATAAATATAGTTTGTATATATGAAAATAAAAAAGTAAAAACATTATACATATGTCCATATTTTCTAAAAAGCTATTTAAAGAATTAAATTCAAATATATACACATTATATATTTATTTATTAATGTTTAATTAAAAATCATATTGTTTACAGTCATAAATATATATGTAAAACAAAATAGATTTATTTAAATTGAAAATATGATATAAAAAATTTATTTATAATATAATACATATGTTAAGTTATAAGTCATAAGAGATAAATTAATTCACAAATTATAAAATGAAAAGGTTTAAAACACAATTTATAAATTAATTTAAATAAGGACTTAAACATAAAATTGCTTGTGTTTACAAGTGTAGAAAAATTAATATTATATATTCACAAGTGTAACATGAATTTACAAGTGTAAATAAATTATCAAGCAAACTTACATATGGCATTATTTTCTTTTAATTTTTTTATGAAATAGATAAAATAGAAATTAAAGTTATATATATCATAAACTTCTTCTTCTCTCATTTGGTTCAAAACTAAAGAAAAGCAAATGCAAAAACCTGAAAATAAACTCAAAATAAAATCACACTAAAAAAAATCCAAGATCAGATTCAAAATCAAACCTTAAACAAAGCATTCTAGTTCAAAAACAAAATTAAAACCTGTTTCAAGCTAAGGCTAATCAAATTCAAGGATCAAGCAAGTTTCAAGATCATTTCAACAAATCAAAGTACAAATCATATCAAACTCAGGAAATCCGAAATTACAAACCTAAGACAAATTTCAAGTCAACCAAATTTCAACTGAGCAAGCTAACAAGGCAAAGATTATGCAAGATAACAAAACAAAATCAAAGCTTCCAGATTTTGAAATTCAAATTATATTTCCAGGCTCGAGTTTTACCTGTTCTTCAATTCCAGGTCCTCTGTCTTTCATTACCAGGTGAGCAAACACACTTATATTTTGTTGTTGTGTTGGATGCTTGATGTATGATATAAGAATTGCTTGATTTGTTGCCTGCATGCTAGTATATAGATGTAAATATGTGTGTGCATGTAGGCAAAAACATGCCCCTGTTTATACATGACAGGTTTGATAAACCTGTTCAAAAATTCATACCACCTAAAAGGAATCAATATTATGCTTTAATCTCTAAATAAAATTTGTTTGTACTAATCGATTTCAAATTTTAAAAATAGCCTCAAGAATTTATATTAAGCAATTATTCTTAAAATAAGAAATCACAGTGAAAATCATATATATGTCAAAATTTGATCATCATAAATTCGTTTTCGAAGTTCATAACCATATTTGTATTAGCAGATGATGAATTTAGATGAAGGTTTCATAATTTTTAGGTAAATAAATCATGTGAATTCTCGGGTTGGACATAAAATACATTTTTGTCAAATTTCGACGGTCGATATAAAGTTGAGTTTCGAGCTTGATGTCAGAGGAAGTTCAGGTGATGGAGTTTACAGGAAAAATGATCGTTGAATTTTTTAAATGATCATGGAGGTTGATCGATGAGGTTGTGGGGTTTAAGGGCATATTTCATGTCAGCGTCGTTCTCGAATTAATTTTATTGTTAATGGTGGATCGGGGTGGATCGAACCCGGGGAAACAGAGCTTGGGGTTCTAGCGAAGGTGTGTGTTTATCGGCGTTGACTCCGGTGGACTAGATCGACGGGGCGAGGCGAATTTTATCGGAAGGGTTGGGTTCCAGGAGGAATCAATTAGATCGATCTTGATTTTCAGTTGGATTCGTAAAACTGGATGGTCGGGTGAGTCAGGTTGATCATCGGTGATGTATTGGCAACAACGAGGCCGATCGGAGTAGTTCCGATCATCGGTGCATGTGCATGCGAGTGTTCGTGTATCTTGGAAGTTTGGGGATCGGAGAAGAAAGTGTAGCCTCGTGTTTGGTCTCGTGAAAATGGGGTAGTAGCTTGGGTTTGTGACCGAGTCATTCACATGATAACAGTTTTTATTTTAATTCTAAATCATAACAAATTCAAGTTTTAAAACCAAAACAAATTCAAATATATTTTTTAGGGATTTTAGTGTTTCGCTCGAGTGTTTTAGCTTTGGGCCTAGGTATTTGTAATGATAATTTTTAAAATTTAAACGAATCAAGTTTTTTAAGGTTCGTGTAAATAAATAAGTTTTCAACAGATTATAAATTAGATCTTCCAAAATAAGATTATTAAACAAGTTTTATACAAGTTTCCCAAGACTAAATTTTAAAGATAAATTATTTGAAAATTGTTTTGGTTATAAAATTTTATGTTAGGTTAATTCTGTAATTAGAACCTAAATGTTTTTCAAACAAAATTTAATAATGTAACTAATTAATAGTTAACTACTTAACGAATAACTTATCAATACGATGAATCATTAATGAAAGTAATTAAAGAAATACTTAATATAGTTAATTAGGGATAAATCACCTAATGAAATTTAAATTAAGTATAATTACCTAATTATTAAAGTACAATTACTTAGAGTAAGTAATCAAGAACAATTAATTAATTAAAGGATTATTACTTAATGTAATTAATTAAAGTAATTGATTAAAGTACAATTAATTAATTAATAATTAAGGTTAATTACTTTGTAATAAAAGGTTAATTAATTAGTGTAATAAATCAAGGTGATAAATAAATGGATAATTTATTAATGTGATTAATTAAAAGATAATTAATCAATAAGGTTAATTAAAGGTTAATTAATTATTTGAGGATAACTAATTTATGTAAGTAATTAAGGGGTAATTAATTATATAAATATAATTACTTAATTAAAAGTAATTAATTAATGATTAAAGTTGATTAATCAAGTGATTAAAGGATAATTACTCAATGTAATTAATTTATGATTTATTAATATAAGTGATTAGGGATAATCACTTATTGTAATTAACTAAGGATAATTAATTAAATGGTAATTAATTAAGGATTAATTAATTATTGTAATTAATTAGGGACAATTAATTTAAAGGATAATTAAATAATTAAAGCTTAATTATTTAATGATTAAAGGTTGATTTATTTATTAATTAAGGCTAATTAATTAATAACTAAAGGTTGATTAATTTATTATTAAAGGTTAATTAATAAATAATTAAAGAATAATTAATTAAAATGGTTTGTAATTAATTAATGTTAATTAACCAGGATTAGAAATTTATTCATAAGTAATTAATTTGATTTAAATTTATCAGATGATCAATTGATCTTACTTATGGATATTTGGATTGTATTGAATGCTTTGAACTGTTTGATATCCCTGATATGTGATGTTCTGTAATTTGATTGAGCTGTGAACTACGATTTATTTATCTGTGTTGAATTTGCATATTTCTTTATCTGTCAATGAAAGATAAACGTTATACGATTATACTGCTTATCAATATTGTTGTGCTTGAAATGATGATAATTGTGATATTGTATTGCTGTGTGTGAAACCCTTGGTCCACACCACACACATACACAAATATGAATTTCACGGGAAATAGGTTAAGTCACAGATATTATGAATGTAATATTATTTTATTCAAAATAGTTTTAAAGGTTGAATTTTAAATCCAAATGGTTTTGGAAATAAAATTGGGTTGAATATGAAAAGCTTTTGAAAAGGAAGTTTTGAATTTGAAATTTAGCTTAAACGTAATACATCATGTTTAAGTTTTGAAATTATTTTGGAAACTATGGTTGGAAAATGGTGATACAAGTCATAATATATATATATATATATATATATATATATTTGGATTTTAAACCATTTTTGAAGTAATTTAAAAGTATTATTTTAGGAATTTAATTTTAAACCCAAGTTTATATTTTGAAAAGCTTTAATTTGAGCAAATGAAATCAGATTTTCCTGAAACGAAAACTCTTTGTTTACAAATGATAATGGCTTTCATATAACGTAGTAAATTCTAGTTTTTGTTGAAAGGATTTCAAATCTGAAATTGAAATAGTTTTGAAAGCTATGAATGAATCTTTGTGAAATATTTGGTGAACTTTGTTTTCAAACAAAAGAGGACCTTAAAGATAGATCTTTTGTTTAAATATTATGAATGAATCTTTGTAAAATATTTGATGAACCTTGTTTTTAAATTAAAAGGAACTTAAAGGTGTATCTTTTTGTTTAAAAGATTAAAAGTGCAAAATTGTTTTAAACCATTCGAAGAAAGGTTTTGATAATAAGTTGTGATTTAACTAAGATTTCGATATATCCATATGGTTTTAAAATTAAGCGCTCAATATTCAGTTTAGCCGGGAGAGGACTTTATGTCACAAAACCCATTCCGAATAACGATAGGATGAAATAGATAGCATTTAGAGACCGACGGTGAAGACCGAGTATTTTTGAGAACGAAAGGATTACCTATCGAATGTGTCTACACCGAGTCGCGCCGGTATAGAGATCTTCATATGTGATGTTGTGTCCGATGGGATTGTGAATACCCGAATTGCAAGAGCTTCTTTTAAAGTGCCTTCGGTGCTGTTCGAACCCGGAACAGACTTTTATGGATGTATGTCTGACATTTCACTTTGAGATGTAAAGCTGGTTTCTATCAAATACATTTTTGTTTGGTGGCGGAGAATTTATTCTCTTAGATTTACACCCTTCTCTGAGACTTACGAGCTCAGAGGTTATGTAGTTAATGGTTACTAGTGATACATTTCCATTTGGTAATGTGGCATGCTAAATGCTGCTGATCATTTGTTGATCGAAGCATGGCTTTTATGAAAAGCGTAGCTTTGTGGACAAGACCTCGTCGAACCTCACACCCCAGAAATGGTCGAAGCAGGAAGAATGCGGCAAGGTTATAAGGGTCGCGCTCTTTAGGGTATGCCCATTTCCTTCTGGATAAAAGTGGTATCATGATATGGAGCCCATATACTTAACTTATGTGGTTATTGCAAATTTTTGCTTTGTGGTTGTTGGTGTTGAGAGCTCTCGGATAAAGGTCGGTGATGACCGGGGGATGGCATTACTCGTAATAGTTAGTTACCTAGTTACAGAGGTAAACCGGCCTTGTGTTGGCAGAGAGATGGTTAAGTTATCGGGGGCGCCCCTCCAGAGGCGTACCTATGTGGCATAGGAAGTTCCTTAGCTTGACCATTTGTTGGAAATCCAAAGAAATAATATGCGCCCTGTATGGTTTTAGTTGTGTAACCTGCCAAGGAATGTGGTGGTAACCTGCTATTGAACATGGTAGCTATAATAGGCATACTAGAAATGTGTATGCTGGCTAAGATTATTATTATATTTTCAAAATGTTTTCTACACTATGCACTAATAATAATATCAAAAGGATTTTGTGCATCAAGCAGGTTGATTATCATAAGGAGAAATCTCCTCCAATTGTGTGTTTGCATTGTGTGTGTGGCGGGAGGCCTTATAGTAGTTTCATTTTCCAAAAAGCATTGTGGATTTCTTTTTAAATTCTTTTTGGTTTGTTTTCTTTGTTCAAATAAACTATTTTTGTTTGCCCACACCAGTCCCATGACTTACTTGGAGTTTATTGTTCCCTTTCTAAACTTTGGGTGCCTACAATTTTCCACATGGGCAGGTTAGAGTCCGATTTTCAGATAATTAGCTAGTTGATGTAGACTCGGTAGCCTTCAGTCTCTGGAAATCTTCGAAATCTGTGGTTTGGCAATCACATTTGGATTGAGTTTGCTTCACTTCAGCATTGATGGTGGTTCGAGCTTCTTGGATTGGAGTCTTTGAAGGTTTGGCATTAAAGTTATCTTTCCGCTGCTGATGTTATCTCTTCTGTCGTTGCTATTATTCTTCCGCTTTTATCTTGTATCTCCGATATTGATAGTCATTTGTATCAATGTGCTGTATTAAATATTGCATATCAATAAAATCATTCATTTCTTTTTCCACTATGTTGTTGTACTTAATGTGTTATAAGCTCCGACGAGGAAGATTCGTCGTTTGAATCTACGGCTTTTGAATACAGGTGATGTATTCGGTGTCGATTTTTGAAGGTCGAGTCAGGGTCGTCAAATATGAATTCAAATTAAATGTACTTTATATTTATAATCAGTCGTGAACCATGTATAGCAATCATTTCTCATCCATTCAATCATTATTGAATCTCTTGTTTTATGCTTTCATTGTTAAGTTATCATTAACCTATTTAGTGATTAACTCCCTAGGCTTATCTATCACTAAATCATCTTTTCTTGAACAATGTCATCTGATGAAATGGCCACTCATTCCACCAATGGGAGCCACCCTGACTGTGACGGCCCACCTCTATACTCACACTAGCCAATGACACTACGGGGTAATACCGTCGACTAACGTGAAGAATAAGGCTGTTGAGGTGCGACCATCAGTGTGATTGCTTTGTGCGAGTACCGATATGTCAGGTAGTGTAACAAGCATTTCATTTTAAGAGGAAATCTGACATATCAAGTACTAACTCAAAACTACTACACAGTGGCTATATGGACTTCGGAAACAAATATAAAATAAGCATAACACAAAAGAGTCACAGATATCCATATCACAAAGGCAGAAAAAGATATGAATATATCATATAAAAGTGTACATTAGAGTAGTGGTCATCCAAGATCCACAATATCACAAAAGAATAGACACAAGTGCTAGACAAAAGAATATGCATACATCAAGGAGTGTCTATCTCGAATGTATAATAACAAAAACTACTAAACTAGAGTAGTTAGCCAAAAGTCAAATTATGGTCCCAGATAAGAAGTCAAACAGAAGCACTTGTAACATCTCGGTCTGACTCGAGTATTATTTAATAAGAAAACAATAATCGGATCAGTCTAGCTATAAATATCAGATATATAAGATAGAACACGAGATATGACAAAAATGTATGATAACGATATTGTCAAACTGTGACAAGTATACATTTAACAACAACAAAAATCATACAATATATCTAGAAATCTCAAGCACACAAAAGAATGTCATATTCTTTATTTTATTCACCAAACCATAGATATTGACAAACATATCAATGCCAATCGAAAAAATTGGTGAAACACAAAATCTAGAAATCATCAATTAGAAATCCGAAAATTAAAAGAGAGAGGCCTATCACAAACGGGGGTATGAAAACTCACCAACACGTGCATCGCAAACCGGTCGCTAACCAAAGAGCCGGTGCAATGACGTAGTACAATAACGGCATGCCTGAGGAACCTAAAACTCGAATAATTCGGAACAACGACGTAGTACGATAACGGTAGTCCGATGAGCCGAACTCCATAAAAGAACATTGGTCGCTAGCCTATAAAAACGAGTCGAAACTCCAAAGAACCTATAGGTCGTTAGCCTGTAAAAAGAAATAAGACAAACCTCATTAAAACGAGGTACAGTCCCGTACGTGGACAAAGAGACATCGCATAACACTATTCTAAACCATAAACGATCAACAAGAAGTGTAGATTACATTAAGCTAGTAAATAAATGAGTTTAGGTTCATGTCCTATAACCACTGGCTTAAATTAAATATTTACGAACAAATTGTAGTTTCCCATTCGAAAATTGTCACAAGAGTTTCAATCGAATAAGTCTAAGAATTAACCGACAAAGTAAACGTAGGCGTTTTATACCACTTGTTCTGCTAAGCCATTTAATTAGATTTCTCATATGAATGAGGTAAAGGTTTGTATACACTAATAGGTTGGAAAATGGTTTTATAAACAAGCTTCGTATTAAAATTAGAGTTGAAATCATCTTTGTGAAAGAGTTTGGATTTTTACTACTAGTATAGAAACCTTTGTATTTTAAAGTGACAAAAACCATAGAAATGATTGTAGAAACAATCAATCACCAAAAATTCACATTTGAATACGTGAACCAAATCCATAGAAATCGATACTAAATTCATCAAAATGGATATTCCCAAAAATCCCAAAAAAGGAGTTATCAAAGTCAACAAAAGTGATAACAACTAATCAGATCCACAAGAATCGATTTAAAATTGGAAATCCACACCAAAAGACAAAATTGGCTGAGTGAAGCAGATTCAGTCGACTGAATCCTGTAGTCAGTCGATTGATTCTATGCCTGGAAACTTTCGGTTTCCAAGTTCGGTCGACTGAACTAGGATGCTCAGTCGACTGATTCTGAACCCCGAAACTTTCGGTTTCCAAGTTCAGTTGATTGAACCAGGGTGGTCAGTCGACTGATACCGGCACATGAACTTTCTGTTACCAGGTTCAAATGAACTTTCTATTACCAGGTTATCAACTGACCTTACAGTTTAGTCGACTGAACTGTCATTTGCAGTATTTTCATCCAAGCCCCAAAAAAGGGTAAAAATCATACTGGAGGCGATTGAACGAGCAACGGAGACCAGGAATTTATGCCAAGCATCTACCCAGCCCTATAGGCTCTTTGATGCGCCTCCAAAAACATGTTCAAACATCCAAAATAGGATTTTTAAAGTTTTTGACTTCAAGACACCAAAATTTGGAAAATTCACCAAATCAATTCAAATCAAAAGCAAATGAACTTGAATATATGTTAGGAATTCATACCTAACCACAAAGAAAGTTATAGACATATATGTGAGTTCAAAAACTCACCTTTTAAACCCAAAAATAATAAAGGAGAAACTTTTAAAACAAGGCAAGATCGATTCCTCTTCACTACACCTCTTGAATCTTCAATTTATTATCAAAGGCAAAGTTTTTCCTAAGTTAGGTATAGGAATTTCTGAAATTTGAAGAGGGATTGAGATGGAGAAGATGAAGAGGATGCTCACCTAAGCTTCTCTTGGATTTTAGAGCAAGAACTTGAATTTCCTAAGAAAACTAGGGCTTAGGAATTTTAATTTCCTCTTCCTTCCTTTATTCTTACCTTAGCTTAAGAGTGTTAGGAAAAGAGAAGTGGAATGAATGAAGGGGAGTGGAGTTGGGTTATTGCTTAGGTTAGTGGGTTGAGACCCAAACCTAAAGCCCTAAATGAAAATGTCAAAATTCTAGCTAACTCCAAACATATCGATATTTATACTTAAAAAGATCACAAACATCGTTTTGAACTCAATGGAAGTGGTCTCGATTCCTAATTCGAATGTTTGCAAAAAATGACTTTTCGGACTTAAATCCGACAAACGATGCTATATTTAAATATACAGTCTTAAAATGTACAGGTTGTTACAGACTCCCCTCCTCAAAGAAATTGCATCCTCACAGTTATTAAGAAGAAAACAAAGAGCAACAACCATAAAAGCATATCAACACAAAAGAAAATTTGAAATAAGAAGTTCACCTTTAAGGAGTACGAGAGAGTAAGTCTGGATGCGTTCGCTCGATGAATTCTCTGGATTTCCATGAGCAATCCTTAGGATTTGAGGACCATTGAACTTTCACAAGCGGAACATCTTTATTTTGAAGGCATTAACCTTCGTGGCAATGATACGAATAGGATGTTGCTCATAAGTCAAATTAGGCGACACATTTCTTCAATAACACAGGACTCAAGAATAGAATCAGAATCCCTAAGGCATTTCCGTAGTTGAGACACATGAAACACGTCATAAATAGCAGAAAATTGAGCCGCTAATAAAAGGCGACAAGCCATTGAAACAATGCGTTCGGTGATGGGAAATGGACCAATATATTGAGATGCTAATTTTCCCGATCGACTGAAACACACAACATCCTTCATAGGTGAAACACGAATAAACATCAAATCTCCCACAGAAAATTCCAAATTCCTTCTTCGATTATAAGCATAGGATTTTTTTCCACTTTAAGCTTCTTTCATCCTATGATGAATAAGGTCAATCTTTTCTATGGCATTACGAATAAAATCTAGACCTAAAACCAGCTTCTCACCGGACTCAAGCCAACAAGAAGGAGACCGACATTGCCTTCAATAGAGTGCCTCGTAAGGTGCTATACCAATACTAGATTGGAAGCTATTATTATAGAAAAACTCAACAAGAGAAATATGATCTTCCCAACTTCCACCAAAATCAAAAATACATGCGCAAAGGAGATCTTTAAGAGTTTGATTTACACGCTCGGTTTGTCCATCAGACTGAGGATGATAAGCGGTGCTAAAATTAATCTTCGTTCCTTAAGCTTTTTGAAGACTCTTCCAAAATCCACAAGTAGACAATGGACCACGATCGCTAACAATAGAAGTAGGAACTCCATGTAATTTAACAATTTCTTTAACATAAAGTTTGGCTAAAAGAGATATGGTCCGATTAGACCGAACGGGAATAAAATAGATGGATTTCGTAAGTCTATCAACGATCACCTATAAACTTTCATAACCCGAAAGAGAACGGGGAAGGCCATCGATAAAGTCCATGGAGACTTGATCCCACTTGCAAATGGGAATGTCCAAAGGTTGTAATAACCCACCGGGCCCTTGATGCTCGGCCTTTATGAGTTGGCAAGTTATGCAATGCTTAATGAAGTTAGCAATATAAATTTCATTCCATCTCAATAATAAAGTCGCTTCATATCCGTGTACATTTTACTACTATCGGGGTGAATGGTAAATTTAGAACAATGAGAATCTTCTAAAATGTCTTTACGAAGATTACCAATTTGGCACAATAAGTTTACCAAATTTTCAAATACCACCATGAGCATCGATTTCAAAGTCTTTCAAACCATCACTATTTCTATTCTGACAACTTTGGCTATGAAAAACCAATTCAGAGTCATGCTTTTGAGCTTCAAGAATGCGGTCTAAAAGTGAAGGATGAGCCTCAAGGGTACATAAAACAAGAGATGAACATGAATCGGATTCATGATCTCGAATCTCACATGTGGACAAAGTCTTGAGATCATTCCATTCAGATATCATCATAGAAACAACCGCTTGTTGCTTACGACTAAGGACATCGGCAACACGATTTCCCTTTTCGGGAGTATAAAGGATACCAGGATCATAAGATGCAAGGAACTCAAGCCAACGTTGTTGATGCAAATTAAGTTCCTTTTGAGAAAATAAACACTTCAATGATTTATGATCAATATAGAGAACAAATTTCTCTCCAAAAGATAATGGCGCTAAATTCTAAGGTGAAAATAATAGCCGCGAGCTCTAAATCATGAGTGGCATATCTAGTCTTAACGGGCTTTAATTGCCTAGAAGCATAAGCAATAACATGTTCCCTTTGCATGAGAATGGCCTCCAAACCAACACGACTAGCTTCGGTATAAACAGTAAATTTTTGGTTCCCTTCGGGAATCACAAGGATAGGAGCATCTAAAAGGAGTTCTTTTAATCTTTGAAAAGAAGCTTCACATTTATCTGACTAAATGACTCTTTTTTGTCAAACTAGTAAGAGGGATAGAAATTTTAGAAAAGTCTTCTATGAAATGACGGTAATAGCCCGCCAATCCAAGGAAGTTACGAATTTCCGTCACACTCTTTGGTCTCTTTCAATTTTGGATCGCTTCAATCTTTGAAGGATCCACGGAAATTCCAGATTCATAAATAATATGTCCAATAAATTCATATGAGATTGCCAAAACTAGCACTTAAATTTTTTTGCTTTCAATTGATTCCACCTAAGAGTTTCCAACACAATCCGAAGATGCTTCTCATGCTCTTTCCCGGTTTTAGAATAAACAAGAACATCATCTATAAAGATGAGAACAATTCGATCGAGGAAGTCTTTGAAAACTCGACATAAGGTCAACAAAATAAGCTAGAGCATTTGTTAAACCAAATGGCATAACAAGCCATTCATAAGATCCATAACGAGTACGGAACGATGTCCAAGGAATGCTATTCTCTGTAATACAAAGCAGATGAAAACCGGTTTCTAAGTCTAACTGTGAAAAGACTCTAGCACCGCTAAGCTGATCGAATGAATCATCAATCCTAGGTAAGGGATATTTATTCTTGATGGTGAGGTCATTAAGCTTGCAATAGTCAATGCGAAGTCTAAATGTACCATCGGATTTCTTCACAAAAATAGCTGAAGCTCCCCAAGGAGAGGAACTAGAACGAATAAACCGCTTTACTTCCAATTCGGATAATTGTTTACGCATCGCCTCATTTTCCTTATTGGATATACGATAAGGAGGACGAGTTATAGGTAGTGCTCCTGGGATCAGATTAATTCTGATCTCAATTGCTCGCTTAGGTGGTAATCCTAAAACGGGCTCAAATATGTCGAGAAATTCACGAACAACGTGAATGCGGGAAATGACATCCTCCCCATCATCATTACCGTCATCATGATATAATGATGCTGCCAATTTGGAATCCGAATCTTTAAAAACAATGGGAATCTGCTTAATAGATTGATGATGTTGAAGATGAATAGTCCTCTCGGGACATAGGATATGGGCTTCATAATGGTTATGCCAATCCATTCCCAAAATCATTCCGAAACATAAATAACGCATTACATGCAAATCGGCTTGGAACGCATAATCACGTAAAATAATCTCGACATCTTTACAACGCAAACTGAGTGTCACGGATCCACCAATCAGATTCGCAATTCTTAGTGAAGTCATCAAAGCCATAACACTTAAAGACAAAGTATCAACAAATTCTTTTGATATAAAAGAATGGGATGAATCCGTACCAAAACGAACTCGAATAGGATGATTATGAAACATAATAATGCCATCAAGGATAGAATGAGAAATATATTGACCGCAAGGTGTGTTACTAGGGGCTTGCACAACATTTAGCTTACCCTCGTTCTTGCTTTGAACTTTGGGACATGAAGTTAAAAGATGACCCGAACTTTTGCAATAATGACAAAAGAGTGGTTTCGGGCATTTATTAGCATAACGGTTCTTAGAACCACAATTGTAGCATTACCCACGACTAGAGGTAGGAGTCTTTGCTACCGAAGTTGCTTGCTTCCCTTTCTTGTTGGGAACAGGTTTGAACTTAATAGGCCTCTTCTTGTTGTTGTTGAAGTTTGGTTTGGCACTCACAGCTTCAACATCACTCTTTTTATAGGCCTCTTCGAGTCGAAGAGCGATATCAACAAGCTGACCAAAAGAAACTTCCAGTTTTAGAAGTAAAGGTTTTTGGAGGTTCTTATTCAACCCATAGACAAACCTCTGATTTTTCTTCAATGAAGTATTAATATACTTGATCCCATATTTAGAAAGAGATTCAAAAGATGCGACATAATCTATCACAGAAGATTCACCTTGAACAAGGTCAATAAAGCGACAAGCTAAAGTTACCTTTTCAGTTTCCGACACAAATTTTAATTCAAACTGTTCTCAGAATTGCTCCCAAGTAAGATCCGCTTTAATAATTTTCGAAATCAGAAACTCATACCAATCTAATGCTCTTTCTTGTAGCATACTAGAAGCCACTTGGACACGATATAGATCAATAAGGTTCATGCGAGAAAAGATGCGATCGCATGTTCTAAACCAAGCTTGGACTTCTATGATGCTTTCGGAACCCATGAATGACTTTCCACCCAAATTGTATAATCATTGCACAAGCATGAAAACCCCAATTTAGGGTGACTAGGCTCTAGGATGGGTCCGACAACTTGAGCATTCTTTACGAGATTTAAGAGCTATTGGACAGACATAAATACTCCATCTTGAGGAGTAACACTGGATTGACAGGCACTGGGATGGCCTGGTCTAACCATTTCTCTTATTTAAGAAAGAAAGAAGAAGAAAAGGGTTATTCTCAAAATGAATATCAAACAATCATGATTGATAAAATAAGGCATCATAAAAGAAAATATGATAGAAGGGGTCCTAAGACTCGGATAAATCCTAAAGCACGATTCCTAAAAAAGACCTAGGACAATGATCCTTGCTAGATTATTCTACATTGTTTCGAAGTTTGGCTCTGATACCAAGTTGTGACACCCCACTTCTATACTCACGCTAGCCAAGGACACTATGGGGTAATGCCGTCGACTAACGCAAAGATTAAAGATGTTAGGAGCGACCATCTGTGTAATTGCTTTGTGCAAGTACCGATATGTCAGGTAGTATAACAAGCATTTCATTTTAAGAGGAAATCCGACATATTAAGTACTAACTCAAAGTTACTACACAGTGGCTATGTGGACTTCAAAAACAAATATAAAATAAGCATAACACAAAACAGTCACAGATATCCATATCACAAAGGCGGAAACAGATATGAATATAGCACATAAAAGTGTACATCAGAGTAGTGGTCATACAAGATCCACAATATCACAAAGAATAGATGCATGTGCTAGACAAAAGAATATGTATACATCAAGGAGTCTCTATCTCGAATGTATAATAACAAAAACTACTAAACTAGAGTAGTTAGCCAAAAGTCAAATTATGGTCCTAGATAAGAAGTCAAACAGAAGCACCTGTAACATCTCGGTCTGACCCGAGTATTATTTAATGAGAAAATAATAAACGGATCAGTCTGGCTATAAATATCAGATAAAATGAGATAAGATACGAGATATGACAAAAATATATGATAACAATAATGTCATACTGTGATATGTATACATTTAATAACAACGGAAATCATACGATATCTCTAGAATTCTCAAACACACAAAAGAATGTCGTGTTCTTTATTTTATTCACCAAACCATAGATATTGACAAACATATCAATGCCAATCGCAAAAGTTGATGAAACACAAATTCTAGAAATCATCAATTAGAAATCCAAAAATCAAAAGGGGAAGGCCTATCACAAACGGAAGTATGAAAACACACCAACACGTGCATCGCAAACGGGTCGCTAACCTATTGTCGCTAACCATAGAGACGGTGCAATGACGTAGTACAACAATGGTACCCTCGAGGAACCTGAAACTCAAATAATTTGGAACAACGATGTAGTACAATAACGGTACGTCCGATGAGCCAAACTCTATAAAAGAATATCGGTCGCTAGCCCATAAAAATCAGTTGAAACTCCAAAGAACCCATAGGTTATTAGCCTATAAAAAGAAATGAGACGAAACTCATTAAAACGAGGTACAGTCCCCTACGTGGACAAAGAGACATCGCATAACGCTATTCTAAACCATAAAACGATCAACAAGAAGTGTAGATTGCATTAAGCTAGTAAATAAATGAGTTTAGTTTCATGCCCTATAACCACTGGCTTAACTTAAATATATACCAATAAATTGTAGATTCCCACTCGAAAATTATCACAAGAGTTCAATCGAACAAGTCTAAGAATTAACCGACAAAGTAAATACAAGCATTTCATAATACTTGTTTTGCTAAGCAGTTTAATTAGGTTTCTCATAATAAGGTAAAAGTTTGTATATACTAATAGGTTGGAAAATGGTTTTAAACGAGTTCATATTAAAATTAGAGTTGAAATCATCTTTTTGAAAGAGTTTGGATATTTACTAATAGTATAGAAACCTCTGTATTTTAAAGTGACAAACCATAGAAATGATTGATGAAACAACCAATCACCAAAAATTCACATTCGAAGATGAGAACCAAATCCATGGAAATCGATACCAAATCCATGGAAATGGATATTCCTAAAAATCCTGAAAAAGGAGTTACCAAAGTCAACAAAAATGATAACAACTAATCAGATCCACAAGAATCGATTTAAAATTGAAAATCTACACCAAAAGGCTAAATTGGCTGAGAGAAGAAGGTTCAGTCGACTGAACCCTGTAGTCAGTCAACTGATTCTATGCTTGGAAACTTTCGATTTTCAGGTTCAGTTGATTGAATCAGGGTGGTCAGTCGACTGATTCTGAAAGCAGAAACTTTCGGTTTTCAAGTTGAGTCAACTGAACCAGGGTGGTCAATCGACCGATACTGGCACAGGAACTTTCTGTTCCCAGGTTCAGTCGACTGGCCTTACATTTCAGTCGACTGAACTATCGTTTGCAGTATTTTCAGCCTATCCCCAAAGAAGGGCAAAAATCATACGGGAAGCGATCGAAGGAGCAACGGAGACCATGGATTTATGCCAAGCATCTATCCATCCTTATAGGCTCTTTGATGCGCCACCAAAAACGCGTTCAAACATCAAAAATATGATTTTTAAAGGTTTTGACTTCAAAACACCAAAATTTGGAAATTCACCAAATCAATTCAAATCATAAGTAAACGAACATGAATAGATGTTAGGAATTCATACCTAATCACAAAGAAAGTTATAAACATAGATGTGAGTTCAAAAACTCACCTTATAAACCCAAAAACAATGAAGGAGAAGCTTTTTAATCAAGGAAAGATCAATTCCTCTTCATTACACCTCTAGACTCTTCAATCTATTATCAAAGGTGAAGTTTTTCCTAAGTTAGGCTGTAGGAATTTCTAAAATTTGAAGAGGGATTAAGATTGAGAAGATGAAGAGGATGCTTACCTAAGCTTCTCTTGGATTTTAGAGCATGAACTTGATTTTCTAAGAAAACTAGGGCTTATGAATTTTAATTTCCTCTTCCTTCCCCCATTTTACCATAGCTTAAGAGTGTTAGGAAATGAGAAGTGGAATAAATGAAGAGGAGTGGAGTTGGGTCATTTGTTAGGTTAGTGGACTGAAACCCAAACCCAAAGCCCTAAATGAAAATATCAAAATTCTAGCTAACTCCAAACATAACGATGTTTATATTTAAAAAGGTCACAAACGTCGTTTTGAACTCAATGAAAGTGGTCTCGAGTCCTAATTCAACTGTTTGCAAAAAGTGACGTTTTGGACATAAATACGACAAACGATGCTATATTTACATAAAATATTTAACATACAATCGTAAAATATGTGGTTTATTACACCGACCGTCCTAAAATGTTGAATGTAAGCATCTTGAATACATTCTGGCAATCATCCTGACTAAGCGTCAATATCCCTTCTTAGTCCATGAACTGCTATCGTTTACATTCTGATTTATTCATTTTAGTCGTAACACCACGGTGATGTTTTGGCTTCCTACCTTAACTCCGCTTTAGAGTTTATGAATCTTTTAAGATTAAACGTTATCATGACACCCTGCCATATACCGTAGGACTTTAGACTAATAATCAAGGCACCCTACAAATTTATTCAATTTGGTTATGATTCATTTCCAACGTAAATATTACAATCAATCATAAAACTTCACTATGATTAATATATTCACCACGTTAAACTATATTCGTTTCAATTTTACTGTAAAAATGATAGCCTAGGGTCTTTCACTTTATCCAATTCATGTAAATCATCAATTAGAATCATCAAATTAGTTTTTAATTCATATTTCAATTCTTAAATAAATCTGTAAAGAAAATTTAACGCATATATAACAACATAACCATTTTATAGATAATCTCACTCACCTAATTCGTTGCTTTGATAAATTTTCTTACAGAACATCCAAATTCCTTCTTTTAATTTAACTAGGTTTGGCACCTGTCTTCTTCTATTTGAGTTGCTAAGATTTGGATTTGATTCCCTTATCTTTTCTATTTGTTTTGCAATTTTATTTAGAGGTTTTGTTTTAGAATTGAAGAAAGAGAAAAAGAACAGGTTATCAATTCAAGTTGAGCGTTGGTTATAGAATGAGGACGAATGAAGAATGGGGTGAATTAGGGTCACAAACTTCTTTTATACATGCACAAATCCAGAAATTCTCCCTCGGCCCACTGGGCCAACTTATTTCGCCTCAAAACGCATGATACGATAAAAAATCCTTATTTACTTTATTTGGTGTCCATCTCTGATATTTTTATATTAATTTGGGTTAGAAAAATCCACTTGATGCAATAGACAATCCAGATTTATCAAATTCCTTCATTTGTAATTTTTTTTGCAGTTTTATGTAAAATTACCCAAATACCTTTTTAATTAATTATTTACGTTTATTAAAAATCCGGGATGTTACAGTTATTATCGAAAAAGTCGACCTCTTCCATTCACATGGTGTCATTAGCTCTTTTAAAGAAGCCAGACAAAGATGAGGTGGGCTATTTTTGAAATTCCTTCCACATTAGACGGTTCCTCTCTTCAAAACATATAGCGACCCTAAGCTGTTCTTGTCTACTTCTCTTGCACGTGCTGACCTTTTATTGAAGTAATTGGCACAGGAGCAGAGTGACTCATTCAATCTTGTCTTATGTTGCATAACTCGCTTGCCACCATAATTGTGGCGCACGGGCGAAGAAGTGAATCTTGAAATCCATACATAACTGAGGCCAGGAGCAAATACTGCCCGCTTGAAGATGTAAAAACCAACGTGAGGCTGGACTTGTCAAAGTGGATGGAAATAGAAGACACTTTAGATTAACGATGAGCCGACCGACTCAGGTGATGGAATTGAAAGCCATGATTGGTCAGATGGGTTAGTACTTCCATCGTGTTTTTTGAAGAAAGGTAGGACGTGCCTCCAGTGAATGTATGCGTTGAAAATATCTTCGGTGAAGGGTTCTCCGTTCTCATCATCTCTCATCGTTAGTGTTCTAGGTCTTGATCCTCTTCTATCTTAGAGATGCCATTTCTTCTCGAAGGCCCCCTCTACATGATGCAAGCGGCGTTGACCTCTTATTGTGGAAGGACTCCTTCTATGTCTCGTACGTGAAGGAAATCGATGGAGCTTATATGACGATGGGGAATAGTAACGCGAACATGAGTAAGTTACATGTTCATATTGATAAAGGGCGACCTAGAATGTTGATCCCGCCTTTCACGGGATCTGGGCCTACTGACCTCCCTTTAGGGTTGAGAGTGGACTGAGAGCTCTATATGCTCATGGTTTTTTCCTTTTCCGTCGCTGCTTAGACGGTCGAAGCGTAGTCATGCCCTTATATTTGTTGTCTAAGGCAGTTAAATGGAGAGTGTCTTTCTATGGAGTGGGAGCAGCAGGCTGGCTAAACTCCTTGGTGTAATGCTGGTTCAAGTATAGGAATATCATAAGCAAAGTGTTACTCGTGCATGATATGTTGATTTCTGTTATGGGCGGGAGTGACCCCAACATGGGTTTCGAGTACATCCCTCTTATGGGTATCATGCATCATGTTAAATTCGCTGGGGACAATGGGCTGGATGGGAGTTCCATCCATCGTTGTTGGGACCTCCGGACTATAGTTGACAGTGTCTTGATCGTCCACTCTAGCCCTAAGTCCATTCAAATCGCGGGCAATCTACCCAATGCTAGTTAGGCCATTGATCAAGCCAAACCACACGTCATTGCCTAAGCCCAAAATGGGACGTATGGCATGACTTTAACGCCGTTTGTGTCATAAATCCTTTGAGTTATTGGCCTCATTGTCACCATTATTATGCAGTGTGTGTTTTTGAGTATAGTAGTTGGAAGAGAAGAAAAGTGATGAATGTCGAGAGCATTTAGGGGAAGCCCTCCTTTGAGCGTCCAAATATTGACTAAAAATTTAATCAACCAAGGAACTGCGATTGTTAATTCATTTTAGTAAATGTTACTTACTAATACCATATTTAAAATGGAAAAAAGAGACAGAAAATGAACAATAAGTAAAGAAAGACACAAGGTTTAGAGTGATTTGATCAAAAATGATCTATGTCCACTATGTTGGTAATTTTTGTTGCTTTAGTGTTTTGATTACAATTGTTTGTTTACAAGAGATAATAATATATGCAATAAAATGAAAATTTTATCTTTGTACAAGTGCATTCAATATTGTATTTATAATAGCCAAAAATCTGGTTCAGACAGTTCAATATGTATATCAATTTCTATGAATCCTTACGGCCGTCAATGACACCAAATGGTTCAAATGTAGGGAAACTAGGATGTCAGCTAGACCGAATGGTCTAGATGATGGCCAATTGGCGAATCATAGCAAATCATGTCATTTTCAAATATGACGGCATGAGAATAAGGAGTTGTTGAACAGTGATGTCGCCATTATGTGGATAGTGAAGGATGAAAAGTGGTTACTGCATATTGTCGCTTTGTTAAATAAACATTGTCGCATATGCCAAAGATTTCGGTGGTACGGTGTCGAGTCGTTTCTTTTTAAAGGGGTGGCTATGCACGTTTGACGGAAAACCTACCGAGCTAAGACAAAACAAGAAGTATGAGGAGTGCATGCCGTCGGATAGGTTGTGACGCGGAGTAGACTTAGGGGCTCGAAAAGGAGACTGGGAGAGCGTTCTTCATTATGCAGACATGTACTCTTGGATGAGCAGCTGTCCTACTAAGGGTACCAGCTGGTTTGGCTATTGTTCAAATCTGTTAGTCGCTGAATTCCATCGTCTTTTACATGATGCATAGGTATTTGCAAGGATGATGGAGCGGGTAAGGTGATGCTGAGGCAATACGAGGTGAGGCGAGCGTGTTGGGAGTCCGACGAGCCAATCTGTCTATCTCTTTGCGAGAATATCAAGCAACACCATGGATCGATACCGTTCAATAGTTTTACATATTTCATCTTCATTTCTTTCATTAATTCATTGCGACTCTATAGTTTAGCTTTCTTTCATGCCTCAAAGCCAAATTCTACAGCTTTTCATTGCGAACTTCAAATCTTGATGGATCAGCACTGATCGATGTACTTAGTTAAAATTCTTTCGTTTTCCTTTGCAATTCTTCGTACTCGATGATCAATAAATTTATTAGTCATCACTTTAAAGCTCAATATCGTTAAACTATCATTTGTGGAAACTCGTGGATTCGGTTCAAACCTACCTAATGCTGGTTCATGCAACTCCATATCCAAATCACTTTGAAAAGATTCCATAAACACATATTCAAGTTGCAACTTGCCATAATGCATGATCACAATAGTAAAAAAAAAGGAAATATCCAAATGGCAGTTCTAGTAAAGTCTCTCATCCATTCAGCCTGACTTTTTTTAGTATCGTACTGCCATGACACAAAACTGTGCACCAGGTAACCCAACCCTTTGGCTCACTCTCCCGTGATCATATCACGCCACTTGATCCTCAGACATCAAAAATCACATTAGAAATCCAACTTTCTATCTCGGGAAATCATCAATTAAATAATAATGATGCCGTTTCAACTGCCTGTATGATGATGGGACAGTAAAGATTGGTTAGGCAAATCTTATGGCGAAATCCAAATTGGAGAATAACTTTGAGAGAAGGAAAGAGAAGGAAAAAGAAAGATCCAATCGGAATTATGATGATACTGTTGCGAAGCTCCGTAGGTAAGGAGATAATCTATGGCAGTGTTGTAGATTTGGGCAAACATGTTGATTTCCTTTAGTCCTTTTATTTTAATTTTAATTTTTTTTACTAAGGCCTTGTTGGTTACGGTAGCTATATTATTTGTGTGTACATATGATTGGTGTGATTTTATGGCAGTTGAATTGTTAGTACAAAATCTATGAACATGGACTAATCTGTTAGTTCTAAATTTTAGATGGGTAATTAGGAGTCGATTTAGGAAATGGAATAATATTCTCCTAATTCGTAGGATTTGTTACCATTTTTTATTTCCCTATCTTGTCGATAGTATGATTAAATACCGAAATAAGCCCCAAATGTTGGGACCATTTCTATGAAGATCAAATCAAATGACATATAATTTCTCTTACTTTGTTTTTAATTTAATATTTCCTTTTAAGGTGTAGAACTATTTACTTATATGGGCATGATATATAGTAGAGTTTTATGTATGTTTGAAGTAAACACTAAAGTTAGCCCTGCATTCTTAGGAAATTGGTGCACTGCAAGAACTCTTAAAGCAGTTTATTATCACATGTATTAAAATAGTCAAGAGCAACCAATGAAAAGTTGGGAAAGGAAAAGATGATTATATTCTCACGTACTTATGCTATGATGCTTCAATCTGCAGAACCAAATTGGATAAAAGTGTATGAATTGCAGCAGGTATTCATCATTTATTACGAAGATAATGCATGTACCTTTGTGCCGGTTCTTCATTCTATATTAAAAACACTTTCCTTTCTTATATACCTAAGTTAATTTAAATAAATTGAAATGGCTGGATCTAAGATTGAGGTCAGGTCAAAAATAGGATGTTCATCAACGTGACTTTATATTAGATCTAATCACAGACAAACTAACAAAAGGAAGTTAACTCTACCAGAGATCAAACATGTGGTATTGTTATGTAGACTATCATCTTATTCATTTGACCGCATAGTCAATCATCTTATCATTCGAATTCGCACGAATGAAAATACTATATATGCTTCAGTTTTAAAGTAAAAGATGTTCTGGTTTATGACATGTGTACTGCTAAAAGAACGCAGAAATTTTTTTTGGCTACCATAGCCAATGGTCACTGTAGAAATTTTATTTATGTGCTTCTAATGCCATGCACTATTTTGTTCTATCAAATAGGCATCCAAATATTGTTCGGTTGTTTATCACTATACCACGTTGAACAACCATTGAAAATCAAAGTGCATGGTTATTTATCGTCATGCAATAATGAACGGCAGTTGAAAATCAAAGACGCACGGTCGTTTATGAACGAATGAAAAAATAAAGTTTGGTGTTGGATAGCATATATAAAATATTTGATATCTATTAAAAATTTCTTTGTAGCCAAAAGCATAATTTGGGGTGTCAATAGCAACACACCTATGGCATTCATACGTACCCCATTTATTTGTATACTTACCATCAGTTTATAATACATTTTTGGGTCTAAATTTCTATTACTAGATTAGATTTGGCAGCAAGATAAAATGCAGTAACTAGTAAGTTACGTTTCCATACTTGTAGAGCAACAAACATTTGTTGTAATTTGCATCAAAAGGTTGAGAACATGTTATTGGAATGTGGAGAGGCAATGTTATTGGAATGTGGAGAGGCATGGTTGTTTGGGGATTGGTAAATAAAATAAATAGTGGTTAAATATGACTTCAATTTTGTGTTTAAATTTGAAGTTAACTCATTTTGGGACCAAATACAAAATCTATGGTTTTGATGCTTCATAGTTCAGCGTTTTGTCCATTAAGCTGCAGACTTGCTTCATATAAGACTGCAGTTCACAAAATACTTTAGATGTTAAGGCTTGATTTAGGCCAATAATAATATGCCAAATTTACAGTTAAGGACAAATATAGCGACTCTGCTGGGGATCGAACCCAGAGTCTCTGGTTTCATAGACCAGCGCCTTATCCATTGAGCACAGAGCCACATGTCCCATTGTTTGAATTTGTATAAGATAGAATACAAAATATACTTTTATATGTTTTTACATTAGTGGATAAATGTCTATGTTTTATATCATGACACCAACATATACCCGATTCACTGGTATAATTGATATTGCTTATTTTCACTTTTCAAGATGTATTTCTCTGGGTTTTTTGATGCAAAATCGTGTTATAAATTTGATTTTGTGGTAAAATAAGATACTTTAGCAAACACCTTAAACTCATTGAGCCACAGAGTCACATATCATAGGGTGCATTCATTGTTAAGCGAACGGGAACACATAAGGAGCATTTTGAACGGGGAATGAATGAAAAAATTTCGGTGAAAGGGATTGTGTTTGGTGCTATGAAATGGGTAACAAAAGGAGCATCTAAATGGCATCTAATGGGGTAAGTTAAGGAAGGCGAGGAGAAATGAATTGTTTAAGCTTGTCGCGTAAGGCGCGTTTGTTAGGGTTGTCTCATATGTTGCAATGTGAAACAACGGTTTAGAATTGAGAAGTCCAACACCGCTAAATAACTTGAAGAAGTGTTTAAATATGAGTTGATAGACATGTAACATTGGAGATTCCTTTTGTTACAATAAATTGTGTGCCAACCCATAGGCATACGCCACATGATGAAGATGGAAAGCTTGGTTTGACTGTTGTTACGTAACAAGTGGTATCAGAGCCGAATGTTACGAACTGGGCTATGCAGACAAACAATGCTCTCAAGGTACTCCGAGGGGATGCGAGTCAAGGGGGAAATCGTTAGGATTATCTCGCATGTTGCAAAGTGAACGTTTTGGAATTTGAATAGTCCAACATCGCTGAATAACTTGAAAATGTGCTGTATAAATATGGGTTGATAGTCACATAATATTGAAAAATTTCTTTTGTTATAATAAAGTGCGTGCTAATCCATAGACATACCCCATGTGCTGAAGATGAGGAGCTTGGTCCGACCACCGTTATACAGCAGCGTCAAGTATGAATAAATCAATTTTCTCACGTTCCAACAACGAAGCAAATGGAGCTTTGCCCCTTTCAAAGCGCCCAATGCCGCAAAAAGTTGACCTACCAATTAAAGTCTATTGACATCCTTATTGTTCAAATTTGTATGAAATATAATTCAAAATATACTTTTACATGCTTTTAATTAATATAAAAATGTATATGTTCTATATTATAACGCAAACATATACCCGATTTACTAATATAGTGTTAAATTTTAGTGATACAAAATCACAAATAGAGAGAAATAAATATGCAAAAGAAAGAAAGTGAAGATTTTGTTTCCTCTAATTAATCGACATATTTGAGTACGTTTATTTCTCTCTTTAATTAGCTAATCAAATTATTTTTTGCCATCTAATGTTAACTTGGGCATTAAATAATTGATTATATAATTAGAGACTAGAAGAGAGGATGAAAGTGTGGTGGAAAATCTATTTGCTAATTTTCTCTTTTTTATCTTTGTTCTTTTTCTCCAACAATTTTAGCCATATAGATATTTGCTCTTTTTCTCAATTTGGTTATTGATTCAATGGTATTTTGTTTACTTTAGCTTTGTTCTATTAATTGTAAACAAAATTTTGGTGAATCAATAAAGTGGGTGGTTGGGTGGAATATTTTGTATTATTGCATTTTGATTTCAATTCCGTCTTGTTTTCAATCTAAGTTATCTCTTTGTGATTTCGGTGACAAAGATCCGTTGATAAAACCTTCCGCAAAGTGCTACTATTTTCATAATAGTTTGGATCGGAGCACAGATCATCGCAAAGCTTAGAGTAATTTTGGTCTGAAAAATTATTGATGTCGGATATGATTTCGTTTTAAAAGATGACTATCTTGGATGGAAAAAATTGGGGTATTTGGAAGCCTAAAATAGACTATGTTCTATACCTCGATGATCTTCATGATCCGATTGATGGAGATGGAAAGAAGCCATTTGATGTAGATGAGGGAAATTTAAAGAAGATGGATAAGAAGGCAATTGCTTTGATTCATCGGTATCTTGATTCAGTTTTCCATTATGTGCCGCGAAGGCTTTTTTGGTTCGAAAATTGGTAAAGTGAGACTAGATGAAGAGAAGTCTGTTGTAGAGCATTTGAATGAATTTCAAGATGTAATAAACCAATTGAAAAATATGAAGGTCAATTTTGATGATGAGTTACAGACTCTTTTATTAATGAGTTTGCTTTCAGAAAGTTGGAAAACTTTGGTAGTCTCATTGAGTAATTCCAATGTTAATGGAACCATCTCGCTAAAACTATTCGAAGCGGTCTTTTGAATGAAAAGCTTAGAAGAAAAGGGTTAGGTATGAAATCAATTCAGAGTGAGGCTATGGTGGCAAGAGACTCGAAGAAAGATACGATTTGAAAGGACACTAATGGTAAATGTGTTATCACTTGTCATTATTGTAATAAGAAAGGTAACATACGCAGCAAGTGTTATGTTTATAAAAGAGATTAGAAAAAGTTGCGCATGGTGATACTAGTAGTGATGCACATGTAGGTTTTGCTAAAGGTACCGATAGTGATGCTTCTTGTGATGTCCTCTTTGGTGAAAATAAACCTTGAAAGTTGGATTCGGGAGCCAGTTTTCATATTTGTAGAGATGTGAATTGTTTTTCTTCTTATGAGAAGAGTGTCGGCATGATTAGGACAGCCAATGGAGAAGAGCTACCGATTTGTGGTATTGGATCAATCCAATTTCGTATGCATTGATGGTATGGTTAGAGAAGTCTATGGAGTGAGAAATGTACCCACTTGTTCGCATAATCTTATTCCTCTCGGTCAGTTGGATCGCCGCGATTGCATTTATGAGACTCAAGGTGGAGTTTTGAGAGTGAAGAAAGGTGGACATGTAAGGATGAGAGGAGTATTGATAGAAGGAAACCTTTATAGCTTGGTTGGTTCTGTAGTCGATAACGGAAAGCGAGTGACGTTTGAAGGACCTAGTCCACAGTATGATGGAGAGGTTAATGCGATCACTACTTATGATTATAGCATTGTGTATCATATTTTAGACAGGGGTCTTCATGCTGATGATGCTTGAGGGATCGATGGTGATCAGGTAATGAAATCAGATCGAGTGATAGACGGGCGTCGAATTGCAAAATCCACAAAGACAAAACGAAGATTTTTGTGGTATAACAAATGTTTTTGAGACCAGATTTGTGCGGTGCACCTCATGTGTGGGAGATGTATCACTTGAAGACGGTGGTTGAGGTTTGTAATTTAATGTGGTTGAGATATGATGATTTATGATAGATCTAGATATGACGTGCTTGATATGTTGAAGATTTGTGATTATGCATCAAGATGGAGTGTTAAATTTTGGGATATGTTGAAGATACGTTGAAGATATGTTGACGTGCTTGATACAAAATCACAAATAGAGAGAAGATTTTACTTTCTTTAATTAATAGACATATTTGAGTATGTTTATTTCTCTCTCTAATTGGTTAATCAAATTATTTTTTGTCATCTAATGTTAACTGGGCACTAAGTAATTGATTATATAAATAGAGACTGAAAGAGAGGGTAAAAGTATGGTGGAAAATATATTTGCTAATTTTCTCTTCTTCATCTTTGTTCTTTTTCTCCAACAATTTTAGCCATATAGTTATTTGCTTCCTTTCTCAATCTGGATATTAATTTAATGATATTTTGTTTACTTTAGTTTTGTTCTATTAAATTGTAAACAAAATTTTGGTGAATCAATAAAGTGGGTGCTTGGGTGAAATATTCTGTGTTATTGTGTTTTGATTTCAATTGCATCTTTTTTTCAATTCAAGTTATCTCTTTGTGATTTGGGTAACAAAGATCCGTTGATAAAAGATTCTGCAAAACGCTACTATTTTCATAACATATAGTTGATATAAGTTATTGTGTTATATGTTATATGTATTTTTTCAGGAGTTTTTTTGTCAAGAATTTTGTTATAAATATATTTTGTTGTAAGATAATATACTTAAAGTAGGAACTTACGATGCACCATTTAATCCAACAAGTTTTTCCCGTACTTTGCATCAAAATATTGAAGCTAATCTATCTAAATGCCATTGGATGGTTAAAGCTATATTGAGCTAAGCATATATAATAAACTGCTGTTCAACATGATTTTTAATTTGTTTGAATTTAGAAAAAAAAATTAAAAAAATAACCTTGCCAAGGATCAAACCCATAATCTTTGATTTTGTAGACCAACACATATCCTTGAACCACAATGTCACTTATCTTAATGCTTAAAATATAAAGTCACATTCATAATATAATATTATATACTACCATTTAACTGATAAAAAGAGAGAGAGAGAGAGATGATGTTTTTGATTATGACATTGGCAGGACTCCCATTCTTTAATTATTGTTTTGTTTCCCACGTGTTATAAATAATTTTCTCAGTTTTTGTTAAAATTTCTATTATAGAGTGGACTTGGCGAATAGATTAAACATTTGAAGTTGGAAATAGTGATTAAGGATGTTAATGTATATTTGAAATATTTGAAGTCCATTCACATTCGTATTCGAAAAATCAATAAATATCGAAAATCTAAAAGAATGAGTACACATGTGGATACGTCCAATTTTTTTTTTTTACTTATGCTTTTAGATTTTTGTTTATGAGGGGCGGACAAAAATTTGATATCCATTCGATATCTACGACTTCGACTACGAAGATATGTTATGCCAAAATGGTTAATTTGAATATGAATATGACACTATATGTATCTATATCTTACCCGACCGTTACAAGGCCTAGTTATGCTGCTCTAATTAGGCCAACAATTATCTTTATGATATAAATCAAAATATTAAGGTTATCCTTCTGAATGTAATTGCTGATCCCACATGTTTGAAAATAATGGCTTAGTTGTTGTTGTTGTTGTAGTATCATTTTGAATGTCATTGTTAGGTTATAGTTATCTTGGGCTAGGTGGGTAAAACAAATTGCATCAACATGATTTTGAATTTATCAGCATAGTTATTTACAAGGCGCAATGCAAAATGGTACATTTTTTTTAGACTTGACGTATGTTGTGTGCCTTTTTAAATAAATATACGTACTAATTTTTTTAATATACTCATTATACATCACAATTAGTTCAACATGATTGATATAGTTTATGTTTCTTTTACCAAATGATATTCAACAAAGATTTTTTATCATTTTGCAAAATTATCAAGTATTGTGCTATATGAATAGAGTGCAAAAATCATTTTAGAAGTTCAACCTGAGTTTGAATTTATTGTAGTTATTTATGGGGATTGTAACCTTGACGACTACACATGCTTTTTTGATCAGTACACTTATTATTAAATTATTTTGTATAATTATTATGCATCACCATTAGTTCAACAAGGCTGGTATAATTTATATTATTTTACTGAAAGATATGTAACGAAGTTTCTTTACGATTTCATAAAAAATGTTCTTATTTGAAAATTCTATTTTTTAAATAAATTATATTACATTGAAAAACCTCTAAAGTAAAATTTGAAAAAAATCATAAGGAATCTTTGGTGAAAATTTGTTTTCTCAGAAGACGTCAAAGCCTTTAGAAAAAAGATTAATTTTTATGATGTGTCAAAAGTTTGAAAAAAATATCAATATTTTTTTACTACGCCTTCCCTCAAATCTCTCAAACTAGTTGCTAAATATATTTTTAAACAATTAAATATAGATAATAGTTTAATAAAAAGACTCGGTTTTTATGTTTTTTATACTCAAATATTTCGAAAAATAGTATTTCCAAGAAAGTTTAATATAGAAACAGTTCAACTTTTAGAAAATAGTAATTAAATATCAAATAATTTTTCTTTGAACTCAAATGTCGTAGAAAGGTTCGAGCCATTTTAAAAAATATATTTAAGTTTTCCGATTTTTTATAAATTTCTAAGGAAGTTTGAAATGTCTCAGAAGACATTGAAGAAATTTTAAGAAATTTTAAAGAGATTAAAAATCCAATTAAAATACAATGAAAATTTAAAAGGTTAAAGTAACTCAAAGTGTTGGCAATTATCTAAAACATGTTATTCGGTAACAATAAATTTTCTAACCTTAAACTTTGAAATTAATAAAGTAAAAAAGAAATATAATTATATATAAATATGTTCTCAACTATAATTTTAAATGAGTTTGTATCAAAATGTAAATCGAAGAGAAATGGGAGAGAACCAATCTGAAATGGGATTTAATTTATAATATTTTAAGATTTCTCATAACTATGTGATAAACAGTTGTTTCTGCTAATGGTTCTAGCATGTACCTATTTTAGGATGAGGAAGAGTTTAGTAATAAAACAATCCTTTTCTTTGAACGGACTTGAATGTTGCTAACAGGTTTGCGAGAAGCATGGGCCTAGCTTATAAGATTTGTTGAGAGAAATAGGTAAATGCCACTCTGGTTGATCTTCCTTTTTTGAGTGCCTGCTTCTGGAATCTGTAGCATGTCTATGAATCATTTTCGCTTCCTCTGATATTTAATATAGGTTGTAGCATGTCTATTGGTTTCTCTGATATTTAGTATAACCTTTATTAGAAATGTTTAAGGGTGGCATAGACGATGCATGTCTTTTTCTTCTCTTTTTACCATTTATCATTGATGTATATGATTGTGACTTTTCACACTGATCTGAAGCCTGACAATATTCTTCTGATGTCTTCTGATCATGTAAAGGTTCTATGTAACATTTCCTACAACTTCAAAATTCTTGGGTTTTTGCCGTGTCATATTGATATAGAGGAAACTAGGATATTATATGCACTTCAGATATTTGCCTAATGAGGTGCTATGAAGTTGACTGATTTCAGCAGCATTGCATTTGAGAATCATGATCATGGGTCCATTATATCAACAAGGCAGTACGGAGGACCAGAGATAATGTCCTGTATGCTTGGATTTTTAAAATAAACAGTGAATTCTGCCTGAGATGTAGGTTGTCAATTTGAATAAAAGGTACACATTTTTTGCATTTAAATTGGGAGAAAACTAATATATGCATATATTGACCTTTTTGATAGCGTGGGAAATTCTTCCAAATCATAATTGACAGATCATTCCAAACATAGGTCGACGATGCCCAATTTTCTATTCCTTAATTTTATTCCGATGACACTGTTTGGTTTTATTGGTATGTGTTGATGTTGACCTAGTAGTTGTTGGTTATTTTTTGTTCACATCCCATGGTAGAAACTTGTTAGTATGCTTAAAGACCAATCTTCCTGTTGTATACCATACATTCTAATGTATTCTTGTTGTTCTCTCCTAGCTATGAGAACGTGCCTTAATATTACCTTCTGTTTTCATTTCATCTCCTTAATGCGTCATGTCCTCTACATGATGATTGAATTTGAGAATATACCCGATTGTTATTATTGAACCAATGACTTTATATTTGGACTATAGGGCATTGATTGAGGATTCGGCCGGAACCACGAGATTCCGACCATCTCGTATCGGTTCCGGCCATCACCGAGACGGGATTAGGTCAAAATCCCGTCTCGGTTAAACTGCGCGATAAAAAAAAATCAGCTGCGAATATGTTAATAAACAAAATGAAAATGAATTACGTAAAATCCAAAATTGAAAAGGCAAAATAAAACATCCTGTGCTTCAACATTGAAAAGCTAAAAAAATTTGCTTATAATAATCCACCGATTCGGGCATATGTAAATTAATTACCACTTGTACTTCAAGCTTTAGCAATCCTCTCAATTCGAGCAAAAAAATAATCCATCGATTCGCCTAATTCGAGCGCTGTTCGGCTTCAATTCGCGGCACTGAACAAGGAGGAGGAGCTCGGCTTCAATTAGCGTCACCGTTCCTCGAGTTAGCAGAGGAGCTCGGCTTCGGTTCTTCCAGTTCGCTAACATTCGATCGGATCGAAGGTGAAATTTCTGCCCTAGCTTGCTTTCGCTTTTTTTTCAATCGCGTCTGTATGTTTCTGTTTCGTGCTCGGCCTTTTCATTTTAACTCATCTGCTTAGTTCGAAACAAGTAAAGGACTTTGTTTTATTTGTTGGGCCTGTGTTTGAAAGCGTTGTGTTGTTTTATTTTTTTTATTTTTTTAACATAAACGGTAAATATAGGCATTGTTTTCATTTTTTGAAGCCTTGCCTTTTTCCTACTATATGTTGAACATTGTTTAATATTGAATATGAAAATGACCTTGAATATGTTGAACCGACTTAAACAAGTCGACTGACCTGAATATGTTGTACTGACTTGAATATTGGACTTGAATATGCTGATTTGAATATGGACTTGACTGTTGAACTTGAATATGTTGGACTGGAATATGGACTCAAACATTGGACTGTAATATTGGACTTCAAATGTTGAACTTGAACAATGAATTCTGACGACTTCGATGAATGTTATTAATGCATTTGTATTTTATTTTTGATTTGATTTGAAATATTAAATTGCTTAGCATTGACTTTGGAATGTTGTATCAATTTTTTTTAAGCCTTGCCTTTTTCCTACTATATGTTCAACATGGACATTGTTTGATATTGATATGCAAACGGCCTTGAACATGTTGAACTGACTTAAATAAGTCGACTGACCTGAATATGTTGTACTGACCTGAATATTGGACTTGAATATGCTGATTTGAATATGGACTTGAATGTTGAACTTGAATATGTTGGACTGGAATATGGACTTGAACATTGGACTGGAATATTGGACTCGAAATGTAGAACTTAAACAATGAATTCTGACGACTTCGATGAATGTTATTTATGCATTTGTATTTTATTTTTGATTTGATTTGGAATATTGTATCGTTTATTTATAATCGCAGGTACGTTGTGGCAAATCCAAATGAAATTGGTTGGAATTATGGTACTGCGATTGACGGCAATCTTCGAAAAACAAAATGTAACTTCTGCAATAAACTAATTAACGGCGGTGGTGTGACACGTTTGAAAGAACATCTGGCGGGAGTGGGAAACGATGTATCAGCATGTCTAATTGTCCCTAAAAAAGTTAAACAACTTGTTCGATCACATATCATTCAAAAGAGAAATGAACGAAGTAAAGAAAAACTAGACAAACGACGCTTAGAAGAGGAGTTAATTAGCAGACCTTACCAACTATCAGACAAAACTGAAGATGATGAAGAACTTCAACATGTCATGCTGCAAAACAGAGATGCATTTAGAGACGAAGAGCTACGCAGATCCCATACTGTTCGACGATCGAGTGGTGGTTCAAGTCAAACGTTGTACAGATCTAATACTGTTGGAAAATCTATCAGAGTAGATGATGATTTTAGAAAATGATGTTGCTGGACGAATCGACTCATACATGCAAAAACGAGGAGGTAGAACTCAACCTTCTATTAAATCTGCAATGAAAGGTATTAAAGATGCCAAAAAATATATAGGCGAGCAATTTCTAAGTTCTTTTTTTTAACCATATTCCGCATAACGTTACTAATAGTCCATATTATACGACAATGGTTGACGCGATTGTAGAATGCGGTCGTGGAATTGATCCACCAACTGCATATGAAATATCACACTCGTATCTTGAAATGGAAATAGAAGAAATTAGACAATATATTAAAACATTGCACAATTTCTGGGATGAATATGGTTGCACATTAATGTGTGATGGTTGAAGTACACAGAATCGTCGAAAAATAATAAATTTTCTCGTGTACTCTATCAATGGAACGGTATTTATTAAATATGTGGATGCCACGAATGAATTCTGAAATGGAGAATATATTTATGGATTAATGGATGATGTCGCTGAAACAATCGGTGAAAATAGAATAGTGCAAGTTGTTACAGTTAATGGAGCAAACTACAATGCTGCTGGTCAATTATTGATGCAGAAAAGAAGACATTTATATTGGACACCATGTGCGACACACTGCATTGGTTTAATTTTAGAAGATATTTCCAAAGAAACAGAGGTAACAACCGTTATCACAAATTGTCAGTTAATAACAACATTTATATACAATCATGGTTGGTTACTTTCCATTATGAGAAAAAGAAACCAACAATAAAGAATTGATTAGACCAGTAGTGTCACGATTTGCATCCCATTTCATCGCATTGGACTCTATTCATAAACATAAAGATGATCTGAGACGGATGATTGCTTCAAGAGAGTGGACATCAAGAGTTCCTAGACTCAATACTAAAGACAAAAGAACAACAAATATTGTCTCTACACTGATTTACAACAATGCCTTTTGGACTGGTGCTGCTTCCGTCATCCTTATTTTTGAGCTATTGGTGAAAGTTTTACGAATGGTAGATAGTGATGACAAAGCAGATATGTGATATCTTTATGAAGCAATGGATCGAGCAAAAGAATCGATTAGAAAAAATGTTGGTGGAAGGCAATGCCAAAAATGGTGGGATATAATAAGAAAAAGATGGGAAAGACAGTTACATCGACCTCTTCACGCCGCAGGTAATTTGTTTTATCTTATCGTCATAGAAATAATGAAATATATAACATTTCAATAATATTTTAAATCTTTCCTATATAGGTTATTTTCTTAATCCTATCATTCAATATGGGGATGCAACAAACGATGAAGAAGTATTAAACGGATTTAACAACGTCGTTGAAAGAATAATGCCAGACATTGTAAAACAAATTAAAATTGAAAAAGAGGTAAAACTAACATATATAATAGTTACATTAAACATTTAATGTTCAAGACATATTAAATATTTAACTTCACATCACAGGTAGAAAGATATTAGATTGAAAATTGGTGCATTTGGTTCTGCAAAAGCATATGCAGCCGTAAAGACATGTTTTCCCGCTCAATGGTGGTCCATAATTGGAAGAGAGGATGCTACAAATTTAACACGTTTAGCAATGCATATTTTAAGCCAAACAGTTTCATTTTCAAATTGCGAAAGAAACTGGAATACATTTTCAATGATTCATACAAAATTACGAAATAGAATAAAAATGAAAAATCTTGAAAAATTGGTATATGCGCATTACAGCATGAGACTAAGAGCGAAAAATTCAAGACGTCGCGACACTGAAAATCAGTTGATCGATCTAGACTATATATTCCATGAAGAGGATCCATTAGCAGAATGGACTACGGAAATTGAACCACTCTTGTTGGAAAACGACCTTTGGATGACCAATACATTGAATGATGCAGTCGCTGCTGTTGATGGCATACCTGCACGAGCAACAAAGAGTCAAAGCAATGAAAATAGTAGCAGCTCGTCAAATGATGATCATTGTAATACAGGTGGAAGTGGCGTTGGTTTAACAAGTAATT
The DNA here is from genome assembly GCA_030765085.1 of Allium cepa. Lineage (NCBI taxonomy): Eukaryota > Viridiplantae > Streptophyta > Magnoliopsida > Asparagales > Amaryllidaceae > Allium > Allium cepa. Next base: position 569,419,434 of record CM060937.1, on the reverse strand, counting down.
ATGGTATTGATTCTAGTGATGATGGTGAATTATATAGACCAACTCAAACATATTCAAGAAGAAGGGGTGCGGGCGGCAATCCTAACCGAAGAGATAGTAATTTAAATGTTGAATCCGGACATCAACATGATTATGAGAACCACAATCCATATACTTCAACTGATCCACCACTATATAGTTATTCTACTTCTGACTATACAGGTGGTAACTCATATAGTGATATCTCGTGTGATCAAAATAGTCAAGCTATATATACAACACAAAATGATGAACCATCGTCTTTTGGTAATATGATGGCGACATTTATGGGCCTAGGACAAATGCAATATGGTTTTCCATCATATTATACAACACAAGACGATGAAGAAAATTATGAAAACAATCCATATGTAGCTTCGAGAAATAGTTTCAGGATGTAGTAGTGTTGTATGTAACATTATTATTTTATTGTATGTTATATTTCTATATGGATTTGAATCGTTGATCCTTACATTTTCTTTAAAAATGAAAAAATCCAATATCAAGACCGAAATCGAAACTTAAACCGAAACAAGCGAAATGACCGAAACTGACTGAAACAAACAAAATTTCAAATGATCGAAACCGAGTTCTCGAACCTTGCTATAGAGTAAAACGTGGATGATATTGGAATTTTGACCATTATCAAATTTTATAAGTCCTAAGTAATATAGTTTTGACGAAGAGAATTGGTGTAAATAATAGAAACAATCGGGTAACGCTTAACAAAGTAAAATTGGATTTTACCGAAATCAAGTAAGTTATAAATTTGATCAAAATATGACACCACCTGCTAAGTAATGCATGAACGTTAATATTCAAACGGTTCGATATTTATCGCTGACCAAATTTACATCTAAAGAGCCGCACAACTGAATTGTTGAATCTCCCTGACCACATGGTTTAATTAATTTATAATTGTTATAAATTATTTAAATTAATTAATATTTATGAAATATTAGTTATAAAATTTTATTTTAATTTGGCGAACAAATATTATTGTGTATATTTATAATAGTTGTAAATATATTAATCGATATATGCTTTTAAATTGGGTTTAAATGCAAAATATTTTGTTCGGACTTTAAATGGGTTTGAAGTTCATATACGTGGCTGGTTGGTTCAGCTATAATGAAGCATAGGTGCGGTCATATAATGGTTAAAAATGTTAGGGTTGAATGGATAAGAGGAAAGAAAGAGAAAAATCGTAATGTGAATCTTGATACTAACCTCTCTTTGCATTTTTTCCTCTGTAGAAGCATCTTTACCCACTTTCTTTTCCTACTCTTTAAGCCTCCTATCCCTCTTACATCTGGCTGAATTCTTCATCCATCCTCTTTCATCGTACAAGTGATAGACCGTGGTCTGCTATTTGGGAGATAGCATCTTTAGAATTGGAATTTAATTCAGAAGTTTGTTTCAACGCTTCAAGGTGTGGTACTTTGGCATTTGATTAAAGGTACTTATCTGATTATGAATATATTATTATATCTAGATAATTTATATATCATATATTGTTTTATTATTTATGTGACGATTCTAATATGTCGGTATATCGTCGCATTCAAGATGGTTGTTTGTATGTTTGTATATTTTTTCCTTGACATATATATGCCATGATGCTTATGACTTAAGATTTAAAAACAATTGATGTTTTATTATTTAAATGAATTTAATATACATTATTTAAATAACATAAGCTTTATAATTTAAATACTAAACTTTATACTATACAAAATACGTTTTAAAATTACATAATAAAATATTTTTGTAATATATATAAATATTAATTAAATATTATTTAACTCAAATCACTTAAATAAATATTAAATAAATTATTGTATCATATAAAATAGAATTTAAATTTTATAAAATTATTTTTACACATGATAAACTCTCGAATGCAAATATATATATATATATATATATTAATATATATGTTGAAAGTTAAAATTTAATTTTAAATTACAAAATATATTTTGAAATATTCAAATGCTAATACATCATCTATTTTTTTTAAATATTAAAAACATAATTATAATTTAGAAACATAATTTATATATAATTTTATAATTTTTTCTTCAGTTTTCCAACAAAATAAATAATTGAATCTTATAATATGATTTAAATGTTTATCTACATAGTTATATATGTACATATATTTTATATACTCTATGTGTGTGTGTGTATATTACTTATCCAAAATAAAGTATAAATTTATATATATATATATATATATGCAATATTTTATATACACAAATTAAAGTATATAAACATATATTTGGACAATATATTAGCTAACATGTCTCCAGTGTAAATCCCAGCATTAATACGCGAGCATGTTATACCTTACACGGTTTGCTATGTTATACATGCATACACATATATATGTATATGATACAAGTGCGTATATATATAATATAATATTAATACATAATTATTTCATAAATTTTAATAAAATAGCGATTTTATTTAAAAGAAATATAAAAATGTCTAAATGAATTAGATTTCATAAGCCAATAAAGATCCAAAATGGTAAAAAAAAATTGAAATTAATCCATTTCTTCCACTACAGGCCGCTCCAGTTCCAACAAAACCAAACACCACTTTTGTTTTTTGAAAACTTAAAATGTTTTAGAGCACTTAATTAAATGAAAACAAGAGAGCAATATTTTTTAAATGAATGCATGATTTTCGTCTGTTGAAAAAAAGGTATTTATAAATTAGAAAGTTTTTGCTAATGTGTGTGTATATGTATCAATGTTTTGAAAAACCTGCCTCCATATTCGCCTCAAGGAGCGTCTCAAGGCAAGGGGAGATAAAACTCTTGGACTCTTTCTTAAAAAAGCGTTTTTATCTTCGAGGCTTACTCTTTAGCAACTTAAAGAGTACAAAATGTACAAAACATACGCCTCGCACACCTCAAACCACTAAGGCATGCTACTTAAGAATTTATTTTACCTCCAATTGAAGATATTTGCACTAGTAGAAGTTATAAAACTTCGTTACCTGATAGCAAGCAATTTTTTTAAGAAAATGAAAGTGTTTTTATTACTTTTTCAATATCAACATGATTAAGTAACATCGTTTTTTAAAGCAACGATAGAGAGCTACATAATGAATTTTCTCAAATGCTATTAAATAAAAAATTTAAATTGTCATCACCGAACCTTCGAATAAATTACGCATCTTGATTTAAATTGGTAGAATGAAAAATGAATAAAATAATAATTTGCATGATTTTTTTACTATGATAGAGATCTATTCCACTATAATCGACCAAATATCGTTATCAAAAATCCAAATTTTTTTTGAAGACAAATAATGGAAGAAAAAATAAAACACATACCATTGTGGAGCTGAAAACTGAACGCGAATTCTTCTAACATACTAATAAGAATTAAATCCAGTGCTTAAATTTTACTTATTTATTGTTTTAATTATTTATGCTTTATGAATGAATAATAAAAATTGATTAGGACCGAACTCTTTAAGCTAGGTGCCTATGTTATTTATTTATAGTTTTATACAATTAATTGTTAACCTCTATTTATTTATCAAAATTAACTATAATAAAACAATAATAACTTATGCCTCCATGTTTAATTGAAAAATATACGCCTCAACCTTTTGAGGCTTACACCTCACGAGCAAAAGAACGCCTCTTGTATGCTTTCACGTCTTGAAACTTTCACGTTTTAAAACTTATATGTGTATGTATGTATATGTATATTACTTGAACAACAACAAGAAGTTAGATTTGTTAAAGGTCAAAATTATTCTACGAGGCATTTACACAATGTTGCAGTTGGGTTCAGGAAATTTTGATGATTCAACTTATAGGTGTGAGATGTTTTTGTTGCTAATAGATTATGCTTAAAGATTGAATTTATTTGGACACACTATACATGAATATCATTAATTTAACAAATTCAACTTATAGATGTGAGATATTTTGCACGTTCTGTAGAAAATTTGAATTCTCTTGGAAAAGTAACGACATTCTATGAGAAGAGTTGAACTCCTTTCTGAAAAATTAGAACTCTTTTGACAAATTGAACTTTCCATTGTATTGTGAGTTTTAAATCCTTCAAACTTTTATCAATTTTATCTATGATGTGTGAATCTGCAACCACCGAAAATGGAAGGTTACCGAAACACACACACCAAACGTGTAGTATTGCGTAAGTGTGAACAAATATAGTACAAGAACACAAATGATAATAAAGTAAATTTGTCTTCATAAATGACCGGGGTAATATCGAGTTGTACAGTTTCGTTTCTGTAATTTGAGCTACGCCTGATCCGAGTTATTCGGAAGTTCACTTTTTTGTTTTATTTATTTTTAAAGCTCATTATGTAATTTTAGCTTAATCAAGATGTCAATTCCAGAGGTAAGTTTTTTACTGGAAAAAGAACAATGATCCGACATAAGCTGGAATTAAAATTTACATTTTTGCAACTGAACATGCGAATGGTGATACCAGCATCTTACTACATTTTAAAAGGGTCAATTGGTACTACTGCGACAGCTGCAAAGGTGAAATTATCATCATAGCCCCAAATGGCAAAATTTCAGTGAATAATTCTGTACAAAATATCAAGTCGTCACCTGATAAATTGCTAAGCTCAGTAACGTGAGCTTGTGACCAAGTGAAGGAATGTTGGGTCATGTTGTTGGATTTGGGTACGTATAGGAGTCTATCTCCTCTGAATTGATGCTTATGTATAGACACCGATGATAATTTACAGTTGTACTTCACCCTGAATAGCATGCCCTAACACTAAAAAGGCTTACTTTTGATGATGCCTATGTTTATATTGCTGCTGAACTAGCAAAGTAGCCACATTCGTGAACAAGGTATTAGTTATCAGAATCATGCATCAGTTTCCTGTTTTAACTGGTTTTTTTTATATGCGAGTGCTGCTTTTTTTCTGTTGGGTTGCGTTTGTATGAGAAATTTGCATTGCGGGTTATTGTGCATGTGTAAAAGAAGAAATTTATGAAGAGTTTGTGGGAAAAGATGGTTAGTTGAAGAACTTTTTTGGAGGTAGAATTTACATCTTACCACTATTAATGTTAAAAATAATTTTGGCGTATTATCCTTATATTTAGTTGATTATTTATATTTCATCGATTTGTTGAACATCCATCACTATCATGACTTTTGAAACATTAAAGTTTTTCTAATTCCATTTAAAACTTTTTCGCATTTGGTCGGTTTGATATTTCTATTATCTTAGATTCTACAATGAAATTTCTAATTAATCCACGTTCTACGATAAAGTTTCTTCTGTATTAGATCCAGGGACATTTAGCTATGTTGGAGAGAGTTTTGAACTAGTACCTGTGCCTATGGTTACAAGGTATGCATCTTAAGGAGGTTATAAAACATAGTTTACAATTGTTCTTCCTTTGACTCAACACACGACTTTATAAATTCTATGATCACATAGTTGATTGATGTGAAAATGTGAGGCATGGATTCAAAGAAGTTTTTTTTATATTCATTTTATATTTTATTATTATTTATGACATATGACTGATGAAGAAAAGAGAACACAAACTCAAACTTGTTAGAAAGAAGAGCTAAGCTTGAATGTTTAGGTAATTTAGTTTTGTGAAAATTGGAAATATGCAAGAGCAGTTGAACAAATGAATGTACAATTTTTGAATTTTGAAAGAAAGGCTTGTATACAGTTTGAAAGTTTTACAGAATGATAAATTTGAATCTTTTAAGGTCAAATTTATTTCCCAACCAAATGATATGCTACATTGCAGTTTGGGTTCTGCAAACTTTGATGTGTCAGCGTATAGGTATGAGATTATTTGCTTGCATATAGGTGTGAGATGATTTGTTTGCTTGCTGATTATGCTTACGGATTTCATATGCATGTGTAATGTTTAACACGAATCAGCATCCCACTGGCTTGGCCAATGATCAAACAGTTAAAACTTACAGAGAATCACAAACACGCACGCTGGCCAAATTACCCTTGCGAACACAGAGAAAGAGCAAAATAGTATCAGAGCCAGGTTTCGATCCTGGGACCTGTGGGTTATGGGCCCACCACGCTTCCGCTGCGCCACTCTGATTGACAACGAAATGTAAGAATTGCATTCTTTAGAATAATATGTAAACTTCTTCTAAATTCTATCCCAAAGCAGATCATCTTGTACTATACAGTGTAGAAGATATTTCTTCCACAAATTCACTAAATTGTATTATATATATATTAATTGTATGCCTCCTCATATCTTTACCTACAGCCAAATCAGTCCGAGTTTGATATGTTAATATATCTCCTCCATATGCCGACATAAAGTACTTTCAGACTTAAAAACAAAATCGGGTTTTCAAAGTAAAGTTGTTTTAAAAGTGTTCAGAAAATGCTTATAAATATTTTAAGTTCTTAAAGACTTATGTGTGTCATTATAATGATTGTTTACACTGATTTAAGATACACAGATAAACAGTATAAGATGGTCAAGTAAATATTTTTAGTATATCTTTTCTCATTTGTATCTCCAAAATCAACCTAGTATTGCCAGTGGAACTACAAATTCTTAGCATGATATGTTAGGAATATAACTATTTTTAAGCATTGTTACCCTCAAAATCACTATAAGCTTTTTAATGTGTTTTTTTGATGCCTTTTTTTGTTATCGTATCCAGTGTCACCAAGTGTACATTTATTGTTGTATTTCTAATGTCGATCCCATTAATATGCTTGCATAAGCAATGCCTGCCTGGTTATACTAGAGAAAGGATTTTATTGTGATATATTGTTTACCTACGTTAGCAAGTGAATGAGATTATCCGCTAAATCATTTTTCTGATATATTAAATCCCATTTAGTTGATTCCTTATGTTTCACTTTTTACAAGTCCACCCTTTTGTAGAACATGCATCGTTTCAGATTTGCATGCTTCATTTTGTAGTAAATGTATCACTTTTGTCAATTTACGGCACGGTTTACTTCGCTTTGTTGGTTTATTATTTTTGCATGTACAGTGTTATTCTTTAATCACATAGACATCGACTGTAAATGCTTAGAAGCTACACATGGAGCGTTATGTGGAATTACACTAGTAAGCCAAATTTTCTTACCCACAAAAATGGGCCTGTGTTAGGACTTATGTACAACCACTAGATCCATGAGACAAATGAAATAATGAATCAGAATTGTGAATGCCGATTTAGTACTTTGATGCAGTTGATTTATTATAATACCTATGTGTTATATTATATAAGTTTTGTTTCTTTGGCCTTTGTTAACGGGTTCCTTACTTATTCTCTCATTGATGTATTTTCTACAAACTCGTCTGTTTTGTTATCTACCTCTGTTTATTCATACGAATGGATAATGATAGCCGGTTAAAAGTTCAATTTGGCGTTGTTATTGTAATCTGTCACTGGGTTGCAGCTTAAAATATAACGTTTCTGAATAACACAAAGCTAAGAAAACTGGAAAAGTATATCATCAAAATAACAAATGATTAAGTCTTCAAACGTTGATAAAGCTATATGAATCTTATGTCAATATGCTTTTTTTAACTATTCATGAAGATGGATGAACTTCTTGCCACCCATGATTCATTGATTTATAAATTGATTTGTTAGGTTGTTGTTAGTTGATTTATTTATGCAATAGCTTTATTTTAAATAGCTTTGGATTGAAAATTTGTAATTGCTCATTTTAACCAACTTTTTCAAACCTCAGATAACTTTTTTTTAAAGATTAAAAGGGTAGCATGATTTAATTTTAATACGTTATTAGATGGTAGATAATATGACAAAAAAAGAAGACGATAGGAAACAGATGAGAAATAGAAACCGGTGCTTATAATAGAAGGGTAAAACAACATCAAGTTGCAATATCTACTGTTAGAATTTTGACGACATTATATGAAGAATTGAAGAGGTTGGAAGTAGCTTGATAACGGTGAAAAACGCTTCACAAATCGAAGCTACGATAAGGAAGATATGACGAAGAAGATGGAGTATTGCTAGAGCAACATTTGACCGACGTGTGTCAAGATGTCTCAAAGTGACAGACGTCTGAGCTCGGGATTTTGTAACCCGAGATTGTGATAGACGTCTGTCATCTTGTGACAAATGTCTGAGAGCAGGGAAACTTATTTTTTGAATCTTCTTACGGACACTTGTCATCTTAGGACATACGTCTGAGCCGACGTGTGCTTCATATCTTGTCTGTGCCTATTGGAATGATTTGCGAAGGCTTCAAAGGGCATTTTGGGAATTTGCTAGGTTTTATACTCTCCTATATAAGCTATTTTTAGGATTCAAAGAAAATAGACTAAGGGTATTATGCACCATTAGTTAGGTTTTAACAAAACCTAATGTTCTTCAATTTTTTCCTCTACAAATCTATCCTGTAACAACCCGTAAATTTAACTGCTTTTAACATCGTTATTAATTGAAATTTTGTGGAATATTTTAAACGATAAAATTTTGAAATATAAATTTGATATTTGGAACGCGTCTAGTTAAACATAACAACTGGTAAATTTTCGTCCGAAAATATGAAGTTTATTTTCGCGCGTAAATTAATTTCAATCTAATCAGTTAAAAATCGATGAAAATAAAACATTATCAAAACCTGAATATTTTTACATAGAAAAATTCTAAATCATCTTCTGAGCAAGACGTCATTTTTCGTTTTTCCAAATTCGGACTTCTTTAGCTCCGTCGATCTTATTTTTCTACGTTTTTACTGCATTTTCCGCTAGTAGAAAATTCGAATTTTTATAATTCAATCATACCGCTGATATCTGTACACCGTTTTGACCGTCCCGTCATGCTGATCTCTACGGTATATTTATTTCTATATTTTGAGGTCCGGTACGCGACGTAGACGATAAAAATGTGTGTCGAACCAATATCGAAATTTGACCTTTTGAATTCTTTGTCCATTCAACTTGACCTCGTACAACTTAACAGACATTTTCTTTATTGCTACTGAATTGGCGTGCGTGACTTTCAATATTCAACCGGTTCCCAATACAGCTGGTTCGTTCTAGATGTCACTTTATTTTCTTTGGTTTCGTTTTGAATAGAATAAAATATATAGGATGTTACTGTTTATTTCTTTCACTTATAAAACTTATCTCCACCTGCTCCTTCTCTTTTCTCTTCATTTTTCTTCTTTCTACAACTCAATTGCTTGTTGCTCGCTTCCCCGCAAACGACCAAGCTCGACCCTTTCCCACTCCAACCTGCCATCATCCCTCACCATGGCCCACTGACTTGAAATTCCAGCAGCAGCATCACCACGCACACAATGCGATAGCTCGCCCAAGCCATGGCCACCTCTTCCACCCAAAACCGAGCCGCACCCAGCACTCGCTGGCCACCACCTCGTCTCGTATCCCCAGACACCACGCCACGAATTCTTCCTCCATGACCTCCTAGCCGAGACCTCTTCCCTTCACTCTTCCTCCTCCCATCGAGACAACTAGCACAACCCCTCTGATTCCGTGCACCCAAAGCCTCGTCACTTCCTTTTCCACCACTACACCTGTCCGCCTCCATCAAAGTCTTGCATACAACCACTCAGTCACCTTCCCATGCGGCAACAACGTCTCACCACCTAGCTCTCCACTAGATGTCGTACGATAGCAGCGCCCTCATCCTCTTGTAGCCGCATCTTTTCTCCTCCTCTTAAAAAATATATATTTGAAGAACATGTTTTCGTGTGTATATACACGTTGTTGTTTGAGCCTACACATCTTCATCTTGCCGACCCTACCTGCTCAGACCCGCCACCGACTCACCTAGCCTCATCACCAAAGTCTTCCACTTCCCGACCAAACTAGTTGCTACGTCACCTCTCTCGGCCTTTTTAGCCTTGCTGTTCTTGTATTGGGTAGGTGTATGTTATATATATATTACTGATTAGTATAGTATTCCTATTTGTTTTTTTCGTGATATGTTTTGATAAGTTTTGATAACTAATAAAGTAAAATTTTATTGATTTAAAAAAATTGTAAGTTGTTTATAATATACATAATTATATAGGTCGTATATGTAAGGGTTTATACGAGTTTTATAAATTAAGTTGTCTATATATAAAGCTGTTTATAATTTATATACAATGAATATGAATGTGGCAATATATACATTAGCTATGGTACTTTCACCATGGCTAGCTGCGTGCGTAATTCTCTGTAGAGATTTGTATAGAGTTATAGGTTATGTTATTTACAAAAGTATATGGGTTTATTTGGTTTATTTTTATACTTAGTGTACATTTTTGAAAAGGTTACAGTTTGTATACATGTGTTTATAAAAGTCTATTGTATTGTTACTTATATTTGGTCCGTTTGTTTATATAATTTTTTTTATGTTTATAAGTTTACACGTTTGGTTCTGGTTATTATAAATTAAATTTTTATAAATTGCGTCTATCACTTTTGATACCGTATAGTTACTAGTGTACTTTTGCTTCCGGGCAGTGTGTATATATCATTACTGTATAGCTATATCAAACAGTTATATATTGGTTAATATATATAGGTATATTTATGGTGTGTTCCTAAGTATGTATATTAGTTTGGTATTATATGTTAGTGATATATATATATACATATACGTTTATACAAGATTTACCTGTTGAAGTTTTTATATATATATATATATATATATATATATATATATTTACAAAGTTTATAAAAATGAATTTTGTTACTGATTTGATTGTTGTCCTATATTTATATGTTTCAGTTTTAGTGTATATGTGTTTTAGTGCAACCAATGATTTTTGAAAATTTTATATATTTAATATAAAAATGTGTTTGAATTTAAAATATGACTTTATATATATATAGTTATATGTGTTCACTTATACCAATTTTCTTCATTGATCTCGTTCTGATGTGTTCTATCGATTTCTGTTATCAGCTTTGATCGTTGTATTCGTGCCGATTTGCTTTGCTTGGATTTGTAACTCAATTTCTATGTTTCGTATCAGTGTGTGTATCCGTGTCATCTTCTTGTGCATCTCTACCCTCGAAAGGTGAGCAATCAGTCACGATTAATGTTCTTTTATTTATTAAATTTGATTTCAATTGAAACGGCAATTGAAATATGTTGCTGTTAGTTATTTACACTATTATATATGTTATTACCTGTATCAGTTCACCTGTGACATCTGACACCATTATCTGTTACTTATACGATGATAATTCAGTTTGGTTGACAATTGATTGATTGAGTTTACATTAGACGTTAAATTGTTAATATTGAGGTGATAAATAATATGCAATGAAATTTGTTGTAGGATCGTTAATAATTTTAAATTCGAAATATGTCTTGAATTGGATTTGTTAAATTCGTATAATATGACCCCTTTAACTTTAAATTAATTGACACGTAGGATTTGGTTAATTACACCTTGAACCATTGAATGTATGTTGTTTAAATTGATGATGTATGAAATTGTAAATAGATGACAAGTGAAGAACCGTAATGTAATAATCTTTAATCTGCATGAAATGATAGTGTAGATTCTAGAAATAATTATATTAATTTGCAAAAACAACAATGTAAATTAATACGATTATTTCGAGATTATTTGAATTGATTATTGGATTGTTATTGATGTTTGTTATTGCTTGTTTATTTACTTTGACACCTTCCCAGTTATCACACTGCAAGTTCTCTTTGCTATGCTTTGAATTTTGAATTGAAATGGAATCAGGTTGAAATGATAAATACCCAAATGAATTTGACTTAGGATAGAGAATTAAATAAACCTGATTGGTCAATAATTTGATTTAAAATAAAATAAAGATTTTATTTGAATAAATAATAAGGTTTTGAAATGAAGTTGGAATTTGAAATTTTAATAAAGGAAAATGTTAATATTTAAAAATCTGAAACAAAATATTAACGTAGTAGTTGATGAAAGAACGTTGTTTTAAATTTAAGTAATAATTGAGTTTTGAAATATGTTAATAATTAAGTTCGAAATTATTTAATAATTAAATAAGATTGAATTATTTAATAATTAAATGAAATGGAATTCTTGATAAGTGAAATTGAACTTCTTTAATAAGGAAAACTAAACTTCTTTAATAAGGGAAATTGAACTTCTTGGATATGTGAAATTTAGTTATTTATTAATTGAGTTTTGAAATTTGTAACTAAGTAAATAAATAAGTGAAATTGGATTTCTTTAACAAGAAATAAAATGGGATTTATTGGAATAAATATAAGCTTGTAATTTAAAGAACTTGATTGACGAATCTAATTGAATTCAATTTGTAAGCTTTGATGTAATGCGGTTGAACTTGAGTAATTGATTTAATAAATTGAAAATTTAATAGGAATTGTTTTGAATGATAAATTAACTTAACGAATATTGAATGAAATCGATAGATGAGTTTTAATTGATTTGAACGTTAAATTAAATTTATTTAAATGATTACGAAATGAAACTTATATACAAGTTTAAATGAATATTTGAATTGTTTTATTCAAATTTTGAAATTGAATTATAGATTTTTGATATGGAAATTTGGAAGTTATGAAACGTAAACTTTGGAAATTGTTTAGAAAGACAAATGAAATGGTGGTTTAAAAATTCTAATTGAAATCGAATTTGATTTAGTTTTGAAATTTATTAAACGACCAATCGATGTAATAATTACGAAAGTTATTAAAGAGACCGGAATCGGTTATGGACATACTCTCTATCTAAACCGAAAACCACTTTAATAGCTATACGCGGAGCATGATCCAGAATGAAGTGGTTGGAAGATGTACGTGATGACTGAAGAAAGAGAATGATTATGGATAGCCTTGACACTTGTGTCAAATTGGAAATGACTAAAACAGGAGCCGTGCCGGGCCAAATGAGGTTAGCCACCTCGAGCAGACGCACTTCTTCGTAAACTACTCATTACCTGTTATTGATTGGTGCACCCTCGAAATTTTGGGAGTGTTGTTTCGTGGTGTTGCGATCGTTGCGGCGATGCGTTTTCACCAGTTCGGATCAGGCAAATGGTAGTTTCACTGCCTTGGGTATTGCCTCATGTGCCTTGTCATGCTTGTATCCCTATATACGCGACCACTACGAATTTATTTTGTGTTGTACCTATGGAGTACTCCCTGATATCCTACTAGTTTACGGTGGAGATTATAGTGCTGTATAGTCCATGACACTTATATAAAACGTGTTAAGGGGGATAATGGTAACGCCTTAACACTATTTTGATACTTTATTTTACTGATAGGCATTATCTATCTAGCGTATATTACTACACAGTAGATAGTTTAACGGATCCTTAGGAGATGGATATTCCGACATCCTTTAAGTTATATTGTATTTCAGTTGTTATTTCACATGAGTTGGATTTATTGATATAAGAATGTTAATCCTGACTCGAGTGTTTTGTGTTTTGCTTTACGCTCGGGTCAGATTAAGTGTACCAGTATTCGAGACTCGCCTTTGGAGTTGGAGCTGCGCTTGGAGGTCCGACTATCTATCCAGCTTTCAGAGATTCAGTTGATTCTGTGATATATTGTGATTCTTGTATTTGACTATTGTATTTAAGACTTCTGTTGTATCTTATTTAACTCTGTTATATATATAGTAGCTTCATGAACTACTATCTTTTGTTTCCGCTGCATTTATTACTCTGTATCTGTGATTTTTGATTATTTATTTACTATATATGTTCAGTTTTTCCAACTATAAATTAACAATTCGGAATTTTGAATTATTCAAGTCCGACATGTGCGGATGCGAATAGTCCAAAATAGCGAGTTGTTACATATCCTATTTGAATATTAATCATTATAATCAATCTTTTGTACTATTCTCATTGGTGGTAATAAAGCCTCTTTCCACAAAGTGGATGTACGCTAACAAGACGTTAGTGTAACAACTATAAATCGGTGTGTGATTTATTTTATCGTTATTGCTTTGTTTCTTTATTGCTTGTTTGGTGATTGTGATTGTTTTTGGATTGGATTGAAATTTGAATTGAGATACTGATTGATTGTTTTTTTACTTCTTACCACAATCTCGCTTTCCTCTATGTTTTGGGGTTTTGATTTGAGTGATCTTGAGTTAGAATTTCTACAACATTTGGTATCGGAGCTTTGGAGTTAGTAGGGGTTGTAGAAATGCCAGAATCGGATAATACATCGGGTAGTCCATAAATGGTTTGTCTAAGTGGTGTAGCGCTGTATGTACGTGGATCGTACGTAGCTTCAGGATCACAATTGGTTATAAACAAGTGGAATGACAATAATGATTTTGAAAAATGACAATGGAAGATGAAAGTAGTTCTTAAGCGGAATCGAGTGCATCAGGTAGTGTTTGATACATATTTGCTGCCGGCGGACATATCGGATGTTGAGAGAGAGGAAATGGAAGACTGAGCATTCACTGTACTTCAACTTGCAATGGGGGAGAATGTTATCTCCGAAATTAGCTGTGAGACTACTGCTAAGGGAATATGGGACAAATTAGAGGAGTTGTATATAAAGAAGTCACTAACTAATTGTTTGATCTTATTGCGAACATTCTTCACCTATAAGATGGAGGGTCCTTTGCTAAAGGCGTACTTGAATCTCTTTGCTGATTTGCTAATGAAGAAGGCGGTAGATTTGAATATTGAGGAAGAACAAAAGGCAATGATATTGTTGTGTTCATTGCCGGACCGTTATATGATTTTCTCAAATAGTTTGATCTATGGCTGGGATACATTGACTCTTGATGATGTCAAAATGGGTCTTCTTAGAAAGGAGTTGAGCGATCAAATGAAGGAGTTAAGTGATAGAAGTAGTAGTGCTAGTAGTGGTCACAGTTTGTTTGTGGAAAAGGAGAGGTATGGGAAGAAAATGAATCGAGGGCGTTCTAAATCAAGAAAGCCCAAATGAAGAGGAAAGTCGAAGGGGAGAAATGACAAGTGCTTTATTTGTAAGGAACATGATCATTGGAACAATGAGCGTCCGGACAAGGAGAAGATAAATAAGGAAGTAGCATCTTCATCCATGGTGGTGGAGAGTGGAGTTGATGAGGGAGACGTAGATGTTTTGACGACGATAGCATCAGATGTTTTGGGTAGCGAATGAGTGCTCGATTCGGGGCATCTTATCATATGACGCCGAATAGGAGTTGCGACAAAGAATGAAATTCAATTGTTATGGGTAATGGTATTATTTGAAAGTCGAAGGGCATTGGTTTCATGCAAATTCGGATGTTTAACGGAGAGGTTCATACTCTCACTAACGTACGCTATGTTTTGAGACTTCGGAAGTCTCTTTGTCTTTTTTGGGCAGCTGGATTCTTTAAAATGTAGGATCACTATTGAGGGTGATAGCTTGCAGATTTCGAAGGATGCGCTTGTGGTGACAAAGGTGCTAGGACTCGTGGAGTTTATTTGCTTCAAGGAGTGACTAAACACAATTTTAGAATCATTAATCATTTTTTATTAAAGATAATTTAAAGTAATTAATCATTTTAACTAATGATTTTGAAATTTATTAATCAATTTAATTAATAATGTTTAAAATTGGTTTATCTTTTGATTTAAATGAGATTGGATTTAATTAATCTTTTTAACTAATGATTATTTGAATTTAATTAATTATTTTAATTAATGATATTTGAAATTAATAATAATTTCGATTAATGATATTTAAAAGTAATCAATCATTTTAATTAATGATATTTGATTTTAATAAATCATCCTTATTTTTGATATTTGAATGTAATTAATCATTTTAATTAATGATTTTTGAAATTTATTAATCTATTTGATGAATGAGATTTGAATTTAATTAAGTCATAATAATTAACGATTTGAACTTTAATTAATCATTTTAATAAATGATTTCTTTAAATTTAATTAATTGTTTTAACTAATGATTTTTGAAGTTTAGTTAATCATTTAATTATTAATGGTTTATACTTAATCAATCATTTTAACAAATAATGTTTTAATTTATAATTTTATCTAATGATGTTTGAACTTAATTAATCCGATTAATTAACAATTACTGGAAATTAATTAATTTTTTTAATTAATGACATTCAAAAATTATTTAATAATTTTAATTGATGATGGTTGAAATTAATCTTTCATTCTAATTAATGATCCTTTGGGTTTAATAAACCATTTTAATTAATGATATTTAAAGTTAATAAATTGATTTAATAAAAAGCGATTAAAGTAAATTAACTAATATAATAGAATTTTTTCAAGTTAATTAACTTATTTAGTGTTTTTAAAGTCAATAAACTTATTTAATAAACATTTTAAAGCTAATTTATCGATGATATAAAAGTGTTTGGTAATAATTAACTATTTTATTAGAGATAATGGATTTTTTATTTAAAAGAGATTACAAATGTGACTGATTATCTATAGGGATAATTAATATTGTTTTAAATCTAAAGGTATTTATATTTTTTTATTATATTTTGGGATAATGAATATTGTTTTAAAAATAATGGTTTATATATGAAAAAATTTCCTTTAAAAGGAATTATTTATAATAAAGCTAAGTGTAAATTGTTTGGGGTTTATTGTGAATAATGTTTTAATGACATTTGTTTTTGACCCTTGTTTAATAAACTTAGTATTATAAAACTTTTCTTTTGAAAGAACCCTTTAAAAGGTATTTCTAAAAATGTTTTACCAATATTGTAATATGGAAATCAAGTATAAGTTTAGTTTTTTGAAAAGTTCGATTCGGTTATGTAAAAGTAATTCCGTAAACGATATCGCTTATATAGAAAGGATCCAATCATAGTTTTAACGCTAATCATTAAGGCTTGGACTTGTTTCTATCTTAAAGGTTAAAAATATCGTCAAGGCAATGCCTAAAGGTAACACTACCTCAAGTTGACTGGCTTCATTTTCAATCGAGGGATAGCACTTGTTTGGAATCAACGAGTAGTGTTGGATATATGATATTTAGTTTCCATATACGATCATTTTAATTATCCCCAATAGTTGATTTATTAATTATCGGATTCAGCTTTCTTCATGGTGTATCGTCACCTTAAAAACGATTTGCTGCCTTAAGCTTTGTTATCCTTTGTTGGAAATGACTAAATCAAAGCTCGTGTTTTTGGAGGCCAAAAACGTGGGGTTGCTTCCATTAGGGTATTTTCACATCCTATCTAGATTTTAGTGTATCGTCACCTTAACATGGTTAAGATTTGGATGTGAAATATTTGGATTCTCGGTAAGGTTTGGCGGGGTCCGGCTTGGAGTTCGCAGGGATTTCAAATATTTTTCTGGAGGTATACTTCTTTTAAGAAGGATGTACCCTATTAGTCATTTGTAGGGAATCTTCCTTTCCTTATTTGATTTGAACTTTTGAACCTGTTTTTCTTTAATTGCAACGGGAAGAGTCAACCCTCTTCGCAGTGTTTAATTATTGGTCTTTATCTATTCTATCAAGTTTGGAATATTACCTTATTTTTTCCATTCAATCAACATTAGATTTTGCTTGATTATTTCCATTCTTTCAAGTTTGGTTTTTAATACTATTTATGCCCATTCTTATTTGGATTTTTTTTCTTGATGTTTTTCTATACTCTTGCCTTTATGGATGTTATTCTTATGAGGTATAAAACCATTTCACGTTAGCGGTGTAGACCCATGGAAATTTAATATGTTTCCCATTATTTGAGTTATCTCACGCCGGTATTTTCAGACTGATTCGAGTGTTATTTTACTATAATATTTCGATCAGACCGGTTATTTTTTCTAGGTTGTCTTTCGTGTTATGGAGATCTTAGAGAAGAGCTGTAGGATCACCTATCGTATTGTTTTATTTTCCATTGTATTATATTATATCCATGTCAACAATTATAAGGTCAGGATTTTATAACTATTCAACTGATAAGGTTTGTTTTTAACTCTAATGTACTCTGTATTTAGAGTGGCGGTTGTATTGCCCTCATTATATTATGGTTGTCGGTTTCACTGTGAGATTCTATTTTTTTGTTCTATGTTCTTTTCTTTTTATTTACCCTAATAATCTGCCCTTTTGTCGAATGGATTCTTGACAATTGAACACATTGGTGGTATTCGATGTCAACTTTTGATGGTCAAAATGGCTGGTCGTTACATCATATATGTACATAACATCACACAAAAGCAACCATGTGCATGTACAATAAAAAAGTATACCCTGCACTAATCATTCAGTTATGAACCATGTCATATATGAATTCAAGTTAAGTATACTTTATATTTATAATCAGTCGTGAACCATGTCAGGCAATCATTTCTCATCCATTCAATTATTACCCAATCTCTTGTTTTAGTCTTTCATCGTTAAGTTATCATTAACTTATTTTGTGATTACCTCCCTAGGCATATCTATCACTAAATCATCTTTTCTCGAACAATGTCATCTGATGAAATGGCCACTCATTCCACCAATGGGAGCCACCCTGACTGTCCTAAGAGGTTGAATGTAAGCATCTTTAATATATTCTGACAAGCGTCCTTACTAAGCGTGAATAACCCCTCTTAGTCCCTGAACCGCTATCGTTTACATTCTGATTTATTCATTTTAGTTGTAACACCATGCTGATGTTTTGGCTTCCTGCCTTAACTCCTCTTTAGAGTTTATAAATCTATTAAGATTAAACATTATCGTGACACCCTGCCATATACCGTAGGACTTTAGACTAATAATCAAGGCACCCTACATATTTATTCAATTTGGTTACGATTCATTTCCAATGTAAATATTTCAATTCAATCATATAAACTACACTATGATTAATATATTCATCACGTTAAACTATATTCATTTTAATTTTATTGTCAAAATGATAGCCTAGGGTCTTTCACTATATCCAATTCATGTAAATCATCAATTAGAATCATCAAATTAGTTTTTAATTCATATTTCAATTACTAAATAAATCTATAAAGAAAATTTAACTCATATATAACAACTTAACCATTTTATAGATAACCTCACTCACTTAATTCGTTGCTTTGATAGATTTTTTACAGAACTTCCAAATTTCTTCTTTTATTTTAACTTGATTTAGCACCCATCTCCTTCTATTTGATTTGCTAAGGTTTGGATTTGATTCCCTTCTCTTTTCTATTTGTTTTGCAATTTTATTTAGAGGTTTTGTTTTAGAATTGAAGAAAAAGAAAATGAACAAGTTATGGATTGTAGTTGAGTGTGGGTTATAGAATGAGGAGGAATGAAGAATGGGGTGAATGAAGGTCACAAACTTCTTTTATACATCCACAAATCCAAAAATTCTGCCTTGGCCCACTTGGACCAACCTATTTCGCCTCAAAACGCATGATACGATAAAAAATCCTTATCTTCTTTATTTGGTGTCCATTTTTGATATTTTTATATCAGTTTGGGTTAGAAAAATCCAATTGATGCAATGGACGATCCAAATTTATCAAATTCCTTCATTTGTAAAAATTCAGTTTTTTCAGTTTTATGTAAAGTTACCAAAATATCTTTTTAATTAATTATTTGCGTTTATTAAAAATATGGGATGTTATAGTTATTATCGGAAAATCCAACCTCTTCCATTCACATGGTGGCATTAGCTCCTTGAAAGAATCCAGACAAAGATGAGGTGGGCTATTTTTGTAATTCCTTCTACATTGGACGGTGCCTCTTCCTAGAACATAGAGCGACCCTAAACTATTCTTGTCTACTTCTCTTGCATGGGCTAACGTTTTATTGAAGCGACTGACATAGGAGAAGAGTGACTCATTCAACCTTGTCTTATGTTGCATAACTCGTTTGCCATCATAATTATGGTTCATGAGGCGAAGAAGCGAGTCTTGAAATCCGTACATAACTGAGGCCAGGAATGAATATTGCCCGCTTGAAGATGTAAAAACCAATGTGAGGCTGGCCTGGTCAAAGTGGATGGAAATAGAAGGCACTTTAGATTACCGATGAGCCGACCGACTCGAGTGATGGAATTGAAAGCCGTGATTGGTCAGATGGGTTAGTACTTCCATCGTGTTTTTCGACGGAAGGTAGGACTTGCCTCCAATGAATGTATGCGTTGAAAATATCTTTAGTGAAGGATTCTCCATTCTCATCATCAAAAAAACCCTCGTCGTTAGTGTTCCGTGTCTTGCTCCTCTTCTGTCTTAGAGATGCCATTTCTTCTCGAAGGCCCCTTCTGCATGATGCAAGCAACATTGACCTCTTACTGTGGAAGGACTCCTATGTCTCGTGGGTGAAGGAGATTGATGACGCTTATATGACGATGGGGAACAGTAATGACTAACATGGGTAAGTGAAATGTTCATATTGATAAAGGGCGACCTAGAATGCTGATCCCGCCTTTCACGGGATCTGGGCCTACTGACCTCCCTTTATGGCCGAGAGTGGACTGAGAGCTCTCTACGCTCATGGTTTTTGCCTTTCCGTCGCCGCTTAGACGGTCGAAGCATAGTCATGTCCTAAATATTTGTTACCTAAGGCGGTTAAATGTAGAGTGTCTTTCTATGGAGAGGGAGCGATAGGTTCGCTGCTCCTTAGTGTAATGTTGGTTCAAGTATAGGAACATCATAAGCAAAGTATTATTCGTGCACGATATGTTGATCTCTGTTATGGGCGAGAGTGATCCCAATAGGAGTTTCCAACACAACCCTCTTATGGGAATCATGCATTATGTTAAATGCGCTGGGGATAATGGGCTTGATGGGAGTTCCGTCCATCGTTGTTGAGACCACCCGATTGTATTTGACAGCGTCTTGATCGTCCACTCTGGCCCTGAGTTCATTCAAATCGCGGGCAATCTACCCAATGCTAGTCAAGCCATTGGTCAAGCCAAACCACACGTCATTGCTCAAGTCCAAAATGGGACTTATAGCATGGACTTTAACTTCATTTTTGTGTAATAATCCTTTGAGTTATTGGCCTCATTGTCACCAATATTATGCAGTCTGTTTTTTGAGTATAGTAGTTTGAAGACAAGAAAAGTGATGAATGTTGAGAGCATTGAGGGGAAGCGCTCCTTCCAGCGTCAAAATATTGACTAAAAATTTAATCAACCAAGGAAAATAAGATTGTGAGTTCATATTAGTAAATGTTACTTACTAATACCGTATTTAAAATGGAAAAAAAGAGAAAATGAACAATAGGTAAAGAAAGACACAAGGTTTAGAGTGGCTTGATCAAAAATGATCTATGTCCACTGTGGTGGTAATTTCTACCGCTTTAGTGTTTTGATTACAATTGTTTGTTTACAAGAGATAATAATATATGCAATAAAATGAAAGTTTCATCTTTGTACAAGTGCATCCAATTTTGTATTTATAATAGCCAAAATCTGGTTCGGACAGTTCAAATATGTATATCTATTTCTATGAATCCTTATTGTCGTCAATGGCACTGAATGGTTCAAATGCAGGGAAACTACGATGTCAGCTAGGTCGAATGTACTAGATGATGGCCAGTTGGCGAATCATAGCAAATCATGTCGTTATCAAATAGGACGACATGAGAATAAGGAGTTGTTGAACAGTGATGCCGCCACCATGTGGATACTGAAGGATGAGAAGTGGTTACTGCATAGTGTCGCATTGTTAGCATATGCCAAGGATTTCGATGGAACAGTGTTGAGTCATTTCTTTTTAAAGGGGTGGCTATGCACGTTTGACAGAAGCCTGCCGAGCTAAGACAAAACAAGAAGTACGGGGCATGCATGCCCTCGAATAGGTTGCGGGGAGGAGTAGACTTAGGGGCTCAAAAAGGAGAGTGGGAGAGCGTTCTTCATTATGCAGACATGTACTCTTAGATGAGCAGCTGTCCTACTAAGTCACTGGCTGGTTTGGTCGTTGTTCAAAGCTGTTAGTCGCTGAATTTCATGGTCTTTTACAGGCTGCATAGGTATTTGCAAGGACGATGGGGTGGGCAAGGTGATGCCGAGGCAATATGATGTGAGGCAAGCGCATTGAGAGTCCGGCGAGCCGATCAGTCTATCTCTTTGCGAGAATATCAAGAAACACCATGGATCGATACCGATCAATGGATTTGCATATTTCTTCTTTATTTCTTTCATTAATTCATTGCGACTTTATGGTTTAGCTTTCTTTCATGCCTCAAAGCCAAATTTCTACAGCTTTTCATTGAGAACTTTAAAACTTGATGGATTGACACTGATCGATGTACTTAGTTAAAATTCTATCGTTTTCCTTTGCAATGGTAAAGGTGTTATCACTTGTCATTATTATAATAAGAAAGGTCACATACGCAGCAAATGTTATGCTTATAAAGGAGATCAGAAAAAGGCTGCGTATGGTGATATTAGTAGTGATACACATGCAGATTTTGCTGAAGGTACCGATAGTGATGTTTCTTGTGATGTCTTATTTAGTGAAAATAAGCCTTGAAAGATGGATTCGGGAGCCAATTTTCACATTTGTAGAGATGTAAATTGTTTTTCTTCTTATGAGAAGAGTATCGATATGATTAGGACAACCAATGGAGAATAGCTGCGGAATTGTGATATTTGATCTATTCGATTTCATATGCATGATGGTATGGTTAGAGAAGTCTCTAGAGTGAGACATATACCCACTTATTCGCATAATCTTATTTCTCTCGGTCAGTTGGATTGTCGTGGTTGCACTTATGAGACCCAAGATGGAGTTTTGAGAGTGAAGAAAGGTGGTCGCGTAAGGATGAGAGGAGTATTGGAAGAAGGAAACCTTTATAGCTTGGTTGGTTCTGTAGTCGACAATGGAAAGCGAGTGACGGTTGAAGGACCTAATTCACAGCAAAATGGAGAGGTTAATGTGATCACTGCTTATGATTCTAGCATTGAGGATCTTCATGTTTATGATGCTCTAGTGATCGATGGTGATCAGGTAATGGGCTCAGATCGAGTGATAGAAGGATGTCGAATTGCGAAATCCACAAAGACAAGACGGAGATCTTGTGGTAGTCAAACGTTTTCGAGACCGGATTTGTGTGGTGCACCTCATGTGGGAGACGCATCACTTGCGGACGGTGGTTGAAGTTTATAATTTAGTGTGGTTGAGATATGGGGATTTATGATAGATCTAGGTATGACATTCTTGATATGTTGGAGATATGTGATTTTGTATCAACGTGGAATGTTAAATTTTGATGATACAAAATCACAAATAGAGGGAAATAAATATGCAAAATAAAGAAAGATAAAATTTTCTTTCCTCAATCAATAGACATATTTGAATATGTTTATTTCTTTCCCTAATTGGCTAATCAAATTATTTTTTGTCATCTAATGTTGACTTGGGCATTAAGTAACTGATTATATAAATAGAGACTAGAAGATAGTGTAAAAATGTGGTGGAAAATCTATTTGCTAATTTTCTCTTCTTTATCTTTGTTCTTTTTCTCCAACAATTTTAGCCATATATATATTTGTCCCCTTTCTCAATTTAAATATTGATCTAATGGTATTTTGTTTACTTTAGCTTTTTTCCATTAACTGTAAACAAAATTTTGGTGAATAAATAAAGTGGGTGGTTGAGTGGAATATTTTGTGTTATTGCGTTTTGATTTCAATTCAATCTTGTTTTCAGTCCAAGTTATTTCTTTGTGATTTGGGTGACAAAGATCCGTTGATAAAAGCTTCCGCAAAGCGCTACTATTTGCATAACATATAGTTGATATAGGTTATTGTTTGATATGTAATATGTATTTTGCTGGACCTTTTTTGTCCAGAATTCCGTTATAAATTTTATTTTTTGTAAGATAATATACTTAAAGTAGGAACTTATGATGCATCATTTAATCCAACAAGTTTTCCTGTACTTTCTTTGTGATTTGGCGTGGTAATGAGAATTTACCATTATCATAACATCCTTAGTTGGAATTGTGGAATCAAATAAGCATGTTATATATAAATATGTTCTCAACTATAATTTTAAACGAGTTTGTATCAGCATGTAAATCGAGAAATGAGAGAGAACCAATCTGAAATGGGATTTAATTTATAATATTTTAAGATTTCTCATAACTATGTGATAGACAGTTGTTTCTACTAATAGTTCTAGCCTGTACTTATTTTAGATGAGGAAGAGTTTAGTAATAAAAACAATCCTTTTCTTTGAGCGAACTTGAATGTTGCTAACAGGTTTGCGAGAAGCATGGGCCTAGCTTATATGATTCATTAAGAGAAATAGGTAAATGCCACTCTGGTTGATCTTCCTAACTTGAGTGCCTGCTTCTGGAATCTGTAGCATTTCTGTGGATCATTTTCGCTTCCTCTAATATTTAATATAGGTTGCAGCATGTCTGCGAATCATTTTTGGTTCCTCTGATATTTAGTATAACCTTTATTATAAATGTTCGAGGGTGGCATAGGCGATGCTTGTCCTTTTCTTCTCTTTTTACCATTTATCATTGATGTACATGATTGTGATTTTTCACATTGATCTGAAGCCTGACAGTATTCTTCTGATGTCTTCTGATTATGTAAATGTTCCATGTAACATTTCCTGCAACTTCAAAATTCTTGGGTTTTTCCCATGTCATATTGATACAGAGGAAACTAGGATATTATATGCACTTTAGATGTTTGCCTAATGAGGTGCTATGAAGTTGACTGATTTAAGCAGCATTGCATTTAAGAATCATGATCATGGGTCCATTATATCAACAAGGCAATACGAAGGACCAGAGATAATGTCCTGTATGCTTGGATTTTTAAAATAAACAATGAATTCTGCCTGAGATGTAGGATGTCAATTTGAATAAAAGGTACGCATTTTCTGCACTTAAATTGGGAGAAAACTAATATATGCATATATTGACCTTCTTGACAGCGTAGGAAATTCTTTCAAATCATAATTGGCAGGTCATTCCAAACATAGGTCGACGATGCCCAATTTTCTATTCCTTAATTTTATTCCGACGACACTGTTTGGTTTGATTGGTATGCATTGATGTTGACCCAGTAGTTGTTGGTTATTTTTTGTTCACACCCTATGATAGAAAATTGTTAGAATTCTTAAAGACCAATCTTCCTGTTGTATACCATACATTTTAATATATTCTTGTTGTTCTCTCCTAGTTGTGTGAACGTGCCTTAATATACATTTTAATATATTCTTGTTGTTCTCTCCTAGTTGTGTGAACGTGCCTTAATATTACCTTCAGTTTCCATTTCATCTCCTTAATGCGTCATGTCCTCTGCATGATGATTGAATTTGAGAATATATCCGATTGTTATTATTGAACTAGTGACTTTATGTTTGGACTATAGAGTCAAATGTGGATGATATTGAAATTTTGACCATTATCAAATTTTATAAGTCCTAAGTAATATAGTTTTGACGTAGAAAATTTGTGTAAATAATAGACACAATCGGGTAACGCTTAACAATGTAAAATTGGATTTTACCAAAATCAAGTTACTAATAAATTTGATCAAAATGTCACACCACCTGCTAAGTAATGTATGATCGTTAATATTCGAACAATTTGATACTAATCGCCGACCAAGAGCCGTACAACCGAATTGTTGAATACGCCTTGACCACATGGTTTAATTAATTTAAAATTGTTATAAATTATTTAAATTAATTAATATTTATGAAATATTAGTTATAAAAATTAATTTTAATTTGACGAACAAATATTATTGTATATATTTATAATAGTTGTAAATATACTAATCGATATACGCGTTTAAATTGAGTTTAAATGCAAAATATTTTGTTCGGACTTTAAATGGATTTGAAGTTCATATACGGGGCTAGTTGGTTCAGCTATAATGAAGCATAGGTGCGGCCATATAATGGTTAAAAATGCTAGGGTTGAATGGATACGAGGAAAGAAAGAGCAAAAGAGCAATGTGAATCTTGATACTAACCTCTCTTTGCATTTCTTCCTCTGTAAAAGCATCTCTACCCACTTTCTTTTTCTACTTTTTAAGCCTCCTATCCCTCTTAGATCTGGTCGAATTCTTCATCCATCCTCTTTCATCGTACAAGCACAAATCAAATAAAATTAAATACTGTTTGATAGCCTATGGTCTGCAATTTCAGAGATAGCATCTTTGGAATTGGAATTTAATTCAGGAGTTTGTTTCAACGCTTCAAAATGTGGTACTTTGGCATTGATTAAAGGTAATTATCTGATTTATGATTTTATTTTAGTATTTAGAGAATTTATATATCATATATTGTTTTATTAGTTATGTGACGATTCTAATATGTCGGTATATCGTCACATTCAAGATGGTTGTTCGTTTATATGTTTGTATTTTTTTTCCTTGACATATATATGCCATGATGCTTACGACTTAAGATTTAAAAACAATTGATTTTTTATTATTTAAGCGAATTTAATGCACATTATTTAAATAACATAAGCTTTATAATTAAATACTAAACTTTATAATATACAAAATATGTTTTAGAATTACATAAAAAAATATTTTTGTAATATATGTAAATAATAAATAAATATTATTTAATTCAAATCACTGAAATAAATATTAAATAAATTATTGTATCATATAAAATAGAATTTAAATTTTATAAAATTATTTTTACACCTAATAAACTCTCGAATGCAATATATATATGTATATATATTATATAAATATTAATATAAACGCTGAAAGTTAAAATCTAATTTTAATTTTTCTTTTAAATTATATATTTTGAGATATTCAAATGCTAGAACATCATCTAGTTTTTTAAATATAAAAAACATAATTATAATTTTAAACATAATTTATATATAATTTTATAATTTTTTCTTCATTTTTCCAACAAAATAAATAATTGAATCTTATAATATGATTTAAATGTTTATATACATATATTTTATATATTCTATGTATGTGTGTATATATATTAATTATTCAAAATAAAGTATAAATTTATATATATATATGTGTATATATATATATATACACGCAATATTTTATATACATAAATTAAAGTATATAAACATATATTTGGACAATATATTAGCCAACATGTCTCCAGTGTAAATCCCATCATTAATACACGAGCATGTTATAACTTACACGGTTTGCTATGTTATACATGCATACACATGTATATGTATATGATACATGTGTGTCTATATATATATAAAATATAATATTAATATATAATCATTTCATAAATTTTAATAAAATAGCGATTTTATTTTTAAAGAAATATAAAAATATTCTAAATGAATTAGATTTCATAAGCCAATAAAGATCAAAAATGGTAAAAAAATTGAAATTCATCCATTTCTTCCACTACAAGCTGCTCTAGTTCTAAGAAAACCGAACACCACTTTAGTTTTCTGAAAACTTAAAATGTTTTTGAGTACTTAATTAAATGAAAACAAAAGAGCAATATTTTTAAATGAATGCATGATTTTCGTATGTTGAAAGAAAGGTATTTATAAAGTTAGAAAGTTTTTGCTAATGTGTGTGTATGTGTATCAATGTTTTGAAAAAACCTGCCTCCATATTTGCCTCAAGGAGCGTCTCAAGGAAAGGAGAGACAAAACGCTTCGACTCTTTCTCAAAAAAAGCGTTTTATCTTTGAAGCTTGCGCTTTAGCAACTTAAAGTGTACAAAATGTACAAAACGTACGCCTTGCACGCCTCAAACCACTAAGGCATGCCACATAAGAATTTATTTTACCTCATGTTGAAGATATTTGCACTAGTTGAAGTTGTAAAACTTCAATTATCTAATAGCAAGCAATTTTTTTAAGAAAATGGAAGTGTTTTTATTACTTTTCAAATTCAATATCAACATGATTAAGTAACATCGTTTTTTAAAACAATAGAGAGCTACATAATGATTTTTCTCAAATGCTATTAAATAAAAGTTTTAAATTGTCATCACCGAACCTTCGAATAAATTACGCATATCGATTTAAATTGATAGAATGAAAAATGAATAAAATAATCATTTGCATGATTTTTTACTATGATAGAGATCTATTCCACTATAATCGACCAAATATCGTTTTCAAAAATCCAAATTATTTTTGAAGGCAAATAAAGGAAGAAAAAATAAAACACATACCATTGCGGAGCTGAAAACTGAACACGAATTCTTCTAACATACTAATAAGGATTGAAACCCGTGCTTAAATTTTACTTATTTATAGTTTTAATTATTTATGCTTTATGAATGAATAATAAAAAATGATTAGGACTGAACTCTTTAAGCTAGGTGTCTATTATTTATTTATAGTTTTATAAAATTAATTATTAACCTCTATTTATTAATCAAAATTAATTATAATAAAACAATAATAACTTAGGCCACCATGTTTACTTGAAAAATATACGCCTCAACCTTTTGAGGCTTACACCTCATAAGCAAAATAACGCCTCTTGTACGCTTTAATACTTATATGTGTATGTATGTATATTTATATTATCTGAACAAAAAAAGTTAGATTTGTTAAAGGTCAAAATTATTCTACAAGGCACTTACACAATGTTGCAATTTTGGGTTCAGGAAATTTTGATGGTTTAGCTTATAAGTGTGAGATGTTTCTGTTGCTAACAGGTTATGCTTAGAGATTGAATTTATTTGGACATACTTACATGAATATCATTAATTTAACAAATTCAACCCATAGATGTGGGATATTTTGAACGTTCTGTAGAAACTTTGAATTATCTTGGAAAAGTAACGAAATTCTATGAGAAGAGTTGAACTCCTTTCTGAAAAATTAGAACTCTTTTGACAAATTGAACTTTCCATTGTATTGTTGTAACGACCCGATATTTTCAACCATTCGCATCCGCACATGTCGGACTTGAATTGCTCAGAATACCGCGTTGTAAATAAAATTTGGCAAATCTCGGAATATACAGTAAATACATAATCACAGATCACAGACACAGAGTATTTAATAATGCAGCGGAATTTAAAAGAAATAGTAGTTCATGAAGCTACTATATAAAAATAAGATACATCAGAGTTAAACATGATACAACAAAAAGTAACAAGATACATCAGGTACAAATCAGAATACATCACTGAAATCACTGGATACAGAAAGCAAAATAGATGGCTGGATCTTCAAGGAAAGCTCCAACTCCGAAGGTGAATCTTGAATGCTAACTCACTCAATCTGACTCGAGCGTAAAGCAAAATACAAAACACTCGAGTCAGGACATAAATACTTATGAACTGTAAATTAACTCAAGTGAACAGTAAAAAAAATGCATCAGTAACTTAAAGGATGCTTGGGATCGCCCATCCTTTAAGGATCCGTTAAACTATTTACTATGTAGTAATATTGCGCTACTATAATAATGTCTACAGTAAAATAAACATACTTTTAAATAGCGTTCCGGGCTACCCATATCACCCTTCACACATAATAGTCCCAGTAGTCCATCCAATATCATGCCATCTCCACTCCGGGTGACTGTCAGAGGATACCACACGGGCTACGGGAGAAAAACAAACTCGTAGTAAAGGCTCGGTATGGTAGGTGACACGGCACACAAGGCAATGACAGGGTAGATATACCAATTACGCACACGGGCTGGTGGTAACGCAGCAGCCACATACGCCCACCTCGGAACACACTCCCATATCAAAATTGGAGGATGGCCATCTAATCAATCACCAGTAAGAGTATAGTATCGAAGGAATGTGTCCGATAGGAGGAATGACCTCACTTGGCCCGAGATCGCTCCTGTTTTAGCCACCTTATGCCAACTCACGGGAGTTGGGTCCACGTAATATACCTCAAGAACGTCGCCACCATCCTACTTCATTCTGGAATCTCCACCGCGTACACGGTTGTTAAAGTGGTTTTCGGAGTTGGCAGAGAGTATGACAACTTCCGATCCCGGTCTCTTTAACAACCAAACGTTATTATAACGCCGTGGTCATTTCAAAATAGTTTATACTTTAAAAAGATAAATCATTTCATTTCAAACTATATTTCTTTCAAAATAGTTTATACTTCGAAACCAAAACCATTTTTATTTCAAAACTATTTATTCAATCAAAATAGTTTATACTTAGAAACCAAAATCATTTTTATTTCAAAACTATTTATTCAATCAAAATAGTTTATACTTCGAAACCAAAAACATTTCAAAACTATATTCAAATCAAATAGTTTATCATTTCCATTTCAAACATATATTCACCTTTAAAAAAAATTCATAATACTTTCAAAGTATAAATTTTCAAAAACCAAAATACTTGAAATCATTACACTTTGAAAATCATAACATTCCGAAATCATACATTTGAAATCAATCTTTTAATTCTTTACACTTTACAAATTTATTCCATTAAACCAAAATTTCAAATTTCCAATATAATTCAATTCAAGCCATCAGTTTCAATTCAGTTTAGTTTTCTAACAAAACATTTCAAATCTTACAAATTTCAAATATAGATTTGATCTACAAAATAAACAATCCAATTTTAATATATTTCCAAACTTTAATATCCCACATTTCAAAACTAAACTTTATAATTCCATATATTCATATCTCAAATCTAAATTCATTATTATTTCATTTTGAAATATTCATTTCATAAATCCAACATTGTTAAAAAAACTTAAATTACAATTAAACCAAATATCTTTTCATACAAATATAAACTTCAAATATTCCTTTATCAAATAAATCAAAATCAAATATTATTCCACATTCATATTCTTTATCAAAATAAAGATAAATCATTTCCAAACCATTTCAAAATCATTAAAAACTCATATCCTTTCAAAACCTCATTATCATATCATTATTTGAATTCAAATTCAAATATTCAAATTTAAATATCATTTTAAAATCAAACATATCATTCATTTATTATTTCAAATATCATTACAAAACACCTTTCAAAATCGCATTCACCAATTCATTTATCTTATTACATTTCATTCCATTTAATACATAACCAAGTAAACTTTATTTAAATTCAAATTCAATTTAAATTCCTTAAAAATTCATATTTAATTATTAAAATATATTCAAAACTCCTTATATTCACAAATAATAAATTTTCAAAAGTTAAATCATTTAACACTTCAAAATATAACACAAATAGTGTTAAATTTTATAACATTTCAAAACATTGTCAAATTAAAGCCACGACGACATTTATACAATACTATAGTAGCTTATAGTTTCCAAACTAGTTTAGTTCAAGAATAACGGCATTTATAACATGCCGTAATAGATATTTAGTTATTTCAAACATAGTCAAGTTCAAAAACAACAGCATTTAAAATGCTGTCAAAAGACTACAACATTTTGGAAATGCTATAAAACTCCATATTTTATTTTAACTTTTCAAAACAATAAAACTTCAATTTAACAAATTTTAAACTTATAAATCTTATTTGTAGACTTCAAAATTTCACATTTAAATAATTTTAACATATGATTTATCACAATAAAAATTTAAGATCAAATATTCAATTTAAAAACTCCATTAATTTATTAAGTCAAAATTCATTATTTATTAACTTATAAATTTAATAAAACTTAACATTTCACTTCAAATATCATTTCCAAACTTTAAATTTAATTTCCATTATTTATTTACATTTTAAAATAAAATTTAAAGTCAAAAATCACAATTACTTCAAATTTACATACTTAAATTCATAATTTCAAGACTTAATATTTAATTTTCTTAAAACCATAAAATATATATTTTTAAATCAAAATTTCATACTTTTAAAAAAATACATATTTTAATAAATATCATTTAAAAATATACCACGGGGCCTGTATATAAATTTCTAACCTAGGTCAAGTGATACGGATATATATCATTTCAATCCGCAGTTTACAAAGAAAACCCGGGTTCTATCATTTCAAACCCGCAATCCCAAGTCAAATAAAATATAATAAAAATCGCTCAGGCCTATCATTTCAGCCCATAACGATTTTTTCCTATTCTAAAGTCCGTTCGGGTATGTATCATTTTAACCCATAATGATTCTATTCTAACAGGGAACTTGCAGTGTGAATATATGCATAAACAATATAAACAATGACAATGTCACAATATAATGTCATATATCAAATGTCAGGTTATAATTAACAGTTTTAACATGGTAACAATATGGCATAGCATATCATATGATCATCATTAACTTGCATAAACATTTTATATTACTAAACACTTGTCATCAATTCACTATTTCATAAGTATAAATGTCAGAGTGAGAAAGACTCACCTTTTACGAAGCTAGAGACAAACAACACACACAAGAGCGATTCCAAAGGCACGACAAGCACGATTTGATTTGAATTGATGGAGACCCTTGTAAACAACACAAAATATAACATACATAAGCACAAACATAGATATCGACATACAATTATAATCAACAACTTTAGTTTGCAGAACAGTTGCAAAACAAGAGAGATGACCAAACCTTAGAAACAAAAGACTTGCACACGACAACATAAGCTTGTCACATGATCAAATGGGCTTGCTCTCATCATACTACGCTCAGCCTAGATGCCAACATGGCTCAGGTTTGGGTCAATATGGGTTCATATGGCTCGGCCTAACTTGGATATGAAGGAGTGGAAGTTGTGACATGAGAAATACAAAAGTCAAGGCAATTAAGTGGATTTTTGGTGCAACTATAGGTTCGGCCTACCATGGCTTGGGCTTGGTCATGCATGGGGATGGTCTAGTGGTGGATGGAGTGGCGACCAGAGGTGGTGGAGGGACTGGTGGTGGCGGCCATGGAGGTGGTTTAGGTTAAAAATGAAGGCTATGGCCTTAAGGGTTTGGCTAGGCTAGTTTGGTGGAACTTTTGTGCAAATTTTGTGGTGCAACATCAACGGATGGTCATGGCTACTGTCTTGGTCAGAGGAGAGGCTTATGAGCTGCTAGAGATGATGGTGGAGAGGATGGTAGTGGTGGTGGTAGAGGCTAGGCCTAGCAAAACACAAGAAGGATCAATGCAAAAATCAATAGGAAAATCATAAAAACAAGAAGAAAGATGATAGAATTTACCAAATTTTTGTAAAACAAATGGCCATGATTTTTTTTCTCAAGAAAGATGATAAAATTTTCGTGAGAAAGAGTGAGGAATGTGGCTGAAAGATGGAGTAGGGTACGGCCAAATCATTGATGAATGGAGTTTGGAAAGTGAAAGGTCGGAATGCAAAAGGACTAAGCATACAAAAGATCTCAAACTCCTCATATATTCATTATTTCTTTTTAAATTTTTATATAACTGAAAAACATATATAAATTCAGTTAAAATACGAAAATATAGTAAATAAACAAAAATAAATAAATTAATTATTAATTATATATATAGTTTAATTAAATAAAACAGCAAAATTTGCAACCAGTCTTGAAAATATGAAAAATAAGTGCAATGAACTTGGGAAAATTTTTGTGTACTTAAAAATATTTATAAATAAAGATAAGAACAAAAAATAAAAAGGAAATCACAAAAATAAATAAATTTTAATTTAAATATAGTTTAGATGAAGAAAATAGCAGAAAAAGGAAAACAGCCTTTAAAAATAGAAAATAAATTCAATGAGCTTTGTAAAAATTCAAACATCACTTTAAAAATATTTAAAAGGTAAAAATATATGTAACATAACATATAATACAATTTAGAATAAGATATGACAATTAAAAAGATTATTTATATAATTTAAAATAAGAAAATAGTGTTAAATAAAACAATTTACACCCAATTTTGTAAAAAGCATAACTTTCACAATATTATTCGGATTTCAACGAAACGAAAAGCAATGTTCTTGAAATTTTATTTAATTTCATAATAAAAGCTAAAATTCAAATTTTCAAATATTTAAAATTTAAATTTAAAAGTCAAAGTTTGACCAGATTGACCAAAATTCACATTTTCTGGATATATTCAATTTATGCATGTTTGAAATTCTAATCCACATCAAAATCAACATTTATATTTCAATTAACAAAATATATTCATTTTAATAAATAAAATAAAGTTTTTTTAAATTAGGAATTTAAATTAAAATAATTAAAATATACAATTACACTAATCAGAAAATACAGGGTTGTTACACTCTCCCCCACTCGAAACTTTTCGTCCCCGAAAAGGAATGAGGTACGGGAAAGCACAGAAAAAGATTGAATGAAATAGTATTAAGACAAGATGACAAGAAGATTAAAATTGTACCTGATAACTGCTGCTATAGGTAAGTTTAACAATGTGGAGATGATCTTTCCAAGATCTTCCAGAATCAAGAACACAAGCATGAAAAGAATCTTTTAGAATCTGATTCACCCTTCCCGTTTGACCGACGATCTGTGGATGGCAAGCGGTGCTTAGATTCAAAGATGAGTGTCAAATATTATTAAAGATTATAAAAAGATTTCTAAACAAACTGGTATAAGCAATAGCCTCCCATTCCGTAGCAAGATAAGGGAAATTAGGACAACCAAAAGATAGTTTGAAAAACAAAATAAGATAATAAACTTGAAACCATAAAATTTCAACTTAAACTGAAAATTAATTTTACATAAGTCAAATAAATCTTAAGCATCTCTAATTTCATTATCTTATCATCCAATTGTCTTAAATTAACAAATCCCTAAAATCATGTATTTGAAAAATCTTTTATTATACTCAAAACGTACCAAATAAAATTTAATTCTTCTTCACTACTAATTAAAATTAAATTTATTCCTCTTAATATATTTTATCACCTATGTTGAATATACTCACACTCATTGCAACTGCGTTAAATTTATTCTTAGTTCCTTTATCATCATTTTATATTGTAAATTATTCCATTACCCTTTTTCTTTATTTACCTCTGTTAATCCTTTTATAACTAAAATTTAAGTATATAACATTTATAATAACCACTCAAATTTTATTTATAAAATCTTTTTTTTTATATTTTATATTATCCAATTACATATTCAACTTCTGAAAATTAAGGTAAGTTATATTGGAATGAAATTGTGTGTTATACAGATAAAACTTTCTAATTCAATTATTTCAAGCTTGAATATTTATCCAAATCTTGAAATTATAATTATCTTTGAAGAAAAAATTTAGGAATTAAATTTCCGATAAATTCCAAACTATTTAGAGATAAATAAATGCTCATATACTATATATATATCCATTCAAATTTAAATCATATATCAGCATATGTTATAAATCCATTCTTATTTTAGAAATTAAAATCAATTAAATTTTCCCAAAACAAAACAGTAGCAAGACTACAGAATGGTCTCTTCACTTCGAAACTTGAAAATGAATGTCGATGATGCTGCAGTCATCACCGAAATTATTTTCCAGCGACACAGAGAAGAACACTAAATTTAGATTTATAATTCTTTGGAAACAAATTTCTATTTCGAAAATACTTTAAATAATATATCCATTAAAACTTTAAACACAAAGTTTGAAATCCATCGGAAATTAAATTCTCAAATTCTTGTTTTACATTCATTTTAAATTTCCAAATAAATTTATGTTTTATAGTTCAATTAGATATATGAAACAATAGAAAATGATATATAAAATCAAATATTATTTCTTAACAACCAATTCAAATAAAATCCAGATAAAGATATATAATAAAGGTACAAAATTTATTTCACAAAAATTTATTTCATTACTAAATTTTAAAAACATATCGTGTCAGTTTGCTCTGTTCAAGTGTTTTGGAAATCTTATCGATAGCGTTGATCAGACGATCGATTAGAAACCCAAATCAACATCAACAACTCAAACAACACAATATATAAAACATTTTAAATATTAGTTTACAAATACACTTCAAGAATGACTTCAAGATAAGTTAGAAACAAAGATGAGATGATTAAATAACAGAATAGGGAGATGGATGAGTTTATATAAATCACGGGCAACCTTAACCAGGTCAACCGTGACTTAAAGAATAAGATCGATGTGGATTTCTTGGGTAAATCAACATTCGGTCTCAAGAGATAGAGTTCAGGATTATAAGGGGTACTAGCATCTAAACCGAGGATATAGAATCTCTGGTGAATCGATGCTGCTGTAAAGGAGTTTCCCCCTTTACAAATAAATTTGAGGTTGGCAAGACAGCCGACTCATTACGAAGATCTTTTGAAGTTGAGTTATGGGATACTCCAGAAACAAAAGAAGATAAATAGTGAGGGACATGAATGGATTTTGGAACCACGGGGAATGTTCCAAAATTCAAGGGAATCTTGTCCAAAAGGAAGAGGTTTAAACTCGAACGAAAGTGATTCTGTAAATACATTTACCCTATATACTGAGTTTTGCGTAGAGCTACCAAAGCTCTGATACCAACTGTAACGACCCGATATTTTCAACCATTCGCATCCGCACATGTCGGACTTGAATTGCTCAGAATACCGCGTTGTAAATAAAATTTGGCAAATCTCGGAATATACAGTAAATACATAATCACAGATCACAGACACAGAGTATTTAATAATGCAGCGGAATTTAAAAGAAATAGTAGTTCATGAAGCTACTATATAAAAATAAGATACATCAGAGTTAAACATGATACAACAAAAAGTAACAAGATACATCAGGTACAAATCAGAATACATCACTGAAATCACTGGATACAGAAAGCAAAATAGATGGCTGGATCTTCAAGGAAAGCTCCAACTTCGAAGGTGAATCTTGAATGCTAACTCACTCAATCTGACTCGAGTGTAAAGCAAAATACAAAACACTCGAGTCAGGACATAAATACTTATGGACTGTAAATTAACTCAAGTGAACAGTAACAAAAATGAATCGGTAACTTAAAGGATGCTTGGGATCGCCCATCCTTTAAGGATCCGTTAAACTATTTAATATGTAGTAATATTGCGCTACTATAATAATGTCTACAGTAAAATAAACATACTTTTAAATAGCGTTCCGGGCTACCCATATCACCCTTCACACATAATAGTCCCAGTAGTCCATCCAATATCATGCCATCTCCACTCCGGGTGACTGTCAGAGGATACCACACGGGCTACGGGAGAAAAACAAACTCGTAGTAAAGGCTCGGTATGGTAGGTGACACGGCACACAAGGCAATGCCAGGCTAGATATACCAATTACGCACACGGGCTGGTGGTAACGCAGCAGCCACATACGCCCACCTCGGAACACACTCCCATATCAAAATCGGAGGATGGCCATCTAATCAATCACCAGTCTGAGTATAGTATCGAAGGAATGTGTCCGATAGGAGGAATGACCTCACTTGGCCCGAGATTGCTCCTGTTTTAGCCACCTTATGCCAACTCACGGGAGTTGGGTCCACGTAATATACCTCAAGAACGTCACCACCATCCTACTTCATTCTGGAATCTCCACCGCGTACACGGTTGTTAAAGTGGTTTTCGAAGTTGGCAGAGAGTATGACAACTTCCGATCCCGGTCTCTTTAACAACCAAAAGTTATTATAACGCCGTGGTCATTTCAAAATAGTTTATACTTTAAAAAGATCAAATCATTTCATTTCAAACTATATTTCTTTCAAAATAGTTTATACTTCGAAACCAAAACCATTTTTATTTCAAAACTATTTATTCAATCAAAATAGTTTATACTTAGAAACCAAAATCATTTTTATTTCAAAACTATTTATTCAATCAAAATAGTTTATACTTTGAAACCAAAAACATTTCAAAACTATATTCAAATCAAATAGTTTATCATTTCCATTTCAAACATATATTCACCTTTAAAAAAAATTCATAATACTTTCAAAGTATAACTTTTCAGAAACCAAAATACTTGAAATCATTACACTTTGAAAATCATAACATTCCGAAATCATACATTTGAAATCAATCTTTAATTCTTTACACTTTACAAATTTATTCCATCAAACCAAATTTCAAATTTTCAATTTAATTCAATTCAAACCATCAGTTTCAATTCAGTTTAGTTTTCTAACAAAACATTTCAAATCTTACAAATTTCAAATATAGATTTGAACTAAAAAATAAACAATCCAATTTTAATATATTTCCAAACTTTAATATCCCACATTTCAAAACTAAACTTTATAATTCCATATATTCATATCTCAAATCTAAATTCATTATTATTTCGTTTTGAAATATTCATTTCATAAATCCAACATTGTTAAAAAAAATTAAATTACAATTAAACCAAATATCTTTTCATACAAATATAAACTTCAAATATTCCTTTATCAAATAAATCAAAATCAAATATTATTCCACATTCATATTCTTTATCAAAATAAAGATAAATCATTTCCAAACCATTTCAAAATCATTGAAATATCATATCCTTTCAAAACCTCATTATCATATCATTATTTGAATTCAAATTCAAATATTCAAATTTAAATATCATTTTAAAATCAAACATATCATTCATTTATTATTTCAAATATCATTACAAAACACCTTTCAAAATCGCATTCACCAATTCATTTATCTTATTACATTTCATTCCATTTAACACATAACCAAGTAAACTTTATTTAAATTCAAATTCAATTTAAATTCCTTAAAAATTCATATTTAAATATTAAAATATATTCAAAACTCCTTATATTCACAAATAATAAATTTTCAAAAGTTAAATCATTTAACACTTCAAAATATAACACAAACAGTGTTAAATTTTATAACATTTCAAAACATTGTCAAATTAAAGCCACGACAACATTTATACAGTACTATAGTAGCTTATAGTTTCCAAACTAGTTTAGTTCAAGAATAACGGCATTTATAACATGCCGTAATAGATATTTAGTTATTTCAAACAAAGTCATGTTCAAAAACAACAGCATTTAAAATGCTGTCAAAAGACTACAACATTTTGGAAATGCTATAAAATTCCAGATTTTATTTTAACTTTTCAAAACAATAAAACTTCAATTTAACAAATTTAAACTTATAAATCATATTTGTAGACTTCAAAATTTCACATTTAAATAATTTTAACATATGATTTATCACAATCAAAATTTAAGATCAAATATTCAATTTAAAAACTCCATTAATTTATTAAGTTAAAATTCATTATTTATTAACTTATAAATTTAATAAAACTTAACATTTCACTTCTAATATCATTTCAAAACTTTAAATTTAATTTCCATTATTTATTTACATTTTAAAATAAAATTTAAAGTCAAAAATCACAATTACTTCAAATTTACATACTTAAATTCACAATTTCAAGACTTAATATTTAATTTTCTTAAAACCATAAAATATATATTTTTAAATCAAAATTTCATACTTTTAAAAATATACATATTTTAATAAATATCATTTAAAAATATACCACGGGGTCTGTATATAATTTTCTAACCTAGGTCAAGTGATACGGATATATATCATTTAAATCCGCAGTTTACAAAGAAAACCCGGGTTCTATCATTTCAAACCCGCAATCCCAAGTCAAATAAAATACAATAAAAATCGCTCAGGCCTATCATTTCAGCCCATAACGATTTTTTCCTATTCTAAAGTCCGTTCGGGTATGTATCATTTCAACCCATAATGATTCTATTCTAACAGGGAACTTGCAGTGTGAATATATGCATAAACAATATAAACAATGTCAATGTCACAATATAATGTCATATATCAGATGTCAGGTTATAATTAACAGTTTTAACATGGTAACAACATGGCATAGCATATCATATGATCATCATTAACTTGCATAAACATTTTATATTACTAAACACTTGTCATCAATTCACTATTTCATAAGTATAATGTCAGAGTGAGAAAGACTCACCTTTTACGAAGCTAGAGACAAACAACACACACAAGAGCGATTCCAAAGGCATGACAAGCACGATTTGATTTGAATTGATGGAGACCCTTGTAAACAACACAAAATATAACATACATAAGCACAAACATAGATATCGACATACAATTATAATCAACAACTTTAGTTTGCAGAACAGTTGCAAAACAAGAGAGATGACCAAACCTTAGAAACAAAAGACTTGCACACGACAACATAAGCATGTCACATGATCAAATGGGCTTGATCTCATCATACTAGGCTCAGCCTAGATGCCAATATGGCTCAGGTTTGGGTCAATATGGGTTCATATGGCTCGGCCTAACTTGGATATGAAGGAGTGGAAGTTGTGACATGAGAAATACAAAAGTCAAGGCAATTAAGTGGATTTTTAGTGCAACTATAGGTTCGGCCTACCATGGCTTGGGCTTGGTCATGCAAGGGGATGGTCAGGTGGTGGATGGAGTGGCGGCCAGAGGTGTTGGAGGGACTGGTGGTGGCGGCCATGGAGGTGGTTTTGGTTAAAAATGAAGGCTATGGCCTTAAGGGTATGGCTAGGCTAGTTTGGTGGAACTTTTGTGCAAATTTTGTGGTGCAACATCAACGGATGGTCATGGCTACTGTCTTGGTCAGAGGAGAGGCTTATGAGCTGCTGGAGATGATGGTGGAGAGGATGGTAGTGGTGGTGGTAGAGGCTAGGCCTAGCAAAACACAAGAAGGATCAATGCAAAAATCAATAGGAAAATCATAAAAACAAGAGGAAAGATGATAGAATTTACCAAATTTTTGTAGAACAAATGGCCATGAGTTTTTTTCTCAAGAAAGATGATAAAATTTTCGTGATAAAGAGTGAGGAATGTGGCTGAAAGATGGAGTAGGGTACGGCCAAAGCATTGATGAATGGAGTTTGAAAAGTGAAAGGTCGGAATGCAAAAGGACTAAGCATACAAAAGATCTCAAACTCTTCATATATTCATTATTTCTTTTTAAATTTTTATATAACTGAAAAACATATATAAATTCAGTTAAAATATGAAAATATAGTAAATAAACAAAAGTAAATAAATTAATTATTAATTATATATATAGTTTAATTAAATAAAACAGCAAAATTTGCAACTAGTCATTAAAATATGAAAAATAAGTGCAATGAACTTGG
This sequence comes from Allium cepa, assembly GCA_030765085.1. Taxonomy (NCBI): domain Eukaryota; kingdom Viridiplantae; phylum Streptophyta; class Magnoliopsida; order Asparagales; family Amaryllidaceae; genus Allium; species Allium cepa. The sequence continues at coordinate 569,378,494 of CM060937.1, read as the reverse complement.
GAAAATTTTTATGTACTTAAAAATATTTATAAATAAAGATAAGAACACAAAATAAAAAGGAAATCACAAAAATAAATAAATTTTAATTTAAATATAGTTTAGATGAAGAAAATAGCAGAAAAAGGAAAACAGCCTTTAAAAATAGAAAATAAATTCAATGAGCTTTGTAAAAATTCAAACATCACTTTAAAAATATTTAAATGGTAAAAATATATGTAACATAACATATAATACAATTTAGAATAAGAATGACAATTAAAAGATTATTTATATAATTTAAAATAAGAAAATAGTGTTAAATAAAACAATTTACACCCAATTTTGTAAAAAGCATAACTTTCACAATATTATTCGGATTTCAACGAAACGAAAAGCAGTGTTCTTGAAATTTTATTTACTTTCATAATAAAAGCTAAAATTAATATTTTCAAATATTTAAAATTTAAGTTTAAAAGTCAAAGTTTGACCAAATTGACCAAAATTCACATTTTCTGGATATATTCAATTTATGCATGTTTGAAATTCTAATCCACATCAAAATCAACATTTATATTTCAATTAACAAAATATATTCATTTTAATAAATAAAATAAAGTTTTTTAAATTAGGAATTTAAATTAAAATAATTAAAATATACAATTACACTAATCAGAAAATACAGGGTTGTTACAATTGTGCTTTTTTAAATTCGTGCAAACTTTTTTCGATTTTATCTATGATGTGTGAATTTGCAACCACCGAAAATGGAAGGTTACTGAAACACACACCAAAGATGTACTATTGCGCAAGTGTGAACAAATATAGTACAAGAACACAAATGATAATAAAGTAGTTTGTCTTCATAAATGACCGGGGTAATATCGAGCTGTACTATTTGGTTTCTGTAATTTGAGCTACGTCTGATCCGAGTTATATGGAAGTTCACTTTTTTTTAAAGCTCATTATGCAATTTTAGCTTAATCAAGATGTCAATTCCAGATGTAAGTATTTTATTGGAAAAAGAACAATGATCCGACATAAGCTGGAATTAAAATTTACATTTTTGCAACTGATCATGCGAACGGTGATACTAGCATCTTGCTATGTTTGAAAAAGGCGAATTGGTATTACTGCAACAGTTGAAAAGGTAAAATTATCATCTTAGTCCAAAATCGCAAAATTTCAGTGAATAATTCTCTGTACAAATATCAAGTCATCACCTGATCAATTTCAGTGAGTAACTTGAGCTTGTGACATAGTGAAGGAATGCTGTGTCATGTTGTACTTCACCCTGAATAGTATGCCCTAACACTAAAAAGATTTACTTCTGATGATGCCTATGTTGATATTGCTGCTGAACTTGCAGAAGTGGCCACATTCTTGAACAAGGTATTAGTTATCAAAATCATGCATCAATTTCCTGTTTTAACTGGTTTTTTTTATGTGCGAGTGATGCTTTTTTTTGTTGGGTTGCATTTGTATGAGACATTTGCATTGTGGGTTATTGTGCATGCGTAACAGAAGAAATTTATGAAGAGTTTGTGGGAAAAGATAGTTGGGTAGTTGAACTTTTTTGAAGGTAGAATTCACAACTTAGCACTATTAATGTTAAAAGTAATTTTGGCGTTGCTTACATCTGAATGCGTATTTTATCCTTATATTTTAGTTGATTATTTATATTTCATAGATTTGTTGAACACCCCTAACTATCATGAATTTTGAAACATTAAAGTTTTTTTAACTCCATTTAATTTTTTTTAGTATTTGGTCGGTTTGATATTTCAATTATCTTGAATTCTACAATGAAATTTCTAATTAATCTACGTGCTGCTATAAAGTTTCTTTTGTATTAGGTCTAGGGACACTTAGCTATATTGGAGAGAGTTTTGAACTGGTACCGGTGCCTATGGTTGCAAGGTATGCATCATAACGAGGTAATAAAACATAGTTTACAATTGTTCTTCCTTTGACTCAACACACAACTTTATAATTTCTATGATCACATAGTTGATTGATGTGAAAATTTGAGGCATGGATTCAAACATGTTTTTTCTTTATATTCTTTTTATATTTTATTATTATTTATGACATATGACTGACGAAGAAAAGAGAACATAAAGTCAAACTATGCAGAAAGAATAGCTAAGTTTGAATGTTTAGGTAATTTAGTTTTGTGAAAATTGGAAATATGCAAGAGCAGTTGAACAAATGAAAGCAAGAGTCGCAAAATCTTGGAAATAAATGTACAATTTTTGAATTTTGAAAGAAAGGCTTGTATACAGTTTGAAAGTTGTATAGAACAATAAATTTGAATCTTTTAAGGTCAAGTTTATTTCCCAACCTTTCATGGAGAATCACAATAAAACCTCCAAGAAAGCGATATTTGTAGTAGTTGTTGCTTTGGTTGATTGTTATAGGATTGAAATTCTACTGAATGTAGTGCATCTAGATAGAGAAACATACAATTGTCCATGACTAAACACTTCAGTGCATAATTCAAAACCAACATACTTCATGGATTGGCCTTGTTCTTTGTTGATAGTTAATGTGCAAATAAGCTTAATAGGAAATGAGAAAAATAGTACCTTGTTTAAATATTCAGCAAAAGCACGACTCTCAAACTCTTTGGACTTTAGCCGCATGTTTTTATTTAGTGATAACACATGAATATCAGGCCATGATGTTGATCTTCTTAATGTCGATGCAACGATATCTTCATGTGTTCCCTTTGGGATAATCGATAAAGTTTGGTGACTGCAGCATCAAAGTTCTATTGCACATAGCATTAGTGTGGCCAGCATCGCAGCTCCAGAGGCACCGAGACATGTCCATGTTCATTAGTTTAGTTTGCTCAAACCCTTACTTCAGTTTCCAGCTTGGTTTCCACACTGCAGTTCATGCATCAATCACACACATATAACCTTTGCCGCTCAGTTTGCATCAATCTCGTGTATATGGTATAGCAGTTCGGATGGCTCATGCCCTCGTCAACTTTCAATAGCATGTAGCAAGTTACCATTAAACAACACGCATCAACATGTGGATGCTTTCCTCGCTCTTGCTAAGCCATCTATATTGGTGTCGCTATATCTATATTATATGTTGCATTATGCAATGTTTGTTTGGCATTGGATAAAATATGAAGAAGAAATATGAGGAAAATATAGTTTTGTATAAGATTAATGGTGATGGCCTATTTATTTACCCATTAATTATGAGTTAAAATGTACATATCTTCCAGTCACAACTCCTTATATATCCACATAAATTGCTTTAACTAATAAATACATAGATACACTTCCATGTATACATAGATAAAGTTAGGCCATAAAAAGTGGTTTGCCCTTAAGAAAATAGATTGATGGCTTTAAGCATAACCGCAATAGTTGTACATTCTCTATTGATCTTATCCTCATATTCTCTATATAACCACAAATCTAATAATAATATGACCATATTCCCAAGTTAGGCACATTACCATATTTATACACACACACACACACAAATGCATATAAATTCGTGCGAAAAGCAAGTTTATAGTTGTACAGGTATAAGCATAAACATATTCGACTAAGGCAATCGAAGGTTCTTCGCCATGTTCCTTCTTCAGCACATCTTGTATGTCTGCTACTTCATGCCCGCCACAACATGAACATTTTCAACTTACCAGTCAAAGCTTCTACACCATGCATGCTCCTTCAGTGCATCTTGCACAATGTCTACTATATTATGTATGTTCCATGCCTGCTACAACATGAACATATTCCTTTCTCTAGTGCATCTGTCTTCCTTTACTGGAGTATATTACTTCCTCCAACATCATGCCTACTACAACATGCCTGTTTTGATATGCTTCACTATTAGCTAGCTACAGCACGTCTCTAGTCTCTCAGATCGTTAGCATTGCTTTGTTCATTGCATCAATTCCTCCACCAACTCACTCTACCACCTCATCTCTCTTCGTTTGCATTTTAGTACACTGCAGTTGCTTTTTTGCACAATCTAAGCTGCACTTTGCACTGTGTTCCCGCCGCCATAATACTCGTCTGAACTACTTTGCTATGTTGCTTTGGTACGCATCACGATCCATCAACAAGCAGCAGCACATGTCCCTTCTACTACAACACCTGAAACATAACCAGTATCTTCAACACCATTGCTCGACCTTGCATTTGGCATCACTTTAGATGTTCCTTACGGCTAAGCTATTCTGCATCTTAACTGCTTCTAATAGATTTAATTGATGGTTGTTGTCAACATAAATGTAATCATATTATTTTGTCATTTACCATTTTATTATTGTTGTTCCTCATAGTGATGGTTATCCACATTTGTAACAACAAATTCTCATCGAACCTATATACGAACTTTGATTTAGATTAACAAAATAGGAGTGCTCTCCTCATATGAGAACCACTCTTTCATCAGAAAAATAACGTACATATTATCCAAATGAGAGAACATGAATGAATAACATAGACATCCATTACATGTAACAAATAATTGAACCTGATTTCGACTGAGCAAAATTTTACTTTTATCATATCCCTCTATTTGTAGGAAGTACTTTTTATGCATTTATCATTCACGTGCAAATGATTAGGAGTAATATTATGTAACAAACTGATAATATTCCAGCTAGAATTGACAAAATATTATGTAACAAACTGATAATAGTTAGTGGCAGGAACAAACCTCACGTCATGTAATTTAGATCCACTACCAACATGGTACTAAACTAAATAACCATACATGTTCTTACACTATGTACGTCATGTATGTTTTATATAAAACCACTTGCATGCCACAACTAAGAAATAACATACAACGCAAACTATTACTCGAGCAACACTGAAGTTTACACCAAATATGAAATATCATGTCCAAACTTCATATAGAGGTCTAAAAATGGCACTGGTTTGCATGGTTGTGAATCGTATTTTTAGTATTTTTTATGTGTATATAAATTTTGAACATAAATTAAGAACTTACAGATTTTGAGCAAAAATGCTACGTTATGGAAAGTAGAAAACATATGCAAATGTAGTGAAGAGGGAAAATTTTGGAAAGTGCACAAATGTTAAGACATTATAGATTTTGAACAGAAATAATTCATTAACATAAACACATACATTGAACACAAATAATATATAGAATGGAATATATAAAATCAAAAGTTACAACATGTGAAAAGAAATAAGTGAAACAAAGCACAACAGAGACTAATTTGTGAAAATAAAGATGTGAACATAATGATCGGAAGACAAACATGTGAAGATCAAACATCATTAATAGCTATTTTGTACCACCCATTCGATCTACAAATGCAAAGAATTATAGAACTATTTGTTCCACTGTCAGTTGAGGAAAATAAATATATATTACCACTGCCTTAATGAATTCGTCATCTGAATCAATCCAATCATAAAACAAAGTTTTCTGCTGCACTGCTGGATCAATCTTTTCTAAATCATTTTGCTGAGAAAACATGATATTCTGCTGGTCTTGTGCAACAAAGCCAAACGAATCATTGGTGTCATTCATTTCATTATAGGAAGAAAAGTGGTAGTTTAACCACTCTCATTTGGTTCAACCTTAATCATAACTGGTGGCAAGGAGTTGGCGGCAGTTTTGATCACACCTCCGGGTGGCATAAAGTTAGTGGTTGGAATTTGAACAATGCCCTTGGTTTCAGTGTTCAATGGTGTTACTACTGCTTTTGATTCATATTAGCAACCTTATTTTTGTTTAGTTGCATCATTTGTACATCTCTATCTGCTTCCAAGTTGACTGCAGTAAGTGATTCGGTAGTTTTTGTTATGGTCGACTCTTTCCTTTTAGCTACTATTCTTTTCTGCAAATATTACAACAATTATATTTAAAATGATATGTGATAATAATTAAAAGGGTAAAAAGTTGTAGATATTAGGATACCCGTTTCATTTTAGTGGTGGTTCTCCAACAGTTAAAGCCATGTTATATGCTGAAAATAAAACAATATCATGTTAGCATGATATGATACATAATGGTGGTAACATTCTGACAAACATTTCATATGCAAGATAGTGAAAAAGGAAAAAAAGTAAATTATATCAGTATGCAGTGTAGAAAGAAAAACGCAGAGGAAGAAGTGAAGACAAAGCAAGAAAGGATGATTAGGTACATGATGGTTATAACATTTTGACAAAAAATCCATATGCAGGATAATGAAGAGCAAAAAAATGTAATTTGGAATAAATTCAAATCAGTATACAACATGAAAAGAAAAATGTAGAAGAAGGAAGGAGAAAGCATGAAAGGGAAAAAAAATACGTACAGTTTGTTTAATAAATGCTTGCGTGCGAAATAATAAATAAAATAGAGAAGGTGTAAATAGAGGAAGACAAAGTGGGTTGTGAAAAGTGTGTAGAAACGTGATGTGTGAAAGTAGTGGGAATCTTAGTTGTTTGAGGACACGTGGGATAAGGGGAAAGTGGGTTAGTAGACGAAATAGTAAGTTGTTTAACGGTGTTAAGTTCAAAAGATATGGTCCACTTTAGACCACTTGATATCTTTACGATATTATATCAGAACCGTTCTGTTGTTTGTCTTCCGTTATTCTATTCCGCTAAATCTGATCTATTTTTTTATATAGATTAACAAGTGAATGAGATTATCTGCTAAATCATTTTCTGATATATTAAATCATGTTTAGTTGATTCCTTATGTTTCACATTTTACAAGTCCACCCCTTTTGTAGTACATGTTGCGTTTCAGATTTGCATGCTTCATTTTGTAGTTCATGTATCACTTTTGTCAATTTATGGCACGGTTTACTTTGCTTTGTTGGTTTATTGTTTTTGCATGTACAATGTTATTCTTTAATCACATAGACATCGACTGTAAATGCTTAGAAGCTACACATGGAGCGTTATGTGGAATTACACAAGCAAGCCCAAAACCTTGGATACTAGTTTGTATGCTGAATTTGTGGAATTCGAGGTTGGCTATTGTTCTTAAGTTTTCGGTTCATGAATGACCATTGGATCATTCCTGCATAAATTTTCTTACCTACAAAAATGGGCCCGTGTTAGGACTTTTGTACAACCATTAGATCCATGAGACAAATGAAATAATGAATCAAAATTGTGAATGCCGATTTAGTACTTTGATGCAGTTGATTTATTATAATACCTATATGTTATATTATACAATTTTTGTTTCTTTGGCCTTTGTTAACGGGTTCCTTGCTCATTCTTTCTTTCCACAAACTTTGTTATCTAACTCTGTTTACTCATACGAATGGATAATGATAGCCTGTTAAAAGTTCAATTTGGCATTGTCATTGTAATTTTCACTGGGTTGTAGCTTAAAATATAAAGTTTCTAAATAACACAAAGCTAAGAAAACTAGAAAAGTATATCATCAAAATAACAAATGATTAAATCTTCAAATGTTGATAAAGCTGTATGAATCTTATATCAATAGTTTTTTTAAGTATTTATGAAATGGATGGATGAACTTCTTGCCACCCATGATTCATTAATTTGTAAGTTAATTTGTTAGGTTGTTGTTGATCTATTTATGAAATAGTTTTATTTTAAATAGCTTTGGATTGAAAATTTGTAATAGCTCCATTTTAACCAAACTTTTTCAAACCTCGAATAACTTTTTTTTTTAAAGATTAAAAGAGTAACATAACTTAATTTTAATATGTTATTAGATGGTAGATAATATGACAAAAAAAGAAGATGATAGGAAATGGATGAGAAATAGAAATCAGTGTTTATAATAGAAGGGTGAAACAACGTCAAGTTGCAATATCTACTGTTCGAATTTTGGCGACATCATATGAAGAATTGAAGAGGTCGGAAGTAGCTTGATAACGGTGAAAACGCTTCACAAATCGAAGCCAGGAGGAGGAAGATATAGCGAAGAAGGTGGATTGTTGCTGGAGCAACATGTGACCGACGTATGTCAAGATGTCTCAAAGTGACAGATGTATGAGCTCAGGGTTTTGTAACCTGAGATTTGTGATAGCTGTCCGTCATCTTGTGACAGACGTCTAAGAGCAGGAAAACTTGTTTCCCGAATCTTCTTACGGACATCTATAATCTTAGGACATACTTCTGAGTTGACGTGTGCTGCATATCTTGTCCGAGTCGATTGGAATGATTTATGAAGGCTTCAAAGGGCATTTTGGGAATTTTCTAGGTTTTCTACTCTTCTATATAAGATATTTTTAGGATTCAACGAAAATAGACTAAGGGTTTTATCTACCTTTAACTGGGGTTTAACAAAACCTAGTTTTCTTCATTTCTCTTCTCTACAAATCTATTCTATTTGAATATTAATCATTATAATCAATCTTTTGCACTCTTCTCATGGGTAGTAATAAAGCCTCTTCCACGAAGTGGATGTACACTAACAAGATGTTAGTGTAACAACTATAAATCAGTATGTGATTTATTTTATCGCTATTGTTTTATTTCTTTATTGCTTGTTTGATGATTGTGATTGTTTTTGGATTGAATTGAAATTTGAATTGAGATATTGCTTGGTTGTTTTGCATTTCTTACCACAATCTCGTTTTCCGTTGTGTTTTGGAGTTTTGATTTGAGTGGTCTTGAGTTAGAATTTCTACAACATTTGGTATTAGAGCTTTGGAGTTAGTAGGTGGTTGTAGGAATGTCAGAATCGGATAATACATCGGGTAATCCATAAATGGTTAGTCCAAGTGGTGTAGCACTGTATGTACGTGGATCGTATGCAGCTTCGGGATCAATATTGGTTATAAACAAGTGGAATGATGATAATGATTTTGAAAAATGACAATGGAAGATGAAAGCGGTTCTTAGGTGGGATCGAGTGCGTCGGGTAGTGTTTGATACATATTTGCTGCCGACTGACATCTCGGATATTGAGAGAGAGGAAATGGAAGATTGAGCATTCACTATATTTCAACTTGTTATGTGGGAGAATGTTATCTCCATAGCGGTGAGACTACTACTAAGGGTATATGAGACAAATTAGAGGAGTTGTATATGAAGAAGTCACTAACTAATTGTTTGATCTTATTGCAAACGTTCTTCACCTATAAGATGGAGGGTACTTCGCTAAAGGTGTACTTGAATCTCTTTGATGATTTGCTAATGAAGAAGGTGGTAGATCTGAATATTGAGGAAGAACAAAAGGCAATGATATTGTTGTGTTCGTTGTCGGACCGTTATATGAGTTTCTCTAGTAGTTCGATCTATAGGCGGGATACTTTGACTCTTGATGTAGTGAGGAGTTGAGTGATCAAATGAAGGAGTTAGGTGATAGAAGTAGTAGTGCTAGTACTGGTCACAGTTTGTTTGTGGAAAAGGAGAGATATGGGAAGAATGGTAATCGGGGACGTTCTAAATCATGAAAGCCCAAATGGAGAGGAAAATCGAAGGAAAGAAATGACAAGTGTTTTATTTGTAAGAAACCTGATCATTGGAAGAATGAGTGTCCAGACAAGGAGAAGACAAATAAGGAAGTGGCATCTTTATCCATGGTGGTGGAGAGTGGCGTTGGTAAGGGAGACATAGATGTTTTGACAGCCATAACATCGGATGTTTCGAATGGGTGCTCGATTTGAGGGCATCTTATCATATGACGTCGAACAAGAACTGCGACAAAGAAGGAAAATTCAATGGTTATGGGTAATGGTGTTATTTGCAAGTCGAAGGGCATTGATTCTATGTACATTCGGATGTTTAACGGAGTGGTTCATACTCTCACTAACGTACGCTATATAATGAGACTTCGGAAGTCTCTTTATATTTTTTTAGGCAGCTGGATTCTTTAAAATGTAAGATCATTATTGAGAGTGATAGCTTGTAGATTTCGAAGAATTCGCTTGTGGTGACAAAGGATGCTGGGACTCGTGGAGTTTATTTGCTTCAAGGAGTGACTATTGAAGGTGAAACTTGTATGGGTGTTAATAGTTCTCGTGGCTTGTATGCGAGTAGGTTATGTCATTTGAGTTTAGGTCATGTCTTGGAGAAGAGTTTAGATATTCTTCGAAAGAAGGAGACGATCGATGGAGAGAGTTCAACAAGTTTGAGCTTTACGAGGAATATGTCATGGGAAAGCAAACTAAAGTATCATTCGGTGAGGGAAAACTTGACTCGATAAATGTTCGTGAATATGTGCACACAGATGTTTGGGGACAGACACCGGTAGCTTCTTTGGGAGGAGCTTATTATTATATTTCTTTTATTGGTAACTTCTCTCGGAAAGTATGGGTGTATGTAATGAAGGCCAGGTAAGAGGCATTTGCAAAGTTCAAAGCATGGAAGGATCTTCTTGAGAATGAGAGTGGTAAGTCTTTGAAGTAACTATGTTTGACAATGGTGAAGAGCATGTTTCCTGAGAGTCCTTGGAGTTTTGCAAGCATCATTGTATTCAGAGGCATTTTACTACACTGGAAGATCCGCAGTCAAATGGTGCTGCGGAGAGGATGAACCATGCTCTACTTGAAAAAGTTGGATGCTTGAGATTGACACCGGGTTTGTCTAAGGGATTTTAGGCTAAAGCGTTGTCAACCGCAGTGCATACTATTAACCAAATTCCGTGCTCGGCTATTGGTAAGAAAATTCCGGAGGAAGTGTTGAAGGGAAAGAGCATTGGCTTGATTATCTTTGTATGTTTGGTAGATCGATTTATGTGCATGATTCGAGAAATGGTAACCTTGAGGCTAGAGCTTTCAAGAGGATTTCGCTTGGTTATACGGCAGTATAAAAGACTATCAGATATGGAATTCGAAAATGAAGAAGGTTGTGAACTCTCGTAATGTTACTTTTGATGAGTCGACTTTGATCAAGGAGAATGAGAGCTCATCATATGTTTCGGATTTGGTTCATGGTGAATCAAAGGAGAAGGAAGTTGTTTCCATCTTTTGTCCAAGGAGTAGAGTAGTTGGAGATGCTTGTGAGGAGGAAGCGTTTGATCTTACATCACATATTCTACAGGCTGCCTCTAGTAGTGTTGGTGATGTGCATGATTCTAGAAGGAATTCGTTCAAGGTGGAGCCGAAAGGAGTTTGGATGATATTATTACTACTTGGGTGGGTCGACGTGCTATAAAGCCGCCCGATAGATATGGTGATTGGAACTATATTAGCTTTTTTGAAAATTTGGACTATATTCTTCATGTAGTCCAAGATGAGTCGAGGGACCTTGATGATGTCATAGATTCGAGTGATAAATTGAATTGGATTTGTGCAATGGAGGAAGAGATGCAATCGTTGATGAAGAATCAAACTTGAGATTTGGTTCCATTTCTGAAGAAAACCGTGCTATAGGGTGCAAATGGATACAAGGCGAAGGACGATGAAAGATACAAAGCTAGATTAGTGACTAAAGGATTTGCATAAAGGAAGGGTTCGCATTAGTTGTGAGACATACTTCAATTCGGATATTACTTATCATAGTTGTTATTCATGACTTGAAGTTGGAGCAACTTGATGTGAAAATCGTCTTCTTGCATGGTGACTTGGAAGAAAGCATCTGCATGGAGCAACCGGAAAGTTTTATTTTAGATGGTAAGTCAAATTTGGTTTGCAAGTTAAAGAAATTACATATGGTTTAAAAAACCACCTAGACGATGGTACAAGAGATTTGATCATTTTATGCTTGAAAATGGTTTTAATAGAAGTATCAAGGGTGCTTGTGTTGTTTCGAGAGGTAGAAAAATGATTACTGGATGTATTTACCCTTTTTTGTGGATTCTGGTTTGTCGAAGGTTTGTGCATTGTTGGCTGCATTTTGGTGTTGGGTGGTTCCTGTATGGAGGTCGCAACAGTAGCAATGATGAGGGCAAGAGGAGCGGGTTCAATTTTGATAGAGGATGGAAGGCGTGGGTTTTAGAGTTCGGGCGAGTCGAGTTTGGGTAGAGCGACGCGTTGGCAAAGACTGATTGGAGAATCGTTGAGTATTTCTCCGTATCACTACAATTGTGTACGGCTATGATTGGGTTGCTGCATTTCACTGCGCACAGTTGGTAAGGAGGAAGGAGAAGATTGTTAATTTGCGTTAAGTAAAGTAATTAGTGTTATTTATTTAATTAACTAAATTAAAATCTTATAAATCGAATAACTTTTGCATACGAGGTCGGATTCAAACATTTTTTTTATGGACTTGTAGCGACGATGGCTACCCATTGGATTTAGTTTGGTGGGATTTGAAGCTTGTTTGAGTTTATTATAAAATCGAACGGCCGTTCGGTTTTAGTCCAAATCAGAATGCTTCGGTGGAAATTGGAACCAATGTGAGTTTAACTCACACTCAATTGTACTAATCATATCTATGATGCTATAAATTACTAATCATTGCTTAGATATTAGTTAAATTGTTTGATTGATTATTTGATTGAATTTTCAATTGGAAAATGCATGACAAATTAATTTGATTGTTATGAACTCATATGATTATATATATATTATCCGTAACCATTATTTTGCAAGGAAAATTTGTAGAGAGACCTAAGAGGTTTCTCACCAATAATTATATATTTACATCCTTATGATGTTATATTGATGTTTAATTGAAATAAATCTTGATATTCCATTTAAATTGTTTAAATGTCATCATAGCGATGTTCGCTATAATGTCGGTTACCGACTTTCATTCCCAAAAACCCACTGTATGTTTTTGAACTCGAACTTATGTTTTCACTATACAGAATTTTAAAATTCATTAATCATTTTTTATTAATGATAATTTAAAGTAATTAATCATTTTAACTAATGATTTTGAAATTAATTAACCAATTTAATTAATGGTGTTTAAAATTGGTTTATCTTTTGATTTAAATGAGATTGAATTTAATTAATCATTTTGACTAATGATTATTTGAATTTAATTAATTATTTAAATTAATAATATTTGAAATCAATAATAATTTTGATTAATGATATTTAAAAGTAATCAATCATTTTAATTAATAATATTTGATTTTAATAAATCATCCTTATTTCTAATATTTAAATGTAGTTAATTATTTTAATGAATGATTTTTGAAATTCATTAATCTATTTGATGAATGAGATTTGAAATTTAATTAATCATTTTAATAAATGATTGTTTTAAATTTAATTAATAATTTTAACTAAAGATTTTTGAAGTTTAGTTAATCATTTTAATTAATAATGGTATATAGTTAATCAATCATTTTAACAAATGATGTTTTAATTTATAACTTTAGCTAATGATGTTTGAACTTAATTAACCCGATTAATTAACAATTATTGGAACTTAGTTTATTTTTTAAATTAATGGCATTCAAAAATTATTTAATTATTTTAAGCGATGATGGTTGAGATTAATCTTTCATTCTAATTAATGATTCTTGGGATTTAATAAACTTTTTAATTAATGAGATTTAAAGTAAATAAATTGATTTAGTGGTTAAAGTAAATTAACTAATATAATAAAAGTGTTTTAATTTAATTAATATATTTGGTGTTTTTAAAGTTAATAAACTTATTTAATAAAGATTTTAAAGTTAATTTACCTATGATATAAAAGTGTTTGGAAATAATTAACTATTTTATTAGAGATAATGGATTTGTTTATTTAAAAGAGATTACAAATGTAACTGATTATCTTTAGGGATAATTAATATTGTTTTAAATTTAAAGGTATTTATATTGTTTTATTATATTTTGGGATAATAAATATTGTTTTAAAAATAACGGTTTATATATGAGAAAATCCTTTTAAAAGGAATTATTTATAGTAAAGCTAAGCGTATATTTTTATGGGTTTATAGTAAATAATGTTTTAATGACATTTTTTTTTACCTTTGTTTAATAAACTTAGTATTATAAAACTTTTCTTTTGAAAGAACCCTTTAAAAGGTATTTCTAAAAGTGTTTTACCAATATTGTAATATGAAAATCAAGCATAAGTTCAGATTTTAAAAAAGTTCAATTCGATTATGGAAAAGTAATTCCATAAACGATATTGCTTATTTGGAAAGAATTCAATCATAGTTTTAACGCTAAAAGTTGAGGCTTGGACTCGTTTCTATCTTGAAGGTCAAAAATTCGTCAAGGCAATGCTAGAGTTAATACTACCTCAACTTGATTGGCTTCATATTCAATCGAGGGATAACACTTGTTTAGAATCGAGGAGTAGTGTTGGATATATGATATTTAATTTCCAAATACGATCATTTTAATTATCCCCAATAGTTGATTTATTAATTATCAGATTCAGCTTTCTTCATGATGTACCGTCACCTTAAAAATGATTTGCTACTCTGAGCTTTGTTATCCTTTGTTGGTAATGACTAAACCAAAGCACGTGTTTTTGGGGGCCAAGTTATATGGGGTTGCTCCTATTAGGATATTTTCACATCCCATCTAGATTTTAGTGTACCATCACCTTAAAACGGTTAAGATTTGGATGTGAAATATTTGGATTCTCGGTAAGGTTTGGCGGGGTCCGGCTTGGAGTTCCCAGGGTTTTCAAGTATATTTCTAGAGGTATACTTCTTTTAAGGGAGATGTACCCTTTTAGTCATTTGTAGGGAATTTTCCTTTCCTTATTTGATTCGAAACTTTGAATCTGTTTTTCTTTAAGTGCAATGGGAAGAGTCAACCTCTCTTCGTGGTGTTTAATAATTGGTTTTATCCATTCTAACAAGTTTGAACTGTTACCTTATTTTTTCCATTCTATCAACTTTGGATTTTGCTTGGATTATTTTCATTCTTTCAAATTTGGTTTTTAATACTATTTATGCCCATTCTTATTTGGATTTTTCTCCCGATGTTTATCTATAATCTTGCCTTTATGGATGTTATTCTTATGAGGTTAAACCCATTTCGCATTAGCTGTGTGGTTTCATAGAACTTTAATATGTTTTCCATTATTTGAGTTATCTCACACTGGTATTTCAGACTGATTCGAGTGTTATTTTACCATAATGCTTGAGTCAGACCAATTATTTTTTCTAGGTTGACTTTCGTGTTATGGAGATCTTAAAGAGGTGTTGTAGGATCACCTATCGTATCGTTTTATTTTTCATTGTATTATATAATATCCATATCAACAATTGTAAGGTCGGGATTTTATAACTATTCAACTGATAAGGTTTGTTTTTAGCTCTGATGTGCTCTGTATTTAGAGTGGCGGCTTTTATTGTCCTCACTATATTATGTGTTGTCGATTTCACTGTGAGATTCTTTTTTTTTTGTTCTATGTTCTTTTCTTTTATTTACCCTAATAATCTGCCCTTTTGTCGATTGGATGCTCGACAATTGAACACAGTGGTGATATTCGTTGTCAAATTTCGATGGTCAAAAAGGCGGGTCGTAACATCATATATGTAAATAACATCACACAAAAGCAACCATGTGCGTGTACAATCAAAAAGTATACCCTGCACTTATCATTCAGTTATGAACCATGCCATATATGATGTAATGATCTCAGTTTTGAGTCAAATTTAATTTGATAATTAATATAAAATTTCGTATTAAATTATGAATTAATTTGAATTTTTCCAAATTAAATAAAACATTTGTTTGTTTGTTCATATGTATATACGTACATAAATTAAATATAAATAGAATTTTGGTTTGAAATTCAAGATAAATATCTTATTGATAAATTGGATTTAAAGGAAACCTTATATTTGAAACTAAAATATAATATATGATTATTTATTAATGTATGTTTAGAATTAAAATCATTTTCAAGAATGAATAAAAGCATTAAAAGTATATACATATATATATATATATATATATTCATATCTTTTAAAATAAAATAAGATTCATAAAAGGTTTAATGTTATTTCTTTTGAAATTTCACTTGTATTAAAAATTTGTATATTTAAAGAACATCATTAATAAAAAACTTGAAACTAATATAAAATTAAAAATATAAAAACATAAGAATATATATGTATATACACATACATACATACATATATATATTCGATTTTAACAAATGTTAATATGAATTTAAAAACATATAAATAAATATAGTTTATATATACAAAAATATAAAAGTAGAAACATAATACATATGTAAATATTTTCTAAAAATCTATTTAAAGAATTAAATTCAAATATATACATATTATACATATATCTATTAATGTTTAATTAAAAATCATATTCTTTACAGTTATAAATATATGTAAAAGGAAATAGATTTATTTAAATTGAAAATATGATATAAAATTTTTATTTATAATATAATACATATGTTAAGTTATAAAACATAAGAGATAAATTAATTCACAAATTATAAAATGAAATGTTTAAAACACAATTTATAAATTAATTTAAATAAGGACTTAAACATAAAATTGCTTGTATTTACAAGTGTAGAAAAATTAATATTATATATTCACAAGTGTAACATGAATTTACAAGTGTAAATAAATTATCATGCAAACTTACATATGGCATTATTTTCTTTTAATTTTTTTATGAAATAGATAAAATAGAAGTTAAAGTTATACATATCATATGTAACGACCCGCCGCCCTGACCGCCTCTAGTCGGTAATTAAACCAACTCGAAACGTTCAAAATGACGGATTGTTGTTCAGTTTATAAAGTTTAAACAGAATCAGCCACAGAATCACAGAATAATCATAATATTATTCATAAATGAATTTTTCTTACATACATATATCAGAGTTTGTATAATGCATTAATTTTTTTTTTTTCAGCGGAATATATCTTTGATTCTTAAGTACAAGAAAAATTTTCTAGAAAAAATTTTAGTGGAGTGCTTTCCCCTCTCTCTCTAACTTCGCTGCCTGAAAATCTTCAAGCTGTAAAAATACTCGGTCTGACCCGAGCATTAATTGCAAAACGCAAAAACACTCGAGTCAGGATTAATCTTAATTCAAGTAATTAAATTTGTAATGAACTGAATAACAATTGTAACAGAGATGACGAATCACATGAATCAATTTAAATCTATTATGGATTTTCATATTAACAACTTCAATTTTTTAAAATCTGTCAATCCTGTGTGGCTGCAGTACACACATATATTTGTACACATGTGCACTGCCTCGCCAACTCGTGTGCACCGAGCATGAAGCATACAACCTCAAATAACCACTGCACAAATACTTTAAAATGGAGGCAGAACAACAATGAAAAAGCAAATGCACATCTAAACCAATATTGCAAGAGGCAACAAGAATGGCCAGAATAGTGGATGGAAACATACACTTGCAATAGAAAGTTTTGAAAAGGAGAACTAGAAGTGCAAGTGTGTAAGCACAACTTCACAACAACAAGGCAATGCACTATGCAGTGGACAACAGCACCAAAGTGCAAAATCTCAAGTGACCCAAAGCACCAAAACCAACTACACTACTCAAAATACACAGTGGCCGGAAAACATGAAAAAGGATACAACTCAAGTCTGGTAACAACTACAAGTTCAATATAACAAGCTACAACTGATGATCAAACAAAGGGATGCAGACCAAACTACAGTGCAACCGAGAAGCATACATCTATGTGTATACAAATGATCAGTGATATAACCCAGGTACAACAATGAAATCAACACAGCAACTCAAAGACAGAGTACATGCAAATGCATCAAACTCAGGTGGACAACATATCAAAATATGAAATAAATCAAAGTAATCAGTGATGAACTGATATGCAGACAAGTACCAAAAGGCACCAGTTCAGTAGTCAATTGAACAACTATATGGATAGGGCAGCAACTATTGGAACATGACTTTGAACAATGCAAACTAAATGAAACAAGACACGGTACTCAAATGCAAGTGCACAACTAGACCCAAGTCCAACAGACTCAAGAGAATGCAACAACATGTCAACAGAAATGACATAGCAACAAGGCAGACCCCATACTCAGGTGGACAACATATCAAAATTTTGGAAATACAAAGTATTCAAATGAACACAGTAAGCTACATGATGATCAAACAAAGGGATGCAGACCAATATGTTCATGAAATGAAACACTCAATGGTGAAGCAACTCGAATGAACACAACATGTACAAGTTACAAAACTCAAGTGAAGCAAGTACAGTGTGACAGTGAATGGGAAAATGTGTGAACATAGCAACTGCCACAAGTAATGCAACAGTGACCAACTTAAATGACAGCAATGCACAAATGCAAAGTGGAGTAAATGTCAACATGAAATGATCAAGGGTCAAAATAGAGACAAAGTCGCGAGACTCAACATGTACATGTACTGATCAGTGAACCCAAAGCTAAAAGAGCCAACACAAATGAGCAAGATTGGGATGGATGTGATATGCTTTTAAATCTTGTAAACAAAACTACATGAAATTTTAGTTCACAGTTTCCAGATTAAAATTTAAAACTAAATTTAAAAAGAAGTAGCAAAGCATGTTCAGATATGTTCCATTTATATTTGCATATTTAAAACATGTGTGCCAAAATTTCTTACATGCAATCTATTGCCACTGCACTTATTAAATACATTCAACATCAAACAATATTTCAGAACCAAAGTCAGATTGTTTTACTCACAGTGGCATGTATATGCAAAAATACATATTCACATACATACTTTTAATTCCATACTTAAACAAACATTCAAGCTTCACATAATGGTTCCAAGAATTTTAGCATGCATCATTTTCATCAAAAATTATTTTAAACTTGTCAATTTTGTTATTTTCAGATTATAGGATGTTCACAGACCTTTATACTGAGATCATTCATATATAGGCATGCAAGCATGATACACAGCAAACCATCAAACCATAGGGGGGGTTTACAGACACATATGTACATCACATATGAACAGAGGTTCAACCAAGCACATATAAACACAATTTTCCACAACCAGATTCAAAGATCCATCACATGCAGCAACACAAAGCAAGTCAAGTTTTAATAGCATCTGTTCTCATCAGATTTTTTAAAAA
This sequence comes from Allium cepa, assembly GCA_030765085.1. Lineage (NCBI taxonomy): Eukaryota > Viridiplantae > Streptophyta > Magnoliopsida > Asparagales > Amaryllidaceae > Allium > Allium cepa. The sequence goes on along the minus strand of CM060937.1, from coordinate 569,359,591 downwards.
CAAAATTTATAGCATCTGTTTTCATCAGTTAAAAAAACAAATTTCAATTAACATCTGTTCTTATCAATTTTTAAAATAAATCCAAATAGCATCTGTTCTCAACAGTTAAAAAACAATCACAAATAGATAGCATCTGTTCTCATCAATTTAAAACAAATTACAAATAGCATCTGTTTTTATCAGTTTAAATTAAAATTTAAATAGCATCTGTTTTCATCAGTTAAAAAAAACAAATTTCAATTACCATCTGTTCTTATCAATTCAAAAATAAATCCCAAATAGCATCTGTTCTCAACAGTTTAAATTGGATTGACCGAGAGCAAAGAGCAAATGATAGCAAACAACACCCAAAACATAGCATGCAACCAAGCATTCAATTCAAACAAATTTAAACACTTGAATCAAAATCAATCGTGAGCAAAGAACTCACCTTTCACCGAAGCAAATTGGAACAACGCAAATCAATTATCAGAAAACAAGCGCGAGCAAAGAGCAACATCAATCGGATTGAATCAAAGCCCCAATTGGAATTGAAGAGGAACGACGATTTTTTTAGAAAGAGGCCGCCATTTTTCTTTGTTTATTTTCTTTCGTTTGATTACTGAAGGGTTTCGAATGAGAAAAGGGGAAAAGGAGTGGGGTATAAAAGAGAATAGAGAACGTGTATTAGCATGGGTTACGGCATGAATTTGGCTGACAGGGGTAAGGTAATGTATACTTATTATTTTATTTTATTTATTTATTTATTTATTATTTTTTTAATTATATATATCATTATATATATATTTTTCTTATTTTAAATTCAATTGATTTGTATAAATTTTCTTAAATAAACATATAAACGTTTTGCAGTTCAAATATCAATATCAATTTATAAATTTACATAAAAAAAAAATTCGTAAATCCAAACTATTTTTCTAAGTCATTATTTACAAATTTAAATACAAATTCAATATTCAAATTCAACTGCAAAGTCGAATTCAAATTTTATTCAACTTTGAATAGATTAAATTCTAAAATTGAATCGCCAATTTATGCTGATAATTTGAAATTCACGTCAAATCATCATTTAAATATTTAAAATAAATTAAATATTCACAAATTAAATTGTTCAAAATTCAGGACCGTTACAATCTCCCCTACTTAAAAGAATTTCGTCCCGAAATTATAAGTTAGGAAAAACGATTGCTAAAATCTCACCGATATTTATACCCTACACAATTTTTTACCAAGTTTCAAACTCATAAATAAATATAGAATTCATTCCCTTTATTTTATCTCAGCAGTTTTGTTCATCGATTTCAATAATCAAGACACAAAAGTCTTTTACCAAATTTTTTTTTTTTGACTTACAAAACTCAGATTTTTAAACTTGAAATCTTTCATGCTAAATATTTGCATATTACATCTTTTCCAAAGCTGTGTGCTTTCAAGATATTTTAAAAGATCTCCTTCCTTAGTTCATTAAGTTAGAATTATGTAATTCTAATTTCAGACTATTGATTTTCTATTCAAAGTTTGAAAATACTTGATAACTCGAAGTTTAACAAGTCCATCGTCGTTCTCACAGACATTAGGCATACGCTGGCCAGGCGCAAGACTAAAAATCTCCAAGTACTAAACATACTTGCTTCAACTCCCAGTGAAAATATTTTTTAAAAATTCTTTTAAAAAAATGGATATGGAAAGCACATTCCCCCATGGATCACAGTTTACCCGGCGGTTACGCTACTATCCCAGTAGAATCGCTTGTAACCTTAGATTTCTCATCTCTCTTGAATTTCGCCATGGTTGTCGCCTTAGATCGCGGTCCACACGGCGGTTACTCTACTATCCCAGTAGAATCGCTTGTGGCCGTAGGCATCACGCCCCTCGAATTACGCTTCGGTTTCTAGATCGCAGTTTACACGGCGGTTGCGCCACTATCCCAGTGGAATCGCTTGTAACTGTAGGCATCACGCCCCACGAATTTCGCCAGCATCAATTCACCTAATCCCAAACACGATGATCCATCGTGGGGGATTCCAGTCAGTCCCAATGGACATTCCACTAATGGAAATTCTACGTAGCTAAGATTTCCAATGGACACTCCACCGAGTTCCAATCACCTTCACAAATAATAAATGGAAGGTACATTTCCATATCCTCAGTTTTTAGAAAACATATGTCATATACATATAGTACTTCATTTCACATTTCGTACATATCATACCTATGTAAACCTACACAAGACTTTTCGTAATAATGACTTTCCAAACTGATAGTTTTCGAATTATTATATTCACATATATAAGTTACGAAAACTCAATTCACATTCATAACAAATAGAGGATTCCAAATTTTCCATCACGTTTAAAATTTTCCTCTAAATCGATTTGAAAATTTAAGGTTATCTCAAACCTAATTCACATTCATAATCCAATTCATTATCGACTTCACATTCGATTTGGATTTCACGTTACATCGTCAATTCTCAACACATAATTGATGTCTATCGATATATAACCTCTAAGCTCGTACGTCTCAGAGAAGGGTGTTAAGCTAAAAGAATAAATTCTCCGCCACCACAGATATATATTTAATAGAGATCAAATGCTATGTGATCAATTCACAATGTTAGACATACAATCCCAATCGACTATCCAAATTTCAAAGCTCAACTTATATTGTTTTTGATGTCGAAGTTAAACTCAATTTAACTCAAGATTCTATTTTTTTTTTTTGAAAAATTTCCAAGTTGAACAATTGTTCGCATTTCTCAAAATAATATCTTTACAAGATATATAATTTTCCAACTTAACCATTTGAAACCAATTTCAAATATTCATTTTTTCAATTTATCTTTAAAAGATAAAATTGCAAACCTTTCATTTCATATTGGAAAACATTTCCATACTTATTAAATAATAAGTAGTTCACAAATCCATTTATTTTCAACTCTTGGAAAATATTCAATATACTTGAATCAAAATTAAGTATATATTCCATTCTTTAAGGAAATCATTCTTTTAAACACATTTATTTGAGTCAAAACGAATGTTGCGTAAAACATCGTTACGACAACTCAAAATCACTAGTATAGGGATTCAGATTTAAATATATAAATCCCAATACTATAAACAACATTTCCTTCCGGAAACCATTTACTATAACAACAGTGTTATAGTCCACTATTTCCTTATTTTTCTCTCGAAAACGTCTATTTCAACAATTGAATGTTGAAATCTATGTATTCGATACTTAATGCATTTTAAAACATCTTTAAAACCATTAACTTTTTCAATTTCAACTTAATTCATAGTTTGAATTCCTCATACTTTTCATAATATTAGTTTTAAACCAATTTCAACTTTTCAATATTAAGTTTTTCACTTAATTTAATTTTCCACACGTTTAAATTCAAATTCATCACTGAATTTATTAAACCTATAATGGATTATCATGTTGACAACTTCAAATTTGAAATCTAAATCTCATTTGAACTTTGCATTTGCTTTTCTATTCCCAAAAATAATCAACTAGTTCTTTAGTAAGCCATTCATCAATTGGTTCCATTAGATCTATATTTCCATATTAACTATTTCATAATATCACTTCCCTAAAACATATCTGTTTTAGTTAATAATATATTCACTGTCCAAAATCGTGAATATACTTATCTATTCAATTCAGTGTTTCTACACTTTTATTTAAAAGATTATCCACTGTCCAAAATCGTGGATAAAATTTCCAACCAACATTTACTATCACAATATTTAACTTAAAGGATAATTCGCTGTCAAAGATCACGAATATATCTCCTTTAATAAATAATTTCTATTTTTCATTTATCAAATTCAATTGGTTTCGAATTTATAAACAACTTTTACAAATTCCATTTCTATTTATAAACTTCGATTTATAAATCTTCCTTATTAATTCAATTCAATTTATATAACTCAATTATATAACAAAAGTTCATTTATAAGTTAAATACTTATAATCCATTTATTCACTAAATCGTTCTTCAAAACATTTGAAATCAATTTTCAAAAGAATTCAGAATCAAATTCCCAAGTTATAGTTTAATTATCCTCTTGGCTATAACTAAATCAACATATCATTTTATTTCACAATTATTATTTTGTAGATATTCACAATATTTGATTCAAACCAATTCATTAATTCACTTCACTTAACTTTTATTTTTCATAAATCTCAATAATTCGATAATGAGTTTTCGAACGATCGAAACTATCGAAATCCTAAATTTAGAGAGGGGAATTTTCGAAAAAGATTTGAATTTTCAAAATACCTTTTGTTTTTCAAAGAAACAATTTCATACTTATCTTAAATTTGAAAAACATTTTTCTTTAAAGTGGTTCTAGTAACTATTCATATTAAACATCATAAACTGAGCTTTGAGTAAACCAAAGCTCTGATACCACTTTTGTAACGACCCGCCGCCCTGATCGCCTCTAGTCGGTAATTAAACCAACTCGAAACGTTCAAAATGACGGATTGTTGTTCAGTTTATAAAGTTTAAACAGAATCAGCCACAGAATCACAGAATAATCATAATATTATTCATAAATGAATTTTTCTTACATACATATATCAGAGTTTGTATAATGTATTAATTTTTTTTATACAGCGGAATATATCTTTGATTCTTAAGTACAAGAAAAATTTTCTAGAAAAATTTTAGTGGAGTGCTTTCCCCTCTCTCTCTAACTTCGCTGCCTGAAAATCTTCAAGCTGTAAAAATACTCGGTCTGACCCGAGCATTAATTGCAAAACGCAAAAACACTCGAGTCAGGATTAATCTTAATTCAAGTAATTAAATTTGTAATGAACTGAATAACAATTGTAACAGAGATGACGAATCACATGAATCAATTTAAATCTATTATGGATTTTCATATTAACAACTTCAATTTTTTAAAATCTGTCAATCCTGTGTGGCTGCAGTACACACATATATTTGTACACATGTGCACTGCCTCGCCAACTCGTGTGCACCGAGCATGAAGCATACAACCTCAAATAACCACTGCACAAATACTTTAAAATGGAGGCAGAACAACAATGAAAAAGCAAATGCACATCTAAACCAATATTGCAAGAGGCAACAAGAATGGCCAGAACAGTGGATGGAAACATACACTTGCAATAGAAAGTTTTGAAAAGGAGAACCAGAAGTGCAAGTGTGTAAGCACAACTTCACAACAACAAGGCAATGCACTATGCAGTGGACAACAGCACCAAAGTGCAAAATCTCAAGTGACCCAAAGCACCAAAACCAACTACACTACTCAAAATACACAGTGGCCAGAAAACATGAAAAAGGATACAACTCAAGTCTGGTAACAACTACAAGTTCAATATAACAAGCTACAACTGATGATCAAACAAAGGGATGCAGACCAAACTACAGTGCAACCGAGAAGCATACATCTATGTGTATACAAATGATCAGTGATATAACCCAGGTACAACAATGCAATCAACACAGCAACTCAAAGACAGAGTACATGCAAATGCATCAAACTCAGGTGGACAACATATCAAAATATGAAATAAATCAAAGTAATCAGTGATGAACTGATATGCAGACAAGTACCAAAAGGCACCAGTTCAGTAGTCAATTGAACAACTATATGGACAGGGCAGCAACTATTGGAACATGACTTTGAACAATGCAAACTAAATGAAACAAGACACAGTACTCAAATGCAAGTGCACAACTAGACCCAAGTCCAACAGACTCAAGAGAATGCAACAACATGTCAACAGAAATGACATAGCAACAAGGCAGACCCCATACTCAGGTGGACAACATATCAAAATTTTGGAAATACAAAGTATTCAAATGAACACAGTAAGCTACATGATGATCAAACAAAGGGATGCAGACCAATATGTTCATGAAATGAAACACTCAATGGTGAAGCAACACGAATGAACACAACATGTACAAGTTACAAAACTCAAGTGAAGCAAGTACAGTGTGACAGTGAATGGGAAAATGTGTGAACATAGCAACTGCCACAAGTAATGCAACAGTGACCAACTTAAATGACAGCAATGCACAAATGCAAAGTGGAGTAAATGTCAACATGAAATGATCAAGGGTCAAAATAGAGACAAAGTCACGAGACTCAACATGTACATGTACTGATCAGTGAACCCAAAGCTAACAGAGCCAACACAAATGAGCAAGATTGGGATGGATGTGATATGCTTTTAAATCTTGTAAACAAAACTACATGAAATTTTAGTTCACAGTTTCCAGATTAAAATTTAAAACTAAATTTAAAAAGAAGTAGCAAAGCATGTTCAGATATGTTCCATTTATATTTGCATATTTAAAACATGTGTGCAAAATTTCTTACATGCAATCTATTGCCACTGCACTTATTAAATACATTCAACATCAAACAATATTTCAGAACCAAAGTCAGATTGTTTTACTCACAGTGGCATGTATATGCAAAAATACATATTCGCATACATACTTTTAATTCCATACTTAAACAAACATTCAAGCTTCACATAATGGTTCCAAGAATTTTAGCATGCATCATTTTCATCAACAATTATTTTAAACTTGTCAATTTTGTTATTTTCAGATTATAGGATGTTCACAGACCTTTATACTGAGATCATTCATATATAGGCATGCAAGCATGATACACATCAAACCATCAAACCATAGGGGGGGTTTACAGACACATATGTACATCACATATGAACAGAGGTTCAACCAAGCACATATAAACACAATTTTCCACAACCAGATTCAAAGATCCATCACATGCAGCAACACAAAGCAAGTCAAGTTTTAATAGCATCTGTTCTCATCAGATTTTTTAAAAACAAAAATTATAGCATCTGTTTTCATCAGTTAAAAAAACAAATTTCAATTAACATCTGTTCTTATCAATTTTTAAAATAAATCCAAATAGCATCTGTTCTCAACAGTTAAAAAACAATCACAAATAGATAGCATCTGTTCTCATCAATTTAAAACAAATTACAAATAGCATCTGTTTTTATCAGTTTAAATTAAAATTTAAATAGCATCTGTTTTCATCAGTTAAAAAAAACAAATTTCAATTACCATCTGTTCCTATCAATTCAAAAATAAATCCCAAATAGCATCTGTTCTCAACAGTTTAAATTGGATTGACCGAGAGCAAAGAGCAAATGATAGCAAACAACACCCAAAACATAGCATGCAACCAAGCATTCAATTCAAACAAATTTAAACACTTGAATCAAAATCAATCGTGAGCAAAGAACTCACCTTTCACCGAAGCAAATTGGAACAACGCAAATCAATTATCAAAAAACAAGCGCGAGCAAAGAGCAACATCAATCGGATTGAATCAAAGCCCCAATTGGAATTGAAGAGGAACGACGATTTTTTTAGAGAGAGGCCGCCATTTTTCTTTGTTTATTTTCTTTCGTTTGATTACTGAAGGGTTTCGAATGAGAAAAGGGGAAAAGGAGTGGGGTATAAAAGAGAATAGAGAACGTGTATTAGCATGGGTTACGGCATGAATTTGGCTGGCAGGGGTAAGGTAATGTATACTTATTATTTTTTTTATTTTTTTTATTATATATATTATTATATATATATTTTTCTTATTTTAAATTCAATTGATTTGTATAAATTTTCTTAAATAAACATATAAACGTTTTGCAGTTCAAATATCAATATCAATTTATAAATTTACATAAAAAAAAAATCGTAAATCCAAACTATTTTTCTAAGTCATTAGTTACAAATTTAAATACAAATTCAATATTCAAATTCAACTGCAAAGTCGAATTCAAATTTTATTCAACTTTGAATAGATTAAATTCTAAAATTTAATCGCCAATTTATGCTGATAATTTGGAATTCACGTCAAATCATCATTTAAATATTTAAAATAAAGTAAATATTCACAAATTAAATTGTTCAAAATTCAGGACCGTTACATCATAAACTTCTTCTTCTCTTATTTGGTTCAAAACTAAAGAAAAGAAAACGCAAAAACCTGAAAATAAACTCAAAATAAAATCAAACTCAAAACAAAAAAAAATTAAAGATCAGATTCAAAATCAAACTTGAAAAAAGCATTCCAGTTGAAGAACAAAATTAAAACACGTTTCAAGCCGAGGCTAAGCAAATTCAAGGATCAAGCAAGTTTCAAGATTATTTCAACAAATCAAAGTACAGATCAGATCAAACTCAGGGAATCTGAAATTACAAACCTGAGACAAATTTCAACTCAACCAAATTTCAACTGAGCAAGCTAACGAGGCAAAGATCAAGCAAGATAACAAAACAAAATCAAAGCTTCCAGATATTCGAATTCAAATTACATTTCTAGGCTCAAGTTTTACCTGCTCTTCAATTCCAGGTCCTCTGTCTTTCATTACCAAGTGAGCAAACACACTTATAGTTTGTTGTTGTGTGTGGATACTTGATGTATGATATAAGAATTGCTTGATTTCTTGCCTGCGTGCTGGTATATAGATGTAAATATGTATGTGCATGCAGGCAAAAACATGCCTCTGTTTATACATGACAGGTTTGATAAAGCTGTTCAAAAATTCATACCACCCAAAAGGTATCAATATTAGGCTTTAATCTCTATATAAAATTTGTTTGTACTTGTAAATTTTAAATTCTAAAAATAGTCTCAAGCATTTATATTAAGCAATTATTTTTAAAATAAGAAATCATAGTGAAAATCATATATATGTCAAAATTTGATCGTCATAAATTCGTGTTTGAAGTTCATAACCATATTGGAATTAGAAAATGATGAATTTAGATAAAGGTTTCAAAATTTTTAGGTAAGTAAATCATGTGAATTCTCGGGTTGAACATAAAATACATTTTTGTCGAACTCCGACGATCGATATAAAGTTGAGTTTCGAGCTTGATGTCAAAGGAAGCTCACGTGATGCAGTTTACATGAAAAATGATCGTTGACTTTTTTAAATGATCGTGGAGATTGATCGATGAGGTGATAGGATTTAAGGGCATATTTTTTATTAGCGCCGTTCTTGAATTAATTTCATTGTCAATGGTGGATTGGGGTGGATCAGATCCAGGGGAAACAGAGCTCGGGGTTCTAGCGAAGGTGTGTGTTCATCAACGTTGACTCTGATGGACTAGATCGACGGGGCGAGGGGGATTTCATCAGAAGGGTTGCGTTCGAGGAGGAATCAATTAGCTCGATCTGATTTTCAGATGGATTCGTAAAATTGGGTGGACGGGTGAGTCAGGGTGATCATCGGTGATGTATTAGCAACGACGAGGTCGATCGGAGGAGTTTCGGTCATCGGTGCATGTGCACGTGAGTGTCCGTGTATCTAAGAAGTTTGGGGATTGGAGAAGAAAGTGTAGCCTCGAATTTGCTCTCGTGAAAATGGGGTGGTGGCTTGGGTTTGTGACCGAGTCATTCACATGATAACAGTTTTTATTTTTATTCTAAATCATAACAAATTCAAGTTTTAAAACTAAAAATAAAATCAAAGAAAAAAAATTCGGCGATTTTAGCGTTTGTCTTGAGTGTTTTAGCTTTGGGCCTAGGTACTTATAATGATAATTTTTAAAATTTAAATGAATCAAGTTTTTTTAAGGTTTGTGTAAATAAATATGTTTTCAAAAGATTATAAATTAGATCTTCCAAAATAAGATTACTAATAAAGTTTTATACAAGTTTCCAAAGACTAAAGTTTAAAGATAAATTATTTTGGTTATAAAATTTTATACTAGGTTAATTCTGTAATTAGTTCCTAAATGTTTTTCAAACAAAGTTTAATAATATAACTAATTAATAGTTAATTAGTTAATGAATAATTTATCAATATGATGGATCATTAATGAAAGTAATTAAAGAATAATTACTTAATATAGTTAATTAAGGATAAATCACCTAATGAAATTTAAATTAAGTATAGTTACTTAATTATTAAAGTACAATTACTTAGAGTAAGTAATCAAGAATAATTACTGAATTAAAGGATTATTACTTAATGTAATTAATTAAAGTAATTGATTAAAGGATAATTAATTAATAATTAAGGTTAATTACTTGGTAATAAAAGGTTAATTAATTAGTATAATAAATCAAGGTGATAAATAAATGGATAATTTTTTAATGTGATTAATTAAAAGATAATTAATTAATAAGGTTAATTAATTATTTGAGGATAACTAATTTATGTAAGTAATTGAGGGATAATTAATTACTTAAATATAATTACCTAATTAAAAGTAATTAATTAATGATTAAAGTTGATTAATCAAGTGATTAAAGGATAATTGCTCAATTTAATTAATTTATGATTTATTAATATAAGTGATTAGGAATAATCATTTATTGTAATTAATTAAGGATAATTAATTAAATGGTAATCAATTAAGGGTTAATTAATTATCGTAATTAATTAAGGATAATTAATTTAAAGGATAATTAAATAATTAAAGGTTAATTATTTAATGATTAAAGGTTGATTTATTTATTAATTAAGGTTAATTAATTAATAATTAAAGGTTGATTAATTTATTATTAAAGGTTAATTAATAAATAATTAAAGGATAATTAATTAAAATGGTTTGTAATCAGTTAATGTTAGTTAACCAGGATTAGTAATTTATTCATAAGTAATTAATCTGATTTAAATTTATGAGATGATTAATTGATTATACTTATGGATGTTTGGATTGTATTGAATGCTTTGAATTGTTTGATATCCCTGATATGTGATGTTCTATGATTTGATTGAGCTATGAACTGCGATTTATTTATCTACGATGATTTACATATTTCTTTATCTGTGAATGAAAGATAAGTGTTATAAGATTATACCGCTTATCAAAATTGTTGTGCTTGAATTGATGATGATTGTGATATTGTATTGTTGTGTGTAAAATCCCTGAACCACACCACACACACACAAATATGAATTTCACGGGAAATCGGTTAAGTCACAGATATTTTGAATGTAATATTATTTTATTCAAAATGGTTTCAAAGGTTGATTTTTAAATCCAAAATGTTTTGGAAATAAAATTGGGTTTAATATGAAAAGCTTTTGAAAAGGAAGTTTTGAATTTGAAATTTAGTTTAAATGTAACATGTCTTGTTTAAGTTTTGAAATTAGTTTGGTAACTATGATATGAAAGTGGTGATACAAGTCATAATATATATATATATATATATATATATATGGATTTTAAACCATTTTTGAAGTAACTTAAAAGTATTATTTTGGGAATTTAAATTTAACCCAAGTTCATATTTTGAAAGGCTTTAATTTGAGCAAATGAAATCAGATTTTCCCAAAACAAAAACTCTTGTTTTCAAATGATAATGGCTTTGATATAAGGAAGGAAATTCCAATTTTTGTTGAAAGGATTTCAAATTTGAAACCGAAATAGTTTTGAAAGCTATGAATGAATCTTTGTGAAATATTTGGTGAACTTTGTTTTCAAACAAAAGAGGACCCCAAAGATAGATCTTTTGCTTAATATTATGAATGAATCTTTGTAAAAGATTTGGTGAATCTTGTTTTTAAATTGAGTGGATCATAAAGGTGTACCTTTTTGTTTAAAAGATTAAAAGTGGAAAATTGTTTTGAACCATTTGAAGAAAGGTTTTGGGTAATAAGTTGTGACTTAACTAAGATCCCAATATATCCATATGGTTTTAAAATTACGCGCTCATTATTCAGTTTAGCTGGAAGAGGACTTTATGTCATAAAACCCATTCCGAATAATGATACGATGAAATGGATAGCTTTTGATGACCGGCGGTGAAGACAGGGTATTTTCGGGAACGAAAGGATTACCTGTCGAATGTCTCTGCACTGTGTCGCTTTGGTATAGAGATCTCCATATGTGATGGGGAGTCCGGTCGGGATTGTGAATACCCGGATTGCAAGGGCTTCTTTTGAAGTGCCTTTGATTCTGTCCGAAGCCGGAACATACTTGTATGGAATTATGTATGACGTTGCACTTTGAGATGTAAAGCTGGTTTCTATCAATTACATTTCTGTTTGGTGGCGGAGAATTTAGTTTCTTAGCGTAACACCCTTCTCTGAGACATATGAGCTTAGAGGTTATATAGTTGATGGTTACTAGTGATACATTCCCAATTTGGTAATGTGGCATGCTAAGTGCTGCTGATCGTTCGTTGATCAAAGCAAGCTTTTATGAAAAGCGTAGCTTTGTGGACGAGACATCGTCGAATCTCACACACCGAAAATGGTCGAAACAGGAAGAATGCGGCACGGTTATGAAGGTCACGCCCTTTAGGGTATGTCAATTTCCTTTTGGATAAAAGTTGTATCATGGTATGGAGCCCAAATACAAAACTTATGTGGTTACCGCAAATTTTTGCTTTGTGGTTGTTAGTGTTGAGAGCTCTCGGATAAAGGTCGGTGACGACTGGAGGATGGCATTACTCGTGACAGTTAGCTACCTAGTTACAGAGGTAACCCGGTCTTGTGTTGGCAGAGAGCAGGTTAAGTTCTTGAGGCGTCCCACCAGAGGCGTACCTATGTGGCATAGGATGTTCCTTAGCATGACTATTTGTTGGAAATCCAAAGAAATAATATGCGCCGTATATGGTTTTAGTTGTATAATCTGCCATGGAATGTGGCGGTAACCTGCTATTGAACATGGTAGCTATAGTAAGCATACACGAAATGTGTATGCTGACTAAGATTAATATTATACTTTCGAAATATTTTCTGCACTTTGCACTAATAATAATATCAAAAAGATTTTGCGTATCAAGCATGTTTGATTATCATAAGGAGAAATATCCTCCAATTGTGCGTTTGCATTGTGTGTGTGGCGGGAGGCCTTTTGGTAGTTTCATTTTCCAACAAGCATTTGCGGATTTCTTTTTAAATTCTTTTTGGTTTGTTTTCTTTGTTCAAATAAACTATTTTTGTTTGCTCACACCAGTCCCATGACTGACCTGGAGCTTATTGTTCCCCTTCTAAACTCTGGGTACCCACAATTTTCCAGACGGGCAACCTAGAGTCAGATTTTTAGATAATTAGCTAGTTGATGTAGACTTGGTAGCCTTCAGTCTTTGGAAATCTTCGGAATCTATGGTTTGGCAATTGCATTTGGATTGAGTTTGCTTCACTTCAGCATTGATGGTGGTTCAAGTTCTTGGATTGGAGTCTTTGAAGCTTTGGCATTAAAGTTATCTTCCCACTGCTGATGTTATCTCTTCTGCTGTTGCTATTATTCTTCCTTGTTATCTTGTGTCTCTGATGTTGATAGTCATTTGTATCAATGTGTTGTATTGAATATTTTATATCAATAAAATCATTCATTTATTTTTCCGCTGTGTTGTTGTACTTAATGTGTTATAAGCTCCGACGAACCAGATTCGACGTTTGAATCTGCGGTATTTGAATACGGGTGATGTATTCGGGTGTCGATTTTCGAAGGTCGAGTCAGGGTCGTTAAAATTGGTATCAGAGCTGAAGGTTGAGTAAGAACTTTAGCTCAGGAGTATAACACATTAGGTGACTCATTAGAGATAAGGTTATATATGCCCTAGATTGAGTATATCCCTAAGGTATCTTATCCGTATGCCTAAGTAAATTCTCTTACTATTCACTGATAGTAAGTATGAGTGCAAGAAGAGGACGAGGTAGGAGACAGGGGAGTACCATTATAAATCGTCAATATCCTACAATAACAAAGAAAAAACCTTTTTCTATCAATCTCTTTTGAGCATCATTCGATATCAATTCTTGGATGGCTTCGTGGTAGCTACAAGAAGAAGTTTTGGTATGATGGTGGCCTTGCGAATCTTTATAGAAAAGTTCCTATTTCATATTCTTTTCACCAGTTTTCTATCAGCTTTTCGATTTTTAAATTAGTAAATTTGAAATTTTATTTGAGATAAATTGGTAAACAAAATATGAAGTTAAATTCGATTGTATCCGTTTGTCTATTCTTTGGGGTCTCAATACTACGAACGGTTAGTTATCCCTTCAAACTGACCAATGCCTTGCATATTTCGTAGACCGGATGACCCGAGTCTTTTGTAAATTATTGAATGAGTTCGTTCTCATATCTATTGATGATATTCTGATTTGGTAAGCCAAATACAGAATAAATATTCATCTTAATCAGGAAAGCTATATCTTCGTATGTTTATTTGTTCTTTTGTTGCCCGCCCGTCTAGCAAATTTCGGGGACGAAATTTTCTTAAAGGGGAATCTGTAATGATCCCGGTTTTGATTCAAATTTAATTAGATAATTAATATAAAATTTTGGATTAAAATGTGAATTAATTTGATTTTTTCCAAATTAAATAAAACTTTTGTTTGTTTATTCATATATATATATATAAATTGAATATCAATAGAATTTTTGTTTGAAATTCAAGACAAATATCTTATTGATAAATTGGATTGAAAGGAAACTTTATATTTGAAACCAAAATATAATATATGATTGTTAATTAATATATGATTAGAATTAAAATCATTTCAAGAATGAACAAAAGCTTTAAAAGTGTGTGTATATATATGTATATATTCATATCTTTTAAATTTAAATAAGATTTATAAAAGGTTTAATGTAATTTCTTTTGAAATTTCGCTTGTATTAAAAAGTTTGTGTATTTAAAGAACATCATTAACAAAAATTTTGAAACTAATATAAATTTAAAAATATAAAAACATAAGAATATATATATACATATATATACATATATATATATTTGATTTTAACAAATGTTAATATGAATTTAAAAACATATAAATAAATATAGTTTGTATATATGAAAATATAAAAGCAAAAACATTATACATATGTAAATATTTTCTAAAAAGCTATTTAAAGAATTAAATTCAAATATATACATATTATAAATTTATTTATTAATGTTTAATTAAAAATCATATTCTTTAGAATCATAAATATATATATATATATATATATATGTGTGTGTGTGTAAAACGAAATAGATTTATTTAAATTGAAAATATGATATAAATTTTTTATTTATAATATAATACATATGTTAAGTTATAAAACATAAGAGATAAATTAATTCAAAAATTGTAAAATGAAAAGGTTTAAAACACAATTTATAAATTAATTTAAATAAGGACTTAAACATAAAATTGCTTATGTTTACAAGTGTAGAAAAATTTATATTATATATTCACAAGTGTAACATGAATTTACAAGTGTAAATAAATTATCATGCAAACTTACATATGGCATTATTTTCTTTTAATTTTTTTTATGAAATAGATAAAATAGAAATTAAAGTTATATATATCATAAACTTCTTCTTCTCTCATTTGGTTCAAAACTAAAGAAAAGCAAATGAAAAACCTGAAAATAAACTCAAAATAAAATCACACTAAAAACAAAAAAATAATCAAAAATCAGATTCAAAATCAAACCTGAAACAATGCATTCCAGTTCAAGAACAAAATTAAAACCTGTTTCATGCTAAGGCTAAGCAAATTCAAGGATCAGGCAAGTTTCAAGATCATTTCAACAAATCAAAGTACAGATCAGATCAAACTCAGGAAATCTGAAATTACAAACCTGAGACAAATTTCAACTCAACCAAATTTCAACCAAGCAAGCTAACAAGGCAAAGACCAAGCAAGATAACAAAACAAAAACAAAGCTTCTAGATTTTGAAATTCAAATTACATTTCCAGGCTCAAGTTTTACCTGTTCTTCAATTCCAGGTCCTCTGTCTTTCATTACCAGGTGAGCAAACACACTTATAGTTTGCTGTTGTGTGTGGATACTTGATGTATGATATAAGAATTGCTAGATTTGTTGCCTGCGTGCTGGTATATAGATGTAAATATGTATGTGCATGCAGGCAAAAACATGCGTCTATTTATACATGACAGGTTTGATAAATCTGTTCAAAAATTCATACCACCTAAAAGAAATCAATATTAGGCTTTAAGCTATATAAAATTTGTTTGTACTCATAAAATTAAAATTTTGAAAATAGTCTCAAGAATTTATATTAAGCAATTATTTTTAAAATAAGAAATCACACTGAAAATCATTTATATGTCAAAATTTGATCATCATAAATTCGTGTTTGAAGTTCATAACCATATTGGAATTAGCAGATGATGAATTTAGATGAAGGTTTCAAAATTTTTAGGTAAATAAATCATGTGAATTCTCGGGTTGAACATAAAATACATTTTTGTCAAATTCCGACGATCGATATAAAGTTGAGTTTCGAGCTTGATGTGAGAGGAAGTTCAGGGATGGAGTTTACAGGAAAAATGATCGTTGATTTTTTTAAATGATCATGGAGGTTGATCGATGAGGTTGTAGGGTTTAAGGGCATATTTTATGTCAGCGTCGTTCTCGAATTAATTTCATTGTTAATGGTGGATTGGACCCAGGGGAAATGGAGCTCGGGGTTCTAGCGAAGATGTGAGTTCATCAGCGTTGACTCTGGTGGACTAGATCGACGGGGCGAGGCAAATTTTATCGGTAGGGTTGGGTTCCAGGAGGAATCAATTTGATAGATCTTGATTTTCAGATGGATTCGTAAAACTAGGTAGTCGGGTGAGTCAGGCTGATCATCGGTGATGTATTGGCAACGGCGAGGCCGATCGAAGTAGTTCCGATCATCGATGCACGTGCATGCGAGTGTTCGTGTATCTAGGATGTTTGGGGATCGGAGTAGAAAGTGTAGCCTCGTGTTTGCTCTCGTGAAAATGGGGTAGTAGCTTGGGTTTGTGACCGAGTCGTTCACATGATAACAGTTTTATTTTTATTCTAAATCATAACAGATTCAAGTTTTAAAAACAAAACAAAATCAATTTTTTTTTTTGGATTTTAGTGTTTGGCTCGATTGTTATAGCTTTGGGCCTAGGTATTTGTAATGATAATTTTTAAAATTTAAATGAATCAAGTTTTTTTAAGGTTTGTGTATATAAATAAGTTTTCAACAGATTATAAATTAGATCTTCCAAAATAAGATTGTTAAACAAGTTTTATACAAGTTTCCCAAGACTAAATTTTAAAGATAAATTGTTTTAAAATTGTTTTGGTTATAAAATTTTACGCTAGTTTAATTCTGTAATTAGATCCTAAATGTTTTTCAAATAAAATTTAATAATGTAACTAATTAAAAGTTAATTACTTAGTGAATAATTTATCAATATGATGGATCATTAATGAAAGTAATTAAAGAATAATTACTTAATATAGTTAATTAGGGATAAATCACCTAATGAAATTTAAATTAAGTATAATTACTTAATTAATAAAGTACACTTACCTAGAGTAAGTAATCAAGAATAATGACTTAATTAAAGAATTATTACTTAATGTAATTAATTAAAGTAATTGATTAAAGGATAATTAATTAATTAATAATTACGGTTAATTACTTTGTAATAAAAGGTTAATTAATTAATGTAATAAATCAAGTTGACAAATAAATGGATAATTTATTAATGTGATTAATTAAAAGATAATAAATCAATAAGGTTAATTAAAGGTTAATTAATTATTTGAGGATAACTAATTTATGTAAGTAATTAAGGGATAATTAATTACTTAAATATAATTACTTAATTAAAAGTAATTAATTAATGATTAAATTTGATTAATCAAGTGCCTAAAGGATAATTATTCAATGCAATTAATTTATGATTTATTAATATAAGTGATTAGGGATAGTCACTTTTTGTAATTAGTTAAGGATAATTAATTAAATGGTAACTAATTAAGGATCAATTAATTATTGTAATTAATTACGGACAATTAATTTAAAGGATGATTAAAGAATTAAAGGTTAATTATTTAATGATTAAAAGTTAATTTATTTATTAATTAATGTTAATTAATTAATAAATAAAGGTTGATTAATTTATTATTAAAGGTCAATTAATAAATAATGAAAGAATAATTAATTAAAATGGTTTGTAATTAATTAATGTTAATTAACCAGGATTAGTAATTTATTCATAAGTAATTAATTTGGTTTAAATTTATCAGATGATTAATTGATCATACTTATGGATATTTGGATTGTATTGAATGCTTTAAATTGTTTGATATCCCTAATATGTGATGTTCTGTAATTTGATTGAGCTATGAACTGCGATTTACTTATTTGTGTTGAATTTGCATATTTCTTTATATGTCAATGAAAGATAAACGTTATACGATTATACTGCTTATCAATATTGTTGTTCTTGAATTGATGATGATTGTGATATTGTATTGTTGTGTGTGAAACCCCTGGTCCACACCACACATACACAAATATGCATTTCACGGGAAATCGGTTAAGTCACAGATATCATGAATGTAATATTATTTTATTCAAAATAATTTTAAAGGTTGAATTTTAAATCCAAATGGTTTTGGAAAAAAAATTGGGTTGAATATGAAAAGCTTTTGAAAAGGATGCTTTGAATTTGAAATTTAGTTTATATGTAATACGTCATGTTAAAGTTTTGAAATTATTTTGGAAACTATGGTTGGAAAATGGTGATACAAGTCATAATATATATATATATATATATATATATGGATTTTAAACCATTTTTGAAAGTATTATTTTAGGAATTTAATTTTAACCCAAGTTTATATTTTGAAAAGCTTTAATTTGAGCAAATGAAATCGGATTTTCCCGAAACGAAAACTCTTTGTTTTCAATGATAATGGCTTTCATATAAGGAAGGAAATTCCATTTTTTCTTGAAAGGATTTCAAATTTGAAATTGAAATAGTTTTGAAAGCTATGAATGAATCTTTGTGAAATATTTGGTGAACTTTGTTTTCAAACAAAAGAGGACCTAAAAGATAGATCTTTTGTTTAAATATTATGAATGAATCTTTGTGAAAGATTTGATGAACCTTGTTTTTAAATTAAGAGGACCTTAAAGGTGTATCTTTTTGTTTAAAAGATTAAAAGTGGAAAATTGTTTTAAACCATTTGAAGAAAGGTTTTGGGTAATAAGTTGTGACTAACTAAGATCCCGATATATCCATATGGTTTTAAAATTAAGCGCTCATTATTCAGTTTAGCCGGGAGAGGACTTTATGTCACAAAACCTATTTCGAATAATGATAGGACGAAATAGATAGCATTTAAAGACCAACGGTGAAGACCGGGCATTTTTGAGAACGAAAGGTTTACTTATCGAATGTCTCTGCACTGAGTCGCGCCGGTATAGAGATCTTCATATGTGATGGTGTGTCCGATCGGGATTGTGAATACCCGAATTGCAAGAGCTTCTTTTAAAGTGACTTCGGTTCTGTTCGAACCCGGAACAAACTTTTATGGATGTATGTCTGACGTTACACTTTGAGATGTAAAGCTGATTTCTATCAAATACATTTCTGTTTGGTGGCGGAGAATTTATTCTCTTAGCTTAACACCCTTCTCTTAGACTTACGAGCTCAGAGGTAATGTAATTAATGGTTGCTAGTGATACATTTTTAATTTGGTAATGTGGCATGCTAAATGCTGCTGATCATTTGTTGATCGAAGCATGGCTTTTATGAAAAGCGTAGCTTTGTGGACGAAACCTCATCGAACCTCACACCCCAGAAATGGTCGAAACAGGAAGAATGCAGCAAGGTTACGAGGGTCGCGCCCTTTAGGGTATGTTTATTTCCTTTTGGATAAAAGTGGTATCATGATATGTAGCCCAGACACTTAACTTATGTGGTTATTGAAAATTTGTGCTTTGTGGTTGTTGGTGTTGAGAGCTCTCGGATAAAGGTCGGTGATGACCGGGGGATGGCATTACTCGTAATAGTTAGTTACCTAGTTACAGAGGCAACCCAACCATGTGTTGGCAGAGAGATGGTTATATTCTCGGGGGTATCCCACCAGAGGCGTACCCATGTGGCATAGGAAGTTCCTTAGCCTGACCATTTGTTGGAAATCCAAAGAAACAATATGTGCCTTGTACGGTTTTAGTTGTATAACCTGCCACAGAATGCGGGGGTAACCTGCTATTGAACATGGTAGCTATAGTAGGCATACTACGAAATGTGTATGCTGGCTAAGATTAATATTATATTTTCAAAATGTTTTCTGCACTATGCACTAATAATAATATCAAAAGGATTTTGTGTATCAAGCAGGTTTGACTATCATAAGGAGAAATCTCCTCCAATTGTGCGTTTGCATTGTGTGTGTGGCGGGGGGCCTTACAGTAGTTTCATTTTCCAAAAAGCATTGCAGATTTCCTTTTAAATTGTTTTTGGTTTGTTTTCTTTGTTCAAATAAACTATTTTTGTTTGCTCACACTAGCCCCATGACTGACTTGGAGTTTATTGTTCCCTTTCTAAACTTTGGGTGCCCACAATTTTCCACACGGGCAGCTTAGAGTCGGATTTTCAGATAATTAGCTAGTTGATGTTGACTCGGTAGCCTTCAGTCTTTGGAAATCTTCGAAATCTGTGGTTTGGCAATCACATTTGGATTGAGTTTGCTTCACTTCAGCATTGATGGTGGTTCGAGCTTCTTGGATTGGAGTCTTTGAAGGTTTGGCATTAAAGTTATCTTTCCACTGCTGATGTTATCTCTTCTGCTGTTGCTATTATTCTTCCGCTTTTATCTTGTATCTCTGATATTGATAGTCATTTGTATCAATGTGTTGTAATAAATATTGTATATCAATAGAATCTTTCATTTCTTTTTCCGCTGTGTTGTTATACTTAATGTGTTATAAGCTCCGGCGAGGCAGATTCGACGTTTGAATCTGCGGCTTTTGAATAAAGGTGATGTATTCAGTTTCGAGTTTCGAAGGTCGAGTCAGGGTCGTTAAATATGAATTCAAATTAAATGTACTTTATATTTATAATCAGTCGTGAACCATGCCAAGAAATCATTTCTCATCCATTCAATCATTATTGAATCTCTTGTTTTAGGCTTTCATTGTTAAGTTATCATTAACTTATTTAGTGATTACCTCCCTAAGCTTATCTATCACTAAATCATCTTTTCTTGAACAATGTCATCTGATGAAATGGCCACTCATTCCACCAATGGGAGCCACCCTGACTGGAGCCACCTTGACTGTGACGCCCCACCTCTATACTCACACTAGCCAAGGACACTACGGGGTAATACCGTCGACTAACGCGAAGAATATGGCTGTTGAGGAGCGACCATCCGTGTGATTTCTTTGTGCGAGTACTGATATGCCAGGTAGTATAACAAGCATTTCATTTTAAGAGGAAATCCAACATATCAAGTACTAACTCAAAGCTACTACACAGTGGCTATGTGGACTTCGGAAATAAATATAAAATAAGCATAACACAAAAGAGTCATAGATATCCATATCACAAAGGCGGAAACAGATATGAATATTACATATAAAAGTGTGCATCAGAATAGTGGTCATACAAGATCCACAATATCACAAAAGAATAGACACAAGTGCTAGACAAAAGAATATGTATACATCAAGGAGTCTCTATCTCGAATGTATAATAACAAAAACTACTAAACTAGAGTAGTTAGCCAAAAGTCAAATGTTGGTCCCAGATAAGAAGTCAAACAGAAGCACCCGTAACATCTCGGTCTGACCCGAGTATTATTTATTAAGAAAACAATAAATGGATCAGTTTAGCTATAAATATCAGATATATGAGATAGGACACGAGATATGACAAAAATGTATGATAACAATAATGTCATACTGTGATGAGTATACATTTAATAACAACAAAAATCATACAATATCTCTAGAAATCTCAAACACACAAAAGAATGTCATATTCTTTATTTTATTCACCAAACCATAGATATTGACAAACATAACAATGCCAATCGAAAAATTGGTGAAACACAAATTCTTGAAATCATCAATTAGAAATCCAGAAATTAAAAGGGGGAGGCCTATCATAAACGGGAGTATGAAAACTCACCAACACGTACATCGCAAACGGTTCGCTAACCCATGGTCGCTAACCAAAGAGCCGGTGCAACAACTTAGTACAATAACGGCATGCCCGAGGAACCTAAAACTCGAATAATTCGAAACAACAACGTAGTACAATAACGGTACGTCCGAAGAGCCGAACTCCATAAATGAACATGGGTGGCTAGCCCATAAAAACGAGTCGAAACTCCAAAGAACCTATAGGTCGTTAGCCTATAAAAAGTACTAAGACAAAACTCATTAAAACGAGGTACAACCCCCTACGTGGACAAACAGACATCACATAACTCTATTCTAAACCATAAAACGATCAACAAGAAGTGTGGATTACATTAAGCTAGTAAATAAATGAGTTTAGCTTCATGTCCTATAACCACTGGCTTAACTTAAACATTTACAAACAAATTGTAGTTTCCCACTCGAAAATTGTCACAAGAGTTTCAATCGAACAAGTCTAAGAATTAACCGACAAAGTAAACGCAAGCGTTTCATACCACTTGTTTTGCTAAGCCATTTAATTAGGTTTCTCATACGAATGAGGTAAAGGTTTGAATATACTAATAGGTTGGAAAATGGTTTTATAAACAAGCTTCGTATTAAAATTAGAGTTGAAATCATCTTTGTGAAAGAATTTGGATATTTACTACTAGTACAGAAGCCTTTGTATTTTAAAGTGACAAAAACCATAGAAATGATTAAAGTAACAATCAATCACCGAAAATTCACATTCGAAGACGTGAACCAAATCCATAGAAATCAATACCAAATCCATCAAAATGGATATTCCCAAAAATCCCAAAAAAGGAGTTATAAAAGTCAACAAAAGTGATAGCAACTAATCGGATCCACAAGAATCGATTTAAAATTGGAAATCCACACCAAAAGGGAAAATTGGCCGAGTGAAGCGGGTTCAGTCGACTGAACCCTGTAGTCAGTCGACTGATACTATGCCTGGAAACTTTCGGTTTCCAGGTTCAGTCGATTGAACTAGGGTGGTCAGTCGAATGATTCTGAACCCCAAAACTTTCTGTTTTCAGGTTCAGTCGACTGAACCAGGGTGGTCAGTCGACTGATACTGGCGCAGGAACTTTCTGTTACCAGGTTCAGTCAACTGACCTTACAGTTCAGTCGACTGAACTGTCATTTGCTGTATTTTCATCCTAGCCCCAAAAAAGGGCAAAAATCATACTGGAGGCAATTGAACGAGCAATAGAGACCAGGAATTTATGCCAAGCGTCTACCCAGCCTTATAGGCACTTTGATACGCCACCAAAAACATATTCAAACATCCAAAATAGGATTTTTAAAGGTTTTGACTTTAAAACACCAAAATTTGAAAAATTCACCAAATCAATTCAAATCAAAAGCAAATGAACTTGAATATATGTTAGGAATTCACACCTAACCACAAAGAAAGTTATGGACATAGACGTGAGTTCAAAAGCTCATCTTTTAAACCCAAAAATAATGAAGGAGAAACTTTTAAAACAAGGCAAGATCGATTCCTCTTCACTACACCTCTAGAATCTTCAATCTATTATGAAAGGTGAAGTTTCTCCTAAGTTAGGTTATAGGAATTTCTGAAATTTGAAGAGGGATTGAGATGGAGAAGAGGAAGACGATGCTTACCTAAGCTTCTCTTGGATTTTAGAGCAAGAACTTGAATTTCCTAAGAAAACTTAGGAATTTTAATTTCCTCTTCCTTCACCCATTTTTACCTTAGCTTAAGAGTGTTAGTAAATGAGAAGTGGAATGAATGAAGAGGAGTGGAGTTGGGTTATTTGTAAGGTTAGTGGGCTGAAACCCAAACCGAAAGCCCTAAATGAAAATGTCAAAATTCTAGCTAACTCCAAACATATCGATGTTTATACTTAAAAGGTCGCAAACGTCGTTTTGAACTCATGGAAGTGGTATCGAGTCCTAATTCGAATGTTTGCAAAAAGTGATTTTTTGGACATAAATCCGACTAACGATGCTATATTTAAATAAAGTATTTAACATACAATCGTAAAATATATGGGTTGTTACACTGACTGTCCTAAAAGGTTGAATGTAAGCATCTTGAATACATTCTGGCAAGCGTACTTACTAAGTGTCAATATCCCTTCTTAGTCCATGAACCGCTATCGTTTACATTCTGATTTATTCATTTTAGTCGTAACACCACGGTGATATTTTGGCTTCCTACCTTAACTCCTCTTTGGAGTTTATGAATCTTTTAAGATTAAACGTTATCATGACACCCTGCCATATACCATAGGACTTTAGACTAATAATCAAGGCACCCTACAAATTTATTCAATTTGGTTATGATTCATTTCCAACGTAAATATTACAATCAATCATAAAACTTCACTATAATTAATATATTGACCACGTTAAACTATATTCGTTTCAATTTTACTGTCAAAATGATAGCCTAGGGTCTTTCACTTTCTCCAATTCATGTAAATCATCAATTAGAATCATCAAATTAGTTTTTAATTCATATTTCAATTCCTAAATAAATATATAAAGAAAATTTAACGCATGTATAACAACATAACCATTTTATAGATAATCTCACTCACCTAATTCGTTGCTTTGATAAATTTTTTTACAAAACTTCCAAATTCCTTCTTTTAATTTAACTTGGTTTATCACCAGTCTTCTTCTATTTGATTTGCTAAGGTTTGGATTTGATTCCCTTCTCTTTTCTATTTGTTTTGCAATTTTATTTAGAGGTTTTGTTTTAGAATTGAAGAAAGAGAAAAAGAACAGGTTATGAATTTAAGTTGAGCGTTGGTTGTAGAATGAGGATGAATGAAGAATGGAGAGAATTAGGGTCACAACTTCTTTTATACATGCACAAATCCAGAATTCTCCCTCGGCCCACTTGGGCCAACTTAATTCGCCTCACAACGCATGATACGATAAAAAATCATTATCTACTTTATTTGGTGTCCGTATCTGATATTTTTATATTAATGTGGGTTAGAAAAATCCACTTGATGCAATGGACAATCCAGATTTATCAAATTTCTTCATTTGTAAAAATTTAATTTTTTTTTTCTGTTTTATGTAAAATTACCAAAATACCTTTTTAATTAATTATTTGCGTTTATTAAAAATCTGGGATGTTACAGTTATTATCGAAAAAGGCGACCTCTTCCATTCACATGGGGTCATTAGCTCTTTGAAAGAAGTCAGACAAAGATGAGGTGGGCTATTTTTGTAATTCCTTCCACATTAGACGGTGCCTCTCCCCAAAACATAGAGCGGCCCCAAACTGTTCTTGTCTACTTCTCTTGCACGTGCTGACCTTTTATTGAAGTAATTGGCACAGGAGCAGAGTGACTTATTCAATCTTGTCTTATGTTGCACAACTCGCTTACCATCATAATTGTGGCTCACAGGCGAAGAAGTGAGTCTTGAAATCCATACATAACCGGGGCCAGGAGTGAATACTGCTCGCTTGAAGATGTAAAAATCAACGTGAGGCTGGACTTGTCAAAGTGGATCGAAATAGAAGACACTTTAGATTACCGATGAGCCGACTGACTCAGGTGATGGAATTAAAAGCCATGATTGGTCAGATGGGTTAGTACTTCCATCGTGTTTTTTTAAGAAAGGTAGGACATGCCTCCAGTGAATGTATGCGTTGAAAATATCTTTGGTGAAGGGTTCTCCGTTCTCATCATCTCTCATCGTTAGTGTTCTAAGTCTTGATCCTCTTCTGTCTTAGAGATGCCATTTCTTCTCGAAGGCCCCCTCTACATGATGCAAGCGGCGTTGACCTCTTATTATCGAAGGACTCCTTCTATGTCTCATACATGAAGGAGATCGATGGCGCTTATATGACGATCTGGAATAGTAACGCGAACATGGGTAAGTTACATGTTCATATTGATAAAGGGCGACCTAGAGGCCTTTCACGGGATCTGGGCACTTGATCCTCAGACATCAAAAAATGACATTAGAAATCCAACTTTCTATGTCGGGAAATCATTAATTAAATAACAGCGATGTCGTTTCAACTGGCTGTATGATGATGGGACGGTAAAGATTGGTCAGGCAAATCCTATGGCGAAATCCAAATTGGAGAATAACTTTAAGAGAAGGAAAGAGAAGGAAAAAGAAAGATCCACTCGGAATTATGATGATACTGTTGGGATGTCCCGTAGGTAAAGAGATAATCTACGGCAGTGTTGTAGATTTGGGCAAACATGTTGGTTACGGCAGCTATATTATTTGTGTGTACATATGATTGGTGTGATTTTATGGCAGTTGAATTGTTAGTACAAAATCTATGAACATGGACTAATCTGTTAGTTCTAAATTTTAGATAGGCAATTAGGAGTCGATTTAGGAAATGGAACAATATTCTCTTAATTCGTAGGATTTGTTACCATTTTTTATTTCCCTATCTTATCGATAATATGACTAAATACCGAAGTAAGCCCCAAATGTTGGGACCATTTCTGTGAAGATCAAATCTAAATACAACTCTTACTTTGCGTGTAATTTAATATTTCCTTCTAAGCTGTAGAACTATTTACTTATATGGGCATGATATATACAGTAGAATTTTATGTATATTTTAAGTAAACACTAAAGTTAGCCCTGCATTCTTAGGAAATTGGTGCACTGCAAGAACTCTTAAAGCAGTTTATTATCACATGTATTAAAATAGTCAAGAGCAACCAGTGAAAAGTTGGGAAAGGAAAAGATGATTATATTCTCACGTACTTATGTTATGATGCTTTAATCTGCAGAATTAAATTGGAAAAAAGTGTATGAATTGCAGCACGTATTCATCATTTATTACGAATATAATGCATGTACCTTTGTGTCGATTCTTCATACTATATTAAAAATACTTTCCTTTCTTATATACCTAAGTTAATTTAAATAAATTGAAATGGCTGGATCTGAGATCGAGATAAGGTCAAAAATAGGATACTCATCAACATGACTTTATATTTGATCTAATCACAGACAAACTAATAAAAGGAAGTTAACTCTGCCAGAGATCAAACATATGGTATTATAGACTATCATCTTTTTCATTTGACCGCATAGTCGATCATCTTATCGTTCAAATTCGCACAAATAAAAATACTATATATGCTTCAGTTTTAAAGTAAAACATGTTCTGGTTTATGACATGTGTACTGCTAAAAGGAACCAGAAATTTTTTTGGCTACCTAGCCAATGGTCACCGTAGAAATTTTATTTATGTGCTTCTAATGCCATGCACTATTTTGTTCTATCAAGTAGGCGTCCAAACATTGTTCTGTTGTTTATCACTATACCACGTTGAACGACCGTTGAAAACCAAAATGCATGGCTATTTATCGTCATGCAATAATGAACGGTAGTTGAAAATCAAAGTCGCTCAGTCGTTTATGAACGAATGAAAAAAAAATCAAGTTTGGTGTTGGATAGCGTAAAAAATAATTGATATATATTAAAAATTTCTTGGTAGCCAAAAGCATAATTTTGGGTGTCAATAGCAACACACCTATGGCGTTCACACATACCTCATTTAATCAGTTTATAATATATTTTGGGTCCAAAATTCTATTATTAGATTAGATTTGACAGCAAGATAAAATGTAGTAACTAGGAAGTTATGTTTCCATACTTGTAGAGCAACAAACATTTATTGTAATTTGCATCAAAAGGTTGGAACATGTTATTGGAATGTGGAGAGGCAATGTTATTGAGATGTAGAGAGTCATGGTTGTTTGGGGCTTGGTAAATAAAATAAATCGTGGTTCAATACGACTTGAATTTTGTGTTTAAATTTGAAGTTAACTCATTTTGGGACCAAATACAAAATCTATGGTTTTGATGTTTCATAGTTCAGCGTTTTGTCCATTAAGCTGCAGACTTGCTTCATATAAAATTGCAGTTCACAAAATACTGTAGATGTTAATGCTTGATTTAGGCCAATAAAATGTGCCAAAGTTACAGTTAAGGACAAATACAGCGACTCTGCTGGGGATCGAACCCAGAGTCTCTGGTTTCGTAGACCAGCGCCTTATCCTTTGGGCCACAGAGTCACATGTCCCATCGTTTGAATTTGTATAAGATAGAATACAAAATATACTTTTATATGCTTTTACAATAATGGATAGATATCTACGTTTTATATCATGACACCAACATATACCCGATTCGCTGGTATAATTGAAATTGCTTATTTTCACTTTTTAAGATGTATTTCTCTGGTTTTTTTTTGTGCAGAATTGTATTATTTATTTGATTTTATGGTAAAATAAGATACTTAAAGTAGACACTTTAAACTCATTGAGCCACAGAGAAACATATCATAGGATGCATTCATTGTTAAGCGAACGGGAACACATAAGGAGCATTTTGAATGGGGAATGAACGAAGAAAGTTTAGTGAAAGGGATTGTGTTTTGTGCTATGAAATGGGCAACAAAAGGAGCATCAAAATGGCATCTGATGTGGTAAGTTAAGGAAGGTGAGGAGAAATGAATTGTTTAAGCTTGTCGCGTAGGGTGTGTCTGTTAGGATTGTCTCGCATGTTGCAAAGTGAAACGGCGGTTTAGAACTGAAATAGTCCAATATCGCTAAATAACTTGAAGAAGTGTTTAAATATGAGCTGAAAGACACGTAATATTAAAGATTGATTTTGTTACAATAAATTATGTGTCAACCCATAAGCATACGCCACATGCTGAAGATGGAAAGTTTGGTTCGACTGTCGTTACGTAACAAGTGGTATCAAAGCCGAATGTTACGAATTGGGCTATGCAAACAAACAATGCTCTCAAAGTACTCCAAATGGATCCGAGTCAAGGAGGAAATTGTTAGGATTATCTAGCATGTTGCAAAGAGAATGGTTTGGAATTTGAATAGTCCAACATCGCTAAATAACTTGAAAATGTGCTGTATAAATATGGGTTGGTAGTCACATAATATTGAGAAATTCCTTTTGTTATAATAAAGTGCATGCTAATCCATAGGCATACCCCACGTGCTGAAGATTGGAGTTTGGTCCGACAACCGTTATACAACAGCGTTAAGTATGAACAAATCAATTTTCTCACGTTCCGGCAACGAAGCAAATGGAGCTTTTGCCCTTTTCAAAGCGTCTAACACCGCAAAAAGTTGACCTACCAATTAAAGTCTACCGACACCCTTATTGTTCAAATTTGTATGAAATATAATTCACAATATACTTTTATATGCTTTTACATTAATATAAAAATGTATGTGTTCTACATTATAAGACCAACATATACCCGATTTACCAATATAGTGTTAAATTTTGGTGATACAAAATCACAAAAAGAGGGAAATAAATATGCAAAAGAAAGAAGTAGAAGATTTTGTTTCCTCTAATTAATCGACATAATTGAGTATGTTTATTTCTCTCTTTAATTGGCTAATCAAACTATTTTTTGCCGTCTAATGTTAACTTGGGCATTAAGTAATTGATTATATAAATAGAGACCAGAAGAGAGGGTAAAAATGTGATGGAAAATCTATTTGCTAATTTTCTCTTCTTTATCTTTGTTCTTTTTCTCCAACAATTTTAGCCATATAGATACTTGCTCTCTATCTCAATTTGGTTATTGATTCAATAGTATTTAGTTTGCTTTAGCTTTATCTATTAATTGTAAATAAAATTTTGATAAATCAATAAAGTGGGTGGTTGAGCAGAATATTTTGTGTTATTGTGTTTTGATTTCAATTCCGTCATGTTTTCAATCCAAAGTGTCTCTTTGTGATTTGGGTGACAAAGATCATTTGATAAAAGTTTCCACAAAGCGCTACTATTTTCGTAACAGTTTGGTATCGGAGCACAGATCATCGCAAAGTTTAGAGTAATTTTGGTTTGAAAATTATTGATTTCGAATATAATTTCGTTTTCAAAGATGGCTATCTTGGATGAGAAAAATTGGGGTATTTGGAAGCCTAAGATGGACGATGTTCTATACCTCGATGATCTTCATGATCTGATTGATGGAGATGGAGAAAAGTGTAGATGAGGGAAAATGGAAGAAGATGGATATGAAGGTGATTGCTTTGATTTGCCAGTATCTTGAAGATTTAGTTTTCAATCATGTGGCTAGTTGTGATTCCACGAAGGCTTTTCTAATTCGAAAGTTGGTACAATGGAGATTAGATGAAGAGAAGTCTGTTGCAAAGCATTTAAATGAATTTCAAGATGTAATCAATCAATTGGCAAATATGAAGGTCAATTTTGATGATGAGTTACAGACTATTTTATTAATGAGTTCGCTTTCAGAAAGTCGGAAAACTTTGGTTATGTCATTGAGTAATTCCAATGCTAATGGAACCATCTCTATGGAAACTGTTCGAAGTAGTCTTCTGAATGAGGAGCTTAGAAGAAAAGGGTCGGGTATGAAATCTATTCAAAATGAGGCTATGGTGGCAAGGGACTCGAAGAAAGATACAATTTGAAAGGAGTGTGCTAATGGTAAAGGTGTTATCACTTGTCATTATTGTAATAAGAAAGGTCACATACGCAGCAAATGTTATGCTTATAAAAGAGATCAGAAAAAGGCTGCGCATGGTGATACTAGTAGTGATGCACATGCATGTTTTGCTGAAGGCATCGATAGTGATGCTTCTTGTGATGTCCTCTTTAGTTAAAATAAGCCTTGGAAGATGAATTCGGGAGCCAGTTTCCACATTTGTAAAGACGTGAAATGTTTTTCTTCTCATGAGAAGAGGTCGGCATGATTAGGACAACTAATGGAGGAAAGCTACCGATTTGTGGTATTTGATCTATTCGATTTCATATGCATGATGGTGTGGTTAGAGAAGTCTCTGGAGTGAGACATGTACCCACTTATATTCGCATAATCTTATTTCTCTTGGTCAGTTGCATCGCCGTGGTTGCACTTATGAGACCCAAGGTGGAGTTTTGAGAGTGAAGAAAGGAGGTCGTGTAAGGATGAGAGGAGTATTGGAAGAAGGAAATTTTTATAGCTTGGTTGGTTCTGTAGTCGACAATGGAAAGCGAGTGACGGTTGAAAGACCTAGTTTACAGCAAGGTGGAGAAGTTAATGTGATCACTGCTTATGATTCTAGCATTGAGGATCATATTTTAGACAAGGTTTTAATGTTGATGAAGCTCGAGGGATCGATGGTGATCAGGTAATGAGCTCAAATCGAATGATAGATGGGTGTCGAATTGCAAAATCTACAAAGACAAGATGGAGATCTTTCTGGTATTACAAACGTTTTTGAGACCGGATTTGTGTGGTGCACCTCATGTGGGAGATGCATCACTTGCAGACGGTGGTTGAGGTTTGCAATTTAGTGTGGTTGAGATATGGAGATTTATGATAGATCTAGATATGGCATGCTTGATATGTTGGAGATATGTGATTCTACATCAAGATGGAGTGTTAAATTTTGGTGATACAAAATCACAAATAAAGAAAAATAAATATGCAAAAGAAAGAAAGATAATATTTTGTTTTCTCTAATTAATATATGCATATTTGAGTATGTTTATTTCTCTCTCTAATTGGCTAATCAAATTATTTTTTGCTGTCTAATGTTAACTTGGGCATTAAGTAATTGATTATATAAATAGAGACTAGAAGAGAGGGTAAAACTGTGGTGGAAAATCTATTTTCTAATTTTCTCTTCTTTATCTTTGTTCTTTTCCTCCACCAATTTTAGTCATATGGATATTTGCTCACTTTCTCAATTTGGATGCTGATTTAACGGTATTTTGTTTACTTTAGCTTTTTTCTATTAATTGTAAACAAAATTTTGGTGAATCAACAAAGTGAGTGGTTTGGTGGAATATTTTGTGTTATTGCATTTTGATTTCAATTCTATCTTATTTTCAATCCAATTTATCTCTTTGTGATTTTGGTAATAAAGATCCGTTGATAAAAGCTTCCGCAAAGCGCTATTATTTTTATAACATATAATTGATATAGGTTATTGTTTGATACGTAACATGTATTTTGCTGGAGTTTTTTTGTCCAGAATTCCGTTATAAATTTTATTTTGTTGTAAGATAATATGATGCACCATTTAATCCAACAAGTTTTCCCCGTACTTCACGTCAAAATATTGAAGCTAATCTATCTAAATGCCATTGGATGGTTATAGCTATATTGAGCCAAGTGTATATAATAAATTGTTGTTCAACGTGATTTTTAATTTGTTTGAATTTAGAAAAAATGTAAGAAAACCTTGCCAAGGATTAAACCCATAATCTTTGATTTTGTAGACCAACACCTATCCTTGAACCACATTGTCACTTCTCTTAATGCTTAAATCATAAAGTCACATTCATAATATAATATTATATACTACAGTTCAACTGATAAAAAGAGAGAGAGAGAGAGAGGATGTTTTGGATTACGACATTGACATGACTCTCGCTCTTTAATTATTGTTTTGTTTATAAATATTTTTATCGGTTTTTTGGTTAAAATTTCTATTATAGAGTGGACTTGGCGAATAGATTAAATATTTGAAGTTGGAAATACTGATTAAGTATGTCAATGTATATTTGAAATCCATTCACATGCATATTCGAAAAATCAATAAATATCGAAAATCTAAAAGAATGAGTACACATGTGGATATGTCCAATTTTTTTACTTGTGCTTTTAGATTTTTGTTTATGAGCGGACGGACAAAAATTTGATATCCATTTGATATCTGCGATTGCTACTACAAAGATATGTTATGCTAAAATGGTTAATATGAATATGAATATGACACTATATGTATCTATATCTTACCCGACCGTTACAAGGCCTAATTATGATGCTCTAATTAGGCCAACAATTATCTTCATGATATAAATCAAAATATTAAGGTTATCCTTTTGAATGTCATTGCCGACCCCACATGTTTGAAAATAATGGCTTAGTTATTGTTGTTGTATCCTTTTGAATGTCATTGTTAGATTATAGTTATCTTGGGCTAGGTTGGTAAAACAAATTGCTAATCAACATGATTTTGAATTTATCAGTATAGTTATTTATGCAAAAAGTACAATTTTTTTTAGACTTGACGCATGTTGTGAGGCTTTTTAAATAAATACACATGTACTATTTTTTTTAATATACTCATTATACATCACAATTAGTTCAACATGATTGATAAAGTTTATGTTTCTTTTACCAAATGATATTCAACAAAGATTTTTTGTCATTTCGCAAAATTATCAAGTATAGTGCTATGTGAACAGAGTGCAAAAATCAGTTTAGAAGTTCAACCTGAGTTTGAATTTATTGTAGTTATTTACGGGGATTGTAACCTTAACGAACTACACATGCTTTTTTGATCAGTACACTTATTAAATTATTTTGTATAACTATTATACATCACCATTAGTTCAACAAGACTAGTATAATCTATATTATTTTACTGAACGATATGTAACAAAGTTTCTTTACGATTTCATAAAAAATCTTTTTACGTGAAAATTCTATTTTTTAAATAAATTATGTTATACTGGAAAACCTTTAAAGTAAAATTTGAAAAAATCATAAAGATTCTTTGGAGAAAATTTGTTTTCTCAGAAAACGTCAAAACCTTCAGAAAAAAGATTAATTTTTATGAAGTGTCAAAAGTTTGCAAAAAATATCAATACTTTTTTTTTACTGCAACTTCCCTCAAAACCTCGCAAACTAGTTGCTTAATATATTTTTAAACAATTAAATATGGATAAAGTTGAGATATTATAGTTTAATAAAAAAGACTCGGTTCTTGTGTTTTTCTATGCTCAAATATTTCGAAAAATATTATTTCCAAGAAAGTTAAATTTTTAGAAACGGTTCAACTTTTAGAGAACAATAATTAAATATCAAATAATTTTTCTTTGAACTCAAATGTCATAGAAAGGTTCAAGCCATTTTAAAAAATATATTTAAGTTTTACAAAAAAATTGAAATTTCTAAGGAAGTTTGAAATGTCTTGGAAGACATTGAAGAAATTTTAAAGAGATTAAAAATCCAATTAAAACACAAAGAAAATTTAAAAGGTTAAAGTAACTCAAAGCGTTGGCAATTATCTAAAACATGTTATTCAGTAACAATAAATTTTCTAATCTTAAACTTTAAAATTAATAAAGTAAAAAAGAAATATCATTATATATAATACTACAAATATCTGCTTAACATGTACTAATTCTTCAAAACCTTTCGTTGTTAGGATAAATTAAAATAGTGAAAAAAACAAAATTAATATGACTGTTAAATTATCGTTACCATTGGTTTTGATAATTTTTTACCGCTACATTTATCGTTAGCTATGGTAAATTTACTATTACCATACCGATAGCATTGGTATACCGATATAGCAAAATATTAGTTACCAATTGTTTGATATTGGTGTGGTAATGAGAATTTACCATTACCATAGCAGCTCTAATTGGAATTGTGAATTCAAATAAGCATGTTATATATAAATATGTTCTCAACTATAATTTTAAATGAGTTTGTATCAGAATGTAAATCGAATCGAAATTGGAGAGAATCAATCTAAAATGGGATTTAATTTATAATATTTTAAGATTTCTCATAACTATGTGATAAACAATTGTTTCTGCTAATAGTTCTAGCATGTACTTATTTTAGGATGAGGAAGAGTTTAGTAATAAAAACAGTCTTTTTCTTTGAACGGACTTGAATGTTGCTAATAGGTTTGCGAGAAGCATGGGCCTAGCTTATATGATTTGCCAAGAGAAATAGGTAATTGCCACTCTGGTTGATCTTCCTAATTTGAATGCCTGCTTCTGGAATCTGTAGCATGTCTGTGAATCATTTTCGCTTCCTCTGATATTTAATATAGGTTGTAGCAAGTCTACGAATCATTTTTGGTGCCTCTGATATTTAGTGTAACCATTATTAGAAATGTTTAAGGGTGGCATAGGTGATGCTTATCGTTTTCTTCTCTTTTTACCATTTACCATTGAGGTACATGATTGTGACTTTTCACACTGATCTGAAGCCTGACAATATTCTTCTGATGTCTTCTGATTATGTAAAGGTTCCATGTAACATTTCCTGCGACTTCAAAATTCTTGGGTTTTTGTCATGTCATATTAATATAGAGGAAACTAGGATATTATATGCACTTCAAATGTTTGCCTAATGAGGTGCTATGAAATTGACTGATTTCAGCAGCATTGCATTTGAGAATCATGACCATGGGTCCATTATATCAACAAGGCAGTACGGAGGACCAGAGATAATGTCCTGTATGCTTGGATTCTTAAAATAAACAATGAATTCTGCCTAAGATGTAGGTTGTCAATTTGAATAAAAGGTACACATTTTCTACATTTAAATTGGGGGAAAACTAATATATGCATATATTGACCTTTTTGATAGCGTAGGAAATTCTTCGAAATCATAATTGACAGATCATTCCAAACACAGGTCGACGATGCCCAATTTTCTATTCCTTAGTATTATTCCGATGACACTGTTTGGTTTGATTGGTATGCGTTGATGTTGACCTACTAGTTGTTGGTTATTTTTTGTTCACACCCTATGATAGAAACTTGTTAGAATGCTTAAAGACCAATCTTCCTGTTGTATACCATACATTCTAATATATTCTTGTTCTCTCCTAGCTGTGAGAACGTGCCTTAATATTATTTTCCATTTTCATTCCATCTCCTTAATGCATCCTGTCCTCTGCATGATGATTGAATTTGAGAGTATACCCGATTGTTATTTTTGAACCAATGACTTTATTTTGGACTATAGAGTTAAATGTGGATGATATTGGAATTTTGACCATTATCAAATTTTATAAATTTTATAAGTCCTAAGTAATATAGTTTTGACGAAGAGAATTGGTATAAATAATAGACACAATCGGGTAACGCTTAACAAAGTAAAATTGGATTTTACCGAATCAAGTAAGTAATAAATTTGATGAAAATATCACACCACCTGCTAAGTAATGCATGAACGTTAATATTCGAACAGTTCGATGTTAATCGCTGATCAAATTTACATCTAAAGAGCCGCACAACTGAATTGTTGAATACTTGTTTACCACATGGTCTAATTAATTTATAGTTGTTATAGATTATTTAAATTAATTAATATTTATGAAATATTAGTTATAAAATTTTATTTTAATTTCATGAACAAATAGTATTGTATATATTATAATAGTTGTAAATATATTAATTGATATACACGTTTAAATTAAGTTTTAATGAAAAATATTTTGTTTGGACTTTAAATGGGTTTGAAGTTCATATGCGGGGCTGGTTGGTTCAGCTATAATGAAGCATAGGTGCGGCCATATAATGGTTAAAAATGATAGGGTTGAATGGATAAGAGGAAAGAAAGAGCAAAAGAGTAATGTGAATCTTGATACTAACCTCTCT
The DNA here is from genome assembly GCA_030765085.1 of Allium cepa. Classification (NCBI taxonomy): domain Eukaryota; kingdom Viridiplantae; phylum Streptophyta; class Magnoliopsida; order Asparagales; family Amaryllidaceae; genus Allium; species Allium cepa. Next base: position 569,323,277 of record CM060937.1, on the reverse strand, counting down.
TTGCATTTCTTCCTCTGTAAAAGCATCTTTACCCACTTTCTTTTCCTACTTTTTAAGCCTCCTATCCCTCTTAGATCTGCCTGAATTCTTCATCGATCCTCTTTCATCGCAGAAGCACAAATCAAATAAAATTAAAAACTATTTGATAGCCCGTGGTCTGCAATTTGGAAGATAGCATCTTAAGAATTGGAATTTAATCCGCGAGTTTGTTTCAACGCTTCAAGGTGTGGTACTTTGGCATTGATTAAAGGTAATTATCTGATTTATGATTATATTTAATATTTAGACAATTTATATATCATATGTTGTTTTATTAGTTATGTGACGATTCTAATATATCGGTATATCGTCACACTCAAGATGGTTGTTCGTTTATATATGTGTATATTTTTTCCTTGACATATATATGCCATGATGCTTAAGACTTAAGATTTAAAAACAATTGATTTTTTATTATTTAAATGAATTTAATATACATTATTTAAATAACATAAGCTTTATAATTTAAATACTAAACTTTATACTCTACAAAATATGTTTTAAAATTGCATAAAAAATATTTTTGTAATATATATAAATATTAATTAAATATTATTTAATTCAAATCGCTTAAATAAATATTAAATATGTATCATATAAAATAGAATTTAAATTTTTAAAAATTATTTTTACACCTGATAAACTATCGGATGCAATATATATATATATGTGTGTGTGTGTGTGTGTGTGTGTGTGTATGTATGTATGTATAATATAAATGTTGAAAGTTAAAATTTAATTTTAATTTTTCTTTTAAATTACAAAATATATTTGGACAATATATTAGCAAACAAGTCTTCAGTGTAAATCCCAGCATTAATACACGAGCGTGTTATACCTTACACGGTTTGCTATGTTATACATGCATACACACACATATATATGTATATGATACATTTGTGTGTATGTATAATATTAATACATAATTATTTCATAAATTTTAATAAAATAGCGATTTTATTTAAAAGAAATATAAAAATGTTCTAAATTAATTAGATTTCATAAGCCAATAAAGATCCAAAATGGTAAAAAAAAATTGAAATTCATCAATTTCTTCCACTACAGGCTGCTCTAGTTCCAACAAAACTGAACACCACTTTAGTTTTTTGAAAACTTAAAATGTTTTAGAGCACTTAATTAAATGAAAATAAGAGAGCAATATTTTTTAAATGAATGCATGATTTTCATATGTTGAAAGAAAGGTATTTATAAAGTTAGAAAGTTTTTGCTAATGTGTGTTTGTATATATATTTATAATAGTTGTAAATATATTAATCGATATACGCGTTTAAATTTGGTTTTAATGCAAAATATTTTGTTCGGACTTTAAATGGGATTGAAGTTCATATGCGGGGCTGGTTGGTTCAGCTATAATGAAGCATAGGTGCGGCCATATAATGGTTAAAAATGCTAGGGTTGAATGGATAAGAGGAAAAAAAGAGCAAAAGAGTAATGTGAATCTTGATACTAACCTCTCTTTGCATTTCTTCCTCTGTAAAAGCATATTTACCCACTTTCTTTTCCTACTTTTTAAGCCTCCTATCCCTCTTAGATCTGGCTGAATTCTTCATCCACCCTCTTTCATCGTAGAAGCACAAATCAAATAAAATTAAATACTATTTGATAGCCCGTGGTCTGCAATTTGGAAGATAGCATCTTTAGAATTTGAATTTAATCCGCGAGTTTGTTTCAACGCTTTAAGGTGTGGTACTTTGGCATTGATTAAAGGTAATTATCTGATTTATGATTATATTTTAATATCAGACAATATATATATCAAATATTGCATTATTAGTTATGTGACGATTCTAATATATCGGTATATCGTCACATTCAAGATGGTTGTTCGTTTATATGTGTGTATATTTTTTTCCATCACATATATATGACATGATGCTTACGACTTAAGATTTTAAAACAATTGATTTTTATTATTTAAATGAATTTAATATACATTATTTAAATAACACAAGCTTTATAATTTAAATACTAAACTTTATACTCTACAAAATATGTTTTAAAATTACATAAAAAAATGTTTTTGTAATATACATAAATATTAATTGAATATTATTTAATTCAAATCACTTAAATAAATATTAAATAAATTATTGTATCATATAAAGTAGAATTTAAATTTTTTAAAATTATTTTTACACCTGAAACTCTCGAATGCAAAATATATATATGTATAGTATAAATATTAATACAAATGTTGAAAGTTAAAATTTAATTATAATTTTTCTTTTAAATTACAAAATATATTAGCTAACATGTCTCTAGTGTAAATCTCAGCATTAATACACGAGCGTGTTATACCTTATACGGTTTGCTATGTTTTACATGCATACACTGATATATATATATATATGATACATTTGTGTGTGTGTGTGTATACATAATTATTTCATAAATTTTGAATAAAATAGTGATTTTATTTAAAAGAAATATAAAAATGTTCTAAATGAATTAGATTTCATAAGCCAATGAAGATCCAAAAAGGTTAAAAAAAATTGAAATTCATCAATTTCTTCCACTACAGGCTCTCCAGTTCCAACAAAACCGAACACCACTTTAGTTTTTTGAAAACTTAAAATGTTTTAGAGCACTTAATTAAATGAAAACAAGAGAGAAATATTTTTTAAATGAATGCATGATTTTCATATGTTGAAAGAAAGGTATTTATAAAGTTAGAAAGTTTTTGCTAATGTGTGTGTATATGTATCAATGTTTTGAAAAACCTGCCTCCATATTCGCCTCAAGGAGCGTCTCAAGCAAGGGGAGACAAAATGCTTCGACTCTTTCTCAAAAAAAGCATTTTATCTTTGAGGCTTACGCTTTAGGAACTTAAAGTGTACAGAATGTACAAAGCATATGCCCCCACGCCTCAAACCACTAAGGCATGCGACTTAAGAATTTATTTTACTTCCAGTTGAAGATATTTGCACTAGTAGAAGTTATAAAACTTCAATTATCTAATAGCAAGATTTTTTTTTTAAGAAAATGAAAGTTTTTTTTATTACTTTTCAAATTCAATATCAACATGATTAAGTAACATCATTTTTTAAAACAACGATAGAGAGCTACATAATGAATTTTCTCAGATGCTGTTAAATAAAAATTATAAATTGTCATCACCGAACCTTCAAATAAATTACGCATCTCGATTTAAATTGGTAGAACGAAAAATGAATAAAATAATAATTTGCATGATTTTTTTACTATGATAGAGATCTATTCCACTATAATCGACCAAATATCGTTTTCAAAAATCCAAATTTTTTTTGAAGACAAATAAAGGAAGAAAAAATAAAATACATATCATTGTGGAGCTGAAAACTGAACACGAATTCTTCTAACATACTAATAAGGATTGAATCCAGAGCTTAAAGTTTACTTATAGTTTTAATTATTTATGCTTTATGAATGAATAATAAAAATTGATTATGACTGAACTCTTTAAGCTAGGTGTCTATGTTATTTATTTATAGTTTTATACAATTAATTGTTAACCTCTATTTATTAATCAAAACTAATTAAAATAAAACAATAATAACTTACGCCTCCATGTTTACTTGAAAAATATATGCCTCAACCTTTTGAGGCTTACACCTCACGAGCAAAAGAACGCCTCTTGTACGCTTTCACGTTTTAAAACTTATACGTGTATGTATGTATATGTATATTACCTGAACAACAACAAGAAGTTAGATTTGTTAAAGGTCAAAATTATTCTACGAGGCACTTACACAATGTTGCAGTTTGGGTTCAGGAAATTTTAATGATTCAACTTATAGGTGTGAGATGTTTTTGTTGCTAACAGATTATGCTTAGAGATTGAATTTATTTGGACACACTATACATGAATATCATTAATTTAACAAATTCAACTTATAGATGTGAGATATTTTGCATGTTCTGTAGAAAATTTGAATTCTCTTGGAAAAGTAACTAAATTCTATGAGAAGAGTTGAACTCCTTTCTGAAAAATTAGAACTCTTTTGACAAATTGAACTTTCCATTGTATTGTGTTTTTTTAATTCATGCAAACTTTTGTTGATTTTATCTATAATGTGTGAATCTGCAACCACCGAAAATGGAAGGTTACTGAAACACACACCAAACGTGTAGTATTGCGTAAGTGATAACAAATATAGTACAAGAACACAAATGATAATAAAGTAAATTTGTCTTCATAAATGACCGGGGTAATATCGAGTTGTACTGTTTGGTTTCTATAATTTGAGCTACGCCTGGTCCGAGTTATTTGGAAGTTCACTTTTTTGTTTTATTTATTTTTAAAGCTCATTATGTAATTTTAGCTTAATCAAGATGTCAATTCCAGAGGCAAGTATTTTTACTGGAAAAAGAACAATGATCTGACGCAAGCTGGAATTAAAATTTACATTTTTGCAACTGATCGTGTGAATGGCGATACCAGCACCTTACTATATTTGAAAAAGGAGAATTGGTACTACTGCAACAGTTGAAAAGGTAAAATTATCATCTTAGTCCCAAATCGCAAAATTTTAGGGAATAATTCTCTGTACAAATATCAAGTCATCACCTGATCAACTGAGCCAAGCTCAGTAACGTGAGCTTGTGACAAAGTGAAGGAATGCTATGTGATGTTGTACTTCACCCTGAATTGTATGCCATAACACTAAAAAGATTCACTTCTGATGATGCATATGTTGATATTTCTGCTGAACTTGCAGAAGTGGCCACATTCTTGAACAAGGTATTAGTTATCAAAATCATGCATCAGTTTATTGTTTTAACTGGGTTTTTTTAATATGCGAGCGATGCTTTTTTTTGTTGGGTTGCATTTGTATGAGAAATTTGCATTGTGGGTTATTGTGCATGTGTAAAAGAAGAAATTTATGAAGAGTTTGTGGGAAAAGATGGTTAGTTGAAGAACTTTTTTGAAGGTAGAATTTACAACTTACTACTATTAGTGTTAAAAGTAATTTTGGCGTATTATCCTTATATTTAGGTGATTATTTATATTTCATCGATTTGTTGAACACCCATCACTGTCATGATTTTTGAAACATTAAAGTTTTGTTAATTCCATTTAATACTTTTTAGCATTTGGTCGGTTTGATATTTCTATTATCTTAAATTCTACAATGAAATTTCAGATTAATCTACGTTCTTATGGTTGCAAGGTATGCATCGTAAGGAGGTAATAAAACATAGTTTACAATTGTTCTTTCTTCGACTCAACACACGACTTTATAAATTCTATGATCACATAGTTGATTGATGTGAAAATGTGAGGCATGGATTCAAAGAAGTTTTTTTTATATTCTTTTAATATTCAATTATTATTTATGACATATGACTGATGAAGAAAAGAGAACACAAACTCAAACTTGTCAGAAAGAAGAGATAAGTTTGAGTGTTTAGGTAATTTAGTTTTGTGAAAATTGGAAATATGTAAGAGCAGTTGAACAAATGAAAGCAAGAGCCACAGAATTTTGCAAATGAATGTACAATTTCTGAATTTTGAAAGAAAGGCTTGTACACAGTTTGAAAGTTGTACAGAATGATAAATTTGATTCTTTTAAGGTCAAATTTATTTCCCAACCAGATGATATGCTGCATTGCAGTTTGGGTTCTGCAAACTTTGATGTGTCAGCATATAGGTATGAGATGATTTGCTTGCTTGCTGGTTATGCTTAAGGATGTCATATGCCTGTGTAATGTTTAACACGAATCAGCATCCCACTGGCTGGGCCAATGACCAAACAGTTAAAACTTACAGAGAATAACAAAACACACACAGTGACCAAATTACCCTTGCGAACATAGAGAAAGAGCAAAACACTATCAGAGCCAGGTTTCGATCCTGGGACCTGTTATGGGCCCACCATGCTTCCGCTGCGCCACTTTGATTGACAATGAAATATAAGAATTGCATTCTTTAGAATAATATGCAAGTTGCTTCTAAATTGTATCCCAAAGCAGATCATCTTGTACTGTACTGTGTAGAAGATATTTCTTCCACAAATTCGCTAAATTGTATTATCCATATATTAATCGTATGCCTCCTCATATCATTACCTGCAGCCAAATCAGTCCGAGTTTGATATGTCAATATATCTCCTACATATGTCGACATAAAGTAGTTTCAGACTTAAAACAAACTCGGGTTTTCAAAGTAAAGTTGTTTTAAAAGTGTTCAGAAAATACTTATAAATATTTTAAATTCTTAAAGACTTATGTGTGTCATTATAGTGATTGTTTACACTGATTTAAGATACACAGATAAACAGTATAAGATGGTCAAGTAAATATTTTTAGTATTTCTCTTTTTTCATTTGTATCTCCAAAATCAACCTAGTATTGCCAGTGGAACTACAAATTCTTAGTAAGATATGTCAGGAATATTACTATTTTTAAGCATTGTTACCCTCAAAATCACTATAAGATTTTTAGTGTGTTTTTTTTGGTGCCTTTTTTTTTGTTATGGTATCCAGTGTCATCAAGCATACATATATTGTTGTATTTCTAATCTGATCCCATATATGCCTGCATAAGCAATGCCTGCCTGGTTATACTGGAGAAAGGATTTTATCGCGATATATTATTTACCTATGTTAACAAGTGAATGAGATTATCCGCTAAATCATTTTTATGATATATGAAATCCTATTTAGTTGATTCCTTATGTTTCACTTTTTACAAGTCCACCCCTTTTGTAGTACATGTAGCGTTTCAGATTTGCATGCTTCATTTTGTAGTACATGTATCACTTTTGTCAATTTAAGGCACGGTTTACTTCGCTTTGTTGGTTTATTATTTTTGCATGTACAGTGTTATTCTTTAATCACACAGACATTGACTGTAAATGCTTAGAAGCTACACATGGAGCATTATGTGGAATTACACTAGTAAGCCAAAATTTCTTACCCACAAAAATGGGCCTGTGTTAGGACTTATGTACAACCACTAGATCCATGAGACAAATGAAATAATGAATCAAAATTGTGAATGTCGATTTAGTACTTTGATGCAGTTGATTTATTTAATACCTATGTGTTATATTATACGAGTTTTGTTCCTTTGGCCTTTGTTAACGGGTTCCTTGCTTATTCTCTCATTGATGTATTTTCCACAAACTCGTATGCTCTGTTATCTACCTCTGTTTATTCATATGAATGGATAATGATAGCCGGTTAAAAGTTCAATTTGGCATTGTTATTGTAATCTGTCACTGGGTTGCAGCTTAAAATATAACGTTTCTGAATAACACAAAGCTAAGAAAACTGGAAAAGTATATCATCAAAATAACAAATGATTAAGTCTTCAAATGTTGATAAAGTTGTATGAATCTTATGTCAATAGGTTTTTTTTAAGTATTCATGAAGATAGATGAACTTCTTGCCACCCATGATTCATTGATTTATAAATTGATTTGTTAGGTTGTTGTTAGTTGATTTATTTATGCAATAGCTTTATTTCAAATAGCTTTGGATTGAAAATTTGTAATAGCTCATTTTAACCAAATTTTCAAACCTAAAATAACTTTTTTTAAAGATTAAAAGGGTAACATAGTTTAATTTTAATACGTTATTAGATGGTAGATAATATGACAAAAAAGAAGACGATAGGAAACAGATGAGAAATAGAAACCGGTGCTTATAATAGAAGGGTGAAACAACATCAAGTTGCAATATCTACCGTTAGAATTTTGGGGACATTATATGAAGAATTGAAGAGGTCGGAAGTAGCTTGATAACGGTGAAAAATGCTTCACAAATCGAAGCTATGAGGAGGAAGATATGACGAAGAAGATGGAGTATTGCTCGAGCGACATGTGACCGATGTCTGTCAAGATGTCTCAAAGTGACAGACGTCCGAGCTCAGGATTTTGTAACCCGAGATTTGTGATAGACATCTGTCATCTTGTGACAAATGTCTGAGAGCAGGGAAACTTGTTTTTCGAATCTTCTTATGGACACCTGTCATCTTAGGACTTACGTTTGGGCCGACGTGTGTTGCATATCTTGTCTGTGCCTATTGGAATGATTTGTGAAGGCTTCAAAGGGCATTTTGGGAATTTGCTAGGCTTTCTACTCTCCTATATAAGCTATTTTTAGGATTCAAAGAAAAAAGACTAAGGGTATTATGCACCATTAGTTAGGGTTTAATAAAACCTAATTTTCTTCAATTTTTTTCTCTACAAATCTATCATGTAACAACCCGTAAATTTAACTGGTTTTAATGACGTTATTAATTGAAATTTTGTGGAATTTTAAACGATAAAATTTTGAAATATAAATTTGATATTTGGAATGCGTCTAGTTAAACTTAGCAACTGGTAAATTTTCGTTCGAAAATATGAAGTTTATTTTCGTGCGTAAATTTATTTCAATCTAATCAGTTAAAAATCGATAAAAATAAAATGTTTTCAAAACCTGAATATTTTTACATAGAAGAATTCTAAACCATCTTCTGAGCAAGACTTCATTTTTTGTTTTTCCAAATTCAGACTTCTTTAGCTCCGTCGATCTTATTTTTCTACGTTTTTACTGCATTTTCCGCTAGTAGAAAATTTGAATTTTTATAATTCAATCATACCGCTGATATCTGTATACCATTTTGATCGTCCCGTCGTGCTGATCTCTATGGTATATTTATTTCTATATTTTGAGGTCCGATACGCGACGGAAACGATAAAAATGTGTGTCGTACTAGTAGCAAATTTGTGACTTTTTGAATTCTTTGTCCATTCAACTTGACCTCGTACAACTCAACAGTCATTTTCTTTATTGCTACTGAATTGGCGTGCGTGACTTTCAATATTCAATCGGTTCCCAATACAGCTGGTTCGTTCTAGCTGTCACTTTATTTTCTTTGGTTTCGTTTTGAATAGAATAAAATATATAGTATGTTGTTTTTTATTTATTTCACTTATAAAACTTATCTCCACCTGCTCCTTCTCTTTTCTCTTTGTTTTTCTTCTTTCTACAACTCAATAGCTTGTTGCTCGCTTCCCCGCAAATGACCAAGCTCGACCATTTCCCACTCCAACCCACCACCATCCCTCACCACGGCCCACTGACTTGAAATTCCAGCAGCAGCATCACCCACGCACGCAACGCGATAGCTCTCCCAAGCCACGACCACCTCTTTCAGCCGAAACCGAGCCACACCCAGCACTCGCCGGCCACCACCTCGTCTCGTTTCCCCAGCCACCACGCCATGAATTCTTCCTCCATGACCTCCTGGCCGAGAGCTCTTCCCTTCACTTTTCATCATCCCATCGAGACAGCTAGCGCAATGTAACAGTCCCGCCTTTTCACGCGATTTAAATAGACACACATGCCAATTCAAACCATACGTAAGGGTGGATTGTTATGGGATAAATAAGAAAACAGAGAAGAAAGAAAACTAAACAGAATCTCACAGCGGAAGGATAAAATATAATAATCAAAATATACAGTTCATGAAGCTGTTTTACAAAACCTTTGATTTTATCTATACCATACATATCAGAGTACACATACCATATAATAATGCAGCGGAACAATACAAGTGTAGTGGAATATAATTAATAATAATAATAAAAATCTCCGTCTTCATCCTCCAGAGCTAAAGTCTTCGATCCTGAAACGCTCGGACTGACCTGAGCGAATTTGAAAAGACAAAAACACTCGAGTCAGAACTTAAAAATCTTATGTGAGTTAAATTAACAGAAATAGATATCAGTGCAGCAACTCAAGAGATGCTCGGGATTTACATCTCCTAAGGATCCGTTAAACTATTTACTATGTAGTATATTGCGCTATTATAATTGTGTCTAACTGTAAAATAAACTTAACTTTTAATAGCGTTAAGGGGTTACCCATATAGCCTTTAACACAAATAATGCAAATAGTCTATACAGTGCCTGCATATCTCCTGATCTGGAGACTATGAGAAGACAATCCATAGGTACGACACAAATAGAAACTCGTAGTAAATGTTCGGTATGGTAGGTGGCACGGCACAACTAGGCAATGCCAGGGTAGATATACCAATTACGCTTCCGGGTCGGCGGTAACGCGTAGTGCGGCTACCGCCCACGTCGAGCCACACCCCGAAATAAAAATCAACCGTGGCCACTGAATCAATCCAAAAGTCAAAGTATAATATCGAAGGGATGTGTCCGATCAAAGGTGCTACCTTATTAACCCGTCAATCGCTCCTGTTTTAGTCACCATATGCCAACTCACGGGAGTTGGGTCCAAGTATTTACATTACAGGAAACGCCGCCACCAACCTACTTCATTCTGGAATCTCCACCGCGTACACGGTTGTTAAAGTGGTTTTCGGAGTTGGCAGAGAGTATGACAAATTTCGATCCCAGTCTCTTCAACAACCAATCGTTATTATAACACTGCTGTTATTCCAAATTAATTTATACTTTAAAACCAGAATAAAATATTCCTTTCAAAACCATAAATACGATTTTATTTCTATTTTAAAGGCCAAATCCGTATGATATCCCTTTTTATTTCTAATATAATTCTTTTCCAAAATTATACTGCTTTAAAATTTGTAATATCTAGAAACCAAACATTTGAATTTTAACTTTCAACATAATACTTCGAAATCCATAGTTTTAAAACCATAACTTTAAAAACTTAAATGGTTTGGATAATCAACAGTATATAAAATAAAACAGTTGAATTTAAAATTTCTTTAAAAATAAATAATTTCCACACCTTCACAATTTTTATTCACTTTAAATTCAGTCTAAACCCATAACTTTTAGATCCGCTTTCAGTTTAAATAAAACACTTCGATTTCAATAATTTCTAACTTTGAGTATTTAATGAATTTCAAAACTAAGGTTGTGAATTTAAGTCAACAATTCATTTTCCTATTTTTAGTTTGAAAGGTTTACATGATAAATCCATAACCATTTAAAATAAACTAAATTTATTTACACTAAAAATTTCCTTCCATTTATTTATACTAAAATTATTTATTAAATCCCGTTATAAATATCATACCTTTAAAAATCTAATTTTTGACAAGTTAACATCAACTTATGGAGTTAAATTTCAAATAAGCTCAATTTATATTAAATTCCAAATTTATGTTTCAATCTTTTTTGGTTTAAATCATTTAAATCTATTTATATATACAAGATCTTAAACCGGTACTTAAACGTATAACATAAATTATCAAATGTCATTTTTCAACTTATTCATTTTTATTTAACAGATTTATGCATAGCTTAAATTCAACAATTTAACTATGTATGTATATATAAAATATATTTATATCATATCCAAATTTAATATTTATTTAACCGTATCATATCCAAACTATAAAAAATTCAAAAATAATTTTATATATATACCGCGGTGCCTGTATATAATTTTCTATCCTATGGTCAAGTGATATGGATATTTATCATTTCAATCCGAAATTTAAAAATAAAAATGCGGTTGTATATCATTTCAAACCGCAATCCCGAATGAAATGAAAATGCATGATAAATTGCAGTTTATATAAGATAGAACACATCATCCATTCACCCAATATCAATCATCAACCAATTTATTTCAATCATTATCAATTTAAACAAACATCAATATATAGCAATAACAGGAAATAAATGACAGTTATTAACTAACAATTTATATTCAAAATAAATTTATTAACTGTTTAACTATCAGTTTATATGCAAACAAATAAAATTTAACTGTCAATTTATATGCAATAATAAAATTAATTAACAGTTAAACTAAATAAATGCGATTTAACGGAGATATTGAATAAAACATGCCAAACAGTCATAAATAAATTTCTACTCATATCTTAAGTCAATTTAATATACATAAGAAATTTTAGAAGTCGTGAGCGGGTTAAATTACTCACCTTTTGAATTTAAATCGAATTTAACTCCGATTTAAACCCAAAAATTCAACGGTTCCAAATCTGTCCAAACCCGCGTCAAAAGATCTGAAATATAATTACGATCCTAACAAAAAAAATCGCACGTCAATCGGAGTTCGTATGTGAAAGTTATATTAGTTAAATCGTTCAAAACAAAAAAAAACAAAACAAAAACCTAACTCACCGTGTACACCTCATCTCTCTCTCCCCCCAAACAACGCACGCACGCCATTGCCCAGTAACCTTCACGAAACTCAAAACCCTAACATGCAACAAGAAGATACGCGGCCGCCATCGAACTACCACTCGCCGTCACCCAGGAGTGTCGCGCCACTCGCGACCATGGCCTGCGCCCAAATAGCCGCTCGAAACGCCCCAGCCGCGGCCAAAATTCACAGCCCTAACTGAAATTCTGAGGCAAATCTAGTCGTTAAACCACGCAACCAAAGGCTTCGATGAAATCCCCTCCTTGCTCTCTACAAGACTGTACCTTCGAATTAGCGATCAGTCGATGTTGATCGAACCCCAAACGGATGGCCGAGAATGATTTGGCCAATTTCAGATGTACTAAAATTCGATTGCAAAAATGAATAGCAGATTTGCGTTGCTCTTGTCAAGAGCTTCAATTTGGTATATAATATGATAGGGTTTGAGGAAAAAAAATTTCGATTTGATTTGCAATTTGAATTTGGGGATTAGGTTTTCAGCCACTGAGGAAGAAGATGAACTGATGAAATTTTACGTGTAGACAAATGAGAATAGATGGGCTAGGGTTTATAACTAGGTTTATATAGATAGGTTAGAAATTTGAATAGATGGATCGGATAAACAAACGTGCTAACGCTAACGTGGCCCAAAAAGCCCATTCTGACCCTAGAACGAAACATATATCAAAATAGGTGTTTTAAAATATTCTGAACGCGATGGAAAAAGTTTCAGTTCCAAATTCGATCGTATGAAGAAGTTATGCTGAAAACAATATTTCCAAATTGATTTCAAATTGACTTTTAATTAAATCGATTTTAAGGCGTTTCGCGTTCGTACGATCAAACGACAAGTCCGATCGCTACAAAACTTGAAACCCTACAATAATTCACTGTTACGGATCCGATGAAACTGGTTTCGTCAAAATCCGAGTCCGTGACAAAAATGGCTATTTTTATATTAATTAAATAAATTAACAAATTGATTAAATCCAATTTTATATTTTAAATTCTAAAATTGACAATCTTATCATCTTTATATTACTCAAACATTTACAATGATTTTAACAAATTTAAATGTCCATATAGAGAAGATAAATTTATCAATTCCAAATGTTAATCTCACTTTTAAATAATTAACTTCATTTAATTTACAAAATTATAAATAAAATCACAAAAATTCCATTTAATTAAATAAATTAATTATTATTCCGTTCATAATTTCAAATAGAAGTGTCAACCATTGGATTTAAGATTATCACACAAATATTTCACGTTTTCAACTTAATTTCCAATTAACGTAAAATTTTATTATTAAATTTTAAATTAATTGCAATAAACCCAAATAAATACATAAAGCTTGATTCCTGTTTAAACATTTAACTCATTTGATTGCAATTAACCTCTTTATGGTATATTAAATTCCAATATATTAATGAAACTTTATTTCCATCCTTTATTCACAAATTATCATATTTATGGAGAACATTTACGTTACTCTCCATTTATTTCCTTAATTTATTTAACGTAACATTTAATTTATATTTGTTGAAATGATTTCCAAATCAATTGAATGAATTAAATATATATGTATCACTCATAATAACTTGTGGTCACAACTCTTGATCACCTTTAATAAGTTGTTTATTTACAATCCAATAATCGCCATTCACTATATATATACGAATTAATCAATTCAATATTTCCATTTTGTTTTCCTATACTAGATTTATTACTAAGTGCATTTACTTCATTCCAACAAGTTGGAATTCCATTCTTACTATAACAATCATTTCCCTATTCACTTTTATTAATAAATTACCATCATTGCATTTATTGTCTTTTATTGATTTAATCAAATTACCCCATATTCCTTTAAATTCATACTAACGAAATATTCAACTATTATTCAATGCATATTTATTCATCAATCAATTCGGTATTTACTTTTCTTTTCTTCTATTTGATGATAAATAACCTAGTATACATTTATATACATTCATTTCATTCCATTCATTTATGGGTATTGCATTGAAATTTAATTTATTAGCTAATACCAACATTGTTACCATTAATTACAATTGGATTCCCAATTTTATTCAATACCCTGAATAAATAACATATATATTAATCAAATCCTTACATTTTTCTTCTCATATTCCATTTAAAATCAAATCATAACATTTAAATGATTTTATTGAATTGGAATTTCATTCAAGTCATAAATTATTAACATGCACTAACATGATTCCTTAATTTATTCCAATTACCGTTTACACTCCTTTATTGCATTAAATCAATTTAATATTTTCATTAATTTCTCATATTAAATTTTATATCCATGTAAGAACCCTTTTTTCTTCTTAATTCATTTTGGATTTTATTCAAATTTCTATAAATAGGTTTTTAGTCACCATTTACATTATTTATTTTAGCCTTCATTTTAACATCTATCTATCCCATTTTATTTTTTCTACTAAAATAAATCACAAAAATCCTATTAAATAAACAAATTAAATTGTCGAAATTTACAGGTCGTTACACTCTCCCCCACTCAAAACTTTTCGTCACCGTAAAGGAAAAGAATGGAAAAGAAGAAATAAGAAAACAATATATCTCTCTTAATTACATTTATAAACAAATAAGTTTACAAAATAAAATAATTTAACATAAAATATACCAATTAATACCCATTTAAATCCTTTATACATAAATTGTTAAAGTTTGTAAACATTTTCAAATTTCTAAGTCCAAAATTTACGGAAAATTTTGGCAGAGTCTCCTTTGTACGGAGAGGCTCGGAAGAAAATATAATATCAAAATACAACTATATACACAAATATTTTCCAAAATAATATATATCCTTACATGGGAAAATATATAAAATAGCGCTACAAACCGTAATCCGAAAACGTACCTATTTGTCGGGCAAGTTACGCTAAATTTATGGAACCAAAAGCAGTAGCAATTGCTTCCATAACCTGCATTTCACTTGTAAAATCTAAAAGGTTAACAATTTATATAAAGTGAAATATTTAAGTGGTTCAATCACTAACAACAAATCAGTACAACACCATCAATTTCAACAAACAGCATACCCAAAAAATCCAAAACAACCATTCAATCAACCAAACAAATAGTTGTTCGGGTTTAAAACCTTTAAATTATACCGAATGAAGAATAAACCATCCAGTGCATCCTTTACTCAACAGTCTTAGGTTAAACACAATGGATTATTCATCCATCTCAACAAAATTAAAGTTTCCTTACCCAACAACCCCAAACCATGAAAAACAAAAATTTCAGCAATAGATTTAGTCTATTCTTATTTATTCCACTCATACATTTGTTGTTTGATTCTTTTCATTCATATAACGGTTTATTCTTTTTATTTTCATTTATTTCTTTCAACTTATTTAGAAATAACTGCAACCCTTTCTTAAGTTTACAATTTCTCTTTATTATATTACGTCCATTTATTTTCACTTACTACTTACTATTATTCATTTCCATTAACTCAGGTCATGCCATTAACTACTATAATTATTCATTCATTTATTATTGCACGACCACATTTATTTACATTTTAACTATTTAAGTTTAAAATCATCTATTTGTCATACCCCCCTTTAATTTTATTTACTTGGTAAAATTTCGATTATAACTTAAGTTTATAACATTAAATTCTCATTTAATAGCAAATTCATTGGATACACCATTACCTACTTTTACTTGTACAATTTCCATTACATTCTTTATTAAACATTTCAACTTTTTATATTTGGTAAGTTATATATGTTAAAGAAAATGCAAATGAACTTATACAAGTTTTATCTCAAACTTTAATTAAATCTAATGTTCAACAATATTACTCTTTGTTTCATATATTACAAATTTCAAATTTTCTTTAATTTCTGTTTATAACTTAGCATTTAAATCTCTTATTTTATTTAGGGTTTCAATTATTAGTTAAATTCTGTTTCACTACAATAATTGAAACAATTAATTAATGGGAATTTAAGAATTTAAGACTGGGTTAAATTTTAAATTTTTATTTTAAAACAATAGATAAATATATTCTTATAACTTATATATTTCTAATTATATTAAAACAATTCAAAATTTATATATTTTCAAAATTGAATCTGCAGTAGAACTACTACAGTAGCCTTTCCCCTTCGAAACTCGAAAATGAAAGTCGATGATGCGGCCGCCATCACCGAAATTATTTTTCAGCGACAGAGAGGAAAGTACGAAACTTATTTCTTCAATATCCCCTTTAAAACAATTTTTCCGAATTATATTAAATATTTATATCAGAAAATACTTATAACCAATATTATTATATTCCAAAAATTTATTCGAGAAAATTTTAAAACCCCGGATTTAAGTTCTAAATATCCCAATTTCATTTATTTTATTTTTCAATCTTATTTCTATTATTATTTATACACTTTATTACCTAAGAACCAATCTATTTCAGCCAAATATAGATATCATTTGAAAATCTTTATTATATATAGAAAATATAATAGGCAAAATAATTCCATTCACCTATATGAAAAACAAATATTATGTCGGTCTGTCCTATTTAGTGTTTAGAAATCCCTATTGATGTCATAGCGTCCCATGCATCAACCATAATTTATAAATACAAAATGGAACAGATTAACACAACATAAAAACCTTTTTATAACACTAACAAATACGTTCTCTCATATATATACAATCAGTGACTCCCATAGGGTATTATTACCCTATTAGTAAAGAGTCAAACCCCACAAAGCTAAGGTTTATCGCTAAACCAAAGCTCTGATACCAGATGTAACAGTCCCGCCTTTTCGCGCGATTTAAACAGACACACATGCCAATTCAAACCATACGTAAGGGTGTATTGTTATGGGATAAATAAGAAAACAGAGAAGAAAGAAAACTAAATAGAATCTCACAGCGGAAGGATAAAATATAATAATCAAAATATACAGTTCATGAAGCTGTTTTACAAAACCTTTGATTTTATCTATACAATACATATCAGAGTACGCATACCATATAACAATGCAGCGGAACAATATGAGTGTAGTGGAATATAATTAATAATAATAAAACAAATTTCCGTCTTCGTCCTCCAGTGCTAAAGTCTTCGATCCTGAAACGCTCGGACTTACCCGAGCGAATTTGAAAAGACAAAAACACTCGAGTCAGAACTAAAAGATCATATGCGAGTTAAATTAACAGAAATAGATATGAGTGCAGTAACTCAAGAGATGCTCGGGATTTACATCTCCTAAGGATCCGTTAAACTATTTACTATGTAGTATATTGCGCTATTATAATAGTGTTTAATTGTAAAATATACTTACTTTTTAATAGCGTTAAGGGGTTACCCATGTAGCCCTTAACACAAATAATGCCAATAGTCTATACAGTGCATGCATATCTCCTGACCGGGAGACTACGAGAAGACACTCCATAGGTACGACACAAATAGAAACTCGTAGTAAAGGTTCGGTATGGTAAGTGACACGGCACAACTAGGCAATTCCAGGGTAGATATGCCAATTACGCTTCCGGATCGGTGGTAACGCGTAGCGCGCAACTACCGCCAACCTCGAGCCACACCCCCAAATAAAAATCAACCGTGGCCACTGAATCAATCCAAAAGTCAAAGTATAATATCGAAGGGATGTGTCCGATCAAAGGTGCTACCTTATTAACCCATCAATCGCTCCTGTTTTAGTCACCTTATGCTAACTTACGGGAGTTGGTTCCACGTATTTACCTTACAGGAAACGCCACCACCAACCTACTTCATTCTGGAATCTCCACCGCGTACACGGTTGTTAAAGTGGTTTTCGGAGTTGGCAGAGAGTATGACAACTTCTGATCCCGGTCTCTTAAACAACCAATCGTTATTATAACACCGCGGTTATTCCAAATTAATTTATACTTTAAAACCAGAATAAAATATTCCTTTCAAAACCATAAATACGATTTCATTTCTATTTTAAAACCCAAATCCATATGATATCCCTTTTTATTTCAAATATATTTCTTTTCTAAAATCATACTGCTTTAAAATTTGTAATATCTAGAAACCAAACATTTGAATTTTAACTTTCAACATAATACTTCGAAATCCATAGTTTTAAAACCATAACTTTGAAAACTTAAATGGTTTGGATATTCAACAGTATATAAAATAAAACAGTTGAATTTAAATTTTTTTAAAAAATAAATAATTTCCACACCTTCACAATTATTATTCACTTTAAATTTAGTCTAAACCCATAACTTTTAGATCCGCTTTCATTTTAAATATGTTTGCGCCAAAATTGGTCACAAACCCCGATGAATGTGAAAGCACCAGTGTTGGAATATAAATCAGTAATATCCAAACACAAATCACAGATCTTAAGTAGCAAAATAATAAATGTAAACAAGAACACACGATTTATAGTGGTTCGGCTATCTCTGTCCTACGTCCACTTCAAAGGTTTTTCCTTTTATTGACGTTCTTCGCTGATTACAATCGTTTACAGCGGATTACAATGAATTGTAGTTCTGAAATTCAAGTACAACGGTGGTTGTTGTGTGCAAAGTAGAGCCTTGGTGGAGTCTTGATGCTTCAGAGTCTTGATTTTTGCCAAAGAGAATCCGATCCCTTTTCTGAATGACCTAGGGCTCAATTTATAGGCGTAGGAGGCTGATATTTCTCCTAGAAATCAGGTAGACCACTTCCAGCACGTGAGGGGGCCCACATGGCCGATACCTGGAGATCCGGGCCCATATTGGGATCGATTCGACCCTAGGTTCGAATCGATCAAGAAACCGTCCAATCATGGTGAAATTTGATGTGGACATTCTTCAACATGTAGATGAACTCCTGTAAAAATTTCATGGGATTTGGATCAGTGGATTGGAAGTTATGATCGGTTCGAAATTGGCGTGTTCGGCTTTCTGTTTGGTTCGAACCGATGCTACGGTCTTGTTCGAATCGATCTGTTTGATTCGAGTACCTCGAATCGATCCAAGGGGTGACGTGGCGCGCCTTCTTCGGTTCGAGCCAGGCTTTTCGCCGAGTTGAAAGAGTCGAGTCCGAGTTCTCTGCCGAGTTTGCTGGATGGCTTCGTGGTTGGATTCGAGATTCATCTTCGAATCGATGGAATGCCATTTGTTCGAATCGATCCAAACGCGTCACCTTGGATCGATTCGAAGTTGTCTTAACACGTTGGATTCGAAGATAGCATGGGGCGAGGTGACTTGGATGGATTCGAAGCAAGGCTCAGTCCATGGATTCGAAGTCAGGTCGTGGATGGATTCGGAGCAAGGCTATCTGGGGGTTTACTTGATGGAGTCGAAGCGAGGGCATTTCTCATGGATCCGAGGCAATGGCAACTCCATGGATACGAACTCCATTACCTGGATGGATTCGAAGAGAGGACATCGTGATGGAGTCGAAGTCAATGGTGTTGAAGCGGGATGGAGTCGTTGGCTGATGGATTCGAACATGATGGGTCCGAACTAGTCAGGGTGATGGGTTCGAACCGAGCAATGCCCATTCCTCTTAACTTGAACCCATCATATTTTGAGCATACGACCTCGGATTGACTTGAAATTTGAAATGCAAACTTCTATGATCTTTCTTGTCGTGTCCTATCAACTGTGGCCCATTCCGGACTCGGACAAAATTCATTGATATCCATGGTTATCCTGCAATGCTTGGTTGATATTCATGAATAGTAATCATTGACTTTCAGTAAATATTGGATATCTCAACTTTGCCAAAAGTTAGGATAACATTTTGCCCCCCAAAACATGCCTTTTTGTAAAAGGTATGTTTTGAATGGTCTTATATCAAGTGTAAGGAATTCATGTTTCATTCATAGCTGTGGTATTATCAATCAAGTTTGTGGCTGTTCGAAGCCAAATCAATATTCGTTCTTTCCGCAGAAGTTGAGAATGAAGTTTCGTAGTCTCTCCGGACTATTACTGGCTGCTCTGAACCCTTACTAAGTCCGTTCCAGACTTAGTGATTGAATAGAAAGATCCTATCGCTCTCTGGCGTTGCCTTCTATCCCTTGCACTCTGGTCCCAGTCAGGACGTATAGCGATATCATGGTCGTTCTGGACCGATCATAGCCTCTCCGGGCTCTTGCTGGATCCCATCCTGTCACTCTCCGGTGAAGGGGAAACAGCGCTTAAGTGAGTCGATCCTGTCGCTCTCCGGCGAAGCAACTCACTTCTTGCACTCCGGTTCAGTTTATCTGAACATTTAGCGATGTCTTGGTCGTTCGAGACCGATCATAGCCTCTCCGGTCTCTTGCTGGATCCCATCCTGTCACTCTCCGGTGAAGGGGAAACAACGCTTAAGTGAGTTGATCATGTCGCTCTCCGGTGAAGCAACTCACCTCTTGCACTCCGGACCCCGTCTCTCCGGGTAGGGTCATAAAGCGATCATGTTTATATTGATATTTAATGTTCATCCTTTGACTCTCCGGTCAAAAGGTTTATTGCAAGAAGTTCTAATTTATTTGTTTAATATTCAAGTTCTAGATGTTCAATCTCAAACATCAGAGAAGAAAAAACTAAACATTGCCTCTCCGGGCATATCGGTTTATCTCCATCTCAGAGCATGCCTAGGGATCTCTCCGGTTCCCGTACATGTGTAAGTGGAGTAACCGTTTATTCTGAAAATAAATCTAAATAAAATTATTCGACCGAAGTCCAAATCCTGGACTTGGCCCTTGCCATCTCTAATCAGTTGATGACGAGTGGTGATCCCGATCCAGGATCGCTCCTGCTAGGTGGGGGTGGTAGTTGTTTATGCCTTGTCGCTGCTGTCCGTTCTCTGACAAATTGCGGTAATCTACCACCCCTGGCATGTTCTTCCACCTCATCCTTCAGGTGGCGGCATTCATCTGTAGTGTGCCCATCCAGCTCATGGAATAGGCAATATTTTCCAGTCCTGCGCTCCCGCTCGGTGGGATCCCTTATAGGTGGCTTTCGATAGTGAAGTTGCCCCCTGGTTTCAGTGAAGATTCTTTCTAGGCTTGCATTCAGATCTGTGTACTGCCTGAATCTTGGTTCTCGGAATTTCTTCCGTTTATCAGGACCATCATGTCTGTCATCCTGTTTCCTCTTTCCCTTGTCCGCTCCGGAATGTTCTCTGGAGGTCCCTATGCTTTGAGTGGCATTTATTTCTCGACTCTCGGCTTGTGATTCTTCTAATCGGATGAATTTTTCAGCTTTATGAAAGAATTCTCCAAGATCCTGCGGTGGATCTTTAGTGTAAAGAACCGAAAATCCGTACTTCCTTGAGCTGGCAACATTCTACCACAATCCAGCCAAAGAGGAACGAACTTCCGAATCTTTAGGGTTTAAGAAGAAGAAAGAGGTAGAAGAAGAGAGAAAAGAGAGAAGAAACAGAAACAAACAACAGAACAGGAAGACAATATCAGAATCTCA
The DNA here is from genome assembly GCA_030765085.1 of Allium cepa. NCBI lineage: Eukaryota > Viridiplantae > Streptophyta > Magnoliopsida > Asparagales > Amaryllidaceae > Allium > Allium cepa. The sequence goes on along the minus strand of CM060937.1, from coordinate 569,301,666 downwards.
CAATCGCAGCGGAACAACATATAATAGATAAATGAATATCATTAAAACAAAAGAACTATACATTTTATACATACATCACATCATCAGAGTGTACAACAATAAAACAGCGAAAAAGAATACTATATACAATAGATAATAGACTACGCTATCCAAGCTCGCCTCCAACATCTGCACAGCAACTCCCGAATCCAGAATAACCTGACAACCTAACTCTAGACTGCCCGTGTGGAAAATAGTGGGCACCCAGAGTTTAGGAAAGGAACAATAAACTCCAGGTCAGTCATAGGACTGGTGTGAGAACTCAAAACCGTTTATCTTTAAACAAGCAACAAGAAATTTTAATTTTTGAAATCCGCAATGCTTTTTGGAAAATGAAACTACCATAAGGCCTCCCGCCACACACACAATGCAAACGCAGAATTGGAGGAGATTTCTCCTTATGATAGTCAAAGATGCTTACTACGCAAAAATCAAATCATTTTTGATATTATTATTAGTGCATAGTGTAGAAAACAGTTTCGAAAGTAGAATATAAATCCTAGCCGGCATAGACATTCCGAACTATGCCTACTATAGCTACCATCTAAACAGTGGTGACCACCATAAGTAAATGGCAGGTAATACAACTAAAACCGTACAAGGCACGTATTGGATGAATGGATTTCCAACAAATGGTCAGGCTAAGGAACTTCCTACTGCCACATGGGATCGCCTCTGGCGGGACGTCCCGAGAACTAACGTTACGGTTAGATCTCTGCCAACACAAGGCCGGGTTACCTCTATAACTAGGTAACTACTACACGAATATGTCATCCCCCGGTCCTTTGGGACCTTTATCCGAGCGCTCGATCCAACAACACCACACAGTAATAGATATAGTGTATCAACATGAGTAAGTATCTGGGCTCCATACCATGATACCACCCTTTTCCAGAAGGAAATGACATACCCTAAAGGGAGCGACCCTCATAACCTTGCCGCATATTCCTGTTTCGACCATTTCCGGGAAGTGAGGTCCTGACGAAGTCTCGTCCACAAAGCTACGCTTTGTGCAACAAAGCCATGCTTTGGGTCAACAGATGACCAAAGCAATGATCACAAAGATAAACGATCAAACAAATGATCATATCACAAATGACCAACCAATGATCATCACACAGCAGCACTCAGCATGTCACATTACCAGATTGGGAATATATCGCTGAAAACCTTCAACTACATAACCTCTGAGCTCATACGTCTCAGAGAAGGGTGTTAAGCTAAGAGAATAAATTCTCCGCCACCAACAGAAATGTATTTGAAAGAAATCTGCTCTATATCTCAAAATGTAATGTCAGACACGTAACCATACAAGTCTGTTCCGGGTTCGAACAGAACCGAAGGCACTTCCAAAGAAGCCCTTGCAAATCCGGGTATTCACAATCCCGATAAAATTTCCCATCACAAAGGAAATCTCCATACCGTAGCTAACGATGCAGAGACAATCGATAGGTCATCCTATCGTTTTCACAAATACCCGGTCTTCAACACCGGTCTTCAAATGCTATCCATAACGACGTATCACATATTCAGAATGGGATATACGACACAAAGGTCCTCTCCCGGCTAAACCGAATAGCGAGCGCTTATTTTAAAATAGTGTAGCATTCAATTTCAAACAATCACAACAATTACCATCCAAGGGTAAATACTGATAGTCGGTTATTTAACTATCAATAAAGATGCGCCACATCATCAGATTCCCAATAATTTTCCAAAATTATTTAATCCCAAAAATATCTTCACAAGATATATATACATACACCTTCCAAATAATTGCCCAAATTATTTGTTTTATCAAAATATCTTTACATGATATAATTTCACACTTCAACCATTTGAAAACCAATTTCAAATTACTTTTCATCCCTTATGCCCTTTGAAAACAAATTTCAAATCATCAAATAAATCTTTACCGATTTATTTTAAACTTACATTCCAAATTCGCAAATTCATTTCCATACTTCAAAATAAATCAATATTTATTTTTAAACAAATTTCCCTTCCTTTTATAAATTCCATAGTGAATTTATATTTCAAAATATCTACTGACCTAACGTTTTCAATAGATTTCAGTTATTCAATCTCAATTTATCTTCAAAAAGATAAATTCTCAAAAACATTCCATTTCATATTGGAAAAGCATTCCCATACTTATTTAAAAATAAGTAATCCACAAATTTATTTATTTTCAACAATTTGAAAATATTCAATACACTTAAATCATAGTTAAGTATATATTTCATTCTTTTAAGGAAAACATTCTTTTATTCACTTTTATTTGGGTTAAAACGAATGTTACGTAGAACATCGTTACGACCACCCAAAATCACTAGTATAGAGATTCAAAATAAAAATAGAAACATAAATTCCAATACTACACAAAATATTTCCATTTGGAAACCATTTACTATAACAACAGTGTTATAGTCCACCGTTTCTCTATTTTCCCGAAAACGCCTATTTCAACAATGAATGTTGAAATCTACGTGTTCATTTCCTTCTATTTCTCGAAAACGTCTATTTCAACAATGAATGTTGAAATCCAAGTTTTCGATACTTAATGCATTTTAAAGCATCTTTAAATCGTTTTAAAATTCCCTTTAGAACATTCTTCTCCCAAAACATGCCCATTTGACTTAATAATATATTCATCATTTAAAAGAGTGAATGTAACTCCTTTAACAATTCTAAATTCAATTTACCAAATTACATTGATTTCAAATTTATAAACAACGTTTATAAATTCTACTTCTATTAATAACTTCGGTTTAGAAATCTCTTTTATTAAGCCAATTCAATTTATAAACCCAATTTCTATACCAAAAGTTCGTATTATAACTCAAATACTTAAAATATTATTTATTTACCAAGTCGTTCCTTTTAAAACTTCACAAATTGTTAATCTTATTACTGATAAGATTTCTCACCTTTTATAACAGTTTTCAACTTATAAAAACCTCCTTTATTAACAATTTCTATAAAAATCCCCTTTTAAATGCCCAAAGCCATTTTATAAGTTAATTACTTATAAACTTTTATTTTCAACATCAATTCATTTCATAACTTTCATAATTTATAAAACTATAGTTTAAATGAAATCCATCTTTATACTTCATTTTAACACTTAATAACCCGTCTTATAATTCCAAAAATTTTAAATTTATAGATATCAATTTATAAAATCTTTTACATAAACTATTAATAAAAATTACCCAAAAACCCAATTTAACTATTTTATAAATCTATTTATTTTTAAAATTTTCCTTTTGGTTATATTCCATAAAAATCATAGTTTTATAACTTTAATATTTAAAATCTTAATTTATTTAAAATGAATCAAGTTCAAAAATTTAATAAAACATATACTTGGAAAATTACTTAAAAATCCTTTTAAATTCAAAATCGTTATTTTTAACTTTTAAAAATGAATCCGATGATGCAACAGCACCAAATGGTCAATCACGGGAATAAACATCATATATCAATATGATAGTTAACAATCAACACAATATCTATAAACAACTAAATATTTGCGAGGAATCCAGTTGGATCCCTCCAACCTGTTTCCCTGCATCCACAAACGTTAGCACAATACCAATTCCACTTCAAGGTGGAATATCGCGGTATATGGGATTTATAAAATATTATCCGCTTACTAACGGCGCAATAGGGTCTCATCCGCTATACGAGGCGGGAAATCAAATCCAATATATACATATGCCAATATATATATATTGCTATATATAGTATATATCCTACTATATCTACTACCACAATCAAACGGCAATCATCAATCAACAATAACTATTTAAAATTTTAAACCAAACAGTTTGATTGAGTGAGGAGTTCTCACCTTGGTTTCGGCGAGCGTTCGAAACTTAAATTAAACCGGACGGAGTCCGATTTAACCCAAATTTCTAGTTGCCCGGAATAACTCCGGATCAACACCATCGCGAAGTACACGCTTCTGCGATTCCAACGTTTCCAGTTTCGTTCGAATCTGATATCATATGGAAGAGTTATCAATTTTTAAAGTTTGAATTGAATTTCAAAACAATTCTTTTTAAAAAAAAATTTACAAATACTAACCCAACGGCCCCGCGTCCCTCTTCCCCCTCACCAAGATCACGCACGCAACATCAGGAACCAAACGAACGAACGAAACCCAACACAGCGATGCTTGGGCACAACATCGCATCCACCACACCCCACGAGACGACGATCGGAACCCACCTCGTCGAAGAGCGTCGCGAGTCCCACCTTGGGCCAGAGTGCGGCCAGACTCGGTCGACTATGGGCTGAGAACAACTCCTCCATCCGGCCGAGAACGCGACCTCCCTGCTCCCTTCACGCGCCACTAAAATCCATCACAACCGTTGGATCTGTAGATCCAGGCGCCCTCTACGTTTTCCCAGCTGGAGATTTTGAAAATCGTTGCATGGATTGATTGCAAAATGGAGGAGAAAACGGGTGATTATCGGCCATGAACGATAAAAAGGGGACGGCCGGCTTTGTTAATTACGGTTTAGAAAATTAATGGAACATATAATATGTTTTAATATTATTTTATTAATAAAATTCTCTTGTTAACAACTTATGCAAACGACCACCAAACTACGCGTTCCGACAGACGATCCTAAGGTTTTTCCGCGTTCCAGACACAATGTAACAGGTTTCGTAAGCTAATTCGATCGTATGTGTGAGATATGGAATTAAACGATCAATTTAAATTAAAACCGATTTAAACGATTTCTAGGCGTTTTGGCTTGTACCGGACAAACGATAAATCCGATTGACTTGAAATTTGAAATCTTACAATAATATCACATTACGGATCCGATGAAACTGGTTTCGTCGAAATCCGAGACCGTTTGAAAAATGGCTATTTTAACTCGCCGAATTAAAATTAAAACGATATCGATGCGTTTCGAGCTGCCACGGTCAAACGACAACTCCGTTTGCTACGAAATTTGAAATCCGATAATAACTAACTATTACGGATCCAATGGAACTTGTTTCGTTCAATTTTGAGACTGTTCAAAAATTGGCTATTTTTCAGTCGATAATTAAATATTAAAATATTCAATTTTTACAAATAAATTCCAAATTCAATTTTACAAGTTCTAAAATATTTCTATAACTTTAATATGATAAAATAAAATTTTCCAAATCATTTTCAATCATATTTAACCTAATATTTAATTATTTTTGGAATCTCACTATTAAATCATCGATTTAATTATCCCATTAAACCCAATATTCGAAAAATAAATTATTCGACTTAAAAATTCCACTTATTAATATTAAAAATAAATTAAATATTCAAATTCAAGTTATCAAAAATTCTGGGTCGTTACAATCTTCCCCCCTTAAAAGAATTTCGTCCTCGAAATTGCAAGTTAAGGAGAATAATTCATAATCCGTTTATTATTTTTCCAAAACTAATAGTTTTATCAACCTTCTAACACCAATCTTTTTATTAAAGATTTACTATTATTTCAATTAGCTTTCCAACTTCAATTATAGGTTTCAAACAACATTGTTTACTCAACAATTCAAATTTAAATTTAAATTCTAATTTCAAACTTTCAAAACTTTCTCAAAAATTTTCTAACTCCCTAAATTTTCGAAAAATTTCGCCAGCGTCTCCTTTGCGCGGCTCGATCGGTACGACTACAAAATGGCACCACGGCCCCTCAGAATCAAAAAGAAAAGAGAAAGCCAAGTGGCTAGAGAAGGAAATCATCAAATCTCATATTAAAATTGAAATACGTACCTTTTTGTCGAGCAATTCAATTTTTTTAACTTCAAAATCAAAATCCCAATTCCATTATACACCTGTATATCCTGCTAATAGTAGTATCCAATTCCAACATTCAAACTATTTTTCCAAATCCATTTACAAAATTTCGATACTTACTTTTTATCTAAATTTTAGCTTTACTATTGAAGTTACATATTCATTTTCATTCGTTTCTAATTAGTTTACATTCACTAATTAAATTCACATTGGTTCACTTTCAACTCAACTCGAATTCAATTCTATTCAAATTTATTTACTTCACTTTCAATTTGAATTCAATTACATAGCTTTCAAATACGCTAATTCAATTTCATTAACACTTAATGAATTTACATACAATCAACCAACAACAAGTTAACAACCAATGTATATCCAATAAAACCAAATTATTAGTTTTTCTCTCATTACATTCAATTTGGTTCAACAGTTTTAATTCCAATTGATTTAACATTCAACTGATTTTCATTCAATTATTCAACTAGCTCGAAATGAATTTACACTTATATACATCATTTCATATCAACTTATTCACATTCGATTAATTAACATTCAATCCATACTTTAATTCAGTTGCCAATTCTTTTTACATATAAAAATTGAATTTCATTTATATAACTCAAGTTCACATCATTTAACGATTTCATAATTCACTTTATTCATTTTATTTTGATATCAACATCAATTCTTTCAACATTACCCAAGTTATATTCCATTCAACTTCATTTACATTTACTTCCACTATTCAACTTAAGTATTCTCCTAATTCATTTCAAACTCTATTCCATTTAACATAATTTGTTCAAATAAACTTAAGTTTCCACTTATCAATCCAATTCGGTTTCCAATTCTAAAGTAAATTCTATTTAACTTTTACTTAAGTCAAATTCATATCAACAATCAAATTCGTATTTCATTTTACTTAACTTAATTGTTTAACCACTTCAATAATTGGTTTTACTTACATTTTCTCATTCTATAAGTTATACAACTTATTATTCAACTTCCAACTCATATTATAAGTTCAAAACCCCTTTTTTTTTCACTTATATTTGACAATTTCAAGTTGAATTTTAATTTCAAATTTGTTTACTACAACAAAGCTTCAATTTTAAATTCATTATTGTAGCAAATCCATCACATAGAAACTCGAAAATGATACTGATGATGCTGCAGTCATCATCCTTATTATTTCCCAGTAACAATAGTGAATCAGTGCTAAATATTCTTTCAAAATTTCCTTTTATTTATAAATTACATCTATAATCTTACTTATAAAATTTCACTTCTTATATACATAAGATTATTTTACAATTGTAAATCATTTTAATTATAATTCCATACTTATAATTCATTAGCTTATACAATTATTCTTTTTACAATAGTCGTTTTTATATAACTTATTCAAACAACTTTGATTGTCTTATATATATATATATAATATCATTTACAACAACCAAGCAATCAATTATACACACTCTTCGATAATTCTTGAAAAAAATTATTTTCTTATATAGAAAATATAATCAAGGTAAAATTATTTCATTTACTCAATCTAAAACAATATCGTGTCGAGTTGTTCTATTCAAGTGTTTAGAAACCCCTTCGATCCAGTTGTACAGACTGTGCCGACGAAGGTTCATATGCCACTCAATAAACCAATCATCACAATATAAAACAATTTTATATTCACTAATAAATACGCGCTCATATCTATTATTACACTCACACTCATTCTAGAGTACTACTGACTCTATCTCTAATGAGTAATACCCAACAGAACCATGGTTGTCGCTTAACCACATGCTCTGATACCAAATGTAAAGAACCTCATTTCCGTCAGCAGTAACCGGTAGGCTTTTCAACCATCCCAGCCCCACCGTGGCTTACACTGGTACCCCAGACCTTGCTTTTACAGCCAGCCTCTCGACTGTCACGGCTTACGCCTAACCAACCCCGTAAAGAGGACGTGTAGGGGTAAGAGTCTCCCGTTCGCCACCTAACGCAAAGCGAGAACCCCCCATCACGTTTCACCTAGATAAGCAAGTCTGGTCCGGGTTCGAACAGAACCGAAGGCACTTCCAAAGAAGCCCTTGCAAATCCGGGTATTCACAATCCCGATAAAATTTCCCATCACAAAGGAAATCTCCATACCGTAGCTAACGATGCAGAGACAATCGATAGGTCATCCTATCGTTTTCACAAATACCCGGTCTTCAACACCGGTCTTCAAATGCTATCCATAACGACGTATCACATATTCAGAATGGGATATACGACACAAAGGTCCTCTCCCGGCTAAACCGAATAGCGAGCGCTTATTTTAAAATAGTGTAGCATTCAATTTCAAACAATCACAACAATTACCATCCAAGGGTAAATACTGATAGTCGGTTATTTAACTATCAATAAAGATGCGCCACATCATCAGATTCCCAATAATTTTCCAAAATTATTTAATCCCAAAAATATCTTCACAAGATATATATACATACACCTTCCAAATAATTGCCCAAATTATTTGTTTTATCAAAATATCTTTACATGATATAATTTCACACTTCAACCATTTGAAAACCAATTTCAAATTACTTTTCATCCCTTATGCCCTTTGAAAACAAATTTCAAATCATCAAATAAATCTTTACCGATTTATTTTAAACTTACGTTCTAAATTCGCAAATTCATTTCCATACTTCAAAATAAATCAATATTTATTTTTAAACAAATTTCCCTTCCTTTTATAAATTCCATAGTGAATTTATATTTCAAAATATCTACTGACCTAACGTTTTCAATAGATTTCAGTTATTCAATCTCAATTTATCTTCAAAAAGATAAATTCTCAAAAACATTCCATTTCATATTGGAAAAGCATTCCCATACTTATTTAAAAATAAGTAATCCACAAATTTATTTATTTTCAACAATTTGAAAATATTCAATACACTTAAATCATAGTTAAGTATATATTTCATTCTTTTAAGGAAAACATTCTTTTATTCACTTTTATTTGGGTTAAAACGAATGTTACGTAGAACATCGTTACGACCACCCAAAATCACTAGTATAGAGATTTAAAATAAAAATAGAAACATAAATTCCAATACTACACAAAATATTTCCATTTGGAAACCATTTACTATAACAACAGTGTTATAGTCCACCGTTTCTCTATTTTCCTGAAAACGCCTATTTCAACAATGAATGTTGAAATCTACGTGTTCATTTCCTTCTATTTCTCGAAAACGTCTATTTCAACAATGAATGTTGAAATCCAAGTTTTCGATACTTAATGCATTTTAAAGCATCTTTAAATCGTTTTAAAATTCCCTTTAGAACATTCTTCTCCCAAAACATGCCCATTTGACTTAATAATATATTCATCGTTTAAAAGAGTGAATGTAACTCCTTTAACAATTCTAAATTCAATTTACCAAATTACATTGATTTCAAATTTATAAACAACGTTTATAAATTCTATTTCTATTAATAACTTCGGTTTAGAAATCTCTTTTATTAAGCCAATTCAATTTATAAACCCAATTTCTATACCAAAAGTTCGTATTATAACTCAAATACTTAAAATATTATTTATTTACCAAGTCGTTCCTTTTAAAACTTCACAAATTGTTAATCTTATTACTGATAAGATTTCTCACCTTTTATAATAGTTTTCAACTTATAAAAACCTCCTTTATTAACAATTTCTATAAAAATCCCCTTTTAAATGCCCAAATCCATTTTATAAGTTAATTACTTATAAACTTTTATTTTCAACATCAATTCATTTCATAACTTTCATAATTTATAAAACTATAGTTTAAATGAAATCCATCTTTATACTTCATTTTAACACTTAATAACCCGTCTTATAATTCCAAAAATTTTAAATTTATAGATATCAATTTATAAAATCTTTTACATAAACTATTAATAAAAATTACCCAAAAACCCAATTTAACTATTTTATAAATCTATTTATTTTTAAAATTTTCCTTTTGGTTATATTCCATAAAAATCATAGTTTTATAACTTTAATATTTAAAATCTTAATTTATTTAAAATGAATCAAGTTCAAAAATTTAATAAAACATATACTTGGAAAATTACTTAAAAATCCTTTTAAATTCAAAATCGTTATTTTTAACTTTTAAAAATGAATCCGATGATGCAACAGCACCAAATGGTCAATCACGGGAATAAACATCATATATCAATATGATAGTTAACAATCAACACAATATCTATAAACAACTAAATATTTGCGAGGAATCCAGTTGGATCCCTCCAACCTGTTTCCCTGCATCCACAGACGTTAGCACAATACCAATTCCACTTCAAGGTGGAATATCGCGGTATATGGGATTTATAAAATATTATCCGCTTACTAACGGCGCAATAGGGTCTCATCCGCTATACGAGGCGGGAAATCAAATCCAATATATACATATGCCAATATATATATATTGCTATATATAGTATATATCCTACTATATCTACTACCACAATCAAACGGCAATCATCAATCAACAATAACTATTTAAAATTTTAAACCAAACAGTTTGATTGAGTGAGGAGTTCTCACCTTGGTTTCGGCGAGCGTTCGAAATTTAAATTAAACCGGACGGAGTCCGATTTAACCCAAATTTCTAGTTGCCCGGAATAACTCCGGATCTACACCATCGCGAAGTACACGCTTCTGCGATTCCAACGTTTCCAGTTTCGTTCGAATCTGATATCATATGGAAGAGTTATCAATTTTTAAAGTTTAAATTGAATTTCAAAACAATTCTTTTTAAAAAAAAATTTACAAATACTAACCCAACGGCCCCGCGTCCCTCTTCCCCCTCACCAAGATCACGCACGCAACATCAGGAACCAAACGAACGAACGAAACCCAACACAGCGATGCTAGGGCACAACATCGCATCCACCACACCCCACGAGACGACGATCGGAACCCACCTCGTCGAAGAGCGTCGCGAGTCCCACCTTGGGCCAGAGTGCGGCCAGACTCGGTCGACTATGGGCTGAGAACAACTCCTCCATCCGGCCGAGAACGCGACCTCCCTGCTCCCTCCACGCGCCACTAAAATCCATCACAACCGTTGGATCTGTAGATCCAGGCGCCCTCTACGTTTTCCCAGTTGGAGATTTTGAAAATCGTTGCATGGATTGATTGCAAAATGGAGGAGAAAACGGGTGATTATCGGCCATGAACGATAAAAAGGGGGCGGCCGGCTTTGTTAATTACGGTTTAGAAAATTAATGGAACATATAATATGTTTTAATATTATTTTATTAATAAAATTCTCTTGTTAACAACTTATGCAAACGACCACCAAACTACGCGTTCCGACAGACGATCCTAAGGTTTTTCCGCGTTCCGGACACAATGGAACAGGTTTCGTAAGCTAATTCGATCGTATGTGTGAGATATGGAATTAAACGATCAATTTAAATTAAAACCGATTTAAACGATTTCTAGGCGTTTTGGCTTGTACCGGACAAACGATAAATCCGATTGACTTGAAATTTGAAATCTTACAATAATATCACATTACAGATCCGATGAAACTGGTTTCGTCGAAATCCGAGACCGTTTGAAAAATGGCTATTTTAACTCGCCGAATTAAAATTAAAACGATATCGATGCGTTTCGAGCTGCCACGGTCAAACGACAACTCCGTTTGCTACGAAATTTGAAATCCGATAATAACTAACTATTACGGATCCAATGGAACTTGTTTCGTTCAATTCTGAGACTGTTCAAAAATTGGCTATTTTTCAGTCGATAATTAAATATTAAAATATTCAATTTTTACAAATAAATTCCAAATTCAATTTTACAAGTTCTAAAATATTTCTATAACTTTAATATGATAAAATAAAATTTTCCAAATCATTTTCAATCATATTTAACCTAATATTTAATTATTTTTGGAATCTCACTATTAAATCATCGATTTAATTATCCCATTAAACCCAATATTCGAAAAATAAATTATTCGACTTAAAAATTCCACTTATTAATATTAAAAATAAATTAAATATTCAAATTCAAGTTATCAAAAATTCTGGGTCGTTACATTTAGTTAGAGAATCTTTGAACTTGGTGCCTTCCGCGACTCCTGCCACCGCCGCCATTAAAATCATTGATGGATCCGGGCGATCCACAGAAGTCACTGTCACGTTGAATCTTAGCAGAAAATCTTTTATGGACTCTCCGGTCCTTTGCTTGGTCGATGCTAAGGTCATCACACTCTTGGGTCGCGTTACGTGGACCCTGAACTGTCTCATGAAGCAATCTACAAGCTTGCTTCATGTTCCGATTGATCCAGTCTCCAGTTGTCTGAACCACAGTGTAGCTAAATCTGACAAATATAAAGGGAAGCATCGTGCCATCACTTCATCGGGTGCCCCCAGCACTTCCATGTGCCTGATATATCTTGTGATATGCATGGTCGGGTCTGACCTCCCGTCATATGGTTCTAGCGCTGGTAGTTTGAACTTTGGAGGGTTCCTAGCGTTTCGGATGTTTGGAGTGAATGGACTACGACTAACTTCTTCCAGCCCTCCGCTAGGCAATCCTCCTCTCATGATTCTTCGCATCAGGCCAATCATTCTCTCGTCTCCGTCTAGGGGTTGGCCCCTTGTCAAGTTCCTATCCTGCCCCCCGGGCCTTGAAGGGAATTCTGGTACATATTCTTTTGGTGGCTCGTTGGCATATGCATTGGCTCCAACTTGTTGAGCTCCGTCCGTTGGTCTTCCAGTATCGGACCCTGAGGGTCTGCCCCCAAGGCCTTGTTGACCACCTTCAACTCCTGTATTCTGGTCTTGGACCTGACCTTCATTGGCTTCTGCTATCCTGATTCCTTGTCCCGCACTCGTAGCCGTTGTAGTTGGTCCAAGGTTTTGCATGTTCGCTGCCCTCATTTGCTCGAGGAAATTTTGCAGCATCTCCTGTTGACTCTTCATCATGCTTTCGCGTAATGAATTAGCCATAGCTTCCATCTCGTCTCTAGTGATGTAGACGGAAGGTTGTCCTTCTCCTGATCCTGAGGATGCTTCTAGGCTTCCTCCTTGTTGGCTCCTATCAACTCTTTGTCTTGTTTGTCGAGTCATTGCTTCTGAATTGGAATTCTTTAAACTTTCGAATCTGAATTCTGAATCTGTTGCAGCGGGTGCTAGTCCCTCTCAGTGAAAGCACCAAAGTGTTTGCGCCAAAATTGGTCACAAACCCCAATGAATGTGAAAGCACCGGTGTTGGAATATAAATCAGTAATATCCAAACACAAATCACAGATCTTAAGTAGCAAAATAATAAATGTAAACAAGAACACACGATTTATAGTGGTTCGGCTATCTCTGGCCTACGTCCACTTCAAAGGTTTTTCCTTTTATTGATGTTCTTCGCTGATTACAATCGATTATAGCGGATTACAATGAATTGTAGTTCTGAAATTCAAGTACAATGGTGGTTGTTGTGTGCAAAGTAGAGCCTTGGTGGAGTCTTGATGCTTCAGAGTCTTGATTTTTGCCAAAGAGAATCCGATCCCTTTTTTGAATGACCTGGGGCTCTATTTATAGGCGTAGGAGGCTGATATTTCTCCTAGAAATCAGGTAGACCACTTCCAGCACGTGAGGGGGCCCACATGGCCGATACCTGGAGATCCGGGCCCATATTGGGATCGATTCGACCCTAGGTTCGAATCGATCAAGAAACCGTCCAATCATGGTGAAATTTGGTGTGGACATTCTTCAACATGTAGATGAACTCCTGTAAAAATTTCATGGGATTTGGATCAATGGATTGGAAGTTATGATCGGTTCGAAATTGGCGTGTTCGGCTTTCTGTTTGGTTCGAACCGATGCTACGGTCTTGTTCGAATCGATCTGTTTGATTCGAGTACCTCGAATCGATCCAAGGGGTGACGTGGCGCGCCTTCTTCGGTTCGAGCCAAGCTTTTCGCCGAGTTGAACGAGTCGAGTCCGAGTTCTCTGCCGAGTTTGCTGGATGGCTTTGTGGTTGGATTCGAGATTCATCTTCGAATCGATGGAATGCCATTTGTTCGAATCGATCCAAACGCGTCACCTTGGATCGATTCGAAGTTGTCTTAACACGTTGGATTCGAAGATAGCATGGGGCGAGGTGACTTGGATGGATTCGAAGCAAGGCTCAGTCCATGGATTCGAAGTCAGGTCGTGGATGGATTCGGAGCAAGGCTATCTGGGGGTTTACTTGATGGAGTCGAAGCGAGGGCATTTCTCATGGATCCGAGGCAATGGCAACTCCATGGATACGAACTCCATTACCTGGAGGGATTCGAAGAGAGGACATCGTGATGGAGTCGAAGTCAATGGTGTTGAAGCGGGATGGAGTCGTTGGCTGATGGATTCGAACATGATGGGTCCGAACTAGTCAGGGTGATGGGTTCGAACCGAGCAATGCCCATTCCTCTTAACTTGAACCCATCATATCTTGAGCATACGACCTCGGATTGACTTGAAATTTGAAATGAAGACTTCTATGATCTTTCTTGTCGTGTCCTATCAACTGTGGCCCGTTCCGGACTCGGACAAAATTCATTGATATCCATGGTTATCCTGCAATGCTTGGTTGATATTCATGAATAGTAATCATTGACTTTCAGTAAATATTGGATATCTCAACTTTGCCAAAAGTTGGGATAAAAAATAAAACACTTTGATTTCAATAATTTCTAACTTTGAGTATTTAATGAATTTCAAAACTAAGGTTGTGAATTTAAGTCAACAATTCATTTTCCTATTTTTAGTTTGAAAGGTTTACATGATAAATCCATAACCATTTAAAATAAACTAAATTTATTTACACTAAAAATTTCCTTCCATTTATTTATACTAAAATTATTTATTAAATCCCGTTATAAATATCATACCTTTAAAATTCTAATTTTTAATAAGTTAACATCAACTTATGGAGTTAAATTTCAAATAAGCTCAATTTATATTAAATTCCAAATTTATCTTTCAATCTTTTTTGATTTAAATCATTTAACTCTATATATATATACAAGATCTTAAACATGTACTTAAACGTACAACATAAATTATCAAATGTCATTTTTCAACTTATTCATTTTTATTTAACAGATTTATGCATAGCTTAAATTCAACAATTTAACTATGTATGAATATATAAAATATATTTATATCATGTCCAAATTTAATATTTATTTAACCGTATCATATCCAAACCATAAAAAAATTCAAAAATAATTTTATATAAATACTGCGGTGCATGTATATAAATTTTCTATCCTATGGTCAAGTGATACGGATATTTATCATTTCAATCCAAAATTTAAAAATAAAAATGCGGTTGTATATTATTTCAAGCCGCAATCCCGAATGAAATGAAAATGCATGATAACTTGCAGTTTATATAAGATAGAACACATCATCCATTCACCCAATATCAATCATCAACCAATTTATTTCAATCATTATCAATTTGAACAAACATCAATATATAGCAATAACAAGAAATAAATGACAGTTATTAACTAACAGTTTATATTTAAAATAAATTTATTAACTGTTTAACTATCAGTTTATATGCAAATAAATAAAATTTAACGGTCAATTTATATGCAATAATAAAGTTAATTAACAGTTAAACTAAATAAATGCGATTTAACAAAGATATTGAATAAAACATGCCAAACGGTCATAAATAAATTTCTACTCATATCTTAAGTCAATTTAACAGACATAGGAAATTTTAGAAGTCGTGAGTGGGTTAAAACACTCATCTTTTTAATTTAAATCTAATTTAACTCCGATTTAAACCTAAAAATTCAACGGTCTCCAAATCTGTCCAAACAAGCATCAAAAGATCTGGTATTTAATTACGATCCCAACAAAAAAATCGCACGTCAAACGGAGTTCGTATGTGAAAGTTAATTTAGTTAAATCGTTCAAAACAAAAAAAACAAATATCTAACTCACCATGTACACCTCATCTCTCTCCCCCCCAAACAACGCATGCACACTACTGCCCAGTAACCTTCACGCAACTCGAAACCCTAACACGCGACAAGAAGATACGCGGCCGCCATCGAACTACCACTCGACGTCACCCAGGAGTGCCGCGCCACTCGCGACCGTGGCCTGCGCCCAAATAGCCGCTCGAAACGCCCTAGCCGCTGCCAAAATTCACAGCCCTAATTGAAATTCTGAGGCAAATCTAGCCGTTAAGCCACGCAACCAAAGGCTTCGATGAACTCCCCTCCTTGCTCTCTACAAGACTGTACCTTCGAATTAGCGATCAGTCGACGTTGATCGAACCCCAAACGGATGGCCGAGAATGATTTGGCCAATTTTAGATGTACCAGAATTCGATTGCAAAAATGAATAGTAGATTTGCGTTGCTCTTGTCAAGAGCTTCAATTTGGTATATAATACGATAGGGTTTGAGGAAAAAAATTCGATTCGATTTGATTTGCAATTTGAATTTGGGGATTAGGTTTTCAGCCATTGAGGAAGAAGATGAACTGATGAAATTTTACGCGTAACAAATGAGAATAGATGGGCTAAGGTTTATAACTGGGTTTACATAGATAGGTTAGAAATTCGAATAGATGGATCAGATAAACAAACGTGCTAACGCTAAAGTGGCCCAAAAAGCCCGTTCTGACCCCGGAAAGAAATTGGGTAAACCCATATATAAAAATAGGTGTTTTAAAATATTTTGAACGCGATGGAAAAAGTTTCACGTCCAAATTCGATCGTATGAATAAATTATGCTGAAAACAATATTTCCAAATTGATGTCAAATTGATTTTTAATTAAATCGATTTTAAGGCGTTTCGCGTTCGTACGATCAAACGACAAGTCTGATCGCTACGAAACTTGAAACCATACAATAATTCACTGTTACGGATCCGATGAAGCTTGTTTCGTCGAAATCCGAGTCCATGACAAAAATAGCTATTTTTTTATTAATTAAATAAATTAACAAATTGATTAAATCCAATTTTATATTTTATATTCTAAAATTGACAATCTTATCATCTATATATTACTCAAACATTTACAATGATTTTAACAAATTTAAATGTCCATATAGAGAAGATAAATTTATCAATTCCAAATGTTAATCTCACTTTTGAATAATTAACTTCATTTAATTTACAAAATTATAAATAAAATCCTAAAAATTCCATTTAGTTAAATAAATTAATTATTATTCCGTTCATAATTTCAAATAGAAGTGTCAACCATTGGATTTAAGATTATCACACAAATATTTCACGTTTCAACTTAATTTCCAATTAACATAAAATTTTATTATTAAATTTAAATTAATTGCAATAAACCCAAATAAATACATAAAGCTTGATTCCTGTTTAAACATTTAACTCATTTGATTGCAATTAACCTCTTTATGGTAAATTAAATTCTGATATATTAATGAAACTTTATTTCCATTCTTTATTCACAAATCGTCATATTTATGGAGAACATTTACGTTATTCTCCACTTATTTCCTTAATTTATTTAACGTAACATTTAATTTATATTTATTGAAATTATTTCCAAATCAATTGAATGAATTAAATTTATATGTATCACTCATAATAACTTGTGGTCACAACTCTTGATCACCTTTAATAAGTTTATTATTTACAATCCAATAATCGCCATTCACTATATATATTCGAATTAATTTATTCAATATTTCCATTTCGTTTTCCTATACTAGATTTATTACTAAGTGTATTTACTCCATTCCAACAAGTTGGAATTTCATTCTTACTATAACAATCATTTCCCTTTTCACTTTTATTAATAACCCACCATCATTGCATTTATTGTCTTTTATTGATTTAATCAAATTATCCCATATTCCTTTAAATTCATACTAACGAAATATTCAATTACTATTCAATGTATATGTTAACTCCACTTTTTCAACAGGGCCGTGATATCAAAAATCGACCGAGAAACCAATGATAGTTCGTCTCGAAGAATAGTCAACTCAGCATCCCAACAAAGCAAGTTCTGTTGAATGGCTTTTCAGATAAGATCCCCTACGGAGGGGGGGTCCAGGGGGGGTGCCAACCCCCCAAGGTGGGGGTGCGGGGGCAACGCCACCGCTACGGTAATCGACCTGCCCGGTCAGGTCACAGGGGTCTAGGGGGCAGCGCCCCCGGCGGGGTGCGGGGCAGCGCCCCGTCCAAAACGGTATACGGCTTAGAGAATGGAGCGACCTATCTTCTACACGAAGTCAGCGATCTAACACATGAAGCGGGCCAAGCGACTTAACTTCTGAAGTGGGTTACCGACTTAACAAGGTTGCCGACTTAATAAGGTTGCCGACTTAACAAGTGGCACGACCTACCGACTTAAAAGGCATCGCGACTTAGCGAGTTATGCAACTCAGCGACTTAAGGCATAAAGCGGCTCAACCGAGTTAACGAGCTAACAGGAGAAGCGACCTAACAGGTAACGACCTAAGTACTCCGCGACCTAAGAATCACTAAGTCGCTCGCGACCTAAGTATCACTAAGTCGCTCGCGACCTAAGTATCACTAAGTCGCTCGCGATCTAAGTATCACTAAGTCGCTCGCGACCTAAGTAGGTCAGAGCAGTTCCTTTAGGCCGTATTTGGTAGGACGCATCTCTCTCCCCTGCCATTCCTTAGGTCGCCCACGACCTAAGTTATAGCCGACCTATCCTAGCCGACTTATCCCTAAGTCGTCCATAACTTGTTAGCTCGCTCAGAAGAGACCCATGACCTATGATAAGTCGCAACGGCCGACCTACGACTTACCTTAAGTCGGTCACGACCTAAGACCTGTTCAGAAACCCCTATAAATATGCCACTAGCTCCATCATTCAAAGGATCTTCTTGGGATTCTTGGAGGACGCCATTACTCTGCTGCATTCTCAACTCAAACAACACTTCAAGCATTTCTATCATCAAGGACGCTACAACGAACTTCAAAAGAGAGTCAACATCATTCAACATGAATTCGAGAGATTATATTTCTTTGAAGTTTGAGCTACTAGTCCAAAGTGTATTGTAATTGAAGAAAGTTGTATAGAGTTGTAATCAAATGAGCAATAAAGAAGATTGAAGTGGACGTAGGCTCGATCTTAAGCCGAACCACTATAAAAATTGTGTCTTTTACTGCTTTTCTGTGATTTGACTGCTTAACTCTGATTCCCGTATTAACGGGTGGTGCTTTCACATTAACTTTACATACACCGGGATGTTAGCGTTCAGATTTTCACGTTAACAGTATATTTATTCATCAATCAATTTGGTATTTACTTTTCTTTTCTTCTATTTGATGATAAATAACCTAGTATACATTTATATACATTCATTTCATTCCATTCATTTATGGGTATTGCATTGAAATTTAATTTATTAGCTAATACCAACATTATTACCATTAATTACAATTGGATTCCCAATTATATTCAATACCCATAATAAATAACATATATATTAATCAAATCCTTACTTTTTTTTTATATTCCATTTAAAATCAAATCATAACATTTAAATGATTTTATTGAATTGGAATTTCATTCAAGTCATAAATTATTAACTTGCACTAACATGATTCCTTAATTTATTTCAATTACCGTTTACACTCCTTTATTGCATTAAATCAATTTAATATTTTCATTAATTTCTCATATTAAATTTTATATCCAGGTAAGAACCCATTTTTCTTCTTAATTCATTTGGATTTTATTCAAATTTCTATAAATAGGTTTTAAATCACCATTTACATAATTTATTTTAGCCTTCATTTCACATTTATTTATCCCCTTTTATTTTTTCTACTAAAATAAATTACAAAAATCCTATTATATGAACAAATTAAATTGTCGAAATTTACGGGTCGTTATACGCAACACCTTTGATTCCGTGCACCCAAAGCCTTGTCACTTCCCTTTCCACCATTACTCCCAGTTCACCTCCATCAAAGCCTTGGATACAACAACTCAGACACCTTCCCATGCGGCAGCAACGTCTCACTACCTAGCTCTCCACACTCTACCGTTTCCATGGCCGAATCTATCACGAAGGCTATCCCACCAGACGTCGTACGACAGCAGCGCCCTCATCCTCTTGTAGCCGTATCTTTTGTCCTCCTCTTAAAAAAAATATTGGAAGAACATGTTTTCATGTGCATATAGACGTTGTTGTTTGAGCCTGCACATCTTCATCTCGCCGACCCTACCTGCTCAGACCTGCCACCGACTCAGCTAGCCTCATCACCAAAGTCTTCCACTTCCTGACCAAACTACTTGCTACGTCACCTCTCTCGGCCTTTTTAGCCTTGCTGTTCTTGTATTGGGTAGGTGTATGTTATATATATATATATATATATATATATATATATATATATATATTACTGATTAGTATAGTATTCATATTTGTTTTTTTGGTGATATGTTTTGATAACTAATAAAGTAAAATTTTATTGATTTAAAAAAATTGTAAGTTGTTTATAATATATAAGTATATAAGTCGTATATGTAAGGGTTAATACGAGTTTTATAAATTAAGTTGTCTATATATAAAGCTGTTTATAATTTATATATAATGAATAAGAATGTGGCAGTATATACCAAGGTATGCGGTATCATTCGAAATGCCGAAATCTCGGCTATCTCGTACCGTTATCGGCGAAAGGTGAAACGAAATTAAACCCTAATTTCGTTTCCCCAGCGCCTGTTCAAAAAATTCACGAGCACACAACAAAACCGAAAGCACAAAGCAAAACCGAAAGCACACACGAGATCGAAAAACAAAAGCGACCAACAACAGAAATAACGTGAGCACACACTAAAGATTCGATTCGATTTTGTGTATATAAATATAGTCGAAATCGAGCAAGAAAAATTAAAAACATTACCTATTTCTCTTCGCTGTCGAATTGTCGAAAGCGGAGACTACAACATCGACGACGAAGGCAAAGCAACGGCGAAGGCAAATCGAAGCGAAGTCGAAGTCGAGGAGAAGCGAAGCCAAGTCGAAGTCGAGGAGAAGCGACGCGAATGCGAAGCCGAGTAGAGGCGAAGCGCGGCCTCAAGCCCGATTGAGACGCTGGTAATTTTTTTTCCAATCGACATTTGTGATTTTTTTTTCTGGGGTTATGCCGTGAATGATTTGCTGCGGGCTTGGTCCTACGGGCCTAGTATTGTCCGCTTCCAATTTGCAGCGGGCTTTAATACTATCACTGTTAGACAATATAAAGCCTACCATATTATCACTGTTAGACAATATAAATGCCGTAAGTTTTAGATATTATCACTGTTAGATATTACCAATGTCGTGAATAACTATTTTTACACATATATATGCCATAAGTTTTATAATCTGATTGATTTAGTCAAAATGTTCGGTTCGTTATTGTAATTTTGCTTCCTAAAAATAAGTCATTTCAATACGAAATATGTTGCTGAATAAGTTGAACTGGCATATGTTGGACCTGAATATATTGAACTGACCTTATTATGCCCTGAATATCAGCCTTGAATATGCCGATGACTTGAATATTGAACTTTGAACATTGAATATTGAACTGGCATATGTTGGACCTGGCATATATTGGACTTGAATATTGAACGTGAACATTGAACTTGACTCGAAATTGTGGACTTGAACATTGAACTTTGATGACTTTGATTATTGGTTTTTAATTCATTCATTCATATGTAATTTTTTATTTAATTTTTTGATTCGATTATTGTTTGTTAATTATAATTTCAGGTACACTATGGCAAATCCGATTGAAATTGGTTGGAATTATGATACTGCGATTGATGGCAATCTTCGAAAAATAAAATATAACTTTTTGCAATAAAATAATTAATGGCGGTGGTGTGATACGTTTAAAGGAACATCTGGCAGGAGTGGGCGGCGACGTATCGGCATGTTTAATTGTCCCTAAAGAAGTTAAACATCTTATACGATCACATATCGTTCAAAAGAGAAATGAACGAAACAAAGGAAAGCTTGACAAGCAACGCTTACAAGAGGAATTAATGAGCAGACCGCAACAACTATCCGACAATGAAAATGATGATGATGAACAATTTCAACGTGTCGTGCGACAAAGGAGAGATGAATTTAGAGACGAAGAGCTGCGTAGATCTCATATTGTAGGACGATCGGGTGGTGGTTCAAGCCAAACATTGCACAGATCTAATACCGCTGGACGATCCGGTGGTGGTGATTTTGACACTAATGCTGCTGGACGGATCAACTCATATATGCCAAAACGAGGAGGTAGAACTCAACCTTCTATCAAATCTGCATTGAAAGGTATTAAGATGCCAAAAAACATATAGGTCGAGCAATTTCTAAGTTCTTTTTTTTCAACCATATTCCACATAATGTTGCTAATTGTCCATACTATAAAACAATGGTTGATGCGATTGCAGAATGTGGTCGTGGAATTGATCCACCAACTGCATATGAAATATCACACTCGTACCTTGAAATGGAAATAGAAGAAGTTGGAAAATATATTAAAACATTGCAAAATTTCTGGGATGAATATGGTTGCACATTAATGTGTGATGGTTGGAGTACACAGAATCGACGAAAAATAATAAATTTTCTCGTGTACTCTACCCATGGAACGGTATTTATCAAATCCGTGGATGCTACAAATGAATTCCACAGTGGAGAATGTATTTGTGGATTAATGAATGATGTGGTCGAAACAATTAGTGAAAATAGGATAGTGCATGTTGTTACAGATAATGGAGCGAATTACAAAGCTGCCGGTCAATTATTGATGCAGAAAAGAAGGCATTTATATTGGACACCATATGCAGCACACTGCATTGACTTGATTTTGGAAGATATTTCCAAAGAGCCAGAGGTAACAACTATTATCACAAATTGTCAATTAATAACGACGTTTATATACAATCATGGTTGGTTACTTTCTATCATGAGAAAAGAGACAAACATAAAGAATTGATTAGGCCGGCAGTAACACAGTTTGCAACACATTTCATCGCATTGGACTCTATTCATAAACTTAAAGATGACCTGAGACGGATGATTGCTTCAAGAGAGTGGACATCAAGAGTTCCTAGACTCAATACTAAAGACAAAAGAACAGCAAATATTGTCTCTACACTGATTTACAACAATGCTTTTTGGACTGGTGCTGCTTCCGTCATTCTTGTTTTTGAGCCATTGGTGAAAGTTTTACGAATGATAGATAGTGATGACAAAGAAGATATGAGATATCTTTATGAAGAAATGGATCGAGCAAAAGAATCGATTAGAAAAAATGTTGGTGGAAGGCAATGCCAAAAATGGTGGGATATAATAGACAAAAGATGGGAAAGACAGTTACAACGACCTCTTCACGCCACATGTGAGTTGTTTTATCTTATCGTCATACAAATAATGAAATATATAACATTTCAATAATATTTTAAATCTTTCCTATATAGGTTATTTTCTTAATCCCATCATTCAATATGGGGATGCAATAAACGATGGAGAAGTATTAAACGGGTTTAACAATGTCGTTGAAAGAATGGTGCCAGACATTGTAAAACAGATTGAAATCGGAAAAGAGGTAAAACTAATTTATATAATAGTTATGTTAAGCATTTAACGTTTAATACATATTAATCTTTAACTTCACATCACAGGTAGAAAAATATAGAATGAAAATTGGTGCATTTGATTCTGCAAAAGCATACACAGCGGTAAAGACATGTTTTCCCGCTCAATGATGGTCCATAATTGGAAGATAGGATGCTCCAAATTTAACACGCTTAGCAATGCATATTTTAAGCCAAACAGTTTCATCTTCAAACTACGAAAGAAACTGGACTACATTTTCAATGATTCATACAAAATTACGAAATAGAATAAAAATGGAAAATCTTGAAAAATTGGTATATGTGCATTACGACATGAGACTAAGAGCAAAAAATTCAAGATGCCGCGACACTGAAGTCAGTTGATCGA
Organism: Allium cepa; assembly: GCA_030765085.1. NCBI lineage: Eukaryota > Viridiplantae > Streptophyta > Magnoliopsida > Asparagales > Amaryllidaceae > Allium > Allium cepa. The sequence continues at coordinate 569,277,805 of CM060937.1, read as the reverse complement.
TCTAGACTATATATTCCATGAAGAGGATCCATTAGCAGAATGGACTACTGAAATTGAACCACCCATGTTAGACAACGACCCTTGGATGACCAATACATTGAATGATGCAATCGCTGCTGTCGATGGTATACCTGCACGAGCAACAAAGAGTCAAAGCAATGAAAATAGTAGCAGCTCGTCAAATGATGATCACGGTAATGCAGGTGGAAGTGGCGTTGGTTTAACAAGTAATTATGGTATTGGTTCTAGTGATGGTGGTGAATTATATAGACCAACTCAAACATATTCAAGAAGAATGGGTGCGAGCGGCAATCCTAACCGAAGAGATAGTAATTTAAATGTTGAATCCGGACATCAACATGATTATGAGCATCACAATCCATATACTTCAACTGATCCACCAACCTATAGGTATTTTACTTCTGACTATACAGGTGGTAACTCATATAGTGATATCTCGAGTGATCAAAATAGTCAAGCTACATATACAACATAAAATGATGAACCATCGTCTTTTGATAATATGATGTCGACATTTATGGGCCCAGGACAAAGGAATATGGTTATCCATCATATTATACAACACAAGACGATGAAGAAAATTATGACAACAGTCCATATGTAGCTTCGAGAAATAGTTTCCGGATGTAGTAGTGTTGTATGTAACATTATTATTTTATTGTATGTTATATTTCTATATGAATTTGAATCGTTTATCGTTACGATTCATTAAAAATGCATAAATCCAATATCAGGACCGAAACCGAAACAAAACCCGAAACAAGAGAAATGACCGAAACTGACCGAAACCGAAACCGAGTTCTCGAACCTTGATATATACATTAGCTAGGTTACTGTCGTCATGGCCGGCTGCGTGCGTAATTCTCTGAAGAGATTTGTATAGAGTTATAGGTTATGTTATTTACAAAAGTATATGGGTTTATTTGGTTTATTTTTATACTTAGTGTACATTTTTGAAAAGGTTACAGTCTGTATACATGTGTTTATAAAAGTCTATTGTATTGTTACTTATATTTGGTCCGTTTGTTTATATATTTTTTTATGTTTATAAGCTTACAAGATTGGTTATGGTTATTATAAATTAAAGTTTTATAAATTGCGTCTGTCACTTTTGATACCGTATGGTTACTAGTGTGCTTTTGCTACCGAGCAGTGTATATATATCATTATTGTATAGCTATATCAAACATTTATATATTGGTTAATATATATAGGTATATTTATGGCATGTTCCTAAGTATGTATATTAGTTTGGTATTATATGTTAGTGATATATATATATATATATACATATACGTTTATGCAAGATTTACCTGTTGAAGTTTATATATATATATATATATATTTACAAAGTTTATAAAAATGAATTTTGTTAGTGATTTGATTGTTGTCCTATATTTATATGTTTTAGTTTTAATGTATATGTGTTTTAGTGCAACCAATGATTTTTGAAAATTTTATATATTTAATATAAAAATGTGTTTGAATTTAAAATATGACTTTATATATATATATATATAGTTATATAATTATACGTGTTCACTTATACCAATTTTCTTCATCGGTCTCGTTCTAATGTGTTCTATCGATTTCTGTTATCAGCTTTGATCGTTGTATTTGTGGCGATTTGCTTTGCTTGGATTCGTAACTCAATTTCTATGTTCGTATCAGTTGCGTATCCGTGTCATCTTTTCGTGCATCTCTAGCCTCGAAAGGTGAGAAATCACTCACTTTTAATGTTCTTTTATTTATTAAATTTGATTTCAATTGAAACGACAATTGAAATATGTTGTTGTTAGTTATTTACACTGTTATATGTATGTTATAACCTGTATTAGTTCACCTGTGACATCTGACACCATTATCTGTTACTTATACGATGATAATTCAGTTTGTTTGATAATTGATTGATTGATTGTTTGATGTTTACATTAGACGTTAAATTGTTAATATTGAAGTGATAAATAATATGCAATGAAATTTGATGTAGGATCGTTAATAATTTAAAATTACAAATACGTGTTGAATTGGATTTGTTAAATTCGTATAATATGACCCTTTAATGTTAAACTAATTGACACGTAGGATTTGGTTAATTACACCTTGAACCATTGAATGCATGTTGTTTAAATTGATGATGTATGAAATTGTAAATAGATGACAAGTAAAGAACCGTAATGTAATAATCTTTAATCTACATGAAATGATAGTGCAGATTCTAGAAATAATTATATTAATTTGCACAAACAATAATGTAAATTAATACGATTATTTCTGGATTATTTGAATTAATTATTAGATTGTTATTGATGTTTGTTATTACTTGTTTATTTACTTTGACACCATCCCAGTTATCACACTGCAAGTTCCCTTTGCTATGCTTTAAATTTTGAATTGAAATGGAATCGGGTTGAAATGATAAATACCCTAATGAATTTGACTTAGGATAGAGAATTAAATAAATCCGATTGGTCAATAATTTGATTTAAAATAAAATAAAGATTTTATTTGAATAAATAATTAGGTTTTGAAATGAAGTTGGAATTTGAAATTTTAATAAAGGAAAATGTTAATATTTAAAAATATGAAACAAAATATTAACGTGGTAGTTGATGAAAGAACGTTGTCTTAAATTTAAGTAATAATTGAGTTTTGAAATTTGTTAAAAATTAAGTTCGAAATTATTTAATAATTGAATAAGATTGAATTATTTAATAATTAAATGAAATGGAATTCTTGATAAGTGAAATTGAACTTCTTTAATAGGGAATACTGAACTTCTTTAATAAGGGAAATTGAACTTCTTGAATATGTGAAATTTAGTTCTTTATTAATTGAGTTTTGAAATTTGCAACTAAGTAAATAAATAAGTGAAATTGAATTTCTTTAACAAGAGATAAAATGGGACTTATTGGAATAAATATAAGACTTGTAATTTAAAGAACTTGATTGACGAATCTAATTGAATTCAATTTGTAAGTTTTGATGCAATGCGGTTGAACTTAAGTAATTGATTTAATAAATTGGAAATTTAATAGAAATTGTTTTGAATGATAGATTAACTTAATGATTATTGAATGAAATCAATAGATGAGTTTAAATTGATTTGAATGTTAAATTTAATTTATTTAAATGATTACGAAATGAAACTTATATACGAATTTAAATGAATATTTGAATTGTTTTAAATCAAATTTTGAAATTGAATTATATAGTTTTGATATGGAAATTTGGAAGTTATGAAACGTAAACTTTGGAAATTGTATAGAAAGACAAATGAAATGATGGTTTAAAAATTCTAATTGAAATGGAATTTGATTTAGTTTTGAAATTTATTAAACGACCAATCGGTGTAATAATTACGAAAGCTATTAAAGAGACCAGAATCGGTTACGGACATACTCTCTGTCTAAACCGAAAACCACTTTAATAACTATACGCGGAGCGTGATCCATAATGAAGTGGTTGGAATGATTTACGCGATTACTGAAGAAAGAGAACGATTATGGATAGCCTTGACACTTGTGTCAAATTGGAAATGACTAAACAGGAGCCGTGCCGAGCCAAATGGGGTTAACCACCTCGAGCGAACACACTTCTCCGTAAACTAATTACCTGTTATTGATTGGTGCACCCTCGAAATTTTGGGAGCGCGGTGTTGCGATCGTTGCGGTGATGCGTTTTCACTAGTCCGGATCAGGCAAACGGTAGTTTCACTACCTTGGGTATTGCCTCATGTGCCTTGTCATACTTGTATCCCTATATACGCGACCACTACGAATTTGTTTTGTTTTATACCTATGGAGTACTCCCTGATATCCCACTAGTTTACGGTGGAGTTTACAGTGCTGTATAGTCTATGACACTTATATAAAATGTGTTAAGGGGGATAATGGTAACGCCTTAACACTATTTTGATACTTTATTTTACTGATAGGCATTTTCTATCTAGCGTATATTACTACATAGTAGATAGTTTAACGGATCCTTAGGGGATGGTTATTCCAACATCCTTTGAGTTATATTGTATTTCAGTTGTTATTTTACTTGAGTTGGATTTATTGATATAAGAATGTTAATCATGATTCGAGAGTTTTGTGTTTTGCTTTATGCTCGGATCAGACTGAGTGTACCAGTATTCGAGACTCACCTATGGAGTTGGAGCTTCGCTTGTGGTCCGACTATCTATCCAGCTTTCGGAGAATCGGTTGATTCCGTGATATATTCTGATTCTTGTATTTGACTATTGTATTCGAGACTTTTGTTGTATCTTATTTAACTCTGTTATATATACAGTAGCTTCATGAACTACTATCTTTTGTTTCCGCTACATTTATTACTCTGTGTCTGTGATCTGTGATTTTTTATTTACTGTATATGTTAAGTTTTGCCAAATATAAATTAACAATTCGGTATTTTGAATTATTCAAGTCCGACATGTGTGGATGCGAATAGTCCAAAATAGCGAGTCGTTACAGTTGGTATCAGAGCTGTGGTAGCTCTAGGCAAAACTCAGCATGTAGGGCAAAAGTATTTACAGAATCACTTTCATTCGGGTTTGAATCTTTCTTTTTTATTCGATTCCTTTGAATTTTGGAACGTTCCCTACGGTTCCAGAATTCATTCATGTCCGTCACTATTCTTCTTCTTTAAATTCTGGAGCATCCCATAACTCCACTTCGAATGATCTTTATAATGAATCGACGGTCTTGCCAAACTTCCAATGATTTGTAAATGGCTGAATTTCCTTTACAATAGGCATTGATTTACCGGAGATTTCTGTATCCTCGGTTAGCGATGCAATCTATCTCCTGCTATGTCTGAATTCTATTTCTTGAGATCGAATGTCGATTTGCCTCGGAAATTCTACATCGATCTTATTCTTTAAGTCACGGTCGACCCGGTTAAGGTTGCCCACGAATTAAATAAGATTATCCATCTCCCGATTCTGTTAATTGAATTATCTTATCTTCTGTTTCGAACTTATTATCGAATCAAAATTCTCTTTGATTTGATTTACATCAAATTTGAATCTCTATACTTATTTTCAAATCCATTCTTGTATCATCGAGCGAGGAAGTGTATTTGTGAATTAATATTAAATGTTTTTTATAGATATATATTGTGTTGTTTGAGTTGTTAATGGTTATTTAGGTTTTCGATCGATTCGTCTGATCAACGCTATCGATAGGATTTCCAAAACGCTTGAACAGAGCAAACTGACACAATATTATTTTCAAATTTAGTGAATGGAATAAATTTCGAATAATTATGTTATATATATAAGTATGATTTTCTAAATTTTGATAGTTAATTGAATTGGTTGTTAATAAACAATATTGGATTTTAGAAATGGCACCTGAACCGTTGGTTTTTGTCTCATATATAAATAATTGAAATAAAAACATGGTTTATAAATTTATTTGGAAATTGTAATGAATTTAAATCAAGAAACTGAGAATTTAATTTCCGGTGATTTCAACTTTGATTTTAAAGTTTCAAAGTGCATAGTATTTAAAATACTTTCAAATAAAAATTATTTCAAAGAATTTTAATTGTTTAAATTAGAGCTCTTCTCTTTCGTCGCTGGAAAATAATTTCGATGATGACGGCCGCATCATCGACATTCATTTTCGAGTTTCGAAGAGAAGAGACCATCAGTAGCTTGCTACACTTTTGTTTTGAAATAAATTTGATTTGAATTTCTTAAGTACGACTCGATTCAAAATATATATTAGTATTTGATTTAGATTTGACTTGGACATATTGTATGTATATAAGTATCTCTAAATTGTTTGAAATTAATCGGAAATTAAATCCTTAAAATTTGGGTAAAAATGATTTCAGTTATAAATGAAACCAAAATTTTGAGTTAATATTTAAACTTGAAAGAATTGAATTAGAAATTTACTTGTATAATACTCAATTGCATTCAATATAACTTGCCTAAATTTTCAAGTTAACTATGTAATTGAATATTATACAGTAGAAAATGATATCAAAGGAATTTTTAAATAAAATTTGAGTAGTTATAATAAGAGAAAATATACATAACGTATGTAATAAGATATATTAAGTGGAATAAATTTTGATAATAATTTGGAACAAAATAAGGTTAAATTTGTTGAATAAAGTATGATTATAATAATGGACTATTCAATTTTTGATTTTAGAAATTGTTTATTTAGGATAATAGGATAATGTATAATATAAAATGATTTTATAAATGAAATTTGAGTGGGTGTAGTAATTGTTATACACTTAAATTTTAATTATAAAAGGTTAATAGAGAATAAACTGATTGAATAGTAAATCAGATAAACTAAAAAAATGTTTTGAAAGAAACCTTTTGTATCAAAAATTAATAAATAATTTGAAATTAAATCAACTTAATGGAATACCTTGAATTTTAAATCAAATATTGAGTATTAGTTAAGGTAGATTGAAATTTATATGGCTGAATTAATTGTTTTATTTTGTTTTCAATCTATTTTCTTTTGGTTGTTTCTATTCTCCTACTTCCTTCCTTTTCGGGGACGAAAAGTTTTGAGTGGGGAGAGTGTAACAACCCGTAAATTTAACTGATTTTAATAACGTTATTAATTGAACTTTTATGGAATTTTAAACGATAAAAATTTGAAATATAAATTTGGTATTTGGAATGCGTCTAGTTAAACATAGGAACTGGTAAATTTTCGTCCGAAAATATGAAGTTTATTTTCATGCGTAAATTTATTTCAATCTAATCAGTTAAAATTCAATGAAAATAAAACGTTTTCAAAACCTGAATATTTTTACATAGAAAAATTCTAAATCATCTTCTGAGCAAGACGACATTTTTCATTTTTCCAAGTTCGGACTTCTTTAGCTCCGTCGATCCTATTTTTCTACGTTTTTACTGCATAGTAGAAAATTCAAATTTTTATAATTTAATCATACTGCTGATATCTATATACTGTTTTGACCGTCCCGTCGTGCTAATCTCTACGGTATATTTATATCTATATTTTGAGGTCCAGTACGCGACGGAAACGATAAAAATGTGTGCCGTACCAATACCGCAATTTGTGACCTTTTGAATTCTTTGTCTATTCAACTTGACCTCGTACAACTCAACAGTCATTTTTTTTATTGCTACTGAATTGGCATGCGTGACTTTCAATATTCAATCGGTTCCCATTACAGCTGGTTCGTTCTAGCTGTCACTTTATTTTCTTTGGTTTCATTTTGAATAGAATAAATATATAATATGTTGCTATTTATTTCATTCACTTATAAAACTTATCTCCACCTGCTCCTTCTCTTTTCTCTTCATTTTTCTTCTTCCTACAACTCAATAGCTTGTTGCTCGCTTCCCCGCAAACGACCAAGCTCGATCCTTTCCCACTCCAACCCGCCACCATCTCTCACCACGGCCACTGACTTGAAATTCCAGCAGCAGCATCACCCACGCACGCAATGCGATAGCTCGTCCAAGCCACGGCCACCTCTTCCACCCGAAACCGAGCCGCACCCAGCACTCACCGGCCGCCACCTCGTCTCGTTTCCCCAGCCACAACGCCAAAAATTCTTCCTCCATGACCTCCTGGCCGAGACCTCTTCCCTTCACTCTTCCTCCTCCCATCGAGACAGCTAGCGCAACCCCTCTGATTCCGTGCACCCAAAGCCTCGTCACTTCCTTTTCCACCATTACTCCCTGTCCGCCTCCATCAAAGCCTTGCATACAACAACTCAGTCACCTTCCCATGCGGAAGCAACATCTCACCACCTAGCTCTCCACTCTCTACCGTTGCCATGGCTGAATCTATCACGAAGGCTGTCCCACCAAACATCGTACGACAGCAGCGCCTTCATCCTCTTGTAGCCACATCTTTTATCCTCCTCTTAAAAAAATATTGGAAGAACATGTTTTCGTGTGTATATACACGTTGTTGTTTGAGCCTGCACATTTTCATCTCGCCGACCCCACCTACTCAGACCCGCCACCGACTCAGCTAGCCTCATCACCAAAGTCTTCCACTTCCCGACCAAACTACTTGCTACGTCACCTCTCTCGGCCTTTTTAGCCTTGATGTTCTTGTATTGGGTAGATGTATGTTAGATATATATATATATATATATATATATTACTGATTAGTATAGTATTCATATTTGTTTTTTTGTGATATGTTTTGATAAGTTTTGATAACTAATAAAGTAAAATTTTATTGATTTAAAAAAATTGTAAGTTGTTTATAATATATAAGTATATAGGTCGTATATGTAAGGGTTTATATGAGTTTTATAAATTAAGTTGTCTATATATAAAGCTGTTTATAATTTATATATAATGAATAAGAATGTGGCAATATATACATTAGCTATGTTACTGTCACCATGGTGAGCTGCGTGCGTAATTCTCTGTAGAGATTTGTATAGATTTATAAGTTATGTTATTTACAAAAGTATATAGGTTTATTTGGTTTATTTTTATACGTAGTGTACATTTTTGAAAAGGTTACAGTCTGTATACATGTGTTTATAAAAGTCTACTGTATCATTACTTATATTTGGTCCGTTTTTTTATATAATTTTTTTTATGTTTATAAGTTTACAAGATTGGTTATGGTTATTATAAATTAAAGTTTTATAAATTGCGTCTGTCACTTTTGATACCGTATGGTTACTAGTGTACTTTTGCTACCAGGTAGTGTATATATATCATTACTGTATAGCTATATCAAACATTTATATATTGGTTAATATATATATAAGTATATTTATGGTGCGTTCCTAATTATGTATATTAGTTTGGTATTATATGTTAGTGATATATATATATATATACATATACGTTTATATAAGGTTTAGCTGTTGAAGTTTATATATATATATTTACGAAGTTTATAAAAATGAATTTTGTTAGTGATTTGATTGTTGTCCTATATTTATATGTTTCAGTTTTGGTGTATATGTGTTTTAGTGCAACCATTGATTTTTGAAAATTTTATATATTTAATATAAAAATGTGTTTGTATTTAAAATATGACTTTATATATATATATATATATTTATATAATTATACGTGTTCACTTTTACCAATATTCTTCATCGATCTCGTTCTGATGTGTTCTATCAATTTATGTTATCAGCTTTGATCGTTGTATTCGTGCCGATTTGCTTTGCTTGGATTCGTAACTCAATTTCTATGTTCGTATCAGTGTGCATATCCGTGTCATCTTTTCGTGCATCTCTAGCCTCGAAAGGTGAGCAATCACTCACGATTAATGTTCTTTTATTTATTAAATTTGATTTCAATTGAAACGAAAATTGAAATATGCTTTTGTTAGTTATTTACACTGTTATATATATGTTATTACCTGCATCAGTTCACCTGTGACATCTGACACCATTATCTGTTACTTATACGATGATAATTCAGTTTGGTTGATAATTGATTGATTGATTGTTTGATGTTTACATTAGACATTAAATTGTTAATATTGAAGTGATAAATAATATGCAACGAAATTTGATGTAGGATCGTTAATAATTTAAAATTTGAAATACGTGTTGAATTGGATTTGTTAAATTCGTATGGTATGACCCCTTTAATGTTAAATTAATTGACACGTGGGATTTGGTTAATTACACCTTGAACCATTGAATGCATGTTGTTTAAATTGATGATGTATGAAATTGCAAATAGATGACAAGTGAAGAACCGTAATGTAATAATCTTTAATCTACATGAAATGATAGTGTAGATTCTAGAAATAATTATATTAATTTGCACAAACAACAATGTAAATTAATACGATTATTTCTAGATTATTAATTAATTATTGGACTGTTATTGATGTTTGTTATTGCTTGTTTATTTAATTTGACACCATCCCAGTTATCATACTGCAAGTTCCCTTTGCTATGCTTTGAATTTTGAATTGAAATGGAATCGGGTTGAAATGATAAATACCCAAATGAATTTGACTTAGGATAGAGAATTAAATAAATCCGATTGGTCAATAATTTGATTTAAAATAAAACAAAGATTTTATTTAAATAAATAGTAAGGTTTTGAAATGAAGTTGGAATTTGAGATTTTAATAAAGGAAAATGTTAATATTTAAAAATCTGAAACAAAATATTAACGTGGTAGTTGATGAAAGAACGTTGTTTTAAATTTAAGTAATAATTGAGTTTTGAAATTTGTTAATAATTAAGTTTGAAATTATTTAATAATTGAATAAGATTGAATTATTTAATAATTAAATGAAATGGAATTCTTGATAAGTGAAATTGAACTTCTTTAATAAGGAATACTGAACTTCTTTAATAAGGGAAATTGAACTTCTTGAATATGTGAAATTTAGTTCTTTATTAATTGAGTTTTGAAATTTGGAACTAAGTAAATAAATAAGTGAAATTGAATTTCTTTAACAAGAAATAAAATGGGACTTATTGGAATAAATATAAGACTTGTAATTTAAAGAACTTGATTGACGAATCTAATTGAAATAAATTTGTAAGTTCTGATGTAATGCGGTTGAACTTAAGTAATTGATTTAATAAATTGGAAATTTAATAGAAATTGTTTTGAATGATAAATTAACTTAATGATTATTGAATGAAATCGATAGATGAGTTTAAATTGATTTCAATGTTAAATTTAATTTATTTAAATGATTATGAAATGAAACTTATATAAGAATTTAAACGAATATTTGAATTATTTTAAATTAAATTTTGAAATTGAATTATAGAGTTTTGATATGGAAATTTGGAAGTTGTGAAACGTAAACTTTGGAAATTGTTTAGAAAGACAAATGAAATGATGGTTTAAAAATTCTAATTGAAATGGAATTTGATTTAGTTTTGAAATTTATTAAACGACCAATCGGTGTAATAATTACGAAAGCTATTAAAGAGACCGGAATCGGTTACGGACATACTCTCTGTCTAAACCGAAAACCACTTTAATAACTATACGCGGAGCGTGATCCAAAATGAAATGGTTGGAATGATTTACGCGATGACTGAAGAAAGAGAACGATTATGGATAGCCTTGACACTTGTGTCAAATTGGAAATGACTAAAACAGGAGCCGTGCCGGGCCATATGGGGTTAGCCACCTCGAGCGAACACACTTCTTCGTAAACTAATTACCTGTTATTGATTGGTACACCCTCGAAATTTTGGGAGTGTTGTTTCGCGGTGTTGCGATCGTTGCGGCGATGCATTTTCACTAGTTCGGATCAGGCAAATGGTAGTTTCACTACCTTGGGTATTGCCTCATGTGCCTTGTCATACTTGTATCCCTATATACGCGACCACTACGAATTTGTTTTGTGTTATACCTATGGAGTACTCCCTGATATCCCACTAGTTTACGGTGGAGTTTACAGTGCTGTATAGTCTATGACACTTATATAAAATGTGTTAAGGGGGATAATGGTAACGCCTTAACACTATTTTGATACTTTATTTTACTGATAGGAATTATCTATCTAGCGTATATTACTACATGATATATAGTTTAACGGATCCTTAGGGGATGGTTATTCCACCATCCTTTGAGTTATATTGTATTTCAGTTGTTATTTCACTTGAGTCGGATTTATTGATATAAGAATGTTAATCTTGTCTCGAGTCTTTTGTGTTTTGCTTTACGCTCGGGTTAGACTGAGTGTACCAGTATTTGAGACTCACCTTTAGAGTTGGAGCTTCGCTTGGAGGTCGGTCTATCTGTCCAGCTTTCAGAGATTCAGTTGATTCCGTGATATATTCTGATTCTTGTATTTGACTATTGTATTCGAGACTTCTGTTGTATCTTATTTAACTCTGTTATATATATAGTAGCTTCATGAACTACTATCTTTTGTTTCCGCTGCATTTATTACCGTTTTTATGATATGTGATTATTTATTTACTGTATATGTTAAGTTTTGCCAAATATAAATTAACAATTCGGTATTTAGAATTATTCAAGTCCGACATGTGCGGATGCGAATAGTCTAAAATAGTGAGTCGTTACATATCCTATTTAAATATTAATCATTATAATCAATCTTTTGTACTATTCTCGTTGGTAGTAATAAAGCCTCTTTCCCCAAAGTGGATGTACACTAACAAGACGTTAGTGTAACATCTATAAATCAGTGTGTGATTTATTTTATCGTTATTGCTTTGTTTCTTTATTGCTTGTTTGGTGATTGTGATTGTTTTTGGATTGGATTGAAATTTGAATTGAGATATTGATTGGTTGTTTTGTACTTCTACTACAATCTCGTTTTCCGCTATGTTTTAGGGTTTTGATTTGAGTGGTCTTGAGTTAGAATTTCTACAACATTTGGTATCAAAGCTTTGGAGTTAGTAGGTGGTTGTAGAAATGCCAGAAACGGATAATACATCGGTTAGTCCATAAATGGTTAGTCCAAGTGGCGTAGCGCTGTATGTACGTGGATCGTATGCAGCTTCAGGATCATAATTGGGTATAAACAAGTGGAATGATGATAATGATTTTGAAAAATGACGATGGAAGATGAAAGCGGTCCTTAAGCGGAATCGAGTGCATCAGGTAGGGTTTGATACATATTTGTTGCCGGCGGACATATCGGATGTTGAGAGAGAGGAAATGAAAGACCGAGCATTCACTGTACTTTAACTTGCTATGGGATGTTATCTCTGAAATTAGCGGTGAGACTACTGCTAAGGGTATATGGGACAAATTAGAGGAGTTGTATATAAAGAAGTCACTAACTAATTGTTTGATCTTATTGCGAACGTTCTTTACCTATAAGATGGAGGGTCCTTTGCTAAAGGCGTACTTGAATCTCTTTGATGATTTACTAATGAAGAAGGCGGTAGATATGAATATTGAGGGAGAACAAAAGGCAATGATATTGTTGTGTTCGCTGCCGGACCGTTATATGGTTTTCTCAAATAGTTTGATCTATAGCTGGGATACTTTGACTCTTGATAATGCCAAAACAGGTCTTCTTAGAAAGGAGTTGAGCGATAAAATGAAGGAATTAGGTGATAGAAGTAGTAGTGCTAGTAGTGGTCACGGTTTGTTTGTGGAAAAGGAGATATATGGGAAGAAAACGAATAAGGGGCGTTCTAAATCAAGAAAGCCCAAATGAAGAGGAAAGTCGAAAGAAAGAAATGACAAGTGTTTTATTTGTAAGAAACATGATCATTGGAACAATGAGCATCCAGACAAGGAGAAGACAAATAAGGAAGTATCATCTTCATCCATGGTGGTGGAGAGTGGAGTTGGTGAGGGAGACGTAGATGCTTTGACGGCCATAGCATCGGATGTTTCGGGTAGCGAATGGGTGCTCGATTTGGGGCATCTTATCATATGACGTCGAATAGGAATTGCGACAAAGAATGAAATTCAATTGTTATGGGTAATGGTATTATTTGCAAGTCGAAGGGCATTGGTTTCATGCAAATTCAGATGTTCGACGAATGGTTCATACTCTCACTAACGTACGATATGTTCTGAGACTTCAGAAGTCTCTTTATCTTTTTTGGGCAGCTGGATTCTTTAAAATGTAGGATCACTATTGAGAGTGATAGCTTGCAGATTTCGAAGGATGCGCTTGTGGTGACAAAGGTGCTAGGACTCGTGGAGTTTATTTGCTTCAAGGAGTGGCTAAATAGAATTTTAGAATTCATTAATCATTTTTTATTAATGATAATTTAAAGTAATTGTAACAATCCGGGATATTGCTGTTAATTTATTATCGTCAAATGACGATTAATATTGTTGGCTAACTACTATTAGGCGTTTTAATCGGTTTAAATTCATTTAAAAATTTGTTAAAAGGGTTATGGGCTTTAAAATTTATCTCGGCCCATACTTTATTCATGGTGCCGTGATAAGGATTAGAGAATAACACGATCCGCTTTGATCTTTTTCATTCGTTCATTTTTGAAACCCTAGATAAAAGAAAACGAAAATGAGGGCGGCTCTGTTCTTTTTGTCGTTCGATTAAAAAAAACGGCATCGTTCTTCTAGTTCATTCCTCCCTTCAACTAAGGCTTTTCAAATCGAAGGCGCCGACTTCAACGGCTCGACTCCTCGTTGCTTACTTCGGCCGCTTCGTTTTTGGTCGAGTTCGTCTTCGCTTCAGTGTCCAAGGTGAGTAATTTGTTTTACTCACATCTAATCCCACTCTTTCTTCGACAGTTTCTTTTTTTTTGTTTGAATGTCGATGATTTGAATGGTTTTAATTCACTCGAGTTTAAGCACTTGATGGATTTGATTTTTGGTTGCGATGATCTATGATTTCAGTGATTCAATTCATTTTTTTGTTTACTTGATTGTTTGGGTGTTTCGGCACTGCTTGGTTTTCGAGGCCATTACGGCTCCATTTGTCTGCGGTCATAGAATTTTGAGTATCCCTCTTGAATTGTAAACTTGATTTCTGACTTGAGCTATTCGAGTCAGTTGACATTTTGTTGCGTTTAGGCCCACTGCCTGGTCCTCATTTTATGTTGACACCGCCTCGTATTCTGTTAATTGCTGGCCTTTGCCTTTTCTTTGGCACTGTGCCTTGTTCCTGATTGTGATATTAGCACTGTCCATTTTACAGTTGTGTACATGTTGTATTTTGGGGGTACACTTGGTTATGATTCACTTGCATGCCCTAACTTGATGGTTATATGCCTATTACCTGCTCATTCATGTTGAGTCTTGTTTACTTGATGACACTTGGTCTGGTGTAGTTTTACACTTGTGACTTTACTTCAGTTCACTGAACTGTACTGGTGCATTAAATTGTGCATTCTTGATGCCTTGATTTCATTTTGACTTCACTGGAATTTGTTGATGTGTCTTGCTGTATTGCCATATGCTTGCTTTGGCTTCATTGCATCCTTATTTACTTGCACATTTGAGCCTAGTTCACTGGTCTTGCCCCCTCTGGTCATGACTTGGAATTTAGTTCGAACGGTGGCTTGTGATTATAGTCATATATACATGAATGGAGTTGCAATGTGCTTGGTCACTGGTTAGATACTAATACATTGCATTATTCATTTGCATTTGGTTTTGATGTATACTTTACTGTATTGCAATTTCAATTTGCATATGGTCTTGAGTTGTAGCTCTGACTTTGTACACTGTCATATTATGTTGCACTTGTTTTGTCGTCTTCTTGTACATGCCGAGTCGGTTAACCATACTAGTGCACGGTTGGTTCACGTTGCATTCACTTGAATACTTGTAATCATGTATTTGCTTGTATCAAGTTTTGAACATAGCTATTTTAGTATTGAGGCTGTTATACAAGTAATCTTTGCTTGCATATATGTTCACTGACTGCAGTATACTCAAGTCTGGATCGTCATGTTGATGTCCAGATTCATTTTGCATATCATTGGTTCATATGCATTTTTATTTGAAATTGATGTCCAGATTCATTTTTGCATATCATTGGTTCATATGCATTTTTATTTGAAATTGATGTCCAGATTCATTTTTGCATATCATTGGTTCATATGCATTTTTATTTAAAATTGATGTCCAGATTCATTTTTGCATATCATTGATTCATATGCATTTTTATTTGAAATTGATGTCCAGATTCATTTTGCATATCATTAGTACATACGCATCTCTATTGGAAATTGATATCTAGATTATATATTCAGATTCATGTTGCATATTCTCTGTAGCTGTTGTACTTCATGACTTGTTGCATTTAGTCTGTTGCTCTTCATGCTAGCATTCTTGGTTTTATATGCACTGTTTCATACATTATGTCACTTGTTTCTATGGCTTGAATGCTACTATGCACTGTATATACATGTGCCATTTCATTTTCTTCTCTGGTCTGTTGGCACTGTTGTATTATAATTTGTACATTGAGTTGAATCCAACTTAAACGCTTGGGTTTGACCTTGTGCTCAGTTGTGAATTTTCCATTGAGCTTTTGTGTACATCATCACTGTAGTGGCAAGACAGTGCATGCAAGCGTAAACTGCAGCCACACGGTATTCATTGGGTACATTATCACTGTAGTGGCAAGGCAGTGCACGCAAGCGTGAACTGCAGCCACACGGTATTGCTTTTATTGATATTTCAATTACTTTTGATCCATTGATCTTTTGCGTATTTCATATGCCGTATTGGCGAGGCAGTACACGTTAGCGTGTATTGCAGCCAATTAGAATTGATGTTTTTAAGTGATATTTCAATTGTTTAAATTGATTTAGTTTCATTAGATCATTTTGTTGTTATCTAATTATCTATTTGATAATTAGATTATGAGTTTCTAGTTATTTATTAATAATTAGATTTTGATGTTAATTGCCTATTAGGAAATTCCGATGTTCTTCTAAATTATCTTCATAAATAATCCTTTCTTCTATCTTCGTTGATAATTTGAGTTTGTTGAATTGTTGTTTAACACTATACGTGTTATATTCACCGTTATCCGATTTTCTTGTTAAAGGATCGGATAGGTGAATTTATTTTGACCGTCGTCTAATTTTTATTTAATTATTATTGCTTCTGTGCAATAATAACTGAGTTTGAATTAGACTGACCCGTGTATTATTTTCTTTTGAATTTAATACTCGGGTCAGACCGAGTATTTACAGGTTGTTGATATCTTACTTTGGGTTGCTGCTTGAGCTATGAAGTCTTTTCATATTTTTGGAGTAGATGTTGTCATTGTATAGGATGTAGTATTTTCATGTATATTATTCACGATAATGCACTTGTATATGCAACTTCCAGAGTCGACAGTTGTAGTTGTATCATATGTATTGTATCACATGCATATCAACTCACATCAGTTATATATATATATATATATATATATATATATGAGACTTTCTGTTATATCTGTGTTCCGCATTTACATTATCTGTGTTATTATTATATATATTGTCCTAAACTATTATGAACCATCGTAATTCATTTTATACTAGAATTGGGTATGTCGATGGGAGTAAATAAATATGAGATGAAAAATAAAAATATATACCACTCCTATCGAGGTAACTAATACTAGTGTAAGGCCTTACTACGGATGGCCGCTCCTATCCAGCCTTATTCTTCGTGATAATAGACAGTATTACTTTTAATACTCTTTGTTGTTGCGAGCATAGAGGTGGGGCGTCACAGTTGGTATCAGAGCTTGGGGTTTATGGACATAATATAAAACATAACTTAGATGGAACATGTGTTACAACTATTAGTCGATGTTTTATTGTGCTTTGAGTCAAAGCTAAAGTTTTGAAATTATGATGAAATTTTTAAATAGCTTTATTTAAAAATAAAGGTGAAACTGTGTTTTGATGATTGATTGATTTGTGTTCTATTTATCAGAGTGTGCAGCAGAAACAGTAAGACTGCTTCGCTGAGTACATTTGATAATTATTTTGATTTAAAAATCGAAATATGAAAATGAATTTAATTTCATTATGTTGTTTAACCAGTGGTTTGATTTATTGAAATTCTTGCTGGTTTTCTTTTGTGCAAATCATATCTGATTAGATTTTGCTGTTTTGAATTATCTTCGTTGAAGATATATTTGAATGATTTCTTTGTTCATTTTGCGGTATTCGTGCAAATTTATGTTGCACGTTACTGCATTAATTTTACGTTGAACCGATGTTTGGTTATGAAATGTATTTTGTTGCCGTTATTTTTATAACGGGATTTTCACACTAGTGCTACCTTTTGAAGTATGGTGTTTTGTTGACATTTTAATGAATGAAAATTCACTGGTTTTATATTTTGATGCGAATTATTTTAATGAGATTTTGACGTTTAAAAATCACTGTCGCTTTGACTTCAATGACCGTCAAATTTTAAAGTGGATTTTCAAGCGATTATCCCGCAATGCTGATTTTGAGATCCGTTTCTACAGTGTTTTGAGAAGTGCAATTTCCTTGTCGAAATTGTCACTAATATTGCTGTTTTTATCACGGATTTGCAAATCATTTTAAAAATAAAATTGTTTTCCAAAATTTTTATCGTTTGCGCTTTCAAAAGAATGAGGAAACGATTTAAACGATTCAGCAAAATCGAGGACTATGAACCCTTTCTTTTACTAATTCTCTTAATTACGGACTTGATCGTTTGAGAATGTAAATTATTACTTTTATAAAATAAATGAAATTGTTTTCAGAATTTTTACAGTTTGCGTTTTCAGAAGAATGAGAAAGTGACTTAAACATTTCAGCAAAATCGAGGACTATGACCCCTTTCTTTTACTAATTCGTTTAATTCCGGACTTGTCCGTTTGAGAATGTGAAATGTTATTTTTGGAATACACAATTTTGCACTTTAAGGAAACGATGAAGAGATTTAAACAATTTAGTAAAACAAGTGGTTACGGGACATGTGCGTTTGCTATTTTGATAAATTCCGGACTCGTTAATTGAAACATTTGATGTTTGATGATTTTGATGATTTTAAACGTTCAAGGAAACGATGAAGAGAATCAAACGATTCAGTAAAACACGTAGCATGGGAAATGTGCGTTTGCTATTTCGGTTAATTCCGGACTCGTTAATTGAATATATGATGATTTTCGTGTGCTTTCGAGCCACTATGAGGACCTTCGGGTCATATGTTGGACCTTCAGGTCATATGTTGGACCTTCGGGTCATATGATGGGCGCCAAAATTATGATGACGGTACTTGGTAGGCTTCGGCCACATGAGATGCACGTGCGGCGTAGCTAAAACTCGCCATATGATGGGATCGATCCACCTTTTATGTTGATTTTCTAGCTCATCTTAATTGATTTCTAGATATTTGTTGTTTCCAATTATCTGCAAATAATTGGATATTTGATGTTATGAGTTCTGATTATCGTTTTTGATAATCAGATATTTGTTGTTTATGATTATCGCTTGTGATAATTAGATATTTGATGTTATGAGTTCTGATTATCGTTTTTGATAATCGGATATTTGTTGATTTGATTATCGTTTTTGATAATCGAATATTTGTTGTTTCTGATTATCGTTTTTGATAATCAGATATTTGTTGTTTCTGATTATCGCTTGCGATAATTGGATATTTGATGTTATGAGTTCTGATTATCGTTTTTGATAATCAAATATTTGTTGTTTCTGATTATCGCTTGTGATAATTAGATATTTAATGTTATGATTTTTGATTATCGTTTTTGATAATCGGATATTTGTTGATTTGATTATCGTTTTTGATAACCGAATATTTGTTGTTTTTGATTATCGTTTTTGATAATCAGATATTTGTTGTTTCTGATTATCGCTTGTGATAATTGGATATTTGATGTTATGAGTTCTGATTATCGTTTTTGATAATCAGATATTTGTTGTTTCTGATTATCGCTTGTGATAATTAGATATTTGATATTATGAGTTCTGATTATCGTTTTTGATAATCGGATATTTGTTGATTTGATTATCGTTTTTGATAATCGAATATTTGTTGTTTCTGATTATCGTTTTTGATAATCGGATATTTGTTGATTTGATTATCGTTTTTGATAATCGAATATTTTTTATTTCTGATTATTGTTTTTGATAATCGGATATTTGTTGATTTGATTATCGTTTTTGATAATCGAATATTTGTTGTTTCTGATTATCGTTTTTGATAACTAAATAATTGTTGATTTGAAATTTGATTACCGCTTGAGATAATTAAATATTTGTTGATATGAGATTTCTGATTATCATCTTGATAATTAGGTAATTGCTAATTTTGCTGATTATAAGATTTCTAGTCTCTAATTGATTCTAGATTATGTTGATTATATTGAATTGCTGTTTTCTATATATCTCTGTTGACAGTTAGAGTTTGCTGATTATGAAGTTCGTGTTTTCTATTATCTGTTGGATAACTATATAGGTGCGGTTGGCGATTTGTGATTTGGGTTTCTAGTTATCTTTGTTGATAATAAACTTTGCTGTCTTCTAATTATCGTATCGATAAATAGATATTGCTGTTTTGTGATTTCTGTTTTCTGATTATCTAATTGATAATTAGATTTTTGTTGAGAATTTGTGAATTTATTTTATTGAAATTAAAAGATTTCTCTGGCGTTTGTGTTCTTGACTTTTATTTTTCTAGCTTAACCAGTTTATGTTAGAAAAGCAATTGTTATTAACGACTTTTGTTATGGAAATTGCGGGGACACAATTTTTATAAGGAGGGGAGTCTGTAATAATCCGGGGTTTAGCTGTTAATTTATTATCGTCAAATGACGATTAATATTGTTGGCTAACTGCTATTTGGCATTTTAATCGGTTTAAATTCATTTAAAAATTTGTTAAAAGGGTTACGGGCTTTAAAATTTATCTCGGCCCATACTTTATTCATGGTGCCGTGATAAGGTTCAGAGAATAACCCGATCCTCTTTGATCGTTTTCATTTGTTCATTTTCAAAACCCTAGATAAAAGAAAACGAAAATGGGGCGGCTCTGTTCTTTTTGTCGTTCGATCAAAAAACACGGCATCGTTCTTCTAGTTCATTCCTCCCTTCAACTAAGGCTTTTCAAATCGAAGGCACCGACTTCAACGGCTCAGCTCCTCGTTGCTTACTTCGGCCGCTTCGTTTTTGGTCGAGTTCGTCTTCGCTTCAGTGTCCAAGGTGAGTAATTTGTTTTACTCACATCTAATCCCACTCTTGCTTCGACAGTTTCTTTTTTTTGTTTGAATGTAAATGATTTGAATGGTTTTAATTCACTCGAGTTTAAGCACTTAATGGATTTGATTTTTGGTCGCGATGATTTATGATTTCAGTGATTCAATTCGTTTTTTTTACTTGATTGTTTGGGTGTTTCGGCACTGCTTGGTTTTCGAGGCCATTACGGCTCTATTTGTCTGCGGGAATTTTGAGTATCCCTCTTGAATTGTAAACTTGATTTCTGACTTGAGCTATTCGAGTCAATTGACATTTTGTTGCATTTAGGCCCACTGCCTGGTCCTCATTTTATGTTGACACCGCCTCGTATTCTGTTAATTGCTGGCCTTTGCCTTTTCTTTGGCACTGTGCCTTGTTCCTGATTGTGATATTAGCACTGTCCATTTTACAGTTGTGTACATGTTGTATTTTGGGGGTACACTTGGTTATGATTCACTTTCATGCCCTAACTTGATGTTTATATGCCTATTACCTGCTCATTCATGTTGAGTCTTGTTTACTTGATGGCACTTGGTCTGGTGTAGTTTTACACTTGTGACTTCACTTCAGTTCATTGAACTGTACTAGTGCATTAAATTGTGCAATCTTGATGCCTTGATTTTATTTTGACTTCACTGAATTTTTTTGATGTGTCTTGCTGTATTGCCATATGCTTTCTTTGGCTTCATTGCATCCTTATTTACTTGCACATTTGAGCCTAGTTCACTGGTCTTGCCCCCTCTGGTCATGACTTGGAATCTAGTTCTAACAGTGGCTTGTGATTATAGTCATATATACATGAATGGAGTTGCAATGTGCTTGGTCACTGGTTAGATACTGATACATCGCATTATTCGTTTGCATTTGGTTTTGATGTATACTTTACTGTATTGCAGTTTCAATTTGCATATGGTCTTGAGTTGTAGCTCTGACTTTGTACACTGTCATATTATGTTGCACTTGTTTTGTCGTCTTCTTGTACATGCCGAGTCGGTTAACCATACTAGTGCACGGTTGGTTCACGTTGCATTCACTTGAATACCTGTAATCATGTAGTTCCTTGTATCAAGTTTTGAACATGGCTATTTTAGTATTGAGGCTGTTATACAAGTAATCTTTGCTTGCATATATGTTCACTGACTACAGTATACTCGAGTCTGCATCGTCATGTTGATGTCCAGATTCATTTTGCATATCATTGGTTCATATGCATTTTTATTTGAAATTGATGTCCAGATTCATTTTTGCATATCATTGGTTCATATGCATTTTTATTTGAAATTGATGTCCAGATTCATTTTTGCATATCATTGGTTCATATGCATTTTTATTTAAAATTGATGTCCAGATTCATTTTTGCATATCATTGGTTCATATGCATTTTTATTTGAAATTGATGTCCAGATTCATTTTACATATCATTAGTTCATATGCATCTCTATTGGAAATTGATATCTAGATTATATATTCAGATTCATGTTGCATATTCTCTGTAGCTGTTGTACTTCATGACTTGTAGCATTTAGTCTGTTGCTCTTCATGCTAGCATTCTTGGTTTTATATGCACAGTTTCATACATTGTTTCACTTGTTTCTATGGCTTGAATGCTACTATGCACTGTATATACATGTGCCATTTCATTTTCTTCTCTGGTCTGTTGGCACTGTTGTATTATAATTTGTACATTGAGTTGAATCCAACTTAAAAACTTGGGTTTGACCTAGTGCTCGGTTGTGAATTTTCCATTGAGCTTTTGTGTACATCATCACTGTAGTGGCAAGGCAGTGCACGCAAGCGTGAACTGCATCCACACTGTATTCATTGGGTACATCATCACTGTAGTGGCAAGGCAGTGCACGCAAGCATGAACTATAGCCACGCGGTATTGCTTTTATTGATATTTCAATTACTTTTGATCCATTGATCATTTCGAAATTTCATATGCTGTATTGGCGAGGCAGTACACGTTAGCGTGTATTCTAGCCAATTAGAACTGATGTTTTTAAGTGATATTTCAATTGTTTAAATTGATTTAGTTTCATTTGATCATTTTGTTGTTATCTAATTATCTATTTGATAATTAGATTATGAGTTTCTAGTTATTTATTAATAATTAGATTTTGATGTTAATTGCCTATTAGGCAATTCTGATGTTCTTCTAAATTATCTTCATTAATAATCCTTTCTTCTATCTTCGTTGATAATTTGAATTTGTTGAATTGTTGTTTAACACTATACGTATTATATTCACCGTTATCCGATTTTCTTGTTAAAGGATCGGATAGGTGAATTTATTTTAACTGTCGTCTAATTTTTATTTAATTATTATTGCTTCTGCGCAATAATAACTGAGTTTGAATTAGACTAACCCATGTATTATTTTCTTTTGAATTTAATACTCGGGTCAGACCGAGTATTTACAGGTTGTAGATATCTTACTTTGGGTTGCTGCTTGAGCTATGAAGTCTTTTCATATTTTTGGAGTAGATGTTGTCATTGTATAGGATGTTGTATTTTCATGTATATTATTCACGATAATGCACTTGTATAT
Organism: Allium cepa; assembly: GCA_030765085.1. Taxonomy (NCBI): domain Eukaryota; kingdom Viridiplantae; phylum Streptophyta; class Magnoliopsida; order Asparagales; family Amaryllidaceae; genus Allium; species Allium cepa. The sequence continues at coordinate 569,254,609 of CM060937.1, read as the reverse complement.
GCAACTTCCAGAGTCGACAGTTGTAGTTGTATCATATGTATTGTATCACATGTATATCTACTAACATCAGTTATATATATATGAGACTTTCTGTTATATCTGTGTTCCGCATTTACATTATCTGTGTTATTATTATATATATTGTCCTAAACTATTATGAACCATCGTAGTTCGTTTTATATTAGAATTGGGTATGTCGATGGGAGTAAATAAATATGAGATGAAAAATAAAAATATATACCACTCCTATCGAGGTAACTAATACTAGTGTAAGTCCTAACTACGGATGGCCGCTCATATCCAGCCTTATTCTTCATGATAACAGACAGTATTACTTTTAATACTCTTTGTTATTGCGAGCATAGAGGTGGGGCGTCACAGTAATTAATCATTTTAACTAATGATTTTGAAATTAATAAACCAATTTAATTAATAACGTTTAAATTGGTTTATCTTTTGATTTAAACGAGATTGGATTTAATTAATCATTTTAACTAATGATTTTTGAATTTAATTAATTATTTTAATTAATGATATTTGAAATTAATAATAATTTTTTTAATGATATTTAAAAGTAATCAATCATTTTAATTAATCATATTTGATTTTAATAAATCATCCTTATTTCTGATATTTGAATGTAATTAATCATTTTAATTGATGTTTTTTGAAATTTATTAATCTATTTGATGAATGAGATTTGAATTTAATTAAGTCATAATAATTAACGATTTGAACTTTAATTAATCATTTTAATAAATGATTGTTTTAAATTTAATTAATTATTTTAACTAATGATTTTGAAGTTTAGTTAATCATTTAATTATTAATGGTTTAGTTAATCAATCATTTTAACAAATGATGTTTTAATTTATAATTTTAGCTAATGATGATTGAACTTAATTAATCCGATTAATTAACAATTATTGGAAATTAATTAACTTTTTTAATTAATGGCATTCAAAAATTATTTAATCATTTTAATTGATGATGGTTGAAATTAATCTTTCATTCTAATTAATAATCCTTTGGATTTAATAAACCTTTTTAAATAATGATATTTAAAGTTAATAAATTGATTTAATAAAAAGCGATTAAAGTAAATTAACTAATATAATAGAAGTTATTTAACTTAATTAACTTATTTAGTGTTTTTAAAGTCAATAAACTTATTTAATAAATATTTTAAAGCTAATTTATCGATGATATAAAAGTGTTTAGTAATTATTAACTATTTTATTAGAGATAATGGATTTTTTTATTTAAAAGATATTACAAATGTGATTGATTATCTTTAGGGATAATTAATATTGGTTTAAATTTAAAGGTATTTATATTGTTTTATTATATTTTGGGATAATAAATATTGTTTTAAAAATAATGGTTTATATATGAAAAAAATTCCTTTAAAAGGAATTATTTATAATAAAGCTAAGTGTAAATTGTTTGGGGTTTATAGCAAATAATGTTTTAATGACATTTGTTTTTGACCCTTGTTTTATAAACTTAGTATTATAAAACTTGTATTTTGAAAGAACCCTTTAAAAGGTATTTCTAAAAGTGTTTTACCAATATTGTAATATGGAAATCAAGTATAAGTTCAGTTTTTTGAAAAATTCGATTCGGTTATGGAAAAGTAATTCTGTAAACCATATCGCTTATATGGAAAGGATCCAATCATAGTTTTAACGCTAAACGTTGAGGGTTGGATTTGTTTCTATCTTGAAGGTTAAAAATGTCGTCATGGCAATGCGTAAAGGTAACACTACCTCAACTTGACTGGTTTCATTTTCAATCGAGGGATAGCACTTGTTTGGAATCAATGAGTAGTGTTGGATGTATGATATTTAGTTTCCATATACGATCATTTTAATTATCCCCAATAGCTGATTTATTAATTATCGGATTCAACTTTCTTCATGGTGTATCGTCGCCTTAAAAATGATTTACTGCCCTAAGCTTGGTTATCCTTTGTAGGAAATGACTAAATCAAAGCGCGTGTTTTTGGGGGCCAAGTTATGTGGGGTTGCTTCCATTAGGGTATTTTCACATCCAATCTAGATTTTAGTGTACCGTCACCTTAAAACGGTTAAGATTTGGATGTGAAATATTTGGATTCTCGGTAAGGTTTGGTGGGGTCCGGCTTGGAGTTCGCAGGGATTTCAAGTATTTTTCCAGAGGTATACTTCTTTTAAGGAGGATGTACCCTATTAGTCATTTGTAGGGAATTTTCCTTTCCTTATTTAATTTGAACTTTTGAATCTATTTTTATTTAATTGCAATGGGAAGAGTCAACCCCCTTCGCAGTGTTTAATTATTGGTTTTTATCTATTCTATCAAGTTTGGACTGTTACCTTATTTTTTCTATTCTATCAACTTTGGATTTTTCTTGGATTATTTTCATTCTTTCATGTTTGGTTTTTAATACTATTTATGCCCATTCTTATTTGGATTTTTTTCTTGATGTTTTTCTATACTCTTTCCTTTATGGATGTTATTCTTATGAGGTATAAACCTATTTCGCATTAGCGGCGTGGTCCCATGGAAATTTAATATGTTTCCCATTATTTGAGTTATCTCACGCCGCTATTTCCAGACTGATTCGAGTGTTATTTTACTATAATGTTTGGGTTGGACCGATTATTTTTTCTAGGTTGTCTTTCGTGTTATGGATATCTTAGAGAAGAGCTGTAGAATCACCTATCGTATTGTTTTATTTTCCATTGTATTATATTATATCCATATCAACAATTATAAGGTCAGGATTATAACTATTCAACTGATAAGGTTTTTTTTTAACTCTAATGTACTCTGTATTTTAGAGTGGCGGTTTTATTGTCCTCATTATATTATGGTTGTCGATTTCACTGTGAGATTCTATTTTTGTGTTCTATGTTCTTTGCTTTTTTTTACCCTAATAATCTGCCCTTTTTTCGATTGGATGCTTGACAATTGAACACATTGGTGGTTGTAACGACCCAGAATTTTAATTTAATTAAAATTTGAATATTTAATTAATTTTAAATATTAAAAAGTGAAATTTATAAGTCGAATAAATTTTATTTCGAATAATTGGATTTAATTGGATAATTAAATCGATAATTTAATATGTTAAAATACAGAAATAATTGAAAATTTAGTTAAATATGATTAAAAATGATTTGTAAAATTTTATTATATCATATTGGAGTTAGAATGATATTTTAGAACTTTTAAAATCGAATTTAGAATTAATCTGTGAAAATTGAATATTTTAATATTTAATCGACTAGTGAAATTAGCCAATTTTTGAACAGTCTCAGAATTGGACGAAACTAGTTCCATTGGATCCGTAATAGTTTATTATTATCGGATTTCAAATTTCGTAGCAAACGGAGTTTTCGTTTGACCATGGCAGCTCGAAACGCATCGAAATTATTTTAATATTAAATTGGCGAGTTAAAATAGCCATTTTTCAAAAAGTCTCGGATTTTGACGAAACTAGTTTCATCGGATCCGTAATGTGATATTATTGTATGGTTTCAAATTTCGTGTCAATCGGATTTACCGTTTGTCCGGTGCAAGCTAAAACGCCTAGAAATTCGTTTAAATCGGTTTAATTTAAATTGAACGTTTATTGCCATAACTTGCACAGATGACCGAATTAGCTTTCGAAACCTATTCCATTGTGTCCGAAACGCGGGATAAACCCTAGAAACGCTGGTCACCGCGCGTAAATCGGAGTTTGGAAATTCCGGAATGAATAGTGTCGTTCAAACTTCTATAAATAGACCATCCTCTCTTCACAAATAAAAAAAAAATTAAGGTTTTAAAAACCCTAGCCGCCAGTAGCTTCATTCAATGGCAGAAATTTACAGTTCTTTTCCCCTCATTTTCTTCAAATCCGTTCATCAATTCAAGAAACTTTCTAAATGAAAGTTGCAGAGATTCGTGAGAGCTTTAGATCCATACGGATATGATCGTGTTTGGAGAGTCATAGGAGGAGAAAAGAGGGGCCGATGGCTGCGTGTTGCGCACGCAAATCAAGGAGAAAGGGGGGGCCGATCTTCTCATGCTCGCAGCCGAAGGTAGTGGGGGTGATGTGCTTCGAGATGGCGGTGGTATGATGGAGTTTAGTCGAGTGTGGTGGCCGAACTAATAAACCCTAGTTTGTGCAAAATGGGTTCGTGCGCGTCATGATACCGGTAGATGGAGTCGCGTGTGTTGGCAAGAAAGAGGGAGCGGCTAGATTTGAAGGTGCAGGAGATCCAAGGGCTGTAATGAGTGAAGGTTAAAAATTAAAAGAAATTATGTTGTAAATTAAAATATAAATTCATGTAAACTTGTAAAATCCATATCTTTTTCATACGAGGTCGAAAACGCGCGAAACCAGTTGCGTTGGAATCGTATGGACGAGCATTACGCTATGGAATTGGATTGGAGTCGTTTGGAGTTAGTGAGAATTTCGGGTAAAATTAAACGTCCGTTTAATTTTATTCGAAATAAATCGCTAAAACGAAATTGAAATCAAGGTGAGAACTTCTCACTCAATCGAATCAGTTTCGATTTTAATTTTAAATAGTTATATTTAAAATATTTGAGTGCATGTTTGAATGATGATTGTTATCTATTGATTGTTAAAATAGACATTATGCGCCGTTAGTAAGCGGATGTTATTTATTAAAAACATATACCGCGAATATTTCATAAACAGTGAAATTGGTATTATATATAATAGCAATATATATATATTGGCATATGTATATATTGCAGTTGTTGATTTCCCGCATTGTATAGCGGATGAGACCCTATTGCGCCGTCTATTAAGCGGATAATATTTTAAATCCCATATACCGCGATAATTCCGTACTGGAGCGGAATTGGTATTGTGCTAATGTTTGTGGATGCAGGAAAACAGGTTGGAGGGATCCAACTGGATTCCTCAACAGTATTTATTTGATTTCAGATATTTTAATATTTGATGGATTATCATATCGATATATGATGTCGTTGTTGTCGTGATTGACTATTTGGTGTGTAGCATCATTGGGCCAAATTTTGGAATTTTAAAAGGTTTTCAAAGTGATTTTTGAAGAGTATACATTTATAAAATATTTTTGGAATTGATCCATTTTAAATAAATAACGATACAATTTTTAATGTTATAAAAATTATGATTTCTGAGAAATTTAGTTAAAAGTTGATTTTTGAAAATATGGGGTTAATGATTTTATAAAATAGTTTAAATTGGGATTTTTGGATTTATTGTAAAAAGTTTAAATATAAGATTTATAGAATTTGATTATTTTATAAATGAAAATGGTGAAATTATGTAGAAGATTAAAGATGTTTTAAAATAATAGTATGAATTGATTTATATAAAAGATTAATAAATAGATATTTATAAATTAAAAATATTTGAATTATAAAACGAGTTTTTATAAGTGTTAGAATGAATTGTAATTGAACTAAATTTATAGAATTATAACGGTGAAGTTATAAATGGAATTTTATAAGCAGTAGGTTTATAAAATTGGTAAAGTTATTTGAAGAATAGATATGGGTAAATTAATGAATCTTATAAGTTATAAGATTTATAATTATGAAGTTCAAAGGAACGATCTTGTAAACAAATAAATTATAAGTGTTTAACTTATAATGTGAACTTTTGGTTTATAATTGAGTTATAAATCGAATAGGTTAATAAAGAAGATTTATAAAGGAAGTAGTTATAAAACAAATAGAAATAGAATTTATAAACGTTGATAAATTCGCAAACGACTTATTTTGATAAGTAAATTGTATAACTTATTAATGGAGTTATATTCACGTTTTAGACAGTGAATAATCTTTTAAAATAAAATGAATAGAAATGATGAAGTTGGCTAACGAAGTATATTCACGTTTTGAATAGTGAATAATATGATAAAGAAAATGTTTAGGATGTGATATTTTAAACAGAATTAAAACAATCTATCGATGTTTTAAATTGTGTTGAGATTCGAAACCACAGATTTCAACATTCACTGTTGAAATAGACGTTTTCGAGAAATAGAAGGAAATGGTGGACTATAACACTGTTGTTATAGTAAATGATTTCCGAAAGGAAATGTTTGATTTAGTATTGGGATTTATATATCTATCTTAAATTCGAATCCCTACACTAGTGATTTTGGGACGTCGTAACGATGTTTTACGCAACATTCGTTTTGGCCCAGATAAATATGTTTAAGAGAATGATTTTCTTAAAGAATGAAATATATACTTAATTTCGATTTAAGTATATTGAATATTTTCCAAGTATAGAAAATAAAAAGAATTGAGAATTACTTAATAAGTAAGTATGGAAATGTTTTTCCAATGTGAAATGAAAAGTCTAGAGAATTTATCTTTTTGAAGATAAATTGAAATGAATAATTGAAATCGTATATGCATGGATATTTTGGAATATAAATTCACTATGGAATTTATAAAAGGAAGTGGAATTTGTTTAAAAATAAATATTGATTTATTTTTGAAGTGTGAAAATTATATATCTTGTAAAGATATTTTTGGGAAATAAATAATTTGGAATTTTTTTTGGAATCTGGTGATGTTGTGCATATCCATTGATAGTTCAATAACCGACTATCAATATTTAACTTTGAAAGGATTTGTTGTGATTTGCTTGAATTTGAGTGCACACTTATTTTTAAATTATTGCGCTCGTTATTCGGATTACCCGTTCCGAATAGTGATACGACGTAATGGATAGCATTGATGACCGGTGTTGAAGACCGGATATTTTTGAAAGCGAAAGGACAACTCCTCGATTGTCTTTGCACCGAGTAGCTACGGTATAGAGACTCCCTATGTGATGGGAAGTCCGAACGTGATTAGAGATTGTCCGGATTGCAAGAACTTCTTTGTAAGTGCCTTCGGTTCTGTTCGAGCCCGGAACAGACTTGTATGGATAGTATGTCTGACATTACAAATTGAGATATAAAACTAATTTCTTTCAAATATATTTCTGTTGGTGGCGGAGAATTTATTCTCTTAGCTTAACACCCTTCTCTGAGACGTACGAGCTCAGAGGTTATGTAGTTGAATGTTATTAGCAATATATTCCCAATTTGGTAATGTGACATGCTGAGTGTTGCTGTGAAATGATCATTGTGTTGATCATTTGTGATAGGATCATTTGTTTGATCGTTTATCTTTTTGATCATTTCTATGATCATTTGTTGACCCAAAGCACGGCTTTTGTGTAAAGCGTGGCTTTGTGGACGAGACTTCGTTGAGCCTCACCCCCCGGAATGGTCAAAACCGGAAAGATGCAGCAAGGTTATGAGGGGTAGCTCCCTTTAGGGCATGTGCATTTCCTTCTGGAAAAGGGTGGTATCATGGTATGGAGCCCAGATACTTACTCATGTTGAAACACTTTATTTATGATTGTGTGATGTTGATTACGAGCGCTCGGTTAAAGGTCCCAAAGGACCGGGGGATGGCATACTCGTGTCAGTTGTTACCAGTTAGGGGTAACCCGGCCTTGTGTTGGCAGAGATCCGGTTTTGTTCTCGGGGACGTCCTTCCAGAGGCGTTCTCATGTGGCAATGGGATGTTCCTTGGCCTGACCATTCGTTGGAAATCCAAAGAAACAATACGATCCTTGTACGATTTTAGTTGTATAACCTGCTATGGAATGTGGCGGTAACCTGCTATTGAACATGGTAGCTATAGTAGGCATAAGTGCGGAATGCCTATGCTGGCTAAGATTTATATCTTTATTTTCAAAATGATTTTCCCTACACTATGCACTAGTAATAATATCAAATGTTCTTTTAAATACGTATCAAGCATCTTTGACTATCATAAGGAGAAATCTCCTTCGATTCTGCGTTTGCATTGTGTGTGTGTGCGGGAGGCCTTATGTTAGTCTCATTTTTAAAAGCATTGCGAATTGACTCTAAAACTATTCCTCTACTTTGATTTTAAAGATAAATAAACTGTTTTGAGTTCTCACACCAGTCACATGACTGACTCGGAGTTTATTGTTTTCCTTCCTAAACTCTGGGTGCCCACCAATTTCCACACGAGCAGTCAAGAGTTAAGGTTTATCAGGATATTCTGGAATTCAGGAGTTGCTGGAGGCAAGCTGGATGGCATGGCGTATTACTTGTATATAGTATTTCTTTCCCGCTGTTGTTGTTGTTTGTTGTTGTACACTCTGATGATATGACGTAATGAAATGTAATGTAATAACTGATATAGTTCTTTTTTTAAAGATTATTCATTTATTATTATATGTTGTTCTGCTGCGATTGTGAGATTCTGTTATTGTTCTGCTGTTTTCTTTCCGTTCTATTTTCTTTTCTCTATATTTTCTATCTTTTTTTCTCTCTTCTTCTACCTTTTTCTTTTTCTTAAGCAATGAGAATTCGTATTTCTGTTCATCTTGAGTTAATCTATGGAGATTAGTGTATATTCAAGAGTACGGATTTGCGGGTCTTCACAGGTGGTATCAGAGCATATGGTTAAGCGACAACCATGGCTCTGTTGGGTATTACTCATTAGAGATAGAGTCAGTAGTGCTCTAGAATGAGTTTGAGTGTAATAATAGCTATGAGAGCGAATTTGTTAGTGAATATATAAAATTGTTTTATATTGTGATGATTGGTTTATTGAGTGGCATATGAACCTTCATCAGCACGGTCTCGACAACTATGCCGAAGGGGTTTATAAATATTTGAATTGAACAATTCGACACAGTATTGTTTTAAATTGGGTAAATGAAATAATTTTACCTTGATTATATTTTATATATAAAGGAATAATTTTTTTAGAATTATTAAAGTGTATATAAGTTGATTGTTTAGTTGTTTGAATAATCTAAGTAAAAGAATACTTGTATAAGCAAGTGAATTATAAGAATTATAAGAATTGAATTATAATTAAAGTGATTTACAGTTGTAAAATAAACTTATATATATAAAAAGTGAAACTATATGAATATATTTATGAATATGAGTTGTAAGTAAAAAATGAATTTAAAGTAAAATGGAATATTACTTAAATGATGTTGAATGAAGTTGATATTGGTACCGAAGTAAATTAATAAAGATAAGTGATAGATATGAACTTGAGTTATGTAATGAAATTCAACTTTTGTAATTGAATTGAATTAATGAATTGAATGTAAATCAATTGAATGTGAATTAAGTTGATATGAAATAATGAATGTAAGTGTTAATTCATTAAAATTTAATGTTATTGGAAGTTGAATAATTGAATGAAAATCAATTTATTAAACCAATTGAAAGTGATGGTGTTAAACCAAATTGAATGAATATAAGCAAAGGAATTTGGTTGTAATTAATATACATTGGTTGTTATATGATTGTTAGTTGATTGTATATAATTCATTAAGTGTTAATGAAATTGAATTAGCAAAATTGAAAGCTAAAGTAATTAAAATCCAATTGGAAGTTAAGTGAATCTTAAATGGAATTGAATTTGATTTGGAAGTAAACCAACTTGAATATGAATTAGTGAATATAAACTAATTGAAAATGAATGTTAGTAAAAACATCCACTGTTAATGAATCAAATGTGATTAAATTGAAAACCAATTCATTAATATTAATAAGAATATGAATGAATATTTATTAGTTGGTTGATGTTTGCATTTGTCGTTTTGTTGCATTTGCTATGTTGACATGTATAGTTATTATGTTGCTATATGTTGTATATCGATACTATAGTCTATATGCATGTTCTCATGTTGTTTGTTGAGTGTTTAGTAGGTGCGGATCGCGTTTGCTTCGCATTTGGAGCTCGCTTTCACGCTATATTAGCCGTATATGCTCGCTAATAAAATATAAGGTACATATCTCGGATTAAATATCGTACTTTTACATTTTTTTCCCTACGGGATGCCTCATTACTTGATGAGATGTATATTTGTGATATATATACTGTCATTTTTTTTTGGATCGAGCCGCGCAAAGGAGACTATGGCGAATTTTTCCGAAAATTTAAGGCGTTAGAAAAATTTGAGAAAAATGGGAAAATTTTGAAAACTTAAACTTTGATTTGGAGTTGAAAGTTAAACAATAGTAGTTGTTTTTGAAAAGATAACTAAGTATGATTTGAAAACTCAGTAAAGTTTTGTAAGAAGTTTAACTATGGATTTTGGGAAAATTAATAGATTCTGTAACTTTTCTTACTTGATAATTTCGAGGACGAAATTCTTTTAAGGGGGAAGTATGTAACGACCCAGAATTTTAATTTAATTAAAATTTGAATATTTAATTAATTTTAAATATTAATAAGTGAAATTTAAAAGTCGAATAAATTTTATTTCGAATAATTGGATTTAATTGGATAATTAAATCGATAATTTAATATGTTAAAATACAGAAATAATTGAAAATTTAGTTAAATATGATTAAAAATGATTTGTAAAATTTTATTATATCATACTGGAGTTAGAACAATATTTTAGAACTTTTAAAATCGAATTTAGAATTAATCTGTGAAAATTGAATATTTTAATATTTAATCGACTAGTGAAATTAGCCAATTTTTGAACAGTCTCAGAATTGGACGAAACTAGTTCCATTGGATCCGTAATAGTTTGTTATTATCGGATTTCAAATTTCGTAGCAAACGGAGTTTTCGTTTGACCGTGGCAGCTCGAAACGCGTCGAAATTATTTTAATATTAAATTGGCGAGTTAAAATAGCCATTTTTCAAAAAGTCTCGGATTTCGACGAAACCAGTTTCATCAGATCCGTAATGAGATATTATTGTATGGTTTCAAATTTCGTGTCAATCGGATTTACCGTTTGTCCGATGCAAGCTAAAACGTCTAGAAAATCGTTTAAATCGGTTTAATTTAAATTGAACGTTTATTGCCATAACTTGCACAGATGACCGAATTAGCTTTCGAAACCTATTCCATTGTGTCCGGAACGCGGGATAAATCCTAGAAACGCCGGTCACCGCACGTAAATCGGAGTTTGGAAATTCCGGAATGAATAGTGTCGTTCAAACTTCTATAAATAGACCATCCTCTCTTCACAAATAAAAAAAATATATTAGGTTTTAAAAACCCTAGCCGCCAGTAGCTTCATTCAATGGCCGAAATTTACAGTTCTTTTCCCCTCATTTTCTTCAAATCCGTTCATTAATTCAAGAAACTTTCTAAATGAAAGTTGTAGAGATTCGTGAGAGCTTTAGATCCATACGGATATGATCGTGTTTGGAGAGCCATAGGAAGAGAAAAGAGGGGCCGATGGCTGCGTGTTGCACACGCAAATCAAGGAGAAAGGGGGGCCGAGCTTCTCATGCTCGCAGCCGAAGGTAGCGGGGGTGATGTGCTTCGAGATGGCGGTGGTATGATGGAGTTTAGTCGAGTGTGGTGGCCGAACTAATAAACCCTAGTTTGTGCAAAATGGGTTCGTGCGCGTCATGATACCGGTAGATGGAGTCGCGTGTGTTGGCAAGAAAGAGGGAGCGGCTAGATTTGAAGGTGCAGGAGATCCAAGGGCTGTAATGAGTGAAGGTTAAAAATTAAAAGAAATTATGTTGTAAATTAAAATATAAATTCATGTAAACTTGTAAAATCCATATCTTTTTCATACGAGGTCGAAAACGCGCGAAACCAGTTGCGTTGGAATCGTATGGACGAGCATTACGCTATGGAATTGGATTGGAGTCGTTTGGAGTTAGTGAGAATTTCGGGTAAAATTAAACGTCCGTTTAATTTTATTCGAAATAAATCGCTAAAACGAAATTGAAATCAAGGTGAGAACTTCTCACTCAATCGAATCAGTTTCGATTTTAATTTTAAATAGTTATATTTAAAATATTTGAGTGCATGTTTGAATGATGATTGTTATCTATTGATTGTTAAAATAGACATTATGCGCCGTTAGTAAGCGGATGTTATTTATTAAAAACATATACCGCGAATATTTCATAAACAGTGAAATTGGTATTATATATAATAGCAATATATATATATTGGCATATGTATATATTGCAGTTGTTGATTTCCCGCATTGTATAGCGGATGAGACCCTATTGCGCCGTCTATTAAGCGGATAATATTTTAAATCCCATATACCGCGATAATTCCGTACTGGAGCGGAATTGGTATTGTGCTAATGTTTGTGGATGCAGGAAAACAGGTTGGAGGGATCCAACTGGATTCCTCAACAGTATTTATTTGATTTCAGATATTTTAATATTTGATGGATTATCATATCGATATATGATGTCGTTGTTGTCGTGATTGACTATTTGGTGTGTAGCATCATTGGGCCAAATTTTGGAATTTTAAAAGGTTTTCAAAGTGATTTTTGAAGAGTATACATTTATAAAATATTTTTGGAATTGATCCATTTTAAATAAATAACGATACAATTTTTAATGTTATAAAAATTATGATTTCTGAGAAATTTAGTTAAAAGTTGATTTTTGAAAATATGGGGTTAATGATTTTATAAAATAGTTTAAATTGGGATTTTTGGATTTATTGTAAAAAGTTTAAATATAAGATTTATAGAATTTGATTATTTTATAAATGAAAATGGTGAAATTATGTAGAAGATTAAAGATGTTTTAAAATAATAGTATGAATTGATTTATATAAAAGATTAATAAATAGATATTTATAAATTAAAAATATTTGAATTATAAAACGAGTTTTTATAAGTGTTAGAATGAATTGTAATTGAACTAAATTTATAGAATTATAACGGTGAAGTTATAAATGGAATTTTATAAGCAGTAGGTTTATAAAATTGGTAAAGTTATTTGAAGAATAGATATGGGTAAATTAATGAATCTTATAAGTTATAAGACTTATAATTATGAAGTTCAAAGGAACGATCTTGTAAACAAATAAATTATAAGTGTTTAACTTATAATGTGAACTTTTGGTTTATAATTGAGTTATAAATCGAATAGGTTAATAAAGAAGATTTATAAAGGAAGTAGTTATAAAACAAATAGAAATAGAATTTATAAACGTTGATAAATTCGCAAACGACTTATTTTGATAAGTAAATTGTATAACTTATTAATGGAGTTATATTCACGTTTTAGACAGTGAATAATCTTTTAAAATAAAATGAATAGAAATGATGAAGTTGGCTAACGAAGTATATTCACGTTTTGAATAGTGAATAATATGATAAAGAAAATGTTTAGGATGTGATATTTTAAACAGAATTAAAACAATCTATCGATGTTTTAAATTGTGTTGAGATTCGAAACCACAGATTTCAACATTCACTGTTGAAATAGACGTTTTCGAGAAATAGAAGGAAATGGTGGACTATAACACTGTTGTTATAGTAAATGATTTCCGAAAGGAAATGTTTGATTTAGTATTGGGATTTATATATCTATCTTAAATTCGAATCCCTACACTAGTGATTTTGGGACGTCGTAACGATGTTTTACGCAACATTCGTTTTGGCCCAGATAAATATGTTTAAGAGAATGATTTTCTTAAAGAATGAAATATATACTTAATTTCGATTTAAGTATATTGAATATTTTCCAAGTATAGAAAATAAAAAGAATTGAGAATTACTTAATAAGTAAGTATGGAAATGTTTTTCCAATGTGAAATGAAAAGTCTAGAGAATTTATCTTTTTGAAGATAAATTGAAATGAATAATTGAAATCGTATATGCATGGATATTTTGGAATATAAATTCACTATGGAATTTATAAAAGGAAGTGGAATTTGTTTAAAAATAAATATTGATTTATTTTTGAAGTGTGAAAATTATATATCTTGTAAAGATATTTTTGGGAAATAAATAATTTGGAATTTTTTTTGGAATCTGGTGATGTTGTGCATATCCATTGATAGTTCAATAACCGACTATCAATATTTAACTTTGAAAGGATTTGTTGTGATTTGCTTGAATTTGAGTGCACACTTATTTTTAAATTATTGCGCTCGTTATTCGGATTACCCGTTCCGAATAGTGATACGACGTAATGGATAGCATTGATGACCGGTGTTGAAGACCGGATATTTTTGAAAGCGAAAGGACAACTCCTCGATTGTCTTTGCACCGAGTAGCTACGGTATAGAGACTCCCTATGTGATGGGAAGTCCGAACGTGATTAGAGATTGTCCGGATTGCAAGAACTTCTTTGTAAGTGCCTTCGGTTCTGTTCGAGCCCGGAACAGACTTGTATGGATAGTATGTCTGACATTACAAATTGAGATATAAAACTAATTTCTTTCAAATATATTTCTGTTGGTGGCGGAGAATTTATTCTCTTAGCTTAACACCCTTCTCTGAGACGTACGAGCTCAGAGGTTATGTAGTTGAATGTTATTAGCAATATATTCCCAATTTGGTAATGTGACATGCTGAGTGTTGCTGTGAAATGATCATTGTGTTGATCATTTGTGATAGGATCATTTGTTTGATCGTTTATCTTTTTGATCATTTCTATGATCATTTGTTGACCCAAAGCACGGCTTTTGTGTAAAGCGTGGCTTTGTGGACGAGACTTCGTTGAGCCTCACCCCCCGGAATGGTCAAAACCGGAAAGATGCAGCAAGGTTATGAGGGGTAGCTCCCTTTAGGGCATGTGCATTTCCTTCTGGAAAAGGGTGGTATCATGGTATGGAGCCCAGATACTTACTCATGTTGAAACACTTTATTTATGATTGTGTGATGTTGATTACGAGCGCTCGGTTAAAGGTCCCAAAGGACCGGGGGATGGCATACTCGTGTCAGTTGTTACCAGTTAGGGGTAACCCGGCCTTGTGTTGGCAGAGATCCGGTTTTGTTCTCGGGGACGTCCTTCCAGAGGCGTTCTCATGTGGCAATGGGATGTTCCTTGGCCTGACCATTCGTTGGAAATCCAAAGAAACAATACGATCCTTGTACGATTTTAGTTGTATAACCTGCTATGGAATGTGGCGGTAACCTGCTATTGAACATGGTAGCTATAGTAGGCATAAGTGCGGAATGCCTATGCTGGCTAAGATTTATATCTTTATTTTCAAAATGATTTTCCCTACACTATGCACTAGTAATAATATCAAATGTTCTTTTAAATACGTATCAAGCATCTTTGACTATCATAAGGAGAAATCTCCTTCGATTCTGCGTTTGCATTGTGTGTGTGTGCGGGAGGCCTTATGTTAGTCTCATTTTTAAAAGCATTGCGAATTGACTCTAAAACTATTCCTCTACTTTGATTTTAAAGATAAATAAACTGTTTTGAGTTCTCACACCAGTCACATGACTGACTCGGAGTTTATTGTTTTCCTTCCTAAACTCTGGGTGCCCACCAATTTCCACACGAGCAGTCAAGAGTTAAGGTTTATCAGGATATTCTGGAATTCAGGAGTTGCTGGAGGCAAGCTGGATGGCATGGCGTATTACTTGTATATAGTATTTCTTTCCCGCTGTTGTTGTTGTTTGTTGTTGTACACTCTGATGATATGACGTAATGAAATGTAATGTAATAACTGATATAGTTCTTTTTTTAAAGATTATTCATTTATTATTATATGTTGTTCTGCTGCGATTGTGAGATTCTGTTATTGTTCTGCTGTTTTCTTTCCGTTCTATTTTCTTTTCTCTATATTTTCTATCTTTTTTTCTCTCTTCTTCTACCTTTTTCTTTTTCTTAAGCAATGAGAATTCGTATTTCTGTTCATCTTGAGTTAATCTATGGAGATTAGTGTATATTCAAGAGTACGGATTTGCGGGTCTTCACAGGTGGTATCAGAGCATATGGTTAAGCGACAACCATGGCTCTGTTGGGTATTACTCATTAGAGATAGAGTCAGTAGTGCTCTAGAATGAGTTTGAGTGTAATAATAGCTATGAGAGCGAATTTGTTAGTGAATATATAAAATTGTTTTATATTGTGATGATTGGTTTATTGAGTGGCATATGAACCTTCATCAGCACGGTCTCGACAACTATGCCGAAGGGGTTTATAAACATTTGAATTGAACAATTCGACACAGTATTGTTTTAAATTGGGTAAATGAAATAATTTTACCTTGATTATATTTTATATATAAAGGAATAATTTTTTTAGAATTATTAAAGTGTATATAAGTTGATTGTTTAGTTGTTTGAATAATCTAAGTAAAAGAATACTTGTATAAGCAAGTGAATTATAAGAATTATAAGAATTGAATTATAATTAAAGTGATTTACAGTTGTAAAATAAACTTATATATATAAAAAGTGAAACTATATGAATATATTTATGAATATGAGTTGTAAGTAAAAAATGAATTTAAAGTAAAATGGAATATTACTTAAATGATGTTGAATGAAGTTGATATTGGTACCGAAGTAAATTAATAAAGATAAGTGATAGATATGAACTTGAGTTATGTAATGAAATTCAACTTTTGTAATTGAATTGAATTAATGAATTGAATGTAAATCAATTGAATGTGAATTAAGTTGATATGAAATAATGAATGTAAGTGTTAATTCATTAAAATTTAATGTTATTGGAAGTTGAATAATTGAATGAAAATCAATTTATTAAACCAATTGAAAGTGATGGTGTTAAACCAAATTGAATGAATATAAGCAAAGGAATTTGGTTGTAATTAATATACATTGGTTGTTATATGATTGTTAGTTGATTGTATATAATTCATTAAGTGTTAATGAAATTGAATTAGCAAAATTGAAAGCTAAAGTAATTAAAATCCAATTGGAAGTTAAGTGAATCTTAAATGGAATTGAATTTGATTTGGAAGTAAACCAACTTGAATATGAATTAGTGAATATAAACTAATTGAAAATGAATGTTAGTAAAAACATCCACTGTTAATGAATCAAATGTGATTAAATTGAAAACCAATTCATTAATATTAATAAGAATATGAATGAATATTTATTAGTTGGTTGATGTTTGCATTTGTCGTTTTGTTGCATTTGCTATGTTGACATGTATAGTTATTATGTTGCTATATGTTGTATATCGATACTATAGTCTATATGCATGTTCTCATGTTGTTTGTTGAGTGTTTAGTAGGTGCGGATCGCGTTTGCTTCGCATTTGGAGCTCGCTTTCACGCTATATTAGCCGTATATGCTCGCTAATAAAATATAAGGTACATATCTCGGATTAAATATCGTACTTTTACATTTTTTTCCCTACGGGATGCCTCATTACTTGATGAGATGTATATTTGTGATATATATACTGTCATCTTTTTTTGGATCGAGCCGCGGAAAGGAGACTATGGCGAATTTTTCCGAAAATTTAAGGCGTTAGAAAAATTTGAGAAAAATGGGAAAATTTTGAAAACTTAAACTTTGATTTGGAGTTGAAAGTTAAACAATAGTAGTTGTTTTTGAAAAGATAACTAAGTATGATTTGAAAACTCAGTAAAGTTTTGTAAGAAGTTTAACTATGGATTTTGGGAAAATTAATAGATTCTGTAACTTTTCTTACTTGATAATTTCGAGGACGAAATTCTTTTAAGGGGAAGTATGTAACGACCCAGAATTTTAATTTAATTAAAATTTGAATATTTAATTAATTTTAAATATTAATAAGTGAAATTTAAAAGTCGAATAAATTTTATTTCGAATAATTGGATTTAATTGGATAATTAAATCGATAATTTAATATGTTAAAATACAGAAATAATTGAAAATTTAGTTAAATATGATTAAAAATGATTTGTAAAATTTTATTATATCATACTGGAGTTAGAACAATATTTTAGAACTTTTAAAATCGAATTTAGAATTAATCTGTGAAAATTGAATATTTTAATATTTAATCGACTAGTGAAATTAGCCAATTTTTGAACAGTCTCAGAATTGGACGAAACTAGTTCCATTGGATCCGTAATAGTTTGTTATTATCGGATTTCAAATTTCGTAGCAAACGGAGTTTTCGTTTGACCGTGGCAGCTCGAAACGCGTCGAAATTATTTTAATATTAAATTGGCGAGTTAAAATAGCCATTTTTCAAAAAGTCTCGGATTTCGACGAAACCAGTTTCATCAGATCCGTAATGAGATATTATTGTATGGTTTCAAATTTCGTGTCAATCGGATTTACCGTTTGTCCGATGCAAGCTAAAACGTCTAGAAAATCGTTTAAATCGGTTTAATTTAAATTGAACGTTTATTGCCATAACTTGCACAGATGACCGAATTAGCTTTCGAAACCTATTCCATTGTGTCCGGAACGCGGGATAAATCCTAGAAACGCCGGTCACCGCACGTAAATCGGAGTTTGGAAATTCCGGAATGAATAGTGTCGTTCAAACTTCTATAAATAGACCATCCTCTCTTCACAAATAAAAAAAATATATTAGGTTTTAAAAACCCTAGCCGCCAGTAGCTTCATTCAATGGCCGAAATTTACAGTTCTTTTCCCCTCATTTTCTTCAAATCCGTTCATTAATTCAAGAAACTTTCTAAATGAAAGTTGTAGAGATTCGTGAGAGCTTTAGATCCATACGGATATGATCGTGTTTGGAGAGCCATAGGAAGAGAAAAGAGGGGCCGATGGCTGCGTGTTGCACACGCAAATCAAGGAGAAAGGGGGGCCGAGCTTCTCATGCTCGCAGCCGAAGGTAGCGGGGGTGATGTGCTTCGAGATGGCGGTGGTATGATGGAGTTTAGTCGAGTGTGGTGGCCGAACTATAAACCCTAGTTTGTGCAAAATGGGTTCGTGCGCGTCATGATACCTGTAGATGGAGTCGCGTGTGTTGGGAAGAAAGAGGGAGCGGCTAGATTTGCAGGTGTAGGAGATCCAAGGGCTGTAATGAGTGAAGGTTAAAAATTAAAAGAAATTATTTTGTATATTAAAATATAAATTCGTGTAAACTTGTAAAATCTATATCTTTTTCATACGAGGTCGAAAACGCGCGAAACCAGTTGCGTTGGAATCATATGGAAGAGCACTACGGTATGGAATTGGATTGGAGTCATTTGGAGTTAGTGAGAATTTCGGGTAAAATTAAACGTCCGTTTAATTTTATTCGAAATAAATTGCTAAAACGAAATTGAAATCAAGGTGAGAACTTCTCACTCAATCGAATCAGTTTCGATTTTAATTTTAAATAGTTATATTTAAAATATTTGAAAGCATGTTTGAATGATGATTGTTGTCTATTGATTGTTAAAATAGACATTATGCGACATTAGTAAGGGGATGCTATTTATTAAAAACATATACCGCGAATATTTCATAAACATTGAAATTGGTACTATATATAATAGCAATATATATATATATATATTGGCATATGTATATATTGCAGTTGTTGATTTCCCGCATTGTATAATGGATGAGACCCTATTGCGCCGTCTATTAAGCGGATAATATTTTAAATCCCACATACCGCGATAATTCCGTACTGGAGCGGAATTGGTATTGTGCTAATGTTTGTGGATGCAGGAAAACAGGTTGGAGGGATCCAACTGGATTCCTCAACAGTATTTATTTGATTTCAGATATTTTGATATTTGATGGATTATCATATCGATATATGATGTCGTTGTTGTCGTGATTGACTATTTGGTGTGTGGCATCATTGGGCCAAATTTTGGAATTTTAAAAGGTTTTCAAAGTGATTTTTGAAGAGTATACGTTTATAAAATATTTTTGGAATTGATCCATTTTAAATAAATAACGACACAATTTTTAATGTTATAAAAATTATGATTTCTGAGAAATTTAGTTTAAAGTTGATTTTTGAAAATATGGGGTTAATGATTTTATAAAATAGTTTAAATTGGGATTTTTGGATTTATTGTAAAAAGTTTAAATATAGGATTTATAGAATTTGATCATTTTATAAATCAAAATGGTGAAATTATATAGAAGATTAAAGATGTTTTAAATAATAGTATGAATTGATTTATATAAAAGATTTATAGATAGATATTTATAAATTAAAAATATTTGAATTATAAAACGAGTTTTTATAAGTGTTAGAATGAATTATAAATGAATTAAATTTATAGAATTATAACGGTGAAGTTATAAATGGAATTTTATAAGTAGTAGGTTTATAAAATTGGTAAAGTTATTTGAAGAATAGATATGGGTAAATTAATGAATCTTATAAGTTATAAGATTTATAATTATGAAGTTCAAAGGAACGATCTTGTAAACAAATAAATTATAAGTGTTTAACTTATAATGTGAACTTTTGGTTTATAATTGAGTTATAAATCGAATAGGTTAATAAAGGAGATTTATAAAGGAAGTAGTTATAAAACAAATAGAAATAGAATTTATAAACGTTGTTTTATAAATTCGCAAACGACTTATTTTGATAAGTAAATTGTATAACTTATTAATGGAATTATATTCACGTTTTAGACAGCGAATAATCTTTTAAAATAAAATGAATAGAAATGATGAAGTTGGTTAACGAAGTATATTCACGTTTTGAATAGTGAATAATATGTTAAAGAAAATGTTTAGGATGTGATATTTTAAAAAGAATTAAAACGATCTAACGATGTTTTAAATTGTATTGAGATTCGAAAGCATAGATTTCAACATTCACTATTGAAATAGACGTTTTCGAGAAATAGAAGGAAATGGTGGACTATAACACTGTTGTTATAGTAAATGATTTTTGAAAGAAAATGTTTGATTTAGTATTGGGATTTATATATCTATCTTAAATTCGAATCCCTACAATAGTAATATTGGGACGTCGTAACGATGTTTTACGCAACATTCGTTTTGGCCCAAATAAATATGTTTAAGAGAATGATTTCCTTAAATAATAAAATATATACTTAATTTCGATTTAAGTATATTGAATATTTTCCAAGTATAGAAAATAAAAAGACTTGAGAATTACTTAATAAGTAAGTATGGAAATGTTTTTCCAATGTGAAATGAAAAGACTAGAGAATTTATCTTTTTGAAGATAAATTGAAATGAATAATTGAAATCGTATATGCATGGATATTTTGGAATATAAATTCACTATGGAATTTATAAAGGGAAGTGGAATTTGTTTAAAAATAAATATTGATTTATTTTTGAAGTGTGAAAATTATATATCTTGTAAATATATTTTTGGGAAATAAATAATTTGGAAATTTTTTTGGAATTTGGTAATGTTGTGCATATCCATTGATAGTTCAATAACCGACTATCAATATTTACCATTGAAAGGTATTTGTTGTGATTTGCTTGAGTTTGAATGCACACTTATTTTTAAATTATTGCGCTCGTTATTCGGATTACCCATTCCGAATAGTGATACGACGTAATGGATAGCATTGATGACCGGTGTTGAAGACCGGATATTTTTGAAAGCGAAAGGACAACTCGTCGATTGTCTTTGCACCGAGTAGCTGCGGTATAGAGACTCCCTATGTGATGGAAAGTCCGGACGTGATTAGAGATTATCCGGATTGCAAGGACTTCTTTGTAATTGCCTTCGGTTCTGTTCGAGCCCGGAACAGACTTGTATGGATAGTATGTCTGACATTACAAATTGAGATACAAAGCTGATTTCTTTCAAATATATTTCTGTTGGTGGCGGAGAATTTATTCGCTTAGCTTAACACCCTTCTTTGAGACGTACGAGCTCAGAGGTTATGTAGTTGAATGTTATTAGCAATATATTCCCAATTTGGTAATGTGACATGCTGAGTGTTGCTGTGAAATGATCATTGTGTTGATCATTTTTGATAGGATCATTTGTTTGACCGTTTATCTTTGTGATCATTTCTATGATCATTTGTTGACCAAAAGCACGGCTTTTGTGTAAAGCGTGGCTTTGAGGACGAGACTTCGTCGAGCCTCACACCCCGAAATGGTCAAAACAGGAAAGATGCGGCAAGTTTATGAGGGGTAGCTCCCTTTAGGGTATGTGCATTTCCTTCTGGAAAAGGGTAGTATCATGGTATGGAGCCCAGATACTTACTCATGTTGAAACACTTTATTTATGATTGTGTGATGTTGATTACGAGCGCTCGGTTAAAGGTCCCAAAGGACCGGGGGATGGCATACTCGTGTCAGTTGTTACCCAGTTAGGGGTAAGCCGGCTTTGTGTTGGCAGAGATCTGGTTTGGTTCTCGGGGACGTCCTTCCAGAGGCGTTCTCATGTGGCAATGGGAAGTTCCTTGGCCTGACCATTCGTTGGAAATCCAAAGAAACAATACGATCCTTGTTGTATAACCTGCTATGGAATGTGGCGGTAACCTGCTATTGAACATGGTAGCTATAGTAGGCATAAGTGCGGAATGCCTATGCTGGCTAAGATTTATATCTTTATTTTCGAAATGATTTTCCCTACACTATGCACTAGTAATAATATCAAATGTTCTTTTAAATACGTATCAAGCATCTTTGACTATCATAAGGAGAAATCTCCTCCGATTCTGCGTTTGCATTGTGTGTGTGTGCGGGAGGCATTATGGTAGTCTCATTTTTAAAAGCATTGCGAATGGACTCTAAAAATATTCCTCTACTTTGATTTTAAAGATAAATAAACTGTTTTGAGTTCTCACACCAATCACATGGCTGACTCGGAGTTTATTGTTTTCCTTCCTAAACTCTGGGTGCCCACCAATTTCCACACGGGCAGTCAGGAGTTAAGGTTTATCAGGATATTCTGGAATTCAGGAGTTGCTGGAGGCAAGCTGGATGGCATGGCGTATTACTTGTATATAGTAGTTCTTTCCCGCTGTTGTTGTTGTTTGTTGTTGTACACTCTGATGATATGATGTAATGAAATGTAATGTAATAACTGATATAGTTCTTTGTTTAAAGATTATTCATTTATTATTATATGTTGTTCTGCTGGGATTGTGAGATCCTGTTATTATTCTTCTGTTTTCTTTCCGTTCTATTTTCTTTTCTCTCTATTTTCTATCTTTTTTTCTCTCTTCTTATACCTTTTTCTTTTTCTTAAACAATGAGAATTCGTATTTCTGTTCATCTTGAGTTAATCTATGGAGATTAGTGTATATTCAAGGAGTACGGATTTGCGGGTCTTCACAGGGATATTCGATGTCAAGTTTTGATGGTCAAAAAGGCTGGTCGTTACATCATATACGTACATAACATCACACAAAAGCAACCATGTGCATGTACAGTAAAAAAGTATACCCTGCACTAATCATTCAGTTATGAACCATGTCCTATATGAACTCAAGTTAAGTATACTTTATATTTATAATCAATCGTGAACCATGTCAAGCAATCATTTCTCATCCATTCAATCATTACCCAATCTCTTGTTTTAGGCTTTCATCATTGAGTTATCATTAACTTATTTTGTGATCACCTCCCTAGGCCTATCTATCACTAAATCATCTTTTCTCGAACAATGTCATCTGATGAAATGACCACTCATTCCACCAATGGGAGCCACCCTGACTGTCCTAAGAGGTTGAATGTAAGCATCTTGAATATATTCTGACAAGCGTCCTTACTAAGCGTGAATAACCCTCTTAGTCCCTGAACCACTATCATTTACATTCTGATTTATTCATTTTAGTTGTAACACCACGCTGATGTTTTGGCTTCCTGCCTTAACTCCTCTTTAGAGTTTATAAATCTATTAAGATTAAACATTATCGTGACACCCTGCCATATACCGTAGGACTTTAGACTAATAATCAAGGCACCCTACATATTTATTCAATTTGGTTACGATTCATTTCCAATGTAAATATTACAATTCAATTATATATACTAGACTATGATTAATATATTCATCACGTTAAACTATATTCGTTTTAATTTTATTGTCAAAATGATAGCCTAGGGTCTTTCACTATATCCAATTCATGTAAATCATCAATTAGAATCATCAAATTAGTTTTTAATTCATATTTCAATTACTAAATAAATCTATAAAGGAAATTTAACTCATATATAACAACTTAACCATTTTATAGATAATCTCACTCACTTAATTCGCTGCTTTGATAGATTTTTTTTTACGGAACTTCCAAATTTCTTCTTTTATTTTAACTTGATTTAGCACCCATCTCCTTCTATTTGATTTTCTAAGGTTTGGATTTGATTCCCTACTCTTTTCTATTTGTTTTGCAATTTTATTTAGATGTTTTGTTTTAGAATCGAAGAAAAAGAAAAAGAACAAGTTATGCATTGTAGTTGAGTGTTGGTTATAGAATGAGGAGGATTGAAGAATGGGGTGAATTAAGGTCACAACCTTCTTTATACATGCACAAATCCAAAAATTCTGCCTCGGCCCACTTGGGCTAACCTATTTTGCCTCAAAACGCATGATACGATAAAAAATCCTTATCTTCTTTATTTGGTGTCCATTTTTGATATTTTTATATCAGTTTGGGTTAGAAAAATCCACTTGATGCAATGGACAATCCAGATTTATCAAATTCCTTCATTTGTAAAAATTCAGTTTTTCAGTTTTATGTAAAATTACCAAAATATCTTTTTAATTAATTATTTGCGTTTATTAAAAATCTGGGATGTTATAGTTATTATCGGAAAAGCAAACCTCATCCATTCACATGGTGTCATTAGCTCTTTGAAAGAGGCTATACAAAGATGAGGTAGGCTATTTTTGTAATTCCTTCCACATTGGACGGTGCCTCTTCCCAGAACATAGAGAGACCCCAAACTATTCTTGTCTACTTCTCTTGCACGGGCTAACGTTTTATTGAAGCGACTGACATAGGAGCAGAGTGACTCATTCAACCTTGTCTTAGGTTGCATAACTCGTTTGCCATCATAATTATGGTTCATGAGGTGAAGAAGCGAGTCTTGAAATTCGTACATAACTGGGGCCAGGAGTGAATATTTCCCGCTTGAAGATGTAAAAATCAACGTGAGGCTGGCCTGGTCAAAGTGGATGGAAATAGAAGGTACTTTAGATTACTGATGAGCCGACCGAATTGGGTGATGGAATTGAAACCTTTGATTGGTCAGATGGGTTAGTACTTCCATTGTGTTTTTCGACGGAAGGTGGAAATTGCCTCCAGTGAATGTATGCGTTGAAAATATCATTGGTGAAGGATTCTCCGTTCTCATCATCAAACAAACCCTCATCGTTAGTGTTCCATGTCTTGATCCTCTTCTGTCTTAGAGATGCCATTTCTTCTCGAAGGCCCACTCTGCATGATGCAAGCGACATTGACCTCTTACCGTGGAAGGACTCCTATGTCTCATGGGTGAAGGAGATTGATGGCGCTTATATGGCGATGGGGAACAATAATGACGAACATGGGTAAGTGACATGTTCATATTGATAAAGGGCAACCTAGAATGCTGATCCCGCCTTTCACGGGATCTGGGCCTACTGACCTCCCTTTAGGGTCGAGGGTGGACTGAAAGCTCTATACGCTCATGGTTTTTGTCTTTTCCGTCGCCGCTTAGACGGTCGAAGCATAGTCATGCCCTTATATTTGTTGCCTAAGGCGGTTAAATGTAGAGTGTCTTTCTATGGAGAGGGAGCGATAGGTTGGCTGCTCCTTAGTGTAATGTTGGTTCAATTATAGGAACATCATAAGCAATGTATTACTCATGCATGATATGTTGATCTCTGTTATGGGCGAGAGTGACCCCAACAAGGGTTTCCAGCACAACCCTCCTTTGGGCATCGTGCATTTGCTAAATGCGCTGGGGATAATGGGCTGGATGGGAGTTCCGTCCATCGTTGTTGGGACCACCCGATTGTAGTTGACAGCGTGTTGATCGTCCACTGTGGCCCTAAGTTCATTCAAATCGCGGGCAATCTACCCAATGCTAGTCAAGCCATTGATCAAGCCAAACCACATGTCATTGCTCAAGCCCGAAATGGGACTTATAGCATGGACTTTAACGCCGTTTGTGTCAAGATCCTTTGAGTTATTGGCCTTATTGTCACCATTATTTTGCAGTCTGTTTTTTGACTATAGTAGTTTGAAGAGAAGAAAAGTGATGAATGTTCAGAGCATTGAGGGGAATCCCTCATTCCAGTGTTAAAATATTGACTAAAAATTTAATCAACCAAGGAAAATGTGATTGTGAGTTCATATTAGTAAATGTTACTTATTAATACCGTATTTAAAATGGAAAAAAGTGAGAGAAAATGAACAATAAGTAAAGAAAGACACAAGGTTTAGAGTGGCTTGATAAAAAATGATCTATGTCCACTGTGGTGGTAATTTCTACTGCTTTAGTGTTTTGATTACAATTGTTTGTTTACAAGAGATAATAATATATGCAATAAAATGAAAGTTTCATCTTTGTACAAGTGCATTCAATTTTGTATTTATAATAGCCAAAATCTGGTTCGGACAGCTCAAATATGTATATCTATTTCTATGAAACCTTACTGTCGTCAATGGCACTGAATGGTTCAAATGCAGGGAAACTAGGATGTTAGCTAGGTCGAATGTACTGGATGATAGCCGGTTGGCGAATCATAGCAAATCATGTCGTTGTCAAATAGGACGACATGAGAATAAGGAGTTGTTGAACAGTGATGCCGCCACCATGTGGATACTGAAGGATGAGAAGTGGTTACTGCGTAGTGTCGCTTTGTTAGCATATGCCAAGGATTTCGATGGAACAATGTTGGGTCATTTCTTTCTAAAGGGGTGGCTATACATGTTTGACAGAAGCCTGCCGAGCTAAGACAAAACAAGAAGTACGAGGCATGCGCCCTCGAATAGGTTGCGGGGTGGAGTAGACTTAGGGGCTCAAAAAGGAGAGTGGGAGAGCGTTCTTCATTATGCGGACATGTACTCTTAGATGTGCAGCTGTCCTACTAAGGGCACTAGCTGGTTTGGCCGTTGTTCAAAGCTGTTAGTCGCTGAATTTCATGGTCTTTTATAGGCTGCATAGGTATTTGCAAGGATGATGGGGTGGGCAAAGTGATGCCGAGGCAATACGAGGTGAGGCAAGCGCATTAAGAGTCCAGCGAGCCGATCTGTCTCTCTTTGCAAGAATATCAAGAAACACCATGGATCGATACCAATCAATAGATTTGCATATTTCATCTTTATTTCTTTCATTAATTCATTGCGACTTTATGGTTTAGCTTTCTTTCATGCCTCAAAGCCAAAGTTCTACAGCTTTTCATTGAGAACTTTAAAACTTGATGGATTGGCACTGATCGATGTACTTAGTTAAAATTCTTTCGTTTTCCTTTGCAATGGTAAAGGCATTATCACTTGTCATTATTATAATAAGAAAGATCACATACGCAGCAAATGTTATGCTTATAAAAGAGATCAGAAAAAGACTATGTATGGTGATACTAGTAGTGATGCACATGCAGGTTTTGCTGAAGGTACCGATAGTGATGTTTCTTGTGATGTCTTCTTTAGTGAAAATAAGCCTTGGAAGATGGATTCGGGAGCCAGTTTTCATATTTGTAGAGATGTAAATTGTTTTTCTTCTTATGAGAAGAGTGTCGACATGATTAGGACAGCCAATGGAGAATAGCTACCGAATTGTGATATTTGATGTATTCGATTTCGTATGCATGATGGTATGGTTAGAGAAGTCTCTAGAGTGAGACATATACCCACTTATTCGCATAATCTTATTTCTCTTGGTCAGTTGGATTATCGCGCTTGCACTTATGAGACCCAATGTGGAGTTTTGAGAGTGAAGAAAGGTGGCCGTGTGAGGATGAGAGGAGTATTGGAAGAAGGAAACCTTTATAGCTTGGTTGGTTCTGTAGACGACAATGGAAAGCAAGTGACGGTTGAAGGACCTAGTTCACAGCAAGATGGAGAGGTTAATGTGATCGCTGCTTATGATTCTAGCATGAGGATCATATTTTAGACATGGGTCTTCATGTTGATGATGCTCGAGTGATCAGGTAATGGGCTCAGATCGAGTGATAGACGGGTGTCGAATTGCGAAATCCACAAAGACAAGACAGAGATCTTTGTGGTAGTACAAACGTTTTCAAGACCGGATTTGTGTGGTGCACCTCATGTGGGAGACGCATCACTTGCAGACGGTGGTTGAAGTTTGTAATTTAGTGTGGTTGAGATATGGAGATTTATGATAGATGTAGGTATGACATGCTGATATGTTGGAGATATGTGATTTAGTATCAACATGGAATGTTAAATTTTGATGATACAAAATCACAAATAGAGGGAAATAAATATGCAAAATAAAGAAAGATAAAATTTTCTTTCCTCAATTAATAGACATATTTGAGTATGTTTATTTCTTTCTCTAATTGGCTAATCAAATTATATTTTGTCATCTAATGTTAACTTGGGCATTAAGTAACTGATTATATAAATAGAGACTAGAAGATAGTGTAAAAGTGTGGTGAAAAATCTATTTGTTAATTTTCTTTTCTTCATCTTTGTTCTTTTTCTCCAACAATTTTAGCCATATAGATATTTGTCCCCTTTCTCAATTTGAATATTGATTTAATGGTATTTTGTTTACTTTAGCTTTGTTCTATTAACTGTAAACAAAATTTTGGTGGATAAATAAAGTGTGTGGTTGAGTGGAATAT
This sequence comes from Allium cepa, assembly GCA_030765085.1. Classification (NCBI taxonomy): domain Eukaryota; kingdom Viridiplantae; phylum Streptophyta; class Magnoliopsida; order Asparagales; family Amaryllidaceae; genus Allium; species Allium cepa. Next base: position 569,226,163 of record CM060937.1, on the reverse strand, counting down.
TTTGTGTTATTGCGTTTTGATTTCAATAACATCTTGTTTTCAATCCAAATTATTTCTTTGTGATTTGGGTGACTAAGGTCCGTTGATAAAAGCTTCCGTAAAGCGCTACTATTTTCATAACATATAGTTGATATAGGTTATTGTTTGATATGTAATATGTATTTTGCTGGAGTTTTTTTGCCCAGAATTCCGTTATAAATGTTATTTTGTTGTAAGATAATATACTTAAAGTAGGAACTTACGATGCACCATGTAATCCAACAAGTTTTTCCCGTACTTTACATCAAAATATTGAAGCTAATCTATCTAAATGCCATTGGATGGTATAGCTATATTGAGCGAAGTGTGTAAAATAAATTGTTGTTCAATGTGATTTTTAATTTGTTTGAATTTAGAAAGAAAAAAATTACAAAAACAACCTTGCCAAGGATCAAACCCATAATCTTTGATTTTGTAGACCAACACCTATCCTTGAACCACAATGTCACTTATCTTAATGCTTAAATCATAAAGTCACATTCATAATATAATATTATATACTACGGTTTAACTGGTAAAAAGAGATAGGATGTTTCGGATTACGACATTGACATGATTCCCATTCTTTAATTATTGTTTTGTTTCCTATGTGTTATAAATATTTTTCTAGGTTTTTTATTAAAATTTCTATTATAGAGTGGACTTGGCGAATAGATTAAATATTTGAAGCTGGAAATAATGATTAAGGATGTCAATGTGTATTTGAAATATTTGAAATCCATTCACATTTGTATTTGAAAAATCAATAAATATCGAAAATCTAAAGGAATGAGTACACATGTGGATATGTCCAATTTATTTTACTTATGCTTTTAGATTTCTGTTTATGAGCGGATGGACAAAAAATTGCTATCCATTTGATATCTGCGACTGTGACTACGAAGATATGTTATGCTAAAATGGTTAATATGAATATGAATATGACACAATATGTATCTATATCTTACCCAACCGTTACAAGGCCTAGTTATGATGCTCTAATTAGGCCAACAATTATCTTCATGATATAAATCAAAATATTAAGGTTATCCTTTTGAATGTCATTGCCGACCCCACGTGTTTGAAAATAATAGCTTAGTTGTTGTTGTTGTCGTCGTTGTTGTATCCTTTTGAATGTCATTGTTAGGTTATAGTTATCTTGGGCTAGGTGGGTAAAACAAATTGCTAATCAGCATGATTTTGAATTTATCAGTATAGCTATTTACAAGGCGCAATGCAAGGAGGTACAATTTTTTCTTTAGACTTGACGTATGTTGTGTGCCTTTTTAAATAAATACACATGTACTAATTTTTTTTAATATACTCATTATACATCACAATTAGTTCAACTTGATTGATAAAGTTTATGTTTCTTTTACCAAATGATATTCAACAAAGATTTTTTATCATTTCGCAAAATTATCAAGTATAGTGCTATATGAATAGAGTGCAAAATTCAGTTTAGAATTTCAACCTGAGTTTGAATTTATTGTAGTTATTTATGGGGATTGCAACCTTGACGAACTACACATGCTTTTTTGATCAGTACACTTATTGAATTATTTTGTATAATTATTATACATCATCATTAGTTCAACAAGACTAGCATACTTTATATTATTTTACTGAAAGATATGTAACAAAGTTTCTTTGTGATTTCATAAAAAATCTTCTTATTTGAAAATTCTATTTTTTAAATAAATTCTATTACATTGAAAAATATCTAAAGTAAAATTTGAAAATAATCATAAAGAATCTTTGAAGAAAATATGTTTTCTCAGAAAACGTCAAAACCTTCAAAAAAAGATTATTTTTTATGAAGTGTCAAATGTTTGCAAAAAATATCAATATTTTTTTACTCCACCTTCCCTTGAATCTCGCAAACTATTTGCTTAATATATTTTTAAACAATTAAATATGGATAAAGTTGAGATATTATAGTTTAATAAAAAAGACTCGGTTTTTATGTTTTTTTATACTCAAATATTTCGAAAAATATTATTTCCAAGAAAGTTGAATATTTAGAACCGATTCAACTTTTAGAAAATAATAATTAAATATAAAATAATTTTTCTTTGAACTCAAATGTCGTAGAAAGTTTCAAGCCATTTTAAAAATTATATTTAAGTTTTCCATTTTTTTTTAATTTCTAAGGGAGTTTGTAATGTCTTGGAAGACATTGAAGAAATTTTAAAGGGATTAAAAATCCAATTAAAATACAAAGATAATTTAAAAGGTTAAAGTAACTCAAAGTGTTGGCAATTATCTAAAACATGTTATTCAGTAACAATAAATTTTCTAATCTTAAACTTTGAAATTAATAAAGTAAAAAAGAAATATCATTATATATAATACTACTAATATCTGCTTAACATGTACTAATTCTTCAAAACTTTTCGTGGTTAGGATAAATTAAAATAATGAAAAAAACAAAATTAATACGACTGTTAAATTATCGTTGCCAATGGTTTTGATAATTTTTTACCGCTACATTTATCGTTAGCTATGGTAAATTTACTGTTACCATACCGATAGCATAGGTATACCGATATAGAAAAATATTGGTTACCAATTGTTTGATATTGGTGTGGTAATGAGAATTTACCATTATCATAACATCCCTAATTGGAATTGTGGATTCAAATAAGCATGTTATATATAAATATGTTCTCAACTATAATTTTAAATGAGTTTGTGTCAACATGTAAATTGAGAAATGAGAGCGAACCAATCTGAAATGGGATTTAATTTATAATATTTTAAGATTTCTCATAACTATGTGATAGACAGTTGTTTCTGCTAATAGTTCTAGCATGTACTTATTTTAAGATGAGGAAGAGTTTAGTAATAAAAACAATCCTTTTCACTTTTTACAAGTCCACTCCTTTTGTAGTACATGAAGCATTTCAGATTTGCATGCTTCATTTTGTAGTACATGTATCACTTTTGTCAATTTATGGCACGGTTTACTTCGCTTTGTTGGTTTATTGTTTTTGCATGTACAGTGTTATTCTTTAATCACATAGACATCGATTGTAAATGCTTAGAAGCTACACATGGAGCGTTATGTGGAATTACACAAGTAAGCCCAAAGCCTTGGATACTAGTCTATATGCTGAATTTGTGGAATTCGAGGTTGGCTAATGTTCTTAAGTTTTCGGTTCATGAATGACTATTGGATCTTTCCTGTATAAATTTTCTTACCTACAAAAATGGGCATGTGTTAGGCCTTTTGTACAACATTAGATCCATGAGACAAATAAAATAATGAATCAGAATTGTGAATGCCGATTTAGTACTTTGATGCAGTTGATTTACTATAATACCTATATGTTATATTATACAAGTTTTGTTTCTTTGGCTTTTGTTAACGGGTTCCTTGCTTATTCTCTCATTGATGTATTTTCCACAAACTTATCTACCTCTGTGTATTCATACGAAGGGATAATGATAGCCTGTTAAAAGTTCAATTTGGCATTGTCATTGTGATTTGTCACTGGGTTGCAACTTAAATATAACGTTTCTGTATACCACAAAGCTAAGAAAACTGGAAAAGTGTATCATCAAAATAACAAATGATTAAATCTTCAAATGTTGATAAAGTTGTATGAATCTTATATCAATAGTTTTTTTAAGTATTTATGAAATGGATGGATGAACTTCTTGCCACCCATGATTCATTAATTTGTAAGTTAATTTGTTAGGTTATTGTTGATTTATTTATGTAATAGTTTTATTTTAAATAGCTTTGGATTGAAAATTTGTAATAGCTCCATTTTAACCAAACTTTTTCAAACCTCGAATAACTTTTTTTTAAATATTAAAAGAGTAACATAACTTAATTTTAATATGTTATTAGATGGTAGATAATATGAAAAAAAAGAAGACGATAGGAAATGGATGAGAAATAGAAACCGATGCTTATAATAGAAGGGTGAAACAACGTCAAGTTGCAATATCTATTGTTAGAATTTTGGCGACATCATATGAAGAATTCAAGTTGTCGGAAGTAGCTTGATAAGGGTGAAAAACGCTTCACAAATCGAAACTAGGAGGAGGAAGATATAGCGAAGAAGGTGGAGTGTTGCTGGAGCAACATGTGACCGACGTATGTCAAGATGTTTCAAAGTGACAGACGTTTGAGCTCAGGGTTTTGTAACCTGAGATTTATGATAGATATCTTCATCTTATGACAAACGTGTGAGAGCAGGAAAACTTGTTTTTCGAATCTTCTTACGGACATCTATAATCTTAGGACATACGTCTAAGCAGACGTGTGCTGTATATCTTGTCTAGGTCGATTGGAATGATTTATGAAGGCTTCAAAGGGCATTTTGGGAATTTTCTAGGTTTTCTACTCTTCTATATAAGATATTTTTAGGATTCAAAGAAAATAGACTAAGGGTTTTATCCACCATTAACCGGGGTTTAACAAAACCTAGTTTTCTTCAATTCTCTTCTCTACAAATCTATTCTATTTGAATATTAATCATTATAATCAATCTTTTGTACTCTTCTCATTGGTAGTAATAAAGCCTCTTCCACAAAGTGGATGTACACTAACAAGACGTTAGTGTAACAACTATAAATCAGTATGTGATTTATTTTATCGCTATTGTTTTATTTCTTTATTGCTTGTTTGGTGATTGTGATTGTTTTTGGATTGAATTGAAATTTGAATTGAGATATTGATTGGTTGTTTTTGTATTTCTTACCACAATCTCGTTTTCCGCTGTGTTTTAGGCTTTTGATTTGAGTGGTCTTGAGTTAGAATTTCTACAACATTTGGTATCAGAGCTTTGGAGTTAGTGGGTGGTTGTAGGAATGTCAGAATCAAGTAATACATCGGGTAGTCCATAAATGGTTAGTTCAAATGGTGTAGCGTTGTATGTACGTGAATCGTATGCAGCTTCGGATCACAATTGGTTATAAACAAGTGGAATGACAATAATGATTTTTAAAAATGGCAATGGAAGATGAAAGCGGTTCTTAGTTGGAATCGAGTGCGCCGGGTGGTGTTTGATACATATTTTCTGCCAACGGACATCTCGGATATTGAGAGAGAGGAAATGGAAGACCGAGCATTCACTATACTTCAACTTGTTATGGGGGAGAATGTTATCTCCGTAGCGGTGAGACTATTACTAAGGGTGTATGAGACAAATTAGAGGAGTTGTATATGAAGAAGTCACTAACTAATTGTTTGATCTTATTGCGAGCATTCTTTACCTATAAGATGGAGGGTACTTTGCTAAAGGCGTACTTGAATCTCTTTGATCATTTGCTAATGAAGAAGGAGGTAGATTTGAATATTGAGGAAGAACAAAAGGCAATGATAGTGTTGTGTTCGTTGCCGGACCGTTATACGAGTTTCTCTAATTTGATCTATAGTCGGGATACTTTGACTCTTGATGCAGTGAGGAGTTGAGTGATCAAATGAAGGAGTTAGGTGATAGAAGTAGTAGTGCTAGTGGTGGTCACAGTTTGTTTGTGGAAAAGGAGAGATATCGGAAGAAAGGGGATCGGGGGCGTTCTAAATCAAGAAAGCCCAAATGGAGAGGAAAATCGAAGGAAAGAAATGAAAAGTGCTTTATTTGTAAGAAACCTGATCATTGGAAGAATGAGTGTCCGGACAAGGAGAAGACAAATAAGGAATTAGCATCTTCATCCATGGTGGTGGAGAGTGGTGAGGGAGACATGGATGTTTTGACGTCCATAGCTTCGGATGATTCGAATGGGTGCTCGATTTGGGGGCATCTTATCATATGACGCCGAATATGAATTGCGACAAAGAAGGAAATTCAATTGTTATGGGTAATGGTGTTATTTTCAAGTCGAAGGGCATTGATTCTATGTAAATTCGGATGTTTGACAGAGTGGTTCATACTCTCGCTAACGTATGCTATATAATGAGACTTCGAAAGTTTATATTTTTTAGGCAGCTGGATTCTTTAAAATGTAAGATCATTATTGAGAGTGATAGCTTGCAGATTTCGAAGAATGTGCTTGTGGTGATAAAGGATGCTAGGACTCGTTGGAGTTTATTTGCTTCAAGGAGTGACTATTGAAGGTGAAACTTATATGGGTGTTAATAGTTCTCGTGGCTTGTATGCGAGTAGGTTATGTCATTTTAGTTTAGGTCATGTCTTGGAGAAGATTTTAGATATTCTTCGAAAGAGGGAGATGATCGATGGAGAGAGTTTCAACAAGTTTGAGCTTTGCGAGGAATATGTCATGGGAAAGAAAACTAAAGTATCATTCGGTGAGGGAAAACTTGATTCGATAAATGTTCATGAATATGTTCACACGGATGTTTGGGACAGACATCGGTAGCTTCTTTGGAAGGAGCTTGCTATTATATTTATTTTATTGGTAACTTCTCTCAGAAAGTATGGGTGTATGTAATGAAGGCCAGGTAAGAGGCATTTGTAAAGTTCAAAGCGTGAAAGGATCTTCTTGAGAATGAGAGTGCTAAGTCTTTGAAGTAACTATGTCTGACAATGGCGAAGAGCATGTTTCCAGAGAGTTCTTGGAGTTTTGCAAGCATCATTGTATTCGGAGGCATTTTACTACACTGGAAGATCCGCAGTCAAATGGTGTTGCAGAAAGGATGAACCATGCTCTACTTGAAAAAATTGGATGCTTGAGATTGACATCGGTTTTGTCTAAGGCATTTTAGGCTGAAGCATTGTCAACCGCATTGCATACTGTTAACCAAATTTCATGCTCGGCTATTGGTAAAAAAATTCCGAAGGAAGTGTAGAAGGGAAAGAGCATTGGCTTGAGTTATCTTTGTGTGTTTGGTAGATCAATTTATGTGCATGATTCGAGAAATGGTAAGCTTGAGGCTAGAGCTTTCAAGAGGATTTTGCTTGGTTATACGGCGGTATAAAAGGCTATCAGATATGGAATCCGAAAATGAAGAAGGTTGTGAATTCTCGTAATGTTACTTTTGATGAGTCGATTTTGATCAAGGAGAATGAGAGCTCATCATATGTTTCGGATTTGGTTCATGGTGAATCAAAGGAGAAGGAAGTGTTTCCATCTTTCGTCCAAGGTGTAGAGTAGTTGGAGATGCTTGTGAGGAGGAAGCGTTTGATCTTACATCACATAGTCTACAGGCTGCCTCTAGTAGTGTTGGTGATGTGCATGATTCTAGAAGGAATTTGTTCAAGGTGGAGATGAAAGGAGTTTGGATGATATTATTGCTACTTGGGTGGGTCGACGTGCTATAAAGCCGCCCGATAGATATGGTGATTGGAACTATCTTAGCTTTTTGATAATTTGGACTATGTTCTTCATGTAGTCCAAGACGAGCCGAGGGACCTTGATGATGTCATAGATTCGAGTGATAAATTGAATTGGATTTGTGCAATGGAGGAAGAGATGCAGTCGTTGATGAAGAATCAAACTTGAGATTTGGTTCCATTTCTGAAGAAAACTGTGCTATAGGGTGCAAATGGATATACAAGGCGAAGGACGATGAAAGATACAAAGCTAGATTAGTGACTAAAGGATTTGCATAAAGGAAGGGTTCGCATTGGTTGTGAGACATACTTCAATTCGGATATTGCTTATCATAGTTGTTATTCACAACTTGAAGTTGGAGCAACTTGATGCGAAAGCCATCTTCTTGCATGGTGACTTGGATGAAAGCATCTGCATGGAGCAACCAGAAGGTTTTGTTTTAGATGGTAAGTCAAATTTGGTTTGCAAGTTAAAGAAATTACATATGGTTTAAAAAACCACCCAGACGATGGTACAAGAGATTTGATCATTTTATGCTTGAAAATGGTTTTAATAAAAGTATCAAGGGTGCTTGTGTTGTTTCGAGAGGTAGAAAAATGATTATTAGATGTATTTACCCTTTTTTGTGGATTTTGGTTTGTCGAAGGTTTGTGCATCGTTGGCTGCATTTTGGTGTTGGGTGGTCCCTGTTTGGAGGTCGCAACAGCAGCAATGATGAGGGCAAGAGGAGCGGGTTCAGTTTTGATAGAGGACGGAAGGCGTGGGTTTTAGAGTTCGGGCGAGTCGAGTTTGGGTAGAGCAACGCGTTGGCAAAGACTAATTGGAAAATCATTAAGTATTTCTCCGTATCACTAAAATTGTGTACGGCTATGATTGGGTTGCTGCGTTTCACTGTGCACGGTTGATAAGGAGGAAGGAGAAGGTTGTTAATTTGGGTTAAGTAAAGTAATTAGTGTTATTTATTCAATTAATTAAATTGAAATATTATAAATCGAATAACTTTTGCATACGAGGTCGGATTCAAACATCGTTTTTTATGGACTTGTAGTGACGATGGCTACACAATGGAGTTAGTTTGGTGGGATTTGAAGCTTGTTTGAGTTTATTATAAAATCGAAACGCTTCGGTGGAAATTGGAATCAATGTGAGTTTAACTCACACTCAATTGTACTAATCATATCTATGATGCTATAAATTATTGATGATTGCTTAGATGTTAGTTAAATTGTTTGATTGATTATTTGATTGAATTTTCAATTGAAAAATGCATGACATATTAATTTGATTGTTATGAACTCGTATGATTATATATATGTTATCCGTAACCATTGTTTTGCAGGAAAAATTTGTAGAGAGACCTAAGAGGTTTCTCAGCAATAATTATATATTTACATCCTTATGATGTTATATTGATGTTTAATTGAAATAAATCTTGATACTCCATTTAAATTGTTTAAATGTCATCATAGCGATGTTCGCTATACTGTCGATTATCGACTTTCATTCCCAAAACCCCATTTATGTTTTTGAACTCGAACTTATGTTTTCACTAAACAAAATTTTAAAATTTCTTAGTCATTTTTTATTAATGATAATTTGAAGTAATTAATCATTTTAACTAATGATTTTGAAATTAATTAACCAATTTAATTAATGGTGTTTAAAATTGGTTTATCTTTTGATTTAAATGAGATTGAGTTTAATTAATTATTTTAACTAATGATTATTTCAATTTAATTAATTATTTTAATTAACAATATTCGAAATTAATAATAATTTTGATTAATGATATTTAAAAGTAATCAATCATTTTAATTAATAATATTTGATTTTAATAAATCATCCTCATTTCTAATATTTAAATGTAATTAATTATTTTAATTAATGATTTTTGAAATTCATTAATCTGTTTGATGAATGAGATTTGAACTTTAATTAATCATTTTAATAAATGATTGTTTTAAATTTAATTAATAATTTTAACTAAAGATTTTTGAAGTTTAGTTAATCATTTTAATTAGTAATGGTATATAGTTAATCAATCATTTTAACAAATGATGTTTTAATTTATAACTTTAGCTAATGATGTTTGAACTTAATAAATCCGATTAATTAACAATTATTGGAATTTAATTTATTTTAAATTAATGGCATTCAAAAATTATTTAATCATTTTAAGCGATGATGGTTAAGATTAATCTTTCATTCTAATTAATAATTCTTCGGGTTTAATAAACCTTTTTAATTAATGAGATTTAAAGTTAATAAAATGATTTAATAAAAAGTGGTTAAAGTAAATTAACTAATATAATAAAAGTGTTTTAAGTTAATTAACTTATTTAGTGTTTTTAAAGTTAATAAACTTATTTAATAAAGATTTTGAGGTTAATTTACCTATGATATAAAAGTGTTTGGTAATAGTTAACTATTTTATTAGAGATAATGGATTTGTTTATTTAAAAGAGATTACAAATGTGACTGATTATCTTTAGGGATAATTAATATTGTTTTAAATTTAAAGGTATTTATATTGTTTTATTATATTTTGGGATAATAAATATTGTTTTAAAAATAATGGTTTATATATGAGAAAGTCCTTTTAAAAGGAATTATTTATATTAAAGCTAAGTGTATATTGTTTGGGGTTTATAGTAAATAATGTTTTAATGACATTTTTTTACCTTTGTTTAATAAACTTAGTATTATAAAACTTTTCTTTTGAAAGAACCCTTTAAAAGGTATTTCTAAAAGTGTTTTGCCAATATTGTAATATGGAAATCAAGCATAAGTTCAGATTTTAAAAAAGTTCAATTCGATTATGAAAAAGTAATTCCATAAATGATATCACTTATATGGAAAGGATCCAGTCATAGTTTTAACGCTAAACGTTAAGGCTTGGACTTGTTTCTATCTTGAAGGTCAAAAATTCGTCAAGGCAATGCCTAGAGTTAATACTACCTTAACTTGACCGGCTTCATATTCAATTGAGGGATAGCACTTGTTTGGAATTGACGAGTAGTGTTGGATATATGATATTTAATTTCCATATACGATCATTTTAATTATCCGCAATAGTTGATTTATTAATTATCGAATTCAGCTTTCTTCATGGTGTACCGTCACCTTAAAAACTATTTGCTGCTCTGAGCTTTGTTATCCTTTGTTGGTAATGACTAAACCAAAGCACGTGTTTTTGGAGGCCAAGTTATATGGGGTTGCTCGCATTAGGATATTTTCACATCCCATCTAGATTTTAGTGTACCATCACCTTAAAACGGTTAAGATTTGGATCTGAACTATTTGGATTCTCGGTAAGGTTTGGCGGGATCCGGCTTGGAGTTCCCAGAGTTTTCAAGTATATTTCTAGTGGTATACCTCTTTTAAGGGAGATGTACCCTTTTAGTCATTTGTAGGGAATTTTCCTTTCCTTATTTGATTCGAAACTTTGTATCTGTTTTTCTTTAAGTGCAATGGGAAGAGTCAACCTCTCTTCGCAATGTTTAATAATTAGTTTTTATCCATTCTAACAAGTTTGAACCGTTGCCTTATTTTTTCCATTCCATCAACTTTGGATTTTGCTTGGATTATTTTCATTCTTTCAAGTTTGGTTTTTAATACTATTTATGCCCGTTCTTATTTGAATTTTTCTCCTGATGTTTATATATAATCTTGACTTTATGGATGTTATTCTTATGAAGTATAAACCCATTTCGCATTAGCTGTGTGGTTTCATAGAACTTTAATATGTTTTCCATTATTTGAGTTATCTCACGCTGGTATTTCCAGACTGATTCGAGTGTTATTTTACTATAATGCTTAAGTCAGACCAATTATTTTTTTCTTGGTTGACTTTCGTGTTATGGAGATCTTAAAGAGGTGTTGTAGGATCACCTATCGTATTGTTTTATTTTTCATTGTATTATATGAAATCCATATCAACAATTTTAAGGTCAGGATTTTATAACTATTCAACTGATAAGGTTTGTTTTTAACTCTAATGTATTCTGTATTTAGAGTGGCGGCTTTTATTGTCCTCGCTATATTATGTGCTGTCGATTTCACTGTGAGATTCTTTTTTTTTGTTCTATGTTCTTTTCTTTTTATTTACCCTAGTAATCTGTCCTTTTGTCGATTGGATGCTCGACAATTGAACACAGTGGTGATATTCGATGTCAACTTTCGATGGTCAAAAAGGCGGGTCGTAACATCATATATGTAAATAACATCACACAAAAGCAACCATGTACATGTACAATCAAAAAGTATACCCTGCACTTATCATTCAGTTATGAACCATGTCATATATGATGTAACGATCTCAGTTTTGAGTCAAATTTAATTTGCTAATTAATATAAAAAAATTTATTAAATTATGAATTAATTTGATTTTTTCCAAATTAAATAAAACAATTGTTTGTTTATTCATATGTATATACGTATATAAATTGAATATAAATAGAATTTTGGTTTGAAATTCAAGATAAATATCTTATTGATAAATTAGATTTAAAGGAAACCGTATATTTGAAACTAAAATATAATGTATGATTGTTTATTAATGTATGTTTAGAATTAAAATCATTTTCAAGAATGAATAAAAGCTTTAAAAGTGTGTGTGTGTGTGTGTGTGTGTGTGTGTGTGTGTATTCATATCTTTTAAATTAAAATAATATTCATAAAAGGTTTAATGTTATTTCTTTTGAAATTTCACTTGTATTAAAAAGTTTGTATATTTAAATAACATCATTAATAAAAAAAATTGAAACTGATATAAAATTAAAAATATAAAAACATAAGAATATATATATATATATTTGATTTTAACAAATGTTAATATGAATTTAAAAACATATAAATAAATATAGTTTGTATATATAAAAATATAAAAGTAAAAACAAAATACATATGTAAATATTTTCTAAAAAGCTATTTAAATATATTTATTTATTAATGCTTAATTAAAAATCATATTCTTTACAGTTATAAATATATATGTAAGAGGAAATAAATTTATTTAAATTGAAAAAATGATATAAAAAATTTATTTATAATATAATACATATGTTAAGTTATAAAACATAAGAGATAAAGTAGTTCACAAATTATAAAATGAAAAGTTTAAAACACAATTTATAAATTAATTTAAATAAGGACTTAAAGTTAAAATTGCTTGTATTTACAAGTGTAGAAAAATTAATATTATATATTCACAAGTGTAACATGAATTTACAAGTGTAAATAAATTATCATGCAAACATACATATGGCATTATTATTATTTTAATTTTTTTTATGAAATAGATAAAATAGAAATTAAAGTTATATATATCATAAACTTCTTCTTCTCTTATTTGGTTCAAAACTAAAGAAAAGCAAGTGCAAAAACCTGAAAATAAACTCAAAATAAAATCAAAATCAAAACAAAAAAAATTAAAGATCAGATTCAAGATCAAACCTGAAACAAAGCATTCCAGTTCAAGAACAAAATTAAAACATGTTTCAAGCTAAGTCTAAGCAAATTCAAGGATCAAGAAAGTTTCAAGATCATTTCAACAAATCAAAGTACAGATCAGATCAAACTCAGGAAATCTGAAATTACAAATCTGAGACAAATTTCAACTCAACCAAATTTCAATTGAGCAAGCTAACGAGGCAAAGATCAAGCAAGATAACAATACAAAATCAAAGCTTCCAGATATTCAAATTCAAATTACATTTTCAGGCTCAAGTTTTACCCGTTCTTCAATTCCAGGTCCCCTGTCTTTCATTACCAGGTGAGCAAACACACTTATATTTTGCTGTTGTGTTGGATACTTGATGTATGATATAAGAATTGCTTGATTTGTTGCCTGCATGCGGGTATATGGATGTAAATATGTATGTGCATGCAGGCAAAAACATGCCTCTGTTTATCCATGATAGGTTTGATAAATCTGTTCAAAAATTCATACAACCCAAAAGGAATCAATATTAGGCTTTAATATCTATGTAAAATTTGTTTTTTCTTGTAAAATTCAAATTTTAAAAATAGTCTCAAGCATTTATATTAAGCGATTATATTTAAAATAAGAAATCATAGTGAAAATCATGTATATGTCAAAATTTGATCATCATAAATTCGTGTTTGAAGTTCATAACCATATTCGAATTAGAATATGATGAATTTAGATAAAGGTTTCAAAAATTTTAGTTAAGTAAATCATGTGAATTATCGGGTTGAACATAAAATACATTTTTGTCGAACTTCGGCGATCGATATAAAGTTGAGTTTCGAGCTTGATGTCAGAGGAAGTTCATGTGATGGAGTTTACAGGAAAAATGATCGTTGACATTTTTAAATGATCATGGAGATTGATCGATGAGGTTATAGGATTTAAGGGCATATTTTTTGCCAGCGTCGTTCTCGAATTAATTTCATTGTCAATGGTGGATCGGGGTGGATCGGACCCAGGGGAAACAGAGCTTGGGGTTCTAGCGAAGGTGTGTGTTCATCGGCGTTGACTCTGGTAGACTAGATCGATGTGGCGAGGGGGAATTTCATCGGAAGGGTTGGGTTCGAGGAGGAATCAATTATCTCGATCTTGATTTTCAGATGGATTTGTAAAACTGGGTGGACGGGTGAGTCAGGGTGATCATCGATAATGCATTGGCAATGGCGAGGTCGATCAAAGTAGTTTCGATCATCGGTGCATGTGCACGTGAGTGTTCGTGTATCTGGGAAGTTTAGGGATTGGAGAAGAAAGTGTAGTCTCGAGTTTGCTCTCGTGAAAATGGGGTGGTGGCTCAGGTTTGTGACCGAGTCATTCACATGATAACAATTTTTGTTTTTATTCTAAATCATAACAAATTCAAGTTTTAAAACTGAAACAAAATCAAAGAAAAAATATTCGGGGATTTTAGTGTTTGGCTCGAGTGTTTTAGCTTTGGGCCTAGGTACTTATAATGATAATTTTTAAAATTTAAATGAATCAAGTTTTTTTAAGGTTTGTGTAAATAAATAAGTTTTCAAAAGATTATAAATTATATTTTCCAAAATAAGATTATTAATAAAGTTTTATACAAGTTTCCAAAGACTAAATGTTAAAGATAAATTGTTTTAAAATTGTTTTGGTTATAAAATTTTATACTAGGTTAATTCTGTAATTAGTTCCTAAATGTTTTTCAAACAAAGTTTAATAATGTAACTAATTAATAGTTAATTACTTAATGAATAATTTATCAATATGATGGATCATTAATGAAAGTAATTAAAGAATAATTACTTAGTATAGTTAATTAAGGATAAATCACCTAATGAAATTTAAATTAAGTATAATTACTTAATTATTAAAGTACAATTACTTAGAGAAAGTAATCAAGAATAATTACTTAATTAAAGGATTATTACTTAATGTAGTTAATTAAAGTAATTGATTAAAGGATAATTAATTATTTAATAATTAAGGTTAATTACTTGGTAATAAAAGGTTAATTAATTAGTATAATAAATCAAGGTGATAAATAAATGGATAATTTGTTAATGTGATTAATTAAAAGATAATTAATCAATAAGGTTAATTAAATATTTGAGGATAACTAATTTATGTAAGTAATTAAGGGATAATTAATTACTTAAGTATAATTACTTAGTTAAAAGTAATTAATTAATGATTAAAGTTGATTAATCAAGTGACTAAAGGATAATTTCTCAATGTAATTAATTTATGATTTATTAAAATGAGTGATTAGGGATAATCACTTATTGTAATTAATTAAGGATAATTAATTAAATGGTAATTAATTACGGGTTAATTAATTATCGTAATTAATTAAGGATAATTAATTTAAAGGATAATTAAATAATTAAAGGTTAATTATTTAATGATTAAAGGTTGATTTATTTATTAATTAAGGTTAATTAATTAATAAGTAAAGGTTGATTAATTTATTATTAAAGGTTAATTAATAAATAATTAAAGGATAATCAATTAAAATGGTTTATAATCAGTTAATGTTAGTTAACCAGGATTAGCAATTTATTCATAAGTAATTAATCTAATTTGAGTTTATCAGATGATTAATTGATTTTACTTATGGGTGTTTGGATTGTATTGAATGCTTTGAATTGTTTGATATCCCTGATATGTGATGTTCTATGATTTGATTGAGCTATGAACTGCGATTTATTTATCTGTGATGAATTTACATATTTCTTTATCTGTGAATGAAAGATAAGTGTTATAAGATTATACCGCTTATCAATATTGTTGTGCTTGAATTGATGATGATTGTGATATTGTATTGTTGTGTGTAAAACCCTTGAACCACACTGCTAACGTGAAAATCAGACGCCATCACCCCGGTGTAAAATGAAGTTGAGCGAAAGCACCACCCGTGAACACGGGAACTAATGAACAAGTAGAGAAATCACAGAAAAAAGGAGAAAAGACAACAGTTTTTATAGTGGTTCGGCTTATGAGAAGCCTACGTCCACTTTAATTCTCTTTATTACTGAATTTGATTACAACTTTATAACAATCTTCAATTACAACACTCTTTAAACCAGTAGATCAAACTTTGATAGAGAATAATCTTTCGAATTCATGTTGAATGATGTAGATTTCCTCTTGAAGATCGTCGTAGTGTCATTGGTGTTTGGAGTACTTGAAGTGTTGAGTGAGTCGAGAATTCTGCAGAGTATTGGCGCTTGAAATGGTCGGCCCAAAAGTCCCCTGAAAGTTGGAGCTAATGCTGTATTTATAGAGAAATCTGGACAGGAATTTTTGCCTAAGTTATAAGTCGCGACCGACTTAAGGAAAGTCGTAAGTCGCGCCCGACTTAAGGATCATGAGTTAGCAGGCAGCGGCATAAGCGAAGCGGTATTAAGTTTGTCTTCGTTCATCTGGATGCAAGTCTTAACTCGTTTGCGAGTTAAGAAGTCACGGTTTAAAATGAGGCAGCACTAAATTTGAGCTCTGTAGTTTTTAGGTCGTGAACGACTTACCATAAGTCGTAAGTCGGTCACGGCTTAAATGCAGTTGCTTCCACTTATTCCTATCTTGAGTCACTAGGTCGTCCTGTCTTTAAGTCTTTAAGTCGCAACTTCTTAAGTCGTGACATTTCTTGGGTCGTCCGGGCCTTAACTCGTAAGTCGTCATCCTTGCTAACCCTTAAGTCGGCATCCTTGTTAAGACTTTGGGTCGGCATCTCTCTTGAGCCTGTTCGGTCGGTATCCCTCCTAAGCCTCGAATAGTTAAGTCGGTCTTCCATGCTAAGATACTAGGTCGGCATCCCTTCGTAACTTAGGTCGGCTGAACGCTGGGTCGCAACCTATTTGATGTGTTAGATCGGTGAGTCACGGCCGAGATGGAGTTAACATTTGCCCCTCGAAGCATACGCCTAATTGTTAGGTCGTGTGCTTCGATACCCCTTAACTCGTCCATTTTTAGGTCGGTAGGTTGTGTGCGACTCAGCAGTTAGATCGTACGCGCCGCTCTTTCCACTGCAGGGTATAAGTTAACCTTCTTTTTCTTTCTTCATTACTTTCTCTATTGCTTGATTCCGCCATTAATATATTCTCAAGTTCCTGAAGGCGATTTCATTCCAACTGACCACCGATAATTTCTACCATTCATTGCGTAAGTGATTTTACTCTTTTTTCGACCGTAGATTACTATCGATTCGTGAATCCTGTCGCTCGAACTCGAATTGCCTCCTTGTACGATGCTCCATCACGAATCCCATCACATTTATAGTTCATAAAGCCTATGTAGCTCGATTCGGCTTCAAATGATTGTTGATACAACGAAGCTGGCTTATCACCTTATGCTCGATGATCTCTGATGGCTGGTCATTGGATTTGTGACATTTTCGGATTTTTTTATTGAGTGGTTCGATAGCATGAATGAAGGCTGCTGTTGATGGAATGGTTATCGGGTTAATGGGTTGAATGGAGTGAAATGCTGGTTTGGAGGCGACTAAGCAAATTTGGATGATTTAACTTTTGGCCGACCTAAACCTTGAGTCGCT
The DNA here is from genome assembly GCA_030765085.1 of Allium cepa. NCBI lineage: Eukaryota > Viridiplantae > Streptophyta > Magnoliopsida > Asparagales > Amaryllidaceae > Allium > Allium cepa. Next base: position 569,208,890 of record CM060937.1, on the reverse strand, counting down.
GCCGAACTAGCTCTTAGGGAAACTTGCCGACCTAACCCTTAAGTCACGGCCGAGCTGGCACTTGGGGAAACCTGCTGACCTAACGTAATGCGACCTAAGCCTTGAGTCGTTACCGAGTTAGCATTTGGGGAAATTTGCACCTCCTTTTGAAACGAAGCCTTGCTCCTTGCTACTCCATGACTTGGATGCTCAACTTGAACCGCCGGATTAAAATGCCTAAACCCAAGATTTTTTAACTTTTGTTGCAGTATCATATTAATTTATAAGCTAACAACCTGCTAAAAATAACCATCACAGAAAATGAGGGCGAATATACTGCCATTGACTGCCCATATCAAATGACAGATTAGTCGACATAGAGTAATCAACTTGAATACATTGTATGAAATGCTGTGAACCAATCAACTAAAGTGAAACATCAATGCAAAGCATCGCTAACTTGAACTGACCTGTTCGCATTAACATCTCACTTGCACATTTGGATTTAAAAACAATAAGCCTTGGATTTCATAATTGACAAACGCTTGCTAGTTTTTTTATTCCAGTTATATTTGCTTATTGCTTTGTTGACTTTACACAACACTTCACACATTTTTAGGAAACGTGCACCTTCACGTTTGAATATCCAGTTGTTTGTGTAGAATGACTTCCCATCAAGAAGAAGAAGTGGTAGCTCAAGAGGAAGAAACTTTTCCGATAGCTGTTCCCATAGAGAATCCCCCGGAGAGAACTTCGACTATTCTAACTCCGAGAGTGTTCATTCAGCTACGCACTCAGTTTGGCTTTGCTGAAAATGATGTTCTACTACCCGGACCAAATGATACTGCCGATAGTCCTCCTCATGGTTTTGTTGCAGTCAATCGCCAAATGTGCTTAAGAGGGGCGATTCCTCCTTTCAACGACTTCCTCCGAACTCTTCTCCTTCGGTTGACAATCTCTCCATTTCAACTTCATCCTAATGGCTATGCCATTTTGATGGGGTTGTGTGTTTTGTTTAGGAGAACTCTTGATCGTTTGCCGAGTTTTGAAAAAATTTGCTATTTATGCTCGTTTGCAAAGAGTAAAGACCATCCTTCCCTCATCATCGTGAGAAGTGCTAGAAATCGCAAGCTTATTTCTGATCTCACAGAAAGCGTTCATGGATTTTTGAACCAGTTTTTCTTTGCTCGCTGCCCCCCAGAGTTTTATGCCATCTGGAGAGTAGGAAGTAAGATTAATTGTTTCTATTTTCTCCATTCCCAAACTTTTCCGAGATCCGAATTATCAATTGCTAATCTCATTCTTTTCTCTTTTCAGCACTTCCTCTCCCTTCTAGAGACCCAATCCATAAGCAAGTTTTTGAGAGACTGAGTGCTGTGGCCGCGGAAGAGAGAAGTGTAAAATTCTTGTTGAGGGATGAATTTTTGCATCAATACGGGCTTTTGCATACCTCTCGCTCTACACACCCCCATGAGGTCCCCGACTCTCCGGCTAGAGCGTCGGATGCCCCCGTTTCTACTGACACATCCATACCAAAAGAACCTGCTTCTGAGGCTTCTCTAGTGAAGTGCTCCACTTCTGTTGATGTCGCGGGGTCATCTGGCAAACTTGCCCCGGTCACTGAAGAAGAAGAGCCTTGGGAATCTCCTCCGCATTCAAAGAAGTCTGGTAACGAAGAAGCCGAGAAAACTAGCCCTGTCAAGCAGAGCAGGGGCGACACTTTCGAAGGACTGAGCGACCTCTTTGCCACCTCGCAAGAGATCTTTAAAGATGATCCTATCACTACCGGGGTTTCTTCTTCAGTAGTCGAGGCGACTTCTATTCTGCAACAGACTCCATCAACTCAAGAGTTGATGCTAACTTCTACACCCACAACTACTCCACAATTAAAGAGTGGTTCGTAGTTCGATGCGCGTAGTTTGCACATTACACACACTTAGAATCTTTCGGCACTTTTATGCTTCTGACTTTTTGCACTTTGAAGAATTCTAAAATTTATCTCTTTTTATTTCAGATTCTCCGATGGGACGCAGCGGATCCTACTATGATGACTTCCAGTGCTACGGGAGGCGTAGCCAATATGATTATAGGCGCTACCTCACCTCTTACAGAGAATCCGATGAAGAAAGAGCCGCCCGAAAGGCTCAAGAGAAGAGGGCTCAAGAGGAGCGTTATGAAAGAAGAGAGAGGGAGGAGCGCCACGATTCTTCGCAGAGAGGCGACGATTCCCACAAGAGAAAATCCCATGATGACCGAGGAAAAAGGCATATGGTTGAGGACTCAAGCAAGCGAGCCCGACATGGTGAGAAGCATACCTCTACAACTCCTGAAAAGGTTACTGCCCGCGTCTCGCTAGACATTCCTTCCGGCTCTCCCGCTCTTGGGAAAACAGACATTCAAACAATAATCAACAGGCCTAAATTTCAAGTTGGACCGGGCCCAGCCACTTTGCAAAGCCGGTATCCACAGTGGTGTCTGAAGGGAGTGCGGTTCGACCTTGATCTAATCCCTATTGACAAGCCTGCCATGCTGTGAAATCTTGATGCTGTCAGGCTTGATATTGAAAGGATGTCGAACTGGAAAAAACTTGTTGACGAGCTCCAAAGGGTTAACCGTGCAAATATAGAGGCCATGCTCACTATGGAGAATGATAAAGCCGAATGGCAGAAGGTTCTTGAGCAACATGATACTGAAATGAGGAGCATCGCTACTTACAACGAAAAGCTTGAAGCGAAAGTTGAGGAACTTAAACAACAGCTTGCTACTTCTTTTACCACATATACTCAAAAAGAAGAAGTATTTCAGAACCAAGTTCGCGATGCTCACGCAGCTCAACGACATGCCAAGGCACAACTTGAAGCCGAGCAGAAAACAGCAGAAATGCATCGTGCTGAGGTTACAGGTCTACAGGAGAAAGTCAGCTCCCAGGAGGCGGAAATTCAAATGCTTAAGCTTCAACTTTCAAAAGCTAAAAGAGAGCGTGATGAGGCCGTTGCCGACAAAATTGCAGCTGAAGAATCTCATGAGGCAACGAAGACCAACATCAGCTCAACATTATTTGACTTCTACCTGCATAGCGTCTTGGGGCGCGGTAGCCTCGCCTTTCTAGGCCCCAAGTATGAAATTACTCTGGCTGAAGTTTGGAAGGCTGCACTTGATATGCTTGGCGGTAAAGGCGCTGGCTATGCCGAGTCAGCTCTTGAGGAGCATTACCTTGATGATGATGCTCGCGCCGCTCTCGCCAGGGGGAGAGAACAGCTTGCAAAATTAAGGGCTGAAACGGTGGTAGGAGAATATTCGAGAAAAACTATCTCAACTGCTCCAATTCAGCCTTCTCCTTCGGCCGAAATTGACATTATCGGTTCCAGTTCTCATTCTCTATCTCCTACTAAGGTTACCACCGGGATCACAAGCATACAAGGTGGAGATGAAGGCGACGAGAGTGCCGAGGCACAGGCTTACGAAGTTGATGTCAGGAAACCGACTTCTGCAGGTAACCGTACTGTTAATTTTGCCCAAGTAGACTTTTCATCTGTTTCTTACGAGCTTGATGAGCTTCTTGACTACTTCTTGAACCTCAGCGAACCTTTATCTCCTCTTTTTACTGACTTGAACTTTTTTCCTTCTGTAGAGAAAACGTCGAGCATTGTTCAAACTTCCCCTCCTCCAATTATTCCTCCTCCATCTATTCAGGTGACTCCTCCTTCTGCCTCGCAACCAGGATCACAAGAGGAGCAAATAGAAGCTCTCCAAAACTTGGACGATCCCATTGCTCCGGTATAGAGATCAACAAAGCATATGTGATGTCGAATGTCTCTGCACTGTGTCGCTCCGGTATAGAGATATCCATATGTGATGGGGAGTCCAGTCGGGATTGTGAATACCCGGATTGCAAGGTCTTCTTTTGAAGTGCCTTCGGTTCTGTTCGAAGCTAGAATAGACTTGTATGGAATTATGTCTTACGTTACACTTTAGATGTAAAGCTAGTTTCTATCAAATACATTTCTGTTTGGTGGCGGAGAATTTAGTTTCTTAGCTTAACACCCTTCACTGAGATGTATGAGCTTAGAGGTTATATAGTCGATGGTTACTAGTGATACATTCCCAATTTGGTAATATGGCATGCTAAGTGCTGCTGATCGTTTGTTGATCAAAGCATGGCTTTTATGAAAAGCGTAGCTTTATGGACGAGACATCGTCAAATCTCACACACCGAAAATGGTCGAAACAGGAAGAACGCAGCACGATTATGAAGGTCGCGCCCTTTAGTGTATGTCCATTTCCTTTTGGATAAAAGTGGTATCATGGTATGGAGCCCAGATACAGAACTTATATGGTTACTGCAAATTGTTGCTTTGTGGTTGTTGGTGTTGAGAGCTCTCGGATAAAGGTCGGTGACGACTGGGGGATTGCATTACTCGTGACAGTTAGCTACCTAGTTACAGTGGTAACCCGGTCTTGTGTTAGAAAAGAGCTGGTTAAGTTCTCGAGGTGTCCCACCAGAGGCGTACCTATGTGGCATAGGATGTTCCTTAGCCTGACTATTTATTGAAAATCCAAAGAAATAATACGCGCCCTATATGGTTTTAGTTGTATAACCTAGCATGGAATGTGGCGGTAACCTGCTATTGAACATGGTAGCTATAGTAGGCATACTACAAAATGTGTATGTTGGCTAAGATTAATATTATACTTTCGAAATGTTTTCTACACTATGCACTAATAATAATATCAAAAAGATTTTGCGTATCAAGCATGTTTGACTATCATAAGGAGAAATCTCCTCCAACTGTGTGTTTGCATTGTGTGTGCGGCGGGAGGCCTTATGGTAGTTTCATTTTCCAAAAAGCATTGCGGATTTCTTTTTAAATTCTTTTTGGTTTGTTTTCTTTGTTTAAATAAACTGTTTTTGTTTGCTTGCACCAGTCCCATGACTGACCTATAGTTTATTGCTCCCCTCCTAAACTCTAGGTACCCACAATTTTCCAGACGGGCAACCTAGAGTCAGATTTTCAAATAATTAGCTAGTTGATGTAGACTTGGTAGCCTTCAGTCTTTGGCAATCTTCGGAATCTATGGTTTGGCAGTCGCATTTGGATCGAGTTTGCTTCACTTCAGCATTGATGGTGGTTCGAGTTCATGGATTTGAGTCTTTGAAGCTTTTGCATTAATGTTATCTTCCCGCTGCTGATGTTATCTCTTCTACTATTGCTATTATTCTTCCTTGTTATCTTGTATCTTTGATATTGATAGTCATTTTTATCAATGTGTTGTATTAACTATTGTATATCAATAAAATCATTCATTTATTTTTCCGCTGAGTTATTACACTTAATGTGTTATAAGCTCTGACGAACCAGATTCGACGTTTGAATCTGCGGCATTTGAATACGGGTGATGTATTCAGGTGTCGATTTTCGAAGAGTCAGGGTCGTTAAAATTGGTATCAGAGCTGAAGGTTGAGTAAGAACTTTAGCTCAGGAGTATAACACATTAGGTGACTCATTAGGGATAAGGTTATATATGCCCTAGAATGAGTATATCCCTAAGATATTTTGTCTGTATGCCTAAGTAAATTCTCTTACTATTCACTGATAGTAAGTATGAGGGCAAGAAGAGGACGAGGTAGGGGACAGGGGAGTACCACTATAAATGGTCGATAACCTACAACAACAAAGGAAAAACCTTTTTCTATCAATCTCTTTTGAGCATCATCCGATATCAATTTTTGGATGGCTTCATGGCAGCTACAAGAAGAAGTTTTGGTATGATGGTGGCCCTGCGAATCTTTATAGAAAAGTCCCTTTTTCATATTATTTTCACCAATTTTCTATCAGCTTTTCGATTTTTAACATTAATAAATTTGAAATTTTATTTGAGATAAATTGGTAAAAAAAATATGAAGTTAAATTGAATTATATCCGTTTTTCTGTTCTTAGGGGTCTCAATACTACGAACGGTTAGTTGTCCCGTCAAACTGACAAATGCCTTGCATCTTTCGTAGACCGGATGACCCGAGTATTTTGTAAATTATTGAATGAGTTCGTTCTCATATTTATTGATGCTATTCTGATTTGGTAAGCCAAACGCAGAAAAAATATTCAGCTTAATCAGGAAAGCTATATCTTTGTATATTTATTTGTTCTATGGTTGTCCCCCTGTCTAGCAAATTTCGGGGATGAAATTTTCTTAAGGGGGAATCTGTAACGATCCCGGTTTTGAGTCGAATTTAGTTAGATAATTAATATAAAATTTTGGATTAAAGTGTGAATTAATTTGAATTTTTACAAATTAAATCAAACATTTTTTTGTTTATTCATATATATATATATATATGTATGTATATGTATATGTATATAAATTGAATATCAATAGAATTTTTGTTTGAAATTCAAGATAAATAGCTTATTAATAAATTGGATTTAAAGGAAACTTTATATTTAAAACTAAAATATAATATATGATTGTTAATTGATATATGATTAGAATTAAAATCATTTCAAGAATGAATAAAAGCTTTAAAAGTGTGTATATATATGTATATACTCATATCTTTTAAAATTGAATAAGACTTATAAAAGGTTTAATGTTATTTCTTTTGAAATTTCGCTTGTATTAAAAAGTTTGTATACTTAAAGAACATCATTAACAAAAATTTTGAAACTAATTTAAATTAAAAATATAAAAACATAAGAATATATATATATATATAGATATTTGATTTTAACAAATGTTAATATGAATTTAAAAACATATAAATAAATATAGTTTGTATATATGAAAATATAAAAGTAAAAACATAATACATATGTAAATATTTTCTAAAAAGCTATTTAAAGAATTAAATTCAAATATGTACATATTATATATTTATTTATTAATGTTTAATTAAAAATCATATTCTTTACAATCATAAATATATATGTAAAAGGAAATAGATTTATTTAAATTGAAAATATGGTATAAAAATTTTATTTATAATATAATACATATGTTAAGTTATAAAACATAGAGATAAATTAATTCACAAATTATAAAATGAAAAGGTTTAAAACATAATTTATAAATTAATTTAAATAAGGACTTAAACATAGAATTGCTTGTGTTTACAAGTGTAGAAAAATTAATATTATAATACTCACAAGTGTAACATGAATTTACAAGCGTAAATAAATTATCATACAAATTTACATATGGCATTATTTTCTTTTAATTTTTTATGAAATAGATAAAATAGAAATTAAAGTTATATATATCATAAACTTCTTCTTCTCTCATTTGGTTCAAAACTAAAGAAAAGAAAATGCAAAAACCTAAAAATAAACTCAAAATAAAATCAAACTCAAAAAATAATAATCAAAGATCAGATTCAAAATCAAACTTGAAACAAAGCATTCCAGTTCAAGAACAAAATTAAAACCTGTTTCAAGCTAAGGCTAAGCAAATTCAAGGACCAAGCAAGTTTCAAGATCATTTCAACAAATCAAAGTACAAATCATATAAAATCAGGAAATCTGAAATTACAAACCTGAGACAAATTTCAACTCAACCAAATTTCAACTGAGCAAGCTAATGAGGTAAAGATCAAGCAAGATAACAAAACAAAATCAAAGCTTCTAGATTTTGAAATTCAAATTACATTTCCAGGCTCAAGTTTTACCTTTTCTTCAATTCCAGGTCCTCTGTCTTTCATTAACATGTGAGCAAACACACTTATATTTTGCTGTTGTGTTGGATACTTGATGTATGAAAAAAGAATTACTTGATTTGTTGCCTGCATGCTGGTATATAAATGTAAATATGTGTGTGCATGCAGGCAAAAACATGCCCCTTTTTATACATGACAGGTTTGATAAACCTGTTCAAAAATTCGTACCACCTAAAAGGAATCAATATTAGGCTTTAATCTCTAATTAAAATTTGTATGTACTTGTCAAATTCAAATTTTGAAAATGGTCTCAAGAATTTATATTAAGCAATTATTTTTAAAATAAGAAATCACAGTGAAAATCATATATATGTCAAAATTTGATCATCATAAATTCGTGTTTGAAGTTCATAACCATATTCGAATTAACAGATGATGAATTTAGATGACGGTTTCGAAATTTTTAGGTAAATAAATCATGTGAATTCTCGGGTTGAACATAAAATACATTTTTCTCAAATTCCAACGATTGATATAAAGTTGAGTTTCGAGCTTGATGTCAGAGGAAGTTCAGGTGATGGAGTTTATAGGAAAAATGATCGTTGATTTTTTTAAATGATCGTGGAGGTTGATCGATGAGGTTGTAGGGTTTAAGGGCATATTTCATGTCAGGGTCATTCTCGAATTAATTTCATTGTTAATGGTGGATCGGGGTGGATCAGACCCTAGGGAAATGGAGCTCGGGGTTCTAGCAAAGGAGTGTGTTCATCGGCGTTGACTCTGGTGGACTAGATCGACGGGGCTAGGCGAATTTTATCGGAAGGGTTGGGTTGCAGGAGGAATCAATTAGATCGATCTTGATTTTCAGATGGATTCGTAAAACTGGGTGGTCTGGAGAGTCAGGTTGATCATCGGTGATGTATTGGCAACGGCGAGGCCGATCGGAGTAGTTCCGATCATCGGTGCATGTGCATGCGAGTGTTTGTGTATCTGGGAAGTTTGGGGACCGGAGAAGAAAGTGTAGCCTCGTGTTTGCTCTCGTGAAAATGGGGTAGTATCTTGGATTTGTGACCGAGTCGTTCACATGATAACAGTTTTTATTTTTATTCTAAATCATAACAGATTCAAGTTTTAAAACTAAAACAAATTCAAATATATTTTTTAGGGATTTTAGTGTTTGGCTCGAGTGTTTTAGCTTTGGGCCTAGGTATTTGAAATGATAATTTTTAAAATTTAAATGAATTAAGTTTTTTTAAGGTTTGTTTAAATAAATAAGTTTTCAACAGATTATAAGTTAGATCTTCCAAAATAAGATTATTAAACAAGTTTTATACAAGTTTCCCAAGACTAAATTTTAAAGATAAATTGTTTTAAAATTGTTTTGATTATGAAATTTTATGCTAGGTTAATTTTGTAATTAGATCTTAAATTTTTTCAAACCAAATTTAATAATGTAATTAATTAATAGTTGATTACTTAATGAATAATTTATCAATATGATGGATCATTAATGAAAGTAATTAAAGAAATACTTAATATAGTTGATTAGGTATAAATCACCTAATGAAATTTAAATTAAGTATAATTACTTAATTATTAAAGTACAATTACTTAGAGTAAGTAATCAAGAATAAGTACTTAATTAAAGGATTATTACTTAATGTAATTAGTTAAAGTAATTGATTAAACGATAATTAATTAATTAATAACTAAGGTTAATTACTTTGTAATAAAAGGTTAATTAATTAGTGTAATAAATCAAGGTGATAAATAAATGGATAATTTATTAATGTGATTAATTAAAAGATAATTAATCAATATGGTTAATTAAAGGTTAATTAATTATTTGAGGATAACTAATTTATGTAAGAAATTAAGGGATAATTAATTACTTAAATATTATTACTTAATTAAAAGTAATTAATTAATGATTAAAGTTGATAAATCAAGTGATTAAAGGATAATTACTTAATATAATTAATTTATGATTTATTAATATAAGTGATTAGGGATAATCACTTATTGTAGTTAATTAAGGATAATTAATTAAATGGTAATTAATTAAGGATTAATTAATTATTGTAATTAATTAGGGACAATTAATTTAAAGGATAATTAAATAATTAAAGGTTAATTATTTAATGATTGAAGGTTGATTTATTTATTAATTAAGGTTAATTAATTAATAATAAAAGGTTGATTAATTTATTATTAAAGGTTAATTAATAAATAATTAAAGAATAATTAATTAAAATGGTTTGTAATTAATTAATGTTAATTAATCAGGATTAGTAATTTATTCATAAGTAATTAATTTGATTTAAATTTATCAGATAATTAATTGATCTTACTTATGGATATTTGGATTGTATTGAATGCTTTGAATTGTTTGATATCCCTGATATGTGATGTTCTGTAATTTGATTGAGCTGTGAACTACGATTTATTTATCTGTGTTGAATTTGCATATTTCTTTATCTGTCAATGACAGATAAACGTTATACGATATACTGCTTATCAATATTGTTGTGCTTGAATTGATGATGATTGTGATATTGTATTGTTGTGTGTGAAACCCCTGGTCCACACCACACACATACACAAATATGAATTTCGTGGGAAATCGGTTAAGTCAAAGATATTATGAATCTAATATTACTTTATTCAATATAGGTTTAAAGGTTGAATTTTAAATCCAAATGGTTTTGGAAATAAAATTGGGTTGAATATGAAAAGCTTTTGAAAAGGAAGTTTTGAATTTGAAATTTAGTTTAAATGTAATACGTCATGTTTAAGTTTTGAAATTATTTTGGAAACCATGGTTGGAAAATGGTGATAGAAGTCATAATATATATATATATATATATGGATTTTAAACCATTTTTGAAGTAATTTAAAAGTATTAATTTATGAATTTAATTTTAACCCAAGTTTATATTTTGAAAAGCTTTAACTTGAGCAAATGAAATCGGATTTTCCCGAAACGAAAACTCTTTGTTTTCAAATGATAATGGCTTTCATATAACGAAGGAAATTCAAGTTTGTGTTGAAAGGATTTCAAATTTGAAATTGAAATAGTTTTGAAAGATATGAATGAATCTTTGTGAAATATTTGGTGAACTTTGTTTTCAAACAAAAGAGGACCTCAAAGATAGATCTTTTGTTTAAATATTATGAATGAATCTTTGTGAAAGATTTAGTGAACCTTGTTTTTAAATTAAGAGTATCTTAAAGGTGTATATTTTTGTTTAAAAGATTAAAAGTGGAAAATTGTTTTAAACCATTTGAAAAAAGGCTTTGGGTAATAAGTTGTGACTTAACTAAGATCCCGATATATCCATATGGTATTAAAATTAAGCGCTCATTATTCAGTTTAGCCGGGAGAGGACTTTATGTCACAATACCCATTCCGAATAATGATAGGACGAAATAGATAGCATTTAAAGACCGACGTTGAAGATGGGGTATTTTTGAGAACGAAAGGATTACCTATCGAATGTCTCTGCACTGAGTCGCGCCGGTATAGAGATCTTCCTATGTGATGGTGTGTCTGATCGGGATTGTGAACACCCGAATTGCAAGAGCTTCTTTTAAAGTGCCTTCGGTTCTGTTCGAACCCGAAATAGACTTTTATGGATGTATGTCTGACGTTACACTTTGAGATGTAAAGCTAGTTTCTATCAAATATATTTTTGTTTAGTGGCGGAGAATTTATTCTCTTAGCTTAACACCCTTCTCTGAGACTTACGAGCTCAGAGGTTATGTAGTTAATGGTTACTAGTGATACATTTCCAATTTGGTAATGTGGCATGCTAAATGCTGCTGATCATTTGTTGATCGAAGCATGGCTTTTATGAAAAGCGTAGTTTTGTGGACGAGACCTCGTCGAACCTCACATCCCAGAAATGGTCAAAACAGGAGGAATGTGGCAAGGTTATGAGGATCGCGCCCTTTAGGGTATGTCCATTTCCTTCTGGATAAAAGTGGTATCATGATACGGAGCATAGATACTTAACTTATGTGGTTATTGCAAATTTGTGCTTTGTGGTTGTTGGTGTTGAGAGCTCTCGGATAAAGGTCGGTGATGACCGGGGTATGGCATTACTCGTAATAGTTAGCTACCTAGTTATAGAGGTAACCCGACCTTATATTAGCAGGGTGATGGTTAAGTTCTCGAGGGCGTCCCTCCAGAGGCGTACCTATGTGGCATAGGAAGTTCCTTAGCCTGACCATTTGTTGGAAATCCAAATAAACAATATGCGCCCTGTACGGTTTTAGTTGTATAACCTGCCACAGAATGTGGTGGTAACCTGCTATTGAACATGGTAGCTATAGTAAGCATACTACGAAATGTGTATGCTGGCTAAGATTAATATTATATTTTCAAAATGTTTTTGCGCTATGCACTAATAATAATATCAAAAGGATTTTGTGTATCAAGCAGGTTTGACTATCATAAGGAGAAATCTCCTCCAATTGTGTGTTTGCATTGTGTGTGAGGCGGGAGGCCTTATACTAGTTTCATTTTCCAAAAAACATTGCAGATTTCTTTTTAAATTCTTTTTGGTTTGTTTTCATTGTTCAAATAAACTATTTTTGTTTGCTCACACCAGTCGCATGACTGACTTGGAGTTTATTGTTCCCTTTCTAAACTTTGGGTGCCCACAAATTTCCACACGGGTAGCTTAGTGTCGGATTTTCAGATAATTAGCTAGTTGATGTAGACTCGATAGCCTTCAGTCTTTGGAAATCTTCGGAATCTGTGGCTTGGAAATCGCATTTGGATTGAGTTTGATTCACTTTAGCATTGATGGTGGTTCGAGCTTCTTGGATTGGAGTTTTTGAAGGTTTGGCATTAAAGTTATCTTTCCGCTGTCGATGTTATCTCTTCTGCTGTTCCTATTATTCTTCCGCTTTTATCTTGTATCTCTGATATTGATAGTCGTTTGTATCAATGTTTTGTATTAAATATTGTATATCAATAAAATCATTCATTTCTTTTTCCGCTGTGTTGTTGTACTTAATGTGTTATAAGCTCCGGCGATGCAGATTCGACCTTTGAATCTGCGGCTTTTGAATACAGGTGATGTATTCGGTGTCGATTTTCGAAGGTCGAGTCAGGGTCGTTAAATATGAATTCAAATTAAGTGTACTTTATATTTATAATCAGTCGTGAACCATGTCAAGCAATCATTTCTCATCCATTCAATCATAACTGAATCTCTTGTTTTAGGATTTGATTGTTAAGTTATCATTAACTTATTTAGTGATCACCTCCCCAGGCTTATCTGTCACTAAATCATCTTTTCTTGAACAATGTCTTCTGATGAAATGTCCACTCATTCCATCAATGGCAGCCACCCTGATTAGAGCCACCCTGACTGTGGCGCTCCACCTCTATACTCACACTAGCCAAGGACACTATGGGATAATACCGTGGACTAACGCGAAGAATAAGGCTGTTGAGGAGCGGCCATCCGTGTGATTGCTTTGTGCGAGTACCAATATATCAGGTAGTGTAACAAGCATTTCATTTTAAGAGGAAATCCGATATATCAAGTACAAACTCAAAGCAACTACACAGTGGCTATATGGACTTCGGAAACAAATATAAAATAAGCATAATGTCATACTGTGATAAGTATACATTTAATAACAACAAAAATCATACAATATCTCTAGAAATCTCAAACACACAAACGAATGTCATATTCTTTATTTTATTCACCAAACCATAGATATTGACAAACATATCAATGCCAATCTCAAAAATTGGTGAAACACAAATTCTAGAAATCATCAATTAGAAATCTAGAAATTAAAAGGGGAAGGCCTATCACAAACGGGAGTATGAAAACTCACCAACATGTGCATCGCAAACGGGTCACTAACCCACGGTCGCTAACCAAAGGGCTGGTGCAACGATGTAGTACAGTAACAGCACGCCCGAGGAACCTAAATCTCGAATAATTCGGAACAACGACGTAGTACAATAACGGTACGTCCTATGAGCCAAACTCCATAAAAGAACATGGGTCGCTAGCCCATAAAAATGAGTCAAAACTCCAAAGAACCTACAGGTCGTTAGCCTATAAAAAGAAATAAGACGAAACTCATTAAAACGAGGTACTGTCCCCTACGTGGACAAAGAGACATCGCATAATGCTATTCTAAACCATAAAACGATCAACAAGAAGTGTAGATTACATTAACCTAGTAAATAAATGAGTTAGCCTTCATGTCCTATTACCACTGGCTTAACTTAAATATTTACGAAAAAATTGTAGTTTCCCACTCGAAAATTGCACAAGAGTTTCAATCGAATAAGTCTAAGAATTAACCGACAAAGTAAACGCAGGAATTTCATACCACTTGTATTACTAAGCCGTTTAATTAGATTTCTCATACAAAAAAGGTAAAGGATTGTATATATGTTAATATGTTGGAAAACGGTTTTAAAAACAAGCTTCGTATTAAAATTAGAGTTGAAGTCATCTTTGTGAAAGAGTTTAGATATTTATTACAAGTATAGAAACCTTTGTATTTTCAAGTGACAAACCGTAGAAATGATTGTAGAAACAATCAATCATCAAAAATTCACATTCGAAGACGTGAACCAAATCCATAGAAATCGATACCAAATCCATCAAATAGGATATTCCCAAAAATCCCAAAAAGGAGTTATCAAAGTCAACAAAATTGATAACAACTAATCGGATCCACAAGAATCGATTTAAAATTGGAAATCCACGCTGAAAGGCAAAATTGGCTGATTGAAGCTGGTTCAGTAGACTGAACCCTGTAGTCAGTCGACTGATTCTGTGCCTGAAATCTTTCGGTTTCTAGGTTCAGTCGACTGAACTAGGGTGGTCAGTCGACTGATTCCGAACCCCGAAACTTTCAGTTTTCAGGTTCAGTCGACTGAACCAGGGTGGTCAGTCGATTGATACTGGCATAGCAACTTTCTGTTCCCAGGTTCAGTCGACTGACCTTATAGTTCAATCGACTGAACCGTCGTTTGCAATATTTTTAGCCTATCCCTAAAGAAGGGAAAAAATCATACGGGAGGCGATCGAAGGAGCAACGGAGACCAGGGATTTATGCCAAGCATCTATCCATCCTTATAGGCTCTTTGATGCGCCACCAAAAACATGTTCAAACATCCAAAATATGATTTTTAAAGGTTTTGACTTAAAAACACCAAAATTTGGAAAATTCACCAAATCAATTCAAATCAAAAGAAAATGAACTTGAATATATGTGTAACGCCCCGGAATTTTCGACTTTCGAAAATTCAACATCGATACTCACTTTATCGACTGCCGAGAAATCGAAGGCCGGAAACACGGAATGTTATGGGTTTTAGAAAGAATTTAAGAAAAAGAAAGAAAGAAGAGAGAAGAGATGGAAAATAGAGAGGAAAGAAGATAGACAATTTTTAGAAAACAGAATGGACAAAAGAACAGAGAATTTTTAAAATAGAAAAAGAGAATTTGAAAATAGAACGGACAGAAAGGAACAACATAAGAACAGTAGAATCTCACAATTCGCAGCGGAACAACATATAATAATAAATGAATAATCTTTAAACAAAGAACTATATCAGTTATTACATTACATTTCATTTCATTACATCATATCATCAGAGTGTACAACAACATACAACATCAACAAACAGTGCAGCGGAAAAAGAAATACTATATACTAGTAATACGCCATGCCATCCAGCTTGCCTCCAGCAACTCCAGAATATCCAGAATATCCTGATAAACCTAACTCTTAACTGCCCGTGTGGAAATTGGTGGGCACCCAGAGTTTAGGAAGGAAAACAATAAACTCCAAGTCAGTCATGTGACTGGTGTGAGAACTCAAAACAGTTTATTTAACTTTAAAATCAAAATAGAGGAATATTTTTAAATTAATTCGCAATGCTTTTAAAAATGAGACTACCATAAGGCCTCCCGCACACACACACATGCAAACGCAGAAACGGAGGAGATTTCTCCTTATGATAGTCAAAGATGCTTGATACGCATTTAAAATAACATTTGATATTATTATTAGTGCATAGTGTATAACAAATCATTTCAAAAATAAAGATATAAATCTTAGCCAACATACGACCATTATCGTATGCCTACTATAGCTACTATCCAAACAGTGGTGACCACCATAAGTGAATAGCAGGTTCTACAACTAATACCGTACAAGTTTCGTATTGAGAATTGGATTTCCAACAAATGGTCAGGCCAAGGAACTTCCCATTGCCACATGAGAATGCCTCTGGATGGACATCCCCGAGAACCAAACCGGATCTCTACCAACACAAGGCCGGGTTACTCCTAACTGAGTAACAACTGACCGAATATGCCATCCCCCGGTCCTTTGGGACCTTTATCAACCGAGCGCTCGTAATTAATTCACACAATCATAAAGTGTTTTCAACATGAGTAAGTATCTGGGCTCCATACCATGATACCACCCTTTTCCAGAAGGAAATGCACATATCCTAAAGGGCGCTACCCCTCATAACCTTGCTGCTTCTTTCCTGTTTTGACCATTTCCGGGATGTGAGGCTCGACGAATTCACGTCCACAAAAACATACTTTATACAAAAGCCATGCTTTGGGTCAACAAATGATCAACACAATGATCACTAAGATAGACGATCAAATAAATGATCCTATCACAATAATCAACACAATGATCATTTCAGCATCACTCAGCATGTCACATTACCAAACTGGGAATATATCGCTGATAACTTCAACTATATAACCTTTGAGCACATGCGTCTCAAAGAAGGGTGTTAAGCAAAGAATAAATTCTCCGCCACCAACAGAAATATATTTGAAAGAAATCGGCTTTATATCTCAACTTGTAATGTCAGGCATACAATCCATACAAGTCTGTTCCGGGCTCGAACAAAACCGAAGGCACTTACAAAGAAGTCCTTGCAATCCGGATATCCACAATCCTGATCGGATTCACCATCACATATGGAGAACTCAATACCGGAGCAACTCGGTGCAGAGTCAATCGATAGTTCATCCTATCGCTCTCGCAAATATCCGGTCTTCAACACCGATCTTCAAATGCGATTCACAACGACGTATCACATATTCGGAATGGGTTATACGACCCCATGGTCCTTTCCCGGTTAACCCGAGTAGTGAGCGCTTATTCAAAAATAAGTGTGCATTCAAATTCAATCCATTCACATCAAATACCCATTCAAAGGGAAATACTGATAGTCGGTTATTGAACTATCAATTGATATGCACACATCACCAGATTCCAAATAATTTTCCAAATTATTTATTTCCCAAAATATCTTTACAAGATATATAATTTCAACACTTCAAAAATAAATCAATATTTATTTTTAACAAGTTTCACTTTCACATATAAATTCCTTAGTGAATTTATATTCCAAAATATTCATGCATATACGATTTCAATTATCCATTTCAATTTATCTTCAAAAAAATAAATTCTAATTATTCACTTCATATTGGAAAACATTTCCATACTTATTATTCATAAGTAATTCACAAAACTTTTTATTTTCAACCTTGGAAAATATTCAATATACTTAAATCGAATTAAGTATATAATTCATTCTTTAAGGAAATCATTCACTTAAACATATTTATTTGGGCCAAAACGAATGTTGCGTAAAACATCGTTACGACAACCCAAAATCATTAGTATAGGGATTCGAAATTAAAATAGATATATAAATCTCAATACTATACAAAACATTTCCTTTCGGAAATCATTTACTATAACAACAGTGTTATAGTCCACTATTTCCTTTTATTTCTCGAAAACGTCTATTTCAACAATAAATGTTGAAATCTATGGTTTCGAATCTCAACACATTTAAAACATCGTTAGATCGTTTTAATTCAATTTAAAACATCAAATCTAAACCATTTTCTTTAACGTGTTATTCACTATTCATTCTTTTATTCATTTTAATTCAAAGGATTTTTCACTATTCAAAAATGTGAATATAACTCCATTAATAGGTTTCAACAATTTTCTTATCAAAATAAGTCGTTTGTGAATTTATAAAACAACGTTTATAAATTCCATTTTATTTATTTTATAACAACTTCCTTTTATAAATTCCTTTATTAACCTATTCCAGTTTATAACTTAATCATAAACTAAAAGTTCATATTATAAGTTAAATCCTTATAAAACGATTATTTTACAAAATCGTTCCTTTAAAAGCTTTCCAAATCATAAATCTTATAACTTATAAGATTCCTATTTAACCAATCTATTCTTCAAATAATTTCACCAAATTTATAAATCTTACTATTTATAAATTTCTTTTATAAATTCACAGTTTATAATTCCATAAATTTCATTTATTTATGAAATTCATTTTCACTTCATTCAAACACTTATAAAAACTCGTTTTATAATGTCAATATTTCAATTTATAAATATCCATTTATAAATCTCTTAATATAAATCAATTTATATTATTCTTTTAAAACGTCTTTAAATTCCTTTATAATTTCACCATTTTGATTTATAAAATAATCAAATTTTATAAATCCTATATTTAAACTTTTGATAATAAATTCAAAAATCCAGTTTAAACTATTTTATAAAGTCATTAATTCCTATTTCTCAAAAATCAGCTTTTAACCGTATTTCTCAAAAATTATAATTTTTATAACTTTAAGAATTATAACGTTCATTTATTTAAAATGGATCAATTCCAAAATATTTTATCTTTTCAAAAATTACTTTAAAAACATTTTTAAAATACCAGAAATTTGGTCCAATGATGCTACACACCAAATAGTCAATCACGACTACAACGATATCATATATCAATATGAAAATCCATCAAATATCAAAATATCTGAAATTAAATAAAAACTGTTGAGGAATCCAGTTGGATCCCTCCAACCTGTTTTCCTGCATCCAAAAACATTAGCACAATACCAATTTCGCTCCAGTACGAAATTATCGCGGTATATGTTCTTAATAAATATTATCCGCTTAATAACGGCGTAATAGGGTCTCATCCGCTAAACAAAAATGCGGGAAATCAACAACTGCAATATATACATATGCCAATATATATATATATTGATATTATATATAATACCAATTTCACTGTTTATGAAATATTCGCGGTATATGTTTTTAATAAATAACATCCGCTTACTAACGGCGTATAATGTCTATTTTAACAATCAATAGATATCAATCATCATTCAAACATGCATTCAAATATTTTAAATCTAACTATTTAAAATAAAATCGAAACCGATTCGATTGAGTGAGAAATTCTCACCTTGGTTTTAAATTCCGTTTTAGCTTTTATTTCGAATAAAATTAAACGCGCGTTTAATTTTACCCAAAATTCTCACTAACTCCAAACGACTCCAAACCAACTCCATCGCGTAGTGCTCGTCCATACGATTCCAACGCAACTGAGTTTGCATTTTTTCGACCTCGTATGAAAAAGTTATGATTTTTACAAGATTGTACACGATTTATATAAACTTAATTACAACATAAACTATATAATTTTCAACCTATGGAATCTAGGCCTTTGGATCCACTGCCAACACATCTCAGCCCTAGAACGCAACCCCCTCCTTCCTCACGTTCTTCTCCTACAGGTAGAGCCGCAACTTGAACCCATGAACTTAGATATTAGGGTTAGACATTGCAACACCTATACACGATGAAACTTGATCAAACCAACGCCAACGCGAAGCCCTACACCTCCACTGCACTCGGCCCCCATCCCCCTGAGCTCGGCCTGCACAATCTCCTCGAAATGCGTGCGTTTCCTGGTGAGAACGGCCCTCCATATCTCCCAAAATACAACTCCGTTTAACATCACCACCGTTGAATCTCTAGTACTCGACGCTCTCTACATTTTGCTAGTTGAAAACTTCTTGAAACAATGCATGGATTAGAAGATAATTCGAGGAGAAAGGGGACATTTTCTGGCCGTTCAAAATGGGGTGGGCGGCTGCCTGTAGGAAATTAGGGTTTTAGTATATTATTTTTTTTTTATTTTAGAGTGAGGGTGTGGGTCTCCTTTTATAGAAAAAGCAAGCGTAAACACTATTCATCCCGGGAATTCCGAACTCCGATTTACGCGCCGTAACCAGCGTTTCTAAGGTTTACCCCGCGTTCCGGACACAATGGAACAGGTTTCGGAAGCTAATTCGGAAGTATGTGCGAGTTATGGCTGCAAACGCTCAATTTGAATTAAACCGATTTAAGTCGATTTCTAGGCGTTTTAATTTGTACCGGACAAACGGTAAATCCAATTGACTTGAAATTTGAAACCTTACAATAATATCACATTACGGATCCGATGAAACTGGTTTCGTCGAAATCCGAGACTTTTTGAAAAATGGCTATTTTGACTCGCCAAATTAAAATTAAAAATAATTCGATGCGTTTCGAGCTGCCACGATCAAACGATAGCTCCGATTGACACGAAAATTGAAATTCGGTAATAACTAACTATTACGGATCCAATGAAACTGGTTTCGTTCAATTCTGAGACTGTTCAAAAATTGACTATTTTACAGTCGATTATTAAATATTAAAATATTCAATTTTCACAAATTAACTTTTAATTCGATTTTAAAAGTTCTAAAATATTTCTATAACTCCAGTATGATTAAATAAAATTTTCCAAATTATTTTCAATCATTTTTAACTCAATTTTTAATTATTTTCATAATTTCACATATTAAATTATCGATTTAATTATCTAATTAAATCCAAAAATTCAAATAAAAATTTATTTGACTTAAAAATTCACTTATTAACATTTAAAATTAATTAAATATTCAAATTTAAATTAATAAAAATTCTGGGTCGTTACAATCTTCCCCACTTAAAAGAATTTCGTCCTCGAAATTACAAGTAAGAAAATTACAGAATCTATTAATTTTCCCAAAATTTATAATTAAACTTCTTACCATACTTTACTAAGTTTTCAAATCATACTTAGTTATCTTTTCAAAAACAACTACCTATTGTTTAACTTTCAACTCCAAAATCAAAGTTAAAGTTTTCAAAATTTTCCCATTTTCTCAAATTTTTTCTAACGCCTTAAATTTCCGGAAAAATTCGCCATAGTCTCCTTTGCGCGGCTCGATCCGAAAAAAAATGACAGTATATATATCACAAATATACATCTCATCAAGTAATGAGGCATCCCGAAGGGAAAAAAGTGTAAAAGTACGATATTTAATCCGAGATATGTACCTTATATTTTATTAGCAAGCATATACGGCTAATATAGCGCGAAAGCGAACTCCAAATGCGAAGCAAACGCGATCCGCACCTACTAAACTCAACAAACAACATGAGAAACATGCATATATGACAATAGTATCGATATACAACATATAGCAACATAACAACTATATATGTCACATAGCAAATGCAACTAAACAACAAATGCAAACATCAACCATCTATTAAATCTATATTCATTCATATTCTCATTAATATTAAATGAATTGGTTTTCAATATAAATCACATTTGATTCATTTACATTGGATGTTCTTACTAACATTCATTCTCAATTTTAATTAGTTTGCATTCACTAATTAAATCTAATTCACATTCAATTCTATTCAAATTTATTTACTTCTAATTTGAATTCAATTACATAGCTTCCAATTTCATTAACTCTTAATGAATTTTATACAACCAATCAACAATCAAATAACAACCAAAGTATATTAATTTCAACCAAATTCCTTTGCTTATATTCATTCATTTTTTTATTCAACTTCTAATAACATTAGATTTTAATGAATCAACACTTATATTCATTATTTTATTTAATCCATTTGATTATTTACAACTCATATTCATAAATATATTAACTTCTTATATATATAAGTTTATTTCACAATTGTAAATCACTTTAATTATACTTCAATTCTTATAATTCTTTTACTTATACAATTATTCTTTAATTTAGATTATTCAAACAACCTACATACAATTTAATAATTTTGAAAAATTATTTCTTTATATTTAAAAATATAATCAAGGTAAAATTATTGCATTTACCCAATTAAAACAATACTGTGCCGAATTGTTCTATTCAAGTGTTTAGAAACCCCTTCGGCATAGTTTGACTGACCGTGCTGACGAAGGTTCATATGCCACTCAATAAACCAATCATCACAATATAAAACAATTTCATATTCACTAACAAATACGCTCTCATAGCTATTATTACACTCAAACTCATTCTAGAGTACTACTGACTCTATCTCTAATGAGTAATACCCAACAGAACCATGGTTGTCGCTTAACCATCAGCTCCGATACCAAATGTAACGCCCCGGAAATTTTCGTTCTTCGAAAATTCAACATCGATACTCACTTTATCGACTGCCGAGAAATCAAAGGCCGAAAACCGAGATGTTATGGGTTTTTAAAAAGAATTTGAGAAAAGAAAAAGAAAGAAGAAGATAGAAATAGAGAAAACAGAGAAAAAGAAAATTTGAAAATAGAACGGGAAGAAAGGAACAACATAACAACAGTAGAATCTCACAATTCGCAGCGGAACAACATATAATAATAAATGAATAATCTTTAACCAAAGAACTATATCAGTTATTACATTACATTTCATTTCATTACATCATATCATCAGAGTGTACAACAACATACAACATCAACAAACAGTGCAGCGGAAAAAGAAATACTATATACTAGTAATACGCCATGCCATCCAGCTTGCCTCCAGCAACTCCAGAATATCCAGAATATCCTGATAAACCTAACTCTTAACTGCCCGTGTGGAAATTGGTGGGCACCCAGAGTTTAGGAAGGAAAACAATAAACTCCAAGTCAGTCATGTGACTGGTGTGAGAACTCAAAACAGTTTATTTAACTTTAAAATCAAAATAGAGGAATATTTTTAAATTAATTCGCAATGCTTTTAAAAATGAGACTACCATAAGGCCTCCCGCACACACACACATGCAAACGCAGAAACGGAGGAGATTTCTCCTTATGATAGTCAAAGATGCTTGATACGCATTTAAAATAACATTTGATATTATTATTAGTGCATAGTGTATAACAAATCATTTCAAAAATAAAGATATAAATCTTAGCCAACATACGACCATTATCGTATGCCTACTATAGCTACTATCCAAACAGTGGTGACCACCATAAGTGAATAGCAGGTTCTACAACTAATACCGTACAAGTTTCGTATTGAGAATTGGATTTCCAACAAATGGTCAGGCCAAGGAACTTCCCATTGCCACATGAGAATGCCTCTGGATGGACATCCCCGAGAACCAAACCGGATCTCTACCAACACAAGGCCGGGTTACTCCTAACTGAGTAACAACTGACCGAATATGCCATCCCCCGGTCCTTTGGGACCTTTATCAACCGAGCGCTCGTAATCAATTCACACAATCATAAAGTGTTTTCAACATGAGTAAGTATCTGGGCTCCATACCATGATACCACCCTTTTCCAGAAGGAAATGCACATATCCTAAAGGGCGCTACCCCTCATAACCTTGCTGCTTCTTTCCTGTTTTGACCATTTCCGGGATGTGAGGCTCGACGAATTCACGTCCACAAAAACATACTTTATACAAAAGCCATGCTTTGGGTCAACAAATGATCAACACAATGATCACTAAGATAGACGATCAAATAAATGATCCTATCACAATAATCAACACAATGATCATTTCAGCATCACTCAGCATGTCACATTACCAAACTGGGAATATATCGCTGATAACTTCAACTATATAACCTTTGAGCACATGCGTCTCAAAGAAGGGTGTTAAGCAAAGAATAAATTCTCCGCCACCAACAGAAATATATTTGAAAGAAATCGGCTTTATATCTCAACTTGTAATGTCAGGCATACAATCCATACAAGTCTGTTCCGGGCTCGAACAAAACTGAAGGCACTTACAAAGAAGTCCTTGCAATCCGGATATCCACAATCCTGATCGGATTCACCATCACATATGGAGAACTCAATACCGGAGCAACTCGGTGCAGAGTCAATCGATAGTTCATCCTATCGCTCTCGCAAATATCCGGTCTTCAACACCGATCTTCAAATGCGATTCACAACGACGTATCACATATTCGGAATGGGTTATACGACCCCATGGTCCTTTCCCGGTTAACCCGAGTAGTGAGCGCTTATTTAAAAATAAGTGTGCATTCAAATTCAATCCATTCACATCAAATACCCATTCAAAGGGAAATACTGATAGTCGGTTATTGAACTATCAATTGATATGCACACATCACCAGATTCCAAATAATTTTCCAAATTATTTATTTTCCAAAATATCTTTACAAGATATATAATTTCAACACTTCAAAAATAAATCAATATTTATTTTTAACAAGTTTCACTTTCACATATAAATTCCTTAGTGAATTTATATTCCAAAATATTCATGCATATACGATTTCAATTTATCTTCAAAAAAATAAATTCTAATTATTCACTTCATATTGGAAAACATTTCCATACTTATTATTCATAAGTAATTCACAAAACTTTTTATTTTCAACCTTGGAAAATATTCAATATACTTAAATCGAATTAAGTATATAATTCATTCTTTAAGGAAATCATTCACTTAAACATATTTATTTGGGCCAAAACGAATGTTGCGTAAAACATCGTTACGACAACCCAAAATCATTAGTATAGGGATTCGAAATTAAAATAAATATATAAATCTCAATACTATACAAAACATTTCCTTTCGGAAATCATTTACTATAACAACAGTGTTATAGTCCACTATTTCCTTTTATTTCTCGAAAACGTCTATTTCAACAATAAATGTTGAAATCTATGGTTTCGAATCTCAACACATTTAAAACATCGTTAGATCGTTTTAATTCAATTTAAAACATCAAATCTAAACCATTTTCTTTAACGTGTTATTCACTATTCATTCTTTTATTCATTTTAATTCAAAGGATTTTTCACTATTCAAAAATGTGAATATAACTCCATTAATAGGTTTCAACAATTTTCTTATCAAAATAAGTCGTTTGTGAATTTATAAAACAACGTTTATAAATTCCATTTTATTTATTTTATAACAACTTCCTTTTATAAATTCCTTTATTAACCTATTCCAGTTTATAACTTAATCATAAACTAAAAGTTCATATTATAAGTTAAATCCTTATAAAACGATTATTTTACAAAATCGTTCCTTTAAAAGCTTTCCAAATCATAAATCTTATAACTTATAAGATTCCTATTTAACCAATCTATTCTTCAAATAATTTCACCAAATTTATAAATCTTACTATTTATAAATTTCTTTTATAAATTCACAGTTTATAATTCCATAAATTTCATTTATTTATGAAATTCATTTTCACTTCATTCAAACACTTATAAAAACTCGTTTTATAATGTCAATATTTCAATTTATAAATATCCATTTATAAATCTCTTAATATAAATCAATTTATATTATTCTTTTAAAACGTCTTTAAATTCCTTTATAATTTCACCATTTTGATTTATAAAATAATCAAATTTTATAAATCCTATATTTAAACTTTTGATAATAAATTCAAAAATCCAGTTTAAACTATTTTATAAAGTCATTAATTCCTATTTCTCAAAAATCAGCTTTTAACCGTATTTCTCAAAAATTATAATTTTTATAACTTTAAGAATTATAACGTTCATTTATTTAAAATGGATCAATTCCAAAATATTTTATCTTTTCAAAAATTACTTTAAAAACATTTTTAAAATACCAGAAATTTGGTCCAATGATGCTACACACCAAATAGTCAATCACGACTACAACGATATCATATATCAATATGAAAATCCATCAAATATCAAAATATCTGAAATTAAATAAAAACTGTTGAGGAATCAAGTTGGATCCCTCCAACCTGTTTTCCTGCATCCAAAAACATTAGCACAATACCAATTTCGCTCCAGTACGAAATTATCGCGGTATATGTTCTTAATAAATATTATCCGCTTAATAACGGCGTAATAGGGTCTCATCCGCTAAACAAAAATGCGGGAAATCAACAACTGCAATATATACATATGCCAATATATATATATTGATATTATATATAATACCAATTTCACTGTTTATGAAATATTCGCGGTATATGTTTTTAATAAATAACATCCGCTTACTAACGGCGTATAATGTCTATTTTAACAATCAATAGATATCAATCATCATTCAAACATGCATTCAAATATTTTAAATCTAACTATTTAAAATAAAATCGAAATCGATTCGATTGAGTGAGAAATTCTCACCTTGGTTTTAAATTCCGTTTTAGCTTTTATTTCGAATAAAATTAAACGCGCGTTTAATTTTACCCAAAATTCTCACTAACTCCAAACGACTCCAAACCAACTCCATCGCGTAGTGCTCGTCCATACGATTCCAACGCAACTGAGTTTGCATTTTTTCGACCTCGTATGAAAAAGTTATGATTTTTACAAGATTGTACACGATTTATATAAACTTAATTACAACATAAACTATATAATTTTCAACCTATGGAATCTAGGCCTTTGGATCCACTGCCAACACATCTCAGCCCTAGAACGCAACCCCCTCCTTCCTCACGTTCTTCTCCTACAGGTAGAGCCGCAACTTGAACCCATGAACTTAGATATTAGGGTTAGACATTGCAACACCTATACACGATGAAACTTGATCAAACCAACGCCAACGCGAAGCCCTACACCTCCACTGCACTCGGCCCCCATCCCCCTGAGCTCGGCCTGCACAATCTCCTCGAAATGCGTGCGTTTCCTGATGAGAACGGCCCTCCATATCTCCCAAAATACAACTCCGTTTAACATCACCACCGTTGAATCTCTAGTACTCGACGCTCTCTACATTTTGCTAGTTGAAAACTTCTTGAAACAATGCATGGATTAGAAGATAATTTGAGGAGAAAGGGGACATTTTCTGGCCGTTCAAAATGGGGGTGGCGGCTGCCTGTAGGAAATTAGGTTTTTAGTATATATTTTTTTTTTATTTTAGAGTGAGGGTGTGGGTCTCCTTTTATAGAAAAAGCAAGCGTAAACACTATTCATCCCGGGAATTCCGAACTCCGATTTACGCGCCGTAACCAGCGTTTCTAAGGTTTACCCCGCGTTCCGGACACAATGGAACAGGTTTCGGAAGCTAATTCGGAAGTATGTGCGAGTTATGGCTGCAAACGCTCAATTTGAATTAAACCGATTTAAGTCGATTTCTAGGCGTTTTAATTTGTACCGGACAAACGGTAAATCCAATTGACTTGAAATTTGAAACCTTACAATAATATCACATTACGGATCCGATGAAACTGGTTTCGTCGAAATCCGAGACTTTTTGAAAAATGGCTATTTTGACTCGCCAAATTAAAATTAAAAATAATTCGATGCGTTTCGAGCTGCCACGATCAAACGATAGCTCCGATTGACACGAAAATTGAAATCCGGTAATAACTAACTATTACGGATCCAATGAAACTGGTTTCGTTCAATTCTGAGACTGTTCAAAAATTGACTATTTTACAGTCGATTATTAAATATTAAAATATTCAATTTTCACAAATTAACTTTTAATTCGATTTTAAAAGTTCTAAAATATTTCTATAACTCCAGTATGATTAAATAAAATTTTCCAAATTATTTTCAATCATTTTTAACTCAATTTTTAATTATTTCCATAATTTCACATATTAAATTATCGATTTAATTATCTAATTAAATCCAAAAATTCAAATAAAAATTTATTTGACTTAAAAATTCACTTATTAACATTTAAAATTAATTAAATATTCAAATTTAAATTAATAAAAATTCTGGGTCGTTACAATATGTGAGGAATTCATACCTAACCACAAAAAAAGTTATAGACATAGATGTGAGTTCAAAAGCTCACCTTTTAAACCCAAAAATAATGAAGGAGAAACTTTTGAAACACGGCAAGGTCGATTCCTCTTCACTACACTTCTAGAATCTTCAATCTATTATCAAAGGTGAAGTTTTTCCTAAGTTAGGTTATAGGAATTTCTGAAATTTGAAGAGGGATTGAGATGGAGAAGATGAAGAGGATGCTTACCTAAGCTTCTCTTGGATTTTAGAGCAAGAACTTGAATTTCCTAAGAAAATTAGGGCTTAAGAATTTTAATTTCCTCTTCCTTCCCCCATTTTTACCTTAGCTTAAGAGTGTTAGGAAAAGAGAAGTGGAATGAATGAAGAGGAGTGGAGTTGGGTTATTTGTTAGGTTAGCGGGCTGAAACCCAAAACTAAAGCCCTAATTGAAAATGTCAAAATTCTAGCTAACTCCAAACATATCGATGTTTATACTTAAAAAGGTCGCAAACGTCGTTTTGAACTCAATGGAAGTGGTCTCGAGTCCTAATTCGAATGTTAGCAAAACATGACTTTTCGGACTTAAATCCGACTAACGATGCTATATTTAAATAAAGTATTTAAATATGCAATCGTAAAATATGCAGGTTCTTACAGACTCCCCTCCTCAAAGAAATTGCATCCTCACAATTTTTAAGAAGAAAACAAAGAGCAAAAACCATAAAAGCATATCAACACAAAATAAAATTTGAAATAAGAAGTTCACCTGTAAGGAGCACGAGAGAGTAAGTCTGTATGCGTTCGCTCGATGAATTCTCTGGATTTCCAAGAGCGATCCTTAGGATTTGAGAACCATTGAACTTTCACAAGCGGAACATCTTTATTTCGAAGGCGTTTAACCTTCGTAGCAATGATACGAATAGGATGTTGCTCATAAGTCAAATTAGACGATACTTCAATTTCTTCAATAACATCGGACTCAATAATAGAATCAAAATCCCTATGGCATTTCCATAGTAGAGAAACATGAAACACGCAATAAATAGCAGAAAATTAAGCCGGTAATAAAAGGCGACAAGCCATTGAACCAATGCGTTCTGTGATGGGAAATGGACCAATATATCGAGATGCTAATTTTCCCGATCGATTGAAACGCACAACACCCTTCATAGGTGAAAACGAATAAACATCAAATCTCCCATAGAAAATTCCAAATTCCTTCTTCGATTATCAGCATAGGATTTTTGTCTACTTTGAGCTTCTTTCATCCTATGACGAATAAGGTCAGTCTTTTCTGTGGCATTTTGAATAAAATTTGGACCTAAAACCAGCTTCTCACCGGCCTCAAGCCAACAAGAAGGAGACCGACATTGCCTTCAATAGAGTGCCACGAAAGGTGCTATACCAATACTAGATTGGAAGCTATTATTATAGGAAACACTACTACAAAACAGGCCATTTGCATCGGTTGTTTGCCCCCCTTTTGCATCAGTTCAACAACCGATGCATATGCAACCGATGCAACAGGCTTAACACTTTTGTATCAGTTCTGAAACCGATGCAAAAAGGTCCTTTTTGCATCGGTTGTTATTAACAACTGATGCAAAATATCATGGTTGGTTGCTTGAACATAGCCCCCATGTTGCATCAGTTGTAATGAAAACCGATGCAATAAAGGAACTTGTTGCATCGGTTATTGTTGAAAACCGATGCAAAATAACCCCTCTATTGTATCGATTTTTTATAACAACCAATGCAAACTAATCCCTCAGAAACCATTATTACAGTACTCAAATAGTCTCTATATATATTATTGATAATCTTTATATATATAAAAAAAATAAAAAAACATACACAAAAAATAAAAATAAAAAGATTATTTCATTATCATTTACAAATTCTGTTTAGAAGAAGGTAATCTTTGATAATCTTTACTGTTACATTTTCCCCTCTGCATAGTGACACTGCACACTTCACCCTTCTACCTCCCCTCTGCCATTCCACAATACTTTCATTCCCTTGCTTTTTTCTTTTACCTGATCACCAATACTCCACAAAACATCCACCAACAGTCATAAACCACTTATCTACTGAAACTCCACCGTCATTTCTCCTTCAAGACCATCCACTACACATACCATTCCTGCATACATAAATCTCCACACAGCAACATCACTTTCCATCTCCATAATTCTGTACCTTAATCCCGGCCTCACTATAGTACCGCTGCCTGCACTTCCTTGCCGACAACCTTGCTGCAACATACATCTCCTCTGCAGCCAAAACTGTCACCACGGTTCCTCCATACTGTTCCATTACCTCGCTGACCACTGTATCACTACCCTCTGCTGCACCGTAATCATCAACACTGTCAACCTTCAAACCAAATCGCCTCCGCAGCTTCATCATTCGTCTACCTCCTGCAGTCGATACAGCAATCAAACACCAATACAACCCTAGACTTCTACCACCTCCTTTGAACTAAACAGAACCCACATCACACTCCCCCTCCAAACTTCACCGCTCTTCCTTCAACACTTCCACTACATCACCTGATCAAACTACACTCAATAGTCCCATACTTCTGCTGTCACCATAACATACCCACTGCCATAAAAAAACTGCAGACTGTTACATACATACAATGCATGCCAACTGCTATAACCTTTGTTCCACTATAGTACAGCATATCTCAAATTCATTTACCACCTTCCCTCCCTACTTGCTACGACACCACACTTCCCACAGCCGACAAACTTCAAACATCAGCAAAACCACTTCGAAACCACTTCTGAAAAAATCAACTACCCTACAAAACGGCAATATGTTATTTCATTATCATTTAAAAAAAGATTCTTTATCTTATTTTATTATCAAAAAAAGAAGAAAAATCAACTATCTGCCCCATAGCAACATCCACAACACAACATACTACTGCTAAACTATCATTCCTTACTCCACTGCCTATTCACTTCTACAAACTGCACGGCCACAAATTGCCACTCCTCTGCAACTTCTTACATTCAACAGCACACAACTATGCCTTCATTTCTACCACTGCCTTGCTCCATCGCTACTGCGCTTTCATTGTTGCAGTCTATTTCAAATATCTTTTACCTAAATCTCTGTTAGTCACTCTTAAAAATTGATATAAAGATATAAATTACCATGAAGTGAATAATATTCTAAATTGTCATACCTGTTTTTATAGGGTTTGATCACAGTTGAACTTCGAATCTACACCAATCAACAACAAAGAATATGAAACTCTCCTGTAGTTGGTAACTTCCATTTACCTGAATTGTTTAACTATTTGAATTTCTGATGCTAATGGTCAGTAATAAATTTGTTTAAATGCAGATTGGAAATACAGTTAGTGATTGCTTTGATCTTTACTATGGCCACTTTATGAATAATGTGAATGCCACAGAGCAGGTGGTAAAATTATTTTAATAATCGCATAAAAATGTGATAAGGAAAAATAAAGATAGCTTCTCTTACAACTTCAAATGCTAGACCCATAACGATTCATCATTGCCCAACCATAGATTCTAGCAAAAAGATTCATAATCTCTTTTATACATAGGTACTTTTAACACTTTTCTTTTTATATGCATTTCCAAACTAATATGTCAATGCTAAGAAAGCTAATGTTATCTTCCATGAAATTTAATGTACAACTCATCTAAGTGCAACACAATTAGTTGACATCGCTAAGGTATTACAAATTATCCTGGTCTAGACTCAAAATCTGGTTACAGTATATAATACATAATTATTAGCAAATATACCATAGATAAAGCAATACCGTCTAATCAAACTTGCAAAACACTTCAAACTACCAGCCCAAAATAAGTCCACATTCACCAAAATAAATTTAAACGAACCAACAATATTTTGTACCATTTCCCCCCTCTTTTTTCTTACAATAAAAGGAAACAAACAATGTGATAATTAAATAGTTACTTTTTTCATTCAATTGAAGTTAAAACAAGATTAACAAATAATTTAAAATTAACAAACTATCATTTGAAATATTACTGGACAAAAACACCAAAACTGATATTTTAACGAATGATATCCTCGTTGGCTCGCTTTGGATTATTTTATCAGAAGCTCGTAACGAGAGGCGCTACAGGCTAAGACAAATCAACATATAAGAGGAGAAATCACATTATAATATCAACAAATACCTTGTTGGCTACAGGCTAAGACAAAGACAATGATTAGAATTAGAAGCCACTCCTTTGACCTTCAACGTAATAATACAAAAATTAAAACCAATTCACAATTTTTTTCAGTTATGGTGCGGTTGGAAAAACGGAGATTAAAAATATTTTAAAGGTTGAAGAGCATAAGTTACCTATTAAATACCTTTACGTGCCTCTCAATTCTTACATTCATGCCTTACATGTTGGTGGCAGGGAAGTGAGGTGCATGTTGGTGGTGAAGTATTGTTGTATTGATGTGCAGCAAGTGTGGTTGTAGTAGAGCGGAAGGGGTATAGAAGTTTGCTATTGGTAGGTAGGAGAAGTTTATGGTTCAAGTGGTGGATGATGTAGCCATGGTAGGGAGAAGGAGGCAACATAAGATGATGTAGTCTATTTGAGTATTTAGTCACAACTCGCAATCCACGAGGTTGTATATTCAAATTTGAACAACCATGCGCATGTTTGTGTTCAATTAAACTAAATACAGAATAAGTTCTTGAGATATATAGTAGACGCTGCTCATAAGTAGTTTGCAATATTACAATATTTTTCGAAGTTTCTATTTAAAATTTGATATGCTAGACAACAAATACTGTATAATATTAGAAGTATACTTACATATATGACATATTATACTTTATTTATTTGGTGTTGCTTAAAAATATTTTCCTGATCCATGAATATTAATAATATAGCAATATAATGAATATTTCACAAAATTTCACTCAGTTAGTATACTGAAGACTTCAACAATGTACACAATTCTATTAACATTGTTACTCAGGTTTCTTATAGTTGAGAAATAGAGTAGAAGTCTTATTATTTAAAAAGCTAAAGGCCAGCAATATACCTTCCAATGTCACTCTATGCATTAGCAGGATGCCATCCACGAAAAACAGAATCATCATGATTTGCCCCTTAAAGCAACATCCTTTGCAAGAGCAAACATTTATACAGCTTTTTGTAGCCTTTCCATTTCCATATAAGTCAATCCTAAATTATCATAAACACATCGGACTCTAAAATGTTTCAGCCCACAAACCTCTTTCATTCTCTCAACAGCAATTTCCAAATAACCAACAGCTTCCCATTCAATATAGGAAACCATCCTATTCTAGCTGATATTATCCCAATCGTAAGTTGCTCCTGTGGAACCTCTCGAATATGGAAAGGCTTCTCTGAAGCAAGGATACCACTGTATCAAACTCATTCAAGGATTCGTATATCATGGATATTTCATCATAGGCTTATGCAACTTCTAAAGGGCATTCTTCTTCGTTGTTCTTAAGTTTCATACAAGGCAATTCCTATACAACTTTTGGCATCCGGAATCTCCTCTTGATTACAAAGTTTTACCCAATTTTAGCCATAGTTACAAAAACTTTACTTTCATGTTACTATCTTCATTTTTGTATTTTCAAAACTTCTGCCAAGGTTTATATAGCATCCTCTTATTTTCTCAAAACAATATCAATATTTGTTGCATCAATCACCGCACGCAGCAAACCTAAAGCTGAATCCCTATTCTTATTACATTTTGTGACAACTCATTTTGGACAATATATAGTATGCCCACTTCACTCTTCACTCTCTTCCAAACATTATTCGAAGGAAAATCTACATAATCCATGATTCAAATGAAATTTAAGGAAATTTAAAAGAAATGAATATCATCAGAAAATGTAAGCAACTCCTCAAAATACTCAGCTCCCAAATCCTGAAACACAATCACATTCTCTCTCTTCTCCTTACTCTTCCTGCTTTCCTTCTTTGCCTTCCTACTATGTGAATGCTTCCTCTTCGTCGCCAATACAGGTGAATCTACATCACCACTGAAACCAAATTCATCTAAAGAAGTCTTCACATACTCGACTTCAAAATTGAGCATTGCATTCTGCCCTTGTGACCAAATACTGCCCAAAACTTCACTGTCCACTACCTTTCCCCACTAAACAACCTACAGACTACTACCCAATCTACAACATCACCTGCTTCCGATTCAACAAGCCCTCTACAGTGCCGCACCCTTCCACAGTCTCAAACCACACCATAACTGCTTCATCACCTCATTCCCATACACCTCCACACAGTTCAACTTCATCCACTCAAACATCAAACTACCCTATACATCACAATTACATCTCTGTTTACATTCAACCCACTTCTACATACAAAACAGTGTCGTTCCCCTTGCCACGACCTGCAATTTGCAACTACTGCTACCGCTTTGACCAAACATTCCATCGAGAAGAAAACTCAACATTTCAAACTGCAGTGCCATAATCCCCATACAAACCACAAACCCACCATACTATACTGTGCACACCTACCCGATCAATACAATCACTTCATCATCAACTTCTGGTTTTATATTGTACACAAAAAAATCCCATATCGCTTCAGCTTGAGAACAAACTGTCAAAAGCTACCACCCTCTGCCTATCCCAATCCCCGATCATCCACAGTTTCCAACATACCATCTAACTTCACATCACCACATCACAACCACTGACAACTTCCTTTCATCACAGTAAACTTCAGATCACCCCAAACTTCCATTGTCAACCCACCTTCATACTGTCTGCTCAACAAATTGCCTCCAAATCGCCACTTCCAGAAAAGAAACATCCTGCGTCACGCAATCAACAACAACGAATTACTCCAAACAACTAAGAAAAAAACTTACTGCCACGATTCCTCAACTAGCAACCAACATCCCAATCGCGACCTTCGTAGAATTAGCACCACGTGTTTTGCAAACCGTTCGCCATCGACTTCCTAATTCGAACCACCCTCAACAGCCATGAAATCATCCACTCGAAGTCAAACTAACGTCGAACCCATAATGAACCGAACCGCTTTCACCAATTAGTGTGGCCGAATTAAGAAAATTGGTTGAGTTGTGAAAGTTTGATGGAATTGTGAAATTGGGGCTAATCGTGAAAGTTTGATTTCGATTTTTTTTATAAGCTTTCTGATTATATAAACAAGTACGCATGTAGTAGTTATTGAGGAGGGGAAGAATTTTTTTCCGGGAGTGGGTTATTGAGGAGGAAGGAGTACATTTGTCCAAAGTAGTAACTTTGGAGCCAATTTTTCATTATTTTCCGCCTAAATTTCATATTGCCATCAACATGTAGTTGCATCGGTTGACTTTAGAACCGATGCGAATAAAACTATTTGCATCGGTTGTTGGTGAGAACTGATGCAAATTTCATTTTTTTATTACCTATTGCTTTCCGCGTACTAATTGCATCGGTTATTAAGATAGAACTGATGCAAATGCTCTATTTGCATCAGTTTTTACTTCAACCGATGCAAATGAGGCGAAGCAATATGCACTTTTTGTACTAGTGAAAACTCAACAAGAGAAATATGATCTTCCTAAATTCCACCAAAATCAATAATACATGCACAAAGGAGATCTTCAAGAGTTTGATTTACACGCTCGATTTGTCCAATAGACTAAGGATGATAAGCGATGCTAAAATTAAGCTTCGTTACCAAAGCTTTTTGAAGACTCTTCCAAAATCCACTAGTAAACAATGGATCACGATCTCTAACAATAGAAGTAGGAACTCCATGCAATTTAACAATTTCTTTAACATAAAGTTTGGCTAAAAGAGGTATGGTCCGATTAGACCGAACGGGAATAAAATGGGCGGATTTCGTATGTCTATCAACGATCACCTATAAACTGTCATGACCCGAGCGAGAACGAGGAAGGCCATCGATAAAGTCCATGGAGACTTGATCCCACTTCCAAATGGGAATGTCCAAAGGTTGCAATAACCCACCGGGCCTTTGATGCTCGGCCTTTATGAGTTGGCAAGTTATACAATGCTTAATGAAGTTAGCAATATCAATTTCATTCCATCCCAATAATAAAGTCGCTTCATATCCACGTATATTTTACTACTACCGGGGTGAATGATAAATTTAGAATGATGGGAATCTTCTAAAATGTCTTTATGAAGATTACCAATAATTGGCGCAATAAGTTTACCGAATTTTTGAATGCCGCCACGAGCATCGATTTCAAAGTCTTTCAAACCATCACTATTTCTATTCCGACAACTTTGGCTAAGAAGAACCAATTTAGGGTCACGCTTTTGAGCTTCAAGAATGCAGTCTAAAAGTAAAGGATGAGCCTCAAGGGTACATAAAACAAGAGATGAACATGAACCGGATTCATGATCTCGAATCTCACATGTGGACAAAGTCTCGAGATCATTCCATTCAGATATCATCGTAGAAACAATCGCTTGTTGCTTACGACTAAGGACATTGGTAATACGATTTCCCTTTTCGGGAGTATAAAGGATATCAGGATCATAAGATGTAAGGAACTCAAGCCAATGTTGTTGACGCAAATTAAGTTCCTTTTGAGAAAATAAACACTTCAACGATTTATGATCGGTATAGAAAACAAATTTCTCTCCAAAAGATAATGGCGCTAAAGTCTAAGGGCGAAAGCAATAGCCGCGAGCTCTAAATCATGAGTGGCATATCTAGTCTCGACGGGCTTTAATTGCCTAGAAGCATAAGCAATAACATGTTCCCTTTGCATGAGAATGGCCCCCAAACCAACACGATTAGCATCGGTATAAACAATAAAGTCTTGGTTCCCTTCGGGAATCATAAGGATAGGAGCATCTAAAAGGAGTTCTTTTAATCTTTGAAAAGAAGCTTCACATTTATCTGACCAAATGTATTTAACTCCCTTTTTTGTCAAACTAGTAAGAGGCACGGAAATTTTAGAAAAGTCTTTTATGAAACGACGGTAATATCCCACCAAGCCAGGGAAGCTACGAATTTCCGTCACACTCTTCAGTCTCTTCCAATTCTGAATCGCTTCAATCTTTGAAGGATCCATGGAAATTCCAGATTCATAAATAATATGTCCGATAAATTCATACGAGATTGCCAAAACTGGAACTTAAATTTTTTTGCATTCAATTGATTGCCCCCAAGGAGAGGAACTAGAAAGAATAAACTACTTTACTTTCAATTCGGATAATTGTTTATGCATCTCCTCATTTTCCTTATTGGACATACGATAAGGAGGACGAGTTATATGTAGAGCTCCTGGGATTAGATTAATTTTAATCTCAATTGCTCGCTTAGGTGGTAATCCTAAAACGGGCTCAAATATGTCGAGAAATTCACGAACAACGTGGATGAGGGAAATGACATCTTCCCCATCATCATCATCGTCATCATGAGGGTTTAAAGAATACAAAGATGCTGCCAATTTGGAATTCGAATCTTTAAGAACAATAGAAATCTTCTTAATAAATTGAGGATGTCGAAGATGAATAGTCCTCTCAGGACATAGGATATGTGCTTCATAATGGTTATACCAATCCATTCCCAAAATCATTCCGAAACCTAAATAACGCATTACATGCAAATCGGCTCGGAACGCATAATCACATAAAATAATCTCGACATCTTTACAAAGCAAACTGAGTGTCACAGATCCATTAATCGAATTTGCAATTCTCAGTGTAGTCATCAAAGCCTTAACACTTAAAGACAAAGTATCAACAAGTTCTTTTGATATAAAAGAATGGTATGCACCCGTATCAAAACGAACTCGAATAGGATGATTATGAAACATAATAATGCCATCTAGGATAGAATGAGAAATATCTTGACCGCAAGATGTGTTACTAGGGGCTTGCACAACATTTAGCTTTCCCACGTTCTTGCTTTGAACTTTGGGACATGAAGTTAAAAGATGACCCGAACTTTTGCAATAATGACAAAAGAGTGGTTTCGGGCATTTGTTAGCATAACGGTTCTTAAAACCGCAATTGTAGCATTGCCCACGACTAGAGGTAGGAGTCTTTGCTACCGAAGTTGCTTATTTCCCATTCTTATTGGGATTAGGCTTAAACTTAATAGGCCTCTTCTTGTTATTGTTGAAGTTTGGTTTGTCACTCACAACTTGAACATCACTTTTTTTATCGGCCTCTTCGGGTCGAAGAGCGATATCAACAAGCTGATCAAAAGAAACTTCTAGTTTTAGAAGTAAAGGCTTTTTGAGGTTCTTATTCAACCCATAGACAAATCTCTGATTTTTCTTCAATGGGGTATTAATATACTCGATCCCATATTTAGAAAGAGATTCAAAAGACGCGACATAATCTGTCACAGAAGATTCACCTTGATCAAGGTCAATAAAGCGACGAGCTAAAGTTACTTATTCAGCTTCCGACATAAATTTTAATTTAAATCGTTCCTGGAATTGCTCCCAAGTAAGATCCGCTTTAATAATTTTCGAAATCAGAAGCTCATACCAATCTAATGCTCTTTCTTGGAGCATACTAGAAGCCACTTGGACACGATATAGATCAATAAGATTCATGCGAGAAAAGATGCGATCGCATGTTCTAAGCAAAGCTTGGACTTCTATGACGCTTTCGGAACCCATGAATGGCTTCCCACCCAAATTGTATAATCATTGCACAAGCGTGAAAACTCCAATTTAGGGAGAGTAGGCTCTGGGATGGGTCCGACAGCTTGAGCGTTCTTTACGAGATATAAGAGCTGTGGGTAGACATAAATACTCCATCCTGAGGAGTAACACTGGATTGACAAGCGCTAGGACGGCCTGTTCTAACCATTTCACTTCTTTAAGAAAGAAGAAGAAAAAGGTTATTCTCAAAATGAATATCAAACAATCATGATTGATAAAATAAGGCATCATAAAAGAAAATATGATAGAACGGGTCCTAAGACTCGGATAAATCCTAAAGCACGATTCCTAAAAAGGACTAGGACAATGATCCTTGCTAGATTATTCTACATTGTTTTGAAGTTTGGCTCTGATACCAATCTGCGACATCCCACCTCTATACTCACACTAGCCAAGGACACTATGGGGTAATGCCGTCGACTAACGCGAAGATTAAGGCTGTTGAGGAGCGACCATCCGTGTAATTGCTTTGTGCAAGTACCGATATGTCAGGTAGTATAACAAGAATTTCATTTTAAGAGGAAATTCGACATATTAAGTACTAACTCAAAGTTACTACACAGTGGCTATGTGGACTTTGAAAAGAAATATAAAATAAGCTAACACAAAAGAGTCACAGATATCCATATCACAAGGAAACAGATATGAATATAACACATAAAAGTGTACATCAGAGTAGTGGTCGTACAAGATCCACAATATCACAAAAGAATAGATACAAGTGCTATATAAAAGAATATGTATACATCAAGGAGTCTCTATCTCGAATGTATAATAACAAAAACTACTAAACTAGAGTAGTTAGCCAAAAGTCAAATTATGGTCCCAGATAAGAAGTCAAACAGAAGTACCTGTAACATCTCGTTCTGACCCGATATTATTTAATGAGAAGATAATAAACGGACCAGTCTAGCTATAAATATCAGATAAAATGAGATAGGATACGAGATATGACAACAATATATGATAACAATAATGCCATACTGTGATATGTATACATTTAATAACAACAAAAATCATACAATATCTCTAGAAATCTCAAACACACAAAAGAATGTCATATTCTTTATTTTATTCACCAAACCATAGATATTGACAAACATATCAATGCCAATCGCAAAAATTGATGACACACAAATTCTAGAAATCATCAATTAGAAATCCAAAAATCAAAAGTGGGAGGCCTATCACAAACGGAAGTATGAAAACTCACCAACACGTGCATCGCAAACGGGTCGCTAACCTGTGGTCGCTAACCATAGAGCTAGTGCAATGACGTAGTACAACAATGGTACCTCCGAGGAACCTGAAATCCAAATAATTTGGAACAACGACATAGTGCAATAACGGTACATCCGATGAGCCAAACTCTATAAAAGAATATGGGTCGTTGGCCCATAAAAACGTGTCCAAACTCCAAAGAACCCATAGGTCGTTAGTCTATAAAAAGAAATGAGACGAAACTCATTAAAACGAGGTACAGTCCCCTACGTGGACAAAGAGACATCGCATAACGCTATTCTAAACCATAAAACAATCAACAAGAATTGTAGATTGCATTAAGCTAGTAAATAAATGAGTTTAGTTTCATGCCTCATAACCACTGGCTTAACTTAAATATTTGCGAACAAATTGTAGATTCCCACTCAAAAATTGTCACAAGAGTTCAATCGAACAAGTCTAAGAATTAACCGACAAAGTAAATGCAAGCATTTCATACCACTTGTTTTGCTAAGCCATTTAATTAGGTTTCTCATACGAATTAGGTAAAAGTTTGTATATACTAATAGGTCGGAAAACGGTTTTATAAACGAGTTCGTATTAAAATTAGAGTTGAAATCAACTTTGTGAAAGAGTTTGGATATTTACTAATAGTATGGAAACCTTTAATTGAAAGTGACAAACCATAGAAATGATTGTTGAAATAACCAATCACCAAAAATTCACATTCGAAGACGTGAACCAAATCCATGGAAATCGATACCAAATCCATCAAATGGATATTCCTAAAAATCCCCAAAAATGATTTATCAAAGTCAACAAAAATGATAACAACTAATCGGATCCACAAGAATCGATTTAAAATTGAAAATCCACACCAAAAGGCTAAATTGGCTGAGAGAAGCAGGATCAGTCGACTGAACACTGTAGTCAGTCGATTGATTCTATGCTCGGAAACTTTCGATTTCCAGGTTCAGTCGATTGAACCAGTGTGGTCAGTCGACTGATTCTGAACCCAGAAACTTTTAGTTTTCAGGTTCAGTCGAATGAATTAGGTTGGTCAGTCGACTGATACTGGCACAGGAACTTTCTGTTCCCAGGTTCAGTCGACTGACCTTATAGTTCAATCGACTGAACCATCGGCAGTATTTTCAGCCTATCCCTAAAAAGGGGCAAAAATCATACGGGAGGCGATCGAAGGAGCAACGGAGACCAGGGATTTATGCCAAGCGTCTATCCATCCTTATAGGCTCTTTGATGCGCCACCAAAAACATGTTCAAACATCCAAAATATGATTTTTAAAGGTTTTGACTTCAAAACACCAAAATTTGGAAAATTCACCAAATCAATTCAAATCAAAAGTAAATGAATATGAATAGATGTTAGGAATTCATACCTAATCACAAAGAAAGTTATAGACATAGATGTGAGTTCAAAAACTCACCTTTTAAACCCAAAAACAACGAAGGAGAAGCTTTTTAAACAAGACAAGATCAATTCCTCTTCACTGCACCTCTAGTCTTCAATCTATTATCAAAGGTGAAGTTTTTCCTAAGTTGGGCTATAGGAATTTCTAAAATTTGAAGAGGGATTGAGATGGAGAAGATGAAGAGGATGCTTAACTAAGCTTCTCTTGGATTTTAGAGCAAGAACTTGATTTCCTGAGAAAACTAGGGCTTAGGAATTTTAATTTCCTCTTCCTTCCTCCAATTTTACCTTAGCTTAAGAGTGTTAGGAAATGAGAAGTGGAATAAATGAAGTGGAGTGGAGTTGGGTCATTTGTTAGGTTAGTGGGCTGAAACCCAAACCCAAAGCCCTAAATGAAAATATCAAAATTCTAGCTAACTTCAAACATATCGATGTTTACGTTTAAAAAGGTCGCAAACGTCATTTTGACCTCAATGGAAGTGGTCTCGAGTCCTAATTCGACTATTTGCAAAAAGTGACTTTTTGGACACAAATCCGACTACCGATGCTATATTTAAATAAAGTATTTAACATACAATCCTAAAATATGTGGGTTGTTACACCGACTGTCCTAAAAGGTTGAATGTAAGCATCTTGAATACATTCTGGCAAGAGTCCTTACTAAGCGTCAATATCCCTTCTTAGTCCATGAACCGCTATCGTTTACATTCTGATTTATTCATTTTAGTCGTAACACCACGGTGATGTTTTGGCTTCCTACCTTAACTCCCGTTTAGAGTTTATGAATCTTTTAAGATTAAACGTTATCATGGCACCCTTCCATATACCGTAGGACTTTAGACTAATAATCAAGGCACCATACAAATTTATTAAATTTAGTTATGATTCATTTCCAACATAAATATTGCAATCAATCATAAAACCTCACTATGATTAATATATTCACCACGTTAAACTATATTCGTTTCAATTTTACTATCAAAATGATAGCCTAGGGTGTTTCACTTTATCCAATTCATGTAAATCATCAATTAGAATCATCAAATTAGTTTTTAATTCATATTTCAATTCCTAAATAAATCTATAAAGAAAATTTAATGCATATATAACAATATAACCATTTTATAGATAATCTCACTCACCTAATTCGTTTCTTTGATAAATTTTCTTACAGAACTTTCAAATTCCTTCTTTTAATTTAACTTGGTTTAGTACCTGTCTTCTTCTATTTGATTTGCTAAGGTTTGGATTTGATTCCCTTCTCTTTTCTATTTGTTTTGCAATTTTATTTAGAGGTTTTGTTTTAGAATTGAAGAAAGAGAAAAAGAACAAGTTATGAATTTAAGTTGAGCGTTGGGTGTAGAATGAGGACGAATGAAGAATGGGGAGAATGAGGGTCACAAAATTCTTTTATACATGCACAAATCCAGAAATTCTCCCTCGCCCACTTGGGCCAACTTATTTCGCCTCAAAACGCATGTTACGATAAAAAATCCTTATCTACTTTATTTGGTGTCCATCTCTGATATTTTTATGTTAATTTGGGTTAGAAAAATCCACTTGATGCAATGGACAATCCAGTTTATCAAATTCCTTCATTTGTAAAAATTTAATTTTTTTCCGTCTTATGTAAAATTACCAAAATATCTTTTTAATTAATTATTTGCATCTGTTAACAATATGGGATGTTACAATTATTATCGAAAAAGTCGACCTCTTCCATTCACATGGTGTCATTAGCTCTTTGAAAGAAGCCAGACAAAGATGAGGTGGGCTATTTTTGTAATTCCTTCCACATTAGATGGTGCCTCTCCCCAAAACATAGAGCGACCCCAAACTATTCTTTTCTACTTCGCTTGCACGTGTTGACCTTTTATTGAAGTGATTGGCACAGGAGCAGAGTGACTCATTCAACCTTGTCTTATGATGCATAACTCGCTTGCCATCATAATTGTGGCTCACGGGCGAAGAAGTGAGTCTTGAAATCCATATGTAACTGGGGCCAGGAGTGAATACTACCCACTTGAAGATGTAAAAACCAACGTGAGGCTAAACTTGTCAAAGTGGATGGAAATAGAAGACACTTTAGATTACCAATGAGCCGACCGACTCAGGTGATGGAATTGAAAGCCATGATTGGTCAAATGGGTTAGTACTTCCATCGTGTTTTTTAAAGAAAGGTAGGACATGCCTCCAGTGAATGTATGCATTGAGAATATCTTTGGTGAAGGGTTCTTCGTTCTCATCATCTCTCATCGTTAGTGTTCTAGGTCTTGATCCTCTTCTGTCTTGGAGATGCCATTTCTTCTCGAAGGTCCCCTTTACATGATGCAAGCGGCGTTGACCTCTTGTTGTGGCAGGACTCCTTCTATGTCTCGTACGTGAAGGAGATCGATGGCGCTTATATGACGATGGGGAATAGTAACGCGAACATGGGTAAGTTACATGTTCATATTGATGAAGGGCGACCTAGAATGTTGATCCCGCGTTTCACGGTATCTGGGCCTACTGACCTCCCTTTAGGGTTGAGAGTGGACTGAGAGCTCTCTATGCTCATGGTTTTTGCCTTTTACGTCGCTGCTTAGACGGTCGAAGCATAGTCATGCCCTTATGTTTGTTGTCTCAGGCGGCTAAACGTATAGTGTCTTTCTATGGAGTGGGAGCGGCAGGCTAGCTGAACTCCTTGGTGTAATGTTGGTACAAGTATAGGAATATCATAAGAAAAGTGTTACTCGTGCGCTCTGTTATGGGCGAGAGTGACCCCAACATGGGTTTCCAACATAGCCCTTTTATAGGCATCATGCATTATGTTAAATGCGCTGGGGACAATGGGCTGGATGGGAGTTCCATTCATCGTTGTTGGGACCTCCGGACTATAGTTGACAGTGTCTTGATCGTCCACTCTGGCCCTAGGTTCATTCAAATCACAGACAATCTACCCAGTGCAAGTTAGGCCATTGATCAAGCCAAACCACACGTCATTGCCTAAGCTCGAAATGGGACTTATAGCATGACTTTAACGTCGTTCGTGTCATGATCCTTTGAGTTATTGGCCTCGTTGTCACCATTATTATGCAGTGTGTTTTTTGAGTATAGTAGTTTGAAGAGAAGAAAAGTGATGAATGTCGAGAGCATTTAGGGGAAGCCCTCCTTTGAGCATCCAAATATTGACTAAAAATTTAATCAACCAAGGAACTGTGATTATGAATTCATTTTAGTAAATGTTACTTACTAATACCATATTTAAAATGGAAAAAAGAGAGAGAAAATAAACAATAAGTAAAGAAAGACACAAGGTTTGGAGTGATTTGATCAAAAATGATCTATGTCCACTATGTTGGTAATTTCTACTACTTTAGTGTTTTGATTACAATTGTTTGTTTACAAGTGATAATAATATATGCAATAAAATGAAAGTTTCATCTTTGTGCAAGTGCATTCAATATTGTATTTATAATAGCCAAAAATCTGGTTCGGACAGTTCAATATGTATATCAATTTCTATGAATCCTTACAGTCATCAATGACACCGAATGGTTCAAATGCCGGGAAACTAGGATGTCAGCTATGCCGAATGGTCTAGATGATGGCCAATTGGCGAATCATAGCAAATCATGTCGTTGTCAAATAGGACGACATGAGAATAAGGAGTTGTTGAAAAGTGATGCCGCCACCATGTGGATAGTGAAGGATGAGAAGTGGTTACTGCATACTGTCGCTTTGTTAAATAAACATTATTGCATATGCCAAGGATTTTGGTGGAACGGTGCCGAGTCGTTTCATTTTAAAGGGGTGGCTATGCACGTTTGACAGAAAACCTACCGAGCAAAGACAAAACAAGAAGTATGAGGAGTGCATGCCGTCGAATAGGCTGTGGGGCGGAGTAGACTTAGGGGCTCGAAAAGGCGACTGGGAGAGCGTTCTTCATTGTGCAGACATGTACTCTTTGATGAACAACTGTCCTACTAAGGGTACCGGATGGTTTGGCCGTTGTTCAAATCTGTTAGTCGTTGAATTCCATCGTCTTTTACAGGATGCATAGGTATTTGCAAGGATGATGGAGCGGGCAAGGTGATGCTGAGGCAATACGAGTTGAGGCGAGCGCATTGGGA
Organism: Allium cepa; assembly: GCA_030765085.1. NCBI lineage: Eukaryota > Viridiplantae > Streptophyta > Magnoliopsida > Asparagales > Amaryllidaceae > Allium > Allium cepa. The sequence goes on along the minus strand of CM060937.1, from coordinate 569,163,897 downwards.
GTCCGACGAGCCGATCTGTCTATCTCTTTGCGAGAATATCAAGCAACACCATGGATTGATACCGATGAATAGATTTTCATATTACATCTTCATTTCTTTCATTAATTCATTGCGACTTTATGGTTTATCTTTCTTTCATGCCTCAAAGCCAAATTTCTACAGCTTTTTATTGAGAACTTCAAATCTTGATGGATCATCACTGATCGATGTACTTAGTTAAAATTCTTTCCGTTTCCTTTGCAATGGTTCGTACTCGATCATCAATAAATTTATTAGTCATCACATTAAAGCCCAGTATCATTAAATTGTCATTTACGGAAACTCGTGGATTCGGTTCGAACCTACCTAATGCTGGTTCATGCAACTCCATGTCCAAATCCACTTTGAAAAGATTCCATAAACATATATGCAAGTTGCAACTTGCCATAATGCATGATCACAATAGTAAAAAAAGGAAATATCCAAATGGCAGTTCTAGTAAAGTATCTCATCCGTGCAGCCTCACTTTTTTTAGTATCGTACTGCCATGACATAAAACTGTGCACTAGGTAACCCAACCCTTGGGCTCACTCTACCGTGATCATATCACGCCACTTGATCCTTAAACATCAAAAATCACGTTAGAAATCCAACTTTCTATCTCGGGAAATCATCAATTAAAGGATTTTTTTTTCCATTTAGCCTCGTTTTGAAACTAATTATCACAAATAGCCCCGTTTGTAAACTATTATCAATTTTATCCCTGTTTTGGCCAGCTCAGCTCCGAGCTGGCCAAAACATACTCGCGACTTTTGAAATGTCGCCAGTATTTTTTTTGTCACGAAATAATACGGGCGACTTTTGAGAAATCGCCAGCTGGCGACTTCCCAGAAGTCGCCCCTTTTTGTTATTAAATAAACGGGCGACTTTTGGGACGTCGCTAGCGGGCGACTTCCCAAAGGTCGCCCATTCGGGGCACTGCAACAAAACCAGAGCCCCCCTTTCTTCTTCTTCACTCTAAAATCTTCCTCTCCTTTTCTAAAAACCCTTCCTCTCGGAAATTTTTGCCCAAACTCGGAAATTTTTCGCATTTTGTTGAACAAATTAGAAGATGGCTAGCTCTTCAATGCCGGATGTGCCTGTAGGTATGGGAAAATCAAAAATATTTCAATTTAGGGTTTTGAAGAAATTTGCAAAATAATAATTTTTAGTAATTGTAAGCAATAATTGATGGTGAGGTATCTATGTATGGTTGAAATCATTGGTAAAATGTGGAAAAACAATGCGTAAATTCGTAGTGTTAATGTTGGAAAATAAATTTGAAAATATTGTGAACTTGTATATGTGTAGGTTACGAGGAGATGCTATCAGGACCAGTTGATGGATCTATCGTTTATTTGCAACAACGGCATCGAACGAATAATCCGGAATTTATCGTGGTAAATTTTTTATTATTCGAAATGTACAAATATCGAAAGGTAATGTATGTTACATGTTGATAATAATTTTGTGATATTTTGACAGAGTAATACTGCAAAAAAAACCATAGATCATTCGTCCAAAATGAATAGAGTAACATTTGGTCATCCAGGCGTTATACAGTTGATAGACCAAGCTGGATTTGGACTGGTTTTTAGGATGGGGCATATCCAGTTAGATCATCATCTTATCACTGCTTTGGTGGATAGGTGGAGGCCAGAGACATCGAAATTTCACCTACGAGCCGGAGAGATGACCATCATGTTGGGTGGTGTTGCGTGCTTGCTTGGCATACCCATAGACGGTGCTCCGTTGACCAACCCGATCCAGTTGATTATCTTACTTTATGCCAAGAGCTCCTAGGTTTAACTCCTCCAGCAGAGGAGTGGTGGGGAAACGAAATGATACGGACACTATGGTTTAGGGAACAATTTGCGGACAACATACCTGTAGATGCGATGGAGATTCAGATTCAGCAACGGGCCAGGGCCGTTATATTGCATATTATATGCTAGAGGTTGATATACGATCATTCGAAGACACGGATATGGCTTAGATGGCTTCCATTTTTAGAAAACTTTGAAGTTTGTTGCCATTATTCGTGGGGCAGTGCAGTTCTAGCGTATACGTACTGCGAGTTGACGAGGCTTGCTTTGCAAGAGAACACAAGCATAGGTGGTTGTGTGAGTCTAGTACAGGTATGTCTATAATTTACTTTCGCCGACCGTTATGCTATATTCTTTTATCTAACTGAAACCATATGTCCAATTTTATTTGCAGCTTTGGTGTTGGACTTATCTACCCGTGAGTAGAATAACGATGAGGAGGACGACGATTGATTTATCATTGCCATACAGTGCTAGGTATAATTAATTATGTAGTATACTAAGTATATGTGTTCGGATTTGAGAAGTCACAATTGAATATTTGTACAGTGGGCAGGACCTAAAAGCACCGTTTCATCGCCGAGGCCTCATGTTGCCTTCTACCGTAATGAGTTCGATGTGCTAGACTATCAGTCTGTGAGTTGGACCCCGTACGACGATGTGCTTGGACATCTTCCAAACTTATGCACCACTTCCATTCAGCCGTGGACTGCTCGGGTTCCTATGATTTGCTTTAATGATGTCTCCTATCATCTACCTGACTGAGTGATGAGGCAGTTTGGTATGGCCCAGCATTTACCGGAACAACCACCGCATTACAGGATTGATATTGAAGCTGGGGAGTATGTTATGGCGATTGAGACATGGATCGACCGCTACATGCACACTCAACAGGAACGCGAGTTCACATTGTCCGAACAAGAATATCTGTCTTGGTACTAGAACATCACCCGTCGATATGTTCTTCGTGCCATCGATCCACCTACAGCGCCTCCTGTGGTTGCATACCCTTACACTCCTAGAGCACCTCTCAAAAGAAATGTGGTACATACTACATATAGTCTTTATTTCAATACTTGAAATTTAAACCTTTTCTTGAATTTTATTTCATGGCAGGCGGATGGCATTTACCGTGCGATTGAAATTGTAGACGAGCTTGCACAAGAGGTTCCTGAAAGGTCGCAGGGGAAATGCTTTAGTGTAAAACGCATCTTAGAGTCTATTTTGGGAAGAAACAGGTTAACAAGACCAAGAGCGCCCCCACCGCCTCCTCCTCCACCAGCATAGGGGCTCATCGAATATGCCATAGAAGCCCATGGCGTTCCTCCCCCCACTACTCATACGTATCAGCGACGTGGACATCGAAAAGGCGCATCTTCATCTCAAGAAACACAGGTTGAAGTTGCTCCCAGCCCTTCACAGCCTAAAGATCCTACACAACAAGTGAAGAGGAGGATTCGCCGGATGAAATTCCACTGTCTATGAGAAAGCCAAAACGAACTCCACGAGAACTTCGTAGATTGAAGAACTGAGGATGGTATAAGTGATTGATATGCTTTGTCCGGATTTCTTTTTTTAATGAGCTGCTGAAATATTAGGATTATTTGTTTTATTGAATTGTTGGATGAGAATTGTTTGAATTTAATTGTTGAATTGGTGGATGTTGTAATTTGAGTTGTGGATGATTGAGTTTGATAGAAATGTTGAATTAGGGGATATTGTAATTTGAGTTGTGGATGATTGACTTCCATTGAAATTTTGAAGTAGTGTAAATGGTGATACAGGGTTTCTGTTTTGAAACCCTGCACATTACTGGGGCGACTTTTCAAAAGTCGCCTATATGCGACTTTTGAAAAGTCGCCCCAGTAATGTGCAGGGTTTCAAAACAGAAACCCAGACCTTCCACCTACCTCATTCCTTACTTTAACAAATTGCAAATATAGAACCTAAAACCTAACCCACTTCTCTCTTCCACAAAATCTACATTTCCCGGTGGCAAAAGAATATCTTTTTGAGATTTGAAGACACCAAAAGAAGGTAAGATTCATAAGCACTATTAAATTTGTTTACTGTTTTGCGATTTAGTCTAACTCCAACATTGATATTTTCAAGAATGGATAATTGGGAGATTGACGACGAGACGATGATGAAAATGTATGAAGAATTTGAACAACAACGAGGCTCTGCACTGGTTAATGAAGAAAATGTTGCGGTTGATTTCGTCCCTGAGACGCAGGTTGAAAACTTGCCCCCCTCTAGGGTTGGCGGTACATCGACATTGGCCAAGGATAGCGGTGAATCAAAATATCAATCACTTCATGGAAAATTAATAGATGTGCTTGCTCGTCGTAAGACTAACAATGCTAGTACAAGCCGAACACCGCCTCGGGTACTTTTTTATTGCGGAGCTGAATGTCAAGTGGTTGTGTGTCGGAATGAAAGGAATGCGGGCCGTCGCTTTTACCATTGTGAATCGTACGACGATAATAAGATACGGCCAAACGATATTGAATGTTGTAACTTTTTCAAATGGAAAGATCCGAAAATGTGTCCGAGGGGAGTTGCATATGCCCTTGAGATGCAAGCGGAAAACGCCCATTTGGAGAAGTTGAATCTATAGTATCGCAATGCAGTACTGAATAAGGGTGTACCGTTCGATAAGTTGAGTCCTCGTACGTTGTGGGAGGAAAAGTAAACACAAATTTGGGTGTTTATTTATATGTAATTTAATTAAGTACTTTGCATCGGTAGCTTTCATGTACTTTGTATCGGTTGCTTTCATGTATATGCTATTGTTTTATGTATCGTTGAACAAGTATTGTAATGATGTGTGTAACACTAGCTTACATTTGCATATGTTTACGTATCACATAACATTCATCATCACAAAGAACTTAGCAAATGAAATAAAAACACAAACTGTTCTTACATAAACAACATACGGCTTACAAACATCGAACCAATAATAACATCCATATGTAAACTAAATAACTGAATTACAATGACTCCTTTTGTGACCGTGCATACCACATGTACTGCATTTATTAGGCCTTGGAGGCTGCATCTCGTCCATAACGCCTTTAATTCTAGTTGACTTAGGCCTTCCCAGAGCTCGCCTTGCGGGAGGTGGAAGTACCGTTTGACCTTCGTGTGGAGACCAATACCTTTTATCGTGTACGGGATGAAATTCCATAGAGTATGCAGCTAGGTAATTCTGAACAGAGTACCAATGTGATGCAAAATCATGATGAGCTTTGTTTGCCCCATTGGCCACCGACGAATAAGCATCCATCACATGGGTGCAGGGGAGATGCTGAAGCAATGGGATGTTGCATGTACATTAACATGTGTTACCATCGATTATAACTTTGAATTCATCGCTGAAGTAATGAATCACTTGCCATTCAATTTGACTAAAACGAACAATTCGACAACGTCTAGCTTCGCTTGCTCTCTCCGCTATTTTTGCTTCCCATTTTGGAGTGACACGAAGTGTGGAATTCTTAGCTAACTCTCTTCTTTGGCAAAAGTAATCAACGGATTGATAGAAGGTACGTGCAACAAGTGCTCTAATAGGCAAAGATCTTGCACCCCTAAGTACACCATTAAAACTTTCTGACGCATTAGTCGTCATAACATGAAAATGACCACCATCATCTTTACATAATGCCCAATTTTCCTCCTTTCCACCCAAACTTCTCTCTATCCAGTTATGTGCTCTTATACTACTGCTTTTAATTTCATCACGAATCTTTAAATACTCAATCTCCTCAGAGGCACATGCAGCAGCGTAGAATAAACCGGTCAATCGTTTGTCTCTAAAACCCACTGCTTAAAAATTTGCTTTCAAATGTCTGGCACAATATCTATGTGCGGCTAGCCATTTTCTATGCAACGTTGTAGGTATTCGTTTCATTCTATCGGAAATGAAAGTAATACGATGATTGTTCACGCTGTGATGAACCTTTGCATGCAGGTGAAAACCAACCCCAACCGTCAATGGATTCGGACTCAACGATGGCAAATGCCAAGGGAAATAGCTGAATTTGCGTCAACGGCTGTTGCAACAAGTAAGGTGCCTTTGTATTTTCCATATAGATGTGTACCATCTATGCAAAGCAAAGGTCGACAATGGACAAATCCCTCAATACATGGCCCAATTGACCAAAATGCACGATCAAAAACTCCATACTCATCAGTAGTCACATGTCCTACACTTCCGGGATTTGTTTTGCATATTTCACCAAAGTATTGCCATAGGTTGGAATATGACTCTGCCCAATCGCCGTAAATTCTTTCAACAGCCTTGCTCAATGCTCTCCATGCTTTCAGATAGCTAATTTTAATAAATAATTGTTCCTCCATTAGAACTTGCACCGTTCCGGCTGTAATGTTCAAATCAGATTTCACGAAAGGCATGATCTTCGATACCATAAACGATGATGTGGCTTGCCTATGATTTGAGTTCACTGTAGGGTTAACATATGTATGATCACTAGGATATTTTTTATAACCCACCATTTTAGCCTGTGTCTTTTTTGAGTCAATAACATGTAATGTCCAAGGACAACTATCATCGACGTTGCAAATGGCGGTATATTTTTCTTTGTTCGACCTTATTGGTTCAAAGGACACCGCATGTAAGATTGACCATTCTGATAGTTGTTGCAGAAATTTAGCTTTACTCTTAACACCATGCCAACTTTGAAACCAGTCTGTACGCTGCAGGATAGAAATAATTTGCTGTTGAAGTTTACATTTGCTACAATCGACGTAGCCATAATTTGTGCACTGCACAAATCATCATCCAACATTATCTCCATTTTCGGTTCATCATTGTCCACACAATCTGCTTCTGCACCACCAAAATCATACTCTAGTGGATCATTGTTTACTTGCATATTTTCCCCCCAGGTTGTATCAACCTCTGGTAATGACACAACAGACATACTATCAACTGCAGGAACATCTACAGCTTGTACATCTTCTTCATCTTCTATATCCATATCATCATTGCATATAGTTGGACCTGCTGTTTCATTTGGTGGTTGAACGTATGATTGTGTGGTAGTGTTCTTTGCTTCCCAACTGTAGTAAATTAATACACCAAGTTTAATTTATTTCTTTATACCAACGATTTTGCAACATGTTGCAATATTTTACTTACTTTTGGCTTAAGTGGTAAAATTCGGGCCAAGTTGGTGGCATTTGTTCATTCGTACGACTACTCGATGCTCTACCACTTCTTTGAGTGGAATTCTGATTTGGAATAAAACTGCACGGGAATACAAATTAGGTTTAAGAATTATATAAATTCAATAAAACATAACTCTATGTAATCACGGCTAAATGATACCTCTGATTCATTCGTGGAAAGCTGTCCTGCGTTACAGTGGATAGGTAAATTGGACATTTGGCTGCAAACTCATGAATGACTGAAAACCATAATACATTTGTTGTTTCCCGTATTGCAATATGTACTGAGTCAGAATGCTAAAACTAGGTGACGGAATTCCTTGACCAGTACTCATGTTCCCCACCGTTCTAGAATATTCTTCAAAGCCAAAATTTGTTATGGGTGCCGGTGTTGGTTCTTCTGCAACCGATCTCCCTTTTGTTCCAACAAACAACTCAATAGATTTGATCGATGCAGCAAACATTAATTCAACATCATCGTCGTCAACAATTTTGATTGCTTTAGAACCAGAATCTATTGGCCAATTGCAAACTATTTCAATCTCGTACTCTTCCTGTTTTATCTTTGTTGCTTATAAACTGACTCTTTCAACTGCACAAAAGTAGATCCTTTTTGAATTTTAGCCGGTTTGTAAGATCCACCGAGATATTTCCCAAACATTAAATCATCAATAACCAATTCACCATCAAAATAGCATATAGTTGGAGTATAACTAGGAGCCATTCTACATCAAGCAAAAAAAAATTAGTTTGCAAACTAAATTCAAAACTTAGGGTTTCTACTACATACCTTGATTGGATTCGACCGTACAACATTTTGCTAGGCTTGAGGTAGCTCTTCGAAATCTACTACTTTTAACAATATTAAACGAAAAATTTCTGAGTTTGGGCAAAAATTTCGGAGAGGAAGGGTTTTTAGAAAAGGAGAGGAAGGGTTTAGAGTGAAGAGGAAGAAAGGGGAGCTCTGGTTTTGTTGCAGAGCCCCAAATGGGCGATTTTTGGGAAGTCGCCCACTGGCGATTTCCTAAAAGTCGCCCATTTATTTAATAACAAAATGGGGAGACTTCTGGGAAGTCGCCAGTTGGCGACTTCTCAAAAGTCGCCCTTATTATTTCGTGACAAACAAAAAATACTGGCGACTTTTGAAAAGTCGCCAGTATGTTTTGGCCAGCTCGAAACTGAGCTGGCCAAAACAGGGCTATATTTGATATTAGTTTTAAAACTGGGCTATTTGCGATAATATGTTTTAAAACGAGGCTAAAATGAAAAAAAATCCTCAATTAAATAACAACGATGTCGTTTCAACTGCCAGTATGATGATGGGACGGTAAAGATTGGTCAAGAAAATCCTATGGCGAAATCCAAATTGGAGAATAACTTTGAGAGAAGGAAAAAGAAAGATCCACTCGGAATTATGATGATACTATTGGGAAGTTCCGTAGGTAAGGAGATAATCTATGGCAGTGTTGCAGATTTGGGCAAAAATGTTAATTTCCTTTAGTCTTTTTTTTTTAATTTTTTTTACCATGCTTAGTTTTAGGCTTTGTTGGTTACGGTAGCTATATTATTTGTGTCTACATATGATTGGTGTGATTTTATGGCAGTTGAATTGTTAGTACAAATCTATGAACATGGAGAATCTGTTAGTTCTAAATTTTAGATGGGTAATTAGCAGTCGATTTAGGAAATGGAACAATATTCTCCTAATTCGTAGGATTTGTTACATTTTTTATTTCCCTATCTTTTGGATAATATGACTAAATACCGAAATAATCCCCAAATGTTGGGACCATTTCTACAAAGATCAAATCAAATTACATATTATTTCTCTTACTTTGTGTGTAATTTAATATTTCCTTTTAAGTTGTAAAACTATTTACTTATATGGGCATGATGTATATAGTAGAGTTTTATGTATGTTTGAAGTAAACACTAAAGTTAGCCCTGCATTCTTAGGAAATTGGTGCACTACAAGAACTCTTAAAGTAGTTTATTATCACATGTATTAAAATAGTCAAGAGCAACCAAGGAAAAGTTGGGAAAGGAAAAGATGAATATATTCTCACGTACTTATGTTATGATGCTTCAATCTGCAGAACCAAAATTTGAAAAAAGTGTATGAATTGCAGCAGATATTCATCATTTATTACGAAGATAATGCATGCACCTTTTGTTCCAATTCTTCATTCTATATTAAAAATACTTTCCTTTCTTATATACCAAAGTTAATTTAAATAAATTGAAATGGCTGGATCTGAGATTGAGGTCAGGTCAAAAATAGGATGCTCATCAACCTGACTTTATATTAGATCTAATCACAGACAAACTAACAAAAGGAAGTTAACTTTGTCGAGATCAAACATATGGTATTGTAGACTATCATCTTATTCATTTGACCGCATAGTCGATCATCTTGTCATTCGAATTCGCACAAATAAAAATACTATATATGCTTCGGTTTTAAAGTAAAAGATGTTTAGGTTTATGACATGTGTACTTCTAATGTTCCATAGTTCAGCATTTTGTCTATTAAGCTGTAGACTTGCTTCATATAAATCAGCAGTTCACAAAATACTTTAGATGTTACTGCTTGATTTAGGCCAATTAAAATGTACAAATTTACATTTAAAGACAAGTATAGCGACTCTGCTGGGGATCGAACCCAGAATCTCTGGTTTCGTAGACCAGCGCCTTATCCATTGGGCCACAGAGTCACATGTTTCATTATTTGAATTTGTATAAAATAGAATACAGAATATACTTTTATACGCTTTTACATTAATGGAGAAATATCTATGTTTTATATCATGACACCAACATATACCCGATTCACTGGTATAATTGATATTGCTTATTTTTACTTTTTAAGATGTATTTCTCTAGGTTTTTTGATGCAGAATCGTATTATAAATTTGATTTTGTGGTAAAATAAGATACTTAAAGCAGACACTTTAAACTCATTGAGCCATAGAGTCACATATCATAGGGTGCATTCATTGTTAAGCGAATGGGAACACATAAGGAGCATTTTGAACGGGGAATGAACGAAGAAAGTTCGGTGAAAGAGATTGTGTTTTGTGCTATGAAATGGGCAACAAAAGGAGAATAAAAATGGCATCTAATGGGGTAAGTTAAGGAAGGTGAGGAGAAATGAATTGTTTAAGCTTGTCCCGTAGGGTTGTCTCACATGTTGCAAAGTGAAACGATGGTTTAGAATTGAAATAGTCCAACATCGCTAAATAACTTAAAGAAGTGTTTAAATATGAGTTGATAGACACGTAACATTGGAGATTCCTTCTGTTACAATAAATTATGTGCCAACCCACAGGCATACGCCACATGTTGAAGATGGAAAGCTTGATGCGACTGTCGTTATGTAACAAGTGGTATCGGAGCTGAATATTACGAACTGGGCTATGCAGACAAATAATGCTTTCAAAGTACTCCAAAGGGGATGCGAGTCAAAGAGGAAATCGCCAGGATTATCTCGCATGTTGCAAAGAGAACGGTTTGGAATTTGGATAGTCCAATATCACAAAATAACTTGAAAATGTGCTGTATAAATATGGGTTGATAGTCACATAATATTGGGAAATTTCTTTTCTTATAATAAAGTGCGTGCTAATCCATAGGCATACCCCACGTGCTGAAGATGGGAAGATTGGTCCGACCACCGTTATACAACAGCGTCAAGTATGAACAAATCAATTTTCTCACACCAGCAACGAAGCAAATTGAACTTTGCCCCTTTTAGAGCGTCTGACGCTGCAAAAAGTTGACCTACCAATTAAAGTCTATCGACACCCTTATTGTTCAAATTGGTATGAAATATAATTCACAATATACTTTATATGCTTTTACATTAATATAAAAATGTATATGTTCTATATTATAACACCAACATATACCTGATTTACCAATAGTGTTAAAATTTGGTGATACAAAATCATAAATAGAGGGAAATATATATGCAAAAGAAAGAAAGAGAAGATTTTTTCCCTCTAATTAATCGACATATTTGAGTATGCTTATCTCTCTCTCTAATTGGCTAATCAAATTATTTTTTGATATCTAATGTTAACTTGGGCATTAAGTAATTGATTATATAAATATAGACTAGAAGAGATGGTAAAAATGTGGTGGAAAATCTATTTGCTAATTTTCTCTTCTTTATCTTTGTTTTTTTTCTCCAACAATTTTAGTCATATAGATATTTGCTCCCTTTCTCACTTTGGTAATTGATTCAATGGTATTTTGTTTACTTTAGCTTTGTTCTATTAATTGTAAACAAAATTTTGGTGAATCAATAAAGTGGGTGGTTGGGTGGAATATTTTGTGTTATTGCGTTTTGATTTCATTTCCTTCTTGTTTTCAATCCAAGTTATCTCTTTGTGATTTGGGTGACAAAGATCCCTTGATAAAAGCTTCTGTAAAGCGCTACTATCTTCATAACAGTTTGGTATCGGAGCACAGATCATCGCAAAGCTTAGAGTAATTTTAGTTTGAAAAATTATTGATGTCGGATATGATTTCATTTTCAAAGATGGTTACCTTGGATGAGAAAATTTGAGGTATTTGGAAGCCCAAGATGGACGATGTTCTATACCCCGATGATCTTCATGATCCGATTGATGGAGATGGAAAGAAGCCCTCTGATGTAGATGAGGGAAAATGGAAGAAGATGGATAAGAATGTGATTGCTTTGATTCACGGGTATCTTGTTGATTCAGTTTTTCATCTTGTGACTAGTTGTAAATCCGCGAAGGCGTTTCTGGTTCGAAAGTTGGGGCAATTGAGATAAGACGAAGAGAAGTCTGTTGCAGGGCATTTGAACGAATATCAAGATGTAATAAATCAATTAGCAAATATGAAGGTCAATTTTGATGATGAGTTATAAACTCTTTTGTTAATGAGTTCGCTTTTAGAAAATTGGAAAACTTTGGTTCTCATTGAGTAATTCCAATGCTGATGGCTCTTTGGAAACTGTTCGAAGCAGTTTTTTGAATGAGGAGCTTAGAAGAAAAGAGTCAGGTATGAAATCAATTCAAAGTGAGGCAATTGTAGCAATGGACTCGAAGAAAGATACAATTTGGAAAAAGAAGGACGCTAATGGTAAATGTTTTATCACTTGTCATTATTGTAATAAGAAAGGTCACATATGTAGCAAATGTTATGCTTATAAAAGAGATCAGAAAAAGGCTGCGCATGGTGATACTAGTAGTGATGCATATGAAGGTTTTGCTAAATGTACCGATAGTGATGCTTCTTGTGATGTCCTCTTTAGTGAAAATAAGCCTTGGAAGATGGATTCGGGAGCCAGTTTTCATATTTATAAAGACGTGAATTGTTTTTCTTCTTATGAGAAGAGTGTCGGCATGATTAGGAAGCCAACGGAGAAGAGCTATAGATTGGTGATATTTGATCTTTCCGATTTCGTATGCATGATGATGTAGTTAGAGAAGTCTCTAGAGTGAGACATGTACCCACTTGATCATATAATCTTATTTCTCTCGGTTAGTTGGATCGCTGTGGTTGCACTTATGAGACTCAAAGTGGAGTTTAAGAGTGAAGAAAGATGGTCGTGTAAGGATGAGAGGAGTATTGGAAGAAGAAAAACTTTATAGCTTGATTGTTTCTGTAGTCGACAATGGAAAGCGAGTGACGGTTGAAGGACCTAGTCCACGATAAGGTAGAGAAGTTAATGTGATCACTGCTTATGATTCTAGCATTGAAGATCATATTTTAGACAGGGGTCTTCATGTTGATGATTCTCGAGAGATCGATGGTGATCAGGTAATGAGCTCAGACCGAGTGATAGATGGGTGTCGAATTGTAAAATTCACAAAGACAAGACGGAGATCTTTGTGGTATTACAAACGTTTTTGAGACCGGATTTGTATGATGCACCTCATTTGGGAGATGCATCACTTGTAGAAGGTGGTTGAGGTTTGTAATTTAGTGTGGTTGAGATTTGAGGATTTATGATAGATCTGCATATGACATGCTTGATATGTTGGATATATGTGATTTTGGATCAAGGTGTAGTGTTAAATTTTGGTGATACAAAATCACAAATAGGGGAAAATAAATATGCAAAAGAAAGAAAGAGATTTTGTTTCCTCTAATTAATAGATATATTTGAGTATGTCTATTTCTCTCTCTAATTGGCAAATCAAATTATTTTTTTCCATCTAATGTTAACTTGGACATTAAGTAATTGATTTTATAAATAGAGACTAGAATAGAGGATAAAAGTGTGGTGGAAAAACATAATTATAATTTCAAAACATAACTTATATATAATTTTATAATTTTTTCTTCAGTTTTCCAACAAAATAAATAATTGAATCTTATAATATGATTTAAATGTTTATATACATAGTTATATATATATATATATATAATATATTCTATGTGTGTGTGTGTGTATTAATTATTCAAAATAAAGTATATAAATTTGTGTGTATATATATATTATATACACACAATATTTTATATACATAAATTGAAGTATATAAACATATATTTGGACAATATACTAGCTAACATGTCTCAAGTGTAAATCCCAGCATTAATACACGAGTATGTTATATCTTACACGGTTTGCTATGTTATACATGCACACACACACACACACATATATATGTATATGATACATGTGTATGTGTGTATATTATATAACATTAGTACATAATTGTTTCATAAATTTTAATAAAATAGCTATTTTATTTAAAAGAAATATAAAAATGTTCTGAATGAATTAGATTTCATAAGCCAATAATGATTCAGAATGGTGAAAAAATTGAAATTCATCCATTTCTTCAACTACAGGCTGCTCCAATTCCAACAAAACCAAACACCACTTTAGTTTCTGAAAACTTAAAATGTTTTAGAGAACTTAATTAAATGAAAACAAGGGAGCAATATTTTTAAAATAAATGCATGATTTTCGTATGTTGAAAGAAAGGTATTTATAAACTTAGAAAGAGTAAATGAAACAAGTATAAGCGAAACAAGTATAATTGAGGAAAGGTTATACGGTATGAGTTTTTACATATCAAATGCGGGTTGTATTATATTGGGCCAACCCACAGCCCATTACAAATATTTTTTTGTTTCAGCCTATATAAAGGCTTGCACAGCTCACTTGAGAGTATTCCTCATCATTTGAATCTAGTGTCGTGCCAAGAAGGAGCGTCTTAGAGAAATCTCATCATCGAACCCTCATCGGCTGCATTTGATTCATCAGAAGTTTCAAGATCCCGATTATCATACTTTTGTGCCGTGCCAAAGAACAAGTGTCAGAGAATTCTCATCATTCACCTGATTCTGGTTGCATTTCTCTGTTTCTGGTTGCATTTCTTGACTTTTCCTGTCCTCTTTCATCTTGTCATCAACCACCTTAAAGTTCATCTCTCCAAAATGGCTAATGATAACAGCAATGCTTCCATGTCATCTAGTTTAGTTTCAAGAACTGCTCAAGATCAGTCAAATGACACTTAAGATTTGATCAAATCCATCATCAAGCCACAGGGTCAGGTCATCACCGTTCAGTTAGATGAATCCAATTATTTGTTATGGAAATTTCAAATTGAAACAGCCATAAGGGGCTATGGCTTGCAGGAATATGTACATGGCACTTTAATCACCCCACCAAGATTCTCTACAGACAATGAAGGAAAACTAGTCAGCGATAAAGATTACATTGCTCATGAAAGACAAGATATCCTGATTAGTTCTTGGCTACTGTCTTCTGTAGGTGCAAATCTAATGCCAAAATTAGTTGGGTGCAAAACAACACATGAGATTTGGCACACAATTGAGCAAATATTCGGTTCTCAATCTGCAGCAATAATAATGCAATACAAAGGACAATTGTAGAACTTAAGAAAGATAATGCAAGTATGAGAGACTATATGTCAAAGGCAAAAACAATATGTGATCAATTAGCTTGTGCTGGACTCAAAGTATCAGACGCTGAACAGATACTGTGTATACTAAGTGGTTTAGATGAGGAGTATGACGTTGTGGTAGCTATAATATCTTCTAATGAAAAGATGTCTTCACTTCAATCTGTTCAGTCAATGCTAGTTGCACATGAGGGCAGATTAGAGCTAAAGAAACCAATAAATGTGGAGTATAATGTCAATTATGCATCTGTTAGCAGAAATAGGAATCAAGAAAAGAATCTACAGAGGTGGACAACCTAAAGAGGCAGAGGAAGGAGTGATAGATCAAATTATAATAACAACAATAAACCAAGATGTCAAATATGTGAGAAGTATGGTCTCACTGCAAACAAGTGTTATTTCAGATTTGATGCAAACTTTACTCCAGCACAACAGAGCAACAACAATGCAAGATCACAAAATCCCAGTGTCAATTTGGTAAACATGCAGCAAGAAACTAAGTCAGAAAGTACAAACAATAGGATAGCAAAGATTGAAGACATTCAAGATGACAGCTGGTTTCTAGATTCCGGTGCAACCAACCACGTGACAAACAATTTGAGTCATCTAAATCTTGGCAACAGGGAATACAAAGGTAAACAATTACTGTATATGGGTAATGACAAGTCAGTACATATATCTCAAACTTGAAATACAAGCATTAATGGTACTAGGCAACTCTATCTTAAAAATCTACTAAGAGTACCATTAATTAGAAAAAATTTGATGAGTGTTTCACAATTTGCTAAAGACAATAATGTCTATTTTGAATTTCACTCAAAATACTGTGTTGTAAAGGATAATCTAACTAATGAAATTCTTTTGCAGGGTAGAGAACACAATAGGTTATACAAATTTGACGTCATATGCTCAAGAAAACCTGAATGCAAAAGTAAATGGTGTCATGTAACTGAAATAAGAAATGATGAAAAATACAGTGAAAAGTTTGATGTATGGCACCGTAGACTGGGACATCCCAGTATAAATGTTGTTAAACATGTAGTGAGTGAATGTGATAATACTCTTGTTGATAAAATTCCTAGTTCTTATATATGCACATATTGTCAATTAGGAAAAAGTCATAAGCTTGCATTTCCGGACTCTAAGACTGCGTATAACAATACACTTGAACTAGTTGCTGCGGATCTCTAGGGACCTGCTTTAGTTAGTACTGATTATGGTTATAGATATTATATCTCTTTTATTGATGCACACTCCAGACATGTATGGATCTATTTCCTAAAATCAAAATCTGAGAGTAACAATGTAGTGATACAATTCATCACAAATGTTGAAAGACAGACAGATGGAGGTAAGAAATTCTTGCCACTAAGAAGGTATTTTCAAAATAAAGGAATCACACATAGGATCACGTGTCCTTACACATCTGAGCAAAATGGTCTTATTGAGAGAAAACATGGACATATCATTGAAACTGGTCTAACTTTATTAGCACAAGCATCTGTGCCACTTAAATTCTGGCCTGATGCTTTCTTTACAGTAGTCTATTTGATCAACAGACAGCCTACAAAAGTACTCAAATATAAGAGTCCTATGGAAGTGCTAACCAAAGTCAGACCAGACTATCAAACTTTAAAGATGTTTGGATGTCAGTGTTTTCCCAATCTAAGACCATATAACTCACATAAACTTGACTACAGGTCTACACCATGCACATTTTTGGGTTATCCTACAAATTAAAAAGGCTACAAGTGCCTTGATAGTAATGGCAGGGTATATATATATATCTAGGCATGTGATATTTAATGAACATGACTTTCCTTTTAGAAATGCATATATCAAAACATCTCAGAAAGTATGCAACACAAAATATTCTGTACCTCCTACAGTATCTTCACTGGAGATAATCATACCAGTTCAAAGTGAAGATAACCATGGCTGAAGAGATATCAGCACACAACACACAATGTTCACGAGTGAACCAGGTCATGAGCAAAATGAAGCATCACCAAGAGTCACTGAATCAGACAGAAACAGCTCATGTGATCCATGTCAAGTATTGAATGATCAGCAGTCCACTGATACTCAACAAGGAATCACTAATACCGAAGAAAATCATTCCACTTTTCCTGCAAGCACTGGTCACCGCATGATAACTAGGGCAAAAAGTGGTATATTCAAACCAAAAGTTTACAATGTTGAATCAGATATAAGTGAACCTAGCACAGATCAACAGGCAGTTGCAGATGGCAATTGGAAAGTTGCAATGAAAGAGGAATACGATGCATTAATCAAAAATAACACTTGGGATCTTGTGCCATGATCTATAAATAAAAATATCATAGGATGCAAGTGGATATACAAGTTAAAGAAAAATCCTGATGGCTCAATCCTTAGGCACAAAGCAAGATTGGTGGCAAAAGGGTTTTCACAACAAAATGAGTTTGATTTTAATGAAACTTTTTCCCCTGTTGTGAAACCAACATCAATCAGAATAATTCTAACAATTGCTTTGCATAAGAATTGGGCCATTCAACAATTAGATGTTAATAATGCTTTCCTCGATGGTGAATTGCAGGAAGAAGTATACATGGAGCAACCATATGGATTCACAAAGAATGGCAGTGAACAACTTGTATGCAAACTTAACAAAGCACTTTATGGTTTCAAACAAGCACCTAGAGTCTGGTTTGAGAAACTGAAGACTACTCTATGCAGACATGGCTACAATCAAACAAAATCTGACAGTTCCTTGTTTTTTAAATTTTTTAATCATACAATTACATACATACTAATTTATGTGGATGATTTTGTCATTTCATGAAATAGCAAGTCTGAGATTGATAACATTACACAATGCCTAAAGGAAGAATTTTCCATTAAAGATCTGGAAGAGCTAAATTACTTCTTAGGCATTGAGGTTAAAAGGGTATCAAATTCTGAGATTCATCTAAACCAGAAAAAATACATCAATGAAATTCTAGTGAAAGCCAAGATGGACAAGGCAAATCCACTTCCCACTCCAATGACAAGCAATATACATCTCTCAAAAAATAAAAGGAGATCCAATACTAAATGACAAATAATACAAGAGGGGGCATTACAGTATGTCACTATGACCAGACCAGATATCTTCTATAGTGTTAATAAAGTCAGCCAATTCATGCAAAGACCACTGGATGAGCACTGGAAGGCTGTAAAGAGAATTTTGAGATATCTTAAAGGGTCTATTAATCAAGGACTAATTCTCCAATCATGTTCATCTCTATACATTACTGGTTATTTAGGTTCAGACTGGGCAACAGATTATGATGATAGAAAATCAACTACTGGTTATTGTGTGTTCTTAGGCAACAATCTTATATCCTGGTGCGCAAAAAAGCAGCAAACGGTATCAAGATCTAGCATTGAAGCCGAATACCGAAGCATAGCTAGCACTACTGCTGAGATTATGTGGATAAAGTCTCTTCTAAGTGAATTACATATCGAATTTAATAGCAGAGCTACTATATGGTGCGATAATCAAAGTGCTATCTCTCTCACTGCTAATGCAGTCCTACAATCTCGTATGAAACATATAGAACTGGATCTATACTTCTTACGAGTGCAAGTCACCAAAGAAGAATTGAGAGTTAACTACGTACCTTCCACTTACCAGAAAGCTGACATACTAACCAAGCCTCTGTCAAGGCAGAGTTTCACTCGATTCAGACATGAGCTCAACGTTGATGAAGCTGATAGCAATCTGAGAACTAAAACTGATATCTACATTCCCGAAGCCCTACAAGTGAAAACTAAAGCATTCGACGACCAGTAACACAACTTGACCTCAAAGACAAGCATGATGTGTATTCAACAAAAAGCATAATATCCTAACGCCGAAGACAACTGATTGAAGTCATTTGAAGTTAATCGCCCGACTTAATCTTCTCAAATTTTCAAGTTAGATGTAGGATATGAGAATCGCTTGCAAACCCTAAACCTAATTTGGGTTTGAGAGGGGTGAGTAAGTGAAACAAGTATAAGTAAAACAAGTATAACTGAGGAAAGGTTATACGATATAAGTTTTTACATATCAAATGCGGGTTGTATTATATTGGGCCAACCCGCAGCTGTAGCGACCCGCTAATTTGGACCATTCAAATCGACAATAAAACCATACATGTCCGACTTGAATAATTCAAAATACCAAATTGTTAATTAAAATTTGGCAAAACTTAACATATATAGTAAATAAATCATCACAGATCACAGACACAGAGTAATATAATGCAGCGGAATAGATAAAGAATAGTAGTTCATGAAGCTACTACATACATTGGAGTTAGAAATAAAATACAACTGAATATCTTAGATGTAGTGAAGTCTCCAGTATGCGTAGATGATTTCTCTAAACAAATCAACAGGATGACTGAAAGGATAGATAGCTGGATCTTCAAGCAAGGCTCCAACTTCGAAGGCGAGTCTCAAATGCTGTATCACTCAGTCTGACCCGAGCGTAAAGCAAAACACGAAACACTCGAGTCAGGATTAACATTCTTATATCAATAAATCCAACTCAAGTGAAATATCAACTGAAATACAAATAACTTAAAGGATGTTCGGAATAACCATCCTCTAAGGGTCCATGGAACTATCTACAGGGTAGAAATATACACTATAACATCGTGGTTCTTTCATCTTAATTTATACCTCAAAATCAAATATCATTTCACTTCAAATATAGATATTTTCCAAAATAGTATTTAGATATATTAAATAATTTATATCGTAAAATATTTTCAATTCCCTCAACTTAACAAATTGTTTCAACATCAACCCGACCTTCCCATTTAAATTAAATTCAATCTCAATTTATCAATTTAAATTCAACTCAATTCCTAAAATAACCACTTCAATTTTATCAATCTCAAATTCGGATTTGTAATCACAAAATACCCCTTTATATTCAATATTTTTAAACCTTTAAGTATTCAATGTTTCAACTAAATTTTTATTCAATTTAGTTTTCTAAATAATAAATTCAAATTTAGTTCAACCTAAATTTTCATTTTAATTAAATTTAGTTTCTAAATAACAAATTCAACTATATTGATTTCAAATACAGATCCGAATTTCAAATTTAAACCATTTAAATTCCAATATAGTTTAAGGATTAAAAATTTAAATGCTCAATTTAACCGTTTCATATAGATCTCGATTTAACCTCATTATTATTTAGTCTTGAAATACTTCCTCGTTTGATTAAAGATTATTTAATTAACCTTAAATGCCATTTTTCTCAATATTTTCTTTAATTTACTTAAACGTGAAATATGCATTTAATCGCTTAAATCAAAAATCCAGTTATAAAATCCTGCCTTTTTAAAATTTCCCATTTAAAAATTTTAGATCGATTTAATTAAATAAATCCTTATTTTGATACCATTTAATAAACTCAAATTTATCTCCCCATCCTAATTTATCCCATTTATTTCAAAAATCTATTTGAAATATAATTTACATAAATATTAACATAGTTTAGGTATTAAATCAAACTTAATTAAATTAAATATTATTAAATCTATATATATAGAAATTTAAGAATTAACATTTATTAAGACCATATATTTCTTTTCAAACAAAGAATTTATTTCCAAAATATTTATATATGAACCACGGTGTCTATATATATTCCTTATCATCTGGTCAAGTGTTACGGATATTTATCATTTAAATTCGTACACTAAATATATACGGGTGGATATCATTCCAATCCGTAATCCCAAATTTAATTAAATGAAAATCGCTTGGGTCCATCATTTCAACCCATAACAAAATTCTCCTATTCTAAAGTCTGTTCGGGCATGTATCATTTCAACCCATAGTGAATTCTAAACTACAGGGAACTTGCAGAGTGATTACAGATAACAAAAATATAGCAGGATATGATAATAATATACAACAGGAATATTTCATCAGTAATTAAATAAAGTATAAACAATATGATATGGTGTCATATCCCGTAGGTGAACAGATACAGGTAATAGCATAAATATAACAATTTAAATAACTACAGCAATATATTTCAATTGTCGTTTCAATTGAAATCAAATTTAATAAATAAAAGAACGTTAATCGTGAGTGATTGCTCACCTTTCGAGCCTAGAGGAAAGGGCAGGATGAGAAGAGATACGAATCCAAGCACAGATTTCGAAGCAACGCAATATTGGCAAGAATTTTAACGATCAAAGATGATAAAGAGGAATTGACGAAACTCAAATCAGAGTTGGGTCGATTGAAGATAAATAGGATAAGTGAGCTATATATAACCATATAAAATTGTATTCTAAATTTAGACATATATTAAATTACATATATATTTTCAAAAACCATTGGTGTAAACAAAACATATCTATATGTAGTATAGTTTAAAATAATGTATATGTTTAAACCTATATACAAACCAATATCCAACACCATTTAAAAATTTAAATCTTTATAAAGTAACCCTTGTAAATAAAATATTAAAATCAATATTAAAACATATTCTAAATTTAACATACATACATTCCAAATCATTGTTTTTAACAAAACGTATATACACTAAAATCAGACATGTATGCAATATATATGTTGAAATAATACTAATTAAAATATAAATACATATTTATAATGCAAGTTTATTTGCAACGTATCAACTACCACATATATTATTCTTTTAAACTTAATATATCTTAAAAATATAAATTGTACCAACTTTTATAACTTAAGATAATTTATGTTATACATACTGTAACTTATATAACCCAATTTACATAAACAGACCGAATCAACAATTTATACTTATGTAAAATATAAACATAACGCATAAAAGAAAAATCAAGGCACGACCTGACATATTATAGTTAAATTCAAAACAAATGGAACTAATATTATAACTTTTAAAATATATATAATCATAAAACATACCCATACTTGAATAAGGATATGTATCCACTATATGTAGATACGCATCCGAAGCAGTAGACTGAGATGGTGAGCGGACGTTGGAGGTGGAGCGAGCAACTTCTCAACATTTTTTTTTCGTTTGGGTCTGAAAGAAGAGAAGAAGGGGAGAAGAAATATAATGGCAGAGAGAAAATGAACAGGGGAGACAAAAGAGAACAATGATGCGGATAGAAGAGAATGGAATATATATATATATAAGTATGAATTGGAATCCAAGAGACTAGAGCAACCGATAAAAAAAAAAGGAACGCCACAAAAGTAATGTTCAAATTAATTAACCCAATGTAAAGCAATAAATTATGGACCGTTTGATTTAAAAAAAATCAATGCAAACGTACATTTTCTTTTCTCAACGGTTATAAAACAATGCGTAGGGCCTAAGGTTAGGAATGAAAAAGGAAATCAACGTACCATCAATAGATTAAGGTGAAAAAAGGCAGGGAGCAATCAAAAATCAAAGTTTCCAATTTGAGACGTTCGAATTAAAGAATAGAACGTATGTACTGAATTGGGAATAGTTACAGTCCCTTAAATTTCGGAGTTATGAAATTTATTAAAGCAATTTATTTTATTGCTTGGGATTCACGTTCCAAATTTTTGAAACCGAAGGAAGGAATAAAGTCACAGCTTAGGGTACCGTCAAATAAAGGCAACGGCTAAATTAAAGGAATAGAAACGAAAGTAAAAAAATAAAGGTGAACGGCAACAAATCTTGTAAGCAGGGAAATAACATAAAAAGAGGAAGTAAATTCTAGAAAAGTAAAGGTCACGTTGGAAAATAAATAAAATGCAAATTCGCCGTCACCAATCACGCGTTTGAAATCGAAAATCAAGGAAAAATTAAATGCAAATGGAAGTGGTGGACCAGCAGATTGAAATGGACACGCAAGGTAAGAAAAATAAATAGGCATGTTATAAATCAGATTGGAAAGAAAAGTGGAGTGGTTAATTGATAAAAGAATTAAGATAATGAAAATGCATAATAATGTTGTTGGCATTTAACGTTAACTAGCATCAATCATTTCAGACACCCATGTTAAAAAAAGAAACGCATATAGGAGCATGCATTTTCTTCTGACTTGCAACATCATTCATCATTTTGGCATTCGTGGCATTCAACAAATTAAGGTGGCGGTCAAAGTCGTGAAATGGTAGCATATTAACGATGAATAGGATCCAATAATTCTTAGTGCAATGCACAAAATTGGAAAAATCATCATGTGCCCTCTACGCACATGTTAAGATTTGCATAATTTCACTAATAACCTTTATGATTTTGGCGTGATAAATATAGATAGTTTGATTTTTTAACAATTTACACTGTGTATTAGTGATTATTTCTTATTTGAGCGCTTGTTAGCATATGCCTACTGAATACATATTAACATAATCCCATAAAAATTTATGTGTACTCAAAATGTTCTTCTGATGAAGTTTTTTTTTGTCTCAAGATTATTATTAAACCTTTAGAATATCATTTGACTTATCCGAAGGTTGATGATTTTCAAATCCTATTATGATTATGGTCGCTAATTGATTATTGTTGAAAGCTAAGGATATTAAGAAAATACTATTATGTAATCCATATCTTGTACACGGAATTTGCTATTAAAATCGTATCGTTAGAGGTACATGTATGATTATAAACAATAACATTCATAATTTACAACTACGATGTTGCAGATCCTTTTAATTATACTATTTATTCTCTACCTATTAATTTATACGTTTCATTCTCCACCTATTAATTTATACTATTTATTATCTACCTATTAATTTATACTATTATTCTCTAACTATTAATTTATACCTTTTATTCTCTATCTATTAATTTATACGTTCTATTCTCTACCTATTAATTTATACGTTCTATTCTCTACCTATTAATTTATACGTTTATTCTCTACCTATTAATTTATACGTTTTATTCTCTACCTATTAATTTATACTATTATTAAAATTTTATGGCTCGTTACACTCTCCTCCGCTTAAAACTTTTCGTCCCCGAAAAGGAAGGAGGTAGGAGAATAGAACAACCAGAAATAAAAGTAGATTGAAAGTCAGGGGTAAATAATTGATTTAATTATATAAATTTTACTTGAGATATTCATACTTTTCAAAACCCATTTGTAAAACTTCTTGCTTCCTTTATAAATACCATTTATATTTTAAATAACACCTTTATAAGTATATAAAACCTATTTGAAAATAATTATTTACATCATTAGTTATATTTAAAGAAGCTATTTGAAAACATTAAATTCATAACTCATGAAAATTTTAATTTGTCTCAAGATACTTTTCAAATATTATCAATAAATTAATAATCATTTTCTTTAAATATGTTTTATTTAATTAATAACTTCAAAAATATTTATACCACTAAAATTTTCTATTAACCAATGTAGTATACAGATAAGCCATCTTTAAACGATTATGTTCAAAAAGGAAAGGAAGGTAGATTCTGGAACGGAATATAGGTGAACAACTAAAGCTGAGAAGATAAGGTAGATTCAAAGAATAGAATCGAGCACGAATAATTAATCTAGAACCATAAGAATTTAAATTTCAAATATTAATTCAAAATTTCTTTGTTGGGAAACATACTTTTATAATAAATACCTTTATAATAAAATATTATTATATCGAAATAAATTTTCCTTTCGAAAATACTTTTACAACTCGATGTTTCAACAAGTTTATCCTCGTTCTTACAGACTCTGGCCATGCGTTGATCAGGCGCAAAGCTAGATTTCTTCAAGTACTTAGTAGACTTGTTTCAACACCCAGTGAAAATACTTGAAAAACCTTTAAAGCATATATGGAAAGTACAATCCACACAAAATAACCAAACCAAAACCTTTATCCGACCATGGTTCGCAGATACACGATGGTTACGCCTGGGTCCCCCAGGAAACAATCCATATCCGTAAGCTTTCTCAGCCCTGCGAGTTATGCCATGATGACTAGTAGAGTGGAGGATACACAATGGTTACGCCTGGATCCCCCAGGAAACAATCCGTACCCCTAGGCAAGACTCAGCCAGGCACTTGCGCTACTATTCGCGACCTACACAGATTGCAGGATACACAATGGTTACGCCTGGATCCCCCAGGAAACAATCCGTACCACTAGGCAAGACTCAGCCAGGCAATTACGCTATGCATTCACGAGAGAAAAAAAACCATGGGTTAGGCCATGGTGGGAACACTCGAGTATTACATCCGGAAAACCAAAAATCAGAAAGAATAATATCGATAGAATGAATCCACGATGTGGCCACAAAGCGGATATCAAGCAGAAGGCACTTTCCATATCCTTACTTCGAAAATATATATCATTTAGTACCTTTTTAAATCACTTTCAAATATCATACTTATATAAAGTCCATTATATATAGGATTCCCTTTTTCCCAAATCGAATACTTTCCAAATAAATAGTAGATCAAATCATACTTATATGGACTTCGATTATATAAAATATCTTTCCAAATTAAGTACCTTCAAATCAATGGATTTCGAATCAATTTCATACTTTTACAAATCCAATTTATTTAAGTTCGACCACTCCCAAATCAAGTGTTTAATAATATAAGGTTCTCAATTTCAAATCATTCAATATCCATTCAGTTTCCAAATCATATATGATTTCACCAAATTTTCTTCCAAATTAAGTATCTAAATTTCAAAGTTCCCAAAATAACAGGTTTAGAAAATTATCCCAGTTTCTAAATTAAAATAATTCAAGTCAAACAAATTCATTTCCAAAATCTCCATAAGATTACTGGTTTTTAATTTCAATTTAATTTCAAAAGTAAAAATTTTCTCAAAATCAATTATACTCAAATGGTTTCCAAATTTATAATTATCCCTTTAAAACTTTTAAACTATCTATTTCTAGTTGAAATATTCAATTAACCTTTCTGAAAACTATTATTCAAAACTATATATATATATATATATATATATATATATATATTTTTCAAAACATTTCGAACTAAATTTATATTCTTTATCAAACATTTTATACTCTTCGAAATTTCTTAGTTTTAAAATTTTAGACCTTGACTTGGAAGTGTTTGAACCTTTAAAATGATAAGGGGAAATTACATTTTCAATTCAAGAGTTGAAAATCAATAACAAATCAATTTCAATATATAGGGTTATACCAAAACAAATTCGAAACTCGAGGACTGAACACCGGTCTCACTTTAAATTGTTTCAAATATATACTTATATCTTTCTAAAATATCAAATTATACTTCGGAATTTGAAACCAAAAACGGTTTTACAAAATCACTTGCATAGCGAAGCTATTAAAGTGGCCTCTCCCCACTCTGAAACTCGAAAATCAATGTCGATGATGCGTGCACTCATCACCGAAATTATTTTCCAGCGACATACGTGAGTTCTGGACTTCTATTTTCTTGAAATTTTTTTTGAAATTTCTTCAAAATTATTGGAACTCATTTGAACTCATTTGAAACATTTCTTATTTGGAAAAATACCTTTAAATCGTATTATTTTTATATATTTTCCAAAATCTTAAATCCAATTTCAAAATACCGGAATTCAATTCTCGAATTTCAAATTTAACCCTTCAGTTGTAAATCATTTTTATATAAATCAATTTCTTACAAGTTTTCAAATTTTCAAAAATACAACATACTCGATTTTTCAAAGGCTGATTTAAGAATGGATTTCAAAACAAAGATAGATATTTAAATTAGAAGACTCTAACCAATAGAATCCTGATTCGAAGATAGACTCGATCGAAGATGATTTAATTACAAAATAGGAGATGGATATACTTCTATAAATCACGGGCGACCTTAATCGGGTCAATCGTGCATTTAGCAATATGATGGATGCAGAATTCTAAGGCAAATCGACATTCGATCTCTAGAGATATAATTTGGAATAACAGGAGATAGTAGCATCTAAATCGAGGATACAAAAATCTTCGGTGAATCGACGTCAATTGTAAAGGAGTTTTCATCCCCCTTTACAAACCATTTAGTGGAGTTATTGGATACTCCAGAATCAAAAGAATATAAATAGAGAGACAAGAATGAATTTTGGAACCGAGGGACATTCCAAAATTCAAAGGAAATCGAGTCAGAAAGGAAGAGGTTCAACTCGAGCGAAAGTGATTCTGTAAATAAATTTACCATATATGCTTACTTTTGCCTAGAGCCAAAGCTCTGATACCAACTGTAGCGACCCGCTAATTTGGACCATTCAAATCGACAATAAAACCATACATGTACGACTTGAATAATTCAAAATACCGAATTGTTAATTAGAATTTGGCAAAACTTAACATATATAGTAAATAAATCATCACTGATCACAGGCACAAAGTAATATAATGCAGCGGAATAGATAAAGAACAATAGCTCATGAAGCTACTATATACATTGGAGTTAGAAATAAAATACAACTGAATATCTTAGATGTAGTTAAATCTCCAGTATGCGTAGATGACTTCTCTGAACAAATCAACAGGATGACTGAAAGGATAGATAGCTGGATCTTCAAGCAAGGCTCCAACTTTGAAGGTGAATCTCAAATACTGTATCACTCAGTCTGACCCGAGCGTAAATCAAAACACAAAACACTCGAGTCAGGATTAACATTCTTATATCAATAAATCCAACTCAAGTGAAATATCAAGTGAAATACAAATAACTTAAAGGATGTTCGGAATAACCATCCTCTAAGGGTCCATGGAACTATATAAAGTGTAGAAATATACACTATAACACCGTGGTTCTTACATCTTAATTTATACCTCAAAATCAAATATCATTTCACTTCAAATATAGCTATTTTCCAAAATAGTATTTAGATATATTAAATAATATATACCCTAAAATATTTTCAATTCCCTCAACTTAACAAATTGTTTCAACATCAACCCGACCTTCCCATTTAAATTAAATTCAATCTCAATTTACTAATTTAAATTCAACTCAATTCCTAAAATAACCACTTCAATTTTATCGATCTCAAATTCGGATTTGTAATCACAAAATACCCCTTTATATTCAATATTTTTAAACCTTTAAGTATTCAACGTTTCAACTAAATTTTTATTCAATTTAGTTTTCTAAATAATAAATTCAAATTTAGTTCAACCTATATTTTCATTTTAATTCAATTTAGTTTCTAAATAACAAATTCAACTATATTGATTTCAAATACAGATCCGAATCTCAAATTTAAACCATTTAAATTCCAATATAGTTTAAGGATTAAAAATTTAAATGTTCAATTTAACCGTTTCATATAGATCTCGATTTAACCTCATTATTATTTAGTCTTGAAATACTTCCTCATTTGATTCAAGATTATTTAATTAACCTTAAATTCCATTTTTCTCAATATTTTCTTTAATTTACTTAAACGTGAAATATGCATTTAATCGCTTAAATCAAAAATCCAGTTATAAAATCCTACCTTTTTAAAATTTCCCATTTAAAAATTTTAGATCGATTTAATTAAATAAATCCTTATTTAGATACCATTTAATAAACTCAAATTTATCTCCCCATCTTAATTTATCCCAATTATTTCAAAAATCTATTTGAAATATAATTTACACAAATATTAACATAGTTTAGGTATTAAATCAAACTTAATTAAATTAAATATTATTAAATCTATATATATAGAAATTTAAGAATTAACATTTATTAAGACCATATATTTCTTTCCAAACAAAGAATTTATTTCCAAAATATTTATATATGAACCACGGTGTCTGTATATATTCCTTATCATCTGGTCAAGTGTTACGGATATTTATCATTTAAATTCATACACTAAATATATACGGATAGATATCATTCCAATCCGTAATCCCAAATTTAATTAAATGAAAATCGCTTGGGTCTATCATTTCAACCCATAACGAAATTCTCCTATTCAAAAGTCTGTTCAGGTATGTATCGTTTCAACCCATAGTGAATTCTAAACTACAGGGAACTTGCAGAGTGATAACAGATAACAAAAATATAACAGGATATGATAATAATATACAACAGGAATACATCATCAGTAATTAAATAAAGTATAAACAATAGGATATGGTGTCATATCCCGTAGGTGAACAGATACAGGTAATAGCATAAATTTAACAATTTAAATAACTATAGCAATATATTTCAATTGTCGTTTCAATTGAAATCAAATTTAATAAATAAAAGAACGTTAATGGTGAGTGATTGCTCACCTTCCGAGCCTAGAGGAAAGGGCGGAATGAGAAGAGATACGAATCCAAGCACAGATTTCGAAGCAACGCAATATTGGCAAGAATTTTAACAATCAAAGCTGATAAAGAGGAATTGACGAAACTCAAATCAGAGTTGGGTCGATTGAAGATAAATAGGATAAGTGAGCTATATATAACCATATAAAACTGTATTCTAAATTTAGACATATATTAAATTAAATATATATTTTCAAAAACCATTGGTGTAAACAAAACATTTCTATATGTAGTATAGTTTAAAATAATGTATATGTTTAAACCTATATACAAACCAATATCCAACACCATTTAAAAATTTAAATCTTTATAAAGTAACCCTTGTAAATAAAATATTAAAATCAATATTAAAACATATTCTAAATTTAATATACATACATTCCAAATCATTGTTTTTAACAAAACGTATATACACTAAAATCAGACATGTATGCAATATATATGTTGAAATAATACTAATTAAAATATAAATACATATATATAATGCATGTTTATTTGCAACGTATCAACTACCACATATATTATACTTTTAAACTTAATATATCTTAAAAATATAAACTGTACCAACTTTTATAACTTAAGATAATTTATGTTATACATACTGTAACTTATATAACCCAATTTATATAAAAAGACCGAATCAACAAGTTATACTTATGTAAAACATAAACATAACGCATAAAAGAAAGATCAAGGCACGACCTGACATATTATAGTTAAAGTCAAAACAAATGGAACTACTATTATAACTTGTAAAATATATATAATCATAAAACATACCCATACTTGAATAAGGATATGTATCCACTATATGTAGATACGCAGCCGAAGTAGTAGAGTGAGATGGTGAGCGGACGTTGGAGGTGGAGCGAGCAACTTCTCAACATTTTTTTCGTTTGGGTCTGAAAGAAGAGAAGAAGGGGAGGAGGAATATAATGGCAGAGAGAAAATGAACAGGGGAGACAAAAGAGAACAATGATGCAGATAGAAGAGAATGGAATATATATGTAAGTATGAATTGGAATCCAAGAGACTGGTGCAACCGATAAAAAAAAAGGAACGCCACAAAAGTAACTTCAAATTAATTAACCCAACGTAAAGCAATAAATTGTGGACTGTTTGATTTAAAAAAAATCAACGCAAATATACGTTTGCTTTTCTCAATGGTTATAAAACAATGCGTAGGGCCTAAGGTTAGGAATGAAAAACGAAATCAACGGACCATCAATAGATTAAGGTGAAAAAAGGCAGGGAGCAATCAAAAATCAAAATTTCCAATTTGAGACGTTCGAATTAAAGAATAGAACGTTTGTACTGAATTGGGAATAGTTACAGCCCCTTAAATTTCAGAGTTTTGAAATTTATTAAAGCAATTTATTTTATTGCTTGCGATTCACGTCCCAAATTTTTGAAACGGAAGGAAGGAATAAAGTCACAGCTTAGGGTACCGTCAAGTAAAGGCAACAGCTAAATTAAAGGAATAGAAACGAAAGTAAATAAATAAAGGTATCGGCAACAAATCTTGTAAGCTGGGAAGTAACATAAAAAGAGGAAGTAAATTCTAGAAAAGTAAAGGTCACGTTGGCAAATAAATAAAATACAAATTTGTCGTCACCAATCACGCGTTTGAAATCGAAAATCAAGGAAAAATTAAATGCAAATGGAAGTGGTAGACCAGCAGATTGAAATGGACACGCAAGGTAATAAAAGTAAATAGGCAGGTTATAAATCAGATTGGAAAGAAAAGTGGAGAGGTTAATTGATAAAAGAATTAAGATAATGAAAATGCATAATAATGTTGTTGGCATTTAACGTTAACTAGCATCAATCATTTTAGACACCCATGTTAAAAAGAAACGCATATAGGAGCATGCATTTTCTTCTGACTTGCAACATCATTCATCATTTTGGCATTCGTGGCATTCAACAAATTAAGGTGGTGGTCAAAGTCGTGAAATGGTAGCAAATTAACGATGAATGGGATCCAATAATTCTTAGTGCAATGCACAAAATTGGAAAAACCAACATGTGGCCTCTACGCACATGTTAAGATTTGCATAATTTCACTAATAACCTTTATGATTTTGGCGTGATAAATATAGGTAGTTTGATTTTTTAACAATTTACACTGTGTATTAGTGATTATTTCTTGTTTGAGCGCTTGTTAGCATATGTCTACTGAATACATATTAACATAATCCCACAAAAATTTATGAGTACTCAAAATGTTCTTCTGATGAAGTTTTTTTTTTTTTGGTCTCAAGATTATTATTAAACCTTTAGAATATCATTTGATTTATCCGAAGGTTGATGATTTTCAAATCCTATTAAGATTATAAACAATAACATTCATATCTTGTACACGGAATTTATTAAAATTGTATCATTAGAGGTACATGTATGATTATAAACAATAACATTCATAATTTACAACTACGATGTTGCAGATCCTTTTAATTTACACTATTTATTCTCTACCTATTAATTTATACATTTCATTCTCTACCTATTAATTTATACTATTTATTCTCTACCTATTAATTTATACTATTATTCTCTACCTATTAATTTATACGTTTTATTCTCTATCTATTAATTTACACGTTCTATTCTCTACCTATTAATTTATACGTTCTATTCTCTACCTATTAAATTATACGTTTATTCTCTACCTACTAATTTATACGTTTTATTCTCTACCTATTAATTTATACTATTATTAAAATTTTATGGGTCGTTACAGCAGCCCATTACAAATATTTTCTTGTTTCAGGCTATATAAAGGCTTGTACAGTTCACAATGAAAATAACATCAGTTTGTTTGAATCAAATACATAAAAACAATATTCGTTCATAATTCTTATCTGAAAGTTTTTGCTAATGTGTGTGTATATGTTTCAATGTTTTGAAAAAACCTGCCTCCATATTCTCCTCAAGGAGAGTCTCAAGGCAAGGGGAGATAAAACGCTTCGACTCTTTCTCAAAAAAAGCGTTTTATCTTTGAGGCTTACGCTCTAGCAACTTAAAGTGTGCAAAATGTACAAAACATACGCCTCGCACGCATCAAACCACTAAGGCATGCAACTTAAGAATTTATTTTACCTCCAATTGAAGATATTTGCACTAGTAGAAGTTATAAAACTTTAATTATCTAATAGCAAGCAATTTTTTTTTAAGATTGAAATTCATCCATTTCTTCCACAACAGGCTGCTCCAGTTCCAACAAAACCAAACACCACTTTAATTTTCTGAAAACTCAAAATGTTTTGGAGCACTTAATTAAATGAAAACAAGAGAGCAAATTTTTTTAAATGAATGCATGATTTTCATATGTTGAAAGAAAGGTATTTATAAAGTTAAAAAGTTTTTGCTAATATGTGTGTATATGTATCAATGTTTTGAAAAAACCTACCTCCATATTCGCCTCAAAGAGCGTCTCAAGGCAAGGAGAGATAAAACGCTTCGACTCTTTCTCAAAAAAAACGTTTTATCTTTGAAGCTTGCGCTTTATCAACTTAAAGTGTACAAAATGTATAAAACATATGCCTTGCACGCCTCAAACCACTAAGGCATGCGATTTAAGAATTTATTTTACCTCCAATTGAAGATATTTGCACTAGTAGAAGTTGTAAAACTTCAATTATCTAATAGCAAGCAATTTTTTTAAGAAAATGAAAGTGTTTTTATTACTTTTCAAATTCAATATCAACATGATTATCCTTTTTTAAAACAATAGAGAGCTACATAATGAATTTTCTCAAATGCTATTAAATAAAAGTTTCAAATTTTCATCGCCGAACCTTCGAATAAATTACACATCTCGATTTAAATTGGTAGAATGAAAAATGAATAAAATAATAATTTGCATGATTTTTTACTATGATAGAGATCTATTCCACTATGTTCGACCAAATATCGTTTTCAAAAATCACAATTATTTTTGAAGACAAATAAAGAAAGAAAAAATAAAACACATACCATTGCGGAGCTGAAAACTGAACACGAATTCTTCTAACATACTAATAAGGATTGAATCCAATTCTTAAATTTTACTTATTTATAGTTTTAATTATTTATGCTTTATGAATGAATAATAAAAAATGATTAGGACCGAACTCTTTAAGCTAGGTGTCTAATTTTATTTATAGTTTTATAGAATTAATTGTTAACGTCTATTTATTAATCAAAATTAATTATAATAAAATAATAATAACTTAGGCCTCCATGTTTACTTGAAAAATATACGCCTCAACCTTTTGAGGCTTACATCTCATGAGCAAAAGACCGCCTCTTGTACGCTTTCACGTTTTAATACTTATATGTGTATGTATGTATATGTATACTATCTGAACAACAAGAAGTTAGATTTGTTAAAGGTCAAAATTATTCTACAAGGCACTTGCACAATGTTGCAGTTTAGGTTCAGGAAATTTTGATGGTTCAACTTTTAGGCGTGAGATGTTTTTGTTGCTAACAGGTTATGCTTAGAGATCGAATTTATTTGGACATACTATACATGAATATAAGTAATTTAACAAATTCAACCTATAGATGTGGGATATTTTGAACGTTCTATAGAAAATTTGAATTATCTTGGAAAAGTAATGAAATTCTTTGAGAAGAGTTGAACTCCTTTCTGAAAAATTAGAACTCTTTTGACAAATTGAACTTTCCATTGTATTGTGCTTTTTTAAATTCGTGCAAACATTTTTTCGATTTTATCTATGATGTGTGAATTTGCAACGACCGAAAATGGAAGGTTACTGAAACACACACCAAACATGTAGTATTGCGTAAGTGTGAACAAATATAGCACAAGAACACAAACGATAATAAAGTAGTTTGTCTTCATAAATGACCGGGGTAATATCGAGCTGTACTATTTGGTTTCTATAATTTGAGCTACGCCTGATCCGAGTCATATGGAAGTTCGATTTTTTATTTTATTTTTTATTTTTAAAGCTCATTATGTAATTTTATCTTAATCAAGATGCCAATTCCAAATGTAAGTATTTTATTGGAAAAAGAACAATGATCCGACATAAGCTGGAATTAAAATTTACATTTTTGCAACTGATCATGCGAATGGTGATACCAGCATCTTACTACATTTGAAAAAGGCAAATTGGTACTACTGCAACAGTTGAAAAGGTAAAATTATCATCTTAGTCCCAAATCGCAAAATTTCAGTGAATAATTCTCTCTACAAATATCAAGTCGTCACCTGATCAATTGCCAAGCTCAGTAACGTGAGCTTGTGACAAAGTGAAGGAATGTTGTGTCATGTTGTACTTCACACTGAATAGTATGCCCTAACACTATAAAGATTTACTTCTGATGATGCCTACGTTGATATTGCTGCTGAACTTGCAGAATTAGCCACATTCTTGAACAAGGTATTAGTTATCAGAATCATGCATCAGTTTCCTGTTTTAACTGCTTTTTTATGTGCGAGCGATGCTTTTTTTTGTTTGGTTGCATTTGTATGAGAAATTTGCATTGCGGGTTATTGTGCATGCGTAAAAGAAGAAATTTATGAAGAGTTTGTGGGAAAAGATAGTTGGGTAGTTGAACTTTTTTGAAGGTAGAATTCACAACTTACCACTATTAGTGTTAAAAGTAATTTTGGCGTTGCTTACATCTGAATACGTATTTTATCCTTATATTTTAGTTGATTATTTATATTTCATCGATTTGTTGAACACCCATCACTATCATGAATTTTGAAACATTAAAGTTTTTTTAATTCCATCTAATTTTTTTTAGCATTTGGTCGGTTTAAATATTTCTGTTATCTTGAATTCTACAATGAAATTTCTAATTAATCTACGTGCTACTATAAAGTTTCTTCTGTATTAGATCCAGGGACACTTAGCTATGTTGGAGAGAGTTTTTAACTAGTACCGGTACCTTTGGTTGCAAGGTGTGCATCTTAACGAGGTAATAAACATAGTTTACAATTGTTCTTCCTTTGACTCAACACACGACTTTATAAGTTCTATGATCACATAGTTGATTGATGCGAAAATTTGAGGCATGGATTCAAACAAGTTTTTTCTTTATGTTCTTTTTATATTTTATTATTATTTATGACATATGACTGACGAAGAAAAGAGAACACAAACTCAAACTTGTCAGAAAGAAGAGCTAAGTTTGAATGTTTACGTAATTTAGTTTTGTGAAAATTCGAAATATGCAAGAGCAGTTGAACAAATGAAAGCAAGAGTCGTAGAATCTTGGAAATAAATGTGCAATTTTGAATTTTGAAAGAAAGGCTTGTATACAGTTTGAAAGTTATACAGAACAATAAATTTGAATCTTTTAAGGTCAAATTTATTTCCCAACCAGATGATATGCTACATTGCAGTTTGGGTTCTGCAAGCTTTGATGTGTCAGTATGAGGTTATTCGCTTGCATATAGGTGTAAGCATACAGTTAAAACTTACAGAGAATCACAAACATGTAGACAGTGACCAAAATACCCTTGCAAACACAGAGAAGGAGCAAAATACTATCAGAGTCGGGTTTCGATCCTAGGACCTGTAGGTTATGGGCCCACCACGCTTCCGCTGCGCCACTTTGATTGTGAATGAAATGTAAGAATTGCATTCTTCAGAATAATATGCAAGCTGCTTCTAAATTCTATCCTAAAGCAAATCATCTTGTATTGTACAGTGCAGAAGATATTTCTTCCACAAATTCACTAAATTGTATTATCCATATATTAATTGTATGCCTCCTAATATCATTACCTGCAGCCAAATCATTCCGAGGTTAATATGTCAATATATGTCCTACATATGTCATAAAGTTGTTTCATACTTAAAACAAACTCCGGTTTGCAAAGTAAAGTTGTTTTAGAAGTGTTTAGAAAATACTTATAAATATTTTAAGTTCTGAAAGACTTACGTGTGTCCTCATAGTGATTGTTTAGACTGATCTAAGATACAGAGATAAACAGTATAAGATGGTCGAGTAAATATTTTTAGTATTTCTTTTCTTTTCACATTTGTATCTCCAAAATCAACCTAGTATTGCCAGTGGCACTACAAGTTCTTAGTAAGATATTCAGGAATATTACTATTTTTAAGCATTGTTACCCTCAAAATCACTATGAGCTTTTTTGTGTGTTTTTTTTTGTGCGTTTTTTGGTTATCGTATCCAGTATCACCAAGTGTACATATATTGTTGTATATCTAATACCGATCTCTTATATGCCTGCATAAGCAATGCCTTCCTGGTTATACTGGTGAAAAGATTTTACTGCGAGATATTTACCTACTAGTATGTAGCCCGTGCCGATGGCACGGGTTCAGGTTTTGCTTAACATAACCTATACCATAATGTGTTGGATATACAATTTGACCGATGCTAAATTTATTCACAATATGATCCGTAAATATTTTTTTTTTGTAATTTTAAATGTATACAACATGCGCCTAATACTTTTGTTTTTCACTTGTATATAACATGAGTATCAATAGGGTATACTAATAAAGTGAATTCACTCATTTTGAAATAATAAAATAAAAATGGATGGACAATAAAATTTTAACACCATAAAATTGTCGCTTCTTTTTATAATGACACCTGTTAACTAACAATTACTAAAATCACAAAGATTTAGCTGTAACAATTGTGTCAATACAGTAATGAAAATGTAGACTTGTAGATAATTAGGGTGAACAGGATCTTGATGACTATATCTATAGCAAGAGAAATATTTTGCTCCAAATGCTCTTTAGTGGAAATGAAAACCTAACAGTAATAAACGTTTATATTATTTTATAGAAAAATACATAAAAGGTTTAGTAAAAGTGAACTTTTGAGTAAATAGCTATGTACGTTTTTTAGTTTAACCTTTCATGGAGAATCGCAATAAAACCTCCAGGTAAGCGATATTTGTAGTAGTTGTTGCTTTGGTTGATGGTTATAGGATTGAAATTCTACTGAATGTAGTGCATCTGGATAGAGCAACATGTAGTTGTCCATGACTAAACACTTCAGTGCTTAATTCGATACCAACATACTTCATGGATTGACCTTGTGCTTTGTTGATAGTCAATGCGCAAATAAGCTTAATAGGAAATGAGAAAAATATTACCTTGTTTAAATATTCAGCAAAAGCACGACTCTCAAACTCTTTGGACTTTAGCCGCATGTTTTTATTCAGTGATAACACATGAATATCAGGCCATGACAAGCACCTTTGTCCAAGTGGTTAATTGATTTGGCTTTGGTGCAGGATGTCACAAGTTCGAAACTTGCTTTCGAACGTTTATTTGACATGCGATATGTTGTCCCAATGATTTGTTGTATATAAAGTATCAGTTCAAAAAAAAATGAATATCAGGCCATGATATTGATCTTCTTAGCGTTGATGCAACGATATCTTCATGTGTTCCCTTTGGGATAACCGGTAAAGTTTGCTGACTGCAGCAACAAAGTTCTATTTGCACATAGCATTAGTTTGGCCAGCATCGCGGTTCCAGCAGCACCGAGACATGTCCATGTTCATTAGTTCAGTTTGCTCACACCCTCACTTCAGTTTCCAGCTTGGTTTCCACACTGCAGTTCATGCATCAATCACACACATATAACCTTTGCCGCTCAGTTTGCATCAGTCTCGTGTATATGGTATAGCAGTTTGGATGGCTCATGCCCTCCTCAACTTTCAATAGCATGTAGCAAGTTACCATTAAACAACACGCATCAACATGCAGCAGCTTTCCTGGCTCTTGCTAAGCCATCTATATTGGTGTCGCTATATCTATATTATATGTTGCATTATGCAATGTTTGTTTGGCGTTGGATAAAATATGAAGAAGAAATATGAAGAAAATATAGTTTTGTATAAGATTAATGGTGATGGCCTATTTAATTACGCATTAATTATGAGTTAAAAATGTACATATCTTCCAGCCACAGCTCCTTCTTTATCCACATAAATTGCTTTAACTAATAAATACATAGATACACTTCCATGTATACATAGATAAAATTAGCCCATAAAAAGTGGTTTGCCTTTAAGAAAATAGATTGATGGCTTTAAGCAAAAACAAGCTCGACTAAGGCAATCGAAGGTTCTTCACCATGCTCCTTCTTCAGCACATCTTGCATGTCTGCTACTTCATGCCCGCCACAACATGAACATTTTCAACTTACCAGTCAAAGCTTCTACACCATGCATGCTCCTTCGGTGCATCTTGAACAATGTCTATTATATTATTATATTATGTATGTTCCATGCCTGCTACATTATGAACATACTCCTTTCTCCAGTGCATCCGTCTTCCTTTGCTGGAGTATATTACTTCCTCCAACATCATGCCTACTACAACATGCTTGTTCCATGCCTGTTTTGACATGCTTCACTATCAGCTAGCTGCAACATTTCTCTAGTCTCTCGGATCGTTAGCATTGCTTTGTTCATTGCATCACTTCCTCACCAACTCACTCTACCACCTCATCTCTCTTCGTTTGCATTTCAGTACACTGCATGTTGCTTTTTACACAATCTCAGCTGCACTTTGCAGTGTGTTCCTGCCGCCTTAATACTCGTCTGAACTACTTTGCTATATTGCTTTGGTACTCATCACGATCCATCAATAAGCAGCAGCACATGTCCCTTCTACTACAATACTTGAAACATAACCAGTGTCTTCAACACCTTTGCTCGACCTTGCATTTGGCATCACTCTAGTTGTTCCTTACAGCTAAGCTATTATGCATCTTAACTGCTTCTAATAGATTTAATTGATGGTTGTTTTCAACATAAATGTAATCATATTATTTTGTCACTTTACCATTTTATTATTGTTGATCATCATAGTGATGGTTATCCACATTTGTAACAACAAAATCCTCATCAAACCTATATATGAACTTTGATTTAGATTAACAAAATAGGAGTGCTCTCCTCTTATGAGAACCACTCTTTCATCAGAAAAATAATGTACATATTATCCAAATGAGAGAACATGAATGAATAACATAGACATCCATTACATGTAACAAATAATTGAACCTGATTTCCACTGAGCAAAGTTTTACTTTTATCATATCCATGTATCTATAGGAAGTACTTTTTATGCATTTATCATTCACATGTATATGATTAGGAGTAATATTATGTAACAAACTGACAATATTTCAGCTAGAATTGACAAAATATTATGTAACAAACTAATAATAGTTAGCGGCAGGAACAAACCTCACGTCGTGTAATTTAAATCCATTACCAACATGGTACTAAACTAAATAACCATACATATTCTTACACTATGTACGTCATGTATGTTTTATATAAAACCACTTGCATGCAACAACTAAGAAATAACATACAACGCAAACTATTACTCGAGAAACATTGAAGTTACACCAAATATGAAATATCATGTCCAAACTTCATATAGAGGTCTAAAAATGGCACTGGTTTGCATGGTTGTGAATGGTATTTGTAGTATTTTTTATGTGTATATAAATTTTGAACCTAAATTAAGAACTTGCAGATTTTGAGCAAAAATGCGACATTATGGCAAGTAGAAAACATACGCAAATGTAGTAAAGAGGGAAAATTTTGGAAAGTGCACAAATGTTAAGACATTATAGATTTTGAACAGAAATACTTCATTAGCATAAACATTGAACATAAATAATATATAGAAGGGAATACATAAAACCAAAAGTTGCAACATGTAAAAACAAATAAGTGAAACAAAGCACAACAGTGACTAATTTGTGAAAATAAAGATGTGAACATAATGATCGAAAGACAAATATGTGAAGATCAAACATCATCAGTAGCTAATTTGTACCGCCCATTCGATCTGCGAATGCAAAGAATTATAACCCATTAGAACTATTTGTTCCACTGTCAGTTGAGAAAAATACATATATATTACCACTGCCTTAATGAACTCATCATCTGAATCATTACAATCATAAAAACAAGTTTTCTGCTGCTCTGCTGGATCAATCTTTTCTGAATCATTTAGCCGAGAAAACATGATATTCTATTGGTCTTTTGCAACAAAGCCAACCAAATCATTGGTGTCATTCATTTCAATATAGGAAGAAAAGTGTTAGTTTGACCACTCTCATTTGGTTCAACCTTAATCATAGCTAGTGGCAACGAGTTGGTGGCAGTTTTGATCACACCTCCGGGTGGCATAAAGTTAGTGGTTGGAACTTGAACAATGCCCTTGGTTTCAGTGGTCAATGGTGCTACTACTTCTTTTGCTTCCATATTAGCAATCTTATTTTTGTGTAGTTGCATCATTTGTACATCTCTGTCTGCTTCGAAGTTGACTGCAGTAAGTGATTCGGTAGTTTTTGTTATGGTCGACTCCTCCCTTTTACCTACTATTGTTTTAAGCAAATATTACAACAATTACATTTAAAATGACATGTGATAATAATTAAAAGGGTAAAGAAAGTTGTAGATTTTAGGATACCAGTTTCATTTTAGTGGTGGTTCTCCAACCGTTAAAGCCATGTTATATGCTGAAAATAAAACAATATCATGTTAGCATGATATGATACATAATGGTGGTAACATTCTGACAAACATTTCATATGCAAGATAGTGAAAAAGGAAAAAAAAGTGAATTATATCAGTATGCAGTGTAGAAAGAAAAACACAGAGGAAGAATTGAAGACAAAGCAAGAAAGGATGATTAGGTACATGATGGTTATAACATTTTGACAAAAAATCCACATGCAGGATAATGAAGAGCAAAAAAATGTAAATTGGATAAATTCAAATCAGCATACAATATGAAAAGAAAAATGTAGAAGAAGGAAGGGGAAAGCATGAAAGGGGAAAAAATACGTACAGTTTGTCTAATAAATGAGTGCGTGCGAAATAATAAATAAAATGGAGAAGGTATAAATAGAGGAAGACAAAGTGGGTTGTGAGAAGTGTGTTGAAACGTGATGTGTGAAAGTGGTGGGAATCTTAGTTGTTTGAGGACACGTGGGATAAGGAGAAAGCGGGTTAGTAGACGAAATAGTAAGTTGTTTAACGGTGTTAAGTTCAAAAGATATAGTCCATTTTAGATCACTTGATATCTTTATGATATTATATCAGAACCGTTCTGTTGTTTGTCTTCCGTTAACCTATTCCGCTAAATCTGATCTATTTTGTTATATAGATTAATAAGTGAATGAGATTATCCACTAAATCATTTTTCTGATATATTAAATCATGTTTAGTTGATTCCTTATGTTTCACTTTTTACAAGTCCACCCCTTTTGTAGTACATGTAGCGTTTCAGATTTGTGTGCTTCATTTTGTAGTTCATGTATCACTTTTGTCAATTTACGGCAAGGTTTACTTCGCTTTGTTGGTTTATTGTTTTTGCATGTACAGTGTTATTCTTTAATCACATAGACATTGACTGTGAATGCTTAGAAGCTACACATGGAGCGTTATGTGGAATTACACTAGCAAGCCCAAAGCCTTGGATACTAGTCTGTATGCTAGCAAGCCCAAAGACTTGGATACTAGTCTGTATGCTGAATTTGTGGAATTCGAGGTTGGCTATTGTTCTTAAGTTTTCGGTACATGAATGACCATTGGATCATTCCTCTATAAATTTTCTTACCTACAAAAATGGGCCTGTGTTAGGACTTTTGTACAACCATTAGATCTATGAGACAAATGAAATAATG
This sequence comes from Allium cepa, assembly GCA_030765085.1. Taxonomy (NCBI): domain Eukaryota; kingdom Viridiplantae; phylum Streptophyta; class Magnoliopsida; order Asparagales; family Amaryllidaceae; genus Allium; species Allium cepa. Next base: position 569,122,009 of record CM060937.1, on the reverse strand, counting down.
AATCGGAATTGTGAATGCCGATTTAGTACTTTGATTCAGTTGATTTATTATAATACCTATATGTTATATTATACAAGTTTTGTTTCTTTGGCCTTTGTTAATGGGTTCCTTGCTTATTCTCTCATTGATGTATTTTCCACAAACTCGTATGTTTTGTTATCTACCTCTGTTTATTCATACAAATGGATAATGATAGCCTATTAAAAGTTCAATTTGGCATTGTCATTGTAATGTGTCACTTGGTTGCAGCTTAAAATATAACGTTTCTGAATAACACAAAGCTAAGAAAACTGGAAAAGTATATCATCAAAATAACAAATGATTAAATCTTCAAATGTTAATAAAGCTGTATGAATCTTATATCAATAGTTTTTTAAGTATTTATGAAATGGATGGATGAACTTCTTGCCACCCATGATTCATTAATTTGTAAGTTAATTTGTTAGGTTGTTGTTGATTTATTTATGAAATAGTTTTATTTTAAATAGCTTTGGATTGAAAATTTGTAATATCTCCATTTAACCCAACTTTTTCAAACCTCGAATAACTTTTTTTTAAAGATTAAAAGAGTGACATAACTTAATTTTAATATGTATTAGATGGTAGATAATATGACAAAAAAAGAAGACGATAGGAAATGGATGAGATATAGAAACCGGTGCTTATAATAGAAGGGTGAAACAACGTCAAGTTGCAATATCTACCGTTAGAATTTTGGCGACATCATATGAAGAATTGAAGAAGTCGGAAGTAGCTTGATAACGGTGAAAATGCTTCACAAATAGAAGCTAGGAGGAGGAAGATATGGCGAAGAAGGTGGAGTGTTGCTGGAGCAACATGTGACCGACGTATGTCAAGATGTCTCAAAGTGACAGACGTCTAAGCTCGGGGTTTTGTAACCTGAGATTAGTGATAGATATCCGTCATCTTGTGACAGACATCTGAGAGCGGGAAAACTTGTTTTTCGAATCTTCTTATGGACATATATAATCTTAGGACATACGTCTGAGTTGAGGTGTGCTGCATATCTTGTCCGGGTCGATTGGAATGATTTATGAAGGCCTCAAAGGGCATTTTGGGAATTTTCTAGGTTTTCTACTCTTCTATATAAGATATTTTTAGGATTCAAAGAAAATAGGCCAAGGGTTTTATCCACCATTAACTGGGGTTTAACAAAACCTAGTCTTCCTCAATTCTCTTCTCTACAAATCTATTCTATTTGAATATTAATTATTATAATCAATCTTTTGTACTCTTCTCATTGGTAGTAATAAAGCCTCTTCCACAAAGTGGATGTACAATAACAAGACGTTAGTGTAACAACTATAAATCGGTATGTGATTTATTTTATCGCTATTGTTTTATTTCTTTATTGTTTGTTTGGTGATTGTGATTGTTTTTGGATTGAACTGAAATTTGAATTGAGATATTGATTGGCTGTTTTTGCATTTCTTACCACAATCTCGTTTTCCGCCGTGTTTTGGGGTTTTGATTTGAGTGGTCTTGAGTTAGAATTTTACAACGTCTGGGATCAGAGTTTTGGAGTTAGTAGTTGGTTATAGGAATGTCAGATCGGATAATACATCGGGTAGTCCATAAATGGTTAGTGCAAGTGGTGTAGCGCTGTATGTACGTGGATCGTACGCAGCTTCGGGATCACAATTGGTTATAAACAAGTGGAATGACGATAATGATTTTTGAAAAATGGCAATGGAAGATGAAAGTGGTTCTTAGGTGGAATCGAGTGCGTCGTGTAGTGTTTGATGCATATTTGCTGCCGATGGACATCTCGGATATTGAGAGAGAGGAAATGGAAGACTGATCATTCACTATACTTTAACTTGTTATGGGGGATAATGTTATCTCTGTAGCGGTGAGACTACAACTAAGGGTATATGAGACAAATTAGAGGAGTTGTATATGAAGAAGTCACTAACTAATTATTTGATCTTATTGCGAACGTTCTTCGCCAATAAGATGGAGGGTACTTCGCTAAAGGCATACTTGAATCTCTTTGATGATTTGCTAATGAAGAAGGCGGTAGATTTGAATATTGAGGAAGAAAAGAGGCAATGATATTGTTGTGTTCGTTGCCGGACCGTTATACGAGTTTCTGTAATAGTTTGATATATAGCCGGGATACTTTGTCTCTTGATGTAGTGAGGAGTTGAGTGATCAAATGAAGGAGTTAGGTGATAAAATTAGTAGTGCTAGTAGTGATCACAGTTTGTTTGTGGAAAAGGAGAGATATGGGAAGAAAGGGAATCGGGGGCGTTCTAAATCAAGAAAGCCCAAATGGAAAGGAAAATCGAAGGAAAGAAATGACAAATGCTTTATTTGTAAGAAACTTGATCATTGGAAGAATGAGTGTCCAGACAAGGAGAAGACAAATAAGGAAGTAGCATCTTCATCCATGGTGGTGAAGAGTGGAGTTGGTGAGGGAGACATAGATGTTTTTACGGCCATAACATCGGATGTTTCGAATGGGTGCTCGATTTAGGGGCATCTTATCATATGACGCCGAATAAGAATTGCGACAAAGAAGGAAAATTCAATTGTTATGGATAATTGTGTTATTTGCCAGTCGAAGGGCATTGATTCTATGTAAATTCGGATGTTTGACGGAGTGGTTCATACTCTCACTAACGTACGCTATATAATGAGACTTTGGAAGTCTCTTTATATTTTTTGGGCAGCTGGATTCTTTAAAATGTAAGATCATTATTGAGAGTGATAGCTTACAGATTTCGAAGAATGCGCTTATGGTGACAAAGGATGCTAGGACTCATGGAGTTTATTTTCTTCAAGGAGTGACTATTGATGGTGAAACTTGTATGGGTGTTAATAGTTCTCGTGGCTTGTATGCGAGTAGGTTATGTCATTTGAGTTTAGGTCATGTCTTAGAGAAGAGTTTAGATATTCTTTGAAAGAGGGAGATGATCGATGGAGAGAGTTTCAAAAATTTTGAGCTTTGCGAGGAATATGTCATGGGAACGCAAACTAAAGTATCATTCGGTGAGGGAAAACTTCATTCGATAAATGTTCATGAATATGTGCACACGGATGTTTGGGGACAGACACCGATAGCTTCTTTCGAAGGAGCTTGCTATTAGATTTCATTTATTGGTAACTTCTCTCGGAAAGTATGGGTGTATGTAATGAAGGCCAGGTAAGAGGCATTTGCAAAGTTCAAAGCATGGAAGGATCTTCTTGAGAATGAAAGTGGTAAGTCTTTGTAACGACCCGGAATTTTGGGCAATACTAATTTAATAATCTGTAATAATAATTAAATTGGTTTGATGAATTTTCTTTATAATTTTAATTTAAAATTGGTAAATTTAATCTTTTAAAGGTTAACGAATTTTTAATCCGGCAATATTGATAAGATTTGTTTTTCAAAGCTAATAAAATTTTATTCTATTTATAATATATACATTTGATATGTATTGTGAATAGAAATATCATTTGTTTTAAATAAAGTTAAATTTTCAAATTGTAATATATATGTATGTATATGTTATAATTTGGAATTGTTTGAAATTTAATCTTAATCTATTAATAAATTATATATGAATGAATATTGTAATTGAAGCCTTGTTTTAAAACATAATGATTTTCAAAAGATAAATTAAGGATTAATTCAATCTGTTTCAAAAAATATATATAAGATAATAGTTTGTTTTAAATAAGATAGTTTAAAAATGGTTTAAACAAGCTTTGTTTTGTTTTTCTTTTATAATGCTTAAATTTTAAATGATTATAAATTTTTAGGTATAATGTTTATATTTTAAATACATGTATAAGATTATATTTATATTATAATTAGTTTAGGATATTTTCTTTTAAAAGTAAACTTACTTACACATATGTAAATATTCATTAATAAAGCAAATTAAACATGTTAGTCTATATTTGCATTTAAATTAAATAAAATTTAATTAAAATACTAATAAACATGTGTAAACTAGTTAACACCCTCAATAACACTTGTAAAATAATTGAGTGAACTAAATGACAAATGTAAACTCTTCAAGACAAGTGGCAACATATAATTTTAATTTTTAATAAATGTTTTTAGAAGAAAACAAGTTCCTTTCAAAACATTTTCTTTCTTTCAAATGTTAATGGCAAAAATCAGAAAAACAAATTTCCAAAAATCTGAAAATAAAATCCAAAAGTAAATCTGAAGTTCTTCACAACAATTAGATCTACAATCTTCAACTTGTTTTGAAGATCAATCTGCAAAAATCAATTCTGCAACCTTTCAAATCTGCAACTAAATGAAATTCAACCTGCAAAGGTAAAGCCTGCAATTCAAATAATGTTCAAACCTACAACATAAAATCTTCAACCTATATTTTCTAAATGAAGATCTGTTTCAATCCTTTAAAGCATCAAATAGGAGGCATTTACAACAACATGCAAAGGATTTTCTTCAGCAAATGCATTTTCTAAATTAAAGTTCGAGCCTGGAAGTTAAAAACTTGCTCTTTGCTGTGCTCTGCAATTTATCAAGTGAGTAAATATTTTTTAAAAACAGTTTAAATTGATTTTGATCCTAATGCATGTGATAATCTGTGAGTTGATCCTCGTGATTGCATGAAAATATTTCAGTATTGATATTATTGAATTGATGGATGTGTGTATACATGTATGATAGGTCTGTATATGTATATGTCAAAACTCTGTTACCTGTTCTTTCCAGACCAAGATTTACATTCAAAAATTTTAATCTCCCAATAACATCAATATTTGACTTTGATGACTAAATGAAAGTTGTTTGTTATTGTTTTATGGTAATTTTAAAAATGGTTTCTGAAAATTTTAATTCAAAAATAATGGATAAAATAAGATAATACAGTGAAACTCGGTTGCATGTCAAAAATTGATACCTTCAATTTCTGCTTTGGAATATATAGTTGGATTTGTTGTTAAAAATGATGAATCTTAACATACATTTTAAAATTTTTAAATGGATATTCAAATGGGAATTTAGGGATGATCATTTTAGGCAATTTGACAAATTTCTGATGCTCAACGTGATGGTTGCAGCTGTAATTTGGATCGAAGCTTGTTTATGAATCTAGGATTATGGGAATAATACAATTTAATTTTTCCATAAGGTGGATTGTGTGAATTCGACTTAACTAGCGTTTTAGTGGTCTCGTTTTGGGCTTGACTGTAGTGGATTTTGCGTCGCGAACGAATGACCGGAGGTGATCGCTTCTTGAAGGAACGATGCTCGGGTTGTGGCGAATCAATGATGGGGACGACAAAGGTTGTACGGCATCGTTGGCGATGGCCGTGGGGAATTTTGGGTTTGGGTATGCGTCAAGTGCTTCTGCAGATTCATGCTCGAGAGTGATTTTTGATTCGATTGCATAATTTTTCGAACTGGGCTCGAATTCATGCTCGTGTGGGTCCGTGGGACCGATGGGGATGGTTGCGATGATCAACGGCAGCAGGAGGCAGCGGGGCGCGTACACGGTGCGTAGGTTTGTGCACTGGAGAATTTCGAGTGGGGAAGATGAGTTGAACTCGAGGGTAAGCTCGCGTTTGCATCGAGAATAACTCAAAGTAAATGAGTCCGAGGGATGGTCTCGGAGCAATGTCGGGGAATTTTGAGGTTGTCTCGAGTTTTGGTGATTTGGTTCTGTAAAGTGTAAGTGCAGATAATACTTGTTTGAAATAAATCTAGGACAAGTATTAAATTAAGGAACAAGATTATAAAAGAAAATAATTTATAAAAGTTAAATCTTGTTCTTGGTAAGTAAAGTTAATTAAACTTTTAAAAAAATGTCAATTGAATGTATATTTCAACTTTAAAATGTTTTAAGATGATTCCTTTTGTAAGCGATTATCTTAATTTAATTTGGAATTCTAATTTTAAAAAGAAATGTTTGAATTTAAAGTATTAAATTAAAATTTAAGTTAAATTTTAAAATAATGATTTAAAAACGAAGTTTCAATTCATATTGGAAATAAATAGGTTTAAAGTTAGATAATTTAAAGTATTTTAAATTTGAAATTGGTTTCTAAATTCCTTATTTTCAAAATAAGGTTATTGTTATGATTTTGGAAAACCAAATTGAATAGTTTGTTTTAAGTTATCAAAATTTAATTAAATTAAAATAATTTATTTATGAAAAATAAATAAAGCTAAATTATTTGGATATGGATTTGAGAATACTTAATAATTTGTAAATAAGTAAAAGTTTAATTAAGGATAATGTTTTTATTAATTAATTAAGGAGTATCTTTAAATATAAGAAGTTAGTTAATTAATTGTTTAATTAATTTTAAATAATTAGTTAATTATTTATTTAATTTTAAATATTCACTTAATTATGGATTAATTAAGTGTGATTACTTAATGAAGTAATCAATGATTAATTTTTGAATAAAATTTAGAATGGTAATTACCTAGGGAAGTAATTAGAGACGTTACTCATGGGGGTAATTAGTTGAAGTGACTAATGGATAATCACTTAATGTTATCAATTGAAGAATTGATCAAGATTATTTGTTTTGAAGTTCATTAATCATGAAGTAATTAATTTATTTAAAGAATGAAAGATTATTTAATAATAGAATTAATTATTTGTTAAGTAACTAATTAAGAAAGTAATTAAGATTTATTAAAGGAAGTAATTAGAGATAGTTACTTATGTAAGTAATTAAGAGTTAATTACTTAATTATGTTAGTTAGTTAATTAATGTGATTTATTAATGAACGAGATTAATTTAAGATTAATTACTAAGTGTAATTAATTAATTAATAAGGTAATTAATTAAGGATTTATTTATTAACTTAATTGTTTAATAATTACTTAATGAAGTGATTAAAGATTAATTAATTAAAGTAATTAATCAAAGGGTTAATATAATTAATTAAGAAGTTAATTAATTAAGATGAGTAATTACAAATTGTTAATTACTGTTTATGATTAATGAGATGATTAATTACAAGTTAATTATTTAATTAATTAAAGGGCTATTAATTAATAAAGATTATTAATTAATATAATTAATGAAAGTAATTAATTGAAGTAATTAATTTAAGTGTGATTAATTAATTGTAATTAATTAAGGTCTAATGTGATTAATTATATTAATAAAGGGTCATTAATTATTGTAATTAATGATAGTAATTAAAAATTAATTACCGAATATGGTTAGGGTTAATTACTTGAATGTAATTAAAGGATAATTAATCAGGGAAGATTAATTAAAGAAGGTCATTAGGAGATGATTAATGAATTTGATTTGTAATAAATCATTGAAGCAGGATTAAGATAATCCAAGCGATTAAAGGATAGTAATTAATTTAATTAGAGGTTAATTAAATTGACTAAGAGTCAATCAATTCTGCTGTGGGTAATTGATTAATATTGAATGGTTGATATTGGATGATTGAAATTGGATGTTGAATGATTTTGGATGATTGGTATTGGGTGATTGGTTAATACTGGATGATTTGGATATCTATGTTGTGATATGCTGCTTTGTGAGATGAATGGTTTATATGAATTATCTATAGTGATAATGTTATTCATCTATCTGTTTATATCATCCTGAATATAAGTTAATTGTTAAAACCCTTAAGTACAACTTGGACATTAAAATGGCGTTTGGTTTCGGTGAGACCGAGATCGGGTTTCCATATTCGGATATCCGAAAACCACATCGATTCCAATTAAACGTTAGGTCGTGAATCCAAGTGGAGCTAGTGAAGACTCGAGGTGTAATGGCTATACGTCAGTATAACTCTGTGGGTGATTCCGTAATGAGTTGACGGAATAGTGCTTATAGGTTCGAGATGGAGATTTAGAGTGCAAGGGCTATGGTCGTTGACTTTGAGGGTGGTTCCAAAATGAGTGCAAAGAGATAGTGCCTTCGGTTTCGTTCAAACCCGGAACGAACTTGTATGGATTGAATGCTTTCAGCACATCGTCAGGTGGACGATGAGCATTCTAAGATAGATGTGTTCTATAAAGGTAATCGCAGCCTCAAGCCTCATCAACTGGGAATGGCTAAAACAGGGGAGGTGCAACAAGGCTTCGTGGGTAGCTCCCATTGGAGAGCAAGATTTACCCCTGTCTAGAAGTCCCTTTTTATTCGGCTGTGTGGGGCGGTTGAATTCCGGACAACCGCCGGGGTTGTCTTGTTCGGGACTGTTCAGTAAGGAATGGTCCCGGCCTTGTGTTGCAGGGGAGTGGGAGTACTCCTCGGTACAGCGATCTAGCCCACGTACTGTGACGGGCGGTACCCCAGTAGCCCTGCCATTGATGTAAACCCATTCTTCCTACGAGACCCTATGGTTTTGTTTGTATTACCCACTTTTGTGGCTAGTAGCTGGAATTTAATGAATGTAACAATTTCGGCTATTTCTTATTTACTTGAAAACCCTAGACACTATTATAATATCACTGGATTTCCTATCAAATGTTTTGATTAGCGTAAGGTAAAAACTTTTCCATGTTTATGTGTGGGAAGTCTTACGTGATACCTTTTCTTTCAAAGGTTTTCTAAAGTTAAGCAATTTTAAACTATTTACTCACACCAGACCCCTGCCTGACCCGAGTGTTTATTTTCTATTTTATTAAACTCTTGGGTACTCGTATTATGTATGAGTAGTCAAGTGATTCAGGTTAGCTTGACGAATTCTGAAGGAGTAATGGAGCAGGAGGCTTCTACGTGTAGATATATTATGGTTCCGCTGTGTTTGTTTAGTATCTGTATCTTCTATACTTGAGTTGTATAGTTAGAAAGATGTTTATAACTGTCTAATATGAGTTGTATATGTTATGTACTCTGATGTATTATGATATTGTGTAATATTTTATGTGTTATATTATATTTTATTCGTTCCGCTGTGAGTTCTCTGATGTTGTTGTCTTTCTTCTTTCTCTTTCTTTTCTTCTTCTATCCCTTTCTTTCTTCAAGATGATGCGATTTCCTGGAGTTAGGAAGCCGGGTCGTCACATTTGGTATCAGGGCGTTAGGTTGAGTGAATACCTAGGCTCTGTAGTGGTGTCTTTCTTGAGAGAGCGTATTTGTAATTTTTATATATAACTATTATTTATATATATTTATATCTACCTAATCTGTTGGGTTATCTGTTTGGATTTTCCAAAATTAGTTTAGAGGTAGATGGAGTAGTGGTATGTGTGTGTAACATGACTACCACTAATGGAAGAGGTCCATATGTTGAGACTGGATATTTTTATCGAGACTGTAGACCTAATACCGTCTCGAGTGAGTTTTTTTGTTTGGAGTAAGGATTTCTCTTATATCCGAAGGAAATCTTTTTAAAGATTCGGAGTTTATCTTTAAAATGTATGTTTGGATTTAGCTCGGGTGAGCGAATTATTCTTGAGTTTGGATTTGATGGAAGTGCAGAAGTAAGTGATGATATCTTGATAATTGAGTGATGAGATGCAGTATCCGTTGATATTTTCTGAAGATGTTTTCTCTTGAAGCAGTTTTAGAGGTGATTGAGGAGCAGTCTTTGCCTGCCTCAGGGAACACTTATTTTAGTAGAAGTTATCTGGATCTTCAGTAGGGAGGTTGGCTGTTCTGGAATATGGGACTAAAGTCAATGAGTTGCTTCGCTTCGGCATGGTCTCATTTGTCATATTTTTTTAAGGAGAGTGAGGTGTTGATGCTTGGTTTGGAGCCCGAGTTCTTTTGGATTATTTGCCATCTCGAAGGTTCTGTTGTGTGGTTTGTTGATAGTTTTGGTTTTTGGAGGGGCCTTTGGATTAGAAGTCTTTGGTTAGCTATGGTAGCAGTTTCAGCTCGAAGTGTTCGGTGTGCTGTCAAGAAGGTCTTTTAGCTTCATAGTATTATCGAGGTGGAGTTTGGAAGCAGCAGTGTAGCTTGTTCCTTCGATGGTTCAGGAATCTTATTGGTTCTTCTATCAGCAGCCCGGGCAGTTGGTGGAAGTTATCTTGAAGAATTAACCTTGTTTGGAAAAGTTTAGAGCTGTTCTAATTGGTAAAGAGAGGACAGTTTCTTTGGAATTCAAATTAGGTTGGATCGCAAAAGCGACTTGCGATCGGTTTGGAATTTTCTTGAGCATTCTTTTGTTTGAGACTAAGGATTCTCATGAGGAAGTAGGAGCTGCTAGAGTAATCAGAAGTTCGTCTTCATCTGGGGTTGATTTCCATTTTGTTTTGGTTCCAGAAGTGATTTTGGTGGTTAGCCTAGTAGGAGAGCTGGTGTAGCAGCTCAAGAATTTATTTGTGGAATTTGGATTTGGTTAGATCTTGTTTTTGAATTGGATTCTGTGTAAGGTTGTGTGACCGAGTCGGATGTGTCACTTAGATTATAAGGATGGGATGAATAAAGTTCCCGGATATATTGGATAAGTTTGTGTTCGTGTTCATCAACAGTATTCTTATCTATTTCCGAACCAGAGTTGCGCAGCGGAAGCAAGATAGCAGCTGTGCAAGGAAGGAAGCAAGTTTTGTTGTTATTACTTGAGTAGTAGTGTTTGAGTTCTGGATTTCGACGAATTTTGGAAAACTTTTCTGTTGAATAGGAATCCAGGAACTGTTTTGGTCTAGTTGTTTCTGGAAGTATCAGCATAGGTTGAGATGATCAGGAAGAGAATTGGCGGCTCAGGATTGTCTGTTAAGTTATGCTGATATGAGATAAGGGGTTTGGTATTTGAAGTTGGAGACTTCATTGTTGTTGAGATTTCTCTGGTTATTAGAACAGAAATTGAGTAAGATTGGTTGGTTAGTGCTATGGCATTTGAGATTTCTTATCCGTGTTCTGATAAGATAAGATTTGTTGTCTATGAGATTGAATTGCCAGCTGGAGTTCATTTTATTTCACGTACCTCTGAGGGAGTATGTGTATTATTCATTGTTGCTTGTTGAATCTGTAGTTCAGTTGGAGTTGGATGTTGAGCTGGATTTGAGAGTAGTCTGATATTCTGTTCAGATTGGTGGATCTAGAGAAGAGAGGAGCTCTGGATTTTGGTAGTGTGGTTAGTTTGTTGGCTTTTGAAGAGCGAGTCTCCTGGTTATTTTTACTTGGGAAACTCGAAATAGTATTAGAGTTTTATTCTGATTTATGTCAGGATAATTAGTTAGGTTTGTTTGTGTGATTGATTGCTTTGGTTGACAGTAACTGATTGATAAGTATTCTTTGCTGATTTAATTAAAATCTTTGCTGGGTTATTAAATTACCTTTGCTTTTAAATTTCGGGGATGTAATTCTTTTAAGGGGGGAGGATTGTAACGACCCGGAATTTTGGGCAATACTAATTTAATAATATGTAATAATAATTAAATTGGTTTGATGAATTTTCTTTATAATTTTAATTTAAAATTGGTAAATTTAATCTTTTAAAGGTTAATGAATTTTTAATCTGGCAATATTGATAAGATTTATTTTTCAAAGCTATTAAAATTTTATTCTATTTATAATATATACATTTGATATATATTGTGAATAGAAATATCATTTGTTTTAAATAAAGTTAAATTTTCAAATTGTAATATATATGTATGTATATGTTATAATTTGGAATTGTTTGAAATTTAATCTTAATCTATTAATAAATTATATATGAATGAATATTGTAATCGAAGCCTTGTTTTAAAACATAATGTTTTTCAAAAGATAATTTAAGGATTAATTCAATCTGTTTCAAAAATATATATATAAGATAATAGTTCATTTTTAAGTAAGATAGTTTAAAAATGATTTAAACAAGCTTTGTTTTGTTTTTCTTTTATAATGCTTAAATTTTAAATGATTATAAATGTTTAGGTATAATGTTTAGATTTTAAATACTTGTATAAGATTATATTTATATTATAATTAGTTTAGGATATTTTCTTTTAAAAGTAAACTTACTTACACATATGTAAATATTCATTAATAAAGCAAATTAAACATGTTAGTCTATATTTGCATTTAAATTAAATAAAATTTAATTAAAATACTAATAAGCATGTGTAAACTAGTTAACACCCTTAATAACACTTGTAAAATAATTGAGTGAACTAAATGACAAATGTAAACTCTTCAAGACAAGTGGCAACATATAATTTTAATTTTTAATAAATGTTTTTAGAAGAAAACAAGTTTCTTTCAAAACATTTTCGTTCTTTCAAATGTTAATGGCAAAAATCAAAAAAACAAATTTCCAAAAATCTGAAAATAAAATCCAAAAGTAAATTTGAAGTTCTTCACAACAATTAGATCTACAATCTTCAACCTGTTTTGAAGATCAATCTGCAAAAATCAATTCTACAACCTTTCAAATCTGCAACTAAATGAAATTCAACCTGCAAATGTAAAACCTGCAATTCAAATAATGTTCAAACCCGCAACATAAAATCTTCAACCTATATTTTCTAAATGAAGATCTGTTTCAATCCTTTAAAGCATCAAATAGAAGGCGTTTACAACAGCATGCAAAGGATTTTCTTCAGCAAATGCATTTTCTAAATTAAAGTTCATCCCTGGAAGTTAAAAACTTGCTCTGTGTTGTGCTCTGCAATTTATCAAGTGAGTAAATGTTTTTAAAAAACAGTTTAAATTGATTTTGATCCTAATGCATGTGATAATCTGTGAGTTGATCCTCGTGATCGCATGAAAATATTTCAGTATTGATATTATTGAATTGATGGATGTGTGTATACATGTATGATAGGTCTGTATATGTATATGTCAAAACTCTGTTACCTGTTCTTTCCTAACCAAGATTTACATTCAAAAATTTTAATCTCCCAATAACATCAATATTTGACTTTGATGATTAAATGAAAGTTGTTTGTTATTGTTTTATGGTAATTTTAAAAATGGTTTCTGAAATTTTTAATTCACAAATAATGGATAAAATAAGATAATACAGGGAAACTCAGTTGCATGTCAAAAATTGATACCTTCAATTTCCGTTTTGGAATATATAGTTGGATTTGTTGTTAAAAATGATGAATTTTAACATACATTTTAAAAATTTTAAATGGATATTTAAATGGGAATTTAGGGATGATCATTTTAGGCAATTTGACAAATTTCTGATGCTCAACGTGATGGTTGCAGCTGTAATTTGGATCGAAGCTTGTTATGAATCTAGGATTATGGGAAAAATACAATTTAATTTTTCCATAAGGTGGATTGTGTGAATTCGACTTAACTAGGGTTTTAGTGGGTCTCGTTTTGGGCTTGACTGTAGTGGATTTTGCGTCGCGAACGAATAACCGGAGGTGATCGCTTCTTGAAGGAACGATGCTCGGGTTGTGGCGAATCGATGATGGGGATGGCAAAGGTTGTACGGCGTCGTTGGCGATGGCCGTGGGGAATTTTGGGTTTGGGTATGCGTCAAGTGCTTCTGCAGATTCGTGCTCCAGAGTGATTTTCGATTCGAGTGCATAATTTTTCGTACTGGGCTCGAATTCATGCTCGCGTGGGTCCATGGGACCGATGGAAATGGTCGCGATGATCAACGGCGGCAGGAGGCAGCGGAGCACGTACACGGTGCATAGGTTTGTGCACTGGAGAATTTCGAGTGGGGAAGACGAGTTGAACTCGAGGGTAAGCTCGCGTTTGCATCTTGAATAACTCGAAGTAAATGAGTTCGAGGGATGGTCTCGGAGCAATGTCGGGGAATTTTGAGGTTGTCTCGAGTTTTGGTGATTTGCTTCTGTAAAGTGTAAGTGCAGATAATACTTGTTTGAAATAAATCTAGGACAAGTATTAAATTAAGGAACAAGATTATAAAAGAAAATAATTTATAAAAGTTAAATCTTGTTCTTGGTAAGTAAAGTTAATTAAACTTTGAAAAAAATGTCAATTGAATGTATATTTCAACTTTAAAATGTTTTAAGATGATTCCTTTTGTAAGTGATTATCTTAATTTATTTTGGAATTCTAACTTTAAGAAGAAAGTTTGAATTTGAAGTATTAAATTAAAGTTTAAGTTAAATTTTAAAATAATGATTTAAAAACGAAGTTTCAATTCATATTGGAAATAAATAGGTTTAAAGTTAGATAATTTAAAGTATTTTAAATTTGAAATTGGTTTCTAAATTCCTTATTTTCAAAATAAGGTTATTGTTATGATTTTGGAAAACCAAATTGAATAATTTGTTTTAAGTTATTAACGTTTAATTAAATTCAAATAACTTATTTATGAAAAATAAATAAAGTTAAATTATTTGGATATGAATTTGAGAATACTTAATAATTTGTAAATAAGTAAAAGTTTAATTAAGGATAATGTTTTTCTTAATTAATTAAGGAGTATCTTTAAATATAAGAAGTTAGTTAATTAATTGTTTAATTAATTTTAAATAATTAGTTAATTATTTATTTAATTTTAAATATTCACATAATTGTGGATTAATTAAGTGTGATTACTTAATGAAGTAATCAATGGTTAATTATTGAATAAAATTTAGAATGGTAATTACCTAGGGAAGTAATTAGAGAAGTTACTCATGGGGGTAATTAGTTGAAGTGACTAATGGATAATCACTTAATGTTATCAATTGAAGAATTGATCAAGATTATTTATTTTGAAGTTAATTAATCATGAAGTAATTAATTTATTTAAAGAATGAAAGATTATTTAATAATAGAATTAATTATTTGTTAAGTAATTAATTAAGAAAGTAATTAAGATTTATTAAAGGAAGTAATTAGAGATAATTACTTATGTAAGTAATTAAGAGTTAATTACTTAATTATGTTAGTTAGTTAATTAATGTGATTTATTAATGAACGAGATTAATTTAAGATTAATTACTAAGTGTAATTAATTAATTAATAAGGTAATTAATTAAGGATTTATTTATTAACTTAATTGTTTAATAATTACTTAATGAAGTGATTAAAGATTAATTAATTAAAGTAATTAATCAAAGGGTTAATATAATTAATTAAGAAGTTAATTAATTAAGATGAGTAATTACAAATTGTTAATTACTGTTTATGATTAATGAGATGATTAATTACAAGTTAATTATTTAATTAATTAAAGGGTTATTAATTAACAAAGATTATTAATTAATATAATTAATGAAAGTAATTAATTAAAGTAATTAATTTAAGTGTGATTAATTAATTGTAATTAATTAAGGTCTAATGTAATTAATTATATTAATAAAGGATCATTAATTATTGTAATTAACGATAGTAATTAAAAACTAATTACTGAATATGGTTAGGGTTAATTACTTGAATGTAATTAAAGGATAATTAATCAGGGAAGATTAATTAAAGAAGGTCATTAGGAGATGATTAATGAATTTGATTTGTAATAAATCAATGAAGCAGGATTAAGATAATCCAAGCGATTAAAGGATAGTAATTAATTTAATTAGAGGTTAATTAAACTGATTAAGAGTCAATCAATTCTGCTATGGGTAATTGATTAATATTGAATGGTTGATATTAGATGATTGATATTGGATGTTGAATGATTTTGGATGATTGGTATTGGGTGATTGGTTAATACTGGATGATTTGGATATCTATGTTATGATATGCTGCTTTGTGAGATGAATGGTTTATATGAATTATCTATAGTGATAATGTTATTCATCTATCTTTTTATATCATCCTGAATATAAGTTAATTGTTAAAACCCTTAAGTACAACTTGGACATTAAAATGGCGTTTGGTTTCGGTGAGACCGGGATCGGGTTTCCATATTTGGATATCCGAAAACCACATCGATTCCAATTAAACGTTAGGTCGTGAATCCAAGTGGAGCTGGTGAAGACTCGAGGTGTAAAGGCTATGCGTCAGTATAACTCTAAGGGTGATTCCGTAATGAGTTGACGGAATAGTGCTTATAGGTTCGAGATGGAGATTTAGAGTGCAAGGGCTATGGTCGTTGACTCTGAGGGTGATTCCAAAATGAGTGCAAAGAGATAGTGCCTTCGGTTTCGTTCGAACCCTTAACGAACTTGTACGGATTGAATGCTTTCAGCACATCGTCAAGTGGACGATGAGCATTCTAAGATAGATATGTTCTATAAAGGTAATCGCAGCCTCAAGCCTCATCAACCGGGAATGGCTAAAACAGGGGACGTTCAGCAAGGCTTCGTGGGTAGCTCCCACTGGAGAGCAAGATTTACCCTTGTCTAGAAGTCCCTTTTTATTCGGCTGTGTGGGGCGGTTGAATTCTGGACAACCGCCGGGGTTGTCTTGTTCGGGACTGTTCAGTAAGGAATGGTCCCGGCCTTGTGTTACAGGGGAGTGGGAGTACTCCTCGGTACAGTGATCTAGGCCACGTACTGTGACGGGCGGTACCCCAGTAGCCCTGCCATTGATGGAAACCCATTCTTCCTAGGAGACCCTACGGTTTTGTTTGTATTACCCACTTTTGTGGCTAGTAGCTGGAATTTAATGAATGTAACAATTTCGGCTATTTCTTATTTACTTGAAAACCCTAGACACTATTATAATATCACTGGATTTCCTACCAAATGTTTTGGTTAGCGTAAGGTAAAAACTTTTCCATGTTTATGTGTGGGAAGTCTTACGTGATACCTTTTCTTTCAAAGGTTTTCTAAAGTTAAGCAATTTTAAACCGTTTACTCACACCAGAACCCTGTCTGACCCGAGTGTTTATTTTCTGTTTTATTAAACTCTTGGGTAATCATATTATGTATGAGTAGTCAAGTGATTCAGGTTAGCTTAACGAATTCTGAAGGAGTAATGGAGCAGGAGGCTTCTACGTGTAGTTCTGCTGTGTTTGTTTAGTATTTGTATCTTATATACTTGAGTTGTATAGTTAGACAGATGCTTATAACTGTCTAATATGAGTTGTATATGTTACGTACTCTGATGTATTATGATACTGTGTAATATTTTATGTGTTATATTATATTTTATTCGTTCCGCTGTGAGTTCTCTGAGTTGTTGTCTTTCTTCTTTCTCTTTCTTTTCTTCTTCTATCCCTTTCTTTCTTCAAGATGATGCGATTTCCTGGAGTTAGGAAGTCGGGTCGTCATAGACTTTGAAGTAACTATGTCTGACAATGGCGAAGTGCATGTTTCCAGAGAGTTCTTGGAGTTTTCAAGCCTCAACTTGACTGGCTTCATATTCAATCGAGTGATAGCACTTGTTTGGAATCGACGAGTAGTGCTGGATATATGATATTTAATTTCCATATACGATCATTTTAATTATCCCCAATAGTTGATTTATAATTATCGGATTCATCTTTCTTCATGGTGTACCATCACCTTAAAAACGATTTGCTGCTCTGAGCTTTGTTATCCTTTGTTGGTAATGACTAAACCAAAGCACGTGTTTTTGGGGGCCAAGTTATATGGGGTTGCTCCCATTATGATATTTTCACATCCCATCTAGATTTTAGTGTACCGTCATCTTAAAACGGTTAAGATTTAGATGTGAGATATTTGGATTCTCGATAAGGTTTGGCAGGGTCCGGCTTGGAGTTCCCAGGGTTTTCAAGTATATTTCTAGAGGTATACTTCTTTTAAGGGAGATGTACCCTTTTAGTCATTTGTAGGGAATTTTTCATTCCTTATTTGATTCGAAACTTTGAATCTGTTTTTCTTTAAGTACGATGGGAAGAGTCAACCTCTCTTCGCAGTGTTTAATAATTGGTTTTTATCCATTCTAAAAGTTTGAACCGTTACCTTATTTTTTCTATTCTATCAACTTTGGATTTTGCTTGGATTATTTTTATTCTTTCAAGTTTGGTTTTTAATACTATTTATGCCCATTCTTATTTGGATTTTTCTCCCGATGTTTATCTATAATCTTGCCTTTATGGATGTTATTCTTATGAGGTATAAACCCATTTCGCATTAGCTGTGTGGTTTCATAGAACTTTAATATGTTTTCCATTATTTGAGTTATCCCACGCTGCTATTTCCAGAATGATTCGAGTGTTATTTACTATAATGCTTGAGTCAGACCAATTATTTTTTCTAGGTTGACTTTCGTGTTATGAAGATCTTAAAGAGGTGTTATAGGATCACCTATCGTATTGTTTTATTTTTCATTGTATTATATAATATCTATATCAACAATTATAAGTTCAGGATTTTATAACTATTCAACTGATAAGGTTTGTTTTTAATTCTGATGTACTCTGTATTTAGAGTGGCGGCTTTTATTGTCCTCACTATATTATGTGTTTTCGATTTCACTATGAGATTCTTTTTCTTGTTCTATGTACTTTTCTTTTTATTTACCCTAATAATCCGCCCTTTTATGATTGGATGCTCGAAAATTGAACACAGTGGTGATATTCGATGTCAACTTTCGATGTTCAAAAAGGCGGGTCGTAACATCACATATGTAAATAACATCACACAAAAGCAACCATGTGCATGTACAATCAAAAAGTATACACTGCACTTATCATTCAGTTATGAACCATGTCACATATGATGTAACGATCTCAGTTTTGAGTCAAATTTAATTTGATAATTAATATAAAATTTTGTATTAAATTATGAATTAATTTTAATTTTTCCAAATTAAATAAAACATGTGTTTGTTTATTCACATGTATATACGTATGTAAATAGAATATAAATAGAATTTTGGTTTGAAATTCAAGATAAATATCTTATCGATAAATTGGATTTAAAGGAAACCTTATATTTGAAACTAAAATATAATATATGATTGTTTATTAATGTATGTTTAGAATTAAAATCATTTTCAGGAATGAATAAAAGCTTTAAAAGTATGTGTGTGTGTGTGTGTATTCATATCTTTTAGAATAAAATAAGATTCATAAAAGGTTTAATGTTAATTCTTTTGAAATTTCACTTGTATTAAAAAGTTTGTATATTTAAAGAACATCATTAATAAAAAATTTGAAACTAATATAAAAATAAAAATATTAAAACATAAGAATATATATATATTTGATTTTAGAAAATGTTAATATGAATTTAAAAACATATAATATATATAGTTTATATATATAAAAATATAAAAGTAAAAACATAATACATATGTAAATATTTTCTAAAAATCTATTTAAAGAATAAATTCAAATATATACATATTATATATTTGTTTATTAATGTTTAATTAAAAATCATATTCTTTACAGTCATAAATATATATATGTAAAAGGAAATAGATTTATTTAAATTGAAAATATGATATAAAAAATATATTTATAATATAATACATATGTTAAGTTATAAAACATAAGAGATAAATTAATTCACAAATTATAAAATGAAAAGGTTTAAAACACAATTTATAAATTAATTTAAATAAGGACTTAAACATAAAATAGCTTGTAAGTGTAGAAAAATTAATATTATATATTCACAAGTGTAACATGAATTTACAGGTGTAAATAAATTATCATGCAAACTTACATATGGCATTATTTTCTTTTAATTTTTTTATGAAATATATAAAATAGAAATTAAAGTTATATATATCATAAACTTCTTCTTCTCTCATTTGGTTCAAAACTAAAGAAAAGTAAAAACCTTAAAATAAACTTAAAATAAAATCAAACTCAAAACAAAAAAATTAAAGATCAGATTCAAAATCAAACCTGAAACAAAGCATCCAGTTCAAGAACAAAATTAAAACCTATTTCAAGCTAAGGCTAAGCAAATTCAAGGATCAAGCAAGTTTCAAGATCATTTCAACAAATCAAAGTACAAATCAGATCAAACTCAGGAAATCTGAAATTACAAACTTGAGACAAATTTCAACTCAACAAAATTTCAACTGGGCAAGCTAACGAGGCCAAGATCAAGCAAGATAACAAAAAAATTGAAGCTTCCAGATATTCAAATTCAAACTACATTTCTAGGCTCAAGTTTTACCTCTTCTTTAATTCCAGGTCCTCTGTCTTTCATTACCAGGTGAGCAAACACACTTATATTTTGTTGTTGTGTTGGATGCTTGATGTATGATATAAGAATTGCTTGATTTGTTGCCTGCGTGCTGGTATATAGATGTAAATATGTATGTGCATGCAGGCAAAAACATGCCTCTATTTATACATGACAGGTTTGATAATCAGTTCAAAAATTCATACCACCCAAAAGGAATTAATATTAGGCTTTAATCTCTATATAAAATTTATTTGTTCTTGTAAAATTCAAATTTTAAAAATAGTCTCAAACATTTATATTAAGCAATTATTTTAAAATAAGAAATCACAGTGAAAATCATATATATGTCAAAATTTGATCGTCATAAATTCATTTTTCAAGTTCATAACCATATTCGAATTAGCAAATGATGAATTTAGATAAAGATTTCAAAATTTTTAGGTAAGTAAATCATGTGAATTCTCAGGTTGAACATAAAACACATTTTTGTCGAACTCCGGCGATCGATATAAAGTTGAGTTTCGAGCTTGATGTCAGAGGAAGTTCGGGTGATGGAGTTTACAAGAAAAGTGATCGTCGACCTTTTTAAATGATCGTGGAGGTTGATCAATGAGGTTATAGGATTTAAGGGCATATTTTTTGTCAGCGTCATTCTCGAATTAATTTCATTGTCAATGGTGGATCGAGGTGGATCGGACCCAGGGGAAACGGAGCTCTGGGTTCTAGGGAAGGTGTGTGTTCATCGGCGTTGACTCTGGTGGACTAGATCAACGGGGCGAGGGGGAATTTCATCAGGAGGGTTGGGTTCGAGGAGGAATCAATTAGCTTGATCTCGATTTTTAGATGGATCCGTAAAACTAGGTGGACGGGTGAGTCAGGGTGATCGTCGGTGATGTAATGGCAACGGCGAGGTCGATTGGAGTAGTTTCGATCATCGGTGCATATGCACGTGAGTGTTCGTGTATCTGGGAAGTTTGGGGATTGGAGAAGAAAGTGTAGCCTCGAGTTTTCTCTCGTGAAAATGGGGTGATGGCTCGGGTTTGTGACCGAGTCATTCACATGATAACTGTAACGATCCCGATTTGTAATTAAATTTAAATTGATAATTAAAATGAATTTTGGAATAAAATTGTAGATTAATTCGAATTTTTCAAACTTAATAGGATATTTATTTATTTAGACATTTATTTTTAAAATTTTAACTATGGATTTGAAATTGTGTATTTAAAATCATATAAATGAAAGAAAATAACATCCTAGAATTGTCAATATAAATTTATAATGTATTCTAAACTTTTAAAAATTTAATTTAAAAATAAATTGAGAAATCTCAAAACAAATAAAATAAGTAATAAACTATGTATAGATAAATTTCAATTTTATTTTGAGTTTAAATTATTGAAATAAAGAATGTTTATAAAAGTAATTTTAATTTAAAATCTTATATATGTGTATATTACATATATGAGTAAAATAGGATACACATTGAAATTTAATTTAAATCTTTTTTTAGGTGAGTATGAATATACAAAGGGACATGGAAGTCTATATTTCAAGTTTACAACTGGAATTGAAATTTAAAATGAATGTTTTTAAAAATAAATGGCATTTAAATTTCATTAAGATATAATGTATATAATGTAAATTTTGGCTAAGAAAAATTCTTTTAACAGTGTATATACATATACAAATGAACAAGGAATACATCTAATTATAAAGTGTATATGATATAAAAAAATAACAATAATCATTCTTTTGTCCTTTAAAATTTAAATGTAAGTACATATACATGAGTAGGAAAATGAACAAAATCTTGCTTTCATCATTGCTTTTTACAAATGGCATGAATTGTCATTATAAAAAATAAAATATTCAAATAGAAAAATTATAAAAAACCTTTCAGCTCCCAAGATTTCGAAATTATAAGCCTCAAATCTCTAAAATACAACAAAGAAGATCTTGTAAAACTTAAAAACCATCAAACTAGAAAAATAGAAAATAAGGATGCTCTCTTCTTCAATCCAAAGTTTGTAAATCTGAAAAAAAACGTACAAACAAAACTCAAGCTATGGTCTACAAATTCCATCTTTCAGGTAGTTTTAAACTTTATTGTTTACTGAAATTATGATTTTAAACTCAAGTTTTAATACAAATAAATTTAAAACTGCAGGTTAGACAATGCTTTAGGTTTTGGCCAAGAAAGCAGTAGAGTGATTTCCAAAACAAATTCAAGGCTAGTGGATTTTCGTTTTTAAGATTTTAAGTTAAATTTATCAAAAAATGAATGAAAATAGGAATTTAACCAATTGAATCAATCAATTACTTGCAGGAAACCAAATCAAGTTCAAAGCAAATTTGATTCTGTTTTCAAGTTGTAGAGAGATAAAAAAAGAGAAAACTTCTCTGTCATTTAAACTGTAAGTAATTTATTTATTTTTCTTTTGTATTGAATGAATTAAGAACAATAAAGAGTAAATGAAAATCTATATTTACAATTTACAGATCTGAAACTCCAAGATCTAAAGAAGAAAAAAAAGATTCAGGTTTCCTTCTTTGAAACTGTCAAACACTCCTCTGCCTTTCTGCAATTTCCAGGTGAGCAAACCTACCCAAATCTATGTTATATGCAATGATAAATGTTGTTTTGTTGTTAAAATGCCTGCTCGCCTGTGTGTATGTGAATATATATATATATATATATATATATATATATATATTGTGATGAATGCATGCTTGTGTATATGTATATATATACCCACCTCTGTTATGCTATACAGTTTCAAAAAAAATTAAAAAAATAAACTGTGAGCAAATTTTCTTCTATCTACCCCTATGTCTTGATGTTATGGCTGATATTAAATTGTTGCCTCATTGTTAAAATTGCTTGTATGGTGTGCATATATATACATACATACACATATATATAGAAACCTGCTCTCTGCCTTATAATAACAGTAAGTAGAACCTAGAATGTAAAAACAGTTTTGAATCTAGACTTAAATTCAAACTCTCTCGATTTCGTCATGATTTAAACTTAAGATTCAAAGCAAACTGGGTTGTCCCATCACAATCTTTAGTTTTAAAATTTTACTTAAGTTAAAATCGCTTTGCATTATCTTTGGAAGTCAATAACAGCTAATCAAACTTTGAAATAGAGAAAATTTAAATATCATGATTTAATGTTTCAAGGTGAAGGCCTGAAACAACATTCGAAAACGTGAATTTTAAAAATAAAATCTAGATTTTTAATATCGTCTTTGTTGAGAAATTCAAAGTTGAACAGTTTTGGGTTTTTCATCAAATTCTGGTGATCGCGTTGTCGATTCACCTCGTGATTGAATCTGAAGCTCGCTGGATGATCGTAGACTTAGGGAAAAATAGCAAGAAAATTTATCAAATCATGTTGGAGGGGTGCGAAGGGAATTTGGGTCGGCAACCCTAGTTTTACTGGGTTGAACATTTTTTTTTCTTTTTTCCCAAGTGATCGAGTGCTTTAAGATTTGGAGTAGTGGACGTGTGGTCATTAACGAGGTCATGGCCGGAGTTGCGCAGTTTCAGATGATAGGAGACGTTGTCACGGTGAGGTTTTTAGGTGAACTGTTGGTTCCAGATGGTGATCAGCATGCTCGATTTCAATTTCAGTGGTAAACAATGGTGATGGATGGTCGTTTGGGTCGAGGTGATCAACGTCGACATGTTGGAGACGGCGAGGTCAGCTGGAGTTCGTCGGAGCATTGGTACATGTGCACGAGGAAGAGATTGTGTCAGTGTTTTGGTTTGAAGCAGAGGGCAAATACTCGAGTTTTTCTCGAGTCAATATCGTGAGTGACTCGAAGTTTTAGGGTGTTTTACTCGAAGTAAAGCAGGGGCAACTCGGGTAAAATGTTGGTTCAGGTTTTCTTTTAAAACTTGTTTGTTCAAATTTAAATCAAAGATTTTAATCCAGAAATCAAAAATGATTTGTATTTGGGTTTGGAGATTCATGAGTTTCAAAATTTAAATTGTTTTGACAATTTTAAATATTAAAGTATGATTTAAAATGGTTTGAAAAAAAAAGAGAATTTGTTTTTATATTTTCTTTAAAATTCTTTTAGAAAATGAGTATTTCCTTAACTTAAGATTTCAAAATGTGTTTCAAATTGTTTTAACTTTAAATTGTAACCATTTTAAATCTTAAGTGTAAAAATGGAAATTTGAAAATAAATTTGAAAGAAAATGGTTTAAGATACTTTGTTAATGATAAATTTAATCATTAATGAGGATAATGTTATTCTTAAAATTTAATGAGGATTTAATGATTTGAATTCATTAAATTATTAAGTTTATTGAAATGGATAATTCATTTATCTAATTAATTATTGATTTGGATTAATTAAATAAGTAATTAAAGACTTAATTTATTTAATTAAGATTTGAGATTAATTAATTAAAGGATAATTAATTAAAGTGATTAAGAAAAAAATTATTAATTAAAGGTTAATAATTTGTGAAAGTAATTAAGGGATGTTATTAATTAAAATTTATTAATCTTGTGATTAACTTAAGGTTAATCAATTGTTGTAATTAAATAAGGATAACTAATTTAACGATAATTAATTAATTTAGGGTTGATTGATTAATTAAAGATAATGTATTTAATGGTGAATTAAATAATTAAAGGTTAATTTCTTAATAATTAAAGGTTGATAAATTACAATAAAAGGTTAATTAATTTACTATAAATGGTTAATTAATGATTAAAGACAAGTTAATCAAAATGATTTGTAATTTATTAATGATAAATTAATCAGGATTAGAAATTATTCCTAAGCAATTAAAATTGGTTTGAATCAAACAATCAACTGATCTTACCTATAGAGGTTTGATTGTTATTAGGAGCTATGTGATGGATTGATGTATTTGTTATGTGATGTGATGCTTTGTACTGAGCTGCTATATTTGTGATGAATATACTGTTGTATGAATATGAAAACCCCTTCACCCGTAAAACAACATTTAGATTTCGATGCGACAGGGAGTCGGATTCCAATTGATTATCCGAAACCCACATCGAATCATGTTAGTGAATCTTTGTGATTGATAATCTACTTCTGTGTGAATATAGATAAGTGTTATGGTTTATACCGCTTATCGATATGATTATGATGTTGTGCACTATTGTGTAAAATTCCTGGACCACACTTATGCACACACAAATATGGATTGCACGAGGAAATGGGTTAAGTCACAGATTTTTGAAATATATTTAAAAAAAAATTCCAAATAGTTTTGGAATTAAAATTGAAGCTTTTGAAAATGGTTATTGCGAATAACTCGATTGAGTTTGAAATTTAAATAATTTGATTTGAATTTGAATTTAATATTCGAAATTGAATTCTATGGTTTGGAAACTATGGGTTAAAAAGGTTATTCAACTTATAAATGGGTTTATATGGGTTCTTAAACCATTTTAAAAGCGTTGATTGGGAATTTAAATTCTAAACCCAAAGATTTGAACTTGTATAAATATAATTGAATTTTTCTAAAACGGAAACTATATGTTTTCAAATAGTAAGAGCTTTCACATAAGAAATGAATTTCCAATTTAGTATCAACTCTGAAATAAAAATAGTCTTCCAAGTTATAGATAAATCTTTGGAAACATGCTTTTAAAGCTATAAATTAAATCTTTGATTTAAAGATTTAAATGAGTTAATCCAATCGAAATGGAAATTGTTTTGGAATTCTATAAATAATCCTTGTGAAACTAGGTGAAACTTTGTGAAATAAATCTTTTTGTTTAAAGATTTAAAAGGGTAATTTGTTTAACCATTTGAAAGGAAAGTGTTGGATTTTATGAGTTGTGACTTAACTGAAATCCCATATACATATGTTTTTTTAAATATGGCGCCCACTAATCGGTTTAGCCGGGAGAGGACCTTGTGTCATATAGCCCATTCCGAATAGTGATACAACGTTATGGATTGCATTTGAAGACCGGTGTTGCAGACCGGGTGTCTTCGAGAATGTTAGGATAACCTATCGATTGTCTCTGCACCGAGTAGCTACGGTATAGAGATTCCCTAAGTGATGGGAAGTCCGATCGGGATTGTGGATACCCGGATTTGCAAGGGCTTTTTCGGAAGTGCTTTCGGTTCCGTTCGAACCCAGAACAGACTTGTATGGTTGTATGTCTGACACTACACTTTGAGATATTAAACTGATCTCTGTCAAATACATTTCTGCTTGGTGGCGGAGAATTTATCCTCTTAGCTTAACACCCTTCTATGAGACGTACGAGCTCAGAGGTTACGTAGTTGATATTTATCAGTGATATATTCCCAATTTGGTAGTGTGGCATGCTAAGTGCTGCTGTGTGTTGATGATAATTTGTTGATCATTTTTGATCAAAGCATGGCTTTGTATAAAGCATAGCTTTGTGGACGAGACTGCATCAGGACCTCACACCCCGAAAATGGTCAAAACAGGAAAGATGCGGCAAGGTTATGAGGGTTGCGCCCTTTAGGGTGTGTCATTCCCTTCTGGTAAAGGGTGGTATCATGGTATGGAGCCCAGATACTTACTCATGTGGATACTGCAGATCTATTACTGTGTGATTGCTTTGTGGATTTGAGGCGCCTCGGATAAAGGTCCCAAAGGACCGGGGGATGGCATGCTCGAGTAGTAGTTACCTAGTTACAGAGGTAACCCGGCCTTGTGTTGGCAGAGATCCAGTTAGGTTCTCAGGGCGTCCCGCCAGAGGCTATCCCATTGATAGTAGGAAGTTCCTTAGCCTGATCATTTGTTGGAAATCCAATCAAAACAATGCGCGCCCTGTACGGTTTTAGTTGTATAACCTGCCATGGAATGTGGCGGTAACCTGCTGTTGAACATGGTAACTATAGTAGGCATAAGTGCGAAATGCCTATGCTGGCTAGGATTTATATTATACTTTCGAAATGGTTTTCCACACTTTGCACTTATAAGAATAATATCAAAAAAAAATTCTCGTATTAAGCATATTTGACTATCATAAGGAGAAATCTCCTCCAAGTCTGCGTTTGCATTGTGTGTGTGGCGGGAGGCCTTATGGTAGTTTCATTTTCTAAAAAGCATTACGGATTTCAAATTTAAATTCTTTTGTTTGTTTTAAAAGATCAAATGTTTTTGTTTGCTCATGCCAGTCCCACGACTGAACTGGAGTTTATTGTTCATTTACTAAACTCTGGGTGCCCACTATTTTTCCACACGGGCAGTCTAGAGTTGGGTTTTTCAGATAATCAATAGTAGATGTAGATTCGATAGATTTCAGCCTAGGATTTGGCAATCGCTTGCGAACGAGACTTGCTTATCTTTGTGCATCATTATTGGGAGTTCGAGCTATTTCTGGATTGGCATTTCGTAGATGGAGTTCTTTCTTGAAGACCATATTGGAGATTTTTGTTCCGCTGCTAGTGTTATCTTTTCTTGTCGCTATTATTTCTTGTATCTCTGATGTATATTCATTTATCATCTGTTATATCATATTGTATCTGATATTGTATCAATGTTGTATACTGGTATATGCTATTCTTTTTCTTCCGCTGTGTTGTTTTACTTAATGGTGTTCTAAGCTCCGACGAACCAGATTCGACGTTTGGATCTACGGCATTTGAATACGAGTGTTGTATTTGATGCCGATTTTCGAAGGCCAAGTCAGGGTCGTTACATTTGGTATCAGAGCCGAGGATTAAAACTTTAGCTCAGGAGTATAACACATTAAGTAACTCATTAGAGATAGGGTGAAGTATACCCTAGAATGTGTATATCCTTAAGATATCCGTTCGAATGCCTCAGTAAATTCTCTTACTATCCACTGATAGTAAATATGAGTGCGAGAAGAGGACGAGATAGGGGACAGGGAAGTACCACTACAAATGGTCAATACGCTGCAACAGTGGAAACAACATTTCTTCTCAGTCTCCTTTGATTCGATTCTAAATTCTTTTCATTGCTTCGTGACAGCTCCAGAAAGAAGTTTCGGTGTGATGGTGGCCCTACGTATCCTTGTAGAAAATCCTTACTTCGTAACTTCACCGGATTCTTATCATCTTTTCAACTTTAATGAATATGAAACTGAAATTGAAATTGGAAATTTAAATTAAGTTAAATTGGTTAATAAATGTAAGGATAAATTTGAATTGTATAAATAAAACGATATCGGTTGAAACCAAATTTGAAATTCTATTGTAATTTCATGTGTATATCAAAGTCCGAAGAGGGACAAGTTGGTATATAATTTTGAGTACTCCGACCTAAATTTGAAATCCATATCTAGTGTTTGAGAAATAGTAAAAAATTGAATCCATCTATCTATTCTCTGGGATCCGATATATTCTACGAACGATTAGTTATCCCTTCGAACTAATCAACGCCCTTGCATATTCGTAGACCGGAGGACCCGAATATCTTGTGTAATAATTGTATGAGTTTGTTCTCATATTGTTGATATTCCTATTTGGTAAGCCAAATACAGAATTGATATCCAGTTTGATTTCGAAAGATATTTCTCTATCTTTCATCTTTTCCTTGTTGTCTCCCTTGCAAATTTCGAGGACGAATTTTTTTTTAAGGGGGGGAATCTGTAACGATCCCGATTTGTAATTAAATTTAAATTTATAATTAAAATGAATTTTGGAATAAAATTGTAGATTAATTTGAATTTTTCAAACTTGATAGGATATTTATTTATTTAGACATTTATTTTTAAAAATTTAACTATGGATTTGAAATTGTGTATTTAAAATCTTATAAATGAAAGAAAATAACATCCTAAAATTGTCAATATAAATTTATAATGTATTTTAAACTTTTGAAAATTTAATATAAAAATAAATTGAGAAATCTCAAAACAAATAAAATAAGTAATAAACATGTATAGATAAATTCCAATTTTATTTTGAGTTTAAATTATTGAAATAAAGAATGTTTATAAAAGTCATTTTAATTTAAAATCATATATATATATGTATATTACTTATATGAGTAAAATAGGATACACATTGAAATTTAATTTAAATCTTTTTTTTAGGTGAGTATGAATATACAAAGGGACATGGAAGTCTATATTTCAAGTTTACAATTGGAACTGAAATTTAAAATGAATGTTTTTAAAAATAAATGGCATTTAAATTTCATTAAGATATAATGTATATAATGTAGATTTCCGCTAAGAAAAATTCTTTTAACATTGTATATACATATACAAATGAACAAGGAATACATCTAATTATAAAGTGTATATGATATAAAAAAATAACAATAATCATTCTTTTGTCCTTTAAAATTTAAATGTAAGTACATATACATGAGTAGGAAAATGAACAAAATCTTGCTTTCATCATTGCTTTTTACAAATGGCATGAATTGTCATTATAAAAAATAAAATATTCAATTAGAAAAATTTTAAAAAACCTTTCAGCTCCCAAGATTTCGAAATTATAAGCCTCAAATCTCTAAAATACAACAAAGAAGATCTTGCAAAACTTAAAAACCATCAAACTAGAAAAATAGAAAAAAAGAATGCTCTCTTCTTCAATCCAAAGTTTGTAAATCTGAAGAAAAAAACGTACAAACAAAACTCAAGCTATGGTCTACAAATTCCATCTTTCAGGTAGTTTTAAACTTTATTGCTTACTGAAATTATGATTTTAAACTCAAGTTTTAATATAAATAAATTTAAAACTGCAGGTTAGACAATGCTTTAGGTTTTGTCCAAGAAAGCAGTACAGTGATTTCTAAAACATATTCAAGGCAAGTGGATTTTCCTTTTTAAGATTTTAAGTTAAATTTGTTAAACATGAATGAAAACAGGAATTTAACCAATTGAATCAATCAATTACTTGTAGGAAACCAAATCAAGTTCAAAACAAATTTGATTCTGTTTTTAAGTTGCAGAGAGATCAAAAAAAGTGAAAACTTCTCTGCCATTTAAACTGTAAGTAATTTAATTTTTTTTCTTTTGTATTGAATGAAATAAGAACAATAAAGAGTAAATGAAAATCTATATTTACAATTTACAGAACTAAAACTCCAAGATTTTTAGATCTAAAGAAGAAGAAAAAAGATTCAAGTTTCCTTCTTTGAAACTGTCAAACACTCCTCGGCCTTTATGGAATTTCCAGGTGAGAAAACCTACCCAAATCTATGTTATATGCAATGATAAAGGTTGTTCTGTTGTTAAAATGCCTGCTTTCCTGTGTGTATGCGAATATATATATATATATATATATATATATATACTGTGATGAATGCATGCTTGTGTATATGTATATATATACCCACCTCTGTTATGCTATACAGTTTCAAAAAAAATAAAATAAACTGTGAGCAAATATTCTTCTATCTACCCCTATGTCTTGATGTTATGGCTGATATAAAATTGTTGCCTCGTTTATAAAATTGCTTGTATGGTTAGCATATACATATATACATATATACATACATACATATAAATAGAAACCTGCTCTCTGCCTTATAATAACAGTGAGTAGAACCTAGAATGTAAAAACAGTTTTGAATCTGGACTTAAATTCAAACTATCTTGATTTTGTCATGATTTAAACTTAAGATTCAAAGCAAACTGGGTTGTCCCATCACAATCTTTAGTTTTAAAATTTTACTTAAGTTAAAATCGCTTTGCATTATCTCTGGAAGTCATTAACAGCTGATCAAACTTCGAAATAGAGAAAATTTAAATATCATGATTTAATGTTTCAGGGTTAGGGCCTGAAACAACATTCGAAAACGTGAATTTTAAAACTAAAATCAAGATTTTTAATATCATCTCTGTTGAGAAATTCAAAGTTGAACAGTTTGGGGTTTTTCATCAAATTCTGGTGACCGCGTTGTCGGTTCACCTCGTGATTGAATCTAAAGCTCGCTGGATGATCGTAGACTTGGGGAAAAATAGCAAGAAAATTTATATAATCATGTTGGAGGGGTGCGAAGGGAATTTGGGTCGGCAACCCTGGTTTTACTAGGTTGAACATTTTCTTTTTTTTCTTTTTTTCCAAGTGATCGAGTGCTTTAAGATTTGGAGTAGTGGAAGTGTGGTCATTAACGAGGTCATGGCCGGAGTTGCGCAGTTTCAGATGATAGGAGACATCGTCACGGTGAGTTTTTTAGGTGAACTGTTGGTTCCAGATGGTGATCAGCATGCTCGATTTCAATTTCAGTGGTAAACAATGGTGATGGATGGTCGTTTGGGTCGAGGTGATCAACGTCGACATGTTGGAGACGGCGAGGTCAGGTGGAGTTCATCGGAGCATTGGTACATGTGCACGAGGAAGAGATTGTGTCAGTGTTTTGGTTTGAAGCAGAGGGCAAATACTCGAGTTTTTCTCGAGTCAATATCGTGAGTGACTCGAAGTTTTAGGGTGTTTTACTCGAAGTAAAGCGGAGGCAACTCGGGTAAAATGTTGGTTCAGGTTTTCTTTTAAAACCTGTCTGTTCAAATTTAAATCAAAGATTTTAATCCAGAAATCAAAAATGATTTGTATTTAGGTTTGGAGATTCATGATTTTCAAAATTTAAATTGTTTTGACAATTTTAAACATTAAAGTATGATTTAAAATGGTTTGAAAAAAAAAGAGAATTTTTTGTTAAATTTTCTTTAAACTTCTTTTAGAAAATGAGTATTTCCTTAACTTAAGATTTCAAAATGTGTTTCAAATTGTTTTAACTTTAAATTATAACCATTTTAAATCTTAAATGTAAAAATGGAAATTTGAAAATAAATTTGAAAGAAAATGGTTTAAGATACTTTGTTAATGATAAATTTAATCATTAATGAGGATAATGTTATTCTTAAAATTTATTGAGGATTTAATGATTTGAATTCATTAATTATTAAGTTAATTGAAATGGATAATTTATTTATCAAATTAATTATTGATTTGGATTAACTAAATAAGTAATTAAAGACTTAATTTATTTAATTAAGATTTGAGATTAATTAATTAAAGGATAATTAATTAAAGTGCTTAAGAAAAAAATTATTAATTAATGGTTAATAATTTGTGAAAGTAATTAAGGGATGTTATTAAAAATTTATTTATCTTGTGATTAACTTAAGGTTAATGAATTGTTGTAATTAAATAAGGATAACTAATTTAACGATAATTAATTAATTTAGGGTTGATTATTTAATTAAAGATAATGTATTTAATGGTGAATTAAATAATTAAAGGTTAATTTCTTAATAATTAAAGGTTGATAAATTACAATAAAAGGTTAATTAATTTACTATAAATGGTTAATTAATGATTAAAGAAAAGTTAATCAAAATGATTTGTAATTTATTAATGATAAATTAATCAGGATTAGAAATTATTCCTAAGCAATTAAAATTTGTTTGAATCAAACAATCAACTGATCTTACCTATAGAGGTTTGATTGTTATTAGGAGCTATGTGATGGATTGATGTATTTGTTATGTGATGTGATGCTTTGTACTGAGCTGCTATATTTGTGATGAATATACTGTCGTATGAATAAGAAAACCCCTTGACCCGTAGAGCAACATTTGGATTTTGATGCGACAGGGAGTCGGATTCCAATTGGTTATCCGAAACCCACATTGAATCATATTAGTGAATCTTTGTGATTGATAATCTACTTCTGTGTGAATATAGATAAGCGTTATGGGTTATACCACTTATCGATATGATTATGATGTTGTGCACTATAGTTTAAAACCCCTGGACCACACTTATACACACACAAATATTGATTGCACGAGGAAATGGGTTAAGTCACAGATTTTTGAAATAAATTTAAAAAAAATTCCAAATAGTTTTGGAATTAGAATTGAAGCTGTTGAAAATGGTTATTTCGAATAACTCGATTGAGTTTGAAATTTAAATAATTTGATTTAAATTTGAATTTAATATTTGAAATTGAATTCTATGGTTTGGAAACTATGGGTTAAAAAGGTTATTCAACTTATAAATGGGTTTATATGGGTTTTTAAACCATTTTAAAAGCGTTTGATTGGGAATTTAAATTCTAAACCCAAAGATTTTAACTTGTATAAATATAATTGAATTTTTCTGAAACGGAAACTATATGTTTTCAAATTATAAGAGCTTTCACATAAGAAATTGACGCAGCGGATTAATCAAAATAAACTTCAATCGGTGAAAGTAGCACTCGGTGGATTGATGAATACCAAAATGCCCAAATTCGTTGATCCGAAGATACCAAATTCTAGCTATCTCAAACACGTTGATAGCGCACTATACCGTGTTCAAAGATCTATGATTCTTCATACGTTGATCTAGCGCACTAGATACCGTGAATCGGCTTCTACGATCGTTGAATCGAGCGCACTCGATTAACCGAAAGAGGAGATAGGAGATTACACACAACTACCAATTTAACAAGAAAGCACACAGCAATCAACAAGAAATTTTATTTAAAAATCAACCACCAAAAATGTACAACACACTCCCTATTTATAACTTTTCACAACCGGCTCCTTAAGTCGTTGCCGACTCATGCCCCATGGCACACGACTCATGACTCAACAATTATTAGCGACTTAACAACCCCTCATACACTACATACCAGCACTCATATACACCACATACGACTTAGATAATGTCGTGACCGACCTAATGACATCACGATACCTACCGACTCAACTTAAGTCGGCAGCGACTTAACTCATACGGCTTTACAACACAATGCCGACCTATGGTTTACAATGGCCCAAAGCTTCACCGACTCGGCACTTTACATCACTCAGGTCGTATACGACCTAATTACATACAACATAAGAAACAAATAACAAACGACTTAATCCTACAACGACTTATCATTCTTCGGTACAAAGATCAGCGGTTTAGCATAGGTCGTTAAGTCGTACGCGACTTATCATAGGTCGTGAATTCCCTATCCACCTGCTTGTCAGGTCGTAGCCGATCCAAGCCCTTATCCCTTGCTCCCCCTTAGGTCGTGACCGACTTATCTCCATGTCGTTAGCTCGTATGGTTTCTCCCTTAGCTCCTGTGGCTATAAGTCGTGAACGACTCATAGTACTCGAACGACTTAAGCCCAATGAACCCTAAGGTCGTGCTGCACCATCCTCCCTGGGTTGAGAAAAATTCGTCCTCGAATTTGTTAAATCTTCCGCATCAGATTGTTCATTTCCATAGTATGGTACAAGATGCTTAACATTGAACACGTCAGAAGTGTATACATCCTCCGGCAGCTTCAACTTATAAGCATTTTCGTTAGTCCGTTTTACAACTTCGACAGGACCAATTTTTCTGGCTTTCAACTTGTTATAAGCGCCCACTGGAAAACGATCCTTTGTTAACACAGCATACACCAAATCACCTTCATTAAATCCAACATTTCTTCGTTTCAAATCTGCAAATTTCTTATATTTTTCATTTGACTTTTCCAATCGTTCCTGAACGATCTTATGACATTCCTTCAATCCTTCAACAAAATCAACAGCTCGTCTAACTGTCCCCTTTGGTTGTGGTACTACTGCCAAATCCAACGGTCCCCTTGGTAAATTTGAGTATACAATCTGAAATGGACTGAACCCCGTACTACGATTCACTGCATGATTATGAGCAAACTCTGCCTGGCATAATTTCATGTCCCAACTCTTCAGATTGTCCTTCACAAGACATCGTAATAAATTTCCCAACGATCGGTTAACAACTTCCGTCTGTCCATCTGTTTGCGGATGATAAGCACTACTAAAATTCAGCTTCGTTCCAACCATCTTCCACAAACTTAGCCAAAAGTGACTCAAAAATCTGGTATCCCGATCAAAAACAATAGATTCTGGTAAACCATGCAATCGATACACCTCCTTAAAGAATAATTGTGCCACTCGAACTGCATCCGCTGTCTTCTTGCAGGCAATAAAATGTGCCATTTTCAAAAATCTATCCACCACAACAAATATAGAATCATTTCCCCTTTGAGTTCTAGGCAAACCCAAAACAAAATCCATGCTGATATCAACCCATGGTTTAGATGGTACAGGTAACGACATATACAATCCTGCATTTGTCGCTGTTCCCTTCGAAATCTGACATATATGACATCTCTCCACAAACTTTTCAACCTCTTTCCTCATTGATGGCCAAAAGTAAGATTGAGAAATCAAATGCAATGTACGATCACGGCCCACATGTCCTTCCTCGTGCAACTCTTTGATAATCTTCAATCTCAAGCTGCCCTCTGGAATACATAATCGATTTCCTTTAAACAAGAATCCATCAACCAACATAAATTCATCAGTATCTCCATCCTTAACTTTCTCAACAAACTTTGCAAAGTAAGGATCTTCGTCAATCAATTCTGGCAATAACTCAAACCCCATCACCTCAACTTTCATTGTAGTCAACAAATGACTCCTCCTACTCAAAGCATCAGCCACACGATTCGTTACCCCCGATTTATGTTTTACGACAAAAGTAAATTGCTGCAGATAAGCAATCCATGATGCATGTTGCGCCGAATTCTTATCCTGTCCTTGCAAATGCTTCAACGCCTCATGATCAGTGTAAAGAACAAACTCTTTCTGTAATAGATAATGCCTCCAATGTTTAACAGCTTGCACAACAGCATAAAAATCAACATCGTATGTACTGTATCTCATCTTATCCCCTGATAGCTTCTCATTGAAATAAGCAACTGGCCTCCCACTCTGACTCAACACTCCTCCAATCCCAACCTTTGATGCATCAGTATGTAGCTCAAAAAAACAACTGAAAATTTGGTAATACAAGAATTGGTGCTGTCGTCAAAAGTTCTTTGATTCGTTCGAAAGCAACCCCTACTTCCTCCGACCAAGAAAACTGCTTCCCTTTCATACAATCAGTAACCGGTGCCATCACGCTACTGAAGTGTGGAATAAACCTTCGGTAGAATGATGCCAATCCATGAAAACTTCTAACTTCAGTGATAGTTCTCGGCTGTGGCCAATTTCTAATAGCTTCAACTTTACTCTGATCCACCTGGATTCCCTTCTCAGATACAACATATCCCAAAAATAATACACTTCTCGTCATGAACACACATTTCTTCGTAGCTGCATAAAATTGTTCTTCACGAAGAATAATTAACACCTTTCTCAAATGCTCTACATGCTCCTCCGTACTCCTGCTATATATCAGAATATCATCGAAATAAACCACCACAAACTTCCCAATGAATGGTCTAAAGATTTGATTCATCACCCGCATGAATGTACTCGGTGCATTTGATAAACCAATGGCATAACCAACCATTCATATAACCCCTCTCTCGTCTTGAATGCGGTCTTCCATTCGTCTCCCGGTCTAATTCGAATCTGATGATATCCACTCTTCAAATCAATCTTCGAAAAGATAGTAGCCCCACTCAACTGATCTAGCAAGTCATCCAACCTTGGCATAGGAAACCTGTAACGAACAGTAATCTTGTTCAAAGCTCTACTATCGGTACACATTCTCCATGTTCCATCCTTCTTCGGCACCAACAAAGCTGGTACTGCACAAGTACTCAAGCTTTCCTGAACACGTCCCTGCTCTAACAACTCTTCCACCTGCCTTCGTAACTCCTCATGTTCCTTCGGACTCATTCGGTAATGTGGTCGATGTGGTAACACTGCTACCGGAACAAGATGTTGAATGTCTCTCAGTGGCGGTAACTCCTTAAGCAACTCCTTTGGAAATACATCTTCGAATTCTTTCAAAACTGGCTTTGCTTCTTCTGGAATCTCAACCTCTTCATGACTCTCTCGTCCAATCAACAAATAGACTTCAGGCTCATCTTCAATCTCCTTGACAAACTCCTTCAAAGATAGCAAAGTTTTCAATTCTTCGATCTCCTCCAACTTGCTCTCCTTCTGTTGTTGCTTCTTAGGAACTAAAGTGATTTTAGTGCCTTCAAACATGAAACTATAGCTATTAGCACGACCATCATGTTGCACTGCTCTATCAAACTGCCATGGTCTGCCCAACAACAGATGACACACATCCATGTCTACAACGTCACACCAAATTTCATTTTTGTACTTCTTCCCAATAGAAAAATTCACACAAGCCCTTCGACACACCTTCACTTCACCACCCTTCCTTAACCATGCTAACTTGTACGGTTTAGGATGCTTCTCAGTTTTCAAGTTCAACTTCCTTACTGCTTCAGTAGAGATAATATTATCACAGCTTCCAGCATCAATAACGAACTTGCAAACTTTCCCTAAAATAGTGCATGTCGACTGAAAAATATTGCTTCTCAACCAACTAGAATCCTCTTCTTGCTTTGGTGTAAGACATGACCTCCTCATCATAAGATTACAACCTTCATCTCCAGACAATTCTTCTTCCTCCTCAACATAAGGTGCATTTGAACATTCTACCTCCTCACCATCATCCTCCATCTCAGCAACCATTGCTCTCTTCTTCGGCTTCGGACATTCATTGCTTTTGTGACCCAACTCCTGACAATTATAACATTTAAAACCACTGTTAACCTTCGCCTTCTCAGCTTCCTTCACCACTGGCTTACTGACATGTTTAGGAACATTAGAACTCCCACTAACACCCTTCACTTGATTATTGGAATTAGTAAACACACCACCTCCACGCCTTCCTTGCTTCTCCCAAGCCAACGCCTTCTGATGTGCCTCTGCTACTGATCTAGGATCAAACATATTAACCATATCCTGGATCTGCATTCTCAATCCCCCAATGAATCTAGCAGTTAGTTGTTCTTCCGTTTCCATAATATCATTCCTGGCAATGAGTTGGTAAAATTCATCAGCATAATCACTAACAGACTTCGTCCCTTGCCTCAGATTCTGCAACCTCTGGTACATAAGTGATTGGTAGTTGTAAGGCAAAAATGTAGCTCGCATCAACTTCTTCATCTTCTCCCATGATTCAATCTTTGACTTTCCCATTCTCTCCCTTATAAGTTTAGTTTGCTGCCACCACACCAAAGCTCTCCCCCTCAACCTAGTAGCAACCAACTTCACTCTTCTATGCTCAGGAACCTCCTTGAAATCAAAGATCTCTTCAACATTTGACAACCAATCTAAGAATTCTTCAGCTACCATTCCACCCTTAAACTCTGGAATTTCCATCTTCATTCCCGACTCCCATCGACGATCATCTTCAACATCCCGATAAGAATTTCGAACTGGGTCTCGATCTCGATAATGAATACTTGCTCTATCACCCTCTTCATCAAAATCAAAAGTGTGCCTACATCAATCTCGACCATCAACATTCCTTCGTTCATGCATATCTCTTCTACTATGTCTCTCTTCATCTCTATACGCCTCATTGTCAAATTCACGTTGACTTCTTCTCTCTTCATGTCCATAGTCATGTTGATCTCTCCTTGATGAAATTGATGTTTCTCTTCTATCTCTAAAAGAATGCGGTGATACCCTCCTCGCTTCCGTAACCGATGGCGAAACTCGGTTTCCTCCATGGTTCGAGTTTGGTGATCTCCTCCTTTGAGTTTGATTCAAGTCATTCATCAACTTCTCTAACTTTCCAATGCCTTCATCAAATTTCCCATTGATACGTTGTTCCATAAGCTCGGCTTCTTCTCTTCTATACAAAGCTTCAATGTTTTGATGACGGTTAGCTCTCCTTGGCGGCATGATTGAAATTCACAAATAATTCAAAAACTTCACACTTCAACAAATATTTCAACGAATCGAACACACAACTCCAACACAAGTAAGTCACGACTCAACCACTAACTCGAACAAGATGAACGACTTAAGGCTTAAGTCGCTCGGCACAAATCTTCACTAGCTTGACTCGGCCTCTACAAAGCACGGCTCCAACACTTCAAAATCAAACAACAACAAGGCTCGACTCCACTCACTAGCTCGGCCTCAATACTTCAAACACCTTTTCAACTCTAGATCCAAAATGAAATGGATCAAAATCTTCAAACTCGTTGCAACTTCAAGATGAACACGATGAACTCCAACTTCAAACTTCAAATATTGGCTCCAAGTCTCGGCTTAGCTATGATTGGCTAAGTCTAGCTCTGATACCAAAAACTGACGCAGCGGATTCATCAAAATAAACTTCAATCGGTGAAAGTAGCACTCGGTGGATTGATGAATACCAAAATGCCCAAATTCGTTGATCCGAAGATGCAGAATTCTAGCTATCTCAAACACGTTGATAGCGCACTATACCGTGTTCAAAGATCTACGATTCTTCGTACGTTGATCTAGCGCACTAGATACCATGAATCGGCTTCTACGATCGTTGAATCGAGCGCACTCGATTAACCGAAAGAGGAGATAGGAGATTACACTCAACTACCAATTTAAGAAGAAAGCACACAACAATCAACAAGAAATTTTATTTAAAAATCAACCACCAAAAATGTACAACACACTCCCTATTTATAGCTTTTCACAACCGGCTCCTTAAGTCGTTGCCGACTCATGCCCCATGGCACACGACTCACGACTCAACAATTATTAGCGACTTAACAACCCCTCATAACACTACATACCAGCACTCATATACACCACATACGACTTAGATAATGTCGTGACCGACCTAATGACATCACGATACCTACCGACTCAACTTAAGTCGGCAGCGACTTAACTCATACGGCTTTACAACACAATGTCGACCTATGGTTTACAATGGCCCAAAGCTTCACCGACTCAGCACTTTACATCACTCAGGTCGTATACGACCTAATTACATACGACATAAGAAACAAATAACAAACGACTTAATCCTACAACGACTTATCATTCTTCGGTACAAAGATCAGCGGTTTAGCATAGGTCGTTAAGTCGTACGCGACTTATCATAGGTCGTGAATTCCCTATCCACCTGCTTGTCAGGTCGTAGCCGATCCAAGCCCTTATCCCTTGCTCCCCCTTAGGTTGTGACCGACTTATCTCCATGTCGTTAGCTCGTATGGTTTCTCCCTTAGCTCCTATGGCTACAAGTCGTGAACGACTCATAGTACTCGAACGACTTAAGCCCAATGAACCCTTAGGTCGTGCTGCACCAGAAATGAATGTCCAATATTATATCAACTCTAAAATAAATAGTTTTCCAAGTTATAGATAAATCTTTGGAAACATGCTTTGAAAGCTATAAATTAAATCTTTGATTTAAAGATTTAAATGAGTTAATCCAATCGAAATGGAAATTGTTTTGGGAATCTATAAATAGATCTTTGTGAAACTAGGTGAAACTTTGTGAAATAAATCGTTTTGTTTAAAGATTTAAAAGGGTAATTTGTTTAACCATTTGAAGGGAAAGTTTGGATTTTATGAGTTATGACTTAACTGAAATCCCATATCCATATTTTTTTTAAATATGGCGCCCACTATTCGGTTTAGCCGGGAGAGGACCTTGTGTCATATAGCCCATTCCGAATAGTGATACGACGTTATGGATTGCATTTGAAGATCGGTGTTGAAGACCGGGTATCTTCGAGAACGTTAGGATAACCTATCGATTGTCTCCGCACCGAGTAGCTACGGTATAGAGATTCCCTAAGTGATGGGAAGTTCGATCGGGATTGTGGATACCCGGATTTGCAAGGGCTTTTTCGAAAGTGCCTTCGGTTCTGTTCGAACCCGGAACAGACTTGTATGGTTGTATGTCTGACACTACACTTTGAGATATTAAACTGATGTCTATCAAATACATTTCTGCTTGGTGGCGGAGAATTTATCCTCTTAGCTTAACACCCTTCTGTGAGACGTACGAGCTCAGAGGTTATGTAGTTGATATTTATCAGTGATATATTCCCAATTTAGTAGTGTGGCATGCTAACTGCTGCTGTGTGTTGATGATCATTTGTTGATCATTTGTGATCAAAGCATGGCTTTGTATAAAGCGTAGCTTTGTGGACGAGACTGCATCCGGACCTCACACAACGGAAATGGTCAAAACAGCAAAGATGCGGCAATGTTATGAGGGTCGCGCCCTTTAGGGTGTGTCATTCCCTTCTGGTAAAGGGTGGTATCATGGTATGGAGCCCAGATACTTACTCATGTGGATACTGCAGATCTATTGCTTTGTGATTGCTTTGTGGTTTTGAGGCGCCTCGGATAAAGGTCCAAAAGGACCAGGGGATGGCATGCTCGAGTAGTAGTTACCTAGTTACAGAGGTAACCCGACCTTGTGTTGGTAGAGATCCGGTTAGGTTCTTGGGACGTCCCACCAGAGGCGATCCCATTGACAGTAGGAAGTTCCTTAGCCTGACCATTTGTTGGAAATCCAACCAAAACAATATGCACCCTGTACGGTTTTAGTTGTATAACCTGCCATGGAATGTTGCGGTAACCTGCTATTGAACATGGTAGCCATAGTAGGCATAAGTGCGAAATGCCTATGCTGGCTAGGATTTGTATTATACTTTCGAAATGGTTTTCCACACTTTGCACTTATAATAATAATATCAAAGAAATTTTCTCGTATTAATCATACTTGACTATCATAAGGAGAAATCTCCTCCAAGTCTGCATTTGCATTGTGTGTGTGGCGGGAGGCCTTATGGTAGTTTCATTTTCTAAAAAGCATTGCGGATTTCAAATTTAAATTCTTTTGTTTGTTTTAAAAGACCAAATGTTTTTGTTTGCTCGTACCA
Organism: Allium cepa; assembly: GCA_030765085.1. Taxonomy (NCBI): domain Eukaryota; kingdom Viridiplantae; phylum Streptophyta; class Magnoliopsida; order Asparagales; family Amaryllidaceae; genus Allium; species Allium cepa. The sequence continues at coordinate 569,080,550 of CM060937.1, read as the reverse complement.
GTCCCACAACTGAACTGGAGTTTGTTGTTCATTTCCTAAACTCTGGGTGCCCACTATTTTTCCACACGGGTAGTCTAGAGTTGGGTTTTTCAGATAATCAATAGTAGATGTAGATTCGATAGCTTTCAGCCTAGGATTTGGCAATCGCTTGCGGACGAGACTTGCTTATCTTTGTGCATCATTATTGGGATTTCAAGCTATTTCTGGATTGGTGTTTCGTAGATGGAGTTCTTTCTTGAAGACCATATTGGAGATTTTTGTTCCGCTGCTAGTGTTATCCTTTCTTGTCGCTGTTATTTCTTGTATCTCTGATGTATATTCATTGTATCATCTGTTGTATCATATTGTATCAATGTTGTATATTGATATATGCTATTCTTTTTCTTCCGCTGTGTTGTTTTACTTAATGGCGTTATAAGCTCCAGCGAACCAGATTCGACGTTTGGATCTACGGCATTTGAATACGAGTGTCGTATTTGATCCCGATTTTCGAAGGCCGAGTCAGGGTCGTTACAATAACATTTTTTATTTTTATACTAAATCATGACAAATTCAAGTTTTCAAACTAAAACAAAATCAAAGAAAAAAATTCGGGGATTTTAGTGTTTGGCTCGAGTGATTTAGCTTTTGGGCCTATGTACTTATAATGATAATTTTTAAAATTTAAATGAGTCAAGTTCTTTTAAGGTTTTTGTAAATAGATAAGTTTTCAAAAGATTATAAATTAGATCTTCCAAAATAAGATTATTAATAAAGTTTTATACAAGTTTCCGAAGACTAAATTTTGAAGATAAATTGTTCTAAAATTGTTTTGGTTATAAAAAAAATTTATACTAGTTTAATTCTGTCGTTAGTTCCTAAATGTTTTTCAAACAAAGTTTAATAATGTAACTAATTAATAGTTAATTACTTAATGAATAATTTATCAATATGATGGATCATTAATGAAAGTAATTAAAGAATAATTACTTAATATAGTTAATTAAAGATAAATCACCTAATGAAATTTAAATTAAGTATAATTACTTAATTATTAAAGTACAATTACTTAGAGTAAGTAATCAAGAATAATCACTTAATTAAAGGATTATTACTTAATGTAATTAATTAATGTAATTGATTAAAGGATAATTACTTAATTAATAATTAAGGTTAATTACTTGGTAATAAAAGGATAATTAATTAGTATAATAAATCAAGGTGATAAATAAATGGATAATTTGTTAATGTGATTAATTAAAAGAGAATTAATCAATAAGGTTAATTAATTATTTGAGGATAACTAATTTATGCAAGTAATTAAGGGATAATTAATTACTTAAATTTAATTACTTAATTAAAAGTAATTAATTAATGATTAAAGTTGATTAATCAAGTGACTAAAGGATAATTGCTCAATGTAATTAATTTATGATTTATTAATATAAGTGATTAGGGATAATGACTTATTGTAATTAATTAAGGATAATTAATTAAATGGCGATTAATTAAGGGTTAATTAATTATCGTAATTAATTAATGATAATTAATTTAAAGGATAATTAAATTATTAGAGGTTAATTATTTAATGATTAAAGGTTGATTTATTTATTAATTAAGGTTAATTAATTAATAATTAAAGGTTGGTTAATTTATTATTAAAGGCTAATTATAAATAATCGAAGGATAATCAATTAAAATGGTTTGTAATCAGTTAATGTTAGTTAACCAGGATTAGTAATTTATTCGTAAGTAATTAATCTGATTTAAATTTGTGAGATGATTAATTGATTTTACTTATGGATGTTTGGATTGTAGTGAATGCTTTGAATTGTATGATATCCCTGATATGTGATGTTCTATGATTTGATTGAGCTATGAACTACGGTTTATTTATCTGTGATGAATTTACATATTTCTTTATCTGTGAATGAAAGATAAGTGTTAGAAGATTATACCGCTTATTAATATTGTTGTGCTTGAATTGATGATGATTGTGATATTGTATTGTTGTGTGTAAAACCCCTGAACCACACCCCCCCCCACACACACACACACACAAATATGAATTTCATGGGAAATCGGTTAAGTCACAGATATTTTGAATGTAATTTATTTTATTCAAAATGGTTTTAAATGTTGAGTTTTAAGTCCAAAATGTTTTGGGAATAAAATTGGGTTGAATATGAAAAAATTTTGAAAAGGAAGTTTTGAATTTGAAATTTAGTTTAAATGTAATATGTCTTATTTAAGTGTTGAAATTATTTTGGAAACTATGATTTGAAAGTGGTGATACAAGTCATAATATATATATATATATATATATATATATATATATATATATATATATGGATTTTAAACCATTTTTGAAGTAACTTAAAAGTATTACTTTGGGAATTTAAATTTAACCCAAGTTTATATTTTGAAGGGCTTTAATTTGAGCAAATGAAATCGGATTTTCCCGAAACGAAAACTCTTTGTTTTCAAATGATAATGGCTTTGATATAACGAAGGAAATTCCAGTTTTTGTTGAAAGGATTTCAAATTTGAAATTGAAATAGTTTTAAAGCTATGAATGAATCTTTGTGAAATATTTGGTGAACTTTGTTTTCAAACAAAAGAGGACCCCAAAGATAGATCTTTTGTTTAAATATTATGAATGAATCTTTGTAAAAGATTTGGTGAATCTTTTTTTTAAATTGAGTGTATCTTAAAGGTGTATCTTTTTATTTAAAAGATTAAAAGTGGAAAATTGTTTTAAACCATTTGAAGAAAGGTTTTGGGCAATAAGTTGTGACTTAATTAAGATCCCAATATATCCACATGGTTTTAAAATTACGCGCTCATTATTCAGCTTAGCCGAGAGAGGACTTTATGTCATAAAACTCATTCCGAATAATGATACGACGAAATGGATAGCATTTGAAGACCGGCGGTGAAGACCGGGTATTTTCGAGAACGAAAGGATTACTTGTCGAATGTCTATGCACTGTGTCGCGCCGGTATAGAGATCACCATATATGATGGGGAGTCCGGTTGGGATTGTGAATACCCGGATTGCAAGGGCTTCTTTTGAAGTGCCTTCGGTTCTGTTTGAAGCCGAAACAGACTTGTATGGAATTATGTCCGACGTTACACTTTGAGATGTAAAGCTGGTTTCTATAAAATACATTTCTGTTTGATGGTAGAGAATTTAGTTTCTTAGCTTAACACCCTTCTCTGAGACGTATGAGCTTAGAGGTTATATATTTGATGGTTACTAGTGATACATTCCCAATTTGGTAATGTGGCATGCTAAGTGCTGCTGATCGTTTGTTGATCAAAGCATGACTTTTATGAAAAGCGTAGCTTTGTGGACGAGACATCGTCGAATCTCACACACCGAAAATGGTCGAAACAAGAAGAATGCGGCGCGGTTATGAAGGTCGCGCCCTTTAGGGTATGTCCATTTCCTTTTGGATAAAAGTGGTATCATGGTGTAGAGCCCAGATACAAAACTTATGTGGTTACTGCAAATTTTTTCTTTGTGGTTGTTGGTGTTGAGAGCTCTCGGATAAAGGTCGGTGACGACTGGGGGATGGCATTACTCGTGACAGTTAGCTACCTAGTAACAGAGGTAACCCGGTCTTGTGTTGGCAGAGAGCTGGTTAAGTTCTCGAGGTATCCTACCAGAGGCGTACCTATGTGGCATAGGATGTTCCTTAGCCTGACTATTTGTTGGAAATCCAAAGAAATAATACGCATCCTATACGGTTTTAGTTGTATAACCTGTCATTGAATGTGGCGGTAAATTGTTGTTGAACATGGTAGCTATAATAGGCATGCGACGAAATATGTATGCTGGCTAAGATTAATATTATACTTTCGAAATGTTTTCTGCACTATGCACTAATAATAATATCAAAAAGATTTTGCGTATCAAGCATGTTTGACTATCATAAGTGGAAATCTCCTCCAATTGCGCGTTTGCATTGTGTGTGTGGCGGGAGGCCTTATGGTAGTTCATTTTCCAAAAAGCATTACGGATTTCTTTTTAAATTCTTTTTGGTTTGTTTTCTTTATTCAAATAAACTGTTCTTGTTTTCTCACACCAGTCCCATGACTGACCTGGAGATTTTTGTTCCCCTTCTAAACTCTGGGTACCCACAATTTTCCTGACGGGCAACCTAGAGTCAGATTTTCTGATAAATAGCTAGTTGATGTAGACTTGGTAGCCTTCAGTCTTTGGCAATCTTTGGAATCGATGGTTTGGCAATCGCATTTGGATCAAGTTTGCTTCACTTCAACATTGATGGTGGTTCGATTTCTTGGATTGGAGTCTTTGAAGCTTTGGCATTAAAGTTGTCTTCCCACTGCCGATGTTATCTCTTTTGTTGTTGCTATTATTCTTTCCTGTTATCTTATATCTCTGATATTGATAGTCATTTGTATAAATGTGTTGTTTTAAATATTGTATATCAATAAAATCATTCATTTCTTTTTCCGCTGTGTTGTTGTACTTAATGTGTTATAAGCTCCGACGAACCTGATTTGATGTCTGAATCTACGGCATTTAAATACAGGTGATGTATTCAGGTGCCGATTTTCAAAGGTCGAGTCAGGGTCGTTAAAATTAGTATCAGAGCTGAAGGTTGAGTAAGAACTTTAGCTCAGGAGTATAACACATTAGGTGACTCATTAGAGATAAGGTTATATATGCCCCAGAATGAGTATATCCCTAAGATATCTTGTTTGTATGCCTAAGTAAATTCTCTTACTATTCACTGATAGTAAGTATGAGTGCAAGAAGAGGACAAGGTAGGGGACAGGGGAGTACCACTATAAATGGTCAATACCCTACAACAACAAAGAAAAAACCTTTTTCTATCAATCTCTTTTTAGCATCATCTAATATCAATTCTTGGATGGCTTCGTGGCAACTACAAGAAGAAGTTTTGGTATGATGGTGGCCCTGCGAATCTTTATAGAAAAGTCCCTGTTTCATATTCTTTTTACCAGTTTTCTATCAGCTTTTCGATTTTTAACATTAATAAATTTGAAATTTTATTTGAGATAAATTGGTAAACAAAATATGAAGCTAAATTGAATTGTATCTGTTTGTCTGTTCTTTGGGGTCTCAATACTACGAACGGTTAGTTATCCCTTCAAACTGACCAATGCCTTGCATATTTCGTAGACCGGGTGACCCGATTCTTTTGTAAATTATTGAATGAGTTTGTTCTCATATTTATTGGTGGTATTCTGATTTGGTAAGCAAAACGCAAAATAAATATTCAGCTTAATCAGGAAAGCTATATCTTCGTATGTTTATTTGTTCTCTGGTTGTTCCTCTGTCTAACAAATTTCGAGGACGAAATTTTTTTAAGAGGGAATCGGTAACGATCCCGGTTTTGATTCAAATTTAATTAGATAATTAATATCAAATTTTGGATTAAAGTGTGAATTAATTTGAATTTTTCCAAATTAAATAAAACATTTGTTTGTTTATTATATATATATATATATGTATATGTATATAAATTGAATATCAATAGAATTTTTGTTTGAAATTCAAGATAAGTATCTTATTGATAAATTGGATTAAAGGAAACTTTATATTTGAAAATAAAATATAATATGTGATTGTTAATTAATATATGATTAGAATTAAAATCATTTCAAGAATGAATAAAAGCTTTAAAAGCGTGTGTGTATATATGTATATATTCATATCTTTTAAAATTAAATAAGACTTATAAAAGGTTTAATGTAATTTCTTTTGAAATTTCGCTTGTATTAAAAAGTTTGTATATTTAAAGAACACCATTGAAAAAAAATTTGAAACTAATATAAATTTAAAAATATAAAAACATAAGAATGGGTATGTGTGTGTGTGTGTATTTGATTTTAACAAATGTTAATATGAATTTAAAAACATATAAATAAATATAGTTTGTATATATAAAAATAAAAAAGTAAAAACATTATACATATGTCAATATTTTCTAAAAAGCTATTTAAAGAATTAAATTCAAATATATACTCATTATATATTTATTTATTAATGTTTAATTAAAAATCATATTCTTTACAGTCATAAATATATATGTAAAACAAAATAGATTTATTTAAATTGAAAATATGATATAAAAAATTTATTTATAATATAATACATATGTTAAGTTATAAAACATAAGAGATAAATTAATTCACAAATTATAAAATGAAAAGGTTTAAAACACAATTTATAAATTAATTTAAATAAGGACTTAAACATAAAATTGCTTGTGTTTACAAGTATATAAAAATTAATATTTTATATTCACAAGTGTAACTTGAATTTACAAGTGTAAATAAATTATCAAGCAAACTTACATATGGCATTATTTTCTTTTAATTTTTTTATGAAATAGATAAAATAGAAATTAAAGTTATATATATCATAAACTTCTTCTTCTCTCATTTGGTTCAAAACTAAAGAAAAGCAAATGCAAAAACCTGAAAATAAACTCAAAATAAAATCACACTAAAAAAATCCAAGATCAGATTCAAAATCAAACCTTCAACAAAGCATTCCAGTTCAAGAACAAAATTAAAACCTGTTTCAAGCTAAAGCTAATCAAATTCAAGGATCAAGCAAGTTTCAAGATCATTTCAACAAATCAAAGTACAGATCATATCAAACTCAGGAAATCCGAAATTACAAACCTAAGACAAATTTCAACTTAACCAAATTTCAACTGAGCAAGCTAACAAGGCAAAGATTATGCAAAATAACAAAACAAAATCAAAGCTTACAGATTTTGAAATTCAAATTATATTTCCAGGCTCAAGTTTTACCTGTTCTTCAATTCCAGGTCCTCTGTCTTTCATTACCAGGTGAGCAAACACACTTATATTTTGTTGTTGTGTTGGATGCTTGATGTATGATATAAGAATTGCTTGATTTGTTGCCTGCATGCTAGTATATAGATGTAAATATGTGTGTGCATGTAAGCAAAAACATGCCCTTGTTTATACATGACAGGTTTGATAAACCTATTCAAAAATTCATACCACCTAAAAGGAATCAATATTAGGCTTTAATCTCTAAATAAAATTTGTTTGTACTAATCAAATTCAAATTGTAAAAATAGCCTCAAGAATTTATATTAAGCAATTATTTTTAAAATAAGAAATCACAGTGAAAATCATATATATGTCAAAATTTGATCATCATAAATTCGTGTTCGAAGTTCATAACCATATTCGTATTAGCAGATGATGAATTTAGATGAAGGTTTCATAATTTTTAGGTAAATAAATCATGTGAATTCTCGGGTTGGACATAAAATACATTTTTGTCAAATTCCGACGGTCGATATAAAGTTGAGTTTCGAGCTTGATGTCAGAGGAAGTTCAGGTGATGGAGTTTATAGGAAAAATGATCGTTGAATTTTTTAAATGAACATGGAGATTGATCGATGAGGTTGTAGGGTTTAAGGGCATATTTTATGTCAGCGTCGTTCTCGAATTAATTTCATTGTTAATGGTGGATCGGGGTGGATCGAACCTAGGGAAACAGAGCTCGGGGTTCTAGTGAAGGTGTGTGTTCATCGGCATTGACTCCGGCGGACTAGATCGACGGGGCGAGGCGAATTTTATCGGATGGGTTGGGTTCCCGGAGGAATCAATTAGATCGATCTTGATTTTAAGTTGGATTCGTAAACTGGATGGTCGGGTGAGTCAGGTTGATCATCGGTGATGTATTGGCAACGGTGAGGCCGATCGGAGTAGTTCCGATCATCGGTGCATGTGCATGCGAGTGTTCGTGTATCTGGGAAGTTTGGGGATCGGAGAAGAAAGTGTAGCCTCGTGTTTGCTCTCGTGAAAATGGGGTAGTAGCTTGGGTTTATGACCGAGTCATTCACATGATAACAGTTTTTATTTTAATTCTAAATCATAACAAATTCAAGTTTTAAAACCAAAACAAATTGAAATATTTTTTTTAGGGATTTTAGTGTTTGGCTCGAGTGTTTTAGCTTTTGGCCTAGGTATTTGTAATGATAATTTTTAAAATTTAAATGAATCAAGTTTTTTAAGGTTTGTGTAAATAAATAAGTTTTCAACAGATTATAAATTAGATCTTCCAAAATAAGATTATTAAACAAGTTTTATACAAGTTTCCCAAGACTAAATTTTAAAGATAAATTATTTTAAAATTGTTTTGGTTATAAAATTTTATGTTAGGTTAATTCTGTAATTCGATCCTAAATGTTTTTCAAACAAAATTTAATAATGTAACTAATTAATAGTTAACTACTTAACGAATAACTTATCAATACGATGGATCATTAATGAAAGTAATTAAAGAAATACTTAATATAGTTAATTAGGGATAAATCACCTAATGAAATTTAAATTAAGTATAATTACTTAATTATTAAAGTACAATTACTTAGAGTAAGTAATCAAGAATAATTACGTAACTAAAGGATTATTACTTAATGTAATTAATCAAAGTAATTGATTAAAGTATAATTAATTAATAATTAAGGTTAATTACTTTGTAATAAAAGGTTGATTAATTAGTGTAATAAATCAAGGTGATAAATAAATGGATAATTTATTAATGTGATTAATTAAAAGATAATTAATCAATAAGGTTAATTAAAGGTTAATTAATTATTTGAGGATAACTAATTTATGTAAGTAATTAAGGGGTAATTTATTATTTAAATATAATTACTTAATTAAAAGTAATTAATTAATGATTAAAGTTGATTAATCAAGTGATTAAAGGATAATTACTCAATGTAATTAATTTATGATTTATTAACATAAGTGATTAGGGATAATCACTTATTGTAATTAATTAAGGTTAATTAATTAAATGGTAATTAATTAAGGATTAATTAATTATTGTTATTAATTAGGGACAATTAATTTAAAGGATAATTAAATAATTAAAGCTTAATTATTTAATGATTAAAGGTTGATTTATTTATAATTAAGGTTAATTAATTAATAACTAAAGGTTGATTAATTTATTATTAAAGGTTAATTAATAAATAATTAAAGAATAATTAATTAAAATGGTCTGTAATTAATTAATGTTAATTAACCAGGATTAGTAATTTATTCATAAGTAATTAATTGGATTTAAATTTATCAGATGATCAATTGATCTTACTTATGGATATTTGGATTGTATTGAATGCTTTGAACTGTTTGATATCCCTGATATGTGATGTTCTGTAATTTGATTGAGCTCTGAACTACGATTTATTTATCTGTGTTGAATTTGCATATTTCTTTATCTGTCAATGAAAGATAAACATTATACAATTATACTGCTTATCAATATTGTTGTTCTTGAATTGATGATGATTGTGATAATGTATTGTTGTGTGTGAAACCCTTGGTCCACACCACACACATACACAAATATGAATTTCATGGGAAATAGGTTAAGTCACGGATATTATGAATGTAATATTACTTTATTCAAAATAGTTTTAAAGGTTGAATTTTAAATCCAAATGGTTTTGGAAATAAAATTGGGTTGAATATGAAAAGCTTTTGAAAAGGAAGTTTTGAATTTGAAATTTAGCTTAATTGTAATACGTCATGTTTAAGTTTTGAAATTATTTTGGAAACTATGGTTGGAAAATGGTGATACAAGTCATAATATATATATATATATATATATATTTGGATTTTAAACCATTTTTGAAGTAATTTAAAAGTATTATTTTAGGAATTTAATTTTAAACCCAAGTTTATATTTTGAAAAGCTTTAATTTGAGCAAATGAAATCAGATTTTCCCGAAACGAAAACTCCTTGTTTACAAATGATAATGGCTTTCATATAACGTAGTAAATTCTAGTTTTTGTTGAAAGGATTTCAAATTTGAATTTGAAATAGTTTTGAAAGCTACGAATGAATCTTTGTGAAATATTTGGTGAACTTTGTTTTCAAACAAAACAGGACCTTAAAGATAGATCTTTTGTTTAAATATTATGAATGAATCTTTGTAAAATATTTGATGAACCTTGTTTTTAAATTAAAAGGAACTTAAAGGTGTATCTTTTTGTTTAAAAGATTAAAAGTGCAAAATTGTATTAAACCATTCGAAGAAAGGTTTTGGGTAATAAGTTGTGATTTAACTAAGATTCCGATATATCCATATGGTTTTAAAATTAAGCGCTCAATATTCAGTTTAGCCGGGAGAGGAATTTATGTCACAAAACCCATTCCGAATAACGATAGGACGAAATAGATAGCATTTAAAGACCGATGGTGAAGACCGGGTATTTTTGAGAACGAAAGGATTACCTATCGAATGTCTCTACAACGAGTCGCGCCGGTATAGAGATCTTCATATGTGATGGTGTGTCCGATCGGGATTGTGAATACCCGAATTGCAAGAGCTTCTTTTAAAGTGCCTTCGGTGCTGTTCGAACCCGGAACAGACTTTTATGGATGTATGTCTGACGTTACACTTTGAGATGTAAAGCTGGTTTCTATCAAATACATTTCTGTTTGGTGGAGGAGTATTTATTCTCTTAGCTTTACACCCTTCTCTGAGACTTACAAGCTCAGAGATTATGTAGTTAATGGTTACTAGTGATACAATTCCATTTGGTAATGTGGCATGCTAAATGCTACTGATCATTTGTTGATCGAAGCATGGCTTTTATGAAAAGCGTAGCTTTGTGGACAAGACCTCGTCGAACCTCACAACCCAGAAATGGTCGAAGCAGGAAGAATGCGGCAAGGTTATAAGGGTCGCGCCCTTTAGGGTATGCCCATTTCCTTCTGGATAAAAGTGGTATCATGATATGGAGCCCAGATACTTAACTTATGTGGTTATTGCAAATTTTTGCTTTGTGGTTGTTGGTGTTGAGAGCTCTCGGATAAAGGTCGGTGATGACCGGGGGATGGCATTACTCGTAATAGTTTGTTACCTAGTTACAGAGGTAAACCGGCCTTGTGTTGGCAGAGAGATGGTTAAGTTATCGGGGGCGCCCCTCCATAGGCTACCTATGTGGCATAGGAAGTTCCTTAGCTTGACCATTTGTTGGAAATCTAAAGAAATAATATGCGCCCTGTATGGTTTTAGTTGTGTAACCTGCCAAGGAATGTGGTGGTAACCTGCTATTGAACATGGTAGCTATAATAGGCATACTAGAAATGTGTATGCTGGCTAAGATTATTATTATATTTTCAAAATGTTTTCTACACTATACACTAATAATAATATCAAAATGATTTTGTGTATCAAGCAGGTTTGACTATCATAAGGAGAAATCTCCTCCAATTGTGTGTTTGCATTGTGTGTGTGGCGGGAGGCCTTATAGTAGTTTCATTTTCCAAAAAGCATTGTGGATTTCTTTTTAAATTATTTTTGGTTTGTTTTCTTTGTTCAAATAAACTATTTTTGTTTGCCCACACCAGTCCCATGACTTACTTGGAGTTTATTGTTCCCTTTTTAAACTTAAGGTGCCTACAATTTTCCACATGGGCAGGTTAGAGTCGGATTTTCAGATAATTAGCTAGTTGATGTAGACTCGGTAGCCTTCAGTCTCTGGAAATCTTCGAAATCTGTGGTTTGGCAATCATATTTGGATTGAGTTTGCTTCACTTCAGCATTGATGGTGGTTCGAGCTTCTTGGATTGGAGTCTTTGAAGGTTTGGCATTAAAGTTATCTTTCCACTGCTGATGTTATCTCTTCTGTCGTTGCTATTATTCTTCCGCTTTTATCTTGTATCTTCGATATTGATAGTCATTTGTATCAATGTGTTGTATTAAATATTGTATATCAATAAAATCATTCATTTCTTTTTCCACTATGTTGTTGTACTTAATGTGTTATAAGCTCCGATGAGGAAGATTCGACGTTTGAATCTACGGCTTTTGAATACAGGTTATGTTCGGTGTCGATTTTTGAAGGTCGAGTCAGGGTCGTCAAATATGAATTCAAATTAAATGTACTTTATATTTATAATCAGTCGTGAACCATGTCAAGCAATCATTTCTCTTCCATTCAATCATTACTGAATCTCTTGTTTTATGCTTTCACTGTTAAGTTATCATTAATCTATTTAGTGATTACCTCCCTAGGCTTATCTATCACTAAATCATCTTTTCTTGAACAATGTCATCTGATGAAATGGCCACTCATTCCACCATTGGGAGCCACCCTGACTAGAGTCACCCTGACTATGACGGCCCACCTCTATACTCACACTAGCCAATGACACTACGGGGTAATACCGTCGACTAACGCGAAGAATAAGGCTGTTGAGGTGCGACCATCAGTGTGATTGCTTTGTGCGAGTACCGATATGTCAGGTAGTGTAACAAGCATTTCATTTTAAGAGGAAATATGACATATCAAGCACTAACTCAAAACTACTACACAGTGGCTATATGGACTTCGGAAACAAATATAAAATAAGCATAACACAAAAGAGTCATAGATATTCATATCACAAAGGAAGAAAAAGATATGAATATAACATATAAAAGTGTACATTAGAGTAGTGGTCATACAAGATCCACAATATCACAAAAGAATAGACACAAGTGCTAGACAAAAGAATATGCATACATCAAGGAGTGTCTATCTCGAATGTATAATAACAAATACTACTAAACTAGAGTAGTTAGCCAAAAGTCAAATTATGGTCCCAGATAAGAAGTCAAACAGAAGCACCTGTAACATCTCAGTCTGACTCGAGTATTATTTAATAAGAAAACAATAAACGGATCAGTCTAGCTATAAATATCATATATATGAGATAGGACACGAGATATGACAAAAATGTATGATAACGATATTGTCATACTGTGATAAGTATACATTTAACAACAACAAAAATCATACAATATATCTAGAAATCTCAAACACACAAAAGAATGTCATATTATTTATTTGATTCACCAAACCGTAGATATTGACAAACATATCAATGCCAATCGAAAAAATTGGTGAAACACAAATTCTAGAAATCGTTAATTAGAAATCCAAAAATTAAAAGAGGGAGGCCTATCACAAACGGGGGTATGAAAACTCACCAACACGTGCATCGCAAACCGGTCGCTGACCCATGGTCGCTAACCAAAGAGCCGGTGCAACGACGTAGTACAATAACGGCATGCCTGAGGAACCTAAAACTCGAATAATTCGGAACAACGACGTAGTACAATAACGGTAGTCCGATGAGCCGAACTCCATAAAAGAACATGGGTCGCTAGCCTATAAAAACGAGTCGAAACTCTAAAGAACCTATAGGTCGTTAGCCTGTAAAAAGAAATAAGACAAACCTCATTAAAACAAGGTACAATCCCGTACGTGGACAAAGAGACATCGCATAACACTATTCTAAACCATAAACGATCAACAAGAATTGTAGATTACATTAAGCTAGTAAATAAATGAGTTTAGGTTCATGTCCTATAACCACTGGCTTAACTTAAATATTTACGAACAAATAGTAGTTTCCCATTCGAAAATTGTCACAAGAGTTTCAATCGAAGAAGTCTAAGAATTAACCGACAAAGTAAACGTAGGCGTTTCATACCACTTGTTTTGCTAAGCCATTTAATTAGATTTCTCATACGAATGAGGTAAAGGTTTGTATACACTAATAGGTTGGAAAATGGTTTTATAAACAAGCTTCGTATTAATATTAGAGTTGAAATCATCTTTGTGAAAGAGTTTGGATTTTTACTACTAGTATAGAAACCTTTGTATTTTAAAGTGACAAAAACCATAGAAATGATTGTAGAAACAATCAATCACCAAAAATTCACATTTGAATACGTGAACCAAATCCATAGAAATCGATACCAAATTCATCAAAATGGATATTCCCAAAAACCCCAAAAAAGGAGTTATCAAAGTCAACAAAAGTGATAACAACTAATCAGATCCACAAGAATCGATTTAAAATTGGAAATCCACACCAAAAGACAAAATTGGCTGAGTGAAGCAGATTCAGTCGACTGAACCCTGTAGTCAGTCGACTGATTCTATGCCTGGAATCTTTTGGTTTCCAGGTTCGGTCGACTGAACTAGGATGGTCAGTCGACTGATTCTGAACCCCGAAACTTTCGGTTTCCAGGTTCATTCGATTGAACCAGGGTGGTTAGTCGACTGATACTGGCACATGAACTTTCTGTTACCAGGTTCAAATGAACTTTCTGTTACCAAGTTATCAATTGACCGTACAGTTCAGTCGACTGAACTGTCATTTGCAGTATTTTCATCCTAGCCCCAAAAAAGTGTAAAAAACATACTGGAGGCGATTGAACTAGCAACGGAGACCAGGAATTTATGCCAAGCGTCTACCCAGCCCTATAGGCACTTTGATGCGCCACCAAAAACATGTTCAAACATCCAAAATAGGATTTTTAAAGTTTTGGACTTCAAGACATCAAAATTTGGAAAATTCACCAAATCAATTCAAATCAAAAGCAAATGAACTTGAATATATGTTAGGAATTCATACCTAACCACAAAGAAAGTTATAGACATATATGTGAGTTCAAAAACTCACCTTTTAAACCCAAAAATAATGAAGGAGTAACTTTTAAAACAAGGCAAGATCGATTCCTCTTCACTACACCTCTTGAATCTTTAATTTATTATCAAAGGCGAAGTTTTTCCTAAGTTAGGTATAGGAATTTCTGAAATTTGAAGAGGGATTGAGATGGAGAAGATGAAGAGGATGCTCACCTAAGCTTCTCTTGGATTTTAGAGCAAGAACTTGAATTTCCTAAGAAAACTAGGGCTTAGGAATTTTAATTTCCTCTTCCTTCCTTCATTCTTACCTTAGCTTAAGAGTGTTAGGAAATGAGAAGTGGAATGAATGAAGAGGAGTGGAGTTGGGTTATTGGTTAGGTTAGTGGGCTGAAACCCAAACCTAAAGCCCTAAATGAAAATGTCAAAATTCTAGCTAACTCCAAACATATCGATATTTATACTTAAAAAGGTCACAAACATCATTTTGAACTCAATGGAAATGGTCTCGATTCCTAATTCGAATGTTTGCAAAAAATGACTTTTCGGACTTAAATCCAACAAACGATGCTATATTTAAATATACAATCTTAAAATATACAGGTTGTTACAGACTCCCCTCCTCAAATAAATTGCGTCCTCACAGTTATTAAGAAGAAAACAAAGAGCAACAACCATAAAAGCATATCAACACAAAAGAAAATTTGAAATAAGAAGTTCACCTTTAAGGAGTACGAGAGAGTAAGTCTGGATGCGTTCGCTCGATGAATTCTCTGGATTTCCAAGAGCAATCCTTAGGATTTGAGGACCATTGAACTTTCACAAGCGGAACCTCTTTATTTTGAAGGCGTTAACCTTCGTGGCAATGATACGAATAGGATGTTGCTCATAAGTCAAATTAGGCAACACATTTCTTCAATAACACAGGGCTTAAGAATATAATCAGAATCCCTAAGGCATTTCCGTAGTTGAGACACATGAAACACGTCATAAATAGAAGAAAATTGAGCCGCTAATAAAAGGCGACAAGCCATTGAACCAATGCGTTCGGTGATGGGAAATGGACCAATATATCGAGATGCTAATTTTCCCGATCGACTGAAACACACAACACCCTTCATAGGTGAAACACGAAGAAACATCAAATCTCCCACAGAAAATTCCAAATTCCTTCTTCGATTATAAGCATAGGATTTTTGTCCACTTTAAGCTTCTTTCATCCTATGACGAATAAGGTCAATCTTTTCTGTGGCATTACGAATAAAATCTAGACCTAAAACCAGCTTCTCACCAGACTCAAGCCAACAAGAAGGAGACCGACATTTCCTTCAATAGAGTGCCTCGTAAGGTGCTATACCAATACTAGATTGGAAGCTATTATTATAGGAAAACTCAACAAGAGAAATATGATCTTCCCAACTTCCACCAAAATCAAGAATACATGCGCAAAGGAGATCTTTAAGAGTTTGATTTACACGCTCGGTTTGTTCATCAGACTGAGGATGATAAGCGGTGCTAAAATTAAGCTTCATTCCTTAAGCTTTTTAAAGACTCTTCCAAAATCCACAAGTAGACAATGGATCACGATCGCTAACAATAGAAGTAGGAACTCCATGTAATTTAACAATTTCTTTAACATAAAGTTTGGCTAAAAGAGATATGGTCTGATTAGACCGAACGAGAATAAAATAGACGGATTTCGTAAATCTATCAACGATCACCTATAAACTTTCATAACCCGAAAGAGAACGGGGAAGGCCATCGATAAAGTCCATGGAGACTTGATCCCACTTGCAAATGGGAATGTCCAAAGGTTGTAATAACCCACCAGGCCTTTGACGCTCGGCCTTTATGAGTTGGCAAGTTATGCAATGCTTAATGAAGTTAGCAATATAAATTTCATTCCATCTCAATAATAAAATCGCTTCATATCCGTGTACATTTTACTACTATCGGGGTGAATGGTAAATTTAGAACGATGAGAATCTTATAAAATGTCTTTACGAAGATTACCAATATTTGGCACAATAAGTTTACCGAATTTTCAAATACCGCCATGAGCATCGATTTCAAAGTCTTTCAAACCATCACTATTTCTATTCTGACAACTTCGGCTAAGAAAAACCAATTCAGAGTCATGCTTTTGAGCTTCAAGAATGCGGTCTAAAAGTGAAGGATGGGCCTCAAGGGTACATAAAACAAGAGATGAACATGAATCGGATTCATGATCTCGAATCTCACATTTGGACAAAGTCTTGAGATCATTCCGTTCAGATATCATCATAGAAACAACTGCTTGTTGCTTACGACTAAGGACATCAGCAACACGATTTCCCTTTTCGGGAGTATAAAGGATACCAGGATCATAAGATGCAAGGAACTCAAGCCAACGTTGTTGATGCAAATTAAGTTCCTTTTGAGAAAATAAACACTTCAATGATTTATGATCAGTATAGAGAACAAATTTCTCTCCAAAAGATAATGGCGCTAAATTCTAAGGGCGAAAACAATAGCCGCGAGCTCTAAATCATGAGTGGCATATCTAGTCTCGGCAGGCTTTAATTGCCTAGAAGCATAAGCAATAACATGTTCCCTTTGCATGAGAATGGCCTTCAAACCAACACGACTAGCTTCGGTATAAATAGTAAATTTTTTGTTCCCTTCGGGAATCATAAGTATAGGAGCATCTAAAAGGAGTTCTTTTAATCTTTGAAAAGAAGCTTCACATTTATCTGACTGAATGACTCTTTTTTTGTCAAACTAGTAAGAGGGATAGAAATTTTAGAAAAGTCTTTTATGAAACGACGGTAAGAGCCCGCCAATCCAAGGAAGCTACGAATTTCCGTCACACTCTTTGGTCTCTTTCAATTTTGAATCGCTTCAATCTTTGAAGGATCCACAGAAATTCCAGATTCATAAATAATATGTCCAATAAATTCATACGAGATTGCCAAAACTAGCACTTAAATTTTTTTGCTTTCAATTGATTGCACCTAAGAGTTTCCAACACAATCCGAAGATGCTTCTCATGCTCTTTCCCGGTTTTAGAATAAACAAGAATATCATCTATAAAGATGAGAACAATCAATCGAGGAAGTCTTTGAAAAATCGACATAAGGCCAACGAAATAAGCTAGAGCATTCGTTAAACCAAATGGCATAACGCATTCATAAGATCCATAACGAGTACGGAACGATGTCTAAGGAATGCTATTCTCTGTAATACGAAGAAGATGAAAACCGGTTGCTAAGTATAACTGTTGAAAGACTCTAGCACCATTAAGCTGATCGAATGAATCATCAATCCTAGGTAAGGGATATTTATTCTTGATGGTGAGGTCATTAAGCTTGCGATAGTCAATGCGACGTCTAAATGTACCGTCGGATTTTTTCACAAAAATAGATGAAGCTCCCCAAGGAGAGAAACTAGAACGAATAAACTGCTTTACTTCCAATTCGGATAATTGTTTACGCATCTCCTCATTTTCCTTATTGGACATACGATAAGGAGGACGAGTTATAGGTAGTGCTCCTGGGATCAGATTAATTCTGATCTCAATTGCTCGCTTAGGTGGTAATCCTAAAACGGGCTCAAATATGTCGAGAAATTCACGAACAACGTGAATGAGGGAAATGACATCCTCCCCATCATCATTACTGTCATCATGAGGGTTTGGAGAATATAATGATGCTGCCAATTTGGAATCCGAATCTTTAAAAACAATAGGAATCTGCTTAATAGATTGAGGATGTTGAAGATGAATAGTCCTCTCGGGACATAGGATATGGGCTTCATAATGGTTATGCCAATCCATTCCCAAAATCATTCTGAAACATAAATAACGCATTACATGAAAATCGGCTCGGAACGCATAATCACGTAAAACAATCTCGACATCTTTACAACACAAACTGAGTGTCACGGATCCACCAATCAGATTCGCAATTCTTAGTGAAGTCATCAAAGCCATAACACTTAAAGACAAAGTATCAACAAATTCTTTTGATATAAAAGAATGGGATGCATCCGTATCAAAACGAACTCGAATAGGATGATTATGAAACATAATAATGCCATCAGGGATAGAATGAGAAATATATTGACCGCAAGGTGTGTTACTAGGGGCTTGCACAACATTTAGCTTACCCTCGTTCTTGCTTTGAACTTTGGGACATGAAGTTAAAAGACGACCCAAACTTTTGCAATAATGAAAAAAGAGTGGTCTCGGGCATTTATTAGCATAACGGTTCTTAGAACCACAATTGTAGCATTACCCACGACTAGAGGTAGGAGTCTTTGCTACCGAAGTTGTTTGCTTCCCTTTCTTGTTGGGATTAGGCTTGAACTTAATAGGCCTCTTCTTGTTGTTGTTGAAGTTTGGTTTGGCACTCAGAGCTTCAACATCACTTTTTTTATAGGCCTCTTCGAGTCGAAGAGCGATATCAACAAGCTGACCAAAAGAAACTTCCAGTTTTAGAAGTAAAGGTTTTTGGAGGTTCTTATTCAACCCATAGACAAACCTCTGATTTTTCTTCAATGGAGTATTAATATAAACGATCCCATATTTAGAAAGAGATTCAAAAGATGCAACATAATCTATCACAGAAGATTCACCTTGAACAAGGTCAATAAAGCGATAAGCTAAAGTTACCTTTTCAGTTTCCGACACAAATTTTAATTCAAATTGTTCTCGGAATTGCTCCCAAGTAAGATCCGCTTTAATAATTTTCGAAGTCAGAAGCTCATACCAATCTAATGCTCTTTCTTGTAGCATACTAGAAGCCACTTGGACACGATATAGATCAATAAGATTCATGCGAGAAAAGATGCGATCGCATGTTCTAAGCCAAGCTTGGACTTCTATGATGCTTTCGGAACCCATGAATGACTTTCCACCCAAATTGTATAATCATTGCACAAGCGTGAAAACCCCAATTTAGGGTGACTAGGCTCTAGGATGGGTCCGACAACTTGAGCATTCTTTACGAGATTTAAGAGCTATTGGACAGACATAAATACTTCATCTTGAGGAGTAACATTGGATTGACAGGCGCTGGGATGGCCTAGTCTAACCATTTCTCTTATTTAAGAAAGAAAGAAGAAGAAAAGGGTTATTCTCAAAATGAATATCAAACAATCATGATTGATAAAATAAGGCATCATAAAAGAAAATATGATAGAAGGGTTCCTAAGACTCGGATAAATCCTAAAGCACGATTCCTAAAAAGGACCTAGGACAATGATCCTTGCTAGATTATTCTACATTGTTTCGAAGTTTGGCTCTGATACCAAGTTGTGACACCCCACCTCTATACTCACGCTAGCCAAGGACACTATGGGGTAATGCCGTCGACTAACGCAAAGATTAAGGATGTTAGGAGCGACCATCCGTGTAATTGCTTTGTGCAAGTACCGATATGTCCGGTAGTATAACAAGCATTTCATTTTAAGAGGAAATCCGACATATTAAGTACTAACTCAAAGTTACTACACTTCGAAAAAAAATATAAAATAAGCATAACACAAAAGAGTCACAGATATCCATATCACAAAGGCGGAAACAGATATGAATATAGCACATAAAAGTGTACATTAGAGTAGTGGTCATACAAGATCCACATATCACAAAGAATAGATGCACGTGCAAGACAAAAGAATATGTATACATCAAGAAGTCTCTATCTCGAATGTATAATAATAAAAACAACTAAACTAGAGTAGTTAGCCAAAAGTCAAATTATGGCCCCAGATAAGAAGTCAAACAGAAGCACCTGTAACATCTCGGTCTGACCCGAGTATTCTTTAACGAGAAAATAATAAACGGATCAGTCTGGCTATAAATATCAGATAAAATGAGATAGGATACGAGATATAACAAAAATATATGATAACAATAATGCCATACTGTGATATGTATACATTTAATAACAACAGAAATCATACAATGTCTCTAGAAATCTCAAACACACAAAAGAATGTCATATTCTTTATTTTATTCACCAAACCATAGATATTGACAAACATATCAATGCCAATCGCAAAAATTGATGAAACACAAATTCTAGAAATCATCAAGTAGAAATCCAAAAATCAAAAGGGGAAGGCCTATCACAAACGGAAGTATGAAAACTCACCAACACTGTGACGCCCCACCTCTATGCTCACAATAACAAAGAGTATTAAAAGAAATACTGTCTATTATTATGAAGAATAAGGCTGGATAGGAGCGGCCATCGGTAGTTAGGTCTTACACTAGTATTGGTTACCTCGATGGGAGTAATATATATTTTTAGTTTTTCATCTCTTATTTATTTACTCCCATCGACATACCCAATTCCAGTATTAAACGAACTACGATGGTTCATAATAGTTTAGGACAATATATATAATAATAACACAGATAATGTAAACGCTGAATACAAATATAACAGAAAGTCTCATATATATATATAACTGATGTCAGTTGATATACATGTGATACAATACATATTATATAACTACAACTGTCGACTCTGGAAGTTACATATACAAGTACATTATCGTGAATAATATACATGAATATACAACATCCTATACTAATACAACGACTGCTCCAAACGTATGAAAAGGCTTCATAGCTCTAGCAGCAACCCAAAGTAAGATATCAACAACCTGTAAATACTCGGTCTGACCCGAGTATTACATTCAAAAGAAAATAATACACGGGTCAGTCTAATTCAAACTCAGTTATTAATGCAGAGAAGCAGTAATAATTAATTAACAATTAGACAACAGTCAAAATAAATTCAGCTATCCGATCTTTTAACAAGAAAATCGGATAACGGTGAATATAACACGTATAGTGTTAAACAACAATTCAACGAACTCAAATTATCAACGAAGATAGATGAAAGGATTTTTAATGAAGATAATTTAGAAAAACATCAGAATTGCCTAATTGGCAATTAACATCAAATCTAATTATTAATAAATAACTAGAAACTCATAATCTAATTATCAAATAGATAATTAGATAACAACAAAATGATCAAATGAAACTAAATCAATTTAAACACTTGAAATATCACTTAAAAACATCAATTCTAATTGGCTGCAGTACACGTTAGCGTGTACTGCCTTGCCAATACAGCATATGAAATACGCAAAAGATCAATGGATCAAAAGTAATTGAAATATCAATAAAAGCAATACCGTGTGGCTGCAGTTCACGCTTGCGTGCACTGCCTTGCCACTACAGTGGTGATGTACCCAATGAATACCGTGTGGCTGCAGTTCACGCTTGCGTGCACTGCCTTGCCACTACAGTGATGATGTACCCAAAAGTTCAATGGAAGTTCACAACGAGCACATGGTCAAACCCAAGAAAGAATCAAGTTCGACACAATTGCAATTCAAATAAAATCGCAACGCGAACACAAGGTCAAACCCAAGCGTTTCAGCTGGATTCAACACAGGTGTATATTTAAATGAAATGGCCAAGATATAAAATCAAACTTCGACCATAGTTCAAATAAGAGACTACACAAATGAATCTGCAGCAAGGGGATAACAACAAGCATGCCACAGTTTCGATGCATTTATATGAAGGCAGAGCAAAACTCAAACTGGCAAAAACAGGTACAACTTAATACACCTGGGGACAAGAAACCAAATGCGAGCAACCTGAATGGTCACAAATATGAATGCGCAAATACATATATGTAAACTGCCTCAATGGTTAGAACAGCTACAATGAATAATCAAACTCGATGAATACTTCATAATGCACCAGACTCGAGTATATCAACCCAGAGACACAACGAACGAATAGGTATGCAGTAGACCCAAGTGATGAACTAGCTATGCAACTACATGATGACTGGAAACTGGAATAGACTGGGACAGTAAATCACAAACCAAAAATGTCAGGTGAACACCAAAGTGCAATACTAGGTAGATGAATTCATATACATACACGCATGTTAACATAACCAGGCAGCAGGTCAACTCAGGGCAACAAGACAACCCAGTGGAGCAATATGGTGTAGACGAGAATGCATACATATGAAAGCTAGTGACTGAAGTCAAGTGCACATGCATACACCAGACATATACATGAGTGACCAGTATGAACAAGTAGGAAGTGACTCAAACCAAAGAATACGTGAGCAAGCCTAAAGACTGTGACCATATGACAATATGCATGCTACAGAACATGTGCAGGCTGAAATCATAAACAAAAATGAACCAGAGGTTACAATCAACTGTACCAAAGATACAACAAAAGCCAAAGTGACAACTGAAGATACTAAACCACTAAACATGTTATAAATGAAGACGTATTACCGTGAAGATAGTGGCTCGACATCAAAGAATATGTTAAACAGGTCAGGGACGTGGTGGTAAAGAAACAACAGTTCAGATTCAAAGCCATGGAAAACAAGTATCAAAATGAACAAACTGAATAAGTCAGTAAATCATCAATGTCCAGAAATTCATCGAAGTACACGAAATCGATAAAACCAGGGATTGAAGTACGAATAGTTCAATATCGGAAAAGCACATTTCAGAATGACATAAACAGGTCCAAGTCAAGTTTAAAAATAGTCATGGCCAAAGCCAAACGTAGTCCAAGCAGAGTCAGGTGATAAACAAAATGAAGCAGAGACAAATTCACGTTAATACCGATGCCAACAGAAATGCTCAAATTCACTAGCAGTTCAAATCAAACTGTGGTAATCATGAATTTGAACTATTGAAGTTTAAATGTCGTAAGTCAACAAGAAATGATGTATAAATACCACAAATCAACAAGAAGGAATCTAACCAATTCAAAAAACCCCAACACCGTGTTATTCAATTTAGTTTAAAACTACAGAGAAATCATCAACATCCTAACAAAGTCGAATGACCAAGGATGAAATAGATGTGAGTGATTATTCACTCACCTGAATCGAAGCGAGGGCGAGTTCGATCAAGCAGCCGCGAGCATTTAAAGTCGAATTTCTTGAAAACCCTACTTACTCAAGAAAGAGGAACGAACGAGCATAAAGACGCCGCCATTTTTATCTCGTAATTTTTGTTTTTTGTTTTTAGGGTTACAGAACTAATGGAAAAAGAGAAAAGGGGGATCGGGTATACTCGAGATACACGGCTTCAACAACAATATGGGCCAAAATTAATTTTTTTAAAGCCCAACAATTTTTAATTAGATTTTTAAAGAATTTCAGCCCGGTTTAAAACTCCGATTAGCAATTAACGACCCATATAATCGGCATTTGACGATAATCAACTATTACTAAACTCCGGGTTGTTACAGACTCCCCTCCTTATAAAAATTGCGTCCCCGCAATTTTCATAATTAAGGTGGTCAATGATAATTATTTTTCTAACATAAACTGGTTAAGCTAGAAAAATAAAGGTCAGGAATACAAATCTTTTAATTCTCTAAAAGAAATTCACAATTTCTCAACAAAATCTAATTATCAAGTAGACAATCAGAAAGCAACAAAAGTCTAATTAGCAAAAACGATAATCAGAATTCTCAAATCAACAAATATTTGATTATCTCAAGCGATAATCAAATCTCAAATCAACAATTATTTGATTATCTCAAGCGATAATCAAATCTCAAATCAACAAATATTCGATTATCAAAAACGATAATCAAATCAACAAATATTCGATTATCAAAAACGATAATCAAATCAACAAATATTCGATTATCAAAAACGATAATCAAATCAACAAATCAACAAATATTCGATTATCAAAAACGATAATCAAGTCAACAAACATCCGATTATCAAAAACGATAATCAGAACTCATAAAATCAAATATTCGATTATCAAAAACGATAATCAAATCAACAAATATCCGATTATCAAAAATGATAATCAAACTCATATCAACAAATATTCGATTATCAAAAATGATAATCAAATCAACAAATATTCGATTATCAAAAAGGTTAATCAAATCTCAAATATTCGATTATCAAAAATGATAATCAAATCAACAAATATTCGATTATAAAAAACGATAATCAAATACACAAATATCCGATTATCAAAAACGATAATCAGAACTCATAACATCAAATATTCGATTATTAAAAACGATAATCAAATCAACAAATCAACAATTATTCGATTATCAAAAACGATAATCAAATCAACAAATCAACAATTATTCGATTATCAAAAACGATAATCAAATCTCATAACATCAAATATCTAATTATCACAAGCGATAATCAGAAACAACAAATATCCGATTATCAAAAACGATAATCAGAACTCATAACATCAAATATTCGATTATCAAAAACGATAATCAAATCTCAAATCAACAATTATTCGATTATCAAAAACGATAATAAAATCAACAAATATTCGATTATCAAAAACGATAATCAAATCATCAA
Organism: Allium cepa; assembly: GCA_030765085.1. Classification (NCBI taxonomy): domain Eukaryota; kingdom Viridiplantae; phylum Streptophyta; class Magnoliopsida; order Asparagales; family Amaryllidaceae; genus Allium; species Allium cepa. The sequence continues at coordinate 569,055,675 of CM060937.1, read as the reverse complement.
ATATTCGATTATCAAAAATGATAATCAAATCAACAAATATTCGATTATCAAAAACGATAATCAAATCATCAAATATTCGATTATCAAAAACGATAATCAAATCAACAAATATTCGATTATCAAAAACGATAATCAGAACTCAAATCATCAAATATTCGATTATCAAAAACGATAATCAAATCAACAAATATTCGATTATCAAAAACGATAATCAAATCAACAAATATTCGAGTATCAAAAACGATAATCAAATCATCAAATATTCGATTATCAAAAACGATAATCAAATCTCAAATCAACAATTATTCGATTATCAAAAACGATAATCAAATCAACAAATATTCGATTATCAAAAACGATAATCAAATCTCAAATCATCAAATATTCGATTATCAAAAACGATAATCAAATCAACAAATATTCGATTATCAAAAACGATAATCAAATCAACAAATATTCGATTATCAAAAACGATAATCAAATCTCAAATCATCAAATATTCGATTATCAAAAACGATAATCAAATCATCAAATATTCGATTATCAAAAACGATAATCAAATCAACAAATATTCGATTATCAAAAACGATAATCAGAATTCATAACATCATATATCTAATTACCTGCAGAAAATTAGATTCAACAAATATCTAGAAACCAATGAAGATATTCTAGAAAATCAACATAAAAGGTTGGATCGATCCCATCAGATGGCGAGTTTTAGCTACGCCGCACGTGCATCTCATATGGCCGAAGCCTACCAAGTACCCATCATAATTTTGGCGCCCATCATATGACCCGAAGGTCCAACATATGACCCGAAGGTCTGGTACTGGTATTTGACCCGAAGGTCCATCATATGACCCGAAGGTCCTCATAGTGGCTCCAAAGCACACGAAAATCATCATATATTCAATTAACGAGTCCGGAATTAACCGAAATAGCAAACGCTCATGTCCCATACCACGTGTTTTACTAAATCGTTTGATTCTCTTCATCGTTTCCTTGAACGTGTAAAATTGTGTATTCCAAAAATAACGTTTCACATTCTCAAACGGACAAGTCCGGAATTAAGCGAATCAGTAAAAGAAAGGGGTCATAATCCTCGATTTTTCTGAAACGTTTAAGTCACTTTCTCATTCTTCCGAAAACACAAAATGCAAAACTTCTAAAAACAATTTCATTTATTTCACAAAAGTAATAATTTACATTCTCAAACGAACAAGTCCGGAATTAAGCGAATCAGTAAAAGAAAGGGTTCATAGTCTTCGATTTTGCTGAATCGTTTAAATCGCTTCCTCATTCTTTTGAAAGCATAAACTATAAAATTTTTGAAAAACAATGTTATTTTTAAAATGATTTACAATCCGTGATAAAAACAGCAACATTAGTGACAATTTCAATAAGAAAATTGTACTTCTCAAAACACCGTAGAAATGGATCTCAAAATCAGCATTGCGGGATAACCGCTTGAAAATCCACTTTAAAATATGACGGATACTGAAGTCAAAGCGACAGTAATTTTTAAACGTCAAAATCTCATCAAAATAATTCACATCGAAATAAAATATCAGTGAATTTTCATTCATTAAAAATGTCAACAAAACACCTTGCTTCAAAATATAGCATTGGTGTAAAAATCTCGTTATAATAATAACGGCAACAAAATACGTTTCATAACCAAGCATCGGTTCAACGTAAAATTAATGAAGTAACGTGCAACATAAATTTGCACGTATACCGCAAAATGAACAAAGAAATCATTCTATTATATCTTCAGTAAAGATATTTTAAAACAGCAGAAATCTAATCAGATATGATTAGCATCAAAGAAAACCAGTAAGAAATTTCAACAAATCAAATCCACTGGTTAAACAACATAACGAAATTAATTTCATTTTCATATTTTGATTTTTAAATCAAAATAATTATCATTTGTACTCAGCGAAGCAGTCACACTGTTTTCGCTGCGCACTCTGATAATCAAAGCACAAATCAATCAATCCTCAAAACTCAAATCAACTTTTATTTTTAAATAAAGATATTAAAAAGAATTCCATCATATTTTCAAAACTTTGGTTTTGACTCAAAACACAATAAAACATCGACTAATAGTTGTAACACATGTTCCATCTAAGTTATGTTTTATATTACGTCCATAAACCCCAAGCTCTGATACCAACTGTGACGCCCCACCTCTATGCTCACAATAACAAAGAGTATTAAAAGAAATACTGTCTATTATTATGAAGAATAAGGCTGGATAGGAGCGGCCATCGGTAGTTAGGTCTTACACTAGTATTGGTTACCTCAATGGGAGTGATATATATTTTTAGTTTTTCATCTCTTATTTATTTACTCCCATCGACACACCCAATTCCAGTATTAAACGAACTACAATGGTTCATAATAGTTTAGGACAATATATATAATAATAACACATATAATGTAAATGCGGAACACAGATATAACAGAAAGTCTCATATATATATATAACTGATGTCAGTTGATATACATGTGATACAATACATATGATACAACTACAACTGTCGACTCTGGAAGTTACATATACAAGTACATTATCGTGAATAATATACATGAATATACAACATACTATACTAATACACCGACTGCTCCAAACGTATGAAAAGGCTTCATAGCTCTAGCAGCAACCCAAAGTAAGATATCAACAACCTGTAAATACTCGGTCTGACCCGAGTATTACATTCAAAAGAAAATAATACACGGGTCAGTCTAATTCAAACTCAGTTATTAATGCAGAGAAGCAGTAATAATTAATTAACAATTAGACGACAGTCAAAATAAATTCAGCTATCCGATCCTTTATCAAGAAAATCGGATAACGGTGAATATAACACGTATAGTGTTAAACAACAATTCAACGAACTCAAATTATCAACGAAGATAGATGAAAGGATTTTTAATGAAGATAATTTAGAAAAACATCAGAATTGCCTAATTGGCAATTAACATCAAATCTAATTATTAATAAATAACTAGAAACTCATAATCTAATTATCAAATAGATAATTAGATAACAACAAAATGATCAAATGAAACTAAATCAATTTAAACACTTGAAATATCACTTAAAAACATCAATTCTAATTGGCTGCAGTACACGTTAGCGTGTACTGCCTCGCCAATACAGCATATGAAATACGCAAAAGATCAATGGATCAAAAGTAATTGAGATATCAATAAAAGCAATACCGTGTGCCTGCAGTTCACGCTTGCGTGCACTGCCTTGCCACTACAGTGATGATGTACCCAATGCATACCCTTGTGGCTGCAGTTCACGCTTGCGTGCACTGCCTTACCACTACAGTGATGATGTACCCAAAAGTTCAATGGAAGTTCACAATGAGCACATGGTCAAACCCAAGAAAGAATCAAGTTCGACACAATTGCAATTCAAATAAAATCGCAACGCGAACACAAGGTCAAACCCAAGCGTTTCAGCTGGATTCAACACAGGTGTATATTTAAATGAAATGGCCAAGATATAAAATCAAACTTCGACCATAGTTCAAATAAGAGACTACACAAATGAATCTGCAGCAAGGGGATAACAACAAGCATGCCACAGTTTCGATGCATTTATATGAAGGCAGAGCAAAACTCAAACTGGCAAAAACAGGTACAACTTAATACACCTGGGGACAAGAAACCAAATGCGAGCAACCTGAATGGTCACAAATATGAATGCGCAAATACATATATGTAAACTGCCTCAATGGTTAGAACAGCTACAATGAATAATCAAACTCGATGAATACTTCATAATGCACCAGACTCGAGTATATCAACCCAGAGACACAACGAACGAATAGGTATGCAGTAGACCCAAGTGATGAACTAGCTATGCAACTACATGATGACTGGAAACTGGAATAGACTGGGACAGTAAATCACAAACCAAAAATGTCAGGTGAACACCAAAGTGCAATACTAGGTAGATGTATTCATATACATACACGCATGTTAACATAACCAGGCAGCAGGTCAACTCAGGGCAACAAGACAACCCAGTGGAGCAATATGGTGTAGACGGGAATGCATACATACGAAAGCTAGTGACTGAAGTCAAGTGCACATGCATACACCAGACATATACATGAGTGACCAGTATGAACAAGTAGGAAGTGACTCAAACCAAAGAATACGTGAGCAAGCCTAAAGACTGTGACCATATGACAATATGCATGCTACAGAGCATGTGCAGGCTGAAATCATAAACAAAAATGAACCAGAGGTTACAATCAACTGTACCAAAGATACAACAAAAGCCCAAGTGACAACTGAAGATACTAAACCACTAAACATGTTATAAATGAAGACGTATTACCGTGAAGATAGTGGCTCGACATCAAAGAATATGTTAAACAGTTCAGGGACGTGGTGGTAAAGAAACAACAGTTCGGATTCAAAGCCATGGAAAACAAGTATCAAAATGAACAAACTGAATAAGTCAGTAAATCATCAATGTCCAGAAATTCATCGAAGTACACGAAATCGATAAAACCAGGGATTGAAGTACGAACAGTTCAATATTGGACAAGCACATTTCAGAATGAAATAAACAGGTCCAAGTCAAGTTTAAAAATAGTCGTGGCCAAAGCCAAACGTAGTCCAAGCAGAGTCAGGTAATAAACAAAATGAAGCAGAGACAAATTCACGTTAATATCGATGCCAACAGAAATGCTCAAATTCACTAGCAGTTCAAATCAAACTGTGGTAATCATGAATTTGAACTATTGAAGTTTAAATGTCGTAAGTCAACAAGAAATGAAGTATAAATACCACAAATCAACAAGAAGGAATCTAACCAATTCAAAAAACCCCAACACCATGTTATTCAATTTAGTTTAAAACTACAGAGAAATCATCAACATCCTAACAAAGTCGAATGACCAAGGATGAAATAGATGTGAGTGATTATTCACTCACCTGAATCGAAGCGAGGGCGAGTTCGATCAAGCAGCCGCGAGCATTTAAAGTCGAATTTCTTGAAAACCCTACTTACTCAAGAAAGAGGAACGAACGAGCATAAAGACGCCGCCATTTTTATCTCGTAATTTTTGTTTTTTGTTTTTAGGGTTACAGAACTAATGGAAAAAGAGAAAAGGGGGATCGGGTATACACGAGATACACGGCTTCAACAACAATACGGGCCAAAATTAATTTTTTTAAAGCCCAACAATTTTTAATTAAATTTTTAAAGAATTTCAACCCGGTTTAAAACTCGGATTAGCAATTAACGACCCATATAATCGTCATTTGACGATAATCAACTATTACTAAACTCCGGGTTGTTACAAACACGTGCATCGCAAATGGGTCGCTAACCTATTATCGCTAACCATAGAGATGGTGCAATGACGTAGTGCAACAATGGTGCCCCCGAGGAACCTGAAACTCAAATAATTTGGAACAACGACGTAGTACAATAACCGTACGTTCGATGAGCCGAACTCTATAAAAGAATATCGGTCGCTAGCCCATAAAAATGAGTTGAAACTCAAAGAACCCATAGGTCATTATCCTATAAAAAGAAATGATACAAAACTCATTAAAACGAGGTACAGTCCCCTACGTGGACAAAGAGACATCGCATAACGCTATTCTAAACCATAAAACGATCAACAAGAAGTGTAGATTGCATTAAGCTAGTAAATAAATGAGTTTAGTTTCATGCCCTATAACCACTGGCTTAACTTAAATATATACCAACAAATTGTAGATTCCCACTCGAAAATTATCACAAGAGTTCAATCGAACAAGTCTAAGAATTAACCGACAAAGTAAATACAAGCATTTCATACCACTTGTTTTGTTAAGCAGTTTAATTAGGTTTCTCATAATAAGGTAAAAGTTTGTATATACTAATAGGTTGGAAAATGGTTTTAAACGAGTTCATATTAAAATTAGAGTTGAAATCATCTTTTTGAAAGAGTTTGGATATTTACTAATAGTATATAAACCTATGTATTTTAAAGTGACAAACCATAGAAATGATTGTTGAAACAACCAATCACCAAAAATTCACATTCGAAGATGTGAACCAAATCCATGGAAATCGATACCAAATCCATGGAAATGGATATTCCTAAAAATCCTTAAAAAGGAGTTACCAAAGTCGACAAAAATGATAACAACTAATCAGATCCACAAGAATCGATTTAAAATTGAAAATCTACACCAAAAGGCTAAATTGGCCGAGAGAAGCAGGTTCAGTCGAATGAACCCTGTAGTCAGTCAACCGATTCTATGCTTGGAAACTTTCGATTTTCAGGTTCAGTTGATTGAATCAGGGTGGTCAGTCGACTGATTCTGAACCCAGAAACTTTCGGTTTTCAGGTTGAGTCAACTGAACCAGGGTGGTCAATCGACCGATACTGGCACAGGAACTTTCTGTTCCCAGTTTCAGTCAACCGACCTTACATTTCAGTCGACTGAACTATCGTTTGCAGTATTTTCAGCCTATCCCCAAAGAAGGGCAAAAATCATACGGGAGGCGATCGAAGGAGCAACGGAGACCATGGATTTATGCCAAGCATCTATCCATCCTTATAGGCTCTTTGATGCGCCACCAAAAACACGTTCAAACATCAAAAATATGATTTTTAAAGGTTTTGACTTCAAAACGCCAAAATTTGGAGACTTCACCAAATCAATTCAAATCATAAGTAAATGAACATGACTAGATGTTAGGAATTCATACCTAATCACAAAGAAAGTTATAGACATAGATGTGAGTTCAAAAACTCACCTTATAAACCCAAAAACAATGAAGGAGAAGCTTTTTAAACAAGGCAAGATCAATTCCTATTCATTACACCTCTAGAGTCTTCAATCTATTATCAAAGGTGAAGTTTTTCCTAAGTTAGGCTGTAGGAATTTCTAAAATTTGAAGAGGGATTAAGATTGAGAAGATGAAGAGGATGCTTACCTAAGCTTCTCTTGGATTTTAGAGCAAGAACTTGATTTTCTAAGAAAACTAGGGCTTAGGAATTATAATTTCCTCTTCCTTCCCCCATTTTACCATAGCTTAAGAATGTTAGGAAATGAGAAGTGGAATAAATGAAGAGGAGTGGAGTTGGGTCATTTGTTAGGTTAGTGGACTGAAACCCAAACCCAAAGCCCTAAATGAAAATATCAAAATTCTAGCTAACTCCAAACATATCGATGTTTAAATTTAAAAAGGTCGCAAACGTCGTTTTGAACTCAATGAAAGTGATCTCGAGTCCTAATTCGACTGTTTGCAAAAGGTGACGTTTTGGACATAAATATGACTAACGATGCTATATTTACATAAAGTATTTAACATACAATCATAAAATATGTGGTTTATTACACCGACTGTCCTAAAGGTTGAATGTAAGCATCTTGAATACATTCTGGCAATCGTCCTGACTAAGCGTCAATATCCCTTCTTAGTCCATGAACTGCTATCGTTTACATTCTGATTTATTCATTTTAGTTGTAACACCACGGTGATGTTTTGGCTTCCTACCTTAACTCCGCTTTAGAGTTTATGAATCTTTTAAGATTAAACGTTATCATGACACCCTGCCATATACCGTAGGACTTTAGACTAATAATCAAGGCACCCTACAAATTTATTCAATTTGGTTATGATTCATTTCCAACGTAAATATTACAATCAATCATAAAACTTCACTATGATAAATATATTCACCACGTTAAACTATATTCGTTTCAATTTACTGTAAAAATGATAGCCTAGGGTCTTTCACTTTATCCAATTCTTGTAAATCATCAATTAGAATCATCAGATTAGATTTTAATTCATATTTCAATTCTTAAATAAAACTGTAAAGAAAATTTAACGCATATATAACAACATAACCATTTTATAGATAATCTCACTCACCTAATTCGTTGCTTTAATAAATTTTCTTACAGAACTTCCAAATTCCTTCTTTTAATTTAACTTGGTTTTGCACCTGTCTTCTTCTATTTGATTTGCTAAGATTTGGATTTGATTCCCTTCTCTTTTCTATTTGTTTTGCAATTTTATTTAGAGGTTTTGTTTTAGAATTGAAGAAAGAGAAAAAGAACAGATTATCAATTCAAGTTGAGCGTTGGTTGTAGAATGAGGACGAATGAAGAATGGGGTGAATTAGGGTCACAATCTTCTTTTATACATGCACAAATCCAGAAATTCTCCCTCGGCCCACTGGGCCAACTTATTTCGCCTCAAAACGCATGATACGATAAAAAATCCTTATTTACTTTATTTGGTGTCTATCTCTGATATTTTTATATTAATTTGGGTTAGAAAAATCCACTTGATGTAATGGACAATCCAGATTTATCAAATTCCTTCATTTGTAAAAATTTATTTTTTTCAGTTTTATGTAAAATTACCCAAATACCTTTTTAATTAATTATTTGCGTTTATTAAAAATCTGGGATGTTACAGTTATTATCGAAAAAGTCGACCTCTTCCATTCACATGGTGTCATTAGCTCTTTTAAAGAAGCGAGACAAAGATGAGGTGGGCTATTTTTGTAATTCCTTCCACATTAGACGGTGCCTCTCCCCAAAACATATAGCGACCCCAAGCTGTTCTTGTCTACTTCTCTTGCACGTGCTGACCTTTTATTGAAGTAATTGGCACAGGAGCAGAGTGACTCATTCAATCTTGTCTTATGTTGCATAACTCGCTTGCCACCATAATTGTGGCTCACGGGCGAAGAAGTGAATCTTGAAATCCATACATAACTGAGGCCAGGAGTGAATACTGCCCGCTTGAAGATGTAAAAACCAACGTGAGGCTGGACTTGTCAAAGTGGATGGAAATAGAAGACACTTTAGATTAACGATGAGCCGACCGACTCAGGTGATGGAATTGAAAGCCATGATTGGTCAGATGGGTTAGTACTTCCATCGTGTTTTTTGAAAAAAGGTAGGACATGCCTCCAGTGAATGTATGCGTTGAAAATATCTTCGGTGAAGGGTTCTCCGTTCTCATCATCTCTCATCGTTAGTGTTCTAGGTCTTGATCCTCTTCTGTCTTAGAGATGCCATTTCTTCTCGAAGGCCCCCTCTACATGATGTAAGCGGCGTTGACCTCTTATTGTGGAAGGACTCCTTCTATGTCTCGTACGCGAAGGAGATCGATGGAGCTTATATGACGATGGGGAATAGTAACGCGAACATGAGTAAGTTACATGTTCATATTGATAAAGGGCGACCTAGAATGTTGATCCCTTCTTTCACGGGATCTGGGCCTACTGACCTCCCTTTAGGGTTGAGAGTGGACTAAGAGCTCTCTATGCTCATGGTTTTTTTCCTTTTCCGTCGCTGCTTAGACGGTCGAAGCGTAGTCATGCCGTTATATTTGTTGTCTAAGGCGGTTAAATGTAGAGTGTCTTTCTATGGAGTGGGAGCAGCAGGCTGGCTAAACTCCTTGGTGTAATGCTGGTTCAAGTATAGGAATATCATGAGCAAAGTGTTACTCGTGCATGATATGTTGATCTCTGTTATGGGCGGGAGTGACCCCAACATGGGTTTCCAGCACAGCCCTCTTATGGGTATCATGCATCATGTTAAATGCGCTGGGGACAATGGGCTGGATGGGAGTTCCATCCATCGTTGTTGGGACCTCCGGACTATAGTTGACAGTGTCTTGATCGTCCACTCTAGCCCTAAGTTCCTTCAAATCGCGGGCAATCTACCCAATGCTAGTTAGGCCATTGATCAAGCCAAACACACGTCATTGCCTAAGCCCGAAATGGGACTTATGGCATGACTTTAACGCCGTTTGTGTCATAAATCCTTTGAGTTATTGGCCTCATTGTCACCATTATTATGCAGTGTGTGTTTTTGAGTATAATAGTTGGAAGAGAAGAAAAGTGATGAATGTCGAGAGCATTTAGGGGAAGCCCTCCTTTGAGCGTCCAAATATTGACTAAAAATTTAATCAACCAAGGAACTGCGATTGTTAATTCATTTTAGTAAATGTTACTTACTAATACCGTATTTAAAATGGAAAAAAGGGACAGAAAATGAACAATAAATAAAGAAAGACACAAGGTTTAGAGTGATTTGATCAAAAATGATCTATGTCCTCTATGTTGGTAATTTCTGTTGCTTTAGTGTTTTGATTACAATTGTTTGTTTACAAGAGATAATAATATATGCAATAAAATGAAAATTTTATCTTTGTACAAGTGCATTCAATATTGTATTTATAATAGCCAAAAATCTGGTTCGGACAGTTCAATATGTATATCAATTTCTATGAATCCTTACGGTTGTCAATGACACCAAATGGTTCAAATGTAGGGAAACTAGGATGTCAGCTAGACCGAATGGTCTAGATGATGGCCAATTGGCGAATCATAGCAAATCATGTCATCGTCAAATATAACGGCATGAGAATAAGGAGTTGTTGAACAGTGGTGCCGCCATTATGTGGATAGTGAAGGATGAAAAGTGGTTACTGCATATTGTCGCTTTGTTAAATAAACATTGTTGCATATGCCAAGGACTTCGGTGGAACAGTGTCGAGTCGTTTCTTTTTAGAGGGGTGGCTATGCACGTTTGACGGAATACCTACCGAGCTAAGACAAAACAAGAAGTATGAGGAGTGCATGCCGTCGGATAGGTTGTGGGGCGGAGTAGACTTAGGGGCTCGAAAAGGAGACTGGGAGAGCGTTCTTCATTATGCAGACATGTACTCCTGGATGAGCAGCTGTCCTACTAAGGGTATCGGCTGGTTTGGCTGTTGTTCAAATCTGTTAGTCGCTGAATTCCATCGTCTTTTACATGGTGCATAGGTATTTGCAAGGATGATGGAGCGGGTAAGGTGATGCTGAGGCTATACGAGGTGAGGCGAGCGCGTTGGGAGTCCGACGAGCCGATCTGTCTATCTCTATGCGAGAATATCAAGCAACACCATGGATCGATACCGTTCAATAGTTTTACATATTTCATCTTCATTTCTTTCATTAATTCATTGCGACTCTATGCTTTAGCTTTCTTTCATGCCTCAAAGCCAAATTCCTACAGCTTTTCAATGAGAACTTCAAATCTTGATGGATCAGCACTGATCGATGTAATTAGTTAAAATTCTTTCATTTTCCTTTGCAATGCTTCGTACTCGATGATCAATAAATTTATTAGTCATCACATTAAAGCTCAATATCATTAAACTATCATTTGTGGAAACTCGTGGATTCGGTTCGAACCTACCTAATGCTGGTTCATGCAACTCCGTGTCCAAATCACTTTGAAAAGATTCCATAAACACATATTCAAGTTGCAACTTGCCATAATGCATGATCACAATAGTAAAAAAAAGGAAATATCCAAATGGTAGTTCTAGTAAAGTCTCTCATCCATGCAGCCTCACTTTTTTTAGTATCGTACTGCCATGACACAAAACTGTGCACCAGGTAACCCAACCCTTGGGCTTACTCTCCCGTGATCATATCGCGCCACTTGATCCTCAGACATCAAAAATCACATTAGAAATCCAACTTTCTATCTTGGGAAATCATCAATTAAATAACAATGATACCGTTTCAACTGCCTGTATGATGATGGGACGGTAAAGATTGGTCAGGCAAATCCTATGGCGAAATCCAAATTGGAGAATAACTTTGAGAGAAGGGAAGAGAAGGGAAAAGAAAGATCCAATCAGAATTATGATGATACTGTTGCGAAGCTCCGTAGGTAAGGAGATAATCTATGGCAGTGTTGTAGATTTGGGAAAACATGTTGATTTCCTTTAGCCCTTTTATTTTATTTTTAATTTTTTTTACTAAGGCCTTGTTGGTTACGGTAGCTATATTATTTGTGTGCACATATGATTGGCGTGATTTTATGGAAGTTGAATTGTTAGTACAAAATCTATGAACATGGACTAATCTGTTAGTTCTAAATTTTAAATGGGTAATTAGGAGTCGATTTAGGAAATGGAATAATATTCTCCTAATTCGTAGGATTTGTTACCATTTTTTATTTCCCTATCTTGTCGATAATACGATTAAATACCGAAATAAGCCCCAAATGTTGGGACCATTTCTATGAAGATCAAATCAAATTACAACTCTTACTTTGCGTGTAATTTAACATTTCCTTCTAAGCTGCAGAACTATTTACTTATGTGGGCATGATATATACAGTAGAGTTTTATGTATGTTTGAAATAAACACTAAAGTTAGCCCTGCATTCTTAGGAAATTAGTCCACTGCAAGAACTCTTAAAGCAGTTTATTATCACATGTATTGAAATAGTCAAGAGCAACCAATGAAAAGTTGGGAAAGGAAATGATGATTATATTCTCACGTACTTATGTTATGATGCTTCAATCTGTAGAATTAAATTGGAAAAAAGTGTATGAATTGTAGCAGGTATTCATCATTTATTACGAAGATAATGCATGTAGCTTTTGTGCCGATTCTTCATACTATATTAAAAATACTTTCCTTTCTGATATACCTAAGTCAATTTTAATAAATTGAAATGGCTGGATCTGAGATTGAGATCAGGTCAAAAATAGGATGCTCATCAACATGACTTTATATTAGATCTAACCATAGACAAACTAACAAAAGGAAGTTAACTCTGCCAGAGATCAAAAATATAGTAATGTAGACTATCATCTTTTTCATTTGACCGCATAATCGATCATCTTATCATTCGAATTCGCACAAATAAAAATACTATATATGCTTCAGTTTTAAAGTAAAAGATGTTCTGTTTTATGACATGTGTACTGCTAAAAGCAACCAGAAATTTTTTTTGGCTGCCTAGCCACTGGTCACCGTAGAAATTTTATTTATGCGCTTCTAATGCCATGCACTATTTTGTTCTATCAAGTAGGCATCCAAACATTGTTCGGTTGTTTATCACTATACCACGTTGAACGACCATTGAAAATCAAAGTGCATGGCTATTTATCGTCATGCAATAATGAACGGTAGTTGAAAATCAAAGTCGCACAGTCGTTTATGAACAAATGAAAAAAATCAAGTTTGGTGTTGGATGGCATAAAAAATAATTGATATCTATTAAAAATTTCTTGGTAGCCAAAAGCATAATTTTGGGTGTCAATAGCAACACACCTATGCGTTCACACATGCCTCATTTATTTGTATACTTACCATCAGTTTATAATATATTTTGGGTCCAAATTTCTATTATTAGATTAGATTTGGCCGCAAGATAAATGCAGTAACTAGGAAGTTATGTTTCCATACTTGTAGAGCAACAAACATTTATTGTAATTTGCATCAAAAGGTTGGAACATGTTATTGGATTGTGGAGAGGCATGTTATTGGGATGTAGAGAGTCATGGTTGTTTGGGGCTTGGTAAACAAAATAAATAGTGGTTCAATACGACTTCAATTTTGTGTTTAAATTTGAAGTTAACTCATTTTGGGACCAAATACAAAATCTATGGTTTTGATGTTTCATAGTTCAGCATTTTGTCCATTATGCTGCAGACTTGCTTCATATAAAACTGCAGTTCACAAAATACTTTAGATGTTAATGCTTGATTTAGGCCAATAAAAATGTGCCAACGTTACAGTTAAGGACAAATATAGCGACTCTACTGGGGATCGAACCCAGAGTCTCTAGACCAGCGCCTTATCCAGTGGTCCACAAAGTCATATGTCCCATCGTTTGAATTTGTATAAGATAGAATACAAAATATACTTTTATATGTTTTTACATTAATGGAGAAATGTCTATGTTTTATATCATGACACCAACATATACCCGATTCACTAGTATAACTGATATTGCTTATTTTCACTTTTCAAGATGTATTTCTCTGGGTTTTTTGATGCAGAATCGTATTATAAATTTGATTTTGTGGTAAAATAAGATACTTTAGCAAACACTTTAAACTCATTGAGCCACAGAGTCACATATCATAGGGTGCATTCATTGTTAAGCGAACGGGAACACATAAGGAGCATTTTGAACAGGGAATGAATGGAAAAAAATCGGTGAAAGGGATCGTGTTTGGTGCTATGAAATGGGTGAAAAAAGGAGCATCAAAATGGCATCTAATGGGGTAAGTTAAGGAAGGTGAGGAGAAATGAATTGTTTAAGCTTGTCGCGTAGGGCGCGTTTGTTAGGGTTGTCTCGTATGTTGCAAAGTGAAACAACAGTTTAGAATTGAGAAGTCCAACATCGCTAAATAACTTAAAGAAGTGTTTAAATATGAGTTGATAGACATGTAACATTGGAGATTCCTTTTGTTACAATAAATTGTGTGCCAACCCATAGGCATACGCCACATGTTGAAGATGGAAAGCTTGGTTCGACTGTTGTTACGTAACAAGTGGTATCAGAGCGGAATGTTACGAACTGGACTATGCAGACAAACAATGCTCTCAAGGTACTCCGAAGGGGATGCGAGTCAAGGAGGAAATAGTTAGGATTATCTCGCATGTTGCAAAGAGAACGTTTTGGAATTTGAATAGTCCAACATCGCTGAATAACTTGAAAAGGTGCTGTATAAATATGGGTTGATAGTCACATAATATTGAGAAATTCCTTTTGTTATAATAAAGTGTGTGCCAATCCATAGACATACCCCATGTGCTGAACATGGGGAGCTTGGTTCGACTACCGTTATACAGCTGCGTCAAGTATGAATAAATCAATTTTCTCACGTTCCAACGACGAAGCAAATGGAGCTTTGCCCCTTTCAGAGCGCCCGATGCCGCAAAAAGTTGACCTACCAATTAAAGTCTATTGACATCCTTATTGTTCAAATTTGTATGAAACATAATTCACAATATACTTTTACATGCTTTTACATTAATATAAAAATGTATATGTTCTATATTATAACACCAACGTATACCCAATTTACCAATATAGTGTTGAATTTTAGTGATACAAAATCACAAATAGAGAGAAATAAATATGCAAAAGAAAGAAAGAGAAGATTTTGTTTTCTCTAATTAATCGGCATATTTGAGTATGTTTATTTCTCTCTTTAATTAGCTAATCAAATTATTTTTTCCATCTAATGTTAACTTGGGCATTAAGTAATTGATTATATAATTAGATACTAGAAGAGAGGGTAAAAGTGTGATGGAAAATCTATTTGCTAATTTTCTCTTTTTTATCTTTGTTCTTTTTCTCCAACAATTTTAGCCATGTAGATATTTGCTCTCTTTCTCAATTTGGTTATTGATTCAATGGTATTTTTTTACTTTAGCTTTGTTCTATTAAATGTAAACAAAATTTTGGTGAATCAATAAAGTGGGTGGTTGGGTGGAATATTTTGTATTATTGCGTTTTGATTTCAATTCCGTCTTGTTTTCAATCTAAGTTATCTCTTTGTGATTTGGGTGACAAAGATCCGTTGATAAAAGCTTCCGCAAAGTGCTACTATTTTCATAACAGTTTGGTATCGGAGCACAAATCATCGCAAAGCTTAGACTAATTTTGGTTTGAAAAATTATTGATGTTGGATATGATTTCGTTTTCAAAGATGACTATCTTGGATGGAAAAATTGGGGTATTTGAAAGCCTAAAATGGACGATGTTCTATACCTCGATGATCTTTATGATCCGATTGATGGAGATGGAAAGAAGCCATTTGATGTAGATGAGGGAAAATAAAAGAAGATGGATAAGAAGGCGATTGCTTTGATTCACGGGTATCTTGATGATTCAGTTTTCCATTATGTGTCGCGAAGGTTTTTTTGGTTCGAAAGATGGTAAAGTGAGACTAGATGAAGAGAAGTCTGTTGTAGAGCATTTGAATGAATTTCAAGATGTAATAAACCAATTGACAAATATGAAGGTCAATTTTGATGATGAGTTACACTCTTTTATTAATGATTTTGCTTTCAGAAAGTTGGAAAACTTTGGTTGTCTCATTGAGTAATTCCAATGTTAATGGAACCATCTCGCTGAAACTGTTCGAAGCAGTCTTTTGAATGAAAAGCTTAGAAGAAAAGGGTTAGCTATGAAATCAATTCAAAGTGAGGCTATGGTGGCAAGAGACTCGAAGAAAGATACAATTTGAAAGGACACTAATGGTAAATGTGTTATCACTTGTCATTATTGTAATAAGAAAGGTAACATACGCAGCAAGGTTATGTTTATAAAAAAGATTAGAAAAAGCTATGCATGGTGATACTAGTAGTGATGCACATGCAGGTTTTGCCAAAGGTACCGATAGTGATGCTTCTTGTGATGTCCTCTTTAGTGAAAATAAACCTTGGAAGATGGATTCGGGAGCCAGTTTTCACATTTGTAGAGATGTGAATTGTTTTTCTTCTTATGAGAAGAGTGTCGTCATGATTAGGACAGCTAATGGAGAAGTGCTACCGATTTGTGGTATTGGATCTATCCGATTTCGTATGCATGATGGTATGGTTAGAGAAGTCTCTGGAGTGAGACATGTACCCACTTGTTCGCATAATCTTATTCCTCTCGGTAAGTTGGATCGCCGTGGTTGCATTTATGAGACTCAAGGTGGAGTTTTGAGAGTGAAGAAAGGTGGACGTGTAAGGATGAGAGGAGTATTGAAAGAAGGAAACCTTTATAGCTTGGTTGGTTCCGTAGTCGACAACAGAAAGGGAGTGACAGTTGAAGGACCTAGTCCACAGTATGATGGAGAAGTTAATGCGATCACTGCTTATGATTCTAGCATTGAGGATCATATTTTAGACAGGGTTCTTCATGCTGATGATGCTCGAGGGATCGATGGTGATCGGGTAATGAACTCAGATCGAGTGATAGACGGGTGTCGAATTGCAAAATCCACAAAGACAAAACGGAGATCTTTGTGGTATTACAAACGTTTTTGAGACCGGATTTGTGTGGTGCACCTCATGTGGGAGATGTATCACTTGCAGATGGTGGTTGAGGTTTGTAATTTAATATGGTTGAGATATAAGGATTTATGATAGATCTAGATATGACATGCTTGATATGTTGAAGATATGTGATTATGCATCAAGATGGAGTGTTAAATTTTGGTGATACAAAATCACAAATAGAGGGAAATAAATATACAAAAGAAAGAAAGAGAAGATTTTACTTTCTTTAATTAATAGACATATTTGAGTATGTTTATTTCTCTCTCTAATTGGTTATTCAAATTATTTTTTATCATCTAACGTTAACTGGGGATTAAGTAATTGATTATATAAATAGAGACTAAAAGAGAGGGTAAAAGTGTGGTGGAAAATATATCTTGAAATATTCAAATGCTAATACATCATCTATTTTTTTAAATATTAAAAACATAACTATAATTTCGAAACATAATTTATATATAATTTTATAATTTTTTCTTCAGCTTTCCAACGAAATAAATAATTGAATCTTATAATATGATTTTAATGTTTATCTACATAGTTATATATGTACATATATTTTATATATTCTATGTGTGTGTGTGTGTATTACTTATTCAAAATAAAGTATAAATTTATATATATATATATATGCAATATTTTATATACATAAATTAAAGTATATGAACATATATTTGGACAATATATTACCTAACATGTCCCCAGTGTAAATCCCAGCATTAATACACGAGCATGTTATACCTTACACGATTTGCTATGTTATACATGCATACACATATATATGTATATGATACAAGTGCGTATATATATGTAATATAATATTAATACATAATTATTTCATAAATTTTAATAAAATAGCGATTTTATTTAAAAGAAATATAAAAATGTCTAAATGAATTAGATTTCATAAGCCAATAAAGATCCAAAATGGTAAAAAAAAAATTAAATTCATCCATTTCTTCCACTACAGGCCGCTCCAGTTCCAACAAAACCAAACACCACTTTTGTTTTCTGAAAACTTAAAATGTGATAGAGCACTTAATTAAATGAAAACAAGATAGCAATATTTTTTAAATGAATGCATGATTTTCGTCTGTTGAAAGAAAGGTGTTTATAAATTAGAAAGTTTTTGCTAATGTGTGTGTATATGTATCAATATTTTGAAAAACCTGCCTCCATATTCGCCTCGAGGAGCGTCTCAAGGCAAGGGGAGATAAAACTCTTGGACTCTTTCTTAAAAAAAGCGTTTTATCTTTGAGGCTTACGCTTTAGCAACTTAAAGTGTACAAAATGTACAAAACATACGCCTCGCACACCTCAAACCACTAAGGCATGCGACTTAAAAATTTATTTTACCTCCAATTGAAGATATTTGCACTAGTAGAAGTTATAAAACTTCTTTACTTGATAGCAAGCAATTTTTTTTTAAGAAAATGAAAGTGTTTTTATTACTTTTTCAATATCAACATGATTAAGTAACATCGTTTTTTGAGACAACGATAGAGAGCTACATAATGAATTTTCTCAAATGTTATTAAATAAAAAAATTTTAATTGTCATCACCGAACCTTCGAATAAATTACGCATCTCGATTTAAATTAGTAGAACGAAAAATGAATAAAATAATAATTTGCAGAATTTTTTTACTATGATAGAGATCTATTCCACTATAATCGACCAAATATCGTTTTCAAAAATCCAAATTTTTTTTGAAGACAAATAATGGAAGAAAAAATAAAACACATACCATTGTGGAGCTGAAAACTGAACATGAATTCTTCTAACATACTAATAAGAATTGAATCCAGTGCTTAAATTTTACTTATTTATAGTTTTAATTATTTATGCTTTATGAATGAATAATAAAAATTGATTAGGACTGAACTCTTTAAGCTAGGTGTCTATGTTATTTATTTATAGTTTTATACAATTAATTGTTAACCTCTATTTATTTATCAAAATTAATTATAATAAAACATTAATAACTTATGCCTCCATGTTTACTTGAAAAATATATGCCTCAACCTTTTGAGGCTTACACCGCACGAGCAAAAGAATGCCTCTTGTATGCTTTCACGTCTTGAAACTTATATGTGTATGTATGTTTATGTATATCAACTGAACAACAACAAGAAGTTATATTTGTTAAAGGTCAAAATTATTCTACGAGGCACTTACATAATGTTGCAGTTTAGGTTCAGGAAATTTTGATGATTCAACTTATAGGTGTGAGATGTTTTTGTTGCTAACAGGTTATGCTTAAAGATTGAATTTATTTGGACACGCTATACATGACTATCATTAATTTAACAAATTCGACCTATAGATGTGAAATATTTTGAACGTTCTGTAGAAAATTTGAATTATCTTGGAAAAGTAACGAAATTCTATGAGAAGAGTTGAATTCCTTTCTGAAAAATTAGAACTCTTTTGACAAATTGAACTTTCCATTGTATTGTGCTTTTTTAAATTCGTGAAAACTTTTTTCGATTTTATCTATGATGTGTGAATTTGCAACCACCGAAAATGGAAGGTTACTGAAACACTCATCAAACGTGTAGTATTGCGTAAGTGCGAAAAAATATAGTACAAGAACACAAATGATAATAAAGTAGTTTGTCTTCATAAATGACCAGGGTAATATCGAGTTGTACTGTTTGGTTTCTGTAATTTGAGCTACGCCTGATCCAAGTTATTTGGAAGTTCACTTTTTTGTTTTATTTATTTTTTTAGCTCATTATGTAATTTTAGCTTAATCAAGATGTCAATTCCAGAGGTAAGTTTTTTACTAGAAAAAGAATAATGATCCGACATATGCTGGAATTAAAATTTACATTTTTGCAACTGAACATGCGAATGGTGATACCAGCATCTTACTACATTTGAAAAGGGCGAATTGTTATTACTGCAACAGTTGAAAAGGTAAAATTATCATCTTAGTCCCAAATCGCAAAATTTCAGCGAATAATTCTGTATAGATATAGATATCAAGTCGTCACCTGATCAATTGCCAAGCTCAGTAACGTGAGCTTATGACCAAGTGAAAGAACGTTGTGTCATGTTGTACTTCACCCTGAATAGTATGCCCTAACACTAAAAGGACTTTCTTTTGATGATACCTATGTTGATATTGCTGCTGAACTTGCAGAAGTAGCCACATTCTTGAACAAGGTATTAGTTATCAGAATCATGCATCAGTTTCCTGTTTTTAACTGGTTTCTATTATGCCACTATTGTTTTTTATTTTTGGTGAAAGTGGTTTTGGTGTTGCTTACATTTGAATGCGTATTTTTTCCTTCAAGTTAGTTGATTATTTATATCTCATCCATTTGTTCTCAGGCTGGTCACACAGCAGCAAAAACTCCTTGCTCTCAACGGCCGATGGGTAACGGGCTGCTGCATTCTGTTCCCAAAATGCATTTGGTAACAGTTCTTCACCAAACCATCATTTTTCCACCTAATTTCTTTTCTCGTGTTTTTGCTTACAATCTGATCTCTTCTGAATATGATGCTTATGTAGAGACACCATTGATAATTTACCGTCGTATTTCACCCTGAATAGCATGCCCTAACACTAAAAGGACTTACCTTTGATGATGCCTATGTTGATATTGCTGCTGAACTTGCAAAAGGGTCCACATTCTTGAACAAGGTATTAGTTATCAGAATCATACATCGGTTTCCTGTTTTAACTGGTTTTTTTAGTATGCGAATGATGCTTTTTTTTTGTTGGGTTGCATTTGTATTAGAAATTTGCATTGTGGGTTATTGTGCATGTGTAAAAGAAGAAATTTATGAAGAGTTTGTGGGAAAAGATAGTTGGGTAGTTGAAGAACTTTTTTGAAGGTAGAATTTACAACTTACCATTATTGATGTTAAAAGTAATTTTGGCGTTGCTTACATCTGAATACGTATTTTATGCTTATATTTAGTTGATTATTTATATTTCATCGATTTGTTGAGCACCCATCACTATCATGAATTTTGAAACATTAAAGTTTTTTTAATTCCATTTAAAAATTTTTAGCATTTGGTCGGTTTGATATTTCTATTTTCTTAAATTCTACAATGAAATTTCGAATTAATCTACGTTCTATGTTAAAGTTTCTTCTGTATTAGATCCAGGGACACTTAGCTATATTGGAGAGAGTTTTGAACTAGTACCGGTGCCTATGGTTGCAAGGTATGCGCCTTAACGAGGTAATAAAACATAGTTTACAATTGTTCTTCCTTTGACCCAACACACGACTTTATAAATTCTATGATCACATGGTTGATTGATGTGAAAATGTGAGGCATGGATTCAAAGAAGTTTTTTTTTTATATTTTATTATTATTTTTGACATATGACTGATGAAGAAAGAACACAAACTCAAACTTGTCAGAAAGAAGAGCTAAGTTTGAATGTTTAGGTAATTTAGTTTTATGAAAATTGGAAATATGTAAGAGCAGTTCAACAAATGAAAGCAAGGGTCGCAGAATTTTGGAAATGAATGTACAATTTTTGAATTTTGAAAGAAAGACTTGTATACAGTTTGAAAGTTGTACAGAACAGTAAATTTGAATCATTTAAGGTCAAATTTATTTCCCAACCGGATGATATGCTACATTGTAGTCTGGGTTCTGCAAGCTTTGATAAGATATAGGTGTAAGCATACAGTCAAAACTTAGAGAGAATCACAAACGTTCACACAGTGACCAAAATGCCCTTGCAAACACAGAGAAAGAGCAAAATACTATCAGAGCCAGGTTTTGATCCTAGGACCTGTGGGTTATGGGCCCACCACGCTTCCGCTGCACCACTCTGATTGTCAATGAAATGCAAGAATTGCTTTCTTTAGAATAATATGCAAGCTGCTTCTATCCCATAGCAGATCATCTTGTATTGTACAGTGCATAAGATATTTCTTCCACAAATTCACTAAATTGTATTATCCATATATTAATTGTATGCCTCCTCATATCATTACCTGCAGCCAAATCAGTCCGAGTTTGATATGTCAATATATCTCCTACATATGTCGACATAAAGTAGTTTCAGACTTAAAACAAACTCGGGTTGCCAACAGGGTTAGCACAGTTGGTTGATGGTCCGGACTGCGTGATCAAAGGTCACGAGTTCGAACCCCGAAACTGACAATCCTGTAACAAGTACCCGAAGTATGTGTTTGGCAGGCACATACTTCCGTAGAGTTTACAAGCGAAGCTTGGTTCTCTAGGTAATTCAAAAAAAAAAAACAAACTCGGGTTTTCAAAGTAAAGTTGTTTTAAAAGTGTTCAGAAAATACTTAAAAATATTTTAACTTCTGAAAGACTTATGTGTGTCATTATAGTGATTGTTTACACTGATCTAAGATACACTGATAAACAGTATAAGATAGTCAAGTAAATATTTTTAGTATCTCTTCTTTTCACATTTGTATCTCCAAAATCAACCTAGTATTGCCAATGGCACTACAAATTCTTAGTAAGATATGTCAGGAATATTACTATTTTTAAGCATTATTACCCTCAAAACCTCAAAATCACTATAAGCTTTTTAGTGTTTTTTTTGGTGCCTTTTTTTTGTTATTGTATCCAGTGTCACCCATTGTACATATATATTGTTGTATTTCTAATACCGATCCTATATATGCACTACAAGGAGAAGGCTGTGTTGGGTCGGCAAATAGCCGACTCGAGACGACTCCGGCCGATTCGAGCCGACGCTAAATAGCTCGTCGCCAAGTGAAATGGTGACGGGAATGTGGGGACGGGTCCGTCCACTGCGTCGGCTAGAGTCGGCTAGCCGACTCTGGCTGACGCTAAACTTAGTTCACGTGTCAAATAATAAATGACCCATAGGCCTACACGAACCGACTTTAGTCAACGCTAATCTGGGTAAATTTTTCTGCATTTCCAACAGCATTTTCTACCTTCCATCCACACAATTATATATATTGCTCAAATATATTTCACCAAATAGCAATGTACATCACATATATGCTGAACTAAGAATCACAAAACATCAGTATACATCTCCAAACGTCCATAATCACAAATATTCATAATATTTACAAAATTCAGCCAAAAGTTCATCAAATATACTAGACATTCAAAGTTCATCACAAAACATATATAAAAACATACCACCACTCGCCTCAATCATCCGCACCGTCAGATACCTATGATGGCGGCATATTCGTCCCGTGCTCCGGCAAGTATGCAACAATCGCCTCGCCTAGTTGCTGCTTCAATCCTGTCTTCCTCCAATCGTTCAACTCGGCGACTTGTGCTTGCACGGTCGCTATTGTTTCTTGAGCCTGTTGTTTATGGTAAGCGGCTTGCGTCGCTGCTTGTATATTAATAAATTCATAGTTATAGTTTATACGTAATATTCAATAAAATTTATAAACTGGTTAATGAATTAATTGAATTCAATAAATATTACCGCTTGATTTCCATATCCATACTGTCCATTTCTGGTCGGCGGGTCGGTAATACGAGCGAATATCCTGTCCATCTCCTCAATGGTCAACTGCTCCCTGCCAGACTCTGCAAGCACGCGAGCAATCTCCTGATCTCATCTCTCCTGTGTTTAGAAATATAATTTTGAGAAGATGAATATTCATTGTATTGTTAAATAAGAGAAAAATTATAGTCTTTATACCCGGATATTCTCTGATTTGGCGTCTGACCATTCATATGTTACCACGCCATCTTCATCTGTATGCTCGACGGCGTGTGTTCAGGTGAAGACGTCCAAATGAGACAGTGCAACACCACCTCTCTCCCTCGTCTGAACTTAGATATGATTGAAGAATGTATATACATACACATATATACATATATATAACTAAACAATGTTATAAGTAAATTACAAATAACAATTTATATATTTACCATTTCTTCTCTATATTGCTGAAAAGACTTGGATCCACCATGGTGTGTTGCAGGATTCCTAAGCCTGTTTGCGGCGTTCCTCGATGCTACCGCCTGTATAATTTAACTATTATATAAACATTAAACGAATTATAATTATAGACATATGAAAGTAGAAAGTTTACCTTCGCGTCTTCGCTTTTCCAATATTGCACAAACCGTGCATACAAGAATTCACTCATCCATTTTGACCTTTTACCGGCTTCTTTCATCTTGGAGAGCGTACCTCTATAGTATTTTCTCATCTTCCTCTCGCAGTGCGTCGTGAACGTCCCGAGATCTTTGGGATCCACAATAAGGATGCCTGCACGTTGAAATTTAAATGAATTATATAAATTGAATATTAATTTTCAAAGATCAAATATGCCAATATCAAATTAATTAGAATTTTATACTTGCCTGGAGGTCAGCCCATACGACATCTCGGATATAAAGTGGGATCATATCCCACTGCTCCCACAAGTCCGTCATCCTACTACGGTAGCTGTTGCGAGACATAGATAGAATGGACTCGGACGGCTGTAAATCGAAACCCCTGAATACATTTTAATATTGTCAGTTAGTAAATCTTTTCTATTCCTATACGCATATAGACTTTGCATTTGAAGTTTTATGTGATTATTATCATATTTTCTAATCTACCAAAGCCTTTTGGGACTAAAGGCTTTGTTGCTGTTTTATTTTCATTTATATTATTTATAGTAATTAAAGATAGACTAAAATAAGTAAGAAGTTTATTTATAAATTATTTCCTTTAAATCATTTATATAAAGATGTTTATTGCATATAAAGCAATAAACATTCAAATTGTCGCTTCGCCTAGGCGTAAAAAATAAACGGTAGCGTATCGAGGCGATACGCCCTTCGTATAATATCGGCACAGTCCGAATGGACCGGCTACCGAGACTTTTCAGGTATAAATACCCAAACACATGGCGCACATGCCAGTCAAACAACACTTGACGACCAAGTGGTCCTCACTCAATTCAAATACAAGGCGCACAGGCCAGTCAAACAACACTCGACGACCAAGTCGTCCTCACTCAATCCAAATATAAAATATAAGGGATCGATCGAGAATAAAATTCAAATTCACACTTTCACACTTTCAAATTTTCAATTCCCAATTCACACTTTCACACTTTCAAATTCTAAATACCTACACCCAATTATTCCCAATTCACACTTTCAAATTCAATAATTTCATACTAAAAATAACCTAATACACTAAATTAGCAATACCTACACCCAATTATCATCACAATAATGTACATTTAAACCTAATTAAACAATTTAATCCAAAATTAGGGTTTATAAAATTACCAAATTCAAGAAGAAGAGGAGATTTCGGCGAGTTTCGGCGAGTTCTAGGCTTCTACGGCGACGACGACGGAGGGTGACGATTGGAGAGGGTCAGAATCGGTGATGGGGAAGAAAAAATCGTTTTTTTATTAAGGAAAGAAAGTGAAGAAGAAGATCTCGGCTGAAACCTGTATACTCGATATGGAGTCGGCTGGCGTCGGCTGGCGTCGATCCGATTAGTGACGGCTTGAGTCGTTTAGGGTCTGCCCATATATATATATAATATATATATATATATATATATATATATTAAATTCTTTTTTACAACTATTTCGTTTAAAAAAAACACTACTACAATATAAAAATAAAATAAAATTGACATTTATTATTATTATTATTGACCCAATGACGGGTCATGATAGGTTAAATTGGTATTTTCGATGACATATGTTCGTATAATTCGAAAATTTTCGTTGTTGAAAATCTAACTCGCATGACCAATCAATGCAACTTTTAGTCGATCTGTTATACAAATTCGATAAAGGTGGTTATATGTAACATTTTAAAGAATTAAAATAATTTTTTAAACCGTTGGGTAATCAATTATGAATTTTTAAATGTATTTGGTATAATAAAATTATATAAAGTAAAGTATGCGACATAAAAATAATTTTTTTGAATCTTATATCGATCTAAGGTATTTTGGACATGTTTCGAGGATATAATTTAAAAATAAATGAATCTGGAGTGTCGATCTTGAATTTCAAATTTATGGCCGGTCATGGACTTTCGGACAAAAAATCCTTCGTTCGAAGGCCGAACGACCTTCAAACGAGACCAAATTTGAATTAATGATGCTTTATAGTATTTTAATCGAATTCGTACGGTTGGATTTGCAAAAAAAATATCGAAAATAAAAGTATCCAAGAAATATGTCATTTTGTAGGAGTTAGCTATAACACTTATGTCATTTTATTTTCGATGATTTTTTTGCGAGTCCAACCGTACGGATTCGATTAAAACACTATAAAGCATCACTGGTTCAAATTTGGTCTCGTTTGAAGGTCATTCGGCCTTCGAATGACGGGTTTTTTATCCGAAAGTCCACGAACGGCCATACGTTTGAAATTCACGATCGACACCTCAGATTCGTGTATTTTTAAACCATATTCTGCAAATATGTCCAAAATACCTTAGATCGATATATGATTCAAAGAATTTATTTTTATGCCGCATATTTTATTTTATATAATTTTATTATACCAAATACATTTAAAAATTCATAATTGATTACTTAAGGATTTAAATAATTATTTTAATTCTTGAAAATGTTACATATAACCACCTTTATCGAATTTGTATAACGGATTGACTAAAAGTTGCATCGAATTGTTGTGCGAGTTAGATTTTCAACAACGATAACTTTTCGAATTACACGAACATATATAATCAAAAATACCAATTTAACCTATCACGACCCGTAATTGGGTAAGTATTAATAATTGTACATGTCAATTTTATTTTTTTGGCCATTTTAGTAGTGTTTTTTATTTTTTTCAAATGAAATAGGTGAATATAAGAATTAGATTGGGAGAATAATTAAATAGTCGACTCTAGCCGACTCGAGCTGTTGCAGGCCGTCCCCAGCCGACGCTAAAATATTTTAGTAGCGATGCCTGCATAAGCAATGCCTGCCTGGTTATACTGGAGAAATGATTTTATTGCGATATATTGTTTACATATGTCAATAAGTGAATGAGATTATCTGCTAAATCATTTTTCTGATATATGAAATCCTGTTTAGTTGATTCCTTATGTTTCACTTTTTACAAGTCCACCCCTTTTGTAGTACATGTAGCTTTCAAGTTTGCATGCTTCATTTTGTAGTACATGTATCACTTTTGTCAATTTACGGCACGGTTTAATTCGCTTTGTTGGTTTATTATTTTTGCATGTACAGTGTTATTCTTTAATCACATAGACTGTAAATGCTTAGAAGCTACACATGGAGCATTATGTGGAATTGCACTAGTAAGCCAAATTTTCTTACCCACAAAAATGGGCTTGTGTTAGGACTTATGTACAACCACTAGATCCATGAGGCAAATGAATCAGAATTGTGAATGCCGATTTAGTACTTTGATGCAGTTGATTTATTATACCTATATGTTATATTACACAAGTTTTGTTTCTTTGGCCTTTGTTAACGGGTTCCTTGCTTATTCTCTTATTGATGTATTTTCCACGAACTCGTATGTTTTGTTATCTACCTCTGTTTATTCATACGAATGGATAATGATAATCTGTTAAAAGTTCAATTTGGCATTGTCATTGTAATTTGTCACTGGGTTGCAGCTTAAAATATGGCGTTTTTGAATAGCACAAAGCTAAGAAAACTGGGAAAGTATATCATCAAAATGACAAATGATTAAATCTTCAGATGTTGATAAAGCTGTATGAATCTTATGTCAATAGTTTTTTTAAGTATTCATGAAATGGATGGATGAACTTCTTGCCACCCATGATTCATTGATTTATAAGTTAATTTGTTAGGTTGTTGTTAGTTCATTTATTTATGAAAAAGCTTTATTTTAAATAGCTTTGGATTGAAAATTTGTAATAGCTCCATTTTAACCAACTTTTTCAAAACACGTTAACTTTTTTTTTAAAGATTAAAAGAGTAACATAATTTAATTTTAATATGTCATTAGATGGTAGTTAATATGACAAAAAAAATAAGACAATAGGAAACAAATGAGAAATAGAAACCGGTGCTTATAATAGAAGGGTGAAACAACGTCAAGTTGCAATATCTACTGTTAGAATTTTGACGACATTATATAGAGAATTGAAGAAGTCGGAAGTAGCTTGATAACGGTGAAAACACTTCACAAATCGAAGCTAGGAGGAGGAATATATGGCGAAGAAGGTGGACTGTTGCTGGAGCAACATGTGACCGACGTATGTCAAGATGTCTCAAAGTGACAGACGTTTGAGCTCATGGTTTTGTAACCCGAGATTTGTGATAGGCGTCTGTCATCTTGTGAAAGATGTCTGAGAGCAGGGGAACTTGTTTCCCGAATCTTCTTATGGACATCTGTCATCTTTGGACATACGTCTGAGCCGACATGTGTTGCATTCTTGTTTGGACCGATTGGAATGATTTGTGAAGGCTTTAAAGGGCATTTTGGAAATTTGCTAGATTTTCTGCTCTTCTATATAAGCTACTTTTAGGATTCAAAGAAAATAGACTAAGGGTTTTATCCATCATTAACTAAGGTTTAACAAAACCTAGTTTTCTTCAATTCTCTTCTCTACAAATCTATTCTGTTTGAATATTAATCATCATAATCAATCTTTTGTACTCTTCTCATTGGTAGTAATAAAGCCTCTTCCACAAAGTGGATGTACACTAACAAGACTTTAGTGTAATAACTATAAATCGATGTGTGATTTATTTTATCGCTATTGCTTTGTTTCTTTATTGCTTGTTTGGTGATTGTGATTGTTTTTGGATTGGACTGAAATTTGAATTGAGATACTGTTTTGTTGTTATTGCACTTCTGACCACAATCTCGTTTTCCGCTGTGTTTTGGGGTTTTGATTTGAGTGGTCTTAATTTATAATTTCTACAACATTTGGTATCGGAGCTTTGGAGTTACTAGGCCTGTAGAAATGCCAGAATCGGATAATACATCGGGTAGTCAATAAATGGTTAGTCCAAGTGGTGTAGCGATGTATGTATGTGGATCGTACGTAGCTTCGGGATCATAATTAGTTATAAACAAGTGGAATGACGATAATGATTTTGAAAAATGGCAATGGAAGATGAAAGCGGTTCTTAGGCGGAATCAAGTGCATTGAGTAGTGCTTGATACATATTTGCTGCCGGCGGACATCTCGGATGTGGAGAGGGAGGAAATGAAAGACTGAGTATTCACTGAACTTCAACTTGCTATGGAGGAGAATGTTATCTCCGAGATTAGCGGTGAGGCTACTGCTAAGGGTATATGGAAAAAATTAAAGGAGTTGTATATGAAGAAGCCACTAACTAATTGTTTGATCTTATTGCGAATATTCTTTACCTATAAGATGGAGAGTACTTCGTTAAAGACTTACTTGAATCTCTTTGATGATTTGCTAAAGAAGAAGGCGGTAGATTTGAATATTGAGGAAGAAAAAAAGGCAATGATATCGTTATGTTCGTTGCCGGAACGTTATACGAGTTTCTCAAATAGTTTGATCTATAGCCGGGATACTTTGACTTTTGGTAATGTCAAAACGGGTCTTCTTAGTGAGGAGTTGAGCGATCAAATGAAAGAGATAGGTGATAGAAGTAGCATGTTAGTAGTGGTCACAGTTTGTTTGTGGAAAATGAGAGATATGGGAAGAAAGGGAATCGGGGGCGTTCTAAATCAAGAAACCCCAAAATGGAGAGAAAAGTCAAAGGAAAGAAATGACAAGTGCTTTATTTGTAAGAAACCCGATCATTGAAAGAATGAGTGTCCGGACAAGGAGAAGACAAATAAGGAAGTAGCATCTTCATCCATTATGGTGGAGAGTGGAGTCGGTGAGGGAGACATAGATGTTTTGACGGCATAGCATCGGATGTTTCAGGTAGCGAATGTGTGCTCGATTCGGGGGGATCTTATCATTTGACGCCGAATAGGAATTGCAACAAAGAAGGAAATTCGATTGTTATGGGTAATGGTGTTATTTGCAAGCCGAAAGTCATTGGTATTATGTAAATTCGGATGTCTGACGGAGTGGTTCATACCCTCACTAACGTACGCTATGTTCTGAGACTTTGAAAGTCTTTTTATCTTTTTTGGGTAGCTGGATTCTTTAAAATGTAATATCACTATTGAGAGTGATAGCTTGCAAATTTCGAAGGGTGCACTTATGGTGACAAAGGGTGTTAGGAATCATGGAGTTTATTTGCTTCAAGGAGGGTGTTGATAGTTCTCGTGGCTTGGATGAGACTAGATTGTGTCATTTGAGTTTAGGTCATGTCTTGGAGGGGAGTTTGGATATTTTTCGAAAGAGGGAGATGATTGATGGAGAGAGTTTCAACGAGTTTGAATTTTGCAAGAAATGTGTCATGGGAAAGCAAACTAAAGTATCATTCGTTAAGGGAAAACATGATTCGAGAAATATTATTGAAAATGTGCACACGGTTGTTTGGGGACAAACACTGGTAGCTTCTTTGGTAGGAGATCAATATTATATTTCTTTTATTGATGACTTCTTTTAGAAAGTATGGGTGTATGTAATGAAGACCAGGTAAGAGGCATTTGCAAAGTTCAAAGCATGGAAGACTCTTGTTGAGAATGAGAGTGGTAAGTCTTTGAAGTAACTAAGGTCGACAATGGTGAAGAGTATGTTTCCGGAGAGTTCTTGGAGTTTTGCAAGCATCATGGTATTCATAGGCATTTTACTACATCGAAAGATCCGTAGTCAAATGGTGTTGCAGAGAGAATGAACCATGCTCTACTTGAAAAAGTTGGATGCTTGAGATTGACATCAGTTTTGTCTAAGAAGTTTTGGGCTGAAGCGTTGTCAACCGCGGTGCATACTGTTAATCAAATTCCATGCTCGGCTATTGGTAAGAAAATTCCGAAGGAATTATGGAAGGGAAAGAGCATTGACTTGAGTTATCTTTGTGTGTTTGGTAGTTTAATTTATGTGCATGATCCAAGAAATGATAAGCTTAAGGCTAGAGCTTTCAAGAGGATTTTGCTAGGTTATACGGACGGTATAAAAGGCTATCGGATGTGGAATATGGAAATGAAGAAGGTTGTGAATTCTCGTTATGTTACTTTTGATGAGTCGACTTTATTCAAGGAGAATGAGAGCTCATCAGATGTTTCAGATTTGGTTCATGGTGAATCAAAGGAGAATGAAGTTGTTTCCATCTTTCGTCCAATGAGTAGAGTAGTTGGAGAAGCTTGTGAGGAGAAAACGTTTGATGTTACATCACATAGTCTACAGGCTGCCTTTAGTTGTGTTGGTGATGTACATGATTCTAGAAGGGATTCGGTTCAAGGTGGAGCCGAAAGGAGTTTGGATGATATTATTGCTACTCGGGTGGGTCGACATGCTATAAAGCCGTCCGATAGATATGGTGATTGGAACTATCTTAGCTTTTTTGATAATTTGGACTATGTTCCTCATGTAGTCCAAGAAGAGCCGATGGACCTTGATGATGTCATAGATTCGAGTGATAGCTTGAAATGGATTTGTTTAATGGAGGAAAAGATGCAATCGTTGATGAAGAATCAAACTTGAGATTTGGTTCCATTTTCTGAAGAAAACCGTGCTATAGGATGCAAATGGATATACAAGACGAATGATGATGAAAGATACAAAGCTAGATTAGTGACTAAAGGGTTTGCATAAAGGAAGGGTTCGCACCGGTTGTGAGACATACTTCAATCCGGATATTACTTGCCATATTTGCTATTCACGACTTGAAGTTGGAGCAACTTGATGTGAAAACTATCTTCTTCCATGGTGAATTGGATGAGAACATCTACGTGGAGCGGAAGGTTTTGTTTTAGATGATAAGTCAAATTTGGTTTGCAAGTTAAAGAAATTACATATGGTTTAAAACAGCCACTTAGACGATGGTATAAGAAATTTGATCATTTTATGCTTGAAAATGGTTTTAATAGAAGTATCAAGGGTGCTTGTGTTTATTTTGAGAGGTTAAAAATGATTGTTGGATGTATTTACTCTCGTATGTTGACGACATGCTCATTGCTTCAAAAGATAAAAAGGAAATCAACAAGTCAAAACCGGTTAAATCGGAATTCGAGATGAAGGATCGTGGAGAAGCAACAAGGATATTGGACATGAAAATAGAAAGGGATTGAAAGTGTTTTGAGTTGGAATTGACTCAAAAGGAGTATATAGAGAAAATGCTCTATCGGTTTAGCATGGAGAATGCAAAAGCGTGAAATACACCTTTACCTTTATATGTGAAGCTTTCGATTAAGGGATCATCTAACTTGAAGAAAGACAAGGCTTATATGGCAAAAGTGTCATATGCTATTGTGATTGGAAGTTTAATGTATGTTATGGTGTGTACAGGGTCCGATATTGCAAGTGCCGTCGGGATGATTAATTGGTATATGACTACTCCGAGGAAAGCGCATTGGAAAACTGTGAAGGTTATTTTGAGATATCTTAGAGGTATATCATCTCATGGGCTTGTTTTTTGCGATAGTGAAGGGATGACTTGTAAGTTGGTTGGTTACTGTGATTCGGACTACGCCGGTGATTGGGATCAAAGAAATCAACTTTCGGATATGTTTTCACACTTGATGGTACAACCATAAGTTGGAGATCGAGATTGCAAATCGTAGTTGCTTTATCCACTACGAAGGCAGAGTTGATAGCCGCGGTGGAGGTGGCAAAGGAGACACTTTATTTGAGGCTATTGTTGTGTGATTTGGGATTTGAACATGATAGTGTCGATATTCAATGTGATAGCCAAAGTGCTATTCACTTGGTAGAGAATTTGACTTTTAGCTCACAGACTAATCATATTGAATGAGAGAGCCATTTTTAATAGCCATAGATGAAGATAAATAAGTATATTTTCGAAAACTGTACACAAAGGATAACGCGACGGATATGTTCACCAAGGCATCGCCGGTTGGGAAGTTCGAGCATTGCTCGAACTTGGTGGTTTGTGGAAGTGCTAGGTGCCACGGGGTGTTGAAGGAGGAGCTTTGTCTTTTGGTGAGATAGTTTTGGATTTGTGTGCTTCCAATACTTCGTTAGCGGGTGGAGACTTTGCTGAGCTCGTTAATGAAGTGTAATGAGCGGTGGTTTTGCCAGAGCTCATCGGGAAATCATTCGAGCTTATTTGGTCGAAGGTAGAAATGGGGATAGTTTGGCATTATCGTTTCTTTGTATTGGAGATGGATGTAGTGTCGAGATGGAGTGCTGAATTTTGGCGACACTGTATGGAGAATTGAAGAGGTCAGAAGTAGCTGGATAACGGTGAAAACGGTTCGCAAATCGGAGCTCGGAGGAGGAAGATATGGGGAAGAAGGTAGAGTGCCGCCGAGCAACATGTGACAGACGTCTATCACAAACGTCTGAGCTCAGGGTTTTGTTAATCTGAGATTTGTGACAGACGTCTGAGAGCAGAGAAACTTGTTTCCTGAATTTTTTAACAGACGTCTGTCATCTTGGGACAGACGTCCGAGCCGACGTATGCTGCATATCTTGCCCGAGCCGATTGTAATGTTTTGTGAAGGCTTCAAAGGGCATTTCGGGAATTTTTCTAGGTTTTCTACTTGAAAGAAAGTTTGAACTTCTTTGCTGAAAATTAATGTGAAAACATATCTTAAATGCCCAAAATGTTCCACGAGCTTAATATTAATTTCAAACAATTTTCGTTTACCAACTTGATAATCTGCCATCCATTTTCCTGATCTGTTCTTCGCTGGTAGGATAAGGTAACATGATGTGGGCTATACCTATAGTTATATGACTAAGCTGGCTTTTGTGTTCTTTTTATGTCATGATGTTCATGATGATGAAGAAGAGCATACTGTTTTTTTATTCATAATCATACAATATATGACTTGTAGATTTTTTAATCGCATTTTGAATGTAACTCATGCTTTTTTTCTTCCAGTATTTATTTTAACAATCTTTGAATACAAGTCAGACTTTTCTTTGGTATTTATGCAATATAAAAATATATAAGTATGCACTGAAAAATTGTTTGTGAATAATTTCATTTTGGATACAACACAACCAATTGGTTCCTATCCTATGGATTTACCTTGGTATAAAAAGATATGAAATAAATAAATCTTACGATATGTTTGGTTTCATTTTGATTTATACATTTCCAACATACATTGTAAAATATGAAAAGAGTGAAGTAGGAGATTTAAAATCTAAGCCATCACGACGATGAAGAGACCTCGGAGATTTAAAATCTAAGCCTTAGGTTTTAATTTTTATTTTTTCACATGTATGTGTGTGTATCTATATATTTGTGCGTGTGTGTATGGATTTGACCTTTCATGCGTATAAGTCAAGAAAGTGGTTTTAGCTTCCATTTCCTTTTAGGTGTTTTAGATTGTGTAATTTTTGAATAACTTTGGTAATTTTGCTGTAGGTATCATCTTTGAATTTTGGTGGTTGAATATCATTCAAATACATAGAAAAATTAATCTGCATTTGTTGCAACCAGATAAGGTAACAAAAACCAGCTAATGAAAACAATTAAATTTTTAACATCCACCCAATGTATAAATGAGACAGGTAAAAGGCATTGCAAAAGCCACACAAACAAAAATAAACCTACTATTATTGTCTCTTCTACTGCATGCGATAAAACATTATCCTCATCAAAAATAGCTACACAAAAAAAATTGCACTGAAAAAATAGGAAACAGAATGAATTAAACGGACCACTTTCTTCAAAATTACCTTCTGCCCATGTCAGCCATCTTATTTTTCAATTTGTCTCACCTTTTATAGTCTGTTTTGTCATGTTTTTATTTTGTTTTATTTGTTGATAGTCAAATTACAACTGGATCTGACTTCTTTTATCAGTGTTTTGACCAAACCAGTTTTGATAGTTTCTTTCTTTTTGACCATAGCCAGAACCAAAATGATGGCGTTTGGAAATTTGGGGTTCTCCTTGGAACCTCAGACCTTGATATAAGTAACGTACCTCGATCAGCATTTAGAGATAGCCTTAATAGTCTACTTATAGTGTGTGTATATAAATAGAATAACACAGGTTATAGGGTTTAACAATCTGTATAATACCAAATACATCACAGCCATCCATCTCAACGGCTGTGATCTTTTTATTTTTTTGTTTCTGGATTATGGGCCTGCGTAGACAGCCCACTATACTTTGTATAAATACGTTACTATTCTGCAACTGAATTAGAATGTAATAATACAATTTCAATCTCAATAAAGAAAGTTGCATTTATATCAAAATTCTAACTTGGTATCAGAGCTATTTCAATGTCCAACGGCAAGAAAATATATTCTGATTATCCCCTCAGAAAATTTTCATCATCGGAGATTATAACCCTCTCATGATCAAAGCATCTATTCTTTCTCTCTGCCTCGCCTGAAAAACTCAAAGAGCCAGGCTGCATAAAACTTTCAGTTCTTGTTGAACATCATTAAGTCAAGTGATAACTCCTGTTATTACTGCAGTGTGAAATTTATCAAGATTTCAGTTCTTGATAAACAACACAAACATTAATCTTTTCTTAATTCAGATATCAGTTCTTGATTGCAATTCATCTTCATCTGCTCTATCAGTCACTATAATCATGACTGGAGATAAAGAAAACTCAGCTACCACCTCTCCAACCACCAGAAATACCAGTAGCAATCAAATATCTAATCTGCAAATTATCAAACCAAAAGGACACTTAGCAGTGCAACTGGATGAGGATAACTACTTACTATGGAAATATCAAATTGAAACAGCCATCAGAGGTTATGGTTTAGATGAGTATATCAATGGTATGATAATCATTCCACCTATAATGGTTAAGGATGACAAAGACAATATGAAACCCAATACTGAATATTCAAACTATTTGAAACAAGATAGTCTTCTCGCTTCCTGGATAATGTCATCTGTAAATGTGAGTGTTTTATCTCAAATAGTTGGCTGCAAATCATCAAATGAAATATGGGAAGCCATAGAAAGAAGCTTTAACTCTCAAACAGCTGCAAGAGTGATGCACTACAGAAAGCAATTTCAAAATCCGAAGAAAGAAAATATGACAATGTAAGAATATCTCACCAAAGCAAAGAACTACTGTGATAAACTTGCTTCTGCTGGACACAGAGTTTCAGAATCTGAACAAATATTAACAATCTTAAATGGTCTGGATGAAAACTATGAATCTCTAATCACAGTTCTGTCATCACATAGAACTTTACCAGATATGTAGTATATCCACTCTACCCTTCTATCTCAAGAAGGAAGAATTGAACAAAAGAAGACTATCAATACAGACTACTCAGTAAATTTTACTACCAATTTCAAGGGAAAGGGTCAAGATAGAACTCAAACAAATCAAAGAGGTGGTTAAAATATTAGAGGCAGAGGAAGAGGAAGATAGACTGGCAATAACAGAGTCAAGTGTCAAATATGTGAAAAACCAGGGCATATTGCTTCCAAGTGCTACTTCAGATTTGACCAAAATTTTATCATACAGTCAGACAATACTCAAAGAAATCACAATCTAAATGTCAATCTTACTCAAACAGAAGCAAGAAATCAAGGCAGTCAGTCAAAGAATCAAAATGAATCAGACAATCAAATCAAAAATGATGACATACTACATGAAGATTGGTATCCAGATTCTGGGGCAACTAATCATGTGACAAGCAACCTAGAGAATCTCAATCTTGGAAACAAGGAATACAAAGGTACGCAATCTATTTATATTGGTAATGGTAGTTCTCTAAAAATCACACACTGGCAATGCCAAACTTAATAGCAAAAGAGAGTTACACTTAAATAATCTTCTTAGAGTTCCTCAAATCAAAAAGAATCTAATAAGTGTTTCTCAATTTGCTAAAGACAATCAAGTTTATTTTGAGTTTTACCCAAAATTCTGTCTAGTCAAAGACTTACTGAATAGGAACACTCTTTTACAGGGTAAAATGCAAGATGGGTTATATAAATTCTCTCTAGTACAAGAAAATGAACCAAGACAGAAGGATAAATGGTGTAACTATTCAAAGACTGATGACACAACTGTTTCCAACAAAGTTTTTGATACTTGGCACTGTAAACTGGGTCATCCCAGCATAGCTACTGTTAAAAATATTTTGAAAAATAGCAATATCAAATGTGAAAACATATCCTTGCCTTACATATGTCATGCATGTCAGCTAGGGAAGAGTCATAAAATACCATTTGCTAATTCATTAACAAAATACAACAAGTCTTTAGAAATGGTTGCAGTTGACCTATGGGGACCTGCACCTACTAACTCTGATTATGGAATGAATTACCACATCTCATTTGTAGACTCTTTCTCTAGATATACTTGGATTCTACTACTTAAATCAAAATCTGATGCGAAGGATGCAGTAATTCATTTCATAAGACAAGCTGAAAATCTCACAAATCAGAAACTTAAAATCATACAAACAGATGGTGGGTCTGAATTTAAAACTGTAAAAGAATATTTCTCTGAAAAAGGTATAAATCACAGAATTACATGTGCACACACATCTAAACAAAATGGCATTTGTTAGAGAAAACACAGACACATTGTTGATACTGGTCTAACACTGCTTGCACATGCATCAATGCCTTTAAAGTTCTGGCCAGATGCATTTACAACTACTGTGTTTCTTATAAAAAGAATGCCAACAAAAGTTTTGAGGAACAAAACACCATTAGAAATGCTGCATAATACAAAACCAAACTATTCATTCCTCAAAACTTTTGGAAGCTTATGTTATCCATATACCAGACCATATAATCAACATAAGTTAAGTTTCAGATCATTACCCTGTACTTTTCTTGGATATGCCACTATTCAAAAGGGATATAAATGTCTTATAAATGAAGGAAAAATAATTATATCAAGGCATGTGCATTTAATGAATGTATATTTCCCTTCACTAGTAAAGACACAAAAACCACTCAAAAAATTTATAGTGCCAAGAAATTTCTACCACCCATACCTGTATGGAGAAACGATGAATCTAAAGGTACTGAAAGTCATGAGAATACACCAACAAACCTTCAACACACAGTTCCCATTGAAGGGCCAGGTCAAGGTGATGAAACAAACTCATTTAGCAATGAGTCTGAAAACTGTGAATCTGAAGATCAGAATATTGATCAAGGCAACAGTCCACCTCCAGAAAGCAGTAACACAGCACCTGCACAAGAAGAACATCACATATTTACAAGATCAAAACATGGGATATTCAAACCAAAAATCTACACTGCCAATATAAATGACAAGGAACCAATCAACTATGATGAAGCTACCAAAAGCAACAAATGGAAAGAAGCCATGGATAAGGAATACAATGCTTTAATCAAAAACAAAACATAGAGATTGGTTCCAGCACCAACAAACAAGAATATTATAGGCAGTAAGTGGACATACAGGTTGAAGACTTCACCAGATGGTAAGAATGTCAAATACAAAGCCAGACTTGTAGCCAAAGAATACTCTCAACAGTATGGATTTGACTTCTCAGAAATTTTTTCACCAGTAGTCAAACCAGCCACTATTAGAATCATTCTAACTATAGCCCTACACTATGAATGGGATATAAGACAGCTTGATGTAAATAATGTTTTCCTAAATGGAGAGTTACAAGAAGAAGTCTATATGTAGCAACCCCAAGGTTATATTCAAAATGACAAAAAAAAAACTTCGTCTACAAACTTCATAAAGCAATATATGGTCTCAAACAGGCACCCAAAGTATGGTATGAAAAGTTAAAAGCTACTTTAATTTCTATGGGATATCAGGTATGCAAGTCTGACAACTCTATTTACACAAAGATAAATGAAAGGTATATCACTTACATACTTGTATATGTTGATGACTTTATAGTCACAGGTAATAACAAAAAAGAAATAAAACATGTTATCAACATGTTAGACAAAACCTTCTCCATTAAAGATTTAGGCAAACTACATTATTTCTTAGGCATAGAAGTTATCACTACTCCTGACAAAGGACTTATCCTTAGTCGGCAAAAATATATTTCTGAAATATTAAGTAGAGCTAAAATGCATGAAGCTAAGCCAATGCCCACACCGATGACAAGTAATCTACACTTGTCTAAATACAAAGGAGAACAAATTAATAATGTAAAACTGTACAGGAGTATAGTAGGTGCTTTGCAATATGTAACTGTAACTAGACCTGATATATCTTTTGCTGTGAAAAAAGTTTGTCAATTTATGCAGAAACTACTAGATTTACACTGGAAAGCAGTGAAGCGAATACTCAGATTTCTCAAAGGAACATCAAATCAAGGAATTAAGCTAAATAAAAGCAGAGACTTATCTATTCAAGGATTTGCCGATGCAGACTGGGCCTCAGATTGTGATGACCGGAGATCCACAACCGAACACTGCATATTCTTAGGTGGAAACCCTGTCTCACGGTGTGCCAAAAGGCAACCAACTATCTCACACTCTAGCAGTGAGTCCGAGTACCGAAGCGTCGCATCAGCCACTGCCGAAGTAATGTGGAAAGAAGCCCTAATTTATGAACTAGGGATCAGACTTTCACGCAAAACCATATTTTGGTGCGACAATTCTAGCACGGTAGCTCTTTCTGCTAATCCAGTTCTGCATGCTCGAACGAAGCACATCGAGATTGATCTGTACTTCGTCAGAGATCAGATTACAAAAGGCAAACTCGAAGTTAATCATCTTCCAGCCTCTAATCAGATAGCTGACATATTTACGAAAGCTTTGTCACGTAAATACTTTGAAGATCTGAGGAACAAACTTTGCATCAGAGATATTTCAGAAGCAAGAAGAAGAGAAGAGGAAGAGAAGAAACCCTAGCCGCATTTGAGAGGGGGAAATAGAATAACATCGGTTATAGGGTTTAACAAACACATATAGCGATCCACTGTATAATACCAAATACATCATAGCCATCCATCTCAACGGCTGTGATCTTTTCATTTTTTTGTTTTTGGATTATGGGCCTGCGTAGACAGCCCACTATACTTCGTATAAATACGTTACTATTCTGCAACTGAATTAGAATGTAATAATACAATTTCAATCTCAATAAAGAAAGTTGCATTTCTATCAAAATTCTAACTTATATGAAGTTGCATGGACAGCAATAACATTTAGTGGTGGGTATATATCTTAGGCTACAAATGCTCAACTCAAGAACCTTTAATCTGATTAACTATTTCATTTCTTAAATTCACTAAAGCAGCTAACTGTCAATATTCGTTTTATTACATATATGACTCGAATGATAAATTTTGATTATTGTTGTGCATTATGCTACCTATATTCAATCTTTTTGCACAAAAAATGTACATTATGCTAGGTATTTTTGTTTTATCGTACAAAAGATATATACCCCATAGATCGTATATGGAACGTTCAAATTCATAAAATATTCGGCAAGTGAAAACTGCCACAAACATACAGAAATTGAAATATTTCTTTTGAGCTTATACATGAATAGGGCTACGTCTTATATTGCCATTTTCCTATTGTTCTAATTAATGTGAGATTTAAGTTATATGTGCCACTAAAAATCATGTTATTCTTTTTATGGTTTCCAGGATTAAAAAGACAAGGGAATAAGCCTTTAGCAGTATACGCAAAAACGCCAATGTTCGGTTCTTTCAAGGCATGGATCTATTTCTCTTATTCAGATCTCATCATTATTTTTGTTATTTAGTATTTCAAGTAATTAATTTATTCTTGAATGTTCCATCAGTGTTGAAAATTTTGACTTGCTCTAATCTTCTATCTGGCCGCATTTATTATTGTTTGTCCTTAAAATTATCATGCTATGCTACCATTTTATTGACTTATTTTTTGGCACTGACTGTGACTCTTTCTAGTAAAATTCTATACTCTTGATCGTTTGTTTGTTTTGTTGCGCATGTAAAAATAGTCTAAATTTATGTTAAGAAAATAATAATAGTTAGAATATAGACGGTTCATGCATAATCTCACTGTAAATTTGATTTGTGAAAACAACATAAAAGTACTGTGTAGATACTCCAAGTTCTCAGACATCTGGTGGCCTGTAGCAGAAAATACTGTAATTTAAATCAGATGTCGAGTTATGGGATTAGATATTTAATCGGACTTTTGAGTGCAGTTTTGCCCATGTTGCTGTGTATTGTTTATGAAGGTTTCAAGGGGCAAACTGGGTATTTGTCAGGATGAAAATTCTCCCTATATAAGCTATTTTTAGAATTTAAAAGGTTAAGGGTGTATTCAAATTATAATAGGGTTTTTCCAATCTAATTTCATCAATTTTTAATCTCCACAAATCAAGTTTTATAGAATTTTGGTGGTTATCGTAATCAATTTCTTGTACTCTTTCATTGTTAGCAATAAAAAAGCTCTTCTTAAAGTTGATGTACACGAGCACACCGTAAGTGGTGATTTGGTTATTGCTTTCTTTTATTGCTTATTTGGAGTGCGATTTGGTTTTATTTGGATTAGACTGAGATTTGGTATGGAGATATTGATGTTTATTTTTGTACATCTTACAAGATCTCCTGTTTCCGTGGCATTTTGAGTTTGGATTAGAGTGATCTCGAATTCGAA
This sequence comes from Allium cepa, assembly GCA_030765085.1. Taxonomy (NCBI): domain Eukaryota; kingdom Viridiplantae; phylum Streptophyta; class Magnoliopsida; order Asparagales; family Amaryllidaceae; genus Allium; species Allium cepa. Next base: position 569,014,275 of record CM060937.1, on the reverse strand, counting down.
TTTATAATATTTGGTATCAGAGTTTTGGTGTTTGCAGGGTGTTTGTAGAAATGCCTGAATCGGATAATAACTCGGATGGTCTCTCAATGGTTGGCCTAAATAATGTGGCATTGTAAGTACGTGGATCATATACAGTTTTGGGTTCACAATTGGTTATAGACAAGTGAAATTGCGGTAATGATATTGAAAAATGGCAATGGAAGATAAAAGAGATTCTTAGGCGAACTCGTGTGTATCGGATTGTGTTTGACACACATTTGTTGCCCGCGGACATCATGGATGTTGAGAGAGGAAATAGAAGAGTACGCATTCGCTATGCTTCAACTTGTTATGGGTGAGAATGTAATCTTCGAAATTAGTGGTGAGACTACCACCGAGGGTATTTGAGATAAGTTGGAGGAGGGTACTTCGCTAAGGACGCATTGAATACCTTTAATGGTTTGTTAATGAAGATGAAGGCGTTAGACTTATAGATTGAGAAAGAGAAAAGGCGATGATGTTGTTATATTCATCGCCGGACCGTTATACGAGTTTCTCAAATAGCTTGAACTATATTCAGGATAATTTGACTCTTAGTAATGTTATAGCGGGTCTTCATAGTGAGGAGTTGCGGGATCAATTGAAGGAGTTGAGTGATAGTAGTAATGGTGCTAGTAGTAGTCACGTTTGTTTGTGGGGAAGGAAAGAAATGAGAAGAAAGGGAATCGTAAGCGTTCTAGATCAACGAAGCCCGACCAGAGAGGAAAGGCGAAGGAAAGAAACAAGTGTTTTATTTGCAGGAACCCCCATCGTTGGAAGAATGGGTGTCCGGATAAGGATAAGAAGAAGAAAGATGTAGCATCTTCATCGGTGGTGGTGGAGAGTGATGTTGGGGAGGTAGATGAGAATGTATCGATGGCGATAAGATCGGATGTTTCGGATGGCGAATGGATGCTCGATTCGGGTGCGTCTTGTCATATGATGTCGAAAGATTTTTTTATATCGATAAAAAGGGAAATTCAATTTTTATGGATAGTGGTGCTATTTGTACATCAATGAGCATTTGTTTTGTGTACATTCAGATGTTTGATGGAGTAATTTGTACGTTCACTAATGTACGCTATGTTCCGGGTCTTCATAAATATCTTATTTCCTTGAGTGCAATTGGATTCTTTGGAATGTAAAATTACTATAGATAACAATAGCTTGCTGGTTTCAAAGGGTGCACTTGTGGTGATGAAAGGTGCTAGAACTTATGGTTTTATTTGCTTAATTGTGACAGCTCTCGTGGTTTGGATGTGACAAGGCTGTGGCATTTGAGGTTCGGTCATGTCTCGGAGAGAAGTTTGGATATTTTTCGAAAGAGGGAGTTGATCGATGGACAGAGTTTCAGCAAACTTGAGTTGTGTGAGGAATGTGTCATGGAGAAGCAAACTAAATTATCATTCGGTGAAAGAAAGCATGATTCGAGAGATGTTCTTTAGTATGTTCACTCGGATATTTGGAGGCCGGCACCAGTAGTTTCTTTGGGTGGAGCTCATTATTATATTCCTTTTATTGATGAATTTTCTCAAAAAGTATGAGTGTATGTAATGAAGGCCAAGTCGGTGGCATTTGCAAAGTTCAAAGTTTTGAAGGCTCTTGTTGAGAATGAGAGTGGTAAGTCTTTTAAGGTGTTAAGGTCCGACAATGGCGGAAAGTATGTTTTCGGAGAATTCTTTGATTTTTGCAAGCATCAGGTATCCAGAGGCATTTTACTATATCGGGGGAGCCGCTATCTAATGGTGTTATGGAGAGAATGAACCGTACTCTACTTGAGAAAGCTCGATGCTTGAGATTGACATCCAAGGGAAGTGTAGAAAGGGAAGAGCATTGAGTTGAGCTATCTTCGTGTGTTTGGTAGTTCAGTTTATGTGCATGATCCGAGAGATGATAAGCATGAGCCTAGAGTTTTCAAAGGGGTCTTGCTTGGTTATATGGACGTGTCAAAGCTATTGGATTTGGAATCCGAAAAAAAAGAAGGTTGTGAATTCTTGTTATGTTACTTTTGTTGAGTGGACTTTGTTTATGGAGAATGAGAGCTTATTGGATGTTCTGGATTTGGTTCGTGATGAATCAAAGGAAAATGAAGTTCCATTTTTCATCTAAGGAGTAAAGTTGTTGGAGATGCTTGTAAGGAGGAAGTGGTTGATAGTACATCACATAGTCTATATGTATTCTCTAGTAGTGTTGGTGATGTGCACAATTCTAGAGACGAATCGGTTCAAGGTGGAGCCGAAAGGAGTTTGGGTGATAATATTGCTACTCGAGTTGGTTGTCATGTCATAAGACCATCTGAAAGATATGATGACTGGAAATATCTTTGCTTTTGTGAAAATTTGGACTATACTCTTCATGTAGTTCAATATGAGCCGATGGACCTTGATGACGTCATTGATTCGAGTGATAGCTCGAAATGGATATGTGCCATGGAGGAAGAGATCTTTGTTGTAGAATTAAATTTGGATTTGGTTCCACTTCCTAAAGGAAACCTTGCTATTCGGTGTAAATGGATATACAAGGTGAAGGATGATGAGAGGTACAAAGTAAGATTAGTGGCTAAGGAGTTTGCACAACGGAAGGGAAAGTACGACTAGATTTTTGCGCCGGTTATGCGTCATACTTCAATCCGGATATTGCTTGCTATAGTAGTTATTCATGATTTAGAATTGGAGCAACTTGATGTGAAAATCGCCTTCTTACATGGTGACTTGGATAAAGACATCTAAGTGGAGTAACCGGAAGGTTTTGTCGTAGATTGTAAGTCAAATTTAGTTTGCAAGTTGAAAAAATCACCATATGGTTTAAAGCAATACAGGTGATTTGATCAATTTATGTTTGAATGATTTTGATAGAAGCATCGTATGTATTTCAAGAAGTTGTAATATAATTGTTGGGTGTATTAACTCTTGTATGTGGATGGCATGCTCAATGTTTCTAGAGATAAAAATGAAATCAATAAGTTAAAAATGAGTTTAAAATCATCATTTGGTATGAAAGATCTTGGAGAGGAAAAGAAAATCTTGGGCATCGAAATAGAAAGAAATCGAAAGTGTTCTGAATTAAAATCGACACAATAGGAATATATATAAAGAAAGTGCTTTGCCTGTTTAGCATGAACAATGCAAAAGTGTCTAATACACCTTTACCTTTGCATAATGAAGCTTTCGATTAAGGGATAACCTTACTATGAGAATGTCAAGGCTTATATGGCAAGAGTGTCATATGCAATTGTGCTTGGAGTTTAATGTATGTCATGGTGTGTACAAAGCCCGATATTGCAATTGTAGTCGGGATGGTTAGTCGGTACATGGGTTATCTAGGAAAATTGTACTAGAAAGCCATGAATGTTATTTTGAGATATCTTAGAGGTACTTCATTCCATTGTTTTTGGCGGTGGTGATGTGATGAATTGCGAGTTGTTTGGTTATTGTGATTCAAACTACGTCAGTAACAGGAATAGGAGAAAATCAACTTTCAGGCACGTCTTCGCCTACTATCCCTTTCCTTTTGGATTAGTTGCATAGTTTTTGTGTAGTTACCTTGTCGTATGACATACTTATATATATTATTTTGTGGTGACTGATGTATGTATATATTGCGGTTGTAATACCACTTCTGACACTGTATTATATCTGATGTATATGTATGTATCCGACCGTGTTTGCTGTTTTGTGACCTCTATTGTCATTTATATTGTGTTTTGTTCTGAATAGACCCTGTAGCCACCATAGTTTTGTATTAATCATTTATTGGATATGTCGGACCACTTGAGAAAGGAAAAAAATTGAAGCATGAAATCGACGTATTTAATATGTATTTAAGACAAAACTATGGATGGTCGCTCCTAACCAGGCCTATTCTTCGTATTAGCAGACAGTATTACTCAGTAATACTCTTTATTAATGTGAGTCTCGGGATAGGACGTCACAGCTTCTTTTGGTCGTATGATCATAAGTTGAAGATCGAGATTACGAACCTTAGTTGCTTTATCCACCATGGTGGTGGAGTTGATAGCCGCGACGGAGGCGAAAAAGAGAGCGCTATATTTAAGGCGATTGTTATGTGACTTGGATTTTAAAAACAATAGTATCGATGTTCAATGTGATGGCTAAAGTGTTATATATTTTGCAGAGAATTTGGCTTTTAGCTCTTGGATTAAGCACATTGATGTCACGACCCAGAATTCCAACGTTTGAAAATCGACATTTGTACTCCACTTGTACTTAAATGCCGCAGATTCAACCGTTGAAATTCGAATCGCGCCGGAGCTTATAACACCATTAAGTAAAACAACACGGCGGAAGAAAGAAATGAATATCATTGATATACAATATTTGATACAACAATGATACAATATGAATCAATATCAGAGATACAAGATAAAATGCTACAGCGGAATAACAAAATGATATAACAGCGGAAACAAAACTTCAATCAGCAACTGCAACTCCAACCCAATGCTCCAAAGCCAAACTCCAAATCACAAGCTCGAACCACCATCTCGTTTCACCAAGATAAGCAAGTCTGGTCCGAATCTAGAGACTCCAATGTCCAAGCCAATGCCAAAGTGAAAGCTGAAAGCTACTGAATCGATATCTATATCTACTATCTGAAAACCCCAACTCTAGACTGCCCGTGTGGGAAATAGTGGGCACCCAGAGTTTAGGAAAGGAACAATAAACTCCGGGTCAGTCATGGGACTGGTATGAGCAAACAAAAACATTTGGTCTTTAAAACAAACAAAAGAATTTAAATTTGAAATCCGCAATGTTTTTTTTGGAAAATGAAACTACCATAAGGCCTCCCGCCACACACACAATGCAAACACAGAATTGGAGGAGATTTCTCCTTATGATAGTCAAATATGCTTCATACGCGAAAGCCATTTGATATTATTACTATAAGTGCAAAGTGGAAAACCTTTCGAAAGTATAATATAAATCCTAGCCAGCATAGGTACCATGATACTATGCCTACTATAGCTGCCATGTTAAATGGCAGGTTCTACAACTAAAACCGTACAAGGCACGTAATTGAAGAATGGATTTCCAACAAATGGTCAGGCTAAGGAACTTCCTACTGCCACATGGGATCGCCTCTGGCGGGACGTCCCGAGAACTAACGTTACGGTTAGATCTCTGCCAACACAAGGCCGGGTTACCTCTGTAACTAGGTAACTACTACACGAATATGCCATCCCCCGGTCCTTTGGGACCTTTATCCGAGGCGCCTCTAAGCAACAACCACACAGTAAATGAGATTGGAGCAACCACATGAGTAAGTATCTGGGCTCCATACCATAATACCACCCTTTACCAGAAGGGAATGACATACCCTAAAGGGCGCGACCCTCATAACCTTGCCGCATCTTTCCTGTTTCGACCATTTCCGGGGAGTGAGGTCCTGATGCAGTCTCGTCCACAAAGCTACGCTTTGGCACAAAGCCATGCTTTGGGTCAACAGATAACCAAAGCAATGATCACAAAGATAAATGATCAAACAAATAATCATATCATAAATGATCAACCAATGATCATCACACAGCAGCACTCAGCATGCCACATTACCAAATTGGGAATATACCACCGATAAATATCAACTACATAACCTCTGAGCTCGTACGTCTCAGAGAAGGGTGTTAAGCTAAGAGAATAAATTCTCCGCCACCAACAGAAATGTATTTGATAGAGATCGGTTAATATCTCAAAGTGTAATGTCGGACATACAACCATACAAGTCTGTTCCGGGTTCGAACAGAACCGAAGGCACTTCCAAAGAAGCCCTTGCAAATCCGGGTATTCACAATCCCGATCGGACTTCCCATCACTAAGGGAGGACTCTATACCGGAGCAACTCAGTGCAGAGTCAATCGATAGGTCATCCTATCGTTCTCGCAAACACCCGGTCTTCACCACCGGTCTTCAATGCTATCCATAACGACGTATCACATATTCGGAATAGGCTATATGACACAAAGGTCCTCTCCCGGCTAAACCGAATAGTGAGCGCAATATTTTAAATATATATGGATATGGGATCTCAGTTAAGTCACAACTTAAAACTCCAAAACTTTTCTTTCAAATGGTTAAACAAATTACCATTTTAAATCTTTAAACAAAAAGATTTATTTCACAAAGTTTCAACCGGTTTCACAAAGATCTATTCATATATTTCAAAACAATTCCCATTTCAGTTGGATCAACTCAATAAATCTTTAAATTAAAGATTTAATTTATAGCTTTCAAAACACGTTCCAAAGATTTATTAATAACTCGGAAAACCATTTCCCATTTCAAAACTTGAATTCCTTTTAACACACATTGGAAATCCATTTCTTATATGAAAGCTTCTATTATTTGAAAACAACAGTTTTCGTTTCCGAAAATCCAATCTTATACAAGTTGAAAACATGGGTTAAATTTAAATTTCAAAACATCACCTTTAAAATGGTTTAAAAACCCATACAAACCCATTTATAAGTTGAATAACTTTTTAAACCCTAGTCCCTAAATTATAGAATTCAATTTCAAATATTGAATTCAAACTCAAATTTAATTATTTAAATTTCAAACTTAATCAAGCTATTCAAAATAACCTTTTTCCCAAAGCTTCAATTCTAATTCCAAAACTATTTTGGATTCAAACTTTAATTTTAAAAACAATTTCAAAATCTGTGACTTAACCCATTTCCACGTGCAATCCATATTTGTGTGTGTATAGTGTGGTCCAGGGGTTTTACACAATAGTGCAACATCATCAATCATCACAGATTCAATCATTGCGATTCGATGTGGGTTTCGGATAACCAAATGGAATCCGACTCCCTGTCGCATCGAAATTCAAATGTCGTTCTACGGGTCAGGGTTTGCATAACAATATATACATCATAGAAATAACAGCTTAGCACAAAATATCACATAGCATCGCATCACATATCAAATATATCAATCCATCACACAACATCAATAACAATCAAACATCTTTAATTAAGATGAATAGCCCGTGTGGTTAAAATTTTATTACTCACATAATTACCTTCGTTAGTAATTTTTAATCAATGATTAATTTAATTGATTTAGTCTTAACCACCTTTATTAATTAATCACCCTCTTAATTAATCATCTTAATTAATTAATCCTTAGTTGTAATTAATAAAATCTTAATCACTTTTATAAATAGGCCTTAATTCATTAGTCACTTCTAAAATCAACCTTGATATCAACTTATTTACCCTTTTATTAAATAAATCTCAAGACTTAATTAAAATTATCAATTATTTAATTAATCATCCATATTATTAATTAACTAAATAATTAATTATCCAACTTAATTATTCTAATAATTTAATGAACCCAATCATTAAATTTTTATTTATCTTTTAGATAAATATTTCTTGCTTAATTAAGCATTTAAAAACAAATTGTTTTTACTTTAAAACTCCATTGAACTTCATTTTTTTTTTGAGATTTGAGATTTTAAAAATGGATAAAAAAAAATTTTTTTAGCTTAAACAAGGTTTTATAACAATTCAAACTCATTTATTTAAAAACTGAAAATAAAAATTTAATTCCAGATTTAAACTCATTTTAAATTTCTAATTTAATTTTTTTAACTTCCAATTCAATTTCAAAGCACATATATGTTTTTACACTTTTTAAAATCTGATTTGAATTTGAAAATATAAATTATTCCAAATCTCAAACAAACAAATTTGAATTCTTATTCAACTTTAGATTTTTCAAAACTCAGTTTATATTCAACTTGCATTATAAACTTTACATTTAAATTAAGAAACAGGTTTTTGTGTTTTTATTTAAAACCCAAACTAAAATTTAAAAATTCAAATGATTTCAAAATCTAGTTTTTAACTGTTGAATTCATATTGAGTTTTCAGGTCTAAAAACTTATTACAGATTTTTAGTTGCATTTAAACTTTACTTCCATTTTTATCTTCGTATAATTTTTTTTCTTTTTTTAAAAGAAACTGTAACAGGTTCTGTTTTGTAAACCTGTCACCAACATCACCCGAACCAAAACAATTTTGCTTCGAGTCCACAAGCCCAAAACTTCAAGAAAAATTCCAAATTTCCCGAGTCTATCTCAAACCCCAAACTCTGCAAATACCAACTCTCCCCTGACACTCCACTGCACTGTGCATATGCACAGTGACTCCGGCCAACGTAGATCGTCAAAGATGATCGTATCTCATCAGGAAACCACCCAGCTACCCACCACAAACATCAATTCAAGCCGCCATCACCAGAAATCAAAATTGATACCCAATATCAAAAACTGGAAGTGAAACTGAGTCCCCCCCTTCCAAACCTGTCAACAGCCTATAATCTCTTCTCCAACCATCATCATCACTGCTACTCCGGCTAATGACCCATCTACACCCCCTCTGCAACCTCCCAAATCCCACTCCAACTCGATGCAGCAGAGAGCATGGGAAGAACAAAGAACTGCAACACTTAAACAAGGGTTTTGAAACCTGGAAACCCCAAACTTCCATTTTCTTGTTAACCCAGAAAACCCACTTAATCCCAAATTATAAAATATGATTTTAGTTCAAAAATCAAGTTAAAGTTTATGAATTCAAGTTATAACCCTGAATTTATAAATTTTCAAAGTTTGGATTCTTGACACATTTTTTTTTTCAACTGTCATCATCATTTTTTTCTTTTTTTTTCTGAATATTTCCAGATACCTAAATACCCTTAGCTTAAGTAAAGTTTTAATCTAACTTTAAGATGAAAAACAACTCGGTTTAATTTACAACTTAAGTTTAAAACATAAATTAATCAAGGGTTTGGAGTTTTTAAATTTGAATAGGAACCTGGAAACAGTGGCAATGGACAGAGGCACTCAGGGAGACAACACATGCAGCCATATTTTTTTTTTTTTTTTGAGTTTTAGAAATGAAGTTACTCAACTTTTTACATGCAACCATAACACAACTAAATTCTCTGAAGTATCATCAATTGTAACAGGTTCTATTGCATGTTCAAACTTCCAGGTAGTTTAGAAAACAAATCATACTCAAGTACACTAGCACATCAATAACATCTCCAGAACAAAGTTTAAGCAAGCACAACATCATTCTCACAAGCATCAAAACATAAAACAGAGGTGAAAGTGTTTGCTCACCTGGTAGCATAAATATAGGAATGAATCAGAGGTTTGTTTACTGGGTTAAAGGCAGAGATGATAAACATGTATGCATACAGTCAAGTATATACATAGAGACATGAAATGCACTTTCACACAATCATTCAAGCATAACTTGTATCATATTTCAAAGACAAACCAAAACACTAAGACATAAACAAGGTTAAGGAGTTTTGCTCACAACAACAAGAACAGATTCAAAGTAGAAGGTTTGCTCACCTGTTATGGACTTTGCAGTTCTTGAAAACTGGAACATGCCTCAGGTTGTTTTGTTGAATTTTAGATCTGAAGCTTGAATTCTCATTTGCTTAATCTTGCTCTTGAATCAGGTATGAATCTTGATTTGAATGCAATTTTGTTTTTGTTCCCAGACTTTGCTTTTCAGTTTTAAACATCACCTTGCATTTTTTTTTTCTTCCACTGTTTTAAATTCATACTTTAATACTCATTAGAAATTTGAATTCAAAAATTTCTTTTAAGAAAAAATTTACTTATCTTAATTTAATCCCAGAGGAAACTGCCCTGCTCCATCTTCTATTTGTTTTGTTAAATTTTGATTTGCAAAAGTGATTCCAGGCTTTTAAGTTTTCCTTTAGCTTAGTCTAGTCTGTACTTGCTTCCTTGATTTCCATTTTCAGTTTAAACTTGATTTCCCAAAGAAACTTGCATTTATCTCCTGGCCAAAAACTGAAGCATCCACTTTTCTTTGTTGCTTTCAATCTATCTTGATTTCCAGACTGCAAATAGTTGCTTCTGGGATGATCCTTGCTGTTTGATTTTTTTTTATATTGCCAGGTTTGATTGTTTTGAATCTTTTTATGTTTGAGAAGGTAGTTGATCTTGCATGTTGAATTTGTTGCTTGACCTCAGGTTTGCTTTGAATTCTAACATTGATTGAAGTTTTGGTTTGAGATGAAGTAATTTAGTTTTCAGGCTTTTGGTTTCTTTTTGTTTCAGGTCTGGTTTGAAATTTGTTTCATTCCTTTGTATATTATTTTATTTTTTTAAGTTTTAAAAGAAAATGAATTTAAATGCCACTTGTATCAATTAGTGTTAACACTTGTCAAAACTTTTGTTTATTTATCTACACTTGTTTTAAAACAACTTAATATACATACACTTGTCTTTTACTAAGGAATTAGTATTTATTAAATGTTAATTAGTATTTAATTAGATGTTAATTATAAAATAAATGTGAGCTTGTATTTAACCAATTAGTTAATATATATACTTATTTGCATATGGAAAATTTTGAAATGAATACATTAGATTTATAAAATAAAAGTTTATACAAATATTATAAAAATCCAAAACAAACTAAAAATATTCATACATTTACAAATTTTTTTTTTTACATTTTCAAATATATGTTTAAATCCCTTAACTTAATTTGATTTATAAATTTAGTTTTAAATGTTAAAATTTTAGTTCAAAATTTATTTTAATTTTATACATTTTGTTTTGGTCCTTAATTTTGATTCTAATTTATAAACATACTTATCAATTTTATATTCACAATAAAACTTTCAAAGCTTTTAAATTCCAAATTCAATTAAAAATGCATATTATTATTTATTCTGTAAATCTTCAAATTGATTCAACTTTTAAATCTAAAAATTTAAAATTTACTACCAAAATTCCATAATTTAATTCCAAAAATTAAATAGTTTGTCAAATTATCTTGTTCAAAATTCAGGAATGTTACAGACTTCCCTCCTTAAGAAAATTTCGTCCTCGAAATTTGAAAGTAGGAAACGACAAAGAATGGATACAAAAAGATAGAGATACAGTTTGCAAATCAAACTGGGTATTTATTCTGCATTTGGCTTACCAAATCAGAATATCAATAATGGATACAAGAACGAATCATGATACTCGAGTCACCAGATCTACGAATACACAGGGGTATTGATTAGTTCCAATGATAACTAACCACTCGTAGAATTTATCTGGACCCAACTGATATATGGATACTATTCTAACATTTTTAGTTTAAACAGCCAAAATATACTTAACAACCATAGCAACCAAAGCAAACAATTCATCCAAACAAACAATTCTGACCCATCTGGAGTTTATGTCCCATGCAAAGATATCAAAGCTTCTTCCTGGAGCTTCCAGGAATCATCAAAGAATTGAGAAGACGAATCGAAGGAAATTGGTAGAGAAAGTTGTTTCCGCTATTGCAGGACATCGACCATTTATAGTCATATTCCCTTGTCCCCAATCTCGTCCTCTTCTCGCACTCATACTTACTATCGGTGAATAGTAAGAGAATTTACTGAGGCATTCGAACGAATATCTTAAGGATATACTCATTCTAGGGTTTACTTCACCCTATCTCTAATGAGTTACTTAATGTGTTATACTCCTGAGCTAAAGTTTCAACCTTCAGCTCTGATACCAAATTGTCACGACCCAGAATTCCAACGTTTGAAAATCGACATTTGTACTCCACTTGTACTTAAATGCCGCAGATTCAACCGTTGAAATTCGAATCGCGCCGGAGCTTATAACACCATTAAGTAAAACAACACGGCGGAAGAAAGAAATGAATATCATTGATATACAATATTTGATACAACAATGATACAATATGAATCAATATCAGAGATACAAGATAAAATGCTACAGCGGAATAACAAAATGATATAACAGCGGAAACAAAACTTCAATCAGCAACTGCAACTCCAACCCAATGCTCCAAAGCCAAACTCCAAATCACAAGCTCGAACCACCATCTCGTTTCACCAAGATAAGCAAGTCTGGTCCGAATCTAGAGACTCTAATGTCCAAGCCAATGCCAAAGTGAAAGCTGAAAGCTACTGAATCGATATCTATATCTACTATCTGAAAACCCCAACTCTAGACTGCCCGTGTGGGAAATAGTGGGCACCCAGAGTTTAGGAAAGGAACAATAAACTCCGGGTCAGTCATGGGACTGGTATGAGCAAACAAAAACATTTGGTCTTTAAAACAAACAAAAGAATTTAAATTTGAAATCCGCAATGTTTTTTTTGGAAAATGAAACTACCATAAGGCCTCCCGCCACACACACAATGCAAACACAGAATTGGAGGAGATTTCTCCTTATGATAGTCAAATATGCTTCATACGCGAAAGCCATTTGATATTATTACTATAAGTGCAAAGTGGAAAACCTTTCGAAAGTATAATATAAATCCTAGCCAGCATAGGTACCATGATACTATGCCTACTATAGCTGCCATGTTAAATGGCAGGTTCTACAACTAAAACCGTACAAGGCACGTAATTGAAGAATGGATTTCCAACAAATGGTCAGGCTAAGGAACTTCCTACTGCCACATGGGATCGCCTCTGGCGGGACGTCCCGAGAACTAACGTTACGGTTAGATCTCTGCCAACACAAGGCCGGGTTACCTCTGTAACTAGGTAACTACTACACGAATATGCCATCCCCCGGTCCTTTGGGACCTTTATCCGAGGCGCCTCTAAGCAACAACCACACAGTAAATGAGATTGGAGCAACCACATGAGTAAGTATCTGGGCTCCATACCATAATACCACCCTTTACCAGAAGGGAATGACATACCCTAAAGGGCGCGACCCTCATAACCTTGCCGCATCTTTCCTGTTTCGACCATTTCCGGGGAGTGAGGTCCTGATGCAGTCTCGTCCACAAAGCTACGCTTTGGCACAAAGCCATGCTTTGGGTCAACAGATAACCAAAGCAATGATCACAAAGATAAATGATCAAACAAATAATCATATCATAAATGATCAACCAATGATCATCACACAGCAGCACTCAGCATGCCACGTTACCAAATTGGGAATATACCACCGATAAATATCAACTACATAACCTCTGAGCTCGTACGTCTCAGAGAAGGGTGTTAAGCTAAGAGAATAAATTCTCCGCCACCAACAGAAATGTATTTGATAGAGATCGGTTAATATCTCAAAGTGTAATGTCGGACATACAACCATACAAGTCTGTTCCGGGTTCGAACAGAACCGAAGGCACTTCCAAAGAAGCCCTTGCAAATCCGGGTATTCACAATCCCGATCGGACTTCCCATCACTAAGGGAGGACTCTATACCGGAGCAACTCAGTGCAGAGTCAATCGATAGGTCATCCTATCGTTCTCGCAAACACCCGGTCTTCCCCACCGGTCTTCAATGCTATCCATAACGACGTATCACATATTCGGAATGGGCTATATGACACAAAGGTCCTCTCCCGGCTAAACCGAATAGTGAGCGCAATATTTTAAATATATATGGATATGGGATCTCAGTTAAGTCACAACTTAAAACTCCAAAACTTTTCTTTCAAATGGTTAAACAAATTACCATTTTAAATCTTTAAACAAAAAGATTTATTTCACAAAGTTTCAACCGGTTTCACAAAGATCTATTCATATATTTCAAAACAATTCCCATTTCAGTTGGATTAACTCAATAAATCTTTAAATTAAAGATTTAATTTATAGCTTTCAAAACACGTTCCAAAGATTTATTAATAACTCGGAAAACCATTTCCCATTTCAAAACTTGAATTCCTTTTAACACACATTGGAAATCCATTTCTTATATGAAAGCTTCTATTATTTGAAAACAACAGTTTTCGTTTCCGAAAATCCAATCTTATACAAGTTGAAAACATGGGTTAAATTTAAATTTCAAAACATCACCTTTAAAATGGTTTAAAAACCCATACAAACCCATTTATAAGTTGAATAACTTTTTAAACCCTAGTCCCTAAATTATAGAATTCAATTTCAAATATTGAATTCAAACTCAAATTTAATTATTTAAATTTCAAACTTAATCAAGCTATTCAAAATAACCTTTTTCCCAAAGCTTCAATTCTAATTCCAAAACTATTTTGGATTCAAACTTTAATTTTAAAAACAATTTCAAAATCTGTGACTTAACCCATTTCCACGTGCAATCCATATTTGTGTGTGTATAGTGTGGTCCAGGGGTTTTACACAATAGTGCAACATCATCAATCATCACAGATTCAATCATTGCGATTCGATGTGGGTTTCGGATAACCAAATGGAATCCGACTCCCTGTCGCATCGAAATTCAAATGTCGTTCTACGGGTCAGGGTTTGCATAACAATATATACATCATAGAAATAACAGCTTAGCACAAAACATCACATAGCATCGCATCACATATCAAATATATCAATCCATCACACAACATCAATAACAATCAAACATCTTTAATTAAGATGAATAGCCCGTGTGGTTAAAATTTTATTACTCACATAATTACCTTCGTTAGTAATTTTTAATCAATGATTAATTTAATTGATTTAGTCTTAACCACCTTTATTAATTAATCACCCTCTTAATTAATCATCTTAATTAATTAATCCTTAGTTGTAATTAATAAAATCTTAATCACTTTTATAAATAGGCCTTAATTCATTAGTCACTTCTAAAATCAACCTTGATATCAACTTATTTACCCTTTTATTAAATAAATCTCAAGACTTAATTAAAATTATCAATTATTTAATTAATCATCCATATTATTAATTAACTAAATAATTAATTATCCAACTTAATTATTCTAATAATTTAATGAACCCAATCATTAAATTTTTATTTATCTTTTAGATAAATATTTCTTGCTTAATTAAGCATTTAAAAACAAATTGTTTTTACTTTAAAACTCCATTGAACTTCATTTTTTTTTTGAGATTTGAGATTTTAAAAATGGATAAAAAAATTTTTTTTTAGCTTAAACAAGGTTTTATAACAATTCAAACTCATTTATTTAAAAACTGAAAATAAAAATTTAATTCCAGATTTAAACTCATTTTAAATTTCTAATTTAATTTTTTTAACTTCCAATTCAATTTCAAAGCACATATATGTTTTTACACTTTTTAAAATCTGATTTGAATTTGAAAATATAAATTATTCCAAATCTCAGACAAACAAATTTGAATTCTTATTCAACTTTAGATTTTTCAAAACTCAGTTTATATTCAACTTGCATTATAAACTTTACATTTAAATTAAGAAACAGGTTTTTGTGTTTTTATTTAAAACCCAAACTAAAATTTAAAAATTCAAATGATTTCAAAATCTAGTTTTTAACTGTTGAATTCATATTGAGTTTTCAGGTCTAAAAACTTATTACAGATTTTTAGTTGCATTTAAACTTTACTTCCATTTTTATCTTCGTATAATTTTTTTTCTTTTTTTAAAAGAAACTGTAACAGGTTCTGTTTTGTAAACCTGTCACCAACATCACCCGAACCAAAACAATTTTGCTTCGAGTCCACAAGCCCAAAACTTCAAGAAAAATTCCAAATTTCCCGAGTCTATCTCAAACCCCAAACTCTGCAAATACCAACTCTCCCCTGACACTCCACTGCACTGTGCATATGCACAGTGACTCCGGCCAACGTAGATCGTCAAAGATGATCGTATCTCATCAGGAAACCACCCAGCTACCCACCACAAACATCAATTCAAGCCGCCATCACCAGAAATCAAAATTGATACCCAATATCAAAAACTGGAAGTGAAACTGAGTCCCCCCCTTCCAAACCTGTCAACAGCCTATAATCTCTTCTCCAACCATCATCATCACTGCTACTCCGGCTAATGACCCATCTACACCCCCTCTGCAACCTCCCAAATCCCACTCCAACTCGATGCAGCAGAGAGCATGGGAAGAACAAAGAACTGCAACACTTAAACAAGGGTTTTGAAACCTGGAAACCCCAAACTTCCATTTTCTTGTTAACCCAGAAAACCCACTTAATCCCAAATTATAAAATATGATTTTAGTTCAAAAATCAAGTTAAAGTTTATGAATTCAAGTTATAACCCTGAATTTATAAATTTTCAAAGTTTGGATTCTTGACACATTTTTTTTTTCAACTGTCATCATCATTTTTTTTCTTTTTTTTTCTGAATATTTCCAGATACCTAAATACCCTTAGCTTAAGTAAAGTTTTAATCTAACTTTAAGATGAAAAACAACTCAGTTTAATTTACAACTTAAGTTTAAAACATAAATTAATCAAGGGTTTGGAGTTTTTAAATTTGAATAGGAACCTGGAAACAGTGGCAATGGACAGAGGCACTCAGGGAGACAACACATGCAGCCATATATTTTTTTTTTTGAGTTTTAGAAATGAAGTTACTCAACTTTTTACATGCAACCATAACACAACTAAATTCTCTGAAGTATCATCAATTGTAACAGGTTCTATTGCATGTTCAAACTTCCAGGTAGTTTAGAAAACAAATCATACTCAAGTACACTAGCACATCAATAACATCTCCAGAACAAAGTTTAAGCAAGCACAACATCATTCTCACAAGCATCAAAACATAAAACAGAGGTGAAAGTGTTTGCTCACCTGGTAGCATAAATATAGGAATGAATCAGAGGTTTGTTTACTGGGTTAAAGGCAGAGATGATAAACATGTATGCATACAGTCAAGTATATACATAGAGACATGAAATGCACTTTCACACAATCATTCAAGCATAACTTGTATCATATTTCAAAGACAAACCAAAACACTAAGACATAAACAAGGTTAAGGAGTTTTGCTCACAACAACAAGAACAGATTCAAAGTAGAAGGTTTGCTCACCTGTTATGGACTTTGCAGTTCTTGAAAACTGGAACATGCCTCAGGTTGTTTTGTTGAATTTTAGATCTGAAGCTTGAATTCTCATTTGCTTAATCTTGCTCTTGAATCAGGTATGAATCTTGATTTGAATGCAATTTTGTTTTTGTTCCCAGACTTTGCTTTTCAGTTTTAAACATCACCTTGCATTTTTTTTTTCTTCCACTGTTTTAAATTCATACTTTAATACTCATTAAAAATTTGAATTCAAAAATTTCTTTTAAGAAAAAAATTACTTATCTTAATTTAATCCCAGAGGAAACTGCCCTGCTCCATCTTCTATTTGTTTTGTTAAATTTTGATTTGCAAAAGTGATTCCAGGCTTTTAAGTTTTCCTTTAGCTTAGTGTAGTCTGTACTTGCTTCCTTGATTTCCATTTTCAGTTTAAACTTGATTTCCCAAAGAAACTTGCATTTATCTCCTGGCCAAAAACTGAAGCATCCACTTTTCTTTGTTGCTTTCAATCTATCTTGATTTCCAGACTGCAAATAGTTGCTTCTGGGATGATCCTTGCTGTTTGATTTTTTTTTATATTGCCAGGTTTGATTGTTTTGAATCTTTTTATGTTTGAGAAGGTAGTTGATCTTGCATGTTGAATTTGTTGCTTGACCTCAGGTTTGCTTTGAATTCTAACATTGATTGAAGTTTTGGTTTGAGATGAAGTAATTTAGTTTTCAGGCTTTTGGTTTCTTTTTGTTTCAGGTCTGGTTTGAAATTTGTTTCATTCCTTTGTATATTATTTTATTTTTTTAAGTTTTAAAAGAAAATGAATTTAAATGCCACTTGTATCAATTAGTGTTAACACTTGTCAAAACTTTTGTTTATTTATCTACACTTGTTTTAAAACAACTTAATATACATACACTTGTCTTTTACTAAGGAATTAGTATTTATTAAATGTTAATTAGTATTTAATTAGATGTTAATTATAAAATAAATGTGAGCTTGTATTTAACCAATTAGTTAATATATATACTTATTTGCATATGGAAAATTGTGAAATGAATACATTAGATTTATAAAATAAAAGTTTATACAAATATTATAAAAATCCAAAACAAACTAAAAATATTCATACATTTACAATTTTTTTTTTTACATTTTCAAATATATGTTTAAATCCCTTAACTTAATTTGATTTATAAATTTAGTTTTAAATGTTAAAATTTTAGTTCAAAATTTATTTTAATTTTATACATTTTGTTTTGGTCCTTAATTTTGATTCTAATTTATAAACATACTTATCAATTTTATATTCACAATAAAACTTTCAAAGCTTTTAAATTCCAAATTCAATTAAAAATGCATATTATTATTTATTCTGTAAATCTTCAAATTGATTCAACTTTTAAATCTAAAAATTTAAAATTTACTACCAAAATTCCATAATTTAATTCCAAAAATTAAATAGTTTGTCAAATTATCTTGTTCAAAATTCAGGAATGTTACAATTGAGGTGGGTGAGTCTTTCTTGCTAGGTGCCACGGGTTGACACGGTTGAAGGAGTAGTTGGTTTATTGATGATGAAGAGTATCAGTGAGAGATTGTGATTCTATCTTCTTGGTAAGTACATGTTTGCACTTCTAAATATTTTTATATTTTGGTATGATGGTTTTGGATTTGGATACTTTTAGCACTTTGTTAGCAGACGGTGGCCTTGTCGTAGCTCGTTGGCAGAGTGTAATGGGTGATGGCTTTGTTGGAGCTCATCGGGATAGTATTCAAGCGTCTTTGGCAGAAGGTAGAGGTGGTGATGGTTTGATACCATTTTTTGGGTGTATGAAGATGGATATATTATCGAGGTGGGATGTTGAATTTATGCGACACTATATGGAGAGTTGAAGAGGTTGGAAATGGCTTGATAATGGTGAAGACAGTTAGTCAACCGGAGCTCGAAAGCTTGTGATATCACATTTTGAAGCAAGAGGGTTCTATGTTGTTCACATCCTATCAGTTCATATGTCTGAGCTGGTGTTCTCATACATCTGAGTAGCAGGTCAGACGTCTGAGAAGACCACTCAGACGTGTGAATTGGGTATTTTATGGACCAAAGAGCAAATGATGTATTTTTCGACACTTTCAAACATCTGAGCAAGGGACTCAAACGTCTGGTTGCCTGTAGCAAAAAATAATGATTATTGAGGTCGGACGTCTAAATTATGGAATCGGACGTTTGATCGAATTTTGAGGGCAGTTTTGCCCATGCTACTCTATATTTTTTGTGAAGGCTTCAAGAGGTAAACTGGGAATTTGCCAGGACAACAATTCTACCTATATAAGCTATTTTCAATGTTCAAAGGATTAAGGATTTATGCAAATTGTAATAGGGTTCTATCAATCTAATTTCTTCACTTATTATTCTCCACAAAACAACTTCTATAGAATTTTGATGATCATTATAATCGATCTCTTGTATTCTTTCATTGTTAGTAATAAAAATGCTCTCCTCAAAGCGGATGTAGAGCAACGTTGTGTTAGTGGAACCATTATAAATCCTATACATGATTTACTTTCGTTATTGCTTGCTTTTATTACTGTTTGGATTGTGATTTGGTTTTATTTGGATTGGACTGAGATTTGATGTCGAGATATTGATTGGTTGTTTTTGCACATCTTACAATTCTCTTGTTTCTGCTGCTTTTGGAGTTTGGATTATAGTAATGTCGAATTCGAATTTCATAACAATACTTACGATGTGTATAATGAATACCTATAATCTATATGTGCAATGTAAATATTGTTATATTTCTTTGTGTAGGTCATTGAATCTGATGGTAAACAAAGTGAGCAAAAACCTGGATGAGCCCATTTACATGACAATTGCATGCTTGCCGATTCAAAATTCAAGGAATGGAATGAAATGCTTGTAAGCATTTGTTCATAATGGTTTTCATTATCTTTTATTCTGCTACTTGCATTATTAACACTATAGAATATCTGAACAAATGGAATGCATTTATCTAACTGCTATGGTTTTTGGGATTCTGATGCTGGAAGTGATGATGAAGCGGTGCATATGGAGAGCTCTTCAAACGATGAATGAATCAGCATGAAACATTGGAGGTAAATTCTCAGTTGAACGATGAACTGATTTTATAATGCAACTAGCATAGATCAAAGTGAAATCAAATTTATTTCAGAGCTTTTCACTCCATGAATTGATTTATTGTCAGTTTACTTGTTTGGTAGGAAATTTATTTCAAGCATAGGTAATCCTATTAAAACCCCAAAATTATTTTATAATTTTCGTTTTTATTCATATGTTGCTATATTATATATCTCCCTGTTCTTTCCCATTACATCCCATTATACCTTTCCCTTATATATTAACTTCACAAACATCATTAGAATCGCTTTGCAAACCCATTCAAGTTAGCATATGAAAATAGTTCTGTTTTGCCTAAAAAGTCACTTTTACACACTCCACAAACTTTTGTAGTAGAGTTCTTTGGGTTCGAATAAAGCCAAAACTTTACCCATTACTTTTGTAGTATTGTGTGCAAAATATGTATTGAACACCATTTTCCTCGTAGACCTTCATTTCAGTTGTCATCATTTAAAATTGGAAATTTATGACAATTACATCTCTAACATTAAATAGTACTTTAAGCTAGTTTCCCTTTTATTTGGTATTTTTTTTCTTCAATTTGGCCTTGTTTTGAAAACTATTATCACAAGTAGCCTAGTTTTAGAACTACTTTCGTTTGTAGCCCTGTTTTGGCCAACACAGCGTTGAACTGACCAAAACATACTGGCACCTTCCAAAAGGCGCCAGTGTATTTTTCTTTGTTGGTTTCCTGTTGGCGAATTTTGAAAAGTAGCCAACTGGACTTTTCAAAAGTCGCCAACAAATTTTTAAGTGGATAGCATGTTGGCGACTTTTCAAAAGTTGGCAACTTTTCAAAAGTCGCCCATATGGGGCTCTATTACAAAATAGAACCCCCTCTTCCCCTCTCATCATTTCCTCTTTCTTCAACTTCTACACAAAACCCAAACCCTTTAATTTTTACACTTTTTCCACCAAACTTTAAATATCAACCAAATTTAGTAATTTTTTTAGCAAATTGGAAGATGGCAAGCTCTTCATCGCGGGATGATCCTGTAGGCATGGTTATTAAAAAAAATTCTAACTTTACGTTTTCAAAAAATGGGCAAAGTATAGTTTTTAAGATTTATAAATAATCATTGATGTAGAGATAACTAAAGTTAGGTGGAATCATTGTTACATTGTCGAAATACAATGCCTAAATTCATAGCTTTGAATTTGGAAAATAAATGTGAATATCTAATTCTTGTACATGTGTAGATTACTTGAATCTCCTGGATCAATTGATGGTTCTGTATTATACTTGCAAGAACGTCATCGAACGAATAATCCTGAATTCGTCGCGACAAAATTCTTAGTTTTGAAATCTAAATATTGATTGATATTGTCTGTTATATGTTGATACCATTTTGTGATATTTTGACAGTGCAATACTACAGACGGGACCATAGACCATTCGTCTAAATTAAAGAGAGTAACATCCGCTCATCCAGGCGTTCTACAGTTGATAAACCATAGGCCATTCATCTAAATTGAAGAGAGTAACATCGGCATAACTCTTTTGCCTCGAATGCGCTCCCCTCATCGTGGCACAAATCAACTCTACCTTCTTAGTAGCTTCTTCTACCAAATCAGGTCCTAACACAAGTCTATCGCTCATGTCCATCCAACATACCGACGACTTACACATCACATACAACGCCATAAACGGTGCTATCTCGATACTCGACCAATAACTATTATTATATGAAAACTCTACCAGATGCAAATAATCTTCCCAAGATACTCCGAAATCCAAGATGCATGCTCTCAACAAATCCTTGAATACACCGTTCACCCTATCGGTTTGTAGATGCTTAGCGTGCTCAAGTTCAACCCATTACCTAGTGCACTCTACAGACTTCTTCAGAACTCGCTAGTAAACATTGGGTCACTATTGCTAAGATTCTACTCGGTATCCTATGTAGTCTCACCACATTCTTCGTATATAGCTTTGATAATCTAACTGTCGTCCTCGTCGACATTACCAGAATAAAATAGGCCCTCATATTCAATCTAGCAACTATCACCCAAATGCTATCATTTTCTATCCTCGACCTCGGCATCCCATAAACAAAATCCATATACAATGAATCCCACTACTAGTTCGGTACTTCCAAAGGTGGAAGTAAACCGCTAGCCTTTTAGTGATTAGCTTTCGTTTGCTGATAGGTGAAACACTTCTTCACACGTTTTCCTCTACTGTCTTCATACTTCCCTAAAAGAAGACTCTCTTCATATCATGATACATCTTCGTACCTACGGGTTAGTAATAAAATTCGATCGATGACTTTCATCCAAGAATTGCTTTCAAAGTTCTCCTGCATCCAAAATGCACAATCCCCTTTCTTTATAAGCTATCCTTTCGAGTCAATCTAAAATCCTTTCAAATCCACAGCATCCGCCCTATCTCTAATTGCCTCATCCTTTCTGCAATTAGCATGGTCCTCTCTCTCCATTGCGGCAATCCTATCCATAAGTGATGGACGTACCCTCAAACTTGCTAACCCGCCCGGATTCTTACTCGATCAAGTACTCCGCCTATAATGCACTCCGTAAGAGGCTAACATTTCTAATGTTTTCCATTATTCAATCATGGACAACACTTCATTCTAATGCTTCCCACGTAAAGCCTCAGTAATCTTATTCCTTTTTCCTAATGCATATCCTAAAATCATGTGTCATCTAGAATTCCAACCATCTCTATTGCTTCATGCTCAACTCCATCTAATATAATAAATACTTAAGGAATCTGTGATCCGTATACAACTCAAACCATTCTCCTAACAAGCAATTCCTCCAAATTTTCAGTACGAACACCACTGTTACCAACCAAGTCATGAGTCATAAATCTAACTTCATGTAGTCTCAGCTGCCTTAATGTATAAGCTATTACTCGCCCTCTTTGCATCAGCATTGGGCTTATTCCTGTTTTACATGCATTGATATACACTGCCAGATCCTAATTCCCTTCAAGCAAGATCAAGACAAGGGCATTCATTAGTAACCTCTTTAACTCTTAGAATGATCCTTCACACTTCTCAGTCTATACGAACATCTCATTCTTCCTGGTCAACTTAGTCAAGGGTGTTGCTATACACGAGAAATCCCTAACGAAACTACAGTAATAGCCAGCCAATCTAAAGAAACTTCTCATCTCTGTATCCGTCTCTAGCCTCTTCTAAACATTAGTAATTTCTATCTTTGATGGATCTACTGCAAATCCATTCTCTATAACAACATGCGCAAGAAACTCCACTTCCTATTTCCAAATGGCACTTCGAAAACGTTGCCTTCAACTTGTGTTGTCTCAACGTCTCTAACACCAATCTCAGATGGACTTCATGGTCTCACTCATTCTTAGAGTGTACCATAATATCATTGATGAAGACCAACGTAAATCTATCGAACTGATCATAAAAGAGTCTGTTCATAAGATCAACAAAGGACATAGGGGCGTTGGTTAGTTCAAACGGCATCACCAATTGCTTGTATGTACGGTACCTCATTCAAAGCATCAATGGAATACTATTTTTCGCTACTCTCAATTGATGGAAGCCTATTGCCAAGTCTAGTTGTAAGAACAACCAATCTCCACTCAACTAATCAAACAAGTCATCTATCTTGGGCAAAGGATAATGATTCTTCATCGTTTGCTTATTCAACTTTCTTTAATCAATACACATATGTAAAGATCCATCCTATTTCTTCACGAATACCATGAACGCTCCGGACGACGAACTACTTGACCTAATGATACTTTTACCCTCGAGTACCACTAATTGCTTCTTCAATTCTTTCATCTCCTTGGGTGGCATTTTAATAGTGGTTTGATAATAGGTTGTGGACCTAGCATCAAATTTAGTTAGTAATTGATTGACTTTCTTGGTTATAATCTTGTTATAGGTTCGAAAACATATGCAAATTCTTGGACTGCACATATTCTACCAATTCCATCATTTGGATCTTCCATAGCATATACAATCAAGTGCAACTTCCCCTTCACAATGTCCAAAGTTATTAAAATTCTTTCGCCTCCCTTTGAATTCCATACGCAGTAATCCTATCCACACAATGAATCCTTGCATCATAACGCACTAACTAGTCCATATCCAAAATCACCTCGTACCGTATGAAGTCAAACACACATAGGTTGCAAACAATAAATGTCCATACAAGTCAAAATCTAGGTCAGTGCACTGTAATTCGATAGTGGCATACCCATTGATCAGATCAATCAGTCACACTCAAGAACGTTAACAAATAGGCAGTGTCTAATTCAAACCTATCAACCCAATTTCTCAAAATGAAAGAGTGAGTAGAACCATTATCAAATAAAGCTCTAACCGATATAATGGAAATCAAAATCGTACCTCCAATCACATCCTTTCCTTTCTCCTTCGCAGCCGATCTAGACGAAGGTCCTTCCAAAGCACAAATCTTTGCCCGCTTAGCTTTCGAGTAATCCCTCTCCTTATGACCTTGCCAATTACAGATAAAGTAGTTAGCATGTCCATGTTCTCCGACTGGATACACTTAGGGAATAGTGCCCCTTGTGGTCGTAGTTCAAATAAGTGACATCAGATATATTCGGCTTCTAAGTCCTTCTTCCATAAGTCCTTCCTCCCTTTTGATTCTTCCCTCCCTTCTGATACAGATTGAATCTTTTCATCTGCCCATCCTTGCGGTCTAACATCATCTTTCTTCTTTTCCTGGAACAAGCAGTCATGACTCCTCACCATATCCATATCAGATGCATCCAACAAATGAGCCATCGCCTTATTATTTAGCCCCTTCCTCAAACATTTTATGAACTTCTCATTGTTTCTTAGTGGATTGTTGATATTCTCCCTTCCATACTTTGAAAATGTATTAAAGCCCTGAATGTGCTCTACCAAAGTCATCTCCTCCTACTTCAAGTCAACGAACTACTTACCCAAAGCACTTTTATGAGATTTGAGGATAAATTGAGCCTTGAATCGCTCCTTAAACTACTCCTTTTCTCTATAAATATACTTACCTGTAGAACGAAAATGGGAATTTTTCACATTTCAAAAATAAAAATAAAAAATCATTTACCCACTATAAGTCATGATTCTTGATTCGTTAGCTTTGTATGCTTGAAAGCTACATCTCTGTGTGCTCAAAATCTCGTGCATCGTCATTTGGTGGGTAGCTGATTTCGGGCAATGGAGCTAGTGTTTGTTTTAGTTGGTGTTTTAGGCATTGTTAGGCTAACTAATGTATGGATTCGGGTTAGTCGAAGGTTTGTGCATCGTCGGCTGTGTTTTGATGTTGGGCGATTCGTGTATGGGGATCGTGACGGTAGCAGCGATGAGGGCAATAGAAGCACGTTGTGTTTTGATAGGGGATGGGAGGTGTGGGTTTTAAGGTTTAGGGTAGTCAATTTTGTGTAGAGTGATGCGTTGGCGAAGACGGACAAGAGAATCATCGAGTATTTCTTCGTATCACTACAATTGTGCACGGCCATAATCGGGTTGCTAGGTTTCACTATGCACCTTTGATAAGAAGGAAGAAGAAAATTATTAATTTGGGTTAAGTAAAGTAATTAGTCTTATTTAATTAATTAACTAAATTAAAATCTTATAAATCAAATAACTTTTGCATACGAGGTCGAATTCGAACGTCATTTTTTGTGTTGGACTCATAGTGACGATGGCTACATAATGGAGTTGGTTTGGTTGGATTTGAAGCTTGTTAGAATTTATGCTAAAATCGAACGATCGTTCGGTTTTAGTCTAAATCAGAAAGCTTCGATGGAAATTGGAATCAATGTGAGTTTAAATCACATTCAATTTTACTATATCATATCTGTGGTGTTATAAGTTATTGATGATTGCTTGGATGTTAGTTAAATTGTTTGATTGATTGTTTGGTTGAATTTCCATTTGGGAAATGGATGACATATTAATTTGATTGTTACGAACCCATATGATTATATATATTATCCGCAACCATTGTTTTGTATGAAAAATTAATATAGAGACCTTAAGGGGCTGCTCACCAATAATTATTTATTTACATCCTTATGCTATTATATTGATGTTTAATTGAAATACATATTGATATTCCGTTTAAATTATTTAAATGTCGCTGTAGCGATTTTCGCTATACCATCGTTTATCGACTTTCATCCCCATAACCTTGTCGTATGTTTTGAACTCGAGCTTGTGTTTTCACTAAAGAGGATTTCAAAATTCGTTAATCATTTTTGATTAATGATGATTTAAAGTAATCAATCATTTTAACTAATGATTTTGAAATTAATTAACCAATTTAATTAATGATGTTTAAAATTGGTTGATCTTTTAATTTAAATGAGATTGGATTTAATTAATCATTTTAACTAATGATTATTTGAGTTTAATTAATTATTTTAACTAATGACATTTGAAATTAATAATCATTTTAATTAGTGTATTTAAAAGTAATTAATCATTTTAATTAATGATGTTTGATTTTAATTAATCATCCTTATTTCTAATATTTGAATGTAATTAATCATTTTAATTAATGATTTTTAAAATTTATTAATATATTTTAAAAATCAGATTCGGATTTAATTAAGTCATTTTAATTAATGATTTTGAACTTTAACTAATCATTTTAGTTAATGATTGTTTTAAATTTAATTAATTATTTTAACTAATGATTTTTGACGTTTAGTTTACCATTTTAACTAATAATGGTTTATACGTAATCAATCATATTAACAAATAATGTTTTAATTTATCATTTTAGCTAATGATGTTTGAACTTAATTAATCCGATTAACTAACGATTATTGGAACTTAATTAATTGTTTTAATTAATGGCCTTCAAAAACTATTTAATCATTTTAATTGATGATGGTTGAGATTAATCTTTAATTCTAATTAATGATTCTTTGGATTTTTTTAAATAGTGATATTTAAAGTTAATAAATTGATTTAATAAAAGTGATTAAAGTAAATTAACATTTATAATAAAAATGTTTTAAGTTAATTAACTGATTTAGTGTTTTTAAAGTTGTTAAATTGATTTAATAAAGATTTTAAAGTTTATTTACCGACGATATGAAAGTGTTTGGTAATAATTAATTATTTTATTAAAGATAATGGATTTGTTTGTCTAAAATAGATTACAAATGTGATTGATTATCTTTTGGGATAATCAATATTGTTTTAAATTTATGAAGGCATTTAAATTGTTTTTATCTTTCGGGATGATAAATATTGTTTTAAATATATAAATAATGGTTTATATATATGGGAAAATCCTTCAAAAAAATTATTTATAAATAAAGCTAGGTATAAATTATTTAGGGTTTATAGTAAACAACGTTTTAACGACATTTATTTTTGACCCTTGTTTAATACACTTAATATTGTAAAATATTTCTTTCAGAAGAACTTTTTAAAAGGTATTTTTAAAAGTGTTTTACCCATATTGTAATATGGAAATCAAGCACAAGTTCAAGTTTTAAAAGTAAAGTTCGATTCGATTATGAAAAAGTAATTTTGTAAACGATATTGCTTATATGGAAGGATCTAGTTATACTTTTAATGCTAAACATGAGGCTTAGGCTTGTTTCTATCTTGAAGGTTAAAAATATCGTCAAGGTGATGCCAAGAGGTAACAGTACCTCAACTTGCCTTGCTGCATTTTCAATCGAGGGATGGCATTTGTTTGTAATCGACGAGTAGGGTTGGACATATGATATTTAATTTCCATATATGATCATTTTAATTATCTCTAATAGTTGATTTATTAAATATCGAATTCACTTTCTTCATGGATTATCATCATCTTAAAAATGATTTACTGCTCTTTGAGCTTTGTTATTCTTTGTCGGAAATGACTAAATAAAAGCGTGCGTTTTTAGGGGCCAAGTTATGTGGGGTTTCTCCCCTTAGGGTATTTTCACATCCCATCTAGATTTTGGCATGTCATCACCTTAAAACGGTTAAGATTTAGATATGAAATATTTAGATTCTCTGTAAGGTTTGGCGGAGTACAGCTTGGAGTTCCCGGGGTTTTAAGTATATTTCTAGAGGTATAATTCTTTTAAGGGGGATGCACCCTCCTAGTCATTTGTTGGAAATTTTCCTTTGCTTATTTGATTCGAACCTTTTAATATGTGTTTCTTTAATTGCAACGAGAAGAGTCAACCCCACTTCGCGGTGTTTAATTATTGGTTTTATACATTCTATCAACTTTGGACTTTTACCTTATTTTGTCCATTCTATCAAGTTTGAATTTTTCTCGGATTATTTTAATGCTTTCAAGTTTGGTTTTTAATACTATTTATGACCTTTCTTATTTGGATTTGTTCCTTGATATTTATCTCTACCATTGCCTGTATGGATGTTATTCTTATGAGGTATAAACCCGTTCCGCGTTAGCAGTGTGGTCTCATTGAACTTTAATATGTTTTTCATTATTTGAGTTATCTCATGTTGGTATTTCCAGAATGATCCAGGTGTTATTTAATTATAATGCTCAGATCAAACCGAGTATTTTTCCTAGGTTGTTTTTCGTGTTATAGAGATCTTGGAGAGGAGCTGGAGGATAACCTATCGTAGTGTTTTATTTTCTACTGTATTATATAGTATCCATATCAGCAATTGCAAGGTCAGGATTTTATAACTGTCCAGCTGATAAGGTTTATTTTTAACTTTGATGTACTTTGTATTTTAGAGCAGTAGCTTTTAATGTCCTCATTATATTATATGTTGTCGACTCCGCTGGGAGAGTACATTTTTCTCTGTTCTCTGTACTTTTCTTCTTATTTACCCTAACAATATGTCCTTTTATCGATTAAATGCTCGACATTTTAACACAGTGGTGGTATTCGACGTCAACTTTCGATGGTCAGAAAGACAGATCGTTACGGCATGGTATCAGAGCGCAAGGTTAAGCGAGAACCTTGGCTTTGGTAGGGTCTGGCTCATTAGAAATAGGGTAAGCGACACTCTAAAATAAGTTTGAGAGTATTATATGTACGAGAGCGTATTTGTTAATGTTATAAAAAACGTATTATGTTAATCAGTCTATTGAGTTTTTATGAATTCTGGTCGAGATGTGGGACGCCACGGTATTGATAGGGGTTTCTAAACGCTTGAACACGGCCAACGGACATGGTATTGGATTTTTGAAAATTTGGAAAATTAAATATTTTCCCTAGGATTATATTTATGTATATAAAGGGATAATTTTCAGAACTTTATATAGTTACAGAGCGCGTTTGTTTGAATGTGATAATATTTATTTATTATCACCGTCGTTTGTTCAGTTATGCTTAATTAAATTAGAAGCATTGACTGTTATTTGTTAGTTGTTAAATTATGCTCGGTTTATTCCGGAGCATTTATCGCTTTGATTTAAAACGAACCACTTTGTGAATTAATTTTCATAATTTGACTATAAAAGGTGTTCGGAGATGTTAACTTGAAAATTCACCTTTTAATAATGGTGGGTGAAGGATTAAATTTTAATAAAAAGTTGTGAATATAATCTAAATGGTGGGATAACATATTTAGAGAATAAATATTTGAGATAGTTTTATTATAATAAAGAAGAATTATCATAATATGAAACGATTTTTATATAAAGGAAATTTTATATAAATTTAGTTTGTAAAATGCATTTAAAAAGGATTTTTGAATCTAAATCTAGAAATTTTTGAAAAAAAAATTGAAGGAATTTTAAGAAATGAAATAGCAGTATTTTCGAAAGTAATTAAAAGTAAAAATATTTTGGGAAAGTAAAATTTTAAATGGAATGCATTTTTTTTGGGATAATTAGAAGGAAATCTTTTCGATTAAGTGACGATCAGATATTCGCTTAGGCGAACGCAATGGAATACTTAGTAAATTATTCTCTTTATCATTGTGCGATCGAAATGAGTTGACTAACCCAAAGTGGGTTTTAATAAATAAAACATTTGAAGTTATTATATTTAAAAATATATGTAATTTGCATTTAAAAAAATGAATTTTTGAAATTAAAACCGAGTATCTAATTTTTAATTTCCCTTAAAAAGAATTGTTTTCCAAAACAAAATGTATTTCTGATAAGGGACTATTTCAATAAATGAAATTTTACCCTTAGATAAGGTAGGGGATAATTAGACACAGGTTTAAATGGGTTAAATTGAATAAGAAAGTTTTGATAAACATTGTTTTATTAAAACCATGAATTTGTTTAAAACATCTTAGTAGTGTATGCTATTTGTTGATTGGGTCAACCCATTAATATCTTTCTTTTAACACTCTAAGTCAAAGAGGTCGAGAAGTTAACTCAGTTTTAAAAGACCCAAATTTTGATTAGATCTCCACCTAAATTGTGAAAAGTAAAATAAAATTTCTATGTACTCTTAGGATATAAAAATTATTACATAGGTACATAAAGTGGAAATATTTAATTATTTGATGTTTTATAAAGAAATGACCTCATAAAATATTTTTAAAACTTGGGTGGAATTCATGAAATAATTCATAAACAATTTTAGTATTGAACAAAATACTAAGTGAAAATTTAAGTGATTTAGAAAAATTCGTGTAGATAAGAAACTAATGAAATTAAAGTATAACTTTCCATTTTGTTCCAATGACTTTGGATAATCTTTTGAGCAATAAGCAAAGGCTAATGAGAAAAATGACACGCTTAGATAATTATCAATATTTTTGGACAATTAAGAAAGTTTTGATCCTAATTATGTTTTATTTATTAGTTATTTGACATTATGAAACAATGTTAAATGATAAGTTTTCCCTTATGGAATTTGATTGACTATTAGTATTAGTTTATTCCATCACGGAATTCGACTAATTTAATCTGATCTAATTTGATTAACTGATTGTGTGATATTATATACCATAGTTTATAAAGTTAAAATTTATAAATAAAGGTTTTTGATTTGTTGTTATTAAACCTAAATCCCGATGATTTTGGAAAAAAAGAGCTTTTAAAGATTTTGGGAAAGAAATAATATTTATTCACTCTGGTTGATGTTTATGGTGGAACTTGAATACCACTGGATGCTTCATATTGTTTTGATTCTTAAGTTTCACCATACTTTATTAAGAGGATTTACCTCTTGTCGTTGTGATTTTGATCTTTGATTTAATTCTCGTCCGAGACATTTGAGAATTAACTTTTTTTTAAATCCGGCCATTTAGATCTAAATTTATCATTTGAAATTATTGGATGCATAACACCTATTATAGAATATTTTCTGTGTTTTGTCGCATATGGTTGAGATATGGTTGTTGGTTGCATATAGAGTTACATCATATTGTTTTTATCAGCCTGATTTTCTTTAGATTTCATAAGTATAGGTAGCAATCTCTTGCTATTTCCATTCTTATGCACCTGCATTTTCATAGAGTCTATAAATTACCTACCAAAATATGTAACAAACACAAAAAAGTATGTAATAGAGTTAGAAATTTAAAATTGTCGACGATTTTGTGCCCCGATTATGGGTAGCCACTTGGCATTTATTTTCTTTGGTTAGTTTAGAGCCGGTAGAGGCAATTTATAGTTGTTCCAATCGAGCAGCACAAAGGAGACGCTGCCGAATTATTTTGAATTTTTTTTATATTTGATTAATAAGTTTAATAACTCATTTTAATTCATTGCTTTAAATATAAGGACTTGGAAACATTTTCTTCCTTAAGAATTTTGAGGCAAAATTCTTTTGGAGGGAGGAGAGAATGTAACAACCTAAAATTTTGTTCATTCGATTTTAAATGTTTTATTAATTTTAAATATTTAAATAGTTGGATTTTAAAATTTAAGAACTTATAATTCAAATATTGGGAATGTTTAAATATTTGAATTGAATGTTAATTAAATGGATTTAATAATTTTAATAAACTCCTTTTAATTAATAAATAATATGGGTGAATTAAATTTGGAAAATTTATTTACAAAATAGGTCGGATAAATATCGATAATTGGATTGAAAATATAAAATGTTATTTAAATTCGTAAAATTAACATTTTGGGGCACTGTTTTGGATTTCAACGAAACCAGTTTCATTGAATCCGTAATAATGAAATATAATATGTCTTCGAATTTCATGGTGATCATACATATCGTTTGGTCATGCAAGTCCGAAACGTGTAGAAATTAGTTTTGAAAATTTATAGTATAATTGGGTTTGAAAAGCTATCTTCTGTATATGATCGAATTAAGTCTTTAGACTAGTTTCATTGTGTTCGGAATAGGAGTATAACGTATGGAATGTCAGACGACACTTCTCGTTTGAAGTTCAATATTTTTGGATATGTATTGTCGAATATTATACAGTAAAATAAATATGTACTCTATTTTATATGTCCATACCCTATCAACTCAACCAATACTTCAACACGTTCCCCATACCTTCACACCTCTATGCCATACTCCACTTCTCTATATATATACTTACCTGTAGAACGAAAATGGGAATTTTTCCCATTTCAAAAGTACAAAACAAATTCACTTCTCCACATTATATCATTGATTCGTTAGTTTCGTATGCTCGAGAGCTACATCTCCATATGCTCAAAATCTCACACGTTGTTGTTACGGGGTTGCCGATTCAGGGCAGTGGAGCTAGGATTTGTTTTATTTGGAGTTTTAGGCACCGTTAGGTGAATTGATGTGTGGATTCGGGTTTGTCGAAGGATTGTGCATCGTTGCCACATTTTGGTGTTGGGTGGTTCATGTATGGGGGTCGCAATAGTAGCAGCGACGAGGGCAAGAGGAGCAGGTTGCGCTTTGGTAGAGGACGGAAGGCGTGGGTTTTAGAGTTCGGGCGAGTCGAGCTCGGGTGGAGCGACACGTTGGCAAAGACTGATTGGAGAAGCGTTGAGTATTTCTCCGTATCACTACAATTGTGTACGACCATGATTGGGTTGTTGCGTTTCACTATGCACGATTGATAAGGAGGACGGAGAAGATTGTTAATTTGGGTTAAGTAAAGTAATCAGTGTTATTTGTTTATTAAATTAAATCAAAATCTTATAAATCGAATCACTTTTGCATACGAGGTCGGATTCAAACGTCGTTTTGTACGCTGGACTTGTAGCGATGATGGCTGCGCAATGGAGTTAGTTAGGTAGGATTCGGAGCTTGTTTGAGTTTATTATAAAATCGAACGACAGTACGGTTTTAGTCCAAATCGGAACGCTTCAGTGGAAATTGGTATCATATCTATGATGCTATAAATTATTAATGATTGCTTAGATGTGAGTTAAATTGTTTGATTGATTTTTTGGTTGAATTTTCAATTGAAAAATGCATGACATGTTAATTTGATTGTTATGAACTCGTATGATTATATATATTATCCGTAACCATTGTTTTTCGATTTTTTTTGGTAGAGGGACCTAAGAGGTTTCTCACCAATAATTATATATTTAAATCCTTATGATGTTATATTGATGTTTAATTGAAATAAATCTTGATATTCTATTTAAATTGTTTAAATGTTGTCATAGCGATTTTCGCTATACCGTCGGCTATCGACTTTCATTCCCAAAACCCCATCATATGTTTTTGAACTCGAAGTTATGATTTCATTAAATAGAATTTCCAAAGTCATTAATCATTTTTTATTAATGATAATTTAAAGTAATTAATCATTTTAGCTAATGATTTTGAAATTAATTAACCAATTTAATTAATGATGTTTAAAATTGGTTTTTCTTTTGATTTAAATGAGATTGGATTTAATTAATCATTTTAACTAATGATTATTTTTAATTAATTATTTTAATTAATGATATTTGAAATAAATAATAGTTTTGATCAATGATATTTAAAAGTAATCAATCATTTTACTTAATGATATTTGATTTCAATAAATCATCTTTATTTCTAATATTTGAATGTAACTAATCATTTTAATTAACGATTTTTTTAAATTTAACAATCTATTTGATGAATGAGATTTGAATTTAATTACGTCACTTTAATTATCGATTTTGAACTTTAATTAATCATTTAATTAATGATGGTTTTAAATTTAATTAATTGTTTTAACTAATGATTCTTGAAGTTTAGTTAATCATTTTAATTAATAATGGTTTATAGTTAATCAATCATGTTAACAAATGATGTTTTAATTTATAATTTTAGCTAATGACGTTCGAACTTAATTAATCCGATTAATTAACAACTATTGGAACTTAATTAATTGTTTTGATTATTAGCATTCAGAAATCATTCAATCGTTTTAATTGATGATGGTCGAGATTAATCTTTCATTCTAATTAATGAACTTCGGATTTAATAAACCTTTTTGATTAATGATATTTAAAGTTAACAAATTGATTTAATAAAAAGTGATTAAAGTAAATTAAATAATTTAATAAAAGTGTTTTAAGTTAATATACTTATTTAGTGTTTTTAAAGTTAATAAACTTATTTAATAAAGATTTTAAAGTTAATTTACCAATGATATAAAAGTGTTTGGTAATAATTAACTATTTTATTAGAGATAATGGATTTTTTATTTAAAAAAGATTACAAATAGGACTGGTTTTCTTTAGGGATAATTAATATTGTTTTAAATTTAAAAGTATTTATATTTTTTTATTATATTTTGGGATAATAAATATTGTTTTAAAAATAATGGTTTATATATGAGAAAATCCTTTTAAAAGGAATTATTTATAATAAAGCTAAGTGTAAGTTGTTTGGGGTTTATAATAAAAAATGTTTTAATGACATTTGTTTTTTACCCATGTTTAATAAACTTATTATTATAAAACTTGTCTTTTGAAAGAACCCTTTAAAAGGTATTTCTAAAAGTGTTTTACCAATATTGTAATATGGAAATCAAGCATAAGTCCAGTTTTTAGAAAAGTTCGATTCGGTTATGGAAAAGTAATTCCGTAAACGATATCGCTTATATAGAAAGGATCCAATCATAGTTTTAACGCTAATCATTAAGGCTTGGACTTGTTTCTATCTTAAAGATTAAAAATATCGTCAAGGAATGCCTAGAGGTAACACTACCTCAACTTGACTGGCTTTAGTTTCGATCAAAGGATATCACTTTTTTGGAATCGACGAGTAGTGTTGGATATATAATATTTAATTTCCATATACGATCATTTTAATTATCTCCAATAGACGATTTATTAATTATCGAATTCAGCTTTCTTCATGGTGTATCGTTACCTTAAAAACGATTTGCTGCTCTAAGCTTTGTTATCCTTTATTGGAAATGAGTATCGTCATCTTAAAAACGATTTGCTGCTCTGAGCTTTGTTATCCTTTGTTGGAAATAACTAAATCAAAGCGCGTGTTTTTTGGGGCCAAGTTATGTGGGGTTGCTTCCATTAGGGTATTTTCACATCCCTTCTTGATTTTAGTGTACGGTCATCTTAAAACGGTTAAGATTTGGACGTGAAATATTTGGATTCTCCGTAAGGTTTGGCGGGGTTCGGCTTGGAGTTTGTTGGATTTTCAAGCATTTTCTAGAGGTGTACTTCTTTTAAGGGGAAGTACCCTATTAGTTGTTTGTAGAAATTTTCTTTTCCTTATTTGATTCAAACCTTTGAATCTGTTTTTCTTTAATTTCAATGGGAAGAGTCAACCCCTCTTCGTAGCGTTTGATTATTGGTTTTTATCCATTCTATCCAGTTTGGACTGTTACCTTATTTTTTCCATTCTATCAACTTTGGATTTTGCTTAGATTATTTTCATTCTTTCAAGTTAAGTTTTAATACTATTTATGCCCATTCTTATTTCGATTTTTTCTTGATGTTTATCTATACTCTTGCCTTTATGGATGTTGTTCTTATGAGGTGTAAACCCATTTCGCGTTAGCGGCATGGTCTCATAGAACTTTAAAATGTTTTCCATTATTTGAGTTATCTCACGCTGGCATTTCCAAACTGATTCGAGTGTTATTTTACTATAATGCTCGGGTCAGATTGGTTATTTTTTCTAGGTTGTCTTTCATGTTACGGAGATCTTAGAGAGGAGATGTAGGATCATCTATCGTATTGTTTTATTTTTCATTGTATTACATAATATCCATATCAACAATTGTAAGGTCGGGATTTTATAACTGTTCAACTGATTAGGTTTTTTTACTCCGATGTACTCTGCAGTTTAGAGTGGCAGCTTTTATTGTCCTCGTTATATTATGTGTTGTCGATTTCACTATGAGATTCTGTTTTTCTTTGTTCTATGTTCTTTTCTTTTTATTTACCCTAATATCTGCCCTTTTTTCGATTGGATGCTCGACAATTGAACACAATGGTGGTATTCGATGTCAACTTTCGGTGGTCAAAAAGGCGGGTCGTTACATCATATATGTAAATAACATCATACAAACACAATCAAAAAGTATACCATGCAATTATCATTCAGTTATGAACCATGTCATATATGAATTCAAGTTAAGTATACTTTATATTTATAATCAGTCGTGAACCACGTCAAGCAATCATTTCTCATCCATTCGATCATTACCCAATCTCTTATTTTAGGCTTTCATCGTTAAGTTATCATTAACTTATTTTATGATTACCTCCCTAGGCCTATCTATCACTAAATAATCTTTTCTCGAACAATATCATCTGACTAAATGGCTATTCATTCCACCAATGGGAGCCACCCTGACTGTCCTAAGAGGTTGAATGTAAGCATCTTGAATACATTCTGGCGAGCATCCTTACTAAGCGTCAATAACCCCTCTTAGTCCCTGAACTGTTATCATTTACATTTTGATTTATTCATTTTAGTTGTAACACCACGCTGATGGTTTGGCTTCCTGCCTTAACTCCTCTTTAGAGTTTATAAATCTTTTAAGATTAAACGTTATCGTGAGACCCTACCATATACCGTAGGACTTTAGACTAATAATCAAGGCACCCTACAAATTTATTCAATTTGGTTATGGTTCATTTCCAATGTAAATATTGCAATTCAATCATACAAACTACACTACGATTGATTTATTCACCATGTAAACTATATTTGTTTCAATTTTACTGTCAAAATGATAGCCTAGGGCCTTTCACTTTATCCAATTAATGTAAATCATCAATTAGAATCATCAAATTAGTTTTTAATTCATATTTCAATTCCTAAATAAATCTATAAAGAAAATTTAACGCATATATAACAACATAACCTTTTATAGATAATCTCACTCACCTAATTCGTTGCTTCGATAAATTTTCTTACAGAACTTCCAAAATGCTTCTTTTAATTTGACTTGATTTAGCACATGTCTCCTTCTATTTGATCTGCTAAGGTTTGGGTTTGATTTCCTTCTCTTTTCTATTTGTTTTGTAATTTTATTTGGAGGTTTTGTTTTAGAATTGAAGAAGGAGAAAAAGAACATGTTATGAATTTAAGTTGAGCGTTGGTTGTAGAATGAGGAGGAATGAAGAATGGGGTGAATTAGGGTCTTAAATTTCTTTTATACATGCAAAAATCTAGAAATTCTCCCTCGGCCCACTTGGGCCAACATATTTTGCCTCAAAACGCATGATACAATAAAAAATCCTTATCTCCTTTATTTGATGTCGATTTCTCATATTTTTATATTAATTTGGGTTAGAAAAAATCCACTTGATGCAATAGACAATCCAGATTTATCAAAATCAATCATTTATAAAAATTTAGTTTTTTCAGTTTTATGTAGAATTACCAAAATACCTTTTTAATTATATATTTGCGTTTATTAAAAATCTGGGGTGTTACAGATATTATCAGAAAATTCGACCTCTTCCATTCACATGGTGTCATTAGCTTTTTTAAAGAAGCCAAACAAAGATGAGGTGGGCTATTTTTGTAATTTCTTCCACATTGGACGATGCCTCTCCCCAAAACATAGAGCGGCCCCAAACTGTTCTTGTCTACTTCTCTTGTACCGGCTGACCTTTTGTTAAAGTGATTGACACAAGAGCAGAGCGGCTCATTCAACTTTGTCTTATGTTGCATAACTCGCTTGCCATCATAATTATGGCTCACGAGGCGAAGAAGCGAGTCTTGAAATCCGTACATAACTGGGGCCATGAGCGAACACTGCCCGCTTGAAGATGTAAAAACCAACGTGAGGCTGGCTTGGTTAAAGTGGATGGAAATAGAATGCACTTTAGATTACCGATGAGTCGACCGGCTCGGGTGATGGAATTGAAAGCCAAGATTGGTCAGATGGGATAGTACTTCCACCGTGTTTTTCGACGGAAGGTAGGACATGCCTCCAGTGAATGTATGTGTTGAAAATATCTTTGGTGAAGGGTTCTCCGTTCTCATCAACAAACAAATCATCATCGTTAGTGTTCCAGGTCTTGATCCTCTTCTGTCTTAGAGATGCCATTTCTTCTCAAAGGCCTCCTCTACATGATGCAAGCAACATTGACCTCTTGTTGTGGAAGGACTCCTTCTATGTCTCATGGGTGAAGGAGTCAATGGCGATTATATGACGATGGGGAACAATAATTGCGAACATAGGTAAGTGACATGTTCATATTGATAAAGGGCGACCTAGAATGCTGATCCCGCCTTTCATGGGATCTAGGCCTACAGATATCCCTTTAGGCCCTAGAGTGGACTGAGAGCTCTCTATGCTCATGGTTTTTTCCTTTTTCGTCATCGCTTAGACGGTCGAAGCATAGTCATGCCCCTATATTTGTTGCCTAAGGCGGTTAAATGTAGAGTGTCTTTCTATGAAGAGGGGGCGACAGGCTAGCTGAACTCCTTGGTGTAATGCTGGTTCAAGTATAGGAACATCATGAGCAAAGTATTACTCGTGCACGATATGCTGATCTCTTTTATGGGTGGGAGTGACCCCAACAGGGGTTTCCAGTACAACCCTCTTATGGGCATCATGCATCATGTTAAATGCGTTGGGGACAATGGGCTGGATGGGAGTTCCATCCATCGTTGTTGGGACCATCAGACTGTAGTTAACAGTGTCTTGATCGTCCACTCTGGCCCTAAGTTCATTCAAATCGCAGGCAATCAGCCCAATGCTAGTCAGGCCATTGATCAAGCCAAACCACACGTCATTTCTCAAGCCCGAAATGTGACTTATGGCATGGACTTTAACATCGTTTGTGTCATGATCCTTTGAGTTATTGGCTTCATTGTCACCATATTATGCAGTGTGTTTTTTGAGTATAATTGTTTGAAGAGAAGAAAAATGATGAATGTTAAGAGCATTTAGGGGAAGCCCTCCTTTCACCATCAAAATATTGACTAAAAATTTAATCAACTAAGGAACTGCGATTGTGAGTTCATATTAGTAAATGTTACTTACTAATACCATATTTAAAATGGAAAAAAGAGAGGAAAAAGTGAACAATAAGTAAAGATAGACACAAGGTTTAGAGTGGTTTGATCAAAAATGATCTATGTCCACTATGGTGGTAATTTCTACTGCTTTAGTGTTTTGATTACAATTGTTTATTTACAAGAGATAATAATATATGCAATAAATGAAAGTTTCATCTTTGTACAAGTGCATTCAATATTGTATTTATAATATCCCAAATCTGGTTCGGACACTTCAAATATGTATATCAACTTCTATGAATCCTTACGGTAGTTAATGGCACTGAATGGTTCAAATGTAGGGAAACTAGGATGTCAGCTAGGCCGAATGGTCTAGATGATGGCCAGTTGGTGAATCATAGCAAATCATGTCGTTGTCAAATAAGATGACATGAGAATAAGGAGTTGTTGAACAGTGATGCAGCCACCATGTGGACAGTGAAGGATGAGAAGTGGTTACTGCATAGTGTCGCTTTGTTAAATAAACATTGTCGCATATGCCAAGGATTTTGGTGGAACAGTGCTGAGTCGTTTCTTTTTAAAGGGGTGGCTATGCACGTTTGACAGTAGACTGCCGAGCTAAGACAAAACAAGAAGCATGAGGCGTGCATGCCCTCGGATGGGTTGCGGGGCGGAGTAGACTTTGGGGCTCAAAAAAGAAGATAATGCATGTACCTTTTGTGCCAATTCTTCATTCTATATAAAAAATTCTTTCCTTTCTTATATACCTAAGTTAATTTAAATAAATCGAAATGGCTGGATCTGAGATTGAGGTCATGTCAAAAATAGGATGCTCATCAACATGACTTTATATTAGATCTAATCAGAGACAAACTAACAAAAGGAAGTTAACTCTGTCAGAGATCAAACATATGGTATTGTAGACTATCATCTTATTCATTTGACCGCATAGTCGATCATCTTATCGTTTGAATTTGCAAAAATAAAAATACTCTTCGGTTTTAAAGTAAAATATGCTCTGGTTTATGACATGTGTACTGCTAAAAGAATCCAAAAAAAAATTTGGCTACCATACGCAATGGTCACCGTAGAAATTTTATTTATATGCTTCTAATGCCATGCACTATTTTGTTCTATCAAATATGCATCCAAATATTGTTCGGTTGTTTATCACCATACCATGTTGAACGACCATTGAAAATCAAAGTGCATGGCTGTTTATCTTCGTGCAATAATGAACGGTAGTTGAAAATCAAAGATGCACGGTCGTTTATGAACGAATGAAATAAATCAAGTTTGGTGTTGGATAATATATATAAAACACTTGATATCTATTAAAAATTTCTTGGTAGGCCAAGCATAATTTTGTGTGCCAATAGCAACACAACTATGGCGTTCACACATACCCCATTCATTTGTACACTTACCATCAATTTATAATATATTTTTGGGTCCAAATTTCTATTATTAGATTAAATTTAGCAGCAAGATAAAATGCAGTAATTAGGAAGTTATGTTTCTGTGCTTGTAGAGCAACAAACATTTATAGTAATTTGCATCAAAAGGTTGAGGACATGTTATTAGAATGTGGAGAGGCATGGTTGTTTGGGGCTTGGTAAATAAAATAAAAGTGGTTCAACATGACTTCAATTTTGTGTGTAAATTTGAAGTTAACTCATTTTGGGACCAAATAAAATCTATGGTTTTGATGTTTCATACTTCAGCATTTTGTCCATTAAGCTGCAGACTTGCTTCATATAAAACTGAAATTAACAAATTACTTTAGATGTTACTGCTTGATTTAGGCCAATAAAAATGTTCCAAATTTGCAGTCAAGGACAAATATAGCGACTCTGTTATGGATCGAACCCAGATTCTCTGGTTTCGTAGACCAGCGCCTTATCCATTGGGCCACAGAGTCAAACATCCCATTTTTTGAATTTGTATAAAATAGAATACAAAATATACTTTTATATGCTTTTACACTAAAGGAGAAATATCCATTTTCTATCATGACACCAACATATACCCGATTCACTGGTATAATTGATACTGCTTATTTTCACTTTTTAAGATGTATTTCTCTAGGTTTTTTGATGCAGAATCATATTATAAATTTGATTTTGTGATAAAATAAGATACTTAAAGCAGACACTTTATACTCATTGAACAATAAAGTCACATATCATAGGGTGCATTCATTGTTAAGCGAATGGGAACACATAAGGAGCATTTTGAATGGGGAATAAATGCAGAAAGTTCGATGAAAGGGATTGTGTTTTGTGCTATGAAATGGGCAACAAAAGGAGCATCAAAATGGCATCTAATGGGGTAAGTTAAGGAAGGTGAGGAGAAATGAATTGTTTAAGCTTGTCGCGTAGGGTGCGTCTGTTAGGATTGTTTCGCATGTTGCAAAGTGAAACGACAGTTAGAAATGAAATAATCCAACATCGCTAAATAAATTGAAAAAGTGTTTAAATATGAGTTGATGGACACGTAACATTGGAGATTCCTTTTGTTGCAATAAATTGTGCGCCAACCCATAGGCATACGCTACATGCTGAAGATGGAAAGCTTGGTTCGACTGTCGTTACGTAACAAATGGTTTCAGAGCCGAATGTTACGAACATGGCTATGCAGACAAACAATGCTCTCAAAGTACTCCAAAGGGGATGCGAGTCAAGGAGGAAATTGTTAGGATTATCCCGCATGTTGCAAAGAGAACGGTTTGAAATTTAAATAGTCCAACATCGCTAAATAGCTTGAAAAGGTGCCGTATAAATATGTATTGATAGTCATATAATATTGAGAAATTCCTTTTGTTATAATAAAGCGCGTGCTAATCCATAGGCATACCCCACGTGCTGAAGATGGGGAGCTTGGTCCGACCACCGTTATACAACAGCGTCAAGTATGAAGAAATCAATTTTCTCACGTTCCACCAACGTAGCAAATGGAGCTTTACCCCTTTCAGAGTGTCCAACGTCGTAAAAAGTTGACCTACCAATTAAAGTCTACCGACATCCTTATTGTTCAAATTTGTACGAAATATAATTCATAATATACTTTTATATG
Organism: Allium cepa; assembly: GCA_030765085.1. Lineage (NCBI taxonomy): Eukaryota > Viridiplantae > Streptophyta > Magnoliopsida > Asparagales > Amaryllidaceae > Allium > Allium cepa. The sequence goes on along the minus strand of CM060937.1, from coordinate 568,972,006 downwards.
CTTTTACATAAAAATATATATGTTCTATATTGTAACACCAACATATACCCGATTTACCAATATAGTGTTAAATTTTGGTGATACAAAATCACAAATAGAGGGAAATAAATATGCAAAAGAAGGAAAGAAAAGATTTTGTTTCCTCTAATTAATCGGCATATTTGAATATGTTTATTTCTCTCTCTAATTGGCTAATCAGATTAATTTTTGTCATCTAATGTTAACTTGGGCATTAAGTAATTGATCATATAAATAAAGAGTAGAAGAGAGGTAAAAGTGTGGTGGAAAATCTATTTTCTACTTTTATCTTCTTTATCTTTGTTCTTTTTCTCCCACAATTTTAGTCATATAGATATTTGCTCTCTTTCTCAATTTGGTTATTGATTCAATGATATTCTGTTTACTTTTAGCTTTGTTCTATTAATTGTAAACAAAATTTTGTTGAATCAATAAAGTGGGTTGGGTGAAATATTTTGTGTTATTGCGTTTTGATTTCAATTCTGTCTTGTTTTCAATTCAAGTTTTCTCTTCGTGATTTGGGTGACAAAGATCCGTTGATAAAAGCTTTCGCAAAGCACTACTATTTTCATAACAGTTTGGTCGGAGCACAGATTATCACAAAGCTTGGAGTAATTTTGGTTTGAAAAATTATTGATGTCGGATATGATTTCGTTTTCAAAGATCGCATTCTTGGATGAGAAAAATTGCAGTATTTGGAAGCCTAAGATAGACGATGTTCTGTATCTCGATGATTTTAATGATCCGATTGATGGAGATGAAAAGAAGTCCTTTGATGTAGATGAGGGAAAATGGAAGAAAATGGATAAGAAGGTGATTGCTTTGATTCGCCGGTATCTTGATGATTCAGTTTTCCATTATGTCGCTAGATGTGAATCCGCGAAGGCTTTTCTGGTTCGAAAGTTGGCATATCTGAGATTAGATAAAGAGAAGTCTGTTATAGAGCATTTGAATGAATTTCAAGATGTAATAAATCAATTGGAAAATATGAAGGTTAATTTTGATGATGAGTTACAGACTCTTTTATTATTGAGTTCGCTTTCAGAAAGTTGGAAAACTTTGGTTGTCTCATTGAGTAATTCCAATGCTAATGGAACTATCTCTCTGGAAACTGTTCGAAGCAGTCTTTTGAATGAGGAGCTTAGAAGAAACGGATCAAGTATGAAATTAATTCAAAGTGAGGCTATTGTGGTAAGGGACTCGTAGAAAAATACAATTTGGAAGAAGGGCGCTAATGGTAAAGGTGTTATCACTTGTCATCATTGTAATAAGAAAGGTCACATACGCAGCAAATATTATGCTTATAAAAGAGATCAGAAAAAGGCTGCGCATGGTGATACTAGTAGTGATGCACATACATGTTTTGCTGAAGATACTGATAGTGATGCCTCTTGTGATGTCCTCTTTATTGAAAATAGGCCTTGGAAGATGGATTCGGAAGCCAGTTTCCACATTTGTAGAGATGTGAATTGTTTTTCTTCTTATGAGAAGAGTGTCAGCATAATTAGGACAACCAATGGAAAAGAGCTACCGATTTGTGGTATTTGATCTATCCGATTTCGTATGCATGATGGTGTGGTTAGAGAAGTCTCTGTAGTGAGACATGTACCCACTTGTTCACATAATTTTATTTCCCTCGGTCAGTTGGATCGCCATGGTTGCACTTATGAGACTCAAGGTGGAGTTTTGAGAGTGAATAAAGGTGGCCATGTAAGGATGAGAGGAGTATTGGAAGAAAGAAATCTTTATAGCTTGGTTGGTTCTGTAGTCGATAATGGAAAGCGAGTGATGGTTGAAGGACCTAGTCCACAACGAGGTGAAGAGGTTAATGTGATCACTACTAATGATTTTAACATTGACGATCATATTTTAGATAGAGGTCTTCATGTTGACGATGCTCGAGGGATCGATGGTGATCAAGTAATGAGCTCAGTTCGAGTGATAGACGGATGTCGAATTGTAAAATCCATAAAGACAAGACGGAGATCTTTGTGGTATTACAAATGTTTTTGAGACCGGATTTGTGTGGTGCACCTCATGTGGGAGATGCATCACTTGTAGACGGTGGTTGAGGTTTCTAATTTAGTGTGGTTGAGATATAGGGATTTATGATAGATCTAGATATGACATGCTTGATATGTTGGAGATATGTGATTTTGCATCAAGGTGGAGTTTTAAATTTTGGTGTACCAAATCACAAATAGAGGGAAATAAATATGCAAAAGAAAGAAAGAGATGATTTTGTTTCCTTAAATTAATAGGCATATTTGAGTATTCTATTTCTCTCTCTAATTAGCTAATTAAATTATTTTTTGTCATGTAATGTTAACTTGGGCATTAAGTAATTGATTATATAAATAGAGACTAGAAGAGAGGGTAAAAGTGTGGTGGAAAATATATTTTCTAATTTTCTCTTCTTTATCTTTGTTCTTTTTCTCCAACAATTTTAGTATATAGATATTTGCTCACTTTATCAATTTGGATCATGATATAGTGATATTTTGTTTACTTTAGCTTTGTTCTAGTAATTGTAAACAAAATTTTGGTGAATCTATAAAGTGGATGGTTGGGTGGAATATTTTATGTTATTGCATTTTGATTTTAATTATATCTTGTTTTCAATCCAAGTTATCTCTTTGTGATTTGGACGACAAAGATTCGTTGATAAAAGCTTTCGCAAAACGCTACTATTTTCATAACACATAGTTGATATAGGTTATTGTTTGATATGTAAAATGTATGTTGTTGGAGTTTTTTTGTCCATAATTCCGTTATAAATTTTATTTTGTTGTAAGATAATATACTTAAAGTAGGAACTTACGATGCAACATTTAATCCAACAAGTTTTTCCCGTACTTTACATCAAAATATTGAAGCTAATCTATCTAAATGCCATTGGATGGTTATAGCTATATTGAGCCAAGTGTATATAATAAAGTGTTGTTCAACATCATTTTTAATTTGTTTGAATATAGAAAAAAATTAAAGAAATAACCTTGCCAAGGATCAAACTCATAATCTTTGATTTTGTAGACCAACACCTATCCTTGAACCACGATGTCACTTATCTTAATGCTTAAATCATAAAGTCACATTCATAATATAATATTATATACTACAGTTTAACTGATAGAAAGAGAGAGGATGTTTTGGATTACGACATTGACATGACCCCGTTGTTTAATTATTGTTTTGTTTCCCATGTGTTATAAATATTTTTCTCGGTTTTTTTGTTAAAATTTATATTATAGACTGGACTGGCAAATAGATTAAATATTTGAAGCTGGAAACAGTGATTAAGGATGTCAATGTATATTTGAAATATTTGAAATCCATTCACATTCGTATTTGAAAAATCAGTAAATATCGAAAATCTAAAAGAATGAGTACACATGTGGATTTGTCCACTTTTTTTTACTTACGCTTGTAGATTTTTGTTTATGAGCGGACGGATAAAAATTTGATATCCATTTGATATCTGCGACTGTGACTACGAAGATATGTTATGCTAAAATGGTTAATATGAATATGAATATGAATATGAATATGACACTATATGTATCTATATCTTACCCGGTCTTTACAAGACCTAGTTATGATGCTCTAATTAGGCCAACAATTATCTTCATGATATAAATCAAAATATTAAGATGATCATTTTGAATGTCATTGCCGACCCCACATGTTTGAAAATAATGGCTTAGCTGTTGTTGTATCCTTTTGAATGTCATTGTTAGGTTATAATTATTTTGGGCTAGATGGGTAAAACAAATTGCTAATCAACATGATTTTGAATTTGGTAGTATAGTTATTTACAAGGCGCAATGCCAAAAGGTACAATTTTTTTAGACTTGACGTACGTTGTGTGCCTTTTTAAATAAATACACAAGTACTATTTTTTTATATACTCATTATACATCACAGTAGTTCAACATGATTGATGAAGTTTATGTTTCTTTTACCAAATGATATTCAACAAAGATTTTTTATCATTTCGCAAAATTATCAAGTATAGTGCTATATGAATAGAGTGCAAAAATCAGTTTAGAAGTTCAACTTGAGTTTGAATTTATTTCAGTTATTTATGGGGATTGTAACCTTGACGAACTACACATGCTTTTTTGATCAGTACACTTATTTTGTATAATTATTATACATCACCATTAGTTCAACATGACTAGTATAATTTATATTATTTAATTGAAAGATATGTAATAAAGAAACATTTCTTTAAAATCTTCTTATTTGAAAATTCTATTTTTTAAATAAATTATATTACATTGAAAAACCTCTAAAGTAAAAAATTTAAAAAAAAACATAAAGAATCTTTGGAGAAAATTTGTTTTCAACGTCAACACCTTCAAAAAAAAAGATTAATTTTTATGAAGTGTCAAAAGTTTGCAAAAAATATCAATATTTTTTTTACTGTACCTTCCTTCAAATCTCTCAAACTAGTTGCTTAATATATTTTTAAACAATTAAATATGGATAAAGTTGAGATATTATAGTTTAACAAAAAAGACTCGGTTTTTATGTTTTTTTATGCTCAAATATTTCAAAAAATATTATTTCCAAGAAAATTGAATTTTTAGAAACGATTCATCTTTTAGAAAATAATAATTAAATATCAAATAATTTTTCTTTGAACTCAAATGTCGTAGAAAGGTTCAAGCCGTTTTAAAAAATATATTTAAGTTTTCCATTTTTTTTTAAATTTCTAAGTAAGTTTGAAATGTCTTGAAAGACATTGAAGAAATTTTAAGAAATTTTAAAGAGATTAAAAATCCAATTAAAATACAAAGAAAATTTAAAAGGTCAAATTAACTCAAAGTGTTGGCAATTATCTAAAACATGTTATTCGGTAACAATAAATTTTCTAATCTTAAACTTTGAAATTAATAAAGTAAAAAAGAATTATCATTATATATAACACTACAAATATCTGCTTAACATGTACTAATTCTTCAAAACTTTTCGTGGTTAGGATAAATTAAAATAGTGAAAAAACAAAATTAATATGACTGTTAAATTATCGTTGCCATTGGTTTTGATAATTTTTTACTGCTATGTTTATTGTTAACTATGGTAAATTTACTGAAACCATACCGATAGCATTGGTACACTGATATAGCAAAATATTGGTTACCAATTGTTTGATATTGGCGTGGTAATGTGAATTTACCATTACCATAACAGCCCTAACTGGAATTCTGGATTCAAATAAGCATGTTATATATAAATATGTTCTCAACTATAATTTTAAATGAGTTTGTATCAGAATGTAAATCGAGAAATGGGAGTGAGCCAATCTAAAATGAGATTTAATTTACAATATTTTAAAATTACTCATAACTATGTGACAAACAATTGTTTCTGCTAATAGTTCTAGCATGTACTTATTTTAGGATGAGGAAGAGTTTAGTAATAAAAACAATCCTTTTCTTTGAACGGACTTGAACGTTGCTAATAGGTTTGCGAGAAGCATGGACCTAGCTTATATGATTTGTTAAGAGAAATAGGTAAATGCCACTCTGGTTGATCTTCCTAATTCGCCTGCTTTTGGAATCTGTAGCTTGTCTGTGAATCATTTTCGCTTCCTATGATATTTAATATAGGTTGTAGCATGTCTGCGGATCATTTTTGGCGCCTCTGATATTTAGTATATGTTTAAGGGTGGCATAGGCGATGCTTATCTTTTTCTTCTCTTTTTACCATTTATCACTGATGTACATGATTGTGACTTTTCACACTGATCTGAAGCCTGACAATATTCTTCTGATGTCTTCTGATTATGTAAAGGCTCCATGTAACATTTCCCGCGACTTCAAAATTCTTGGGTTTTTGTCATGTCATATTGATACAGAGGAAACTAGGATATCATATGCACTTCAGATGTTTGCCTAATGAGGTGCTATGACGTTGATTGATTTCAGCAGCATTGCATTTGAGAATCATGATCATGGGTCGATTATATCAACAAGGCAGTACGGAGGACCAGAGATAATGTCCTGTATGCTTGGATTCTTAAAATAAACAATGAATTCTGCCTGAGATGTAGGTTGTCAATTTGAATAAAAGGTACACATTTTCTGCATTTAAATTGGGAGAAAACTAATATATGCATATATTGACCTTTTTGATAGCGTAGAAAATCTTCGAAATCATAATTCACAGTTCATTCCAAATGTAGGTCGACGATGCCCAATTTTCTATTCCTTAGTTTTATTCCGATGACACTGTTTGGTTTGATTGGTATGCGTTGATGTTGACTGTTAACGCTAAAATTTGAACGCTAACACCCCGGTGTATGAGTTGTAGTTGTGAAAGCACCACCCGATAGCTCGGGAACAGATTACAAGCAGATAATAGCAGAAAAGCGGTAAACAACAACAATTTTATAGTGGTTCGGCTTAAGGGTATAGCCTACGTCCACTTTAAGTACTTTTATTAGTAATCTCGTTACAAGCTGATACAATTCTTCCTAAATACAATACACTTTGAATTACAAGAGACTTAGAACAAGTAGCCTAAACTTCGATGAAGATGAGAGTTTTCGAATCCATGTTGGATGTATGTGATCTCTTCTTGAAGTTGTTTGTAGCGTTCTTAGTGTCTTGAGAGCTTCAAGTGTTGGATTGGATTGGTTTGGAATGCAGCAGAGTAACGGCGTTTGAAGAAAATGAGCCAAAAGTCCCTTGAATGTTGGAGGTGGCCTTGTATTTATAGGAGTTTCCAGCCTTAAGTCGTGAGTCGTACCCGGCTCATGCCTGACTCGTGGCCGAGTCAAATTAGGTTGTGGCCGACTCATAGAATCATCCCTTCACTCCTCCAATGCTTATTCCTCTGCTGGATTTTATGACAAGTCTTGAGTCGTGTCCGAGTCAATCTTCCTTGGCATAGGCATTGTGACAATGGGTTACGACTTAACGACTTTAAGTCGTGGGCGAGTCATGGTGAGTCGTCTCATGTTAACTCAAGGCCGAACTACTGGATCGGTCCAAAGAGATAAGTCGTTCTCGAGTCAATCGAAAATAACTCCTTTTATGCTAGCATAAGTCGTATACGACTCATCACGGCCGTAGCTAGTCAACGAGTTATCTCATTTCAGTATGGTTTTGAACTTGTCCCTGAAGCCTTAGGTCGTATCACCTTTTAAGTCGTAAACTTTCATGAGTCGTTAATGTCTTACCTTGCTGGCCTTCCTTACCCGTCAGATCCCTTGAGTCGTACAATCTCTCCTTGAGTCCTTTAAGTCGCCTTGGACTTTAGGTCGTTAACTCGTTGAGTCGGGGACTAGATGAGTCGCTGAGGTTGTTGAGCCGGGGTCTTGCTGAGTCGGCCTTTTCTTACGAACCGCTAATCCCTTGAGTCGTATATCCAATGAGTCGGTAAGGACCTTAAGTGGATGAGTCGGTATTAGTTGAGTAAATGAGTCGGTCCAAGTTTCAGCGGGGTTAGCATTTGCCCCTCGAATCACGCGCCTAAGTCGTAGGTCGCGTGCTTCGACTTATCTTAACCCGCATGTGCCGACTCATGTCCTACTACCTTAGTACAAAAGGCATGAATCGTTACTTTCATCTTCTTCTTCTCATACCAATCTCCTAAATCACTTCTGCCATTAACACTTCTTCGTGCTTCCCAAGACGATTTCAACTCAATCCACCTTCAATTTTTTCGGGCATCATACTACGTAAGCAATCCTGCTTTCCTTCCGATTGTCGATCATCACTGGCTCATTCGTTTAATTTTCCACTCCCGGTTCGTTCCTTCGAGCTTTACGAGTTTGGTTGGATTGATCGCCGATGAATTTGGGCTTGCCTGATTTGTCTTGTGGCGATTCGTCATTCGAGGCGATTCTGTATCGTGGTAGGATTAAAGTTGTTATTTTTGGAGATGCCATTGGGTTAACGGGTTATGGGTTAGGATTTGGAGATCTTCTTGCTGCTTAGAACTAGAGTTTTTTTCTTTTCACCACGACTCACGATTCAGAGCGCTGCCGGCTCAAAACACCAACGACCCAAAATTAAATCGACTCATCCTAGCTTGCCCCCCAATCCTTAGGTCGTGGACGAGCTAGCCAGAGAACCGATGATTTGTCTTGACCCGTAGGAAAAACTCTTGAGTTGTTGGCGAGTTAGCACTTAAGGCGCTGCCGAGTTAGCATTCGAGTTGTGTATAATTTAGCTCTTGAGTCGTTTACGACCTAGCACTTGAGTCGTTTACGACCTAGCACTTGAGTCGTCTACGACCTAGCACTTAAGTCGTCTACGACTTAGCACTTGCACTCCTAAACTCTGCTTGAACTTTGAACTACTGCTTGAATTTCAAACTGTTGAACTCTGCTTCATTCTTTTACAGATTACTTTAACTTGTAGGTTAACAATCTGTTTAATATGATATTTACAGAAAATTGGGACGAATATACTGCCATCGACCGCCCACATCAAATGACAGATTAGTTAATAACAGATAATTAACTTAAATAAATTGTGTGAACGAAGTGCTATCGATTTCAAGTAGAATATTAAAGCAACACTGAAATAGTCAATTGAAACTGACCAGCCTGCACTAATATTATGCTTGAACTTTAAATTAACAAGTTCTGAAATTACCGTAGTCGATCAATCGTCGACCAGTTTAATTCCAGTTATATTTACTTCTTATTTTTATCAGTTTTGCACGACACTTCACACTTTTAGGAAATGTGTACCTTCATATTTGAATATCCAGTTGCTTGTGTAGAATGACTTCTTAGGAAGAAGATGCAACAGTTCAGACTGGAGAGGCAACTGTTCTTCCGGCTCCACTAGTTAATCCTCCCGAAAGAGTTCCTACCACACTATCATACAAAGTTTTTCGCCAGTTCTGTACTCAGTTTGGCGTTGCTGAATCAGATGCCATTCTTCCTGAGAGAAATAACACCGCTGACATAGCACCTTCTGGCTTTGTGACAGTTAACCGACAAATGTGCCTAAGTGGGGGCGTTCCTCCTTTCAATGACTTTTTCCAACAACTTCTTCATCAATTGGCCATTGCTCCATCCCAGCTACACCCCAACGGCTACGCCATTCTAATGGGGTTGTGTGTGCTATTTAGGAGAACACTTGATCGACTTCCGAGCTTTGATGAAATTTGTTACTTATGCTCCTTTACCCGGACCAAAGATCATCCTTCTATTACTGTTGTGAGAAGCGCCCGAAACCGCAAATTAATTGTTGGCCTTCCTGACACTGCTCACGGGTTTCTAACCCAGTTCTTCTTCGTTCGTTGCCCCCCGGGGTTTTATGCTGTGTGGAGGGAAGGAAGTAAGATCATCCATCCTTACTTCGTTTGTTATCTGGCCTTTGTGAGACTGACCTGCTAAGTGTTAACTCTGCTTCTTTTTATTTTCAGCGCTGCCTCCTCCCTCTAGGAATCCCAGTCACAAGTCGACTTTTGAGAGGCTTAAGGCCGTGCCGGTTGAGGAGAGAGATATTCAATTTCTGTTGAAAGATGAATTTTTGCATCAGTACGGACTTTTGCATACTTCTCGTTCTACGCGTCCTCATGAAATTCCAGACTCCCCAGCTAGAGTGTTGGATGCCTCAGTTTCTACTAGCACATCCATATCAAAAGGACCTGCTCCTGAGGCTTCGCTAGTGAAGTGTTCCACTTCTGTTGATGCTGCGGGGCCATCTGACAAACTTGCCCCGGTTATCGAGGAAGAAGAGCCTCAGGGATCTTCCCATCATTCACAAGAATCTGGTGAAAAAGCTGAGAAATCCAGTCCTGTTAAGCAGAGAAGGGACGATACTTTCGAAGGACTGAGCGACCTTTTTGCTACTTCACAAGAGATCTTTAAAGAAGATCCTATCACTGCCGGGATTTCTTCTTCAGTAGTTGAAGCTACTTCTACTTTGCAACAGTCGCCGTCGACTCAAGAGTTGACGCTAACTATTACACCCACAACTACTCCCCAATTAAAGAGTGGTTCGTAGATTGATGCGCGTAGTTTGCACATCACACACACTTAGAATTCCTGGCACTTTTATGCTCTTTTTTTTTTTTAACATTTGAAAGATTCTCAAGTTTTGTTTCTTTTTTTAAATTTTAGGTTTTCCAATGAGTCGAGGCAGCTCGTACTATGATGACTTTCAGCGATATGGGAAACGCAGCCAGTATGGCTATCAATCCTATCCTCCTGTTCATAGAGAGACTGATGAAGAAAGGGCTGCCCGGAAGGCTCGGGAAAGACGTGATTATGAAGAACGCTTTGGAAGACCAGATAGTCGACATGATTCCTCCCATAGAGAGAGTGACTCCCTTAAACGCAAATCTCATGATGATAGAGGGAAGATTCACACAACTGATGACTCGAGCAAACGAGCCAAAGTTATTGAGGAGCCAATGCCTGCGCCTTCAGAGAAGATTACTGCTCCTACTTCTTCTCAATCTCCTGCCCCTTCCCCTACTGATATCCAAGCAATCATCAATAGGCCATCTTACCAAGTTGGACCAGGTCCAGCCACTCTTCAACGCCGATTTCCTAATTGGTGTTTAAAAGGAGTTCGCTTTGACCTCGATCTGGTTCCCATAGATAAAAGTGCTATGTTACGGAACCTTGATGCAGTCAGAACCGATATTGAGAGGATGTCATCTTGGCAGAAACTCGTTGATGAGCTCCAAAGGGCGAATAGGGCCAATCTCGAAGCTATGCTTACCATGGAGAACGACAAAACTGAATGGCAAAAGATCCTTAAACAGCATGATGCAGAAATGAGGAGTATTGCCGATTATAATGAGAAACTTGAGGCAGAAGTTGGGAAACTTAAAGAGGAGCTTGCTACTTCTTCCACTTCTTATTCTCAAAGGGAGAGTGTGCTTCTTCAACAGGTGCGGGATGCTCATGCCGTGCAAAGGGATGCTGAGGCCAAGGCTGATGGGTTGGAGTAGATTATAGAGGGCAACCGTACTGATATTACTCGGTTACGAGGACAAACTGGCCTTCAGGCTGCGGAGATTGAAAAATTGAAAGCCCAGTTATCCAAAGTCGAGAGAGAGCGGGATGAGGCTGTTGCGGGTAGAATTACAGCTGAAGAGGCCCATGAAGCCACCAAAGCTGATATTGGCTCGACACTATTTGATTTCTACTTGCATTGTATATTAGGGCGTGGCAGTCTTGCATTCCTGGGCCCCAAGTATGAGATTACCCTGGCCGAAGTGTGGGAGGCTGCACTAGATATGTTTAAAGGGGCCGGATACACTGAAGAGGAGTTGGAGGTGCACTACTTAGACTTTGAGGCTCGCGCAGCCCTTGCCAGAGGGAAGGAGCAACTTGCCAGATCGCGGGTTGAAATAGTGGGGGAAGAGCATCAAGAAAAAGAAACAAATTTGACTGCTCCTGTCCCTCCTTCAACTTCGGCCGATGCTGGCATTATTGGCTCTAGCTCTTATATACCGATCCCTGCTCAAACTGATACCGGGGCCAAAATTACTCAAGCCACAGATGAATCGCAAGAGAGTGCTGAAGCTCCGGACTATGAAATTGACGTAATAAAGACAACTTCTGCAGGTAATTCCACTGTAAATTTCGCTCAAGTGGATTGCTCATTTATTTCACATGGGTTTAATGAGCTCCTTGACTATTTTCTCAATCTTGATGAGCCTTCATCTCCTCTCTTTACTGACTTTAACCTCTTTTCTTCTGTAGAGAAAGTATCAAGCACCGCTCAGATTTCTCCTCCTCCGGTTATCCCTCCTCCGCCACCCCAGGTGGCTCCTCCTCTTGCTTCACAGCCCGGGTCGCAAGAGAACAAATAGAGGCCCTTCGTGGTTTAGACGATCCCATCGCTTCGCAAGAGCATAAAGACGAGGGACTTGAGGGAGGTGAGATATCTCCGGAGCGGACTCCTTCTGATGACATAACTTTGTCTAAACTTGCCACTCCAGGAAGTGAGTCTTCCTCAAAGAGGAGGAAAAAGCACGGAACGTCAAAGAGGAGGGGGAAGATAATCACTGTTACTGAAGAGGAGCCAGAAGTTGGACCAGCTGCGCCTACCCTTCCTTCTTCCCTTGTGCTAACTGACCGACCTGAAAAGCTAATCATTCGGCCGGGAAAAGGGTCCAAAGGTAGTAAAAAGAAGTGAAGATTTTAGCTTTTTGCCTTTTGTATGTACTGGTCGAGAATTGTGCGGGTACCGGCCCCCGCTTTTCTTTATTTTGAAACCTGTACCTGCATTTCAATTGAATAAAATGATACTTTGTTTGTACATACTTCTGTTTGAATTTGAGAATGCATTTATTATTCATTTTTGCACAAGTTCATTTATATGATATTGCAGCGGACTTATGGTATGTTGCTTGAGTATTACTTTACTGATGCAGCTATACTATTATACCATGTTGCCCCCATACCTTAAGCTTGCTGCAATATTTTATACTTCGAGGGGACTTGCACTCTTATTTGCTAAAGAATAATTATTTTATTCTTTAAAGAAAATTTTTGTAGAGTACAACTCCCTTCGTATAAGTTTCTACGCTTTGTCGTTCGAAGAAATCACTTTTTTCTTTTGCTTATGTGCATATTTTACCAAGCGAATTCTTCTATGTGGTAAAGCGGACCTCTGAAGGGTACTTTAACTTCTTTTCTTTCTTTTTTTTTTTTAAAATCATTTTCCAGAGTAGGTAAATTACTCTTCTTTGAAAGTTAAAGTACGCTTTTGATGAGGATTTTTTTTTATATACAAAGTTGTACCTCTGAGGAGGGATTTTTCACATTTCAACACTTGGAAGTTTTATTTCAATCTCGGCGAAACGTGTACCTCCAAAGAGTTGTGCCTTTGAAGAAAGCCTTTTCACGTTTCAACACTTGGAAGTTTTATTTCAATCTTGGTGAAACGTGGGCTTCCGAAGAAGTCTTTCTTCTTGATTGTGCCTTCGAAGAGGTCTTTCCTTTGAATTGTGTCCCCGGGAGGGGGTTGTACCTCTAAGGACGGATTTTTCACGTTTCAACACTTGGAAGTTTTATTTCAATCTTGGTGAAACGTGTACCTCCAAAGAGTTGTGCCTTCGAAGAAAGCCTTTTCACGTTTCAACACTTGGAAGTTTTATTTCAATCTCGGTGAAACGTGGGCTTTCAGGAAGGTCTTTATTTTGTTTTTGCATTTCAACTTTGGTGAAGTGAAATTCCGAAGAGCGGTTGTTACACTTCAACTCCTGGCGAAATGTGCCTCCGAAGAGGGCTTTTATTTTGTTTACATTTCAACTCTGGTGAAGTGAAATTCCGAAGAGCGGTCATAACGCTTCAACTCCTGGTGAAATGGGCCTCCGAAGAGGGCTTTTATTTTGTTTGCATTTCAACTCTGGTGAAGTGAAATCCCGAAGAGCGGTCATAACACTTCAACTCCTGGTGAAATGTGCCTCAGAGAGGGTTTTCATCGCCTGGAAGTTACTCTCTCATGGTTGGAGGGTCATGAATCCTCCAATCTTTTTTTGTTGAGTAGAGAACTTTCTTTTTTGTGGCGTATGACCCATTAGAGGTCTTTATCCTCCGAAGAGTTGTGTCTCCGAAGAGGACTTGTGCTGCCGATGATGGCTTTGGTTGTTCCTCTGTTCACTTGCTTATGCCTTTTCAATGATCCTCTGCCCCCCCCCCTTTTTTTTTTATAAGTAACTTGTTTAATCCAAGGAAGTGCGCTTCATTGTCAGGCAATTTCGTGAGAACGAGCACTAGCTTCTTAATTGGACGTTTGTTTGTTCAAACGATCTCAATTTATTAGCAAAGATCCGTTTCTGTCGAAATCATAGGCCGTTCAATTGAAGTACTTCCTATCTAGGATTTGAACTCAGGGCTTTTGTGACTTGAAATTTGGCGAGAATCACTTGATCTTTTTATGTGCAAGTTTCACTTCCATTGTCTGCAAAAATTTAAATCGACATTTCAGCAATACATTCTATGTACTTTTTATATCGAAAATAAAGCAAACATGTAATAATAATAAGGAACACAAGATTTATAGTGGTTCGGCCAGGAAATTGGGCCTACGTCCACTTTATATTCTTTCATTATTTACTTGCATCTGTTTTACAATTGCTTTCAATTACAAGGATCATACATTCATAATTCTTTTTACAATATTTCAACAAAATTTTCAAGTAAAGTATGGACGCAAATGGTTGCTGTTCCATTCCCTTGGAATTTGATTTCCTTCAACAGTGGTGAGTTTGAATGTGCCGTCAAGAAGCTTCTGACCTATTACATACGGTCCTTCCCAATTTGGCCCAAACACACCTGTCGCTGTCATAATTCTCTTCAGGACTAGGTCTCCAATCTCAAAGCTGCGTTGGCGAACTTTGGAATTGAAATGTCTGGCTATTCTTTGCTGATGAGCTGCAATTCTGAGATTAGCCTCATCTCTTTTTTCATCAAGGAAGTCTAGCGCTTCAAGCTGTAGCCTTTCATTTTCTGCTTGGTTGAAATGGATCCTTCTGTGTGAAGGAACCTCTGTTTCTACCGTGATCATTGCTTCCGATCCGTATGCTAATGAGAAAGGAGTGTGCCCAGTCGCAGTTTTGTGAGTGGTTCTGTATGCCCATAGTGCAAGTGGTAGCTTATCGACCCAACCACCTTTTGCTCTTTCAAGTTGCTTTTTGATGGTTGATTTGATGATCTTGTTTACTGCTTCCACTTGCCCGTTTGCCTGCGGATGAGCAACTGCTGAAAAGCTTTTCTGGATTTTGAATCGCTTGCAAAAATCTTGGAATTCCTCGCTTTCAAACTGAGTACCATTGTCTGTGATTATTTTCTGAGGCACACCATACCTGCAAATGATATTCTTGGTCACGAAACTTATCATCTTCTTAGAGGTGATAGTAGCCAATGGTTCAGCTTCAGCCCATTTAGTAAAATAATCAACTGCAACAATAGCATATTTAATCCCTGATTTGGCAGTCGGTAGCGGCCCAATGAGATCCATTCCCCAAATTGCAAATGGCCATGGACTGACCATTTGTGTGAGTTCAGTTGAAGGCGCTCTAGGAATTTTGGCAAATCTTTGGCATCTGTCACACTTTCGGGAATAGCTTGCAGCATCATGATTAATTTCTGGCCAAAAATATCCGTATCGGAGAATTTTCTTTGCTAATGTTTGACCACCTGAATGATCACCACATTCTCCTCCATGTACCTCAGCTAGGATTGTTTTGGACTCTTCCCTGGATACACATCGAAGCAATGGCATTGAGAATCCCCGTCTGTATAATCGGCCATCCTGAATCACATAGCGAGAGGCTTTCCTTAGTAGCTTCTGTCTCTCTATCGAATTTTCTGGCAGAGAACCTCTGAGTAGGTAGTCCAGTATTGGAGTCATCCATGACTCTTGTTCTTGAGATACATTCATAATCCAGTCAATATCCATCTCGTCTATACTTGGTGGTGAAAGGACTTCTACGGGGACCAATCCCAATAGTTGAGCTTCACCAGAACTTGAATACTTTGCGAGGGAATCTGCCTTCATATTCTCTTCCCGAGGAATGTGGCTTATTGAATAGTGTTCAAGCTCACACAGAAGTTCCCAAGCCTTTGACAAGTAAGCGGGCAGGTTTCCCCCTTTCGTTTGAAATTCCTTCTTGACTTGGCATACAATAAGCTGAGAATCACTAAAGATCTGTAATGCTCGGATGTTTAGTTCTTTAGCGATTTTCAGTCCTGCGATAAGAGCTTCATATTCTGCTTCATTGTTTGTTGAAGGAAATTCCAATCTTAGTGCATAGCATAATGACCGACCTTCAGGGGTCTCAAGTACAACTCCGGCTCCAGAACAGTAATCATTTCTTGCGCCATCAACATATAACTTCCACTGGATTGGGGAATCATTGATTGCTTCTTCCTCACCATTACCTTTCTCTGTGAATTCTGCAATGAAATCAGCTAAAGCTTGTCCGTTGATTGCTTTTCGGGGGTGATAAGTGATGTCATATTGACTGAGTTCAATGTTCCACTTTAGAAGGCGACCCGAAGTTTCAGGGCGAAACAGGACTTGCTTTAGTGGTTGATCGGTGAGTACTCTGATAGGATGAGCTTGGAAATATTGCCTCAACTTCCTTGATGCAACTAGTAGACAATAGGCGAGTTTTTCCAACTTGGAGTAATTCAGCTCTGCCCCAGTGAGTCTTTTGCTGATATAGTAAACCGGATGTTGAATCCTTTTGTCTTCCCGAATCAACGCTGCACTTAGAGCATGAGATGATACTGCCAAGTATATAAGAAGATCCTCACCATTGCCTGGCCTAGAAAGTATCGGAGGCGTTTCCATATGACGGATCAATTCATCAAAGGCTTTTTGGCATTCGGGAGTCCATTCGAAGTTCTTCTTTCCTTTCTTCAGAGCGTCAAAGAATGGGATGCATTTATCTGTGGCCTTGGAAATGAACCGACTCAAGGCGGCAACTTTTCCATTGAGACTTTGCAATTCCTTCTTTGTTCTAGGAGCTTTGACTTCTTTCAAGGCAGTAATTTGAGCTGGACTAGCCTCAATGCCCCTAGCGCTGACGATAAACCCTAAGAACTTTCCGGACTCGACCCCAAACGTGCATTTCAGAGGGTTAAGCTTCATTCTGTATTTCCGGAGGACTGCGAACATTTCTGCCAAGTGTTCAATGTGATCCGCTGCTTTCTTAGACTTTACTAACATGTCGTCGACGTAGACTTCCATAGTTTTGCCCAATTGCGGTTAGAACATAGCATTAACAAGTCTTTGGTAGGTTGCCCCTGCATTTTTCAATCCGAAGGGCATAACTCTGTAGCAATAAAGACCAACGTCGATGATAAAGCTCGTGTCCTCCTGATCCGGTTCATGCATCATGATCTGGTTATATCCGGAGTAGGCATCCATGAAAGATAACAATTCATGCCCCGCTGTTCCATCTACCAGTTGATCGATCCTGGGTAAAGGAAAGCAATCTTTGGGGCAGGCCTTGTTCAGATCTGGAAAATCGATGCACACTCTCCATTTTCCATTAGCTTTCTTAACCAGCACAGGATTTAAAACCCAATTCGGATATGTAGATTCTTTGATGAAGTTATTTTCCATGAGTCGATCAATTTCCTCTTTTAATGCTGCTGACCTTTCTGGACCTTGGGTTCTTCTTTTCTGTTTTACTGGTGTAAACTTTGGGTCAATATTCAGAGCGTGTACTGCAACTTCTGGAGATATTCCACACATATCAGCATGAGTCCAAGCGAAGACATCCAGATTTGCTTTCAGGAAAGATATCAAGATATTCTGAATTGACACATTAAGCTGTGAACCCACATTCAACACCTTATTTGGTTCCTTCGGGTCAACAGGTACCGGTACCGTAGTTTCAACCGGCACTACTCTATTCTCCCCTGCACTAGCTTTTCTGGGATCCATCTCTTTCCGTGCCCCGCTATGCTCGCCAGTGCAGGGTCCGCCCCGTAATTGCTACAAGGCTGGCTCTTTGATGCGGACCGGGGCGGCCGCATCCTTTCCCATTTCCCTTTTTCTTGACTCTCGCAACTCTGTCAAATAGCACTCTCGCGCAGCATTTTGATCCCCTTTTATAACTCCTACTCCATTGTCTGTAGGGAATTTAATAGTGAGGCACCACGGGGCTAGGATAGCTTTGAACGCTGCGAGCGTTGGACGGCCAAGGAAAGCATTATAAGCAGAAAATTCATCGACAATCACAAATGTTTGCTTGCGGACTACTTTCCTTTCTCCTTCCCCAAGTTCTACAAGCAGATCGATGGTTCCTATTGGTTGCTTTGGCTCCCCGGTGAAGCCAGCGATCTTCTGCGATGAGGCTTGTACATCGACCATAGGGATTTTCATTTGGTCGAATGTCTTCTTGAAGAGGATATTACATGATGCTCCGCAGTCAATGAGAACTCTTCTGACAATGGCCGGTCCGATACCAGCTGAGATGACCAAGGGATCTAGGGTAGGAGCTTCGATACCTGAGGAATCTCTGGCTCTGAAAATAATATCATCACTGAAAGTTTTCTGTTGTTTCAGGGGCGTAGTGTCTTCTAAAACAAAGACGTCTTCTTCGGCTGGAACATATTTCAAAGCCCTGGTATATCTCTCCATCTCACCCCAGCTCTTGCCAGCTGGGTGAGGTCCTCCTGTAATGACATTGATAATGGGCCTTCCAGATTCATGCCCCGTAGCTTTCTCACATATCCTAGGCTGATGAACAGGAGCCTGTTGCCCCTGACTTGACGATGCAGGATTGTTGCTATTCTTTTTCACGAATTGCTGCAGCTTGTTTTCTCTTAGCAATTCTTCAATCAGATTTTTCAACTGGCGGCATTCATCGGTCTCATGACCGGGTTGATTATGGAAGCGGCAGAACTTCCCACTTTGTATAGCCTTTTTTCCGGTCCTCAAAGGGATAGGTTTAGGGAGGTCAACAGAATCTTTAATGGCAAGGTAGATATGCTCCGGCGTATCTGATAAAGGAGTATACTCTGATGGCTTGAAGGATCGGGGCTTCTTCAGATTACTCTGTTTCTTCCCATTGTTATTTTCCCTTTTTTGCCCTACAGATTCATTCTTGCGTGGAGCAACAGTGTTGTCTTCAGCTTTTTCCGACACTGCCTTTACCGGTATAGGACGGCTTTCCAGGCGTATGAATTCATCTGCCTTTTTGTAGAACTTTTCGAGGGAGGTTGGCTCCTTCATGTTTAGCCATTTCCCAAATTCGCTCGACTTATCAATAGCCCTCATCAGATAAGTCAATATCATTCGCGGTTCAACATTGTCCACCTCTGCCAGCGCTATATTAAAGCAGTTCAAGAAAGATCTGATAGATTCACCAGGATTCTGTTCTATACTTGACAACGACATGTTGTCCTTGGCCTTTGAAGCATATAGTCTGAACTGTTCCTTGAACTTTCGGGTCAAGTCTGAAAACTGATCAATAGATCGGACTGGCAACTTGGTGAACCACAGTAGAGCCACACCTTCAAGGTAAACGGGGAAATATCGGCACTTTATCTCGTCTGAGGCTCTGGCACCTGTCATGTGCCAATCATATTTATACAAGAATTCATTCGGATCACTTGTCCCTTTGTAAGCTGGGATAGTTGGAGGGACAAACTTCCTTGGAAATTCCGCCTTTAAGATTTTCTCAGTAAATGGAGTTTTACTTGGGGCGAAACCCCATTCTTTCTCATCTTCAACCCTTTGCATACTTTCTTTCATGATTTGCCGGACCATTCCAGAAAGATACTCCTCATCATGTCGAGTTCCAGATCCACCAACCTCAGGAAGCGTTTGCTCAAAGGGACTGGCAGCCCTTTCTGGAGCATTCCTTTCATTAGCATCATGAATGTTGCCAGCATAATTCCTTCCATTACCAGCCGGTTGATTGTTTGCCCCGAGCAAATCATTCAACTTATTCAGAATTAGAGCATTTTGGGCACTCTGAGCCTCTAATTGTGCATTCTGGGTGTTTATCTGCTGGTTCAGCCCTAATATTACAGCATCCAACTCCGCTTTCGTAACCCCAGCAGACGGAGTGGGTTGATTAGGTACAGGAGAAGCGGAGGTTCCCTCTTGAATATTCCCAGATCTGACAGATCTACTCTTCCTTCCAGGAGCCATTATCTCGGATAGACTTCTGGTTTTCAGGGAAATTCTCTCTACAAACCTCTGTGAAGCAATGATGATAACTTGCCTGAGTTCGAGTTCTCAGTGAAAGCACCAAAAATGTTAATGCTAAAATTTGAACGCTAACACCCCGGTGTATGAGTTGTAGTTGTGAAAGCACCACCCGATAGCTCGGGAACAGATTACAAGCAGATAATAGTAGAAAAGCGGTAAACAACAACAATTTTATAGTGGTTCGGCTTAAGGGTATAGCCTACGTCCACTTTAAGTACTTTTATTAATAATCTCGTTACAAGCTGATACAATTCTTCCCAAATACAATACACTTTGAATTACAAGAGACTTAGAACAAGTAGCCTAAACTTCGATGAAGATGAGAGTTTTCGAATCCATGTTGGATGTATGTGATCTCTTCTTGAAGTTGTTTGTAGCGTTCTTAGTGTCTTGAGAGCTTCAAGTCTTGGATTGGATTGGTTTGGAATGCAGCAGAGTAACGACGTTTGAAGAAAATGAGCCAAAAGTCCCTTGAATGTTGGAGGTGGCCTTGTATTTATAGGAGTTTCCAGCCTTAAGTCGTGAGTCGTACCCGGCTCATGCCTGACTCGTGGCCGAGTCAAATTAGGTTGTGGCCGACTCATAGAATCATCCCTTCACTCCTCCAATGCTTATTCCTCTGCTGGATTTTATGACAAGTCTTGAGTCGTGTCCGAGTCAATCTTCCTTGGCATAGGCATTGTGGCAATGGGTTACGACTTAACGACTTTAAGTCGTGGGCGAGTCATGGTGAGTCGTCTCATGTTAACTCAAGGCCGAACTACTGGATCGGTCCAAAGAGATAAGTCGTTCTCGAGTCAACCGAACATAACTCCTTTTATGCTAGCATAAGTCGTATACGACTCATCACGGCCGTAGCTAGTCAACGAGTTATCTCATTTCAGTATGGTTTTGAACTTGTCCCTGAAGCCTTAGGTCGTATCACCTTTTAAGTCGTAAACTTTCATGAGTCGTTAATGTCTTACCTTGCTGGCCTTCCTTACCCGTCAGATCCCTTGAGTCGTACAATCTCTCCTTGAGTCCTTTAAGTCGCCTTGGACTTTAGGTCGTTAACTCGTTGAGTCGGGGACTAGATGAGTCGCTGAGGTTGTTGAGCCGGGGTCTTGCTGAGTCGGCCTTTTCTTACGAACCGCTAATCCCTTGAGTCGTATATCCAATGAGTTGGTAAGGACCTTAAGTGGATGAGTCGGTATTAGTTGAGTAAATGAGTCGGTCCAAGTTTCAGCGGGGTTAACATTGACCTACTAGTTGTTGGTTATTTTTTGTTCACACCCCATGATAGAAACTTGTTAGAATGCTTAAAGACCAATCTTCCTTTTGTATACCATACATTCTAATATATTCTTGTTCTCTCCTAGCCGTGAGAACGTGCCTTAATATTATCTTCCATTTTCATTTCATCTCCTTAATGCGTGATGTCCTCTGCATGATGATTGAATTTGAGAGTATACCCGATTGTTATTATTGAACTAATGACTTTATGTTTGGACTACAGAGTTAAATGTGGATGATATTGGAATTTTGACCATTATCAAATTTTATAAATTTTATAAGTCCTAACTAATATAGTTTAGACGAAGAAAATTGGTGTGAATAATAGACACAATCGGATAACGCTTTACAAAGTAAAATTGGGTTTTACCGAATCAAGTAAGTAACAAATTTGATCAAAATATCACACCACCTGCTAGGTAATGCATGAACGTTAATATTCGAACAGTTCGATGTTAATCGCTGATCAAATTTACATCTAAAGAGCCGCACAACTGAATTGTTAAATATTTCTTGACCACATGGTTAATTAATTTATAATTGTTATAAATTATTTAAATTAGTTAACATTTATGAAATATTAGTTATAAAATTTTATTTTAATTTGAAGAGCAAATATTATTGTATATATTTATAATGGTTGTAAATATATTAATCGATATACGCGTTTAAATTGGGTTTTAATGCAAAATATTTTGTTCGGACTTTAAATGGGTTTGAAGTTCATATACGGGGCTGGTTGGTTCAGCTATAATGAAGCATAGGTGCGGCCATGTAATGGTTAAAAATGCTAGGGTTGAATGGATAAGAGGCAAGAAAGAGCAAAAGTGTGAATCTGGATACTAACCTCTCTTTGCATTTCTTCCTCTGTAAAAGCATCTTTACCAACTTTCTTTTCCTACTTTTTAAGCCTCCTATCCCTCTTAGATCTGCCTGAATTCTTCATCCATCCTCTTTCATCGTAAAAGCACAAATCAAATAAAATTAAATACTATTTGATAACCCGTGGTCTGCAATTTGGAAGATAACATCTTTAGAATTGGAATTTGATCCGCAAGTTTGTTTCAACGCTTCAAGGTGTGGTACTTTGGCATAGATTAAAGGTAATTGTCCGATTTATGATTATATTTTAATATTTAGACAATTTATATATCATATGTTGTTTTATTAGTTATGTGACGATTCTAATATATCGGTATATCGTCACATTCAAGATGGTTGTTCGTTTATATGCGTGTGTATTTTTTCCTTGACATATATACGTTATGAAGCTTAAGACTTAAGATTTAAAAACAATTGATTTTTTATTATTTAAATGAATTTAATATACATTATTTAAATAACATAAGCTTTATAATTTAAGTGCTAAACTTTATACTCTACAAAATATATTTTAAAATTACATAAAAAAATATTTTTGTAATTTATATAAATATTAATTAAATATTATTTAATTCAAATCACTTAAGTAAATATTAAATAAATTATTGTATCATATAAAATAGAATTTAAATTTTTTAAAATTATTTTTACACCTAATAAACTCTCGAATGAAAAAATATATATGTATAATATAAATATTAATATAAATGTTGAAGAAAATTTAATTTTAATTTTTCTTTTAAATTAAAAAATATATTTGAACAATATATTAGTTAACATGTCTCCAGTGTAAATCCCAGCATTAATACACGAGTGTGTTATAACTTACATGGTTTGCTATGTTATACATGCATACACATATATATGTATATGATACATTTGTGTGTGTGTGTCTATGTACACATAATTATTTCATAAATTTTGAATAAAATAGCGATTCTATTTAGAAGAAATATAAAAATGTTCTAAATGAATTAGATTTCATAAGCCAATAATGATCCAAAATGGTAAAAAAATTGAAATTCATCAATTTCTTCCACTACAGGCTGCTCCAGTTCCAACAAAACCAAACACCACTTTAGTTTTTTGAAAACTTAAAATGTTTTAGAGCACTTAATTAAACGAAAAAAAGAGAGAAATATTTTTTAAATGAATGTATGATTTTCATATGTTGAAAGAAAGGTATTTATAAAGTTAGAAAGTTTTTGCTAATGTGTGTGTATATGTATCAATGTTTTGAAAAATCTGCCTCCATATTCGCCTCAAGGAGCGTCTCAAGCAAGGGGAGATAAAACGGTTCAAGTCTTTCTCAAAAAACGCATTTTATCTTTGAGGCTTACGCTTTAGCAACTTAAAGTGCACAAAATGTACAAAACATATGCCCGCACGCCTCAAACCACTAAGGCATGCGACTATAGAATTTATTTTACTTCTAGTTGAAGATATTTGCATTAGTAGAAGTTATAAAACTTCAATTATCTAATAGCAATATTTTTTTTAATAAAATGATAGTGTTTTTATTACTTTTCAAATTCAATATCAACATGATTAAGTAGCATCGTTTTTTAAAACAATGATAGAAAGCTACATAATGAATTTTCTCAAATGCTATTAAATAAAAAATTTAAATTGTCATCGCCGAACCTTCAAATAAATTACGCATCTTGATTTAAATTGGTAGAATGAAAAATGAATAAAATAATAATTTTCATGATTTTTTTTTACTATGATAGAGATCTATTCCACTATAATCGACCAAATATCGTTTTCAAAAATACAATTTTTTTTTAAGACAAATAAAGGAAGAAAAAATAAAATACATAACGTTGCGGAGCTGAAAACTGAACACGAATTCTTCTAACATACTAATAAGGATTGAATCCAGTGCTCAAAGTTTACTTATAGTTTTAATTATTTATGCTTTATGAATGAATAATAAAAAATGATTAGGACTGAACTCTTTAAGCTAGGTGTGTTATTTATTTATAGTTTTATACAAATAATTGTTAACCTCTATTTATTGATCAAAATTAATTATAATAAAACAATAATAACTTACGCCTCCATGTTTCCTTGAAAAATATACGCCTCAACCTTTTGAGTCTTACACCTCACGAGCAAAAGAACGCCTTTTGTACGCTTTCACGTTTTAAAACTTATATGTATATGTATGTATATGTATATTACCTGAACAACAACAAGAAGTTAGATTTGTTAAAGGTCAAAATTATTCTACGAGGCACTTACACAATGTTGCAGTTTGGGTTCAGGAAATTTTGATGATTCAACTTATAGGTGTGAGATGTTTTTGTTGCTAACAGGTTATGCTTAGAGATTGAATTTATTTGGACACATTATACATGAATATCATTAATGTAACAAATTCGACTTATAGATGTGAAATATTTTGAACCTTCGGTAGAAAATTTGAATTCTCTTGGAAAAGTAACGAAGTTCTATGAGAAGAGATGAACTCCTTTCTGAAAAATTAGAACTCTTTTGAAAAATTGAACTTTCCATTGTATTGTGTTTTTTTTTAATTCGTGCAAATTTTTGTCGAATTTATCTATGATGTGTGAATCTGCAACCACCGAGTGGAAGGCTACTGAAACACACATCAAACGTGTAGTACTGCGTAAGTGTGGACAAATATAGTACAAGAACACAAATGATAATAAAGTAGTTTGTCTTCATAAATGACCGGGTAATATTGAGTTGTGTTGTTTGGTTTCTGTAATTTGAGCTACGCCTGATCCGAGTTATTTGGAAGTTCACTTTTTTGTTTTATTTATTTTTAAAGCTCGTTATGTAATTTTAGCTTAATCAAGTTGTCAATTCCAAAGGTAAGTTTTTTACTGGAAAAAGAACAATGATACGACATAAGCTGGATTTAAAATTTACATTTTTGCAACTGAACATGTGAATGGTGATACCGGCATCTTACTACATTTGAAAAGGGCGAATTGGTACTACTGCAACTGCTGAAAAGGTAAAATTATCATATTAGCCCCAAATCGCAAAATTTCAGTGAATAATTCTGTACAAAATATCAAGTCGTCACCTGATAAATTGCTAAGCTCAGCAACGTGAGCTTGTGACCAAGTGAAGGAATGTTGGGTCATGTTGTTGGATTTGGGTACGTATAGGAGTCTATCTCCTCTGAATTGATGCTTATGTATAGACACCGATGATAATTTACAGTTGTACTTCACCCTGAATAGCATGCCCTAACACCAAAAAGGCTTGCTTTTGATGATGCCTATGTTTATATTGCTGCTGAACTAGCAAAACTAGCCACATTCGTGAACAAGGTATTAGTTATCAGAATCATGCATCAGTTTCCTGTTTTAACTGGTTTTTTTAATATGCGAGTGCTGCTTTTTTTCTGTTGGGTTGCGTTTGTATGAGAAATTTGCATTGCGGGTTATTGTGCATGTGTAAAAGAAGAAATTTATGAAGAGTTTGTGGGAAAAGATGGTTAGTTGAAGAACTTTTTTGAAGGTAGAATTTACATCTTACCACTGTTAATGTTAAAAATAATTTTGGCGTATTATCCTTATATTTAGTTGATTATTTATATTTCATCGATTTGTTGAACACCTATCACTATCATGAATTTTGAAACATTAAAGTTTTTTAATTCCATTTAAAACTTTTTCGCATTTGGTCGTTTTGATATTTCTATTATCTTAGATTCTACAATGAAATTTCTAATTAATCTACGTTCTACGATAAAGTTTCTTTTGTATTAGATCCAGGGACACTTAGCTATGTTGGAGAGAGTTTTGAACTAGTACCTGTGCCTATGGTTACATGGTATGCGCCTTAAGGAGGTTACAAAACATAGTTTACAATTGTTCTTCCTTTGACTCAGCACACGACTTTATAAATTCTACGATTACGTAATTGATTAATGTGAAAATGTGAGGCATGGATTCAAAGAAGTTTTTTTTATATTCATTTTATATTTTATTATTATTTATGACATATGACTGATGAAGAAAAGAGAACACAAACTCAAACTTGTCAGAAAGAAGAGCTAAGCTTGAATGTTTAGGTAATTTAGTTTTGTGAAAATTGGAAATATGCAAGAGCAGTTGAACAAATGAATGTACAATTTTAGAATTTTGAACGAAAGGCTTGTATACAGTTTGAAAGTTTTACAGAACGATAAATTTGAGTCTTTTAAGGTCAAATTTATTTCCCAACCAGATGATATGCTACATTGCAGTTTGGGTTCTGCAAACTTTGATGTGTCAGCGTATAGGTATGAGATTATTTGCTTGCATATAGGTGTGAGATGATTTGTTTGCTTGCTGATTATGCTTAAGGATTTCATATGCCTGTGTAATGTTTAACATGAATCAACATCCCACTGGCTTGGCCAATGATCAAACAGTTAAAACTTACAGAGAATCACAAACACGCACGGTGACCAAATTACCCTTGCGAACACAGAGAAAGAGCAAAACAGTATCGGACCGAGGTTTCGATCCTGGGACCTATGGGTTATGGGCCCACCACGCTTCCACTGCACCACTCTGATTGACAATGAAATGTAAGAATTGCATTCTTTAGAATAATATGTAAACTGCTTCTAAATTCTATCCCAAAGCAGATCATCTTGTACTATACAATGTAGAAGATATTTCTTCCACAAATTCACTAAATTGTATTATATATATATATATATTGATTGTATGCCTCCTCATATCATTACCTGCAGCCAAATCAGTCCGAGTTTGATATGTCAATATATATGTCCTACATATGTCGACATAAAGTACTTTCAAACTTAAAAACAAACTCGGGTTTTCAAAGTAAAGTTGTTTTAAAAGTGTTCAGAAAATGCTTATAAATATTTTAAGTTCTTAAAGACTTATGTGTGTCATTATAGTGATTGTTTACACTGATTTAAGATACACAGATAAACAGTATAAGATGGTCAAGTAAATATTTTTAGTATCTCTTTTCTCATTTGTATCTCCAAAATCAACCTAGTATTACCAGTGGCACAACGAATTCTTATTAAGATATGTTAGGAATATAACTATTTTTAAGCATTGTTACCCTCAAAATGACTATAAGCTTTTTAGTGTGTTTTTTTGATGCCTTTTTTTTGTTATCGTATCCCGTGTCACCAAGTGTACATTTATTGTTGTATTTCTAATGTCGATCCTATTAATATGCCTGCATAAGCAATGCCTGCCTGGTTATACTGGAGAAAGGATTTTATTGCGATATATTGTTTACCTACGTTAACAAGTGAATGAGATTATCCGCTAAATTATTTTTATGATATATTAAATCCCGTTTAGTTGATTCCTTATGTTTCACTTTTTACAAGTCCACCCTTTTGTAGAACATGCATCGTTTCAGATTTGCATGCTTCATTTTGTAGTAAATGTATCACTTTTGTCAATTTACGGCACGGTTTACTTCGCTTTGTTGGTTTATTATTTTTGCATGCACAGTGTTATTCTTTAATCACATAGACATCGACTGTAAATGCGTAGAAGCTACACATGGAGCGTTATGTGGAATTACACTAGTAAGCCAAATTTTCTTACCCACAAAAATGGGCCTATGTTAGGAATCATGTACAACCACTAGATCCATGAGACAAATGAAATAATGAATCAGAATTGTGAATGCCGATTTAGTACTTTGATGCAGTTGATTAATGAATATACCTATGTGTTATATTATACAAGTTTTATTTCTTTGGCCTTTGTTAATGGGTTCCTTGCTTATTCTCTCATTGATGTATTTTCCACAAACTCGTCTGTTTTGTTATCTACGTCTGTTTACTCATAAGAATGGATAATGATAGCCGGTTAAAAGTTCAATTTGGCGTTGTTATTGTAATCTGTCACTGGGTTGCAGCTTAAAATACAACGTTTCTGAATAACACAAAGCTAAGAAAACTGGAAAAGTATAATCAAAATAACAAATGATTAAGTCTTCAAACGTTGATAAAGCTGTATGAATCTTATGTCAATAGGCTTTTTTTTAAGTATTCATGAAGATGGATGAACTTCTTGCCACCCATGATTCATTGATTTATAAATTGATTTGTTAGGTTGTTGTTAGTTGATTTATTTATGCAATAGCTTTATTTTAAATAGCTTTGGATTGAAAATTCGTAATTGCTCATTTTAACCAACTTTTTCAAACCTCAAATAACTTTTTTTTAAAGATTAAAAGGGTAACATAATTTAATTTTAATACGTTATTAGATGGTAGATAATATGACAAAAAAAGAAGACGATAGGAAACGGATGAGAAATAGAAACCGGTGCTTATAATAGAAGGGTAAAACAACATCAAGTTGCAATATCTACTATTAGAATTTTGACGACATTATATGAAGAATTGAAGAGGTCAGAAGTAGCTTGATAACGGTGAAAAACACTTCACAAATCGAAGCTACGAGAAGGAAGATATAACGAAGAAGATGGAGTATTGCTAGAGCAACATGTGACCGACGTCTGTCAAGATGTCTCAAAGTGACAGACGTCTGAGCTCAGGATTTTGTAACCCGTGATTGTGATAGACGTCTGTCATCTTGTGACAAATGTCTGAGAGCAGGGAAACTTATTTTTCAAATCTTCTTACGGAGACTTGTCATCTTAGGACATACGTCTGAGCCGACGTGTGCTGCATATCTTGTCTGTGCCTATTGGAATGATTTGCGAAGGCTTCAAAGGGCATTTTGGGAATTTGCTAGGTTTTTTACTCTCCTATATAAGCTATTTTTAGGATTTAAAGAAAATAGACTAAGGGTATTATGCACCATTAGTTAGGGTTTAACAAAACCTAATGTTCTTCAATTTTTTCCTCTACAAATCTATCCTGTAACAACCCGTAAATTTAACTAGTTTTAATAACGTTATTAATTGAAATGTTGTGGAATATTTTAAACGATAAAATTTTGAAATATAAATTTGATATTTGGAATGCGTCTAGTTAAACATAGCAACTGGTAAATTTTCGTCCGAAAATATGAAGTTTATTTTCCTGCGTAAATTAATTTCAATCTAATCAGTTAAAAATCGGTGAAAATAAAACGTTTTCAGAACCTGAATATTTTTACATAGAAAAATTCTAAATCATCTTCTAAGCAAGATGTCATTTTTAATTTTTCCAAATTCGGACTTCTTTAGCTCCGTCGATCTTATTTTTATACGTTTTTACTGCATTTTCCGCTAGTAGAAAATTCGAATTTTTATAATTCAATCATACCGCTGATATCTGTATACCGTTTTGACCATCCCGTCGTGCTAATCTCTACGGTATATTTATTTCTATATTTTGAGGCCCGGTACGCGACGTAGACGATAAAAATGTGTGTCGAACCAATATCGAAATTTGACCTTTTGAATTCTTTGTCCATTCAACTTGACCTGGTACAACTTAACAGTCATTTTCTTTATTGCTACTGAATTGGCGTGCGTGACTTTCAATATTCAACCGGTTCCCAATACAGCTGGTTCGTTCTAGCTGTCACTCTATTTTCTTTGGTTTCGTTTTGAATAGAATAAAATATATAGGATGTTGCTGTTTATTTCTTTCAATTATAAAACTTATCTCCACCTGCTCCTTCTCTTTTCTCTTCATTTTTCTTCTTTCTACAACTCAATAGCTTGTTGCTCGCTTCCCCGCAAACGACCAAGCTCGACCCTTTCCCACTCAAACCCGCCATCATCCCTCACCATGGCCCACTGACATGAAATTCCAGCAGCAGCATCACCCACGCACGCAATGCGATAGCTCGCCTAAGCCATGGCCACCTCTTCCACCTGAAACCGAGTCGCACCCAGCACTCGCCGGCCACCACCTCATCTCGTTTCCCCAGACACCACGCCACGAATTCTTCCTCCATGACCTCCTAGCCGAGACCTCTTCCCTTCACTCTTCCTCCTCCCATCGAGACAGCTAGCACAATCCCTCTGATTCCGTGCACCCAAAGCCTCGTCACTTCCTTTTCCACCATTACACCCTGTCCGCCTCCATCAAAGTCTTGCATACAACAACTCAGTCACCTTCCCATGCGGCAGCAACGTCTCACCACCTAGCTCTCCACCAGACGTCGTACGACAGCAGCGCCATCATCCTCTTGTAGCCGCATCTTTTCTCCTCCTCTTAAAAAAATATATTGGAAGAACATGTTTTCGTGTGTATATACACGTTGTTGTTTGAGCCTGCACATCTTCATCTTGCCGACCCTACCTGCTCAGACCCGCCACCGACTCAGCTAGCCTCATCACCAAAGTCTTCCACTTCCCGACCAAACTACTTGCTACGTCACCTCTCTCGGCCTTTTTAGCCTTGCTGTTCTTGTATTGGGTAGGTGTATGTTATATATATATTACTGATTAGTATAGTATTCCTATTTGTTTTTTTCGTGATATGTTTTGATAAGTTTTGATAACTTATAAAGTAAAATTTTATTGATTTAAAAAAATTGTAAGTTGTTTATAATATATATAATTATATAGGTCGTATATGTAAGGGTTTATACGAGTTTTATAAATTAAGTTGTCTATATATAAAGCTGTTTATAATTTATATACAATGAATATGAATGTGGCAATATATACATTAGTTATGGTACTGTCACCATGGCTAGCTGCGTGCGTAATTCTCCATAGAGATTTGTATAGAGTTATAGGTTATGTTATTTACAAAAGTATATGGGTTTATTTGGTTTATTTTTCTACTTAGTGTACATTTTTGAAATGGTTACAGTTTGTATACATGTTTTTATAAAAGTCTATTGTATTGTTACTTATATTTGGTCCGTTTGTTTATATAATTTTTTTTATGTTTATAAGTTTACACGTTTGGTTATGGTTATTATAAATTAATTTTTTATAAATTGCGTCTATCACTTTTGATACCGTATAGTTACTAGTGTACTTTTGCTTCCGGACAGTGTGCATATATCATTACTGTATAGCTATATCAAACAGTTATATATTGGTTAATATATATAGGTATATTTATGGTGTGTTCCTAAGTATGTATATTAGTTTGGTATTATATGTTAGTGATATATATACACATATACGTTTATACAAGATTTACCTGTTGAAGTTTATATATATATATATATATATGTATATATTACAAAGTGTATAAAAATGAATTTTGTTAGTGATTTGATTGTTGTCCTATATTTATATGTTTCACTTTTAGTGTATATGTGATTTAGTGCAACCAATGATTTTTGAAAATTTTATACATTTAATATAAAAATGTGTTTGAATTTAAAATATGACTTTATATATATATATATATATATATATATATATATATATATATATATATATAGTTATATGTGTTCACTTATAAAATTTTCTTCATCGATCTAGTTCTGGTGTGTTCTATCGATTTCTGTTATCAGTTTTGATCGTTGTATTCGTGCCGATTTGCTTTGCTTGGATTCGTAACTCAATTTCTATGTTCGTATCAGTGTGTGTATCCGTGTCATCTTCTCGTGCATCTCTAGCATCGAAAGGTGAGCAATCAGTCACGATTAATGTTCTTTTATTTATTAAATTTGATTTCGATTGAAAAGACAATTGAAATATGCTGCTGTTAGTTATTTACACTGTTATATATATATGTTATTACCTGTATCAGTTCACCTGTGACATCTGACACCATTATCTGTTACTTATACGATGATAATTCAGTTTGGTTGATAATTGATTGATTGAGTTTACATTAGACGTTAAATTGATAATATTGAAGTGATAAATAATATGCAATGAAATTTGTTGTAGGATCGTTAATAATTTAAAATTCGAAATATGTCTTGAATTGGATTCGTTAAATTCGTATAATATGACCCCTTTAACGTTAAATTATTTGACACGTAGGATTTGGTTAATTACACCTTGAACCATTGAATGTATGTTGTTTAAATTGATGATGTATGAAATTGTAAATAGATGACAAGTGAAGAACCGTAATGTAATAATCTTTAATCTGCATGAAATAATAATGTAGATTCTAGAAATAATTATATTAATTTGCGAAAACAACAATGTAAATTAATACGATTATTTTGGGATTATTTGAATTGATTATTGGATTGTTATTGATGTTTGTTATTGCTTATTTATTTACTTTGACACCATCCCAGTTATCACACTACAAGTTCTCTTTGCTATGCTTTGAATTTTGAATTGAAATGGAATCGGGTTGAAATGATAAATACCCAAATGAATTTGACTTAGGATAGAGAATTAAATAAACCCGATTGGTCAATAATTTGATTTAAAATAAAATAAAGATTTTATTTGAATAAATAATAAGGTTTTGAAATGAAGTTGGAATTTGAAATTTTAATAAAGGAAAATGTTAATATTTAAAAATCTGAAACAAAATATTAACGTAGTAGTTGATGAAAGAACGTTGTTTTAAATTTAAGTTATAATTGAGTTTTGAAATATGTTAATAATTAAGTTCGAAATTATTTAATAATTAAATAAGATAGAATTATTTAATAATTAAATGAAATGGAATTCTTGATAAGTGAAATTGAACTTCTTTAATAAGGAAAACTGAACTTCTTTAATAAGGGAATTGAACTTCTTAGATATGTGAAATTTAGTTCTTTATTAATTGAGTTTTGAAATTTGTAACTAAGTAAATAAATAAGCGAAATTGGATTTCTTTAACAAGAAATACAATGGGATTTATTGGAATAAATATAAGACTTGTAATTTAAAGAACTTGATTGACGAATCTAATTGAATTCAATTTGTAAGCTTTGATGTAATGTGGTTGAATTTGAGTAATTGATTTAATAAATTGAAAATTTAATAGAAATTGTTTTGAATGATAAATTAACTTAACGAATATTGAACGAAATCGATAGATGAGTTTAAATTGATTTGAACGTTAATTAAATTTGTTTAAATGATTATGAAATGAAACTTATATACAAATTTAAATGAATATTTGAATTGTTTTAAATCAAATTTTGAAATTGAATTATAGATTTTTGATATGGAAATTTGGAAGTTATGAAATGTAAACTTTGGAAATTGTTTAGAAAGGAAAATGAAATGATGGTTTGAAAATTCTAATTGAAATCGAATTTGATTTAGTTTTGAAATTTATTAAACGACCAATCGATGTAATAATTACGAAAGTTATTAAAGAGACCGGAATCGGTTATGGACATACTCTCTGTCTAAACCGAAAACCACTTTAATAGCTATACGCGGAGCGTGATCCAGAATGAAGTGGTTGGAATGATGTACGTGATGACTGAAGAAAGAGAATGATTATGGATAGCCTTGACACTTGTGTCAAATTGGAAGTGACTAAAATAGGAGCCGTGCCGGGCCAAATGAGGTTAGCCACCTCGAGCAGACACACTTCTTCGTAAACTCCTCATTACCTGTTATTGATTGGTGCACCCTCAAAATTTTGGGAGTGTTGTTTCATGGTGTTGCGATCGTTTGGACGATGCGTTTTCACCAGTTCGGATCAGGCCAACGGTAGTTTCACTGCCTTGGGTATTGCCTCATGTGCCTTGTCATACTTGTATCCCTATATACGCGACCACTACGAATTTATTTTGTGTTGTACCTATGGAGTACTCCCTGATATCCCACTAGTTTATGGTGGAGTTTATAGTGCTGTATAATCCGTGACACTTATATAAAATGTGTTAAGGGGGATAATGGTAACGCCTTAACACTATTTTGATACTTTATTTTACTGATAGGCATTATCTATCTAGCGTATATTACTACATAGTAGATAGTTTAACGGATCCTTAGGAGATGGATATTCCAACATCCTTTAAGTTATATTGTATTTCAATTGTTATTTCACATGAGTTGGATTTATTGATATAAGAATGTTAATCCTGACTCGAGTGTTTTGTGTTTTGCTTTACGCTCGGGTCAGATTAAGTGTACCAGTATTCGAGACTCGCCTTTGGAGTTGGAGTTGCGCTTGGAGGTCCGACTATCTATCCATCTTTCAGAGATTCGGTTGATTTTGTGATATATTATGATTCTTGTATTTGAGACTTCTGTTGTACCTTATTTAACTCTGTTATATATATAGTAGCTTCATGAACTACTATCTTTTGTTTCCGCTGCATTTATTACTCTGTATCTGTGATCTGTGATTATTTATTTACTACATATGTTTAGTTTTTCCAACTATAAATTAACAATTCGGTATTTTGAATTATTCAAGTCCGACATGTGCGGATGCGAATAGTCAAAAATAGCGAGTTGTTATATATCCTATTTGAATATTAATCATTATAATCAATCTTTTGTACTATTCTCATTGGTAGTAATAAAGCCTCTTTCCACAAAGTGGATGTACGCTAACAAGACGTTAGTGTAACAACTATAAATCGGTGTGTGATTTATTTTATCGTTATTGCTTTGTTTCTTTATTTCTTGTTTGGTGATTGTGATTGTTTTTGGATTGGATTGAAATTTGAATTGAGATATTGATTGGTTGTTTTTTTACTTCTTACCACAATCTTGCTTTCCGATATGTTTTGGGGTTTTGATTTGAGTGATCTTGAGTTAGAATTTCTACAACATTTGGTATCGGAGCTTTGGAGTTAGTAGGGGTTGTAGAAATGCCAGAATCGGATAATACATCGCGTAGTCCATAAATGGTTTGTCTAAGTGGTGTAGCGCTGTATGTACATGGATCGTACGCAGATTCAGGATCACAATTGGTTATAAACAAGTAGAATGACAATAATGATTTTGAAAAATGACGATGGAAGATGAAAGCAGTTCTTAAGCGGAATCGAGTGCATCAGGTAGTGTTTGATACATATTTGTTGCCGGCGGACATATCGGATGTTGAGAGAGAGGAAATGGAAGACTGAGCATTCACTGTACTTCAACTTGCTATGGGGGAGAATGTTATCTCCGAAATTAGCTGTGAGACTACTGCTAAGGGAATATGGGACAAATTAGAGGAGTTGTATATAAAGAAGTCACTAACTAATTGTTTGATCTTTTGACGAACGTTCTTCACCTATAAGATGGAGGGTCCTTTGCTAAAGGCGTGCTTGAATCTCTTTGATGATTTGCTAATGAAGAAGGCGGTAGATTTGAATATTGAGGAAGAACAAAAGGCAATGATATTGTTGTGTTCGTTGTCGGACCGTTATATGGTTTTCTCGAATAGTTTGATCTATGGCTGGGATACTTTGACTCTTGATGATGTCAAAACGGGTCTTCTTAGAAAGGAGTTGAGCAATCAAATGAAGGAGTTAGGTGATAGAAGTAGTAGTGCTAGTAGTGGTCACAGTTTGTTTGTGGAAAAGGAAAGATATGGGAAGAAAATGAATTGAGGGCGTTCTAAATCAAGAAAGCCCAAATGAAGAGGAAAGTCGAAGGAAAGAAATGACAAGTGCTTTATTTGTAAAGAACATGATCATTGGAACAATGAGCGTCCGGACAAGGAGAAGACAAATAAGGAAGTAGCATCTTCATCCATGGTGGTGGAGAGTGGAGTTGATGAGGGAGACGTAGATGTTTTGACGGCCATAGCATCGGATGTTTTGGGTAGCGAATGAGTGCTCGATTCGGGGCATCTTATCATATGACGCCGAATAGGAATTGCGACAAAGAATGAAATTCAATTGTTTTGGGTAATGGTATTATTTGAAAGTCGAAGGGCATTGGTTCCATGCAAATTCGGATGTTTAACGGAGAGGTTCATACTCTCACTAATGTATGCTATGTTCTGAGACTTCGGAAGTCTCTTTGTCTTTTTTGGGCAGCTGGATTCTTTAAAATGTAGGATCACTATTGAGGGTAATAGCTTGTAGATTTCGAAGGATGCGCTTGTGGTGACAAAGGTGCTAGGACTCGTGGAGTTTATTTGCTTCAAGGAGTGACTAAACAGAATTTTAGAATTCATTAATCATTTTTTATTAAAGATAATTCAAAGTAATTAATAATTTTAACTAATGATTTTGAAATTTATTAACCAATTTAATTAATGATGTTTAAAATTGGTTTATCTTTTTATTTAAATGAGATTGGATTTAATTAATCTTTTTAACTAATGATTATTTGAATTTAATTAATTATTTTAATTAATGATATTTGAAATTAATAATAATTTCGATTAATGATATTTAAAAGTAATTAATCATTTTAATTAATGATATTTGATTTTAATAAATCATCCTTATTTCCGATATTTGAATGTAATTAATCATTTTAATTAATGATTTTTGAAATTTATTTATCTATTTGATGAATGAGATTTGAATTTAATTAAGTCATAATAATTACGATTTGAACTTTAATTAATCATTTTAATAAATGATTGCTTTAAATTTAATTAATTGTTTTAACTAATGATTTTTGAAGTTTAGTTAATCATTTAATTATTAATGGTTTATACTTAATCAATCATTTTAACAAATGATGTTTTAATTTATAATTTTAGCTAATGATGTTTGAACTTAATTAATCCGATTAATTAACAATTATTGGAAATTAATTAATTTTTTTAATTAATGGCATTCAAAAATTATTAAATACTTTTAATTGATGATGGTTGAAATTAATCTTTCATTCTAATTAATGATCCTTTGGATTTAATAAACCTTTTTAATTAATGATATTTAAAGCTAATAAATTGATTTAATAAAAAGCGATTAAAGTAAATTAACTAATATAATAGAATTTTTTAAGTTAATTAACTTATTTAGTGTTTTTAAAGTCAATAAACTTATTTAATAAATATTTTAAAGCTAATTTATCGATGATATAAAAGTGTTTGGTAATAATTAACTATTTTATTAGAGATAATGGATTTTTTTTATTTAAAGGAGATTACAAATGTGACTGATTATCTTTAGGGATAATTAATATTGTTTTAAATTTAAAGGTATTTATATTGTTTTATTATTTTTTGGGATAATAAATATTGTTTTAAAAATAGTGGTTTATATATGAAAAATTTTCCTTTAAAAGGAATTATTTATAATAAAGCTAAGTGTAAATTGTTTGGGGTTTATAGTGAATAATGTTTTAATGACATTTGTTTTTGACCCTTGTTTAATAAACTTAGTATTATAAACTTGTCTTTTGAAAGAACCCTTTAATAGGTATTTCTAAAAGTGTTTTACCAATATTGTAATATGGAAATCAAGTTTAAGTTTAGTTTTTTGAAAAGTTCGATTCGGTTATGTAAAAGTAATTCTGTAAACATATCGCTTATATGGAAAGGATCCAATCATAGTTTTAATGCTAAACGTTGAGGCTTGGACTTGTTTCTATCTTGAAGGTTAAAAATGTCGTCAAGGCAATGCCTAAAGGTAACACTACCTCAAGTTGACTGGCTTCATTTTCAATCGAGGGATAGCACTTGTTTGGAATCAACGAGTAGTGTTGCATATATGATATTTAGTTTCCATATACGATGTAACAACCCGCATATTTATCGATTTTATATTTAAATATTTTACCGTTAGTCGGATTTTAGTCCGAAAAGCTACTTTTTGCATACAATCGAATTAGGACTCGCGACCACTCCCATTAAGTTTAAAATGCCGTTTGCGACCTTTTTGAGTATAAGCTTCGATATGTTTGGAGAAAGTTGATTTTGCTACTTTTCACTTTGGGTTTGGTTTTGGGCTCAGCCCTATGTTAACTTATGCTCAAATCTGAGCCACTCTTCCCCACTCACCCTCATTCTCTTCTCATTTCAGTTTTTAGTGTATTAATGGTGGGAGAGATTGGAAATTGAAAACTCCAAAACCCTAGTTCCTCTTGCAAATCAAATTCCTAGCTCCAAACTCAAGAAGAACCCATTGGTAAGCTTCTCTTCTTCTTCTCCAACTTATTCTCTTACCAATTTCAGAAATTCCTAAACCTAATTTTGGGAATGTTCTTGTTTTTGAGCTTAGATTCAAGGTCAATTGGGTTGTGTTGAAGAGAGGTTGATTCTCCATTTGCTTTCAAGCTTCTTCTTGTTTGATTTTGTGAAAAGGTGAGATTTTTATCTCACATCTATGACTATAATTATCTTTGGTTGTTGGGTATGAATTCCTAACACTTCTTCATGTGCATTTGCTCTTGATTTGGATTGGTTTTGTGAATATTCCAATTTTTGGGTTTTTTAGTCAAATTTGTGTGAAATCCTTTTATGGATGTTTGATCATGCTTTTGGTGATGCATCGAGGAGCATATAGGGCCGGGTTGCCGATTGGCATAAACCTTTAGAGCCAATGTTCGTCCGGTTGCATTTTGGAAGAGTTTGCTCTCCATTTGAATAGGCTGAAAAACATCCCAGGCATGATTCAGTCGACTGAATCTTCTGTTCAGTCGACTGAACCTGGAACCCGAAAGTTTCCAGGCATGATTCAGTCGACTGAATCCTCTGTTCAGTCGACTGAACCTGGAAACAGAAAGTTTCCTGAACCTGGAAAATTTCCAGGTACAGGGTCAGTCGACTGAAAACTCTGTTCAGTCGACTGAACCTGCTATTTGAGTCCATTTTGCCCTTTTGGATTGAATTTCCAATTTAAATCGATTCGTGATGATCCTATTTGTTGTTATCATTTATTATGACTTTGATGACTCCTTTTTAGGGATTTTTGAATATCCATTTCGATGGATTCTTTATCGGTTTCGTTGGATTTTTATTCACATCTTCGTGTGTGAATTTTAGTGATTGATTGTTCTACAATCATTTTTGTGATTTGTCACTTTAAAAATATAAAGGTTTCAATACTAGTATTAAATATCAAAACCTCTTCATCAAAACGATTTCAACTATATTTTCAATATCAAACTCGTTTATAAAACCATTTTCCAATCTACTAGCATACACAAACCTTTACCTCACTCGTATGAGAAATCTAATTAAGTGGCTTAGTAAAACGAGTGGTATGAAACGCTTGCGTTTACTTGTTCGGTTAATTCTTGGACTTGTTCGATTGAATCTCTTGTGACAATTTTCTAGTGGAAACTTACAATTTGTTTGTAAATATTTAAGTTAAGCTAGTGGTTATGGGACATGATGCTAAACTCATATATTTACTAGCTTAGTGTTATTGACACTACTCGATGATCATGACGATCATTTTTGTGATTTAGACTAACAATGTGCGATGTCTCTTTGACTGCGCGGGAGACTAAACCCCGTTTTGTGGAGTTTCGACTCAAATTGGTGAGGTAGCAACCCACGGTCTTTGGACCATTCGTGTGTCAGGCCTTCGGACCATTCATGTGTCAAATTAATGGCTAGCTACCATGAGATAGCTTCTCGTTCATGTGTTACAGCTGTTGGTGAGTTTTCATGCTCCCGTTCGTGTGATAGGCCTCCCCCTTATTTTGTGTGATTTCTGGTTTTCGTGTGTCGAATTCTGGAATTTCCTTTTTCACCTATTTCTGTGATTTCTATTGATATGATTTATCAATATTTGTGCATAGGTGAATTTGTGTGTCATTTACTGGATTTCTTGAGATGATTTCTAGAATTTGTGCTTCACCAATTTTCGTGATTTCCATTGATAAGTTTTATCAATATTTGTGTATTGGTGAAGTTGTGTGTCATTGACTTTTGTGATTGACTTTGATATAATCGTCAATATTTGTGGTTTGATGAACGAAATAAGGAGTATGGCATTTCTTTGATTCTTGTGTAGGTTTGGTGATATTGATTAATCTCTCGTTGATTTTCAATTACTTATATATATCACAGCTTGGAATTGTGATTATTATGTGTTTGGTCATATCTCTTATTCTATATCGTTTCATCTGATATCTATAGTTAGACTGATCCGTTTATTATTTTCTTATTAAATAATACTCGGGTCAGACCGAGATGTTTCAGTGCTTCTGCTTGACCTCTCACTTGGGATTGATTTCTCTGACTTTTGGCTTACTACTTAGATTAGTAGTTTGTTTTGGTGTATACATTCGAGATATAGACTCCATAATGTATACTTATTCTTTTGTGTAGTTCATGTAACTATTCTTTTGTGATATTGTGGATCTTTTTAGACCGCTACTCTTATGTACACTTATTAGTGTAATATTCATATCTATTTCCGCCTTTGTGATATGAATTGTCTGTGACTGATTTATGTTATGTTTATTTCTGTATTTGTTTCCGAAGATATTATAGCCACTGTGTAGTAGCTTTGAGTTTGTGTCGGTATGTCGGATTTCCTCTTGATAAAGTATTGTATGTTATGCTATCTAACATATCGATGCTCGCACAAAGTAATTACACGGATGGTTGCTCCTCAACAGCCTTATTCTCCGTGCTAGTCGACAGCATTCTCCGTAATGTTCTTGTCTAGCGTGGGTATAGAGGTGGGGCGTCACAGTTTGGTATCAAAGCCAAACTTCGGAACAATATGGAATATTATAACAAGGATCATTGTTCTAAGTCCATCTTAGGAGTCGTGCTTTAGGATTTAATTCGAGTCTTCGTACCGATTCATCCTATTTTCCTTATGATTCCTTGTTTATCTATCAAGATTGCTTGATATTCAATTTGGTGAATAACCTTTTTCTTCTTCTTCTTTCTTTCTAAAGGAAGAGAAATGTCTAGACCAGGCCGCCCCAGAGCCGTGCCATCTAGCACTCCACCCCAAGATGGAGTTTTTATGATTGCCCAACAGCTTCTTGATTTAGTGACAAATGCTCAAGCAGCTGGAGCTAACCCGGAACCTACTCACCCAAAGTCGGGATTTGCACGCTTGTGTAGCAATTACACTAATTTTGGTGGGGAGCCGTTCAAAGGTTCCGAAACGGTTATTGAAGTACAGGCTTGGCTAAGGTCATGCGATCGAATCTTTTCTCGCATGAATCTTATTGACCTTCACCGAGTTCAGGTGGCCTCAAGTATGCTCCGAGAAAGAGCATTGGACTGGTATGAGCTTCTTATTTCTGAAACTAATGAAGAGGATCTCACTTGGGAGAAATTCCGAGAACGCTTCGAGTTGAAATTCGTACCGGAAGCTGAGAAAGTGACATTGGCTCAACGATTTATAGACCTTGTTCAAGGTGAGTCCTCCATGACTGATTACGTCGCCTCTTTCGAGTCGCTTTCCAAATATGGGGTTGAATATATCAACACCCCTTTAAAGAAGAACCAGAGATTCGTCTATGGCTTAAACAAAAATCTCAAGAAGCCATTACTTCTAAAGTTAGAAGTTTCTTTCGACCAACTCGTTGATATTGCTCTTCGTCTTGAAGATGCGGATAAG
The DNA here is from genome assembly GCA_030765085.1 of Allium cepa. NCBI lineage: Eukaryota > Viridiplantae > Streptophyta > Magnoliopsida > Asparagales > Amaryllidaceae > Allium > Allium cepa. Next base: position 568,930,915 of record CM060937.1, on the reverse strand, counting down.
GAGAATGATGTTGAAGTGGTGGGTTCCAAACCAAACTTCAACAACAAGAAGAGGCCAAACAAATTCAAAGGCCCTTATCCCAATAAGAAAGGGAGGCAAGCAACTCCTGCTGAAAAGACCTTTTCCTCTACTCAAGGGAAATGCTATAATTGTGGTTCGAAAGACCATTTTGCGAACAAGTGTTCAAAGCCTCGTACTTGTCGCTATTGCAAGAGCACGGACCATTTTATGCATGCATGTCCAAAACTTCAAAATAGGAAGGAGGGAAAGCTTAATGTTGCTCAAGCCCCTGGCAACACATCTCGTGGCCAAGGTATTTCTCATTCTATTCTGGATGGAATTATTTTATTTCGTGATCATCCTATTCGAGTTCTTTTTAATACGGGTGCGTCCCATTCTTTTATATCAAAAGAGCTTGTTGATACTTTTTCCTTGGATGTTTTGTGTTTAATGACTTCTTTGAGAATTGCGAATCCGGTTGGTGGATCCGCAACGATCAGTTTATTGTGTAAAGATGTCAAGATTATTTTATGTGATTTTTCTTTCCTAGCCGATTTGCATGTCATGCGTTATTTAGGATTTGGAATGATTTTGGGAATGGATTGGCTTAACCGTTATGAAGCCCGTATCCTATGTCCTGAGCGGACTATTCATCTTCGACATCCTCAATCTGTTAAGCAGATTTCTATTAATCTTAAAGATTCAGATTCCAGCTTGGTTGCATCTTTGTATTCTTTAAATCCTCGTGATGACGATGATGATGATGAGGGTGATATTATTTCTCTTATTCACTTCGTTTGTGAATTTTCCGATATATTTGAGCCCGTTTTAGGATTACCACCTAAGCGAGCAATTGAGTTCAGAATTAATCTCATTCCTGGAGCTCAACCTATCACTCGTCCTCCGTATCGTATGTCCAATAAAGAAAACGAGGAGATGCGTAAACAATTATCTGAATTGGAGACGAAGCAATTTATTCGCTCTAGTTCCTCGCCTTGGGGAGCTTCGGCTATTTTCGTGAAGAAATCTGATGGAACACTTAGGCTTTGCGTTGACTACCGCACGCTTAATGATCTTACTATCAAAAATAAATATCCTTTACCTCGGATTGATGATCTATTCGATCAACTTAGTGGTGCTAAAGTCTTTTCACAATTAGACTTAGCTACTGGATTTCATCAGCTTCGTATTGCAGAGGATAATATTCCTTTGACATCGTTCCGTACTCGATATGGATCTTATGAATGGCTAGTCATGCCATTCGGTCTAACGAATGCTCCGGCCTATTTCGTTGACCTTATGAATAGAGTTTTTAAAGACTTCCTCGATCGATTTGTTCTCATCTTTATCGATGATATTCTTGTGTATTCTAAAACCGAGGAGGAGCATGAAAAACATCTTCGGATTGTGTTGGAAATTCTTAGGAGTAATCAATTAAAGGCAAAATTTTCTAAATGCCACTTTTGGCAATCTCGAGTGAAGTTTCTCGGTCATATTATTTCCGAATCCGGAATTTCCGTAGATCCTTCAAAGATTGAAGCGATTCAAGATTGGAAGAGACCGGAGAGTGTGACAGAGATTCGTAGTTTTCTCGGATTGGCGGGCTATTACCGTCGTTTTATCAAAGACTTTTCTAAGATTGCCGTGCCTCTCACTAGCTTGACTAAGAAAGGTGTTAAATACATTTGGTCAGACAAATATGAAGCTTCTTTTCAGAAATTAAAAGAACTCCTTTCTGATGCTCCTATTCTTGTTATTCCCGAGGGGAATCAAGATTTCGTTGTTTATACCGATGCTAGTCGCGTTGGTTTGGGTGCCGTTCTTATGCAAAAAGAACGTGTTATTGCTTACGCTTCTAGGCAATTGAAGCCAGCTGAGACTAGATATGCCACTCATGATTTAGAACTCGCGGCTATTGTTTTCGCTCTTTGGATTTGGCGTCATTATCTTTTAGGAGAGAAATTTGTTCTTTACACGGATCATAAGTCTTTGAAATATTTATTTTCTCAAAAGGAACTTAATTTGCGTCAACAACGTTGGCTCGAGTTCCTTGCTCCTTATGATCTTGATATTCTTTATAAACCCGGTAAGGGTAATCGTGTCGCCGATGCTCTTAGCCGTAAACAACAAGCTGTTGTTTTCTATGATGATATCCGAATGGAACGATCTCGAGATCTTATCCACTTGTGAGATTCGAGACCGCGTATCCGATTTATGCTCATCATTTGTTTTATGTAGCCTTGAGGCTCATCCTTCTCTTTTGGACCACATTCTTGAAGCTCAAAGGCTAGATCCCGAATTGGCTCTTCTTGGCCAAAATATTAAGGATAAAATTGATATTGAAGGTTTGAAAGACTTTTATATCGATTCCCGTGGCGGCATTCGGAAATTTGGTAGACTTGTCGTGCCAAATATTGGTGATCTTCGTAAAGATATTTTAGAAGATTCTCATCATTCTAAATTTACCATTCATCCCGATAGTAGTAAAATGTACGCGGATATGAAGCGACTTTATTATTGGGAGGGAATGAAACTTGACATCGCTAACTTCGTTAAGAGTTGCATGACTTGCCAACTCGTCAAGGCCGAACATCAAAGGCCCGGTGGGTTATTGCAACCTTTAGAAATTCCAGTTTGGAAGTGGGACAGTATTTCCATGGATTTTATAGATGGCCTTCCCCGTTCTCGTTCGGGTCATGATAGCTTATGGGTGATTGTTGATAGGCTTACTAAATCTGCCCATTTTATTCCCGTTCGGTCTGACCGAACCGTACCCCTTTTGGCCAAACTCTTTATCAAAGAAATTGTTAAATTGCATGGAGTTCCTACTTCTATTGTTAGTGATCGTGATCCATTGTTTACTAGTGGATTTTGGAAGAGTCTTCAAAAAGCTTTAGGAACGAAGCTTAATTTTAGCACCGCTTATCACCCCCAGTCCGATGGACAAACCGAGCGTGCGAATCAAACTCTTGAAGATCTTCTTCGTGCTTGTGTTCTTGATTTTGGTGGAAGTTGGGAAGATCATATTTCACTTGTTGAATTTTCCTATAATAATAGCTTCCAATCTAGTATTGGTATGGCACCTTTTGAGGCACTCTATGGAAGGCCATGCCGATCTCCTTCTTGTTGGCTTGAGGCCGGTGAGAAGCTGGTTTTAGGTCCAGATTTTATTCGTGATTCCACAGAAAAGATTAATCTTATTCGTCATAGGATGAAAGAAACCCAGAGTAGACAAAAATCCTATGCCGATAACCGGAGAAGGAAGTTAGAATTTTCTGTGGGAGATCTTGTGTTCATTCGTGTTTCACCTATGAAAGGTGTTGTACGTTTCAGTCGATCGGGAAAGTTAGTGCCTCGATATGTTGGGCCATTTCCTATCACCGAACGTATTGGTTTCATGGCTTATCGCCTTTTATTACCGGCTCAATTTTCTGCTATCCATGACGTGTTTCACGTTTCTCAACTTCGAAAATGTCTTCGAGATTCCGATTCTGTTCTTGAGCCCGGTGTTGTGGAAGAGATTGAAGTTTCGCCTAATTTAACTTATGAGCAACATCCTATTCGTATCATTGCTTCGGAAGTCAAACAACTTCGAAACAAAGATGTTCCGCTTGTTAAAGTTCAATGGTCTTCAAATCCTAAGTATTGTTCTTGGGAATCTAGAGAGTACATCGAGCGAACACATCCGGACTTACTTTCTCGTGCCCTTTGAGGTGAACTTCTTATTTCAAGTTTCTTTTGTGATTGAATATGCTTTTATGGTTGTTACTTTATGTTCTCTTCCTGTATATTGCGAGGACGCAATTTCTTTAAGGAAGGGAGTCTGTAACAACCCGCATATTTATCGATTTTATATTTAAATATTTTATCTAAATATTTTATCGTTAGTCGGATTTTAGTCCGAAAAGCTACTTTTTGCATACGGTCGAATTAGGACTCGGGACCACTCCCATTGAGTTTAAAATGCCGTTTGCGACCTTTTTGAGTATAAGCTTCGATATGTTTGGAGAAAGTTGATTTTTGCTACTTTTCACTTTGGGTTTAGTTTTGGGCTCAGCCCTATGTTAACTTATGCTCAAATCTGAGCCACTCTTCCCCACTCACCCTCATTCTCTTCTCATTTCAGTTTTTAGTGTATTAATGGTGGGAGAGATTGGAAATTGAAAACTCCAAAACCCTAGTTCCTCTTGCAAATCAAATTCCTAGCTCCAAACTCAAGAAGAACCCATTGGTAAGCTTCTCTTCTTCTTCTCCAACTTATTCTCTTACCAATTTCAGAAATTCCTAAACCTAATTTTGGGAATGTTCTTGTTTTTGAGCTTAGATTCAAGGTCAATTGGGTTGTGTTGAAGAGAGGTTGATTCTCCATTTGCTTTCAAGCTTCTTCTTGTTTGATTTTGTGAAAAGGTGAGATTTTTATCTCACATCTATGACTATAATTATCTTTGGTTGTTGGGTATGAATTCCTAATACTTCTTCATGTGCATTTGCTCTTGATTTGGATTGGTTTTGTGAATATTCTAATTTTTGGGTTTTTTTAGTCAAATTTGTGTGAAATCCTTTTATGGATGTTTGATCATGCTTTTGGTGATGCATCGAGGAGCATATAGGGCCGGGTTGCCGATTGGCATAAACCTTTAGAGCCAATGTTCGTCCGGTTGCATTTTGGAAGAGTTTGCTCTCCATTTGAATAGGCCGAAAAACATCCCAGGCATGATTCAGTCGATTGAATCTTCTGTTCAGTCGACTGAACCTGGAACCCGAAAGTTTCCAGGCATGATTCAGTCGACTGAATCCTCTGTTCAGTCGACTGAACCTGGAAACAGAAAGTTTCCTGAACCTGGAAAATTTCCAGGTACAGGGTCAGTCGACTGAAAACTCTTTTCAGTCGACTGAACCTGCTGTTTGAGTCCATTTTGCCTTTTTAGATTGAATTTCCAATTTAAATCGATTCGTGATGATCCTATTTGTTGTTATCATTTATTATGACTTTGATGACTCCTTTTTAGGGATTTTTGAATATCCATTTCGATGGATTCTTTATCGGTTTCATTGGATTTTTATTCACATCTTCGTGTGTGAATTTTAGTGATTGATTGTTCTACAATCATTTTTGTGATTTGTCACTTTAAAAATATAAAGGTTTCAATACTAGTATTAAATATCAAAACCTCTTCATCAAAACGATTTCAACTATATTTTCAATATCAAACTCGTTTATAAAACCATTTTTCAATCTACTAGTATACACAAACCTTTACCTCACTCGTATGATAAATCTAATTAAACGGCTTAGTAAAACAAGTGGTATGAAACGCTTGCGTTTACTTGTCGGTTAATTCTTGGACTTGTTCGATTGAATCTCTTGTGACAATTTTCTAGTGGAATCTTACAATTTGTTCGTAAATATTTAAGTTAAGCTAGTGGTTATGGGACATGATGCTAAACTCATATATTTACTAGCTTAGTGTAATTGACACTTCTCGATGATCATGACGATCATTTTTGTGATTTAGACTAGCAATGTGTGATGTCTCTTTGACTGTGCGGGAGACTAAACCCCGTTTTGTGGAGTTTCGACTCAAATTGGTTGGGTAGCAACCCACGGTCTTTGGACCATTCGTGTGTCAGGCCTTCGGACCATTCGTGTGTCAAATTAATGGCTAGCTACCATGAGATAGCTTCTCGTTCATGTGTTACAGCTGTTGGTGAGTTTTCATGCTCCCGTTCGTGTGATAGGCCTCCCCCCTATTTTGTGTGATTTCTGGTTTTCGTGTGTCGAATTCAGGAATTTCCTTCTTCACCTATTTTTGTGATTTCTATTGATATGATTTATCAATATTTGTGCATAGGTGAATTTATGTGTCATTTACTGGATTTCTTGAGATGATTTCTAGAATTTGTGCTTCACTAATTTTCGTGATTTCCATTGATAAGTTTTATCAATATTTGTGTATTGGTGAATTTGTGTGTCATTGACTTTTGTGATTGACTTTGATATAATCGTCAATATTTGTGGTTTGATGAACGAAATAAGGAGTATGGCATTTCTTTGATTCTTGTGTAGGTTTGGTGATATTGATTAATCTCTCGTTGATTTTCACTTACTTATATATATCACAGCTTGGAATTGTGATTATTATGTGTTTGGTCATATCTCTTATTCTATATCGTTTCATCTGATATCTATAGTTAGACTAATCCGTTTATATTTTCTTATTAAATAATACTCGGGTCAGACCGAGATGTTTCAGGTGCTTCTGCTTGACCTCTCACTTGGGATTGATTTCTCTGACTTTTGGCTTACTACTTAGATTAGTAGTTTGTTTTGGTGTATACATTCGAGATATAGACTCCATAATGTATACTTATTCTTTTGTGTAGTTCATGTAACTATTCTTTTGTGATATTGTGGATCTTTTTAGACCGCTACTCTGATGTACACTTATTAGTGTAATATTCATATCTATTTCCGCCTTTGTGATATGAATTGTCTGTGACTGATTTATGTTATGTTTATTTCGGTGTTTGTTTCCGAAGATATTATAGCCACTGTGTAGTAGCTTTGAGTTTGTGTCGGTATGTCGGATTTCCTCTTGATAAAGTATTGCATGTTATGCTATCTGACATATCGATGCTCGCACAAAGTAATTACACGGATGGTTGCTCCTCAACAGCCTTATTCTCCGTGCTAGTCGACGGCATTCTCCGTAATGTTCTTGTCTAGCGTGGGTATATAGGTGGGGCGTCACATACGATCATTTTAATTATCCCCAATAGTTGATTTATTAATTATCGGATTCGGCTTTCTTCATGGTGTATCGTCACCTTAAAAACAATTTGCTGCCCTAAGCTTTGTTATCCTTTGTTGGAAATGACTAAATCAAAGCGCGTGTTTTTGGAGGCCAAAAATGTGGGGTTGCTTCCATTAGGGTACTTTCACATCCTATCTAGATTTTAGTGCATCGTCACCTTAAAATGGTTAAGATTTGGATGTGAAATATTTGGATTCTCGGTAAGGTTTGGCGTGGTCCGGCTTGGAGTTCGCAGGGATTTCAAATATTTTTCTAGAGGTATACTTCTTTTAAGAAGGATGTACCCTATTAGTCATTTGTAGGGAATCTTCCTTTCCTTATTTGATTCGAACTTTTGAACCTGTTTTTTTAATTGCAACGGGAAGAGTTAACCCTCTTCGCAGTGTTTAATTATTGGTCTTTATCTATTCTATCAAGTTTGGACTATTACCTTATTTTTTCCATTCAATCAATATTAGATTTTGCTTGGATTATTTTCATTCTTTCAAGTTTGGTTTTTAATACTATTTATGCCCATTCTTATTTGGTTTTTTTTCTTGATGTTTTTCTATACTCTTGCCTTTATGGATGTTATTCTTATGAGGTATAAAACCATTTCGCGTTAGCAGCGTGGACCTATGGAAATTTAATATGTTTCCCATTATTTGAGTTATCTCACGCCGGTATTTTCAGGCTGATTCGAGTGTTATTTTACTATAACGTTTCGGTCAGACCGATTATTTTTTCTACGTTGTCTTTCGTGTTATGGAGATCTTAGAGAAGAGCTGTAGGATCACCTATCGTATTGTTTTATTTTCCATTGTATTATATTATATCCATGTCAACAATTATAAGGTCAGGATTTTATAACTATTCAACTGATAAGGTTTGTTTTTAACTCTAATGTACTCTGTTTTTAGATTGGAGGTTGTATTGTCCTTATTATATTATGGTTGTCGATTTCACTGTGAGATTCTATTTTTTTTTGTTCTATGTTCTTTTCTTTTTATTTACCCTAATAATCTGCCCTTTTTTCGATTGGATTCTTGACAATTGAACACATTGGTGGTATTCGATGTCAACTTTGGATGGTCAAAATGGCTGGTCGTTACATTATATATGTACATAACATCACACAAAAGCAACCATGTGCATGTACAATAAAAAATATACCCTACACTAATCATTCAGTTATGAACCATGTCATATATGAATTCAAGTTAAGTATACTTTATATTTATAATCAATCGTGAACCATGTCAAGCAATCATTTCTCATCCATTCAATTATTACCCAATCTCTTGTTTTAGTCTTTCATCGTTAAGTTATCATTAACTTATTTAGTGATTACCTCCCTAGGCATATCTATCACTAAATCAACTTTTCTGGAACAATGTCATCTGATGAAATGGCCGCTCATTCCACCAATGGGAGCCACTCTGACTATCCTAAGAGGTTGAATGTAGGCATCTTTAATATATTCTGACAAGCGTCCTTACTAAGCGTGAATAACCCCTCTTAGTGCCTGAACCGCTATCGTTTACATTTTGATTTATTCATTTTAGTTGTAACACCACGCTGATGTTTTGGCTTCCTGCCATAACTCCTCTTTAGAGTTTATAAATCTATTAAGATTAAACATTATCATGACACCCTGCCATATACCGTAGGACTTTAGATTAATAATCAAAGCACCCTATATATTTATTCAATTTGGTTACGATTCATTTCCAATGTAAATATTTCAATTCAATCATATAAACTACACTATGATTAATATATTCATCACGTTAAACTATATTCGTTTTAATTTTATTGTCAAAATGATAGCCTAGGATCTTTCACTATATCCAGTTCACGTAAATCATCAATTAGAATCATCAAATTAGTTTTTAATTCATATTTCAATTACTAAATAAATCTATAAAGAAAATTTAACTCATATGTAACAACTTAACCATTTTATAGATAACCTCACTCACTTAATTCGTTGCTTTGATAGATTTTTTTACAGAACTTCCAAATTTCTTCTTTTATTTTAACTTGATTTAGCACCCATTTCCTTCTATTTGATTTGCTAAGGTTTGGATTTGATTCCCTTCTCTTTTCTATTTGTTTTTCAATTTTATTTAGAGGTTTTGTTTTAGAATTGAAGAAAAAGAAAACGAACAAGTTATGGATTGTAGTTGAGTGTGGGTTATAGAATGAGGAGGAATGAAGAATGGGGTGAATTAAGGTCCTAAACTTCTTTTATGCGTGCACAAATCCAAAAATTCTGCCTCGGCGCACTTGGACCAACCTATTTCGCCTCAAAACGCATGATACGATAAAAAAATCCTTATCTTCTTTATTTGGTGTCCATTTTTGATATTTTTATATCAGTTTGGGTTAGAAAAATCCACTTGATGCAATAGACAATCCAAATTTATCAAATTTCTTCATTTGTAAAAATTCAGTTTTTTCAGTTTTATGTAAAGTTACCAAAATATCTTTTAAATTAATTATTTGCGTTTATTAAAAATATGGGATGTTACAGTTATTATCGGAAAAGCCAACCTCTTCCATTCACATGGTGGCATTAGCTCTTTGAAAGAAGCCAGACAAAGATGAGGTGGGCAATTTTTGTAATTCCTTCCACATTGGACGGTGCCTCTTCCCAGAACATAGAGCTACCCTAAACTATTCTTGTCTACTTCTCTTGCACGGGCTAACGTTTTATTGAAGCGACTGACATAGGAGCAGAGTGACTCATTCAACCTTGTCTTATGTTGTATAACTCGTTTGCCATCATAATTATGGTTCATGAGGCGAAGAAGCGAGTCTTGAAATCCGTACATAACTGGGGACAAGAAAGAATATTGCCCGCTTGAAGATGTAAAAACCAACGTGAGGCTGGCCAGGTCAAAGTGGATGGAAATAGAAGGCACTTTAGATTACCGATGAGCCGACCGACTCGAGTGATGGAATTGAAAGCCGTGATTGGTCAGACGGGTTAGTACTTCCATCGTGTTTTTCGACGGAAGGTAGGACTTGCCTCCAGTGAATGTATGAGTTGAAAATATCTTTAGTGAAGGATTCTCCATTCTCATCATCAAACAAACCCTCGACGTTAGTGTTCCGTGTCTTGATCCTCTTCTGTCTTAGAGATGCCATTTCTTCTCGAAGGCCCCTTCTGCATGATGCAAGCGACATTGACCTCTTACTGTGGAAGGACTCCTATGTCTCGTGGGTAAAGGAGATTGATGGCGCTTATATGACGATGGGGAACAGTAATGACGAACATGGGTAAGTGAAATGTTCATATTGATAAAGGGCGACCTAGAATGCTGATCCTGCCTTTCACGGGATCTGGGCCTACTGACCTCCCTTTAGGGCCGAGAGTGGACTGAGAGCTCTCTACGCTCATGGTTTATGCCTTTCCGTCACCGCTTAGGCGGTCGAAGCATAGTCACGTCCTAAATATTTATTGCCTAAGGCGGTTAAATGTAGAGTGTCTTTCTGTGGAGAGGGAGCGACAAGTTGGCTGCTCCTTAGTGTAATTTTGGTTCAAGTATAGGAACATCATAAGCAAAGTATTACTCGTGCACGATATGTTGATCTCTGTTATGGGCGAGAATGACCCCAATAGGGGTTTCCAGCACAACCCTCTTATGGGAATCATGCATTATGTTAAATGCGCTGGGGATAATGGGCTGGATGGGAGTTCTGTCCATCGTTGTTGGGACCACCCGATTGTATTTGACAGCATCTTGATCGTCCACTCTGGCCCTGAGTTCATTCAAATCGCGGGCAATCTACCCAATGCTAGTCAAGCCATTGGTCAAGCCAAACCACACGTCATTGCTCAAGTCCAAAATGGGACTTATAGCATGGACTTTAACTTTGTTTGTGTAATAATCCTTTGAGTTATTGGCCTCATTGTCACCATTATTATGCAGTTTGTTTTTTGAGTATAGTAGTTTGAAGAGAAGAAAAGTGATGAATGTTGAGAGCATTGAGGGGAAGCGCTCCTTCCAGCGTCAAAATATTGACTAAAAATTTAATCAACCAAGGAAAATGAGATTGTGAGTTCATATTAGTAAATGTTACTTACTAATACCGTATTTAAAATGGAAAAAAAAGAGAAAATGAACAATAGGTAAAGAAAGACACAAGGTTTAGAGTGGCTTGATCAAAAATGATCTATGTCCACTATGGTGGTAATTTCTACTGCTTTAGTGTTTTGATTACAATTGTTTGTTTACAAGAGATAATAATATATGCAATAAAATGAAAGTTTCATCTTTGTACAAGTGCATCCAATTTTGTATTTATAATAGCCAAAATCTGGTTCGGACAGTTCAAATATGTATATCTATTTCTATGAATCCTTACTGTCGTCAATGGCACTGAATGGTTCAAATGCAGGAAAACTAGGATGTCAGCTAGGTCGAATGTACTAGATGATGGCCAGTTGGCAAATCATAGCAAATCATGTCGTTGTCAAATAGGACGACATGAGAATAAGGAGTTGTTGAATAGTGATGCCGCCACCATGTGGATACTGAAGGATGAGAAGTGGTTACTGCATAGTGTCGCTTTGTTAGCATATGCCAAGGATTTCGATGGAACAGTGTTGAGTCGTTTCTTTTTAAAGGGGTGGCTATGCACGTTTGACAGAAGCCTGCCGAGCTAAGACAAAACAAAAAGTATGGGGCATGCATGCCTTCGAATAGGTTGCGGGGAGGAGTAGACTTAGGGGCTCAAAAAGGAGAGTGGGAGAGCGTTCTTCATTATGCAGACATGTACTCTTAGATGAGCAGCTGTCCTGCTAAGGGCACTGGCTGGTTTGGCCGTTGTTCAAAGCTGTTAGTCGCTGAATTTCATGGTCTTTTACAGGCTGCATAGGTATTTGCAAGGACGATGGGGTGGGAAGGTGATGCCGAGGCAATATGGTGTGAGGCAAGCGCATTGAGAGTCCGGTGAGCCCATTAGTTTATCTCTTTGCGAGAATATCAAGAAACACCATGGATCGATACCGATCAATGGATTTGCATATTTCTTCTTTATTTCTTTCATCAATTCATTGCGACTTTATGGTTTAGCTTTCTTTCATGTCTCAAAGCCAAATTTCTACAGCTTTTCATTGAGAATTTTAAAACTTGATGGATTGACACTGATCGATGTACTTAGTTAAAATTCTTTTGTTTTCCTTTGCAATGGCAAAGGTTTTATAACATGTCATTATTGTAATAAGAAAGGTCACATACGCAGCAAATGTTATGCTTATAAAGGAGATCAGAAAAAGGCCGTGTATGGTGATACTAGTAGTGATACACATGCAGATTTTGCTGAAGGTACCAATAGTGATGTTTCTTGTGATGTCCTATGTAGTGAAAATAAGCCTTGAAAGATGGATTCGGGAGCCAGTTTTCACATTTGTAGAGATGTAAATTGTTTTTCTTCTTATGAGAAGAGTGTCGATATGATTAGGACAGCCAATGGAGAATAGCTACGGAATTGTGATATTTGATCTATGCGATTTCGTATGCATGATGGTATGGTTAGAGAAGTCTCTAGAGTGAGACATATACCCACTTATTCGCATAATCTTATTTCTCTCGGTCAGTTGGATTGTCGTGGTTGCACTTATGAGACCCAAGGTGGAGTTTTGAGAGTGAAGAATGGTGGCCGTGTAAGGATGAGAGGAGTATTGGACAAAGGAAACCTTTATAGCTTGGTTGGTTCTGTAGTCGACAATGGAAAGCGAGTGACGGTTGAAGGACCTAATTCACAACAAGATGGAGAGGTTAATGTGATCACTGCTTATGATTCTAGCATTGAGGATCATATTTTAGACAGGGATTTTCATGTTTATGATGCTCAAGTGATCGATGGTGATCAGGTAATGGGCTCAGATCGAGTGATAGAAGGATGTCGAATTGCGAAATCCACAAAGACAAGACAGAGATCTTTGTGGTAGTACAAACGTTTTCGAGACCGGATTTGTGTGGTGCACCTCATGTGGGAGACGCATCACTTGCAGACGGTGGTTGAAGTTTATAATTTAGTGTGGTTGAGATATGGGGATTTATGATAGATCTAGGTATGACATTCTTGATATGTTGGAGATATGTGATATTGTATCAACATGGAATGTTAAATTTTGATGATACAAAATCACAAATAGAGGGAAATAAATATGCAAAATAAAGAAAGATAAAATTTTCTTTCCTCAATCAATAGACATATTTGAGTATGTTTATTTCTTTCTCTAATTGGCTAATCAAATTATTTTTTGTCATCTAATGTTGACTTGGGCATTAAGTAACTGATTATATAAATAGAGACTAGAAGATAGTGTAAAAGTGTGGTGGAAAATCTATTTGCTAATTTTCTCATCTTTATCTTTGTTCTTTTTTCCAACAATTTTAGCCATATAGATATTTGTCCCCTTTCTCAGTTTAAATATTGATCTACTGGTATTTTGTTTACTTTAGCTTTTTTCTATTAACTGTAAACAAAATTTTGGTGAATAAATAAAGTGGGTGGTTGAGTGGAATATTTTGTGTTATTGCGTTTTGATTTCAATTCAATCTTGTTTTCAATCCAAGTTATTTCTTTGTGATTTGGGTGACAAAGATCCGTTGATAAAAGCTTTCGCAAAGCGCTACTATTTGCATAACATATAGTTGATATAGGTTATTGTTTGATATGTAATATGTATTTTGCTGGACTTTTTTTGTCCAGAATTCTATTATAAATTTTATTTTGTTGTAAGATAATATACTTAAAGTAGGAACATACGATGCACCATTTAATCCATCAAGTTTTTCCTGTACTTTCTTTGTGATTTGGCGCGGTAATGAGAATTTACCATTATCATAACATCCCTAATTGGAATTGTGGAATCAAATAAGCATGTTATATATAAATATGTTCTCAACTATAATTTTAAATGAGTTTGTATCAGCATGTAAATCGAGAACTGAGAGAGAACCAATCTGAAATTGGACTTAATTTATAATATTTTAAGATTTCTCATAACTATGTGATAGACAGTTGTTTCTACTAATAGTTCTAGCCTGTACTTATTTTAGATGAGGAAGAGTTTAGTAATAAAAACAATCCTTTTCTTTGAGTGGACTTGAATGTTGCTAACAAGTTTGTGAGAAGCATGGGCCTAGCTTATATGATTCGTTAAGAGAAATAGGTAAATGCCACTCTGGTTGATCTTCCTAACTTGAATGACTGCTTCTGGAATCTGTAGCATTTCTGTGGATCATTTTCTTTTCCTCTGATATTTAATATAGGTTGCAGCATGTCTGCGAATCATTTTTGGTTCCTCTGATATTTAGTATAACCTTTATTAGAAATGTTTGAGGGTGGCATAGGCGATGCTTGTCGTTTTCTTCTCTTTTTACCATTTACCATTGATGTACATGATTGTGACTTTTCACACTGATCTGAGGCCTGACAGTATTCTTCTGATGTCTTCCGATTATGTAAATGTTCCATGTAACATTTCTTGCAACTTCAAAATTCTTGGGTTTTTGCCATGTCATATTGATACAGAGGAAACTAGGATATTATATGCACTTCAGATGTTTGCCTAATGAGGTGCTATGAAGTTGACTGATTTTAGCAGCATTGCATTTAAGAATCATGATCATGGGTCCATTATATCAACAAGGCAGTACAGAGGACAAGAGATAATGTCTTGTATGCTTGGATTTTTAAAATAAACAATGAATTCTGCCTGAGATGTGGGATGTCAATTTGAATAAAAGGTACACATTTTCTACATTTAAATTGGGAGAAAACTAATATATGCATATATTGACCTTCTTGACAGCGTAGGGAATTCTTCCAAATCATAATTGGCAGGTCATTCCAAACATAGGTCGACGATGCCCAATTTTCTATTCCTTAATTTTATTCCGACGACACTGTTTGGTTTGATTGGTATGCATTGATGTTGACCCAGTAGTTGTTGGTTATTTTTTGTTCACACCCTATGATAGAAACTTGTTAGAATGCTTAAAGACCAATCTTCCTGTTGTATACCATACATTTTAATATATTCTTGTTGTTCTCTCCTAGCTGTGTGAACGTGCCTTAATATTACCTTCAGTTTTCATTTCATATCCTTAATGCGTCATGCCCTCTGCATGATGATTGAATTTGATAATATATCTGATTGTTGTTATTGAACTAGTGACTTTATGTATGGACTATAGAGTTAAATGTGGATGATATTGGAATTTTGACCATTATCAAATTTTATAAGTCCTAAGTAATATAGTTTTGACAAAGAAATTTTGTGTAAATAATAGACACAATCGGGTAACGCTTAACAAAGTAAAATTGGATTTTACCAAAATCAAGTTACTAATAAATTTGATGTCACACCACCTGCTAAGTAATGTATGATCGTCAAAATTCGAACAGTTTGATACTAATCGCCGACCAAATTTACATCTAAAGAGCCGTACAACCGAATTGTTGAATACGCCTTGACCACATCGTTTAATTAATTTATAATTATTATAAATTATTTAAATTAATTAATATTTATGAAATATTAGTTATAAAATTTTATTTTAATTTGATGAACAAATATTATTGTATATATTTATAATAGTTGTTAATATATTAATCGATATACGCGTTTAAATTGAGTTTAAATGCAAAATATTTTGTTCAGACTTTAAATGGATTTGAAGTTCATATATGGGGCTAGTTGGTTCAGCTATAATGAAGCATAGGTGCGGCCATATAATGGTTAAAAATGCTAGGGTTGAATGGATAAGAGGAAAGAAAGAGCAAAAGAGCAATGTGAATCTTGATATTAACCTCTCTTTGCATTTCTTCCTCTGTAAAAGCATCTCTACCCACTCTCTTTTTCTACTTTTTAAGTCTCCTGTCCCTCTTAGATCTGGCCGAATTCTTCATCCATCCTCTTTCATCGTACAAGCACAAATCAAATAAAATTAAATACTGTTTGATAGCCTATGGTCTGCAATTTCAGAGATGGCATCTTTGGAATTGGAATTTAATTCAGAAGTTTGTTTCAACACTTCAAGATGTGGTACTTTGGCATCGTTTAAAGGTAATTATCTGATTTATGATTTTATTTTAATATTTAGAGAATTTATATATCATATATTGTTTTATTAGTTATGTGACGATTCTAATATGTCGGTATATCGTCACATTCAAGATGGTTGTTCATTTATATGTTTGTGTTTTTTTTCCTTGACATATATATGCCATGATGCTTGCGACTTAAGATTTAAAAACAATTTTTTTTATTATTTAAATGAATTTAATACACATTATTTAAATAACATAAGCTTTATAATTTAAATACTAAACTTTATATTATACAAAATATGTTTTAGAATTACATAAAAAAATATTTTTGTAATATATATAAATAATAATTAAATATTATTTAATTCAAATCACAGAAATAAATATTAAATAAATTATTGTATCATATAAAATAGAATTTAAATTTTATAAAATTATTTTTACACCTGATAAACTCTCGAATGCAATATATATATATACACATATATATTATATAAATATTAATATAAACGCTGAAAGTTAAAATCTAATTTTAATTTTTCTTTTAAATTATATATTTTGAAATATTCAAATGCTAAAACATCATCTATTTTTTTTAAATATTAAAAACATAATTATAATTTTAAAACATAATTTATATATAATTTTATAATTTTTTCTTCATTTTTCCAACAAAATAAATAATTGAATCTTATAATATGATTTAAATGTTTATGTACATATATATACATATATTTTATATATTCTATGTGTGTGTGTATATATATTAATTATTCAAAATAAAGTATAAATTTATATATATATATACACGCAATATTTTATATACATAAATTAAAGTATATAAACATATATTTGGACAATATATTAGCTAACATGTTTCCAGTGTAAATCCCATCATTAATACACGAGCATGTTATAACTTACACGGTTTGCTATGTTATACATGCATACACATGTATATGTATATGATACATGTGTGTCTATATATATATATATATATATATATATATATATATATATATAATATTAATATATAATCATTTCATAAATGATAATAAAATAGCGATTTTATTTTTAAATAAATATAAAAATATTCTAATGAATTAGATTCCATAAGCCAATAAAGATCAAAAATGGTAAAAAAATTGAAATTCATCCATTTCTTCCACTACAAGCTGCTCTAGTTCCAAGAAAACCAAACACCACTTTAGTTTTCCGAAACTTAAAATGTTTTTGAGTACTTAATTAAATGAAAACAAGCGAGCAATATTTTTTAAATGAATGCATGATTTTCTTATGTTGAAAGAAAGGTATTTATAAAGTTTGAAAGTTTTTGCTAATGTGTGTGTATATGTATCAATGTTTTGAAAAAACCTGCCTCCATATTTGCCTCAAGGAGCGTCTCAAGGCAAGGAGAGACAAAACGCTTCGACTCTTTCTCAAAAAAAGCGTTTTATCTTTGAAGCTTACGCTTTAGCAACTTAAAGTGTACAAAATGTACAAAACATACGCCTTGCACGCCTCAAACCACTAAGGCATGCGACATAAGAATTTATTTTACCTCCAATTGAAGATATTTGCACTAGTAGAAGTTGTAAAACTTCAATTATCAAATAGCAAGCAATTTTTCTAAGAAAATGAAAGTGTTTTTATTACTTTTCAAATTCAATATCAACATGATTAAGTGACATCGTTTTTTAAAACAATAGAGAGCTACATAATGAATTTTCTCAAATGCTATTAAATAAAAGTTTTAAACTGTCATCACCGAACCTTCGAATAAATTACCCATCTCGATTTAAATTGATAGAATGAAAAATGAATAAAATAATAATTTGCATGATTTTTTTACTATGATAGAGATCTATTCCACTATAATCGACCAAATATCGTTTTCAAAAATCCAAATTATTTTTGAAGACAAATAAAGGAAGAAAAATAAAACACATACCATTGCGGAGCTGAAAACTGAACACGAATTCTTCTAACATACTAATAAGGATTGAATCCAGTGCTTAAATTTTACTTATTTATAGTTTTAATTATTTATGCTTTACGAATGAATAATAAAAAATGATTAGGACTGAACTCTTTAAGCTAGGTGTCTATTATTTGTTTATAGTTTTATAGAATTAATTGTTAACCTCTATTTATTAATCAAAATTAATTATAATAAAAAAATAATAATTTAGGTCTCCATGTTTACTTGAAAAATATACGCCTCAACCTTTTGAGGCTTACACCTCATGAGCAAAAGAACGCCTCTTGTACGCTTTAATACGTATATGTGTATGCATGTATATTTATATTATCTGAACAAAAAAAGTTAGATTTGTTAAAGGTCAAAATTATTCTACAAGGCACTTACACAATGTTGCAGTTTGGGTTCAGGAAATTTTGACGGTTTAACTTATAGGTGTGAGATGTTTTTGTTGCTAACAGGTTATGCTTAGAGATTGAATTTATTTGGATATACTATACATGAATATCATTAATTTAACAAATTCAACCCATAGATGTGGGATATTTTGAATGTTCTATAGAAAATTTGAATTATCTTGGAAAAGTAACGAAATTCTATGAGAAGAGTTGAACTCCTTTCTGAAAAATTAGAACTCTTTTGACAAATTGAACTTTCCATTGTATTGTGCTTTTTTAAATTCGTGCAAACTTTTTTCGATTTTATCTATGATGTGTGAATTTGCAACCACTGAAAATGGAAGGTTACTGAAACACACACCAAAGATGTAGTATTGCATAAGTGTGAACTAATATAGTACAAGAACACAAATGATAATAAAGTAGTTTGTCTTCATAAATGACCGGGGTAATATCGAGCTGTACTATTTGGTTTCTGTAATTTGAGATACATCTGATCCGAGTTATATGGAAGTTCACTTTTTTTTAAAGCTCATTATGCAATTTTAGCTTAATCAAGATATCAATTCCAGATGTAAGTATTTTATTGGAAAAAGAACAATGATCCGACATAAGCTGGAATTAAAATTTACATTTTTGCAACTGATCATGCGAACGGTGATACTACATCTTACTACATTTGAAAAAGGCGAATTGGTACTACTGCAACAGTTGAAAAGGTAAAATTATCATCTTAGTCCCAAATCGCAAAATTTCAGTGAATAATTCTCTGTACAAATATCAAGTCATCACCTGATCAATTTCAGTGAGTAACTTGAGCTTGTGACATAGTGAAGGAATGATGTGTCATGTTGTACTTCACCCTGAATAGTATGCCCTAACACTAAAAAGATTTACTTCTGATGATGCCTATGTTGATATTGCTGCTGAACTTGCAGAAGTGGCCACATTCTTGAACAAGGTATTAGTTAACAAAATCATGCATCAATTTCCTGTTTTAACTGGTTTTTTAATGTGCGAGTGATGCTTTTTTTTGTTGGGTTGCATTTGTATGAGACATTTGCATTGTGGGTTATTGTGCATGCGTAACAGAAGAAATTTATGAAGAGTTTGTGGGAAAAGATAGTTGGGTAGTTGAACTTTTTTGAAGGTAGAATTCATAACTTACCACTATTAATGTTAAAAGTAATTTTGGCGTTGCTTACATCTGAATACGTATTTTGTCCTTATATTTTAGTTGATTATTTATATTTCATCGATTTGTTGAACACCCCTAACTATCATGAATTTTGAAACATTAAAGTTTTTTTAATTCCATTTAATTTTTTTTAGCATTTGGTCGGTTTGATATTTCTATTATCTTGAATTCTACAATGAAATTTCTAATTAATCTACGTGCTACTATAAAGTTTCTTCTGTATCAGGTCCAGGACACTTAGCTATATTGGAGAGAGTTTTGAACTAGTACCGGTGCCTATGGTTGCAAGGTATGCATCTTAACGAGGTAATAAAACATAGTTTACAATTGTTCTTCCTTTGACTCAACACACGACTTTATAAGTTCTATGATCACATAGTTGATTGATGTGAAAATTTGAGGCATGGATTCAAACAAGTTTTTTCTTTATATTCTTTTTATATTTTATTATTATTTATGACATATGACTGACGAAGAAAAGAGAACATAAAGTCAAACTTTTCAGAAAGAAGAGCTAAGTTTGAATGTTTAGGTAATTTAGTTTTGTGAAAATTGGACATATGCAAGAGCAGTTGAACAAATGAAAGCAAGAGTCGCAGAATCTTGGAAATAAATGTACAATTTTTGAATTTTGAAAGAAAGGCTTGTATACAATTTGAAAGTTGTACAGAACAATAAATTTGAATCTTTTAAGGTCAAGTTTATTTCCCAACCTTTCATGGAGAATCACAATAAAACCTCCAGGCAAGCGATATTTGTAGTAGTTGTTGCTTTGGTTGATGGTTATAGGATTGAAATTCTACTGAATGTAGTGCGTCTAGATAGAGAAACATACAATTGTCCATGACTAAACACTTCAGTGCATAATTCAATACCGACGTACTTCATGGATTGGCCTTGTGCTTTGTTGATAGTTAATGTGCAAATAAGCTTAATAGGAAATGAGAAAAATAGTACCTTGTTTAAATATTCAGCAAAAGCACGACTCTCAAACTCTTTGGACTTTAGCCGCATGTTTTTATTCAGTGATAACACAGGAATATCAGGCCATGATGTTGATCTTCTTAATGTCGATGCAACGATATATTAATGTGTTCCCATTGGGATAACCGGTAAAGTTTGGTGACTGCAGCATCAAAGTTCTATTGCATATAGCATTAGTTTGGCCAGCATCGCAGTTCCAGAAGCCCCGAGACATGTCCATGTTCATTAGTTTAGTTTTCTCAAACCCTCAATTCAGTTTCCAGCTTGGTTTCCACACTGCAGTTCATGCATCAATCACACACATATAACCTTTGCCGCTCAGTTTGCATCAGTCTCATGTATATGGTATAGCAGTTCGGATGGCTCATGCCCTCCTCAACTTTCAATAGCATGTAGCAAGTTACCATTAAACAACATGCATCAACATGTGGCTGCTTTCCTCGCTCTTGCTAAGCCATCTATATTGGTGTCGCTATATCTATATCATATGTTGCATTATGCAATGTTTGTTTGGCATTGGATAAAATATGAAGAAGAAATATGAGGAAAATATAGTTTTGTATAAGATTAATGGTGATGACCTACTTATTTACCCATTAATTATGAGTTAAAAATGTACATATCTTCCAGTCACAGCTCCTTATATATCCACAGAAATTGCTTTAACTAATAAATACATAGATACACTTCCATGTATACATAGATAAAGTTAGGCCATAAAAAGTGGTTTGCCTTTAAGAAAATAGATTGATGGCTTTAAGAATAACCGCAATAGTTGTACATTCTCTATTGATCTTATCCTCATATTCTCTATCTAACCATAAATCTAATAATAATATAACCATATTCCCAAGTTAGGCACATTACCATATTTTTACACACACACACATAAATGCATATAAATTCATGCAAAAAGCAAGTTTATTGTTGTACAGGTATAAGCATAAACATATTCGACTAAGGCAATCGAAGGTTCTTCACCATGCTCCTTCTTCAGCACATCTAGTATGTCTGCTACTTCATGCCCGCCACAACATAAACATTTTCAACTTACCAGTCAAAGCTTCTACACCATGCATGCTCCTTCAGTGCATCTTGCACAATGTCTACTATATTATGTATGTTCCATGCCTGATACAACATGAACATATTCCTTTCTCTAGTGCATCTGTCTTCCTTTACTGGAGTATATTACTTCCTCCAACATCATGCCTACCACAACATGCCGGTTTTGATATGCTTCACTATCAGCTAGCTGTAGCACGTCTCTAGTCTCTCAGATCGTTAGCATTGCTTTGTTCATTGCATCACTTCCTCCACCAACTCACTCTACCACCTCATCTCTCTTCGTTTGCATTTCAATACACTGCATGTTGCTTTTTTGCACAATCTCAGCTGTACTTTGCAGTGTGTTCCCGCCGCCATAATACTCGTCTGAACTACTTTGCTATGTTGCTTTGGTACGCATCACGATCCATCAACAAGCAGCAGCACATGTCCCTTCTACTACAACACTTGAAACATAACCAGTGTCTTCAACACCATTGCTCGACCTTGCATTTGGCATCACTTTAGATGTTCCTTACGGCTAAGCTATTCTGCATCTTAACTGCTTCTAATAGATTTAATTGATGGTTGTTGTCAACATAAATGTAATCATATTATTTTGTCATTTACCATTTTATTATTGTTGATCCTCATGGTGATGGTTATCCACATTTGTAACAACAAATTCTCATCGAACCTATATACGAACTTTGATTTAGATTAACAAAATAGGAGTGCTCTCCTCATATGAGAACCACTCTTTCATCAGAAAAATAACGTACATATAATCCAAATGAGAGAACATGAATGAATAACATAGACATCCATTACATGTAACAAATAATTGAACCTGATTTCGACTGAGCAAAGTTTTACTTTTATCATATCCCTGTATCTGTAGGAAGTACTTTTTATGCATTTATCATTCATGTGCATATGATTAGAGTAATATTATGTAACAAACTGATAATATTTCAGCTAGAATTAACAAAATATTATGTAACAAACTGATAATAGTTAGTGGCAGGAACAAACCTCACGTCATGTAATTTAGATCCACTACCAACATGGTACTAAACTAAATAACCATACATGTTCTTACACTATGTACGTCATGTATATTTTATATAAAACCACTTGCATGCCACAACTAAGAAATAACATACAACGCAAACTATTACTCGAGCAACACTGAAGTTTACACCAAATATGAAATATCATGTCCAAACTTCATATAGAGGTCTAAAAATGGCACTGGTTTGCATGATTGTGAATCGTATTTTTAGTATTTTTTATGTGTACATAAATTTTGAACATAAATTAAGAACTTACAGATTTTGAGCAAAAATGCTACATTATGGCAAGTAGAAAACATATGCAAATGTAGTAAAGAGGGAAAATTTTTGAAAGTGCACAAATGTTAAGACATTACAGATTTTGAACAGAAATAATTCATTAACATAAATACATACATTGAACACAAATAATATATAGAATGGAATAGATAAAACCAAAAGTTACAACATGTGAAAAGAAATAGGTGAAACAAAGCACAATAGAGACTAATTTGTGAAAATAAAGATGTGAACATAATGATCGGAAGACAAACATGTAAAGATCAAACATCATCAGTAGCTATTTTGTACCGCCCATTCGATCAACAAATGCAAAGAATTATAACCCATTAGAACTATTTGTTCCACTATCAGTTGAGGAAAATAAATATATATTACCACTGCCTTAATGAACTCGTCATCTGAATCAATCCAATCATAAAACAAAGTTTTCTGCTGCACTGCTGGATCAATCTTTTCTGAATCATTTGGCCGAGAAAACATGATATTCTGCTGGTCTTGTGCAACAAAGCCAACCGAATCATTGGTGTCATTCATTTCATTATAGGAAGAAAAGTGGTATTTTTACCACTCTCATTTGGTTCAACCTTAATCATAACTGGTGGCAAGGAGTTGGCGGCAGTTTTGATCACACCTCCGGGTGGCATAAAGTTAGTGGTTGGAATTTGAACAATGCTCTTGGTTTCAGTGGTCAATGGTACTACTACTGCTTTTGATTCCATATTAGCAACCTTATTTTTGTTTAGTTGCATCATTTGTACATCTCTATCTGCTTCAAAGTTGACCGCAGTAAGTGATTCGGTAGTTTTTGTTATGGTCGACTCTTCCCTTTTAGCTACTATTCTTTTCTGCAAATATTACAACAATTAAATTTAAAATGATATGTGATAATAACTAAAAGGATAAAAAGTTGTAGATATTAGGATACCCGTTTCATTTTAGTGGTGGTTCTCCAACAGTTAAAGCCATGTTATATGCTGAAAATAAAACAATATCATGTTAGCATGATATGATACATAATGGTGGTAACATTCTGACAAACATTTCATATGCAAGACAGTGAAAAAGGAAAAAAAAGTAAATTATATCAGTATGCAGTGTAGAAAGAAAAACGCAGAGGAAGAAGTGAAGACGAAGCAAGAAAGGATGATTAGGTACATGATGGTTATAACATTTTGGCAAAAAATCCATATGCAGGATAATGAAGAGCAAAAAAATGTAATTTGGAATAAATTCAAATCGGAATACAACATGAAAAGAAAAATGTAGAAGAAGGAAGGAGAAAGCATGAAAGGGAAAAAAATACGTATAGTTTGTTTAATAAATGATTGCGTGCAAAATAATAAATAAAATAGAGAAGGTGTAAATAGAGGAAGACAAAGTGGGTTGCGAAAAGTGTGTAGAAACGTGATGTGTGAAAGTAGTGGGAATCTTAGTTGTTTGAGGACACGTGGGATAAGGAGAAAGTAGGTTAGTAGACGAAATAGTAAGTTGTTTAACGGTGTAAAGTTCAAAAGATATGGTCCACTTTAGACCACTTGATATCTTTATGATATTATATCAGAACCGTTCTGTTGTTTGTCTTCCGTTATTCTATTCCGCTAAATCTGATCTATTTTTTTATATAGATTAACAAGTGAATGAGATTATCCGCTAAATCATTTTCTAATATATTAAATCATGTTTAGTTGATTCCTTATGTTTCACTTTTTACAAGTCCACCCCTTTTGTAGTACATGTAGCGTTTCAGATTTGCATGCTTCATTTTGTAGTTCATGTATCACTTTTGTCAATTTATGGCACGGTTTACTTCGCTTTGTTGGTTTATTGTTTTTGCATGTACAGTGTTATTCTTTAATCACATAGACATCGGCTGTAAATGCTTAGAAGCTACACATGGAGCGTTATGTGGAATTACACAAGCAAGCCTAAAGCCTTGGATACTAGTCTGTATGCTGAATTTGTGGAATTCGAGGTTGGCTATTGTTCTTAAGTTTTCGGTTCATGAATGACCATTGGATCATTCCTGTATAAATTTTCTTACCTACAAAAATGGGCCTGTGTTAGGACTTTTGTACAACCATTAGATCCATGAGACAAATGAAATAATGAATCAAAATTGTGAATGCCGATTTAGTACTTTGATGTAGTTGATTTATTATAATACCTATATGTTATATTATACAATTTTTTGTTTCTTTGGCCTTTGTTAACGGGTTCCTTGCTCATTCTTTCATTGATGTATTTTCCACAAACTTTGTTATCTAACTCTGTTTATTCATACAAATGGATAATGATAGCCTGTTAAGTTCAATTTGGCATTGTCATTGTAATTTGTCACTGGGTTGCAGCTTAAAATATAACGTTTCTAAATAACACAAAGCTAAGAAAACTGGAAAAGTATATCATCAAAATAACAAATGATTAAATCTTCAAATGTTGATAAAGCTGTATGAATCTTATATCAATAGTTTTTTTAAGTATTTATGAAATGGATGGATGAACTTCTTGCCACCCATGATTCATTAATTCGTAAGTTAATTTGTTAGGTTGTTGTTGATCTATTTATGAAATAGTTTTATTTTAAATAGCTTTGGATTGAAAATTTGTAATAGCTCCATTTTAACCAAACTTTTTCAAACCTCGAATAACTTTTTTTTTAAAGATTAAAAGAGTAACATAACTTAATTTTAATATGTTATTAGATGGTAGATAATATGAAAAAAAAAGAAGACGATAGGAAATGGATGAATAGAAACCGGTGTTTATAATAGAAGGGTGAAACAACGTCAAATTGCAATATCTACTGTTTGAATTTTGGCGACATCATATGAAGAATTGAAGAGGTCGAAAGTAGCTTGATAACGGTGGAAACGCTTCACAAATCGAAGCCAGGAGGAGGAAGATATAGCGAAGAAGGTGGATTGTTGCTGGAGCAACATGTGACCGACGTATGTCAAGATGCCTCAAAGTGACAGATGTCTGAGCTCAGGGTTTTGTAACCTGAGATTTGTGATAGATGTCCGTCATCTTGTGACAGATGTCTAAGAGCAGGAAAACTTGTTTTCCGAATCTTCTTACGGACATCTATAATCTTAGGACATACGTTTGAGTTGACGTGTGTTGCATATCTTGTCCGAGTCGATTGGAATGATTTATGAAGGCTTCAAAGGGCATTTTGGGAATTTTCTAGGTTTTCTACTCTTCTATATAAGATATTTTTAGGATTCATCGAAAATAGACTAAGGGTTTTATCCACCATTAAGTGGGGTTTAACAAAACCTAGTTTTCTTCATTTCTCTTCTCTACAAATCTATTCTATTTGAATATTAATCATTATAATCAATCTTTTGCACTCTTCTCATGGGTAGTAATAAAGCCTCTTCCACGAAGTGGATGTACACTAACAAGATGTTAGTGTAACAACTATAAATCGGTATGTGATTTATTTTATCGCTATTGTTTTATTTCTTTATTGCTTGTTTGGTGATTGTGAATGATTTTGGATTGAATTGAAATTTGAATTGAGACATTGTGTAACGATCCCAGTTTTAAAGACGAATTTAAATTTCTAATTTTATTAAATTTTTGGGTTAAATTATAGATTTGTTTGAATTTTTCAATTTTGATAAGATATGTATACTTATTTATTTTATAAATTGGATTTGAGACTTATTATAAAATGTAATTGAATTGGATTAGAAATAAAAAATTTAAAGCGACTACTTATCAATATAGAATATAAGTGTATAGAATAAAATATGTGTTATAAATTTAATACTTAAGTTTCAAATATAATTATAAGATAAACTACAAAATATCAAGTAAACAAATAAAAGAAAATTTACATACAAATGAAAATCTAAGCACATATAAAATGTAAACTAGGAAACAAAGTAACCAAAGTAAAACAAGAAAGTAAGTATTTAAATGAATCAAAACAACACTTACATATATATATATATATATATATATATATATATATAAATCAAATCTAAATATGCAGTAAGTATCAAACAAGTATGGATGATCATTAAATGCATATACTGTCTAGCATGGATAAAGATCCTACTAGCCGTAATCAAAGCATGAGCACGACATGCTGCAAATAAATGAAAGTGTTACTTACATACTTTCATTAAATGATTTCAAACATGCCTATACACAAAGTACAAAGCTATTATAAAATAATTATACAAAAGAAAGATGCTGAGTGCTGTCTAAAAAAATTGCACATCTCTTTATATATATGAGTTGCCTCCAATTTGTTCAGAACCTTTTACTGAAGAAAGAAAGAAAAATAGCAAAGAAAAAAAACAGAAATTAAAAAGAAAGAAAAAGCAAGTTCAAACCTGGAAATCAAATAACAAAAGCCCTCTGTTCTTCTTCTGAAATCAACACTGTGAGTAAACTTGTTAATCTCCTTTATAATATGTTGTGTTAAAGATTAAGTGGAAGTATCAGTTTGAATATGTGTAGTCTAGGACTGTGTTGAGTTTAGTTGCTAGATAATGAATATGTGAATGCCCTATACAACTTTTACCACCTCTGTTCTTCTTGCTACTATCATGTTCCAACCTAAAAAAAAAGCAAATCTCTTTATCTAGGAAGTTTGGATCTTGATGTTTAAATGATTTATGTTTGAATCAGAGTAAAATTGTTTTTAAGAGCTTACTAAACAAGTTAGTGAAATATAACTGTAGGGAACATTGTTTATAGGCAATCAAGAAGAAAAGTGATAAGTTTGATTGTTATGAAAAGTTGATTCAAGATAATAACTTAAATTCCTACTGCAATTTATGATTTTCAAAACAAAAATAGAGATTTTTAGATTTGTATTTAAAGAGCAATTTGCATTCGAACAAAGATTGTATTTTTACCAATTGCCAGTGATTGAATCATTAATAAATATTGAAATTTAGATTGAAACAAGCATAAACATCACTGATCTTGAGAAAAATGTCAAATAATTTTTCTATTTAGCGGATTGAGAGGATGAAGACATTTTAGGGTTTTAGGGGTGTGTGGGATTGGCCTCATCTTTTGGTCTGAGGTGATGAGGATGGGAGGTGACTGACGTGCGCAGGTGGGGGGAAAAGTTAGTGGAGATGGTGGCGCGTGTTTTGGTGAGGGTCATGATAGGTTGGTATCAGAGCCGAAGGTTGAGTAAGAACTTTAGCTACGGAGTGTAACACCTTAGATGGCTCATTAGAGATAGGGTGAAGTATACTCTAGAATGAGTACAACCAGTGGAACCAAAACCCAAAATTCTTAATCTATTTTCTTTATCTGTTGATATTCTCTAAGATATTTCATTCGAATGCCTAAATCGGATTTCTTACTATTTATAGATAGTAAAAATGCGTGGAAGAAGAGGACGAAATTTGAGACAGGAAAGTACCACTTCAACTGGTCAAAACCCTGCAACGATAGATATTCCTATTCAATCTCAATTGAATTTGGCTGATTTATATCGAAGTTTTTCTAGACTAGGTGGAAAGTCGTTCACTGGCAAAGAATCTTTTATCGAAGCACAAGCATGGATTCGATCGTGTGAAAAGATTTTCAAAGGACTAAAATTAGAAGATGATCAAATGCGATTGATAGCTTCTTGGCAACTCCAGGAAGAGGCTTTAGTTTGGTGGGAAACTGTTACTGTGGATAAGTTGGCAGATGAATTTACGTGGAATCGTTTCAAGGAAGTGTTTGAGCAGCGATATATGTCGTCTGCTGGTATCTCTAGAGTATACCAGGAGTTTATGGATTTAGAGCAAGGGAGTTTATCATTTGAAGAATACTTAAACAAATTTATTGAATTATCTCGATTTGGTCCAGAATTGGTGAATACACCGTTAAAGAAGAATGAAAAGTTTATTCGAGGAATGAACAAGGAGTTTCAGGAAAGGATGACTACTCACGTAAAGGAATCTTTTTCTGAATTAATTGATATGGGCTATAGATACAATACTCTGGAAAAGCAAAAAGATCCGGAGGAGAATGTAGATGCAAGTAATCTGAATTGGAGAAAAAGGAAGTTTGGCGGAAAGAAATCGAGGAAAAATAAAGGAAAGAAGAGTATACAGAAGAAAAAGAAGGATGTTACTTGTCTCAATTGCTTGGAGAAAGGTCACTACTCGGGTAAATGTAAGAATTCTTGGATGCCAGGAATGAGAGAGCCATTTATGAGGCCAGATCAGGAATCTACGGGATGCTATAAATGCCGCAAGCCGGGACATAGGATCAATAATTGTCCAGCCAAGAAGCAAACTTTAGTAAAGAAAGTGTATGCAATCAGAGACGATTCTTCAACCTCAACAAGCTGATTTAGGAAAAGAAATTTTATAAGGCAATCTTCTCGTTTACGATTAAATTGTTCGAATTTTGTTCGACACTGGAACTATCATTAGTTCTATTTCTCAGCAAATCGTAAATGAATTAAATCTTGAATCTGAAATCGTAATCGAATCTATTTCTATCTATTTTATTGGGTTTCGATATAAATCTATGAACGGTTAGTTATCCCTTCGAACTAACCAATACCCATGTATACTTCGTAGATCAGGTAACCCAATTATTACATAATTGATTGAGTTTGTTCTCACATCTATTGTGGATATTCTGATTCGGTAAGCCAAATGCAGTATAAATATATAGTTTGATTTGTAAACATATTTCTCTATCTTCCATCTATCTTTGTTATCTCTCTCTGGCGAATTTCGAGGACGAAATTCCTTTTAAGGGGGGAAGTCTGTAACGATTCCAGTTTTAAAGACGAATTTAAATTTCTAATTTTATTAAAATTTTGGGTTAAATTATAGATTTGTTTGAATTTTTCAATTTTGATAAGATATATATACTTATTTATTTTATAAATTGGATTTGAGACTTATTATAAAATGTAATTGAATTGGAATAGAAATAAAATGTTTAAAGCGACTACTTATCAATATAGAACATAAGTGTATAGAATAAAATATGTGTTATAAATTTAATACTTAAGTTTGAAATATAATAATAAGATAAAGTACAAAATATCAAGTAAACAAATAAAAGAAAATTTACATACAAATGAAAATCTAAGCACATATAAAATGTAAACTAGGAAACAAAGTAACCAAAGTAAAACAAGAAATTAAGTATTTAAATGAATCAAAACAACACTTACATATATATATAAAAAATCAAATCTAAATATGAAGTAAGTATTAAACAAGTATGGATGATCATTAAATACATATACTGTCTAGCATGGATAAAGATCCTACTAGCCGTAATCAAAGCATGAGCACGGCATGCTGCAAATAAATGAAAGTGTTACTTACATACTTTCATTAAATGATTTCAAACATGCCTATACACAAAGTACAAAGCTAGTATAAAATGATTATACAAAAGAAAGATGCTCAGTGCTGTCTAAAAAAACTGCATATCTCTTTATATATATGAGTTGCCTCCAATTTGTTCAAAACCTTTTACTCAAGAAAGAAAGAAAAATAGCAAAGAAAAAAAAACAGAAATTAAAAAGAAAGCAAAAGCAAGTTCAAACCTGGAAATCAAACAACAAAAGCCCTCTGTTCTTCTTCTGAAATCAACACTGTGAGTAAACTTGTTAATCTCCTTTATAATATGTTGTGTTAAAGATTAAGTGGAAGTATCAGTTTGAATATGTGTAGTCTAGGACTGTGTTGAGTTTAGTTGCTAGATAATGAATGTGTGAATGCCCTGTACAACTTTTACCACCTCTGTTCTTCTTGCTACTATCATGTTCCAACCTAAAAAAAAAAGCAAATCTCTTTAGCTAGGTAGTTTGGATCTTGATGTATAAATGATTTATGTTTGTATCAGAGTAAAATTGTTTTTAAGAGCTTACTAAACACGTTAGTGAAATATAACTGTAGGGAACATTGTTTACAGGCAATCAAGAAGAAAAAGTGATAAGTTTGATTGTTATAAAAATTTGATTCAAGATCATAACTTAAATTCCTACTGCAATTTATGATTTTTAAAACAAAAACAGAGATTTTTAGATTTGTATTTAAAGAGCAATTTGCATTCGAACAAAGATTGTATTTTTACCAATTGCCAGTGATTGAATCATTAATACATATTGAAATTTAGATTGAAACAAGCATAAACATCACTGATCTTGAGAAAAATGTTAAATAATTTTTCTATTTAGTGGATTGAGAGGATGAAGACATTTTAGGGTTTTAGGGGTGTGTGGGATTGGCCTCATCTTTTGGTCTGAGGTGATGAGGATGGGAGGTGACTGACGTGCGCAGGTGGGGGAAAAGTTAGTGCAGATGGTGGCGCGTGTTTTGGTGAGGGTTGGGAGACGGACAAGGATGGAGGTGCTGTGGCAAGACGATTATAGGTAGGAATGGTCGGCTCCAGTTTCGAGTTGAATGCTCGATTTTCGAATGGGGTACGTTGGGGGCTTCCAAGTTGTCGATCGAGTTGAAAGGGGCTTGGGCGACACGGGCAGTTGATCGGAGGTGCAGATGGATGCCAGAAGTAGGCGTGTAGGTGCACGTGTACGTGCACGGAGGTGGTGATCATGTGGTTACGAAAAAGGACTAGGAAGAAAAGCGTAGTAAAGGAAATAAAAGAAAGGGGAAGAAGGAGAGAACGGGCCGGGTTTTGGGACGAAAAAAAAATAAAAAAAAATTAATAAAAAAAAACTAAAGAAAGGAAACAAGAGGAAAGAAAAAAGAAAAAAAAAATAAGAAAGAAAAAAAACAAGAAGAAGAAGAAGAAGATGGAGTTTGAGAGGGAGAAAGTGACTCGGGAATTCTAGTGTTAAAAACAAAATCTTGCTCAGGTTGATTTTTCAACCTGCAAACTAATAGTAGCATGCAACTGTTTAAAACAAGTTTCAATATTAATGGCCAATTAATGCATGCCAATTATAAGTTAAGCCTTTGTTACCAATTCATGAGTTAAGAAGAATACTTAACAAAGTTTTAGAATTCAATTAATACTTTAATTTAGTAATTAATGTAAAACAAACAAGTGTTGAAATTTATTTACCATTAAAGTTTTTAATTTAGTGATAATTTGATTTCGAAGTTTGAAAGAGATTCTAAAATGTTAATTAAGACAAATAAATATTATTAATAGTTTTAAAAGGGTAATTAAGACGATTTACTAAATTTAGAATTGTAATCAATTAAGTGATTAGAGATTTGTCGCTTTGGAATTAATGATTTGACTAAATTCACAATTAAGGGTTTATTCTATTTGTAATTACGAATTGTTAATCAGATAATCAAAGTAAATTAATCTCTAATTAGTAGTTAATTAAGATAATTGATTGAGAATTGATTTGTTAATTAACTAATTTGAAATGAGATGAGTGATTAATTGATAACTAATGATAAATTAAACAGGGTTAAGTGATTAATTCTAAGTAATTAAAATTAAATTTGAATTAATTACAATAAGAATTAAGGATGATTGCTTATGGATTGTGTAAGTAGGATATCTAATTTGTTGCCTATTGAATTGATATTTCTGTTTATGATTGTGATGCTATGTGATGCGAACTGCCTTATGCTGTACTGTGAATTTGGATTTGTTTCTGTATATATGTGAAAACCCCTTTGCCTGTAAAACGGCATTTGAATTTCGATGTGACAATGATTCGAATTCCAGTTGATTATCCGAAACCCACATCGAATCGTAATGATGAATCTCTGTGATTGATAAGTTTATTTCTCTATGAATCTGTGAATAGAGATAAGCGTTAAGGATTATATCGCTTATCGTTATTGATATCTCTGTAATGATTGATGTTGTGCACTATTGTGTAAAATCCCTCGACCACACAATGCACACACAAATATGGATTTCACGTGGAAATCGGCTAAGTCACAGATTTTCAATAAGTTTTGAATTTGAATTTTTAAAATTCAAATTGTTTTGGAAATAAATTAAGTTTAATGTGAAAAGCCTTTGCAAAGCTGTTTTAAGAAATAAAGTTATTTTGGATAACTAATAGAGATTTGGAATTTGAATAATTCGATTTAAATTGGAATTCAATATCTGAAATTGAATTATATATTCGATACTTATAATTTAAAAAGGACTTTACAAGTTATACGATTTAAACCATTTTTAGGCGTTGATTTGGAAATTTGAATTAAACCAAAGATTGTAACTTGTATAAATGGAATCGGGTTTTTTACGAAATAAAACTATTGTTTCTAAGTGATAAAAAGCTTTCATATGAGTAATGAACTTCCAATTTATATTAAAAGGATTTCAAATTTGAATTAAAATTATTTTTCCAAGTTATGAATGAACCTTTGGAAATAGTTTTGGAAGCTATGAGATAAACCCTGATTTTAAAGATTTAAATAAATTAATTCAATTGAAACGGAAATTGCTTTGAAATCCGTAAGTGAATCTTTGTGAAACTAAGTGAACTTTGTGAAATAAATCTTTTTGTTTAAAAGATTTGAAATGGTAATTGGTTTAGACCATTTAAAAAAATGTTTAGAATTATTAAGTTGTGACTTAATTGAAATCCCATATCCATATGTTTTAAATGTTGCGCTCACTATTCGGGTTAGCCGGGAAAGGACCCTTGGGTCGTATAACCCATTCCGAAATGTGATATGTCGTTCTGGATAGAATTTGAAGACCGGTGGTGAAGATCGGGTATTTGCGAGAACGATAGGATGACCTATCGATTGTCTCTGCACCGAGTAGCTACGGTATAGAGATTCCCTAAGTGATGGGAAGTCCGATCGAGATTGTGAATACCCGGATTGCAAGGACTTCTTTGGAAGTGCCTTCGGTTCTGTTCGAACCCAGAACAGACTTGTATGGATTGTTATGTCAGACAATACAATTTGAGATATAAAGCAGATTTCTTTCAAATATATTTCTGTTGGTGGCGGAGAATTTATTCTCTTAGCTTAACACCCTTCTCTGAGACGTACGAGCTCAGAGGTTATGTAGTTGAAGGTTATCAGCGATATATTCTCAATTTGGTAATGTGGCATGCTAAGTGTTGCTGTGAAATGATCATTGTTTGATCATTTGTGATATGATCATTTGTTTGATCATTTATCTTTGTGATCATTACTTTGATCATTTGTTGACCCAAAGCATGGCTTTGTACCAAAGCATAGCTTTGTGGAAGAGACTTCGTCGAGCCTCACAAACCGGTAATGGTCGAAACAGGAATTGTGCGGCAAGGTTTTCAGGGATAGCTTCCATAGGCTATGACCATTCCTTCTGAAAAAGGGTATTATCATGGAATGGAGCCCAGATACTTACTCATGTGGACACACTATATTATTTACTGTGTGATGTTGTTGGTTAGAGAGCTCTCGTTTAAAGGTCCCAATGGACCGGGAGTGGCATATCTGAGGTTTTGTATATTCCCCCGGGAAGGGGGGTAGCCGGCCTTGTTTGGCAGAGATCCAGTTGGGTTCTCGGGGCGTCCTTCCAGAGGCGTTTCCATGTGGCGATGGGAAGTTCCTTGGCGTGACCATTTGTTGGAAAAATCCATTCATCCAATACGAGCCTTGTACGGTATTAGTTGTATTATCTGCCATCTACTTATGGTGGCGCCCCACTGTTTGGATGGTAGCTATAGTAGGCATAGTTCGAAATGTCTATGTTGGCTAAGATTTATATCTTTACTTTTGAAATGTTTTCCTATACTATGCACTAGTAATAATATCAAATGTTTCTTTTTAATGCGTATCAAGCGTCTTTGACTATCATAAGGAGAAATCTCCTCCGATTCTGCGTTTGCATTGTGTGTGTGTGCGGGAGGCCTTAGGGTAGTCTCATTTCTAAAAAGCATTGTGAATCTATTTTAAAATATTTCGTTGTTTTTTTTAAAGATAAACTGTTTTTTTTTTTGCTCACGCCAGTCCCACGACTGCCAAAGTTTATTGTTTATTTTCCTAAACTCTGGGTGCTTAAAATTTTTCCACACGGGCAGTCTAGAGTTTGGTTTTTCAGATAGTTAGTTTCAGTGGATTATCTGGAGCTAGTTCAGTTTTCTTTGGATATGGACGAGACTTACTTAGCTTGGTGCAATCTTGATGGTGGATCGAGCTAGGAGTTTTGGAGCTTTGTCTTTGGAGCTTTTTGGATCAGAGTTGCAGTACTATATTCTAAGAAGACTTATTTCATATTGTATCGTGTTCCGCTGTATTTTGCGTTGTATATTCTCTGATGTTGATGATTATCATTGTATCAAATTGATGTATCAGATATTGTATTCATGTTATATCAGTGATATCATCTTTTATTTCCGCTGTGTTATTTATCATTTAATGGTGTTGCAAGCTCCCGCGAAACGAATTTGATGTTGATTGTTGGACATCGAGTTCGGGTCGTGACATATTGATTGGTTGTTTTTGCATTTCTTACCACAATCTCGTTTTCCGTTGTGTTTTGGAGTTTTGATTTGAGTGGTCTTGAGTTAGAATTTCTACAACATTTAGTATCAGAGCTTTGGAGTTAGTAGGTGGTTGTAGGAATGTCAGAATCGGATAATACATCGGGTAATCCATAAATGGTTAGTCCAAGTGGTGTAGCACTGTATGTACGTGGATCGTATGCAGCTTCGGGATCAAAATTGGTTATAAACAAGTGTAATGATGATAATGATTTTGAAAAATGACAATGGAAGATGAAAGCGGTTCTTAGGTGGAATCGAGTGCATCGGGTAGTGTTTGATACATATTTGCTGCCGACGGACATCTCGGATATTGAGAAAGAGGAAATGGAAGATCGAGCATTCGTTATACTTCAACTTGTTATGCGGGAGAATGTTATCTCCGTAGCGGTGAGACTACTACTAAGGGTATATGAGACAAATTAGAGGAGTTGTATATGAAGAAGTCACTAACTAATTGTTTGATCTTATTGCAAACGTTCTTCACCTATAAGATGGAGGGTACTTCGCTAAAGGTGTACTTGAATCTCTTTGATGATTTGCTAATGAAGAAGGCAGTAGATCTGAATATTGAGGAAGAACAAAAGGCAATGATATTGTTGTGTTCGCTGTCGGACCGTTATATGAGTTTCTCTAGTAGTTCGATCTATAGCCGGGATACGTTGACTCATGATGTAGTGAGGAGTTGAGTGATCAAATGAAGGAGTTAGGTGATAGAAGTAGTAGTGCTAGTACTTGTCACATTTTTTTTGTGGAAAAGGAGAGATATGGGAAGAAAGGTAATCGGGGGCGTTCTAAATCATGAAAGCCCAAATGGAGAGGAAAATCGAAGGAAAGAAATGACAAGTGTTTTATTTGTAAGAAACCTGATCATTGGAAGAATGAGTGTCCGGACAAGGAGAAGACAAATAAGGAAGTAGCATCTTTATCCATGGTGGTGAAGAGTGGAGTTGGGGAGGGAGACATGGATGTTTTGACGGCCATAACATTGGATGTTTCGAATGGGTGCTCGATTTGAGGGCATCTTATCATATGACGTCGAATAAGAATTGCGACAAAGAAGGAAAATTCAATTGTTATGGGTAATGGTGTTATTTGCAAGTCGAAGGGCATTGATTTTATGTACATTCGGATGTTTGACGGAGTGGTTCATACTCTCACTAACGTACGCTATATAATGAGACTTCGGAAGTCTCTTTATATTTTTTAGGCAGCTGGATTCTTTAAAATGTAAGATCATTATTGAGAGTGATAGCTTGCAGATTTCGAAGAATGCGCTTGTGGTGACAAAGGATGCTAGGACTCGTGGAGTTTATTTGCTTCAAGGAGTGACTATTGAAGGTGAAACTTGTATGGGTGTTAATAGTTCTCGTGGCTTGTATGCGAGTAGGTTCTGTCATTTGAGTTTAGGTCATGTCTTGGAGAAGAGTTTAGATATTCTTCGAAAGAAGGAGACGATCGATGGAGAGAGTTTAACAAGTTTGAGCTTTACGAGGAATATGTCATGGGAAAGCAAACTAAAGTATCATTCGGTGAGGGAAAAATTGATTCGATAAATGTTCGTGAATATGTGCACACAGATGTTTGGGGACATACACCGGTAGCTTCTTTGGGAGGAGCTTGCTATTATATTTCTTTTATTGGTAACTTCTCTCGGAAAGTATGGGTGTATGTAATGAAGGCCAGGTAAAAGGCATTTGCAAAGTTCAAAGCATGGAAGGATCTTCTTGAGAATGAGAGTGGTAAGTCTTTGAAGTAACTATGTCTGACAATGGCGAAGAGCATGTTTCCTGAGAGTCCTTGGAGTTTTGCAAGCATCATTGTATTCAGAGGCATTTTACTACACTGGAAGATCGGCAGTCAAATGGTGCTGCGAAGAGGATGAACCATGCTCTACTTGAAAAAGTTGGATGCTTGAGATTGACATCGGGTTTGTCTAAGGGATTTTAGGCTAAAGCGTTGTCAACCGCAGTGCATACTATTAACCAAATTTCGTGCTCGGCTATTGGTAAGAAAATTCCAGAGGAAGTGTAGAAGGGAAAGAGCATTGGCTTGAGTTATCTTTGTATGTTTGGTAGATCAATTTATGTGCATGATTCAAGAAATGTTAACCTTGAGGCTAGAGCTTTTAAGAGGTTTTCGCTTGGTTATATGGCAGTATAAAAGGCTATCAGATATGGAATTCGAAAATGAAGAAGGTTGTGAACTCTCGTAATGTTACTTTTGATGAGTCGACTTTGATCAAGGAGAATGAGAGCTCATCATATGTTTTGGATTTGGTTCATGGTGAATCAAAGGAGAAGGAAGTTGTTTCCATCTTTTGTCCAAGGAGTAGAGTAGTTGGAGATGCTTGTGAGGAGGAAGCGTTTGATCTTACAATACATAGTCTACAAGCTGCCTCTAGTAGTGTTGGTGATGTGCATGATTCTAGATGGAATTCGTTCAAGGTGGAGCCGAAAGGAGTTTGGATGATAATATTACTACTTGGGTGGGTCGACGTGCTATAAAGCCTCCCGATAGATATGGTGATTGGAACTATATTAGCTTTTTTGATAATTTGGACTATGTTCTTCATGTAGTCCAAGATGAGCTGAGGGACCTTGATGATGTCATAGATTGGAGTGATAAATTGAATTGGATTTGTGCAATGGAGGAAGAGATGCAATCGTTGATGAAGAATCAAACTTGAGATTTGGTTCCATTTCTGAAGAAAACCGTGCTATAGGGTGCAAATGGATATACAAGGCGAAGGACGATGAAAGATACAAAGCTAGACTAGTGACTAAAGGATATGCATAAAGGAAGAGTTCGCATTAGTTGTGAGGCATACTTCAATTCGGATATTACTTATCATAGTTGTTATTCACGACTTGAAGTTGGAGCAACTTGATGTGAAAATCGTCTTCTTGCATGGTGACTTGGATGAAAGCATCTGCATGGAGCAACTGGAAGGTTATTTTAGATGGTAAGTCAAATTTGGTTTGCAAGTTAAAGAAATTACATATGGTTTAAAAAACCACCTAGACGATGGTACAAGAGATTTGATCATTTTATGCTTGAAAATGGTTTTAATAGAAGTATCAAGGGTGCTTGTGTTGTTTCGAGAGGTAGAAAAATGATTACTGGATGTATTTACCCTTTTTTGTGGATTCTGGTTTATCAAAGGTTTGTGCATCATTGGCTGCATTTTGGTGTTGGGTGGTTCCTGTATGATGGTCGCAACAGTAGCAATGATGAGGGCAAGAGGAGCGGGTTCAATTTTGATAGAGGATGGAAGGCGTGGGTTTTAGAGTTCGGGCGAGTCGAGTTTGGGTAGAGCGACGCGTTGGCAAAGACTGATTGGAGAATCGTTGAGTATTTCAACGTATCACTACAATTGTGTACGGCTTTGATTGGGTTGCTGCATTTCACTGTGCACGGTTGATAAGGAGGAAGGAGAAGATTGTTAATTTGGGTTAAGTAAAGTAATTAGTGTTATTTATTTAATTAATTAAATTAAAATCTTATAAATCGAATAACTTTTGCATACGAGGTCGGATTCACACATTGTTTTTTATGGACTTGTAGCGACGATGGCTACCCAATGGAGTTAGTTTGGTGGGATTTGAAGCTTGTTTGAGTTTATTATAAAATCGAACGGCCGTTCGGTTTTAGTCCAAATCGGAACGCTTCGGTGGAAATTGGAACCAATGTGAGTTTAACTCACACTCAATTGTACTAATCATATGTATGATGCTATAAATTATTAATCATCACTTAGATATTAGTTAAATTGTTTGATTGATTATTTGATTGAATTTTCAATTGGAAAATGCATGACATATTAATTTGATTGTTATGAACTCATACGATTATATATATATTATCCGTAACCATTATTTTGCAAGGAAAATTTGTGGAGAGACCTAAGAGGTTTCTCACCAATAATTATATATTTACATCCTTATGATGTTATATTGATGTTTAATTGAAATAAATCTTGATATTCCATTTAAATTGTTTAAATGTCATCATAGCGATGTTCGCTATAATGTCGGTTATCGACTTTCATTCCCAAAAACCCATTGTATGTTTTTGAACTCGAACTTATGTTTTCACTAAACAGAATTTTAAAATTCATTAATCATTTTTTATTAATGATAATTTAATGTAATTAATCATTTTAACTAATTATTTTGAAATTAATTAACCAATTTAATTAATGGTGTTTAAAATTGGTTTATCTTTTGATTTAAATGAGATTGAATTTAATTAATCATTTTAACTAATGATTATTTGAATTTAATTAATTATTCTAATTAATAATATTTGAAATTAATAATAATTTTGATTAATGATATTTAAAAGTAATCAATCATTTTAATTAATAATATTTGATTTTAATAAATCGTCCTTATTTCTAATATTTAAAAGTAATTAATTATTTTAATTAATGATTTTTGAAATTCATTAATCTATTTGATGAATGAGATTTGAACTTTAATTATTTTAATAAATTATTGTTTTAAATTTAATTAATAATTTTAACTAAAGATTTTTGAAGTTTAGTTAATCATTTTAATTAGTAATGGTATATAGTTAATCTATCATTTTAACAAATGATGTTTTAATTTATAACTTTAGCTAATGATGGTTGAACTTAGTTAATCCGATTAATTAACAATTATTGGAACTTAATTTATTTTTTAAATTAATGGCATTCAAAAATTATTTAATCATTTTAAGCGATAATGGTTGAGATTAATCTTTCATTCTAATTAATGATTCTTTGGATTTAATAAACCTTTTTAATTAATGAGATTTAAAGTTAATAAATTGATTTAATAAAAAGTGGTTAAAGTAAATTAACTAATATAATAAAAGTGTTTTAATTTAATTAATATATTTGGTGTTTTTAAAGTTAATAAACTTATTTAATAAAGATTTTAAAGTTAATTTACCTATGATATAAAAGTGTTTGGAAATAATTAACTATTTTATTAGAGATAATGGATTTATTTATTTAAAAGAGATTACAAATGTAACTGATTATCTTTAGGGATAATTAATATTGTTTTAAATTTAAAGGTATTTATATTGTTTTATTATATTTTGGGATAATAAATATTGTTTTAAAAATAACGGTTTATATATGAGAAAATCCTTTTAAAAGGAATTATTTATAATAAAGCTAAGTGTATATTTTTTTGGGGTTTATAGTAAATAATGTTTTAATGACATTTTTTTACCTTTGTTTAATAAACTTAGTATTATAAAACTTTTCTTTTGAAAGAACCCTTTAAAAGGTATTTCTAAAAGTGTTTTACCAATATTGTAATATGAAAATCAAGCATAAGTTCAGATTTTAAAAAAGTTCAATTCGATTATGGAAAAGCAATTCCGTAAACGATATTGCTTATTTGGAAAGAATCCAATCATAGTTTTAATGCTAAAAGTTGAGCCTTGGACTCGTTTCTATCTTGAAGGTCAAAAATTCGTCAAGGCAATGCCTAGATTTAATACTATCTCAACTTGACTGGCTTCATATTCAATCGAGGGATAGCACTTGTTTAGAATCGAGGAGTAGTGTTGAATATATGATATTTAATTTCCAAATACGATCAATTTAGTTCTCCCCAATAGTTGATTTATTAATTATCGGATTCAGCTTTCTTCATGATGTACCGTCACCTTAAAAACGATTTGCTGCTCTGAGCTTTATTATCCTTTGTTGGTAATGACTAAACCAAAGCACGTGTTTTTGGGGGCCAAGTTATATGGGGTTGCTCCCATTAGGATAATTTCACAGCCCATCTAGATTTTAGTGTACCATCACCTTAAAACGGTTAAGATTTGGATGTGAAATATTTGGATTCTCGGTAAGGTTTGGCGGGGTCCAGCTTGGAGTTCCCGGGGTTTTCAAGTATATTTCTAGAGGTATACTTCTTTTAAGGGAGATGTACCCTTTTAGTCATTTGTAGGGAATTTTCCTTTCCTTATTTGATTCAAAACTTTGAATCTGTTTTCTTTAAGTGCAATAGGAAGAGTCAACCTCTCTTCGCGGTGTTTAATAATTGGTTTTATCCATTCTAACAAGTTTGAACCGTTACCTTATTTTTTCCATTCTATCAACTTTGAATTTTGCTTGGATTATTTTCATTCTTTCAAATTTGGTTTTTAATACTATTTATGCCCATTCTTATTTGGATTTTTCTCCCGATGTTTATCCATAACCTTGCCTTTATGGATGTTATTCTTATGAGGTATAAACCCATTTCGCATTAGGTGCGTGGTTTCATAGAACTTTAATATGTTTTCCATTATTTGAGTTATCTCACGCTGGTATTTCAGACTGATTCGAGTGTTATTTTACCATAATGCTTGAGTCAGACCAATTATTTTTTCTAGGTTGACTTTCGTGTTATGGAGATCTTAAAGAGGTGTTGTAGGATCACCTATCGTATTGTTTTATTTTTCGTTGTATTATGTAATATCCATATCAACAATTGTAAGGTCGGGATTTTATAAATATTCAACTAATAAGGTTTATTTTTAGCTCTGATGTACTCTGTATTTAGAGTGGCAGCTTTTATTGTCCTCACTATATTATGTGTTGTCGATTTCACTGTTAGATTCTTTTTTTTGTTCTATGTTCTTTTCTTTTTATTTACCCTAATAATCTGCCCTTCTGTCGATTGGATGCTCGACAATTGAACACGGTGGTGATATTCGTTGTCAAATTTCGATGGTCAAAAAGGCGGGTCGTAACATCATATATGTAAATAGCATCACACAAAAGCAACCATGTGCATGTACAATCAAAAAGTATACCCTGCACTTATCATTCAGTTATGAATCATGCCATATATGATGTAACGATCTCAGTTTTGAGTCAAATTTAATTTGATAATTAATATAAAATTTTGTATTAAATTATGAATTAATTTGAATAT
Source organism: Allium cepa (assembly GCA_030765085.1). Classification (NCBI taxonomy): domain Eukaryota; kingdom Viridiplantae; phylum Streptophyta; class Magnoliopsida; order Asparagales; family Amaryllidaceae; genus Allium; species Allium cepa. Next base: position 568,888,727 of record CM060937.1, on the reverse strand, counting down.
TTCCAAATTAAATAAAACATTTATTTGTTTGTTCATATGTATATACGTACATAAATTGAATATAAATAGAATTTTGGTTTGAAATTCAAGATAAATATCTTATTGATAAATTGGATTTAATGGAAACCTTATATTTGAAACTAAAATATAATATATGATTGTTTATTAATGTATGTTTAGAATTAAAATCATTTTCAAGAATGAATAAAAGCTTTAAAAGTGTATATATATATATGTATATATGTATGTATGTATATATACATATTTTTTAAAATAAAATAAGATTCATAAAAGGTTTAATGTTATTTCTTTTGAAATTTCACTTGTATTAAAAAGTTTGTATATTTAAAGAACATCATTAATAAAAAATTTGAAACTAATATAAAATTAAAAATATAAAAACATAAGAATATATATATGTATATACATATATATATATATTTGGTTTTAACAAATGTTAATATGAATTTAAAAACATATAAATAAATATAGTTTATATATATAAAAATATAAAAGTAAAAACATAATACATATGTAAATATTTTCTAAAAAGCTATTTAAAGAATTAAATTCAAATATATACATATTATGTATTTATTTATTAATGTTTAATTAAAAATCATATTCTTACAGTTATAAATATATATGTAAAAGGAAATAGATTTATTTAAATTGAAAATATGATATAAAATTTTTATTTATATTATAACACATATGTTAAGTTATAAAACATAAGAGATAAATTAATTCACAAATTATAAAATGAAATGTTTAAAACACAATTTATAAATTAATTTAAATAAGGACTTAAACATAAAATTGCTTGTATTTACAAGTGTAGAAAAATTAATATTATATATTCACAAGTGTAACATGAATTTAGAAGTGTAAATAAATTATCAGGCAAACTTACATATGGCATTATTTTTTTTTTTATGAAATAGATAAAATAGAAGTTAAAGTTATAAATATCATAAACTTCTTCTTCTCTTATTTGGTTCAAAACTAAAGAAAAGAAAACGCAAAAGCCTGAAAATAAACTCAAAATAAAATCAAGCTCAAAAAATAATAATTAAAGATCAGATTCAAAATCAAACCTGAAAAAAGCATTCCAGTTGAAGAAAAAAATTAAAACATGTTTCAAGCTGAGGCTAAGCAAATTCAAGGATCAAGCAAGTTTCAAGATCATTTCAACAAATCAAAGTACAATTCAGATCAAACTCAGGAAATCTGAAATTACAAACCTGAGACAAATTTCAACTCAACCAAATTTCAACCGAGCAAGCTAACGAGGCAAAGATCAAGCAAGATAACAAAACAAAATCAAAGCTTCCAGATATTCAAATTCAAATTACATTTCTAGGCTCAAGTTTTACCTGTTCTTCAATTCCAGGTCCTCTGTCTTTCATTACCAGGTAAGCAAACACACTTATAGTTTGCTGTTGTGTGTGGATACTTGATGTATGATATAATAATTGCTTGATTTCTTGCCTACGTGCTGGTATATAGATGTAAATATGTATGTGCATGCAGGCAAAAACATGCCTCTGTTTATACATGACAGGTTTGATAAATCTGTTCAAAAATTCATACCACCCAAAAGGTATCAATATTAGGCTTTAATCTCTATATAAAATTTGTTTGTACTTGTAAATTTTAAATTTTAAAAATAGTCTCAAGCATTTATATTAAGCAATTATTTTTAAAATAAGAAATCACAGTGAAAATCATATATATGTCAAAATTTGATCGTCATAAATTCGTGTTTGAAGTTCATAACCATATTGGAATTAGCAAATGATGAATTTAGATAAAGGTTTCAAAAAATTTGGGTAAGTAAATCATGTGAATTCTCGGTTGAACATAAAATACATTTTTGTCGAACTCCGACGATCGATATAAAGTTGAGTTTCGAGCTTGATGTCAGAGGAAGCTCAGGTGATGGAGTTTACACGAAAAATGATCGTTCACTTTTTTAAATGATCGTGGAGATTGATCGATGAGATTATAGGATTTAAGGGCATATTTTTTGTTAGTGTCGTTCTCGAATTAATTTCATTGTCAATGGTGGATTGGGGTGGATCAGATCTAGGGGAAACAGAGCTCAGGGTTCTAGCGAAGGTGTGTGTTCATCACCGTTGACTCTAGTGGACCAGATCGACGGGGCGAAGGGGATTTCATCGGAAGGGTTGGGTTCGAGGAGAAATCAATTAGCTCGATCTCGATTTTCAGATGGATTCGTAAAATTGGGTAGACGGGTGAGTCAGGGTGATCATCGGTGATGTATTGGCAACGGCGAGGTCGATCGGAGTAGTTTCGATCATCGGTGCATGTGCACGTGAGTGTTCGTGTATCTAGGAAGTTTGGGGATTGGAGAAGAAAGTGTAGCCTCGAATTTGCTCTCGTGAAAATGGGGTGGTGGCTTGGGTTTGTGACCGAGTCATTCACATGATAACAGTTTTTATTTTTATTCTAAATCATAACAAATTCAAGTTTTAAAACTAAAACAAAATCAAAGAAAAAAAATTCGGGGATTTTAGCGTTTGGCTCGAGTGTTTTAGCCTTGGTCCTAGGTACTTATAATGATGATTTTTAAAATTTAAATGAATCAAGTTTTTTTAAGGTTTATGTAAATAAATAAGTTTTCAAAAGATTATAAATTAGATCTTCCAAAATAAGATTACTAATAAAGTTTTATACAAGTTTCCAAAGAGTGAAGTTTAAAGATAAATTGTTTTGGTTATAAAATTTTATACTAGGTTAATTCTGTAATTAGTTCCTAAATGTTTTTCAAACAAAGTTTAATAATGTAACTAATTAATAGTTAATTACTTACTGAATAATTTATCAATATGATGGATCATTAATGAAAGTAATTAAATAATAATTACTTAATATAGTTAATTAAGGATAAATCACCTAATGAAATTTAAATTAAGTATAATTACTTAATTATTAAAGTACAATTACTTAGAGTAAGTAATCAAAAATAATTACTTAATTAAAGGATTATTACTTAATGTAATTAATTAAAGTAATTGATTAAAGGATAATTAATTAATTAATAATTAAGGTTAATTACTTGGTAATAAAAGGTTAATTAATTAGTATAATAAATCAATGTGATAAATAAATGGATAATTTGTTAATGTGATTAATTAATAAGGTTAATTAATTATTTGAGGATAACTAATTTATGTTAGTAATTAAGGGATAATTAATTACTTAAATATAATTACCTAATTAAAAGTAATTAATTAATGATTAAAGTTGATTAATCAAGTGATTAAAGGATAATTGCTACATTTAATTAATTTATGATTTATTAATATAAGTGATTAGGGATAATCATTTATTGTAATTAATTAAGGATAATTAATTAAATGGTAATTAATTAAGGGTTAATTAATTATCGTAATTAATTAAGGATAATTAATTTAAAGGATAATTAAATAATTAAAGGTTAATTATTTAATGATTAAAGGTTGATTTATTTATTAATTAAGGTTAATTATTTAATAATTAAAGGTTGATTAATTTATTATTAAAGGTTAATTAATAAATAATTAAAGGATAATTAATTAAAATGGTTTGTGATCAGTTAATGTTAGTTAACCAGGATTAGTAATTTATTCATAAGTAATTAATCTGATTTAAATTTATCACATGATTAATTGATTTTACTTATGGATGTTTGGATTGTATTGAATGCTTTGAATTGTTTGATATCCCTAATATGTGATGTTCTATGATTTGATTGAGCTATGAACTGCGATTTATTTATCTATGATGATTTACATATTTCTTTATCTGTGAACGAAAGATAAGTGTTATAAGATTATACCGCTTATCAATATTGTTGTGCTTGAATTGATGATGATTGTGATATTGTATTGTTGTGTGTAAAACCCCTGAACCACACCACACACACACACAAATATGAATTTCACGGGAAATCGGTTAAGTCACAAATATTTTGAATGTAATATTATTTTATTCAAAATGGTTTTAAAGGTTGATTTTTAAATCCAAAATGTTTTGGAAATAAAATTGGGTTGAATATGAAAAGCTTTTGAAAAGGAAGTTTTGAATTTGAAATTTAGTTTAAATGTAACATGTCTTGTTTAAGTTTTGAAATTAGTTTGGAAACTATGATTTGAAAGTGGTGATACAAGTCATAATATATATATATATGGATTTTACACCATTTTTGAAGTAACCTAAAAGTATTATTTTGGGAATTTAAATTTAACCCAAGTTCATATTTTGAAAGGCTTTAATTTGAGCAAATGAAATCAGATTTTCCCAAAACGAAAACTCTTGTTTTCAAATGATAATGGCTTTGATATAACGAAGGAAATTCCAATTTTTGTTGAAAGGATTTCAAATTTGAAATTGAAATAGTTTTGAAAGCTATGAATGAATCTTTGTGAAATATTTGGTGAACTTTGTTTTCAAACAAAAGAGGACCCCAAAGATAGATCTTTTGCCTAATATTATGAATGAATCTTTGTAAAAGATTTGGTGAATCTTGTTTTTAAATTGAGTGGATCATAAAGGTGTATCTTTTTGTTTAAAAGATTAAAAGTGGAAAATTGTTTTAAACCATTTGAAGAAAGGTTTTGGGTAATAAGTTGTGACTTAACAAAGATCCCAATATATCCATATGGTTTTAAAATTACGCGCTCATTATTCAGTTTAGATGGAAGAGGACTTTATGTCATAAAACCCATTCTGAATAATGATACGACGAAATGGATAGCTTTTGATGACCGGCAGTGAAGACCGGGTATTTTCGGGAACGAAAGGTGTGATAACCCAGATTTTGGTCATCTAATAATTGAATAATTATCTGGATATGTATATAAATGAATTTGGATCTATAAACTTAAATATTTGAGAATGATAATCTTGTAGGAAATTAACATATATATATATATATATATATATAAATTTAGGCAAACTTTATAATGTTAGGAAATTCAAATATACATACATACAAGTATATAAGTATATATATGTATGTATGTATGTATATGTACAGTAATAAGAGGCATTGTTTTGAATTCAATAATTTTTCAAAGGGTAATTAAATTTAAATTCTATTTAAAAATATAGAAACCAATTTCAAGAACGTATAGAGTATTCTTGGGATTGGAAAGGTTTTAAAGATCTAAAAGTTCAATTGTTTTAATATTCTTTCATTTTAATTTTAGCATAAGATAAAATTTTTTAAAATTTTATATAAGGAGTTAAATTTAATTTCTCAAATTTATAAACACATGTTATATGATTTGATTAGAAATATAAGTTATTGTCAATAAATGTTCACATAAACTTGCTTTTATATTTATTAAAATCTAAAACTTGTTTATTGAAAAATAATAATAATAAGTACTTAATATTACATAATTACTTATATATTTAAGTTATAAGGAAAATAGTATCATTTAAAACATTAATAAAACATTAGAAAATAACATTGTAAACTATGAATTAAACATTAAAAACAACACTTGTAAACACTATAATACATGTTAAAAACACATGTAAATTCATAAGTATAGGTGTAAGTTAACTAAGACATTAAGGAGACAAATGTTATCCTCTCGTAAATTTAATTTAAAATTTGTAAAATAAGAACAAAATTTTTTTTTTCACTCAGCTAAAAATTCTTTCTTCATTCTCAACAAAGATGTAAATCAAAGATTAAAAAAAATGAAAGAAATCTGAAATAAGGAAAATAAATAAATCTGGATCAAGAATGGAATCTGGAAAGTTCAAATCAAAGGCAAATGCAAGATCTTCAAGTACAAACATGCAATTCAGAATTTACAGCAGGAAGATTTATCAACATGCAAAATAATTCAAGGATATGCAGTGGATTGCAAGAGCCTGGAAGCAACAGTCTCTATCTTCTGCTTTTATACAATTGTGAGTAAATTCTTTTAAACAGTTTTTAACAAATCTAAAGTTGAATTTGATATTGCATGTGTTGAATTTGCTATGATATGGAATACATGCTTACATTAGTACTGTTGTATATGAATGATTGAGGGAATGGGATGCTTAAATATAGATGAACCAGTATGTTCATCTCTGTATTTTACAGAAGTGGTTCTTCTTTAAGAAAAATGTAAAAATCTTCCAATCTATACCGTATTCGAACAAGATATGTGAATGGAAACTGTATGATAATGTTTGATAGTAATTTAAAAAAAAAAATAGCTTCATAATTTAAATTGGAACAAATAATTATAAAAAGGAATTAGCAGTAAAAAATTAGGATTTTTGTTAAAAATCAACTACTTCAAATTGTAATTTAATTACATGCATGTAATTGTGATCATAAATCATGAATTTAGATATGCAATTCGTAATTTTTAAACTATTATTTAATTGGGAATTTGGAGATCAAAGATTACGGCAATATGGTGATTTGCCGATGATGAACTTCATAATTTGAGGTGAAATTCTGGATGAGGCTAGCTCTTGTATCAAGGATTAAGGGAAAAATACTTTGGAATTTTTCTATTGGTTGTGGTGTGTGAATTTGATCAAAATAGGGTTTGACTGCGTTTTTTTGATCGACATGGAACCGGGGTAATGGCGAAGTGATGGAGGATTCGGAGGCGATCGCACTGGTATGGAAAGTTGCTGGAGGTCGCGTAGTAGCTTGGGGTCGTTTGGCATGAGCTCTGGTGGGATATATCGCCGTCGGCAAAGAATTCTAGGCAATTGGGTCAAGTCCAGCTTTGGGTCGCACTATTGATTTTCGTTTTGAATTTTCTTGAGGTGATTCGTGCTTGATTTTCGTATCTGCTTACCATTTGGGACTTACCGACGTTGTGGGTGATCACCGGAGGCCAGTGGTGCCGCCGTGCATGTGTACGACGGTGGATTTCATGTTAGTATCATTGATACTTGCTTCTCGAGTCATTCTCGAGTTTAACTTGGGTTTGCTTCGGGTTTTGTTGAGTTCGAGAGTGAGTAGCTAATGCTAATTAACTTAGTAAAACTTAAATTGGAAAAAAAAAGAAGGAGAAGAAGAAGATGCGTGTGAGTGTCTCGGGTGGGAAGTTGTAATAACTTGAAGATGCTGGGTAGTTGGCTCGGGGAAGACGGGCTTTTACTCGAAGCAGAAAACAGGGTCTCGGGTATGTTTGGTTGCAGGTTATTAAACCTGTCAATATTCTGGGCTTTAAATTTTGAATGGAATTTAAAATTTAAGGCAGGATTTTTAAACAAGGATTTAAATTCCAAGTTTAAGGTGAATTTGATTCAAGTGAACTTTGAATCCTAAAGTTTAAAAATGAAAATTTTAAATTTTAAACAAGGTTTAAATCAAGTTTATAAATCAAGTTAAATATGGTTTTAAGTCTACTATAAACCCAGACTTAATAGTTTTGTAGATTTTAAATATTAAACATAATATTTTAAAAAAAATAGATTTAGAAATGAATTTGATTTCAAATAAATTTTTAAACTTGAAAAATTCATTTCTTAATATTTGAATAAAAGATATGATGTGTTTATCTAAATTTTGAAAAGTTAAATAATCAATTTATTTTCTCAAGTCTGATTTTTTTTTGAATTAAGAAATTTTGTTTTAAACTTTTTCTTGTATAAGTATCTTATATAAGTAATGATTGTTCTTCTCTTTTATTTTAAGGTTTATAATTTGGACAAATGTTTAAATGGTCAAACATTTGAAATTTTAAATGTTAAAATGGAATTTGAATTTAAATTTAGAAATGAAATGTTTTAAATTCAATTGAATGTTAATGAAGTCATTAATAAGTAGATGAGTTATCTAAGATATTTTTTCTTAAGAAGGTAATTTAAGAAAATGCTATTAGTTAATAATGATAATTATCTAAGGATTATTAAGTAATTAATTAATGTGATTAATTTTGATAATTAATTAGATTAATTAATTGAAACTAATCAATTGTAATTTGTTAAGTATTTAATTAAGGAATTAATTACTTATTGTAATTAATTATGATAATGAGATTAGTTTTAGTTAATTAATTAACTAAAGGTAACCAGCTGATGTTGGGTTAAGTCTAATTACTTAAGGTAATTAATAAGGTGTAAATACTTAGTGAAGTAATCAGTGGATAATTACTAAATGTAATTAATTAAAAGGAAATTATTTTTTTGAAGTAATTCAAGGATAATTACTTAGTGGAAGAAATTAAGTGATAATTACTCAGTGTAATTTAAGGATAAATCATTATAATTAATCAAGAGGTTGGAAAGTTAATTTCTGATTGTGACCAATCAAGGTTGATTAAGTTAAGGTTAATTATTTAATGAAAATTAAGAATAATTAACTAATGAAGTAATGTCATTAATTAATGTAATTAATGGAAATGATCAATCTTGCTTAAGAATGATTGAATGGTGATAAGTGCTTTGAATTGATTGGTATCCCTGATACATTGTTTTGTGATGTGATATGTTAGATGGGCAATGATAATGTGATTTACTATCAATGATGAATTGCTGTATAAAAATATTATTCGATAATTAATATTGAATTGCATTTAATTGAATAATTTAAGATAGAATGACATTGGATCCGAAGAGACCGGAGTCGGGTATTAGTTAATACCCGAAACCACTTCGATCCTTTATAGATTGATACGTGAAATCAATAAGCTTGTTTGGAATGATTTAAGTAAATTGGACCATTTAATGTAAGTTTGATACTTAGAAATTGATGTGTGAAATAAGTGATGTCTATAACGACTTGTGAAGTTGTAAATTGATATAAGTTACCCAGGACTTAAATAAGTTCTATGCATTGGTATTTCATGTTATATGAGTTTACTCACGCTGGTTTCCAGCCTGACCCAGGTGTTACTTTGATGTAATGCTCGGGTCAGACCGAGTATTACAGATTTTCAGGTAAGGACGTTCTGGAGCTCAGGAGGCGAGCAGGATGGCAGGGACGTATGGAGAGTTTTCACTGTGATATTGTAGTCTCTGGACATGATTGTTTTGTCCAGTATTTATGTATATTTGTAACTCTGATGTATTTAAATGTAAATTAACTGATATAGTTTTCTTTGTATAACTGCTATTTTATTTGATATTATATTTGATCCGCTGCGAATGTGAGGTTTCTGTGTCTTGTTTCTGTCTTCTTCTTCTTTCTCTTTTCTTCTTTTCTTATCCATCTGGAAATTTTCGGGATCGAAATTTCCGGGTCGTTACATTTGGTATCAGAGCTGAAGGTTAAGCGAGAACCTAGGTTCTGGTGGGGGATACTCATTAAGGATAGGGTAAGTGGTACCCTATAATGAGTTGAGTGTATAAATATGAGAGAGCGTACTTGTTATTTTCTTATATAAAGGTTTTTAAATGATTTCAAAAGTAAATGAATCTTATATAAGAAATAGATTATCTGTTATATTAAGGAAATTGGTTGTAGTATTAATTAAACTAAAAGTAATAGTACGAATTAAGTGGTAATAGAATTACAACCAAATTGAAATTAAATTAAAGACAAGTTTGAAATGGATTCAAACTAAAATTGAAATCTTGAATTGGAGAGGTATTTCAGAATAAGATGAATTAGAATTGGTTTCAAACCAGAAAATAAAATGGATATTTTGTTTAATAATGGGATGATTGTTTTTCAATAAACAATAAAATGTTTTAAGGAAGTAACCATTTAAAGAAAATAATTTGTAAATGTGAAAGGATATAAATAAAAGTGGGTTTCAAATTGTGAAGTCCTAAATTCTAAGTTTAAAAATTTTAATTGGTTTCAAAATATTAAAGGAAATAATATTATTCAAACTACTTTGAATAATGATCTTATTTCAAATTAAGAGATGTTATTTAATATATTCAAGTGAAAGGGTCCTATTTCAAACAAGAGTTGTTTGAAAATTTAAAAAAAAAATTGAATTAAAACCAAAGGTGGTTTAAAATTTTAAAGTATAACTTGGTATGTAAAAGAAATTAATGTGTATACATGTGGATATACTTAAATATCAAAGATGATTTGAGAATAACTCTAAAATGTTGAGTTTCGAATTTGGAATAAGATGTAATACCCAAGGTGATAAGTTTTTGAACTTATAAGTGGAAAGATTATTAATGTGAAGTTTAGAATTTGAAATGGAAGTTCAAACTGGGTAAGGTTGACTGGATTAAGAGAATTGAGTTTAACTTGGAAAAGTTAATATGTTGGGATGTTCAACCTGATTTGTAAATTTTAAGATGAAATTAAGATTTAACTTGGGAAGTTAAATGGTTGATTGTTATTGAGAGATTGAGCGATCTCAAATTGGGTTTGAGATCTAGAAATTTAAAATGAATGAATGTTTTAAAATAAATTAGATAATATCATCCTATTGTTAAAAATCTTTAAGATGTGAATTGGATTAGTTTAAATAAATGAGCAATGGAATATGGTAATCCATTGTTGGGATAAAAAGGTAAATTGATTTAAAGGAATTAAATCAACATTTGAAGTATTAACTCGAATTTATATAATTCGAGATGGTTTAAGTTTGAAATTTGAAATTAGTTCAAATTGAATTGAAAAGGAATTGAGAATTAATTCAACTTGAATTGGGAATAAATCAAGTCCAATGGAAATTGGAGTTATTTAAAATTGGAATCGGGTCAATTTAAATGGAAGAGGAAATTTAATTGAATTGATAGAGAATGAAAATTAGGGAGAGAATAGTTTTGACTCTGGACTATTTTTAATATAAATTGTTTTAATATAAACCTATTTTTCCAAGCTATTCATTATATAAACAACCTTTCTTTTAAAAGCCAAACTATTTTATACTTGTTTTACAACTATTTTTGAAACTCTTTAACAATTTTCTAACTATTTTATAAACTAATTACTATTTTCAACTACTAATTAATATTTTATAGCTATTTTGCAATTATTTAAAATTTCTATGGCTATTTAACTATTTTCCAATTATTTTATAATTATTGAACTATGTTACAACTATTTTATAAACTAGTAATTATTTTTCAACTACTTATCTATTTTCAACTTTTCAAGCTATTTTCTAAAATTAATCTGGACAGAGTTTAAACTGTTATTGTTTAAATACCCAATCGAGATAAGATTAGAGGTGATAATCCAAATGGGTTGAAGCAATTGAGAGCAGGTGAATGAAATTAAGGAAATGTGAATAGAAAGGGAATTTGATTTGGCTAATAACCAATAAAGATAAATACGTAGGGTGTACGTATGTTATTCTATTCGCATAGTGATTTGATCCAGATTCGAGCACGGAATTTCGAGATAGTTATATCAATCCGAGTGGGATTTTTCACTCGATTTTCGACGGCGAACCTGGATATGGATTGTTGATTGGTTCTGGATATTCTCTATCATAGTTATGGCTATGCAAGGAGAATGACGGTTTCTGATCAAGAAACCAAATCTGTGTCCGCACTAGGAAGTCGGGTGGACAATACTAGTTCGGAAGTGAAATTGTGTGATCGAGTGAGCGATCAGATTGGTATGGCGTACGAATAATATGTGTACATCGTACGAATTTGATTAAAATTGATACTGGGAATTTGTGGATAAGAAATGTGAAATGGTTTTTGAAATGAAAATATATTTTGTGAAATATATGATGAAGTAAAGTGGAAATTGGATATTTCTATGGTTGAAATTTTGTTTATGGAAGTAAGTGATATGGTAAGTGGTTTTGTAAAGAGTAATCAAATTTGAATATTTGATTTTGAGTAAACAAAGTTAAATATCTTTGTTTTATAAAGTGAAACTCCCCTTGTTGAATCTATTGCTAGAAGAAAAGGATTTTGAAGGTGTTTTGAAGCATAAAAGGATTTTATACAAGTTTAAAATGATCCAAAGATGTTTATCAAGGAGTTTATATATATCTCTATATATAAAGGATCATATGAAGATTTTGGAAAAAGGTTTTGGAAACCTTTGGATTTGGAAAAGCTTTTAATTTTTGAATAAAATCAATATTGAATTTGGAAAGCCTAGTTTGAGAATTATCGATTTTTGGATAATCGATTTGGTGTAAAGGAGCTTTGTATGAGATCATACTAGGTGTATGATTTAAAGATACTATATATATAGTATAAAATGTTTTGAAGATAGCTCTGAAGAAAAAGGCGCTCCGTTGAAATGGACTTCTCAGGAGTACCACCGGGAGGTGCTGCCTTTAACCCCAAGGGGGGATTCTAAAGTTGATCCTGTGAGGAGTCCGGACAAACTAGTTCCTGAGGATTATTGGTAGCGAAAGTCGAGGGCGCTGATGCCTACAGGGGCATTTGGGTTATGCTGTGACGACAGTGTAACTCGATGTCACTGCGATCTACTATGGGAACCATAGCGAAAATCGTGTGGAGGATGAGTGTCAACGGTCTACACTTGATTTTGCCGGGAAGGCAACGCAACATTGGTAGACTGCGATCTATGGTCAAGTGGAGTGGAGAAGTTTCATTTTTGGCAGCGAAATTCGAGGGCGCTGATGCCTACAGTTATATGGGTTTTTGCAGTGATAGCTACGTAACCCCAGTTGTAGCTGCGATCTGTAGCGGGTCCATGGTGTAATCGAGGGGCGCGGAGGCCTACAGTTATCTGTGGATTTTGTCGGGACGGCAACGTAACCATCGGGTAAACTGCGGCCATGGATGGGGGTGATGATTTCCAAAGCATCCTCACTAAAGATATTTGCTCTATTTTCAAAACTGTTTTCTAGATTTCCAATAAAAATTATTTTTCAAGTAATTTCACTGGATGTTGAAAACGGGTCTGCCAAGCACTTGTAGATTTTCAGTCGTACGCCTGATCAACGTATGACTGAATTTCTAGGAGAACAAGGATAGACTAGTTAAGACATCGAGTTATAAAAGTATTTTTATCAAAACTATTTTTGGCAATATTATATAGATTTTAAAGGTGTTTGAAAAATGATTAAAGAATAATTTTCTGAAAATAAGCTTTTTAATAAATTCTGGATTCGTTCCTTTTCGAGGACGAAAAGGTTCAAAGGGAGGAGGAATGTGATAACCCAGATTTTGGTCATCCGATAATTGAATAATTATCTGCATATGTATATAAATGAATTTTGATCTATAAATTTAAATATTTGAGAATGATAATCTTGCAGGAAATTAACATATATATATATATATATATATAAATTTAGGCAAACTTTACAATGTTAGGAAATTCAAATATACATACACACAAGTATATATATATATATATGTATGTATGTATGTATGTATGTATGTATGTATGTATGTATGTACATGTACAGTAATATGAGGCATTGTTTTGAATTCAATAATTTTTCAAAGGGTAATTAAAGTTAAATTCTATTTAAAAATATAGAAACCAATTTCAAGAACGTATAGAGTATTCTTGGGATTGGAAAGGTTTTAAAGATCTAAAAGTTCAATTGTTTTAATATTCTTTCATTTTAATTTTAGCATAAGATAAATTGTTTCAAAATTTTATATAAGGATTTAAATTTAATTTCTCAAATTTATAAACACATGTTATATGATTTGATTAGAAATATAAGTTATTGTCAATAAATGTTCACATAAACTTGCTTTTATATTTATTAAAATCTAAAACTTGTTTATTGAAAAATAATAATAATAAGTACTTAATATTACATAATTACTTATATATTTAAGTTATAAGGAAAATAGTATCATTTAAAACATTAATAAAACATTAGAAAATAACATTGTAAAATATGAATTAAACATTAAAACAACACTTGTAAACATTATAATACATGTTAAAAACACTTGTAAATTCATAAGTATAGGTGTAAGTTAACTAAGACATTAAGGAGACAAATGTTATCCTCTCGTAAATTTAATTTAAAATTTGTAAAATAAGAACAAAAGTTTTTTTTTCTCACTCAGCTAAAAATTCTTTCTTCATTCTCAACAAAGATGTAAATCAAAGATAAAAAAAATGAAAGAAATTTGAAATAAGGAAAATAAATAAATCTGGATCAAGAATGGAATCTGGAAAGTCAAATCAAAGGCAAATGCAAGATCTTCAAGTACAAACATGCAATTCAGAATTTACAATAGGAAGATTTATCAACATGCAAAATAATTCAAGGATATGCAGTGGATTGCAAGAGCCTGGAAGCAACAGTCTCTGTCTTCTGCTTTTATACAGTTGTGAGTAAATTCTTTTAAACAATTTTTAACAAATCTAAAGTTGAATTTGATATTGCACGTGTTGAATTTGCTATGTTATGGAATACATGTTTACATTAGTAATGTTGTATATGAATGATTGAGGAAATGGGATGCTTAAATATGGATGAACCTGTATGTTCATCTCTATATTTTACAAAAGTGGTTCTTCTTTAAGAAAAATGTAAAAATCTTCCAATCTATACCGTATTCGAACAAGATATGTGAATGGAAACTGTATGATAATGTTTGGTAGTAATTTTTTTAAAAAAATAAACGGCTTCATAATTTAAATTGGAACAAATAATTATAAAAAGGAATTAGCTGTAAAAAATTAGGATTTTTGTTAAAAATCAACTGCTTCAAATTGTAAATTTAATTACATGCATGTAATTGTGATGATAAATCATGAATTTAGATATGCAATTCGTAATTTTTAAACTATTATTTAATTGGGAATTTGGAGATCAAAGATTACGGCAATATGGTGATTTGCCGATGATGAACTACATAATTTGAGGTGAAATTCTGGATGAGGCTAGCTCTTGTATCAAGGATTAAGGGAAAAATACTTTGGAATTTTTCTATTGGTTGTGGTGTGTGAATTTGATCAAAATAGGGTTTGACTGCGTGTTTTTGATCGACATGGAACCGGGGTAATGGCGAAGTGATGGAGGATTCGGAGGCGATCGCACTGGTATGGAAAGTTGCTGGAGGTCGCGTAGTAGCTTGGGGTCGTTTGGCATGAGCTCCAGTGGGCTATATCGCCGTCGGCAAAGAATTCTAGGCAATTGGGTCAAGTCCAGCTTTGGGTCGCACTGTTGATTTTCGTTTTGAATTTTCTTGAGGTGATTCGTGCTTGATTTTCGTATCTGCGTACGATTTGGGACTTGCCGACGTTGTGGGTGATCACTGGAGGCCAGTGGTGCTGCCGTGCATGTGTACGGCGGTGGATTTCATGTTAGTATCATTGATATTTGCATCTCGAGTCATTCTTGAGTTTAACTAGGGTTTGCTTCGGGTTTTGTTGAGTTCGAGAGTGAGTAGCTGATGCTAATTAACTTAGTAAAACTTAAACTGGAAAAAAAAAGATGGATAAGAAGAAGATGCGTGTGAGTGTCTCGGGTGGGAAGTTGTAATAACGCGAAGATGCTGGGTAGTTGGCTCGGGGAAGACGGGCTTTTACTCGAAGCAAAAAATAGGGTCTCGGGTATCTTTGGTTGCAGGTTATTAAACCTGTCAATATTCTGGGATTTAAATTTTGAATGGAATTTAAAATTTAAGGCAGGATTTTTAAACAAGGATTTAAATTCCAAGTTTAACATGAATTTGATTCAAGTGAACTTTGAATCCCAAAGTTTAAAAATGAAAATTTTAAATTTTAAACAAGGTTTAAATCAAGTTTATAAATCAAGTTAAATATGGTTTTAAGTCTACTATAAACCCGGACTTAACAGTTTTGTAGATTCTAAATATTGAACATAATATTTAAAAAAAAATAGATTTAGAAATGAATTTGATTTCAAATAAATGTTTAAACTTGACAAAATTCGTTTCTTAATAATTGAATAAAAGATATGATGTGTTTATCTAAATTTTGAAAAGTTAAATAATCAATTTATTTTCTCAAGTTTGATTTTTTTTGAATTAAGAAATTTTGTTTTAAACTTTTTCTTGTATAAGTATCTTATATAAGTAATGATTGTTCTTCTCTTTTATTTTAAGGTTTATAATTTGGACAAATGTTTAAATGGTCAAACATTTGAAATTTTAAATGTTAAAATGGAATTTGAATTTGAATTTAAATTTAGAAATGAAATGTTTTAAATTCAATTGAATGTTAATGAAGTCATTAATAAGTAGATGAGTTATCTAAGATAATTTTTCTTAAGAAGGTAATTTAAGAAAATGCTATTTGTTAATAATGATAATTATCTAAGGATTATTAAGTAATTAATTAATGTGATTAATTTTGATAATTAATTAGATTAATTAATTGAAACTAATCAATTGTAATTTGTTAAGTATTTAATTAAGGAATTAATTACTTATTGTAATTAATTATGATAATGAGATTAGTTTTAGTTAATTAATTAACTAAAGGTAACCAGCTGATGTTGGGTTAAGTCTAATTACTTAAGGTAATTAATAAGGTGTAAATACTTAGTGAAGTAATCAGTGGATAATTACTAAATGTAATTAATTAAAAGGAAATTATTTTTTTGAAGTAATTCAAGGATAATTACTTAGTGGAAGAAATTAAGTGATAATTACTCAGTGTAATTTAAGGATAAATCATTATAATTAATCAAGAGGTTGGAAAGTTAATTTCTGACAGTGACCAATCAAGGTTGATTAAGTTAAGGTTAATTATTTAATGAAAATTAAGAATAATTAACTAATGAAGTAATGTCATTAATTAATGTAATTAATGGAAAGAATCAATCTTGCTTAAGAATGATTGAATGGTGATGAGTGCTTTGGATTGATTGGTATCCTTGATAAATTGTTTTGTGATGTGGTATGCTGGATGGGCAATGACAATGTGATTTACTATCAATGATGAATTGCTGTATAAAAATATTATTCGATAATTAATATTGAATTTCATTTAATTGAATAATTTAAGATAGAATGACATTGGATCCGAAGAGACCGGAGTCTGGTATTAGTTAATACCCGAAACCACTTCGATCCTTTATAGATTGATACGTGAAATCAATAAGCTTGTTTGGAATGATTTAAGTAAATTGGACCATTTTATCTAAGTTTGATACTTAGAAATT
Source organism: Allium cepa (assembly GCA_030765085.1). NCBI lineage: Eukaryota > Viridiplantae > Streptophyta > Magnoliopsida > Asparagales > Amaryllidaceae > Allium > Allium cepa. The sequence continues at coordinate 568,871,736 of CM060937.1, read as the reverse complement.
GATGTGTGAAATAAGTGATGTCTATAACGACTTGTGAAGTTGTAAATTGATATAAGTTACTAGGGACTTAAATAAGTTCTATGCATTGGTATTTCATGTTATATGAGTTTACTTACGCTGGTTTCCAGCCTGACCCGGGTGTTACTTTGATGTAATGCTCGGGTCAGACCAAGTATTACAGATTTTCAGGTAAGGACGTTCTGGAGCTCAGGAGGCGAGCATGATAGCAGGGACGTATGGAGAGTTTTCACTGTGATATTGTAGTCTCTGGACATGATTGTTTTTTCCAGTATTTATGTATAGGTGTGACTCTGATGTATTTAAATGTAAATTAACTGATATAGTTTTCTTTGTATAACTGCTATTTTATTTGATATTATATTTGATCCGCTGCGAATGTGAGGTTTCTGTGTCTTGTTTCTGTCTTCTACTTCTTTCTCTTTTCTTCTTTTCTTAACTATCTGGAAATTTTCGGGATCGAAATTTCCGCGTCGTTACAAAAGGATTACCTGTCGAATGTCTCTACACTGTGTCGCTTTGGTATAGTGATCTCCATATGTGATGGGGAGTCCGGTCGAGATTGTGAATACCCGGATTGCAAGGGCTTCTTTTGAAGTGCCTTCGGTTCTGTCCGAAGTTGGAACAGACTTGTATGGAATTATGTCCGACGTTGCACTTTGAGATGTAAAGCTGGTTTCTATCAATTACATTTCTGTTTGGTGGTGGAGAATTTAGTTTCTTAGCGTAACACCCTTCTCTGAGTCGTATGAGCTTAGAGGTTATATAGTTGATGGTTACTAGTGATACATTTCCAATTTGGTATTGTGGCATGCTAAGTGCTGCTGATCGTTCGTTGATCAAAGCAAGCTTTTATGAAAAGCGTAGCTTTGTGGACGAGACATCGTCGAAACTCACACACCGAAAATGGTCGAAACAGGAAGAATGCGTCACGGTTATGAAGGTCGCGCCCTTTATGGTATGTCAATTTCCTTTTGGATAAAAGTTGTATCATGGTATGGAGCCCAGATACAAAACTTATGTGGTTACTGCAAATTTTTGCTTTGTGGTTGTTGGTGTTTAGAGCTCTCGGATAAAGGTCGGTGACGACTGGAGGATGGCATTACTCGTGAAAGTTAGCTACCTAGTTACAGAGGTAACCCGGTCTTGTGTTGGCAGAGAGCTGGTTATGTTCTCGAGGCGTCCCACCAGAGGCGTACCTATGTGGCATAGGATGTTCCTTAGCCTAACTATTTGTTGGAAATCCAAATAAATAATATGCGCCCAATACGGTTTTAGTTGTATAACCTGCCATGCAATGTGGCGGTAACCTGCTATTGAACATGGTAGCTATAGTAAGCATACACGAAATGTGTATGCTGACTAAGATTAATATTAAACTTTCGAAATGTTTTCTGCACTATGCACTAATAATAATATCAAAAAGATTTTGCGTATCAAGCATGTTTGATTATCATAAGGAGAAATCTCCTCCAATTGTGCGTTTGCATTGTGTGTGTGGCGGGAGGCCTTTTGGTAGTTTCATTTTCCAAAAAGCATTGCGGATTTCTTTTTAAATTCTTTTTGGTTTGTTTTCTTTATTCAAATAAACTGTTTTTGTTTGCTCACACCAGTCCCATGACTGACCTGGAGCTTATTATTCCCCTTCTAAACTCTGGGTACCCATAATTTTCCAGACGGGCAACCCAGAGTCAGATTTTTAGATAATTAGCTAGTTGATGTAGACTTGGTAGCCTTCAGTCTTTGGAAATCTTCGGAATCTATGGTTTGGCAATCGCATTTGGATTGAGTTTGCTTCACTTCAGCATTGATGGTGGTTCGAGTTCTTGGATTGGAGTCTTTGAAGCTTTGGCATTAAAGTTATCTTCCCACTGCTGATGTTATCTCTTCTGCTGTTGCTATTATTCTTCCCTGTTATCTTGTATCTCTGATGTTGATAGTCGTTTGTATCAATGTGTTGTATTGAATATTGTATATCAATAAAATCATTCATTTATTTTTCCGCTGTTTTGTTGTACTTAATGTGTTATAAGCTCCGACGAACCAGATTTGACGTTTGAATCTGCGGTATTTGAATACGGGTGATGTATTCGGGTATCGATTTTTGAAGGTCGAGTCAGGGTCGTTAAAATTGGTATGAGAGCTGAAGGTTGAGTAAGAACTTTAGCTCAGGAGTATAACACATTAGGTGACTCATTAGAGATAAGGTTATATATGCCCTAGATTGAGTATATCCCTAAGGTATCTTATCTATATGCCTAAGTAAATTCTCTTACTATTCACTGATACTAAGTATGAGTGCAAGAAGAGGACGAGGTAGGAGACAGGGGAGTACCATTATAAATGGTCAGTATCCTACAACAACAAAGAAAAAACCTTTTTCTATCAATCTCTTTTGAGCATCATCAGATATCAATTCTTGGATGGCTTCGTGGCAGCTACAAGAAGAAGTTTTGGTATGATGGTGGCCCTGCGAATCTTTATAGAAAAGTTCCTGTTTCATATTCATTTCACCAGTTTTCTATCAGCTTTTCGATTTTTAACATTAGTAAATTTGAAATTTTATTTGAGATAAATTGGTAAACAAAATATGAAGTTAAATTCAATTGTATCCGTTTGTCTATTCTTTGGGGTCTCAATACTATGAACGGTTAGTTATCCCTTCAAACTGACCAATGCCTTGCATATTTCATAGATCGGATGACCTAAGTCTTTTGTAAATTATTGAATGAGTTCGTTCTCATATCTATTGATAATATTCCGATTTGGTAAGCCAAATACAGAATAAGTATTCAGCTTAATCATGAAAGCTATATCTTCGTATGTTTATTTGTTCTTTTGTTGCCCCCCCCCCACCCCCGTCTAGCAAATTTCGAGCACGAAATTTTCTTAAAGGGGAATCTGTAATGATCCCAGTTTTGATTCAAATTTAATTAGATAATTAATATAAAATTTTGGATTAAAGTGTGAATTAATTTGATTTTTTCCAAATTAAATAAAACTTTTGTTTGTTTATTCATATATATATATATGCATATATATAAATTGAATATCAGTAGAATTTTTGTTTGAAATTCAAGATAAATATCTTATTGATAAATTGGATTGAAAGGAAACTTTATATTTGAAACTAAAATATAATATATGATTGTTAATTAATATATGATTAGAATTAAAATCATTTCAAGAATGAATAAAAGCTTTAAAAGTGTGTGTATATATATGTATATATTCATATCTTTTAAATTTAAATAAGATTTATAAAAGGTTTAATGTAATTTCTTTTGAAATTTCGCTTGTATTAAAAAGTTTGTATATTTAAAGAACATCATTAACAAAAATTTTGAAACTAATATAAATTTAAAAATGTAAAAACATAAGAATATATATATATATTTTATTTTAACAAATGTTAATATGAATTTAAAAACATATAAATAAATATAGTTTGTATATATGAAAATATAAAAGTAAAAACATTATACATATGTAAATATTTTCTAAAAAGCTATTTAAAGAATTAAATTCAAATATATACATATTATAAATTTATTTATTAATGTTTAATTAAAAATCATATTCTTTACAGTCATATATATATATATATATAAAACGAAATAGATTTATTTAAATTGAAAATATGATATAAAATTTTTATTTATAATATAATACATATGTTAAGTTATAAAACATAAGAGATAAATTAATTCACAAATTGTAAAATGAAAAGGTTTAAAACACAATTTATAAATTAATTTAAATAAGGACTTAAACATAAAATTGCTTATGTTTACAAGTTGTAAATAAATTATCATGCAAACTTACATATGGAATTATTTTCTTCTAATTTTTTTATGAAATAGATAAAATAGAAATTAAAGTTATATATATCATAAACTTCTTCTTCTCTCATTTGGTTCAAAAAATAAAGAAAAGCAAATGAAAAACCTGAAAATAAACTCAAAATAAAATCACACTAAAAAATAATAATCAAAGATCAGATTCAAAATCAAACCTGAAACAACGCATTCCAGTTCAAGAACAAAATTAAAACCTGTTTCAAGCTAAGGCTAAGCAAATTCAAGGATCAGGCAAGTTTCAAGATCATTTCAACAAATCAAAGTACAGATCAGATCAAAGTCAGGAAATCTGAAATTACAAACCTGAGACAAATTTCAACTCAACCAAATTTCAACTGAGCAAGCTAACAAGGCAAAGATCAAGCAAGATAACAAAACAAAAACAAAGCTTCCAGATTTTGAAATTCAAATTACGTTTCCAGGCTCAAGTTTTACCTATTCTTCAATTCCAAGTCCTCTGTCTTTCATTACCAGGTGAGCAAACACACTTATAGTTTGCTGTTGTGTGTGGATACTTGATGTATGATATAAGAATTGCTTGATTTGTTGCCTGTGTGCTGGTATATAGATGTAAATATGTGTGCGCATGCAGGTAAAAACATGCCTCTATTTATACGTGACAGGTTTGATAAATCTGTTCAAAAATTTATACCACCTAAAAGGAATCTATATTAGGCTTTAATCTATATAAAATTTGTTTGTACTCATCAAATTCAAATTCTGAAAATAGTCTCAAGAATTTATATTAAGCAATTATTTTTAAAATAAGAAATCACACTGAAAATCATTTATATGTCCAAATTTGATCATCATAAATTCGTGTTTGAAGTTCATAACCATATTCGAATTAGCAGATGATGAATTTAGATGAAGGTTTCAAAATTTTTAGGTAAATAAATCATGTGAATTCTCTGGTTGAACATAAAATACATTTTTGTCAAATTCCGACGATCGATATAAAGTTGAGTTTCGAGCTTGATGTCAGAGGAAGTTCAGGTGATGGAGTTTACAGGAAAAATGATCGTTGATTTTTTTAAATGATCATGGAGGTTGATTGATGAGGTTGTAGGGTTTAAGGGCATATTTTATGTTATTGTCGTTCTCGAATTAATTTCATTGTTAATGGTGGATCGGACCCAGGGGAAACGGAGCTCGGGGTTCTAGCGAAGATGTGAGTTCATCGGCGTTGACTCTGGTGGACTAGATCGACGAAGCGAGGCGAATTTTATCGGTAGGGTTGGGTTCCAGGAGGAATCAATTTGATAGATCTTGATTTTCAGATGGATTCGTAAAACTGGGTGGTCGGGTGAGTCAGGTTGATCATCGGTGATGTATTGGCAACGGCGAGGCCGATCGAAGTAGTTCCGATCATCGATGCATGTGCATGCGAGTGTTCGTGTATCTGGGAAGTTTAGGGATCGGAGTAGAAAGTGTAGCCTCGTGTTTGCTCTCGTGAAAATGGGGTAGTAGCTTGGGTTTGTGACCGAGTCGTTCACATGATAACATTTTTATTTTTATTCTAAATCATAAAAGATTCAAGTTTTAAAACCAAAACAAATTCAATTTTTTTTTTTTGGATTTTAGTGTTTGGCTCGAGTGTTTTAGCTTTGGGCCTAGGTATTTGTAATGATAATTTTTAAAATTTAAATGAATCAAGTTTTTTTAAGGTTTGTGTATATAAATAAGTTTTCAACAGATTATAAATTAGATCTTCCAAAATAAGATTATTAAACAAGTTTTATACAAGTTTCCCAAGACTAAATTTTAAAGATAAATTGTTTTAAAATTGTTTTGGTTATAAAATTTTATGCTAGGTTAATTCTGTAATTAGATCCTAAATGTTTTTCAAATAAAATTTAATAATGTAACTAATTAAAAGTTAATTACTTAGTGAATAATTTATCAATATGATGGATCATTAATGAAAGTAATTAAAGAATAATTACTTAATATAGTTAATTAGGGATAAATCATCTAATGAAATTTAAATTAAGTATAATTACTTAATTAATAAAATACAATTACTTAGAGTAAGTAATCAAGAATAATGACTTAATTAAAGAATTATTACTTAATGTAATTAATTAAAGTAATTGATTAAAGGATAATTAATTAATTAATAATTACGGTTAATTACTTTGTAATAAAAGGTTAATTAATTAGTGTAATAAATCAAGGTGATAAATAAATGGATAATCTATTAATGTGATTAATTAATAGATAATTAATCAATAAGGTTAATTAAAGGATAATTAATTATTTGAGGATAACTAATTTATGTAAGTAATTAAGGGATAATTAATTACTTAAATATAATTAATTAATTAAAAGTAATTAATTAATGATTAAAGTTGATTAATCAAGTGACTAAAGGATAATTATTCAATGTAATTAATTTATGATTTATTAATATAAGTGATTAGGGATAATCACTTATTGTAATTAATTAAGGATAATTAATTAAATGGTAATTAATCAAGGATCAATTAATTATTGTAATTAATTAGGGACAATTAATTTAAAGGATAATTAAATAATTAAAGGTTAATTATTTAATGGTTAAAGGTTGATTTATTTATTAATTAAGGTTAATTAATTAATAATTAAAGGTTGATTAATTTATTATTAAAGGTTAATTAATAAATAATGAAAGAATAATTAATTAAAATGGTTTGTAATTAATTAATGACCAGGATTAGTAATTTATTCATAAGTAATTAATTTGGTTTAAATTTATCAGATGATTAATTGATCATACTTATGGATATTTGGATTGTATTGAATGCTTTAAATTGTTTGATATCCCTATTATGTGATGTTCTGTAATTTGATTGAGCTGTGAACTGCGATTTATTTATTTGTGTTGAATTTGCATATTTCTTTATCTGTCAATGAAAGATAAACGCTATACGATTATACTACTTATCAATATTGTTGTTCTTGAATTGATGATGATTGTGATATTGTATTGTTGTGTGTGAAACCCCTGGTCCACACCACACACATACACAAATATGAATTTCATGGGAAATCGGTTAAGTCATAGATATTATGAATGTAATATTATTTTATTCAAAATAATTTTAAAGGTTGAATTTTAAATCCAAATGGTTTTGGAAAAAAATTGGGTTGAATATGAAAAGCTTTTGAAAAGGAAGTTTTGAATTTGAAATTTAGTTTAAATGTAATACGTCATGTTTTAGCTTTGAAATTATTTTGGAAACTATGGTTGGAAAATGGTGATACAATTCATAATATATATATATATATATATATATATATATATGGATTTTAAACCATTTTTGAAAGTATTATTTTAGGAATTTAATTTTAACCCAAGTTTATATTTTGAAAAGCTTTAATTTGAGCAAATGAAATCGAATTTTCCCAAAACGAAAACTCTTTGTTTTTAAATGATAATGGCTTTCATATAACGAAGGAAATTCCAGTTTTTCTTGAAAGGATTTCAAAATTGAAATTGAAATAGTTTTGAAAGCTATGAATGAATATTTGTGAAATATTTGGTGAACTTTGTTTTCAAACAAAAGAGGACCTCAAAGATAGATCTTTTGTTTAAATATTATGAATGAATCTTTGTGAAAGATTTGATGAACCTTTTTTTTAAATTAAGAGGCCCTTAAAGGTGTATCTTTTTGTTTAAAAGATTAAAAGTGGAAAATTGTTTTAAACCATTTGAAGAAAGGTTTTGGGTAATAAGTTGTGACTTAACTAAGATCCCGATATATCCATATGGTTTTAAAATTAAGCACTCATTATTCAGTTTAGCCGGGAGAGGAGTTATGCCACAAAACCTATTTCGAATAATGGTAGGACGAAATAGATAGCGTATAAAGACCGACGGTGAAGACCGGGTATTTTTGAGAACGAAAGGATTACTTATCGAACGTCTCTACACTGAGTCGTGACGGTATAGAGATCTTCATATGTGATGGTGTGTCCGATCGGGATTGTGAATATCCGAATTGCAAGAGCTTCTTTTAAAGTGCCTTCGGTTCTGTTCGAACCCGAAACAGACTTTTATGGATGTATGTCTGATGTTACACTTTGAGATGTAAAGCTGGTTTCTATCAAATACATTTCTGTTTGGTGGCGGAGAATTTATTCTCTTAGCTTCACACCCTTCTCTTAGGCTTACGAGCTCAGAAGTAATGTAGTTAATGGTTACTAGTGATACATTTTCAGTTTGGTAATGTGGCATGCTAAATGCTGCTGATCATTTGTTGATCGAAGCATGGATTTTATGAAAAGCGTAGCTTTGTGCACGAGACCTCGTCGAACCTCACACCCCAAAAATGGTCGAAACAGGAAGAATGCCGCAAGGTTACGAGGGTCGCGCCCTTTAGGGTATGTTTATTTCCTTCTGGATAAAAGTGGTGTCATGATATGCAGCCCAGATACTTAACTTATGTGGTTATTGCAAATTTGTGATTTGTGGTTGTTGGTGTTGAGAGCTCTTGGATAAAGGTCGGTGATGACCGGGGGATGGCATTACTCGTAATAGTTAGTTACCTTGTTACAGAGGTAACCCGACCATGTGTTGGCAGAGAGATGGTTAAATTCTCGGGGGCGTCCCACCAGAGGCGTACCTATGTGGCATAGGAAGTTCCTTAGCCTGACCATTTGTTGGAAATCCAAAGAAACAATATGTGCCCCGTACGGTTTTAGTTGTATAACCTGCCACGGAATGTGGTGGTAACCTGCTATTGAACATGGTAGCTATAGTAGGCATACTACGAAATGTGTATGCTGGCTAAGATTAATATTATATTTTCAAAAAATTTTCTGCACTATGCACTAATAATAATATCAAAAGAATTTTGTGTATCAAGCAAGTTTGACTATCATAAGGAGAAATCTCCTCCAATTGTGCGTTTGCATTGTGTGTGTGGCGGGAGGCCTTATAGTAGTTTCATTTTCCAAAAAGCATTGCAGATTTCTTTTTAAATTCTTTTTGGTTTGTTTTCTTTGTTCAAATAAACTATTTTTGTTTGCTCACACTAGTCCCATGACTGACATGGACTTTATTGTTCCCTTTCTAAACTTTGGGTGCCCACAATTTTCCACACGGGCAGCTTAGAGCTGGATTTTCAGATAATTAGCTAGTTGATGTTGACTCGGTAGCCTTCAGTCTTTGGAAATCTTCGAAATCTGTGGTTTGGCAATCGCATTTGGATTGAGTTTGCTTACATCAGCATTGATGGTGGTTCGAGCTTCTTGGATTGGAGTCTTTGAAGGTTTGGCATTAATGTTATCTTTCCACTGCTGATGTTATCTCTTCTTCTGTTGCTATTATTCTTCCGCTTTTATCTTGTATCTCTGATATTGATAGTCATTTGTATCAATGTGTTGTATTAAATATTGTATATCAATAAAATCTTTCATTTCTTTTCCGCTGTGTTGTTATACTTAATGTGTTATAAGCTCCGGCGAGGCAGATTCAACGTTCGAATCTGCGGCTTTTGAATAAAGGTGATGTATTCGGTGTCGAGTTTCGAAGGTTGAGTCAGGGTCGTTAAATATGAATTCAAATTAAGTGTACTTTATATTTATAATCAGTCGTGAACCATGCCAAGAAATCATTTCTCATCTATTCAATCATTACTGAATCTCTTGTTTTGGGCTTTCATTGTTAAGTTATCATTAACTTATTTAGTGATTACCTACCTAGGCTTATCTATCACTAAATCATCTTTTCTTGAACAATGTCATCTGATGAAATGGCCACTCATTCCACCAATGGGAGCCACCCTGACTAGAGCCACCCTGACTGTGACGCCCCACCTCTATACTCACACTAGCCAAGGACACTACGGGGTAATACCATCGACTAACGCGAAGAATATGGCTGTTGAGGAGCGACCATCCGTGTGATTGCTTTGTGCGACTACCGATGTGTCAGGTAGTGTAACAAGCATTTCATTTTAAGAGGAAATCTGACATATCAAGTACTAACTCAAAACTACTCACAGTGGCTATGTGGACTTCGGAAACAAATATAAAATAAGCATAACACAAAAGAGTCACAGATATCCATATCACAAAGGCGGAAAAAGATATGAATATAACATATAAAAGTGTACATCAGAGTAGTGGTCATACAGGATCCATAATATCACAAAAGAATAGACACAAGTGCTAGACAAAAGAATATGTATACATCAAGGAGTCTCTATCTCGAATGTATAATAACAAAAACTACTAAACTAGAGTAGTTAGCCAAAAGTCAAATGATGGTCTCAGATAAGAAGTCAAACAAAAGCACCCGTAACATCTCGGTCTAACCCGAGTATTATTTAATAAGAAAACAATAAATGGACCAGTTTAGCTATAAATATCAGATATATGAGATAGGACACGAGATATGACAAAAATGTATGATAACAATAATGTCATACTGTGATAAGTATACATTTAATAACAACAAAAATCATACAATATCTCTAGAAATCTCAAACACACAAAAGAATGTCATATTCTTTATTTTATTCACCAAACCATAGATATTGACAAACATATCAATGCCAATCGAAAAAATTGGTGAAACACAAATTCATGAAATCATCAATTAGAAATACAAAAATTAAAAGGGGGAGGCCTATCATAAACGGGAGTATGAAAAACTCACCAACACGCACATCGCAAACGGTTTGCTAACCCATGGTCGCTAACCAAAGAGCCGGTGCAACAACGTAGTACAATAATGGCATGCCCGAGGAACCTAAAACTCGAATAATTCGAAACAACAACGTAGTACAATAACGGTACGTCCGATGAGCCGAACTCCATAAAAGAACATGGGTCGCTAGCCCATAAAAACGAGTCGAAACTCCAAAGAACCTATAGGTCGTTAGCCTATAAAAAGTACTAAGACGAAACTCATTAAAACGAGGTACAACCCCCTACGTGGACAAACAGACATCACATAACTCTATTCTAAACCATAAAACGATCAACAAGAAGTGTAGATTACATTAAGCTAGTAAATAAATGAGTTTAGCTTCATGTCCTATAACCACTGGCCTAACTTAAATATTTACAAGCAAATTGTAGTTTCCCACTCGAAAATTGTCACAAGAGTTTCAATCGAACAAGTTTAAGAATTAACCGACAAAGTAAATGCAGTCGTTTCATACCACTTGTTTTGCTAAGCCATTTAATTAGGTTTCTCATACGAATGAGGTAAAGGTTTGAATATACTAATAGGTTGGAAAATGGTTTTATAAACAAGCTTCGTATTAAAATTAGAGTTGAAATCATCTTTGTGAAAGAGTTTGGATATTTACTACTAGTATAGAAGCCTTTGTATTTCAAAGTGATAAAAACCATAGAAATGATTATAGTAACAATCAATCACCAAAAATTCACATTCGAAGACGTGAACCAAATCCATAGAAATCGATACCAAATCCATCAAAATGGATATTCCCAAATATCCCAAAAAAGGAGTTATAAAAGTCAACAAAAGTGATAGCAATTAATCGGATCCACAAGAATCAATTTAAAATTGGAAATCCACACCAAAAGGAAAAATTGGCCGAGTGAAGCAGGTTCAGTCGATTGAACCCTGTAGTCAGTCGACTGATTCTATGCCTGGAAACTTTCGGTTTCCAAGTTCAGTCGACTGAACTAGGTTGGTCAGTCGAACGATTCTGAACCCCAAAACTTTTGGTTTCCAGGTTCAGTCGACTGAACCATGGTGGTCAGTCGACTGATACTGGCACAGGAACTTTCTATTAGCAGGTTCAGTCAACTGACCTTACAGTTCAGTCGACTGAACTGTCATTTGCAGTATTTTCATCCTAGCCCCAAAAAAGGGCAAAAATCATACTGGAGGCGATTGAACGAGCAACAGAGACCAGGAATTTATGCCAAGCGTCTACCCAGCCTATAGGCACTTTGATGCGCCACCAAAAACATGTTCAAACATCCAAAATAGGATTTTTAAAGGTTTTGACTTTAAAACACCAAAATTTGGAAAATTCACCAAATCAATTCAAATCAAAAGCAAATGAACTTGAATATATGTTAGGAATTCACACCTAACCACAAAGAAAGTTATAGACATAGACGTGAGTTCAAAAACTCATCTTTTAAACCCAAAAATAATGAAGGAGAAACTTTTAAAACAAGGCAAGATCGATTCCTCTTCACTACACCTCTAGAATCTTCAATCTATTACCAAAGGTGAAGTTTTTCCTAAGTTTGGTTATAGGAATTTCTTAAATTTGAAGAGGGATTGAGATGGAGAAGATGAAGATGATGCTCACCTAAGCTTCTCTTGGATTTTAGAGCAAGAACTTGAATTTCCTAAGAAAACTTAGGAATTTTAATTTCCTCTTCCTTCCCCCATTTTTACCTTAGCTTAAGAGTGTTAGGAAATGAGAAGTGGAATGAATGAAGAGGAGTGGAGTTGGGTTATTTGTTAGGTTAGTGGGCTGAAACCCAAACCAAAAGCCCTAAATGAAAATGTCAAAATTCTAGCTAACTCCAAACATATCGATGTTTATACTTAAAAGGTCGCAAACGTCGTTTTGAACTCATGGAAGTGGTCTCGAGTCCTAATTCGAATGTTTTAAAAAAGTGATTTTTTGGACATAAATCCGACTAACGATGCTATATTTAAATAAAGTATTTAACATACAATCGTAAAATATATGGGTTGTTACACTGAATGTCCTAAAAGGTTGAATGTAAGCATCTTGAATACATTATGGCAAGCGTACTTACTAAGCGTCAATATCCCTTCTTAGTCCATGAACCGCTATCGTTTACATTCTGATTTATTCATTTTAGTCATAACACCACGGTGATGTTTTGGCTTCCTACCTTAACTCCTCTTTGGAGTTTATGAATCTTTTAAGACTAAACGTTATCATGACACCCTGCCATATACCGTAGGACTTTAGACTAATAATCAAGGCGCCCTACAAATTTATTCAATTTGGTTATGATTCATTTCCAACGTAAATATTACAATCAATCATAAAACTTCACTATAATTAATATGTTCACCACGTTAAACTATATTCGTTTCAATGTTACTGTCAAAATGATAGCCTAGGGTCTTTCACTTTATCCAATTCATGTAAATCATCAACTAGAATCATCAAATTAGTTTTTAATTCATATTTCAATTCCTAAATAAATCTATAAAGAAAATTTAATGCATGTATAACAACATAACCATTTTATAGATAATCTCACTCACCTAATTCGTTGCATTGATAAATTTTCTTACAAAACTTCCAAATTCCTTCTTTTAATTTAACTTGGTTTATCACCTGTCTTCTTCTATTTGATTTGCTATGGTTTGGATTTGATTCCCTTCTCTTTTCTATTTGTTTTGCAATTTTATTTAGAGGTTTTGTTTTAGAATTGAAGAAAGAGAAAAACAACAAGTTATGAATTTAAGTTGAGCGTTGGTTGTAGAATGAGGATGGATGAAGAATGGGGCGAATTATGGTCACAACTTCTTTTATACATGCACAAATCCAGAAATTCTCCCTCGGCCCACTTGGGCCAAATTAATTCGCCTCAAAACGCATGATACGATAAAAAATCCTTATCTACTTTATCTGGTGTCCATATCTGATATTTTTATATTAATGTGGTTAGAAAAATCCACTTGATGCAATGGACAATCCAGATTTATCAAATTGCTACATTTGTAAAAATTTAATTTTTTTTTCAGTTTTATGTAAAATTACCAAAATACCTTTTTAATTAATTATTTGCGTTTATTAAAAATTTGGGATGTTACAGTTATTATCGAAAAAGGCGACCTCTTCCATTCACATGGGGTCATTAGCTCTTTGAAAGAAGCCAGACAAAGATGAGGTGGGCTATTTTTGTAATTCCTTCCACATTAGACGGTGCCTCTCCCCAAAACATAGAGCGGCCCCAAACTGTTCTTGTCTACTTCTCTTGCACGTGCTGACCTTTTATTGAAGTGATTGGCACAGGAGTAGAGTGACTCATTCAATCTTGTCTTATGTTGCATAACTGGCTTGCTCTGATATCCGGGAAATTTTGACAATAACAATTTAATAATTTATGTCAAAATTTAATTGATTTGATCATATTGTTAATAATAAATTTGAATTTAATTAATAATCTTCTTTAAAATAAATATTTAAACTGATAATCTATTTTAAAGGCTAATAAATTATTTTATATTTGCATTGTATACATATCTGTATATATTATAACTAGATAAATCTTTGTTTTAAATTTAATATATATATATATATGTAGGCCCGTTTTCTTATTCTAACATTTTTGATAAATTAAAATTGGATTCAATTTGATATTAAGCTATTAAATAAATAACCATATGATTTTAATACTCAAACTAAAAATTTAACTATTTAAAATTGATTTTTAGTTTAAGTTTAAATTTAAATAAAAAAGTTTGTTTTGTTTTTATGTCGCTAATAAAATTAGTAATATATTAGATAAGAAGACAAATGCTTTTATGAATTATTTTAATTTAATCATGAGTTATATTTAAACTATATTAATGATGTAATATTCTTACAAATGGATTTTTATATAGATAGAAATTACTATTTCAAAATTTATTTGAATACATTAACATGCGAAGCTATGACTGTAAATTTGAAATAGCATCTTTCAAACATGTTTAAAATAAAACAAGTCTTAAATGTATTAAACACCAACATAAATCAAATGTATGATATTAACATAAATATGAAAATAAATTAATAATCAGAAAATTAAGTATTTGATAGTTAAAGTTTAAAAATAAAAGAGAAAATAAAAATAAGCAATAGAACTAAATACTTAAGTTAAAATTTATAACAATGATTAAAACAATTTTATGATATGTATATAACTTGTAGAATAAGCAAGCAAAAGAAATCTATCAACATCAAAATACATATCTACATACCAGACAAAAATATATAGGTAAGTACAAATAAAAAGATACAAAACAGGTTTGTCATATTTGATGCCTGCAAATGATAATCTGCAAGAACAAAGTGTACAAAAAATTAAAAAACAAAATTAGGTTGTAACAAGCCTGTAAACAAGATAAGGAACCAGGCATTAATTAACATCATCTCAACACAAAATCTTGGTCAATTCGAAATGTTTGAAAATCATTTCAGTTTGTACAAGAATCTGGCCAAGGCAAAGAGGAGATCATCTCAGCCTCCATATAAGAAAAATATCTCTGACCTAAAGTAAAGATTGTTCCAGATAACACCTACCCCTATACATTAACCTGTCTCCTTATATATGCAATGCCTTTGTTCATTTTCTTTCAAAACTTAGCAAACCAGAAAACATAAGTAAAAAAATTTCATTTTTACAAACTCAAACAATATCATAAAAATTCAACAATCAAAAGCAAGATAAAGTTTTCAAGTTAATCTGTAGCAAGCACTCATGTTTTCAAAATACAATTTCTAGAAATCAAAACAAAAGGCATGGTTTTTCAGTTTTAAGGAACAGTGCTCTGTTCATCCTCTCTAAAGCAGGTGAGTAACATATAAATTAAATTGTTTAACTTTATAAATTTCTTTTGCATACTTATCTATGAGTTTGTGTTTGTGATGTTTATGCATACATTGGTCCCTTAATATATGTATGTTTGCAGTACTGTGACTTTAGTGGTGCTCTGCAATGTTCCCAGGCTCATGTTTTCTTTATTTAAACTTATTTCCACATAATTTTGTTCATGATAGGATCTGGTAGTCAACCAATAATGTTTGATTCAAATTGGAATAAGTGTTTAAATTCTAAGATAGTTGAAATTCTGTTGTTTGTTTCTGTAAATAATAAAAACAACTGAGTATACCAAATATAGATGAAAACTCAAACTATTTAAATTATGATTCCAGTATCAAAAATCGAAAACCTCACACAAAATATGATTTTTAACATAAGAATTAGGATTTATAGTTTAGGAATGAAGGTGGGGTTTGAGTTTTTACTGCTAGTGTGTTTCTGGGTTTACCTCGTGATCAAGAGGATGGGTGAGCTCGTAAACTTTTCTAGAGATGGAGGACCGATCATCGAAGTGGGGAAAATTGGTATAAGGTCTGGCAGATGGATGTGGTGGCGCCGGCGATGTCTTCTTCCCTGTAGCCCTAATTTTTGTCATGTTGGAAATTTCGTCTCGTTCTCCCTATTGGTGCGATCGAGTGTTACGTGCTTTTGAGGGGAGGTGGAGGGGACGTAGACATGGCGATGGCCAGAATTTTAGCATCTCTGGTGGACGAGGTGGCGAGAGCGGCGTACTTCCAGGTTTGGATTGTGGGTTGTCTGTGTTTTCGGGCGGGAGCTCGAACCTTGTTTTTTTGATTTCGAGTTGGAATGGTCATGTTGATGGTTGCGAGGGGGTGTTAGGGTGATGGATGGTGTGGAGAGATCGTCAACGATGGTCTGCGTCGACCATCGGCACCGTGCATATGCACGGTGCACTGGATTGTGCCTGGAATAGTTTGTGAAGCAGGGGGTACTCGAGTCTTTAGGGAATTGACTCGGGAAAAATATCACGCGACTCGAAGCACGTTCGTTGTTGACTCGGAGTAGTGTAAGGGGGGGACCTGGGTAAGTTGTGACAGGTTTTTAAAACCTGTAAAGTTTAAAATTCTTTAAACTGGGGTTTTAAAATGGGAAATTAATGTTTAACATAGGTATTTAAATAAAAGAAAAGTTTGGATTCAAAAGAAGTTTGAATCTCAGTTTAAAATAAAGTAAAGTTTACAATTTTAAAATTTATTTGAAACCACTAAAAAAAAGGGATTGTTGCTCGAGTTTCACTCGAGTGATTCGAGTGTCGGACTTGAAGAAATGTAGGGCTTTGCTCGAAGAAATGTTTGTTTATCTCAGGTATTTTAGCTACAGGTTTTAAAACCTATAAGCTTTATAAAAATTTTAAAACTGGGATTTTAAATGGAAAAAAAATACGTATTTAAAACAAATTTTAAATCAAGATAAGTTTGGATTCAAAACATAGTTTGAATCTCTGTTTTTAAATAAATAAAGATTTTAAAATTTAAAATTTGTTTTAAACAAATTTGAATGATAAAGAGAATTTTTAAATTAGATTTGAATTCAAAATGAAACTGTGTGTAAATTCTTTTAATCTTCTATATTAAGATAATTATTCTTTCAGTTGTAAAATAAAAAGGAGTTTGGAATTGATAAGATTCATTTGATTTCATTTTAAATCTTAAATTTAAAATGAAGTTTTAAAAGAAACTTTAAATTAAATTGATTAAATAGCTTATAAATGATAAATTGATCATTAAATAGAAAAAGGTCTTAAAAACTTAAGGCTTGTAATTATCAAATTAACTAAATGGATAATGAATGACTAGAATTAATTAACTCAGAAATTGAGAGTTAAATTTATTTAAATAAGATATAAGTTAAAGGTAAATTAATTGGTAATTAAGAAATCATTGGTTTAATTTTAAATTAATGATTAGTAATCAATTAATGAATTAATAAAGGATTAATTAATGAGTTATTAAGACTAACTTAAAATGTAATTGATAATAAATCGTAGCTAATTACTTAAGGAAAGTAAATTAAGGATTATAATTAGTTAATGAAGGTCATTAACTAAAATTATGAAATAATCAATTAACGGGATTATTTTTAATAATTAATTAAATTATTTATTTAAGATAAGCAATTGTGAATTGTTAAGTATAATTACTCGTTGTAATTAATTCTATGAATTGTTTAAGTTAATTAATTAAGTTTAATTAATTTAGACAACCATTTTGATGATGTGATAAGTATAATTGCTTAGCGAAGTAATTAATGATAATTACTGGATGTAATTAAGTGAGGGTGATTTAATAATGAAAGTAATTGGAATATAATTACTTGTATAATTAATCAAGGGATTAATTAGAGAAATTAATTAAGGAGTAATTAATTTATTTGATGAGTAATTAAAGATAGTTAATTACTAATGGTATTAATCAGAGGTGATTAATAAATGTGGTTTAATTGAAGATTAATTACTTAAGGTAATTAATTTAAATAGGGAATTAATTAAAATGTAATTAGAAATCATTAATTGATACAATTAATGATGGGATGATAAATTTAGATTAATTAATCAATAATAAGTAATTAAAGAGTAATTAATTAGTGTAATTCAGAAGTAATGTAATGCTAGTAATTTAAGGTTAATTTCTATATTTAGATAAGATAATTAATTTTAGAAAATAATTTAAGAATGATTATTTGTATATAATTAAATGTTAATTAATCAAGTATGATAAATTGAAATGAGTAATTAGTGAATGATTTATTAATTGATTGGAAATTGATTAATAATTGTGTAAGCATGTTTTAAATGGTGAAGTAATTAATTTAATTTACTTTAAATTAATTAGAGATGCATGTAATTAATTTAATTCATTTTAAATTAATTATAGCTGATATGATTGTTTATGTATGGATGGATGATATCATTTACCTTGAATGATTTGAGATCTCGGATATGTGATATTTATGCTGTGTAATATGGATGCTTGATTTAAGTATGATGAAAGTATGAATTATCTGTTATGATGATAATATGCATTATCTGCTTGTAATGATAATATTGATTATCTGTTTATGTTGATGTTGACTATCTATTATGATATTGTGAATTATCTATCTGTGTGTGTATTGAATTATTTTGAATTAAACTGTTAAGACTAAATAGACAACTTGGCCCTAAAAGACACGTTTTGGATTTCGATGAGACCAGGATCGGGTTTTCCATATTTGGAAGTCCGAAAACCACATCAATCCAAATTAACGATAGGTCGTGAATTGAAGATGAAGATTCAGAATGCAAGGGTTATCATCGTTAACTCTGAGGGTTATTCCAAAATGCGTGTAACGAGGTAATGCCTTCGGCTTCGTTCGAACCCGGAACGAACTTGTATGGATTGAATGCTTACAACCCATCGTCAGGCGGACGATGAGCATTCTAAGAAATGTGTTCTCTAAAGGTAATCGTAGCCTCAAGCCTCATCAACCGGGAATGGCTAAAACAGGGGAGGTGCAGCAAGGTTAGGTGGGTCATGCCTAAGCAGGACAAGATTTTCCCCTGTCTAGATGTCCCTTTTTATTCGGCTGTGTGGACAGTTGTGAGCTCCAACTGTCGGGGTTGTCTTGTTCGGGACTGTTCAGTAAGGAATGGTTCCGGCCTTGTGTTGCAAGGGGTCGGGAGTGATCCTCGGTACGTTGATCTAGGCCACGTACTGTGACGGGCGGTACCCCAGTAGCCCTACCATTGTATGGAATCCAAAAATCCAATAAGTGCCAACGATTTTGATCGTATTACCCACTTTTGTGGCTAGTAGCTGGAATTTAATAGATGTAACAATTTCGGCTATTTTCTATTTACTTGAAAACCCTAGACCTATTATAATATCACTGAATTTCCTATCAAATTTTTTGGTTAGCGTAAGGTAAAAACTTACCCGTGTTTATTTGTGGGGAGTCTTACATGATACCTTTCATTTTCAAATGTTTTTCAAAGTTAAGCAACTTTAACCTGTTACTCATACCAGACCCATGTCTGACCCGGAGTTTATTTTTGTTTTTCATGAACTCTCGGGTACCCAAATTTTTATGGGTAGCCAAGGGATTCAGGTTAGCTTTGACGAATTCTGGAGAAGCAATGGAGCAGGAGTCTTCTACATTGTAGACTACATATAGTGTTCCACTGTGATTAGGTTATTTGTTTGAGTTGTGATGTATTAACTAGACAGGTGTTTATAACTGGCTAGTATGTGATGTATTATCTGTATAACTCTGATTGATGTTGTATATTATGTAATAATTATGTGATATATTATATTTTATTCCATTCCGCTGTGAGATTCTGATGTTGTTGTTCTGTTTTCTCTGTCTTTTCTATTTTCTCATCCCTTTCTTTCTTCAAGACGAAACGGATTTCTGGGGTTAGAAATCCGGGTCGTCACAGTTGGTATCAGAGCGCTAGGTTGAGTGAACACCTAGGCTCTTGAGTGATTTCTATCTTGAGAGAGCGTATTTGTAATTTTGTAATATATATATATATATATATATATATATATATATATATATATATATATATATATATATATATATTCTACCTGTTTGTTGGGTTACCTGTCTGGGTTATCCAATATAAGATATAAAGGTAGATAGGGTAGTGGTTTGTGTATCACGACTACCAATGGTTGGAGTATGAATATTTGAAGTTGAAAGTGTATATGTCGAAACTGTAGACTTATTACCATTTCGAGTAAGTTTTGGGTGATGTAAGGGTTTCATCGATCTCTGAAGGAAACCAGTTAAGGTTCGGAGTTCATTTTGGAAGCGTAAGTTTGGATGAGCTAGAGTTTGGACTATCGGTTTGACATGAGCAAGTCCGGATATCTTACTTCTGGATGTAGTAGCTGTGTGATGAGACACAGTGACTATGGAAGTCTCCGAAGATGTTTCTTTGGAATCAGTTAAGGAAGTGTATCTGTATCGGAGTTGGGGCTGAGTTTAATAGAATGTTTCTGTTTGGTTTGAGGTCCGAGTTCTCGAAGAGCTCTGGATTACGAATTTCTTAGCATTGGTGTTGGCAAGGAAGGTTTTAACTTCTGCATCAGCAGTGGAGTTCAGAAACAGCAGAGTGATTCTGTTTCTTTAATGGATTGGATAATTAAGCGTAGGCCGTTATGTTTGGTAAAGAGAGAACAGTTTTTCTTTGGTAGTGGGCTAGATTGATCGCAAAAGTGACTTGCGATTGTTTGAGTTTATCTTGGGCTATCTGATTTTTTTGGATGTCTTCAGGAAGTCAGAATTTTGTCCGTGTTTAGAGATTGAGTTTGGTATCTACTGGATTCCAGGAGGGGTACCGATGGTTCAATAAGGTGATTTTTGGAAAATGAATTGGTGAAGCAGCTCGAGTTTTGGAGGAACTTCTGAGTTTTTTTTAAGGGCCCGTTGAACCATAGTTCTAAGATATGTTGTCCAGTTTGTCCTCGAGATTATCATCAGCATTTTCATCTGCTCAATCAGAGTAGCGCATTGGAAGCATGGTGGCAACTGTTTGGTGGGGAGACAACTGAAATTTGCAGTGTTTTGGATCAGAGAGTTTCTACTGGAAATTTTTTCAAGGTCTTTAGACCAGATTGGAATGCATCTATATTATCTTTTCAGATGAGAGAAGTAAGATCAGTCTCTTGATTTTGGAATAGAGTTTGTGTTTTGAGTTTTGGTCGATCTTGGAAAGGTCGGTTTGTTGGATTGTTTTTGGATCAATTTGTTTCTGGGGGTATCAGCAAGGGTTGAGCTGATCAGTAAAGATGTAGGTAGCACAGAATCGTCCGAAGAGTTTTGTGGATAAGAGACGAAGAAATTTGGAGTCCGTAGTCGGAAATTCGATTTTGGATAAGTGTTTAGTTTCAGGATTGAATTGAAAGTTTGGATAACTGGAATTCGGTGTGTTTCACGTATCTCTGAGGAAGTACGTGTAAGAGCTATCTTTGATTGTAGAGTCAGCAGTTCAGAGAGTTTTGAGTCAGACTTATCTGTAGTCTGATATCCTGTTTTTTTTTGAAGATCCAGGTGAGTGGGAAATCAGTAGCTTAGTTATATTAGTTGTTTGAATTCTGTAGAGAGAGTATCCCAATATTTATATTTGGAGAAACTCGAGAAAATTCTATTTAGAATTTTATCTGGACAATTAGATTTGTAAATTGGATGAATTGGTTGCTATGATTATTAGCATATGATTGATATATGCTTGTGTTTTAAAATTTAATCTTTAATTAAATTATTAAATAACCTTTGTTTTAAATTTCGGGGACGAAATTCTTTTAAGGGGGGAATGTGATATCCCGGAAATTTTGACAATAACAATTTAATAATTTATGTCAAAATTTAATTGATTTGATCATATTGTTAATAATAAATTTGAATTTAATTAATAATCTTCTTTAAAATAAATATTTAAAATGATAATCTATTTTAAAGGCTAATAAATTATTTTATATTTGTAATGTATACATATCTGTATATATTATAACTAGATAAATCTTTGTTTTAAATTTAATATATATATAGGCCTGTTTTCTTATTCTAACATTTTTGATAAATTAAAATTGGATTCAATTAGATATTAAGCTATTAAATAAATAACCATATGATTTTAATACTCAAACTAAAAATTTAACTATTTTAAATTGATTTTTCTTTTAAGTTTAAATATAAATAAAAAAGTTTGTTTTGTTTTTATGTCGCTAATAAAATAAGTAATATATTAGATAAGAAGACAAATGCTTTTATGAATTATTTTAATTTAATCATGAGTTATATTTAAACTATATTAATGATGTAATATTCTTACAAATGGATTTTTATATAGATAGAAATTACTATTTCAAAATTTATTTGAATACATTAACATGAGAAGCTATGACTGTAAATTTGAAATAGCATCTTTCAAACATGTTTAAAATAAAACAAGTCTTAAATGTATTAAACACCAACATAAATCAAATGTATGATATTAACATAAATATGAAAATAAATTAATAATCAGCAAATTAAGTATTTGATAGTTAAAGTTTAAAAATAAAAGAGAAAATAAAAATAAGCAATAGAACTATATACTTAAGTTAAAATTTATAACTATGATTAAAACAATTTTATGATATGTATATAACCTGTAGAATAAGCAAGCAAAAGAAATCTATCAACATCAAAATACATATCTACATACCAGACAAAAATATATAGGTAAGTACAAATAAAAAGATACAAAACAGGTTTGTCATATTTGATGCCTGCAAATGATAATCTGCAAGAACAAAGTGTACAAAAAATTAAAAAACAAAATTAAGTTGTAACAAGCCTATAAACAAGATAAAGAACCAGGCATTAATTAACATCATCTCAACACAAAATCTTGGTCAATTCGAAATGTTTGAAAATCATTTCAGTTTGTACAAGAATCTGGCCAAGGCAAAGAGGAGATCATCTCAGCCTCCATATAAGAAAAATATCTCTGACCTAAAGTAAAGCTTGTTCTAGATAACACCTACCCTTATACATTAACCTGTCTCCTTATATATGCAATGCCTTTGTTCATTTTCTTTCAAAACTTAGCAAACCAGAAAACATAAGTAAATTTTCATTTTTACAAACTCAAACAATATCATAAAACTTCAACAATCAAAAGCAAGATAAAGTTTTCAAGTTAATCTGTAGCAAGCACTCAAGTTTTCAAAATACAAGTTTTTGGAAATCAAAACAAAACGCATATTTTTCTAGTTTTAAAGAACAGTGCTCTGTTCATCCTCTCTAAAGCAGGTGAGTAACATACAAATTAAATAGTTTAAATTTATAAATTTCTTTTGCATACTTATCTATGAGTTTGTGTTTGTGATGTTTATGTATACATTGGTCCCTGAATATATGTATGTTTGCAGTACGGTGACTTTAGTGGTGCTCTGCAATGTTCCCAGGCTCATGTTTCTTTATTTAAACTTATTTCCACATAATTTTGTTCATGATAGGATCTGGTTGTCAACCAATAATGTTTGATTCAAATTGGAATAAGTGTTTAAATTCTAAGATAGTTGAAATTCTGTTGTTTGTTTCTGTAAATAATAAAAACAACTGAGTATACCAAATATAGATGAAAACTCAAACTATTTAAATTATGATTCCAATATCACAAATCGAAAACCTCACACAAAATATGATTTTTAACATAAGAATTAGGATTTATAGTTTAGGAATGAAGGTGGGGTTTGAGTTTTTACTGGTAGTGTGTTTCTGGGTTTACCTCGTGATCAAGAGGATGGGTGAGCTCGTAAACTTTTCTGGAGATGGAGGACCGATCATCGAGGTGGGGAAAATTGGTATAAGGTCGGGCAGATGGACGTGGTGGCGCCGGCGATGTCTTCTTCCCTGTAGCCCTAATTTTGTCATGTTGGAAATTTCGTCTCGTTCTCCCTATTGGTGCGATCGAGTGTTACGTGGTTTTGAGGGGAGGTGGAGGGGACGTAGACATGGTGATGGCCAGAATTTTAGCATCTCTGGTGGACGAGGTGGCGAGAGCGGCGTACTTCCAGGTTTGGATTGTGGGTTGTCTGTGTTTTCGGGTGGGAGCTCGAACCTTCTTTTTTTGATTTCGAGTTGGAATGGTCATGTTGATTGTTGCGAGGGGGTGTTGGGGTGATGGATGGTGTGGAGAGATCGTCAATGATGGTCTGCGTCGACTATCGGCACCGTGCATATGCACGGTGCACTGGATTGTGCCTGGAATGGATTGTGAAGCAGGGGGTACTCGAGTCTTTAGGGAATTGACTCGGGGAAAATATCACGCGACTCGAAGCACGTTCGTTGTTGACTCGGAGTAGTGTAAGGGAGGGGACCTGGGTAAGTTGTGACAGGTTTTTAAAACCTGTAAAGTTTAAAATTCTTTAAACTGGGGTTTTAAAATGGGAAATGAATGTTTAACATAGGTATTTAAATAAAAGAAAAGTTTGGATTCAAAATAAGTTTGAATCTCAGTTTAAAATAAAATAAAGTTTAAAATTTTAAAATTTATTTGAAACCACTAAAAAAAAGGGATTGTTGCTCGAGTTTCACTCGAGAGATTCGAGTGTCGGACTCGAAGAAATGTGGGGCTTTGCTCGAAGAAATGCTCAGGTATTTTAGCTACAGGTTTTAAAACCTATAAGCTTTATAAAAATTTTAAAACTGGGATTTTAAATGAGAAAAAAAATACGTATTTAAAACAAAGTTTAAATCAAGATAAGTTTGGATTCAAAACATAGTTTGAATCTCAGTTTTTAAATAAATAAAGATTTTTAAATTTAAAATTTGTTTTAAACAAATTTGAATGATAAAGAGAATTTTTAAATTAGATTTGAATTCAAAATGAAACCGTGTGTAAATTCCTTTAATCTTCTATTTTAAGATAACTATTCTTTCAGTTGTAAAATAAAAAGGAGTTTGGAATTGATAAGATTCATTTGATTTCATTTTAAATCTTAAATTTAAAATGAAGTTTTAAAAGAAACTTTAAATTAAATTGATTAAATAGCTTATAAATGATAAATTGATCATTAAATAGAAAAAGGTCTTAAAAACTTTAGGCTTGTAATTATCAAATTAACTAAATGGATAATGCATGACTAGAATTAATTAACTCAGAAATAAAGAGTTAAATTTATTTAAATAAGATATAAGTTAAAGGTAAATTAATTGGTAATTAAGAAATCATTGGTTTAATTTTAAATTAATAATTAGTAATCAATTAATGAATTAATAAAGGATTAATTAATGAGTTATTAAGACTAACTTAAAATGTAATTGATAATAAATCGTAGCTAATTACTTCAGGAAAGTGAATTAAGGATTATAATTAGTTAATGAAGGTCATTAACTAAAATTATGAGATAATCAATTAATGGTATTATTTTTAATAATTAATTAAATTATTTATTTAAGATAAGAAATTGTGAATTGTTAAGTATAATTACTTAACAGAAGTAATTAAGGAATTAATTACTCATTGTAATTAATTCTATGAATTGTTTAAGTTAATTAGCTAAGTTTAATTAATTTAGACAACCATTTTGATGATGTGATAAGTATAATTACTTAGGGAAGTAATTAATGATAATTACTAGATGTAATTGACTGAGGGTGATTTAATAATGAAAGTAATTGGAATATAATTACTTGTATAATTAATCCAGGGATTAATTAGAGAAATTAATTAAGGAGTAATTAATTTATTTGATGAGTAATTAAAGATAGTTAATTACTAATTGTATTAATCAGAGGTGATTAATAAATGTGGTTTAATTGAAGATTAATTACTTAAGGTAATTAATTTAAACAGGGAATTAATTAAAATGTAATTAGAAATCATTAATTGATATAATTAATGATGGAATGATATATTTAGATTAATCAATCAATAATAAGTAATTAAAGAGTAATTAATTAGTGTAATTCAGAAGTAATGTAATGCTTGTAATTTAAGGTTAATTTCTATATTTAGATAAGACAATTAATTTGTGAAAATAATTTAAGAATGGTTATTTGTATATAATTAAATGTTAATTTATCAAGTACGATTAATTGAAACAAGTAATTAGTGAATGATTTATTAATTGATTGGAAACTGATTAATAATTGTGTAAGCATGTTTTAAATGGTGAATAATTAATTTAATTTACTTTAAATTAATTAGAGATGCAAGTAATTAATTTCATTCATTTTAAATTAATTATAGCTGATGTGATTGTTTATGTATGGATGGATGATATCATTTACCTTGAATGATTTGAGATCTCGGATATGTGATATTTATGTTGTGTAATATGGATGCTTGATTTAAGTATGATGAAAGTATGAATTATCTGTTATGATGATAATATGCATTATCTGTTTGTAGTGATAATATTGATTACCTGTTTATGTTGATGTTGACTATCTATTATGATATTGTGAATTATCTATCTGTGTGTGTATTGAATTATTTTGAATTTAAACTGTTAAGACTGAATAGACAACTTGGCCCTAAAAGACACGTTTTGGATTTCGATGAGACCGGGATCGGGTTTTCCATATTTGGAAGTCCGAAAACCACATCAATCCAAATTAACGATAGGTCGTGAATCTGAAGTGAAGATGAAGATTCAGAATGCAAGGGTTATCGTCGTTAACTCTGAGGGTGATTCCAAATGAGTGTAACGAGATAATGCCTTCGGTTTCGTTCGAACCCGGAATGAACTTGTATGGATTGAATGCTTACAACCCATCGTTAGGCGGACGATGAGCGTTCTAAGAAATGTGTTCTCTAAAGGTAATCGTAGCCTCAAGCCTCATCAACCGGGAATGGCTAAAACAGGGGAGGTGCAGCAAAGTTAGGTGGGTCATACCAAAGCAGGACAAGATTTTCCCCTTTCTAGATGTCCCTTTTTATTCGGTTGTGTGGACAGTTGTGAGCTCCAACTGTCGGGGTTGTTTTGTTCGGGACTGTTCAGTAAGGAATGGTTCCGGCCTTGTGTTGTAGGGGCCGGGAGTGATCCTCGGTACATTGATCTAGGCCACGTACTGTGACGGGCGGTACCCCAGTAGCCCTGCCATTGTATGGAATCCAAAAATCCAATAAGTGCCAACGATTTTGAAAATACCCACTTTTGTGGCTAGTAGCTGGAATTTAATAGATGTAACAATTTCGGCTATTTTCTATTTACTTGAAAACCCTAGACCTATTATAATATCACTGAATTTCCTATCAAATGTTTTGGTTAGCGTGAGGTAAAAACTTACCCGTGTTTATTTGTGGGGAGTCTTACGTGATACCTTTTATTTTCAAATGTTTTTCAAAGTTAAGCAACTTTAACCTGTTACTCATACCATACCCATGTCTGACCCGGAGTTTATTTTTGTTTTTCATGAACTCTCGGGTACCCAAATTTTTACGGGTAGCCAAGGGATTCAGGTTAGCTTTGACGAATTCTGGAGAAGCAATAGAGCAGGAGTCTTCTACGTTGTAGACTACATTTTGAGTTGTGATGTATTAACTAGACAGGTGTTTATAACTGTCTAGTATGTGATGTATTATCTGTATAACTCTGATTGATGTTGTATATTATGTAATATTTATGTGATATATTATATTTTATTCCATTCCGCTGTGAGATTCTGATGCTGTTGTTCTGTTTTCGCTATCTTTTCTATTTTCTCATCCCTTTCTTTCTTCAAGACGAAACGGATTTCCGGGGTTAGAAATCCGGGTCGTCACACTTGCCATCATAATTGTGGCTCACAGGCGAAGAAGTGAGTCTTGAAATCCATACATAACTGGCGCCAGGAGTGAATACTGCCCGCTTGAAGATGTAAAAATCAACGTGAGGCTGGACTTGTCAAAGTGGATAGAAATAGAAGACACTTTAGATTACCGATGAGCCGACCGACTCAGGTGATGGAATTGAAAGCCATGATTGGTCAGATGGGTTAGTACTTCCATCGTGTGTTTTGAAGAAAGGTAGGACATGCCTGCAGTGCGTTGAAAATATCTTTGGTGAAGGGTTCTCCGTTCTCATCATCTCTCATCGTTAGTGTTCTAGGTCTTGATCCTCTTCTGTCTTAGAGATGCCATTTCTTCTCGAAGGCCCCCTCTACATGATGCAAGCGGCGTTGACCTCTTATTATGGAAGGACTCCTTCTATGTCTCATACATGAAGGAGATCGATGGCGCTTATATGACGATGGGGAATAGTAAGGCGAACATGGGTAAGTTACATGTTCATATTGATAAAGGGCGACCTAGAGGCCTTTCACGGGATCTGGGCCTACTGACCTCCCTTTAGGGTTGAGAGTGGACTGAGAGCTCTCTATGCTCATGGTTTTTGCCTTTTCCATCGCCGCTTAGACGGTCGAAGCATAGTCAAGCCCTTATATTTGTTGTCTAAGGCGGTTAACCGTAGAGTGTCTTTCTATGGAGTGGGAGCGGCAGGATGGCTAAACTCCTTGGTGTAATGCTGGTTCAAGTATAGGAATATCATAAGCAAAGTGTTACTCGTGTACGATATGTTCATCTCTGTTATGGGCGGGAGTGACCCCAACATGGGTTTCCAGCACAGCCCTCTTATGGGCATCACGCATTATGTTAAATGCACTGGGGACAATAGGCTAGATGGGAGTTCCGTCCATCGTTGTTGGGACCTCCGGACTAAAGTTGACAGTGTCTTTATTGTCCACTCTGGCCCTAAGTTCAATCAAATCGCGGGCAATCTACCCAATGCTAGTTAGGCCATCGATCAAGCCAAACCACACGTCATTGCCTAAGCCCGAAATGGGACTTGTGGCATAACTTTAACGCCATTTGTGTCATGATCCTTTGAGTTATTGGCCTCATTGTCACCATTATTATGCAGTGTGTTTTTTGAGTATAATAGTTTGAAGAGAAGAAAAGTGATGATTGTCGAGAGCATTTAGGGGAAGCCCTCCTTTGAGCGTCCAAATATTGACTAAAAATTTAATCAACCAAGGAACTGCGATTGTGAATTCATTTTAGTAAATGTTACTTACTAATACCATATTTAAAATGGAAAAAAGAGAGAGAAAATGAACAATAAGTAAAGAAAGACACAAGATTTAGAGTGTTTGATCAAAAATGATCTATGTCAACTATGTTGGTAATTTCTACTACTTTAGTGTTTTGATTACAATTGTTTGTTTACAAGAGATAATAATATATGCAATAAAATGAAAGTTTCATCTTCGTACAAGTGCATTCAATATTGTATTTATAATAGCCAAAAATCTGGTTCGGACAGTTCAATATGTATATCAATTTCTATGAATCCTTACGGTCGTCAATGACACTGAATGGTTCAAATGTAGGGAAACTAGGATGTCAGCTAGGCCGAACAGTCTAGATGATGGCCAATTGGCGAATCATAGCAAATCATGTCGTTGTCAAATAGGATGACATGAGAATAAGGAGTTGTTGAACAGTGATGCTGCCACCATGTGGATAGTGAAGGATGAGAAGTGGTTACTGCATAGTGTCGCTTTGTTAAATAAACATTGTCGCATATGCCAAGGATTTCGGTGGAACGGTGCCGAGTCGTTTCTTTTTAAAGGGGTGGCTATGCACGTTTGACAGAAAACCAACCAAGCTAAGACAAAACAAGAAGTATGAGGAGTGCATGCCGTCGGATAGGTTGTGGGGCGGAGTAGACTTAGGGGCTCGAAAAGGAGACTGAGAGAGCATTCTTCATTATGCAGACATGTACTCTTGGATGAGCAGCTGTCCTACTAAGGGTACCGGCTGGTTTGGCCGTTGTTCAAATCTATTAATCGCTGAATTCCATCGTCTTTAATAGGATGCATAGGTATTTGCAAGGATGATGGAGCGAGCAAGGTGATGCTGAGGCAATACGAGGTGAGGCGAGCGCATTGGGAGTCCGACGAGCCGATCTGTCTATCTCTTTGCGAGAATATCAAGCAACACCATGGATCGATACCGATCAATAGATTTGCATATTTCATCTTCATTTCTTTCATTAATTCATTGCGACTATATGGTTTAGCTTTCTTTCATGCCTCAAAGCCAAATTTCTAAAGCTTTTCATTGAGAACTTCAAATCTTGATGGATCGGCACTGATCGATGTACTTAGTTAAAATTCTCGTTTTCCTTTGCAATGCTTCGTACTCGATCATCAATAAATTTATTAGTTATTACATTAAAGCTCAATATCGTTAAATTGTCATTTGCGGAAACTCGTGGATTCGGTTCGAACCTACCTATGCTGGTTCATGCAACTCCATGTCCAAATCCACTTTGAAAAGATTCCATAAACACATATGCAAGTTGCAACTTGCCATAATGCATGATCACAATAGTAAAAAAATAATATCCAAATGGCAGTTCTAGTAAAGTCTCTCATCTATGCAGCCTCACTTTTTTTAGTATCGTACTACCATGACACAAAACTGTGCACCAGGTAACCCAACCCTTGGGCTCATTCTCCCGTGATCATATCACGCCACTTGATCCTCAGACATCAAAAACCACATTAGAAATCCAACTTTCTATGTCGGTAAATCATCAATTAAATAACAGCGATGTCGTTTCAACTACCTGTATGATGATGGGATGGTAAAGATTGGTCAGGCAAATCCTATGGCGAAATCCAAATTGGAGAATAACTTTGAGAGAAGGAAAGAGAAGGAAAAAGAAAGATCCACTCGGAATTATGATGATACTGTTGGGATGTCCCTTAGGTAAAGAGATAATCTATGGCAGTGTTGTAGATTTGGGCAAACATGTTGATTTCCTTTAGTCTTTTTATTTTATTTTTAATTTTTTTTTTACTAAGGCCTTGTTGGTTACGGTAGCTATATTATTTGTGTGTACATATGATTGGTGTGATTTTATGGCAGTTGAATTGTTAGTACAAAATCTATGAACATGGACTAATCTGTTAATTCTATATTTTAGATGGGCAATTAGGAGTCGATTTAGGAAATGGAACAATATTCTCCTAATTCGTAGGATTTGTTACCATTTTTTTATTTCCCTATCTTGTCGACAATATGACTAAATACCAAAGTAAGCCCCAAATGTTGGGACCATTTCTGTGAAGATCAAATCTAAATACAACTCTTACTTTGCGTGTAATTTAATATTTCCTTCTAAGCTGTAGAACTATTTATATATATGGGCATGATATATACAGTAGAGTTTTATGTATGTTTGAAGTAAACACTAAAGTTAGCCCTGCATTCTTAGGAAATTGGTGCACTGCAAGAACTCTTAAAGCAGTTTATTATCACATGTATTAAAATTGTCAAGAGCAACCAGTGAAAAGTTGGGAAAAGAAAAGATGATTGTATTCTCACGTACTTATGTTATGATGCTTCAATCTGCAGAATTAAATTGGAAAAAAGTGTATGAATTGCAGCAGGTATTCATCATTTATTACGAAGATAATGCATGTACCTTTGTGCCTATTCTTCATACTATATTAAAGTTACTTTCCTTTCTTATATACCTAAGTTAATTTAAATAAATTGAAATGGATGGATCTGAGATCGAGATAAGGTCAAAAATAGGATGCTCATCAACATGACTTTATATTTGATCTAATCACAGACAAACTAATAAAAGGAAGTTAACTCTGCCAGAGATCAAACATATGGTATTATAGACTATCATCTTTTTCATTTGACCGCATAGTCGATCATCTTATCGTTCGAATTCGCACAAGTAAAAATACTATATATGCTTCAGTTTTAAAGTAAAAGATGTTTTGGTTTATGACATGTGTACTACTAAAAGCAACCAGAAATTTTTTTGGCTACCTAGCCAATGGTCACCGTAGAAATTTTATTTATGTGCTTCTAATGCCATACACAATTTTGTTCTATCAAGTAGGCGTCCAAACATTGTTCGGTTGTTTATCACTATACCACGTTGAACGACCATTGAAAACCAAAATGCATGGCTATTTATTGTCATGCAATAATGAACGGTACTTGAAAATCAAAGTCGCTCAGTCGTTTATGAACGAATGAAAAAAAATCAAGTTTGGTGTTGGATAGCATAAAGAATAATTGATATTTATTAAAAATTTCATGGTAGCAAAAAGCATAATTTTGGGTGTCAATAGCAACACACCTATGGCGTTCACACATACCTCATTTAATCAGTTTATAATATATTTTGGGTCCAAATTTCTATTATTAGATTAGATCTGGCAGCAAGATAAAATGCAGTAACTAGGAAGTTATGTATCCATACTTGTAGAGCAACAAACATTTATTTTAATTTTCATCAAAAGGTCGGAACATGTTATTGGAATGTGGAGAGGCAATGTTATTGGGATGTAGAGAGGCAGGGTTGTTTGGGGCTTGGTAAATAAAATAAATAGTGGTTCAATACGACTTCAATTTTGTGTTTAAATTTGAAGTTAACTCATTTTGGGACCAAATACAAAATCTATGGTTTTGATGTTTCATAGTTAAGCATTTTGTCCATTAAGCTGCAGACTTGCTTCATACAAAACTGTAATTCACAAAATACTTTAGATGTTACTGCTTGATTTAGGCCATAAAAATGTGCCAAATTTACCGTTAAGAACAAATATAGCGACTCTGCTGGGGATCGAACCCAGAGTCTCTGGTTTCGTAGACCAGCACCTTATCCATTGGGCCACAGAGTCACTTGTCCATTGTTTGAATTTTGTATAAAATAGAATACAAAATATAATTTTATATGCTTTTACAATAATGGAGAGATATCTATGTTTTATATCATGACACCAACATATACCCGATTCGCTGGTATAATTGAAATTGCTTATTTTCACTTTTTAAGATGTATTTCTCTAGGTTTTTTTATGCATAATTGTATTATTTATTTGATTTTATGGTATAATAAGATGCTTAAAGCAGACACTTTAAACTCATTGAGCCACAGAGAAACATATCATAGGATGCATTCATTGTTAAGCGAATGGGAACACATAAGAAGCATTTTGAATGGGGAATGAACGAAGAAAGTTCAGTGAAAGGGATTTTGTTTTGTGCTATGAAATGGGCAACAAAAGGAGCATCAAAATGGCTTCTGATGTGGTAAGTTAAGGAAGGTGAGGAGAAATGAATTGTTTAAGCTTGTCGCGTAGGGTGCGTCTGTTAGGATTGCCTCGCATGTTGCAAAGTGAAACAGCGGTTTAGAACCGAAATAGTCCAATATCGCTAAATAACTTGAAGAAGTGTTTAAATATGAGTTGATAGACACGTAATATTAAAGATTGATTTTGTTACAATAAATTATGTGTCAACCCATAGGCATACGCCACATGCTGAAGATGGAAAGTTTGGTTCGACTGTCGTTATGTAACAAGTGGTATCAGAGCCGAATGTTACGAATTGGGCTATGCAGACAAACAATGCTCTCAAAGTACTCCAAATGGATGCGAGTTAAGGAGGAAATTGGTAGGATTATCTACCATGTTGCAAAGAGAATGGTTTGGAATTCGAATAGTCCAATATCGCTAAATAACTTGAAAATGTGCTATATAAATATGGGTTGATAGTCACATAATATTGATAAATTCCTTTTGTTATAATAAAGTGCATGCTAATCCATAGGCATACCCCGCGTGCTGAAGATTGGAGTTTGGTCCGACTACCGTCATACAACAGCGTCAAGTATGAACAAATCAATTTTCTCACGTTCCGGCAACGAGGCAAATGGAACTTTTGCCCCTTTCAAAGTGTCTAACACCGCAAAAAGTTGACCTACCAATTAAAGTCTACCGACACCCTTATTGTTCAAATTTGTATGAAATATAATTCACAATATACTTTTATATGCTTTTACATTAATATAAAAATGTATGTGTTCTACATTTAACACCAATATATACCCGATTTACCAATACAGTGTTAAATTTTGGTGATACAAAATCACAAAAAGAGGGAAATAAATATGCAAAAGAAAGAAATAGAAGATTTTATTTCCTCTAATTAATCGACATATTTGAGTATGTTTATTTGTGTCTCTAATTGGCTAATCAAACTATTTTTTGCCGTCTAATGTTAACTTGGGCATTAAGTAATTGATTATATAAATAGAGACCAGAAGAGAGGGTAAAAATGTGGTGGAAAATCTATTTGCTTTATCTTTGTTATTTTTCTCCAACAATTTTAGCCATATAGATACTTACTCTCTATCTCAATTTGGTTATTGATTCAATAGTATTTGGTTTGCTTTAGCTTTGTTCTATTAATTGTAAATAAAATTTTGATAAATCAATAAAGTGGGTGGTTGAGCAGAATATTTTGTGTATTGTGTTTTGATTTCAATTCCGTCTTGTTTTCAATCCAAATTATCTCTTTGTGATTTGGGTGACAAAGATCATTTGATAAAAATTTCCGCAAAGCGCTACTATTTTCGTAACAGTTTGGTATCGGAGCATAGATCATCGCAAAGTTTAGAGTAATTTTGGTTTGAAAATTATTGATTTCGAATATAATTTCGTTTTCAAAGGTGGCTATCTTGGATGAGAAAAATTAGGGTATTTGGAAGCCTAAGATGGACGATGTTCTATGCCTCGATGATCTTCATGATCTGATTGATGGAGATGGAAAAAAGTGTAGATAAGTGAAAATGGAAGAAGATGGATAAGAAGGTGATTGCTTTGATTCGCCAGTATCTTGAAGATTTAGTTTTCAATCATGTGGCTAGTTGTGATTCCACGAAGGCTTTTCTAGTTCGAAAGTTGGTACAACTGAGATTAGGTGAAGAGAAGTCTGTTGCAAAGCATTTACATGAATTTCAAGATGTAATCAATCAATTGGCAAATATGAAGGTCAATTTTGATGATGAGTTACAGACTATTTTATTAATGAGTTCGCTTTCAGAAAGTCGAAAAACTTTGGTTATGTCATTGATTAATTCCAATGCTAATGGAACCATCTCTATGGAAACTGTTCAAAGTAGTCTTCTGAACGAGGAGCTTAGAAAAAAGGGTCGGGTATGAAATCCATTCAAAATGAGGCTATGGTGGCAAGGGACTCGAAGAAAGATACTATTTGAAAGGAGGGTGCTAATGGTAAAGGTGTTATCACTTGTCATTATTGTAATAAGAAAGGTCACATACGCAGCAAATGTTATGCTTATAAAAGAGATCAGAAAAAGGCTGCGCATGGTGATACTAGTAGTGATGCACATGCATGTTTTGCTGAAGGCATCGATAGTGATGCTTCTTGTGATGTCCTCTTTAGTGAAAATAAGCCTTGGAAGATGAATTAGGGAGCCAGTTTCCACATTTGTAGAGACGTGAAATGTTTTTCTTCTCATGAGAAGAGGTTGGCATGATTAGGAAAACTAATGGAGAAAAGCTACCGATTTGTGGTATTTGATCTATTCGATTTCATATGCATGATGGTGTGGTTAGAGAAGTCTCTGGAGTGAGACATGTACCCACTTATATTCGCATAATCTTATTTCTCTTGGTCAGTTGCATCGTCGTGGTTGCACTTATGAGACCCAAGGTGGAGTTTTGAGAGTGAAGAAAGGAGGTCGTGTAAGGATGAGAGGAGTATTGGAAGAAGGAAATTTTTATAGCTTGGTTGGTTCTGCAGTCGACAATGGAAAGCGAGTGACGGTTGAAAGACCTAGTTTACAGCAAGGTGGAGAAGTTAATGTGATCACTGCTTATGATTCTAGCATTGAGGATCATATTTTAGACAGGGTTTTAATGTTGATGATGCTCGAGGGATCGATGGTGATCAAGTAATGAGCTCAGATCGAATGATAGACGGGTGTCGATTGCAAAATCTACAAAGACAAGATGGAGATCTTTTTGGTATTACAAACGTTTTTGAGACCGGATTTGTGTGGTGCACCTCATGTGGGAGATGCATCACTTGTAGATGGTGGTTGAGGTTTGCAATTTAGTGTGGTTGAGATATGGAGATTTATGATAGATCTAGATATGGCATGCTTGATATGTTGGAGATATGTGATTCTACATCAAGGTGGAGTGTTAAATTTTGGTGATACAAAATCAAAAATAAAGAAAAATAAATATGCAAAAGAAAGAAAGAGAATATTTTGTTTTCTCTAATTAATATATGCATATTTGAGTATGTTTATTTCTCTCTCTAATTGGCTAATCAAATTATTTTTTGTTATCTAATGTTAACTTGGGCGTTAAGTAATTAATTGTATAAATAGAGACTAGAAGAGAGGGTAAAAGTGTGGTGGAAAATCTATTTGCTAATTTTCTCTTCTTTATCTTTGTTCTTTTCCTCCAACAATTTTAGTCATATGGATATTTTCTCACTTTCTCAATTTGGATACTGATTTAACGATATTTTGTTTACTTTAGCTTTTTTCTATTAATTGCAAACAAAATTTTGGTGAATCAATAAAGTGAGTGGTTTGGTGGAATATTTTGTGTAATTGCGTTTTGATTTCAATTCTATCTTATTTTCAATCCAATTTATCTCTTTGTGATTTTGGTGATAAAGATCCGTTGATAAAAGCTTCCGCAAAGAGCTATTATTTTTATAACATAGAATTGATATAGGTTATTGTTTGATACGTAACATGTATTTTGCTGGAGTTTTTTTGTCCAGAATTCCGTTATAAATTTTATTTTGTTGTAAGATAATATGATGCACCATTTAATCCTACAAGTTTTTCCCGTACTTTACGTCAAAATATTGAAGCTAATCTATCTAAATGCCATTGGATGGTTATAGCTATATTGAGCCAAGTGTATATAATAAATTGCGGTTCAACGTGATTTTTAATTTGTTTGAATTTAGAAAAAAATGTAAAAAAACCTTGCCAAGGATTAAACCCATAATCTTTGATTTTGTAGACCAACACCTATCCTTGAACCACATTGTCACTTCTCTTAATGCTTAAATCATAAAGTCACATTCATAATATAATATTATATACTACAGTTTAACTGATAAAAAGAGAGAGAGGATGTTTTGGATTACGACATTGACATGACTCTCGTTCTTTAATTATTGTTTTGTTTATAAATATTTTTATCGGTTTTTTGGTTAAAATTTCTATTATAGAGTGGACTTGGCGAATAGATTAAATATTTGAAGTTGGAAATACAGATTATGGATGTCAATGTATATTTGAAATCCATTCACATTCATATTCGAAAAATCAATAAATATCGAAAATCTAAAAGAATGAGTACACATGTGGATATGTCCAATTTTTTTACTTGTGCTTTTAGATTTTTGTTTATGAGCGGACGGACAAAAATTTGATATCCATTTGATATCTGCGACTGCGACTACGAAGATATGTTATGCTAAAATGGTTAACATGAATATAAATATGACACTATATGTATCAATATCTTACCCGACCGTTGCAAGGCCTAATTATGATGCTCTAATTAGGCCAACAATTATCTTCATGATATAAATCAAAATATTAAGGTTATCCTTTTGAATGTCATTGCCGACCCTACATGTTTGAAAATAATGGCTTAGTTGTTGTTGTTGTATCCTTTTGAATGTCATTGTTAGATTACAGTTATCTTGGGCTAGTTTGTAAAAAAAATTGCTAATCAACATGATTTTGAATTTATCAGTATAGTTATTTATGCAAAAAGGTACAAAATTTTTTTTTAGACTTGACGTATGTTGTGTGCCTTTTTAAATAAATACACATGTACTATTTTTTTTTAATATACTCATTATACATCACAATGATATTCAACAAAGATTTTTTATCATTTCGCAAAATTATCAAGTATAGTGCTATGTGAACAAAGTGCAAAAATCAGTTTAGAAGTTCAACCTGAGTTTGAATTTATTGTAGTTATTTACGGGGATTGTAACCTTGACGAACTACACATGCTTTTTTGATCAGTACACTTATTAAATTATTTTGTATAATAATTATACATCACCATTAGTTAAACAAGACTAGTATAATCTATATTATTCTACTGAAAGATATTAACAAAGTTTCTTTACGATTTCATAATAAATCTTCTTACGTGAAAATTCTATTTTTTTAAATAAATTATGTTATACTGGAAAACCTCTAAAGTAAAATTTGAAAAAATCATAAAGATTCTTTGGAGAAAATTTGTTTTCTCAGAAAACGTCAAAACCTTCAGAAAAAAGATTAATTTTTATGAAGTGTCAAAAGTTTGCAAAAAATATCAATACTTTTTTTTACTACAACTTCCCTCAAAACCTCGCAAACTAGTTGCTTAATGTATTTTTAAACAATTGAATATGGATAAAGTTGAGATATTATAGTTTAATAAAAAAGACTCGGTTCTTGTGTTTTTTTATGCTCAAATATTTCGAAAAATATTATTTCCAAGAAAGTTAAATTTTTAGAAACGGTTCAAATTTTAGAAAACAATAATTAAATATCAAATAATTTTTCTTTGAACTCAAATGTCGTAGAAAGGTTCAAGCCATTTTAAAAAATATATTTAAGTTTTACAAAAAAAAATTAAATTTGTAAGGAAGTTTAAAATGTCTTAGAAGACATTGAAGAAATTTTAAAGAGATTAAAAATCCAATTAAAATACAAAGAAAATTTAAAAGGTTAAAGTAACTCAAAGCGTTGGCAATTATCTAAAACATGTTATTCAGTAACAATAAATTTTCTAATCTTAAACTTTGAAATTAATAAAGTAAAAATGAAATATCATTACATATAACACTACAAATATCTGCTTAACATGTACTAATTCTTCAAAACCTTTCATTGTTAGGATAAATTAAAATAGTGAAAAAACAAAATTAATATGACTGTTAAATTATCGTTACCATTGGTTTTGATAATTTTTTACCGCTACATTTACCGTTAGCTATGGTAAATTTACTATTACCATACCGATAGCATTGGTATACCGATATAGCAAAATATTAGTTACTAATTGTTTGATATTGGTGTGGTAATGAGAATTTACCATTACCATAGCAGCTCTAATTGGAATTGTGAATTCAAATAAGCATGTTATGTATAAATATGTTCTCAACTATAATTTCAAATGAGTTTGTATCAGAATGTAAATCGAATCGAAATGGGAGAGAATCAATCTGAAATGGGATTTAATTTATAATATTTTAAGATTTCTCATAACTATGTGATAAACAGTTGTTTCTGCTAATAGTTCTAGCATGTACTTACTTTAGGATGAGGAAGAGTTTAGTTATAAAAACAATCCTTTTCTTTGAACGGAGTTGAATGTTGCTAATAGGTTTGCGAGAAGCATGGGCCTAGCTTATATGATTTGTCAAGAGAAATAGGTAAATGCCACTCCGGTTGATCCTCCTAATTTGAATGCCTGCTTCTGGAATCTGTAGCATGTCTGTGAATCATTTTCGCTTCCTCTGATATTTAATATAGGTTGTAGCATGTCTGCGAATCATTTTTGGTGCCTCTGATATTTAGTATAATCTTTATTAGAAATGTTTAAGGGTAACATAAGTGATGCTTATCTTTTTCTTCTCTTTTTACCATTTATCATTGAGGTACATGATTGTGACTTTTCACACAGATCTGAAGCCTGACAATATTCTTCTGATGTCTTCTGATTATGTAAAGGTTCCATTTAACATTTCCCGCGACTTCAAAATTCTTGGGTTTTTGTCATGTCATATTAATATAGAGGAAACTATGATATTATATGCACTTCAGATGTTTTCCTAATGAGGTGCTATGAAGTTGACTGATTTCAGCAGCATTGCATTTGAGAATCATGACCATGGGTCCATTATATCAACAAGGCAGTACGGAGGACCAGAGATAATGTCCTGTATGCTTGGATTCTTAAAATAAACAATGAATTCTGCCTAAGATGTAGGTTGTCAATTTGAATAAAAGGTACACATTTTCTGCATTTAAATTGGGAGAAAGCTAATATATGCATATATTGACCTTTTTGATAGCGTAGGAAATTCTTCGAAATCATAATTGACAGATCATTCCAAACATAGGTCGACGATGCCCAATTTTCTATTCCTTAGTATTATTCCGATGACACTGTTTGGTTTGATTGGTATGCGTTGATGTTGACCTACTAGTTGTTGGTTATTTTTTGTTCACACCCTATGATAGAAACTTGTTAGAATGCTTAAAGACCAATCTTCCTGTTGTATACCATACATTCTAATATATTCTTGTTCTCTCCTAGCTGTGAGAACGTGCCTTGATATTATTTTCCATTTTCATTCCATCTCCTTAATACATCATGTCCTCTGCATGATGATTGAATTTGAGAGTATACCCGATTGTTTTTTTTTTGAATTACCTATAGAACCAAGCTTCGCTTGTAAACTCTAGGGAAGTATGTGCCTTCCAAACACATACTTCGGGTACTTGTTACAGGATTGTCAGTTTCGGGGCTCGAACTCGTGACCTTCGATCACGCAGTCCCGACCATCAACCAACTGCGCCAACCCTGTTGGCCCCGATTGTTATTATTGAACCAATGACTTTATGTTTGGACTATAGAGTTAAATGTGGATGATATTGGAATTTTGACCATTATCAAATTTTATAAATTTTATAAGTCCTAAGTAATATAGTTTTGACGAAGAGAATTGGTATAAATAGTAGACACAATCGGGTAACGCTTAACAAAGTAAAATTGGATTTTACCGAATCAAGTAATAAATTTGAC
Organism: Allium cepa; assembly: GCA_030765085.1. NCBI lineage: Eukaryota > Viridiplantae > Streptophyta > Magnoliopsida > Asparagales > Amaryllidaceae > Allium > Allium cepa. Next base: position 568,831,123 of record CM060937.1, on the reverse strand, counting down.
GAAAATATCATGCCACATGCTAAGTAATGCATGAACGTTAATATTCGAACAGTTTGATGTTAATCGTTGATCAAATTTACATCTAAAGGGCCGCACAACTGAATTGTTGAATACTTGTTGACCACATGGTTTAATTAATTTATAATTGTTATAAATTATTTAAATTAATTAATATTTATGAAATATTAGTTATAAAATTTTATTTTAATTTGATGAACAAATATTATTGTATATATTATAATAGTTGTAAATATATTAATTGATATACGCGTTTAAATTGGGTTTTAATGAAAAATATTTTGTTTGGACTTTAAATGGGTTTGAAGTTCATATGTGGGGCTGGTTGGTTCAGCTATAATGAAGCATAGGTGCGGCCATATAATGGTTAAAACTGCTAGGGTTGAATGGATAAGAGGAAAGAAAGAGCAAAAGAGTAATGTGAATCTTGATACTAACCTCTCTTTGCATTTCTTCCTCTGTAAAAGCATCTTTACCCACTTTCTTTTCCTACTTTTTAAGCCTCCTATCCCTCTTAGATCTGCCTGAATTCTTCATCCATCCTCTTTCATCGTAGAAGCACAAATCAAATAAAATTAAAAACTATTTGATAGCCCGTGGTCTGTAATTTGGAAGATAGCATCTTTAGAATTGGAATTTAATCCGTGAGTTTGTTTTAACGCTTCAAGGTGTGGTACTTTGGCATTGATTAAAGGTAATTATCTGATTTATGATTATATTTTAATATTTAGACAATTTATATACCATATGTTGTTTTATTAGTTATGTGACGATTCATGGTTGTTCGTTTATATGTGTGTATATTTTTTCCTTGACATATATATGCCATGATGCTTAAGACTTAAGATTTAAAAACAATTGATTTTTTGTTATTTAAATGAATTTAATATACATTATTTAAATAACACAAGCTTTATAATTTAAATACTAAACTTTATACTCTACAAAATATGTTTTAAAATTGCATAAAAAAATATTTTTGTAATATATATAAATATTAATTAAATATTATTTAATTCAAATCGCTTAAATAAATATTAAATATGTATCATATAAAATAGAATTTAAATTTTTTAAAATTATTTTTACACCTGATAAACTATCGAATGCAATATATATATATGTATAATATAAATATTAATATAAATGTTGAAAGTTAAAATTTAATTTTAATTTTTCTTTTAAATTACAAAATATATTTGGAAAATATATTAGCTAACATGTCTTCAGTGTAAATCCTAGCATTAATACACGAGCGTGTTATACCTTACACGGTTTGCTATGTTATACATGCATACACACATATATATAAGTATATGATGCATTTGTGTGTATGTATAATATTAATACATAATTATTTCATAAATTTTAATAAAATAGCGATTTTATTTAAAAGAAATATAAAAATGTTCTAAATGAATTAGATTTCATAAGACAATAAAGATCCAAAATGGTAAAAAATAATTGAAATTCATCAATTTCTTCCACTACAGGCTGCTCCATTTCCAACAAAACCGAACACCATTTTAGTTTTTTGAAAACTTAAAATGTTTTAGAGCACTTAATTAAATGAAAACAAGAGAGCAATATTTTTTAAATGAGTGCATGATTTTCATATGTTGAAAGAAAGGTATTTATAAAGTTAGAAAGTTTTTGCTAATGTGTGTTTGTATATATATTTATAATAGTTGTAAATATATTAATCGATATACGCGTTTAAATTGGGCTTTAATGCAAAATATTTTGTTCGGACTTTAAATGGGTTTGAAGTTCATATATGGGGCTGGTTGGTTCAGCTATAATGAAGCATAGGTGCGACCATATAATGGTTAAATATGCTAGGGTTGAATGGATAAGAGGAAAAAAAAGAGCAAAAGAGTAATGTGAATCTTGATACTAACCTCTCTTTGCATTTCTTCCTCTGTAAAAGCATATTTACCCACTTTCTTTTCCTACTTTTTAAGCCTCCTATCCCTCTTAGATCTGGCTGAATTCTTCATCCACCCTCTTTCATCGTAGAAGCACAAATCAAATAAAATTAAATACTATTTGATAGCCCGTGGTCTGCAATTTGGAAGATAGCATCTTTAGAATTGGAATTTAATCCGCGAGTTTGTTTCAACACTTTAAGGTGTGGTACTTTGGCATTGATTAAAGGTAATTATCTGATTTATGATTATATTTTAATATTAGACAATTTATATATCATATATTGTTTTATTAGTTATGTGACGATTCTAATATATCGATATATCGTCACATTCAAGATGATTGTTCGTTTATATGTGTGTATATTTATTTCCCTGACATATATATGCCATGCTGCTTACGACTTAAGATTTTAAAACAATTGATTTTTATTATTTAAATGAATTTAATATACATTATTTAAATAACATAAGCTTTATAATTCAAATACTAAACTTTATACTCTACAAAATATGTCTTAAAGTTACATAAAAAAATATTTTTGTAATATACATAAATATTAATTAAATATTATTTAATTCAAATCACTTAAATAAATAGTAAATAAATTTTTGTATCATATAAAATAGAATTTAAATTTTTTAAAATTATTTTTACACCTGATAAACTCTTGAATGCAAAATATATATATGTATAATATAAATATTAATATAAACGTTGGAAGTTAAAATTTAATTATAATTTTTCTTTTAAATTACAAAATATATTAGCTAACATGTCTCTAGTGTAAATCTCAACATTAATACACGAGCGTGTTATACCTTATACAGTTTGCTATGTTTTACATGCATACACACATATAAATATATGATACATTTGTGTGTGTTTGTGTGTGTGTATATATACATAATTATTCCATAAATTTTGAATAAAATAGTGATTTTATTTAAAAGAAATATAAAAATATTCTAAATGAATTAGATTTCATAAGCCAATAAAGATCTAAAATGGTTAAAAAAAATTGAAATTCATCAATTTCTTCCAATACAGGCTCTCCAGTTCCAACAAAACCGAACACCACTTTAGTTTTTTGAAAACTTAAAATGTTTTAGAGCAATTAATTAAATGAAAACAAGAGAGCAATATTTTTTAAATGAATGCATGATTTTCATATGTTGAAAGAAAGGTATTTATAATGTTAGAAAGTTTTTGCTAATGTGTGTGTATATGTATCAATGTTTTGAAAAACCTGCCTCCATATTCGCCTCAAGGAGCGTCTCAAGCAAGGGGAGATAAAATGCTTCGACTCTTTCTCAAAAAAAGCATTTTATCTTTGAGGCTTACGCTTTAGGAACTTAAAGTGTACAAAATGTACAAAGCATATGCCCGCACGCCTCAAACCACTAAGGCATGCGACTTAAGAATTTATTTTAATTCCACTTGAAGATATTTGCACTAGTAGAAGCTATAAAACTTCAATTATCTAATAGCAAGAATTTATTTTAAGAAAATGAAAGTTTTTTTATTACTTTTCAAATTCAATATCAACATGATTAAGTAACATCGTTTTTTGAAACAACGATAGAGAGCTACATAATGAATTTTCTCAGATGCTATTAAATAAAAATTTTAAATTGTCATCACCGAACCTTCAAATAAATTACGCATCTCGATTTAAATTGGTAGAAGGAAAAATGAATAAAATAATAATTTGCATGATTTTTTTACTATGATAGAGATCTATTCCACTATAATCGACCAAATATCGTTTTCAAAAATCCGAATTTTTTTTGAAGACAAATAAAGGAAGAAAAAATAAAATACATACCATTGCGGAGCTGAAAACTGGACACGAATTCTTCTAACATACTAATAAGGATTGAATCCAGAGCTTAAAGTTTACTTATAGTTTTAATTATTTATGCTTTATGAATGAATAATAAAAAATGATTATGACTGAACTCTTTAAGCTAGGTGTCTATGTTATTTATTTATAGTTTTATACAATTAATTGTTAACCTCTATTTATTAATCAACATTAATTATAATAAAACATAATAACTTATGCCTCCATGTTTACTTGAAAAATATATGCCTCAACCTTTTGAGGCTTACACCTCACGAGCAAAAGAATGCCTCTTGTACGCTTTCACGTTTTAAAACTTATATGTGTATGTATGTATATGTATATTACCTGAACAACAACAAGAAGTTAGATTTGTTAAAGGTCAAAATTATTCTACGAGGCACTTACACAATGTTGCAGTTTGGGTTCGGGAAATTTTAATGATTCAACTTATAGGTGTGAGATGTTTTTGTTGCTAACAGATTATGCTTAGAGATTGAATTTATTTGGACACACTATACATGAATATCATTAATTTAACAAATTCAACTTATCGATGTGAGATATTTTGCACGTTCTGTAGAAAATTTGAATTCTCTTGGCAATGTAACTAAATTCTATGAGAAGAGTTGAACTCCTTTCTGAAAAATTAGAACACTTTTGACAAATTGAACTTTCCATTGTATTGTGTTTTTTTAATTCGTGCAAACTTTTGTTGATTTTATCTATGATGTGTGAATCTGCAACCACCGAAAATGGAAGGTTACTGAAACACACACACCAAACGTGCAGTATTGCGTAAGTGTGAACAAATATAGTACAAGAACACAAATGATAATAAAGTAAATTTGTCTTCATAAATGACCGGGGTAATAACGAGTTGTACTGTTTGGTTTCTGTAATTTGAGCTACGCCTGATCCGAGTTATTTGGAAGTTCACTTTTTTGTTTTATTTGTTTTTAAAGCTTATTATGTAATTTTAGCTTAATCATGATGTCAATTCCAGAGGCAAGTTTTTTTACTGGAAAAAGAACAATGATCTGACATAAGATGGAATTAAAATTTACATTTTTGCAACTGAACATGCCAATGGTGATACCAGCATCTTACTATATTTGAAAAGGGTGAATTGGTACTACTGCAACAGCTGAAAAGGTGAAATTATCATCTTAGTCACAAATCGCAAAATTTCAGTGAATAATTCTGTACAAAATATCAATTCGTTACCAGATCAATTGCGAAGCTCAGTAATGTGAGCTTGTGACCAAGTGAAGGAATGTTGGGTCATGTTGTTGGATTTGGATACGTATAGGAGTCTATCCCCTCTGAATTGATGCTTATGTAGAGACACCGATGATAATTTACTGTCGTACTTCACCCTGAATAGCATGCCCTAACACTAAAAAGGCTTACTTTTGATGATGCCTATGTTGATATTGCCGCTGAAGTAGCAAAAGTAGCCACATTCTTGAACAAGGTATTAGTTATCAGAATCATGCATCAGTTTCCTGTTTTAACTGGTTTTTTTTATACGCAAGTGATGCTTTTTTTTTGTTGGGTTGCATTTGTATGAGAAATTTGCATTGTGGGTTATTGTGCATGTGTAAAAGAAGAAATTTATGAAGAGTTTGTGGAAAAAGATGGTTAGTTGAAGAACTTTTTTGAAGGTAGAATTTACAACTTACCACTATTAACGTTAAAAGTAATTTTGGCGTATTATCCTTATATTTAGTTGATTATTTATATTTCATCGATTTATTGAACACACATCACTGTCATGATTTTTGAAACATTAAATTTTTTTTAATTCCATTTAAAACTTTTTAGCATTTGGTCGGTTTGATATTTCTGTTATCTTAAATTCTACAATGAAATTTCTAATTAATCTACGTTCTATGGTAAAGTTGCTTCTGTATTAGATCCAGGGACACTTAACTATGTTGGAGAGAGTTTTGAACTACTACCGATGCTTATGGTTGCAAGGTATGCATCTTAAGGAGGTAATAAAACATAGTTTACAATTGTTCTTCCTTTGACTCAACACACGACTTTATAAATTCTATGATCACATAGTTGATTGATGTGAAAATGTCAGGCATGGATTCAAAGAAGTTTTTTTATATTCTTTTTATATTCAATTATTATTTATGACATATGACTGATGAAGAAAAGAGAACACAAACTCAAACTTGTCAGAAAGAAGAGCTAAGTTTGAATGTTTAGGTAATTTAGTTTTGTGAAAATTGGAAATATGCAAGAGCGGTTGAACAAATGAAAGCAAGAGTCGTAGAATCTTATATACAATTTTTGAATTTTGAAAGAAAGGCTGGTATACAGTTTGAAAGTTGTACAGAACAATAAATTTGAATCTTTTAAGGTCAAATTTATTTCCCAACCAGATGATATGCTAAAGCTACATTGCAGTTTGGGTTCTGCAAACTTTGATGTGTCAGCTTATAGGTATGAGATTATTTGCTTGCATATAAGTGTGAGATGATTTGCTTGCTCACTGGTTATGCTTAAGGGTTGCATGTGCCTGTGTAATGTTTAACACGAATCAGCATCCCACTGGCTGGGCCAATGATCAAACAGTTAAAACTTACAGAGAATCACAAACACGCACACAGTGACCAAATTACCCTTGCGAACACAGAGAAAGAGCAAAATACTATCAGAGCCAGGTTTCGATCCTGGGACCTGTAGGTTATGGGCCAACCATGCTTCCGCTGCGCCACTCTGATTGACAATGAGATTTAAGAATTGCATTCTTTAGAATAATATGCAAGCTGCTTCTAAATTCTATCCCAAAGCAGATCATCTTGTACTGTACTGTGTAGAAGATATTTCTTCCACAAATTCACTAAATTGTATTATCCATATATTAATTGTATGCCTCCTCATATCATTACCTGCAGCCAAATCAGTCCGAGTTTGATATGTCAATATATCTCCTACATATTTCGTCATAAAGCAGTTTCAGACTTAAAACAAACTTGGGTTTTCAAAGTAAAGTTGTTTTAAAAGTGTTCAGAAAATACTTATAAATATTTTAAGTTCTTAAAGAGTTATGTGTGTCATTATAGTGATTGTTTACACTGATCTAAGATACACAGATAAACAGTATAAGATGGTCAAGTAAATATTTTTAGTATTTCTCTTTTCTCATTTGTATCTCCAAAATCAACCTAGTATTGCCAGTGGCACTACAATTCTTAGTAAGATATGTTAGGAATATAAACTTTTCGAATTACACGAACATATATAATCGAAAATACCAATTTAACCTATCACGACCCGTAATTGGGTGAGTATTAATAATTATACATGTCAATTTTATTTTTTTACCCATTTTAGTAGTGTTTTTTATTTTTTCAAATGAAATAGGTGAATATAAGAATTAGATTGGGAGAATAATTAAATAGTCGACGCTAGCCGACTCGAGCCGTTACAGGCCGTCCCCAGTCGACGCTAAAATATTCTAGTAGCAACGCTTGCATAAGCAACGCCTGCCTGGTTATACTGGAGAAAGGATTTTATTGCGATATATTGTTTACCTATGTCAATAAGTGAATGAGATTATCCGCTAAATCATTTTTCTGATATATGAAATCCTGTTTAGTTGATTCCTTATGTTTCACTTTTTACAAGTCCACCCCTATTGTAGTACATGTAGCGTTTTAGATTTGCATGCTTCATTTTGTAGTACATGTATCACTTTTGTCAATTTACGGCACAGTTTACTTCGCTTTGTTGGTTTATTATTTTTGCATGTACAGTATTATTCTTTAATCACATAGACATGAACTATAAATGGTTAGAAGCTACACATGGAGCATTATGTATAATTACACTAGTAAGCCAAATTTTCTTACCCACAAAAATGGGCCTGTGTTAGGACTTATGTACAACCACTAGATCCATGAGACAAATGAAATAATGAATAGAGTTGTGAATGCCGATTTAGTACTTTGATGTAGTTGATTTATTTTAATACCTATGTGTTATATTATACAAGTTTTGTTTCTTTGGCCTTTGTTAACGGGTTCCTTGCTTATTCTCTCATTGATGTATTTTCCACAAACTTGTATGTTTTGTTATCTACCTCTGTTTATTCATACGAATGGATAATGATAGTCGGTTTAAAGTTCAATTTGGCATTGTTATTGTAATCTATCACTGGGTTGCAGCTTAAAATATAACGTTTCTAAATAACACAATGCTAAGAAAACTGGAAAAGCATGTCATCAAAACAACAAATGATTAAGTCTTCAAATGTTGATAAAGCTGTATGAATCTTTTGTCAATAGGCTCTTTTTTTCTTTTTTTTTAAAGTATTCATGAAGATGGATGAACTTCTTGCCACCCATGATTCATTGATTTATAAATTAATTTCTTAGGTTGTTGTTAGTTGATTTATTTATGAAATAGCTTTATTTTAAATAGCTTTGGATTGAAAATTTGTAATAGCTCATTTTAACCACCTTTTTCAAACCTCAAATAACTTTTTCTGAAGATTAAAAGGGTAACATAATTTAATTTTAATACATTATTAGATGGTAGATAATATGACAAAAAAAGAAGACGATAGGAAACGGATGAGAAATAGAAACCAGTGCTTATAATAGAAGGGTGAAACAACATCAAGTTGTAATATCTACTGTTAGAATTTTGGCGACATTATATGAAGAAATGAAGAGGTCGGAAGTAGCTTGATAATGGTGAAAAACGCTTCACAGATCGAAGCTACGAGGATGAAGATATGACGAAGAAGATGGAGTATTGCTGGAGCAACATGTGTCCGATGTCTGTCAAGATGTCTCAAAGTGACAGACGTCTGAGCTCAGGGTTTTGTAACCCGAGATTTGTGATAGACTTCTGTCATCTTGAGGCAAATGTCTGAGAGCAGGAAACTTGTTTTTCGAAACTTCTTATGGATACATGTCATCTTAGGACATACGTCTGAGCCGATGTGTGCTGCATATCTTGTCTGTGCCTATTGGAATGATGATTTGTAAAGGCTTCAAAGGGCATTTTGGGAATTTGCTAGGTTTTCTACTCTCCTATATAAGCTATTTTTAGGATTCAAAGAAAATAGACCAAGGGTATTATGCACCATTAGTTAGGGTTTAACAAAACCTTGTTTTCTTAAAAAATTCTCTACAAATCTATCCATTTGAATATTAATCGTTATAACCAATCTTTTGTACTAGTCTCATTGGTAGTAATAAAGCCTCTTCCACAAAGTGGATGTACACTAACAAGACGTTAGTGTAACAACTATAAATCGGTGTGTGATTTATTTTATCGTTATTGCTTTATTTCTTTGTTGCTTGTTTGGTGATTGTGATTGTTTTTGGATTGGATTGAAATTTGAATTGAGATATCGATTGGTTGTTTTTGTACTTCTTACCACAATCTCGTTTTCCGCTACGTTCTGGGGTTTTGATTTGAGTGGTCTTGAGTTAGAATTTCTACATTGGTATCGGAGCTTTGGAGTTAGTAGGTGGTTGTAGAAATGCCAGAATCGGATAATACATCGGGTAGTCCATAAATGGTTAGTCCAAGTGGTGTAGCGTTGTATGTACGTGGATTGTACGCAGCTTCAGGATCACAATTGGTTATAAACAAGTGGAATGATGATAATGATTTTGAAAAATGAAAATGGAAGATAAAAGCGGTTCTTAAGCGGAATCGAGTGCATCGGGTAGTGATTGATACATATTTGCTGCCGGCGGACATATCGGATGTTGAGAGAGCGGAAATGAAAGATTGAGCATTCACTGTACTTCAACTTGCCATGGGGGAGAATGTTATCTCCGAAATTAGCAGTGAGACTACTGCTAAGGGTATATGGGACAAATTAGACGAGTTGTATATAAAGAAGTCACTAACTAATTGTTTGATCTTGTTGCGAACGTTCTTCACCTATAAGATGGAGGGTCCTTTGTTAAAGGCGTACTTGAATCTCTTTGATGATTTTCTAATGAAGAAGGCGGTAGATTTGAATATTGAGGAAGAACAAAAGGCAATGATATTGTTGTGTTCGTTGCCAGACCGTTATATGGTTTTCTCAAATAGTTTGATCTATAGCTGGGATACTTTGACTCTTGATGATGTCAAAACGGGTCTTCTCAGAAAGGAGTTGAGTGATCAAATGAAGGATTTAGGTGATAAAAGTAGTAGTGCTTGTAGTGGTCACAGTTTGTTTGTGGAAAAGGAGAGATATGGGAAGAAAACGAATCAGGGGCATTCTAAATCAAGAAGGCTCAAATGGAGAGGAAAGTCGAAGGAAAGAAATGACAAGTGCTTTATTTGTAAGAAACATGATCATTGGAACAATGAGCGTCTGGACAAGGAAAAGACAAATAAGGAAGTAACATCTTCATCCATGGTGGTGGAGAGTGGAGTTGGTGAGGGAGACGTAGATGTTTTGACGGCCATAGCATCGGATGTTTCGGGTAGCGAATGGGTGCTCGATTCGGGGCATATTATCATATGACGCCGAATAGGAATTGCGACAAAGAATGAAGTTCAATTGTTATGGGTAATGGTATTATTTACATGTCGAAGGGCATTGGTTTCATGCAAATTCGGATGTTTGACGGAATGGTTTATACTCTCATTAACGTACGTTATCTTCTGAGACTTCGGGAGTCACTTTATCTTTTTTGGGCAGCTGGATTCTTTAAAATGTAGGATCACTATTGAGAGTGATAGCTTGCAGATTTCGAAGGATGCGCTTGTGGTGGCAAAGGTGCTAGGACTCGTGGAGTTTATTTGATTCCAGGAGTGACTAAACAAAATTTTAGATTTCATTAATCATTTTTTATTAATGATAATTTAAAGTAATTAATCATTTTAACTAATGATTTTGAAATTAATTAACCAATTTAATTAATGATGTTTAAAATTGGTTTATCTTTTTATTTAAATGAGATTGGATTTAATTAATCATTTTAACTAATGATTATTTGAATTTAATTAATTATTTTAATTAATGATATTTGAAATTAATAATAATTTTGATTAATGATATTTAAAAGTAATCAATCATTTTAATTAATGATATTCGATTTTAATAAATCATCCTTATTTTTTATATTTGAATGTAATTAATCATTTTAATTGATGATTTTTGAAATTTATTAATCTATTTGATGAATGAGATTTGAATTTAATTAAGTCATATAAATGATATGTACTTTGACCAGAGAATATGTCCTTTGAGAATCTATTTATTCACTATCTTTTATCATATCTTTTCACTCTCATTTTCAAATTCAAACTCTCTCTTCAAAACTTCAAGCTCTCTACTCTCTACTTTAATGGCTTCTTCAAGCAAACCCTTCACCATGAGAATTTCCAGAAAAATAAAAGAGCAATAATTCAATGATCCGGAGGCAATAAAAGCATACATCAATTATGCTAATTATGGCAAAGTCCATTCCGGAAAGTTTGCTATTTTTCAAGGTTTCTCTTCTTATGAACTTGATTCTCTTTTTGCAAACAATGGAGTTCTTAGTCCTATTGATTCTTCTCAAAATGATTTGTTTGCTATCCAAATCTTGTCAAAATTTTCTATGCTAATTTAAACCGATGATTTTATCATGGTAATGAGGATGAAATTTGGAGTAGAGTCAAAGGCACTAGAATTGTTTTGAATTGTGATCTTTTGGGTACCATTCTCAATTGCAAGTGTATGGGAATGGATCTTTCTAATTTTAAAATCGATGAAAATGATCGTGAGACATTTCGTCACATTTTCGAAGGGAATGATAATTTTAAATTCAAAAATCGAAATTTTCGACCAAAGGCAAGGATTGTCAATCTTCTTTTGCAACATACTTTGACCCCAAGATTGGGGAATTTTAACAATCCTACTTCAAAAGTTTGCAAAGCTCTTTTTGCTATTTTTGGAAATTATGACATAAATTGGGCGCAAGTTATTTTGGATGAACTTCGTCCTAAAAATCTTGAAATGGGTGAGAGTACTTTATATCATGGAATTTATCTCACTCGGATTTTTAACTATTTTGGAGTGGATTTCAAAGGCGAAGAATTTGTTTCTACAAAATTTTTCAATCCTTCCAACATTTCACTTATGAAAATTCCATTTGTTTTTCAACCTTATGAGACCCTTGCCGAAAAGGAAGAGCGTTTGGCTCATGAGGAAATGGAAGAAGAGGAAGAGGAAGAAGAAGAAGAAGAAGGGGATGAAATGAAAATTGAAGAAGAAGAAGGTGAAACCTCTTTGGAAAGCATTGACTATCCTCCTAATCCATCCACCAAAGCCCTTCTCAAAAATCAAAAGACGATTATTGAGAATCAACGGATTCTTAAACGATCCGTTAGTAAGAAGTTTGACAAAATTTCATCCAAGATGAACAAGTTCATTTCCAAAGTCAGCAAGAAACTTGAATTTTATTCATCATCATCATCCTATAACTAGATTTATCTTTTCGTATCTTGTTGTATGTGTTTTAGTTTGTTTAATTCGAAAGTTTATGTAGTTTGGTGTGTGTTTAATCATTGTAACATCTTAGTACACAATGAAATGAAATTTCTTTTCTATTGTCTACCTTGTCTTATCTCCAGAATAAATGTTAGTATAGTATATAAATATATATATACACAATTATTCACAAAATCAAATTAGTCATATTTTTTCACTAACCTATATCGACATCCCCTCTATGACCATGTCGACATGTACTGGTCAGAAATGATAATTGATTTTGAATTTGAAATTGGAATAACAACCATATGTCTATTCATTTCAAACGAATTTCTACACCTATATATACCTATTTTGTAATGACCCGATATTTTCAACCATTCGCATCCGCACATGTCGGACTTGAATTGTTCAAAATACAGCGTTGTAAATAAAATTTGGCAAATCTCAGAATATACAGTAAATAAATAATCAGAGAATCACAGACACAGAAATTCAGAATACTCGCAGCGGAATTTAAAATAACTTAGTGGTTCATGAAGCCACTATTAAAAGTCTCAAAGCAATAAAATTTACATAGACGTTAAACCCAAATATAGTTTGAAACAACAATAGAAAATCTCAATATTCAGTGGTCATGATTTCATAAATTTAGATAAGGAACTGAAAGGAAAATTTGCCGGCAGCTTGAAAGTGATCTACAGAAGTCCTAACTCCGGGATGACGACTGAATTGCAACTCAGGCTGACCCGAGCGTAAGAAATAAACACAACACTCGAGTCATGACATACATACTTATAAAGTGTAAGCTAATTCAAGTGTACAGTAATATAGAGCAAGTAACTTAAAGGATACTTGGGACCGTCCATCCTCTAAGGATCCGTTAAACTATTTACTATCTAGTAATAATTATGCTATTATAATAGTGCTTATGTTAAAATAAACTTATTTTTAAATAGCGTTAAGGAGTTACCCATTCTCCCCCTTAACACAATAATAGTCCCAGTAGTCCATCCAATATCATAGTCCCTCCTGATCGGGGAGCCGCCAAAGGATACCACACGGGCTACGGGAGAAAAACAAACTCGTACAAGGCTCGCTATGGTAGGTGACACGGTACAACTAGCAATGCCAGGGTAGATATACCAATTACACTTCCGGACCGGTGATAACGCGTAGCTGCTACTACCGCCCACCTCGAACAACACTCCAAATCAAAGGTGCGCACCAAACAATCACAAAAGAATAGAATGGCATACGAAGAAGTGCGTCCGATCAGACTGCTACCTCATTAATCCGTCGATCGCTCCTATTTTAGCCACCTTATGCCAACTCACGGGAGTCGGGTCCACGTATTTAACTCAAAGGAACGTCACCACCATCCTACTTCATTCTGAAATCTCCACCGCGTACACGGTTGTCAAAGTGGTTTTCGGTATCGACAGAGAGTATGTCCATATCCGATCCTGGTCTCTTTGCCAACCAATCGTTATTATTACCCGTGGTTATAAATCCAAAATAGTTTTATGTTTCGATAAAATACTGTCTTGAAATTATTTAAAAGTGAAGTATAATTCAAAATCCCATATAAATCCCAAAGATTTAACTTTAATTAATTTGTATCAATTTCAGCACTTGCAAAGTGCGGACTATCCTTTACAACAGGGTTGAGTAAATTAAATATAATTTTAGCAAAATATATGCCTATATTTTGACTTATGAAATCATAATTTTTAAATAATCATCTAAATTACTCAATAATTTATGATTTTTATAAAGTAGATTTTGCAAATATATATTTAACTCCTTTATACATACTTATTAAAATTTAATGTGAAATTTCTATGCATTTTCTTACAATTAAGTTCAATTACCACTAAATTTCTAATTAATTTCTTAACTTACCCTTTTATCATAAACCACTTTACATTTCTAAATCTAGCTATATTCTGTGACGCCCCACTCCGAGAGCCTCGTTAACAAAGAGTATTACATAGATAATACTGTCGGCTAACGCGGACAATAGAGTATAATGGAAGCGACCATGTGCAATCTTAACTTAATTATTCACTAAATATGTCGAAAAGTAGAACATATTAAAATTCGACCTATTCAATAAATATTTAAAGCAAAACTACAATGGCTATAGGATCTATCAGAAGAAAATATAACAACTCAAATGTAATATACATCACAGAACAGTCGATCATAATATACACATACACAGATACACCACAGAGTATACAAAATAATACATGTCAAGTGGTACAGGAGACCACAATATACAGACGAGACGAAAGAGTATAAATCAGAGTTACAACAGATAAGGACTACAAAAGACGCTATAACAAAATGAAGCTAGCGAATAGTCCATGCGGAAGCAAAATAGGCTAAGTCCCCAAAAGCACCTAACCTAAAGCATCTCGGTCTGACCCGAGTATAAAATACACGGGTTAGTCTAGATAACAAATCAGTTAGATAAACTGAACACTAATAAACCTACAAGGTCATACAGTATAATAAATATCTCTAGGGGAGATAACACAATCATCAACAAGAGATGAATCACATAGAACAAGCCTCGTATCATCGGCAACATATAGAAACAAAGGATACAAATATCCCAAAACAAGCCAATAGGCAAACAACAAATACCAATAAGGTATACAAGTTCCACAAGGTAAACTCTATACTCCATGCGGCTCAAAAAGACCAACACCGAAGGGCGATACCAAGGGAATATATATATCAATGAAACATCATAAAATTTGCTAGAGCTAAGTACTGTACAAACAAGGATCCATGAGCCCGAAGACTCTAAACCCAAGTATCACCCATGCGGCACATAAGGCCAACATCAGAGCGAAACTATATAGGGCAACAAACCAGAAGGCACACACCCGAAGGCAACATACCCGAAGGCAACAAACCTAGGGAGACAGTCCGAAGACACTATCCCAGAGGCAACAAACCGTAGTGGTGAAGGTCGAAGACCCAGTACTGGACACCACTAACTGGCGGAATGTGTCACAACTCTCGAAAAGGAATCCGAAAAGTGTTAACGTATGTCCCATAACCACTCGTTCGCACTAAATGGTTTACTATCCGTCGGTTCCTTTCACACTCAAAGCAGTACAAAGTTTACCTCATATCATCGATAAACCAAACCCGAAGGTCAAAACAATCAATCGAATAGGTCAAGGATTAATCAGAAAGATAAACGCACAGATTCATGGTCCGTGTTTTGCCCAACCATTTAATCAACCTTCCACTTCGTTCGAAGTGCGAAAGTGTGTGTGTTTTAAATAGAATTTATAAATTAGAGAAACGAACTTTTAAATGCGATTCGAGAGATTATTTTATAAAAACCCGTGGATTAAAATTAAAAGGAACCATCAAAGTCAAAACAATTGATAATTATACATAGGATCATCATGAATCGATTCAAATTGAAAATTCAATCCCAAAAGGCAAAGTGGGCTGAAACAGCAGGTTCAGTCGACTGAACAGAGTTTTCAGTCGACTGACCCTATACCTGGAAAATTTTCCAGGTTCAGGAAACTTTCTGTTTCCAGGTTCAGTCGACTGTGCAGAGTTTTTCAGTCGACTGAATCATGCCTGGAAACTCTCGGGTTTCAGGTTCAGTCGACTGTGCAGAGTTTTCAGTCGACTGAATCATGCCTGGGCTGTTTTCAGCCTTATTCAAATGAAGAGCAAACTCTCCCAAAATGCAATCGGACGAACATTGGCTCTAAGGGCTTATGCCAATCGACAACCCGGCCCTATATGTTCCTCGATGCATCACCAAAACATGATTAAAACATCAAAGTTAGGATTTCAAAGATTTGAACCCAAAACACTAAAAATTGGAATACTCCCCAATTCAACCCAAACCAATTGTAAGTGCATATGAACAAGGTGTTGGGAATTCATACCTAACATCAATGAAATCAAGAGAAGTAGATGTGAGTTCAAAACTCACCTTTTTACACAAAACAAAGAAGATGAAGAAGCACAATTGCAAGGAATCAACCAACTACACTCCACTTCAACACTACAAGCTTCAATCTAGAATCAAAGCAAGTATTTCCTAAGTTAGGGTTAGGAAAATTACAGAAATTGAAGAGGAGAAGAGATGGAGAAGATGGAGATGAACTTACCAATGGATTCTCTTTGATTTTGGAGCAAGAATCAAGTTACAAAGGAGAAACTAGGGCTTGCTAATTTCTATTTCTCTTTCCTTTCCCCCATTTCAGTTTTTAGTTTGAGAGATAAAATGAAATGAAGATGAAATGAAGAGAAGGGTTGAGCTAGGGGTTAAGTGAGCTAGTGGGCTGAACCCATCCCCAAACCTAATAGAAAAAGTAGCCAAAATTTCGCAAACTCCAAACATATCAAAGTTTATACTCAAAAAGATCGCAAACGCCATTTTGGACTCAATGGAAATGGTTTCGAGCTCCAATTCGGCCATTTGCAGAAAGTAACATTTCGGACCCCAAAATCCGAATAACGATGCTATATTTAAATCAAACATTTAAATATAAAATCGTTAAATATGCGGGTTGTTACAGATCTCCCCTCCTTACAAAATTGCGTCCCCGCAATTCCTAGAGACGATATTTGTAACAACTACATACAAAAGAAAGAATAAACTTTAGACACAGAAATAGACTTACCATTACGAAGCAAGGATAGAAAACCTGGATAAGATCGCTCGATATACTCTCTGGTTTCCCAAGTATAGTCATTGGGATTAGCGGACCATTGAACTTTAACGAGCGGCACGTCCTTATTCCGAAGGTGTCGCACCTCCGTGTCAAGCACGCGAATAGGTTGTTGTACAAAAGATGAGTCCGGTGAGATCTCAAGCTCTTGCAAATCAGGAGAATCAATTACAGAATCCAATTCTCGAAGACACTTCCGAAGTTGCGAGACGTGAAACACGTCATGAATGCCAGATAAATGAGCTGGAAGTGAAACTCTATAAGCCACAGGGCCAATACGTTCAGTAATAGAAAACGGTCCTATATAACGAGGAGCCAATTTTCCAGTCGCACTGAAACGCATAACCCCTTTCAAAGGAGAAACACGAATAAAAACAAGATCGCTGATCGAGAACTCGAGAGGCTTCCTACGGTTGTCCGCGTAGGATTTCTGGCGACTCTGTGCCTCTTTCATCCTCAATCGAATAAGATCAATCTTCTCAGAAGAATGACGAACAAAGTCCGGGCCAAGAATAAGCTTCTCCCTAGATTCCAACCAACAAGAAGGTGATCGACATGGCCTTCCGTATAAGGCTTCGAAAGGAGCCATACCGATACTAGACTGAAAACTATTGTTGTAGGAGAACTCTACAAGAGGTAGGTGATCCTCCCAACAACCACCGAAATCAAAAATACAAATACGGAGAAGATCTTCCAAAATACGATTCACCCGTTCAGTCTGTCCGTCAGACTGCGGATGATAAGCTGTAGAAAAAATAAGCTTTGTTCCCAAATCTTGCTGAAGACTCTTCCAAAAATGACTCGTGAATAAAGGATCACGATCACTCACAATAGAACTAGGAGCACCGTGAAGTCTCACGATTTCCTTGACATACAACTTGGCCAAATGCGAAGCTGTCCTATTAGACTTAATAGGGACAAAATGAGCAGACTTGGTGAGGCGATCAACAATAACCCAAATACTAGAATGACCTGATCTTGAACGAGGTAGGCCGTCAATAAAATCCATAGAAATTTGATCCCACTTCCACAATGGAATCTCAAGAGGTTGAAGAAGTCCAGAAGGACGCTGATGTTCGGCCTTCACAGGTTGACATGTCATGCAGTTGCTCACATAACTCGCCACATCGCGCTTCATGCCTTCCCAATAATAAAGACGACGCATATCGGCATACATCTTACCACTACCGGGATGAATGGTATACTTAGAACGATGGCAATCATCAAGAATGTCATGCCTAAGTGCAAAATCAGAAGGCACAAAAAGACGGTTCTTCTTATTAAGACACCTATGAGAATCAATGCTAAAATCTTGCAACGCCTCTTCACAAGATCCAGACTCACAAAGCTGAATAAAATGCAACAAATCAGGATCACGCCGCTGAGCATCGGCAATACGATCCAATAAAATAGGTCGAGCTCCCAAACTAAATAATAGAATAGGAGAATCAAAAGATGAACCTTGATCACGAATTTCACAAAAAGATAGAGTCTCAAGAATATTCCATTCGGCAAGCATCATAGAAATAACAGCTGAATGTTTGCGACTAAGCGCATCTGCAACACGATTACCCTTACCAGGGGTAAACTGGATATCAAAGTCATAGGAAGCAAGAAACTCGAGCCAACGCTGTTGTCTCATATTGAGTTCCTTCTGAGTAAACAAATACTTCAAAGATTTATGATCGGTATAGAGAATGAAGCGCTCGCCCAATAAATAATGTCGCCAAATCTTCAAGGCAAAGACAATGGCTGCTAACTCAAGATCATGAGTGGCATAGCGAACTTCATTCGAACGCAGTTGCCTAGAAGCATAAGCAACTACCCGATCTCTCTGCATAAGCACAGCACCGAGACCACTACCACAAGCATCGGTGTAGACAACAAGATCATGATTCCCTTCGGGAACGACAAGAATAGGAGCATTAGTGAGAAGTTCTTTTAATGTCTGAAAGGAAGCTTCACATTTGTCGGACCAAATAAAACGAATGCCTTTCCGGGTAAGGCTTGTGAGAGGAAGCACAACACGGGAAAAGTTCTTAATGAACCGCCGGTAATAACCCGCCAATCCAAGGAAACTACGAATCTCATGCACATTCTCAGGCCTCTTCCAATTCTGGATGGCTTCGATCTTTGAGGGATCGACAGAAATGCCATCGAAAGATACAACATGGCCTAAGAACTTAACCTTATTCTCCCAAAAGTGGCACTTGGAGAATTTGGCTTTAAGCAGATGACGACGAGAGTACTCAAGACAATTCTCAAGTGATTAGCATGTTCAGCTTCAGACTTAGAATAAATAAGGATATCATCAATGAAGACAAGAACAAACTTATCGAGATATTCCTGGAATACCCGATTCATGAGGTCAACAAAGAAAGCAGGAGCATTCGTCAAACCGAACGGCATAACGAGCCACTCAAAAGAACCATAACGAGTGCGGAAAGCGGTAAGGGGTATGCTATCCTCCGTGACTCGTAACTGATGAAAACCTGTGGCAAGGTCAAGCTGAGAAAAGACCTTGGCACCACTCAATAGATCGAACATATCATCGATCCTAGGCAAAGGATACCTATTTCTAATGGCTAACTCGTTAAGCTTGCGATAGTCAATGCAAAGCCTAAGAGTTCCATCAGACTTCTTCACAAAAACGTCCGCGGATGCCCACGGAGAAAAACTGGACTGAATCAACTGCTTGGACTCGAGCTCTAAAAGCTGCTTCTTGAGTTCCTCATTTTCCTTTGTAGACATCCTCGTGGGAGGACGACTAACTGGCTGCGCGCCTGGAATGAGATCAATGCGGAACTCAATTGCCCGTTTGGGTGGCAAACCCGAAACAGGTTCAAAAACATCAGACAAGTCACAAGCAATAGGAATACGAGATACATCATCACCATCTCGCGAATCAAGAGAATACAAAGCCATCTCGGAATTATCCACATCCCGAAGAACAAGAGATAACTGAGAATGTGAATCAGGATGACAAAGATATAAAATTCTCTCAGAACAAATAATCCTGGCATCGTACCTCACTAGCCAGTCCATACTAAAAATCATATCAAAACCCAAATGAGAAACAACGTGCAGATTCGCACGGAAAGAAAAGCCACATAAAACAATCTCAATATCATCACAAAGCAAACTAAGGGTCGCGGATCCCCCAATAGGATTCGCAATCCTTAAAGAAGTAACCATACAAGAAACATCCAAAGATACATCATCTACAAGCTTCTTCGATACGAAAGAATGTGAAGCACCCGTATCGAAAAGAATTCTTATACTATGATCATGAAATAGAATTGAACCCTCCAAAATAGATGGAGTCGTACCTTTGGATCGAGAAGGACCCCTAGAAGCATTAGCCACATTGAGCTTGCCAGATTTTGCATTAGCAGGAGCAGTAGGACAAGCAGAAACATGATGACCTTCCTTCTTGCAATTACGACAGAAGAGAGGCTTTGGACAAGCTCGAATAATATGATCCGGAGAACCACAATTAAAACACTTTCGAACGAAAGGTGTTCCGGAAGATTGAGGCTGAGAGCTAGGACCACCGGTCTTCTTATTCTTATAAGGAAAAGGCTTCTTCTGAATTGGAAACTGCTTCTTGTTGGGGTTTCTGGAAACCTCAACATCAACATCACTATCACACTCCTTCTCGATGGTCTCGAGATGAAGCGCTGAATCAACCAATTCCTCAAAAGAAAGTTTAAGCTGGAGCAACAAGGACTTCTTAAGATATTTCTTAAGGCCAGAAACAAACTTCAAATTCTTCTTATAAGAAGTGCTGATGAATTCAAGACCATACTGAGATAAAGCCTCGAACGATGCGACATACTCAGAAACAGAAGATTTCCCTTGCTTCAACTCAAGGAAGCGACGGGTCAATAAAACTTTTTCAGATTCAGGAACGAACTTGAGTTCAAATCGTCCCCGAAACTGAGTCCAAGAAAGAGTAGACTCATCAATTTCAGCTACAAGAAGCTCATACCAGTCAAGAGCACGCTCTTGTAATAAGCTAGAAGTTACCAGAACTCTATCATGGTCAGAAAGATCCATGCGAGAGAAAATACGCTCGCACGTGCGAAGCCAAGCTTGGACTTCAAGAACAGACTCGGAGCCCTTAAACGGCTTTCCTCCAAGATGAGCAAAATCACTGCACTGACGTGCAAAAGCAGACTTGCGAGGTGGAGACACTCGAGGAGGAACGAGAGGTTGAGTGCTCCTAAACAATTCCAAAAATTGATCGGCAGACATATATACGCTATCCGGATGTGAGCCACTAGATTGCCCAGCATCCGAACGTCGACCCCTGCCTCTTCCAGACATAAGCTGAAAGTAAGATAAGAACAAGATTATTCACAAGGTAGATATTACAATATGGGATACTACGGAATAAAATGCATTCCTAGACGTATTTCCAATATCTATCTAACCTTGATGGAATAAAGAGACACGATGATTCAAGGATCTGTATCACTTGTACACTTTGATGTACCATAATATGTGCATCGATTCTGTGTTTATCATATTTTGTTCTGAACCTCGCTCTGATACCACGCTGTGACGCCCCACTCCGAGAGCCTCGTTAACAAAGAGTATTACATAGATAATACTGTCGGCTAACGCGGACAATAGAGTATAATGGAAGCGACCATGTGCAATCTTACCTTAACTATTCACTAAATATGTCGAAAAGTAGAACATATTAAAATTTGACCTATTCAATAAATATTTAAAGCAAAACTACAATAGCTATAGGATCTATCAGAAGAAAATATAACAACTCAAATGTAATATACATCACAGAATAGTCGATCATAATATACACATACACAGATACACCACAGAGTATACAAAATAATACATGTCAAGTGGTACAGGAGACCACAATATACAGACGAGACGAAAGAGTATAAATCAGAGTTACAACAGATAAGGACTACAAAAGACGCTATAACAAAATGAAGCTAGCGAATAGTCCATGCAGAAGCAAAATAGGCTAAGTCCCCAAAAGCACCTAACCTGAAACATCTCGGTCTGACCCGAGTATAAAATACACGGGTCAGTCTAGATAACAAATCAGTTAGATAAACTGAACACTAATAAAACTGCAAGGTCATACAGTATAATAAATATCTCTAGGGGAGATAACACAATCATCAACAAGAGATGAATCACATAGAACAAGCCTCATATCACCGGCAACATATAGAAACAAAGGATACAAATATCCCAAAACAAGCCAATAGGCAAACAACAAATACCAATAAGGTATACAAGTTCCACAAGGTAAACGCTATACTCCATGCGGCTCAAAAAGACCAACACCGAAGGGCGATACCAAGGGAATATACATATCAATGAAACATCATAAAATTTGCTCGAGCTCAGTACTGTACAAATAAGGATCCATGAGCCCGAAGACTCCAAACCCAAGTATCACCCATGCGGCACATAAGGCCAACATCAGAGCGAAACTATATAGGGCAACAAACCCGAAGGCACACACCCGAAGGCAACATACCCGAAGGCAACAAACCTAGGGAGATAGTCCGAAGACACTATCCCAGAGGCAACAAACCGTAGTGGTGAAGGTCGAAGACCCAGTACTGGACACCACTAACTGGCGGAATGTGTCACAACTCTCGAAAAGGAATCCGAAAAGTGTTAACGTATGTCCCATAACCACTCGTTCGCACTAAACGGTTTACTATCCGTCAGTTCCTTTCACACTCAAAGCAGTACAAAGTTTACCTCATATCATCGATAAACCAAACCCGAAGGTCAAAACAATCAATCGAATAGGTCAAGGATTAATCGGAAAGATAAACGCACAGATTCATGGTCCATGTTTTGCCCAACCATTTAATCACCCTTCCACTTCGTTCGAAGTGCGAAAGTGTGTGTGTTTTAAATAGAATTTATAAATTAGAGAAACGAACTTTTAAATGCGATTCGAGAGATTATTTTATAAAAACCCATGGATTAAAATTAAAAGGAACCATCAAAGTCAAAACAATTGATAATCATACATAGGATCATCATGAATCGATTCAAATTGAAAATTCAATCCCAAAAGGCAAAGTGGGCTGAAACAGCAGGTTCAGTCGACTGAACAGAGTTTTCAGTCGACTGACCCTATACCTGGAAAATTTTCCAGGTTCAGGAAACTTTCTGTTTCCAGGTTCAGTCGACTGTACAGAGTTTTTCAGTCGACTGAATCATGCCTGGAAACTCTCGGGTTTCAGGTTCAGTCGACTGTGCAGAGTTTTCAGTCGACTGAATCATGCCTGGGCTGTTTTCAGCCTTATTCAAATGAAGAGCAAACTCTCCCAAAATGCAATCGGACGAACATTGGCTCTAAGGGATTATGCCAATCGACAACCCGGCCCTATATGTTCCTCGATGCATCACCAAAACATGATTAAAACATCAAAGTTAGGATTTCAAAGATTTGAACCCAAAACACTAAAAATTGGAATACTCCCCAATTCAACCCAAACCAATTGTAAGTGCATATGAACAAGGTGTTAGGAATTCATACCTAACATCAATGAAATCAAGAGAAGTAGATGTGAGTTCAAAACTCACCTTTTTACACAAAACAAAGAAGATGAAGAAGCACAATTGCAAGGAATCAACCAACTACACTCCACTTCAACACTACAAGCTTCAATCTAGAATCAAAGCAAGTATTTCCTAAGTTAGGGTTAGGAAAATTACAGAAATTGAAGAGGAGAAGAGATGGAGAAGATGGAGATGAACTTACCAATGGATTCTCTTTGATTTTGGAGCAAGAATCAAGTTAGAAAGGAGAAACTAGGGCTTGCTAATTTCTATTTCTCTTTCCTTTCCCCCATTTCAGTTTTTAGTTTGAGAGGTAAAATGAAATGAAGATGAAATGAAGAGAAGGGTTGAGCTAGGGGTTAAGTGAGCTAGTGGGCTGAACCCATCCCCAAACCCAATAGAAAAAGTAGCCAAAATTTCGCAAACTCCAAACATATCAAAGATTACACTCAAAAAGATCGCAAACGCCATTTTGGAATCAATGGAAATGGTTTCGAGCTCCAATTCGGCCATTTGCAGAAAGTAACATTTCGGACCCCAAAATCCGAATAACGACGCTATATTTAAATCAAACATTTAAATATAAAATCGTTAAATATGCGGGTTGTTACATATTCCAACTTCCATTCTAAGTGTTCACTTTATTTAGCTATTTGATTCATAGCCAACTTACCCTTTATTTATTTTCTTATATTCAAATTTTACCAAAAACTTCATATTTTATTTCTTAACTAGAATTCCATTTTTATTTTACAAATCAAAATTTTCAAAATGAATTTATACTTTAAATTTTAAACATTTATTTATTTACATATTTAACTTGAAAAATATCACTATACTTATAAAAATCATTTAAATCCACTTTAAACAAAGTGTAATAACATTTTAGATTTTTTTTTAAAATATTTGAATATTTCCAGAATATATATATATATATATATATATATATATATAACCATGGGTCTGTATAATATTTTCTAACCTAGGTCAAGTGATACAGATAATATATCATTTCAATCCATAATTTACAAAATAAATCCGGGTTCTATCATTTCGAACCCGCAATCCCAAGTTATATAATAAACTAAATAAATAATTATCGTTCAGGCCTATCATTTTAGCCCGTAATGATTCTATACTATAGGGAACTTGCAGTGTGATAAACAGTAATTATGTAAATAGTGTAACAGCATAAATAAAATAGTATATAATATAACTGATGATATGTGGGGTTAATAACCGGATTTTTAACATCATCAATTTATATCACATTCAAATAAATAAAATAAAATCGTGCTATAATTACACTTGTTATTAA
Source organism: Allium cepa (assembly GCA_030765085.1). Lineage (NCBI taxonomy): Eukaryota > Viridiplantae > Streptophyta > Magnoliopsida > Asparagales > Amaryllidaceae > Allium > Allium cepa. The sequence goes on along the minus strand of CM060937.1, from coordinate 568,806,263 downwards.
TTTACAGATATATAAGTACGTTTGTCAGGTGAGAATACTCACCTTTTCGAAGCTGCAGAATTTATTCAAACAACGATATCTACGCCAAAAGAAGAGTACAGAAGGCACGATCAGTTTTCAGTGGATGCAACGACTTGATTTAAATCTTGAACAAAGTAATTAAATAAAACTAAGTATGTGAATCTTATCACGAACACAGCAAATTTGAAACAAGACTGAATTAAAGGAAATTGACACAATAGCTCGACCACTCACCACACGACTTGACCCATTAAAACAAAAGCTTAGTCTGCCCATTTAATTTTTCCCAATCAAAATTTACAAAATAAATTTTATACTCTATATTTTTTTTACCCTTTTTACAGAATATTATGAAGTGTTAATAAAAAGGTGGAAAATCTTATGTGGGCAACAGTGCAATCTACGACAGTGATACATAAAGGCGGCGCATGCAATAATTATTTATTTATCATTATTTTTTTCTTTTTTTCTTTTTCTTTTTTTCTTTTTTATTTTTTTATTACTAAGTGTAACATGTGGTTTACGTATTAATACTTCATAATTATTCTTAGTATACAATACTTCATATGGATCTGTTCATAGTGCATAAAGACTGTTATTCATGCATGTATCTACCGACCGATAATCGCTATATATCCTAACAAGCTAATGCTCAGGATGTTCTACTCACATGCACAGGTGGCTCTCTACTATTCTATTCACCCCCTTATTATAATAATTTTTTCTTTCTTTTTATAAAAAGGCACGGCCCTTGCCAAATTTCAAAATTCGAATGCATGCTCTCCTGAGACTTCACGTCATGGCATAGAGGACTGGTTACACAAGTTACAAATGGCGCACATTTTCTACTTCAGAAATACAAAAGGGTAATTTCAACCTAGTCTTTACTTGGACAACACAACACTATGTTTGCTCATATATTCGTTCCTGACATGTACGCATAATTTACTTCTCCCTTATATATATATATATATATATATATATATATTCTTTTTTTCTTTTTTTTAACTGAACGCATGCAGTAGCATGCCAAGTCAGTGGCTAACGACCCAATCATGCAGGAGCAAAAATGCAAAATGATGCGGCTCTCTTCCCTATTATATATATATATATATATGTATGTATGTATGTATGTATGTATATATATGTATGTATGTATATACATATATACATATTTTCAAAGCCTGAAACGCAAACATTTGAAACAAATTAAGGCATGGTTAAACTTAGGTGGCTAAAACCTATATACGTGCATGCACTTGAGATTTAGTCCTATAGGCTGATGTCAAAAGGTGGCGCATGCATTGTTTTTCCCTTTTTTTTGAACGTTGGCCCGCACAAAGTCACGGGATGGTTCATGGTGTGTGGTCGGTGATAGAACAAGGAGCGGAGGGTGGTGGCAGAGTAGCCGAGCACGGTGGAACAAACAATATGAAATAGAGAAAAACTTACAAAAAAGAGGAAAATAAGAAGGAAGAAGGGATGCGGCTATGTACCTGAATTTACTGAAGCTCGTGCACAAAACCAGGAAGATGAAAGTCGAAAATTTTGTTGAGAAATGAAAAGAAGGTGTGGGTTATATAAGAGAAAATGAGATTGCGCAATATAAGGAAAAACGACAAGGAGATCTGGAAACAAATATATGCAGAGGGTATTGATTTTTTTCCAGAGGAGATTTACGTGAATTTAGGAGCACGAAATGTTAAACCAAAAATTTTTAAACAGGCAACTCGATTTAGTTTTAGTTAAGGGAAAAGGCAAGAAATCAATTAGCTTTAAATGGAAATGGAAAATTTTGGGTGTGAATGTGTAAATGTTGTTTGAGGTGAGAGATATATTTATTATTTTGAAATGTCAATGAATTAAAATCGGCAACTAAATTACGCAAGGCAAAGTGGAAACTCCTAGGGATTTCAATCAAGTTTTAAAAGAAATTCAACAGATCTCTGGAAGAGTCAAATGGTTATATACGAATCAAACAAATGGAAGAAATGGCAAGGCACGGTTGAATTTTCTCCTTTAAACGTGCACGACAAAAATTAGAATGTGAACGGTTATAAATTATTGTGGATAACGCTTCTATTAAATCAAAAGGAAAGTGAATATAATAAAAATGCATGCAACAGACACAATAATTTATGCCCAAGATATAACGAAAATAACGGACTTAAATTTTATACGTTTTCTTATATATATACGGTATTTATTCCCTCAATTTACACGCCCGCGTAATTACTCGGTTCATTTATACACTATAAATTTTCAAATTTTATTCCCTAATTAAAGCATGTTTTGTTTACATTTTTTTTGAAATTTTACTTTGCATTGATTGTTTTGGCAATAGAGGATAGACGTTAAAGAAGTATAGGATCTCTTTTCAACGGGTGCGTGATTTATATCCTTTAATAGGCTGAGTGAATTAAGCAAAGTAACGGCAAGAGATGATCTTGCTATGAGACGGTAATAAATTTATGGATAACGTTCTATTTAAAACTGAAGTGAAAAGGGAAGTGAATATATTTGTCTTTGAACGGAAAAGGAATTTGGACAAATTTGCGAACGTGTTTAATAATGAGAAGAAACTAGCGTTGATATTGGAGGAAACGACAATAAGATAAGATTTGAACGTTACTTTAATGAAAGACTTTATACTAAATAAATAGTTGCAGTAAAAAGAGAAAATGGGATATCTTTTTTTAAAAGGTAAATTGCCAGTCACAGTTAAAGGAAAAATTGAAACGGATATGCTTCCCACCTACTCGAAAATGCACGTTTACTGATTTATTTAACTATTTTCAGTTAAGGTATATATTTTTGAAATGCGCACCATAGACGCAAAATTTAAGTCCAAAATAAAAACAAAAATAACGGATTAAATTTTATACGTTTTCTTATACGTTATTTATCCCATCAAATAACGCGCCCTTTAAACGCGTAATTCAACAATTTATTAATACATTGTAAATTGTGAAAGTTGTTACTTAACTAAAAGAGAATTCGTTTACATTCTTCGGATTTATTTAACATTTTCTAAGAAATTTATTACTGAATTTTAATATATATAATTCATTTTAAAAAGAACAAAAAGGGAAACAAATGTTATTACCAATATAAGTAAACATCCTTACAATAAATCTTGTACATATATAATTCTTATATAAAAGATTTAGAAATTAAAATTTTTTAAAATTCCAATTAGAGTTATCTTTAACCAAAGTTAAAATTTCAGAACTCTTGTCCTTTAATTAAAAATTTGGAAAATGTTTTAATCAATTTAAAATTTTAGATTTTTATATAATAAACCCCAAAGTTTTATAATTAAAAGTGAAAAATACTTGTTAAAACTTCGGGCTGTTACATATTTCTTCCAGAATTTTTCACTAAAAATTATTTCATATCTTCTAATTCTTTATTTCTTTCACAAACTCAACTATGGCTAATCCAATTCACAATTTATCCGAAAATCTTGAAGAAACAAAAATATTCTCTCGTTCATTCTTCATAACCAGCAACGCTTAGGATTGAGTCAAATGCAGATGATCAAGGACCAAGAAAGGCATTTCGATGCAATACGATGGATGATTTTCTCCCTACACAAGGATGATAACGAAGCACATCCTTCAGTCTCTCTCACCAACGACAATGATAATTGAGATGCTATAAGGCAGATCCAATCTTTGGAGAAGAAGGATGGGTGGAAGTTCCACGTAACGTTTGTTTTTTATTTTGTTTACTTTGTTTGAATTGTTTGTTTGAATTAATTTGATTTGGTTTGGATTGATACTCAGTGTGAATTGATTTCTTAAATTGGTTTGATGGTTGCTACATAAAACATGTATATACATACATTGAAATGTATATAATCCTTGATTAATTATCATGTTCATAAGGATAATTATTTCTTAATCTATCTATTATATAATCCATTGTATAGTTGATTAATACAAGTACTCTAGTCCAATAATGAGGGGGAGTTAGTTTTCGTTGATGACAACAGGGGAGAAATATAAAATAGGTTAGTTAGGCATAAATTAAGAGGGAGTTATAGATTAAGGGGGATTTATTAGGATAGAAGTAATATTTTATAAACAAAGGTTGTCATCATCAAAAAGGGGGAGATTGTTAGTCCGTGAGATGATGGTTTTGATGACAACAACCTTAGAATAGATTATAAAATATAAATACTAACACTATAAGTTTAGATATATATGTATATGCAGATTTTAGCCATGCAGGTACCAAAAATGAAGACTGTATAGTATAGAGATTCAAGATTGAAGACTCATGAGTATCAAGAATATCAAGAGTTCAAGAATTGAAGTAATTTATTCTTTAATTAGAAATTTTGTTAAAACTAATAGAAAAGCACTGACATCTTAAAATCCAATTTATTCGTGGAATGGAATCCACTTCGAGCCTGTTAAAAAGATGGAACCCTAAGTAGGATGGAACCTACGAAAAATCTAGTGGAACATTGTTTTGTATCTGCTAACTTTTTATTCAAAATGATTTTTCAAAATTATATCCTGTTTTCAAAATGTTTTCAAAACCTTCCCTTTAAAAGCATCAAAAACCTCTATCCTGATTTTAAATAATTTTAGCCTCAAAATTATCTTTAATTTCAAAGTCAAAATAACTCCTGATTTTAAACTATCTTTTAAAATAATATATTTAACTTTTAAATATTTATACTTAAGAATTAAATATAAAATTATAGTTAAATTTTACATATATTATTCTCTATATTTACTTATGAATTTTAACTATAGTCAAGTATATTAGAAAAGTTTAAAATAGTTTTAATATAAGATAAAGGTTATTTTCAAAGAAAATCAAATCATCAAAAATAGCTTTGGGATGTCGACATGCCTATGGTGCATGTCGACATGATGTCAGTTAAGTTCAAAATTTAAATTTCAAAAGAAGTGTCTATTCGCCACAACTCTTCATGAATGGACATGGCTGTTGTTCTTCAATAAATAGGGGTTAGTTTCAACGAATTTTATATCAGATTTTCTGGTTTTTCACTCATCTTCTTCTTCTTCCACATTTCTTAATACATACTCTTACCATTACTCTGCCGAAATCAATATTGAATCATACTCGATTACTTCTAGTTTGATTCTCTATCACTACCTCAACAAGGTTCTCAGTGCTATTCAGAGTTATAGACTTCTTTGTAATCTATTAAGCGAGAAAAGGTGTGATTGTGGCCTTGAAAATCAATCAAGCGAGAAAAGATGTGATTGTAGCCTTGGTAAATCAATTGGATAAACTTGTGGCCCGGAAATCAAGTATCTCTACCTAAAGGATTGAAATTCTAGAGGGTGTACCTCCTAGCCTTGAAATCGAGGGTGTAATTGTACAATGAAAGGAAATCCGTACTTGTGTTGCGGGACTGGATGTAGGGTAACTCCGAACCAGTATAAACTCCGGTGTGTTCTTTCCTTTACTGCTTTTATTTTATTTCTACATCTGTGTTTGTTTCTGTGATTAACCCTGTATCTGTAGATTGCATACATCTGTGTCTAAATTAATAAAGTCAAAAAGATTTAGTAATTCTTTATAAACACTATTCACCCCCCCCCTCTAGTGTTAATCCTAGCCTTAAGATCCGTAATTCGCGTTTCTTTCACAATCTTTTCTGAATCATTTAGCCGAGAAAACATGATATTCTGGTGGTCTTGTGCAACAAAGCCAACCGAATCATTGGTGTCATTCATTTCATTATAGGAAGAAAAGTGGTAGTTTGACCGCTCTCATTTGGTTCAACCTTAATCATAGCTAGTGGCAAGGAGTTGGAGGCAGTTTTGATCACACCTCCGGGTGGCATAAAGTTAGTGGTTGGAACTTGAACAATGCCCTTGGTTTCAGTGGTCAATGGTGCTACTACTGCTTTTGCTTCCATTTTAGCAACCTTATTTTGGTTTAGTTGCATCATTTGTACATCTCTGTCTGCTTCCAAGTTGACTGCAGTAAGTGATTCAGTAGTTTTTGTTATGGTCGACTCTTCCCTTTTAGCTACTATTCTTTTCTGCAAATATTACAACAATTACATTTAAAATGATATGTGATAATAATTAAAAGGGTAAAGAAAGTTGTAGATATTAGGATACCCGTTTCATTTTAGTGGTGGTTGTAACATCCCAAAAATATTTATCAATTAAAATAAACAATATATTTAAAACTTTTGGAATTTAATTTGAAAATAAATTGAGAAAAATATGTAACAAATAAAATAAGTGAAAATTTTATATAAATAAGAATTCCAATTTATTTGAGTTTAAAATATTGTAATAATGAATGTTTAAAAAGTCATTTAAATTTAGAATTTTATACATATATGTAAAGTTCATATATGAGTAGGATTAAATACATATTGAAAATTAATTTAATTTTTTCAATATATGCGTGAATACATAAATAGACATAAATGGTTATATTTCAAAGTCTGAAATTGAAACTTGAATTTGAATTTAAAATAAATGTTTTTAAAAATAAGTGGCATTTAAAAATCATTAAGATGTAATGTATATAATATATGGGTTAAAAACAATTCTTTTAACAATTGTATACAGTTATACACAAAGAGTAGAATATAAAAATTTATAAAACTTCTTTTGTTTTGTAAACTACAAATGCTAAATACACATTCACATGGGAGATGGAGTAAAGAGATTAACAAAATTTAGATCTCATGATTATTCTTTACAAATGGCATTCAACATCATTACTTGAATAAAATAATCAAATAAAAAATTATAGGAAACTTTTCAGCTTCCAATTTCAAATTTATTTAGCTCCAAATCTCTGAAAAGTTCAGTAATCAAAAGATTTAGCAATCACAAACTCCAACACTCAAGAAAAAGTAAAAATCAGAAAGAAAAAAAAGAAAAAAAACTGCCAGCTCTTCTTTACACCAAAAGTTGAAATTTGAAAATCATCTTAAAGCTTCAAGCTATAGTTTATGATTTCATCTCTCAGGTAAGTTTTTAAAATTTTATAGTTTAATGGATTTATGATTTCAAAACCCAAGTTTTTAACACAAGCAAAGTTCAAAACTGCAGATTTATAAAAACAAGTGCTTCAAGTTTGCTAGAGTAGTGCAAAGTATTTCTGGAAATAATTTAAAGGCAAGTAACTTTTTTTTTAAATTTGAACTTGAAGTTATAATCTCTAATGAATGAAGAATTTAATACAATAATACTCAATCATTTACAGGAGAAATCAAGATCCAAGATTTAGTTTACTTCTAGTTTTCAAGTTGCATAAAAAAGAAACTTCTCTGTTATATAAAAATTCTAACTGTAAGTAATCTAAGAATTACTGCTATTAATGAATTAAGTAAATGAACATAACAAAGAGTACACAAAGATCTGTGTTTATAATTTGCAGATCTAAACTCCAAAATTAAAGTAGGAAAAGAAAAAGGTTGCCAGGCTTCATCTTCTTTTGAAAAAAACTCTCAGGAAACTCTCTGGAATAAGGCGAGTAAACCTTTGATCTCTTCAACCATTTGTTGATTTTGTGAATGCCTGATTGATGCTAAAAGCTTTGCATGTGAACGAATTGTGGTGCTTGTGTTTTTCTTTGCCTGGGAATGTTGCTTTTTTTTTTCCTGTTCTTCAGTTCTTCTTCTTACTCCATGGTTTACAAAAATGAAACCATGATAGATTCAACCATTTTCTCTCTATTCTCCTCTGGAATTAAAGTCTAAACAAGTTGGAGTTTTGTTTTAAACTTGCACTATGTTTTCAGTAACAAATCAAAGCAAGTTTGTAATTTTCTTTTTACTGGAAACTATAAAAAAACTCTGGTTTACAGAGTAAACCGTACCAAAATCCAAATCTCTCTCTCCCCTCTTTGCTTTTGAAAAAGATTGTAAACGTTAAAAATTATTGTTTAACCTGTATATATTTCAGTAGCGAATTAAAGCATGTTTTATGTAGTTTTTTCTCTGGAAATTATGAAATGCAGTCACCACTTAATTTTTGCAGAAATTCGAACCTCTTAGATCAGTATTTCAGTAATAATATTTGAATCCCCGTCAAAAATGATGATTTTTGAAACCAAAATCCAAATTTTTCATTAAGTGTTCACTGGGATATTTGGGATGATCAGAGAAATGGATTTTTGTATAATTCCGGTGATCTAAGCGATGGTGGGCCTCGAGTTCATCGTCACAAATTGTTTTGAAGGTTCGACATTACTAGAAAATTACGTGAAGAATTTATAAATCCTTAAATTTTTGATTCAAGATCAAATTAGGGTTTAGTGACCCATTTCTGTTCACGATCGAAATGATGGTGTTGCGCCATCAAAGGGTGATCGGACCGCGTGGCAATGGTGCCAATCGAGGCGTCGCACATTGATGGGGCTCGGGTCGAAGTTTGGTGACCGCTGACGGTCAGAGGAGGTGGGGCGAGACGTTTTTCTGATGACGTTATGCTCTGTTGTTTGGGTCGAGATGACTCGATTCTCGTTTTCGAGATTAATCCAAATTATGGGTGTTTGTGGGGTTTTGGGGGATGGACGTCGACTCGATGGTGGCTGCAGCTTCGGCCAACGGTGACGATTTTGGTCGTGCACATGCACGTGGTGGTTGCGGTGTCAGTTGTGATGGGTTTGGGGAAGAAGGGAGGCAAGTCGAAGCACTACTCGGGGAATGGGAGTGAGGACTCGAAGTCAGGCTCATGTTGTTTGGGGGTTATATCGGGATGTTTTTAAAACTTAAACAATTTTTTGTAAAAAAGAAATTTGGTCGGGTTAATTTGGGCAAACTCGAAGAAGCGGGGTGTTTTTCTCGGCGGAAACTCAAAGCGGGGGGTGTTTTTCTCGGGCTGGTCATGAAAATGGCAAAAACCCAGTTTTAACTAAATTTTGAAAACACAAGTTAAATAATTTTTCTGAATAAATTAATGATAGTTGTAAATGGAATATTAGGTAAATGGTAGTGAAACAATTATTTGAGATTTATGAAGTTCAAGAATATTTTAAATTTTCTTTTAAATAAAGTTGTTTTAAAATTTAACTTAATAAAAATTTGGAAGCAAATCAAATATTCAAGAGTTAACTTTAAACCAAATTTATTTATAATGATGAAATAGCAATTAACAATTAATGTTTTGTAATGATTTTATAATTAATAATTAATCAATTAAAGAATAGTCAATTAACAAAGGTAATTAAATTTAATCAGTTAACAATTAAGAATTAATAAATTAAGATTATTAATAAAGGAATAATTAATTAATAAAGTTGATTAAGATTTCATTAATTTATAATTAATTAAAATTAAAACATTGATTTAAAATGATTAATAAAGATGATTATATGGTTAGTTCACTTTAATCACAATCACCTTAATCGAAGATGATTGACTATCATCAAATATTCTGTACTAGATTGATATTTCTGTTGTGATACTGTGATTGCTTTGTGATGAAATATGATTTATGATTGGTTCCTACTTGTGTGTGAAAACCTCTTTTGCTCGTAAAACAGCATTTAAACTTCGATGCGACAGAGAGTCGGATTTCAGTCAGTTATCCGAAACCCACATCGAACCCTGAATGTGAATCCTTGTAATAGATACACTGTGACGACCTGGAAATTTTAACAAATTTAAATTGGAATAATTAAGCGATTTTAAATATTTAAAAGTTAATTTTAACTTGAATTCCAGATATCAATATTTACATGATAAATAACTCATTGAATTTATATAGTTAAACATTGAATTTAATAATTGAAATTGGGTAAATTGTTGAATCTGAGAGTTCTACGCCTGTTTGAAATAATTTGAAGGCTTATAAAATTTATAACGATGATACTGAAGATAATAGGATAATTGAAATTTAATTTCAAAGTAATTTGTTCAATTTTAATAATATATCGTTTAAATAGGAATTTAAAAATAGCATTCCGAGGCACAGTCTCAGAATTCGACGAAACCATTTCCAATGGATCCGCAATGGTTAGTTATTATCGGATTTCAATTTTCGTAACAATCGATGTTGTCATTTGACCATGGCAGCTCCATATGCTTAGAACTATTCTAATCGATTTAATTGAAATTTGAACGTTTTCTTTTGTAACTCGCACATACGATTGAATTAACTTCCGAAACGCGTTCCATCGTATTCAGAATACGAGTAAGGCTTTATAATCATCTTGCGGCATTCATTAAGAAGAGTTCAAAATTTTAATTGGCGAGTAGCGGGACATTTTGAAGTTTTATAATATAATAAATTATGGTCAAATCGGTCAAAGATATTTTTATTTACAAAACGTTCTCAAGAAGCTTTCCCTTATCATTATCCATTTCCCCGTCTTGTTCCCAAATCCAAAAGAAAAAATCAAAAAAAAAGAAAATTAAAAATCATGGTCGAAGACTTAATCTTAATATCAATAGAAATCGAGAGAAAAAAAAAATTGAATCAAGGGCCGCTTCCCTCAGTTAATTAATATTGACCGAAGCCCTTGCATTCTCAAGAAGTCGAAAAGAGGGAGGCACGAAATCGATCGATCAATCAGTCGCACCCTTGAGTCGCGCACGGAGGAGGAGGGTCGGCGTCATGTGGGGTGAGGTAAGTATTCGATTGGTGTTCGATTGAGCTTGGTAGTGGAGGAGTCGGCGACATTAGCTCGCGCTCATGACAACTATAGTTACTGGCGATGGCGCATGCGAGGTCAGGAGAGGGAGGCGTTCGTTAGTGGAAGCTCGGCAGCGACGCGAAGTCGAGGCAGTGCAGGGTTAGGGCTGTGTTCGTTTTGGGTGTCGCCGCGCATGGCGTGAGAGTGGATTTGGAAGCAAGGTGATGCGGAGGCGTGGGGCAGAGGTAGGAGGCTCCCTCGAATGAGTGAAGGCTTTTCTCGCGATGGAATCCGGTGAGTAATTTATTTACAGCTTTGTTTGCTTTAAACTTAAACTTATAAAAAAATGAAAATGGAAAGAATGAAATGAATTGTTGTAACCATTTAATTCTTTAACATACGTTAAATGTTAATTAAAGGTAAATGTTTTAGAATGTGTTTTAGCAATTTACCAATAGATAAATTAGGATAGTTAATTAAGGAATATATGTATTTTCAAGAATATAAAGGAAATTTATTAGTTAGGATTAAATTATAAGTTAATCAAAATTTAATGGCAAATGGATAGTTCAATTTGTTTGGATATAAATAACCTATATAAATATTTATACAGGGTCAAAATGTAGATAGACCAAGTCAAGAATAAAGTGGATTGCAAAATTCAGGGATCAAAGGTGAGTAAATCTAACGCTGGTGGATTTTTATTTATTTATTTAGATTTAAATGGATGAATGATTGAACTATTTGGGTGTGTACTAATGATATAGTGATTTAGATTTGGTTGTTTCTCAAGTTAATTGTGATTGACTCGAAGTGTTTCGGGTTTTAATTTGTCTAGATTAAATGTTATAAATAAGATAATGTTTTCATCCTAATGTTGTTAAGGGCTTAATGATTTCTGATTCATCAAATTTGAAGTAAAATTAAAATAAACAATTAATCAGTTCAATTAATTTATAATTTTGGTTAATTAATTTTGTAATTAAGGGCTTGGAATTAGTTAATTAGGGATTAAGTTCATTAATAAAGTTTAATTAATTCAGAACAATCAACGGATTAATTAATTCAGAACAATCAACGGATGGTTTGATGAATAATTACTTAATTAAATTAAAATTAAATATAATTACTTTGCGTAATTAATCAAGAGATCAATTAAGACGATTAATGAAGAGGAAATCGATTTATTTAAAGGAGTAAATAAATAGATAGTTAATTTAAAGGTTGAGATAACTCAAGAATGATTATTATTTGTGGTTTAAATTAATGATTAATTGTTTAATGAAACTAATTTAATTTAGGATAAATTATAATTGGAAATCGTTAATTTATTATAATCAATGACGTAATTAAAGATTGATTAATTAAGATTTATTAATCATTAATTCGTGCCTTATGTGAATTAATATGAGTAATTAAAGATTATTGTAACTAAATAGCTAAATTGTTCATGAAGAAATTGAGATTACTTATTGATTTTTGATTAAGTAAAATTAAGATTGGGGAGTTAATTAAGGATAGATGCTTGAATGGAATTGAAGGACAATTAATTCGGGTTGATTAATTAAGATGAATGTTGACGGGATGAATGAATTATTTGATTTGAATTAAGTAATTGACCAGATAAAGAATCTAAGTGATTGGAGGTAGAAATTCAATTAGAATTAATTAAATTGATTTGGAAGCGATAAAATTTGCTTATGAATAAGTGATTGGTATTGGACAATTTGAATGAGTTGATATCTCTGATATGAAATGTTGTGTTTATCTTTTGGATAACTTGGAATAGGATGGTATGAGACTCGGAGAGGCCGGGATCGGGTATTGGGAGATATCCGAAACCACTTCGAATTTTTATAAATTGATTTGAGAAATCAATATGCAGGAACGAAATGATTTAAGTGGATTGGATCATTTTATCTATGTTTGGTGCTTAGAAATTTATATGTGAAATAAGACTTGTCTATAGCAAATTATGAGTGGAATAAATTGAGATAAGTTACCCGGGTTTTATTTAAGTTGTATGTTTGTGTGTTCTTTGTTAGTTGGGTTTACTCACGCTGGTTTCGAGCCTGACCCGGGTGTTACCTTGGTGTAATGCTCGGGTCAAACCGAGTATTACAGATTTTCAGGTAGGTACGCTCTGGAGCTCAAAAGGCGAGCTGGATGGCAATCTCGTATAGAGTATATTCGCTGTATTTATATTATTGTAAAACTGAGACATGATAATTGTATATATTCAATGACTGTATATATATGTGAAACTCTGATGTATATTAAATGTAATCGACTGATATAGTATCCTTTTGTAGACTATTATTATTTTATTATTATTATATTTTATCCGCTGCGAATGTGTGATTTTGGTGTTATGTTCTTCTTCTTCTATCTCTTTCTCCTTTTTCATAACTATCTGGAATTTTAGGCTTTTAAAATTCCGGGTCGTTACATTTGGTATCAGAGCTGAAGGTTAAGCGAGAACCTTGGCTCTGGTGGGGACTACTCATTGAATAGAGTCTGTAGTACTCTAGAATGAGTTGCGTCTATATATATATATATATATATATATATATATATATATATATATATATATGAGAGCGTACTTGTTATTTGTTTATAAAGATTTTTAATGATTTTATATAAAAATATATTTTGATATATATAGCAACATTTCCTTTTAAATTATTGGAATTAAGTTAAGAAGTAATTTAAAATACGACCAAATTGAAACTTATAACCAAAGTTGAAGAATAAACTTATATAACAAAATGGAATTTGAAATATAGATTGTAAATGTAATTTATAAATTGAAATAAACTTCATAAATAAATGAGATTATAATTTGAAATAAAATTCCAGAGTAATGTTTAAATATGAATTGGATGGATTGGAAATTTGGAATTTTTTGGAAAATTTAAATTTCCTTTGGATTTGGAAGTGATTTCCAAAGGTTTTGGAAAAAAATAATAGTATTATTTCAATTTTTTTGTGTTGAATTGAAATCTTGGAGATTTGAAATTAAAAATATTTGAAAATGTTTTTAAAAAGATAAAATCATTGAACTCTTTCAGTCACGGGAAAATAACGTCGATGATGACTGTAGCATTATCGATGTCTATTTTCGAGTTTCTAGAAGAGCAATTGCTACCAAATTGTTTTACATTGGAATTGTTTGTGAACCGGGTTTGGTTTTGAAATTCAAAGGGGTAATTGAATTTGCCAAAGAATTTTGGATATAGTTGAATTCTAAGGTGATATTGAAATTTTGGAAATTTGTTTAAAATCTGAAATCTTGATTAAAATGTTTATGGAATAATAAAAAATATATTGGCTAAATAAAATGTAAAATTCCGAGTTAAAAGCAAAATGTGAATGTAATTGTCTATTAATAGAAATTGAAAATTGAAATTGTAAATAAAGTTGTACAAGTTTAAAGATCAAACGGAATTTGATTTGGAGTTGGAAGGAAATTGAGAATCAATTCAATTTGAATTTGGGTTAAATCAATTTCAATGGAAATTGAAGATTATTCAATTTGGAATTGGGTCAATTTAAATGGGAGTGGAAATTTAAATTGAAATGTTGGGGAAGTGAACAGTTTTGACTCTAGACTATTTTCAATATAAATTGTCTTAATATAAACTTATTTTTTTCTAAGTTATTAAATATATACAACCTTTCTTTCTTAAAGCCAAATTATTTTATACTTGTTTTACAATGATTTTTGGAGCTATTTAACCATTTTCAGCTGTTTTCTAAACTAATTACTATTTTTCAACTATATTACAAATTAATTGCTACTTTACAACTATTTTGCAATTATCTAAAAAATTTGAAAACTACTTAACTATTTTACAGCTATTTTGCAAACTAATCATTATTTTTCAACTACTTATCTATTTTTAACTTTTCGAGCTATTTCCTAAATATAAACTGGTCGGAGTTCAAACTGTTGTTGATTAAATACCCAATCGGGATAAGAATTGAGGTAATAATCCAAATGGGGATTAAGGCAAATGTGAATAAGTGAATGAAAATTTAAGTGAATGTGAATAGAAAGGAAATTGATATTGGAAAGAGTAATCAAATTTGAATATTTGATTTTGGGTAGACAAAGTTATATCTTTGTTATATATTCTCCCCTTGTTGAATCTATTGTTGGAAGAAAAAGGATTTTGGAAGTGTCTGAAGTATAAAAGGAATTTTATACAAGTTTAAAGTGATCCAAAGTTTTAAAAATTATATATACCTGTATATATATAAAGCATCTTATGAGGAGTTTGGAAAGGGTTTTGGGAACCAGTGGATTTGGAAAGGCTTTTGATTTTTGGGTAAAATCAATATATGGAATTTGGAAAGCCTATTTTGAGAATTATCGATTTGGGATAATCGATTTTGTGTAAAGGAGCTTTGTATGATATCATACTAGGTGTATGATTTGAAAGATACTATATATGTATAGTATAAAATGTTTTGATGGTGGCCCTGGGGAAGAAGGCGCTCCCTTGAAATGAACTTCTCAGGAGTGCCACTGGGTGGTGCTTCCTTGAGCCCCAGGGGGTTCTAAAGTTGATCCTGTGAGGAGTCCGGACAAAACAAGTTCCTGAGGATTATGAGTTGAGTATACCATAGTGAAGGTCGTGTGTGCCGCTGAGAGCCAACAGTTACATGAACTTTTGCTGCGACGGCAACGTAACCAGGATGTAACTGCGACCTATGGTATATCATAGCGAAAGTCGTGTGTGCCGCTGAGAGCCAATAGTCTGCGTTTGATTTTATATTGGCAGACTGCGACGTATGTAGGAGTGGAGAAGTTTCATTTCGACAGCGAAATCAGAGGCCGCGGAGAGCCTGCAGTTACATGGACTTTTGTTGCGACTGCAACGTAACCCTAGATGTAACTGTGATCTGTTTTGTGGGATCCATGGCGTAATTGAGAGGCCGCGGAGAGCCTGCAGTTGCATGGACTTTTGCTGTGACGGCAGCGTAACCCTGGGATGTAACTGCGACCATGGATGGGGGTGATTATTTCCAGAGCATTCTCACCAAAGACATTTCCTCTCTTTCAAAATGCTTTCAATATTTTCAATAAAATTATTTTCCAAGTATTTTCACTGGATGTTGAAAATGAGTCTGCTAAGTACTTATAGATTTTCAGTACTACGCCTGATCAACGTATGACTAAATCTCTATGAGAACAAGGATGGACTGGTTGAGACATCGAGTTATAAAAGACTATTTTTGTAAAGAGTTATTTTATTAAGTATGATGTGAATTTAAAAGCATTTCTAAATTTTTAAATAAAGGTGTTGGGATTTTAGGAAAATTTAAAAGAGCTTCGAAACTGGAATTATAAAATAAAATTGAACTCAGGAAATTTAATGAAGTGATTTTTTGTAATAAAAACGAATGTTCATTTAAATAGTGAAAGTAAACTAATCAGCTAAATAAATTATTTAATAGTGTATGTTAATAAAATTGAACTTGGGTAAATAAAATGAATTGTAATTAATAATGGAATTTGACAATGAATTCAAATTGTAAATAGAATTCGACTTGGATTTGATAATGCAATAAATAAGAAGAGATGTTGTAAAATAAAAATAAAATAGAGTTGGATTGAAAATGAGATGATTTGAATTACAAATAAAATTCAAGTGTGATTTGAATAATATTTAACGAAATTTGCAAGTAAATTGGATATAAGAGAAATGTTGTCATATGATATGGAAGTGAATAATAATAGAAATGGTTGGGTTGCAAACAAAACCCAAATGAATAGAAATAAATTGAAAATGACTTTGTATTAATAAAATAAATTCAATAACGAATTAAGTAAGTAAATTAAAATTTTAAAAATGGGTTAATTGAGATAAATAATAAATGGATGGAGTCTGATTGATTAAAAACTAAGTCAAAGTTGTGATTGGAATTGGATTATCAGACTGAACTTAAATTTGGTGGTATATTATTTGAAGTATAAATGAGATAAGTATGTACTTGGATATTATTTTGATAAATTAAAAAGGTGAATTTAAAATTAAAATTTAAAATGGATGACTAACTGAATTTAATGGAAGTTGATTAAATGAGAATCAAATAGAAGTAGACTTAAGTTTGATGTTGGAATAAATTAAAATAAATGAACTTAAGTTTAAAGTTTATGGAAGCTTGGCTTCGAATAAGTGTGAAAGCCCATTAAAATAAAGGCTTGGATTGAAGAATGGCTAGTAGTATACAAGAATGAATATGTCGAGCTAAATAAATGGTGGTGAATAAATTAGAAATGAAATGAAAGGCATATGTATGGTAGTGAAAAAAATTTGTAACGGAATTACTTACAGAATGAGTTGAAATTAATTTAAAAGTAATAAACTCAAATTAAATACTCTACCAAGCGAATATCGTCAAAATTTCATAAAATAATTGTCGTTTGGCGTGTTCAAAAATAATTAAAATTCTTTGAGTTGATAGAGATTAAATAAAATTGATTTTATATCATTTGAAGTGAATATGAACTTGTTTGGATTAAAACTTAATTGAATGTAAGTAATTGAGTTGTAAACCAATAAAATTGAACGGAGTGGTATATGTTTGATTGAAAGAAATTGAATTAGTGTAGAAAACATTTAAATTGCTCGTGGAAATTATTTGAAATGCATTTCTTTTAGAATTGAAGTGTTATAGTTGTTTATGTAAGAGAAATGTTATAAACTTTATATATAGTGCTTATATGTTTAAATTGAGTAAGTACAGGTACCTGAAGGCCGTTTGGCTGGATTTGGATTGCACTAATTGCTAAAATAAATAAGCCGCATGCTTAAAATGCTTAATATGGTACGCCTACGCAATAAAAATAGGAAACATGAACTGTTTTTGCTTTTTCCGACCGTTTGGGTCGATGTATACATATTTATATCTCTTGTCAAATTGCAAAAGTTCCTCCGTACAAAGGAGACTCTGCCAAAATTTTCCGAAAATTTTGGGAGATAGAAAATTTTTGGAAACTTTTGGGAAAATTCTTGTTAACGACAAAACAATTTCAAATTTGAAACTAAAGTAAATTAGCAAATGAAACTACTATGAATCAGTTATGAATGAAACATAAAAATTCAATATTCAAAATTTAAAGTAAATTGAAATCGTATGAAGTGGGGAAAACTAGTTTGAGTAGAAACAGATATGAAAACTTCTGAAAGGAAAGGTATGTAAAGATTTGAAAGGGCTATGATTGGATATTATTGCTAAGTAGGTTATGCAGGTAGTAAAAGGAGGAATATGAATTGGATTTGATTCAAAAAGATAAATTTGTATTGCCCGACATAAAGGTATGTATTTTAAATTTCTGTATGAATTGGATTGGATTTTTGGATGTAGCCACTTGGCTTTTGTTTTCTTTTGGAAATTTGGGAGCCTGTGAGGCCTTTTGTAGTTGTACCGAGCCAGCCGCGCAAAGGAGACGCTGGCAAAAAAATTCGGAAATTTAGAGAGTTAGAAAAATTATGAGAAAATTTTGTTAATTCAAAATTTGATTTAAAATTGAAATTTAGATAATTGAGCAAAGGGATATGATTTGAAACTATGAAAGGTTTTGAGAAGTTGGTTGATGTGATATTAGGTTTTTAATAAAAAATAGTTGGTAAGATGTTGAATAGTGAGTTTTGGAAAGAGGTAAACGGGTATTGGTCCATTCTTTCTAACTAGTAATTTCGGGGACGAAATTCTTTTAAGGGGGAAGGAATGTGACGACTCGAAAATTTTAACAAATTTAAATTGGAATAATTAAGAGATTTTAAATATTTAAAAGTTAATTTTAACTTGAATTCCAGATATCAATATTTACATGATAATTAACTCATTGAATTTATATAGTTAAACATTGAATTTAATAATTGAAATTGGGTAAATTGTTGAATCTGAGAGTTCTACGCCTGTTTGAAATAATTTGAAGGCTTATAAAATTTATAGCGATGATACTGAAGATAAAAGGATAATTGAAATTTAATTTAAAAGTAATTTGTTTAATTTAAATAATATATCGTTTAAATTGGAATTTAAAAATAGCATTCCGAGGCACAGTCTCGGAATTCGACGAAACCAGTTCCAATGGATCCGTAATGGTTAGTTATTGTCGGATTTCAATTTTCGTAACAATCGAAGTTGTCATTTGACCATGGAAGCTCCATATGCTTATAACTATTCTAATCGATTTAATTGAAATTTGATCGTTTTCTTTTGTAACTCGCACATACGATTGAATTAACTTCCGAAACGCGTTCCATCGTGTTCGGAATATGAGTAAGGCTTTATAATCGTCTTGCGGCATTCATTAAGAAGAGTTCAAAAGTTTAATTGGCGAGTAACGGGACGTTTTGAAGTTTTATAATATAATAAATTATGGTCAAGTCGGTCAGAGATATTTTTATTTACAAAACGTTCTCAAGAAGCTTTCCCTTATCATTATCCATTTCCCCGTCTTGTTCTCAAATCCAGAAGCAGAAATCGAAAAAAAAAATTGAAAATCATGGCCGAAGCCCTAATCTTAATATCAATAGAAATCGAGAGGAAAAAAAATTGAATCAAGGGTCGCTTCCCTCAGTTAATTAATATTGACCGAAGCCCTTGCATTCTCAAGAAGTCGAAAAGGGGGAGGCACGAAATCGATCGATCAATCGGTCGCACCCTTGAGTCGCGCACGGAGGAGGAGGGTCGGCGTCTTGTGGGGTGAAGTAAGTATTCGATTGGTGTTCGATTGAGCTTGGTGGTGGAGGAGTCGGCGACATTAGCTCGCGCTCGCGCTCGCGACAACAATAGTTATTGGCGATGGCGCATGCGAGGTCAGGAGAGGGAGGCGTTCGTCAGTGGAAGCTCGGCAGCGACGCGAAGTCGAGGCAGTGCAGGGTTAGGGCTGTGTTCGTTTTGGGTGTCGCCGCGCATGGCGTGAGAGTGGATTTGGAAGCGAGGTGATGCGGAGGCGTGGGGCAGTGGTAGGAGGCTCGCTCGAATGCGTGAAGGCTTCTCTCGCGATGGAATCCCGTGAGTAATTTATTTACAGCTTTGTTTTCTTTAAACTTAAACTTATAAAAAAAATGAAAATGGAAAGAATGAAATGAATTGTTGTAACCATTTAATTCTTTAACATACGTTAAATGTTAATTAAAGGTAAATGTTTTAGAATGTGTTTTAGCAATTTACCAATAGATAAATTAGGATAGTTAATTAAGGAATTTATGTATTTTCAAGAATATAAAGGAAATTTATTAGTTAGGATTAAATTATAAGTTAATCAAAATTTAATGGCAAATGGATAGTTCAATTTGTTTGGATATAAATAACCAATATAAATATTATACAAGGTCAAAATGTGGATAGACCAAGTCAAGAATAAAGTGGATTGCAAAATTCAGGGATCAAAGGTGAGTAAATCTAACGCTGGTGGATTTTTATTTATTTATTTAGATTTAAATGGATGAATGATTGAACTATTTGGGTGTGTACTGATGATTTAGTGATTTAGATTTGGTTGTTTCTTGAGTTAATTGTGATTGCCTCGAAGTGTTTGGGGTTTTAAATTGTCTAGATTAAATGTTATAAATAAGAGAATGTTTTCAACCTAATGTTGTTAAAGGCTTAATGATTTCTGATACATCAAAATTGAAGTGAAATTAAAATAAACAATTAATCAGTTCAATTAATTTATAATTTGGGTTAATTAATTTTGTAATTAAGGGCTTGGAATTAGTTAATTAGGGATTCAGTTAATTAACAAAGTTTAATTAATTCAGAACAATCAACGGATTAATTAATTCAGAACAATCAACGGATGGTTTGATGAATAATTACTTAATTAAATTAAAATTAAATATAATTACTTTGCGTAATTAATCAAGAGATCAATTAAGACGATTAATTAAGAGGAAATTAATTTATTTAAAGGAGTAAATAAATAGACAGTTAATTTAAAGGTTGAGATAACTCAAAAATGATTATAATTTGTGGTTTAAATTAATGATTAATTGTTTAATGAAATTAATTTAATTTAGGATAAATTATAATTGGAAATCGTTAATTTATTATAATCAATGACGTAATTAAAGATTGGTTAATTAAGATTGATTAATCATTAATTCGTGTCTTATGTGAAGTTAATATGAGTCATTAAAGATTAATGTAACTAAATAGCTAAATTGTTCATGAAGAAATTGAGATTACTTATTGATTTTTGGTTAAGTACAATTAAGATTGGGGAGTTAATTAAGGGTAGTTGCTTGAATGGAATTGAAGGATAATTAATTCGGGTTGATTAATTAAGATGAATGTTGACGGGATGATTGAATTATTTGATTTGAATTAAGTAATTGACCAGATAAAGAATCTAAGTGATTGGAGGTAGAAATTCAATTAGAATTAATTAAATTAATTTGGAAGCGATAAAATTTACTTATGAATAAGTGATTGGTATTGGACAATTTGAATGAGTTGATTTCTCTGATATGAAATGTTGTGTTTATTATCTGGATAACTTGGGATAGGTTGGTATGAGACTCGGAGAGGCCGGGATCAGGTATTGGGAGATACCCGAAACCACTTTGAATTTTTATAAATTGATTTGAGAAATCAATATGCAGGAATGAAATGATTTACGTGGATTGGATCATTTTATCTAAGTTTGTTACTTAGAAATTTATGTGAAATAAGACTTGTCTATAGCAAATTGTGAATAGAATAAATTGAGATAAGTTACCCGGGTTTTATTTAAGTTGTATGCTTGTGTATTCCTTGTTAGTTGGGTTTACTCACGCTGGTTTCCAGCCTGACCCGGGTGTACCTTGGTGTAATGTTCGGGTCAGACCGAGTATTACAGATTTTCAGGTAGGTACGTTCTGGAGCTCAAAAGGCGAACTGGATGGCAATATCATATAGAGTATATTCACTGTATTTATATTATTGTAAAACTGAGACATGATAATTGTATATATTCAGTGGCTGTATATATATGTGAAACTCTGATGTATATTAAATGTAATCGACTGATATAGTATCCTTTTGTAGACGGTTATTATTTTATTATTATTATATTTTATCCGCTGCGAATGTGAGATTTTGGTGTTCTGTTCTTCTTCTTCCATCTCTTCTTTTTCATAACTATCTAGAATTTTCGGCTTCGAAAATTCCGGGTCGTTACATACACCCACATGTCTTTAAATATTGCGCTCACTATTCGATTTTGTCGGGAGAGGACCTTGTGTCATATAACCCATTCCGAATAGTGATACGACGTTATGGATTGCATTTGAAGGCCGGTATTGAAGACCGGGTATTTGCGAGAATGATAGAATAACCTATCGATTGTCTCTGCACCGAGTAACTACGGTATAGAGATTCCCTAAGTGATGGGAAGTCCAATCGGAATTGTGGATATCCGAATTTGCAAGGGCTTCTTCCTTTATTGGACGAAGTGCCTTCGGTTCTGTTCGAACCCGGAACAGACTTATATGGTCGTGTGTCTGACACTAAACTTTGAGATAGAAAGTCGATTTCTTTCAAATACATATCTATTGGTGGTGGATAATTTATTCCCTTAGCTTAACACCTTTCTCTGAGACGTACGAGCTCAGAGGTTATGTAGTTGAAGGTTATCAGCAATATACTCCCAATTTGGCAGTGTGGCATGTTAAGTGCTGCTGTATGTTGATGATCATTCGTGACCATTTGTGATCAAAGCATGACTTTCGTGTAAAGCATAGCTTTGTGGATGAGACCTCATCGGACCTCACACCTCGAAAATGATCGAAACAGGAAAGATGCGGCAAGGTTATGTGGTTCGCGCCCTTTAGGGTATGTCATTTCCTTCTGGAAAAAGGTGGTATCATGGTATGGAGCCCAGATACTTACCTATGTGGTTGCTTCAGTCTCATTTACTGTGTGGTTGTTGCTTTGTGATGGAGGGCCCTCGGATAAAGGTCCTAAAGGATCGAGAAATGGCATAGTCGTGTAGTAGTTACCTAGTTACAAGGGTAACCCGGCCTTGTGTTGGCAGAGAACTGGTTAAGTTCTCGAGACGTCCCGCTAGAGGCGTACCCATGTGGCATTGGAAGTATCTTAGCCTGAACATTTGTTGGAAATCCAATTCCCAATACGAACCCTATACGGTTTTAGTTGTATAACCTGCCATTTACTTATGGTGGTCACAACTGTTTAGATGGTAGCTATTGTAGGCATAGCTCGGAATGTCTATGCTGGCTAGGATTTATATTATACTTTTGAAATGTTTTCACACTATGCACTAGTAATAATATCAAATAATTTTCCTGTATCAAGCATATTTGACTATCATAAGAAGAAATCTCCTCCAACTCTGCGATTGCATTGTGTGTATGGCGGGAGGTCTTATGGTAGTTTCATTTTCCAAAAGCATACCGGATTTTCTTGTATAAATCTGTTTTATTTGAAAGCAACTGTTTATGTTTACTCATACCAGTCCCATGATTGACCCGGAGTTTATTGTTTCCTTTCTGAACTATGGGTGCCCATCATTTCCACACGGGCATCCTAGTAGCAGGTTTTCCGTATTTTGGCATTAGCTGTATTTTGGTTTGGAGACTATCGGTTTTTGGGAGCTTTACTTTAGAAAAATTTTGGAAGCTTTTGGATCTCATAGTGCTTAGATTTGGAAGTTCATTATCACTCTATTTCCTTGAAGACTTTTGGCATATGATCACTTATTGTTCCATTATGATGATCTATTTGGAGTTGTGATTCATGTATTATGATACTCTGATGTTGTAACGGAAATTATGATGATGTTGTATCTATGATGATATTCATTTTTTTCTGCTATTTTATATTCATCTAATGTTGTTATAAGCTCCATTAGACTGGAGTTCGATGTTTGAATCTTTGACAGCCGAGTACAAGTGAGGTATTTGATGTCAATTTTCAAACATTGGATTTCGTGTCATGACATGTAGTATTAGAGCCAAAGGTTGAGTAAGAACTTTAACTATGGAGTATAACACATTAGATGGCTCATTAGAGATAGGGTGAAGTATACCCTAGAATGAGTATAACCGAGACCAAAACCTCAAATTTTCTTAGTCTATTTCCTTTAACTGCTGATATTCCTTAAGATATCTCGTCCGAATATCTAAATCAATTTTCTTACTAATTACAGATGGTAAGGATGAGCGGACGAAGAGGAAGAGCTGGGGGCGAGGAAATGCCACAGCACCTAGCCAAGTTCACCCTACATCAGAACAGCTTTACCTACTCAGCATCAGCCGAATCTGGCTGATTTATATAAGAGTTTCTCAAGGCTTGGTGGTAGGCCGTTCACCGGCAAGGAGTCGATTGTTGAGGCCCAAGCATGGATTAGATCTTGTGAAAGAATCTTTAAAGGGCTAAAGATGCAAGATGATCAAATGTGTCTCATAGCTTCTTGGCAACTTCAAGATGAACCCTTAGCATGGTGGGAGACAGTCACTATTGATGAGCCTGAAGACGAGTTTATTTGGGGAAGATTCAAAGAAGTATTTGAGAAGCGCTATATGCCATCCGCTGGGATTTCTCGAATGTACCGGGAATTCATGGACTTGAAGCAGGGGAGTTTGTCATTCGAGGAGTATCTAAGAAAATTCAATGAATTGTCTCGCTTTAGTCCAGAATTGGTGAACACACCTTTGAAGAAGAATGAAAGGTTCATTCGTGGGATGAATAAGAAGTTCCACGAAAGGATGACTGGCCACGTCAAAGAATCCTTCTCAGATTTGGTTGATATGGGATACCAATATGCTACACTTGATATGCAAGAAGCCCCGGTGGAGAAAGGAAATTCGAGCAATCAAAATTGAAAGAAGAGGAAATTTGGTGGCTAGAAACCATGACACGGTAAGGAGAAAAAGATGAGCAATCAGGGGAGCACTGTAGAGAATATCACTTGCTATAATTGCTTAGAGAAGGGCCATTATTCTAGCAGATGTACGAAGCCTAAGAGACAAGTCAATCAATCCGTTCAAGCAAAGCCCAATAAATGTTATTATTGTCAGAAATTGGGACATGAAGTTAAAGACTGCCCAGTTATGAAGCAAGCTCAGACAGCCAAGGTGTACACAGTCAAAGACAAACCCGCATCTTCCAAAGCAGAAAAGGGGAAGGGAGTTCTGGAAGGTAATATCACTATTTATGACAGCATTGTTAGAGTTCTTTTTGACAGGGGTGCTACACACAGTTTTATCTATCAGCGAGCTATTAATGAATTGAATCTTGAACCTGATTTTGTTGATGAGCCTATATGCGTAAAGAATCAAGTTGGAGGTCCCGCGAATATCTGTCTTCGATGTAGAGATGTTCCTATCTCATATTCTAGCTACCAATTTCATATTGGTCTCTTTGTTCTTGATTTTAACGAGTTTGAAGTCTTACTCGGAATGGATTAGCTAGCAATATATGAAGCCAAATTGGATTGCATTAATCGATTGATTTCAATCAAAACTGAATTTGAAGATTTCATCGAGATTTCTTGTGAGGACCCTAGTCCTAAAAGAGAAGGGTTGATGTATAATTTGGGTTATCCTGAACCCAGTCTGCAGTTCGATGTTTGAATCTTTGACAGTCAAGTACAAGTGAGGTATTTGATGTCAATTTTCGAACATTGGATTTTGGGTCGTGACAGTGGTTCTCCAACAGTTAAAGCCATGTTATATCCTAAAAATAAAACGATATCATGTTAGCATGATATGATACATAATTGTGGTAACATTCTGACAAACATTTCATATGCAAGATAGTGAAAAAGGAAAAAGAGTAAATTATACTAGTATGCAGTGTAAAAAGGAAAATGCAGAGGAAGAAGTGAAGACAAAGCAAGAAAGGATGATTATGTATATGATGGCTATAACATTTTGACAAAAAATCCATATGCAGGACAATGAAGAGCAAAAAAATGTAAATTGGATAAATTCAAATCAGTATACAATATGTAAAGAAAAATGTAGAAGAAGGAAGGAGAAAGCATGAAAGGGAAAAAAAATACGCACAGTTTATTTAATAAATGATTGCGTGCGAAATAATAAATAAAATGGAGAAGGTATAAATAGGGGAAGACAAAGTGGGTTGTGAAAAATGTGTTGAAACGCGATGTGTGAAAGTAGTGGGAATCTAAGTTGTTTGAGGACACGTGGGATAAGGAGAAAGTGGGTTAGTAGACGAAATAGTAAGTTGTTTAACAGTGTTAAGTTCAAAAGATATAGTCCATTTTAGACCACTTGATATCATTATGATATTATATCAGAACCGTTCTGTTGTTTGTCTTCCGTTAACCTATTCCACTAAGTCTGATCTATTTTGTTATATAGATTAACAATTGAATGAGATATCCGCTAAATCATTTTTTTGATATATTAAATCATGTTTAGTTGATTCCACATATTTCACTTTTTACAAGTCCACCCCTTATGTAGTACATGCAGCGTTTCAAATTTGCATGCTTCATTTTGTAGTACATGTATCACTTTTGTCAATTTATGGCACGGTTTACTTTGCTTTTTTGGTTTATTTTTTTACATGTACAGTGTTATTCTTTAATCACATAGACATCGACTGTAAATGCTTAGAAGCTACAGATGGAGCGTTATGTGGAATTACACTAGTAAGCCCAAAGCCTTGGATACTAGTCTATATGCTGAATTTGTGGAATTCGAGGTTGGCTATTGTTCTTAAGTTTTCGGTTCATTAATGACCATTGGGTCATTCCTGTATAAATTTTCTTACCTACAAAAATGGGCATGTGTTAGGACTTTTGTACAACCTTTAGATCTATGAGACAAATGAAATAATGAACCAGAATTGTGAATGCCGATTTAGTACTTTGATGCAGTTGATTTATTATAATACCTATATGTTATATATACAAGTTTTGTTTCTTTGGCCTTTGTTAAAGGGTTCCTTGCTTATTCTCTCATTGATGTATTTTCCACAAACTCGTATGTTTTGTTATCTACCTTTGTTTATTCATACGAATGGATAATGATAGCCTGTTAAAAGTTCAATTTAGCATTGTCATTGTAATTTGGCATTATCATAGTTCAATTTCGCATTAGGTGTGTGGTTTCATAGAACTTTAATATTTTTTTCATTATTTGAGTTATCTCACGCTGGTATTTCCAAACTGATTCGAGTGTTATTTTACTATAATGCTTGAGTCAGACCAATTATTTTTTCTAGGTTGACTTTCGTGTTATAGAGAACTTAAAGAGGTGTTGTAGGATCACCTATCGTATTGTTTTATTTTTCATCGTATTATATAATATCCATATCAACAATTGTAAGGTTAGGATTTTATAACTATTCAACTGATAAGGTTTGTTTTTAACTCTGATGTACTATGTATTTAGAGTGGCGGCTTTTATTGTCCTCACTATATTATGTGTTGTCAATTTCACTATGAGATTCATTTTTTTTGTTCTATGTTCTTTTCTTTTTATTTACCCTAATAATCTGCCCTTTTGTCGATTGGATGCTCGACAATTGAACAAAGTGGTGATATTCGATGTCAACTTTCGATGATCAAAAAGGCAGGTCGTAACATCATGTATGTAAATAACATCACACAAAAGCAACCATGTGCATGTACAATCAAAAAGTATACCCTGCACTTATCATTCAGTTATGAACCATGTCATATATGATGTAACGACCTGAGTTTTGAGTCAAATTTAATTTGATAATTAATATAAAATTTTGTACTAAATTATGAATTAATTTGAATTTTTCCAAATTAAATAAAACATTTGTCTATTTATTCATATGTATATACGTATATAAATTGAATATAAATAGAATTTTGGTTTGAAATTCAAGATAAATATCTTATTGATAAATTGGATTTAAAGGAAACATTATATTTGAAACTAAAATATAATATTTGGTTGTTTATTAATGTATGTTTAGAATTAAAATCATTTTCAAGAATGAACAAACGGTTTAAAAGTATATACATATTCATTTCTTTTAAAATAAAATAAGATTCATAAAAGGTTTAATGTTATTTATTTTGAAATTTCACTTGTATTAAAAGGTTTGTATATTTAAAGAACATCATTAATAAAAAAATTTGAAACTTATTTTAATAAATGTTAATATGAATTTAAAAACATATAAATAAATATAGTTTGTATATATAAAAATATAAAAATAAAAACATAATACATATGCAAATATTTTTTAAAAAGCTATTTAAATAATTAAATTCAAATATATACATATTATATATTTATTTATTAATGTTTAATTAAAAATCATATTCTTTACAGTTATAATTATATATGTAAAAGGAAATAGATTTATTTAAATTGAAAATATGATATAAAAAATTTATTTATAATATAATACATATGTTAAGTTATAAAACATAAGAGATAAATTAATTCACAAATTATAAAATGAAAAGGTTTAAAACACAACTTATAATTTGAATTAAATAAGGACTTAAACATAAAATTGCTTGTATTTACAAGTGTAGAAAAATTAATATTATATATTCACAAGTGTAACATGAATTTACAAGTGTAAATAAATTATCATGTAAACTTACATATGGCATTATTTTCTTTTAATTTTTTTTATGAAATAGATAAAATAGAAATTAAAGTTATATATATCATAAACTTATCCTTCTCTCATTTGGTTCAAAACTAAAGAAAAGCAAATGCAAAAACCTGAAAATAAACTCAAAATAAAATCAAACTCAAAACAAAAAAAATCAAATATCACATTCAAAATCAAACCCGAAACAAAGCATTCCAGGAACAAAATTAAAACCTGTTTCAAGCTAAGCTAAGCAAATTCAAGGATCAAGCAAGTTTCAAGATCATTTCAACAAATGAAAGTACAGATCAGATCAAACTCAGGAAATCTCAAATTACAAACCTGAGACAAATTCCAACTGAGAAAGCTAACGAGGGAAAGATGAAGCAAGATAACAAAACAAAATCAAAGCTTCCAGATATTCAAATTAAAATTACATTTCCAGGCTCAAGTTTTACCTGTGCTTCAATTCCAAGTCCTCTGTCTTTCATTACCAGGTGAGCAAACACACTTATATTTTGATGTTGTGTTGTATACTTGATGTATGATATAAGAATTGCTTGTTTTGTTGCCTGCATGCTGGTATATAGATGTACATATGTATGTGCGTGCAGGCAAAAACATGCCTCTGTTTATACATGACAGGTTTGATAAATCTGTTCAAAAATTCATACCACCCAAGGCTTTAATCTTTATATAAAATTTGTTTGTACTAATAAAATTCAAATTTTAAAAATAGTCTCAAGCATTTATATTAAGAAATTTTTTTTAAAATAAGAAATCACACTGAAAATCATATATATGTAAAAATTTGATCGTCATAAATTCATGTTTGAAGTTCACAACTATATTCGAATTAGCAAATGATGAATTTAGATAAAGGTTTCAAAAATTTTAGGTAAGTAAATCATGTGAATTCTCAGGTTGAACATAAAATACATTTTTGTCGAACTCCGGCGATCGATATAAAGTTGACTTTCGAGCTTGATGTCAGAGGAAGTTCAAGTGATGGAGTTTACAAGAAAAATGATCGTTGACTTTTTTAAATGATCGTGGAGTTTGATCAATGAGGTTGTAGGATTTAAGGGCATACTTTTTGTCAGCATCGTTCTCGAATTAATTTCATTGTCAATGGTGGGTCGGGGTGGATCGGACCCAGGGAAGCAGAGCTCGGGGTTCTAGCGAAGGTGAGTGTTCATCGGCATTGACTCTGGCGGACTAGATCTATGGAGCGAGGGGGAATTTCATTGGTTCGGGGAGGAATCAATTATCTCGATCTCGATTTTCAGATGGATTCGTAAAAATTGGTGGATGGGTGAGTCAGGGTGATAATCGGTGATGTATTGGCAACGACGAGGTCGATCGGAGTAGTTCCGATCATCGGTGCATGTGCACGTGAGTGTTCGTGTATCTGGTAAGTTTGGGGATTGGAGAAGAAAGTGTAGCCTCGAGTTTTCTCTCGTGAAAATGGGGTGGCGGCTCGGGTTTGTGACCGAGTCATTCACATGATAACAGTGTTTATTTTTATTCTAAATCATAACAAATTCAAGTTTTAAAACTAAAACAAAATCAAAGAAAAAAAATTCGAGGATTTTAGTGTTTGGCTCGAGTGTTTTAGCTTTGGGCCTAGGTACTTATAATGATAATTTTTAAAATTTAAATGAATCAAGTTTTTTTAAGGTTTACGTAAATAAATAAGTTTTCAAAAGATTATAAATTAGATCTTCCAAAATAAGATTATTAATAAAGTTATATATAAGTTTCCAAAGACTAAATTTTAAAGATAATTTTTTTTAAATTGTTTTGGTTATAAAATTTTATACTAGGTTAATTCTGTAATTAGTTCCTAAAAGTTTTTCAAACAAAGTTAAATTATGTAACTAAGTAATAGTTAATTACTTAATGAATAATTTATCAATATGATGGATCATTAATGAAAGTAATTAAAGAATAATTACTTAATATAGTTAATTAAGGATAAATCACCTAATGAAATTTCAATTAAGTATAATTACTTAATTATTAAAGTACAATTACTTAGAGTAAGTAATCAAGAATAATTACTTAAATAAAGGATTATTACTTAATGTAATTAATTAAAGTAATTGATTAAAGGATAATTAATTAATAATTAAGGTTAATTACTTGGTAATAAAAGTTTAATTAATTAGTATAATAATCAATGTGATAAATAAATGGATAATTTGTTAATGTGATTAATTAAAAGATAATTAATCAATAAGGTTAATTAATTATTTGAGGATACCTAATTTATGTAAGTAATTAAGGGATAATTAATTACTTAAATATAATTACATAATTAAAAGTAATTAATTAATGATTAAAGTTGATTAATCAAGTTATTAAAGGATAATTGCTCAATGTAATTAATTTATGATTTATTAATATAAGTGATTAGGGATGATCACTTTTTGTAATTAATTAAGGATAATTAATTAAATGGTAATTAATTAAGGGTTAATTAATTACCGTAATTAATTAAGGATAATTATTTAAAGGATAATTAAATAATTAAAGGTTAATTATTTAATGATTAAATGTTGATTTATTTATCAATTAAGGTTAATTAATTAATAATTAAAGGTTGATTAATTTATTATTAAAGGTTAATTAATAAATAATTAAAGGATAATCAATTAAAATGGTTTGTAATCAGTTAATGTTAATTAACCAGGATTAGTAATTTATTCATAAGTAATTAATCTGATTTAAATTTATTAAATGATTAATTGATTTTACTTATGGATGTTTGAATTGTATTGAATGCTTTGAATTGTTTGATATCTCTGATATGTGATGTTCTATGACTTGATTGAGCTATGAACTGTGATTTATTTATCTGTGATGAATTTAAATATTTCTTTATCTGTGAATGAAAGATAAGTGTTATAAGATTATACCGCTTATCAATATTGTTTGCTTGAATTGATGATGATTGTGATATTGTATTATTGTGTGTAAAACCCTTGAACCACACCACACACACACAAATATGGATTTCACGGAACATCGGTTAAGTCACAGATATTTTGAATGTAATATTATTTTATTCAAAATGGTTTTAAAGGTTGAGTTTTAAATCCAAAATGTTTTGGAAATAAAATTGGGTTGAGTATAAAAAGCTTTTGAAAAGGAAGTTCTTAATTTGAAATTTAGTTTAAATGTAATATGTCTTGTTTAAGTTTTGAAATTATTTTGGAAATTATGATTTGAAAGTGGTGATACAAGTCATAATATGTATATATGGATTTTAAACCATTTTTGAAGTAATTAAAAAGTATTATTTTGGGAATTTAAATTTAACCCAAGTTCATATTTTGAAAGGCTTTAATTTGAGCAAATGAAAACGGATTTTCCCAAAACGAAAACTCTTTGTTTTCAAATGATAATGGCTTTGATATGACGAAGGAAATCCAATTTTTGTTGAAAGGATTTCAAATTTGAAATAGTTTTGAAAGCTATGAATGAATCTTTGTGAAATATTTGGTGAACTTTGTTTTCAAACAAAAGAGGACCCCAAAGATAGATCTTTTGTTTAAATATTATGAATGAATCTTTGTGAAAGATTTGATGAACCTTGTTTTTGAATTAAGAGGACCTTAAAGGTGTATCTTTTTGTTTAAAAGATTAAAAGTGGAAAATAGTTTTAAACCATTTGAAGAAAGGTTTTGGGTAATAAGCTGTGACTTAACTAAGATCCCAATATATCCATATGGTTTTAAAATTACGCGCTCATTATTCGGTTTAGCCGGTGGAGGACTTTATGTCATAAAATCCATTTCGAATAATGATACGGCGAAATGGATAACATTTGAAGACCGACGGTAAAGATAGGGTATTTTCGAGAACGAAAAGATTACCTGTCGAATGTCTCTGCACTATGTCGCGCCGGTATAGAGATCTCCATATGTGATGGGGAGTCCAGTCGGGATTGTGAATACCCGGATTGCAAGGGCTTCTTTTGAAGTGCCTTCGGTTCTGTTCGAAGCCGAAACAGACTTGTATGGAATTATGTCTGACGTTACACTTTGAGATGTAAGCTGGTTTCCATCAATACATTTCTGTTTGGTGGCGGAGAATTTAGTTTCTTTGCTTAAGGCCCTTCTGTGAGACGTACGAGCTCAGAGGTTATATAGTTGATGGTTACTAGTGATACATTCCCAATTTGGTAATGTGGCATGCTAAGTGCTGCTGATCGTTTGTTGATCAAAGCAAGGCTTTTATGAAAAGCGTAGCTTTATGGACGAGACATCGTCGAATCTTACACACCGAAAATGGTCGAAACAGGAAGAATGCGACACGGTTATGAAGGTCGCGCCCTTAAGGGTATGTCCATTTCCTTTTGGATTAAAGTGGTATCATGGTATGGAGCCTAGATACAATACTTATGTGGTTACTAAAATTTTTTGCTTTGTGGTTGTTGGTGTTGAGAGCTCTCGGATAAAGGTCGGTGCGACTGAGGGATGACATTACTCGTGACGGTTAGCTACCTAGTTACAGAGGTAACCTGGTCTTGTGTTGGCAGAGAGCTGGTTAAGTTCTCGAGGCGTCCCACCAGAGGCGTGCCTATGTGGCATAGGATGTTCCTCAGCCTGACTATTTGTTGGAAATCCAAAGAAATAATACGCGCCCTATACGGTTTTAGTTGTATAACCTTCCATGGAATGTGGCGGTAACCTGCTATTGAACATGGTAGCTATAGTAGGCATACTACGAAATGTGTATGCTGGCTAAGATTAATATTATACTTTCAAAATGTTTTCTGCACTATGCACTAATAATAATGTCCAAACTATTTTGCGCATCAAGCATGTTTGACTATCATAAGGAGAAATCTCCTCCAATTGTGTGTTCGCATTGTGTGTGTGGCGGGAGGCCTTCCGGTAGTTTCATTTTCCAAAAAGCATTGCAGAATTCTTTTTAAATTCTTTTTTGTTTGTTTTCTTTGTTCAAATAAACTATTTTTGTTTGCTCACACCAGTCCCACGACTAACCTGGAGTTTATCGTTCCCCTTCTAAACTCTGGGTTCCCATAATTTTCCAGACGGGCAACCTAGAGTCAGATTTTTAGATAATTAGCTAGTTGATGTAGACTCGGTAGCCTTCAGTCTTTGGCATATTGTTTGGCAATTGCATTTGGATCGAGTTTGCTTCACTTCAGAATTGATGGTGGTTCAAGTTCTTGGATTGGAGTCTTTGAAGTTTTGGCATTAAAGTTATCTTCCCGCAGTTGATGTTATCTCTTCTGCTATTGCTATTATTCTTCCCTGTTACCTTGCATCTCTGATATTGATAGTCATTTGTATCCATTTTTTGTATTAAATATTGTATATCAATAAAATCATTCATTTCTTTTTCCGCGGTGTTGGTGTACGTAATGTATTATAAGCTCCGATGAACCAGATTCGACGTTTGAATCTGCGGCATTTGAATACGAATGATGTATTTGGGTGTCGATTTTCGAAGGTCGAATCAGGGTCATTAAAATTGGTATCAGAGCTGAAGGATGAGTAAGAACTTTAACTCAAGAGTATAACACATTAGGTGAATCATTAGAGATATGGTTATATATGCCCTAGAATGAGTATATCCCTAAGATATCTTATCTGTATGCCTAAGTAAATTCTCTTACTATTCACTGATAGTAAGTACGAGTGCAAGAAGAGGACGAGGTAGGGGACAGGGGAGTACCACTATAAATGGTCGATACCCTACAACAACAAAGAAAAAACCTTTTTCTATCAATCTCTTTTGAGCATCATCCGATATCAATTCTTGGATGGCTTCGTGGCAGCTACAAGAAGAAGTTTTGGTATGATGGTGGCCCTGCAAATCTTTATAGAAAAGTCCCTATTTCATATTCTTTTCACCAGTTTTCTATCAGCTTTTCGATTTTTAACATTAATAAATTTGAAATTTTATTTGAGTTAAATTGGTAAACAAAATATGAAGTTAAATTGAATTGTATCCGTTTGTCTGTTCTTTGGGGTTTCAATACTACGGACGGTTAGTTATCCCTTTAAATTGACCAATGCCTCGCATATTTCGTAGACCGGATGACCCGAGTCTTTTGTAAATTATTGAATGAGTTCGTTCTCATATTTATTGATGATATTCTGATTTGGTAAGCCAAATACAGAATAAATATTCAGCTTAGTCAGGAAAGCTATATCTTAGTATGTTTATTTGTTCTTTGGTTGTCCACTTGTCTAGCAAATTTTGGGGATGAAATTTTCTTAAGGGGGGAATATGTAACGATCCCGGTTTTGAGTCAAATTTAATTAGATAATTAATATAAAATTTTGGATTAAATTGTGAATTAATTTGAATTTTTCCAAATTAAATAAAACATTTACTTGTTTATTCATATATATATACGTATACGTATATGTATATGTACATAAATTGAATATCAATAGAATTTTTGTTTGAAATTCAAGATAACTATCTTATTGATAAATTGGATTTAAAGGAAACTTTATATTTGAAACTAAAATATAAAATATGATTGTTAATTAATGTATGATTAGAATTAAAATCATTTCAAGAATGAATAAAAGCTTTAAAAGTGTGTATATATATGTGCGTGTGTATATTCATATCTTTTAAAATTAAATAAGACTTATAAAAGGTTTAATGTTATTTCTTTTGTAATTTCGCTTGTATTAAAAAGTTTGTATATTTAAAGAACATCATTAATAAAAAAATTGAAACTAATATAAAATTAAAAATATAAAAACATAAGAATATATATATATATATATATATATATATATATATGATTTTGACAAATATTAATATGAATTTAAAAACATATAAATAAATATATTTTGTATATATGAAAATATGAAAGCAAAAATATAATGAATATGTAAATATTTTCTAAAAAGCTATTTAAAGAATTAAATTCAAATATATACATATTATATATTTATTTATTAATGTTTAATTAAAAATCATATTCTTTACAGTTATAAATATATGTAAAAGGAAATAGATTTATTTAAATTGAAAATATGATATAAAAAATTTATTTATAATATAATACATATGTTAAGTTATAAAACATAAGAGATAAATTAATTCACAGATTATAAAATGAAAAGGTTTAAAACACAATTTATAAATTAATTTAAATAAGGACTTAAACATAAATTGCTTGTATTTACAAGTGTAGAAAAATTAATATTATATATTCACAAGTATAACATGAATTTACAAGTGTAAATAAATTATCATGCAAACTTACATATGGCATTATTTTCTTTTAATTTTTTTTATGAAATAGATAAAATAGAAATTAAAGTTATATATATCATAAACTTCTTCTTCTCTCATTTGGTTCAATAGTAAAGAAAAGCGAATGCAAAAACCTGAAAATAAACTCAAAATAAAATCAAACTCAAAACCAAAACCAAAAAAAATCAAAGATCAGATTCAAAATCAAACTTGAAACAAAGCATTCCAGTTCAAGAACAAAATGAAACTTGAAACAAAGCATTCCAGTTCATTACCGGGTGAGCAAACACACTTATGTTTTGCTATTGTGTTTGATACTTGATGTATGATATAAGAATTGCTTGATTTGTTGCGTACATGCTGGTATATAGATGTAAATATGTGTGTGCATGCCGGCAAAAACATGCCCTTGTTTATACATGATAGGTTTGATAAACCTGTTCAAAAATTCATACCACCTAAAAGGAATCAATATTAGGCTTTAATCTCTAAATAAAAATTTTTTTACTCGTCAAACTAAAATTTTACAAATAGTCTCAAGAATTTATATTAAGCAATTATTTTTAAAATAAGAAATCACAGTGAAAATCATATATACGTCAAAATTTGATCATCATAAATTCGTGTTTGAAGTTCATAACCATATTCGAATTAGCAGATGATGAATTTAAATGAAGGTTTCAAAAATTTTAGGTAAATAAATCATGTGATTTCTCGGGTTGAACATAAAATACATTTTTGTCAAACTTCGGCGATCGATATAAAGTTGACTTTCGAGCTTGATGTCAGAGGAAGTTCAGGTGATGGAGTTTACAAGAAAAATGATCGTTGATTTTTTTAAATGATCATGGAGGTTGATCGATGAGCTTGTAGGGTTTAAGGGCATATTTTTTGTCAGCGTCGTTCTCGAATTAATTTCATTGTCAATGGTGGATCGGGGTGGATCGGACCCAGGGGAAACGGTGCTCGGGGTTCTAGCGAAGGTGTTCATCGGCGTTGACTCTGGTGGACTAGATCGACGGGGTGAGGCGAATTTTATCGGAAGGGTTGGGTTCCAGGAGGAATCAATTAGATCGATCTTGATTTTTTAGATGGATTCGTAAAACTGGGTGGTCGGGTGAGTCAGGTTTATCATCGGTGATGTATTGGCAACGACGAGGCCGATCGGAGTAGTTCCGATCATCAGTGCATGTGCATGCGAGTGTTCGTGTTGAAAGAAGCTATGCCATAGGATCGTATAATATGGAATAGTGGATGGTATAGGTAAATAACAATAAGAAATAAGTAAAGTAGACACCAGGATTTTATACTGGTTCGGACCTCTAGTCCTACGTCCAGTCCCTAAGCTTCACTTAGGAATTCTACTAACTAAAACCATCTCTTAACCCGGAGGAATAGGTTTACAACTTACCCGAACAATCGAACGGGATTTCTTGCCTTAAATACCAAAGAGGACTTCAACTCAATTACTAAAAAAAATTATTCGACTTGTTGTGTTCTTGTCAACACTAATGAGTCCAACGTAGTACAATATTCCTATAATCTTATCCTCGAGAGTATGCAATGTGTTTGTGAAGATTTAGGAAATGTGAATTCCTATGAATCAAAAGAATGTTATAAACAAAGTGGAGATTCAAGCAATAGATTGGTGATTGCTTTGAAAACTTTTAGAGAATATAAAATATGTTCAAGAAAGTAGTGAGATTAAAGCGTAAGAAAATTGGTAAATTGAAGATGTTAGAACCATGTATATATAGATGTAGAAGAGATGCATTTGTTGGCTAGAGATGCAGATAAGAGATGCTTCCATTTCCATTGGAGAATGGTTGCAACTCTTGGGAGGAAGGTGTCCATTCAGAGAAAATTCGCAGGTTTAAATTCAGTCGACTGAGCAGGGATTTTAGTCGACTGGAAATGTAAAGAAATTTATTTCAGGAATAGATTCAGTCGACTGAGCAGGTTGTTTCAGTCGACTGGAACTGTGCATGTTTGTATATGTGTAATAGGTTCAGTCGACTGGGCTTACCTGTTCAGTCGACTGAACTATTGGTTTTTGCACAGTGAATGTTTATCTAGAAAATGAAGTTTATAAAACGTGTTCTAGTGTTTGTGCAAGCCTCTTGAGGATAGATTTTAATAATAAATCTAAACTAAGACCTATATTTAAATTATACTCATGCTATCCTTGTTCTTCATCGTTCTTCCTTTAGCTTTGCACATATCTCTTCCTTTTTGTTGAAGCACAATGTCATTGATCAAAATATAGCATATCAACATTCTCCCCCTTTTTGATTGATGACAATACTGAAACGTGTAGAGATGTAATTATTTCCTCCCCCTGAATATATGCACTGTCTTTCCTACAAAACAAGGTTGGTAACATAGATTTCTCCCCCTTTGTCATCGACAAAAAGGAAGCAATAATTGCATAAGTATATTATAAAAACAATCACTAATATGCATAACTATAGTTTCAAAAACTTAGAATGTAGCATAAATAAATGAAACATAGAAGGCTATTTATACAAGCCTTTTGAATTGTCTCCGAAGGTAACCGAGCCACCATCAAAGTATGTGATGTTTGTAAGCATATCTTTGTCGCTGGTCATGTGTTTTGAGAAACCACAGTCTAGTATCCATTTCTTCTTTTTAAGTGAGACCTGAAAATAAATATGAAATCGTTAGTACCCACTTTTTAATAGGGTCCTAAAAGTTAGAGCTTAGGAAACCAAACCCAATTCGGTTCAGTATCCTTTTTA
Source organism: Allium cepa (assembly GCA_030765085.1). Lineage (NCBI taxonomy): Eukaryota > Viridiplantae > Streptophyta > Magnoliopsida > Asparagales > Amaryllidaceae > Allium > Allium cepa. The sequence goes on along the minus strand of CM060937.1, from coordinate 568,768,044 downwards.
TAAATATAGTTTTTATTATTATGAACACTATCCATAAAAGTTTTAATATATTTATTCTTAATTAAAATATTGTTAGCTTTTGGAACCTAAATTTTGACTATCTTGGTTTCTACTTTTGTTTTAATAGGTTCTCTTAATAACATTTGTTGTTTTGAATCAATATTCCTCCTAAAATTTGTATTTTTCTTTTTAGGAATTTTTGACTCCTTTTTATGTCCTAATCCATGTGTATTTAAAGAGAATTGAGAATTTTCTAAAATCTTAGAAAAAATTTCTCTTCCTTTGTTAAAGTTAGAAACATTTTTAGTGACGTTATCTAATCAAGCTTGAAGACTATTATTTTCTAACTCAACTTGTCTAATCTTAGTTTTTAACTCATGATTTTCAGAAACAATGATATTCAATTTCTTGACTTAAAAGTGATAATTGAGTTTCTGAATTTGAATGAGATTCTTGAACTTTTTCAAGTTCTTCTTCTAGAATTTTCTTTTCATCTTTTAACATATCCCTTTCAAATTCAGCTTTGTTTTGATTTTCAGGAGTTTCCTTGAGTTTCTTTTTAAGAGTTTTTATTGTGCTCAAAAGTTCAGTGTTTATTCAATTAAATCATTGAAAGTTAAATTACTAACCTCGGATTCTTGAGCCATAAAGCATACATTCGCCTGTTCATTATCGCTATCATTTTCACTTTCAGATGAAGAAGAATCTGAATCGTCCCATGTTACAGAGAATGCCTTCTTTTTGAATTTCTCTCTCTTGTTTTTATTATTGAGAGCTTTCTGATTCTCCTTCTTTTGCTCTGGATAATCCTTGTGCATGTGACCTTTCTTGTGACAGTTGAAACATTCTATATTCGAGGATGTAGGTTTGTTCAATAAATTCTTATTGAATCCGTTTTTATTTCCTTTTCTATATCTTAAGAATTTCTTGAAATTTTTGGTCATAAATGCTAAATCATCATCTTCAGACTCTGATTCTTCCTTTCCCGCATGAAAAGCTACATTCTTTCTTTCTTGAGCTTGATCTTTCTTAGCTTGCATATTTACTTCATACGACATAAGATTTCCAATTAATTCCTCTGGTTTCATTGTAGATAGATCATTTGCTTCCTCGATTGCTAGTACTTTTCTCTCCCATTCATCAGTGAGTGAATTTAGAACTTTAGACACAATGTCAAAGTCCGTGTATTTTTCTCCTAGTCATATTAAGGCATGATGAATGTCTTGAAATCTTGAGTACATGTCATTGATGGATTCATTTTGTCGCATTCTAAAGTTTTGGAATTGGTTCTTTAACATGGATATCTTTGTTTGTTTGACCTTGTTTGTGCCTTCATGTATGACTCTAAGTGTTTCCCATATCTGGTACGCAGTAGTACATATGCTAACACGGTTGGATTCATTTCTATCCAGGGCGCAAAATAGCATATTCATACTTTGGCATTTGCACTAGCTTCATTCTTCTGAGTTTGTGTCCATATAGGATAATCGGTCGTGGGTACAACAAACTTTATTTGAGTGGCATTACAGGCTTCGAAACTTGTTGCCTGCATATAAATCCTCATCCTTGTAGCACAATAGTTATAGTTTAGTCCATTGAATAGGGGGGTCTTTGGGTAGATTGTCCTTCCGCAAATGTAGAACTATAGGTAGATGTTGTGCTTGTACTTGCGTTATTTTCCATATTATCAATATGTCTAATAACGGTGTTATGGTTATAGGACGACCTTGCTCCGATACCAATTGAAAGAAGCTATGTGGTAGGATCGTGTAATATGGAATAGTGGATGGTATAGGTAAATAACAATAAGCAATAAGTAAAGTAGACACCAGGATTTTATACTGGTTCGGACCTCTAGTCCTACGTCTAGTCCCTAAGCTTCATTTAGGAATTCTACTAACTAAAACCTTCTCTTAACCCGAAGGAATAGGTTTACAACTTACCCGAACAACCGAATGAGATTTCTTGCCTCAACTACCGAAAAGGACTTCAACTCAATTACTAAAAACAATTATTCGACTTGTTGTGTTCTTGTCAACACTAATGAGTCCAATGTAGTACAATATTCTTATAATCTTATCCTCGAGAGTATGCAATGTGTTTGTGAAGATTTAGGAAATGTGAATTGCTATGAATCAAAAGAATGTTATAAACAAAGCAGAGATTCAAGCAATAGATTGGTGATTGCTTTGAAAACTTTTAGAGAATATAAAATATGTTCAAGAAAGTAGTGAGATTAAATCATAAGAAAATTGGTAAATTGAAGATGTTAGAACCATGTATATATAGGTGTAGAAGAGATGCATTTGTTGGCTAGAGATGCAGACAAGAGATGCATCCATTTCCATTGGAGAATGGTTGCAAGTCTTGGGAGGAAGAAGGTTTCCATTCAGAGAAAATTCGCAGGATTAAATTCAGTCGACTGAGCAGGGATTTCAGTCGACTGGAAATGTAAAGAATTTTTTTTTAGGAATAGATTCAGTCGACTGAGCAGGTTGTTTCAGTCGACTGGAACTGTGCATGTTTGTATATGTGTAACAGGTTCAGTCGACTAGGCTTACCTGTTCAGTCGACTGAACTATCGGTTTTTGCACAGTGAATGTTTATCTAGAAAATGAAGTTTATAAAACGTGTTCTAGTGTTTGTGCAAACCTCTTGAGGATAGATTTTAATAATAAATCTAAACTAAGACCTATACTTAAATTATACTCATGCTGTCCTCGGTCTTCATCGTTCTTCCTTTAGCTTTGCACATATCTCTTCCTTTTTGTTGAAGCACATTGCCATTGATCAAAATATAGCGTATCAACACGTGAATCTGGGATGTCTGGGGATCGGAGAAGGAAGTGTAGCCTCGTGTTTGCTCTCGTGAAAATGGGGTAGTAGCTCGGGTTTGTGACCGAGTCGTTCACCAGATAACAGTTTTTATTTTTATGCTAAATCATAACAGATTCAAGTTTTAAAACTAAAACAAATTCAAATAACTTTTTTTAGGGATTTTAGTGTTTGGCTCGAGTGTTTTAGCTTTGGGCCTAGGTATTTGTAATGATAATTTTTAAAATTTAAATGAATCAAGTTTTTTTAAGGTTTGTGTAGAAAAATAAGTTTTCAACAAATTATAAATTAGATCTTCCAAAATAAGATTATTAAACAAGTTTTATACAAGTTTCCCAAGACTAAATTTTAAATATAAATTGTTTTTAAATTGTTTTGGTTATAAAATTTTATGCTAGGTTAATTCTATAATTAGATCCTAAATGTTTTTCAAACAAAATTTAATAATGTAACTAATTAATAGTTAATTACTTGATGAATAATTTATCAATATGATGGATCATTAATAAAAGTAATTAAAGAATAATTACTTAATATAGTTAATTAGGGATAAATCACCTAATGAAATTTAAATTAAGTATATTACTTAATTATTAAAGTACAATTACATAAAGTAAGTAATCAAGAATAATTACTTAATTAAAGGATTATAACTTAGTGTAATTAATTAAAGTAATTAACTAAATGATAATTAATTAATTAATAATTAAGGTTAATTACTTTGTAATAAAAGGTTAATTAATTAGTGTAATAAATCAATGATAAATAAATGGATAATTTATTAATGTGATTAATTAAAAGATAATTAATCAATAAGGTTAATTAATTATTCGAGGATAACTAATTTATGTAATAATTAAGGGATAATTAATTACTTAAATATAATTACTTAATTAAAAGTAATTAATTAATGATTAAAGTTGATTAATCAAGTGACTAAAGGATAATTACTCAATGTAATTAATTTATGATTTATTAGTATAAGTGATTAAGGATAATCACTTATTGTAATTAATTAAGGATAATTAATTAAATTGTAATTAATTAAGGATTAATTAATTATTGTAATTAATTAGAGACAATTAATTTAAAGGATAATTAAATAATTAAAGGTTAATTATTTAATGATTAAAGGTTGATTTATTTATTAATTAAGGTTAATTAATTAATAATAAAGGTTGATTAATTTATTATTAAAGGTTAATTAATAAATAATTAAAGAATAATTAATTAAAATGGTTTGTAGTTAATTAATGTTAATTAACCAGGATTAGTAATTTATTCATAAGTAATTAATTTGATTTAAATTTATCAGATGATTAATTGATCTTACTTATGGATATTTGGATTGTACTGAATTCTTTGAATTGTTTGATATCCCTGATATGTGATGTTCTGTAATTTGATTGAGCTGTGAACTGCGATTTATTTATCTGCGTTGAATTTGCATATTTCTTTATTTGTCAATGAAAGATAAACGTTATACGATTATACCGCCTATCAATATTGTTGTGCTTGATTGATGATGATTGTGATATTGTATTATTGTGTGTGAAACCCCTGGTCCACACCGCGCACATACACAAATATGGATTTCACAGGAAATCGATTAAGTCACAGATATTATGAATGTAATATTATTTTATTCAAAATAGTTTTAAAGGCTGAATTTTAAATCCAAATGGTTTTGGAAATAAAATTGAGTTGAATATGAAAAGCTTTTGGAAAGGAAGTTTGAATTTGAAATTTAGTTTAAATGTAATTCGTCATGTTTAAGTATTGAAATTATTTTGGAAACTATGGTTGGAAAATGGTGATACAAGTCTTGATATATATATATATACATATATATATATATATATATATGGGTTTTAAACCATTTTTGAAGTAATTTAAAAGTATTATTTTAGGGATTTAATTTTAACCCAAGTTTATATTTTGAAAAGCTTTAATTTGAGCAAATGAAATCGGATTTTCCTGAAACGAAAACTCTTTGTTTTCAAATGATAATGGCTTTCATATAACGAAGGAATTCCAGTTTTTGCTGAAAGGATTTCAAATTTGAAATTGAAATAGTTTCGAAAGCTATGAATGAATCTTTGTGAAATATTTGTTGAACTTTGTTTTCAAACAAAAGAGGACCTCAAAGATAGATCTTTTGTTTAAATATTATGAATGAATATTTGTGAAAGATTTGGTGAACCTTTTTTTTAAATTAAGAGGATCTTAAAGGTGTATCTTTTTGTTTAAAAGATTAAAAGTGGAAAATTGTTTTAAACCATTTGAAGAAAGGTTTTGGGTAATAAGTTGTGACTTAACTAAGATCTCGATATATCCATATGGTTTTAAAATTAAGCTCTCATTACTCAGTTTAGCCGGAGAGGACTTTATGTCACAAAACCCATTCCGAATAATGATAGGACGAAATAGATAGCATTTAAAGACCGACGGTGAAGACCGGGTATTTTTCAGAATGAAAGGATTACCTACCGAATGTCTCTGCACCGAGTCGCGCCAGTATAAATATCTTCATATGTGATGGTGTGTCCGATCGGGATTTTGAATACCTAAATTGCAAGTGCTTCTTTGAAAGTGCCTTCGGTTCTGTTTGAACCCGGAGCAGACTTGTATGGATGTATGTCTGACGTTACACTTTGAGATATAATGCTGGTTTCTATTAAATACATTTCTATTTGGTGGCAGAGAATTTATTCTCTTAGCTTAACACCCTTCTCTGAGACTTACGAGCTCAGAGGTTATGTAGTTAATGGTTACTAGTGATACATTTCCAATTTGGTAATGTGGCATACTAAATGCTACTGATCATTTGTTGATCGAAGCATGGCTTTTGTGAAAAGCGTAGCTTTGTGGACGAGACCTCGTCGAACCTCACACCCTGGAAATGGTCGAAACAGGAAGAATGTGGCAAGGTTATGAGGGTCGCGCCCTTTAGGGTATGTCCATTTCCTTCTAGATAAAAGTGGTATCATGATATGGAGCCCAAATACTTAACTTATGTGGTTATGGCAAATTTGTGCTTTATGGTTGTTGGTTTTGAGAGCTCTCGGATAAAGGTCGGTGATGACCCAGGGATGGCATTACTCATAATAGTTAGTTACCTAGTTACAGAGGTAACCCGGCCTTGTGTTGGCAAAGAGATGGTTAAGTACTTGGGGGCATCCCTCCAGAGGCGTACCTATGTGGCATAGGAAGTTACTTAGCCTGACCATTTGTTGGAAATCCAAAGAACCAAATGGCATAACAAGCTATTCATAAGATTCATAACAAGTACGGAACGATGTCAAAGGAATGTTATTCTCTGTAATACAAAGCTGATGAAAATCGATTGCTAAGTCTAACTGTGAAAAGACTCTATCACCGCTAAGTTGATCGAATAAATTATCAATCCTAGGTAAAGGATATTTATTCTTGATGGTGAGGTCATTAAGCTTGCGGTAGTCAATGCAAAGTCTAAGTGTACCATCGGATTTCTTCACAAAAATAGCTGAAGCTTCCCAAGGAGAGGAAGTAGAACGAATAAACTGCTTTACTTCCAATTTGGATAATTGTTTACGCATCTCCTCATTTTCCTTATTGGGCATACGATAAGGAGGACGAGTTATAGGTAGAGCTCCTGGGATCAGATTAATTCTGATCTCAATTGCTCACTTAGGTGGTAATCCAAAAATGGGCTCAAATATGTCGAGAAATTCACGAACAACGTGAATGAGGGAAATGACATCTTCCCCATCATCATTATCGTCATCATGAGGGTTTAGAGAATATAAAGATGCTGCCAATTTGGAATCCGAATCTTTAAGAACAATAGAAATCTGCTTAATAGATTGAGGATGTCGAAGATGAATAGTCCTCTCAGGACATAAGATATGGGCTTCATAACAGTCATGCCAATCCGTTCCCAAAATCATTCTGAAACCTAAATAACTCATTACATGCAAATTGGCTCGGAATGCATAATCACATAAAATAATCTCGACATCTTTACAAAGCAAACTGAGTGTCGCGGATCCGCCAATCGGATTCGCAATTCTTAATGAAGTCATCAAAGCCATAACACTTAAAGACAAAGTATCAACAAGTTCTTTTGATATAAAAGAATGGGATGCACCCGTATCAAAACAAGCATTCCATTTTAAGAGGAAATCCAACTGTAAAAACCCGGAATTTTGGGCAATAAGAATTTAATAATCTGTGTAATAATTTAATTGGTTTGATAATTTTCTTTATAATCTTAATTTAAAATTGGTAAATTTAGTCTTGTAAGGGTTAATAAATATTTAATTTGGCAATATTTGATAAGAATTTGTTTTTTTCAAAGCTAATAAAATGTTATTCTGTTTATAGTATATATATAATTAATATATATTGTGGATAGGATAATCTTTTGTTTTAAATAAAGCATAAATTTTCAAATTGTAATATATATGAATGTATATGTTATAGTTTGAGTTGCTTTGAAATTTATTTAATCCATTGATAATTCATATATGAATGAATATTGTAATTTTAAGCTTTGTTTTAAATTCAATAAATTTTTCAAAAGATAATTTAAAGATTAATTTAAATTGTTATCAAAATATAAGATAATTGTTGTTTTAAAAATATGATAGTTTGTAAAAGATTTAATCAAAGTTTTGTATTTCTTTTAAAGATATTTAAGTATGAGATTGTTATTTATTTTAAAAATGATAGTTTAAATAAGTTTTAAAAAGGTTTGTTTTGTTTCTTTAAAATTGCTTAGATTTAAATTGGTTATAAATGAATATGTATAATGTTTTAGCTTTTAAATACATATATAAGAATTATTTGCATTTTTATTAGTTTAGAATATAATTTTTTTCAAAAGGCAAACTTATATTTATTTATAAAGTAAATTTAATTAGTAAGTTATATACACATTTAAAACGAAGTAAAATTAATTTAAAAAGACTTAAGAACATGTGTAAACATGTTAACTTCCTTTATAAACACATGTAAGTTAATTAAGTAATAAAATGACAAGTGTAAAACTTAAATAACAAGTGTCTTCTTTCTAAAAATTTCACTTTCTTTAATTTTTATAAAATCAAAATTAAGTTTATTAAACATATTGGTATCCATTATTTCTCAGCTGATAAAAGATAATGTTAAGTTGAAACTAAAAAGCAAGATTAAATCTAAATGCTCAAATCCGCAAATAACTTTCAAGACTGCAATTCAACTTCAAGCTGCAACTTAAACATGCAATTGAAGATCTGCATATTCAAATGAAGATCAGTTTCAACATGCATGGGTTCAATTTCAACAAGCAAGAAAAATCAAAGCAAATGCATTCTTCAGATTTTTGTTCAAAAGCCTGGGGAATAAAATCTCTAAAATTGATCTGCAGTAATTCAAAAGCCTGGAACTTGACTTCACTATGCTTTGTTCTCTGCTTTGCTTATAATTTGGAGGTGAGTAATCACTTTAAAAACAGGTTTTGCTCAATTTATAGTTAAATAATATTGCATGCAAATGGATCCTTGCTTAAATAATGAATGTTTGAATTTGTGAATGTATGAATATTATAAGTACATAGTGCCTGTAAACTTGAAATTTTAAGCTCTGTTGTTTAAACAGAATATGACATTCACCTTTTAAATCCAAAATCCTTCACAAACATAATTTGTTTGAACTTGTGATATGAATGAAAAGTGTATGTTATAGTTTGATAGTAATTTTAAAATTTGTTTCATATCTTTTTTAAGTTACAGGTGTATATAAATAGGAACATCACAGTTAAATCAAATTTTAGTTAAAAATCAATTGTCATAATTTTTGTCTAAAGGGGTATGATTGTGTTTGTTATATAAATTCATGATTTTTGAAGAAGGAATTATAATTTTTAGTTAGATATTTGATGAGAATTTTGAGTTAGAACATTTTGGTAAATACTGTGAACTGCAGTTGATTCACGCAATAAATCGAGTTGATTTTTGGATCAAAGTTTGCTTGAATGTTAAGGATTTAGGGAAAAATATAATTAAAATTTTTAAAAGATTGAATCATTCAAATTTGCTAAAACTAGGGTATTTTTTTGGTTTCTGCACGGCTGTATGATCATGGCATTTGCGACTTGAATGTTGGATCGAGTTCGATCGCGACTTGGGAATGACGAAGCTTGTGGTAATGGTTTTTCGATGATGGAGGTTGTAAAGTTCATCGGTGATTGATGGTCGTCGGCGATGTGAATTTGGGGTTGGGGTTGTTCTGCTGTTTTCATATGAATGATCGAATTTTGATTTGCTTGTTATTTGTTTGATCTGGGTGCTTGGTGGAGTTCGTGAGCTTGCGTGTGAACGTCGACGATAGTTGCTATCGCCAACGGTGGTCGGAGGTTAGGGAAGACGTGCACGTGCACGTTCAAATGCACTGGATTGGGAATTTTGGAGAAGGTGAGTTGGGCTCGGGAAACATTCGCGTGCGTCTCGGGGGTGACTCGAAGCAGGGAGTTGGGGTTTTGCTTTGGGGTGGGCACGAGATTGTGGGGTGTTGGTCTTGGGTTTTTATAGGTTGCTGTTTTTAGTCTAGTTCTGTGCAATGATGATGTTGCAATTAATTATATACAATTTTTATAAAGGAGTTTGATGCTATGTTTAAACTAGTTGATTAAAATGTAATGTTAATCAAACTTCTTAAAGTATAAGATGAATTTTATTTATTTTATTTGTCTTTAAACCTATTAAAAACGACTTCATTTGTAAGTAAATTTAATTACATTTTGGGGTTCAAGGGATATTTTGAAATTAGATATTAAATCAAAGTTAAGTTTTAATGTTAAATAATAATTCAAATCTAAGATTTCAAATTTATATTTGAAATAAATAAGTCTGATATTAGATGTTTAAAAGTATTCTTAAATTTGAATGTTGTTGTAAACTTCTTATTTTAAAATAAGATTATCATTATGATTTTGGTAAACCAAGATTAATAACTTGTCTTTAAAATTAATTTATTTAATTCATATGATTTGTTTTAGAAATAATTAAAGTTAAATTATTTGAATATGACTTAAGTAAACTTAATTAAGTATAATTGTTAATAAGTAAGTGATTGAGTAAAATTTATGTTTTTCTTAATTAATTAAAGATTTTCTCTAAATATAAGAAGATTAGTTAATTAATTGTTTGATTAATTTTAAATAATTAGTTAATTATTTATTAAATTTTTAATCACTTAATTATGGATTAATTAAGTGTAATTACATAATAAAGTAATTAATGATTAATTGTTGAATGTAATTAAGGAAGTTAATTACTTATGGAAGTAATTACTGATAATTACTCATGGAGTAATTAGTTGAAATGATTATTGGTTAATCACTTAATAATATCAATTAAATAAATTGATTAATATAATTGTTTAAAAATAATTAATTATGAAGTAATTAATTAAAGAAATAAGAATTATTTAATGATGAGATTAATTATTTGTTAAGTAATTAATTAAGAGATTAATTAAGATTTATTAATGAAGTAATTAGAGATAATTACTTGTTAAGTAATTAAGGAAGTTAATTACTTAATTATTTTAGTTAATTAAATAATGAGGTTATTTAATTAATGAATGAGTTTAACTTAGGATTAATTACTAAGTGTAATTAATTAAATTTTAATTAATTAAGTAATTAATTAAGGATTTATTTATTAATTTAATTGTTTAATAATTACTTAGTGAAGTAATTAAGGATTAATTAATTGAATTAATTAATCAAGGATTAAAATAATTAATTGAGAAGTTAATTAATTTAGGTGAGTAATTACAAATTGTTAATTACTGATTATGATTAATGAATTGATTAATTATAAGTTAATTAATTAATTAAAATATTATTAATTAATAAGAATCATTAATTTATGTGATTAATGGATATTAATCAAGGTTGATTAATATAAGTAATTAATTTAAATGTGATTAATTAATTGTAATTAATCAAGAATTAATGTAATTAATTATAGTTAATTAATTAATGAATGATCATAAATTTTTGTAATTAATGATAGTAATTAAAGGGTTAATTACTAAATAAGGCTAAGGATGATTACTTAAATGTAATTAAATATAATTAATCAAGGAAGATTAATTAAGGAAATCATTAGAGATGATTAAATTATTCTATTTGGAATATTTATTGATGTAGAAGGATTATGGTAATCCAATTGATTAGGTGATAATCAATTTTATTTTGGATGTTTGATTAATATGGATTGATTGATTAATATTGGTTAATTGATTGATATTGGATGATCAATATTTGGAGATTGATGATTAGTTGATATTGGATGTTTGATATTTGTTTGGTATTGGATGATTTGGATATATCTGTTATACGATATGCTGTTTGTGTAGATAAATATTGATATGAATTATCTCTTGTGATAATATAATTTATCTATTTATATCATTCTGAATTTAAGTTAAATTTGTTTAAACCCTTAAATACAACTAGGACATTAAAATGGCGTTTGGTTTCGGTGAGACCGGGATCGGGTTTCCATATTTGGAATCCGAAAACCACACCGATTCCAATTAAACGTTAGGTCGTGTATCCAAGTGGAGCAAGTGAAGACTCAAGGTATATGGGTTATACGTCAGTATAACTCTATGGGTGATTCCTTAATGAGTTTGACGGAATAGTGCTTATAGATTCGAGATGGCGAATCAGAGTACAAGGGCTATGGTCGTTGACTCTGAGGGTGATTCCAATAATGAGTGCAACGAGATAGTGCCATCAGTTTTGTTCGAACCCGGAACGAACTTGTATGGATTGAATGCTTTCAGCACATCGTCATGAGGACGATGAGCATTATAAGATTCGATGTTCTATAAAGATAATCGTAACCTCAAGCCTCATCAACCGGGAATGGCTAAAACAGTGGAGGTGCAGCAAGGCTTCGTGGGTAGCTCCCACTGGAGAGCAAGATTAATCCCTGTCTAGAGGTCCCTTTTTATTTCGGCTTAGTGTGTGGTTGGTCGCGCCAACTACGGGGTTGTCTTGTTCGGGACTGTCCAGTAAGGGATGGTTCCGGCCTTGTGTTGCAGGGGAGTAGGAGTACTCCTCGGTACGTTGATCTAGGCCATGTACTGTGACGGGCGGTACCCCAGTAGCCCTGCCATTGATGGAAACCCGTTTCCCTACGAGACCCTACGGTTTTGATTGTATTACCCACTTTTGTGGCTAGTAGCTGGAATTTAATCATGTAACAATTTCGGCTATTTCTTATTTACTTGAAAACCCTAGACACTATTATAATATCACTGGATTTTCTGTCAAATGTTTTGGTTAGCGTAAGGTAAAAACTTTCCCATGTTTATGTGTGGAGAGTCTTACGTGATATCTTTTCTTTTCAAAGGTTTTCTAAAGTTAAGCAATTTTAACCCGTTTACTCACACCAGACCCCTGTCTGACCCGAGTGTTTATTTTCTGTTTTATTAAACTCTTGGGTACTCATATTATGTATGAGTAGTTAAGTGGATCAGGTTAGCTTGACGAATTCTGGAGGAGTTATGGAGCAAGAGGCTTCTACGTGTAGATATATATTGATTCCGCTGTATTTGATTGATGTCTGTTTCTTCTGTTGTACTTGAGTTGTATGAATTAGACAGATGTTTATAACTGTCTAATATGTGTTGTATAGTTGTGTACTCTAATGTAATGAGGTACTATGTAATATTTTATGTTAATTATTATATTTTATTCGTTCCGCTGTGAGTTCTTTGATATTGTTTGTGTTCTTCTTTCTCTTTCTTTTCTTCTTCTATCCCTTTCTTTCTTTAAGATGACGCGATTTTATGGAGATAGGAAGTCGGGTCGTCTCACTTGGTATCAGAGCATTAGGCTGAGAGAATACCTAGGCTCTGAAGTGTGTCTTTCTTTAGGGAGCATTAGGTTGAGTGAATACCTAGGCTCTGTAGTAGTATCTTTCTTCAGAGTGCGTACTTGTAATTTTTATATATATCTATTTATATATATATATATATATGTCTACCTGATCTGTTGGGTTATCTGTTCGGATTTTCCAACATAAGTTTTTAGAGGTAGATAGATGGAGTAGTGGTGAGTGTGTGTAACACGACTACCACTGATGGAAGAGGTCCATTTGTTGAGGTTTGAAGCATTTGTCGAGACTGTAGACCTAATACCGTCTCGAGTAAGATTTGTTGTTTGGAGTGAGGATTTCTCTGATATCCGAAGGAAATCTTTTGAAGATTCGGAGTTTATCTTTGAAGTGTAAGTCTGAATTTTGCTCGGGTAAGCGAATTTTTCTAGTGTTTGGATTTGTTGGTAGTGCAGGAGTAAGTAATGATATCTTGATAGCTGCGTGATGAGATGCAGTATCCTTGGATATTTTCTGAAGATGTTTTCTTTTGAAGCGGTTTTAGTAGTAGTTGAGGAGCAGTCTTTACCTGTTGCAGGGAAGACTCGTCGGTGTAGAATTTGTTTGGATCTTTAGTAAGGAGTTGGCTATTTGGAATATGAGACTAAGGTCTATGAGTTGTTTCTCTCCAGGCATGGTCTCATTGTTATTCCTTAAGGAAAGCGAGATATGGATGCTTGGATTGGAGTCCGAGTTTCTTGAGAGATTGTCTGCCATCTTGGAAGTCAGATGTGTGGTTTGTTGATGGTTTTGGGTTTTGGAGAAGCATTTGGATTTGAAGTCTTTGGTTAGCTGAGGGAGCAGTGCAACTCGAAGTGTTCGGTGTGCTGTCGAGGAGATCTTTTAGCTTTGCAGTATCATCGAGGTAGAGTTTGGAAGCAGCAGTGTTGGTTGTTTCTCCGATGGTTCAGAAATCTTTGTGGTTCTCTTTCAACAGTCCGGGCTGAAGGTGGTGATGTTTTCTTGAAGGGATAACCTGGTTTGGAAAAAGCTTAAGGCTGTTCTAATTAGTAAAGTTATGACAGATTTCTTTGGAATCCGAACTAGGTAGGATCGCAAAAGTGACTTGCGATTAGTTTGGGAATTTTTCTTGGGCAATCTGTTGTTTGAGGCTGAGGGTTCTCATGTGGGTAAGAGCTACTGATGTAATCAAAAGTTTGTCTGCATCTGAAGTTGAGTTCCATATTTGTTTTGGTTCCAGAAGCGATATTGGTGGTTAGCCTGGTAGTTGGGTGGTTCTTGGAGAAAGGAGAGTTGGTATAGCAGCTCAGAATTATTTTTGGAATTGGAATTGGACTGATCTAGCTTTTGATTTGGATTCTGTTGTAATGATGTGTGACTGAGTTAGATGGGTCACTCAGATTTTTATGGATTTGATGAACAAAATTTTCTAGTATATATATTGGATAAGTTTGTATTCTTTTTCATCAGCAGTACTCTTATCTATTTCAGAATCAGAGTTGTGCAGCGGAAGCAAGGTAGCTGCTGTGCAAGGAAAGAAGCAAGTTCTGTTTGATTTGGTCTTGTTGTTTCTGGAATTATCAGCATAGATTGAGCTGATCAGAAAGAGTTTGGCAGTCCAGGAATATCTGTTGAGTTATGCAGATATGAGATATGAGATATGGAGTTTGGAATTCGAAGTTGGAGACTTCTTTGTTGTTAAGTTTCCTCTGGTTAAGAGAACAGTAATTGGATAAGATTGGTTGGTTAGTGCTGGGCATTTGAGATTTTCTTATCTGTGTCTTGATAGGATAGCTTGAATTTCCAGTTTGGATAGCTGGAATTCATTATATTTCACGTATCTCTGAGGGAGTACGTGTATGATTCATCGATTGATTGTTGAATCTGTAGTTCAGTTGGAGTTGGATGTTGAGCTGGATATGAGTGTAATCTGATGTTCTGTTCAGATTGATGTATCTGGAGATGAGAGGAGCTCTGGATTTTGGTTGTGTAGTTAGTTTGTTGGCTTTTGTAGAGCGAGCCTCCCGGTGATTTATACTTGGGGAAACTCGAGATAGTATTAGAGATTTATTCTGATTTGTGTCAGAATAATTAGTTAGGTTTGTTTATGTGATTGCTATGGATGTTAGTAACTGGTTGTTAGGAATGCTTTGCTAATTAAAATTAGAATCTGTACTGGGTTATTAAATTATCTTTGCTTTTAAATTTCGGGGACGAAATTCTTTTAAGGGGGGAGGATTGTAACAACCCAGAATTTTAGGCAATAAGAATTTAATAATCTGTGTAATAATTTAATTGGTTTGATAATTTTCTTTATAATCTTAATTTAAAATTGGTAAATTTAGTCTTGTAAAGGTTAATAAATATTTAATTTGGCAATATTTGATAAGAATTTGTTTTTTTCAAAGCTAATAAAATGTTATTCTGTTTATAGTATATATATAATTAATATATATTGTGGATAGGATAATCTTTTGTTTTAAATAAAACATAAATTTTCAAATTGTAATATATATGAATGTATATGTTATAGTTTGAGTTGCTTTGAAATTTATTTAATCCATTGATAATTCATATATGAATGAATATTGTAATTTTAAGCTTTGTTTTAAATTCAATAAATTTTTCAAAAGATAATTTAAAGATTAATTTAAATTGTTTTCAAAATATAAGATAATTGTTGTTTTAAAAATATGATAGTTTATAAAAGATTTAATCAAAATTTTGTCTTTCTTTTAAAGATATTTAAATATGGGATTGTTATTTATTTTAAAAATGATAGTTTAAATAAGTTTTAAAAAGCTTTGTTTTGTTTCTTTAAAATTGCTTAGATTTAAATTGGTTATAAATGAATATGTATAATGTTTTAGGTATTAAGTACATATATAAGAATAATTTGCATTTTTATTAGTTTAGAATATTATTTTTTTAAAAGGCAAACTAATATTTATTTATAAAGTAAATTTAATTAGTAAGTTATATACACATTTAAAACTAAGTAAAATTAATTTAAAAAGACTTAAGAACATGTGTAAACATGTTAACTTCCTTCATCAACACGTGTAAGTTAATTAAGTAATAAAATGACAAGTGTAAAACTTAAATAACAAGTGTCTTCTTTCTAAAAATTTCACTTTCTTTAATGTTTATAAAATCAAAATTAAGTTTATTAAACATATTGGCATCCATTATTTCTCAGCTGATAAAAGATAATGTTAAGTTGAAACTAAAACGCAAGATTAAATATAAATGCTCAAATCAGTAAATAACTTTCAAGACTGCAATTCAACTTCAAGCTGCAACTTAAACATGCAATTGAAGATCTGCATATTCAAATGAAGATCAGTTTCAACATGCATGGGTTCAATTTCAACAAGCAAGAAAAATCAAAGCAAATGCATTCTTCAGATTTTTGTTCAAAAGCCTGGGGAATAAAATCTCTAAAATTAATCTGCAGTAATTCAAAAGCCTGGAACTTGACTTCACTATGCTTTGTTCTCTGCTTTGCTTATAATTTGGAGGTAAGTAATCACTTTAAAAACAGATTTTGTTCAATTTATAGTTAAATAATATTGCATGCAAATGGATCCTTGCTTAAATAATGAATGTTTGAATTTGTGAATGTATGACTATTATAAGTACATAGTGCCTGTAAACTTGAAATTTTAAGCTCTGTTGTTTAAACAAAATATGGCATTCACCTTTTAAATCAAAAATCCTTCACAAACATAACTTGTTTGAACTTGTGATATGAATGAAAAGTGTATGTTATAGTTTTATAGTAATTTTAAAACTTGTTTCATATTTTTTTTAAGTTACAGGTGTATATAAATAGGAACATCACAGTTAAATCAAATTTTAGTTAAAAATCAATAATCATAATTTTTGTCTAAAGAGGTATGATTGTGTTTGTTATACAAATTCATGATTTTTGAAGAAGGAATCATAATTTTTAGTTAGATATTTGATGAGAATTTCGAGTTTGAACATTTTGGTAAATTCTGTGAACTGCAGTTGATTCACGCAATAAATCGAGTTGATTTTTGGATCAAAGTTTTCTTGAATGTAAAGGATTTAGGGAAAAATATAATTAAAAATTTTAAAAGATTGAATCATTCAAATTTGCTAAAACTAGGGTATTTTTTTGGTTTCTGCACGGCTGTATGATCATGGCATTTGCGACTTGAATGTTGGATCGAGTTCGATCGCGACGTGGGAATGACGAAGCTTGTGGTAATGGTTTTTCGATGATGGAGGTTGTAAAGTTCATCGGTGATTGATGGTCGTCGGCGATGTGAATTTGGGGTTGGGGTTGTTCTTCTGTTTTCATATGAATGATCGAATTTTGATTTGCTTGTTATTTGTTTGATCTGGGTGCTTGGTGGAGTTCGTGAGCTTGCGTGTGAACGTCGACGATAGTTGTTATCGCCAACGGTGGTCGGAGGTTAGGGGAGACGTGCACGTGCACGTTCAACTGCACTGGATTGGGAATTTTGGAGAAGGTGAGTTGGGCTCGGGAAACATTCGCGTGCGTCTCGGGGATGACTCGAAGCAGGGAGTTGGGGTTTTGCTTTGGGGTGGGCACGAGATTGTGGGGTGTTGGTCTCGGGTTTTTATAGGTTGCTGTTTTTAGTCTAGTTCTGTGCAATGATGATGTTGCAATTAATTATATACAAATTTTATAAAGGAGTTAGATGCTATGTTTAAACTAGTTGATTAAAATGTAATGTTAATCAAACTTCTTAAAGTATAAGTTGAATTTTATTTATTTTATTTGTCTTTAAACCTATTAAAAATGACTTCATTTGTAAGTAAATTTAATTACATTTTGGGGTTCAAGGGATATTTTGAAATTAGATATTAAATCAAAGTTAAGTTTTAATGTTAAATAATAATTCAAATCTAAGACTTCAAATTTATATTTGAAATAAATAAGTCTGATATTAGATGTTTAAGTATTCTTAAATTTGAATTTTGTTCTAAACTTCTTATTTTCAAATAAGATTATCATTATGATTTTGGTAAACCAAGATTAATAACTTGTCTTTAAAATTAATTTATTTAATTCATATGATTTGTTTGTAGAAATAATTAAAGTTAAATTATTTGAATATGAGTTAAGAAAACTTAATTAAGTATAATTGTTAATAAGTAAGTGATTAAATAAAATTTATGTTTTTCTTAATTAATTAAAGATTTTCTCTAAATATAAGAAGATTAGTTAATTAATTGTTTAATTAATTTTATATAATTAGTTAATTATTTATTAAATTTTTAATCACTTAATTATGGATTAATTAAGTGTAATTACTTAATAAAGTAATTAATGATTAATTGTTGAATGTAATTAAGGAAGTTAATTACTTATGGAAGTAATTAATGATAATTACTCACGGAGTAATTAGTTGAAGTGATTATTGGTTAATCACTTAATAATATCAATTAAAGAATTGATTAATATAATTGTTTAAAAATAATTAATTATGAAGTAATTAATTAAAGAAATAAGAATTATTTAATGATGAGATTAATTATTTGTTAAGTAATTAATTAAGAGATTAATTAAGATTTATTAATGAAGTAATTAGAGATAATTACTTGTTAAGTAATTAAGGAAGTTAATTACTTAATTATTTTAGTTAATTAAATAATGAGGTTATTTAATTAATGAATAAGTTTAACTTAAGATTAACTACTAATTGTAATTAATTAAATTTTAATTAATTAAGTAATTAATTAAGGATTTATTTATTAATTTAATTGTTTAATAATTACTTAATGAAGTAATTAAGGATTAATTAATTGAATTGATTAATCAAGGATTAAAATAATTAATCGAGAAGTTAATTAATTTAGGTGAGTAATTACAAATTGTTAATTACTGATTATGATTAATGAATTGATTAATTATATGTTAATTAATTAATTAAAATATTATTAATTAATAAGAATCATTAATTTATGTGATTAATGGATATTAATCAAGGTTGATTAATATAAGTAATTAATTTAAATGTGATTAATTAATTGTAATTAATTAAGAATTAATGTAATTAATTATAGTTAATTAATTAATGAATGATCATAAATTTTTGTAATTAATGATAGTAATTAAAGGGTTAATTACTAAATAAGGCTAAGGATAATTACTTAAATGTAATTAAATATAATTAATCAAGGAAGATTAATTAAGGAAATCATTAAAGATGATTAAATTATTCTATTTGGAATATTAATTGATGTAGAAGGATTATGGTAATCCAATTGATTAGGTGATAATCAATTCTGTTTTGGATGTTTGATTAATATGGATTGATTGATTAATATTGGTTAATTGATTGATATTGGATGATCAATATTTGGAGATTGATGATTGGTTGATATTGGATGTTTGATATTTGTTTGATATTGGATGATTTGGATATATCTGTTATATGATATGCTGTTTGTGTAGATAAATATTGATATGAATTATCTATTGTGATAATATGATTTATCTATTTATATCATCCTGAATTTAAGTTAAATTTGTTTAAACCCTTAA
This sequence comes from Allium cepa, assembly GCA_030765085.1. NCBI lineage: Eukaryota > Viridiplantae > Streptophyta > Magnoliopsida > Asparagales > Amaryllidaceae > Allium > Allium cepa. Next base: position 568,748,787 of record CM060937.1, on the reverse strand, counting down.
ATACAACTTGGACATTAAAATGGCGTTTGGTTTCGGTGAGACCGGGATCGGGTTTCCATTTTGGAATCCGAAAACCACACCGATTCCAATTAAACGTTAGGTCGTGTATCCAAGTGGAGCAAGTGAAGACTCGAGGTATAAGGGCTATACGTCAGTATAACTCTGTAGGTGATTCCGTAATGAGTTTGACGAAATAGTGCTTATAGATTCGAGATGGCGAATCAGAGTACAAGGGCTATGGTCGTTGACTTTGAGGGTGATTCCAATAATGAGTGTAACGAGATAGTGCCTTCGGTTTCGTTCGAACCCGGAACGAACTTGTATGGATTGAATGCTTTCAGCACATCGTCAGGAGGACGATGAGCATTCTAAGATTCGATGTTCTATAAAGGTAATCGTAACCTCAAGCCTCATCAACCGGGAATGGCTAAAACAGGGGAGGTGTAGCAAGGCTTCGTGGGTAGCTCCCACTGGAGAGCAAAATTGATCCCTGTCTAGAGGTCCCTTTTTATTTCGGCTTAGTGTGTGGTTGGTCGCGCCAACTACGGGGTTGTCTTGTTCGGGACTATCCAGTAAGGGATGGTTCCGGCCTTGTGTTGCAGGGGAGTGGGAGTACTCCTCGGCACGTTGATCTAGGCCACGTACTGTGACGGGCGGTACCCCAGTAGCCCTACCATTGATGGAAACCCGTTTTCCCTACGAGACCCTACGGTTTTGATTGTATTACCCACTTTTGTGGTTAGTAGCTGGAATTTAATCATGTAACAATTTCGGCTATTTCTTATTTACTTGAAAACACTAGACACTATTATAATATCACTGGATTTCCTATCAAATGTTTTGGTTAGCGTAAGGTAAAAACTTTCCCATGTTTATGTGTGGGGAGTCTTACGTGATATCTTTTCTTTTCAAAGGTTTTCTAAAGTTAAGCAATTTTAACCCGTTTACTCACACCAGACCCCTGTCTGACCCGAGTGTTTATTTTCTGTTTTATTAAACTCTTGGGTACTCATATTATGTATGAGTAGTCAAGTGGATCAGGTTAGCTTGACGAATTCTGGAGGAGTTATGGAGCAGGAGGCTTCGACGTGTAGATATATATTGATTCCGCTGTATTTGATTGATTTCTGTTTCTTCTGTTGTACTTGAGTTGTATGAATTAGACAGATGTTTTTAACTGTCTAATATGTGTTGTATAGTTGTGTACTCTGATGTAATGAGGTACTATGTAATATTTTATGTTAATTATTATATTTTATTCGTTCCGTTGTGAGTTCTCTGATATTGTTTGTGTTCTTCTTTCTCTTTCTTTTCTTCTTCTATCCCTTTCTTTCTTCAAGATGACGCGATTTTCTAGAGATAGGAAGTCGGGTCGTCTCACCAACATAATAAGTACTAACTCAAAGCTACTACACAGTGGCTATGTGGACTTGGGAAACAAATATAAAACAAGCATAACACAAATGAGTCATGGATATCCATATCACAAAGGCAGAAACAGATATGAATATAACACATAAAAGTGTACATCAGAGTTGTGGTCATACAAGATCCACAATATCACAAAAGAATTGATACAAGTGCTAGACAAAAGAATATGTATACATCAAGGAGTCTCTATCTCGAATGTATAATAACAAAAACTACTAAACTAGAGTAGTTAGCCAAAAGTCAAATTATGGTCCCTGATAAGAAGTCAAACAGAAGCACCTGTAACATCTCGGTCTGACCCGAGTATTATTTAATGAGAAAATAATAAACGGATCAGTCTAGCTATAAATATCAGACAAAATGAGACAGGATACGAGATATGACAAAAATATATGATAACAATAATGCCATATTGTGATATGTATACATTTAATAACAACAAAAATCATGCAGTATCTCTAGAAATCTCAAACACACAAAAGAATGTCATATTCTTTATTTTATTCACCAAACCATAGATATTGACAAACATATCAATGACAATCGAAAAAATTGATGAAATACAAATTCTAGAAATCATCAATTAGAAATCCAAAAATCAATAAGGGAAGGCCTATCACAAATGGAAGTATGAAAACTCACCAACACGTGCATCGCAAACGGGTCGCTAACCCATGGTCGTTAACCATAGAGCCGGTACAACGACGTAGTACAACAATGGTACCCCCGAGGAACCTGAAACTCAAATAATTTGGAACAACGACATAGTACAATAACGGTACGTCCGATGACCCGAACTCTATAAAAGAATATGGGTCGCTAGCCCATAAAAACGAGTTGAAACTCCAAAGAACCCATAGGTCATGAGCCTATAAAAAGAAATGAGACGAAACTCATTAAAACGAGGTACAGTCCCCTATGTGGACAAAGAGACATTGCATAACGCTATTCTAAACCATAAAACGATCAACAAGAAGTGTAGATTGCATTAAGATAGTAAATAAATGAGTTTAGTTTCATGCCCCATAACCACTGGCTTACTTAAATATTTACGAACAAATTGTAGATTCCCACTCGAAAATTGTCACAAGAGTTCAATCGAACAAGTCTAAGAATTAACCGACAAAGTAAACGCAAGCATTTCATACCACTTGTTTTGCTAAGCCGTTTAATTAGGTTTCTCATACGAATAAGGTAAAAGTTTGTATATACTAATAGGTTGAAAAATGGTTTTGTAAACGAGTTCGTATTAAAATTAGAGTTGAAATCATCTTTGTGAAAGAGTTTGGATATTTACTAATAGTATAGAAACCTTTTTATTTTAAACTGACAAACCATAGAAATGATTGTTGAAACAACCAATCACCAAAAATTCACATTTGAAGACGTGAACCAAATCCATGGAAATCGATACCAAATCCATCAAAATGGATATTCCCAAAAATCCCAAAGAAGGAGTTATCAAAGTCAACAAAAATGATAACAACTAATCGGATCCACAAGAATCGATTTAAAATTGAAAATCCACACCAAAAGGCTAAATTGGCTGAGAGAAGCAGGTTCAGTCGACTGAACCCTGTAGTCAGTCGACTGATTCTATGCTTGGAAACTTTCGATTTCCAGGTTAAGTCGATTGAACCAGGGTGGTCAGTCGACTGATTCTGAACCCAGAAACTTTCGGTTTTCAGGTTCAGTCGACTGAACCAGGGTGGTCAGTCGACTGATGCTGGCAAAGGAACTTTCTGCTCCCAGGTTCAGTCAACTGACATTACAGTTCAGTCGACTGAACTGTCATTTGCACTATTTTCAGCCTATCCCCAAAGAAGGGCAAAAATCATACGGGTGGCGATCGAAGGAGCAACGGAGACCACGGATTTATGCCAAGCATCGATCCATCCTTATAGGCTCTTTGATGCACCACCAAAAACATGTTCAAACATCCAAAATATGATTTTTAAAGGTTTTGACTACAAAACACCAAAATTTGAAAAGTTCACCAAATCAATTCAAATCAAAAGTAAATGAACATGAATACATGTTAGGAATTCATACCTAATCACAAAGAAAGTTATAGACATAGATGCGAGTTCAAAAACTCACCTTTTAACCCAAAAACAATGAAGGAGAAGCTTTTTAAACAAGGCAAGATCAATTCCTCTTCACTACACCTCTAAAGTCTTCAATCTATTATCAAAGGTGAAGTTTTTCCTAAGTTAGGCTGTAGGAATTTATAAAATTTGAAGAGGGGTTAAGATGGAGAAGATGAAGAGGATCTTACCTAAGCTTCTCTTGGATTTTAGAGCAAGAACTTGATTTCCTAATAAAAATAGGACTTAGGAATTTTAATTTCCTCTTCCTTCCCCCATTTTTACCTTAGCTTAATAGTGTTAGGAAATGAGAAGTGGAATAAATGAAGAGGAGTGGAGTTGGGTCATTTGTTAGGTTAGTGGGCTGAAACCCAAACCCAAAGCCCTAAATGAAAATATCATAATTCTAGCTAACTCCAAACATATCGATGTTTATATTTAAAAAGGTCGCAAACGTTATTTTGAACTCAATGGAAGTGGTCTCAAGTCCTAATTCGACTGTTTGCAAAAAGTGACTTTTTGGACATAAATCCGACTAACGATGTTATATTTAAATAAAGTATTTAACGTACAATCGTAAAACATGTGAGTTGTTACACTGACTGTCCTAAAAGGTGGAATGTAAGCATCTTGAATACATTCTGGCAAGCGTCCTTACTAAGGGTCAATATCCCTTCTTAGTCCATGAACCGCTATCGTTTACATTCTAATTTATTCATTTTAGTTGTAACTCCACGGCGATGTTTTGGCTTCCTACCTTAACTCCCCTTTAGAGTTTATGAATCTTTTAAGACTAAACGTTATCATGACACCATGCCATATACCGTAGGACTTTAGACTAATAATCAAGGCACCCTACAATTTTATTCAATTTGGTTATGACTCATTTCCAACGTAAATATTACAATCAATCGTAAAACTTCACTATATTAATATATTCACCACGTTAAACTATATTCATTTCAATGTTACTGCCAAAATGATAACCTAGGGTCTTTCACTTTATCCAATTCCTGTAAATCATCAATTAGAATCATCAAATTAGTTTTAATTCATATTTCAATTCCTAAATAAATCTATAGAGAAAATTTAACACATATATAACAGCATAACCATTTTATAGATAATCTCACTCACCTAATTCATTGCTTTGATAAATTTTCTTACAGAACTTCCAAATTCCTTCTTTTAATTTAACTTGATTTAGCACTATCTTCTTCTATTTGGTTTGCTAAGGTTTGGATTTGATTCCCTTCTCTTTACTATTTGTTTTGCAATTTTATTTAGAGGTTTTGTTTTAGAATTAAAGAAAGAGAAAAGGAACAAGTTATGAATTTAAGTTGAGCGTTGGTTGTAGAATGAGGACGAATGAAGAATGGGGTGAATTAGGGTCACAAACTTCTTTTATACATGCACAAATCCAAAAATTATCCCTCGGCCCACTTAGGCCAACTTATTTCGCCTCAAAACGCATGATACGATAAAAAATCCTTATCTACTTTATTTGGTGTCCATCTCTAATATTTTTATATTAATTTGGCTTAGAAAAATCCACTTAATGCAATGGACAATCCATATTTATCAAATTCCTTCATTTGTAAAAATTTAATTTTTTCAGTTTTGGTAAAATTACCAAAATACCTTTTTAATTAATTATTTGCGTTTATTAAAAATCTGGGATGTTACGGTTACTATAGAAAGAGTCGACCTCTTCCATTCACATGGTGTCATTAGCTCTTTGAAAGAAGCCAAACAAAGATGAGGTGGGCTATTTTTGCAATTCCTTCCACATTAGACGGTGCCTCTCCCCAAAACATAGAGCGACCCCAAATTGTTCTTGTCAACTTCTCTTGCACGTGCTGACCTTTATTGAAGTGATTGGCACAGGAGCGGAGTGACTCATTCAACCTTGTCTTATGTTGCATAACTCGCCTTCCATCATAATTGTGGCTCACGGGCGAAGAAGTGAGTCTTGAAATCCATACATAACTGGGCCAGGAGTGAATACTGCCCGCTTGAAGATGTAAAAACCAACGTGAGGCTGGACTTGTCAAAGTGAATGAAATAGAAGACACTTTAGATTACCGATGAGCCGGCCGACTCAGGTGATGGAATTGAAAGCCATGATTGGTCAGATGGGTTAGCACTTCCATCGTGCTTTTTGAAGAAAGGTAGGACATGCCTCCAGTGAATATATGCGTTGAAAATATCTTTGGTGGAGGGTTCTCCATTATCATCACCTCTCATCGTTAGTGTTCTAGGTCTTGATCCTCTTTTGTCTTAGAGATGCCATTTCTTCTCGAAGGCCCCCTCTATATGATGCAAGTGGCGTTGACCTCTTATTGTGGAAGGACTCCTTCTATGTCTCATACGTAAGGAGATCGATGGCGCTTGTATGACGATGGGGAATAGTAACGCGTACATGGGTAAGTTACATGTTCATATTGATAAAGGGCGACCTAGAATGTTGATCCCGCCTTTCACAGGATCTAGGCCTACTGACCTCCCTTTAGGGTTGAGAGTGGACTGAGAGCTCTCTCTGCTCATGGTTTTTTCCTTTTCCGTCGCCGCTTAGACGGTCGAAGCATAGTCATGCCCTCATATTTGTTGTCTAAGGCGGTTAAATGTAGAGTGCCTTTCTATGGAGTGGGAGCGGCAGGCTGGCTGAACTCCTTGGTATAATTCTGGTTCAAGTATAGGAATATCATAAGCAAAGTGTTAATCGTGCACGATATGTTGATCTCTGTTATGGGCGGGAGTGACCCCCAACATAGGTTTCCAGCATAGCCCTCTTATGGGCATCATGCATTATGTTAAATGCACTGGGGATAATGGGCTAGATGGGAGTTCTGTCCATCGTTGTTGGGACCTTCGGACTATAGTTGATAGTGTATTGATCGTCCACTATGGCTCTAAGTTCATTTAAATCGCGGGCAATCTACCCAATGCTAGTTAGGCCATTGATCAAGCCAAACCACACGTCATTGCCTAAGCCCAAAATGGGACTTATGGCTTGACTTTAACGCCGTTTGTGTCATGATCCTTTGAGTTATTAGCCTCATTGTCACCATTATTATGCAATGTGTTTTTTTGAGTATAGTAGTTTGAAGAGAAGACAAGTGATGAATGTCGAAAGCATTTAGGCGAAGCCCTCCTTTGAGCGTCCAAATATTGACTAAAAATTTAATCAACGAAGGACCTGCGATTGTGAATTCATTTTAGTAAATGTTACTTACTAACCGTATTTAAAATGGAAAAAGGAGAGAAAATGAACAATAAGTAAAGAAAGACACAAGGTTTAGAGTGATTTGATCAAAAATGATCTGTGTCCACTATGTTGGTAATTTCTACTGCTCTAGTGTTTTGATTACAATTGTTTGTTTACAAGAGATAATAATATATGCAGTAAAATGAAAGTTTCATCTTTGTACAAATGCATTCAATATTGTATTTATAATAGCCAAAAATATGGTTCAGACAGTACAATATGTATATCAATTTCTATGAATCCTTAGGGTCGTCAATGACACCGAATGGTTCAAATGTAGGGAAACTAGGATGTCAGCTAGGCTGAATGGTCTAGATGATGGCCAATTGACGAATCATAGCAAATCATGTCATTGTCAAATAGGACGACATGAGAATAAGGAGTTGTTGAACAGTGATGCCGCCACCATGTGGATAGTGAAGGATGAGAAGTGGTTACTGCATAGTGTCGCTTTGTTAAATAAACATTGTCGCATATGCCAAGGATTTCGGTGGAACGGTGCCGAGTCGTTTCTTTTCAAAGGGGTGGCTATGCACGTTTGACAGAAAACCAACCAAGCTAAGACAAAACAAGAAGTATGAGGAGTGCATGCCGTCGGATAGGTTGTGGGGCGGAGTAGACTTAGGGGCTCGAAAAGGAGACTGGGAGAGCATTCTTCATTATGCAGACATGTACTCTTGGATAAGCAGCTGTCCTACTAAGGGTACCGGCTGGTTTGGCCGTTGTTCAAATCTATTAATCGCTGAATTCCATCGTCTTTTATAGGATGCATAGGTATTTGCAAGGATGATGGAGCGAGCAAGGTGATGCTGAGGCAATACGAGGTGAGGCGAGCGCATTGGGAGTCCGACGAGCCGATCTGTCTATCTCTTTGCGAGAATATCAAGCAACACCATGGATCGATACCGATCAATAGATTTGCATATTTCATCTTCATTTCTTTCATTAATTCATTGCGACTATATGGTTTAGCTTTCTTTCATGCCTCAAAGCCAAATTTCTAAAGCTTTTCATTGAGAACTTCAAATCTTGATGGATCAGCACTGATCGATGTACTTAGTTAAAATTCTCGTTTTCCTTTGCAATGCTTCGTACTCGATCATCAATAAATTTATTAGTTATTACATTAAAGCTCAATATCGTTAAATTGTCATTTGCGGAAACTCGTGGATTCGGTTCGAACCTACCTATGCTGGTTCATGCAACTCCATGTCCAAATCCACTTTGAAAAGATTCCATAAACACATATGCAAGTTGCAACTTGCCATAATGCATGATCACAATAGTAAAAAAATAATATCCAAATGGCAGTTCTAGTAAAGTCTCTCATCCATGCAGCCTCACTTTTTTTAGTATCGTACTACCATGACACAAAACTGTGCACCAGGTAACCCAACCCTTGGTCTCACTCTCCCGTGATCATATCACGCCACTTGATCCTCAGACATCAAAAACCACATTAGAAATCCAACTTTCTATGTCGGGAAATCATCAATTAAATAACAGCGATGTCGTTTCAACTGCCTGTATGATGATGGGATGGTAAAGATTGGTCAGGCAAATCCTATGGAGAAATCCAAATTGGAGAATAACTTTGAGAGAAGGAAAGAGAAGGAAAAAGAAAGATCCACTCGGAATTATGATGATACTGTTGGGATCTCCCTTAGGTAAAGAGATAATCTATGGCAGTGTTGTAGATTTGGGCAAACATGTTGATTTCCTTTAGTCTTTTTATTTTATTTTTAATTTTTTTTTTACTAAGGCCTTGTTGGTTACGGTAGCTATATTATTTGTGTGTACATATGATTGGTGTGATTTTATGGCAGTTGAATTGTTAGTACAAAATCTATGAACATGGACTAATCTGTTAATTCTATATTTTAGATGGGCAATTAGGAGTCGATTTAGGAAATGGAACAATATTCTCCTAATTCGTAGGATTTGTTACCATTTTTTATTTCCCTATCTTGTCGACAATATGACTAAATACCAAAGTAAGCCCCAAAACAAGAATATCAAGCAACATCATGGATGCCGTCGGATAGGTTGTGGGGCGGAGTAAACTTAGGGGCTCGAAAAGGAGACCAGGAGAGCGTTCTTCATTATGCAGACATGTACTGTTGGATGAGCAGCTGTCCTACTAAGGGTACCGGCTGGTTTGGCCGTTCTTCAAATCTGTTAGTCGCTGAATTCCATCGTCTTTTACAAGATGCATAGGCATTTGCAAGGATGATGGAGCGGGCAAGGTGATGTTGAGGCAATACGAGGTGAGGCGAGCGCATTGGGAGTCCGACGAGCCGATCCGTCTATCTCTTTGCGAGAATATCAAGCAACATCATGGATCGATACCGATCAATAGATTTGCATATTTCTTCTTCATTTCTTTCATTAATTCATTGCGACTTTATGATTTAGCTTTCTTTCATGCCTCAAAGCCAAATTTCTACAGCTTTTCATTGAGAACTTCAAATCTTGATGGATCAGCATTGATCGATGTACTTAGTTAAAATTCTTTCGTTTTCCTTTGCAATGCCGATCATCAATAAATTTATTAGTCATCACATTAAAGCTCAATATCATTAAATTGTTATTTGCGGAAACTCGTGGATTCGGTTCGAACCTACCTAATGCTGGTTCATGCAACTCCATATCCAAATCCACTTTGAAAAGATTCCATAAACACATATGCAAGTTGAAACTTGCCATAATGCATGATCACAATAATAAAAAATAAGGAAATATCCAAACGGCAGTTCTTAGTAAAGTCTCTCATCCATGCAGCCTCACTTTTTCTAGTATCGTACTGCCATGACACAAAACTGTGCACCAGGTAACCCAACCCTTGGGCTCACTCTCCCGTGATCATATCACGCCACTTGATCCTCAGACATCAAAAATCACATTAGAAATCCAACTTTCTATCTCGGGAAATCATCAATTAAATAACAATGATGTCGTTTCAACTGCCTGTATGATGATGGGATGGTAAAGATTGGTCAGGAAAATCCTATTGCGAAATCGAAATTGGAGAATAACTTTGAGAGAAGGAAAGAGAAGGAAAAAGAAAGATCCACTCGGAATTATGATGATACTGTTGCGAAGCTCCGTAGGTAAGGAGAAAATCTATGGCAGGGTTGTAGATTTGGGCAAACATGTTGATTTCCTTTAGTTTTTTTATTTTATTTTTAATTTTTTTTACCAAGGCTTTGTTGGTTATGGTGGCTATACTATTTGTGTGTACATATGATTGGTGTGATTTTATTGCAGTTGAATTGTTAGTACAAAATCTATGAACATGGACTAATCTGTTAGTTCTAAATTTTAGATGGGTAATTAGGAGTCGAATTAGGTAATGGAACAATATTCTCCTAATTCGTAGGATTTGTTACCCTTTTTTTTCCCTATCTTGTCGATAATATGACTAAATACCGAAATAAGCCCCAAATGTTGGGACCATTTCTATGAAGATCAAATCAAATTACAACTCTTACTTTGCGTGTAATTTAATATTTCCTTCTAAGCCATAGAACTATTTACTTATATGGGCATGATATATACAGTAGAGTTTTATGTATGTTTGAAGTAAACACTAAAGTTAGCCCTGCATTCTTAGGAAATTGGTGCACTGCAAGAACTCTTAAAGCAGTTTATTATCACATGTATTAAAATAATCAAGAGCAACTAATGAAAAGTTGGGAAAGGAAAAGATGATTATATTCTCACATGCTTATGTTATGATGCTTCAATCTACAGAATTAAATTGGAAAAAAGTGTATGAATTGCAGCAGGTATTCATCATTTATTACGTAGATAAGCATGTACCTTTTATGCCGATTCTTCATACTATATTAAAAATACTTTCCTTTCTTATATACCTAAGTTAATTTAAATAAATTGAAATGGCTGGATGAGATTGAGATCAGGTCAAAAATAGGATGCTCATCAACATGACTTTATATTAGATCTAATCACAGACAAACTAACAAAAGGAAGTTAACTCTACCAGAGATCAAATATATGGTATTGTAGACTCTCATCTTTTTCATTTAACCACATAGTCGATCATCTTATCATTAAAATTCACACAAATAAAAATACTATATATGCTTCAGTTTTAAAGTAAAAGATGTTCTGGTTTATGACATGTGTACTGCTAAAAGCAACCAGAAATTTTTTTTGGCTACCTAGCCAATGGTCACCATAGAAATTTTATTTATGTGCTTTTAATGCCATGCAGTATTTTGTTCTATCAAGTAGGCATCCAAACATTGTTTGGTTGTTTACCACTATACCACGTTGAACGACCATTGAAAACCAAAGTGCATGGCTATTTATCGTCATGCAATAATGAACGGTAGTTGAAAATCAAAGTCGCACAGTCGTTTATGAACGAATGAAAAAAAATCAAGTTTGGTGTTGGATAGCATAAAAAATAATTGATATCTATTAAAAATTTCTTGGTAGCCAAAAACATAATTTTGGGTGTCAATAGCAACACACCTATGGCGTTCACACATACCTCATTTATTTGTATACTTACCATTAGTTTATAATATATTTTGGGTCCAAATTTCTATTATTAGATTAGATTTGGCAGCAAGATAAAATGCAGTAACTAGGAAGTCAAGTTTCCATACTTGTAGAGCAACAAACATTTATTGTAATTTGCATCAAAAGGTTGGAACATGTTATCGGAATGTGGAGAGGCAATGTTATTGGGATGTAGAGAGGCATGGTTGTTTGGGGCTTGGTAAATAAAATAAATAGTGGTTCAATACGACTTCAATTTTGTGTTTAAATTTGAAGTTAACTCATTTTGGGACAAAACACAAAATCTATGGTTTTGATGTTTCATAGTTCAGCATTTTGTCCATTAAGCTGCAGACTTGCTTCATATAAAACTGCAATTCACAAAATACTTTAGATGATTGAACCCAGAGTCTTTGGTTTCGTAGACCAGCGCCTTATCCATTGGGCCACAGAGTCACTTGTCCATTGTTTGAATTTTGTATAAAATAGAATACAAAATCTACTTTTATATGCTTTTACATTAATGGAGAGATATCTATGTTTTATATCATGACACCAACATATACCCGATTCGCTGGTATAATTGAAATTGCTTATTTTCACTTTTTAAGATGTATTTCTCTGGATTTTTTGATGCAGAATCGTATTATATATTTGATTTTGTGGTAAAATAAGATACTTAAAGCAGACACTTTAAACTCATTGAGCCACAGAGAAACATATCATAGGATGCATTCATTGTTAAGCGAACGGGAACACATAAGGAGCATTTTGAACGGGAATGAACGAAGAAAGTTCAGTGAAAGGGATTGTGTTCTGTGCTATGAAATGGGCAACAAAAGGAGCATCAAAATGGCATCTAATGGGGTAAGTTAAGGAAGGTGAGGAGAAATTAATTGTTTAAGCTTGTCGCGTAGGGTGCGTCTGTTAGGATTGTCTCGTATATTGCAAAGTGAAATGGCGGTTTAGAATTGAAATAGTCCAATATCGCTAAATAACTTGAAGAAGTGTTTAAATATGAGTTGATAGACACGTAATAATGAAGATTCCTTTTGTTACAATAAATTATGTGTCAACCCATAGGCATACGCCACATGCTGAAGATGGAAAGCTTGGTTCGACTGTCGTTACATAACAAGTGGTATCAGAGCCGAATGTTACGAATTAGGCTATGCAGACAAACATTGCTCTCAAAGTACTCCGAATGGATGCGTGTCAAGGAGGAAATTGTTACGATTATCTTGCATGTTGCAAAGAGAACGGTTTGGAATTTGAATAGTCCAACATCGCTAAATAACTTAAAAATGTGATGTATAAATATGGGTCGATAGTCACATAATATTGAGAAATTCCTTTTGTTATAATAAAGTGCATGCTAATCCATAGGCATGCCTCACGTGCTGAAGATTGGAGTTTGGTCCGACTACCATTATACAACGGCGTCAAGTATGAACAAATCAATTTTCTCACATTCCAGTAACGAAGCAAATGGAGCTTTTGCCCCTTTCAAAGCGTCAAACGCTGCAAAAAGTTGACCTACCAATTAAAGTCTACCGACACCCTTATTGTTCATATTTGTATGAAATATAATTCACAATATACTTTTATATGCTTTTACATTAATATAAAAATGTATATGTTCTACATTATAACACCAACATATACCCGATTTACCAATATAGTGTTAAATTTTGGTGATACAAAATCACGAAAAGAGAGAAATAAATATGCAAAAGAAAGAAAGAGAAGATTTTGTTTCCTCTAATTAATCGACATATTTGAGTATGTTTATTTCTCTCTCTAATTCGCTAATCAAATTATTTTTTGCCATCTAATGTTAACTTGGGCATTAAGTAATTGATTATATTAATAGAGACCAGAAGAGAGGGTAAAAATGTGGTGGAAAATCTATTTTCTAATTTTCTCTTCTTTATCTTTGTTCTTTTTCTCCAACAATTTTAGCTATATAGATATTAGCTCTCATTCTCAATTTGGTTATTGATTCAATGGTATTTGTTTTACTTTAACTTGTTCTATTAATTGTAAATAAAATTTTGAAAGTGGGTGGTTAGGTGGAATATTTTGTGTTGTTGCGTTTTGATTTTAATTCCGTCTTGTTTTCAATCCAAATCATCTCTTTGTGATTTGGGTGACAAAGATCCTTTGATAAAAGCTTCCATAAAGCGCTGCTATTTTCATAACAGTTTGGTATCGAAGCACAGATCATCGCAAAGTTTAGAGTAATTTTGGTTTGAAAATTATCGATTTCGGATATAATTTCGTTTTCAAAGATGGCTATCTTGGATGAGAAAAATTGGGGTATTTGAAAGCCTAAGATGGACGATGTTCTATACCTCGATGATCTTCATGATCCGATTGATGGAGATGGAAAAAAGTGTAGATGAGGGAAAATGGAAGAAGATGGATAAGAAGGCGATTGCTTTGATTCACGGTATCTTGAAGATTTAGTTTTCAATCATGTGGCTAGTTGTGATTCCACGAAGGATCTTCTAGTTCGAAAGTTGGTACAACTGAGATTAGATGAAGAGAAGTCTGTTGCAGAGCATTTAAATGAATTTCAAGACGTAATAAATCAATTGACAAATATAAAGGTCAATTTTGATGAAGAGTTACAGACTATTTTATTAATGAGCGCTTTCAGAAAGTCGGAAAATTTTGGTTATGGCATTGAGTAATTCCAATGCTAATGGAACCATCTCGATGGAAACTGTTCGATGCAGTCTTCTGAATGAGGAGCTTAGAAGAAAAGGGTCAGGTATGAAATCAATTCAAAATGAGGCTATGGTGGCAAGGGACTCGAAGAAAGATACAATTTGAAAGAAGGAGGGTGCTAATGGTAAAGGTGTTATCACTTGTCAATATTGTAATAAGAAAGGTCACATACGAAACAAATGTTATGCTTATAAAAGAGATCAGAAAAAGGCTACGCATGGTGATACTAGTAGTGATGCACAGGCATGTTTTACTGAAGACACCGATAGTGATGCTTCGTATGATGTTCTCTTTAGTGAAAATAAGCCTTGGAAGATGAATTCGGGAGCCAATTTCCACATATGTAGAGACGTGAAATGTTTTTCTTCTCATGAGAAGAGTGTCGGCATGATTAGGACAACTAATGAAGTAGAGTTACCGATTTGTTGTATTTGATCTATCCGATTTCGTATGCATGATGGTGTGGTTAGAGAAGTCTCTGGAGTGAGACATGTACCCACTTATATTCGCATAATCTTATTTCTCTCGGTCAGTTGCATCGCCGTGGTTGCAGTTATGAGACCCAAGGTGGACTTTTGAGTGTGAAGAAAGGAGGTCGTGTAAGGATGAGAGAAGTATTGGAAGAAGGAAATTTTTATAGCTTGGTTGGTTCTGTAGTCAACAATGGAAAGCAAGTGACGGTTGAAAGACCTAGTTTACAGCAAGGTGGAGAAGTTAATGTGATCAATGCTTATGATTCTAGCATTGAGGATCATATTTTAGACAGGGTTTTAATGTTGATGATGCTCGAGGGATCGATGATGATCAGGTAATGAGCTCAAATAGAATGATAGACGAGTGTCGAATTGCAAAATACACAAAGACAAGATGGAGATCTTTCTGGTATTACAAACGTTTTTGAGACCGGATTTGTGTGGTGCACCTCATGTGGGAGATGCATTACTTGCAGACGGTGGTTGAGATTTGTAATTTAGTGTGGTTGATATATGGAGATTCATGATAGATCTAGATATGACATGCTTGATATGTTGGAGATATGTGATTCTGCATCAAGGTGGAATGTTAAATTTTGGTGATACAAAATCACAAATAAAGAAAAATAAATATGCAAAAGAAAGAAAGAGAAGATTTTGTTTTCTCGAATTAATATGCATATTTGAGTATGTTTATTTCTCTCTCTAATTGGCTAATCAAATTATTTTTTGCCATCTAATGTTAACTTGGGCGTTAAGTATTTGATTATATAAATAGAGACTAGAAGAGAGGGTAAAAGTGTGGTGGAAAATCTATTTGCTAATTTTCTCTTCTTCATCTTTGTTCTTTTCCTCCAACAATTTTGGTCATATGGATGTTTGCTCACTTTCTCAATTTGGATATTGATTTAACGGTATTTTGTTTACTTTAGCTTTTTTCTATTAATTGTAAACAAAATTTTGGTGAATCAATAAAGTGAGTGGTTGGGTGGAATATTTTGTGTTATTGCGTTTTGATTTTAATTCCATCTTATTTTCAATCCAAGTTATCTCTTTGTGATTTTGGTGATAAAGATCTGTTGATAAAAGCTTCCGCAAAGCGCTATTATTTTTATAACATATAATTGATAAAGGTTATTGTTTGATGTGTAATATGTATTTTGCGGGAGTTTTTTTGCCCATAATTCCATTATAAATTTTATTTTGTTGTAAGATGATATAACCTACGATGCACCATTTAATCCAACAAGTTTTTCCTGTGCTTTACATCAAAATATTGAAGCTAATCTATCTAAATGCCATTGGATGGTTATAGCTATATTGAGCCAAGTGTATATAATAAATTGCTGTTCAACATGATTTTTAATTTGTTTTAATTTAGAAAAAAAATTAAATAAAAACCTTGCCAAGGATCAAACCCATAATCTTTGATTTTGTAGACCAACACCTATCCTTGAACCACAGTGTCACTTCTCTTAATGCTTAAATCATAAAGTCACATTAATAATATATACTACAGTTTAACCGATAAAAAGAGAGAGGATGTTTTGGATTACGACATTGACATGACTCCCATTCTTTAATTATTGTTTTGTTTATAAATATTTTTCTCGGTTTTTTGGTTAAAATTTCTATTATAGAGAGGACTTGGCGAATAGATTAAATATTGGAAGATGGAAATAGTGATTAAGGATGTCAATGTATATTTGAAATCCATTCACATTTATATTTGAAAAATCAATAAATATCGAAAATCTAAAAGAATGAGTACACATGTGGATATGTCCAATTTTTTTACTTGTGCTTTTAGATTTTTTTTTATGAGCGGACGGACAAAAATTTGACATCCATTTGATATCTGCGACTGCGACTACGAAGATATGTTATGCTAAAATGGTTAATATGAATATGAATATGACACTATATGTATCTATATCTTACCCGGCCGTTACAAGGCCTAATTATGATGCTCTAATTAGGCCAACAATTATCTTCATTATATAAATCAAAATATTAAGGTTATCCTTTTGAATGTCATTGCCGACCCTACATGTGTGAAAATAATGGCTTAGTTGTTGTTGTATCCTTTTGAATGTCATTGTTAGATTATAGTTATCTTGGGTTAGGTTGGTAAAACAAATTGCTAATCAACATGATTTTCAATTTATCAGTATAGTTATTTATGCAAAAAGGTACAATTTTTTATTTAGACTTGACGTATGTTGTGTGCCTTTTAAATAAAAACACATGTACTATTTTTTTAAATACTCATTATACATCACAATTAGTTCAACATGATTTTATGTTTCTTTTGCCAAATGATATTCAACAAAGACTTTTTATCATTTCGCAAAATTATCAAGTATAGTGTTATGTGAACAGAGTGCAAAAATCAGTTTAGAAGTTCAACCTGGGTTTGAATTTATTGTAGTTATTTACGGGGGTTGTAACCTTGATGAACTACACATGCTTTTTTGATCATTACACTTATTAAATTATTTTGTATAATTATTATACATCACCAATAATTCAACAAGACTAGTATAATCTGTATTATTTTACTGAAAGATATGTAACAAAGCTTCTTTACGATTTCATAAAAAATCTTCTTACGTGAAAATTCTATTTTTTAAATAAATTATGTTATACTGGAAAACCTCTAAAGTAAAATTTGAAAAAATCATAAAGAATCTTTGGAGAAAATTTGTTTTCTCATAAAACGTCAAAAACTTTAGAAAAAAGATTAATTTTTATGAAGTGTCAAAAGTTTGCAAAAAATATCAATATTTCTTTCACTGTAACTTCCCTCAAAATCTCGCAAACTAGTTGCTTAAAATATTTTTAAACAATTAAATATGGATAAAGTTGAGATATTACAGTTTAAAAAAAAGACTCAGTTTTTGTGTTTTTGTATGCTCAAATATTTCGAAAAATATTATTTCCAAGAAAGTTAAATTTTTAGAAACGGTTCAACTTTTAGAAAATAATAATTAAAATCAAATAATTTTTCTTTGAACTCAAATGTCGTAGAAAGGTTCAAGCCATTTTAAAAAATATATTTAAGTTTTCCAAATTTTTTTAAATTTCTAAGGAAGTTTGAAATGTCTTGGAAGACATTGAAGAAATTTTAAAGAGATTAAAAATCCAATTAAAATACAAAGAAAATTTAAAAGGTTAAAAGTGACTAAAAGTGTAGGCAGTTATCTAAAACATGTTATTCAGTAACAATAAATTTTCTAATCTTAAACTTTGAAATTAATAAAGTAAAAAAGAAATATTATTATATATAATACTACAAATATCTGCTTAACATATACTAATTCTTCAAAACCTTTCGTTGTTAGGATAAATTAAAATAGTGAAAAAACAAAATTAATACGACTGTTAAATTATCGTTACCATTGGTTTTGATAATTATTTACCGCTACATTTATCGTTAGCTATGGTAAATTTACTGTTACCATACTGATAGCATTGGTATACCGATATAGCAAAACATTGGTTACCAATTGTTTGATATTGGTGTGGTAATGAGAATTTACCATTACCATAGCAGCTCTAATTGGAATTGTGAATTCAAATAAGCATGTTATATATAAATATGTTCTCAACTATAATTTTAAATGAGTTTGTATCAGAATGTAAATTGAATCGAAATGGGAGAGAACCAATCTGAAATGGGATTTAATTTATTATATTTTAAGATTTCTCATAACTATGTGATAAACAGTTGTTTCTGCTAATAGTTCTAGCATGTACTTATTTTAGGATGAGGAAGAGTTAAGTAATAAAAACAATCCTTTTCTTTGAACGGACTTGAATGTTGCTAATAGGTTTGCGAGAAGCATGGGCCTAGCTTATATGATTTGTTAAGAGAAATAGGTAAATGCCACTCTGGTTGATCTTCCTAATTTGAGTGCCTGCTTCTGGAATCTGTAGCATGTTTGTGAATCATATTCGCTTCCTCTGATATTTAATATAGGTTGTAGCATGTTTGCGAATCATTTTTGGTGCCTCTGATATTTAGTATAACCTTTATTAGAAATGTTTAAGGGTGGCATGGGCGATGCTTATCTTTTTCTTCTCTTTTTACCATTTATCATTGATGTACATGATTGTGACTTTTTACACCGATCTGACAATATTCTTCTGATGTCTTCTGATTATGTAAAGGTTCCACGTAACATTTCCTACGACTTCAAAATTCTTGGGTTTTTGTCATGTCATATTGATACAGAGGAAACTAGGATATTATATGCACTTTAGATGTTTGCCTAATGAGGTGCTATGAAGTTGACTGATTTCAGCAGCATTGCATTTGAGAATCATGATCATGGGTCCATTATATCAACAAGGCAGTACGGAGGACCAGAGATAATGTCCTGTATGCTTGGATTCTTAAAATAAACAATGAATTATGCCTGAGATGTAGGTTGTCAATTTGAATAAAAGGTACACATTTTCTGCATTTAAATTGGGAGAAAACTAATATATGCATGTATTGACCTTTTTGAAGCGTAGGAAATTCATCGAAACCATAGCTGACAGGTCATTCCAAACATAAGTCTACGATGCCCAATTTTGTATTCCTTAGTTTTATTCCGATGACACTGTTTGGTTTGATTGGTAGCGTTGATGTTGACCTACTAGTTGTTGGTTATTTTTTGTTCACACCCAATGATAGAAACTTTTTAGAATGCTTAAAGACCAATCTTCCTCTTGTATACCATACATTCAAACATATTCGTGTTCTCTCCTAGCTGAGAGAACGTGCCTTAATATTATTGTCCATTTTCATTTCATCTTCTTAATGCGTCATGTCCTCTGCATGATGATTGAATTTGAGAGTATACCCAATTGTTATTATTGAACCAATCACTTTTTGTTTGGACTATAGAGTTAAATGTGGATGATGTTGGAATTTTGACCATTATCAAATTTTATAAGTCCTAAGTAATATAGTTTTGACGAAGAGAATTGGTGTAAATAATAGACACAATCGGGTAACGCTTAACAAAGTAAAATTGGATTTTATTGATCAAAATATCACACCACCTGCTAAGTAATGCATGAAAGTTAATATTTGAATAGTTCGATGTTAATCGCTGATCAAATTTACATCTAAAATGCCGCACAACTGAATTTTTGAGTACTTCTTGACCACATGGTTTAATTAATTTCTAATTGTTATAAATTATTTAAATTAATTAATATTTATGAAATATTAGTTATAAAATTTTATTTTAATTTGATGAACAAATATTATTGTATATATTTATAATAGTTGTAAATATATTAGAGATATACGCGGTTAAATTGGGTTTTAATGCAAAATATTTTGTTCGGACTTTAAATGGGTTTGAAGTTCATATACGTGGCTGGTTGGTTCAGCTATAATGAAGCATAGGTGCGGCCATATAATGGTTAAAAATGCTAGGGTTGAATGGATAAGAGGAAAGAAAGAGCAAAAGAGTAATGTGATCTTGATACTAGCCTCTCTTTGCATTTCTTCCTCTGTAAAAGAATCTTTACCCACTTTCTTTTCCTACTTTTTAAGGCTCCAATCCCTCTTAGATCTGCCTGAATTCTCCATCCATCCTCTTTCATCGTAGAAGCATGAATCAAATAAAATTAAATACTATTTGATAGCCCGTGGTCAGCAATTTGGAAGATAGCATCTTTAGAATTGGAATTTAATCTGCGAGTTTGTTTCAACGCTTCAAGGTGTGGTACTTTGGCATTGATTAAAGGTAATTATCTGATTTATGATTATATTTTAATATTTAGACAATTTATATATCATATGTTTTTTTATTAGTTATGTGACGATTTTAATATATCGGTATATCGTCACATTCAAGATGGTTGTTCGTTTATATGCGTGTATATTTTTTTCCTTGACATATATATGCCATGATGCTTACGACTTAAGATTTAAAAACAATTGATTTTTTATTATTTAAATGAATTTAATATACATTATTTAAATAACGTAAGCTTTATAATTTAAATACCAAACTTTATACTCTACAAAATATGTTTTAAAATTACATAAAAAAATATTTTTGTAATATATATAAATATTAATTAAATATTATTTAATTCAAATCGCTTAAACAAATATTAAATAAATTATTGTATCATATAAAATAGAATTTAAATTTTTTTTGAAATTTTTTTTACACCTGATAAACTATCGAATGCAATATATATATATATATATATATAATATAAATATTAATAACAATGTTGAAAGTTAAAATTTAATTTTAATTTTTCTTTTAAATTACAAAATATATTTGGACAATATATTAGCTAACATGTCTCCAGTGTAAATCCCAGCACTAATACACGAGCGTGTTATACTTTACACGGTTTGCTATGTTATACATGCATACGCATATATATGTATATGATACATTTGTGTGTGTGTGTGTCTATAAGCATAATTATTTCATAAATTTTGAATAAAATAACGATTTTATTTAAAAGAAATATAAAAATGTTCTAAATGAATTAGATTTTATAAGCCAACAAAGATCCAAAATGGTAAAAAAAAAATTGAAATTCATCAATTTCTTCCACTTCAGGCTGCTCCAGTTCCAACAAAACCGAACACCACTTTAGTTTTTGAAAACTTAAAATGTTTTAGAGAACTTAATTAAATGAAAACAAGAGAGCAAGATTTTTTAAATGAATGCATGATTTTCTAATGTGTGTGTATATGTATCAATGTTTTGAAAAACCTGCCTCCATATTCGCCTCAAGGAGCGTCTAAAGTAGGGGAGATAAAACGCTTCGACTCTTTCTCAAAAAAAGCATTTTATCTTTGAGGCTTACTCTTTAGCAACTTAAAGCGTACAAAATGTACAAAACATATTCCCGCACGCCTCAAACCACTAAGGCATGCGACTTAAGAATTTATTTTACTTCCAGTTGAAGATATTTGCACTAGTAGAAGTTACAAAACTTCAGTTATCTAATAGCAAGCAATTTTTTTTTAAGAAAATGAAAGTATTTTTATTACTTTTCAAATCCAATATCAACATGATTAAGTAACATCGTTTTTTAAAACAACGATAGAGAGCTACATAATGAATTTTCTCAAATGCTATTAAATAAAAAATTTAAATTGTCATCACCGAACCTTCAAATAAATTACGCATCTCGATTTAAATTGGTAGAATGAAAAATGAATAAAATAATAATTTGCATGATTTTTTTACTATGATAAACATCTATTCCACTATAATCGACCAAATATCGTTTTCAAAAATCCAAAAAAAATTGAAGACAAACAAAGGAAGAAAAAATAAAGTACATGTAACGATCCGTAGATTTATGATATTTAATAAATTTAATTAATGTAATTTCAAATTTGTTTGAGAATAAAATGCAGAGATTTGGTATAGTTGAATCTGTAAAAGTTAATATAAATATTTACTTTAATGGTGTTCATTAATACAAAGATGTAAATTGTGTAGATAGTAATATTGTATGGCTGTAGTGAAAGGAAAAGAAAACTGATGGAAACATAAAATTTATTATTATGTAAACAAAAGCATAGTTTGAACAAATTTATGGAAATTGATATAAACAGTGTTTGTAATCAGTTTGATTATTAATAATTGAAAGATGGAGATGCGTAAATACGTTAATGAATTTAAAATGGGAAAGAAAGAATATATATGATAATAAGCAATTGATTCTATTAAGGGAATTAAATTATAATTAATGGTCATTTAATAAATTCAACGTTTTGTGAGGAATCAAAATAGTTGTGTAAAATATGTACAAACTACGATTTGGAATTTATTGGATTTATAACGGTTTTGTTATTAAGTGTATGAGTTTAAAAGTTATTCCATTTTGTAAAGTAATAGAAGAATGCATGTAAATATAAACAGGGCTTAATAGAATTTGATACTTAATAAATTGAATAAATTGCCCATTTATGTAGATATGTATAGTGGACTATAAATGGCCTAAGCAAATTAAATGGGATAATTATTGAGATTTGTACTATGAAAATAAATAGTAATATTTATTTGCAAGTAATAAAAGCCTATTTAGGTAACTAGAATTTAGATTTAACGACTATTGTATGTTACCTATTCTTGTTTCTTATTAATTTAAAACTTTGGAATTTATTCAATTTATCCGCCAATTTACTGCAGTTAAAGTGAGATGGATCGGTGATTGAGTAATGTAAATATAAATAAGATGCAAAACAAAGGAAATCTTATTTATAATAATTTGTGTAGAATAAAATAAAGAAATCAGTAATTGATAGTGGGAAAATGGGGATGCAATGAGATCTTAAGTGATAATAACTCTGTAGGCAAGTGATAACAGAAATTTGTGTATAACCAAATAAAAATCCAAATTTATTTGGAAACCAATTGCAATCAATTGAATTTATTGCAATTTAATGGATTTAATATTTAATAGTTTATGTAATTATTATTTGGAAGAAATGGGAGTTATTTGTAAAAAGTATGAACCAAATGATAATTTTTCTTATAGAATAGTGAAATAAAATAGATATAAAGGTTTCAATTATACACTGAAATTCATATTCACCATAAAATGTTAATTGAAACCAAAGTAGTAAATATAGGAGTCAAGACCATTCATTAATTTGTATTTATTGCAATGGTTAATACCATAGAATAAGGTTAAAGCTAATTCAGATTTTTATTTGACCATTGTTGATGTAACTTTAGAAAACAAGATTCTATTTATAATTTGAATATTAAGGTCAACAAATGGTATTTGCTGCATATAAAATGGATTCTAACGTAAATTATTACGTTATTGAATTTAGATTGGAATGGTAAACAATTGAGTGGATTTAATAGATTTATCAAACATACAATATTAAATTCATTAAGATTGGAATTTATAATAGTTAAGAAAATAAGGGAATGATGTTTGCAATCATTGCAATAGATATTAATTTAGGATTGCCTTAAATTAAATTAAGGCAAATAAATGGGAATAAAAGTTTATTGACAATTTGAAATATAATTATGGTAAAAAAAAAAGGGGTTAATTACAAGTAAAAATGAGTTGAAAGGGAAATCAAATCTATTTATCTAATTGGATTCAAGTTGAGATGGAAATCCAATTATTTATTTAGTTAGATTTAAGTTAAGAGTATAAAGGTATAAGATGTAATAATTGAGTTTTAGAATATAATTTATAATTTCCAGATAATAAGAAAGTGCAGATATTAACACTGCAAACTGATATAATTATGGATTTTAATTCACATCCAAGCTTGTTAAATCAATTAAGATTGATTGAATTATATAAGTAATGAATCCAGCCAATATTAGAAATTGAAACATAAAAATTGATTTTTTATGATTTATTTAATTGATTTAATAATATTAAAAATAGCCATTTTTGTCACGGACTCGGATTTCGACGAAACCAGTTTCATCGGATCCGTATCGGTGAATTATTATAGGATTTCAAATTTCGTATCGATCGGACTTGTCGTTTGATCGTACGGACGATAAACGCCTTGAAATCAATTTTATTAAAATCAATTTGAAATCAATTTGGAAATCTTGTTTTCAGCATAACTTCTTCATACGACCAAATTTGGACGGGAAAATTTTTCCATCGCGTTCAGAATATTTCAAAATACCTATTTGGATATATAGTTTTAACAAATTCGGTTCCGGAGGCATAGCGGGCTTTTTGGGCCATAGTTTGTTGCCTACGTTCATCCTATAGTCTATCTACCCTACCTCTAGCCCATCTATAAGTATACCGTGATAAACCCTAGCCTCCTTTCTTCTGTCAATTGGATATACGTACATTTTCTTCATCCCTTTCTCCTCTCCAGTTCAAATCTAAAGCCAAAACTCAAAAAAAAAAAAAAATTCAGAAAATTCCCGAAAAAATATATGTTGTAGTCTTCATCGATACAAATCTACGGGTGATGTTTGTTTCTGCTATCGACCTTTAGTTCAGACAGAAAACTCGGTCAAAGCAGCAATATTCGAAACCCTAAGCTTGAAATTGGGGGTTTTCGATTTAAGCCGAAATCGACGAAATTGGTTCTGGGTATTGTAGCACTCGACGATAGGGTTCGTTCAAAGGTGGTTGGAGGTTGTATGGTGGGACGAGGCGGCCAAAATCAGTGAGTTAGGGTTCGAAGACCCTAACACCCAGGTGGCGGCGCACGGCGAGATGGGCGACCGGACCATGGGGGAGGCGTGGCGCTCGGCGAGGGGAGGAGAATAGGATGTGTTGGTGGTGGTCTGGTGTCGTGTAGGAGGTGGAAACGTTGGTCAAACGACGCGTGCATGGGTTCAAGGCTGTGCTGTGCATGGCTACAGGGAGACGCGCGTATTAGGAAGGAGGGCAGACCTCTGGTGATGTGGCATTGGAGTTTGTTGGTTTGTTTTGTTCTTTGTTTTATTTAATTTCGTTTTCCAACAGCGTTTAATCATATAACTTTCGCATACGGACTCCGATTCAAACGAGATTTTTTTTGTTAGGTTCGTTTTTAAATTTCGGATCTGATGACGCAGGTTTGGACAGATTTGGAGACTGTCAAAATTTTGAGTTTAAATTGAATTTAAATTCAATTTAAATTCCAAAGGTGAGTGTTTTAACCCACTCACAATTACTAGAAGCTTTTATGTTTGTTAAATAAATTTTAGAAATGAATAGAAATTTATTTATGAGCTTTTGGGCATGTTATTTCATCCATATCTGTTGAATTGCATTTTTTTGAATTTAGCTGTTAATTTAAATTGATTGATTGCATATTAATTGGCTGTTAGAAATTATTGTTTGCATAAGAACTGCTAGTTAACAGTTATGTAAATTATTATTGAGTAAACTGTTAGATAAATAGTTGATAAATTTAATTTGGGAAAAACTGACAGTTATTACCTGTTGTATATGTTCATAGATATATACTGTTATTGATTGAAATTGGTTGATGGTTGCGATTGGATGATGGATGTTGTTGATGAATGAATGTTTATTGCATATCATTAAAATTGCAAATTTATCATGCATATTTCATTTTTCGGGATTGTGGTTTGAAATGATAAAACCGCAAAGTTTTATTTTTAAATTGCGGATTGAAATGATAAATATCCGTATCACTTGACCATAGGATAGAAAATTATATACAGGCACCGCGGTCTATATATAACTATTTTAATGTGATTTCTATGGTTTGGATGGAATACGGTTTATAATAATCTTAAATTTTATACTGTATAATTATTTTTCTTCCGTATTTATGTACATGAAAAGTTGGAAATTTTGAAATAAAAAGGTGTATAAATTCCCTTAGTAAAATGGAAGAAAATTTAGAAAATGGAGTTGGATAAATTTATATCATATGTTTAAATGTTAAGTTTGGAAATTTAAGATATGATATTTATAATTGGATTTTTCCCAAGAAAAAATTGAAATGAATATTCTAATATGAATTTGAATTGGAAAAATATTCTAATATAAATTGGAATCGAAAAATACATATGTTTTATTACTAGAAATTGGAGTTGTTTAAGGATTTATGTGAATATTCAAACTAAATAATAAAACATTTAATTTGTTGAAAGAATATATTCCAATTTTAGTTTTTGAATATTAATACTCCAATGGATTTATATATATGGAAATTGAAATGGTTTTGGAACTTAAGAGTGATATCTAAATTATGGTTTTAACTTTAGATAAAGAAATATTTCCATAAAGCCATATAACTTATTTCTTTACAAAGTGACAGTAAAGTTAAGCCTTTGAAATTCATATACCGTTGAATATCCAAACCATTTGAGTTTTAAAAGTTATGGTTGAAATTATGGATTTCCAAAAATATTATGCTTTGAAAATATTCGATTTTCAGATATTATGAAGTTAAAGCCTTTTTATTATTGGAAAGAAATTATATTTGGGATAAGTGGTAAAATATGGTTTTGGGTCTTGGAATGATATCGTAATATTATGGTTTTGAAATGGATTATATTCTGGTTTTAAAAGTATAAACTGTTTTAAAGAACCGCGGTGTTATAATAACGATGGGTTGGCAAAGAGACCGGGATCGGATATGGACATACTCTCTGTCGATACCGAAAACCACTTTGACTAACCGTGTACGCGGTGGAGATTCCAGAATGAAGTAGGTTGGTGGCGACGATTCCTGTAAGGTAAATACGTGGACCCGACTCCCGTGAGTTGGCATAAGGTGGCTAAAACAGGAGCGATCGACGGGTTAATGAGGTCATTCCTCTGATCGGACACTCCTCTTCGATATTATACTATGACTTTGGATTGATTCAGTGGCCACTTCTATTTTTTTGATTTGGGGAGTTGTTTCGAGGTGGGCGGTTGCTGCGGCTTCGCGTTACCATCGGCCCGGAAGCGTAATTGGTATATCTACCCTGGCATTGCCTAGTTGTGCCGTGTCACCTACCCTATCGCGCCTTGTACGAGTTTGGTTTTCTCCCGTAGCCCGTGTGGTATCCTCTAGTGGCTTCCCGATCAGGAGGGACTATGATATTGGATGGACTACTGGGACTATTACGTGTTAAGGGCTATATGGGTAACCCCTTAACGCTATTAAAAAGTAAGTTTATTTTATAAATAGACACTATTATAATAGCGCAATATACTACATAGTAAATAGTTTAACGGATCCTTAGAAGATGTAAATCCCGAGCATCTCTTGAGTTACTGTACCCATATTTATTTCTGTTTATTTAACTCACATAAGATTTTCTAGTCTGACTCGAGTGTTTTTGTCTTTTCAAATTCGCTCGGGTCAGTCCGAGCGTTTCAGGATAGCAGGTTTTAGCTTTGGAGGACGAAGACGAAGATTCAGTATTATTTTATATATAGTATTGCACTACACACTCTTTCTATTCCGCTGCAATTGTTGTATTTGGTATGTGTAACTCTGATATTCATTGTATAAGAAAAATCAAGCTTTTGTAAACTGTTTATGAACTGTATACTTGTTATTATATTTTATCCTTCCGCTGTGAGATTCTATTTTCGTTTATTTCTTCTCTATTTTTCTTATTTACCCCATAACAATCCGCCCTTGCGTATGCTTTGAATTGGCACGTGTGTCGTTTTAAAGTGTGCGAAAAGGCGGGATGTTTCAGTTGGTATCAGAGCTTTGGTTTAGCGATAAACCTTGGCTTTGTGGGGTTTGACTCTTTGTTAATAGGGTAGAAATATCCTATGGGAGTCACCGAGTGTATATATATGAGAGAGCGTACTTGTTAGTATTGATAAAAAGATTTTAATATTGTGTTAATCTGTTCCGCTTTGTATTTATGAATTCTGGTTGATGCATAGGACGCTATGCCATCAATAGGGATTTCTAAACACTTAATAGGACAGACCGACATAATATTTGTTTTTAATATAGGTGAATGAAATAATTTTGCCTATTATATTTTCTATATATAAAAATATTTATAAAGATATATATATTTGGTTGCTATAGATTGGGTGTTAGGAAATAAAATATTTATAATAACTGAAGCTAAGTTGAAATTATAATAAACCAAATTTGGAGATTTTAGAACTTAAATCCGGGGTTTTTGAAAATTTGCTTCCAAAGAATTTGTGAAATTTATTGATTTGGTTTATAAGTAATTACTTATATAAATATAGTATAATTTGGAAAAAATTTGTTTTAAAAGAAGATTTTGGAGAAATAAATTCTGTACTTTCCTCTCTGTCGCTGGAAAATAAATTCGGTGATGACGGCCGCATCATCGACTTTCATTTTCGAGTTTCGAAGGGGAAAGGCCACTGTAGTAAATTCTACTGCAGATTTATTTTGAAATTTTCTAAAGATTTTCTTTTATTGTTCTAACTATAATTAGAGATATTGAGTTGTAAGAACTTATTTATCTATTATTTTGGAATAAATTGAAATTTGACCTGGTATTTAAATTCTAATTTTTCCATTAATTAATTGCTTAAATTTTGTTAGTGAATTAAAAGTTAAGTAATAAATGGATGGAAACCTCTAATTTAAGTAAGAAAATAATGCTAGGTATAAGTGAAGTAAAAGTTTTAACTGATAAATAATGGAAAAGATTTATTGAAGAATGAATGAATTAAAAGAATGGAGATTTAACTTGTATAAGTCAATTGCATCTTTTTTTAACATAAATAACTTACCCATATATAAAAGTTGAAATGTTGAATAAGAAATTGGGATTGAATATTTTACAGGCAGTAATTTAGAAAAAGAAGTATTCAATAAACTACTGTTGCAATAAGAATTTAATGGTAAAAAACTTAGGTTATAATTGAAATTTTATTTAAAATAAAGTTAAGAATTATTAATAGATGATATGAACCTGAGTGTATAACATGAAATTCAAAATAAGAATTTATTATATGAGTATTCACTTAAGTATGTTCTATCTCCCCTATTCAAATATAATGGAAAGTAGGAAAATTTTAATGACTGCAATTCATAGTTAATGAATGTTATTAATGAGAATTCAAGGGAAATCTTACAAGTGAAGATATTCAAAATATTTGTTGTTATTAATAAGAATTTATTTTATAGACTTAAGTAATAAAAGGAAACTTAAGTAATAAAAAGGAAATACAAATATAATGAATTTGGTGATAATTGGAAAATAAACTTGTAAGAAACAAAGAAATCCCTCATAAATGAAGGAAAGAAAAATCAAAACACTGAATTATGAAATAAGTGTATAATAAGCTATTTTGGTGTTGATTTGAATTGTTTGGTTGATGTATGTTTGTTGGGTAAGGAATTGTGGAGTTGTTGGATGAACAAATAATCTACCTTTGTTCCATCTTAGGCTGTTGAGCAACGGATGCACTTGATAGTTATTCTTCATTCGTACAACTTCAGAATTTGAACCCGAACAACTAATTGTTGTTTGATTTAAATGATTGTTTGTTGTATGTGGGTGTGCTGTTTGTATGGTTGTTGCATTTGATTGGATATGAATGATTGAATCCACCTAAACATTCACTGTAAAATAAATATTTAACCTTTTAGATTTTATTAGTAAATACAGGTGATGGAAGCCACTGCTACTGCTTTGGTCCGTAAAAATAATAAGCGTATTGCCCGACAAATAGGTACGTTTTCGGATTACGTTTAAAGCGCTATTTTATATATTTTTCCCGTGTGGATATTTTATTTTGGATATATATGTAAAATATTTGTATAATTGGATATTATATTTTCTCCAGAGTCCCTCCGTACAAAGGAGACTCTGCCAAAATTTTCCGTAAATTTTGGACTTAGAATTTTGTGAAAATATTTTCCAACTTTAATAATTCAAGTATTAAAGGATATAATGATTATATAAAACAAATGTATTTCATTAAAGGAAATTAATCCAGTAAAATATTGTTTATGAGTTAATATTTGAAATAAGATGCCCGGTTTTATTCTCCCTTCTCCCTTCTTTCCTTTTCGGGGACGAAAAGTTTTGAGTGGGGGAGATTGTAACGATCCGTAGATTTATGATATTTAATAAATTTAATTAATGTAATTTCAAATTTGTTTGAGAATAAAATGCAGAGATTTGGTATAGTTGAATCTGTAAAAGTTAATATAAATATTTACTTTAATGGTGTTCATTAATACAAAGATGTAAATTGTGTAGATAGTAATATTGTATGGCTGTAGTGAAAGGAAAAGAAAACTGATGGAAACATAAAATTTATTATTATGTAAACAAAAGCATAGTTTGAACAAATTTATGGAAATTGATATAAACAGTGTTTGTAATCAGTTTGATTATTAATAATTGAAAGATGGAGATGCGTAAATACGTTAATGAATTTAAAATGGGAAAGAAAGAATATATATGATAATAAGCAATTGATTCTATTAAGGGAATTAAATTATAATTAATGGTCATTTAATAAATTCAACGTTTTGTGAGGAATCAAAATAGTTGTGTAAAATATGTACAAACTACGATTTGGAATTTATTGGATTTATAACGGTTTTGTTATTAAGTGTATGAGTTTAAAAGTTATTCCATTTTGTAAAGTAATAGAAGAATGCATGTAAATATAAACAGGGCTTAATAGAATTTGATACTTAATAAATTGAATAAATTGCCCATTTATGTAGATATGTATAGTGGACTATAAATGGCCTAAGCAAATTAAATGGGATAATTATTGAGATTTGTACTATGAAAATAAATAGTAATATTTATTTGCAAGTAATAAAAGCCTATTTAGGTAACTAGAATTTAGATTTAACGACTATTGTATGTTACCTATTCTTGTTTCTTATTAATTTAAAACTTTGGAATTTATTCAATTTATCCGCCAATTTACTGCAGTTAAAGTGAGATGGATCGGTGATTGAGTAATGTAAATATAAATAAGATGCAAAACAAAGGAAATCTTATTTATAATAATTTGTGTAGAATAAAATAAAGAAATCAGTAATTGATAGTGGGAAAATGGGGATGCAATGAGATCTTAAGTGATAATAACTCTGTAGGCAAGTGATAACAGAAATTTGTGTATAACCAAATAAAAATCCAAATTTATTTGGAAACCAATTGCAATCAATTGAATTTATTGCAATTTAATGGATTTAATATTTAATAGTTTATGTAATTATTATTTGGAAGAAATGGGAGTTATTTGTAAAAAGTATGAACCAAATGATAATTTTTCTTATAGAATAGTGAAATAAAATAGATATAAAGGTTTCAATTATACACTGAAATTCATATTCACCATAAAATGTTAATTGAAACCAAAGTAGTAAATATAGGAGTCAAGACCATTCATTAATTTGTATTTATTGCAATGGTTAATACCATAGAATAAGGTTAAAGCTAATTCAGATTTTTATTTGACCATTGTTGATGTAACTTTAGAAAACAAGATTCTATTTATAATTTGAATATTAAGGTCAACAAATGGTATTTGCTGCATATAAAATGGATTCTAACGTAAATTATTACGTTATTGAATTTAGATTGGAATGGTAAACAATTGAGTGGATTTAATAGATTTATCAAACATACAATATTAAATTCATTAAGATTGGAATTTATAATAGTTAAGAAAATAAGGGAATGATGTTTGCAATCATTGCAATAGATATTAATTTAGGATTGCCTTAAATTAAATTAAGGCAAATAAATGGGAATAAAAGTTTATTGACAATTTGAAATATAATTATGGTAAAAAAAAAAGGGGTTAATTACAAGTAAAAATGAGTTGAAAGGGAAATCAAATCTATTTATCTAATTGGATTCAAGTTGAGATGGAAATCCAATTATTTATTTAGTTAGATTTAAGTTAAGAGTATAAAGGTATAAGATGTAATAATTGAGTTTTAGAATATAATTTATAATTTCCAGATAATAAGAAAGTGCAGATATTAACACTGCAAACTGATATAATTATGGATTTTAATTCACATCCAAGCTTGTTAAATCAATTAAGATTGATTGAATTATATAAGTAATGAATCCAGCCAATATTAGAAATTGAAACATAAAAATTGATTTTTTATGATTTATTTAATTGATTTAATAATATTAAAAATAGCCATTTTTGTCACGGACTCGGATTTCGACGAAACCAGTTTCATCGGATCCGTATCGGTGAATTATTATAGGATTTCAAATTTCGTATCGATCGGACTTGTCGTTTGATCGTACGGACGATAAACGCCTTGAAATCAATTTTATTAAAATCAATTTGAAATCAATTTGGAAATCTTGTTTTCAGCATAACTTCTTCATACGACCAAATTTGGACGGGAAAATTTTTCCATCGCGTTCAGAATATTTCAAAATACCTATTTGGATATATAGTTTTAACAAATTCGGTTCCGGAGGCATAGCGGGCTTTTTGGGCCATAGTTTGTTGCCTACGTTCATCCTATAGTCTATCTACCCTACCTCTAGCCCATCTATAAGTATACCGTGATAAACCCTAGCCTCCTTTCTTCTGTCAATTGGATATACGTACATTTTCTTCATCCCTTTCTCCTCTCCAGTTCAAATCTAAAGCCAAAACTCAAAAAAAAAAAAAAATTCAGAAAATTCCCGAAAAAATATATGTTGTAGTCTTCATCGATACAAATCTACGGGTGATGTTTGTTTCTGCTATCGACCTTTAGTTCAGACAGAAAACTCGGTCAAAGCAGCAATATTCGAAACCCTAAGCTTGAAATTGGGGGTTTTCGATTTAAGCCGAAATCGACGAAATTGGTTCTGGGTATTGTAGCACTCGACGATAGGGTTCGTTCAAAGGTGGTTGGAGGTTGTATGGTGGGACGAGGCGGCCAAAATCAGTGAGTTAGGGTTCGAAGACCCTAACACCCAGGTGGCGGCGCACGGCGAGATGGGCGACCGGACCATGGGGGAGGCGTGGCGCTCGGCGAGGGGAGGAGAATAGGATGTGTTGGTGGTGGTCTGGTGTCGTGTAGGAGGTGGAAACGTTGGTCAAACGACGCGTGCATGGGTTCAAGGCTGTGCTGTGCATGGCTACAGGGAGACGCGCGTATTAGGAAGGAGGGCAGACCTCTGGTGATGTGGCATTGGAGTTTGTTGGTTTGTTTTGTTCTTTGTTTTATTTAATTTCGTTTTCCAACAGCGTTTAATCATATAACTTTCGCATACGGACTCCGATTCAAACGAGATTTTTTTTGTTAGGTTCGTTTTTAAATTTCGGATCTGATGACGCAGGTTTGGACAGATTTGGAGACTGTCAAAATTTTGAGTTTAAATTGAATTTAAATTCAATTTAAATTCCAAAGGTGAGTGTTTTAACCCACTCACAATTACTAGAAGCTTTTATGTTTGTTAAATAAATTTTAGAAATGAATAGAAATTTATTTATGAGCTTTTGGGCATGTTATTTCATCCATATCTGTTGAATTGCATTTTTTTGAATTTAGCTGTTAATTTAAATTGATTGATTGCATATTAATTGGCTGTTAGAAATTATTGTTTGCATAAGAACTGCTAGTTAACAGTTATGTAAATTATTATTGAGTAAACTGTTAGATAAATAGTTGATAAATTTAATTTGGGAAAAACTGACAGTTATTACCTGTTGTATATGTTCATAGATATATACTGTTATTGATTGAAATTGGTTGATGGTTGCGATTGGATGATGGATGTTGTTGATGAATGAATGTTTATTGCATATCATTAAAATTGCAAATTTATCATGCATATTTCATTTTTCGGGATTGTGGTTTGAAATGATAAAACCGCAAAGTTTTATTTTTAAATTGCGGATTGAAATGATAAATATCCGTATCACTTGACCATAGGATAGAAAATTATATACAGGCACCGCGGTCTATATATAACTATTTTAATGTGATTTCTATGGTTTGGATGGAATACGGTTTATAATAATCTTAAATTTTATACTGTATAATTATTTTTCTTCCGTATTTATGTACATGAAAAGTTGGAAATTTTGAAATAAAAAGGTGTATAAATTCCCTTAGTAAAATGGAAGAAAATTTAGAAAAT
This sequence comes from Allium cepa, assembly GCA_030765085.1. Classification (NCBI taxonomy): domain Eukaryota; kingdom Viridiplantae; phylum Streptophyta; class Magnoliopsida; order Asparagales; family Amaryllidaceae; genus Allium; species Allium cepa. Next base: position 568,714,736 of record CM060937.1, on the reverse strand, counting down.
GGAGTTGGATAAATTTATATCATATGTTTAAATGTTAAGTTTGGAAATTTAAGATATGATATTTATAATTGGATTTTTCCCAAGAAAAAATTGAAATGAATATTCTAATATGAATTTGAATTGGAAAAATATTCTAATATAAATTGGAATCGAAAAATACATATGTTTTATTACTAGAAATTGGAGTTGTTTAAGGATTTATGTGAATATTCAAACTAAATAATAAAACATTTAATTTGTTGAAAGAATATATTCCAATTTTAGTTTTTGAATATTAATACTCCAATGGATTTATATATATGGAAATTGAAATGGTTTTGGAACTTAAGAGTGATATCTAAATTATGGTTTTAACTTTAGATAAAGAAATATTTCCATAAAGCCATATAACTTATTTCTTTACAAAGTGACAGTAAAGTTAAGCCTTTGAAATTCATATACCGTTGAATATCCAAACCATTTGAGTTTTAAAAGTTATGGTTGAAATTATGGATTTCCAAAAATATTATGCTTTGAAAATATTCGATTTTCAGATATTATGAAGTTAAAGCCTTTTTATTATTGGAAAGAAATTATATTTGGGATAAGTGGTAAAATATGGTTTTGGGTCTTGGAATGATATCGTAATATTATGGTTTTGAAATGGATTATATTCTGGTTTTAAAAGTATAAACTGTTTTAAAGAACCGCGGTGTTATAATAACGATGGGTTGGCAAAGAGACCGGGATCGGATATGGACATACTCTCTGTCGATACCGAAAACCACTTTGACTAACCGTGTACGCGGTGGAGATTCCAGAATGAAGTAGGTTGGTGGCGACGATTCCTGTAAGGTAAATACGTGGACCCGACTCCCGTGAGTTGGCATAAGGTGGCTAAAACAGGAGCGATCGACGGGTTAATGAGGTCATTCCTCTGATCGGACACTCCTCTTCGATATTATACTATGACTTTGGATTGATTCAGTGGCCACTTCTATTTTTTTGATTTGGGGAGTTGTTTCGAGGTGGGCGGTTGCTGCGGCTTCGCGTTACCATCGGCCCGGAAGCGTAATTGGTATATCTACCCTGGCATTGCCTAGTTGTGCCGTGTCACCTACCCTATCGCGCCTTGTACGAGTTTGGTTTTCTCCCGTAGCCCGTGTGGTATCCTCTAGTGGCTTCCCGATCAGGAGGGACTATGATATTGGATGGACTACTGGGACTATTACGTGTTAAGGGCTATATGGGTAACCCCTTAACGCTATTAAAAAGTAAGTTTATTTTATAAATAGACACTATTATAATAGCGCAATATACTACATAGTAAATAGTTTAACGGATCCTTAGAAGATGTAAATCCCGAGCATCTCTTGAGTTACTGTACCCATATTTATTTCTGTTTATTTAACTCACATAAGATTTTCTAGTCTGACTCGAGTGTTTTTGTCTTTTCAAATTCGCTCGGGTCAGTCCGAGCGTTTCAGGATAGCAGGTTTTAGCTTTGGAGGACGAAGACGAAGATTCAGTATTATTTTATATATAGTATTGCACTACACACTCTTTCTATTCCGCTGCAATTGTTGTATTTGGTATGTGTAACTCTGATATTCATTGTATAAGAAAAATCAAGCTTTTGTAAACTGTTTATGAACTGTATACTTGTTATTATATTTTATCCTTCCGCTGTGAGATTCTATTTTCGTTTATTTCTTCTCTATTTTTCTTATTTACCCCATAACAATCCGCCCTTGCGTATGCTTTGAATTGGCACGTGTGTCGTTTTAAAGTGTGCGAAAAGGCGGGATGTTTCAGTACATACCATTGCGGAGCTGAAAACTGAACACGAATTCTTCTAACATACTAAAAAGGATTGAATCCAGTGCTTAAATTTTACTTATAGTTTTAATTATTTATGCTTTATGAATGAATAATAAAAAATGATTAGGACTGAACTCTTTAAGCTAGGTGTCTATGTTATTTATTTATAGTTTTATATAACAGGAAAATAGGCGTAGGGAAGAAGTTGCGAAAAAACTTAGTCTCAAGGACAGCAAGTTTGCTTTTTAGTTTGAAGGACATTTGTTAGTGCAAATAGAAAATGATAGTTACAACTGTGATTTACACTAAAAAGTATCCTTCAGCCTAAAAAGCAAACTTCCTGTCCCTAGAACTAAATTTTTCTGCAACTTTTTCCTTGAGCCTAAAATCCCCTTTATACAATTAATTGTTAACCTCTATTTATTAATCAAAATTAATTATAATAAAACAATAATAACTTATGCCTCCATGTTTACTTGAAAAATTTACGCCTCAACCTTTTGAGGCTTACACCTCATGAGCAAAAGAACGCATTTTGTACGCTTTCACGTTTTAAAACTTATATGTGTATGTATGTATATGTATATCACCTGAACAACAACAAGAAGTTAGATTTGTTAAAGGTCAAAATTATTCTACGAGGAACTTACACAATGTTACAGTTTGGGTTCAGGAAATTTTGGTGATTCAACTTATAGGTGTGAGATGTTTTTTTTTTGCTAACAGATTATGCTTAGAGATTGAATTTATTTGGACACACTATACATAAATATCATTAATTTAACAAATTCAATCTATAGATGTGAGATATTTTGCACGTTCTGTAGAAAATTTGAATTCTTTTGGAAAAGTAACGACATTCTATGAGAAGAGTTGAACTCCTTTCTGAAAAATTAGAACTTTTTTGACAAATTGGACTTTCCATTGTATTGTGTTTTTTTAATTCGTGCAAATTTTTGTCGATTTTATTTATGATGTGTGAATCTGCAACCACCGAAAATGGAAGGTTACTGAAACACACACCAAATGTGTAGTATTGCGTAAGTGTGAACAAATATAGTACAAGAACACAAATGATAATAAAGTAAATTTGTCTTCATAAATGACCTGGGTAATATCGAATTGTACTGTTTGGTTTCTGTAATTTGAGCTACGCCTGATCCGAGTTATTTGGAATTTCACTTTTTTGTTTTATTTATTTTTAAAGCTCATTATGTAATTTTAGCTTAATCGAGATGTCAATTCCAGAGGCAAGTTTTTTTACTGGAAAATGAACAATGATCTGACATAAGCTGGAATTAAAATTTACATTTTTGCAACTGAACATGCGAATGGTGATACCAACATCTTACTACATTTGAAAAGGGCGATTTGGTACTACTGCAACAGCTGAAAAGGTAAAATTATCATCTTAGTCCCAAATCGCAAAATTTCAGTGAATAATTCTGTATAAAATATCAAGTCGTCACCTGATCAATTGCTAAGCTCAGTAACGTGAGCTTGTGACCAAGTGAAGGAATGTTGGGTCATGTTGTTGGATTTGGGTACGTATAGCACCGATGATAATTTACTATCGTACTTCACCCTGAATAGCATGCCCTAACACTAAAAAGGCTTACTTTTGATGATGCCTATGTTGATATTGCCGCTGAAGTAGAAAAAGTAGCTACATTCTTGAACAAGGTATCAGTTATCAGAATCATGCATCAGTTTCCTGTTTTAACTGGGTTTTTTTATATGCGAGTGATGCTTTTTTTTGTTGGGTTGCATTTGTATGAGAAATTTGCATTGTGGGTTATTATGCATGTGTAAAAGAAGAAATTTATGAAGAGTTTGTGGGAAAAGATGGTCAGTTGAAGAACTTTTTTGAAGGTAGAATTTACAACTTACCACTATTAATGTTAAAAGTAATTTTGGCGTATTATCCTTATATTTACTTGATTATTTATATTTCATCGATTTGTTGAACACCCATCACTGTCATGATTTTTGAAACATTAAAGTTTTTTAAATTCCATTTAATACTTTTTAGCATTTGGTCGGTTTGATGTTTCTATTATCTTAAATTCTACAATGAAATTTCTAATTAATCTACGTTCTACGGTAAAGTTTCTTTTGTATTAGATCCAGGGACACTTAGCTATGTTGGAGAGAGTTTTGAACTACTACCGATGCTTATGGTTGCAAGGTATGCATCTTAAGGAGGTCATAAAACATAGTTTACAATTGTTCTTCCTTTGACTCAACACACGACTTTATAAATTCTATGATCACATAGTTGATTGATGTGAAAATGTGAGGCATAGATTCAAAGAAGTTTTTTTTTATATTCTTTTTATATTCAATTATTATTTATGACATATGACTGATGAAGAAAAGAGAACACAAACTCAAACTTGTCAGAAAGAAGCGCTAAGTTTGAATGTTTAGGTAATTTATTTTAGTGAAAATTGGAAATATGTAAGAGCAGTTGAACAAATGAAAGCTAGAGTCGCAGAATTTTGCAAATGAATGTACAATTTCTAAATTCTGAAAGAAAGGCTTGTATACAGTTTGAAAGTTGGACAGAACGATAAATTTGAATCTTTTAAGGTCAAATTTATTTCCCAACCAAATGATATGCTAAAGCTACATTGCAGTTTGGGTTCTGCAAACTTTGATGCGTCAGCATATAGGTATGAGATTATTTGCTTGCATATAGGTGTGAGATGATTTGCTTGCTTGCTAGTTATGCTTAAGGATGTCATATGCCTGTGTAATGTTTAACACGAATCAGCATCCCACTGGCTGGGCCAATGATCAAACAGTTAAAACTTATAGAGAATCACAAACACACACAGTGACCAAATTACCCTTGCGAACACAGAGAAAGAGCAAAACACTATCAGAGCCAGGTTTCAATCTTGGGACCTGTGTGTTATGGGCCCACCACGCTTCCGCTGCGCCACTCTGATTGACAATGAAATATAAGAATTGCATTCTTTAGAATAATATGCAAGCTGCTTCTAAATTCTATCCCAAAGCAGATCATCTTGTACTGTACAGTGTAGAAGATATTTCTTCCACAAATTTGCTAAATTGTATTATCCGTATATTAATTGTATGCCTCCTCATATCATTACCTGCAGCCAAATCGGTCCGAGTTTGATATGTCAATATATCTCCTACATATATCGACATAAAGTAGTTTCAGACTTAAAACAAATTCGGGTTTTCAAAGTAAAGTTGTTTTAAAAGTGTTCAGAAAATACTTATAAATATTTTAAGTTCTCAAAGACTTATGTGTGTCATTATAGTGATTGTTTACACTGATCTAAGATACACAGATAAACAGTATAAGATAGTCAAGTAGATATTTTTAGTATTTCTCTTTTCTCATTTGTATCTCCAAAATCAACCCAGTATTGCCAGTGGCACTACAAATTCTTAGTAAGATATGTCAGGAATATTACAATTTTTAAGCATTGTTACCCTCAAAATCACTATAAGCTTTTTAGTGTGTTTTTTTCTGGTGCCTTTTTTTTGTTATAGTATCCAGTGTCACCAAGCGTACATATATTGTTGTATTTCTAATACCGATCCCATATATGCCTGCATAAGCAATGCCTGCCTGGTTATACTGGAGAAAGGATTTTATTGCGATATATTGTTTACCTATGTTAACAAGTGAATGAGATTATCCGCTAAATCATTTTTCTGATATATGAAATCCTGTTTAGTTGATTCCTTATGTTTCACTTTTTACAAGTCCACCCCTTTTGTAGTACATGTAGCGTTTCAGATTTGCATGCTTCATTTTGTAGTACATGTATCACTTTTGTCAATTTACGGCACTGTTTATTCACTTTGTTGGTTTATTATTTTTGCATGTACAGTGTTATTCTTTAATCACATAGACATCAACTGTAAATGCTTAGAAGCTACACATGGAGCATTATGTGGAATTACACTAGTAAGCCAAATTTTCTTACCCACAAAAATGGGCCTGTGTTAGGACTTATGTACAACCACTAGATCCATGAGACAAATGAAATAATGAAACAGAATTGTGAATGCCGATTTAGTACTTTGATGCAGTTGATTTATTTTAATACCTATGTGTTATATTATACAAGTTTTGTTTCTTTGGCCTTTGTTAACGGGTTCCTTGCTTATTCTCTCATTGATGTATTTTCCACAAACTCGTATGTTTTGTTATCTACCTCTGTTTATTCATACAAATGGATAATGTTAGCCAGTTAAAAGTTCAATTTGTCATTTTTATTGTAATCAGTCACTGGTATGCAGCTTAAAATATAACGTTTCTGAATAACACAAAGCTAAGAAAACTGGAAAAGTATATCATCAAAATAGAAAATGGTTAAGTCTTCAAATGTTGATAAAGCTGTATGAATCTTATGTCAATGGGCTTTTTTTCTAAGTATTCATGAAGATGGATGAACTTTTTGCCACCCATGATTCATTGATTTATAAATTAATTTGTTAGGTTGTTGTTAGTTGATTTATTTATGCCATAGCTTTATTTCAAATAGCTTTGGATTGAAAATTTTTAATAGCTCATTTTAACCAACTTTTTCAAACCTCAAATAACTTTTTTTTAAAGATTAAAAGGGTAACATAATTTAATTTTAATACGTTATTAGTTGGTAGATAATATGACAAAAAAAGAAGACGATAGGAAACAGATGAGAAATAGAAACCGGTGCTTATAATAGAAGGGTGAAACAACATCAAGTTGCAATATCTACTATTAGAATTTTGGCAACATTATATGAAGAATTGAAGAGGTTGGAAGTAGCTTGATAACGGTGAAAAACGCTTCATAAATGAAGCTACGAGGAGGAAGATATGACGAAGAAGATGGAGTATTGCTGGAGCAACATGTGACCGACGTCTGTCAAGATGTCTCAAAGTGACAGACGTCTGAGCTTAGGGTTTTGTAACCCAAGATTTGTGATAGACGTCTGTCATCTTGTGAAAAATGTCTAAGAGCAGGGAAACTTGTTTTTCGAATCTTCTTACGGACACATGTCATCTTAGGACATACGTCTAAGCCGACGTGTGCTGCATATCTTGTATGTGCCTATTGGAATGATTTGTGATGGCTTCAAAGGGCATTTTGGAAATTTTCTAGGTTTTCTACTCTCCTATATAAGCTATTTTTAGGATTCAAAGAAAATAGACTAAGGGTATTATTCACCACTAGTTAGGGTTTAACAAAACCTAGTTTTCTTAAAAAAAAATCTCTACAAATCTATCCTATTTGAATATTAATCATTATAATCAATTTTTTGTACTATTCTCATTAGTAGTAATAAAACCTCTTCCACAATGTGGATGTACACTAAAAATACGTTAGTGTAACAACTATAAATCGTTGTGTGATTTATTTTATCGTTATTGCTTTGTTTCTTTATTGCTTGTTTGGTGATTGTGATTGTGATTGTTTTTGGATTGGATTGAAATTTGAATTGAGATATTGATTGGTTGTTTTTGTATTTCTTACCACAATCTCGTTTTTCCGCTATGTTTGTGGGTTTTTATTTGAGTGGTCTTGAGTTAAAATTTCTACAACATTTGGTATCAGAGCTTTGGAGTTAGTAGTGGTTATAGAAATGCCAGAATCGGATAATACATCAGGTAGTCCATAAATGGTTAGTCTAAGTGGTGTAGCGCTGTATGTACGTGGATCGTACGCAGCTTCAGGATCATAATTGGTTATAAACAAGTAGAATGACGATAAGGATTTTGAAAAATGACAATGGAAGATGAAAGCGGTTCTTAAGCGGAATCGAGTGCATCGGGTAGTGTTTGATACATATTTGCTGCCGGTGGACATATCGGATGTTGAGAGAGAGGAAACGGAAGACTGAGCATTCACTGTACTTCAACTTTCTATGGAGGATAATGTTATCTCCGAAATTAGCGGTGAGACTACTGCTAAGAGTATATGGGACGAATTAGAGGAGTTGTATATAAAGAAGTCACTAACTAATTGTTTGATCTTATTGCGAACGTTCTTCACCTATAAGAAGGAGGGTCCTTTGCTAAAGGCGTACTTGGATCTCTTTGATGATTTGCTAATGAAGAAGGCGGTAGATTTGAATATTGAGGAAGAACAAAAGGCAATGATATTGTTGTGTTCGTTGCCGGACTGTTATATGGTTTTCTCAAATAGTTTGATCTATAGCTGGGATACTTTGACTCTTGATGATGTCAAACGGGTCTTCTTAGAAATGAGTTGAGCGATCAAATGAAGGAGTTAGGTGATAGAAGTATTAGCGCTAGTAGTGGTTACGGTTTGTTTGTGGCAAATGAGAGATATGGGAAGAAAATGAATCAGGGGCGTTCTAAATCAAGAAAGCCCAAATGGAGAGGAAAATTAAAGGAAAGAAATGACAAGTGCTTTATTTGTAAGAAACATGATCATTGGAACAATGAGCGTCCGGACAAGGAGAAGACAAATAAGAAAGTAGCATCTTCATCCATGGTGGAGGAGAGTGGAGTTGGTGAGGGAGACGTAGAAGTTTTGACGGCCATAGCATCGGATGTTTCGGGTAGCGAATGGGTGCTCGATTCGGGGCATCTTATCATATGACGCCGAATAGGAATTGCGACAAAGAATGAAATTCAATTGTTATGGGTAATGGTATTATTTGCAAGTCGAAGGGCATTGGTTTCATGCAAATTCGGATGTTTGACGGAGTGGTTCATACTCTCACTAACGTATGCTATGTTCTGAGACTTCGGAAGTCTCTTTATCTTTTTTGGGCAGCTGGATTCTTTAAAATGTAGGATCACTATTGAGAGTGATAGCTTGCAGATTTCGAAGGATGCGCTTGTGGTGACAAAGGTGCTAGGACTCATGGAGTTTATTTGCTTCAAAGAGTGACTAAACAGAATTTTAGAATTCATTAATCATTTTTTTTATTAACGATAATTTAAAATAATTAATCATTTTAACTAATGATTTTGAAATTAATTAACCAATTAGTGATGTTTAAAATTGGTTTATCTTTTGATAAATGAGATTAGATTTAATTAATCATTTTAACTAATGATTATTTGAATTTAATTAATTATTTTAATTAATGATATTTGAAATTAATAATAATTTTGATTAATGATATTTAAAAGTAATCAATCATTTTAATTAATGATATTTGATTTTAATAAATCATCCTCATTTCTGATATTTGAATGTAATTAATCATTTTAATTAATGATTTTTGAAATTTATTAATCTATTTGATGAATGAGATTTGAATTTAATTAAGTCATAATAATTAACGATTTGAACTTTAATTAATCATTTTAATAAATGGTTGTTTTAAATTTAATTAATTGTTTTAACTAATGATTTTTGAAGTTTAGTTAATCATTTAATTATTAATGGTTTATAGTTAATCAATCATTTTAACAAATGGCGTTTTAATTTATAATTTTAGCTAATGATGTTTAACAATTATTGGAAATTAATTATTATTTTTAATTAATGGCATTCAAAAATTATTTAATCGTTTTAATTGATGATGGTTAAAATTAATCTTTCATTCCAATTAATGATCCTTTGGATTTAATAAACCTTTTTAATTAATGATATTTAAAGTTAATAAATTGATTTAATAAAAAGCGATTAAAGTAAATTAACTAATATAATAAAAAAATTTAAGTTAATTAACTTATTTAGTGTTTTTAAAGTCAATAAACTTATTTAATAAATATTTTAAAGCTAATTTACCGATGATATAAAAGTGTTTGGTAATAATTAACTATTTTGTTAGAGATAATGGATTTTTTTTATTTAAAAGAGATTAAAAATGTGACTGATTATCTTTAGGGATAATTAATATTGTTTTAAATTTAAAGGTATTTATACTGTTTTATTATATTTTGGGATAACAAATATTGTTTTAAAAATAATGGTTTATATATGAAAAAAATTCATTTAAAATGAATTATTTATAATAAAGCTAAGTGTAAATTGTTTGGGGTTTATTGTAAATAACGTTTTAATGACATTTGTTTTTGACCCTTGTTTAACAAACTTAGTATTATAAAACATGTCTTTTGAAAGAACATTTTAAAAGGTATTTCTAAAAGTGTTTTACCAATATTGTAATATAGAAATCAAGTCTAAGTTCAGTTTTTTGAAAAGTTCGATTCAGTTATGGAAAAGTAATTCCGTAAACCATATCGCTTATATGGAAAGGATCCAATCATAGTTTTAACGCTAAACGTTGAGGCTTGGACTTGTTTTTATCTTGAAGGTTAAAAATGTCGTCAAGGCAATGCTTAAAGGTAACACTACCTCAACTTGACTGGCTTCATTTTCAATCGAGGGATAGCACTTGTTTGGAATCAACGAGTAGTGTTGGATATATGATATTTAGTTTCCATATACGATCATTTTAATTATCCCCAATAGTTGATTTATTAATTATCGGATTCAGCTTTCTTCAGGGTGTATCGACACCTTAAAAACGATTTGCTGCCCTAAGCTTTGTTATCCTTTGTTAGAAATGACTTAATCAAAGCGCGTGTTTTTGGGGGCCAAGTTATGTGGGGTTGCTTCCATTAGGGTATTTTCACATCTCATCTAGATTTTAGTGTACCGTCACTTCAAAACGGTTAAGATTAGGATGTGAAATATTTGGATTCTCGGTAAGGTTTGGCGGAGTCCGGCTTGGAGTTCACAGGGATTTCAAGTATTTTTCTAGAGGTATACTTCTTTTAAGAAGGATGTACCCTATTAGTCATTTGTAGGAAATTTTCCTTTCCTTATTTGATTTGAACTTTTGAATCTGTTTTTCTTTAATTGCAATGGGAAGAGTCAACCCGCTTCGCAGTGTTTAATTATTGGTTTTTATCTATTTTATCAAGTTTGGACTGTTACCTTATTTTTTCTATTCTATCAACTTTGGATTTTGCGTGGATTATTTTCATTCTTTCAAGTTTGTTTTTTAATACCTTTTATGCCCATTCTTATTTGGATTTTTTTCTTGATGTTTTTCTATACTCTTGCCTTTATGGATGTTATTCTTATGAGGTATAAACCCATTTCGCGTCAGCGGCGTGGTCTCATGGAACTTTAATATGTTTCCCATTATTTGAGATATCTCACGCCGGTATTTTCAGACTGATTCGAGTGTTATTTTACTATAATGTTTAGATCAGACCGATTATTTTTTCTAGGTTGTCTTTCGTGTTATGGAGATCTTAGAGAAGAGCTGTAGGATCACCTATCGTATTGTTTTATTTTTCATTGTATTATATTATATCCATATCAACAATTGTAAGGTCAGGATTTTATAACTATTCAACCGATAAGGTTTGTTTTTAACACTAATGTACTCTGTATTTTAGAGTGGAGGTTTTATTGTCCTCATTATATTATGGTTGTCGATTTCATTGTGAGATTTGATTTTTTTGTTTTATGTTCTTTTCTTTTTATTTACCCTAATAATCTGCCCTTTTGTCGATTAGATGCTCGATAATTGAACACATTGGTGGTATTCGATGTCAACTTTTGATGGTCAAAAAGGCTAGTCGTTACATCATATATGTACATAACATCACACAAAAGCAACCATGTGCATGTATAATCAAAAAGTATACCATGCACTAATCGTTCAGTTATGAACCATGTCATATATGAATTCAAGTTAAGTATACTTTATATTTATAATCAATCGTGAACCATGTCAAGCAATCATTTCTCATCCATTCAATCATTACCCAATCTCTTGTTTTAGGCTTTCATCGTTAAGTTATCATTAACTTATTTAGTGATTACCTCCCTAGGCCTATCTATCAGTAAATCATCTTTTCTCGAACAATGTCATCTGATGAAATGGCCACTCATTCCACCAATGGGAGCCACCCTGACTGTCCTAAGAGGTTGAATGTAAGCATCTTTAATATATTCTGATAAGCGTCCTTACTAAGTGTGAATAACCCCTCTTAGTCCCTGAACCGCTATCGTTTGCATTCTGATTTATTTAATTTAGCTGTAACACCACGCTGATGTTTTGGCTTCCTGCCTTAACTCTTCTTTAGGGTTTATAAGTCTATTAAGATTAAACATTATCGTGACACCCTGACATATACCATAGGACTTTAGACTAATAATCAAGGCACCCTACATATTTATTCAATTTGGTTACGATTCATTTCCAATGTAAATATTACAATTCAATCATATAAACTACGCAATGATTAATATATTCATCACGTTAAACTATATTCGTTTCAATTTTATTGTCAAAATGATAGCCTATGGTCTTTCATTATATCCAATTCATGTAAATCATCAATTAGAATCATCAAATTAATTTTTAATTCATATTTCAATTACTAAACAAATCTATAAAGAAAATTTAACTCATATATAACAACTTAACCATTTTATAGATAATCTCACTCGCCTAATTCGTTTCTTTGGTAGATTTTTTTTACAGAACTTCCAAATTTCTTCCTTTATTTTAACTTGATTTAGCACCCATCTCCTTCTATTTGATTTGCTAAGGTTTGGATTTGATTCCCTTCTCTTTTCTATTTGTTTTGCAATATTAATTAGAGGCTTTGTTTTAGAATTGAAGAAAAAGAAAAAGAACAAGTTATGAATTATAGTTGAGTGTTGGTTATAGAACGAGGAGGAATGAAGAATAGGATGAATTAAGGTCACAAACTTCTTTTATACATGCACAAATCCAAAAATTCTCCCTCGGCCCACTTGGGCCAACCTATTTCGCCTCAAAACGCATGATACGATAAAAAATCCTTATCTTCTTTATTTGGTGTCCATTTTTGATATTTTAATATCAGTTTGGGTTAGAAAAATCCAGTTGATGCAATGGACAATCCAGATTTATCAAATTCCTTCATTTGTAAAAATTCAGTTTTATGTAAAATTGCCAAAATATCTTTTTAATTATTATTTGCGTTTACTAAAAATCTGGGATGTTACAGTTATTATCGGAAAAGCCAACCTCTTGCATTCACATGGTGTCCTTAGCTCTTTGAAAGAAGCCAGACAAAGATGAGGTGGGCTATTTTTGTAATTCCTTCCACATTGGACGGTGCCTCTCCCCAGATCATAGAGCGACCTTAAAGTATTCTTGTCTACTTCTCTTGCACGGGCTAACCTTTTATTGAAGCGACTGACACAGGAGCAGAGTGACTCATTCAACCTTGTCTTATGTTGCATAACTCGTTTTCCATCATAATTATGGTTCATGAGGCGAAGAAGCGAGTCTTGAAATCCGTACATAACTGGGGCCAGGAGTGAATATTGCCGGCTTGAAGATGTAAAAACCAACGTGAGGCTGGCCTGATCAAAGTGGATGAAAATAGAAGGCACTTTAGATTACCGATGAGCCGACCAACTCGGGTGATGGAATTGAAAGTCGTGATTGGTCAGATGGGTTAGTACTTCCATTGTGTTTTTTGATGGAAGGTAGGACTTGCCTCCAGTGAATGTATGCGTTGAAAATATCTTTGGTGAAGGATTCTCCGTTCTCATCATCAAACAAACCCTCATCGTTAGTGTTCCATGTCTTGATCTTCTTCTGTCTTAGAGATGCCATTTCTTCTCGAAGGCCCCCTCTGCATGATGCAAGCGACATTGACCTCTTACTGTGGAAGGACTCTTATGTCTCGTGGGTGAAGGAGATTGATGGCGCTTATATGACGATGGGGAACAGTAATGACGAACATGGGCAAATGACATGTTCATATTGATAAAGGGCGACCTAGAATGCTGATCCCGGGTTTCACGGGATCTGGGCCAACTGACCTCCCTTAGGGCCGAGAGTGGACTGAGAGCTCTCCACGCTCATGATTTTTGCCTTTTTCGTCGTCGCTTAGACGGACGAAGCATAGCCATGCCCTTATATTTGTTGCCTAAGGCGGTTAAATGCAGAGTGTCTTTCTATGGAGAGGGAGCGATAGGTTGGCTGCTCCTTGGTGTAATGTTGGTTCAAGTATAGGAACATCATAAGTAAAGTATTACTCGTGCACGATATATTGATCTCTGTTATGGGCGAGAGTGACCCCAACAGGGGTTTTCAGCACAACCCTCTTATGGGCATCATGCATTATGTTAGATGCGCTGGGGATAATGGGCTGGATGGGAGTTCCGTCCATCGTTGTTGTGACCACCCGATTGTAGTTGACAGCGTCTTGATCGTCCACTCTGGCCCTAAGTTCATTCAAATCGCGGGCAATCTACCCAATGCTAATCAAGCCATTGATCAGAACAAACCACACGTCATTGCTCAAGCCCGAAATGGGACTTATAGCATGGACTTTAACGTCGTTTGTGTCATGATCCTTTGAGTTATTGGCCTCATTGTCACCATTATTATGCAGTCTGTTTTTTGAGTATAGTAGTTTGAAGAGAAGAAAAGTGATGAATGTCGAGCGCATTTAGAGGAAGCCCTCCTTTGAGCGTCCAAATATTGACTAAAAATTTAATCAAGCAAGGAACCACGATCGTGAATTCGTTTTAGTAAATGTTACTTACTAATACCGTATTTAAAATGGAAAAAAGAGGGAAAATGAACAATAAGTAAAGAAAGATACAAGGTTTAGAGTGATTTGATCAAAAATGATCTATGTCCACTATGTTGGTAATTTCTACTGCTTTAGTGTTTTGATTACAATTGTTTGTTTACAAGAGATAATAATATATGCAATAAAACGAAAGTTCATCTTTGTACAAGTGCATTCAATTTTGTATTTATAATAGCCAAAATCTGGCTCGGACAGTTCAAATATGTATATCTATTTATATGAATCCTTACTGTCGTCAATGGCACGGAATGGTTCAAATGCAGGGAAAGTAGGATGTCAGCTAGGTCGAATGTACTGGATGATGGCCAGTTGGCGAATCGTAACAAATCATGTCGTCGTCAAATAGGACGACATGAGAATAAGGAGTTGTTGAACAGGATGCCGCCACCATGTGGATACTGAAGGATGAGAAGTGGTTACTGCGTAGTATCACTTTGTTAAATAAACATTGTCGCATATGCCAAGGATTTCGATGGAACAGTGTTGAGTCGTTTCTTTTTAAAGGGGTGGCTATGCACGTTTGACAGAAGCCTGCCGAGCTAAGACAAAACAAGAAGTACGGGGCATGCATGCCCTCGAATAGGTTGCGGGGTGGAGTAGACTTAGGGGCTCAAAAAGGAGAGTCGGAGTGCGTTCTTCATTATGCGGACATGTACTCTTAGATGAGCAGCTGTCCTACTAAGGGCACTGGCTGGTTTGGCCGTTTTTCAAAGCTTTTAGTCGTTGAATTTCATGGTCTTTTATAGGTTGCATAGGTATTTGCAAGGATGATGGGGTGGGCAAGGTGATGCCGTGGCAATACAACGTGAGGCAAGCGCATTGAGAGTCCGGCTAGCCGATCTGTCTATCTCTTTGCGAGAATACAAGCAACACCATGGATCGATACCGATCAATAGATTTGCGTATTTCATCTTTATTTCTTTCATTAATTCATTGCGACTTTATGGTTTAGCTTTCTTTCATGCCTCAAAGCTAAATTTCTACAGCTTTTCATTGAGAACTTTGAATCTTGATGGATTGGTACTGATCGATGTACTTAGTTAAAATTCTTTCGTTTTCCTTTGCAATGGTAAAGGTGTTATCACTTGTCATTATTGTAATAAGAAAGGTCACATACGCAGCAAATGTTATGCTTATAAAAGAGATCAGAAAAAAGGCTGCGTATGGTGATACTAATAGTGATGCACATGCAGGTTTTGCTGAAGGTACCGATAGTGATGTTTCTTGTGATGTCTTATTTAGCAAAAATAAGCTTCGGAAGATGGATTCGGGAGCCAGTTTTCACATTTGTAGAGATGTAAATTGTTTTTCTTCTTATGAGAAGAGTGTAGACATGATTAGGACAGCCAATGGAGAAGAGCTACCGAATTGTGATATTTGATCTATTCGATTTCGTATGCATGATGGTATGGTTAGAGAAGTCTCTAGAGTGAGACATATACCCACTTATTCGCATAATCTTATTTCTCTCAGTCAGTTGAATTGTCGTGGTTGCACTTATGAGACACAAGGTGGAGTTTTGAGAGTGAAGAAAGGTGGTCGTGTAAGGATGAGAGGAGTATTGGAAGAATAAAACCTTTATAGCTTGGTTGGTTCTGTATTCGACAATGGAAAGCGAGTGACGGTTGAAGGATTTAGTTCATAGCAAGATGGAGATGTTAATGTGATCAGTGCTTATGATTCTAGCATCGAGGATCATATTTTAGACAGGGGTCTTCATGTTGATGATGCTCGAGCGATCGATGGTGATTAGGTAATGAGCTCAGATCGAGTGATAGACGTGTGTCGAATTGCAAAATCCACAAAGACAAGACGGAGATCTTTGTGGTAGTACAAACATTTTTGAGACTGGATTTGTGTGGTGCACCTCATGTGGGAGACGCATCACTTGCAGACGGTGGTTGAAGTTTGTAATTTAGTGTAGTTGAGATATGAGGATTTATGATAGATCTAGGTATGACATGCTTGATATGTTGGAGATATGTGATTTTGTATCAACGTGGAATGTTAAATTTTGATGATATAAAATCACAAATAGAGGGAAATAAATATGCAAAATAAAGAAAGATAAAATTTTCTTTCCTTAATGAATAGACATATTTGAGTATGTTTATTTCTCTCTAATTGGCTAATCAAATTATTTTTTGTCATCTAATGTTGACTTGGGCATTAAGTAACTGATTATATATATATATATAGATACTAGAAGATAATGTAAAAGTGTGGTGGAAAATCTATTTGCTAATTTTCTCTTCTTCATCTTTGTTCTTTTACTCCAACAATTTTAGCCATATAGATATTTTCCCCCTTTCTCAATTTGAATATTGATTTAATGGTATTTTGTTTACTTTAGCTTTGTTCTATTGACTGTAAACAAAATTTTGGTGAATAAATAAAGTGGGTGGTTGAGTGGAATATTTTGTGTTATTGCGTTTTGATTTCAGTTCCATCTTATTTTCAATCCAAGCTATTTCTTTGCGATTTGGGTGACAAAGATCCGTTGATAAAAGCTTCCGCAAAGCGCTACTATTTTCATAACATATAGTTGATATAGGTTATTGTTTGATATGTAATATGTATTTTGCTGGACTTTTTTTGTCCAGAATTCCGTTATAAATTTTGTTTTGTTGTAAGATAATATACTTAAAGTAGGAATTTACGATGCATCATTTAATCCAACAAGTTTTTCCCGTACTTTACATCAAAATATTGAAGCTAATCTATCTAAATGCCATTGGATGGTATAGCTCTATAAAGCGAAGTGTATACAATAAATTGCTGTTCAACGTGATTTTTAATTTGTTTGAATTTAGAAAAAAAAATTAAAAAAATAACCTTGCCAAGGATCAAACCCATAATCTTTGATTTTGCAGACCAACACCTATCCTTGAACCACAATGTCACTTATTTTAATGCTTAAATCATAAAGTCACGTTCATAATATAGCATTATGTACTACAGTTTAACTCATAAAAAGAGATAGGATGTTTTGGATTACGACATTGACATGAATCCCATTCTTTAATTATTGTTTTGTTTCCTATGTGTTATAAATATTTTTCTCGGTTTTTTTATTAAAATTTCTATTATAGAGTGGACTTGGCGAATAGATTAAATATTTAAAGCTGGAAATAGTGACTAAGGATGTCAATGTATATTTGAAATATCTGAAATCCATTCACATTCGTATTTGAAAAATCAATAAATATCGAAAATCTAAAAGAATGAGTACACATGTGGATATGTCCAATTTTTTTACTTATGCTTTTAGATTTTTATTTATGAGCGGATGGACAAAAATTTGATATCCATTTGATATCTGCGACTGCGACTGCGACTGCGATGATATATTATGCTAAAATGGTTAATATGAATATGAATATGACACTATATGTATCTATATCTTACCCAACCGTTACAAGGCCTAGTTATGATGCTCTAATTAGGCCAACAATTGTCTTCATGATATAAATCAGAATATTAAGGTTATCCTTTTGAATGTCATTGCCGACCTCATGTGTTTGAAAATAATAGCTTAGTTATTGTTGTTGTTGTATTCTTTTGAATGTCATTGTTAGGTTATAGTTATCTTGGGCTAGGTGGGTAAAACAAATTGCTAATCAACATGATTTTGAATTTATCAGTGTAGTTATTTATTACAAGTTGCAATGCAAACAGGTACAATTTTTTTCTTTAGACTTGACGTATGTTGTGTGCCTTTCTAAATAAATACACATGTACTAAATTTTTTTTAATATACCCATTATACATCACAATTAGTTCAACACGATTGATAAAGTTTATGTTTCTTTTACCAAATGATATTCAACAAAGATTTATTATCATTTCGCAAAATTATCAAGTATAGTGCTACATGAATAGAGTGCAAAAATCAATTTAGAAGTTCAACCTGAGTTTGAATTTATTGTAGTTATTTATGGGGATTGTAACCTTGACGAACTACACATGCTTTTTTGATCAGTACACTTACTAAATTATTTTGTATAATTATTATACATCATCATTAGTTCAACAAGACTAGCATACTTTATATTATTTTACTGAAAGATATGTAACAAAGTTTCTTTACGATTTCATAAAAAATCTTCTTATTTGAAAATTCTATTTTTTAAATAAATTCTATTACATTGAAAAACCTCTGAAGTAAAATTTGAAAATAATCATAAAGAATCTTTGGAGAAAATATGTTTTCTCATAAAATGTCAAAATCTTCAAAAAAAAAGATTATTTTTTATGAAGTGTCAAAAGTTTGCAAAAAATATCAATATTTTTTTTTACTGCACCATCCCTTAAATCTCGCAAACTAGTTGCTTAATATATTTTTATACAATTAAATATGGATAAAGTTGAGATATTATAGTTTAATAAAATAGACTCGGTTTTTATGTTTTTTTATACTCAAATATTTCGAAAAATATTATTTCCAAGAAAGTAGAATTTTTAGAAACGATTCAACTTTTAGAAAATAACAAATAAATATCAAATAAATTTTCTTTGAACTCAAATGTCGTAGAAAGATTCAAGCCATTTTAAAAAATATATTTAAGTTTTCCAATTTTCTTTAATTTCTAAGGAAGTTTGTAATGTCTTGGAAGACATTTAAGAAATTTTAAAGAGATTAAAAATACAATTAAAATATAAAGAAAATTTAAAAGGTTAAAGCTACTCAAAGTGTTGGCAATTATGTAAAACATGTTATTCGGTAACAATAAAATTTTCTAATCTTAAACTTTGAAATTAATAAAGTAAAAATGAAATATCATTATATATAATACTACAAAAATATCTGCTTACCATGTACTAATTCTTCAAAACTTTTCGTGGTTAGGATAGATTAAAATAGTGAAAAAAACAAAATTAATACGACTGTTAAATTATCGTTACCATTGGTTTTGATAATTTTTTACCGCTTACATTTATCGTTAGCTATGGTAAATTTACTGTTACCGTACCGATAGCATAGGTATACCGATATAGCAAAATATTGGTTACCAATTGTTTGATATTGGTGTGGTAATGAGAATTTACCATTATCATAACATCCCTAATTGGAATTGTGGATTCATATAAGCATGTTATATATAAATATGTTCTCAACTATAATTTTAATGAGTTTGTATCAGCATGTAAATCGAGAAATGAGAGAGAACCAATCTGAAATGGGATTTAATTTATAATATTTTAAGATTTCTCATAACTATGTGATAGACAATTGTTTCTGCTAATAGTTCTAGCATGTACTTATTTTAGGATGAGGAAGAATTTAGTAATAAAAACAATCCTTTTCTTTGAACGGACTTGAATGTTGCGAACAGGTTTGCGAGAAGCATGGGCCTAGCTTATATGATTTGTTAAGAGAAATAGGTAAATGCCACTCTGGTTGATCTTCCTAATTTGAGTGCCTGCTTCTGGAATCTGTAGCATTTCTGTGGATCATTTTCGCTTCCTCTGATATTTAATATAGGTTGAAGCAAGTCTGCGAATCATTTTTGGTTCCTCTGATATTTAGTATAACCTTTATTAGAAATGTTTGAGGGTGGCATAGGCGATGCTTGTCTTTTTCTTCTCATTTTACCATTTATCACTGATGTACATGATTGTGACTTTTCACACTGATCTGAAGCCTGACTATATTCTTCTGATGTCTTCTGGTTATGTAAAGGTTCCATGTAACATTTCCTGCAACTTCAAAATTCTTGGGTTTTTGCCATGTCATATTGATGCAGAGGAAACTAGGATATTATATGCACTTCAGATGTTTGCCTAATGAGGTGCTATGAAGTTGACTGATTTCAGCAGCATTGCATTTAAGAATCATGATCATGGGTCCATTATATCAATAAGGCAGTACAGAGGACAAGAGATAATGTCCTGTATTCTTGGATTTTTAAAATAAACAATGAATTCTGCCTGAGATGTGGGATGTCAATTTGAATAAAAGGTACACATTTTCTACATTTAAATTGGGAGAAAACTAATATATGCATATATTGACCTTCTTGACAGCGTAGGGAATTCTTCCAATCATAATTGGCAGGTCATTCCAAACATAGGTCGACGATGCCCAATTTTCTATTCCTTAATTTTATTCCGATGACACTGTTTGGTTTGATTGGAATGCATTGATGTTGACCCTGTAGTTGTTGGTTATTTTTTGTTCACACCCCATGACAGAAACTTGTTAGAATGCTTAAAGACCAATCTTCTTGTTGTATACCATACATTTTAATACATTCTTGTTGTTCTCTCCTAGTTGTGAGAACGTGCCTTAATATTACCTTCAGTTTTCATTTCATCTCCTTAATGCATCATGTCCTCTGCATGATGATTGAATTTGAGAATATATCCGATTGTTATTGTTGAACAATGACTTTATGTTTGGACTATAGAGTTAAATGTGGATGATATTGGAATTTTGACCATTATCAAATTTTATAAGTCCTAAGTAATATAGTTTTGACGAAGAAAATTGGTGTAAATAATAAACACAATTGGGCAATGCTTAACAAAGTAAAATTGGATTTTACCGAAATAAAGTTACTAATAAATTTGATCAAAATGTCACACCACCTGCTAAGTAATGTATGAACGTTAATATTCTAACAGTTCGATATTAATCGCCCACCAAATTTACATCTATAGAGCCGCACAACCGAATTGTTGAATACGTCTTGACCAGATGGTTTAATTAATTTATAATTGTTATAAATTATTTAAATTAATCAATATTTATGAAATATTAGTTATAAAATTTTATTTTAATTTAATGAACAGATATTATTGTATATATTTATAATAGTTGTAAATATATTAATCGATATACGCGTTTAAATTGAGTTTAAATGCAAAATATTTTGTTCGGACTTTAAATGGATTTGAAGTTCATATACGGGGTTGGTTGGTTCAGCTATAATGAAGCATAGGCGTGGCCATATAATGGTTAAAAATGCTAGGGTTGAATGGATAAGAGGAAAGAAAGAGCAAAAGAGCAATGTGAATCTTGTTACAAACCTCTCTTTGCATTTCTTCCTCTGTAAAAGCATCTCTACCCACATTCTTTTTCTACTTTTTAAGCCTCCTATCCCTCTTAGATCTGGCCGAATTCTTCATCCATCATCTTTCATCGTACAAGCATAAATCAAATAAAATTAAATATTATTTGATAGCCTGTGGTCTGCAATTTGGGAGATAGCATCTTTAAAATTGGAATTTAATCCAGGAGTTTGTTTCAACACTACAAGATGTGGTACTTTGGCATTGATTAAAGGTAATTATCCGATTTATGATTTTATTTTAATATTTAGATAATTTATATATCATATATTGTTTTATTAGTTATGTGACGATTCTAATATGTCGGTATATCGTCGCATTCAAGATGGTTGTTTGTTTATGTGTTTGTATATTTTTTTCCTTGACATATATACGCCATGATGCTTACGACTTAAGATTTAAAAACAATTGATGTTTTATTATTTAAATGAATTTAATATACATTATTTAAATAACATAAGCTTTATAATTTAAATACTAAACTTTATAATATACAAAATATGTTTTAGAATTGCATAAAAAAATATTTTTGTAATGTATATAAATAGTAATTAAATATTATTTAATTCAAATCACTTAAATAAATGTTAAATAAATTATTGTAACATATAAAGTACAATTTAAATTTTATAAAATTATTTTTACACTTGATAAACTCTCGAATGCAATATATGTATATACATATATATGTGTGTGTGTGTGTGTGTGTGTGTATGTGTATATATATATATGTATATATTAACATAAACGCTGAAATTTAAAAATTAATTTTAATTTTTCTTTTAATTGTATATTTTGAAATATTCAAATGCTTAAACATCGTCTATTTTTTTTAAATATTAAAAACATAATTATAATTTCGAAACATAATTTATATATAATTTTATTATTTTTTCTTCATTTTTCCAACAAAATAAATAATTGAATCTTATAATATGATTTAAATGTTTATATACATATATATATATACACACATAGATATATATATATATACATACATATATTTTATATATTCTATGTGTGTGTGTGTGTATGTATTAATTATTCAAAATAAAGTATAAATATATATATATATATATACACACGCAATATTTTATATACATAAATTAAAGTATATAAACATATATTTGGACAATATATTAGCTAACATGTCTCCAGTGTAAATTCCATCGTTAATACACGAGCATGTTATACCTTACACGGTTTGCTATGTTATACATGCATACACATATATATGTATATGATACATGTGTGTGTGTGTATAATATATAATATTAATATATAATCATTTCATAATTAATAAAATAGCGATTTTATTTAAAAGAAATAAAAAATATTCTAAATGAATTAGATTTCATAAGCCAATAAAGATCAAAAATGGTAAAAAGATTGATATTCATCCATTTCTTCCACTACAGGCTGCTCCAGTTCCAACAAAACCAAACACCACTTTAGTTTTCTGAAAACTTAAAATGTTTTAGAGCACTTAATTAAATGAAAACAAGAGAGCAATATTTTTTAAATGAATGTATGATTTTCGTATGTTGAAAGAAAGGTATTTATAAAGTTATAAAGTTTTTGCTAATGTGTGTGTATATGTATCAATGTTTTGAAAAAACCTGCCTCCATATTCGCCTCAAGGAGCGTCTCAAGGCAAGGAGAGATAAAACGCTTCGACTCTTTCTCAAAAAAAGTGTTTTATCTTTGAAGCTTGCGCTTTAGCAACTTAAAGTGTACAAAATGTACAAAACATACGCCTTGCACGCCTCAAACCACTAAGGCATGCGACTTAAGAATTTATTTTACCTCCAATTGAAGATATCTGCACTAATAGTAGTTGTAAAACTTCAATTATCTAATAGCAAGCAATTTTTTTAAGAAAATGAAAGTGTTTTTATTACTTTTCATATTCAATATCAACATGATTAAGTAACATCGTTTTTAAAACAATAGAGAGCTACATAATGAATTTTCTCAAATGCTATTAAATAAAAGTTTTAAATTGTCATCACCGCAAAAATCCATATTATTATTGAAGACAAATAAGTGAAGAAAAAACAAAACACATACCATTGCGGAGCTGAAAACTGAACACGAATTCTTCTAACATACTAATAAGGATTGAATCCAGTGCTTAAATTTTACTTATTTATAGTTTTAATTATTTATGCTTTGTGAATGAATAATAAAAAATAATTAGGACTGAACTATTTAAGTTAGGTGTCTATTATTTATTTATAGTTTTATAGAATTAATTGTTAACCTCAATTTATTAATCAAAATTAATTATAATAAAACAATAATAACTTAGGCCTCCATGTTTACTTGAAAAATATACGCCTCAACCTTTTGAGGCTTACACCTCATGAGCAAAAGAACGCCTCTTGTACGCTTTCACGTTTTAATACTTATATGTGTATGTATGCATATGTATATTATCTGAAAAACAAGAATTAAGATTTGTTAAAGGTCAAAATTATTCTACAAGGCACTTGCACAATGTTGCAGTTTGGGTTCAGGAAATTTTGATGGTTCAACTTATAGGTGTGAGATGTTTTTGTTGCTAACAGGTTATGCTTAGAGATTGAATTTATTTGGACATACTATACATGAATATCATTAATTTAACAAATTCAACCTATAGATGTGAGATATTTTGAACTTTCTGTAGAAAATTTGAATTATCTTGGAAAAGTAACGAAATTCTATGAGAAGAGTTGAACTCCTTTCTGAAAAATTAGAACTCTTTTGACAAATTGAACTTTCCATTGTATTGTGCTTTTTTAAATTCGTGCAAACTTTTTTCGATTTTATCTATGATGTGTGAATTTGCAACCATCGAAAATGGAAGGTTACTGAAACACACACTAAACATGTAGTATTGCGTAAGTGTGAACAAATATAGTACAAGAACACAAATGACAATAAAGTAGTTTGTCTTCATAAATGACCGGGGTAATATCGAGCTGTACTATTTGGTTTCTGTAATTTGATCTACGCCTGATCCGAGTTATATGGAATTTCACTTTTGTTTTAAAGATCATCATGTAATTTTAGCTTAATCAAGATGTCAATTCCAGATGTAAGTATTTTATTGGAAAAAGAACAATGGTCCGACATAAGCTGGAATTAAAATTTACATTTTTGCAACTGATCATGCGAATGGTGATACCAGCATCTTACTAAACTTGAAAAAGGCGAATTGGTACTACTGCAACAGTTGAAAAGGCAAAATTATCATCTTAGTCCCAAATCGCAAAATTTCATTCTCTGTACAAATATCAGGTCATCACCTGATCAATTGCCAAGCTCAGTAACGTGAGCTTGTACTTCAACCTGAATAGTATGCCCTAACACTAAAAAGATTTACTTCTGATGATGCCTATGTTGATATTGCTGCTGAACTTGCAGAAGTGGCCACTTTCTTGAACAAAGTACTAGTTATCAGAATCATGCATCAGTTTCCTGTTTTAACTGGTTTTTTATATGCCACTGATGTTTTTTAATTTTTGGAGAAAGTAGTTTTGGTGTTGCTTACATCTGAATACGTATTTTGTCCTTCAAGTTAGTTGATTATTTATGTCTCATCCGTTTGTTCTCAGGCTGGTCACAGAGCAGCAAAAACTCCTTGCTCTCGCCGCCCGATGGATAACGGGCTGCTACATTCCATTCCCTAAATGGATTCGGTAACAGTTCTTCACCAAACCATCAGTTTTCCATCTAATTTCTTTTCTCGTATTTTTTCTCACAATCTGATCTCTTCTGAATATGATGCTTATGTGGAGACACCGATGATTATTTACTATCGTACTTCACCCTGAATAACATGCCCTAACACTAAAAGGAATTACTTTTGATGATGCCTATGTTGATATTGTTGCTGAACTTGCAGAAGTGGCCACAATCTTGAACAAGGTATTAGTTATCAGAATCATGCATCAGTTTCCTGTTTTAACTGGTTTTTTTATGTGCCAGTGATGCTTTTTTTTGTTGGGTTGCATTTGTATGATAAATTTGCATTTTGGGTTATTGTGCATGCGTAAAGGAAGAAATTTATGAAGAGTTTGTGGGAAAAGATAGTTGGGTAGTTGAACTTTTTTGAAGCTAGAATTCACAACTTACCACTATTAATGTTAAAAGTAATTTTGGCATTGCTTACATCTGAATACATATTTTATCCTTATATTTTAGTTGATCATTTATATTTCATCGATTTGTTGAACACCCATCCCTATCATGAATTTTGAAACATTAAATTTTTTTTATTCCATTTAAAGTTTTTTAGCATTTGGTCGGTTTGATATTTCTATTATCTTAAATTCTACAATGAAATTTTTAATTAATCTACGTGCTACTATAAAGTTTCTTCTGTATTAGATCCAGGGACACTTAGCTATGTTGGAGAGAGTTTTGAACTAGTACCAGTGCCTATGGTTGCAAGGTATGCATCTTAACGAGGTAATAAAACATAGTTTACAATTGTTCTTCCTTTGACTCAACACACGACTTTATAAGTTCTATGATCACATAGATGATTGATGTGAAAATTTGAGGCATGGATTCAAACAAGTTTTTTCTTTATATTCTTTTTATATTTTATTATTATTTATGACATATGGCTGACGAAGAAAAGAGAACAAAAACTCAAACTTGTTAGAAAGAAGTATTAAGATTTTTTTGGTGATACAATATTTCCAAAATTAATAGATTTTGGAGATATTCTCGGTATTTAGTTACCCGTTCTGTGCATGAAGGAAATGGAAAGAGAAATTAAAGAGATAGGGATGTGGAGATATTTGCTATATATATTTGATTGCCATATTTTATAAAAGGAATCAAATAGGGAAATAATTGATTGATGGAGAAAATGGAATATTATCAATCAATTACATGGCAAGGCAATTAATGGGAATATTATTATTCCATGAATTGATTTATTTACATAAATCAATTGCTTCATCCCTAAGTAACTTTTCTCTATATATAAAGAGAGGCATAGAGAATGTTAAGATATCAGATATGAGAGAACAATCTCTTGTTTATTTTTCTTCATTTCTTTACTTTGTAATCTCTTCAAATAGTAATAAATCTCTTCCCCGTTAAAGTGGACGTACACTATCTCGCGATGGTGGAACCACTATAAATCTGTGTGTTCTCTCTTGTCTCTATATATATTTTTTCTGTGATCTATAACTATCTGTTTGTTCTATCACGCCAAATTGCAAGATCCTATTTTTCTGCTGAGAGGGATTGATCACCCCTCCCCCTAACAACTGGTATCAAAGCTAGATTCGCAAAGAAGGTGTTTGGTAGAATGGCAGGAGGAGATGAAAATAGTACAAATAGTACTTTAGCGCCAGTAGTTGCGCCATACGTCAGAGGCTCCTATGTGGCTTCAGGATCACAGTTGACGATAGAGAAGTGGAATGGTGAAGGGGATTTTGAAAAATGGCAATGGATGATGAAAGCAGTTTTGAGGAGAAATCGCGTTCATCGAGTAGTATTTGATACAGAGACACTGCCTGCGGATATTTCATCAGTGGAATTAGAAGAGATGGAAGAATGGGCCTTTACTACTCCCCAGCTTGCTATGGGAAAGAATGTAATTTCTGAAATAAGTCAGGAAACCACAGCCAAAGGCATTTGGAAGAAGTTGGAGGACCTCTACATGAAGAAATCCCTAACTAACCGTCTGATCCTATTGAAGACTTTTTTCACTTAAAAATGAAGGAAGGTTCTTCAATTAAAACACACCTAAGTGTGTTTGATGACCTGTTGATGAAGATGAAGTCTGTTGAGTTGAAAGTTGATGAAGAACAGAAAGCAATGATTCTGTTGTGTTCGCTTCCAGAACGATACACTGGTTTCGCTAACAGCCTTATCTATGGTAGAGATACATTGACATTAGATGATGTGAAGACAGGTTTGCTCAGTGAGGAGTTGAGAGATCAGATGAAAGAGTTTGGTGTTGGTGATAGTAGTGGAGGAAGTAATAGTAGTTCAGGTTTATTTGTTGAGAGAGGTAGAGCAGAGAAGAAAGTGAAGAATTACAGGGGGCGTTCCAATTCTAGGAAGCCTCATTGGCGGAGTAAGTAAAAAGATGGAAGGTGTCATCATTGTAAGAAACCAGGCCATTGGAGAAGAGACTGCCCAGATATGGAGAAGAAGACTGAAGGTTCTTCATCTATTGCGATGGAGAAAGATGATAGCGATTTATTGACAGCGGTTGTATCAGATGTTGCAGACCACTGGGTATTAGATTCTGGAGCATCATTTCACATGACTCCTAATAAGGATTATTTTTCTTCCTTTGATGCTAAAGAAGGAAGTTCCATCCTTATGGGAAACGATGCTACATGTAAGTCTATGGGAGTTGGTTCAGTTCGCATTCGCATGTATGATGGGATTGTTCGCACACTTTCAGATGTTCGCTATGTTCCTGGTCTTCGGAAGTAATTGATATCATTAGGCCAATTGGCATCATTGGGATGCAAGATAACCATTGTCAAAGATGGTTTGAGAGTTTCTAGAGAGGCACTTGTATTGATGAAGGGTGTTATGGTAAGAAATCTGTATTTGCTGATGGGTACCACTGTTCATGGAGAATTATGTGTTGGAGTTGATAGTTCTAAAAGTTTGGATGCTACCAAGCTTTGGCATATGAGACTAGGTTATACTTTGAAGAAGAACTTAGAGTTGCTTCGTAAGAAGAAAAAGATCAAGGGAGAAATCTTCAACAAGTTGAACTTTTGCAAGGAGTGTGTATTGGCAAAGCAAACCAGAGTTTCTTTTGGTGACGGTATGCATACTTCTAAGAGTGTACTTGATTATGTACATTCAGATGTTTGGGGGCCATACCCTACTGCTTCCATTGGTGGAGCTTATTATTTTGTTTCATTCATTGATGACTACTCGCGCAAGGTTTGGGTGTATGTAATGAAAGCTAAGTCGGAAGTATTTCAGAATTTCAAGGTTTGGTTAGCTCTTGTTGAAAACCAAACAGGAAAGAAATTGAAGATTTTTAGATCCGATAATGGTGGCGAATATGTCTCCAAAGAGTTCCTCGACTACTGCAGACAACGCGATATTAGAAGACATTTTACTACACCTGGTGATCCACAATCCAATGGGGTTGCTGAGAGGATGAATAGAACTCTACTTGAGAAGGCCCGTTGCTTGATATTGACTGCGGGTATGTCTAAGGGTTTTTGGGCTGAAGCTGTTTCGACTGCAGCACATATTATTAATCGGATTCCGTGCTCAGCCATTGGTGGGAAGATTCCAGAGGAGTTATGGAGAGGTAAAAGCACTTTATTAAGTTATTTTCGTATATTTGGATGTCCAGTTTATGTTCACAATACAGGACAAGATAAGTTGGAGCCTAGGGCCTCCAAGTGTGTTTTTCTTGGTTATACAAATGGAATAAAAGGATACAGAATTTGGAATCCAATTACGAAGAAAGTTATACACTCCATACATGTGACTTTTGACGAGTCAGCGATGTTTAAACCTTTGGAAGGTTTATCAGACGGTTCATATTCAGTTGATGAGAAGGCCGAAAAGACCGAGATTCCCAACTTTCAAACCCCAAGTACAGCTATTACTATTGGCAATAGTGATAGAACAGTTGATGATACATCACATGATAGTCCACAGATTTCCTCTAGTAGTAATGGAGATGGTCATGAAGCTAGAGAGGATTCAGCTCAAGATGGAGCTCAAGGTGGAGCTGAAGGAGAGTCAGGCGATATAGTCATTCGGGCTAGTCAGAGACCAAAGAGAGCTCCAATTAGATATGGAGATTGGGATTATGCAAATTTGAGCCTTGATGATCAGTTTGAGTATGCTTTACATGTTGTTCATGATGAACCATTAAGCCTTGAAGAAGCCATGAAGTCGAATGATAATTCGAAGTGGAATTGCGCCATGAATGAAGAGAAGTTAGTTCGCCTTCAGAAGGTTCATACAAATGACAATGCAGCAGATATGTTTACGAAGGCCTTACCTGCTACTAAGTTCGAGCATTGCTCGAACTTGATTCACTTGATGAAGTGCTAGGTGCCACATGGTGGCACTATGGGGAAGAGAGTAACTTGGTTGAAGTTAAGAGAAGATGTGGCATTCTTCTTGTATGAAGACATATGAGTTTATTTTTTTGGTTGCACAACGTCTGCCTTATTTTTGTTTTGAGTGTTTCCAACACTTTGTTGGCGGGCGGTGGCCTTGCCGGAGTTCATTAACAAAGTGCAATGAGAGGTGGCTTTTGCAGGAACTCATTGGGAAGCATTCATTTTGGAGTATCTTGGTTTGGAAGAGATATTGTATCAAGGTGGAGATTATTAAGATTTTTTTGGTGATACAATATTTCCAAAATTAATAGATTTTGGAGATATTCTCGGTATTTAGTTACCTGTTCTGTGCATGAAGGAAATGGAAAGAGAAATTAAAGAGATAGGGATGTGGAGATATTTGCTATATATATTTGATTGCCATATTTTATAAAAGGAATCAAATAGGGAAATAATTGATTGATGGAGAAAATGGAATATTATCAATCAATTACATGGCAAGGCAATTAATGGGAATATTATTATTCCATGAATTGATTTATTTACATAAATCAATTGCTTCATCCCTAAGTAACTTTTCTCTATATATAAAGAGAGGCATAGAGAATGTTAAGATATCAGATATGAGAGAACAATCTCTTGTTTATTTTTCTTCATTTCTTTACTCTGTAATCTCTTCAAATAGTAATAAATCTCTTCCCCATTAAAGTGGACGTACACTATCTCGCGATGGTGGAACCACTATAAATCTGTGTGTTCTCTCTTGTCTCTATATATATTTTTTCTGTGATCTATAACTATCTGTTTGTTCTATCACGCCAAATTGCAAGATCCTATTTTTCTGCTAAGAGGGATTGATCACCCCTCCCCCTAACAAGAAGAGCTAAGTTTGAATGTTTAGGTAATTTAGTTTTGTGAAAATTGGAAATATGCAAGAGCAGTTGAACAAATGAAAGCAAGAGTCGCAGAATCTTGGAAATAAATGTACAATATTTGAATTTTGAAAGAAAGGCTTGTATACAGTTTGAATGTTGTACAGAACAATAAATTTGAATCTTTTAAGGTCAAATTTATTTCCCAACCAAATGATATGCTAAAGCAACATTGCAGTTTGGGTTCTGCAAACTTTGATGCGTCAGCATATAGGTATGAGATTATTTGCATGCATATAAGCGTGAGATGATTTGCTTGCTTGCTGATTATGCTTAAGGATTTCATATGCCTGTGTAATGTTTAACACGAATCAACATCCCACTAAAAGCTAAAACTTGCAGAGAATCACAAACACGCACACAGTGAACAAAATTACCCTTGCGAACACAGAGAAAAAGTTAAAATACTATCAGAGCCAGGTTCCGATCGTGGAACCTGTGGGTTATGGGCCCACCATGCTTCCGCTGCACCACTCTGATTGTATTATCTTCTTGTATTATACAGTGTGGAAGATATTTCTTCCACAAATTCAGTAAATTGTATTATCCATATATTAATTGTATGCCTCCTCATATCATTACCTGCAACCAAATCAATCCGAGTTTGATATGTCAATATATCTCCTACATATGTCGACATAAAATAGTTTCAGACTTAACACAAACTCTGGTTTTCAAAGTAAGTTGTTTAAAAGCGTTCAGCAAATACTTATAAATGTTTGAAGTTCTGAAAGACTTAATGTATGTCATTATAGTGATTGTTTACACTGATCTAAGATACATAGATAAACAGTATAAGATGTTCAAGTGAATATTTTTAGTATTTCTCTTCTTTTCACATTTGTATCTCCAAAATCAACCTAGTATTGCCAGTGGCACTACAAGTTCTTAGTTAGATATGTGAGGAATATTACTATTTTTAAGCATTGTTACCCTCAAATCACTATGAACTTTTTAGTGTGTTTTTTTTGGTGCCTTTTTTTTGTTATCGTATCCAGTGTACATATAGTGTTGTATATCTAATACCAATCCCTTATATGTTTGCATAAGCAATGCCTTCCTGGTTATACCGGAGAAAAGATTTTATTACGATATATTTATCTACTAGTGCCGATGGCATGGGTTCACGTTTTTCTTAACATAACCTACAATATAATGTGTTGGATATACAATTTGATCGGTGCTAAATTTATTCAATATTATTAGTAATATTTTTTTTGTAATTTTAAAATGTATACAACATGCACCTAATATTTTTGTTTTCCATTTGTATATAACATGAGTATCAATAGGGTATACTAATAAAGTGAATTCACTCATTTTGAAATAATAAAATAAAAATGGATGGACAATAAAAATTTAACACCATAAAACCGTCGCTTTTTTTACAATGATACCTGTTAACTAACAATTACTAAAATCACAAAAATTTAGCTGTAACAATCACAGTAATGAAAATGTGGACTTGTATTTAATTAGGGTGAACAGGATCTTGAGGACTATATCCATAGCAAGAGAAATATTTTGCTCCAAATCCTCTTTAGTGGAAATGAAAACCTAACAGTAATAAACGTTTATATTATTTTATAGAAAAATACAAAAAAGGTTTAGTAAAAGTGAACTTTTGAGTAAACAGCTATGTACGTTTTTTTAGTTTAACCTTTCACGGAGAATCACAATAAAACCTCCAGGTAAGCGATATTTGTAGTAATTGTTACTTTGTTGATGGTTATAGGATTGAAATTCTACTGAATGTAGTGCATCTAGATAGAGCAACATACAATTGTCCATGACTAAAAACTTCAGTGCATAATTTAATACCAACGTACTTCATGGATTGACCTTGTGCTTTGTTGATAGTCAATGCGCAAATAAGCTTAATAGGGAATGAGAAAAATAGTACCTTTTTTAAATATTCAGCAAAAGCACGACTCTCAAACTCTTTGGGCTTTAGCCGCATGTTTTTATTCAGTGATAACACATGAATATCAGGCCATGATGTTGATCTTATTAATGTTGATGCAACGATATCTTCATGTTTTCCCTTTGGGATAACCGGTAAAGTTTGGTGACTGCAGCATCAGAGTTCTATTTGCACATAGCATTAGTTTGGCCAACATCGCAGTTCCAGCAGCACCGAGACATGTCCATGTTCATTAGTTCAGTTTGTTCACACCCTCACTTCAGTTTCCAGCTTGGTTTCCACACTGCAGTTCATGCATAAATCACAAACATATAACCTTTGCTGCTCAGTTTGCATCAGTCTCGTGTATATGGTGTGAAAGTGTATAGGACCGTATAATATGGATAAATAGTAATACAGAGTATAGATAGTAAATAACGTGAAATATAAATCAGTAAATAAAATGAAACCAGAGATTTTATACTGGTTCGAACTTTCCATTCTACGTCCAATCCCAGAATCCTTCTGGAATTTTACTAAAATAACAATCCTCACTTAACCCGGAGGAACAGGTATACATAGTCTGAGCAGCAGAATAGACACCTGAGCAGCATAACAGGATTTTTGCCTCAGCAGCAGAAGAGGACTTCACTAATATAAAATAATATCTGACACTATGTGTTCTTGATAACACTGATTTGTCTCTGATAGTACAAACCTCCTATAATCAAATCCTCAAGTATATGAAGTGTATGTGAAGATATGAAGAGAAGGTAATGCTAAGAATCGAAGATTATAAAAGTTTATTTGAAGATTCAAAGCAATAAAATGCTTATTTGCTGTTTGAATGCAAGTATGAGAGCACAAGAAGAATATAAGATAGTTAGAATGATTTTCGGTCAATGTAAAGTGTTTGGGAACATGTATATATAGTAATTGAAGAGTTACTGCCATTGGTGAAGAGTTCTGACCAAAAGAAGCATCTATTTTCGTTCAGAGAAGGATCGCTTCCTTTCGCGGAAGAAGATGTCTATTCAAAAATATAACAGTTGTGTTTAGGTCAGTCGACTTGTCGAAAAAGGTCAGT
The DNA here is from genome assembly GCA_030765085.1 of Allium cepa. NCBI lineage: Eukaryota > Viridiplantae > Streptophyta > Magnoliopsida > Asparagales > Amaryllidaceae > Allium > Allium cepa. The sequence continues at coordinate 568,681,295 of CM060937.1, read as the reverse complement.
CGACTGAATAGTGAAGACATGTAAAAAATCGTGCACAAATATGTTAAAATGCACAGATTTAGTCGACTGGTTGATTGTATTCAGTTGACTGAATTCTGTTGTTAAGCAAAAATACTACAGTAGCTCATTTGTTAGAGTACTTGCCTTCCAATCTAGTGACTCGGGTTCATGCCCCGCTCCATGCATTTTTTTGAAAACTTGATTTTGATTAAAATATGCATGTAAGTTTATTTGAATGTGAATAATGATTCTTGAGGAAAGATTTTAACAAAGCACTAACTAGACTCTGTATACATATTTGATGACTCTTGTTAAAATATATAACTATATGAACCATACTTTGAGTCGTTAAGTCAGGATGATGTCGTAGTCGTAGATTCGTGAATTTTTGTCAGCAATCAAAACCTATGATCCAACATTCTCCCCCTTTTTGATGATGACAACTCCATTTTCTACGAACGAATCTTTGACAAGCTTTGTTGATCTTATCTCTGTCACTGAGTATCTTCCTGTAATTGTGTTATATATTTCTCCCCCTGAATCTATGCTATATATTCCTATTTAATCTTTTTTCCCCTTCAATATGTGCTTGCATGGTTTATTCCTGCAAATAGTGTTAGAGAGCGATATCTTTCTCCCCCTTTGTCATCGACAAAAAAGAGAGTTTATATGTTGATATAAAATATATTTTACATAAGTGTTAACAAAGAGAAATATAAAACAAAATAACTACTACTTATAATGTAAGGTATCAGAAAAAAATTAACATTTAAAGCATGCGATACCCAAGGTTCTTATAATTTCCTAAATTTTAGGAAACCATACCCATTTGGGTGTGGTTGAACCTTTGTAAATACAATTTTCATTATTAACTACCATATCAAAATAATCATCAATGTATTTTTCTCTATTTTTCCAATTACCAGGAACCCATATACTTAGATAATTTTTATTCATATTTCCTGTTAATGATTTTGTACTTCTAAAGAAATTTTCAACATTATAGGCCATAGCAGTATTTGAATTTCTATAAAAATTGGATTTAGGCTTTACTCGAAATTTAGTACTAGCACTATCATTTTTACTATACATGAAAGCATATCTAGTGCTATTTCTACGATCAGTTTTATTATATCCTAAACCACTTTTATCATTGTGAACTTTTGAATTCTTAACATAACCTAATCCCTTCTTATTTGAAGCAGGTTGAAAATTTTCAATAATCCTGGATAAATTTTCTCTCCCTTTATTAAAATTGGAAATATTTTTAGTAATGTCATCAAGCTTAGTTTTGAGACTAGTGTTATCTAACTCAACAATTTTAATTTTTGTTTTTAACTCATGATTCTCAGAAGCTAGAGCATTATTCTTTTCTTTTTGAGCTTCTATTTCTTGACTTAATAGAGCGAGTTGAGAATTTTCAAAGAGTGAATCTTGAATTTTCTCAAGTTCTTCTTCTAATATTTTCTTCTCGTCTTTAAGCATATCTCTTTCGAATTCTGCTTTCTTCTGATTTTCTAGAGCTTCCTTATATTTTCTTTTGAGACTTTTTAAAGTGTCTCGAAGTTCTGAATTTATTTCTATCATATCATCAAAAGTTAGATCACTAACCTCATTATCTTTTGCCATGAAGCATTTGTTTGTTTGTTCCTTTGATTTTACTTTATTGCTCTTCCTCTTCTTATTGCCTTGACTAGATCTCTTTGTAGCCATTTATTCTAGGATGTTGTTACGATCTCTAGAATACCAGGCTCTGATACCAAATGAAAGTGCATAGGACCGTATAATATGGATAAACAGTAACACAGAGTATAGATAGCAAATAACGTGAAATATAAATGCAGTAAATAAAATGACACCAGAGATTTTATATTGGTTCGAACTTCCCGTTCTACGTCCAGTCCCAGACTCCTTCTGGAATTTCACTAAAACAAAAATCCTCACTTTACCCGGAGGAACAGGTATACACAGTCTGAGCAGCAGAACAGACAACTGAGCAGCAGAACAAGATTTTCGCCTCAGCAGCAGAAGAGGACTTCACTAATACAAAATAATATCTGACACTGTGTGTTCTTGATAACACTGATTTGTCTTTGATAGTACAAACCTCCTATAATCAAATCCTCAAGTATACGAAGTGTATGTGAAGATATGAAGAGAAGGTATGCTAAGAATCGAAGATTATGAAAGTTTATTTGAAGATTCAAAGCAATAAAATGCTTATTTGCTGTTTGAATGCAAGTATGAGAGCACAAGAAGAATATAAGATAGTTAGAATGATTTTCGGTGAATGTAAAGTGTTTGGGAACATGTAGATAGTACTTCAAGAGTTATTTCCATTGGTGAAGGGTTCTGACCAAAAGAAGCATCTATTTCCGTTCAGAGAAGGATCGCTTCCTTTCGCGGAAGAAGGTGTCTATTCAAAAATATGACAGTTGTGTTCAGGTCAGTCGATTGGTCAAAAAAGGTCAGTCGACTGAATAGTGAAGACATGTAAAAAAATCGTGCACAAATATGTTAAAATGCACAGATTCAGTCGACTGGTTGATTGTATTCAGTCGACTGAATACTGTTGTTAACCAAAAAAATTGTAGTAGCTCATTTGGTTAAAGTACTTGCCTTCCAATCTAGTGACCCAGGTTCAAGTCCCGCTCCATGCATTTTTTTGAAAACTTGATTTTGATTAAGATATGCATGCAAGTTTATTTCAATGTGAATGATGATTCTTGAGGAAAGATTTTAACAAAGCACTAACTAGACTCTATATATATATTTGATGACTCTTGTTAAAATATATAACTATATGAACCATACTTTGTGGCGTTAAGTCAGGATGATGTCGTAGTCATAGATTCGTGAATTTTTGTCAGCAATCAAAACCTATGATCCAACATGGTATAGCAGTTCGGATGGCTCATGCCCTCCTCAACTTTTAATAGCATGTAGCAAGTTACCATTAAACAACACGTATCAACATGCGACAGCTTTCCTCGCTCTTGCTAAGCCATCTATATTGGTGTCGCTATATCTATATTATATGTTGCATTATGCAATGTTTGTTTGGCGTTGGATAAAATATGAAGAAGAAATATGAAGAAAATATAGTTTTGTAAAAGATTAATGGTGATGGCCTATTTATTTACCCATTAATTATGAGTTAAAAATGTACATATCTTCCAGTCACAGCTCCTTCTACATCCGCATAAATTGCTTTAACTAATAAATACATAGATACACTTTCATGTATACATAGATATAGTTAGGCCATAAAAAGTGGTTTGCCTTTAACAAAATAGATTGATGGATTTAAGCATAACCGCAATAGTTGTACATTCTCTATTGACCTTATCCTCATATTCTCTATCTAACCATAAATCTAATAATAATATAACCATATTCCCAAGGTAGGCACATTACCATATTTATACACACACATATAAATGCATAGAAATTCTTGCAAAAATCAAGTTTATTGTTGTACAGGTATAAACATAAACATATTCGACTAAGGCAATCGAAGGTTCTTCACCATGCTCCTTCTTCAGCACATCTTGCATGTCTGCTACTTCATGCCCGCCACAACATGAACATTTTCAACTTAACAGTCAAAGCTTCTACACCATGCATGCTCCTTCAGTGCATCTTGCACAATGTCTACTATAGTATGTATGTTCCATGCCTTCTACAACATGAACATACTCCTTTCTCCAGTGCATTTGTCTTTCTTTGCTGGAGTATATTACTTCCTCCAACATCATGCCTACTACAACATGCCTGTTCCACGCTTGTTTTGATATGCTTCACTATCAGCTAGCTGCAGCACGTCTCTAGTCTCTCAGATCGTTAGCATTGCTTTACGCATTGCACCACTTCCTCCACCAACTCACTCTACTAGCTTATCTCTCTTCGTTTGCATTTCAGTGCACTGCATGTTGCTTTTTGCACAATCTTAGCTGCGCTTTCCAGTGTGTTCCCGCCGCCTTAATACTCATCTAAACTACATTGCTATGTTTCTTTGGTACTCATTACGATCCATCAACAAGCAGCAGCACATGTCCCTTCTACACAACACTTGAAACATAACCATAGTGTCTTCAACACCATTGCTCGACCTTGCATTTGACATCACTCTAGCTTTTCCTTACGGCTAAGCTATTCTGCATCTTAACTGCTTCTAATAGATTTAATTGATGGTTGTTGTTGTCAACATAAATGTAACCATATTATTTTGTCATTTTACCATTTTATTATTGTTGATCATCATAGGGATGGTTATCCACATTTGTAACAACAAATTCTCATCGAACCTATGTACGAACTTTGATTTAGATTAACAAAATAAGGGTGCTCTCCTCTTATGAGAACCACCCTTTCATCAGAAAAATAATGCACATATTATCCAAATGAGAGAACATGAATGAATAACACAGACATCCATTACATGTAACAAATAATTGAATTTGATTTCCACTGAGCAAAGTTTTACTTCTATCATATCCCTATATCTATAGGAAGTACTTTTTATGCATTTATCATTCACATACATATGATTAGGTGTAATATTATGTAACAAACTGATAATATTTCAGCTAGAATTGACAAAATATTATGTAACAAATTGATAATAGTTAGCGGTAGGAACAAACCTCACGTCATGTAATTCAGATCCACTACCAACATGGTACTAAACTAAATAACCATACATATTCTTACACTATGTACGTCATGTATGTTTTATATAAAACCACTTGCATGCCACAACTAAGAAATGACATAAAGCGCAAACTATTACTCGAGAAACACTGAAGTTTACACCAAATATGAAATATCATGTCCAAATTTCATATAGAGGTCTAAAAAAGGCACTGGTTTTCATGGTTGTGAATGGTATTTTTAGTCTTTTTTATGTGTATATAAATTTTGAACATAAATTAAGAACTTACAGATTTTGAGCAAAAATGCTACATTATGGCAAGTAGAAAACGTATGCAAATGTAGTAAAGAGGGAAAAAACTGGAAAGTGCACAAATGTTAAGTCATTATAGATTTTGAACAGAAATACTTCATTAACATAAATACATACATTGAACACAAATAATATATAGAAGGGAATACTTAAAACCAAATGTTACAACATGTAAAAAGAAATAAGTGAAACAAAGCACAACAGAGACTAATTTGTGAAAATAAAGATGTGAACATAATGATCGAAAGACGGACATGTGAATATCAAACATGTGAAGATCAAACATGTGAAGATCAAACATCATCAGTAGCTATTTTGTACCGCCCATTCGATCGGCAAATGCAAAGAATTATAACCCATTAGAACTATTTGTTCCACTGTCAGTTGAGGAAAATAAATATAAATTACCACTGCCTTAATGAATTCATCATCTGAATCAATCCAATCATAAAACAAAGTTTTCTGCTGCTCTGTTGGATCAATCTTTTCTGAATCATTAGCCGAGAAAACATGATATTCTAATGGTCTTGTGCAACAAAGCCAACTGAATCATTGGTGTCATTCATTTCATTATAGGAAAAAAGTGGTAGTTAGACCACTCTCATTTGGTTCAACCTTAATCATAGCCAGTGGCAAGGAGTTGGGGGCAGTTTTGATCACACCTCCGGGTGGCATAAAGTTAGTGGTTGGAACTTGAACAATGCCCTTGATTTCAGTGGTCAATGGTGCTACTACTGCTTTTGCTTCCATATTAGCAGCCTTATTTTTGTTTAGTTGCATCATTTGTACATCTCTGTCTGCTTCCAAGTTGACTGCAGTAAGTGATTCGGTAGTTTTTGTTATGGTCGACTCTTCCCTTTTAGCTATTATTCTTTTCTACAAATATTACAGCAATTACATTTAAAATGATATGCGATAATAATTAGAAGGGTAAAGAAAGTTGTAGATATTAGGATACCCGTTTCATTTTAGTGGTGGTTCTCCAACAGTTAAAGCCATGTTATATGCTGAAAATAAAACAATATCATGTTAGCATGATATGATACATAACGGTGGTAACATTCTGATAAACATTTCATATGCAAGATAGTGAAAAAGGCAAAAAAAAAAAGTAAATTATATCAGTATACAGTGTAGAAAGAAAAACGCAGAGGAATAAGTGAAGACAAAGCAAGAAAGGATGATTAGGTACATGATGGTTATAACATTTTGACAAAAAATCCATATGCAGGATAACGAAGAGCAAAAAAATGTAAATTGGATAAATTCAAATCAGTATGCAATATGAAAAGAAAAATGTAGAAGAAGGAAGGAGAAAGCATGAAGGGAAAAAATACGTACAGTTTGTTTAATAAATGATTGCGTGCGAAATTATAAATAAAATGGAGAAGGTATAAATAGAGGAAGACAAAGTGGGTTGTGAAAAGTGTGCTGAAACGTGATGTGTGAAAATAGTGGGAATCTTAGTTGTTTGAGGACACATGGGATAAGGAGAAAGTGGGTTAGTAGACGAAATAGTAAGTTGTTTAATGGTGTTAAATTCAAAAGATATAGTCCATTTAGACCACTTGATATCTTTATGATATTATATCAGAACCGTTCTGTTGTTTATCTTTCGTTAACCTATTCCGCTAAGTCTGATCTATTTTGTTATATAGATTAACAAGTGAATGAGATTATCCGCTAAATCATTTTTCTGATACATTAAATCATGTTTAGTTGATTCCTTATGTTTCACTTTTACAAGTCCACCCCTTTTGTAGAACATGTAGCGTTTCAGATTTGCATGCTTCCTCTTGTAGTACATGTATCACTTTTGTCAATTTATGGCACAGTTTACTTCGCATTGTTGGTTTATTGTTTTTACGTGTACAGTGTTATTCTTTAATCACATAGACATCGACTGTAAATGCTTAGAAGCTACACACGGAGCGTTATGTGGAATTACACTAGTAAGCCCAAAGCCTTGGATACTAGTCTATATGCTGAAATTATGGAATTCGAGGTTGGCTATTGTTCTTAAGTTTTTGGTTCATGAATGACCATTGGATCATTCCTGTATAAATTTTCTTACCTACAAAAATGGGCCAGTGTTAGGACTTTTGTACAACCATTAGACCCATGAGACAAATGAAATAATGAATCAGAATTGTGAATGCCGATTTAGTACTTTGATGCAGTTGATTTATTATAATACCTATATGTTATATTATACAAGTTTTGTTTCTTTGGCCTTTGTTAACGGGTTCCTTGCTTATTCTTTCATTGCTGTATTTTCCAAAAACTCGTATGTTTTTTTATCTACCTCCGTTTATTCATACGAATGGATAATGATAGCCTGTTAAAAGTTCAATTTGGCATTGTCATTGTAATTTGTCGCTGGGTTGCAGCTTAAAATATGACGTTTCTGAATAACACAAAGCTAAGAAAACTGGAAAAGTATATCATCAAAATAACAAATGATTAAATCTCCAAATGTTGATAAAGCTGTATGAATCATATATCAATAGTTTTTTTAAGTATTTATGAAATGGATGGATGAACTTCTTGCCACCCATGATTCATTAATTTGTAAGTTAATTTGTTAGGTTGTTGTTGATATATTTATGAAATAGTTTTATTTTAAATAGCTTTGGAATGAAAATTTGTAATAGCTCCATTTTAACCAAACTTTTTCAAACCTCGAATAATTTTTTTTAAAGATTAAAAGAGTAACATAACTTAATTTTAATATGTTATTAGATGGTAGATAATATGACAAAAAAAGAAGACGATGGGAAATGGATGAGAAATAGAAACCGATGCTTATAATAGAAGGGTGAAACAATGTCAAATTGCAATATCTACCGTTAGAATTTTGGCGACATCATATGGAGAATTGAAGAGGTCGGAAGTAGCTTGATAACGGTGAAAACGCTTCACAAATCGAAACTAGGAGGAGGAAGATATAGCGAAGAAGGAGGAATGTTACTGGAGCAACATGTGACCGACGTATGTAAGATGTCTCAAAGTGACAGACGTCTGAGCTCAGGGTTTTGTTGCTTGAGATTTGTGATAGATGTCCGTCATCTTGTGACAAACGTTTGAGAGCAGGAAAACTTGTTTTTCGAATCTTCTTACGGACATCTATAATCTTAAGACATACGTCTAAGCCGACGTGTGCTGCATATCTTGTCCCGGTCGATTGGAATGATTTATGAAGGCTTCAAAGGGCATTTTGGGAATTTTATAGGTTTTCTACTCTTCTATATAAGATATTTTTAGGATTCAAATAAAATAGATTAAGGATTTTATCCACCATTAACTGGGGTTTAACAAAACCTAGTTTTCTTCAATTCTCTTTTCTACAAATCTATTCTATTTGAATATTAATCATATAATCAATCTTTTGTACTCTTCTCATTGGTAGTAATAAAGCCTCTTCCACAAAGTGGATGTACACTAACAAGACGTTAGTGTATCAACTATAAATCGGCATGTGGTTTATTTTATCGCTATTGTTTTATTTCTTTATTGCTTGTTTGATGATTGTGATTATTTTTGGATTGAATTGAAATTTGAATGGAGGTATTGATTGGTTGTTTTTGTATTTCTTACCACAATCTTGTTTTCCGCTGTGATTTGGGGTTTTGATTTGAGTGCTCTTGAGTTAGAATTTCTACAGCATTTGATATCAGAGCTTTGGAGTTAGTAGGTGGTTGTAGGAATGTCAGAATCGGATAATACATTGGGTAGCCCATAAATGGTTAGTCCAAGTGGTGTAGCGCTGTATGTACGGGGATCGTACGTAGCTTCGTGATCACAATTGGTTATAAACAAGTGGAATGACGATAATAATTTTGAAAAATGGCAATGGAAGATGAAAACGGTTCTTAGGTGGAATCGAGTGCGTCGGGTAGTGTTTGATACATGTTTGCTACCGACGGACATCTCGGATATCGAGGGAGAGGAAACGGAAGACTGAGCATTCACTATACTTCAACTTGTTATGGGGGAGAATGTTATCTCCGTAACGGTGAGACTACTACTAAGGGTATATGAGACAAATTAGAGGAGTTGTATATGAAGAAGTCGCTAACTAATTGTTTGATCTTATTGCGAACGTTCTTCACCTATAAGATGGAGGGTACTTCGCTAAAGGCGTACTTGAATCTCTTTGATGATTTGCTAATGAAGAAGGCGGTATATTTGAATATTGAGGAAGAACGAAAGGCAATGATATTGTTGTGTTCATTGATGGACCGTTATACGAGTTTCTCTAATAGTTTGATCTATAGCCGGGATACTTTGACTCTTGATGTAGTGAGGAGTAGAGCGATCAAATGAAGAAGTTAGGTGATAGAAGTAGTAGTGCTAGTAGTGGTCGCAGTTTGTTTGTGGAAAAGGAGAGATATGGAAAGAAAGGGAATTGGGGGCGTTCTAAATCAAGAAAGCCCAAATGGAGAGGAAAATCGAAGTAAATAAATGACAAGTGCTTTATTTGTAAGAAACCTGATCATTGGAAGAATGAGTGTCCGGACAAGGAGAAGACGAATAAGGAAGTAACATCTTCATCCATGGTGGTGGAGAGTGGATTTGGTGAGGGAGACATAGACGTTTTGACGGCAATAGCATCGGATGTTTCGAATGGGTGCTCGATTTGGGGGCATCTTATCATATGACGCCGAATAAGAATTGTGACAAAGAAGTAAATTCAATTGTTAAGGGTAAAGGTGTTATTTGCAAGTCAAAGGGCATTGATTCTATGTAAATTTGGATGTTTGACGGAATGGTTCATACTCTAACTAACGTACTCTATATAACGAGATTTCGGAAGTCTCTTTATCTTTTTTGGGAAGCTAGATTCTTTAAAATGTAATATCATTATAGAGAGTGATAGCTTGTAGATTTCGAAGAATGAGCTTGTGGTGACAAAGGATGCTAGAACTCATGGAGTTTATTTGCTTCAAGGAGTGACTATTGAAGGTGAAACTTGTATGGGTGTTAATAGTTCTCGTGGCTTGGATGCGAGTAGGTTATGTCATTTGAGTTTAGGTTATGTCTTGGAGAAGAGTTTACATATTCTTCGAAAGAGGGAGATGATCGATGGAGAGAGTTTCAACAAGTTTGAGCTTTGCGAGGAATATGTCATGGGAAAGCAAACTAAAGTATCATTCGTTGAGGGAAAACTTGATTCGATAAATGCTCGTGAATATGTGCGCACGGATGTTTGGGGACAGACACCGGTAGCTTCTTTGGGAGGAGCTTGCTATTATATTTCTTTTATTGGTAACTTCTCTCGGAAAGTATGGGTGTATGTAATGAAGGCCAGGTAAGAGGCATTTGCAAAGTTCAAAGCATGGAAGGATCTTCTTGAGAATGAGAGTGGCAAGTCTTTGAAGTAACTATGTCTGACAATGGAGAAGAGTATGTTTACAGAGAGTTCTTTGAGTTTTGCAAGCATCTTGGTATTCGGAGGCATTTTACTACATTGGAAGATCCGCAGTCAAATGGTGGTGCGGAGAGGATGAACCATGCTCTACTTGAAAAAGTTGGATGCTCGAGATTGACATCAGGTTTGTCTAAGGGATTTTAGGCTAAAGCGTTGTCAACCGCAGTGCATACCGTTAATCAAATTCGTGCTCGGCTATTGGTAAGTAAATTTCGGAGGAAGTGTAGAAGGGAAAGAGCATTGGCTTGAGTTATCTTTGTGTGTTTGGTAGATCAATTTATGTGCATGATTCGAGAAATGGTAAGCTTGAGACTAGAGCTTTCAAGAGGATTTTTCTTGGCTATACGGCGGTATAAAAGCCTATTAGATATGGAATCCGAAAATAAAGAAGTTTGCGAATTCTCATAATGTTACTTTTGATGAGTCGACTATGATCAACGAGAATGAGAGCTCATCATATGTTTCGGATTTGATTTATGGTGAATCAAAGGAGAAGGAAATTGCTTTCGTCCAAGGAGTAGAGTAGTTGGAGATGCTTGTGAGGAGGAAGCTTTGATCTTACATCACATAGTCTACAGGCTGCCTCTAGTAGTGTTGGTGATGTGCATGATTCTAGAAGGAATTCGTTCAAGGTGGAGCCGAAAGGAGTTTGGATGATATTATTGCTACTTGGGTGGGTCGATGTGCTATAAAGCCACCCGATAGATATGGTAATTGGAACTATCATAGCTTTTTTGATAATTGGATTATGTTCTTCATGTAGTCCAAGACGAGCCGAGGGACCTTGATGATGTCATAGATTCGAGTGATAGATTGAATTGGATTTATGCAATGGATGAAGAGATGCAATCGTTGATGAAGAATCAAACTTGAGATTTGGTTCCATTTCCAAAGAAAACCGTGCTAGATTAGTGACTAAAGGAATCGCATAAAGGAAGGGTTCACATTGGTTGTGAGACATACATCAATTCGGATATTACTTATCATAGTTGTTATTCACGACTTGAAGTTGGAGCAACTTGATGTGAAAACCGTCTTCTTGCATGGTGACTTGGATGAAAGCATCTGCATGGAGCAACCGGAAGGTTTTATTTTAGATGGTAAGTCAAATTTGGTTTGCAAGTTAAAGAAATTACATATGGTTTAAAAAACCACCTAGACGATGGTACAAGAGATTTGATCATTTTATGCTTGAAAATGGTTTTAATAGAAGTATCAAGGGTGCTTGTGTTGTTTCGAGAGGTAGAAAAATGATTACTGGATGTATTTACCCTTTTTTGTGGATTCTGGTTTATCGAAGGTTTGTGCATCATTGGCTGCATTTTGGTGTTGGGTGGTTCCTGTATGATGGTCGCAATAGTAGCAATGATGAGGGCAAGAGGAGCGGGTTCAATTTTGATAGAGGAAGGAAGGTGTGGGTTTTAGAGTTCGGGCGCGTCGAGTTTGGGTAGAGCGACACGTTGGCAAAGACTGATTGGAGAATCGTTGAGTATTTCAACGTATCACTACAATTGTGTACGGCTTTGATTGGGTTGCTGCATTTCATTGTGCACAGTTGATAAGGAGGAAGGAGAAGATTGTTAATTTGGGTTAAGTAAAGTAATTAGTGTTAATTAATTAATTAATTAATTAAAATCTTATAAATCGAATAACTTTTGCATACGAGGTCTGATTCAAACATCGTTTTTAGGGACTTGTAGCGACGATGGCTAAACAATGGAGTTAGTTTGGTGGGATTTGAAGCTTGTTTGAGTTTATTATAGAATTGAATGGTCGTTCGGTTTTAGTCCAAATCGGAACGCTTCGTAGGAAATTGGAATCAATGTGAGTTTAACTCATACTCAATTGTACTAATTGTAACGACCCGGTATTTTCAATCATTCGCATCTGGACATGTCGGACTTGAATTGTTCAAAATACCTCATTGTAAATAAAATTTGGCAAATCTTAGAATATATAGTAAATAAATAATCACAGGTCACAGACACAGAGTAAGAAATGCAGCGGAAGTAGAGAAAATAGTGGTTCATGAAGCCACTGTCACATAGTCTTAAAATAAGTATAAATTACATTGTCTTAAAACCAATATAGTTTGAAATCACCACAGAAAATCTCAATATTCAATTGCCTCGATTACAAAAGCTAAAATAAGAACTGAATAGAAACTTGACAGCAACTTGAAAAAGATGATCTTCGGAAGTCCTAGCTCCGGGGATGAAGTCCGAACTGATTCTCTGGCTGACTCGAGCGTAAGAAATAAACATAAACACTCGAGTCAGGACATACATACTATACAGTGTAAGCTTATTCAAGTGAAGTTTAATACAAAGGCAACTTAAAGGATGCTTGGGACCTCCCATCCTCTAAAGATCCGTTAAACTATTTACTACGTAGTAATATTTCGCTATTATAATAATGTCTATAATTAAAGTAAACTTACTTTAAAATAGCGTTAAGGGGTGACCCGATATTCCCCTTAACACATAATATATTCTCATAGTCTATACAGTACCGTAATCTCCTCCGTACTGGGCATCGTCAGAGGGCGCTCCATAGGTATGGTACAAAACCAAAATCGTATAAGGCTCGCTAGGGTAGGTGACACGGTACAACTAGGCAATGCCAGGGTAGATATACCAATTACGCTTCTGGACCGGTGGTAGCGCGTAGCAGCTACTACCGCCCACCTCGAACAACACTCCCAAATCAAAGGTGCGCACCAAACAACCACAGAGTAATAGGATGGCATACGAAGAAGTGCGTCCGATAAGAGGTGCTACCTCCTTAGCCCGTCGATCGCTCCTGTTTTAGCCACCTTATACCAACTCACGGGAGTCAGGTCCAAGTACATACCTTAATAGAACGTCACCACCATCCTACTTCATTCTGAAATCTCCACCGCGTACACGGTTGTCAAAGTGGTTTTCGGCATCGATAGAGAGTATGCCCATATCCGATCCCGGTCTTTTTATCAACCAACGTTATTAATACCCATGGTTATACATTCCAAAATAGTTAATATTAAATCAAAATACTTCATTTTAACTTTTAAAAGTGAAGTTATTATATTTACGAATCGAATATCCAAAAATCTCAATTTCAGCCACTGCAACACTTAACAAGTGCTACTGTAACCTTTTTATTTGTTCAGGTTAATTTAAATTTCGCGACCACGGCACTTACCAATCACTGCAATAGCCCTTAATTAATTTTTAGCTTTTAGTTCATTTGCATCAACTACGGCACTTACAAAGTGCGGTAATATCCCTTACAACCGTTTTAAGTTAATTAATTTCTATTTAGACTTTAATATTAATTCATCAATAATTAAACTTAAATTTTAAACTAAATTAACTTATAAAAAAAATCGTATTATCCATTTGAAATAGTCATTTAAATCTACCCAAATATTTATGATTTTTATGAAGTATATTCTTCTAATAAATATCAACCTCTCAAGGCTTTACTTATTAAAGTTAAATGCCCAAATTTCTATATTTTTCTATATTCAAAATTTTCTTAACCATTTAGTTGAATTACCATTTCAAAATATAGCTAAATTTCCTCTTTATTTATTAACTTACCTTTTATTCTTAAACCAAACTTCCATTTCTAAATTAAGATATATTTCAAAATTTATGTTTAAGTATTTATTTATTTAACTATTAAATTCATAGAAAATTCAATAACACCTTATTAATTTATTTAAATTTCAATTTACATCAAAATTTATTACATTTACATACTTAGCTTGAATTCCATCAAAATTTCCAAAATGAATTTATTACTTCAAATTCCAACTTACCATTTATTTATTTATACATTTAACTTGTATAAGACTACCTACAATTATTTTAACCCAATTTAAATCAAAATATTAAAATATATATATTTAAAATACTTAAAATTTCCAGAAAAACATATATAAAATAACCACGGGTCTATATAATATTTTCTAACCTAGGTCAAGTGATACGGATAATATATCATTTCAATCCGTAATTTACAAAGAAAAACCCGAGTTCTATCATTTCAAACCCGCAATTCCAAGTTAAATAAATAAACATTATCGTTCAGGCCTATCAGTTCAGCCTGTAACGATTTCTATTCTACAGGGAACTTGTAGTGATAAACAATAAATAAATAAATAGTATAATAGCTTAAATATAACAGTATATAATATGACTGATGATGTGTCAAATTAATAACAGAGTTTTTAACATCATAAATTTATATCACATGCAAGAAAAATAAAATATAAATATTCTACAATTACACTTGTTATTATTTTAGAGATCTATAAGTACGTTTGTCTGGTGAGAATACTCACCTCTATACTGCTGAAGATTAGATAAAGATAATGAATATCTACACCGCACAGTGTACAGAAGGCACGATCAATTTTTAGCAGAAGCAACGACTCGATTCAAATCTTGAACAAGATAAATAAATAAACTAAGTTCGCGCATTCAATTACGGTCAAAGCAAATTTTTAAATAAATCAAAATTGGAACAAGATTTAAAATAAAAATATAATTGACTCAATTTGCTCGACCACTCCACCACACGAACAAGAAGAAAAACAAAAAATAAAATAAAAGAGAAGAAACAGTTTGGCAGCCATTACGGATGATACACACGAGAGAGAAGGCTGAAACCAAAATGCAGTGAATGTTTTTGTATGCAGTGCTTATATATATCAGAGAGGGTGCGTTGATTGTGTAATGACCCAGAATTTTGAACAATTTAATTTGAAAATATTTAATTAATTTAAATATTCGAATGATAGTTTGACTTGAATTTCAAATTATCAGAATGAATTTGGCGATTAAATTTTAGAATTTAATCTATTGAAGTTGAATAAAAATTTGAATCTTCAATTTTAAGCTGATTAAAAATATTTCAAAGGCTTGTAAAATTCATATTGAAAACACCGAAGATAATAGAAGCTTCAGAATTGAATTTGAAAGTGAATTGTACAGTTTTGAAAATATATCGTTTGAATCAATATTTAAAAATAGCCGTCCGAGGCACAGTCTCGGAATTCGACGAAACCAGTTCCATTGGATCCGTAATATTGAATTATTCTCGGATTTCAAATTACGTATTTTTCAGAGTTCATATACGAGCATACGACATATAAACACGTCGGAATCAAATTGAATTCAATTTAAATTTTAAATTTAAATTTAGTCAAGCACACCACGTTATTTCCCTAAAATTACGCCCAAAATCCACGCAGAAGATCCCGGAGAAAAAATCGTGCAAACCATGCTTCATTCGATTTTAAATAACACGTCTCCTCCCTTTCTAGATTTTCAAATCGAAGAAAATCAAAATGGCCGATGCTTCTTGATAATGGCGACATCTCCTTTCCCTTTCTCTCGTTCTCCCTCTTCGATTGAATTACCTGCCGCTACTTAAAAAAAAACACAAATCAACCGAAGCCCTTCGTTCAAACAAAAAAAAAGGCCGCCTTCATTTTCCTTTCCCAAATTATAATCTCGTCGCAAGAATCAACGAGTGCGCAGGCCGAGGCCATGAGTTCTTCGCGTTCGCCTAGGGTTTCACGAGGGGCGGTTGGATCGGCGGTGGCCTCGTTGCCGCGTCGCGATGGTGATAAGTTGGGCTCGTGGGCAGGGCGCAGCGGAGTATCGAGCATGGAGGCGCGTGAAACGTTGGAGACTCGGCGTCGCGCGCGAGAGGAGGATAAGGCTGTAGAGGCGATCGCGATTTCGAGGCAGAGGGGACTCGCAACTGGGTTGGTGGATGGTCGATCTCGAGTAGCAGGTAAAACGTTTTTCTTTTTCTTTTTCTTCTTTTAATTCAATTAAATTTGCGTATATACAGAGAGAAAAAAAGGAAAAAAAAATTTCCAGTTTTTTTTTATGCAGTAAAGAAAAATATAGTTTAAAAAAACAAATCATTAGTTAGTTTAAAATTAACCGATATAATTTTTCTAAGACATTAAAAATATATTTTTTTTAAAAGGAAGAATGCTTTGAATTAAAAAAATTAGTTAGTTAAATCTATTTCAAAGAAATTAATTATTCGATTAGTTTAAATTATTATATTAAGAATAAATTATTAGTTTAACCCAAATTGTTAGCCAAATGAATTTTATTTATAAAGGAATTTGTTTAAAATTTAAAAGCATTAGTTTGAAATTAAAATGTTTAGTTAAATAAATTTATTTAACAGAAATTTATATATATAAAAAAAAGAAGGAAAATTTGTTTTAAAAATGAACACGGATTTATTTTTAAAGTGTGAAATAAGTTTAAAGATTTGAGAAGTAAATTTAAATAAGTCGGTGAGGATTTACAAATTGGTTTAAATTAACTTATTTAATTTTTAGTGGTTAAAAAAATAAAGTAGTTTTAAAGGGAATTTAGTTTAAAATTTAAATTTTTAGTTAAACAAATTTATTAAAAGAAATTGATTTAAAGATATTAATTTAAAGTAAAATAATTAGTTAAAATAAATTTATTAAAGAAGAAACTGGTTTAAATAAAACTATCAGTTAATTTAACTATTAAAATGAAATCACCGATGAATCGAAATTATCAAATGAAAATTTATTATTTGATCTGTTCGAATATTAATGAATGTGTATAATATTTATACAAGGTTCAAAAATAGTGAAGAAAACAAGTTGAATTAGAAGTGTATTGCAAACGGAAATAAAGGTGAGAACTTCTCACTTAAAAATTTATAAGTTGGATTTGCAGTTATTTATTGATTGTTATTTGGTTGTGTTATTAGATATAGTAGGATATATCTATATATATATAGCAATATATATATATATATTGGCATATGTATATATTGCAGTCGATTGATTTCCCGCATTGTATAGCGGATGAGACCCTATTGCGCCGCCTATTAAGCGGATAATATTTTATAAAATCCCATATACCGCGATATTCCACCTCGAAGTAGAATGGGTATTGTGCTAATGTCTTTGGATGCAGGGAAACAGGTTGGAGGGATCCAACTGGATTCCTCACAAAAATTTATTGATTTTAGACATTGTGATATTTGATTGTTTATCATATCGATATATGATGTTTGAAAGTCGTGATTGACTATTTGATGTGTTACCTCATCGAATCCAATTTTGAAGCTTAAAAATAACGATTTTGATTTTTAAGGGATTTCTAAAGTGATCTTTGAAAGTATATGTTTATAAAATATTTTTGGAATTAATTCATCTTAAATAAATAAACGTTATAATTTTAATATTATAAAAATTATGATTTTTGAGAAATACAGTTAAAAGTTGATTTTTGAAAATATGGGATTAATGATTTTATAAAATAGTTAAAATTAGGATTTCTGAATTTATTATAAAAAGTTTAAATATAGGATTTATGAAATTTGATTATTTTATAAATCAAAATGATGAATTATAAAGGAGCTCAAAGACGTTTTAAAAGAATAATATAAATTGATCCATATAAAAGATTTATAAATTGATATTTATAAATAAAAAAATATTGGAATTGTAAAACGAGCTTTTATAAGTGTTAGAATGAATTGTGAATGAATTTCATAAATGAATGAAATCTATAGAATTATAACGGTGAAGTTATAAATGGAATTTTTTAAACAGTAGGTTAATAAAATTTGTGAAGTAATTTAAAAGAATAGATTTTGGATAAATAAATGAATCTTATAAGTTATAAGATTTATAATTTGGGAAGTTAAAAGAAAATTTGGTAAACAAATAAATTATGAGCATTTAACTTATAATATGGACTTTCGATATATAATTGAGTTATAAATCGAATAAGTTAATAAAGGAAATTTATAAGAAGAAGTTATTATAAAATAAATAGAAATGGAATTTATGAATATTTTTTTATAAATCCGCAACGACTTATTTTGATAAGTAAATTGTTGTAACTTGTTAATGAAGTTATATTCACGTTTTAGAAAGTGAATAATCCTTTAAAATAAAATGAATAGAAATGATGAAATTGGTTAACAAGTATATTCACGTTTTTGAATAGTGAATAATATATTAAAGAAAATGTTTTGGATGTGATGTTTTAAATAGAATTAAAACGATCTAACGATGTTTTAAATGTATTAAGATTCGAAACCATAGATTTCAACATTCATTGTTGAAATAGACGTTTTCGAGAAATAAAGGAAATGGTGGGCTATAACACTGTTGTTATAATAGATGATTTCCGAAAGGAAATGTTTCGTACAGTATTGGGATTTATATATCTATTTTAATTCTGAATCCCTATACTAGTGATTTTGGGTTGTCGCAACAATGTTTTACGCAACATTCGTTTTGGCCCAAATAAATATGTTTAATAGAATGATTTCCTTAAAGAATGAAATATATAATTAATTTCGATTTAAGTATATTGAATATTTTCCAAGTATAGAAAATAAAAGGATTTGTGAATTACTTATAAGTAAATAAGTATGGAAATGTTTTTTCCAATGTGAAATGAAAAGTATAGAGAATTTATCTTTTTTAAGATAAATTGAAAGTAAATATTTGAAAACGATTTGAAATCGTATATTCACAGATATTTTGGAAATGTAAATTCAATATGGAATTTATAAATGGAATTGGGAAAATGGGTTTAAAAAAATAAATATCGATTTATTTTTGAAGTATTGAAAATATATATCTTGTAAAGATATATTTGGAAAATAAATAATTTGGAAAATTATTTGGAATCTGGTGATGTTGTGCATATCTATTGGTAGTTCAATAACCGACTATCAATATTTACCTTTAAATAGGTATTTGTTGTGATTTGTTTGAAATTGAATGCCACACTTATTTTTTTAAAATAAGCGCTCACTATTCGGGTTAACCGGGAAAGGACCTTGGGGTCGTATAACCCATTCCGAATATGTGATACGTCGTTATGAATTGCATTTGAAGACCGGTGTTGAAGACCGGATATTTTCGAAAACGAAAGGGTTTTTTGTCGATTGTCTCTACACTGGCTGATCCCCGGTATAGAGATCTCCATATGTGATGGGAAATCCGGACGTGATTAGAAATTATCCGGATTGCAAGGACTTCTTTGTAAGTGCCTTCGGTTCTGTTCGATCCTAGAACATACTTGTATGGATAGTATGCCTGACATTACAAATTGAGATATAAAGCTGATTTCTTTCAAATATATTTCTGTTGGTGGCGGAGAATTTATTCTCTTAGCTTAACACCCTTCTCTGAGACGTACGAGCTCAGAGGTTATATAGTTGAAGGTTATCAGCAATATATTCCCAATTTGGTAATGTGACATGCTGAGTGTTGCTGTGAAATGATCATTGTGTTGATCATTTACGATAAGATCATTTGTTTGATCGTTTATCTTTGTGATCATTTCTATGATCATTTGTTGACCCAAAGCACAGCTTTTGTATAAAGCGTGTTTTTGTGGACATGACTTCGTCGAGCCTCACACCCCGGAATGGTCAAAACAGGAAAGATGCAGCAAGGTTATGAGGGGTATCTCCCTTTAGGGTGTGTGCATTTCCTTCTGGAAAAGGGTGGTATCATGGTATGGAGCCCGGATACTTACTCATGTTGAAACACTTATTATTATGGTGTGATGTTGATGACGAGCGCTCGGTTAAAGGTCCCAAAGGACCGGGGGATGGCATACTCATGTCAGTAGTTACCCAGTTAGGGGTAACCCGGCCTTGTGTTGGCAGAGATCCGGTTTGGTTCTCGGGGACGTCCTTCCAGAGGCGTTCTCATGTGGCAATGGGAAGTTCCTTGGCCTGACCATTTGTTGGAAATCCAAAGAAACAATACGAGACTTGTACGGTTTTAGTTATAGAACCTGCCATTTATTATGGTAGCTATAGTAAGCATACTATAATGGTACCTATGCTGGCTAAGATTTATATTCTACTTTCGAAATGTTTCCTACACTATGCACTAGTAATAATATCAAATGTTTCTTTTTAATACGTATCAAGCATCTTTGACTAACATAAGAAGAAATCTCCTCCAAGTCTACGTTTGCATTGTGTGTGTGGCGGGAGGTCTTATGGTAGTCTCATTTTTAAAAAAAACATTGGGAATTGAATTTAAAAATATTCCTCTATTTTTTATTTTAAAGATAAATAAACTGTTTTGAGTTCTCACACCAGTCACATGACTGACTCGGAGTTTATTGTTTTCCTTCCTAAACTCTGGGTGCCCACCAATTTTCACACGGGCAGTCAAGAGTTAGGTTTATCAGGATATTTTGGAATTCAAGAGTTGCTGGAGGCAAGCTGGATGGCATGGCATATTACTGGTATATAGTATTTCTTTTTCCGCTGTTTGTTTGTTGTTGTACACTCTGATGTAATGTAATGTAATGTAATAACTGATATAGTTCTTTGTTTAAAGATTATTCATTTATCTATTATATGTTGTTATGTTATTTCTTTCCGTTCTATTTTCTTTATTTTCTATCTTCTACCTCTTTCTTTTTCTTTTCTTCTTTCTTAAACCCTCAGTGTTCGGTTTTCCGGCATCCGACTTATTGGCATTCGATACAGTGGACGTATTGATGTCGATATTCGGGAGTCAAAGAATCGGGTCCTGACAATGTGGTATCAGAGCATATGGTTAAGCGACAACCATGGCTCTGTTGGGTATTACTCATTAGAGATAGAGTCAGTAGTACTCTAGAATGAGTTTGAGTGTAATAATAGATATGAGCGCGTATTTGTTAGTTAATATAAAATTGTTTTTGAATCGGGTAAATAAGATAATTTTGCCCAAAACTATTTTTGTATAGAAAAGAAATGATTTTCTATGAATTATTATAGTATATGGTTGCATGATTGTTTGGAAGTAATAATATTAAATTATTATCAGTAGTAATATGAATTAGTAAATGAAAGTTAATCGTTAGAATTCAATATTTAGAATTGAGAATTGAATTCGAATGGAATTTAAATTGTGAATTGAATTCAAGTGAAATTGAATGGAATTGAAATTGAAATGTAAAATTGAATGAAAATAAATATGTAACTTCAATAGTGAAGTAAAAATGTATAATTTTGTAATGGAATTGGCAAAATGGTTTGAATGTTGGAATTGGATATTATGGATAGCAGGATATACAGGTGTATTAAAAAGAAATGGAATTGAGATTTTGATTTCGAAGATAAAATTGAATTTCTCGACAAAAAGGTACGTATTTCAATTTCAGTATGAAATTTGATGATTTTATTCTCCAGCCACTTGGATTTCTCTTTTCTTTTTGATTCTGAGGGGCCGTGGTGCCATTTTGTAGTCGTACCGAGCTAGCCGCGCAAAGGAGACACTAGCGAAATTTTTCGAAAATTTAGAGTGTTAGAAAATTTTGGAGAAAATTTAGAAAGTTTGAAATTTAAATTTGAATTGTTAGGAAAACAATGTTGTTTGAAACTTATAATTGAAGTTGGAAAGCTAGTTGAAATGATAATGAATCTCTAGTAAAAAGATTTGTTTTAGAAAGTTGATAAAACTATTTGGATTGTGAAAAATAAATAGACAGGATAAGGGCATTTTTCTTAACTTGTAATTTCGGGACGAAATTCTTTTAAGGAGGGAAGATTGTAACGACCCAGAATTTTGAACAATTTAATTTGAAAATATTTAATTAATTTTAAATATTTGAATGATAGTTTGACTTGAATTTCAAATTACCAGAATGAATTTGGCGATTAAATTTTAGAATTTAATCTATTGAAGTTGAATAAAAATTTGAATCTTCAATTTTAAGCTGATTAAAAATATTTCAAAGGCTTGTAAAATTAATATTGATAATACTGAAGATAATAGAAGCTTCAGAATTGAATTTGAAAGTGAATTGTACAGTTTTGAAAATATATCGTTTGAATCGATATTTAAAAATAGCCGTCCGAGGCACAGTCTCGGAATTCGACGAAACCAGTTCCATTGGATCCGTAATATTGAATTATTCTCGGATTTCAAATTTCGTATTTTTCATAGTCCATATGTGAGCATACGACATATAAACACGTCGGAATCAAATTGAATTCAATTTAAATTTTAAATTTAAATTTAGTCAAACACACCATGTTATTTCCCTAAAATTACGCCCAAAATCCACGCAGAAGATCCGGAGAAAAAATCGCGCAAACCATGCTTCATTCGATTTTAAATATCACGTCTCCTCCCTTTCCAGATTTTCAAATCGAAGAAAATCAAAATGGCCGATGCTTCTTGATAATGGCGACATCTCCTTTCCCTTTCTCTCGTTCTCCCTCTTCGATTGAATTACCTGCCGCTACTTAAAAAAAAATACAAATCAACCGAAGCCCTTCGTTCAAACAAAAAAAAATGGCCGCCTTCATTTTCCTTTCCCAAATTATAATCTCGTCGTGAGAATCATCGAGTGCGCAGGCCGAGGCCGTGAGTTCTTCGCGTTAGCCTAGGGTTTCACGAGGGGCGATTGGATGGGCGGTGGCCTCGTCGCCGCATCGCGATGGTGATAAGCTGGGCTCGTAGGCAGGGCGCAGCGGAGTATCGAGCATGGAGGCGCATGAAACGTTGGAGGCTCGGCGTCGCGCGCGAGAGGAGGATGAGGCAGCAGAGGCGATCGCGATTTCGAGGTAGAGGGGACTCGCGACTGGGTTGGTGGATGGTCGATTTCGAGCAGCAGGTAAAACGTTTTTCTTTTTCTTTTTCTTCTTTTAATTCAATTAAATTTGTGTATATACAGAGGAAAAAAAAGGGAAAAAAAAGTTTTCAGTTTTTTTTATGCAGTAAAGAAAAATATAGTTTAGAAAAAAAAACAAATCATTAGTTAGTTTAAAATTAACCGATATAATTTTTCCAAGACATTAAAAATATTTTTTTTTTAAAAAGGAAGAATGCTTTGAATTAAAAAAAATTAGTTAGTTAAATCTATTTCAAAGAAATTAATTATTCGATTAGTTTAAATTATTATATTAAGAATAAATTATTAGTTTAACCCAAATTGTTAGCCAAATGAATTTTATTTATAAAGGAATTTGTTTAAAATTTAAAAGCATTAGTTTGAAATTAAAATGTTTAGTTAAATAAATTTATTTAACAGAAATTTATATTAAAAAAAAAAGAAGGAAAATTTGTTTTAAAAATGAACACGGATTTATTTTTAAAGTGTGAAATAAGTTTAAAGATTTGAGAAGCAAATTTAAATAAGTCGGTGAGGATTTACAAATTGGTTTAAATTAACTTATTTAATTTTTAGTGGTTAAAAAAATAAAGTAGTTTTAAAGGGAATTTAGTTTAAAATTTAAATTCTTAGTTAAACAAATTTATTAAAAGAAATTGATTTAAAGATATTAATTTAAAGTAAAATAATTAGTTAAAATAAATTTATTAAAGAAGAAACAGGTTTAAATAAAACTATCAGTTAATTTAACTATTAAAATGAAATCACCGATGAATCGAAATTATCAAATGAAAATTTATTATTCGATCTGTTCGAATATTAATGAATGTGTATAATATTTATACAAGGTTCAAAAATAGTGAAGAAAACAAGTTGAATTGGAAGTGGATTGCAAACGGAAATAAAGGTGAGAACTTCTCACTCAAAAATTTATAAGTTGGATTTGCAGTTGTTTATTGATTATTATTTGGTTGTTATATTAGATATAGTAGGATATATCTATATATATAGCAATATATATATATTGGCATATGTATATATTGCAGTTGATTGATTTCCCGCATTGTATAGCGGATGAGACCCTATTGCGCCGCCTATTAAACGGATAATACTTTATAAAATCCCATATGCCGCGATATTCCACCTCGAAGTGGAATGGGTATTGTGCTAATGTCTGTGGATGCAGGGAAACAGGTGGGAGGGATCCAACTGGATTCCTCACAAAAATTTATTGATTTTAGACATTGTGATATTTGATTGTTTATCATATCGATATATGATGTTTGAAAGTCGTGATTGACTATTTGATGTGTTGCATCATCGAATCCAATTTTGAAGCTCAAAAATAACGATTTTGATTTTTAAGGGATTTCTAAAGTGATCTTTGAAAGTATACGTTTATAAAATATTTTTGGAACTAATTCATCTTAAATAAATAAACGTTATAATTTTAATATTATAAAAATTATGATTTTTGAGAAATACAGTTAAAAGTTGATTTTTGAAAATATGGGATTAATGATTTTATAAAATAGTTAAAATTAGGATTTCTGAATTTATTATAAAAAGTTTAAATATAGGATTTATGAAATTTGATTATTTTATAAATCAAAATGATGAATTATAAAGGAGCTCAAAGACGTTTTAAAAGAATAACATAAATTGATCCATATAAAAGATTTATAAATTGATATTTATAAATAAAAAAATATTGGAATTGTAAAACGAGCTTTTATAAGTGTTAGAATGAATTGTGAATGAATTTCATAAATGAATGAAATCGATAGAATTATAACGGTGAAGTTATAAATGGAATTTTATAAACAGTAGGTTTATAAAATTTGTGAAGTAATTTAAAAGAATAGATTTTGGATAAATAAATGAATCTTATAAGTTATAAGATTTATAATTTGGGAAGTTAAAAGAAAATTTGGTAAACAAATAAATTATGAGCATTTAACTTATAATATGGACTTTCGATATATAATTGAGTTATAAATCGAATAAGTTAATAAAGGAAATTTATAAGAAGAAGTTGTTATAAAATAAATAGAAATGGAATTTATGAATATTGTTTCATGAATCCGCAACGACTTATTTTGATAAGTAAATTGTTGTAACTTGTTAATGAAGTTATATTCACGTTTTAGAAAGTGAATAATCCTTTAAAATAAAATGAATATAAATGATGAAATTGGTTAACAAGTATATTCACGTTTTTGAATAGTGAATAATATATTAAAGAAAATGTTTTGGATGTGATGTTTTAAATAGAATTAAAACGATCTAACGATGTTTTAAATGTATTAAGATTCGAAACCATAGATTTCAACATTCATTGTTGAAATAGACGTTTTCGAGAAATAAAGGAAATGGTGGGCTATAACACTGTTGTTATAATAGATGATTTCCGAAAGGAAATGTTTCGTACAGTATTGGGATTTATATATCTATTTTAATTCCGAATCCCTATACTAGTGATTTTGGGTTGTCGTAACAATGTTTACGCAACATTCGTTTTGGCCCAAATAAATATGTTTAAGAGAATGATTTCCTTAAAGAATGAAATATATACTTAATTTCGATTTAAGTATATTGAATATTTTCCAAGTATAGAAAATAAAAAGATTTGTGAATTACTTATAAATAAATAAGTATGGAAATGTTTTTTTCCAATGTGAAATGAAAAGCTTAGAGAATTTATCTTTTTTAAGATAAATTGAAAGTAAATATTTGAAAACGATTTGAAATCGTATATTCACAGATATTTTGGAAATGTAAATTCAATATGGAATTTATAAATGGAATTGGGAAAATGGGTTTAAAAAAATAAATATCGATTTATTTTTGAAGTATTGAAAATATATATCTTGTAAAGATATATTTGGAAAATAAATAATTTAGAAAATTATTTGGAATCTGGTGATGTTGGGCATATCTATTGATAGTTCAATAACCGACTATCAATATTTACCTTTAAATAGGTATTTGTTGTGATTTGTTTAAAATTGAATGCCACACTTATTTTTTAAAATAAGCACTCACTATTCGGGTTAACCGGGAAAGGACCTTGGGGTCGTATAACCCATTCCGAATATGTGATACGTCGTTATGAATTGCATTTGAAGGCCGGTGTTGAAGACCGGATATTTTCAAAAACGAAAGGGTTTCTTGTCGATTGTCTCTGCACTGACTGATCCCCGGTATAGAGATCTCCATATGTGATGGGAAATCCGGACGTGATTAGAAATTATCCGGATTGCAAGGACTTATTTGTAAGTGCCTTCGGTTCTGTTCGATCCCGGAACAGACTTGTATGGATAGTATGCCTGACATTACAAATTGAGATATAAAGCTGATTTCTTTCAAATATATTTCTGTTGGTGGCGGAGAATTTATTCTCTTAGCTTAACACCCTTCTCTGAGACGTACGAGCTCAGAGGTTATATAGTTGAAGGTTATCAGCAATATATTCCCAATTTGGTAATGTGACGTGCTAAGTGTTGCTGTGAAATGATCATTGTGTTGATCATTTACGATAAGATCATTTGTTTGATCGTTTATCTTTGTGATCATTTATATGATCATTTGTTGACCCAAAGCACGGCTTTTGTATAAAGCGTGTTTTTGTGGACGTGACTTCGTCGAGCCTCATACCCCGGAATGGTCAAAACAGGAAAGATGCAGCAAGGTTATGAGGGTAGCTCCCTTTAGGGTGTGTGCATTTCCTTCTGGAAAAGGGTGGTATCATGGTATGGAGCCCAGATACTTACTCATGTTGAAACACTTATTATTATGGTGTGATGTTGATGACGAGCGCTCGGTTAAAGGTCCCAAAGGACCGGGGGATGGCATACTCGTGTCAGTAGTTACCCAGTTAGGGGTAACCCGGCCTTGTGTTGGCAGAGATCCGGTTTGGTTCTCGGGGACGTCCTTCCAGAGGCGTTCTCATGTGGCAATGGGAAGTTCCTTGGCCTGACCATTTGTTGGAAATCCAAAGAAACAATACGAGACTTGTACGGTTTTAGTTATAGAACCTGCCATTTAATATGGTAGCTATAGTAAGCATACTATAATGGTACCTATGCTGGCTAAGATTTATATTCTACTTTCGAAATGTTTCCTACACTATGCACTAGTAATAATATCAAATGTTTCTTTTTAATACGTATCAAGCATCTTTGACTAACATAAGAAGAAATCTCCTCCAAGTCTGCGTTTGCATTGTGTGTGTGGCGGGAGGTCTTATGGTAGTCTCATTTTAAAAAAAAACATTGTGAATTGAATTTAAAAATATTCCTCTATTTTTGATTTTAAAGATAAATAAACTTTTTTGAGTTCTCACACCAGTCACATGACTGACTCAGAGTTTATTGTTTTCCTTCCTAAACTCTGGGTCCCCACCAATTTTCACACGGGCAGTCAAGAGTTAGGATTATCAGGATATTCTGGAATTCAAGAGTTGCTGGAGGCAAGCTGGATGGCATGGCATATTACTAGTATATAGTATTTCTTTTTCCGCTGTTTGTTTGTTGTTCTACACTCTGATGTAATGTAATGTAATGTAATAACTAATATAGTTCTTTGTTTAAAGATTATTCATTTATCTATTATTAGTTGTTCCACTGCGAATTGTGAGATTCTGATGTTGTTCTGTTATTTCTTTCCGTTCTATTTTCTTTATTTTCTATCTTCTACCTCTTTCTTTTTCTTTTCTCCTTTCTTAAACCCTCATTGTTCGGTTTTCCGGCATCCGACTGATCGGCTTCGATACAGTGGACGTATTGATGTCGATATTCGGGAGTCGAAGAATCGGGTCCTGGCAGATTGGGTACGAAAAAAATGGCAAGAAAAATAAAGTTTGATTTTTGAATGGCACGCGAATTGAGAAGGGGTTTTATTTCTTATTATAAAATGAAACAAAAGGAATTTTTTTTGAACGTTTTTTTGTATTCGACAGGGGAAAAAGGTTTTATAATTTACACAGAAGTAATTGCGTTAAAACGCAAGAGAAAATGGTAAAGTGGGACCACGCGTTGATTGAGGAAAGGAAACTGCAAGAAATAAAGTTATAAATGGTCGAGAAATTTTGCGTGATGTTGATTTTATAGGAGGTAATTGCGTTGATAAAGAATGCAAGAAATAATGGTATTGGAACGTTAAGAAAATAATAGAATTTCATTTGAACGGTAAGGAAAAATCAAAGAATTTGTTCCTATTAATTGCAAAGGAGTAAAAGGAAAAGAAGAGACACTTATACACGTGAATTTCAATCACGCTTTAAAAGAATTTGAACGTGCTTGTGTATTTAACATATGGGTTGTGTGATTTTAGGCATGCGAATTTAGGCAAGGAAGAATGGAAATAAAACAGTTATTTACATTCAAAGATTTATACCAATTATATATGAGAGGCCAATAGAAAGAGTAGAAATTAACACGTGAATTCAAGGCAAGTTTTATATGGAACTGGATGGCTAGGGAATCTATTCCTTTCCCACTCAGAATTTCACGTCTACTATTAAATTTAATTATTAATATCTAAGATAAGAATTTTAAGAATGCATACTATAGACGCAAAAATTAAATCAAACATACGACCAATTTAACAAAAATAACGTATCTAAATGTACACGTTTTTTTACTTATTTGCTGCTTATATATAGTACAATATATGTTTAAAGAATATTCATTAAATACGTATCATTTATATGCCAGCAAAATTAATCAAAACGGATATAAACGTACAAATTTAAACATGAAATTAAATATCCTATTTACACTATATAAATTTTAAATTTTATTACTAAATTAACCTTTGATTTGTTTACATTGGTTTGATTTACTTAACATGTAACAAATAAACTGATGTATATACGTAAAATTTATTTCCTTTCACAATATTTATTACTTGCTTTAAAAAGTATACAACCAATATCAGTAAAAAAATCGCAAAATAAGTATTGTACACACACACACACACACACATATATATATATATATATATATATATATATATAAGATTTGATTTTATTAGCTAAGGTATGAAATTTTGGAGCGCGTACTTGATGCAAAATTTTAATTGAAACGTATGCTCAAATAATTGACAAAAGTAACGTGATTAAAACTATTCATTTCTTATTTATTTCTTTTAACCAATATTAATTTCTTAATTAAAAAGGTATATAACCAAATTTAAAAGAATCAAAGTGGATAAAAATGTTGTATGAATATATTCATTTAAATTAAAAGATTTGAAAAAATTTCTTCCACACTTTAAAAATCAGTGAATAAAATAAAAAAAATGAAATAAAGTGAAAAGGAAAATAAATAATTATATTTTAGGAAAATATAAAGATAAATAAAGAAAATAGCTTAATTTATTGAAACTAGCTTAAGAAAATTGCAAACACAATCCACTTAACTTTAGGAAATTACTACTCTTCTTAAAAATGGTTTAAAATAAATCTTTGAGAAACAAAATAAAGTGAGAATAAAATAAGTTCTTAAGAAAAATGTAAAAATAAATAAATAATTGGTTAAATTAATCGAAGTTGGAAATTAGAAATTGTAAACAAAATACAACTGACACCGAAAAATGTCAATTACACTTTTACATATGTTTTAAAACCAAAATATATACAAAACAAGTTATTTTACCCCTAAAAACATAAATTAGAACATTACATGACCAAATAAAATATTATTTATATAATTTAAAGTAAACAATTTTGTTAAATACAACAAATTACACACAATAGTTAAAAAGGCATAACTTTCACATTATAATTCAGATTCCAACGAAACGAAAAACAGTATTCTTAAAATTTAATTATCTTTCAAAATAAATGATAAAATTCAAATTTTCAAACTTTTAAATTTTTAAATTTAGAAGTCAAAGTTTGACCATATTGACAAAATTTACATTTTCGGAAAATATTCTATAAATTCATGTATGGAATTCTAATCCACATCAATATTTATATTTTAAATAACAAAATTATATAAATTAAATAAATAAAAAATTTATTATGGGTTGATACATAGATGGTTTGGATGGCAAGCAAAGTGAGAGTAAATGCTAAGAAACAGAAAAGACATAAGTTAAGGAGAAAGAAACATATATATTTTTTTATTCTTAAATGCAAATGAAAATGAGGAGTTTTGAAATGAGAAATAAATCTTCTTGTATATGATTTGCTAATGAGAAATACATGGCTAGGAAAGGAGTTTGTATGGGTAAAGCAAGAAATAAGGAGGCCATGTAGAAAAAGGCAAGAAATCAAGCAATGACCTGATGGATTTAATTAATTTCTTTCCCTTGTATTAACAGTTGTTCTTAATTATATTCAATTTGTTAAATGTGTACACTTAATTCGATTGAATCCTCAAATAAATTCATTCAGATAAGTTTCATTCTTTTATATTACCTTATGAACAAAATATGCATTTCCACTTTAACATTCCTTCCTTATTTTATTACAAAGTTTATTTTTCTTCATATTAAATTACCAAATTTTATCAATTTAACAATTTTAATTATTAAAAATTTATGGGTCATTACACTCTCCCCACTCAAAAACTTTCGTCCTCGAAAAGGAAGAAGGTAGGGGAATAGAAACAACCTAAAAGAAAACTAAATTGAAACTTAAAATAGAACCATTAATCTAAACCATACAAATTCAATTTTAAATTAATAATTGATTTCATATATTTAATTTCACTTAAGTTAAATTTAACTATTTTAAATTTCATTACTTCATCTTCCAATTATCTTAAAATAAAAATTTCTAAAATCATAAGTTTGAAAATCATTTGTTATACTCAAAAATGTGTTCAATAAATTAATGTCTTCTTTATTCTAATTATAATTAAATTTATTTCTCTCAGTATATTTTTATCATCTATGTTAAATAAGTTTACACTTATTACAACTGCTTAAATTTATTCTAAGTTCCTTTACTATCATTTTATATTGCAAATTATTCCATTGCCCTATTATTCTATTTACCTCTGTTAATCTTTTTATAACTAGAATTTAAGTGTATAACATTTATTATGACCACTCAAATTTTATTTATAAAATCTTTTTATATTGTATATTATCCAATTACATGTTAACTTCCGAAAATCAAGGTAAGTTATATTGAAATGCAATCGAGTATTATACAAATAAAACTTTCAAATTCAATATCTCAAGTTTGAATCATTTATTCACAAATTTGATTTTCTTTTTATAATTGAAATTATTCCTCAAGAAAAAATTTAAGAATTAAATTTATGATTCCCTTCAAACCATTTAGAGATAAATAAATATATGTACATAAGATGTCAAATCAAATTTAAATCATATACCTATATATTATAAATCAAGTCATATTTTAGAGATTCAAATTTGATGGACTCAAATCAAAGAGAATTTTGATTTAAAGATAAGTTGGAATCAGAAGATCCTATGATTAAATAACATACTAAGGAACTGGATAAGTTTATATAAATCGCAGGCAACATTAACCTGGCCAACCGTGACTTAAAGAATAAGTTCGATGTGGATTTTCTAGGGTAAAGCTACATTTGATCTGAAGAGATAGAATTCGGAATAACTAAAGGTACTAGCATCTAAACCGAGGATAAATATAAATCTCTGGTGAATCAATGCTAATTGTAAAGGAGTTTCACAACTTTATTAGAATATTGACGAGACCGCCAATTCACTATAAAGATTATCCGAAGTGGAGTTATGGCATACTCCAGAATCAAAAAAAGATGAATAGTGAGGGACGCGAATGAACTTTGGAACCGCAAGGAACGTTCCAAAATTCAAAGGAAATCGAATCAAAAGGAAAAGATTCAAGCTCGAATGAAAGTGATCTGTAAATCAAATTTACCATACATGCTAAGTTTTGCCTAAAGCCGAAGCTCTGATACCAAATTGTAACGACCCGGCATTTTCAACCATTCGCATCCGCACATGTCGGATTTGAATTGTTCAAAATACCGCGTTGCAAATAAAATTTGGCAAATCTTAGAATATACAGTAAATAAATAATCACAGGTCACACAAACAGAGTAAGAAGCGCAGCGGAAGTAGAGAAAATAGTGGTTCATGAAGCCACTGTCACATAGTATCAAAATAAGTATAAATTACATAGTCTTAAAACCAATATAGTTTGAAATCACCACAGAAAATCTCAACATTCAATTGTCTCGATTACAAAAGCTAAAATAAGAACTGAACAGAAACTTGACAGCAGCTTGAAAAAATGATCTTCGGAAGTCCTAGCTCCGGGGATGAAGTCCGAACTGATTCTCAGGCTGACCCGAGCGTAAGAAATAGACACAAACACTCGATTCAGGACATACATACTTATACAATGTAAGCAAATTCAAGTGAACTGTAACATAAAGGCAAGTAACTTAAAGGATGCTTGGGACTGCCCATCCTCTAAGGGTCCGTTAAACTATTTACTATGTAGTAATATTTCGCTATTATAATAATGTCTATAATTAAAGTAAAATTACTTTAAAATAGCGTTAAGGAGTGACCCAATATTCCCCTTAACACATAATATATTCCCATAGTCTATACAATACT
Source organism: Allium cepa (assembly GCA_030765085.1). Lineage (NCBI taxonomy): Eukaryota > Viridiplantae > Streptophyta > Magnoliopsida > Asparagales > Amaryllidaceae > Allium > Allium cepa. Next base: position 568,648,654 of record CM060937.1, on the reverse strand, counting down.
GTAATCTCCCCCGTACTGGGCGTCGTCAGAGGGCACTTCAAAGGAATTGTACAAAACCAAAATCGTATAAGGCTCGCTAGGGTAGGTGACACGGCACAACTAGGCAATGCCAGGGTAGATATACCAATTACGCTTCCGGACCGGTGGTAGCGCGTAGCAGCTACTACCGCCCACCTCGAACAACACTCCCAAATCAAAGGTGCGCACCAAACAATCACAGAGTAATAGAATGGCATACGAAGACGTGCGTTCGATAAGAGGTGCTACATCCTTAGCCCGTCGATCGCTCCTGTTTTAGCCACCTTATGCCAACTCACGGGAGTCGGGTCCACGTATATACCTTAATAGAACGTCACCACCATCCTACTTCATTCTGAAATCTTCACCACATACACGGTTGTCAAAGTGGTTTTCGGTATCGACAGAGAGTATGCCCATATCTGATCCGGGTTTTTTTTAACAACCAACGTTATTAATACCCGTGGCTATACATTCCAAAATAGTTAATATTAAATCAAAATACTTTATTTTAACTTTTAAAAGTGAAGTTATTATATTTACGAATCGAATATCCAAAAATCTCAATTTCAGCCACTGCAACACTTAACAAGTGCTACTGTAACCTTTTTATTTATTCGGGTTTAATTTAAATTTTGCGACCACGGCACTTACCAAGTACTGCAATAGCCCTTAATTAATTTTTAGCTATTAGTTCATTTGCATCAACTACAGCACTTACAAAGTGCGGTAATATCCCTTACAACAGTTTTAAGTTAATTAAATTATTTTTAGACTTTAATATAAATTCATCAATAATTAAACTTAAATTTTAAACTAAATTAACTTATAAAAAAATAATATTATCCATTTGAAATAGTCATTTAAATCTATCCAAAAATTTATGATTTTTATGAAGTATATTCCACTAATAAATATCAACCTCTCAAGGCTTTACTTATTAAAGTTCCCAAATTTCTATATTTTTCTATATTCAAAATTTTCTTAACCATTTAATTGAATTACCATTTCAAAATATAGCTAAATTTCCTCTTTATTTATTAACTTACCTTTTATTCTTAAACCAAACTTCCATTTCTAAATTAAGATATATTTCAAATTTTATGTTTAAGTATTTATTTATTTAACTATTAAATTCATAGAAAATTCAATAACACCTTATTAATTTATTTAAATTCCAATTTATGTCAAAATTTATTACATTTACATACATAGCTTGAATTCCATCAAAATTTCCAAAATGAATTTATAACTTCAAATTCCAACTTACCATTTATTTATTTATACATTTAACTTGTATAAGACTACCAACAATTATTTTAACCCAATTTATATATATTTAAAATACTTAAAATTTCCAAAAAAATATATATTAAATAACCACGGGTCTATATAATAGTTTCTAACCTAGGTCAAGTGATACGGATAATATATTTCAATCCGTAATTTACAAAGAAAAACCCGGGTTCTATCATTTCAAACCCGCAATCCCAAGTTAAATAATAAATAAATAAATAAATAATGTCGTTCAGGCCTATCATTTCAGCCCGTAACGATTTCTATTCTACAGGGAACTTGTAGTGATAAACAGTAAATAAATAAATAGTATAACAGCTTAAATATAAATGTATATAATATGACTGATGATGTGTCAAATTAATAACTGGGTTTTTAACATCATAAATTTATATCACATGCAAGAAAAATAAAATATAAATATTCTACAATTACACTTGTTATTAATTTACAGATTTATAAGTATGTTTGTCTGGTGAGAATATTCACCTTTATGTTGCTGATGATTAGATACAAAATAATGAATATCTACACCGGACAGTGCACAGAAGGCACGATCAATTTTTAGCGAAAGCAACGACTCGATTCAAATCTTGAACAAGATAAATAAATAAACTAAATTCGCGCATTCAATTACGGTCAAAGCAAATTTTTAAATAAATCAAAATTGGAACGAGATTTAAAATAAAAGGATAATTGACTTAATTTGCTTGACCACTCCACAACACGAACAAGAAGAAAAACAAAAAATAAAATAAAATAAAATAAAAGGATAACGACCTAAGAGTTTTGTCACCAATAATTATATATTTACATCCTTGTGATGTTATATTGATGTTTAATTGAAATAAATCTTGATATTCCATTTAAATTGTTTAAATGTCATCATAGCGATGTTCGCTATACAGTCGGTTATCGACTTTCATTCCCAAAACCACATTGTATGTTTTTGAACTTGAACTTATGTTTTCACTAAACAGAATTTTAAAATTCATTAATCATTTTTTTTAATGATAATTTAAAGTAATTAATCATTTTAACTAATGATTTTGAAATTAATTAACCAATTTAATTAATGGTGTTTAAAATTGGTTTATCTTTTGATTTAAATGAGATTGAATTTAATTAATCATTTTAACTAATGATTACTTGAATTTAATTAATTATTTTAAGTAATAATATTTGAAATTAATAATGATTTTGATTAATGATATTTAAAAGTAATCAATCATTTTAACTAATAATATTTGATTTTAATAAATCATCCTTATTTCTAATATCTAAATGTAATTAATTATTTTAATTAATGATTTTTGAAATTCATTAATATTTTTGATGAATGAGATTTAAACTTTAATTAACCATTTTAATAAATGATTGTGTTAAATTTAATTAATAATATTAACTAAATATTTTTGAAGTTTGCTTAATCTTTTTAATTAGTAATGGTATATAGTTAATCAATCATTTTAACAAATGATGTTTTAATTTATAACTTTAGCTATGATGTTTGAACTTAATTAATCCGATTAATTAACAATTATTGGAACTTAATTTATTTTTTAAATTATTGGCATTCAAAAATTATTTAATCATTTTAAGTGATGATGGTTGAGATTAATCTTTCATTCTAATTAATGATTCTTTGGATTTAATAAACCTTTTAATTAATGAGATTTAAAGTTAATAAATTGATTTAATAAAAAGTGGTTAAAGTAAATTAACTAATGTAATAAAAGTGTTTTAAGCTAATTAACTTATTTAATGTTTTTAAAGTTAATAAAGATTTTAAAGTTAATTTACCTATGATATAAAAGTGTTTGGTAATAATTAACTATTTTATTAGAGATAATGGATTTGTTTATTTAAAAGAGATTACAAATGTGACTGATTATCTTTAGGGATAATTAATATTATTTTAAATTTAAAGGTATTTATATTGTTTTATTATATTTTGGGATAATAAATATTGTTTTAAAAATAATGATTTATATATGAGAAAATCCTTTTAAAAGGAATTATTTATAATAAAGCTAAGTGTATATTGTTTGGGGTTTATAGTAAATAATGTTTTAATGACCATTTTTTTACCTTTGTCTAAGAAACTTAGTATTATAAAACTTTCCTTTTGAAATAAACCTTTAAAAGGTATTTCTAAAAGTGTTTTACCAATATTGTAATATGGAAATCAAGCATAAGTTCAGATTTTAAAAAAGTTCAATTCGATTATGGAAAAGTAATTCCGTAAATGATATCGCTTATATGGAAAGGATCCAATCATAGTTCTAACGCTAAACGTTGAGGCTTGGACTCGTTTCTATCTTGAAGGTCAAAAATTCATCAAGGCAATGCTTAGAGTTAATACTACCTCAACTTGACTGGCTTCCTATTCAATCGAGGGATAGCACTTGTTTGGAATCGACGAGTAGTGTTGGATATATGATATTTAATTTCCATATACGATCATTTTAATTATCCCCAATAGTGGATTTATTAATTATCAGATTCAGCATTCTTCATGGTGCACTGTCACCTTAAAAACGATTTGCTGCTCTGAGCTTTGTTATCCTTTGTTGGTAATGACTAAACCAAAGCACGTGTTTTTGGGGGTCAAGTAATGTGGGGTTGCTCCCATTAGGATATTTTCACATCCCATCTAGATTTTAGTGTACCATCACCTTAAAACGGTTAAGATTTGGATGTGAAATATTTGGATTCTCGGTAAGGTTTGGCGAGGTCCGGCTTGTAGTTCCCAGGGTTTTCAAGTATATTTCTAGAGGTATACTTCTTTTAAGGGAGATGTACCCTTTTAGTCATTTGTAGGGAATTTTCCTTTCCTTATTTGATTCGAAACTTTGAATCTGTTTTTCTTTAAGTGCAATGGGAAGAGTCAACCCCTTTTCGTAGGTTTTAATAATTGGTTTTTATCCATTCTAACAAGTTTGAACCGTTACCTTATTTTTTCCATTCTATCAACTTTGGATTTCGCTTGGATTATTTTCATTCTTTCTAGTTTGGTTTTTAATACTATTTATGCCCATTCTTATTTGGATTTCTCTCTCAATGTTTATCAATAATCTTGCCTTTATGGATGTTATTCTTATGAGGTATAAATCCATTTCGCAATAGCTGTATGGTTTCATAGAACTTTAATATGTTTTCCATTACTTGAGTTATCTCAAGTTGGTATTTCCAGACTGATTCGAGTGTTATTTTACTATAATGCTTGAGTCAGAACAATTATTTTTTCTAGGTTGACTTTCATGTTATGGAGATCTTAAAGAGAAGTTGTAGGATCACCTATCGTATTGTTTTATTTTTCGTTGTATTATATAATATCCATATCAACAATGTAAATAACATCACACAAAAGCAACCATGTACATGTACAATTAAAAAGTATACCTTGCACTTATCATTCAGTTATGAACCAAGGCATATATGATGTAACGATCCCAGCTTTGAGTCAAATTTTATTTGATAATTACTATAAAATTTTGTATTAAATTATGAATTAATTTGAATTTTTCAAATTAAATAAATATCTTATTGATAAATAGGATTTGAAGGAAACCTTATATTTGAAACTAAAATATAATATATGATTGTTTATTAATGTATGTTTAGAATTAAAATCATTTTCAAGAATTAATAAAAGCTTTATATATATATATTCATATCTTTTAAAATAAAATAAGATTCATAAAAGGTTTAATGTTATTTCTTTTGCAATTTCACTTGTATTTAAAAGTTTGTATAGTTAAAGAACATCGTTAATAAAAAAATTGAAACTAATATAAAATTAAAAATATAGAAACATAAGAATATATATATATATGTATGTATGTATGTATGTATGTATTTGATTTTAAAAAATGTTAATATGAATTTAAAAACATATAAATAAATATAATTTGTATATATAAAAATATAAAAGTAAAAACATAATACATATGTAAATATTTTCTAAAATGCTATTTAAAGAATTAAATTCAAATATATACGTATTATATATTTATTTATTAATTTATAATTAAAAATCATATTCTTAGAGTTATAAATATACATGTAAAAGGAAATAGATTTATTTAAATTGAAAATATGATATAAAAAATTTATTTATAATATAATACTGTTAAGTTATAAAACATAAGAGATAAATTAATTCAAAAATTATAAAATGAAAAGGTTTAAAACACAATTTATAAATTAATTTAAATAAGGACTTAAACATAAAATTGCTTGTATATACAAGTGTAGAAAAATTAATATTATATATTCACAAGTGTAACATGAATTTACAAGTGTAAATAAATTATCATGCAAACTTACATATGGCATTATTTTCTTTCAATTTTTTTTATGAAATAGATAAAATAGAAATTAAAGTTATTTATATATATATATATATCATAAACTACTTCTTCTCTCAATTGATTCAAAAATAAAGAAAAGCAAATGCAAAAACCTGAAAATAAACTCAAAAAAAAAATCAAACTCAAAAAAAAAAAGTCAAGGATCAGATTCAAAATCAAACCTGAAACAAAGCATTCCAGTTCAAGAATAAAATTAAAACCTGTTTCAAGCTAAGGCTAAGCAAATTCAAGGATCAAGCAAGTTTCAAGATCATTTCAACAAATCAAAGTACAGATCAGATCAAACTCAGGAAATCTGAAATTACAAACCTGAGACAAATTTCAACTCAACCAAATTTCAACTGAGAAAGCTAACAAGGCAAAGATCAAGCAAGATAACAAAAAAAATATCAAAGCTTTCAGATATTCATATTCAAATTACATTTCCAAGCTCAAGTTTTACGTGTTCTTCAATTCCAGGTCCTCTGTCTTTCATTACCAGGTGAGCAAACACACTTATATTTTGCTGTTGTGTTGGATACTTGATGTATGATATAAGAATTGCTTGATTTTTTGCCTGCATGCTGGTATGTAGATGTAAATATGTATGTGCATGCAAGCAAAAACATGCCTCTGTTTATACATGACAAGTTTGATAAATCTATTCAAAAATTCGTACCACCCAAAAGGAATCAATATTAGGCTTTAATCTCTATATAAAATTAGTTTGTACCTGTAAAATTCAAATTTTAAAAGTAGTCTCAATCATTTATATTAAGCAATTATTTTTAAAATAAGAAATCACAGTGAAAATCGTATATATGTCAAAATTTGATTGTCATAAATTCATGTTTGAAGTTCATAACCATATTCGATTTAGCAAATGATGAATTTAGATAAAGGTTTAAAAAATTTTAGGTAAGTAAATCATGTGAATTCTCGGATTGAACATAAAATACATTTTTGTCAAACTCTGGCAATCGATATAAAGTTGAGTTTCGAGCTTGATATCATAGAAAGTTCAGGTGATGGAGTTTATAGGAAAAATGATCATTGACTTTTTTTAAATGATCATGGAGGTTGATTGATGAGGTTGTATGATTTAAGGGCATATTTTTTGTCAGTGTCGTTCTCGAATCAATTTCATTGTCAATGGTGGATTGGGGTGGATCGGACACAGGAGAAATGGAGCTCGGGGTTCTAGACAAGGTGTGTGTTCATCGGCGTGGACTCTGGTGGACTAGATCGAAGGGGCGAGGGGGAATTTCATCAGAAGGGTTGGGTTCGAGGAGGAATCAATTAGCTCGATTTCGATTTTCAGATGGATTCATAAAACTGGGTGGACGGGTGAGTCAGGGTGATTATCGATGATATATTAGCAACGAGAGGTCGATCGGAGTAGTTTTGATCATCGGTGCATGTGCACGTGAGTGTTCGTGTATCTGGGAAGTTTGGGGATTGGAGAAGAAAGTGTAGCCTCGAGTTTGCTCTCGTGAAAATGGGGTGGTGGCTCGGGTTTGTGACCGAGTCATTCATATGATAACAGTTTTTATTTTTATTCTAAATCATAACAAATTCAAGTTTTAAAACTGAAAAAAAATCAAAGAAAAAAAATTTTCGGGGATTTTAGTGTTTGGCTCGAGTGTTTTAGCTTTGGGCCTAGGTACTTATAATGATAATTTTTAAAATTTAAACAAATCAAGTTTTTTTAAGGTTTGTGTAAATAAATAAGTTTTAAAAAGATTATAAATTAGATCTTCCAAAATAAGATTATTAATAAAGTTTTATACAAGTTTCCAAAGAATAAATTTTAAAGATAAATTGTTTTAAAATTGTTTTGGTTATAAAATTTTATACTAGGTTAATTCTGTAATTAGTTCCTAAATGTTTTTCAAACAAAGTTTAATAATGTAACTAATTAATAGTTAATTACTTAATGAATAATTTATTAATATGATGGATCATTAATGAAAGTAATTAAAGAATAATTACTTAATATAGTTAATTAAGGATAAATCACCTAATGAAATTTAAACTAAGTATAATTACTTAATTATTAAAGTATAATTACTTAGAGTAAGTAATCAAGAATAATTACTTAATTAAAGGATTATTACTTAATGTAATTAATTAAAGTAATTGATTAAAGGATAATTAATTAATTAATAATTATGGTTAATTACTCGGAAATAAAAGGTTAATTAATTAGTATAATAAATCAAGGTGATAAATAAATGGACAATTTGTTAATGTGATTAATTAAAAGATAATTAATCAATAAGTTAATTAATTATTTGAGGATAACTAATTTATGTAAGTAGTTAAGGGATAATTAATTACTTAAAGATAATTACTTAATTAAAATTAATTAATTAATGATTAAAGTTGATTAATAATGTGATTAAAGGATAATTGCTCAATGTAATTAATTTATGATTTATTAATATAAGTGATTATGGATAATCACTTATTGTAATTAGTTAAGGATAATTAATTAAATGGTAATTAATTAAGGGTTAATTAATTATCGTAATTAATTAAGGATAATTAATTTAAAGGATAATTAAATAATTAAAGGTTAACTATTTAATGATTAAAGGTTGATTTATTTATTAGTTAAGGTTAATTGATTAATAATTAAAGGTTGATTAATTTATTATTAAAGGTTAATTAATAAATAATTAAAGGATAATCAATTAAAATGGTTTGTAATCAGTTAATGTTAGTTAACCAGGATTAGTAATTTATTCATAAGTAATTAATTTGATTTAGATTTATCAGATGATTAATTTATTTTACGTATGGACGTTTGATTGTATTGAATGCTTTGAATTGTTTGATATCCCTAATATGTGATGTTCTATGATTTGATTGAGCTATGAACTGCGATTTATTTATCTGTGATGAATTTACGTATTTCTTTATCTGTGAATGAAAGATAAGTGTTATAAGATTATACCGCTTATCAATATTGTTGTACTTGAATTGATGATGATTGTGATATTGTATTGTTGTGTGTAAAACCCCTAAACCACACCACACACACACACAAGTATGGATTTCACGGGAAATCGATTAAGTTGCAGATATTTTAAATGTAATATTATTTTATTCAAAATGGTTTTAAAGGTTGAATTTTAAATCCAAATTGTTTTGGAAATAAATTTGGGTTGAATATGAAAAGCTTTTAAAAAGGAAGTTTTGAATTTGAAATTTAGTTTAAATGTAATGTCTTGTTTAAGTTTTCAAATTATTTTGGAAACTATGATTTGAAACTGGTGATACAAGTCATAATATATATATATATATATATATATATATGGATTTTAAACCATTTTTGAAGTAATTTAAAAGTATTATTTTGGGAATTTAAATTTAACCCAAGTTCATATTTTAAAAGGCTTTAATTTGAGCAAATGAAATTGGATTTCCCGAAATGAAAACTCTTTGTTTTTTTAAATGATAATGGCTTTGATGTAACGAAGGAAATTCCAGTTTTTGTTGAAAGGATTTCAAATTTGAAATTGAAATAGTTTTGAAAGCTATGAATGAATCTTTGTGAAATATTTAGTGAACTTTGTTTTTAAACAAAAGAGGACCCCAAAGATAGATGTTTTGTTTAAATATTTTGAATCAATCTTTGTAAAAGATTTGGTGAACCTTGTTATTAAATTCAGTGGATCTTAAAGGTATTAAAAGATTAAAAGTGGAAAATTGTTTTAAACCATTCGAAGAAAGGTTTTGGGTAATAAGTTGTGACTTAACTAAGATCCCCATATATCCATATGGTTTTAAAATTACGTGCTCATTATTCGGTTTAGCCAGGAGAGGACTTTATGTCATAAAACTCATTCCGAATAATGATACGATGAAATGGATAGCATTTGAAGATCGGTGGTGAAGACCGGGTATTTTCGAGAATGAAAGAATTACCTGTCAAATGTCTCTGCACTGTGTCGTGCCGGTATTGAGATCTCCATATGTGATGAGGAGTCCGGTCGGGATTGTGAATACCCGAATTACAAGGGCTTCGTTTGAAGTGCCTTCGGTTATGTTCGAAGCCGGAACAGACTTGTATGGAATTATGTCTGACGTTACACCTTGAGATGTAAAGCTGGTTTCTATCAAATACATTTATGTTTGGTGGCGGAGAATTTAGTTTCTTAGCTTAACACCCTTCTTTGGGACGAACGAGCTCAGAGGTTATATAGTTGATGGTTACTAGTGATACATTTCCAATTTGGTAACGTGGCATGCTAAGTGTTGCTGTTGTTTGTTGATCAAAGCATGGCTTTTATGAAAAGCGTAGCTTTGTGGACGAGACATCGTCGAATCTCACATACCGAAAATGGTCGAAACAGGAAGAATGCGGCACGGTTATGAGGGTCGCGCCCTTTAGGGTATGTCCATTTCCTTTTGGATAAAAGTGGTATCATGGTATGGATCCCAAATACAAAACTTATGTGGTTACTGCAATTTTTTTCTTTGTGGTTGTTGCTGTTGAGAGCTCTCGGATAAAGGTCGATGACGACCGAGGGATGCCATTACTCGTGACAGTTTGCTACCTAATTACAGAGGTAACCCGATCTTGTGTTGGCAGAGAGTTGGTTAAGTCCTCGAGGCGTCCCACCAGAGGCGTACCTATGTGGCATAGGATGTTTCTCGGCCTGACCATTTATTGGAAATCCAAAGAAATAATACGCGCCCTATACGGTTTTAGTTGTATAACCTGCCATGGAATGTGGCGGTAACCTACTATTGAACATGGTAGCTATAGTAGGCATACTACGAAATGTGTATGCTGGCTAAGATTAATATTATATTTTCGAAATTTTTTCAACACTATGCACTAATAATAATATCAAAAGGATTTTGCGTATCAAGCATGTTTGACTATCAAAAGGAGAAATCTCCTCCAATTATGCGTTTGCATTGTGTGTGTGGCGGGAGGCCTTATGGTAGTTTCATTTTCCAAAAAGCATTGCAGATTTCTTTTTAAATTCTTTTTGGTTTGTTTTCTTTGTTCGAATAAACTGTTTTTATTTGCTCACACCAGTCCCACGACTGACCTGGAGTTTATTGTTCCCCTTCTAAACTCTGGGTACCCACAATTTTCCAGACGGGCAACCTAGACTCAGATTTTCAGATAATTAGCTAGTTAATGTAGACTCGGTAGCCTTCAGTCTTTGGCAATCTTCGGAATCTATGGTTTGGCAATCACATTTGGATCAAGTTTGCTTCACTTCAGCATTGATGGTGGTTCGAGTTCTTGGATTGGCGTCTTTAAAGCTTCGGCATCAAAGTTATCTTCCCACTGCTGATGTTATCTCTTCTGCGTTGCTATTATTCTTCCACGTTATCTTGTATCCCTGATATTGATAGTCATTTGTATCAATGTGTTGTATTAAATATTATATATCGATAAAATCATTCATTTCTTTTTCCGCTGTGTATTTGTACTTAATGTGTTATAAGCTCCGATGAACCAGATTCGATGTTTGAATCTGCGGCATTTGAATATGGGTGATGTATTCGGGTGTCGATTTTCGAAGGTCGAGTCAGGGTCATTAAAATTGGTATCAGAGCTGAAGGTTGAGTAAGAACTTTAGCTCAGGAATATAAAACATTAGGTGACTCGTTAGAGATAAGGTTATATATGCCCTAGAATGAGTATATCCCTAAGATATCTTGTCTGTATGCGTAACTAAATTCTCTTACTATTCACTGATAGTAAGTATGAGTGCAAGAAGAGGACGAGGTAGAGGACAGGGGATTACCACTATAAATGGTCGATACCCTACAACAACAAAGAAAAAACCTTTTTCTATCAATCTCTTTTGAGCATCATCCGATATCAATTCTTGGATGGCTTCGTGGCAGCTACAAGAAGAAGTTTTGGTATGATGGTGGCCCTGCGAATCTTTATAGAAAAGTCCCTATTTCATATTCTTTTCACCAGTTTTCTATCAGCTCTTCGATTTTTAACATTAATAAATTCGAAATTTTATTTAAGATAAATTGGAAAACAAAATATGAAGATAAACTGAATTGTATCCGTTTGTCTGTTCTTTGGGGTCTCAATACTACGAACGGTTAGTTATCCCTTTAAACTGACCAATGCCTTGCATATTTCGTAGACCGGATGACCCGAGTCTTTTGTAAATTATTGAATGAGTTCGTTCTCATATTTATTAATGATATTCTGATTTGGTAAGCTAAATGCAAAATAAATATTCAGCTTAATCAAGAAAGCTATATCTTTGTATGTTTATTTGTTCTTTGGTTGTCCCCTTGTCTAGCAAATTTCAGAAATGAAATTTTCTTAAGGGGGGAATCTGTAACGATCCCGGTTTTGAGTCAAATTTAATTAGATAATTAATATAAAATTTTGGATTAAATTGTGAATTAATTTGATTTTTTCCAAATTAAATAAAACATTTGTTTGTTTATTCATATATATATATATATATATATATATAAATTGAATATCAATATAATTTTTGTTTGAAATTCAAGATAAATATCTTATTGATAAATTGGATTTAATGGAAACTTTATATTTGAAACTAAAATATAATATATGATTGTTAATTAATGTATTATTAGAATAAAATTCATTTCAAGAATGTACAAAAGCTTTAAAAGTGTGTATATATATATGTGTGTATATATTCTTATCTTTTAAAATTGAATAAGGCTTATAAAAGGTTTAATGTTATTTCTTTTGAAATTTTGCTTGCATTAAAAAGTTTGTATATTTAAAGAACATCATCAATAAATATTTTGAAACTAATATAAAATTAAAAATATAAAAACATAAGTGTGTACATATATAAGATTTTAACAAATGTTAATATGAATTTAAAAACATATAAATAAATATAGTTTGTATATATGAAAATATAAAATTAAAAACATAATACATATGTAAATATTTTCTAAAAAGCTATTTAAAGAATAATATTCAAATATATACATATTATATATTTATTTATTATTGTTTAATTAAAAATCATATTCTTTACAGTTATAAATATATATGTAAAAGGAAATCGATTTATTTAAATTGAAAATATGACATAGAAAATTTATTTACAATATAATACACATGTTAAGTTATAAAACGTAAGAGATAAATTAATTCACAAATTATAAAATGAAAAGGTTCAAAACACAATTTATAAATTAATTTAAATAAGGATTTAAACATAAAATAACTTGTATTTACAAGTGTAGAAAAATTAATATTATATATTCACAAGTGTAACATGAATGTACAAGTGTAAATAAATTATCATGCAAACTTACATATGGCATTTTTTTTTAATGAAATAGATAAAATAGAAATTAAAGTTATATATATCATAAACTTCTTCTTCTCTCGTTTGGTTCAAAACTAAAGAAAAGAAAATGCAAAAACCTAAAAATAAACTCAAAATAAAATCAAACTCAAAACAAAAATAAATAAAAGATCAGATTCAAAATCAAACCTGAAACAAAGCATTCCAGTTCAAGAAGAAAATTAAAACCTGTTTCAAGCTAAGACTAAGCGAACTCAAGGATCAAGCAAGCTTCAAGATCATTTCAACAAATCAAAGTACAGATCAGATCAAACTCAGGAAATCTGAAATTACAAACCTGAGACAAATTTCAACTCAACCAAATTTCAACTGAGCAAGCGAACAAGGAAAAGATCAAGCAAGATAACAAAACAAAATCAACGCCTCCAGATTTTGAAATTCAAATTACATTTCAAGGCTCAAGTTTTACCTGTTCTTCAATTCCAGGTCCTCTGTCTTTCATTACCAGGTAAGAAAACACACTTATATTTTTCTGTTGTGTTGGATACTTGATGTATGATTTGCTTGATTTGTTGCCCGCATGCTGGTATATAGATGTAAATATGTGTGTGCATGCAGGCAAAAACATGCCCATGTTTGTACATGACAGGTTTATAAACCTGTTCAAAATTCATACCACCTAAAAGGAATCAATATTAGGCTTTAATCTCTAAATAAAATTTGTTTGTACTCGTCAAATTCAAATTTTGAAAATAGTCTTAAGAATTTATATTAAGCAATTATTTTTAAAATAAGAAATCATAGTGAAAATCATATATATGTAAAAATTTGATCATCATAAATTCGTTTTTGAAGTTCTTAACCATATTCGAATTAGCAGATGATGAATTTAGATGAAGGTTTCAAAAATTTTAGGTAAATAAATCATGTGAATTCTCGGGTTGAACATAAAATGCATTTTTGTCAAATTCCGACGATTGATATAAAGTTGAGTTTCGAGCTTGATGTCAGAGGAAGTTCAGGTAATGGTGTTTACAAGAAAAATGATCGTTGATTTTTTTTAAATGATCGTGGAAGTTGATCGATGAGGTTGTAGGGTTTAAGGGCATATTTTATGTCAGCATCATTCTTGAATTAATTTCATTGTTAATGATGGAACGGGGTGGATCGGACCCAAGGGAAACGCAGCTCGGGGTTCTAGCGAAGGTGTGTGTTCATCGGTGTTGACTCTGGTGGACTAGATCAACGGGGCTAGGCGAATTTTATCGAAAGGGTTGGGTTCCAGGAGGAATCAACTAGATCAATCTTGATTTTTAGATGGATTCGTAAAACTGGGTGGTCGGGTGAGTCAGGTTGATCATCGGTGATGTATTGTCAATGGCGATGTCGATCGGAGTAGTTCCGATCATCTGTCCATGTGCATGCGAGTGTTCGTGTATCTGGGAAGTTTGGGGATCGGAGAAGAAAGTGTAGCCTCATGTTTGCTCTCATGAAAATGGGGTAGTAGCTCGGGTTTGTGACCTAGTCGTTCACATGATAACAGTTTTTATTTTTATTCTAAATCATAACAGATTCAAGTTTTAAAACTAAAACAAATTCAAATAATTTTTCATGGATTTTAGTGTTTGGCTCGAGTGTTTTAGCTTTAGGCCTAGGTATTTGTAATGATAATTTTTAAAATTTAAATGAATCAAGTTTTTTTAAGGTTTGTGTAAATAAATAAGTTTCTAACAGATTATAAATTAGATCTTCCAAAATAATATTACTAAACAAGTTTTATACAAGTTTCTCCAGACTAAATTTTAAAGATAAATTATTTTAAAATTGTTTTGGTTATAAAATTTTATGCTAGGTTAATTCTGTAACTAGATCCTAAATGTTTTTCAAACAAATTTAATATGCAACTAATTAATAGTTAATTACTTAATGAATAATTTATCAATATGATGAATCATTAATGAAAGTAATTAAAGAATAATTACTTTAAGTAGGGATAAATCACCTAGTAAAATTTAAATTAAGTATAATTACTTAATTATTAAAGTACAATTACTTAGAGGAAGTAATCAAGAATAATTACTTAATTAAAGGATTATTACTTAATGTAATTACTTAAAGTAATTGATTAAAGGATAATTAATTAATTAATAATTAAGGTTAATTACATTTTAATAAAAGGTTAATTAATTAGTGTAATAAATCAAGGTGATAAATAAATGGATAATTTATTAATGTGATTAATTAAAAGATGATTAATAAATAAGGTTAATTAAAGGTTAATTAATTATTTGAGGATAACTAATTTATGTAAGTAATTAATGGATAATTAATTACTTAAATATAATTACTTATTAATTAATGATTAAAGTTGATTATCAAGTGATTAAAGGATAATTAGTCAATGTAATTAATTTATGATTTATTAATATAAGTGATTAGGGATAATCACTTATTGTAATTAATTAAGGATAATTAATTAAATGGTAATTAATTAAGGATTAATTAATTATTGTAATTAATTAGGGACAATTAATTTAAAGGATAACTAAATGTTAATTATTTAATGATTAAAGGTTCATTTATTTATTAATTAAGGTCAATTAATTAATAATTAAGGGTTGATTAATTTATTATTAAAGGTTAATTAATAAATAATTAAAGGATAATTAATTAAAATGGTTTGTAATTAATTAATGTTAATTAACCAAGATTAGTAATTTATTCATAAGTAATTAATTTGATTTAAATTTATTAGATGATTAATTGATCTTACTTATGGATATTTGGATTGTATGGAATGCTTTGAATTGTTTGATATCCCTGATTTGTGATGTTCTGTAATTTGATTGAGTTGTGAACTGCGATTTATTTATCTGTGTTGAATTGGCATATTTCTTTATCTGTGAATGAAAGATAAACGTTATACGATTATACTGCTTATCAATATTGTTGTGCTTGAATTGATGATGATTGTGATATTGTATTGTTGTGTGTGAAACCCCTGGTCCACACCACACACATACACAAATATGGATTTCATGGGAAATCGGTTAAGTCACAGATATTTTGAATGTAATATTATTTTGTTCAAAATAGTTTTAAAGGTTGAATTTTAAATCCAAATGGTTTTGAAAATAAAATTGGGTTGAATATGAAAAGCTTTTGGAAAGGAAGTTTTGAATTTGAAATTTAGTTTAAATGTAATACGTCATGTTTAAGTTTTGAAATTATTTTGGAAATTATGGTTGGAAAATAGTGATACAAGTCATAATATATATATATATATATATATATATATGGATTTTAAGCCATTTTTGAAGTAATTTAAAAGTATTATTTTAGGAATTTAATTTTAACCGAAGTTTATATTTTGAAAAGCTTTAATTTGAGCAAATGAAATCAGATTTTCCCGAAACAAAAACTCTTTGTTTTCAAATAATAATGGCTTTCATATAACGAAGGAAATTCCAGTATTTGTTGAAAGGATTTCAAATTTGAAATTGAGATAGTTTTGAAAGCTATGAATGAATCTTTGTGAAATATTTGGTGGACTTTGTTTTCAAACAAAAGAGGACCTCAAAGATAGATCTTTTGTTTAAATATTTTGAATGAATCTTTGCGAAAGATTTGGTGAACCTTGTTTTTAAATTAAGAGGATCTTAAAGGTGTATCTTTTTGTTTAAATGATTAAAAGTGGAAAATTGTTTTAAACCATTTGAAGAAAGGTTTTGGGTAATAAGTTGTGACTTAACTAAGGTCTCGATATATCCATATAGTTTTAAAATTAAGCGCTCATTATTCACTTTAGCCGGGAGAGGACTTTATGTCACAAAACCCATTTAGAATAATGATAGGACGAAATAGATAGCATTTAAAGACCGAAGGTGAAGACCTGGTATTTTTGAGAACAAAAGGATTATCTATCGAATGTCTCTGCACCGAGTCGCGCCGGTATAGAGATCTTCATATGTGATGGTGTATCCGATCGGGATTGTGAATAGCCGGATTGCAAGAGCTTTCTTAAAGTGCCTTCGGTTCTGTTCGATCCCGGAACATACATTTACGGATGTATGTCTGACGTTGCACTTTTAGATGTATAGTTGGTTTCTATCAAATACATTTCTGTTTGGTGGTGGAGAATTTATTCTCTTAGCTTAACACCCTTCTCTAAGACTCACGAGCTCATAGGTTATGTAGTTATTGGTTACTAGTGATACATTTCCAATTTGATAATGTGGCATGCTAAATGCTACTGATCATTTGTTGATCAAAGCATGGCTTTTATGAAAAGTAGCTTTGTGGACGAGACCTCGTCGAACCTCACACCCCAGAAATGTTCGAAACAGGAAGAATGCGGCAAGGTTATGAGGGTCGCGCCCTTTAGGGTATGTCCATTTCCTTCTGGATAAAAGTGGTATCATGGTATGGAGCCCAGATACTTAACTTATGTGGTTATTGCAAATTTGTTCTTTGTGGTTGTTGGTGTTGAGAGCTCTCGGATAAAGGTCGGTGATGACCGAGGGATGGCATTACTCGTAATAGTTAGTTACCTAGTTACAGAGGTAACCCGGCCTTGTGTTGGCAGAGAGATGGTTAAGTTCTCGGGGGCGTCCCTCCAGAGGCGTACCTATGTGGCATAGGAAGTTCCTTAGCCTGACCATTTGTTGAAAATCCAAAGAAACAATATGCGCCCTGTACGGTGTTAGTTGTATAACCTGCCACGGAATGTGGCGGTAACCTGCTATTGAACATGGTAGCTATAGTAGGCATACTACGAAATGTGTATGCTGGCTAAGATTAATATTATATTTTCAAAATGTTTTCTACACTATGCACTAATAATAATATCAAAAGGATTTTGTGTATCAAGAAGGTTTGACTATCATAAGGAGAAATCTCCTCCAATTGTGCGTTTGCATCATGTGTGTGGCGGGAAGCCTTATAGTAGTTTCATTTTCCAAAAATCATTGCGGATTTCTTTTAAATTCTTTTTATTTTGTTTTCTTTGTTCAAATAAAATACTTTTGTTTGCTCACACCAGTCCCATGACTGGCCTGGAGTTTATTGTTCCATTTCTAAACTTTGGGTGCCTACAATTTTCCACATGGGCTGCTTAGAGTCGGATTTTCAGATAATTAGATAGTTGATGTAGACTTGGTAGCCTTCAGTCTTTGGAAATCTTCGGAATC
Organism: Allium cepa; assembly: GCA_030765085.1. Classification (NCBI taxonomy): domain Eukaryota; kingdom Viridiplantae; phylum Streptophyta; class Magnoliopsida; order Asparagales; family Amaryllidaceae; genus Allium; species Allium cepa. The sequence goes on along the minus strand of CM060937.1, from coordinate 568,630,495 downwards.
TGGGGTTTGGCAATCGCATTTGGATTGAGTTTGCTTCACTTCAGCATTGATGGTGGTTCGAGCTTCTTGGATTGGAGTCTTTGAAGGTTTGGCATTAAAGTTATCTTTTCGCTGCTGATTTTATCTCTTCTGCTGTTGCTATTATTCTTCCGCTTTTATCTTGTATCTCTGATATTGATAGTCATTTGTACCAATGTGTTGTATTAAATATTGTATATCAATAAAATCATTCATTTTTTTTTCAGCTGTGTTGTTGTACTTAATATGTTATAAGCTCTGGCGAGCCAGATTCGACGTTTGAATCTACGGCTTTTGAATACAGGCGATGTATTCGGTGTCGATTTTTGAAGGTCGAGTCAGGGTCGTTAAATATGAATTCAAATTAAGTGTACTTTATATTTATATTCAGTCGTGAACCATGTCAAGCAATCATTTCTCATCCATTCAATCATTATCGAATCTCTTATTTTAGGCTTTCATTGTTAAGTTAGCATTAACTTATTTAGTGATTACCTCCCTAGGCTTATCTATCACTAAATCATATTTTCTTGAACAATGTCATCTGATGAAATGGCCACTCATTCCACCAATGGGAGCCACCCTGACTAGAGCCACCCTGACTATGACGTCCCACCTCTATACTCACGCTAGCCAAGGACACTATGGGGTATTACCGTCGACTAACGCGAAGAATAAGGCTGTTGAGGAGCGACCATCCGTGTGATTGCTTTGTGCAAGTACCGATATGTTAGGTAGTGTAACAAGATTTCATTTTAAGAGGAAATCTGACATATCAAATACTAATTCAAAGCTACTACACAGTGGCTATGTGGACTTCGAAAACAAATATAAAATAAGTATAACACAAAACAGTCACAAATATCCATATCACAATGGCGGAAACAGATATGAATATAACGTTTAAAAGTGTACATCAGAGTAGTGGTCATACAAGATCCATAATATCACGAAAGAATACACACAAGTGCTAGACAAAAGAATATGTGTACATCAAGGAGTTTCTATCTCGAATATATAATAACAAAAACTACTAAACTAGAGTAGTTAGCCAAAATTCAAATGATGGTCCCAGATAAGAAGTCAAACAGAAGCACCTGTAACATCTCGGTCTGACCCGAGTATTATTTAATAAGAAAATAATAAACGGATCAGTCTAGCTATAAATATCAGATATATGAGATAGGATACGAGATATGGCAAAAATGTATGATAACAATAATGTCATACTGTGATAAGTATACATTTAATAACAAAAAAAATCGTACAATATCTCTAGAAATCTCAAACACACAAAAGAAAGTCATATTCTTTATTTTATTCACCAAACCATAGATATTGACAAACATATCAATGCCAATCGCAAAAATTGGTCAAACCCAAATTCTCGAAATCACCAATTTGAAATCCAAAAATTAAAAGGAGGAGGCCTATCACAAACGGGATTATGAAAACTCACCAACACGTGCATTGCAAATGGGTCGCTAACCCATGGTCGCTAACCAATGAACCGGTGCAACGACATAGTACAATAACGGCACGTCCGAGAAACCTAAAACTTGAATAATTCGGAACAACGACGTAGTATAATAACGGTACGTCCGATGAGCCGAACTCCATAAAAGAACATGGGTCGCTAGCCCATAAAAACGAGTCAAAACACCAAAGAACCTATAGGTTGTTAGCCTATAAAAAGAAATGAGACGAAACTCATTAAAACGAGGTACAGTCCCCTACGTGGACAAAGAGACATCGCATAACGCTATTCTAAACCATAATATGATCAACAAGAATTGTAGATTACATTAAGCTAGTAAATAAAAGAGTTTAGCTTCATGTCCTATAACCACTAGCTTAACTTAAATATTTACGAACAAATTGTAGTTTCCCACTCAAAAATTGTCACAAGAGTTTCAATCGAACAAGTCTAAGAATTAACCGACAAAGTAAATGCAGGCGTTTCATATCAGTTGTTTTGCTAAGCCATTTAATTAGATTTCTCATACAAATGAGGTAAAGGTTTGTATATACTAATAGGTTGGAAAACGGTTTTATAAACAAGCTTCGTATTGAAATTAGAGTTGAAATCATCTTCGTGAAAGAGTTTGGATATTTACTACTAGTATAGAAACCTTTGTATTTTAAAGTGACAAACCATATATTCGAGTTTAAGGAGCACGAGAATCCTAAGGATTGCTCTTAGAGTTTAGCTTCATGTCCATAACATTCTTTGTGGTTAAGTGTGAATTCCTAACATATATTCAAGTTCATTTGCTTTTGATTTGAATTGATTTGGTGAGTTATCCAAATTTTTGTGTTTTGAAGTCAAAACCTTTAATTTTGGATGTTTGAACATGTTTTTGGTGGTGCATCAAAGTGCCTATAAGGCTGGGTAGACGCTTGGAAAAACTTCACCTTTAAGGAGCACGAGAGAGTAAGTCTGGATGTGTTCGCTCAATGAATTCTCTGGATTTCCAAGAGTAATCCTTAGGATTTGAGGACCATTGAACTTTCACAAGCGGAACATTTTTATTTCGAAGGCGTTTAACCTTCGTAGCGATGATACGAATAGGATGTTGCTCATAAGTCAAATTAGGCGAGACTTTAATTTCTTCAATAACACCGGACTCAAGAATAGAATCAGAATCCCTAAGGCATTTCCGTAGTTGGGAAACGTGAAACACGTTATAAATAGCAAAAAATTGAGCCTGTAATAAAAGGCGATAAGCCATTGAACTAATACGTTCGGTGATGGGATATGGACCAATATATCGAGATGCTAATTTTCTCGATCGACTGAAACACACAACACCCTTCATATGTGAAACACGAATAAACATCAAATCTCCCACATAAAATTCCAAATTCCTTCTTCAATTATCAACATAGGATTTTTGTCTACTTTGAGCTACTTTCATCCTATGACGAATAAGGTCAATCTTTTCTGTGGCATTACGAATAAAATCTGGACCTAAAACCAGCTTCTCACCGGCCTCAAGCCAACAAGAAGGAGACCAACAATGCCTTCCATAGAGTGCCTCGAAAGGTGCTATACTAATACAAGATTGGAAGCTATTATTATAGGAAAACTCAACAAGAGAAATATGATCTTCCCAACTTCCACCAAAATCAAGAACACATGCACAAAGGAGATCTTCAAGAGTTTGATTTACATGCTCGGTTTTTCCATCAGACCGAGAATGATAAGCGGTGCTAAAATTAAGCTTCGTTCCCAAAGCTTTTTGAAGATTCTTCCAAAATCCACTATTAAACAATGGATCACGATCGCTAACAATAGAAGTAGGAACTCCATGCAATTTAACAATTTCTTTAACATAAAGTTTGGCTAAAAGAGGTAAGGTCCGATTAGACTGAACGGGAATAAAATGGGCAGATTTCGTAAGTCTATCAATTATCACCTGTAAACTGTCATGACTCGTACGAGAACGGGGAAGGCCATCATTAAAGTCCATGGAGACTTGATCCCACTTCCAAATGGGAATGTCCAAAGGTTGCAATAACCCACCGGGCCTTTGATGCTCGGCCCTTATGAGTTGGCAAGTTATGCAACGCTTAATGAAGTTAGCAATATCAATTTCATTCCATCCCAATAATAAAGTCGCTTCATATCCGTGTACATTTTACTACTACCGGGGTGAATGGTAAATTCATAATAATGAGAATCTTCTAAAATGTCTTTACGAAGATTACCAATATTTGGCACAATAAGTTTACCGAATTTTCGAATGCCGCCACGAGCATCGATTTCAAAGTCTTTCAAACCATCACTATTTCTATTCCGACAACTTTGGCTAAGAAGAACCAATTCAGGGTCATGCTTTTGAGCTTCAAGAATGCGGTCTAAAAGTAAAGGATGAGCCTCAAGGGTACATAAAACAAGATATGAACATGAATCGGATTCATGATCTCGAATCTCACATGTGGACAAAGTCTCGAGATTATTCCATTCAGAAATCATCATAGAAACAACCGCCTATTGCTTATAACTAAGGGCATCGGCAACACGATTTCCCTTTTCGGGAGTATAAAGGATATCAGGATCATAAGATGCAAGGAACTCAAGCCAACGTTGTTGACGCAAATTAAGTTCCTTTTGAGAAAATAAACACTTCAATGATTTATGATCGGTATAGAGAACAAATTTCTCTCCAAAAGATAATGGCGCTAAATTCTAAGGGTGAAAATAATAGCCGCGAGCTCTAAATCATGAGTGGCATATCTAGTCTCGTCGGGCTTTAACTGCTTAGAAGCATAAGCAATAACATGTTCCCTTTGCATGAGAATGGCCCCCTAACCAACACGACTAGCATCGGTATAAACAATAAAGTCTTGGTTTCCTTCGGGAATCGTAAGGATAGGAGCATCTAAAAGGAGTTCTTTTAATCTTTGAAAAGAAGCTTCACATTTGTCTGAACAAATATATTTAACTCCCTTTTTTGTCAAACTAGTAAGAGGCATGGAAATTTTAGAAAAGTCTTTTATGAAACGACGGTAATAACCCGCCAATTCAAGGAAGCTATGAATTTCCGTCACACTCTTCGGTCTCTTCTAATTTTGAATCACTTCAATCTTTGAAGGATCCATGGAAATTCCAGATTCAGAAATAATATGTCTGATAAATTCACACGAGATTGCCAAAACTGGCACTTAAATTTTTTTGCTTTCAATTGATTGCCCCTAAGAGTTTCCAACACAATCCGAAGATGCTTCTCATGCTCTTTCTCGGTTTTAGAATAAACAAGAATATCATCTATAAAAATGAGAACAAATCGATCGAGGAAGTCTTTGAAAACTCAGTTCATAAGGTCAACGATATAAGCTGGAGCATTCGTTAAATCAAATGGCATAACAAACCATTCATAAGATCCATAAAGAGTAAGGAACGATGTCAAAGGAATGCTATTCTCTGTAATACGAAGCTGATGAAAACCGGTTGCTAAGTCTAACTGTGAAAAGACTCTAGCACCGCTAAGTTGATCGAATAGATCATCAATCCTAGGTAAGGGATATTTATTCTTGATGGCGAGGTCATTAAGCTTGCGATAGTCAATGCAAAGTCTAAGTGTACCATCGGATTTCTTCACAAAAATAGCTGAAGCTCCCCAAGGAGAGGAACTAGAATGAATAAACTTCTTTATTTCCAATTCGGATAATTGTTTACGCATCTCCTCATTTTCCTTATTGGACATACGATAAGGAGGACGAGTTATAGGTAGAGCTCCTGGGATATGATTAATTCTGGTCTCAGTTGCTCGCTTAGGTGGTAATCCTAAAACGGGATCAAATATGTCGAGAAATTCACGAACAACGTGAATGAGGGAAATGACATCTTCCCCATCATCATTATCGTCATCATGAGGGTTTAGAGAGTATAAAAATGCTGCCAATTTAGAATCCAAATCTTTAAGAACAATAGAAATCTGCTTAATAGATTGAGGATGTCGAAGATGAATACTCCTTTTAGGACATAGGATATGGGCTTCATAACGGTTATGCCAATCCATTCCCAAAATCGTTCTGAAACCTAAATAACGCATTACATGCAAATCGGCTCGGAATGCATAATCACGTAAAACAATCTCGACATCTTTACAAAGCAAACTGAGTGTCGCGGATCCAAAACATTCAGATTCGCAATTCTCAGTGAAGTCATCAAAGCCATAACCCTTGAAGACAAAGTATCAACAAGTTCTTTTTATATAAATGAATGGGATGCACCCGTATCAAAACGAACTCGAATAGGATGATTATGAAACATAATAATGCCATCAAGGATAGAATGAGAAATATCTTGACTGCATGATGTGTTACTAGGGGCTTGCACAACAGTTAGCTTTCCCTCATTCTTGCTTTGAACTTTGGGACATGAAGTTAAAAGAAGACCCAGACTTTTGCAATAACGACAAAAGAGTGGTTTTGGGCATTTATCTCTACTATTAATAATAAAAGTTCATTAAACTATCATCAACCGTGTCTCTTGGAAGTTACTACAATGCCCTTTTTCACTTACGCGTTTCTTTTTCGTTTCATTTCCTAGCAACCTAAAAAACCCTAACCGCTCCAAATTGGCCATTATTGTCACCACCTCCCAGCTTAAACTTCCCTAATCGCCCCCAAATTGACCCTCAATATCGTTATCCTCTCACACCTCAACGCTCGAATCTCCATTGTACTAATAGCTTTAGCCGCATCTTCCTACGCCGACACTACTAACTACTCCTACACTGAAGATGAAGTTATTCCAATTGACTACCTTCGGCTAAACTTATTATGTGAGTTGATTAGTTTATCAAATTTGTTCTTCGATTTGTAATTGATGTTCTGTTTAGGAAGTTACTAAATTAGCCTGCTTGCGAATCGACAGTGTTCACTGCGAATCGAAATTGATTAGTCGCCAGAGATAGTTCACGCCTGCTATCACCTTCTGCTTTATTTACAAGGTATAATTCTTTACGATGTATATATTTTAACTAAAATATTTACATATTTCAATTTGCTTCAATTTCTGACATCGTTGCTCCTTTTCGTTTCTATCTGATTTATCTGCTTTGTGAATGTTGCACATAATTTTTTAATCTGACTTCTGCATCTGATCTGATTTGTGAAACTATATTGTCGAAGACAATTTTTGTATATGGTTTTCAATCTGTGATATAAATTTTGTCATGAAACAACAACACTGCAGGCGTACAAATCTTTAATAAAATAACTTATTCTTGTTGTTACTGTTAATTTAAATATCGAGTAATAAAAACTTTGATTTAATTAGTGTTTAAAACATTAATTAATCTCTTGATATTTGACATAAAAATCTTATTTGTCAAATGTTTAACTGGCTTAAATATAGTCAGGTTTGCACTGATAAAATATCTTGCTCAGAACATTAATGTTCCGTTGATGATATTGCAGGGATGAGTTTATCCAGGTTTGCAACTAAAGTGCATTTAGAATAGTTGGCCATATTTTACACAAAAAGTATTTGGATTACAAAAACGCTGGATTTACCACATTACTGCAACGAGATAAAAAATTATGTAGGATCATTTAAAATAGTTATGTGAATGGTTTTGTCTCCTTTACACTCATTGATTTATAGTTAGCTGCATTTGATATTCTCGATCATTTGATTTAATAAGTATTTTCATTTTCAAACAGTTTGTAATACTTTTAACATTGCAGACTAACAACGCATATGTAAGTTACTTTGGTTTTTAGTATCGGTAAGTTATTTGTTGAAATGTTTATCTCAAAGCAAAGAAAAATATATTCATCTTATTTTTGATCTTGCATATATGTAGTAAGTTCATTACTCAGTTGTTGATACTTAATTAAGTATTTTTCATTCTAGATCAATTTTTGATATTTTAAATATAAATAATCAAGGAAATTATTTTAGTTTTTAATGCAAGTATTTTTTTTTGTTGAAATGATTAAGATAATCAAATTGGAAAAAAATGCAAACTATTGGTGACCGTTCAATACTGTATATGTCATAAGTTCAAAATTATACATGTTACATCAAAAATTTACAATCTGCATGTATTTCCTTATCATGATGGGATCTGTAGTATATGTTTATATTCAACTTTTATGTAATGCAGAAATTGCAACAAGTAAGTTGTTAAGTAGTTTCTAGAGTGGTAAGGTTTTGAGGTAGACTTTGATTTGTTCAATTTTCAAAGTGAATTTAAATAAAAATTTACTTGGATTATTGTTTTTTAGTCCTTTATCTACCGCATCAAACTATCCTTCTAGCCTAGACCACGCATTATTGTAACAACCCTAAATTTTGACTATATATTTAAATTTGACTTTATTTCATTTTGAAATTATTTTAAATTTGTTTTAATTGTGTGATATCATTTCTATACATTTTTAAAATGATAATATAATTTTTCCAAAATTTACTGTATTTATTTCCTATTTTTAAAGGCTGTTTTCTAATTTTCTACCATTTTCTTCATTTTAAATTTCTTTATTTTTTTTTAAAATTTTTTTTTATTTGTGAAAATTCATCTCTAAATATTTTTAAAATAATAATATAATTTTCCCCAAAATTACTGTGTTGATTTCCTATTTTTAAGGGATGTTTCCCATTTTCTGCATTAAAATTTTATATTTAAAGTAAAGTTTAAATATTTATTTTGTGAATATATTTGTATTTTATGTTATTATTTATATTTAAAAATACTTTACAAGCTTATATGAATTTTCTAAAAATTATTTCATTTAACTTCAAATTTTGCTAGTCTAGTTCACTGTTTTAACTATTTTCCTTAATTTTACTTTACATAATTGATAAATATTATATATATTTGTATATTTGTTAAAAATTTCAAAGTCTTATCTGATAGTATTATTATTTCAGCTACATAAATTTATATAGATAATAAAAGGTAAATTGAAAGGGTTTGTGACCTTTTGTTTCCTATGGCTTTTGATTTTCCCACCTTTTCACATTTTAACTTACTTTTTCCATCAATTAGCCATAACTACTCACATAATTCAGCTGCCTACCTCCATTCTTCATTCACGTACATCTTTTTCCTCCTTCCTGAAAAAAATTTCGGCCTCCTCTTGATTGAGAAGTTTGGTAAAATTCTATTTCCTTTTATCTTCTTTTGTTCACTTATGTTGATTTTTCTAGTTTGATTTTGCACTTGCTTCACCTCATGTAGGTTCAACCATGCCACCTTGCTACCTAGCCGCCTCCACCACCTGATGACACACCACCAGCACCTCCTCCTCACCAGCCACCCAAGCCATGAACCCCCTTGGTGATGCATGTCCGCAAAAGTTTCAAAACACCCTTCATATTGACCTAGCCGAGCACTAGCTTCCACATCCACCACTTCCACCAACCATGGCCGCCCCTACTCCACCACCACCACCTCCAGCACCTCCAGCACCCACGGCCACACCACCACAGTGGACCCCACTCCTCTGGCCGTGACACCTAGGGCCTTGGCCAAACCCAATTCATGGCCCAAAACCCATGTGTATGCATGATTTTGTGTTCTTGCCTTCACCCACCTTTACACCATCACTCAAACTCATGTTGGGCCGACCTTAGCAACCCAGACCTGACCCTAAATCATTGTCTTAGACCTGTACTCTACCTCTGGCCGAGCCTATGAGATGTCGAAAGCAAGTGCAAAGCATTTCAGCTTTGTTTTATGAAGTTATTTCTAGCATCGTTTATCGTATTTTTGGTCTAATACCTTATAATTGTTATATTGTTTGTTTGATTTGTATTCAAGGCAATTAATCCTTGGCTCCTAAATTTCATATATATATCGTGCTTTTGTGCTTGTGTAGATCCCGTTGTGCAATTCGTCGTTTTGTCATCAGCTCAAAACAGTGAGTAAATCTCACCAGACTAATATGTACTTATATAGTGATAAACTGACATCACCTGAATCTGTAAATGCATATCATCCTGTTATAACTGCTATATTATATTCATATGAAGTTCACACCTATATCTACACTTGTTATACCATATTTTACTATTATTTCATGCTATTCTGTTATTTTCATCAGTTTATCACCCTGCAAGTTCCCTGTAGACTAGAATCACTATGGGTTGAAAAGATACATACCCGAACGGAATTTATAATAGGAGAAAATCGTTATGGGCTGAAATGATAGGCCTGAATGATTTTCAATTATTTTCTTTTACTGGGGATTGCGGGTTTGAAATGATCAAACCCGGTTTTCTTTGTAAATTACGGGTTGAAATGATATATTATCCGTATCACTTCATCTGGGCTAGAAAATGAAATACAGACCCGTTGCTAAAATATGTTTTTCTAAAAAATTTAAATTATTTTAGAAATGTAAATATTATAATATTTTGATTTAAATTTGATTAAAAATGATTTTTGTAAAGCATTATTGATTTTCTGAAATTTATAAGTGAAATAAATAAATGGTAAAGTTAGAAAATCTGAAATTTAAGTTATTTTGGAAACTAGAATTTGGTGATAAATGGAATTTAAATTAAATATGAAAATATGATAAATTTATGATATTTTGAATTAAATGAATTTAAAAATGATTTTATAATATATCAATGATTTTTGAATAAAGTTAAAATGTGAAATGAATGAATATTTAGGTTGAAATTTGGAAATATAACTAAAATTGGAAATTTATGAATTTGGCTTAAAAGTGAATTTTAAGTTAAGTAAATAAAAATGAAATTAAGTTATATTTGAAAATTTTAAACTTAAATGTTATGTTAAATTTAATATAATGAAGTTAAAATTTAATGTTGGAATTTAATAAGTGAATTATTATTAAATTTTGATTTTTGAATGGAGATTTAACTTTATAAAATCATGAATATAAGGGTATTTGAATGACTGTTTTAAAAGTGAAATTATATGATTTATAAGCTAAAAATGATTTAAATAAAAATATAATTGTTTGTGAAATTATATTGAATACATGAAGTTAATTAACTCCATTTCTGAAATGCTATTAATTCTAATGTAAATGATAATACAGCATTTGTAAATGCTGTAGTTGATAATAATGAACCAAATGGCTAAGTTTAATTAAAGTTTATTATAGCATTTTTGTAAATTCTATAATTGTTGAATTTAACTAAGTTTTGTTTGAAACTAATGTAACCCTATTACAGCATTTTTAAATGCTATCTTTTGTTAAATTGAACTGTTTTGAATGTAACTTTCCGTAGCAATTTCTAAATGCTGCGAAAGTTGAATTTTCATCTGTTTTAATAAATTAAGTTAATAAATGAATTTTGAAAGACTAAAATTTTGTAAATTTAATATTTAATTATTAAATATAATAACTTCATTTTTATGATTTAAAATGAAGTAATTTGTTTTGAAATATAAACTATTTTGAAATGTGTTTTGTAATGGTATTTAAATTAAATAAAAATGAATGTGGTTTGGAAGATATTATATTTTTGATATTTTGAAATGGATTTTGAATGATATTGAATTTTGAAATGACATTTGAGTTTGAAGTATAAAATACCATTTTGAAATTTTAACCACGGGATGTAAAATTTATAGTTTAACTGATTCTTAAAGGATGGGCGATCCCAAACATCCTTTAAGTTATTATGCATTTCTACTACAGTTCACTTGAGTTAGTTTACATTACATAAGTATATATTGTCCTGACTCGAGTGTTTTGTGTTTTGCTTTACGATCGGGTCAGCCTGAGTATTTGCAGCTTAGCTTTGGATTTCTTTCTGGAGCTAGGAATTGCTGGAGATTCTGCTTGTCTAGTTATCTATCCCTTCAGTTTCAGTTGTTCTATTTCAGCTTTGGTATTGATAAACTGCTATGTAATTGAGATTTCTATTGTATATGTTTTTCAGACTGATATTATGTATTATGTTTTGAGAGTTTGTTATAGTAGCTTCATGAACTACTATGGTATTTTAATTTCCGCTGCGAGTTATTCTGATATTTCTGTGTCTGTGATTCTGTGATTGTATTTCATTTGCTCCAGATTTATTTACAACACGGTATTTTGAGCAATTCAAGTCTGACATGTGCGGATGCGAATGGCTGAAAATATCGGGTTGTTACAGTTGGTATCAGAGCTTTGGTTTTTAGGCAAACCTTAGCCTGCGGAGCAAAAACTCATTAGAGATAGGGTAGAAATACCCTAGAATGAGTGAAATCAATCTCAGGATCCTTTCTTTGTGAGAGAACGTATTTTCGAAGTATAAAATGATTTTTAAAAGATTTTTAAAAGATTTTCAAAGATTATTTTGGTATAAAAATGTTCTTATTTCGAAATCAAGATTTTCTAAACTTCATCTCTTCGTTATCCACCTTGTTAGAAATCTTTTGGTTAAGATTCTTATCGACTAGGATTCCTTGAACTTTGGAACATTCCCACTTGTTCTGGAATCCAGTCTTGTTTTACCCATTTTTCCTTTTAATTTTGGAGCATTCGTAACTCTACTTTGGAATGACCTCTCTAAAGAGCGATGATTCCGTAAATCTTTGAATGATTTGTAAAGGGGTGAAACTCCTTTACAATTGGCATTGATTCACTGAAGATTTTTGTATCCTCGGATGTCGATGCTATCTATCTCCTGCTCTACCCGGCTTCTATCTCTGGCGATCGAAGGTCGATTTGCCTTAGATTTCCGTATTGATTATATTCCTAAAGTCTCGGTTGACCGGTTAAGTTCGCTCGCGATTTATATAGGCTTATCTGTCCTCTATTTGGTAATTAAATTATCTCATCTTCGTTTGAGTTTATCTTCGAACTAGAATTCTATTTGATTAGAGTCCCTCTAATTTTGAATCTTTGTTTGTTCGAAATCCTTCCCTGAATCATCCTTTGGAAATTTGTATTTGGTTGTATTTTGAAATTGTGCATACATCGAAATTATTAAGGATGGCCATATTTTTATATATAAAAGTGAAATGTTTTCGATAAGGATTATATACCTTTCAAAAATGAAAATTTGAAATTTCGAAAATTTTATAAGAACTTGATTTATACAAAAATGATTTATAACTGAAGGGTTTTGAATTTGAATTTCGAGGAATCGAATTCCGGTATTTTGAAATCGGTTTTAAGATTTTGGAAATTATATATAGTAATATGATTTAAAGATATATATATATATTTCAAATAAGAAATGTTTCAAATGTATTCGAATGAATTTCAATGATTTCGAAGGAATTTCAAAGAAGTTTTTCAAAGATAATTGAAGTCCAGAACTCACTTGTGTCGCTGGAAAATAATTTCAATGATGAATGCATGCATCATCGACATTGATTTTCGAGTTTCTGAGAGAGAGAGAGGCCACTCTAGTAGCTTTGCTCTGCGAGTGATTTTGTGAAACCAATTTTGATTTCAGATTTCGAAGTATGGTTTGATATTCGAAAGATAGAACCGTATATGTGTATATATATATATTTGAAAAGATTTAAAGTAAGTCAGTGTTCAGTTCTCGAGTTTCAGATTTTGAAACCTAACTTTTGAAATTGATTTACTGATTTAGTGTTGATTTTCAACTCTTGGATTGAAAATATGACTTCTTCGACTATTTTAAGATTCGAGCACTTCCAAATCAAGGTTAATTTTTCAAAGCTACATTTTTTGAAAGGTATAAGGTATTTGGTAAAGAATACAAGTTTAGTTTGTATGTTTCAAGTATGAAATAATATGGTTTTTTATAAGTTGAAACTGTTTTGTTAAGTAAATAAATAAGACTATTTTGAATTATACTAATATGAAATTTAGTTCTGAAACGTTTTGGATAAAAATTAGTCTTCAAATGTTTGAGAAAATTTTGGTTTTAAATGTTTTAACTTAGTAACATCTTTATAAAACTATTTATTTAACAAGTTGGAATAGATACATAAGTTGTACGTACATTGTTTTATTCGCATAATTAATTTGATCCAAGTTTGAGTACACAAGTTCGAGGTGAATTACACCATTTCGTGTTAGGATTTTTCATTTGATTCTTGATGGCGAACATTTGATATGGATTTTGGGCTTGATTCTAGAATTCTCTATCATAGTATATGGCTATGCAAGGAGGCTGATGGCTTCTAGTCAAGAAACCATATCGAAGTCCGCATTAGGGAAGTCGAGTGGACAATACTAGTTCGAAAGCGAACTTGTGTGATCAAGCGAGCGATCGAATGTAATGTTGCGAAATAATGACATATGTAAGTAATAATGAAGTAAAATTTGAGATACATGAAATTATGAAATTTAGTTTTGAAATATGGTATATTTAAGCCTTGAAACATATTTAAGATTTAATAGTTTATTTTGTAAATCAAATCTATATTTGAAATTGATAATATTTGAAATGGTTTTGTTGGAAAACTAAATTGAAACTGATGGTTTGAATTGAATTAAAATTGGAAATTTTAGATTTTGGTTTAATTGAAAAAAAATTGAAATGTAAAGAATTAAGGGCATGTTTTATGATTTCAAATGCATGATTTCTAAATGTTATGATTTTCAAAGTGTAATGATTTCAAGTATTTTAGTTTCGAAAGATTCATAACTTTGAAAGTATTATGACTTTTGAAGTGAATACATGTTTGAAATAGAAATGGATTTATTTGACCTAAATTTTGTTGATTTGGAAATTTGGATTATTTTCTAAACCTATTGTTTTAAGAAATTTTGAAACTGAATATGTATAACTTGAAAGAAATGATTTGGTGACATCATATATGATTTTAAAATTTATTTGATATCGAAATGGTTTGAAATTTAGAACCTTGTTTTATTAAATACTTGATTTGGGAGCTATCGAACTTATATAAAAATAATTTGTATAAGTAAACTGTTGAATTGGAATTGTTGATTTGAAAGGGTACCCAATTTTGAAAAGTGAAATCTTATATAATCGAAATCTATATAAGTGTGATTTGATATACTAGTATTTTGAAAAGTATTTGATTTGAAATGAAATCTTATATAAAATGGACTTTATATAAATATGATATTTGAAAGTGATTTTGAAAGGTACTTTATGATACATATTTTTGAAGTAAAGATATGGAAAGTGCCTTCTGCTTGATATCCGCTTTGTGGCCACACTGTGGATTCATTCTATCGATATTATTCTCTCTCTTTGATTTGGGTTTTTCGGATATGATACTCTAGTGTCCATCGAATTCCATGGCGATCTCCATTGTCTTATGATCGCGACTGCATAGCGCAACTGCCTGGCTGAGCTGGCATAGGGTTACGGATTGTTTCTTGGGGGATCCAGGCGTAACCATTGTGTATCCTGCACTCTATGTAGGTCGCATTAGTAGCGCAAATGCCTGGCTGAGCTGGCCTGGGGGTACAGATTGTTTCATGGGGGATCCGGGCGTAACCATTGTGTATCTGCATTCTACTCGTCATCATGGCGTAACTCGCAGGGCTGAGAAAGCTTACGGATACAGATTGTTTCCTAGGGGATCCAGGCGTAACCATTGTGTATCTGCGATCCATGGTTAGACAACTTTTTCGGTTTGGTTGATTTGTTTGGATTGCACTTTCCATTTCTATTTTTTTTTAAAAGAGTTTTCTAGTATTTTCATTGGGTGTTGAAACAAGTCTACTAAGTACCTGGAGAAGTCTAGCTTTGCGCCTGATCAACGCACTGCCGGAATCTACAGGAACGAGGATAAACTTGTTAAGACATCGAGTTATAAATGTATTTTGATAAAAGCATCTTGATAAAGCACTGTATAAAGAATATTTTGATCAGTTATTTTCCCTTCTAAAAATTTAGATGTTTTAAATATTGTTTACCTTGAACCATCAGATTTGAATCAAATGACTATTCATCATACTAATTTTTTTTTTATTAAATTGAAATGTATAATGGTTCATCCTTGTCTTTCAACCTGCTTTACCTCCTAGCTATCCTTTTTTCCCGCCTTCTTTCGAGGATGTATTCCAACCTATTTCTCCTTCTTGTTGTTTCTCCGCTTCCTTCCTTTTCGAGGACGAAAAGATTTGAGTGGGGGAGAGTGTAATATATATTTAAATTTGACTTTATTTCATTTTGAAATTATTTTAAATTTTTTTTAATTGTGTGATATCATTTCTATACATTTTTAAAATGATAATATAATTTTTCCAAAATTTACTGTATTTATTTCCTATTTTTAAAGGCTGTTTTCTAATTTTCTACCATTTTTGTAACGATCTTGAATTTTATTAAGTTTAAATTGGCAATTAAATTTAATTTTTGAATAGAAATTGTGAAAATAATTAGTAATTAAGATTACTATTAGTTAATTTATGAATTAATTGAGAATTTATTTGGATAATTAAACTTTAAAAGGAAATTCAAATAAATTTTTAGTTGTATAGAAAGTGAAGTGAACACATTGAATAATTCTAGAATTATATAAACTATAGAAACATAAATATATAAGTTAAAAATAGAAATATAAATGTATGGGAAAAGTAAAAAATATATATATATATATATATATATATATAAAATAAAGTATATAGTCTTGTAAAATAGAACAAAGTAAAAGCAAATGAAACAAAATAAAAATGGTACTGGTACAAATATAAAATAAGTATAAACAAAGTAATAAAATAACAAATATCTATGAACATGAAACATAGAGTACTAGCAATTTAATGCAAGATGGTAAAAGAAGTAAGCATATATACTAACTACTATCTTATCAGCCTCCAAAATAAAGTTTCTTTAGTCAAACATGTAACACATCTCCTCTGCACAAAAATAGGCAGCCGAAGTAAAGATCATCTCAGCCTATAAAACAAATATAAATATGATAAAATGAAAACCTAAAGTACTAGGTAATTAATGCAACACAAGGAAAAGGATGCAGCCGAAGGGAACATATGTACCTACCCCATATCATCTCAGCCTCCTTTCAGCAATAAAAATATCACTTGTACAAAGTTATACCCTGTAATCTCATTTGCTAATATATCCACTTCTTTCATTTCATTCATTCTAAGCTGTGCAAATTTAAGGTGAACATCATCTTCAAACTAAAAAAAAGGGATAAAGAAGATTTAGAGAAGAAAGCCTGACTATTTAGTTTCAGTTCAAAAAATTTACACTTTTCTTCTCAAAATTCCCTTATCATCTAAGCTTGAAAACAAAAGGAGCTTCAGTTCAAGCTAAGTTTCACAAAGCAAAGTTTCTGGAAAAAAAAATAAACAAATCAAGCAACCAGAGATCAAAGAAGATGTGCTCTGTGCCCTGTTCATTTTTTTGAAAACCAAAGTGAGTAGCACTCAACCATTAGAATCTTAAGTGTATATATATATATATTGAAGGATGCTATGTGTATATGCATGTATCAGTGGGTATTTCTTCTCTGTTGCTTTACAGGGTGTAGAACAACAATAAGAAAATTCAAATTTCTTGCTTTCTAGTTAATATCAGGTTTTGATTTCAAAACAATATAGTTGTATTTAGGTATAAGTTACAATCTAAAAATGGTTTCATAAAGTATAAATGTTTATTGAGAGAAAAATCAAAAAATTTCAGTAGAAACCTTAGTTTCTGGGAATTTCGAGTATCATGAATTTTTAATTTAAGCTTATAGCTTGAATCCTCGCGGGAAGATAGGATTTTTAAAACTTGTTTGATGATTTTTAAGTAACTGATTCAAGAGCAATGTTGGGTCGAATGAAAATGGCCTTTCGACCATTTGCCGGTGATCTCGGTGTAGGGGAGGGTCGTGGCTCTTTGGGGTGGTAAAGGAGTGAGCGGAGCATCTAGGAAAAATAGCAGGGAGGTGGTCAGATCTCGGTGGTGGCAGCGGCGAGTGATTGAAGTTTGAAACCCTAGTTTTTACTGGGTTGGATATTTTGATTCGTTCTTTTCCTCTGATCGATCGAGCGTTACGTGATTTTGGGAATGGGTGGAGAAGTGGTAGGCGAGTCCACGACCGGAGTTTCAGAGGCAACGGTGGTCGAGGCGGCGAGTTCGATGCGTTGCCAGGTTTGGTCGATGTTGCAAGAAAAAAAAAACTATTTTCCAGGTTTTGGTTTTAAAACTCTATTTCGTTTTGGTTAGGGTTTGGTTGAACTGGGGGGGTTGTCGGTAATGACTAGTTGATCGCGGTGGATTCGTGGGTGGCCTCATTGTCAACGTGGAAGGGGCGGGGTGTTGTGCACCGTGCATGCATGCACGGTTATTCACCTGGAAGCGTCATGGAGGAGATGGGAAAAGAGAAAGAAAGGGGAAGAGAAGGGATCTGGGCCGAGAGTTTATGGGCTAGAAAAAAAAACAAAAAACAAAAACAAAGAAGTTTTATTTTGTAAATAGTTCAAGTTTTAAAACCAAGATAAACGAGTTTAGAATAGGTGAATAGTTGTATTAAAAGTTATTCATTAACATAGAAAAGTTTTAAAAGTTACAAGTTAAACCTGAATGCTTAATTTATCGAAATCGATTTCAAAAGAATTTTATTTGAAATAAAGTTGAGGATTGAAGTTTGGTGATCAATCACTATAAAGATTTATCTTAAGTGATTAAGAAACTTTGATAAATTAAAGGTGAATAATTGTGAAGTTAATTTAACCAATTCAATTTTTATTAATAATTTAAGAGTATTGGTTAATGCAGAAAATTTAATTAAAGATGATTATTTTCACTAAATGGAATTAACTAATAACAATTATTAATGTGATTAATTAAGGAATTAATTTGTTAAAGGTTAATAAATTTAATTATAAACTAAGTGGCAAATAAATTATTAAAGTTAATTAACTAGGGGTTATTAAGTAATTTAATTAATGTGATTGATTTTAATGAGATTAATTTATTTAGATAATCAATGACATATTTTTAAATGTAATTACTTAATAAGAGTAATTAAGAATTAATCATTTATCGTAATTTATTTTGGATCTTTTGACTTATTAAGGTTAATTAATTATAATTGGATCAAACGTTAATTTAATTGATATGATTATTTTAAGATAATTAATTAATTAAAAATAATTAATTAAGATGATTGATTGATTTATTTATATTAAATGATTTGTAATTAATCAAGATAGGCAAATTAATTCATAGGAAATCAATTTAATTGGAAATTTAAATTGAATTAATTAGAATTTTACAATTAATTAATCCTGTTTATAAATGATTATTGGATGCTTGAATTACTTATGAATGATCGTATTATATGTGATGCCTTGAATTGATAATCCTATCTGATTTGTGATATTTTGTTCTGTAGATTGAGCTGTGTATATTTATTTGCATCTGTATATTATCTGTGAATCTGTGAATGGACGATAAGCGTTATAATTTATATCGCTTATCAACTACATTTCTGTATTTTGATCTATGATGATTGAATGATGTTGCACTATTATGTAAAACCCTTGGACCACACCATACACACACAAATATGGATTTCACGAGGAAATCGTTTGAGTCACAGATTTTTGAAAATAGTTTTAAATTTGAATTTTTAAATTCAAATGGTTTGGAAATAAGATTGGATTTAAAGGTGAAAAGCTTTTGCAATGGAATTTCAAAGATGAAATTTATTTTGAATAACTTGATTAAATTTTGGAATTTAAATATTTTGATTTAAATTTGAATTCAATATTTGAAATTGAATTCTATGATTTGGAAACTAGGGTTTAAAAAGTCTATTCAACTTATGAATGAGTTTATATGGCTTAAACTATTTTAAAAGACATTAATTTGGGAATTTGAATTAAATTCAAGGGCTTTAACTCGTGTAAATTAATTGGATTTTTCTGAAACGAAAACTGTTTGTTTTCAAATAATAAAAGCTTTCACGTAAGTAATGAACTTCCAATTTGTGTTAAAAAGATTTCTAGTTTAAAATGAAAATGATTTCCAAGTTATAGAAACGGTTTGAAAGCTATAAGTTAAATCTTTGATTTAAAGATTTAACGAGTTAATACAATTGAAATGAAATTGTTTTGGAAATCTATGAATTGATCTTTGTGAACTAAATCTTTTCGTTTAAAGATTTGAAATGGTAATTGATTTAAACCATTTGAAAGAAAGTTTTGAATTATTAAGTTGTGACTTAATTGAAATCCCAATATCCATATGTTTTTAAATATTACGCTCACTATTCGGTTTAGACGGGAGAGGACCTTTGTGTCACATATCCCATTCCGAATATGTGATACGTCGTATGGATAGCATTTGAAGACCGGTGGTGAAGACCGGATATTTTCGAAAACGAAAGGGTTTCTCGTCGAATGTCTTTGTATCGACTGGTCCCAGGTATAGAGACTCCATATGTGATAGGAAGTCCGATCGTAATTAGTGAATATCCGAATTGCAAGGGCTTCTTTGGAAGTGCCTTCGGTTCTGTTCGAACCCGGAACAGACTTGTATGGATTGTATGTCTGACATTACATTTTGGAAATATAAAGCTGATTTCTTTCAAATACATTTCTGTTGGTGGCGGAGAATTTATTCTTTTAGCTAAACACCCTTCTCTGGGACGTACGAGCTCAGAGGTTATGTAGTTGAAGGTTATCAGCGATATATTCCCAATTTGGTAATGTGGCATGCTGAGTGCTGCTGATCATTTGTTGATCAAAGCATGGCTTTGTGAAAAGCGTAGCTTTGTGGACGAGACTTCGTCGAGCCTCACAAATCGGTAATGGTCGAAACAGGAATTGTGCGGAAAGGTTTCAAGGGTAGCTCCCCTAGGGTATGACCATTCCTTCTGGAAAAGGGTAGTATCATGGTATGGAGCCCAGATACTTACTCATGTGGACACACTATATTTATTTATGTGTGATGTTGGTTTAGAGGATCCTCGTTTAAAGGTCCCAAAGGACCGGGGGTGGCATATCTGAGG
This sequence comes from Allium cepa, assembly GCA_030765085.1. Classification (NCBI taxonomy): domain Eukaryota; kingdom Viridiplantae; phylum Streptophyta; class Magnoliopsida; order Asparagales; family Amaryllidaceae; genus Allium; species Allium cepa. The sequence goes on along the minus strand of CM060937.1, from coordinate 568,610,117 downwards.
GTTTATAATATCCCTTGGGAAAAGGGGTTCCCGGCCTTGTTTGGCAGAGAACGGTTTGGTTCTCGGGGCGTCCCGCCAGAGGCGTTCCCATGTGGCAATAGGAAGTTCCTTAGCCTGACCATTTGTTGGAAAATTCATTCATCCAATACGCGCCTTGTACGGTTTTAGTTGTATAACCTGCCATGGAATGTGGCGGTAACCCGCTATTGAACATGGTGGCTATAGTAGGCATAGTTCGAAATGTCTATGCTGGCTAAGATTTATATTCTACTTTCGAAATGTTTTCTGCACTATGCACTAATAATAATAATCAAATGATTTGATTTTGCGTAGTAAGCATGTTTGACTATCATAAGGAGAAATCTCCTCCGATTCTGCGTTTGCATGGTGTGTGTGCGGGGAGGCCTTATGGTAGTCTCATTTTGCAAAAACATTGCGATTTTCAAAAGGATAAATCTTTTGATTGTTTTAAAGATAAACTATTTTTGTTACTCACGCTAGTCCCATGACTGATCCGGAGTTTATTGTTCCTTTCCTAAACTCTGGGTGCTCACTATTTTCCACACGAGCAGTCTAGAGTTGGGTTTTTCAGATAGTTAGTTTCAGTGGATTATCTGGAGCCAGTTCAGTCGTTGGATATGACTGACCTTGCTTAGCTTAGTGCATCGTTATTGGGGGTTCGAGCTATTTCTGGTTTGGTTCGTGGAGATGGAGTTGCAGTTTTGGAGTTGTCTCTTGAAGATTATGTTGGAGTTATTTTCTTTCCGCTGCTGTTATATTGTATCATATCTCTGATGTATATCGATATCTATTGTATCATATGTTGTATCAGGATGTTGTATCAGATATTGTATATTGATATTCATTATTTCTTCCGCTGTGTTGTTTACTTAATTGTGTTATAAGCTCCGGCGAATCGAATTTGAACGGTCGAATCTGCGGCATTCGTATACGATTTGAAGTATGGATGTCGATTTTCGAGCGGGCAAAATCCGAAACGTCACAGTGGTATCAGAGCTAAGGTTGAACTTTAGCTCAGGAGTGTAACACATTAAGTAACTCATTAGAGATAGGGTGAAGTATCCCTAGAATGAGTATATCCCTAAGATATCCGTTTGAACGCCTCAGTAAATTCTCTTACTATCCACTAATAGTGAGTATGAGTGCAAGAAGAGGACGCGATAGGGGACAGAGAAATACGACTGTAATTGGTCGATACTCTATAACAACAACGGAAATAACTTTCTCTATCAATATTCTTTGATTCGCTTCTAAATTCTTTTGATTTCTTCGTATCAGCTACAAGAAGAAGTTTCGGTGTGATACTCTACGAATCGTTGTAGGAAATCTTTACTTTGTATCTTCATCAGTTTCTTATCAGTTTTTCAATTTAAACTTCAATAAATTGGAATTTTGAAATTGGAAATTTTAAAATAAATTGGTAAATTAATTTGAGTTAAACTTGATTAATAGAATATGAAGGATAAATTGAATTAAATCAATAAAACGATTTCGTTTAAAACCAAATTTGAAATTCTATTATAATTTCTTGTATCTATCGTTGATATTCTGATTTGGTGAGCCAAATGCAGAATTGATATGCAATTTGATCTGAAAAGATATTTCTCTATCTTTCACGTATCTTCGTTATCTCTCTCTGGCGAATTTCGAGGACGAAATTCTTTTTAAGGGGGGAAGTCTGTAACGATCTTGAATTTTATTAAGTTTGAATTGATAATTTAATTTAATTTTTGAATAGAAATTGTGAAAATAATTAGTAATTAAGATTACTGTTAGTTAATTTATGAATTAATTGAGAATTTATTTGGATAATTAAACTTTAAAAGGAAATTCAAATAAATTTTTAGTTGTATAGAAAGTGAAGTGAACACATTGAATAATTCTAGAATTATATAAACTATAGAAACATAAATATATAAGTTAAAAATAGAAATATAAATGTATGGGAAAAGTAAAAAATATATATATATATATATAAAATAAAGTATATAGTCTTGTAAAATAGAACAAAGTAAAAGCAAATGAAACAAAATAAAAATGGTACTGGTACAAATATAAAATAAGTATAAACAAAGTAATAAAATAACAAATATCTATGAACATGAAACATAGAGTACTAGCAATTTAATGCAAGATGGTAAAAGAAGTAAGCATATATACTAACTACTATCTTATCAGCCTCCAAAATAAAGTTTCTTTAGTCAAACATGTAAAACATCTCCTCTGCACAAAGATAGGCAGCCGAAGTAAAGATCATCTCAGCCTATAAAACAAATATAAATATGATAAAATGAAAACCTAAAGTACTAGGTAATTAATGCAACACAAGGAAAAGGATGCAGCCGAAGGGAACATATGTGCCTACCCCATATCATCTCAGCCTCCTTTCAGCAATAAAAATATCACTTGTACAAAGTTATACCCTGTAATCTCATTTGCTAATATATCCACTTCTTTCATTTCATTCATTCTAAGCTGTGCAAATTTAAGGTGAACATCATCTTCAAACTAAAAAAAAGGGATAAAGAAGATTTAGAGAAGAAAGCCTGACTATTTAGTTTCAGTTCAAAAAATTTACACTTTTCTTCTCAAAATTCCCTTATCATCTAAGCTTGAAAACAAAAGGAGCTTCAGTTCAAGCTAAGTTTCACAAAGCAAAGTTTCTGAAAAAAAAAATAAACAAATCAAGCAACCAGAGATCGAAGAAGATGTGCTCTGTGCCCTGTTCATTTTTCTGAAAACCAAAGTGAGTAGCACTCAACCATTAGAATCTTAAGTGTATATATATATATATATATTGAAGGATGCTCTGTGTATATGCATGTATCAGTGGGTATTTCTTCTCTGTTGCTTTACAGGGTGTAGAACAACAATAAGAAAATTCAAATTTCTTGCTTTCTAGTTAATATCAGGTTTTGATTTCAAAACAATATAGTTGTATTTAGGTATAAGTTACAATCTAAAAATGGTTTCATAAAGTATAAATGTTTATTGAGAGAAAAGTCAAAAAAATTCAGTAGAAACCTTAGTTTCTGGGAATTTCGAGTATCATGAATTTTTAATTTAAGCTTATAGCTTGAATCCTCGCGGGAAGATAGGATTTTTAAAACTTGTTTGATGATTTTTAAGTAACTGATTCAAGAGCAATGTTGGGTCGAACGAAAATGGCCTTTCGACCATTTGACGGTGATCTCGGTGTAGGGGAGGGTCGTGGCTCTTTGGGGTGGTAAAGGAGTGAGCGGAGCATCTAGGAAAAATAAAAGGGAGGTGGTCAGATCTCGGTGGTGGCAGCGGCGAGTGATTGAAGTTTGAAACCCTAGTTTTTACTGGGTTGGATATTTTGATTCGTTCTTTTCCTCTGATCGATCGAGCGTTACGTGATTTTGGGAATGGGTGGAGAAGTGGTAGGCGAGTCCACGACCGTAGTTTCAGAGGCAACGGTGGTCGAGGCGGCGAGTTCGATGCGTTGCCAGGTTTGGTCGATGTTGCAAGAAAAAAAAAATTGTTTTCCAGGTTTTGGTTTTAAAACTCTATTTCGTTTTGGTTAGGGTTTGGTTGAACTGGGGGGGGTCGGTAATGACGAGTTGATCGCGGTGGATTCGTGGGTGGCCTCATTGTCAAGGTGGAAGGGGCGGGGTGTTGTGCACCGTGCACGCATGCATGGTTGTTCACCTGGAAGCGTCATGGAGGAGATGGGAAAAGAGAAAGAAAGGGGAAGAGAAGGTATCTGGGCCGAGAGTTTATGGGCTAGAAAAAAAAAACAAAAACAAAGAAGTTTTATTTTGTAAATAGTTCAAGTTTTAAAACCAAGATAAACGAGTTTTAGAATAGGTGAATAGTTGTATTAAAAGTTATTCTTTAGCATAGAAAAGTTTTAAAAGTTACAAGTTAAACCTGAATGCTTAATTTATCGAAATCGATTTCAAAAGAATTTTATTTGAAATAAAGTTGAGGATTGAAGTTTGGTGATCAATCACTATAAAGATTTATCTTAAGTGATTAAGAAACTTTGATAAATTAAAGGTGAATAATTGTGAAGTTAATTTAACCAATTCAATTTTTATTAATAATTTAAGAGTATTGGTTAATGCAGAAAATTTAATTAAAGATGATTATTTTCACTAAATGGAATTAACTAATAACAATTATTAATGTGATTAATTAAGGAATTAATTTGTTAAAGGTTAATAAATTTAATTATAAACTAAGTGGCAAATAAATTATTAAAGTTAATTAACTAGGGGTTATTAAGTAATTTAATTAATGTGATTGATTTTAATGAGATTAATTTATTTAGATAATCAATGACATATTTTTAAATGTAATTACTTAATAAGAGTAATTAAGAATTAATCATTTATCGTAATTTATTTTGGATCTTTTGACTTATTAAGGTTAATTAATTATAATTGGATCAAACGTTAATTTAATTGATATGATTATTTTAAGATAATTAATTAATTAAAAATAATTAATTAAGATGATTGATTTATTTATTTATATTAAATGATTTGTAATTAATCAAGATAGGCAAATTAATTCATAGGAAATCAATTTAATTGGAAATTTAAATTGAATTAATTAGAATTTTACAATTAATTAATCCTGTTTATAAATGATTATTGGATGCTTGAATTACTTATGAATGATCGTATTATATGTGATGCCTTGAATTGATTATCCTATCTGATTTGTGATATTTTGTTCTGTAGATTGAGCTGTGTATATTTATTTGCATCTGTATATTACCTGTGAATCTGTGAATGGACGATAAGCGTTATAATTTATATCGCTTATCAACTACATTTCTGTGTTTTGATCTATGATGATTGATAGATGTTGCACTATTGTGTAAAACCCTTGGACCACACCATACACACACAAATATGGATTTCACGAGGAAATCAATTGAGTCACAGATTTTTGAAAATAGTTTTAAATTTGAATTTTTAAATTCAAATGGTTTGGAAATAAGATTGGATTTAAAGGTGAAAAGCTTTTGCAATGGAATTTCAAAGATGAAATTTATTTTGAATAACTTGATTAAATTTTGGAATTTAAATATTTTGATTTAAATTTGAATTCAATATTTGAAATTGAATTCTATGATTTGGAAACTAGGGTTTAAAAAGTCTATTCAACTTATGAATGAGTTTATATGGTTTAAACTATTTTAAAAGACATTAATTTGGGAATTTGAATTAAATTCAAGGGCTTTAACTCGTGTAAATTAATTGGATTTTTCTGAAACGAAAACTGTTTGTTTTCAAATAATAAAAGCTTTCACGTAAGTAATGAACTTCCAATTTGTGTTAAAAAGATTTCTAGTTTAAAATGAAAATGATTTCCAAGTTATAGAAACGGTTTGAAAGCTATAAGTTAAATCTTTGATTTAAAGATTTAACGAGTTAATACAATTGAAATGAAATTGTTTTGGAAATCTATGAATTGATCTTTGTGAACTAAATCTTTTCGTTTAAAGATTTGAAATGGTAATTGATTTAAACCATTTGAAAGAAAGTTTTGAATTATTAAGTTGTGACTTAATTGAAATCCCAATATCCATATGTTTTTAAATATTACGCTCACTATTCGGTTTAGACGGGAGAGGACCTTTGTGTCATATATCCCATTCCGAATATGTGATACGTCGTATGGATAGCATTTGAAGACCGGTGGTGAAGACCGGATATTTTCGAAAACGAAAGGGTTTCTCGTCGAATGTCTTTGCATCGACTGGTCCCCGGTATAGAGACTCCATATGTGATAGGAAGTCCGATCGTAATTAGTGAATATCCAGATTGCAAGGGCTTCTTTGGAAGTGCCTTCGGTTCTGTTCGAACCCGGAACAGACTTGTATGGATTGTATGTCTGACATTACATTTTGGAAATATAAAGCTGATTTCTTTCAAATACATTTCTGTTGGTGGCGGAGAATTTATTCTTTTAGCTAAACACCCTTCTCTGGGACGTACGAGCTCAGAGGTTATGTAATTGAAGGTTATCAACGATATATTCCCAATTTGGTAATGTGGCATGCTGAGTGCTGCTGATCATTTGTTGATCAAAGCATGGCTTTGTGAAAAGCGTAGCTTTGTGGACGAGACTTCGTCGAGCCTCACAAATCGGTAATGGTCGAAACAGGAATTGTGCGGCAAAGTTTCAGGGGTAGCTCCCTTAGGGTATGACCATTCCTTCTGGAAAAGGGTAGTATCATGGTATGGAGCCCAGATACTTACTCATGTGGACACACTATATTTATTTATGTGTGATGTTGGTTTAGAGGATCCTCGTTTAAAGGTCCCAAAGGACCGGGGGCTGCATATCTGAGGGTTTATAATATCCCTTGGGAAAAGGGGTTCCCGGCCTTGTTTGGCAGAGAACGGTTTGGTTCTCGGGGCGTCCCGCCAGAGGCGTTCCCATGTGGCCATAGGAAGTTTCTTAGCCTGACCATTTGTTGGAAAATCCATTCATCCAATACGCGCCTTGTACGGTTTTAGTTGTATAACCTACCATGGAATGTGGCGGTAACCCGCTATTGAACATGGTAGCTATAGTAGGCGTAGTTCGAAATGTCTATGCTGGCTAAGATTTATATTCTACTTTCGAAATGTTTTCTGCACTATGCACTAATAATAATAATCAAATGATTTGATTTTGCGTAGTAAGCATGTTTGACTATCATAAGGAGAAATCTCCTTCGATTCTGCGTTTGCATGGTGTGTGTGTGGGGATGCCTTATGGTAGTCTCATTTTTCAAAAACATTGCGATTTTCAAAAGGATAAATCTTTTGATTGTTTTAAAGATAAACTGTTTTTGTTACTCACACCAGTCCCATGACTGATCCGGAGTTTATTGTTCCTTTCCTAAACTCTGGGTGCTCACTATTTTCCACACGAGCAGTCTAGAGTTGGGTTTTTCACATAGTTAGTTTCAGTGGATTATCTGGAGCCAGTTCAGTCTTTGGATATGACTCATGTAACGACCCTAGATTTTAATTTAATTTAAATTGATAATTTAAATGAATTTTTGAATAAAAATTTGTAGAATTAATTATAAATGGAAGCGAGTTTCCTCGATTCAAATAGAAAATATATTAAGTCAAATTGATTTGAAAATTTTCATATATGTATATATATGAGAATATATATATATATGTATTTGAGCATATATGAGTAAATTTAAAATTATATATATATATATATTTGATTTGAATTTAAATACTATATATGTATGTGTGTATAGAAAAATATAAAACAATAATTTTTAAAGTAAAATTTATGATAAATATTTAAACTAAAAATAGAAGTAAAAAGAATAAGTAAAAGAGATAAGAATAAAACATAAAGTACATAAACAATTAAAGCTTTCATCTCAACTCAAACAAACACAAATATATAAATGTAAGCAAATTATAATAGAATAACATAATATGTACACTTAAAACAAAACCAAAGCAAAAGTTTGTAAAGGAAGACAAATCAAAAGAAATAAAATAAGCAAATTTGTACAAAGGCAATTGATGCCATATACTCTCAGCCGAGCTAAAAAAAAAAGTAGGCAAATAAAATATGTAGCCTATAAGAAGTGATGCATGTAAACAAAGAAAAGTAATGCCATTATCATCAGCCACCATAACCTATCATCTCAGCCGAGATCTTGTTTCACAAAACAAATGAATAAACAAGTACAAGCAAGCATATTCACCCATGCCTATTGTACAAACAAAGTGATATCCATGTGCATTCCTTTTCTTAGATATATCAAGACTTATACCATCTCAGTCTCAATTATTCAAAGCTAAGGAAACTGAAGCAAGCATTGTTTAAAACTTAAAAAAAAATTCAATTTAAACATCAATTGAGACCAAAGTTACAAAACAAATCAAATCTGGAAACCCAAAAGCAAATGCCAGTGCAAAGCATTTCAGATCTAGAAATCAAATGCAAAGCTTTCTGGAAAATAAAATAAAGTTGCAGAGGAAACAAAGATTTAAAGAAAAGAAGAAAAACAACTGCAGTTTTCAAATGGGAATGCTCTGCTTTGTCATCTTCTCAAAACTGTGAGCTAAACTCCTCAACCTATATTATGATATGAAGTATGCTTGCATGAATCATAATTTGCTTACATTTACATATATGTATGTGTCATTGATATGCTTGCCTGGACATATAAATAGATGTCTCTGTTTTCTTTCTTTTGAACAATGTGAGTAACATAAACCCAGTATATTCTTCTTTAGATCAATGAGTAAAAAAATTAGTTTAATTAGTAGTTAAATGATGGACTGCTTGTGAAATTTTCTGTGATGATGGTTTGTATGCATGGATATATTGAAGCATAAACACTGTGTATATGAATGCCAATTGGATATGCAGTATATTTCTCTGTTCTTTAGATTGCAGAGATTTTAAATGAATCAAAATCCAAACTTTCCCCTTTAATCACATTGAAACCTTGAATTTCACACAAATCAAGTTAGTTTGAACTCCATCTAGATTTTGAGGGCAGGATTATGTATTGTAAGTTTGGGGTTTTCCTGTAATTGAGAAAATACAGTCAAATCTTGAATTTGTAAAAAAATAAAACGTTAAATTTTATTGATTCAAGTATATATCTTGAATCATCTTGGAATGGTAGGATTTTTAAACCAAAAATGATAATTTTTAGGCATGGATTCAAGGAGCAATTCATTAAAGAACTGAAAATACATTTTCATCAATTCATGTCGATTTAATCAATGATTGATGCTGGAATTTGTTGTGAAGTTAGAGTATTGATCCAGGAATATGGGAAAAATGTTGAAAGATTTTTCGAATACAAGGATTTTGGGTTCGAGTCGAATGTAGGGTTTAATAACCCAGTTTGGTTGACAGAGTTGCGTGAAAATCTCAACGTCGATGGTGACCTGGAAGCAATCGGAGTAGGGGGGTTCGACGCGTGGATGATCGGTGGTGCTCCGACCAAAATTTCGTGGTCGCTGGTGAACTGAGGCACCGGAATGAGGAAGATTTTTCGATCGTTGTGTTTCCAGTATTTCGTTATTTAACTCGATTTCGACTTCAATGTTGTTTCATCGATCTAGGCACTGGAGTTTGTTTTCGAGGTCAGGTCTGACTCGTGGGTGGTCGCGATGTTGATCAGGGGACGTCAGGGCGTTAGTGCACGTGCACCGTGCACATGTGTATTGAGGCAGATAGCGTTGGAGAAGAAGGTGTGGGGGCAAATTTTGGGTTCGCGAAATAAACAGAAGTCGAACTCATGTGAATAAAAATCCTGACCTGGGTTGATTTATTTGTCACCAGGTTTCATTTTTTTAAAAAAACAAAAATAAAAATAATAATAATAATAATAATAATGTATGTTTCAGGTTTCAAAAATGTAACAGCTCTTTTAGTTATAAAGGTAAATTTTTAGTTAATATAGTTCAAACCATATTTAAACTAAATAAGGTTCTAAAAGAAAATGAATGAAGTTCCAAATTTTAAATTGAGTTTCAAAGTTCTAAAATGTTAAAGTAAATATTTTGAAATCATTTTGTTTATGAATAATCATACATTGGGTTGATTGTTTTAAATCTTTAAGTATTTTCAAATGTGATTATTTAAAAAGTGGATTGCCTTAATATAATTGAAAATTGAGTAATAAAAAATAAGTAATTAAGGGATAATTACTTAAACAATTAAATGACAATTAATCTAAGTAATAAATCAATTAATAATTAAAGGTGGATTAATTTCTAATTTCTTAAGGATGAATTAAGGGATAATTAATTATGTAATTAACTAAAAGGTTAAGTAATTAATGAAAAGAAAGATTATAAATTAGCGATTAAATAATTAATTAAATTGTAATTAATTAATGTTAACTAAGCAGATTAGTGATTAATCTGGTTTAAATTAATCAGATGACCAATTGACCTTATTAGTGAATGTTTGAATTGAATGAACTATTGTGACTTGTTTATATCCCTACTGTGCGATGCCTCGTGATATAAATTGCTTTTATTCAAGCTGATATGAATGTAATTTATCTGTGATGAAATTTTATTATTTATTTGTGAATCTGTATAGAAGATAAGCGTTATAGTTTATATCGCTTATCGAATATATTGTTATATTCGAATCTGTGATTGTTGTGGTTGCACTATTGAGTGAAACCCCGGATCACACTTATACACACACCAATATGGATTTCACGAGGAAATCGATTAAGTAACAGATTTTTGAAATAGTTTAAAATTTGAATTTTTAAATTCAAATGTTTTGGAAATGGAATTGGAATAGAAGTGAAAAGCTTTTGAAATGGAATTTCAAAGATGGAAATTTATTTTGAATAACTGGATTAAGTGTTGGAATTTAAATACTTTAATTTAAATTTGAATTCAATATTCAAATTGAATTCTGTAATTTGAAACTAGGGATTAATGATATTATACTAGTCATTATGAGTTAAATCATTTTTAAAGTATTATTTTTGAGAATTTGAATTTAACCCAAGGATTTCAACTCGTATAAATGAATCAGATTTCCAAAATGAAAACTGTTGTTTTCAAATGATAAACACTTTTAGATAAGAACCGAGATTCCAGTTAATTAAGGGAATTTCAAGATTGAATAGAGAAATGGTTTTCCAAGTTATGAATGAATTCTTTTTGAAAGCTATGAATTAAATCTGTTTATTTTTAACAGATTTAAATTGATGATTTGTTTAAATCAAATTGAAATGAAATTGTTTTGAAGGCTATAAGTTAAATCTTTGATTTAAAGATTTAACGAGTTAATCAAATTGAAATGAAAATTGATTTGGAAAATTTGTGAATGAATCTTTTATTTAAAAGATTAAAATGTGAAAATTGTTTAAAACCGTTAAAGGTTGTGAAAATGAATCTTTTTGTTTAAAGATTGAAAATGGTAATTTGTTAAGCCATTTGAAAGAAAGTTTTGAATTATTAAGTTGTGACTTAATTGAAATCCCATATCCATATGTTTTAAAAATATTTTCGCTCACTATTCGGTTTAACCGGGAAAGGACCTTTGTGTCGTATAACCCATTCCGAATATGTGATTCGACGTTATGGATAGCATTTGAAGACCGGTGATGAAGACCGGGTATTTGCGAAAGCGATAGGATGACCTATCGATTGTTTCTACACCGATTCCCTAAGTGATGGGAAATCCGATCGGGATTGTGAATATCCGGATTGCAAGGACTTCTTTGTAAGTGCCTTCGGTTCTGTTCGAACCCAGAACAGACTTGTATGGATAGTATGTCTGACATTACAAATTGAGATATAAAGCCGATTTCTTTCAAATATATTTCTGCTGGTGGCGGAGAATTTATTCTCTTAGCTTAACACCCTTCTCTGAGACGTACGAGCTCAAAGGTTATATAGTTGATGGTTATCAGCGATATATTCCCAATTTGGTAATGTGACATGCTGAGTGTTGCTGTGAAATGATCAGTGTGTTGATTATTTGTGATAGGATCATTTATTTGATCGTCTATCTTGGTGATCATTTCTATGATCATTTGTTGACCCAAAGCATGGCTTTTGTATAAAGTATGTTTTTGTGGACGTGACTTCGTCGAGCCTCACACCTCGGGAATGGTCAAAACAGGAAAGATGCGGCAAGGTTATGAGGGGTAGCGCCCTTTAGGATGTGTGCATTTCCTTCTGGAAAAGGGTGGTATCATGGTATGGAGCCCAGATACTTACTCATGTTGAAAACACTTTATGATTGTGTGAATTGATTAGGAGCGCTCGGTTGAAAGGTCCCAAAGGACCGGGGGATGGCATATTCGGTCAGTTGTTACTCAGTTAGGGGTAACCCGGCCTTGTGTTGGTAGAGATCCGGTTTGGTTCTCGAGGATGTCCATCCAGAGGCATTCTCATGTGGCAATAGGAAGTTCCTTGGCCTGATCATTCGTTGGAAATCCAAAGAAACAATACGAGACTTGTACGGTTTTAGTAGTATAACCTGCCATGGAATGTGGCGGTAACCTGCTGTTGAACATGGTTAGCTATAGTAGGCATATGATAATGGTCGTATGCTGGCTAAGATTTATATTCTACTTTCGAAATGAATTTTTCTTACACTATGCACTAGTAATAATATCAAATGTTTCTTTTTAATGCGTATCAAGCATCTTTGACTATCATAAGGAGAAATCTCCTCCGATTCTGCGTTTGCATTGTGTGTGTGTGCGGGAGGCCTTATGGTAGTCTCATTTTTAAAAAGCATTGCGAATTGATTTTGAAATTTTTTTTGTTGAATGTCTTAAAGGATAAACTGTTTTTGTTGCTCACACCAGTCCCACGACTGATCCGGAGTTTATTGTTTCTTTCCTAAACTATGGATGCTCATTATTTTCTACACGAGCAGTCTAGAGTTGGGTTTTTCAGATAGTTAGATATAGTGGATTATCTGGAGCTAGTTCAGTCTTTGGATCACACCAGTCTTGCTTAGCTTGGTGCATCGTTATTGGGGGTTCGAGCTATTGCTGGATTGATTCTTGGAAATGGAATTGCAGTTCTCGGAGTTCTCTTTTGAAGACTATCTTAGAGTTATTGTTCCGCTGCTAGATGTTGTCATCTATTTTCTTTTCCGCTGCTATTTTATTGTATCATATCTCTGATGTATATTGATATCTACTGGATCATCTGTTGTAACAGATATTGTATCAAAGTTGTATATCAATGTATTATTCTTTTATTCCGCTGTGTTGTTTACTTATAAGCTCCGGCGAATCGGATTTGAACGGTCGAATCTATGGCATTCGAATACGATTTGAAGTATGGATGTCGATTTTCGAGCGGGCAAAATTCGAGTCGTCACAACTGACCTTGCTTAGCTTAGTGCATCGTTATTGGGGGTTCTAGCTATTTCTGTTTTGGTTCGTGGAGATGGAGTTGCAATTTTGTAGTTGTCTCTTGAAGATTATATTGGAGTTATTTTCTTTCCGCTACTGTTATATTGTATCATATCTCTGATGTATATCGATATCTATTGTAACATCTGTTGTATCAGGATGTTGTATCAGATATTGTATATTGATATTCATTATTTCTTCCGCTGTGTTGTTTACTTAATTGTGTTATAAGCTCCGGCGAATCGAATTTGAACGGTCGAATCTGCGGCATTCGAATACGATTTGAAGTATGGATGTCAATTTTCGAGCGGGCAAAATCCGAAATGTCACAATTTTCTTCATTTTAAATTTCTTTATTTTATTTTAAATTTTTTTTTCGAAAATTCATCTCTAAATATTTTTAAAATAATAATATAATTTTTCCAAAAATTACTGTGTTGATTTCCTATTTTTAAGGGATGTTTCCCATTTTCTGCTATTTTCTACATTAAAATTTTATATTTAAATTAAATTTTAAATATTTATTTTATGAATATATTTGTATTTTATGTTATTATTTATGTTTAGAAATACTTTACAAGCTTATATGAATTTTCTAAAAATTATTTCATTTAACTTCAAATTTTGCTAGTCTAGTTCACTGTTTTAACTAGTTTCCTCAATTTTACTTTACATAATTGATAAATATTATATATATTTGTATATTTGTTAAAAATTTCAAAGTCTTATATGATAGTATTATTATTTCGGCTACATAAGTTTATATAGATAATAAAAGGTAAATTGAAAGGGTTTGTGACCTTTTGTTTCCTATGGCTTTTGATTTTCCCACCTTTTCACATTTTAACTTTCTTTTGCCATCAATTAGCCATAACTACTCACATAATTCAGCTGCCTATCTCCATTCTTCATTCACGTACATCTTTTTCCTCCTTCCTGAAAAAATTTCGGCCTCCTCTTGATTGAGAAATTTGGTAAAATTCTATTTCTTTTTATCTTCTTTTGTTCACTTATGTTGATTTTTCTAGTTTGATTTTGCACTTGCTTCACCTCTTGTAGGTTCAACCATGCCACCTTGCTGCCTAGCCGCCTCCACCACCTGATGACACACCACCAGCACCTCCTCCCCACCAGCCACCCAAGCCATGAACCCCCTTAGTGATGCATATCCGCAAAAGTTTCAAAACACCCTTCATATTGACCTAGCCGAGCACTAGCTTCCACATCCACCACTTCCACCAACCATGGCCGCCCCTACTCCACCACCACCACCTCCAGCACCTCTAGCACCCACGGCCACACCACCACAGTGGACCCCACTCCTCTGGCCATGACACCTAGGGCCTTGGTCGAGCCCAATTCATGGCCCAAAACCCATGTTTATGCATGATTTTGTGTTCTTGCCTTCACCCACCTTTACACCATCACTCAAACTCATGTTAGGCCGACCTTAGCGACCCAGACCTGACCCTAGATCATTGTCTTAGACCTGTACTCTACCTCTGGCTGAGCCTATGAGATGTCCGAAGCAAGTGCAAAGCACTTCAGCTTTGTTTTATGAAGTTATTTCTAGCATCGTTTATCGTATTTTTGGTCTGATACCTTATAATTGTTATATTGTTTGTTTGATTTGTATTCAAGGCAATTAATCCTTGGCTCCTAAATTTCATATATATATCGTGCTTTTGTGCTTGTGTAGATCCCGTTGTGCAATTCGTCGTTTTGTCATCAGCTCAAAACAATGAGTAAATCTCACCAGACTAATATGTACTTATATAGTGATAAACTGACATCACCTGAATCTGTAAATGCATATCATCCTGTTATAACTGCTATATTATATTCATATGAAGTTTACACCTATATTTACACTTGTTATACCTTATGTTACTGTTATTTCATGCTATTCTGTTATTTTCATCAGTTTATCACACTGCAAGTTCCCTGTAGACTAGAATCACTATGGGTTGAAATGATACATACCCGAACGGAATTTAGAATGGGAGAAAATCGTTATGGGCTGAAATGATAGGCCTGAATGATTTTCAATTATTTTCTTTTACTTGGGATTGCGGGTTTGAAATGATCAAACCCGGTTTTCTTTGTAAATTACGGGTTGAAATGATATATTACCCGTATCACTTCATCTAGGCTAGAAAATGAAATACAGACCCGTTGCTAAAATATGTTTTTCTAAAAAATTTAAATTATTTTAGAAATGTAAATATTATAATATTTTGATTTAAATTTGATTAAAAATGATTTTTGTAAAGCATTATTGATTTTCTGAAATTTATAAGTGAAATAAATAAATAGTAAAGTTAGAAAATCTGAAATGTAAGTTATTTTGGAAACTAGAATTTGGTGATAAATGGAATTTAAATTAAATATGAAAATATGATAAATTATGATATTTTGAATTAAATGAATTTAAAACTGATTTTATAATATATCAATGATTTTTGAATAAAGTTAAAATGTGAAATGAATGAATATTTAGGTTGAAATTTGGAAATATAACTAAAATTGGAAATTTATGAATTTGGCTTAAAAGTGAATTTTAAGTTAAGTAAATAAAAATGAAATTAAGTTATATTTGAAAATTTTAGACTTAAATGTTAAGTTAAATTTAATATAATGAAGTTAAAATTTAATGTTGGAATTTAATAAGTGAATTATTATTAAATTTTGATTTTTGAATGGAGATTTAACTTTATAAAATCATGAATATAAGGGTATTTGAATGACTGTTTTAAAAGTGAAATTATATGATTTTATAAGCTAAAAATGATTTAAATAAAAATATAATTGTTTGTGAAATTATATTGAATACTTGAAGTTAATTAACTGCATTTCTGAAATGCTATTAATTCTAATGTAAATGATAATACAGCATTTGTAAATGCTGTAGTTGATAATAATGAACCAAATGGCTAAGTCTAATTAAAGTTTATTATAGCATTTTTGTAAATGCTATAATTGTTGAATTTAACTAAGTTTTATTTGAAACTAATGTAACCCTATTACAATATTTTTAAATGCTATCTTTTGTTAAATTGAACTGTTTTGAATGTAACTTTTCGTAGCAATTTCTAAATGCTGCGAAAGTTGAATTTTCATTTGTTTTAATAAATTAAGTTAATAAATGAATTTTGAAAGACTAAAATTTTGTAAATTTAATAATTTAATTATTAAATATAATAACTTCATTTTTATGATTTAAAATGAAGTAATTTGTTTTGAAATATAAACTATTTTGAAATGTGTTTTGTAATGGTATTTAAATTAAATAAAAATGAATGTGGTTTGGAAGATATTATATTTTTGATATTTTGAAATGGATTTTGAATGATATTGAATTTTGAAATGACATTTGAGTTTGAAGTATAAAATACCATTTTGAAATTTTAACCACGGGATGTAAAATTTATAGTTTAACTGATTCTTAAAGGATGGGCGATCCCAAACATCCTTTAAGTTATTATGCATTTCTACTACAGTTCACTTGAGTTAGTTTACATTATATAAGTATATATTGTCCTGACTCGAGTGTTTTGTGTTTTACTTTACGGTCGGGTCAGCCTGAGTATTTACAGCTTAGCTTTGGATTTCTTTCAGGAGCTAGGAATTGCTGGAGATTCTGCTTGTCTAGTTATCTATCCCTTCAGTTTCAGTTGTTCTATTTCAGCTTTGGTATTGATAAACTGCTATGTAATTGTGATTTCTATTGTATATGTTTTTCAGACTGATATTATGTATTATGTTTTGAGAGTTTGTTATAGTAGCTTCATGAACTACTATGGTATTTTAATTTCCGTTGCGAGTTATTCTGATATTTCTGTGTCTGTGATTCTGTGATTGTATTTCATTTGCTCCAAAATTATTTACAACACGGTATTTTGAGCAATTCAAGTCCGACATGTGCGGATGGAATGGCTGAAAATATCGGGTTGTTACAATTATAGTACCTAAAAGGTTTGGTATCATTTTTCTTCTTATTTGGTTATCTGTTACAAGTTGTCTGTTACAATGAAAAGTATGTGATTTTAGAAATTAGGTTTGTTTATGCACATTATCTCTACCACTAGTAATCCCCGAAATGGCCTTATGCTCCCCCTCAGATCTGCATGCGTGCCTCAATTTTTATTTCTCTCGATTCATAAAAGCTAATTGCTTATCCCCAAATTCGTCACATTCCTAATTCAATTCCTCAAAATTCCGAATTCACTCATTCACATCATCCGATCTACTAAATTCGATTAATCTTCCTTCCGCCTCAACAATTTGCATCGCGGACCGAAACTGGATAGGCCGCCATAGATATCTCATGCCTATTATGTTCTTTTGTTTTCCTCGAAGGTACAAACCTTCATGATGTATATATTTTAATTTAAATGTTTACATATTTTGATTTGCTTCAACTTCGAACATCGTTACTCTTTTTTGATTGATCTATTTTGTGAATGTTGCACACAATTTCCTAATGCGATTTTTTGTTTAGATCCGATTTGTGAAGCTACGTTGTCGAAGATAGTTTTTACATCTTATTTTTAATCCATGTAATAAAAGTTGTTAAGAACAACAACACTGAATCCATATAATTTTTTAATAAAATAGCATATTCGTTGTAAAAACTCATTCCTCAAATTTTTAACTGGCTTAAATTTAGTCAGGTTTGCAGTGATAAAATTTCTTTCTCAAAATACCTATATTTCCTTGATGATACTGCAGAGATGTGTTTAGCCAGGTTTGCAGCTAAAGTGCATTTAGAATAGTTAGCCATATTGTATACAAAAAGTATTTGGAATACAAAAATGCTAGACTTACCACAATACCGTATGGAGATAAAAAATCATATGGGACCATGTAGACTTTGCATCTTCTCTTTTCCTTTTATCAACTTCCTATAGAAATTGTGATAAGCATAACATGCCTCATTTTTAGTATTGAAACTGTCGTCCTTCATGGTTGCTTCATTTGGAAAAAAAAGTAATTAATATATCATAATTACAAAATCATTGATTTTGTCTATATGATTGAGGTTGAATTTTATGCCTGTTTTATGCTTCTTCTCCTTTTATTGAATTTAAATTCTCTATCACTCTATGTTTTTATTTTCTCAACAGAAATATAAATTCCATAGTCATTTCATGTGTTTCCGTTATTTTATGCTAGTGACACTAGATATGTTTGTACTGATAGTGGAAAAATTAATTTGGATTAGTATAACCACTAATATTAGTTTGAATGTTGGAAAACAGTAAAAAAAAATGAAAGCATCTTCTTACAGTCCTTTCTAAATGCATGATGGATACATTTAGTTTAGTTGTTGCATAAGCAACACTAATTTATTAATTTTTTATTTCTTGATTTTTTTTTTCACTATTGAATCTAATGTTGGATATTTCAGACTTTGCAAAGAAAGGAGCAACCTAAATGAGATCTATTGATGAGGTCAAAAAGTTAACAAGTAACAAGGTAAAATTGCTACTTTATTTTACCTTATTGCTACAGCAATATTTATATGAGAGTTATTTACTTTACCATTAAACTGCAAATAGTTGTGTATCTAATGTTGTGTATTGGAGCATGCCTGATAATACAAATAATTTATGGATATCTGCAAATAGTTAGTATACTTTATTTTTATTTTTGCACGACAGTGGTAAAATGAAACCATTATAAACCAGTATGCAAACTAATGATCCCATAATGCGAAATTTTCAAATCATATTGTTTATTTGAATACATCAATAAAAATCTTGGTTTATGTCATTGAGCTAACCCTAGCTTCTAACAAATAGCACTAAATAAAGTTCAAGCTGCTCAATCATTGATGTAGGTGTATTTATCCTTGCTGTTTTTATTCTCATTTATTTTGAGTCCTACATGAAAGTGTCTTTTGCTAACTTTTATTTTTCCTGTTGCTTTTACTATTTTCCTTAAGCGTTTGGTTAATTTGAAATTACCCTACGTTCATGATTTAGTTTTATGTCTAAAATATAGTTTCTATGATGGTAAACTTTTTACTGGAAGGGTAATATGCATGAAATGCACAAGTATAAATTCATTTCACCTTTTGTTTTAAAGCTTTTGGTAATGTTAAATTTATATATTACACTGATTTGAATAGTGAAAATCCAAGATAAATTTCTTTCATATTTGTGCAGAAACAGCAGATTTGGGAATGGCCATAGGCCCATGAAACAACGAAGTACACTTGAACTACACTAGAAGTACAATCGAGGTCCACAGTTTGCAAAATGGTTAGTGTCATCCATTTTATGTAAATAAAAATCATTGTTGATTCCATTACTCTTATCTAGCTAATCATCTAACTTTTAGTTTATCATAGACTGTATTTATGATTCTTAGGATAACAGTAGTTAGCAAGCATTGCGATCTATAAACTAAATTCGAGCTCTAATGTCTAATGGCGATTATATCTTATGAGAGGTTATACTGAAAATTAACAATATATATCTAAGTTATGATATATTTTCTGAAGTTGGAAACAAGTGTAGGAATTATGCAATCATTGTTCATTCTTTACATCTGAATATCGAATATGAGAAGAAAACGAATATATATGGTATTGTTTTATTAGTTTCTCAAAACTTTGACATATGTTTAATATTTTTGGATTTTTCTTCAAAGTTTATTTCTAATATAATATATATTTGATTAGTAATTTTAATTTTCTACCATAATTTACAAGCTTACAAATGTAAAGAAGTAGATATTGAGGAGAAGTATAAGATATATTTTCTAAAGTTGGAAACAAGTATTGCAAACGAATTTGTATAAGAAATTGCAAAGAACACAGAAAATTGCATTTGGTTAAATTAAGAAATAAATATAATTTTAATTTGAAAATAAACTTTAAATACTATTTTAAAAAATACAACAAAAAATTAAAGTCTTTAGTCCCAAAAGGCTTTAATTTATTTCAGAAAATACAATGACAACACACCCCTTGTATGCAAAGTTATGCGTACAAGAGAAAGAAGTGAAGTGCTGTCGAAATTAAAGCATTTAGTCCCAAAATGCTTTAATTTGTTTTAGACAGAAGTGAGGTGTTGTACACATTTTTACAAAGGTATTTGGACATCAGCAAACAAGGCAACCAAATATCTTTCATTCATTGAAAACAACTATAATTATTTTAACATACATCCTTTTTTACACTCGACTATATAATACATGGGTCGAGATTAAAAACTCTAGGATAGTACTTGCATTGATATATCTACTAATACATGCACTAAAAAGGATATTTATTTGTAACTGAAAACAAAAAACATCTACGAACTTATGCATGGATTATTACCTAAAAAAATTCACATAAATATATAATCACAACAATACTTTAGAAATACTTTATATAAAAATACAACATTTTATTCAATAACGTACTAATTGGAATAAAAACTTTTGAACCAAACATAAGTGATATTATTTGTAGAATAGGTTGAAATTTGAGAGATTATTAAAGATGTTTTTCTACGCCGATTTTAACTCGTACTGTATGCTAAAAATTTGAAAATACTTTGAAGTAGTATTATAAACATGATATAAATATATATTTTCTTACCAGGAATGGTTGTGTTATTATCGCAAATTAAGTAAACAACATAATTTACTTAACAATTAAGTATTTTATTATTATTTTTGTATATACCTTAGTTCTTGCATAATAATGGTTATAATCTTTACTTCTTCCTAAATCCTAAATTAATTAAACATGGTAAATGTTCTATTTTTAGGGTCAAACAATTACAATCTTGAATCTGTGCATTTCACTACCAAACTATGGAAGTTAATCAACTTTCCGAATCAAAACCACATAGAAGTCCTAGAATAATCGAAAAAGCTCAACTTCAAGCAATGGAAGCCAACGAAGTTGTTCACTTACAAAGGACAACGAATACCAATAGAATTCAACACAACCCAGTGGAATCAAACTGCAGTTCTCAGTTACCACTCCGTAGAAGTCCAAGAATCCTTGAAAGAAACCAACGTCAAGCAGGAACATCTAATCAATCACCATCTTTGATACTTCGTAGAAGCCCTAGAATCATTGAGAAAGCTCAAAAACAAGCATTATTAGATGCTCAAATCAAGGTAGAAAGAAAAAGACAACGTCGATCTGAATTAAATACAGAACAAAGGGCTCAGCAATTAGAGCATCGTAACATTTATGAGAGAACGAAAAGAAATTCAATGACAGAAGCTGAAAAAGAAGCAAAAAGAAAGAAAGTTCGCTCTAATTATCATATTAGAAAATCCAGAAGATGTGAAAAAAATATCTATGGTTACGAATCACAAACAAGCACAGATAGTTCCTTTTCTTTACCTAGCACTCGAAATATTGAAGGTATTAATAAGAAAACCATTTACTATAATTCTTTATTATATATATATATATATTATATAATATATATATATTAAATATAATAAAGAATATATTTGAATTTCATGTTAATAAATACTTATAAGCTTTATTTATCAATAATTTGTGTAGATCAACATATCGATGGGTCAGTGAACAATGAAGATGAACAAAACACTAATACACCATCTTTTGAACAAAGAAACATCAATAAAAACACAATACATAGAGTTACTCAACCATGTCAAAGTGCTACAGCAAGACATAATTGTGCAAGAAACTTTATAGATCATTCTGGTTTTCAAAGATTCTATTTGCCACAATCAAGAATATGCAGACATTGTCAAGCAAAAATTTTTCACCGAGAATCAAATAACTTCTGCTGTCTAAATGGAAAAATCATTTTACAATCAATTTCTTCACCCGATGAGATCTTCAATTTGTACACTGACCAATCAAATGAAGGAAAAGAATTCAGAAAAAACATACGAGCGTATAACCACATGTTTGCATTTACATCGATGGGAGTTCTTGTTGATGAGAACTTGGCTACGGGTAAAGATGGAGTATACACATTTCGAGCTCAAGGAAGCATCTATCATAAAATAGGCAATTTGGTACCTACATCTGATAATCGTCCAAGATTCCTACAACTTTATATTTACGATACAGAGAATGAAATTGATAACCGATTGGTTGAAAATAATACTTTGAGTCGAGATATCGTAGAGAAATTACAAAAAAACTCTTAGTACACATAATAGATTTGCAGTTGTATGTCGACAACTTGGACAAATATCCAACATTGTAAATTGGTCATTAAAGAACAATCTTCAAATCAAAAACAATATACTCTCCCAACTTCTTCACAAGTTGCTGGAATTTGGGTAGAAGGAGTTGAAAATGAAGAAATCCATGAAAGAGATATTGTAGTTGAGACAAACTATGGACAACTCATAACTGTTCCTGAAACAGCTGGTTATTATGATCCATTGCAATACCCACTTTTATTGCATATGGAAGTTACGGATGGGATATAAATAGTCAGGATGAAAATGGCAATAAATTTTCATGTCGTGAGTATTATGCTAATATTCTACAGGTATATACAATTTAATATATAACACATTTTATATATTTATATTTTTTATTTCTTAACATTCATCAATATGTAATGTTCTTTTATAGATTCGAGAAAATGATAAATCGCTTTTTCTTCGAGGTGGACGATTGTTTCAACAATACGTGGTTGATAACTATGTTAAGATAGATACCAGCAGGCTAAGATGGTATAGGAGTAATCAAAAAACCATCAGAGCTGAATTGTATCAAGGATTACAAGATGCTTTAAACGCTGGGGAAAATGATGCAAGTGCGTAGTTTGTGAATTTGAAAACCCACTCTTATATTAAGTACATTTTTATACCTTTATCTAATTAAATTTCATATTTATGAAGTTTTTAACAAATTCTCTTATTTAGGTAATGTTGGAACACGAACAATACTACCTTCTTCTTATATTGGTTGTCCACGTGATATGTACCAACGATATCAAGATGCAATGGCTTTAGTACATAAGTATGGCAAACCCGATTTATTCATTACAATGACATGCAATCCACTTTGGGATGAAATTGTTAGCGAATTGCTACCCGGTCAAGACCCTCAAGACAGACCAGATTTGACAACAAGGATATTTCTTGCAAAATACGAGGAATTAAAAAAAGATATTTTTACTGAAGGAGCACTTGGAAAAGTAGTTGCTCATGTCCATGTAATTGAATTTCAAAAAAGAGGTTTACCACATGTTCATATGCTAATTATCTTCAAAGATGAAGACAAATTAACTAACCCAGATGAATATGATGAAATTGTTAGAGCAGAAATACCCGATTCTAACGAAGAATCAGAATTACATGCGGCAGTAATGAAGTGGATGATTATGCACATGTGGTACTCAAAATCGAAATTGTCCTTGCATGAAAAATGGTAGTTGAAAAAGAGAGTATCCAAAACAATTTTCAACTGTAACTATTCAAGGCAGAGATTCATACCCAATTTACAGAAGACGCGATACTGGAAAATCTATTCCTATTGATAGAAATGAAAAGTTGATGGTAGATAACAGATGGGTTGTCCCTTACAATCCTTGGTTACTACGCAAATATAACTGTCACATTAATGTAGGGATATGTAGTAGCATAAAAAGCGTTAAATATCTTTACAAATATATCTACAAAGGTCCAGACCGCGTTTCAATGCAAGTTCGACCTGGACCTAACTATGATGAGATTCAACAATTTATAGATGCAAGGTGGATTTCTGCTCCAGAAGCATTATGGAAGATTTTTAGGTTCTCTCTTACCAAGATATATCCATCAGTTGAACGTCTTCAAATACATCTTCCAAATAAACAAAGTGTTATGTTTTCCAATGATCAAACCATCAATGAAGTTTTGGCCGATGAAAGAAACCTACACACAATGCTGACAGAGTTTTTCTATACAAATTCAATTGATGTACAAGCAAGGCAACTTTTATATCGTGAATTTCCAGAGCACTATTGTTGGATTAAAAATGAAAAAAAATGGAAAAGAAGAGTATCTAATGTAAGGGTGATTGGTAGAATATACACAGTCCTACCTACGGAAGGAGAACGTTTTTTCTTGAGAATACTTTTGAATCATATTAGGGGACTGACTTCTTTTAATGATTTAGTTACAACTGACGAGTTAGAAGTCGAACATTCAAAGAAGCTGCTGAGAAAAGAGGGCTTTTAGAAAACGATGACAGCATTAAAGAATGTTTGATTGAAGCCTCAAGTACAAAGATGCCAATTTCTTTAAGAGCATTATTTGTTACTATCTTGGTTTTCTGCAATCCATCAGGTGTGCGAAGGTTATGGGATGAGTTTTTCGATCATATGGTAGAAGATTACCGAAATTCAAGTATTACTAACCAAATGCTTCTAACAAATCGTCTTTTGAAAGATTTAGACATGTTACTTCTGCAACACAATAAAAGCACAGCGGATTATGATTTACCAAATATCTCAAGAGCATATGATTGTGATAAAATTTCAGAGCTAATAGAAGAAGAGTTAGCAATTCCTATTTCCAAGGATGATTTACTAGCTATTCAAAAATTAAATGAGGAACAATTGAAGGTCTACAATACAATTATGAATGCAATTGTAAAAAAAGAAAAATGTTTGTTTTTTATAGATGGTCCTGGAGGGACGGGAAAAACGTATTTATACCGTGCTATTCTGTCAACAGTTAGAAAAGATGGTGGTATTGCGATTGCAACAGCTACATCTGGTACCACTGCAACTATACTACCTGGTGGAAGAACTGCATATTCAAGATTTAAACTTCCATTACAACCAAAACCGACATCAACATGCTCAATAAGAAAACAGTCAAAATTAGCAAAACATTTAAAACAATCGACTGTTCTTATGTGGGATGAAGCTACAATGGTACATCGTTATGCTTTTGAGGCATTTGATAGAACTATGAGAGATACAATGGATGTAGATGAACCATTTGGAGGTAAAATCCTTATTATGGGAGGAGATTTTCGACAAGTATTGCCAGTTGTGCCTAAAGCTACAAGAAATGAAGCGATTAATGCATGCATCATTAAATCACTTTTATGGGAAAATTTTAAAATTTTGCATTTAAAAAAAAACACGCGAGCAGCAAATGATATCGCATATTCAAAATTTCTAATTCAAATTGGAGATGTTACCGAACCTTCAACCAATGAAGAAATGATTCCACTACCAACAAATATGGTCATAACATCAAAAAATGATGTTAATCCACTGTCAAAGTCGATAGATACAATTTTTCCCAACTTATCAGAAAATGCATTCGACAAAGAGTACATAGGTAATAGAGCATTAATTACACCACTAAATGAATACGTCGACAAGCTCAATGAACATGTGCTCGATATATTTCCTGGAAATGAAATCATTTACTATTCATATGATGCTGTAGAAGACGATGCTCGCAACTTATACCAACAAGAATTTCTAAACTCAATCACTCCTGGCGGGCTACCTACACATTGTTTAAAATTGAAGCTTGGAGCACCTATAATGTTGTTAAGAAATTTGAATCTGAAAATTGGATTATGCAATGGAACGAGGCTTATATGTAAGCAACTCAATAAAAATTGCATTGATGCTGAAATCATCACTGGACATTATGTTGGTACTAGAGTTTTCATTCCAAGAATCCCAATAAAGCCACCTGAAAATTTGAATTTACCATTTGCGTTAATACGGAAACAATTTCCAATTCGTTTGTGTTTCGCCTTCACTATAAATAAGGCACAAGGGCAAACGATAAAAAATACCGGTATTTTTCTACCTGAGCATGTATTTGGTCATGGACAACTATATGTGGCACTTTCACAAGGAGTTTCAAGCGCTAATACCAAACTGTTGGTAGAAAAGGGACATGTTGTTGGACGAACCGGAACTTTGACTAAAATGTTGTCCACAAAGAAGTTTTACTGACTGGTTAGGAATAAAGGTACTTAATTTGATCTTCATCTACATACAGCATCAAATTTTCAAGGTACATCCTCACTGTATTTACCTCTTCTTTTATGCTACCTACAGGTGAATCTATAGTATATATGGAATAGAGAAATTTCATTTAAACATTTCCACAGCTTCTAGAATTTTATGTGCCTTTTGAATCTATAGTATATATGGAATAAAGAAATTTAAGTATGTTTCTTTTCTTTAAAATTATGTGAATGAAGGCCCTGTAAAAAGAAAATCGCAAGTCCAGTGTATCTAAAATCATTTAAATTTAAAATGAGCGTTTTAGCTTAGTTTTATCAGAGCGTAAACTTAGTTAATACCAAGCTTAAACTCAGTTAAAATTGAGTAGGTTAACTCAATTTAACAATGATTTTTAACTCAGTTTAACAATGGTTTTTAACTTAGTTTAACAGAGGTTTTTAACAATGTAGAACCGAGTTTGAACCCTGTTTTAAAACTGAGTTTGAACCCAGTTAGAGTTTGAACCCATTTTTAAAACTAAGTTTTTTTAAACTCGGTTTTAACAAAGTTCGTACCCAGTTTTTAAAGTGAGTTCGAAAAGGGTCTTCAAGCTTGTTAAGTTGGCTGAAAGGAAAAGACAAGTAAAGCTTTGCTAATACTTTATTTTTCTTGATATAATTACAAGTTTATCTCCACACAATCCAACCCTTTATGATTTCGATTTTCTTTATTTTTTACATTTAAGATGGACGAGTTCAATGACTTTAACAACAATATCAGTGTATTTCTTCTCAGCATCTGAGCTGGTGGGTTTGGTATTAATCTTACCGCCGCTGATGCATGCAATTTCTGTGACAGTGAATGGGTGATCAATCTAATCAACCGAAGTCAGCCGCACTTCTTGCCCTTTTTAATATATCATGATTTTTGTATATAGAATCCTCAAATGGATCTGCAAGCAATGGATAGATGTCACAGCATAAGGCAAACTCGCCTAATGCATGTGTACAAGCTCACAACTTCTCACAATGTTGAGGTATTCAGTATCTACCATTTCTTCTAAGCAAACTTCATAAGAATTTATGGTTAATAATTCATTCTTTTTTGTACTAGGGACGAATCATCAAGAAAGCACTTGGAAAGCTGAAATTAGAACATGTGGTTATCACCGAAGGGCAGTTTCTGCAAGATAGGTTGAAGAATTCTTTGACAACAGCCTACTGCTTCTTCATAGGCAACAGAACTACTTCTTTTCAACGTGCTGCTGCTTTGTAGCAGCAACCATTTTTCACTTAGTATGGAATTAAACCAACATTAATCTATTCTAGAATTGGTTGCATGCTTATATTTTATAGTAATTACGGACACACAGATGTATACTCACACACATATTGATACTAATTGGATAATAAACTAATGATAATTTTTAATTAATGTTCATTTAACATTCAGATTTGAACTAAAATTTATTTATTTATTCAGCAGGAACTATACATTTATTATTGCACAATCTTGCTTAAATCAACTGAATTTAATTAGTAGGGTTACTTTCCCACCGTTTTGTAACTTTTCATCATTCATTTAAACTGAAATCAGTTCTATATTAACACTGTTGTAAAATTTTAAAGTATTCATTATTAGGGATTAGTTGTAATTCTCGGTGTTTGGTTATCAAATTTGTGCAGGCTTTGTAGAAGTAAATTTGAGCAACTTTTGTGATTCAGGTCACTATAATAACCTAACTTCTTCTTGATTTAGGAAGATGGTGTCTTGCTCTCAAAAGGATTGGTGATATTAGGATTGAATTGATAAGTGAGCATTTACAAATCCTTATTTCTTTCACATTTGGCCTAATTTTGCTTACATATGATAATATTTTGTGTTATAAAATTGTCTAGCGATTTCTGCACTCATAAAATTGCAACTGATAAATTTTATGGCAACAATTCATGCCACTGGCATAGGTTGACTGTACTTATGGAGAAGGAATCAATATTATGCCTTGGTTTAATTTATGTCGGCTTGATGATTTTTGAGTATTTATTTGCTTTATAATTATCGATAACTTTTTTATACACTTTTTAGGAGACATGTATAATTGCTTGATTGTTGTAACAGATGAATTCACAATGTAATTTTCTTCACCGCTAGAATAGTGAAAAAGATGCGGTGTGTAACGATCGCGATTTTTCGTTGCCGAAAAACCGAAATGTTAGGGTTTAAGAAAAAGAAAAGAAGTAGAAGAAGAGATAAGAAGAAAGAAAATAGAACAGGACAGAAAACAATAACAGAACAACATCAGAATCTCACAATTCGCAGCGGAACAACATATAATAGATAAATGAATAATCTTTAAACAAAGAACTATATCAGTTATTACATTACATTTCATTACATCAGAGTGTACAACAACAAACAATGCAGCGGAAAAAGAAGTACTATATACTAGTAAATACGCCATGCCATCCAACTTGCCTCCAGCAAATCCTGAATTCCAGAATATCCTGATAAACCTTAACTCTTGACTGCCCGTGTGGAAATTGGTGGGCACCCAGAGTTTAGGAAGGAAAACAATAAACTCCGAGTCAGTCATGTGACTGGTGTGAGAACTCAAAACAGTTTATTTTTCTTTAAAATCAAATAGAGGAATATTTTTAAGGTCAATTCGAAATGCTTTTAAAAATGAGACTACCATAAGACCTCCCGCCACACACACAATGCAAACGCAGACTTGGAGGAGATTTCTTCTTATGTTAGTCAAAGATGCTTACTATGCAAAATCAAATCAATTTTGATATTATTATTAGTGCATAGTTTAGAAGACATTTCGAAAGTAGAATATAAATCTTAGCCAGCATAGGTACCATTATATTATGCCTACTATAGCTACCATATTAGATGGCAGGTTCTACAACTAAAACCGTACAAGTCTCGTATTGTTTCTTTGGATTTCCAACAAATGGTCAGGCCAAGGAACTTCCCATTGCCACATAAGAACACCTCTGGAAGGACGTCCCCGAGAACCAAACCGGATCTCTGCCAACACAAGGCCGGGTTACCCCTAACTGGATAACTACTGACACGAGTATGCCATCCCCCGGTCCTTTGGGACCTTTAACCGAGCGCTCGTCATCAACATCACACAATCATAAATAAAGTGTTTCAACATGAGTAAGTATCTGGGCTCCATACCATGATACCACCCTTTTCCAGAAGGAAATGCACATACCCTAAAGGGAGCTACCCATCATAACCTTGCTGCATCTTTCCTGTTTTGACCATTCCAGGGTGTGAGGCTCGACAAAGTCTCGTCCACAAAGCCACGCTTTATACAAAAGCCTTGCTTTGGGTCAACAAATGATCATAGAAATGATCACAAAGATAAACGATCAAACGAATGATCCTATCACAAATAATCAACACAATGATCATTTCACAGCAACACTCAGCATGTCACATTACCAAATTGGGAATATATTGCTGATAACCTTCAACTATATAACCTCTGAGCTCGTACGTCTCAGAAAACGGTGTTAAGCTAAGAGAATAAATTCTCCGCCACCAATAGAAATATATTTGAAAGAAATCAGCTTTATATCTCAATTTGTAATGTCAGGCATACTATCCATACAAGTCTGTTCCGGGATCGAACAGAACCGAAGGCACTTACAACGAAGTCCTTGCGATCCGGATAATCTCTAATCACGTCCGGATTTCCCATCACATATGGAGATCTCTATACCGGGGATCAGCCAATGTAGAGACAATCAACAAGAAACCCTTTCGTTTTCGAAAATATCCGGTCTTCAACACCGGTCTTTAAATGCAATTCATAACGACGTATCACATATTCGGAATGGGTTATACGACCCCAAGGTCCTTTTCCGGTTAACCCGAATAGTGAGCGCTTATTTTAGAAAAAATAAGTGTGGCATTCAATTTCAAGCAAATCACAACAAATACCTATTTAAAGGTAAATATTGATAGTCAGTTATTGAACTATCAATGGATATGCACAACATCACCAGATTCCAAATAATTTTCCAAATTATTTATTTTCCAAAAAATATATTTACAAGATATATATATAATTTCCATACTTTAAAAATAAATCGATATTTATTTTTAAACCCATTTTTCCAATTCCATTTATAAATTCTATAGTGAATTTACATCCCAAAATATTTATGAATATACGATTTCCATTCGATTTCTAATATTCATTTTCAATTTATCTTCAAAAAGATAAATTCAAAATATTCATTTAATATTGGAAAACATTTCCCTACTTATTTATTTATAAGTAATTCACAAGTCTTTTTATTTTCTACACTTAGAAAATATTCAATATACTCTAATCGAAATTAAGTATATATATCATTCTTTAAGGAAATCATTCTCTTAAACATATTTATTTGGGCCAAAACGAATGTTGCGTAAAACATCGTTACGACAACCCAAAATCACTAGTATAGGGATTCGAAATTAAAATAGATATATAAATCCCAATACTATACAAAACATTTCCTTTCGAAAATCATTTACTATAACAACAGTGTTATAATCTACCATTTCCTTCTATTTTTCGAAAATGTCTATTTCAACAATGAATGTTGAAATCTATGGTTTCGATAGTTAATACATTTTAAAACATCGTTAGATCGTTTTAATTCTATTTAAAACATCACATCCAAAACATTTCTTTAACATATTATTCACTATTCAAAAACGTGAATATACTTGTTAACAAATTTCATCATTTCTATTCATTTTGTTTTACAGGATTATTCACTTTCTAAAACGTGAATATAACTCCATTAATAAATTACAACAATTTACTTATCAAAATAAGTCGTTGCGGATTTATAAAATAATGTTTATAAATTCCATTTCTATTTATTTTATAACTATTTCCTCTTTTAATTTCCTTTATTAACCTATTCGATTTTTAACTCAATTATATACCGAAAGTCCATATTATAAGTTAAATGCTTATAATTTATTTGTTTACAAAATCGTTCCTTTAAACTTCATAATTATAAATCTTATAACTTATAAGATTCATTTATTTATCCAAATCTATTCCCTAAATAACTTTATAAATTTTATTTATAAAATTCCATTTATAACTTCACCCTTATAATCCTATAGATTTCATTCATTTATGAAATTCATTCACAATTCATTCTAATACTTATAAAAGCTCGTTTTACAATGCAAAATATTCTAATTTATAAATATCCATTTATAAATCTTTTATATGGATCAATTTATATTATTCTTTTTAAAACGTCTTTAAACTCCTTTATAATTTCGTCATTCTCTTAGATTTACGAAATAATCAAATTTCATAAATCCAATATTTAAACTTTTTATAATAAATTCAGAAATCCCAGTTTAAATTATTTTATAAAATCATTAATCCCATATTTTCAAAAATCAACTTTTAACTGTATTTCTCAAAAATCATAATTTTTATAATATTAAAATTATAGCGTTTATTTATTTAAGATGAATTAATTCCAAAAATATTTTATAAACGTATACTTTCAAAAATCACTTTAGAAATCCCTTAAAAATCAAAATCGTTATTTTTAAACTTCAAAATTGGATTCGATGATGCAACACATCAAATAGTCAATCACGACTTTCAAACATCATATATCGATATGATAAACAATCAAATATCACAATATCTAAAATCAAATAAATATTGGTGAGGAATCCAGTTGGATCCCTCCAACCTGTTTCCCTGCATCCACAGACATTAGCACAATACAAATCCCGTTTCAAGACGGGATATCGCGGTATATGGGATTTATAAAATAATATCCGCTTAATAGGCGGCGCAATAGGGTCTCATCCGCTATACAATGCGAGAAATCAATCAACTGCAATATATACATATGCCAATATATATATATATTGCTAATATATATATATATATATATATATATATATATATATATATATCCTACTATATCCAATATCACAACCAAACAACAATCAATAGATAACTGCAAATCCAACTTATACAAATTTTTTTTGAGTGAGAAGTTCTCACCTTTTCTTTTTATTTTGCAATCCATTTCCCATCTTGACTCAATTTTCTTGATTTATACCTTGTATAAATATTTACACAATTTATTAATATTCGAACAGATCGAATAATAAATTTTGATTTGATAATTTCGATTCATCGGTGATTTCATTTTAATAGTTAAATTAACTGATAGTTTTATTTAAACCAATATTTCTCCTTTAATAAATTTATTTTAACTAATTATTTTACTTCAAATTAATATCTTTAAATCAATTTCTTTTAATAAATTTGTTCAACTAAAAATTTAAATTTTGAAACTAAATTCCCTTCAAATAAATTAATTTAACTAGAATTTCATATTGAACTAAATTTCTTTTAATAAATTTTCTTAACTAACTATTTATTTAAATTAATTTTCCTTTGATAAAATATCCTTTAGTTACTAAAATAAACAGATAAATTTTTGTTAAGCTAACTAATCCTCTTATAATTTCCTTTAAAAATTCAAAAATGTGATTTTTAACAAATTCCTTTAAAAATTTCTTTTCAATCTTACATGCATCTTTATATTTTTCTTTCATATACATTAATTTCGAATCTGCATATATATCTTAAAATTTGCATCAATTCTTTACTGTAAAAATTAAATTGAAATTAAATTTGAAAAGGAATAAAAATTGAATTCACCTTACTGTTAATCCCAATTTCCGCAGAAACGCGACCCACTGCAGCCATCTCGAGCTGTGCCATCATCACGTCGTCGCTGCTTGATAGCCCTAGCCGCCAGTTGCCCTCGAATCGCGCGCCACCAGAATCACGAAGACCCCCAAATTAGTGACGACGCCGCTCCCAGCATCTCGCGCGCCACCATACGCGAGTCACCTCTTGTCCAAACCCTAGCGCCGCCTTCATACCCCCCCCTACGCGCACGCGGTTCCACTCGTCGTGATGCGAATTGCTTCCAGGTCGAGAACCCTAGCTTGCGACATCAAGCTCGCTCCACGCGGTGACGGTTTGATTTTGAGATTGAAGAAGGAAATGGGAGAGGAGGGAGAACGACTTCGGCCATTATAAAAAAAATTCGTTTTCTTTGATTTTGAAAAACTGGAGAGGGAGAGGGATATTTAAAACGTGAAGGAGGAAGGCTTGCATGATTTCTTCAGTGATTTCTTGCGTGTTACTCGACTGAAACAAAGGGGCGTGTTATTAAAGAAGAACGTGGTGTGTTGTTGACCAATTTAAATTTAAATTGAATCTCGATAAAAATTCAATGCGTTTACACACCATGTGCTCACATATCAACTCCGAAAATATGAAATTTGAAATCCGAGAATAATTCAATATTACGGACCCAATGGAACTGGTTTCGTCGAATTCCGAGATTGTGCCTCGGAAGGCTATGTTTAAATATCGATTCAAACGATATAATTTGAAAACTGAACAATTCACGTTCAAATTCAATCCTGAAGCTTCTATTATCTTCAATATTATCAATATGGATTTTACAAGCCTTTGAAATATTTTTAATTCGCTTAAAATTGAAGATTTAAAAAAAAATTATTCAACTTTCAATAGATTAAATTCTAAAATTTAATCGCCAAATTCATTCTGATAATTTGAAATTCAAGCCAAACCATGATTCAAATATTTAAAATTAATTAAATATTTCAATTTAAATTATTCAAAATTCTGGGTCGTTACAATCTTCCCCCCTTAAAAGAATTTCGTCCCGAAATTACAAGTTAAGAAGAATGCCCCTATCCCGTCTATTATTTTTTCACAATCCAAATAGTTTCATCAACTTTCTAAAACAAATCTTTTTACTAGAGATTCATTATCATTTCAACTAGCTTTCCAACTTCAATTATAAGTTTCAAACAACATAGTTCTCCTAACGATTCAAATTTAAATTCAAATTCAAATTTTAACATTCGAAATTTTCTCGAAATTTTTTCTAACACCCTAAATTTTCGAAAATTTCGCCAGCATCTCCTTTGCGCGGCTAGCTCGGTACGACTACAACAAAATGGCACCACGGCCCCTCAGAATCAAAAAGAAAAGAGAAAGCCAAGTGGCTGGAGAAGAAAATCATCAAATTTCATACTGAAATTGAAATACGTACCTTTTTGTCGAGCAATTCAATTTTATCTTCGAAATCAAAATCCCAATTCCATTTCTTTTAATACACCTGTATATCCTGCTAGTCATAATATCCAATTCCAACATTTAAACCATTTTGCCAATTCTATTACAAAATTTCCAATATATGTTTCTTATACATTTTTACTTCACTATTGAAGTTACATATCCACTTTCATTCAATTTTACATTTCAATCTCATTTGAATTCAATTCACAATTTAAATTCCATTCGAATTCAATTCTCAATTCTAAATATTGAATTCTAACGATTAACTTTCATTTCCTAATTCATATTACTACTTTAAATTAGTTTCATTCACTGATTCATTTCAATTAGCAAATTTCAAAATTGATTTGTCGTTAACTAAAATTTTCCAACAATTTTCAAAAAAAAATTCTAACTCCCAAAATTCACGGAAAATTTTGGCAGAGTCTCCCTTGTTTGTGTCAAACGACAATTATTTCTATGCAAATTTAACGATATTCACTTAATAGAATATCCATTTTAGTTTATAACTAATTTTAAATTGATACCAATTCATTTTATTTCTTTTACTTACTTGAATTTATATACAAATTCAAATTTATCTTCAATTTTAGCTCACGACTAAACTTTAATTTTAACCGATTCAAATTCCAATTCATTAGTCCAAGAATTAATAATTTATCAAGTTAGTTTACTTGAATTCAATCCATTTTATTTCCTATTTAATTCCATATAATAATGATAGTAATTTAATATTATTACTTCCTAACAATCATGCAACCATATACTATAATAATTCATAGAAAATCATTTCTTTTCTATATAAAAAAAATAGTTTTGGGAAAAATTATCTTATTTACCCGATTCAAAAACAATTTTATATTCACTAACAAATACGCGCTCATATCTATTATTACACTCAAACTCATTCTAGAGTACTGCTGACTCTATCTCTAATGAGTAACACCCAACAGAACCATGGTTGTCACTTAACCATATGCTCTGATACCAAATGTAACGATCGTGATTTTTTGTTGCCGAAAAACCGAAATGTTAGGGTTTAAGAAAAAGAAAAGAAGTAGAAGAAGAGATAAGAAGAAAGAAAATAGAACAGGACAGAAAACAATAACAGAACAACATCAGAATCTCACAATTCGCAGCGGAACAACATATAATAGATAAATGAATAATCTTTAAACAAAGAACTATATCAGTTATTACATTACATTTCATTACATCAGAGTGTACAACAACAAACAATGCAGCGGAAAAAGAAGTACTATATACTAGTAAATACGCCATGCCATCCAACTTGCCTCCAGCAACTCCTGAATTCCAGAATATCCTGATAAACCTTAACTCTTGACTGCCCGTGTGGAAATTGGTGGGCACCCAGAGTTTAGGAAGGAAAACAATAAACTCCGAGTCAGTCATGTGACTGGTGTGAGAACTCAAAACAGTTTATTTTTCTTTAAAATCAAATAGAGGAATATTTTTAAGGTCAATTCGAAATGCTTTTAAAAATGAGACTACCATAAGACCTCCCACCACACACACAATGTAAACGCAGACTTGGAGGAGATTTCTTCTTATGTTAGTCAAAGATGCTTACTACGCAAAATCAAATCAATTTTGATATTATTATTAGTGCATAGTGTGGAAGACATTTCGAAAGTAGAATATAAATCTTAGCTAGCATAGGTACCATTATATTATGCCTACTATAGCTACCATATTAGATGGCAGGTTCTACAACTAAAACCGTACAAGTCTCGTATTGTTTCTTTGGATTTCCAACAAATGGTCAGGCGAAGGAACTTCCCATTGCCACATGAGAACGCCTCTGGAAGGAAGTCCCCAAGAACCAAACCGGATCTCTGCCAACACAAGGCCGGGTTACCCCTAACTGGGTAACTACTGACACGAGTATGCCATCCCCCGGTCCTTTGGGACCTTTAACCGAGCGCTCGTCATCAACATCACACAATCATAAATAAAGTGTTTCAACATGAGTAAGTATCTGGGCTCCATACCATGATACCACCCTTTTCCAGAAGGAAATGCACATACCCTAAAGGGAGCTACCCCTCATAACCTTGCTGCATCTTTCCTGTTTTGACCATTCCAGGGTGTGAGGCTCGACGAAGTCTCGTCCACAAAGCCACGCTTTATACAAAAGCCATGCTTTGGGTCAACAAATGACCATAGAAATGATCACAAAGATAAACGATCAAACAAATGATCCTATCACAAATAATCAACACAATGATTATTTTACAGCAACACTCAGCATGTCACATTACCAAATTGGGAATATATTGCTGATAACCTTCAACTATATAACCTCTGAGCTCGTACGTCTCAGAGAAGGGTGTTAAGCTAAGAGAATAAATTCTCTACCACCAACAGAACTATATTTGAAAGAAATCAGCTTTATATCTCAATTTGTAATGTCAGGCATACTATCCATACAAGTCTGTTCCGGGATCGAACAGAACCGAAGGCACTTACAACGAAGTCCTTGCAATCCGGATAATCTCTAATCACGTCCGGATTTCCCATCACATATGGAGATCTCTATACCGGGGATCAGCCAGTGCAGAGACAATCAACAAGAAACCCTTTCGTTTTCGAAAATATCTGGTCTTCAACACCGGTCTTCAAATGCAATTCATAACGACGTATCACATATTCGGAATGGGTTATACGACCCCAAGGTCCTTTCCCGGTTAACCCGAATAGTGAGCGCTTATTTTAGAAAAAATAAGTGTAGCATTCAATTTCAAGCAAATCACAACAAATACCTATTTAAAGGTAAATATTGATAGTCGGTTATTGAACTATCAATGGATATGCACAACATCACCAGATTCCAAATAATTTTCCAAATTGTTTATTTTCCAAAAAATATCTTTACAAGATATATATATAATTTCCATACTTTAAAAATAAATCGATATTCATTTTTAAACCCATTTTCCCAATTCCATTTATAAATTCCATAGTGAATTTACATCCCAAAATATTTATGAATATACGATTTCCATTCGATTTCTAATATTCATTTTCAATTTATCTTCAAAAAGATAAATTCAAAATATTCATTTAATATTGGAAAACATTTCCCTAATTATTTATTTATAAGTAATTCACAAGTCTTTTTATTTTCTACACTTAGAAAATATTCAATATACTCTAATCGAAATTAAGTATATATATCATTCTTTAAGGAAATCATTCTCTTAAACATATTTATTTGGGCCAAAACGAATGTTGCGTAAAACATCGTTACGACAACCCAAAATCACTAGTATAGGGATTTGAAATTAAAATAGATATATAAATCCCAATACTATACAAAAAATTTCCTTTCGGAAATCATTTACTATAAAAACAGTGTTATAATCTACCATTTCTTTCTATTTTACGAAAACGTCTATTTCTACAATGAATGTTGAAATCTATGGTTTCGATAGTTAATACATTTTAAAACATCCTTAGATCGTTTTAATTCTATTTAAAACATCACATCCAAAACATTTCTTTAACATATTATTCACTATCCAAAACGTGAATATACTTGTTAACAAATTTCATCATTTCTATTCATTTTGTTTTACCGGATTATTCACTGTCTAAAACGTGAATATAACTCCGTTAAAAAATTACAACAATTTATTTATCAAAATAAGTCGTTGCGGATTTATAAAATAATGTTTATAAATTCCATTTCTATTTATTTTATAACTATTTCCTCTTATAATTTCCTTTATTAACCTATTCGATTTATAACTCAATTATATACCGAAAGTCCATATTATAAGTTAAATGCTTATAATTTATTTGTTTACAAAATCGTTCCTTTAAACTTCATAATTATAAATCTTATAACTTATAAGATTCATTTATTTATCCAAATCTATTCCCTAAATAACTTTATAAATTTTATTTATAAAATTCCATTTATAACTTCACCCTTATAATCCTATAGATTTCATTCATTTATGAAATTCATTCACAATTCATTCTAATACTTATAAAAGCTCTTTTTACAATTCAAAATATTCTAATTTACAAATATCCATTTATAAATCTTCTATATGGATCAATTTATATTTATTCTTTTTAAAACGTCTTTAAACTCCTTTATAATTTTGTCATTCTCTTAGATTTACGAAATAATCAAATTTCATAAATCCAATATTTAGACTTTTTATAATAAATTCAGAAATCCCAGTTTAAACTATTTTATAAAATCATTAATCCTATATTTTCAAAAATCAACTTTTAACTGTATTTCTCAAAAATCATAATTTTTGTAATATTAAAATTATAACGTTTATTTATTTAAGATGAATTAATTCCAAAAATATTTTATAAACGTATACTTTCAAAAATCACTTTAGAAATCCCTTAAAAATCAAAATCGTTATTTTTAAACTTTAAAATTGGATTCGATGATGCAACACATCAAATAGTCAATCACGACTTTCAAACATCATATATCGATATGATAAACAATCAAATATCACAATATCTTAAATCAAATAAATATTGGTGAGGAATCCAATTGGATCCCTCCAACCTGTTTCCCTGCATCCACAGACATTAGCACAATACCAATCCCGTTTCAAGACGGGATATCGCGGTATATGGGATTTATAAAATAATATCCGCTTAATAGGCGGCGCAATAGGGTCTCATCCGCTATACAATGCGGGAAATCAATCAACTGCAATATATACATATGCCAATATATATATTGCTAATATATATAGATATATCCTACTATATCTAATATCACAACCAAACAACAATCAATAAATAATTGCAAATCCAACTTATAGAAAAAAAAATTTGAGTGAGAAGTTCTCACCTTTGCTTTTTATTTTGCAATCCATTTCCCATCTTGACTCGATTTTCTTGAATTATACCTTGTATAAATATTTACACAATTTATTAATATTCGAACAGATCGAATAATAAATTTTGATTTGATAATTTCAATTCATTGGTGATTTCATTTTAATAGTTAAATTAACTAATAGTTTTATTTAAACCAATATTTCTCCTTTAATAAATTTATTTTAACTAATTATTTTACTTTAAATTAATATCTTTAAATCAATTTCTTTTAATAAATTTGTTCAACTAAAAATTTAAATTTTGAAACTAAATTCCCTTCAAATAAATTAATTTAACTAGAATTTCAAATTGAACTAAATTTCTTTTAATAAATTTTCTTAACTAACTATTTATTTAAATTAATTTTCCTTTGATAAAATATCCTTTAGTTACTAAAATAAACAGATAAATTTTTGTTAAGCTAACTAATCCTCTTATAATTTCCTTTAAAAATTCAAAAATGTGATTTTTAACAAATTCCTTTAAAAATTTCTTTTCAATCTTACATGCATCTTTATATTTTTCTTTCATATACATTAATTTCGAATCTGCATATATATCTTAAAATTTGCATCAATTCTTTACTGTAAAAATTAAATTGAAATTAAATTTGAAAAGGAATAAAAATTGAATTCACCTTACTATTAATCCCAATTTCCACAGAAACGCGACCCACTGCAGCCATCTCGAGCCGCGCCATCATCACGTCGCCGTAGCTTGATAGCCCTAGCCGCCGCTTGATAGCCCTAGCCGCCAGTCGCCCTCGAATCGCGTGCCACCAGAATCACGAAGACCCCCAAATTAGTGACGACGCCGCTCCCAGCATCTCGCGCGCCACCGTACGCGAGTCGCCTCTTGCCCAAACCCTAGCGCCGCCTTCATACCACCCCTACGCGCGCGCGGTTCCACTCGTCGTGATGCAAATTGCTTCCAGGTCGAGAACCCTAGCTTGCGACATCAAGCTCGCTCCACGCGGTGACGGTTTGATTTTGAGATTGAAGAAGGAAATGGGAGAGGAGGGAGAACGGCTTCGGCCATTATAAAAAAAAAATCGTTTTCTTTGATTTTGAAAAACTGGAGAGGGAGAGGGATATTTAAAACGTGAAGGAGGAAGGCTTGCACGATTTCTTCGGTGATTTCTTGCGTGATACTCCGCTGAAACAAAGGGGCGTGTTATTAAAGAAGAACGTGGTGTGTTGTTGACTAATTTAAATTTAAATTTAAATTGAATCTCGATAAAAATTCAATGCGTTTACACACCGTGTGCTCACATATCAACTCCGAAAAATACGAAATTTGAAATCCGAGAATAATTCAATATTACGGACCCAATGGAACTGGTTTCGTCGAATTCTGAGATTGTGCCTCGGAAGGCTATTTTTAAATATCGATTCAAACGATATAATTTCAAAACTAAACAATTCACTTTCAAATTCAATCCTAAAGCTTCTATTATCTTCATTATTATTAATATGGATTTTACAAGCCTTTGAAATATTTTTAATTGGCTTAAAATTGAAGATTCAAAAAAAAAATTATTCAACTTTCAATAGATTAAATTCTAAAATTTAATCGCCAAATTCATTCTGATAATTTGAAATTCAAGTCAAACCATGATTCAAATATTTAAAATTAATTAAATATTTCAATTTAAATTGTTCAAAATTCTGGGTCGTTACACGGTGTACGTATTCGATGTCATAAAAGTTCTTAATATAAAAGGGAGAAGTGCGAACCCCCATGCATTCATTTTCATTTTAGTCTAGATTCTTTATTAGGTCTGCAAATGTGTAATGATATGTAGCAATAATTTTAGTCATAAAGTCCATTTGTTTTCATGGTTTTAATCCTCTACATTGACTTTAAAGTTAAAAAACAAGTTATCTTTTATAAACTTGAAATTGTTATTTTTTATAACTAGATTGAGTCTTCTTCCCATAAATTGTGTAAACACAAAAAATAATGCTCCGGCACATATAATTTAAACAAGCTTGGATATGAATGAAAGGAACCCATGTTTCTAGGTAGTGAGTTTCCCTTCTGTATATAACACAAATACGCCATAAAGGCTTATATTGATTTGTATAAATAATTTAAAAGTAGCTGCCGTTATATGTTACCATAAAGGCTTATATTGATTTGTCACTATCTTCTATGCCAAATAATTGTTTACAAATAAAAACATGTACAAAGCTAATACATTTCAATTTTAGTTCTTTATATGTCGATAATTCCTTAAAGAGTATGTATTTTCTTTAAAAAGTTTGATATAGCCAACCCATGCAATGGAGCAGCCAGGTCGACTGATATATGTATGCTAACCATTAGGCGTTGGGACTAGCTTGAAATTGCAGTATTTTGTGTGCTATATGGATATGGGCAACCTGATGTTAAAAAATAGCCTAGGATCCTATTTACTTTTTTAAGAAGGAAGTATGCGCTGCCAATTTTCTAAAAGGAATGCTGAAGTAGTACCAATACATCAAACTGAACCGAACCAAGGAGAATGCTGGTGTTTTGTTGAAACATCGGCCGAAGCGCTGCAAAATAAATTTTGAGTGCTGAAATATTGACATGAGTCAGATTCAGGCTACAACAGTGTAAATGGGCTTCAAGAATATTGGATAGAATGCTGGATGAGATAGGGAACAGGCAACGAGAAAGTCCAATGATGGGAGTGAGGGATAGAGAAATCGCTGAGATCAAATCCTTTATTGGATGAAATGTTGTACGAAAGGAAAACAGATGCAACACCATGCCAACAGATTAAGCAACAGACTACCGCAATAAAAAATGACAAGGTTTAGTAATGAAAATTGCAGCTGCAAGGGATATCTCTGTAGTGATGCTACAAGTGAGCGGCATGGTGTCTGTCAAAACAATGATAAACAAACATGCATTGATATAAGTTTCTCGAATTGTGTTGTATCAAGGGAGCAAGAGTCGAGACGTGATCTTCGGTTTGGGTGTTTTCCACTTGCATTGCATGGCTCTTAGAGTGAATCATGAACTGGCACCTAAAAGAATTTCATGCATGGTCTAGAATAATTGCTGAAGCTAAAAAAGAGTAGTCACTAGCTACACCATAGCTACACCAAGAGAGGCTAGAGGAAAGAAACGAGATGCACATGATGCGTAAAGGACTAGCATGGGGCTCCTGCATGGAGTAGAAATTGTTGCTAATTTTGATGGAGATACATTATGGTGATTCCTATTTTCAATTAGATTGTGAAATGCTTCAAACATTTGAATCTTAGTTTCAATTGTTTATGACTATTTGTAACAAAAAAGGTATAGGAAAGAGATGAGAATTGACATCCAAATTTTTTATGATTATGTATGTATTTTTAATTCTGATTGATTCATATATATTTTTATAGTGTGGTTTTATCCTTTTATTTTGCCACCTATATTTGTGCCTCTCATCAATTTTAGGTAGGTAGATGCTAAAAATACCATGGAGGCTTCATATATCTCTTACTGCGACAACATTGATCTATATTCACCTTACACTTCATACACCTCTTTTTAACAAAACCGCCGCCATTCATAGAGTGAATCTCACTTAGAAATTATAGGAATTATGACAAGAATAGTTGTATGCTATATCCATAAACAAAACAAAAATATATGCTTTGAAAACATGCTGCAGATTCATATTGTTGAATTAATGCATGATTAAATGCAGGTCCATGTGGACGTGCGTATATACTCATTACATATAACATGTCCAAAAAATAACTAGAGAAATAATACCGAATGTCCCGTGCCAGATGATATTATAATTTCTTTTGGTTTTCATTTTTCAAAAAGTATTTTTATAAACAAGAGTCAAATGTCAGAA
This sequence comes from Allium cepa, assembly GCA_030765085.1. NCBI lineage: Eukaryota > Viridiplantae > Streptophyta > Magnoliopsida > Asparagales > Amaryllidaceae > Allium > Allium cepa. Next base: position 568,567,386 of record CM060937.1, on the reverse strand, counting down.
CCATGGATAAAGTTCATATGTATAACAAAAGCCATGGTGATAGTCTTATGCATTGAATTTTCCCTATTACTAGACTAGATAGAAGAGATGAAGCCAAGTTGTGAAGTTATGATGCATGTAATATGTTTCCATATTAGCCAAAAGATCATATGGATGTATAGGTACAAGTATCATTTCCATTTTCAGCAGTATAAAAATAAACTAAAACAAAAGAAACAAATATTAAAACTTTAGTATTATTAAAAAATTTGGTTCATGGCTATTCTTCAGTTGTTTTGGTCTTCTCAAATGCTGCTTTAGGTTCAGTTTATGCAGATAATGATATTGTCAAATTTACTTTCAAGGGTATAACTATAAATGCATGCATATTGTGATTTGCAAGCCCAACTGGGCGTGCATATTCACTCGTTAGCATAAAGGTCCTTAGAACCACAATTGTAGCATTGTCCACGACTAGAGGTAGGAGTCTTTGCTATCGAAGTTGCTTGTTTCCCTTTCTTGTTGGGATTAGGCTTGAACTTAATAGGCCTCTTCTTGTTGTTGTTGAAGTTTGGTTTGGCATTCGTACCTTCAACATCACTTTTTTTATCGGCCTCTTCGAGTCGAAGAGCGATATCGACAAGCTGATCAAAAGAAACTTCCGGTTTTAGAAGTAAAGGCTTTTTGAGGTTCTTATTCAACCCATAGACAAACCTCTGATTTTTCTTTAATGAGGTATTAATATACTCGATCCCATATTTAAAAGAGATTCAAAAGATGCGACATAATCTATCACGGAAGATTCACCTTGAACAAGGTCAATAAAGCGACGAGCTAAAGTTACTTTTTCAGCTTCCGACACAAATTTTAATTCAAATCATTCTCGAAATTGCTCCCAAGTAAGATCCGCTTTAATAATTTTCAAAATTAGAAGCTCATACCAATCTAATGCTCTTTCTTAGAGCATACTAGAAGCCACTTGGACACGATATAGATCAATAAGATTCATGCGAGAAAAGATGCAATCACATGTTCTAAGCCAAGCTTGGACTTCTATGACACTTTCGGAACCAATGAATGGCTTTCCACCCAAATTGTATAATCATTGCACAAGCGTGAAAACCCCAATTTAGGGTAAGTAGGCTCTGGGATGGGTCCGACAGCTTGAGCGTTCTTTACGAGATCTAAGAGTTGTTGGGCAGACATAAATACTCCATCTTGAGGAGTAACACTGGATTGACAGGCGCTGGAATGGCCTGGTCTAACCATTTCTCTTCTTTAAGAAAGAAAGAAGAAGAAAAAGGTTATTCTCAAAATGAATATCAAATAATCATGATTGATAAAATAAGGCATCATAAATTAAAATATGATAGAGCGGGTCCTAAGACTCGGATAAATCCTAAAGCATGGTTCCTAAAAAAGACTTAGGACAATGATCTTTGCTAGATTATTCTACATTATTCCGAAGTTTGGCTCTGATACCAAGCTGTGACGCCCCATCTCTATACTCACGCTAGCCAAGGACACTATGGGGTAATGCCGTCGACTAACGCGAAGATTAAAGCTGTTGAGGATCGACCATCCGTGTAATTGCTTTGTGCAAGTACCGATATGTTAGGTAGTGTAACAAGCATTTCATTTTAAGAGGAAATCCAACGTATCAAGTACTAACTCAAAGCTACTATACAGTGGCTATGTGGACTTCGGAAACAAATATAAAATAAGCATAACACAAAAGAGTCACAGATATCCATATCACAAAGGTGGAAACAGATATGAATATAACACGTAAAAGTGTACTTCAGAGTAGTGGTCATACAAGATCCATAATATCACAAAAGAATAGATACAAGTGCTAGATAAAAGAATATGTATACATCAAGGAGTCTCTATCTCGAATGTATAATAACAAAAACTACTAAACTAGAGTAGTTAGCCAAAAGTCAAATTATAGTCCCATATAAGAAGTTAAACAGAAGCACCTGTAACATATGGGTCTGACCCGAGTATTATTTAATGAGAAAATAATAAACGGATCAGTATAGCTATAAATATCAGATAAAATAAGATAGGATACGAGATATGAAGAAAAAAAATATGATAACAATAATGCCATACTGTGATATGTATACATTTAATAACAATAAAAATCATACAATATCTCTAGAAATCTCAAACACACAAAAGAATGTCATATTCTTTATTTTATTCACTAAACCATAGATTTTGACAAACATACCAATGCCAATCGCAAAAATTGATGAAACACAAATTCTAGAAATCATCAATTAGAAATCCAAAAATCAAAAGGGGGAGGCTTGCCACAAACGGAAGTATGAAAACTCACCAAACATGCATCGCAAATGGGTCGCTAACCCATGGTTTCTAACCATGGAGCCGGTGCAACGACGTAGTACAACAACGCTACCCCCGAGAATCCTGAAACTCAAATAATTTAGAACAACGACGTAGTACAATAACGGTACAATCGATGAGCCGAACTCTATAAAAGAATATGGATCGCTAGCCCATAAAGACGAGTTGAAACTCCAAATAACCCATAGGTCATTAGCCTATAAAACGAAATGAGACGAAACACATTAAAACGAGGTACAGTCCCCTACGTGGACAAAGAGACATCGCATAACGCTATTCTAAACCATAAAACGATCAATAAGAAGTGTAGATTGCATTAAGCTAGTAAATAAATGAGTTTAGTTTCATGCCCCATAACCACTGGCTTAACTTAAATATTTATGAACAAATTGTAGATTCCCACTCAAAAATTGCCACAAGAGTTCAATCGAACAAGTCTAAGAATCAACCGACAAAGTAAACGCAAGCGTTTCATACAACTTGTTTTGTTAAGCCGTTTGATTAGGTTTCTCATACAAATGAGGTAAAATTTTGTATATACTAATAGGTTGGAAAACGGTTTTATAAACGAGTTCGTATTAAAATTAGAGTTGAAATCATCTTTGTGAAAGAGTTTGGACATTTACTAATAGTATAGAAACCTTTGTATTTTAAAGTGACAAACCATAGAAATGATTGTTGAAACAACCAATCACCAAAAATTCACATTCGAAGACGTGAACCAAATCCATGGAAATCGATACCAAATCCATCAAAATGGATATTCCCAAAAATCCCAAAAAGGAGTTATCAAAGTCAATAAAAATGATAACAACTAATCGGATTCACGAGAATCGATTTAAAATTGAAAATCCACACCAAAAGGTTAAATTGGCTGAAAAAAGCAGGTTCAGTCGACTGAACCCTATAGTCAGTCGATTTATTCTATGCTTGGAAACTTTCGATTTTCAGGTTCAGTCGATTGAACCAGGGTGGTCAGTCGAATGATTCTAAACCCAGAAACTTTCGGTTTTTAGGTTCAGTCGACTGAACCAGGGTGGTCAGTCGACTGATAGTGGGACAGGAACTTTCTGTTCCCAGGTTCAGTCGAATGACCTTATAGTTCAGTCGACTAAACTGTCGTCTGCAGTATTTTCAGCCTATCCCCAAATAAGGGCAAAAATCATACGGGAGGCAATCGAAGGAGCAATAGAGACCAGGGATTTATGCCAAGCATCTATCCATCCTTATTGGCTCTTTGATGCGCCACCAAAAAAATGTTCAAACATCCAAAATATGATTTTTAAAGGTTTTGACTTCAAAACACCAAAATTTGGAAAATTCACCAAATCAATTCAAATCAAAAGAAAATGAACATGAATAGATGTTAGGAATTCATACCTAATCACAAAGAAAGTTACAGACATAGATGTGAGTTCAAAAACTCACATTTTAAACCTAAAAACAATGAAGGAGAAGCTTTTTAAACAAGGCAAGATCAATTCCTCTTCACTACACCTTTAGAGTCTTCAATCTATTATCAAAGATGAAGTTTTTCCTAAGTTAGGTTGTAGGAATTTTTGAAATTTGAAGAGGGATTGAGATGGAGAAGATGAAGAGGATGCTTACCTAAGCTTCTCTTGGATTTTAGAGCAAGAACTTGATTTCCTAAGAAAACTAAGGCTTAGGAATTTTAATTTCTCTTCCTTCCCCCATTTTTACCATAGTTTAAGAGTGTTAGGAAATGAGAAGTGAAATAAATGAAGAGGATTGGAGTTGGGTCATTTGTTAGGTTAGTGGGCTGAAACCCAAACCCAAACCCAAAGCCCTAAATGAAAATATCAAAAATCTAGATAACACCAAACATATCGATGTTTGTATTTAAAAAGGTCGCAAACGTCGTTTTGAACTCAATGGAAGTGGTCTCGAATCCTAATTCGACTGTTTGCAAAAAATGACTTTTTGGACATAAATCCGACTAACGATGCTATATTTAAATAAAGTATTTAACATACAATCGTAAAATATGTGGGTTATTATACTGACTGTCCAAAAAATTTGAATGTAAGCATCCGAAATACATTCTGACAAGCGTCCTTACCAATCGTCAATATCCCTTCTTGGTCCATGAATCGCTATCGTTTACATTCTGATTTATTCATTTTAGTCGTAACACCACGGTGATGTTTTGGCTTCCTACCTTAACTCCCCTTTAGAGTTTATGAATCTTTTAAGATTAAACGTTATCATGATACCCTGCCATATACCGTAGGACTTTATACTAATAATCAAGGCACCCTACAAATTTATTCAATTTGGTTATGATTCATTTCTAACGTAAATATTACAATCAATCATAAAACTTCACTATAATTAATATATTCACCACGTTAAACTATATTCGTTTCAATATTACTGTCAAAATGATAGCCTAGTGTCTTTCACTTTATCCAGTTCATGTAAATCATCAATTAGAATCATCAAATTAGTTTTTAATTCATATTTCAATTCCTAAATAAATCTATAAAGAAAATTTAACACATATATAACAACATAACCATTTTATAGATAATCTCACTCACCTAATTCATTGCTTTGATAAATTTTCTTATAGAACTTCCAAATTCCTTCTTTTAATTTAAATTGATTTAGCACCTGTCTTCTTCTATTTGATTTGCTAAGGTTTGGATTTGATTCCCTTCTCTTTTCTATTTGTTTTGCAATCTTATTTAGTGGTTTTGTTTTAGAATTGAAGAAAGAGAAAAAGAATAAGTTATGAATTTAAGTTGAGCGTTGGTTGTAGAATGAGGACGAATGAAGAATGGGGTGAATTAGGGTCACAAACTTCTTTTATACATGCACAAATCCAGAAATTCTCCCTCGGCCCACTTGGGACAACTTATTTCGCCTCAAAACGCATGATACGATAAAAAATCCTTATCTACTTTATTTGGTGTCCATCTCTGATATTTTTATATTAATTTAGGTTAGAAAAATCCACTTGATGCAATGGACAATCCAGATTTATCAAATTCCTTCATTTGTAAAAATTTAGTTTTTTCAGTTTTTATGTAAAATTACAAAAATACCTCTTTAATTAATTATTTGCGTTTATTAAAGATCTAGGATGTTATGGTTATTATCGAAAAAGTCGACCTCTTCCATTCACATGGTGTGATTAGCTCTTTGAAAGAAGTCATACAAAGATGAAGTGGGCTATTTTTGTAATTCCTTCCACATTAGACGGTGCCTCTCCCCAAAACATAGAGCGACCCCAAACTGTTCTTGTCTACTTCTCTTGCACGTGCCGACCTTTTATTGAAGTGATTGGCACAGGAGCAGAGTGACTCATTCAACCATGCCTTATGTTGCATAACTCGCTTAGCATCATAATTGTGGCTCATGGGTGAAGAAGCGAGTCTTGAAATCCATACATAGCTGGGGCCAGTAATGAATACTGCCCGCTTGAAGATGTAAAAACCAACGTGAGGCTGGACTTGTCAAAGTGGATGGAAATAGAAGACACTTTAGATTATCGATGAGCCGACCGACTTAGGTGATGGAATTGAAAGCCCTGATTGGTCAGATGGGTTAGTACGTCCATCGTGTTTTTTGAAGAAAGGTAGGACATGCCTCCAGTGAATGTATGCGTTGAAAATATCTTTGGTGAAGGGTTCTCCGTTCTCATCATCCCTCATCGTTGGTGTTCTAGGTCTTGATCCTCTTCTATCTTAGAGATGCCATTTCTTCTCGAAGGCCCCCTCTACATGATGCAAGCAACGTTGACCTCTTACTGTGGAAGGACTCCTTCTATGTCTCGTACGTGAAGGAGATCGATGGTGCTTATATGACGATGGGGAATAGTAACGTGAACATGGGTAAGTTACATGTTCATATTGATAAAGAGCGACCTAGAATGTTGATCCTTCCTTTCATGGGATTTGGGCCTACTGACCTCCCTTTAGGGTTGAGAGTGGACTGAGAGCTCTCTATGCTCATTGTTTTTGCCTTTTCCGTCGCCGCTTAGACGGTCGAAGCATAATCATGCCCTTATATTTGTTGTCTAAGGCGGTTAAATGTAGAGTGTCTTTCTAAGGAGTGAGAGCGGCAGGCTGGCTGAACTCCTTGGTGTAATGCTTGTTCAAGTATAGGAATATCATAAGCAAAGTGTTACTCATGCACGATATGTTGATCTCTGTTATGGGCGGGAGTGACCCCAACATGGGTTTCCAACACAGCCCTCTTATGGGCATCATGCATTATGTTAAATGCGCTGGGGACAATAGGCCAGATGGGAGTTCCGTCCATCGTTGTTGGGAGCACCGGACTGTAGTTGACAGTGTCTTGATCGTCCACTCTGGCCCTAAGTTCATTCAAATCGCGGGCAATCTACCCAATGCTAGTTAGGCCATTGATCAAGCCAAACCACACGTCATTGCCTAAGCCCGAAATGGGGCTTATGGCATGACATTAACGCCGCTTGTGTCATGATCCGTTGAGTTATTGGCCTCATTGTCACCATTATTATGCAGTGTGTTTTTTGAGTATAGTAGTTTGAAGAGAAGAAAAGTGATGAATGTCGAGGGCATTTAGGGGAAACCCTCCTTCGAGCGTCCAAATATTGACTAAAAATTTAGTCAACCAAGGAACTGCGATTGTGAATTCATTTTAGTAAATGTTACTTACTAATACCGTATTTAAAATGGAAAAAGAGAGAGAAAATGAAAAATAAGTAAAGAAAGACACAAGGTTTAGAGTGATTTGATCAAAAATGATCTATGTCCACTATGTTGGTAATTTCTACTGTTTTAGTGTTTTCATTACAATTGTTTGTTTACAAGAGATAATAATATATGCAATAAAATGAAAGTTTCGTCTTTTTACAAGTGCATTCAATATTGTATTTATAATAGCCAAAAAACTGGTTCGGACAGTTCAATATGTACTTCAATTTCTATGGATCCTTACGGTCGTCAATGACACCGAATGGTTCAAATGTAGGGAAACTAGGATGTCAGCTAGGCCGAATGGTCTAGATGATGGCCAATTGACGAATCATAGCAAATCATGTCGTTATCAAATAGGACGACATGAGAATAAGGAGTTGTTGAACAGTGATGCCGCCACCATGTGGATTGTGAATGATGAGAAGTGGTTATTACATAGTGTCGCTTTGTCAAATAAACATTGCCGCATATGCCAAGGATTTCGGTGGAACAGTGCCGAGTCGTTTCTTTTTAAAGGAGTGGCTATGCACATTTGACAGAAAACCTACCGAGCTAAGACAAAACAAGAAGTATGAGGAGTGCATGCCGTCGGATAGGTTGTGGGGCGGAGTAGACTTAGGGGTTCGAAAAGGAGACTGGGAGAGCGTTCTTCATTATGCAGACATGTACTCTTGGATGAGCAGCTGTCCTACTAAGGGTACCGGCTGGTTTGGCCGTTGTTCAAATCAGTTAGTCGCTGAATTCCATCGTCTTTTACAGGATGCATAGGTATTTGCAAGGATGATGGAGCGGGCAAAGTGATGCTGAGGCAATACGAGGTGAGGCGAGCGCATTGGGAGTCTGACGAGTCGATCTGTCTATTCCTTTGCGAGAATATCAAGCAACACCATGGATCGACACCGATCAATAGATTTTCATATTTCATCTTCATTTCTTCCATTAATTCATTGCAACTTTATGGTTTAGCTTTTTTTCATGCCTCAAAGTCAAATTTGTACAGCTTTTCATTGAGAACTTCAAATCTTGATAGATCAGCACTGATCGATGTACTTAGTTAAAATTATTTCGGTTTTCTTTGCAATGCTTCATACTCGATCATCAGTATAATTGTTAGTCATCACAATAAAGCTCAATATCATTAAATTGTCATTTTTGGAAACTCGTGGATTCGGTTCGAACCTACCTAATGCTGGTTCATGCAACTCCATGTCCAAATCCACTTTGAAAGGATTCCATAAACATGTATGCAAGTTGAAACTTGCCATAATGCATGATCATAATAGTAAAAAATAAGGAAATATCCAAATGGCAGTTCTAGTAAAGTATCTCATCCATGCAGCCTCACTTTTTTTAGTATCGTACTGCCATGACACAAAACTGTGCACCAGGTAACCCAACCCTTGGGCTCACTCTTCGTGATCATATCACGCCACTTGATCCCCAGACATCAAAAATCACATTAGAAATCTAACTTTCTATCTCGGGAAATCATCAATCAAATAACAACGATGCCGTTTCAACTGCCTGTATGATGATGGGACGGTAAAGATTGGTCAGGCAAATCCTATGCGAAATCCAAATTGGAGAATAACTTTGAGAGAAGGAAAGAGAAAGAAAAAGAAAGATCCACTCGGAATTATGATGATACTGTTGCGAAGTTCCGTAGGTAAGGAACAATATTCTCCTAATTCGTAGGATTTGTTACATTTTTTATTTCCCTATCTTGTGGATAATATGACTAAATACCGAAATTACCCCCAAATGTTGGGACCATTTCTACGAAGATCAAATCAAATTACATATTATTTCTCTTATTTGTGTGTAATTTAATATTTCCTTTTAAGCTGTAGAACTATTTACTTATACGGACATGATATATACAGTAGAGTTTTATTATGTTTGAAGTAAACACTAAAGTTAACCCTGCATTCTTAGGAAATTGGTGCACGGCATGAACTCTTAAAGAAGTTTATTATCACATGTATTAAAATAGTCATGAGCAACCAGTGAAATGTTGGGAAAGGAAAAGATGATTATATTCTCACGTACTTATGTTATGATGCTTCAATCTGCAGAATTAAATTGGAAAAAAGTGTATGAATTGCTGCAGGTATTCATCATTTATTACGAAGATAATGCATGTACCTTTTGTGCCGATTCTTCATACTATATTAAAAATACTTTCCTTTCTTATATACCCAAGTTAATTTAAATAAATTGAAATGGCTGGATCTAAGATTGAGATCATGTCAAAAATAGGATGCTCATCAACATGACTTTATATTAGATCTAATCACAAACAAACTAACAAAAGGAAGTTAACTCTGCCAGAGATCAAACATATGGTATTGTAGACTATGATCTTTTTCATTTGACCACATAGTCGATCATCTTATCATTCGAATTCGCACAAATAAAAATACTATATATGCTTCAGTTTTAAAGTAAAAAATGTTCAGGTTTATGACATGTGTACTGCTAAAAGCAACCAGAATTTTTTTTTGGCCGCCTCGCTAATGGTCACCATAGAAATTTTATTTATGTGCTTCTAATGCCATGCACTATTTTGTTCTATCAAGTAGGCATCCAAACATTGTTCGGTTGTTTATCACTATACCACGTTGAACGACCATTGAAAACCAAAGTGCATGGCTATTTATCATCATGCAATAATGAACGGTAGTTGAAAATCAAAGTCACATAGTCGTTTATGAACGAATGAAAAAAAAATCAAGTTTGGTGTTGGATAGCATAAAACATAATTGATATCTATTAAAAGTTTCTTGGTAGCCAAAAGCATAATTTTGGGTGTCAATAGCAACATACCTATGGAGTTCACACATACCTCATTTATTTGTATACTTACCATCAGTTTATAATATATTTTGGGTCCAAATTTCTATTATTAGATTAGATTTGGCAGCAAGATAAAATGCAGTAACTAGGAAGTTATGTTTCCATACTTGTAGAGCAACAAACATTTATTGTAATTTGCATCAAAAGGTTGGAACATGTTATTGGAATGTGGAGAGGCAATGTTATTGGGATGCAGAGAGGCATGGTAGTTTGGGGCTTGGTAAATAAAATAAATAGTGGTTCAATACGACTTCAATTTTGGGTTTAAATTTGAAGTTAAGTAATTTTGGGACCAAATAAAAAATCTATGGTTTTGATGTTTTATAGTTCAGCATTTTGTCCATTAAGCTGCAGACTTGCTTCATATAAAACTGCAATTCACAAAATACTTTAGATGTTGCTGCTTGATTTAGGCCATAAAAATGTGCCAAATTTATCATTAAGGACAAATATAGCAACTCTGCTAGGGATCGAACCCAGAGTCTCTGGTTTCGTAGACCAGCACCTTATCCATTGGGCCACAGAGTCAATTGTCGATTGTTTGAATTTTGTATAAAATAGAATACAAAATATACTTTATATGCTTTTACATTAATGGAGAGATATCAATGTTTTATATCATGACACCAACATATATCCAATTCGCTAGTATAATTGAAATTAATTATTTTCACTTTTTAAGATGTATTTCTCTGGGTTTTTTGATGTAGAATCGTATTATATATTTGATTTTGTGGTAAAATAAGATACTTAAAGCAGACATTTTAAACTCATTGAGCTACAGAGAAACATATCATAGGATGCATTCATTGTTAAGCAAACGGGAACACATAAGGAGCATTTTGAATGGGGAATGAACGAAGAAAGTTCAGTGAAAGGGATTGTGTTTTATGCTATGAAATGGGCAACAAAAGGAGCATCAAAATGGCATCTAATGGGGTAAGTTAAGGAAGGTGAGGAGAAATGAATTGTTTAAGCTTGTCGCTTAGGGTGCGTCTGTTAGGATTGTCTCGCATGTTGCAAAGTGAAACGACGGTTTAGAATTGAAATAGTCTAATATCGCTAAATAACTTGAAGAAGTGTTCAAATATGAGTCGACAGACACGTAATATTGAAGATTCCTTTTGTTACAATAAATTATGTGTCAACCCACAGACATACGCCACATGTTGAAGATGGAAAGCTTGGTTCGACTGTCGTTACGTAACAAGTGGTACCAGAGCCGAATGTTACGAACTGGGCTATGCAGACAAACAATGCTCTCAAAGTACTCCAAATGGATGCGAGCCAAGGAGGAAATTGTTAGGATTATCTAGCATGTTGCAAAGAGAACGGTTTGGAATTTGAATAGTCCAACATCGCTAAATAACTGAAAATGTGTTGTATAAATATGGGTTGATAGTCACATAATATTGAGAAATTCCTTTTGTTATAATAAAGTGCATGCTAATCCATAGGCATACCCCACGTATTGAAGATTGAAGTTTGGTCCGACTACCGTTATACAACAGCGTCAAGTATGAACAAATCTATTTTCTCATGTTCCAACAACGAAGCAAATGGAGCTTTTTCCCCTTTCAAAGCGTCTAACGTCGCAAAAAGTTGACCTACCAATTAAAGTCTACCGATACCCTTATTGTTCAAATTTGTATGAAATATAATTCACAATATACTTTTATATGCTTTTAGATTAATATAAAAATGTATATGTTCTACATTATAACACCAACATATACCCGATTTACCAATATATTGTTAAATGTTAGTGATACAAAATCACAAAAAGAGGGAAATAAATATGCAAAAGAAAGAAAGAGAAGATTTTGTTTCCTCTAATTAATCGACATATTTGAGTATGTTTATTTCTCATTATAATTGGCTAATCAAATTATTTTTTGCCATCTAATGTTAACTTGGGCATTAAGTAATTGATTATATTAATAGAGACCAGAAGAGAGGGTAAAAATGTGGTGGAAAATCTATTTGCTAATTTTCTCTTCTTTATCTATGTTCTTTTTCTCCAACAATTTTAGCCATATAGATATTTGCTTCCTTTCTCAATTTGGTTATTGATTCAATAGTATTTGGTTTACTTTAGCTTTGTTTTATTAATTGTAAACAAAATTTTGATAAATCAATAAAGTGGGTGGTTGGGTAGAATATTTTGTGTTATTGCGTTTTGATTTCAATTCCGTCTTGTTTTCAATCCAAATTATCTCTTTGTGTTTTAGGTGAAAAGATCCTTTGATAAAAGCTTCCGCAAAGCGCTACTACTTTCATAACAGTTCGGTATCGAAGCAAAAATCATCGCAAAGTTTAGAGAAATTTTGGTTTGAAAATTATTTATTTCAGATATAATTTCATTTTCAAAGATGGCTATCTTGGATGAGAAAAATTGGGGTATTTCGAAGCCTAAGATGGACGATGTTCTGTACCTCGATGATCTTTATGATCCGATTGATGAAGATGGAAAAAAGTGTAGATGAGGGAAAATGGAAGAAGATGGATAAGAAGGCGATTGCTTTGATTCATCGGTATCTTGAAGATTTAGTTTTCAATCATGTGGCTAGTTGTGATTCCGCGAAGGCTTTTCTAGTTTGAAAGTTGGTACAACTGAGATTAGATGAAGAGAAGTCTGTAGCAGAGCATTTAAATGAATTTCAAGGTGTAATAAATCAATTGGCAAATATGAAGGTCAATTTTGATGATGAGTTACATACTACTTTATTAATGAGTTCACTTTCAGAAAGTCGGAAAAATTTGGTTATGTCATTGAGTAATTCCAATGCTAATAGAACCATCTCTATGGAAACTGTTCGAAGCAATCTTCTGAATGAGGAGCTTAGAAGAAAAGGGTCAGATATGAAATCAATTGAAAATGAGGCTATGGTGGTAAGGGACTCGAAGAAAGATACAATTTGAAAGAAGGAGGGTGCTGATGGTAAATGTGTTATCACTTGTCATTATTGTAATAAGAAAGGTCACATACACAGCAAATGTTATGCTTATAAAAGAGATCAGAAAAAGGCTACGCATGGTGATACTAGTAGTGATGCACATGCATGTTTTGCTGAAGGCACCGATAGTGATGCTTCTTGTGATGTACTCTTTAGTGAAAATAAGCCTTGGAAGATGAATTCGAGAGCCAGTAACCACATTTGTAGAGATGTGAAATGTTTTCCGTTTCATGAGAAGAGTGTCGGCATGATTAGGACAACTAATGGAAAAGAGCTATCGATTTGTAGTATTTGATCTATCCGATTTCGTATGCATGATGGTGTGGTTAGAGAAGTCTCTGGAGTGAGACATGTATCCACTTATATTCGCATAATCTTATTTCTCTCGGTCAGTTGCATCGCCATGGTTGCACTTATGAGACCCAAGGTGGAGTTTTGAGAGTGAAGAAAGTAGGTCGTGTAAGGATGAGAGGAGTATTGGAAGAATGAAATTTTTATAGCTTGGTTGGTTCTGTAGTCGACAATGGAAAGCGAGTGACGGTTGAAAGACCTAGTTTACAGCAAGATGGAGAAGTTAATCTGATCACTACTTATGATTCTAGCATTGAGGATCATATTTTAGACAGGGTTTTAATGTTGATGATGCCCGAGGGATCGATGGTGATCAGGTAATGAGCTCAGATCGAATGATAGACGGGTGTCGAATTGCAAAATCCACAAAGACAAGATGGAGATTTTTCTGGTATTACAAACTCTTATGAGACCGGATTTGTGTGGTGCACCTCATGTGGGAGATGCATCACTTGCAGACGGTGGTTGAGGTTTGTAATTTACTATGGTTGAGATATGGAGATTTATGATAGATCTAGATATGACATGCTTGATATGTTGGAGATATGTGATTGTGCATTAAGGTGGAGTGTTAAATTTTGGTGATACAAAATCACAAATAAAGAAAAATAAATATATAAAAGAAAGAAAGAGAAGATTTTGTTTTCTCTAATTAATATGCATATTTGAGTATGTTTATTTCTCTCTCTAATTGGCTAATCAAATTATTTTTTGCCATCTAATGTTAACTTGGGCGTTAAATAATTGATTATATAAATAGAGACTAGAAGAGAGGGTAAAAGTGTGGTAGAAAATCTATTTGCTAATTTTCTCTTCTTCATCTTTGTTCTTTTCCTCCAACAATTTTAGTCATATGGATATTTTCTCACTTTCTCAATTTGGATATTGATTTAATGGTATTTTGTTTACTTTAGGTTTTTCCTATTAATTGTAAACAAAATTTTTGGTGAATCAATAAAGTGAGTGGTTGGGTGGAATATTTTGTGTATTGCATTTTGATTTCAATTCCATCTTATTTTCAATCCAAGTTATGTCTTTGTGATTTTGGTGATAAAGATCCGTTGATAAAAGCTTCCGCAAAGCGTTATTATTTTTATAACATATAATTGATATAGGTTATTGCTTGATATGTAATATGTATTTTGCTGGAGTTTTTTTTGTCCAGAATTCCGTTATAAATTTTATTTTGTTGTAAGATAATATAACTTACGATGCACCATTTAATCCAACAAGTTTTTCCCGTACTTTACATCAAAATATTGAAGCTAATCTATCTAAATGCCACTGGATGGTTATAGCTATATTGAGCCAAGTGTATATAATAAATTGCTGTTCAACGTGATTTTTAATTTGTTTAAATTTAGAAAAAAAATTAGAAAAAAACCTTGCCGAGGATCAAACCCATAATCTTTGATTTTGTAGACCAACACCTATCCTTGAACCACATTGTCACTTCTCTTAATGCTTAAATCATAAAGTCACATTCATAATATAATATTATATACTACAGTTTAACTGATAAAAAGAGACAGTATGTTTTGGATTACGACATTGACATGACTCCCATTCTTTAATTATTGTTTTGTTTATAATATTTTTCTCGTTTTTTTGGTTAAAATTTTTGTAATAGAGTGGACTTGGCGAATAGATTAAATATTTGAAGCTGGAAATAGTGATTAAGGATGTCAATGTGTATTTGAAATCCATTCACATTCATATTCCAAAAATCAATCAATATCGAAAATCTAAAAGAATGAGTACACAGGTGGATATGTCCAATTTTTTTACTTGTGCTTTTAGATTTTTATTTATGAGCGGACGGACAAAAATTTGATATCCATTTGATATCTGTGACTGCGACTACGAAGATATGTTATGCTAAAATGGTTGACATGAATATGAATATGACACTATATGTATCTATATCTTACCCGGTCGTTACAAGTCCTAATTATGATGCCCTAATTAGGCCAATGATTATCTTCATGATATAAATCAAAATATTATGGTTATCCTTTTGAATGTCATTGCCGACCCCACATGTTTGAAAATAATGGCTTAGTTGTTGTTGTTTTATCCTTTTGAATGTCATTGTTAGATTATAGTTATCTTGGGCTAGGTTGATAAAACAAATTGCTAATCAACATGATTTTGAATTTATCAGTATAGTTATTTATGCAAAAAGGTACACTTTTTTTTTAGACTTGACGTATGTTGTCTGCCTTTTTAAATAAATACACATGTACTTTTTTTTAATATACTCATTATACATCACAATTAGTTCAACATGATTGATAAAGTTTATGTTTCTTTTACCAAATGATATTCAACAAAGATTTTTTATCATTTCACAAAATTATCAAGTATAGTGCTATGTGAACAGAGTGCAAAAATCAGTTTAGAAGTTCAACCTGAGTTTGAATTTATTGTAGTTATTTACGGGGATTGTAACCTTGACGAACTACACATGCTTTTTTGATCAGTACACTTATTAAATTATTTTGTATAATTATTATACATCACCATTAGTTCAACAAGACTAGTATAATCTATATTATTTTACTGAAAGATATGTAACAAAGATTCTTAACGATTTCATAAAAAATCTTCTTACATGAAAATTCTATTTTTTAAACAAATTATGTTATACTGGAAAACCTTTAAAGTAAAATTTGAAAAAAACATAAAGAATCTTTGGAGGAAATTTGTTTTCTCAGAAAACGTCAAACCCTTCAGAAAAAAGATTAATTTTTATGAAGCGTCAAAAGTTTGCAAAAAATATCAATATTTTTTTTTACTGCAACTACCCTCAAAATCTCGCAAACTTGTTGCTTAATATATTTTTAAACAATTAAATATGGATAAAGTTGAGATATTATAGTTTAATAAAAAAGACTCGGTTTTTGTGTTTTTTTAAGGTCAAATATTTCAAAAATATTATTTCCAAGAATGTTAAATTTTTAGAAACGGTTCAAATTTTAGAAAATAATAATTAAATATTAAATAATTTTTCTTTGAACTCAAATGTCGTAGAAAGGTTCAAGCCATTTTAAAAAATATATTTTTGTTTTCCAATTTTTTTTAAATTTCTAAGGAAGTTTGAAATGTCTTGGAAGACATTGAAGAAATTTTAAAGTGATTAAAAATCCAATTAAAATACAAATAAAATTTGAAAGGTTAAAGTAACGCAAAGTGTTGGCAATTATCTAAAACATGTTATTCAGTAACAATAAATTTTCTAATCTTAAACTTTGAAATTAATAAAGTAAACAAGAAATATCATTATATATAATACTACAAATATCTTCTTAACACGTACTAATTCTTCAAAAACTTTCGTTGTTAGGATAAATTAAAATAGTGAAAAAACAAAATTAACATGACTGTTAAATTATCGTTACCATTGGTTTTGATAATTTTTTACCGCTATATTTATCGTTTGCTATGGTAAATTTACTGTTATCATACCAATAGCATTGGTATACCGATATAACAAAATATTGGTTACCAATTGTTTGATATTGGTGTAGTAATGCGAATTTACCATTACCATAGCATCTTTAATTGGAATTATGAATTCAAATAAGCATGTTATATATAAATATGTTCTCAACTATAATTTTAAATGAGTTTGTATCAGAATGTAAATCGAATCGAAATGGGGGAGAACCAATCTGAAATGGGATTTAATTTATAATATTTTAAGATTTCTCATAACTATGTGATAAACAGTTGTTTCTGCTAATAGTTCTAGCATGTACTTATTGTTAGACAACCTTATATAATCACAAAACAAATTGGTTAATGTGATGTAAAGTCTCTTAGTATTTATGCAGAATTCATATTGTAAATTCCCCGATGTGGGACTAATCTCAACACGCCCCCGCACGTGTTGGGTATGATCATCCAAACACGTGGACATTCATTGAGGGTGACGTGTGACACAATTAAACTCGCTTTGATATCATGTTAGAGAACCTCATATTATCAAAAAACCAATTGGTTAATGTGATGTAAAGTCTCTTAGTATTTATGCAGAATTCATATTGTAAATTCTTCAATGTGGGACTAATCTCAACACTTATTTTAGGATGAGGAAGAGTTTAGTAATAAAAACAATCCTTTTCTTTGAACGGACTTGAATGTTGCTAATAGGTTTGCAAGAAGCATGGGCCTAGCTTATATGATTTGTTAAGAGAAATAGGTAAATGCCATGCTGGTTGATCTTCCTAATTTGAGTGCCTGCTTCTGGAATCTGTAGCATGTCTGCGAATAATTTTCGTTTCCTCTGGTATTTAATATAGGTTGTAGCATGTCTGCGAATCATTTTTGGTGCCTCTGATATTTAGTATAACCTTTATTAGAAATGTTTAAGGGTGGCATAGGCGATGCTTATCGTTTTCTTCTCTTTTTATCATTTATCATCGATGTACATGATTGTGACTATTCACACTGATCTAAAGCCTGACAATATTCTTCTGATGTCTTCTGATTATGTAAAGGTTCCATGTAACATTTCCTGCGACTTCAAAATTCGTGGGTTTTTGTCATGTCATATTGATACAGAGGAAACTAGGATATTATATGCACTTCAGAGGTTTGCCTAATGAGGTGCTATGAAGTTGACTGATTTCAGCAGCATTGCATTTGAGAATCATGATCATGGGTCCATTATATCAACAAGGTAGTACAGAGGGCCAGAGATAATGTCCTGTATGCATGGATTCTTAAAATAAACAATGAATTCAGCCTGAGACGTAAGTTGTCAATTTGAATAAAAGGTACACATTTTCTGCATTTAAATTGGGAGAAAACTAATATATGCATATATTGACCTTTTTGATAGCGTAGGAAATTCTTTGAAATCATAATTGACAGGTCTTCCAAACATAGGTCGACGACGCCTAATTTTCTATTCCATAGTTTTATTCCGATGACACTGTTTGTTTTGATTGGTATGCGTTGATGTTGACCTACTAGTTGTTGGTTATTTTTTGTTCACACCCCATGATAGAAACTTGTTAGAATGCTTAAAGACCAATCTTCCTGTTGTATACCATACATTCTAATATATTCTTGTTCTCTCCTAGCTGTGAGAACGTGCCTTAATATTATCTTCCATTTTCATTTCATCTTCTTAATGCGTCATATCCTCTGCATGATGATTGAATTTGAGAGTATACCCGATTGTTATTATTGAACCAATGACTTTATGTTTGGACTATAGAGTTAAATTGGTTTTACCGAAATCAAGTAAGTAATAAATTTGATCAAAATATCACACCACCTGCTAAGTAATGCATGAATGTTAATATTCGAACAGGTTGATGTTAATAGCTGATCAAATTTACATCTAAAGTGCCGCACAACTGAATTGTTGAATACTTCTTGACTACATGGTTTAATTAATTTATAATTGTTATGAATTATTTAAATTAATTAATATTTATGAAATATTAGTTATAAAATTTTATTTGAATTTGATGAACAAATATTATTGTATATATTTATAATAGTTGTAAATATATTTATCAATATACGCGTTTAAATTGGGTTTTAATGCAAAATATTTTGTTCGGACTTTAAATGGGTTTGAAGTTCATATACGGGGCTGGTTGGTTCAGCTATAATGAAGCATAGGTGCGACCATATAATGGTTAAAAATGCTAGGGTTGAATGGATAAGAGGAAAGAAAGAGCAAAAGAGTAATGTGAATCTTGATACTAACCTCTCTTTGTATTTCTTCCTCTGTAAAAGCATCTTTACCCACTTTCTTTTCCAACTTTTTAAGCCTCCTATCCCTCTTAGATATGCCTGAATTCTTCACCCATCCTCTTTCATCGTAGAAGCACAAATCCAATAAAATTAAATTCCATTTGATAGCCCGTGGTCTGCAATTTGGAAGATAGCATCTTTAGAATTGGAATTTAATCCGCAGTTTGTTTCAACGCTTCAAGATGTGGTACTTTGGCATTGATTAATGGTAATTGTCTGATTTGTGATTTTATTTTAATATTTAGACAATTTATATATATCATATGTTGTTTTATTAGTTATGTGACGATTCTAATATATCGGTATATCATCACATTCAAGATGGTTGTTCGCTTATTTGTGTGTATATTTTTTTCCTTGACATATATATGCCATGATGCTTAAGACTTAAGATTTAAAAACAATTGATTTTTTATTGTTTAAATGAATTTAATATACATTATTTAAATAACATAAGCTTTATAATTTAAATATTAAACTTTATACTCTACAAAATATGTTTTAAAATTACATAAAAATATTTTTGTAATATATATAAATATTAATTAAATATTATTTAATTCAAATCGCTTAAATAAATATTAAATAAATTATAGTATCATATAAAATAGAATTTAAATTTTTTAAAATTATTTTTACACCTCATAAACTATCGAATGCAATATACATATATATAATATAAATATTAATATAAATGTTGAAAGTTAAAATTTAATTTTAATTTTTCTTTTAAATTACAAAATATACTTGGACAATATATTAGCTAACATGTCTCCAGTGTAAATCCTAGCATTAATACACGAGCGTGTTATACCTTACACGGTTTGCTATGTTATATATGCATACACACATATATATGTATATAATAAATTTGTTGTGTGTGTGTATAATACTAATACATAATTATTTCATAAATTTTAACAAAATAGCGATTTTATTTAAAAGAAATATAAAAATGTTCTAAATGAATTAGATTTCATAAGCCAATAAAGATCCAAAATAGTAAAAAAAAATTGAAATTCACCAATTTCTTCCACTACAGGCTACTCCAGTTCCAACAAAACCGAACACCACTTTAGTTTTTTGAAAACTTAAAATGTTTTAGAGCATTTAATTATATGAAAACAAGAGAACAATATTTTTTAAATGAATGCATGATTTTCATATGTTGAAAGAAAGGTATTTATAAAGTTAGAAAGTTTTTGCTAATGTGTATTTGTATATATTTATAATAGTTGTAAATATATTAATCGATATACGCGTTCAAATTGGTTTTTAATGCAAAATATTTTGTTCGGACTTTAAATGGGTTTGAAGTCATATACGGGGCTGGTTGGTTCAGCTATAATGAAGTATTGGTGCGGCCATATAATGGTTAAAAATGCTAGGGTTGAATGGATAAAAGGAAAGAAAGAGCAAAAGAGTAATGTGATACTAACCTCTCTTTGAATTTCTTCCTCTATAAAAGCATCTTTACCCACCTTCTTTTCCTACTTTTTAAGCCTCCTATCCCGCTTAGATCTGGCTGAATTCTTCATCCGTCCTCTTTCATCGTAGAAGCACAAATCAAATAAAATTAGCCCGTGGTCTGCAATTAGGAAAATAACATCCTTAGAATTGGAATTTAATCCGTGAGTTTGTTTCAACGCTTCAAGGTGTGGTACTTTCACATTGATTAAAGGTAATTATCTGATTTATGATTATATTTTAATATTAGACAATTTATATATCATATATTGTTTTATTAGTTATGTGACGATTCTAATATATCGATATATCGTCACATTCAAGATGGTTGTTCGTTTATGTGTGTATATATTTTTTTCCAGGACATATATATGCCATGATGCTTACGACTTAAGATTTAAAAACAATTGATTTTTTTATAATTTAAATGAATTTAATATACATTATTTAAATAACATAAGCTTTATAATTTTAATACTAAACTTTATACTCTACAAAATATGTTTTAAAATTACATAAAAAAATATTTTTGTAATATATATAAATATTAATTAAATATTATTTAATTAAAATCACTTAAATAAATATTAAATAAATTATTGTATCATATAAAATAGAATTTAAATTTTTTAAAATTATTTTTACACCTTATAAACTCTCAAATGCAAAATATATATATATATATATGTATAATATAAATATTAATATAAATGTTGAAAGTTAAAATTTGATTTAATTTTTCTTTTAAATTACAAAATATATTTGGACAATATATTAGCTAGCATGTCTCCAGTGTAAATCCCAGCATTAATACATGAGCGTGTTATATCTTACATGGTTTTCTATGTTATACATGCATACACATATATATATGTATATGATACATTTGTGTGTGTGTGTGTATACATAATTATTTCATAAATTTTGAATAAAATAATGATTTTATTTAAAAGAAATACAAAAATGTTCTAAATTAATTAAATTTCATAAGCCAATAAAGGTCCAAAATCGTAAAAAAAAATTGAAATTTATCAATTTCTTCCACTACAGGCTGCTCCAGTTCCAACAAAACCAACTACCACTTTAGTTTTTTGAAAACTTAAAATGTTATAGAGCACTTAATTAAATGAAAACAAGAGAGCAATATTTTTAAATGAATGCATGATTTTCATATGTTGAAAGAAATGTATTTGTAAAGTTAGAAAGTTTTTGCTAATGTGTGTTTGTATATATTTATAATAGTTGTAAATATATTAATCGACATACGCGTTTAAATTGGGTTTTAATGCAAAATATTTTGTTCGGACTTTAAATGGGTTTGAAGTTCATATACGGGGCTGGTTGGTTCAGCTATAATGAAGCATAGGTGTGGTCATATAATGGTCAAAAATGCTAGGGTTGAATGGATAAGAGGAAAGAAAGAGCAAAAGAGTAATGTGAATCTTGATACTAAACTCTCTTTGCATTTCTTCCTCTGTAAACGCATCTTTACCCACTTTCTTTTCCTACTTTTTACACCTCTTATCCCTCTTAGATCTGCCTGAATTCTTCATCCATCCTCTTTCATCGTAGAAGCACAAATCAAATAAAATTAAATACTATTTGATAGCCCGTGGTCTGCAATTTGGAAGATAGCATCTTTAGAATTGGAATTTAATCCCGAGTTTGTTTCAACGCTTCAAGGTGTGGTACTTTCTCATTGATTAAAGGTAATTATCTTATTTATGATTATATTTTAACACTAGACAATTTATATATCATATATTGTTTTATTAGTTATGTGACGATTCTAATATTTCGGTATATCGTCACATTCAAGATGGTTGTTCGTTTATATGTGTGTAACTTTTTCCATGACATATATATGCCATGATGCTTACGACTTAAGATTTAAAAACAATTGATTTTTTTATAATTTAAATGAATTTAATATACATTATTTAAATAACATAAGTTAAATACTAAACTTTATACTCTACAATATATGTTTTAAAATTACATAAAAAAATATTTTTGTAATTTATATAAATATTAATTAAATATTATTTAATTCCAATCACTTAAATAAATATTAAATAAATTATTGTATCATATAAAATAGAATTTAAATTTTTTAAAATTATTTTTACTGCTTATAAACTCTCGAATGCAATATATATATATATATATATATATATATTTGTATAATATAAATATTAATATAAATGTTAAAAGTTAAAATTTAAAATTTAATTTTAATTTTTCTTTTAAATTACAAAATATATTTGGACAATATATTAGCTAACATGTCTCCAGTGTAAATCCCAGCATTAATACACGAACGTGTTATACCTTACACGGTTTGTTATGTTATACATGCATATGCATATATATGTATATGATACATTTGTGTGTGTGTGTGTACACACACATAATTATTTCATAAATTTTGAATATGAATTAGATTTCATAAGCCAATAAAGATCCAAAATGGTAAAAAAATTGAAATTCATCAATTTCTTCCACTACAGGCTGCTCCAGTTCTAACAAAACCGAAAACCACTTTAGTTTTTTGAAAACTTAAAACGTTTTAGAGCACTTAATTAAGTGAAAACAAGAGAGAAATATTTTTTAAACGAATGCATGATTTTCGTATGTTGAAAGAAAGGTATTTATAAAGTTAGAAAGTTTTTGCTAATGTGTGTGTATATGTATCAATGTTTTGAAATACCTGCCTCCATATTCGCCTTAAGGAGCGTCTAAAGCAAGGGGAGATAAAACGCTTCGACTCTTTCTCAAAAAAAGCATTTTATCTTTGAGGCTTATGCTTTAGCAACTTAAAGTGTACAAAATGTACAAAACATATGCCCGCACGCCTCAAACCACTAAGGCATGCGACTTAAGAATTTATTTTACTTCCAGTTGAAGATATTTGCTGTGATAACCTAAATTTTTGGAGTATCTGTTAATTGTTAATTAACGGGGTTAACTAATAAAAATATTGAATTATAGATTTAACAAATAATTCTGATAATAAATAGTTATACCTAGATTGTAATTCAAATTTGAATCTGAATTTGAGTTTGAATTTGAAACTTGAATTTAAGATTTAAGTAAATGCCTTAGTAAATAATTTGGATTTTTTAGAATAATTTGTATAGACAATTTGTTTAATAATTGGTTAATAACATTTTATGTAAATATTATGTATAAAATTTAATATAAGATAATTGTTTATTTTAAGTAATGATAGTTTAGAAAGAATTTAACCAGAGTTTTGTTTTTGTTTTCTTCAAAAGTGATTAAATTAAAATGATTATAAATGTATAAAAATAAATGTTTTAGATTTTAAATTACATGAACAAGAAAATATATTTGTGTTATAATTAGTTTTAGAATATTTTCTTTTAAAAGTTAATTTATATTTACATACGTAAAATTATATTTATTAAGAGAATTAAATAAGTAAGTTATATTACATTTAAATTAAACGAAAATTAATTAGAAAAATACTTAAGTAACATTTGTAAACATGTTAGCTCATCTCTAAAACACTTGTAAGAAGATTTAAAGTAAAAAAATTATATTTCTAAAACACTAAAGGAAAATGCTTATTAAGTTTGGATATGGTAGCTCAAGTTTAAAAATGGGATTTAGTAAAGAATCATGTTGGGACAAGTGGCATTGTGCATTTGTAAGCTAAAGACTTCATGTTGGGACAAGTGGCATTTATATCTTTTAATTTGGAAAATGTATGTAATTAATGTACAAGGCTGAAAGAGAAATTCAAAAAAAAAATGTAAGAAGAACAAACCTGCAAACTATTTTCAGAAATCCACTAAGAAACCATAACCTGGAATATTCCTCAGGTTCAAAATCAAAGATCAACCGTAGCCATTTTCTCAAAACCTGGAACCAAACAGGTTTTCAAAGTCATAGATCATCATCACTTTGTTCCAATTACACAAATCAAGCTTCAAAGCATTTTTGTCTTGATGTTTCAAGCAATTCAGTTTTCTGGAAATAAAAACAAAGGCATGCACATTTTCAAATCCAGAATAAAGCAGAATTTTTCAAAAAAAAAACTCCTCTGTTCAACTGCATCTAAGGTGAGTAAACAATCCTATAATTGATTGAATTGGTTGCATGATATAGGAGTAGGAAGTAATGATGTGAAATTCTTGATGATGATAGTGTTGCATGTTGATGTATTTATGTAACTCTGTATATAAATGTTTGATTTTACTGTGTATTTAGAATATGCCTGTTTCTTCTCTCTGTTCTGCAACAGAATTGGGAATTTAGAAAAAAGAATTCAATTTATCTTCATTAAGGCACCGATAGGTTTAGAGTTTAAACCAAACAAGTGTGTCCGAACATAAAATCAAGACATAAAATTTGTTTTAAGAAAGATAGTGATGAGTTGCCTCTAAAATTTAGTTTTACAGGAATTTTTTTTTTAAAGTATGTTAAATTCGAATATCATAAATTGTTAACTCAATTATATATCTTAAATTGTTATCAGAAATTAGGATTTTTAAAAATAAAAAGATAATTTTCCATTGTGTATGCTAAGAGCAGTTGTTAATTGTACTGTAAACTGGTTTTTGGCAAATTCAGGAGGTCAGGGGATTTTGGGGTGTTAGGGACTGGACCAGGGATGGAGAAGGGTCTGATGATGTTGGGAAAAATGGCCGGAAATGTTTAAATTCGTCGTGGCATCGGATAAAGGGAGGAATAGGGTTTAAGGTCAGTGGATCCAACATTGGGGTTTTGGGTTCATTCGAGTTTGTCTATGCATCGAGAGCGACCGGTTTTGGAGGGAGTGTTACTGAGTCATAGAAGAAGGCGTGGACGGAGGCGCAGCGGTGTCGGTGGTCGGAATGGCCGTGTCGAAGAAGGTTTTGGATAGCTTGAGTGTCCAGTTTCGAATGGAAGTGTTCGTTTTGTTTATGGCTACGAAGCGTGGAAATCAAGGAGTCTAAATGTTTGTCATGGTGGTATGTGACTTGCAGGAGGTAATGCCGTTCGCCGGAGTGATGGCGATCTCTGGTGCATGTGCACGACACTGCTCGTGTGTTAGGTTACGGGTTCTGGTGAGAAACTATAACGACCCAGAATTTTTATTAATTAAAATTTGTATATTTAATTAATTTTAAATATTAATAAGTGAAATTTATAAGTCGAATAAATTTTATTTCGAATAATTGGATTTAATTGAATAATTAAATCAATAATTTAATACGTGAAAATACAGAAATAATTGAAAATTGGGTTAAATATGATTGAAAATGATTTTTAAATTTTATTTTATCATGTTGGAGTTAGAATGATGTTATGGAACTTTTTAAAATTGAATTAAAAGTTTATTTGTGAAAATTGAATATTTTAATATTTAATCGACTAGTGAAATTAGCCGTTTTTTGAACAGTCACAGAATTGGATGAAACTAGTTTCATTGGATCTGCAATAGTTTGTTATTATTGGATTTCAATTTTCGTAGCAATCGGAGTTATCGTTTGACCGTGGCAGCTCGAAACGCATTGAATTTGTTTTTAATATTTATTTGGCGAGTTAAAATAGCCATTTTACAAAAAGTCTCGGATTCCGACGAAACCAGTTTCATCGGATCCGTAATGTTATATTATTGTATGGTTTAAAATTTCGTGTCAATCGGATTTATCGTTTGTCCGGTGCAAGCTAAAACGCCTAGAAAATCGTTTAATCGGTTTAATTTTAAATTGAACGTTTATTTCCATAACTCGCACAGATGACCGAATTAGCTCCCGAAACACGTTCCATTATGCTCGGAACGCGGGGTAAACCTTAGGAACGCCAACCAGCACGCTTCGTTTGGAGTTCGGAAATTCCGGGATGAATAGTGTTTGGAAAATTTTCTATATAAACTCCTTCACTCTTCATTTTTGCAAATAACCTAAAACCCTAACCCTAACTATTCAGAGCCGCCACTATTGTTCTGAATGGCCAGAAATGTTCGAATTTCTTCCTTTGATTACTCCCAATCCACGCATCGTTTTGAGAAATTTCCAACTACAATATTGTAGAGCATCGAGTGATCGACATATTCAACGGTTAAGATCGTGATTGGGTCAATGGATCGTGAGAAATGCAGTCGAGAGTGTCACGTGCTCATAAACGTTTTTCGACCAAGATAGGGCACCGAGCTTGGTGGTGCTTGGGGCGAGCATGGTGTTGGGGGCGAGCTTCGTAATGATGGTAGTTGATCGTCTTCAGGTTGCACGAGGTGGCTGCAGCGTGTAACCTTGGGGGGCGGCAAAATTGGGTTCGCGTGCGTGTATTTGCTGTAGAAATCGCGTGAACGAAGATAGGGGAGGGGAACGCACGCACGGGCTTGGGCCTGGGTGAAATCGAACGGCCCAGATTTGCAGTGATTTAAATGTAAAAGAAATTATATAATAATTTATATTAAAATTTGTAAAATCTTTGAAATGTGATAACTTATTGATGCGAGGTCGGAATCTGACGAAACTAGTTGCGTTGCGTTCGTATTGTCGAGCACTATGCTATGGAATTGGATTGGAGTCGTTTGGAGCTAGCGAAAATTCTGGATAAAATTAAACGTCCGTTTAATTTTATTCGAAATAAACGCTGAAACGAAATTGAAATCAAGGTGAGAACTTCTCACTCAATCGAATCGGTTTCGATTTTAATTTTAAATAGTTCGATTTAAAATTCTTGAATGTATGTTTGAATGATGATAGTTATCTATTGATTGTTAAAATAGACATTATACGCCGTTAGTAAGCGGAGGTTATTTATTAAAAACATATACCGTGAATATTTCACAGTACAGTGAAATTGGTATTATTTATGTACTTGGAGTTGATTTTCCCGCGGTATATAGCGGATGAGACCCTATTGCGCCGCCTATTAAGCGGATAATATTTTAAATCCCATATACCGCGATAATTCCGTACTGGAACGGAATTGGTATTGTGCTAACATCTTTGGATGCAGGAAAACAGGTTGGAGGCATCCAACTGGATTCCTCAACAGTATTTATTTGATTATGGATATTTTGATATTCGTTGATTATCATATCGATATATGATATCGTTGTTGTCGTGATTGACTATTTGGTATGTAGCATCATTAGGAAAAAATTTGGAATTTTAAAAGGATTTTTAAAGTGATTTTTGAAGAGTATACGTTATAAAATATTTTTGGTATTGATTCATTTTAAATAAATAAACGTTATAATTTTAATGTTATAAAAATTATGATTTTTGAGAAAAATAGTTAAAAGTTGATTTTTGAAAATATGGGGTTAATGATTTTATAAAATGGTTTAAATCGGGATTTTTGAATTTATTGTGAAAAGTTTTAAAATAGGATTTATAAAATTTAATTTTTTTTATAAATCAAAATGATGAAATTATAAAGGACTTTGAAGACGTTTTGTAATAATAATATAAATTGATTTATATAAAAGATTTATAAATTGATAATTTATAAATTAAAATATTTGAATTATAAAACGAGTTTTTATGAGTGTTAGAATGAATTGTGAATGAATTTCATAAATGAATGAAATTTATAGAATTATAAACGGTGAAGTTATAAATGGAATTTTATAAGCAGTAGGTTTATAAAATTTGTAAAGTTATTAAAGGAGTAGATTTGGGTAAATAAATGAATCTTATAAGTTATAAGATTTATAATTTGGGAAGTTAAAGGAACGATTTTGCAAACAAATAAATTATAAGCATTTAACTTATAACATGGACTTTCGGTATATAATTGAGTTATAAATCGAATAGGTTAATAAAGGAGATTTATAAAGGAAGTAGTTATAAAATAAATAGAAATGGAATTTATAAACATTGTTTTATAAATTCACAACGACTTATTTTGACAAGTAAATTGTATAACTTATTAATGGAGTTATATTCATGTTTTAGACAGTGAATAATCCTTTAAAATAGAATGAATAGAAATGATGAAATTGGTTACCGAAGTATATTCACGTTTTTGAATAGTGAATAATATGTTAAAGAAAATGTTTTGGATGTGATATTTTAAATAGAATTAAAACGATCTAACGATGTTTTAAATATGTTAAGATTCGAAACCATAGATTTCAACATTCATTGTTGAAATAAACGTTTTCGAGAAATAAAAGGAAATGGTAGACTATAACACTGTTGTTATAGTAAATGATTTCCGAAAGGAAATGTTTTATATATATTGGGATTTATATATCTATTTTTAATTTCGAATCCCTATACTGGTGATTTTGGATTGTCGTAACAATGTTTTACGTAACATTCGTTTTGGCGCAAATAAATATGTTTAAGAGACTATCAATATTTACCTTTGAATGAGTATTTGTTGTGATTTGTTTGAATTCGAATGCCACACTTATTTTTGAATAAGCACTCACTATTCGGGTTAGCCGGGAAAGGACCTTGGGGTCGTATAACCCATTTCGAATATGTGATTCGACGTTATGGATAGCATTTGAAGACCGGTGTTGAAGACCGGGTATTTGCGAGAGCGATAGGATGACATGTCGATTGACTCTACTCCGAGTTGCTTCGGTATAGAGTTCTCCATATGTGATGGGGAATCCGATCAGGATTGTGGATATCCGAATTGCAAGGAGTTCTTTGTAAGTGCCTTCGGTTCTGTTCGAGCCCGGAACAGACTTGTATGGATTGTATGTCTGACATTACAAATTGAGATATAAAGCTAATTTCTTTCAAAAATATATTTCTGTTGGTGGCGGAGAATTTATTCTCTTAGCTTAACACCCTTCTCCGAGACGTACGAGCTCAGAGGTTATGTAGTTGAAGGTTATCGGCGATATATTCCCAATTTGGTAATGTGACATGCTGAGTGTTGCTATGAAATGGTCATTGTTTGATCATTTGTGATATGATCATTTGTTTGATCACTTATCTTTGTGATCATTTCTATGATCATTTGTTGACCCAAAGCACAACTTTTGTATAAAGCGTGGCTTTGTGGACGAGACTTCGTCGAGCCTCACACCCCGGAATGGTCAAAACAGGAAAGATGCGGCAAGGTTATTGGGGGTAGCGCCCCTTAGGGTATGTGCATTTGCTTCTGGAAAAGGGTGGTATCATGGTATGGAGCCCAGATACTAACTCATGTTGAAACACTTTATTTATTATGGTGTGATTTTGGTTACGAGCGCTCGGATAAAGGTCCCAAAGGACCGGGGGATGGCATACTCGTGTCAGTTGTTACCTAGTTTGAAAGGTAACCCGGCCTTGTGTTGGTAGAGATCCGGTTAGGTTCTTGGGGACGTCCTTCCAGAGGCGTTCTCATGTGGCAATGGGAAGTTCCTTGGCCTGACCATTTGTTGGAAGTCCGAAGAAACAATACGATCTTGTATGGTTTTAGTTGTATAACCTGCCATGGAATGTGGCGGTAACCTGCTATTGAACATGGTAGCTATAGTAGGCATAAGTGCGGAATGCCTATGCTGGCTAAGATTTATATCTTTACTTTCAAAATATTTTCTACACTATGCACTAGTAATAATATCAAATGTTTCTTTTTAATGCGTATCAAGCATCTTTGACTATCATAAGGAGAAATCTCCTCCGATTCTGCGTTTGCATTGTGTGTGTGTGCGGGAGGCCTTATGGTAGTCTCATTTTTAAAAGCATTGCGATTTGACTTTAAAAATATTCCTCTATTTTGATTTTAAAGATAAATAAACTATTTTGAGTTCTCACACCAGTCACATGACTGACTTGGAGTTTATTGTTTTCCTTCCTAAACTCTGGGTGCCCACCTGTTTCCACACGGGCAATCAAGAGTTAAGGTTTACCAGGATATTCTGGAATTCAGGAGTTGCTGGAGGCAAGCTGGATGGCATGGCGTATTATTAGTATATAGTATTTCTTTTCCGCTGTTTGTTGTTGTTGTTGTTGTACACTCTGATGATATGATGTAATGAAATGTGATGTAATGTAATAACTGATATACTTCTTTGTTTAAAGATTATTCATTTATTTATTATATGTTTTCCGCTGCGATTGTGAGATTATGATATTGTTCTGTTGTTTTCTTCTGTTCCGTTTTATTTTCTATCTTTTCCTCACTTCTTCTATCTTTTTCTTCTTCTTTAACCATAACTGTACGGTTTTCTGGCCTTCGATTGCTCGACAGCTGATACAGTGGACGTATTGATATCGGCATTCGTGGACGAAAAATCGCCAAACGTTACATTTGGTATCAGAGCAAATGGTTAAGCGACAACCATGGCTCTGTTGGGTATTACTCATTAGAGATGGAGTCAGTAGTACTCTAGAATGAGTTTGAGTGTAATAATAGATACGAGTGCGTATCTATTGGTGAATATAAAATTATTGTATATTGTGATGATTGGTTTGTTGAGTGGCATATGAACCTTCGTCGGCACGGTCTGCACAACTATGCCGATGGGGTTTATAAACACTTGAATAGAACAATTCGACACAATATTGTTTTAAATTGGGTAAATGAAATAATTTTACCTTGATTATATTTTATATATAAAGGAATAATTTTTCAGAATTATTAAAGTATATATAAGTTGATTGTTTGGTTGTTTGAATAATCTAAATAAGAGAATAATTGTATAAGCAAATGAATTATAAGAACTGAATTATAATTAATGTGATTTACAATTGTGAAATAATCTTATGTATATAAGAAGTGAAACTATATGAATATATTTATGAATATGAGTTGTAAATAAAAATGAATTTAAAGTTAAATGGAAATTTACTTTAGAATTTGGAAGCTGAATTGATTTATAAGTGGGAATTTAAGTTAAGTAAAACCAAGTGATGTTTATAAAATGAAGTATAACTTAAGAGATGTTGAATGAAGTTGATATTGGTATCGAAGTAAATTAATAAAGTTAAGTGATAGATGTGAACTTGAGTTATATAAATGAATTGTAATTGAATTGAATTAATGAATTGAATGTTAATCAAATTGAATGTAAATTAAGTTGATATTAAATAATGAATATAATGTTAATTCATTAAAATCTAATGTTATTGGAAATTGAATAATTGGATGAAAATCAATTTAACTAAACCAATTGAAAGTAAAAGTGTTGAACCAAATTGAATGTAAAGTGAATAAATTTGGTTGTATTGAATAAACATTGGTTGTTATTTGATTGTTGATTGATTGTATATAATTCATTAAGTATTAATGAAATTGAATTAGCGAAATTGCAAGCTATGTAATTGAATTCAAATGGATAATATGTAAACTTGAATAGAATTGAATTTGATTTGGAAGTGAACTGATGAAAATGTAAATTAGTAAATGCAAACTAACTGAAATTGGATATGAATAAATGTTACTAAAATCCAATGTTAATGAATCAATTGGAAAACCAATTCATTAAATGTTAATGAGAAATAAATTTATATTGATTTGGTAGTTGCACTTATTGCTATAGAATGCATCGCTATGTTGGCACATGTAGTTATTATGTTGCTATATGATGTATATTGAGATTATTTTCATATATGCATGTTCTCATGTTGTTTGTTGAGTGTTTAGTAGGTGCGGATTGCGCTTGCTTCGCATTTGGAGCTCGCTTTCGCGCTATATTAGCCGTATATGCTCGCTAATAAAATATAAGGTACATATCTCGGATTAAATATCGTACTTTTACACTTTTTTCCTACGGGATGCCTCATCACTTGATGAGATGTATATTTGTGATATATATACTGTCATTTTTTTTTCGAATCGAGCCGCGCAAAGGAGACTCTGGCGAATTTTTTTGAAAATTTTAGGTGTTAGAATATATTTTTTGAGAAAATTGGAAAATTTTGAAAACTTTAACTTTGGTTTGGAGTTGAAAGTTAAACAATAGTAGTTGCTTTTGAAAAGATAACTAAGTATGATTTGAAAACTTAGTAAAGATTTTGTAAGAAGTTTAACTATGGATTTTGGGAAAGTTAATGGATTCTGTAACTTTTCTTACTTGTTAATTTCAAGGACGAAATTCTTTTAAGGGGGGAAGTATGTAACGACCCAGAATTTTTATTAATTAAAATTTGTATATTTAATTAATTTTAAATATTAATAAGTGAAATTTATAAGTCGAATAAATTTTATTTCGAATAATTAGATTTAATTGAATAATTAAGTCAATAATTTAATATGTGAAAATACAGAAATAATTGAACATTGGGTTAAATATGATTGAAAATGATTTATAAAATTTTATTTTATCATGTTGGAGTTAGAATGATGTTATGGAACTTTTAAAATCGAATTAAAAGTTTATTTGTGAAAATTGAATATTTTAATATTTAATCGAATAGTGAAATTAGCCGTTTTTCGAACAGTCTCAGAATTGGACGAAACTAGCTTCATTGGATCCACAATAGTTTGTTATTATCGAATTTCAATTTTCATAGCAATTGGAGTTATCGTTTGACCGTGGCAGCTCGAAACGCATTGAATTTGTTTTTAATATTTATTTGGCGAGTTAAAATAGCCATTTTTCAAAAGTCTCGGATTTCGACGAAACCAGTTTTATCGGATCCATAATGTGATATTATTGTATGGTTTAAAATTTCGTGTCAATCGGATTTATCGTTTGTCCGGTGCAAGCTAAAACGTCTAGAAAATCGTTTAATCGGTTTAATTTTAAATTGAACGTTTATTGCCATAACTTGCACAGATGACCGAATTAGCTCCCGAAACACATTCCATTGTGTTCGAAACGCGGGGTAAACCTTAGCAACGCCAACCGGCACACTTCGTTTGGAGTTCGAAAATTCCGGGATGAATAGTGTTTGCAAAATTTTCTATATAAACCCCTTCACTCTTCATTTTTGCAAATAACCTAAAATCCTAACCCTAACTATTCAGAGCCGCCACTATTGTTCTTAACGGCTAGAAATGTTCGAATTTCTTCCTTCGATTATTCCCAATCCACGCATCGTTTTGAGAAATTTCCAACTACAATATTGTAGAGCATCGAGTGATCGACATATTCAACGGTTAAGATCGTGATTGGGTCAATGGATCGTGAGAAATGCAGCCGAGAGTGTCACGCGTTCATACACGTTTTTCGGCCAAGATAGCGGGTCGAGCTTGGTGGTGCTTGGGGCGAGCATGGTGTTGGGGCCGAGCTTTGTAATGATGGTAGTTGATCGTCTTCAGGTTGCACGAGGTGGCTGCGGCGTGTAACCCAGGGGGGCGGCAAAATTGGGTTCGCGTGCGTGTATTTGCTGTAGAAATCGCGTGAAGGAAGATAGGGGAGGGGAACGCACGCACGGGCTTGGGCCTGGGTGAAATCGAACGGCCCAGATTTGCAGTGATTTAAATGTAAAAGAAATTATATAATAATTTATATTAAAATTTGTAAAATCTTTGAAATGTGATAACTTATTCATGCGAGGTCGGAATCTGACGAAACCAGTTGCGTTCGTATTGTCGAGCACTATGCTATGGAACTGGATTGGAGTCTGTAACGACCCAGGATTTTTATTAATTAAAATTTGAATATTTAATTAATTTTAAATATTAATAAGTGAATTTATAAGTCAAATAAATTTTATTTTGAATAATTGGATTTAATTGGATAATTAAATCGATAATTTAATATGTTAAATTATGAAAATAATTGAAAATTGGGTTAAATATGATTGAAAATGATTTCTAAAATTTTATTTTATCATATTGAAGTTAGAATGATATTTTAGAACTTTGAAAATCGAATTAAAAGTTAATTTCTGAAAATTGAATATTTTAATATTTAATCGACTAGTGAAAATAGTCAATTTTTGAACAGTCTCAGAATTGAACGAGACTAGTTCCATTGGATCCGTAATAGTTAGTTACTACCGGATTTCAATTTTCGTAGCAATCGGAGTTATCGTTTGATCGTGGCAGCTCAAAACGCATCGAATTATTTTTAATATTAATTTGGCGAGTTAAAATAGCCATTTTTCAAACAGTCTCGGATTTCGACGAAACGAGTTTCATCGGATCCGTAATGTGATATTATTGTAAGGTTTCAAATTTCGTGTCAATTGGATTTACCGTTTGTCCGATACAAATTAAAACGCCTAGAAAATCGTTTAAATCGATTTAATTTAAATCGATCGTTTATTGCCATAACTCGCACAGATGTCCGAATTAGCTTTCGAAACCTGTTCCATTGTGTCCGGAACGCGGGGTAAACCCTAGAAATGCTGGTTACGGCGCGTGAATCGGAGTTTGGAAAACCCGGATGAATAGTGTCGTTTTTATTTCCTATAAATAGACCACAAATTCACAAAAATAAAAAAAACTAAACCCTAGCCTATTTGCTTCAGCCGCCACCCCCCCCCCCCCCCCCCCCAATCTATGGCCAGAAATTGATATCTTTCCCTCCTTAATTACTTCTAATCCATCAACAATTAGCCAATGTTCTCAACTGATGAATCGTAGAGCGATGTGAGGGCTTTAAATCTATACGGAGTTGATCGTGTTTGGAGCAACGTGGAGGAAGATATGGGGGGCCGACGGCCAGGTGTTGAGCACGGTTTTCCATGCTAATCAGGGGGCCGAGCTTGCTATGGTTGCAGCCGAGTGTTGCCCTTGTCGTGCTCTTCAAAATGCAAGTCCCTGATCGATTTTTAGTTGAGTATTGGTGGAGAAAAATCAAAACCTAATCATGAAGCTATGGGTTTGGAAGTATACGGCTATTACTGGGGAAGAAACGTGAACAAGGGGAGAGGGGGTGTGCGGCCTGATGGAGGGGGAGACCAAATCCTACGGCTATGAATAAAAGTTAGGTTTAAAAAGGGATTTTATGTTGTAATTTTTATAATAAAATTCGTGTAAACTTCAAATATTGATATCTTTTTCATACGAGGTCGAAAACGCGCGAAACCAGTTGCGTTGGAATCGTATGGACGAGCACTACGCTATGGAATTGGATTGGAGTCGTTTGGAGTTAGTGAGAATTTTGGGTAAAATTAAACGTCCGTTTAATTTTATTCGAAATAAATCGCTAAAACGAAAATAAAATCAAGGTGAGAACTTCTCACTCAATCGAATCAGTTTCGATTTTATTTTAAATAGTTAGATTTAAAATATTTGAATTCATGTTTGAATGATGATTGTTATCTATTGATTGTTAAAATAGACATTATGCGCCGTTAGTAAGCGGATGTTATTTATTAAAAACATATACCGCGAATATTTCATAAACAGTGAAATTGGTATTATATATAATAGCAATATATATATATTGGCATATGTATATATTGGAGTTATTGATTTCCCGCATTTGTATAGCGGATGAGACCCTATTGCGCCGTCTATTAAGCGGATAATATTTATAAATCCCATATACCGCGATAATTCCGTACTGGAGCAGAATTGGTATTGTGCTATTGTTTTTGGATGCAGGAACAGGTTGGAGGGATCCAACTGGATTCCTCAACAGTATTTATTTGAATTCAAATATTTTGATATTTGATGGATTATCATATCGATATATGATATCGTTGTTGTCGTGATTGACTATTTGG
The DNA here is from genome assembly GCA_030765085.1 of Allium cepa. Lineage (NCBI taxonomy): Eukaryota > Viridiplantae > Streptophyta > Magnoliopsida > Asparagales > Amaryllidaceae > Allium > Allium cepa. The sequence continues at coordinate 568,531,380 of CM060937.1, read as the reverse complement.
TATGTAGCATCATTGGACCAAATTTTAGGATTTTAAAATGATTTTTAAAGTGATTTTTGAAAGTATACGTTTATAAATATTTTTGGAACTGATCCATTTTAAATAAATAAACGTTATAATTTTTAAAGTTATAAAAATTATGATTTTGAGAAATATGGGTTAATAATTTTATAAAATAGTTTAAATTGGATTTTTGAATTTATTATACAAAGTTGGAAAAAATAGGATTTATAAAATTTAATTATTTTATAAATAAAAATGGTGAAATTATAAAGGAGATTAAAGACGTTTTAAAAGAATAATATAAATTGATTTATATAAGAGATTTATAAATTGATAATTTGTAAATTAAAAATATTTGAGTTATAAAACGAGTTTTTATAAGTGTTAGAATGAATTGTGAATGAATTTCATAAATGAATGAAATTTATAGAATTATAAACGGTGAAGTTATAAATGGAATTTTATAAGCAGTAGGTTTATAAAATTCATAAAGTTATTAAAAGAATGGTTTTGGATAAATAATTGAAGCTTATAAGTTATAAGATTTATAAGTATGAAGTTCAAAGGAACGATTTTTGCAAGCAAATAAATTATAAGTATTTCACTTATAATATGAATCTTTAGTAAATCATTGAGATATGAATTGAGTAGGTTAATAAAGGAATTTATAAACGTTGTTTTATAAATTCGCAAACGACTTATTTTGATAAGTAAATTGTTGAAACCTATTAATGGAGTTATATTCACATTTTTGACTGTGAATGATCCTTTGAAATAAAATGAATAGAAGTGATGAAATTTATTAACGTAGTATATTCACGTTTTTGAATAGTGAATAATATGTTAAAGAAATTGTTTTGAATGTGATGTTTTAAATAGAATTAAAACGATCTAACGATGTTTTACGTAACATTCGTTTTGGCCCAAATAAATATGTTTAAGAGCATGATTTCCTTAAAGAATGAAATATATACTTAATCTCGATTTAAGTATATTTGAATATTTTCCAAGTGTTGAAAATAAATAAAATTTGTGAATTACTTATGAATAAATAAGTATGGAAATGTTTTCCAATATAAAGTGAATATTTTGAGAATTTATCTTTTTGAAGATAAATTGAAATGAATAATTGAAATCGTATATGCATGGATATTTTGGAATATAAATTCACTATGGAATTTATAAAAGAAAGTGGAATTCGTTTAAAAATAAATATTGATTTATTTTTGAAGTGTGAAAACATATATCTTGTAAAGATATCTTTGGGAAATAAATAATTGGGAAAATTATTTGGAATCTGGTGATGTTGTGCATATCCATTGATAGTTCAATAACCGACTATCAATATTTCCCTTTGAATGGGTAATTGATGTGATTTGTTTGAATTTGAATGCTACACTTATTTTTAAATTATTGCGCTCGTTATTCGGATTACCCATTCCGAATAGTGATACGACGTAATGGATAGCATTGAAGATCGGTGTTGAAGACCCGGTATTTGCGAGAGCGATAGGATGACCTGTCGATTGACTCTGCACCGAGTAGCTACGGTATTGAGTTCTCCATAAGTGATGGGAAATACGATCAGGATTGTGGATATCCGGATTGCAAGGACTTCTTTGTAAGTGCCTTCGGTTTTGTTCGAGCCCGGAACAGACTTGTATGGATTGTATGTCTGACATTACAAATTGAGATATAAAGCTGATTTCTTTCAAATATATTTCTGTTGGTGGCGGAGAATTTATTCTCTTAGCTTAACACCTTTTCTGAGACGTACGAGCTCAGAGGTTATGTAGTTGAAGGTTATCAGCGATATATTCCCAATTTGGTAATGTGACATGCTGAGTGTTGCTGTGAAATGATCATTGTGTTGATTATTTGTGATAGGATCGTTTATTTGATCGTCTATCCTGGTGATCATTTCTATGATCATTTGTTGACCCAAAGCATGGCTTTTGTATAAAGTATGTTTTTGTGGACGTGACTTCGTCGAGCCTCACACCTCGGGAATGGTCAAAACAGGAAAGATGCGGCAAGGTTATGAGGGGTAGCACCCTTTAGGATATGTGCATTTCCTTCTGGAAAAGGGTGGTATCATGGTATGGAGCCCAGATACTTACTCATGTTGAAAACACTTTATGATTGTGTGAATTGATTGCAAGCACTCGGTGAAAGGTCCCAAAGGACCGGGGGATGACATATTCGGTCAGTTGTTACTCAGTTAGGGATAACCCGGCCTTGTGTTGGTAGAGATCCGGTTTGGTTCTCGGGGATGTCCATCCAGAGGCATTCTCATGTGGCAATGGGAAGTTCCTTGGCCTGATCATTCGTTGGAAATCCAAAGAAACAATACGAGACTTGTACGGTTTTAGTTATATAACCTGCTATGGAATGTGGCGGTAACCTGCTATTGAACATAGTTAGCTATAGTAGGCATACGATAATGGTCGTATGTTGGCTAAGATTTATATTCTACTTTCGAAAAGAATTTTTCCTACACTATGCACTAATAATAATATCAAATGTTCTTTTAAATGCGTATCAAGCATCTTTGACTATCATAAGGAGAAATCTCCTCCGATTCTGCGTTTGCATTGTGTGTGTGTGCGGGAGGCCTTATGGTAGTCTCATTTTTTAAAAAGCATTGCGAATTGACTTTAAAAATATTCCTCTATTTTGTTTTCAAAGATAAATAAACTATTTTGAGTTCTCACACCAGTCACATGACTGACTCGGAGTTTATTGTTTTCCTTCCTAAACTCTGGGTGCCCACCAATTTCTACACGGGCAGTCAAGAGTTAGGTTTATCAGGATATTCTGGATATTCAGGAGTTGCTGGAGGCAAGATGGATGGCATGGCGTATTACTAGTATATAGTATTTCTTTTTCCGCTGTTTGTTGTTATTTGTTGTTGTACACTCTGATGATGATGTAATGTAATGTATAAAATGTAATAACTGATATAGTCCTTTGTTTAAAGATTTTTCATTTATTTATTATATGTTGTTCCGCTGCGATTGTGAGATTCTGATGTTGTTCTGTTGTTTTCTGTTCCGTTCTATTTTCTCTCTTCTCTCTATTTTCTATCTTCTTATCTTTTTTGTCTTTTTCTTTTTCTTAAACCATAACATTTCGGGTTTCCGGCCTTCGATTTTTCGGCAGTCGATAAAGTGAGTATCGATGTTGAATTTTGGAGAAAGTCGAAAATTTCCGGGACGTTACATTTGGTATCAGAGCATATGGTTAAGCGACAACCATGGTTCTGTTGGGTATTACTCATTAGAGATAGAGTCAGTAGTGCTCTAGAATGAGTTTGAGTGTAATAATAGCTATGAGAGCGTATTTGTTAGTGAATATAAATTGTTTTGTATTGTGTTGACTTATCGGTTGATGGTTTATAGATTCCAGTCGATGTAGTCTAGCTAACTATCGTAGATAGGGGTTTCTAAACTCTTAAACAAGATAAACCGACACGATATTGTTTTAAATTGGGTAAATGAAATAATTTTGCCTTGATTATATTTTGTATATAAAGGAATAATTTTTCAGAATTATTAAAGTGTATATAAGTTGATTGTTTAGTTGTTTGAATAATCTAAGTAAAAGAATAAATTGTATAAGCAAAAAGAATTATAAGAATTGGATTATAATTAAAGTGATTTACAATTGAGAAATAAAACTTATATATATATGAGAAGTGAAACTATATGAATAATTGATATGAAATAATGAATATAAGTGTTAATTCATTAAAATCTAATGTTATTGGAAAGTTGAATAGTGAATGAAAATCAATTTAATTAAACCAATTGTAAGCAAAGAAATTTGGTTGTAATAAATATACTTTGGTTGTTATTTGATTGTTAGTTAATTGTATATAATTCATTAAGTGTTAATGAAATTGAGTTAATGGAATTGGAAACTAAAGTAATTGAAATTCGATTGGAAGTTAAGTGAATCTTAAATAAATTGAATTTGATTTGGAATTGAACCAACTTGAATATGAATTAGTAAATATAAACTAATTGAAAATGAATGTTAGTAAGAACATCCACTGTTAATGAATCAAATGTGATTTAAATTGAAAACTATTTCATTGAATATTAATGAGAATATAAATGAATATTGATTTGGTTATGAATGCTAGTTGGTTGATGGTTGAATTTATTGCTTTTACTGCATTTGCTATGTTGACATATATAGTTATTATGTTGCTATATGTTGTATATTGATACTATTGTCTATATACATGTTTCTCATGTTGTTTGTTGAGTGTTTAGTAGGTGCGGATCGCGTTTGCTTCGCATTTGGAGCTCGCTTTCGCGCTATATTAGCCATATATGCTCGCTAATAAAATATAAGGTACATATCTCGGATTACATACCGTACTTTTATACTTTTTTCTCTGCGGGATGCCTCATTACTTGATGAGATGTATATTTGTGATATATATATATACTGTCATTTTTTTTTTCGGATCGAGCCGCGCAAAGGAGACTATGGCGAATTTTTCCGAAAATTTAAGGCGTTAGAAAAAAATTTGAAAATTTGGGAAATTTGTGAAAACTTTAACTTTGATTTTGGAGTTGAAAGTTAAACAAGATAGTTGTTTTTGAAAAAAATAACTAAGTATGATTTGGAAACTTAGTAAAGTATTGTAAGAAATTTAATTATGAATTTTGGAAAGTTAATAGATTCTGTAATTTTCTTACTTGTTAATTTCGAGGACGAAATTCTTTTAAGGGGGGAAGATTGTAACGACCCAGGATTTTTATTAATTAAAATTTGAATATTTAATTAATTTTAAATATTAATAAGTGAATTTATAAGTCAAATAAATTTTATTTTGAATAATTGGATTTAATTGGATAATTAAATCGATAATTTAATATGTTAAATTATGAAAATAATTGAAAATTGGGTTAAATATGATTGAAAATGATTTGTAAAATTTTATTTTATCATATTGAAGTTAGAGTGATATTTTAGAACTTTTAAAATCGAATTAAAAGTTAATTTGTGAAAATTGAATATTTTAATATTTAATCGACTAGTGAAAATAGAAAATTTTTGAACAGTCTCAGAATTGAACGAGACCAGTTCCATTGGATCCGTAATAGTTAGTTATTACCGGATTTCAATTTTCGTAGCAATCGGAGTTATCGTTTGATCGTGGCAGCTCAAAACGCATCGAATTATTTTTAATATTAATTTGGCGAGTTAAAATAGCCATTTTTCAAACAGTCTCGGATTTCGACGAAACAAGTTTCATCGGATCCGTAATTTGATATTATTGTAAGGTTTCAAATTTCGTGTCAATTGGATTTACCGTTTGTCCGATACAAATTAAAACGCCTAGAAAATCGTTTAAATCGATTTAATTTAAATCGATCGTTTATTTCCATAACTCGTACAGATGTCCGAATTAGCTTTCGAAACCTGTTCCATTGTGTCCGGAACGCGAGGTAAACCCTAGAAACGTTGGTTACGGCACGTGAATCGGAGTTTGGAAAACCCGGATGAATAGTGTCGTTTTTATTTCCTATAAATAGACCACAAATTCACAAAAATAAAATAAAAAAAAGAAAACTAAACCCTAGCCTATTTGCTTCAGCCGCCACCCCCCCCCCCCCAATCTATGGCCAGAAATTGATATCTTTCCCTCCTTAATTACTTCTAATCCATCAACAATTAGCCAATGTTCTCAACTGATGAATCGTAGAGCGATGTGAGGGCTTTAAATCTATACGGAGTTGATCGTGTTTGGAGCAACGTGGAGGAAGATATGGGGGGCCGACGGCCAGGGGTTGAGCACAGTTTTCCATGCTAATCAGGGGGCCGAGCTTGCTATGGTTGCAGCCGAGTGTTGCCCTTGTCGTGCTCTTCAAAATGCAAGTCCCTGATCAATTTTTAGTTGAGAATTGGAGCAAAATCAAAACCTAATCATGAAGCTATGGGTTTGGAAGTATACGGCTATTACTGGGGAAGAAACGTGAACAAGAGGAGAGGGGGTGTGCGGCCTGATGGAGGGGGAGACCAAATCCTACGGCTATGAATAAAAGTTAGGTTTAAAAAGGGATTTTATGTTGTGATTTTTATAATAAAATTCGTGTAAACTTCAAATATTGATATCTTTTTCATACGAGGTCGAAAACGCGCGAAACCAGTTGCGTTGGAATCGTATGGACGAGCACTACGCTATGGAATTGGATTGGAGTCGTTTGGAGTTAGTGAGAATTTTGGGTAAAATTAAACGTAATTTTATTCGAAATAAATCGCTAAAACGAAAATAAAATCAAGGTGAGAACTTCTCACTCAATCGAATCAGTTTCGATTTTATTTTAAATAGTTAGATTTAAAATATTTGAATGCATGTTTGAATGATGATTGTTATCTATTGATTGTTAAAATAGACATTATGCGCCGTTAGTAAGCGGATGTTATTTATTAAAAACATATACCACGAATATTTCATAAACAGTGAAATTGGTATTATATATAATAGCAATATATATATTGGCATATGTATATATTGGAGTTATTGATTTTCCGCATTTGTATAGCGGATGAGACCCTATTGCGCCGTCTATTAAGCGGATAATATTTATAAATCCCATATACCGCGATAATTCCGTACTGGAGCGGAATTGGTATTGTGCTAATGTTTTTGGATGCAGGAAACAGGTTGGAGGGATCCAACTGGATTCCTCAACAGTATTTATTTGAATTCAAATATTTTGATATTTGATGGATTATCATATCGATATATGATATCGTTGTTGTCGTGATTGACTATTTGGTATGTAGCATCATTGGACCAAATTTTGGGATTTTAAAATGATTTTTAAAGTGATTTTTGAAAGTATACGTTTATAAATATTTTTGGAACTGATCCATTTTAAATAAATAAACGTTATAATTTTTAAAGTTATAAAAATTATGATTTTGAGAAATATGGGTTAATAATTTTATAAAATAGTTTAAATTGGATTTTTGAATTTATTATACAAAGTTGGAAAAAATAGGATTTATAAAATTTAATTATTTTATAAATAAAAATGGTGAAATTATAAAGGAGATTAAAGATGTTTTAAAAGAATAATATAAATTGATTTATATAAGAGATTTATAAATTGATAATTTGTAAATTAAAAATATTTGAGTTATAAAACGAGTTTTTATAAGTGTTAGAATGAATTGTGAATGAATTTCATAAATGGAATTTTATAAGCAGTAGGTTTATAAAATTCATAAAGTTATTAAAAGAATGGTTTTGGATAAATAATTGAAGCTTATAAGTTATAAGATTTATAAGTATGAAGTTCAAAGGAATGATTTTTGCAAGCAAATAAATTATAAGTATTTCACTTATAATATGAATCTTTAGTATATCATTGAGATATGAATTGAGTAGGTTAATAAAGAAATTTATAAACGTTGTTTTATAAGTTCGCAAACAACTTATTTTGATAAGTAAATTGTTGAAACCTATTAATGGAGTTATATTCACATTTTTGACTGTGAATGATCCTTTGAAATAAAATGAATAGAAGTGATGAAATTTGTTAACGTAGTATATTCACGTTTTTGAATAGTGAATAATATGTTAAAGAAATTGTTTTGAATGTGATGTTTTAAATAGAATTAAAACGATCTAACGATGTTTTACGTAACATTCGTTTTGGCCCAAATAAATATGTTTAAGAGCATGATTTCCTTAAAGAATGAAATATATACTTAATCTCGATTTAAGTATATTTGAATATTTTCCATGTGTTGAAAATAAATAAAATTTGTGAATTACTTATGAATAAATAAGTATGGAAATGTTTTCCAATATAAAGTGAATATTATGAGAATTTATCTTTTTGAAGATAAATTGAAATGAATAATTGAAATCGTATATGCATGGATATTTTGGAATATAAATTCACTATGGAATTTATAAAAGAAAGTGGAATTCGTTTAAAAATAAATATTGATTTATTTTTGAAGTGTGAAAACATATATCTTGTAAAGATATCTTTGGGAAATAAATAATTGGGAAAATTATTTGGAATCTGGTGATGTTGTGCATATCCATTGATAGTTCAATAACCGACTATCAATATTTCCCTTTGAATGGGTAATTGATGTGATTTGTTTGAATTTGAATGCTACACTTATTTTTAAATTATTGCGCTCGTTATTCGGATTACCCATTCCGAATAGTGATACGACGTAATGGATAGCATTGAAGATCGGTGTTGAAGACCCGGTATTTGCGAGAGCGATAGGATGACCTGTCGATTGACTCTGCACCGAGTAGCTACGGTATTGAGTTCTCCATATGTGATGGGAAATCCGATCAGGATTGTGGATATCCGGATTGCAAGGACTTCTTTGTAAGTGCCTTCGGTTTTGTTCGAGCCCGGAACAGACTTGTATGGATTGTATGTCTGACATTACAAATTGAGATATAAAGCTGATTTCTTTCAAATATATTTCTGTTGGTGGCGGAGAATTTATTCTCTTAGCTTAACACCTTTTCTGAGACGTACGAGCTCAGGGGTTATGTAGTTGAAGGTTATCAGCGATATATTCCCAATTTGGTAATGTGACATGCTGAGTGTTGCTGTGAAATGATCATTGTGTTGATTATTTGTGATAGGATCGTTTATTTGATCGTCTATCCTGGTGATCATTTGTTGACCCAAAGCATGGCTTTTGTATAAAGTATGTTTTTGTGGACGTGACTTCGTCGAGCCTCACACCTCGGGAATGGTCAAAACAGAAAAGATGCGGCAAGGTTATGAGGGGTAGCGCCCTTTAGGATATGTGCATTTCCTTCTGGAAAAGGGTGGTATCATGGTATGGAGCCCAGATACTTACTCATGTTGAAAACACTTTATGATTGTGTGAATTGATTGCAAGCGCTCGGTGAAAGGTCCCAAAGGACCGGGGGATGGCATATTCGGTCAGTTGTTACTCAGTTAGGGGTAACCCGGCCTTGTGTTGGTAGAGATCCGGTTTGGTTCTCGGGGATGTCCATCCAGAGGCATTCTCATGTGGCAATGGGAAGTTCCTTGGCCTGATCATTCGTTGGAAATCCAAAGAAACAATACGAGACTTGTATGGTTTTAGTTGTATAACCTGCTATGGAATGTGGCGGTAACCTGCTATTGAACATAGTTAGCTATAGTAGGCATACGATAATGGTCGTATGTTGGCTAAGATTTATATTCTACTTTCGAAAAGAATTTTTCCTACACTATGCACTAATAATAATATCAAATGTTCTTTTAAATGCGTATCAAGCCTTTGACTATCATAAGGAGAAATCTCCTCCGATTCTGCGTTTGCATTGTGTGTGTGTGCGGGAGGCCTTATGGTAGTCTCATTGTTTAAAAAGCATTGCGAATTGACTTTAAAAATATTCCTCTATTTTGTTTTCAAAGATAAATAAACTATTTTGAGTTCTCACACCAGTCACATGACTGACTCGGAGTTTATTGTTTTCCTTCCTAAACTCTGGGTGCCCACCAATTTCTACACGGGCAGTCAAGAGTTAGGTTTATCAGGATATTCTGGATATTCAGGAGTTGCTGGAGGCAAGATGGATGGCATGGCGTATTACTAGTATATAGTATTTCTTTTTCCGCTGTTTGTTGTTATTTGTTGTTGTACACTCTGATGATGATGTAATGTAATGTATAAAATGTAATAACTGATATAGTCCTTTGTTTAAAGATTTTTCATTTATTTATTATATGTTGTTCCGCTGCGATTGTGAGATTCTGATGTTGTTCTGTTGTTTTCTGTTCCGTTCTATTTTCTCTCTTCTCTCTATTTTCTATCTTCTTATCTTTTCTGTCTTTTTCTTTTTCTTAAACCATAACATTTCGGGTTTCCGGCCTTCGATTTTTCGGTAGTCGATAAAGTGAGTATCGATGTTGAATTTTGGAGAAAGTCGAAAATTTCCGGGACGTTACAGAGTCGTTTGGAGCTAGCAAAAATTTCGGGTAAAATTAAACGTCCGTTTAATTTTATTCGAAATAAACGCTGAAATGAAATTGAAATCAAGGTGAGAACTTCTCACGAAATCGAATCGGTTTCGATTTAAAGTTTATTTAAAATTCTTGAATGTATGTTTGAATGATGATAGTTATCTATTGATTGTTAAAATAAACATTATACGCCGTTAGTAAGCGGAGGTTATTTATTAAAAACATATACCACGAATATTTCACAGTACAGTGAAATTGGTATTATTTATGTACTTGGAGTTGATTTTCCCGCAGTATATAGCGGATGAGACCCTATTGCACCGCCTATTAAGCGAATAATATTTTAAATCCCATATACCGCGATAATTCCGTACTGGAACGGAATTGGTATTGTGCTAACATCTTTGGATGCAGGAAAATAGGTTGGAGGGATCCAACTGGAGTCCTCAACAGTATTTATTTGATTATGGATGTTTTGATATTCGTTGATTATCATATCGATATATGATATCGTTGTTGTCGTGATTGACAATTTGGTATGTAGCATCACAGGGCCAAATTTTGGAATTTTAAAAGGATTTTTAAAGTGATTTTTGAAGAGTATACGTTATAAAATATTTATGGTATTGATTCATTTTAAATAAATAAACGTTATAATTTTAATGTTATAAAAATTATGATTTTTGAGAAAAATAGTTAAAAGTTAATTTTGAAAATATGGGGTTAATGATTTTATAAAATGGTTTAAATCGGGATTTTTGAATTTATTGTGAAAAGTTTAAAAATAGGATTTATAAAATTTAATTTTTTTTTTATAAATCAAAATGATGAAATTATAAAGGACTTTGAAGACGATTTGAAATAATAATATAAATTAATTTATATAAAAGATTTATAAATTGATAATTTATAAATTAAAATATTTGAATTATAAAACGAGTTTTTATAAGTGTTAGAATGAATTGTGAATGAATTTCATAAATGAATGAAATTTATAGAATTATAAACTGTGAAGTTATAAATGGAATTTTATAAGCAGTAGGTTTATAAAATTTGTAAAGTTATTAAAGGAATAGATTTGGGTAAATAAATGAATCTTATAAGTTATAAGATTAATAATTTGGGAAGTTAAAGGAACGATTTTGCAAACAAATAAATTATAAGCATTTAACTTATAATATGGACTTTCGGTATATAATTGAGTTATAAATCGAATAGGTTAATAAAGGAGATTTATAAAGGAAGTACTTATAAAATAAATAGAAATGGAATTTATAAACATTGTTTTATAAATTCGCAACGACTTATTTTGATAAGTAAATTGTATAACTTATTAATGGAGTTATATTCACGTTTCAGATAGTGAATAATCCTTTAAAATAGAATGAATAGAAATGATGAAATTGGTTACCGAAGTATATTCACGTTTTTGAATAGTGAATAATATGTTAAAGAAAATGTTTTGGATGTGATATTTTAAATAGAATTAAAACGATCTAACGATGTTTTAAATATGTTAAGATTCGAAACCATAGATTTCAACATTCATTGTTGAAATAAATGTTTTCGAGAAATAAAAGGAAATGGTGGACTATAACACTGTTTCTATAGTAAATGATTTCCGAAAGGAAATGTTTTATATAGTATTGGGATTTATATATCTATATTTAATTTCGAATCCCTATACTGGTGATTTTGGGTTGTCGTAACGATGTTTTACGTAACATTCGTTTTGGCCCAAATAAATATGTTTAAGAGAATGATTTCCTTAAAGAATGAAATATATACTTAATTTCGATTTAAGTATATTGAATATTTTCCAAGTGTAGAAAATAAAAAGATTTGTGAATTACTTATTAAATAAGTATGGAAATGTTTTCCAATATAAAGTGAATATTTTGAGAATTTATCTTTTTGGAGATAAATTGAAAATGAATAATTGAAATCGTATATTCGTAGATATTTTGGAATGTAAATTCACTATGGAATTTATAAAAGAAAATGGAATTTGTTTAAAAATAAATATTGATTTATTTTTGAGGTATTGAAATTTTATATCTTATAAAGATATTTTTGGGAAATAAATAATTTGGAAAATTATTTGGAATCTGGTGATGTTGTGCATATCCATTGATAGTTCAATAACCGACTATCAATATTTACCTTTGAATGGGTATTTGTTGTGATTTGTTTGAATTTGAATGCCACACTTATTTTTGAATAAGCGCTCACAATTCGGGTTAGTCGGGAAAGGACCTTGGGGTCGTATAACCCATTTCGAATATGTGATTCGACGTTATGGATAGCATTTGAAGATCGGTATTGAAGACCGGGTATTTGCGAGAGCGATAGGATGACCTGTCGATTGACTCTGCACCGAGTTGCTCCGGTATAGAGTTCTCCATATTTGATGGGGAATCCGATCAGGATTGTGGATATCCGGATTGCAAGGAGTTCTTTGTAAGTGCCTTCGGTTCTATTCGAGCCCGGAACAGACTTGTATGGATTGTATGTCTGACATTACAAATTGAGATATAAAGCTGATTTCTTTCAAAATATATTTCTGTTGGTGGCGGAGAATTTATTCTCTCAGCTTAACACCCTTCTCTGAGACGTACGAGCTCAGAGGTTATGTAGTTGAAGGTTATCAGCGATATATTCCCAATTTGGTAATGTGACATGCTGAGTGTTGCCGTGAAATGATCATTATTTGATCATTTGTGATATGATCATTTGTTTGATCACTTATCTTTGTGATCATTTCTATGATCATTTGTTGACCCAAAGCACAACTTTTGTATAAAGCGTGGCTTTGTGGACGAGACTTCGTCGAGCCTCACTCCCCGGAATGGTCAAAACAGGAAAGATGCGGCAAGGTTATTGGGGGTAGCGCCCCTTAGGGTATGTGCATTTCCTTCAGGAAAAGGGTGGTATCATGGTATGGAGCCCAGATACTTACTCATGTTGAAACACTTTATTTATTACGGTGTGATTTTGGTTACGAGCGCTCGGATAAAGGTCCCAAAGGACCGGGGGATGGCATACTCGTGTCAGTTGTTGCCTAGTTTGAAAGTTAACCCGGCCTTGTGTTGGCAGAGATCCGGTTAGGTTCTCGGGACGTCCTTCCAGAGGCGTTCTCATGTGGCAATGGGAAGTTCCTTGGCCTGACCATTTGTTGGAAATCCAAAGAAACAATACAATCTTGTACGGTTTTAATTGTATAACCTGCCATGGAATGTGGCAGTAACCTGCTATTGAATATGGTAGCTGTAGTAGGCATAAGTGCGGAATGCCTATGCTGGCTAAGATTTATATCTTTACTTTCGAAATATTTTCTACACTATGCACTAGTAATAATATCAAATGTTTCTTTTTAATGCGTATGAAGCATCTTTAACTATCATAAGGAGAAATCTCCTCCGATTCTGCGTTTGCATTGTGTGTGTGTGCGGGAGGCCTTATGGTAGTCTCATTTTTAAAAGCATTGCGCATTGACTTTAAAAATATTCCTCTATTTTGATTTTAAAGATAAATAAACTGTTTTGAGTTTTCACACCAGTCACATGACCGACTCGGAGTTTATTGTTTTCCTTCCTAAACTCTGGGTGCCTACCAATTTCCACACGGGCAGTCAAGAGTTAAGGTTTACCAGGATATTCTGGAATTCAGGAGTTGCTGGAGGCAAGCTGGATGGTATGGCATATTATTAGTATATAGTATTTCTTTTCCGCTTTTTGTTTTTGTTGTTGTACACTCTGATGATATGATGTAATGAAATGTGATGTGATGTAATAACTGATATACTTCTTTGTTTAAAGATTATTCATTTATTTATTATATGTTGTTCCGCTGCGATTGTGAGATTATGATATTGTTCTGTTGTTTTCTTCTGTTCCGTTCTATTTTCTATCTTTTCCTCTCTTCTTCTATCTTTCTCTTCTTCTTTAACCACAACGGTATGGTTTTTCGGCCTTCGATTGCTCGACAGTTGATACGGTGGACGTATTGATGTTGGCATTCGTGGACGAAAAATCGCCAAACGTTACATAAACTCAGAGGGGTGCTCGTGCGAATGTTTGTATGACTCGAAGTTCAAGTGGGTAGCTGCAGTTAACAGTTTGACAGTTTAAGTTTTTAAAGTTAAAGTTTGAATGTTGGCTGCGAACATTACTTCGAGGAAGACAGTGGGATGTCTCGATGTAATCTTCGGGTTTAGTAGAGTAGTAGGAGCAATGTGTTAATAAGGGATAGTAAAAGAAGAGGAAGGTGTTGTAGGAACCAGGTTTCTGATGCAGTTTTTCTCGGGTTGAGCACGAGATTTGAATCGAGATTTACACGAGTATTTTATCCTTTGACTCGGGTATGTGGAAGTTGAGGTTAACTTGGGTTTAAAATCAAAAGTATAACAAGATTTAAAGCAAGTTCTAAAATTTCAAAATGTTTTCATTCGGTAATTTATATGGGTTAAATCCTATGTATTTACAAAGAAAAATTAAATGATAAAAATCAATGGAGTAATAAATTATTTAATATAATAAGGAATGGTTAAATTGATTAATGAAATCAGTTGAGTAAATAATTAATTTAACTATTAAGATAATGCATAAAGATTTGTTAATTGGTGTAATCAATTTTTTAAGGATTGATGTATTAATATAATTAATTTAGAGAATGGTTAATTGATTAAAGATTAATTACTTAATGAAATTAACTATTAATTTTGAAGGGTAATTAATGGATTACCAAATAAGATTTATTTGATGAAAATTACTTAATGGAAGTAATGAAGAAATTAATTAGTCTGTGTAATTAATTAAGTTGATGTGGTTAATTTTAGTTAATTAATTAAGTTTGATTAATTAAGATAATCACTTAAAGTTGGATTAAGTATAATTACTTAAGGTAATTAATAAGGTGTAATTACTTAGTAAAGTAATTAGCGGATATTTACCGGTTGAAATTAATTTAAGGAAATTACTTGGTGAGTAGTAATTAAAGGATAATTACTTGATGAAAGAAACTAAGAAATGATTACACAGTGCAATTGGAGGATTAATTTATATAATTAATCAAAGAGTTGGATTAATTGATGAAGTAATTAAGGCAAGTTAATCTCTGAATATGATTAATCAAGATTGATTAATGAATGTGATTAAATTAAAGGTTAATTATTATATGAAATTTAAGGATAATTAACTAATGAAAGTCATTAGAGGATCCTTAATTAATGTAATTAATGGAAGTGATCAATCTTGCTTATTAATGATTGAATGATGATGAATGCTTTGAATTGGTTGATATCCCTGATATGAATTGCTTTGTGATATGATATGTTGGATGGACGATGATAATGTGATAATCAATCAATTAGGAAATTGTTGTGAAAAGGTGTTATCCGACAATTAAAGTTGAGTGTTATGTAATTGGATAACTTGGTTTAGATGAAATTTGAATTCGAAGAGACTGCAGTCGGGTATTAGTGAATACCCGAAACCACTTCGATTCTTCATAAATTGATGTGTGAAACAAGTAATGTCTATAACAGCTTGTGAAGTTGTAAATTGATATAAGTTACCCCGGGTTTATATAAGTTGCATGCTTTTGTATTCCTTGTTAGATGAGTTTACTCACGTTGGTTTCCAGCCTGACCCGGGTGTTACATTGATGTAATGCTCGGGTCAGACCGTGTATTACAGATTTTCAGGTAGGAACGTTCTCGAACTCAGGAGGCGAGCTGGATGGCTGGAACGTATGGAGTGTTTATCGCTGTGTTATTATTATTGTATATATCCGAGACATGTTAAATTGTATCTGTCCAATGTTGTATAAATTATTGTAACTCTGGTATATCGATGTAAATTGTTAGATACAGTTTTCTTTGGTATAATTATTTTTGATATTATATTTTATCCGCTGCGAATGTGAGATTGTGTGTTTCTTTTCTGTTCTTCTTCTATCTCTTTCTTCTTTTCTCTAACTATCTGGAATTTTCGGGATTGAAAATTCCCAGGTCGTTGCATTTGGTATCAGAGCAAAAGGTTAAGCGAGAACCTTGGCTCTGGTGGGATTACTCATTATGGATAGGGTAAGTGGTATCCTAGAATGTGTTGAGTGTATATATATATGAGAGAGCGTACTTGTTATTTTCTTATATAAATATTTTAAATGATTTTATATAAAACATATTTTGATATATAAAGCAATATTTCTTTCTAACAAAAAGTAAAGGAATTGGTTGTTAAATTATTGAATTAAATTAAGAAGCAATAGAAACACAACCAAACTGAAACTGAAATTGAATAAAGATAAATTTGAAATAAATTCAAACTGAAATTTAATTTGTGAATTTGGGAAAGGTTTCAGGATAAGGATAATCAATTAATTTATGTAATTAATTAAACTTTATTTAATGAGATTAATTAACGGATAATAATTGGAGTACTTAATGAAGGTAATTAAGAAATAAGTTAATTACCGAATGTGGATAATTGGAATTAATTAATGACGGAATTAATTTAAAGAGATAATAAATAGTATTATTTAATGCATTTGAATGAAATGGTCCTATTTAAAAGAGAGTTTTTTGAAAATTTAAAAGAAATTTGTTTTGAAATAAAACCAAAGGTGGTTTAAAATTTTAAAGTATAACTTAGTATGTAAAAGAAATTAATATGTATATATGTGGATATACATAATATCAAAGGTGGTTCGAAATAAACTCTAAATGGTGAGTTTTAAATTTGGAATAAGATATGACACCCAAAGTGATTAGTTTTTGAACTTATAAGTGGGAAGGTATTTTGAAAATTTGAAATGGAGAATTCAAATTTGAGTAAGGTTAAACGAGATTGATTGGATTTAACTCGGAGGAAGTTAAATAAGTTTGAATGAACAATCTGATTTGGAAATTTCAAGATAAATTGGAATTTAACTTGGCAAGTTAAATGGTTAATTTGAATTGGGAGTTTGTGTGATCTGAAAATGGGTTTGAGATCTGGAAATTGGAAATTGATGAATGTTTTAAGATGAATTGGATGATATCATCCTATTATTATCAATAATCTTTAAAGTGTGAATTGGATTTGTTTGAATGAATGAGAGGTGAAGTATGGTAATATATCCATTATAGCGATAATTTAAAATGGAATTTTGAGAATTTGACTCGAAATTAAATTGTTTAAAAGCTTTTAATAAAGGTTAACTTGGTTTAAAGAGTTAAACCAACCTTAGTAAATTTAACTCGAATTTATATAATTCGAGATGGTTTAAATCTGGAATTTGAATTGAAATTAGTTTAAATTGAATTTGATTTGAAGTAATTGAAATTGTGATTGAAGATGTATAAGTATAAAATTCAAATAGAAAATTTTGAATTGGATCAATTTGAAACAATTTGAAATTTAAGTGGGTTCAATTTGAAATTAGTCCGAATTGATTTGAATAATTTGGAATTGTAATAAAAATTAAATAGTTTTAAATTCAAATGGAATTTGAATTAAATTTGGGAGGAAATCAAGAATAATTCAACTTGATTTGGAAATGGAGTTTGAAATTGGGATTAATTCAAACTAGAGATGAAGTAAATTGAAATTGGAACTAGTTCAATTGAAATTTATTTGAATTAGTAGAATTTGAGATCAAGGTTGAATAAAGTTAAATCTGGAAAGAAACTGAGGTTAATTCAACTTGAATTGGGGATGAATCAATTTCAATGGAAATTGAAGTTATTTAAAATTGGAATTGGGTCAATTTAAATGAAAGTGGAAATTTAAATTGAATTGATGAGAATGGAGATTGGGAAGTGAGCAGTTTTGGCTCTGAACTATTTTTAAATATAAATTATTTTAATATAAACCTATTTTTCCAAGCTGTTCATTATATATACAACCTTTCTTTTAAAAGCCAAACTATCTTATACTTGATTTACAATTATTTTTGAAACTGTTTAATAATTTTCCAACTATTTTATAAACTAATTACTATTTTACTAAACTAATTACTATCCTACTATTATTTTGCAATTATCTAAAATTTCTATAATTATTTAACTATTTCCTAACTATTTTACACCTATTTTACAAACTAATAATTATTTTCCAACTACTTATCTATTTTTAAAATTTTTCAAACTGTCTTCTAAATAAACTGGTCAAAGTTCAAACTGTTATTGGTTAATTACCCAATCGAGATAAGAAAGAGGTGATAATCCAAATGGATTGAAGCAATTGTGAATAAGTGAATAAAAAATTAAGTGAATGTGAATAGAAATGGAATTGATTTGGCTAATAACCAATAAAGATAAATACATAAGGTGTACGTATGTTATTCTATTCACATAGTGATTTGGTCCAGATTCGAGCACAGAATTTTGAGATAGTTATGTCGATCCGAGTTGAGTTTTTCACTCGATTTTCGACGGTGAACCTGGATATGGGTTGTTGATTGGTTCTGGATATTCTCTATCACAGTTATGACTATGCAAGGAGAATGACGGTTTCTGATCAAGAAACCAGATCTGAGTCCGCACTAGGAAGTCGTGTGGATGATACTAGTTCGAAAGTGAAATTGTGTGGTCGAGTGAGCGATCAGATTGGTATGGCGTACGAATGATATATGTACATCGTACGGATTTGAATGAAAATGATATTGAAAAGAGTAATGAAATTTGAATATCTGATTTTGAGTAAACAAAATAAATATCTTTGTTTATAAGATAAAACTCCCCTTGTTGAATCTATTGCCAGAAGAAAATGATTTTTGAAGGTGTTTTGAAGTATAAAAGGAGTTTTATACAAGTTTGAAATGATCCAAATTTTTGAAAGATTTTATATATCCAAATGTATATATATAAAGGATAATATGAGAATTTTCGAAAAAGGTTTTGGGAACATATGGATTTGGAAAGGCTTTTGATTTTTGGGTAAAATCAATATTAAATTTGGAAAGCCTAGTTTGAGAATTATCGATTTTGGAATAATCGATTTTGTGTATGAGATCATACTAGGTGTATGATTTAAAGATACTATATATATAATATAGAATGTTTTGATGATGGCTCTGGGGAAAAAGGCGCTCCCTTGGAATGGACTTCTCAGGAGTACCACCGGATAGTGCTGTCTTGAGCCCCAAGGGGGGTTCTGAAGTTGATCCTATGAGGAGTCCGGACAAAACTAGTTCCTGGGGATCTTGAGTAGAGGTTACCATAGCGAAAGTCGTGTGTGTCACTGAGAGCCAAGGTCTACGTTTGATTTTATATCGGTAGACTGCGATCTATGGTAACATAGTAAAGGTCGTGTGTGTCGCTGAGAGCCAACAGTTTGCGTTTGATTTTATATCGGCAGACTGCGACCTGTGATAATATAGCGGAAGTCGTGTGCATCGCTGAGAGCCAACAGTCTACGTTTGATTTTACATCGGTAGACTGCAACCTATGTTGGAGTGGAGAAGTTTCATTTTGATAGCGAAAATCAGAGGCCGCTGAGAGCCTGCAGTTACATGGACTTTTGCTACGACGGCAACGTAACCCTGGATGTAACTGTGATCTGTTGTGTGGATTCCATGGCGTAATCGAGAGGCCGCTGAGAGCCTGCAGTTACATGGACTTTTGCTGCGACGGCAACGTAACCCTGGAATGTAACTGTGACCATGGATGGGGGTGATGATTTCCAGAGCATTCTCACCAAAGATATATCATCTGTTTTCAAAACCTGTTTTCTATATTTTCAATAAAATTATTTTTCCAAGTATTTTCACTGGGTGTTGAAGATGGGTCTACTAAGTGCTTATAGATTTTCAGTCCTACGCCTGATCAACGTATGACTGAATTTCTACAAGAACGAGGATGGACTTGTTGTAACATCGAGTTATAAAATGATATTTTCTATAAAAACTATTTTGGAAATATTATATAGATTTTAAAGTGTTTTAAAAATGATCAAAAAATATTTTAACGGGTTTTAAAATATTTGATAAATTCTGGTTTCGTTCCTTTTCGAGGACGAAAAGATTCAAAAGAGGGAGGAATGTGATAACCTGAATTTTTGGAGTATTTGTTAATTGTTAATTAACGGGGTTAACTAATAAAAATATTGAATTATAGATTTATCAAATAATTCTGATAATAAATAGTTATACCTGGATTGTAATTCAAATTTGAATCAGAATTTGAGTTTGAATTTGAAACTTGAATTTAAGATTTAAGTAAATGCCTTAGTAAATAATTTGGATTTTTTAGAATAATTTGTATAGATAATTTATTTAATAATTGGTTAATAACATTTTCTGTAAATATTATGTATAAAATTTAATATAAGATAATTGTTTATTTTAAGTAATGATAGTTTAGAAAGAATTTAAAAAGAGTTTTATTTTTGTTTTCTTCAAAAGTGATTAAATTAAAATGATTATAAATGTATAAAAATAAATGTTTTAGACTTTAAATTACATGAACAAGAAAATATATTTGTGTTATAATTAGTTTTAGAATATTTTCTTTTAAAATTAAATTTATATTTACATGTGTAAAATTATATTTATTAAGAGAATTAAATAAGTAAGTTATATTACATTTAAATTAAATGAAAATTAATTAGAAAAATACTCAAGTAACATTTGTAAACATGTTAGCTCATCTCTAAAACACTTGTAAGAAAATTTAAAGTAAAAATTTTATATTTCTAAAACACTAAAGGAAAATGCTTATTAAGTTTGGATATGGTAGCTCAAGTTTAAAAATGGGATTTAGTAAAGAAGCATACTTTCTTTAAAAATATACATAAGTATTATATATAAGGTACTAAACATAAGGATATAAACATAATATGAAAACATAAATTCCTAATAATTAACAAGTGTAAACACCTAAAATATACATTGTGCATTTGTAAGCTAAAGACTTCATGTTGGGACAAATGACATTTATATCTTTTAATTTGGAAAATGTATGTAATTAATGTACAAGGCTGAAAGAGAAATTCAAAAAAAATGTAAGAAGAACAAACCTGTAAACTATTTTCAGAAATCCACTAAGAAAACATAACCTGAAATATTCTTCAAGTTCAAAATCAAAGATCAACCTGTAGCCATTTTCTCAAAACCTGGAACCGAACAGGTTTTCAAAGTCATAGATCATCATCACTTTGTTCCAGTTACACAAATCAAGCTTCAAAGCATTTCTGTCTTGATGTTTCAAGCAATTCAGTTTTCGAGAAATAAAAACAAAGGCATGCACATTTTCAAATCCAGATTAAAGCAGAAATTTTCAAAAAAAAAACTCCTATGTTTAACTGCATCTAAGGTGAGTAAATAATCCTATATTTGATTAAATTGGTTGCATGATATAGGAGTAGGAAGTAATGATGTGAAATTCTTGATGATGATAGTGTTGCATGTTGATGTATTTATGTAACTCTGTATATAAATGTTTGATTTTACTATGTATTTAGAATGTGCCAGTTTCTTCTCTCTGTTCTACAACAGAATTGGGAATTTAGCAAAAAGAATTCAATTTTTCTTCATTAAGGCACTGATAGGTTTAGAGTTTAAACCAAACAAGTGTGTCTGAACATAAAATCAAGACATAAAATTTGTTTTAAGAAAGATAGTGATGAGTTGCCTCTAAAATTTAGTTTTACAGGAATTTTTTTTAAAAGTATGTTAAATTCGAATATCATAAATTTTTAATTCAATTATATATCTTAAATTGTTATCAGACATTAGGATTTTTAAATATAAAAAGATAATTTTCCATTGTGTATGCTAAGAGCAGTTGTTAAGTGTACTGTAAAGGGGTTTTTGGCAAATTCAGAAGGTCAGGGGATTTTGGGGTGTTAGGGACTGGACCAGGGATGGAGGAGGGTCTGATGATGTCGGGAAAAATGACCAGAAACATTTAAATTCGTCATGGCATCAGATAAAGGGAGGAATAGTCAGTGGATCCAACATTGGGGTTTTGGATTTGTTCGAGTTTGTCTATGCATCGAGAGTGACCGGTTTTGGAGGGAGTGTTACTGAGTCATAGAAGAAGGCGTGGACGGAGGCGCAGCGGTGCCGGTGGTTGGAATGGCCGTGTCGAGGAAGGTTTTGGATAGCTTGAGTGTCCAGTTTCGACTGGAAGTGTTCGTTTTGTCTATAGCTACGAAGCGTGGAAATCAAGGAGTCGAAATGTTTATCACGATGGTATGTGACTTGCATGAGGTAATGTCGTTTGCCGGAGTGATGGCGATCTCTGGTGCATGTGCACGGCACTGCTCGTGTGTCAGGGTATGGGTTCTGGTGAGAAACTCAAAGGGGTGCTCGTGCGAATGTTTGTATGAATCGAAGTTCGAGTGGGTAGCTGCAGTTAACAGTTTGACAATTTAAGTTTTTAAAGTTAAAGTTTGAATTTTGTCTGCGAACATTACTTCGAGGAAGAAAGTGGGATATCTCGATGTTATCTTTGGGCTAAGTAGAGTAGTAGGAGCAATGTGTTAATAAGGGATAGTAAAAGAAGAGGAAGGCATTGTAGGAATCAGGTTTCTGATGCAGTTTTGCTCGGGTTGAGCACGAGATTTGAATCGAGATTTACACGAGTATTTTATCTTTTGACTCGGGTATGTGAAAGTTGAGGTTAACTTGGGTTTAAAATCAAAAGTATAACAAGATTTAAAGCAAGTTCTAAAATTTCAAAATGTTTTCATTCGGTAATTTATGTGGGTTAAATCCTATTTATTTACAAAGAAAAATTAAATGATAAAAATCAATGGAGTAATAAATTATTTAATATAATAAGGAATGGTTAAATTGATTAATGAAATCAGTTGAGTAAATAATTAATTTAACTATTAAGATAATGCATAAAGATTTATTAATTGGTGTAATCAATTTTTTAAGGATTGATGTATTAATATGATTAAACTAATTAATATAATTAATTTAGAGAATGGTTAATTGATTAAAGATTAATTACTTAATGAAATTAATTAGTAATTTTGAAGGGTAATTAATGCATAATTACCGAATAAGATTTATTTGATGAAAATTACTTAATGGAAGTAATTAAGAAATTAATTACTCTGTGTAATTAATTAAGTTGATGTGGTTAATTTTAGTTAATTAATTAAGATAATCACTTGAAGTTGGATTAAGTATAATTACATAAGGTAATTAATAAGGTGTAATTACTTAGTAAAGTAATTAGTGGATATTTACCGGTTGAAATTAATTTTAGGAAATTACTGGATGAGTAGTAATTAAAGGATAATTACTTGATGAAAGATACTAAGAAATGATTACACAGTGTAATTGGAGGATTAATTTATATAATTAATCAAAGAGTTGGATTAATTGATGAAGTAATTAAGGCAAGGTAATCTCTGAATATGATTAATCAAGATTGACTAATGAATGTGATTAAATTAAAGGTTAATTATTATATGAAATTTAAGAATAATTAACTAATGAAAGTCATTAGAGGATCCTTAATTAATGTAATTAATGGAAGTGATCAATCTTGCTTATTAATGATTGAATGATGATGACTGCTTTGAATTGGTTGATATCCCTGATATGAATTGCTTTGTGATATGATATGTTGGATGGACAATGATAATGTGATAATCAGTCAATTAGGAAATTGCTGTGAAAAGGTGTTATCCGACAATTAAAGTTGAGTGTTATGTAATTGGATAACTTGGTTTAGATGAAATTTGAATTCGAAGAGACTGCAGTCGGGTATTAGTGAATACCCGAAACCACTTCGATTCTTCATAAATTGATGTGTGAAACAAGTAATGTCTATAACAGCTTGTGAAGTTGTAAATTGATATAAGTTACCCCGGGTTTATATAAGTTGCATGCTTTTGTATGCCTTGTTAGATGAGTTTACTCACGCTGGTTTCCAACCTGACCCGGGTGTTACTTTGATTTAATGCCCGGGTCAGATCGAATATTACTGATTTTCAGGTAGGAACGTTCTGGAACTCAGGAGGCGAGCTGGATGGCTGGAACGTATGGAGTGTTTACCGTTGTGTTATTATTATTGTATATATCTGAGACATGTTAAATTGTATCTGTCCAATGTTGTATAAAATTATTGTAACTCTGATATATCGATGTAAATTGTTAGATACAGTTTTCTTTGGTATAACTATTTTTGATATTATATTTTATCCGCTGCGAATGTGAGATTGTGTGTTTCTTTTCTGTTCTTCTATCTCTTTCTTCTTTTCTCTAACTATCTGGAATTTTCGGGATCGAAAATTTCCAGGTCGTTACATTTGCACTAGTAGAAGTTATAAAACTTCAATTATCTAATAGCAAGCAATTTTTTTTAAGAAAATGAAAGTTTTTTATTACTTTTCAAATTCAATATCAATATGATTAAACAACATCGTTTTTAAAACAACGATAGAGAGCTACATAATGAATTTTCTCAAATGCTATTAAATAAAAAATTTAAATTGTCATCACCGAACCTTCAAATAAATTACGCATCTCGATTTAAATCGGTAGAATGAAAAATGAATAAAATAATAATTTGCATGATTTTTTTAGTATGATAGAGACCTATTCCACTATAATCGACCAAATATCGTTTTCAAAAATCCAATTTTTTTGAAGAAAAATAAAGGAAGAAAAAATAAAATACATACCATTGCGGAGCTGAAAACTGCTTCTTCTAACATACTAATAAGGATTGAATACAGTGCTTAAATTTTACTTATAGTTTTAATTATTTACGCTTTATGAATGAATAATAAAAAATGATTAGGACCTAACTCTTTAAGCTAGGTGTCTATGTAATTTACTTATAGTTTTATACAATTAATTGTTAACCTCTATTTATTGATCAAAATTAATTATAATAAAACAATAATAACTTACGTCTCCATGTTTACTTGAAAAATACACGCCTCAACCTTTTGAGGCTTACACCTCACCAGCAGAAGAACGCCTCTTGTATGCTTTCACGTTTTAAAACTTATATGTGTGTGTGTATATGTATATTACCTGAACAACAAGAAGAAGTTAGATTTGTTAAAGGTCAAAATTATTCTACGAGGCACTTACACAATGTTGCAGTTTGGGTTCAGGAATTTTTTTCAACTTATAGGTGTGATATGTTTTTGTTGCTAACAGATTATGCTTAGAGATTGAATTTATTTGGACACACTGTACATGAATATAATTAATTTAACAAATTCAACTTATAGATGTGAGATATTTTACACGTTCTGTAGAAAATTTGAATTCTCTTGGAAAAGTAACGACATTCTATGAGAAGAGTTGAACTCCTTTTTGAAAAATTAGGACTCTTTTGACAAATTGAACTTTCCATTGTTTTGTGTTTTTTTTAATTCGTGCAAACTTTTGTCAATTTTATCTATGATGTGTCAATCTGCAACCATCGAAAATGGAAGGTTACTGAAACACACACCAAACGTGTAGTATTGCGTAAGTGTGAACAAATATTGTACGAGAACACAAATGATAATAAAGTAAATTTGTCTTCATAAATGACCGGGGTAATATCAAGTTGTACTGTTTGGTTATGTAATTTGAGCTACGCTTGATCCGAGTTATTTGGAAGTTCACTTTTTTGTTTTATTTATTTTTAAAGCTCATTATGTAATTTTAGCTTAATCAAGATGTCAATTCCAGATGTAAATATTTTATTGGAAAAAGAACAATGATCCGACATAAGCTGGAACTGAAATTAACATTTTTGCAATAGATCATGCAAATTGTGATACCAGCATCTTACTACATTTGAAAAAGGCGAACTGGTACTACTGCAATAGTTGAAAAGGTAAAATTATCATCTTAATCCCAAATCGCAAAATTTCAGTGAATAATTCTCGGTACAAATATCAAGTCATCACCTGATCAATTGCCAAGCTCAGTAACGTGAGATTGTGACAAAGTGAAGGAATGATGTGTCATGTTGTACTTCACCCTGAATAGTATGCCCTAACATTAAAAAGATTTACTTCTGATGATGCCTATGCTGATATAGCTGCTGAACTTGCAGAAGTGGCCACAATCATGAACAAAGTATTAGTTATCAGAATCATGCATCAGTTTCCTGTTTTAACTGGGTTTTTTTATG
Source organism: Allium cepa (assembly GCA_030765085.1). Taxonomy (NCBI): domain Eukaryota; kingdom Viridiplantae; phylum Streptophyta; class Magnoliopsida; order Asparagales; family Amaryllidaceae; genus Allium; species Allium cepa. The sequence goes on along the minus strand of CM060937.1, from coordinate 568,505,304 downwards.
TGCGAGTGATGCTTTTTTTTGTTGGGTTGCATTTGTATGAGAAATTTTCATTGTGGGTTATTGTGCATGCGTAAAAGAAGAAATTTATGAAGAGTTTGTGGTAAAGCTACATTGCAGTTTGGGTTCTGCAAACTTTGATGCGTCAGCATAAGGTATGAGATTATTTGCTTGCATATAAGCGTGAGATGATTTGCTTGCTTGCTGAATATGCTTAAGGATTTCATATGCTTGTGTAACGTTTAACACAAATCAACATCCCACTAAAAGCTAAAACTTGCAGAGAATCACATACACGCACATAGTGAACAAAATTACCCGTGCGAACACAGAGAAAAAGTTAAAATACTATCAGAGCCAGGTTTCGATCGTGGAACCTGTGGGTTATGGGCACACCATACTTCCGCTGCACCACTCTGATTGCATTATCATCTTGTATTATACAGTGTAGAAGATGTCTCTTCCAGAAATTCACTAAATTGTATTATCCATATATTAATTGTATGCCTCCTCATATCATTACCTGCAGCCAAATCAGTCCGAGTTTGATATGTCAATATATCTCCTACATATGTCGGCATAAAATAGTTTCAGACTTAAAACAAACTCTTATTTTCAAAGTAAAGTTGTTTTAAAAGCGTTCAGAAAATACTTATAAATATTTGAAGTTCTGAAAGACTTATGTGTGTCATTATAATGATTGTTTACACTGATCTAAGATACACAGATAAATAGTATAAGATGGTCAAGTGAATATTTTTAGTATTTCTTTTCTTTTCACATTTGTATCTCCAAAATCAATCTAGTATTGCCAGTGGCACTACAAGTTCTTAGTAAGATATGTCAGGAATATTACTATTTTTAAGCATTGTTACCCTCAAAATCACTATGACCTTTTTAGTGTGTTTTTTTTGGTGCCTTTTTTTGTTATCGTATCCAGTGTCACCAAGTGTACATATATTGTTGTATATCTAATACCGATCCCTTATATGCCTGCATAAGCAATGCCTGCCTGGTTATACTGGAGAAAAGATTTTATTGCGATATATTTACCTACTAGTGCCGATGGCACGGGTTTAGGTTTCGCTTAACATAACCTATAATATAATGAATTGGATATACAAATTGATCGGTGCTAGATTTATTCACAGTATGATTAGTAATATTTTTTTTGTAATTTTAAAATGTATACAACATGCACCTAGTATTTTTGTTTTCCATTTGTATATAACATGAGTATCAATAGGGTATACTAATAAAGTGAATTCACTAATTTTGAAATAATAAAATAAAAATGGATGGACAATAAAAAATTAACACCATAAAACTGTCGCTTCTTTTTACAATGACACCTGTTAACTAACAATTACTAAAATCACAAAGATTTAGCTGTAACATATGTGTTATTACAGTAATGAAAATGTAGACTTGTAGTTAATTAGGGTGAACAGGATCTTGATGGCTATATCCATAGCAAGAGAAATATTTTGCTCCAAATCCTCTTTAGTGGAAATGAAAACCTAACAGTAATAAACGTTTATATTATTTTATAGAAAAATACATAAAAGGTTTAGTAAAAGTGAACTTTTGAGTAAACAGCTATGTACATTTTTTTAGTTTAACATTTCATGGAGAATCACAATAAAACCTCCAGGTAAGCGATATTTGTAGTAGTTGTTACTTTGTTGATGGTTATAGGATTGAAATTCTACTGAATGTAGTGCATCTAGATAGAGCAACATACAATTGTCCATGACTAAAAACTTCAGTGCATAATTCAATACCAACGTACTTCATGGATTGACCTTGTGTTTTGTTGATAGTAATGCGCAAATAAGCTTAATAGGAAATGAGAAAAATAGTACCTTGTTTAAATATTCAGCAAAAGCACGACTCTCAAACTCTTTGGACTTTAGCCGCATGTTTTTATTCAGTGATAACACATGAATATCAGGCCATGATGTTGATCTTCTTAATGTTGGTGCAACGATATCTTTATGTGTTCCCTTTGGGATAACCGGTAAAGTTTGGTGACTGCAGCATCAAAGTTCTATTTGCACATAGCATTAGTTTGGCCAGCATCGCAGTTCCAGCAGCACCGAGACATGTCCATGTTCATTAGTTCAGTTTGTTCATACCCTCGCTTCAGTTTCCAGCTTGGTTTCCACACTGCAGTTCATGCATCAATCGCACACATATAACCTTTGCCGCTCAGTTTGCATCAGTCTCGTGTATATGGTATAGCAGTTCGGATGGCTCATGCCCTCCTCAACTTTCAATAGCATGTAGCAAGTTACCATTAAACAACACGCATCAACATGCGGTTGCTTTCCTCACTCTTGCTAAGCCATCTATATTGGTGTCGCTATATCTATATTATATGTTGCATTATGCAATGTTTGTTTGGCGTTGGATAAAATATGAAGAAGAAATATGAAGAAAATATAGTTTTGTATAAGATTAATGGTGATGGCCTATTTATTACCCATTAATTATGAGTTAAAAATGTACATATCTTCCAGTCACAGCTCCTTCTATATCCACATAAATTGCTTTAACTAATAAATACATAGATACACTTCCATGTATACATAGATAAAGTTAGGCCATAAAAAGTGGTTTGCCTTTAAGAAAATAGATTGATGGCTTTAAGCATAACCGCAATAGTTGTACATTCTCTATTGATCTTATCCTCATATTCTCTATCTAACCATAAATCTAATGATAATATAACCATATTCCCAAGTTAGTCACATTACTATATTTATACACACACACATATGAATGCATATAAATTCATGCCAAAAGCAAGTTTATTGTTGTACAGGTATAAGCATAAACATATTCGACTAAGGCAATCGAAGGTTCTTCACCATGCTCCTTCTTCAGCACATCTTGCATGTCTGCTACTTCATGCCCGCCACAACATGAACATTTTCAACTTACCAGTCAAAGCTTCTACACCATGCATGCTCCTTCAGTGCATCTTGCACAATGTCTACTATATTATGTATGTTCCATGCCTGCTACAACATGAACATACTCCTTTCTCCAATGCATCTATCTTCCTTTGCTGGAGTATATTACTTCCTCCAACATCATGCCTACTACAACATGCCTGTTCCATGCTTGTTTTGAAATGCTTCACTATCAGCTAGCTGCAGCACGTCTCTAGTCTCTCAGATCATTAGAATTGCTTTGTTCATTGCACCACTTCCTCCACCAACTCACTCTACCAGCTTATCTCCCTTCGTTTGCATTTCAGTACACTGCATGTTGCTTTTTACACAATCTCAGCTGCACTTTGCAGTGTGTTCCCACCAACTTAATACTCGTCTGAACTACTTTGCTATGTTGCTTTGGTACTCATCACGATCCATCAACAAGCAGCAGCCCATGTCCCTTCTACTACAACACTTGAAACATAACCACAGTGTCTTCAACACCATTGCTCGACCTTGCAATTGGCATCACTCTAGCTGTTGCTTACGGCTAAGCTATTCTGCATCTTAACTACTTCTAATAGATTTAATTGATGGTTGTTGTTGTCTACATAAATGTAATCATATTATTTTGTTTTATTTCTTTATTGCTTGTTTGGTGATTGTGATTGTTTTTGGATTGAATTGAAATTTGAATTGAGATATTGATTGGTTGTTTTTGTATTCTTACCACAATCTCGTTTTCCGCTGTGTTTTGGGGTTTTGATTTGAGTGGTCTTGGGTTAGAATTTCTACAGCATTTGGTATCAGAGCTTTGGAGTTAGTAGGTGGTTGTAGGAATGTCAGAATCGGATAATACATCAGGTAGTCCATAAATGGTTAGTCCAAGTGGTGTAGCGCTGTATGTACGAGGATCGTACGCAGCTTCGGGATCACAATTGGTTATAAACAAGTGGAATGACGATAATGATTTTGAAAAATGGAAATGGAAGATGAAAGCGGTTCTTAGGTGGAATCGGGTGCGTCGGGTAGTGTTTGATACATGTTTGCTGCCGACGGACATCTCGGATTTTGAGAGAGAGGAAATGAAAGACTGAGCATTCACTATACTTAAACTTATTATGCGGGAGAATGTTATCTCCGTAACGGTGAGACTACTACTAAGGGTATATGAGACAAATTAGAGGAGTTGTATATGAAGAAGTCACTAACTAATTGTTTGATCTTATTGCGAACGTTCTTCACCTATAAGATGGAGGGTACTTCGCTAAAGGCGTACTTGAATCTCTTTGATGATTTGCTAATGAAGAAGGCGGTAGATTTGAATATTGAGGAAGAACAAAAGGCAATGATATTGTTGTGTTCATTGCCGGACCGTTATACGAGTTTCTCTAATAGTTTGATCTATAGCCGAAATCCTTTGACTCTTGATGTAGTGAGGAGTTGAGCGATCAAATGAAGAAGTTAGGTGATAGAAGTAGTAGTGCTAGTAGTGGTCACAGTTTGTTTGTGGAAAAGGAGAGATATGGAAAGAAAGGGAATCGGTGGCATTCTAAATCAAGAAAGCCTAAATGGAGAGGAAAATCAAAGGAAATAAATGACAAGTGCTTTATTTGTAAGAAACCTGATCATTGGAAGAATGAGTGTACGAACAAGGAGAAGACAAATAAGGAAGTAACATCTTCATCCATGGTGGTGGAGAGTGGAGTTGGTGAGGGAGAACATAGATGTTTTGACGGCCATAGCATCGGATGTTTCGAATGGGTGCTCGATTTGGGGGCATCTTATCATATGACGCTAAATAAGAATTGTGACAAAGAAGTAAATTCAATTGTTATGGGTAATGGTGTTATTTGCAAGTCGAAGGGCATTGATTCTATGTAAATTCAGATGTTTGACGGAGTGGTTCATACTCTCACTAACGTACTCTATATAACGAGACTTCGAAAGTCTCTTTATCTTTTTTGGGCAGCTGGATTCTTTAAAATGTAATATCATTATTGAGAGTGATAGCTTGCAAATTTTGAAGAATGATCTTGTGGTGACAAAGGATGCTAGAACTCATGGAGTTTATTTGCTTCAAGGAGTGACTATTGAAGGTGAAACTTGTATGGGTGTTAATAGTTCTCGTGGCTTGGATGCGAGTAGGTTATGTCATTTGAGTTTAGGTCATGTCTTGGAGAAGAGTTTAGATATTCTTCGAAAGAGGGAGATGATCGATGGAGAGAGTTTCAACAAGTTTGAGCTTTGCGAGGAATATGTCATGGGAAAGCAAACTAAAGTATCATTCATTGAGGGAAAACTTGATTCGATAAGTGCTCATGAATATGTGCACACAGATGTTTGGGGACAGACACCGGTAGCTTCTTTGGGAGGAGCTTGCCATTATATTTCTTTTATTGGTAACTTCTCTCGGAAAGTAGGGTGTATGTAATGAAGGCCAGGTAAGAGGCAATTGCAAAGTTCAAAGCATGGAAGGATCTTTTTGAGAATGAGAGTGGTAAGTCTTTGAAGTAACTACGTCTGACAATAGAGAAGAGTATGTTTCCAGAGAGTTCTTGGAGTTTTGCAAGCATCATGGTATTCAGAGGCATTTTACTACATTGGAAGATCCACAGTCAAATGGTGGTGCGGAGAGGATGAACCATGCTCTACTTGAAAAAGTTGGATGCTTGAGATCCACATCTGGTTTGTCTAAGGGATTTTAGGCTGAAGCATTGTCAACCGCAGTGCATACTGTTAATCAAATTCTGTGCTTGGCTATTGGTAAGAAAATTCCGGAGGAAGTGTAGAAGGGAAAGAGCATTGGCTTAAGTTATCTTTGTGTGTTTGGCAGACCAATTTATGTGCATGATTCGAGAAATGGTAAGCTTGAGACTAGAGCTTTCAAGAGGATTTTGCTTGGCTATACGGCGGTATAAAAGGCTATTAGATATGGAATCTGAAAATGAAGAAGTTTGTGAATTCTCATAATGTTACTTTTGATGAGTCGACTTTGATCATGGAGAATTAGAGCTCATCATATGTTTCGGATTTGATTCATGGTGAATCAAAGGAGAAGGAAATTGCTTTCGTCCAAGGAGTTGGAGATGATCGTGAGGAGGAAGCTTTGATCTTACATCACATAGTCTGCAGGCTGCCTCTAGTAGTGTTGGTGACGTGCATGATTCTAGAAGGAATTCGTTCAAGGTGGAGCCGAAAGGAGTTTGGATGATATTATTGCTACTTGGGTGGGTCGACGTGCTATAAAGCCGCCCGATAGATATGGTGATTGGAACTATCATAGCTTTTTTGATAATTTGGACTATGTTCTTCATGTAGTCCAAGACGTGCCGAGGGACCTTGATGATGTCATAGATTCGAGTGATAGATTGAATTGGATTTGTGCAATGGAGGAAGAGATGCAGTCGTTGATGAAGAATCAAACTTGAGATTTGGTTCCATTTCTGAAGAAAACCGTGCTATAGGGTGCAAATGGATATACAAGGCGAAGGACGATGAAAGATAGAAAGCTAGATTAGTGACTAAAGGATTCGCATAAAGGAAGGGTTCACATTGGTTGTGAGACATACTTCAATTCAGATATTACTTATCATAGTTGTTATTCACGACTTGAAGTTGGAGCAACTTGATGTGAAAACCGTCTTCTTGCATGGTGACTTGGATGAAAGCATCTGCATGGAGCAACCGAAAGGTTTTGTTTTAGATGGTACGTCAAATTTGGTTTGCAAGTTAAAGAAATTAGATGTGGTTTAAAAAACCATATAGACGTTGGTACAAGAGATTTGATCATTTTATGCTTGAAAATGGTTTTAATAGAAGTATCAAGGGTGCTTTGTTGTTTCGAGAGGTAGAAAAATGATTATTGGATGTATTTATCCTTTTTTATGGATTCTGGTTTGTCGAAGGTTTGTGCATCGTTGGCTGCATTTTGGTGTTGGGTGGTTCCTGTATGGAGGTCGCAACTGTAGCAATGTGTAGGGCAAGAGGAGCGGGTTCAGTTTTGATAGAGGACGGAAGGTGTGGGTTTTAGAGTTCGGGCGAGTCAAGTTTGGGTAGAGCGACGCGTTAGCAAAGACTGATTGGGGAATCGTTGAGTATTTCTCCGTATCACTATAATTGTGTACGGCCATGATTGGGCTGCTGCATTTCACTATGCACAATTGATAAGGAAGAAGGAGAAGATTGTTAATTTGGGTTAAGTAAAGAAATTAGTGTTATTTAATTAATTAATTAATTAAAATCTTATAAATCGAATAACTTTTGCATACGAGGTCGGATTCAAACATCGTTTTTTATGGACTTGTAGCGATGATGGCTAAACAATGGAGTTAGTTTGGTGGGATTTGAAGCTTGTTTGAGTTTATTATAAAATCGAATGGTCGTTCGGTTTTAGTCCAAATAGGAACGCTTCGGTGGAAATTGGAATCAATGTGAGTTTAACTCACACTCAATTGTACTAATTGTAACGACCCGGTATTTTCAACCACCCGCATCCGCACATGTCGGACTTGAATTGTTCAAAATACCGCATTGTAAATAAAATTTGGCAAATCTTAGAATATACAGTAAATAAATAATCACATGTCACAGACACAGAGTAAGAAATGCAGTGGAAGTAGAGAAAATAGTGGTTCATTAAGCCACTATCACATAGTCTCAAAATAAGTATAAATTACATAGTCTTAAAACCAATATAGTTTGAAATCACCACAGAAAATCTCAATATTCAATTGTCTCGATTACAAAAGCTAAAATAAGAACCGAACAGAAACTTGACAGCAGCTTGAAAAAGATGATCTTCGGAAGTCCTAGCTCCGGAGATGAAGTCCGAACTGATTCTCAGGCTGACCCGAGCGTAAGAAATAAACACAAACACTCGAGTCAGGACATACATACTTATACAGTGTAAGCTAATTCAAGTGAACTGTAATATAAAGGCAAGTAACTTAAAGGATGCTTGGGACCGCCCATCCTCTAAAGATCCGTTAAACTATTTACTACGTAGTAATATTTCGCTATTATAATAATGTCTATAATTAAAATAAACTTACTTTAAAATAGCGTTAAGGGGTGACCCAATATTCCCATTAACACATAATATATTCTCATAGTCTATACAGTACCGTAATCTCCTCCGTACTGGGCATCGTCAGAGGGCGCTCCATAGGTATGGTACAAAACCAAAATCGTATAAGGCTCACTAGGGTAGGTTACACGGCATAACTAGGCAATGCCAGGGTAGATTTACCAATTACGCTTTCAGGCCGGTGGTAGCGCGTAGCAGCTACCACTGCCCACCTCGAACAACACTCCCAAATCAAAGGTGTGCACCAAACAATCACAGAGTAATAGAATGGCATACGAAGAAGTGCGTCCGATAAGAGGTGCTACCTCCTTAGCCCGTCGATCGCTCCTGTTTTAGCCACCTTATGCCAACTCACGGGAGTCGGGTCCACGTACATACCTTAATAGAACGTCACTACCATCCTACTTCATTCTGGAATCTCCACCGCGTACACGGTTGTCAAAGTGGTTTTCGGTATCGACAGAGAATATGCCCATATCTGATCCCGGTCTTTTTAACAACCAACGTTATTAATACCCATAGTTATACATTCCAAAATAGTTAATATTAAATCAAAATACTTCATTTAACTTTTAAAAGTGAAATTATTATATTTACGAATCGAATATCCAAAAATCTCAATTTCAGCCACTGCAACACTTAACAAGTGCTATTGTAACCTTTTTATTTATTCAGGTTTAATTTAAATTTCGCGACCACAGCACTTACCAAGTACTGCAATAGCCCTTAATTAATTTTTAGCTTTTAGTTCATTTGCATCAACTACGGCACTTACAAAGTGCGGTAATATCTCTTACAACAGTTTTAAGTTAATTAATTTTTTTTTAGACTTTAATATAAATTCATCAATAATTAAACTTAAATTTTAAACTAAATTAACTTATAAAAAAAACATATTATCAATTTGAAATAGTCATTTAAATCAATCCAAAAATTTATGATTTTTATGAAGTATATTCCACTAATAAATATCAACCTCTCAAGGCTTTACTTATTAAAGTTAAATGCCCAAATTTCTATATTTTTCTATATTCAAAAGTTTCTTAACCATTTAGTTGAATTACCATTTCAAAATATAGCTAAATTTCCTCTTTATTTATTAACTTACCTTTTATTCTTAAACCAAACTTCCATTTCTAAATTAAGATATATTTCAAATTTCATGTCTAAGTATTTATCTATTTAACTATTAAATTCATAGAAAATTCAATAACACCTTATTAATTTATTTTAAATTTCAATTTACATCAAAATTTATTACATTTACATACTTAGCTTGAATTCCATCAAAATTTCCAAAATGAATTTATTACTTCAAATTCCAACTTACCATTTATTTATTTATACATTTAACTTGTATAAGACTACCAACAATTATTTTAACCCAATTTAAATCAAAATATTAAAATATATATATTTAAAATACTTAAAATTTCCAGAAAAATATATATAAAATAACCATGGGTCTGTATAATATTTTCTAACCTAGGTCAAGTGATACGGATAATATATCATTTCAATCCGTAATTTACAAAGAAAAACCAAGGTTCTATCATTTCAAACCCGCAATCCCAAATTAAATAAATAAATAAATAAACAATATCGTTCTGGCCTATCAGTTCAGCTCGTAACGATTTCTATTCTACAGGAAACTTGCAGTGATAAACAGTAAATAAATAAATAGTATAACAGCTTAAATATAACAGTATATAATATGACTGATGATGTGTCAAATTAATAACAGGGTTTTTAACATCATAAATTTATATCACAGGCAAGAAAAATAAAATATAAATATTCTACAATTACACTTGTTATTAATTTACAGATCTATAAGTACGTTTGTCTGGTGAGAATACTCACCTCTATGCTGCTGAAGATTAGATACAAAATAATGAATATCTACACCGGACAGCGTACAGAAGGCATGATCAATTTTTAGCAGATGCAACGACTCGATTCAAATCTTGAACAAGATAAATAAATAAACTAAGTTCGCGCATTCAATTATGGTCAAAGCAAATTTTTAAATAAATCAAAATTGGAACGAGATTTAAAATAAAAGGATAATTGACTCAATTTGCTCGACCACTCCACCACACGACCAAGAAGAAAAACAAAAAAAAAAAATAAAAGAGAAGAAACAGCTTTGTAGCCATTACCGGATGATACACACGAGAGAGAAGGCTGAGACCAAAATGCAGTGAAAGTTTTTGTATGCAGTGCTTATATATATCAGATAGGGTGCCTTTATTGGGTACGAAAAAAATGGCAAGAAAAATAAAGTTTGATTTTTGAATGGCACGCGAATTGAGCAGGGGTTTTATTTCTTATTATAAAATGAAACAAAACGAATTTTTTTGAGCGTGTTTTTGTATTCAACAGGGGAAAAAGGTTTTATAATTTACACAGAAGTAATTGCATTAAAACGTAAGAAAAAATGATAAAGTGGGACCATGCATTGATTGAGGAAAGGAAACTGCAAGAAATAAAGTTATAAACGGTCGGGAAATTTTGCGTGATGTTTGATTTTATAGGAGGTAATTGCGTTGATATAGAACGCAAGCAATAATGGTATTGGAACGTTAAGAAAATGAAAGAATTTCATTTGAACGGTAAGGAAAAATCAAAGAATTTGTTCCTATTAATTGCAAAGGAGTAAAAGGAAAAGAAGAGACACTTATACACGTGAATTTCAAATCACGCTTTAAAAGAATTTGAACGTGCTTGTGTATTTAACATATGGGTTGCGTGATTTTAGGCATGCAAATTTAGGCAAGGAAGAATGGAAATAAAACAGTTATTTGCATTCAAAGATTTATACCAATTATATATGAGAGGCTAATGGAAAGAGTAGAAATTAACACGTAAATTCAAGGCAAGTTTTATATGGAATTGGATGGCTAGGGAATCTATTCTTTTCCCACTCAGAATTTCACGTCTACTGATAAATTTAATTATTAATATCTAAGGTAAGAATTTTGAGAATGCGTACTATAGACGCAAAAATTAAATCAAATATACGACCAATTTAACAAACATAACGTATCTAAATTTATACTTTTTTTATTTATTTGCTACTTATATATAGTACAATATACGTTTAAAGAATATTCATTAAATACGTATCATTTATATGCCAGCAAAAGTAATCAAAACGGATATAAACGTACAAATTTAAACATGAAATTAAATAGCCTATTTACACTCTATAAATTTTAAAATTTATTACTAAACTTACTTTTGATTTGTTTACATTGGTTTGATTTACTTAACATGTAACAAATAAACTGATGTATATACGTAAAATTTATTTCCTTTCACAATATTTATTACTTACTTTAAAAAGTATACAACCAATATTAGTAAAAAATCGCAAAATAAGTATTGTACATATATATATATATATATATATATATATATATATAAGATTTGATTTTATTAGCTAAGGTATGAAATTTTGGAGCGCGTACTAGATGCAAAATTTAAATTGAAACGTATGCTCAAATAATTGACAAAAGTAACGTGATTAAAACTATTTGTTTCTTATTTATTTCTTTTACCCAATATTAATTTCTTAATTAAAAAGGTATATAACCAAATTTAAAAGAATCAAAGTGGAAAAAAATGTTGTACGAATATATTCATTTAAATTAAAAGATTTGGAAAAATTTCTACCACACTTTAAAAAAACAAAAAAAACCAGTGAATGAAATAAAACAAACTGAAATAAAGTGAAAAGTAAAGTAGATAACTATATTTTAGGAAAATAGAAAGATAAATAAAGAAAATAGCTTAATTTATTGAAACTAGCTTAAGAAAATTGCAAACACAATCCACTTAACTTTGGGAAATTACAACTCTACTTAAAAATGGTTTAAAATAAATCTTTGAGAAACAAAATAAAGTGAGAATGAGAATAAAATAAGTTCTTAAGAAAAATGTAAAAATAAATAAAGAATTTCTTAAATTAATTAAAGTTGGAAATTTGAAATTGTAAACAAAATACAACTGACACTGGAAAATGTCAATTACACTTTTAGATATGTTTTAAAACCAAAATATATACATAACAAGTTATTTTACCCTGAAAACATAAATTAGAACATTACATGACCAAATAAAATATTATTTATATAATTTAAAGTAAACAATTTTGTTAAGTACAGCAAATTACACACAATAGTTAGAAAGGCATAACTTTCACATTATAATTCAGATTCCAACGAAATGAAAAACAGTATTCTTAAAATTTAATTATCTTTAAAAATAAAAGATAAAATTCAAATTTTCAAACTTTTAAATTTTCAAATTTAGAAGTCAAATTTTGACCATATTGACAAAATTTACATTTCCGGAAAATATTCTATTAATTCATGTGTGGAATTCTAATCCACATCAAAATTTATATTTTAAATAACAAAATTATATAAATTAAATAAATAAATAATTTATTAAAATTTTTGGGTTGATACATAGATGATTTGGATGGCAAGCAAAGTGAGAGTAAATGCTAAGAAATAGAAAAGACATAAGTTAAGGAGAAAGAAACATATATATGTTTTATTCTTAAACGCAAATGAAAATGAGGAGTTTTGAAATGAGAAATAAATCTTCTTGTATATGATTTTCTAATGAGAAATACATGGCTAGGAAAGGAGTTTGTATGGATAAAGCAAGAAATAAAGAGGCTATGTAGAAAAAGGCAAGAAATCAAGCAATGACCTGATGGATTTAATTAATTTCTTTCCCTTGTATTAACAGTTGTTCTTAATTATATTCAATTTGTTAAATGTGTACACTTATTTTGATTGAATCCTCAAATAAATTCATTCAGATAAGTTTCATTCTTTTATATTACCTTATGAATAAAATATGCATTTCCACTTTAACATTCCTTCCTTATTTTATTACAAAGTTTAATTTTCTTCATATTAAATTACCAAATTTTATCAATTTAACAATTTTAATTATTAAAAATTTATGGGTTGTTACACTCTCCCCCACTCAAAACTTTTCGGCCTCGAAAAGAAGAAGGTAGGGGAATAGAAACAACTTAAAAGAAAACTAAATTGAAACTTAAAATAGAACCATTAATCTAAACCATACAAATTCAATTTTAAATTAATATTTTATTTCATATATTTAATTTCACTTAAGTTAAATTTAACTATTTCAAATTTCGTTACTTCATCTTCCAATTATCTTAAAATAAAAATTTCTAAAATCATAAGTTTGAAAATCATTTGTTATACTCAAAAATTTGTTCAATAAATTAATGTCTTCTTTATTCCTAATTATAATTAAATTTATTTCTCTCAATATATTTTTATCATCTATGTTAAATATTTACACTTATTACAACTGCTTGAATTTATTCTAAGTTCCTTTAATATCATTTTATATTGCAAATTATTCCGTTGCCCTTTTATTCTATTTACCTCCGTTAATCTTTTTATAACTAGAATTTAAGTGTGTAACATTTATTATAACCACTCAAATTTCATTTATAAAATATTTTTATATTGTATATTGTCCAATTACATTGTTAACTTCTGAAAATCAAGGTAAGTTATATTGAAATGCAATTGAGTATTATACAAATAAAACTTTCAAATTCAGTATCTCAAGTTTGAATCATTTATTCAAAAATTTGATTTTCTTTTTATAATTGAAATTATTCCTCAAGATAATATTTAAGAATAAAATTTCTGATTCCCTTCAAACCATTTAGAGATAAATAAATATATGTACATAATATGTCAAATCAAATTTAAATCATATATCTATATATTATAAATCAAATCATATTTTAGAGATTCAAATTTGATGGACTCAAATCAAAGAGAATTTTGATTTAAAGATAAGTTGGAATCAGAAGATCTGATGATTAAATAACATACTAAGGAACTGGATAAGTTTATATAAATCGCGGGCAACCTTAACCGGGTCAACCGTGACTTAAAGAATAAGATTGATGTGGATTTTCTAGGGTAAATCTACATTTGATCTGAAGAGATAGAATTCGGAATAACCAAAGATACTAGCATCTAAACCGAGGATAAATATAAATCTCTGGTGAATCAATGCTAATTGTAAAGGAGTTTCACCCCTTTATTAGAATATTGGCGAGACCGCCAATTCACTATAAAGATCATCCGAAGTGGAGTTATGGCATACTCCAGAATCGAAAGAAGATGAATAGTGAGGGACACGAATGAACTTTGGAACCACAGGGAACGTTCCAAAATTCAAAGGAAATCGAATCAAAAGGAAGAGACTCAAGCTCGAATGAAAGTGATTCTGTAAATCAAATTTATCATGCATGCTAAGTTTTGCCTAGAGCCGAAGCTCTGATACCAAATTATAACAACCCGGTATTTTCAACCATTCGCATCCGCACATGTCGAACTTGAATTGTTCAAAATACCGCGCTGTAAATAAAATTTGGCAAATCTTAGAATATACAGTAAATAAATAATCACAGGTCACAGACACAGAGTAAGAAACGCAGCGGAAGTAGAGAAAATAGTGGTTCATGAAGCCGCTATCACATAGTCTCAAAATAGGTATAAATTACATAGTCTTAAAACAAATATAGTTTGAAATCACCACAGAAAATCTCAATATTCAATTGTATCGATTACAAAAGCTAAAATAAGAACTAAACAGAAACCTGACAGCAGCTTGAAAAAGATGATCTTCGAAAGTCCTAGCTCCGGGGATGAAGTCCGAACTGATTCTCAGGCTGACCCGAGTGTAAGAAATAAACACAAACACTCGAGTCAGGACATACATACTTATACAATGTAAGCTAATTCAAGTGAACTGTAACATAAAGGCAAGTAACTTAAAGGATGCTTGGGACCGTCCATCCTCTAAGGATCCGTTAAACTATTTACTATGTAGTAATATTTCGCTATTATAATAATATCTATAATTAAAATAAACTTACTTTAAAATAGCGTTAAGGAGTGACCCAATATTCCCCTTAACACATAATATATTCCCATAGTCTATACAGTACTGTAATCTGCCCCGTACTGTGCGTCGTCAGAGGGCACTTCATAGGAATGGTACAAAGCCAAAATCGCATAAGGCTCGCAAGGGTAGGTCACACGGCACAACTAGGAAATGCCAGGGTAGATATACCAATTACGCTTCTGGGCCGGTGGTAGCGCGTAGCAGCTACTACCGCCCACCTCGAACAACACTCCCAAATCAAAGGTGCGCACCAAACAACCACAGAGTAATAAAATGGCATACGAAGACGTGCGTTCGATAAGAGGTGCTACCTCCTTAGCCCGTCGATCGCTCGTGTTTTAGCCACCTTATGCCAACTCACGGGAGTCGGGTCCACGTACATACCTTAATAGAACGTCACCACCATCCTACTTCATTCTGGAATCTTCACCGCGTACACGGTTGTCAAAGTTTCGGTATCGACAGAGAGTATGCCCATATCTGATCCCGGTCTTTTTAACAACCAATGTTATTAATACCCATGGCTATACATTCCAAAATAGTTAATATTAAATCAAAATACTTCATTTTAACTTTTAAAAGTGAAGTTATTATATTTACGAATCGAATATCAAAAAATCTAAATTTCAGCCATTGCAGCACTTAACAAGTCCTACTGTAACCTTTTTATTTATTCGAGTTTAATTTAAATTTCGTGACCACATCACTTACCAAGTACTGCAATAGCCCTTAATTAATTTTTAGCTTTTAGTTCATTTGCATCAACTACGGCACTTACAAAGTGCGATAATATCCCTTATAACAGTTTTAAGTTAATTAATTTTTTTTTAGACTTTAATATAAATTCATCAATAATTAAGCTTAAATTTTAAAATAAATTAACTTATAAAAAAATCATATTATCCATTTGAAATAGTCATTTAAATCTATCCAAAAATTTATGACTTTTATGAAGTATATTCCACTAATAAATATCAACCTCTCAAGGCATTACTTATTAAAGTTAAATGCCCAAATTTCTATATTTTTCTATATTCAAAATTTTCTTAACCATTTAATTGAATTACCATTTCAAAATATAGCTAAATTTCCTCTTTATTTATCAACTTACTATTTATTCTTAAACCAAACTTCCATTTCTAAATTAAGATATATTTCAAATTTTATGTTTAAGTATTTATTTATGTTTGTGCCAAAATTGGTCACAAACCCCAAATAACGTGAAAGCACCAGTGTATGAATACAAATCAACAATATTCAAACACAAATAACATATCTCAGCAAATAACAAGCAGCAAATCAAAAATAATGAACAGAGACACAAGTTTTATAGTGGTTCGGCTATCTCCGGCCTACGTCCACTCCAAAGTTTTATCCTTTTATTAATTATCCTTGCTGGTTACAAGTGATTGCAGAAGTTACAAATTCCAAATTCGAAATCAATGGCAGTAATGACGATACGGAGTGATTCTGGCAGCGTCCGGGCGTGCTTGTTCTCTCTAAATTCTCCGACCCCTTTTCTGAATGACCAGGGGCTCTATTTATAGGCATAGAAGGCTGATATTTCTCCAAAAAATCTGGTAGACCGCTTCTGGCACGTGAGGGGGCCCACAGGCTCGGCCTCAGAAGACTTGGGCCCACTTTGGGATCGATTCGAACTCCATTCGAATCAATCATAAAATCATCCAATCGATGCGAAACTTGGTGTGAACATTCTTCAATATGCATATAAGCTTCTGTAAAAATTGCATTGCATTTGGATCAACGGTTTGGAAGATATGATCGATTCGAGATCAAAGCTCCGTATGTTCTGCCTGGTTCGAGTCCATTGCTTCGAACCCACCTCCTTTGACTCCATCCAAAACGCGTGCGCATCGATGACGTGTCGCGAATTCTCCGGGTCGATCCAACTTTGTCGTCGTATTAAACGCTTCTTTTCCTGAAGACGCGCTCGTATCCATGCTTTGCAACTCAGTTCGTATCCTTTCGTTCATATCACTCTGACCATTTCCTTCGTGCCGATCGTTTCGAATAGATACGAACATTGTCCCTCTTTGTATCGATAGGTACGAATCCAGAATCCCAAAACTGCTACTTCCTTTTCGTATCGATCCAATGCTTGATCGATACGAAGGACTTCTGCGCATCCACCCCATTGCTCCACAACGATGCGAAGCGCATCGATTCGAAGCAAACTCTTACATTTCCTCTTGATCGATACGAACTGTATCGATTCGAACCACCATCATGCCATGCCTTTGAATCTGGGAGTGTTGCCATCAAGTCGAAGTTCACCTTCCTATCTAATCGATACAAAGATCATTGAGTCAAACCCGTGCCTATCGATACGAACGGCATCGATTCGAAATGGTATCGATACGAACGCAACCCCTGATCGATTCGAACCATCCTTGCGTGCCGATGGGTTCGAACAATATGTTCTCCCTACCTTGCATCGACCATATCTCCTTCATACGAACTCCGATTAACCTGAAATTTGAAACATAGCCTCTCCTAATCCTTTTCATCATCTCCAACCAATTTCGCCCCAGTCGGAGCTCGGCCAAATTTTGACGACATCGATCGCATCCTTGTTTGCAATCGATCTCCAATCCCGATATCCGTCATTCCTTGCCAATTTGTTGATATTCCAGTTTTGACCAAAAAATGGGATAACACTTTGCCCCCCAAAATATGCCTTGTGATAACAAGGCGTGTTTTGGATAGCTCTGAATCCGATATCCAAAGTCCATAGCCATATCGCTAAAGTATGTCATCCTTGACTGCTCCAAGTAGATGTCCAATTCCAAATCCAATAGCCAAAGCCTGAGCCAATTCCATATCCATTCGAACTCGACAACCGAGTCCTAATCCATCCTTATCCAACAGCCAATGACCGAGTCCAGGACCTCTCCGGGTCGATATCTGAATCCATAACCTCTCCGGGCTCTTGCCGAGCGCAATCAGCACTTGACGACCGTGGTCCAGTGTCCCTGGATGTTGAGCTAACCTCTCTAGGTTCTTGCCAAGCGCAATCCACATTTGACGACCGTGGTCCAGTGTCCCTGGACGTTGAGCTAAGCCATGGCTTAAGTCCTAAGCCGAATCCTGGTCTCTCCGGACCCTTGTTGAGCATAGTCCATACTCAACGACTTGAAGATAACAATTGATAATACATAGCCTAAGTCCTAGGCCTAATCCTGATCTCCCCGGACCCTTGTTGAGCATAGTCCATACTCAACGACCTGAATGAGTCAATTTACCACGTTCGGGCAAAGTGACTCACCCCTTGCCAGGCATAATCCATACCCGACGACTATTTATCAAAAACCAGATAAAAATCCAATCAAAATCCAATCCAAAATCCAAATCAAAACCAGAAAACCAGAAATCCAAAGCAGCATCCAAAATCAAATACAACCATCCAAAGTAAAACCCAAATCAAAAGGAAAACAAAACCAGGAGTTCAATCCAAACTCCAAAACCAAAACCAGAAAATTAAGTGTCCAATCCAGAATAAAAAACAGATTTTACAAACCATAACTTCGCGGTTTATCATCATTCAGAGCACGCCTAGGGGCTATCTCCGTCCCCGTACATGTGTAAATGATTTGGTTGCTCGCCAATGGTTTGTTACTTATTTCATAATATCCAAGTCAATGTATAATCAATCGACCATCATCCCTGGGCCTTACATCATCACGGTGTGAGGTAGTTGGTGGTTGCTCCTGCTCCACCGTTGCATTCCGTGTTCCAACATATTGTCTCAGCTGACCATTCCTCACATGCTCCTCAATTATATCCTTTAAATGCCTGCAGCTGTTGGTGTCATGTCCGTCTAAGTCATGGAAAAGACAATGCCTCCCTGATGCCCTCTCTCGTTCAGAAGGCTCTCTCCTAGCTGGCCTTCAGTAGAGAAGGCGACTCCGAGTGTCCAGGTATATCCGCTCCAACGTCTCGTTCAATCCTGTGTATATTGAAAACTTTGGATCCTTCCATCGTTTTCTGGTCTTTCCTAAATCACCATCCAGCTTCCACTTTCCTTTATCCTTATCTGAGCCTCCGTTGGATGGTCCTCCACCCCCAGCTGCATTCACCTCTTTCAGCTTTAAATCCATACTCGCATCCTCTTGTCGAAGGAACCTTTCAGCTTCGTGAGAGAATTCCTCGAGATCCTGTGGAGGATCTCGTATCAAGGACACTTTGAAGTCTGAATCCTCTCTGACTCCTGATACTGTTGCCATCAAAACCATCAATGGATCCGGCCGATCCACCGAAGCAACTGCCGCATTGAATCGAGTTAGAAAACCTCTAAGCGATTCATCCGTCCTTTGTTTTACCGATGTTAGTGTCATTACGCTCTTCAGCCTCTTTATATGAACCCGAAACTGTCCTAAAAACCTATCCACCAATTCCCTCCAAGTCCTAATAGATCCTTCTCCCAGCTGCCTAAACCACATTGCAGCTAAGTCCTTCAAGTACAAAGGGAAGCATCGGGTCATCACCTCCTCCGATGCCCCCAACACCTCCATATGCCTAGTATACCTCATCAAATGATCAGTTGGGTCTGCCTTGCCATCGTATACCTCTACGCTAGGTAGTTTGAATTTGGGTGGATTCTGAGCTGTCCTGATTTCCTGAGTAAACGGACTCTTGTTTACTCCTTCCAAATCCCTGTTGGTCAAACCTCCACGCATTGTTCTCCTGATAATCTCCACTAATCCAGTATTGTCTGTCAGGGGTTGCCCCCCTGCCCCCTAGGGAACTCCGGCACATATTCCTCATGTGGCTCGCTAGCAGTAACGTTAGCTCTAGCCCGTTGAACACCTTCCAAAGGTCCTCCCGTGTTGGATCCTGTGGGCCTGCCCCCAAGCCCTTGTTGATTGCCTTCCGGCTCTGCATCCTATCCTCCATTGGGTTCCACAACCCTAGTCCCTTGTCCTGCATCCACAGCCACCGTAGCTGTTCCTAAGTTCTGCATCCCTCCAGCTCTCATTTACTCAAAGAAAGTCTGCATCATTTCCTGTTGGTTCTTCAACAATCTCTCTTGCAAAGAATTTGCCATAGCCTCCATTTCATCCCGGGTTATGTAGATTGAAGCCTATCCTTCCCCAGCTCCGGAGGATGCTTGTTGACTTCCTTCCTGCTGGCTTCTCTCAACCCTTTGCCTTCTACTATTTTTCCTAGTCATTGTCTTCAAGTCGAAACTCCTCAAACTCTTCAAATCTGA
Source organism: Allium cepa (assembly GCA_030765085.1). Classification (NCBI taxonomy): domain Eukaryota; kingdom Viridiplantae; phylum Streptophyta; class Magnoliopsida; order Asparagales; family Amaryllidaceae; genus Allium; species Allium cepa. The sequence goes on along the minus strand of CM060937.1, from coordinate 568,485,062 downwards.
ACTTCAAATCCGATGTAGCGGGTGCTAGTCCTTCTCAGTGAAAGCATCAAAGTGTTTGTGCTAAAATTGGTCACAAAACCCAAATACCATGAAAGCACCAGTGTATGAATACAAATCAACAATATTCAAACACAAATAACAGATCTCAACAAATAACAAGCAGCAAATCATAAATAATGAACAGAGACACAAGTTTTATAGTGGTTCGGCTATCTCCGGCCAGCGTCCACTCCAAAGTTTTATCCTTTTATTAATTATCCTTGCTGGTTACAAGTGATTGCAGCAGTTACAAATTCCAAATTCGAAATCAATGGCAGTAATGACGATATGGAGTGATTCTGGCAGCGTCCGGGCGTGCTTGCTCTCTCTAAATTCTCCGACCCCTTTTCTGAATGACCAGGGGCTCTATTTATAGGCATAGGAGGATGATATTTCTCCTAAAAATCCGGTAGAGCGCTTCTAGCACGTGAGGGGGCCCACAGGCTCGACCTCAGAAGACTTGGGCCCACTTTGGGATCGATTCGAACTCCATTCGAATCGATCATAAAATCATCCAATCGATGCGAAACTTGGTGTGAACATTCTTCAATATGCATGTAAGCTCCTGTAAAAATTTCATTGCATTTGGATCAACGGTTTGGAAGATATGATCGATTTGAGATCAAAGCTCCGTATGTTCTGCCTGGTACGAGTCCATTGCTTCGAACCACCTCCTTCGACTCCATCCAAAACGCGTGCGCTCGATGACGTGTCGCGAATTCTCCGGGTCGATCCACATTTGTCGCCGTATTGAACGCTTCTTTTCCTGAAGACGCGCTCGTATCCATGCTTTGCACCTCAGTTCGTACCCTTCCGTTCGTATCGCTCTGACCATTTCCTTCGTGTCGATCGTTTCGAATAGATACGAACATTGTCCCTCTTCGTATCGATAGGTACGAATCCAGAATCCCAAAACTGCTACTTCCTTTTCGTATCAATCCAATGCTTGATCGATACGAAGGACTTCTGCGCATCCACCCCATTGCTCCACAACAACGCGAAGCGCATCGATTCGAAGCAAACTCTTACATTTCCTCTTGATCGATACGAACTGTATCGATTCGAACCACCATCATGCCATGCCTTTGAATCTGGGTGTGTTGCCATCGAGTCGAAGTTCACCTCGCCTTCCTATCTGATCGATACGAAGATCATTGAGTCAAACCCGTGCCTATCGATACGAACGGCATCGATTCAAAATGGTATCAATACGAACGCAACCCCTAATCGATTCGAACCATCCTTGCGTGCCGATGGGTTCGAACAGTATGTTCTTCCTACCTTGCATCGACCATATCTCCTTCATACGAACTCCGATTAATCTGAAATTTGAAACATAGCCTCTCCTAATCCTTTTCATCATCTCCAACCAATTTCGTCCCGATCGGAGCTCGGCCAAATTTTGATGACATCGATCGCAGCCTTGTTTGAATCGATCTCCAATTCCGATATCCGTCATTCCTTCCCAATTTGTTGATATTCCAGTTTTAACCAAAAAATGGGATAACAATTTATTTAACTATTAAATTCATAGAAAATTCAATAACACCTTATTAATTTATTTAAATTCCAATTTACATCAAAATTTATTACATTTACATACTTAGCTTGAATTCCATCAAAATTTCCAAAATGAATTTATTACTTCAAATTCCAACTTACCATTTATTTATTTATACATTTAACTTATATAGGACTACAAAAAATTATTTTAACCTAATTTATATATATTTAAAATACTTAAAATTTCCAGAAAAATATATATTAAATTACCACGGGTCTATATAATATTTTCTAACCTAGGTCAAGTGATACGGATAATATATCATTTCAATCCGTAATTTACAAAGAAAAACCCGGGTTCTATCATTTCAAACCTGCAATCCCAATTTAAATAAATAAATAAATAATATCATTCAGGCCTATCATTTCAGCCCGTAACGATTTCTATTCTACAGGGAACTTGTAGTGATAAACAGTAAATAAATAAATAGTATAACGGCTTAAATATAACAGTATATAATATGACTGATGATGTGTCAAATTAATAACAGGGTTTTTAACATCATAAATTCATATCACAGGCAAGAAAAATAAAGTATAAATATTCTACAATTACACTTGTTATTAATTTACAGATCTATAAGTACGTTTGTCTGGTGAGAATACTCACATCTATGTTGCTGAAGATTAGATACAAAATAATAAATATCTACACCGGACAGCGCACAGAAGGCACGATCAATTTTTAGTGAAAGCAACGACTCGATTCAAATCTGGAACAAGATAAATAAATAAACTAAATTCGCGCATTCAATTACCGTCAAAGCAAATTTTTAAATAAATCTGAAACGAGATTTAAAATAAAAGGATAATTGACTCAATTTGCTTGACCACTCCACCACACGAACAAGAAGAAAAACAAAAAATGAATAAAAGGATAACGACCTAAGAGGTTTGTCACCAATAATTATATATTTACATCCTTATTATGTCATATTGATGTTTAATTGAAATAAATCTTGATATTCCATTTAAATTGTTTAAATGTCATCATAGCGACGTTCGCTATACCGTCGGTTATCGACTTTCATTCCCAAAATCCCATTGTATGTTTTTGAACTCGAACTTATGTTTTCACTAAGCAGAATTTTAAAATTCATTAATCACTTTTTTAATGATAATTTATAGTAATTAATCATTTTAACTAATGATTTTGAAATTAATTAACCAATTTAATTAATGGTGTTTAAAATTGGTTTATCTTTTGATTTAAATGAGATTGAATTTAATTAATCATTTTAACTAATGATTATTTGAATTTAATTAATTATTTTAATAAATAATATTTGAAATTAATGAAATTTAAAAGTAATCAATCATTTTAGTTAATAATATTTGATTTTAATAAATCATCCTTATTTCTAATATTTAAATGTAATTAATTATTTTAATTAATGATTTTTGAAATACATTAATCTTTTTGATGAATGAGATTTGAACTTTAATTAATCATTTTTATAAATTATTGTTTTAAATTTAATTAATAATATTAACTAAAGATTTTTGAAATTTGGTTAATCATTTTAATTAGTAATGGTATATAGTTAATCAATCATTTTAACAAATGATGTTTTAATTTATAACTTTAGCTAATGATGTTTGAACTTAATTAATCCGCTTAATTAACTATTATTGGAACTTAATTTATTTTTTAAATTAATGGCTTTAAAAAATAATTTAATCATTTTAAGTGATGATGGTTGAGATTAATCTTTCACTCTAATTAATGATTCTTTGGATTTAATAAACCTTTTTAATTAATGAGATTTAAAGTTAATAAATTGATTTAATAAAAAGTGGTTAAAGTAAATTAACTAATATAATAAAATTGTTTTAAGTTAATTGACTTATTTAGTGTTTTTAAAGTTAATAAACTTATTTAATAAAGATTTTAAAGTTAATTTACTTATGATATAAAAGTGTTTGGTAATAATTAACTATTTTACTAGAGATAATGGAATTGTTTATTTAAAAGAGATTACAAATGTGACTGATTATCTTTAGGGATAATTAATATTATTTTAAATTTAGAGGTATCTATATTATTTTATTATATTTTAGGATAATAAATATTGTTTTAAAAATAATGATTTATATATGAGAAAATCCTTTTAAAAGGAATTATTTATAATAAAGCTAAGTGTATATTGTTTGGGGTTTATAGTAAATAACGTTTTAATGACCATTTTTTACCTTTGTTTAAGAAACATAGTATTATAAAACTTTCCTTTTGAAAGAAACCTTTAAAAGGTATTTCTAAAAGTGTTTTACCAATATTGTAATTTGGAAATCAAGCATAAGTTCAGATTTTAAAAAAGTTCAATTCGATTATGGAAAAGTAATTCCGTAAACGATATCGCTTATATGGAAAGGATCCAATCATAGTTCTAACGCTAAACGTTGAGGCTTGGACTCGTTTCTATCTTGAAGGTCAAAAATTCGTCAAGGCAATGCCTAGAGTTAATACTACCTCAACTTGACTGGCTTCATATTCAATCGAGGGATAGCACTTGTTTGGAATCGACGAGTAGTTTTGGATATATGATATTTAATTTCCATATACGATCATTTTAATTATCCCCAATAGTTGATTTATTAATTATCAGATTCATCTTTCTTCATGGTGTACCGTCACCTTAAAAACAATTTGCTGCTCTGAGCTTTGTTATCCTTTGTTGGTAATGACTAAACCAAAGCACATGTTTTTGGGGGCCGAGTAAAGTGGGGTTGCTCCCATTAGGATATTTTCATATCCCATCTAGATTTTAGTGTACCATCACCTTAAAACGGTTAAGATTTGGATGTGAAATATTTGGATTCTCGGTATGGTTTGGCGGGGTCCGGCTTGTAGTTCCTAGGGTTTTCAAGTAAATTTCTAGAGGTATACTTATTTTAAGGGAGATGTACCCTTTTAGTCATTTGTAGGGTTATGATTCGAAACTTTGAATCTGTTTTTCTTTAAGCACAATGGGAAGAGTCAACCCCTTTTCACAGTGTTTAATAATTGGTTTTTATCCATTCTAACAAGTTTGAACCGTTACCTTATTTTTTCCATTCTATCAACTTTGGATTTCGCTTGGATTATTTTCATTCTTTCATGTTTGGTTTTTAATACTATTTATGCCCATTCTTATTTGGATTTTTCTCTCGATGTTTATCAATAATCTTGCTTTTATGGATGTTATTCTTATGAGGTATAAACCCATTTCGCATTAGCTGTATGGTTTCATAGAACTTTAATATGTTTTCCAGTATTTGAGTTATCTTAAGCTGGTATTTCTAGACTGATTCGAGTGTTATTTTACTATAATGCTTGAGTCAGACCAATTATTTTTTCTAGGTTGACTTTCGTGTTATGGAGATCTTAAAGAGGAGTTGTAGGATCACTTACCGTATTGTTTTATTTTTCATTGTATTATATAATATCCATATCAACGATTGTAAGGTCAGGATTTTATAATTATTCGACTGATAAGGTTTGCTTTTAACTCTGTTGTACTCTGTATTTAAAGTGGCGGCTTTTATTGTCCTCACTATATAATGTGTTGTCAATTTCACTGTGAGATTCTTTTTTTTGTTCTATGTTCATTTCTTTTATTTACCCTAATAATCCGCCCTTTTGTCGATTGGATGCTCGACAATTGAACACAGTGGCGATATTCGATGTCAACTTTCGATGGTTAAAAAGGTAGGTCATAACATCATATATGTAAATAACATCACACAAAAGCAACCGTGTGCATGTACAATAAAAAAGTATACCCTACACTTATCATTCAGTTATGAACCAAGTCATATATGATGTAACGATCCCAGTTTTGAGTCAAATTTTATTTGATAATTAATATAAAATTTGTATTAAATTATGAATTAATTTGAATTTTTTCAAATTAAATAAAACATTTGTTTGTTTATTCATATGTATATAAATTGAATATAAATAGAATTTTGGATAGAAATTCAAGATAAATATCTTATTAATAAATAGGATTTGAAGGAAACCTTATATTTGAAACTAAAATATAATATATGATTGTTTATTAATGTATGTTTAGAATTAAAATCATTTTCAAGAATGAATAAAAGCTTTATATATATATATATATATATATATATATATATATATATATCTTTTAAAATAAAATAAGATTCATAAAAGGTTTAATGTTATTTCTTTTGAAATTTCACTTGTATTAAAAAGTTTGTATATTTAAAGAACATCGTTAATAAAAAAATTGAAACTAATATAAAATTAAAAATATAGAAACATAAGAATATATATATATATATATATATATATATACATATATATATATATATATATATTTGATTTTAACAAATGTTAATATGAATTTAAAAACATATAAATAATTATAGTTTGTATATATAAAAATATAAAAGTAAAAACATAATACATATGTAAATATTTTCTAAAAAGCTATTTAAAGAATTAAATTCAAATATATACATATTATATATTTATTTATTAATTTATAATTAAAAATCATATTCTTTACAGTTATAAATATATATGTAAAAGGAAATAGATTTATTTAAATTGAAAATATGATATAAAAAATTTATTTATAATATAATACATATGTTAAGTTATAAAACATAAGAGATAAATTAATTCACAAATTATAAAATGAAAAGGTTTAAAACACAATTTATAAATTAATTTAAATAAGGACTTAAACATAAAATTGCTTGTATTTACAAGTGCAGAAAAAATAATATTATATATTGACAAATGTAACATGAATTTACAAGTGTAAATAAATTATCATGCAAACTTACATATGGCATTATTTTCTTTTAATTTTTTTTATGAAATAGATAAAATAGAAATCAAAGTTATATATATCATAAACTTCTTCTTCTCTCATTTGGTTTAAAAATAAAGAAAAGCAAACGCAAAAACCTGAAAATAAACTCAAAATAAAATCGAAATCAAAAAAAAATCAAAGATCAGATTCAAAATCAAAACTGAAACAAAGCATTCCAGTTCAAGAACAAAATTAAAACCTGTTTCAAGCTAAGGCTAAGCAAATTCAAGGATCAAGCAAGTTTCAAGATCATTTCAACAAATCAAAGTACGGATCATATCAAACTCAGGAAATCTAAAATTACAAACCTGAGACAAATTTCAACTCAACCAAATTTCAACCAAGCAAGCTAAAAAGGCAAAGATCAAGCAAGATAACAAAACAAAATCAAAGCTACCAGATATTCATATTCAAATTACATTTCCTAGCTCAAGTTTTACCTGTTCTTCAGTTCCAGGTCCTCTGTCTTTCATTACCAGGTGAGCAAACACACTTATATTTTGCTGTTGTGTTGGATACTTGATGTATGATATAAGAATTGCTTGTTTTTTGCCTGGATGCTGGTATATAGATGTAAATATGTATGTGCATGCAGGCAAAAACATGCCTCTGTTTATACATGACAAGTTTGATAAATCTGTTCAAAAATTCATACCACCCAAAAGGAATCAATATTAGGCTTTAATCTCTATGTAAAATTTGTTTGTACCTGTAAAATTCAAATTTTAAAAATAGTCTCAATCATTTATATTAAGCAATTATTTTTAAAATAAGAAATCGGTGAAAATCATATATATGTCAAAATTTGATCGTCATAAATTCGTGTTTGAAGTTCATAACCATATTCGAATTAGAAAATGATGAATTTAAATAAAGGTTTCAAAAAATTTAGGTAAGTAAATCATGTGAATTCCCGAATTGAACATAAAATACATTTTTGTCAAACTCCGGCGATCGATATAAAGTTGAGTTTCGAGCTTGATGTCATAGGAAGTTCAGGTGATGGAGTTTACAGGAAAAATGATCATGGAGGTTGATCGATGAGGTTGTAGGATTTAAGGGCATATTTTTTGTCAGCGTCATTCTCGAATTTATTTCATTGTCAATGGTGGATCGGGGTGGATCGGACCCAAGGGAAACGGAGCTCGGGGTTCTAGCGAAGGTGTGTGTTCATCGGCGTTGACTCTGGTGGACTAGATCGACGGGGCGAGGGGGAATTTCATCGGAAGGGTTGGGTTCGAGGAGGAATCAATTAGCTCGATCTCGATTTTCAGATGGATTTGTAAAACTGGGTGGACGCGTGAGTCAGGGTGATCATCGATGACATATTAGCAACGGAGAGGTCGATCGGAGTAGTTTCGATCATCGGCGCATGTGCACGTGAGTGTTCGTGCATCTGGGAAGTTTGGGGATTGGAGAAGAAAGTGTAGCCTCGAGTTTGCTCTCGTGAAAATGGGGTGGTGGCTCGGGTTTGTGACCATTCACATGATAACAGTTTTTATTTTTATTCTAAATCATAACAAATTCAAGTTTTAAAACTAAAACAAAATCAAAGAAAAAAAATTCGGGGATTTTAATGTTTGGCTCGAGTGTTTTAGCTTTGGGCCTAGGTACTTATAATGATTATTTTTAAAATTTAAATGAATCAAGTTTTTTTAAGGTTTGTGTAAATAAATAAGTTTTAAAAAGATTATAAATTAGATCTTCCAAAATAAGATTATTAATAAAGTTTTATACAAGTTTCCAAAGACTAAAATTTAAAGATAAATTGTTTTAAAATTGTTTTGGTTATAAAATTTTATACTAGGTTAATTCTGTAATTAGTTCCTAAATGTTTTTCAAACAAAGTTTAATAATGTAACTAATTAATAGTTAATTACTTAATGAATAATTTATCAATATGATGGATCATTAATGAAAGTAATTAAAGAATAATTACTTAATATAGTTAATTAAGGAAAAATCACCTAATGAAATTTAAACTAAGTATAATTACTTTATTATTAAAGTACAATTACTTAGAGTAAGTAATCAAGAATAATTACTTAATTAAAGGATTATTACTTAATGTAATTAATTAAAGTAATTGATTAAAGGATAATTAATTAATTAATAATTAAGGTTAATTACTTGGTAATAAAAGGTTAATTAATTAGTATAATAAATCAAGGTGATAATAAATGGACAATTTGTTAATGTGATTAATTAAAAGATAATTAATCAATAAGGTTAATTAATTATTTGAGGATAACTATTTATGTAAGTAGTTAAGGGATAATTAATTACTTAAAGATATTACTTAATTAAAATTAATTAATTAATGATTAAAGTTGATTAATATTGTGATTAAAGGATAATTGCTCAATGTAATTAATTTTTGATTTATTAATATAAGTGATTAGGGATAATCACTTATTGTAATTAACTAAGGATAATTAATTAAATGGTAATTAATTAAGGATAATTAATTTAGAGGATAATTAAATAATTAAAGGTTAATTATTTAATGATTAAAGGTTGATTTATTTATTAATTAAGGTTAATTAATTAATAATTAAAGGTTGATTAATTTATTATTAAAGGTTAATTAATAAATAATTAAAGGATAATCAATTAAAATGGTTTGTAATCAGTTAATGTTAGTTAACCAGGATTAGTAATTTATTCATAAGTAATTAATCTGATTTAGATTTATCAGATGATTAATTGATTTTACTTATGGACGTTTGATTGTATTGAATGCTTTGAATTATTTGATATCCCTGATATGTGATGTTCTATGATTTGATTGAGCTATGAACTGCGATTTATTTATATGTGATAAATTTACATATTTCTTTATCTGTGAATGAAAGATAAGTGTTATAAAATTATACCGCTTATCAATATTGTTGTGCTTGAATTGATGATGATTGTGATATTGTATTGTTGTGTGTAAAACCCCTGAACCACACCACACACACACAAATGTGGATTTCATGGGAAATCGGTTAAGTCATGGATATTTTACATGTAATATTATTTTATTCAAAATGGTTTTAAAGGTTGACTTTTAAATCCAGATTGTTTTGGAAATAGAATTGGGTTGAATATGAAAAGCTTTTAAAAAGGAAGTTTTGAATTTGAAATTTAGTTTAAATGTAATATGTCTTGCTTAAGTTTTGAAATTATTTTGGAAACTATGATTTGAAACTGGTGATACAAGTCATAATATATATATATATATATATATGGATTTTAAACCATTTTTGAAGTAATTTAAAAGTATTATTTTAGGAATTTAAATTTAACCCAAGTTCATATTTTGAAAGGCTTTAATTTGAGCAAATGAAATCTGATTTCCTGAAATGAAAACTCTTTGTTTTCAAATGATAATGGCTTTGATGTAATGAAGGAAATTCCAGTTTTTGTTGAAAGGATTTCAAATTTGAAATTGAAATAGTTTTGAAAGCTATGAATGAATCTTTGTGAAATATTTGGTGAACTTTGTTTTTAAACAAAAGAGGACCCCAAAGATAGATCTTTTGTTTAAATATTATGAATGAATCTTTGTAAAAGATTTGGTGAACCTTGTTTTTAAATTGAGTGGATCTTAAAGGTATTAAAAGATTAAAAGTGGAAAATTGTTTTAAACCATTTGAAGAAAGGTTTTGGGTAATAAGTTGTGACTTAACTAAGACCCCAATATATCCATATGGTTTTAAAATTACGCGCTTATTATTCAATTTAGCCGGGAGAGGACTTTATGTCATAAAACGCATTCCGAATAATGATACGATGAAATGGATAGCATTTGAAGACCGATGGTGAAGACCGGGTATTTTCGAGAACGAAAGGATTACCTGTCAAATGTCTCTGCACTGTGTCGCGCCGGTATTGAGATCTCCATATGTGATGGGGAGTCCGGTCGGGATTGTGAATACCCAAATTACAAGGGCTTTTGAAGTGTCTTGGGTTACGTTCGAAGCCAGAACAGACTTGTATGAAATTATGTCTGACGTTACACTTTGAGATGTAAAGCTGGTTTCTATCAAATACATTTCTGTTTGGTGGCGGAGAATTTAGTTTCTTAGCTTAACACCCTTCTCTGAGACGTACGAGCTCAGAGGTTATATAGTTGATGGTTACTAGTGATACATTTTCAATTTGGTAATGTGGCATGCTAAGTGTTGCTGATCGTTTGTTGATCAAAGCATGGCTTTTATGAAAAGCGTAGCTTTGTGGACGAGACATCGTCGAATCTCACACATCGAAAATGGTCGAAATAGGAAGAATGCGGCACGGTTATGAGGGTCGCGCCCTTTAGGGTATGTCCATTTCCTTTTGGATAAAAGTGGTATCATGGTATGGAGCCCAGATACAAAACTTATGTGGTTACTGCAAATTTTTGCTTTGTGGTTGTTGGTGTTGAGAGCTCTCGGATAAAGGTCGATGACGACCGGGGGATGCCATTACTCGTGACAGTTCGCTACCTAATTACAGAGGTAACCCCATCTTGTGTTGGCAGAGAGCTGGTTAAGTTCTCGAGGCGTCCCACCAGAGGCGTACCTATGTGGCATAGGATGCTTCTTAGCCTGACCATTTGTTGGAAATCCAAAGAAATAATACGCGTCCTATACGGTTTTAGTTGTATAACCTGCTATGGAATATGGCGGTAACCTGCTATTGAACATGGTAGCTATAGTAGGCATACTACGAAATGTGTATGCTAGCTAAGATTAATATTATACTTTCGAAATGTTTTCTGTACTATGTACTAATAATAATATCAAAAGGATTTTGCGTATCAAGCATGTTTGACTATCATAAGGAGAAATCTCCTCCAATTGTGCGTTTGCATTGTGTGTGTGGTGGGAGGCCTTATGGTAGTTTCATTTTCCAAAAAGCGTTGCAGATTTCTTTTTAAATTCTTTTTGGTTTGCTTTCTTTATTCAAATAAACTGTTTTTGTTTGCTCACACCAGTCCCACGACTGACCTGGAGTTTATTGTTCCCCTTCTAAACTCTGGGTACCCACAATTTTCTAGACGGGCAACCTAGAGTTAGATTTTCAGATAATTAGCTAGTTGATGTAGACTCGGTAGCCTTCAGTCTTTGGCAATCTTCGGAATATATGGTTTGGCAATCGCATTTGGATCGAGTTTTCTTCACTTCAGCATTGATGGTGGTTGGAGTTCTTGGATTGGAGTCTTTAAAGCTTTGGCATTAAAGTTATCTTCCCACTTTGATGTTATCTCTTCTGTCGTTGCTATTATTCTTCCCTGTTATCTTGTATCTCTGATATTGATAGTCATTTGTATCAATGTGTTGTATTAAATATTATATATCAATAAAATAATTCATTTCTTTTTTCGCTGTGCAGTTGTACTTAATGTGTTATAAGCTCCGACGAACCAGATTCGATGTTTGAATCTGCGGCATTTGAATATGGGTGATGTATTCGGGTGTCGATTTTCGAAGGTCGAGTCAGGGTCATTAAAATTGGTATCAGAGCTGAAGGTTGAGTAAGAACTTTAGCTCAGGAATATAACACATTAGGTGACTCGTTAGAGATAAGGTTATATATGCCCTAGAATGAGTATATCCCTAAGATATCTTGTCTGTATGCGTAAGTAAATTCTCTTACTATTCACTGATGGTAAGTATGAGTGCAAGAAGAGGACGAGGTAGGGGACAAGGGAGTACCACTATAAATGGTCGATACCCTACAACAACAAAGAAAAAACTTTTTCTATCAATCTCTTTTGAGCATCATCCGATATCAATTCTTGGATGGCTTCATGGCAGCTACAAGAAGAAGTTTTGGTATGATGGTGGCCTTGCGAATCTTTATAGAAAAGTCCCTGTTTCATTTTCTTTTCACCAGTTTTCTATCAGCTTTTCGATTTTTAACATTAATAAATTTGAAATTTTATTTAAGATAAATTGGTAAACAAAATATGAAGTTAAATTGAATTGTATCCGTTTGTCTATTCTTTGGGCTCTCAATACTACGAACGGTTAGTTATCCCTTCAAACTGACCAATGCCTTGCATATTTCATAGACCGGATGACCCAAGTCTTTTGTAAATTATTGAATGAGTTCGTTCTCATATTTATTGATGATATTCTGATTTGGTAAGCCAAATGCAGAATAAATATTCAGCTTAATCAGGAAAGCTATATCTTTGTATGTTTATTTGTTCTTTGGTTGTCCCCCCGTCTAGCAAATTTCGGAGATGAAATTTTCTTAAGGGGGGAATTTGTAACGATTTCGGTTTTGAGTCAAATTTAGTTAGATAATTAATATAAAATTTTGGATTAAATTGTGAAATAATTTGATTTTTTCCAAATTAAATAAAACATTTGTTTGTTTATTCATATATATATATATATATATATATATATATATATATATATGTATATGTATGTATGTATGTATGTATGTATGTATATAAATTGAATATCAATATAATTTTTGTTTGAAATTCAAGATAAATATCTTATTGACAAATTGGATTTAAAGGAAACTTTATATTTGAAACTAAAATATAATATATGATTGTTAATTAATGTATGATTAGAATTAAAATCATTTCAAGAATGAATAAAAGCTTTAAAAGTGTATATATATATATGTGTGTGTGTATTTATATCTTTTAAAATTAAATAAGACTTATAAAAGGTTTAATGTTATTTATTTTGAAATTTTGCTTATATTAAAAAGTTTGTATATTTAAAGAACATCATCAATAAATATTTTGAAACTAATATAAAATTAAAAATATAAAAACATAAGTGTGTGTATATATATATATTTGATTTTAACAAATGTTAATATGAATTTAAAAACATATAATTAAATATAGTTTGTATATATGAAAATATAAAATTAGAAACATAATACATATGTAAATATTTTCTAGAAAGCTATTTAAAGAATAATATTCAAATATATACATATTATATATTTATTTATTATTGTTTAATTAAAAATCATATTCTTTACGGTTATAAATATATATGTAAAAGGAAATAGATTTATTTAAATTGCAAATATGATAAAAAAAATTATTTATAATATAATACACATGTTAAGTTATAAAATATAAGAGATAAATTAATTCACAAATTACAAAATGAAAAGGTTTAAAACACAATTTATAAATTAATTTAAATAAGGACTTAAACATAAAGTTGCTTGTATTTACAAGTGTAGAAAAATTAATATTATATATTCACAAGTGTAACATGAATGTACAAGTGTAAATAAATTATCGTGCAAACTTACATATGGCATTATTTTCTTTTAATTTTTTTTATGAAATAGATAAAAATAGAAATTAAAGTTATATATATCATAAACTTCTTCTTCTCTCATTTGGTTCAAAACTAAAGAAAAGGAAATGCAAAAACCTAAAAATAAAATCAAAATAAGATCAAACTCAAAACAAAAAAATAAAAGATCAGATTCAAAATCAAACCTGAAACAAAGCATTCCAGTTCAAAAAGAAAATTAAAACCTGTTTCAAGCTAAGGCTAAGCAAATTCAGGGATCAAGCAAGCTTCAAGATCATTTCAACAAATCAAAGTACAGATCAGATCAAACTCAGGAAATTTGAAATTACAAACCTGAGACAAATTTCAACTCAACCAAATTTCAACTGAGCAAGCGAACAAGGAAAAGATCAAGCAAGATAACAAAACAAAATCAAAGCCTCCAGATTTTGAAATTCAAATTACATTTCAAGGCTCAAGTTTTACCTGTTCTTCAATTCCTGGTCCTCTGTCTTTCATTACCAGGTAAGCAAACACACTTATATTTTGCTGTTGTGTTGGATACTTGATGTATGATATAAGAATTGCTTGATTTGTTGCCTGCATGCTGCTATATGGATGTAAATATGTGTGTGCATGCAGGCAAAAACATGCCCATGTTTATACATGACAGGTTTGATAAACCTGTTCAAAATTCATACCACTTAAAAGGAATCAATATTAGGCTTTAATCTCTAAATAAAATTTGTTTGTACTCGTCAAATTCAAATTTTAAAAATGGTCTTAAGAATTTATATTAAGCAATTATTTTTAAAATAAGAAATCATAGTGAAAATCATATATATGTAAAAATTTGATCATCACGAATTCGTGTTTGAAGTTCATAACCATATTCGAATTAGCAGATGATGAATTTAGATGAAGGTTTCAAAAATTTTAGGTAAATAAATCATGTGAATTCTCGGGTTGAACATAAAATACATTTTTTTTCAAATTCCGACGATCGATATAAAGTTGAGTTTCGAGCTTGATGTCAGAGGAAGTTCAGGTGATGGAGTTTATAAGAAAAATGATCATTGATTGTTTTTAAATGATCGTGGAGGTTGATCGATGAGGTTGTAGGGTTTAAGGGCATAATTTATGTCAGCGTCGTTCTCGAATTAATTTCATTGTTAATGGTGGAACGGGGTGGATCGGACCCAAGGGAAACGCATCTCGGGGTTCTAGCGAAGGTGTGTGTTCATCGGTGTTTACTCTAGTGGACTAGATCGACGGGGCAAGGCGAATTTTATCGAAAGGGTTGGATTCCAGTAGGAATCAATTAGATCGATCTTGATTTTCAGATGGATTCGTAAAACAGGGTGATCGGGTGAGTCAGGTTGATCATCGGTGATGTATTGGCAACGGCGATGCCGATCGGAGTAGTTTCGATCATCGGTGCATGTGCATGCGAGTGTTCGTGTATCTGGGAAGGTTGGGGATCGGAGAAGAAAGTGTAGCCTTATGTTTGCTCTCGTGAAAATGGGGTAGTAGCTCGGGTTTGTGACCGAGTCGTTCACATGATAACAGTTTTTATTTTTATTCTAAATCATAAAAGATTCAAGTTTTAAAACTAAAACAAATTCAAATATTTTTTTTAGTTATTTTAATGTTTGGCTCGAGTGTTTTAGCTTTGGGCCTAAGTATTTCCAATGATAATTTTTAAAATTTAAATGAATCAAGTTTTTTTAAGGTTTGTGTAAATATATAAGTTTTCAACAGATTATAAATTAGATCTTCCAAAATAAGATTATTAAACAAGTTTTATACAAGATTCTCAAGACTAAATTTTAAAAATAAATTGTTTTAAAATTGTTTTGGTTATAAAATTTTATGCTGGGTTAATTCTGTAACTAGATCCTAAATGTTTTTCAAACAAAATTTAATATGCAACTAATTAATAGTTAATTACTTGATGAATAATTTATCAATTTGATGGATCATTAATTAAAGTAATTAAAGAATAATTACTTAATATAGTTAATTATGGATAAATCACCTAGTAAAATTTAAATTAAGTATAATTACTTAATTGACAACCAAAGTTTTAATACCCCAAAGTTTTAATGGAATCCAGGCGATTTGTTAATCCCGCGTTTTCAGCTTCCAATTCGTGATTCCCCTCTCCGATACACCCTCTCTCTACATGTCCTCCTCTCCTCTCTCTCATCGTCTACACTCCCCCTCTTCTACTCGCTCTGGCCGTTGTTTTAGAGCAATGACTACTGATTATGTCGCGCTTCCAGATCTACAATCGCCCCGTGAGTCCCCCCCCCCTTGATGCTAACAATCATACTTCTACTGCCCGTCCGTGCTTGGGTGCTGCTATTGCTGACACTGCATGTCATTCAATAGTGATTCTGTCCTCTCCTCTTTTAAGTACGACGCCTTCCCCCCCCCCCAAGTTCGGATCCAAAGTTTGTTCCGCTGCCAAGCACACATGTGATTTGGGACACTAGAAATTGGGTTCTATGGTTTTGGAACGTGAATTAGAAAGTAAGTCTGGTGATGGCACTGGTTTGAATATGTCAGTCGATCCTTGCAGTTGCACGCTAGGTGCTTGTTACATTGCATCAGTGGGGTTTGGTCCATATGATAACTGCAAAGCTTTCGTTGCCACTACGAATCTTCTTCCTGCTGTTGGTTGTCTTGGGCCTTCTTCGACTTTTAACCCCAAATCTGGTGCAGCTTGTGGAACTCCATCTGTTATGCATTATGACAATGTCATTGATAACCCTGTGCGTATTGATTTAACTCTTGGAGATAAGCAGGCTGACTCTTCTCCCGTTGTCGCTCAATGCACCATCCATGAGGTCTCTTCAGGTGCTGCGGATTGTAGCCCATCGGTACCCAAAACATGGTCTTCGCTATTTACATCCATGCCCCGTAATGCGGGTGTTTATAAACCAGTTGACTTCGACGTCGTTGAGGAAAATGGAGTGATGATCCCTCCCACCTATGTTATGCAAGCCGGTAAGGACTTTTGGTCAGAATATGTTGTTGGATTCTTTTTGGACCCTAAACATCGACTTCATGATGTGGATGTTGTTTGTCATAGGGCCTGGAGACTTCAAGGTGGTCTTAGAGTTAAATTGGTTGATTCCCCGTACTACCTATTGTTCTCCTCCCCTGAGGAACGTAGTCGTGTTCTTGCGTCTGAGCCTTCCTTCTTTGATGGTCAGCCTTTTATTATAACCCCATGGTCTCCGACGGTTACTAGTGCCCGAGAATAAGTTTTTTCTATTCCTATTTGGGTTTATTTCTCTCAAATTCCTTCTTCTCTTCAACCGCTGCTTGGTTTGAATTGGCTTGCATGCAATATTGGTAAATTGAAATGTTTTGACTCTAACACTGTTGCGCGTGATAAGCTAGTATACGCCAAGTCTCTGATTGAGATTTCTCCCAATAAGCCTCTTCCTTCCACTATTCCTGTTCAGCTAGCTATTGGACACGTAGTGGATGTTCGAGTTCGTTATGGATGGGTCCCTGACATTTGTACCACCTGTCGCTCTTTTGGTCATATAGCCACTGCCTGCTCGCACTCTGTTGTATCTGCTGCCGCTCCTAGGATCCCTCTACCTCGGCCTCCGCTTAGGAAATGGGTTCCCAAAGTCTCTGCGGTTGATTCTGACCCTGGACCTACACTTTCCTTTGTGCGACATGATTCCCCAGTTCCTTCTGTCGTGCCTTCAGTTCTCCCTGCTGAGCCGGAGCTCTCTCCGCCTCTCATTGTTTGGGCAGAGGCTGAACATAGTTGGGTTGATCGTAGTACGCATATGCGATTCAACCCCATGGATAACTCCTACTTTAGATTTGTATCTGATAATCTTAAGGACCTACGATGCCTTTATTACAGAATTTCTGGTGATTCTTTGGTTCTTGACTTGGACGGTTCGTTTGCTGAGACTAATTCTGTACTTCTAGCAGATACTTCCTGGGATCGATCTTTTATTTACTCCTCTGACATTGACTGTTATGATCCTTCTCTTGCTACTCGTTTTCGCCCATTTTTTGGACTTCTAGGGAGTGGTTCTCTGGATCCTTCCCGGGATGATGAGTGCGATGGTGATTCTTCCTCTTCGGAGGAGAACTAGTCTAGTAATTTATTTCTAGTAGCTGTGACTTGTCTGTCACACTCCTGTGCTGTTTTTTACATTTCTTACCATCATAGTAGTTAAGGTACCTCTACCTTACTCCTGTACTTCAACTTTATTACGTAGTAATAAAAAGTGGTCGATCCACTATAAAACCGTCGGCCATGCCAAATTACTTAATTATTAAAGTACAATTACTTAGAGTAAGTAATCAAGAATAATTACTTAATTAAAGGATTATTACTTAATGTAATTAATTAAAGTAATTGATTAAAGGATAATTAATTAATTAATAATTAAGGTTGATTACTTTGTAATAAAAGGTTAATTAATTAATGTAATAAATCAAGGTGATAAATAAATGGATAATTTATTAATGTGATTGACTAAAAGATAATTAATCAATAAGGTTAATTAATTATTTGAGGATAACTAATTTATGTAAGTAATTAAGGGATAATTAATTACTTAAATATAATTACTTAATTAAAAGTAATTAATTAATGATTATAGTTGATTAATCAAGTGATTAAAGGATAGTTAGCCAATGTAACTAATTTATGATTTATTAATATAAGTGATTAGGGATAATCACTTATTGTAATTAATTAAGGATAATTAATTAAATGGTAATTAATTAAGGATTAATTAATTATGTAATTAATTAGGGACAATTAATTTAAAGGATAATTAAATGTTAATTATTTAATGATTAAAGGTTCATTTATTTATTTATTAAGGTTAATTAATTAATAATTAAAGGTTGATTAATTTATTATTAAAGGTTAATTAATAAATAATTAAAGGATAATTAATTAAAATGGTTTGTAATTAATTAATGTTAATTAACCAAGATTAGTAATTTATTCATAAGTAATTAATTTGATTTAAATTTATCAGATGATTAATTGATCTTACTTATGGATATTTGGATTGTATTGAATGCTTTGAATTGTTTGATATCCCTGATATGTGATGTTCTGTAATTTGATTGAGCTGTGAACTGCGATTTATTTACCTGTGTTGAATTGGCATATTTCTTTATCTGTGAATGAAAGATAAACGTTATACGATTATACTGCTTATCAATATTGTTGTGCTTGAATTGATGATGATTGTGATATAGTATTGTTGTGTGTGAAACCCCTGGTCTACACCACACACATACACAAATATGGATTTCATGGGAAATCGGTTAAGTTACAGATATTTTGAATGCAATATTATTTTATTCAAAATAGTTTTAAAGGTTGAATTTTAAATCCAAATGGTTTTGAAAATAAATTTGGGTTGAATATGAAAAGCTTTTGGAAAGGAAGTTTTGAATTTGAAATTTAGTTTAAATGTAATACGTCATGTTTAAGTTTTGAAATTATTTTGGAAATTATGGTTGGAAAATGGTGATACAAGTCATAATATATATATATATATATATATATATATGGATTTTAAACCATTTTTGAAGTAATTTAAAATATTATTTTAGGAATTTAATTTTAACCCAAGTTTATATTTTGAAAAGCTTCAATTTGAGCAAATGATATCGAATTTTCCCAAAACGAAAACTCTTTGTTTTCAAATAATAATGGCTTTCATATAACGAAGGAAATTCCAGTTTTTGTTGAAAGGGTTTCAAATTTGAAATTGAGATAGTTTTGAAAGCTATGAATGAATCTTTGTGAAATATTTGGTGAACTTTGTTTTCAAATAAAAGAGGACCTCAAAGATAGATCTTTTGTTTAAATATTTTGAATGAATCTTTGCGAAAGATTTGGTGAACTTTGTTTTTAAATTAAGAGGATCTTAAAGGTGTATTTTTTGTTTAAAAGATTAAAAGTGGAAAATTATTTTAAACCATTTGAAGAAAGGTTTTGGGTAATAAGTTGTGACTTAAGTAAGATCCCGATATATCCATATGGTTTTGAAATTAAGCGCTCATTATTCACTTTAGTCAGGAGAGGACTTTATGTCACAAAACCCATTTTGAATAATGATAGGATGAAATAGATAGCATTTAAAGACCGGCGGTGAAGACCTGGTATTTGGAGAATGAAAGGATTACCTGTCGAATATCTCTACACTGAGTCGCGCCGGTATAGAGATCTTCATATGTGATGGTGTGTCCGATCGGGATTGTGAATACCCGGATTGCAAGAGCTTTTTTAAAGTGCCTTTGGTTCTGTTCGATCCTGGAACAAACTTTTATGGATGTATGTCTGATGTTGCACTTTGTGATGTAAAGCTGGTTTCTATCAAATACATTTCTGTTTGGTGGCGGACAATTTATTCTCTTAGCTCAACACCCTTCTCTGAGACTCACGAGCTCATAGGTTATGTAGTTAATGGTTACTAGTGATACATTTCCAATTTGATCATGTGGCATGCTAAATGCTACTAATCATTTGTTGATCAAAGCATGGCTTTTATGAAAAGTAGCTTTGTGGACGAGACCTCGTCGAACCTCACACCCCGGAAATGGTCGAAACAGGAAGAATGCGGCAAGGTTATGAGGGTCGCGCCCTTTAGGGTATGTCCATTTCCTTCTGGATAAAAGTGGTATCATGGTATGGAGCCCAGATACTTAACTTATATGGTTATTGAAAATTTGTGCTTTGTGGTTGTTGGTGTTGAGAGCTCTCGGATAAAGGTCGATGATGACCAAGGGATGGAATTACTCGTAATAGTTAGTTACCTAGTTACAGAGGTAACCCGACCTTGTGTTGGCAGAGAGATGGTTAAGTTCTCGGGGGCGTCCCTCCAGAGGCGTACCTATGTGGCATAGGAAGTTCCTTAGCCTGACCATTTGTTGAAAATCCAAAGAAACAATATGCGCCCTGTACGGTGTTAGTTGTATAACCTGCCACGGAATGTGGTGGTAACCTGCTATTGAACATGGTAGCTATAGTAGGCATACTACGAAATGTGTATGTTGGTTAAGATTAATATTATACTTTCGAAATGTTTTCTGCACTATTCACTAATAATAATATCAAAAGGATTTTGTGTATCAAGCAGGTTTGACTATCATAAGGAGAAATCTCCTCCAATTGTGCGTTTGCATCGTGTGTGTGGCGGGAAGCCTTGTAGTAGTTTCATTTTCCAAAAAGCAATGCGGATTTCTTTTTAAATTCTTTTTGGTTTGTTTTCTTTGTTCAAATAAAATACTTTTGTTTGCTCACACCGGTCCCATGACTGACCTGGAGTTTATTGTTCCTTTCTAAACTTTGGATGCCCACAATTTTCCATACGGGCTGCTTAGAGTCAGATTTTCAAATAATTAGCTAGTTGATGTAGACTCGGTAGCCTTCAGTCTTTGGAAATATTCAGAATCTGTGGTTTGGCAATCGCATTTGGATTGAGTTTGCTTCACTTCAGCATTGATGGTGGTTCAAGCTTCTTGGATTAGAGTCATTGAAGGTTTGGCATTAAAGTTATCTTTTCGCTGCTGATGTTATCTCTTCTGCTGTTGTTATTATTCTTCCGCTTTTATCTTGTATCTCTGATATTGATAGTCATTTGTACCAATGTGTTTTATTAAATATTGTATATCTATAAAATCATTCATTTTTTTTCAGCTGTGTTGTTATACTTAATATGTTATAAGCTCTGGCGAGCCAGATTCGACGTTTGAACCTACGGCTTTTGAATACAGGCGATGTATTCGGTGTCGATTTTTGAAGGTCGAGTCAGGGTCATTAAATATGAATTCAAATTAAGTGTACTTTATATTTATAGTCAGTCGTGAACCATGTCAAGCAATCATTTCTCATCCATTCAATCATTACCGAATCTCTTATTTTAGGCTTTCATTGTTAAGTTATCATTAACTTATTTAGTGATTACCTCCCTAGGCTTATTTATCACTACATCATCTTTTCTTGAACAATGTCATCTGATGAAATGGCCACTCATTCCACCAATGGGAGCCTCCCTGACTAGAGCCACCCCGACTGTAACGCCCCACCTCTATACTCACACTAGCCAAGGACACTATGGGGTAATACCGTTGACTAACGCGAAGAATAAGGCTGTTGAGGAGCAACCATCTGTGTGATTGCTTTGTGCAAGTACCGATATGTTAGGTAGTGTAACAAGATTTTATTTTAAGAGGAAATCTGACATATCAAGTACTAACTCAAAGCTACTACACAGTGGCTATGTGGACTTCGAAAACAAATATAAAACAAGTATAACACAAAAGAGTCACAAATATCCATATCACAATGGAGGAAACAGATATGAATATAACGTATAAAAGTGTACATCAGAGTAGTGGTCATACAAGATCCACAATATCACAAAAGAATACACACAAGTGTTAGATAAAAGAATATGTATACATCAAGGAGTTTCTATCTCGAATGTATAATAACAAAAACTACTAAACTAGAGTAGTTAGCCAAAAGTCAAATGATGGTCCTAGATAAGAAGTCAAAAAGAAGCACCTGTAACATCTCGGTCTGACCCGAGTATTATTTAATAAGAAAATAATATACGGATCAGTCTAGCTATAAATATCATATATATGAGATAGGATACGAGATATGACAAAAATGTATGATAACAATAATGTCATACTGTGATAAGTATACATTTGATAACAACAAAACTTATACAATATCTCTAGAAATCTCAAACACACAAAAGAATGTCATATTCTTTATTTTATTCACCAAACCATAGATATTGACAAACATATCAATGCCAATCGCAAGAATTGGTGAAACACAAATTCTAGAAATCATCAATTTGAAATCCAGAAATTAAAAAATGGGAGGCCTATCACAAACGGGAGTATAAAACCTCACCAACACGTGCATTGCAAATTGGTCGCTAACCCATGGTCGCTAACCAAAGAGCCGATGCAACGACATAGTACAATAATGGCACGTCCGAGAAACCTAAAACTCAAATAATTCGGAACAACGACGTAGTACAATAACGGTACGTCTGGTGAGCCGAACTCCATAAAAGAACATGGGTCCTTAGCCCATAAAAACGAGTCGAAACACCAAAGAACCTATAGGTTGTTAGCCTATAAAAAGAAATGAGATGAAACTCATTAAAACGAGGTACAGTCTTCTACGTGGACAAAGGGACATCGCATAACGCTATTCTAAACCATAAAATGATCAACAAGAAGTGTAGATTACATTAAGCTAGTAAATAAATGAATTTAGCTTCATGTCCTATAACCACTAGCTTAACTTAAATATTTACGAACAAATTGTAGTTTCCCACTCGAAAATTGTCACAAGAGTTTCAGTCGAACAAGTCTAAAAAATAACTGGCAAAGTAAACGCAGGCGTTTCATACCAGTTGCTTTGCTAAGCCATTTAATTAGATTTCTCATACGAATGAGGTAAAGGTTTGTATATACTAATAGGTTGGAAAACGGTTTTATAAACAAGCTTCGTATTAAAATTAGAGTTGAAATCATCTTTGTGAAAGAGTTTGGATATTTGCTACTAGTATAGAAACCTTTGTATTTTAAAGTGACAAACCATAAAATGATTGTAGAAACAATCAATCACCAAAAATTCACATTCGAAGACGTGAACCAAATCCATAGAAATCGATACTAAATCCATCAAAATGGATATTCCCAAAAGTCCCAAAAAAGGAGTTATCAAAGTCAACAAAACTGATAACAACTAATCGGATCCACAAGAATCGATTTAAAATTGGAAATCCACACCAAAATGCAAAATTGGCTGAGTGAAGCAGGTTCAGTCGACTGAACCCTATAGTCGGTCGACTGATTCTATGCTTGGAAACTTTCGGTTTCCAGGTTCAGTCGACTGAACTAGGGTGGTCAGTCGACTGATTTTGAACTCCGAAACTTTCAGTTTCCAGGTTCAGTCGATTGATGCTGGCACAGGAACTTTCTATTACCAGGTTCATTTGACTGACCTTACAGTTCAGTCGACTGAACTGTCATTTGCAGTATTTTCATCCTAGCCCCAAAAAAGGGAAAAAATCATACTAGAGGCGATTGAACGAGCAACGGAGACCATAAATTTATGCCAAGCGTCTACCCAGCCTTATAGGTACTTTGATGCGCTACCAAAAACATGTTCAAACATCCAAAATAGGATTTTTAAAGGTTTTGACTTCAAAACACCAAAATTTGGAAAACTCACCAAATCAATTCAAATCAAAAGCAAATGAACTTGAATATATGTTAGGAATTCATACCTAACCACAAAGAAAGTTATAGACATAGATGTGAGTTCAAAAATTCACATTTAAACCCAAAAATAATGAAGCAGAAACTTTTAAAACAAGGCAAGATCGATTCCTCTTCACTACACCTCTAGAATCTTCAATCTATTATAAAGGTAAAGTTTTTCCTAAGTTAGGTTGTAGGAATTTATGAAATTTGAAGAGGGATTGAGATGGAGAAGATGAAGAGGATGCTTACCTAAGCTTCTCTTCGATTTTAGAGCAAGAACTTGAATTCCTAAGAAAACTAGGGCTTAGGAATTTTAATTTCCTCTTCCTTCCCCCATTTTTACCTTAGATTAAGAGTATTAGGAAATGAGAAGTGGAATGAATGAAGAGGAGTGGAGTTGGGTTATTTGTTAGGTTAGTGGGCTGAAACCCAAACCTAAAGTCCTAAATGAAAATGTCAAAATTCTAGCTAACTCCAAACATATCGATGTTTATACTTAAAAAGGTCGCAAATGTCATTTTGAATTCAATGGAAGTGATCTCGAGTCCTAATTCGAAATGTTTGTAAAAAGTGACTTTTCGGACTTAAATCCGACTAACGATGCTATATTTAAATATAAAATCGTAAAATATACGGGTTGTTACAGACTCCCCTCCTCAAATAAATCACATCCTCGCAATTCTTAAGATGAAAACAAAAGGTAACAACCATAAAAGCATATCAACACAAAAGAAAATTTGAAATAATAAGTTCACCTTTAAGGAGCACGAGAGAGTAAGTCTGGATGCG
This sequence comes from Allium cepa, assembly GCA_030765085.1. Lineage (NCBI taxonomy): Eukaryota > Viridiplantae > Streptophyta > Magnoliopsida > Asparagales > Amaryllidaceae > Allium > Allium cepa. The sequence goes on along the minus strand of CM060937.1, from coordinate 568,460,278 downwards.
TTCGCTCAATGAATTCTCTAGATTTCCAAGAGCAATCCTTAGGATTTGAGGACCATTGAACTTTCACAAGCGCAACATTTTTATTTCGAAGGCGTTTAACCTTCGTAGCGATGATACGAATAGGATGTTGCTCACAAGTCAAATTAGGCGACACTTTAATTTCTTCAATAACACCGGACTCAAGAATAGAATCAGAATCCCTAAGGCATTTCCGTAGTTGAGAAACGTGAAACACGTTATAAATAGCAGAAAATTGAGCCTGTAATAAAAGGCGATAAGCCATTGAACCAATACATTCGGTGATGGGAAATGGACCAATATATCGAGATGCTAATTTTCCCGATCGAGTGAAACACACAACACTCTTTATAGGTGAAAAAAGAATAAACATCAAATCTCCCACAGAAAATTCCAAATTCCTTCTTCGATTATCAGCATAGGATTTTTGTCTACTTTGAGCTTCTTTCATCCTATGACGAATAAGGTCAATCTTTTCTGTGGCATTACGAATAAAATCTGGACCTAAAACCAGCTTCTTACCGGCCTCAAGGCAACAAGAAGGAGACCAACATTGCCTTCCATAGAGTGCCTCGAAAGGTGTTATACTAATACTAGATTGGAAGCTATTATTATAGAAAAACTCAACAAGAGAAATATGATCTTTCCAAATTCCACCAAAATCAAGAACACATGCACAAAGGAGATCTTTAAGAGTTTGATTTACATGCTCGGTTTGTCCATCAGACCGAGGATGGTAAGCGGTGCTAAAATTAAGCTTCGTTCCCAAAGCTTCTTGAAGACTCTTCCAAAATCGACTAGTAAACAATGGATCACGATCGCTAACAATAGAAGTAGGAACTCCATGCAATTTAACAATTTCTTTTACATAAAGTTTGGCTAAAAGAGGTATGGTCCGATTAGACCGAACGGGAATAAAATGGGCGGATTTTGTAAGTCTATCAATGATCACCTATAAACTATCATGACCCGAACGAGAACGGGGAAGGCCATCGTTAAAGTCCATGGAGACTTGATCCCACTTCCAAATGGGAATGTCCAAAGGTTGCAATAACCCACCGGGCCTTTGATGCTCGGCCTTTATGAGTTGGCAAGTTATGCAACGCTTAATGAAGTTAGCAATATCAATTTCAATCCATCCCAATAATAAAGTCGCTTCATATCCGCGTACATTTTACTACTACTGGGGTAAATGGTAAATTTAGAACGATGAGAATCTTCTAAAATGTCTTTACGAAGATTACCAATATTTGGCACAATAAGTTTACCGAATTTTTGAATGCCGCCACGAGCATCGATTTCAAAGTCTTTCAAACCATCACTATTTCTATTCCGACAACTTTAGCTAAGAAGAACCAATTCAGGGTCATGCTTTTGAGCTTCAAGAATGCGGTCTAAAAGTGAAGGATGGGCCTCAAGGGTACATAAAACAAGAGATGAACATGAATCGGATTCATGATCTCGAATCTCACATGTGGACAAAGTCTCGAGATCATTCCATTCAGATATCATTATAGAAACAACCGCCTGTTGCTTATAACTATGGGCATCGGCAACAAGATTTCCCTTTTCGGGAGTATAAAGGATATCAGGATCATAAGATGCAAGGAACTCAAGCCAATGTTGTTGACGCAAATTAAGTTCCTTTTGAGAAAATAAACACTTGAATGATTTATGATCGGTATAGAGAACAAATTTCTCTCCAGAAGATAATGGCGCTAAATTCTAAGGGTGAAAACAATAGCCGCGAGCTCTAAATCATGAGTGACATATCTAGTCTCGGCGGACTTTAACTGCTTAGAAGCATAAGCAATAACATGTTCCCTTTGCATGAGAATGGCCCCCAAACCAACACGACTAGCATCGGTATAAACAATAAAGTCTTGGTTTCCTTCGGGAATCATAAGGATAGGAGCATCTAAAAGGAGTTCTTTTAATCTTTGAAAAGAAGCTTCACATTTATCTGAACAAATGTATTTAACTCCCTTTTTTTCCAAACTAGTATGAGGCATGGAAATTTTAGAAAAGTCTTTTATGAAACGACGGTAATAGCCCGCCAATTCAAGGAAGCTACGAATTTCCGTCACACTCTTCGGTCTCTTCCAATTTTGAATCGCTTCAATCTTTGAAGGATCCACGGAAATTCCAGATTCAGAAATAATATGTCCGATAAATTCACACGAGATTGCCAAAACTGGCACTTAATTTTTTTTGCTTTCAATTGATTGCCCCTAAGAGTTTCCAACACAATCCGAAGATGCTTCTCATGCTCTTTCTTGGTTTTAGAATAAACAAGAATATCATCTATAAAGATGAGAACAAATCGATCGAGGAAGTCTGTGAAAACTCGATTCATAAGGTCAACGAAATAAGCTGGAACATTCGTTAAATCAAATGGCATAACAAGCCATTCATAAGATCCATAACGAGTACGGAACGATGTCAAAGGAATGATATTCTCTGTAATACGAAGCTGATGAAAACCGGTTGCTAAGTCTAACTGTGAAAAGACTCTAGCACCGCTAAGTTGATCGAATAGATCATCAATCCTAGGTAAGGGATATTTATTCTTGATGGCAAGGTCATTAATCTTGTGATAGTCAATGCAAAGTCTAAGTGTACCATCAAATTTCTTCACAAAAATAGCTGAAGCTCCCCAAGGAGAGGAAATAGAATGAATAAACTGCTTTATTTCCAATTCGGATAATTGTTTATGCATCTCCTCATTTTCCTTATTGGACATACGATAAGGAGGACGAGTTATAGGTAGAGCTCCTGGGATCAGATTAATTCTGATCTCAATTGCTCGCTTAGATGGTAATCCTAAAACGGGCTCAAATATGCCGAGAAATTCACGAACAACGTGAATGAGGGAAATGGCATCTTCCCCATCATCATTACCGTCATCATGAGGGTTTAGAGAATATAAAAATGCTGCCAATTTAGAATCCAAATCTTTAAGAACAATAGAAATCTGCTTAATAGATTGAGGATGTCAAAGATGAATAGTTCTTTCAGGACATAGGATATGGGCTTCATAATGGTTATGCCAATCCATTCCCAAAATCATTCCGAAACCTAAATAACGCATTACATGCAAATCGGCTCGGAACGCATAATCACATAAAATAATCTCGACATCTTTACAAAGCAAACCGAGTGTCGCGGATCCACCAATAAGATTCGCAATTCCCAGTGAAGTCATTAAAGCCATAACGCTTAAAGACAAAGTATCAACAATTTCTTTTGATATAAAAGAATGGGATGCACCCGTATCAAAACGAACTCGAATAGGATGATTATGAAACATAATAATGCCATCAAGGATAGAATGAGAAATATCTTAACCGCAAGATGTGTTACTAAGGGCTTGAACAACATTTAGCTTTCCCTCGTTCTTGCTTTGAACTTTGGGACATGAAGTTAAAAGATGACCCGAACTTTTGCAATAACGACAAAAGAGTGGTTTCGGGCATTTATTAGCATAAAGGTCCTTAGAACCACAATTGTAGCATTGTCCATGACTAGAGGTAGGAGTCTTTGCTACCGAAGTTGCTTGTTTCCCTTTCTTGTTGGAATTAGGCTTGAACTTAATAGGCCTCTTCTTGTTGTTGTTGAAGTTTGGTTTGGCATTCACAGCTTCAACATCACCTTTTTTGTCGGCCTCTTCGAGTCGAGGAGCGATATCGACAAGCTGATCAAAAGAAACTTCCGGTTTTAGAAGTAAAGGCTTTTTGAGGTTCTTATTCAACACATAGACAAACCTCTGATTTTTCTTTAGTGAGGTATTAATATACTCGATCCCATATTTAGAAAGAGATTCAAAAGATGCGACATAATCTGTCACGGAAGATTCACCTTGAACAAGGTCAATAAAGCGATGAGATAAAGTTACTTTTTCAGTTTCTGACACAAATTTTAATTCAAATCGTTCTCGGAATTGCTCCCAAGTAAGATCCGCTTCAATAATTTTTGAAATCAGAAGCTCATACCAATCTAATGCTCTTTCTTAGAGCATACTAGAAGCCACTTGGACACGATATAGATCAATAAGCTTCATGCGAGAAAAGATGCGATTGCATGTTCTAAGCCAAGCTTGGACTTCTATGACGCTTTCGGAACCAATGAATGGCTTTCCACCCATATTGTATAATCATTGCACAAGCGTGAAATCGCCAATTTAGGGTGAGTAGGCTCTGGGATGGGTCCGACGGCTTGAGCGTTCTTTACGAGATCTAAGAGCTGTTGGGCGAACATAAATACTCCATCTTGAGGAGTAACACTAAATTGACAGGCGCTGGAACGGCCCGGCCTAACCATTTCTCTTCTTTAAGAAAGAAAGAAGAAGAAAAAGGTTATTCTCAAAATGAATATCGAATAATCATGATTGATAAAATAAGGCATCATAAATTAGAATATGATAGAACGGGTCAAGACTCGGATAAATCCTAAAGCACGATTCCTAAAAAAGACTTAGGACAATGATCCTTGCTAGATTATTCTACATTGTTCCGAAGTTTGGCTCTGATTCCAAGCCGTGACGCCTCACCTCTATACTCACGCTAGCCAAGGACACTATAGGGTAATGCCGTCAACTAACGCGAAGATTAAAGCTGTTGAGGAGCGACCATCCGTGTAATTGCTTTGTGCAAGTACCGATATGTTAGGTAGTGTAACAATCATTTCATTTTAAGAGGAAATCCAACATATCAAGTACTAACTCAAAGCTACTACACAGTGGCTATGTGGACTTTGGAAACAAATATAAAATAAGCATAACACAAAAGAGTCACAGATATCCATATCACAAAGGTGGAAACAGATATGAATATAACACATAAAAGTGTACAGAGTAGTGGTAATACAAGATCCATAATATCACAAAAGAATAGATACAAGTGCTAGACAAAAGAATATGCATACATCAAGGAGTCTCTATCTCGAATGTATAATGACAAAAACTGCTAAACTAGAGTAGTTAGCCAAAAGTCAAATTATGGTCCCAGATAAGAAGTTAAACAGAAGCACCTGTAACATATCGGTCTGACCCGAGCATTATTTTATGAGAAAATAATAAATGGATCAGTCTAGCTATAAATACCAGATAAAATAAATAGGATACAAGATATGAAAAAAATAATATGATAACAATAACGCCATATTGTGATATGTATACATTTAATAACAATAAAAATCATACAATATCTCTAGAAATCTCAAACACGCAAAAGAATGTCATATTCTTTATTTTATTCACCAAACCGTAGATTTTGACAAACATATCAATGCCAATCGCAAAAATTGATGAAACACAAATTCTAGAAATCATCAATTAGAAATCCAAAAATCAAAGGGGGAGGCCTGTCACAAACAGAAGTACGAAAACTCACCAACATGTGCATCGCAAACGGGTCGCTAACCCATGGTCGCTAACCATAGAGCCGGTGCAATGACGTAGTACAACAACGGTACCCCCGAGAATCCTGAAACTCAAATAATTTGGAACAACGACGTAGTACAATAACGGTACAGCCGATGATCCGAACTCTATAAAAGAATATGGGTCGCTAGCCCATAAAAACGAGTTGAAACTCCAAAGAACCCATAGATCATTAGCCTATAAAAAGAAATAAGACGAAACTCATTAAAACGAGGTATAGTCCCCTACGTGGACAAAGAGACATCGCATAACGCTATTCTAAACCATAAAACGATCAACAAGAAGTGTAGATTGCATTAAGCTAGAAAATAAATGAGTTTAGTTTCGTGCCCCATAACCACTGACTTAACTTAAATATTTACGAACAAATTGTAGATTCCTACTCGAAAATTGTAACAAGAGTTCAATCGAACAAGTCTAAGAATCAACCGACAAAGTAAACGCAAGCGTTTCATACCACTTGTTTTGCTAAGCCGTTTAATTAGGTTTCTCATACGAATGAGGTAAAATTTTGTATATACTAATAGGTTGAAAAACGGTTTTATAAACGAGTTCGTATTAAAATTAGAGTTGAAATCATCTTTGTGAAAGAGTTTGGATATTTACTAATAGTATAGAAACCTTTGTATTTTAAAGTGACAAACCATAGAAATGATTGTTGAAACAACCAATCACCAAAAATTCACATTCGAAGACGTGAACCAAATCCATGGAAATCGATACCAAATCCATCAAAATGGATATTCCCAAAAATCCCAAAAAGGAGTTATCAAAGTCAACAAAAATGATAACAACTAATTGGGTCCACCATAATCGATTTAAAATTGAAAATCCACACCGAAAGGTTAAATTGGCTGAGAGAAGCAGGTTCAGTCGACTGAACCCTGTAGTCAGTCGACTGATTCTATGTTAGAAAACTTTCGATTTTCAGGTTTAGTCGATTGAACCAGGGTGGTCAGTCGAATGATTCTGAACCCAGAAACTTTCGGTTTTTAGGTTCAGTCGACTGAACCAGGGTGGTCATTCGACTGATACTAGCACAGGAACTTTATGTCCCCAGGTTCAGTCGACTGACCTTACAGTTCAGTCGACTGAACTATCGTTTGCAGTATTTTCAGCCTATCCCCAAAGAAAGGGAAAAATCATATGGGAGGCGATCGAAGGAGCAATGGTGTAACAACCCATAATTTTGTAAATATTTTAATTATGTTTTTCTTGAAAACATTGTTTTTTTTAAAGTAAAATTTTCATTAATTAAAATTTTAAGTTAATAAGTTTTGGTAAAAGAGAAAAAAAAAGAACTTATTGTAATTTAAATTTAAGCCTTAATTAATGTAATATTTCTGTTATTGATTCAAATAGAAAACATATGTAGTTTATTAATGTTTGCATGTGTTCATTATTTAAATCCAATCTTTTGGTTTTTACATACTTTTATTTAAAGTTAAAAAAGGGGGGATTCTTTATAAAAATAACTGGAATTTAAATATCACGATTCCTTTTATTTCCTTTTAAATTAACGTTAGACCTTAATTTATTGCTTAATATTTAAAGAATTTACTAAGTTATAAATTTTAACATAAAGATGTTGTATTAAGTTTAAGACATTATTTACATATGTGTGTGCGTTAATTTGACCTAAGATTTAATAACATTTTTGTAATTAAATTTAAGAAGAAGAAAAAAAACCTTTATAATTTATAATGAAGTGAGTGTTTAAAATGAAATGAAAATAAAAAGGATATAGTAACGGTTGTAAGTTACTATTTAATTGGTCTATTAATGTAGTTATAACTGTTACATTTGGGTATTAAATTGAATATATGCAAATAAACGTATGGTAATGGAGTGAATTCAACATTATATAAGCAATTCAACATTATATAAGCAATTCTGATAATTAGTGGAAATAATAAACTTGAGTGTAATATAAAGTTAGTGACAACATTTATGCAAGTCACCTTTTTATTTAGGGCTGCTAAATTCAGAGTAGGAAGTCAATTACATTTAAATGTAGATAAATGTTCATTAATGTGAGATAGAACTATAACTGTAATGTGTGAATGTAAATGAAATGACATAAATGGAAATTTATATTTTATTCATAAGATGAAATGAAGGAATGAAACCAAGTTGAATAAATTGATTTAGGTTTTATTTATGATAAATGTATATATTTGGGAAATTCAATATAATTGAAAATAACAAGTTATTACAAAAGAAAGATGAAAATTGGAATATATATTTTTGTAAGGAAAGATAAACAAATAATAACTAGGTTTATAGAGTGATAACAGATTTAATAAAAGAGCAGAATTGAAGCATGGTAGTTATTGGAAAGTAATTAATCGAAATTTGGTTGAATTGGGAATTATTATTTTTTTGTATTAGTATATAAACCAATTTTAATATTACTCATAAGAAGATAAGTTAATAGTTGATTCAATAACATGATTGAGAAATCAAATATATGGATTTATTGGGAATTTAAAACTTATACTCTTTTTTTGATAAAATACAGCGTTTTACATGCAATAATTTTTTCTACTTTTATTACATATTATATATATATATATATATATATATATATTATTTTCTTATATCCACCTCTATTTTATCTTTCTATTTTTATTTTGTCTAGACAGTCATGTTTATTTATTGGATTGTTGCTTGTTTATATCTTTTATTTATGGCTTGGAAGAAACTAAAAGGGTATGCGTTATATTGTCTTAATTGCTTGCCTTTTTAATTGCATACTCTTTATTTCTTTTAGCTGTTCATTTTCTTTTGGCCGTGTATTGTACTTGCTATTCACGTACAAAGCTAATCATTCTCATCTCTCATGCAATTCTAGAAAGAAGGAAAATTTAATACATCAAGTTATTCGTTTATACCCTCTTTCTTTCTTACCTTAGCCCTCCACCTCATTCATAACTGTGTATTTCTTTTTGCCATTCAAATAAAAAGATTTATTTCCCACTTCTCATTTTTATTTGCCTAGTCTTTGTATTATTTTCCTATGTCTATCTCTTGACATTTATTTCTTTATTTATTTGTCTAGACCTTATTTTATCTATTAAATATTTCTTATGTGTATCTTTTATTTAATAGCTTGAAGAAAATAATAATTCAATTATACATACGTTACTTTGTTTTAAATTACGCATACGCTAAATTGTTTATTTCTTACCTTTTTATTTACCTATCTATTTAATTACCATACTTTAGTTATGTATTACTCTTCCTAATCACTCCAAAATCTTCTCCTTATCTCATTCCTTTTTCATTTGCATATAAGATTAAATATATATGTTTCTTTTACCTTAACTCATGACCTTTTCAATTCTAGCCTCTTTATTTCTTGCCATTCTTGTAGCCATTCATTTTCCATAACCCTAGCCGCCACTTTTATTATTATTTCATGTGAAAAGTTCTCACCTCACATATTTCATTGGCATGAAAAAAAATAGGAAGCTCTAATCCCATGGCTTCTTCCACTTTCTTCCCCTTCTTCCATCTTGTTTTTGCTTTTGTTCTTCAGGCTATTGCTCGGCCTCTACCACCATGACCACCTCCATAACCTCCTCACTTCCTCCACCGTATGGCCATGACCACCTAGTGGCCATACATTGCCAAAAGTTAATACAAACTCTAACCAAGCCATGTATTGATCACCTTGCATTGATTTATCAAAGTTATGTCATTTTAATCCCTATCTTTCATTTTTTTTATCTATATTCCTTTGTATTGAATCATGTTCTTATGTCGTGATATTTTTTTTCTTTATTTTGTTATATACAAGATGTGGATCTTATCTCTCTTTTCACTCAAGTTTGCATCTTGCCTTGTTTTATCAAAAGGTTATGTCCCTTGATTCATAATCTTGTATGTTGAACTATACACTTATGTTTGTATAATTGTTTGTATACAAGATTTGGATCTGACTCTTCATCCACTCAAAAGAATATAGTTGTGCTTTGTTGTGACTTTTCTTGCTTTGCGGAGTTTAGATTTGGGTTTGAATTTCAATTCTAGCTGTTAAAGGTGAGTATTCCTCACCAGACAAACATACTTGTATATTTGTGAATTAATCACAAGTGTAATTATAAACTTATTTTATTTAATTTTATCTGCCTGTGATATAAACATATGATGTTAAACCCCATTATTAATTGACACATCATCAGTTGTTTATTTATTGTGATATTATTGCAGTTATACTATTTAATGCTTATTTACTGTTAATCACACTGCAAGTTCCCTGTAAATTTGGGATCGTTATAGGCTGAAATGATAGGCCTGAACGATAATTATTTATTCATTTATTTAATTATTTAATTATTTATTATTTAACTTGGGATTACGGGTTCGAAATGATAGAACCCGGGTTTTCTTTGTAAATTGCGGATTGAAATGATATATATCGGTATCACTTGACCTAGGCTAGAAAACTATATACAGACCCGTGTTTCATATAATATTTTTCTGAAATGTTTTAAAAACATTTTAAATGGAAAGTTTATAATATTCTGGTTTAAAATGTATTTAAATGATTTTTATAAAATTTATAATGATTTTTGAATGAGTCAAATGTTAAATAAATGAATGTTTAAGCAAAATTTTGAAATATAACTTATTTTGGAAATTTCTGAATTTTTGTTAAAAGTGAGATTTTATAAAGTAAAATAAATAATAATAAGTTATATTTTAGGAATTTAAAACTTAATTGTTAAGTTAATAATTTAATTAAAGAAATGGGAATTTAATACTTGGATTTAAATAAGAGATTCATAATAAAATCTGATTTTTTGTATGAAATTTACTTATAAATTCATAAAAATATGAGTATTGAAACTATGACTTCATCATGTGAAAATATATGATTTGTAAGTTATATATGATTTAAATAAAAATTTACTTAGTTATGAAATTATAGTTAAACCTTGAAATTTTAAATATAAAGTATATTACAACATTTGTGAATGTTGTAGTTAAATTTAAATGAACTTAAAGGCTAATTTGAACTAAAGCTATTATAGCACTTTGTAAGTGCTATAGTTGATAAAGATAACTAAAGTTTAGTTGGAAATAAAGAAATCTATTACAGCACTTAAATGTTGTCTTTTGTAAATGAACTGTTTAACCTATAACTTTAGGTAGCATTTTATAAGTGCTACGGAAACTAAATTTTGATTGTTTTAATAAAATTTAATAATCTTTGGGAAAAAGGCTTAAATTTTGGAATTTAATATGTAATTAATAAAAATAAGGAATTGACTTTAAATGGTTTTAAATGGAAGAATTTAACTTTTAAATATGAGTTGAAAGGCAATTAATTCCTAAATAAATTGAATAGATTTAAATGGTATTTTATATTAAATAAAATGACTGATGTTTAAATAAATGATGTTTGAAATGATATTATGATATTGAAATGTATTTGAAATTTATTTTGATTTTTAAAGTATAAATACCATTTTTAAAAGTTGTAACCACGGGTTATAATAACGTTTGGTTGTTAAAGAGACCGGGATCGGATATCTGGCATACTCTCTGTCGATACCGAAAACCACTTTGACAACCGTGTACGCGGTGGAGATTCCAGAATGAAGTAGGATGGTGGAGACGTTTCCTTTGAGGTAAATACGTGGACTCGACTCCCGTGAGTTGGCATAAGGTGGCTAAAACAGGAGCGATCGACGGATTAATGAGGTAGCACCTCTGATCGGACGCACTTCTTCATATGCCATTCTATTACTTTTGTGATTGTATTGATGCACACCTTTGATTTGGGAGTGTTGTTCGAGGTGGGCGGTAGCCGCGCGCTACGCGTTACCATCGGTCCGGAGGCGTAATTGGTATATCTACCCTGACATTGCCTAGTTGTGCCGTGTCACCTACCATAGCGAGCCTTGTATGAGTTTGGTTTTCTCCCGTAGCCCGTGTGGTATCCTCTGGTGGCTTCCCGATCAGGAGGGACTATGATATTGGATGGACTACTGGGACTATTACGTGTTAAGGTGGAAAATGTAAAGCCTTAACGCTATTTAAAAGTAAGTTTATTTTACTAATAGACACTATTATAATAGCGAAGTATTATTACATAGTAAATAGTTTAATGGATCCTTAGAGGATGGGCGGTCCCAAGCATCCTTTAAGTTACTTGTTCTTTAATACAGTTCACTTGAATTAACTTACACTATATAAGTATGTATGTCCTGACTCGAGTGTTTATGTTTTATTTTACGCTCGGGTCAGCCTGAGTTGCAGTTCAGTTTCATCCCGGAGCTAGGATTTGTGTAGATCACTTTCAAGCTGCTGGCAAACTTCCCTTCCAGTTCTTTATCCAAATTTTTGAAATCAAGACTAGTGGACATTTGGATTGTTCTACTGATGATTTAAAACTATATTTGGATTAAAGACTATGTAATTTTTATTTGATTGAGACTATTTATAGTGGCTTCATGAACCACTAAGTATTTTTAAATTCCGCTGCGAGTATTCTGATTCTGTGTCTGTGATTCTGTGATTATTTATTTACTATATATTTTGAGATTTGCCAAATTTTATTTACAACGCGGTATTTTGAACAATTCAAGTCCGACATGTGCGGATGCGAATGGTTGAAAATATCGGATCGTTACAAATGGAGACCAGGGATTTGTGCCAAGCGTCTATCCATCCTTATAGGCTCTTTGATGCGCCACTAAAAACATGTTCAAACATCCAAAATATGATTTTTAAAGGTTTTGACTTCAAAACACCAAAATTTGGAAAATTCACCAAATCAATTCAAATCAAAAGAAAATGAACATGAATAGATGTTAGGAATTCATACCTAATCACAAAGAAAGTTTTAGACATAGATATAAGTTCAAAAACTCACATTTTAAACCCAAAACAATGAAGGAGAAGCTTTTTAAACAAGGCAAGATCAATTCCTCTTCACTACACCTCTAGAGTCTTCAATCTATTATCAAAGGTGAAGTTTTTCCTAAGTTAGGTTGTAGGAATTTCTGAAATTTGAAGAGGGATTGAGATGGAGAAGATGAAGAGGATGCTTACCTAAGCTTCTCTTGGATTTTAGAGCAAGAACTTGATTTCCTAAGAAAACTAGGGCTTAGGAATTTTAATTTCCTCTTCCTTCCTCCATTTTTACCTTAGCCTAAGAGTGTTAGGAAATGAGAAGTGGAATAAATGAAGAGGAGTGGAGTTGGGTCATTTGTTAGGTTAGTGGGCTGAAACCCAAAACCAAACCCAAAGCCCTAAATGAAAATATCAAAAATCTAGCTAACTCTAAACATATCGATGTTTGTATTTGAAAAGGTCGCAAATGTCGTTTTGAATTCAATGGAAGTGGTCTCGAGTCCTAATTCGACTGGTTGCAAAAAGTGACTTTTTGGACATAAATCCGACTAACGATGCGATATTTAAATAAAGTATTTAATATACAATCGTAAAATATGTGGGTTGTTATACTGACTGTCCTAAAAAGTTGAATGTAAGCATCCTAAACACATTCTGGAAAGCGTCCTTACTAAGCGTCAATATCCCTTCTTGGTCCATGAACCGCTATCCTTTACATTCTGATTTATTCATTTTAGTCGTAACACCACGGTGATGTTTCGGCTTCCTACCTTAACTCCCCTTTAGAGTTTATGAATCTTTTAAGATTAAACGTTATCATGACACCCTGCCATATACCGTAGGACTTTAGACTAATAATCAAGGCACCCTACAAATTTATTCAATTTGGTTATGATTCATTTCTAACGTAAATATTACAATCAATCATAAAACTTCACTATGATTAATAAATTCACCACGTCAAACTATATTCGTTTCAATATTACTGTCAAAATGATAGCCTAGGGTCTTTCACTTTATCCAATTCATGTAAATCATCAATTAGAATCATCAAATTAGTTTTTAATTCATATTTCAATTCCTAAATAAATCTATAAAGAAAATTTAATGCATATATAATAACATAACCATTTTATAGATAATCTCACTCACCTAATTCGTTGCTTTGGTAAATTTTCCTATAGAACTTCCAAATTCCTTCTTTTAATTTAACTTGATTTAGCACCTGTCTTCTTCTATTTGATTTGCTAAGGTTTGGATTTGATTCCCTTCTCTTTTCTATTTGTTTTGCAATCTTATTTAGAGGTTTTGTTTTAGAATTGAAAAAAGAGAAAAAGAATAAGTTATGAATTTAAGTTGAGCGTTGGTTGTAGAATGAGGACGAATGAAGAATGGGGTGAATTAGGGTCACAAACTTCTTTTATACATGCACAAATCCAGAAATTCTCCCTCGGCCCACTTCAGCCAACTTATTTCGCCTCAAAACGCATGATACGATAAAAAAAATCCTTATCTACTTTATTTGGTGTCCATCTCTGATATTTTTATATTAATTTAGGTTAGGAAAATCCACTTGATGCAATGGACAATCCAGATTTATCAAATTCCTTCATTTGTAAAAATTTAATTTTTTCAGTTTTATATAAAATTACCAAAATACCTCTTTAATTAATTATTTGCGTTTATTAAAAATCTGGGATGTTACAGTTATTATCGAAAAAGTCGACCTTTTCCATTCACATGGTGTCATTAGCTCTTTGAAAGAAGTCAAACAAAGATGAAGTGGGCTATTTTTGTAATTCTTTCCACATTAGACGGCGCCTCTCCCCAAAACATAGAGCGACCCCAAACTGTTCTTTTACTTCTCTTGCACGTGCCGACCTTTTATTGAAGTGATTGGCACATGAGCAAAGAGACTCATTCAACTTGCCTTATGTTGCATAACTCGCTTAGCATCATAATTGTGGCTCACGGGTAAAGAAGCGAGTCTTGAAATCTATACATAACTGGGGCCAGTAGTGAATACTGCCCGCTTGAAGATGTAAAAACCAACGTGAGGCTGGACTTGTCAAAGTGGATGGAAATAGAAGACACATTAGATTACCGATGAGGCGACTGACTCAGGTGATGGAATTGAAAGCCATGATTAGTCAGATGGGTTAGTACGTCCAATGTGTTTTTTGAAGAAAGGTAGGTCATTCCTCCAGTGAATGTATGCGTTGAAAATATCTTTGGTGAAGGGTTCTCCGTTCTCATCATCCCTCATCGTTAGTGTTCTAGGTCTTGATCCTCTTCTGTCTTAGAGATGCCATTTCTTCTCGAAGGCCCCCTCTACATGATGCAAGCGGCGTTGGCCTCTTACTGTGGAAGGAGTTCTATGTCTCGTACGTGAAGGAGATCGATGGCACTTATATGACGATGGGGAATAGTAACGCGAACATGGGTAAGTTACATTTTCATATTGATAAAGGGCGACCTAGAATGTTGATCCTGCCTTTCACGGGATCTGGGCCTACTGACCTCCCTTTAGGGTTGAGAGTGGACTGAGAGCTCTCTATGCTCATGGGTTTTGCCTTTTCCGTCGCCGCTTAGACGGTCGAAGCATGGTCATACCCTTATATTTTTTGTCTAAGGCGGTTAAATGTAGAGTGTCTTTCCAAGGAGTGGGAGCGGCAGGCTGGCTGAACTCCTTGGTGTAATGCTTGTTCAAGTATAGGAATATCATAAGCAAAGTGTTACTCATGCACGATATGTTGATCTCTGTTATGGGCGGGAGTGACCCCAACATGGGTTTCCAGCACAGCCCTCTTATGGGCATCATGCATTATGTTAAATGTGCTGGGGACAATGGGCTGGATGGGAGTTCCGTCCATCGTTGTTGCGACCACCGGACTATAGTTGACGGTGTCTTGATCGTCCACTCTGGCCTTAAGTTCATTCAAATCGCGGGCAATCTACCCAATGCTAGTTAGGCCATTGATCAAGCCAAACCACACGTCATTGCCTAAGCCCAAAATGGGGCTTATGGCATGACTTTAACGCCGTTTGTGTCATGATCCTCTGAGTTATTGGCCTCATTGTCACCATTATTATGCAATGTGTTTTTTGAGTATAATAGTTTGAAGAGAAGAAAAATGATGAATGTCGAGGGCATTTAGGGGAATCCCTCCTTCGAGCGTCCAAATATTGACTAAAAATTTGATCAACAAAGGAACTACGATTGTGAATTCATTTTAGTAAATGTTACTTACTAATACCGTTTTAAAAATGGAAAAAAGAGAGAGAAAATGAACAATAAGTAAAGAAAGACGCAAGGTTTAGAGTGATTTGATCAAAAATGATCTATGTCCACTATGTTGGTAATTTCTACTGTTTTAGTGTTTTGATTACAATTATTTGTTTATAAGAGATAATAATGTATGCAATAAAATGAAACTTTCATCTTTGTACAAGTGCATTCAATATTGTATTTATAATAGCCAAAAATCTGGTTCGGACAGTTCAATATGTATATCAGTTTCTATGGATCCTTATGGTCGTCAATGACACCGAATGGTTCAAATGTAGGGAAACTAGGATGTCAGCTAGGCCGAATGGTCTAGATGATGGACAATTGGCGAATCATAGCAAATCATGTCGTTATCAAATAGGACGACGTGAGAATAAGGAGTTGTTGAACAGTGACGCCGTCACCATGTGGATAGTGAATGATGAGAAGTGGTTACTGCATAGTGTCGCTTTGTCAAATAAACATTGCCGCATATGCCAAGGATTTCGGTGGAACAGTGCCGAGTCATTTCTTTTTAAAGGGGTGGCTATGCACGTTTGACAGAAAACCTACCGAGCTAAGACAAAACAAGAAGTATGAGGAGTGCATGCCGTCGGATAGGTTATGGGGCGGAGTAGACTTAAGGGCTCGAAAAGGAGACTGGGAGAGCGTTCTTCATTATGAAGACATGTACTCTTGGATGAGCAGCTGTCCTACTAAAGGTACCAGCTGGTTTGGCCATTGTTCAAATCTGTTAGTCGCTGAATTCCATCGTCTTTTACAAGATGCATAGGTATTTGCAAGGATGATGGAGCGGGCAAAGTGACGATGAGGCAATACGAGGTGAGGCGAGCGCATTGGGAGTCCGACGAGCCGATCTGTCTATTCCTTTGCGAGAATATCAAGCAACGCCATGGATCGACACCGATCAATAGATTTGCATATTTCATCTTCATTTCTTTCATTAGTTCATTGGAACTTTATGATTTAGCTTTTTTTTCATGCCTCAAAGTCAAATTTCTACAGCTTTTCATTGAGAACTTCAAATCTTGATGGATCAGCACTGATCGATGTACTTAGTTAAAATTCTTTCGTTTTTCTTTGCAATGCTTCGTACTCGATCATCAATAAATTTATTAGTCATCACATTAAAGCTCACTAACATTAAATAGTCATTCGTGGAAACTCGTGGATTCGGTTCGAACCTACCTAATGCTGGTTCATGCAACTCCATGTCCAAATCCACTTTGAAAGGATTCCATAAACACATATGCAAGTTGCAACTTTCCATAATGCATGATCACAATAGTAAAAAATAAGGAAATATCCAAATGGAAGTTCTAGTAAAGTCTCTCATCCATGCAACCTCACTTTTTTTAGTATCGTACTGCCATGGCACAAAACTGTGCACCAGGTAACCCAACCCTTGGGCTCACTCTCCCGTGATCATATCATGCCACTTGATCCTCAGACATCAAAAATCACATTAGAAATCCAACTTTCTATCTCGGGAAATCATCAATCAAATAAGAACGATGCCGTTTCAGCTGCCTATATGATGATGGGACGGTAAATATTGGTCAAGCAAATCCTATGGCGAAATCCAAATTGGAGAATAACTTTGAGAGAAGGAAAGAGAAGGAAAAAGAAAGATCCACTCGGAATTATGATGATATTGTTGCGAAGTTCCGTAGGTAAGGAATAATATTCTCCTAATTCGTACGATTTGTTACATTTTTTATTTCCCTATCTTGTGGATAATATGACTAAATACCGAAATAACCCCCAAACGTTGGGACCATTTCTACGAAGATCAAATCAAATTACATATTATTTCTCTTACTTTGTGTGTAATTTAATATTTCCTTTTAAGCTGTAGAACTTTTACTTATACGGGCATGATATATACGGTTGAGTTTTATGTATGTTTGAAGTAAACACTAAAGTTAGCCCTGCATTCTTAGGAAATTGGTTTACTGCAAGAACTCTTAAAGCAGTTTATTATCATATGTATTAAAATAGTCAAGAGCAACTAGTGAAAAGTTGGGAAAGGAAAAGATGATTATATTCTCACGTACTTATGTTATGATGCTTCAATCTGCAAAATTAAATTGGAAAAAAGTGTATGAATTGCAGCAGGTATTCATCATTTATTACGAAGATAATGCATTTACCTTTTGTGCCGATTCTTCATACTATATTAAAAATACTTTCCTTTCTTATATACCTAAGTTAATTTAAATAAATTGAAATGGCTGGATCTGAGATTGAGATCAGGTCAAAAATAGGATGCTCATCAACATGACTTTATATTAGATCTAATAACAGATAAACTAACAAAAGGAAGTTAACTCTACCAGAGATCAAACATATGGTATTGTAGACTATGATCTTTTTCATTTGACCGCATAGTCGATCATCTTATCATTCGAATTCGCACAAATAAAAATACTATATATGCTTCAGTTTTAAAGTAAAAGATGTTCTGGTTTATGACATGTATACTGCTAAAAGCAACCAGAATTTTTTTGGCTACCTCGCCAATGGTCACCGTAGAAATTTTATTTATGTGCTTCTAATGCCATGCACTATTTTGTTCTATCAAGTAGGCATCCAAACATTGTTCGGTTGTTTATCACTATACCACGTTGAACGACCATTGAAAATCAAAGTGCATGGCTATTTATCGTCATGCAATAGTGAACGGTAGTTGAAAATCAAAGTCGCACAGTCGTTTATGAACGAATGAAAAAAAATTCAAGTTTGGTGTTGGATAGCATAAAAAATAATTGATATCTATTAAAAATTTCTTGGTAGCCAAAAGCATAATTTTGGGTGTCAATAGCAACACACCTATGGCGTTCACACATGCCTCATTTATTTGTATACTTACCATCAGTTTATAATATATTTTGGGTCCAAAATTCTATTATTAGATTAGATTTGGCAGCAAGATAAAATGCAGTAACTAGGAAGTTATGTTTCCATACTTGTAGAGCAACAAACATTTATTGTAATTTGCATCAAAAGGTTGGAACATGTTATTGGAATGTGGAGAGGCAATGTTATTGGGATGTAGAGAGTCATGGTTGTTCGGGGCTTGGTAAATAAAATAAATAGTGGTTCAATACGACTTGAATTTTGTGTTTAAATTTGAAGTTAACTCATTTTGGGACCAAATACAAAATCTATGGTTTTGATGTTTCATAGTTCAGCATTTTGTCCATTAAGCTGCAGACTTGCTTCATATAAAACTGCAGTTCACAAAATACTTTAGATGTTAATGCTTGATTTAGGCCAATAAAAATGTGCCAAAGTTACAGTTAAGGACAAATACAGCGACTCTGCTAGGGATTGAACCCAAAGTCTCTGGTTTCGTAGACCAGCGCCTTATCCATTGGGCCACAGAGTCACATGCCCCATCGTTTGAATTTGTATAAGATAGAATACAAAATATACTTTTATATGTTTTTACATTAATGGAGAAATGTCTATGTTTTATATCATGACACCAACATATACCCGATTCGCTGGTATAATTGAAATTGCTTATTTTCACCTTTTAAGATGTATTTCTCTGGGTTTTTTGATGCAACATCGTATTATATATTTAATTTTGTGGTAAAATAAGATACTTAAAGCAGACACTTTAAACTCATTGAGCTACAGATAAACATATCATAGGATGCATTCATTATTAAGCAAACGGGAATACATAAGGAGCATTTTGAACGGGGAATGAACGAAGAAAGTTCACTGAAAGGGATTGTGTTTTGTGCTATGAAATGGGCAACAAAAGGAGCATCAAAATGGCATCTAATGGGGTAAGTTAAGGAAGGTGAGGAGAAATGAATTGTTTAAGCTTGTCGCGTAAGGCGCATTTGTTAGGGTTGTCTCATATGTTGCAAAGTGAAACAACGGTTTAGAATTGAAAAGTCCAACATCGCTAAATAACTTGAAGAAGTGTTTAAATATGAGTTGATAGACATGTAACATTGAAGATTCCTTTTGTTACAATAAATTGTGTGCCAACCCATAGGCATATGCCACATGTTGAAGATGGAAAGCTTGGTTCGACTGTTGTTACATAATAAGTGGTATCAGAGCCGAATGTTACGAACTGGGCTATGCAGACAAACAATGCTCTCAAGGTACTCCGAAGGGGATGCTAGTCAAGGAGGAAATCGTTAAGATTATCTCGTATGTTGCAAAGAGAACATTTTGGAATTTGAATAATCCAACATCGCTGAATAACTTGAAAAGGTGCTGTATAAATATGGGCTGATAGTCACATAATATTGAGAAATTCCTTTTGTTATAATAAAGTGCGTGCTAATCCATAGACATACCTCACGTGTTGAAGATGGGGAGCTTGGTCCGACCACCGTTATACTATAGCGTCAAGTATGAATAAATCAATTTTCTCACGTTCCAACAACGAAGAAAATGGAGCTTTGCCCCATTTTTACCTTAGCTTAAGAGTGTTAGGAAATATGAAGTGGAATAAATGAAGAGGAGTGGTGTTGGGTCATTTGTTAGGTTAGTGGGCTGAAACCCAAACCCAAAGCCCTAAATAAAAATATCAAAATTCTTGCTAACTCCAAACATATCGATGTTTATATTTAAAAAGGTCGCAAATGTTGTTTTGAACTCAATGGAAGTGATCTCGTGTCCTAATTCGACTATTTGCAAAAAGTGACTCTTTGGACATAAATCCGACTAACGATGCTATATTTAAATAAAGTATTTAACATACAATCGTAAAATATGTGGTTTTTTACACTGACTGTCCTAAAAGGTTGAATGTAAGCATTTTGAATACATTCTGGCAAGCGTTCTTACTAAGCGTCAATATCCCTTCTTAGTCCATGAACCGCTATCGTTTACATTCTGATTTATTCATTTTAGTCGTAACACCACGGTGATGCTTTGGCTTCCTACCTTAACTCCCCTTTCGAGTTTATGAATCTTTTAAGATTAAACGTTATCATGACACCCTGCCATATACCATAGGACTTTAGACTAATAATTAAGGCACCTTACAAATTTATTCAATTTGGTTATGATTCATTTCCAACGTAAATATTACAATCAATCATAAAACTTCACTATGATTAATATATTCACCACGTTAAACTATACTCGTTTCAATTTTACTGTCAAAATGATAGTCTAGGGTCTTTCACTTTATCCAATTCATGTAAATCATCAATTAGAATCATCAAATTAGTTTTTAATTCATACTTCAATTCCTATGTAAATCTATAAAGAAAATTTAACGCATATATAACAACATAACCATTTTATAGATAATCTCACTCACCTAATTCGTTGCTTTGATAAATTTTCTTACAGAACTTCCAAATTCCTTCTTTTAATTTAACTTGGTTTAGCACCTGTCTTCTTCTATTTGATTTGCTAAGGTTTGGATCTGATTCCCTTCTCTTTTCTATTTGTTTTGCAATTTTATTTAGAGGTTTTGTTTTAGAATTGAAGAAAGAGAAAAAGAACAGGTTGTGAATTTAAGTTGAGCGTTGGTTGTAGAATGAGGACGAATGAAGAATGGGGTGAATTAGGGTCACAAACTTCTTTTATACATGCACAAATCCAGAAATTCTCCCTCGGCCCACTTCGGCCAACTTATTTCGCCTCAAAACGCATGATACGATAAAAATCCTTATCTACTTTATTTGGTGTCCATCTTTGATATTTTTATATTAATTTGGGTTAGAAAAATCCACTTGATGCAATGGAAAATCCAGATTTATCATTTTCATTCATTTGTAAAAATTTAATTTTTTCAATTTTATGTAAGATTACCAAAATACCTTTTTAATTAATTATTTGCGTTTATTAAAAATCTAGGATGTTACAGTTATTATCGAAAAAGTCGACCTCTTCCATTCACATGGTGTCATTAGCTCTTTGAAAGAAGCTAGACAAAGATGAGGTGGGCTATTTTTGTAATTCTTTCCACATTAGACGGTGCCTCTCCCCAAAACATAGAGCGACCCCAAACTGTTCTTGTCTACTTCTCTTGCACGTGCTGGCCATTTATTGAAGTGATTGGCACAGGAGCAGAGTGACTCATTCAATCTTGTCTTATGTTGCATAACTCGCTTGCCATCATAATCGTGGCTCATAGGCGAAGAAGTGAGTCTTGAAATCCATAATTAACTGGGGCCAGGAGTGAATACTGCCCGCTTGAAGATGTAAAAACCAACGTGAGGCTGGACTTGTCAAAATGGATGGAAATAGAAGACACTTTAGATTACCGATGGGCCGACCGACTTAGGTGATGGAATTGAAAGCCATGATTGGTCAGATGGGTTAGTACTTCCATCGTGTTTTTTGAAGAAAGGCAGGACATGCCTCTAGTGAATGTATGCACTGAAAATATCTTTGGTGAAGGGTTCTCCGTTCTCATCATCTCTCATCGTTAGTGTTCTAGATCTTGATCCTCTTTTGTCTTAGAGATGCCATTTCTTCTCGAAGGCCTCCTCTATATGATGCAAGCGGCGTTGACCTCTTATTGTGGAAGGACTCCTTCTATGTCTCGTACGTGAAGGAGATCGATGGCGCTTATATGACGACGGGGAATAGTAACGCGAACATGGGTAAGTTACATGTTCGTATTGATAAAGGGCGACCTAGAATGTTGATCCCGCCTTTCACGGGATCTGGGCCTACTGACCTCCCTTTAGGGTTGAGAGTGGACTGAGAGCTCTCTATGCTCATGGTTTTTGCCTTTTCCGTTGCCGCTTAGACGGTCGAAGCATAGTCATGCCCTTATATTTGTTATCCAAGGCGGTTAAATGTAGAGTGTCTTTTTATGGAGTGGGAGCGGCAGGCTGGCTAAACTCCTTGGTGTAATGCTGGCTCAAGTATAGGAATATCATAAGCAAAGTGTTACTCGTGCACGATGCGTTGATCTCTGTTATGGGCGGGAGTGACCCCAACATGGGTTTCCAACACAGCCCTCTTATGGGCATCATGCATTATGTTAAATGCCCTGGGGACAATGGGCTAGATGGGAGTTCCGTCCATTGTTGTTGGGACCTTCGGACTACAGTTGATAGTGTCTTGATCGTCCACTCTGGCCCTAAGTTCATTCAAATCGCAGGCAATCTACCCAATGCTAGTTAGGCCATTGATCAAGCCAAATCACGCGTCATTGCCTAAGCCCGAAATGGGACTTATGGCATGACTTTGACGCCGTTTGTGTCACGATCCTTTGAGTTATTGGCCTCATTGTCACCATTATTATGCAGTGTGTTTTTTGAGTATAGTAGTTTGAAGAGAAGAAAAGTGATGAATATCGAGAGCATTTAGGGGAAGCCCTCCTTTGAGCATCCAAATATTGACTAAAAATTTAATTAACCAAGGAACTGCGATTGTGAATTCATTTTAGTAAATGTTACTTACTAATAACATATTTAAAATGGAAAAAAGAGTGAGAAAATGAACAATAAGTAAAGAAAGACACAAGGTTTAGAGTGATTTGATCAAAAATGATCTATGTCTACTATATTGGTAATTTCTACTGCTTTAGTGTTTTGATTACAATTGTTTGTTTACAAGAGATAATAATATATGCAATAAAATGAAAATTTCATCTTTGTACAAGTGCATTCAATATTGTATTTATAATAGCCAAAAATCTGGTTCGGACAGTTCAATATGTATATCAATTTCTATGAATCCTTACGGTCGTCAATGACACCAAATGGTTCAAATGTAGGGAAACTAGGATGTCAGCTAGATCGAATGGTCTAGATGATGGCCAATTGGCAAATCATAGCAAATCGTGTCGTTGTCAAATAGGACGACATGAGAATAAGAAGTTGTTGAACAGTGATGCCGCCACCATGTGGATGGTGAAGGATGAGAAGTGGTTACTGCATAGTGTCGCTTTGTTAAATAAACATTGTTGCATATGCCAAGGATTTCGGTGGAACGGCGCCGAGTCGTTTCTTTTTAAAGGGGTAGCTTTGCACGTTTGATAGAAAACCTACCGAGCTAAGACAAAACAAGAAGTATGAGGAGTGCATGTCGTCGGATAGGTTGTGGGGCGGAGTGTACTTAGAGGCTCGAAAAGGAGACTGGGAGAGCGTTCTTCATTATGTAGACATGTACTCTTGGATGAGCAGCTGTCCTACTAAGGGTACCGGCTAGTTTGGCCATTGTTCAAATCTGTTAGTCGCTGACTTCCATCGTCTTTTACAGGATGCATAGGTATTTGCAAGGATGATGGAGCGGGCAAGGTGATGCTGAGGCAATACGAGGTGAGGCGAGCGCATTGGGAGTCCGACGAGCCGATCTATCTATCTCTTTGCGAGAATATCAAGCAACACCATGGATCGATACCGATCAATAGATTTGCATATTTCATCTTTATTTCTTTCATTAATTCATTGCGACTTTATGGTTTAGCTTTCTTTCATGCCTCAAAGCCAAATTTCTACAGCTTTTCATTGAGAACTTCAAATCTTGATGGATCAGCACTGATCGATGTACTTAGTTAAAATTCTTTCGTTTTCCTTTGCAATGCTTCGTACTCGATCATCAATAAATTTATTAGTCATCACATTAAAATTCAATATCATTAAATTGTCATTTGCGGAAACTCGTGGACTCGGTTTGAACCTACCTAATGCTGGTTCATGCAACTCCATGTCCAAATCCACTTTGAAAAGATTCCATAAACACATATGCAAGTTGCAACTTGCCATAATGCATGATCACAATAGTAAAAAAAAAAAAAAAGGGAACTATCCAAATGGCAGTTCTAGTAAAGTCTCTCGTCCATGCAGCCTCACTTTTTTTAGTATCGTACTGCCATGACACAAAACTGTGCACCAGGTAACCCAACCCTTGGGCTCACTCTCCGGTGATCATATCACGCCACTTGATCCTCAGACATCAAAAATCACATTAGAAATCCAACTTTCTATCTGGGAAATCATCAATTAAATAACAATGATGCCGTTTCAACTGCCTGTATGATGATGGGACGGTAAAGATTGGTCAGGCAAATCCTATGGCGAAATCCAAATTGGAGAATAACTTTGAGAGAAGGAAAGAGAAGGAAAAAGAAAGATCCAATCGGAATTATGATGATACTGTTGCGAAGCTCCGTAGGTAAGGAGATAATCTATGGCAGTGTTGTAGATTTGGGCAAACATGTTGATTTCCTTTAGTCTTTTTATTTTATTTTTAATTTTTTTTACTAAGGCCTTGTTGGTTACGGTAGCTATATTATTTGTGTACATATGATTGGTGTGATTTTATGGCAGTTGAATTGTTAGTACAAAATCTATGAACATGGACTAATCTGTTAGTTCTAAATTTTAGATGGGTAATTAGGAGTGGATTTAGGAAATGGAATAATATTCTCCTAATTCGTAGGATTTGTTACCATTTTTTATTTCCCTATCTTGTCGATAATATGATTAAATACCGAAATAAGCCCCAAATGTTGGGACCATTTCTATGAAGATCAAATCAAATTACAACTCTTACTTTGCGTGTAATTTAATATTTCCTTCTAAGCTGTAGAACTATTTACTTATGTGGGCATGATATATACAGTAGAGTTTTATGTATGTTTGAAATAAACACTAAAGTTAGCCCTGCATTCTTAGGAAATTGGTGCACTGCAAGAACTCTTAAAGCAGTTTATTATCACATGTATTGAAATAGTCAAGAGCAACCAATGAAAAGTTGGGAAAGGAAAAGATGATTATATTGTCACGTACTTATGTTATGATGCTTCAATCTGCAGACTTAAATTGGAAAAAAGTGAATGAATTGCAGCAGGTATTCATCATTTATTACGAAGATAATGCATGTACCTTTTGTGCCGATTCTTCATACTATATTAAAAATACTTTCCTTTCTGATATACCTAAGTTAATTTAAATAAATTGAAATGGCTGGATCTGAGATTGAGATCAGGTCAAAAATAGGATGCTCATCAACATGACTTTATATTAGATCTAACCACAGACAAACTAACAAAAGGAAGTTAACTCTGCCAGAGATCAAACATATAGTATTGTAGACTATCATCTTTTTCATTTGACCGCATAGTCGATCATCTTATCATTCGAATTCACACAAATAAAAATACTATATATGCTTCAGTTTTAAAGTAAAAGATGTTCTGGTTTATGACATGTGTACTGCTAAAAGCAACCAGAAATTTTTTTTGGCTACCTAGCCAATGGTCACCGTAGAAATTTTATTTATGTGCTTCTAATGCCATGCACTATTTTGTTCTATCAAGTAGGCATCCAAACATTGTTCGGTTGTTTATCACTATACCACGTTGAACGACCATTGAAAATCAAAGTGCATGGCTATTTATCGTCATGCAATAGTGAACGGTAGTTGAAAATCAAAGTCGCACAGTCGTTTATGAACGAATGAAAAAAATTCAAGTTTGGTGTTGGATAGCATAAAAAATAATTGATATCTATTAAAAATTTCTTGGTAGCCAAAAGCATAATTTTGGGTGTCAATAGCAACACACCTATGGCGTTCACACATGCCTCATTTATTTGTATACTTACCATCAGTTTATAATATATTTTGGGTCCAAAATTCTATTATTAGATTAGATTTGGCAGCAAGATAAAATGCAGTAACTAGGAAGTTATGTTTCCATACTTGTAGAGCAACAAACATTTATTGTAATTTGCATCAAAAGGTTGGAACATGTTATTGGAATGTGGAGAGGCAATGTTATTGGGATGTAGAGAGTCATGGTTGTTTGGGGCTTGGTAAATAAAATAAATAGTGGTTCAATACGACTTGAATTTTGTGTTTGAATTTGAAGTTAACTCATTTTGGGACCAAATACAAAATCTATGGTTTTGATGTTTCATAGTTCAGCATTTTGTCCATTAAGCTGCAGACTTGCTTCATATAAAATTGCAGTTCACAAAATACTGTAGATGTTAATGCTTGATTTAGGCCAATAAAAATGTGCCGAAGTTACAGTTAAGGACAAATACAGCGACTCTGCTGGGGATCGAACCCAGAGTCTCTGGTTTCGTAGACCAGCGCCTTATCCATTGGGCCACAGAGTCACATGTCCCATCGTTTGAATTTGTATAAGATAGAATACAAAATATACTTTTATATGTTTTTACATTAATGGAGAAATGTCTATGTTTTATATCATGACACCAACATATACCCGATTCACTGGTATAACTGATATTGCTTATTTTCACTTTTCAAGATTTATTTCTCTGGGTTTTTTGATGCAAAATCGTATTATAAATTTGATTTTGTGGTAAAGTAAGATACTTTAGCAAACACTTTAAACTCACTGAGCCACAGAGTCACATATCATAGGGTGCATTCATTGTTAAGCGAACGGGAACACATAAGGAGCATTTTGAACGGGGAATGAATGAAAATTTTTCGGTGAAAGGGATTATGTTTGGTGCTATGAAATGGGCAACAAAAGGAGCATCAAAATGGCATCTAATGGGGTAAGTTAAGGAAGGTGAGGAGAAATGAATTGTTTAAGCTTGTCGCGTAGGGCGCGTTTGTTAGGGTTGTCTCATATGTTGCAAAGTGAAACAACGGTTTAGAATTGAGAAGTCCAACACCGCTAAATAACTTGAAGAAGTGTTTAAATATGAGTTGATAAACATGTAACATTGAAGATTCCTTTTGTTACAATAAATTGTGTGCCAACCCATAGGCATACGCCACATGCTGAAGATGGAAAGCTTGGTTCGACTGTTGTTACGTAACAAGTGGTATCAGAGCCGAATGTTACGAACTGGGCTATGCAGACAAACAATGCTCTCAAGGTACTCCGAAGGGGATGCGAGTCAAGGAGGAAATCGTTAGGATTATCTCGCATGTTGCAAAGAGAACGTTCCAACATCGCTGAATAACTTGAAAAGATGCTGTATAAATATGGGTTGATAGTCACAGAATATTGAAAAATTCCTTTTGTTATAATAAAGTGCGTGCTAATCCATAGACATACCCCATGTGCTGAAGATGGGGAGCTTGGTCCGACCACCGTTATACAGCAGCGTCAAGTATGAATAAATCAATTTTCTCACGTTCCAACAACAAAGCAAATGGAGCTTTGCCCCTTTCAGAGCGCCCAATGCCGCAAAAAGTTGACCTACCAATTAAAGTCTATTGACATCCTTATTGTTCAAATTTGTATGAAATATAATTCACAATACACTTTTACATGCTTTTACATTAATATAAAATGTATATGTTTTATATTATAACTCCAACATATACCCAATTTACCAATATAGTGTTAAATTTTAGTGATACAAAATCACAAATAGAGAGAAATAAATATGCAAAAGAAAGAAAGAGAAGATTTTGTTTCCTCTAATTAATCGGCATATTTGAGTATGTTTATTTCTCTCTTTAATTAGCTAATCAAATTATTTTTTGCCATCTAATGTTAACTTGGACATTAAGTAATTGATTATATAATTAGAGACTAGAAGAGAGGGTAAAAGTGTGATGGAAAATCTATTTGCTAATTTTCTCTTTTTTATCTTTTTTCTTTTTCTCCAACAATTTTAGCCATATAGATATTTGCTCTCTTTCTCAATTTGGTTATTGATTCAATGGTATTTTGTTTACTTTAGCTTTGTTCTATTAGTTGTAAACAAAATTTTGGTGAATCAATAAAGTAGGTGGTTGGATGGAATATTTTGTATTATTGCGTTTTGATTTCAATTCCGTCTGGTTTTCAATCTAAGTTATCTCTTTGTGATTTGGGTGACAAAGATCCGTTGATAAAAGCTTCCGCAAAGTGCTACTATTTTCATAACAGTTTGGTATCGGAGCACAGATCATCGCAAAGCTTAGACTAATTTTGGTTTGAAAAATTATTGATGTCGGATATGATTTCATTTTCAAAGATGAAGAGAAGTCTGTTGCAAAGTATTTGAATGAATTTCAAGATGTAAATAAACCAATTGACAAACATGAAGGTCAATTTTGATGATGAGTTACACTCTTTTATTAATGAGTTTGCTTTCAGAAAGTTGAAAAACTTTGGTTGTCTCATTGAGTAATTCCAATGTTAATGGAACCATCTCGTTGAAACTGTTCGAAGCAGTCTTTTGAATGAAAAGCTTAGAAGAAAAGGGTTAGGTATGAAATCAATTCAAAGTGAGGCTATGGTGGCAAGAGACTCGAAGAAAGATACAATTTGAAAGGACACTAATGGTAAATGTGTTATCACTTGTCATTATTGTAATAAGAAAGGTAACATACGCAACAAGTGTTATTTTTATAAAAGAGATTAGAAAAAGCTGCGCATGGTGATACTAGTAGCGATGCACATGCAGGTTTTGCTAAATGTACCGATAGTGATGCTTCCTGTGATGTCCTCTTTAGTGAAAATAAACCTTGGAAGATGAATTCGGGAGCCAGTTTTCAAATTTGTAGAGATGTGAATTGTTTTTCTTCTTATGAGAAGAGTGTCGACATGATTAGGACAGCCAATGGAGAAGAACTACCGATCTGTGGTATTGAATCTATCCGATTTTGTATGCATGATGGTATGGTTAGAGAAGTCTCTGGAGTGAGACATGTACCCACTTGTTCGCATAATCTTATTCCTCTCGGTCAGTTGGATCGCCGTGGTTGCATTTATGAGACTCAAGGTGGAGTTTTGAGAGTGAAGAAAAGTGGACGTGTAAGGATGAGAGGAGTATTGAAAGAAGGAAACCTTTATAGCTTGGCTGGTTCCGTAGTCGACAACAGAAAGCGAGTGACGGTTGAAGGACCTAGTCCACAGTATGATGGAGAGGTTAATGCGATCACTGCTTATGATTCTAACATTGAGGATCATATTTTAGACAGGGGTCTTCATGCTGATGATGCTCGAGGGATCGATGGTGATCAGGTAATGAACTCAGATCGAGTGATAGATGAGCGTCGAATTGCAAAATCCACAAAGACAAAACGGAGATCTTTGTGGTATTACAAACGTTTTTGAGACCGGATTTGTGCGGTGCACCTCATGTGGGAGATGTATCACTTGCAGACGGTGGTTGAGGTTTGTAATTTAATGTGGTTGAGATATGAGGATTTATGATAGATCTAGATATGACATGCTTGATATGTTGAAGATATGTGATTATGCATCAAGATGGAGTGTTAAATTTTGGTGATACAAAATCACAAATAGAGGAAAATAAATATATAAAAGAAAGAAAGAGAAGATTTTACTTTTTTTAATTAATAGACGTATTTGAGTATGTTTATTTCTCTCTCTAATTGGTTATTCAAATTATTTTTTATCATCTAATGTTAACTGGGCATTAAGTAATTGATTATATAAATAGAGACTAAAAGTGAGGGTAAAAGTGTGGTGGAAAATATATTTTGAAATATTCAAATGCTAATACATCATCTATTTTTTTTAAATATTAAAAACATAATTATAATTTCGAAACATAATTTATATATAATTTTATAATTTTTTCTTCAGTTTTCCAACAAAATAAATAATTGAATCATATAATATGATTTAAATGTTATTTACATAGTTATATATGTACATATATTTTATATATTCTATGTGTGTATATATATTACTTATTCAAAATAAAGTATAAATTTATATATATATATATATATATATATGTATATGCAATATTTTATATATATAAATTAAAGTATATAAACATATATTTGGACAATATATTAGCTAACATGTCTCCAGTGTAAATCCCAGCATTAATACACGAGCATGTTATAACTTACACGGTTTGCTATGTTATACATGCATACATATATATATGTATATGATACAAGTGCGTGTATATATATATAATATAATATTAATACATAATTATTTCATAAATTTTAATAAAATAGCGATTTTATTTAAAAGAAATATAAAAATGTCTAAATGAATTAGATTTCATAAGCCAATAAAGATCCAAAATGGTAAAAAAATTAAAATTCATCCATTTCTTCCACTACAGGCCGCTCTAGTTCCAACAAAACCAAACACCACTTTTGTTTTCTGAAAACTTAAAATGTGAGAGGGCACTTAATTAAATGAAAACAAGATAGCAATATTTTTTAAATGAATGCATGATTTTCGTCTGTTGAAAGAAAGGTGTTTATAAATTAAAAAGTTTTTGCTAATGTGTGTGTATATGTATCAATGTTTTGAAAAACCTGCCTCCATATTCGCCTCAAGGAGCGTCTCAAGGCAAGGGGAGATAAAACTCTTGGACTCTTTCTTAAATAAAGCGTTTTATCTTTGAGGCTTATGCTTTAGCAACTTAAAGTGTACAAAATGTACAAAACATACGCCTCGCACACCTCAAACTACTAAGGCATGCGACTTAAGAATTTATTTTACCTCCAATTGAAGATATTTGCACTAGTAGAAGTTATAAAACTTCGTTACCTGATAGCAAGCAAATTTTTTTTAAGAAAATGAAAGTGTTTTTATTACTTTTTCAATATCAACATGATTAAGTAACATCGTTTTTTAAGACAACGATAGTGAGCTACATAATGAATTTTCTCAAATGCTATTAAATAAAAAACTTTAAATTGTCATCACCGAACCTTCGAATAAATTACGCATCTCGATTTAAATTGGTAGAATGAAAAATGAATAAAATAATAATTTGCATGATTTTTGTACTATGATAGAGATCTACTCCACTATAATCGACCAAATATCGTTTTCAAAAATCCAAATTTTTTTTGAAGACAAATAATGGAAGAAAAAATAAAACACATACCATTGTGGAGCTGAAAACTGAACACGAATTCTTCTAACATACTAATAAGAATTGAATCCAGTGCTTAAATTTTACTTATTTATAGTTTTAATTATTTATGCTTTATGAATGAATAATAAAAAATGATTAGGACTGAACTCTTTAAGCTAGGTGTCTATGTTATTTATTTATAGTTTTATACAATTAATTGTTAACCTCTATTTATTTATCAAAATTAATTATAATAAAACAATAATAACTTATGCCTCCATGTTTACTTGAAAAATATACGCCTCAACCTTTTGAGACTTACACCTCACGAGCAAAAGAACGCCTCTTGTATGCTTTCACGTCTTGAAACTTATATGTGTATGTATGTTTATGTATATCAACTGAACAACAACAAGAAGTTAGATTTGTTCAAGGTCAAAATTATTCTACGAGGCACTTACACAATGTTGCAGTTTGGGTTCAGGAAATTTTGATGATTCAACTTATAGGTGTGAGATGTTTTTGTTGCTAACAGGTTATGCTTAGAGATTGAATTTATTTGGACACACTATACATGAATATCATTAATTTAACAAATTCGACCTATAGATGTGAGATATTTTGGACGTTCTGTAGAAAATTTGAATTATCTTGGAAAAGTAACGAAATTCTATGAGAAGAGTTGAATTCCTTTCTGAAAAATTAGAACTCTTTTGACAAATTGAACTTTCCATTGTATTGTGCTTTTTTAAATTCGTGCAAACTTTTTTCGATTTTATCTATGATGTGTGAATTTGCAACCACCGAAAATGGAAGGTTACTGAAACACTCATTAAATGTGTAGTATTGCGTAAGTGTGAACAAATATAGTACAAGAACACAAATGATAATAAAGTAGTTTGTCTTCATAAATGACCAGGGTAATATCGAGATGTACTGTTTGGTTTCTGTAATTTGAGCTACGCCTGATCCGAGTTATTTGGAAGTTCACTTTTTTGTTTTATTTATTTTTTAAGCTCATTATGTAATTTTAGCTTAATCAAGATGTCAATTCCAGAGGTAAGTTTTTTACTGGAAAAAGAATAATGATCCGACATATGCTGGAATTAAAATTTACATTTTTGCAACTGAACATGTGAATGGTTATACCAGCATCTTACTACATTTGAAAAGGGCGAATTGTTACTACTGCAACAGTTGAAAAGGAAAATTTACCGTCTTAGTCCCAAATCGCAAAATTTCAGCGAATAATTCTGTACAGATATCAAGTCGTCACCTGATCAATTGCCAAGCTCAGTAACTTGAGCTTGTGACCAAGTGAAGGAATGTTGTGTCATGTTGTACTTCACCCTGAATAGTATGCCCTAACACTAAAAGGACTTACTTTTGATGATGCCTATGTTGATATTGCTGCTGAACTTGCAGAAGTAGCCACATTCTTGAACAAGGTATTAGTTATCAGAATCATGCATCAGTTTCCTGTTTTTAACTGGTTTCTTTATATGCCACTGTTGTTTTTTATTTTTGGTGAAAGTGGTTTTGGTGTTGCTTACATTTGAATGCGTATTTTGTCCTTCAAGTTTGTTGATTATTTATATCTCATCCATTTGTTCTCAGGCTGGGCACATAGCAGCAAAAACTCCTTGCTCTCAACGGCCGATGGATAACGGGCTGCTGCATTCTGTTCCCAAAATGCATTTGGTAACAGTTCTTCACCAAACCATCATTTTTCCACCTAATTTCTTTTCTCGTGTTTTTGCTTACAATCTGATCTCTTCTGAATATGATGCTTATGTAGAGACACCATTGATAATTTACTGTCGTACTTCACCCTGAATAGCATGCCCTAACACTAAAAGGACTTACCTTTGATGATGCCTATGTTGATATCGCTGCTGAACTTGCAAAAAGGGCCACATTCTTGAACAAGGTATAAGTTATCAGAATCATACATCAGTTTCCTGTTTTAACTGGTTTTTTTAGTATGCGAGTGATGCTTTTTTTTTGTTGGGTTGCATTTGTATTAGAAATTTGCATTGTGGGTTATTGTGCAAGTGTAAAAGAAGAAATTTATGAAGAGTTCGTGGGAAAAGATAGTTGGGTAGTTGAAGAACTTTTTTGAAGGTAGAATTTACAACTTACCATTATTGATGTTAAAAGTAATTTTGGCGCTGCTTACATCTGAATACGTATTTTATCCTTATATCTAGTTGATTATTTATATTTCATCGATTTGTTGAGCACCCATCATTATCATGAATTTTGAAACATTGAAGTTTTTTAATTGCATTTAAAACTTTTTAGCATTTGGTCGGTTTGATATTTCTATTATCTTAAATTCTACAAATGAAATTTCAAATTAATCTACGTTCTATGATAAAGTTTCTTCTGTATTAGATCCAGGGACACTTAGCTATGTTGGAGAGAGTTTTGAACTAGTACCGGTGCTATGGTTGCAAGGTATGCGCCTTAACGAGGTAATAAAACATAGTTTACAATTGTTCTTCCTTTGACTCAACACATGACTTTATAAATTCTATGATCACATGGTTGATTGATGTGAAAATGTGAGGCATGTATTCAAAGAAGTTTTTTTTAATATATTTTATTATTATTTATGACATATGACTGATGAAGAAAAGAGAACACAAACTCAAACTTGTCAGAAAGAAGAGCTAAGTTTGAATGTTTAGGTAATTTAGTTTTGTGAAAATTGGAAATATGTAAGAGCAGTTGAACAAATGAAAGCAAGAGTCGCAGAATTTTGGAAATGAATGTACAATTTTTGAATTTTGAAAGAAAGACTTGTATACAGTTTGAAAGTTGTACAGAACAATAAATTTGAATCTTTTAAGGTCAAATTTATTTCCCAACCAGATGATATGCTACATTGCAGTCTGGGTTCTGCAAGCTTTGATGTGTCAGTATGAGGTTATTTGCTTGCATATAGGTGTAAGCATACAGTCAAAACTTACAGAGAATCACAAACGTGCGCACAGTGACCAAAATACCCTTGCAAACACAGAGAAAGAGCAAAATACTATCAGAGCCAGGTTTCGATCCTGGGACCTGTGGGTTATGGGCCCACCACGCTTCCGCTGCGCCACTCTGATTGTCAAAGAAATGCAAGAATTGCTTTCTTTAGAATAATATGCAAGCTGCTTCTAAATTCTATCCCATAGCAGATCATCTTGTATTGTACAGTGCAGAAGATATTTCTTCCACAAATTCACTAAATTGTATTATCCATATATTAATTGTATGCCTCCTCATATCATTACCTGCAGCCAAATCAGTCCGAGTTTGATATGTCAATATATCTCCTACATATGTCGACATAAAGTAGTTTCAGACTTAAAACAAACTCGGGTTTTCAAAGTAAAGTTGTTTTAAAAGTGTTCAGAAAATACTTAAAAATATTTTAACTTCTGAAAGACTTATGTGTGTCATTATAGTGATTGTTTACACTGATCTAAGATACACAGATAAACCGTATAAGATGGTCAAGTAAATATTTTTAGTATCTCTTCTTTTCACATTTGTATCTCCAAAATCAACCTAGTATTGCCAGTGGCACTACAAATTCTTTAGTAAGATATGTCAGGAATATTACTATTTTTAAGCATTATTACCCTCAAAACCTCAAAATCACTAAGCTTTTTAGTGTGTTTTTTTTGGTGCCTTTTTTTTTGTTATTGTATCCAGTGTCACCCAGTGTACATATATATTGTTGTATTTCTAATACCGATCCTATATATGCACTACAAGGAGAAGGCTGTATTGGGTCGGCATATAGCCGACTCGAGACGACTCCGGCCGATTCGAGCCGACGCTAAATAGCTCGTCGCCAAGTGAAATGGTGACGGGAATGTGGGGACGGGTCCGTTCCCTAATTTAGCGTCGGCTAGAGTCGGCTAGCTGACGCTGGCTTACGCTAAACTTAGTTCACGTGTAAAATAATAAATGACCCATAGGCCTACACGAACCGACTTCAGTCAATGCTAATCTGGGTAAATTTTTCTGCATTTCCAACAACATTTTCTACCTTCCATCCACACAATTATATATATTCCTCAAATATATGTCACCAAACAGCAATGTACATCACATATATGCTCAACTAAGAATCACAAAACATCAGTATACATCTCCAAACGTTCATCATCACAAATATTCATAATATTTACAAAATTCAGCAAAAGTTCATCAAATATACAAGACATTCAAAGTTCATCACAAAACATATATAAAAACATACCACCACTCGCCTCAATCATCAGCACCGTTAGATCCCTATGATGGCGGCATATTCGTCCCGTGCTCTGCCCAGTAAGCAACAATCGCCTCGTCTAGTTGCTGCTTCAATCTAGTCTTCCTCCAATCGTTCAACTCGGCGACTTGTGCTTGCAAGGTCGCTATTGTTTCTTGAGCCTGTTGTTTATGGTAAGCGGCTTGCGTCGCTGCTTGTATATTAATAAATTCATAGTTATAGTTTATACGTAATATTCAATAAAATTTATAAACTGGTTAATGAATTAATTGAATTCAATAAATATTACCGCTTGATTGCCATATCCATACTGTCTATTTCTGGTCGGCGGGTCGGTAATACGAGCGAATATCATGTCCATCTCCTCAACGGTCAACTGCTCCCGGCCAGACTCTGCAAACACGCGAGCAATCTCCTGATCTCATCCCTCCTGTGTTTAGAAATATAATTTTGAGAAGATGAATATTCATTGTATTGTTAAATAAGAGAAAAATTATAGTCTTTATACCCGGATATTCGCTGATTTGGCGTCTGACCATTCATATGTTACCACGCCATCTTCATCTGTATGCTCGACGGCGTGTGTTCAAGTGAAGACGTCCAAATGAGACAGTGCAACACCACCTCTCTCCCTCGTCTGAAATTAGATATGATTGAAGAATGTATATACATACACATATATACATATATATAACTAAACAATGTTATAAGTAAATTACAAATAACAATTTTTATATTTACCGTTTTTTCTCTATATTGCTGAAAAGACTTGGATCCACCGTGGTGTGTTGCAGAATTCCTAAACCTGTTTGCGGAGTTCCTCGATGCTACCGCCTGTATAATTTAACTATTATATAAACATTAAACGAATTATAATTATAGACATATGAAAGTAGAAAGTTTGCCTTCGCGTCTTCGCTTTTCCAATATTGCACAAACCGTGCATACAAATTTTCACTCATCCAGTTTGATCTTTTACCGGTTTCTTTCATCTTGGAGAGCGTACCTCTATAGTATTTTCTCATCTTCCTCTCGCAGTGCGTCCTGAACGTCCCGAGATCTTCGGGATCCACAATAAAGGACGCCTGCACGTTGAAATTTAAATGAATTATATAAATTGAATATTAATTTTCAAAGATCAAATATGCCAATATCGAATTAATTAGAATTTTATACTTGCCTGGAGGTCAGCCCATACGACATCTCTGATATAAAGTGGGATCATATCTCACTGCTCTCACAAGTCCGTCATCCTACTACGGTAGCTGTTGCGAGACATAGATAGAATGGACTCGGACGGCTGTAAATCGAAACCCCTGAATACATTTTGATATTGTCAGTTAGTAAATCTTTTCTATTCCTATACGCATATAGACTTTGCATTTGAAGTTTTATGTGATTATTATCATATTTTCTAATCTACCAAAGCCTTTTGGGACTAAAGGCTTTGTTGCTGTTTTATTTTCATTTAAATTATTTATATTAATTAAAGATAGACTAAAATAAGTAAGAAGTTTATTTATAAATTATTTCCTTTAAATTATTTATATTAAGATGTTTATTGCATATAAAACAATAAACATCCAAATAGTCGCTTCACCTAGGCGTAAAAAATAAACGGTAGCGTATCGAGGCGATACACCCTTCGTATAATATCGGCACAGTCCGAATGGACCGGCTACTGAGACTTTTCAGGTATAAATACCCAAACACATGGCGCGCATGCCAGTCAAACAACACTTGACGACCAAGTGGTCCTCACTTAATTCAAATACAAGGCGCACATGCCAGTCAAACAACACTCGACGACCAAGTCGTCCTCACTCAATCCAAATATAAAATATAAGGGATCGATCGAGAATAAAATTCAAATTCACACATTTACACTTTCAAATTTTCAATTCCCAATTCACACTTTCACACTTTCAAATTCTAAATACCTACACCCAATTATTCCCAATTCACACTTTCAAATTCAATAATTTCATACTAAAAATAACCTAATACACTAAATTAGCAATACCTACACCCAATTATCATCACAATAATGTACATTTAAACCTAATTAAACAATTTAATTCAAAATTAGTGTTTATAAAATTAGAAATTCAAGAAGAAGAGGAGATTTCAGCGAGTTTCGGTGAGTTCTATGCTTCTACGGCGACGGCGACGGAGGGTGACGACTGGAGAGGGTCAGAATCGGTGATGGGGAAGAAAAAATCGTTTTTTATTAAGGAAAGAAAGTGAAGAAGAAGATCTCGGCTGAAACCTGTATACTCGATATGGCGTTGGCTGGCGTCGGCTGGCATCGATCCGATTAGTGACGGCTTGAGTCGTTTAGGGTCGGCCCGTATATATATATATTTCAAATTCTTTTTTACAACTATTTCGTTTAAAAAAATAAAAAACACCACTACAATATAAAAATAAAATAAAATTGACATTTATTATTATTATTATTGACCCAATGACGGGTCATGATAGGTTAAATTGGTATTTTCGATGATATATGTTTGTATAATTCGAAAATTTTCGTTGTTGAAAATCTAACTCGCACGACCAATCAATGCAACTTTTAGTCGATTTGTTATACAAATTCGATAAAGGTGGTTATATGTAACACTTTAAAGAATTAAAATAATTTTTTAAACCGTTGGGTAATCAATTATGAATTTTTAAATGTATTTGGTATAATAAAATTATATAAAATAAAGTATGCGACATAAAAATAAATTCTTTGAATCTTATATCGATCTAAGGTATTTTGGACATGTTTCGAGGATATGATTTAAAAATGAACGAATCTGGAGTGTCGATCTTGAATTTCAAATTTATGGCCGATCGTGGACTTTCGGACAAAAAATCCTTCGTTCGAAGGCCGAACGACCTTCAAACGAGACCAAATTTGAATCAGTGATGCTTTATAGTGTTTTAATCGAATTCGTACGGTTGGATTTGCAAAAAAATCATCGAAAATCGAAAATAAAAGTATCCAAGAAATATGTCATTTTGTAGGAGTTAGCTATAACACTTATGTCATTTTATTTTCGATGATTTTTTTGCGAATCCAACCGTACGGATTCGATTAAAACACTATAAAGCATCACTGGTTCAAATTTGGTCTCGTTTGAAGGTCGTTCGGCCTTCAAACGAAGGGTTTTTTATCCGAAAGTCCACAAACGGCCATACGTTTGAAATTCAAGATCGACACCTCAGATTCGTGTATTTTTAAACCATATTCTGCAAATATGTCCAAAATACCTTAGATCGATATACGATTCAAAGAATTTATTTTTACGCCGCATATTTTATTTTATATAATTTTATTATACCAAATACATTTAAAAATTCATAATTGATTACTTAACGATTTAAATAATTATTTTAATTCTT
This sequence comes from Allium cepa, assembly GCA_030765085.1. NCBI lineage: Eukaryota > Viridiplantae > Streptophyta > Magnoliopsida > Asparagales > Amaryllidaceae > Allium > Allium cepa. The sequence goes on along the minus strand of CM060937.1, from coordinate 568,421,273 downwards.
GAAAATGTTACATATAACCACCTTTATCGAATTTGTATAACGGATTGACTAAAAGTTGCATCGAATTGTTGTGCGAGTTAGATTTTCAACAACGATAACTTTTCGAATTACACGAACATATATAATCGAAAATACCAATTTAACCTATCACGACCCGTAATTGGGTAAGTATTAACAATTATACATGTCAATTTTATTTTTTTGGCCATTTTAGTAGTGTTTTTTATTTTTTCAAACGAAATATGTGAATATAAGAATTAGATTGGGAGAATAATTAAATAGTCGACGCTAGCCGACTCGAGCCGTTGCAGGCCGTCCCCGGTCGACGCTAAAATATTTTAGTAGCGATGCCTGCATAAGCAATGCCTGCCTGGTTATACTGGAGAAATGATTTTATTGCGATATATTGTTTACCTATGTCAATAAGTGAATGAGATTATCCGCTAAATCATTTTTCTGATATATGAAATCCTGTTTAATTGATTCCTTATGTTTCACCTTTTACAAGTCCACCCCTTTTGTAGTACATGTAGCTTTCAGATTTGCATGCTTCATTTTGTAGTACATGTATCACTTTTGTCAATTTACGGCACGGTTTACTTCGCTTTGTTGGTTTATTATTTTTGCATGTACAGTGTTATTCTTTAATCACATAGACATCGACTGTAAATGCTTAGAAGCTACACATGGAGCATTATGTGGAATTACACTAGTAAGCCAAAATGTTCTTACCCACAAAAATGGGCCTGTGTTAGGACTTATGTACCATGAGGCAAATGAATTAATGAATCAGAATCGTGAATGCCGATTTAGTACTTTGATGCACTTGATTTATTATACCTATATGTTATATTATACAAGTTTTGTTTCTTTGGCCTTTGTTAACTGGTTCCTTGCTTATTCTCTTATTGATGTATTTTCCACAAACTCGTATGTTTTGTTATCTACCTCTGTTTATTCATACGAATGGATAATGATAATCTGTTAAAAGTTCAATTTGGCATTGTCATTGTAATTTGTCACTGGGTTGCAGCTTAAAATATAACGTTTTTGAATAGCAAAAAGCTAAGAAAACTGGAAAAGTATATCATCAAAATGACAAATGATTAAATCTTCAAATGTTGATAAAGCTGTATGAATCTTATGTCAATAGTTTTTTTAAGTAGTCATGAAATGGATGGATGAACTTCTTGCCACCCATGATTCATTGATTTATAAGTTAATTTGTTAGGTTGTTGTTAGTTCATTTATTTATGAAAAAGCTTTATTTTAAATAGCTTTGGATTGAAAATTTGTAATAGCTCCATTTTAACCAACTTTTTCAAACCTCATTAACTTTTTTTTTAAAGATTAAAAGAGTAACATAATTTAATTTTAATATGTTATTAGATGGTAGCTAATATGACAAAAAAAATAAGACAATAGGAAACAGATGAGAAATAGAAACCGGTGCTTATAATAGAAGGGTGAAACAACGTCAAGTTGCAATATCTACTGTTAGAATTTTGACGACATTATATGGAGAATCGAAGAAGTCGGAAGTAGCTTGATAACGGTGAAAACACTTCACAAATCGAAGCTAGGAGGAGGAATATATGGCGAAGAAGGTGGACTGTTGCTGGAGCAACATGTGACCGACATATGTCAAGATGTCTCAAAGTGACAGACGTTTGAGCTCAGGGTTTTGTAACCCGAGATTTGTGATAGGCGTCTGTCATCTTGTGAAAGATGTCTGAGAGCAGGGGAACTTGTTTCCCGAATCGTCTTATGGACATCTGTCATCTTAGGACATACGTCTGAGCCGCTGCATTCTTGTTTGGACCGATTGGAATGATTTGTGAAGGCTTCAAAGGGCATTTTGGAAATTTGCTAGATTTTCTGCTCTTTTATATAAGCTATTTTTAGGATTCAAAGAAAATAGACTAAGGGTTTTATCCATCATTAACTAAGGTTTAACAAAACCTAGTTTTTTTCAATTCTCTTCTCTACAAATCTATTTTGTTTGAATATTAATCATTATAATCAATCTTTTGTACTCTTGTCATTGGTAGTAATAAAGCCTCTTCCACAAAGTGGATGTACACTAACAAGACGTTAGTGTAACAACTATAAATCGATGTGTGATTTATTTTATCGCTATTGCTTTGTTTCTTTATTGCTTGTTTGGTGATTGTGATTGTTTTTGGATTGGACTGAAATTTGAATTGAGATACTGATTGGTTGTTATTGCACTTCTGACCACAATCTCGTTTTCCGCTGTGTTTTGGGGTTTTGATTTGAGTGGTCTTAATTTAGAATTTCTACAACATTTGGTATCAGAGCTTTGGAGTTACTAGGCCTGTAGAAATGCCAGAATCGGATAATACATCGGCTAGTCAATAAATGGTTAGTCCAAGTGGTGTAGCGCTGTACGTATGTGGATCGTACATAGCTTCGGGATCACAATTAGTTATAAACAAGTGGAATGACGATAATGATTTTGAAAAATGGCAATGGAAGATGAAAGCGGTTCTTAGGCGGAATCAAGTGCATCGAGTAGTGCTTGATACATATTTGCTGCCGGTGGACATCTCGGATGTGGAGAGTGAGGAAATGAAAGACTGAGCATTCACTGTACTTCAACTTGCTATGGAGGAGAATGTTACCTCCGAAATTAGCGGTGAGACTACTGCTAAGGGTATGTGGAAAAAATTAGAGGAGTTGTGTATGAAGAAGCCACTAACTAATTGTTTGATCTTATTGCGAATATTCTTTACCTATAAGATGGAGAGTACTTCGTTAAAGACTTACTTGAATCTCTTTGATGATTTGCTAAAGAAGAAGGCGGTATGTTAACGATAAAAATTGGTTTAACGCTAACACCCGGTGTATCTCGTGATGAAATGAAAGCACCACCCGTTTGCACGGGAATCAAAGTAAAAAGAAAATAGCAGAAAAAGCAAAAGAGACAGATTTTTATAGTGGTTTGGCTTCTAATAAGACTACATCTACTTTACATCCTCCATTATGTTTTTCGAGCACGCTTTACAAGATTACAACACTTTTACAACACGATCTCTTGATCACAACACTTCTACAACACGATCTTACAATTACAACACGATCAGAGAAAGAAGTTTGAACTTTGATGATGAATTGCTCTTTGGATTCATGGTTAATGAAGTCAATCTCTTGATGAAGATTCTTCAGTGTTTGAAGTGTTTGGAGAGTCGAGAAATCAGCAGAGTATAGGCGCCTTCAAATCCAAAAAGTCCCCTCCGAATGTGGAGTTGGTGGAGTATTTACAGGTGAAAATCAGGTCTAGGTCGGTTGGAGCGACCTATGGTAGGTCGTAGGTCGTTGGCGACCTAGTGGAGCGGCAGAAGAAGGAAGGCGACCTAAGGGATAACGACATTAGAATGTATGGCCTGGAGCGACCTAAAAAGGCGGGGTATGCTTTAGGTCGCGAGCTACGGGTTAAGGTTAGGTCGCGAGCTACGGGTTAGAGTTAGGTCGCGAGCGACCTAACTTGGAGGGATAGATTGCTAACTCGTGAAGTCTTAAGTCGCTAAGTTTTTAGGTCGCGAACTGTTTAGGTCGTCCCACTTTTAGGTCGTGATATCTCTTAGGTCGCTGCATCCTTAGGTCGTGACTTCCTGTGAGTTGTTAACTCGTTTAGTTTTAGGTCGTTGGACCACTGGGTTACTTTACGCCTTAAGTCGCTGAGCCGCTTAGGTCGGCAGGAAGTAGGTCGCTGAGACCTGAGACCTGAGAATGTTAGGTCGCTGGAAACCTTAACTCGTTAAGTCGGATACATGGCTAAGTCGCTAGGTCGTGGACTTTTTAGGTCGCTAACTCGCTGCATTCTCTAGGTTGTTGGATACTCCATGCTCTAAGTTGCATACCGTTTTGGACGGGGCGCTGCCCCGCACCCCGCCGGGAGCGCTGCCCCCTGAACCCCTGCGACCTGACCGGGCAGGTCGATCACCGTAGCGGTGGCGTTGCCCCCGCTCCCCCACCTTGGGGGATTGGCACCCCCCGGACCCCTGCGACCTGACCGGTCAGTTCAAACACCGTAGCGGTGGCGTTGCCCCCGCACCCTCACTTTGGAGGGTTGGCACCCTCACTGGACCCCCCTCCGTAGGGGATCTTAGATGAGAAATCTTTCAACAGAACTTGCCTTATTGAGATGCTGAGTTGACCAATCTTTGAGACGAGCTATCTTTGTTTTTCTCGGTCGATCTTTTGATATCACGGCCTTGCTGAAAAAGACGGGATAACACTTGTCCCCCAAAACATGCCTTGTGGTAGGAAGGTGTGTTTTGTAATGCCAGAATCTGGACGTTCATATCCTGTTGATAACCTGTAAAGGAATTGACAGGTTGATCTGTTTGGGATGAAGCGTGGCCGTTCATGGTCAAGCGCTTTACTTCAAATGACGACCTTTCGTGGTCGAGTCATTTGAGGTGAAGTGCGGCCCTGTGCGGTCAAGCATCTAAATCCATGCGACGATAGTTCAGGATCGGGTCATTTGTGGCGAAATGCAATCATTCATGATCAAGCGCTTTACTTCGAATGACGACCATTCGGGGTCGAGCCACTCATGGTAAAGTGCGGCCCTGCGCGATCAAAATAACAACCGTTCATAGTCAAGTGCTTTACTTCAAATGACGACCATTCGGGGTCGAGCCATTTGTGGTAAAGTGCGGCCCTGCGCGGCCTAATAGTAGAGCTTAACCGTTCATGGTCAAGCGCCTTACTTCAAATGACGACCATTCGGGGTCGAGCCATTTGTAGTAAAGTGCGGCCCTGAGCGATCAAGTGGTAAAGCGCGGCCGCTCGCGGTCAAGCGCTTAACTTCAAATGACGATCGTCCGGGATCGAGCCATTCGAGGTGAAGCACGACCGTCCGTGGTATGATGATCAGGATCAGGTGAAGTGCGTTGAAATGCAACCGTCAATAGTCAAGCGCTTTACTTCAAGTGACGATCGTTCGGGATCGAGCCATTTGAGGTGAAAGTGCGACTGTTGGCGGTGTGAAGCGCGGCCGTTCATGGTCAAGCGCTTAATTTCAAACGACGACCATTCGTGATCGAGTCATTTGAAGTCAAGTGCGGCCCTGTGCGGTCAAGCACTTAAATCTATGCGACGATCGCTTAAGATCGAGTTATGAATTGAAGCGCGGCCGACCACAGTCAAGCGACTGTTGGCGGTCAAGCACTTAAATCCATGAGTTTTTGACTGTTCAAAGTCGGGTGCCTGTTCATAGGACTTAATCATTGAGACTTCGAAGTCGGGTGCCTGTTCGTAGGGCTTGATGATGCCTGTTCGTAGGGCTTACACATTTCAAAATCATGAAAAATCAAATATTCAACTGAAAATTGTCAAGTAGAAATGTCTGAAAAAGTCAAATCCAAACATTCGAAGCAAATCGTGAAAGCAATGTGGAATCAAATCCAAACATCGGAAGCAAATCATGAAAGTACAGTGGAGTTAAATCTAAACATCAGAGGCAAAACATGAAAGCAAAGTAGAGTCAAACTCAAACATCAGAAGCAAAACATGAAAGTCATGTAGAGTCAAACTCAATCGTCGGAAACAAATCATGAAAGCAATGTCAAGCCTAGTCCAAACACAGAAGGCAAAGTAATCAGTCATCTGAAGTAAAATACAAAAGTAAAGTAGTCAACCATCAGAAGTAAAATTCAAAAGCAAAGAATTGACGTCCGAGTGCAAACATCTACATCAGTATGATTTATAGTTGTATCAGAGCATGCCTGGGGATCGATCGTGGTCCCATACATGTGTGAACAACTTAATTGTGTTGATGTAGATTTTCTACTCATTCGTCATAACCTCAATTATTCGATGATAGGTCGGCGCTTTGATCCTGAGGCGTCTCCAGTTGGTGCAGGTGGTCGTTCTTGTTCCTCCGTTGCAGCCTTCTTTTTCACATATTGAGATAGCAAACCATCCCGGATATGCCCCTCAATTTCATCTTTCAAGTGTCTGCAGTCATTCGTGCTATGACCATTTAGCTCATGGAACAAGTAATACTTGTCCGACTTTTTCTCGTTGTTGGTTGGATCTCTCCTCAAAGGCTTTCGATAAGGAATCTGTCCTTTAGTGTCCTGGTAGATTCGCTCCAAAGTCTCATTCAACTCTGTGTACGAAGTGAATCTTGATCCCCTTTGTTATCGTGCTGATTTTTCATTGTTATCCTCGGCTTTTCGTTTACCTTTGCTGGTTTCTGCATCTTTCTCAGGAGGATTCCCACCTTTGACCACAAAAACATCGGTTTCTTGTCCTTCTTCTATATCAGCCTTTGCGTACTCTAACCGTAAGAACCCTTCGCCCTCATGGAAAAATTCTCCCAAATCCATAGGAGGTTCTTTGGTCAATGAATTCTTGAACTCTGTGCCGTTAGCTATGCCCGACACGGCTGCCATCAGAACCATGGATAGATCTGGTCGATCCACCGATGCCGCAGCTACGTTGAATCGCGTCAAGAAGCTCCTCAAAGATTCTCCGGTTCTTTGTTTTAGTACTGTCAAACTCATAACATTTTTGGGCCTCGTGATGTGGACCCTGAATTGCCTCATAAACCTCTCAATCAAATCATTCCACGTTTCAATCGATCCATTTTCCAATTGTCTGAACCATAGTGCCGCAATATCTGTCAAGTACGTCGGAAAGCACCGGGCCATAACTTCCTTTGATGCCCCCAGCACTTCCATATGCCTCATATACTTTGTCAGATGAACTGTAGGGTCTGTCCTTCCATTGTACATATTCAATGATGGTAGCTTAAAGTCTGGTGGGTTTTTAGCTCGCCTGATTGTTACGGTAAAAGGACTTCTATTGACATCCTCCAAGTCTTTGTTTATCAAACCACATCTCATAGCCTTTTTGACCATTTCCGCTAATTTAGTTATTTCTCAGTGACAGTCCTCGCCCTTGGCCTTCGTCTTGCCCCCCGAGTTCACGAGTGGACGGTGGAATCTGTTCTTCCGGTTGGGCTTCTGTTCCTCTTTGATTCCGCGCTCCAAGCTGCCCAATCTGATGAAACAAATTCTGGATCAAATCCTCTTGCCTTTTCATCATTGCCTCCATCTCCTCTCTTGTAACAAAGGCTGAAGTGTGGCTTGCTCTCGAAAAAGCCTCTTGACTTCCTTCATGCTGACTATTCTCTGGTCTTTGTAGTCTACTCGATCGCCTTACCATAGTTCTTCGGATTTCTCGTACTCAACTCTTGATTATTCGAACGCCTGAGTTCAGTTCCCAGTGAAAGCACCAAAATAAAATGTTAACGATAAAAATTGGTTTAACGCTAACACCCGGTGTATCTCGTGATGAAATGAAAGCACCACCCGTTTGCACGGGAATCAAAGTAAAAAGAAAATAGTAGAAAAGTAAAAGAGACAGAGATTTTTATAGTGGTTCGGCTTCTAATAAGCCTACATCCACTTTACATCCTCCATTATGTTTTTCGAGCACATTTTACAAGATTACAACACTTTTACAACACGATCTCTTGATCACAACACTTTTACAACACGCTCTTACAATTACAACACGATCAGAGAAAGAAGTTTGAACTTTGATGATGAATTGCTCTTTGGATTCATGGTTAATGAAGTCAATCTCTTGATGAAGATTCTTCAGTGTTTGAAGTGTTTGGAGAGTCGAGAAATCAGCAGAGTATAGGCGCCTTCAAATCCAAAAAGTCCCCCCCAAATGTGGAGTTGGTGGAGTATTTATAGATGAAAATCAGGTCTAGGTCGGTTGGAGCGACCTATGGTGGGTCGTAGGTCGTTGGCGACCTAGTGGAGCGGCAGAAGAAGGAAGGCGACCTAAGGGATAACGGCATTAGAATGTATGGCCTGGAGCGATCTAAAAAGGCGGGGTATGCTTTAGGTCGCGAGCTACGAGTTAAGATTAGGTCGCGGGCCACGGGTTAGAGTTTGGCCACGAGCGACCTAACTTGGAGGGATAGATTGCTAACTCGTGAAGTCTTAGGGCGATAAGTTTTTAGGTCGCGAACTGTTTAGGTTGTCCCACTTTTAGGTCGTGATATCTCTTGGGTCGCTGCATTCTTAAGTCGTGACTTCCTGTGAGTTGTTAACTCGTTTACTTTTAGGTCGTTGGACCACTGGGTTACTTTACGCCTTAAGTTGCTGAGCCGCTTAGGTCGGCAGGAAGTAGGTCGCTGAGACCTGAGAATGTTAGGTCGCTGGAAATCTTAACTCGTTAAGTCGGATACATGGCTTAGTCGCTAGGTCTTGGACTTTTTAGGTCGCTAACTCGCTGCATTCTCTAGGTTGTTGGATACTCCATGCTCTAAGTTGCATACCGTTTTGGATGGGGCGCTGCCCCCGGACCCCTACGACCTGACCGGGAAGGTCGATCACCGTAGCGGTGGCGTTGCCCCGCTTCCCCACCTTGGGGGGTTGGCACCCCCCTGGACCCCTGCGACCTGACCGGTCAGGTCAAACACCGTAGCGGTGGCGTTGCCCCCGCACCCCCACTTTGGGGGTTGACATCCCCCTGGACCCCCCTCCGTAGGGGATCTTAGATGAGAAATCTTTCAACAGAACTTGCCTTATTGAGATGCTGAGTTGACCAATATTTGAGACGAGCTATCTTTGGTTTTCTCGGTCGATCTTTTGATATCACGGACTTGCTGAAAATGGCGGGATAACACGGTAGATTTGAATATTGAGGAAGAAAAAAAGGCAATGATATTGTTATGTTCGTTGCCGGACCGTTATACGAGTTTCTCAAATAGTTTGATCTATAGCCGGGATACTTTGACTTTTGGTGATGTCAAAACATGTCTTCTTAGTGAGGAGTTGAGCAATCAAATGATGGAGTTAGGTGATAGAATTAGTATGCTAGTGGTGGTCACAGTTTGTTTGTGGAAAAGGAGGGATATGGGAAGAAAGGGAATCAGGGGCGTTCTAAATCAAGAAACCCCAAAATGAAGAGAAAAGTCGAAGGAAAGAAATGACAAGTGCTTTATTTGTAAGAAACCCGATCATTGAAAGAATGAGTGTTCGGATAAGGAGAAGACAAATAAGGAAGTAGCATCTTCATCCATTATGGTGGAGAGTGGAGTCGGTGAGGGAGACATAGATGTTTTGACGGCATAGCATCAGATGTTTCGGGTAGCGAATGTGTGCTCTATTCGGAGGCATCTTATCATATGACGTCGAATAGGAATTGCGACAAAGAAGGAAATTCGATTGTTATGGGTAATGGTGTTATTTGCAAGCCGAAAGTCATTGGTTTTATGTAAATTCGGATGTCTGACGGAGTTGTCCATACTCTCACTAACGTACGCTATGTTCTGAGACTTCGAAAGTCTTTTTATCTTTTTTGGGCAGCTGGATTCTTTAAAATGTAAGATCACTATTGAGAGTGATAGCTTGCAAATTTCGAAGGGTGCACTTATGGTGACAAAGGGTGCTAGGAATCATGGAGTTTATTTGCTTCAAGGAGGGTGTTGATAGTTCTCATGGCTTGGATGACACTAGATTGTGTCATTTGAGTTTAGGTCATGTCTTGGAGAGGAGTTTGGATATTCTTCGAAAGAGGGAGATGATCGATGGAGAGAGTTTCAACGAGTTTGAATTTTGCAAGGAATGTGTCATGGGAAAGCAAACTGAAGCATCATTCGTTAAGGGAAAACATGATTCGAGAAATATTATTGAAAATGTGCACACGGATGTCTGGGGACAAACACCGATAGCTTCTTTGGGAGGAGCTCACTATTATATTTCTTTTATTGATGACTTCTCTCGGAAAGTATGGGTGTATGTAATGAAGACCAGGTAAGAGGCATTTGCAAAGTTCAAAGCATGGAAGACTCTTGTTGAGAATGAGAGTGGTAAGTCTTTGAAGTAACTAAGGCCGACAATGGCGAAGAGTATGTTTCCGGAGAGTTCTTGGAGTTTTGCAAGCATCATGGTATTCATAGGCATTTTACTACATCGAAAGATCCGTAGTCAAATGGTGTTGCAGAGAGAATGAACCATGCTCTACTTGAAAAAGTTGGATGCTTGAGATTGACATCAGTTTTGTCTCAGAAGTTTGGGCTAAAGCGTTGTCAACCGCGGTGCATACTGTTAATCAAATTCCATGTTCGGCTATTGGTAAGAAAATTCTGAAGGAAGTGTGGAAGGGAAAGAGCATTGACTTGAGTTATCTTTGTGTGTTTGGTAGTTCAATTTATATGCATGATCCAAGAAATGATAAGCTTAAGGCTAGAGCTTTCAAGAGGATTTTTCTTGGTTATACGGACGGTATAAAAGGCTATCGGATGTGGAATATGGAAATGAAGAAGGTTGTGAATTCTCGTTATGTTACTTTTGATGAGTCGACTTTATTCAAGGAGAATGAGAGCTCATCAGATGTTTCAGATTTGGTTCATGGTGAATCAAAGGAGAATGAAGTTGTTTCCATCTTTCGTCCAATGAGTAGAGTAGTGGAAGAAGTTTGTGAGGAGAAAACGTTTGATGTTACATCACATAGTCTACAGGCTGCCTCTAGTTGTGTTGGTGATGTACATGATTGTAGAAGGGATTCGGTTCAAGGTGGAGCGAAAGGAGTTTGGATGATATTATTGCTACTCGGGTGGGTCGACATGCTATAAAGCCGTCCGATAGATATGGTGATTGGAACTATCTTAGCTTTTTTGATAATTTGGACTATGTTTCTCATGTAGTCCAAGAAGAGCCGATGGACCTTGATGATGTCATAGATTCGAGTGATAGCTTGAAATGGATTTGTTTAATGGAGGAAAAGATGCAATCGTTGATGAAGAATCAAACTTGAGATTTGGTTCCATTTTCTGAAGAAAACCGTGGTATAGGATGCAAATGGATATACAAGACGAATGACGATGAAAGATACAAAGCTAGATTAGTGACTAAAGAGTTTGCATAAAGGAAGGGTTCACACCGGTTGTGAGACATATTTCAATCCGGATATTACTTGCCATAGTTGCTATTCACGACTTGAAGTTGGAGCAACTTGATGTGAAAAATGTCTTCTTGCATGGTGACTTGGATGAGATCTACATGGAGCAACCGGAAGGTTTTGTTTTAGATGATAAGTCAAATTTGGTTTGCAAGTTAAAGAAATTACATATGGTTTAAAACAACCACTTAGACGATGGTATAAGAAATTTGATCATTTTATGCTTGAAAATGGTTTTAATAGAAGTATCAAGGGTGCTTGTGTTTATTTTGAGAGGTTAAAAATGATTGTTGGATGTATTTACTCTCGTATGTTGACGACATGCTCATTGCTTCAAAAGATAAAAAGGAAATCAACAAGTCAAAACCGGTTAAATCGGAATTCGAAAGGAAGGATCGTGGAGAAGCAACGAGGATATTGGACATGAAAATAGAAAGGGATTGAAAGCGTTTTGAGTTGGAATTGACTCAAAAGGAGTATGTAGAGAAAGTGCTCTATCGGTTTAGCATGAAGAATGCAAAAGCGTCAAATACACCTTTACCTTTACATGTGAAACTTTCGATTAAGGGATCATCTAACTTGAAGAAAGACAAGGCTTATATAGCAAAAGTGTCATATGCTATTGTGAATGGAAGTTTAATGTATGTTATGGTGTGTACAGGGTCTGATATTGCAAGTGCCGTCGGGATGATTAATTGGTATATGACTGCTCCGAGAAAAGCGCATTGAAAAACTGTGAAGGTTATTTTGAGATACCTTAGAGGTATATCATCTCATGATCTTGTTTTTTGCGGTAGTGAAGGGATGACTTGTAAGTTGGTTGGTTATTGTGATTCGGACTACGCCGGATATTGGGATCAAAGAAATCAACTTTCGGATATGTTTTCACACTTGATGGTACAGCCATAAGTTGGAGATCGAGATTGCAAATCGTAGTTGCTTTATCCACTACGAAGGCAGAGTTGATAGCCGCGGTGGAGGCGGCAAATGAGACACTTTATTTGAGGCTATTGTTGTGTGATTTGGGATTTGAACATGATAGTATCGATATTCAATGTGATAGCCAAAGTGCTATTCACTTGGCAGAGAATTTGACTTTTAGCTCACAGACTAATCATATTGAATGAGAGAGCCATTTTTAATAGCCATAGATGAAGATAAATAAGTATATTTTTGAAAACTATACACAAAGGATAACGCGACGGATATGTTCACCAAGGCATCGCCGGTTGGGAAGTTCGAGCATTGCTCGAACTTGGTGGTTTGTTGAAGTGCTAGGTGCCACGGGGCGTTGAAGGAGGGGCTTAGTTATAGATGATGAAGATTATCGATGTGAGATTGTGGTTCTATCTTCTTGGTGAGTACTAGTTTACACTCCATAGTGCTTTGTCTTTTGGTGAGACAATTTTGGATTTGTGTGCTTCCAATACTTCGTTAGCGGGTGGAGACTTTGCCTGAGCTCGTTGATGAAGTGTAATGAGCGGTGGTTTTGCCAGAGCTCATCGGGAAATCATTCGAGCTTATTTGGTCGAAGGTAGAAATGGGGATAGTTTGGCATTATCGGTTCTTAGTATTGGAGATGGATGTAGTGTCGAGATGGAGTGCTGAATTTTGGCGACACTGTATGGAGAATTGAAGAGGTCAGAAGTAGCTGGATAACGGTGAAAACGGTTCGCAAATCGGAGCTCGAATGAGGAAGATATGGGGAAGAAGGTAGAGTGCCGCCGAGCAACATGTGACAGACGTCTATCACATACGTCTGAGCTCAGGGTTTTGTTAATCTGAGATTTGTGACAGACGTCTGAGAGCAGAGAAACTTGTTTCCTGAATTTTTTGACAGACGTCTGTCATCTTGGGACAGACGTCCGAGCCGACGTATGCTGCATATCTTGCCCGAGCCGATTGTAATGTTTTGTGAAGGCTTCAAAGGGCATTTCAGGAATTTTTCTAGGTTTTCTACTTTTCTATATAAGCTATTTTCAGGATTCGAAGCAAATAGTTTTGGGTTTTATCCTCCATTAATAAGGGTTTTGCAAAACCTAATTTTTGTCCATTCTCTTCTCCATAAATTTATTCCATTTGAATATTATTTATTGTAATCAATCTATTGTACTCTTCTTATTGACATTAATAAATGCTTCATCACAAAGTGGATGTACGCTAACAAGACGTTAGTGGAACTACTATAAATCAGTGTGTGATTTATTTTATCGCTATTGCTTTATTTCTCTATTGCTTGTTTGGTGATTGTGATTGTTTTTGAATTGTATTGAAATTTGGATTGATATATTGATTGGTTGTTTTTGCACTTCTTACCACGATCTCGTTTTCCATTGTGCTTTGGGGTTTTGATTTGAGTGGTCTCGAGCTAGAATTACCACAACATCTACATCATTAGTCGGTTCAGTTTCTAAGCTACTCAATGCAAAACACAAAAATCAATTGGTTCCGAGCTATATCTTACACACACTTCTCGCAAAAAATAGTATCTGTGGTTTATAGGTACCAATGGTTGAAGTGGACAAACACAACTTAATTCCCCTCAGGAATTTACCTGTCTGCCGAGTTCTCCTAAGTATATTCAAAAAAATAAAACATGGAAGTCATGAAGTTCATATAAATGAAGATGTTTATGTGAATGAAATTGTTGACGAAGAAGCAAACAATGACGATCACGAAGAGCATGTGAACGAAGAAAGTATGCTTGATTTGAACAAAGATGTTGATGTAGATCATGATTCGGGTTTATGGGCACCCATGACCTATGATCCGTCTATGGTTGCTTTCGTGGAGAGAAGTGTTTCTAAATTAAAATTGATTAAAAACCATTTTCGAACTACCATGTCACAAGAACGACTGAATGGCCTAACAATGATCACAACTGGAAGTGAGTTTTCAGAGAAGTTTAATTATGACAATTGATTGAAGAATTTGCTACAAAATATGCAAAAAGAAACATTTTTCTTTGAACTATTTAATTTTTTTTTTACGTTTTGATGTTTTTGAATTGAATGTTGTAGCTTACTCTATGTAGTGCCTTTTGAATGGAATGCGAAATTTTTTGTATGTTACATTATGTTATCTTATACCTAATATATAAAAAAAATGTTGAAATTTTATATAGCAGTGGGCAACAAAATCGAATATGGCTTGGCCAACAAATTCTTTGTACTGCACTGGTTGCGGTGGAAGCAAATTCTTCAATTCTTAGAAAGCGGAAGTCAACCAATAGAAAATCAAATAAAAAACCTAACAAAAAGCTGAACCTATAGCAAAATCACAGAAGCCTACTCAAAGGATGCAGAAACTGTATAAAAAGAGTGCCAGAGCATATACAACTCTGATGAAGAAGAAGACAGAGATGAGGAAATTGAAGCAAAAGAACAATATGGGGAGGTGGAAGAAGATTCTAGCGACCAAGAGTACAAAAATCACGATCTTGATGAACGTGAAGAGAAGGCCGATATGCAGCTTTTACTAAGTTTCTGGAAGGATGCAACACTTTTTTAAGTTGCATTCCTGAAGATGATGAAGAAGCCTGTTCCTAATGATTCTTTGGTAAAGCTTTATTTCTACTAGTGTCAGCGATTAGTACAGTACCATAAATTTCTGTTTTTATTTAAGGGTCCAATTCTATCAGCACATAAAAAGCTTGTAGCTGAAAAACTGCTTGAAGAGAAAATGTACATATAGCAATGAAGAAAAAGAAGGACAAACTATTGGTTTGTGTTCACTACAATCTTCTGTTTATTTTTTCCTCCAATCTTTTGGTGGCTTGAAGAATTCATAACATTGTTTTTCTCCTCTTGTTTTCTAATTTACGTTCAATAGGCTGGATAGAAGTCACATGTAAAACTTGATAGTTTTGTGAATGCAAAGGAGAAGGAGATCATTAAAATAGCTACCAGAGGAGGTATTTCTTTTATTATGCAGTTCTACAATACATATCAGATTAATAAAATTGTACTAATGCCTTGGTTGATTACTTGTGATTTTGGAAATTTCAGTGGTCAAGTTTTTCAATCAGGTATTTCTTCACACTATGAATGTTTCCATTTTCTATTTAGTTTTGAGTTTAACAATTTCTTTTAGTTTACCTGAATTCAGTTATTTATAATCACCATTGTTATGTCACGTCATATCATAATCTATGATTTTTATCACAGGGGGACAAAGTGCAATATTCCCAGAAAGGTTTGAATGTATCTATGATGGAAAAGGTGAGACGATGGTTAAATTTCTATCATGTCTAGTTTATTACTAGTCCTAGTTGTTTGCACAAGCAGCACATTTTATGTTTATTGATTTTAGATTATATGTTGCATGCGAGATGCCCAGTCAAATACGCCATAAAATTTGGTGACTATGCATGTTCTCGACTTTTAACCTGTAATAAGAAATGATGTTACTTGAAAGAAAGTTTGAACTTCTTTGCTGAAAATTAATGTGAAAACATATCTTAAATGCCCAAAATGTTCCACGAGCTTAATATTAATTTCAAATAATTTTGGTTTACCAACTTGATAATCTGCCATCCATTTTCCTGATCTGTTCTTCGCTGGTAGGCTAAGGTAACATGATGTTGGCTATACCTATAGTTATATGACTAAGCTGGCTTTTGTGTTCTTTTTATGTCATGATGTTCATGATGATGAAGAAGAGCATACTGTTTTTTTATTCATAATCATACAATATATGACTTGTAGATTTTTTAATCGCATTTTGAATGTAACTCATGCTTTTTTCTTCCAGTATTTATTTTAACAATTTTTGAATACAAGTCAGACTTTTCTTTGGTATTTATGCAATATAAAAATATATAAGTATGCACTGAAAAATTGTTTGTGAATGATTTCATTTTGGATACAGTACAACCAATGGGTTCCTATCCTATGGATTTACCTTGGTATAAAAAGATATGAAATAAATAAATCTTACGATATGTTTGGTTTCATTTTGAGTTATACATTTTCAACATACATTGTAAAATATGAAAAGAGTGAAGGAGGAGATTTAAAATCTAAGCCATCACGACGATGAAGAACCTCGGAGATTTAAAATCTAAGCCTTGGGTTTTATTTTTTATTTTTTCACATGTATGTGTGTGTATGTATATATTTGTGTGTGTGTATGGATTTGACCTTTCATGCGTATAAGTCAAGAAAGTGGTTTTAGCTTCCATTTCCTTTTAGGTGTTTTAGATTGTGTAATTTTTGAATAACTTTGGTAATTTCGCTGTAGGTATCATCTTTGAATTTTGGTGGTTGAATATCATTCAAATACATAGAAAAATTAATCTGCATTTGTTGCAACCAGATAAGGTAACAAAAACCAGCTAATGAAAACAATTAAATTTTTAACATCCACCCAATGTATAAATGAGCCAGGTAAAAGGCATTGCAAAAGCCACACAAACAAAAATAAACCTACTATTATTGTCTCTTCTACTGCATGCGATAAAACATTATCCTCATTAAAAATAGCTACACAAAAAAAATTGCACTGAAAAAATTGGAAACAGAATGAATTAAACGGACCACTTTCTTCAAAATTACCTTCTGCCCATGTCAGCCATCTTATTTTTCAATTTGTCTCACCTTTTATAGTCTGTTTTGTCATGTTTTTATTTCGTTTTATTTGTTGATCGTCAAATTACAATTGGATCTGACTTCTTTTATCAGTGTTTTGACCAAACCAGTTTTGATAGTTTCTTTCCTTTTGACCATAGCCAGAACCAAAACGATGGCGTTTGGAAATTTGGGGTTCTCCTTGGAACCTCAGACCTTGATATAAGTAACGTACCTCGATCAGCATTTAGAGATAGCTTTAATAGTCTACTTATAGTGTGTGTGTATAAATAGAATAACATCGGTTATAGGGTTTAACAAACACATATAGCGATCCTCTGTATAATACCAAATGCATCACAGCCATCCATCAACGGCTGTGATCTTTTCACTTTTTTGTTTTTGGATTATGGGCCTACGTAGACAGCCCACTATACTTTGTATAAATACGTTACTATTCTGCAACTAAATTAGAATGTAATAATACAATTTCAATCTTAATAAAGAAAGTTGCATTTCTATCAAAATTCTAACTTGGTATCAGAGCTATTTCAATGCCCAACGGCAAGAAAAATATATTCTGATTATCCCCTTAGAAAATTTTCATCATCGGAGATTATAACCCTCTCATGATCGAAGCATCTATTCTTTCTCTCTGCCTCGCCTGAAAAACTCAAAGAGCCAGGCTGCAGAAAACTTTCAGTTCTTGTTGAACATCATTAAGTCAAGTGATAACCCCTGTTATTACTGCAGTGTGAAATTTATCAAGATTTCAGTTCTTGATAAACAACACAAACATTGATCTTTTCTTAATTCAGATATCAGTTCTTGATTGCAATTCATCTTCATCTGCTCTATCAGTCACTATAATCATGGCTGGAGATGAAGAAAACTCAGCTACCACCTCTCCAACCACCAGAAATACCAGTAGCAATCAAATATCTAATCTGCAAATTATCGAACCAAAAGGACACTTAGCAGTGCAACTGGATGAGGATAACTACTTACTATGGAAATATCAAATTGAAACAGCCATAAGAGGTTATGGTTTAGATGAGTATATCAATGGTATGATAACCATTCCACCTATAATGGTTAAGGATGACAAAGACAATATGATACCCAATACTGAATATTCAAACTATTTGAAACAAGATAGTCTTCTCGCATCCTGGATAATGTCATCTATAAATGTGAGTATTTTATCTCAAATAGTTGGCTGCAAATCATCAAATGAAATATGGGAAGCCATAGAAAGAATCTTTAACTCTCAAACAGCTGCAAGAGTGATGCACTACAGAAAGCAATTTCAAAATCTGAAGAAAGAAAATACGACAATGCAAGAATATCTCACCAAAGCAAAGAACTACTATGATAAACTTGCTTCTGCTGGACACAGAGTTTCAGAATCTGAACAAATATTAACAATCTTAAATGGTCTGGATGAAAACTATGAATCTCTAATCACAGTTCTATCATCACAGAAAACTTTACCAGATATGCAGTATGTCCACTCTACCCTTCTATCTCAAGAAGGAAGAATTGAACAAAAGAAGACTATCAATACAGACTACTCAGTAAACTTTACTACCAATTTCAAGGGAAATGGTCAAGACAGAACTCAAACAAATCAAAGAGGTGGTCAAAATATTAGAGGCAGAGGAAGATGGACTGGCAATAACAGAGCCAAGTGTCAAATATGTGAAAAACCAGGGCATATTGTTTCCAAGTGCTACTTCAGATTTGACCAAAATTTTATCATACAGTCAAACAATACTCAAAGAAATCACAATCTAAATGTCAATCTTACTCAAACAGAAGCAAGAAATCAAGGCAGTCAGTCAAAGAATCAAAATGAATCAGACAATCAAATCAAAAATGATGACATACTACATGAAGATTGGTATCCAGATTCTGGGGCAACTAATCATGTGACAAGCAACCTAGAGAATCTCAATCTTGGAAACAAGGAATACAAAGATACGCAATCTATTTATATTGGTAATGGTAGTTCTCTAAAAATCACACACACTGGCAATGCCAAACTTAATAGCAAAAGAGAGTTACACTTAAATAATCTTCTTAGAGTTCCTTAAATAAAAAAGAATCTAATAAGTGTTTCTCAATTTGCTAAAGACAATCAAGTTTATTTTGAGTTTTACCCAAAATTCTGTCTAGTCAAAGACTTACTGAATAAGAACACTCTTTTACAGGGTAAAATGCAAGATGGGTTATATAAATTCTCTCTAGTACAAGAAAATGAACCAAGACAGAAGGATAAATGGTGTAACTATTCAAAGACTGATGACACAACTGTTTCCAACAAAGTTTTTGATACTTGGCACTGTAAACTGGGTCATCCCAGCATAGCTACTGTTAAAAATATTTTGAAAAATAGCAATATCAAATGTGAAAACATATCCTTGCCTTACATATGTCATGCATGTCATCTAAGGAAGAGTCATAAAATACCATTTGCTAATTCATTAACAAAATACAACAAGCCTTTGGAAATGGTTGCAGTTGACCTATGTGGACCTGCACCTACTAACTCTGATTATGGAATGAATTACTACGTCTCATTTGTAGACTCTTTCTCTAGATATACTTGGATTCTACTACTTAAATCAAAATCTGATGCGAAGGATGCAGTAATTCATTTTATAAGACAAGCTGAAAATCTCACAAATCAGCAACTTAAAATCATACAAACAGATGGTGGGTCTGAATTTAAAACTCTAAAAGAGTATTTCTCTGAAAAAGGTATAAATCACAGAATTACATGTCCACACACATCTGAACAAAATGGCATTGTTGAATGAAAACACAGACACATTGTTGATACTGGTCTAACACTGCTTGCACATGCATCAATGCCTTTAAAGTTCCGGCCAGATGCATTTACAACTGCTGTGTTTCTTATAAATAGAATGCCTACAAAAGTTTTGAGGAACAAAACACCATTAGAAATGCTGCATAATACAAAACCAGACTATTCATTCCTCAAAACTTTTGGATGCTTATGTTATCCATATACCAGACCATATAATCAACATAAGTTAAGTTTCAGATCATTACCCTGTACTTTTCTTGGATATGCCACTAGTCAAAAGGGATATAAATGTCTTATAAATGAAGGAAAAATAATTATATCAAGGCATGTTGCATTTAATGAATGTATATTTTCCTTCACTAGTAAAGACACAAAAATCACTCAAAAAATTTATAGTGCCAAGAAATTTCTACCACCCATACCTGTATGGAGAAAGGATGAATCTAAAGGTACTGAAAGTCATGAGAATACACCATCAAACCTTCAACACACAGTGCCCATTGAAGGGCCAGGTCAAGGTGATGAAACAAACTCATTTAGCAATGTGTCTGAAAACTGTGAATCTGAAGGTCAGAATAATGATCAAGGCAACAGTCCACTTCCAGAAAGCAGTAACACAACACCTGCACAAGAAGGACATCACATGATTACAAGATCAAAACATGAGATATTCAAACCAAAAATATACACTGCCAATATAAATGACAAGGAACCAATCAACTATGATGAAGCTACCAAAAGCAACAAATGGAAAGAAGCCATGAATAAGGAATACAACGCTTTAATCAAAAACAAAACATAGAGATTTGTTCCAGCACCAACAAACAAGAATATTATAGGCAATAAGTGGACATACAGGTTGAAGACTTCACCAGATGGTAAGAATGTCAAATACAAAGCCAGACTTGTAGCCAAAGGATACTCTCCACAATATGGATTTGACTTCTCAGAAACTTTTTCACCAGTAGTCAAACCAGCCACTATTAGAATCATTCTAACTATAGCCCTACACCATGAATGAGATATAAGACAGCTTGATGTAAATAATGTCTTCCTAAATGGAGAGTTACAAGAAGAAGTCTATATGCAACAACCCCAAGGTTATATTCAAAATGACAAAAAAAACTTCGTCTGCAAACTTCATAAAGCAATACATGGTCTCAAACAGGCACCCAGAGTATGGTATGAAAAGTTAAAAGCTACTTTAATTTCTATGGGATATCAGGTATGCAAGTCTGACAACTCTATTTACACAAAGATAAATGAAAGGTATATCGCTTACATACTTGTATATGTTGATGACTTTATAGTCACAGGTAATAACAAAGAAGAAATAAAACATGTTATCAACATGTTAGACAAAACCTTCTCCATTAAAGATTTAGGCAAACTACATTATTTCTTAGGCATAGAAGTTATCACTACTCCCGACAAAGGACTTATCCTTAGTCAGCAAAAATATATTTCTGAAATATTAAGTAGAGCTAAAATGCATGAAGCTAAGCCAACGCCCACATAGATGACAAGTAATCTACACTTGTCTAAATACAAAGGAGAACAAATTGATAATGTAAAACTGTACGGGAGTATAGTAGATGCTTTGCAATATGTAACTGTAACTAGACCTGATATATCTTTTGCTGTAAATAAAGTTTGTCAATTTATGCAGAGACCACTAGATTTACACTGGAAAGCAGTGAAGCGAATACTCAGATTTCTCAAAGGAACATCAAATCAAGGAATTAAGCTAAATAAAAGCAGAGACTTATCTATTCAAGGATTTGCCGATGCAGACCGGGCCTCAGATTGTGATGATCGGAGATCCACAACCGGACACTGCATATTCTTAGGTGGAAACCCTGTCTCACGGTTTGCCAAAAAGCAACCAACTATCTCACGCTCTAGCACTGAATCCGAGTACAGAAGCGTCGCATCAGCCACTGCCGAAGTAATGTGGACAGAAGCCCTAATTCATGAACTAGGGATCAGACTTTCACGCAAAACCATCATTTGGTGCGACAATTCTAGCACGGTAGCTCTTTCAGCTAATCCAGTTCTGCATGCTCGAACGAAGCACATCGAGATTGATTTGTACTTCGTCAGAGATCAGATTACAAAAGGCAAACTCGAAGTTAATCATCTTCCAACCTCTAATCAGATAGCTGACATATTTACGAAAGTTTTGTCACGTAAATACTTTGAAGATCTGAGGAACAAACTTTGCATCAGAGATATTTCAGAAGCAAGAAGAAGAGAAGAAACCATAGCCGCATTTGAGAGGGGGAAATAGAATAACATCGGTTATAGGGTTTAACAAACACATATAGTGATCCTCTGTATAATACCAAATACATCACAGCCATCCATCTCAACGGCTGTGATCTTTTCATTTTTTTGTTTTTGGATTATGGGCCTACGTAGACAGCCCACTATACTTTGTATAAATACGTTACTATTCTGCAACTGAATTAGAATGTAATAATACAATTTCAATCTCAATAAAGAAAGTTGCATTTCTATCAAAATTCTAACTTATATGAAGTTGCATGGACAACAATAACACTTAGTGGTGGGTATATATCACAGGCTAAAAATGCTCAACTCAAGAACCTTTAATCTGATTAACTATTTCATTTCTTAAATTCATTGAAGCAGCTAACTGTCAATATTCGTTTTATTACATATATGACTCGGATGATAAATTTTGATTATTGTTGTGCATTACGCTACCTATATTCAATCTTTTTGCACAAAAAATGTACATTATGCTAGGTATTTTTGTTTTATCGTACAAAAGATATATACCCCATAGATCGTATATGGAACGTTCAAATTCATAAAATATTCGGCAAGTGAAAACTGCCACAAACATACAGAAATTGAAATATTTCTTTTGAGCTTATACATGAATAGGGCTACGTCTTATATTGCCATTTACCTATTGTTCTAATTCATGTGAGATTTAAGTTATATGTGCCACTAAAAATCATGTTATTCTTTTTATGGTTTCCAGGATTAAAAAGACAAGGGAATAAGCCTTTAGCAGTATACGCAAAAACACCAATGTTCGGTTCTTTCAAGGCATGGGTCTATTTCTCTTATTCAGATCTCGTCATTATTTTTGTTATTTAGTATTTCAAGTAATTAATTTATTCTTGTATGCTCCATCAGAATTGAAAAATTTGACTTGCTCTAATCTTCTATCTGGCCGCATTTGTTATTGTTTGTCCTTAAAATTATCATGCTATGCTACCATCTTATTGACTTATTTTTTGGCACTGACTGTGACTATTTCTAGTAAAATTCTATTCTCTGATCGTTTGTTTGTTTTGTTGCGCATGTAAAAATAGTCTAAATTTATGTTAAGAAAATAATAATAGTTAGAATATAGACGGTTCATGCATAATCTCACTGTAAATTTGATTTGTGAAAACAACATAAAAGTACTGTGTAGATACTCCAAGTTCTCAGACATCTGGTGGCCTGTAGCAGAAAATATTGTAATTTAAATCAGATGTCGAGTTATGGGATTAGATATTTAATCGGATTTTTGAGGGCAGTTTTGCCCATGTTGCCGTGTATTGTTTGTGAAGGTTTCAAGGGGCAAACTGGGTATTTGTCAGGATGAAAATTCTTCCTATATAAGTTATTTTCAGAATTTAAAAGGTTAAGGGTGTATTCAAATTATAATAGGGTTTTTCCAATCTAATTTCATCAATTTTTAATCTCCACAAATCAAGTTTTATAGAATTTTGGTGGTTATCGTAATCAATTTCTTGTACTCTTTCATTGTTAGCAATAAAAAAGCTCTTCTTAAAGTTGATGTACACGAGCACAACGTAAGTGGTGATTTGGTTATTGCTTTCTTTTATTGCTTATTTGGAGTGCGATTTGGTTTTATTTGGATTAGATTGAGATTTGGTATGGAGATATTGATGTTTATTTTTGTACATCTTACAATGATCTCCTGTTTCCGTGGCATTTTGAGTTTGGATTAGAGTGATCTCGAATTCGAATTTATAATATTTGGTATCAGAGTTTTGGTGTTTGCAGGGTGTTTGTAGAAATGCCTGAATCGGATAATAACTCGGATGGTCTCTCAATGGTTGGCTCAAATAATGTGGCACTGTAAGTACGTGGATCATATACAGTTTTGGGTTCACAATTGGTTATAGACAAGTGAAATTGCGTAATGATATTGAAAAATGGCAATGGAAGATAAAAGAGATTCTTAGGCGAACTCGTGTGTATCGGATTGTGTTTGACACACATTTGTTGCCCGCGGACATCTTGGATGTTGAGAGAGGAAATAGAAGAGTACGCATTCGCTATGCTTCAACTTGCTATGGGTGAGAATGTAATCTTCGAAATTAGTGGTGAGACAACCACCGAGGGTATTTGAGATAAGTTGGAGGAGGGTGCTTCGCTAAGAACGCACTTGAATACCTTTAATGGTTTGTTAATGAAGATGAAGGCGTTAGACTTATAGATTGAGAAAGAGAAAAGGCGATGATCTTGTTATATTCATTGCCGGTGTTTGCGTCAAAATTGACCGCAAACACCCAATATCGTGAAAGCACCCGTTCGCAGTCACAACTCACAAATAACAAATTTGTAGATAACAAAAATGATGAACATTCAACAGAAACAGCAAAAAACAAGTAAACGATACAGGATTTATAGTGGTTCGGCGATCTTGCCTACATCTACTTTGAAGTTCTCTATCTTTATTGATATTCTCTTGATGATTACAGTTGGTTACAGCAAGTTACAATGGATTATAGCTCTGAAACTTGAATGCAACAGCGATGATAAGGTGTAGAATTGAATCCGGTAGAGTCTTGGCGCTTCGGAATTCCCCTCCCCTTTTTCTGAATGACCTGGGGCTCTATTTATAGATGTAGGAGGCTGATATTTCGTCTAAACTTAGGGAGACCACTTCTGGCACGTGAGGGGGCCCACGAGCCCAACCTCTGGGAATTTGGGCCCACTTTGGGATCGATTCGAAGTACGTTCGAATCGATCAAGAATTCATCAAATCGAGGCGAAACTTGGCGTGGACATTCTTCAACATGTATACAAGCTCCTGTCAAAATTTCATAGCATTTGAACTTGCAGATCACGAGATACCATCGATTCGAATTAGCGTTTCCTGGACTTTTCGCTCCGTTCGAATCGATCAATTCGAATCGATTGATTCGAATCGATCCAAGCACGCGCTAGTAGGTTGACGTGGCGTGCATTCTTCGAGTCGATCCACATTTTTCGCCGAGTTGATGGAGTCGTCG
The DNA here is from genome assembly GCA_030765085.1 of Allium cepa. NCBI lineage: Eukaryota > Viridiplantae > Streptophyta > Magnoliopsida > Asparagales > Amaryllidaceae > Allium > Allium cepa. The sequence goes on along the minus strand of CM060937.1, from coordinate 568,396,626 downwards.
CTTGAATTTCGCCGCTTTGACTTAATCGATTCGAAGGCTTTACTTATGCATGGATTCGAACTGAGACTCGTTCGTATCGATCATATCTCACTTCAGCTGATCGATACGAAACGACAACACTGGTTGGATTCGAAGAGAGGTGTCTTCATGGATTCGAAGGTTAGCAACATCTATGGATTCGAAGCAGGGGGAACATGATGGATTCCATCATGTGTTACAGCGATGGATTCGAAGGAAGGTAATGGGATGGATACGAAGCCTGGCCACCTGATGGATTCAAAGGAAAGTTGGGCTTATGGATTCGAAGGGCTTCCAAACTTGATGGATTCGTAGATGGGTACGAACCAATGGATGCGAACATGATTTCTGGCCATGGATTCGAACTAGGGTACATCTTATGGATTCGAACAAGGGCTATCTCCTCCATCTTGAATCGATCATATCTTGCGTGTATGAACTCGGATTGACTTGAAACTTGAAACGTTGGCTCCCGCGGCTTTGCTTGTCATGTCTTGTCAATTGTGGCCCGATCCGGACTCGGACTCGGACAAAATTCATCGATATCCATAGCGAAGTGGAATGCAACCAATCTCTAAGATGAATTGTCTCTTGTTTTCGACCAATCTTTCGGTATCACGGCTTTGCCAAAAAGCGGGATAACATTTGCCCCCCAAAACATGCCTTGCGGTAGGAAGGCGTGTTTTGTAATGCCATGATCCGGACGTTCATATCCTATCGATGTCCTGCAAAGGAAGTTATAGTTTTGTGTGTCCTCAAATAGCGACCGTTCGGGGTCAAGATATTTGAGATGAAGTGCGACCGTTCATGGTCAAGCGCCTGACTTCAAATGACGATCGTTCGAGATCGAGCCATTTGAGGTGAAGTGCGACCGTGCATGGTCAAGTGGCGGACCTCAAATGACGACCGTTCGCGATCGAGCCATTTGAGGTGAGATGAGTTGTGCCGTTCGGGGCGAGTCGTGCCTGTTCGAGGCGATTTGTGACCGTTCGAGGCGAGTTGTGACCGTTCGCGATCATGTGCCGTTCGAGGCGTTTTTGTGACCGTTCGAGGTCGGGTGCCGTTCGTGGCGAGTTGTGACTGTTCGAAGTCGAGTGCCGTTCGTGGCGAGTTGTGTGCCCGGGAGGGCTTGGTATTATCGATACCAGGCTCACGTTCGCGTGGGTCCCTGGATCGTTTGTCAGGACGGTTTATCGCCATCTCAGAGCATGCCTAAGGACCGTTCGCGACCTCGTACATGTGTAAGTAACTTAGCCATTTCAGAATTATCAGGATCAAATATCTATTCAACAGATGAATTTTAAAAACAGAAATGTCCAAACAAACCAAGCTCAAATGTCCAAATCAACATGAAACAAAAGCAAAGCAAAGATGTCAAAGTGTAAGTACCCACTACGAAACAATCAATGATCACTCAGAGCATGCCTGGAGAACGTTCGCGATCTCGTACATGTGTAAATGATTTAATTGTGTTAGTGGAAGCTTGCGACTTGTTCATCGTTATTTTAATTAATTGATAACCAAACGATGTCCTGGTTCAGGGTTGCCCCTAGCTGATGTAGATGGTGGCCGCTCTGGCTCCACCGCTGAAGCTCGCCTCCTCACACATTGAAGGAGCATACCGTTCCTGATATGCCCTTCCACCTCGTCCTTTAGATGCCTACAATCATTAGTGTTATGACCATTTAATTCATGAAATACACAAAACTTATCTATCTCCTTTCGTCAGAAGTTGGATCCCTTCGCATCGGTCTACGATAGGGAACCTGCTCTTTGGTATCCTGATAATTTCGCTCCAAACTCTCAGTCCGACGAGGCGATCTGTCTATTCCTTTGCGAGAATATCAAGCAACGCCATGGATCGACACCGATCAATAGATTTGCATATTTCATCTTCATTTCTTTCATTAGTTCATTGGAACTTTATGATTTAGCTTTTTTTCATGCCTCAAAGTCAAATTTCTACAGCTTTTCATTGAGAACTTCAAATCTTGATGGATCAGCACTGATCGATGTACTTAGTTAAAATTCTTTCGTTTTTCTTTGCAATGCTTCATACTCGATCATCAATAAATTTATTAGTCATCACATCAAAGCTCAATATCATTAAATAGTCATTCGTGGAAACTCGTGGATTCGGTTCGAACCTACCTAATGCTGGTTCATGCAACTCCATGTCCAAATCCACTTTGAAAGGATTCCATAAACACATATGCAAGTTGCAACTTTCCATAATGCATGATCACAATAGTAAAAAATAAGGAAATATCCAAATGGAAGTTCTAGTAAAGTCTCTCATCCATGCATCCTCACTTTTTTTAGTATCGTACTGCCATGGCACAAAACTGTGCACCAGGTAACCCAACCCTTGGGCTCACTCTCCCGTGATCATATCATGCCACTTGATCCTCAGACATCAAAAATCACATTAGAAATCCAACTTTCTATCTCGGGAAATCATCAATCAAATAAGAACGATGCCGTTTCAGCTGCCTGTATGATGATGGGACGGTAAAGATTGGTCAAGCAAATCCTATGGCGAAATCCAAATTGGAGAATAACTTTGAGAGAAGGAAAGAGAAGGAAAAAGAAAGATCCACTCGGAATTATGATGATATTGTTGCGAAGTTCCGTAGGTAAGGAATAATATTCTCCTAATTCGTACGATTTGTTACATTTTTTATTTCCCTATCTTGTGGATAATATGACTAAATACCGAAATAACCCCCAAACGTTGGGACCATTTCTACGAAGATCAAATCAAATTACATATTATTTCTCTTACTTTGTGTGTAATTTAATATTTCCTTTTAAGCTGTAGAACTTTTACTTATACGGGCATGATATATACGGTTGAGTTTTATGTATGTTTGAAGTAAACACTAAAGTTAGCCCTGCATTCTTAGGAAATTGGTTTACTGCAAGAACTCTTAAAGCAGTTTATTATCACATGTATTAAAATAGTCAAGAGCAACCAGTGAAAAGTTGGGAAAGGAAAAGATGATTATATTCTCACGTACTTATGTTATGATGCTTCAATCTGCAAAATTAAATTGGAAAAAAGTGTATGAATTGCAGCAGGTATTCATCATTTATTACGAAGATAATGCATTTACCTTTTGTGCCGATTCTTCATACTATATTAAAAATACTTTCCTTTCTTATATACCTAAGTTAATTTAAATAAATTGAAATGGCTGGATCTGAGATTGAAATCAGGTCAAAAATAGGATGCTCGTCAACATGACTTTATATTAGATCTAATAACAGATAAACTAACAAAAGGAAGTTAACTCTACCAGAGATCAAACATATGGTATTGTAGATTATGATCTTTTTCATTTGACCGCATAGTCGATCATCTTATCATTCGAATTCGCACAAATAAAAATACTATATATGCTTCAGTTTTAAAGTAAAAGATGTTCTGGTTTATGACATGTGTACTGCTAAAAGCAACCAGAATTTTTTTTGGCTACCTCGCCAATGGTCACCGTAGAAATTTTATTTATGTGCTTCTAATGCCATGCACTATTTTGTTCTATCAAGTAGGCATCCAAACATTGTTTGGTTGTTTATCACTATACCACGTTGAACGACCATTGAAAACCAAAGTGCATGGCTATTTATCGTTATGCAATAATGAACGGTAGTTGAAAATCAAAGTCGCATAGTCGTTTATGAACGAATGAAAAAAAAATCAAGTTTGGTGTTGGATAGCATAAAAAATAATTGATATCTATTAAAAAAAAATTGGTAGCCAAAACCATAATTTTGGGTGTCAATAGCAACATACCTATGGCGTTCACACATACCTCATTTATTTGTATACTTACCATCAGTTTATAATATATTTTGGGTCCAAATTTCTATTATTAGATTAGATTTGGCAGCAAGATAAAATGCAGTAACTAGGAAGTTATGTTTCCATACTTGTAGAGCAACAAACATTTATTGTAATTTGCATCAAAAGGTTGGAACATGTTATTGGAATGTGGAGAGGCAATGTTATTGGGATGTAGAGAGTCATGGTTGTTTGGGGCTTGGTAAATAAAATAAATAGTGGTTCAATACGACTTGAATTTTGTGTTTAAATTTGAAGTCAACTCATTTTGGGACCAAATACAAAATCTATGGTTTTGATGTTTCATTGTTCAGCATTTTGTCCATTAAGCTGCAGACTTGCTTCATATAAAACTGCAGTTCACAAAATACTTTAGATGTTAATGCTTGATTTAGGCCAATAAAAATGTGCCAAAGTTACAATTAAGGACAAATACAGCGACTCTGCTAGGGATTGAACCCAAAGTCTCTGGTTTCGTAGACCAGCGCCTTATCCATTGGGCCACAGAGTCACATGCCCCATCGTTTGAATTTGTATAAGACAGAATACAAAATATACTTTTATATGTTTTTACATTAATGGAGAAATGTCTATGTTTTATATCATGACACCAACATATACCCGATTCGCTGGTATAACTGATATTGCTTATTTTCACTTTTCAAGATGTATTTCTCTGGGTTTTTTGATGCAACATCGTATTATATATTTAATTTTGTGGTAAAATAAGATACTTAAAGCAGACACTTTAAATTCATTGAGCTACAGATGAACATATCATAGGATGCATTCATTATTAAGCAAACGGGAATACATAAGGAGCATTTTGAACGGGGAATGAACGAAGAAAGTTCAGTGAAAGGGATTGTGTTTTGTGCTATGAAATGGGCAACAAAAGGAGCATCAAAATGGCATCTAATAGGGTAAGTTAAGGAAGGTGAGGAGAAATGAATTGTTTAAGCTTGTCGCGTAGGGCGCATTTGTTAGGGTTGTCTCATATGTTGCAAAGTGAAACAACGGTTTAGAATTGAAAAGTCCAACATCGCTAAATAACTTGAAGAAGTGTTTAAATATGAGTTGATAGACATGTAACATTGAAGATTCCTTTTGTTACAATAAATTGTGTGCCAACCCATAGGCATATGCCACATGCTGAAGATGGAATGCTTGGTTCGACTGTTGTTACGTAATAAGTGGTATCAGAGCCGAATGTTACGAACTGGGCTATGCAGACAAACAATGCTCTCAAGGTACTCCGAAGGGGATTCTAGTCAAGCAGGAAATCGTTAGGATTATCTCGTATGTTGCAAAGAGAACATTTTGGAATTTGAATAATCCAACGTCGCTGAATAACTTGAAAAGGTGCTGTATAAATATGGGCTGATAGTCACATAATATTGAGAAATGCCTTTTGTTATAATAAAGTGCGTGCTAATCCATAGACATACCTCACGTGTTGAAGATGGGAAGCTTGGTCCGACCACCGTTATACAACAGCGTCAAGTATGAATAAATCAATTTTCTCACGTTCCAACAACGAAGAAAATGGAGCTTTGCCCCATTTTTACCTTAGCTTAAGAATGTTAGGAAATATGAAGTGGAATAAATGAAGAGGAGTGGTGTTGGGTCATTTGTTAGGTTAGTGGGCTGAAACCCAAACCCAAAGCCCTAAATAAAAATATCAAAATTCTTGCTAACTCCAAACATATCGATGTTTATATTTAAAAAGGTCGCAAATGTTGTTTTGAACTCAATGGAAGTGATCTCGTGTCCTAATTCGACTATTTGCAAAAAGTGACTTTTTGGACATAAATCCGACTAACGATGCTATATTTAAATAAAGTATTTAACATACAATCCTAAAATATGTGGTTTTTTACACTGACTATCCTAAAAGGTTGAATGTAAGCATTTTGAATACATTCTGGCAAGCGTTCTTACTAAGCGTCAATATCCCTTCTTAGTCCATGAACCGCTATCGTTTACATTCTGATTTATTCATTTTAGTCATAACACCACGGTGATGCTTTGGCTTCCTACCTTAACTACCCTTTCGAGTTTATGAATCTTTTAAGATTAAACGTTATCATGACACCCTGCCATATACCGTAGGACTTTAGACTAATAATTAAGGCACCTTACAAATTTATTCAATTTGGTTATGATTCATTTCCAACGTAAATATTACAATCAATCATAAAACTTCACTATGATTAATATATTCACCACGTTAAACTATACTCGTTTCAATTTTACTGTCAAAATGATAGTCTAGGGTCTTTCACTTTATCCAATTCATGTAAATCATCAATTAGAATCATCAAATTAGTTTTTAATTCATACTTCAATTCCTAAATAAATCTATAAAGAAAATTTAACGCATATATAACAACATAACCATTTTATAGATAATCTCACTCACCTAATTCGTTGCTTTGATAAATTTTCTTACAGAACTTCCAAATTCCTTCTTTTAATTTAACTTGGTTTAGCACCTGTCTTCTTCTATTTGATTTGCTAAGGTTTGGATCTGATTCCCTTCTCTTTTCTATTTGTTTTGCAATTTTATTTAGAGGTTTTGTTTTAGAATTGAAGAAAGAGAAAAAGAACAGGTTGTGAATTTAAGTTGAGCGTTGGTTGTAGAATGAGGACGAATGAAGAATGGGGTGAATTAGGGTTACAAACTTCTTTTATACATGCACAAATCCAGAAATTCTCCCTCGGCCCACTTTGGCCAACTTATTTCGCCTCAAAACGCATGATACAATAAAAAATCCTTATCTACTTTATTTGGTGTCCATCTTTGATATTTTTATATTAATTTGGGTTAGAAAATTCCACTTGATGCAATGGAAAATCCAGATTTATCATTTTCATTCATTTGTAAAAATTTAATTTTTTCAATTTTATGTAAGATTACCAAAATACCTTTTTAATTAATTATTTGCGTTTATTAAAAATCTAGGATGTTACAGTTATTATCGAAAAAGTCGACCTCTTCCATTCACATGGTGTCATTAGCTCTTTGAAAGAAGCTAGACAAAGATGAGGTGGGCTATTTTTGTAATTCATTCCACATTAGACGGTGCCTCTCCCCAAAACATAGAGCGACCCCAAACTGTTCTTGTCTACTTCTCTTGCACGTGCTGACCATTAATTGAAGTGATTGGCATAGGAGCAGAGTGACTCATTCAATCTTGTCTTATGTTGCATAACTCGCTTGCCATCATAATTGTGGCTCACAGGCGAAGAAGTGAGTCTTGAAATCCGTACTTAACTGGGGCCAGGAGTGAATACTGCCCGCTTGAAGATGTAAAAACCAACGTGAGGCTGGACTTGTCAAAGTGGATGGAAATAGAAGACACTTTAGATTACCGATGGGCCGACCGACTTAGGTGATGGAATTGAAAGCCATGATTGGTCAGATGGGCTAGTACTTCCATCGTGTTTTTTGAAGAAAGGCAGGACATGCCTCCAGTGAATGTATGCATTGAAAATATCTTTGGTGAAGGGTTCTCCATTCTCATCATCTCTCATCGTTAGTGTTCTAGATCTTGATCCTCTTTTGTCTTAGAGATTCCATTTCTTCTCGAAGGCCTCCTCTATATGATGCAAGCGGCGTTGACCTCTTATTGTGGAAGGACTCCTTCTATGTCTCGTACGTGAAGGAGATCGATGGCGCTTATATGACGACGGGGAATAGTAACGCGAACATGGGTAAGTTACATGTTCATATTGATAAAGGGCGACCTAGAATGTTGATCCCGCCTTTTACGGGATCTGGGCCTACTGACCTCCCTTTAGGGTTGAGAGTGGACTGAGAGCTCTCTATGCTCATGGTTTTTGCCTTTTCCGTTGCCGCTTAGACGGTCGAAGCATAGTCATGCCCTTATATTTGTTATCCAAGGCGGTTAAATGTAGAGTGTCTTTTTATGGAGTGGGAGCGGCAGGCTGGCTAAACTCCTTGGTGTAATGCTGGCTCAAGTATAGGAATATCATAAGCAAAGTGTTACTCGTGCACGATGCGTTGATCTCTGTTATGGGCGGGAGTGACCCCAACATGGGTTTCCAACACAGCCCTCTTATGGGCATCATGCATTATGTTAAATGCCCTGGGGACAATGGGCTGGATGGGAGTTCCGTCCATCGTTGTTGGGACCTTCGGACTACAGTTGATAGTGTCTTGATCGTCCACTCTGGCCCTAAGTTCATTCAAATCGCAGGCAATCTACCCAATGCTAGTTAGGCCATTGATCAAGCCAAATCACGCGTCATTGCCTAAGCCCGAAATGGGACTTATGGCATGACTTTGACGCCGTTTGTGTCACGATCCTTTGAGTTATTGGCCTCATTGTCACCATTATTATGCAGTGTGTTTTTTGAGTATAGTAGTTTGAAGAGAAGAAAAGTGATGAATATCGAGAGCATTTAGGGGAATCCCTCCTTTGAGCATCCAAATATTCACTAAAAATTTAATTAACCAAGGAACTGCGATTGTGAATTCATTTTAGTAAATGTTACTTACTAATAACATATTTAAAATGGAAAAAAGAGAGAGAAAATGAACAATAAGTAAAGAAAGACACAAGGTTTAGAGTGATTTGATCAAAAATGATCTATGTCCACTATATTGGTAATTTCTACTGCTTTAGTGTTTTGATTACAATTGTTTGTTTACAAGAGATAATAATATATGCAATAAAATGAAAATTTCATCTTTGTACAAGTGCATTCAATATTGTATTTATAATAGCCAAAAATCTGGTTCGGACAGTTCAATATGTATATCAATTTCTATGAATCCTTACGGTCGTCAATGACACCAAATGGTTCAAATGTAGGGAAACTAGGATGTCAGCTAGGCCGAATGGTCTAGATGATGGCCAATTGGCGAATCATAGCAAATCGTGTCGTTGTCAAATAGGACGACATGAGAATAAGAAGTTGTTGAACAGTGATGCCGCCACCATGTGGATGGTGAAGGATGAGAAGTGGTTACTGCATAGTGTCGCTTTGTTAAATAAACATTGTTGCATATGCCAAGGATTTCGGTGGAACGGCGCCGAGTCGTTTCTTTTTAAAGGGGTAGCTTTGCACGTTTGATAGAAAACCTACCGAGCTAAGACAAAACAAGAAGTATGAGGAGTGCATGTCGTCGGATAGGTTGTGGGGCGGAGTGGACTTAGAGGCTCGAAAAGGAGACTGGGAGAGCGTTCTTCATTATGCAGACATGTACTCTTGGATGAGCAGCTGTCCTACTAAGGGTACCGGCTAGTTTGGCCATTGTTCAAATCTGTTAGTCGCTGACTTCCATCGTCTTTTACAGGATGCATAGGTATTTGCAAGGATGATGGAGCGGGCAAGGTGATGCTGAGGCAATACGAGGTGAGGCGAGCGCATTGGGAGTCCGACGAGCCGATCTATCTATCTCTTTGCGAGAATATCAAGCAACACCATGGATCGATACCGTTCAATAGATTTGCATATTTCATCTTTATTTCTTTCATTAATTCATTGCGACTTTATGGTTTAGCTTTCTTTCATGCCTCAAAGCCAAATTTCTACAGCTTTTCATTGAGAACTTCAAATCTTGATGGATCAGCACTGATCGATGTACCTAGTTAAAATTCTTTCGTTTTCCTTTGCATTGCTTCGTACTCGATCATCAATAAATTTATTAGTCATCACATTAAAATTCAATATCATTAAATTGTCATTTGCGGAAACTCGTGGACTCGGTTTGAACCTACCTAATGCTGGTTCATGCAACTCCATGTCCAAATCCACTTTGAAAAGATTCCATAAACACATATGCAAGTTGCAACTTGCCATAATGCATGATCACAATAGTAAAAAAAGAAGAAGGGAAATATCCAAATGGCAGTTCTAGTAAAGTCTCTCATCCATGCAGCCTCACTTTTTTTAGTATCGTACTGCCATGACACAAAACTGTGCACCAGGTAACCCAACCCTTGGGCTCACTCTCCGGTGATCATATCACACCACTTGATCCTCAGACATCAAAAATCACATTAGAAATCCAACTTTCTATCTCGGGAAATCATCAATTAAATAACAATGATGCCGTTTCAACTGCCTGTATGATGATGGGACGGTAAAGATTGGTCAGGCAAATCCTATGGCGAAATCCAAATTGGAGAATAACTTTGAGAGAAGGAAAGAGAAGGAAAAAGAAAGATCCAATCGGAATTTTGTTGATACTGTTGCGAAGCTCCGTAGGTAAGGAGATAATCTATGGCAGTGTTGTAGATTTGGGCAAACATGTTGATTTCCTTTAGTCTTTTTATTTTATTTTTAATTTTTTTTACTAAGGCCTTGTTGGTTACGGTAGCTATATTATTTGTGTACGTATGATTGGTGTGATTTTATGGCAGTCGAATTGTTAGTACAAAATCTATGAACATGGACTAATCTGTTAGTTCTAAATTTTAGATGGGTAATTAGAGGTCGATTTAGGAAATGGAATAATATTCTCCTAATTCGTAGGATTTGTTACCATTTTTTATTTCCTTATCTTGTCGATAATATGATTAAATACCGAAATAAGCCCCAAATGTTGGGACCATTTCTATGAAGATCAAATCAAATTACAACTCTTACTTTGCGTGTAATTTAATATTTACTTCTAAGCTGTAGAACTATTTACTTATGTGGGCAAGATATATACAGTAGAGTTTTATGTATGTTTGAAATAAACACTAAAGTTAGCCCTGCATTCTTAGGAAATTGGTGCACTGCAAGAACTCTTAAAGCAGTTTATTATCACATGTATTGAAATAGTCAAGAGCAACCAATGAAAAGTTGGGAAAGGAAAAGATGATTATATTCTCACGTACTTATGTTATGATGCTTCAATCTGCAGACTTAAATTGGAAAAAAGTGAATGAATTGCAGCAGGTATTCATCATTTATTACGAAGATAATGCATGTACCTTTTGTGCCGATTCTTCATACTATATTAAAAATACTTTCCTTTCTGATATACCTAAGTTAATTTAAATAAATTGAAATGGCTGGATCTGAGATTGAGATCAGGTCAAAAATAGGATGCTCATCAACATGACTTTATATTAGATCTAACCACAGACAAACTAACAAAAGGAAGTTAACTCTGCCAGAGATCAAACATATAGTATTGTAGACTATCATCTTTTTCATTTGACCGCATAGTCGATCATCTTATCATTCGAATTCACACAAATAAAAATACTATATATGCTTCAGTTTTAAAGTAAAAGATGTTCTGGTTTATGACATGTGTACTGCTAAAAGCAACCAGAAATTTTTTTTGGCTACCTAGCCAATGGTCACCGTAGAAATTTTATTTATGTGCTTCTAATGCCATGCACTATTTTGTTCTATCAAGTAGGCATCCAAACATTGTTCGGTTGTTTATCACTATACCACGTTGAACGACCATTGAAAATCAAAGTGCATGGCTATTTATCGTCATGCAATAGTGAACGGTAGTTGAAAATCAAAGTCGCACAGTCGTTTATGAACGAATGAAAAAAATTCAAGTTTGGTGTTGGATAGCATAAAAAATAATTGATATCTATTAAAAATTTCTTGGTAGCCAAAAGCATAATTTTGGGTGTCAATAGCAACACACCTATGGCGTTCACACATGCCTCATTTATTTGTATACTTACCATCAGTTTATAATATATTTTGGGTCCAAAATTCTATTATTAGATTAGATTTGGCAGCAAGATAAAATGCAGTAACTAGGAAGTTATGTTTCCATACTTGTAGAGCAACAAACATTTATTGTAATTTGCATCAAAAGGTTGGAACATGTTATTGGAATGTGGAGAGGCAATGTTATTGGGATGTAGAGAGTCATGGTTGTTTGGGGCTTGGTAAATAAAATAAATAGTGGTTCAATACGACTTGAATTTTGTGTTTAAATTTGAAGTTAACTCATTTTAGGACCAAATACAAAATCTATGGTTTTGATGTTTCATAGTTCAGCATTTTGTCCATTAAGCTGCAGACTTGCTTCATATAAAATTGCAGTTCACAAAATACTGTAGATGTTAATGCTTGATTTAGGCCAATAAAAATGTGCCGAAGTTACAGTTAAGGACAAATACAGCGACTCTGCTGGGGATCGAACCCAAAGTCTCTGGTTTCGTAGACCAGCGCCTTATCCATTGGGCCACACAGTCACATGTCCCATCGTTTGAATTTGTATAAGATAGAATACAAAATATACTTTTATATGTTTTTACATTAATGGAGAAATGTCTATGTTTTATATCATGACACCAACATATACCCGATTCGCTGGTATAACTGATATTGCTTATTTTCACTTTTCAAGATGTATTTCTCTGGGTTTTTTGATGCAAAATCGTATTATAAATTTGATTTTGTGGTAAAGTAAGATACTTTAGCAAACACTTTAAACTCACTGAGCCACAGAGTCACATATCATAGGGTGCATTCATTGTTAAGCGAACGGGAACACATAAGGAGAATTTTGAACGGGGAATGAATGAAAAAATTTCGGTGAAAGGGATTGTGTTTGGTGCTATGAAATGGGCAACAAAAGGAGCATCAAAATGGCATCTAATGGGGTAAGTTAAGGAAGGTTAGGAGAAATGAATTGTTTAAGCTTGTCGCGTAGGGCGCGTTTGTTAGGGTTGTCTCGTATGTTGTAAAGTGAAACAACGGTTTAGAATTGAGAAGTCCAACACCGCTAAATAACTTGAAGAAGTGTTTAAATATGAGTTGATAAACATGTAACATTGAAGATTCCTTTTGTTACAATAAATTGTGTGCCAACCCATAGGCATACGCCACATGCTGAAGATGGAAAGCTTGGTTCGACTGTTGTTACGTAACAAGTGGTATCAGAGCCGAATGTTACGAACTGGGCTATGCAGACAAACAATGCTCTCGAGGTACTCCGAAGGGGATGCGAGTCAAGGAGGAAATCGTTAGGATTATCTCGCATGTTGCAAAGAGAACGTTCCAACATCGCTGAATAACTTGAAAAGGTGCTGTATAAATATGGGTTGATAGTCACAGAATATTGAAAAATTCCTTTTGTTATAATAAAGTGCGTGCTAATCCATAGACATACCCCATGTGCTGAAGATGGGGAGCTTGGTCCGACCACCGTTATACAGCAGCGTCAAGTATGAATAAATCAATTTTCTCACGTTCCAACAACAAAGCAAATGGAGCTTTGCCCCTTTCAGAGCGCCCAATGCCGCAAAAAGTTGACCTACCAATTAAAGTCTATTGACATCCTTATTGTTCAAATTTGTATGAAATATAATTCACAATACACTTTTACATGCTTTTACATTAATATAAAATGTATATGTTTTATATTATAACTCCAACATATACCCAATTTACCAATATAGTGTTAAATTTTAGTGATACAAAATCACAAATAGAGAGAAATAAATATGCAAAAGAAAGAAAGAGAAGATTTTGTTTCCTCTAATTAATCGGCATATTTGAGTATGTTTATTTCTCTCTTTAATTAGCTAATCAAATTATTTTTTGCCATCTAATGTTAACTTGGACATTAAGTAATTGATTATATAATTAGAGACTAGAAGAGAGGGTAAAAGTGTGATGGAAAATCTATTTGCTAATTTTCTCTTTTTTATCTTTTTTCTTTTTCTCCAACAATTTTAGCCATATAGATATTTGCTCTCTTTCTCAATTTGGTTATTGATTCAATGGTATTTTGTTTACTTTAGCTTTGTTCTATTAGTTGTAAACAAAATTTTGGTGAATCAATAAAGTAGGTGGTTGGATGGAATATTTTGTATTATTGCGTTTTGATTTCAATTCCGTCTGGTTTTCAATCTAAGTTATCTCTTTGTGATTTGGGTGACAAAGATCCGTTGATAAAAGCTTCCGCAAAGTGCTACTATTTTCATAACAGTTTGGTATCGGAGCACAGATCATCGCAAAGCTTAGACTAATTTTGGTTTGAAAAATTATTGATGTCGGATATGATTTCATTTTCAAAGATGAAGAGAAGTCTGTTGCAAAGTATTTGAATGAATTTCAAGATGTAAATAAACCAATTGACAAACATGAAGGTCAATTTTGATGATGAGTTACACTCTTTTATTAATGAGTTTGCTTTCAGAAAGTTGAAAAACTTTGGTTGTCTCATTGAGTAATTCCAATGTTAATGGAACCATCTCGTTGAAACTGTTCGAAGCAGTCTTTTGAATGAAAAGCTTAGAAGAAAAGGGTTAGGTATGAAATCAATTCAAAGTGAGGCTATGGTGGCAAGAGACTCGAAGAAAGATACAATTTGAAAGGACACTAATGGTAAATGTGTTATCACTTGTCATTATTGTAATAAGAAAGGTAACATACGCAACAAGTGTTATTTTTATAAAAGAGATTAGAAAAAGCTGCGCATGGTGATACTAGTAGCGATGCACATGCAGGTTTTGCTAAAGGTACCGATAGTGATGCTTCTTGTGATGTCCTCTTTAGTGAAAATAAACCTTGGAAGATGAATTCGGGAGCCAGTTTTCAAATTTGTAGAGATGTGAATTGTTTTTCTTCTTATGAGAAGAGTGTCGACATGATTAGGACAGCCAATGGAGAAGAACTACCGATATGTGGTATTGAATCTATCCGATTTTGTATGCATGATGGTATGGTTAGAGAAGTCTCTGGAGTGAGACATGTACCCACTTGTTCGCATAATCTTATTCCTCTCGGTCAGTTGGATCGTCGTGGTTGCATTTATGAGACTCAAGGTGGAGTTTTGAGAGTGAAGAAAGGTGGACGTGTAAGGATGAGAGGAGTATTGAAAGAAGGAAACCTTTATAGCTTGGCTGGTTCCGTAGTCGACAACAGAAAGCGAGTGACGGTTGAAGGACCTAGTCCACAGTATGATGGAGAGGTTAATGCGATCACTGCTTATGATTCTAACATTGAGGATCATATTTTAGACAGGGGTCTTCATGCTGATAATGCTCGAGGGATCGATGGTGATCAGGTAATGAACTCAGATCGAGTGATAAATGGGTGTCGAATTGCAAAATCCACAAAGACAAAACGGAGATCTTTGTGGTTTACAAACATTTTTGAGACCGGATTTCTGCGGTGCACCTCATGTGGGAGATGTATCACTTGCAGACGGTGGTTGAGGTTTGTAATTTAATGTGGTTGAGATATGAGGATTTATGATAGATCTAGATATGACATGCTCGATATGTTGAAGATATGTGATTATGCATCAAGTTGGAGTGTTAAATTTTGGTGATACAAAATCACAAATAGAGGGAAATAAATATATAAAAGAAAGAAAGAGAAGATTTTACTTTTTTTAATTAATAGACGTATTTGAGTATGTTTATTTCTCTCTGTAATTGGTTATTCAAATTATTTTTTATCATCTAATGTTAACTTGGCATTAAGTAATTGATTATATAAATAGAGACTAAAAGTGAGGGTAAAAGTGTGGTGGAAAATATATTTTGAAATATTCAAATGCTAATACATCATCTATTTTTTTTAAATATTAAAAACATAATTATAATTTTGAAACATAATTTATATATAATTTTATAATTTTTTCTTCAGTTTTCCAACAAAATAAATAATTGAATCATATAATATGATTTAAATGTTATCTACATAGTTATATATGTACATATATTTTATATATTCTATGTGTGTATATATATATTACTTATTCAAAACAAAGTATAAATTTATATATATATATATATATACACGTATATGCAATATTTTATATATATAAATTAAAGTATATAAACATATATTTGGACAATATATTAGCTAACATGTCTCCAGTGTAAATCCCAGCATTAATACACGAGCATGTTATAACTTACACGGTTTGCTATGTTATACATGCATACATATATATATGTATATGATACAAGTGCGTGTATATATATATATATATATATATATATATATATAATATAATATTAATACATAATTATTTCATAAATTTTAATAAAATAGCGATTTTATTTAAAAGAAATATAAAAATGTCTAAATGAATTAGATTTCATAAGCCAATAAAGATCCAAAATGGTAAAAAAATTAAAATTCATCCATTTCTTCCACTACAAGCCACTCTAGTTCCAACAAAACCAAACACCACTTTTGTTTTCTAAAAACTTAAAATGTGAGAGAGCACTTAATTAAATGAAAACAAGATAGCAATATTTTTTAAATGAATGCATGATTTTCGTCTGTTGAAAGAAAGGTGTTTATAAATTAAAAAGTTTTTGCTAATGTGTGTGTATATGTATCAATGTTTTGAAAAACCTGCCTCCATATTCGCCTCAAGGAGCGTCTCAAGGCAAGGGGAGATAAAACTCTTGGACTCTTTCTTAAAAAAAGCGTTTTATCTTTGAGGCTTACGCTTTAGCAACTTAAAGTGTACAAAATGTACAAAACATACGCCTCGCACACCTCAAACTACTAAGGCATGCGACTTAAGAATTTATTTTACCTCCAATTGAAGATGTTTGCACTAGTAGAAGTTATAAAACTTCGTTACCTGATAGCAAGCAAATTTTTTTTAAGAAAATGAAAGTGTTTTTATTACTTTTTCAATATCAACATGATTAAGTAACATCGTTTTTTAAGACAATGATAGTGAGCTACATAATGAATTTTCTCAAATGCTATTAAATAAAAAACTTTAAATTGTCATCACCGAATCTTCGAATAAATTACGCATCTCGATTTAAATTGGTAGAATAAAAATGAATAAAATAATAATTTGCATGATTTTTGTACTATGATAGAGATCTACTCCACTATAATCGACCAAATATCGTTTTCAAAAATCCAAATTTTGTTTGAAGACAAATAATGGAAGAAAAAATAAAACACATACCATTGTGGAGCTGAAAACTGAACACGAATTCTTCTAACATACTAATAAGAATTGAATCCAGTGCTTAAATTTTACTTATTTATAGTTTTAATTATTTATGCTTTATGAATGAATAATAATAAATGATTAGGACTGAACTCTTTAAGCTAGGTGTCTATGTTATTTATTTATAGTTTTATACAATTAATTGTTAACCTCTATTTATTTATCAAAATTAATTATAATAAAACAATAATAACTTATGCCTTCTTGTTTACTTGAAAAATATACGCCTCAACCTTTTGAGGCTTACACTTCACGAGCAAAAGAACGCCTCTTGTATGCTTTCACGTCTTGAAACTTATATGTGTATGTATGTTTATGTATATCAACTGAACAACAACAAGAAGTTAGATTTGTTAAAGGTCAAAATTATTCTACGAGGCACTTACACAATGTTGCAGTTTGGGTTCAGGAAATTTTGATGATTCAACTTATAGGTATGAGATGTTTTTGTTGCCAACAGGTTATGCTTAGAGATTAAATTTATTTGGACACACTATACATGAATATCATTAATTTAACAAATTCGACCTATAGATGTGAGATATTTTGGACGTTCTGTAGAAAATTTGAATTATCTTGGAAAAGTAACGAAATTCTATGAGAAGAGTTGAATTCCTTTCTGAAAAATTAGAACTCTTTTGACAAATTGAACTTTCCATTGTATTGTGCTTTTTTAAATTCGTGCAAACTTTTTTCGATTTTATCTATGATGTGTGAATTTGCAACCACCGAAAATGGAAGGTTACTGAAACACTCATTAAATGTGTAGTATTGCGTAAGTGTGAACAAATATAGTACAAGAACACAAATGATAATAAAGTAGTTTGTCTTCATAAATGACCAGGGTAATATCGAGATGTACTGTTTGGTTTCTGTAATTTGAGCTACGCCTGATCCGAGTTATTTGGAAGTTCACTTTTTTGTTTTATTTATTTTTTAAGCTCATTATGTAATTTTAGCTTAATCAAGATGTCAATTCCAGAGGTAAGTTTTTTACTGGAAAAAGAATAATGATCCGACATACGCTGGAATTAAAATTTACATTTTTGCAACTGAACATGTGAATGGTTATACCAGCATCTTACTACATTTGAAAAGGGCGAATTGTTACTACTGCAACAGTTGATGATGCCTATGTTGATATTGCTGCTGAACTTGCAGAAGTAGCCACATTCTTGAACAAGGTATTAGTTATCAGAATCATGCATCAGTTTCCTGTTTTTAACTGGTTTCTTTATATGCCACTGTTGTTTTTTATTTTTGGTGAAAGTGGTTTTGGTGTTGCTTACATTTGAATGCGTATTTTGTCCTTCAAGTTGGTTGATTATTTATATCTCATCCATTTGTTCTTAGGATGGGCACATAGCAGCAAAAACTCCTTGCTCTCAACGGCCGATGGATAACGGGCTGCTGCATTCTGTTCCCAAAATGCATTTGGTAACAGTTCTTCACCAAACCATCATTTTTCCACCTAATTTCTTTTCTCGTGTTTTTGCTTACAATCTGATCTCTTCTGAATATGATGCTTATGTAGAGACACCATTGATAATTTACTGTCGTACTTCACCCTGAATAGCATGCCCTAACACTAAAAGGACTTACCTTTGATGATGCCTATGTTGATATTGCTGCTGAACTTGCAAAAAGCGCCACATTCTAGAACAAGGTATTAGTTATCAGAATCATACATCAGTTTCCTGTTTTAACTGGTTTTTTTAGTATGCGAGTGATGCTTTTTTTTTGTTGGGTTGCATTTGTATTAGAAATTTGCATTGTGGGTTATTGTGCATGTGTAAAAGAAGAAATTTATGAAGAGTTCGTGGGAAAAGATAGTTGGGTAGTTGAAGAACTTTTTTGAAGGTAGAATTTACAACTTACCATCATTGATGTTAAAAGTAATTTTGGCGTTGCTTGCATCTGAATACGTATTTTATCCTTATATCTAGTTGATTATTTATATTTCATCGATTTGTTGAGCACCCATCATTATCATGAATTTTGAAACATTGAAGTTTTTTAATTCCATTTAAAACTTTTTAGCATTTGGTCGGTTTGATATTTCTATTATCTTAAATTCTACAATGAAATTTCAAATTAATCTACGTTCTATGATAAAGTTTCTTCTGTATTAGATCCAGGGACACTTAGCTATGTTGGAGAGAGTTTTGAACAAGTACCGGTGCCTATGGTTGCAAGGTATGCGCCTTAACGAGGTAATAAAACATAGTTTACAATTGTTCTTCCTTTGACTCAACACACGACTTTATAAATTCTATGATCACATGGTTGATTGATGTGAAAATGTGAGGCATGGATTCAAAGAAGTTTTTTTTTATATTTTATTATTATTTTTGACATATGACTGATGAAGAAAAGAGAACACAAACTCAAACTTGTCAGAAAGAAGAGCTAAGTTTGAATGTTTAGGTAATTTAGTTTTGTGAAAATTGGAAATATGTAAGAGCAGTTGAACAAATGAAAGCAAGAGTCGCAGAATTTTGGAAATGAATGTACAATATTTGAATTTTGAAAGAAAGACTTGTATACAGTTTGAAAGTTGTACAGAACAATAAATTTGAATCGTTTAAGGTCAAATTTATTTCCCAACCGGATGATATGCTACATTGAAGTCTGGGTTCTGCAAGCTTTGATAAGATATAGGTGTAAGCATACAGTCAAAACTTAGAGAGAATCACAAACGTGCACACAGTGACGAAAATACCCTTGCAAACACAGAGAAAGAGCAAAATACTATCAGAGCCAGGTTTCGATCCTGGGACCTGTGGGTTATGGGCCCACCACGCTTCCGCTGCGCCACTCTGATTGTCAATGAAATGCAACAATTGCTTTCTTTAGAATAATATGCAAGCTGCTTCTATCCCATAGCAGATCATCTTGTATTGTACAGTGCATAAGATATTTCTTCCACAAATTCACTAAATTGTATTATCCATATATTAATTGTATGCCTCCTCATATCATTACCTACAGCCAAATCAGTCCGAGTTTGATATGTCAATATATCTCCTACATATGTCGACATAAAGTAGTTTCAGACTTAAAACAAACTTGGGTTGCCAATAGGGTTGGCGCAGTTGGTTGATGGTCCGGACTGCGTGATCAAAGGTCACGAGTTCGAGCCCCGAAACTGACAACCCTGTAACAAGTACCCGAAGTATGTGTTTGGCAGGCACATACTACCCTAGAGTTTACAAGCGAAGCTTGGTTCTGTAGGTAATTCAAAAAAAACAAACTCGGGTTTTCAAAGTAAATTTGTTTTAAAAGTGTTTAGAAAATACTTAAAAATATTTTAACTTCTGAAAGACTTATGTGTG
This sequence comes from Allium cepa, assembly GCA_030765085.1. Taxonomy (NCBI): domain Eukaryota; kingdom Viridiplantae; phylum Streptophyta; class Magnoliopsida; order Asparagales; family Amaryllidaceae; genus Allium; species Allium cepa. The sequence continues at coordinate 568,376,486 of CM060937.1, read as the reverse complement.
TCATTATAGTGATTGTTTACACTGATCTAAGATACACTGATAAACAGTATAAGATGGTCAAGTAAATATTTTTAGTATCTCTTCTTTTCACATTTGTATCTCCAAAATCAACCTAGTATTGCCAATGGCACTACAAATTCTTAGTAAGATATGTCAGGAATATTACTATTTTTAAGCATTATTACCCTCAAAACCTCAAAATCACTATAAGCTTTTTAGTGTTTTTTTTGGTACCTTTTTTTTTGTTATTGTATCCAGTGTCACCCAGTGTACATATATATTGTTGTATTTCTAATACCGATCCTATATATGCACTACAAGGAGAAGGCTGTCTTGGGTCGGCAAATAGCCGACTCGAGACGACTCCGGCCGATTCGAGCCGACGCTAAATAGCTCGTCGCCAAGTGAAATGGTGACGGGAATGTGGGGACGGGTCCGTCCCCTAATTTAGCGTCGGCTAGAGTCGGCTAGCCGACTCTGGCTGACGCTAAACTTAGTTCGCGTGTAAAATAATAAATGACCCATAGGCCTACATGAACCGACTTCAGTCAACGCTAATCTGGGTAAATTTTTCTGCATTTCCAACAGCATTTTCTACCTTCCATCCACACAATTATATATATTCCTCAAATATATTTCACCAAACAGCAATGTACATCACATATATGCTCAACTAAGAAGCACAAAACATCAGTATACATCTCCAAACGTCCATCATCACAAATATTCATAATATTTACAAAATTCAGCCAAAAGTTCATCAAATATACTAGACATTCAAAGTTCATCACAAAACATATATAAAAACATACCACCACTAGCCTCAATCATTCGCACCGTCAGATCCCTATGATGGCAGCATATTCGTCCCGTGCTCTGCCAAGTAAGCAACAATCGCCTCGCCTAGTTGCTGCTTCAATCATGTCTTCCTCCAATCGTTCAACTCGGCAACTTGTGCTTGCAAGGTCGCTATTGTTTCTTGAGCCTGTTGTTTATGGTAAGCGGCTTGCGTCGCTGCTTGTATATTAATAAATTCATAGTTATAGTTTATACGTAATATTCAATAAAATTTATAAACCGGTTAATGAATTAATTGAATTCAATAAATATTACCGCTTGATTTCCCTATCCATACTGTCCATTTTTGGTCGGCGGGTCGGTAATACGAGCGAATATCCTGTCCATCTCCTCAACGGTCAACTGCTCCCTGCCAGGCTCTGCAAGCACGCGAGCAATCTCCTGATCTCATCTCTCCTGTGTTTAGAAATATAATTTTGAGAAGATGAATATTCATTGTATTGTTAAATAAGAGAAAAATTATAGTCTTTATACCCGGATATTCTCTGATTTGGCGTCTGACCATTCATATGTTACCACGCCATCTTCATCTGTATGCTCGACGGCGTGTGTTCAGGTGAAGACGTCCAAATGAGACAGTGCAACACCACCTCGTTCCCTCGTCTGAAATTAGATATGATTGAAGAATGTATATACATACACATATATACATATATATAACTAAACAATGTTATAAGTAAATTACAAATAACAATTTTTATATTTACCATTTCTTCTCTATATTGCTGAAAAGACTTGGATCCACCGTGGTGTGTTGCAGGATTCCTAAGCCTGTTTGCGGCGTTCCTCGATGCTACCGCCTGTATAATTTAACTATTATATAAACATTAAACGAATTATAATTATAGACATATGAAAGTAGAAAGTTTACCTTCGCGTCTTCGCTTTTCCAATATTGCACAAACCGTGCATACAAATTTTCACTCATCCATTTTGACCTTTTACCGGCTTCTTTCATCTTGGAGAGCGTACCTCTATAGTATTTTCTCATCTTCCTCTCGCAGTGCGTCTTGAACGTCCCGAGATCTTCTGGATCCACAATAAGGACGCCTACACGTTGAAATTTTAATGAATTATATAAATTGAATATTAATTTTCAAAGATCAAATATGCCAATATCAAATTAATTAGAATTTTATACTTGCCTGGAGGTCAGCCCATACGACATCCCTGATATAAAGTGGGATCATATCCCACTGCTCCCACAAGTCCGTCATCCTACTACGGTAGCTGTTGCGAGACATAGATAGAATGGACTCGGACGGCTGTAAATCGAAACCCCTGAATACATTTTGATATTGTCAATTAGTAAATCTTTTCTATTCCTATACGCATATAGACTTTGCATTTGAAGTTTTATGTGATTATTATCATATTTTCTAATCTACCAAAGCCTTTTGGGACTAAAGGCTTTGTTGCTGTTTTATTTTCATTTAAGTTATTCATAGTAATTAAAGATAGACTAAAATAAGTAAGAAGTTTATTTCTAAATTATTTCCTTTAAATCATTTATATAAAGATGTTTATTGCATATAAAGCAATAAACATTCAAATTGTTGCTTCACCTAGGCGTAAAAAATAAACGGTAGCGTATCGAGGCGATACGCCCTTCGTATAATATCGGCACAGTCCGAATGGACCGGCTACCGAGACTGTTTAGGTATAAATACCCAAACACATGGCGCACATGCCAGTCAAACAACACTTGACGACCAAGTGGTTCTCACTCAATTCAAATACAAGGCGCACAAGCCAGTCAAACAACACTCGACGACCAAGTCGTCCTCACTCAATCCAAATATAAAATATAAGGGATCAATCGAGAATAAAATTCAAATTCACACTTTCACACTTTCAAATTTTCAATTCCCAATTCACACTTTAACACTTTCAAATTCTAAATACCTACACCCAATTATTCCCAATTCACATTTTCAAATTCAATAATTTCATACTAAAAATAACCTAATACACTAAATTAGCAATACCTACACCCAATTATCATCACAATAATGTACATTTAAACCTAATTAAACAATTTAATTCAAAATTAGGGTTTATAAAATTACCAAATTCAAGAAGAAGAGGAGATTTCGGCGAGTTTCGGAAAGTTCTAGGCTTCTACGGCGACGACGACGAAGGGTGACGAATGGAGAGGGTCAGAATCGGTGATGGGGAAGAAAAAATCGTTTTTTTATTAAGGAAAGAAAGTGAAGAAGAAGATCTCGGCTGAAACCTGTATGCTCGATATGGAGTCGGCTGGCGTCGACTCGATTAGTGACGGCTTGAGTCGTTTAGGGTCAGCCCGTATATATATATATATATATTTTAAATTCTTTTTTACAACTATTTCATTTAAAAAAAAACACTAATACAATATAAAAATAAAATAAAATTGACATTTATTATTATTATTATTGACCCAATGACGGGTCATGATAGTTAAATTGGTATTTTCGATGATATATGTTCGTATAATTCGAAAATTTTCGTTGTTGAAAATCTAACTCGCACGACCAATCAATGCAACTTTTAGTCGATCTATTATTCAAATTCGATAAAGGTGGTTATATGTAACATTTTAAAGAATTAAAATAATTTTTTAAACTGTTGGGTAATCAATTATGAATTTTTAAATGTATTTGGTATAATAAAATTATATAAAATAAAGTATGCGACATAAAAATAAATTTTTTGAATCTTATATCGATCTAAGGTATTTTGGACATGTTTCGAGGATATAATTTAAAAACAAACGAATCTGGAGTGTCGATCTTGAATTTCAAATTTATGGCCGGTCATGGACTTTCGGACAAAAAACCCTTCGTTCGAATGCCGAACGACCTTCAAACGAGACCAAATTTGAATCAATGATGCTTTATAGTATTTAATCGAATGAGTACGGTTGGATTTGCAAAAAAATTATCGAAAATAAAAGTATCCAAGAAATATGTCATTTTGTAGGAGTAAGCTATAACACTTATGTCATTTTATTTTCGATGATTTTTTTGCGAGTCCAACCGTACGGATTCGATTAAAACGCTATAAAGCATCACTGGTTCAAATTTGGTCTCGTTTGAAGGTCGTTCGGCCTTCGAACGAAGGGTTTTTTATCCGAAAGTCCACGAACGGCCATACGTTTGAAATTCAAGATCGATACCTCAGATTCGTGTATTTTTAAACCATACTCTGCAAATATGTCCAAAATACCTTAGATCGATATACGATTCAAAGAATTTATTTTTACGCCGCATATTTTATTTTATATAATTTTATTATACCAAATACATTTAAAAATTCATAATTGATTACTTAACGATTTAAATAATTATTTTAATTCTTGAAAATGTTACATATAACCACCTTTATCGAATTTGTATAACGGATTGACTAAAAGTTGCATCGAATTGTTGTGCGAGTTAGATTTTCAACAACGATAACTTTTCGAATTACACGAACATATATAATCGAAAATACCAATTTAACCTATCACGACCCGTAATTGGGTAAGTATTAATAATTATACATGTCAATTTTATTTTTTTGGCCATTTTAGTAGTGTTTTTTATTTTTTTCAAATGAAATAGGTGAATATAAGAATTAGATTGGGAGAATAATTAAATAGTCGACGCTAGCCGACTCGAGCTGTTGCAGGCCGTCCCCAGCCGACGCTAAAATATTTTAGTAGCGATGCCTGCATAAGCAATGCCTGCCTGGTTATACTGGAGAAATGATTTTATTGCCATATATTGTTTACATATGTCAATAAGTGAATGAGATTATACGCTAAATCATTTTTCCGATATATGAAATCCTGTTTAGTTGATTCCTTATGTTTCACTTTTTACAAGTCCACCCCTTTTGTAGTACATGTAGCTTTCAGATTTGCATGCTTCATTTTGTAGTACATGTATCACTTTTGTCAATTTACGGCACGGTTTACTTCGCTTTGTTGGTTTATTATTTTTGCATGTACAGTCTTATTCTTTAATCACATAGACATCGACTGTAAATGCTTAGAAGCTACACATGGAGCATTATGTGGAATTACACTAGTAAGCCAAATTTTCTTACCCACAAAAATGGGCTTGTGTTAGGACTTATGTACAACCACTAGATCCATGAGGCAAATGAATCAGAATCGTGAATGCCGATTTAGTACTTTGATGCAGTTGATTTATTATACCTATATGTTATATTATACAAGTTTTGTTTCTTTGGCCTTTGTTAACGGGTTCCTTGCTTATTCTCTTATTGATGTATTTTCCACGAACTCGTATGTTTTGTTATCTACCTCTGTTTATTCATACGAATGGATAATGATAATCTGTTAAAAGTTCAATTTGGCATTGTCATTGTAATTTGTCACTGGGTTGCAGCTTAAAATATGACTTTTTTGAATAGCACAAAGCTAAGAAAACTGGGAAAGTATATCATCAAAATGACAAATGATTAAATCTTCAGATGTTGATAAAGCTGTATGAATCTTATGTCAATAGTTTTTTTAAGTATTCATGAAATGGATGGATGAACTTCTTGCCACCCATGATTCATTGATTTATAAGTTAATTTGTTAGGTTGTTGTTAGTTCATTTATTTATGAAAAAGCTTTATTTTAAATAGCTTTGGATTGAAAATTTGTAGTAGCTCCATTTTAACCAACTTTTTCAAACCTCATTAACTTTTTTTTAAAGATTAAAAGAGTAACATAATTTAATTTTAATATGTTATTAGACGGTAGTTAATATGACAAAAAAAATAAGACAATAGGAAACAGATGAGAAATAGAAACAGGTGCTTATAATAGAAGGGTGAAACAACGTCAAGTTGCAATATCTACTGTTAGAATTTTGACGACATTATATGGAGAATCGAAGAAGTCGGAAGTAGCTTGATAACGGTGAAAACACTTCACAAATCGAAGCTAGGAGGAGGAATATATGGCGAAGAAGGTGGACTGTTGCTGGAGCAACATGTGACCGACGTATGTCAAGATGTCTCAAAGTGACAGACGTTTGAGCTCATGGTTTTGTAACCCGAGATTTGTGATAGGCGTCTGTCATCTTGTGAAAGATGTCTGAGAGCAGGGGAACTTGTTTCCTGAATCTTCTTATGGACATCTGTCATTTTTGGACATACGTCTGAGCCGACATGTGCTGCATTCTTATTTGGACCGATTGGAATGATTTGTGAAGGCTTCAAAGGGCATTTTGGAAATTTGCTAGATTTTATGCTCTTCTATATAAGCTATTTTTAGGATTCAAAGAAAATAGACTAAGGGTTTTATCCATCATTAACTAAGGTTTAACAAAACCTAGTTTTCTTCAATTCTCTTCTCTACAAATCTATTCTGTTTGAATATTAATGATTATAATCAATCTTTTGTACTCTTGTCATTGGTAGTAATAAAGCCTCTTCCACAAAGTGGATGTACACTAACAAGACGTTAGTGTAACAACTATAAATCGATGTGTGATTTATTTTATCGCTATTGCTTTGTTTCTTTATTGCTTGTTTGGTGATTGTGATTGTTTTTGGATTGGACTGAAATTTGAATTGAGATACTGATTGGTTGTTATTGCACTTCTGACCACAATCTCGTTTTCCGCTGTGTTTTGGGGTTTTGATTTGAGTGGTCTTAATTTAGAATTTCTACAACATTTGGTATCGGAGCTTTGGAGTTACTAGGCCTGTAGAAATGCCAGAATCGGATAATACATCGGCTTGTCAATAAATGGTTAGTCCAAGTGGTGTAGCGCTGTATGTATGTGGATCGTACGTAGCTTCGGGATCACAATTAGTTATAAACAAGTGGAATGACGATAATGATTTTGAAAAATGGCAATGGAAGATGAAAGCGGTTCTTAGGCGGAATCAAGTGCATCGAGTAGTGCTTGATACATATTTGCTGCCGGCGGACATTTCGGATGTGGAGAGGGAGGAAATGAAAGACTGAGTATTCACTGTACTTCAACTTGCTATGGAGGAGAATGTTATCTCCGAAATTAGCGATGAGGCTACTGCTAAGGGTATATGGAAAAAATTAAAGGAGTTGTATATGAAGAAGCCATTAACTAATTGTTTGATCTTATTACGAATATTCTTTACCTATAAGATGGAGAGTACTTCGTTAAAGACTTACTTGAATCTCTTTGATGATTTGCTAAAGAAGAAGGCGGTAGATTTGAATATTGAGGAAGAAAAAAAGGCAATGATATCGTTATGTTCGTTGCCGGACCGTTATACGGGTTTCTCAAATAGTTTGATCTATAGCCGGGATACTTTGACTTTTGGTGATGTCAAAACGGGTCTTCTTAGTGAGGAGTTGAGCGATCAAATGAAGGAGATAGGTGATAGAAGTAGTATGTTAGTAGTGGTCACAGTTTGTTTATGGAAAATGAGAGATATGGGAAGAAAGGGAATCGGGGGCGTTCTAAATCAAGAAACCCCAAAATGGAGAGAAAAGTCAAAGGAAAGAAATGACAAGTGCTTTATTTGTAAGAAACCTGATCATTGAAAGAATGAGTGTCCGGACAAGGAGAAGACAAATAAGGAAGTAGCATCTTCATCCATTATGGTGGAGAGTAGAGTCGGTGAGGGAGACATAGATGTTTTCTCGGCATAGCATCGGATGTTTCGGGTAGCGAATGTGTGCTCGATTCGGGGGGGTCTTATCATATGACGCCGAATAGGAATTGCAACAAAGAAGGAAATTTGATTGTTATGGGTAATGGTGTTATTTGCAAGCCGAAAGTCATTGGTTTTATGTAAATTCGGATGTCTGACGGAGTTGTTCATACTCTGACTAACGTACGCTATGTTCTGAGACTTTGAAAGTCTTTTTATCTTTTTTGGGCAGCTGGATTCTTTAAAATGTAATATCACTATTGAGAGTGATAGCTTGCAAATTTCGAAGGGTGCACTTATAGTGACAAAGGGTGCTAGGAATCATGGAGTTTATTTGCTTCAAGGAGGGTGTTGATAGTTCTCGTGGCTTGGATGAGACTAGATTGTGTCATTTGAGTTTAGGTCATGTCTTGGAGGGGAGTTTGGATATTTTTCGAAAGAGGGAGATGATCGATGGAGAGAGTTTCAACGAGTTTGAATTTTGCAAGGAATGTGTCATGGGAAAGAAAACTAAAGTATCATTCGTTAAGGGAAAACATGATTCGAGAAATATTGTTGAAAATGTGCACACGGATGTTTGGGGACAAACACTGGTAGCTTCTTTGGGAGGAGCTCACTATTATATTTCTTTTATTGATGACTTCTCTCAGAAAGTATGGGTGTATGTAATGAAGACCAGGTAAGAGGCATTTGCAAAGTTCAAAGCATGGAAGACTCTTGTTGAGAATGAGAGTGGTAAGTCTTTGAAGTAACTAAGGCCGACAATGGCGAAGAGTATGTTTCCGGAGAGTTCTTGGAGTTTTGCAAGCATCATGGTATTCATAGGCATTTTACTACATCGAAAGATTCGTAGTCAAATGGTGTTGCAGAGAGAATGAACCATGCTTTACTTGAAAAAGTTGGATGCTTGAGATTGACATCAGTTTTGTCTAAGAAGTTTTGGGCTGAAGCGTTGCCAACCGCGGTGCATACTGTTAATCAAATTCCATGCTCGGCTATTGGTAAGAAAATTCCGAAGGAAGTGTGGAAGGGAAAGAGCATTGACTTGAGTTATCTTTGTGTGTTTGGTAGTTTAATTTATGTGCACGATCCAAGAAATGATAAGCTTAAGGCTAGAGCTTCCAAGAGGATTTTGCTTGGTTATACGGACGGTATAAAAGGCTATCAGATGTGGAATATGGAAATGAAGAAGGTTGTGAATTCTCGTTATGTTACTTTTGATGAGTCGACTTTATTCAAGGAGAATGAGAGCTCATCAGATGTTTCAGATTTGGTTCATGGTGAATCAAAGGAGAATGAAGTTGTTTCCATCTTTCGTCCAATGAGTAGAGTAGTTGGAGAAGCTTGTGAGGAGAAAACGTTTGATGTTACATCACATAGTCTACAGGCTGCCTTTAGTTGTGTTGGTGATGTACATGATTCTATAAGGGATTCGGTTCAAGGTGGAGCCGAAAGGAGTTTGTATGATATTATTGCTACTCGGATGGGTCGACATGCTATAAAGCCGTCCGATAGATATGGTGATTGGAACTATCTTAGCTTTTTTGATAATTTGGACTATGTTTCTCATGTAGTCCAAGAAGAGCCGATGGACCTTGATGATGTCATAGATTCGAGTGATAGCTTGAAATGGATTTGTTTAATGGAGGAAAAGATGCAATCGTTGATGAAGAATCAAACTTGAGATTTGGTTCCATTTTCTGAAGAAAACCGTGCTATAGGATGCAAATGGATATACAAGACGAATGACGATGAAAGATACAAAGCTAGATTAGTGACTAAAGGGTTTGCATAAAGGAAGGGTTCGCACCGGTTGTGAGACATACTTCAATCCGGATATTACTTGCCATAGTTGCTATTCACGACTTGAAGTTGGAGCAACTTGATGTGAAAACTATCTTCTTGCATGGTGACTTGGATGAGAACATCTACGTGGAGCAACCGGAAGGTTTTGTTTTAGATGATAAGTCAAATTTGGTTTACAAGTTAAAGAAATTACATATGGTTTAAAACAACCACTTAGACGATGGTATAAGAAATTTGATCATTTTATGCTTGAAAATGGTTTTAATAGAAGTATCAAGGGTGCTTGTGTTTATTTTGAGAGGTTAAAAATGATTGTTGGATGTATTTACTCTCGTATGTTGACGACATGCTCATTGCTTCAAAAGATAAAAAGGAAATCAACAAGTCAAAACCGGTTAAATCGGAATTCGAGATGAAGGATCGTGGAGAAGCAACAAGGATATTGGACATGAAAATAGAAAGGGATTGAAAGTGTTTTGAGTTGGAATTGACTCAAAAGGAGTATATAGATAAAATGCTCTATCAGTTTAGCATGGAGAATGCAAAAGCGTCAAATACACCTTTACCTTTACATGTGAAGCTTTCGATTAAGGGATCATCTAACTTGAAGAAAGACAAGGCTTATATGGCAAAAGTGTCATATGCTATTGTGATTGGAAGTTTAATGTATGTTATGGTGTGTACAGGGTCCGATATTTCTAGTGCCGTCGGGATGATTAATTGGTATATGACTGCTCCGAGGAAAGCGCATTGGAAAACTATGAAGGTTATTTTGAGATATCTAAGAGGTATATCATCTCATGGTCTTGTTTTTTGCGATAGTGAAGGGATGACTTGTAAGTTGGTTGGTTATTGTGATTCTACTACGCCGGTGACTGGGATCAAAGAAATCAACTTTCGGATATGTTTTCACACTTGATGGTACAGCCATAAGTTGGAGATCGAGATTGCAAATCGTAGTTGCTTTATCCACTACGAAGGCAGAGTTGATAGCCGCGGTGGAGGCGGCAAAGGAGACACTTTATTTGAGGCTATTGTTGTGTGATTTGAGATTTGAACATGATAGTGTCGATATTCAATGTGATAGCCAAAGTGCTATTCACTTGGTAGAGAATTTGACTTTTAGCTCACAGACTAATCATATTGAATGAGAGAGCCATTTTTAATAGCCATAGATGAAGATAAATAAGTATATTTTCGAAAACTGTACACAAAGGATAATGCGACGTATATGTTCACCAAGGCATCGCCGGTTGGGAAGTTCGAGCATTGCTCGAACTTGGTGGTTTGTGGAAGTGCTAGGTGCCACGGGGCGTTGAAGGAGGAGCTTTGTCTTTTGGTGAGACAGTTTTGTATTTGTGTGCTTCCAATACTTCGTTAGCGGGTGGAGACTTTGCTGAGCTCGTTGATGAAGTGTAATGAGCGGTGGTTTTGCCAGAGTTCATCGGGAAATCATTCGAGCTTATTTGGTCGAAGGTAGAAATGGGGATAGTTTGGCATTATCGGTTCTTAGTATTGGAGATGGATGTAGTGTCGAGATGGAGTGCTGAATTTTGGCGACACTGTATGGAGAATTGAAGAGGTCAGAAGTAGCTGGATAACGGTGAAAACGGTTCGCAAATTGGAGCTCGGAGGAGGAAGATATGGGGAAGAAGGTAGAGTGCCGCCGAGCAACATGTGACAGACGTCTATCACAAACGTCTGAGCTCAGGGTTTTGTTAATCTGAGATTTGTGACAGACGTCTGAGAGCAGAGAAACTTGTTTCCTGAATTTTTTGACAGACGTCTGTCATCTTGGGACAGACGTCTGAGCCGACGTATGCTGCATATCTTGCCCGAGCCGATTGTAATGTTTTGTGAAGGCTTCAAAGGGCATTTCGGGAATTTTTCTAGATTTTCTACTTGAAAGAAAGTTTGAACTTCTTTGCTGAAAATTAATGTGAAAACATATCTTAAATGCCCAAAATGTTCCACGAGCTTAATATTAATTTCAAACAATTTTGGTTTACCAACTTGATAATCTGCCATCCATTTTCCTGATCTGTTCTTCGCTGGTAGGCTAAGGTAACATGATGTGGGCTATACCTATAGTTATATGACTAAGCTGGCTTTTGTGTTCTTTTTATGTCATGATGTTCATGATGATGAAGAAGAGCATACTGTTTTTTTATTCATAATCATACAATATATGACTTGTAGATTTTTTAATCGCATTTTGAATGTAGCTCATGCTTTTTTTCTTCCAGTATTTATTTTAACAATCTTTTAATACAAGTCAGACTTTTCTTTGGTATTTATGCAATATAAAAATATATAAGTATGCACTGAAAAATTGTTTGTGAATGATTTCATTTTGGATACAACACAACCAATGGGTTCCTATCCTATGGATTTACCTTGGTATAAAAAGATATGAAATAAATAAATCTTACGATATGTTTGGTTTCATTTTGAGTTATACATTTCCAACATACATTGTAAAATATGAAAAGAGTGAAGGAGGAGATTTAAAATCTAAGCCATCACGACGATGAAGAGACCTCGGAGATTTAAAATCTAAGACTTAGGTTTTAATTTTTATTTTTTCACATGTATGTGTGTGTATGTATATATTTGTGTGTGTGTATGGATTTGACCTTTCATGTGTATAAGTCAAGAAAGTGGTTTTAGCTTCCATTTCCTTTTAGGTGTTTTAGATTGTGTAATTTTTGAATAACTTTGGTAATTTTGCTGTAGGTATCATCTTTGAATTTTGGTGGTTGAATATCATTCAAATACATAGAAAAATTAATCTGCATTTGTTGCAACCAGATAAGGTAACAAAAACCAGCTAATGAGAACAATTAAATTTTTAACATCCACCCAATGTATAAATGAGCCAGGTAAAAGGCATTGCAAAAGCCACACAAACAAAAATAAACCTACTATTATTGTCTCTTCTACTGCATGCGATAAAACATTATCCTCATCAAAAATAGCTACACAAAAAAAATTGCACTGAAAAAATAGGAAACATAATGAATTAAACGGACCACTTTCTTCAAAATACCTTCTGCCCATGTCGGCCATCTTATTTTTCAATTTGTCTCACCTTTTATAGTCTGTTTTGTCATGTTTTTATTTCGTTTTATTTGTTGATAGTCAAATTACAACTGGATCTGACTTCTTTTATCCGTGTTTTGACCAAACCAGTTTTGATAGTTTCTTTCTTTTTGACCATAGCCAGAACCAAAATGATGGCGTTTGGAAATTTGGGGTTCTCCTTGGAACCTCAGACCTTGATATAAGTAACGTACCTCGATCAGCATTTAGAGATAGCCTTAATAGTCTACTTATAGTGTGTGTATATAAATAGAATAACACAGGTTATAGGGTTTAACAATCTGTATAATACCAAATACATCACAGTCATCCATCTCAACGTCTGTGATCTTTTTATTTTTTTTGTTTTTGGATTATGGGCCTGCGTAGACAGCCCACTATACTTTGTATAAATACGTTACTATTCTGCAACTGAATTAGAATGTAATAATACAATTTCAATCTCAATAAAGAAAGTTGCATTTATATCAAAATTCTAACTTGGTATCAGAGCTATTTCAATGTCCAACGGCAAGAAAAATATATTCTGATTATCCCCTCAGAAAATTTTTATCATCGAAGATTATAACCCTCTCATGATCAAAGCATCTATTCTTTCTCTCTGCCTCGCCTGAAAAACTCAAAGAGCCAGGCTGCAGAAAACTTTCAGTTCTTGTTGAACATCATTAAGTCAAGTGATAACCCCTGTTATTACTGCAGTGTGAAATTTATCAAGATTTCAGTTCTTGATAAACCACACAAACATTGATCTTTTCTTAATTCAGATATCAGTTCTTGATTGCAATTCATCTTCATCTGCTCTATCAGTCACTATAATCATGACTGGAGATGAAGAAAACTCAGCCACCACCTCTCCAACCACCAGAAATACCAGTAGCAATCAAATATCTAATCTGCAAATTATCAAACCAATAGGACACTTAGCAGTGCAACTGGATGAGGAAACTACTTACTATGGAAATATCAAATTGAAAAAGCCATCAGAGGTTATGGTTTAGATGAGTATATCAATGGTATGATAATCATTCCACCTATAATGGTTAAGGATGACAAAGACAATATGATACCCAATACTGAATATTCAAACTATTTGAAACAAGATAGTCTTCTCGCTTCCTGGATAATGTCATCTGTAAATGTGAGTGTTTTATCTCAAATAGTTGGCTGCAAATCATCAAATGAAATATGGGAAGCCATAGAAAGAAGTTTAACTCTCAAACAGCTGCAAGAGTGATGCACTACAGAAAGCAATTTCAAAATCCGAAGAAAGAAAATATGACAATGTAAGAATATCTCACCAAAGCAAAGAACTACTGTGATAAACTTGCTTCTGCTGGACACAGAGTTTCAGAATCTGAACAAATATTAACAATCTTTAATGGTCTGGATGAAAACTATGAATCTCTAATCACAGTTCTGTCATCACAGAGAACTTTACCAGATATGCAGTATATCCACTCTACCCTTCTATCTCAAGAAGGAAGAATTGAACAAAAGAAGACTATCAATACAGACTACTCAGTAAACTTTACTACCAATTTCAAGGGAAAGGGTCAAGACAGAACTCAAACAAATCAAAGAGGTGGTCAAAATATTAGAGGCAGAGGAAGAGGAAGATGGACTGGCAATAACAGAGTCAAGTGTCAAATATGTGAAAAACCAGGGCATATTGCTTCCAAGTGCTACTTCAGATTTGACCAAAATTTTATCATACAGTCAGACAATACTCAAAGAAATCACAATCTAAATGTCAATCTTACTCAAACAGAAGCAAGAAATCAAGGCAGCCAGTCAAAGAATCAAAATGAATCAGACAATCAAATCAAAAATGATGACATACTACATGAAGATTGGTATCCAGATTCTGGGGCAACTAATCATGTGACAAGCAACCTCGAGAATCTCAATCTTGGAAACAAGGAATACAAAGGTACGCAATCTATTTATATTGGTAATGGTAGTTCTCTAAAAATCACACACACTGGCAATGCCAAACTTAATAGCAAAAGAGAGTTACACTTAAATAATCTTCTTAGTGTTCCTCAAATCAAAAAGAATCTAATAAGTGTTTCTCAATTTGCTAAAGACAATCAAGTTTATTTTGAGTTTTACCCAAAATTCTGTCTAGTCAAAGACTTACTGAATACGAACACTCTTTTACAGGGTAAAATGCAAGATGGGTTATATAAATTCTCTCTAGTACAAGAAAATGAACCAAGACAGAAGGATAAATGGTGTAACTATTCAAAGACCGATGACACAACTGTTTCCAACAAAGTTTTTGATACTTGGCACTGTAAACTGGGTCATCCCAGCATAGCTACTGTTAAAAATATTTTGAAAAATAGCAATATCAAATGTGAAAACATATCCTTGCCTTACATATGTCATGCATGTCAGCTAGGGAAGAGTCATAAAATACCATTTGCTAATTCATTAACAAAATACAACAAGTCTTTAGAAATGGTTGCAGTTGACCTATGGGGACCTGCACCTACTAACTCTGATTATGGAATGAATTACCACATCTCATTTGTAGACTCTTTCTCTAGATATACTTGGATTCTACTACTTTAATCAAAATCTGATGCGAAGGATGCATTTACAACTGCTGTGTTTCTTATAAATAGAATGCCTACAAAAGTTTTGAGGAACAAAACACCATTAGAAATGCTGCATAATACAAAACCAAACTATTCATTCCTCAAAACTTTTGGATGCTTATGTTATCCATATACCAGACCATATAATCAACATAAGTTAAGTTTCAGATCATTACCCTGTACTTTTCTTGGATATGCCACTAGTCAAAAGGGATATAAATGTCTTATAAATGAAGGAAAAATAATTATATCAAGGCATGTTGCATTTAATGAATGTATATTTTCCTTCACTAGTAAAGACACAAAAACCACTCAAAAAATTTATAGTGCCAAGAAATTTCTACCACCCATACCTGTATGGAGAAAGGATGAATCTAAAGGTACTGAAACTTCATAAAGCAATATATGGTCTCAAACAGGCACCCAAAGTATGGTATGAAAAGTTAAAAGCTACTTTAATTTCTATGGGATATCAGGTATGCAAGTCTGACAACTCTATTTACACAAAGATAAATGAAAGGTATATCACTTACATACTTGTATATGTTGATGACTTTATAGTCACAGGTAATAACAAAGAAGAAATAAAACATGTTATCAATATGTTAGACAAAACCTTCTCCATTAAAGATTTAGGCAAACTACATTATTTCTTAGGCATAAAAGTTATCACTACTCCTGACAAAGGACTTATCCTTAGTCAGCAAAAATATATTTCTGAAATATTAAGTAGAGCTAAAATGCATGAAGCTAAGCCAATGCCCACACCGATGACAAGTAATCTACACTTGTCTAAATACAAAGGAGAACAAATTAATAATGTAAAACTGTACAGGAGTATAGTAGGTGCTTTGCAATATGTAACTGTAACTAGACCTGATATATCTTTTGCTGTGAATAAAGTTTGTCAATTTATGCAGAAACCACTAGATTTACACTGGAAAGCAGTGAAGCGAATACTCAGATTTCTCAAAGGAACATCAAATCAAGGAATTAAGCTAAATAAAAGCAGAGACTTATCTATTCAAGGATTTGCCGATGCAGACCGGGCCTCAGATTGTGATGACCGGAGATCCACAACCGAACACTGCATATTCTTAGGTGGAAACCCTGTCTCACGGTGTGCCAAAAAGCAACAAACTATATCACGCTCTAGCAGTGAGTCCGAGTACCGAAGCGTCGCATCAGCCACTGCCGAAGTAATGTGGACAGAAGCCCTAATTCATGAACTAGGGATCAGACTTTCACGCAAAACCATCATTTGGTGCGACAATTCTAGCACGGTAGCTCTTTCTGCTAATCCAGTTCTATATGCTCGAATGAAGCACATCGAGATTGATCTGTACTTCGTCAGAGATCAGATTACAAAAGGCAAACTCGAAGTTAATCATCTTCTAGCCTCTAATCAGATAGCTGACATATTTACGAAAGTTTTGTCACGTAAATACTTTGAAGATCTGAGGAACAAACTTTGCATCAGAGATATTTCAGAAGCAAGAAGAAGAGAAGAGGAAGAGAAGAAACCCTAGCCGCATTTGAGAGGGGGAAATAGAATAACATCGGTTATAGGGTTTAACAAACACATATAGCGATCCACTGTATAATACCAAAAATACATCACAGCCATCCATCTCAACGGCTGTGATTTTTTCATTTTTTTGTTTTTGGATTATGGGCCTGCGTAGACAGCCCACTATACTTCGTATAAATACGTTACTATTCTGCAGCTGAATTAGAATGTAATAATACAATTTCAATCTCAATAAAGAAAGTTGCATTTCTATCAAAATTTTAACTTATATGAAGTTGCATGGACAACAATAACATTTAGTGGTGGGTATATATCTTAAGCTACAAATGCTCAACTCAAGAACCTTTAATCTGATTAACTATTTCATTTCTTAAATTCACTGAAGCAGCTAACTGTCAATATTCGTTTTATTACATATATGACTCGAATGATAAATTTTGATTATTGTTGTGCATTATGCTACCTATATTCAATCTTTTTGCACAAAAAATGTACATTATGATAGGTATTTTTGTTTTATCGTACAAAAGATATATACCCCATAGATCGTATATGGAACGTTCAAATTCATAAAATATTCGGCAAGTGAAAACTGCCACAAACATACAGAAATTGAAATATTTCTTTTGAGCTTATACATGAATAGGGCTACGTCTTATATTGCCATTTACCTATTGTTCTAATTCATGTGAGATTTAAGTTATATGTGCCACTAAAAATCATGTTATTCTTTTTATGGTTTCCAGGATTAAAAAGACAAGGGAATAAGCCTTTAGCAGTATACGCAAAAACACCAATGTTCGGTTCTTTCAAGGCATGGACCTATTTCTCTTATTCAGATCTCGTCATTATTTTTGTTATTTAGTATTTCAAGTAATTAATTTATTCTTGTATGTTCCATCAGTGTTGAAAATTTTGACTTGCTCTAATCTTCTTTCTAGCTGCATTTATTATTGTTTGTCCTTAAAATTATCATGTTATGCTACCATTTTATTGACTTATTTTTTGGCACTGACTGTGACTATTTCTAGTAAAATTCTATACTCTTGATCGTTTGTTTGTTTTGTTGCGCATGTAAAAATAGTCTAAATTTATGTTAAGAAAATAATAATAGTTAGAATATAGACGGTTCATGCATAATCTCACTATAAATTTGATTTGTGAAAACAACATAAAAGTACTGTGTAGATACTCCAAGTTCTCAGACATCTGGTGGCCTGTAGCAGAAAATACTGTAATTTAAATCAGATGTCGAGTTATGGGATTATATATTTAATCGGACTTTTGAGGGCAGTTTTTTCCATGTTGCTGTGTATTGTTTGTGAAGGTTTCAAGGGGCGAACTGGGTATTTGTCAGGATGAAAATTCTCCCTATATAAGCTATTTTCAGAATTTAAAAGGTTAAGGGTGTATTCAAATTATAATAGGGTTTTTCCAATCTAATTTCATCAATTTTTAATCTCCACAAATCAAGTTTTATAGAATTTTGGTGGTTATCGTAATCAATTTCTTGTACTCTTTCATTGTTAGCAATAAAAAAGCTCTTCTTAAAGTTGATGTACACGAGCACACCGTAAGTGGTGATTTGGTTATTGCTTTCTTTTATTGCTTATTTGGAGTGCGATTTGGTTTTATTTGGATTAGATTGAGATTTGGTATGGAGATATTGATGTTTATTTTTGTACATCTTACAATGATCTCCTGTTTCCGTGGCATTTTGAGTTTGGATTAGAGTGATCTCGAATTCGAATTTATAATATTTGGTATTAGAGTTTTGGTGTTTGCAGGGTGTTTGTAGAAATGCCTGAATCGGATAATAACTCGGATGGTCTCTCAATGGTTGGCCCAAATAATGTGGCATTGTAAGTACGTGGATCATATACAGTTTTGGGTTCACAATTGGTTATAGACAAGTGAAATTGCGGTAATGATATTGAAAAATGGCAATGGAAGATAAAAGAGATTCTTAGGCGAACTCGTGTGTATCGGATTGTGTTTGACACACATTTGTTGCCCGCGGACATCTTGGATGTTGAGAGAGGAAATAGAAGAGTACGCATTCGCTATGTTTCAACTTGCTATGGGTGAGAATGTAATCTTCGAAATTAGTGGTGAGACTACCACCGAGGGTATTTGAGATAAGTTGGAGGAGGGTACTTCGCTAAGGATGCATTGAATACCTTTAATGGTTTGTTAATGAAGATGAAGGCGTTAGACTTATAGATTGAGAAAGAGAAAAGGCGATGACCTTGTTATATTCATCGCCGGACCGTTATATGAGTTTCTCAAATAGATTGAACTATATTCAGGATAATTTGACTCTTAGTAATGTTAAAGCGGGTCTTCATAGTGAGGAGTTGCGGGATCAATTGAAGGAGTTGAGTGATAGTAGTAATGGTGCTAGTAGTAGTCACGTTTGTTTGTGGGGAAGGAAAGAAATGAGAAGAATGGGAATCATAAGTGTTCTAGATCAACAAAGCCCGATCGGAGAGGAAAGCCGAAGGAAAGAAACAAGTGTTTTATTTGCAGGAACCCCCATCGTTGGAAGAATGGGTGTCCGGATAAGGATAAGAAGAAGAAAGATGTAGCATCTTCATCGGTGGTGGTGGAGAGTGATGTTGGGGAGGTAGATGAGAATGTATCGATGGCGATAAGATCGGATGTTTCGGGTGGCGAATGGATGCTCGATTCGGGTGCGTCTTGTCATATGATGTGGAAAGATTTTTTTATATCGATAAAAAGGGAAATTCAATTTTTATAGATAGTGGTGCTATTTGTACATCAATGAGCATTTGTTTC
Source organism: Allium cepa (assembly GCA_030765085.1). Lineage (NCBI taxonomy): Eukaryota > Viridiplantae > Streptophyta > Magnoliopsida > Asparagales > Amaryllidaceae > Allium > Allium cepa. The sequence continues at coordinate 568,357,160 of CM060937.1, read as the reverse complement.
GTGTACATTCGGATGTTTGATGGAGTAATTTGTACGTTCACTAACGTACGCTATGTTCCGGGTCTTCATAAATATCTTATTTCCTTGAGTGCAATTGGATTCTTTGGAATGTAAAATTACTATAGATAACAATATCTTGCGGGTTTCAAAGGGTGCACTTATGGTGATGAAAGGTGCTAGAACTTATGGTTTTATTTGCTTAATGGTGACAGCTCTCGTGGTTTGGATGTGACAAGGCTGTGGCATTTGAGGTTCGGTCATGTCTCGGAGAGGAGTTTGAATATTTTTTGAAAGAGGGAGTTGATCGATGGACAGAGTTTCAGCAAACTTGAGTTGTGTGAGGAATGTGTCATGGAGAAGCAAACTAAATTATCATTCGGTGAAAGAAAGCATGATTCAAGAGATGTTCTTTAGTATGTTCACTCGGATATTTGGAGGTCGGCACCAGTAGTTTCTTTGGGTGGAGCTCATTATTATATTTCTTTTATTGATGAATTTTCTCAAAAAGTATGAGTGTATGTAATGAAGGCCAAGTCGGTGGCATTTGCAAAGTTCAAAGTTTTGAAGGCTCTTGTTGAGAATGAGAGTGGTAAGTCTTTTAAGGTGTTAAGGTCCGACAATGGCGGAAAGTATGTTTTCGGAGAATTCTTTGATTTTTGCAAGCATCAGGTATCCAGAGGCATTTTACTATATCGGGGGAGCCGCTATCTAATGGTGTTATGGAGAGAATGAACCGTACTCTACTTGAGAAAGCTCGATGCTTGAGATTGACATCCAAGGGAAGTGTAGAAGGGGAAGAGCATTGAGTTGAGCTATCTTCGTGTGTTTGGTAGTTCAGTTTATGTGCATGATCCGAGAGATGATAAGCATGAGCCTAGAGTTTTCAAAGGGGTCTTGCTTGGTTATATGGACGTGTCAAAGCTATTGGATTTGGAATCCGAAAACAAAGAAGGTTGTGAATTCTTGTTATGTTACTTTTGTTGAGTGGACTTTGTTTAAGGAGAATGAGAGCTTATTGGATGTTCTGGATTTGGTTCGTGATGAATCAAAGGAAAATGAAGTTCCATTTTTCATCTAAGGAGTAAAGTTGTTGGAGATGCTTGTAAGGAGGAAGTGGTTGATAGTACATCACATAGTCCATATGTATTCTCTAGTAGTGTTGGTGATGTGCACAATTCTAGAGACAATTCGGTTCAAGGTGGAGCCGAAAGGAGTTTGGGTGATAATATTGCTACTCGAGTTGGTTGTCATGTCATAAGACCATCTGAAAGATACGATGATTGGAAATATCTTAGCTTTTGTGAAAATTTGGACTATACTCTTCATGTAGTTCAATATGAGCCGATGGACCTTGATGACGTCGTTGATTCGAGTGATAGCTCGAAATGGATATGTGCCATGGAGGAAGAGATCTTTGTTGTAGAATTAAATTTGGATTTGGTTCCACTTTCTAAAGGAAACCATGCTATTCGGTGTAAATGGATATACAAGGTGAAGGATGATGAGAGGTACAAAGTAAGATTAGTGGCTAAGGAGTTTGCACAAAGGAAGGGAAAGTACGACTAGATTTTTGCGCCGGTTATGCGTCATACTTCAATCCGGATATTGCTTGCTATAGTAGTTATTCATGATTTAGAATTGGAGCAACTTGATGTGAAAATCGCCTTCTTACATGGTGACTTGGATAAAGACATCTAAGTGGAGTAACCGGAAGGTTTTGTCGTAGATTGTAAGTCAAATTTAGTTTGCAAGTTGAAAAAATCACCATATGGTTTAAAGCAATACAGGTGATTTGATCAATTTATGTTTGAATGATTTTGATAGAAGCATCGTATGTATTTCAAGAAGTTGTAATATAATTGTTGGGTGTATTAACTCTTGTATGTGGATGGCATGCTCAATGTTTCTAGAGATAAAAATGAAATCAATAAGTTAAAAATGAGTTTAAAATCATCATTTGGTATGAAAGATCTTGGAGAGGAAAATAAAATCTTGGGCATCGAAATAGAAAGAAATCGAAAGTGTTCTGAATTAAAATCGACACAATAGGAATATATATAAAGAAAGTGCTTTGCCTGTTTAGCATGAACAATGCAAAAGCGTCTAATACACCTTTACCTTTGCATAATGAAGCTTTCGATTAAGGGATAACCTAACTATGAGAATGTCAAGGCTTATATGGCAAGAGTGTCATATGCAATTGTGCTTGGAGTTTAATGTATGTCATGGTGTGTACAAAGCCTGATATTGCAATTGTAGTCGGGATGGTTAGTCGGTACATGGGTTATCTGGGAAAATTGTACTGGAAAGCCATGAATGTTATTTTGAGATATCTTAGAGGTACTTCATTCCATTGTTTTTGGCGGTGGTGATGTGATGAATTGCGAGTTGTTTGGTTATTGTGATTCAAACTACGTCAGTAACAGGAATAGGAGAAAATCAACTTTCAGGCACGTCTTCGCCTACTATCCCTTTCCTTTTGGATTAGTTGCATTGTTTTTGTGTAGTTACCTTGTCGTATGACATACTTATATATATTATTTTGTGGTGACTGATGTATGTATATATTGCGGTTGTAATACCACTTCTGACACTGTATTATATCTGATGTATATGTATGTATCCGACCGTGTTTGCTGTTCTGTGACCTCTATTATCATTTATATTGTGTTTTGTTCTGAATAGACCCTGTAGCCACCATAGTTTTGTATTAATCATTTATTGGATATGTCGGACCACTTGAGAAAGGAAAAAAATTGAAGCACCAAATCGACGTATTTAATATGTATTTAAGACAAAACTATGGATGGTCGCTCCTAACCAGGCCTATTCTTCGTATTAGTAGACAGTATTACTCAGTAATACTCTTTATTAATGTGAGTCTCGGGATAGGACGTCACAGCTTCTTTTGGTCGTATGATCATAAGTTGAAGATCGAGATTACGAACCTTAGTTGCTTTATCCACCATGGTGGTGGAGTTGATAGCCGCGACGGAGGCGAAAAAGAGAGCGCTATATTTAAGGCGATTGTTATGTGACTTGGGTTTTAAAAACAATAGTATCGATGTTCAATGTGATGGCTAAAGTGTTATATATTTTGCAGAGAATTTGGCTTTTAGCTCTTGGATTAAGCACATTGAGGTGAGTGAGTCTTTCTTGCTAGGTGCCAAGGGTTGACACGGTTGAAGGAGTAGTTGGTTTATTGATGATGAAGAGTATCAGTGAGAGATTGTGATTCTATCTTCTTGGTAAGTACATGTTTGCACTTCTAAATATTTTTTATATTTTGGTATGATGGTTTTGGATTTGGATACTTTCAGCACTTCGTTAGCGGACGGTGGCCTTGTCGTAGCTCGTTGGCAGAGTGTAATGGGTGATGGCTTTGTTGGAGCTCATCGGGATAGTATTCAAGCGTGTTTGGTAGATGGTAGAGGTGGTGATGGTTTGATACCATTTTTTGGGTGTATGAAGATGGATATATTGTCGAGGTGGGATGTTGAATTTATGTGACACTATATGGGGAGTTGAAGAGGTTGGAAATGGCTTGATAATGGTGTAGACAGTTAGTCAACCGGAGCTCGAAAGCTTGTGATATCACATTTTGAAGCAAGAGGGTTCTATGTTGTTCACATCCTATCAGTTCATATGTCTGAGCTGGTGTTCTCATACATCTGAGTAGCAGGTCAGACGTCTGAGAAGACCACTCAGACGTGTGAATTAGGTATTTTATGGACCAAAGAGCAAATGATGTATTTTTCGACACTTTCAAACATCTGAGCAAGGGACTCAAACGTCTGGTTGCCTGTAGCAAAAAATATTGATTATTGAAATCGGACGTCTAAGTTATGGAATCAGACGTTTGATCGAATTTTGAGGGCAGTTTTGCCCATGCTACTCTATATTTTTTGTGAAGGCTTCAAGAGGTAAACTGGGAATTTGCCAGGACAACAATTCTACCTATATAAGCTATTTTCAAAGTTCAAAGGATTAAGGATTTATGCAAATTGTAATAGGGTTCTATCAATCTAATTTCTTCACTTATTAATCTCCACAAAACAACTTCTATAGAATTTTGATGATCATTATAATCGATCTCTTGTATTCTTTCATTGTTAGTAATAAAAATGCTCTCCTTAAAGTGGATGTAGAGCAACGTTGTGTTAGTGGAACCATTATAAATCCTATACATGATTTACTTTCGTTATTGCTTGCTTTTATTACTGTTTGGATTGTGATTTGGTTTTATTTGGATTGGACTGAGATTTGATGTCGAGATATTGATTGGTTGTTTTTGCACATCTTACAATTCTCTTGTTTCTGCTGCGTTTGGAGTTTGGATTATAGTAATGTCGAATTCGAATTTCATAACAATACTTACGATGTGTATAATGAATACCTATAATCTATATGTGCAATGTAAATATTGTTATATTTCTTTGTGTAGGTCATTGAATCTGATGGTAAACAAAGTGAGCAAAAACCTGGATGAGCCCATTTACATGACAATTGCATGCTTGCCGATTCAAAATTCAAGGAATGGAATGAAATGCTTGTAAGCATTTGTTCATAATGGTTTTCATTATCTTTTATTCTGCTACTTGCATTATTAACACTATAGAATATCTGAACAAATGGAATGCATTTATCTAACTGCTATGGTTTTTGGGATTCTGATGCTGGAAGTGATGATGAAGCGGTGCATATGGAGAGCTCTTCAAACGATGAATGAATCAGCATGAAACATTGGAGGTAAATTCTCAGTTGAACGATGAACTGATTTTATAATGCAACTAGCATAGATCAAAGTGAAATCAAATTTATTTCAGAGCTTTTCACTCCATGAATTGATTTATTGTCAGTTTACTTGTTTGGTAGGAAATTTATTTCAAGCATAGGTAATCCTATTAAAACCCCGAAATTATTTTATAATTTTCGTTTTTATTCATATGTTTCTATATTATATATCTCCCTGTTCTTTCCCATTACATCCCATTATACCTTTCCCTTATATATTAACTTCACAAACATCATTAGAATCGCTATGCAAACCCATTCAAGTTAGCATATGAAAATAGTTCTGTTTTGCCTAAAAAGTCACTTTTACACACTCCACAAACTTTTGTAGTAGAGTTCTTCGGGTTCGAATAAAGCCAAAACTTTACCCATTACTTTTGTAGTATTGTGTGCAAAATATGTATTGAACACCATTTTCCTCGTAGACATTCTTCTTCATTTCAGTTGTCATCATTTAAAACTGGAAATTTATGACAATTACATCTCTAACATTAAATAGTACTTTAAGCTAGTTTCCCTTTTATTTGGTATTTTTTTTCTTCAATTTGGCCTTGTTTTGAAAACTATTATCACAAGTAGCCTAGTTTTAGAACTACTTTCGTTTGTAGCCCTGTTTTGGCCAGCACAGCGTTGAACTGACCAAAACATACTCGCACCTTCCAAAAGGCGCCAGTGTATTTTTCTTTGTTGGTTTCCTGTTGGCGACTTTTGAAAAGTAGCCAACTGGACTTTTCAAAAGTCGCCAACAAATTTTTAAGTGGATAGCATGTTGGCGACTTTTCAAAAGTTGGCAACTTTTCAAAAGTCGCCCATATGGGGCTCTGTTACAAAATAGAACCCCCTCTTCCCCTCTCATCATTTCCTCTTTCTTCAACTTCTACACAAAACCCAAACCCTTTAATTTTTACACTTTTTCCACCAAACTTTAAATATCAACCAAATTTAGTAATATTTTTAGCAAATTCGAAGATGGCAAGCTCTTCATCGTGGGATGATCCTGTAGGTATGGTTATTAAAAAAAAAATCTAACTTTACATTTTCAAAAAAAGGGCAAAGTATAGTTTTTAAGATTTATAAATAATCATTGATGTAGAGATAACTAAAGTTAGGTGGAATCATTGTTACATTGTCGAAATACAATGCCTAAATTCATAGCTTTGAATTTGGAAAATAAATGTGAATATCTAATTCTTGTACATGTGTAGATTACTTGAATCTCCTGGATCAATTGATGGTTCTGTATTATATTTGCAAGAACGTCATCGAACGAATAATCCTGAATTTGTCGCGACAAAATTCTTAGTTTTGAAATCTAAATATTGATTGATATTGTCTGTTATATGTTGATACCATTTTGTGATATTTTGACAGTGCAATACTACATTCGGGACCATAGACCATTCGTCTAAATTAAAGAGAGTAATATCCGCTCATCCAGGCGTTCTACAGTTGATAAACCATAGGCCATTCGTCTAAATTAAAGAGAGTAACATCGGCATAACTCTTTTGCCTCGAATGCGCTGCCCTCATCATGGCACAAATCAACTCTACCTTCTTAGTAGTTTCTTCTACCAAATCAGGTCCTAACACAAGTTTATTGCTCATGTCCACCCAACATACCGACGACTTACACATCACATACAACGCCATAAACGGTGCTATCTCGATACTCGACCAATAACTATTATTGTAGGAAAACTCTACCAAATGCAAATAATCTTCCCAAGATACTCCTAAATCCAAGATGCATGCTCTCAACAAATCCTTGAATACACCGTTCACCCTATCGGTTTGTAGATGGTTAGCGTGCTCAAGTTCAACTCATTACCTAATGCACTCTACAGACTTCTTCAGAACTCGCTGGTAAACATTGGGTCACTATTGCTAAGATTCTACTCGGTATCCTATGTAGTCTCACCACATTCTTCGTATATAGCTTTGATAATCTAACTGTCGTCCTCGTCGACATTACCAAAATAAAATAGGCCCTCATATTCAATCTAGCAACTATCACCCAAATGCTATCATTTTCTATCCTCGACCTCGGCATCCCATAAACAAAATCCATAGACAATGAATCCCACTACCAGTTCGGTACTTCCAAAGGTGGAAGTAAACCGCTAGCCTTTTAGTGATTAGCTTTCATTTGCTGATAGGTGAAACACTTCTTCACACATTTTCCTCTACTGTCTTCATACTTCCCTAAAAGAAGACTCTCTTCATATCATGATACATCTTCGTACCTACGGGTTAGTAATAAAATTCGATCGATGAATTTCATCCAAGAATTTCTTTCAAAGTTCTCCTACATCCAAAATGCACAATCCCCTTTCTTTATAAGCTATCCTTTCGAGTCAATCTAAAATCCTTTCAAATCCACAGCATCCGCCCTATCTCTAATTGCCTCATCCTTTCTGCAATTAGCATGGTCCTCTCTCTACATTGCGGCAATCCTATCCATAAGTGATGGACGTACCCTCAAACTTTCTAACCCACCCGGATTCTTACTCGATCAAGTACTCCGCCTATAATGCACTCCGTAAGAGGCTAACATTTCTAATGTTTTCCATTATTCAATCATGGACAACACTTCATTCTAATGCTTCCCACGTAAAGCCTCAGCAATCTTGTTCCTTTTTCCTAATGCATATCCTAAAATCATGTGTCATCAAGAATTCCAACCATCTCTATTGCCTCATGCTCAACTCCATCTAATATAATAAATACTTAAGGAATCTGTGATCCGTATACAACTCAAACCATTCTCCTAACAAGCAATTCCTCCAAATTTTCAGTACGAACACCACTGTTACCAACCAAGTCATGAGTCATAAATCTAACTTCATGTAGTCTCAGCTGCCTTGATGTATAAACTATTACTCGCCCTCTTTGCGTCAGCATTGGGCTTATTCCTGTTTTACATGCATTGATATACACTGCCAGATCCTAATTCCCTTCAAGCAAGATCAAGACAAGGGCATTCATTAGTAACCTCTTTAACTCTTAGAATGATCCTTCACACTTATCAGTATATACGAACATCTCATTCTTCCCGGTCAACTTAGTCAAGGGTGTTGCTATACACGAGAAATCCCTAACGAAACTACAGTAATAGCCAGCCAATCTAAAGAAACTTCTCATCTCTGTATCCGTCTCTAGCCTCTTCTAAACATTAGTAATTTCTATCTTTGATGGATCTACTGCAAATCCATTCTCTATAACAACATGCGCAAGAAACTCCACTTCCTATTTCCAAATGGCACTTCGAAAACGTTGCCTTCAACTTGTGTTGTCTCAACGTCTCTAACACCAATCTCAGATGGACTTCATGGTCTCACTCATTCTTAGAGTGTACCATAATATCATTGATGAAGACCAACGTAAATCTATCGAACTGATCGTAAAAGAGTCTGTTCATAAGATCAACAAAGGACGTAGGGGCGTTGGTTAGTTCAAACGGCATCACCAATTGCTTGTATGTACGGTACCTCATTCAAAGCATCAATGGAATACTATTTTTCTCTACTCTCAATTGATGGAAGCCTACTGCCAAGTCTAGTTGTAAGAACAACCAATCTCCACTCAACTAATCAAACAAGTCATCTATCTTGGGCAAAGGATAATGATTCTTCATCGTTTGCTTATTCAACTTTCTTTAATCAATACACGTATGTAAAGATCCATCCTATTTCTTCACGAATACCATGAACGCTCCGGACGACGAACTACTCGACCTAATGATACTTTTACCCTCGAGTACCACTAATTGCTTCTTCAATTCTTTCATCTCCTTGGGTGGCATTTTAATAGTGGTTTGATAATAGGTTGTGGCCCTAGCATTAAATTTAGTTGGTATTTGATTGACTTTCTTGGTTATAATCTTGTTATAGGTTCGAAAACATATGCAAATTCTTGGACTGCACATATTCTACCAATTCCTTCATTTGGATCTTCCATAGCATATACAATCAAGTGCAACTTCCCCTTCACAATGTCCAAAGTTATCAAAATTCTTTCGCCTCCCTTTGAATTCCATACGCAGTAATCCTATCCACACAATGAATCCTTGCATCATAACGCACTAACTAGTCCATATCCAAAATCACCTCATACTGTATGAAGTCAAACACACATAGGTTGCAAACAATAAATGTCCATACAATTCAAAATCTAGGTCAGTGCACTGTAATTCGATAGTGGCATACCCATTGATCAGATCAATCAGTCACACTCAAGAACGTTAACAAATAGGCAGTGTCTAATTCAAACCTATCAACCCAATTTCTCAAAATGAAAGAGTGAGTAGAACCATTATCAAATAAAGCTCTAACCGATATAATGGAAATCAAAATCGTACCTCCAATCACATCCTTTCGTTTCTCCTTCGCAGCCGATCTAGACGAAGGTCCTTCCAAAGCACAAATCTTTGCCCGCTTAGCTTTCGAGTAATCCCTCTCCTTATGACCTTGCCAATTACAAATAAAGTAGTTAGCATGTCCATGTTCTCCGACTGGATACACTTAGGGAATAGTGCCCCTTGTGGTCGTAGTTCAAATAAGTGACATCAGATATATTCGGCTTCTAAGTCCTTCTTCCATAAGTCCTTCCTCCCTTTTGATTCTTCCCTCCCTTCTGATATAGATTGAATCTTTTCATCTGCCCATCCTTGGGGTCTAACATCATCTTTCTTCTTTTCCTGGAACAAGCGGTCATGACTCCTCACCATATCCATATCAGATGGATCCAACAAATGAGCCATCGCCTTATTATTTAGCCCCTTCCTCAAACGTTTTATGAACTTCTCATTATTTCTCAGTGGATTTTTGATATTCTCCCTTCCATACTTTGAAAATGTATTAAAGCCCTGAATGTGCTCTACCAAATTCATCTCTTCCAACTTCAAGTCAACGAACTACTTACCCAAAGCACTTTTATGAGATTTGAGGATAAATTGAGCCTTAAATCGCTCCTTAAACTACTCCTTTTCTCTATAAATATACTTACCTGTAGAACGAAAATGCGAAATTTTCACATTTCAAAAATAAAAATAAAAAATCATTTACCCACTATAAGTCATGATTCTTGATTCGTTAGCTTTGTATGCTTGAAATCTACATCTCTGTGTGCTCAAAATCTCGTGCATCGTCATTTGGTGGGTAGCTGATTTCGGGCAGTGGAGCTAGTGTTTGTTTTAGTTGGTGTTTTAGGCATTGTTAGGCTAACTAATGTATGGATTCGGGTTAGTCGAAGGTTTGTGCATCGTCGGCTGTGTTTTGATGTTGGGCGGTTCGTGTATGGGGATCGTGACGGTAGCAGCGATGAGGCCAATAGAAGCACGTTGTGTTTTGATAGGGGATGGGAGGTGTGGGTTTTAGGGTTTAGGGTAGTCAATTTTGTGTAGAGTGATGCGTTGGCGAAGACGGACTGGAGAATCATCGAATATTTCTTCGTATCACTACAATTGTGCACGGCCATAATCGGGTTGCTAGGTTTCACTATGCACCTTTGATAAGAACGAAGAAGAAAATTATTAAGTTGGGTTAAGTAAAGTAATTAGTCTTATTTAATTAATTAACTAAATTAAAATCTTATAAATCAAATAACTTTTGCATACAAGGTCGAATTCGAACGTCATTTTTTGTGTTGGACTCATAGTGACGATGGCTACACAATGGAGTTGGTTTGGTTGGATTTGAAGCTTGCTAGAATTTATGCTAAAATCGAACGATCGTTCCGTTTTAGTCTAAATCAGAAAGCTTCGATGGAAATTGGAATCAATGTGAGTTTAAATCACATTCAATTTTACTATATCATATCTGTGGTGTTATAAGTTATTGATGATTGCTTGGATGTTAGTTAAATTGTTTGATTGATTGTTTGGTTGAATTTCCATTTGGGAAATGGATGACATATTAATTTGATTGTTACGAGCCCATATGATTATATATATTATTCACAACCATTGTTTTGTATGAAAAATTTATAGAGAGACCTTAAGGGGCTGCTCACCAATAATTATTTATTTACATCCTTATGCTATTATATTGATGTTTAATTGAAATACATATTGATATTCCGTTTAAATTATTTAAATGTCGCTGTAGCGATTTTCGCTATACCATCGTTTATCGTCTTTCATCCCCAAAACCTTGTCGTATGTTTTGAACTCGAGCTTGTGTTTTCACTAAAGAGGATTTCAAAATTCGTTAATCATTTTTGATTAATGATGATTTAAAGTAATCAATCATTTTAACTAATGATTTTGAAATTAATTAACCAATTTAATTAATGATGTTTAAAATTGGTTGATCTTTTAATTTAAATGAGATTGGATTTAATTAATCATTTTAACTAATGATTATTTGAGTTTAATTAATTATTTTAACTAATGACATTTGAAATTAATAATCATTTTAATTAGTGATATTTAAAAGTAATTAATCATTTTAATTAATGATGTTTGATTTTAATTAATCATCCTTATTTCTAATATTTGAAAATAATTAATCATTTTTAAAATTTATTAATATATTTTAAAAATCAGATTCGGATTTAATTAAGTCATTTTAATTAATGATTTTGAACTTTAACTAATCATTTTAGTTAATGATTGTTTTAAATTTAATTAATTATTTTAACTAATGATTTTTGACGTTTAGTTTACCATTTTAACTAATAATGGTTTATACGTAATCAATCATATTAACAAATAATGTTTTAATTTATCATTTTAGCTAATGATGTTTGAACTTAATTAATCCGATTAATTAACGATTATTGGAACTTAATTAATTGTTTTAATTAATGGCATTCAAAAACTATTTAATCATTTTAATTGATGATGGTTGAGATTAATCTTTAATTCTAATTAATGATTCTTTGGATTTTTTTAAATAGTGATATTTAAAGTTAATAAATTGATTTAATAAAAGTGATTAAAGTAAATTAATATTTATAATAAAAATGTTTTAAGTTAATTAACTGATTTAGTGTTTTTAAAGTTGTTAAATTGATTTAATAAAGATTTTAAAGTTAATTTACCGACGATATGAAAGTGTTTGGTAATAATTAATTATTTTATTAAAGATAATGGATTTTTTTGTCTAAAATAGATTACAAATGTGATTGATTATCTTTCGGGATAATCAATATTGTTTTAAATTTATGAAGGCATTTAAATTGTTTTTATCTTTCGGGATGATAAATATTGTTTTAAATATGTAAATAATGGTTTATATATATGGGAAAATCCTTCAAAAAAAATTATTTATAAATAAAGCTAGGTATAAATTATTTAGGGTTTATAGTAAACAACGTTTTAACGACATTTATTTTTGTTCCTTGTTTAGTACACTTAATATTGTAAAATATGTCTTTCAGAAGAACTTTTTAAAAGGTATTTCTAAAAGTGTTTTACCCATATTGTAATATGGAAATCAAGCACAAGTTCAAGTTTTAAAAGTAAAGTTCGATTCGATTATGAAAAAGTAATTTTGTAAACGATATTGCTTATATGGAAGGATCTAGTTATACTTTTAATGCTAAACATGAGGCTTAGGCTTGTTTCTATCTTGAAGGTTAAAAATATCGTCAAGGTGATGCCAAGAGGTAACAGTACCTCAACTGGCCTTACTGCATTTTCAATCGAGGGATGGCATTTGTTTGGAATCGACGAGTAGGGTTGAACATATGATATTTAATTTCCATATATGATCATTTTAATTATCTCTAATAGTTGATTTATTAATTATCGAATTCACTTTCTTGATGGTGTATCATCATCTTAAAAATGATTTACTGCTCTTTGAGCTTTGTTATTCTTTGTCGGAAATGACTAAATAAAAGCGTGCGTTTTTAGGGGCCAAGTTATGTGGGGTTTCTCCCCTTAGGGTATTTTCACATCCCATCTAGATTTTGGCATGCCATCACCTTAAAACGGTTAAGATTTAGATGTGAAATATTTAGATTCTCTGTAAGGTTTGGCGGAGTACAGCTTGGAGTTCCCGAGGTTTTCAAGTATATTTCTAGAGGTATACTTCTTCTAAGGGGGATGCACCCTCCTAGTCATTTGTTGGAAATTTTCCTTTCCTTATTTGATTCGAACCTTTTAATATGTGTTTCTTTAATTGCAACGAGAAGAGTCAACCCTACTTCGCGGTGTTTAGTTATTGGTTTTATACATTCTATCAAGTTTGGACTGTTACCTTATTTTGTCCATTCTATCAAGTTTGAATTTTTCTCGGATTATTTAAATGCTTTCAAGTTTGGTTTTTAATACTATTTATGACCTTTCTTATTTGGATTTGTTCCTTGATATTTATCTCTACCATTGCCTGTATGGATGTTATTCTTATGAGGTATAAACCCGTTCCACGTTAGCAGTGTGGTCTCATTGAACTTTACTATGTTTTTCATTATTTGAGTTATCTCATGTTGGTATTTCCAGAATGATCCAGGTGTTATTTAATTATAATGCTCAGATCAAACCGAGTATTTTTCCTAGGTTGTTTTTCGTGTTATAGAGATCTTGGAGAGGAGCTGGAGGATAACCTATCGTAGTGTTTTATTTTCTACTGTATTATATAGTATCCATATCAGCAATTGCAAGGTCAGGATTTTATAACTGTCCAGCTGATAAGGTTTATTTTTAACTTTGATGTACTTTGTATTTTAGAGCAGTAGCTTTTAATGTCCTCATTATATTATATGTTGTCGACTCCGTTGGGAGAGTACATTTTTCTCTGTTCTCTGTACTTTTCTTCTTATTTACCCTAACAATATGTCCTTTTATCGATTAAATGCTCGACATTTGAACACGGTGGTGGTATTCGACGTCAACTTTCGATGGTCAGAAAGACAGATCGTTACGACATGGTATCGGAGCGCAAGGTTAAGCGAGAACCTTGGCTTTGGTAGGGTCTGGCTCATTAGAAATAGGGTAAGCGACACTCTAAAATGAGTTTGAGAGTATTATATATACGAGAGCGTATTTGTTAATGTTATAAAAAACGTATTATGTTAATCAGTCTATTGAGTTTTTATGAATTCTGGTCGAGATGTGGGACGCCACGGTATTGATAGGGGTTTCTAAACGCTTGAACACGGCCAACGGACATGGTATTGGATTTTTGAAAATTTGGAAAATTAAATATTTTCCCTAGGATTATATTTATGTATATAAAGGGATAATTTTCAGAACTTTATATAGTTACAGAGCACATTTGTTTGAATGTGATAATATTTATTTATTATCACCGTTGTTTGTTCAGTTATGCTTAATTAAATTAGAAGCATTGACTGTTATTTGTTAGTTGTTAAATTATGCTCGGTTTATTCCGGAGCATTTATCGCTTTGATTTAAAACGAACCACTTTGTGAATTAATTTTCATAATTTGACTATAAAAGGTGTTTGGAGATGTTAACTTGAAAATTCACCTTTTAATAATGGTGGGTGAAGTATTAAATTTTAATAAAAAGTTGTGAATATAATCTAAATGGTGGGATAAGATATTTAGAGAATAAATATTTGAGATAGTTTTATTATAATAAAGAAGAATTATCATAATATGAAACGATTTTTATATAAAGGAAATTTTATATAAATTTAGTTTGTAAAATGCATTTAAAAAGGATTTTTGAATCTAAATCTAGAAGTTTTTGAAAAAAAATTTGAAGGAATTTTAAGAAATGAAATAGCAGTATTTTCGAAAGTAATTGAAAGTAAAAATATTTTGGGAAAGTAAAATTTTAAATGGAATGCATTTTTTTTGGGATAATTAGAAGGAAATCTTTTCGATTAAGTGACGATCAAATATTCGCTTAGGCGAACGAATGGAATACTTAGTAAATTATTCTCTTTATCATTGTGCGATGGAAATGAGTTGACTAACCCAAAGTGGGTTTTAATAAATAAATCATTTGAAGTTATTATATTTAAAAATATATGTAATTTGCATTCAAAAAAAATGAATTTTTGAAATTAAAACCGAGTATCTAATTTTTAATTTCCCTTAAAAGGAATTGTTTTCCAAAACAAAATGTATTTCTGATAAGGGACTATTTCAATAAATGAAATTTTACCCTTAGATAAGGTAGGGGATAATTAGACACAGGTTTAAATGGGTTAAATTGAATAAGAAAGTTTTGATAAACATTGTTTTATTAAAACCATGAATTTGTTTAAAACATCTTAGTAGTGTATGCTATTTGTTGATTGGATCAACCCATTAATATCTTTCTTTTAACACTCTAAGTCAAAGAGGTCGAGAAGTAAACTCAGTTTTAAAAGACCCAAATTTTGATTAGATCTCCAACTAAATTGTGAAAAGTAAAATAAAATTTCTATGTACTCTTAGGATATAAAAATTATTATACAGGTACATAAAGTGGAAATATTTAATTATTTGATGTTTTATAAAGAAATGACCTCATAAAATATTTTTAAAACTTGGGTGGAATTCATGAAATAATTCATAAACAATTTTAGTATTGAACAAAATACTAAGTGAAAATTTAAGTGATTTAGAAAAATTCGTGTAGATAAGAAACTAATGAAATTAAAGTATAACTTTCCATTTTGTTCCAATGACTTTGGATAGTCTTTTGAGCAATAAGCAAAGGCTAATGAGAAAAATGACACGCTTAGATAATTATCAATATTTTTGGACAATTAAGAAAGTTTTGATCCTAATTATGTTTTATTTATTAGTTATTTGACGTTATGAAACAATGTTAAATGATAAGTTTTCCCTTATGGAATTTGATTGACTATTAGTATTAGTTTATTCCATCACGGAATTTGATTGATTTAATCTGATTTAATTTGATTAACTGATTGTGTGATATTATATACCATAGTTTATAAAGTTAAAATTTATAAATAAAGGTTTTTGATTTGTTGTTATTAAACCTAAATCCCGGTGATTTTGGAAAAAAGGAGATTTTAAAGATTTTGGGAAAGAAATAATATTTATTCACTCTGGTTGATGTTTATGGTGGAACTGGAATACCACTGGATGCTTCATATTGTTTTGATTCTTAAGTTTCACCATACTTTATTAAGAGGATTTCCCTCTTGTCGTTGTGATTTTGATCTTTGATTTAATTCTCGTCCGAGACATTTGAGAATTAAGTTTTTTTTTAAATCCGTCCATTTAGATCTAAATTTATCATTTGAAATTATTGGATGCATAACACCTATTATAGAATATTTTCTGTGTTTTGTCGCATATGGTTGAGATATGGTTGTTGGTTGCATATAGAGTTACATCATATTGTTTTTATCAGCCTGATTTTCTTTAGATTTCATAAGTATAGGTAGCAATCTCTTGCTATTTCCATTCTTATGCACCTGCATTTTCATAGAGTCAATAAATAACCTACCAAAATATGTAACAAACACAAAAAAGTATGTAATAGAGTTAGAAATTTAAATTTGTCGACGATTTTATGCCCCGATTATGGGTAGCCACTTGGCTTTTATTTTCTTTGGTTAGTTTAGAGCCGGTAGAGGCAATTTATAGTTGTTCCAATCGAGCAGCACAAAGGAGACGCTGTCGAATTATTTTGAATTTTTTTGATATTTGATTAATAAGTTTAATGACTCATTTTAATTAATTGCTTTAAATATAAGGACTTGGAAACATTTTCTTCCTTAGGAATTTTGAGGCAAAATTCTTTTGGAGGGGGGAGAGAATGTAACAACCTAAAATTTTGTTCATTCGATTTTAAATGTTTTATTAATTTTCAATATTTAAATAGTTGGATTTTAAAATTTAATAACTTATAATTCAAATATTGGGAATGTTTAAATATTTGAATTGAATGTTAATTAAATGGATTTAATGATTTTATTTAACTCCTTTTAATTAATAAATAATATGGGTGAATTAAATTTGGAAAATTTATTTACAAAATAGGTCGGATAAATATCGATAATTGGATTGAAAATATAAAATGTTATTTAAATTCGTAAAATTAACATTTTGGGGCACTGTTTCGGATTTCAACGAAACCAGTTTCATTGAATCCGTAATAATGAAATATAATATGTCTTCGAATTTCATGGTGATCATACATATCGTTTGGTCATGCAAGTCCGAAACGTGTAGAAATTAGTTTTGAAAATTTATAGTATAATTGGGTTTGAAAAGCTATCTTCTGTATATGATCGAATTAAGTCTTTAGACTAGTTTCATTGTGTTCGGAATAGGAGTATAACGTATGGAACGTCAGACGACACTTCTCGTTTCAAGTTCAATATTTTTGGATATGTATTGTCGAATATTATACAGTAAAATAAATATGTACTCTATTTTATATGTCCATACCCTATCAACTCAACCAATACTTCAACACGTTCCCCATACCTTCACACTTCTATGCCATACTCCACTTCTCTATATATATACACTTACCTGTAGAACGAAAATGGGAATTTTTCCCATTTCAAAAGTATAAAACAAATTCACTTCTCCACTGTATATCATTGATTCATTAGTTTCGTATGCTCGAGAGCTACATCTCCATATGCTCAAAATCTCACACGTTATTGTTACGGGGTTGCCGATTCAGGGCAGTGGAGCTAGGATTTGTTTTATTTGGAGTTTTAGGCACCGTTAGGTGAATTGATGTGTGGATTCGGGTTTGTCGAAGGATTGTGCATCGTTGCCACATTTTGGTGTTGGGTGGTTCATGTATGGGGGTCGCAATAGTAGCAGCGACGAGGGCAAGAGGAGCAGATTGCGCTTTGGTAGAGGATGGAAGGCGTGGGTTTTAGAGTTCGGGCGAGTCGAGCTCGGGTGGAGCGACACGTTGGCAAAGACTGATTGGAGAAGCGTTGAGTATTTCTCCGTATCACTACAATTGTGTACGACCATGATTGGGTTGTTGCGTTTCACTGTGCACGGTTGATAAGGAGGACGGAGAAGATTGTTAATTTGGGTTAAGTAAAGTAATCAGTGTTATTTGTTTATTAAATCAAATCAAAATCTTATAAATCGAATAACTTTTGCATACGAGGTCGGATTCAAACGTCGTTTTGTACGCTGGACTCGTAGCGATGATGGCTACGCAATGGAGTTAGTTAGGTAGGATTCGGAGCTTGTTTGAATTTATTATAAAATCGAACGACAATACGGTTTTAGTCCAAATCGGAACGCTTCAGTGGAAATTGGTATCATATCTATGATGCTATAAATTATTAATGATTGCTTAGATGTGAGTTAAATTGTTTGATTGATTGTTTGGTTGAATTTTCAATTGAAAAATGCATGACATGTTAATTTGATTGTTATGAACTCGTATGATTATATATATTATCCGTAACCATTGTTTTTCGAATTTTTTTTGTAGAGGGACCTAAGAGGTTTCTCACCAATAATTATATATTTAAATCCTTATGATGTTATATTGATGTTTAATTGAAATAAATCTTGATATTCTATTTAAATTGTTTAAATGTTGTCATAGCGATTTTCGCTATACCGTCGGCTATCGACTTTCATTCCCAAAACCCCATCATATGTTTTTGAATCGAACTTATGATTTCATTAAATAGAATTTCCAAAGCCATTAATCATTTTTTATTAATGATAATTTAAAGTAATTAATCATTTTAGCTAATGATTTTGAAATTAATTAACCAATTTAATTAATGATGTTTAAAATTGGTTTATCTTTTGATTTAAATGAGATTGGATTTAATTAATCATTTTAACTAATGATTATTTTTAATTAATTATTTTAATTAATGATATTTGAAATTAATAATAGTTTTGATCAATGATATTTAAAAGTAATCAATCATTTTAATTAATGATATTTTATTTCAATAAATCATCTTTATTTCTAATATTTGAATGTAACTAATCATTTTAATTAACGATTTTTGAAATTTATTAATTTATTTGATGAATGAGATTTGAATTTAATTACGTCACTTTAATTATTGATTTTGAACTTTAATTAATCATTTAATTAATGATTGTTTTAAATTTAATTAATTGTTTTAACTAATGATTCTTGAAGTTTAGTTAATCATTTTAATTAATAATGGTTTATAGTTAATCAATCATGTTAACAAATTATGTTTTAATTTATAATTTTAGCTAATGATGTTTGAACTTAATTAATCTGATTAATTAACAACTATTGGAAGTTAATTAATTGTTTTGATTATTAGCATTCAAAAATCATTCAGTCGTTTTAATTGATGATGGTTGAGATTAATCTTTCATTCTAATTAATGATTCTTTGGATTTAATAAACCTTTTTGATTAATGATATTTAAAGTTAACAAATTGATTTAACAAAAAGTGATTAAAGTAAATTAAATAATTTAATAAAAGTGTTTTAAGTTAATATACTTATTTAGTGTTTTTAAAGTTAATAAACTTATTTAATAAAGATTTTAAAGTTAATTTATCAATGATATAAAAGTGTTTGGTAATAATTAACTATTTTATTAGAGATAATGGATTTTTTATTTAAAAGAGATTACAAATAGGACTGGTTTTCTTTAGGGATAATTAATATTTTTTTAAATTTAAAAGTATTTATATTGTTTTGTTATATTTTGGGATAATAAATATTGTTTTAAAAATAATGGTTTATATATGAGAAAATCCTTTTAAAAGGAATTATTTATAATAAAGCTAAGTATAAGTTGTTTGGGGTTTATAATAAAAAGTGTTTT
Organism: Allium cepa; assembly: GCA_030765085.1. Taxonomy (NCBI): domain Eukaryota; kingdom Viridiplantae; phylum Streptophyta; class Magnoliopsida; order Asparagales; family Amaryllidaceae; genus Allium; species Allium cepa. The sequence continues at coordinate 568,337,670 of CM060937.1, read as the reverse complement.
AATGACATTTGTTTTTTACCCATGTTTAATAAACTTAGTATTATAAAACTTGTATTTTGAAAGAACCCTTTAAAAGGTATTTCTAAAAGTGTTTTACCAATATTGTAATATGGAAATCAAGCATAAGTCCAGTTTTTAGAAAAGTTCGATTCGGTTGTGGAAAAGTAATTCCGTAAACGATATCGCTTATATAGGAAGGATCCAATCATAGTTTTAACGCTAATCATTAAGGCTTGGACTTGTTTCTATCTTAAAGATTAAAAATATCGTCAAGGAATGCCTAGAGGTAACACTACCTCAACTTGACTGGCTTTAGTTTCGATCAAAGGATATCACTTTTTTGGAATCGACGAGTAGTGTTGGATATATAATATTTAATTTCCATATACGATCATTTTAATTATCTCCAATAGATGATTTATTAATTATCGAATTCAGCTTTCTTCATGGTGTATCGTTACCTTAAAAATGATTTGCTGCTCTGAGCTTTGTTATCCTTTATTGGAAATGAGTATCGTCATCTTAAAAACGATTTGCTGCTCTGAGCTTTGTTATCCTTTGTTGGAAATAACTAAATCAAAGCGTGTGTTTTTTGGGGCCAAGTTATGTGGGGTTGCTTCCATTAGGGTATTTTCACATCCCATCTTGATTTTAGTGTACGGTCACCTTAAAACGGTTAAGATTTGGACGTGAAATATTTGGATTCTCGGTAAGGTTTGGCGGGGTTCGGCTTGGAGTTTGTTGGATTTTCAAGCATATTTCTAGAGGTGTACTTCTTTTAAGGGGAAGTACCCTATTAGTTGTTTGTAGGAATTTTCTTTTCCTTATTTGATTCAAACCTTTGAATCTGTTTTTCTTTAATTTCAATGGGAAGAGTCAATCCCTCTTCGCAGCGTTTGATTATTGGTTTTTATCCATTCTATCCAGTTTGGACTGTTACCTTATTTTTTCCATTCTATCAACTTTGGATTTTGCTTGGATTATTTTCATTCTTTCAACTTTAGTTTTTAATACTATTTATGCCCATTCTTATTTCGATTTTTTCTTGATGTTTATCTATACTCTTGCCTTTATGGATGTTGTTCTTATGAGGTGTAAACCCATTTCGCGTTAGCGGCGTGGTCTCATAGAACTTTAAAATGTCTTCCATTATTTGAGTTATCTCACGCTGGCATTTCCAAACTGATTCGAGTGTTATTTTACTATAATGCTCGGGTCAGATTGGTTATTTTTTCTAGTTGTCTTTCATGTTACGGAGATCTTAGAGAGGAGATGTAGGATTATCTATCGTATTGTTTTATTTTTCATTGTATTACATAATATCCATATCAACAATTATAAGGTCGGGATTTTATAACTGTTCAACTGATTAGGTTTTTTTTACTCCGATGTACTCTGCAGTTTAGAGTGGCAGCTTTTATTGTCCTCGTTATATTATGTGTTGTCGATTTCACTATGAGATTCTGTTTTTCTTTGTTCTATGTTCTTTTCTTTTTATTTACCCTAATAATCTGCACTTTTTTCGATTGGATGCTCGACAATTGAACACAATGGTGGTATTCGATGTTTACTTTCGATGGTCAAAAAGGCGAGTCGTTACATCATATATGTAAATAACATCATACAAATACAATCAAAAAGTATACCGTGCAATTATCATTCAGTTATAAACCATGTCATATATGAATTCAAGTTAAGTATACTTTATATTTATAATCAGTCGTGAACCACGTCAAGCAATCATTTCTCATCCATTCGATCATTACCCAATCTCTTATTTTAGGCTTTCATCGTTAAGTTATCATTAACTTATTTTATGATTACCTCCCTAGGCCTATCTATCACTAAATCATCTTTTCTCGAACAATATCATCTGATTAAATGGCTATTCATTCCACCAATGGGAGCCACCCTGACTGTCCTAAGAGGTTGAATGTAAGCATCTTGAATACATTCTGGCGAGCATCCTTACTAAGCGTCAATAACCCCTCTGAGTCCCTGAACTGTTATCATTTACATTTTGATTTATTCATTTTAGTTGTAACACCACGCTGATGGTTTGGCTTCCTACCTTAACTCCTCTTTAGAGTTTATAAATCTTTTAAGATTAAACGTTATCGTGACACCTTCCATATACCGTAGGACTTTAGACTAATAATCAAGGCACCCTACAAATTTATTCAATTTGGTTATGGTTCATTTCCAATGTAAATATTGCAATTCAATCATACAAACTACACTACGATTGATATATTCACCACGTAAACTATATTTGTTTCAATTTTACTGTCAAAATGATAGCCTAGGGCCTTTCACTTTATCCAATTCATGTAAATCATCAATTAGAATCATCAAATTAGTTTTTAATTCATATTTCAATTCCTAAATAAATCTATAAAGAAAATTTAACGCATATATAACAACATAACCTTTTATAGGTAATCTCACTCACCTAATTCGTTGCTTCGATAAATTTTCTTACAGAACTTCCAAATTCCTTCTTTTAATTTGACTTGATTTAGCACATGTCTCCTTCTATTTGATCTGCTAAGGTTTGGGTTTGATTTCCTTCTCTTTTCTATTTGTTTTGCAATTTTATTTGGAGGTTTTGTTTTAGAATTGAAGAAGGAGAAAAAGAACAAGTTATGAATTTAAGTTGAGCGTTGGTTGTAGAATGAGGAATGAAGAATGAGGTGAATTAGGGTCATAAATTTCTTTTATACATGCAAAAATCTAGAAACTCTCCCTCGGCCCACTTGGGCCAACATATTTTGCCTCAAAACGCATGATACAATAAAAAATCCTTATCTCCTTTATTTGATGTCCATTTCTGATATTTTTATATTAATTTGGGTTAGAAAAAATCCACTTGATGCAATAGACAATCCAGATTTATCAAAATCAATCATTTATAAAAATTTAGTTTTTTCAGTTTTATGTAGAATTACTAAAACACCTTTTTAATTATATATTTGCGTTTATTAAAAATCTGGGGTGTTACAGTTATTATCGGAAAATTCGACCTCTTCCATTCACATGGTGTCATTAGCTTTTTTAAAGAAGCCAGACAAAGATGAGGTGGGCTATTTTTGTAATTTCTTCCACATTGGACGATGCCTCTCCCCAAAACATAGAGCGGCCCCAAACTGTTCTTGTCTACTTCTATTGTACCGGCTGACCTTTTGTTAAAGTGATTGACACAAGAGCAGAGCGGCTCATTCAACTTTGTCTTATGTTGCATAACTCGCTTGCCATCATAATTATGGCTCACGAGGCGAAGAAGCGAGTCTTGAAATCCGCACATAACTGGGGCCATGAGTGAACACTGCTCGCTTGAAGATGTAAAAACCAACGTGAGGCTGGCTTGGTCAAAGTGGATGGAAATAGAATGCACTTTAGATTACCGATGAGTCGACCGGCTCGGGTGATGGAATTGAAAGCCAAGATTGGTCAGATGGGATAGTACTTCCAACGTGTTTTTCGACGGAAGGTAGGACATGCCTCCAGTGAATGTATGTGTTGAAAATATCTTTGGTGAAGGGTTCTCCGTTCTTATCAGCAAACAAACCATCATCGTTAGTGTTCCAGGTCTTGATCCTCTTCTGTCTTAGAGATGCCATTTCTTCTCAAAGGCCTCCTCTACATAATGCAAGCAACATTGACCTCTTGTTGTGGAAGGACTCCTTCTATGTCTCATGGGTGAAGGAGTCAATGGCGATTATATGACGATGGGGAACAGTAATTGCGAACATAGGTAAGTGACATGTTCATATTGATAAAGGGCGACCTAGAATGCTGGTCCCGCCTTTCATGGGATCTAGGCCTACAGACATCCCTTTAGGACCTAGAGTGGACTGAGAGCTCTCTATGCTCATGGTATTTTCCTTTTTCATCATCGCTTAGATGGTCGAAGCATAGTCATGCCCCTATATTTGTTGCCTAAGGCGGTTAAATGTAGAGTGTCTTTCTATGAAGAGGGGGCGACAGGCTAGCTGAACTCCTTGGTGTAATGCTGGTTCAAGTATAGGAACATCATGAGAAAAGTATTACTTGTGCACGATATGCTGATCTCTTTTATGGGTGGGAGTGACCCCAACAGGGGTTTCCAGTACAACCCTCTTATGGGCATCATGCATCATGTTAAATGCGTTGGGGACAATGGGCTGGATGGGAGTTCCATCCATCGTTGTTGGGACCATCAGACTGTAGTTAACAGTGTCTTGATCGTCCACTCTGGCCTTAAGTTCATTCAAATCGCGGGCAATCAGCCCAATGCTAGTCAGGCCATTGATCAAGCCAAACCACACGTCATTTCTCAAGCCCGAAATGTGACTTATGGCATGGACTTTAACATCGTTTGTGTCATGATCCTTTGAGTTATTGGCTTCATTGTCACCATATTATGCAGTGTGTTTTTTGAGTATAATTGTTTGAAGAGAAGAAAAATGATGAATGTTAAGAGCATTTAGGGGAAGCCCTCCTTTCACCATCAAAATATTGACTAAAAATTTAATCAACTAAGGAACTGCGATTGTGAGTTCATATTAGTAAATGTTACTTACTAATACCATATTTAAAATGGAAAAAAGAGAGAAAAATGAATAATAAGTAAAGAAAGACACAAGGTTTAGAGTGGTTTGATCAAAAATGATCTATGTCCACTATGGTGGTAATTTCTACTGCTTTAGTGTTTTGATTACAATTGTTTATTTACAAGAGATAATAATATATGCAATAAATGAAAGTTTCATCTTTGTACAAGTGCATTCAATATTGTATTTATAATATCCCAAATCTGGTTCGGACACTTCAAATATGTATATCAACTTCTATGAATCCTTACGGTAGTTAATGGCACTGAATGGTTCAAATGTAGGGAAACTAGGATGTCAGCTAGGCCGAATGGTCTAGATGATGGCCAGTTGGTGAATCATAGCAAATCATGTCGTTGTCAAAAAAGATGACATGAGAATAAGGAGTTGTTGAACAGTGATGCAGCCACCATGTGGACAGTCAAGGATGAGAAGTGGTTACTGCATAGTGTCGCTTTGTTAAATAAACATTGTTGCATATGCCAAGGATTTTGGTGGAACAGTGCTGAGTCGTTTCTTTTTAAAGGGGTGGCTATGCACGTTTGACAGTAGACTGCCGAGCTAAGACAAAACAAGAAGCAGGAGGCGTGCATGCCCTCGGATGGGTTGCGGGGCGGAGTAGACTTTGGGGCTCAAAAAGGAGAGTGGGAGAGCGTTCTTCATTATGCGGACATATACTTTTGGATGAGCATCTGTCCTACTAAGGGCACCGGCTAGTTTGGCCGTTGTTCAAAGCCGTTAGTCGCTGAATTTCATGGTCTTTTACAGGCTGCATAGGTGTTTGCAAGGATGATGGAGCGGGCAAAGTGATGCCGAGGCAATACGAGGTAAGGCGAGCGCATTGAGAGTCCGGCGAGCTGATATGTCAATCTCTTTGCGAGAATATCAAGCAACACCATGGATCGGTACCGATCAATAGATTTGCATATGTCACCTTCATTTTTTTCATTAATTCATTGCGACTTTATGGTTTAGCTTTCTTTCATGCCTCAAAGCCAAATTCCTATAGTTTTCATTGAGAACTTCAAAACTTGTGGATCGACACTGATCGATGTACTTAGTTAAAAATTATTTGTTTTCCTTTGCAATGCTTCGTACTCGATCTTCAATGAATTTATTAGTCATCACATTGAAGCTTAATATCATTAAATTATCATTTGCGAAAACTTGTGGATTCGGTTCGAACCTACCTAATTCTGGTACATGCAACTCCATATCCAAATCCACTCTTGAAAAGATTCCATAAATAAATATGCAAGTTGCAACTTGCCATAATGCATGATCACAATAGTAAAAAATAAGGAAATATCCAAATGGCAGTTCTTAGTAAAGTCTCTCATCCATGCATCCTCACTTTTTCTAGTATCTTACTGCCACGACACAAAACTATGCACCAGGTAACCCAACCCTTGGGCTCACTCTCCGGTGATCATATCATGCCACTTGATCCTCAGAGATCAAAAATCACATTAGAAATCCAACTTTCTATGTCGAGAAATCATTAATTAAATAATAACGATGTCGTTTCAACCGCCTGTATGATGACGGGACGGTAAAGATTGGTCAGGAAAATCCTATGGCGAAATCCAAATTGGAGAATAACTTTGAGAGAAGGAAAGAGTAGGAAAAACAAAGATCCACTCGGAATTATGATGATACTGTTGCGAAGTCCCATAGGTAAGGAGATAATCTATGGCAGTGTTGTAGATTTGGGCAAACATGCTGACTTCCTTTTGTCCTTTTATTTTACTTATTTTTTATTTTTTACTATGCGTAGTTTTAGGCTTTGCTGGTTACGGTAGCTATATTATTTGTGTGTACATATGATTGGTGTGATTTGATGGCAGTTGAATTGTTAGTATAAAATCTATGAACATGGACTAAATCTGTTAGTTCTAAATTTTAGATGGGTAATTAGGAGTCGATTTAGGAAATGGAACAATATCATCCTAATTCGTAGGATTTGTTACATTTTTTTATTTCCCTATCTTGTGGATAATATGACTAAATACTGAAATAAGCCCCAAATGTTGGGACCATTTCTATGAAGATCAAATCAAATTACATATGACTTCTCCTACTTTGTGTGTAATTTAATATTTCCTTTTAAGCTGTTGAACTATTTACTTATATGGGCATGATATATATAGTAGAGTTTTATGTATGTTTGAAGTAAACACTACAGTTAGCCCTGAATTCTTAGGAAATTGGTATAACCGAGAAAAGAAAAGATGATTATATTCTCACGTATTTATGTTATGACGCTTCAATCTGCAGAACCAAATTGGAAAAAAGTGTATGAATTACAGCAGGTATTCATCATTTATTAAGAAGATAATGCATGTACCTTTTGTTCCAATTCTTCATTCTATATCAAAAATTCTTTCCTTTCTTATATACCTAAGTTAATTTAAATAAATCGAAATGGCTGGATCTGAGATTGAGGTCATGTCAAAAATAGGATGCTCATCAACATGACTTTATATTAGATCTAATTAGAGACAAACTAACAAAAGGAAGTTAACTCTGTCAGAGATCAAACATATGGTATTGTAGACTATCATCTTATTCATTTGACCGCATAGTCGATCATCTTATCATTTGAATTTGCAAAAATAAAAATACTCTTTGGTTTTAAAGTAAAATATGCTCTGGTTTATGACATGTGTACTGCTAAAAGCATCCAAAAATTTTTTTTGGCTACCATACGCAATGGTCACCGTAGAAATTTTATTTATATGCTTCTAATGCCATGCACTATTTTGTTCTATCAAATATGCATCCAAATATTGTTCGGTTGTTTATCACCATACCATGTTGAACGACCATTGAAAATCAAAGTGCACGGCTGTTTATCTTCGTGCAATAATGAACGGTAGTTGAAAATCAAAGATGCACGGTCGTTTATGAATGAATGAAATAAATCAAGTTTGGTGTTGGATAATATATATAAAATACTTGATATCTATTAAAAATTTCTTGGTAGGCAAAAGCATAATTTTGTGTGTCAATAGCAACACACCTATGGCGTTCACACATACCCCATTAATTTGTATACTTACCATCAATTTATAATATATTTTTGGGTCCAAATTTCTATTATTAGATTAAATTTGGCAGCAAGATAAAATGCAGTAATTAGGAAGTTATGTTTCTGTGCTTGTAGAGCAACAAACATTCATTGTAATTTGCATCAAAAGGTTGAGGACATGTTATTAGAATGTGGAGAGGCATGGTTGTTTGGGGCTTGGTAAATAAAATAAAAGTAGTTCGACATGACTTCAATTTTGTGTGTAAATTTGAAGTTAACTCATTTTGGGACCAAATAAAATCTATGGTTTTGATGTTTCATACTTCAGCATTTTGTCCATTAAGCTGCAGACTTGCTTCATATAAAACTGAAATTAACAAATTACTTTAGATGTTACTGCTTGATTTAGGCCAATAAAAATGTTCCAAATTTGCAGTCAAGGACAAATATAGCGACTCTGTTAGGGATCGAACCCAGAGTCTCTGGTTTCGTAGACCAGCGCCTTATCCATTGGGCCACAGAGTCAAATGTCCCATTTTTTGAATTTGTATAAAATAGAATACAAAATATACTTTTATATGCTTTTACACTAAAGGAGAAATATCCATTTTCTATCATGACACCAACATATACCCGATTCACTGGTATAATTGATACTGCTTATTTTCAATTTTTAAGATGTATTTCTCTAGGTTTTTTGATGCAGAATCGTATTATAAATTTGATTTTGTGATAAAATAAGATACTTAAAGCAGACACTTTATACTCATTGAACAACAAAGTCATATATCATAGGGTGCATTCATTGTTAAGCGAATGGGAACACATAAGGAGCATTTTGAATGGGGAATAAATGCAGAAAGTTCGATGAAAGGGATTGTGTTTTGTGCTATGAAATGGGCAACAAAAGGAGCATCAAAATGGCATCTAATGGGGTAAGTTAAGGAAGGTGAGGAGAAATGAATTGTTTAAGCTTGTCGCGTGGGGTTCGTCTGTTAGGATTGTTTTGCATGTTGCAAAGTGAAACGACGGTTAGAATTGAAATAATCCAACATCGCTAAATAAATTGAAGAAGTGTTTAAATATGAGTTGATAGACACGTAACATTGGAGATTCCTTTTGTTGCAATAAATTGTGCGCCAACCCAGGCATACGCTACATGCTGAAGATGGAAAGCTTGGTTCGACTGTCGTTACGTAACAAATGGTTTCAGAGCCGAATGTTACGAACAGGGCTATGCAGACAAACAATGCTCTCAAAGTACTCCAAAGGGGATGCGAGTCAAGGAGGAAATTGTTAGGATTATCCCGCATGTTGCAAAGAGAACGGTTTGAAATTTAAATAGTCCAACATCGCTAAATAACTTGAAAAGGTGCCGTATAAATATGTATTGATAGTCATATAATATTGAGAAATTCCTTTTGTTATAATAAAGCGCGTGCTAATCCATAGGCATACCCCACGTGCTGAAGATGGGGAGCTTGGTCCGACCACCGTTATACAACAGCGTCAAGTATGAACAAATCAATTTTCTCACGTTCCAGCAACGTAGCAAATGGAGCTTTACCCCTTTTGGAGTGTCTAACGCCGTAAAAAGTTGACCTACCAATTAAAGTCTACCGACATCCTTATTGTTCAAATTTGTACAAAATATAATTCATAATATACTTTTATATGCTTTTACATAGAAATGTATATGTTCTATATTATAACACCAACATATACCCGATTTACCAATATAGTGTTAAATTTTGGTGATACAAAATCACAAATAGAGGGAAATAAATATGCAAAAGAAGGAAAGAAAAGATTTTGTTTCCTCTAATTAATCGGCATATTTGAATATGTTTATTTCTCTCTCTAATTGGCTAATCAGATTAATTTTTGTCATCTGATGTTAACTTGGGCATTAAGTAATTGATCATATAAATAAGGACTAGAAGAGAGGTAAAAGTGTGGTGGAAAATCTATTTGCTAATTTTATCTTCTTTATCTTTGTTCTTTTTCTCCCACAATTTTAGTCATATAGATATTTGCTCTCTTCCTCAATTTGGTTATTGATTCAATGATATTCTGTTTAATTTAGCTTTGTTCTATTAATTGTAAACAAAATTTTGTTGAATCAATAAAGTGGGTGGTTGGGTGAAATATTTTGTGTTATTGCGTTTTGATTTCAATTCTGTCTTGTTTTCAATTCAAGTTTTCTCTTCGTGATTTGGGTGACAAAGATCCGTTGATAAAAGCTTTCGCAAAGCACTACTATTTTCATAACAGTTTGGTCGGAGCACAGATTATCGCAAAGCTTAGAGTAATTTTGGTTTGAAAAATTATTGATGTCGGATATGATTTCGTTTTCAAAGATCGCATTCTTGGATGAGAAAAATTGCGGTATTTGGAAGCCTAAGATGGACGATGTTCTGTATCTCGATGATTTTTATGAAGTCCTTTGATGTAGATGAAAAGAAGTCCTTTGATGTAGATGAGGGAAAATGGAAGAAGATGGATAAGAAGGCGATTGCTTTGATTCGCCGGTATCTTGATGATTCAGTTTTCCATTATGTCGCTAGATGTGAATCCGCGAAGGCTTTTCTGGTTCGAAAGTTGGCATATCTGAGATTAGATAAAGAGAAGTCTGTTATAGAGCATTTGAATGAATTTCAAAATGTAATAAATCAATTGGAAAATATGAAGGTTAATTTTGATGATGAGTTACAGACTCTTTTATTATTGAGTTCGCTTTCAAAAAGTTGGAAAACTTTGGTTGTCTCATTGAGTAATTCCAATGCTAATGGAACTATCTCTCTGGAAACTGTTCGAAGCAGTCTTTTGAATGAGGAGCTTAGAAGTAACGGATCAAGTATGAAATTAATTCAAAGTGAGGCTATTGTGGTAAGGGACTCGTAGAAAAATACAATTTGGAAGAAGGGCGCTAATGGTAAAGGTGTTATCACTTGTCATCATTGTAATAAGAAAGGTCACATACGCAGCTAATATTATGCTTATAAAAGAGATCAGAAAAAGGCTGCGCATGGTGATACTAGTAGTGATGCACATACAGGTTTTGCTGAAGATACTGATAGTGATGCTTCTTGTGATGTCCTCTTTATTGAAAATAGGCCTTGGAAGATGGATTCGGAAGCCAGTTTCCACATTTGTAGAGATGTGAATTGTTTTTCTTCTTATGAGAAGAGTGTCAGCATAATTAGGACAACCAATGGAAAAGAGCTACCGATTTGTGGTATTTGATCTATCCGATTTCGTATGCATGATGGTGTGGTTAGAGAAGTCTCTGTAGTGAGACATGTACCCACTTGTTCACATAATTTTATTTCTCTCGGTCAGTTGGATCACCATGGTTGCACTTATGAGACTCAAGGTGGAGTTTTGAGAGTGAAGAAAGGTGGCCATGTAAGGATGAGAGGAGTATTGGAAGAAAGAAATCTTTATAGCTTGGTTGGTTCTGTAGTCGATAATGGAAAGCGAGTGATGGTTGAAGGACCTAGTCCACAACGAGGTGAAGAGGTTAATGTGATCACTACTTATGATTTTAACATTGAGGATCATATTTTAGATAGAGGTCTTCATGTTGACGATGCTCGAGGGATCGATGGTGATCAAGTAATGAGCTCAGTTCGAGTGATAGACGGATGTCGAATTGTAAAATCCATAAAGACAAGACAGAGATCTTTGTGGTATTACAAATGTTTTTGAGACCGGATTTGTGTGGTGCACCTCATGTGGGAGATGCATCACTTGTAGACGGTGGTTGAGGTTTGTAATTTAGTGTGGTTGAGATATAGGGATTTATGATAGATCTAGATATGACATGCTTGATATGTTGGAGATATGCGATTTTGCATCAAGGTGGAGTTTTAAATTTTGGTGTACCAAATCACAAATAGAGGGAAATAAATATGCAAAAGAAAGAAAGAGATGATTTTGTTTCCTTAAATTAATAGGCATATTTGAGTATGTCTATTTCTCTCTCTAATTAGCTAATTAAATTATTTTTTGTCATCTAATGTTAACTTGGGCATTAAGTAATTGATTATATAAATAGAGACTAGAAGAGAGGGTGAAAGTGTGGTGGAAAATCTATTTGCTAATTTTCTCTTCTTTATCTTTGTTCTTTTTCTCCAACAATTTTAGTATATAGATATTTGCTCACTTTATCAATTTGGATCATGATATAGTGATATTTTGTTTACTTTAGCTTTGTTCTAGTAATTGTAAACAAAATTTTGGTGAATCAATAAAGTGGATGGTTGGGTGGAATATTTTATGTTATTGCATTTTGATTTTAATTATATCTTGTTTTCAATCCAAGTTATCTCTTTGTTATTTGGATGACAAAGATTCGTTGATAAAAGCTTACGCAAAATGCTACTATTTTCATAACACATAGTTGATATAGGTTATTGTTTGATATGTAATATGTATGTTGTTGGAGTTTTTTTGTCCATAATTCCGTTATAAATTTTATTTTGTTGTAAGATAATATACTTAAAGTAGGAACTTACGATGCAACATTTAATCCAACAAGTTTTTCCCGTACTTTACATCAAAATATTGAAGCTAATCTATCTAAATGCCATTGGATGGTTATAGCTATATTGAGCCAAGTGTATATAATAAAGTGCTGTTCAACATCATTTTTAATTTGTTTGAATATAGAAAAAAATTAAAGAAATAACCTTGCCAAGGATCAAACTCATAATCTTTGATTTTGTAGACCAACACCTATCCTTGAACCACGATGTCACTTATCTTAATGCTTAAATCATAAAGTCACATTCATAATATAATATTATATACTACAGTTTAACTGATAGAAAGAGAGAGGATGTTTTGGATTACGACATTGACATGACCCCGTTGTTTAATTATTGTTTTGTTTCCCATGTGTTATAAATATTTTTCTCGGTTTTTTTGTTAAAATTTATATTATAGACTGGACTGGCATATAGATTAAATATTTGAAGCTGGAAACAGTGATTAAGGATGTCAATGTATATTTGAAATCCATTCACATTCGTATTTGAAAAATCAGTAAATATCGAAAATCTAAAAGAATGAGTACACATGTGGATTTGTCCACTTTTTTTTACTTATGCTTGTAGATTTTTGTTTATGAGCGGACGGATAAAAATTTGATATCCATTTGATATCTGCGACTGTGACTACGAAGATATGTTATGCTAAAATGGTTAATATGAATATGAATATGAATATGACACTATATGTATCTATATCTTACCGGTCTTTACAAGACCTAGTTATGATGCTCTAATTAGGCCAACAATTATCTTCATGATATAAATCAAAATATTAAGATGATCCTTTTGAATGTCATTGCCGACCCCACATGTTTGAAAATAATGGCTTAGTTGTTGTTGTATCCTTTTGAATGTCATTGTTAGGTTATAATTATTTTGGGCTAGATGGGTAAAACAAATTGCTAATCAACATGATTTTGAATTTGGTAGTATAGTTATTTACAAGGCGCAATGCCAAAAGGTACAATTTTTTTAGACTTGACGTACGTTGTGTGCCTTTTTAAATAAATACACAAGCACTATTTTTTTATATACTCATTATACATCACAGTAGTTCGACATGATTGATGAAGTTTATGTTTCTTTTACCAAATGATATTCAACAAATATTTTTTATCATTTCGCAAAATTATCAAGTATAGTGCTATATGAATAGAGTGCAAAAATCAGTTTAGAAGTTCAACTTGAGTTTTAATTTATTTCAGTTATTTATGCGGATTGTAACCTTGACGAACTACACATGCTTTTTTGATCAGTACACTTATTTTGTATAATTATTATACACCACCATTAGTTCAACATGACTAGTATAATTTATATTATTTAATTGAAAGATATGTAATAAAGAAACATTTCATTAAAATCTTCTTATTTGAAAATTCTATTTTTTAAATAAATTATATTACATTGAAAAACCTCTAAAGTAAAATTTAAAAAAAAACATAAAGAATCTTTGGAGAAAATTTGTTTTCAACGTCAACACCTTCAAAAAATAAGATTAATTTTTATGAAGTGTCAAAAGTTTGCAAAAAATATCAATATTTTTTTTACTGCACCTTCCCTCAAATCTCTCAAACTAGTTTCTTAATATATTTTTAAACAATTAAATATGGATAAAGTTGAGATATTATAGTTTAACAAAAAAGATTCGGTTTTTATGTTTTTTTATGCTCAAATATTTCAAAAAATATTATTTCCAAGAAAATTGAATTTTTAGAAACGATTCATCTTTTAGAAAATAATAATTAAATATCAAATAATTTTTCTTTGAACTCAAATGTCGTAGAAAGGTTCAAGCCGTTTTAAAAAATATATTTAAGTTTTCCATTTTTTTAAAATTTCTAAGTAAGTTTGACATGTCTTGAAAGACATTGAAGAAATTTTAAGAAATTTTAAAGAGATTAAAAATCCAATCAAAATACAAAGAAAATTTAAAAGGTCAAAGTAACTCAAAGTGTTGGCAATTATCTAAAACATGTTATTCAGTAACAATAAATTTTCTAATCTTAAACTTTGAAATTAATAAAGTAAAAAAGAATTATCATTATATATAACACTACAAATATCTGCTTAACATGTACTAATTCTTCAAAAATTCTCGTGATTAGGATAAATTAAAATAGTGAAAAAACAAAATTAATATGACTGTTAAATTATCGTTGCCATTGGTTTTGATAATTTTTTACTGCTATGTTTATTGTTAACTGTGGTAAATTTACTGAAACCATACCGATAGCATTGGTACACCGATATAGCAAAATATTGGTTACCAATTGTTTGATATTGGTGTGGTAATGTGAATTTACCATTACCATAACAGCCCTAACTGGAATTTTGGATTCAAATAAGCATGTTATATATAAATATGTTCTCAACTATAGGTTTAAATGAGTTTGTATCAAAATGTAAATCGAGAAATGGGAGTGAGCCAATCTAAAATGAGATTTAATTTACAATATTTTAAAATTACTCATAACTATGTGACAAACAATTGTTTCTGCTAATAGTTCTAGCATGTACTTATTTTAGGATGAGGAAGAGTTTAGTAATAAAAACAATCCTTTTCTTTGAACGGACTTGAACGTTGCTAATAGGTTAGCGAGAAGCATGGACCTAGCTTATATGATTTGTTAAGAGAAATAGGTAAATGCCACTCTGGTTGATCTTCCTAATTCGCCTGCTTCTGGAATCTGTAGCTTGTCCGTGAATCATTTTTGCTTCCTATGATATTTAATATAGGTTGTAGCATGTCTGCGGATCATTTTTGGCGCCTCTGATATTTAGTATATGTTTAAGGGTGGCATAGGCGATGCTTATCTTTTTCTTCTCTTTTTACCATTTATCACTGATGTACATGATTGTGACTTTTCACACTGATCTGAAGCCTGACAATATTTTTCTGATGTCTTCTGATTATGTAAAGGCTCCATGTAACATTTCCCGCGACTTCAGAATTCTTGGGTTTTTGTCATGTCATATTGATACAGAGGAAACTAGGATATTATATGCACTTCAGATGTTTGCCTAATGAGGTGCTATGACGTTGATTGATTTCAGCAGCATTGCATTTGAGAATCATGATCATGGGTCGATTATATCAACAAGGCAGTACGGAGGACCAGAGATAATGTCCTGTATGCTTGGATTCTTAAAATAAACAATGAATTCTGCCTGAGATGTAGGTTGTCAATTTGAATAAAAGGTACACATTTTCTGCATTTAAATTGGGAGAAAACTAATATATGCATATATTGACCTTTTTGATAGCGTAGGAAATCTTCGAAATCATAATTCACAGTTTATTCCAAATGTAGGTCGACGATGCCCAATTTTCTATTCCTTAGTTTTATTTCGATGACACTGTTTGGTTTGATTGGTATGCGTTGACGTTGACCTACTAGTTGTTGGTTATTTTTTGCTCACACCCCATGATAGAAACTTGTTAGAATGCTTAAAGACCAATCTTCTTGTTGTATACCATACATTCTAATATATTCTTGTTCTCTCCTAGCTGTGAGAACGTGCCTTAATATTATCTTCCATTTTCATTTCATCTCCTTAATGCGTGATGTCCTCTGCATGATGATTGAATTTGAGAGTATACCCGATTGTTATTATTGAACTAATGACTTTATGTTTGGACTATAGAGTTAAATGTGGATGATATTGGAATTTTGACCATTATCAAATTTTATAAATTTTATAAGTCCTAACTAATATAGTTTAGACGAAGAAAATTGGTGTGAATAATAGACACAATCGGATAACGCTTTACAAAGTAAAATTGGGTTTTACCGAATCAAGTAAGTAATAAATTTGATCAAAATATCGCACTACCTGCTAGGTAATGCATGAACGTTAATATTCGAACAGTTCGATGTTAATCGCTGATCAAATTTACATCTAAAGAGCCGCACAACTGAATTGTTGAATATTTCTTGACCACATGGTTAATTAATTTATAATTGTTATAAATTATTTAAATTAATTAATATTTATGAAATATTAGTTATAAAATTTTATTTTAATCTGACGAGCAAATATTATTGTATATATTTATAATAGTTGTAAATATATTAATCGATATACGCGTTTAAATTGGGTTTTAATGCAAAATATTTTGTTCGGACTTTAAATGGGTTTGAAGTTCATATACGAGGCTGGTTGGTTCAGCTATAATGAAGCATAGGTGCGGCCATGTAATGGTTAAAAATGCTAGGGTTGAATGGATAAGAGGCAAGAAAGAGCAAAAGTGTGAATCTTGATACTAACCTCTCTTTGCATTTCTTCCTCTGTAAAAGCATCTTTACCAACTTTCTTTTCCTACTTTTTAAGCCTCCTATCCCTCTTAGATCTTCCTGAATTCTTCATCCATCCTCTTTCATCGTAAAAGCACAAATCAAATAAAATTAAATACTATTTGATAGCCCGTGGTCTGCAATTTGGAAGATAGCATCTTTAGAATTGGAATTTGATCCGCGAGTTTGTTTCAACGCTTCAAGGTGTGGTACTTTGGCATAGATTAAAGGTAATTATCTGATTTATGATTATATTTTAATATTTAGACAATTTATATATCATATTTTGTTTTATTAGTTATGTGACGATTCTAATATATCGGTATATCGTCACATTCAAGATGATTGTTCGTTTATATGTGTGTATTTTTTCCTTGACATATATACGTTATGATGCTTAAGACTTAAGATTTAAAAACAATTGATTTTTTATTATTTAAATGAATTTAATATACATTATTTAAATAACATAAGCTTTATAATTTAAGTGCTAAACTTTATACTCTACAAAATATGTTTTAAAATTACATAAAAAAATATTTTTGTAATTATATAAATATTGATTAAATATTATTTAATTCAAATCACTTAAATAAATATTAAATAAATTATTGTATCATATAAAATAGAATTTAAATTTTTTAAAATTATTTTTACACCTGATAAACTCTCGAATGCAAAATATATATATGTATAATATAAATATTAATATAAATGTTGAAGAAAATTTAATTTTAATTTTTATTTTAAATTACAAAATATATTTGGACAATATATTAGTTAACATGTCTCCAGTGTAAATCCTAGCATTAATACACGAGCGTGTTATACCTTACATGGTTTGCTATGTTATACATGCATACACATATATATGTATATGATACATATGTGTGTGTGTGTCTATGTATACATAATTATTTCATAAATTTTGAATAAAATAGCGATTCTATTTAGAAGAAATATAAAAATGTTCTAAATGAATTAGATTTCATAAGCCAATAATGATCCAAAATGGTAAAAAAATTGAAATTCATCAATTTCTTCCACTACAGGCTGCTCCAGTTCCAACAAAACCAAACACCACTTTAGATTTTTGAAAACTTAAAATGTTTTAGAGCACTTAATTAAATGAAAACAAGAGAGAAATATTTTTCAAATGAATGTATGATTTTCATATGTTGAAAGAAAGGTATTTATAAAGTTAGAAAGTTTTTGCTAATGTGTGTGTATATGTATCAATGTTTTGAAAAATCTGCCTCCATATTCGCCTCAAGGAGCGTCTCAAGCAAGGGGAGATAAAACGCTTCAAGTCTTTCTCAAAAAACGCATTTTATCTTTGAGGCTTACGCTTTAGCAACTTAAAGTGCACAAAATGTACAAAACATATGCCCGCACGCCTCAAACCACTAAGGCATGCGACTATAGAATTTATTTTACTTCTAGTTGAAGATATTTGCATTAGTAGAAGTTATAAAACTTCAATTATCTAATAGCAATATTTTTTTAATAAAATGATAGTGTTTTTATTACTTTTCAAATTCAATATCAACATGATTAAGTAGCATCGTTTTTTAAAACAATGATAGAAAGCTACATAATGAATTTTCTCAAATGCTAAAAAAATTTAAATTGTCATCGCCGAACATTCAAATAAATTACGCATCTCGATTTAAATTGGTAGAATGAAAAATGAATAAAATAATAATTTGCATGATTTTTTTTACTATGATAGAGATCTATTCCACTATAATCGACCAAATATCGTTTTCAAAAATACAATTTTTTTTAAGACAAATAAAGGAAGAAAAAATAAAATACATACCATTGCGGAGCTGAAAACTGAACACGAATTCTTCTAACATACTAATAAGGATTGAATCCAGTGCTCAAAGTTTACTTATAGTTTTAATTATTTATGCTTTATGAATGAATAATAAAAAATGATTAGGACTGAACACTTTAAGCTAGGTGTGTTATTTATTTATAGTTTTATACAAATAATTGTTAAACTCTATTTATTAATCAAAATTAATTATAATAAAACAATAATAACTTACGCCTCCATGTTTACTTGAAAAATATACGCCTCAACCTTTTGAGGCTTACACCTCACGAGCAAAAGAACGCCTCTTGTACGCTTTCATGTTTTAAAACTTATATGTATATGTATGTTTATGTATATTACCTGAACAACAACAAGAAGTTAGATTTGTTAAAGGTCAAAATTATTCTACGAGGCACTTACACAATGTTGCAGTTTGGGTTCAGGAAATTTTGATGATTCAACTTATAGGTGTGAGATGTTTTTGTTGCTAACAGGTTATGCTTAGAGATTGAATTTATTTGGACACATTATACATGAATATCATTAATGTAACAAATTCGACTTATAGATGTGAAATATTTTGAACCTTTCATAGAAAATTTGAATTCTCTTGGAAAAGGAACGAAGTTCTATGAGAAGAGATGAACTCCTTTCTGAAAAATTAGAACTCTTTTGAACAATTGAACTTTCCATTGTATTGTGTTTTTTTTTAATTCGTGCAAATTTTTGTCGAATTTATCTATGATGTGTGAATCTGCAACCATAGAGTGGAAGGCTACTGAAACACACATCAAACGTGTAGTACTGCGTAAGTGTGGACAAATATAGTACAAGAACACAAATGATAATAAAGTAGTTTGTCTTCATAAATGACCGGGTAATATTGAGTCGTGCTGTTTGGTTTCTGTAATTTGAGCTACGCCTGATCCGAGTTATTTGGAAGTTCACTTTTTTTTTTAAAGCTCGTTATGTAATTTTAGCTTAATCAAGTTGTCAATTCCAAAGGTAAGTTTTTTACTGGAAAAAGAACAATGATACGACATAAGCTGGAATTAAAATTTACATTTTTGCAACTGAACATGCGAATGGTGATACCAGCATCTTACTACATTTGAAAAGGGCGAATTGGTACTACTGCAACTGCTGAAAAGGTAAAATTATCATATTAGCCCCAAATCGCAAAATTTCAGTGAATAATTCTGTACAAAATATCAAGTCGTCACCTGATAAATTGCTAAGCTCAGCAACGTGAGCTTGTGACCAAGTGAAGGAACGTTGGGTCATGTTGTTGGATTTGGGTACGTATAGGAGTCTATCTCCTCTGAATTGATGCTTATATATAGACACCGATGATAATTTACAGTTGTACTTCACCCTGAATAGCATGCCCTAACACTAAAAAGGCTTACTTTTGATGATGCCTATGTTTATATTGCTGCTGAACTAGCAAAACTAGCCACATTCGTGAACAATGTATTAGTTATCAGAATCATGCATCAGTTTCCTGTTTTAACTGGTTTTTTTAATATGCGAGTGCTGCTTTTTTTCTGTTGGGTTGCGTTTGTATGAGAAATTTGCATTGCGGGTTATTGTGCATGTGTAAAAGAAGAAATTTATGAAGAGTTTGTGGGAAAAGATGGTTAGTTGAAGAACTTTTTTGAAGGTAGAATTTACATCTTACCACTATTAATGTTAAAAATAATTTTGGCGTATTATCCTTATATTTAGTTGATTATTTATATTTCATCGATTTGTCGAACACCCATCACTATCATGAATTTTGAAACATTAAAGTTTTTTTAATTCCATTTAAAACTTTTTCGCATTTGGTCGTTTTGATATTTCTATTATCTTAGATTCTACAATGAAATTTCTAATTAATCTACGTTCTACGATAAAATTTCTTTTGTATTAGATCCAGGGATACTTAGCTATGTTGGAGAGAGTTTTGAACTAGTACCTGTGCCTATGGTTACAAGGTATGCGCCTTAAGGAGGTTATAAAACATAGTTTACAATTGTTCTTCCTTTGACTCAACACACGACTTTATAAATTCTATGATTACATAGTTGATTGATGTGAAAATGTGAGGCATGGATTCAAAGAAGTTTTTTTATATTCATTTTATATTTTATTATTATTTATGACATATGACTGATGAAGAAAAGAGAACACAAACTCAAACTTGTCAGAAAGAAGAGCTAAGCTTGAATGTTTAGGTAATTTAGTTTTGTGAAAATTGGAAATATGCAAGAGCAGTTGAACAAATGAATGTACAATTTTTGAATTTTGAACGAAAGGCTTGTATACAGTTTGAAAGTTTTACAGAACGATAAATTTGAATCTTTTAAGGTCAAATTTATTTCCCAACCAGATGATATGCTACATTGCAGTTTGGGTTCTGCAAACTTTGATGTGTCAGCGTATAGGTATGAGATTATTTGCTTGCATATAGGTGTGAGATGATTTGTTTGCGTGCTGATTATGCTTAAGGATTTCATATGCCTATGTATTGTTTAACACGAATCAACATCCCACTGGCTTGGCCAATGATCAAACAGTTAAAACTTACAGAGAATCACAAACACGCACGGTGACCAAATTACCCTTGCGAACACAGAGAAAGAGCAAAACAGTATCGGACCCAGGTTTCGATCTTGGGACCTGTGGGTTATGGGCCCACCACGCTTCCACTGCACCACTCTGATTGACAATGAGATGTAAGAATTGCATTCTTTAGAATAATATGTAAACTGCTTCTAAATTCTATCCCAAAGCAGATCATCTTGTACTATACAGTGTAGAAGATATTTCTTCCACAAATTCACTAAATTGTAGTATATATATATATATTAATTGTATGCCTCCTCATCTCATTACCTGCAGCCAAATCAGTCTGAGTTTGATATGTCAATATATCTCCTACATATGTCGACATAAAGTACTTTCAGACTTAAAAACAAACTCGGGTTTTCAAAGTAAAGTTGTTTTAAAAGTGTTCAGAAAATGCTTATAAATATTTTAAGTTCTTAATGACTTATGTGTGTCATTATAGTGATTGTTTACACTGATTTAAGATACACAGATAAACAGTATAAGATGGTCAAGTAAATATTTTTAGTATCTCTTTTCTCATTTGTATCTCCAAAATCAACCTAGTATTACCAGTGGCACTACGAATTCTTATTAAGATATGTTAGGAATATAACTATTTTTAAGCATTGTTACCCTCAAAATCACTATAAGCTTTTTAGTGTGTTTTTTTGATGCCTTTTTTTTGTTATTGTATCCCGTGTCACCAAGTGTACATTTATTGTTGTATTTCTAATGTCGATCCTATTAATATGCCTGCATAAGCAATGCCTGCCTGGTTATACTGGAGAAAGGATTTTATTGTGATATATTGTTTACCTACGTTAACAAGTGAATGAGATTATCCGCTGAATTATTTTTATGATATATTAAATCCCGTTTAGTTGATTCCTTATGTTTCACTTTTTACAAGTCCACCCTTTTGCAGAACATGCATCGTTTCAGATTTGCATGCTTCATTTTGTAGTAAATGTATCACTTTTGTCAATTTACGGCACAGTTTACTTCGCTTTGTTGGTTTATTATTTTTGCATGCACAGTGTTATTCTTTAATCACATAGACATCGACTGTAAATGCTTAGAAGCTACACATGGAGCGTTATGTGGAATTACACTAGTAAGCCAAATTTTCTTACCCACAAAAATGGGCCTATGTTAGGACTCATGTACAACCACTAGATCCATGAGACAAATGAAATAATGAATCAGAATTGTGAATGCCGATTTAGTACTTTGATGCAGTTGATTTATTATAATACCTATGTGTTATATTATACAAGTTTTATTTCTTTGGCCTTTGTTAACGGGTTCCTTGCTTATTCTCTCATTGATGTATTTTCCACAAACTCGTCTGTTTTGTTATCTACCTCTGTTTATTCATAAGAATGGATAATGATAGCCGGTTAAAAGTTCAATTTGGCGTTGTTATTGTAATCTGTCACTGGGTTGCAGCTTAAAATACAACGTTTCTGAATAACACAAAGCTAAGAAAACTGGAAAAGTATCATCAAAATAACAAATGATTAAGTCTTCACACGTTGATAAAGCTATATGAATCTTATGTCAATAGGCTTTATTTTAAGTATTCATGAAGATGGATGAACTTCTTGCCACCCATGATTCATTGATTTATAAATTGATTTGTTAGGTTGTTGTTAGTTGATTTATTTATGTAATAGCTTTATTTTAAATAGCTTTGGATTGAAAATTCGTAATTGCTCATTTTAACCAACTTTTTCAAACCTCAAATAACTTTTTTTTAAAGATTAAAAGGGTAACATAATTTAATTTTAATATGTTATTAGATGGTAGATAATATGACAAAAAAAGAAGACGATAGGAAACGGATGAGAAATAGAAACCGGTGCTTATAATAGAAGGGTAAAACAACATCAAGTTGCAATATCTACTATTAGAATTTTGACGACATTATATGAAGAATTGAAGAGGTCAGAAGTAGCTTGATAACGGTGAAAAACGCTTCACAAATCGAAGCTACGAGAAGGAAGATATGACGAAGAAGATGGAGTATTGCTAGAGCAACATGTGACCGACGTCTGTCAAGATGTCTCAAAGTGACAGACGTCTGAGCTCATGATTTTGTAACCCGAGATTGTGATAGACGTCTGTCATCTTGTAACAAATGTCTGAGAGCAGGGAAACTTATTTTTCAAATCTTCTTACGGACACATGTCATCTTAGGACATACGTCTGAGCCGACGTGTGCTGCATATCTTGTCTGTGCCTATTGGAATGATTTGCGAAGGCTTCAAAGGGCATTTTGGGAATTTGCTAGGTTTTCTACTCTCCTATATAAGCTATTTTTAGGATTTAAAGAAAATAGACTAAGGGTATTATGCACCATTAGTTAGGGTTTAACAAAACCTAATGTTCTTCAATTTTTTCCTCTACAAATCTATCCTGTAACAACCCGTAAATTTAACTAGTTTTAATAACGTTATTAATTGAAATATTGTGGAATAGTTTAAACAATAAAATTTTGAAATATAAATTTGACATTTGGAATGCGTTTAGTTAAACATAGCAACTGGTAAATTTTCGTCCGAAAATATAAAGTTTATTTTCGTGCGTAAATTAATTTCTATCTAATCAGTTAAAAATCGATGAAAATGAAACGTTTTCAGAACCTGAATATTTTTACATAGAAAAATTCTAAATCATCTTCTAAGCAAGACGTTATTTTTCTTTTTTCCAAATTCGGACATCTTTAGCTCCGTCGATCTTATTTTTATACGTTTTTACTGCATTTTCCGCTAGTAGAAAATTCGAATTTTTATAATTCAATCATACCGCTGATATCTGTATATCGTTTTGACCATCCCGTCGTGCTAATCTCTACGGTATATTTATTTCTATATTTTGAGGCCCGGTACGCGACGTAGACGATAAAAATGTGTGTCGAACCAATATCGAAATTTGACCTTTTGAATTCTTTGTCCATTCAACTTGACCTGGTACAACTTAACAGTCATTTTCTATATTGCTACTGAATTGGCATGCGTGACTTTCAATATTCAACCGGTTCCCAATACAGCTGGTTCGTTCTAGCTGTCACTCTATTTTCTTTGGTTTCGTTTTGAATAGAATAAAATATATAGGATGTTGCTGTTTATTTCTTTCCCTTATAAAACTTATCTCCACCTGCTCCTTCTCTTTTCTCTTCATTTTTCTTCTTTCTACAACTTAATAGCTTGTTGCTCGCTTCCCCGCAAATGACCAAGCTCGACCCTTTCCCACTCAAACCCGCCATCATCCCTCACCATGGCCCACTGACTTGAAATTCCAGCAGCAGCATCACCCACGCACGCAATGCGATAGCTCGCCAAAGCCATGGCCACCTCTTCCACCTGAAACCGAGTCGCACCCAGCACTCGCCGGCCACTACCTCGTCTCGTTTCCCCATACACCACGCCACGAATTCTTCCTCCATGACCTCCTAGCCGAGACCTCTTCCCTTCACTCTTCCTCCTCCCATCAAGACAGCTAGCACAATCCCTCTGATTCTGTGCACCCAAAGCCTCGTCACTTCCTTTTCCACCATTACACCCTGTCCGCCTCCATCAAAGTCTTGCATACAACAACTCAGTCATCTTCCCATGCGGCAGCAACGTCTCACCACCTAGCTCTCCACTAGACGTCGTACGACAGCAGCGCCATCATCCTCTTGTAGCCGCATCTTTTCTCCTCCTCTTAAAAAAATATATTGGAAGAACATGTTTTCGTGTGTATGTACACGTTGTTGTTTGAGCCTGCACATCTTCATCTTGCCGACCCTACCTGCTCAGACCCGCCACCGACTCAGCTAGCCTCATCACCAAAGTCTTCCACTTCCCGACCAAACTACTTGCACGTCACCTCTCTCGGCCTTTTTAGCCTTGCTGTTCTTGTATTGGGTAGGTGTATGTTATATATATATTACTGATTAGTATAGTATTCCTATTTGTTTTTTTCGTGATATGTTTTGATAAGTTTTGATAACTAATAAAGTAAAATTTTATTGATTTAAAAAAATTGTAAGTTGTTTATAATATATATAATTATATAGGTCGTATATGTAAGGGTTTATACGATTTTTATAAATTAAGTTGTCTATATATAAAGCTGTTTATAATTTATATACAATGAATATGAATGTGGCAATATATACATTAGTTATGGTACTGTCACCATGGCTAGCTGCGTGCGTAATTCTCTGTAGAGATTTGTATAGAGTTATAGGTTATGTTATTTACAAAAGTATATGGGTTTATTTGGTTTAATTTTCTACTTAGTGTACATTTTTGAAAAGGTTACAGTTTGTATACATGTTTTTATAAAAGTCTATTGTATTGTTACTTATATTTGGTCCGTTTGTTTATATAATTTTTTTTATGTTTATAAGTTTACATGTTTGGTTATGGTTATTATAAATTAAATTT
Source organism: Allium cepa (assembly GCA_030765085.1). Taxonomy (NCBI): domain Eukaryota; kingdom Viridiplantae; phylum Streptophyta; class Magnoliopsida; order Asparagales; family Amaryllidaceae; genus Allium; species Allium cepa. The sequence goes on along the minus strand of CM060937.1, from coordinate 568,312,337 downwards.
TTATAAATTGCGTCTATCACTTTTGATACCGTATAGTTACTAGTGTACTTTTGCTTCTGGACAGTGTGCATATATCATTACTGTATAGCTATATCAAACAGTTATATATTGGTTAATATATATAGGTATATTTATGGTGTGTTCCTAAGTATGTATATTAGTTTGGTATTATATGTTAGTGATATATATACACATATACGTTTATACAAGATTTACCTATTGAAGTTTATATATATATATATATATATATATATATATATATTTACAAAGTTTATAAAAATGAATTTTGTTAGTGATTTGATTATTGTCCTATATTTATATGTTTCAGTTTTAGTGTATATGTGTTTTAGTGCAACCAATGATTTTTGAAAATTTTATATATTTAATATAAAAATGTGTTTGAATTTAAAATATGACTTTATATATATATATATAGTTATATGTGTTCACTTATAACAATTTTCTTCATCGATCTTGTTCTGGTGTGTACTATCGATTTCTGTTATCAGTTTTGATCGTTGTATTCGTGCCGATTTGCTTTGCTTGGATTCGTAACTCAATTTCTATGTTCGTATCAGTGTGCGTATCCGTGTCATCTTCTCGTGCGTCTCTAACATCGAAAGTTGAGAAATCACTCACGATTAATGTTCTTTTATTTATTAAATTTGATTTCAATTGAAATGACAATTGAAATATGCTGCTGTTAGTTATTTACACTGTTATATATATGTTATTACCTGTATCAGTTCACCTGTGACATCTGACACCATTATCTGTTACTTATACGATGATAATTCAGTTTGGTTGATAATTGATTGATTGAGTTTACATTAGACGTTAAATTATTAATATTGAAGTGATAAATAATATGCAATGAAATTTGTTGTAGGATCGTTAATAATTTAAAATTCGAAATATGTCTTGAATTGGATTTGTTAAATTCGTATAATATGACCCCTTTAACGTTAAATTATTTGACACGTAGGATTTGGTTAATTACACCTTGAACCATTGAATGTATGTTGTTTAAATTGATGATGTATGAAATTGTAAATAGATGACAAGTGAAGAACCGTAATGTAATAATCTTTAATCTGCATGAAATAATAATGTAGATTCTAGAAATAATTATATTAATTTGCAAAAACAACAATGTAAATTAATACGATTATTTTGGGATTATTTGAATTGATTATTGGATTGTTATTGATGTTTGTTATTGCTTATTTATTTACTTTGACACCATCCCAGTTATCACACTACAAGTTCTCTTTGCTATGCTTTGAATTTTGAATTGAAATGGAATCGGGTTGAAATGATAAATACCCAAATGAATTTGACTTAGGATAGAGAATTAAATAAACCCGATTGGTCAATAATTTGATTTAAAATAAAATATAGATTTTATTTGAATAAATAATAAGGTTTTGAAATGAAGTTGGAATTTGAAATTTTAATAAAGGAAAATGTTAATATTTAAAAATCTGAAACAAAATATTAACGTAGTAGTTGATGAAAGAACGTTGTTTTAAATTTAAGTTATAATTGAGTTTTGAAATATGTTAATAATTAAGTTCGAAATTATTTAATAATTAAATAAGATAGAATTATTTAATAATTAAATGAAATGGAATTCTTGATAAGTGAAATTGAACTTCTTTAATAAGGAAAACTGAACTTCTTTAATAAGGGAAATTGAACTTCTTAGATATGTGAAATTTAGTTCTTTATTAATTGAGTTTTGAAATTTGTAACTAAGTAAATAAATAAGCGAAATTGGATTTCTTTAACAAGAAATACAATGGGATTTATTGGAATAAATATAAGACTTGTAATTTAAATAACTTGATTGACGAATCTAATTGGATTCAATTTGTAAGCTTTGATGTAATGTGGTTGAATTTGAGTAATTGATTTAATAAATTGAAAATTTAATAGAAATTGTTTTGAATGATAAATTAACTTAACGAATATTGAATGAAATCGATGGATGAGTTTAAATTGATTTGAACATTAATTAAATTTGTTTAAATGATTATGAAATGAAACTTATATACAAATTTAAATGAATATTTGAATTATTTTAAATCAAATTTTGAAATTGAATTATAGATTTTTGATATGGAAATTTGGAGGTTATGAAACGTAAACTTTGGAAATTGTTTAGAAAGACAAATGAAATGATGGTTTGAAAATTCTAATTGAAATCGAATTTGATTTAGTTTTGAAATTTATTAAACGACCAATCGATGTAATAATTACAAAAGTTATTAAAGAGACCGGAATCGGTTATGGACATGCTCTCTGTCTAAACCGAAAACCACTTTAATAGCTATACGCGGAGCGTGATCCAGAATAAAGTGGTTGGAATGATGTACGTGATGACTGAAGAAAGAGAATGATTATGGATAGCCTTGACACTTGTGTCAAATTGGAAGTGACTAAAACAGGAGCCGTGCCGGGCCAAATGAGGTTAGCCACCTCGAGCAGACACACTTCTTCGTAAACTCCTCATTACCTGTTATTGATTGGTGTACCCTCAAAATTTTGGGAGTGTTGTTTTGTGGTGTTGCGATCGTTTGGGCGATGCGTTTTCACCAGTTCGGATCAGGAAAACGGTAGTTTCACTGCCTTGGGTATTGCCTCATGTGCCTTGTCATACTTGTATCCCTATATACGCGACCACTACGAATTTATTTTGTGTTGTACCTATGGAGTACTCCCTGATATCCCACTAGTTTACGGTGGAGTTTATAGTGCTGTATAATCCGTGACACTTATATAAAATGTGTTAAGGGGGATAATGGTAACGCCTTAACACTATTTTGATACTTTATTTTACTGATAGGCATTATCTATCTAGCGTATATTACTACATAGTAGATAGTTTAACGGATCCTTAGGAGATGGATATTCCGACATCCTTTAAGTTATATTGTATTTCAATTGTTATTTCACATGAGTTGGATTTATTGATATAAGAATGTTAATCCTGACTTGAGTGTTTTGTGTTTTGCTTTACGTTCGGGTCAGATTAAGTGTACCAGTATTCGAGACTCGCCTTTGGAGTTGGAGCTGCGCTTGGAGGTCCGACTATCTATCCAGCTTTTAGAGATTCAGTTGATTCTGTGATATATTATGATTCTTGTATTTGACTATTGTATTTGAGACTTCTGTTGTATCTTATTTAACTCTGTTATATATATAGTAGCTTCATGAACTACTATCTTTTGTTTCCGCTGCATTTATTACTCCGTATCTGTGATCTATGATTATTTATTTACTATATATGTTTAGTTTTTCCAACTATAAATTAACAATTCGGTATTTTGAATTATTCAAGTCCGACATGTGCGGATGCGAATAGTCCAAAATAGCGAGTTGTTACATATCCTATTTGAATATTAATCATTATAATCAATATTTTGTACTATTCTCATTGGTAGTAATAAAGCCTCTTTCCACAAAGTGGATGTACGCTAACAAGACGTTAGTGTAACAACTATAAATCGGTGTGTGATTTATTTTATCGTTATTGCTTTGTTTCTTTATTGCTTGTTTGGTGATTGTGATTGTTTTTGGATTGGATTGAAATTTGAATTGAGATATTGATTGGTTGTTTTTTTTACTTCTTACCACAACGATATGTTTTGGGGTTTTGATTTGAGTGATCTTGAGTTAGAATTTCTACAACATTTGGTATCGGAGCTTTGGAGTTAGTAGGGGTTGTAGAAATGCCAGAATCGGATAATACATCGGGTAGTCCATAAATGGTTTGTCTAAGTGGTGTAGCGATGTATGTACATGGATCGTACGCAGATTCAGGATCACAATTGGTTATAAACAAGTAGAATGACAATAATGATTTTGAAAAATGACAATGGAAGATGAAAGCAGTTCTTAAGCGGAATCGAGTGCATCAGGTAGTGTTTGATACATATTTGCTGCCGGCGGACATATCGGATGTTGAGAGAGAGGAAATGGAAGACTGAGCATTCACTGTACTTCAACTTGCTATGGGGGAAAATTTTATCTCCGAAATTAGCTGTGAGACTACTGCTAAGGGAATATGGGACAAATTAGAGGAGTTGTATATAAAGAAGTCACTAACTAATTGTTTGATCTTTTTACGAACGTTCTTCACCTATAAGATGGAGGGTCCTTTGCTAAAGGCGTGCTTGAATCTCTTTGATGATTTGCTAATGAAGAAGGCGGTAGATTTGAATATTGAGGAAGAACAAAAGGCAATGATATTGTTGTGTTCGTCGCCGGACCGTTATATGGTTTTCTCGAATAGTTTGATCTATGGCTGGGATACTTTGACTCTTGATGATGTCAAAACGGGTCTTCTTAGAAAGGAGTTGAGCAATCAAATGAAGGAGTTAGGTGATAGAAGTAGTAGTGCTAGTAGTGGTCACAGTTTGTTTGTGTAAAAGGAGAGATATGGGAAGAAAATGAATTGAGGGCGTTCTAAATCAAGAAAGCCCAAATGAAGAGGAAAGTCGAAGGAAAGAAATGACAAGTGCTTTATTTGTAAAGAACATGATCATTGGAACAATGAGCGTCCGGACATGGAGAAGACAAATAAGGAAGTAGCATCTTCATCCATGGTGGTGGAGAGTGGAGTTGATGAGGGAGACATAGATGTTTTGACGGCCATAGCATCGGATGTTTTGGGTAGCGAATGAGTGCTCGATTCGGGGCATCTTATCATATGACGCCGAATAGGAATTGCGACAAAGAATGAAATTCAATTGTTATGGGTAATGGTATTATTTGAAAGTCGAAGGGCATTGGTTTCATGCAAATTCGGATGTTTAACGGAGAGGTTCATACTCTCACTAATGTACGCTATGTTCTGAGACTTCGAAAGTCTCTTTGTCTTTTTTGGGCAGCTGGATTCTTTAAAATGTAGGATCACTATTGAGGGTGATAGCTTGCAGATTTCGAAGGATGCGCTTGTGGTGACAAAGGTGCTAGGACTCGTGGAGTTTATTTGCTTCAAGGAGTGACCAAACAGAATTTTAGAATTCATTAATCATTTTTTATTAAAGATAATTCAAAGTAATTAATAATTTTAACTAATGATTTTGAAATTTATTAACCAATTTAATTAATGATGTTTAAAATTGGTTTATCTTTTTATTTAAATGAGATTGGATTTAATTAATCTTTTTAACTAATGATTATTTGAATTTAATTAATTATTTTAATTAATGATATTTGAAATTAATGATAATTTCGATTAATGATATTTAAAAGTAATTAATCATTTTAATTAATGATATTTGATTTTAATAAATCATCCTTATTTCCGATATTTGAATGTAATTAATCATTTTAATTAATGATTTTTGAAATTTATTTATCTATTTGATGAATGAGATTTGAATTTAATTAAGTCATAATAATTAAATATTTGAACTTTAATTAATCATTTTAATAAATGATTGCTTTAAATTTAATAAATTGTTTTAACTAATGATTTTTGAAGTTTAGTTAATCATTTAATTATTAATGGTTTATACTTAATCAATCATTTTAACAAATGATGTTTTAATTTATAATTTTAGCTAATGATGTTTGAACTTAATTAATCCGATTAATTAACAATTATTGGAAATTAATTAATTTTTTTAATTAATGGCATTCAAAAATTATTAAATACTTTTAATTGATGATGGTTGAAATTAATCTTTCATTCTAATTAATGATCCTTTGGATTTAATAAACCTTTTTAATTAATGATATTTAAAGTTAATAAATTGATTTAATAAAAAGCGATTAAAGTAAATTAACTAATATAACAGAATTTTTTAAGTTAATTAACTTATTTAGTGTTTTTAAAGTCAATAAACTTATTTAATAAATATTTTAAAGCTAATTTATCGATGATATAAAAGTGTTTGGTAATAATTAACTATTTTATTAGAGATAATGGATTTTTTTATTTAAAAGAGATTACAAATGTGACTGATTATCTTTAGGGATAATTAATATTGTTTTAAATTTAAAGGTATTTATATTGTTTTATTATATTTTGGGATAATAAATATTGTTTTAAAAATAGTGGTTTATATATGAAAAAAATTCCTTTAAAAGGAATTATTTATAATAAAGCTAAGTGTAAATTGTTTGGGGTTTATAGTGAATAATGTTTTAATGACATTTGTTTTTGACCCTTGTGTAATAAACTTAGTATTATAAACTTGTCTTTTGAAAGAACCCTTTAATAGGTATTTCTAAAAGTGTTTTACCAATATTGTAATATGGAAATCAAGTATAAGTTTAGTTTTTTGAAAAGTTCGATTCGGTTATGTAAAAGTAATTCTGTAAACCATATCGCTTATATGGAAAGGATCCAATCATAGTTTTAATGCTAAACGTTGAGGCTTGGACTTGTTTCTAGCTTGAAGGTTAAAAATGTCATCAAGGCAATGCCTAAAGGTAACACTACCTCAAGTTGACTGGCTTCATTTTCAATCGAGGGATAGCACTTGTTTGGAATCAACGAGTAGTGTTGGATATATGATATTTAGTTTCCATATACGATCATTCTAATTATCCCCAATAGTTGATTTATTAATTATCGGATTCGGCTTTCTTCATGGTGTATCGTCACCTTAAAAACGATTTGCTGCCCTAAGCTTTGTTATCCTTTGTTGGAAATGACTAAATCAAAGCGCGTGTTTTTGGAGGCCAAAAATGTGGGGTTGCTTCCATTAGGGTACTTTCACATCCTATCTAGATTTTAGTGCATCGTCACCTTAAAATGGTTAAGATTTGGATGTGAAATATTTGGATTCTCGGGAAGGTTTGGCGGGGTCCGGCTTGGAGTTCGCAGGGATTTCAAATATTTTTCTAGAGGTATACTTCTTTTAAGAAGGATGTACCCTACTAGTCATTTGTAGGGAATCTTCCTTTCCTTATTTGATTCGAACTTTTGAACCTGTTTTTCTTTAATTGCAACGGGAAGAGTCAACCCTCTTCGCAGTGTTTAATTATTGGTCTTTATCTATTCTATCAAGTTTGGACTATTACCTTATTTTTTCCATTCAATCAACATTAGATTTTGCTTGGATTATTTTCATTCTTTCAAGTTTGGTTTTTAATACTATTTATGCCCATTCTTATTTGGTTTTTTTCCTTGATGTTTTTCTATACTCTTGCCTTTATGGATGTTATTCTTATGAGGTATAAAACCATTTCGCGTTAGCAGCGTGGACCCATGGAAATTTAATATGTTTCCCATTATTTGAGTTATCTCACGCCGGTATTTTCAGGGTGATTCGAGTGTTATTTTACTATAATGTTTCGGTCAGACCGATTATTTTTTCTAGGTTGTCTTTCGTGTTATGGAGATCTTAGAGAAGAGCTGTAGGATCACCTACCGTATTGTTTTATTTTCCATTGTTTTATATTATATCCATGTCAACAATTATAAGGTCAGGATTTTATAACTATTCAACTGATAAGGTTTGTTTTTAACTCTAATGTACTCTGTTTTTAGAGTGGCGGTTGTATTGTCCTCATTATATTATGGTTGTCGGTTTCACTGTGAGATTCTATTTTTTTTGTTCTATGTTCTTTTCTTTTTATTTACCTTAATAATCTGCCCTTTTGTCGATTGGATTCTTGACAATTGAACACATTGGTGGTATTCGATGTCAACTTTTGATGGTCAAAATGGCTGGTCGTTACATCATATATGTACATAACATCACACAAAAGCAACCATGTGCATGTACAATAAAAAATATACCGTACACTAATCATTCAGTCATGAACCATGTCATATATGAATTCAAGTTAAGTATACTTTATATTTATAATCAATCGTGAACCATGTCAAGCAATCATTTCTCATCCATTCAATTATTACCCAATCTCTTGTTTTAGTCTTTCATCGTTAAGTTATCATTAACTTATTTTGTGATTACCTCCCTAGGCATATCTATCACTAAATCAACTTTTCTGGAACAATGTCATCTGATGAAATGGCCGCTCATTCCACCAATGGGAGCCACCCTGACTATCCTAAGAGGTTGAATGTAGGCATCTTTAATATATTCTGACAAGCGTCCTTACTAAGCGTGAATAACCCCTCTTAGTCCCTGAACCGCTATCGTTTACATTCTGATTTATTCATTTTAGTTGTAACACCACGCTGATGTTTTGGCTTCCTACCATAACTCCTCTTTAGAGTTTATAAATCTATTAAGATTAAACATTATCGTGACACCCTGCCATATACCGTAGGACTTTAGACTAATAATCAAAGCACCCTATATATTTATTCAATTTGGTTACGATTCATTTCCAATGTAAATATTTCAATTCAATCATATAAACTACACTATGATTAATATATTCATCACGTTAAACTATATTCGTTTTAATTTTATTGTCAAAATGATAGCCTAGGATCTTTCACTATATCCAGTTCATGTAAATCATCAATTAGAATCATCAAATTAGTTTTTAATTCATATTTCAATTACTAAATAAATCTATAAAGAAAATTTAACTCATATATAACAACTTAACCATTTTATAGATAACCTCACTCACTTAATTTGTTGCTTTGATAGTTTTTTTACAGAACTTCCAAATTTCTTCTTTTATTTTAACTTGATTTAGCACCCATCTCCTTCTATTTGATTTGCTAAGGTTTAGATTTGATTCCCTTCTCTTTTCTATTTGTTTTGCAATTTTATTTAGAGGTTTTGTTTTAGAATTGAAGAAAAAGAAAACGAACAAGTTATGGATTGTAGTTGAGTGTGGGTTATAGAATGAGGAGGAATGAAGAATGGGGTGAATGAAGGTCACAAACTTCTTTTATACATGCACAAATCCAAAAATTCTGCCTCGGCCCACTTGGACCAACCTATTTCGCCTCAAAACGCATGATACGATAAAAAATCCTTATCTTCTTTATTTGGTGTCCATTTTTGATATTTTTATATCAGTTTGGGTTAGAAAAATCCACTTGATGCAATGGACAATCCAAATTTATCAAATTCCTACATTTGTAAAAATTCAGTTTTTTCAGTTTTATGTAAAGTTACCAAAATATCTTTTTAATTAATTATTTGCGTTTATTAAAAATATGGGATGTTACAGTTATTATCGGAAAAGCCAACCTCTTCCATTCACACGGTGGCATTAGCTCCTTGAAAGAAGCCAGACAAAGATGAGGTGGTCAATTTTTGTAATTCCTTCCACATTGGACGGTGCCTCTTCCCAGAACATAGAGCTACCCTAAACTATTCTTGTCTACTTCTCTTGCACGGGCTAACCTTTTATTGAAGCGACTGACATAGGAGCAGAGTGACTCATTCAACCTTGTCTTATGTTGTATAACTCGTTTGCCATCATAATTATGGTTCATGAGGCGAAGAAGCGAGTCTTGAAATCCGTACATAACTGGGGCCAAGAGTGAATACTGCCCGCTTAAAGATGTAAAAACCAACGTGAGGCTGGCCTGGTCAAAGTGGATGGAAATAGAAGGCACTTTAGATTACCGATGAGCCGACCGACTCGAGTGATGGAGTTGAAAGCCGTGATTGGTCAGGCGGGTTAGTACTTCCATCGTGTTTTTCGACGGAAGGTAGGACTTGCCTCCAGTGAATGTATGAGTTGAAAATATCTTTAGTGAAGGATTCTCCATTCTCATCATCAAACAAACCCTCGTCGTTAGTGTTCCATGTCTTGATCCTCTTCTGTCTTAGAGATGCCATTTCTTCTCGAAGGCCCCTTCTGCATGATGCAAGCGACATTGACCTCTTACTGTGGAAGAACTCCTATGTCTCGTGGGTGAAGGAGATTGATGGCGCTTATATGACGATGGGGAACAGTAATGACGAACATGGGTAAGTGAAATGTTCATATTGATAAAGGGCGACCTAGAATGCTGATCCCGCCTTTCACGGGATCTAGGCCTACTGACCTCCCTTTAGGGCCGAGAGTGGACTGAGAGCTCTCTACGCTCATGGTTTTTGCCTTTCCGTCACCGCTTAGGCGGTCGAAGCATAGTCACGTCCTAAATATTTGTTGCCTAAGGCGGTTAAATGTAGAGTGTCTTTCTGTGGAGAGGGAGCGACAGGTTGGCTGCTCCTTAGTGTAATTTTGGTTCAAGTATAGGAACATCATAAGCAAAGTATTACTCGTGCACGATATGTTGATCTCTGTTATGGCGAGAATGACCCCAATAGGGGTTTCCAACACAACCCTCTTATGGGAATCATGCATTATGTTAAATACGCTGGGGATAATGGGCTGGATGGGAGTTCCGTCCATCGTTGTTGGGACCACCCGATTGTATTTGACAGCGTCTTGATCGTCCACTCTGGCCCTGAGTTCATTCAAATCGCGGGCAATCTACCCAATGCTAGTCAAGCCATTGGTCAAGCCAAACCACACGTCATTGCTCAAGTCCAAAATGGGACTTATAGCATGGACTTTAACTTCGTTTGTGTAATAATCCTTTGAGTTATTGGCCTCATTGTCACCATTATTATGCTGTTTGTTTTTTGAGTATAGTAGTTTGAAGAGAAGAAAAGTGATGAATGTTGAGAGCATTGAGGGGAAGCGCTCCTTCCAACGTCAAAATATTGACTAAAAATTTAATCAACCAAGGAAAATGAGATTGTGAGTTCATATTAGTAAATGTTACTTACTAATACCGTATTTAAAATGGAAAAAAAAGAGAAAATGAACAATAGGTAAAGAAAGTCACAAGGTTTAGAGTGGCTTGATCAAAAATGATCTATGTCCACTATGGTGGTAATTTCTACTGCTTTAGTGTTTTGATTACAATTGTTTGTTTACAAGAGATAATAATATATGCAATAAAATGAAAGTTTCATCTTTGTACAAGTGCATCCAATTTTGTATTTATAATAGCCAAAATCTGGTTTGGACAGTTCAAATATGTATATCTATTTCTATGAATCCTTACTGTCGTCAATGGCACTGAATGGTTCAAATGCAGGAAAACTAGGATGTCAGCTAGGTCGAATGTACTAGATGATGGCCAGTTGGCAAATCATAGCAAATCATGTCGTTGTCAAATAGGACGACATGAGAATAAGGATTTGTTGAACAGTGATGCCGCCACCATGTGGATACTGAAGGATGAGAAGTGGTTACTGCATAGTGTCGCTTTGTTAGCATATGCCAAGGATTTCGATGGAACAGTGTTGAGTCGTTTCTTTTTAAAGGGGTGGCTATGCACGTTTGACAGAAGCCTGCCGAGCTAAGACAAAACAAAAAGTATGGGGCATGCATGCCTTCGAATAGGTTGCGGGGAGGAGTAGACTTAGGGGCTCAAAAAGGAGAGTGGGAGAGTGTTCTTCATTATGAAGACATGTACTCTTAGATGAGCAGCTGCCCTACTAAGGGCACTGGCTGGTTTGGCCGTTGTTCAAAGATGTTAGTCGCTGAATTTCATGGTCTTTTACAGGCTGCATAGGTATTTGCAAGGACGATGGGGTGGGAAGGTGATGCCGAGGCAATATGGTGTGAGGCAAGCGCATAGAGAGTCCGGTAGCCGATTAGTCTATCTCTTTGCGAGAATATCAAGAAACACCATGGATCGATACCGATCAATGGATTTGCATATTTCTTCTTTATTTCTTTCATCAATTCATTGCGACTTTATGGTTTAGCTTTCTTTCATGCCTCAAAGCCAAATTTCTACAGCTTTTCATTGAGAACTTTAAAACTTGATGGATTGACACTGATCGATGTACTTATTTAAAATTCTTTTGTTTTCCTTTGCAATGGTAAAGGTGTTATAACTTGTCATTATTGTAATAAGAAAGGTCACATACGCAGCAAATATTATACTTATAAAGGAGATCAGAAAAAGGCTGTGTATGGTGATACTAGTAGTGATACACATGCAGATTTTGCTGAAGGTACCGATAGTGATGTTTCTTGTGATGTCCTATGTAGTGAAAATAAGCCTTGAAAGATGGATTCGGGAGCCAGTTTTCACATTTGTAGAGATGTAAATTGTTTTTCTTCTTATGAGAAGAGTGTCGATATGATTAGGACAACCAATGGAGAATAGCTACGGAATTGTGATATTTGATCTATTCGATTTCGTATGCATGATGGTATGGTTAGAGAAGTCTCTAGAGTGAGACATATACCCACTTATTCGTATAATCTTATTTCTCTCGGTCAGTTGGATTGTCGTGGTTGCACTTATGAGACCCAAGGTGGAGTTTTGAGAGTGAAGAAAGGTGGCCGTGTAAGGATGAGAGGAGTATTGGACAAAGGAAACCTTTATAGCTTGGTTGGTTCTGTAGTTGACAATGGAAAGCGAGTGACGGTTGAAGGACCTAATTCACAGCAAGATGGAGAGGTTAATATGATCACTGCTTATGATTCTAGCATTGAGGATCATATTTTAACAGGGATTTTCATGTTTATGATGCTCGAGTGATCGATGGTGATCAGGTAATGGGCTCATATCGAGTGATAGAAGGATGTCGAATTGCAAAATCCACAAAGACAAGACAGAGATCTTTGTGGTAGTACAAACGTTTTCGAGACCGGATTTGTGTGGTGCACCTCATGTGGGAGACGCATCACTTGCAGACGGTGGTTGAAGTTTATAATTTAGTGTGGTTGAGATATGGGGATTTATGATAGATCTAGGTATGACATTCTTGATATGTTGGAGATATGTGATTTTGTATCAACATGGAATGTTAAATTTTGATGATACAAAATCACAAATAGAGGGAAATAAATATGCAAAATAAAGAAAGATAAAATTTTCTTTCCTCAATCAATAGACATATTTGAGTATGTTTATTTCTTTCTCTAATTGGCTAATCAAATTATTTTTTGTCATCTAATGTTGACTTGGGCATTAAGTAACTGATTATATAAATAGAGACTAGAAGATAGTGTAAAAGTGTGGTGGAAAATCTATTTGCTAATTTTCTCTTCTTTATCTTTGTTCTTTTTCTCCAACAATTTTAGCCATATAGATGTTTGTCCCCTTTCTCGGTTTAAATATTGATCTACTGGTATTTTGTTTACTTTAGCTTTTTTCTATTAACTGTAAACAAAATTTTGGTGAATAAATAAAGTGGGTGGTTGAATGGAATATTTTGTGTTATTGCGTTTTGATTTCAATTCAATCTTGTTTTCAATCCAAGTTATTTCTTTGTGATTTGGGTGGCAAAGATCCGTTGATAAAAGCTTTCGCAAAGCGCTACTATTTGCATAACATATAGTTGATATAGGTTATTGTTTGATATGTAATATGTATTTTGCTGGACTTTTTTTGTCCAGAATTCTATTATAAATTTTATTTTGTTGTAAGATAATATACTTAAAGTAGGAACTTATGATGCACCATTTAATCCATCAAGTTTTTCCTGTACTTTCTTTGTGATTTGGCGTGGTAATGAGAATTTACCATTATCATAACATCCCTAATTGGAATTGTGGAATCAAATAAGCATGTTATATATAAATATGTTCTCAACTATAATTTTAAATGAGTTTGTATCACCATGTAAATCGAGAAATGAGAGAGAACCAATCCGAAATGGGACTTAATTTATAATATTTTAAGATTTCTCATAACTATGTGATAGACAGTTGTTTCTACTAATAGTTCTAGCCTGTACTTATTTTAGATGAGGAAGAGTTTAGTAATAAAAACAATCCTTTTCTTTGAGCGGACTTGAATGTTGCTAACAAGTTTGCGAGAAGCATGGGCCTAGCTTATATGATTCGTTAAGAGAAATAGGTAAATGCCACTCTGGTTGATCTTCCTAACTTGAATGACTGCTTCTGGAATCTGTAGCATTTCTATGGATCATTTTCGCTTCCTCTGATATTTAATATAGGTTGCAGCATGTCTGCGAATCATTTTTGGTTCCTCTGATATTTAGTATAACCTTTATTAGAAATGTTTGAGGGTGGCATAGGCGATGCTTGTCGTTTTCTTCTCTTTTTACCATTTATCATTGATGTACATGATTGTGACTTTTCACACTGATCTGAGGCCTGACAGTATTCTTCTGATGTCTTCCGATTATGTAAATGTTCCATGTAACATTTCTTGCAACTTCAAAATTCTTGGGTTTTTGCCATGTCATATTGATACAGAGGAAACTAGGATATTATATGCACTTCAGATGTTTGCCTAATGAGGTGCTATGAAGTTGACTGATTTCAGCAGCATTGCATTTAAGAATCATGATCATGGGTCCATTATATCAATAAGGCAGTACAGAGGACAAGAGATAATGTCCTGTTTGCTTGGATTTTTAAAATAAACAATGAATTCTGCCTGAGATGTGGGATGTCAATTTGAATAAAAGGTACACATTTTCTACATTTAAATTGGGAGAAAACTAATATATGCATATATTGACCTTCTTGACAGCGTAGGGAATTCTTCCAAATCATAATTGGCAGGTCATTCCAAACATAGGTCGACGATGCCCAATTTTCTATTCCTTAATTTTATTCCGACGACACTGTTTGGTTTGATTGGTATGCATTGATGTTGACCCAGTAGTTGTTGGTTATTTTTTGTTCACACCCTATGATAGAAACTTGTTAGAATGCTTAAAGACCAATCTTCCTGTTGTATACCATACATTTTAATATATTCTTGTTGTTCTCTCCTAGCTGTGTGAACGTGCCTTAATATTACCTTCAGTTTTCATTTCATATCCTTAATGCGTCATGCCCTCTGCATGATGATTGAATTTGAGAATATATCCGATTGTTGTTATTGAACTAGTGACTTTATGTATCGACTATAGAGTTAAATGTGGATGATATTGGAATTTTGACCATTATCAAATTTTATAAGTCCTAAGTAACATAGTTTTGACAGAGAAAATTTGTGTAAATAATAGACACAATCGGGTAACGCTTAACAAAGTAAAATTGGATTTTACCAAAATCAAGTTACTAATAAATTTGATGTCACACTACCTGCTAAGTAATGTATGATCGTCAAAATTCGAACAGTTTGATACTAATCGCCGACCAAATTTACATCTAAAGAGCCGTACAACCGAATTGTTGAATACGCCTTGACCACATGGTTTAATTAATTTATAATTGTTATAAATTATTTAAATTAATTAATATTTATGAAATATTAGTTATAAAATTTTATTTTAATTTGATGAACAAATATTATTGTATATATTTATAATAGTTGTAAATATATTAATCGATATACGCGTTTAAATTGAGTTTAAATGCAAAATATTTTGTTCAGACTTTAAATGGATATGAAGTTCATATACGGGGCTAGTTGGTTCAGCTATAATGAAGCATAGGTGCGGCCATATAATGGTTAAAAATGCTAGGGTTGAATGGATAAGAGGAAAGAAAGAGCAAAAGAGCAATGTGAATCTTGATACTAACCTCTCTTTGCATTTCTTCCTTTGTAAAAGCATCTCTACCCACTCTCTTTTTCTACTTTTTAAGCCTCCTATCCCTCTTAGATCTGGCCGAATTCTTCATCCATCCTCTTTCATCGTACAAGCACAAATCAAATAAAATTAAATACTGTTTGATAGCCTATGGTCTGCAATTTCAGAGATGGCATCTTTGGAATTGGAATTTAATTCAGAAGTTTGTTTCAACACTTCAAGATGTGGTACTTTGGCATCGATTAAAGGTAATTATCTGATTTATGATTTTATTTTAATATTTAGAGAATTTATATATCATATATTATTTTATTAGTTATGTGACGATTCTAATATGTCGGTATATCGTCACATTCAAGATGGTTGTTCGTTTATTGTTTGTATTTTTTTTTCCTTGACATATATATGCCATGATGCTTACGACTTAAGATTTAAAAACAATTTTTTTTATTATTTAAATGAATTTAATACACATTATTTAAATAACATAAGCTTTATAATTTAAATACTAACCTTTATATTATACAAAATATGTTTTAGAATTACATAAAAAATATTTTTGTAATATATATAAATAATAATTAAATATTATTTAATTCAAATCACTGAAATAAATATTAAATAAATTATTGTATCATATAAAATAGAATTTAAATTTTATAAAATTATTTTTACACCTGATAAACTATCGAATGCAATATATATATATATATATATATATATATATATTATATAAATATTAATAACGCTGAAAGTTAAAATCTAATTTTAATTTTTCTTTTAAATTATATATTTTGAAATATTCAAATGCTAAAACATCATCTATTTTTTTTAAATATTAAAAACATAATTATAATTTTAAAACATAATTTATATATAATTTTATAATTTTTTCTTCATTTTTCCAACAAAATAAATAATTGAATCTTATAATATGATTTAAATGTTTATTTACATATATATACATATATTTTATATATTCTATGTGTGTGTGTGTGTATATTAATTATTCAAAATAAAGTATAAATTTATATATATATATATATATATATATACACGCAATATTTTAGATACATAAATTAAAGTATATAAACATATATTTGGACAATATATTAGCTAACATGTTTCCAGTGTAAATCCCATCATTAATACACGAGCATGTTATAACTTACACGGTTTGCTATGTTATACATGCATACACATGTATATGTATATGATACATGTGTGTATATATATATAATATAATATTAATATATAATCATTTAATAAATGATAATAAAATAGCGATTTTATTTTTAAAGAAATATAAAAATATTCTGATGAATTAGATTTCATAAGCCAATAAAGATCAAAAATGGTAAAAAAATTGAAATTCATCCTTTTCTTCCACTACAAGCTGCTCTAGTTCCAAGAAAACCAAACACCACTTTAGTTTTCTAAAAACTTAAAATGTTTTTGAGCACTTAATTAAATGAAAACAAGAGAGCAATATTTGTTAAATGAATGCATGATTTTCTTATGTTGAAAGAAAGGTATTTATAAAGTTTGAAAGTTTTTGCTAATGTGTGTGTATATGTATCAATGTTTTGAAAAAACCTGCCTCTATATTTGCCTCAAGGAGCGTCTCAAGGCAAGGAGAGACACAACGCTTCGACTCTTTCTCAAAAAAAGCGTTTTATCTTTGAAGCTTACGCTTTAGCAACTTAAAGTGTACAAAATGTACAAAACATACGCCTTGCATGCCTCAAACCACTAAGGCATGCGACATAAGAATTTATTTTACCTCCAATTGAAGATATTTGCACTAGTAGAAGTTGTAAAACTTCAATTATCAAATAGCAAGCAATTTTTTTAAGAAAATGAAAGTGTTTTATTACTTTTCAAATTCAATATCAACATGATTAAGTAACATCGTTTTTTAAAACAATAGAGAGCTACATACTGAATTTTCTCAAATGCTATTAAATAAAAGTTTTAAACTGTCATCACCGAACCTTCGAATAAATTACCCATCTCGATTTAAATTGATAGAATGAAAAATGAATAAAATAATAATTTGCATGATTTTTTTTACTATGATAGAGATCTATTCCACTATAATTGACCAAATATCGTTTTCAAAAATCCAAATTATTTTTGAAGACAAATAAAGGAAGAAAAAATAAAACATATACCATTGCGGAGCTGAAAACTGAACACGAATTCTTCTAACTTACTAATAAGGATTGAATCCAGTGCTTAAATTTTACTTATTTATAGTTTTAATTATTTATGCTTTATGAATGAACAATAAAAAATGATTAGGACTGAACTCTTTAAGCTAGGTGTCTATTATTTATTTATAGTTTTATAGAATTAATTGTTAACCTCTATTTATTAATCAAAATTAATTATAATAAAACAATAATAACTTAGGTCTCCATGTTTATTTGAAAAATATACGCCTCAACCTTTTGAGGCTTACACCTTATGAGCAAAAGAACGCCTCTTGTACGCTTTAATACGTATATGTGTATGTATGTATATTTATATTATCTGAACAAAAAAAGTTAGATTTGTTAAAGGTCAAAATTATTCTACAAGGCACTTACACAATGTTACAGTTTGGGTTCAGGGAATTTTGATGGTTTGACTTATAGGTGTGAGATGTTTTTGTTGCTAACAGGTTATGCTTAGAGATTGAATTTATTTGGACATACTATACATGAATATCATTAATTTAACAAATTCAACCCATAGATGTGGGATATTTTGAACGTTCTGTAGAAAATTTGAATTATCTTGGAAAAGTAACGAAATTTTATGAGAAGAGTTGAACTCCTTTCTGAAAAATTAGAACTCTTTTGACAAATTGAACTTTCCATTGTATTGTGCTTTTTTAAATTCGTGCAAACTTTTTTCGATTTTATCTATGATGTGTGAATTTGCAACCACTGAAAATGGAAGGTTACTGAAACACACACCAAAGATGTAGTATTGCGTAAGTGTGAACAAATATAGTACAAGAACACAAATGATAATAAAGTAGTTTGTCTTCATAAATGACCGGGGTAATATCGAGCTGTACTATTTGGTTTCTGTAATTTGAGATACATCTGATCCGAGTTATATGGAAGTTCACTTTTTTTAAAGCTCATTATGCAATTTTAGCTTAATCAAGATATCAATTCCAGATGTAAGTATTTTATTGGATAAAGAACAATGATCCGACATAAGCTGGAATTAAAATTTACATTTTTGCAACTGATCATGCGAACGGTGATACTACATCTTACTACATTTGAAAAAGGCAAATTGGTACTACTGCAACAGTTGAAAAGGTAAAATTATCATCTTAGTCCCAAATCGCAAAATTTCAGTGAATAATTCTCTGTACAAATATCAAGTCATCACCTGATCAATTTCAGTGAGTAACTTGAGCTTGTGACATAGTGAAGGAATGCTGTGTCATGTTGTACTTCACCCTGAATAGTATGCCCTAACACTAAAAAGATTTACTTCTGATGATGCCTATGTTGATATTGCTGCTGAACTTGCAGAA
Organism: Allium cepa; assembly: GCA_030765085.1. Taxonomy (NCBI): domain Eukaryota; kingdom Viridiplantae; phylum Streptophyta; class Magnoliopsida; order Asparagales; family Amaryllidaceae; genus Allium; species Allium cepa. Next base: position 568,293,368 of record CM060937.1, on the reverse strand, counting down.
GTGGCCACATTCTTGAACAAGGTATTAGTTATCAAAATCATGCATCAATTTCCTGTTTTAACTGGTTTTTTAATGTGCGAGTCATGCTTTTTTTTGTTGGGTTGCATTTGTATGAGACATTTGCATTGTGGGTTATTGTGCATGCGTAACAGAAGAAATGTAACAGCCCTAGTTTTAGATATTTATTTTATTTTAAATTATTTAATTTTGAAATATATTTATATAAATTGGATTTAACAATATAGTTTAAATATTTTATTTGAAGATACATTTTTATAAAATTTTGTTGTGTCAATAAAATTTAATAATAACTGTGGAAATTTAAGCTATGTTTGAACTGGTAGATTTCGCGTTTAAAGGACGCGTTAATTATGGGGTATAAGCAACTTAACAAAACGTGTGTTTTTAAAATGTTATTTTTGTGAAAATTTTTGATGTTTTAACCTACGTCTGTTTAGCGCAGTGTAAAAATCAAGTTTTAAATATTTTTGGATATAAATTATCAGTCAGTGATTTTTAAAAACAAACGTTACTTCGTGTGAAGAACCAATTGTTTTATAAACGTTGTATACATTTTCCAAACCGACACATAAATATTTATCTTCTTAAATTTTGATAATCAAACCAAAATCAAGGGGTTGAAATAAGTGAAAATTATTTATGAAACGATCAAACTAATTTTGCTATCAGATATTTTTTTTTTCTTCCTTGCACATGAGAATTCGAAGCCTGAAACGTGCACACTTGCTCTTGCCCCTGCCTTCATTTCCATCTGTTACAACTATAATCACGCAAGTTTCAAAATCAAAGAACGTGCGTATTTAATTTGTTCACCCCTGCTCATCAGTTACTTTCATCAAGGCATGTCATTTTCTTGCTTCAAACATTCACTTCAACCCTAAACGTGCACATTCAATTCCTCTCTTCACTCTCTGTAAATCAGCCACTCAAGAAACCCATCACCTAAATCACGCAAGCATTGATGAGGGAGCAATCATGCAAGTCTTGATTTATTAATAACGTGTGTATTAACTTGCTTTCACTTTTTTTTTTTTTTTTTTTTTTTCCTTTCTTTTTCTTCCTTTGATTTTGTTCAAATCATTTCTTTTAAAGCTGGAACGTTCGAATCTACTTGTTCTTCCATCCTTACCTCTTGCCTATTGTCCCCACTGGAAATGTGTTTACAAGCTTTCGAACCACTGATCAAGCAACTCATTAAATGTTGAAAGGGGTAGCTTCCCATAAGATCACGGTAACACATGCTTTTAGCATAAATTTCGCATAACGTATATATCTTAATCTGGCATTTAATCCATCATCATGCAGTGATCAACGCACGTTAGGATTATTAGAAACGTTCAAAAAAAAAATCTTTCACCAATTCATATTCACAAATTTATATCGACAAAACTGACACGTTCATTTGCCTTTAAATCTACACCCACCCCATCAGTTCTTCCACTTTTCGACTATTCTCTGGCTTCATCTCCTCCATCAGGTAATTACCTTATAGTTCTCTTCTATTCTTGTGTTTCTATGTGATTTGCTCGGCCAATTCCACCATACTACATGACCAGATTCTCTTAGTTGCATCTGAAACAGAGTTGGTGACTCTTAATGACTTATAAGAATGGTGATGCATATAAACCAGAAAGCATAATTGAGATGCATTTTTGACTAGATGGATGCGTGCATGAAGATTTTGGGTGGTCTGCATGTTTGGTACAAAAAGTGTATAAGTCTGCTTTTAGAACAGAACTTGTAGACTGAGTATATCAAAGGGGAAAAGTCTTGTTTTACTTATACATCATTCTGTCTTGGATAGCATTAGTTGGTAGGAGAATTCCAGTTGCATTGGTTTTTGAAAGTAGTCTGCATTTGTGTATAAAAGTTGTCTGCATATTTTCCAAAATTGGTAATTGCTGGCATAGTTTAGGGTAGGGTGTGAGTTTATTTTGGTCTGCATTTATGTTAGGAATAGTTGTGTGAGTAGTTTGTTGAAAAGGCTGGGAGGGGAAAAAAGGAAGCCTGGGATGTCTTGAAATATTTGGTGAAGGCTGAGGGTAGGGCAGTGTTGCAAAAGTTGGCTAAACACTGTAAGAAGTGAAGTTGATGGTAGAGGAGGCCTTGGTGAGTTTTCAGCTTGCATTTATGAAGTAAGTCTGCAGATCTGGGGATTGTTTTGTAACAAGCTATATCACTGTGTGTAGCTGTACCACTGGGTATACATGTTAATAAGATGCACTGGAGTTTTGTTGATGACAATAATAGATTAGATAGGTGGCTGTTTGGGTGTGTGCACGTGTACACATTGTATCACTGTGTGCAAGTGTCATGTTTACATTTTGTACAAGTGCAGAGACAAACTGTATAAGAGGATAGGTAGTAAGGTTCGTGATAGATAGTTTTGGTTCAAAGTTTCAGCAGTAAACATAAAACGGGGAAGTTTGGGTTGGAATAGGTTGAGTAAGTATGTACCACTGTTTGGAGAAGGGTGGTAAGATTCTCGGAGTATTTGAGTATTTTCTCGAAGCAACTGATTGATTTCCTCGAAGCATATGCTAGGTTGACTCGGAGTAAGTGGGCAGAGGACTCGGGTAGTGGGGGTTTTTGTTGGTGCAGTTTGGAACTGGGAAGTTTAAAAAAAAAACTAAAAAGCAATACTTTAAGACAGGTTATATTTGCAATAGTAGAGGATTTCCAGCAATGGAACCTAAGTGGGATAAAACAAGGCAGAGAAAAAAAAGAGGGAGAGAAAATTTGGAAGATTGGGTAGAAATGGGCTGGAAGTGCATGTTTTAAGTGTGCACGTCTGTGCATAGCTGCGGCAGAGGAAATGGCTTATATGTTGGCTGTTGTACTGAAAAAAAAAGGAAAAAAAAAAAGAGATAGAAGGGGGAGTAAAATAAATGGTGGCAAAAATGCGTGTACGCGAGTAAGGGTAATGGAAATGTGCACGTATACATATATATACCGGCGCATAGTAAAGAAGCTTCATCCTATTTTAGTCGGCCTTTAGGAAATCTTATCGTAATTTTAGTATTGGCCCGGTTTACGTTTTGGGGTTATATTTTGGTCATATTACACGGTGGAGTGGTCGGGCAAATCAAACCAATTCTCTTCCTATTTTAATTTTTCTTCGACCGTAAATTCTAAAGTCGCGTTTCAAAATATTTGAATTTTATTCTAGATTTGAATCTAGGCGACATCAGAAGAAATTTGATCATTATTTTTCTGTCGGTCTTTACCGGTGAATTGCCGTTTTGAAATTCAATTTGTCTGCATCATCCAGGTGAGTATTTCTCACCAGACATACGTATTTATATTTCGTAAATTATTGCAAGTGTATGTGTATAATTGTATTTCACTATTATCTGTCTGCAGTGTAATATAGGATGATGAACCCCATTTAGATTGACACCTCATCAGTTATTATCTGTTATATGATATTCTGCAGTTATTATATTATTGTTTATTTACTGCTTAAATCACCACTGCAAGTTCCCTGTTGTATATAGATTTTTATAGGCTGAAATGATAGGCCAAAAAGATTATTATTGTTAAATTATGTTGTTAACTGCTGTAAATTAACTTGGGATTGCGGGTTTGACATGATAGAACCCGGGGTTTTATAAATTACGGGTTGAAATGATATAAATCCGTACCACTTGACCTAGGCTAGAAAACTATATACAGGCCCGTGGTCCTTATAATATTTTCTGAAATATTTAAAATTATTTTGGAAGTTAAATATTTGATTTATATCTTTAAAGGAATTTATATTGATTTTTAATAAGTTATAAATAAAAAATAAATATTTGAATAAATGGAATACAACTTATTTTGGTAATTCAGGATTTTTGAAAGAATAAGATTTCAGTTAAGAAAATATATAAATAAATAAGTTATATTTGGAAATATTTATTAATTTAAACAATCTATTACAGCATTTAAATGCCGCCTTTTGAAATTGGACTAGTTTTACCCATAACTTTAGGTAGCATTTCCTAAGTGCTATGGAATCTAGAATTTGATTGCTTTAAAATTTATGGAATTTGATAAATTTTATTTTATATTTAAGTTTTGGAAAAGCTTAAGACATAATATTTATAACTGGATTTTCCTTAATAAATTAAAGATGAATATTCTGGTATTGAGTAAACTTTGGAAAAATTTAATGGCTAAAAAATTTGGAGTTTTATTTATGGAGATTATGGGAATATTCAAGACTAAATAATAAAACATTGATTTGTGAAAGAATAAAACCCAAACTTAGTTTGAATAGTAAATACTCCAATTTAATATATATATATATGGGAATTGTAATGTTTTGGGAACATAAAATGATATTTAATTTATGGTTTAAAACTTTAAATAGAGAAATTATTTGTAAAGCTATGTAAATTCTCTTCTTTACAAAGAAACCATAAAGTTAACCCATTTATTCTATATACCGTTAAATATCCGGACCATTTGTGTTTTTGGGAGTTATGGTTTTAAAGTAAATTTCCAATATATTATCCTTTGAAGATATAATCCAGATACTTGGTTTCCATATATTATAAATTTTAAACAGTATGGTTTTGGAAAAGAATTATATTTGAATATAACGATATCATATTGTTTTGGGTTTTAAAAATGACATCGTATTTATAGTTTTGAAATGGAAATGATTATTCTGGTTTCAAGGTATAAACTGCTTTTAAATGGCCACGGGTTATAATAACGATGGGTTGGCAAAGAGACCGGGATCGGATATGGACATACTCTCTGTCGATACCGAAAACCACTTTGACTAACCGCGTACGCGGTGGAGATTTCAGAATGAAGTAGGTTGGTGGTGACGGTTTCTTGAAAGGTATATACGTGGACCCGACTCCCGTGAGTTGGCTTAAGGTGGCTAAAACAGGAGCGATCGACGGATTAATGAGGTAGCTCCTCTGATCGAACGCACTTCTTCGTATACCATTCTATTGCTTATGTGATTGTTTGGGTGCACCCTTTGATATGGGAGTGTTGTTCGAGGTGGGCGGTTGCTGCGGCTTCGCGTTACCATCGGTCCGGAAGCGTAATTGGTATATCTACCCTGGCATTGCCTAGTTGTGCCGTGTCACCTACCATATCGAGCCTTGTACGAGTTTGGTTTTCTCCCGTAGCCCGTGTGGTATCCTCTAGTTGCTTCCCGAGTAGGAGGAGCTATGATATTGGATGGACTACTGGGACTATTACGTGTTAAGGTGGAAAATGTAAAGCCTTAATGCTATTTAAAAGTATGTTTATTTTAATATAGACACTATTATAATAGCGCAATATACTACATAGTAAATAGTTTAACGGATCCTTAGAGGATGGGCGGTCCCAAGCATCCTTTAAGTTACTTGCTATATATTACAGTACACTTGATTTAGCTTACATTATATAAGTATGTATGTCCTGACTCGAGTGTTTTGTTTTATTGTACGCTCGGGTCAGCCTGAGTTGCAGCTTCAGTTTCTTCTCCGTAGCTAGGACACTCAGTAGATCATTCGTGCTATTGGAAGTTGTTCAGCCTTTATCCTTTCTGGGATTCAAGACTTTGAAGACCCTATCTCTATTTATGTCTTAACTTTGTATTGAGGATTATAGAAATGTAAGTTCTGTTTTGTAAAGTTGTATCAGTGGCTTCATGAACCACTAAAGTTTTAATTTCCGCTGCGAGATTCTGATATCTGTGTATGTGATTCTGTGATTTATTTATTGTATATTCTGAGTTTTGCCAAATTTATTCTACAACGCAGTATTTTGAACAATTCAAGTCCGACATGTGCGGATGCGAGTGGTTGAAAATACTGGGACGTTACATTTGGTATCAGAGCTTTGGCTCTAGGCAAAACTTAGAATATATGGTAAATTGATTTGTAGAATCATATTCATCCGAGTTTGAATCTCTTCCTTTTCGAATTTTGGAACATTCCCTGTGGTTCCAAGGTTCATTCGTGTCCCTCATTTTTTTTCATCTACTTTAGATTTTGGAGTGCCCCATAACTCCACTTCGGATGATCTTTATCGGAAATTGGCGGTCTCGCCACTATTCTAATAAAGGGATGAAACTCCTTTACAATTAGCATTGATTCACCAGAGATTATATTTATCCTCGGTTTATATGCTAGTACCTTTGGTCTCTATCTCTTCAGATCAAATGTAGTTTTACTCAACCACATCGATCTGACTTCTTAAGTCACGGTTGACCCGGTCAAGGTTGCCCGCGATCTATATAAACTCACCCAGTTCCTTATTTTGTTATTTAATCATCGGATCTTCTGCTTTCAACTTATCTTGAATTATTTGAGTTCATCAAAATTTGAATCTTCATCTTTGTTTTGAAAAATTTATTTCTATATTTGAAAATAAAATCTAATACTATATATATGAGTATAATTTTCAGAATTTTATAATTAATTATCAAGAGATAATAGTTTTGATTTTATTTATGGTTTTGTGAGCTAGGTATTTGTCTAGAATAAATAATTGAATATAAACAATGGGTATAAATTAATTTAGAAACAGAAATGAATTTAAAACAAGAACTTGGGAATTCAATTTCTGATGATTTCAAACCTTGGGTTTAAAATTTTTTAAAGGATATATGATTTAAAGTATTTTCGAATAGAATTTGGTTTCCAAAGAAATTTGAAAATTTAGTGCTTTTCTCTTTGTCGCTGGAAAATAATTTCGGTGATGACTGCAGCATCATCGACATTCATTTTCGAGTTTCGAAGTGAAAAGACCATCCTGTAGGCTGGCTACAGTGTACCTTAAGATTTTAATTGGGTTGAATTTCTAAAATATGACTTATATAATTTAAATTCGATTAGACATATTATGTATATATATTTATTTATCTCTAAACGGTTTGAAGGGAATCAGAAATTTAATTCTTAAATTTTATCTTAAGAAAAACTTCAATAAAATAAAAAGGAAAATATAAATTTGGATAAGAAATTCCAATTGGAGATAATTAAATTTGGAAGTTTTAGTTGTATAATACTCAATTTCATTTCAATATAACTTACCTTGATTTTCAAAAGTTAACAATGAAATTGGATAATATACAATACAAAAAGGGATTTTATAAATAAAATTTGGGTGATTATAATAAATGTTATACACTTAAATTTTAGTTATAAAAGATTAATAAAGGAAAAAGGAATTTAAGGAATCGTATTCAAAGTTGATTTAATATGGAACCTTAAATCTAACTGGAAAATTTAATAAAGGTTATTTCCTAAAATGAATATGGTTGTGAAATAAACAATGTATCTTTGAAAATATATTTGAAAAGTGATATTTTGGTAGTAAAGACTGTTTATCTTAAAATCATAGTTAATTAATAAGGGAAATATTATGTAAGGAAATTTGATTGTTATATTTGCTATAATAAATATTTATGGAATAGACCTGTCTTGAAAATGGATAATTATGATTTAAATAGTTAAGACATATTTCAATATCACTAAAATTTGATAATTGAGAATTTGGTTTTCAAATGAAAGTTCCAAGTGTAGGGTATATGGTTAAAATTTAAGAGTTAAGAAAATTGAACTGATTTGAATCACTAATATATCTACTATAGCATATTATAAGTGCTGCTGTTCTAAAAAATAAAATGTTTTGGAAAATTATAATTGAGTAAATGAAGATTTTTTTTTAAGTGTTTTGATTTTGGTAGTATGATTTCCAAATGATAATATCTATAGATTTTAAATGACTTTCAAAGTATTATGATTTCAAAGGCATTATGAATTCAAATTTACTACCTTATTTTCAAAATACCTTTGAGTGTCCTTGGTCTCCCTATCTGCTACAGAATGGGAAGGCTATTGCTTATACCAGTCTGTTTAGAAATCTTTCTATAATCTTTGAAATCTTTTTACTCATCGGGACCTGAGCACCGTTTATCACCCATAAACTGACGGTCAAACTGAAGAGTGAAACCGATTCTAGAGAATCTTCTGAGTGCTTCAAATCCGGAACTATCCGTTTAAGATTCTTGTTTATCTAGCTTATCTTCCTTTGTTTCTCTTCTTCCGTTCCTTTTCGAGGACGAAAAGTTTTTAAGTGGGGGAGAGTGTAACAGCCCTAGTTTTAGATATTTATTTTATTTTAAATTATTTAATTTTGAAATATATTTATATAAATTGGATTTAACAATATAGTTTAAATATTTTATTTGAAGATACATTTTTATAAAATTTTGTTGTGTCAATAAAATTTAATAATAACTGTGGAAATTTAAGCTATGTTTGAACTGGTAGATTTCGCGTTTAAAGGACGCGTTAATTATGGGGTATAAGCAACTTAACAAAACGTGTGTTTTTAAAATGTTATTTTTGTGAAAATTTTTGATGTTTTAACCTACGTCTGTTTAGCGCAGTGTAAAAATCAAGTTTTAAATATTTTTGGATATAAATTATCAGTCAGTGATTTTTAAAAACAAACGTTACTTCGTGTGAAGAACCAATTGTTTTATAAACGTTGTATACATTTTCCAAACCGACACATAAATATTTATCTTCTTAAATTTTGATAATCAAACCAAAATCAAGGGGTTGAAATAAGTGAAAATTATTTATGAAACGATCAAACTAATTTTGCTATCAGATATTTTTTTTTTCTTCCTTGCACATGAGAATTCGAAGCCTGAAACGTGCACACTTGCTCTTGCCCCTGCCTTCATTTCCATCTGTTACAACTATAATCACGCAAGTTTCAAAATCAAAGAACGTGCGTATTTAATTTGTTCACCCCTGCTCATCAGTTACTTTCATCAAGGCATGTCATTTTCTTGCTTCAAACATTCACTTCAACCCTAAACGTGCACATTCAATTCCTCTCTTCACTCTCTGTAAATCAGCCACTCAAGAAACCCATCACCTAAATCACGCAAGCATTGATGAGGGAGCAATCATGCAAGTCTTGATTTATTAATAACGTGTGTATTAACTTGCTTTCACTTTTTTTTTTTTTTTTTTTTTTTCCTTTCTTTTTCTTCCTTTGATTTTGTTCAAATCATTTCTTTTAAAGCTGGAACGTTCGAATCTACTTGTTCTTCCATCCATACCTCTTGCCTATTGTCCCCACTGGAAATGTGTTTACAAGCTTTCGAACCACTGATCAAGCAACTCATTAAATGTTGAAAGGGGTAGCTTCCCATAAGATCACGGTAACACATGCTTTTAGCATAAATTTCGCATAACGTATATATCTTAATCTGGCATTTAATCCATCATCATGCAGTGATCAACGCACGTTAGGATTATTAGAAACGTTCAAAAAAAAAATCTTTCACCAATTCATATTCACAAATTTATATCGACAAAACTGACACGTTCATTTGCCTTTAAATCTACACCCACCCCATCAGTTCTTCCACTTTTCGACTATTCTCTGGCTTCATCTCCTCCATCAGGTAATTACCTTATAGTTCTCTTCTATTCTTGTGTTTCTATGTGATTTGCTCGGCCAATTCCACCATACTACATGACCAGATTCTCTTAGTTGCATCTGAAACAGAGTTGGTGACTCTTAATGACTTATAAGAATGGTGATGCATATAAACCAGAAAGCATAATTGAGATGCATTTTTGACTAGATGGATGCGTGCATGAAGATTTTGGGTGGTCTGCATGTTTGGTACAAAAAGTGTATAAGTCTGCTTTTAGAACAGAACTTGTAGACTGAGTATATCAAAGGGGAAAAGTCTTGTTTTACTTATACATCATTCTGTCTTGGATAGCATTAGTTGGTAGGAGAATTCCAGTTGCATTGGTTTTTGAAAGTAGTCTGCATTTGTGTATAAAAGTTGTCTGCATATTTTCCAAAATTGGTAATTGCTGGCATAGTTTAGGGTAGGGTGTGAGTTTATTTTGGTCTGCATTTATGTTAGGAATAGTTGTGTGAGTAGTTTGTTGAAAAGGCTGGGAGGGGAAAAAAGGAAGCCTGGGATGTCTTGAAATATTTGGTGAAGGCTGAGGGTAGGGCAGTGTTGCAAAAGTTGGCTAAACACTGTAAGAAGTGAAGTTGATGGTAGAGGAGGCCTTGGTGAGTTTTCAGCTTGCATTTATGAAGTAAGTCTGCAGATCTGGGGATTGTTTTGTAACAAGCTATATCACTGTGTGTAGCTGTACCACTGGGTATACATGTTAATAAGATGCACTGGAGTTTTGTTGATGACAATAATAGATTAGATAGGTGGCTGTTTGGGTGTGTGCACGTGTACACATTGTATCACTGTGTGCAAGTGTCATGTTTACATTTTGTACAAGTGCAGAGACAAACTGTATAAGAGGATAGGTAGTAAGGTTCGTGATAGATAGTTTTGGTTCAAAGTTTCAGCAGTAAACATAAAACGGGGAAGTTTGGGTTGGAATAGGTTGAGTAAGTATGTACCACTGTTTGGAGAAGGGTGGTAAGATTCTCGGAGTATTTGAGTATTTTCTCGAAGCAACTGATTGATTTCCTCGAAGCATATGCTAGGTTGACTCGGAGTAAGTGGGCAGAGGACTCGGGTAGTGGGGGTTTTTGTTGGTGCAGTTTGGAACTGGGAAGTTTAAAAAAAAAACTAAAAAGCAATACTTTAAGACAGGTTATATTTGCAATAGTAGAGGATTTCCAGCAATGGAACCTAAGTGGGATAAAACAAGGCAGAGAAAAAAAAGAGGGAGAGAAAATTTGGAAGATTGGGTAGAAATGGGCTGGAAGTGCATGTTTTAAGTGTGCACGTCTGTGCATAGCTGCGGCAGAGGAAATGGCTTATATGTTGGCTGTTGTACTGAAAAAAAAAAAGGAAAAAAAAAAAGAGATAGAAGGGGGAGTAAAATAAATGGTGGCAAAAATGCGTGTACGCGAGTAAGGGTAATGGAAATGTGCACGTATACATATATATACCGGCGCATAGTAAAGAAGCTTCATCCTATTTTAGTCGGCCTTTAGGAAATCTTATCGTAATTTTAGTATTGGCCCGGTTTACGTTTTGGGGTTATATTTTGGTCATATTACACGGTGGAGTGGTCGGGCAAATCAAACCAATTCTCTTCCTATTTTAATTTTTCTTCGACCGTAAATTCTAAAGTCGCGTTTCAAAATATTTGAATTTTATTCTAGATTTGAATCTAGGCGACATCAGAAGAAATTTGATCATTATTTTTCTGTCGGTCTTTACCGGTGAATTGCCGTTTTGAAATTCAATTTGTCTGCATCATCCAGGTGAGTATTTCTCACCAGACATACGTATTTATATTTCGTAAATTATTGCAAGTGTATGTGTATAATTGTATTTCACTATTATCTGTCTGCAGTGTAATATAGGATGATGAACCCCATTTAGATTGACACCTCATCAGTTATTATCTGTTATATGATATTCTGCAGTTATTATATTATTGTTTATTTACTGCTTAAATCACCACTGCAAGTTCCCTGTTGTATATAGATTTTTATAGGCTGAAATGATAGGCCAAAAAGATTATTATTGTTAAATTATGTTGTTAACTGCTGTAAATTAACTTGGGATTGCGGGTTTGACATGATAGAACCCGGGGTTTTATAAATTACGGGTTGAAATGATATAAATCCGTACCACTTGACCTAGGCTAGAAAACTATATACAGGCCCGTGGTCCTTATAATATTTTCTGAAATATTTAAAATTATTTTGGAAGTTAAATATTTGATTTATATCTTTAAAGGAATTTATATTGATTTTTAATAAGTTATAAATAAAAAATAAATATTTGAATAAATGGAATACAACTTATTTTGGTAATTCAGGATTTTTGAAAGAATAAGATTTCAGTTAAGAAAATATATAAATAAATAAGTTATATTTGGAAATATTTATTAATTTAAACAATCTATTACAGCATTTAAATGCCGCCTTTTGAAATTGGACTAGTTTTACCCATAACTTTAGGTAGCATTTCCTAAGTGCTATGGAATCTAGAATTTGATTGCTTTAAAATTTATGGAATTTGATAAATTTTATTTTATATTTAAGTTTTGGAAAAGCTTAAGACATAATATTTATAACTGGATTTTCCTTAATAAATTAAAGATGAATATTCTGGTATTGAGTAAACTTTGGAAAAATTTAATGGCTAAAAAATTTGGAGTTTTATTTATGGAGATTATGGGAATATTCAAGACTAAATAATAAAACATTGATTTGTGAAAGAATAAAACCCAAACTTAGTTTGAATAGTAAATACTCCAATTTAATATATATATATATGGGAATTGTAATGTTTTGGGAACATAAAATGATATTTAATTTATGGTTTAAAACTTTAAATAGAGAAATTATTTGTAAAGCTATGTAAATTCTCTTCTTTACAAAGAAACCATAAAGTTAACCCATTTATTCTATATACCGTTAAATATCCGGACCATTTGTGTTTTTGGGAGTTATGGTTTTAAAGTAAATTTCCAATATATTATCCTTTGAAGATATAATCCAGATACTTGGTTTCCATATATTATAAATTTTAAACAGTATGGTTTTGGAAAAGAATTATATTTGAATATAACGATATCATATTGTTTTGGGTTTTAAAAATGACATCGTATTTATAGTTTTGAAATGGAAATGATTATTCTGGTTTCAAGGTATAAACTGCTTTTAAATGGCCACGGGTTATAATAACGATGGGTTGGCAAAGAGACCGGGATCGGATATGGACATACTCTCTGTCGATACCGAAAACCACTTTGACTAACCGCGTACGCGGTGGAGATTTCAGAATGAAGTAGGTTGGTGGTGACGGTTTCTTGAAAGGTATATACGTGGACCCGACTCCCGTGAGTTGGCTTAAGGTGGCTAAAACAGGAGCGATCGACGGATTAATGAGGTAGCTCCTCTGATCGAACGCACTTCTTCGTATACCATTCTATTGCTTATGTGATTGTTTGGGTGCACCCTTTGATATGGGAGTGTTGTTCGAGGTGGGCGGTTGCTGCGGCTTCGCGTTACCATCGGTCCGGAAGCGTAATTGGTATATCTACCCTGGCATTGCCTAGTTGTGCCGTGTCACCTACCATATCGAGCCTTGTACGAGTTTGGTTTTCTCCCGTAGCCCGTGTGGTATCCTCTAGTTGCTTCCCGAGTAGGAGGAGCTATGATATTGGATGGACTACTGGGACTATTACGTGTTAAGGTGGAAAATGTAAAGCCTTAATGCTATTTAAAAGTATGTTTATTTTAATATAGACACTATTATAATAGCGCAATATACTACATAGTAAATAGTTTAACGGATCCTTAGAGGATGGGCGGTCCCAAGCATCCTTTAAGTTACTTGCTATATATTACAGTACACTTGATTTAGCTTACATTATATAAGTATGTATGTCCTGACTCGAGTGTTTTGTTTTATTGTACGCTCGGGTCAGCCTGAGTTGCAGCTTCAGTTTCTTCTCCGTAGCTAGGACACTCAGTAGATCATTCGTGCTATTGGAAGTTGTTCAGCCTTTATCCTTTCTGGGATTCAAGACTTTGAAGACCCTATCTCTATTTATGTCTTAACTTTGTATTGAGGATTATAGAAATGTAAGTTCTGTTTTGTAAAGTTGTATCAGTGGCTTCATGAACCACTAAAGTTTTAATTTCCGCTGCGAGATTCTGATATCTGTGTATGTGATTCTGTGATTTATTTATTGTATATTCTGAGTTTTGCCAAATTTATTCTACAACGCAGTATTTTGAACAATTCAAGTCCGACATGTGCGGATGCGAGTGGTTGAAAATACTGGGACGTTACAAGAAATTTATGAAGAGTTTGTGGGAAAAGATAGTTGGGTAGTTGAACTTTTTTGAAGGTAGAATTCATAACTTACCACTATATGTTAAAAGTAATTTTGGCGTTGCTTACATCTAAATACGTATTTTATCCTTATATTTTAGTTGATTATTTATATTTCATCGATTTGTTGAACACCCCTAACTGTCATGAATTTTGAAACATTAAAGTTTTTTTAATTCCATTTAATTTTTTTTAGCATTTGGTCGGTTTGATATTTCTATTATCTTGAATTCTACAATGAAATTTCTAATTAATCTACGTGCTACTATAAAGTTTCTTCTGTATCAGGTCCAGGGACACTTAGCTATATTGGAGAGAGTTTTGAACTAGTACCGGTGCCTATGGTTGCAAGGTATGCATCTTAACGAGGTAATAAAACATAGTTTACAATTGTTCTTCCTTTGACTCAACACACGACTTTATAAGTTCTATGATCACATAGTTGATTGATGTGAAAATTTGAGGCATGGATTCAAACAAGTTTTTTCTTTATATTCTTTTTATATTTTATTATTATTTATGACATATGACTGACGAAGAAAAGAGAACATAAAGTCAAACTTGTCAGAAAGAAGAGCTAAGTTTGAATGTTTAGGTAATTTAGTTTTGTGAAAATTGGAAATATGCAAGAGCAGTTGAACAAACGAAAGCAAGAGTCGCAGAATCTTGGAAATAAATATACAATTTTTGAATTTTGAAAGAAAGGCTTGTATACAATTTGAAAGTTGTACAGAACAATAAATTTGAATCTTTTAAGGTCAAGTTTATTTCCCAACCTTTCATGGAGAATCACAATAAAACCTCCAGGCAAGCGATATTTGTAGTAGTTGTTGCTTTGGTTGATGGTTATAGGATTGAAATTCTACTGAATGTAGTGCGTCTAGATAGAGAAACATACAATTGTCCATGACTAAACACTTCTGTGCATAATTCAATACCGACGTACTTCATGGATTGGCCTTGTGCTTTGTTGATAGTTAATGTGCAAATAAGCTTAATAGGAAATGAGAAAAATAGTACCTTGTTTAAATATTCAGCAAAAGCACGACTCTCAAACTCTTTGGACTTTAGCCGCATGTTTTTATTCAGTGATAACACATGAATATCAGGCCATGATGTTGATCTTCTTAATGTCGATGCAACGATATCTTCATGTGTTCCCTTTGGGATAACCGGTAAAGTTTGGTGACTGCAGCATCAAAGTTCTATTGCATATAGCATTAGTTTGGCCAGCATCGTAGTTCCAGAAGCCCCGAGACATGTCCATGTTCATTAGTTTAGTTTGCTCAAACCCTCACTTCAGTTTCCAGCTTGGTTTCCACACTGCAGTTCATGCATCAATCACACACATATAACCTTTGCCGCTCAGTTTGCATCAGTCTCGTGTATATGGTATAGCAGTTCAGATGGCTCATGCCCTCCTCAACTTTCAATAGCATGTAGCAAGTTACCATTAAACAACACGCATCAACATGTGGCTGCTTTCCTTGCTCTTGCTAAGCCATCTATATTGGTGTCGCTATATCTATATTATATGTTGCATTATGCAATGTTTGTTTGGCATTGGATAAAATATGAAGAAGAAATATGACGAAAATATAGTTTTGTATAAGATTAATGGTGATGACCTACTTATTTACCCATTAATTATGAGTTAAAAATGTACATATCTTCCAGTCACAGCTCCTTATATATCCACAGAAATTGCTTTAACTAATAAATACATAGATACACTTCCATGTATACATAGATAGAGTTAGGCCATAAAAAGTGGTTTGCCTTTAAGAAAATAGATTGATGGCTTTAAGAATAACCGCAATAGTTGTACATTCTCTATTGATCTTATCCTCATATTCTCTATCTTACCATAAATCTAATAATAATATAACCATATTCCCAAGTTAGGCACATTACCATATTTACACACACACACACACACACACACATAAATGCATATAAATTCATGCAAGAAGCAAGTTTATTGTTGTACAGGTATAAGCATAAACATATTCGACTAAGGCAATCGAAGGTTCTTCACCATGCTCCTTCTTCAGCACATCTTGTATGTCTGCTACTTCATGCCCGCCACAACATAAACATTTTCAACTTACCAGTCAAAGCTTCTACACCATGCATGCTCCTTCAGTGCATCTTGCACAATGTCTACTATATTATGTATGTTCCATGCCTGCTACAACATGAACATATTCCTTTCTCTAGTGCATCTGTCTTCCTTTACTGGAGTATATTACTTCCTCCAACATCATGCCTACCACAACATGCCTGTTTTGATATGCTTCACTATCAGCTAGCTGTAGCACGTCTCTAGTCTCTCAGATCGTTAGCATTGCTTTGTTCATTGCATCACTTCCTCCACCAACTCACTCTACCACCTCATCTCTCTTCGTTTGCATTTCAATACACTGCATGTTGCTTTTTTGCACAATCTCAGCTGCACTTTGCAGTGTGTTCCCGCCGCCATAATACTCGTCTGAACTACTTTGCTATGTTGCTTTGGTACGCATCACGATCCATCAACAAGCAGCAGCACATGTCCCTTCTACTACAACACTTGAAACATAACCAGTGTCTTCAACACCATTGCTCGACCTTGCATTTGGCATCACTTTAGATGTTCCTTACGGCTAAGCTATTCTGCATCTTAACTGCTTCTAATAGACTTAATTGATGGTTGTTGTCAACATAAATGTAATCATATTATTTTGTCATTTACCATTTTATTATTGTTGATCCTCATAGTGATGGTTATCCACATTTGTAACAACAAATTCTCATCGAACCTATATATGAACTTTGATTTAGATTAACAAAATAGGAGTGCTATCCTCATATGAGAACCACTCTTTCATCAGAAAAATAACGTACATATTATCCAAATGAGAGAACATGAATGAATAACATAGACATCCATTACATGTAACAAATAATTGAACCTGATTTCGACTGAGCAAAGTTTTACTTTTATCATATCCCTGTATCTGTAGGAAGTACTTTTTATGCATTTATCATTCATGTGCATATGATTAGAGTAATATTATGTAAAAAACTGATAATATTTCAGCTAGAATTAACAAAATATTATGTAACAAATTGACAATAGTTAGTGGCAGGAACAAACCTCACGTCATGTAATTTAGATCCACTACCAACATGGTACTAAACTAAATAACCATACATGTTCTTACACTATGTACGTCATGTATGTTTTATATAAAACCACTTGCATGCCACAACTAAGAAATAACATACAACGCAAACTATTACTCGAGCAACACTGAAGTTTACACCAAATATGAAATATCATGTCCAAATTTCATATAGAGGTCTAAAAATGGCACTGGTTTGCATGATTGTGAATCGTATTTTTAGTATTTTTATGTGTATATAAATTTTGAACATAAATTAAGAACTTACAGATTTTGAGCAAAAATGCTACATTATGGCAAGTAGAAAACATATGCAAATGTAGTAAAGAGGGAAAATTTTGGAAAGTGCACAAATGTTAAGACATTATAGATTTTGAACAGAAATAATTCATTAACATAAATACATACATTGAACACAAATAATATATAGAATGGAATAGATAAAACCAAAAGTTACAACATGTGAAAAGAAATAAGTGAAACAAAGCACAATAGAGACTAATTTGTGAAAATAGAGACGTGAACATAATGATCGGAAGACAAACATGTAAAGATCAAACATCATCAGTAGCTATTTTGTACCGCCCATTCGATCTACAAATGCAAAGAATTATAACCCATTAGAACTATTTGTTCCACTATCAGTTGAGGAAAATAAATATATATTACCACTGCCTTAATGAACTCGTCATCTCAATCAATCCAATCATAAAACAAAGTTTTCTGCTGCACTGCTGGATCAATCTTTTCTGAATCATTTGGCCGAGAAAACATGATATTCTGCTGGTCTTGTGCAACAAAGCCAACCGAATCATTGGTGTCATTCATTTCATTATAGGAAGAAAAGTGGTAGTTTTACCACTCTCATTTGGTTCAACCTTAATCATAATTGGTGGCAAGGAGTTGGCGGCAGTTTTGATCACACCTCCGGGTGGCATAAAGTTAGTGGTTGGAATTTGAACAATGCCCTTGGTTTCAGTGGTCAATGGTACTACTACTGCTTTTGATTCCATATTAGCAACCTTATTTTTGTTTAGTTGCATCATTTGTACATCTCCATCTGCTTCCAAGTTGACCGCAGTAAGTGATTCGGTAGTTTTTGTTATGGTCGACTCTTCCCTTTTAGCTACTATTCTTTTCTGAAAATATTACAACAATTAAATTTAAAATGATATGTGATAATAACTAAAAGGATAAAAAGTTGTAGATATTAGGATACCCGTTTCATTTTAGTGGTGGTTCTCCAACAGTTAAAGCCATGTTATATGCTGAAAATAAAACAATATCATGTTAGCATGATATGATACATAATGGTGGTAACATTCTGACAAACATTTCATATGCAAGATAGTGAAAAAGGAAAAAGAAGTAAATTATATCAGTATGCAGTGTAGAAAGAAAAACTCAGAGGAAGAAGTGAAGTCGAAGCAAGAAAGGATGATTAGGTACATGATGGTTATAACATTTTGGCAAAAAATCCATATGCAGGATAATGAAGAGCAAAAAAATGTAATTTGGAATAAATTCAAATCAGTATACAACATGAAAAGAAAAATGTAGAAGAAGGAAGGAGAAAGCATGAAAGGGAAAAAAAATACGTACAGTTTGTTTAATAAATGATTGCGTGCAAAATAATAAATAAAATAGAGAAGGTGTAAATAGAGGAAGACAAAGTGGGTTGTGAAAAGTGTGTAGAAACGTGATGTGTGAAAGTAGTGGGATTCTTAGTTGTTTGAGGACACGTGGGATAAGGAGAAAGTGGGTTAGTAGACGAAATAGTAAGTTGTTTAATGGTGTAAAGTTCAAAAGATATGGTCCACTTTAGACCACTTGATATCTTTATGATATTATATCAGAACCGTTCTGTTGTTTGTCTTCCGTTATTCTATTCCGCTAAATCTGATCTATTTTTTTATATAGATTAGCAAGTGAATGAGATTATCCGCTAAATCATTTTCTAATATATTAAATCATGTTTAGTTGATTCCTTATGTTTCACTTTTTACAAGTCCAACCCTTTTGTAGTGCATGTAGCGTTTCAGATTTGCATGCTTCATTTTGTAGTTCATGTATCACTTTTGTCAATTTATGGCACGGTTTACTTCGCTTTGTTGGTTTATTGTTTTTGCATGTACAGTGTTATTCTTTAATCACATAGACATCGGCTGTAAATGCTTAGAAGCTACACATGGAGCGTTATGTGGAATTACACAAGCAAGCCCAAAGCCTTGGATACTAGTCTGTATGCTGAATTTATGGAATTCGAGGTTGGCTATTGTTCTTAAGTTTTCGGTTCATGAATGACCATTGGATCATTCCTGTATAAATTTTCTTACCTACAAAAATGGGCCTGTGTTAGGACTTTTGTACAACCATTAGATCCATGAGACAAATGAAACAATGAATCAAAATTGTGAATGCCGATTTAGTACTTTGATGCAGTTGATTTATTATAATACCTATATGTTATATTATACAATTTTTGCTTCTTTGGCCTTTGTTAACGGGTTCCTTGCTCATTCTTTCATTGATGTATTTTCCACAAACTTTGTTATCTAACTCTGTTTATTCATACAAAAGGATAATGATAGCCTGTTAAAGTTCAATTTGGCATTGTCATTGTAATTTGTCACTGGGTTGCAGCTTAAAATATAACGTTTCTAAATAACACAAAGCTAAGAAAACTGGAAAAGTATATCATCAAAATAACGAATGATTAAATCTTCAAATGTTGATAAAGCTGTATGAATCTTATATCAATAGTTTTTTTAAGTATTTATGAAATGGATGGATGAACTTCTTGCCACCCATGATTCATTAATTCGTAAGTTAATTTGTTAGGTTGTTGTTGATCTATTTATGAAATAGTTTTATTTTAAATAGCTTTGGATTGAAAATTTGTAATAGCTCCATTTTAACCAAACTTTTTCAAACCTCGAATAACTTTTTTTTTAAAGATTAAAAGAGTAACATAACTTAATTTTAATATGTTATTAGATGGTAGATAATATGACAAAAAAAGAAGACGATAGGAAATGAATGAGAAATAGAAACCGGTGTTTATAATAGAAGGGTGAAACAACGTCAAATTGCAATATCTACTGTTCGAATTTTGGCGACATCATATGAAGAATTGAAGAGGTCGGAAGTAGCTTGATAACGGTGGAAACGCTTCACAAATCGAAGCCAGGAGGAGGAAGATATAGCGAAGAAGGTGGATTGTTGCTGGAGCAACATGTGACCGACGTATGTCAAGATGTCTCAAAGTGACAGATGTCTGAGCTCAGGGTTTTGTAACCTGAGATTTGAGATAGATGTCCGTCATCTTGTGACAGACGTCTAAGAGCAGGAAAACTTGTTTTCCGAATCTTCTTACGGACATCTATAATCTTAGGACATACGTCTGAGTTGACGTGTGTTGCATATCTTGTCCGAGTCGATTGGAATGATTTATGAAGGCTTCAAAGGGCATTTTGGGAATTTTCTAGGTTTTCTACTCTTCTATATAAGATATTTTTAGGATTCATCGAAAATAGGCTAAGGGTTTTATCCACCATTAGCTGGGGTTTAACAAAACCTAGTTTTCTTCATTTCTCTTCTCTACAAAACTATTCTATTTGAATATTAATCATTATAATCAATCTTTTGCACTCTTCTCATGGGTAGTAATAAAGCCTCTTCCAGGAAGTGGATGTACACTAACAAGATGTTAGTGTAACAACTATAAATCGGTATATGATTTATTTTATCGCTATTGTTTTATTTCTTTATTGCTTGTTTGGTGATTGTGAATGTTTTTGGATTGAATTGAAATTTGAATTAAGATATTTTGTAACGTTCCCAGTTTTAAAGACGAATTTAAATTTCTAATTTTATTAAATTTTTGGGTTAAATTATAGATTTGTTTGAATTTTTCAATTTTGATAAGATATGTATACTTATTTATTTTATAAATTGGATTTGAGACTTATTATAAAATGTAATTGAATTGGATTAGAAATAAAATGTTTAAAGCGACTACTTATCAATATAGAATATAAGTGTATAGAATAAAATATGTGTTATAAATTTAATACTTAAGTTTCAAATATAATTATAAGATAAACTACAAAATATCAAGTAAACAAATAAAAGAAAATTTACATACAAATGAAAATCTAAGCACATATAAAATGTAAACTAGGAAACAAAGTAACCAAAGTAAAACAAGAAAGTAAGTATTTAAATGAATCAAAACAACACTTACATACATACATACATACATACATATACATATATATATATATATATATATATAAAATCAAATCTAAATATGCAGTAAGTATCAAACAAGTATGGATGATCATTAAATGCATATACTGTCTAGCATGGATAAAGATCCTACTAGCCATAATCAAAGCATGAGCACGACATGCTGGAAATAAATGAAAGTGTTACTTACATACGTTCATTAAATGATTTCAAACAAGCCTATACACAAAGTACAAAGCTAGTATAAAATAGTTATACAAAAGAAAGATGCTCAGTGCTGTCTAAAAAAACTGCACATCTCTTTATATATATGAGTTGCCTCCAATTTGTTCAGAACCTTTTACTGAAGAAAGAAAAATAGCAAAGAAAAAAAAACAGAAATTAAAAAGAAAGAAAAAGCAAGTTCAAACCTGGAAATCAAATAACAAAAGCCCTCTGTTCTTCTTCTGAAATCAACACTGTGAGTAAACTTGTTAATCTCCTTTATAATATGTTGTGTTAAAGAATAAGTGGAAGTATCAGTTTGAATATGTGTAGTCTAGGACTGTGTTGAGTTTAGTTGCTAGATAATGAATATGTGAATGCCCTGTACAACTTTTACCACCTCTGTTCTTCTTGCTACTATCATGTTCCAACCTAAAAAAAAAAAGCAAATCTCTTTATCTAGGAAGTTTGGATCTTGATGTTTAAATGATTTATGTTTGAATCAGAGTAAAATTGTTTTTAAGAGCTTACTAAACAAGTTAGTGAAATATAACTGTAGGGAACATTGTTTACAGGCAATCAAGAAGAAAAAGTGATAAGTTTGATTGTTATAAAAAGCTGATTCAAGATAATAACTTAAATTCCTACTGCAATTTATGATTTTCAAAACAAAAATAGAGATTTTTAGATTTGTATTTAAAGAGCAATTTGCATTCGAACAAAGATTGTATTTTTACCAATTGCCAGTGATTGAATCATTAATAAATATTGAAATTTAGATTGAAACAAGCATAAACATCACTGATCATGAGAAAAATGTCAAATAATTTTTCTATTTAGTGGATTGAGAGGATGAAGACATTTTAGGGTTTTAGGGGTGTGTGGGATTGGCCTCATCTTTTGGTCTGAGGTGATGAGGATGGGAGGTGACTCACGTGCGCAGGTGGGGGAAAAGTTAGTGGAGATGGTGGCGCGTGTTTTGGTGAGGGTCGTGACAGGTTGGTATCAGAGCTGAAGGTTGAGTAAGAACTTTAGCTACGGAGTGTAACACCTTAGATGGCTCATTAGAGATAGGGTGAAGTATACCCTAGAATGAGTACAACCAGTGGAACCAAAACCCAAAATTCTTAATCTATTTTATTTATCTCTTGATATTCTCTAAGATATTTCATTCGAATGCCTAAATCGGATTTCTTACTATTTATAGATAGTAAGAATGAGTGGAGGAAGAGGACGAAATTTGAGACAGGAAAGTACCACTTCAACTGGTCAAAACCCTGCAACATCAGATATTCCTATTCAATCTCAATTGAATTTGGCTGATTTATATCGAAGTTTTTCTAGACTAGGTGGAAAGTCGTTCACTGGCAAAGAATCTGTTATCAAAGCAAAAGCATGGATTCGATCGTGTGAAAAGATTTTCAAAGGACTAAAATTAGAAGATGACCAGATGCGATTAATAGCTTCTTGGCAACTCCAGGAAGAGGCTTTAGTTTGGTGGGAAACTGTTACCGTGGATAAGTTGGCAGATGAATTTACGTGGAATCGTTTCAAGGAAGTGTTTGAGCAGCGATATATGTCGTCTGCTGGTATCTCTAGAGTATACCAGGAGTTTATGGATTTAGAGGACGGGAGTTTATCATTTGAAGAATACTTAAACAAATTTATCGAATTATCTCGATTTGGTCCAGAATTGGTGAATACACCGTTAAAGAAGAATGAAAAGTTTATTCGAGGAATGAACAAGGAGTTTCAGGAAAGGATGACTACTCACGTAAAGGAATCTTTTTCTGAATTAATTGATATGGGCTATAGATACGATACTCTGGAAAAGCAAAAAGATCCGGAGGAGAATGTAGATGCAAGTAATCTGAATTGGAGAAAAAGGAAGTTTGGCGAAAAGAAATCGAGGAAAAATAAAGGAAAGAAGAGTATGCAGAAGAAAAAGAAGGATGTTACTTGTCTCAATTGCTTGGAGAAAGGTCACTGCTCGGATAAATGGAAGAATTCTTGGATGCCAGGAATGAGAGAGCCATTTATGAGGCCAGATCAGGAATCTACGGGATGCTATAAATGCCGCAAGCCGGGACATAGGATCAACAATTGTCCAGCCAAGAAGCAAACTTTAGTAAAGAAAGTGTATGCAATCAGAGACGATTCTTCAACCTCAACAAGCTGATTTAGGAAAAGAAATTTTATAAGGTAATCTTCTCGTTTACGATTAAATTGTTTGAATTTTGTTCGACACTGGAACTATCATTAGTTGTATTTCTCAGCAAATCGTAAATGAATTAAATCTTGAATCTGAAATCGTAATCGAATCTATTTCTATCTATTTTATTGGGTTTCGATATAAATCTATGAACGGCTAGTTATCCCTTCGAACTAACCAATACCCATGTATACTTCGTAGATCAGGTAACCCAATTATTACATAATTGATTGAGTTTGTTCTCACATCTATTGTGGATATTCTGATTCGGTAATCCAAATGTAGAATAAATATATAGTTTGATTTGTAAACATATTTCTCCATCTTCCATCTATCTTTGTTATCTCTCTCTGGCGAATTTCGAGGACGAAATTCCTTTTAAGGGGGGAAGTCTGTAACGATTCCAGTTTTAAAGACGAATTTAAATTTCTAATTTTATTAAATTTTTGGGTTAAATTATAGATTTGTTTGAATTTTTCAATTTTGATAAGATATATATACTTATTTATTTTATAAATTGGATTTGAGACTTATTATAAAATATAATTGAATTGGAATAGAAATAAAATGTTTAAAACGACTACTTATCAATATAGAACATAAGTGTATAGAATAAAATATGTGTTATAAATTTAATACTTAAGTTTGAAATATAATAATAAGATAAAGTACAAAATATCAAGTAAACAAATAAAAGAAAATTTACATACAAATGAAAATCTAAGCACATATAAAATGTAAACTAGGAAACAAAGTAACCAAAGTAAAACAAGAAAGTAAGTATTTAAATGAATCAAAACAACACTTGCATATATATATATATATATAAATCAAATATAAATATGCAGTAAGTATCAAACAAGTATGGATGATCATTAAATGCATATACTGTCTAGCATGGATAAAAATCCTACTAGCCGTAATCAAAGCATGAGCACGGCATGCTGCAAATAAATGAAAGTGTTACTTACATACTTTCATTAAATGATTTCAAACATGCCTATACACAAAGTACAAAGCTAGTATAAAATAATTATACAAAAGAAAGATGCTCAGTGCTGTCTAAAAAAACTGCACATCTCTTTATATATATGAGTTGCCTCCAATTTGTTCAAAACCTTTTACTGAAGAAAGAAAGAAAAATAGCAAAGGAAAAAAAAAAGAAATTAAAAAGAAAGCAAAAGCAAGTTCAAACCTGGAAATCAAACAACAAAAGCCCTCTGTTCTTCTTCTGAAATCAACAATGTGAGTAAACTTGTTAATCTCCTTTATAATATGTTGTGTTAAAGATTAAGTGGAAGTATCAGTTTGAATATGTGTAGTCTAGGACTGTGTTGAGTTTAGTTGCTAGATAATGAATGTGTGAATGCCCTGTACTACTTTTACCACCTCTGTTCTTCTTGCTACTATCATGTTCCAACCTAAAAAAAAAGCAAATCTCTTTAGCTAGGTAGTTTGGATCTTGATGTTTAAATGATTTATGTTTGTATCAGAGTAAAATTGTTTTTAAGAGCTTACTAAACACGTTAGTGAAATATAACTGTAGGGAACATTGTTTACAGGAAATCAAGAAGAAAAAGTGATAAGTTTGATTGTTATAAAAATTTGATTCAAGATCATAACTTAAATTCCTACTGCAATTTATGATTTTTAAAACAAAAACAGAGATTTTTAGATTTGTATTTAAAGAGCAATTTGCATTCGAACAAAGATTGTATTTTTAACAATTGCCAGTGATTGAATCATTAATAAATATTGAAATTTAGATTGAAACAAGCATAAACATCACTGATCTTGAGAAAAATGTTAAATAATTTTTCTATTTAGTGGATTGAGAGGATGAAGACATTTTAGGGTTTTAGGGGTGTGTGGGATTGGCCTCATCTTTTGGTCTGAGGTGATGAGGATGGGAGGTGACTGACGTGCGCAGGTGGGGGAAAAGTTAGTGGAGATGGTGGCGCGTGTTTTGGTGAGGGTTGGGAGACGGACAAGGATGGAGGTGCTGTGGCAAGGCGATTATAGGTAGGAATGATCGGCTCCAGTTTTGAGTTGAATGCTCGATTTTCGAACGGGGTACGTTGGGGGCTTCCAAGTTGTCGATCGAGTTGATAGGGGCTTGGGCGACACGGGCACTTGATCAGAGGTGCAGATGGACGCCAGAAGTAGGCGTGTACGTGCACGTGTACGTGCACGGAGGTGGTGATCATGTGGTTATGAAAAAGGACTGGGAAGAAAAGCGTAGTAAAGGAAATAAAAGAAAGGGGAAGAAGGAGAGAACGGGCCGGGTTTTTGGACGAAAAAAAATAAAAAAAAAATTAATAAAAAAAAACTAAAGAAAGGAAACAAGAGGAAAGAAAAAAGACAAAAAAAATAAGAAAGAAAAAAAACAAGAAGAAGAAGAAGATGGAGTTTGAGAGGGAGAAAGTGACTCGGGAATTCTAGTGTTAAAAACAAAATCTTGCTCAGGTTGATTTTTCAACCTGCAAACTAATAGTAGCATGCAACTGTTTAAAACAAGTTTCAATATTAATGGCCAATTAATGCATGCCAATTATAAGTTAAGCCTTTGTTACCAGTTCATGAGTTAAGAAGAATACTTAACAAAGTTTTAGAATTCAATTAATACTTTAATTTAGTAATTAATGTAAAACAAACAAGTGTTGAAATTTATTTACCATTAAAGTTTTTAATTTAGTGATAATTTGAATTCAAAGTTTGAAAGAGATTCTAAAGTGTTAATTAAGACAAATAAATATTATTAATAGTTTTAAAAGGGTAATTAAGACGATTTACTAAATTTAGAATTGTAATCAATTAAGTGATTAGAGATTTGTCGCTTTGGAATTAATGATTTGATTAAATTCACAATTAAGGGTTTATTCTATCAGAGCTGAAGGTTGAGTAAGAACTTTAGCTCAGGAATATAACACATTAGGTGACTCGTTAGAGATAAGGTTATATATGCCCTAGAATGAGTATATCCCTAAGATATCTTGTCTGTATGCGTAAGTAAATTCTCTTACTATTCACTGATGGTAAGTATGAGTGCAAGAAGAGGACGAGGTAGGGGACAAGGGAGTACCACTATAAATGGTCGATACCCTACAACAACAAAGAAAAAACCTTTTCTATCAATCTCTTTTGAGCATCATCCGATATCAATTCTTGGATGGCTTCATGGCAGCTACAAGAAGAAGTTTTGGTATGATGGTGGCCTTGCGAATCTTTATAGAAAAGTCCCTGTTTCATTTTCTTTTCACCAGTTTTCTATCAGCTTTTCGATTTTTAACATTAATAAATTTGAAATTTTATTTAAGATAAATTGGTAAACAAAATATGAAGTTAAATTGAATTGTATCCGTTTGTCTATTCTTTGGGCTCTCAATACTACGAACTGTTAGTTATCCCTTCAAACTGACCAATGCCTTGCATATTTCGTAGACCGGATGACCCAAGTCTTTTGTAAATTATTGAATGAGTTCGTTCTCATATTTATTGATGATATTCTGATTTGGTAAGCCAAATGCAGAATAAATATTCAGCTTAATCAGGAAAGCTATATCTTTGTATGTTTATTTGTTCTTTGGTTGTCCCCCCGTCTAGCAAATTTCGGAGATGAAATTTTCTTAAGGGGGGAATTTGTAACGATCTCGGTTTTGAGTCAAATTTAGTTAGATAATTAATATAAAATTTTGGATTAAATTGTGAAATAATTTGATTTTTTCCAAATTAAATAAAACATTTGTTTGTTTATTCATATATATATATATATATATATATATATATGTATATGTATGTATGTATGTATGTATGTATATAAATTGAATATCAATATAATTTTTGTTTGAAATTCAAGATAAATATCTTATTGACAAATTGGATTTAAAGGAAACTTTATATTTGAAACTAAAATATAATATATGATTGTTAATTAATGTATGATTAGAATTAAAATCATTTCAAGAATGAATAAAAGCTTTAAAAGTGTATATATATATATGTGTGTGTGTATTTATATCTTTTAAAATTAAATAAGACTTATAAAAGGTTTAATGTTATTTATTTTGAAATTTTGCTTATATTAAAAAGTTTGTATATTTAAAGAACATCATCAATAAATATTTTGAAACTAATATAAAATTAAAAATATAAAAACATAAGTGTGTGTGTATATATATATTTGATTTTAACAAATGTTAATATGAATTTAAAAACATATAATTAAATATAGTTTGTATATATGAAAATATAAAATTAGAAACATAATACATATGTAAATATTTTCTAGAAAGCTATTTAAAGAATAATATTCAAATATATACATATTATATATTTATTTATTATTGTTTAATTAAAAATCATATTCTTTACGGTTATAAATATATATGTAAAAGGAAATAGATTTATTTAAATTGCAAATATGATAAAAAAAATTATTTATAATATAATACACATGTTAAGTTATAAAATATAAGAGATAAATTAATTCACAAATTACAAAATGAAAAGGTTTAAAACACAATTTATAAATTAATTTAAATAAGGACTTAAACATAAAGTTGCTTGTATTTACAAGTGTAGAAAAATTAATATTATATATTCACAAGTGTAACATGAATGTACAAGTGTAAATAAATTATCGTGCAAACTTACATATGGCATTATTTTCTTTTAATTTTTTTTATGAAATAGATAAAAATAGAAATTAAAGTTATATATATCATAAACTTCTTCTTCTCTCATTTGGTTCAAAACTAAAGAAAAGGAAATGCAAAAACCTAAAAATAAAATCAAAATAAGATCAAACTCAAAACAAAAAAATAAAAGATCAGATTCAAAATCAAACCTGAAACAAAGCATTCCAGTTCAAAAAGAAAATTAAAACCTGTTTCAAGCTAAGGCTAAGCAAATTCAAGGATCAAGCAAGCTTCAAGATCATTTCAACAAATCAAAGTACAGATCAGATCAAACTCAGGAAATCTGAAATTACAAACCTGAGACAAATTTCAACTCAACCAAATTTCAACTGAGCAAGCGAACAAGGAAAAGATCAAGCAAGATAACAAAACAAAATCAAAGCCTCCAGATTTTGAAATTCAAATTACATTTCAAGGCTCAAGTTTTACCTGTTCTTCAATTCCTGGTCCTCTGTCTTTCATTACCAGGTAAGCAAACACACTTATATTTTGCTGTTGTGTTGGATACTTGATGTATGATATAAGAATTGCTTGATTTGTTGCCTGCATGCTGCTATATGGATGTAAATATGTGTGTGCATGCAGGCAAAAACATGCCCATGTTTATACATGACAGGTTTGATAAACCTGTTCAAAATTCATACCACTTAAAAGGAATCAATATTAGGCTTTAATCTCTAAATAAAATTTGTTTGTACTCGACAAATTCAAATTTTAAAAATGGTCTTAAGAATTTATATTAAGCAATTATTTTTAAAATAAGAAATCATAGTGAAAATCATATATATGTAAAAATTTGATCATCACGAATTCGTGTTTGAAGTTCATAACCATATTCGAATTAGCAGATGATGAATTTAGATGAAGGTTTCAAAAATTTTAGGTAAATAAATCATGTGAATTCTCGGGTTGAACATAAAATACATTTTTTTTCAAATTCCGACGATCGATATAAAGTTGAGTTTCGAGCTTGATGTCAGAGGAAGTTCAGGTGATGGAGTTTATAAGAAAAATGATCATTGATTGTTTTTAAATGATCGTGGAGGTTGATCGATGAGGTTGTAGGGTTTAAGGGCATAATTTATGTCAGCGTCGTTCTCGAATTAATTTCATTGTTAATGGTGGAACGG
This sequence comes from Allium cepa, assembly GCA_030765085.1. NCBI lineage: Eukaryota > Viridiplantae > Streptophyta > Magnoliopsida > Asparagales > Amaryllidaceae > Allium > Allium cepa. The sequence goes on along the minus strand of CM060937.1, from coordinate 568,263,873 downwards.
GGTGGATCGGACCCAAGGGAAACGCATCTCGGGGTTCTAGCGAAGGTGTGTGTTCATCGGTGTTTACTCTAGTGGACTAGATCGACGGGGCAAGGCGAATTTTATCGAAAGGGTTGGATTCCAGTAGGAATCAATTAGATCGATCTTGATTTTCAGATGGATTCGTAAAACAGGGTGATCGGGTGAGTCAGGTTGATCATCGGTGATGTATTGGCAACGGCGATGCCGATCGGAGTAGTTTCGATCATCGGTGCATGTGCATGCGAGTGTTCGTGTATCTGGGAAGGTTGGGGATCGGAGAAGAAAGTGTAGCCTTATGTTTGCTCTCGTGAAAATGGGGTAGTAGCTCGGGTTTGTGACCGAGTCGTTCACATGATAACAGTTTTTATTTTTATTCTAAATCATAAAAGATTCAAGTTTTAAAACTAAAACAAATTCAAATATTTTTTTTAGTTATTTTAATGTTTGGCTCGAGTGTTTTAGCTTTGGGCCTAAGTATTTCCAATGATAATTTTTAAAATTTAAATGAATCAAGTTTTTTTAAGGTTTGTGTAAATATATAAGTTTTCAACAGATTATAAATTAGATCTTCCAAAATAAGATTATTAAACAAGTTTTATACAAGATTCTCAAGACTAAATTTTAAAAATAAATTGTTTTAAAATTGTTTTGGTTATAAAATTTTATGCTGGGTTAATTCTGTAACTAGATCCTAAATGTTTTTCAAACAAAATTTAATATGCAACTAATTAATAGTTAATTACTTGATGAATAATTTATCAATTTGATGGATCATTAATTAAAGTAATTAAAGAATAATTACTTAATATAGTTAATTAGGGATAAATCACCTAGTAAAATTTAAATTAAGTATAATTACTTAATTGACAACCAAAGTTTTAATACCCTAAAGTTTTAATGGAATCCAGGCGATTTGTTAATCCCGCGTTTTCAGCTTCCAATTCGTGATTCCCCTCTCCGATACACCCTCTCTCTACATGTCCTCCTCTCCTCTCTCTCATCGTCTACACTCCCCCTCTTCTACTCGCTCTGGCCGTTGTTTTAGAGCAATGACTACTGATTATGTCGCGCTTCCAGATCTACAATCGCCCCGTGAGTCCCCCCCCCCCTTGATGCTAACAATCATACTTCTACTGCCCGTCCGTGCTTGGGTGCTGCTATTGCTGACACTGCATGTCATTCAATAGTGATTCTGTCCTCTCCTCTTTTAAGTACGACGCCTTCCCCCCCCCCCCCCCCCAAGTTCGGATCCAAAGTTTGTTCCGCTGCCAAGCACACATGTGATTTGGGACACTAGAAATTGGGTTCTATGGTTTTGGAACGTGAATTAGAAAGTAAGTCTGGTGATGGCACTGGTTTGAATATGTCAGTCGATCCTTGCAGTTGCACGCTAGGTGCTTGTTACATTGCATCAGTGGGGTTTGGTCCATATGATAACTGCAAAGCTTTCGTTGCCACTACGAATCTTCTTCCTGCTGTTGGTTGTCTTGGGCCTTCTTCGACTTTTAACCCCAAATCTGGTGCAGCTTGTGGAACTCCATCTGTTATGCATTATGACAATGTCATTGATAACCCTGTGCGTATTGATTTAACTCTTGGAGATAAGCAGGCTGACTCTTCTCCCGTTGTCGCTCAATGCACCATCCATGAGGTCTCTTCAGGTGCTGCGGATTGTAGCCCATCGGTACCCAAAACATGGTCTTCGCTATTTACATCCATGCCCCGTAATGCGGGTGTTTATAAACCAGTTGACTTCGACGTCGTTGAGGAAAATGGAGTGATGATCCCTCCCACCTATGTTATGCAAGCCGGTAAGGACTTTTGGTCAGAATATGTTGTTGGATTCTTTTTGGACCCTAAACATCGACTTCATGATGTGGATGTTGTTTGTCATAGGGCCTGGAGACTTCAAGGTGGTCTTAGAGTTAAATTGGTTGATTCCCCGTACTACCTATTGTTCTCCTCCCCTGAGGAACGTAGTCGTGTTCTTGCGTCTGAGCCTTCCTTCTTTGATGGTCAGCCTTTTATTATAACCCCATGGTCTCCGACGGTTACTAGTGCCCGAGAATAAGTTTTTTCTATTCCTATTTGGGTTTATTTCTCTCAAATTCCTTCTTCTCTTCAACCGCTGCTTGGTTTGAATTGGCTTGCATGCAATATTGGTAAATTGAAATGTTTTGACTCTAACACTGTTGCGCGTGATAAGCTAGTATACGCCAAGTCTCTGATTGAGATTTCTCCCAATAAGCCTCTTCCTTCCACTATTCCTGTTCAGCTAGCTATTGGACACGTAGTGGATGTTCGAGTTCGTTATGGATGGGTCCCTGACATTTGTACCACCTGTCGCTCTTTTGGTCATATAGCCACTGCCTGCTCGCACTCTGTTGTATCTGCTGCCGCTCCTAGGATCCCTCTACCTCGGCCTCCGCTTAGGAAATGGGTTCCCAAAGTCTCTGCGGTTGATTCTGACCCTGGACCTACACTTTCCTTTGTGCGACATGATTCCCCAGTTCCTTCTGTCGTGCCTTCAGTTCTCCCTGCTGAGCCGGAGCTCTCTCCGCCTCTCATTGTTTGGGCAGAGGCTGAACATAGTTGGGTTGATCGTAGTACGCATATGCGATTCAACCCCATGGATAACTCCTACTTTAGATTTGTATCTGATAATCTTAAGGACCTACGATGCCTTTATTACAGAATTTCTGGTGATTCTTTGGTTCTTGACTTGGACGGTTCGTTTGCTGAGACTAATTCTGTACTTCTAGCAGATACTTCCTGGGATCGATCTTTTATTTACTCCTCTGACATTGACTGTTATGATCCTTCTCTTGCTACTCGTTTTCGCCCATTTTTTGGACTTCTAGGGAGTGGTTCTCTGGATCCTTCCCGGGATGATGAGTGCGATGGTGATTCTTCCTCTTCGGAGGAGAACTAGTCTAGTAATTTATTTCTAGTAGCTGTGACTTGTCTGTCACACTCCTGTGCTGTTTTTTACATTTCTTACCATCATAGTAGTTAAGGTACCTCTACCTTACTCCTGTACTTCAACTTTATTACGTAGTAATAAAAAGTGGTCGATCCACTATAAAACCGTCGGCCATGCCAAATTACTTAATTATTAAAGTACAATTACTTAGAGTAAGTAATCAAGAATAATTACTTAATTAAAGGATTATTACTTAATGTAATTAATTAAAGTAATTGATTAAAGGATAATTAATTAATTAATAATTAAGGTTGATTACTTTGTAATAAAAGGTTAATTAATTAATGTAATAAATCAAGGTGATAAATAAATGGATAATTTATTAATGTGATTGACTAAAAGATAATTAATCAATAAGGTTAATTAATTATTTGAGGATAACTAATTTATGTAAGTAATTAAGGGATAATTAATTACTTAAATATAATTACTTAATTAAAAGTAATTAATTAATGATTATAGTTGATTAATCAAGTGATTAAAGGATAGTTAGCCAATGTAACTAATTTATGATTTATTAATATAAGTGATTAGGGATAATCACTTATTGTAATTAATTAAGGATAATTAATTAAATGGTAATTAATTAAGGATTAATTAATTATGTAATTAATTAGGGACAATTAATTTAAAGGATAATTAAATGTTAATTATTTAATGATTAAAGGTTCATTTATTTATTTATTAAGGTTAATTAATTAATAATTAAAGGTTGATTAATTTATTATTAAAGGTTAATTAATAAATAATTAAAGGATAATTAATTAAAATGGTTTGTAATTAATTAATGTTAATTAACCAAGATTAGTAATTTATTCATAAGTAATTAATTTGATTTAAATTTATCAGATGATTAATTGATCTTACTTATGGATATTTGGATTGTATTGAATGCTTTGAATTGTTTGATATCCCTGATATGTGATGTTCTGTAATTTGATTGAGCTGTGAACTGCGATTTATTTACCTGTGTTGAATTGGCATATTTCTTTATCTGTGAATGAAAGATAAACGTTATACGATTATACTGCTTATCAATATTGTTGTGCTTGAATTGATGATGATTGTGATATAGTATTGTTGTGTGTGAAACCCCTGGTCTACACCACACACATACACAAATATGGATTTCATGGGAAATCGGTTAAGTTACAGATATTTTGAATGTAATATTATTTTATTCAAAATAGTTTTAAAGGTTGAATTTTAAATCCAAATGGTTTTGAAAATAAATTTGGGTTGAATATGAAAAGCTTTTGGAAAGGAAGTTTTGAATTTGAAATTTAGTTTAAATGTAATACGTCATGTTTAAGTTTTGAAATTATTTTGGAAATTATGGTTGGAAAATGGTGATACAAGTCATAATATATATATATATATATATATGGATTTTAAACCATTTTTGAAGTAATTTAAAATATTATTTTAGGAATTTAATTTTAACCCAAGTTTATATTTTGAAAAGCTTCAATTTGAGCAAATGATATCAAATTTTCCCAAAACGAAAACTCTTTGTTTTCAAATAATAATGGCTTTCATATAACGAAGGAAATTCCAGTTTTTGTTGAAAGGGTTTCAAATTTGAAATTGAGATAGTTTTGAAAGCTATGAATGAATCTTTGTGAAATATTTGGTGAACTTTGTTTTCAAATAAAAGAGGACCTCAAAGATAGATCTTTTGTTTAAATATTTTGAATGAATCTTTGCGAAAGATTTGGTGAACTTTGTTTTTAAATTAAGAGGATCTTAAAGGTGTATTTTTTGTTTAAAAGATTAAAAGTGGAAAATTATTTTAAACCATTTGAAGAAAGGTTTTGGGTAATAAGTTGTGACTTAAGTAAGATCCCGATATATCCATATGGTTTTGAAATTAAGCGCTCATTATTCACTTTAGTCAGGAGAGGACTTTATGTCACAAAACCCATTTTGAATAATGATAGGATGAAATAGATAGCATTTAAAGACCGGCGGTGAAGACCTGGTATTTGGAGAATGAAAGGATTACCTGTCGAATATCTCTACACTGAGTCGCGCCGGTATAGAGATCTTCATATGTGATGGTGTGTCCGATCGGGATTGTGAATACCCGGATTGCAAGAGCTTTTTTAAAGTGCCTTTGGTTCTGTTCGATCCTGGAACAAACTTTTATGGATGTATGTCTGATGTTGCACTTTGTGATGTAAAGCTGGTTTCTATCAAATACATTTCTGTTTGGTGGCGGACAATTTATTCTCTTAGCTCAACACCCTTCTCTGAGACTCACGAGCTCATAGGTTATGTAGTTAATGGTTACTAGTGATACATTTCCAATTTGATCATGTGGCATGCTAAATGCTACTAATCATTTGTTGATCAAAGCATGGCTTTTATGAAAAGTAGCTTTGTGGACGAGACCTCGTCGAACCTCACACCCCGGAAATGGTCGAAACAGGAAGAATGCGGCAAGGTTATGAGGGTCGCGCCCTTTAGGGTATGTCCATTTCCTTCTGGATAAAAGTGGTATCATGGTATGGAGCCCAGATACTTAACTTATATGGTTATTGAAAATTTGTGCTTTGTGGTTGTTGGTGTTGAGAGCTCTCGGATAAAGGTCGATGATGACCAGGGGATGGAATTACTCGTAATAGTTAGTTACCTAGTTACAGAGGTAACCCGACCTTGTGTTGGCAGAGAGATGGTTAAGTTCTCGGGGGCGTCCCTCCAGAGGCGTACCTATGTGGCATAGGAAGTTCCTTAGCCTGACCATTTGTTGAAAATCCAAAGAAACAATATGCGCCCTGTACGGTGTTAGTTGTATAACCTGCCACGGAATGTGGTGGTAACCTGCTATTGAACATGGTAGCTATAGTAGGCATACTACGAAATGTGTATGTTGGTTAAGATTAATATTATACTTTCGAAATGTTTTCTGCACTATTCACTAATAATAATATCAAAAGGATTTTGTGTATCAAGCAGGTTTGACTATCATAAGGAGAAATCTCCTCCAATTGTGCGTTTGCATCGTGTGTGTGGCGGGAAGCCTTGTAGTAGTTTCATTTTCCAAAAAGCAATGCGGATTTCTTTTTAAATTCTTTTTGGTTTGTTTTCTTTGTTCAAATAAAATACTTTTGTTTGCTCACACCGGTCCCATGACTGACCTGGAGTTTATTGTTCCTTTCTAAACTTTGGATGCCCACAATTTTCCATACGGGCTGCTTAGAGTCAGATTTTCAAATAATTAGCTAGTTGATGTAGACTCGGTAGCCTTCAGTCTTTGGAAATATTCAGAATCTGTGGTTTGGCAATCGCATTTGGATTGAGTTTGCTTCACTTCAGCATTGATGGTGGTTCAAGCTTCTTGGATTGGAGTCATTGAAGGTTTGGCATTAAAGTTATCTTTTCGCTGCTGATGTTATCTCTTCTGCTGTTGTTATTATTCTTCCGCTTTTATCTTGTATCTCTGATATTGATAGTCATTTGTACCAATGTGTTTTATTAAATATTGTATATCTATAAAATCATTCATTTTTTTTCAGCTGTGTTGTTATACTTAATATGTTATAAGCTCTGGCGAGCCAGATTCGACGTTTGAACCTACGGCTTTTGAATACAGGCGATGTATTCGGTGTCGATTTTTGAAGGTCGAGTCAGGGTCATTAAATATGAATTCAAATTAAGTGTACTTTATATTTATAGTCAGTCGTGAACCATGTCAAGCAATCATTTCTCATCCATTCAATCATTACCGAATCTCTTATTTTAGGCTTTCATTGTTAAGTTATCATTAACTTATTTAGTGATTACCTCCCTAGGCTTATTTATCACTACATCATCTTTTCTTGAACAATGTCATCTGATGAAATGGCCACTCATTCCACCAATGGGAGCCTCCCTGACTAGAGCCACCCCGACTGTAACGCCCCACCTCTATACTCACACTAGCCAAGGACACTATGGGGTAATACCGTTGACTAACGCGAAGAATAAGGCTGTTGAGGAGCAACCATCTGTGTGATTGCTTTGTGCAAGTACCGATATGTTAGGTAGTGTAACAAGATTTTATTTTAAGAGGAAATCTGACATATCAAGTACTAACTCAAAGCTACTACACAGTGGCTATGTGGACTTCGAAAACAAATATAAAACAAGTATAACACAAAAGAGTCACAAATATCCATATCACAATGGCGGAAACAGATATGAATATAACGTATAAAAGTGTACATCAGAGTAGTGGTCATACAAGATCCACAATATCACAAAAGAATACACACAAGTGTTAGATAAAAGAATATGTATACATCAAGGAGTTTCTATCTCGAATGTATAATAACAAAAACTACTAAACTAGAGTAGTTAGCCAAAAGTCAAATGATGGTCCTAGATAAGAAGTCAAAAAGAAGCACCTGTAACATCTCGGTCTGACCCGAGTATTATTTAATAAGAAAATAATATACGGATCAGTCTAGCTATAAATATCATATATATGAGATAGGATACGAGATATGACAAAAATGTATGATAACAATAATGTCATACTGTGATAAGTATACATTTGATAACAACAAAACTTATACAATATCTCTAGAAATCTCAAACACACAAAAGAATGTCATATTCTTTATTTTATTCACCAAACCATAGATATTGACAAACATATCAATGCCAATCGCAAGAATTGGTGAAACAAAAATTCTAGAAATCATCAATTTGAAATCCAGAAATTAAAAAATGGGAGGCCTATCACAAACGGGAGTATAAAACCTCACCAACACGTGCATTGCAAATTGGTCGCTAACCCATGGTCGCTAACCAAAGAGCCGATGCAACGACATAGTACAATAATGGCACGTCCGAGAAACCTAAAACTCAAATAATTCGGAACAACGACGTAGTACAATAACGGTACGTCTGGTGAGCCGAACTCCATAAAAGAACATGGGTCCTTAGCCCATAAAAACGAGTCGAAACACCAAAGAACCTATAGGTTGTTAGCCTATAAAAAGAAATGAGATGAAACTCATTAAAACGAGGTACAGTCTTCTACGTGGACAAAGGGACATCGCATAACGCTATTCTAAACCATAAAATGATCAACAAGAAGTGTAGATTACATTAAGCTAGTAAATAAATGAATTTAGCTTCATGTCCTATAACCACTAGCTTAACTTAAATATTTACGAACAAATTGTAGTTTCCCACTCGAAAATTGTCACAAGAGTTTCAGTCGAACAAGTCTAAAAAATAACTGGCAAAGTAAACGCAGGCGTTTCATACCAGTTGCTTTGCTAAGCCATTTAATTAGATTTCTCATACGAATGAGGTAAAGGTTTGTATATACTAATAGGTTGGAAAACGGTTTTATAAACAAGCTTCGTATTAAAATTAGAGTTGAAATCATCTTTGTGAAAGAGTTTGGATATTTGCTACTAGTATAGAAACCTTTGTATTTTAAAGTGACAAACCATAAAATGATTGTAGAAACAATCAATCACCAAAAATTCACATTCGAAGACGTGAACCAAATCCATAGAAATCGATACTAAATCCATCAAAATGGATATTCCCAAAAGTCCCAAAAAAGGAGTTATCAAAGTCAACAAAACTGATAACAACTAATCGGATCCACAAGAATCGATTTAAAATTGGAAATCCACACCAAAAGGCAAAATTGGCTGAGTGAAGCAGGTTCAGTCGACTGAACCCTATAGTCGGTCGACTGATTCTATGCTTGGAAACTTTCGGTTTCCAGGTTCAGTCGACTGAACTAGGGTGGTCAGTCGACTGATTTTGAACTCCGAAACTTTCAGTTTCCAGGTTCAGTCGATTGATGCTGGCACAGGAACTTTCTATTACCAGGTTCATTTGACTGACCTTACAGTTCAGTCGACTGAACTGTCATTTGCAGTATTTTCATCCTAGCCCCAAAAAAGGGAAAAAATCATACTAGAGGCGATTGAACGAGCAACGGAGACCATAAATTTATGCCAAGCGTCTACCCAGCCTTATAGGTACTTTGATGCGCTACCAAAAACATGTTCAAACATCCAAAATAGGATTTTTAAAGGTTTTGACTTCAAAACACCAAAATTTGGAAAACTCACCAAATCAATTCAAATCAAAAGCAAATGAACTTGAATATATGTTAGGAATTCATACCTAACCACAAAGAAAGTTATAGACATAGATGTGAGTTCAAAAATTCACATTTAAACCCAAAAATAATGAAGCAGAAACTTTTAAAACAAGGCAAGATCGATTCCTCTTCACTACACCTCTAGAATCTTCAATCTATTATAAAGGTAAAGTTTTTCCTAAGTTAGGTTGTAGGAATTTATGAAATTTGAAGAGGGATTGAGATGGAGAAGATGAAGAGGATGCTTACCTAAGCTTCTCTTCGATTTTAGAGCAAGAACTTGAATTCCTAAGAAAACTAGGGCTTAGGAATTTTAATTTCCTCTTCCTTCCCCCATTTTTACCTTAGATTAAGAGTATTAGGAAATGAGAAGTGGAATGAATGAAGAGGAGTGGAGTTGGGTTATTTGTTAGGTTAGTGGGCTGAAACCCAAACCTAAAGTCCTAAATGAAAATGTCAAAATTCTAGCTAACTCCAAACATATCGATGTTTATACTTAAAAAGGTCGCAAATGTCATTTTGAATTCAATGGAAGTGATCTCGAGTCCTAATTCGAAATGTTTGTAAAAAGTGACTTTTCGGACTTAAATCCGACTAACGATGCTATATTTAAATATAAAATCGTAAAATATACGGGTTGTTACAGACTCCCCTCCTCAAATAAATCACATCCTCGCAATTCTTAAGATGAAAACAAAAGGTAACAACCATAAAAGCATATCAACACAAAAGAAAATTTGAAATAATAAGTTCACCTTTAAGGAGCACGAGAGAGTAAGTCTGGATGCGTTCGCTCAATGAATTCTCTAGATTTCCAAGAGCAATCCTTAGGATTTGAGGACCATTGAACTTTCACAAGCGCAACATTTTTATTTCGAAGGCGTTTAACCTTCGTAGCGATGATACGAATAGGATGTTGCTCACAAGTCAAATTAGGCGACACTTTAATTTCTTCAATAACACCGGACTCAAGAATAGAATCAGAATCCCTAAGGCATTTCCGTAGTTGAGAAACGTGAAACACGTTATAAATAGCAGAAAATTGAGCCTGTAATAAAAGGCGATAAGCCATTGAACCAATACATTCGGTGATGGGAAATGGACCAATATATCGAGATGCTAATTTTCCCGATCGAGTGAAACACACAACACTCTTTATAGGTGAAAAAAGAATAAACATCAAATCTCCCACAGAAAATTCCAAATTCCTTCTTCGATTATCAGCATAGGATTTTTGTCTACTTTGAGCTTCTTTCATCCTATGACGAATAAGGTCAATCTTTTCTGTGGCATTACGAATAAAATCTGGACCTAAAACCAGCTTCTTACCGGCCTCAAGGCAACAAGAAGGAGACCAACATTGCCTTCCATAGAGTGCCTCGAAAGGTGTTATACTAATACTAGATTGGAAGCTATTATTATAGAAAAACTCAACAAGAGAAATATGATCTTTCCAAATTCCACCAAAATCAAGAACACATGCACAAAGGAGATCTTTAAGAGTTTGATTTACATGCTCGGTTTGTCCATCAGACCGAGGATGGTAAGCGGTGCTAAAATTAAGCTTCGTTCCCAAAGCTTCTTGAAGACTCTTCCAAAATCGACTAGTAAACAATGGATCACGATCGCTAACAATAGAAGTAGGAACTCCATGCAATTTAACAATTTCTTTTACATAAAGTTTGGCTAAAAGAGGTATGGTCCGATTAGACCGAACGGGAATAAAATGGGCGGATTTTGTAAGTCTATCAATGATCATCTATAAACTATCATGACCCGAACGAGAACGGGGAAGGCCATCGTTAAAGTCCATGGAGACTTGATCCCACTTCCAAATGGGAATGTCCAAAGGTTGCAATAACCCACCGGGCCTTTGATGCTCGGCCTTTATGAGTTGGCAAGTTATGCAACGCTTAATGAAGTTAGCAATATCAATTTCAATCCATCCCAATAATAAAGTCGCTTCATATCCGCGTACATTTTACTACTACTGGGGTAAATGGTAAATTTAGAACGATGAGAATCTTCTAAAATGTCTTTACGAAGATTACCAATATTTGGCACAATAAGTTTACCGAATTTTTGAATGCCGCCACGAGCATCGATTTCAAAGTCTTTCAAACCATCACTATTTCTATTCCGACAACTTTAGCTAAGAAGAACCAATTCAGGGTCATGCTTTTGAGCTTCAAGAATGCGGTCTAAAAGTGAAGGATGGGCCTCAAGGGTACATAAAACAAGAGATGAACATGAATCGGATTCATGATCTCGAATCTCACATGTGGACAAAGTCTCGAGATCATTCCATTCAGATATCATTATAGAAACAACCGCCTGTTGCTTATAACTATGGGCATCGGCAACAAGATTTCCCTTTTCGGGAGTATAAAGGATATCAGGATCATAAGATGCAAGGAACTCAAGCCAATGTTGTTGACGCAAATTAAGTTCCTTTTGAGAAAATAAACACTTGAATGATTTATGATCGGTATAGAGAACAAATTTCTCTCCAAAAGATAATGGCGCTAAATTCTAAGGGTGAAAACAATAGCCGCGAGCTCTAAATCATGAGTGACATATCTAGTCTCGGCGGACTTTAACTGCTTAGAAGCATAAGCAATAACATGTTCCCTTTGCATGAGAATGGCCCCCAAACCAACACGACTAGCATCGGTATAAACAATAAAGTCTTGGTTTCCTTCGGGAATCATAAGGATAGGAGCATCTAAAAGGAGTTCTTTTAATCTTTGAAAAGAAGCTTCACATTTATCTGAACAAATGTATTTAACTCCCTTTTTTTCCAAACTAGTATGAGGCATGGAAATTTTAGAAAAGTCTTTTATGAAACGACGGTAATAGCCCGCCAATTCAAGGAAGCTACGAATTTCCGTCACACTCTTCGGTCTCTTCCAATTTTGAATCGCTTCAATCTTTGAAGGATCCACGGAAATTCCAGATTCAGAAATAATATGTCCGATAAATTCACACGAGATTGCCAAAACTGGCACTTAATTTTTTTTGCTTTCAATTGATTGCCCCTAAGAGTTTCCAACACAATCCGAAGATGCTTCTCATGCTCTTTCTTGGTTTTAGAATAAACAAGAATATCATCTATAAAGATGAGAACAAATCGATCGAGGAAGTCTGTGAAAACTCGATTCATAAGGTCAACGAAATAAGCTGGAACATTCGTTAAATCAAATGGCATAACAAGCCATTCATAAGATCCATAACGAGTACGGAACGATGTCAAAGGAATGATATTCTCTGTAATACGAAGCTGATGAAAACCGGTTGCTAAGTCTAACTGTGAAAAGACTCTAGCACCGCTAAGTTGATCGAATAGATCATCAATCCTAGGTAAGGGATATTTATTCTTGATGGCAAGGTCATTAATCTTGTGATAGTCAATGCAAAGTCTAAGTGTACCATCAAATTTCTTCACAAAAATAGCTGAAGCTCCCCAAGGAGAGGAAATAGAATGAATAAACTGCTTTATTTCCAATTCGGATAATTGTTTATGCATCTCCTCATTTTCCTTATTGGACATACGATAAGGAGGACGAGTTATAGGTAGAGCTCCTGGGATCAGATTAATTCTGATCTCAATTGCTCGCTTAGGTGGTAATCCTAAAACGGGCTCAAATATGCCGAGAAATTCACGAACAACGTGAATGAGGGAAATGGCATCTTCCCCATCATCATTACCGTCATCATGAGGGTTTAGAGAATATAAAAATGCTGCCAATTTAGAATCCAAATCTTTAAGAACAATAGAAATCTGCTTAATAGATTGAGGATGTCAAAGATGAATAGTTCTTTCAGGACATAGGATATGGGCTTCATAACGGTTATGCCAATCCATTCCCAAAATCATTCCGAAACCTAAATAACGCATTACATGCAAATCGGCTCGGAACGCATAATCACATAAAATAATCTCGACATCTTTACAAAGCAAACCGAGTGTCGCGGATCCACCAATAAGATTCGCAATTCCCAGTGAAGTCATTAAAGCCATAACGCTTAAAGACAAAGTATCAACAATTTCTTTTGATATAAAAGAATGGGATGCACCCGTATCAAAACGAACTCGAATAGGATGATTATGAAACATAATAATGCCATCAAGGATAGAATGAGAAATATCTTAACCGCAAGATGTGTTACTAAGGGCTTGAACAACATTTAGCTTTCCCTCGTTCTTGCTTTGAACTTTGGGACATGAAGTTAAAAGATGACCCGAACTTTTGCAATAACGACAAAAGAGTGGTTTCGGGCATTTATTAGCATAAAGGTCCTTAGAACCACAATTGTAGCATTGTCCATGACTAGAGGTAGGAGTCTTTGCTACCGAAGTTGCTTGTTTCCCTTTCTTGTTGGAATTAGGCTTGAACTTAATAGGCCTCTTCTTGTTGTTGTTGAAGTTTGGTTTGGCATTCACAGCTTCAACATCACCTTTTTTGTCGGCCTCTTCGAGTCGAGGAGCGATATCGACAAGCTGATCAAAAGAAACTTCCGGTTTTAGAAGTAAAGGCTTTTTGAGGTTCTTATTCAACACATAGACAAACCTCTGATTTTTCTTTAGTGAGGTATTAATATACTCGATCCCATATTTAGAAAGAGATTCAAAAGATGCGACATAATCTGTCACGGAAGATTCACCTTGAACAAGGTCAATAAAGCGATGAGATAAAGTTACTTTTTCAGTTTCTGACACAAATTTTAATTCAAATCGTTCTCGGAATTGCTCCCAAGTAAGATCCGCTTCAATAATTTTCGAAATCAGAAGCTCATACCAATCTAATGCTCTTTCTTAGAGCATACTAGAAGCCACTTGGACACGATATAGATCAATAAGCTTCATGCGAGAAAAGATGCGATTGCATGTTCTAAGCCAAGCTTGGACTTCTATGACGCTTTCGGAACCAATGAATGGCTTTCCACCCATATTGTATAATCATTGCACAAGCGTGAAATCGCCAATTTAGGGTGAGTAGGCTCTGGGATGGGTCCGACGGCTTGAGCGTTCTTTACGAGATCTAAGAGTTGTTGGGCGAACATAAATACTCCATCTTGAGGAGTAACACTAAATTGACAGGCGCTGGAACGGCCCGGCCTAACCATTTCTCTTCTTTAAGAAAGAAAGAAGAAGAAAAAGGTTATTCTCAAAATGAATATCGAATAATCATGATTGATAAAATAAGGCATCATAAATTAGAATATGATAGAACGGGTCAAGACTCGGATAAATCCTAAAGCACGATTCCTAAAAAAGACTTAGGACAATGATCCTTGCTAGATTATTCTACATTGTTCCGAAGTTTGGCTCTGATTCCAAGCCGTGACGCCTCACCTCTATACTCACGCTAGCCAAGGACACTATAGGGTAATGCCGTCAACTAACGCGAAGATTAAAGCTGTTGAGGAGCGACCATCCGTGTAATTGCTTTGTGCAAGTACCGATATGTTAGGTAGTGTAACAATCATTTCATTTTAAGAGGAAATCCAACATATCAAGTACTAACTCAAAGCTACTACACAGTGGCTATGTGGACTTTGGAAACAAATATAAAATAAGCATAACACAAAAGAGTCACAGATATCCATATCACAAAGGTGGAAACAGATATGAATATAACACATAAAAGTGTACAGAGTAGTGGTAATACAAGATCCATAATATCACAAAAGAATAGATACAAGTGCTAGACAAAAGAATATGCATACATCAAGGAGTCTCTATCTCGAATGTATAATGACAAAAACTGCTAAACTAGAGTAGTTAGCCAAAAGTCAAATTATGGTCCCAGATAAGAAGTTAAACAGAAGCACCTGTAACATATCGGTCTGACCCGAGCATTATTTTATGAGAAAATAATAAATGGATCAGTCTAGCTATAAATACCAGATAAAATAAATAGGATACAAGATATGAAAAAAATAATATGATAACAATAACGCCATATTGTGATATGTATACATTTAATAACAATAAAAATCATACAATATCTCTAGAAATCTCAAACACGCAAAAGAATGTCATATTCTTTATTTTATTCACCAAACCGTAGATTTTGACAAACATATCAATGCCAATCGCAAAAATTGATGAAACACAAATTCTAGAAATCATCAATTAGAAATCCAAAAATCAAAGGGGGAGGCCTGTCACAAACAGAAGTACGAAAACTCACCAACATGTGCATCGCAAACGGGTCGCTAACCCATGGTCGCTAACCATAGAGCCGGTGCAATGACGTAGTACAACAACGGTACCCCCGAGAATCCTGAAACTCAAATAATTTGGAACAACGACGTAGTACAATAACGGTACAGCCGATGATCCGAACTCTATAAAAGAATATGGGTCGCTAGCCCATAAAAACGAGTTGAAACTCCAAAGAACCCATAGATCATTAGCCTATAAAAAGAAATAAGACGAAACTCATTAAAACGAGGTATAGTCCCCTACGTGGACAAAGAGACATCGCATAACGCTATTCTAAACCATAAAACGATCAACAAGAAGTGTAGATTGCATTAAGCTAGAAAATAAATGAGTTTAGTTTCGTGCCCCATAACCACTGACTTAACTTAAATATTTACGAACAAATTGTAGATTCCTACTCGAAAATTGTAACAAGAGTTCAATCGAACAAGTCTAAGAATCAACCGACAAAGTAAACGCAAGCGTTTCATACCACTTGTTTTGCTAAGCCGTTTAATTAGGTTTCTCATACGAATGAGGTAAAATTTTGTATATACTAATAGGTTGAAAAACGGTTTTATAAACGAGTTCGTATTAAAATTAGAGTTGAAATCATCTTTGTGAAAGAGTTTGGATATTTACTAATAGTATAGAAACCTTTGTATTTTAAAGTGACAAACCATAGAAATGATTGTTGAAACAACCAATCACCAAAAATTCACATTCGAAGACGTGAACCAAATCCATGGAAATCGATACCAAATCCATCAAAATGGATATTCCCAAAAATCCCAAAAAGGAGTTATCAAAGTCAACAAAAATGATAACAACTAATTGGGTCCACCATAATCGATTTAAAATTGAAAATCCACACCGAAAGGTTAAATTGGCTGAGAGAAGCAGGTTCAGTCGACTGAACCCTGTAGTCAGTCGACTGATTCTATGTTAGAAAACTTTCGATTTTCAGGTTTAGTCGATTGAACCAGGGTGGTCAGTCGAATGATTCTGAACCCAGAAACTTTCGGTTTTTAGGTTCAGTCGACTGAACCAGGGTGGTCATTCGACTGATACTAGCACAGGAACTTTATGTCCCCAGGTTCAGTCGACTGACCTTACAGTTCAGTCGACTGAACTATCGTTTGCAGTATTTTCAGCCTATCCCCAAAGAAAGGGAAAAATCATATGGGAGGCGATCGAAGGAGCAATGGTGTAACAACCCATAATTTTGTAAATATTTTAATTATGTTTTTCTTGAAAACATTGTTTTTTTTAAAGTAAAATTTTCATTAATTAAAATTTTAAGTTAATAAGTTTTGGTAAAAGAGAAAAAAAAAGAACTTATTGTAATTTAAATTTAAGCCTTAATTAATGTAATATTTCTGTTATTGATTCAAATAGAAAACATATGTAGTTTATTAATGTTTGCATGTGTTCATTATTTAAATCCAATCTTTTGGTTTTTACATACTTTTATTTAAAGTTAAAAAAGGGGGGATTCTTTATAAAAATAACTGGAATTTAAATATCACGATTCCTTTTATTTCCTTTTAAATTAACGTTAGACCTTAATTTATTGCTTAATATTTAAAGAATTTACTAAGTTATAAATTTTAACATAAAGATGTTGTATTAAGTTTAAGACATTATTTACATATGTGTGTGCGTTAATTTGACCTAAGATTTAATAACATTTTTGTAATTAAATTTAAGAAGAAGAAAAAAAACCTTTATAATTTATAATGAAGTGAGTGTTTAAAATGAAATGAAAATAAAAAGGATATAGTAACGGTTGTAAGTTACTATTTAATTGGTCTATTAATGTAGTTATAACTGTTACATTTGGGTATTAAATTGAATATATGCAAATAAACGTATGGTAATGGAGTGAATTCAACATTATATAAGCAATTCAACATTATATAAGCAATTCTGATAATTAGTGGAAATAATAAACTTGAGTGTAATATAAAGTTAGTGACAACATTTATGCAAGTCACCTTTTTATTTAGGGCTGCTAAATTCAGAGTAGGAAGTCAATTACATTTAAATGTAGATAAATGTTCATTAATGTGAGATAGAACTATAACTGTAATGTGTGAATGTAAATGAAATGACATAAATGGAAATTTATATTTTATTCATAAGATGAAATGAAGGAATGAAACCAAGTTGAATAAATTGATTTAGGTTTTATTTATGATAAATGTATATATTTGGGAAATTCAATATAATTGAAAATAACAAGTTATTACAAAAGAAAGATGAAAATTGGAATATATATTTTTGTAAGGAAAGATAAACAAATAATAACTAGGTTTATAGAGTGATAACAGATTTAATAAAAGAGCAGAATTGAAGCATGGTAGTTATTGGAAAGTAATTAATCGAAATTTGGTTGAATTGGGAATTATTATTTTTTTGTATTAGTATATAAACCAATTTTAATATTACTCATAAGAAGATAAGTTAATAGTTGATTCAATAACATGATTGAGAAATCAAATATATGGATTTATTGGGAATTTAAAACTTATACTCTTTTTTTGATAAAATACAGCGTTTTACATGCAATAATTTTTTCTACTTTTATTACATATTATATATATATATATATATATATATATATATTATTTTCTTATATCCACCTCTATTTTATCTTTCTATTTTTATTTTGTCTAGACAGTCATGTTTATTTATTGGATTGTTGCTTGTTTATATCTTTTATTTATGGCTTGGAAGAAACTAAAAGGGTATGCGTTATATTGTCTTAATTGCTTGCCTTTTTAATTGCATACTCTTTATTTCTTTTAGCTGTTCATTTTCTTTTGGCCGTGTATTGTACTTGCTATTCACGTACAAAGCTAATCATTCTCATCTCTCATGCAATTCTAGAAAGAAGGAAAATTTAATACATCAAGTTATTCGTTTATACCCTCTTTCTTTCTTACCTTAGCCCTCCACCTCATTCATAACTGTGTATTTCTTTTTGCCATTCAAATAAAAAGATTTATTTCCCACTTCTCATTTTTATTTGCCTAGTCTTTGTATTATTTTCCTATGTCTATCTCTTGACATTTATTTCTTTATTTATTTGTCTAGACCTTATTTTATCTATTAAATATTTCTTATGTGTATCTTTTATTTAATAGCTTGAAGAAAATAATAATTCAATTATACATACGTTACTTTGTTTTAAATTACGCATACGCTAAATTGTTTATTTCTTACCTTTTTATTTACCTATCTATTTAATTACCATACTTTAGTTATGTATTACTCTTCCTAATCACTCCAAAATCTTCTCCTTATCTCATTCCTTTTTCATTTGCATATAAGATTAAATATATATGTTTCTTTTACCTTAACTCATGACCTTTTCAATTCTAGCCTCTTTATTTCTTGCCATTCTTGTAGCCATTCATTTTCCATAACCCTAGCCGCCACTTTTATTATTATTTCATGTGAAAAGTTCTCACCTCACATATTTCATTGGCATGAAAAAAAATAGGAAGCTCTAATCCCATGGCTTCTTCCACTTTCTTCCCCTTCTTCCATCTTGTTTTTGCTTTTGTTCTTCAGGCTATTGCTCGGCCTCTACCACCATGACCACCTCCATAACCTCCTCACTTCCTCCACCGTATGGCCATGACCACCTAGTGGCCATACATTGCCAAAAGTTAATACAAACTCTAACCAAGCCATGTATTGATCACCTTGCATTGATTTATCAAAGTTATGTCATTTTAATCCCTATCTTTCATTTTTTTTATCTATATTCCTTTGTATTGAATCATGTTCTTATGTCGTGATATTTTTTTTCTTTATTTTGTTATATACAAGATGTGGATCTTATCTCTCTTTTCACTCAAGTTTGCATCTTGCCTTGTTTTATCAAAAGGTTATGTCCCTTGATTCATAATCTTGTATGTTGAACTATACACTTATGTTTGTATAATTGTTTGTATACAAGATTTGGATCTGACTCTTCATCCACTCAAAAGAATATAGTTGTGCTTTGTTGTGACTTTTCTTGCTTTGCGGAGTTTAGATTTGGGTTTGAATTTCAATTCTAGCTGTTAAAGGTGAGTATTCCTCACCAGACAAACATACTTGTATATTTGTGAATTAATCACAAGTGTAATTATAAACTTATTTTATTTAATTTTATCTGCCTGTGATATAAACATATGATGTTAAACCCCATTATTAATTGACACATCATCAGTTGTTTATTTATTGTGATATTATTGCAGTTATACTATTTAATGCTTATTTACTGTTAATCACACTGCAAGTTCCCTGTAAATTTGGGATCGTTATAGGCTGAAATGATAGGCCTGAACGATAATTATTTATTCATTTATTTAATTATTTAATTATTTATTATTTAACTTGGGATTACGGGTTCGAAATGATAGAACCCGGGTTTTCTTTGTAAATTGCGGATTGAAATGATATATATCGGTATCACTTGACCTAGGCTAGAAAACTATATACAGACCCGTGTTTCATATAATATTTTTCTGAAATGTTTTAAAAACATTTTAAATGGAAAGTTTATAATATTCTGGTTTAAAATGTATTTAAATTATTTTTATAAAATTTATAATGATTTTTGAATGAGTCAAATGTTAAATAAATGAATGTTTAAGCAAAATTTTGAAATATAACTTATTTTGGAAATTTCTGAATTTTTGTTAAAAGTGAGATTTTATAAAGTAAAATAAATAATAATAAGTTATATTTTAGGAATTTAAAACTTAATTGTTAAGTTAATAATTTAATTAAAGAAATGGGAATTTAATACTTGGATTTAAATAAGAGATTCATAATAAAATCTGATTTTTTGTATGAAATTTACTTATAAATTCATAAAAATATGAGTATTGAAACTATGACTTCATCATGTGAAAATATATGATTTGTAAGTTAAATATGATTTAAATAAAAATTTACTTAGTTATGAAATTATAGTTAAACCTTGAAATTTTAAATATAAAGTATATTACAACATTTGTGAATGTTGTAGTTAAATTTAAATGAACTTAAAGGCTAATTTGAACTAAAGCTATTATAGCACTTTGTAAGTGCTATAGTTGATAAAGATAACTAAAGTTTAGTTGGAAATAAAGAAATCTATTACAGCACTTAAATGTTGTCTTTTGTAAATGAACTGTTTAACCTATAACTTTAGGTAGCATTTTATAAGTGCTACGGAAACTAAATTTTGATTGTTTTAATAAAATTTAATAATCTTTGGGAAAAAGGCTTAAATTTTGGAATTTAATATGTAATTAATAAAAATAAGGAATTGACTTTAAATGGTTTTAAATGGAAGAATTTAACTTTTAAATATGAGTTGAAAGGCAATTAATTCCTAAATAAATTGAATAGATTTAAATGGTATTTTATATTAAATAAAATGACTGATGTTTAAATAAATGATGTTTGAAATGATATTATGATATTGAAATGTATTTGAAATTTATTTTGATTTTTAAAGTATAAATACCATTTTTAAAAGTTGTAACCACGGGTTATAATAACGTTTGGTTGTTAAAGAGACCGGGATCGGATATCTGGCATACTCTCTGTCGATACCGAAAACCACTTTGACAACCGTGTACGCGGTGGAGATTCCAGAATGAAGTAGGATGGTGGAGACGTTTCCTTTGAGGTAAATACGTGGACTCGACTCCCGTGAGTTGGCATAAGGTGGCTAAAACAGGAGCGATCGACGGATTAATGAGGTAGCACCTCTGATCGGACGCACTTCTTCATATGCCATTCTATTACTTTTGTGATTGTATTGATGCACACCTTTGATTTGGGAGTGTTGTTCGAGGTGGGCGGTAGCCGCGCGCTACGCGTTACCATCGGTCCGGAGGCGTAATTGGTATATCTACCCTGACATTGCCTAGTTGTGCCGTGTCACCTACCATAGCGAGCCTTGTATGAGTTTGGTTTTCTCCCGTAGCCCGTGTGGTATCCTCTGGTGGCTTCCCGATCAGGAGGGACTATGATATTGGATGGACTACTGGGACTATTACGTGTTAAGGTGGAAAATGTAAAGCCTTAACGCTATTTAAAAGTAAGTTTATTTTACTAATAGACACTATTATAATAGCGAAGTATTATTACATAGTAAATAGTTTAATGGATCCTTAGAGGATGGGCGGTCCCAAGCATCCTTTAAGTTACTTGTTCTTTAATACAGTTCACTTGAATTAACTTACACTATATAAGTATGTATGTCCTGACTCGAGTGTTTATGTTTTATTTTACGCTCGGGTCAGCCTGAGTTGCAGTTCAGTTTCATCCCGGAGCTAGGATTTGTGTAGATCACTTTCAAGCTGCTGGCAAACTTCCCTTCCAGTTCTTTATCCAAATTTTTGAAATCAAGACTAGTGGACATTTGGATTGTTCCACTGATGATTTAAAACTATATTTGGATTAAAGACTATGTAATTTTTATTTGATTGAGACTATTTATAGTGGCTTCATGAACCACTAAGTATTTTTAAATTCCGCTGCGAGTATTCTGATTCTGTGTCTGTGATTCTGTGATTATTTATTTACTATATATTTTGAGATTTGCCAAATTTTATTTACAACGCGGTATTTTGAACAATTCAAGTCCGACATGTGCGGATGCGAATGGTTGAAAATATCGGATCGTTACAAATGGAGACCAGGGATTTGTGCCAAGCGTCTATCCATCCTTATAGGCTCTTTGATGCGCCACTAAAAACATGTTCAAACATCCAAAATATGATTTTTAAAGGTTTTGACTTCAAAACACCAAAATTTGGAAAATTCACCAAATCAATTCAAATCAAAAGAAAATGAACATGAATAGATGTTAGGAATTCATACCTAATCACAAAGAAAGTTTTAGACATAGATATAAGTTCAAAAACTCACATTTTAAACCCAAAACAATGAAGGAGAAGCTTTTTAAACAAGGCAAGATCAATTCCTCTTCACTACACCTCTAGAGTCTTCAATCTATTATCAAAGGTGAAGTTTTTCCTAAGTTAGGTTGTAGGAATTTCTGAAATTTGAAGAGGGATTGAGATGGAGAAGATGAAGAGGATGCTTACCTAAGCTTCTCTTGGATTTTAGAGCAAGAACTTGATTTCCTAAGAAAACTAGGGCTTAGGAATTTTAATTTCCTCTTCCTTCCTCCATTTTTACCTTAGCCTAAGAGTGTTAGGAAATGAGAAGTGGAATAAATGAAGAGGAGTGGAGTTGGGTCATTTGTTAGGTTAGTGGGCTGAAACCCAAAACCAAACCCAAAGCCCTAAATGAAAATATCAAAAATCTAGCTAACTCTAAACATATCGATGTTTGTATTTGAAAAGGTCGCAAATGTCGTTTTGAATTCAATGGAAGTGGTCTCGAGTCCTAATTCGACTGGTTGCAAAAAGTGACTTTTTGGACATAAATCCGACTAACGATGCGATATTTAAATAAAGTATTTAATATACAATCGTAAAATATGTGGGTTGTTATACTGACTGTCCTAAAAAGTTGAATGTAAGCATCCTAAACACATTCTGGAAAGCGTCCTTACTAAGCGTCAATATCCCTTCTTGGTCCATGAACCGCTATCCTTTACATTCTGATTTATTCATTTTAGTCGTAACACCACGGTGATGTTTCGGCTTCCTACCTTAACTCCCCTTTAGAGTTTATGAATCTTTTAAGATTAAACGTTATCATGACACCCTGCCATATACCGTAGGACTTTAGACTAATAATCAAGGCACCCTACAAATTTATTCAATTTGGTTATGATTCATTTCTAACGTAAATATTACAATCAATCATAAAACTTCACTATGATTAATAAATTCACCACGTCAAACTATATTCGTTTCAATATTACTGTCAAAATGATAGCCTAGGGTCTTTCACTTTATCCAATTCATGTAAATCATCAATTAGAATCATCAAATTAGTTTTTAATTCATATTTCAATTCCTAAATAAATCTATAAAGAAAATTTAATGCATATATAATAACATAACCATTTTATAGATAATCTCACTCACCTAATTCGTTGCTTTGGTAAATTTTCCTATAGAACTTCCAAATTCCTTCTTTTAATTTAACTTGATTTAGCACCTGTCTTCTTCTATTTGATTTGCTAAGGTTTGGATTTGATTCCCTTCTCTTTTCTATTTGTTTTGCAATCTTATTTAGAGGTTTTGTTTTAGAATTGAAAAAAGAGAAAAAGAATAAGTTATGAATTTAAGTTGAGCGTTGGTTGTAGAATGAGGACGAATGAAGAATGGGGTGAATTAGGGTCACAAACTTCTTTTATACATGCACAAATCCAGAAATTCTCCCTCGGCCCACTTCAGCCAACTTATTTCGCCTCAAAACGCATGATACGATAAAAAAAATCTTTATCTACTTTATTTGGTGTCCATCTCTGATATTTTTATATTAATTTAGGTTAGGAAAATCCACTTGATGCAATGGACAATCCAGATTTATCAAATTCCTTCATTTGTAAAAATTTAATTTTTTCAGTTTTATATAAAATTACCAAAATACCTCTTTAATTAATTATTTGCGTTTATTAAAAATCTGGGATGTTACAGTTATTATCGAAAAAGTCGACCTTTTCCATTCACATGGTGTCATTAGCTCTTTGAAAGAAGTCAAACAAAGATGAAGTGGGCTATTTTTGTAATTCTTTCCACATTAGACGGCGCCTCTCCCCAAAACATAGAGCGACCCCAAACTGTTCTTTTACTTCTCTTGCACGTGCCGACCTTTTATTGAAGTGATTGGCACATGAGCAAAGAGACTCATTCAACTTGCCTTATGTTGCATAACTCGCTTAGCATCATAATTGTGGCTCACGGGTAAAGAAGCGAGTCTTGAAATCTATACATAACTGGGGCCAGTAGTGAATACTGCCCGCTTGAAGATGTAAAAACCAACGTGAGGCTGGACTTGTCAAAGTGGATGGAAATAGAAGACACATTAGATTACCGATGAGGCGACTGACTCAGGTGATGGAATTGAAAGCCATGATTAGTCAGATGGGTTAGTACGTCCAATGTGTTTTTTGAAGAAAGGTAGGTCATTCCTCCAGTGAATGTATGCGTTGAAAATATCTTTGGTGAAGGGTTCTCCGTTCTCATCATCCCTCATCGTTAGTGTTCTAGGTCTTGATCCTCTTCTGTCTTAGAGATGCCATTTCTTCTCGAAGGCCCCCTCTACATGATGCAAGCGGCGTTGGCCTCTTACTGTGGAAGGAGTTCTATGTCTCGTACGTGAAGGAGATCGATGGCACTTATATGACGATGGGGAATAGTAACGCGAACATGGGTAAGTTACATTTTCATATTGATAAAGGGCGACCTAGAATGTTGATCCTGCCTTTCACGGGATCTGGGCCTACTGACCTCCCTTTAGGGTTGAGAGTGGACTGAGAGCTCTCTATGCTCATGGGTTTTGCCTTTTCCGTCGCCGCTTAGACGGTCGAAGCATGGTCATACCCTTATATTTTTTGTCTAAGGCGGTTAAATGTAGAGTGTCTTTCCAAGGAGTGGGAGCGGCAGGCTGGCTGAACTCCTTGGTGTAATGCTTGTTCAAGTATAGGAATATCATAAGCAAAGTGTTACTCATGCACGATATGTTGATCTCTGTTATGGGCGGGAGTGACCCCAACATGGGTTTCCAGCACAGCCCTCTTATGGGCATCATGCATTATGTTAAATGTGCTGGGGACAATGGGCTGGATGGGAGTTCCGTCCATCGTTGTTGCGACCACCGGACTATAGTTGACGGTGTCTTGATCGTCCACTCTGGCCTTAAGTTCATTCAAATCGCGGGCAATCTACCCAATGCTAGTTAGGCCATTGATCAAGCCAAACCACACGTCATTGCCTAAGCCCAAAATGGGGCTTATGGCATGACTTTAACGCCGTTTGTGTCATGATCCTCTGAGTTATTGGCCTCATTGTCACCATTATTATGCAATGTGTTTTTTGAGTATAATAGTTTGAAGAGAAGAAAAATGATGAATGTCGAGGGCATTTAGGGGAATCCCTCCTTCGAGCGTCCAAATATTGACTAAAAATTTGATCAACAAAGGAACTACGATTGTGAATTCATTTTAGTAAATGTTACTTACTAATACCGTTTTAAAAATGGAAAAAAGAGAGAGAAAATGAACAATAAGTAAAGAAAGACGCAAGGTTTAGAGTGATTTGATCAAAAATGATCTATGTCCACTATGTTGGTAATTTCTACTGTTTTAGTGTTTTGATTACAATTATTTGTTTATAAGAGATAATAATGTATGCAATAAAATGAAACTTTCATCTTTGTACAAGTGCATTCAATATTGTATTTATAATAGCCAAAAATCTGGTTCGGACAGTTCAATATGTATATCAGTTTCTATGGATCCTTATGGTCGTCAATGACACCGAATGGTTCAAATGTAGGGAAACTAGGATGTCAGCTAGGCCGAATGGTCTAGATGATGGACAATTGGCGAATCATAGCAAATCATGTCGTTATCAAATAGGACGACGTGAGAATAAGGAGTTGTTGAACAGTGACGCCGTCACCATGTGGATAGTGAATGATGAGAAGTGGTTACTGCATAGTGTCGCTTTGTCAAATAAACATTGCCGCATATGCCAAGGATTTCGGTGGAACAGTGCCGAGTCATTTCTTTTTAAAGGGGTGGCTATGCACGTTTGACAGAAAACCTACCGAGCTAAGACAAAACAAGAAGTATGAGGAGTGCATGCCGTCGGATAGGTTATGGGGCGGAGTAGACTTAAGGGCTCGAAAAGGAGACTGGGAGAGCGTTCTTCATTATGAAGACATGTACTCTTGGATGAGCAGCTGTCCTACTAAAGGTACCAGCTGGTTTGGCCGTTGTTCAAATCTGTTAGTCGCTGAATTCCATCGTCTTTTACAAGATGCATAGGTATTTGCAAGGATGATGGAGCGGGCAAAGTGACGATGAGGCAATACGAGGTGAGGCGAGCGCATTGGGAGTCCGACGAGCCGATCTGTCTATTCCTTTGCGAGAATATCAAGCAACGCCATGGATCGACACCGATCAATAGATTTGCATATTTCATCTTCATTTCTTTCATTAGTTCATTGGAACTTTATGATTTAGCTTTTTTTTCATGCCTCAAAGTCAAATTTCTACAGCTTTTCATTGAGAACTTCAAATCTTGATGGATCAGCACTGATCGATGTACTTAGTTAAAATTCTTTCGTTTTTCTTTGCAATGCTTCGTACTCGATCATCAATAAATTTATTAGTCATCACATTAAAGCTCACTAACATTAAATAGTCATTCGTGGAAACTCGTGGATTCGGTTCGAACCTACCTAATGCTGGTTCATGCAACTCCATGTCCAAATCCACTTTGAAAGGATTCCATAAACACATATGCAAGTTGCAACTTTCCATAATGCATGATCACAATAGTAAAAAATAAGGAAATATCCAAATGGAAGTTCTAGTAAAGTCTCTCATCCATGCAACCTCACTTTTTTTAGTATCGTACTGCCATGGCACAAAACTGTGCACCAGGTAACCCAACCCTTGGGCTCACTCTCCCGTGATCATATCATGCCACTTGATCCTCAGACATCAAAAATCACATTAGAAATCCAACTTTCTATCTCGGGAAATCATCAATCAAATAAGAACGATGCCGTTTCAGCTGCCTATATGATGATGGGACGGTAAATATTGGTCAAGCAAATCCTATGGCGAAATCCAAATTGGAGAATAACTTTGAGAGAAGGAAAGAGAAGGAAAAAGAAAGATCCACTCGGAATTATGATGATATTGTTGCGAAGTTCCGTAGGTAAGGAATAATATTCTCCTAATTCGTACGATTTGTTACATTTTTTATTTCCCTATCTTGTGGATAATATGACTAAATACCGAAATAACCCCCAAACATTGGGACCATTTCTACGAAGATCAAATCAAATTACATATTATTTCTCTTACTTTGTGTGTAATTTAATATTTCCTTTTAAGCTGTAGAACTTTTACTTATACGGGCATGATATATACGGTTGAGTTTTATGTATGTTTGAAGTAAACACTAAAGTTAGCCCTGCATTCTTAGGAAATTGGTTTACTGCAAGAACTCTTAAAGCAGTTTATTATCATATGTATTAAAATAGTCAAGAGCAACTAGTGAAAAGTTGGGAAAGGAAAAGATGATTATATTCTCACGTACTTATGTTATGATGCTTCAATCTGCAAAATTAAATTGGAAAAAAGTGTATGAATTGCAGCAGGTATTCATCATTTATTACGAAGATAATGCATTTACCTTTTGTGCCGATTCTTCATACTATATTAAAAATACTTTCCTTTCTTATATACCTAAGTTAATTTAAATAAATTGAAATGGCTGGATCTGAGATTGAGATCAGGTCAAAAATAGGATGCTCATCAACATGACTTTATATTAGATCTAATAACAGATAAACTAACAAAAGGAAGTTAACTCTACCAGAGATCAAACATATGGTATTGTAGACTATGATCTTTTTCATTTGACCGCATAGTCGATCATCTTATCATTCGAATTCGCACAAATAAAAATACTATATATGCTTCAGTTTTAAAGTAAAAGATGTTCTGGTTTATGACATGTATACTGCTAAAAGCAACCAGAATTTTTTTGGCTACCTCGCCAATGGTCACCGTAGAAATTTTATTTATGTGCTTCTAATGCCATGCACTATTTTGTTCTATCAAGTAGGCATCCAAACATTGTTCGGTTGTTTATCACTATACCACGTTGAACGACCATTGAAAATCAAAGTGCATGGCTATTTATCGTCATGCAATAGTGAACGGTAGTTGAAAATCAAAGTCGCACAGTCGTTTATGAACGAATGAAAAAAAATTCAAGTTTGGTGTTGGATAGCATAAAAAATAATTGATATCTATTAAAAATTTCTTGGTAGCCAAAAGCATAATTTTGGGTGTCAATAGCAACACACCTATGGCGTTCACACATGCCTCATTTATTTGTATACTTACCATCAGTTTATAATATATTTTGGGTCCAAAATTCTATTATTAGATTAGATTTGGCAGCAAGATAAAATGCAGTAACTAGGAAGTTATGTTTCCATACTTGTAGAGCAACAAACATTTATTGTAATTTGCATCAAAAGGTTGGAACATGTTATTGGAATGTGGAGAGGCAATGTTATTGGGATGTAGAGAGTCATGGTTGTTCGGGGCTTGGTAAATAAAATAAATAGTGGTTCAATACGACTTGAATTTTGTGTTTAAATTTGAAGTTAACTCATTTTGGGACCAAATACAAAATCTATGGTTTGATGTTTCATAGTTCAGCATTTTGTCCATTAAGCTGCAGACTTGCTTCATATAAAACTGCAGTTCACAAAATACTTTAGATGTTAATGCTTGATTTAGGCCAATAAAAATGTGCCAAAGTTACAGTTAAGGACAAATACAGCGACTCTGCTAGGGATTGAACCCAAAGTCTCTGGTTTCGTAGACCAGCGCCTTATCCATTGGGCCACAGAGTCACATGCCCCATCGTTTGAATTTGTATAAGATAGAATACAAAATATACTTTTATATGTTTTTACATTAATGGAGAAATGTCTATGTTTTATATCATGACACCAACATATACCCGATTCGCTGGTATAATTGAAATTGCTTATTTTCACCTTTTAAGATGTATTTCTCTGGGTTTTTTGATGCAACATCGTATTATATATTTAATTTTGTGGTAAAATAAGATACTTAAAGCAGACACTTTAAACTCATTGAGCTACAGATAAACATATCATAGGATGCATTCATTATTAACCAAACGGGAATACATAAGGAGCATTTTGAACGGGGAATGAACGAAGAAAGTTCACTGAAAGGGATTGTGTTTTGTGCTATGAAATGGGCAACAAAAGGAGCATCAAAATGGCATCTAATGGGGTAAGTTAAGGAAGGTGAGGAGAAATGAATTGTTTAAGCTTGTCGCGTAAGGCGCATTTGTTAGGGTTGTCTCATATGTTGCAAAGTGAAACAACGGTTTAGAATTGAAAAGTCCAACATCGCTAAATAACTTGAAGAAGTGTTTAAATATGAGTTGATAGACATGTAACATTGAAGATTCCTTTTGTTACAATAAATTGTGTGCCAACCCATAGGCATATGCCACATGTTGAAGATGGAAAGCTTGGTTCGACTGTTGTTACATAATAAGTGGTATCAGAGCCGAATGTTACGAACTGGGCTATGCAGACAAACAATGCTCTCAAGGTACTCCGAAGGGGATGCTAGTCAAGGAGGAAATCGTTAAGATTATCTCGTATGTTGCAAAGAGAACATTTTGGAATTTGAATAATCCAACATCGCTGAATAACTTGAAAAGGTGCTGTATAAATATGGGCTGATAGTCACATAATATTGAGAAATTCCTTTTGTTATAATAAAGTGCGTGCTAATCCATAGACATACCTCACGTGTTGAAGATGGGGAGCTTGGTCCGACCACCGTTATACTACAGCGTCAAGTATGAATAAATCAATTTTCTCACGTTCCAACAACGAAGAAAATGGAGCTTTGCCCCATTTTTACCTTAGCTTAAGAGTGTTAGGAAATATGAAGTGGAATAAATGAAGAGGAGTGGTGTTGGGTCATTTGTTAGGTTAGTGGGCTGAAACCCAAACCCAAAGCCCTAAATAAAAATATCAAAATTCTTGCTAACTCCAAACATATCGATGTTTATATTTAAAAAGGTCGCAAATGTTGTTTTGAACTCAATGGAAGTGATCTCGTGTCCTAATTCGACTATTTGCAAAAAGTGACTCTTTGGACATAAATCCGACTAACGATGCTATATTTAAATAAAGTATTTAACATACAATCGTAAAATATGTGGTTTTTTACACTGACTGTCCTAAAAGGTTGAATGTAAGCATTTTGAATACATTCTGGCAAGCGTTCTTACTAAGCGTCAATATCCCTTCTTAGTCCATGAACCGCTATCGTTTACATTCTGATTTATTCATTTTAGTCGTAACACCACGGTGATGCTTTGGCTTCCTACCTTAACTCCCCTTTCGAGTTTATGAATCTTTTAAGATTAAACGTTATCATGACACCCTGCCATATACCATAGGACTTTAGACTAATAATTAAGGCACCTTACAAATTTATTCAATTTGGTTATGATTCATTTCCAACGTAAATATTACAATCAATCATAAAACTTCACTATGATTAATATATTCACCACGTTAAACTATACTCGTTTCAATTTTACTGTCAAAATGATAGTCTAGGGTCTTTCACTTTATCCAATTCATGTAAATCATCAATTAGAATCATCAAATTAGTTTTTAATTCATACTTCAATTCCTATGTAAATCTATAAAGAAAATTTAACGCATATATAACAACATAACCATTTTATAGATAATCTCACTCACCTAATTCGTTGCTTTGATAAATTTTCTTACAGAACTTCCAAATTCCTTCTTTTAATTTAACTTGGTTTAGCACCTGTCTTCTTCTATTTGATTTGCTAAGGTTTGGATCTGATTCCCTTCTCTTTTCTATTTGTTTTGCAATTTTATTTAGAGGTTTTGTTTTAGAATTGAAGAAAGAGAAAAAGAACAGGTTGTGAATTTAAGTTGAGCGTTGGTTGTAGAATGAGGACGAATGAAGAATGGGGTGAATTAGGGTCACAAACTTCTTTTATACATGCACAAATCCAGAAATTCTCCCTCGGCCCACTTCGGCCAACTTATTTCGCCTCAAAACGCATGATACGATAAAAATCCTTATCTACTTTATTTGGTGTCCATCTTTGATATTTTTATATTAATTTGGGTTAGAAAAATCCACTTGATGCAATGGAAAATCCAGATTTATCATTTTCATTCATTTGTAAAAATTTAATTTTTTCAATTTTATGTAAGATTACCAAAATACCTTTTTAATTAATTATTTGCGTTTATTAAAAATCTAGGATGTTACAGTTATTATCGAAAAAGTCGACCTCTTCCATTCACATGGTGTCATTAGCTCTTTGAAAGAAGCTAGACAAAGATGAGGTGGGCTATTTTTGTAATTCTTTCCACATTAGACGGTGCCTCTCCCCAAAACATAGAGCGACCCCAAACTGTTCTTGTCTACTTCTCTTGCACGTGCTGGCCATTTATTGAAGTGATTGGCACAGGAGCAGAGTGACTCATTCAATCTTGTCTTATGTTGCATAACTCGCTTGCCATCATAATTGTGGCTCATAGGCGAAGAAGTGAGTCTTGAAATCCATACTTAACTGGGGCCAGGAGTGAATACTGCCCGCTTGAAGATGTAAAAACCAACGTGAGGCTGGACTTGTCAAAATGGATGGAAATAGAAGACACTTTAGATTACCGATGGGCCGACCGACTTAGGTGATGGAATTGAAAGCCATGATTGGTCAGATGGGTTAGTACTTCCATCGTGTTTTTTGAAGAAAGGCAGGACATGCCTCTAGTGAATGTATGCACTGAAAATATCTTTGGTGAAGGGTTCTCCGTTCTCATCATCTCTCATCGTTAGTGTTCTAGATCTTGATCCTCTTTTGTCTTAGAGATGCCATTTCTTCTCGAAGGCCTCCTCTATATGATGCAAGCGGCGTTGACCTCTTATTGTGGAAGGACTCCTTCTATGTCTCGTACGTGAAGGAGATCGATGGCGCTTATATGACGACGGGGAATAGTAACGCGAACATGGGTAAGTTACATGTTCGTATTGATAAAGGGCGACCTAGAATGTTGATCCCGCCTTTCACGGGATCTGGGCCTACTGACCTCCCTTTAGGGTTGAGAGTGGACTGAGAGCTCTCTATGCTCATGGTTTTTGCCTTTTCCGTTGCCGCTTAGACGGTCGAAGCATAGTCATGCCCTTATATTTGTTATCCAAGGCGGTTAAATGTAGAGTGTCTTTTTATGGAGTGGGAGCGGCAGGCTGGCTAAACTCCTTGGTGTAATGCTGGCTCAAGTATAGGAATATCATAAGCAAAGTGTTACTCGTGCACGATGCGTTGATCTCTGTTATGGGCGGGAGTGACCCCAACATGGGTTTCCAACACAGCCCTCTTATGGGCATCATGCATTATGTTAAATGCCCTGGGGACAATGGGCTAGATGGGAGTTCCGTCCATTGTTGTTGAGACCTTCGGACTACAGTTGATAGTGTCTTGATCGTCCACTCTGGCCCTAAGTTCATTCAAATCGCAGGCAATCTACCCAATGCTAGTTAGGCCATTGATCAAGCCAAATCACGCGTCATTGCCTAAGCCCGAAATGGGACTTATGGCATGACTTTGACGCCGTTTGTGTCACGATCCTTTGAGTTATTGGCCTCATTGTCACCATTATTATGCAGTGTGTTTTTTGAGTATAGTAGTTTGAAGAGAAGAAAAGTGATGAATATCGAGAGCATTTAGGGGAAGCCCTCCTTTGAGCATCCAAATATTGACTAAAAATTTAATTAACCAAGGAACTGCGATTGTGAATTCATTTTAGTAAATGTTACTTACTAATAACATATTTAAAATGGAAAAAAGAGTGAGAAAATGAACAATAAGTAAAGAAAGACACAAGGTTTAGAGTGATTTGATCAAAAATGATCTATGTCTACTATATTGGTAATTTCTACTGCTTTAGTGTTTTGATTACAATTGTTTGTTTACAAGAGATAATAATATATGCAATAAAATGAAAATTTCATCTTTGTACAAGTGCATTCAATATTGTATTTATAATAGCCAAAAATCTGGTTCGGACAGTTCAATATGTATATCAATTTCTATGAATCCTTACGGTCGTCAATGACACCAAATGGTTCAAATGTAGGGAAACTAGGATGTCAGCTAGATCGAATGGTCTAGATGATGGCCAATTGGCAAATCATAGCAAATCGTGTCGTTGTCAAATAGGACGACATGAGAATAAGAAGTTGTTGAACAGTGATGCCGCCACCATGTGGATGGTGAAGGATGAGAAGTGGTTACTGCATAGTGTCGCTTTGTTAAATAAACATTGTTGCATATGCCAAGGATTTCGGTGGAACGGCGCCGAGTCGTTTCTTTTTAAAGGGGTAGCTTTGCACGTTTGATAGAAAACCTACCGAGCTAAGACAAAACAAGAAGTATGAGGAGTGCATGTCGTCGGATAGGTTGTGGGGCGGAGTGTACTTAGAGGCTCGAAAAGGAGACTGGGAGAGCGTTCTTCATTATGCAGACATGTACTCTTGGATGAGCAGCTGTCCTACTAAGGGTACCGGCTAGTTTGGCCATTGTTCAAATCTGTTAGTCGCTGACTTCCATCGTCTTTTACAGGATGCATAGGTATTTGCAAGGATGATGGAGCGGGCAAGGTGATGCTGAGGCAATACGAGGTGAGGCGAGCGCATTGGGAGTCCGACGAGCCGATCTATCTATCTCTTTGCGAGAATATCAAGCAACACCATGGATCGATACCGATCAATAGATTTGCATATTTCATCTTTATTTCTTTCATTAATTCATTGCGACTTTATGGTTTAGCTTTCTTTCATGCCTCAAAGCCAAATTTCTACAGCTTTTCATTGAGAACTTCAAATCTTGATGGATCAGCACTGATCGATGTACTTAGTTAAAATTCTTTCGTTTTCCTTTGCGATGCTTCGTACTCGATCATCAATAAATTTATTAGTCATCACATTAAAATTCAATATCATTAAATTGTCATTTGCGGAAACTCGTGGACTCGGTTTGAACCTACCTAATGCTGGTTCATGCAACTCCATGTCCAAATCCACTTTGAAAAGATTCCATAAACACATATGCAAGTTGCAACTTGCCATAATGCATGATCACAATAGTAAAAAAAAAAAAAAGGGAAATATCCAAATGGCAGTTCTAGTAAAGTCTCTCGTCCATGCAGCCTCACTTTTTTTAGTATCGTACTGCCATGACACAAAACTGTGCACCAGGTAACCCAACCCTTGGGCTCACTCTCCGGTGATCATATCACGCCACTTGATCCTCAGACATCAAAAATCACATTAGAAATCCAACTTTCTATCTGGGAAATCATCAATTAAATAACAATGATGCCGTTTCAACTGCCTGTATGATGATGGGACGGTAAAGATTGGTCAGGCAAATCCTATGGCGAAATCCAAATTGGAGAATAACTTTGAGAGAAGGAAAGAGAAGGAAAAAGAAAGATCCAATCGGAATTATGATGATACTGTTGCGAAGCTCCGTAGGTAAGGAGATAATCTATGGCAGTGTTGTAGATTTGGGCAAACATGTTGATTTCCTTTAGTCTTTTTATTTTATTTTTAATTTTTTTTACTAAGGCCTTGTTGGTTACGGTAGCTATATTATTTGTGTACATATGATTGGTGTGATTTTATGGCAGTTGAATTGTTAGTACAAAATCTATGAACATGGACTAATCTGTTAGTTCTAAATTTTAGATGGGTAATTAGGAGTGGATTTAGGAAATGGAATAATATTCTCCTAATTCGTAGGATTTGTTACCATTTTTTATTTCCCTATCTTGTCGATAATATGATTAAATACCGAAATAAGCCCCAAATGTTGGGACCATTTCTATGAAGATCAAATCAAATTACAACTCTTACTTTGCGTGTAATTTAATATTTCCTTCTAAGCTGTAGAACTATTTACTTATGTGGGCATGATATATACAGTAGAGTTTTATGTATGTTTGAAATAAACACTAAAGTTAGCCCTGCATTCTTAGGAAATTGGTGCACTGCAAGAACTCTTAAAGCAGTTTATTATCACATGTATTGAAATAGTCAAGAGCAACCAATGAAAAGTTGGGAAAGGAAAAGATGATTATATTGTCACGTACTTATGTTATGATGCTTCAATCTGCAGACTTAAATTGGAAAAAAGTGAATGAATTGCAGCAGGTATTCATCATTTATTACGAAGATAATGCATGTACCTTTTGTGCCGATTCTTCATACTATATTAAAAATACTTTCCTTTCTGATATACCTAAGTTAATTTAAATAAATTGAAATGGCTGGATCTGAGATTGAGATCAGGTCAAAAATAGGATGCTCATCAACATGACTTTATATTAGATCTAACCACAGACAAACTAACAAAAGGAAGTTAACTCTGCCAGAGATCAAACATATAGTATTGTAGACTATCATCTTTTTCATTTGACCGCATAGTCGATCATCTTATCATTCGAATTCACACAAATAAAAATACTATATATGCTTCAGTTTTAAAGTAAAAGATGTTCTGGTTTATGACATGTGTACTGCTAAAAGCAACCAGAAATTTTTTTTGGCTACCTAGCCAATGGTCACCGTAGAAATTTTATTTATGTGCTTCTAATGCCATGCACTATTTTGTTCTATCAAGTAGGCATCCAAACATTGTTCGGTTGTTTATCACTATACCACGTTGAACGACCATTGAAAATCAAAGTGCATGGCTATTTATCGTCATGCAATAGTGAACGGTAGTTGAAAATCAAAGTCGCACAGTCGTTTATGAACGAATGAAAAAAATTCAAGTTTGGTGTTGGATAGCATAAAAAATAATTGATATCTATTAAAAATTTCTTGGTAGCCAAAAGCATAATTTTGGGTGTCAATAGCAACACACCTATGGCGTTCACACATGCCTCATTTATTTGTATACTTACCATCAGTTTATAATATATTTTGGGTCCAAAATTCTATTATTAGATTAGATTTGGCAGCAAGATAAAATGCAGTAACTAGGAAGTTATGTTTCCATACTTGTAGAGCAACAAACATTTATTGTAATTTGCATCAAAAGGTTGGAACATGTTATTGGAATGTGGAGAGGCAATGTTATTGGGATGTAGAGAGTCATGGTTGTTTGGGGCTTGGTAAATAAAATAAATAGTGGTTCAATACGACTTGAATTTTGTGTTTGAATTTGAAGTTAACTCATTTTGGGACCAAATACAAAATCTATGGTTTTGATGTTTCATAGTTCAGCATTTTGTCCATTAAGCTGCAGACTTGCTTCATATAAAATTGCAGTTCACAAAATACTGTAGATGTTAATGCTTGATTTAGGCCAATAAAAATGTGCCGAAGTTACAGTTAAGGACAAATACAGCGACTCTGCTGGGGATCGAACCCAGAGTCTCTGGTTTCGTAGACCAGCGCCTTATCCATTGGGCCACAGAGTCACATGTCCCATCGTTTGAATTTGTATAAGATAGAATACAAAATATACTTTTATATGTTTTTACATTAATGGAGAAATGTCTATGTTTTATATCATGACACCAACATATACCCGATTCACTGGTATAACTGATATTGCTTATTTTCACTTTTCAAGATTTATTTCTCTGGGTTTTTTGATGCAAAATCGTATTATAAATTTGATTTTGTGGTAAAGTAAGATACTTTAGCAAACACTTTAAACTCACTGAGCCACAGAGTCACATATCATAGGGTGCATTCATTGTTAAGCGAACGGGAACACATAAGGAGCATTTTGAACGGGGAATGAATGAAAATTTTTCGGTGAAAGGGATTATGTTTGGTGCTATGAAATGGGCAACAAAAGGAGCATCAAAATGGCATCTAATGGGGTAAGTTAAGGAAGGTGAGGAGAAATGAATTGTTTAAGCTTGTCGCGTAGGGCGCGTTTGTTAGGGTTGTCTCATATGTTGCAAAGTGAAACAACGGTTTAGAATTGAGAAGTCCAACACCGCTAAATAACTTGAAGAAGTGTTTAAATATGAGTTGATAAACATGTAACATTGAAGATTCCTTTTGTTACAATAAATTGTGTGCCAACCCATAGGCATACGCCACATGCTGAAGATGGAAAGCTTGGTTCGACTGTTGTTACGTAACAAGTGGTATCAGAGCCGAATGTTACGAACTGGGCTATGCAGACAAACAATGCTCTCAAGGTACTCCGAAGGGGATGCGAGTCAAGGAGGAAATCGTTAGGATTATCTCGCATGTTGCAAAGAGAACGTTCCAACATCGCTGAATAACTTGAAAAGATGCTGTATAAATATGGGTTGATAGTCACAGAATATTGAAAAATTCCTTTTGTTATAATAAAGTGCGTGCTAATCCATAGACATACCCCATGTGCTGAAGATGGGGAGCTTGGTCCGACCACCGTTATACAGCAGCGTCAAGTATGAATAAATCAATTTTCTCACGTTCCAACAACAAAGCAAATGGAGCTTTGCCCCTTTCAGAGCGCCCAATGCCGCAAAAAGTTGACCTACCAATTAAAGTCTATTGACATCCTTATTGTTCAAATTTGTATGAAATATAATTCACAATACACTTTTACATGCTTTTACATTAATATAAAATGTATATGTTTTATATTATAACTCCAACATATACCCAATTTACCAATATAGTGTTAAATTTTAGTGATACAAAATCACAAATAGAGAGAAATAAATATGCAAAAGAAAGAAAGAGAAGATTTTGTTTCCTCTAATTAATCGGCATATTTGAGTATGTTTATTTCTCTCTTTAATTAGCTAATCAAATTATTTTTTGCCATCTAATGTTAACTTGGACATTAAGTAATTGATTATATAATTAGAGACTAGAAGAGAGGGTAAAAGTGTGATGGAAAATCTATTTGCTAATTTTCTCTTTTTTATCTTTTTTCTTTTTCTCCAACAATTTTAGCCATATAGATATTTGCTCTCTTTCTCAATTTGGTTATTGATTCAATGGTATTTTGTTTACTTTAGCTTTGTTCTATTAGTTGTAAACAAAATTTTGGTGAATCAATAAAGTAGGTGGTTGGATGGAATATTTTGTATTATTGCGTTTTGATTTCAATTCCGTCTGGTTTTCAATCTAAGTTATCTCTTTGTGATTTGGGTGACAAAGATCCGTTGATAAAAGCTTCCGCAAAGTGCTACTATTTTCATAACAGTTTGGTATCGGAGCACAGATCATCGCAAAGCTTAGACTAATTTTGGTTTGAAAAATTATTGATGTCGGATATGATTTCATTTTCAAAGATGAAGAGAAGTCTGTTGCAAAGTATTTGAATGAATTTCAAGATGTAAATAAACCAATTGACAAACATGAAGGTCAATTTTGATGATGAGTTACACTCTTTTATTAATGAGTTTGCTTTCAGAAAGTTGAAAAACTTTGGTTGTCTCATTGAGTAATTCCAATGTTAATGGAACCATCTCGTTGAAACTGTTCGAAGCAGTCTTTTGAATGAAAAGCTTAGAAGAAAAGGGTTAGGTATGAAATCAATTCAAAGTGAGGCTATGGTGGCAAGAGACTCGAAGAAAGATACAATTTGAAAGGACACTAATGGTAAATGTGTTATCACTTGTCATTATTGTAATAAGAAAGGTAACATACGCAACAAGTGTTATTTTTATAAAAGAGATTAGAAAAAGCTGCGCATGGTGATACTAGTAGCGATGCACATGCAGGTTTTGCTAAATGTACCGATAGTGATGCTTCCTGTGATGTCCTCTTTAGTGAAAATAAACCTTGGAAGATGAATTCGGGAGCCAGTTTTCAAATTTGTAGAGATGTGAATTGTTTTTCTTCTTATGAGAAGAGTGTCGACATGATTAGGACAGCCAATGGAGAAGAACTACCGATCTGTGGTATTGAATCTATCCGATTTTGTATGCATGATGGTATGGTTAGAGAAGTCTCTGGAGTGAGACATGTACCCACTTGTTCGCATAATCTTATTCCTCTCGGTCAGTTGGATCGCCGTGGTTGCATTTATGAGACTCAAGGTGGAGTTTTAAGAGTGAAGAAAAGTGGACGTGTAAGGATGAGAGGAGTATTGAAAGAAGGAAACCTTTATAGCTTGGCTGGTTCCGTAGTCGACAACAGAAAGCGAGTGACGGTTGAAGGACCTAGTCCACAGTATGATGGAGAGGTTAATGCGATCACTGCTTATGATTCTAACATTGAGGATCATATTTTAGACAGGGGTCTTCATGCTGATGATGCTCGAGGGATCGATGGTGATCAGGTAATGAACTCAGATCGAGTGATAGATGAGCGTCGAATTGCAAAATCCACAAAGACAAAACGGAGATCTTTGTGGTATTACAAACGTTTTTGAGACCGGATTTGTGCGGTGCACCTCATGTGGGAGATGTATCACTTGCAGACGGTGGTTGAGGTTTGTAATTTAATGTGGTTGAGATATGAGGATTTATGATAGATCTAGATATGACATGCTTGATATGTTGAAGATATGTGATTATGCATCAAGATGGAGTGTTAAATTTTGGTGATACAAAATCACAAATAGAGGAAAATAAATATATAAAAGAAAGAAAGAGAAGATTTTACTTTTTTTAATTAATAGACGTATTTGAGTATGTTTATTTCTCTCTCTAATTGGTTATTCAAATTATTTTTTATCATCTAATGTTAACTGGGCATTAAGTAATTGATTATATAAATAGAGACTAAAAGTGAGGGTAAAAGTGTGGTGGAAAATATATTTTGAAATATTCAAATGCTAATACATCATCTATTTTTTTTTAAATATTAAAAACATAATTATAATTTCGAAACATAATTTATATATAATTTTATAATTTTTTCTTCAGTTTTCCAACAAAATAAATAATTGAATCATATAATATGATTTAAATGTTATTTACATAGTTATATATGTACATATATTTTATATATTCTATGTGTGTATATATATTACTTATTCAAAATAAAGTATAAATTTATATATATATATATATATGTATATGCAATATTTTATATATATAAATTAAAGTATATAAACATATATTTGGACAATATATTAGCTAACATGTCTCCAGTGTAAATCCCAGCATTAATACACGAGCATGTTATAACTTACACGGTTTGCTATGTTATACATGCATACATATATATATGTATATGATACAAGTGCGTGTATATATATATAATATAATATTAATACATAATTATTTCATAAATTTTAATAAAATAGCGATTTTATTTAAAAGAAATATAAAAATGTCTAAATGAATTAGATTTCATAAGCCAATAAAGATCCAAAATGGTAAAAAAATTAAAATTCATCCATTTCTTCCACTACAGGCCGCTCTAGTTCCAACAAAACCAAACACCACTTTTGTTTTCTGAAAACTTAAAATGTGAGAGGGCACTTAATTAAATGAAAACAAGATAGCAATATTTTTTAAATGAATGCATGATTTTCGTCTGTTGAAAGAAAGGTGTTTATAAATTAAAAAGTTTTTGCTAATGTGTGTGTATATGTATCAATGTTTTGAAAAACCTGCCTCCATATTCGCCTCAAGGAGCGTCTCAAGGCAAGGGGAGATAAAACTCTTGGACTCTTTCTTAAATAAAGCGTTTTATCTTTGAGGCTTATGCTTTAGCAACTTAAAGTGTACAAAATGTACAAAACATACGCCTCGCACACCTCAAACTACTAAGGCATGCGACTTAAGAATTTATTTTACCTCCAATTGAAGATATTTGCACTAGTAGAAGTTATAAAACTTCGTTACCTGATAGCAAGCAAATTTTTTTTAAGAAAATGAAAGTGTTTTTATTACTTTTTCAATATCAACATGATTAAGTAACATCGTTTTTTAAGACAACGATAGTGAGCTACATAATGAATTTTCTCAAATGCTATTAAATAAAAAACTTTAAATTGTCATCACCGAACCTTCGAATAAATTACGCATCTCGATTTAAATTGGTAGAATGAAAAATGAATAAAATAATAATTTGCATGATTTTTGTACTATGATAGAGATCTACTCCACTATAATCGACCAAATATCGTTTTCAAAAATCCAAATTTTTTTTGAAGACAAATAATGGAAGAAAAAATAAAACACATACCATTGTGGAGCTGAAAACTGAACACGAATTCTTCTAACATACTAATAAGAATTGAATCCAGTGCTTAAATTTTACTTATTTATAGTTTTAATTATTTATGCTTTATGAATGAATAATAAAAAATGATTAGGACTGAACTCTTTAAGCTAGGTGTCTATGTTATTTATTTATAGTTTTATACAATTAATTGTTAACCTCTATTTATTTATCAAAATTAATTATAATAAAACAATAATAACTTATGCCTCCATGTTTACTTGAAAAATATACGCCTCAACCTTTTGAGACTTACACCTCACGAGCAAAAGAACGCCTCTTGTATGCTTTCACGTCTTGAAACTTATATGTGTATGTATGTTTATGTATATCAACTGAACAACAACAAGAAGTTAGATTTGTTCAAGGTCAAAATTATTCTACGAGGCACTTACACAATGTTGCAGTTTGGGTTCAGGAAATTTTGATGATTCAACTTATAGGTGTGAGATGTTTTTGTTGCTAACAGGTTATGCTTAGAGATTGAATTTATTTGGACACACTATACATGAATATCATTAATTTAACAAATTCGACCTATAGATGTGAGATATTTTGGACGTTCTGTAGAAAATTTGAATTATCTTGGAAAAGTAACGAAATTCTATGAGAAGAGTTGAATTCCTTTCTGAAAAATTAGAACTCTTTTGACAAATTGAACTTTCCATTGTATTGTGCTTTTTTAAATTCGTGCAAACTTTTTTCGATTTTATCTATGATGTGTGAATTTGCAACCACCGAAAATGGAAGGTTACTGAAACACTCATTAAATGTGTAGTATTGCGTAAGTGTGAACAAATATAGTACAAGAACACAAATGATAATAAAGTAGTTTGTCTTCATAAATGACCAGGGTAATATCGAGATGTACTGTTTGGTTTCTGTAATTTGAGCTACGCCTGATCCGAGTTATTTGGAAGTTCACTTTTTTGTTTTATTTATTTTTTAAGCTCATTATGTAATTTTAGCTTAATCAAGATGTCAATTCCAGAGGTAAGTTTTTTACTGGAAAAAGAATAATGATCCGACATATGCTGGAATTAAAATTTACATTTTTGCAACTGAACATGTGAATGGTTATACCAGCATCTTACTACATTTGAAAAGGGCGAATTGTTACTACTGCAACAGTTGAAAAGGAAAATTTACCGTCTTAGTCCCAAATCGCAAAATTTCAGCGAATAATTCTGTACAGATATCAAGTCGTCACCTGATCAATTGCCAAGCTCAGTAACTTGAGCTTGTGACCAAGTGAAGGGTGTCATGTTGTACTTCACCCTGAATAGTATGCCCTAACACTAAAAGGACTTACTTTTGATGATGCCTATGTTGATATTGCTGCTGAACTTGCAGAAGTAGCCACATTCTTGAACAAGGTATTAGTTATCAGAATCATGCATCAGTTTCCTGTTTTTAACTGGTTTCTTTATATGCAACTGTTGTTTTTTATTTTTGGTGAAAGTGGTTTTGGTGTTGCTTACATTTGAATGCGTATTTTGTCCTTCAAGTTTGTTGATTATTTATATCTCATCCATTTGTTCTCAGGCTGGGCACATAGCAGCAAAAACTCCTTGCTCTCAACGGCCGATGGATAACGGG
This sequence comes from Allium cepa, assembly GCA_030765085.1. NCBI lineage: Eukaryota > Viridiplantae > Streptophyta > Magnoliopsida > Asparagales > Amaryllidaceae > Allium > Allium cepa. Next base: position 568,220,960 of record CM060937.1, on the reverse strand, counting down.
CTGCTGCATTCTGTTCCCAAAATGCATTTGGTAACAGTTCTTCACCAAACCATCATTTTTCCACCTAATTTCTTTTCTCGTGTTTTTGCTTACAATCTGATCTCTTCTGAATATGATGCTTATGTAGAGACACCATTGATAATTTACTGTCGTACTTCACCCTGAATAGCATGCCCTAACACTAAAAGGACTTACCTTTGATGATGCCTATGTTGATATCGCTGCTGAACTTGCAAAAAGGGCCACATTCTTGAACAAGGTATAAGTTATCAGAATCATACATCAGTTTCCTGTTTTAACTGGTTTTTTTAGTATGCGAGTGATGCTTTTTTTTTGTTGGGTTGCATTTGTATTAGAAATTTGCATTGTGGGTTATTGTGCAAGTGTAAAAGAAGAAATTTATGAAGAGTTCGTGGGAAAAGATAGTTGGGTAGTTGAAGAACTTTTTTGAAGGTAGAATTTACAACTTACCATTATTGATGTTAAAAGTAATTTTGGCGCTGCTTACATCTGAATACGTATTTTATCCTTATATCTAGTTGATTATTTATATTTCATCGATTTGTTGAGCACCCATCATTATCATGAATTTTGAAACATTGAAGTTTTTTAATTGCATTTAAAACTTTTTAGCATTTGGTCGGTTTGATATTTCTATTATCTTAAATTCTACAAATGAAATTTCAAATTAATCTACGTTCTATGATAAAGTTTCTTCTGTATTAGATCCAGGGACACTTAGCTATGTTGGAGAGAGTTTTGAACTAGTACCGGTGCTATGGTTGCAAGGTATGCGCCTTAACGAGGTAATAAAACATAGTTTACAATTGTTCTTCCTTTGACTCAACACATGACTTTATAAATTCTATGATCACATGGTTGATTGATGTGAAAATGTGAGGCATGTATTCAAAGAAGTTTTTTTTAATATATTTTATTATTATTTATGACATATGACTGATGAAGAAAAGAGAACACAAACTCAAACTTGTCAGAAAGAAGAGCTAAGTTTGAATGTTTAGGTAATTTAGTTTTGTGAAAATTGGAAATATGTAAGAGCAGTTGAACAAATGAAAGCAAGAGTCGCAGAATTTTGGAAATGAATGTACAATTTTTGAATTTTGAAAGAAAGACTTGTATACAGTTTGAAAGTTGTACAGAACAATAAATTTGAATCTTTTAAGGTCAAATTTATTTCCCAACCAGATGATATGCTACATTGCAGTCTGGGTTCTGCAAGCTTTGATGTGTCAGTATGAGGTTATTTGCTTGCATATAGGTGTAAGCATACAGTCAAAACTTACAGAGAATCACAAACGTGCGCACAGTGACCAAAATACCCTTGCAAACACAGAGAAAGAGCAAAATACTATCAGAGCCAGGTTTCGATCCTGGGACCTGTGGGTTATGGGCCCACCACGCTTCCGCTGCGCCACTCTGATTGTCAAAGAAATGCAAGAATTGCTTTCTTTAGAATAATATGCAAGCTGCTTCTAAATTCTATCCCATAGCAGATCATCTTGTATTGTACAGTGCAGAAGATATTTCTTCCACAAATTCACTAAATTGTATTATCCATATATTAATTGTATGCCTCCTCATATCATTACCTGCAGCCAAATCAGTCCGAGTTTGATATGTCAATATATCTCCTACATATGTCGACATAAAGTAGTTTCAGACTTAAAACAAACTCGGGTTTTCAAAGTAAAGTTGTTTTAAAAGTGTTCAGAAAATACTTAAAAATATTTTAACTTCTGAAAGACTTATGTGTGTCATTATAGTGATTGTTTACACTGATCTAAGATACACAGATAAACCGTATAAGATGGTCAAGTAAATATTTTTAGTATCTCTTCTTTTCACATTTGTATCTCCAAAATCAACCTAGTATTGCCAGTGGCACTACAAATTCTTTAGTAAGATATGTCAGGAATATTACTATTTTTAAGCATTATTACCCTCAAAACCTCAAAATCACTAAGCTTTTTAGTGTGTTTTTTTGGGTGCCTTTTTTTTTGTTATTGTATCCAGTGTCACCCAGTGTACATATATATTGTTGTATTTCTAATACCGATCCTATATATGCACTACAAGGAGAAGGCTGTATTGGGTCGGCATATAGCCGACTCGAGACGACTCCGGCCGATTCGAGCCGACGCTAAATAGCTCGTCGCCAAGTGAAATGGTGACGGGAATGTGGGGACGGGTCCGTTCCCTAATTTAGCGTCGGCTAGAGTCGGCTAGCTGACGCTGGCTTACGCTAAACTTAGTTCACGTGTAAAATAATAAATGACCCATAGGCCTACACGAACCGACTTCAGTCAATGCTAATCTGGGTAAATTTTTCTGCATTTCCAACAACATTTTCTACCTTCCATCCACACAATTATATATATTCCTCAAATATATGTCACCAAACAGCAATGTACATCACATATATGCTCAACTAAGAATCACAAAACATCAGTATACATCTCCAAACGTTCATCATCACAAATATTCATAATATTTACAAAATTCAGCAAAAGTTCATCAAATATACAAGACATTCAAAGTTCATCACAAAACATATATAAAAACATACCACCACTCGCCTCAATCATCAGCACCGTTAGATCCCTATGATGGCGGCATATTCGTCCCGTGCTCTGCCCAGTAAGCAACAATCGCCTCGTCTAGTTGCTGCTTCAATCTAGTCTTCCTCCAATCGTTCAACTCGGCGACTTGTGCTTGCAAGGTCGCTATTGTTTCTTGAGCCTGTTGTTTATGGTAAGCGGCTTGCGTCGCTGCTTGTATATTAATAAATTCATAGTTATAGTTTATACGTAATATTCAATAAAATTTATAAACTGGTTAATGAATTAATTGAATTCAATAAATATTACCGCTTGATTGCCATATCCATACTGTCTATTTCTGGTCGGCGGGTCGGTAATACGAGCGAATATCATGTCCATCTCCTCAACGGTCAACTGCTCCCGGCCAGACTCTGCAAACACGCGAGCAATCTCCTGATCTCATCCCTCCTGTGTTTAGAAATATAATTTTGAGAAGATGAATATTCATTGTATTGTTAAATAAGAGAAAAATTATAGTCTTTATACCCGGATATTCGCTGATTTGGCGTCTGACCATTCATATGTTACCACGCCATCTTCATCTGTATGCTCGACGGCGTGTGTTCAAGTGAAGACGTCCAAATGAGACAGTGCAACACCACCTCTCTCCCTCGTCTGAAATTAGATATGATTGAAGAATGTATATACATACACATATATACATATATATAACTAAACAATGTTATAAGTAAATTACAAATAACAATTTTTATATTTACCGTTTTTTCTCTATATTGCTGAAAAGACTTGGATCCACCGTGGTGTGTTGCAGAATTCCTAAACCTGTTTGCGGAGTTCCTCGATGCTACCGCCTGTATAATTTAACTATTATATAAACATTAAACGAATTATAATTATAGACATATGAAAGTAGAAAGTTTGCCTTCGCGTCTTCGCTTTTCCAATATTGCACAAACCGTGCATACAAATTTTCACTCATCCAGTTTGATCTTTTACCGGTTTCTTTCATCTTGGAGAGCGTACCTCTATAGTATTTTCTCATCTTCCTCTCGCAGTGCGTCCTGAACGTCCCGAGATCTTCGGGATCCACAATAAAGGACGCCTGCACGTTGAAATTTAAATGAATTATATAAATTGAATATTAATTTTCAAAGATCAAATATGCCAATATCGAATTAATTAGAATTTTATACTTGCCTGGAGGTCAGCCCATACGACATCTCTGATATAAAGTGGGATCATATCTCACTGCTCTCACAAGTCCGTCATCCTACTACGGTAGCTGTTGCGAGACATAGATAGAATGGACTCGGACGGCTGTAAATCGAAACCCCTGAATACATTTTGATATTGTCAGTTAGTAAATCTTTTCTATTCCTATACGCATATAGACTTTGCATTTGAAGTTTTATGTGATTATTATCATATTTTCTAATCTACCAAAGCCTTTTGGGACTAAAGGCTTTGTTGCTGTTTTATTTTCATTTAAATTATTTATATTAATTAAAGATAGACTAAAATAAGTAAGAAGTTTATTTATAAATTATTTCCTTTAAATTATTTATATTAAGATGTTTATTGCATATAAAACAATAAACATCCAAATAGTCGCTTCACCTAGGCGTAAAAAATAAACGGTAGCGTATCGAGGCGATACACCCTTCGTATAATATCGGCACAGTCCGAATGGACCGGCTACTGAGACTTTTCAGGTATAAATACCCAAACACATGGCGCGCATGCCAGTCAAACAACACTTGACGACCAAGTGGTCCTCACTTAATTCAAATACAAGGCGCACATGCCAGTCAAACAACACTCGACGACCAAGTCGTCCTCACTCAATCCAAATATAAAATATAAGGGATCGATCGAGAATAAAATTCAAATTCACACATTTACACTTTCAAATTTTCAATTCCCAATTCACACTTTCACACTTTCAAATTCTAAATACCTACACCCAATTATTCCCAATTCACACTTTCAAATTCAATAATTTCATACTAAAAATAACCTAATACACTAAATTAGCAATACCTACACCCAATTATCATCACAATAATGTACATTTAAACCTAATTAAACAATTTAATTCAAAATTAGTGTTTATAAAATTAGAAATTCAAGAAGAAGAGGAGATTTCAGCGAGTTTCGGTGAGTTCTATGCTTCTACGGCGACGGCGACGGAGGGTGACGACTGGAGAGGGTCAGAATCGGTGATGGGGAAGAAAAAATCGTTTTTTATTAAGGAAAGAAAGTGAAGAAGAAGATCTCGGCTGAAACCTGTATACTCGATATGGCGTTGGCTGGCGTCGGCTGGCATCGATCCGATTAGTGACGGCTTGAGTCGTTTAGGGTCGGCCCGTATATATATATATTTCAAATTCTTTTTTACAACTATTTCGTTTAAAAAAATAAAAAACACCACTACAATATAAAAATAAAATAAAATTGACATTTATTATTATTATTATTGACCCAATGACGGGTCATGATAGGTTAAATTGGTATTTTCGATGATATATGTTTGTATAATTCGAAAATTTTCGTTGTTGAAAATCTAACTCGCACGACCAATCAATGCAACTTTTAGTCGATTTGTTATACAAATTCGATAAAGGTGGTTATATGTAACACTTTAAAGAATTAAAATAATTTTTTAAACCGTTGGGTAATCAATTATGAATTTTTAAATGTATTTGGTATAATAAAATTATATAAAATAAAGTATGCGACATAAAAATAAATTCTTTGAATCTTATATCGATCTAAGGTATTTTGGACATGTTTCGAGGATATGATTTAAAAATGAACGAATCTGGAGTGTCGATCTTGAATTTCAAATTTATGGCCGATCGTGGACTTTCGGACAAAAAATCCTTCGTTCGAAGGCCGAACGACCTTCAAACGAGACCAAATTTGAATCAGTGATGCTTTATAGTGTTTTAATCGAATTCGTACGGTTGGATTTGCAAAAAAATCATCGAAAATCGAAAATAAAAGTATCCAAGAAATATGTCATTTTGTAGGAGTTAGCTATAACACTTATGTCATTTTATTTTCGATGATTTTTTTGCGAATCCAACCGTACGGATTCGATTAAAACACTATAAAGCATCACTGGTTCAAATTTGGTCTCGTTTGAAGGTCGTTCGGCCTTCAAACGAAGGGTTTTTTATCCGAAAGTCCACAAACGGCCATACGTTTGAAATTCAAGATCGACACCTCAGATTCGTGTATTTTTAAACCATATTCTGCAAATATGTCCAAAATACCTTAGATCGATATACGATTCAAAGAATTTATTTTTACGCCGCATATTTTATTTTATATAATTTTATTATACCAAATACATTTAAAAATTCATAATTGATTACTTAACGATTTAAATAATTATTTTAATTCTTGAAAATGTTACATATAACCACCTTTATCGAATTTGTATAACGGATTGACTAAAAGTTGCATCGAATTGTTGTGCGAGTTAGATTTTCAACAACGATAACTTTTCGAATTACACGAACATATATAATCGAAAATACCAATTTAACCTATCACGACCCGTAATTGGGTAAGTATTAACAATTATACATGTCAATTTTATTTTTTTGGCCATTTTAGTAGTGTTTTTTATTTTTTCAAACGAAATATGTGAATATAAGAATTAGATTGGGAGAATAATTAAATAGTCGACGCTAGCCGACTCGAGCCGTTGCAGGCCGTCCCCGGTCGACGCTAAAATATTTTAGTAGCGATGCCTGCATAAGCAATGCCTGCCTGGTTATACTGGAGAAATGATTTTATTGCGATATATTGTTTACCTATGTCAATAAGTGAATGAGATTATCCGCTAAATCATTTTTCTGATATATGAAATCCTGTTTAATTGATTCCTTATGTTTCACCTTTTACAAGTCCACCCCTTTTGTAGTACATGTAGCTTTCAGATTTGCATGCTTCATTTTGTAGTACATGTATCACTTTTGTCAATTTACGGCACGGTTTACTTCGCTTTGTTGGTTTATTATTTTTGCATGTACAGTGTTATTCTTTAATCACATAGACATCGACTGTAAATGCTTAGAAGCTACACATGGAGCATTATGTGGAATTACACTAGTAAGCCAAAATGTTCTTACCCACAAAAATGGGCCTGTGTTAGGACTTATGTACCATGAGGCAAATGAATTAATGAATCAGAATCGTGAATGCCGATTTAGTACTTTGATGCACTTGATTTATTATACCTATATGTTATATTATACAAGTTTTGTTTCTTTGGCCTTTGTTAACTGGTTCCTTGCTTATTCTCTTATTGATGTATTTTCCACAAACTCGTATGTTTTGTTATCTACCTCTGTTTATTCATACGAATGGATAATGATAATCTGTTAAAAGTTCAATTTGGCATTGTCATTGTAATTTGTCACTGGGTTGCAGCTTAAAATATAACGTTTTTGAATAGCAAAAAGCTAAGAAAACTGGAAAAGTATATCATCAAAATGACAAATGATTAAATCTTCAAATGTTGATAAAGCTGTATGAATCTTATGTCAATAGTTTTTTTAAGTAGTCATGAAATGGATGGATGAACTTCTTGCCACCCATGATTCATTGATTTATAAGTTAATTTGTTAGGTTGTTGTTAGTTCATTTATTTATGAAAAAGCTTTATTTTAAATAGCTTTGGATTGAAAATTTGTAATAGCTCCATTTTAGCCAACTTTTTCAAACCTCATTAACTTTTTTTTTAAAGATTAAAAGAGTAACATAATTTAATTTTAATATGTTATTAGATGGTAGCTAATATGACAAAAAAAATAAGACAATAGGAAACAGATGAGAAATAGAAACCGGTGCTTATAATAGAAGGGTGAAACAACGTCAAGTTGCAATATCTACTGTTAGAATTTTGACGACATTATATGGAGAATCGAAGAAGTCGGAAGTAGCTTGATAACGGTGAAAACACTTCACAAATCGAAGCTAGGAGGAGGAATATATGGCGAAGAAGGTGGACTGTTGCTGGAGCAACATGTGACCGACATATGTCAAGATGTCTCAAAGTGACAGACGTTTGAGCTCAGGGTTTTGTAACCCGAGATTTGTGATAGGCGTCTGTCATCTTGTGAAAGATGTCTGAGAGCAGGGGAACTTGTTTCCCGAATCGTCTTATGGACATCTGTCATCTTAGGACATACGTCTGAGCCGCTGCATTCTTGTTTGGACCGATTGGAATGATTTGTGAAGGCTTCAAAGGGCATTTTGGAAATTTGCTAGATTTTCTGCTCTTTTATATAAGCTATTTTTAGGATTCAAAGAAAATAGACTAAGGGTTTTATCCATCATTAACTAAGGTTTAACAAAACCTAGTTTTTTTCAATTCTCTTCTCTACAAATCTATTTTGTTTGAATATTAATCATTATAATCAATCTTTTGTACTCTTGTCATTGGTAGTAATAAAGCCTCTTCCACAAAGTGGATGTACACTAACAAGACGTTAGTGTAACAACTATAAATCGATGTGTGATTTATTTTATCGCTATTGCTTTGTTTCTTTATTGCTTGTTTGGTGATTGTGATTGTTTTTGGATTGGACTGAAATTTGAATTGAGATACTGATTGGTTGTTATTGCACTTCTGACCACAATCTCGTTTTCCGCTGTGTTTTGGGGTTTTGATTTGAGTGGTCTTAATTTAGAATTTCTACAACATTTGGTATCAGAGCTTTGGAGTTACTAGGCCTGTAGAAATGCCAGAATCGGATAATACATCGGCTAGTCAATAAATGGTTAGTCCAAGTGGTGTAGCGCTGTACGTATGTGGATCGTACATAGCTTCGGGATCACAATTAGTTATAAACAAGTGGAATGACGATAATGATTTTGAAAAATGGCAATGGAAGATGAAAGCGGTTCTTAGGCGGAATCAAGTGCATCGAGTAGTGCTTGATACATATTTGCTGCCGGTGGACATCTCGGATGTGGAGAGTGAGGAAATGAAAGACTGAGCATTCACTGTACTTCAACTTGCTATGGAGGAGAATGTTACCTCCGAAATTAGCGGTGAGACTACTGCTAAGGGTATGTGGAAAAAATTAGAGGAGTTGTGTATGAAGAAGCCACTAACTAATTGTTTGATCTTATTGCGAATATTCTTTACCTATAAGATGGAGAGTACTTCGTTAAAGACTTACTTGAATCTCTTTGATGATTTGCTAAAGAAGAAGGCGGTATGTTAACGATAAAAATTGGTTTAACGCTAACACCCGGTGTATCTCGTGATGAAATGAAAGCACCACCCGTTTGCACGGGAATCAAAGTAAAAAGAAAATAGCAGAAAAAGCAAAAGAGACAGATTTTTATAGTGGTTTGGCTTCTAATAAGACTACATCTACTTTACATCCTCCATTATGTTTTTCGAGCACGCTTTACAAGATTACAACACTTTTACAACACGATCTCTTGATCACAACACTTCTACAACACGATCTTACAATTACAACACGATCAGAGAAAGAAGTTTGAACTTTGATGATGAATTGCTCTTTGGATTCATGGTTAATGAAGTCAATCTCTTGATGAAGATTCTTCAGTGTTTGAAGTGTTTGGAGAGTCGAGAAATCAGCAGAGTATAGGCGCCTTCAAATCCAAAAAGTCCCCTCTGAATGTGGAGTTGGTGGAGTATTTACAGGTGAAAATCAGGTCTAGGTCGGTTGGAGCGACCTATGGTAGGTCGTAGGTCGTTGGCGACCTAGTGGAGCGGCAGAAGAAGGAAGGCGACCTAAGGGATAACGACATTAGAATGTATGGCCTGGAGCGACCTAAAAAGGCGGGGTATGCTTTAGGTCGCGAGCTACGGGTTAAGGTTAGGTCGCGAGCTACGGGTTAGAGTTAGGTCGCGAGCGACCTAACTTGGAGGGATAGATTGCTAACTCGTGAAGTCTTAAGTCGCTAAGTTTTTAGGTCGCGAACTGTTTAGGTCGTCCCACTTTTAGGTCGTGATATCTCTTAGGTCGCTGCATCCTTAGGTCGTGACTTCCTGTGAGTTGTTAACTCGTTTAGTTTTAGGTCGTTGGACCACTGGGTTACTTTACGCCTTAAGTCGCTGAGCCGCTTAGGTCGGCAGGAAGTAGGTCGCTGAGACCTGAGACCTGAGAATGTTAGGTCGCTGGAAACCTTAACTCGTTAAGTCGGATACATGGCTAAGTCGCTAGGTCGTGGACTTTTTAGGTCGCTAACTCGCTGCATTCTCTAGGTTGTTGGATACTCCATGCTCTAAGTTGCATACCGTTTTGGACGGGGCGCTGCCCCGCACCCCGCCGGGAGCGCTGCCCCCTGAACCCCTGCGACCTGACCGGGCAGGTCGATCACCGTAGCGGTGGCGTTGCCCCCGCTCCCCCACCTTGGGGGATTGGCACCCCCCGGACCCCTGCGACCTGACCGGTCAGTTCAAACACCGTAGCGGTGGCGTTGCCCCCGCACCCTCACTTTGGAGGGTTGGCACCCTCACTGGACCCCCCTCCGTAGGGGATCTTAGATGAGAAATCTTTCAACAGAACTTGCCTTATTGAGATGCTGAGTTGACCAATCTTTGAGACGAGCTATCTTTGTTTTTCTCGGTCGATCTTTTGATATCACGGCCTTGCTGAAAAAGACGGGATAACACTTGTCCCCCAAAACATGCCTTGTGGTAGGAAGGTGTGTTTTGTAATGCCAGAATCTGGACGTTCATATCCTGTTGATAACCTGTAAAGGAATTGACAGGTTGATCTGTTTGGGATGAAGCGTGGCCGTTCATGGTCAAGCGCTTTACTTCAAATGACGACCTTTCGTGGTCGAGTCATTTGAGGTGAAGTGCGGCCCTGTGCGGTCAAGCATCTAAATCCATGCGACGATAGTTCAGGATCGGGTCATTTGTGGCGAAATGCAATCATTCATGATCAAGCGCTTTACTTCGAATGACGACCATTCGGGGTCGAGCCACTCATGGTAAAGTGCGGCCCTGCGCGATCAAAATAACAACCGTTCATAGTCAAGTGCTTTACTTCAAATGACGACCATTCGGGGTCGAGCCATTTGTGGTAAAGTGCGGCCCTGCGCGGCCTAATAGTAGAGCTTAACCGTTCATGGTCAAGCGCCTTACTTCAAATGACGACCATTCGGGGTCGAGCCATTTGTAGTAAAGTGCGGCCCTGAGCGATCAAGTGGTAAAGCGCGGCCGCTCGCGGTCAAGCGCTTAACTTCAAATGACGATCGTCCGGGATCGAGCCATTCGAGGTGAAGCACGACCGTCCGTGGTATGATGATCAGGATCAGGTGAAGTGCGTTGAAATGCAACCGTCAATAGTCAAGCGCTTTACTTCAAGTGACGATCGTTCGGGATCGAGCCATTTGAGGTGAAAGTGCGACTGTTGGCGGTGTGAAGCGCGGCCGTTCATGGTCAAGCGCTTAATTTCAAACGACGACCATTCGTGATCGAGTCATTTGAAGTCAAGTGCGGCCCTGTGCGGTCAAGCACTTAAATCTATGCGACGATCGCTTAAGATCGAGTTATGAATTGAAGCGCGGCCGACCACAGTCAAGCGACTGTTGGCGGTCAAGCACTTAAATCCATGAGTTTTTGACTGTTCAAAGTCGGGTGCCTGTTCATAGGACTTAATCATTGAGACTTCGAAGTCGGGTGCCTGTTCGTAGGGCTTGATGATGCCTGTTCGTAGGGCTTACACATTTCAAAATCATGAAAAATCAAATATTCAACTGAAAATTGTCAAGTAGAAATGTCTGAAAAAGTCAAATCCAAACATTCGAAACAAATCGTGAAAGCAATGTGGAATCAAATCCAAACATCGGAAGCAAATCATGAAAGTACAGTGGAGTTAAATCTAAACATCAGAGGCAAAACATGAAAGCAAAGTAGAGTCAAACTCAAACATCAGAAGCAAAACATGAAAGTCATGTAGAGTCAAACTCAATCGTCGGAAACAAATCATGAAAGCAATGTCAAGCCTAGTCCAAACACAGAAGGCAAAGTAATCAGTCATCTGAAGTAAAATACAAAAGTAAAGTAGTCAACCATCAGAAGTAAAATTCAAAAGCAAAGAATTGACGTCCGAGTGCAAACATCTACATCAGTATGATTTATAGTTGTATCAGAGCATGCCTGAGGATCGATCGTGGTCCCATACATGTGTGAACAACTTAATTGTGTTGATGTAGATTTTCTACTCATTCGTCATAACCTCAATTATTCGATGATAGGTCGGCGCTTTGATCCTGAGGCGTCTCCAGTTGGTGCAGGTGGTCGTTCTTGTTCCTCCGTTGCAGCCTTCTTTTTCACATATTGAGATAGCAAACCATCCCGGATATGCCCCTCAATTTCATCTTTCAAGTGTCTGCAGTCATTCGTGCTATGACCATTTAGCTCATGGAACAAGTAATACTTGTCCGACTTTTTCTCGTTGTTGGTTGGATCTCTCCTCAAAGGCTTTCGATAAGGAATCTGTCCTTTAGTGTCCTGGTAGATTCGCTCCAAAGTCTCATTCAACTCTGTGTACGAAGTGAATCTTGATCCCCTTTGTTATCGTGCTGATTTTTCATTGTTATCCTCGGCTTTTCGTTTACCTTTGCTGGTTTCTGCATCTTTCTCAGGAGGATTCCCACCTTTGACCACAAAAACATCGGTTTCTTGTCCTTCTTCTATATCAGCCTTTGCGTACTCTAACCGTAAGAACCCTTCGCCCTCATGGAAAAATTCTCCCAAATCCATAGGAGGTTCTTTGGTCAATGAATTCTTGAACTCTGTGCCGTTAGCTATGCCCGACACGGCTGCCATCAGAACCATGGATAGATCTGGTCGATCCACCGATGCCGCAGCTACGTTGAATCGCGTCAAGAAGCTCCTCAAAGATTCTCCGGTTCTTTGTTTTAGTACTGTCAAACTCATAACATTTTTGGGCCTCGTGATGTGGACCCTGAATTGCCTCATAAACCTCTCAATCAAATCATTCCACGTTTCAATCGATCCATTTTCCAATTGTCTGAACCATAGTGCCGCAATATCTGTCAAGTACGTCGGAAAGCACCGGGCCATAACTTCCTTTGATGCCCCCAGCACTTCCATATGCCTCATATACTTTGTCAGATGAACTGTAGGGTCTGTCCTTCCATTGTACATATTCAATGATGGTAGCTTAAAGTCTGGTGGGTTTTTAGCTCGCCTGATTGTTACGGTAAAAGGACTTCTATTGACATCCTCCAAGTCTTTGTTTATCAAACCACATCTCATAGCCTTTTTGACCATTTCCGCTAATTTAGTTATTTCTCAGTGACAGTCCTCGCCCTTGGCCTTCGTCTTGCCCCCCGAGTTCACGAGTGGACGGTGGAATCTGTTCTTCCGGTTGGGCTTCTGTTCCTCTTTGATTCCGCGCTCCAAGCTGCCCAATCTGATGAAACAAATTCTGGATCAAATCCTCTTGCCTTTTCATCATTGCCTCCATCTCCTCTCTTGTAACAAAGGCTGAAGTGTGGCTTGCTCTCGAAAAAGCCTCTTGACTTCCTTCATGCTGACTATTCTCTGGTCTTTGTAGTCTACTCGATCGCCTTACCATAGTTCTTCGGATTTCTCGTACTCAACTCTTGATTATTCGAACGCCTGAGTTCAGTTCCCAGTGAAAGCACCAAAATAAAATGTTAACGATAAAAATTGGTTTAACGCTAACACCCGGTGTATCTCGTGATGAAATGAAAGCACCACCCGTTTGCACGGGAATCAAAGTAAAAAGAAAATAGTAGAAAAGTAAAAGAGACAGAGATTTTTATAGTGGTTCGGCTTCTAATAAGCCTACATCCACTTTACATCCTCCATTATGTTTTTCGAGCACATTTTACAAGATTACAACACTTTTACAACACGATCTCTTGATCACAACACTTTTACAACACGCTCTTACAATTACAACACGATCAGAGAAAGAAGTTTGAACTTTGATGATGAATTGCTCTTTGGATTCATGGTTAATGAAGTCAATCTCTTGATGAAGATTCTTCAGTGTTTGAAGTGTTTGGAGAGTCGAGAAATCAGCAGAGTATAGGCGCCTTCAAATCCAAAAAGTCCCCCCCAAATGTGGAGTTGGTGGAGTATTTATAGATGAAAATCAGGTCTAGGTCGGTTGGAGCGACCTATGGTGGGTCGTAGGTCGTTGGCGACCTAGTGGAGCGGCAGAAGAAGGAAGGCGACCTAAGGGATAACGGCATTAGAATGTATGGCCTGGAGCGATCTAAAAAGGCGGGGTATGCTTTAGGTCGCGAGCTACGAGTTAAGATTAGGTCGCGGGCCACGGGTTAGAGTTTGGCCACGAGCGACCTAACTTGGAGGGATAGATTGCTAACTCGTGAAGTCTTAGGGCGATAAGTTTTTAGGTCGCGAACTGTTTAGGTTGTCCCACTTTTAGGTCGTGATATCTCTTGGGTCGCTGCATTCTTAAGTCGTGACTTCCTGTGAGTTGTTAACTCATTTACTTTTAGGTCGTTGGACCACTGGGTTACTTTACGCCTTAAGTTGCTGAGCCGCTTAGGTCGGCAGGAAGTAGGTCGCTGAGACCTGAGAATGTTAGGTCGCTGGAAATCTTAACTCGTTAAGTCGGATACATGGCTTAGTCGCTAGGTCTTGGACTTTTTAGGTCGCTAACTCGCTGCATTCTCTAGGTTGTTGGATACTCCATGCTCTAAGTTGCATACCGTTTTGGATGGGGCGCTGCCCCCGGACCCCTACGACCTGACCGGGAAGGTCGATCACCGTAGCGGTGGCGTTGCCCCGCTTCCCCACCTTGGGGGGTTGGCACCCCCCTGGACCCCTGCGACCTGACCGGTCAGGTCAAACACCGTAGCGGTGGCGTTGCCCCCGCACCCCCACTTTGGGGGTTGACATCCCCCTGGACCCCCCTCCGTAGGGGATCTTAGATGAGAAATCTTTCAACAGAACTTGCCTTATTGAGATGCTGAGTTGACCAATATTTGAGACGAGCTATCTTTGGTTTTCTCGGTCGATCTTTTGATATCACGGACTTGCTGAAAATGGCGGGATAACACGGTAGATTTGAATATTGAGGAAGAAAAAAAGGCAATGATATTGTTATGTTCGTTGCCGGACCGTTATACGAGTTTCTCAAATAGTTTGATCTATAGCCGGGATACTTTGACTTTTGGTGATGTCAAAACATGTCTTCTTAGTGAGGAGTTGAGCAATCAAATGATGGAGTTAGGTGATAGAATTAGTATGCTAGTGGTGGTCACAGTTTGTTTGTGGAAAAGGAGGGATATGGGAAGAAAGGGAATCAGGGGCGTTCTAAATCAAGAAACCCCAAAATGAAGAGAAAAGTCGAAGGAAAGAAATGACAAGTGCTTTATTTGTAAGAAACCCGATCATTGAAAGAATGAGTGTTCGGATAAGGAGAAGACAAATAAGGAAGTAGCATCTTCATCCATTATGGTGGAGAGTGGAGTCGGTGAGGGAGACATAGATGTTTTGACGGCATAGCATCAGATGTTTCGGGTAGCGAATGTGTGCTCTATTCGGAGGCATCTTATCATATGACGTCGAATAGGAATTGCGACAAAGAAGGAATTCGATTGTTATGGGTAATGGTGTTATTTGCAAGCCGAAAGTCATTGGTTTTATGTAAATTCGGATGTCTGACGGAGTTGTCCATACTCTCACTAACGTACGCTATGTTCTGAGACTTCGAAAGTCTTTTTATCTTTTTTGGGCAGCTGGATTCTTTAAAATGTAAGATCACTATTGAGAGTGATAGCTTGCAAATTTCGAAGGGTGCACTTATGGTGACAAAGGGTGCTAGGAATCATGGAGTTTATTTGCTTCAAGGAGGGTGTTGATAGTTCTCATGGCTTGGATGACACTAGATTGTGTCATTTGAGTTTAGGTCATGTCTTGGAGAGGAGTTTGGATATTCTTCGAAAGAGGGAGATGATCGATGGAGAGAGTTTCAACGAGTTTGAATTTTGCAAGGAATGTGTCATGGGAAAGCAAACTGAAGCATCATTCGTTAAGGGAAAACATGATTCGAGAAATATTATTGAAAATGTGCACACGGATGTCTGGGGACAAACACCGATAGCTTCTTTGGGAGGAGCTCACTATTATATTTCTTTTATTGATGACTTCTCTCGGAAAGTATGGGTGTATGTAATGAAGACCAGGTAAGAGGCATTTGCAAAGTTCAAAGCATGGAAGACTCTTGTTGAGAATGAGAGTGGTAAGTCTTTGAAGTAACTAAGGCCGACAATGGCGAAGAGTATGTTTCCGGAGAGTTCTTGGAGTTTTGCAAGCATCATGGTATTCATAGGCATTTTACTACATCGAAAGATCCGTAGTCAAATGGTGTTGCAGAGAGAATGAACCATGCTCTACTTGAAAAAGTTGGATGCTTGAGATTGACATCAGTTTTGTCTCAGAAGTTTGGGCTAAAGCGTTGTCAACCGCGGTGCATACTGTTAATCAAATTCCATGTTCGGCTATTGGTAAGAAAATTCTGAAGGAAGTGTGGAAGGGAAAGAGCATTGACTTGAGTTATCTTTGTGTGTTTGGTAGTTCAATTTATATGCATGATCCAAGAAATGATAAGCTTAAGGCTAGAGCTTTCAAGAGGATTTTTCTTGGTTATACGGACGGTATAAAAGGCTATCGGATGTGGAATATGGAAATGAAGAAGGTTGTGAATTCTCGTTATGTTACTTTTGATGAGTCGACTTTATTCAAGGAGAATGAGAGCTCATCAGATGTTTCAGATTTGGTTCATGGTGAATCAAAGGAGAATGAAGTTGTTTCCATCTTTCGTCCAATGAGTAGAGTAGTTGAAGAAGTTTGTGAGGAGAAAACGTTTGATGTTACATCACATAGTCTACAGGCTGCCTCTAGTTGTGTTGGTGATGTACATGATTGTAGAAGGGATTCGGTTCAAGGTGGAGCGAAAGGAGTTTGGATGATATTATTGCTACTCGGGTGGGTCGACATGCTATAAAGCCGTCCGATAGATATGGTGATTGGAACTATCTTAGCTTTTTTGATAATTTGGACTATGTTTCTCATGTAGTCCAAGAAGAGCCGATGGACCTTGATGATGTCATAGATTCGAGTGATAGCTTGAAATGGATTTGTTTAATGGAGGAAAAGATGCAATCGTTGATGAAGAATCAAACTTGAGATTTGGTTCCATTTTCTGAAGAAAACCGTGGTATAGGATGCAAATGGATATACAAGACGAATGACGATGAAAGATACAAAGCTAGATTAGTGACTAAAGAGTTTGCATAAAGGAAGGGTTCACACCGGTTGTGAGACATATTTCAATCCGGATATTACTTGCCATAGTTGCTATTCACGACTTGAAGTTGGAGCAACTTGATGTGAAAAATGTCTTCTTGCATGGTGACTTGGATGAGATCTACATGGAGCAACCGGAAGGTTTTGTTTTAGATGATAAGTCAAATTTGGTTTGCAAGTTAAAGAAATTACATATGGTTTAAAACAACCACTTAGACGATGGTATAAGAAATTTGATCATTTTATGCTTGAAAATGGTTTTAATAGAAGTATCAAGGGTGCTTGTGTTTATTTTGAGAGGTTAAAAATGATTGTTGGATGTATTTACTCTCGTATGTTGACGACATGCTCATTGCTTCAAAAGATAAAAAGGAAATCAACAAGTCAAAACCGGTTAAATCGGAATTCGAAAGGAAGGATCGTGGAGAAGCAACGAGGATATTGGACATGAAAATAGAAAGGGATTGAAAGCGTTTTGAGTTGGAATTGACTCAAAAGGAGTATGTAGAGAAAGTGCTCTATCGGTTTAGCATGAAGAATGCAAAAGCGTCAAATACACCTTTACCTTTACATGTGAAACTTTCGATTAAGGGATCATCTAACTTGAAGAAAGACAAGGCTTATATAGCAAAAGTGTCATATGCTATTGTGAATGGAAGTTTAATGTATGTTATGGTGTGTACAGGGTCTGATATTGCAAGTGCCGTCGGGATGATTAATTGGTATATGACTGCTCCGAGAAAAGCGCATTGAAAAACTGTGAAGGTTATTTTGAGATACCTTAGAGGTATATCATCTCATGATCTTGTTTTTTGCGGTAGTGAAGGGATGACTTGTAAGTTGGTTGGTTATTGTGATTCGGACTACGCCGGATATTGGGATCAAAGAAATCAACTTTCGGATATGTTTTCACACTTGATGGTACAGCCATAAGTTGGAGATCGAGATTGCAAATCGTAGTTGCTTTATCCACTACGAAGGCAGAGTTGATAGCCGCGGTGGAGGCGGCAAATGAGACACTTTATTTGAGGCTATTGTTGTGTGATTTGGGATTTGAACATGATAGTATCGATATTCAATGTGATAGCCAAAGTGCTATTCACTTGGCAGAGAATTTGACTTTTAGCTCACAGACTAATCATATTGAATGAGAGAGCCATTTTTAATAGCCATAGATGAAGATAAATAAGTATATTTTTGAAAACTATACACAAAGGATAACGCGACGGATATGTTCACCAAGGCATCGCCGGTTGGGAAGTTCGAGCATTGCTCGAACTTGGTGGTTTGTTGAAGTGCTAGGTGCCACGGGGCGTTGAAGGAGGGGCTTAGTTATAGATGATGAAGATTATCGATGTGAGATTGTGGTTCTATCTTCTTGGTGAGTACTAGTTTACACTCCATAGTGCTTTGTCTTTTGGTGAGACAATTTTGGATTTGTGTGCTTCCAATACTTCGTTAGCGGGTGGAGACTTTGCCTGAGCTCGTTGATGAAGTGTAATGAGCGGTGGTTTTGCCAGAGCTCATCGGGAAATCATTCGAGCTTATTTGGTCGAAGGTAGAAATGGGGATAGTTTGGCATTATCGGTTCTTAGTATTGGAGATGGATGTAGTGTCGAGATGGAGTGCTGAATTTTGGCGACACTGTATGGAGAATTGAAGAGGTCAGAAGTAGCTGGATAACGGTGAAAACGGTTCGCAAATCGGAGCTCGAATGAGGAAGATATGGGGAAGAAGGTAGAGTGCCGCCGAGCAACATGTGACAGACGTCTATCACATACGTCTGAGCTCAGGGTTTTGTTAATCTGAGATTTGTGACAGACGTCTGAGAGCAGAGAAACTTGTTTCCTGAATTTTTTGACAGACGTCTGTCATCTTGGGACAGACGTCCGAGCCGACGTATGCTGCATATCTTGCCCGAGCCGATTGTAATGTTTTGTGAAGGCTTCAAAGGGCATTTCAGGAATTTTTCTAGGTTTTCTACTTTTCTATATAAGCTATTTTCAGGATTCGAAGCAAATAGTTTTGGGTTTTATCCTCCATTAATAAGGGTTTTGCAAAACCTAATTTTTGTCCATTCTCTTCTCCATAAATTTATTCCATTTGAATATTATTTATTGTAATCAATCTATTGTACTCTTCTTATTGACATTAATAAATGCTTCATCACAAAGTGGATGTACGCTAACAAGACGTTAGTGGAACTACTATAAATCAGTGTGTGATTTATTTTATCGCTATTGCTTTATTTCTCTATTGCTTGTTTGGTGATTGTGATTGTTTTTGAATTGTATTGAAATTTGGATTGATATATTGATTGGTTGTTTTTGCACTTCTTACCACGATCTCGTTTTCCATTGTGCTTTGGGGTTTTGATTTGAGTGGTCTCGAGCTAGAATTACCACAACATCTACATCATTAGTCGGTTCAGTTTCTAAGCTACTCAATGCAAAACACAAAAATCAATTGGTTCCGAGCTATATCTTACACACACTTCTCGCAAAAAATAGTATCTGTGGTTTATAGGTACCAATGGTTGAAGTGGACAAACACAACTTAATTCCCCTCAGGAATTTACCTGTCTGCCGAGTTCTCCTAAGTATATTCAAAAAAATAAAACATGGAAGTCATGAAGTTCATATCAATGAAGATGTTTATGTGAATGAAATTGTTGACGAAGAAGCAAACAATGACGATCACGAAGAGCATGTGAACGAAGAAAGTATGCTTGATTTGAACAAAGATGTTGATGTAGATCATGATTCGGGTTTATGGGCACCCATGACCTATGATCCGTCTATGGTTGCTTTCGTGGAGAGAAGTGTTTCTAAATTAAAATTGATTAAAAACCATTTTCGAACTACCATGTCACAAGAACGACTGAATGGCCTAACAATGATCACAACTGGAAGTGAGTTTTCAGAGAAGTTTAATTATGACAATTGATTGAAGAATTTGCTACAAAATATGCAAAAAGAAACATTTTTCTTTGAACTATTTAATTTTTTTTTTACGTTTTGATGTTTTTGAATTGAATGTTGTAGCTTACTCTATGTAGTGCCTTTTGAATGGAATGCGAAATTTTTTGTATGTTACATTATGTTATCTTATACCTAATATATAAAAAAAATGTTGAAATTTTATATAGCAGTGGGCAACAAAATCGAATATGGCTTGGCCAACAAATTCTTTGTACTGCACTGGTTGCGGTGGAAGCAAATTCTTCAATTCTTAGAAAGCGGAAGTCAACCAATAGAAAATCAAATAAAAAACCTAACAAAAAGCTGAACCTATAGCAAAATCACAGAAGCCTACTCAAAGGATGCAGAAACTGTATAAAAAGAGTGCCAGAGCATATACAACTCTGATGAAGAAGAAGACAGAGATGAGGAAATTGAAGCAAAAGAACAATATGGGGAGGTGGAAGAAGATTCTAGCGACCAAGAGTACAAAAATCACGATCTTGATGAACGTGAAGAGAAGGCCGATATGCAGCTTTTACTAAGTTTCTGGAAGGATGCAACACTTTTTTAAGTTGCATTCCTGAAGATGATGAAGAAGCCTGTTCCTAATGATTCTTTGGTAAAGCTTTATTTCTACTAGTGTCAGCGATTAGTACAGTACCATAAATTTCTGTTTTTATTTAAGGGTCCAATTCTATCAGCACATAAAAAGCTTGTAGCTGAAAAACTGCTTGAAGAGAAAATGTACATATAGCAATGAAGAAAAAGAAGGACAAACTATTGGTTTGTGTTCACTACAATCTTCTGTTTATTTTTTCCTCCAATCTTTTGGTGGCTTGAAGAATTCATAACATTGTTTTTCTCCTCTTGTTTTCTAATTTACGTTCAATAGGCTGGATAGAAGTCACATGTAAAACTTGATAGTTTTGTGAATGCAAAGGAGAAGGAGATCATTAAAATAGCTACCAGAGGAGGTATTTCTTTTATTATGCAGTTCTACAATACATATCAGATTAATAAAATTGTACTAATGCCTTGGTTGATTACTTGTGATTTTGGAAATTTCAGTGGTCAAGTTTTTCAATCAGGTATTTCTTCACACTATGAATGTTTCCATTTTCTATTTAGTTTTGAGTTTAACAATTTCTTTTAGTTTACCTGAATTCAGTTATTTATAATCACCATTGTTATGTCACGTCATATCATAATCTATGATTTTTATCACAGGGGGACAAAGTGCAATATTCCCAGAAAGGTTTGAATGTATCTATGATGGAAAAGGTGAGACGATGGTTAAATTTCTATCATGTCTAGTTTATTACTAGTCCTAGTTGTTTGCACAAGCAGCACATTTTATGTTTATTGATTTTAGATTATATGTTGCATGCGAGATGCCCAGTCAAATACGCCATAAAATTTGGTGACTATGCATGTTCTCGACTTTTAACCTGTAATAAGAAATGATGTTACTTGAAAGAAAGTTTGAACTTCTTTGCTGAAAATTAATGTGAAAACATATCTTAAATGCCCAAAATGTTCCACGAGCTTAATATTAATTTCAAATAATTTTGGTTTACCAACTTGATAATCTGCCATCCATTTTCCTGATCTGTTCTTCGCTGGTAGGCTAAGGTAACATGATGTTGGCTATACCTATAGTTATATGACTAAGCTGGCTTTTGTGTTCTTTTTATGTCATGATGTTCATGATGATGAAGAAGAGCATACTGTTTTTTTATTCATAATCATACAATATATGACTTGTAGATTTTTTAATCGCATTTTGAATGTAACTCATGCTTTTTTCTTCCAGTATTTATTTTAACAATTTTTGAATACAAGTCAGACTTTTCTTTGGTATTTATGCAATATAAAAATATATAAGTATGCACTGAAAAATTGTTTGTGAATGATTTCATTTTGGATACAGTACAACCAATGGGTTCCTATCCTATGGATTTACCTTGGTATAAAAAGATATGAAATAAATAAATCTTACGATATGTTTGGTTTCATTTTGAGTTATACATTTTCAACATACATTGTAAAATATGAAAAGAGTGAAGGAGGAGATTTAAAATCTAAGCCATCACGACGATGAAGAACCTCGGAGATTTAAAATCTAAGCCTTGGGTTTTATTTTTTATTTTTTCACATGTATGTGTGTGTATGTATATATTTGTGTGTGTGTATGGATTTGACCTTTCATGCGTATAAGTCAAGAAAGTGGTTTTAGCTTCCATTTCCTTTTAGGTGTTTTAGA
Source organism: Allium cepa (assembly GCA_030765085.1). Taxonomy (NCBI): domain Eukaryota; kingdom Viridiplantae; phylum Streptophyta; class Magnoliopsida; order Asparagales; family Amaryllidaceae; genus Allium; species Allium cepa. The sequence continues at coordinate 568,198,808 of CM060937.1, read as the reverse complement.
TTGTGTAATTTTTGAATAACTTTGGTAATTTCGCTGTAGGTATCATCTTTGAATTTTGGTGGTTGAATATCATTCAAATACATAGAAAAATTAATCTGCATTTGTTGCAACCAGATAAGGTAACAAAAACCAGCTAATGAAAACAATTAAATTTTTAACATCCACCCAATGTATAAATGAGCCAGGTAAAAGGGCATTGCAAAAGCCACACAAACAAAAATAAACCTACTATTATTGTCTCTTCTACTGCATGCGATAAAACATTATCCTCATTAAAAATAGCTACACAAAAAAAATTGCACTGAAAAAATTGGAAACAGAATGAATTAAACGGACCACTTTCTTCAAAATTACCTTCTGCCCATGTCAGCCATCTTATTTTTCAATTTGTCTCACCTTTTATAGTCTGTTTTGTCATGTTTTTATTTCGTTTTATTTGTTGATCGTCAAATTACAATTGGATCTGACTTCTTTTATCAGTGTTTTGACCAAACCAGTTTTGATAGTTTCTTTCCTTTTGACCATAGCCAGAACCAAAACGATGGCGTTTGGAAATTTGGGGTTCTCCTTGGAACCTCAGACCTTGATATAAGTAACGTACCTCGATCAGCATTTAGAGATAGCTTTAATAGTCTACTTATAGTGTGTGTGTATAAATAGAATAACATCGGTTATAGGGTTTAACAAACACATATAGCGATCCTCTGTATAATACCAAATGCATCACAGCCATCCATCAACGGCTGTGATCTTTTCACTTTTTTGTTTTTGGATTATGGGCCTACGTAGACAACCCACTATACTTTGTATAAATACGTTACTATTCTGCAACTAAATTAGAATGTAATAATACAATTTCAATCTTAATAAAGAAAGTTGCATTTCTATCAAAATTCTAACTTGGTATCAGAGCTATTTCAATGCCCAACGGCAAGAAAAATATATTCTGATTATCCCCTTAGAAAATTTTCATCATCGGAGATTATAACCCTCTCATGATCGAAGCATCTATTCTTTCTCTCTGCCTCGCCTGAAAAACTCAAAGAGCCAGGCTGCAGAAAACTTTCAGTTCTTGTTGAACATCATTAAGTCAAGTGATAACCCCTGTTATTACTGCAGTGTGAAATTTATCAAGATTTCAGTTCTTGATAAACAACACAAACATTGATCTTTTCTTAATTCAGATATCAGTTCTTGATTGCAATTCATCTTCATCTGCTCTATCAGTCACTATAATCATGGCTGGAGATGAAGAAAACTCAGCTACCACCTCTCCAACCACCAGAAATACCAGTAGCAATCAAATATCTAATCTGCAAATTATCGAACCAAAAGGACACTTAGCAGTGCAACTGGATGAGGATAACTACTTACTATGGAAATATCAAATTGAAACAGCCATAAGAGGTTATGGTTTAGATGAGTATATCAATGGTATGATAACCATTCCACCTATAATGGTTAAGGATGACAAAGACAATATGATACCCAATACTGAATATTCAAACTATTTGAAACAAGATAGTCTTCTCGCATCCTGGATAATGTCATCTATAAATGTGAGTATTTTATCTCAAATAGTTGGCTGCAAATCATCAAATGAAATATGGGAAGCCATAGAAAGAATCTTTAACTCTCAAACAGCTGCAAGAGTGATGCACTACAGAAAGCAATTTCAAAATCTGAAGAAAGAAAATACGACAATGCAAGAATATCTCACCAAAGCAAAGAACTACTATGATAAACTTGCTTCTGCTGGACACAGAGTTTCAGAATCTGAACAAATATTAACAATCTTAAATGGTCTGGATGAAAACTATGAATCTCTAATCACAGTTCTATCATCACAGAAAACTTTACCAGATATGCAGTATGTCCACTCTACCCTTCTATCTCAAGAAGGAAGAATTGAACAAAAGAAGACTATCAATACAGACTACTCAGTAAACTTTACTACCAATTTCAAGGGAAATGGTCAAGACAGAACTCAAACAAATCAAAGAGGTGGTCAAAATATTAGAGGCAGAGGAAGATGGACTGGCAATAACAGAGCCAAGTGTCAAATATGTGAAAAACCAGGGCATATTGTTTCCAAGTGCTACTTCAGATTTGACCAAAATTTTATCATACAGTCAAACAATACTCAAAGAAATCACAATCTAAATGTCAATCTTACTCAAACAGAAGCAAGAAATCAAGGCAGTCAGTCAAAGAATCAAAATGAATCAGACAATCAAATCAAAAATGATGACATACTACATGAAGATTGGTATCCAGATTCTGGGGCAACTAATCATGTGACAAGCAACCTAGAGAATCTCAATCTTGGAAACAAGGAATACAAAGATACGCAATCTATTTATATTGGTAATGGTAGTTCTCTAAAAATCACACACACTGGCAATGCCAAACTTAATAGCAAAAGAGAGTTACACTTAAATAATCTTCTTAGAGTTCCTTAAATAAAAAAGAATCTAATAAGTGTTTCTCAATTTGCTAAAGACAATCAAGTTTATTTTGAGTTTTACCCAAAATTCTGTCTAGTCAAAGACTTACTGAATAAGAACACTCTTTTACAGGGTAAAATGCAAGATGGGTTATATAAATTCTCTCTAGTACAAGAAAATGAACCAAGACAGAAGGATAAATGGTGTAACTATTCAAAGACTGATGACACAACTGTTTCCAACAAAGTTTTTGATACTTGGCACTGTAAACTGGGTCATCCCAGCATAGCTACTGTTAAAAATATTTTGAAAAATAGCAATATCAAATGTGAAAACATATCCTTGCCTTACATATGTCATGCATGTCATCTAAGGAAGAGTCATAAAATACCATTTGCTAATTCATTAACAAAATACAACAAGCCTTTGGAAATGGTTGCAGTTGACCTATGTGGACCTGCACCTACTAACTCTGATTATGGAATGAATTACTACGTCTCATTTGTAGACTCTTTCTCTAGATATACTTGGATTCTACTACTTAAATCAAAATCTGATGCGAAGGATGCAGTAATTCATTTTATAAGACAAGCTGAAAATCTCACAAATCAGCAACTTAAAATCATACAAACAGATGGTGGGTCTGAATTTAAAACTCTAAAAGAGTATTTCTCTGAAAAAGGTATAAATCACAGAATTACATGTCCACACACATCTGAACAAAATGGCATTGTTGAATGAAAACACAGACACATTGTTGATACTGGTCTAACACTGCTTGCACATGCATCAATGCCTTTAAAGTTCCGGCCAGATGCATTTACAACTGCTGTGTTTCTTATAAATAGAATGCCTACAAAAGTTTTGAGGAACAAAACACCATTAGAAATGCTGCATAATACAAAACCAGACTATTCATTCCTCAAAACTTTTGGATGCTTATGTTATCCATATACCAGACCATATAATCAACATAAGTTAAGTTTCAGATCATTACCCTGTACTTTTCTTGGATATGCCACTAGTCAAAAGGGATATAAATGTCTTATAAATGAAGGAAAAATAATTATATCAAGGCATGTTGCATTTAATGAATGTATATTTCCCTTCACTAGTAAAGACACAAAAATCACTCAAAAAATTTATAGTGCCAAGAAATTTCTACCACCCATACCTGTATGGAGAAAGGATGAATCTAAAGGTACTGAAAGTCATGAGAATACACCATCAAACCTTCAACACACAGTGCCCATTGAAGGGCCAGGTCAAGGTGATGAAACAAACTCATTTAGCAATGTGTCTGAAAACTGTGAATCTGAAGGTCAGAATAATGATCAAGGCAACAGTCCACTTCCAGAAAGCAGTAACACAACACCTGCACAAGAAGGACATCACATGATTACAAGATCAAAACATGAGATATTCAAACCAAAAATATACACTGCCAATATAAATGACAAGGAACCAATCAACTATGATGAAGCTACCAAAAGCAACAAATGGAAAGAAGCCATGAATAAGGAATACAACGCTTTAATCAAAAACAAAACATAGAGATTTGTTCCAGCACCAACAAACAAGAATATTATAGGCAATAAGTGGACATACAGGTTGAAGACTTCACCAGATGGTAAGAATGTCAAATACAAAGCCAGACTTGTAGCCAAAGGATACTCTCCACAATATGGATTTGACTTCTCAGAAACTTTTTCACCAGTAGTCAAACCAGCCACTATTAGAATCATTCTAACTATAGCCCTACACTATGAATGAGATATAAGACAGCTTGATGTAAATAATGTCTTCCTAAATGGAGAGTTACAAGAAGAAGTCTATATGCAACAACCCCAAGGTTATATTCAAAATGACAAAAAAAACTTCGTCTGCAAACTTCATAAAGCAATACATGGTCTCAAACAGGCACCCAGAGTATGGTATGAAAAGTTAAAAGCTACTTTAATTTCTATGGGATATCAGGTATGCAAGTCTGACAACTCTATTTACACAAAGATAAATGAAAGGTATATCGCTTACATACTTGTATATGTTGATGACTTTATAGTCACAGGTAATAACAAAGAAGAAATAAAACATGTTATCAACATGTTAGACAAAACCTTCTCCATTAAAGATTTAGGCAAACTACATTATTTCTTAGGCATAGAAGTTATCACTACTCCCGACAAAGGACTTATCCTTAGTCAGCAAAAATATATTTCTGAAATATTAAGTAGAGCTAAAATGCATGAAGCTAAGCCAACGCCCACATAGATGACAAGTAATCTACACTTGTCTAAATACAAAGGAGAACAAATTGATAATGTAAAACTGTACGGGAGTATAGTAGATGCTTTGCAATATGTAACTGTAACTAGACCTGATATATCTTTTGCTGTAAATAAAGTTTGTCAATTTATGCAGAGACCACTAGATTTACACTGGAAAGCAGTGAAGCGAATACTCAGATTTCTCAAAGGAACATCAAATCAAGGAATTAAGCTAAATAAAAGCAGAGACTTATCTATTCAAGGATTTGCCGATGCAGACCGGGCCTCAGATTGTGATGATCGGAGATCCACAACCGGACACTGCATATTCTTAGGTGGAAACCCTGTCTCACGGTTTGCCAAAAAGCAACCAACTATCTCACGCTCTAGCACTGAATCCGAGTACAGAAGCGTCGCATCAGCCACTGCCGAAGTAATGTGGACAGAAGCCCTAATTCATGAACTAGGGATCAGACTTTCACGCAAAACCATCATTTGGTGCGACAATTCTAGCACGGTAGCTCTTTCAGCTAATCCAGTTCTGCATGCTCGAACGAAGCACATCGAGATTGATTTGTACTTCGTCAGAGATCAGATTACAAAAGGCAAACTCGAAGTTAATCATCTTCCAACCTCTAATCAGATAGCTGACATATTTACGAAAGTTTTGTCACGTAAATACTTTGAAGATCTGAGGAACAAACTTTGCATCAGAGATATTTCAGAAGCAAGAAGAAGAGAAGAAACCATAGCCGCATTTGAGAGGGGGAAATAGAATAACATCGGTTATAGGGTTTAACAAACACATATAGTGATCCTCTGTATAATACCAAATACATCACAGCCATCCATCTCAACGGCTGTGATCTTTTCATTTTTTTGTTTTTGGATTATGGGCCTACGTAGACAGCCCACTATACTTTGTATAAATACGTTACTATTCTGCAACTGAATTAGAATGTAATAATACAATTTCAATCTCAATAAAGAAAGTTGCATTTCTATCAAAATTCTAACTTATATGAAGTTGCATGGACAACAATAACACTTAGTGGTGGGTATATATCACAGGCTAAAAATGCTCAACTCAAGAACCTTTAATCTGATTAACTATTTCATTTCTTAAATTCATTGAAGCAGCTAACTGTCAATATTCGTTTTATTACATATATGACTCGGATGATAAATTTTGATTATTGTTGTGCATTACGCTACCTATATTCAATCTTTTTGCACAAAAAATGTACATTATGCTAGGTATTTTTGTTTTATCGTACAAAAGATATATACCCCATAGATCGTATATGGAACGTTCAAATTCATAAAATATTCGGCAAGTGAAAACTGCCACAAACATACAGAAATTGAAATATTTCTTTTGAGCTTATACATGAATAGGGCTACGTCTTATATTGCCATTTACCTATTGTTCTAATTCATGTGAGATTTAAGTTATATGTGCCACTAAAAATCATGTTATTCTTTTTATGGTTTCCAGGATTAAAAAGACAAGGGAATAAGCCTTTAGCAGTATACGCAAAAACACCAATGTTCGGTTCTTTCAAGGCATGGGTCTATTTCTCTTATTCAGATCTCGTCATTATTTTTGTTATTTAGTATTTCAAGTAATTAATTTATTCTTGTATGCTCCATCAGAATTGAAAAATTTGACTTGCTCTAATCTTCTATCTGGCCGCATTTGTTATTGTTTGTCCTTAAAATTATCATGCTATGCTACCATCTTATTGACTTATTTTTTGGCACTGACTGTGACTATTTCTAGTAAAATTCTATTCTCTGATCGTTTGTTTGTTTTGTTGCGCATGTAAAAATAGTCTAAATTTATGTTAAGAAAATAATAATAGTTAGAATATAGACGGTTCATGCATAATCTCACTGTAAATTTGATTTGTGAAAACAACATAAAAGTACTGTGTAGATACTCCAAGTTCTCAGACATCTGGTGGCCTGTAGCAGAAAATATTGTAATTTAAATCAGATGTCGAGTTATGGGATTAGATATTTAATCGGATTTTTGAGGGCAGTTTTGCCCATGTTGCCGTGTATTGTTTGTGAAGGTTTCAAGGGGCAAACTGGGTATTTGTCAGGATGAAAATTCTTCCTATATAAGTTATTTTCAGAATTTAAAAGGTTAAGGGTGTATTCAAATTATAATAGGGTTTTTCCAATCTAATTTCATCAATTTTTAATCTCCACAAATCAAGTTTTATAGAATTTTGGTGGTTATCGTAATCAATTTCTTGTACTCTTTCATTGTTAGCAATAAAAAAGCTCTTCTTAAAGTTGATGTACACGAGCACAACGTAAGTGGTGATTTGGTTATTGCTTTCTTTTATTGCTTATTTGGAGTGCGATTTGGTTTTATTTGGATTAGATTGAGATTTGGTATGGAGATATTGATGTTTATTTTTGTACATCTTACAATGATCTCCTGTTTCCGTGGCATTTTGAGTTTGGATTAGAGTGATCTCGAATTCGAATTTATAATATTTGGTATCAGAGTTTTGGTGTTTGCAGGGTGTTTGTAGAAATGCCTGAATCGGATAATAACTCGGATGGTCTCTCAATGGTTGGCTCAAATAATGTGGCACTGTAAGTACGTGGATCATATACAGTTTTGGGTTCACAATTGGTTATAGACAAGTGAAATTGCGTAATGATATTGAAAAATGGCAATGGAAGATAAAAGAGATTCTTAGGCGAACTCGTGTGTATCGGATTGTGTTTGACACACATTTGTTGCCCGCGGACATCTTGGATGTTGAGAGAGGAAATAGAAGAGTACGCATTCGCTATGCTTCAACTTGCTATGGGTGAGAATGTAATCTTCGAAATTAGTGGTGAGACAACCACCGAGGGTATTTGAGATAAGTTGGAGGAGGGTGCTTCGCTAAGAACGCACTTGAATACCTTTAATGGTTTGTTAATGAAGATGAAGGCGTTAGACTTATAGATTGAGAAAGAGAAAAGGCGATGATCTTGTTATATTCATTGCCGGTGTTTGCGTCAAAATTGACCGCAAACACCCAATATCGTGAAAGCACCCGTTCGCAGTCACAACTCACAAATAACAAATTTGTAGATAACAAAAATGATGAACATTCAACAGAAACAGCAAAAAACAAGTAAACGATACAGGATTTATAGTGGTTCGGCGATCTTGCCTACATCTACTTTGAAGTTCTCTATCTTTATTGATATTCTCTTGATGATTACAGTTGGTTACAGCAAGTTACAATGGATTATAGCTCTGAAACTTGAATGCAACAGCGATGATAAGGTGTAGAATTGAATCCGGTAGAGTCTTGGCGCTTCGGAATTCCCCTCCCCTTTTTCTGAATGACCTGGGGCTCTATTTATAGATGTAGGAGGCTGATATTTCGTCTAAACTTAGGGAGACCACTTCTGGCACGTGAGGGGGCCCACGAGCCCAACCTCTGGGAATTTGGGCCCACTTTGGGATCGATTCGAAGTACGTTCGAATCGATCAAGAATTCATCAAATCGAGGCGAAACTTGGCGTGGACATTCTTCAACATGTATACAAGCTCCTGTCAAAATTTCATAGCATTTGAACTTGCAGATCACGAGATACCATCGATTCGAATTAGCGTTTCCTGGACTTTTCGCTCCGTTCGAATCGATCAATTCGAATCGATTGATTCGAATCGATCCAAGCACGCGCTAGTAGGTTGACGTGGCGTGCATTCTTCGAGTCGATCCACATTTTTCGCCGAGTTGATGGAGTCGTCGCTTGAATTTCGCCGCTTTGACTTAATCGATTCGAAGGCTTTACTTATGCATGGATTCGAACTGAGACTCGTTCGTATCGATCATATCTCACTTCAGCTGATCGATACGAAACGACAACACTGGTTGGATTCGAAGAGAGGTGTCTTCATGGATTCGAAGGTTAGCAACATCTATGGATTCGAAGCAGGGGGAACATGATGGATTCCATCATGTGTTACAGCGATGGATTCGAAGGAAGGTAATGGGATGGATACGAAGCCTGGCCACCTGATGGATTCAAAGGAAAGTTGGGCTTATGGATTCGAAGGGCTTCCAAACTTGATGGATTCGTAGATGGGTACGAACCAATGGATGCGAACATGATTTCTGGCCATGGATTCGAACTAGGGTACATCTTATGGATTCGAACAAGGGCTATCTCCTCCATCTTGAATCGATCATATCTTGCGTGTATGAACTCGGATTGACTTGAAACTTGAAACGTTGGCTCCCGCGGCTTTGCTTGTCATGTCTTGTCAATTGTGGCCCGATCCGGACTCGGACTCGGACAAAATTCATCGATATCCATAGCGAAGTGGAATGCAACCAATCTCTAAGATGAATTGTCTCTTGTTTTCGACCAATCTTTCGGTATCACGGCTTTGCCAAAAAGCGGGATAACATTTGCCCCCCAAAACATGCCTTGCGGTAGGAAGGCGTGTTTTGTAATGCCATGATCCGGACGTTCATATCCTATCGATGTCCTGCAAAGGAAGTTATAGTTTTGTGTGTCCTCAAATAGCGACCGTTCGGGGTCAAGATATTTGAGATGAAGTGCGACCGTTCATGGTCAAGCGCCTGACTTCAAATGACGATCGTTCGAGATCGAGCCATTTGAGGTGAAGTGCGACCGTGCATGGTCAAGTGGCGGACCTCAAATGACGACCGTTCGCGATCGAGCCATTTGAGGTGAGATGAGTTGTGCCGTTCGGGGCGAGTCGTGCCTGTTCGAGGCGATTTGTGACCGTTCGAGGCGAGTTGTGACCGTTCGCGATCATGTGCCGTTCGAGGCGTTTTTGTGACCGTTCGAGGTCGGGTGCCGTTCGTGGCGAGTTGTGACTGTTCGAAGTCGAGTGCCGTTCGTGGCGAGTTGTGTGCCCGGGAGGGCTTGGTATTATCGATACCAGGCTCACGTTCGCGTGGGTCCCTGGATCGTTTGTCAGGACGGTTTATCGCCATCTCAGAGCATGCCTAAGGACCGTTCGCGACCTCGTACATGTGTAAGTAACTTAGCCATTTCAGAATTATCAGGATCAAATATCTATTCAACAGATGAATTTTAAAAACAGAAATGTCCAAACAAACCAAGCTCAAATGTCCAAATCAACATGAAACAAAAGCAAAGCAAAGATGTCAAAGTGTAAGTACCCACTACGAAACAATCAATGATCACTCAGAGCATGCCTGGAGAACGTTCGCGATCTCGTACATGTGTAAATGATTTAATTGTGTTAGTGGAAGCTTGCGACTTGTTCATCGTTATTTTAATTAATTGATAACCAAACGATGTCCTGGTTCAGGGTTGCCCCTAGCTGATGTAGATGGTGGCCGCTCTGGCTCCACCGCTGAAGCTCGCCTCCTCACACATTGAAGGAGCATACCGTTCCTGATATGCCCTTCCACCTCGTCCTTTAGATGCCTACAATCATTAGTGTTATGACCATTTAATTCATGAAATACACAAAACTTATCTATCTCCTTTCGTCAGAAGTTGGATCCCTTCGCATCGGTCTACGATAGGGAACCTGCTCTTTGGTATCCTGATAATTTCGCTCCAAACTCTCAGTCCGACGAGGCGATCTGTCTATTCCTTTGCGAGAATATCAAGCAACGCCATGGATCGACACCGATCAATAGATTTGCATATTTCATCTTCATTTCTTTCATTAGTTCATTGGAACTTTATGATTTAGCTTTTTTTCATGCCTCAAAGTCAAATTTCTACAGCTTTTCATTGAGAACTTCAAATCTTGATGGATCAGCACTGATCGATGTACTTAGTTAAAATTCTTTCGTTTTTCTTTGCAATGCTTCATACTCGATCATCAATAAATTTATTAGTCATCACATCAAAGCTCAATATCATTAAATAGTCATTCGTGGAAACTCGTGGATTCGGTTCGAACCTACCTAATGCTGGTTCATGCAACTCCATGTCCAAATCCACTTTGAAAGGATTCCATAAACACATATGCAAGTTGCAACTTTCCATAATGCATGATCACAATAGTAAAAAATAAGGAAATATCCAAATGGAAGTTCTAGTAAAGTCTCTCATCCATGCATCCTCACTTTTTTTAGTATCGTACTGCCATGGCACAAAACTGTGCACCAGGTAACCCAACCCTTGGGCTCACTCTCCCGTGATCATATCATGCCACTTGATCCTCAGACATCAAAAATCACATTAGAAATCCAACTTTCTATCTCGGGAAATCATCAATCAAATAAGAACGATGCCGTTTCAGCTGCCTGTATGATGATGGGACGGTAAAGATTGGTCAAGCAAATCCTATGGCGAAATCCAAATTGGAGAATAACTTTGAGAGAAGGAAAGAGAAGGAAAAAGAAAGATCCACTCGGAATTATGATGATATTGTTGCGAAGTTCCGTAGGTAAGGAATAATATTCTCCTAATTCGTACGATTTGTTACATTTTTTATTTCCCTATCTTGTGGATAATATGACTAAATACCGAAATAACCCCCAAACGTTGGGACCATTTCTACGAAGATCAAATCAAATTACATATTATTTCTCTTACTTTATGTGTAATTTAATATTTCCTTTTAAGCTGTAGAACTTTTACTTATACGGGCATGATATATACGGTTGAGTTTTATGTATGTTTGAAGTAAACACTAAAGTTAGCCCTGCATTCTTAGGAAATTGGTTTACTGCAAGAACTCTTAAAGCAGTTTATTATCACATGTATTAAAATAGTCAAGAGCAACCAGTGAAAAGTTGGGAAAGGAAAAGATGATTATATTCTCACGTACTTATGTTATGATGCTTCAATCTGCAAAATTAAATTGGAAAAAAGTGTATGAATTGCAGCAGGTATTCATCATTTATTACGAAGATAATGCATTTACCTTTTGTGCCGATTCTTCATACTATATTAAAAATACTTTCCTTTCTTATATACCTAAGTTAATTTAAATAAATTGAAATGGCTGGATCTGAGATTGAAATCAGGTCAAAAATAGGATGCTCGTCAACATGACTTTATATTAGATCTAATAACAGATAAACTAACAAAAGGAAGTTAACTCTACCAGAGATCAAACATATGGTATTGTAGATTATGATCTTTTTCATTTGACCGCATAGTCGATCATCTTATCATTCGAATTCGCACAAATAAAAATACTATATATGCTTCAGTTTTAAAGTAAAAGATGTTCTGGTTTATGACATGTGTACTGCTAAAAGCAACCAGAATTTTTTTTGGCTACCTCGCCAATGGTCACTGTAGAAATTTTATTTATGTGCTTCTAATGCCATGCACTATTTTGTTCTATCAAGTAGGCATCCAAACATTGTTTGGTTGTTTATCACTATACCACGTTGAACGACCATTGAAAACCAAAGTGCATGGCTATTTATCGTTATGCAATAATGAACGGTAGTTGAAAATCAAAGTCGCATAGTCGTTTATGAACGAATGAAAAAAAAATCAAGTTTGGTGTTGGATAGCATAAAAAATAATTGATATCTATTAAAAAAAATTTGGTAGCCAAAACCATAATTTTGGGTGTCAATAGCAACATACCTATGGCGTTCACACATACCTCATTTATTTGTATACTTACCATCAGTTTATAATATATTTTGGGTCCAAATTTCTATTATTAGATTAGATTTGGCAGCAAGATAAAATGCAGTAACTAGGAAGTTATGTTTCCATACTTGTAGAGCAACAAACATTTATTGTAATTTGCATCAAAAGGTTGGAACATGTTATTGGAATGTGGAGAGGCAATGTTATTGGGATGTAGAGAGTCATGGTTGTTTGGGGCTTGGTAAATAAAATAAATAGTGGTTCAATACGACTTGAATTTTGTGTTTAAATTTGAAGTCAACTCATTTTGGGACCAAATACAAAATCTATGGTTTTGATGTTTCATTGTTCAGCATTTTGTCCATTAAGCTGCAGACTTGCTTCATATAAAACTGCAGTTCACAAAATACTTTAGATGTTAATGCTTGATTTAGGCCAATAAAAATGTGCCAAAGTTACAATTAAGGACAAATACAGCGACTCTGCTAGGGATTGAACCCAAAGTCTCTGGTTTCGTAGACCAGCGCCTTATCCATTGGGCCACAGAGTCACATGCCCCATCGTTTGAATTTGTATAAGACAGAATACAAAATATACTTTTATATGTTTTTACATTAATGGAGAAATGTCTATGTTTTATATCATGACACCAACATATACCCGATTCGCTGGTATAACTGATATTGCTTATTTTCACTTTTCAAGATGTATTTCTCTGGGTTTTTTGATGCAACATCGTATTATATATTTAATTTTGTGGTAAAATAAGATACTTAAAGCAGACACTTTAAATTCATTGAGCTACAGATGAACATATCATAGGATGCATTCATTATTAAGCAAACGGGAATACATAAGGAGCATTTTGAACGGGGAATGAACGAAGAAAGTTCAGTGAAAGGGATTGTGTTTTGTGCTATGAAATGGGCAACAAAAGGAGCATCAAAATGGCATCTAATAGGGTAAGTTAAGGAAGGTGAGGAGAAATGAATTGTTTAAGCTTGTCGCGTAGGGCGCATTTGTTAGGGTTGTCTCATATGTTGCAAAGTGAAACAACGGTTTAGAATTGAAAAGTCCAACATCGCTAAATAACTTGAAGAAGTGTTTAAATATGAGTTGATAGACATGTAACATTGAAGATTCCTTTTGTTACAATAAATTGTGTGCCAACCCATAGGCATATGCCACATGCTGAAGATGGAATGCTTGGTTCGACTGTTGTTACGTAATAAGTGGTATCAGAGCCGAATGTTACGAACTGGGCTATGCAGACAAACAATGCTCTCAAGGTACTCCGAAGGGGATTCTAGTCAAGCAGGAAATCGTTAGGATTATCTCGTATGTTGCAAAGAGAACATTTTGGAATTTGAATAATCCAACGTCGCTGAATAACTTGAAAAGGTGGTGTATAAATATGGGCTGATAGTCACATAATATTGAGAAATGCCTTTTGTTATAATAAAGTGCGTGCTAATCCATAGACATACCTCACGTGTTGAAGATGGGAAGCTTGGTCCGACCACCGTTATACAACAGCGTCAAGTATGAATAAATCAATTTTCTCACGTTCCAACAACGAAGAAAATGGAGCTTTGCCCCATTTTTACCTTAGCTTAAGAATGTTAGGAAATATGAAGTGGAATAAATGAAGAGGAGTGGTGTTGGGTCATTTGTTAGGTTAGTGGGCTGAAACCCAAACCCAAAGCCCTAAATAAAAATATCAAAATTCTTGCTAACTCCAAACATATCGATGTTTATATTTAAAAAGGTCGCAAATGTTGTTTTGAACTCAATGGAAGTGATCTCGTGTCCTAATTCGACTATTTGCAAAAAGTGACTTTTTGGACATAAATCCGACTAACGATGCTATATTTAAATAAAGTATTTAACATACAATCCTAAAATATGTGGTTTTTTACACTGACTATCCTAAAAGGTTGAATGTAAGCATTTTGAATACATTCTGGCAAGCGTTCTTACTAAGCGTCAATATCCCTTCTTAGTCCATGAACCGCTATCGTTTACATTCTGATTTATTCATTTTAGTCATAACACCACGGTGATGCTTTGGCTTCCTACCTTAACTACCCTTTCGAGTTTATGAATCTTTTAAGATTAAACGTTATCATGACACCCTGCCATATACCGTAGGACTTTAGACTAATAATTAAGGCACCTTACAAATTTATTCAATTTGGTTATGATTCATTTCCAACGTAAATATTACAATCAATCATAAAACTTCACTATGATTAATATATTCACCACGTTAAACTATACTCGTTTCAATTTTACTGTCAAAATGATAGTCTAGGGTCTTTCACTTTATCCAATTCATGTAAATCATCAATTAGAATCATCAAATTAGTTTTTAATTCATACTTCAATTCCTAAATAAATCTATAAAGAAAATTTAACGCATATATAACAACATAACCATTTTATAGATAATCTCACTCACCTAATTCGTTGCTTTGATAAATTTTCTTACAGAACTTCCAAATTCCTTCTTTTAATTTAACTTGGTTTAGCACCTGTCTTCTTCTATTTGATTTGCTAAGGTTTGGATCTGATTCCCTTCTCTTTTCTATTTGTTTTGCAATTTTATTTAGAGGTTTTGTTTTAGAATTGAAGAAAGAGAAAAAGAACAGGTTGTGAATTTAAGTTGAGCGTTGGTTGTAGAATGAGGACGAATGAAGAATGGGGTGAATTAGGGTTACAAACTTCTTTTATACATGCACAAATCCAGAAATTCTCCCTCGGCCCACTTTGGCCAACTTATTTCGCCTCAAAACGCATGATACAATAAAAAATCCTTATCTACTTTATTTGGTGTCCATCTTTGATATTTTTATATTAATTTGGGTTAGAAAATTCCACTTGATGCAATGGAAAATCCAGATTTATCATTTTCATTCATTTGTAAAAATTTAATTTTTTCAATTTTATGTAAGATTACCAAAATACCTTTTTAATTAATTATTTGCGTTTATTAAAAATCTAGGATGTTACAGTTATTATCGAAAAAGTCGACCTCTTCCATTCACATGGTGTCATTAGCTCTTTGAAAGAAGCTAGACAAAGATGAGGTGGGCTATTTTTGTAATTCATTCCACATTAGACGGTGCCTCTCCCCAAAACATAGAGCGACCCCAAACTGTTCTTGTCTACTTCTCTTGCACGTGCTGACCATTAATTGAAGTGATTGGCACAGGAGCAGAGTGACTCATTCAATCTTGTCTTATGTTGCATAACTCGCTTGCCATCATAATTGTGGCTCACAGGCGAAGAAGTGAGTCTTGAAATCCGTACTTAACTGGGGCCAGGAGTGAATACTGCCCGCTTGAAGATGTAAAAACCAACGTGAGGCTGGACTTGTCAAAGTGGATGGAAATAGAAGACACTTTAGATTACCGATGGGCCGACCGACTTAGGTGATGGAATTGAAAGCCATGATTGGTCAGATGGGCTAGTACTTCCATCGTGTTTTTTGAAGAAAGGCAGGACATGCCTCCAGTGAATGTATGCATTGAAAATATCTTTGGTGAAGGGTTCTCCATTCTCATCATCTCTCATCGTTAGTGTTCTAGATCTTGATCCTCTTTTGTCTTAGAGATTCCATTTCTTCTCGAAGGCCTCCTCTATATGATGCAAGCGGCGTTGACCTCTTATTGTGGAAGGACTCCTTCTATGTCTCGTACGTGAAGGAGATCGATGGCGCTTATATGACGACGGGGAATAGTAACGCGAACATGGGTAAGTTACATGTTCATATTGATAAAGGGCGACCTAGAATGTTGATCCCGCCTTTTACGGGATCTGGGCCTACTGACCTCCCTTTAGGGTTGAGAGTGGACTGAGAGCTCTCTATGCTCATGGTTTTTGCCTTTTCCGTTGCCGCTTAGACGGTCGAAGCATAGTCATGCCCTTATATTTGTTATCCAAGGCGGTTAAATGTAGAGTGTCTTTTTATGGAGTGGGAGCGGCAGGCTGGCTAAACTCCTTGGTGTAATGCTGGCTCAAGTATAGGAATATCATAAGCAAAGTGTTACTCGTGCACGATGCGTTGATCTCTGTTATGGGCGGGAGTGACCCCAACATGGGTTTCCAACACAGCCCTCTTATGGGCATCATGCATTATGTTAAATGCCCTGGGGACAATGGGCTGGATGGGAGTTCCGTCCATCGTTGTTGGGACCTTCGGACTACAGTTGATAGTGTCTTGATCGTCCACTCTGGCCCTAAGTTCATTCAAATCGCAGGCAATCTACCCAATGCTAGTTAGGCCATTGATCAAGCCAAATCACGCGTCATTGCCTAAGCCCGAAATGGGACTTATGGCATGACTTTGACGCCGTTTGTGTCACGATCCTTTGAGTTATTGGCCTCATTGTCACCATTATTATGCAGTGTGTTTTTTGAGTATAGTAGTTTGAAGAGAAGAAAAGTGATGAATATCGAGAGCATTTAGGGGAATCCCTCCTTTGAGCATCCAAATATTCACTAAAAATTTAATTAACCAAGGAACTGCGATTGTGAATTCATTTTAGTAAATGTTACTTACTAATAACATATTTAAAATGGAAAAAAGAGAGAGAAAATGAACAATAAGTAAAGAAAGACACAAGGTTTAGAGTGATTTGATCAAAAATGATCTATGTCCACTATATTGGTATTTCTACTGCTTTAGTGTTTTGATTACAATTGTTTGTTTACAAGAGATAATAATATATGCAATAAAATGAAAATTTCATCTTTGTACAAGTGCATTCAATATTGTATTTATAATAGCCAAAAATCTGGTTCGGACAGTTCAATATGTATATCAATTTCTATGAATCCTTACGGTCGTCAATGACACCAAATGGTTCAAATGTAGGGAAACTAGGATGTCAGCTAGGCCGAATGGTCTAGATGATGGCCAATTGGCGAATCATAGCAAATCGTGTCGTTGTCAAATAGGACGACATGAGAATAAGAAGTTGTTGAACAGTGATGCCGCCACCATGTGGATGGTGAAGGATGAGAAGTGGTTACTGCATAGTGTCGCTTTGTTAAATAAACATTGTTGCATATGCCAAGGATTTCGGTGGAACGGCGCCGAGTCGTTTCTTTTTAAAGGGGTAGCTTTGCACGTTTGATAGAAAACCTACCGAGCTAAGACAAAACAAGAAGTATGAGGAGTGCATGTCGTCGGATAGGTTGTGGGGCGGAGTGGACTTAGAGGCTCGAAAAGGAGACTGGGAGAGCGTTCTTCATTATGCAGACATGTACTCTTGGATGAGCAGCTGTCCTACTAAGGGTACCGGCTAGTTTGGCCATTGTTCAAATCTGTTAGTCGCTGACTTCCATCGTCTTTTACAGGATGCATAGGTATTTGCAAGGATGATGGAGCGGGCAAGGTGATGCTGAGGCAATACGAGGTGAGGCGAGCGCATTGGGAGTCCGACGAGCCGATCTATCTATCTCTTTGCGAGAATATCAAGCAACACCATGGATCGATACCGTTCAATAGATTTGCATATTTCATCTTTATTTCTTTCATTAATTCATTGCGACTTTATGGTTTAGCTTTCTTTCATGCCTCAAAGCCAAATTTCTATAGCTTTTCATTGAGAACTTCAAATCTTGATGGATCAGCACTGATCGATGTACCTAGTTAAAATTCTTTCGTTTTCCTTTGCATTGCTTCGTACTCGATCATCAATAAATTTATTAGTCATCACATTAAAATTCAATATCATTAAATTGTCATTTGCGGAAACTCGTGGACTCGGTTTGAACCTACCTAATGCTGGTTCATGCAACTCCATGTCCAAATCCACTTTGAAAAGATTCCATAAACACATATGCAAGTTGCAACTTGCCATAATGCATGATCACAATAGTAAAAAAAGAAGAAGGGAAATATCCAAATGGCAGTTCTAGTAAAGTCTCTCATCCATGCAGCCTCACTTTTTTTAGTATCGTACTGCCGTGACACAAAACTGTGCACCAGGTAACCCAACCCTTGGGCTCACTCTCCGGTGATCATATCACACCACTTGATCCTCAGACATCAAAAATCACATTAGAAATCCAACTTTCTATCTCGGGAAATCATCAATTAAATAACAATGATGCCGTTTCAACTGCCTGTATGATGATGGGACGGTAAAGATTGGTCAGGCAAATCCTATGGCGAAATCCAAATTGGAGAATAACTTTGAGAGAAGGAAAGAGAAGGAAAAAGAAAGATCCAATCGGAATTTTGTTGATACTGTTGCGAAGCTCCGTAGGTAAGGAGATAATCTATGGCAGTGTTGTAGATTTGGGCAAACATGTTGATTTCCTTTAGTCTTTTTATTTTATTTTTAATTTTTTTTACTAAGGCCTTGTTGGTTACGGTAGCTATATTATTTGTGTACGTATGATTGGTGTGATTTTATGGCAGTCGAATTGTTAGTACAAAATCTATGAACATGGACTAATCTGTTAGTTCTAAATTTTAGATGGGTAATTAGAGGTCGATTTAGGAAATGGAATAATATTCTCCTAATTCGTAGGATTTGTTACCATTTTTTATTTCCTTATCTTGTCGATAATATGATTAAATACCGAAATAAGCCCCAAATGTTGGGACCATTTCTATGAAGATCAAATCAAATTACAACTCTTACTTTGCGTGTAATTTAATATTTACTTCTAAGCTGTAGAACTATTTACTTATGTGGGCATGATATATACAGTAGAGTTTTATGTATGTTTGAAATAAACACTAAAGTTAGCCCTGCATTCTTAGGAAATTGGTGCACTGCAAGAACTCTTAAAGCAGTTTATTATCACATGTATTGAAATAGTCAAGAGCAACCAATGAAAAGTTGGGAAAGGAAAAGATGATTATATTCTCACGTACTTATGTTATGATGCTTCAATCTGCAGACTTAAATTGGAAAAAAGTGAATGAATTGCAGCAGGTATTCATCATTTATTACGAAGATAATGCATGTACCTTTTGTGCCGATTCTTCATACTATATTAAAAATACTTTCCTTTCTGATATACCTAAGTTAATTTAAATAAATTGAAATGGCTGGATCTGAGATTGAGATCAGGTCAAAAATAGGATGCTCATCAACATGACTTTATATTAGATCTAACCACAGACAAACTAACAAAAGGAAGTTAACTCTGCCAGAGATCAAACATATAGTATTGTAGACTATCATCTTTTTCATTTGACCGCATAGTCGATCATCTTATCATTCGAATTCACACAAATAAAAATACTATATATGCTTCAGTTTTAAAGTAAAAGATGTTCTGGTTTATGACATGTGTACTGCTAAAAGCAACCAGAAATTTTTTTTGGCTACCTAGCCAATGGTCACCGTAGAAATTTTATTTATGTGCTTCTAATGCCATGCACTATTTTGTTCTATCAAGTAGGCATCCAAACATTGTTCGGTTGTTTATCACTATACCACGTTGAACGACCATTGAAAATCAAAGTGCATGGCTATTTATCGTCATGCAATAGTGAACGGTAGTTGAAAATCAAAGTCGCACAGTCGTTTATGAACGAATGAAAAAAATTCAAGTTTGGTGTTGGATAGCATAAAAAATAATTGATATCTATTAAAAATTTCTTGGTAGCCAAAAGCATAATTTTGGGTGTCAATAGCAACACACCTATGGCGTTCACACATGCCTCATTTATTTGTATACTTACCATCAGTTTATAATATATTTTGGGTCCAAAATTCTATTATTAGATTAGATTTGGCAGCAAGATAAAATGCAGTAACTAGG
The DNA here is from genome assembly GCA_030765085.1 of Allium cepa. Lineage (NCBI taxonomy): Eukaryota > Viridiplantae > Streptophyta > Magnoliopsida > Asparagales > Amaryllidaceae > Allium > Allium cepa. The sequence goes on along the minus strand of CM060937.1, from coordinate 568,178,707 downwards.
AAGTTATGTTTCCATACTTGTAGAGCAACAAACATTTATTGTAATTTGCATCAAAAGGTTGGAACATGTTATTGGAATGTGGAGAGGCAATGTTATTGGGATGTAGAGAGTCATGGTTGTTTGGGGCTTGGTAAATAAAATAAATAGTGGTTCAATACGACTTGAATTTTGTGTTTAAATTTGAAGTTAACTCATTTTAGGACCAAATACAAAATCTATGGTTTTGATGTTTCATAGTTCAGCATTTTGTCCATTAAGCTGCAGACTTGCTTCATATAAAATTGCAGTTCACAAAATACTGTAGATGTTAATGCTTGATTTAGGCCAATAAAAATGTGCCGAAGTTACAGTTAAGGACAAATACAGCGACTCTGCTGGGGATCGAACCCAAAGTCTCTGGTTTCGTAGACCAGCGCCTTATCCATTGGGCCACACAGTCACATGTCCCATCGTTTGAATTTGTATAAGATAGAATACAAAATATACTTTTATATGTTTTTACATTAATGGAGAAATGTCTATGTTTTATATCATGACACCAACATATACCCGATTCGCTGGTATAACTGATATTGCTTATTTTCACTTTTCAAGATGTATTTCTCTGGGTTTTTTGATGCAAAATCGTATTATAAATTTGATTTTGTGGTAAAGTAAGATACTTTAGCAAACACTTTAAACTCACTGAGCCACAGAGTCACATATCATAGGGTGCATTCATTGTTAAGCGAACGGGAACACATAAGGAGCATTTTGAACGGGGAATGAATGAAAAAATTTCGGTGAAAGGGATTGTGTTTGGTGCTATGAAATGGGCAACAAAAGGAGCATCAAAATGGCATCTAATGGGGTAAGTTAAGGAAGGTTAGGAGAAATGAATTGTTTAAGCTTGTCGCGTAGGGCGCGTTTGTTAGGGTTGTCTCGTATGTTGTAAAGTGAAACAACGGTTTAGAATTGAGAAGTCCAACACCGCTAAATAACTTGAAGAAGTGTTTAAATATGAGTTGATAAACATGTAACATTGAAGATTCCTTTTGTTACAATAAATTGTGTGCCAACCCATAGGCATACGCCACATGCTGAAGATGGAAAGCTTGGTTCGACTGTTGTTACGTAACAAGTGGTATCAGAGCCGAATGTTACGAACTGGGCTATGCAGACAAACAATGCTCTCGAGGTACTCCGAAGGGGATGCGAGTCAAGGAGGAAATCGTTAGGATTATCTCGCATGTTGCAAAGAGAACGTTCCAACATCGCTGAATAACTTGAAAAGGTGCTGTATAAATATGGGTTGATAGTCACAGAATATTGAAAAATTCCTTTTGTTATAATAAAGTGCGTGCTAATCCATAGACATACCCCATGTGCTGAAGATGGGGAGCTTGGTCCGACCACCGTTATACAGCAGCGTCAAGTATGAATAAATCAATTTTCTCACGTTCCAACAACAAAGCAAATGGAGCTTTGCCCCTTTCAGAGCGCCCAATGCCGCAAAAAGTTGACCTACCAATTAAAGTCTATTGACATCCTTATTGTTCAAATTTGTATGAAATATAATTCACAATACACTTTTACATGCTTTTACATTAATATAAAATGTATATGTTTTATATTATAACTCCAACATATACCCAATTTACCAATATAGTGTTAAATTTTAGTGATACAAAATCACAAATAGAGAGAAATAAATATGCAAAAGAAAGAAAGAGAAGATTTTGTTTCCTCTAATTAATCGGCATATTTGAGTATGTTTATTTCTCTCTTTAATTAGCTAATCAAATTATTTTTTGCCATCTAATGTTAACTTGGACATTAAGTAATTGATTATATAATTAGAGACTAGAAGAGAGGGTAAAAGTGTGATGGAAAATCTATTTGCTAATTTTCTCTTTTTTATCTTTTTTCTTTTTCTCCAACAATTTTAGCCATATAGATATTTGCTCTCTTTCTCAATTTGGTTATTGATTCAATGGTATTTTGTTTACTTTAGCTTTGTTCTATTAGTTGTAAACAAAATTTTGGTGAATCAATAAAGTAGGTGGTTGGATGGAATATTTTGTATTATTGCGTTTTGATTTCAATTCCGTCTGGTTTTCAATCTAAGTTATCTCTTTGTGATTTGGGTGACAAAGATCCGTTGATAAAAGCTTCCGCAAAGTGCTACTATTTTCATAACAGTTTGGTATCGGAGCACAGATCATCGCAAAGCTTAGACTAATTTTGGTTTGAAAAATTATTGATGTCGGATATGATTTCATTTTCAAAGATGAAGAGAAGTCTGTTGCAAAGTATTTGAATGAATTTCAAGATGTAAATAAACCAATTGACAAACATGAAGGTCAATTTTGATGATGAGTTACACTCTTTTATTAATGAGTTTGCTTTCAGAAAGTTGAAAAACTTTGGTTGTCTCATTGAGTAATTCCAATGTTAATGGAACCATCTCGTTGAAACTGTTCGAAGCAGTCTTTTGAATGAAAAGCTTAGAAGAAAAGGGTTAGGTATGAAATCAATTCAAAGTGAGGCTATGGTGGCAAGAGACTCGAAGAAAGATACAATTTGAAAGGACACTAATGGTAAATGTGTTATCACTTGTCATTATTGTAATAAGAAAGGTAACATACGCAACAAGTGTTATTTTTATAAAAGAGATTAGAAAAAGCTGCGCATGGTGATACTAGTAGCGATGCACATGCAGGTTTTGCTAAAGGTACCGATAGTGATGCTTCTTGTGATGTCCTCTTTAGTGAAAATAAACCTTGGAAGATGAATTCGGGAGCCAGTTTTCAAATTTGTAGAGATGTGAATTGTTTTTCTTCTTATGAGAAGAGTGTCGACATGATTAGGACAGCCAATGGAGAAGAACTACCGATTTGTGGTATTGAATCTATCCGATTTTGTATGCATGATGGTATGGTTAGAGAAGTCTCTGGAGTGAGACATGTACCCACTTGTTCGCATAATCTTATTCCTCTCGGTCAGTTGGATCGTCGTGGTTGCATTTATGAGACTCAAGGTGGAGTTTTGAGAGTGAAGAAAGGTGGACGTGTAAGGATGAGAGGAGTATTGAAAGAAGGAAACCTTTATAGCTTGGCTGGTTCCGTAGTCGACAACAGAAAGCGAGTGACGGTTGAAGGACCTAGTCCACAGTATGATGGAGAGGTTAATGCGATCACTGCTTATGATTCTAACATTGAGGATCATATTTTAGACAGGGGTCTTCATGCTGATAATGCTCGAGGGATCGATGGTGATCAGGTAATGAACTCAGATCGAGTGATAAATGGGTGTCGAATTGCAAAATCCACAAAGACAAAACGGAGATCTTTGTGGTTTACAAACATTTTTGAGACCGGATTTCTGCGGTGCACCTCATGTGGGAGATGTATCACTTGCAGACGGTGGTTGAGGTTTGTAATTTAATGTGGTTGAGATATGAGGATTTATGATAGATCTAGATATGACATGCTCGATATGTTGAAGATATGTGATTATGCATCAAGTTGGAGTGTTAAATTTTGGTGATACAAAATCACAAATAGAGGGAAATAAATATATAAAAGAAAGAAAGAGAAGATTTTACTTTTTTTAATTAATAGACGTATTTGAGTATGTTTATTTCTCTCTGTAATTGGTTATTCAAATTATTTTTTATCATCTAATGTTAACTTGGCATTAAGTAATTGATTATATAAATAGAGACTAAAAGTGAGGGTAAAAGTGTGGTGGAAAATATATTTTGAAATATTCAAATGCTAATACATCATCTATTTTTTTTAAATATTAAAAACATAATTATAATTTTGAAACATAATTTATATATAATTTTATAATTTTTTCTTCAGTTTTCCAACAAAATAAATAATTGAATCATATAATATGATTTAAATGTTATCTACATAGTTATATATGTACATATATTTTATATATTCTATGTGTGTATATATATATTACTTATTCAAAACAAAGTATAAATTTATATATATATATATATATATACACGTATATGCAATATTTTATATATATAAATTAAAGTATATAAACATATATTTGGACAATATATTAGCTAACATGTCTCCAGTGTAAATCCCAGCATTAATACACGAGCATGTTATAACTTACACGGTTTGCTATGTTATACATGCATACATATATATATGTATATGATACAAGTGCGTGTATATATATATATATATATATATATATAATATAATATTAATACATAATTATTTCATAAATTTTAATAAAATAGCGATTTTATTTAAAAGAAATATAAAAATGTCTAAATGAATTAGATTTCATAAGCCAATAAAGATCCAAAATGGTAAAAAAATTAAAATTCATCCATTTCTTCCACTACAAGCCACTCTAGTTCCAACAAAACCAAACACCACTTCTGTTTTCTAAAAACTTAAAATGTGAGAGAGCACTTAATTAAATGAAAACAAGATAGCAATATTTTTTAAATGAATGCATGATTTTCGTCTGTTGAAAGAAAGGTGTTTATAAATTAAAAAGTTTTTGCTAATGTGTGTGTATATGTATCAATGTTTTGAAAAACCTGCCTCCATATTCGCCTCAAGGAGCGTCTCAAGGCAAGGGGAGATAAAACTCTTGGACTCTTTCTTAAAAAAAGCGTTTTATCTTTGAGGCTTACGCTTTAGCAACTTAAAGTGTACAAAATGTACAAAACATACGCCTCGCACACCTCAAACTACTAAGGCATGCGACTTAAGAATTTATTTTACCTCCAATTGAAGATGTTTGCACTAGTAGAAGTTATAAAACTTCGTTACCTGATAGCAAGCAAATTTTTTTTAAGAAAATGAAAGTGTTTTTATTACTTTTTCAATATCAACATGATTAAGTAACATCGTTTTTTAAGACAATGATAGTGAGCTACATAATGAATTTTCTCAAATGCTATTAAATAAAAAACTTTAAATTGTCATCACCGAATCTTCGAATAAATTACGCATCTCGATTTAAATTGGTAGAATAAAAATGAATAAAATAATAATTTGCATGATTTTTGTACTATGATAGAGATCTACTCCACTATAATCGACCAAATATCGTTTTCAAAAATCCAAATTTTGTTTGAAGACAAATAATGGAAGAAAAAATAAAACACATACCATTGTGGAGCTGAAAACTGAACACGAATTCTTCTAACATACTAATAAGAATTGAATCCAGTGCTTAAATTTTACTTATTTATAGTTTTAATTATTTATGCTTTATGAATGAATAATAATAAATGATTAGGACTGAACTCTTTAAGCTAGGTGTCTATGTTATTTATTTATAGTTTTATACAATTAATTGTTAACCTCTATTTATTTATCAAAATTAATTATAATAAAACAATAATAACTTATGCCTTCATGTTTACTTGAAAAATATACGCCTCAACCTTTTGAGGCTTACACTTCACGAGCAAAAGAACGCCTCTTGTATGCTTTCACGTCTTGAAACTTATATGTGTATGTATGTTTATGTATATCAACTGAACAACAACAAGAAGTTAGATTTGTTAAAGGTCAAAATTATTCTACGAGGCACTTACACAATGTTGCAGTTTGGGTTCAGGAAATTTTGATGATTCAACTTATAGGTATGAGATGTTTTTGTTGCCAACAGGTTATGCTTAGAGATTAAATTTATTTGGACACACTATACATGAATATCATTAATTTAACAAATTCGACCTATAGATGTGAGATATTTTGGACGTTCTGTAGAAAATTTGAATTATCTTGGAAAAGTAACGAAATTCTATGAGAAGAGTTGAATTCCTTTCTGAAAAATTAGAACTCTTTTGACAAATTGAACTTTCCATTGTATTGTGCTTTTTTAAATTCGTGCAAACTTTTTTCGATTTTATCTATGATGTGTGAATTTGCAACCACCGAAAATGGAAGGTTACTGAAACACTCATTAAATGTGTAGTATTGCGTAAGTGTGAACAAATATAGTACAAGAACACAAATGATAATAAAGTAGTTTGTCTTCATAAATGACCAGGGTAATATCGAGATGTACTGTTTGGTTTCTGTAATTTGAGCTACGCCTGATCCGAGTTATTTGGAAGTTCACTTTTTTGTTTTATTTATTTTTTAAGCTCATTATGTAATTTTAGCTTAATCAAGATGTCAATTCCAGAGGTAAGTTTTTTACTGGAAAAAGAATAATGATCCGACATACGCTGGAATTAAAATTTACATTTTTGCAACTGAACATGTGAATGGTTATACCAGCATCTTACTACATTTGAAAAGGGCGAATTGTTACTACTGCAACAGTTGATGATGCCTATGTTGATATTGCTGCTGAACTTGCAGAAGTAGCCACATTCTTGAACAAGGTATTAGTTATCAGAATCATGCATCAGTTTCCTGTTTTTAACTGGTTTCTTTATATGCCACTGTTGTTTTTTATTTTTGGTGAAAGTGGTTTTGGTGTTGCTTACATTTGAATGCGTATTTTGTCCTTCAAGTTGGTTGATTATTTATATCTCATCCATTTGTTCTTAGGATGGGCACATAGCAGCAAAAACTCCTTGCTCTCAACGGCCGATGGATAACGGGCTGCTGCATTCTGTTCCCAAAATGCATTTGGTAACAGTTCTTCACCAAACCATCATTTTTCCACCTAATTTCTTTTCTCGTGTTTTTGCTTACAATCTGATCTCTTCTGAATATGATGCTTATGTAGAGACACCATTGATAATTTACTGTCGTACTTCACCCTGAATAGCATGCCCTAACACTAAAAGGACTTACCTTTGATGATGCCTATGTTGATATTGCTGCTGAACTTGCAAAAAGCGCCACATTCTAGAACAAGGTATTAGTTATCAGAATCATACATCAGTTTCCTGTTTTAACTGGTTTTTTTAGTATGCGAGTGATGCTTTTTTTTTGTTGGGTTGCATTTGTATTAGAAATTTGCATTGTGGGTTATTGTGCATGTGTAAAAGAAGAAATTTATGAAGAGTTCGTGGGAAAAGATAGTTGGGTAGTTGAAGAACTTTTTTGAAGGTAGAATTTACAACTTACCATTATTGATGTTAAAAGTAATTTTGGCGTTGCTTGCATCTGAATACGTATTTTATCCTTATATCTAGTTGATTATTTATATTTCATCGATTTGTTGAGCACCCATCATTATCATGAATTTTGAAACATTGAAGTTTTTTAATTCCATTTAAAACTTTTTAGCATTTGGTCGGTTTGATATTTCTATTATCTTAAATTCTACAATGAAATTTCAAATTAATCTACGTTCTATGATAAAGTTTCTTCTGTATTAGATCCAGGGACACTTAGCTATGTTGGAGAGAGTTTTGAACAAGTACCGGTGCCTATGGTTGCAAGGTATGCGCCTTAACGAGGTAATAAAACATAGTTTACAATTGTTCTTCCTTTGACTCAACACACGACTTTATAAATTCTATGATCACATGGTTGATTGATGTGAAAATGTGAGGCATGGATTCAAAGAAGTTTTTTTTTATATTTTATTATTATTTTTGACATATGACTGATGAAGAAAAGAGAACACAAACTCAAACTTGTCAGAAAGAAGAGCTAAGTTTGAATGTTTAGGTAATTTAGTTTTGTGAAAATTGGAAATATGTAAGAGCAGTTGAACAAATGAAAGCAAGAGTCGCAGAATTTTGGAAATGAATGTACAATTTTTGAATTTTGAAAGAAAGACTTGTATACAGTTTGAAAGTTGTACAGAACAATAAATTTGAATCGTTTAAGGTCAAATTTATTTCCCAACCGGATGATATGCTACATTGAAGTCTGGGTTCTGCAAGCTTTGATAAGATATAGGTGTAAGCATACAGTCAAAACTTAGAGAGAATCACAAACGTGCACACAGTGACGAAAATACCCTTGCAAACACAGAGAAAGAGCAAAATACTATCAGAGCCAGGTTTCGATCCTGGGACCTGTGGGTTATGGGCCCACCACGCTTCCGCTGCGCCACTCTGATTGTCAATGAAATGCAACAATTGCTTTCTTTAGAATAATATGCAAGCTGCTTCTATCCCATAGCAGATCATCTTGTATTGTACAGTGCATAAGATATTTCTTCCACAAATTCACTAAATTGTATTATCCATATATTAATTGTATGCCTCCTCATATCATTACCTACAGCCAAATCAGTCCGAGTTTGATATGTCAATATATCTCCTACATATGTCGACATAAAGTAGTTTCAGACTTAAAACAAACTTGGGTTGCCAACAGGGTTGGCGCAGTTGGTTGATGGTCCGGACTGCGTGATCAAAGGTCACGAGTTCGAGCCCCGAAACTGACAACCCTGTAACAAGTACCCGAAGTATGTGTTTGGCAGGCACATACTACCCTAGAGTTTACAAGCGAAGCTTGGTTCTGTAGGTAATTCAAAAAAAACAAACTCGGGTTTTCAAAGTAAATTTGTTTTAAAAGTGTTTAGAAAATACTTAAAAATATTTTAACTTCTGAAAGACTTATGTGTGTCATTATAGTGATTGTTTACACTGATCTAAGATACACTGATAAACAGTATAAGATGGTCAAGTAAATATTTTTAGTATCTCTTCTTTTCACATTTGTATCTCCAAAATCAACCTAGTATTGCCAATGGCACTACAAATTCTTAGTAAGATATGTCAGGAATATTACTATTTTTAAGCATTATTACCCTCAAAACCTCAAAATCACTATAAGCTTTTTAGTGTTTTTTTTGGTACCTTTTTTTTTGTTATTGTATCCAGTGTCACCCAGTGTACATATATATTGTTGTATTTCTAATACCGATCCTATATATGCACTACAAGGAGAAGGCTGTCTTGGGTCGGCAAATAGCCGACTCGAGACGACTCCGGCCGATTCGAGCCGACGCTAAATAGCTCGTCGCCAAGTGAAATGGTGACGGGAATGTGGGGACGGGTCCGTCCCCTAATTTAGCGTCGGCTAGAGTCGGCTAGCCGACTCTGGCTGACGCTAAACTTAGTTCGCGTGTAAAATAATAAATGACCCATAGGCCTACATGAACCGACTTCAGTCAACGCTAATCTGGGTAAATTTTTCTGCATTTCCAACAGCATTTTCTACCTTCCATCCACACAATTATATATATTCCTCAAATATATTTCACCAAACAGCAATGTACATCACATATATGCTCAACTAAGAAGCACAAAACATCAGTATACATCTCCAAACGTCCATCATCACAAATATTCATAATATTTACAAAATTCAGCCAAAAGTTCATCAAATATACTAGACATTCAAAGTTCATCACAAAACATATATAAAAACATACCACCACTAGCCTCAATCATTCGCACCGTCAGATCCCTATGATGGCAGCATATTCGTCCCGTGCTCTGCCAAGTAAGCAACAATCGCCTCGCCTAGTTGCTGCTTCAATCATGTCTTCCTCCAATCGTTCAACTCGGCAACTTGTGCTTGCAAGGTCGCTATTGTTTCTTGAGCCTGTTGTTTATGGTAAGCGGCTTGCGTCGCTGCTTGTATATTAATAAATTCATAGTTATAGTTTATACGTAATATTCAATAAAATTTATAAACCGGTTAATGAATTAATTGAATTCAATAAATATTACCGCTTGATTTCCCTATCCATACTGTCCATTTTTGGTCGGCGGGTCGGTAATACGAGCGAATATCCTGTCCATCTCCTCAACGGTCAACTGCTCCCTGCCAGGCTCTGCAAGCACGCGAGCAATCTCCTGATCTCATCTCTCCCGTGTTTAGAAATATAATTTTGAGAAGATGAATATTCATTGTATTGTTAAATAAGAGAAAAATTATAGTCTTTATACCCGGATATTCTCTGATTTGGCGTCTGACCATTCATATGTTACCACGCCATCTTCATCTGTATGCTCGACGGCGTGTGTTCAGGTGAAGACGTCCAAATGAGACAGTGCAACACCACCTCGTTCCCTCGTCTGAAATTAGATATGATTGAAGAATGTATATACATACACATATATACATATATATAACTAAACAATGTTATAAGTAAATTACAAATAACAATTTTTATATTTACCATTTCTTCTCTATATTGCTGAAAAGACTTGGATCCACCGTGGTGTGTTGCAGGATTCCTAAGCCTGTTTGCAGCGTTCCTCGATGCTACCGCCTGTATAATTTAACTATTATATAAACATTAAACGAATTATAATTATAGACATATGAAAGTAGAAAGTTTACCTTCGCGTCTTCGCTTTTCCAATATTGCACAAACCGTGCATACAAATTTTCACTCATCCATTTTGACCTTTTACCGGCTTCTTTCATCTTGGAGAGCGTACCTCTATAGTATTTTCTCATCTTCCTCTCGCAGTGCGTCTTGAACGTCCCGAGATCTTCTGGATCCACAATAAGGACGCCTACACGTTGAAATTTTAATGAATTATATAAATTGAATATTAATTTTCAAAGATCAAATATGCCAATATCAAATTAATTAGAATTTTATACTTGCCTGGAGGTCAGCCCATACGACATCCCTGATATAAAGTGGGATCATATCCCACTGCTCCCACAAGTCCGTCATCCTACTACGGTAGCTGTTGCGAGACATAGATAGAATGGACTCGGACGGCTGTAAATCGAAACCCCTGAATACATTTTGATATTGTCAATTAGTAAATCTTTTCTATTCCTATACGCATATAGACTTTGCATTTGAAGTTTTATGTGATTATTATCATATTTTCTAATCTACCAAAGCCTTTTGGGACTAAAGGCTTTGTTGCTGTTTTATTTTCATTTAAGTTATTCATAGTAATTAAAGATAGACTAAAATAAGTAAGAAGTTTATTTCTAAATTATTTCCTTTAAATCATTTATATAAAGATGTTTATTGCATATAAAGCAATAAACATTCAAATTGTTGCTTCACCTAGGCGTAAAAAATAAACGGTAGCGTATCGAGGCGATACGCCCTTCGTATAATATCGGCACAGTCCGAATGGACCGGCTACCGAGACTGTTTAGGTATAAATACCCAAACACATGGCGCACATGCCAGTCAAACAACACTTGACGACCAAGTGGTTCTCACTCAATTCAAATACAAGGCGCACAAGCCAGTCAAACAACACTCGACGACCAAGTCGTCCTCACTCAATCCAAATATAAAATATAAGGGATCAATCGAGAATAAAATTCAAATTCACACTTTCACACTTTCAAATTTTCAATTCCCAATTCACACTTTAACACTTTCAAATTCTAAATACCTACACCCAATTATTCCCAATTCACATTTTCAAATTCAATAATTTCATACTAAAAATAACCTAATACACTAAATTAGCAATACCTACACCCAATTATCATCACAATAATGTACATTTAAACCTAATTAAACAATTTAATTCAAAATTAGGGTTTATAAAATTACCAAATTCAAGAAGAAGAGGAGATTTCGGCGAGTTTCGGAAAGTTCTAGGCTTCTACGGCGACAACGACGAAGGGTGACGAATGGAGAGGGTCAGAATCGGTGATGGGGAAGAAAAAATCGTTTTTTTATTAAGGAAAGAAAGTGAAGAAGAAGATCTCGGCTGAAACCTGTATGCTCGATATGGAGTCGGCTGGCGTCGACTCGATTAGTGACGGCTTGAGTCGTTTAGGGTCAGCCCGTATATATATATATATATATTTTAAATTCTTTTTTACAACTATTTCATTTTAAAAAAAACACTAATACAATATAAAAATAAAATAAAATTGACATTTATTATTATTATTATTGACCCAATGACGGGTCATGATAGTTAAATTGGTATTTTCGATGATATATGTTCGTATAATTCGAAAATTTTCGTTGTTGAAAATCTAACTCGCACGACCAATCAATGCAACTTTTAGTCGATCTATTATTCAAATTCGATAAAGGTGGTTATATGTAACATTTTAAAGAATTAAAATAATTTTTTAAACTGTTGGGTAATCAATTATGAATTTTTAAATGTATTTGGTATAATAAAATTATATAAAATAAAGTATGCGACATAAAAATAAATTTTTTGAATCTTATATCGATCTAAGGTATTTTGGACATGTTTCGAGGATATAATTTAAAAACAAACGAATCTGGAGTGTCGATCTTGAATTTCAAATTTATGGCCGGTCATGGACTTTCGGACAAAAAACCCTTCGTTCGAATGCCGAACGACCTTCAAACGAGACCAAATTTGAATCAATGATGCTTTATAGTATTTAATCGAATGAGTACGGTTGGATTTGCAAAAAAATTATCGAAAATAAAAGTATCCAAGAAATATGTCATTTTGTAGGAGTTAGCTATAACACTTATGTCATTTTATTTTCGATGATTTTTTTGCGAGTCCAACCGTACGGATTCGATTAAAACGCTATAAAGCATCACTGGTTCAAATTTGGTCTCGTTTGAAGGTCGTTCGGCCTTCGAACGAAGGGTTTTTTATCCGAAAGTCCACGAACGGCCATACGTTTGAAATTCAAGATCGATACCTCAGATTCGTGTATTTTTAAACCATACTCTGCAAATATGTCCAAAATACCTTAGATCGATATACGATTCAAAGAATTTATTTTTACGCCGCATATTTTATTTTATATAATTTTATTATACCAAATACATTTAAAAATTCATAATTGATTACTTAACGATTTAAATAATTATTTTAATTCTTGAAAATGTTACATATAACCACCTTTATCGAATTTGTATAACGGATTGACTAAAAGTTGCATCGAATTGTTGTGCGAGTTAGATTTTCAACAACGATAACTTTTCGAATTACACGAACATATATAATCGAAAATACCAATTTAACCTATCACGACCCGTAATTGGGTAAGTATTAATAATTATACATGTCAATTTTATTTTTTTGGCCATTTTAGTAGTGTTTTTTATTTTTTTCAAATGAAATAGGTGAATATAAGAATTAGATTGGGAGAATAATTAAATAGTCGACGCTAGCCGACTCGAGCTGTTGCAGGCCGTCCCCAGCCGACGCTAAAATATTTTAGTAGCGATGCCTGCATAAGCAATGCCTGCCTGGTTATACTGGAGAAATGATTTTATTGCCATATATTGTTTACATATGTCAATAAGTGAATGAGATTATACGCTAAATCATTTTTCCGATATATGAAATCCTGTTTAGTTGATTCCTTATGTTTCACTTTTTACAAGTCCACCCCTTTTGTAGTACATGTAGCTTTCAGATTTGCATGCTTCATTTTGTAGTACATGTATCACTTTTGTCAATTTACGGCACGGTTTACTTCGCTTTGTTGGTTTATTATTTTTGCATGTACAGTCTTATTCTTTAATCACATAGACATCGACTATAAATGCTTAGAAGCTACACATGGAGCATTATGTGGAATTACACTAGTAAGCCAAATTTTCTTACCCACAAAAATGGGCTTGTGTTAGGACTTATGTACAACCACTAGATCCATGAGGCAAATGAATCAGAATCGTGAATGCCGATTTAGTACTTTGATGCAGTTGATTTATTATACCTATATGTTATATTATACAAGTTTTGTTTCTTTGGCCTTTGTTAACGGGTTCCTTGCTTATTCTCTTATTGATGTATTTTCCACGAACTCGTATGTTTTGTTATCTACCTCTGTTTATTCATACGAATGGATAATGATAATCTGTTAAAAGTTCAATTTGGCATTGTCATTGTAATTTGTCACTGGGTTGCAGCTTAAAATATGACTTTTTTGAATAGCACAAAGCTAAGAAAACTGGGAAAGTATATCATCAAAATGACAAATGATTAAATCTTCAGATGTTGATAAAGCTGTATGAATCTTATGTCAATAGTTTTTTTAAGTATTCATGAAATGGATGGATGAACTTCTTGCCACCCATGATTCATTGATTTATAAGTTAATTTGTTAGGTTGTTGTTAGTTCATTTATTTATGAAAAAGCTTTATTTTAAATAGCTTTGGATTGAAAATTTGTAGTAGCTCCATTTTAACCAACTTTTTCAAACCTCATTAACTTTTTTTTAAAGATTAAAAGAGTAACATAATTTAATTTTAATATGTTATTAGACGGTAGTTAATATGACAAAAAAAATAAGACAATAGGAAACAGATGAGAAATAGAAACAGGTGCTTATAATAGAAGGGTGAAACAACGTCAAGTTGCAATATCTACTGTTAGAATTTTGACGACATTATATGGAGAATCGAAGAAGTCGGAAGTAGCTTGATAACGGTGAAAACACTTCACAAATCGAAGCTAGGAGGAGGAATATATGGCGAAGAAGGTGGACTGTTGCTGGAGCAACATGTGACCGACGTATGTCAAGATGTCTCAAAGTGACAGACGTTTGAGCTCATGGTTTTGTAACCCGAGATTTGTGATAGGCGTCTGTCATCTTGTGAAAGATGTCTGAGAGCAGGGGAACTTGTTTCCTGAATCTTCTTATGGACATCTGTCATTTTTGGACATACGTCTGAGCCGACATGTGCTGCATTCTTATTTGGACCGATTGGAATGATTTGTGAAGGCTTCAAAGGGCATTTTGGAAATTTGCTAGATTTTATGCTCTTCTATATAAGCTATTTTTAGGATTCAAAGAAAATAGACTAAGGGTTTTATCCATCATTAACTAAGGTTTAACAAAACCTAGTTTTCTTCAATTCTCTTCTCTACAAATCTATTCTGTTTGAATATTAATGATTATAATCAATCTTTTGTACTCTTGTCATTGGTAGTAATAAAGCCTCTTCCACAAAGTGGATGTACACTAACAAGACGTTAGTGTAACAACTATAAATCGATGTGTGATTTATTTTATCGCTATTGCTTTGTTTCTTTATTGCTTGTTTGGTGATTGTGATTGTTTTTGGATTGGACTGAAATTTGAATTGAGATACTGATTGGTTGTTATTGCACTTCTGACCACAATCTCGTTTTCCGCTGTGTTTTGGGGTTTTGATTTGAGTGGTCTTAATTTAGAATTTCTACAACATTTGGTATCGGAGCTTTGGAGTTACTAGGCCTGTAGAAATGCCAGAATCGGATAATACATCGGCTTGTCAATAAATGGTTAGTCCAAGTGGTGTAGCGCTGTATGTATGTGGATCGTACGTAGCTTCGGGATCACAATTAGTTATAAACAAGTGGAATGACGATAATGATTTTGAAAAATGGCAATGGAAGATGAAAGCGGTTCTTAGGCGGAATCAAGTGCATCGAGTAGTGCTTGATACATATTTGCTGCCGGCGGACATTTCGGATGTGGAGAGGGAGGAAATGAAAGACTGAGTATTCACTGTACTTCAACTTGCTATGGAGGAGAATGTTATCTCCGAAATTAGCGATGAGGCTACTGCTAAGGGTATATGGAAAAAATTAAAGGAGTTGTATATGAAGAAGCCATTAACTAATTGTTTGATCTTATTACGAATATTCTTTACCTATAAGATGGAGAGTACTTCGTTAAAGACTTACTTGAATCTCTTTGATGATTTGCTAAAGAAGAAGGCGGTAGATTTGAATATTGAGGAAGAAAAAAAGGCAATGATATCGTTATGTTCGTTGCCGGACCGTTATACGGGTTTCTCAAATAGTTTGATCTATAGCCGGGATACTTTGACTTTTGGTGATGTCAAAACGGGTCTTCTTAGTGAGGAGTTGAGCGATCAAATGAAGGAGATAGGTGATAGAAGTAGTATGTTAGTAGTGGTCACAGTTTGTTTATGGAAAATGAGAGATATGGGAAGAAAGGGAATCGGGGGCGTTCTAAATCAAGAAACCCCAAAATGGAGAGAAAAGTCAAAGGAAAGAAATGACAAGTGCTTTATTTGTAAGAAACCTGATCATTGAAAGAATGAGTGTCCGGACAAGGAGAAGACAAATAAGGAAGTAGCATCTTCATCCATTATGGTGGAGAGTAGAGTCGGTGAGGGAGACATAGATGTTTTCTCGGCATAGCATCGGATGTTTCGGGTAGCGAATGTGTGCTCGATTCGGGGGGGTCTTATCATATGACGCCGAATAGGAATTGCAACAAAGAAGGAAATTTGATTGTTATGGGTAATGGTGTTATTTGCAAGCCGAAAGTCATTGGTTTTATGTAAATTCGGATGTCTGACGGAGTTGTTCATACTCTGACTAACGTACGCTATGTTCTGAGACTTTGAAAGTCTTTTTATCTTTTTTGGGCAGCTGGATTCTTTAAAATGTAATATCACTATTGAGAGTGATAGCTTGCAAATTTCGAAGGGTGCACTTATAGTGACAAAGGGTGCTAGGAATCATGGAGTTTATTTGCTTCAAGGAGGGTGTTGATAGTTCTCGTGGCTTGGATGAGACTAGATTGTGACATTTGAGTTTAGGTCATGTCTTGGAGGGGAGTTTGGATATTTTTCGAAAGAGGGAGATGATCGATGGAGAGAGTTTCAACGAGTTTGAATTTTGCAAGGAATGTGTCATGGGAAAGAAAACTAAAGTATCATTCGTTAAGGGAAAACATGATTCGAGAAATATTGTTGAAAATGTGCACACGGATGTTTGGGGACAAACACTGGTAGCTTCTTTGGGAGGAGCTCACTATTATATTTCTTTTATTGATGACTTCTCTCAGAAAGTATGGGTGTATGTAATGAAGACCAGGTAAGAGGCATTTGCAAAGTTCAAAGCATGGAAGACTCTTGTTGAGAATGAGAGTGGTAAGTCTTTGAAGTAACTAAGGCCGACAATGGCGAAGAGTATGTTTCCGGAGAGTTCTTGGAGTTTTGCAAGCATCATGGTATTCATAGGCATTTTACTACATCGAAAGATTCGTAGTCAAATGGTGTTGCAGAGAGAATGAACCATGCTTTACTTGAAAAAGTTGGATGCTTGAGATTGACATCAGTTTTGTCTAAGAAGTTTTGGGCTGAAGCGTTGCCAACCGCGGTGCATACTGTTAATCAAATTCCATGCTCGGCTATTGGTAAGAAAATTCCGAAGGAAGTGTGGAAGGGAAAGAGCATTGACTTGAGTTATCTTTGTGTGTTTGGTAGTTTAATTTATGTGCACGATCCAAGAAATGATAAGCTTAAGGCTAGAGCTTCCAAGAGGATTTTGCTTGGTTATACGGACGGTATAAAAGGCTATCAGATGTGGAATATGGAAATGAAGAAGGTTGTGAATTCTCGTTATGTTACTTTTGATGAGTCGACTTTATTCAAGGAGAATGAGAGCTCATCAGATGTTTCAGATTTGGTTCATGGTGAATCAAAGGAGAATGAAGTTGTTTCCATCTTTCGTCCAATGAGTAGAGTAGTTGGAGAAGCTTGTGAGGAGAAAACGTTTGATGTTACATCACATAGTCTACAGGCTGCCTTTAGTTGTGTTGGTGATGTACATGATTCTATAAGGGATTCGGTTCAAGGTGGAGCCGAAAGGAGTTTGTATGATATTATTGCTACTCGGATGGGTCGACATGCTATAAAGCCGTCCGATAGATATGGTGATTGGAACTATCTTAGCTTTTTTGATAATTTGGACTATGTTTCTCATGTAGTCCAAGAAGAGCCGATGGACCTTGATGATGTCATAGATTCGAGTGATAGCTTGAAATGGATTTGTTTAATGGAGGAAAAGATGCAATCGTTGATGAAGAATCAAACTTGAGATTTGGTTCCATTTTCTGAAGAAAACCGTGCTATAGGATGCAAATGGATATACAAGACGAATGACGATGAAAGATACAAAGCTAGATTAGTGACTAAAGGGTTTGCATAAAGGAAGGGTTCGCACCGGTTGTGAGACATACTTCAATCCGGATATTACTTGCCATAGTTGCTATTCACGACTTGAAGTTGGAGCAACTTGATGTGAAAACTATCTTCTTGCATGGTGACTTGGATGAGAACATCTACGTGGAGCAACCGGAAGGTTTTGTTTTAGATGATAAGTCAAATTTGGTTTACAAGTTAAAGAAATTACATATGGTTTAAAACAACCACTTAGACGATGGTATAAGAAATTTGATCATTTTATGCTTGAAAATGGTTTTAATAGAAGTATCAAGGGTGCTTGTGTTTATTTTGAGAGGTTAAAAATGATTGTTGGATGTATTTACTCTCGTATGTTGACGACATGCTCATTGCTTCAAAAGATAAAAAGGAAATCAACAAGTCAAAACCGGTTAAATCGGAATTCGAGATGAAGGATCGTGGAGAAGCAACAAGGATATTGGACATGAAAATAGAAAGGGATTGAAAGTGTTTTGAGTTGGAATTGACTCAAAAGGAGTATATAGATAAAATGCTCTATCAGTTTAGCATGGAGAATGCAAAAGCGTCAAATACACCTTTACCTTTACATGTGAAGCTTTCGATTAAGGGATCATCTAACTTGAAGAAAGACAAGGCTTATATGGCAAAAGTGTCATATGCTATTGTGATTGGAAGTTTAATGTATGTTATGGTGTGTACAGGGTCCGATATTTCTAGTGCCGTCGGGATGATTAATTGGTATATGACTGCTCCGAGGAAAGCGCATTGGAAAACTATGAAGGTTATTTTGAGATATCTAAGAGGTATATCATCTCATGGTCTTGTTTTTTGCGATAGTGAAGGGATGACTTGTAAGTTGGTTGGTTATTGTGATTCTACTACGCCGGTGACTGGGATCAAAGAAATCAACTTTCGGATATGTTTTCACACTTGATGGTACAGCCATAAGTTGGAGATCGAGATTGCAAATCGTAGTTGCTTTATCCACTACGAAGGCAGAGTTGATAGCCGCGGCGGAGGCGGCAAAGGAGACACTTTATTTGAGGCTATTGTTGTGTGATTTGAGATTTGAACATGATAGTGTCGATATTCAATGTGATAGCCAAAGTGCTATTCACTTGGTAGAGAATTTGACTTTTAGCTCACAGACTAATCATATTGAATGAGAGAGCCATTTTTAATAGCCATAGATGAAGATAAATAAGTATATTTTCGAAAACTGTACACAAAGGATAATGCGACGTATATGTTCACCAAGGCATCGCCGGTTGGGAAGTTCGAGCATTGCTCGAACTTGGTGGTTTGTGGAAGTGCTAGGTGCCACGGGGCGTTGAAGGAGGAGCTTTGTCTTTTGGTGAGACAGTTTTGTATTTGTGTGCTTCCAATACTTCGTTAGCGGGTGGAGACTTTGCTGAGCTCGTTGATGAAGTGTAATGAGCGGTGGTTTTGCCAGAGTTCATCGGGAAATCATTCGAGCTTATTTGGTCGAAGGTAGAAATGGGGATAGTTTGGCATTATCGGTTCTTAGTATTGGAGATGGATGTAGTGTCGAGATGGAGTGCTGAATTTTGGCGACACTGTATGGAGAATTGAAGAGGTCAGAAGTAGCTGGATAACGGTGAAAACGGTTCGCAAATTGGAGCTCGGAGGAGGAAGATATGGGGAAGAAGGTAGAGTGCCGCCGAGCAACATGTGACAGACGTCTATCACAAACGTCTGAGCTCAGGGTTTTGTTAATCTGAGATTTGTGACAGACGTCTGAGAGCAGAGAAACTTGTTTCCTGAATTTTTTGACAGACGTCTGTCATCTTGGGACAGACGTCTGAGCCGACGTATGCTGCATATCTTGCCCGAGCCGATTGTAATGTTTTGTGAAGGCTTCAAAGGGCATTTCGGGAATTTTTCTAGATTTTCTACTTGAAAGAAAGCTTGAACTTCTTTGCTGAAAATTAATGTGAAAACATATCTTAAATGCCCAAAATGTTCCACGAGCTTAATATTAATTTCAAACAATTTTGGTTTACCAACTTGATAATCTGCCATCCATTTTCCTGATCTGTTCTTCGCTGGTAGGCTAAGGTAACATGATGTGGGCTATACCTATAGTTATATGACTAAGCTGGCTTTTGTGTTCTTTTTATGTCATGATGTTCATGATGATGAAGAAGAGCATACTGTTTTTTTATTCATAATCATACAATATATGACTTGTAGATTTTTTAATCGCATTTTGAATGTAGCTCATGCTTTTTTTCTTCCAGTATTTATTTTAACAATCTTTTAATACAAGTCAGACTTTTCTTTGGTATTTATGCAATATAAAAATATATAAGTATGCACTGAAAAATTGTTTGTGAATGATTTCATT
Organism: Allium cepa; assembly: GCA_030765085.1. NCBI lineage: Eukaryota > Viridiplantae > Streptophyta > Magnoliopsida > Asparagales > Amaryllidaceae > Allium > Allium cepa. The sequence continues at coordinate 568,158,542 of CM060937.1, read as the reverse complement.
TTGGATACAACACAACCAATGGGTTCCTATCCTATGGATTTACCTTGGTATAAAAAGATATGAAATAAATAAATCTTACGATATGTTTGGTTTCATTTTGAGTTATACATTTCCAACATACATTGTAAAATATGAAAAGAGTGAAGGAGGAGATTTAAAATCTAAGCCATCACGACGATGAAGAGACCTCGGAGATTTAAAATCTAAGCCTTAGGTTTTAATTTTTATTTTTTCACATGTATGTGTGTGTATGTATATATTTGTGTGTGTGTATGGATTTGACCTTTCATGTGTATAAGTCAAGAAAGTGGTTTTAGCTTCCATTTCCTTTTAGGTGTTTTAGATTGTGTAATTTTTGAATAACTTTGGTAATTTTGCTGTAGGTATCATCTTTGAATTTTGGTGGTTGAATATCATTCAAATACATAGAAAAATTAATCTGCATTTGTTGCAACCAGATAAGGTAACAAAAACCAGCTAATGAGAACAATTAAATTTTTAACATCCACCCAATGTATAAATGAGCCAGGTAAAAGGCATTGCAAAAGCCACACAAACAAAAATAAACCTACTATTATTGTCTCTTCTACTGCATGCGATAAAACATTATCCTCATCAAAAATAGCTACACAAAAAAAATTGCACTGAAAAAATAGGAAACATAATGAATTAAACGGACCACTTTCTTCAAAATACCTTCTGCCCATGTCGGCCATCTTATTTTTCAATTTGTCTCACCTTTTATAGTCTGTTTTGTCATGTTTTTATTTCGTTTTATTTGTTGATAGTCAAATTACAACTGGATCTGACTTCTTTTATCCGTGTTTTGACCAAACCAGTTTTGATAGTTTCTTTCTTTTTGACCATAGCCAGAACCAAAATGATGGCGTTTGGAAATTTGGGGTTCTCCTTGGAACCTCAGACCTTGATATAAGTAACGTACCTCGATCAGCATTTAGAGATAGCCTTAATAGTCTACTTATAGTGTGTGTATATAAATAGAATAACACAGGTTATAGGGTTTAACAATCTGTATAATACCAAATACATCACAGTCATCCATCTCAACGTCTGTGATCTTTTTATTTTTTTTGTTTTTGGATTATGGGCCTGCGTAGACAGCCCACTATACTTTGTATAAATACGTTACTATTCTGCAACTGAATTAGAATGTAATAATACAATTTCAATCTCAATAAAGAAAGTTGCATTTATATCAAAATTCTAACTTGGTATCAGAGCTATTTCAATGTCCAACGGCAAGAAAAATATATTCTGATTATCCCCTCAGAAAATTTTTATCATCGAAGATTATAACCCTCTCATGATCAAAGCATCTATTCTTTCTCTCTGCCTCGCCTGAAAAACTCAAAGAGCCAGGCTGCAGAAAACTTTCAGTTCTTGTTGAACATCATTAAGTCAAGTGATAACCCCTGTTATTACTGCAGTGTGAAATTTATCAAGATTTCAGTTCTTGATAAACCACACAAACATTGATCTTTTCTTAATTCAGATATCAGTTCTTGATTGCAATTCATCTTCATCTGCTCTATCAGTCACTATAATCATGACTGGAGATGAAGAAAACTCAGCCACCACCTCTCCAACCACCAGAAATACCAGTAGCAATCAAATATCTAATCTGCAAATTATCAAACCAATAGGACACTTAGCAGTGCAACTGGATGAGGAAACTACTTACTATGGAAATATCAAATTGAAAAAGCCATCAGAGGTTATGGTTTAGATGAGTATATCAATGGTATGATAATCATTCCACCTATAATGGTTAAGGATGACAAAGACAATATGATACCCAATACTGAATATTCAAACTATTTGAAACAAGATAGTCTTCTCGCTTCCTGGATAATGTCATCTGTAAATGTGAGTGTTTTATCTCAAATAGTTGGCTGCAAATCATCAAATGAAATATGGGAAGCCATAGAAAGAAGTTTAACTCTCAAACAGCTGCAAGAGTGATGCACTACAGAAAGCAATTTCAAAATCCGAAGAAAGAAAATATGACAATGTAAGAATATCTCACCAAAGCAAAGAACTACTGTGATAAACTTGCTTCTGCTGGACACAGAGTTTCAGAATCTGAACAAATATTAACAATCTTTAATGGTCTGGATGAAAACTATGAATCTCTAATCACAGTTCTGTCATCACAGAGAACTTTACCAGATATGCAGTATATCCACTCTACCCTTCTATCTCAAGAAGGAAGAATTGAACAAAAGAAGACTATCAATACAGACTACTCAGTAAACTTTACTACCAATTTCAAGGGAAAGGGTCAAGACAGAACTCAAACAAATCAAAGAGGTGGTCAAAATATTAGAGGCAGAGGAAGAGGAAGATGGACTGGCAATAACAGAGTCAAGTGTCAAATATGTGAAAAACCAGGGCATATTGCTTCCAAGTGCTACTTCAGATTTGACCAAAATTTTATCATACAGTCAGACAATACTCAAAGAAATCACAATCTAAATGTCAATCTTACTCAAACAGAAGCAAGAAATCAAGGCAGCCAGTCAAAGAATCAAAATGAATCAGACAATCAAATCAAAAATGATGACATACTACATGAAGATTGGTATCCAGATTCTGGGGCAACTAATCATGTGACAAGCAACCTCGAGAATCTCAATCTTGGAAACAAGGAATACAAAGGTACGCAATCTATTTATATTGGTAATGGTAGTTCTCTAAAAATCACACACACTGGCAATGCCAAACTTAATAGCAAAAGAGAGTTACACTTAAATAATCTTCTTAGTGTTCCTCAAATCAAAAAGAATCTAATAAGTGTTTCTCAATTTGCTAAAGACAATCAAGTTTATTTTGAGTTTTACCCAAAATTCTGTCTAGTCAAAGACTTACTGAATACGAACACTCTTTTACAGGGTAAAATGCAAGATGGGTTATATAAATTCTCTCTAGTACAAGAAAATGAACCAAGACAGAAGGATAAATGGTGTAACTATTCAAAGACCGATGACACAACTGTTTCCAACAAAGTTTTTGATACTTGGCACTGTAAACTGGGTCATCCCAGCATAGCTACTGTTAAAAATATTTTGAAAAATAGCAATATCAAATGTGAAAACATATCCTTGCCTTACATATGTCATGCATGTCAGCTAGGGAAGAGTCATAAAATACCATTTGCTAATTCATTAACAAAATACAACAAGTCTTTAGAAATGGTTGCAGTTGACCTATGGGGACCTGCACCTACTAACTCTGATTATGGAATGAATTACCACATCTCATTTGTAGACTCTTTCTCTAGATATACTTGGATTCTACTACTTTAATCAAAATCTGATGCGAAGGATGCATTTACAACTGCTGTGTTTCTTATAAATAGAATGCCTACAAAAGTTTTGAGGAACAAAACACCATTAGAAATGCTGCATAATACAAAACCAAACTATTCATTCCTCAAAACTTTTGGATGCTTATGTTATCCATATACCAGACCATATAATCAACATAAGTTAAGTTTCAGATCATTACCCTGTACTTTTCTTGGATATGCCACTAGTCAAAAGGGATATAAATGTCTTATAAATGAAGGAAAAATAATTATATCAAGGCATGTTGCATTTAATGAATGTATATTTTCCTTCACTAGTAAAGACACAAAAACCACTCAAAAAATTTATAGTGCCAAGAAATTTCTACCACCCATACCTGTATGGAGAAAGGATGAATCTAAAGGTACTGAAACTTCATAAAGCAATATATGGTCTCAAACAGGCACCCAAAGTATGGTATGAAAAGTTAAAAGCTACTTTAATTTCTATGGGATATCAGGTATGCAAGTCTGACAACTCTATTTACACAAAGATAAATGAAAGGTATATCACTTACATACTTGTATATGTTGATGACTTTATAGTCACAGGTAATAACAAAGAAGAAATAAAACATGTTATCAATATGTTAGACAAAACCTTCTCCATTAAAGATTTAGGCAAACTACATTATTTCTTAGGCATAAAAGTTATCACTACTCCTGACAAAGGACTTATCCTTAGTCAGCAAAAATATATTTCTGAAATATTAAGTAGAGCTAAAATGCATGAAGCTAAGCCAATGCCCACACCGATGACAAGTAATCTACACTTGTCTAAATACAAAGGAGAACAAATTAATAATGTAAAACTGTACAGGAGTATAGTAGGTGCTTTGCAATATGTAACTGTAACTAGACCTGATATATCTTTTGCTGTGAATAAAGTTTGTCAATTTATGCAGAAACCACTAGATTTACACTGGAAAGCAGTGAAGCGAATACTCAGATTTCTCAAAGGAACATCAAATCAAGGAATTAAGCTAAATAAAAGCAGAGACTTATCTATTCAAGGATTTGCCGATGCAGACCGGGCCTCAGATTGTGATGACCGGAGATCCACAACCGAACACTGCATATTCTTAGGTGGAAACCCTGTCTCACGGTGTGCCAAAAAGCAACAAACTATATCACGCTCTAGCAGTGAGTCCGAGTACCGAAGCGTCGCATCAGCCACTGCCGAAGTAATGTGGACAGAAGCCCTAATTCATGAACTAGGGATCAGACTTTCACGCAAAACCATCATTTGGTGCGACAATTCTAGCACGGTAGCTCTTTCTGCTAATCCAGTTCTACATGCTCGAATGAAGCACATCGAGATTGATCTGTACTTCGTCAGAGATCAGATTACAAAAGGCAAACTCGAAGTTAATCATCTTCTAGCCTCTAATCAGATAGCTGACATATTTACGAAAGTTTTGTCACGTAAATACTTTGAAGATCTGAGGAACAAACTTTGCATCAGAGATATTTCAGAAGCAAGAAGAAGAGAAGAGGAAGAGAAGAAACCCTAGCCGCATTTGAGAGGGGGAAATAGAATAACATCGGTTATAGGGTTTAACAAACACATATAGCGATCCACTGTATAATACCAAAAATACATCACAGCCATCCATCTCAACGGCTGTGATTTTTTCATTTTTTTGTTTTTGGATTATGGGCCTGCGTAGACAGCCCACTATACTTCGTATAAATACGTTACTATTCTGCAGCTGAATTAGAATGTAATAATACAATTTCAATCTCAATAAAGAAAGTTGCATTTCTATCAAAATTTTAACTTATATGAAGTTGCATGGACAACAATAACATTTAGTGGTGGGTATATATCTTAAGCTACAAATGCTCAACTCAAGAACCTTTAATCTGATTAACTATTTCATTTCTTAAATTCACTGAAGCAGCTAACTGTCAATATTCGTTTTATTACATATATGACTCGAATGATAAATTTTGATTATTGTTGTGCATTATGCTACCTATATTCAATCTTTTTGCACAAAAAATGTACATTATGATAGGTATTTTTGTTTTATCGTACAAAAGATATATACCCCATAGATCGTATATGGAACGTTCAAATTCATAAAATATTCGGCAAGTGAAAACTGCCACAAACATACAGAAATTGAAATATTTCTTTTGAGCTTATACATGAATAGGGCTACGTCTTATATTGCCATTTACCTATTGTTCTAATTCATGTGAGATTTAAGTTATATGTGCCACTAAAAATCATGTTATTCTTTTTATGGTTTCCAGGATTAAAAAGACAAGGGAATAAGCCTTTAGCAGTATACGCAAAAACACCAATGTTCGGTTCTTTCAAGGCATGGACCTATTTCTCTTATTCAGATCTCGTCATTATTTTTGTTATTTAGTATTTCAAGTAATTAATTTATTCTTGTATGTTCCATCAGTGTTGAAAATTTTGACTTGCTCTAATCTTCTTTCTAGCTGCATTTATTATTGTTTGTCCTTAAAATTATCATGTTATGCTACCATTTTATTGACTTATTTTTTGGCACTGACTGTGACTATTTCTAGTAAAATTCTATACTCTTGATCGTTTGTTTGTTTTGTTGCGCATGTAAAAATAGTCTAAATTTATGTTAAGAAAATAATAATAGTTAGAATATAGACGGTTCATGCATAATCTCACTATAAATTTGATTTGTGAAAACAACATAAAAGTACTGTGTAGATACTCCAAGTTCTCAGACATCTGGTGGCCTGTAGCAGAAAATACTGTAATTTAAATCAGATGTCGAGTTATGGGATTATATATTTAATCGGACTTTTGAGGGCAGTTTTTCCCATGTTGCTGTGTATTGTTTGTGAAGGTTTCAAGGGGCGAACTGGGTATTTGTCAGGATGAAAATTCTCCCTATATAAGCTATTTTCAGAATTTAAAAGGTTAAGGGTGTATTCAAATTATAATAGGGTTTTTCCAATCTAATTTCATCAATTTTTAATCTCCACAAATCAAGTTTTATAGAATTTTGGTGGTTATCGTAATCAATTTCTTGTACTCTTTCATTGTTAGCAATAAAAAAGCTCTTCTTAAAGTTGATGTACACGAGCACACCGTAAGTGGTGATTTGGTTATTGCTTTCTTTTATTGCTTATTTGGAGTGCGATTTGGTTTTATTTGGATTAGATTGAGATTTGGTATGGAGATATTGATGTTTATTTTTGTACATCTTACAATGATCTCCTGTTTCCGTGGCATTTTGAGTTTGGATTAGAGTGATCTCGAATTCGAATTTATAATATTTGGTATTAGAGTTTTGGTGTTTGCAGGGTGTTTGTAGAAATGCCTGAATCGGATAATAACTCGGATGGTCTCTCAATGGTTGGCCCAAATAATGTGGCATTGTAAGTACGTGGATCATATACAGTTTTGGGTTCACAATTGGTTATAGACAAGTGAAATTGCGGTAATGATATTGAAAAATGGCAATGGAAGATAAAAGAGATTCTTAGGCGAACTCGTGTGTATCGGATTGTGTTTGACACACATTTGTTGCCCGCGGACATCTTGGATGTTGAGAGAGGAAATAGAAGAGTACGCATTCGCTATGTTTCAACTTGCTATGGGTGAGAATGTAATCTTCGAAATTAGTGGTGAGACTACCACCGAGGGTATTTGAGATAAGTTGGAGGAGGGTACTTCGCTAAGGACGCATTGAATACCTTTAATGGTTTGTTAATGAAGATGAAGGCGTTAGACTTATAGATTGAGAAAGAGAAAAGGCGATGACCTTGTTATATTCATCGCCGGACCGTTATATGAGTTTCTCAAATAGATTGAACTATATTCAGGATAATTTGACTCTTAGTAATGTTAAAGCGGGTCTTCATAGTGAGGAGTTGCGGGATCAATTGAAGGAGTTGAGTGATAGTAGTAATGGTGCTAGTAGTAGTCACGTTTGTTTGTGGGGAAGGAAAGAAATGAGAAGAATGGGAATCATAAGTGTTCTAGATCAACAAAGCCCGATCGGAGAGGAAAGCCGAAGGAAAGAAACAAGTGTTTTATTTGCAGGAACCCCCATCGTTGGAAGAATGGGTGTCCGGATAAGGATAAGAAGAAGAAAGATGTAGCATCTTCATCGGTGGTGGTGGAGAGTGATGTTGGGGAGGTAGATGAGAATGTATCGATGGCGATAAGATCGGATGTTTCGGGTGGCGAATGGATGCTCGATTCGGGTGCGTCTTGTCATATGATGTGGAAAGATTTTTTTATATCGATAAAAAGGGAAATTCAATTTTTATAGATAGTGGTGCTATTTGTACATCAATGAGCATTTGTTTCGTGTACATTCGGATGTTTGATGGAGTAATTTGTACGTTCACTAACGTACGCTATGTTCCGGGTCTTCATAAATATCTTATTTCCTTGAGTGCAATTGGATTCTTTGGAATGTAAAATTACTATAGATAACAATATCTTGCGGGTTTCAAAGGGTGCACTTATGGTGATGAAAGGTGCTAGAACTTATGTTTTATTTGCTTAATGGTGACAGCTCTCGTGGTTTGGATGTGACAAGGCTGTGGCATTTGAGGTTCGGTCATGTCTCGGAGAGGAGTTTGAATATTTTTTGAAAGAGGGAGTTGATCGATGGACAGAGTTTCAGCAAACTTGAGTTGTGTGAGGAATGTGTCATGGAGAAGCAAACTAAATTATCATTCGGTGAAAGAAAGCATGATTCAAGAGATGTTCTTTAGTATGTTCACTCGGATATTTGGAGGTCGGCACCAGTAGTTTCTTTGGGTGGAGCTCATTATTATATTTCTTTTATTGATGAATTTTCTCAAAAAGTATGAGTGTATGTAATGAAGGCCAAGTCGGTGGCATTTGCAAAGTTCAAAGTTTTGAAGGCTCTTGTTGAGAATGAGAGTGGTAAGTCTTTTAAGGTGTTAAGGTCCGACAATGGCGGAAAGTATGTTTTCGGAGAATTCTTTGATTTTTGCAAGCATCAGGTATCCAGAGGCATTTTACTATATCGGGGGAGCCGCTATCTAATGGTGTTATGGAGAGAATGAACCGTACTCTACTTGAGAAAGCTCGATGCTTGAGATTGACATCCAAGGGAAGTGTAGAAGGGGAAGAGCATTGAGTTGAGCTATCTTCGTGTGTTTGGTAGTTCAGTTTATGTGCATGATCCGAGAGATGATAAGCATGAGCCTAGAGTTTTCAAAGGGGTCTTGCTTGGTTATATGGACGTGTCAAAGCTATTGGATTTGGAATCCGAAAACAAAGAAGGTTGTGAATTCTTGTTATGTTACTTTTGTTGAGTGGACTTTGTTTAAGGAGAATGAGAGCTTATTGGATGTTCTGGATTTGGTTCGTGATGAATCAAAGGAAAATGAAGTTCCATTTTTCATCTAAGGAGTAAAGTTGTTGGAGATGCTTGTAAGGAGGAAGTGGTTGATAGTACATCACATAGTCCATATGTATTCTCTAGTAGTGTTGGTGATGTGCACAATTCTAGAGACAATTCGGTTCAAGGTGGAGCCGAAAGGAGTTTGGGTGATAATATTGCTACTCGAGTTGGTTGTCATGTCATAAGACCATCTGAAAGATACGATGATTGGAAATATCTTAGCTTTTGTGAAAATTTGGACTATACTCTTCATGTAGTTCAATATGAGCCGATGGACCTTGATGACGTCGTTGATTCGAGTGATAGCTCGAAATGGATATGTGCCATGGAGGAAGAGATCTTTGTTGTAGAATTAAATTTGGATTTGGTTCCACTTTCTAAAGGAAACCATGCTATTCGGTGTAAATGGATATACAAGGTGAAGGATGATGAGAGGTACAAAGTAAGATTAGTGGCTAAGGAGTTTGCACAAAGGAAGGGAAAGTACGACTAGATTTTTGCGCCGGTTATGCGTCATACTTCAATCCGGATATTGCTTGCTATAGTAGTTATTCATGATTTAGAATTGGAGCAACTTGATGTGAAAATCGCCTTCTTACATGGTGACTTGGATAAAGACATCTAAGTGGAGTAACCGGAAGGTTTTGTCGTAGATTGTAAGTCAAATTTAGTTTGCAAGTTGAAAAAATCACCATATGGTTTAAAGCAATACAGGTGATTTGATCAATTTATGTTTGAATGATTTTGATAGAAGCATCGTATGTATTTCAAGAAGTTGTAATATAATTGTTGGGTGTATTAACTCTTGTATGTGGATGGCATGCTCAATGTTTCTAGAGATAAAAATGAAATCAATAAGTTAAAAATGAGTTTAAAATCATCATTTGGTATGAAAGATCTTGGAGAGGAAAATAAAATCTTGGGCATCGAAATAGAAAGAAATCGAAAGTGTTCTGAATTAAAATCGACACAATAGGAATATATATAAAGAAAGTGCTTTGCCTGTTTAGCATGAACAATGCAAAAGCGTCTAATACACCTTTACCTTTGCATAATGAAGCTTTCGATTAAGGGATAACCTAACTATGAGAATGTCAAGGCTTATATGGCAAGAGTGTCATATGCAATTGTGCTTGGAGTTTAATGTATGTCATGGTGTGTACAAAGCCTGATATTGCAATTGTAGTCGGGATGGTTAGTCGGTACATGGGTTATCTGGGAAAATTGTACTGGAAAGCCATGAATGTTATTTTGAGATATCTTAGAGGTACTTCATTCCATTGTTTTTGGCGGTGGTGATGTGATGAATTGCGAGTTGTTTGGTTATTGTGATTCAAACTACGTCAGTAACAGGAATAGGAGAAAATCAACTTTCAGGCACGTCTTCGCCTACTATCCCTTTCCTTTTGGATTAGTTGCATTGTTTTTGTGTAGTTACCTTGTCGTATGACATACTTATATATATTATTTTGTGGTGACTGATGTATGTATATATTGCGGTTGTAATACCACTTCTGACACTGTATTATATCTGATGTATATGTATGTATCCGACCGTGTTTGCTGTTCTGTGACCTCTATTATCATTTATATTGTGTTTTGTTCTGAATAGACCCTGTAGCCACCATAGTTTTGTATTAATCATTTATTGGATATGTCGGACCACTTGAGAAAGGAAAAAAATTGAAGCACCAAATCGACGTATTTAATATGTATTTAAGACAAAACTATGGATGGTCGCTCCTAACCAGGCCTATTCTTCGTATTAGTAGACAGTATTACTCAGTAATACTCTTTATTAATGTGAGTCTCGGGATAGGACGTCACAGCTTCTTTTGGTCGTATGATCATAAGTTGAAGATCGAGATTACGAACCTTAGTTGCTTTATCCACCATGGTGGTGGAGTTGATAGCCGCGACGGAGGCGAAAAAGAGAGCGCTATATTTAAGGCGATTGTTATGTGACTTGGGTTTTAAAAACAATAGTATCGATGTTCAATGTGATGGCTAAAGTGTTATATATTTTGCAGAGAATTTGGCTTTTAGCTCTTGGATTAAGCACATTGAGGTGAGTGAGTCTTTCTTGCTAGGTGCCAAGGGTTGACACGGTTGAAGGAGTAGTTGGTTTATTGATGATGAAGAGTATCAGTGAGAGATTGTGATTCTATCTTCTTGGTAAGTACATGTTTGCACTTCTAAATATTTTTTATATTTTGGTATGATGGTTTTGGATTTGGATACTTTCAGCACTTCGTTAGCGGACGGTGGCCTTGTCGTAGCTCGTTGGCAGAGTGTAATGGGTGATGGCTTTGTTGGAGCTCATCGGGATAGTATTCAAGCGTGTTTGGTAGATGGTAGAGGTGGTGATGGTTTGATACCATTTTTTGGGTGTATGAAGATGGATATATTGTCGAGGTGGGATGTTGAATTTATGTGACACTATATGGGGAGTTGAAGAGGTTGGAAATGGCTTGATAATGGTGTAGACAGTTAGTCAACCGGAGCTCGAAAGCTTGTGATATCACATTTTGAAGCAAGAGGGTTCTATGTTGTTCACATCCTATCAGTTCATATGTCTGAGCTGGTGTTCTCATACATCTGAGTAGCAGGTCAGACGTCTGAGAAGACCACTCAGACGTGTGAATTAGGTATTTTATGGACCAAAGAGCAAATGATGTATTTTTCGACACTTTCAAACATCTGAGCAAGGGACTCAAACGTCTGGTTGCCTGTAGCAAAAAATATTGATTATTGAAATCGGACGTCTAAGTTATGGAATCAGACGTTTGATCGAATTTTGAGGGCAGTTTTGCCCATGCTACTCTATATTTTTTGTGAAGGCTTCAAGAGGTAAACTGGGAATTTGCCAGGACAACAATTCTACCTATATAAGCTATTTTCAAAGTTCAAAGGATTAAGGATTTATGCAAATTGTAATAGGGTTCTATCAATCTAATTTCTTCACTTATTAATCTCCACAAAACAACTTCTATAGAATTTTGATGATCATTATAATCGATCTCTTGTATTCTTTCATTGTTAGTAATAAAAATGCTCTCCTTAAAGTGGATGTAGAGCAACGTTGTGTTAGTGGAACCATTATAAATCCTATACATGATTTACTTTCGTTATTGCTTGCTTTTATTACTGTTTGGATTGTGATTTGGTTTTATTTGGATTGGACTGAGATTTGATGTCGAGATATTGATTGGTTGTTTTTGCACATCTTACAATTCTCTTGTTTCTGCTGCGTTTGGAGTTTGGATTATAGTAATGTCGAATTCGAATTTCATAACAATACTTACGATGTGTATAATGAATACCTATAATCTATATGTGCAATGTAAATATTGTTATATTTCTTTGTGTAGGTCATTGAATCTGATGGTAAACAAAGTGAGCAAAAACCTGGATGAGCCCATTTACATGACAATTGCATGCTTGCCGATTCAAAATTCAAGGAATGGAATGAAATGCTTGTAAGCATTTGTTCATAATGGTTTTCATTATCTTTTATTCTGCTACTTGCATTATTAACACTATAGAATATCTGAACAAATGGAATGCATTTATCTAACTGCTATGGTTTTTGGGATTCTGATGCTGGAAGTGATGATGAAGCGGTGCATATGGAGAGCTCTTCAAACGATGAATGAATCAGCATGAAACATTGGAGGTAAATTCTCAGTTGAACGATGAACTGATTTTATAATGCAACTAGCATAGATCAAAGTGAAATCAAATTTATTTCAGAGCTTTTCACTCCATGAATTGATTTATTGTCAGTTTACTTGTTTGGTAGGAAATTTATTTCAAGCATAGGTAATCCTATTAAAACCCCGAAATTATTTTATAATTTTCGTTTTTATTCATATGTTTCTATATTATATATCTCCCTGTTCTTTCCCATTACATCCCATTATACCTTTCCCTTATATATTAACTTCACAAACATCATTAGAATCGCTATGCAAACCCATTCAAGTTAGCATATGAAAATAGTTCTGTTTTGCCTAAAAAGTCACTTTTACACACTCCACAAACTTTTGTAGTAGAGTTCTTCGGGTTCGAATAAAGCCAAAACTTTACCCATTACTTTTGTAGTATTGTGTGCAAAATATGTATTGAACACCATTTTCCTCGTAGACATTCTTCTTCATTTCAGTTGTCATCATTTAAAACTGGAAATTTATGACAATTACATCTCTAACATTAAATAGTACTTTAAGCTAGTTTCCCTTTTATTTGGTATTTTTTTTCTTCAATTTGGCCTTGTTTTGAAAACTATTATCACAAGTAGCCTAGTTTTAGAACTACTTTCGTTTGTAGCCCTGTTTTGGCCAGCACAGCGTTGAACTGACCAAAACATACTCGCACCTTCCAAAAGGCGCCAGTGTATTTTTCTTTGTTGGTTTCCTGTTGGCGACTTTTGAAAAGTAGCCAACTGGACTTTTCAAAAGTCGCCAACAAATTTTTAAGTGGATAGCATGTTGGCGACTTTTCAAAAGTTGGCAACTTTTCAAAAGTCGCCCATATGGGGCTCTGTTACAAAATAGAACCCCCTCTTCCCCTCTCATCATTTCCTCTTTCTTCAACTTCTACACAAAACCCAAACCCTTTAATTTTTACACTTTTTCCACCAAACTTTAAATATCAACCAAATTTAGTAATATTTTTAGCAAATTCGAAGATGGCAAGCTCTTCATCGTGGGATGATCCTGTAGGTATGGTTATTAAAAAAAAAATCTAACTTTACATTTTCAAAAAAAGGGCAAAGTATAGTTTTTAAGATTTATAAATAATCATTGATGTAGAGATAACTAAAGTTAGGTGGAATCATTGTTACATTGTCGAAATACAATGCCTAAATTCATAGCTTTGAATTTGGAAAATAAATGTGAATATCTAATTCTTGTACATGTGTAGATTACTTGAATCTCCTGGATCAATTGATGGTTCTGTATTATATTTGCAAGAACGTCATCGAACGAATAATCCTGAATTTGTCGCGACAAAATTCTTAGTTTTGAAATCTAAATATTGATTGATATTGTCTGTTATATGTTGATACCATTTTGTGATATTTTGACAGTGCAATACTACATTCGGGACCATAGACCATTCGTCTAAATTAAAGAGAGTAATATCCGCTCATCCAGGCGTTCTACAGTTGATAAACCATAGGCCATTCGTCTAAATTAAAGAGAGTAACATCGGCATAACTCTTTTGCCTCGAATGCGCTGCCCTCATCATGGCACAAATCAACTCTACCTTCTTAGTAGTTTCTTCTACCAAATCAGGTCCTAACACAAGTTTATTGCTCATGTCCACCCAACATACCGACGACTTACACATCACATACAACGCCATAAACGGTGCTATCTCGATACTCGACCAATAACTATTATTGTAGGAAAACTCTACCAAATGCAAATAATCTTCCCAAGATACTCCTAAATCCAAGATGCATGCTCTCAACAAATCCTTGAATACACCGTTCACCCTATCGGTTTGTAGATGGTTAGCGTGCTCAAGTTCAACTCATTACCTAATGCACTCTACAGACTTCTTCAGAACTCGCTGGTAAACATTGGGTCACTATTGCTAAGATTCTACTCGGTATCCTATGTAGTCTCACCACATTCTTCGTATATAGCTTTGATAATCTAACTGTCGTCCTCGTCGACATTACCAAAATAAAATAGGCCCTCATATTCAATCTAGCAACTATCACCCAAATGCTATCATTTTCTATCCTCGACCTCGGCATCCCATAAACAAAATCCATAGACAATGAATCCCACTACCAGTTCGGTACTTCCAAAGGTGGAAGTAAACCGCTAGCCTTTTAGTGATTAGCTTTCATTTGCTGATAGGTGAAACACTTCTTCACACATTTTCCTCTACTGTCTTCATACTTCCCTAAAAGAAGACTCTCTTCATATCATGATACATCTTCGTACCTACGGGTTAGTAATAAAATTCGATCGATGAATTTCATCCAAGAATTTCTTTCAAAGTTCTCCTACATCCAAAATGCACAATCCCCTTTCTTTATAAGCTATCCTTTCGAGTCAATCTAAAATCCTTTCAAATCCACAGCATCCGCCCTATCTCTAATTGCCTCATCCTTTCTGCAATTAGCATGGTCCTCTCTCTACATTGCGGCAATCCTATCCATAAGTGATGGACGTACCCTCAAACTTTCTAACCCACCCGGATTCTTACTCGATCAAGTACTCCGCCTATAATGCACTCCGTAAGAGGCTAACATTTCTAATGTTTTCCATTATTCAATCATGGACAACACTTCATTCTAATGCTTCCCACGTAAAGCCTCAGCAATCTTGTTCCTTTTTCCTAATGCATATCCTAAAATCATGTGTCATCAAGAATTCCAACCATCTCTATTGCCTCATGCTCAACTCCATCTAATATAATAAATACTTAAGGAATCTGTGATCCGTATACAACTCAAACCATTCTCCTAACAAGCAATTCCTCCAAATTTTCAGTACGAACACCACTGTTACCAACCAAGTCATGAGTCATAAATCTAACTTCATGTAGTCTCAGCTGCCTTGATGTATAAACTATTACTCGCCCTCTTTGCGTCAGCATTGGGCTTATTCCTGTTTTACATGCATTGATATACACTGCCAGATCCTAATTCCCTTCAAGCAAGATCAAGACAAGGGCATTCATTAGTAACCTCTTTAACTCTTAGAATGATCCTTCACACTTATCAGTATATACGAACATCTCATTCTTCCCGGTCAACTTAGTCAAGGGTGTTGCTATACACGAGAAATCCCTAACGAAACTACAGTAATAGCCAGCCAATCTAAAGAAACTTCTCATCTCTGTATCCGTCTCTAGCCTCTTCTAAACATTAGTAATTTCTATCTTTGATGGATCTACTGCAAATCCATTCTCTATAACAACATGCGCAAGAAACTCCACTTCCTATTTCCAAATGGCACTTCGAAAACGTTGCCTTCAACTTGTGTTGTCTCAACGTCTCTAACACCAATCTCAGATGGACTTCATGGTCTCACTCATTCTTAGAGTGTACCATAATATCATTGATGAAGACCAACGTAAATCTATCGAACTGATCGTAAAAGAGTCTGTTCATAAGATCAACAAAGGACGTAGGGGCGTTGGTTAGTTCAAACGGCATCACCAATTGCTTGTATGTACGGTACCTCATTCAAAGCATCAATGGAATACTATTTTTCTCTACTCTCAATTGATGGAAGCCTATTGCCAAGTCTAGTTGTAAGAACAACCAATCTCCACTCAACTAATCAAACAAGTCATCTATCTTGGGCAAAGGATAATGATTCTTCATCGTTTGCTTATTCAACTTTCTTTAATCAATACACGTATGTAAAGATCCATCCTATTTCTTCACGAATACCATGAACGCTCCGGACGACGAACTACTCGACCTAATGATACTTTTACCCTCGAGTACCACTAATTGCTTCTTCAATTCTTTCATCTCCTTGGGTGGCATTTTAATAGTGGTTTGATAATAGGTTGTGGCCCTAGCATTAAATTTAGTTGGTATTTGATTGACTTTCTTGGTTATAATCTTGTTATAGGTTCGAAAACATATGCAAATTCTTGGACTGCACATATTCTACCAATTCCTTCATTTGGATCTTCCATAGCATATACAATCAAGTGCAACTTCCCCTTCACAATGTCCAAAGTTATCAAAATTCTTTCGCCTCCCTTTGAATTCCATACGCAGTAATCCTATCCACACAATGAATCCTTGCATCATAACGCACTAACTAGTCCATATCCAAAATCACCTCATACTGTATGAAGTCAAACACACATAGGTTGCAAACAATAAATGTCCATACAATTCAAAATCTAGGTCAGTGCACTGTAATTCGATAGTGGCATACCCATTGATCAGATCAATCAGTCACACTCAAGAACGTTAACAAATAGGCAGTGTCTAATTCAAACCTATCAACCCAATTTCTCAAAATGAAAGAGTGAGTAGAACCATTATCAAATAAAGCTCTAACCGATATAATGGAAATCAAAATCGTACCTCCAATCACATCCTTTCGTTTCTCCTTCGCAGCCGATCTAGACGAAGGTCCTTCCAAAGCACAAATCTTTGCCCGCTTAGCTTTCGAGTAATCCCTCTCCTTATGACCTTGCCAATTACAAATAAAGTAGTTAGCATGTCCATGTTCTCCGACTGGATACACTTAGGGAATAGTGCCCCTTGTGGTCGTAGTTCAAATAAGTGACATCAGATATATTCGGCTTCTAAGTCCTTCTTCCATAAGTCCTTCCTCCCTTTTGATTCTTCCCTCCCTTCTGATATAGATTGAATCTTTTCATCTGCCCATCCTTGGGGTCTAACATCATCTTTCTTCTTTTCCTGGAACAAGCGGTCATGACTCCTCACCATATCCATATCAGATGGATCCAACAAATGAGCCATCGCCTTATTATTTAGCCCCTTCATCAAACGTTTTATGAACTTCTCATTATTTCTCAGTGGATTTTTGATATTCTCCCTTCCATACTTTGAAAATGTATTAAAGCCCTGAATGTGCTCTACCAAATTCATCTCTTCCAACTTCAAGTCAACGAACTACTTACCCAAAGCACTTTTATGAGATTTGAGGATAAATTGAGCCTTAAATCGCTCCTTAAACTACTCCTTTTCTCTATAAATATACTTACCTGTAGAACGAAAATGCGAAATTTTCACATTTCAAAAATAAAAATAAAAAATCATTTACCCACTATAAGTCATGATTCTTGATTCGTTAGCTTTGTATGCTTGAAATCTACATCTCTGTGTGCTCAAAATCTCGTGCATCGTCATTTGGTGGGTAGCTGATTTCGGGCAGTGGAGCTAGTGTTTGTTTTAGTTGGTGTTTTAGGCATTGTTAGGCTAACTAATGTATGGATTCGGGTTAGTCGAAGGTTTGTGCATCGTTGGCTGTGTTTTGATGTTGGGCGGTTCGTGTATGGGGATCGTGACGGTAGCAGCGATGAGGCCAATAGAAGCACGTTGTGTTTTGATAGGGGATGGGAGGTGTGGGTTTTAGGGTTTAGGGTAGTCAATTTTGTGTAGAGTGATGCGTTGGCGAAGACGGACTGGAGAATCATCGAATATTTCTTCGTATCACTACAATTGTGCACGGCCATAATCGGGTTGCTAGGTTTCACTATGCACCTTTGATAAGAACGAAGAAGAAAATTATTAAGTTGGGTTAAGTAAAGTAATTAGTCTTATTTAATTAATTAACTAAATTAAAATCTTATAAATCAAATAACTTTTGCATACAAGGTCGAATTCGAACGTCATTTTTTGTGTTGCTCATAGTGACGATGGCTACACAATGGAGTTGGTTTGGTTGGATTTGAAGCTTGCTAGAATTTATGCTAAAATCGAACGATCGTTCCGTTTTAGTCTAAATCAGAAAGCTTCGATGGAAATTGGAATCAATGTGAGTTTAAATCACATTCAATTTTACTATATCATATCTGTGGTGTTATAAGTTATTGATGATTGCTTGGATGTTAGTTAAATTGTTTGATTGATTGTTTGGTTGAATTTCCATTTGGGAAATGGATGACATATTAATTTGATTGTTACGAGCCCATATGATTATATATATTATTCACAACCATTGTTTTGTATGAAAAATTTATAGAGAGACCTTAAGGGGCTGCTCACCAATAATTATTTATTTACATCCTTATGCTATTATATTGATGTTTAATTGAAATACATATTGATATTCCGTTTAAATTATTTAAATGTCGCTGTAGCGATTTTCGCTATACCATCGTTTATCGTCTTTCATCCCCAAAACCTTGTCGTATGTTTTGAACTCGAGCTTGTGTTTTCACTAAAGAGGATTTCAAAATTCGTTAATCATTTTTGATTAATGATGATTTAAAGTAATCAATCATTTTAACTAATGATTTTGAAATTAATTAACCAATTTAATTAATGATGTTTAAAATTGGTTGATCTTTTAATTTAAATGAGATTGGATTTAATTAATCATTTTAACTAATGATTATTTGAGTTTAATTAATTATTTTAACTAATGACATTTGAAATTAATAATCATTTTAATTAGTGATATTTAAAAGTAATTAATCATTTTAATTAATGATGTTTGATTTTAATTAATCATCCTTATTTCTAATATTTGAAAATAATTAATCATTTTTAAAATTTATTAATATATTTTAAAAATCAGATTCGGATTTAATTAAGTCATTTTAATTAATGATTTTGAACTTTAACTAATCATTTTAGTTAATGATTGTTTTAAATTTAATTAATTATTTTAACTAATGATTTTTGACGTTTAGTTTACCATTTTAACTAATAATGGTTTATACGTAATCAATCATATTAACAAATAATGTTTTAATTTATCATTTTAGCTAATGATGTTTGAACTTAATTAATTCGATTAATTAACGATTATTGGAACTTAATTAATTGTTTTAATTAATGGCATTCAAAAACTATTTAATCATTTTAATTGATGATGGTTGAGATTAATCTTTAATTCTAATTAATGATTCTTTGGATTTTTTTAAATAGTGATATTTAAAGTTAATAAATTGATTTAATAAAAGTGATTAAAGTAAATTAATATTTATAATAAAAATGTTTTAAGTTAATTAACTGATTTAGTGTTTTTAAAGTTGTTAAATTGATTTAATAAAGATTTTAAAGTTAATTTACCGACGATATGAAAGTGTTTGGTAATAATTAATTATTTTATTAAAGATAATGGATTTTTTTGTCTAAAATAGATTACAAATGTGATTGATTATCTTTCGGGATAATCAATATTGTTTTAAATTTATGAAGGCATTTAAATTGTTTTTATCTTTCGGGATGATAAATATTGTTTTAAATATGTAAATAATGGTTTATATATATGGGAAAATCCTTCAAAAAAAATTATTTATAAATAAAGCTAGGTATAAATTATTTAGGGTTTATAGTAAACAACGTTTTAACGACATTTATTTTTGTTCCTTGTTTAGTACACTTAATATTGTAAAATATGTCTTTCAGAAGAACTTTTTAAAAGGTATTTCTAAAAGTGTTTTACCCATATTGTAATATGGAAATCAAGCACAAGTTCAAGTTTTAAAAGTAAAGTTCGATTCGATTATGAAAAAGTAATTTTGTAAACGATATTGCTTATATGGAAGGATCTAGTTATACTTTTAATGCTAAACATGAGGCTTAGGCTTGTTTCTATCTTGAAGGTTAAAAATATCATCAAGGTGATGCCAAGAGGTAACAGTACCTCAACTGGCCTTACTGCATTTTCAATCGAGGGATGGCATTTGTTTGGAATCGACGAGTAGGGTTGAACATATGATATTTAATTTCCATATATGATCATTTTAATTATCTCTAATAGTTGATTTATTAATTATCGAATTCACTTTCTTGATGGTGTATCATCATCTTAAAAATGATTTACTGCTCTTTGAGCTTTGTTATTCTTTGTCGGAAATGACTAAATAAAAGCGTGCGTTTTTAGGGGCCAAGTTATGTGGGGTTTCTCCCCTTAGGGTATTTTCACATCCCATCTAGATTTTGGCATGCCATCACCTTAAAACGGTTAAGATTTAGATGTGAAATATTTAGATTCTCTGTAAGGTTTGGCGGAGTACAGCTTGGAGTTCCCGAGGTTTTCAAGTATATTTCTAGAGGTATACTTCTTCTAAGGGGGATGCACCCTCCTAGTCATTTGTTGGAAATTTTCCTTTCCTTATTTGATTCGAACCTTTTAATATGTGTTTCTTTAATTGCAACGAGAAGAGTCAACCCTACTTCGCGGTGTTTAGTTATTGGTTTTATACATTCTATCAAGTTTGGACTGTTACCTTATTTTGTCCATTCTATCAAGTTTGAATTTTTCTCGGATTATTTAAATGCTTTCAAGTTTGGTTTTTAATACTATTTATGACCTTTCTTATTTGGATTTGTTCCTTGATATTTATCTCTACCATTGCCTGTATGGATGTTATTCTTATGAGGTATAAACCCGTTCCGCGTTAGCAGTGTGGTCTCATTGAACTTTACTATGTTTTTCATTATTTGAGTTATCTCATGTTGGTATTTCCAGAATGATCCAGGTGTTATTTAATTATAATGCTCAGATCAAACCGAGTATTTTTCCTAGGTTGTTTTTCGTGTTATAGAGATCTTGGAGAGGAGCTGGAGGATAACCTATCGTAGTGTTTTATTTTCTACTGTATTATATAGTATCCATATCAGCAATTGCAAGGTCAGGATTTTATAACTGTCCAGCTGATAAGGTTTATTTTTAACTTTGATGTACTTTGTATTTTAGAGCAGTAGCTTTTAATGTCCTCATTATATTATATGTTGTCGACTCCGTTGGGAGAGTACATTTTTCTCTGTTCTCTGTACTTTTCTTCTTATTTACCCTAACAATATGTCCTTTTATCGATTAAATGCTCGACATTTGAACACGGTGGTGGTATTCGACGTCAACTTTCGATGGTCAGAAAGACAGATCGTTACGACATGGTATCGGAGCGCAAGGTTAAGCGAGAACCTTGGCTTTGGTAGGGTCTGGCTCATTAGAAATAGGGTAAGCGACACTCTAAAATGAGTTTGAGAGTATTATATATACGAGAGCGTATTTGTTAATGTTATAAAAAACGTATTATGTTAATCAGTCTATTGAGTTTTTATGAATTCTGGTCGAGATGTGGGACGCCACGGTATTGATAGGGGTTTCTAAACGCTTGAACACGGCCAACGGACATGGTATTGGATTTTTGAAAATTTGGAAAATTAAATATTTTCCCTAGGATTATATTTATGTATATAAAGGGATAATTTTCAGAACTTTATATAGTTACAGAGCACATTTGTTTGAATGTGATAATATTTATTTATTATCACCGTTGTTTGTTCAGTTATGCTTAATTAAATTAGAAGCATTGACTGTTATTTGTTAGTTGTTAAATTATGCTCGGTTTATTCCGGAGCATTTATCGCTTTGATTTAAAACGAACCACTTTGTGAATTAATTTTCATAATTTGACTATAAAAGGTGTTTGGAGATGTTAACTTGAAAATTCACCTTTTAATAATGGTGGGTGAAGTATTAAATTTTAATAAAAAGTTGTGAATATAATCTAAATGGTGGGATAAGATATTTAGAGAATAAATATTTGAGATAGTTTTATTATAATAAAGAAGAATTATCATAATATGAAACGATTTTTATATAAAGGAAATTTTATATAAATTTAGTTTGTAAAATGCATTTAAAAAGGATTTTTGAATCTAAATCTAGAAGTTTTTGAAAAAAAATTTGAAGGAATTTTAAGAAATGAAATAGCAGTATTTTCGAAAGTAATTGAAAGTAAAAATATTTTGGGAAAGTAAAATTTTAAATGGAATGCATTTTTTTTGGGATAATTAGAAGGAAATCTTTTCGATTAAGTGACGATCAAATATTCGCTTAGGCGAACGAATGGAATACTTAGTAAATTATTCTCTTTATCATTGTGCGATGGAAATGAGTTGACTAACCCAAAGTGGGTTTTAATAAATAAATCATTTGAAGTTATTATATTTAAAAATATATGTAATTTGCATTCAAAAAAAATGAATTTTTGAAATTAAAACCGAGTATCTAATTTTTAATTTCCCTTAAAAGGAATTGTTTTCCAAAACAAAATGTATTTCTGATAAGGGACTATTTCAATAAATGAAATTTTACCCTTAGATAAGGTAGGGGATAATTAGACACAGGTTTAAATGGGTTAAATTGAATAAGAAAGTTTTGATAAACATTGTTTTATTAAAACCATGAATTTGTTTAAAACATCTTAGTAGTGTATGCTATTTGTTGATTGGATCAACCCATTAATATCTTTCTTTTAACACTCTAAGTCAAAGAGGTCGAGAAGTAAACTCAGTTTTAAAAGACCCAAATTTTGATTAGATCTCCAACTAAATTGTGAAAAGTAAAATAAAATTTCTATGTACTCTTAGGATATAAAAATTATTATACAGGTACATAAAGTGGAAATATTTAATTATTTGATGTTTTATAAAGAAATGACCTCATAAAATATTTTTAAAACTTGGGTGGAATTCATGAAATAATTCATAAACAATTTTAGTATTGAACAAAATACTAAGTGAAAATTTAAGTGATTTAGAAAAATTCGTGTAGATAAGAAACTAATGAAATTAAAGTATAACTTTCCATTTTGTTCCAATGACTTTGGATAGTCTTTTGAGCAATAAGCAAAGGCTAATGAGAAAAATGACACGCTTAGATAATTATCAATATTTTTGGACAATTAAGAAAGTTTTGATCCTAATTATGTTTTATTTATTAGTTATTTGACGTTATGAAACAATGTTAAATGATAAGTTTTCCCTTATGGAATTTGATTGACTATTAGTATTAGTTTATTCCATCACGGAATTTGATTGATTTAATCTGATTTAATTTGATTAACTGATTGTGTGATATTATATACCATAGTTTATAAAGTTAAAATTTATAAATAAAGGTTTTTGATTTGTTGTTATTAAACCTAAATCCCGGTGATTTTGGAAAAAAGGAGATTTTAAAGATTTTGGGAAAGAAATAATATTTATTCACTCTGGTTGATGTTTATGGTGGAACTGGAATACCACTGGATGCTTCATATTGTTTTGATTCTTAAGTTTCACCATACTTTATTAAGAGGATTTCCCTCTTGTCGTTGTGATTTTGATCTTTGATTTAATTCTCGTCCGAGACATTTGAGAATTAAGTTTTTTTTTAAATCCGTCCATTTAGATCTAAATTTATCATTTGAAATTATTGGATGCATAACACCTATTATAGAATATTTTCTGTGTTTTGTCGCATATGGTTGAGATATGGTTGTTGGTTGCATATAGAGTTACATCATATTGTTTTTATCAGCCTGATTTTCTTTAGATTTCATAAGTATAGGTAGCAATCTCTTGCTATTTCCATTCTTATGCACCTGCATTTTCATAGAGTCAATAAATAACCTACCAAAATATGTAACAAACACAAAAAAGTATGTAATAGAGTTAGAAATTTAAATTTGTCGACGATTTTATGCCCCGATTATGGGTAGCCACTTGGCTTTTATTTTCTTTGGTTAGTTTAGAGCCGGTAGAGGCAATTTATAGTTGTTCCAATCGAGCAGCACAAAGGAGACGCTGTCGAATTATTTTGAATTTTTTTGATATTTGATTAATAAGTTTAATGACTCATTTTAATTAATTGCTTTAAATATAAGGACTTGGAAACATTTTCTTCCTTAGGAATTTTGAGGCAAAATTCTTTTGGAGGGGGGAGAGAATGTAACAACCTAAAATTTTGTTCATTCGATTTTAAATGTTTTATTAATTTTCAATATTTAAATAGTTGGATTTTAAAATTTAATAACTTATAATTCAAATATTGGGAATGTTTAAATATTTGAATTGAATGTTAATTAAATGGATTTAATGATTTTATTTAACTCCTTTTAATTAATAAATAATATGGGTGAATTAAATTTGGAAAATTTATTTACAAAATAGGTCGGATAAATATTGATAATTGGATTGAAAATATAAAATGTTATTTAAATTCGTAAAATTAACATTTTGGGGCACTGTTTCGGATTTCAACGAAACCAGTTTCATTGAATCCGTAATAATGAAATATAATATGTCTTCGAATTTCATGGTGATCATACATATCGTTTGGTCATGCAAGTCCGAAACGTGTAGAAATTAGTTTTGAAAATTTATAGTATAATTGGGTTTGAAAAGCTATCTTCTGTATATGATCGAATTAAGTCTTTAGACTAGTTTCATTGTGTTCGGAATAGGAGTATAACGTATGGAACGTCAGACGACACTTCTCGTTTCAAGTTCAATATTTTTGGATATGTATTGTCGAATATTATACAGTAAAATAAATATGTACTCTATTTTATATGTCCATACCCTATCAACTCAACCAATACTTCAACACGTTCCCCATACCTTCACACTTCTATGCCATACTCCACTTCTCTATATATATACACTTACCTGTAGAACGAAAATGGGAATTTCTCCCATTTCAAAAGTATAAAACAAATTCACTTCTCCACTGTATATCATTGATTCATTAGTTTCGTATGCTCGAGAGCTACATCTCCATATGCTCAAAATCTCACACGTTATTGTTACGGGGTTGCCGATTCAGGGCAGTGGAGCTAGGATTTGTTTTATTTGGAGTTTTAGGCACCGTTAGGTGAATTGATGTGTGGATTCGGGTTTGTCGAAGGATTGTGCATCGTTGCCACATTTTGGTGTTGGGTGGTTCATGTATGGGGGTCGCAATAGTAGCAGCGACGAGGGCAAGAGGAGCAGATTGCGCTTTGGTAGAGGATGGAAGGCGTGGGTTTTAGAGTTCGGGCGAGTCGAGCTCGGGTGGAGCGACACGTTGGCAAAGACTGATTGGAGAAGCGTTGAGTATTTCTCCGTATCACTACAATTGTGTACGACCATGATTGGGTTGTTGCGTTTCACTGTGCACGGTTGATAAGGAGGACGGAGAAGATTGTTAATTTGGGTTAAGTAAAGTAATCAGTGTTATTTGTTTATTAAATCAAATCAA
The DNA here is from genome assembly GCA_030765085.1 of Allium cepa. Classification (NCBI taxonomy): domain Eukaryota; kingdom Viridiplantae; phylum Streptophyta; class Magnoliopsida; order Asparagales; family Amaryllidaceae; genus Allium; species Allium cepa. The sequence continues at coordinate 568,133,081 of CM060937.1, read as the reverse complement.
AATCTTATAAATCGAATAACTTTTGCATACGAGGTCGGATTCAAACGTCGTTTTGTACGCTGGACTCGTAGCGATGATGGCTACGCAATGGAGTTAGTTAGGTAGGATTCGGAGCTTGTTTGAATTTATTATAAAATCGAACGACAATACGGTTTTAGTCCAAATCGGAACGCTTCAGTGGAAATTGGTATCATATCTATGATGCTATAAATTATTAATGATTGCTTAGATGTGAGTTAAATTGTTTGATTGATTGTTTGGTTGAATTTTCAATTGAAAAATGCATGACATGTTAATTTGATTGTTATGAACTCGTATGATTATATATATTATCCGTAACCATTGTTTTTCGAATTTTTTTTGTAGAGGGACCTAAGAGGTTTCTCACCAATAATTATATATTTAAATCCTTATGATGTTATATTGATGTTTAATTGAAATAAATCTTGATATTCTATTTAAATTGTTTAAATGTTGTCATAGCGATTTTCGCTATACCGTCGGCTATCGACTTTCATTCCCAAAACCCCATCATATGTTTTTGAATCGAACTTATGATTTCATTAAATAGAATTTCCAAAGCCATTAATCATTTTTTATTAATGATAATTTAAAGTAATTAATCATTTTAGCTAATGATTTTGAAATTAATTAACCAATTTAATTAATGATGTTTAAAATTGGTTTATCTTTTGATTTAAATGAGATTGGATTTAATTAATCATTTTAACTAATGATTATTTTTAATTAATTATTTTAATTAATGATATTTGAAATTAATAATAGTTTTGATCAATGATATTTAAAAGTAATCAATCATTTTAATTAATGATATTTTATTTCAATAAATCATCTTTATTTCTAATATTTGAATGTAACTAATCATTTTAATTAACGATTTTTGAAATTTATTAATTTATTTGATGAATGAGATTTGAATTTAATTACGTCACTTTAATTATCGATTTTGAACTTTAATTAATCATTTAATTAATGATTGTTTTAAATTTAATTAATTGTTTTAACTAATGATTCTTGAAGTTTAGTTAATCATTTTAATTAATAATGGTTTATAGTTAATCAATCATGTTAACAAATTATGTTTTAATTTATAATTTTAGCTAATGATGTTTGAACTTAATTAATCCGATTAATTAACAACTATTGGAAGTTAATTAATTGTTTTGATTATTAGCATTCAAAAATCATTCAGTCGTTTTAATTGATGATGGTTGAGATTAATCTTTCATTCTAATTAATGATTCTTTGGATTTAATAAACCTTTTTGATTAATGATATTTAAAGTTAACAAATTGATTTAACAAAAAGTGATTAAAGTAAATTAAATAATTTAATAAAAGTGTTTTAAGTTAATATACTTATTTAGTGTTTTTAAAGTTAATAAACTTATTTAATAAAGATTTTAAAGTTAATTTATCAATGATATAAAAGTGTTTGGTAATAATTAACTATTTTATTAGAGATAATGGATTTTTTATTTAAAAGAGATTACAAATAGGACTGGTTTTCTTTAGGGATAATTAATATTTTTTTAAATTTAAAAGTATTTATATTGTTTTGTTATATTTTGGGATAATAAATATTGTTTTAAAAATAATGGTTTATATATGAGAAAATCCTTTTAAAAGGAATTATTTATAATAAAGCTAAGTATAAGTTGTTTGGGGTTTATAATAAAAAGTGTTTTAATGACATTTGTTTTTTACCCATGTTTAATAAACTTAGTATTATAAAACTTGTATTTTGAAAGAACCCTTTAAAAGGTATTTCTAAAAGTGTTTTACCAATATTGTAATATGGAAATCAAGCATAAGTCCAGTTTTTAGAAAAGTTCGATTCGGTTGTGGAAAAGTAATTCCGTAAACGATATCGCTTATATAGGAAGGATCCAATCATAGTTTTAACGCTAATCATTAAGGCTTGGACTTGTTTCTATCTTAAAGATTAAAAATATCGTCAAGGAATGCCTAGAGGTAACACTACCTCAACTTGACTGGCTTTAGTTTCGATCAAAGGATATCACTTTTTTGGAATCGACGAGTAGTGTTGGATATATAATATTTAATTTCCATATACGATCATTTTAATTATCTCCAATAGATGATTTATTAATTATCGAATTCAGCTTTCTTCATGGTGTATCGTTACCTTAAAAATGATTTGCTGCTCTGAGCTTTGTTATCCTTTATTGGAAATGAGTATCGTCATCTTAAAAACGATTTGCTGCTCTGAGCTTTGTTATCCTTTGTTGGAAATAACTAAATCAAAGCGTGTGTTTTTTGGGGCCAAGTTATGTGGGGTTGCTTCCATTAGGGTATTTTCACATCCCATCTTGATTTTAGTGTACGGTCACCTTAAAACGGTTAAGATTTGGACGTGAAATATTTGGATTCTCGGTAAGGTTTGGCGGGGTTCGGCTTGGAGTTTGTTGGATTTTCAAGCATATTTCTAGAGGTGTACTTCTTTTAAGGGGAAGTACCCTATTAGTTGTTTGTAGGAATTTTCTTTTCCTTATTTGATTCAAACCTTTGAATCTGTTTTTCTTTAATTTCAATGGGAAGAGTCAATCCCTCTTCGCAGCGTTTGATTATTGGTTTTTATCCATTCTATCCAGTTTGGACTGTTACCTTATTTTTTCCATTCTATCAACTTTGGATTTTGCTTGGATTATTTTCATTCTTTCAACTTTAGTTTTTAATACTATTTATGCCCATTCTTATTTCGATTTTTTCTTGATGTTTATCTATACTCTTGCCTTTATGGATGTTGTTCTTATGAGGTGTAAACCCATTTCGCGTTAGCGGCGTGGTCTCATAGAACTTTAAAATGTCTTCCATTATTTGAGTTATCTCACGCTGGCATTTCCAAACTGATTCGAGTGTTATTTTACTATAATGCTCGGGTCAGATTGGTTATTTTTTCTAGTTGTCTTTCATGTTACGGAGATCTTAGAGAGGAGATGTAGGATCATCTATCGTATTGTTTTATTTTTCATTGTATTACATAATATCCATATCAACAATTATAAGGTCGGGATTTTATAACTGTTCAACTGATTAGGTTTTTTTTACTCCGATGTACTCTGCAGTTTAGAGTGGCAGCTTTTATTGTCCTCGTTATATTATGTGTTGTCGATTTCACTATGAGATTCTGTTTTTCTTTGTTCTATGTTCTTTTCTTTTTATTTACCCTAATAATCTGCACTTTTTTCGATTGGATGCTCGACAATTGAACACAATGGTGGTATTCGATGTTTACTTTCGATGGTCAAAAAGGCGAGTCGTTACATCATATATGTAAATAACATCATACAAATACAATCAAAAAGTATACCGTGCAATTATCATTCAGTTATAAACCATGTCATATATGAATTCAAGTTAAGTATACTTTATATTTATAATCAGTCGTGAACCACGTCAAGCAATCATTTCTCATCCATTCGATCATTACCCAATCTCTTATTTTAGGCTTTCATCGTTAAGTTATCATTAACTTATTTTATGATTACCTCCCTAGGCCTATCTATCACTAAATCATCTTTTCTCGAACAATATCATCTGATTAAATGGCTATTCATTCCACCAATGGGAGCCACCCTGACTGTCCTAAGAGGTTGAATGTAAGCATCTTGAATACATTCTGGCGAGCATCCTTACTAAGCGTCAATAACCCCTCTGAGTCCCTGAACTGTTATCATTTACATTTTGATTTATTCATTTTAGTTGTAACACCACGCTGATGGTTTGGCTTCCTACCTTAACTCCTCTTTAGAGTTTATAAATCTTTTAAGATTAAACGTTATCGTGACACCTTCCATATACCGTAGGACTTTAGACTAATAATCAAGGCACCCTACAAATTTATTCAATTTGGTTATGGTTCATTTCCAATGTAAATATTGCAATTCAATCATACAAACTACACTACGATTGATATATTCACCACGTAAACTATATTTGTTTCAATTTTACTGTCAAAATGATAGCCTAGGGCCTTTCACTTTATCCAATTCATGTAAATCATCAATTAGAATCATCAAATTAGTTTTTAATTCATATTTCAATTCCTAAATAAATCTATAAAGAAAATTTAACGCATATATAACAACATAACCTTTTATAGGTAATCTCACTCACCTAATTCGTTGCTTCGATAAATTTTCTTACAGAACTTCCAAATTCCTTCTTTTAATTTGACTTGATTTAGCACATGTCTCCTTCTATTTGATCTGCTAAGGTTTGGGTTTGATTTCCTTCTCTTTTCTATTTGTTTTGCAATTTTATTTGGAGGTTTTGTTTTAGAATTGAAGAAGGAGAAAAAGAACAAGTTATGAATTTAAGTTGAGCGTTGGTTGTAGAATGAGGAATGAAGAATGAGGTGAATTAGGGTCATAAATTTCTTTTATACATGCAAAAATCTAGAAACTCTCCCTCGGCCCACTTGGGCCAACATATTTTGCCTCAAAACGCATGATACAATAAAAAATCCTTATCTCCTTTATTTGATGTCCATTTCTGATATTTTTATATTAATTTGGGTTAGAAAAAATCCACTTGATGCAATAGACAATCCAGATTTATCAAAATCAATCATTTATAAAAATTTAGTTTTTTCAGTTTTATGTAGAATTACTAAAACACCTTTTTAATTATATATTTGCGTTTATTAAAAATCTGGGGTGTTACAGTTATTATCGGAAAATTCGACCTCTTCCATTCACATGGTGTCATTAGCTTTTTTAAAGAAGCCAGACAAAGATGAGGTGGGCTATTTTTGTAATTTCTTCCACATTGGACGATGCCTCTCCCCAAAACATAGAGCGGCCCCAAACTGTTCTTGTCTACTTCTATTGTACCGGCTGACCTTTTGTTAAAGTGATTGACACAAGAGCAGAGCGGCTCATTCAACTTTGTCTTATGTTGCATAACTCGCTTGCCATCATAATTATGGCTCACGAGGCGAAGAAGCGAGTCTTGAAATCCGCACATAACTGGGGCCATGAGTGAACACTGCTCGCTTGAAGATGTAAAAACCAACGTGAGGCTGGCTTGGTCAAAGTGGATGGAAATAGAATGCACTTTAGATTACCGATGAGTCGACCGGCTCGGGTGATGGAATTGAAAGCCAAGATTGGTCAGATGGGATAGTACTTCCAACGTGTTTTTCGACGGAAGGTAGGACATGCCTCCAGTGAATGTATGTGTTGAAAATATCTTTGGTGAAGGGTTCTCCGTTCTTATCAGCAAACAAACCATCATCGTTAGTGTTCCAGGTCTTGATCCTCTTCTGTCTTAGAGATGCCATTTCTTCTCAAAGGCCTCCTCTACATAATGCAAGCAACATTGACCTCTTGTTGTGGAAGGACTCCTTCTATGTCTCATGGGTGAAGGAGTCAATGGCGATTATATGACGATGGGGAACAGTAATTGCGAACATAGGTAAGTGACATGTTCATATTGATAAAGGGCGACCTAGAATGCTGGTCCCGCCTTTCATGGGATCTAGGCCTACAGACATCCCTTTAGGACCTAGAGTGGACTGAGAGCTCTCTATGCTCATGGTATTTTCCTTTTTCATCATCGCTTAGATGGTCGAAGCATAGTCATGCCCCTATATTTGTTGCCTAAGGCGGTTAAATGTAGAGTGTCTTTCTATGAAGAGGGGGCGACAGGCTAGCTGAACTCCTTGGTGTAATGCTGGTTCAAGTATAGGAACATCATGAGAAAAGTATTACTTGTGCACGATATGCTGATCTCTTTTATGGGTGGGAGTGACCCCAACAGGGGTTTCCAGTACAACCCTCTTATGGGCATCATGCATCATGTTAAATGCGTTGGGGACAATGGGCTGGATGGGAGTTCCATCCATCGTTGTTGGGACCATCAGACTGTAGTTAACAGTGTCTTGATCGTCCACTCTGGCCTTAAGTTCATTCAAATCGCGGGCAATCAGCCCAATGCTAGTCAGGCCATTGATCAAGCCAAACCACACGTCATTTCTCAAGCCCGAAATGTGACTTATGGCATGGACTTTAACATCGTTTGTGTCATGATCCTTTGAGTTATTGGCTTCATTGTCACCATATTATGCAGTGTGTTTTTTGAGTATAATTGTTTGAAGAGAAGAAAAATGATGAATGTTAAGAGCATTTAGGGGAAGCCCTCCTTTCACCATCAAAATATTGACTAAAAATTTAATCAACTAAGGAACTGCGATTGTGAGTTCATATTAGTAAATGTTACTTACTAATACCATATTTAAAATGGAAAAAAGAGAGAAAAATGAATAATAAGTAAAGAAAGACACAAGGTTTAGAGTGGTTTGATCAAAAATGATCTATGTCCACTATGGTGGTAATTTCTACTGCTTTAGTGTTTTGATTACAATTGTTTATTTACAAGAGATAATAATATATGCAATAAATGAAAGTTTCATCTTTGTACAAGTGCATTCAATATTGTATTTATAATATCCCAAATCTGGTTCGGACACTTCAAATATGTATATCAACTTCTATGAATCCTTACGGTAGTTAATGGCACTGAATGGTTCAAATGTAGGGAAACTAGGATGTCAGCTAGGCCGAATGGTCTAGATGATGGCCAGTTGGTGAATCATAGCAAATCATGTCGTTGTCAAAAAAGATGACATGAGAATAAGGAGTTGTTGAACAGTGATGCAGCCACCATGTGGACAGTGAAGGATGAGAAGTGGTTACTGCATAGTGTCGCTTTGTTAAATAAACATTGTTGCATATGCCAAGGATTTTGGTGGAACAGTGCTGAGTCGTTTCTTTTTAAAGGGGTGGCTATGCACGTTTGACAGTAGACTGCCGAGCTAAGACAAAACAAGAAGCAGGAGGCGTGCATGCCCTCGGATGGGTTGCGGGGCGGAGTAGACTTTGGGGCTCAAAAAGGAGAGTGGGAGAGCGTTCTTCATTATGCGGACATATACTTTTGGATGAGCATCTGTCCTACTAAGGGCACCGGCTAGTTTGGCCGTTGTTCAAAGCCGTTAGTCGCTGAATTTCATGGTCTTTTACAGGCTGCATAGGTGTTTGCAAGGATGATGGAGCGGGCAAAGTGATGCCGAGGCAATACGAGGTAAGGCGAGCGCATTGAGAGTCCGGCGAGCTGATATGTCAATCTCTTTGCGAGAATATCAAGCAACACCATGGATCGGTACCGATCAATAGATTTGCATATGTCACCTTCATTTTTTTCATTAATTCATTGCGACTTTATGGTTTAGCTTTCTTTCATGCCTCAAAGCCAAATTCCTATAGTTTTCATTGAGAACTTCAAAACTTGTGGATCGACACTGATCGATGTACTTAGTTAAAAATTATTTGTTTTCCTTTGCAATGCTTCGTACTCGATCTTCAATGAATTTATTAGTCATCACATTGAAGCTTAATATCATTAAATTATCATTTGCGAAAACTTGTGGATTCGGTTCGAACCTACCTAATTCTGGTACATGCAACTCCATATCCAAATCCACTCTTGAAAAGATTCCATAAATAAATATGCAAGTTGCAACTTGCCATAATGCATGATCACAATAGTAAAAAATAAGGAAATATCCAAATGGCAGTTCTTAGTAAAGTCTCTCATCCATGCATCCTCACTTTTTCTAGTATCTTACTGCCACGACACAAAACTATGCACCAGGTAACCCAACCCTTGGGCTCACTCTCCGGTGATCATATCATGCCACTTGATCCTCAGAGATCAAAAATCACATTAGAAATCCAACTTTCTATGTCGAGAAATCATTAATTAAATAATAACGATGTCGTTTCAACCGCCTGTATGATGACGGGACGGTAAAGATTGGTCAGGAAAATCCTATGGCGAAATCCAAATTGGAGAATAACTTTGAGAGAAGGAAAGAGTAGGAAAAACAAAGATCCACTCGGAATTATGATGATACTGTTGCGAAGTCCCATAGGTAAGGAGATAATCTATGGCAGTGTTGTAGATTTGGGCAAACATGCTGACTTCCTTTTGTCCTTTTATTTTACTTATTTTTTATTTTTTACTATGCGTAGTTTTAGGCTTTGCTGGTTACGGTAGCTATATTATTTGTGTGTACATATGATTGGTGTGATTTGATGGCAGTTGAATTGTTAGTATAAAATCTATGAACATGGACTAAATCTGTTAGTTCTAAATTTTAGATGGGTAATTAGGAGTCGATTTAGGAAATGGAACAATATCATCCTAATTCGTAGGATTTGTTACATTTTTTTATTTCCCTATCTTGTGGATAATATGACTAAATACTGAAATAAGCCCCAAATGTTGGGACCATTTCTATGAAGATCAAATCAAATTACATATGACTTCTCCTACTTTGTGTGTAATTTAATATTTCCTTTTAAGCTGTTGAACTATTTACTTATATGGGCATGATATATATAGTAGAGTTTTATGTATGTTTGAAGTAAACACTACAGTTAGCCCTGAATTCTTAGGAAATTGGTATAACTGAGAAAAGAAAAGATGATTATATTCTCACGTATTTATGTTATGACGCTTCAATCTGCAGAACCAAATTGGAAAAAAGTGTATGAATTACAGCAGGTATTCATCATTTATTAAGAAGATAATGCATGTACCTTTTGTTCCAATTCTTCATTCTATATCAAAAATTCTTTCCTTTCTTATATACCTAAGTTAATTTAAATAAATCGAAATGGCTGGATCTGAGATTGAGGTCATGTCAAAAATAGGATGCTCATCAACATGACTTTATATTAGATCTAATTAGAGACAAACTAACAAAAGGAAGTTAACTCTGTCAGAGATCAAACATATGGTATTGTAGACTATCATCTTATTCATTTGACCGCATAGTCGATCATCTTATCATTTGAATTTGCAAAAATAAAAATACTCTTTGGTTTTAAAGTAAAATATGCTCTGGTTTATGACATGTGTACTGCTAAAAGCATCCAAAATTTTTTTTTGGCTACCATACGCAATGGTCACCGTAGAAATTTTATTTATATGCTTCTAATGCCATGCACTATTTTGTTCTATCAAATATGCATCCAAATATTGTTCGGTTGTTTATCACCATACCATGTTGAACGACCATTGAAAATCAAAGTGCACGGCTGTTTATCTTCGTGCAATAATGAACGGTAGTTGAAAATCAAAGATGCACGGTCGTTTATGAATGAATGAAATAAATCAAGTTTGGTGTTGGATAATATATATAAAATACTTGATATCTATTAAAAATTTCTTGGTAGGCAAAAGCATAATTTTGTGTGTCAATAGCAACACACCTATGGCGTTCACACATACCCCATTAATTTGTATACTTACCATCAATTTATAATATATTTTTGGGTCCAAATTTCTATTATTAGATTAAATTTGGCAGCAAGATAAAATGCAGTAATTAGGAAGTTATGTTTCTGTGCTTGTAGAGCAACAAACATTCATTGTAATTTGCATCAAAAGGTTGAGGACATGTTATTAGAATGTGGAGAGGCATGGTTGTTTGGGGCTTGGTAAATAAAATAAAAGTAGTTCGACATGACTTCAATTTTGTGTGTAAATTTGAAGTTAACTCATTTTGGGACCAAATAAAATCTATGGTTTTGATGTTTCATACTTCAGCATTTTGTCCATTAAGCTGCAGACTTGCTTCATATAAAACTGAAATTAACAAATTACTTTAGATGTTACTGCTTGATTTAGGCCAATAAAAATGTTCCAAATTTGCAGTCAAGGACAAATATAGCGACTCTGTTAGGGATCGAACCCAGAGTCTCTGGTTTCGTAGACCAGCGCCTTATCCATTGGGCCACAGAGTCAAATGTCCCATTTTTTGAATTTGTATAAAATAGAATACAAAATATACTTTTATATGCTTTTACACTAAAGGAGAAATATCCATTTTCTATCATGACACCAACATATACCCGATTCACTGGTATAATTGATACTGCTTATTTTCAATTTTTAAGATGTATTTCTCTAGGTTTTTTGATGCAGAATCGTATTATAAATTTGATTTTGTGATAAAATAAGATACTTAAAGCAGACACTTTATACTCATTGAACAACAAAGTCATATATCATAGGGTGCATTCATTGTTAAGCGAATGGGAACACATAAGGAGCATTTTGAATGGGGAATAAATGCAGAAAGTTCGATGAAAGGGATTGTGTTTTGTGCTATGAAATGGGCAACAAAAGGAGCATCAAAATGGCATCTAATGGGGTAAGTTAAGGAAGGTGAGGAGAAATGAATTGTTTAAGCTTGTCGCGTGGGGTTCGTCTGTTAGGATTGTTTTGCATGTTGCAAAGTGAAACGACGGTTAGAATTGAAATAATCCAACATCGCTAAATAAATTGAAGAAGTGTTTAAATATGAGTTGATAGACACGTAACATTGGAGATTCCTTTTGTTGCAATAAATTGTGCGCCAACCCAGGCATACGCTACATGCTGAAGATGGAAAGCTTGGTTCGACTGTCGTTACGTAACAAATGGTTTCAGAGCCGAATGTTACGAACAGGGCTATGCAGACAAACAATGCTCTCAAAGTACTCCAAAGGGGATGCGAGTCAAGGAGGAAATTGTTAGGATTATCCCGCATGTTGCAAAGAGAACGGTTTGAAATTTAAATAGTCCAACATCGCTAAATAACTTGAAAAGGTGTCGTATAAATATGTATTGATAGTCATATAATATTGAGAAATTCCTTTTGTTATAATAAAGCGCGTGCTAATCCATAGGCATACCCCACGTGCTGAAGATGGGGAGCTTGGTCCGACCACCGTTATACAACAGCGTCAAGTATGAACAAATCAATTTTCTCACGTTCCAGCAACGTAGCAAATGGAGCTTTACCCCTTTTAGAGTGTCTAACGCCGTAAAAAGTTGACCTACCAATTAAAGTCTACCGACATCCTTATTGTTCAAATTTGTACAAAATATAATTCATAATATACTTTTATATGCTTTTACATAGAAATGTATATGTTCTATATTATAACACCAACATATACCCGATTTACCAATATAGTGTTAAATTTTGGTGATACAAAATCACAAATAGAGGGAAATAAATATGCAAAAGAAGGAAAGAAAAGATTTTGTTTCCTCTAATTAATCGGCATATTTGAATATGTTTATTTCTCTCTCTAATTGGCTAATCAGATTAATTTTTGTCATCTGATGTTAACTTGGGCATTAAGTAATTGATCATATAAATAAGGACTAGAAGAGAGGTAAAAGTGTGGTGGAAAATCTATTTGCTAATTTTATCTTCTTTATCTTTGTTCTTTTTCTCCCACAATTTTAGTCATATAGATATTTGCTCTCTTCCTCAATTTGGTTATTGATTCAATGATATTCTGTTTAATTTAGCTTTGTTCTATTAATTGTAAACAAAATTTTGTTGAATCAATAAAGTGGGTGGTTGGGTGAAATATTTTGTGTTATTGCGTTTTGATTTCAATTCTGTCTTGTTTTCAATTCAAGTTTTCTCTTCGTGATTTGGGTGACAAAGATCCGTTGATAAAAGCTTTCGCAAAGCACTACTATTTTCATAACAGTTTGGTCGGAGCACAGATTATCGCAAAGCTTAGAGTAATTTTGGTTTGAAAAATTATTGATGTCGGATATGATTTCGTTTTCAAAGATCGCATTCTTGGATGAGAAAAATTGCGGTATTTGGAAGCCTAAGATGGACGATGTTCTGTATCTCGATGATTTTTATGAAGTCCTTTGATGTAGATGAAAAGAAGTCCTTTGATGTAGATGAGGGAAAATGGAAGAAGATGGATAAGAAGGCGATTGCTTTGATTCGCCGGTATCTTGATGATTCAGTTTTCCATTATGTCGCTAGATGTGAATCCGCGAAGGCTTTTCTGGTTCGAAAGTTGGCATATCTGAGATTAGATAAAGAGAAGTCTGTTATAGAGCATTTGAATGAATTTCAAAATGTAATAAATCAATTGGAAAATATGAAGGTTAATTTTGATGATGAGTTACAGACTCTTTTATTATTGAGTTCGCTTTCAAAAAGTTGGAAAACTTTGGTTGTCTCATTGAGTAATTCCAATGCTAATGGAACTATCTCTCTGGAAACTGTTCGAAGCAGTCTTTTGAATGAGGAGCTTAGAAGTAACGGATCAAGTATGAAATTAATTCAAAGTGAGGCTATTGTGGTAAGGGACTCGTAGAAAAATACAATTTGGAAGAAGGGCGCTAATGGTAAAGGTGTTATCACTTGTCATCATTGTAATAAGAAAGGTCACATACGCAGCTAATATTATGCTTATAAAAGAGATCAGAAAAAGGCTGCGCATGGTGATACTAGTAGTGATGCACATACAGGTTTTGCTGAAGATACTGATAGTGATGCTTCTTGTGATGTCCTCTTTATTGAAAATAGGCCTTGGAAGATGGATTCGGAAGCCAGTTTCCACATTTGTAGAGATGTGAATTGTTTTTCTTCTTATGAGAAGAGTGTCAGCATAATTAGGACAACCAATGGAAAAGAGCTACCGATTTGTGGTATTTGATCTATCCGATTTCGTATGCATGATGGTGTGGTTAGAGAAGTCTCTGTAGTGAGACATGTACCCACTTGTTCACATAATTTTATTTCTCTCGGTCAGTTGGATCACCATGGTTGCACTTATGAGACTCAAGGTGGAGTTTTGAGAGTGAAGAAAGGTGGCCATGTAAGGATGAGAGGAGTATTGGAAGAAAGAAATCTTTATAGCTTGGTTGGTTCTGTAGTCGATAATGGAAAGCGAGTGATGGTTGAAGGACCTAGTCCACAACGAGGTGAAGAGGTTAATGTGATCACTACTTATGATTTTAACATTGAGGATCATATTTTAGATAGAGGTCTTCATGTTGACGATGCTCGAGGGATCGATGGTGATCAAGTAATGAGCTCAGTTCGAGTGATAGACGGATGTCGAATTGTAAAATCCATAAAGACAAGACAGAGATCTTTGTGGTATTACAAATGTTTTTGAGACCGGATTTGTGTGGTGCACCTCATGTGGGAGATGCATCACTTGTAGACGGTGGTTGAGGTTTGTAATTTAGTGTGGTTGAGATATAGGGATTTATGATAGATCTAGATATGACATGCTTGATATGTTGGAGATATGCGATTTTGCATCAAGGTGGAGTTTTAAATTTTGGTGTACCAAATCACAAATAGAGGGAAATAAATATGCAAAAGAAAGAAAGAGATGATTTTGTTTCCTTAAATTAATAGGCATATTTGAGTATGTCTATTTCTCTCTCTAATTAGCTAATTAAATTATTTTTTGTCATCTAATGTTAACTTGGGCATTAAGTAATTGATTATATAAATAGAGACTAGAAGAGAGGGTAAAAGTGTGGTGGAAAATCTATTTGCTAATTTTCTCTTCTTTATCTTTGTTCTTTTTCTCCAACAATTTTAGTATATAGATATTTGCTCACTTTATCAATTTGGATCATGATATAGTGATATTTTGTTTACTTTAGCTTTGTTCTAGTAATTGTAAACAAAATTTTGGTGAATCAATAAAGTGGATGGTTGGGTGGAATATTTTATGTTATTGCATTTTGATTTTAATTATATCTTGTTTTCAATCCAAGTTATCTCTTTGTTATTTGGATGACAAAGATTCGTTGATAAAAGCTTACGCAAAATGCTACTATTTTCATAACACATAGTTGATATAGGTTATTGTTTGATATGTAATATGTATGTTGTTGGAGTTTTTTTGTCCATAATTCCGTTATAAATTTTATTTTGTTGTAAGATAATATACTTAAAGTAGGAACTTACGATGCAACATTTAATCCAACAAGTTTTTCCCGTACTTTACATCAAAATATTGAAGCTAATCTATCTAAATGCCATTGGATGGTTATAGCTATATTGAGCCAAGTGTATATAATAAAGTGCTGTTCAACATCATTTTTAATTTGTTTGAATATAGAAAAAAATTAAAGAAATAACCTTGCCAAGGATCAAACTCATAATCTTTGATTTTGTAGACCAACACCTATCCTTGAACCACGATGTCACTTATCTTAATGCTTAAATCATAAAGTCACATTCATAATATAATATTATATACTACAGTTTAACTGATAGAAAGAGAGAGGATGTTTTGGATTACGACATTGACATGACCCCGTTGTTTAATTATTGTTTTGTTTCCCATGTGTTATAAATATTTTTCTCGGTTTTTTTGTTAAAATTTATATTATAGACTGGACTGGCAAATAGATTAAATATTTGAAGCTGGAAACAGTGATTAAGGATGTCAATGTATATTTGAAATCCATTCACATTCGTATTTGAAAAATCAGTAAATATCGAAAATCTAAAAGAATGAGTACACATGTGGATTTGTCCACTTTTTTTTACTTATGCTTGTAGATTTTTGTTTATGAGCGGACGGATAAAAATTTGATATCCATTTGATATCTGCGACTGTGACTACGAAGATATGTTATGCTAAAATGGTTAATATGAATATGAATATGAATATGACACTATATGTATCTATATCTTACCGGTCTTTACAAGACCTAGTTATGATGCTCTAATTAGGCCAACAATTATCTTCATGATATAAATCAAAATATTAAGATGATCCTTTTGAATGTCATTGCCGACCCCACATGTTTGAAAATAATGGCTTAGTTGTTGTTGTATCCTTTTGAATGTCATTGTTAGGTTATAATTATTTTGGGCTAGATGGGTAAAACAAATTGCTAATCAACATGATTTTGAATTTGGTAGTATAGTTATTTACAAGGCGCAATGCCAAAAGGTACAATTTTTTTAGACTTGACGTACGTTGTGTGCCTTTTTAAATAAATACACAAGCACTATTTTTTTATATACTCATTATACATCACAGTAGTTCGACATGATTGATGAAGTTTATGTTTCTTTTACCAAATGATATTCAACAAATATTTTTTATCATTTCGCAAAATTATCAAGTATAGTGCTATATGAATAGAGTGCAAAAATCAGTTTAGAAGTTCAACTTGAGTTTTAATTTATTTCAGTTATTTATGCGGATTGTAACCTTGACGAACTACACATGCTTTTTTGATCAGTACACTTATTTTGTATAATTATTATACACCACCATTAGTTCAACATGACTAGTATAATTTATATTATTTAATTGAAAGATATGTAATAAAGAAACATTTCATTAAAATCTTCTTATTTGAAAATTCTATTTTTTAAATAAATTATATTACATTGAAAAACCTCTAAAGTAAAATTTAAAAAAAAACATAAAGAATCTTTGGAGAAAATTTGTTTTCAACGTCAACACCTTCAAAAAAAAAGATTAATTTTTATGAAGTGTCAAAAGTTTGCAAAAAATATCAATATTTTTTTTACTGCACCTTCCCTCAAATCTCTCAAACTAGTTTCTTAATATATTTTTAAACAATTAAATATGGATAAAGTTGAGATATTATAGTTTAACAAAAAAGATTCGGTTTTTATGTTTTTTTATGCTCAAATATTTCAAAAAATATTATTTCCAAGAAAATTGAATTTTTAGAAACGATTCATCTTTTAGAAAATAATAATTAAATATCAAATAATTTTTCTTTGAACTCAAATGTCGTAGAAAGGTTCAAGCCGTTTTAAAAAATATATTTAAGTTTTCCATTTTTTTTAAATTTCTAAGTAAGTTTGACATGTCTTGAAAGACATTGAAGAAATTTTAAGAAATTTTAAAGAGATTAAAAATCCAATCAAAATACAAAGAAAATTTAAAAGGTCAAAGTAACTCAAAGTGTTGGCAATTATCTAAAACATGTTATTCAGTAACAATAAATTTTCTAATCTTAAACTTTGAAATTAATAAAGTAAAAAAGAATTATCATTATATATAACACTACAAATATCTGCTTAACATGTACTAATTCTTCAAAAATTCTCGTGATTAGGATAAATTAAAATAGTGAAAAAACAAAATTAATATGACTGTTAAATTATCGTTGCCATTGGTTTTGATAATTTTTTACTGCTATGTTTATTGTTAACTGTGGTAAATTTACTGAAACCATACCGATAGCATTGGTACACCGATATAGCAAAATATTGGTTACCAATTGTTTGATATTGGTGTGGTAATGTGAATTTACCATTACCATAACAGCCCTAACTGGAATTTTGGATTCAAATAAGCATGTTATATATAAATATGTTCTCAACTATAGGTTTAAATGAGTTTGTATCAAAATGTAAATCGAGAAATGGGAGTGAGCCAATCTAAAATGAGATTTAATTTACAATATTTTAAAATTACTCATAACTATGTGACAAACAATTGTTTCTGCTAATAGTTCTAGCATGTACTTATTTTAGGATGAGGAAGAGTTTAGTAATAAAAACAATCCTTTTCTTTGAACGGACTTGAACGTTGCTAATAGGTTAGCGAGAAGCATGGACCTAGCTTATATGATTTGTTAAGAGAAATAGGTAAATGCCACTCTGGTTGATCTTCCTAATTCGCCTGCTTCTGGAATCTGTAGCTTGTCCGTGAATCATTTTTGCTTCCTATGATATTTAATATAGGTTGTAGCATGTCTGCGGATCATTTTTGGCGCCTCTGATATTTAGTATATGTTTAAGGGTGGCATAGGCGATGCTTATCTTTTTCTTCTCTTTTTACCATTTATCACTGATGTACATGATTGTGACTTTTCACACTGATCTGAAGCCTGACAATATTTTTCTGATGTCTTCTGATTATGTAAAGGCTCCATGTAACATTTCCCGCGACTTCAGAATTCTTGGGTTTTTGTCATGTCATATTGATACAGAGGAAACTAGGATATTATATGCACTTCAGATGTTTGCCTAATGAGGTGCTATGACGTTGATTGATTTCAGCAGCATTGCATTTGAGAATCATGATCATGGGTCGATTATATCAACAAGGCAGTACGGAGGACCAGAGATAATGTCCTGTATGCTTGGATTCTTAAAATAAACAATGAATTCTGCCTGAGATGTAGGTTGTCAATTTGAATAAAAGGTACACATTTTCTGCATTTAAATTGGGAGAAAACTAATATATGCATATATTGACCTTTTTGATAGCGTAGGAAATCTTCGAAATCATAATTCACAGTTTATTCCAAATGTAGGTCGACGATGCCCAATTTTCTATTCCTTAGTTTTATTTCGATGACACTGTTTGGTTTGATTGGTATGCGTTGACGTTGACCTACTAGTTGTTGGTTATTTTTTGCTCACACCCCATGATAGAAACTTGTTAGAATGCTTAAAGACCAATCTTCTTGTTGTATACCATACATTCTAATATATTCTTGTTCTCTCCTAGCTGTGAGAACGTGCCTTAATATTATCTTCCATTTTCATTTCATCTCCTTAATGCGTGATGTCCTCTGCATGATGATTGAATTTGAGAGTATACCCGATTGTTATTATTGAACTAATGACTTTATGTTTGGACTATAGAGTTAAATGTGGATGATATTGGAATTTTGACCATTATCAAATTTTATAAATTTTATAAGTCCTAACTAATATAGTTTAGACGAAGAAAATTGGTGTGAATAATAGACACAATCGGATAACGCTTTACAAAGTAAAATTGGGTTTTACCGAATCAAGTAAGTAATAAATTTGATCAAAATATCGCACTACCTGCTAGGTAATGCATGAACGTTAATATTCGAACAGTTCGATGTTAATCGCTGATCAAATTTACATCTAAAGAGCCGCACAACTGAATTGTTGAATATTTCTTGACCACATGGTTAATTAATTTATAATTGTTATAAATTATTTAAATTAATTAATATTTATGAAATATTAGTTATAAAATTTTATTTTAATTTGACGAGCAAATATTATTGTATATATTTATAATAGTTGTAAATATATTAATCGATATACGCGTTTAAATTGGGTTTTAATGCAAAATATTTTGTTCGGACTTTAAATGGGTTTGAAGTTCATATACGAGGCTGGTTGGTTCAGCTATAATGAAGCATAGGTGCGGCCATGTAATGGTTAAAAATGCTAGGGTTGAATGGATAAGAGGCAAGAAAGAGCAAAAGTGTGAATCTTGATACTAACCTCTCTTTGCATTTCTTCCTCTGTAAAAGCATCTTTACCAACTTTCTTTTCCTACTTTTTAAGCCTCCTATCCCTCTTAGATCTTCCTGAATTCTTCATCCATCCTCTTTCATCGTAAAAGCACAAATCAAATAAAATTAAATACTATTTGATAGCCCGTGGTCTGCAATTTGGAAGATAGCATCTTTAGAATTGGAATTTGATCCGCGAGTTTGTTTCAACGCTTCAAGGTGTGGTACTTTGGCATAGATTAAAGGTAATTATCTGATTTATGATTATATTTTAATATTTAGACAATTTATATATCATATTTTGTTTTATTAGTTATGTGACGATTCTAATATATCGGTATATCGTCACATTCAAGATGATTGTTCGTTTATATGTGTGTATTTTTTCCTTGACATATATACGTTATGATGCTTAAGACTTAAGATTTAAAAACAATTGATTTTTTATTATTTAAATGAATTTAATATACATTATTTAAATAACATAAGCTTTATAATTTAAGTGCTAAACTTTATACTCTACAAAATATGTTTTAAAATTACATAAAAAAATATTTTTGTAATTATATAAATATTGATTAAATATTATTTAATTCAAATCACTTAAATAAATATTAAATAAATTATTGTATCATATAAAATAGAATTTAAATTTTTTAAAATTATTTTTACACCTGATAAACTCTCGAATGCAAAATATATATATGTATAATATAAATATTAATATAAATGTTGAAGAAAATTTAATTTTAATTTTTATTTTAAATTACAAAATATATTTGGACAATATATTAGTTAACATGTCTCCAGTGTAAATCCTAGCATTAATACACGAGCGTGTTATACCTTACATGGTTTGCTATGTTATACATGCATACACATATATATGTATATGATACATATGTGTGTGTGTGTCTATGTATACATAATTATTTCATAAATTTTGAATAAAATAGCGATTCTATTTAGAAGAAATATAAAAATGTTCTAAATGAATTAGATTTCATAAGCCAATAATGATCCAAAATGGTAAAAAAATTGAAATTCATCAATTTCTTCCACTACAGGCTGCTCCAGTTCCAACAAACCCAAACACCACTTTAGATTTTTGAAAACTTAAAATGTTTTAGAGCACTTAATTAAATGAAAACAAGAGAGAAATATTTTTCAAATGAATGTATGATTTTCATATGTTGAAAGAAAGGTATTTATAAAGTTAGAAAGTTTTTGCTAATGTGTGTGTATATGTATCAATGTTTTGAAAAATCTGCCTCCATATTCGCCTCAAGGAGCGTCTCAAGCAAGGGGAGATAAAACGCTTCAAGTCTTTCTCAAAAAACGCATTTTATCTTTGAGGCTTACGCTTTAGCAACTTAAAGTGCACAAAATGTACAAAACATATGCCCGCACGCCTCAAACCACTAAGGCATGCGACTATAGAATTTATTTTACTTCTAGTTGAAGATATTTGCATTAGTAGAAGTTATAAAACTTCAATTATCTAATAGCAATATTTTTTTAATAAAATGATAGTGTTTTTATTACTTTTCAAATTCAATATCAACATGATTAAGTAGCATCGTTTTTTAAAACAATGATAGAAAGCTACATAATGAATTTTCTCAAATGCTAAAAAAATTTAAATTGTCATCGCCGAACATTCAAATAAATTACGCATCTCGATTTAAATTGGTAGAATGAAAAATGAATAAAATAATAATTTGCATGATTTTTTTTACTATGATAGAGATCTATTCCACTATAATCGACCAAATATCGTTTTCAAAAATACAATTTTTTTTAAGACAAATAAAGGAAGAAAAAATAAAATACATACCATTGCGGAGCTGAAAACTGAACACGAATTCTTCTAACATACTAATAAGGATTGAATCCAGTGCTCAAAGTTTACTTATAGTTTTAATTATTTATGCTTTATGAATGAATAATAAAAAATGATTAGGACTGAACACTTTAAGCTAGGTGTGTTATTTATTTATAGTTTTATACAAATAATTGTTAAACTCTATTTATTAATCAAAATTAATTATAATAAAACAATAATAACTTACGCCTCCATGTTTACTTGAAAAATATACGCCTCAACCTTTTGAGGCTTACACCTCACGAGCAAAAGAACGCCTCTTGTACGCTTTCATGTTTTAAAACTTATATGTATATGTATGTTTATGTATATTACCTGAACAACAACAAGAAGTTAGATTTGTTAAAGGTCAAAATTATTCTACGAGGCACTTACACAATGTTGCAGTTTGGGTTCAGGAAATTTTGATGATTCAACTTATAGGTGTGAGATGTTTTTGTTGCTAACAGGTTATGCTTAGAGATTGAATTTATTTGGACACATTATACATGAATATCATTAATGTAACAAATTCGACTTATAGATGTGAAATATTTTGAACCTTTCATAGAAAATTTGAATTCTCTTGGAAAAGGAACGAAGTTCTATGAGAAGAGATTAACTCCTTTCTGAAAAATTAGAACTCTTTTGAACAATTGAACTTTCCGTTGTATTGTGTTTTTTTTAATTCGTGCAAATTTTTGTCGAATTTATCTATGATGTGTGAATCTGCAACCATAGAGTGGAAGGCTACTGAAACACACATCAAACGTGTAGTACTGCGTAAGTGTGGACAAATATAGTACAAGAACACAAATGATAATAAAGTAGTTTGTCTTCATAAATGACCGGGTAATATTGAGTCGTGCTGTTTGGTTTCTGTAATTTGAGCTACGCCTGATCCGAGTTATTTGGAAGTTCACTTTTTTTTTTTAAAGCTCGTTATGTAATTTTAGCTTAATCAAGTTGTCAATTCCAAAGGTAAGTTTTTTACTGGAAAAAGAACAATGATACGACATAAGCTGGAATTAAAATTTACATTTTTGCAACTGAACATGCGAATGGTGATACCAGCATCTTACTACATTTGAAAAGGGCGAATTGGTACTACTGCAACTGCTGAAAAGGTAAAATTATCATATTAGCCCCAAATCGCAAAATTTCAGTGAATAATTCTGTACAAAATATCAAGTCGTCACCTGATAAATTGCTAAGCTCAGCAACGTGAGCTTGTGACCAAGTGAAGGAACGTTGGGTCATGTTGTTGGATTTGGGTACGTATAGGAGTCTATCTCCTCTGAATTGATGCTTATATATAGACACCGATGATAATTTACAGTTGTACTTCACCCTGAATAGCATGCCCTAACACTAAAAAGGCTTACTTTTGATGATGCCTATGTTTATATTGCTGCTGAACTAGCAAAACTAGCCACATTCGTGAACAATGTATTAGTTATCAGAATCATGCATCAGTTTCCTGTTTTAACTGGTTTTTTTAATATGCGAGTGCTGCTTTTTTTCTGTTGGGTTGCGTTTGTATGAGAAATTTGCATTGCGGGTTATTGTGCATGTGTAAAAGAAGAAATTTATGAAGAGTTTGTGGGAAAAGATGGTTAGTTGAAGAACTTTTTTGAAGGTAGAATTTACATCTTACCACTATTAATGTTAAAAATAATTTTGGCGTATTATCCTTATATTTAGTTGATTATTTATATTTCATCGATTTGTCGAACACCCATCACTATCATGAATTTTGAAACATTAAAGTTTTTTTAATTCCATTTAAAACTTTTTCGCATTTGGTCGTTTTGATATTTCTATTATCTTAGATTCTACAATGAAATTTCTAATTAATCTACGTTCTACGATAAAATTTCTTTTGTATTAGATCCAGGGATACTTAGCTATGTTGGAGAGAGTTTTGAACTAGTACCTGTGCCTATGGTTACAAGGTATGCGCCTTAAGGAGGTTATAAAACATAGTTTACAATTGTTCTTCCTTTGACTCAACACACGACTTTATAAATTCTATGATTACATAGTTGATTGATGTGAAAATGTGAGGCATGGATTCAAAGAAGTTTTTTTATATTCATTTTATATTTTATTATTATTTATGACATATGACTGATGAAGAAAAGAGAACACAAACTCAAACTTGTCAGAAAGAAGAGCTAAGCTTGAATGTTTAGGTAATTTAGTTTTGTGAAAATTGGAAATATGCAAGAGCAGTTGAAAAAATGAATGTACAATTTTTGAATTTTGAACGAAAGGCTTGTATACAGTTTGAAAGTTTTACAGAACGATAAATTTGAATCTTTTAAGGTCAAATTTATTTCCCAACCAGATGATATGCTACATTGCAGTTTGGGTTCTGCAAACTTTGATGTGTCAGCGTATAGGTATGAGATTATTTGCTTGCATATAGGTGTGAGATGATTTGTTTGCGTGCTGATTATGCTTAAGGATTTCATATGCCTATGTATTGTTTAACACGAATCAACATCCCACTGGCTTGGCCAATGATCAAACAGTTAAAACTTACAGAGAATCACAAACACGCACGGTGACCAAATTACCCTTGCGAACACAGAGAAAGAGCAAAACAGTATCGGACCCAGGTTTCGATCTTGGGACCTGTGGGTTATGGGCCCACCACGCTTCCACTGCACCACTCTGATTGACAATGAGATGTAAGAATTGCATTCTTTAGAATAATATGTAAACTGCTTCTAAATTCTATCCCAAAGCAGATCATCTTGTACTATACAGTGTAGAAGATATTTCTTCCACAAATTCACTAAATTGTAGTATATATATATATATATTAATTGTATGCCTCCTCATCTCATTACCTGCAGCCAAATCAGTCTGAGTTTGATATGTCAATATATCTCCTACATATGTCGACATAAAGTACTTTCAGACTTAAAAACAAACTCGGGTTTTCAAAGTAAAGTTGTTTTAAAAGTGTTCAGAAAATGCTTATAAATATTTTAAGTTCTTAAAGACTTATGTGTGTCATTATAGTGATTGTTTACACTGATTTAAGATACACAGATAAACAGTATAAGATGGTCAAGTAAATATTTTTAGTATCTCTTTTCTCATTTGTATCTCCAAAATCAACCTAGTATTACCAGTGGCACTACGAATTCTTATTAAGATATGTTAGGAATATAACTATTTTTAAGCATTGTTACCCTCAAAATCACTATAAGCTTTTTAGTGTGTTTTTTTGATGCCTTTTTTTTGTTATTGTATCCCGTGTCACCAAGTGTACATTTATTGTTGTATTTCTAATGTCGATCCTATTAATATGCCTGCATAAGCAATGCCTGCCTGGTTATACTGGAGAAAGGATTTTATTGTGATATATTGTTTACCTACGTTAACAAGTGAATGAGATTATCCGCTGAATTATTTTTATGATATATTAAATCCCGTTTAGTTGATTCCTTATGTTTCACTTTTTACAAGTCCACCCTTTTGCAGAACATGCATCGTTTCAGATTTGCATGCTTCATTTTGTAGTAAATGTATCACTTTTGTCAATTTACGGCACAGTTTACTTCGCTTTGTTGGTTTATTATTTTTGCATGCACAGTGTTATTCTTTAATCACATAGACATCGACTGTAAATGCTTAGAAGCTACACATGGAGCGTTATGTGGAATTACACTAGTAAGCCAAATTTTCTTACCCACAAAAATGGGCCTATGTTAGGACTCATGTACAACCACTAGATCCATGAGACAAATGAAATAATGAATCAGAATTGTGAATGCCGATTTAGTACTTTGATGCAGTTGATTTATTATAATACCTATGTGTTATATTATACAAGTTTTATTTCTTTGGCCTTTGTTAACGGGTTCCTTGCTTATTCTCTCATTGATGTATTTTCCACAAACTCGTCTGTTTTGTTATCTACCTCTGTTTATTCATAAGAATGGATAATGATAGCCAGTTAAAAGTTCAATTTGGCGTTGTTATTGTAATCTGTCACTGGGTTGCAGCTTAAAATACAACGTTTCTGAATAACACAAAGCTAAGAAAACTGGAAAAGTATCATCAAAATAACAAATGATTAAGTCTTCACACGTTGATAAAGCTATATGAATCTTATGTCAATAGGCTTTATTTTAAGTATTCATGAAGATGGATGAACTTCTTGCCACCCATGATTCATTGATTTATAAATTGATTTGTTAGGTTGTTGTTAGTTGATTTATTTATGTAATAGCTTTATTTTAAATAGCTTTGGATTGAAAATTCGTAATTGCTCATTTTAACCAACTTTTTCAAACCTCAAATAACTTTTTTTTAAAGATTAAAAGGGTAACATAATTTAATTTTAATATGTTATTAGATGGTAGATAATATGACAAAAAAAGAAGACGATAGGAAACGGATGAGAAATAGAAACCGGTGCTTATAATAGAAGGGTAAAACAACATCAAGTTGCAATATCTACTATTAGAATTTTGACGACATTATATGAAGAATTGAAGAGGTCAGAAGTAGCTTGATAACGGTGAAAAACGCTTCACAAATCGAAGCTACGAGAAGGAAGATATGACGAAGAAGATGGAGTATTGCTAGAGCAACATGTGACCGACGTCTGTCAAGATGTCTCAAAGTGACAGACGTCTGAGCTCATGATTTTGTAACCCGAGATTGTGATAGACGTCTGTCATCTTGTAACAAATGTCTGAGAGCAGGGAAACTTATTTTTCAAATCTTCTTACGGACACATGTCATCTTAGGACATACGTCTGAGCCGACGTGTGCTGCATATCTTGTCTGTGCCTATTGGAATGATTTGCGAAGGCTTCAAAGGGCATTTTGGGAATTTGCTAGGTTTTCTACTCTCCTATATAAGCTATTTTTAGGATTTAAAGAAAATAGACTAAGGGTATTATGCACCATTAGTTAGGGTTTAACAAAACCTAATGTTCTTCAATTTTTTCCTCTACAAATCTATCCTGTAACAACCCGTAAATTTAACTAGTTTTAATAACGTTATTAATTGAAATATTGTGGAATAGTTTAAACAATAAAATTTTGAAATATAAATTTGACATTTGGAATGCGTTTAGTTAAACATAGCAACTGGTAAATTTTCGTCCGAAAATATAAAGTTTATTTTCGTGCGTAAATTAATTTCTATCTAATCAGTTAAAAATCGATGAAAATGAAACGTTTTCAGAACCTGAATATTTTTACATAGAAAAATTCTAAATCATCTTCTAAGCAAGACGTTATTTTTCTTTTTTCCAAATTCGGACATCTTTAGCTCCGTCGATCTTATTTTTATACGTTTTTACTGCATTTTCCGCTAGTAGAAAATTCGAATTTTTATAATTCAATCATACCGCTGATATCTGTATATCGTTTTGACCATCCCGTCGTGCTAATCTCTACGGTATATTTATTTCTATATTTTGAGGCCCGGTACGCGACGTAGACGATAAAAATGTGTGTCGAACCAATATCGAAATTTGACCTTTTGAATTCTTTGTCCATTCAACTTGACCTGGTACAACTTAACAGTCATTTTCTATATTGCTACTGAATTGGCATGCGTGACTTTCAATATTCAACCGGTTCCCAATACAGCTGGTTCGTTCTAGCTGTCACTCTATTTTCTTTGGTTTCGTTTTGAATAGAATAAAATATATAGGATGTTGCTGTTTATTTCTTTCCCTTATAAAACTTATCTCCACCTGCTCCTTCTCTTTTCTCTTCATTTTTCTTCTTTCTACAACTTAATAGCTTGTTGCTCGCTTCCCCGCAAATGACCAAGCTCGACCCTTTCCCACTCAAACCCGCCATCATCCCTCACCATGGCCCACTGACTTGAAATTCCAGCAGCAGCATCACCCACGCACGCAATGCGATAGCTCGCCAAAGCCATGGCCACCTCTTCCACCTGAAACCGAGTCGCACCCAGCACTCGCCGGCCACTACCTCGTCTCGTTTCCCCATACACCACGCCACGAATTCTTCCTCCATGACCTCCTAGCCGAGACCTCTTCCCTTCACTCTTCCTCCTCCCATCAAGACAGCTAGCACAATCCCTCTGATTCTGTGCACCCAAAGCCTCGTCACTTCCTTTTCCACCATTACACCCTGTCCGCCTCCATCAAAGTCTTGCATACAACAACTCAGTCATCTTCCCATGCGGCAGCAACGTCTCACCACCTAGCTCTCCACTAGACGTCGTACGACAGCAGCGCCATCATCCTCTTGTAGCCGCATCTTTTCTCCTCCTCTTAAAAAAATATATTGGAAGAACATGTTTTCGTGTGTATGTACACGTTGTTGTTTGAGCCTGCACATCTTCATCTTGCCGACCCTACCTGCTCAGACCCGCCACCGACTCAGCTAGCCTCATCACCAAAGTCTTCCACTTCCCGACCAAACTACTTGCACGTCACCTCTCTCGGCCTTTTTAGCCTTGCTGTTCTTGTATTGGGTAGGTGTATGTTATATATATATTACTGATTAGTATAGTATTCCTATTTGTTTTTTTCGTGATATGTTTTGATAAGTTTTGATAACTAATAAAGTAAAATTTTATTGATTTAAAAAAATTGTAAGTTGTTTATAATATATATAATTATATAGGTCGTATATGTAAGGGTTTATACGATTTTTATAAATTAAGTTGTCTATATATAAAGCTGTTTATAATTTATATACAATGAATATGAATGTGGCAATATATACATTAGTTATGGTACTGTCACCATGGCTAGCTGCGTGCGTAATTCTCTGTAGAGATTTGTATAGAGTTATAGGTTATGTTATTTACAAAAGTATATGGGTTTATTTGGTTTAATTTTCTACTTAGTGTACATTTTTGAAAAGGTTACAGTTTGTATACATGTTTTTATAAAAGTCTATTGTATTGTTACTTATATTTGGTCCGTTTGTTTATATAATTTTTTTTATGTTTATAAGTTTACATGTTTGGTTATGGTTATTATAAATTAAATTTTTATAAATTGCGTCTATCACTTTTGATACCGTATAGTTACTAGTGTACTTTTGCTTCTGGACAGTGTGCATATATCATTACTGTATAGCTATATCAAACAGTTATATATTGGTTAATATATATAGGTATATTTATGGTGTGTTCCTAAGTATGTATATTAGTTTGGTATTATATGTTAGTGATATATATACACATATACGTTTATACAAGATTTACCTATTGAAGTTTATATATATATATATATATATATATATATATATATATATTTACAAAGTTTATAAAAATGAATTTTGTTAGTGATTTGATTATTGTCCTATATTTATATGTTTCAGTTTTAGTGTATATGTGTTTTAGTGCAACCAATGATTTTTGAAAATTTTATATATTTAATATAAAAATGTGTTTGAATTTAAAATATGACTTTATATATATATATATATATAGTTATATGTGTTCACTTATAACAATTTTCTTCATCGATCTTGTTCTGGTGTGTACTATCGATTTCTGTTATCAGTTTTGATCGTTGTATTCGTGCCGATTTGCTTTGCTTGGATTCGTAACTCAATTTCTATGTTCGTATCAGTGTGCGTATCCGTGTCATCTTCTCGTGCGTCTCTAACATCGAAAGTTGAGAAATCACTCACGATTAATGTTCTTTTATTTATTAAATTTGATTTCAATTGAAATGACAATTGAAATATGCTGCTGTTAGTTATTTACACTGTTATATATATGTTATTACCTGTATCAGTTCACCTGTGACATCTGACACCATTATCTGTTACTTATACGATGATAATTCAGTTTGGTTGATAATTGATTGATTGAGTTTACATTAGACGTTAAATTATTAATATTGAAGTGATAAATAATATGCAATGAAATTTGTTGTAGGATCGTTAATAATTTAAAATTCGAAATATGTCTTGAATTGGATTTGTTAAATTCGTATAATATGACCCCTTTAACGTTAAATTATTTGACACGTAGGATTTGGTTAATTACACCTTGAACCATTGAATGTATGTTGTTTAAATTGATGATGTATGAAATTGTAAATAGATGACAAGTGAAGAACCGTAATGTAATAATCTTTAATCTGCATGAAATAATAATGTAGATTCTAGAAATAATTATATTAATTTGCAAAAACAACAATGTAAATTAATACGATTATTTTGGGATTATTTGAATTGATTATTGGATTGTTATTGATGTTTGTTATTGCTTATTTATTTACTTTGACACCATCCCAGTTATCACACTACAAGTTCTCTTTGCTATGCTTTGAATTTTGAATTGAAATGGAATCGGGTTGAAATGATAAATACCCAAATGAATTTGACTTAGGATAGAGAATTAAATAAACCCGATTGGTCAATAATTTGATTTAAAATAAAATATAGATTTTATTTGAATAAATAATAAGGTTTTGAAATGAAGTTGGAATTTGAAATTTTAATAAAGGAAAATGTTAATATTTAAAAATCTGAAACAAAATATTAACGTAGTAGTTGATGAAAGAACGTTGTTTTAAATTTAAGTTATAATTGAGTTTTGAAATATGTTAATAATTAAGTTCGAAATTATTTAATAATTAAATAAGATAGAATTATTTAATAATTAAATGAAATGGAATTCTTGATAAGTGAAATTGAACTTCTTTAATAAGGAAAACTGAACTTCTTTAATAAGGGAAATTGAACTTCTTAGATATGTGAAATTTAGTTCTTTATTAATTGAGTTTTGAAATTTGTAACTAAGTAAATAAATAAGCGAAATTGGATTTCTTTAACAAGAAATACAATGGGATTTATTGGAATAAATATAAGACTTGTAATTTAAATAACTTGATTGACGAATCTAATTGGATTCAATTTGTAAGCTTTGATGTAATGTGGTTGAATTTGAGTAATTGATTTAATAAATTGAAAATTTAATAGAAATTGTTTTGAATGATAAATTAACTTAACGAATATTGAATGAAATCGATGGATGAGTTTAAATTGATTTGAACATTAATTAAATTTGTTTAAATGATTATGAAATGAAACTTATATACAAATTTAAATGAATATTTGAATTATTTTAAATCAAATTTTGAAATTGAATTATAGATTTTTGATATGGAAATTTGGAGGTTATGAAACGTAAACTTTGGAAATTGTTTAGAAAGACAAATGAAATGATGGTTTGAAAATTCTAATTGAAATCGAATTTGATTTAGTTTTGAAATTTATTAAACGACCAATCGATGTAATAATTACAAAAGTTATTAAAGAGACCGGAATCGGTTATGGACATGCTCTCTGTCTAAACCGAAAACCACTTTAATAGCTATACGCGGAGCGTGATCCAGAATAAAGTGGTTGGAATGATGTACGTGATGACTGAAGAAAGAGAATGATTATGGATAGCCTTGACACTTGTGTCAAATTGGAAGTGACTAAAACAGGAGCCGTGCCGGGCCAAATGAGGTTAGCCACCTCGAGCAGACACACTTCTTCGTAAACTCCTCATTACCTGTTATTGATTGGTGTACCCTCAAAATTTTGGGAGTGTTGTTTTGTGGTGTTGCGATCGTTTGGGCGATGCGTTTTCACCAGTTCGGATCAGGAAAACGGTAGTTTCACTGCCTTGGGTATTGCCTCATGTGCCTTGTCATACTTGTATCCCTATATACGCGACCACTACGAATTTATTTTGTGTTGTACCTATGGAGTACTCCCTGATATCCCACTAGTTTACGGTGGAGTTTATAGTGCTGTATAATCCGTGACACTTATATAAAATGTGTTAAGGGGGATAATGGTAACGCCTTAACACTATTTTGATACTTTATTTTACTGATAGGCATTATCTATCTAGCGTATATTACTACATAGTAGATAGTTTAACGGATCCTTAGGAGATGGATATTCCGACATCCTTTAAGTTATATTGTATTTCAATTGTTATTTCACATGAGTTGGATTTATTGATATAAGAATGTTAATCCTGACTTGAGTGTTTTGTGTTTTGCTTTACGTTCGGGTCAGATTAAGTGTACCAGTATTCGAGACTCGCCTTTGGAGTTGGAGCTGCGCTTGGAGGTCTGACTATCTATCCAGCTTTTAGAGATTCAGTTGATTCTGTGATATATTATGATTCTTGTATTTGACTATTGTATTTGAGACTTCTGTTGTATCTTATTTAACTCTGTTATATATATAGTAGCTTCATGAACTACTATCTTTTGTTTCCGCTGCATTTATTACTCTGTATCTGTGATCTATGATTATTTATTTACTATATATGTTTAGTTTTTCCAACTATAAATTAACAATTCGGTATTTTGAATTATTCAAGTCCGACATGTGCGGATGCGAATAGTCCAAAATAGCGAGTTGTTACATATCCTATTTGAATATTAATCATTATAATCAATATTTTGTACTATTCTCATTGGTAGTAATAAAGCCTCTTTCCACAAAGTGGATGTACGCTAACAAGACGTTAGTGTAACAACTATAAATCGGTGTGTGATTTATTTTATCGTTATTGCTTTGTTTCTTTATTGCTTGTTTGGTGATTGTGATTGTTTTTGGATTGGATTGAAATTTGAATTGAGATATTGATTGGTTGTTTTTTTTACTTCTTACCACAACGATATGTTTTGGGGTTTTGATTTGAGTGATCTTGAGTTAGAATTTCTACAACATTTGGTATCGGAGCTTTGGAGTTAGTAGGGGTTGTAGAAATGCCAGAATCGGATAATACATCGGGTAGTCCATAAATGGTTTGTCTAAGTGGTGTAGCGATGTATGTACATGGATCGTACGCAGATTCAGGATCACAATTGGTTATAAACAAGTAGAATGACAATAATGATTTTGAAAAATGACAATGGAAGATGAAAGCAGTTCTTAAGCGGAATCGAGTGCATCAGGTAGTGTTTGATACATATTTGCTGCCGGCGGACATATCGGATGTTGAGAGAGAGGAAATGGAAGACTGAGCATTCACTGTACTTCAACTTGCTATGGGGGAAAATTTTATCTCCGAAATTAGCTGTGAGACTACTGCTAAGGGAATATGGGACAAATTAGAGGAGTTGTATATAAAGAAGTCACTAACTAATTGTTTGATCTTTTTACGAACGTTCTTCACCTATAAGATGGAGGGTCCTTTGCTAAAGGCGTGCTTGAATCTCTTTGATGATTTGCTAATGAAGAAGGCGGTAGATTTGAATATTGAGGAAGAACAAAAGGCAATGATATTGTTGTGTTCGTCGCCGGACCGTTATATGGTTTTCTCGAATAGTTTGATCTATGGCTGGGATACTTTGACTCTTGATGATGTCAAAACGGGTCTTCTTAGAAAGGAGTTGGGCAATCAAATGAAGGAGTTAGGTGATAGAAGTAGTAGTGCTAGTAGTGGTCACAGTTTGTTTGTGTAAAAGGAGAGATATGGGAAGAAAATGAATTGAGGGCGTTCTAAATCAAGAAAGCCCAAATGAAGAGGAAAGTCGAAGGAAAGAAATGACAAGTGCTTTATTTGTAAAGAACATGATCATTGGAACAATGAGCGTCCGGACATGGAGAAGACAAATAAGGAAGTAGCATCTTCATCCATGGTGGTGGAGAGTGGAGTTGATGAGGGAGACATAGATGTTTTGACGGCCATAGCATCGGATGTTTTGGGTAGCGAATGAGTGCTCGATTCGGGGCATCTTATCATATGACGCCGAATAGGAATTGCGACAAAGAATGAAATTCAATTGTTATGGGTAATGGTATTATTTGAAAGTCGAAGGGCATTGGTTTCATGCAAATTCGGATGTTTAACGGAGAGGTTCATACTCTCACTAATGTACGCTATGTTCTGAGACTTCGAAAGTCTCTTTGTCTTTTTTGGGCAGCTGGATTCTTTAAAATGTAGGATCACTATTGAGGGTGATAGCTTGCAGATTTCGAAGGATGCGCTTGTGGTGACAAAGGTGCTAGGACTCGTGGAGTTTATTTGCTTCAAGGAGTGACCAAACAGAATTTTAGAATTCATTAATCATTTTTTATTAAAGATAATTCAAAGTAATTAATAATTTTAACTAATGATTTTGAAATTTATTAACCAATTTAATTAATGATGTTTAAAATTGGTTTATCTTTTTATTTAAATGAGATTGGATTTAATTAATCTTTTTAACTAATGATTATTTGAATTTAATTAATTATTTTAATTAATGATATTTGAAATTAATGATAATTTCGATTAATGATATTTAAAAGTAATTAATCATTTTAATTAATGATATTTGATTTTAATAAATCATCCTTATTTCCGATATTTGAATGTAATTAATCATTTTAATTAATGATTTTTGAAATTTATTTATCTATTTGATGAATGAGATTTGAATTTAATTAAGTCATAATAATTAAATATTTGAACTTTAATTAATCATTTTAATAAATGATTGCTTTAAATTTAATAAATTGTTTTAACTAATGATTTTTGAAGTTTAGTTAATCATTTAATTATTAATGGTTTATACTTAATCAATCATTTTAACAAATGATGTTTTAATTTATAATTTTAGCTAATGATGTTTGAACTTAATTAATCCGATTAATTAACAATTATTGGAAATTAATTAATTTTTTTAATTAATGGCATTCAAAAATTATTAAATACTTTTAATTGATGATGGTTGAAATTAATCTTTCATTCTAATTAATGATCCTTTGGATTTAATAAACCTTTTTAATTAATGATATTTAAAGTTAATAAATTGATTTAATAAAAAGCGATTAAAGTAAATTAACTAATATAACAGAATTTTTTAAGTTAATTAACTTATTTAGTGTTTTTAAAGTCAATAAACTTATTTAATAAATATTTTAAAGCTAATTTATCGATGATATAAAAGTGTTTGGTAATAATTAACTATTTTATTAGAGATAATGGATTTTTTTATTTAAAAGAGATTACAAATGTGACTGATTATCTTTAGGGATAATTAATATTGTTTTAAATTTAAAGGTATTTATATTGTTTTATTATATTTTGGGATAATAAATATTGTTTTAAAAATAGTGGTTTATATATGAAAAAAATTCCTTTAAAAGGAATTATTTATAATAAAGCTAAGTGTAAATTGTTTGGGGTTTATAGTGAATAATGTTTTAATGACATTTGTTTTTGACCCTTGTGTAATAAACTTAGTATTATAAACTTGTCTTTTGAAAGAACCCTTTAATAGGTATTTCTAAAAGTGTTTTACCAATATTGTAATATGGAAATCAAGTATAAGTTTAGTTTTTTGAAAAGTTCGATTCGGTTATGTAAAAGTAATTCTGTAAACCATATCGCTTATATGGAAAGGATCCAATCATAGTTTTAATGCTAAACGTTGAGGCTTGGACTTGTTTCTAGCTTGAAGGTTAAAAATGTCATCAAGGCAATGCCTAAAGGTAACACTACCTCAAGTTGACTGGCTTCATTTTCAATCGAGGGATAGCACTTGTTTGGAATCAACGAGTAGTGTTGGATATATGA
Source organism: Allium cepa (assembly GCA_030765085.1). Classification (NCBI taxonomy): domain Eukaryota; kingdom Viridiplantae; phylum Streptophyta; class Magnoliopsida; order Asparagales; family Amaryllidaceae; genus Allium; species Allium cepa. Next base: position 568,099,498 of record CM060937.1, on the reverse strand, counting down.
TATTTAGTTTCCATATACGATCATTCTAATTATCCCCAATAGTTGATTTATTAATTATCGGATTCGGCTTTCTTCATGGTGTATCGTCACCTTAAAAACGATTTGCTGCCCTAAGCTTTGTTATCCTTTGTTGGAAATGACTAAATCAAAGCGCGTGTTTTTGGAGGCCAAAAATGTGGGGTTGCTTCCATTAGGGTACTTTCACATCCTATCTAGATTTTAGTGCATCGTCACCTTAAAATGGTTAAGATTTGGATGTGAAATATTTGGATTCTCGGGAAGGTTTGGCGGGGTCCGGCTTGGAGTTCGCAGGGATTTCAAATATTTTTCTAGAGGTATACTTCTTTTAAGAAGGATGTACCCTACTAGTCATTTGTAGGGAATCTTCCTTTCCTTATTTGATTCGAACTTTTGAACCTGTTTTTCTTTAATTGCAACGGGAAGAGTCAACCCTCTTCGCAGTGTTTAATTATTGGTCTTTATCTATTCTATCAAGTTTGGACTATTACCTTATTTTTTCCATTCAATCAACATTAGATTTTGCTTGGATTATTTTCATTCTTTCAAGTTTGGTTTTTAATACTATTTATGCCCATTCTTATTTGGTTTTTTTCCTTGATGTTTTTCTATACTCTTGCCTTTATGGATGTTATTCTTATGAGGTATAAAACCATTTCGCGTTAGCAGCGTGGACCCATGGAAATTTAATATGTTTCCCATTATTTGAGTTATCTCACGCCGGTATTTTCAGGGTGATTCGAGTGTTATTTTACTATAATGTTTCGGTCAGACCGATTATTTTTTCTAGGTTGTCTTTCGTGTTATGGAGATCTTAGAGAAGAGCTGTAGGATCACCTACCGTATTGTTTTATTTTCCATTGTTTTATATTATATCCATGTCAACAATTATAAGGTCAGGATTTTATAACTATTCAACTGATAAGGTTTGTTTTTAACTCTAATGTACTCTGTTTTTAGAGTGGCGGTTGTATTGTCCTCATTATATTATGGTTGTCGGTTTCACTGTGAGATTCTATTTTTTTTTGTTCTATGTTCTTTTCTTTTTATTTACCTTAATAATCTGCCCTTTTGTCGATTGGATTCTTGACAATTGAACACATTGGTGGTATTCGATGTCAACTTTTGATGGTCAAAATGGCTGGTCGTTACATCATATATGTACATAACATCACACAAAAGCAACCATGTGCATGTACAATAAAAAATATACCGTACACTAATCATTCAGTCATGAACCATGTCATATATGAATTCAAGTTAAGTATACTTTATATTTATAATCAATCGTGAACCATGTCAAGCAATCATTTCTCATCCATTCAATTATTACCCAATCTCTTGTTTTAGTCTTTCATCGTTAAGTTATCATTAACTTATTTTGTGATTACCTCCCTAGGCATATCTATCACTAAATCAACTTTTCTGGAACAATGTCATCTGATGAAATGGCCGCTCATTCCACCAATGGGAGCCACCCTGACTATCCTAAGAGGTTGAATGTAGGCATCTTTAATATATTCTGACAAGCGTCCTTACTAAGCGTGAATAACCCCTCTTAGTCCCTGAACCGCTATCGTTTACATTCTGATTTATTCATTTTAGTTGTAACACCACGCTGATGTTTTGGCTTCCTACCATAACTCCTCTTTAGAGTTTATAAATCTATTAAGATTAAACATTATCGTGACACCCTGCCATATACCGTAGGACTTTAGACTAATAATCAAAGCACCCTATATATTTATTCAATTTGGTTACGATTCATTTCCAATGTAAATATTTCAATTCAATCATATAAACTACACTATGATTAATATATTCATCACGTTAAACTATATTCGTTTTAATTTTATTGTCAAAATGATAGCCTAGGATCTTTCACTATATCCAGTTCATGTAAATCATCAATTAGAATCATCAAATTAGTTTTTAATTCATATTTCAATTACTAAATAAATCTATAAAGAAAATTTAACTCATATATAACAACTTAACCATTTTATAGATAACCTCACTCACTTAATTTGTTGCTTTGATAGTTTTTTTACAGAACTTCCAAATTTCTTCTTTTATTTTAACTTGATTTAGCACCCATCTCCTTCTATTTGATTTGCTAAGGTTTAGATTTGATTCCCTTCTCTTTTCTATTTGTTTTGCAATTTTATTTAGAGGTTTTGTTTTAGAATTGAAGAAAAAGAAAACGAACAAGTTATGGATTGTAGTTGAGTGTGGGTTATAGAATGAGGAGGAATGAAGAATGGGGTGAATGAAGGTCACAAACTTCTTTTATACATGCACAAATCCAAAAATTCTGCCTCGGCCCACTTGGACCAACCTATTTCGCCTCAAAACGCATGATACGATAAAAAATCCTTATCTTCTTTATTTGGTGTCCATTTTTGATATTTTTATATCAGTTTGGGTTAGAAAAATCCACTTGATGCAATGGACAATCCAAATTTATCAAATTCCTACATTTGTAAAAATTCAGTTTTTTCAGTTTTATGTAAAGTTACCAAAATATCTTTTTAATTAATTATTTGCGTTTATTAAAAATATGGGATGTTACAGTTATTATCGGAAAAGCCAACCTCTTCCATTCACACGGTGGCATTAGCTCCTTGAAAGAAGCCAGACAAAGATGAGGTGGTCAATTTTTGTAATTCCTTCCACATTGGACGGTGCCTCTTCCCAGAACATAGAGCTACCCTAAACTATTCTTGTCTACTTCTCTTGCACGGGCTAACCTTTTATTGAAGCGACTGACATAGGAGCAGAGTGACTCATTCAACCTCGTCTTATGTTGTATAACTCGTTTGCCATCATAATTATGGTTCATGAGGCGAAGAAGCGAGTCTTGAAATCCGTACATAACTGGGGCCAAGAGTGAATACTGCCCGCTTAAAGATGTAAAAACCAACGTGAGGCTGGCCTGGTCAAAGTGGATGGAAATAGAAGGCACTTTAGATTACCGATGAGCCGACCGACTCGAGTGATGGAGTTGAAAGCCGTGATTGGTCAGGCGGGTTAGTACTTCCATCGTGTTTTTCGACGGAAGGTAGGACTTGCCTCCAGTGAATGTATGAGTTGAAAATATCTTTAGTGAAGGATTCTCCATTCTCATCATCAAACAAACCCTCGTCGTTAGTGTTCCATGTCTTGATCCTCTTCTGTCTTAGAGATGCCATTTCTTCTCGAAGGCCCCTTCTGCATGATGCAAGCGACATTGACCTCTTACTGTGGAAGAACTCCTATGTCTCGTGGGTGAAGGAGATTGATGGCGCTTATATGACGATGGGGAACAGTAATGACGAACATGGGTAAGTGAAATGTTCATATTGATAAAGGGCGACCTAGAATGCTGATCCCGCCTTTCACGGGATCTAGGCCTACTGACCTCCCTTTAGGGCCGAGAGTGGACTGAGAGCTCTCTACGCTCATGGTTTTTGCCTTTCCGTCACCGCTTAGGCGGTCGAAGCATAGTCACGTCCTAAATATTTGTTGCCTAAGGCGGTTAAATGTAGAGTGTCTTTCTGTGGAGAGGGAGCGACAGGTTGGCTGCTCCTTAGTGTAATTTTGGTTCAAGTATAGGAACATCATAAGCAAAGTATTACTCGTGCACGATATGTTGATCTCTGTTATGGCGAGAATGACCCCAATAGGGGTTTCCAACACAACCCTCTTATGGGAATCATGCATTATGTTAAATACGCTGGGGATAATGGGCTGGATGGGAGTTCCGTCCATCGTTGTTGGGACCACCCGATTGTATTTGACAGCGTCTTGATCGTCCACTCTGGCCCTGAGTTCATTCAAATCGCGGGCAATCTACCCAATGCTAGTCAAGCCATTGGTCAAGCCAAACCACACGTCATTGCTCAAGTCCAAAATGGGACTTATAGCATGGACTTTAACTTCGTTTGTGTAATAATCCTTTGAGTTATTGGCCTCATTGTCACCATTATTATGCTGTTTGTTTTTTGAGTATAGTAGTTTGAAGAGAAGAAAAGTGATGAATGTTGAGAGCATTGAGGGGAAGCGCTCCTTCCAACGTCAAAATATTGACTAAAAATTTAATCAACCAAGGAAAATGAGATTGTGAGTTCATATTAGTAAATGTTACTTACTAATACCGTATTTAAAATGGAAAAAAAAGAGAAAATGAACAATAGGTAAAGAAAGTCACAAGGTTTAGAGTGGCTTGATCAAAAATGATCTATGTCCACTATGGTGGTAATTTCTACTGCTTTAGTGTTTTGATTACAATTGTTTGTTTACAAGAGATAATAATATATGCAATAAAATGAAAGTTTCATCTTTGTACAAGTGCATCCAATTTTGTATTTATAATAGCCAAAATCTGGTTTGGACAGTTCAAATATGTATATCTATTTCTATGAATCCTTACTGTCGTCAATGGCACTGAATGGTTCAAATGCAGGAAAACTAGGATGTCAGCTAGGTCGAATGTACTAGATGATGGCCAGTTGGCAAATCATAGCAAATCATGTCGTTGTCAAATAGGACGACATGAGAATAAGGATTTGTTGAACAGTGATGCCGCCACCATGTGGATACTGAAGGATGAGAAGTGGTTACTGCATAGTGTCGCTTTGTTAGCATATGCCAAGGATTTCGATGGAACAGTGTTGAGTCGTTTCTTTTTAAAGGGGTGGCTATGCACGTTTGACAGAAGCCTGCCGAGCTAAGACAAAACAAAAAGTATGGGGCATGCATGCCTTCGAATAGGTTGCGGGGAGGAGTAGACTTAGGGGCTCAAAAAGGAGAGTGGGAGAGTGTTCTTCATTATGAAGACATGTACTCTTAGATGAGCAGCTGCCCTACTAAGGGCACTGGCTGGTTTGGCCGTTGTTCAAAGATGTTAGTCGCTGAATTTCATGGTCTTTTACAGGCTGCATAGGTATTTGCAAGGACGATGGGGTGGGAAGGTGATGCCGAGGCAATATGGTGTGAGGCAAGCGCATAGAGAGTCCGGTAGCCGATTAGTCTATCTCTTTGCGAGAATATCAAGAAACACCATGGATCGATACCGATCAATGGATTTGCATATTTCTTCTTTATTTCTTTCATCAATTCATTGCGACTTTATGGTTTAGCTTTCTTTCATGCCTCAAAGCCAAATTTCTACAGCTTTTCATTGAGAACTTTAAAACTTGATGGATTGACACTGATCGATGTACTTATTTAAAATTCTTTTGTTTTCCTTTGCAATGGTAAAGGTGTTATAACTTGTCATTATTGTAATAAGAAAGGTCACATACGCAGCAAATATTATACTTATAAAGGAGATCAGAAAAAGGCTGTGTATGGTGATACTAGTAGTGATACACATGCAGATTTTGCTGAAGGTACCGATAGTGATGTTTCTTGTGATGTCCTATGTAGTGAAAATAAGCCTTGAAAGATGGATTCGGGAGCCAGTTTTCACATTTGTAGAGATGTAAATTGTTTTTCTTCTTATGAGAAGAGTGTCGATATGATTAGGACAACCAATGGAGAATAGCTACGGAATTGTGATATTTGATCTATTCGATTTCGTATGCATGATGGTATGGTTAGAGAAGTCTCTAGAGTGAGACATATACCCACTTATTCGTATAATCTTATTTCTCTCGGTCAGTTGGATTGTCGTGGTTGCACTTATGAGACCCAAGGTGGAGTTTTGAGAGTGAAGAAAGGTGGCCGTGTAAGGATGAGAGGAGTATTGGACAAAGGAAACCTTTATAGCTTGGTTGGTTCTGTAGTTGACAATGGAAAGCGAGTGACGGTTGAAGGACCTAATTCACAGCAAGATGGAGAGGTTAATATGATCACTGCTTATGATTCTAGCATTGAGGATCATATTTTAACAGGGATTTTCATGTTTATGATGCTCGAGTGATCGATGGTGATCAGGTAATGGGCTCATATCGAGTGATAGAAGGATGTCGAATTGCAAAATCCACAAAGACAAGACAGAGATCTTTGTGGTAGTACAAACGTTTTCGAGACCGGATTTGTGTGGTGCACCTCATGTGGGAGACGCATCACTTGCAGACGGTGGTTGAAGTTTATAATTTAGTGTGGTTGAGATATGGGGATTTATGATAGATCTAGGTATGACATTCTTGATATGTTGGAGATATGTGATTTTGTATCAACATGGAATGTTAAATTTTGATGATACAAAATCACAAATAGAGGGAAATAAATATGCAAAATAAAGAAAGATAAAATTTTCTTTCCTCAATCAATAGACATATTTGAGTATGTTTATTTCTTTCTCTAATTGGCTAATCAAATTATTTTTTGTCATCTAATGTTGACTTGGGCATTAAGTAACTGATTATATAAATAGAGACTAGAAGATAGTGTAAAAGTGTGGTGGAAAATCTATTTGCTAATTTTCTCTTCTTTATCTTTGTTCTTTTTCTCCAACAATTTTAGCCATATAGATGTTTGTCCCCTTTCTCGGTTTAAATATTGATCTACTGGTATTTTGTTTACTTTAGCTTTTTTCTATTAACTGTAAACAAAATTTTGGTGAATAAATAAAGTGGGTGGTTGAATGGAATATTTTGTGTTATTGCGTTTTGATTTCAATTCAATCTTGTTTTCAATCCAAGTTATTTCTTTGTGATTTGGGTGACAAAGATCCGTTGATAAAAGCTTTCGCAAAGCGCTACTATTTGCATAACATATAGTTGATATAGGTTATTGTTTGATATGTAATATGTATTTTGCTGGACTTTTTTTGTCCAGAATTCTATTATAAATTTTATTTTGTTGTAAGATAATATACTTAAAGTAGGAACTTACGATGCACCATTTAATCCATCAAGTTTTTCCTGTACTTTCTTTGTGATTTGGCGTGGTAATGAGAATTTACCATTATCATAACATCCCTAATTGGAATTGTGGAATCAAATAAGCATGTTATATATAAATATGTTCTCAACTATAATTTTAAATGAGTTTGTATCACCATGTAAATCGAGAAATGAGAGAGAACCAATCCGAAATGGGACTTAATTTATAATATTTTAAGATTTCTCATAACTATGTGATAGACAGTTGTTTCTACTAATAGTTCTAGCCTGTACTTATTTTAGATGAGGAAGAGTTTAGTAATAAAAACAATCCTTTTCTTTGAGTGGACTTGAATGTTGCTAACAAGTTTGCGAGAAGCATGGGCCTAGCTTATATGATTCGTTAAGAGAAATAGGTAAATGCCACTCTGGTTGATCTTCCTAACTTGAATGACTGCTTCTGGAATCTGTAGCATTTCTATGGATCATTTTCGCTTCCTCTGATATTTAATATAGGTTGCAGCATGTCTGCGAATCATTTTTGGTTCCTCTGATATTTAGTATAACCTTTATTAGAAATGTTTGAGGGTGGCATAGGCGATGCTTGTCGTTTTCTTCTCTTTTTACCATTTATCATTGATGTACATGATTGTGACTTTTCACACTGATCTGAGGCCTGACAGTATTCTTCTGATGTCTTCCGATTATGTAAATGTTCCATGTAACATTTCTTGCAACTTCAAAATTCTTGGGTTTTTGCCATGTCATATTGATACAGAGGAAACTAGGATATTATATGCACTTCAGATGTTTGCCTAATGAGGTGCTATGAAGTTGACTGATTTCAGCAGCATTGCATTTAAGAATCATGATCATGGGTCCATTATATCAATAAGGCAGTACAGAGGACAAGAGATAATGTCCTGTTTGCTTGGATTTTTAAAATAAACAATGAATTCTGCCTGAGATGTGGGATGTCAATTTGAATAAAAGGTACACATTTTCTACATTTAAATTGGGAGAAAACTAATATATGCATATATTGACCTTCTTGACAGCGTAGGGAATTCTTCCAAATCATAATTGGCAGGTCATTCCAAACATAGGTCGACGATGCCCAATTTTCTATTCCTTAATTTTATTCCGACGACACTGTTTGGTTTGATTGGTATGCATTGATGTTGACCCAGTAGTTGTTGGTTATTTTTTGTTCACACCCTATGATAGAAACTTGTTAGAATGCTTAAAGACCAATCTTCCTGTTGTATACCATACATTTTAATATATTCTTGTTGTTCTCTCCTAGCTGTGTGAACGTGCCTTAATATTACCTTCAGTTTTCATTTCATATCCTTAATGCGTCATGCCCTCTGCATGATGATTGAATTTGAGAATATATCCGATTGTTGTTATTGAACTAGTGACTTTATGTATCGACTATAGAGTTAAATGTGGATGATATTGGAATTTTGACCATTATCAAATTTTATAAGTCCTAAGTAACATAGTTTTGACAGAGAAAATTTGTGTAAATAATAGACACAATCGGGTAACGCTTAACAAAGTAAAATTGGATTTTACCAAAATCAAGTTACTAATAAATTTGATGTCACACTACCTGCTAAGTAATGTATGATCGTCAAAATTCGAACAGTTTGATACTAATCGCCGACCAAATTTACATCTAAAGAGCCGTACAACCGAATTGTTGAATACGCCTTGACCACATGGTTTAATTAATTTATAATTGTTATAAATTATTTAAATTAATTAATATTTATGAAATATTAGTTATAAAATTTTATTTTAATTTGATGAACAAATATTATTGTATATATTTATAATAGTTGTAAATATATTAATCGATATACGCGTTTAAATTGAGTTTAAATGCAAAATATTTTGTTCAGACTTTAAATGGATATGAAGTTCATATACGGGGCTAGTTGGTTCAGCTATAATGAAGCATAGGTGCGGCCATATAATGGTTAAAAATGCTAGGGTTGAATGGATAAGAGGAAAGAAAGAGCAAAAGAGCAATGTGAATCTTGATACTAACCTCTCTTTGCATTTCTTCCTTTGTAAAAGCATCTCTACCCACTCTCTTTTTCTACTTTTTAAGCCTCCTATCCCTCTTAGATCTGGCCGAATTCTTCATCCATCCTCTTTCATCGTACAAGCACAAATCAAATAAAATTAAATACTGTTTGATAGCCTATGGTCTGCAATTTCAGAGATGGCATCTTTGGAATTGGAATTTAATTCAGAAGTTTGTTTCAACACTTCAAGATGTGGTACTTTGGCATCGATTAAAGGTAATTATCTGATTTATGATTTTATTTTAATATTTAGAGAATTTATATATCATATATTATTTTATTAGTTATGTGACGATTCTAATATGTCGGTATATCGTCACATTCAAGATGGTTGTTCGTTTATTGTTTGTATTTTTTTTTCCTTGACATATATATGCCATGATGCTTACGACTTAAGATTTAAAAACAATTTTTTTTATTATTTAAATGAATTTAATACACATTATTTAAATAACATAAGCTTTATAATTTAAATACTAACCTTTATATTATACAAAATATGTTTTAGAATTACATAAAAAATATTTTTGTAATATATATAAATAATAATTAAATATTATTTAATTCAAATCACTGAAATAAATATTAAATAAATTATTGTATCATATAAAATAGAATTTAAATTTTATAAAATTATTTTTACACCTGATAAACTATCGAATGCAATATATATATATATATATATATATATATATATATATATATATATATTATATAAATATTAATAACGCTGAAAGTTAAAATCTAATTTTAATTTTTCTTTTAAATTATATATTTTGAAATATTCAAATGCTAAAACATCATCTATTTTTTTTAAATATTAAAAACATAATTATAATTTTAAAACATAATTTATATATAATTTTATAATTTTTTCTTCATTTTTCCAACAAAATAAATAATTGAATCTTATAATATGATTTAAATGTTTATTTACATATATATACATATATTTTATATATTCTATGTGTGTGTGTGTATATATTAATTATTCAAAATAAAGTATAAATTTATATATATATATATATATATATATATATATACACGCAATATTTTAGATACATAAATTAAAGTATATAAACATATATTTGGACAATATATTAGCTAACATGTTTCCAGTGTAAATCCCATCATTAATACACGAGCATGTTATAACTTACACGGTTTGCTATGTTATACATGCATACACATGTATATGTATATGATACATGTGTGTATATATATATAATATAATATTAATATATAATCATTTAATAAATGATAATAAAATAGCGATTTTATTTTTAAAGAAATATAAAAATATTCTGATGAATTAGATTTCATAAGCCAATAAAGATCAAAAATGGTAAAAAAATTGAAATTCATCCTTTTCTTCCACTACAAGCTGCTCTAGTTCCAAGAAAACCAAACACCACTTTAGTTTTCTAAAAACTTAAAATGTTTTTGAGCACTTAATTAAATGAAAACAAGAGAGCAATATTTGTTAAATGAATGCATGATTTTCTTATGTTGAAAGAAAGGTATTTATAAAGTTTGAAAGTTTTTGCTAATGTGTGTGTATATGTATCAATGTTTTGAAAAAACCTGCCTCTATATTTGCCTCAAGGAGCGTCTCAAGGCAAGGAGAGACACAACGCTTCGACTCTTTCTCAAAAAAAGCGTTTTATCTTTGAAGCTTACGCTTTAGCAACTTAAAGTGTACAAAATGTACAAAACATACGCCTTGCATGCCTCAAACCACTAAGGCATGCGACATAAGAATTTATTTTACCTCCAATTGAAGATATTTGCACTAGTAGAAGTTGTAAAACTTCAATTATCAAATAGCAAGCAATTTTTTTAAGAAAATGAAAGTGTTTTATTACTTTTCAAATTCAATATCAACATGATTAAGTAACATCGTTTTTTAAAACAATAGAGAGCTACATAATGAATTTTCTCAAATGCTATTAAATAAAAGTTTTAAACTGTCATCACCGAACCTTCGAATAAATTACCCATCTCGATTTAAATTGATAGAATGAAAAATGAATAAAATAATAATTTGCATGATTTTTTTTACTATGATAGAGATCTATTCCACTATAATTGACCAAATATCGTTTTCAAAAATCCAAATTATTTTTGAAGACAAATAAAGGAAGAAAAAATAAAACATATACCATTGCGGAGCTGAAAACTGAACACGAATTCTTCTAACTTACTAATAAGGATTGAATCCAGTGCTTAAATTTTACTTATTTATAGTTTTAATTATTTATGCTTTATGAATGAACAATAAAAAATGATTAGGACTGAACTCTTTAAGCTAGGTGTCTATTATTTATTTATAGTTTTATAGAATTAATTGTTAACCTCTATTTATTAATCAAAATTAATTATAATAAAACAATAATAACTTAGGTCTCCATGTTTATTTGAAAAATATACGCCTCAACCTTTTGAGGCTTACACCTTATGAGCAAAAGAACGCCTCTTGTACGCTTTAATACGTATATGTGTATGTATGTATATTTATATTATCTGAACAAAAAAAGTTAGATTTGTTAAAGGTCAAAATTATTCTACAAGGCACTTACACAATGTTACAGTTTGGGTTCAGGGAATTTTGATGGTTTGACTTATAGGTGTGAGATGTTTTTGTTGCTAACAGGTTATGCTTAGAGATTGAATTTATTTGGACATACTATACATGAATATCATTAATTTAACAAATTCAACCCATAGATGTGGGATATTTTGAACGTTCTGTAGAAAATTTGAATTATCTTGCAAAAGTAACGAAATTTTATGAGAAGAGTTGAACTCCTTTCTGAAAAATTAGAACTCTTTTGACAAATTGAACTTTCCATTGTATTGTGCTTTTTTAAATTCGTGCAAACTTTTTTCGATTTTATCTATGATGTGTGAATTTGCAACCACTGAAAATGGAAGGTTACTGAAACACACACCAAAGATGTAGTATTGCGTAAGTGTGAACAAATATAGTACAAGAACACAAATGATAATAAAGTAGTTTGTCTTCATAAATGACCGGGGTAATATCGAGCTGTACTATTTGGTTTCTGTAATTTGAGATACATCTGATCCGAGTTATATGGAAGTTCACTTTTTTTAAAGCTCATTATGCAATTTTAGCTTAATCAAGATATCAATTCCAGATGTAAGTATTTTATTGGATAAAGAACAATGATCCGACATAAGCTGGAATTAAAATTTACATTTTTGCAACTGATCATGCGAACGGTGATACTACATCTTACTACATTTGAAAAAGGCAAATTGGTACTACTGCAACAGTTGAAAAGGTAAAATTATCATCTTAGTCCCAAATCGCAAAATTTCAGTGAATAATTCTCTGTACAAATATCAAGTCATCACCTGATCAATTTCAGTGAGTAACTTGAGCTTGTGACATAGTGAAGGAATGCTGTGTCATGTTGTACTTCACCCTGAATAGTATGCCCTAACACTAAAAAGATTTACTTCTGATGATGCCTATGTTGATATTGCTGCTGAACTTGCAGAAGTGGCCACATTCTTGAACAAGGTATTAGTTATCAAAATCATGCATCAATTTCCTGTTTTAACTGGTTTTTTAATGTGCGAGTCATGCTTTTTTTTGTTGGGTTGCATTTGTATGAGACATTTGCATTGTGGGTTATTGTGCATGCGTAACAGAAGAAATTTATGAAGAGTTTGTGGGAAAAGATAGTTGGGTAGTTGAACTTTTTTGAAGGTAGAATTCATAACTTACCACTATATGTTAAAAGTAATTTTGGCGTTGCTTACATCTAAATACGTATTTTATCCTTATATTTTAGTTGATTATTTATATTTCATCGATTTGTTGAACACCCCTAACTGTCATGAATTTTGAAACATTAAAGTTTTTTTAATTCCATTTAATTTTTTTTAGCATTTGGTCGGTTTGATATTTCTATTATCTTGAATTCTACAATGAAATTTCTAATTAATCTACGTGCTACTATAAAGTTTCTTCTGTATCAGGTCCAGGGACACTTAGCTATATTGGAGAGAGTTTTGAACTAGTACCGGTGCCTATGGTTGCAAGGTATGCATCTTAACGAGGTAATAAAACATAGTTTACAATTGTTCTTCCTTTGACTCAACACACGACTTTATAAGTTCTATGATCACATAGTTGATTGATGTGAAAATTTGAGGCATGGATTCAAACAAGTTTTTTCTTTATATTCTTTTTATATTTTATTATTATTTATGACATATGACTGACGAAGAAAAGAGAACATAAAGTCAAACTTGTCAGAAAGAAGAGCTAAGTTTGAATGTTTAGGTAATTTAGTTTTGTGAAAATTGGAAATATGCAAGAGCAGTTGAACAAACGAAAGCAAGAGTCGCAGAATCTTGGAAATAAATATACAATTTTTGAATTTTGAAAGAAAGGCTTGTATACAATTTGAAAGTTGTACAGAACAATAAATTTGAATCTTTTAAGGTCAAGTTTATTTCCCAACCTTTCATGGAGAATCACAATAAAACCTCCAGGCAAGCGATATTTGTAGTAGTTGTTGCTTTGGTTGATGGTTATAGGATTGAAATTCTACTGAATGTAGTGCGTCTAGATAGAGAAACATACAATTGTCCATGACTAAACACTTCTGTGCATAATTCAATACCGACGTACTTCATGGATTGGCCTTGTGCTTTGTTGATAGTTAATGTGCAAATAAGCTTAATAGGAAATGAGAAAAATAGTACCTTGTTTAAATATTCAGCAAAAGCACGACTCTCAAACTCTTTGGACTTTAGCCGCATGTTTTTATTCAGTGATAACACATGAATATCAGGCCATGATGTTGATCTTCTTAATGTCGATGCAACGATATCTTCATGTGTTCCCTTTGGGATAACCGGTAAAGTTTGGTGACTGCAGCATCAAAGTTCTATTGCATATAGCATTAGTTTGGCCAGCATCGTAGTTCCAGAAGCCCCGAGACATGTCCATGTTCATTAGTTTAGTTTGCTCAAACCCTCACTTCAGTTTCCAGCTTGGTTTCCACACTGCAGTTCATGCATCAATCACACACATATAACCTTTGCCGCTCAGTTTGCATCAGTCTCGTGTATATGGTATAGCAGTTCAGATGGCTCATGCCCTCCTCAACTTTCAATAGCATGTAGCAAGTTACCATTAAACAACACGCATCAACATGTGGCTGCTTTCCTCGCTCTTGCTAAGCCATCTATATTGGTGTCGCTATATCTATATTATATGTTGCATTATGCAATGTTTGTTTGGCATTGGATAAAATATGAAGAAGAAATATGACGAAAATATAGTTTTGTATAAGATTAATGGTGATGACCTACTTATTTACCCATTAATTATGAGTTAAAAATGTACATATCTTCCAGTCACAGCTCCTTATATATCCACAGAAATTGCTTTAACTAATAAATACATAGATACACTTCCATGTATACATAGATAGAGTTAGGCCATAAAAAGTGGTTTGCCTTTAAGAAAATAGATTGATGGCTTTAAGAATAACCGCAATAGTTGTACATTCTCTATTGATCTTATCCTCATATTCTCTATCTTACCATAAATCTAATAATAATATAACCATATTCCCAAGTTAGGCACATTACCATATTTACACACACACACACACACACACACATAAATGCATATAAATTCATGCAAGAAGCAAGTTTATTGTTGTACAGGTATAAGCATAAACATATTCGACTAAGGCAATCGAAGGTTCTTCACCATGCTCCTTCTTCAGCACATCTTGTATGTCTGCTACTTCATGCCCGCCACAACATAAACATTTTCAACTTACCAGTCAAAGCTTCTACACCATGCATGCTCCTTCAGTGCATCTTGCACAATGTCTACTATATTATGTATGTTCCATGCCTGCTACAACATGAACATATTCCTTTCTCTAGTGCATCTGTCTTCCTTTACTGGAGTATATTACTTCCTCCAACATCATGCCTACCACAACATGCCTGTTTTGATATGCTTCACTATCAGCTAGCTGTAGCACGTCTCTAGTCTCTCAGATCGTTAGCATTGCTTTGTTCATTGCATCACTTCCTCCACCAACTCACTCTACCACCTCATCTCTCTTCGTTTGCATTTCAATACACTGCATGTTGCTTTTTTGCACAATCTCAGCTGCACTTTGCAGTGTGTTCCCGCCGCCATAATACTCGTCTGAACTACTTTGCTATGTTGCTTTGGTACGCATCACGATCCATCAACAAGCAGCAGCACATGTCCCTTCTACTACAACACTTGAAACATAACCAGTGTCTTCAACACCATTGCTCGACCTTGCATTTGGCATCACTTTAGATGTTCCTTACGGCTAAGCTATTCTGCATCTTAACTGCTTCTAATAGACTTAATTGATGGTTGTTGTCAACATAAATGTAATCATATTATTTTGTCATTTACCATTTTATTATTGTTGATCCTCATAGTGATGGTTATCCACATTTGTAACAACAAATTCTCATCGAACCTATATATGAACTTTGATTTAGATTAACAAAATAGGAGTGCTATCCTCATATGAGAACCACTCTTTCATCAGAAAAATAACGTACATATTATCCAAATGAGAGAACATGAATGAATAACATAGACATCCATTACATGTAACAAATAATTGAACCTGATTTCGACTGAGCAAAGTTTTACTTTTATCATATCCCTGTATCTGTAGGAAGTACTTTTTATGCATTTATCATTCATGTGCATATGATTAGAGTAATATTATGTAAAAAACTGATAATATTTCAGCTAGAATTAACAAAATATTATGTAACAAATTGACAATAGTTAGTGGCAGGAACAAACCTCACGTCATGTAATTTAGATCCACTACCAACATGGTACTAAACTAAATAACCATACATGTTCTTACACTATGTACGTCATGTATGTTTTATATAAAACCACTTGCATGCCACAACTAAGAAATAACATACAACGCAAACTATTACTCGAGCAACACTGAAGTTTACACCAAATATGAAATATCATGTCCAAATTTCATATAGAGGTCTAAAAATGGCACTGGTTTGCATGATTGTGAATCGTATTTTTAGTATTTTTATGTGTATATAAATTTTGAACATAAATTAAGAACTTACAGATTTTGAGCAAAAATGCTACATTATGGCAAGTAGAAAACATATGCAAATGTAGTAAAGAGGGAAAATTTTGGAAAGTGCACAAATGTTAAGACATTATAGATTTTGAACAGAAATAATTCATTAACATAAATACATACATTGAACACAAATAATATATAGAATGGAATAGATAAAACCAAAAGTTACAACATGTGAAAAGAAATAAGTGAAACAAAGCACAATAGAGACTAATTTGTGAAAATAGAGACGTGAACATAATGATCGGAAGACAAACATGTAAAGATCAAACATCATCAGTAGCTATTTTGTACCGCCCATTCGATCTACAAATGCAAAGAATTATAACCCATTAGAACTATTTGTTCCACTATCAGTTGAGGAAAATAAATATATATTACCACTGCCTTAATGAACTCGTCATCTCAATCAATCCAATCATAAAACAAAGTTTTCTGCTGCACTGCTGGATCAATCTTTTCTGAATCATTTGGCCGAGAAAACATGATATTCTGCTGGTCTTGTGCAACAAAGCCAACCGAATCATTGGTGTCATTCATTTCATTATAGGAAGAAAAGTGGTAGTTTTACCACTCTCATTTGGTTCAACCTTAATCATAATTGGTGGCAAGGAGTTGGCGGCAGTTTTGATCACACCTCCGGGTGGCATAAAGTTAGTGGTTGGAATTTGAACAATGCCCTTGGTTTCAGTGGTCAATGGTACTACTACTGCTTTTGATTCCATATTAGCAACCTTATTTTTGTTTAGTTGCATCATTTGTACATCTCCATCTGCTTCCAAGTTGACCGCAGTAAGTGATTCGGTAGTTTTTGTTATGGTCGACTCTTCCCTTTTAGCTACTATTCTTTTCTGAAAATATTACAACAATTAAATTTAAAATGATATGTGATAATAACTAAAAGGATAAAAAGTTGTAGATATTAGGATACCCGTTTCATTTTAGTGGTGGTTCTCCAACAGTTAAAGCCATGTTATATGCTGAAAATAAAACAATATCATGTTAGCATGATATGATACATAATGGTGGTAACATTCTGACAAACATTTCATATGCAAGATAGTGAAAAAGGAAAAAGAAGTAAATTATATCAGTATGCAGTGTAGAAAGAAAAACTCAGAGGAAGAAGTGAAGTCGAAGCAAGAAAGGATGATTAGGTACATGATGGTTATAACATTTTGGCAAAAAATCCATATGCAGGATAATGAAGAGCAAAAAAATGTAATTTGGAATAAATTCAAATCAGTATACAACATGAAAAGAAAAATGTAGAAGAAGGAAGGAGAAAGCATGAAAGGGAAAAAAAATACGTACAGTTTGTTTAATAAATGATTGCGTGCAAAATAATAAATAAAATAGAGAAGGTGTAAATAGAGGAAGACAAAGTGGGTTGTGAAAAGTGTGTAGAAACGTGATGTGTGAAAGTAGTGGGATTCTTAGTTGTTTGAGGACACGTGGGATAAGGAGAAAGTGGGTTAGTAGACGAAATAGTAAGTTGTTTAATGGTGTAAAGTTCAAAAGATATGGTCCACTTTAGACCACTTGATATCTTTATGATATTATATCAGAACCGTTCTGTTGTTTGTCTTCCGTTATTCTATTCCGCTAAATCTGATCTATTTTTTTATATAGATTAGCAAGTGAATGAGATTATCCGCTAAATCATTTTCTAATATATTAAATCATGTTTAGTTGATTCCTTATGTTTCACTTTTTACAAGTCCACCCCTTTTGTAGTGCATGTAGCGTTTCAGATTTGCATGCTTCATTTTGTAGTTCATGTATCACTTTTGTCAATTTATGGCACGGTTTACTTCGCTTTGTTGGTTTATTGTTTTTGCATGTACAGTGTTATTCTTTAATCACATAGACATCGGCTGTAAATGCTTAGAAGCTACACATGGAGCGTTATGTGGAATTACACAAGCAAGCCCAAAGCCTTGGATACTAGTCTGTATGCTGAATTTATGGAATTCGAGGTTGGCTATTGTTCTTAAGTTTTCGGTTCATGAATGACCATTGGATCATTCCTGTATAAATTTTCTTACCTACAAAAATGGGCCTGTGTTAGGACTTTTGTACAACCATTAGATCCATGAGACAAATGAAACAATGAATCAAAATTGTGAATGCCGATTTAGTACTTTGATGCAGTTGATTTATTATAATACCTATATGTTATATTATACAATTTTTGCTTCTTTGGCCTTTGTTAACGGGTTCCTTGCTCATTCTTTCATTGATGTATTTTCCACAAACTTTGTTATCTAACTCTGTTTATTCATACAAAAGGATAATGATAGCCTGTTAAAGTTCAATTTGGCATTGTCATTGTAATTTGTCACTGGGTTGCAGCTTAAAATATAACGTTTCTAAATAACACAAAGCTAAGAAAACTGGAAAAGTATATCATCAAAATAACGAATGATTAAATCTTCAAATGTTGATAAAGCTGTATGAATCTTATATCAATAGTTTTTTTAAGTATTTATGAAATGGATGGATGAACTTCTTGCCACCCATGATTCATTAATTCGTAAGTTAATTTGTTAGGTTGTTGTTGATCTATTTATGAAATAGTTTTATTTTAAATAGCTTTGGATTGAAAATTTGTAATAGCTCCATTTTAACCAAACTTTTTCAAACCTCGAATAACTTTTTTTTTAAAGATTAAAAGAGTAACATAACTTAATTTTAATATGTTATTAGATGGTAGATAATATGACAAAAAAGAAGACGATAGGAAATGAATGAGAAATAGAAACCGGTGTTTATAATAGAAGGGTGAAACAACGTCAAATTGCAATATCTACTGTTCGAATTTTGGCGACATCATATGAAGAATTGAAGAGGTCGGAAGTAGCTTGATAACGGTGGAAACGCTTCACAAATCGAAGCCAGGAGGAGGAAGATATAGCGAAGAAGGTGGATTGTTGCTGGAGCAACATGTGACCGACGTATGTCAAGATGTCTCAAAGTGACAGATGTCTGAGCTCAGGGTTTTGTAACCTGAGATTTGAGATAGATGTCCGTCATCTTGTGACATACGTCTAAGAGCAGGAAAACTTGTTTTCCGAATCTTCTTACGGACATCTATAATCTTAGGACATACGTCTGAGTTGACGTGTGTTGCATATCTTGTCCGAGTCGATTGGAATGATTTATGAAGGCTTCAAAGGGCATTTTGGGAATTTTCTAGGTTTTCTACTCTTCTATATAAGATATTTTTAGGATTCATCGAAAATAGGCTAAGGGTTTTATCCACCATTAGCTGGGGTTTAACAAAACCTAGTTTTCTTCATTTCTCTTCTCTACAAATCTATTCTATTTGAATATTAATCATTATAATCAATCTTTTGCACTCTTCTCATGGGTAGTAATAAAGCCTCTTCCAGGAAGTGGATGTACACTAACAAGATGTTAGTGTAACAACTATAAATCGGTATATGATTTATTTTATCGCTATTGTTTTATTTCTTTATTGCTTGTTTGGTGATTGTGAATGTTTTTGGATTGAATTGAAATTTGAATTAAGATATTTTGTAACGTTCCCAGTTTTAAAGACGAATTTAAATTTCTAATTTTATTAAATTTTTGGGTTAAATTATAGATTTGTTTGAATTTTTCAATTTTGATAAGATATGTATACTTATTTATTTTATAAATTGGATTTGAGACTTATTATAAAATGTAATTGAATTGGATTAGAAATAAAATGTTTAAAGCGACTACTTATCAATATAGAATATAAGTGTATAGAATAAAATATGTGTTATAAATTTAATACTTAAGTTTCAAATATAATTATAAGATAAACTACAAAATATCAAGTAAACAAATAAAAGAAAATTTACATACAAATGAAAATCTAAGCACATATAAAATGTAAACTAGGAAACAAAGTAACCAAAGTAAAACAAGAAAGTAAGTATTTAAATGAATCAAAACAACACTTACATACATACATACATACATACATATACATATATATATATATATATATATATATATATATATATATAAAATCAAATCTAAATATGCAGTAAGTATCAAACAAGTATGGATGATCATTAAATGCATATACTGTCTAGCATGGATAAAGATCCTACTAGCCATAATCAAAGCATGAGCACGACATGCTGGAAATAAATGAAAGTGTTACTTACATACGTTCATTAAATGATTTCAAACAAGCCTATACACAAAGTACAAAGCTAGTATAAAATAGTTATACAAAAGAAAGATGCTCAGTGCTGTCTAAAAAAACTGCACATCTCTTTATATATATGAGTTGCCTCCAATTTGTTCAGAACCTTTTACTGAAGAAAGAAAAATAGCAAAGAAAAAAAAACAGAAATTAAAAAGAAAGAAAAAGCAAGTTCAAACCTGGAAATCAAATAACAAAAGCCCTCTGTTCTTCTTCTGAAATCAACACTGTGAGTAAACTTGTTAATCTCCTTTATAATATGTTGTGTTAAAGAATAAGTGGAAGTATCAGTTTGAATATGTGTAGTCTAGGACTGTGTTGAGTTTAGTTGCTAGATAATGAATATGTGAATGCCCTGTACAACTTTTACCACCTCTGTTCTTCTTGCTACTATCATGTTCCAACCTAAAAAAAAAAAGCAAATCTCTTTATCTAGGAAGTTTGGATCTTGATGTTTAAATGATTTATGTTTGAATCAGAGTAAAATTGTTTTTAAGAGCTTACTAAACAAGTTAGTGAAATATAACTGTAGGGAACATTGTTTACAGGCAATCAAGAAGAAAAAGTGATAAGTTTGATTGTTATAAAAAGCTGATTCAAGATAATAACTTAAATTCCTACTGCAATTTATGATTTTCAAAACAAAAATAGAGATTTTTAGATTTGTATTTAAAGAGCAATTTGCATTCGAACAAAGATTGTATTTTTACCAATTGCCAGTGATTGAATCATTAATAAATATTGAAATTTAGATTGAAACAAGCATAAACATCACTGATCATGAGAAAAATGTCAAATAATTTTTCTATTTAGTGGATTGAGAGGATGAAGACATTTTAGGGTTTTAGGGGTGTGTGGGATTGGCCTCATCTTTTGGTCTGAGGTGATGAGGATGGGAGGTGACTCACGTGCGCAGGTGGGGGAAAAGTTAGTGGAGATGGTGGCGCGTGTTTTGGTGAGGGTCGTGACAGGTTGGTATCAGAGCTGAAGGTTGAGTAAGAACTTTAGCTACGGAGTGTAACACCTTAGATGGCTCATTAGAGATAGGGTGAAGTATACCCTAGAATGAGTACAACCAGTGGAACCAAAACCCAAAATTCTTAATCTATTTTATTTATCTCTTGATATTCTCTAAGATATTTCATTCGAATGCCTAAATCGGATTTCTTACTATTTATAGATAGTAAGAATGAGTGGAGGAAGAGGACGAAATTTGAGACAGGAAAGTACCACTTCAACTGGTCAAAACCCTGCAACATCAGATATTCCTATTCAATCTCAATTGAATTTGGCTGATTTATATCGAAGTTTTTCTAGACTAGGTGGAAAGTCGTTCACTGGCAAAGAATCTGTTATCAAAGCAAAAGCATGGATTCGATCGTGTGAAAAGATTTTCAAAGGACTAAAATTAGAAGATGACCAGATGCGATTAATAGCTTCTTGGCAACTCCAGGAAGAGGCTTTAGTTTGGTGGGAAACTGTTACCGTGGATAAGTTGGCAGATGAATTTACGTGGAATCGTTTCAAGGAAGTGTTTGAGCAGCGATATATGTCGTCTGCTGGTATCTCTAGAGTATACCAGGAGTTTATGGATTTAGAGGACGGGAGTTTATCATTTGAAGAATACTTAAACAAATTTATCGAATTATCTCGATTTGGTCCAGAATTGGTGAATACACCGTTAAAGAAGAATGAAAAGTTTATTCGAGGAATGAACAAGGAGTTTCAGGAAAGGATGACTACTCACGTAAAGGAATCTTTTTCTGAATTAATTGATATGGGCTATAGATACGATACTCTGGAAAAGCAAAAAGATCCGGAGGAGAATGTAGATGCAAGTAATCTGAATTGGAGAAAAAGGAAGTTTGGCGAAAAGAAATCGAGGAAAAATAAAGGAAAGAAGAGTATGCAGAAGAAAAAGAAGGATGTTACTTGTCTCAATTGCTTGGAGAAAGGTCACTGCTCGGATAAATGGAAGAATTCTTGGATGCCAGGAATGAGAGAGCCATTTATGAGGCCAGATCAGGAATCTACGGGATGCTATAAATGCCGCAAGCCGGGACATAGGATCAACAATTGTCCAGCCAAGAAGCAAACTTTAGTAAAGAAAGTGTATGCAATCAGAGACGATTCTTCAACCTCAACAAGCTGATTTAGGAAAAGAAATTTTATAAGGTAATCTTCTCGTTTACGATTAAATTGTTTGAATTTTGTTCGACACTGGAACTATCATTAGTTGTATTTCTCAGCAAATCGTAAATGAATTAAATCTTGAATCTGAAATCGTAATCGAATCTATTTCTATCTATTTTATTGGGTTTCGATATAAATCTATGAACGGCTAGTTATCCCTTCGAACTAACCAATACCCATGTATACTTCGTAGATCAGGTAACCCAATTATTACATAATTGATTGAGTTTGTTCTCACATCTATTGTGGATATTCTGATTCGGTAATCCAAATGGAGAATAAATATATAGTTTGATTTGTAAACATATTTCTCCATCTTCCATCTATCTTTGTTATCTCTCTCTGGCGAATTTCGAGGACGAAATTCCTTTTAAGGGGGGAAGTCTGTAACGATTCCAGTTTTAAAGACGAATTTAAATTTCTAATTTTATTAAATTTTTGGGTTAAATTATAGATTTGTTTGAATTTTTCAATTTTGATAAGATATATATACTTATTTATTTTATAAATTGGATTTGAGACTTATTATAAAATATAATTGAATTGGAATAGAAATAAAATGTTTAAAACGACTACTTATCAATATAGAACATAAGTGTATAGAATAAAATATGTGTTATAAATTTAATACTTAAGTTTGAAATATAATAATAAGATAAAGTACAAAATATCAAGTAAACAAATAAAAGAAAATTTACATACAAATGAAAATCTAAGCACATATAAAATGTAAACTAGGAAACAAAGTAACCAAAGTAAAACAAGAAAGTAAGTATTTAAATGAATCAAAACAACACTTGCATATATATATATATATATATATATATATATATATATATAAATCAAATATAAATATGCAGTAAGTATCAAACAAGTATGGATGATCATTAAATGCATATACTGTCTAGCATGGATAAAAATCCTACTAGCCGTAATCAAAGCATGAGCACGGCATGCTGCAAATAAATGAAAGTGTTACTTACATACTTTCATTAAATGATTTCAAACATGCCTATACACAAAGTACAAAGCTAGTATAAAATAATTATACAAAAGAAAGATGCTCAGTGCTGTCTAAAAAAACTGCACATCTCTTTATATATATGAGTTGCCTCCAATTTGTTCAAAACCTTTTACTGAAGAAAGAAAGAAAAATAGCAAAGGAAAAAAAAAAGAAATTAAAAAGAAAGCAAAAGCAAGTTCAAACCTGGAAATCAAACAACAAAAGCCCTCTGTTCTTCTTCTGAAATCAACAATGTGAGTAAACTTGTTAATCTCCTTTATAATATGTTGTGTTAAAGATTAAGTGGAAGTATCAGTTTGAATATGTGTAGTCTAGGACTGTGTTGAGTTTAGTTGCTAGATAATGAATGTGTGAATGCCCTGTACTACTTTTACCACCTCTTTTCTTCTTGCTACTATCATGTTCCAACCTAAAAAAAAAGCAAATCTCTTTAGCTAGGTAGTTTGGATCTTGATGTTTAAATGATTTATGTTTGTATCAGAGTAAAATTGTTTTTAAGAGCTTACTAAACACGTTAGTGAAATATAACTGTAGGGAACATTGTTTACAGGCAATCAAGAAGAAAAAGTGATAAGTTTGATTGTTATAAAAATTTGATTCAAGATCATAACTTAAATTCCTACTGCAATTTATGATTTTTAAAACAAAAACAGAGATTTTTAGATTTGTA
Source organism: Allium cepa (assembly GCA_030765085.1). Taxonomy (NCBI): domain Eukaryota; kingdom Viridiplantae; phylum Streptophyta; class Magnoliopsida; order Asparagales; family Amaryllidaceae; genus Allium; species Allium cepa. The sequence continues at coordinate 568,075,297 of CM060937.1, read as the reverse complement.
TTTAAAGAGCAATTTGCATTCGAACAAAGATTGTATTTTTACCAATTGCCAGTGATTGAATCATTAATAAATATTGAAATTTAGATTGAAACAAGCATAAACATCACTGATCTTGAGAAAAATGTTAAATAATTTTTCTATTTAGTGGATTGAGAGGATGAAGACATTTTAGGGTTTTAGGGGTGTGTGGGATTGGCCTCATCTTTTGGTCTGAGGTGATGAGGATGGGAGGTGACTGACGTGCGCAGGTGGGGGAAAAGTTAGTGGAGATGGTGGCGCGTGTTTTGGTGAGGGTTGGGAGACGGACAAGGATGGAGGTGCTGTGGCAAGGCGATTATAGGTAGGAATGATCGGCTCCAGTTTTGAGTTGAATGCTCGATTTTCGAACGGGGTACGTTGGGGGCTTCCAAGTTGTCGATCGAGTTGATAGGGGCTTGGGCGACACGGGCACTTGATCAGAGGTGCAGATGGACGCCAGAAGTAGGCGTGTACGTGCACGTGTACGTGCACGGAGGTGGTGATCATGTGGTTATGAAAAAGGACTGGGAAGAAAAGCGTAGTAAAGGAAATAAAAGAAAGGGGAAGAAGGAGAGAACGGGCCGGGTTTTTGGACGAAAAAAAATAAAAAAAAAATTAATAAAAAAAACTAAAGAAAGGAAACAAGAGGAAAGAAAAAAGACAAAAAAAATAAGAAAGAAAAAAAACAAGAAGAAGAAGAAGATGGAGTTTGAGAGGGAGAAAGTGACTCGGGAATTCTAGTGTTAAAAACAAAATCTTGCTCAGGTTGATTTTTCAACCTGCAAACTAATAGTAGCATGCAACTGTTTAAAACAAGTTTCAATATTAATGGCCAATTAATGCATGCCAATTATAAGTTAAGCCTTTGTTACCAGTTCATGAGTTAAGAAGAATACTTAACAAAGTTTTAGAATTCAATTAATACTTTAATTTAGTAATTAATGTAAAACAAACAAGTGTTGAAATTTATTTACCATTAAAGTTTTTAATTTAGTGATAATTTGAATTCAAAGTTTGAAAGAGATTCTAAAGTGTTAATTAAGACAAATAAATATTATTAATAGTTTTAAAAGGGTAATTAAGACGATTTACTAAATTTAGAATTGTAATCAATTAAGTGATTAGAGATTTGTCGCTTTGGAATTAATGATTTGATTAAATTCACAATTAAGGGTTTATTCTATTTGTAATTACGAATTGTTAATCAGATAATCAAAGTAAATTAATCTCTAATTAGTAGTTAATTAAGATAATTGATTGAGAATTGATTTGTTAATTAACTAATTTGAAATGAGATGAGTGATTAGTTGATAACTAATGATAAATTAAACAGGGTTAAGTGATTAATTCTAAGTAATTAAAATTAAATTTGAATTAATTACAATAAGAATTAAGGATGATTGCTTATGGATTGTGTAAGTAGGATATCTAATTTGTTGCCTATTGAATTGATATTTCTGTTTATGATTGTGATGCTATGTGATGTGAACTGCCTTATGCTGTACTGTGAATTTGGATTTGTTTCTGTATATATGTGAAAACCCCTTTTCCTGTAAAACGGCATTTGAATTTCGATGCGACAATGATTCGAATTCCAGTTGGTTATCCGAAACCCACATCGAATCGTAATGATGAATCTCTGTGATTGATAAGTTTATTTCTCTATGAATCTGTGAATAGAGATAAGCGTTAAGGATTATATCGCTTATCGTTATTGATATCTCTGTAATGATTGATGTTGTACACTATTGTGTAAAATCCCTCGACCACACAATGCACACACAAATATGGATTTCACGTGGAAATCGGCTAAGTCACAGATTTTCAATATGTTTTGAATTTGAATTTAAAATTCAAATTGTTTTGGAAATAAATTAAGTTTAATGTGAAAAGCCTTTGCAAAGCTGTTTTAAGAAATAAAGTTATTTTGGATAACTAATAGAGGTTTGGAATTTGAATAATTCGATTTAAATTGGAATTCAATATCTGAAATTGAATTATATATTCAATACTTATAATTTAAAAAGGACTTTACAAGTTATACGATTTAAACCGTTTTCAGGCGTTGATTTGGAAATTTGAATTAAACCAAAGATTGTAACTTGTATAAATGGAATCGGTTTTTTTTCGAAATAAAACTATTGTTTCTAAGTGATAAAAAGCTTTCATATGAGTAATGAACTTCCAATTTATATTAAAAGGATTTCAAATTTGAATTAAAATGATTTTTCCAAGTTATGAATGAACCTTTGGAAACAGTTTTGGAAGCTATGAGATTGTTAACGCTAAAATTTGAACGCTAACACCCCGGTGTATGAAGTGTAATTGTGAAAGCACCACCCGATAGCTCGGGAACAGAGTATAAGCAGATAATAGCGGAAAAGCAGTAAACAACAGCAATTTTATAGTGGTTCGGCTTAAGAGAGAGCCTACGTCCACTTTGAATATCTTTATTGATGATTTGATTACAAGTCGATGCAATTACTCTTTGATTACAACACACTTCAAGTTACAAGTGACTTAGAACAAGTAGCCTAAACTTCAACGTCGATCAAAATCTTTGAACTCATGTTGGACATGTATGATTTCTTCGTGAAGTTCCTTGAGGCGTTCTTTGTATCTCAAAAGCTTCAAGTGTTGAAGTAGTTCGGAGTACAGCGGAGTAACGACGCTTGAAATGAATGAGCCAAAAGTCCCCCAAATGTTGGAAGTGGTCATGTATTTATAGGAGTTTTCAGCCCTGAGTCGTGAGTCGTGTTCGACCCATGCTTGGCTCGTGGCCGAGTCAAATTAGGTCGTGGCCGACTCATCGAATCAACCCTTGATTTCTCCATGGCTTATTCCTCTGCTGGATTTTATGCTAAGTCCTGAGTCGCTTACGAGTCAATCTTCCTTGGCATAGGCACTGTGGCAATGGATTACGACCCAATGGCTTTAAGTCGTGGACGAGTCATTCTAAGTTGTGAGTCGTTAAGCCGTTAACGACTTATCAGGTAGCGGTATATAAATGAAGCGGCACAAGGATCCACCTTCTTATGTCGTTACTTCCCCTGAGTCGTCTCATATGATAAGTCGCGAACTTGTTGAGTCGTTGATCCACTGAGTCGTTGTAAGCTCTGAGTCGCTGCTTACCATGAGTAGTCGCTGCTTACCATGAGTCGTTGAGACGATAGTCTTGATGAGTCGGTAACTCACTGAGCCGTCCTGCCTTGTGAACCGTTAACCTCTTGAGTCGTCCTATCCCTCTAAGTAGATGAGTCGGTCCATCCCTTGAGTAGATGAGTCGGTCCTGTCTTTGGTTGGATGAGTCGGTCCAGTCCTTGAATCGTTGGCAAAACGAGGTTAACACTTGCCCCTCGAAGTACACGCCTAAGTCGTAGGTCGTGTGCTTCGACTCATCCTGTCTCGTGTGCCGATTCAACTTTCACTGCTCAAAGCTATAAAAGACTTGAGTCGTTACTCTTACCATACTTTTACTGTTTATCTGTTTCAGTTGATCCTGCCATTTGCGATCCCTCAAGCTTCCAGAGACGAATCCAAGCTAATCAATTGCCAATCCATCTTTACTCTCATATTGCGTAAGTGAATTCGCCCTTTGTTCAATCTACGATCACCACTGATTCACGAATCCGGACTCCCCATTTCCCTTTTTTACTTCGATACATTTCTGTGCCGTGTTCCATCGCGATCCATGCTTTTGATCGATTTACAACTGCCATAGATCATGCCGTCGTTATTGTCCACGATGACACAGCAGCGCTTGAAGCGATTTGAGTTGGTCTTCTGAGTGATTTTCTGATGCTGTGAGGAGAGGGCAATGGATTATAGCGCCTCGAATCATCTGGTCTGTGGATTTGGAAGATATGAAATGACCCTTAACGGGTTAATGGGTTGGAGAGTGGATGACCGGTTGAGGAAATGACTTAGGATTCACACGGCCTAATTGGTTTTCTGATGACTTAGGTTTTTGGTCGTACGAGCGACTCAGCCCTTTAGATCCTCACCGCGACTCATCCTTTGAACCGTGAACGACTCAAACCATCTGCCGCGAACGACTTAAGCCATAGGCCATGAACGACTCAAGTCATAGGTCGTGAACGACTCAGCACTTGGACTATGTTTCATACCGAGTTTCTCCTTGTGGTTTGAACCTATGACCGGCTCAATTAGATGCAACCTAGGATTTGAGTCGCGGCCGAGACAGTACTTGGAGAATTTCACACTGCTTTGAACTAAAAAATTTCTCCTTTTACCATGCCTTACGACTTAGAGAACTAGTGACTCGATGCATTAATGACTTGGAGCATAAACGACCTAGCTTAACTTGCCTCATAACCTTTAAAACATGAATGAGTTATCACATTGTACTGCTTTGAAGCATAATTCTGACTCGATCTTTGACTTGAATTGCTGAAATAAACTGCCTGAATATTGAATTGTCTGGACTTTAACCTTCGCATTTGAACATCCAGTTGCTTGTGTAGAATAACTTCTCAACAAGAAGAACCGATGGGCCAGGCTGAAGATATCTTCCCAATAGCTAACCCATTGGATAACCCTCTGGAGAGAACTTCCACAACTCTGAATCAGCGGGTGTTTAACCAATTGCGCATCCAGTTTGGCATTGCCGAAGCTGATGCCTTACTGCCAGGGCCAAATGATACTGCAGATAGGCCCCCTCTTGGCTTTATTGCTGTCAATCGCCAAATGTGCATGAGCGGTGCCATCCCACCTTTTAATGACTTCCTTCAGCAGTTCCTGCTTCGGTTATCTATCTCTCCATTCCAATTGCACCCCAACGGCCATGCCATTCTGATGGGGTTATGTGTGCTATTTAGGAGAGTTTTGGACCGATTACCGAGCTTTGGGGAAATCTGCTACTTCTGCTCATTCACAAAAATTAAAGATCATCCCTCTATCGTAGTTATAAGGAGTGCTCGAAACCGCAAACTCATCACTGATCTTCCTGAAAGCGTTCATGGATTTCTAAATCAGTTTTTCTTTGTTCGCTGTCCTCCAGGGTATTATGCCATCTGGAGAGTAGGAAGTAAGATTTCCTGTTTTTATTTCTCCATTCTTGAGCTTTTCGAAATCTGAGTTGCTAAATGCTAACTTCGCTTCTTTTTTTCCTGTTTTAGCACTTCCTCCTCCCTCTAGAGATCCATGCTATAAGCAAATTTTTGAAAGACTGAATGCCGTGGCGGCAGAAGAGAGGAGTATAAAGTTTTTGTTAAATGATGAATTTTTACATCAATTTGGACTCCTTCACCCTTCTCGTTCCACTCAGCTTTGTGAAGTTCCCGATTCTCCAGCGGAGGCTGAAAAGCTTATCCCAAAAGATCCCTCCACTGAAACTTTACTGGTGAAGTGCCCCACTCTCACTGATGTTGCGGGGCCGTCTAGCAATTTGACACTTGCCCCAGTTATCGAAGAGGAAGAACCTCCACGATCTTCCGGGAGATCTGCTGACGAAGGAGTTGAGAAAGCAAGTCCCAAAAAGCATGATGGTGATGACGTTTTTGAGGGGTTGAGCGACCTAATTGTGACTTCACAAGAACTTTTTAAAGATGATGTTTCCAAAACTATCTCTTCTGTAATCGAGGCGACATCTTCTCTACAACAAATGTCAACTCCTCCTACTCAAGTTATCACCACCTCTACTCCACAGAGTGGTCTGTAGCTTGATGCGTGTAGTTTACACATTACACAACACTTAGGATTTTTCAGCACTTGTTTGTGTTTGACTTCTTTTCTCTAAAGGCTTTTAAGACTTGTCTTTTTGCCTTTCAGATCCTTCAATGGGGCGTAGCGGCAGCGGCTCTTACTATAAAGACTTTCAGTGCTATGGAGGGCGTGGCAACTATGATTATAGACGCTACCTTACTGGTCCCAGAGAAACCGATGAGCAGAGAGCTGCTCGAAAAGCTAGAGAGAGGAGAGAATATGAAGAGCATCATAAGAGGATAGATGTGCGACATGAGTCTTCTTTAAGAGGCGATGACTCTCACAACGTAAAACACATGATGGTCGGGGGAAGAGCCACATTGTTGAGGACCCGAGCAAGCGAGCCAAACCTAGTGAGAAGCATGCATCTGCAATACCTGAAAAGTTTGACGCTCCCATCTCTATCGACATTCCTTCCAAATCCCCTGCTCTTGAAGGAAGCGCTATTCAAACACTTCTTAATAGGCCTTCATATCGTGTTGAGAGGGGCCCACCGACCCTACAGAGCCGATTCCCGAATTGGTGCTTAAAGAGGGTTCGCTTCGATCTTCATTTAGTTCCCATCGATAAAGAAGCCATGTACCAAAATCTTGATGCCGTCAGACTCGATATTGAAAGAATGTCTGGATGGCAAAAGCTTGTTGATGAAATCCAAAGGGTCAATCGGGCCAATATCGAGGCGATGCTAACTATGGAGAACGATAAGTCGGAATGGCAGAAGATTCTTGACCAGCACAACATCGAGATGAAAAACATAACCGAGTATAATGAGAAACTTGAAGCTGAAGTCAAGCAGCTTAAAGACGATCTTACCACCTCTTCTAACACTTACACTCAAAGAGAAGAGGTGCTACAAAAACAAGTGCGGGATGCACATGCTGGCCAAAGAGATGCCGAAGCTAAAGTTGAGAGGCTAGAAGAGGTCGCAGAGAATTACCGCACTGATGCCGCTCAGTTGCGGAGTAAAATGAGCGCCCAAGACATGGAGATTGAAGCGTTAAAAGCTCAACTTGCTAAAACCGAAAAAGAACGAGATGAGGCCATGGCTGATAAAATCGCAGCTGAAGAATCTATTCAAGTCATGGAAGCCAACGTCAGTTCAAATCTATTCGACTTTTACTTGCACAGCGTCTTGGGGCATGGCAGTCTCTCTTTTCTCGGTCCTAAATACGAAATCACCTTGGCTGAAGTGTGGGAAGCTGCTCTCGACATGTTCAGAGGTGCCGGGTATACTGAGGAAGAGCTTGAGGCGCGCTACTTAGATGAGGAAACTCGCGCTGCTCTTGCGAAGGGAAAAGAGCAACTTGCCAGAGTGCGGACTGGGATGGCGGAAGAGGAACGTTCTGGAAAAGAATTACCACCTACCACCTCTGTTCGTCCTTTAGTTTCTCCTGGGGTTGACATCACAGGTTCCAGTGCTCATTCCCCGCCTCCTACAAGAACCGGGGTAATTACCCCTACTGATGGTGAGGCTTTGGAGGATATTGGAGCTCAAAATTATGAGATTGAACTAACGAAGCAAATATCTTCAGGTAACTTTGATATTGGTCCGATTCAGGTGGATTGCCTGCTTGCTCCTCAAAAGTTTGATGAGCTTCTCGATTACTTCTTGATTCTTGACGAACCCATATCTCCCTTCTTTTGGGGAGATACTAATATTTTTAACTTCTCTTCATCTGCAGTTGAAACACCAAGTGCTGTGCAAACTTCGCCTCCTCCGGTTATCCCTCCTCCGTCTCTTCAGGTGGCTCCTCCTTCTGCTTCACAGCGCGGGTCACAAGAGGAGCAAATAGAGGCTCTTCATGGCTTAGATGACCCTATCGCTTCGCAAGAGCAGAAAGACGAGGGACTTGAGGGAGGTGAGATATCTCCGGAGCGGACTCCTTCTGATGACATAATTTTGTCTGCTCTTGTTACTCCAGGGAGTGAGTCTTCTTCGAAGAGGAGAAAGAAGCACGGAACATCGAAGAGGAGGGGGAAGAAAATCATTGCTACTGAAGAGAAACCGGAAGTTGCACCAGTTGCACCTCCCTCCCCTTCTTCCCTTATGCCTACAGCCCGACCTGAAAAGCTAACCATTCGGCCGGGTAAAGGGTCCAAAGGTGGCAAGAAGAAATGAAGATTCCAGCTTTTAGCTTCTTGTCTTTTGCATGTACTGGTCAAGAATTGTGCGGATACCGGCCCCTGCTTTTTATTTTGAAACTTGTATCTGCAATACAATTGAATAAAATGATCCTTTATTAGTACAGACTCCTGTTTGAATTTGAGAATGCATTTATTATTCATTTTTGCACAAGTTTATTTATATGATATTGCAGCGGGTTTATGGCATGTTGTTTGAGCATTACTTTTGCCGATGTGGCTATACCATATTGTATGTAATTATACCATGTTGCCCCCATACCATAAGCTTGCTGCAATATTTTATACTTCAAGGGGACTTGCACTCTTATTTTCTAAAGAATAATTACTTCATTCTTAAAGAAATTTTTCGTAGAGTACAACTCCCTCCATATAAGTTTTTACGCTTTGTCCTTCGAAGAAATCACCTTTTCTTTTGCTTATGTACACATTTTACCAAGTGAATTCTTCTATGAGGTAAAGCGGGCCTCTGAAGGATACTTTAACTTTTTTTAAAAAAAAAAAACATAGAAAGTTGTACCTCTGAGGAGGGATTTTTCACGTTTCAACACTTGGAAGTTTTATTTCAATCTCGGTGAAACGTGTACCTCCAAAGAGTTGTGCCTTTGAAGAAAGCCTTTTCACGTTTCAACACTTGGAAGTTTTATTTCAATCTCGGTGAAACGTGGGCTTCCGAAGAGGTCTTTCTTCTTGATTGTGTCTCCGGGAGGAGATCTTTATTTTGTTTTGCATTTCAACTTTGGTAAAGTGAAATTCCGAAGAGCGGTTGTAACACTTCAACTCCTGGTGAAATGGGCCTCCGAAGAGGGCTTTTATTTTGTTTTACATTTGAACTCTGGTGAAGTGAAATTCCGAAGAGCGGTTGTAACACTTCAACTCCTGGTGAAATGGGCCTCCGAAGAGGGCTTTTATTTTGTTTTACATTTCAACTCTGGTGAAGTGAAATTCCGAAGAGCGGTTGTAACACTTCAACTCCTGGTGAAATGGGCCTCCGAAGAGGGCTTTTATTTTGTTTTACATTTCAACTCTGGTGAAGTGAAATTCCGAAGAGCGGTTGTAACACTTCAACTCCTGGTGAAATGGGCCTCCGAAGTTTGCCTGGAAGTTACTCTCTCATGGTTGGAGGGTCATGACTCCTCCAATCTTTTTTGGTTGAGTAGAGAACTTTCTTTTTTTACGGCATATGCTTCGTTAGAGGTCTTTATCCTCCGAAGAGTTGTGCCTCCGAAGAGGACTTTAGTTGTTCCTTGTCCACCTGCTTATGCCTTTTCAGTGATCCTCTATTTTTTTTTTTTTAAGCTTGCACTCCCTTCTCTTACAAGTAGCTTGTTTAATCCAAAGAAGTGTACTTCATTGCTAGGCCAGTTCACGAGAACGGACATAAGCTTCTTAATTGGATGTTTGTTTGTTCAAACTTCTCAATTTATTAGCTAAAGCCCGTTTTCGGCGAAATCATTGACCGTTCAATTGAAGCACTTCTTATCTAGGATTTAAGCTCGGGAATTTTGCGACTTGGAATTTGTTTGTTGAATGATAACAAGAATCACTTGGTCTTGTAATGTGCAAGTTTTGTTTTCGTTGCCTGCAAAAATTTAAATCGACATTTCAGTAATACATTTAATGTACTTTTCATATCGAAAATAAAGCAAACATTTAATAATAATAAGGAACACAAGATTTATAGTGGTTCGGCCAAGAATTTGGGCCTACATCCACTTTATAGTCTTTCATTACTCACTTGCATCGGTTTTACAATCGCTTTCAATTACAGGAATCATACATTCATAATTCTTTTTACAATATTTCAACAAAGCTATCAAGTAAAGTATGGACGCAAGTGATTGCTGTTCCAAGCTCTTGGAATTTGATCTCCTTTGACAGTAGTGAGTTTGAATGTGCCGTCCAGAAGCTTTTGACCTATGACATATGGTCCTTCCCAATTTGGCCCAAACACACCTGTCGCTGTCATAATTCTCTTTAGGACTAGATCTCCAATTTCAAAGCTGCGTTGGCGAATTTTGGAATTGAAATGTCTGGCTATCCTTTGCTGATGAGATGCGATTCTGAGCTCAGCCTCTTCTCTTTTTTCATCAAGGAGATCTAGTGCCTCAAGCTGTAGTTTCTCATTCTCCGCTTGATTGAAATGGATTCTTCTATGTGAAGGGACCTCTGTTTCTACCGGAATCATTGCCTCTGATCCGTATGCTAATGAAAACGGAGTATGCCCAGTCGCAGTTTTGTGGGTAGTTCTGTATGCCCATAGTGCTAGCGGTAGCTTATCGACCCAACCACCTTTTGCTCTTTCAAGTTGCTTTTTGATGGTTGACTTGAAAATTTTATTTACTGCTTCCACTTGCCCGTTTGCCTGCGGATGGGCTACTGCTGAGAAGCTTTTTCGGATTTTGAATCGTTTGCAAAAATCTTGGAATTCTTCACTTTCGAACTGAGTACCATTGTCTGTAATTATTTTTTTGAGGCACACCGTATCTGCAAATGATACTTTTAGTCACAAAACTTATCATCTACTTTGAGGTGATAGTAGCCAGTGGTTCAGCTTCTGCCCACTTAGTAAAATAATCTACAGCAACAATGGCATATTTAATTCTAGATTTGGCAGTTGGTAACGGTCCTACAAGGTCTATCCCCCATATTGCAAACGGCCATGGACTGACCATCTGTGTGAGTTCAGTGGAAGGAGCTCTGAGAATTTTGGCGAATCTTTGGCATCTGTCACATTTTCGGGAATAGTCTGCTGCATCTCGATTAATTTCTGGCCAAAAATATCCGTTTCGGAGAATCTTTTTCGCTAAAGTTTGACTACCTAAATGATCACCACATTCTCCCCCATGCACCTCAGCTAGGATTGTTTTGGACTCTTCCCTGGATACACATCGAAGTAACGGCATTGAGAATCCCCGTCTGTATAACTGGCCATCCTGGACTATATAGCGAGAGGCTTTCCTCAGTAGCTTCTTTCGTTCTTTTGAGTTTTCCGGTAAAGAGCCATTGAGCAGATATTCTGTTATTGGAGTCATCCATGATTCTTGCTCTTGAGACACGCTCATGATCCAATCAATATCCATCTCATCAATGCTCGGAGTCGACAGGACCTCCACTGGAGTTAACCCTAGAAATTGAGCTTCGCCTGTGCTAGAATACTTTGCGAGAGAATCTGCTTTCATGTTTTCTTCTCGAGGAATGTGACTTATCATGTAATGATCGAAATCACCCAGGAGTTCCCAAGCCTTTGACAAGTAGGCGGGCAGATTCCCCCCTTTCGCTTGGAATTCCTTTTTGACTTGGCATACAATAAGCTAAGAATCACTGAAGATCTGTAACGCTCGGATGTTTAATTCTTTAGCAATCCTCAAGCCAGCGATAAGGGCTTCGTATTCTGCTTTATTGTTTGTTGAAGGAAATTCCAATCTTAGTGCGTAGCATAATGATCGACCTTCAGGGGTCTCGAGTACAACTCCGGCTCCATAACAGTAGTCGTTTCTCGCGCCATCGACATATAACTTCCATTGGATTGGGGAATCGTCTATCGTTTCCTCCTCACTGTTACCCTTATCTGTGAATTCTGCGATGAAATCCGCTAAAGCTTGTCCATTGATTGCTTTTCGGGGATGATAAGTGATGTCATATTGACTGAGTTCAATATTCGACTTTAGAAGACGACCCGAAGTCTCAGGGCAAAACAGGACTTGCTTTAAAGGTTGATCAATGAGGACTCTGATAGGATGAGCTTGGAAATATTGCCTCAACTTCCTAGATGCAATTAGAAGGCAATAGGCGAGTTTTTCCAACTTAGAGTAATTCATCTCTGCCCCAGTGAGTCTTTTGCTGATATAGTAAACTGGATGTTGAATCCTCTTGTCTTCTCGTATCAGCGCTGCACTTAAAGCATGAGATGATACTGCCAAGTATATAAGAAGATCCTCGCCATCGCCAGGCCTAGAAAGTATTGGAGGCGTTTCCATATGGCGAATCAATTCATCAAAGGCTTTTTGGCATTCGGGAGTCCAATCGAAGCTTTTCTTTCCTTTCTTTAGGGCGTCAAAGAATGGGGTGCATTTATCTGTGGCTTTGGAAATGAACCGAGTCAAGGCGGCGACTTTTCCATTGAGACTTTGCAATTCCTTCTTTGTTCTAGGAGCTTTGACTTCCTTTAAGGCGGTAATTTGAGCTGGACTGGCCTCAATGCCCCTAGCGCTCACGGTGAAACCTAAAAACTTGCCGGATTCCACTCCAAATGAACATTTTAAAGGATTGAGCTTCATTCCGTATTTTCGGAGGACTGCGAACATGTTTGCTAAGTGTTCTATGTGATCCACTGCTTTCTTAGACTTTACTAACATGTCATCGACGTAGACTTCCATAGTCTTGCCCAATTGCGGTTTGAACATAGCATTAACAAGTCTTTGGTATGTTGCCCCTGCATTCTTCAGCCCGAAGGGCATAACTCTGTAGCAGTAAAGACCAACGTCGGTGATAAAGCTCGTGTCCTCCTGATCTGGCTCATGCATCATGATCTGGTTATATCCGGAGTAGGCATCCATAAAAGATAACAATTCGTGTCCCGTTGTTCCGTCAACCAGTTGATCGATCCTGGGTAATGGGAAGCAGTCTTTGGGGCAGGCCTTGTTTAGATCTGAAAAATCGATGCATACTCTCCATTTTCCGTTGGCTTTCTTAACCAGCACTGGATTTGAAACCCAATTCGGATAGGTAGATTCTTTGATAAAATTATTCTCCATGAGCCGATCAACTTCTTCTTTTAACGCTGCCGACCTTTCTGGACCTTGAGTTCTCCTTTTCTGCTTCACAGGTGTAAATTTTGGATCAATATTTAGAGCGTGTACTGCAACTTCTGGGGATATTCCGCACATATCGGCATGAGTCCAAGCAAAAACATCCAAATTTGCCTTTAAAAAAGATATTAAGATATTCTGAATTGACACATTAAGTTGTGAACCCACATTCAACACCTTGTTTGGGTCCTTTGGGTCAACAGGTACTGGTATTGTCGTTTCCACTGGTACCACTCTATTCTCCCCTGCACTGACTTTTCTAGGATCCATCTCTTTCCTTGCTCCGCTGTGCTCGCCAGTGCAGGGTCCGCCCTGTAATTGCTACAAGGTTGGTTCTTTGATGCGGACCGGGGCTGCCGCATCCTTTCCCATTTCTCTTTTTCTGGTTTCTCGTAGCTCTGTTAGATAACATTCCCGCCCCGCATTTTGATCCCCTTTTATAACTCCCACTCCATTATCTGTGGGAAATTTAATGGTGAGGCACCATGGGGCCAGAACAACTTTGAATGATGCGAGAGTTGGACGGCCAAGGAAAGCATTATAAGCAGAAAATTCGTCGACAATCACAAAAGTTTGCTTGCGGACCACTTTTCTCTCTCCTTCTCCAAGTTCTACAAACAAATCAACGGTTCCTATCGGCTGTTTTGGCTCCCCAGTGAAGCCAGCGATTTTCTGCGATGAAGCTTGCACATCCGCCATAGGGATCTTCATTTGGTCGAATGTTTTCTTGAAGAGGATATTGTAGGATGCGCCACAATCAATGAGAACTATTCTGACAATAGCTGGCCCGATACCAGCCGAGATGACTAAGGGATCCAAGGTAGGAGCTTCAATACCTGCGGAATCCCTGGCTCTGAACACAATATCATCATTGAAAGTTCTTTGTTGCTTCAGGGGCATAGCACCTTCCAAAACAAATACATCTTCCTCAGTCGGTACATACTTCAAAGCTCGGGTATACCTTTCCATCTCACCCCAGCTCCTGCCTGCTGGGTGAGGTCCTCCCGTAATGACATTGATAACAGGCCTTCCAGATTCATGCCCTGCGGTCTTTTCACCTGTCCTGGGTTGATGGGCAGGAGCTCGTTGCCCCTGACTAGTCGAAGCGGGATTGCTGCTATTCTTTTCCACAAATTGCTGCAGCTTGTTTTCCCTTATCAATTCTTCAATCAAAATTTTCAATTGGCGGCATTCATCGGTATCATGACCGGGTTGATTATGGAAGCGGCAAAACTTTCCGCTTTGTACAGCTTTTTTTCCGGTTCTCAGAACGGGAGGTTTAGGATAATCAACAGAATCTTTAGTGGCAAGGTATATACGCTCCGGCGTATCTGATAAAGGAGTATATTCCGATGGTTCGAAGGAACGAGGCCTCTTCAGATTTTTCTGTTTCTTTCCATCGTTATTTTCCCTTTTCAGTCCTGCAGATTCACTCTTGTGTGGAGCAGCAATGTTATCTTCAGCTTTTTCTAACACCGCCTTTACCGGTACAGAACGGCTTTCCAGGCGTATGAACTCGTCTTCTTTCTTGTAGAATTTTTCAAAGGAATTTGGTTCCTTCATGTTTAGCCATTTTCCAAATTCGCTCGACTTGTCGATGGCCCTCATCAGATAAGTCAAGATCATCCGTGGCTCTGCATTGTCTACCTCTGCCAGTGCTATGTTGAAGCGATTCAAGAAAGATCTGATAGTCTCCCCTGGATTCTGCTCTAAACTTGACAACGACATAATATCTTTGGCTTTTGAAGCGTATAGTCTGAACTGCTCCTTGAATTTCCGGGTTAAGTCAGAAAACTGATCTATAGACCGGACTGGCAGCTTGGTGAACCAAAGCAGAGCTACACCTTCCAGATATACAGGAAAATATCGGCACTTTATTTCATCAGAAGCTCTGGCACCTGTCATGTGCCAATCATACTTATACAAGAATTCGTTCGGATCACTTGTTCCTTTGTAAGCTAGGATAGTTGGAGGGACGAACTTCCTTGGGAACTCAGCCTTTAAGATTCTTTCGGTAAACGGGGTTTTACTTGGAGCGAAACCCCATTCCTTCTCATCTTCATTCCTTTGCATGCTTTCCTTCATGATTTGTCGAACCATTTCAGAAAGATATCCCTCATCATTTCGAGCTTTAGATCCACCAATTTCAGGAAATGTCCGCTCAAAGGGGCTAGCAGCCCTCTCAGGAATGCTTCTTCCTTCATCCTCATGAATGTTGCCAGCAAAGTTCCTTTCATTACCCGTTGGTTGACGGTTTACCCCAAGCAAGTCATTCAACTTATTCAAAATTAGGGCATTTTGGGCGTTCTGAGCTTCCAATTGTGCACTTTGGGCATTTATCTGCTGGTTCAGCCCTAAGATTACAGCATCCAACTCCGCTTTTGTAACTCCAACAGGTGGAGTGGCTTGACTAGGTACTGGGGAAGCGGAGGTTCCCTCTTGAACATTTCCAGATCTAACAGATCTACTCTTTCTCCCCGGAGCCATGATTTCAGATAAACTTCTAGTCTTCAGAGAGGTTACTTCAACAAACTTTTGTGGAGCAATGATGACGGTTTGCCTGAGTTCGGTTCTCAGTGAAAGTACCAAAAATGTTAACGCTAAAATTTGAACGCTAACACCCCGGTGTATGAAGTGTAATTGTGAAAGCACCACCCGATAGCTCGAGAACAGATTATAAGCAGATAATAGCGGAAAAGCAGTAAACAACAGCAATTTTATAGTGGTTCGGCTTAAGAGAGAGCCTACGTCCACTTTGAATATCTTTATTGACGATTTGATTACAAGTCGATGCAATTACTCTTTGATTACAACACACTTCAAGTTACAAGTGACTTAGAACAAGTAGCCTAAACTTCAACGTCGATCAAAATCTTTGAACTCATGTTGGACATGTATGATTTCTTCGTGAAGTTCCTTGAGGCGTTCTTTGTATCTCAAAAGCTTCAAGTGTTGAAGTAGTTCGGAGTGCAGCAGAGTAACGACGCTTGAAATGAATGAGCCTAAAGTCCCCCAAATGTTGGAAGTGGTCATGTATTTATAGGAGTTTTCAGCCCTGAGTCGTGAGTCGTGTTCGACCCATGCTTGGCTCGTGGCCGAGTCAAATTAGGTCGTGGCCGACTCATCGAATCAACCCTTGATTTCTCCATGGCTTATTCCTCTGCTGGATTTTATGCTAAGTCCTGAGTCACTTACGAGTCAATCTTCCTTGGCATAGGCACTGTGGCAATGGATTACGACCCAATGGCTTTAAGTCGTGGACGAGTCATTCTAAGTTGTGAGTCGTTAAGCCGTTAACGACTTATCAGGTAGCGGTATATAAATGAAGCGGCACAAGGATCCACCTTCTTATGTCGTTACTTCCCATGAGTCGTCTCATATGATAAGTCGCGAACTTGTTGAGTCGTTGATCCACTGAGTCGTTGTAAGCTCTGAGTCGCTGCTTACCATGAGTAGTCGCTGCTTACCATGAGTCGTTGAGACGATAGTCTTGATGAGTCGGTAACTCACTGAGCCGTCCTGCCTTGTGAACCGTTAACCCCTTGAGTCGTCCTATCCCTCTAAGTAGATGAGTCGGTCCATCCCTTGAGTAGATGAGTCGGTCCTGTCTTTGGTTGGATGAGTCGGTCCAGTCCTTGAATCGTTGGCAAAACGAGGTTAACAGAGATAAATCCTGATTTTAAAGATTTAAATAAATTAATTCAATTGAAACGGAAATTGTTTTGAAATCCGTAAGTGAATCTTTGTGAAACTAAGTGAACTTTGTGAAATAAATCTTTTTGTTTAAAAGATTTGAAATGGTAATTGGTTTAGACCATTTGAAAGAAAGTTTGGAATTATTAAGTTGTGACTTAATTGAAATCCCATATCCATATGTTTTAAATGTTGCGCTCACTATTCGGGTTAGCCGGGAAAGGACCCTTGGGTCGTATAACCCATTTCGAATATGTGATATGTCGTTATGGATAGCATTTGAAGACCGGTGGTGAAGATCGGGTATTTGCGAGAACGATAGGATGACCTATCGATTGTCTCTGCACCGAGTAGCTACGGTATAGAGATTCCCTAAGTGATGGGAAGTCCGATCGGGATTGTGAATACCCGGATTGCAAGGACTTCTTTGGAAGTGCCTTCGGTTCTGTTCGAACCCAGAACAGACTTGTATGGATTGTTATGTCTGACATTACAATTTGAGATATAAAGCAGATTTCTTTCAAATATATTTCTGTTGGTGGCGGAGAATTTATTCTCTTAGCTTAACACCCTTCTCTGAGACGTACGAGCTCAGAGGTTATGTAGTTGAAGGTTATCAGCGATATATTCTCAATTTGGTAATGTGGCATGCTAAGTGTTGCTGTGAAATGATCATTGTTTGATCATTTGTGATATGATCATTTGTTTGATCATTTATCTTTGTGATCATTACTTTGATCATTTGTTGACCCAAAGCATGGCTTTGTACCCAAGCATAGCTTTGTGGACGAGACTTCGTCGAGCCTCACAAACCGGTAATGGTCGAAACAGGAATTGTGCGGCAAGGTTTTCAGGGATAGCTTCCATTGGGTATGACCATTCCTTCTGAAAAAGGGTAGTATCATGGAATGGAGCCCAGATACTTACTCATGTGGACACACTATATTATTTACTGTGTGATGTTGTTGGTTAGAGAGGTCTCGTTTAAAGGTCCCAAAGGACCGGGAGTGGCATATCTGAGGTTTTGTATATTCCCCCGGGAAGGGGGGTAGCCAGCCTTGTTTGGCAGAGATCCAGTTGGCGTTTCCATGTGGCGATGGGAAGTTCCTTGGCCTGATCATTTGTTGGAAAAATCCATTCATCCAATACGAGCCTTGTACGGTATTAGTTGTATTATCTGCCATCTACTTATGGTGGCGCCCCACTGTTTGGATGGTAGCTATAGTAGGCATAGTTCGAAATGTCTATGTTGGCTAAGATTTATATCTTTACTTTCGAAATGTTTTCCTACACTATGCACTAGTAATAATATCAAATGTTTCTTTTTAATGCTTATCAAGCATCTTTGACTATCATAAGGAGAAATCTCCTTCGATTCTGCGTTTGCATTGTGTGTGTGTGCGGGAGGCCTTAGGGTAGTCTCATTTCTAAAAAGCATTGTGAATCTATTTTAAAATATTTCGTTGTTTGTTTTTAAAGATAAACTGTTTTTTTTGCTCACGCCAGTCCCACGACTGCCAAAGTTTATTGTTTATTTTCCTAAACTCTGGGTGCTCAAAATTTTTCCACACGGGCAGTCTAGAGTTTGGTTTTTCAGATAGTTAGGTTCAGTGGATTATCTGGAGCTAGTTCAGTTTTCTTTGGATATGGACGAGACTTACTTAGCTTGGTGCAATCTTGATGGTGGATCGAGCTAGGAGTTTTGGAGCTTTGTCTTTGGAGCTTTTTGGATCAGAGTTGCAGTACTATATTCTGAGAAGACTTATTTCATATTGTATTGTGTTCCGCTGTATTTTGTGTTGTATATTCTCTGATGTTGATGATTATCATTGTATCAAATTGATGTATCAGATATTGTATTCATGTTATATCAGTGATATCATCTTTTATTTCCGCTGTGTTATTTATCATATAATGGTGTTGCAAGCTCCCGCGAAACGAATTTGATGTTGTTTGTTGGACATCAAGTTCGGGTCGTGACATATTGATTGGTTGTTTTTGCATTTCTTACCACAATCTCGTTTTCCGTTGTGTTTTGGAGTTTTGATTTGAGTGGTCTTGAGTTAGAATTTCTACAACATTTAGTATCGGAGCTTTGGAGTTAGTAGGTGGTTGTAGGAATGTCAGAATCAGATAATACATCGGGTAATCCATAAATGATTAGTCCAAGTGGTGTAGCACTGTATGTACGTGGATCGTATGGAGCTTCGGGATCAAAATTGGTTATAAACAAGTGGAATGATGATAATGATTTTGAAAAATGACAATGGAAGATGAAAGCGGTTCTTAGGTGGAATCGAGTGCATCGGGTAGTGTTTGATACATATTTGCTGCCGACGGACATCTCAGATATTGAGAAAGAGGAAATGGAAGATCGAGCATTCGCTATACTTCAACTTGTTATGGGGGATAATGTTATCTCCGTAGCGGTGAGACTACTACTAAGGGTATATGAGACAAATTAGAGGAGTTGTATATGAAGAAGTCACTAACTAATTGTTTGATCTTATTGCAAACGTTCTTCACCTATAAGATGGAGGGTACTTCGCTAAAGGTGTACTTGAATCTCTTTGATGATTTGCTAATGAAGAAGGCGATAGATCTGAATATTGAGGAAGAACAAAAGGCAATGATATTGTTGTGTTCGTTGTCGGACCGTTATATGAGTTTCTCTAGTAGTTCGATCTATAGCCGGGATACGTTGACTCATGATGTAGTGAGGAGTTGAGTGATCAAATGAAGGAGTTAGGTGATAGAAGTAGTAGTGCTAGTACTGGTCACATTTTGTTTGTGGAAAAGGAGAGATATGGGAAGAAAGGTAATCAGGGGCGTTCTAAATCATGAAAGCCCAAATGGAGAGGAAAATCGAAGGAAAGAAATGACAAGTGTTATATTTGTAAGAAACCTGATCATTGGAAGAATGAGTGTCCGGACAAGGAGAAGACAAATAAGGAAGTAGCATCTTTATCCATGGTGGTGGAGAGTGGAGTTGGGGAGGGAGACATAGATGTTTTGACGGCCATAACATTGGATGTTTCGAATGGGTGCTCGATTTGAGGGCATCTTATCATATGACGTCGAATAAGAATTGCGACAAAGAAGGAAAATTCAATTGTTATGGGTAATGGTGTTATTTGCAAGTCGAAGGGCATTGATTTTATGTACATTCGGATGTTTCATGGAGTGGTTCATACTCTCACTAACATACGCTATATAATGAGACTTCGGAAGTCTCTTTATATTTTTTAGGCAGCTGGATTCTTTAAAATGTAAGATCATTATTGAGAGTGATAGCTTGCAGATTTCGAAGAATGCGCTTGTGGTGACAAAGGATGCTAGGACTCGTGGAGTTTATTTGCTTCAAGGAGTGACTATTGAAGGTGAAACTTGTATGGGTGTTAATAGTTCTCGTGGCTTGTATGCGAGTAGGTTCTGTCATTTGAGTTTAGGTCATGTCTTGGAGAAGAGTTTAGATATTCTTCAAAAGAAGGACACGATCGATGGAGAGAGTTTAACAAGTTTGAGCTTTACGAGGAATATGTCATGGGAAAGCAAACTAAAGTATCATTCGGTGAGGGAAAACTTGATTCGATAAATGTTCGTGAATATGTGCACACAGATGTTTGGGGACAGACACCGGTAGCTTCTTTGGGAGGAGCTTGCTATTATATTTCTTTTATTGGTAACTTCTCTCGGAAAGTATGGGTGTATGTAATGAAGGCCAGGTAAGAGGCATTTGCAAAGTTTAAAGCATGGAAGGATCTTCTTGAGAATGAGAGTGGTAAGTCTTTGAAGTAACTATGTCTGACAATGGCGAAGAGCATGTTTCCTGAGAGTCCTTGGAGTTTTGCAAGCATCATTGTATTCAGAGGCATTTTACTACACTGGAAGATCGGTAGTCAAATGGTGCTGCGGAGAGGATGAACCATGCTCTACTTGAAAAAGTTGGATGCTTGAGATTGACATCGGGTTTGTCTAAGGGATTTTAGGCTAAAGCGTTGTCAACCACAGTGCATACTATTAACCAAATTTCGTGCTCGGCTATTGGTAAGAAAATTCCGGAGGAAGTGTAGAAGGGAAAGAGCATTGGCTTGAGTTATCTTTGTATGTTTGGTAGATCAATTTATGTGCATGATTCGAGAAATGGTAACCTTGAGGCTAGAGCTTTTCAGAGGTTTTCGCTTGGTTATATGGCAGTATAAAAGGCTATTAGATATGGAATTCGAAAATGAAGAAGGTTGTGAACTCTCGTAATGTTACTTTTGATGAGTCGACTTTGATCAAGGAGAATGAGAGATCATCATATGTTTCGGATTTGGTTCATGGTGAATCAAAGGAGAAGGAAGTTGTTTCCATCTTTTGTCCAAGGAGTAGAGTAGTTGGAGATGCTTGTGAGGAGGAAGCGTTTGATCTTACATCACATAGTCTACAGGCTGCCTCTAGTAGTGTTGGTGATGTGCATGATTCTAGAAGGAATTCGTTCAAGGTGGAGCCGAAAGGAGTTTGGATGATATTATTACTACTTGGGTGGGTCGACGTGCTATAAAGCCTCCCGATAGATATGGTGATTGGAACTATATTAGCTTTTTTGATAATTTGGACTATGTTCTTCATGTAGTCCAAGATGAGCTGAGGGACCTTGATGATGTCATAGATTTGAGTGATAAATTGAATTGGATTTGTGCAATGGAGGAAGAGATGCAATCGTTGATGAAGAATCAAACTTGAGATTTGGTTCCATTTCTGAAGAAAACCATGCTATAGGGTGCAAATGGATATACAAGGCGAAGGACGATGAAAGATACAAAGCTAGACTAGTGACTAAAGGATATGCATAAAGGAAGAGTTCACATTAGTTGTGAGACATACTTCAATTCGGATATTACTTATCATAGTTGTTATTCACGACTTGAAGTTGGAGCAACTTGATGTGAAAATCGTCTTCTTGCATGGTGACTTGGATGAAAGCATCTGCATGGAGCAACCGGAAGGTTTTATTTTAGATGGTAAGTCAAATTTGGTTTGCAAGTTAAAGAAATTACATATGGTTTAAAAAACCACCTAAATGATGGTACAAGAGATTTGATCATTTTATGCTTGAAAATGGTTTTAATAGAAGTATCAAGGGTGCTTGTGTTGTTTCGAGAGGTAGAAAAATGATTACTGGATGTATTTACCCTTTTTTGTGGATTCTGGTTTATTGAAGGTTTGTGCATCATTGGCTGCATTTTGGTGTTGGGTGGTTCCTGTATGATGGTCGCAACAGTAGCAATGATGAGGGCAAGAGGAGCGGGTTCAATTTTGATAGAGGATGGAAGGCGTGGGTTTTAGATTCGGGCAAGTCGAGTTTGGGTAGAGCGTCGCGTTGGCAAAGACTGATTGGAGAATCGTTGAGTATTTCAACGTATCACTACAATTGTGTACGGCTTTGATTGGGTTGCTGCTTTTCACTGTGCACAGTTGATAAGGAGGAAGGAGAAGATTGTTAATTTGGGTTAAGTAAAGTAATTAGTGTTATTTATTTGATTAATTAAATTAAAATCTTATAAATCGAATAACTTTTGCATACGAGGTCGGATTCAAACATTGTTTTTTATGGACTTGTAGCGATGATGGCTACCCAATGGAGTTAGTTTGGTGGGATTTGAAGCTTGTTTGAGTTTATTATAAAATCGAACGGCCGTTCGGTTTTAGTCCAAATCGGAACGCTTCGGTGTAAATTGGAACCAATGTGAGTTTAACTCACACTCAATTGTACTAATCATATGTATGATGCTATAAATTATTAATCATCGCTTAGATATTAGTTAAATTGTTTGATTGATTATTTGATTGAATTTTCAATTGGAAAATGCATGACATATTAATTTGATTGTTATGAACTCATATGATTATATATATATTATCCGTAACCATTATTTTGCAGGGAAAATTTGTAGAGAGACCTAAGAGGTTTCTCACCAATAATTATATATTTACATCCTTATGATGTTATACTGATGTTTAATTGAAATAAATCTTGATATTCCATTTAAATTGTTTAAATGTCATCATAGCGATGTTCGCTATAATGTCGGTTATCGACTTTCATTCCCAAAAACCCATTGTATGTTTTTGAACTCGAACTTATGTTTTCACTAAACAGAATTTTAAAATTCATTAATCATTTTTTATTAATGATAATTTAAAGTAATTAATCATTTTAACTAATGATTTTGAAATTAATTAACCAATTTAATTAATGGTGTTTAAAATTGGTTTATCTTTTGATTTAAATGAGATTGAATTTAATTAATCATTTTAACTAATGATTATTTGAATTTAATTAATTATTCTAATTACTAATATTTGAAATTAATAATAATTTTGATTAATGATATTTAAAAGTAATCAATCATTTTAATTAATAATATTTGATTTTAATAAATCATCCTTATTTCTAATATTTAAAAGTAATTAATTATTTTAATTAATGATTTTTGAAATTCATTAATCTATTTGATGAATGAGATTTGAACTTTAATTAATCATTTTAATAAATGATTGTTTTAAATTTAATTAATAATTTTAACTAAAGATTTTTGAAGTTTAGTTACTCATTTTAATTAGTAATGGTATATAGTTAATCAATCATTTTAACAAATGATGTTTTAATTTATAACTTTAGCTAATGATGTTTGAACTTAATTAATCCGATTAATTAACAATTATTGGAACTTAGTTTATTTTTTAAATTAATGGCATTCAAAAATTATTTAATCATTTTAAGCGATAATGGTTGAGATTAATCTTTCATTCTAATTAATGATTCTTTGGATTTAATAAACCTTTTTAATTAATGAGATTTAAATTAATAAATTGATTTAATAAAAAGTGGTTAAAGTAAATTAACTAATATAATAAAAGTGTTTTAATTTAATTAATATATTTGGTGGTTTTAAAGTTAATAAACTTATTTAATAAAGATTTTAAAGTTAATTTACCTATGATATAAAAGTGTTTGGAAATAATTAACTATTTTATTAGAGATAATAGATTTATTTATTTAAAAGAGATTACAAATGTAACTGATTATCTTTAGGGATAATTAATATTGTTTTAAATTTAAAAGTATTTATATTGTTTTATTATATTTTGGGATAATAAATATTGTTTTAAAAATAACGGTTTATATATGAGAAAATCCTTTTAAAAGGAATTATTTATAATAAAGCTAAGTGTATATTTTTTGGGGTTTATAGTAAATAATGTTTTAATGACATTTTTTTACCTTTGTTTAATAAACTTAGTATTATAAAACTTTTCTTTTGAAAGAACCCTTTAAAAGGTATTTCTAAAAGTGTTTTACCAATATTGTAATATGAAAATCAAGCATAAGTTCAGATTTTAAAAAAGTTCAATTCGATTATGGAAAAGTAATTCCGTAAACGATATCGCTTATTTGGAAAGAATCCAATCATAGTTTTAACGCTAAAAGTTGAGGCTTGGACTCGTTTCTATCTTGAAGGTCAAAAATTCGTCAAGGCAATGCCTAGATTTAATACTACCTCAACTTGACTGGCTTCATATTCAATCGAGGGATAGCACTTGTTTAGAATCGAGGAGTAGTGTTGGATATGTGATATTTAATTTCCAAATACGATCATTTTAGTTCTCCCCAATAGTTGATTTATTAATTATCGGGTTCAGCTTTCTTCATGATGTACCGTCACCTTAAAAACGATTTGCTGCTCTGAGCTTTATTATCCTTTGTTGGTAATGACTAAACCAAAGCACGTGTTTTTGGGGGCCAAGTTATATGGGGTTGCTCCCATTAGGATATTTTCACATCCCATCTAGATTTTAGTGTACCATCACCTTAAAATGGTTAAGATTTGGATGTGAAATATTTGGATTCTCGGTAAGGTTTGGCGGGGTCCAGCTTGGAGTTCCCAGGGTTTTCAAGTATATTTCTAGAGGTATACTTCTTTTAAGGGAGATGTACCCTTTTAGTCATTTGTAGGGAATTTTCCTTTCCTTATTTGATTCAAAACTTTGAATCTGTTTTCTTTAAGTGCAATAGGAAGAGTCAACCTCTCTTCGCGGTGTTTAATAATTGGTTTTATCCATTCTAACAAGTTTGAACCGTTACCTTATTTTTTCCATTCTATCAACTTTGGATTTTGCTTGGATTATTTTCATTCTTTCAAATTTGGTTTTTAATACTATTTATGCCCATTCTTATTTGGATTTTTCTCCCGATGTTTATCTATAACCTTGTCTTTATGGATGTTATTCTTATGAGGTATAAACCCATTTCGCATTAGCTGCGTGGTTTCATAGAACTTTAATATGTTTTCCATTATTTGAGTTATCTTACGCTGGTATTTCAGACTGATTCGAGTGTTATTTTACCATAATGCTTGAGTCAGACCAAATATTTTTTCTAGGTTGACTTTCGTGTTATGGAGATCTTAAAGAGGTGTTGTAGGATCACCTATCGTATTGTTTTATTTTTCGTTGTATTATGTAATATCCATATCAACAATTGTAAGGTCGGGATTTTATAACTATTCTACTAATAAGGTTTGTTTTTAGCTCTGATGTACTCTGTATTTAGAGTGGCGGCTTTTATTGTCCTCACTATATTATGTGTTGTCGATTTCACTGTGAGATTCTTTTTTTGTTCTATGTTCTTTTCTTTTTATTTACCCTAATAATCTGCCCTTTTGTCGATTGGATGCTCGACAATTGAACATGGTGTTGATATTCGTTGTCAAATTTCGATGGTCAAAAAGGCGGGTCGTAACATCATATATGTAAATAACATCACACAAAAGCAACCATGTGCATGTACAATCAAAAAGTATACCCTGCACTTATCATTCAGTTATGAATTATGCCATATATGATGTAACGATCTCAGTTTTGAGTCAAATTTAATTTGATAATTAATATAAAATTTTGTATTAAATTATGAATTAATTTGAATTTTTCCAAATTAAATAAAACATTTATTTGTTTGTTCATATGTATATACGTACATAAATTGAATATAAATAGAATTTTGGTTTGAAATTCAAGATAAATATCTTATTGATAAATTGGATTTAAAGGAAACCTTATATTTGAAACTAAAATATAATATATGATTGTTTATTAATGTATGTTTAGAATTAAAATCATTTTCAAGAATGAATAAAAGCTTTAAAAGCGTGTGTGTATATATATATATTCATATTTTTTAAAATAAAATAAGATTCATAAAAGGTTTAATGTTATTTCTTTTGAAATTTCACTTGTATTAAAAAGTTTGTATATTTAAAGAACATACTTAATAAAAAATTTGAAACTAATATAAAATTAAAAATATAAAAACATAAGAATATATATGTATGTACATACATACATACATATATATATATATTTGGTTTTAACAAATGTTAATATGAATTTAAAAATATATAAATAAATATAGTTTATATATATAAAAATATAAAAGTAAAAACATAATACATATGCAAATATTTTCTAAAAAGCTATTTAAAGAATTAAATTCAAATATATACATATTATGTATTTATTTATTAATGTTTAATTAAAAATCATATTCTTACAGTTATAAATATATATGTAAAAGGAAATAGATTTATTTAAATTGAAAACATGATATAAAATTTTTATTTATATTATAATACATATGTTAAGTTATAAAACATAAGAGATAAATTAATTCACAAATTATAAAATGAAATGTTTAAAACGCAATTTATAAATTAATTTAAATAAGGACTTAAACATAAAATTGCTTGTATTTACAAGTGTAGAAAAATTAATATTATATATTCACAAGTGTAACATGAATTTAGAAGTGTAAATAAATTATCAGGCAAACTTACATATGGCATTATTTTTTTTTATTTTTTTTTATGAAATAGATAAAATAAAAGTTAAAGTTATACATATCATAAACTTCTTCTTCTCTTATTTGGCTCAAAACTAAAGAAAAGAAAACGCAAAAGCCTGAAAATAAACTCAAAATAAAATCAAACTCAAAAAATAATAATTAAAGATCAGATTCAAAATCAAACCTGAAAAAAGCATTCCAGTTGAAGAACAAAATTAAAACATGTTTCAAGCTGAGGCTAAGCAAATTCAAGGATCAAGCAAGTTTCAAGATCATTTCAACAAATCAAAGTACAGATCAGATCAAACTCAGGAAATCTGAAATTACAAACCTGAGACAAATTTCAACTCAACCAAATTTCAATCGAGCAAGCTAACGAGGCAAAGATCAAGCAAGATAACAAAACAAAATCAAAGCTTCCAGATATTCAAATTCAAATTACATTTCTAGGCTCAAGTTTTACCTGTTCTTCAATTCCAGGTCCTCTGTCTTTCATTACCAGGTAAGAAAACACACTTATAGTTTGCTGTTGTGTGTGGATACTTGATGTATGATATAAGAATTGCTTGATTTCTTGCCTACGTGCTGGTATATAGATGTAAATATGTATGTGCATGCAGGCAAAAACATGCCTCTGTTTATACATGACAGGTTTGATAAATCTGTTCAAAAATTCATACCACCCAAAAGGTATCAATATTAGGCTTTAATCTCTATATAAAATTTGTTTGTACTTGTAAATTTTAAATTTTAAAAATAGTCTCAAGCATTTATATTAAGCAATTATTGTTAAAATAAGAAATCACAGTGAAAATCATATATATGTCAAAATTTGATCGTCATAAATTTGTGTTTGAAGTTCATAACCATATTGGAATTAGCAAATGATGAATTTAGATAAAGGTTTCAAAATTTTTGGGTAAGTAAATCATGTGAATTCTCGGTTGAACATAAAATACATTTTTGTCGAACTCCGACGATCGATATAAAGTTAAGTTTTGAGCTTGATGTCAGAGGAAGCTCAGGTGATGGAGTTAACACGAAAAATGATCGTTCACTTTTTTAAATGATCGTGGAGATTGATCGATGAGATTATAGGATTTAAGGGCATATTTTTTGTTAGCGTCGTTCTCGAATTCATTTCATTGTCAATGGTGGATTGGGGTAGATCAGATCCAGGGGAAACTGTAACAACCCGCATATTTATCGATTTTATATTTAAATATTTTATTTAAATATTTCATCGTTAGTCGGATTTTAGTCCGAAAAGCTAATTTTTGCATACGGTCGAATTAAGACTCGGGACCACTCCCATTGAGTTTAAAATGCCGTTTGCGACCTTTTTGAGTATAAGCTTCGATATGTTTGGAGAGAGTTGATTTTTGCTACTTTTCACTTTGGGTTTGGTTTGGGCTCAACCCTATGTTAACTTATGCTCAAATCTGAGCCACTCTTCCCCACTCACCCTCATTCTCTTCTCTTTTCAGTTCTAACTCATTAATGGTGGGTGAGATTGGAAATTAAAACTCCAAAACCCTAGTTCTTCTTGCAAATTCAATTTCATTGCTCCAAATTCAAGAGAACCCATTGGTAAGCATTCTCTTCTTCTTCTCCAACTTATTCTCTTACCAATTTCAGAAATTCCTAAACCTAATTTTGGGAATGTTCTTGTTTTTGTGCTTAGATTCAAGCTCAATTGGGTTGTGTTGAAGAGAGGTTGATTCTCCTTTTGCTTTCAAGCTTCTTCATTGTTCGATTTTGTAAAAAGGTGAGATTTTTATCTCACATCTATGCTTATATTTATCTTCGATTGTTAGGTATGAATTCCTAACACTTATTCGTGTGCATTTGCTTTTGGTTTGGGTTGAATTGGTGTATATTCCAATTTTTAGTGTTTTGAGTTCAATTCGTTAAAAATCCTAACTTCTATGTTTGAACATGTTTTTGGTGATGCATCGAGGAGCATATAGGGCCGGGTAGTCGATTGACATAATCCCTTAGCGCCGTTGCTCGAGAGAATGCAATTTGGTCAAGATTGAACCCCATTTGTAATAGGCATGGATGAGGCTGGAAACAGGCTCGGCCGACCGACCCCTCTGGTCCGGTCGACCGACCTGCTTCCAAGTGCATAAGCACTTTCTGTTTTAAGGTTCGGTCGACCGAGTACAGGGTTCGGTCGACCGACCTGCTGTCCCGAGAGGTTCCCAACCTTTGGTTCGGTCGACCGACTCAGGGAGTCCGGTCGACCGACCTGATGATTTTTGCCAGATTAGTCTATTTTGCTAATCCGTTTGAATATCCAACTTTAATCGATTCGTGTTGTCTCCCTTTTGTTGTTGTCATTTATTATCGACTTTGATGACCTTTTCTTTGGGAATTTTAGATATATCCACTTTGATGGATTTTACATCGATTTCTTTGGATTTTATTCACATTTTCGAATGTGAATCTTTGTGATTGATTGTTCCTACAATCTTCTTTGTGATTTGTCACTTTAAAAATATAAAGGTTTTCTACACTAGTAGTAAATATCAAAACTCTTTCCTCAAACGATTTCAATACTATTTTAATATCAAATTCGTTTACAAAACTGTTTTCCAATCTATTAGTATATATAAACCTTTACCTCACTCGTATGAGAAATCTAATTAAACGACTTAGTAAAACAAGTGGTATTAAACGCTTGCATTCACTTTGTTGGTTAATTCTTGGACTTGTTCGATTGAAACTCTTGTGACAATTTTCTAGTGGAGATATACAATTTGTTCGTAAATATTGAAGTTAAGCTAGTGGTTATGGGACATGAAGCTAAACTCATATATTTACTGGCTTAGTGTAATTGACACTTCTCGATGATCATGATGATCATTTTTGTGATTTAGACTAGCAATGTGCGATGTCTCTTTGACTGCGCGGGAGATTAAACCCCGTTTTGTGGAGTTTCGACTCAAATTGGTGGGGTAGCAACCCACGGTCTTTGGACCATTCGTGTGTCAGGTCTTCGGACCATTCATGTGTCAAATTAATGGCTAGCTACCATGAGATAGCTTCTCGTTCATGTGTTACAGTTGTTGGTGAGTTTTCATGCTCCCGTTCGTGTGATAGGCCTCCCCCTACTTTGTGTGATTTCTGGTTTTCGTGTGTCGAATTCTGGAATTTCCTTCTTCACCTATTTTTGTGATTTCTATTGATATGATTTATCAATTTTTGTGCATAGGTGAATTTGTGTGTCATTTACTGGATTTCTTGAGATGATTTCTAGAATTTGTGCTTCACCAATTTTCGTGATTTCCAGTGATAAGTTTTATCAATATTTGTGCATTGGTGAATTTGTGCGTCATTGACTTTTGTGATTGACATTGATATTATTGTCAATATTTGTGCATTGGTGAATTTGTGAGTCATTGACTTTTGTAATTGACATTGATATAATCGTCAATATTTGTGGTTTGATGAACGAAATAAGGAGTATGGCATTTCTTTGATTCTTGTGTAGATTTGGTGATATTGATTAATCTCTCGTAGATTTTCAATTACTTATGTATATCACAGCTTGAAATTGTGATTATTATGTGTTTAGTCATATCTCTTATTCTATATCGTTTCATCTGATTTCTATAGTTAGACTGATCCGTTTATTATTTTCTTATTAAATAATACTCGGGTCAGGCCGAGATGTTACAGGTGCTCCTGCTTGACTTCTCTCTTGGGATTGATTTCTCTGACTTTTGGCTAACTACTTAGATTTGTAGTTTATTTTGGTGTATACATTCGAGATATAGACTCCATAATGTATACTTATTCTTTTGTGTAGTTCGTGAAACTATTCTTTTGTGATATTGTGGATCTTTTTAGACCACTACTCTGATGTACACTTCCTAGTGTAATATTCATATCTATTTCCGCCTTTGTGATATGAAATGTCTGTGACTGATTTAAGTTATGTTTATTTCTGTATTTGTTTCCGAAGATATTATAACCACTATGTAGTAGCTTTGAGTTTGTGTCGGTATGTCGGATTTCCTCTTGATAAAGTATGTTATACTATCTGACATATCGATGCTCGCACAAAGCAATTACACGGATGGTCGCTCCTCAACAGCCTTATTCTCCGTGCTAGTTGACAACATTCACCGTAATGTTCTTGGCTAGCGTGGGTATAGAGGTGGGGCGTCACAGCTTGGTATCAGAGCTAAACTTCGGAACAATATGGAATATTATAACAAGGATCATCGTCCTAAGTCCATCTTAGGAGTCGTGCTTTAGGATTTAATTCGAGTCTTCGTACCGATTCATCCTATTTTCCTTATGATTCCTTGTTTATCTATCAAGATTTCTTGATATTCAATTTGGTGAATAAACTTTTTCTTCTTCTTCTTTCTTTCTAAAGGAAGAGAAATGTCTAGACCAGGCCGCCCCAGAGCCGTGCCATCTAGCACTCCACCCCAGGATGGAGTTTTTATGACTGCTCAACAGCTTCTTGATTTAGTGACAAATGCTCAAGCAGCTGGAGCTAACCCGGAACCTACTCACCCAAAGTCGGGATTTGCACGCTTGTGTAGCGATTACACTAATTTGGGTGGGGAGCCATTCAAAGGTTCCGAAACTGTTATTGAAGTACAGGCTTGGCTAAGGTCATGCGATCGAATCTTTTCTCGCATGAATCTTATTGACCTTCACCGAGTTCAGGTGGCCTCTAGTATGCTCCGAGAAAGAGCATTGGACTGGTACGAGCTTCTTATTTCTGAAACTAATGAAGCGGATCTCACCTGGGAGAAATTCCGAGAACACTTCGAGTTGAAATTCGTGCCGTAAGCTGAGCAAGTGACATTGGCTCGACGATTTATAGCCCTTGTTCAAGGTGAGTCCTCCGTGACTGATTACGTCGCCTCCTTCGAGTCGCTTTCCAAATATGGGGTTGAATACATCAACACCCCTTTAAAGAAGAATCAGAGATTCGTCTATGGCTTAAATAAAAATCTCAAGAAGCCATTACTTCTAAAATTAGAAGTTTCTTTCGACCAACTCGTTGATATCGCTCTTCATCTTGAAGAGGCGGATAGGGAGAATGATGTTGAAGTGGTGGGTTCCAAACCAAACTTCAACAACAAGAAGAGGCCAAATAAATTCAAAGGACCTTATCCCAATAAGAAAGGGAGGCAAGCAACTCCTGCTGCAAAGACCTTTTCCTCTACTGAAGGGAAATGCTATAATTGTGGTTCGAAAGACCATTTTGCGAACAAGTGTTCAAAGCCTCGTACTTGTCGCTATTGCAAGAGCCCGGACCATTTTACGCATGCATGTCCCAAACTTCAAAATAGGAAGGAGGGAATGCTTAATGTTGCTCAAGCCCCTGGCAACACATCTCGTGGCCAAGGTATTTCTCATTCTATTCTGGATGGAATTATTTTATTTCGTGATCATCCTATTCGAGTTCTTTTTGATACGGGTGCGTCTCATTCTTTTATATCAAAAGAACTTGTTGATACTTTTTCCTTGGATGTTTTGTGTTTAATGACTTCTTTGAGAATTGCGAATCCGGTTGGTGGATCCGCAACAATCAGTTTATTGTGTAAAGATGTCGAGATTATTTTGTGTGATTTTTCTTTCCGAGCCGATTTGCATGTCATGCGTTATTTAGTCTTTGGAATGATTTTGGGAACGGATTGACTTAACCGTTATGAAGCCCATATCCTATGTCCTGAGCGGACTATTCATCTTCGACATCCTCAATCTGTTAAGCAGATTTCTATTAACCTTCAAGATTCAGTTTCCAGCTTGGTCGCATCTTTATATTCTTTAAATCCTCGTGATGACGATGATGATGATGAGGGTGATATTATTTCTCTTATTCACGTCGTTCGTGAATTTTCCGACATATTTGAGCCCATTTTAGGATTACCACCTAAGCGAGCAATTGAGTTCAAAATTAATCTTATTCCTGGAGCTCAACCTATCACTCGCCCTCCGTATCGTATGTCCAATAAAGGAAACGAGGAGATGCGTAAACAATTATCTGAATTGGAGACGAAGCAATTTATTCGCTCTAGTTCCTCGCCTTGGGGAGCTTCAACTATTTTTGTGAAGAAATCCGATGGTACACTTAGGCTTTGCGTTGACTACCGCAAGATTAATGATCTTACTATCAAAAATAAATATCCTTTACCTCGGATTGAGATTTATTCGATCAGCTTAGTGGTGCTAAGGTCTTTTCACAATTAGACTTAGCTACTGGATTTCATCAGCTTCATATTGCAGAGGATAGTATTCCTTTGACATCGTTCCGTACTCGGTATGGATCTTATGAATGGCTTGTTATGCCATTTGGGTTAACGAATGCCCCGGCCTATTACGTTGACCTTATGAATAGAGTTTTCAAAGACTTCCTCGACCGGTTTGTTCTTATCTTTATCGATGATATTCTTGTGTATTCTAAAACCGAGGAGGAGCATGAAAAACATCTTCGGATTGTGTTGGAAACTCTTAGGAGTAATCAATTAAAGGCAAAATTTTCTAAATGCCACTTTTGGCAATCTCATGTGAAGTTTCTCGGTCACATTATTTCCGAATCCGGAATTTCCGTGGATCCTTCAAAGATTGAAGCGATTCAAGATTGGAAGAGACCGGAGAGTGTGACAGAGATTCGTAGTTTTCTCGGATTGGTGGGCTATTACCGTCGTTTTATCAAAGACTTTTCTAAGATTGTCGTGCCTCTCACTAGCTTGACTAAGAAAGGTGTTAAATACATTTGGTCGGACAAATGTGAAGCTTCTTTTCAGAAATTAAAAGAACTCCTTTCTGATGCTCCTATTCTTGTTATTCCCGTGGGGAATCAAGATTTTGTTGTTTATACCGATGCTAGTCGTGTTGGTTTGGGTGCCGTTCTTATGCAAAGAGAACGTGTTATTGCTTATGCTTCTAGGCAGTTGAAGCCTGCCGAGTCTAGATATGCCACTCATGATTTAGAACTCGCGGCTATTGTTTTTGCTCTCCGGATTTGGCGTCATTATCTTTTAGGAGAGAAATTTGTTCTTTATACCGATCATAAGTCTTTGAAATAATTATTTTCTCAAAAGGAACTTATTTGCATTAACAACGTTGGCTCAAATTCCTTGCTCCTTATGATCTTGATATTCTTTATACACCCGGTAAGGGTAATCGTGTCGCCGATGCTCTTAGCCGTAAACAACAAGCTGTTGTTTCTATGATGATATCTGAATGGAACGATCTCGAGATCTTATCCACTTGTGAGATTCGAGGCCGCGTATCCGATTTATGATCATCATTTGTTTTATGTAGCCTTGAGGCCCATCCTTCTCTTTTAGACCGCATTCTGGAAGCTCAAAGGCTAGATCCCGAATTGGCTCTTCTTGGCCAAAATATTAGGGATGAAATTGATATTGAAGGTTTGAAAGACTTTGATATCGATTCTCGTGGCAGCATTCGGAAATTTGGTAGACTTATCGTGCCAAATATTAGTGATCTTCGTAAAGATATTGTAGAAGATTCTCATCGTTCTAAATTTACCATTCATTCCGGAAGTAGTAAAATGTACGCGGATATGAAGCGACTTTATTATTGGGAGGGAATGAAACTTGACATCGCTAACTTCGTTAAGCGTTGCATGACTTGCCAACTCGTAAAGGCCGAACATCAAAGGCCCGGTGGGTTATTGCAGCCTTTAGAAATTCCAATTTGGAAGTGGGACAGTATTTCCATGGATTTTATAGATGGCCTTCCCCGTTCTCGTTCGGGTCATGATAGCTTATGGGTGATTGTTGATAGACTTACTAAATCCGCCCATTTTATTCCCGTTCGGTCTAACCGAACCGTTCCTCTTTTGGCCAAGCTCTTTATCAAAGAGATTGTTAAATTGCATGGAGTTCCTACTTCTATTATTAGTGATCGTGATCCATTGTTTACTAGTGGATTTTGGAAGAGTCTTCAAAAAGCTTTAGGAACGAAGCTTAATTTTAGCACCGCTTATCATCCCCAGTCCGATGGACAAACTGAGCATGTGAATCAAACTCTTGAAGACCTTCTTCGTGCTTGTGTGTTTGATTTTGGTGGAAGTTGGGAAGATCATATTTCACTTGTTGAATTTTCCTATAATAATAGCTTCCAATCTAGTATTGGTATGGCACCTTTTGAGGCACTCTACGGAAGGCCATGCCGATCTCCTTCTTGTTGGCTTGAGGCCGGTGAGAAACTGGTTTTAGGTCCAGATTTTATTCGTGATTCCACAGAAAAGATTGATCTTATTCGTCATAGGATGAAAGAAGCCCAGAGTAGACAAAAATCCTATGCCGATAACCGGAGAAGGAAGTTAAAATTTTCTGTGGGAGATCTTGTGTTCATTCGTGTTTCACCTATGAAAGGTGTTGTACGTTTCAGTCGATCGGGAAAGTTAGCGCCTCGATATGTTGGGCCATTTCCTATCACCGAACGTATTGGTTCCATGGCTTATCGCCTTTTATTACCGGCTCAATTTTCTGCTATCCATGACGTGTTTCACGTTTCTCAACTTCGGAAATGTCTTCGAGATTCCGATTCTATTCTTGAGCCTGGTGTTGTGGAAGAGATTGAAGTTTCGCATAATTTAACTTATGAGCAACATCCTATTCGTATCATTGCTTCGGAAGTCAAACGACTTCGAAATAAAGATGTTCCGCTTGTTAAAGTTCAATGGTCTTCAAATCCAAAGGATTGTTCTTGGGAATCTAGAGAGTACATCGAGCGAACACATCCGGACTTACTTTCTCGCGCTCTTTGAGGTGAACTTCTTATTTCAAACTTCTTTTGTGTTAAATATGCTTTTATGGTTGTTACTACATATCTTCTCCTTAAATATTGCGAGGACGCAATTTCTTTAAGGAGGGGAGTCTGTAACAACCCGCATATTTATCGATTTTATATTTAAATATTTTATTTAAATATTTCATCGTTAGTCGGATTTTAGTCCAAAAAGCTACTTTTTGCATACGGTCGAATTAAGACTCGGGACCACTCCCATTGAGTTTAAAATGCCGTTTGCGACCTTTTTGAGTATAAGCTTCGATATGTTTGGAGAGAGTTGATTTTTGCTACTTTTCACTTTGGGTTTGGTTTGGGCTCAGCCCTATGTTAACTTATGCTCAAATCTGAGCCACTCTTCCCCACTCACCCTCATTCTCTTCTCTTTTCAGTTCTAAGTCATTAATGGTGGGTGAGATTGGAAATTAAAACTCCAAAACCCTAGTTCTTCTTGCAAATTCAATTACATTGCTCCAAATTCAAGAGAACCCATTGGTAAGCATTCTCTTCTTCTTCTCCAACTTATTCTCTTACCAATTTCAGAAATTCCTAAACCTAATTTTGGGAATGTTCTGGTTTTTGAGCTTAGATTCAAGCTCAATTGGGTTGTGTTGAAGAGAGGTTGATTCTCCTTTTGCTTTCAAGCTTCTTCATTGTTCGATTTTGTAAAAAGGTGAGATTTTTATCTCACATCTATGCTTATATTTATCTTCGATTGTTAGGTATGAATTCCTAACACTTATTCGTGTGCATTTGCTTTTGGTTTGGGTTGAATTGGTGTATATTCCAATTTTTAGTGTTTTGAGTTCAATTCGTTAAAAATCCTAACTTCTATGTTTGAACATGTTTTTGGTGATGCATCGAGGAGCATATAGGGCCGGGTAGTCGATTGACATAATCCCTTAGCACCGTTGCTCGAGAGAATGCAATTTGGTCAAGATTGAACCCCATTTGTAATAGGCATGGATGAGGCTGGAAACAGGCTCGGCCGACCGACCCCTCTGGTCCGGTCGACCGACCTGCTTCCAAGTGCATAAGCACTTTCTGTTTTAAGGTTCGGTCGACCGAGTACAGGGTTCGGTCGACCGACCTGCTGTCCCGAGAGGTTCCCAACCTTTGGTTCGGTCGACCGACTCAGGGAGTCCGGTCGACCGACCTGATGATTTTTGCCAGATTAGCCTATTTTGCTAATCCGTTTGAATATCCAACTTTAATCGATTC
This sequence comes from Allium cepa, assembly GCA_030765085.1. Lineage (NCBI taxonomy): Eukaryota > Viridiplantae > Streptophyta > Magnoliopsida > Asparagales > Amaryllidaceae > Allium > Allium cepa. The sequence continues at coordinate 568,039,009 of CM060937.1, read as the reverse complement.
GTCTTGTCTCCCTTTTGTTGTTGTCATTTATTATCGACTTTGATGACCTTTTCTTTGGGAATTTTAGATATATCCACTTTGATGGATTTTACATCGATTTCTTTGGATTTTATTCACATTTTCGAATGTGAATCTTTGTGATTGATTGTTCCTACAATCTTCTTTGTGATTTGTCACTTTAAAAATATAAAGGTTTTCTATACTAGTAGTAAATATCAAAACTCTTTCCTCAAACGATTTCAATACTATTTTAATACCAAATTCGTTTACAAAATCGTTTTCCAATCTATTAGTATATATAAACCTTTACCTCACTCGAATGAGAAATCTAATTAAATGACTTAGTAAAAAAAGTGGTATGAAACGCTTGCGTTCACTTTGTTGGTTAATTCTTGAACTTGTTCGATTGAAACTCTTGTGACAATTTTCTAATGGAGATATACAATTTGTTCGTAAATATTTAAGTTAAGCTAGTGGTTATGGGACATGAAGCTAAACTCATATATTTACTAGCTTAGTGTAATTGACACTTCTCGATGATCATGACGATCATTTTTGTGATTTAGACTAGCAATGTGCGATGTCTCTTTAACTGCATGGGAGATTAAACCCCATTTTGTGGAGTTTCGACTCAAATTGGTGGGGTAGCAACCCACGGTCTTTGGACCATTCGTGTGTCAGGTCTCCGGACCATTCGTGTGTCAAATTAATGGCTAGCTACCATGAGATAGCTTCTCGTTCATGTGTTACAGTTGTTGGTGAGTTTTCATGCTCCCGTTCGTGTGATAGGCCTCCCCCCTACTTTGTGTGATTTCTGGTTTTCGTGTGTCGAATTCTGCAATTTCCTTGTTCACCTATTTTTTTGATTTCTATTGATATGATTTATCAATTTTTGTGCATAGGTGAATTTGTGTGTCATTTACTGGATTTCTTGAGATGATTTCTAGAATTTGTGCTTCACCAATTTTCGTGATTTCCAGTGATAAGTTTTATCAATATTTGTGCATTGGTGAACTTGTGCGTCATTGACTTTTGTGATTGACATTGATATTATTGTCAATATTTGTGCATTGGTGAATTTGTGAGTCATTGACTTTTGTGATTGACATTGATATAATCGTCAATATTTGTGGTTTGATGAACGAAATAAGGAGTATGGCATTTCTTTGATTCTTGTGTAGATTTGGTGATATTGATTAATCTCTCGTAGATTTTCAATTACTTTTGTATATCACAGCTTGAAATTGTGATTATTATGTGTTTAGTCATATCTCTTATTCTATATCGTTTCATCTGATATCTATAGTTAGACTGATCCGTTTATTATTTTCTTATTAAATAATAATCGGGTCAGACCGAGATGTTACAGGTGCTCCTGCTTTACTTCTCTCTTGGGATTGATTTCTCTGACTTTTGGCTAACTACTTAGATTTGTAGTTTATTTTGGTGTATACATTCGAGATATAGACTCCATAATGTATACTTATTCTTTTGTGTAGTTCGTGAAACTATTCTTTTGTGATATTGTGGATCTTTTTAGACCACTACTCTGATGTACACTTCCTAGTGTAATATTCATATCTATTTCCGCCTTTGTGATATGAAATGTCTGTGACTGATTTAAGTTATGTTTATTTCTGTATTTGTTTCCGAGGATATTATAGCCACTGTGTAGTAGCTTTGAGTTTGTGTCGGTATGTCGGATTTCCTCTTGATAAAGTATGTTATACTATCTGACATATCGATGCTCGCACAAAGCAATTACACGGATGGTCGCTCCTCAATAGCCTTATTCTCCATGCTAGTTGACAGCATTCACCGTAATGTTCTTGACTAGCGTGGGTATAGAGGTGGGGCGCCACAGAAGCAGAGCTCAGGGTTCTAGCGAAGGTGTGTGTTCATCAGCGTTGACTCTAGTGGACTAGATCGACGGGGCGAAGGGGATTTCATCGGAAGGGTTGTGTTCGAGGAGAAATCAATTAGCTGGATCTCGATTTTCAGATGGATTCGTAAAATTGGGTAGATGGGTGAGTCAGGGTGATCATCGGTGATGTATTGGCAACGGCGAGGTCGATCGGAGTAGTTTCGATCATCGGTGCATGTGCACGTGAGTGTTCGTGTATCTAGGAAGTTTGGGGATTGGAGAAGAAAGTGTAGCCTTGAATTTGCTCTCGTGAAAATGGGGTGGTGGCTTGGGTTTGTGACCGAGTCATTCACATGATAACAGTTTTTATTTTTATTCTAAATCATAACAAATTCAAGTTTTAAAACTAAAACAAAATCAAAGAAAAAAAAATCGGGGATTTCAGTGTTTGGCTCGAGTGTTTTAGCCTTGGTCCTAGGTACTTATAATGATAATTTTTAAAATTTAAATGAATCAAGTTTTTTTAAGGTTTATGTAAATAAATAAGTTTTCAAAAGATTATAAATTAAATCTTCCAAAATAAGATTATTAATAAAGTTTTATACAAGTTTCCAACGAGTGAAGTTTAAAGATAAATTGTTTTGGTTATAAAATTTTATACTAGGTTAATTCTGTAATTAGTTCCTAAATGTTTTTCAAACAAAGTTTAATAATGTAACTAATTAATAGTTAATTACTTACTGAATAATTTTTCAATATGATGGATCATTAATGAAAGTAATTAAATAATAATTACTTAATATAGTTAATTAAGGATAAATCACCTAATGAAATTTAAATTAAGTATAATTACTTAATTATTAAAGTACAATTACTTAGAGTAAGTAATCAAAAATAATTACTTAATTAAAGGATTATTACTTAATGTAATTAATTAAAGTAATGGATTAAAGGATAATTAATTAATTAATAATTAAGGTTAATTACTTGGTAATAAAAGGTTAATTAATTAGTATAATAAATCAATGTGATAAATAAATGGATAATTTGTTAATGTGATTAATTAAAAGATAATTAATTAATAAGGTTAATTAATTATTTGAGGATAACTAATTTATTTTAGTAATTGAGGGATAATTAATTACTTAAATATAATTACCTAATTAAAAGTAATTAATTAACGATTAAAGTTGATTAATCAAGTGATTAAAGGATAATTGCTACATTTAATTAATTTATGATTTATTAATATAAGTGATTAGGGATAATCATTTATTGTAATTAATTAAGGATAATTAATTAAATGGTAATTAATTAAGGGTTAATTAATTATCGTAATTAATTAAGGATAATGTAACGTCCTGGAAATTTTCGACTTTCGAAAATTCAACATCGATACTCACTTTATCGACTGCCGAGAAATCGAAGGCCCAAAACCCGAAATGTTATGGTTTTTAAGAAAAGAAAAAGTAGAAAAGAAGAGAAGAAGAGAATTTAGATAAGGTAGAAGATAGAAGGAAAAGAAAATAGAAAAGTTTTTAAAATAGAAGAAAAAGAGAATAGAACAAAATAGAACGGAATAGAAAACAACAGAATCACATCAGAATCTCACAATTCGCAGCGGAACAACATATAATAAATAAATGAATAATCTTTAAACAAAGAACTATATCAGTTATTACATTACATCACATTTCATTACATCATATCATCAGAGTATACAACAACAAAAAACAGTGCAGCGGAAAAAGAAGTACTATATACTAGTATTACGCCATGCCATCCAGCTTGCCTCCAGCAACTTCAGAATATCCAGAATATCCTGATAAACCTTACTCTTAACTGCCCGTGTGAAAATTGGTGGGCACCCAGAGTTTAGGAAGGAAAACAATAAACTCCAAGTCAGTCATGTGACTGGTGTGAGAACTCAAAACAGTTTATTTATCTTTAAAATCAAAATAGAGGAATATTTTTAAAGTCAATTCGCAATGCTTTTAAAAATGAGACTACCATAAGGCCTCCCGCACACACACACATGCAAACGCAGAATCGGAGGAGATTTCTCCTTATGATAGTCAAAGATGCTTGATACGCATTAAAATCAAATCAATTTTGATATTATTATTAGTGCATAGTGTAGAAGAAATTCATTTCGAAAGTAGAATATAAATCTTAGCCAGCATAGGTACCATTATATTATGCCTACTATAGCTACCATTTTAAATGGCAGGTTCTACAACTAAAACCGTACAAGTTTCATATTGTTTCTTTGGATTTCCAACAAATGGTCAGGCCAAGGAACTTCCCATTGCCACATGAGAATGCCTCTGGAAAGACATCCTCGAGAACCAAACCGGAACTCTGCCAACACAAGGCCGGGTTACCCCTAACTGGGTAACTACTGACACGAGCACGCCATTCCCCGATCGTAAACGACCTTTCTCACGGGATCCCGAAAACCAACAACCACAAAGTAATAAATTCGTAGTAACCACATAGGTTAAATATCTGGGCTCCATACCATGATACCACCTCTATCCAGAAGGAAATGTACATACCCTAAAGGGTGCTACCCCTCATAACCTTGCTGCTTCTTTCCTGTTTTGACCATTTCCGGGGTGTGAGGTTCGACGAAGTCACGTCCACAAAAACATACTTTATACAAAAGCCATGCTTTGGGTCAACAAATGATCAACACAATGATCACCAAGATAGACGATCAAATAAACGATCCTATCACAATAATCAACACAATGATCATTTCAGCATCACTCAGCATGTCACATTACCAAATTGGGAATATATCGCTGATAACTTCAACTATATAACCTCTGAGCTCGTACGTCTCAGAGAAGGGTGTTAAGCTAAAAGAATAAATTCTCCGCCACCAACAGAAATATATTTGAAAGAAATCGGCTTTATATCTCAACTTGTAATGTCAGACATACAATCCATACAAGTCTGTTCCGGCCTCGAACAAAACCGAAGGCACTTACAAAGAAGTCCTTGCAATCCGAATATTCACAATCCTGATCGGATTTCCCATCACTTAGGGAGTCTCTGTACCGCTGCAACTCAGTGCAGAGACAATCGACAGGTCATCCTATCGCTCTCGCAAATACCGGGTCTTCAACACCGATCTTCAAATGCAATTCACAACGACGTATCACATATTCGGAATGGGTTATACGACCCCATGGTCCTTTCCCGGTTAACCCGAATAGTGAGCGCTTATTCAAAAATAAGTGTAGCATTCACATTCAAACAAATCACATCAATTACCCATTCAAAGGGAAATATTGATAGTCGGCTATTGAACTATCACTGGATATGCACACATCACCAGATTCCAAATAATTTTCCAAATTATTTATTTTCCAAAATATCTTTACTAGATATATAATTTCACTACTTCAAAAATAAATCAATATTTATTTTTCTAAACCAATCCCACTTTCTTTTATAAATTCCTTAGTGAATTTACATTTCAAAATATCCATGCATATGATTTCAATAATTCATTTCAATTTATCTTCAAAAAGATAAATTCTCAAAACGTTTCATTTCACATTGGAAAAACATTCCCATACTTATTTATTCATAAGTAATTCACAAATTTTATTTATTTTCAACACTTGGAAAATATTCAATATACTTAAATCAAAATTAAGTATATATTTCATTCTTTAAGGAAATCATTCTCTTAAACATATTTATTTGGGCCAAAACGAATGTTGCGTAAAACATCGTTACGACAACCCAAAATCACTAGTATAGGGATTCGAAATTAAAATAGATATATAAATCCAAATACTATACAAAACATTTCCTTTCGGAAATCATTTACCATAACAACAGTGTTATAGTCCATTATTTCCTTTTATTTCTCGAAAACGTTTATTTCAACAATAAATGTTGAAATCTATGGTTTCGAATCTCCACACATTTTAAAACATTGTTCGATCGTTTTAATTCAATTTAAACATCTCATTCAAAAACATTTCCTTTAACATATTATTCACTATTCAAAAACGTGAATATATTTTGTTAACAACTTCCATCTTTTTATTCATTTTATTTTAAAGTATTATTCACAGTCAAAAACGTGAATATAACTCCATAAATAAATCATAACAATTTACTTATCAAAATAAGTCGTTTGTGAATTTATAAAACAACGTTTATAAATTCCATTTCTATTTATTTATAAAAACTTCCTTTTTATAAATCCTTTTATTAACCTATTCCAGTTTATAACTCAATTATAAACTAAAAGTTCATATTATAAGTTAAATACTTATAAAACGATTATTTTACAAAGATCGTTCTTTTAAACTTCCCAAATTATAAATCTTATAACTTATAAGATTCATTTATTTAACCAAATCTATTCTTCAAATAACTTCACAAATTTATAATTCTTACTATTTGTAAATTTCATTTATAACTTCACCGTTTATAATTCTATAAATTCCATTCAATTATGAAATTCATTTTCACTTCATTCAAACACTTATAAAAACTCGTTTTATAATGTCCATATTTCAATTTATAAATATCCATTTATAAATCTCTTAATATAATTCAATTTATATTATTCTTTAAAACGTCTTTAAATTCCTTTAAAAACTTCATCATTCTCTTGATTTATAAAATAATTAAATTTTATAAATCCTATATTTAAACTTTTCACAATTATTTCAGAAATCCCAATTTAACTAATTTATAAAGTCATTAATTCCTTATTTTCAAAAATTAGCTTTTAGCTATATTTCTTAAAAATCATAATTTTTATAACTTTAAAAATTATAACGTTTATTTATTTAAAATGGATCAATTCCAAAAATATTTTATAAACGTATACTTTCAAAAATCACTTTGAAATCATTTTAAAATTCCAAATTTGGTCCAATGATGCTGCACACCAAATAGTCAATCACGACTACAACGATATCATATATCAATATGAAAATCCATCAAATATCAAAATATCTGAAATCTAATAAATACTGTTGAGGAATCCAGTTGGATCCCTCCAACATGTTTTCCTACATCCAAAAACATTAGCACAATACCAATTTCGCTCCAGTACGAAATTATCGCGGTATATGTTCTTATTAAATATTATCCGCTTAATAACGGCGTAGTAGGGTCTCATCCGCTAAAAAATACGGGAAATCCATCAACTGCAATATATACATATGCCAATATATATATATTGATATTATTTATAATACCAATTTCACTGTTTATGAAATATTCGCGGTATATGTTTTTATTAAATAACATCCGCTTACTGTAACGACCCAGAATTTTTATTAATTTAAAATTTGAATATTTAATTAATTTTAGATATTAATAAGTGAATTTATAAGTCAAATAAATTTTATTTTGAATTATTGGATTTAATTGGATTATTAAATCGATAATTTAATACGTTAAATTATGGAAATAATTGAAAATTGAGTTAAATATGATTGGAAATGATTTGTAAAATTTTATTTTATCATATTGAAGTTAGAATGATATTTTAGAACTTTTAAAATCGAATTAAAAGTTAATTTGTGAAAATTGAATATTTTAATATTAAAATCGACTAGTGAAAATAGCCAATTTTTGAACAGTCTCAGAATTGAACGAAACCAGTTCCATTGGATCCGTAATAGTTAGTTATTACCGGATTTCAAATTTCGTGTCAGTCGGAGTTATCGTTTGATCGTGGCAGCTCAAAACGCATCGATTTATTTTTAATTTAAATTTGGCGAGCTAAAATAGCCATTTTTCAAAAAGTCTCGGATTTCGACGAAATCAGTTTCATCGGATCCGTAATGTGATATTATTGTAAGGTTTCAAATTTCAAGTCAATTGGATTTACGGTTTGTCCGGTACGAATTAAAACGCCTAGAAATCGAGTTAAATCGGTTTAATTTAAATTGAGCGTTTACAGCCATAACTCGCACAGATGTCCGAATTAGCTTCCAAAACCTGTTCCATTATGTCCGGAACGCGGGATAAACCCTTGGTACGTCAGTTTCGGCGCCTAAATCGGAGTTCGGAATTTCCGGGATGAATAGTGTTTCGATTTTCTCTATAAATAACACCACTCTCTTCATAATTTGATAAAAAAAATAAACAAAACCCTAAATTTTAACCCTAGCCGCCACTTATACAACCAAAGGCCAGAAATGATCTTCCTTTCCCCCTCAATCTCTCTCAATCTACAAAGATTTAGCCAAGGTGTTCAACACGAAAGTCGTAGAGCTCGACGAGAGCTTCGATTCCATACGGTGATGATCGGAAACGGTGCAACGTGGAAGGAGAAAAGGGGGCCGACAGGGGGGAGCTGCGCACGCATTTCCAGGTGGAGGAGATGGCCGAGCTTTCTCTCCTTGGGGCCGAACTTAGAGCATGTGATGGCGTTCGCGATGGCGCATCTTGATCGAAGTGAAGATGGAAGGAGATGGCTCAAAGTTAAACCCTAGTTCAACATTATGGGTTTGTGCGTTCGGCCTTGGATCTGTAGGCGTGCATGATGTAGAAGAAAGATGGGGACGGTCCAGATGTGGGGGTGCTGGATCTTGTGGCTAGGATTTGCTGTGGGTTTATAAAATTTTAAATTATGTTGTATTTGTGTATATAAATACGAGCAAACTTCAAAAATTCATATCTTTTTCATACGAGGTCGAAAAAATGCAAACTCAGTTGCGTTGGAATCGTATGGACGAGCACTACGCGATGGATTTGGTTTGGAGTCATTTGGAGTTAGTGAGAATTTTGGGTAAAATTAAACGTCCGTTTAATTTTATTCGAAATAAATCGCTGAAACGAAATTAAAATCAAGGTGAGAACTTCTCACTCAATCGAACCAGTTTCGATTTTATTTTAAATAGTTAGATTTAAAATATTTGAATGCATGTTTGAATGTTGATTGATATCTATTGATTGTTAAAATAGACATTATACGCCGTTAGTAAGCGGATGTTATTTAATAAAAACATATACCGCGAATATTTCATAAACAGTGAAATTGGTATTATATATAATATCAATATATATATATATATATATATATATTGGCATATGTATATATTGCAGTTGTTGATTTCCCGCATTTTTTTGTTTAGCGGATGAGACCCTATTGCGCCGTTATTAAGCGGATAATATTTAAATCCCATATACCGCGATAATTTCGTACTGGAGCGAAATTGGTATTGTGCTAATGTTTGTGATGCAGGAAACAGGTTGGATGGATCCAACTGGATTCCTCAACAGTATTTATTTGATTATGGATATTTTGATATTCGTTGATTATCATATCGATATATGATATCGTTGTTAGTCGTGATTGACTATTTGGTGTGTAGCATCATTGGACCCAGATTTGGGATTTTAAAATGATTTTAAAAGTGATTTTTGAAAATATACTATATTTTTAGAATTGATCCATTTTAAATAATTAAACGATATAATTTTTAATGTTATAAAAATTATGATTTTTGTGAAATATAGTTAAAAGCTGATTTTTGAGAAATATGAATTTATGATTTTATAAAAATAGTTTAAATTGGATTTTTGAATCTATTATGAAAAGATTAAAAAAATAGGATTTATAAAATTTAATTATTTTATAAATCAATAGAATGGTGAAATTATAAAGGAATTTAAAGAAGTTTTAAAAGAATAATATAAATTGATTTATATTAAGAGATTTATAAATGGATATTTATAAATTGAGATATAGACATTTTAAAACGAGTTTTTATAAGTGTTTGAATGAAGTGAAAATGAATTTCATTAAAGAATGAAATTAATAGAATTATAAACGGTGAAGTTATAAATGGAATTTTATAAACAGTAGGTTTATAAAATTTGTAAAGTTATTAAAAGAATAGACTTGGGTAAATAATTGAATCTCATAAGTTATAAGATTTATAATTATGAAATTCTAAGGAATGATTTTGTAAAATAATCGTTTTATAAGTATTTAACTTATAATATGAACCTTTAGTTTATAATTGAGTTATAAATCGAATAGATTAATAAAGGAATTTATAAAAGGAAGTTGTTATAAAATAAATAAAAATGGAGTTTATAAACGTTGTTTTATAAATTTGCAAACGGCTTATTTTGATAAGTAAATTGTTGAAACCTATTAATGGAGTTATATTCACATTTTTGACTGTGAATAATCCTTTGAAATAAAATGAATTGAAGTGATGATATTTGTTAACATAGTATATTCACGTTTTTGAATAGTGAATAATATGTTAAAGAAATTGTTTTGAATGTGATATTTCAAAATAGAATTAAAACGATCTAACGATGTTTTAAATATGTTGAGATTCGAAACCATAGATTTCAACATTTATTGTTGAAATAGATGTTTCGAGAAATAGAAGGAAATGGTAGACTATAACACTGTTGTTATAGTAAATGATTTCCGAAAGGAAATGTTTTGCATAGTATTGGGATTTATATATCTATTTAATTTCGAATCCCTATACAAGTGATTTTGGGTTGTTGTAACGATGTTTTACGCAACATTCGTTTTGGCCCAAATAAATATGTTTAAGTGAATGATTTCCTTAAAACAAATGAAATATATACTTAATTCGATTTAAGTATATTGAATATTTTCCAAAGTTGAAAATAAAAAGATTTGTGAATTACTTATGAATAAATAAGTATGGAAATGTTTTCCAATATGAAGTGAATAATTAGAATTTATCTTTTTGAAGATAAATTGAAATGAATAATTGAAATCATATGCATGAATATTTTGGAATATAAATTCATTATGGAATTTATATGTGAAAGTGGAATTTGTTTAAGAATAAATATTGATTTATTTTTGAAGTATGAAATAATATATCTTGTAAAGATATTTTGGAAAATAAATAATTTGAAAAATTATTTGGAATCTGGTGATGTGTGCATATCTATTGATAGTTCAATATTCGACTATCAATATTTCCCTTTGAATGGGTATTTGATGTGATTTGTTTGAATGTGAATGCCACACTTATTTTTGAATAATCGCTCACTATTCGGGTTAACCGGGAAAGGACCATGGGGTCGTATAACCCATTCCGAATATGTGATACGTCGTTATGAATTGCATTGAAGATCGGTGTTGAAGACCCGGTATTTGCGAAAGCGATAGGATGACCTGTCGATTGACTCTACACCGAGTAGCTACGGTATTGTGTTCTCCATATGCGATGGTGAATCCGATCAGGATTGTGAATATCCGGATTGCAAGGACTTCTTTGTAAGTGCCTTCGGTTTTGTTCGAGCCCGGAACAGACTTGTATGGATTGTATGTCTGACGTTACAAATTGAGATATAAAGCAGATTTCTTTCAAATATATTTCTGTTGGTGGCGGAGAATTTATTCTTTTAGCTTAACACCCTTCTCTGAGACGTACGTGCTCAGAGGTTATGTAGTTGAATGTTATCAGCGATATATTCCCAATTTGGTAATGTGACATGCTGAGTGTTGCTGTGAAATGATCATTGTGTTGATTATTTATGATAGGATCGTTTATTTGATCGTCAATCCTTGTGATCATTGTGTTGATCATTTGTTGACCCAAAGCATTGCTTTTGTATAAAGTATGTTTTTGTGGACGTGACTTCGTCGAGCCTCACACCCCGTGAATGGTCAAAACAGGAAAGAAGCAGCAAGGTTATGAGGGGTAGCGCCCTTTAGGATGTGTCCATTTCCTTCTGGAAAAGGGTGGTATCATGGTATGGAGCCCAGATACTTACTCATGTTGAAAACACTTTGTTATGATTGTGTGAATTGATTACGAGCGCTCGGTTGATAAAGGTCCCAAAGGACCGGGGGATGGCATATTCGGTCAGTTGTTACTCAGTTAGGGGTAACCCGGCCTTGTGTTGGTAGAGATCCGGTTTGGTTCTTGGGGATGTCCATCCAGAGGCATTCTCATGTGGCAATGGGAAGTTCCTTGGCCTGATCATTCGTTGGAAATCCAAAGAAACAATACGAGACTTGTACGGTATTAGTTGTATAACCTGCTATGGAATGTGGCGGTAACCTGCTATTGAACATAGTTAGCTATAGTAGGCATATGATAATGGTCGTATGTTGGCTAAGATTTATATTCTACTTTTGAAATGAATTTTTCTCTATACTATGCACTAGTAATAATATCAAATATTATTTTAAATGCGTATCAAGCATCTTTGACTATCATAAGGAGAAATCTCCTCCGATTCTGCGTTTGCATTGTGTGTGTGTGCGGGAGGCCTTATGGTAGTCTCATTTTTAAAAGCATTGCGAATTGAAATAAAAATATCTCTCTATTGATTTTAAAGATAAATAAACTGTTTTGAGTTCTCACACCAGTCACATGACTGACTTGGAGTTTATTGTTTTCCTTCCTAAACTCTGGGTGCCCACCAATTTCCACATGGGCAGTTAAGAGTTAGGTTTATCAGGATATTCTGGATATTCTGAAGTTGCTGGAGGCAAGATGGATGGCATGGCGTATTACTACTATATAGTATTTCTTTTTCCGCTGCACTGTTTGATGTTGTTGATGTTGTATACTCTGATGATATGATGTAATGAAATGTATGTAATGTAATAACTGATATAGTTCTTTGTTTAAAGATTATTCATTTATTATTATATGTTGTTCCGCTGCGAATTGTGAGATTCTGATGTTGTTCTGTTGTTTTTCTGTTCCGTTCTATTTTTTTCTATTATCTTCCCTCTCTCTCTTCTATCTTTTCCCTCTTCTATTTTTCTATTTTTTTTCTCTATATTCTCTACCTTCTTATCCCTTCTTCTTTCTTTTTCTTTTTCTTAAATTCTTTTTAAAAACCCATAACATTCCGGTTTTTGACCTTCGATTTCTCGGCAGTCGATAAAGTGAGTATCGATGTTGAATTTTCGAAAGTCGAGAATTTCCGGGGCGTTACATTTGGTATCAGAGCATATGGTTAAGCGACAACCATGGTTCTGTTGGGTATAATTCATTAGAGATAGAGTCAGTAGTACTCTAGAATGAGTTTGAGTGTAATAATAGCTATGAGAGCGTATTTGTTAGTGAATATGAAATTGTTTTATATTGTGATGATTGGTTTGTTGAGTGGTATATGAACCTTCGTCAGCGTGGTCTCGACAACTATGCCGAAGGGCTTTCTAAACACTTGAATAGAACAATTCGGCACAATATTGTTTTAAATTGGGTAAATGAAATAATTTTACTTGATTATATTTTTATATATAAAGGAATGATTTTTTTTGGAATTATTAAAGTGTATATAAGTTGATTGTTTAGTTGTTTGAATAATCTAAATAAAAGAATAATTGTATAAGCAAAAGAATTATAAGAATTGAATTATAATTAAAGCGATTTACAATTGTGAAATAAACTTATATATATGAGAAGTGAAACTATATGAATATGAGTTGTAATAAAAATAAATTTAAGTTATGTAAAACAAGTAATGTTTATAAAATGAATATAACTTAAGTGATATGGAATGAAGTTGATATTAGTATCAAAGTAAATTAATAAAGGTTAATGATAAATGTAAACTTGAGTTATATAAAAGAAGTTCAACTTTGTAATTGAATTGAATTAATGGATTAAATGTTAATCAATTAAATGCGAATGAAGTTGATATGAAAATAATGAATATAGGTGTTAATTCATTAAAATCTAATGTTATTAGAAAGTTGAATAGTTGAATAAAAATCAATTTAATTGAACCAATTGAAAGTGATGGTGTTAAAACCAAATTGAATGAATATATGCAAAGTGATTTTGTTGTTATATGGTTGTTAGTTGATTTTATATAATTCATTAAGTATTAATGAAAGTGAATTAATGAAATTGAAAGCTATGTAATCGAATTCAAATTGAAAGTAAATAAATTTGAATAGAATTGAACGTGAATTGGATTTAATTAGTGAATGCAAACTAATTAAAATTGAATAAGAATGAATGTTGATAAAATTCAATGTAAATAAATCAAATGTGATTTGAATTGAAAACCCTTTCATTGAATATTAATGAGAATATGAATGAATATTATTGATTATGAATGGTAGTTGGTTGATGTTGGCATTTGTTGTTTTACTACATTTGCTATGTGACATATATAGTTGTTATGGAGATATATGTGGTATATTGAGATTATTTCCATATATGCATGTTCTCATGTTGTTTGTTGAGTGATTAGTAGGTGCGGATCGCGTTTGCTTCGCATTTGGAGCTCGCTTTCGCGCTATATTAGCCGTATATGCTCGCTAATAAAATATAAGGTACATATCTCGGATTAAATATCGTACTTTTATACTTTTTTCCCTTCGGGATGCCTCATTACTTTATGAGATGTATATTTGTGATATATATACTGTCATTTTTTTTTTCGGATCGAGCCGCGCAAAGGAGACTATGGCGAATTTTTCCGGAAATTTAAGGCGTTAGAAAAAATATAAGAAAATTTGGAAAATTTTGAAAACTTTAACTTTGATTTTGGGAATTGAAAGTTAAACAATAGTAATTGTTTTTGAAAAGATAACTAAGTATGATTTGAAAACTTAGTAAAGATTTGTAAGAAGTTTGACTATGAATTTTGGAAAATTAATAAATTCTGTAACTTTTCTTACTTGTTAATTTCGAGGACGAAATTCTTTTAAGGGGGGAAGATTGTAACGACCCAGAATTTTTATTAATTTAAAATTTGAATATTTAATTAATTTTAGATATTAATAAGTGAATTTATAAGTCAAATAAATTTTATTTTGAATTATTGGATTTAATTGGATTATTAAATCGATAATTTAATACGTTAAATTATGGAAATAATTGAAAATTGAGTTAAATATGATTGAAAATGATTTGTAAAATTTTATTTTATCATATTGAAGTTAGAATGATATTTTAGAACTTTTAAAATCGAATTAAAAGTTAATTTGTGAAAATTGAATATTTTAATATTAAAATCGACTAGTGAAAATAGCCAATTTTTGAACAGTCTCAGAATTGAACGAAACTAGTTCCATTGGATCCGTAATAGTTTGTTGTTACCGGATTTCAAATTTCGTGTCAATCGGAGTTATCGTTTGATCGTGGCAGCTCAAAACGCATCGATTTATTTTTAATTTAAATTTGGCGAGCTAAAATAGCCATTTTTCAAAAAGTCTCGGATTTCGACGAAACCTGTTTCATCGGATCCGTAATGTGATATTATTGTAAGGTTTCAAATTTCAAGTCAATTGGATTTACGGTTTGTCCGGTACGAATTAAAACGCCTAGAAATCGAGTTAAATCGGTTTAATTTAAATTGAGCGTTTACAGCCATAACTCGCACAGATGTCCGAATTAGCTTCCAAAACCTGTTCCATTATGTCCGGAACGCGGGATAAACCCTAGGTACGTCAGTTTCGGCGCCTAAATCGGAGTTCGGAATTTCCGGGATGAATAGTGTTTCGATTTTCTCTATAAATAGCACCACTCTCTTCATAATTTGATAAAAAAAATAAACAAAACCCTAAATTTTAACCCTAGCCGCCACTTATACAACCAAAGGCCAGAAATGATCTTCCTTTCCCCCTCAATCTCTCTCAATCTACAAAGATTTAGCCAAGGTGTTCAACACGAAAGTCGTAGAGCTCGACGAGAGCTTCGATTCCATACGGTGATGATCGGAAACGGTGCAACGTGGAAGGAGAAAAGGGGGCCGACAGGGGGGAGCTGCGCACGCATTTCCAGGTGGAGGAGATGGCCGAGCTTGCTCTCCTTGGGGCCGAACTTAGAGCATGTGATGGCGTTCGCGATGGCGCATCTTGATCGAAGTGAAGATGGAAGGAGATGGCTCAAAGTTAAACCCTAGTTCAACATTATGGGTTTGTGCGTTCGGCCTTGGATCTGTAGGCGTGCATGATGTAGAAGAAAGATGGGGACGGTCCAGATGTGGGGGTGCTGGATCTTGTGGCTAGGATTTGCTGTGGGTTTATAAAATTTTAAATTATGTTGTATTTGTGTATATAAATACGAGCAAACTTCAAAAATTCATATCTTTTTCATACGAGGTCGAAAAAATGCAAACTCAGTTGCGTTGGAATCGTATGGACGAGCACTACGCGATGGATTTGGTTTGGAGTCATTTGGAGTTAGTGAGAATTTTGGGTAAAATTATTCGAAATAAATCGCTGAAACGAAATTAAAATCAAGGTGAGAACTTCTCACTCAATCGAACCAGTTTCGATTTTATTTTAAATAGTTAGATTTAAAATATTTGAATGCATGTTTGAATGTTGATTGATATCTATTGATTGTTAAAATAGACATTATACGCCGTTAGTAAGCGGATGTTATTTAATAAAAACATATACCGCGAATATTTCATAAACAGTGAAATTGGTATTATATATAATATCAATATATATATATATATATTGGCATATGTATATATTGCAGTTGTTGATTTTCCGCATTTTTTTGTTTAGCGGATGAGACCCTATTGCGCCGTTATTAAGCGGATAATATTTAAATCCCATATACCGCGATAATTTCGTACTGGAGCGAAATTGGTATTGTGCTAATGTTTGTGATGCAGGAAACAGGTTGGAGGGATCCAACTGGATTCCTCAACAGTATTTATTTGATTATGGATATTTTGATATTCGTTGATTATCATATCGATATATGATATCGTTGTTAGTCGTGATTGACTATTTGGTGTGTAGCATCATTGGACCCAGATTTGGGATTTTAAAATGATTTTAAAAGTGATTTTTGAAAATATACTATATTTTTAGAATTGATCCATTTTAAATAATTAAACGATATAATTTTTAATGTTATAAAAATTATGATTTTTGTGAAATATAGTTAAAAGCTGATTTTTGAGAAATATGAATTTATGATTTTATAAAAATAGTTTAAATTGGATTTTTGAATCTATTATGAAAAGATTAAAAAAATAGGATTTATAAAATTTAATTATTTTATAAATCAATAGAATGGTGAAATTATAAAGGAATTTAAAGAAGTTTTAAAAGAATAATATAAATTGATTTATATTAAGAGATTTATAAATGGATATTTATAAATTGAGATATAGACATTTTAAAACGAGTTTTTATAAGTGTTTGAATGAAGTGAAAATGAATTTCATTAAAGAATGAAATTAATAGAATTATAAACGGTGAAGTTATAAATGGAATTTTATAAACAGTAGGTTTATAAAATTTGTAAAGTTATTAAAAGAATAGACTTGGGTAAATAATTGAATCTCATAAGTTATAAGATTTATAATTATGAAATTCTAAGGAACGATTTTGTAAAATAATCGTTTTATAAGTATTTAACTTATAATATGAACCTTTAGTTTATAATTGAGTTATAAATCGAATAGATTAATAAAGGAATTTATAAAAGGAAGTTGTTATAAAATAAATAAAAATGGAGTTTATAAACGTTGTTTTATAAATTTGCAAACGGCTTATTTTGATAAGTAAATTGTTGAAACCTATTAATGGAGTTATATTCACATTTTTGACTGTGAATAATCCTTTGAAATAAAATGAATTGAAGTGATGATATTTGTTAACATAGTATATTCACGTTTTTGAATAGTGAATAATATGTTAAAGAAATTGTTTTGAATGTGATATTTCAAAATAGAATTAAAACGATCTAACGATGTTTTAAATATGTTGAGATTCGAAACCATAGATTTCAACATTTATTGTTGAAATAGATGTTTCGAGAAATAGAAGGAAATGGTAGACTATAACACTGTTGTTATAGTAAATGATTTCCGAAAGGAAATGTTTTGCATAGTATTGGGATTTATATATCTATTTAATTTCGAATCCCTATACAAGTGATTTTGGGTTGTTGTAACGATGTTTTACGCAACATTCGTTTTGGCCCAAATAAATATGTTTAAGTGAATGATTTCCTTAAAAAAAATGAAATATATACTTAATTCGATTTAAGTATATTGAATATTTTCCAAAGTTGAAAATAAAAAGATTTGTGAATTACTTATGAATAAATAAGTATGGAAATGTTTTCCAATATGAAGTGAATAATTAGAATTTATCTTTTTGAAGATAAATTGAAATGAATAATTGAAATCATATGCATGAATATTTTGGAATATAAATTCATTATGGAATTTATATGTGAAAGTGGAATTTGTTTAAGAATAAATATTGATTTATTTTTGAAGTATGAAATAATATATCTTGTAAAGATATTTTGGAAAATAAATAATTTGAAAAATTATTTGGAATCTGGTGATGTGTGCATATCTATTGATAGTTCAATATTCGACTATCAATATTTCCCTTTGAATGGGTATTTGATGTGATTTGTTTGAATGTGAATGCCACACTTATTTTTGAATAATCGCTCACTATTCGGGTTAACCGGGAAAGGACCATGGGGTCGTATAACCCATTCCGAATATGTGATACGTCGTTATGAATTGCATTGAAGATCGGTGTTGAAGACCCGGTATTTGCGAAAGCGATAGGATGACCTGTCGATTGACTCTACACCGAGTAGCTACGGTATTGAGTTCTCCATATGCGATGGTGAATCCGATCAGGATTGTGAATATCCGGATTGCATGGACTTCTTTGTAAGTGCCTTCGGTTTTGTTCGAGCCCGGAACAGACTTGTATGGATTGTATGTCTGACGTTACAAATTGAGATATAAAGCAGATTTCTTTCAAATATATTTCTGTTGGTGGCGGAGAATTTATTCTTTTAGCTTAACACCCTTCTTTGAGACGTACGTGCTCAGAGGTTATGTAGTTGAATGTTATCAGCAGTATATTCCCAATTTGGTAATGTGACATGCTGAGTGTTGCTGTGAAATGATCATTGTGTTGATTATTTGTGATAGGATCGTTTATTTGATCGTCTATCCTTGTGATCATTGTGTTGATCATTTGTTGACCCAAAGAATTGCTTTTGTATAAAGTATGTTTTTGTGGACGTGACTTCGTCGAGCCTCACACCCCGTGAATGGTCAAAACAGGAAAGAAGCAGCAAGGTTATGAGGGGTAGCGCCCTTTAGGATGTGTCCATTTCCTTCTGGAAAAGGGTGGTATCATGGTATGGAGCCCAGATACTTACTCATGTTGAAAACACTTTGTTATGATTGTGTGAATTGATTACGAGCGCTCGGTTGATAAAGGTCCCAAAGGACCGGGGGATGGCATATTCGGTCAGTTGTTACTCAGTTAGGGGTAACCCGGCCTTGTGTTGGTAGAGATCCGGTTTGGTTCTCGGGGATGTCCATCCAGAGGCATTCTCATGTGGCAATGGGAAGTTCCTTGGCCTGATCATTCGTTGGAAATCCAAAGAAACAATACGAGACTTGTACGGTATTAGTTGTATAACCTGCTATGGAATGTGGCGGTAACCTGCTATTGAACATAGTTAGCTATAGTAGGCATACGATAATGGTCGTATGTTGGGTAAGATTTATATTCTACTTTTGAAATGAATTTTTCTCTATACTATGCACTAGTAATAATATCAAATATTATTTTAAATGCGTATCAAGCATCTTTGACTATCATAAGGAGAAATCTCCTCCGATTCTGCGTTTGCATTGTGTGTGTGTGCGGGAGGCCTTATGGTAGTCTCATTTTTAAAAGCATTGCGAACTGAAATAAAAATATCTCTCTATTGATTTTAAAGATAAATAAACTGTTTTGAGTTCTCACACCAGTCACATGACTGACTTGGAGTTTATTGTTTTCCTTCCTAAACTCTGGGTGCCCACCAATTTCCACACGGGCAGTTAAGAGTTAGGTTTATCAGGATATTCTGGATATTCTGAAGTTGCTGGAGGCAAGATGGATGGCATGGCGTATTACTACTATATAGTATTTCTTTTTCCGCTGCACTGTTTGATGTTGTTGATGTTGTATGCTCTGATGATATGATGTAATGAAATGTATGTAATGTAATAACTGATATAGTTCTTTGTTTAAAGATTATTCATTTATTATTATATGTTGTTCCGCTGCGAATTGTGAGATTCTGATGTTGTTCTGTTGTTTTTCTGTTCCGTTCTATTTTTTTCTATTATCTTCCCTCTCTCTCTTCTATCTTTTCCCTCTTCTATTTTTCTATTTTTTTTTCTCTCTATTCTCTACCTTCTTATCCCTTCTTCTTTCTTTTTCTTTTTCTTAAATTCTTTTTAAAAACCCATAACATTCCGGTTTTTGACCTTCGATTTCTCGGCAGTCGATAAAGTGAGTATCGATGTTGAATTTTCGAAAGTCGAGAATTTCCGAGGCGTTACACTTACTAACGGCGTATAATGTCTATTTTAACAATCAATAGATATTAATCATCATTCAAACATGCATTTAAATATTTTAAATCTAACTATTTAAAATAAAATCGAAACTGATTCGATTGAGTGAGAAATTCTCACCTTGATTTTAAATTCCGTTTTAGCGATTTATTTCGAATAAAATTAAACGGACGTTTAATTTTACCCAAAATTCTCACTAACTCCAAACGACTCCAAACCAACTCCATCGCGTAGTGCTCGTCCATACGATTCCAACGCAACTGAGTTTGCATTTTTTCGACCTCGTATGAAAAAGTTATGAATTTTTGAAGTTTACACGTATTTATATTAACAATTTACAACTAAATTTATAATAATTTTAAACCTAAGTAAATCGCAGCTGTTAGATCCTGTTCCTTTCCATCATCACCGTGCAACACCTCCTTCCTCACTCACGTTTGCTCTCACGCATCAGGAACCCAAACCCGTTCGCCATCTCGAACTGCCGCACCCCCCAAACGACTACGAACCCCGATCATCTTGCCACCATTCGAAGCGCCTTCTCCACCCTGATGCTCGGCCAAAGCCTTGTGACACTCGGCCCAATATCTAGCTAGAAAAACGTGTGCAAAGTTCACGCGTTCAACTGCAAATTGCCGATGATCTACGCCATGATATCCAATCACCACCGTTGGATATGTAGAGCTCGAGACGCTCTACAACTTTCATTTAGAGAGTTTCTTGAATTACTTGATGGATTTGAAGATTTGGAGGGAGGAATGTTGAGCATTTCTGGCTGTGGGTTGCTATGAACGGCGGCTACACATTGAATTAGGGTTTAGTTATTTTTTTCTTTTATTTTTTTAGAATGGTGGCTATTTATAAGAAAAAAATCGAACACTATTCATCCGGAAATTCCGAACTTCGATTTACGCGCCGTAACCAGCGTTTCTAGGGTTTACCCCGCGTTTCGGACACAATGGAACAGGTTTCGGAAGCTAATTCGGAAGTATGTGCGAGTTATGGCTGTAAACGCTCAATTTGAATTAAACCGATTTAAGTCGATTTCTAGGCGTTTTAATTTGTAACGGACAAACGGTAAATCCAATTGACTTGAAATTTGAAACCTTACAATAATATCACATTACGGATCCGATGAAACTGGTTTCGTCGAAATCCGAGACTTTTTGAAAAATGGCTATTTCAAATCGTCAAATTAAAATTAAAAATAAATCGATGCGTTTCGAGCTGCCACGATCAAACGATAACTCCGATTGACACAAAATTTGAAATCCGATAATAACTAACTATTACGGATACAATGAAACTGGTTTCGTTCAATTCTGAGACTGTTCAAAAATTGACTATTTTCACTAGTCGATTTTAATATTAAAATATTCAATTTTCACAAATAAACTTTTAATTCGATTTTAAAAGTTCTAAAATATCATTCTAACTTCAATATGATAAAATAAAATTTTACAAATCATTTTCAATCATATTTAACCAAATTTTTAATTATTTCCATAATTTAACATATTAAATTATCGATTTAATTATCCAATAAAATCCAAAAATTCAAATAAAAATTTATTTGACTTAAAAATTCACTTATTAATATTTAAAATTAATTAAATATTCAAATTTAAATTATCAAAAATTCTGGGTCGTTACAATCTTCCCCACTTAAAAGAATTTCGTCCTCGAAATTATTAAGTAAGAAAATTATAGAATTTATTAACTTTCCAAAAATTCATAGTTAAACTTCTTACAATAACTTACTAAGTTTCAAATCATACTTAGTTATCTTTTCAAAAACAATTACTATTGTTTAACTTTCAATTCCAAATAAAAGTTAAAGTTTTCAAAATTTTCCAATTTTCTCAAAAAAATTTCTAACGCCTTAAATTTCCGGAAAAATTCGCCATAGTCTCCTTTGCGCGGCTCAATCCGAAAAAAAAATGACAGTATATATATCACAAATATACATCTCATCAAGTAATGAGGCATCCCGCAGGGAAAAAATGTAAAAGTACGGTATGTAATCCGAGATATGTACCTTATATTTTATTAGCAAGCATATACGGCTAATATAGCGCGAAAGCGAGCTCCAAATGCGAAGCAAACGCGATCCGCACCTACTAAACACTCAACAAACAACATAAGAACATGCATATATGAAAATAATCTCAATATACAACATATATCTCAATAACAACTACATAATATAGCAAATGCAATATATATTCAACCATCAACCAACTATCATCCATAACCAAATCAATATTCATTCATATTCTTATTAATATTCAATGAATTAGGTTTTCAATTTAATCACATTTGATTCATTTACAGTGGATGTTCTTACTAACATTCATTCTCAATTAGTTTATATTCACTAATTCATATTCAAGTTGGTTCACTTCCAATTCAAATTCAATTCTATTTAAGATTCACTTAACTTCCAATTGAATTTCAATTACTTCGACTTTCAATTGCTTTAAATCAATTTCATTAACACTTAATGAATTATATACAATCAACTAACAATCATATAACAACCAATGTATATTAATTTCAATCAAATTCCTTTGCTTATATTCATTCTCATTCAATTTATTCAACTTCCAATAACATTTGACTTTAATGAATTAACACTTAAATTCATATTTCACATCAACTTAAATTTACATTTAATTGATTAATATTCAATCCATTCATTCAATTCAATTCTATTACAAAAGTTGAATTTCATTTATATAACTCAAGTTCATATCTATCACTTAACTTTATTACTTTACTTTGATACTAATATCAACTTCATTCCATATCACTTAAGTTATACTTCCATTTAACTTTAAATTCATTTTTATTTACTACTCATATTCATAAATATATTCATATAGTTTCACTTCTTATCTATATATAAGTTTATTTCACAATTGTAAATCACTTTAATTATAATTCAATTCTTATTATTCTTTTGCTTATACAATTATTCTTTTGTTTAGATTATTCAAACAACTAAACAATCAACTTATACACACTTTAATAATTTTGAAAAATTATTTCTTTATATATAAAATATACTCAAGGTAAAATTATTTCATTTACCCATTTTTAAAAATCAATATTGTGCCGAATTGTTCTATTCAAGTGTTTAGAAACCCCTTCGGCATAGTTGTACATACCGTGCTGACGAAGGTTCATATGCCACTCAATAACCCAATCATCACAATATAAAAAATTTCATATATTCACTAACAAATACGCTCTCATAGCTATTATTACACTCAAACTCAATCTAGAGTACTGCTGACTCTATCTCTAATGAATAATACCCAACAGAACCATGGTTGTCGCTTAACCATAAGCTCTGATACCAAATGTAACGTCCCGGAAATTTTCGACTTTCGAAAATTCAACATCGATACTCACTTTATCGACTGCCGAGAAATCGAAGGCCCAAAACCCGAAATGTTATGGTTTTTAAGAAAAGAAAAAGTAGAAAAGAAGAGAAGAAGAGAATTTAGATAAGGTAGAAGATAGAAGGAAAAGAAAATAGAAAAGTTTTTAAAATAGAAGAAAAAGAGAATAGAACAAAATAGAACGGAATAGAAAACAACAGAATCACATCAGAATCTCACAATTCGCAGCGGAACAACATATAATAAATAAATGAATAATCTTTAAACAAAGAACTATATCAGTTATTACATTACATCACATTTCATTACATCATATCATCAGAGTATACAACAACAAAAAACACTGCAGCGGAAAAAGAAGTACTATATACTAGTATTACGCCATGCCATCCAGCTTGCCTCCAGCAACTTCAGAATATCCAGAATATCCTGATAAACCTTACTCTTAACTGCCCGTGTGAAAATTGGTGGGCACCCAGAGTTTAGGAAGGAAAACAATAAACTCCAAGTCAGTCATGTGACTGGTGTGAGAACTCAAAACAGTTTATTTATCTTTAAAATCAAAATAGAGGAATATTTTTAAAGTCAATTCGCAATGCTTTTAAAAATGAGACTACCATAAGGCCTCCCGCACACACACACATGCAAACGCAGAATCGGAGGAGATTTCTCCTTATGATAGTCAAAGATGCTTGATACGCATTAAAATCAAATCAATTTTGATATTATTATTAGTGCATAGTGTAGAAGAAATTCATTTCGAAAGTAGAATATAAATCTTAGCCAGCATAGGTACCATTATATTATGCCTACTATAGCTACCATTTTAAATGGCAGGTTTTACAACTAAAACCGTACAAGTTTCGTATTATTTCTTTGGATTTCCAACAAATGGTCAGGCCAAGGAACTTCCCATTGCCACATGAGAATGCCTCTGGAAAGACATCCTCGAGAACCAAACCGGAACTCTGCCAACACAAGGCCGGGTTACCCCTAACTGGGTAACTACTGACACGAGCACGCCATTCCCCGATCGTAAACGACCTTTCTCACGGGATCCCGAAAACCAACAACCACAAAGTAATAAATTCGTAGTAACCATATAGGTTAAATATCTTGGCTCCATACCATGATACCACCTCTATCCAGAAGGAAATGTACATACCGTAAAGGGTGCTACCCCTCATAACCTTGCTGCTTCTTTCCTGTTTTGACCATTTCCGGGGTGTGAGGTTCGACGAAGTCACGTCCACAAAAACATACTTTATACAAAAGCCATGCTTTGGGTCAACAAATGATCAACACAATGATCACCAAGATAGACGATCAAATAAACGATCTTATCACAATAATCAACACAATGATCATTTCAGCATCACTCAGCATGTCACATTACCAAATTGGGAATATATCGCTGATAACTTCAACTATATAACCTCTGAGCTCGTACGTCTCAGAGAAGGGTGTTAAGCTAAAAGAATAAATTCTCCGCCACCAACAGAAATATATTTGAAAGAAATCGGCTTTATATCTCAACTTGTAATGTCAGACATACAATCCATACAAGTCTGTTCCGGGCTCGAACAAAACCGAAGGCACTTACAAAGAAGTCCTTGCAATCCGGATATTCACAATCCTGATCGGATTTCCCATCACTTAGGGAGTCTCTATACCGCTGCAACTCAGTGCAGAGACAATCGACAGGTCATCCTATCGCTCTCGCAAATACCGGGTCTTCAACACCGATCTTCAAATGCAATTCACAACGACGTATCACATATTCGGAATGGGTTATACGACCCCATGGTCCTTTCCCGGTTAACCCGAATAGTGAGCGCTTATTCAAAAATAAGTGTAGCATTCACATTCAAACAAATCACATCAATTACCCATTCAAAGGGAAATATTGATAGTCGGCTATTGAACTATCACTGGATATGCACACATCACCAGATTCCAAATAATTTTCCAAATTATTTATTTTCCAAAATATCTTTACTAGATATATAATTTCACTACTTCAAAAATAAATCAATATTTATTTTTCTAAACCAATCCCACTTTCTTTTATAAATTCCTTAGTGAATTTACATTTCAAAATATCCATGCATATGATTTCAATAATTCATTTCAATTTATCTTCAAAAAGATAAATTCTCAAAACGTTTCATTTCACATTGGAAAAACATTCCCATACTTATTTATTCATAAGTAATTCACAAATTTTATTTATTTTCAACACTTGGAAAATATTCAATATACTTAAATCAAAATTAAGTATATATTTCATTCTTTAAGGAAATCATTCTCTTAAACATATTTATTTGGGCCAAAACGAATGTTGCGTAAAACATCGTTACGACAACCCAAAATCACTAGTATAGGGATTCGAAATTAAAATAGATATATAAATCCCAATACTATACAAAACATTTCCTTTCGGAAATCATTTACCATAACAACAGTGTTATAGTCCATTATTTCCTTTTATTTCTCGAAAACGTTTATTTCAACAATAAATGTTGAAATCTATGGTTTCGAATCTCCACACATTTTAAAACATTGTTCGATCGTTTTAATTCAATTTAAACATCTCATTCAAAAACATTTCCTTTAACATATTATTTACTATTCAAAAACGTGAATATATTTTGTTAACAACTTCCATCTTTTTATTCATTTTATTTTAAAGTATTATTCACAGTCAAAAACGTGAATATAACTCCATAAATAAATCATAACAATTTACTTATCAAAATAAGTCGTTTGTGAATTTATAAAACAACGTTTATAAATTCCATTTCTATTTATTTATAAAAACTTCCTTTTTATAAATCCTTTTATTAACCTATTCCAGTTTATAACTCAATTATAAACTAAAAGTTCATATTATAAGTTAAATACTTATAAAACGATTATTTTACAAAGATCGTTCTTTTAAACTTCCCAAATTATAAATCTTATAACTTATAAGATTCATTTATTTAACCAAATCTATTCTTCAAATAACTTCACAAATTTATAATTCTTACTATTTGTAAATTTCATTTATAACTTCACCGTTTATAATTCTATAAATTCCATTCAATTATGAAATTCATTTTCACTTCATTCAAACACTTATAAAAACTCGTTTTATAATGTCCATATTTCAATTTATAAATATCCATTTATAAATCTCTTAATATAATTCAATTTATATTATTCTTTAAAACGTCTTTAAATTCCTTTAAAAACTTCATCATTCTCTTGATTTATAAAATAATTAAATTTTATAAATCCTATATTTAAACTTTTCACAATTATTTCAGAAATCCCAATTTAACTAATTTATAAAGTCATTAATTCCTTATTTTCAAAAATTAGCTTTTAACTATATTTCTTAAAAATCATAATTTTTATAACTTTAAAAATTATAACGTTTATTTATTTAAAATGGATCAATTCCAAAAATATTTTATAAACGTATACTTTCAAAAATCACTTTGAAATCATTTTAAAATTCCAAATTTGGTCCAATGATGCTACACACCAAATAGTCAATCACGACTACAACGATATCATATATCAATATGAAAATCCATCAAATATCAAAATATCTGAAATCTAATAAATAGTGTTGAGGAATCCAGTTGGATCCCTCCAACCTGTTTTCCTGCATCCAAAAACATTAGCACAATACCAATTTCGCTCCAGTACGAAATTATCGCGGTATATGTTCTTATTAAATATTATCCGCTTAATAACGGCGTAATAGGGTCTCATCCGCTAAAAAATACGGGAAATCAATCAACTGCAATATATACATATGCCAATATATATATATATATTGATATTATTTATAATACCAATTTCACTGTTTATGAAATATTCGCGGTATATGTTTTTATTAAATAACATCCGCTTACTAACGGCGTATAATGTCTATTTTAACAATCAATAGATATTAATCATCATTCAAACATGCATTCAAATATTTTAAATCTAACTATTTAAAATAAAATCGAAACTGATTCGATTGAGTGAGAAATTCTCACCTTGATTTTAAATTCCGTTTTAGCGATTTATTTCGAATAAAATTAAACGGACGTTTAATTTTACCCAAAATTCTCACTAACTCCAAACGACTCCAAACCAACTCCATTGCGTAGTGCTCGTCCATACGATTCCAATGCAACTGAGTTTGCATTTTTTCGACTTCGTATGAAAAAGTTATGAATTTTTGAAGTTTACACGTATTTATATTAACAATTTACAACTAAATTTATAATAATTTTAAACCTAAGTAAATCGCAGCTGTTAGATCCTGTTCCTTTCCATCATCACCGTGCAACACCTCCTTCCTCACTCACGTTTGCTCTCACGCATCAGGAACCCAAACCCGTTCGCCATCTCGAACTGCCGCACCCCCCAAACGACTACGAACCCCGATCATCTTGCCACCATTCGAAGCGCCTTCTCCACCCTGATGCTCGGCCAAAGCCTTGTGACACTCGGCCCAATATCTAGCTAGAAAAACGCGTGCAAAGTTCACGCGTTCAACTGCAAATTGCCGATGATCTACGCCATGATATCCAATCACCACCGTTGGATATGTAGAGCTCGAGACGCTCTACAACTTTCATTTAGAGAGTCTCTTGAATTACTTGATGGATTTGAAGATTTGGAGGGAGGAATGTTGAGCATTTCTGGCCGTGGGTTGCTATGAACGGCGGCAACACATTGAATTAGGGTTTAGTTATTTTTTTCTTTTATTTTTTTAGAATGGTGGCTATTTATAAGAAAAAAATCGAACACTATTCATCCGGAAATTCTGAACTCCGATTTACGCGCCGTAACCAGCGTTTCTAGGGTTTACCCCGCGTTCCGGACACAATGGAATAGGTTTCGGAAGCTAATTCGGAAGTATGTGCGAGTTATGGCTGTAAACGCTCAATTTGAATTAAACCGATTTAAGTCGATTTCTAGGCGTTTTAATTTGTAACGGACAAACAGTAAATCCAATTGACTTGAAATTTGAAACCTTACAATAATATCACATTACGGATCCGATGAAACTGGTTTCGTCGAAATCCGAGACTTTTTGAAAAATGGCTATTTTAACTCGTCAAATTAAAATTAAAAATAAATCGATGCGTTTCGAGCTGCCACGATCAAACGATAACTCCGATTGACACGAAATTTGAAATCTGGTAATAACTAACTATTACGGATCCAATGAAACTGGTTTCGTTCAATTCTGAGACTGTTCAAAAATTGACTATTTTCACTAGTCGATTTTAATATTAAAATATTCAATTTTCACAAATAAACTTTTAATTCGATTTTAAAAG
Organism: Allium cepa; assembly: GCA_030765085.1. Lineage (NCBI taxonomy): Eukaryota > Viridiplantae > Streptophyta > Magnoliopsida > Asparagales > Amaryllidaceae > Allium > Allium cepa. The sequence goes on along the minus strand of CM060937.1, from coordinate 568,010,072 downwards.
TTCTAAAATATCATTCTAACTTCAATATGATAAAATAAAATTTTACAAATCATTTTCAATCATATTTAACCAAATTTTTAATTATTTCCATAATTTAACATATTAAATTATCGATTTAATTATCCAATAAAATCCAAAAATTCAAATAAAAATTTATTTGACTTAAAAATTCACTTATTAATATTTAAAATTAATTAAATATTCAAATTTAAATTATCAAAAATTCTGGGTCGTTACAGATAATTAATTTAAAGGATAATTAAATAATTGAAGGTTAATTATTTAATGATTAAAGGTTGATTTATTTATTAATTAAGGTTAATTAATTAATAATTAAAGGTTGATTAATTTATTATTAAAGGTTAATTAATAAATAATTAAAGGATAATTAATTAAAATGGTTTGTGATCAGTTAATGTTAGTTAACCAGGATTAGTAATTTATTCATAAGTAATTAATCTGATTTAAATTTATCAGATGATTAATTGATTTTACTTATGGATGTTTGGATTGTATTGAATGCTTTGAATTGTTTGATATCCCTGATATGTGATGTTCTATGATTTGATTAAGCTATGAACTGCGATTTATTTATCTATGATGATTTACAAATTTCTTTATCTGTGAACGAAAGATAAGTGTTATAAGATTATACCGCTTATCAATATTGTTGTGCTTGAATTGATGATGATTGTGATATTGTATTGTTGTGTGTAAAACCCCTGAACCACACCACACACACACACAAATATGAATTTCATGGGAAATCGGTTAAGTCACAAATATTTTGAATGTAATATTATTTTATTCAAAATGGTTTTAAAGGTTGATTTTTAAATCCAAAATGTTTTGGAAATAAAATCGGATTGAATATGAAAAGCTTTTGAAAAGGAAGTTTTGAATTTGAAATTTAGTTTAAATGTAACATGTCTTGTTTAAGTTTTGAAATTAGTTTGGAAACTATGATTTGAAAGTGGTGATACAAGTCATAATATATATATATGGATTTTACACCATTTTTGACGTAACTTAAAAGTATTATTTTGGGAATTTAAATTTAACCCAAGTTCATATTTTGAAAGGCTTTAATTTGAGCAAATGAAATCAGATTTTCCCAAAACGAAAACTCTTGTTTTCAAATGATAATGGCTTTGATATAACGAAGGAAATTCCAATTTTTGTTGAAAGGATTTCAAATTTGAAATTGAAATAGTTTTGAAAGCTATGAATGAATCTTTGTGAAATATTTGGTGAACTTTGTTTTCAAACAAAAGAGGACCCCAAAGATAGACCTTTTGCTTAATATTATGAATGAATCTTTGTAAAAGATTTGGTGAATCTTGTTTTTAAATTGAGTGGATCATAAAGGTGTATCTTTTTGTTTAAAAGATTAAAAGTGGAAAATTGTTTTAAACCATTTGAAGAAAGGTTTTGGGTAATAAGTTGTGACTTAACAAAGATCCCAATATATCCATATGGTTTTAAAATTACGCGCTCATTATTCAGTTTAGCTGGAAGAGGACTTTATGTCATAAAACCCATTCTGAATAATGATACGACGAAATGGATAGCTTTTGATGACCGGCAGTGAAGACCGGGTATTTTCGGGAACGAAAGGTGTGATAACCCAGATTTTGGTCATCTAATAATTGAATAATTATCTGGATTGTATATAAATGAATTTGGATCTATAAACTTAAATATTTGAGAATGATAATCTTGTAGGAAATTAACATATATATAAATTTAGGCAAACTTTATAATGTTAGGAAATTCAAATATACATACATACAAGTATATAAGTATATATATGTATGTATGTATGTATATGTACAGTAATAAGAGGCATTGTTTTGAATTCAATAATTTTTCAAAGGGTAATTAAAGTTAAATTCTATTTAAAAATATAGAAACCAATTTCAAGAACGTATAGAGTATTCCTGGGATTGGAAAGGTTTTAAAGATCTAAAAGTTCAATTGTTTTAATATTCTTTCATTTTAATTTTAGCATAAGATAAATTGTTTTAAAATTTTATATAAGGAGTTAAATTTAATTTCTCAAATTTATAAACACATGTTATATGATTTGATTAGAAATATAAGTTATTGTCAATAAATGTTCACATAAACTTGCTTTTATATTTATTAAAATCTAAAACTTGTTTATTGAAAAATAATAATAATAAGTACTTAATATTACATAATTACTTATATATTTAAGTTATAAGGAAAATAGTATCATTTAAAACATTAATAAAACATTAGAAAATAACATTGTAAACTATGAATTAAACATTAAAAACAACACTTGTAAACATTATAATGCATGTTAAAAACACTTGTAAATTCATAGGTATAGGTGTAAGTTAACTAAGACATTAAGGAGACAAATGTTATCCTCTCGTAAATTTAATTTAAAACTTGTAAAATAAGAACAAAAGTTTTTTTTCACTCAGCTAAAAAATCTTTCTTCATTCTCAACAAAGATGTAAATCAAAGATTAAAAAAAATGAAAGAAATCTGAAATAAGGATAATAAATAAATCTGGATCAAGAATGGAATCTGGAAAGTTCAAATCAAAGGCAAATGCAAGATCTTCAAGTACAAACATGCAATTCAGAATTTACAGCAGGAAGATTTATCAACATGCAAAATAATTCAAAGATATGCAGTGGATTGCAAGAGCCTGGAAGCAACAGTCTCTGTCTTCTGCTTTTATACAATTGTGAGTAAATTCTTTTAAACAGTTTTTAACAAATCTAAAGTTGAATTTGATATCGCATGTGTTGAATTTGCTATGATATGGAATACATGCTTACATTAGTACTGTTGTATATGAATGATTGAGGGAATGGGATGCTTAAATATAGATGAACCTGTATGTTCATCTCTGTATTTTACAGAAGTGGTTCTTCTTTAAGAAAAATGTAAAAATCTTCCAATCTATACCGTATTCGAACAAGATATGTGAATGGAAACTGTATGATAATGTTTGATAGTAATTTAAAAAAAATAGATTCATAATTTAAATTGGAACAAATAATTATAAAATGGAATTAGCAGTAAAAAATTAGGATTTTTGTTAAAAATCAACTGCTTCAAATTGTAAATTTAATTACATGCATGTAATTGTGATGATAAATCATGAATTTAGATATGCAATTCGTAATTTTTAAACTATTATTTAATTGGGAATTTAGAGATCAAAGATTACGGCAATATGGTGATTTGCCGATGATGAACTACATAATTTGAGGTGAAATTCTAGATGAGGCTAGCTCTTGTATCAAGGATTAAGGGAAAAATACTTTGGAATTTTTATATTGGTTGTGGTGTGTGAATTTGATCAAAATAGGGTTTGACTGCGTGTTTTTGATCGACATGGAACCGGGGTAATGGCGAAGTGATGGAGGATTCGGAGGCGATCGCACTGGTATGGAAAGTTGCTGGAGGTGGCGTAGTAGCTTGGGGTCGTTTGGCATGAGCTCCGGTGGGATATATCGCCGTCGGCAAAGAATTCTAGGCAATTGGGTCAAGTCCATCTTTGGGTCGCACTGTTGATTTTCGTTTTGAATTTTCTTGAGGTGATTCGTGCTTGATTTTTGTATCTGCGTACCATTTGGGACTTGCCGACGTTGTGGGCGATCACCGGAGGCCAGTGGTGCCGCCGTGCATGTGTACGACGGTGGATTTCATGTCATTATCATTAATACTTGCATCTCGAGTCATTCTCGAGTTTAACTAGGGTTTGCTTTGGGTTTTGTTGAGTTCGAGAGTGAGTAGCTGATGCTAATTAACTTAGTAAAACTTAAACTGGAAAAAAAAAGAAGGAGAAGAAGAAGATGCGTGTGAGTGTCTTGGGTGGGAAGTTGTAATAACTTGAAGATGCTGGGTAGTTGGCTCGGGGAAGACGGGCTTTTACTCGAAGCAGAAAATAGGGTCACGGGTATGTTTGGTTGCAGGTTATTAAACCTGTCAATATTCTGGGCTTTAAATTTTGAATGGAATTTAAAATTTAAGGCAGGATTTTTAAACAAGGATTTAAATTCCAAGTTTAAGATGAATTTGATTCAAGTGAACTTTGAATCCCAAAGTTTAAAAATGAAAATTTTAAATTTTAAACAAGGTTTAAATCAAGTTTATAAATCAAGTTAAATATGGTTTTAAGTCTACTATAAACCCAGACTTAACAGTTTTGTAGATTCTAAATATTGAACATAATATTTAAAAAAAATAGATTTAGAAATGAATTTGATTTCAAATAAATTTTTAAACTTGACAAAATTCGTTTCTTAATATTTGAATAAAAGATATGATGTGTTTATCTAAATTTTGAAAAGTTAAACAATCAATTTATTTTCTCAAGTCTGATTTTTTTTTTTGAATTAAGAAATTTTGTTTTAAACTTTTTCTTGTATAAGTATCTTATATAAGTAATGATTGTTCTTCTCTTTTATTTTAAGGTTTATAATTTGGACAAATGTTTAAATGGTCAAACATTTGAAATTTTAAATGTTAAAATGGAATTTGAATTTGAATTTAGAAATGAAATGTTTTAAATTCAATTGAATGTTAATGAAGTCATTAATAAGTAGATGAGTTATCTAAGATAATTTTTCTTAAGAAGGTAATTTAAGAAAATGCTATTAGTTAATAATGATAATTATCTAAGGATTATTAAGTAATTAATTAATGTGATTAATTTTGATAATTAATTAGATTAATTAATTGAAACTAATCAATTGTAATTTGTTAAGTATTTAATTAAGGAATTAATTACTTATTGTAATTAATTATGATAATGAGATTAGTTTTAGTTAATTAATTAACTAAAGGTAACCAGCTGATGTTGGGTTAAGTCTAATTACTTAAGGTAATTAATAAGGTGTAAATACTTAGTGAAGTAATCAGTGGATAATTACTAAATGTAATTAATTAAAAGGAAATTGTTTTTTTTGAAGTAATGAAAGGATAATTACTTAGTGGAAGAAATTAAGTGATAATTACTCAGTGTAATTTAAGGATAAATCATTACAATTAATCAAGAGGTTGGAAAGTTAATTTCTGATTGTGACCAATCAAGGTTGATTAAGTTATGGTTAATTATTTAATGAAAATTAAGAATAATTAACTAATGAAGTAATGTCATTAATTAATGTAATTAATGGAAAGGATCAATCTTGCTTAAGAATGATTGAATGGTGATAAGTGCTTTGGATTGATTGATATCCCTGATAACTTGTTTTGTGATGTGGTATGCTGGATGGGCAATGATAATGTGATTTACTATCAATGATGAATTGCTGTATAAAAATATTATTCGATAATTAATATTGAATTTCATTTAATTGAATAATTTAATATAGAATGACATTGGATCCGAAGAGACCGGAGTCTGGTATTAGTTAATACCCGAAACCACTTCGATCCTTTATAGATTGATACGTGAAATCAATAAGCTTGTTTGGAATGATTTAAGTAAATTGGACCATTTTATCTAAGTTTGATACTTAGAAATTGATGTGTGAAATAAGTGATGCCTATAACGACTTGTGAAGTTGTAAATTGATATAAGTTACCAGGGACTTAAATAAGTTCTATGCATTGGTATTTCATATTATATGAGTTTACTCACGCTGGTTTCCAGCCTGACCCGGGTGTTACTTTGATGTAATGCTCGGGTCAGACCGAGTATTACAGATTTTCAGGTAAGGACGTTTTGGAGCTTAGGAGGCGAGCATGATAGCAGGGACGTATAGAGAGTTTTCACTGTGATATTGTAGTCTCTGGACATGATTGTTTTGTCCAGTATTTATGTATATGTGTAACTCTGACGTATTTAAATGTAAATTAACTGATATAGTTTTCTTTGTATAACTGCTATTTTATTTGATATTATATTTGATCCGCTGCGAATGTGAGGTTTCTGTGTCTTGTTTCTGTCTTCTTCTTCTTTCTCTTTTCTTCTTTTCTTAACCATCTGGAAATTTTCGGGATCGAAATTTCCGGGTCGTTACATTTGGTATCAGAGCTGAAGGTTAAGCGAGAACCTAGGTTCTGGTGGGGGATACTCATTAAGGATAGGGTAAGTGGTACCCTATAATGAGTTGAGTGTATAAATATGAGAGAGCGTACTTGTTATTTTCTTATATAAAGGTTTTTAAATGATTTCAAAAGTAAATGAATCTTATATAAGAAATAGATTATCTATTATATTAAGGAAATTGGTTGTAGTATTAATTAAACTAAAAGTAATAGTACGAATTAAGTGGTAATAGAATTACAACCAAATTGAAATTAAATTAAAGACAAGTTTGAAATGGATTCAAACTAAAATTGAAATCTTGAATTGGAGAGGTATTTCAGAATAAGATGAATTAGAATTGGTTTCAAACCAGAAAATAAAATGGATATTGTGTTTAATAATGGGATGATTGTTTTTCAATAAACAATAAAATGTTTTAAGGAAGTAACCATTTAAAAGAAAATAATTTGTAAATGTGAAAGGATATAAATAAAAGTGGGTTTCAAATTGTGAAGTCCTAAATTCTAAGTTTAAAAATTTAAATTGGTTTCAAAATATTAAAGGAAATAATATTATTCAAACTACTTTGAATAATGATCTTATTTTAAATTAAGAGATGTTATTTAATATATTCAAGTGAAAGGGTCCTATTTCAAACAAGAGTTGTTTGAAAATTTAAAAAAAAATTGAATTAAAACCAAAGGTGGTTTAAAATTTTAAAGTATAACTTAGTATGTAAAAGAAATTAATGTGTATACATGTGGATATTCTTAAATATCAAAGATGATTTGAGATAAACTCTAAAATGTTGAGTTTCGAATTTGGAATAAGATGTAATACCCAAGGTGATAAGTTTTTGAACTTATAAGTGGAAAGATTATTAATGTGAAGTTTAGAATTTGAAATGGAAGTTCAAACTGGGTAAGGTTGACTGGATTAAGAGAACTGAGTTTAACTTGGAAAAAGTTAATATGTTGGGATGTTCAACCTGATTTGTAAATTTTAAGATGAAATTAAGATATAACTTGGGAAGTTAAATGGTTGATTGTTATTGAGAGATTGAGCGATCTCAAATTGGGTTTGAGATCTAGAAATTTAAAATGAATGGATGTTTTAAAATAAATTAGATAATATCATCCTATTGTTGTTAAAAATCTTTAAGTTGTGAATTGGATTAGTTTAAATAAATGAGCAATGGAATATGGTAATCCATTGTTGGGATAAAAAGGTAAATTGATTTAAAGGAATTAAATCAACATTTGAAGTATTAACTTGAATTTATATAATTCGAGATGGTTTAAGTTTGAAATTTGAAATTAGTTCAAATTGAATTGAAAAGGAATTGAGAATTAATTCAACTTGAAGTGGGAATAAATCAAGTCCAATGGAAATTGGAGTTATTTAAAATTGGAATCGGGTCAATTTAAATGGAAGAGGAAATTTAATTGAATTGATAGAGAATGAAAATTAGGGAGAGAACAGTTTTGACTCTGGACTATTTTTAATATAAATTGTTTTAATATAAACCTATTTTTCCAAGCTATTCATTATATAAACAACCTTTCTTTTAAAAGCCAAACTATTTTATACTTGTTTTACAACTATTTTTGAAACTGTTTAACAATTTTCTAACAATTTTATAAACTAATTACTATTTTCAACTACTAATTACTATTTTATAGCTATTTTGCAATTATTTAAAATTTCTATGACTATTTAACTATTTTCCAATTATTTTATAATTATTGAACTATGTTACAGCTATTTTATAAACTAGTAATTATTTTTCAACTACTTATCTATTTTCAACTTTTCAAGCTATTTTCTAAAATTAAACTGGACAGAGTTTAAACTGTTATTGTTTAAATACCCAATCGAGATAAGATTAAAGGTGATAATCCAAATGGATTGAAGCAATTGAGAGTAGGTGAATGAAATTAAGGAAATGTGAATAGAAAGGGAATTTGATTTGGCTAATAACCAATAAAGATAAATACGAAGGGGGTACGTATGTTATTCTATTCGCATAGTGATTTGATCCAGATTCGAGCACGGAATTTCGAGATAGTTATATCAATCCGAGTGGGATTTTTCACTCGATTTTCGACGGCGAACCTGGATATGGATTGTTGATTGGTTCTGGATATTCTCTATCATAGTTATGGCTATGCAAGGAGAATGATGGTTTCTGATCAAGAAACCAAATCTGTGTCCGCACTAGGAAGTCGGGTGGACAATACTAGTTCGGAAGTGAAATTGTGTGATCGGGTGAGCGATCAGATTGGTATGGCGTACGAATAATATGTGTACATCGTACGGATTTGATTAAAATTGATACTGGGAATTTGTGGATAAGAAATGTGAAATGGTTTTTGAAATGAAAATATTTTGTGAAATATATGATGAAGTAAAGTGGAAATTGGATATTTCTATGGTTGAAATTTTGTTTATGGAAGTAAGTGATATGGTAAGTGGTTTTGTAAAGAGTAATCAAATTTGAATATTTGATTTTGAGTAAACAAAGTTAAATATCTTTGTTTTATAAAGTGAAACTCCCCTTGTTGAATCTATTGCCAGAAGAAAAGGATTTTGAAGGTGTTTTCAAGTATAAAAGGATTTTATACAAGTTTAAAATGATCCAAAGATGTTTATCAAGGATTTTATATATATCTCTATATATAAAGGATCATATGAAGATTTTGGAAAAAGGTTTTGGAAACCTTTGGATTTGGAAAAGCTTTTTATTTTTGAATAAAATCAATATTGAATTTGGAAAGCCTAGTTTGAGAATTATCGATTTTTGGATAATCGATTTTGTGTAAAGGAGCTTTGTATGAGATCATACTAGGTGTATGATTTAAAGATACTATATATATAGTATAAAATGTTTTGAAGATAGCTCTGGAGAAAAAGGCGCTCCCTTGAAATGGACTTCTCAGGAGTACCACCGGGAGGTGCTGCCTTTAACCCCAAGGGGGGATTCTAAAGTTGATCCTGTGAGGAGTCCGGAAAAACTAGTTCCTGAGGATTATTGGGTAGCGAAAGTCGAGGGCGTTGATGCCTACAGGGGCATTTGGGTTATGCTGTGACGACAGTGTAACTCGATGTCACTGCGATCTACTATGGGAACCATAGCGAAAATCGTGTGGAGGATGAGTGTCAACGGTCTACACTTGATTTTGCCGGGAAGGCAACGCAACATTGGTAGACTGCGATCTATGGTCAAGTGGAGTGGAGAAGTTTCATTTTTGGCAGCGAAATTCGAGGGCGCTGATGCCTACAGTTATATGGGTTTTTGAAGTGATAGCTACGTAACCCCAGTTGTAGCTGCGATCTGTAGCGGGTTTCATGGTGTAATCGAGGGGCGCGGAGGCCTACAGTTATCTGTGGATTTTGTCGGGACGGCAACGTAACCATCGGGTTAACTGCGGCCATGGATGGGGGTGATGATTTCAAAGCATCCTCACTAAAGATATTTCCTCTATTTTCAAAACTATTTTCTAGATTTCCAATAAAAATTATTTTCCAAGTAATTTCACTGGATGTTGAAAACGGGTCTGCCAAGCACTTGTAGATTTTCAGTCGTACGCCTGATCAACGTATGACTGAATTTCTAGGAGAACAAGGATAGACTAGTTAAGACATCGAGTTATAAAAGTATTTTTATCAAAACTATTTTTGGCAATATTATATAGATTTTAAAGGTGTTTGAAAAATGATTAAAGAATAATTTTCTGAAAATAAGCTTTTTAATAAATTCTGGATTCGTTCCTTTTCGAGGACGAAAAGGTTCAAAGGGAGGAGGAATGTGATAACCCAGATTTTGGTCATCTGATAATTGAATAATTATCTGGATATGTATATAAACGAATTTTGATCTATAAATATAAATATCTGGGAATGATAATCTTTTAGGAAATTAACATATATATATATATATATATAAATTTAGGCAAACTTTACAATGTTAGGAAATTCAAATATACATACACACAAGTATATAAGTATATATATATATATATATATATATGTATGTATGTATGTATGTATGTATGTATATGTACAGTAATAAGAGGCATTGTTTTGAATTCAATAATTTTTCAAAGGTTAATTAAAGTTAAATTCTATTTAAAAATATAGAAACCAATTTCAAGAACGTATAGAGTATTCTTGGGATTGGAATGGTTTTAAAGATCTAAAAGTTCAATTGTTTTAATATTCTTTCATTTTAATTTTAGCATAAGATAAATTGTTTTAAAATTTTATATAAGGATTTAAATTTAATTTCTCAAATTTATAAACACATGTTATATGATGTGATTAGAAATATAAGTTATTGTCAATAAATGTTCACATAAACTTGCTTTTTATATTTATTAAAATATAAAACTTGTTTACTGAAAAATAATAATAATAAGTACTTAATATTACATAATTACTTATATATTTAAGTTATAAGGAAAATAGTATCATTTAAAACATTAATAAAACATTAGAAAATAACATTGTAAAATATGAATTAAACATTAAAACAACACTTGTAAACATTATAATACATGTTAAAAACACTTGTAAATTCATAGGTATAGGTGTAAGTTAACTAAGACATTAAGGAGACAAATGTTATCCTCTCGTAAATTTAATTTAAAATTTGTAAAATAAGAACAAAAGTTTTTTTTTCTCACTCAGCTAAAAATTCTTTCTTCATTCTCAACAAAGATGTAAATCAAAGATTAAAAAAATGAAAGAAATTTGAAATAAGGAAAATAAATAAATCTGGATAAAGAATGGAATCTGGAAAGTTCAAATCAAAGGCAAATGCAAGATCTTCAAGTACAAACATGCAATTCAGAATTTACAACAGGAAGATTTATCAACATGCAAAATAATTCAAGGATATGCAGTGGATTGCAAGAGCCTGGAAGCAATAGTCTCTGTCTTCTGCTTTTATACAATTGTGAGTAAATTCTTTTAAACAGTTTCTAACAAATCTAAAGTTGAATTTGATATTGCACATGTTGAATTTGCTATGATATGGAATACATGCTTACATTAGTTGTGTTGTATATGAATGATTGAGGAAATGGGATGCTTAAATATAGATGAACCTGTATGTTCATCTATATATTTTACAGAAGTGGTTCTTCCTTAAGAAAAATGTAAAAATCTTCCAATCTATACCGTATTCGAACAAGATATGTGAATGGAAACTGTATGATAATGTTTGGTAGTAATTTTTTTTAAAAATAAACAGCTTCATAATATAAATTGGAACAAATAATTATAAAAAGGAATTAGCAGTAAAAAATAGGATTTTTGTTAAAAATCAACTGCTTCAAATTGTAAATTTAATTACATGCATGTAATTGTGATGATAAATCATGAATTTAGATATGAAATTCGTAATTTTTAAACTATTATTTAATTGGGAATTTGGAAATCAAAGATTACGGCAATATGGTGATTTGCCGATGATGAACTACATAATTTGAGGTGAAATTCTGGATGAGGCTAGCTCTTGTATCAAGGATTAAGGGAAAAATACTTTGGAATTTTTCTATTGGTTGTGGTGTGTGAATTTGATCAAAATAGGGTTTGACTGCGTGTTTTTGATCGACATGGAACCGGGGTAATGGCGAAGTGATGGAGGATTCGGAGGCGATCGCACTGGTATGGAAAGTTGCTGGAGGTCGCGTAGTAGCTTGGGATCGTTTGGCATGAGCTCCGGTGGGATATATCGCCGTCGGCAAAGAATTCTAGGCAATTGGGTCAAGTCCAGCTTTGGGTCGCACTGTTGATTTTCGTTTTGAATTTTTTTGAGGTGATTCGTGCTTGATTTTCGTATCTGCATACGATTTGGGACTTGCCGACGTTGTGGGTGATCACTGGAGGCCAGTGGTGCCGCCGTGCATGTGTACGGTGGTGGATTTCATGTCATTATCATTGATATTTGCATCTCGAGTCATTCTTGAGTTTAACTAGGGTTTGCTTCGGGTTTTGTTGAGTTCGAGGGTGAGTAGCTGATGCTAATTAACTTAGTAAAACTTAAACTGGAAAAAAAAGGAAGGAGAAGAAGAAGATGCGTGTGAGTGTCTCGGGTGGGAAGTTGTAATAACTCGAAGATGCTGGGTAGTTGGCTCGGGGAAGACGGGCTTTTACTCAAAGCAGAAAATAGGGTCTCGGGTAACTTTGGTTACAGGTTATTAAACCTATCAATATTCCGGGATTTAAATTTTGAATGGAATTTAAAATTTAAGGCAGGATTTTTAAACAAGGATTTAAATTCCAAGTTTAAGATGAATTTGATTCAAGTGAACTTTGAATCCCAAAGTTTAAAAATGAAAATTTTAAATTTTAAACAAGGTTTAAATCAAGTTTATAAATCAAGTTAAATATGGTTTTAAGTCTACTATAAACCCAGACTTAATAGTTTTGTAGATTCTAAATATTGAACATAATATTTAAAAAAAATAGATTTAGAAATGAATTTGATTTCAAAACTTGACAAAATTCGTTTCTTAATATTTGAATAAAAGATATGATGTGTTTATCTAAATTTTGAAAAGTTAAATAATCAATTTATTTTCTCAAGTTTGATTTTTTTTGAATTAAGAAATTTTGTTTTAAACTTTTTCTTGTATAAGTATCTTATATAAGTAATGATTGTTCTTCTCTTTTATTTTAAGGTTTATAATTTAGACAAATGTTTAAATGGTCAAACATTTGAAATTTTAAATGTTAAAATGGAATTTGAATTTAAATTTAGAAATGAAATTTTTTAAATTCAATTGAATGTTAATGAAGTCATTAATAAGTAGATGAGTTATCTAAGATAATTTTTCTTAAGAAGGTAATTTAAGAAAATGCTATTAGTTAATAATGATAATTATCTAAGGATTATTAAGTAATTAATTAATGTGATTAATTTTGATAATTAATTAGATTAATTAATTGAAACTAATCAATTGTAATTTGTTAAGTATTTAATTAAGGAATTAATTACTTATTGTAATTAATTATGATAATGAGATTAGTTTTAGTTAATTAATTAACTAAAGGTAACCAGCTGATGTTGGGTTAAGTCTAATTACTTAAGGTAATTAATAAGGTGTAAATACTTAGTGAAGTAATCAGTGGATAATTACTAAATGTAATTAATTAAAAGGAAATTGTTTTTTTTGAAGTAATGAAAGGATAATTACTTAGTGGAAGAAATTAAGTGATAATTACTCAGTGTAATTTAAGGATAAATCATTACAATTAATCAAGAGGTTGGAAAGTTAATTTCTGATTGTGACCAATCAAGGTTGATTAAGTTATGGTTAATTATTTAATGAAAATTAAGAATAATTAACTAATGAAGTAATGTCATTAATTAATGTAATTAATGGAAAGGATCAATCTTGCTTAAGAATGATTGAATGGTGATAAGTGCTTTGGATTGATTGATATCCCTGATAACTTGTTTTGTGATGTGGTATGCTGGATGGGCAATGATAATGTGATTTACTATCAATGATGAATTGCTGTATAAAAATATTATTCGATAATTAATATTGAATTTCATTTAATTGAATAATTTAATATAGAATTACATTGGATCCGAAGAGACCGGAGTCTGGTATTAGTTAATACCCGAAACCACTTCGATCCTTTATAGATTGATACGTGAAATCAATAAGCTTGTTTGGAATGATTTAAGTAAATTGGACCATTTTATCTAAGTTTGATACTTAGAAATTGATGTGTGAAATAAGTGATGTCTATAACGACTTGTGAAGTTGTAAATTGATATAAGTTACCAGGGACTTAAATAAGTTCTATGCATTGGTATTTCATATTATATGAGTTTACTCACGCTGGTTTCCAGCCTGACCCGGGTGTTACTTTGATGTAATGCTCGGGTCAGACCGAGTATTACAGATTTTCAGGTAAGGACGTTTTGGAGCTTAGGAGGCGAGCATGATAGCAGGGACGTATAGAGAGTTTTCACTGTGATATTGTAGTCTCTGGACATGATTGTTTTGTCCAGTATTTATGTATATGTGTAACTCTGATGTATTTAAATGTAAATTAACTGATATAGTTTTCTTTGTATAACTGCTATTTTATTTGATATTATATTTGATCCGCTGCGAATGTGAGGTTTCTGTGTCTTGTTTCTGTCTTCTTCTTCTTTCTCTTTTCTTCTTTTCTTAACTATCTGGAAATTTTCGGGATCGAAATTTCCGCGTCGTTACAAAAGGATTACCTGTCGAATGTCTCTACACTGTGTCGCTTTGTTATAGTGATCTCCATATGTGATGGGGAGTCCGGTCGAGATTGTGAATACCCGGATTGCAAGGGCTTCTTTTGAAGTGCCTTCGGTTCTGTCCGAAGTCGGAACAGATTTGTATGGAATTATGTCTGACGTTACACTTTGAGATGTAAAGCTGGTTTCTATCAATTACATTTCTGTTTGGTGGCGGAGAATTTAGTTTCTTAGCGTAACACCCTTCTCTGAGTCGTATAAGCTTAGAGGTTATATAGTTGATGGTTACTAGTGATACATTTCCAATTTGGTATTGTGGCATGCTAAGTGCTGCTGATCGTTCGTTGATCGAAGCAAGCTTTTATGAAAAGCGTAGCTTTGTGGACGAGACATCGTCGAATCTCACACACCGAAAATGGTCGAAACAGGAAGAATGCGGCACGGTTATGAAGGTCGCGCCCTTTAGGGTATGTCAATTTCCTTTTGGATAAAAGTTGTATCATGGTATGGAGCCCAGATACAAAACTTATGTGGTTACTGCAAATTTTTGCTTTGTGGTTGTTGGTGTTGAGAGCTCTCGGATAAAGGTCGGTGAAGACTAGAGGATGGCATTGCTCGTGAAAGTTAGCTACCTAGTTACAGAGGTAACCCGGTCTTGTGTTGGCAGAGAGCTGGTTAAGTTCTCGAGGCGTCCCACCAGAGGCGTACCTATGTGGCACAAGATGTTCCTTAGCCTGACTATTTGTTGGAAATCCAAATAAATAATATGCGCCCAATACGGTTTTAGTTGTATAACCTACCATGCAATGTGGCGGTAACCTGCTATTGAACATGGTAGCTATAGTAAGCATACACGAAATGTGTATGCTGACTAAGATTAATATTATGCTTTCGAAATGTTTTCTGCACTATGCACTAATAATAATATCAAAAAGATTTTGCGTATCAAGCATGTTTGATTATCATAAGGAGAAATCTCCTCCAATTGTGCGTTTGCATTGTGTGTGTGGCGGGAGGCCTTTTGTTAGTTTCATTTTCCAAAAAGCATTGCGGATTTCTTTTTAAATTCTTTTTGGTTTGTTTTCTTTATTCAAATAAACTGTTTTTGTTTGCTCACACCAGTCCCATGACTGACCTGGAGCTTATTGTTCCCCTTCTAAACTCTGGGTACCCACAATTTTCCAGACGGGCAACCCAGAGTCAGATTTTTAGATAATTAGCTAGTTGATGTAGACTTGGTAGCCTTCAGTCTTTGGAAATCTTCGGAATCTATGGTTTGGCAATCGCATTTGGATTGAGTTTGCTTCACTTCAGCATTGATGGTGGTTCGAGTTCTTGGATTGGAGTCTTTGAAGCTTTGGCATTAAAGTTATCTTCCCGCTGCTGATGTTATCTCTTCTGCAATTGCTATTATTCTTCCCTGTTATCTTGTATCTCTGATGTTGATAGTCATTTGTATCAATGTGTTGTATTGAATATTGTATATCAATAAAACCATTCATTTATTTTTCCGCTGTTTTGTTGTACTTAATGTGTTATAAGCTCCGACGAACCAGATTTGACGTTTGAATCTGCGGTATTTGAATACAGGTGATGTATTCGGGTGTCGATTTTCGAAGGTCGAGTCAGGGTCGTTAAAATTGGTATCAGAGCTGAAGGTTGAGTAAGAACTTTAGCTCAGGAGTATAACACATTAGGTGACTCATTAGAGATAAGGTTATATATGCCCTAGATTGAGTATATCCCTAAGGTATCTTATCTGTATGCCTAAGTAAATTCTCTTACTATTCACTGATAGTAAGTATGAGTGCAAGAAGAGGACGAGGTAGGAGACAGGGGAGTACCATTATAAATGGTCAGTATCCTACAACAACAAAGAAAAAACCTTTTTCTATCAATCTCTTTTGAGCATCATCCGATATCAATTCTTGGATGGCTTCGCGGCAGCTACAAGAAGAAGTTTTTGTAACGACCCGGTATTTTGGACTATTCGCATCCGCACATGTCGGACTTGAATAATTCAAAATATCGAATTGTTAATTTAAATTTGGCAAAACTGAGATATACAGTAAATAAGTAGTCACAGCATCACAGACACAGAGTAATAATATGCAGCGGAAATAAAAGAGATAGTAGTTCATGAAGCTACTATGTAAATATATAAGATACATCAGAGTTTACAACAAAAGAGTAATACGATACATCAGATATAAATCAGAATACATCACTAGAATCATCGAATACTGAAAGCAGAATAGATGGCTGGATCTTCAAGCAAAGCTCCAACTCCAAAGGTGAGTCTCGAATACTGGTACACTCAGTCTGACCCGAGCGTAAAGCAAAACACAAAACACTCGAGTCAGGATTAATATTCTTATATCAATAAATCTAACTCAAGTGAAATAGCAATCGAAATACAAGTAACTCAAAGGATGTTTGGAATAACCATCCTTTAAGGATCCGTTAAACTATCTACTAGGTAGTAATATACGCTAAGTAGATAATGTCTATCAGTAATATAAAATATCAAAATAGCGTTAAGGCGTTACCATAATCCCCCTTAACACATTTTATATTCCCAAAAGCATATACAAGACCGTAGTTTCCCCAAAACCGGAAGTCACCAGAGGGCAATCCATATACTCAAGGTACAAATCAAAACGTAATGGTCGCGAATAGGATAATCAGTATGACAAGGTACATGAGGCGATACCAACTAGGATACTAGTAGTTGCGTGATCCGGACTGATGTTGGGCATAGCCAGCAGCTACCCCAACACCGCGAAACAACACTCCCAAATCGAGGGGTGCACCCAAATCGAATCACAAAAGTAATAGATATGGTATCGAAGAAGTGTGTCCGCTAGAGGTGGCGAACCTCAATGGCCCGGCGCGGCTCCTGTTTTAGTCATGTCAGGGGTCATCCAATATCGTTCTCTTTCTTCAGTCAACGCGTTCACCAAACCATCCACTTCATTCTGGATCAACACTCCGCGTATAATAGTTATTAAAGTGGTTTTCGGTATCGACAGAGAGTATGTCCATATCCGATCCCGGTCTCTTTAATAACTACGTATTATTACACCGATTGGTCGTTAATATATTTCAAAACAATCAATTTCAATTTCAATCAGAATTTATAAATCAGCATTTCATTTGTCTTTCTAAACAATTTCCAAAATCTACGTTTCAAAACTCCCAAATTACCATTTCAAAGCCTTACAATTCAATTTCAATTTTATTTAAACGATTCAAATATTGATTCCAGTTCGTATATAAATTTTATTCCAAAAATCATTTAAATTAATTAAATTAAATCTAACATCTAAATCAATTTAAATTCATTGATCGACTTTATTAAATATTCATTAAGTTAATTTATCATTCAAATAATTTTCGTCTTATCCCAATTCATTAAATCAATTACTTACGTTCAACTTTATTATATCAAAGCTTACAAAATTAATTAAGTTAAATTCGTCAAACCAAATTCTCAAAATTACAAGTCTTACATTAATTTCAATAAAACACATATATTTCTTGTCAAAGAAGTTCAATTTCATTTATTCACTTACTTAAATAATTTACAAAACTTAATTAACAAAGAAACTCAATTTCAATTATTTACGAAATTTCAATTCACTTATTCAAAGGTTCAATTTCTCTTATCAAAGAATTCAATTATCATTCAATTATCAAATAATTCAATCTTATTCAATTATTAAATAATTTCAACTTAATTCTTACGTAACTTCAACTTAATAATTCCAAACTTAATTATAATTTCAAACTTAATTATAATTTCAAATTTATTTATTATATGGTTTCAAACTTAATAATTTCAAAACTGAATCATTACTGATTTCAAATTATCTATTAATAATTCTAAATTTAATTATTAATAATTTAAAACTAAATCATAAATTTTCAAACTTCGTTATTAATAATTTCAAACTTAATTATTAATAAATTTCAAACTCGGCTATTAACGATTCCAATTTATTATTACAAATTTCAACTAAATTAATAACTTCAAAATATGTTATAAATTAATTCTAAATTTAAGTATTACATAATTAAATTTAAGCTATATTCTTTGTCAAATACGATGTTAATATTTGTTTCAAATTTCAATATTAACCATTTCTTTTCATAAAAATTTTCGTTCCAATTTTATTTCAAAACATTCTTATTCAAATATTTTTTTTTTTTATTTCAAATCAAATTATTGACCAATCGGTTTATTTAATTCTCTATCCTAAGTCAAGTTCATTTTGGGTATTTATCATTTCAACCCGATTCCAATTCCAATTAAAAAACGAAGCATAGCAAAGGGAACTTGCAGTGTGATAACAGGGATGGTGTCAAAGTAAATAAACAAGCAATAACAACAATCAATAACAATTCAATAATCAATTCAAATAATCCCGAAATAATCATATTAATTCGCATTGTTGTTTGTGCGAATTAATATAATTATCTCTAGAATCTACACTATCATTTCATGTAGATTAAAGATTATTACATTACGGTTTTCATTGTCATTCAATTTCAATTTCAGTTTAATACTTCAACAATTAATACAAACTACGTTCAAAGGTTCAAAGCATAATTTATCAAATCCTACAACAATTAAGGGTCAAACTTAACTAATCAAACTTTAACATGTGGTGGGGTCAAGTTAATAAATCAAGGTCCGTCATATATATCCGTTTTAATTTGTTAACTATACTACATCACATTAAACTAGAAACTAGTTATCACTTAACAATAAAAATTAACGTCCAATTCAAACAACAATCAATCAACCAATTATCAACCAAACGGTATTATTATCACATAAATAATTAACAGATAATGGTGTCTGATGTCATAGGTGAACAGATACAGGTAATAGCATATCTAACAGTGTAAATAACTAACAGCAGCATATTTCAATTGTCGTTTCAATTGAAATCAAATCTAATAAATAAAAGAATATTAATCGTGAGTGATTGCTCACCTTTCGAGGCTAGAGAAAATAGAAGATGGCACGGATACGCACACTGATACGGACACTGAAATGGAGTTACGAATCCAAGCATGATTCTCAGAGCAAAGTAAGATTGGCACGAATCGACGAGCAAAACTGTTAAATAGGAATTGCCGAAATCAACCAAAATATTCAACATAGCAACAATTACAAAACACGTCCTACGTCAAAGTTTAACAATATAATTCTATATGCTACCGAGATCGAAATGGTCTGAAATTTGGTATGAAGAAAGATCAAAACTTGTATTTCAAAACTGCAAAGAATCACTTGATTCCGACGTAAGACGGAGAAGATACGATGCGTCCAACATGAACTCAGGTCGTGTTTGCAGCAGTGTAAAATAATTCTAAGTACAAAAGAATATCTGCCTGGGTCTAACTTCCAGATCCTCGACCACAGATCAAACGATGCCGGATTTTACTGGAATTTGACATGTACAAACTAGGTAACTTAAACTCCTTTTAAAAAAATAGAATCAGCCCATTCCGATAAAACATGAGTAAGATATGATGTACAGAAATATCCTATACAACCTTTACATACTTCACTTAAAATCTGACACAATATATGTCATATTATATAAATTGTAAAGATCTATATATGCACAAAATTCACAAGTACATATTATATTACTGACATGAACGTGACTATCCAATGAACAAATAACACCCTATATATAATAATACTTTGCAAATCAAAGATATATGTATAAACCACCAACCGTGTATTATAATATAAACAACAAAATCTATACTATTTATTGACGCAACCCATGTCAAACTATTCACTAAGCTAACCTTTATATAACTATCAATTATATATGCAGGCTAAAGGAAAATGTACACGTAAACTAAAACTGACACACACAAGCAACATTTATATGCAAACTTATATAATATAGCAGTTCACAATAGTATGATAATATACCTGTCAACAAAATGGAATAAAACTTGTATACTTTTATAGACTTATAAAAAAATATATAAAACTGTAATCATATGTTTACCCTAACATAACTCAAATAAAGCCTTCATTAAAAATTATGTAACCTCATTTTGCAAACTGTACATGATCCACTTTATAACACATAGTAAATATATAATACAAACATTATGAATTTGTATACTGACAAATGCAAACAACTTTTACATAAAGTTTATACTATATTACCAACAAACAGATTACAAAACACATAATTCGCCTTTTTATGTATATAGCAAGCTTTATATATATAAAATTAAATATATATAGATATATATAATATAATACATATACTCAACTAAACCCAACAGCCACCGATAACTGGACATAGGCTTGAAAACAATTTCTTTTATATGTATGAACAAGGAAAGACTTACGGCAGGGTTGCACAGGAAGAAGAGAAACGAGGTTGGAATCAGAAGACGCAGCATTGACCGAAGGTGGAAGCTCGACTGCATGCTCGGCTTGGGAAGGAGACAGTGTCGGCTCAGGTGAGAAGGACGAAGTGGAAGGAGGAGCCGTGGTTTGAGGAGGTGAGGCCGTTCTTTGTCGGGGGGGGGGGGAGGCGAGACATGGCTGCGGAGCTCGGTGCGAGGCGGGTCGCTGGCGGTCAGCGTCGGGGCGGAGAAGATGGAGGTTGCGTGGGTGTGAGCTGCTGCGGTTTGAGGTGGAAGGAGGCTGTAGTCGGTGGAGGAGAGAGAGTGAGTCAAGGCGGGTGGTGCTCGGGTTTGCAGGCTGTGGAGAGGAAGGTCGCACGAGTTCGAAGAAGGAGGTGGGCCGCGTCATTGCTGCGACAAAGAGGGTGGAGGCGGTGCTAGTGTGTGGGTAGGGGAAGGCGATGGTGCAGCTGAGGCGGAGGGGGATGCGGAAGCTGGCATGGGCGGAGGCCGGTGGGTCGTGGGGTGGTTGCATGAGTGGGGACGTGCGAAACTACATGGGGTGGGGAAAAGAATGTGCTGGTAGGGGTTGGGAAAATGAAAAGAGAAAGAACGCGAAGAGAAGAAGGAATAGAAGAGGTGGGTTTCAGTAACTTTTAAAAATAAAAGAAAGTGTATGAACGAAGAAGACAGAGAGTACAGAGCAATACGTACTGAGTTTTCTTTTGAGGACGAAGTGAAAACTGATGCAGAGCAATAAATGAAATGAGCTGGTGTACAGAGCAATAAATGAAATGAGCTGGTGTACAGTGTAGTAAATGAAGAGAGATATATACACATGGTTCAGAGCGTGCATATGTGAGTGCAATGATGATTTTCAAAGTGGTGGCTATTTGGGTTCCCAAGACAGCTGAATATACTCTTAAAATTTGAACGTGGGAAAAGTTGGGTACCGGTTGACGCAGCGTAACGGACCGGTTTGCGCTCCGTTAACAATTAAAATTTGCAACGCCGAACTCCGATTGACCCAAATAAATATACCATTTTGATCAGCGCGACGAGGCGGCCACAACGGTATGAAGATATTGGTGATACGATCGAGTTATAAAATTTCGAAATTTTCTACTGAAGGAAAACGCAGTAAAACGTTGAAAAATAAGAACGACGGAGCTACAGAAGTCCGAATTTGGAAAAACGAAAAATGACGTCTTGCTCAGAAGACGATTTAGAATTTTTCTATGTAAAAATATTTAGGTTTCGAAAACGGTTTATTTCCGTCGATTACTAACTGATTTAAATTGAAGTAAGTTTACGCGCGAAATAAACTTTCATATTTTCGAACGAAAATTTACCAGTTGCTATGTTTAATTAGACGCATTCCGAATATGAAGTTTGAATAGCATCGGAATTTGTTTGTGAAAATTTGAAATTCTACGCTAAATAAGCAATTTTAAAAATTTTAAACTGAATCTGAATTTCAGGGTCGTTACATTCTCCCCCACTCAGAACTTTTCGTCCCCGAAAAGGAAGGAGGTAGGAGAATAGAAGCAACCAGAAGAAATAGACTTGAGTTACAAAATAAACAATTGATTTAAACCATAGAAATTTCAATTCAAATTAATTTATATTTAACAATTTAACTTTAAATTCAAGACTTTCATCAAATTGATTTGATTTCACATATATTAACGTTAGGTACAAAAGATTCCTTTCAAATGAAATTCAATTTAAATTCAACTAATTCAAGATATTCTCTTAAGTTGATTTAATTCACTTTATTAACTTTCAAAACAAAAATTTCTTCTATTAATCATACCTATTATTTATTTAACTTATTATTCTATTTATCTCATAATCATTTATAATTAGAATTTAAGTGAATAACATTTATTATACGTACTTACGTTTTATTTATAAAGACAATTTATATTTTACAGTATCCAATTTTCTTAAATTAACAATTTCAAAGATCATAAATTTGAAGTCATTTTTTTATAATCAAACCTTCTTTGAAAAAATTAATTCTTCTTTATTCCAAATTATTATTAAATTTATTCTACTTAATATATCTTATCACATTTATATTAAGTATATTTACATTATTATAACTACTCAAATTTATTTAATAATTCCTTTGATATCATTTATATTGTATAATATTCAATTACATAATTAACTTTTGAAATTTAGGTTAAATGCAATTGAGTATTATCCAAATAAAATTTTACAATCCAGTTATTTCAAGTTAAGTATTTATATAAAAGAATTTGGCTTCATTTAAAATTGTAAAATCATCCTTTAATAAAATTTAAGAATTAATTTCCGATTAGCTTCAAACAACTTGAGATAAAATAAATATATATATTCATAATATATCGAATCAAATTTAAATCTTCAATATATATTGTAAATCAAGTAATGTTTAGAAATTCAAATCAATTTATTTTTCAAAACAAACCGTAGCAAAGCTACAGAATAGTCTCTCCACTTCGAAACTCGAAAATGAATGTCGATGATGCGGCCGTCATCACCGAAATTATTTTCCAACGACAAAGAGAAGAGCACTAAGTTAAACATCTGAAATTTCTTTGAAAAGATTTCTATTCGGAAATACTTTAAGTAATATACCTTTTAAAACTTTAAAGCCAAGTTTGAAATCACCGGAAATTGAATTCTCAAATTCTAATTTAAATCCATTTGAATTCCAAATCAAAATATAAACAAGCTTTATAAATTCCTTTATTTATTTTCTGAAATAGTCAATTATTTATAAAACAATAAATGAAAATTAAAATTTTCACATTTCGGACAACAGGTTCATTAACATTTTAATTTCAGAAAAATTTATACTTATATATAATAAAATCATTCAATATTATTTTATTTACTAAATTTGAAAACAATATTGTGTCAGTTTGCTCTGTTCATGTGTTTCGAAAATCCTATCGAAAACGTTGATCAGACGAATCGATCGAAAACCCAAATCAACATCAACAACTCAAACAACACACTATATGTAAAACATTTTTAATATTAATTTTCAAAGACACTTCCTCGCTTGACGATACAAAAATGGATTTCAAAACAAGAATAAAGATTCAAATTTGATGGACTCCAATCAAAGAATTTTTGATTCGAAAATAGGTTTGAAACAAAGATAGATAATTAAATAACAAAATAGGAAGCCTGATAAGTTTATATATATCGCGGGCAACCTTAACCGGATTGACCGTGGCTTCAAGAATAAGATCGATGCAGAATTCCGAGGTAAATCAGCATTCGATCTCAAGAAATAGAATTCAGGTATTGCAGGAGATAGATAGCATCGTAAACCGAGAATACAGAAACCTTCGGTAAATCAATGCTTATTGTAAAGGAGTTTCGCCCATTTACAAATCATTCGGCGTTTGGGAAGACCGCCATTCATTATAAAGATTATTCGAGGTGGAATTATGGAATACTCCAGAATTGAAAGAAGACGAATAGTGAGGGACGAGAATGAATTTTGGAACCGAGGGAACGTTCCAAAGTTCAAAGGAAACGAGTCAAGAAGAAGAGATTTAAACTCGAGTGGGAGTGATTCTATAAATACATTTACCCTATATGCTAAGTTCTGCCTAGAGCTACCAAAAGCTCTGATACCAACTGTAACGACCCGGTATTTTGGACTATTCGCATCCGCACATGTCGGACTTGAATAATTCAAAATATCGAATTGTTAATTTAAATTTGGCAAAACTGAGATATACAGTAAATAAGTAGTCACAACATCACAGACACAGAGTAATAATATGCAGCGGAAATAAAAGAGATAGTAGTTCATGAAGCTACTATGTAAATATATAAGATACATCAGAGTTTACAACAAAAGAGTAATACGATACATCAGATATAAATCAGAATACATCACTAGAATCATCGAATACTGAAAGCAGAATAGATGGCTGGATCTTCAAGCAAAGCTCCAACTCCAAAGGTGAGTCTCGAATACTGGTACACTCAGTCTGACCCGAGCGTAAAGCAAAACACAAAACACTCGAGTCAGGATTAATATTCTTATATCAATAAATCTAACTCAAGTGAAATAGCAATCGAAATACAAGTAACTCAAAGGATGTTTGGAATAACCATCCTTTAAGGATCCGTTAAACTATCTACTAGGTAGTAATATACGCTAAGTAGATAATGTCTATCAGTAATATAAAATATCAAAATAGCGTTAAGGCGTTACCATAATCCCCCTTAACACATTTTATATTCCCAAAAGCATATACAAGACCGTAGTTTCCCCAAAACCGGAAGTCACCAGAGGGCAATCCATATACTCAAGGTACAAATCAAAACGTAATGGTCGCGAATAGGATAATCAGTATGACAAGGTACATGAGGCGATACCAACTAGGATACTAGTAGTTGCGTGATCCGGACTGATGTTGGGCATAGCCAGCAGCTACCCCAACACCGCGAAACAACACTCCCAAATCGAGGGGTGCACCCAAATCGAATCACAAAAGTAATAGATATGGTATCGAAGAAGTGTGTCCGCTAGAGGTGGCGAACCTCAATGGCCCGGCGCGGCTCCTGTTTTAGTCATGTCAGGGGTCATCCAATATCGTTCTCTTTCTTCAGTCAACGCGTTCACCAAACCATCCACTTCATTCTGGATCAACACTCCGCGTATAATAGTTATTAAAGTGGTTTTCGGTATCGACAGAGAGTATGTCCATATCCGATCCCGGTCTCTTTAATAACTACGTATTATTACACCGATTGGTCGTTAATATATTTCAAAACAATCAATTTCAATTTCAATCAGAATTTATAAATCAGCATTTCATTTGTCTTTCTAAACAATTTCCAAAATCTACGTTTCAAAACTCCCAAATTACCATTTCAAAGCCTTACAATTCAATTTCAATTTTATTTAAACGATTCAAATATTGATTCCAGTTCGTATATAAATTTTATTCCAAAAATCATTTAAATTAATTAAATTAAATCTAACATCTAAATCAATTTAAATTCATTGATCGACTTTATTAAATATTCATTAAGTTAATTTATCATTCAAACAATTTTCGTCTTATCCCAATTCATTAAATCAATTACTTACGTTCAACTTTATTATATCAAAGCTTACAAAATTAATTAAGTTAAATTCGTCAAACCAAATTCTCAAAATTACAAGTCTTACATTAATTTCAATAAAACACATATATTTCTTGTCAAAGAAGTTCAATTTCATTTATTCACTTACTTAAATAATTTACAAAACTTAATTAACAAAGAAACTCAATTTCAATTATTTACGAAATTTCAATTCACTTATTCAAAGGTTCAATTTCTCTTATCAAAGAATTCAATTATCATTCAATTATCAAATAATTCAATCTTATTCAATTATTAAATAATTTCAACTTAATTCTTACGTAACTTCAACTTAATAATTCCAAACTTAATTATAATTTCAAACTTAATTATAATTTCAAATTTATTTATTATATGGTTTCAAACTTAATAATTTCAAAACTGAATCATTACTGATTTCAAATTATCTATTAATAATTCTAAATTTAATTATTAATAATTTAAAACTAAATCATAAATTTTCAAACTTCGTTATTAATAATTTCAAACTTAATTATTAATAAATTTCAAACTCGGCTATTAACGATTCCAATTTATTATTACAAATTTCAACTAAATTAATAACTTCAAAATATGTTATAAATTAATTCTAAATTTAAGTATTACATAATTAAATTTAAGCTATATTCTTTGTCAAATACGACGTTAATATTTGTTTCAAATTTCAATATTAACCATTTCTTTTCATAAAAATTTTCGTTCCAATTTTATTTCAAAACATTCTTATTCAAATAATTTTTTTTTTTTATTTCAAATCAAATTATTGACCAATCGGTTTATTTAATTCTCTATCCTAAGTCAAGTTCATTTTGGGTATTTATCATTTCAACCCGATTCCAATTCCAATTAAAAAACGAAGCATAGCAAAGGGAACTTGCAGTGTGATAACAGGGATGGTGTCAAAGTAAATAAACAAGCAATAACAACAATCAATAACAATTCAATAATCAATTCAAATAATCCCGAAATAATCATATTAATTCGCATTGTTGTTTGTGCGAATTAATATAATTATCTCTAGAATCTACACTATCATTTCATGTAGATTAAAGATTATTACATTACGGTTTTCATTGTCGTTCAATTTCAATTTCAGTTTAATACTTCAACAATTAATACAAACTACGTTCAAAGGTTCAAAGCATAATTTATCAAATCCTACAACAATTAAGGGTCAAACTTAACTAATCAAACTTTAACATGTGGTGGGGTCAAGTTAATAAATCAAGGTCCGTCATATATATCCGTTTTAATTTGTTAACTATACTACATCACATTAAACTAGAAACTAGTTATCACTTAACAATAAAAATTAACGTCCAATTCAAACAACAATCAATCAACCAATTATCAACCAAACGGTATTATTATCACATAAATAATTAACAGATAACGGTGTCTGATGTCATAGGTGAACAGATACAGGTAATAGCATATCTAACAGTGTAAATAACTAACAGCAGCATATTTCAATTGTCGTTTCAATTGAAATCAAATCTAATAAATAAAAGAATATTAATCGTGAGTGATTGCTCACCTTTCGAGGCTAGAGAAAATAGAAGATGGCACGGATACGCACACTGATACGGACACTGAAATGGAGTTACGAATCCAAGCATGATTCTCAGAGCAAAGTAAGATTGGCACGAATCGACGAGCAAAACTGTTAAATAGGAATTGCCGAAATCAATCAAAATATTCAACATAGCAACAATTACAAAACACGTCCTACGTCAAAGTTTAACAATATAATTCTATATGCTACCGAGATCGAAATGGTCTGAAATTTGGTATGAAGAAAGATCAAAACTTGTATTTCAAAACTGCAAAGAATCACTTGATTCCGACGTAAGACGGAGAAGATACGATGCGTCCAACATGAACTCAGGTCGTGTTTGCAGCAGTGTAAAATAATTCTAAGTACAAAAGAATATCTGCCTGGGTCTAACTTCCAGATCCTCGACCACAAATCAAACGATGTCGGATTTTACTGGAATTTGACATGTACAAACTAGGTAACTTAAACTCCTTTTAAAAAAATAGAATCAGCCCATTCCGATAAAACATGAGTAAGATATGATGTACAGAAATATCCTACACAACCTTTACATACTTCACTTAAAATCTGACACAATATATGTCATATTATATAAATTGTAAAGATCTATATATGCACAAAATTCACAAGTACATATTATATTACTGACATGAACGTGACTATCCAATGAACAAATAACACCCTATATATAATAATACTTTGCAAATCAAAGATATATGTATAAACCACCAACCGTGTATTATAATATAAACAACAAAATCTATACTATTTATTGACGCAACCCATGTCAAACTATTCACTAAGCTAACCTTTATATAACTATCAATTATATATGCAGGCTAAAGGAAAATGTACACGTAAACTAAAACTGACACACACAAGCAACATTTATATGGAAACTTATATAATATAGCAGTTCACAATAGTATGATAATATACCTGTCAACAAAATGGAATAAAACTTGTATACTTTTATAGACTTATAAAAAAATATATAAAACTGTAATCATATGTTTACCCTAACATAACTCAAATAAAGCCTTCATTAAAAATTATGTAACCTCATTTTGCAAACTGTACATGATCCACTTTATAACACATAGTAAATATATAATACAAACATTATGAATTTGTATACTGACAAATGCAAACAACTTTTACATAAAGTTTATACTATATTACCAACAAACAGATTACAAAACACATAATTCGCCTTTTTATGTATATAGCAAGCTTTATATATATAAAATTAAATATATATAGATATATATAATATAATACATATACTCAACTAAACCCAACAGCCACCGATAACTGGACATAGGCTTGAAAACAATTTCTTTTATATGTATGAACAAGGAAAGACTTACGGCAGGGTTGCACAGGAAGAAGAGAAACGAGGTTGGAATCAGAAGACGCAGCATTGACCGAAGGTGGAAGCTCGACTGCATGCTCGGCTTGGGAAGGAGACAGTGTCGGCTCAGGTGAGAAGGACGAAGTGGAAGGAGGAGCCGTGGTTTGAGGAGGTGAGGCCGTTCTTTGTCGGGGGGGGGGGGGGGGGGGAGGCGAGACATGGCTGCGGAGCTCGGTGCGAGGCGGGTCGCTGGCGGTCAGCGTCGGGGCGGAGAAGATGGAGGTTGCGTGGGTGTGAGCTGCTGCGGTTTGAGGTGGAAGGAGGCTGTAGTCGGTGGAGGAGAGAGAGTGAGTCGAGGCGGGTGGTGCTCGGGTTTGCAGGCTGTGGAGAGGAAGGTCGCACGAGTTCGAAGAAGGAGGTGGGCCGCGTCATTGCTGCGACAAAGAGGGTGGAGGCGGTGCTAGTGTGTGGGTAGGGGAAGGCGATGGTGCAGCTGAGGCGGAGGGGGATGCGGAAGCTGGCATGGGCGGAGGCCGGTGGGTCGTGGGGTGGTTGCATGAGTGGGGACGTGCGAAACTACATGGGGTGGGGAAAAGAATGTGCTGGTAGGGGTTGGGAAAATGAAAAGAGAAAGAACGCGAAGAGAAGAAGGAATAGAAGAGGTGGGTTTCAGTAACTTTTGAAAATAAAAGAAAGTGTATGAACGAAGAAGACAGAGAGTACAGAGCAATACGTACTGAGTTTTCTTTTGAGGACGAAGTGAAAACTGATGCAGAGCAATAAATGAAATGAGCTGGTGTACAGAGCAATAAATGAAATGAGCTGGTGTACAGTGTAGTAAATGAAGAGAGATATATACACATGGTTCAGAGCGTGCATATGTGAGTGCAATGATGATTTTCAAAGTGGTGGCTATTTGGGTTCCCAAGACAGCTGAATATACTCTTAAAATTTGAACGTGGGAAAAGTTGGGTACCGGTTGACGCAGCGTAACGGACCGGTTTGCGCTCCGTTAACAATTAAAATTTGCAACGCCGAACTCCGATTGACCCAAATAAATATACCATTTTGATCAGCGCGACGAGGCGGCCACAACGGTATGAAGATATTGGTGATACGATCGAGTTATAAAATTTCGAAATTTTCTACTGAAGGAAAACGCAGTAAAACGTTGAAAAATAAGAACGACGGAGCTACAGAAGTCCGAATTTGGAAAAACGAAAAATGACGTCTTGCTCAGAAGACGATTTAGAATTTTTCTATGTAAAAATATTTAGGTTTCGAAAACGGTTTATTTCCGTCGATTACTAACTGATTTAAATTGAAATAAGTTTACGCGCGAAATAAACTTTCATATTTTCGAACGAAAATTTACCAGTTGCTATGTTTAATTAGACGCATTCCGAATATGAAGTTTGAATAGCATCGGAATTTGTTTGTGAAAATTTGAAATTCTACGCTAAATAAGCAATTTTAAAAATTTTAAACTGAATCTGAATTTCAGGGTCGTTACATTCTCCCCCACTCAGAACTTTTCGTCCCCGAAAAGGAAAGAGGTAGGAGAATAGAAGCAACCAGAAGAAATAGACTTGAGTTACAAAATAAACAATTGATTTAAACCATAGAAATTTCAATTCAAATTAATTTATATCTAACAATTTAACTTTAAATTCAAGACTTTCATCAAATTGATTTGATTTCACATATATTAACGTTAGGTACAAAAGATTCCTTTCAAATGAAATTCAATTTAAATTCAACTAATTCAAGATATTCTCTTAAGTTGATTTAATTCACTTTATTAACTTTCAAAACAAAAATTTCTTCTATTAATCATACCTATTATTTATTTAACTTATTATTCTATTTATCTCATAATCATTTATAATTAGAATTTAAGTGAATAACATTTATTATACGTACTTACGTTTTATTTATAAAGACAATTTATATTTTACAGTATCCAATTTTCTTAAATTAACAATTTCAAAGATCATAAATTTGAAGTCATTTTTTTATAATCAAACCTTCTTTGAAAAAATTAATTCTTCTTTATTCCAAATTATTATTAAATTTATTCTACTTAATATATCTTATCACATTTATATTAAGTATATTTACATTATTATAACTACTCAAATTTATTTAATAATTCCTTTGATATCATTTATATTGTATAATATTCAATTACATAATTAACTTTTGAAATTTAGGTTAAATGCAATTGAGTATTATCCAAATAAAATTTTACAATCCAGTTATTTCAAGTTAAGTATTTATATAAAAGAATTTGGCTTCATTTAAAATTGTAAAATCATCCTTTAATAAAATTTAAGAATTAATTTCCGATTAGCTTCAAACAACTTGAGATAAAATAAATATATATATTCATAATATATCGAATCAAATTTAAATCTTCAATATATATTGTAAATCAAGTAATGTTTAGAAATTCAAATCAATTTATTTTTCAAAACAAACCGTAGCAAAGCTACAAAATAGTCTCTCCACTTCGAAACTCGAAAATGAATGTCGATGATGCGGCCGTCATCACCGAAATTATTTTCCAACGACAAAGAGAAGAGCACTAAGTTAAACATCTGAAATTTCTTTGAAAAGATTTCTATTCGGAAATACTTTAAGTAATATACCTTTTAAAACTTTAAAGCCAAGTTTGAAATCACCGGAAATTGAATTCTCAAATTCTAATTTAAATCCATTTGAATTCCAAATCAAAATATAAACAAGCTTTATAAATTCCTTTATTTATTTTCTGAAATAGTCAATTATTTATAAAACAATAAATGAAAATTAAAATTTTCACATTTCGGACAACAGGTTCATTAACATTTTAATTTCAGAAAAATTTATACTTATATATAATAAAATCATTCAATATTATTTTATTTACTAAATTTGAAAACAATATTGTGTCAGTTTGCTCTGTTCATGTGTTTCGAAAATCCTATCGAAAACGTTGATCAGACGAATCGATCGAAAACCCAAATCAACATCAACAACTCAAACAACACACTATATGTAAAACATTTTTAATATTAATTTTCAAAGACACTTCCTCGCTTGACGATACAAAAATGGATTTCAAAACAAGAATAAAGATTCAAATTTGATGGACTCCAATCAAAGAATTTTTGATTCGAAAATAGGTTTGAAACAAAGATAGATAATTAAATAACAAAATAGGAAGCCTGATAAGTTTATATATATCGCGGGCAACCTTAACCGGATTGACCGTGGCTTCAAGAATAAGATCGATGCAGAATTCCGAGGTAAATCAGCATTCGATCTCAAGAAATAGAATTCAGGTATTGCAGGAGATAGATAGCATCGTAAACCGAGAATACAGAAACCTTCGGTAAATCAATGCTTATTGTAAAGGAGTTTCGCCCATTTACAAATCATTCGGCGTTTGGGAAGACCGCCATTCATTATAAAGATTATTCGAGGTGGAATTATGGAATACTCCAGAATTGAAAGAAGACGAATAGTGAGGGACGAGAATGAATTTTGGAACCGAGGGAACGTTCCAAAGTTCAAAGGAAACGAGTCAAGAAGAAGAGATTTAAACTCGAGTGGGAGTGATTCTATAAATACATTTACCCTATATGCTAAGTTCTGCCTAGAGCTACCAAAAGCTCTAATACCAACTGTAACGACCCGGTATTTTGGACTATTCGCATCCGCACATGTCGGACTTGAATAATTCAAAATATCGAATTGTTAATTTAAATTTGGCAAAACTGAGATATACAGTAAATAAGTAGTCACAACATCACAGACACAGAGTAATAATATGCAGCGGAAATAAAAGAGATAGTAGTTCATGAAGCTACTATGTAAATATATAAGATACATCAGAGTTTACAACAAAAGAGTAATACGATACATCAGATATAAATCAGAATACATCACTAGAATCATCGAATACTGAAAGCAGAATAGATGGCTGGATCTTCAAGCAAAGCTCCAACTCCAAAGGTGAGTCTCGAATACTGGTACACTCAGTCTGACCCGAGCGTAAAGCAAAACACAAAACACTCGAGTCAGGATTAATATTCTTATATCAATAAATCTAACTCAAGTGAAATAGCAATCGAAATACAAGTAACTCAAAGGATGTTTGGAATAACCATCCTTTAAGGATCCGTTAAACTATCTACTAGGTAGTAATATACGCTAAGTAGATAATGTCTATCAGTAATATAAAATATCAAAATAGCGTTAAGGCGTTACCATAATCCCCCTTAACACATTTTATATTCCCAAAAGCATATACAAGACCGTAGTTTCCCCAAAACCGGAAGTCACCAGAGGGCAATCCATATACTCAAGGTACAAATCAAAACGTAATGGTCGCGAATAGGATAATCAGTATGACAAGGTACATGAGGCGATACCAACTAGGATACTAGTAGTTGCGTGATCCGGACTGATGTTGGGCATAGCCAGCAGCTACCCCAACACCGCGAAACAACACTCCCAAATCGAGGGGTGCACCCAAATCGAATCACAAAAGTAATAGATATGGTATCGAAGAAGTGTGTCCGCTAGAGGTGGCGAACCTCAATGGCCCGGCGCGGCTCCTGTTTTAGTCATGTCAGGGGTCATCCAATATCGTTCTCTTTCTTCAGTCAACGCGTTCACCAAACCATCCACTTCATTCTGGATCAACACTCCGCGTATAATAGTTATTAAAGTGGTTTTCGGTATCGACAGAGAGTATGTCCATATCCGATCCCGGTCTCTTTAATAACTACGTATTATTACACCGATTGGTCGTTAATATATTTCAAAACAATCAATTTCAATTTCAATCAGAATTTATAAATCAGCATTTCATTTGTCTTTCTAAACAATTTCCAAAATCTACGTTTCAAAACTCCCAAATTACCATTTCAAAGCCTTACAATTCAATTTCAATTTTATTTAAACGATTCAAATATTGATTCCAGTTCGTATATAAATTTTATTCCAAAAATCATTTAAATTAATTAAATTAAATCTAACATCTAAATCAATTTAAATTCATTGATCGACTTTATTAAATATTCATTAAGTTAATTTATCATTCAAACAATTTTCGTCTTATCCCAATTCATTAAATCAATTACTTACGTTCAACTTTATTATATCAAAGCTTACAAAATTAATTAAGTTAAATTCGTCAAACCAAATTCTCAAAATTACAAGTCTTACATTAATTTCAATAAAACACATATATTTCTTGTCAAAGAAGTTCAATTTCATTTATTCACTTACTTAAATAATTTACAAAACTTAATTAACAAAGAAACTCAATTTCAATTATTTACGAAATTTCAATTCACTTATTCAAAGGTTCAATTTCTCTTATCAAAGAATTCAATTATCATTCAATTATCAAATAATTCAATCTTATTCAATTATTAAATAATTTCAACTTAATTCTTACGTAACTTCAACTTAATAATTCCAAACTTAATTATAATTTCAAACTTAATTATAATTTCAAATTTATTTATTATATGGTTTCAAACTTAATAATTTCAAAACTGAATCATTACTGATTTCAAATTATCTATTAATAATTCTAAATTTAATTATTAATAATTTAAAACTAAATCATAAATTTTCAAACTTCGTTATTAATAATTTCAAACTTAATTATTAATAAATTTCAAACTCGGCTATTAACGATTCCAATTTATTATTACAAATTTCAACTAAATTAATAACTTCAAAATATGTTATAAATTAATTCTAAATTTAAGTATTACATAATTAAATTTAAGCTATATTCTTTGTCAAATACGACGTTAATATTTGTTTCAAATTTCAATATTAACCATTTCTTTTCATAAAAATTTTCGTTCCAATTTTATTTCAAAACATTCTTATTCAAATAATTTTTTTTTTATTTCAAATCAAATTATTGACCAATCGGTTTATTTAATTCTCTATCCTAAGTCAAGTTCATTTTGGGTATTTATCATTTCAACCCGATTCCAATTCCAATTAAAAAACGAAGCATAGCAAAGGGAACTTGCAGTGTGATAACAGGGATGGTGTCAAAGTAAATAAACAAGCAATAACAACAATCAATAACAATTCAATAATCAATTCAAATAATCCCGAAATAATCATATTAATTCGCATTGTTGTTTGTGCGAATTAATATAATTATCTCTAGAATCTACACTATCATTTCATGTAGATTAAAGATTATTACATTACGGTTTTCATTGTCGTTCAATTTCAATTTCAGTTTAATACTTCAACAATTAATACAAACTACGTTCAAAGGTTCAAAGCATAATTTATCAAATCCTACAACAATTAAGGGTCAAACTTAACTAATCAAACTTTAACATGTGGTGGGGTCAAGTTAATAAATCAAGGTCCGTCATATATATCCGTTTTAATTTGTTAACTATACTACATCACATTAAACTAGAAACTAGTTATCACTTAACAATAAAAATTAACGTCCAATTCAAACAACAATCAATCAACCAATTATCAACCAAACGGTATTATTATCACATAAATAATTAACAGATAACGGTGTCTGATGTCATAGGTGAACAGATACAGGTAATAGCATATCTAACAGTGTAAATAACTAACAGCAGCATATTTCAATTGTCGTTTCAATTGAAATCAAATCTAATAAATAAAAGAATATTAATCGTGAGTGATTGCTCACCTTTCGAGGCTAGAGAAAATAGAAGATGGCACGGATACGCACACTGATACGGACACTGAAATGGAGTTACGAATCCAAGCATGATTCTCAGAGCAAAGTAAGATTGGCACGAATCGACGAGCAAAACTGTTAAATAGGAATTGCCGAAATCAATCAAAATATTCAACATAGCAACAATTACAAAACACGTCCTACATCAAAGTTTAACAATATAATTCTATATGCTACCGAGATCGAAATGGTCTGAAATTTGGTATGAAGAAAGATCAAAACTTGTATTTCAAAACTGCAAAGAATCACTTGATTCCGACGTAAGACGGAGAAGATACGATGCGTCCAACATGAACTCAGGTCGTGTTTGCAGCAGTGTAAAATAATTCTAAGTACAAAAGAATATCTGCCTGGGTCTAACTTCCAGATCCTCGACCACAAATCAAACGATGTCGGATTTTACTGGAATTTGACATGTACAAACTAGGTAACTTAAACTCCTTTTAAAAAAATAGAATCAGCCCATTCCGATAAAACATGAGTAAGATATGATGTACAGAAATATCCTACACAACCTTTACATACTTCACTTAAAATCTGACACAATATATGTCATATTATATAAATTGTAAAGATCTATATATGCACAAAATTCACAAGTACATATTATATTACTGACATGAACGTGACTATCCAATGAACAAATAACACCCTATATATAATAATACTTTGCAAATCAAAGATATATGTATAAACCACCAACCGTGTATTATAATATAAACAACAAAATCTATACTATTTATTGACGCAACCCATGTCAAACTATTCACTAAGCTAACCTTTATATAACTATCAATTATATATGCAGGCTAAAGGAAAATGTACACGTAAACTAAAACTGACACACACAAGCAACATTTATATGGAAACTTATATAATATAGCAGTTCACAATAGTATGATAATATACCTGTCAACAAAATGGAATAAAACTTGTATACTTTTATAGACTTATAAAAAAATATATAAAACTGTAATCATATGTTTACCCTAACATAACTCAAATAAAGCCTTCATTAAAAATTATGTAACCTCATTTTGCAAACTGTACATGATCCACTTTATAACACATAGTAAATATATAATACAAACATTATGAATTTGTATACTGACAAATGCAAACAACTTTTACATAAAGTTTATACTATATTACCAACAAACAGATTACAAAACACATAATTCGCCTTTTTATGTATATAGCAAGCTTTATATATATAAAATTAAATATATATAGATATATATAATATAATACATATACTCAACTAAACCCAACAGCCACCGATAACTGGACATAGGCTTGAAAACAATTTCTTTTATATGTATGAACAAGGAAAGACTTACGGCAGGGTTGCACAGGAAGAAGAGAAACGAGGTTGGAATCAGAAGACGCAGCATTGACCGAAGGTGGAAGCTCGACTGCATGCTCGGCTTGGGAAGGAGACAGTGTCGGCTCAGGTGAGAAGGACGAAGTGGAAGGAGGAGCCGTGGTTTGAGGAGGTGAGGCCGTTCTTTGTCGGGGGGGGGGGGGGGGGGGAGGCGAGACATGGCTGCGGAGCTCGGTGCGAGGCGGGTCGCTGGCGGTCAGCGTCGGGGCGGAGAAGATGGAGGTTGCGTGGGTGTGAGCTGCTGCGGTTTGAGGTGGAAGGAGGCTGTAGTCGGTGGAGGAGAGAGAGTGAGTCGAGGCGGGTGGTGCTCGGGTTTGCAGGCTGTGGAGAGGAAGGTCGCACGAGTTCGAAGAAGGAGGTGGGCCGCGTCATTGCTGCGACAAAGAGGGTGGAGGCGGTGCTAGTGTGTGGGTAGGGGAAGGCGATGGTGCAGCTGAGGCGGAGGGGGATGCGGAAGCTGGCATGGGCGGAGGCCGGTGGGTCGTGGGGTGGTTGCATGAGTGGGGACGTGCGAAACTACATGGGGTGGGGAAAAGAATGTGCTGGTAGGGGTTGGGAAAATGAAAAGAGAAAGAACGCGAAGAGAAGAAGGAATAGAAGAGGTGGGTTTCAGTAACTTTTGAAAATAAAAGAAAGTGTATGAACGAAGAAGACAGAGAGTACAGAGCAATACGTACTGAGTTTTCTTTTGAGGACGAAGTGAAAACTGATGCAGAGCAATAAATGAAATGAGCTGGTGTACAGAGCAATAAATGAAATGAGCTGGTGTACAGTGTAGTAAATGAAGAGAGATATATACACATGGTTCAGAGCGTGCATATGTGAGTGCAATGATGATTTTCAAAGTGGTGGCTATTTGGGTTCCCAAGACAGCTGAATATACTCTTAAAATTTGAACGTGGGAAAAGTTGGGTACCGGTTGACGCAGCGTAACGGACCGGTTTGCGCTCCGTTAACAATTAAAATTTGCAACGCCGAACTCCGATTGACCCAAATAAATATACCATTTTGATCAGCGCGACGAGGCGGCCACAACGGTATGAAGATATTGGTGATACGATCGAGTTATAAAATTTCGAAATTTTCTACTGAAGGAAAACGCAGTAAAACGTTGAAAAATAAGAACGACGGAGCTACAGAAGTCCGAATTTGGAAAAACGAAAAATGACGTCTTGCTCAGAAGACGATTTAGAATTTTTCTATGTAAAAATATTTAGGTTTCGAAAACGGTTTATTTCCGTCGATTACTAACTGATTTAAATTGAAGTAAGTTTACGCGCGAAATAAACTTTCATATTTTCGAACGAAAATTTACCAGTTGCTATGTTTAATTAGACGCATTCCGAATATGAAGTTTGAATAGCATCGGAATTTGTTTGTGAAAATTTGAAATTCTACGCTAAATAAGCAATTTTAAAAATTTTAAACTGAATCTGAATTTCAGGGTCGTTACATTCTCCCCCACTCAGAACTTTTCGTCCCCGAAAAGGAAGGAGGTAGGAGAATAGAAGCAACCAGAAGAAATAGACTTGAGTTACAAAATAAACAATTGATTTAAACCATAGAAATTTCAATTCAAATTAATTTATATTTAACAATTTAACTTTAAATTCAAGACTTTCATCAAATTGATTTGATTTCACATATATTAACGTTAGGTACAAAAGATTCCTTTCAAATGAAATTCAATTTAAATTCAACTAATTCAAGATATTCTCTTAAGTTGATTTAATTCACTTTATTAACTTTCAAAACAAAAATTTCTTCTATTAATCATACCTATTATTTATTTAACTTATTATTCTATTTATCTCATAATCATTTATAATTAGAATTTAAGTGAATAACATTTATTATACGTACTTACGTTTTATTTATAAAGACAATTTATATTTTACAGTATCCAATTTTCTTAAATTAACAATTTCAAAGATCATAAATTTGAAGTCATTTTTTTATAATCAAACCTTCTTTGAAAAAATTAATTCTTCTTTATTCCAAATTATTATTAAATTTATTCTACTTAATATATCTTATCACATTTATATTAAGTATATTTACATTATTATAACTACTCAAATTTATTTAATAATTCCTTTGATATCATTTATATTGTATAATATTCAATTACATAATTAACTTTTGAAATTTAGGTTAAATGCAATTGAGTATTATCCAAATAAAATTTTACAATCCAGTTAAACTGAATCTGAATTTCAGGGTCGTTACAGTTTTGGTATGATGGTGGCCCTGCGAATCTTTATAGAAAAGTTCCTGTTTCTTATTCTTTTCACCAGTTTTCTATCAGCTTTTCGATTTTTAACATTAGTAAATTTGAAATTTTATTTGAGATAAATTGGTAAACAAAATATGAAGTTAAATTCAATTGTATCCGTTTGTCTATTCTTTGGGGTCTCAATACTACGAACGGTTAGTTATCCCTTCAAACTGACCAATGCCTTGCATATTTCATAGATCGGATGACCCAAGTCTTTTGTAAATTATTGAATGAGTTCGTTCTCATATCTATTGATAATATTCTGATTTGGTAAGCCAAATACAGAATAAGCATTCAGCTTAATCATGAAAGCTATATCTTCGTATGTTTATTTGTTCTTTTGTTGCCCCCCCCCCCCCCCCCCCCCCGTCTAGCAAATTTCGGGGACGAAATTTTCTTAAAGGGGAATCTGTAATGATCCCAGTTTTGATTCAAATTTAATTAGATAATTAATATAAAATTTTGGATTAAAGTGTGAATTAATTTGTTTTTTTCCAAATTAAATAAAACTTTTGTTTGTTTATTCATATATATATATATAAATTGAATATCAGTAGAATTTTTGTTTGAAATTCAAGATAAATATCTTATTGATAAATTGGATTGAAAGGAAACTTTATATTTGAAACTAAAATATAATATATGATTGTTAATTAATATATGATTAGAATTAAAATCATTTCAAGAATGAATAAAAGCTTTAAAAGTGTGTGTATATATATGTATATATTCATATCTTTTAAATTTAAATAAGATTTATAAAAGGTTTAATGTAATTTCTTTCGAAATTTTGCTTGTATTAAAAAGTTTGTATATTTAAAGAACATCATTAACAAAATTTTTGAAACTAATAATTAATATATGATTAGAATTAAAATCATTTCAAGAATGAATAAAAGCTTTAAAAGTGTGTGTATATATATGTATATATTCATATCTTTTAAATTTAAATAAGATTTATAAAAGGTTTAATGTAATTTCTTTCGAAATTTTGCTTGTATTAAAAAGTTTGTATATTTAAAGAACATCATTAACAAAATTTTTGAAACTAATATAAATTTAAAAATATAAAAACATAAGAATATATATATATATATATATATATATTTGATTTTAACAAATGTTAATATGAATTTAAAAACATATAAATTAATATAGTTTGTATATATGAAAATATAAAAGTAAAAACATTATACATATGTAAATATTTTCTAAAAAGCTATTTAAAGAATTCAATTCAAATATATGCATATTATAAATTTATTTATTAATGTTTAATTAAAAATCATATTCTTTACAGTCATATATATATATATATATATATATATATATATGTAAAACGAAATAGATTTATTTAAATTGAAAATATGATATAAATTTTTTATTTATAATATAATACATATGTTAAGTTATAAAACATAAGAGATAAATTAATTCATAAATTGTAAAATGAAAAGGTTTAAAACACAATTTATAAATTAATTTAAATAAGGACTTAAACATAAAATTGCTTATGTTTACAAGTGTAGAAAAATTTATATTATATATTCACAAGTGTAACATGAATTTACAAGTTGTAAATAAATTATCACGCAAACTTACATATGGCATTATTTTCTTTTAATTTTTTTATGAAATAGATAAAATAGAAATTAAAGTTATATATATCATAAACTTCTTCTTCTCTCATTTGGTTCAAAAAATAAAGAAAAGCAAATGAAAAACCTGAAAATAAACTCAAAATAAAATCACACTAAAAAAAATAATCAAAGATCAGATTCAAAATCAAACCTGAAACAACGCATTCCAGTTCAAGAACAAAATTAAAACCTGTTTCAAGCTAAGGCTAAGCAAATTCAAGGATCAGGCAAGTTTCAAGATCATTTCAACAAATCAAAGTACAGATCAGATCAAACTCAGGAAATCTGAAATTACAAACCTGAGACAAATTTCAACTCAACCAAATTTCAACTGAGCAAGCTAACAAGGCAAAGATCAAGCAAGATAACAAAACAAAAACAAAGCTTCCAGATTTTGAAATTCAAATTACATTTCCAGGCTCAAGTTTTACCTGTTCTTCAATTCCAAGTCCTCTGTGTTTCATTACCAGGTGAGCAAACACACTTATAGTTTGCTGTTGTGTGTGGATACTTGATGTATGATATAAGAATTGCTTGATTTGTTGCCTGCGTGCTGGTATATAGATGTAAATATGTATGTGCATGCAGGTAAAAACATGCCTCTATTTATACATGACAGGTTTGATAAATCTGTTCAAAAATTTATACCACCTAAAAGGAATCAATATTAGGCTTTAATCTATATAAAATTTGTTTGTACTCATCAAATTTAAATTCTGAAAATAGTCTCAAGAATTTATATTAAGCAATTATTTTTAAAATAAGAAATCACATTGAAAATCATTTATATGTCCAAATTTGATCATCATAAATTCGTGTTTGAAGTTCATAACCATATTCGAATTAGCAGATGATGAATTTAGATGAAGGTTTCAAAAATTTTAGGCAAATAAATCATGTGAATTCTCGGGTTGAACATAAAATACATTTTTGTCAAATTCCGATGATCGATATAAAGTTGAGTTTCGAGCTTGATGTCAGAGGAAGTTCAGGTGATGGAGTTTACAGGAAAAATGATCGTTGATTTTTTTAAATGATCATGGAGGTTGATCGATGAGGTTGTAGGGTTTAAGGGCATATTTTATATCAGCGTCATTCTCGAATTAATTTCATTGTTAATGGTGGATCGGACCCAGGGGAAACGGAGCTCGAGGTTCTAGCGAAGATGTGAGTTCATCGGCGTTGACTCTGGTGGACTAGATCGACGAAGCGAGGCGAATTTTATCGGTATGGTTGGGTTCCAGGAGGAATCAATTTGATAGATCTTGATTTTCAGATGGATTCGTAAAACTGGGTGGTCGGGTGAGTCAGGTTGATCATCGGTGATGTATTGGCAACGGCGAGGCCGATCGAAGTAGTTCCGATCATCGATGCATGTGCATGCGAGTGTTCGTGTATCTGGGAAGTTTAGTGATCGGAGTAGAAAGTGTAGCCTCGTGTTTGCTCTCGTGAAAATGGGGTAGTAGCTTGGGTTTGTGACCGAGTCGTTCACATGATAACATTTTTATTTTTATTCTAAATCATAAAAGATTCAAGTTTTAAAACCAAAACAAATTCATTTTTTTTTTGGATTTTAGTGTTTGGCTCGAGTGTTTTAGCTTTGGGCCTAGGTATTTGTAATGATAATTTTTAAAATTTAAATGAATCAAGTTTTTTTAAGGTTTGTGTATATAAATAAGTTTTCAACAGATTATAAATTTGATCTTCCAAAATAAGATTATTAAACAAGTTTTATACAAGTTTCCCAAGACTAAATTTTAAAGATAAATTGTTTTAAAATTGTTTTGGTTATAAAATTTTATGCTAGGTTAATTCTGTAATTAGATCCTAAATGTTTTTTAAATAAAATTTAATAATGTAACTAATTAAAAGTTAATTACTAAGTGAATAATTTATCAATATGATGGATCATTAATGAAAGTAATTAAAGAATAATTACTTAATATAGTTAATTAGGGATAAATCATCTAATGAAATTTAAATTAAGTATAATTACTTAATTAATAAAATACAATTACTTAGAGTAAGTAATCAAGAATAATGACTTAATTAAAGAATTATTACTTAATGTAATTAATTAAAGTAATTGATTAAAGGATAATTAATTAATTAATAATTACGGTTAATTACTTTGTAATAAAAGGTTAATTAATTAGTGTAATAAATCAAGGTGATAAAATAAATGGATAATCTATTAATGTGATTAATTAAAAGATAATTAATCAATAAGGTTAATTAAAGGTTAATTAATTATTTGAGGATAACTAATTTATGTAAGTAATTAAGGGATAATTAATTACTTAAATATAATTAATTAATTAAAAGTAATTAATTAATGATTAAAGTTGATTAATCAAGTGACTAAAGGATAATTATTCAATGTAATTAATTTATGATTTATTAATATAAGTGATTAGGGATAATCACTTATTATAATTAATTAAGGATAATTAATTAAATGGTAATTAATGAAGGATCAAATAATTATTGTAATTAATTAGGGACAATTAATTTAAAGGATAATTAAATAATTAAAGGTTAATTATTTAATGGATAAAGGTTGATTTATTTATTAATTAAGGTTAATTAATTAATAATTAAAGGTTGATTAATTTATTATTAAAGGTTAATTAATTAATAATGAAAGAATAATTAATTAAAATGGTTTGTAATTAATTAATGTTAATTAACCGGGATTAGTAATTTATTCATAAGTAATTAATTTGGTTTAAATTTATCAGATGATTAATTGATCATACTTATGGATATTTGGATTGTATTGAATGCTTTAAATTGTTTGATATCCCTATTATGTGATGTTCTGTAATTTGATTGAGCTGTGAACTGCGATTTATTTATTTGTGTTGAATTTGCATATTTCTTTATCTGTCAATGAAAGATAAACGCTATATGATTATACTGCTTATCAATATTGTTGTTCTTGAATTGATGATGATTGTGATATTGTATTGTTGTGTGTGAAACCCCTGGTCCACACCACACACATACACAAATATGAATTTCATGGGAAATCGGTTAAGTCATAGATATTATGAATGTAATATTATTTTATTCAAAATAATTTTAAAGGTTGAATTTTAAATCCAAATGGTTTTGGAAAAAAATTGGGTTGAATATGAAAAGCTTTTGAAAAGGAAGTTTTGAATTTGAAATTTAGTTTAAATGTAATACGTCATGTTTAAGTTTTGAAATTATTTTGGAAACTATGGTTGGAAAATGGTGATACAATTCATAATATATATATGGATTTTAAACCATTTTTGAAAGTATTATTTTAGGAATTTAATTTTAACCCAAGTTTATATTTTGAAAAGCTTTAATTTGAGCAAATGAAATAGAATTTTCCCAAAATGAAAACTCTTTGTTTTTAAATGATAATGGCTTTCATATAACGAAGGAAATTCCAGTTTTTCTTGAAAGGATTTCAAATTTGAAATTGAAATAGTTTTGGAAGCTATGAATGAATATTTGTGAAATATTTGGTGAACTTTGTTTTCAAACAAAAGAGGACCTCAAAGATAGATCTTTTGTTTAAATATTATGAATGAATCTTTGTGAAAGATTTGATGAACCTTGTTTTTAAATTAAGAGGCCCTTAAAGGTGTATCTTTTTGTTTAAAAGATTAAAAGTGGAAAATTGTTTTAAACCATTTGAAGAAAGGTTTTGGGTAATAAGTTGTGACTTAACTAAGATCCCGATATATCCATATGGTTTTAAAATTAAGCGCTCATTATTCAGTTTAGCCGGGAGAGGACGTTATGCCACAAAACCTATTTCGAATACTGATTGGACGAAATAGATAGCGTTTAAAGACCGACGGTGAAGACTGGGTAATTTTGAGAACGAAAGGATTACTTATCGAACGTCTCTACACTGAGTCGCGACGGTATAGAGATCTTCATATGTGATGGTGTGTCCGATCGGGATTGTGAATACCCGAATTGCAAGAGCTTCTTTTAAAGTGCCTTCGGTTCTGTTCGAACCCGGAACAGACTTTTATGGATGTATGTC
Source organism: Allium cepa (assembly GCA_030765085.1). NCBI lineage: Eukaryota > Viridiplantae > Streptophyta > Magnoliopsida > Asparagales > Amaryllidaceae > Allium > Allium cepa. The sequence goes on along the minus strand of CM060937.1, from coordinate 567,965,251 downwards.
TGACGTTACACTTTGAGATGTAAAGCTGGTTTCTATCAAATACATTTCTGTTTGGTGGCGGAGAATTTATTCTCTTAGCTTAACACCCTTCTCTTAGACTTACGAGCTCATAGGTAATGTAGTTAATGGTTACTAGTGATACATTTTCAGTTTGGTAATGTGGCATGCTAAATGCTGCTGATCATTTGTTGATCGAAGCATGGATTTTATGAAAAGCGTAGCTTTGTGGACGAGACCTCGTCGAACCTCACACCCCAGAAATGGTCGAAACAGGAAGAATGTAGCAAGGTTACGAGGGTCGCGCCCTTTAGGGTATGTTTATTTCCTTCTGGATAAAAGTGGTATCATGATATGAAGCCCAGATACTTAACTTATGTGGTTATTGCAAATTTGTGCTTTGTGGTTGTTGGTGTTGAGAGCTCTTGGATAAAGGTCGGTGATGACCGGGGGATGGCATTACTCGTAATAGTTAGTTACCTAGTTACAGAGGTAACCCGACCATGTGTTGGCAGAGAGATAGTTAAATTCTCGGGGGCATCCCACCAGAGGCGTAACTATGTGGCATAGGAAGTTCCTTAGCCTGACCATTTGTTGGAAATCCAAAGAAACAATATGTGCCCTGTACGGTTTTAGTTGTATAACTTGCCACGGAATGTGGTGGTAACCTGCTATTGAACATGGTAGCTATAGTAGGCATACTACGAATATGCTGGCTAAGATTAATATTATATTTTCAAAATGTTTTCTGCACTATGCACTAATAATAATATCAAAAGGATTTTGTGTATCAAGCAAGTTTGACTATCATAAGGAGAAATCTCCTCCAATTGTGCGTTTGCATTGTGTGTGTGGCGGGAGGCCTTATAGTAGTTTCATTTTCCAAAAAGCATTGCAGATTTCTTTTTAAATTCTTTTTGGTTTGTTTTCTTTGTTCAAATAAACTATTTTTGTTTGCTCACACTAGTCCCATGACTGACTTGGACTTTATTGTTCCCTTTCTAAACTTTGGGTGCCCACAATTTTCCACACGGGCAGCTTAGAGTCGGATTTTCAGATAATTAGCTAGTTGATGTTGACTCGGTAGCCTTCAGTCTTTGGAAATCTTCGAAATCTATGGTTTGGCAATCGCATTTGAATTGAGTTTGCTTCACATCAGCATTGATGGTGGTTCGAGCTTCTTGGATTGGAGTCTTTGAAGGTTTGGCATTAATGTTATCTTTCCACTGCTGATGTTATCTCTTCTGCTGTTGCTATTATTCTTCCGCTTTTATCTTGTATCTCTGATATTGATAGTCATTTGTATCAATGTGTTGTATTAAATATTGTATATCAATAAAATCTTTCATTTCTTTTTCCGCTGTGTTGTTATACTTAATGTGTTATAAGCTCCGGCGAGGCAGATTCGACGTTCGAATCTGCGGCTTTTGAATAAAGGTGATGTATTCGGTGTCGAGTTTCGAAGGTCGAGTCAGGGTCGTCAAATATGAATGCAAATTAAATGTACTTTATATTTATAATCAGTCATGAACCATGTCAAGCAATCATTTCTCTTCCATTCAATCATTATTGAATCTCTTGTTTTAGGCTTTCATTGTTAAGTTATCATTAACTTATTTAGTGATTACCTACCTAGGCTTATCTATCACTAAATCACCTTTTCTTGAACAATGTCATCTGATGAAATGGCCACTCATTCCACCAATGGGAGCCACCCTGACTAGAGCCACCCTGACTGTGACGCCCCATCTCTATACTCACACTAGCCAAGGACACTACGGGGTAATACCATCGACTAACGCGAAGAATATGGCTGTTGAGGAGCGACCATCCGTGTGATTGCTTTGTGCGAGTACCGATGTGTCAGGTAGTGTAACAAGCATTTCATTTTAAGAGGAAATCTGACATATCAAGTACTAACTCAAAGCTACTACATAGTGGCTATGCGGACTTCGGAAACAAATATAAAATAAGCATAACACAAAAGAGTCACAGATATCCATATCACAAAGGCGGAAACAGATATGAATAAAACATATAAAAGTGTACATCAGAGTAGTGGTCATACAAGATCCACAATATCACAAAAGAATAGACACAAGTGCTAGACAAAAGAATATGTATACATCAAGAAGTCTCTATCTCGAATGTATAATAACAAAAACTAGTAAACTAGAGTAGTTAGCCAAAAGTCAAATGATGGTCTCAGATAAGAAGTCAAACAGAAGCACCCGTAACATCTCGGTCTAACCCGAGTATTATTTAATAAGAAAACAATAAATGGATCAGTTTAGCTATAAATATCAGATATATGAGATAGGACACGAGATATGACAAAAATGTATGATAACAATAATGTCATATTGTGATAAGTATACATTTAATAACAACAAAAATCATACAATATCTCTAGAAATCTCAAACACACAAAAGAATGTCATATTCTTTATTTTATTCACCAAACCATAGATATTGACAAACATATCAATGCCAATCGAAAAAATTGGTGAAACACAAATTCATGAAATCATCAATTAGAAATCCAGAAATTAAAAGGGGGAGGCCTATCATAAACGGGAGTATGAAAAACTCACCAACACGTACATCGCAAACGGTTCGCTAACCCATGGTCGCTAACCGAAGAGCCGGTGCAACAACGTAGTACAATAACGGCATGCCCGAGGAAACTAAAACTCGAATAATTCGAAACAACAACGTAGTATAATAACGGTACGTCCGATGAGCCGAACTCCATAAAAGAACATGGGTCGCTAGCCCATAAAAACGAGTCGAAACTCCAAAGAACCTATAGGTCGTTAGCCTATAAAAAGTACTAAGACGAAACTCATTAAAACGAGGTACAGCCCCCTACGTGGACAAACAGACATCACATAACTCTATTCTAAACCATAAAACGATCAACAAGAAGTGTAGATTACATTAAGCTAGTAAATAAATGAGTTTAGCTTCATGTCCTATAACCACTGGCCTAACTTAAATATTTACAAGCAAATTGTAGTTTCCCACTCGAAAATTGTCACAAGAGTTTCAATCGAACAAGTTTAAGAATTAACCGACAAAGTAAATGCAGGCTTTTCATACCACTTATTTTGCTAAGCCATTTAATTAGGTTTCTTATACGAATGAGGTAAAGGTTTGAATATACTAATAGGTTGGAAAATGGTTTTATAAACAAGCTTCGTATTAAAATTAGAGTTGAAATCATCTTTGTGAAAGAGTTTGGATATTTACTACTAGTATAGAAGCCTTTGTATTTTAAAGTGATAAAAACCATAGAAATGATTATAGTAACAATCAATCACCAAAAATTCACATTCGAAGACGTGAACCAAATCCATAAAAATCGATACCAAATCCATCAAAATGGATATTCCCAAAAATCCCAAAAAAGGAGTTATAAAAGTCAACAAAAGTGATAGCAACTAATCGAATCCACAAGAATCAATTTAAAATTGGAAATCCACACCAAAAGGAAAAATTGGCCGAGTGAAGCAGGTTCAGTCGATTGAACCCTGTAGTCAGTCGACTGATTCTATGCCTGGAAACTTTCGGTTTCCAAGTTCAGTCGACTGAACTAGGGTGGTCAGTCGAACGATTCTGAACCCCAAAACTTTTGGTTTTCAGGTTCAGTCGACTGAACCAGGGTGGTTAGTCGACTGATACTGGCACAGGAACTTTCTATTAGCAGGTTCAGTCAACTGACCTTACAGTTCAGTCGACTGAACTATCATTTGCAGTATTTTCATCCTAGCCCCAAAAAAGGGCAAAAATCACACTGGAGGCGATTGAACGAGCAACAGAGACCAGGAATTTATGCCAAGCGTCTACCCAGCCTTATAAGCACTTTGATGCGCCACCAAAAACATGTTCAAACATCCAAAATAGGATTTTTAAAGGTTTTGACTTTAAAACACCAAAATTTGGAAAATTCACCAAATCAATTCAAATCAAAAGCAAATGAACTTGAATATATGTTAGGAATTCACATCTATACACAAAGAAAGTTATAGACATAGACGTGAGTTCAAAAACTCATCTTTTAAACCTAAAAATAATGAAGGAGAAACTTTTAAAACAAGGCAAGATCGATTCCTCTTCACTACACCTCTAGAATCTTCAATCTATTATCAAAGGTGAAGTTTTTCCTAAGTTTGGTTATAGGAATTTCTAAAATTTGAAGAGGGATTGAGATGGAGAAGATGAAGATGATGCTTACCTAAGCTTCTCTTGGATTTTAGAGCAAGAACTTGAATTTCCTAAGAAAACTTAGGAATTTTAGTTTCCTCTTCCTTCCCCCATTTTTACCTTAGCTTAAGAGTGTTAGGAAATGAGAAGTGGAATGAATGAAGAGGAGTGGAGTTGGGTTATTTGTTAGGTTAGTGGGCTGAAACCCAAACCAAAAGCCCTAAATGAAAATGTCAAAATTCTAGCTAACTCCAAACATATCGATGTTTATACTTAAAAGGTCGCAAACGTCGTTTTGAACTCATGGAAGTGGTCTCGAGTCCTAATTCGAATGTTTTCAAAAAGTGATTTTTTGGACATAAATCCGACTAACGATGCTATATTTAAATAAAGTATTTAACATACAATCGTAAAATATATGGGTTGTTACACTGAATGTCCTAAAAGGTTGAATGTAAGCATCTTGAATACATTATGGCAAGCGTACTTACTAAGCGTCAATATCCCTTCTTAGTCCATGAACCGCTATCGTTTACATTCTAATTTATTCATTTTAGTCGTAACACCATGGTGATGTTTTGGCTTCCTACCTTAACTCCTCTTTGGAGTTTGTGAATCTTTTAAGACTAAACGTTATCATGACACCCTGCCATATACCGTAGGACTTTAGACTAATAATCAAGGCACCCTACAAATTTATTCAATTTGGTTATGATTCATTTCCAACGTAAATATTACAATCAATCATAAAACTTCACTATAATTAATATATTCACCACGATAAACTATATTCGTTTCAATTTTACTGTCAAAATGATAGCCTAGGGTCATTCACTTTATCCAATTCATGTAAATCATCAACTAGAATCATCAAATTAGTTTTTAATTCATATTTCAATTCCTAAATAAATCTATAAAGAAAATTTAATGCATGTATAACAACATAACCATTTTATAGATAATCTCACTCACCTAATTCGTTGCATTGATAAATTTTCTTACAAAACTTCCAAATTCCTTCTTTTAATTTAACTTGGTTTATCACCTGTCTTCTTCTATTTGATTTGCTATGGTTTGGATTTGATTCCCTTCTCTTTTCTATTTGTTTTGCAATTTTATTTAGAGGTTTTGTTTTAGAATTGAAGAAAGAGAAAACGAACAGGTTATGAATTTAAGTTGAGCGTTGGTTGTAGAATGAGGATGGATGAAGAATGGGGCGAATTAGGGTCACAACTTCTTTTATACATGCACAAATACAGAAATTCTCCCTCGGCCCACTTGGGCCAACTTAATTCGCCTCAAAACGTATGATACGATAAAAAATCCTTATCTACTTTATCTGGTGTCCATATCTGATATTTTTATATTAATGTGGTTAGAAAAATCCACTTGATGCAATGGACAATCCAGATTTATCAAATTGCTTCATTTGTAAAAATTTAATTTTTTTTCTTCAGTTTTATGTAAAATTACCAAAATACCTTTTTAATTAATTATTTGCGTTTATTAAAAATCTAGGATGTTACAGTTATTATCGAAAAAGGCGACCTCTTCCATTCACGTGGGGTCATTAGCTCTTTGAAAGAAGCCAGACAAAGATGAGGTGGGCTATTTTTGTAATTCCTTCCACATTAGACGGTGCCTCTCCCCAAAACATAGAGCGGCCCCAAACTGTTCTTGTCTACTTCTCTTGCACGTGCTGGCCTTTTATTGAAGTGATTGGCACAGGAGTAGAGTGACTCATTCAATCTTGTCTTATGTTGCATAACTCGCTTGCTGGGATATCCGGGAAATTTTGACAATAACAATTTAATAATTTATGTCAAAATTTAATTGATTTGATCATACTGTTAATAATAAATTTGAATTTAATTAATAATCTTCTTTAAAATAAATATTAAACAGATAATCTATTTTAAAGGCTAATAAATTATTTTATATTTGTAATGTATAAATATTTGTATATATTATAACTAGATAAATCTTTGTTTTAAATTTAATATATATATATATATATATATATATATATATATATATAGGCCTGTTTTCTTATTCTAACATTTTTGATAAACTAAAATTGGATTCAATTTGATATTAAGCTATTAAATAAATAACCATATGATTTTAATACTCAAACTAAAAATTTAACTATTTAAAATTTATTTTTAGTTTAAGTTTAAATTTAAATAAAAAAGTTTGTTTTGTTTTTATGTCGCTAATAAAATAAGTAATATATTAGATAAGAAGACAAATGCTTTTATGAGTTATTTTAATTTAATCATGAGTTATATTTAAACTATATTAATGATGTAATATTCTTACAAATGGATTTTTATATAAATAGAAATTACTATTTCAAAATTTATTTGAATACATTAACATAAGAAGCTATGACTGTAAATTTGAAATAGCATCTTTCAAACATGTTTAAAATAAAACAAGTCTTAAATGTATTAAACACCAACATAAATCAAATGTATGATATTAACATAAATATGAAAATAAATTAATAATCAGCAAATTAAGTATTTGATAGTTAAAGTTTAAAAATAAAAGAGAAAATAAAAATAAGAAATAGAACTAAATACTTAAGTTAAAATTTATAACAATGATTAAAACAATTTTATGATATGTATATAACCTGTAGAATAAGCAAGCAAAAGAAATCTATCAACATCAAAATACATATCTACATACCAGACAAAAATATATAGGTAAGTACAAATAAAAAGATACAAAACAGGTTTGTCATATTTGATGCCTGCAAATGATAATCTGTAAGAACAAAGTGTACAAAAAATTAAAAAACAAAATTAGGTTGTAACAAGCCTGTAAACAAGATAAGGAACCAGGCATTAATTAACATCATCTCAACATAAAATCTTGGTCAATTCGAAATGTTTGAAAATCATTTCAGTTTGTACAAGAATCTGGCCAAGGCAAAGAGGAGATCATCTCAGCCTCCATATAAGAAAAATATCTCTGACCTAAAGTAAAGCTTGTTCCAGATAACACCTACCCCTATACATTAACCTGTCTCCTTATATATGCAATGCCTTTGTTCATTTTCTTTCAAAACTTAGCAAACCAGAAAACATAAGTAAAAAATTTTCATTTTTACAAACTCAAACAATATCATAAAACTTCAACAATCAAAAGCAAGATAAAGTTTTCAAGTTAATCTGTAGCAAGCACTCATGTTTTCAAAATACAATTTCTAGAAATCAAAACAAAAAGCATGGTTTTTCAGTTTTAAAGAACAGTGCTCTGTTCATCCTCTCTAAAGCAGGTGAGTAACATACAAATTAAATTGTTTAAATTTATAAATTTCTTTTGCATACTTATCTATGAGTTTATGTTTGTGATGTTTATGTATACATTGGTCCCTGAATATATGTATGTTTGCAGTACTGTGACTTTAGTGGTGCTCTGCAATGTTCCCAGGCTCATGTTTTCTTTATTTAAACTTATTTCCACATAATTTTGTTCATGATAGGATCTGGTAGTCAACCAATAATGTTTGATTCAAATTGGAATAAGTGTTTAAATTCTAAGATAATTGAAATTCTGTTGTTTGTTTGTGTAAATAATAAAAACAACTGAGTATACCAAATATAGATGAAAACTCAAACTATTTAAATTATGATTCCAGTATCACAGATCGAAAACCTCACACAAAATATGATTTTTAACATAAGAATTAGGATTTATAGTTTAGGAATGAAGGTGGGGTTTGAGTTTTTACTGGTAGTGTGTTTCTGGGTTTACCTCGTGATCAAGAGGATGGGTGAGCTCGTAAACTTTTCTGGAGATGGAGGACCCATCATCGAAGTGGGAAAAATTGGTATAAGGTCTGGCAGATGGATGTGGTGGCGCCGGCGATGTCTTCTTCCCTGTAGCCCTAATTTTTGTCATGTTGGAAATTTCGTCTCGTTCTCCCTATTGGTGCGATCGAGTGTTACGTGCTTTTGAGGGAAGGTGGAGGGGACGGAGACATGGTGATGGCCAGAATTTTAGCATCTCTGGTGAACGAGGTGGCGAGAGCGGCGTACTTCCAGGTTTGGATTGTGGGTTGTCTGTGTTTTCGGGCGGGAGCTCGAACCTTCTTTTTTTGATTTCGAGTTGGAATGGTCATGTTGATGGTTGCGAGGGGGTGTTGGGGTGATTGATGGTGTGGAGAGATCGTCAACGATGGTCTGCGTCGACCATCGGCACCGTGCATATGCACGGTGCACTGGATTGTGCCTGGAATGGTTTGTGAAGCGGGGGTACTCGAGTCTTTAGGGAATTGACTCGGGAAAAATATCACGCGAGTCGAAGCACGTTCGTTGTTGACTTGGAGTAGTGTAAGGGGGGACCTGGGTAAGTTGTGACAGGTTTTTAAAACCTGTAAAGTTTAAAATTCTTTAAACTGGGGTTTTAAAATGGGAAATGAATGTTTAACATAGGTATTTAAATAAAAGAAAAGTTTGGATTCAAAAGAAGTTTGAATCTCAGTTTAAAATAAAGTAAAGTTTAAAATTTATTTGAAACCACTAAAAAAAAGGGATTGTTGCTCGAGTTTCACTCGAGTGATTCGAGTGTCGGACTCGAAGAAATGTGGGGCTTTGCTCGAAGGAATGTTTGTTTATCTCAAGTATTTTAGCTATAGGTTTTAAAACCTATAAGCTTTATAAAATTTTTAAAACTGGGATTTTAAATGGAAAAAAAATACGTATTTAAAACAAATTTTAAATCAAGATAAGTTTGGATTCAAAACATAGTTTGAATCTCTACTTTTAAATAAATAAAGATTTTAAAATTTAAAATTTGTTTTAAACAAATTTGAATGATAAAGAGAATTTTTAAATTAGATTTAAATTCAAAATGAAACCGTGTGTAAGTTCTTTTAATCTTCTATTTTAAGATAACTGTTCTTTCAGTTGTAAAATAAAAAGGAGTTTGGAATTGATAAGATTCATTTGATTTCATTTTAAATCTTAAATTTAAAATGAAGTTTTAAAAGAAACTTTAAATTAAATTGATTAAATAGCTTATAAATGATAAATTGATCATTAAATAGAAAAAGGTCTTAAAAACTTAAGGCTTGTAATTATCAAATTAACTAAATGGATAATGAATGACTAGAATTAATTAACTCAGAAATTGAGAGTTAAATTTATTTAAATAAGATATAAGTTAAAGGTAAATTAATTGGTAATTAAGAAATCATTGGTTTAATTTTAAATCAATGATTAGTAATCAATTAATGAATTAATAAAGGATTAATTAATGAGTTATTAAGACTAACTTAAAATGTAACTGATAATAAATCGTAGCTAATTACTTTAGGAAAGTAAATTAAGGATTATAATTAGTTAATGAAGGTCAGTAACTAAAATTATGAAATAATCAATTAATGGGATTATTTTTAATAATTAATTAAATTATTTATTTAAGATAAGCAATTGTGAATTGTTAAGTATAATTACTTAACGGAAGTAATTAAGGAATTAATTACTCATTGTAATTAATTCTATGAATTGTTTAAGTTAATTAATTAAGTTTAATTAATTTAGACAACCATTTTGATGATGTGATAAGTATAATTACTTAGGGAAGTAATTAATGATAATTACTGGATGTAATTAACTGAGGGTGATTTAATAATGAAAGTAATTGGAATATAATTACTTGTATAATTAATCAAGGGATTAATTAGAGAAATTAATTAAGGAGTAATTAATTTATTTGATGAGTAATTAAAGATAGTTAATTACTAATGCTATTAATCAGAGGTGATTAATAAATGTTGTTTAATTGAAGATTAATTACTTAAGGTAATTAATTTAAATAGGGAATTAATTAAAATGTAATTAGAAATCATTAATTGATATAATTAATGATGGGATGATAAATTTAGATTAATTAATCAATAATAAGTAATTAAAGAGTAATTAATTAGTGTAATTCAGAAGTAATGTAATGCTAGTAATTTAATGTTAATTTCTATATTTAGATAAGATAATTAATTTTAGAAAATAATTTAAGAATGATTATTTGTATATAATTAAATGTTAATTAATCAAGTATGATTAATTGAAATGAGTAATTAGTGAATGATTTATTAATTGATTGGAAATTGATTAATAATTGTGTAAGCATGTTTTAAATGGTGAAGTAATTAATTTAATTTACTTTAAATTAATTAGAGATGCATGTAATTAATTTAATTCATTTTAAATTAATTATAGCTGATATGATTGTTTATGTATGGATGGATGATATCATTTACCTTGAATGATTTGAGATCTCGGATATGTGATATTTATGCTGTGTAATATGGATGCTTGATTTAAGTATGATGAAAGTATGAATTATCTGTTATGATGATAATATGCATTATCTGTTTGTAGTGATAATATTGATTATCTGTTTATGTTGATGTTGACTATCTATTATGATATTGTGAATTATCTATCTGTGTGTGTATTGAATTATTTTGAATTAAACTGTTAAGACTAAATAGACAACTTGGCCCTAAAAGACACGTTATGGATTTCGATGAGACCGGGATCGGGTTTTCCATATTTGGAAGTCCGAAAATCACATCAATCCAAATTAACGATAGGTCGTGAATCTGAAGTGAAGATGAAGATTCAGAATGCAAGGGTTATCGTCGTTAACTCTGAGGGTGATTCCAAAATGAGTGTAACGAGATAATGCCTTCGGCTTCGTTCGAACCCGGAACGAACTTGTATGGATTGAATGCTTACAACCCATCGTCAGGCGGACGATGAGCATTCTAAGAAATGTGTTCTCTAAAGGTAATCGTAGCCTCATGCCTCATCAACCGGGAATGGCTAAAACAGGGGAGGTGCAGCAAGGTTAGGTGGGTCATGCCCAAGCAGGACAAGATTTTTCCCTGTCTAGATGTCCCTTTTTATTCGGCTGTGTGGACAGTTGTGAGCTCCAACTGTCGGGATTGTCTTGTTCGAGACTGTTCAGTAAGGAATGGTTCCGGCCTTGTGTTGCAGGGGGTCGGGAGTGATCCTCGGTACGTTGATCTAGGCCACGTACTATGACGGGCGGTACCCCAGTAGCCCTGCCATTGTATGGAATCCAAAAATCCAATAAGTGCCAACGATTTTGATCGTATTACCCACTTTTGTGGCTAGTAGCTGGAATTTAATAGATGTAACAATTTCGGCTATTTTCTATTTACTTGAAAACCCTAGACCTATTATAATATCACTGAATTTCCTATCAAATGTTTTGGTTAGCGTAAGGAAAAACTTACCCGTGTTTATTTGTGGGGAGTCTTACGTGATACCTTTTATTTTCAAATATTTTTCGAAGTTAAGCAACTTTAACCTGTTACTCATACCAGACCCATGTCTGACCCGGAGTTTATTTTTGTTTTTCATGAACTCTCGGGTACCCAAATTTTTATGGGTAGCCAAGGGATTCAGGTTAGCTTTGACGAATTCTGGAGAAGCAATGGAGCAGGAGTCTTCTACGTTGTAGACTACATATAGTGTTCCGCTGTGATTAGGTTATTTGTTTGAGTTGTGATGTATTAACTAGATAGGTGTTTATAACTGTCTAGTATGTGATGTATTATCTGTATAACTCTGATTGATGTTGTATATTATGTAATAATTATGTGATATATTATATTTTATTCCATTCCGCTGTGAGATTCTGATGTTGTTGTTCTGTTTTCTCTATCTTTTCTATTTTCTCATCCCTTTTTTTCTTCAAGACGAAACGGATTTCTGGGGTTAGAAATCCGGGTCGTCACAGTTGGTATCAGAGCGCTAGGTTGAGTGAACACCTAGGCTCTTGAGTGATTTCTATCTTGAGAGAGCATATTTGTAATTTTGTAATATATATATATATATATATATATTTCTACCTGTTTGTTGGGTTACCTGTCTGGGTTATCCAATATAAGATATAAAGGTAGATAGGGTAGTGGTTTGTGTATCACGACTACCAATGGTTGGAGTATGAATATTTGAAGTTGAAAGTGTATATGTCGAAACTGTAGACTTATTACCATTTCAAGTAAGCTTTGGGTGATGTAAGGGTTTCATCGATCTCTGAAGGAAACCAGTTAAGGTTCGGAGTTCATTTTGGAAGCGTAAGTTTGGATGAGCTAGAGTTTGGACTATCGGTTTGACATGAGCAAGTCCGGATATCTTACCTCTGGATGTAGTAGCTGTGTGATGAGACACAGTGACTATGGAAGTCTCCGAAGATGTTTCTTTGGAATCAGCTAAGGAAGTGTGTCTGTATCGGAGTTGGGGCTGAGTTTAATAGAATGTTTCTGTTTGGTTTGAGGTCCGAGTTCTCGAAGAGCTCTGGATTACGAATTTCTTAGCATTGGTGTTGGCAAGGAAGGTTTTAACTTCTGCATCAGCATTGGAGTTCAGAAACAGCAGAGTGATTCCGTTTCTTTAATGGATTGGATAATTAAGCGTAGGCCGCTATGTTTGGTAAAGAGAGAACAATTTTTCTTTGGTAGTGGGCTAGATTGATCGCAAAAGTGACTTGCGATTGTTTGAGTTTCTCTTGGGCTATCTGATTTTTTTGGATGTCTTCAAGAAGTCAGAATTTTGTCCGTGTTTAGAGATTGAGTTTGGTATCTACTGGATTCCAGGAGGGGTACCGATGGTTCAATAAGGTGATTTTTGGAAAATGAGTTGGTGAAGCAGCTCGAGTTTTGGAGGAACTTCTGAGTTTTTTTTAAGGACCCGTTGAACCATAGTTCTAAGATATGTTGTCCAGTTTGTCCTCGAGATTATCATCAGCATTTTCATCTGCTCAGTCAGAGTAGCGCATTGGAAGCATGGTGGCAACTGTTTGGTGGGGAGACAACTGAAATTTGCAGTGTTTTGGATTAGAGAGTTTCTACTGGAAATTTTTTCAAGGTCTTTAGACCAGATTGGAATGCATCTATATTATCTTTTCAGATGAGAGAAGTAAGATCAGTCTCTTGGTTTTGGAATAGAGTTTGTGTTTTGAGTTTTGGTCGATCTTGGAAAGGTCAGTTTGTTGGATTGTTTTTGGATCAATTTGTTTCTGGGGGTATCAGCAAGGGTTGAGCTGATCAGTAAAGATGTAGGTAGCACAGAATCGTCTGAAGAGTTTTGTGGATAAGAGACGAAGAAATTTGGAGTCCGTAGTCGGAAATTCGATTTTGGATAAGTGTTTAGTTTCAGGATTGAATTAAAAGTTTGGATAACTGGAATTCGGTGTGTTTCACGTATCTCTGAGGAAGTAATTGTAAGAGCTATCTTTGATTGTAGAGTTAGCAGTTCAGAGAGTTTTGAGTCAGACTTATCTGTAGTCTGATATACTGTTTTGTTTTGAAGATCCAGGTGAGTGGGAAATCAGTAGCTTAGTTATATTAGTTGTTTGAATTCTGTAGAGAGAGTATCCCAATATTTATATTTGGAGAAACTCGAGAAAATTCTATTTAGAATTTTATCTGGACAATTAGATTTGTAGATTGGATGAATTGGTTGCTATGATTATTAGCATATGATTGATATATGCTTGTGTTTTAAAATTTAATCTTTAATTAAATTATTAAATAACCTTTGTTTTAAATTTCGGGGACGAAATTCTTTTAAGGGGGGAGGAATGTGATATCCCGGAAATTTTGACAATAACAATTTAATAATTTATGTCAAAATTTAATTGATTTGATCATATTGTTAATAATAAATTTGAATTTAATTAATAATCTTCTTTAAAATAAATATTTAAAATGATAATCTATTTTAAAGGCTAATAAATTATTTTATATTTGTAATGTATACATATCTATATATATTATAATTAGATAAATCTTTGTTTTAAATTTAATATATATATAGGCCTGTTTTCTTATTCTAACATTTTTGATAAATTAAAATTGGATTCAATTAGATATTAAGCTATTAAATAAATAACCATATGATTTTAATACTCAAACTAAAAATTTAACTATTTAAAATTGATTTTTCGTTTAAGTTTAAATTTAAATAAAAAAGTTTGTTTTGTTTTTATGTCGCTAATAAAATAAGTAATATATTAGATAAGAAGACAAATGCTTTTATGAATTATTTTAAATTAATCATGAGTTATATTTAAACTATATTAATGATGTAATATTCTTACAAATGGATTTTTATATAGATAGAAATTACTATTTCAAAATTTATTTGAATACATTAACATGAGAAGCTATGATTGTAAATTTGAAATAGCATCTTTCAAACATGTTTAAAATAAAACAAGTCTTAAATATGTTAAACACCAACATAAATCAAATGTATGATATTAACATAAATATGAAAATAAATTAATAAATTAAGTATTTGATAGTTAAAGTTTAAAAATAAAAGAGAAAATAAAAATAAGCAATAGAACTAAATACTTAAGTTAAAATTTATAACAATGATTAAAACAATTTTATGATATGTATATAACCTGTAGAATAAGCAAGCAAAAGAAATCTGTCAACATCAAAATACATGTCTACATACCAGACAAAAATATATAGGTAAGTACAAATAAAAAGATACAAAACATGTTTGTCATATTTGATGCCTGCAAATGATAATCTGCAAGAACAAAGTGTACAAAAAATTAAAAAAAAATTAAGTTGTAACAAGCCTGTAAACAAGATAAAGAACCAGGCATTAAATAACATCATCTCAACACAAAATCTTGGTCAATTCGAAATGTTTGAAAATCATTTCAGTTTGTACAAGAATCTGGCCAAGGGAAAGAGGAGATCATCTCAGCCTCCATATAAGAAAAATATCTCTGACCTAAAGTAAAGCTTGTTCCAGATAACACCTACCCTTATACATTAACCTGTCTCCTTATATATGCAATGCCTTTTGTAACGCCTCGGAAATTTTCGACTTTCGAAAATTCAACATCGATACTCACTTTATCGACTGCCGAGAAATCGAAGGCCGGAAACCCGAAATGTTATCGTTTAAGAAAAAGAAAAAGACAGAAGAAGGGATAAAAAGGTAGAAAATAGAGAGGAAAGAGGATAGAAAATATAGAAAATAGAACAGAAAGAAAATAGAACGGAACAGAAAGAAAACAATAGAACAACATCAGAATCTCACAATTCGCAGCGGAACAACATATAATAATAAATGAATAATCTTTAAACAAAGAACTATATCAGTTATTACATTTTATACATTACATTTCATTACATCATATCATCAGAGTGTACAACAACATACAACAACAACAGTGCAGCGGAAAAAGAAATACTATATACTAGTAAATACGCCATGCCATCCATCTTGCCTCCAGCAATTCCAGAATATCCAGAATATCCTGATAAACCTAACTCTTGACTGCCCGTGTGAAAATTGGTGGGCACCCAGAGTTTAGGAAGGAAAACAATAAACTCCGAGTCAGTCATGTGACTGGTGTGAGAACTCAAAACAGTTTATTTATCTTTAAAATCAAAATAGAGGAATATTTTTAAATCAATTCGCAATGCTTTTAAAAATGAGACTACCATAAGGCCTCCCGCACACACACACAATGCAAACGCAGAATCGGAGGAGATTTCTCCTTATGATAGTCAAAGATGCTTGATACGCATTTAAAAGAACATTTGATATTATTACTAGTGCATAGTGTAGGAAAATATTTCGAAGGTAGAATATAAATCTTAGCCAACATACGACCATTATCGTATGCCTACTATAGCTAACTATGTTCAATAGCAGGTTACCGCCACATTCCATAGCAGGTTATACAACTAAAACCGTACAAGTCACGTATTGTTTCTTTGGATTTCCAACGAATGATCAGGCCAAGGAACTTCCCATTGCCACATGAGAATGCCTCTGGATGGACATCCCCGAGAACCAAACCGGATCTCTACCAACACAAGGCCGGGTTACCCCTAACTGAGTAACAACTGACCGAATATGCCATCCCCCGGTCCTTTGGGACCTTTCACCGAGTGCTCGTAATCAATTCACACAATCATAACAAAGTGTTTTCAACATGAGTAAGTATCTGGGCTCCATACCATGATACCACCCTTTTCCAGAAGGAAATGCACACATCCTAAAGGGCGCTACCCCTCATAACCTTGCTGCTTCTTTCTTGTTTTGACCATTCACGGGGTGTGAGGCTCGACGAAGTCACGTCCACAAAAACATACTTTATACAAAAGCCATGCTTTGGGTCAACAAATGATCATAGAAATGATCACAAAGATAGACGATCAAATAAACGATCCTATCACAAATAATCAACACAATGATCATTTACAGCAACACTCAGCATGTCACATTACCAAAATGGGAATATATCGCTGATAACGTTCAACCACATAACCTCTGAGCTTGTACGTCTCGGAGAAGGGTGTTAAGCTAAAAGAATAAATTCTTCGCCACCAACAGAAATATATTTGAAATAAATCTGCTTTATATCTCAATTTGTAACGTCAGACAAACAATCCATACAAGTCTGTTCCGGGCTCGAACAAAACCGAAGGCACTTCTTACGAAGCCCTTGCAATCCGGGTATTCACAATCCCGATCGAATTTCCCATCACTTAGGAGATCTCTATACCAGGAGCTACCCAGTGCAGAGACAATCGATAGGTCATCCTATCGCTTTCGCAAATACTCGGTCTTCAACACCGATCTTCAAATGCAATTCACAACGACGTATCACATATTCGGAATGGGTTATACGACCCCATGGTCCTTTCCCGGTCAACCCGAATAATGAGCGCTTATTCAAAAATAAGTGTGGCATTCAAATTCAAACAAATCACATCAAACACCCTTTCAAAGGGAAATATTGATAGTCGGTTATTGAACTATCAATGGATATGCACACATCACCAGTTTCCAAATAATTTATTTTCCAAAAATCATATCTTTACAAGATATATAATTTTCACACTTCAAAAATAAATCAATATTTATTTTTAAACAAATTCCACTTTCTTTTATAAATTCCATAGTGAATTTATATTTCACAATATCCATGCATATACGATTTCAATTATTCATTTCAATTTATCTTCAAAAAGATAAATTCTCTAATATTCACTTTATCTTGTAAAACATTTCCATACTTATTTATTCATAAGTAATTCACAAATTTTATTTATTTTCAGTACTTAGAAAATATTTAATATACTCCAATCGAAATTAAGTATATATTTCATTCTTTAAGGAAATCATTCTTTTAACCATATTTATTTGGGCCAAAACGAATGTTGCGTAAAACATCGTTACGACAACCCAAAATCACTAGTATAGGGATTCGAAATTAAAATAGATATATAAATCCCAATACTATACAAAACATTTCCTTTCGGAAATCATTTACTATAACAACAGTGTTATAGTCCACCATTTCCTTTTATTTCTCGAAAACGTCTATTTCAACAATAGATGTTGAAATCTATGGTTTCGAATCTCAACATATTTTAAAACATCGTTAGATCGTTTTAATCCAATTTAAAATATCACATTCTAAACGTTTTCTTTAACATATTATTCACTATTCAAAAACGTGAATATACTACGTTAACAATTTTCATCCTTTTATACATTTCATTTTAAAGGATTATTCACAGTCAAAAATGTGAATATAACTCCATAAATAAATCATAACAATTTACTTCTCAAAATAAGTCGTTTACGAATTTATAAAGCAATGTTTATAAATTCCTTTTCTATCCTATATTCAATTCATAACTCAATTATGAACCAAAGGTTCATATTATAAGTTAAATGCTTATAAAACGATTATTTTACAAAATCGTTCTTTTATACTTCATAATTATAAATCTTATAACTTATAAGATTCAATTATTCATCCAAATATATTCTTTAATAATTTCACCAAATTTATAAATCTTACTATTTATAAATTTCATTTATAACTTCACCATTTATAATTTTATAAATTCCATTCATTTACAAAATTCATTTTCACTTCATTCAAACACTTATAAAAACTCGTTTTAAAATGTCAATATTTCAATTTATAAATATCCATTTATAAATCTCTTAATATAAATCAATTTATATTATTCTTTTAAAACGTCTTTAATCTCCTTTATTATTTCACCATTTTGATTCATAAAATAATTAAATTTTATAAATCCTATATTTAAACTTTTCACAATAATTCTAAAATCCCGATTAAACTATTTTACAAAATCATTAGCATCATATTCTCAAAAATCAGCTTTTAACTATATTTCACAAAAACCATAATTTTATAACTTTAAAAATTATACGTTTATTTATTTAAAATGGATCAATTCCAAAAATATAGTATATTTTCAAAAATCACTTTAAAATCATTTTTAAAATTCCAAAACTTGGTCCAATGATGCTACATACCAAATAGTCAATCACGACAACAACGATATCATATATCGATATGATAATCAACGAATATCAAAACATCCATAATTAAATAAATACTGTTGAGGAATCCAGTTGGATCCCTCCAACCTGTTTTCCTGCATCCACAAACATTAGCACAATACCAATTTCGCTCCAGTACGAAATTATCGCGGTATATGGGATTTAAAATATTATCCGCTTAATAACGGCGCAATAGGGTCTCATCTGCTAAACAAATAAATGCGGGAAATCAATAACTCCAATATATACATATGCCAATATATATATATATTGCTATTATATATAATACCAATTTCACTGTTTATGAAATATTCGCGGTATATGTTTTTAATAAATAACATCCGTTTACTAACGGCGCATAATGTCTATTTTAACAATCAATAGATAACAATCATCATTCAAACATGCATTCAAATATTTTAAATCTAACTATTTAAAATAAAATCGAAACTGATTCGATTGAGTGAGAAGTTCTCACCTTGATTTCAATTTCCGTTTTAGGGATTTATTTCGAATAAAATTAAACGGACGTTTAATTTTACACAAAATTATCACTAACTCCAAATGACTCCAATCCAAATTCATCGCGTAGTGCTCGTCCATACGATTCCAACGCAACTGGTTTCGCGCGTTTTCGACCTCGTATGAAAAAGTTATGAATATTTGAAGTTTATACGATTTATACTTATATAAATTTACAACATAACTTTTAATTTTTACCATTCCCTCATCATAACCGTCCACACCAGATCCAACGCCCCCCTTCATCTTCTCGTTCACTCCAGTAACCAAGCCGTGCGCATGAACCCATCTAGCCCTAACTAGGGTTCGATTTTGATCCTCCAACGCTCGACGATAATTCGATCAGGAAGCAAGAACACGTGCGCCTCCATCCCCTCTATGCTCGGCTGGAAGGTCTTGGAACTCGGTCGCTCCATTTGCCCTAGAAACGCGTGCGAACGCGAGGCCTTTGTGGCACGATTCCCATCAATCCGCTTCGTTAAATACGATCTTGACCGTTGAATAGCTAGTTCGTGTTGTGCTCTACAAGATTGTAGTTGAGAGTTTCTGTTAAAAGTGAATGGATTTGGAGATTTGAGGGGAAGAAGTGTGGAAGTTTTCGGTCGTTGGAACCTGGGTGGCGGCTACGTGATGAAACTAGGGTTTTAATTATTATTTTTTATTTTGTTTGGGAATGGTGTATTTATAGAAAAAAAATCGAACACTATTCATCCGGAAATTCCGAACTCCGATTTACGCGCCGTAACCAGCGTTTCTAGGGTTTACCCCGCGTTCCGGACACAATGGAACAGGTTTCGGAAGCTAATTCGGACATCTGTGCGAGTTATGGCAATAAACGTTCAATTTAAATTAAACCGATTTAAACGATTTTCTAGGCGTTTTAATTCGTACCGGACAAACGGTAAATCCAATTGACACGAAATTTGAAACCTTACAATAATATCACATTACGGATCCGATGAAACTGGTTTCGTCGAAATCCGAGACTTTTTGAAAAATGGCTATTTTAACTCGCCAAATTAATATTAAAAACAATTCGATGCGTTTTGAGCTGCCACGATCAAACGATAACTCCGATTGACACGAAAATTGAAATCCAGTAATAACTAACTATTACGGATCCAATGGAACTGGTTTCGTTCAATTCTGAGACTGTTCAAAAATTGACTATTTTCACTAGTCGATTTAATTATTAAAATATTCAATTTTCACAAATAAACTTTTAATTCGATTTTAAAAGTTCTAAAATATCGTTCTAACTTCAATATGATAAAATAAAATTTTACAAATCATTTTCAATCATATTTAACTCAATTTTCAATTATTTCCATAATTTAACATATTAAATTATCGATTTAATTATTCAATTAAATCCAATAATTCAAATTAAATTTATTTGACTTATAAATTTCACTTATTAATATTTAAAATTAATTAAATATTCAAATTTTAATTACTAAAAATCCTGGGTCGTTACAATCTTCCCACCTTAAAAGAATTTCGTCCTCGAAATTATTAAGTAAGAAAAGTTATAGAATTTATTAACTTTCTAAAATCCATAGTTAAACTTCTCATAATACTTTACTAAGTTTTCCAATCATACTTAGTTATCTTTTTAAAACAACTACTATGGTTTAACTTTCCATTCCAATCAAAGTTAAAGTTTTCAAAAAATTTCCCATTTTCTCAAATTTTTCTAACGCCTTAAATTTTCTGGAAAAATTCGCCATAGTTTCCTTTGCGCGGCTCAATCCGAAAAAAAAATGACAGTATATATATCACAAATATACATCTCATCAAGTAATGAGGCATCCCAAAGGGAAAAAGTATAAAAGTACGGTATGTAATCCGAGATATGTACCTTATATTTTATTGGCAAGCATATACGGCTAATATAGCGCGAAAGCGAGCTCCAAATGCGAAGAAAACGCGATCCGCACCTACTAAACACTCAACAAACAACATGAGAATCATGCATGTAGAAAATAGTATCAATATACAACATATAGCAACATAATAACTATACATGCCAACTTAGCAACAGCAATAAAGGCAATATATATTCAACCATCAACCATCATCCAATTAACATTCATAACCAATAAATATTCATTCATATTCTCATTAATCTTCAATGAATTGGTTTTCAAGTTAATCACATTTGATTCATTAACAGTGGATGTTTACTAATATTCATTCTCAATTAGTTTATATTCACTAATTCATATTCAAGTTGGTTCACTTCCAAATCAAATTCAATTTTATTGGTTTAATTAATTGATTTTTATTCAACTATTCAACTTCCAATAACATTGGATTTTTATGAATTAACACTTACATCCATTATTTCATATCAACTTAATTTACATAACTTAAGTTCATATTTATCACTTAAGTTATACTTCCATTTAACTTTAAATTCATTTTTTTATTTACAACTCATATTCATAAACATATTCATAAAGTTTCACTTCTTATATATATAAGTTTATTCACAATTGTAAATCACTTTAATTATAATTCAATTCTTATAATTCATTATACTTATACAATTATTCTTCAATCTAGATTATTCAAACAACTAAACAATCTACTTATATACATTCCTTTAATAATTCTGAAAAATTACTCCTTTACATATAAAATATAATCAAGGTAAAATTATTTCATTTACCAAATTTAAAACAATATTATGTCGAATTGTTCTATTCAAGTGTTTAGAGATCCCTATCAACAACGTTAATTACTCGTATTAACCAGAATCTATATACCACTCAACAAACCAATCATCACAATATAGAACAATTTTATATTCACTAACAAATACGCACTCGTATCTATTATTACACTCAAACTCATTCTAGAGTACTACTGACTCTATCTCTAATGAGTAATACCCAACAGAACCATGGTTGTCGCTTAACCATAAGCTCTGATACCAGATGTAACGCCCCGGAAATTTTCGACTTTCGAAAATTCAACATCGATACTCACTTTATCGACTGCCGAGAAATCGAAGGCCGGAAACCCGAAATGTTATCGTTTAAGAAAAAGAAAAAGACAGAAGAAGGGATAAGAAGGTGGAAAATAGAGAGGAAAGAGGATAGAAAATATAGAAAATAGAACAGAAAGAAAATAGAACGGAACAGAAAGAAAACAATAGAACAACATCAGAATCTCACAATTCGCAGCGGAACAACATATAATAATGAATGAATAATCTTTAAACAAAGAACTATATCAGTTATTACATTTTATACATTACATTTCATTACATCATATCATCAGAGTGTACAACAACATACAACAACAACAGTGCAGTGGAAAAAGAAATACTATATACTAGTAAATACGCCATGCCATCCATCTTGCCTCCAGCAATTCCAGAATATCCAGAATATCCTGATAAACCTAACTCTTGACTGCCCGTGTGAAAATTGGTGGGCACCCAGAGTTTAGGAAGGAAAACAATAAACTCCGAGTCAGTCATGTGACTGGTGTGAGAACTCAAAACAGTTTATTTATCTTTAAAATCAAAATAGAGGAATATTTTTAAATCAATTCGCAATGCTTTTAAAAATGAGACTACCATAAGGCCTCCCGCACACACACACAATGCAAATGCAGAATCAGAGGAGATTTCTCCTTATGATAGTCAAAGATGCTTGATACGCATTTAAAAGAACATTTGATATTATTACTAGTGCATAGTGTAGGAAAATATTTCGAAGGTAGAATATAAATCTTAGCCAACATACGACCATTATCGTATGCCTACTATAGCTAACTATGTTCAATAGCAGGTTACCGCCACATTCCATAGCAGGTTATACAACTAAAACCGTACAAGTCACGTATTGTTTCTTTGGATTTCCAACGAATGATCAGGCCAAGGAACTTCCCATTGCCACATGAGAATGCCTCTGGATGGACATCCCCGAGAACCAAACCGGATCTCTACCAACACAAGGCCGGGTTACCCCTAACTGAGTAACAACTGACCGAATATGCCATCCCCCGGTCCTTTGGGACCTTTCACCGAGCGCTCGTAATCAATTCACACAATCATAACAAAGTGTTTTCAACATGAGTAAGTATCTGGGCTCCATACCATGATACCACCCTTTTCCAGAAGGAAATGCACACATCCTAAAGGGCGCTACCCCTCATAACCTTGCTGCTTCTTTCCTGTTTTGACCATTCACGGGGTGTGAGGCTCGATGAAGTCACGTCCACAAAAACATACTTTATACAAAAGCCATGCTTTGGGTCAACAAATGATCATAGAAATGATCACAAAGATAGACGATCAAATAAACGATCCTATCACAAATAATCAACACAATGATCATTTACAGCAACACTCAGCATGTCACATTACCAAAATGGGAATATATCGCTGATAACGTTCAACTACATAACCTCTGAGCTCGTACGTCTCGGAGAAGGGTGTTAAGCTAAAAGAATAAATTCTTCGCCACCAACAGAAATATATTTGAAAGAAATCTGCTTTATATCTCAATTTGTAACGTCAGACACACAATCCATACAAGTCTGTTCCGGGCTCGAACAAAACCGAAGGCACTTCTTACGAAGCCCTTGCAATCCGGGTATTCACAATCCCGATCGAATTTCCCATCACTTAGGAGATCTCTATACCAGGAGCTACCCAGTGCAGAGACAATCGATAGGTCATCCTATCGCTTTCGCAAATACTCGGTCTTCAACACCGATCTTCAAATGCAATTCACAACGACGTATCACATATTCGGAATGGGTTATACGACCCCATGGTCCTTTCCCGGTTAACCTGAATAATGAGCGCTTATTCAAAAATAAGTGTGGCATTCAAATTCAAACAAATCACATCAAATACCCTTTCAAAGGGAAATATTGATAGTCGGTTATTGAACTATCAATGGATATGCACACATCACCAGTTTCCAAATAATTTATTTTCCAAAAATCATATCTTTACAAGATATATAATTTTCACACTTCAAAAATAAATCAATATTTATTTTTAAACAAATTCCACTTTCTTTTATAAATTCCATAGTGAATTTATATTTCACAATATCCATGCCATATACGATTTCAATTATTCATTTCAATTTATCTTCAAAAAGATAAATTCTCTAATATTCACTTTATCTTGTAAAACATTTCCATACTTATTTATTCATAAGTAATTCACAAATTTTATTTATTTTCAGTACTTAGAAAATATTTAATATACTCTAATCGAAATTAAGTATATATTTCATTCTTTAAGGAAATCATTCTTTTAACCATATTTATTTGGGCCAAAACGAATGTTGCGTAAAACATCGTTACGACAACCCAAAATCACTAGTATAGGGATTCGAAATTAAAATAGATATATAAATCCCAATACTATACAAAACATTTCCTTTCGGAAATCATTTACTATAACAACAGTGTTATAGTCCACCATTTCCTTTTATTTCTCGAAAACGTCTATTTCAACAATAGATGTTGAAATCTATGGTTTCGAATCTCAACATATTTTAAAACATCGTTAGATCGTTTTAATCCAATTTAAAATATCACATTCTAAACGTTTTCTTTAACATATTATTCACTATTCAAAAACGTGAATATACTACGTTAACAATTTTCATCCTTTTATACATTTCATTTTAAAGGATTATTCACGGTCAAAAATGTGAATATAACTCCATAAATAAATCATAACAATTTACTTCTCAAAATAAGTCGTTTACGAATTTATAAAGCAACGTTTATAAATTCCTTTTCTATCCTATATTCAATTCATAACTCAATTATGTACCAAAGGTTCATATTATAAGTTAAATGCTTATAAAACGATTATTTTACAAAATCGTTCTTTTAAACTTCATAATTATAAATCTTATAACTTATAAGATTCAATTATTCATCCAAATATATTCTTTAATAATTTCACCAAATTTATAAATCTTACTATTTATAAATTTCATTTATAACTTCACCATTTATAATTTTATAAATTCCATTCATTTACAAAATTCATTTTCACTTCATTCAAACACTTATAAAAACTCGTTTTAAAATGTCAATATTTCAATTTATAAATATCCATTTATAAATCTCTTAATATAAATCAATTTATATTATTCTTTTAAAACGTCTTTAATCTCCTTTATTATTTCACCATTTTGATTCATAAAATAATTAAATTTTATAAATCCTATATTTAAACTTTTCACAATAATTCTAAAATCCCGATTAAACTATTTTATAAAATCATTAGCATCATATTCTCAAAAATCAGCTTTTAACTATATTTCACAAAAACCATAATTTTATAACTTTAAAAATTATACATTTATTTATTTAAAATGGATCAATTCCAAAAATATAGTATATTTTCAAAAATCACTTTAAAATCATTTTTAAAATTCCAAAACTTGGTCCAATGATGCTACATACCAAATAGTCAATCACGACAACAACGATATCATATATCGATATGATAATCAACGAATATCAAAACATCCATAATTAAATAAATACTGTTGAGGAATCCAGTTAGATCCCTCCAACCTGTTTTCCTGCATCCACAAACATTAGCACAATACCAATTTCGCTCCAGTACGAAATTATCGCGGTATATGGGATTTAAAATATTATCCGCTTAATAACGGCGCAATAGGGTCTCATCTGCTAAACAAATAAATGCGGGAAATCAATAACTCCAATATATACATATGCCAATATATATATATATATTGCTATTATATATAATACCAATTTCACTGTTTATGAAATATTCGCGGTATATGTTTTTAATAAATAACATCCGTTTACTAACGGCGCATAATGTCTATTTTAACAATCAATAGATAACAATCATCATTCAAACATGCATTCAAATATTTTAAATCTAACTATTTAAAATAAAATCGAAACTGATTCGATTGAGTGAGAAGTTCTCACCTTGATTTCAATTTCCGTTTTAGCGATTTATTTCGAATAAAATTAAACGGACGTTTAATTTTACACAAAATTCTCACTAACTCCAAACGACTCCAATCCAATTTCATCGCGTAGTGCTCGTCCATACGATTCCAACGCAACTGGTTTCGCGCGTTTTCGACCTCGTATGAAAAAGTTATGAATATTTGAAGTTTATACGATTTATACTTATATAAATTTACAACATAACTTTTAATTTTTACCATTCCCTCATCATAACCGTCCACACCAGATCCAACGCCCCCCTTCATCTTCTCGTTCACTCCAGTAACCAAGCCGTGCGCATGAACCCATCTAGCCCTAACTAGGGTTCGATTTTGATCCTCCAACGCTCGACGATAATTCGATCAGGAAGCATGAACACGTGCGCCTCCATCCCCTCTATGCTCGGCTGGAAGGTCTTGGAACTCGGTCGCTCCATTTGCCCTAGAAACGCGTGCGAACGCGAGGCCTTTGTGGCACGATTCCCATCAATCCGCTTCGTCAAATACGATCTTGACCGTTGAATAGCTAGTTCGTGTTGTGCTCTACAAGATTGTAGTTGAGAGTTTCTGTTAAAAGTGAATGGATTTGGAGATTTGAGGGGAAGAAGTGTGGAAGTTTTCGGCCGTTGGAACCTGGGTGGCGGCTACGTGATGAAACTAGGGTTTTAATTTATTTTTTTTTTATTTTGTTTGGGAATGGTGTATTTATAGAAAAAAAATCGAACACTATTCATCCGGAAATTCCGAACTCCGATTTACGCGCCGTAACCAGCGTTTCTAGGGTTTACCCCGCGTTCCGGACACAATGGAACAGGTTTCGGAAGCTAATTCGGACATCTGTGCGAGTTATGGCAATAAACGTTCAATTTAAATTAAACCGATTTAAACGATTTTCTAGGCGTTTTAATTCGTACCGGACAAACGGTAAATCCAATTGACACGAAATTTGAAACCTTACAATAATATCACATTACGGATCCGATGAAACTGGTTTCGTCGAAATCCGAGACTTTTTGAAAAATGGCTATTTTAACTCGCCAAATTAATATTAAAAACAATTCGATGCGTTTTGAGCTGCCACGATCAAACGATAACTCCGATTGACACGAAAATTGAAATCCAGTAATAACTAACTATTACAGATCCAATGGAACTGGTTTCGTTCAATTCTGAGACTGTTGAAAAATTGACTATTTTCACTAGTCGATTTAATTATTAAAATATTCAATTTTCACAAATAAACTTTTAATTCGATTTTAAAAGTTCTAAAATATCGTTCTAACTTCAATATGATAAAATAAAATTTTACAAATCATTTTCAATCATATTTAACTCAATTTTCAATTATTTCCATAATTTAACATATTAAATTATCGATTTAATTATTCAATTAAATCCAATAATTCAAATTAAATTTATTTGACTTATAAATTTCACTTATTAATATTTAAAATTAATTAAATATTCAAATTTTAATTACTAAAAATCCTGGGTCGTTACAATCTTCCCACCTTAAAAGAATTTCGTCCTCGAAATTATTAAGTAAGAAAAGTTATAGAATTTATTAACTTTCTAAAATCCATAGTTAAACTTCTCATAATACTTTACTAAGTTTTCCAATCATACTTAGTTATCTTTTTAAAACAACTACTATGGTTTAACTTTCCATTCCAATCAAAGTTAAAGTTTTCAAAAAATTTCCCATTTTCTCAAATTTTTCTAACGCCTTAAATTTTCTGGAAAAATTCGCCATAGTTTCCTTTGCGCGGCTCAATCCGAAAAAAAAATGACAGTATATATATCACAAATATACATCTCATCAAGTAATGAGGCATCCCAAAGGGAAAAAAGTATAAAAGTACGGTATGTAATCCGAGATATGTACCTTATATTTTATTAGCAAGCATATACGGCTAATATAGCGCGAAAGCGAGCTCCAAATGCGAAGAAAACGCGATCCGCACCTACTAAACACTCAACAAACAACATGAGAATCATGCATGTAGAAAATAGTATCAATATACAACATATAGCAACATAATAACTATACATGCCAACTTAGCAACAGCAATAAAGGCAATATATATTCAACCATCAACCATCATCCAATTAACATTCATAACCAATAAATATTCATTCATATTCTCATTAATCTTCAATGAATTGGTTTTCAAGTTAATCACATTTGATTCATTAACAGTGGATGTTTACTAATATTCATTCTCAATTAGTTTATATTCACTAATTCATATTCAAGTTGGTTCACTTCCAAATCAAATTCAATTTTATTGGTTTAATTAATTGATTTTTATTCAACTATTCAACTTCCAATAACATTGGATTTTTATGAATTAACACTTACATCCATTATTTCATATCAACTTAATTTACATAACTTAAGTTCATATTTATCACTTAAGTTATACTTCCATTTAACTTTAAATTCATTTTTTTATTTACAACTCATATTCATAAACATATTCATAAAGTTTCACTTCTTATATATATAAGTTTATTCACAATTGTAAATCACTTTAATTATAATTCAATTCTTATAATTCATTTTACTTATACAATTATTCTTCAATCTAGATTATTCAAACAACTAAACAATCTACTTATATACATTCCTTTAATAATTCTGAAAAATTACTCCTTTACATATAAAATATAATCAAGGTAAAATTATTTCATTTACCAAATTTAAAACAATATTATGTCGAATTGTTCTATTCAAGTGTTTAGAGATCCCTATCAACAACGTTAATTACTCGTATTAACCAGAATCTATATACCACTCAACAAACCAATCATCACAATATAAAACAATTTTATATTCACTAACAAATACGCACTCGTATCTATTATTACACTCAAACTCATTCTAGAGTACTACTGACTCTATCTCTAATGAGTAATACCCAACAGAACCATGGTTGTCGCTTAACCATAAGCTCTGATACCAGATGTAACGCCCCGGAAATTTTCGACTTTCGAAAATTCAACATCGATACTCACTTTATCGACTGCCGAGAAATCGAAGGCCGGAAACCCGAAATGTTATCGTTTAAGAAAAAGAAAAAGACAGAAGAAGGGATAAGAAGGTGGAAAATAGAGAGGAAAGAGGATAGAAAATATAGAAAATAGAACAGAAAGAAAATAGAACGGAACAGAAAGAAAACAATAGAACAACATCAGAATCTCACAATTCGCAGCGGAACAACATATAATAATGAATGAATAATCTTTAAACAAAGAACTATATCAGTTATTACATTTTATACATTACATTTCATTACATCATATCATCAGAGTGTACAACAACATACAACAACAACAGTGCAGCGGAAAAAGAAATACTATATACTAGTAAATACGCCATGCCATCCATCTTGCCTCCAGCAATTCCAGAATATCCAGAATATCCTGATAAACCTAACTCTTGACTGCCCGTGTGAAAATTGGTGGGCACCCAGAGTTTAGGAAGGAAAACAATAAACTCCGAGTCAGTCATGTGACTGGTGTGAGAACTCAAAACAGTTTATTTATCTTTAAAATCAAAATAGAGGAATATTTTTAAATCAATTCGCAATGCTTTTAAAAATGAGACTACCATAAGGCCTCCCGCACACACACACACAATGCAAACGCAGAATCGGAGGAGATTTCTCCTTATGATAGTCAAAGATGCTTGATACGCATTTAAAAGAACATTTGATATTATTACTAGTGCATAGTGTAGGAAAATATTTCGAAGGTAGAATATAAATCTTAGCCAACATACGACCATTATCGTATGCCTACTATAGCTAACTATGTTCAATAGCAGGTTACCGCCACATTCCATAGCAGGTTATACAACTAAAACCGTACAAGTCACGTATTGTTTCTTTGGATTTCCGACGAATGATCAGGCCAAGGAACTTCCCATTGCCACATGAGAATGCCTCTGGATGGACATCCCCGAGAACCAAACCGGATCTCTACCAACACAAGGCCGGGTTACCCCTAACTGAGTAACAACTGACCGAATATGCCATCCCCCGGTCCTTTGGGACCTTTCACCGAGCGCTCGTAATCAATTCACACAATCATAACAAAGTGTTTTCAACATGAGTAAGTATCTGGGCTCCATACCATGATACCACCTTTTTCCAGAAGGAAATGCACACATCCTAAAGGGCGCTACCCCTCATAACCTTGCTGCTTCTTTCCTGTTTTGACCATTCACGGGGTGTGAGGCTCGATGAAGTCACGTCCACAAAAACATACTTTATACAAAAGCCATGCTTTGGGTCAACAAATGATCATAGAAATGATCAAAAAGATAGACGATCAAATAAACGATCCTATCACAAATAATCAACACAATGATCATTTACAGCAACACTCAGCATGTCACATTACCAAAATGGGAATATATCGCTGATAACGTTCAACTACATAACCTCTGAGCTCGTACGTCTCGGAGAAGGGTGTTAAGCTAAAAGAATAAATTCTTCGCCACCAACAGAAATATATTTGAAAGAAATCTGCTTTATATCTCAATTTGTAACGTCAGACACACAATCCATACAAGTCTGTTCCGGGCTCGAACAAAACCGAAGGCACTTCTTACGAAGCCCTTGCAATCCGGGTATTCACAATCCCGATCGAATTTCCCATCACTTAGGAGATCTCTATACCAGGAGCTACCCAGTGCAGAGACAATCGATAGGTCATCCTATCGCTTTCGCAAATACTCGGTCTTCAACACCGATCTTCAAATGCAATTCACAACGACGTATCACATATTCGGAATGGGTTATACGACCCCATGGTCCTTTCCCGGTTAACCCGAATAATGAGCGCTTATTCAAAAATAAGTGTGGCATTCAAATTCAAACAAATCACATCAAATACCCTTTCAAAGGGAAATATTGATAGTCGGTTATTGAACTATCAATGGATATGCACACATCACCGGTTTCCAAATAATTTATTTTCCAAAAATCATATCTTTACAAGATATATAATTTTCACACTTCAAAAATAAATCAATATTTATTTTTAAACAAATTCCACTTTCTTTTATAAATTCCATAGTGAATTTATATTTCACAATATCCATGCCATATACGATTTCAATTATTCATTTCAATTTATCTTCAAAAAGATAAATTCTCTAATATTCACTTTATC
This sequence comes from Allium cepa, assembly GCA_030765085.1. Classification (NCBI taxonomy): domain Eukaryota; kingdom Viridiplantae; phylum Streptophyta; class Magnoliopsida; order Asparagales; family Amaryllidaceae; genus Allium; species Allium cepa. The sequence goes on along the minus strand of CM060937.1, from coordinate 567,933,942 downwards.
TTGTAAAACATTTCCATACTTATTTATTCATAAGTAATTCACAAATTTTATTTATTTTCAGTACTTAGAAAATATTTAATATACTCTAATCGAAATTAAGTATATATTTCATTCTTTAAGGAAATCATTCTTTTAACCATATTTATTTGGGCCAAAACGAATGTTGCGTAAAACATCGTTACGACAACCCAAAATCACTAGTATAGGGATTCGAAATTAAAATAGATATATAAATCCCAATACTATACAAAACATTTCCTTTCGGAAATCGTTTACTATAACAACAGTGTTATAGTCCACCATTTCCTTTTATTTCTCGAAAACGTCTATTTCAACAATAGATGTTGAAATCTATGGTTTCGAATCTCAACATATTTTAAAACATCGTTAGATCGTTTTAATCCAATTTAAAATATCACATTCTAAACGTTTTCTTTAACATATTATTCACTATTCAAAAACGTGAATATACTACGTTAACAATTTTCATCCTTTTATACATTTCATTTTAAAGGATTATTCACGATCAAAAATGTGAATATAACTCCATAAATAAATCATAACAATTTACTTCTCAAAATAAGTCGTTTACGAATTTATAAAGCAACGTTTATAAATTCCTTTTCTATCCTATATTCAATTCATAACTCAATTATGTACCAAAGGTTCATATTATAAGTTAAATGCTTATAAAACGATTTTTTTACAAAATCGTTCTTTTAAACTTCATAATTATAAATCTTATAACTTATAAGATTCAATTATTCATCCAAATATATTCTTTAATAATTTCACCAAATTTATAAATCTTACTATTTATAAATTTCATTTATAACTTCACCATTTATAATTTTATAAATTCCATTCATTTACAAAATTCATTTTCACTTCATTCAAACACTTATAAAAACTCGTTTTAAAATGTCAATATTTCAATTTATAAATATCCATTTATAAATCTCTTAATATAAATCAATTTATATTATTCTTTTAAAACGTCTTTAATCTCCTTTATTATTTCACCATTTTGATTCATAAAATAATTAAATTTTATAAATCCTATATTTAAACTTTTCACAATAATTCTAAAATCCCGATTAAACTATTTTATAAAATCATTAGCATCATATTCTCAAAAATCAGCTTTTAACTATATTTCACAAAAACCATAATTTTATAACTTTAAAAATTATACGTTTATTTATTTAAAATGGATCAATTCCAAAAATATAGTATATTTTCAAAAATCACTTTAAAATCATTTTTAAAATTCCAAAACTTGGTCCAATGATGCTACATACCAAATAGTCAATCACGACAACAACGATATCATATATCGATATGATAATCAACGAATATCAAAACATCCATAATTAAATAAATACTGTTGAGGAATCCAGTTGGATCCCTCCAACCTGTTTTCCTGCATCCACAAACATTAGCACAATACCAATTTCGCTCCAGTACGAAATTATCGCGGTATATGGGATTTAAAATATTATCCGCTTAATAACGGCGCAATAGGGTCTCATCTGCTAAACAAATAAATGCGGGAAATCAATAACTCCAATATATACATATGCCAATATATATATATATATATATATATATTGCTATTATATATAATACCAATTTCACTGTTTATGAAATATTCGCGGTATATGTTTTTAATAAATAACATCCGTTTACTAACGGCGCATAATGTCTATTTTAACAATCAATAGATAACAATCATCATTCAAACATGCATTCAAATATTTTAAATCTAACTATTTAAAATAAAATCGAAACTGATTCGATTGAGTGAGAAGTTCTCACCTTGATTTCAATTTCCGTTTTAGCGATTTATTTCGAATAAAATTAAACGGACGTTTAATTTTACACAAAATTCTCACTAACTCCAAACGACTCCAATCCAATTTCATCGCGTAGTGCTCATCCATACGATTCCAACGCAACTGGGTTCGCGCGTTTTCGACCTCGTATGAAAAAGTTATGAATATTTGAAGTTTATACGATTTATACTTATATAAATTTACAACATAACTTTTAATTTTTACCATTCCCTCATCATAACCGTCCACACCAGATCCAACGCCCCCCTTCATCTTCTCGTTCACTCCAGTAACCAAGCCGTGCGCATGAACCCATCTAGCCCTAACTAGGGTTCGATTTTGATCCTCCAACGCTCGACGATAATTCGACCAGGAAGCATGAACACGTGCGCCTCCATCCCCTCTATGCTCGGCTGGAAGGTCTTGGAACTCGGTCGCTCCATTTGCCCTAGAAACGCGTGCGAACGCGAGGCCTTTGTGGCACGATTCCCATCAATCCGCTTCGTTAAATACGATCTTGACCGTTGAATAGCTAGTTCGTGCTGTGCTCTACAAGATTGTAGTTGAGAGTTTCTGTTAAAAGTGAATGGATTTGGAGATTTGAGGGGAAGAAGTGTGGAAGTTTTCGGCCGTTGGAACCTGGGTGGCGGCTACGTGATGAAACTAGGGTTTTAATTTTTTTTTTTTATTTTGTTTGGGAATGGTGTATTTACAGAAAAAAAATCGAACACTATTCATCCGGAAATTCCGAACTCCGATTTACGCGCCGTAACCAGCGTTTCTAGGGTTTACCCCGCGTTCCGGACACAATGGACCAGGTTTCGGAAGCTAATTCGGACATCTGTGCGAGTTATGGAAATAAACGTTCAATTTAAATTAAACCGATTTAAACGATTTTCTAGGCGTTTTAATTCGTACCGGACAAACGGTAAATCCAATTGACACGAAATTTGAAACCTTACAATAATATCAAGTTACGGATCCGATGAAACTGGTTTCGTCGAAATCCGAGACTTTTTGAAAAATGTCTATTTTAACTCGCCAAATTAATATTAAAAACAATTCGATGCGTTTCGAGCTGCCACGATCAAACGATAACTCCGATTGACACGAAAATTGAAATCCGGTAATAACTAACTATTACGGATCCAATGGAACTGGTTTCGTTCAATTCTGAGACTGTTCAAAAATTGACTATTTTCACTAGTCGATTTAATTATTAAAATATTCAATTTTCACAAATAAACTTTTAATTCGATTTTAAAAGTTCTAAAATATCGTTCTAACTTCAATATGATAAAATAAAATTTTACAAATCATTTTCAATCATATTTAACTCAATTTTCAATTATTTCCATAATTTAACATATTAAATTATCGATTTAATTATTCAATTAAATCCAATAATTCAAATTAAATTTATTTGACTTATAAATTTCACTTATTAATATTTAAAATTAATTAAATATTCAAATTTTAATTACTAAAAATCCTGGGTCGTTACACCTTTGTTCATTTTCTTTCAAAACTTAGCAAACCAGAAAACATAAGTAAATTTTCATTTTTACAAACTCAAACAATATCATAAAACTTCAACAATCAAAAGCAAGATAAAGTTTTCAAGTTAATCTGTAGCAAGCACTCATGTTTTCAAAATACAAGTTTTTGGAAATCAAAACAAAAAGCATGTTTTTCCAGTTTTAAAGAACAGTTCTCTGTTCATCCTCTCTAAAGCAGATGAGTAACATACAAATTAAATAGTTTAAATTTATAAATTTCTTTTGCATACTTATCTATGAGTTTGTGTTTGTGATGTTTATGTATATATTGGTCCTTGAATATCTGTATGTTTGCAGTACGGTGACTTTAGTGGTGCTCTGCAATGTTCCCAGGCTCATGTTTTCTTTATTTAAACTTATTTCCACATAATTTTGTTCATGATAGGATCTGGTTGTCAACCAATAATGTTTGATTCAAATTGGAATAAGTGTTTAAATTCTAAGATAGTTGAAATTCTATTGTTTGTTTCTGTAAATAATAAAAACAACTGAGTATACCAAATATAGTTGAAAACTCAAACTATTTAAATTATGATTCCAGTATCACAAATCAAAAACCTCACACAAAATATGATTTTTAACATAAGAATTAGGATTTATAGTTTAGGAATGAAGGTGGGGTTTGAGTTTTTACTGGTAGTGTGTTTCTGGGTTTACCTCGTGATCAAGAGGATGGGTGAGCTCGTAAACTTTTCTGGAGATGGAGGACCGATCATCGAAGTGGGGAAAATTGGTATAAGGTCTGGCAGATGGATGTGGTGGCGCCGGCGATGTCTTCTTCCCTGTAGCCCTAATTTTGTCATGTTGGAAATTTCGTCTCGTTCTCCCTATTGGTGCGATCGAGTGTTACGTGCTTTTGAGGGGAGGTGGAGGGGACGTAGACATGGTGATGGCCAGAATTTTAGCATCTCTGGTGGACGAGGTGGCGAGAGCGGCGTACTTCCATGTTTGGATTGTGGGTTGTCTGTGTTTTCGGGTGGGAGCTCGAACCTTCTTTTTTTGATTTCGAGTTGGAATGGTCATGTTGATGGTTGCGAGGGGGTGTTGGGGTGATGGATGGTGTGGAGAGATCGTCAACGATGGTCTGCGTCAACTATCGGCACCGTGCATATGCACGGTGCACTGGATTGTGCCTGGAATGGTTTGTGAAGCAGGGGGTACTCGAGTCTTTGGGGAATTGACTCGGGGAAAATATCACGCGACTCGAAGCATGTTCGTTGTTGACTCGGAGTAGTGTAAGGGAGGGGACCTGGGTAAGTTGTGACAGGTTTTTAAAACCTGTAAAGTTTAAAATTCTTTAAACTGGGGTTTTAAAATGGGAAATGAATGTTTAACATAGGTATTTAAATAAAAGAAAAGTTTGGATTCAAAAGAAGTTTGAATCTCAGTTTAAAATAAAATAAAGTTTAAAATTTTAAAATTTATTTGAAACCACTAAAAAAAGGGATTGTTGCTCGAGTTTCACTCGAGTGATTCGAGTGTCGGACTCGAAGAAATGTGGGGCTTTGCTCGAAGAAATGTTTGTTTATCTCAGGTATTTTAGCTACAGGTTTTAAAACCTATAAGCTTTATAAAAATTTTAAAACTGGGATTTTAAATGAGAAAAAAAATACGTATTTAAAACAAAGTTTAAATCAAGATAAGTTTGGATTCAAAACATAGTTTGAATCTCAGATTTTAAGTAAATAAAGATTTTTAAATTTAAAATTTGTTTTAAACAAATTTGAATGATAAAGAGAATTTTTAAATTAGATTTGAATTCAAAATGAAACCATGTGTAAATTCCTTTAATCTTCTATTTTAAGATAACTATTCTTTCAGTTGTAAAATAAAAAGGAGTTTGGAATTGATAAGATTCATTTGATTTCATTTTAAATCTTAAATTTAAAATGATGTTTTAAAAGAAACTTTAAATTAATTGATTAAATAGCTTATAAATGATAAATTGATCATTAAATAGAAAAAGGTCTTAAAAACTTTAGGCTTGTAATTATCAAATTAACTAAATGGATAATGAATGACTAGAATTAATTAACTCAGAAATTAAGAGTTAAATTTATTTAAATAAGATATAAGTTAAAGGTAAATTAATTGGTAATTAAGAAATCATTGATTTAATTTTAAATTAATAATTAGTAATCAATTAATGAATTAATAAAGGATTAATTAATGAGTTATTAAGACTAACTTAAAATGTAACTGATAATAAATCGTAGCTAATTACTTCAGGAAAGTAAATTAAGGATTATAATTAGTTAATGAAGGTCATTAACTAAAATTATGAAATAATCAATTAATGGGATTATTTTTAATAATTAATTAAATTATTTATTTAAGATAAGAAATTGTGAATTGTTAAGTATAATTACTTAACAGAAGTAATTAAGGAATTAATTACTCATTGTAATTAATTCTATGAATTGTTTAAGTTAATTAGCTAAGTTTAATTAATTTAGACAACCATTTTGATGATGTGATAAGTATAATTACTTAGGGAAGTAATTAATGATAATTACTGGATGTAATTGACTGAGGGTGATTTAATAATGAAAGTAATTGGAATATAATTACTTGTATAATTAATCCAGGGATTAATTAGAGAAATTAATTAAGGAGTAATTAATTTATTTGATGAGTAATTAAAGATAGTTAATTACTAATTGTATTAATCAGAGGTGATTAATAAATGTGGTTTAATTGAAGATTAATTACTTAAGGTAATTAATTTAAACAGGGAATTAATTAAAATGTAATTAGAAATCATTAATTGATATAATTAATGATGGGATGATATATTTAGATTAATCAATCAATAATAAGTAATTAAAGAGTAATTAATTAGTGTAATTCAGAAGTAATGTAATGCTTGTAATTTAAGGTTAATTTCTATATTTAGATAAGACAATTAATTTGTGAAAATAATTTAAGAATGATTATTTGTATATAATTAAATGTTAATTTATCAAGTATGATTAATTGAAACGAGTAATAAGTGAATGATTTATTAATTGATTGGAAATTGATTAATAATTGTGTAAGCATGTTTTAAATGGTGAATAATTAATTTAATTTACTTTAAATTAATTATAGATGCAAGTAATTAATTTAATTCATTTTAAATTAATTATAGCTGATATGATTGTTTATGTATGGATGGATGATATCATTTACCTTGAATGATTTGAGATCTCGGATATGTGATATTTATGTTGTGTAATATGGATGCTTGATTTAAGTATGAATTATCTGTTATGATGATAATATGCATTATCTGTTTGTAGTGATAATATTGATTATCTGTTTATGTTGATGTTGACTATCTATTATGATATTGTGAATTATCTATCTGTGTGTGTATTGAATTATTTTGAATTAAATTGTTAAGACTGAATAGACAACTTGGCCCTAAAAGACACGTTTTCGATTTCGATGAGACCGGGATCGGGTTTTCCATATTTGGAAGTCCAAAAACCACATCAATCCAAATTAACGATAGGTCGTGAATCTGAAGTGAAGATGAAGATTCAGAATGCAAGGGTTATCGTCGTTAACTCTGAGGGTGATTCCAAAATGAGTGTAACGAGATAATGCCTTCGGTTTCGTTCGAACCCGGAATGAACTTGTATGGATTGAATGCTTACAACCCATTGTCAGGCGGATGATGAGCATTCTAAGAAATGTGTTCTCTAAAGGTAATCGTAGCCTCAAGCCTCATCAACCGGGAATGGCTAAAACAGGGGAGGTGCAGCAAGGTTAGGTGGGTCATGCCCAAGCAGGACAAGATTTTCCCCTGTCTAGATGTCCCTTTTTATTCGGCTGTGTGGACAGTTGTGAGCTCCAACTGTCGGGGTTGTCTTGTTCGGGACTGTTCAGTAAGGAATGGTTCCGGCCTTGTGTTGTAGGGGTCGGAAGTGATCCTTGGTACGTTGATCTAGGCCACGTACTGTGACGGGTGGTACCCCAGTAGCCCTGCCATTGTATGGAATCCAAAAATCCAATAAGTGCCAACGATTTTGAAAATATTACCCACTTTTGTGGCTAGTAGCTGGAATTTAATAGATGTAACAATTTCGGCTATTTTCTATTTACTTGAAAACCCTAGACCTATTATAATATCACTGAATTTCCTATCAAATGTTTTGGTTAGCGTGAGGTAAAAACTTACCCGTGTTTATTTGTGGGGAGTCTTACGTGATACCTTTTATTTTCAAATGTTTTTCAAAGTTAAGCAACTTTAACCTGTTACTCATACCATACCCATGTCTGACCCGGAGTTTATTTTTGTTTTTCATGAACTCTCGGGTACCCAAATTTTTACGGGTAGCCAAGGGATTCAGGTTAGCTTTGACGAATTCTGGAGAAGCAATGGAGCAGGAGTCTTCTACGTTGTAGACTACATTTTGAGTTGTGATGTATTAACTAGACAGGTGTTTATAACTGTCTAGTATGTGATGTATTATCTGTATAACTCTGATTGATGTTGTATATTATGTAATATTTATGTGATATATTATATTTTATTCCATTCCGCTGTGAGATTCTGATGTTGTTGTTCTGTTTTCTCTATCTTTTCTATTTTCTCATCCCTTTCTTTCTTCAAGACGAAACGGATTTCTGGGGTTAGAAATCCGAGTCGTCACACTTGACATCATAATTGTGGCTCACAGGCGAAGAAGTGAGTCTTGAAATCCATACATAACTGGGGCCAGGAGTGAATACTGCCCGCTTGAAGATGTAAAAATCAACGTGAGGCTGGACTTGTCAAAGTGGATAGAAATAGAAGACACTTTAGATTACCGATGAGCCGACCGACTCAGGTGATGGAATTGAAAGCCATGATTGGTCAGATGGGTTAGTACTTCCATCGTGTGTTTTGAAGAAAGGTAGGACATGCCTCCAGTGAATGTATGCGTTGAAAATATCTTTGGTGAAGAGTTCTCCGTTCTCATCATCTCTCATCGTTAGTGTTCTAGGTCTTGATCCTCTTCTGTCTTAGAGATGCCATTTCTTCTCGAAGGCCCCCTCTACATGATGCAAGCGACGTTGACCTCTTATTATGGAAGGAATCCTTCTATGTCTCATACATGAAGGAGATCGATGGCGCTTATATGACGATGGGGAATAGTAAGGCGAACATGGGAAAATTACATGTTCATATTGATAAAGGGCGACCTAGAGGCCTTTCATGGGATCTGGGCCTACTGACCTCCCTTTAGGGTTGAGAGTGGACTGAGTGCTCTCTATGCTCATGGTTTTTGCCTTTTCCATCGCCGCTTAGACGATCGAAGCATAGTCATGCCCTTATATTTGTTGTCTAAGGCGGTTAAACATAGAGTGTCTTTCTATGGAGTGGGAGCGGCAGGATGGCTAAACTCCTTGGTGTAATGCTGGTTCAAGTATAGGAATATCATAAGCAAAGTGTTACTCGTGTACGATATGTTCATCTCTGTTATGGGCGGGAGTGACCCCAACATGGGTTTCCAACACAGCCCTCTTATGGGCATCACGCATTATGTTAAATGCACTGGGGACAATAGGCTGGATGGGAGTTCCGTCCATCGTTGTTGGGACCTCCGGACTAAAGTTGATAGTGTCTTGATTGTCCACTCTGGCCCTAAGTTCAATCAAATCGCGGGCAATCTACCCAATGCTAGTTAGGCCATCGATCAAGCCAAACCACACGTTATTGCCTAAGCCCGAAATGGGACTTGTGGCATGACTTTAACGCCATTTGTGTCATGATCCTTTGAGTTATTGGCCTCATTGTCACCATTATTATGAAGTGTGTTTTTTGAGTATAATAGTCTGAAGAGAAGAAAAGTGATGATTGTCGAGAGCATTTAGGGGAAGCCCTCCTTTGAGCGTCCAAATATTGACTAAAAATTTAATCAACCAAGGAACTGCGATTGTGAATTCATTTTAGTAAATGTTACTTACTAATACCATATTTAAAATGGAAAAAAGAGAGAGAAAATGAACAATAAGTAAAGAAAGACACAAGATTTAGAGTGATTTGATCAAAAATGATCTATGTCCGCTATGTTGGTAATTTCTACTACTTTAGGTTTTGATTACAATTGTTTGTTTAAAAGAGATAATAATATATGCAATAAAATGAAAGTTTCATCTTCGTACAAGTGCATTCAATATTGTATTTATAATAGCCAAAAATCTGGTTCGGACAGTTCAATATGTATATCAATTTCTATGAATCCTAACGGTCGTCAATGACACTGAATGGTTCAAATGTAGGGAAACTAGGATGTCAGCTAGGCCGAATGGTCTAGATGATGGCCAATTGGCGAATCATAGCAAATCATGTCGTTGTCAAATAGGATGACATGAGAATAAGGAGTTGTTGAACAGTGATGCTGCCACCATGTGGATAGTGAAGGATGAGAAGTGGTTACTACATAGTGTCGCTTTGTTAAATAAACATTGTCGCATATGCCAAGGATTTCGGTGGAACGGTGCCGAGTCGTTTCTTTTTAAAGGGGTGGCTATGCACGTTTGACAGAAAACCAACCAAGCTAAGACAAAACAAGAAGTATGAGGAGTGCATGCCGTCGGATAGGTTGTGGGGCGGAGTAGACTTAGGGGCTCGAAAAGGAGACTCGGAGAGCATTCTTCATTATGCAGACATGTACTCTTGGATGAGCAGCTGTCCTACTAAGTGTACCGGCTGGTTTGGCCGTTGTTCAAATCTATTAATCGCTGAATTCCATCATCTTTTATAGGATGCATAGGTATTTGCAAGGATGATGGAGCGAGCAAGGTGATGCTGAGGCAATACGAGGTGAGGCGAGCGCATTGGGAGTCCGACGAGCCGATCTGTCTATCTCTTTGCGAGAATATCAAGCAACACCATGGATCGATACCGATCAATAGATTTGCATATTTCATCTTCATTTCTTTCATTAATTCATTGCGACTATATGGTTTAGCTTTCTTTCATGCCTCAAAGCCAAATTTCTACGGCTTTTTATTGAGAACTTCAAATCCTGATGGATCAGCACTGATCGATGTACTTAGTTAAAATTCTCGTTTTCCTTTGCAATGCTTCGTACTCGATCATCAATAAATTTATTATTCATTACATTAAAGCTCAATATCGTTAAATTGTCATTTGCGGAAACTCGTGGATTCGGTTCGAACCTACCTAATGCTGGTTCATGCAACTCCATGTCCAAATCCACTTTGAAAAGATTCCATAAACACATATGCAAGTTGCAACTTGCCATAATGCATGATCATAATAGTAAAAAAATAATATCCAAATGGCAGTTCTAGTAAAGTCTCTCATCCATGCAGCCTCACTTTTTTTAGTATCGTACTACCATGACGCAAAACTGTGCACCAGGTAACCCAACCCTTGGGCTCACTCTCCCGTGATCATATCACGCCACTTGATCCTCAGACATCAAAAATCACATTAGAAATCCAACTTTCTATGTCAGGAAATCATCAATTAAATAACAGCGATGTCGTTTCAACTACCTGTATGATGATGGGATGGTAAAGATTGGTTAGGCAAATCCTATGGCGAAATCCAAATTGGAGAATAACTTTGAGAGAAGGAAAGAGAAGGAAAAAGATAGATCCACTCGGAATTATGATGATACTGTTGGGATGTCCCGTAGGTAAAGAGATAATCTATGGCGGTGTTGTAGATTTGGGCAAACATGTTGATTTCCTTTAGTCTTTTTATTTTATTTTTAATTTTTCTTTTACTAAGGCCTTGTTGGTTACGGTAGCTATATTATTTGTGTGTACATATGATTGGTGTGATTTTATGGCAGTTGAATTGTTAGTACAAAATCTATGAACATGGACTAATCTGTTAATTCTATATTTTAGATGGGCAATTAAGAGTCGATTTAGGAAATGGAACAATATTCTCCTAATTCGTAGGATATGTTACCGTTTTTTATTTCCCTATCTTGTCGATAATACGACTAAATACCAAAGTAAGCCCCAAATGTTGGGACCATTTCTGTGAAGATCAAATCTAAATACAACTCTTACTTTGCATGTAATTTAATATTTCCTTCTAAGCTGTAGAACTATTTACTTATATGGGCATTATATATACAGTAGAGTTTTATGTATGTTTGAAGTAAACACTAAAGTTAGCCCTGCATTCTTAGGAAATTGGTGCACTGCAAGAACTCTTAAAGCAGTTTATTATCACATGTATTAAAATTGTCAAGAGAAACCAGTGAAAAGTTGGGAAAAGAAAAGATGATTATATTCTCACGTACTTATGTTATGATGCTTCAATCTGCAGAATTAAATTGGAAAAAAGTGTATGAATTGCAGCAGGTATTCATCATTTATTACGAAGATAATGCATGTACCTTTGTGCCTATTCTTCATACTATATTAAAGTTACTTTCCTTTCTTATATAGCTAAGTTAATTTAAATAAATTGAAATGGCTGGATCTGAGATTGAGATAAGGTCAAAAATAGAATGCTCATCAACATGACTTTATATTTGATCTAATCACAGACAAACTAATAAAAGGAAGTTAACTCTGCCAGAGATCAAACATATGGTATTATAGACTATCATCTTTTTCATTTGACCGCATAGTCGATCATCTTATCATTCGAATTCGCACAAATAAAAATACTATATATGCTTCAGTTTTAAAGTAAAAGATGTTCTGGTTTATGACATGTGTACTACTAAAAGCAACCAGAAATTTTTTTGGCTACCTAGCCAATGGTCACCGTAGAAATTTTATTTATGTGCTTCTAATGCCATACACAATTTTGTTCTATCAAGTAGGCGTCCAAACATTGTTCCGTTGTTTATCACTATACCACGTTGAACGACCATTGAAAGCCAAAATGCATGGCTATTTATCATCATGCAATAATGAATGGTACTTGAAAATCAAAGTCGCTCAGTCGTTTATGAACGAATGAAAAAAAAATCAAGTTTGGTGTTGGATAGCATAAAGAACAATTGATATCTATTAAAAATTTCATGGTAGCCAAAAGCATAATTTTGGGTGTCAATAGCAACACACCTATGGCGTTCACACATACCTCATTTAATCAGTTTATAATATATTTTGGGCCCAAATTTCTATTATTATATTAGGTTTGGCAGCAAGATAAAATGCAGTAACTAGGAAGTTATGTATCCATACTTGTAGAGCAACAAACATTTATTTTAATTTTCATCAAAAGGTCGGAACATGTTATTGGAATGTGGAGAGGCAATGTTATTGGGATGTAGAGAGGCAGGGTTGTTTGGGGCTTGGTAAATAAAATAAAAAGTGGTTCAATACGACTTCAATTTTGTGTTTAAATTTGAAGTTAACTCATTTTGGGACCAAATACAAAATCTATGGTTTTGATGTTTCATAGTTCAGCATTTTGTCCATTAAGCTGCAGACTTGCTTCATATAAAACTGTAATTCACAACATACTTTAGATGTTACTGCTTGATTTAGGCCATAAAAATGTGCCAAATTTACCGTTAAGAACAAATATAGCGACTCTGCTGGGGATCGAACCCAGAGTCTCTGGTTTCGTAGACCAGCGCCTTATCCATTGGGCCACAGAGTCACTTGTCCATTGTTTGAATTTTGTATAAAATAGAATACAAAATATACTTTTATATGCTTTTACAATAATGGAGAGATATCTATGTTTTATATCATGACACCAACATATACCCGATTCGCTAGTATAATTGAAATTGCTTATTTTCACTTTTTAAGATGTATTTCTCTAGGTTTTTTTATGCAGAATTGTATTATTTATTTGATTTTATGGTAAAATAAGATGCTTAAAGCAGACACTTTAAACTCATTGAGCCACAAAGAAACATATCATAGGATGCATTCATTGTTAAGCGAACGGGAACACATAAGAAGCATTTTGAATGGGGAATGAACGAAGAAAGTTTAGTGAAAGGGATTATGTTTTGTGCTATGAAATGGGCAACAAAAGGAGCATCAAAATGGCGTCTGATGTGGTAAGTTAAGGAAGGTGAGGAGAAATGAATTGTTTAAGCTTGTCACGTAGGGTGCGTCTGTTAGGATTGCCTCGCATGTTGCAAAGTGAAACGGCGGTTTAGAACTGAAATAGTCCAATATCGCTAAATAACTTGAAGAAGTGTTTAAATATGAGTTGATAGACACGTAATATTAAAGATTGATTTTGTTACAATAAATTATGTGTCAACCCATAGGCATACGCCACATGCTGAAGATGGAAAATTTGGTTCGACTGTCGTTACGTAACAAGTGGTATCAGAGCCGAATGTTATGAATTGGGCTATGCAGACAAACAATGCTCTCAAAGTACTCCAAATGGATGCGAGTCAAGGAGGAAATTGGTAGGATTATCTAGCATGTTGCAAAGAGAATGGTTTGGAATTCGAATAGTCCAATATCGCTAAATAACTTGAAAATGTGCTATATAAATATGGGTTGATAGTCACATAATATTGATAAATTCCTTTTGTTATAATAAAGTGCATGCTAATCCATAGGCATACCCCACGTGCTGAAGATTGGAGTTTGGTCCGACTACCGTCATACAACAGCGTCAAGTATGAACAAATCAATTTTCTCACGTTCCGGCAACGAAGCAAATGGAACTTTTGCCCCTTTCAAAGCGTCTAACACCGCAAAAAGTTGACCTACCAATTAAAGTCTACCGACACCCTTATTGTTCAAATTTGTATGAAATATAATTAAAATATACTTTTATATGCTTTTACATTAATATAAAAATGTATGTGTTCTACATTTAACACCAACATATACCCGATTTACCAATATAGTGTTAAATTTTGGTGATACAAAATCACAAAAAGAGGGAAATAAATATGCAAAAGAAAGAAATAGAAGATTTTGTTTCCTCTAATTAATCGACATATTTGAGTATGTTTATTTCTGTCTCTAATTGGCTAATCAAACTATTTTTTGCCGTCTAATGTTAACTTGGGCATTAAGTAATTGATTATATAAATAGAGACCAGAAGAGAGGGTAAAAATGTGGTGGAAAATCTATTTGCTTTATCTTTGTTCTTTTTCTCCAACAATTTTAGCCATATAGATACTTGCTCTATATCTCAATTTGGTTATTGATTCAATAGTATTTGGTTTGCTTTAGCTTTGTTCTATTAATTGTAAATAAAATTTTGATAAATCAATAAAGTGGGTGGTTGAGCAGAATATTTTGTGTATTGTGTTTTGATTTCAATTCCGTCTTGTTTTCAATCCAAATTATCTCTTTGTGGTTTGGGTGACAAAGATCATTTGATAAAATTTTCCGCAAAGCGCTACTATTTTCGTAACAGTTTGGTATCAGAGCATAGATCATCGCAAAGTTTAGAGTAATTTTGGTTTGGAAATTATTGATTTCGAATATAATTTCATTTTCAAAGGTGGCTATCTTGGATGAGAAAAATTAGGGTATTTGGAAGCCTAAGATGGACGATGTTCTATACCTCGATGATCTTCATGATCTGATTGATGGAGATGGAAAAAAGTGTAGATAAGGGAAAATGAAAGAAGATGGATAAGAAGGTGATTGCTTTGATTCGCCAGTATCTTGAAGATTTAGTTTTCAATCATGTGGCTAGTTGTGATTCCACGAAGGCTTTTCTAGTTCGAAAGTTGGTACAACAGAGATTAGATGAAGAGAAGTCTATTGCAAAGCATTTACATGAATTTCAAGATGTAATTAATCAATTGGCAAATATGAAGGTCAATTTTGATGATGAATTACAGACTATTTTATTAATGAGTTCGCTTTCAGAAAGTCGGAAAACTTTGGTTATGTCATTGATTAATTCCAATGCTAATGGAACCATCTCTATGGAAACTGTTCGAAGTAGTCTTCTGAACGAGGAGCTTAGAAAAAAAGGGTCGGGTATGAAATCCATTCAAAGTGAGGCTATGGTGGCAAGGGACTCGAAGAAAGATACTATTTGAAAGGAGGGTGCTAATGGTAAAGGTGTTATCACTTGTCAATATTGTAATAAGAAAGGTCACATACGCAGCAAATGTTATGCTTATAAAAGAGATCAGAAAAAGGCTGCGCATGGTGATACTAGTAGTGATGCACATGCATGTTTTGCTGAAGGCATCGATAGTGATGCTTCTTGTGATGTCCTCTTTAGTGAAAATAAGCCTTGGAAGATGAATTAGGGAGCCAGTTTCCACATTTGTAGAGACGTGAAATGTTTTTCTTCTCATGAGAAGAGGTCGGCATGATTAGGACAACTAATGGAGAAAAGCTACCGATTTGTGGTATTTGATCTATTCGATTTCATATGCATGATGGTGTGGTTAGAGAAGTCTCTGGAGTGAGACATGTACCCACTTATATTCGCATAATCTTATTTCTCTTGGTCAGTTGCATCGCCGTGGTTGCACTTATGAGACCCAAGGTGGAGTTTTGAGAGTGAAGAAAGGAGGTCGTGTAAGGATGAGAGGAGTATTGGAAGAAGGAAATTTTTATAGCTTGGTTGGTTCTGCAGTCGACAATGGAAAGCAAGTGACGGTTGAAAGACCTAGTTTACAGCAAGGTGGAGAAGTTAATGTGATCACTGCTTATGATTCTAGCATTGAGGATCATATTTTAGACAGGGTTTTAATGTTGATGATGCTCGAGGGATCGATGGTGATCAGGTAATGAGCTCAGATCGAATGATAGACGGGTGTCGAATTGCAAAATCTACAAAGACAAGATGGAGATCTTTTTGATATTACAAACGTTTTTGAGACCGGATTTGTGTGGTGCACCTCATGTGGGAGATGCATCACTTGCAGACGGTGGTTGAGGTTTGCAATTTAGTGTGGTTGAGATATGGAGATTTATGATAGATCTAGATATGGCATGCTTGATATGTTGGAGATATGTGATTCTACATCAAGGTGGAGTGTTAAATTTTGGTGATACAAAATCAAAAATAAAGAAAAATAAATATGCAAAAGAAAGAAAGAGAATATTTTGTTTTCTCTAATTAATATATGCATATTTGAGTATGTTTATTTCTCTCTCTAATTGGCTAATCAAATTATTTTTTGCTATCTAATGTTAACTTGGGTGTTAAGTAATTGATTGTATAAATAGTGACTAGAAGAGAGGGTAAAAGTGTGGTGGAAAATCTATTTGCTAATTTTCTCTTCTTTATCTTTGTTCTTTTCCTCCAACAATTTTAGTCATATGGATATTTTCTCACTTTCTCAATTTGGATACTGATTTAACGATATTTTGTTTACTTTAGCTTTTTTCTATTAATTGCAAACAAAATTTTGGTGAATCAATAAAGTGAGTGGTTTGGTGGAATATTTTGTGTAATTGTGTTTTGATTTCAATTCTATCTTATTTTCAATCCAATTTATCTCTTTGTGATTTTGGTGATAAAGATCCGTTGATAAAAGCTTCCGCAAAGAGCTATTATTTTTATAACATAGAATTGATATAGGTTATTGTTTGATACGTAACATGTATTTTGCTGGAGTTTTTTTGTCCAGAATTCCGTTATAAATTTTATTTTGTTGTAAGATAATATGATGCACCATTTAATCCAACAAGTTTTCCCCGTACTTTACGTCAAAATATTGAAGCTAATCTATCTAAATGCCATTGGATGGTTATAGCTATATTGAGCCAAGTGTATATAATAAATTGATGTTCAACATGATTTTTAATTTGTTTGAATTTAGAAAAAAATGTAAGAAAACCTTGCCAAGGATTAAACCCATAATCTTTGATTTTGTAGACCAACACCTATCCTTGAACCACATTGTCACTTCTCTTAATGCTTAAATCATAAAGTCACATTCATAATATAATATTATATACTATAGTTTAACTGATAAAAAGAGAGAGAGAGGATGTTTTGGATTACGACATTGACATGACTCTCGCTCTTTAATTATTGTTTTGTTTGTAAATATTTTTATCGGTTTTTTGGTTAAAATTTCTATTATAGAGTGGACTTGGCGAATAGATTAAATATTTGAAGTTGGAAATACTGATTAAGTATGTCAATGTATATTTGAAATCCATTCACATGCATATTCGAAAAATCAATAAATATCGAAAATCTAAAAGAATGAGTACACATGTGGATATGTCCAATTTTTTTACTTGTGCTTTTAGATTTTTGTTTATGAGCGGACGGACAAAAATTTGATATCCATTTGATATCTGCGACCGCGACTACGAAGATATGTTATGCTAAAATGGTTAATATGAATATGAATATGACACTATATGTATCAATATCTTACCCGACCGTTGCAAGGCCTATTTATGATGCTCTAATTAGGACAACAATTATCTTCATGATATAAATCAAAATATTAAGGTTATCCTTTTGAATGTCATTGCCGACTCTACATGTTTGAAAATAATGGCTTAGTTGTTGTTGTTGTATCCTTTTGAATGTCATTGTTAGATTACAGTTATCTTGGGCTAGTTTGTAAAACAAATTGCTAATCAACATGATTTTGAATTTATCAGTATAGTTATTTATGGAAAAAGGTACAATTTTTTTTTAGACTTGACGTATGTTGTGTGCCTTTTTAAATAAATACACATGTACTATTTTTTTTAATATACTCATTATACATCACAATGATATTCAACAAAGATTTTTTATCATTTCGCAAAATTATCAAGTATAGTGCTATGTGAACAGAGTGCAAAAATCAGTTTAGAAGTTCAACCTGAGTTTGAATTTATTGTAGTTATTTACGGGGATTGTAACCTTGACGAACTACACATGCTTTTTTGATCAGTACACTTATTAAATTATTTTGTATAATAATTATACATCACCATTAGTTAAACAAGACTAGTATAATCTATATTATTCTACTGAAAGATATGTAACAAAGTTTCTTTACGATTTCATAATAAATCTTCTTACGTGAAAATTCTATTTTTTAAATAAGTTATGTTATACTGGAAAACCTCTAAAGTAAAATTTGAAAAAATCACAAAGATTCTTTGGAGAAAATTTGTTTTCTCAGAAAACGTCAAAACCTTCAGAAAAAAGATTAATTTTTATGAAGTGTCAAATGTTTGCAAAAAATATCAATACTTTTTTTTACTACAACTTCCCTCAAAACCTCGCAAACTAGTTGCTTAATATATTTTTGAACAATTAAATATGGATAAAGTTGAGATATTATAGTTTAATAAAAAAGACTCGGTTCTTGTGTTTTTTTATGCTCAAATATTTCGAAAAATATTATTTCCAAGAAAGTTAAATTTTTAGAAATGGTTCAACTTTTAGAAAATAATAATTAAATATCAAATAATTTTTCTTTGAACTCAAATGTCATAGAAAGGTTCAAGCCATTTTAAAAAATATATTTAAGTTTTACAAAAAAAAATTAAATTTGTAAGGAAGTTTGAAATGTCTTAGAAGACATTGAAGAAATTTTAAAGAGATTAAAAATCCAATTAAAATACAAAGAAAATTTAAAAGGTTAAAGTAACTCAAAGCGTTGGCAATTATCTAAAACATGTTATTCAGTAACAATAAATTTTCTAATCTTAAACTTTGAAATTAATAAAGTAAAAATGAAATATCATTATATATAACACTACAAATATCTGCTTAACATGTACTAATTCTTCAAAACCTTTCATTGTTAGGATAAATTAAAATAGTGAAAAAACAAAATTAATATGACTGTTAAATTATCGTTACCATTGGTTTTGATAATTTTTTACCGCTACATTTATCGTTAGATATGGTAAATTTACAATTACCATACCGATAGCATTGGTATACCGATATAGAAAAATATTAGTTACTAATTGTTTGATATTGGTGTGGTAATGAGAATTTACCATTACCATAGCAGCTCTAATTGGAATTGTGAATTCAAATAAGCATGTTATATATAAATATGTTCTCAACTATAATTTTAAATGAGTTTGTATCAGAATGTAAATCGAATCGAAATGGAAGAGAATCAATCTGAAATGGGAATTAATTTATAATATTTTAAGATTTCTCATAACTATGTGATAAACAGTTGTTTCTGCTAATAGTTCTAGCATGTACTTATTTTAGGATGAGGAAGAGTTTAGTTACAAAAACAATCCTTTTCTTTGAACGGACTTGAATGTTGCTAATAGGTTTGCGAGAAGCATGGGCCTAGCTTATATGATTTGTCAAGAGAAATAGGTAAATGCCACTCTGGTTGATCCTCCTAATTTGAATGCCTGCTTCTGGAATCTGTAGCTTGTTGTGAATCATTTTCGCTTCCTCTAATATTTAATATAGGTTGTAGCATGTCTGCGAATCATTTTTGGTGCCTCTGATATTTAGTATAACCTTTATTAGAAATGTTTAAGGGTAACATAGGTGATGCTTATCTTTTTCTTCTCTTTTTACCATTTATCATTGAGGTACATGATTGTGAGTTTTCACACAGATCTTAAGCCTGACAATATTCTTCTGATGTCTTCTGATTATGTAAAGGTTCCATTTAACATTTCCTGCGACTTCAAAATTCTTGGGTTTTTGTCATGTCATATTAATATAGAGGAAACTAGGATATTATATGCACTTCAGATGTTTTCCTAATGAGGTGCTATGAAGTTGACTGATTTCAGCAGCATAGCATTTGAGATTCATGACCATGGGTCCATTATATCAACAAGGCAGTACGGAGGACCAGAGATAATGTTCTGTATGCTTGGATTCTTAAAATAAACAATGAATTCTGCCTAAGATGTAGGTTGTCAATTTGAATAAAAGGTACACATTTTCTGCATTTAAATTGGGAGAAAGCTAATATATGCATATATTGACCTTTTTGATAGCGTAGGAAATTCTTCGAAATCATAATTGACAGATCATTCCAAACATAGGTCGACGATGCCCAATTTTCTATTCCTTAGTATTATTCCGATGACACTGTTTGGTTTGATTGGTATGCGCTGATGTTGACCTACTAGTTGTTGGTTATTTTTTTTCACACCCTATGATAGAAACTTGTTAGAATGCTTAAAGACCAATCTTCCTGTTGTATACCATACATTCTAATATATTCTTGTTCTCTCCTAGCTGTGAGAACGTGCCTTGATATTATTTTCCATTTTCATTCCATCTCCTTAATGCATCATGTCCTCAGCATGATGATTGAATTTGAGAGTATACCTGATTGTTTTTTTTTTGAATTACCTAGAGAACCAAGCTTCGCTTGTAAACTCTAGGGAAGTATGTGCCTTCCAAACACATACTTCGGGTACTTGTTACAGGATTGTCAGTTTCGGGGCTCGAACTCGTGACCTTCGATCACGCAGTCCGGACCATCAACCAACTACGCCAAACCTATTGGCCCCGATTGTTATTATTGAACCAATGACTTTATGTTTGGACTATAGAGTTAAATGTGGATGATATTGGAATTTTGACCATTATCAAATTTTATAAATTTTATAAGTCCTAAGTAATATAGTTTTGACGAAGAGAATTGGTATAAATAATAGACACAATCGGGTAACGCTTAACAAAGTAAAATTGGATTTTACCGAATCAAGTAAGTAATAAATTTGACGAAAATATCATGCCACATGCTAAGTAATGCATGAACGTTAATATTCGAACAGTTTGATGTTAATCGCTGATCAAATTTACATCTAAAGAGCCGCACAACTGAATTGTTGAATACTTGTTGACCACATGGTTTAATTAATTTATAATTGTTATAAATTATTTAAATTAATTAATATTTGTGAAATATTAGTTATAAAATTTTATTTTAATTTGATGAACAAATATTATTGTATATATTATAATAGTTGTAAATATAAATTAATTGATATATGCGTTTAAATTGGGTTTTAATGAAAAATATTTTGTTTGGACTTTAAATGGGTTTGAAGTTCATATGTGGGGCTGGTTGGTTCAGCTATAATGAAGCATAGGTGCGGCCATATAATGGTTAAAAATGCTAGGGTTGAATGGATAAGAGGAAAGAAAGAGCAAAAGAGTAATGTGAATCTTGATACTAACCTCTCTTTGCATTTCTTCCTCTGTAAAAGCATCTTTACCCACTTTCTTTTCCTACTTTTTAAGCCTCCTATCCCTCTTAGATCTGCCTGAATTCTTCATCCATCCTCTTTCATCGTAGAAGCACAAATCAAATAAAATTAAAAACTATTTGATAGCCCGTGGTCTGTAATTTGGAAGATAGCATCTTTAGAATTGGAATTTAATCCGTGAGTTTGTTTCAACGCTTCAAGGTGTGGTACTTTGGCATTGATTAAAGGTAATTATCTGATTTATGATTATATTTTAATATTTAGACAATTTATATACCATATGTTGTTTTATTAGTTATGTGACGATTCATGGTTGTTCGTTTATATGTGTGTATATTTTTTCCTTGACATATATATGCCATGATGCTTAAGACTTAAGATTTAAAAACAATTGATTTTTTGTTATTTAAATGAATTTAATATACATTATTTAAATAACACAAGCTTTATAATTTAAATACTAAACTTTATATTCTACAAAATATGTTTTAAAATTGCATAAAAAATATTTTTGTAATATATATAAATATTAATTAAATATTATTTAATTCAAATCGCTTAAATAAATATTAAATATGTATCATATAAAATAGAATTTAAATTTTTTAAAATTATTTTTACACCTGATAAACTATCGAATGCAATATATATATATGTATAATATAAATATTAATATAAATGTTGAAAGTTAAAATTTAATTTTAATTTTTCTTTTAAATTACAAAATATATTTGGAAAATATATTAGCTAACATGTCTTCAGTGTAAATCCTAGCATTAATACACGAGCGTGTTATACCTTACACGGTTTGCTATGTTATACATGCATACACACACATATATATATAAGTATATGATGCATTTGTGTGTATGTATAATATTAATACATAATTATTTCATAAATTTTAATAAAATAGCGATTTTATTTAAAAGAAATATAAAAATGCTCTAAATGAATTAGATTTCATAAGACAATAAAGATCCAAAATGGTAAAAAAAAATTGAAATTCATCAATTTCTTCCACTACAGGCTGCTCCAGTTCCAACAAAACCGAACACCACTTTAGTTCTTTGAAAACTTAAAATGTTTTAGAGCACTTAATTAAATGAAAACAAGAGAGCAATATTTTTTAAATGAGTGCATGATTTTCATATGTTGAAAGAAAGGTATTTATAAAGTTAGAAAGTTTTTGCTAATGTGTGTTTGTATATATATTTATAATAGTTGTAAATATATTAATCGATATACGCGTTTAAATTGGGCTTTAATGCAAAATATTTTGTTCGGACTTTAAATGGGTTTGAAGTTCATATATGGGGCTGGTTGGTTCAGCTATAATGAAGTATAGGTGCGACCATATGATGGTTAAAAATGCTAGGGTTGAATGGATACGAGGAAAAAAAAGAGCAAAAGAGTAATGTGAATCTTGATACTAACCTCTCTTTGCATTTCTTCCTCTGTAAAAGCATATTTACCCACTTTCTTTTCCTACTTTTTAAGCCTCCTATCCCTCTTAGATCTGGCTGAATTCTTCATCCACCCTCTTTCATCGTAGAAGCACAAATCAAATAAAATTGAATACTATTTGATAGCCCGTGGTCTGCAATTTGGAAGATAGCATCTTTAGAATTGGAATTTAATCCGCGAGTTTGTTTCAACGCTTTAAGGTGTGGTACTTTGGCATTGATTAAAGGTAATTATCTGATTTATGATTATATTTTAATATTAGACAATTTATATAACATATATTGTTTTATTAGTTATGTGACGATTCTAATATATCTATATATCGTCACATTCAAGATGATTGTTCGTTTATATGTGTGTATATTTATTTCCATGACATATATATGCCATGCTGCTTACGACTTAAGATTTTAAAACAATTGATTTTTATTATTTAAATGAATTTAATATACATTATTTAAATAACACAAGCTTTATAATTCAAATACTAAACTTTATACTCTACAAAATATGTCTTAAAATTACATAAAAAAATATTTTTGTAATATACATAAATATTAATTAAATATTATTTAATTCAAATCACTTAAATAAATAGTAAATACATTTTGTATCATATAAAATAGAATTTAAATTTTTTAAAATTATTTTTACACCTGATAAACTCTTGAATGCGAAATATATATATGTATAATATAAATATTAATATAAATGTTGAAAGTTAAAATTTAATTATAATTTTTCTTTTAAATTACAAAATATATTAGCTAACATGTCTCTAGTGTAAATCTCAGCATTAATACACGAGCGTGTTATACCTTATACGGTTTGCTATGTTTTACATGCATACACACATATAAATATATGATACATTTGTGTGTGTTTGTGTGTGTGTATATATACATAATTATTCCATAAATTTTGAATAAAATAGTGATTTTATTTAAAAGAAATATAAAAATATTCTAAATGAATTAGATATCATAAGCCAATAAAGATCCAAAATGGTTAAAAAAAATTGAAATTCATCAATTTCTTCCAATACAGGCTCTCCAGTTCCAACAAAACCGAACACCACTTTAGTTTTTTGAAAACTTAAAATGTTTTAGAGCAATTAATTAAATGAAAACAAGAGAGCAATATTTTTTAAATGAATGCATGATTTTCATATGTTTAAAGAAAGGTATTTATAATGTTAGAAAGTTTTTGCTAATGTGTGTGTATATGTATCAATGTTTTGAAAAACCTGCCTCCATATTCGCCTCAAGGAGCGTCTCAAGCAAGGGGAGATAAAATGCTTCGACTCTTTCTCAAAAAAAGCATTTTATCTTTGAGGCTTACACTTTAGGAACTTAAAGTGTACAAAATGTACAAAGCATATGCCCGCACGCCTCAAACCACTAAGGCATGCGACTTAAGAATTTATTTTAATTCCACTTGAAGATATTTGCACTGGTAGAAGTTATAAAACTTCAATTATCTAATAGCAAGAATTTTTTTAAGAAAATGAAAGTTTTTTTATTACTTTTCAAATTCAATATCAACATGATTATGTAACATCGTTTTTTGAAACAACGATAGAGAGCTACATAATGAATTTTCTCAGATGCTATTAAATAAAAATTATAAATTGTCATTACCGAACCTTCAAATAAATTACGCATCTCGATTTAAATTGGTAGAATGAAAAATGAATAAAATAATAATTTGCATGATTTTTTTACTATGATAGAGATCTATTCCACTATAATCGACCAAATATCATTTTCAAAAATCCGAATTTTTTTTGAAGACAAATAAAGGAAGAAAAAATAAAATACATACCATTGCGGAGCTGAAAACTGAACACGAATTCTTCTAACATACTAATAAGGATTGAATCCAGAGCTTAAAGTTTACTTATAGTTTTAATTATTTATGCTTTATGAATGAATAATAAAAAATGATTATGACTGAACACTTTAAGCTAGGTGTCTATGTTATTTATTTATAGTTTTATACAATTAATTGTTAACCTCTATTTATTAATCAAAATTAATTATAATAAATAATAATAACTTATGCCTCCATGTTTACTTGAAAAATATATGCCTCAACCTTTTGAGGCTTACACCTCACGAGCAAAAGAATGCCTCTTGTACGCTTTCACGTTTTAAAACTTATATGTGTATGTATGTATATGTATATTACCTGAACAACAACAAGAAGTTAGATTTGTTAAAGGTCAAAATTATTCTACAAGGCATTTACACAATGTTGCAGTTTGGGTTCGGGAAATTTTAATGATTCAACTTATACGTGTGAGATGTTTTTGTTGCTAACAGATTATGCTTAGAGATTGAATTTATTTGGACACACTATACATGAATATCATTAATTTAACGAATTCAACTTATCGATGTGAGATATTTTGCACGTTCTATAGAAAATTTGAATTCTCTTGGAAAAGTAACTAAATTCTATGAGAAGAGTTGAACTCCTTTCTGAAAAATTAGAACTCTTTTGACAAATTGAACTTTCCATTGTATTGTGTTTTTTTAATTCGTGCAAACTTTTGTTGATTTTATCTATGATGTGTGAATCTGCAACCACCGAAAATGGAAGGTTACTGAAACACACACAACAAATGTGTAGTATTGCGTAAGTGTGAACAAATATAGTACAAGAACACAAATGATAATAAAGTAAATTTGTCTTCATAAATAACCGGGGTGATATCGAGTTGTATTGTTTGGTTTCTGTAATTTGAGCTACGCCTGATCCGAGTTATTTGGAAGTTCACTTTTTTGTTTTATTTGTTTTTAAAGCTTATTATGTAATTTTAGCTTAATCAAGATGTCAATTCCAGAGGCAAGTTTTTTTTACTGGAAAAAGAACAATGATCTGACATAAGCTGGAATTAATATTTACATTTTTGCAACTGAACATGCGAATGGTGATACCAGCATATTACTATATTTGAAAAGGGTGAATTGGTACTACTGCAACAGCTGAAAAGGTAAAATTATCATCTTAGTCACAAATCACAAAATTTCAGTGAATAATTCTGTACAAAATATCAATTCGTCACCAGATCAATTGCGAAGCTCAGTAATGTGAGCTTGTGACCAAGTGAAGGAATGTTGGGTCATGTTGTTGGATTTGGTTACGTATAGGAGTCTATCCCCTCTGAATTGATGCTTATGTAGAGACACCGATGATAATTTACTGTCGTACTTCATCCTGAATAGCATGCCCTAACACAAAAAGGCTTACTTTTGATGATGCCTATGTTGATATTGCTGCTGAACTAGCAAAAGTAGCCACATTCTTGAACAAGGTATTAGTTATCAGAATCATGCATCAGTTTCCTGTTTTAACTGGTTTTTTTTATACGCGAGTGATGCTTTTTTTTTGTTGGGTTGCATTTGTATGAGAAATTTGCATTGTGGGTTATTGTGCATGTGTAAAAGAAGAAATTTATGAAGAGTTTGTGGAAAAAGATGGTTAGTTGAAGAACTTTTTTGAAGGTAGAATTTACAACTTACCACTATTAACGTTAAAAATAATTTTGGCGTATTATCCTTATATTTAGTTGATTATTTATATTTCATCGATTTATTGAACACACATCACTGTCATGATTTTTGAAACATTAAAGTTTTTTTAATTCCATTTAAAACTTTTTAGCATTTGGTCGGTTTGATATTTCTGTTGTCTTAAATTCTACAATGAAATTTCTAATTAATCTACGTTCTATGGTAAAGTTGCTTCTGTATTAGATCCAGGGACACTTAACTATGTTGGAGAGAGTTTTGAACTACTGCCGATGCTTATGGTTGCAAGGTATCCATCTTAAGGAGGTAATAAAACATAGTTTACAATTGTTCTTCCTTTGACTCAACACACGACTTTATAAATTCTATGATCACATAGTTGATTGATGTGAAAATTTCAGGCATGGATTCAAAGAAGTTTTTTTATATTCTTTTTATATTCAATTATTATTTATGACATATGACTGATGAAGAAAAGAGAACACAAACTCAAACTTGTCAGAAAGAAGAGCTAAGTTTGAATGTTTAGGTAATTTAGTTTTGTGAAAATTGGAAATATGCAAGACGGTTGAACAAATGAAAGCAAGAGTCGCAGAATCTTATATACAATTTTTGAATTTTGAAAGAAAGGCTTGTATACAGTTTGAAAGTGTTGTACAGAACAATAAATTTGAATCTTTTAAGGTCAAATTTATTTCCCAACTAGATGATATGCTAAAGCTACATTGCAGTTTGGGTTCTGCAAACTTTGATGTGTCAGCTTATAGGTATGAGATTATTTGCTTGCATATAAGTGTGAGATGATTTGCTTGCTCACTGGTTATGCTTAAGGGTTGCATATGCCTGTGTAATGTTTAACACGAATCAGCATCCCACTGGATGGGCCAATGATCAAACAGTTAAAACTTACAGAGAATCACAAACACGCACACAGTCACCAAATTACCCTTGCGAACACAGAGAAAGAGCAAAATACTATCAGAGCCAGGTTTCGATCCTGGGACCTGTAGGTTATGGGCCAACCATGCTTCCGCTGCGCCACTCTGATTGACAATGAGATTTAAGAATTGCATTCTTTAGAATAATATGCAAGCTGCTTCTAAATTCTATCCCAAAGCAGATCATCTTGTACTGTACTATGTAGAAGATATTTCTTCCACAAATTCAATAAATTGTATTATCCATATATTAATTGTATGCCTCCTCATATCATTACCTGCAGCCAAATTAGTTCGAGTTTGATATGTCAATATATCTCCTACATATGTCGTCATAAAGTAGTTTCAGACTTAAAACAAACTTGGGTTTTCAAAGTAAAGTTGTTCTAAAAGTGTTCAGAAAATACTTATAAGTATTTTAAGTTCTTAAAGAGTTATGTGTGTCATTATAGTGATTGTTTACACTGATCTAAGATACGCAGACAAACAGTATAAGATGGTCAAGTAAATATTTTTAGTATTTCTCTTTTCTCATTTGTATCTCCAAAATCAACCTAGTATTGCCAGTGGCACTACAAATTCTTAGCAAGATATGTTAGGAATATAAACTTTTCGAATTACACGAACATATATAATCGAAAATACCAATTTAGCCTATCATGACCCGTAATTGGGTGAGTATTAATAATTATACATGTCAATTTTATTTTTTTACCCATTTTAGTAGTGTTTTTTATTTTTTCAAATGAAATAGATGAATATAAGAATTAGATTGGGAGAATAATTAAATAGTCGACGCTAGCCGACTCGAGCCGTTGCAGGCCGTCCCCAGTCGACGCTAAAATATTCTAGTAGCAATGCTTGCATAAGCAACGCCTGCCTGGTTATACTGGAGAAAGGATTTTATTGCGATATATTGTTTACCTATGTCAATAAGTGAATGAGATTATCCGCTAAATCATTTTTCTGATATATGAAATCCTGTTTAGTTGATTCCTTATGTTTCACTTTTTACAAGTCCACCCCTATTGTAGTACATGTAGCGTTTTAGATTTGCATGCTTCATTTTGTAGTACATGTATCACTTTTGTCAATTTACGGCACAGTTTACTTCGCTTTGTTGGTTTATTATTTTTGCATGTACAGTGTTATTCTTTAATCACATAGACATGAACTGTAAATGGTTAGAAGCTACACATGGAGCATTATGTATAATTGCACTAGTAAGCCAAATTTTCTTACCCACAAAAATGGGCCTGTGTTAGGACTTATGTACAACCACTAGATCCATGAGACAAATGAAATAATGAATCAGAATTGTGAATGCCGATTTAGTACTTTGATGTAGTTGATTTATTTTAATATCTATGTGTTATATTATACAAGTTTTGTTTCTTTGGCCTTTGTTAACGGGTTCCTTGCTTATTCTCTCATTGATGTATTTTCCACAAACTCGTATGTTTTGTTATCTACCTCTGTTTATTCATACGAATGGATAATGATAGCCGGTTTAAAGTTCAATTTGGCATTGTTATTGTAATCTGTCACTGGGTTGCAGCTTAAAATATAACGTTTCTGAATAACACAAAGCTAAGAAAACTGGAAAAGCATGTCATCAAAACAACAAATGATTAAGTCTTCAAATGTTGATAAAGCTGTATGAATCTTATGTCAATAGGCTCTTTTTTTTCTTTTTTTTTGAAGTATTCATGAAGATGGATTAACTTTTTGCCACCCATGATTCATTGATTTATAATTAATTTGTTAGGTTGTTGTTAGTTGATTTATTTATGAAATAACTTTATTTTAAATAGCTTTGGATTGAAAATTTGTAATAGCTCATTTTAACCAACTTTTTCAAACCTCAAATAACTTTTTTATGAAGATTAAAAGGGTATCATAATTTAATTTTAATACATTATTAGACGGTAGATAATATGACAAAAAAAGAAGACGATAGGAAACAAATGAGAAATAGAAACCAGTGCTTCTAATAGAAGGGTGAAACAACATCAAGTTGTAATATCTACTGTTAGAATTTTGGCGACATTATATGAAGAATTGAAGAGGTCGGAAGTAGCTTGATAATGGTGAAAAACGCTTCACAGATCGAAGCTACGAGGAGGAAGATATGACGAAGAAGATGTAGTATTGCTGGAGCAACATGTGTCCGACGTCTGTCAAGATGTCTTAAAGTGACAGACGTCTGAGCTCAGGGTTTTGTAACCCGAGATTTGTGATAGACTTCTGTCATCTTGAGACAAATGTCTGAGAGCAGGAAACTTGTTTTTCGAATCTTCTTATGGATATATGTCATCTTAGGACATACGTCTGAGCCGATGTGTGCTGCATATCTTGTCTGTGCCTATTGGAATGATGATTTGTAAAGGCTTCAAAGGGCATTTTGGGAATTTGCTAGGTTTTCTACTCTCCTATATAAGCTATTTTTAGGATTCAAAGAAAATAGACCAAGGGTATTATGCACCATTAGTTAGGGTTTAACAAAACCTTGTTTTCTTAAAAAAATTCTCTACAAATCTATCCATTTGAATATTAATCGTTATAACCAATTTTTTGTACTAGTCTCATTGGTAGTAATAAAGCCTCTTCCACAAAGTGGATGTACACTAACAAGACGTTAGTGTAACAACTATAAATCGGTGTGTTGTTTATTTTAATCGTTATTGCTTTGTTTCTTTATTGCTTGTTTGGTGATTTGTGATTGTTTTTGGATTGGATTGAAATTTGAATTGTGATATCGATTGGTTGTTTTTGTACTTCTTACCACAATCTCATTTTCTGCTACGTTCTGGGGTTTTGATTTGAGTGGTCTTGAGTTAGAATTTCTACATTGGTATCGGAGCTTTGGAGTTAGTAGGTGTTTGTAGAAATGCCAGAATCGGATAATACATCGGGTAGTCCATAAATGGTTAGTCCAAGTGGTGTAGCGTTGTATGTACGTGGATTGTACGCAGCTTCAGGATCACAATTGGTTATAAACAAGTGGAATGATGATAATGATTTTGAAAAATGATAATGGAAGATAAAAGCGGTTCTTTAGCGGAATCGAGTGCATCGGGTAGTGATTGATACATATTTGCTGCCGGCGGACATATCGGATGTTGAGAGAGAGGAAATGAAAGACTGAGCATTCACTGTACTTCAACTTGCCATGGGGGAGAATGTTATCTCCGAAATTAGCAGCGAGACTACTGCTAAGGTTATATGGGACAAAGTAGACGAGTTGTATATAAAGAAGTCACTAACTAATTGTTTGATCTTGTTGCGAACGTTCTTCACCTATAAGATGGAGGGTCCTTTGTTAAAGGTGTACTTGAATCTCTTTGATGATTTGCTAATGAAGAAGGCGGTAGATTTGAATATTGAGGAAGAACAAAAGGCAATGATATTGTTGTGTTCATTGCCGGACCGTTATATGGTTTTCTCAAATAGTTTGATCTATAGCTGGGATAATTTGACTCTTGATGATGTCAAAACGGGTCTTCTTAGAAAGAAGTTGAGTGATCAAATGAAGGATTTAGGTGATAAAAGTAGTAGTGCTTGTAGCGGTCACAGTTTGTTTGTGGAAAAGGAGAGATATGGGAAGAAAACAAATCAGGGGCGTTCTAAATCAAGAAGGCTCAAATGGAGAGGAAAGTCGAAGGAAAGAAATGACAAGTGCTTTATTTGTAAGAAACATGAACATTGGAACAATGAGCGTCTGGACAAGGAAAAGACAAATAAGGAAGTAACATCTTCATCCATGGTGGTGGAGAGTGGAGTTGGTGAGGGAGACGTAGATGTTTTGACGGCCATAGCATCGGATGTTTCGGGTAGCGAATGGGTGCTCGATTCGGGGCATATTATCATATGACGCCGAATAGGAATTGCGACAAAGAATGAAGTTCAATTGTTATGGGTAATGGTATTATTTACATGTCGAAGGGCATTGGTTTCATGAAAATTCGGATGTTTGAAGGAATGGTTTATACTCTCATTAACGTACGTTATGTTCTGAGACTTCGAGAGTCACTTTATCTTTTTTGGGCAGCTGGATTCTTTAAAATGTAGGATCACTATTGAGAGTGATAGCTTGCAGATTTCGAAGGATGCGCTTGTGGTGGCAAAGGTGCTAGGACTCGTGGAGTTTATTTGCTTCTAGGAGTGACTAAACAAAATTTTAGAATTCATTAATCATTTTTTATTAATGATAATTTAAAGTAATTAATCATTTTAACTAATGATTTTGAAATTAATTAACCAATTTAATTAATGATGTTTAAAATTGGTTTATCTTTTGATTTAAATGAGATTGGATTTAATTAATCATTTTAACTAATGATTATTTGAATTTAATTAATTATTTTAATTAATGATATTTGAAATTAATAATAATTTTGATTAATGATATTTAAAAGTAATCAATCATTTTAATTAATGATATTCGATTTTAATAAATCATCCTTATTTTTGATATTTGAATGTAATTAATCATTTTAATTAATGATTTTTGAAATTTATTAATCTATTTGATGAATGAGATTTGAATTTAATTAAGTCATATAAATGATATGTACTTTGACCAGAGAATATGTCCTTTGAGAATCTATTTATTCACTATCTTTTATCATATCTTTTTACTCTCATTTTCAAATTCAAACTCTCTCTTCAAAACTTCAAGCTCTCTACTCTCTACTTTAATGGCTTCTTCAAGCAAACCCTTCACCATGAGAATTTCCAGAAAAATAAAAGAGCAATAATTCAATGATCCGGAGGCAATAAAAGCATACATCAATTATGCTAATTATGGCAAAGTCCATTCCGGAAAGTTTGCTATTTTTCAAGGTTTTTCTTCTTATGAACTTGATTCTCTTTTTGCAAACAATGGAGTTCTTAGTCCTATTGATTCTTCTCAAAATGATTTGTTTGCTATCCAAATCTTGTCAAAATTTTCTATGCTAATTTAAACCGATGATTTTATCATGGAAATGAGGATGAAATTTGGAGTAGAGTCAAAGGCACTAGAATTGTTTTGAATTGTGATCTTTTGGGTACCATTCTCAACTGCAAGTGTACGGGAATGGATCTTTCTAATTTTAAAATCGATGAAAATGATCGTGAGACATTTCGTCACATTTTCGAAGGGAATGATAATTTTAAATTCAAAAATCGAAATTTTCGACCAAAGGCAAGGATTGTCAATCTTCTTTTGCAACATACTTTGACCCCAAGATTGGGGAATTTTAACAATCCTACTTCAAAAGTTTGCAAAGCTCTTTTTGCTATTTTTGGAAATTATGACATAAATTGGGCGCAAGTTATTTTGGATGAACTTCGTCCTAAAAATCTTGAAATGGGTGAGAGTACTTTATATCACGGAATTTATCTCACTCGGACTTTTAACTATTTTTGAGTGGATTTCAAAGGCGAAGAATTCGTTTCTAGAAAAAATTTCAATCATTACAACATTTCACTTATGAAAATTCCATTTGTTTTTCAACCTTATGAGACCCTTGCCGAAAAGGAAGAGCGTTTGGCTCATGAGGAAATGGAAGAAGAGGAAGAGGAAGAAGAAGAAGAAGAAGAAGGGGATGAAATGAAAATTGAAGAAGAAGAAGGTGAAACCTCTTTGGAAAGCATTGACTATCCTCCTAATCCATCCACCAAAGCCCTTGTCAAAAATCAAAAGACGATTATTGAGAATCAACGGATTCTTAAACGATCCGTTAGTAAGAAGTTTGACAAAATTTCATCCAAGATGAACAAGTTCATTTCCAAAGTCAGCAAGAAACTTGAATTTTCTTCATCATCACCATCCTATAACTAGATTTATCTTTTCGTATCTTGTTGTATGTGTTTTAATTTGTTTAATTCGAAAGTTTATTTAGTTTGGTGTGTATTTAATCATTGTAACATCTTAGTATGCAATGAAATGAAATTTCTTTTCTATTGTCTACCTTGTCTTATCTCCAGAATAAATGTTAGTATAGTATATAAATATATATATACACAATTATTCACAAAATCAAATTAGTCATATTTTTTCACTAACCCATGTCGACATCCCCTCTATGACCATGTCGACATGTACTGGTCAGAAATGATAATTGATTTTGAATTTGAAATTGGAATAACAACCATATGTCTGTTCATTTCAAACGAATTTCTACACCTATATATACCTATTTTGTAACGACCCGATATTTTCAACCATTCGCATCCGCACATGTCGGACTTGAATTGTTCAAAATACAGCGTTGTAAATAAAATTTGGCAAATCTCAGAATATACAGTAAATAAATAATCATAGAATCACAGACACAGAAATTCAGAATACTCGCAGCGGAATTTAAAATAACTTAGTGGTTCATGAAGCCACTATTAAAAGTCTCAAAGCAATAAAATTTACATAGACGTTAAACCCAAATATAGTTTGAAACAACAATAGAAAATCTCAATATTCAGTGGTCTTGATTTCATAAATTTAGATAAGGAACTGAAAGGAAAATTTGCCGGCAGCTTGAAAGTGATCTACAGAAGTCCTAACTCCGGGATGACGACTGAATTGCAACTCAGGCTGACCCGAGCGTAAGAAATAAACACAACACTCGAGTCATGACATACATACTTATAAAGTGCAAGCTAATTCAAGTGTACTGTAATATAGAGCAAGTAACTTAAAGCATGCTTGGGACCGCCCATCCTCTAAGGATCTGTTAAACTATTTACTATCTAGTAATAATTTTGCTATTATAATAGTGTCTATGTTAAAATAAACTTATTTTTAAATAGCGTTAAGGAGTTACCCAATCTCCCCTTAACACAATAATAGTCCCAGTAGTCCATCCAATATCGTAGTCCCTCCTGATCGGGGAGCCGCCAAAGGATACCACACGGGCTACGGGAGAAAAACAAACTCGTACAAGGCTCGCTATGGTAGGTGACACGACACAACTAGGCAATGCCAGGGTAGATATACCAATTACGCTTCCGGACCGGTGATAACGCGTAGCTGCTACTACCGCCCACCTCGAACAACACTCCAAATCAAAGGTGCGCACCAAACAATCATAAAAGAATAGAATGGCATACGAAGAAGTGCGTCCGATCAGAGTGCTACCTCATTAATCCATCGATTGCTCCTGTTTTAGCCACCTTATGCCAACTCACGGGAGTCGGGTCCACGTATTTAACTCAAAGGAACGTCACCACCATCCTACTTCATTCTGAAATCCACCGCGTACACGGTTGTCAAAGTGGTTTTCGGTATCGACAGAGAGTATGTCCATATCTGATCCCGGTCTCTTTGCCAACCAATCGTTATTATTACCCGTGGTTATAAATCCAAAATAGTTTTATGTTTCGATAAAATACTATACTTGAAATGATTTAAAAGTGAAGTATAATTCAAAATCCCATATAAATCCCAAAGATTTAACTTTAATTAATTTGTATCAATTTTAGCACTTGCAAAGTGCGGACTATCCTTTACAACAGGGTTGAGTAAATTAAATATAATTTTAGCAAAATATATGCCTATATTTTGACTTATGAAATCATAATTTTTAAATAATCATCTAAATTACTCAATAATTTATGATTTTTATAAAGTAGATTTTGCAAATATATATTTAACTCCTTTATATTTACTTATTAAAATTTAATGTGAAATTTCTATGCATTTTCTTACAATTAAGTTCAATTACCACTAAATTTCTAATTAATTTCTTAACTTACCCTTTTATAATAAACCACTTTACATTTCTAAATCTAGCTATATTCCAACTTCCATTCTAAGTATTCACTTTATTTAGCTATTTGATTCATAGCCAACTTACCCTTTATTTATTTTCTTATATTCAAATTTTACCAAAAACCTCATATTTTATTTCTTAACTAGAATTCCATTTTTATTTTAGAAATCAAAATTTTCAAAATGAATTTATAATTTAAATTTTAAACATTTATTTATTTACATATTTAACTTGAAAAATATCACTATACTTATAAAAGTCATTTAAATCCACTTTAAACAAAGTGTAATAACATTTTAGATTTTTTTTTTAAAAATATTTGAATATTTCCAGAGTATATATATATATATATAACCACCGGTCTGTATAATATTTTCTAACCTAGGTCAAGTGATACAGATAATATATCATTTCAATCCATAATTTACAAAATAAATCCGGGTTCTATCATTTCGAACCCGCAATCCCAAGTTATATAATAAACTAAATAAATAAATATCGTTCAGGCCTATCATTTCAGCCCGTAATGATTCTATACTATAGGGAACTTGCAGTGTGATAAACAGTAATTATATAAATAGTGTAACAGCATAAATAAAATAGTATATAATATAACTGATGATATGTGGGGTTAATAATCGGATTTTTAACATCATCAATTTATATCACATTCAAATAAATAAAATAAAATCGTGCTATAATTACACTTGTTATTAATTTACAGATATATAAGTACGTTTGTCAGGTGAGAATACTCACCTTTTCGAAGCTGCAGAATTTATTCAAACAACGATATCTACGCCAAAAGAAGAGTACAGAAGGCACGATCAGTTTTCAGTGGATGCAACGACTTGATTTAAATCTTGAACAAAGTAATTAAATAAAACTAAGTATGTGAATCTTATCACGAACACAGCAAATTTGAAACAAGACTGAATTAAAGGAAATTGACACAATGGCTCGACCACTCACCACACGACTTGACCCATTAAAACAAAAGCTCAGTCTGCCCATTTAATTTTTCCCAATCAAAATTTACAAAATAAATTTTATACTCTCTATTTTTTTTTTACCCTTTTTACAGAATATTATGAAGTGTTAATAAAAAGGTGGAAAATCTTATGTGGGCAACAATGCAATCTACGACAGTGATACATAAAGGCGGCGCATGCAATAATTATTTATTTATCATTATTTTTTTCATTTTTTCTTTTTATTTTTTTATTTTTTTATTTTTTTATTACTAAGTGTAACATGTGGTTTACGTATTAATACTTCATAATTATTCTTAGTATACGATACTTCATATGGATCTGTTCATAGTGCATAAAGACTGTTATTCATGCATGTATCTACCGACCGATAATCGCTATATATCCTAACAAGCTAATGCTCAGGATGTTCTACTCACATGCACAGGTGGCTCCCTACTATTCTATTCACCCTCTTATTATAATAATTTTTTCTTTCTTTTTATAAAAAGGCACGGCCCTTGCCAAATT
Organism: Allium cepa; assembly: GCA_030765085.1. Lineage (NCBI taxonomy): Eukaryota > Viridiplantae > Streptophyta > Magnoliopsida > Asparagales > Amaryllidaceae > Allium > Allium cepa. The sequence continues at coordinate 567,897,302 of CM060937.1, read as the reverse complement.
TCAAAATTCGAATGCATGCTCTCCTGAGACTTCACGTCATGGCATAGTGGACTGGTTACACAAGTTACAAATGGCGCACATTTTCTACTTCAGAAATACAAAAGGGTAATTTCAACCTAGTCTTTACTTGGACAACACTATGCTTGCTCATATATTCGTTTCTGACATGTACGCATAATTTACTTCTCCCTTATATATATATATATATATATATTCTTTTTTTTCTTTTTTTTAACTGAACGCATGCAGTAGCATGCTAAGTCAGTGGCTAATGACCCAATCATGCAGGAGCAAAAATGCAAAATGATGCGGCTCTCTTCCCTATTATATATATATATATATATATATATATATGTATGTATATACATATATACATATTTTCAAAGCCTGAAACGCAAACATTTGAAACAAATTAAGGCAGGGTTAAACTTAGGTGGCTAAAACCTATATACGTGCATGCACTTGAGATTTAGTCCTATAGGCTGATGTCAAAAGGTGGCGTATGCATTGTTTTTCCCTTTTTTTCGAACGTTGGCCCGCACAAAGTCACGGGATGGTTCATGGTGTGTGGTCGGTGATAGAACAAGGAGCGGATGGTGGTGGCGGAGTAGCCGAGCACGGTGGAACAAACAATAGGAAATAGAGAAAAACTTTAAAAAAAAGAGGAAAATAAGAAGGAAGAAGGGCTGCGGCTATGTACCTGAATTTACTAGAAGCTCGTGCACAAAACCAGGAAGATGAAAGTCGAAAATTTTGTTGAGAAATGAAAAGAAGGTGTGGGTTATATAAGAGAAAATGAGATTGCGCAATATAAGGAAAAACGACAAGGAGATCTGGAAACAAATATATGCAGAGGGTATTGATTTTTTTCCAGAGGAGATTTGCGTGAATTTAGGAGCACGAAATGTTAAACCAAAAATTTTTAAACAGGCAACTCGATTTATTTTTATTTAAGGGAAAAGGCAAGAAATCAATTAGCTTTAAATGGAAATGGAAAATTTTGGGTGTGGATGTGTAAATGTTGTTTGAGGTGAGAGATATATTTATTATTTTGAAATGTCAATGAATTAAAATCGGCAACTAAATTACGCAAGGCAAAGTGGAAACTCCTAGGGATTTCAATCAAGTTTTAAAAGAAATTCAACAGATCTCTGGAAGAGTCAAATGATTATATACGAATCAAACAAATGGAAGAAATGGCAAGGCACGGTTGAATTTTCTCCTTTAAACGTGCACGACAAAAATTAGAATGTGAACGGTTATAAATTATTGTGGATAACGCTTCTATTAAATCAGAAGGAAAGTGAATATAATAAAAATGCATGCAACAGACACAATAATTTATGCCCAAGATATAACGAAAATAACGGACTTAAATTTTATACGTTTTCTTATATATATACCGTATTTATTCCCTCAATTTACGCACCCGCGTAATTACCCAGTTCATTTATACACTATAAATTTTCAAATTTTATTCCTTAATTAAAGCATGTTTTGTTTACATTTTTTTTGAAATTTTACTTTGCATTGATTGTTTTGGCAATAGAGGATAGACGTTAAAGAAGTATAGGATCGCTTTTCAATGGGTGCGTGATTTATATCCTTTAATAGGCTCAGTGAATTAAGCAAAGTAACGGCAAGAGATGATCTTGCTATGAAACGGTAATAAATTTATGGATAACGTTCTATTTAAAACTGAAGAGAAAAGGGAAGTGAATATATTTGTCTTTGAACGGAAATGGAATTTGGACAAATTTGCGAACGTGTTTAATAATGAGAAGAAACTAGCGTTGATATTGGAGGAAACGACAATAAGATAAGATTTGAACGTTACTTTAATGAAAGACTTTATACTAAATAAATAGTTGTAGTAAAAAGAGAAAATGGGATATCTTTTTTTAAAAGGTAAATGGCCAGTCACAGTTAAAGGAAAAATTGAAACGGATATGCTTCCCTCCTACTCGAAAATGCACGTTTACTGATTTATTTAACCATTTTCAGTTAAGGTATATATTTTTGAAATGCGCACCATAGACGCAAAATTTAAGTCCAAAATAAAAACAAAAATAACGGATTAAATTTTATACGTTTTCTTATACGTTATTTATCCCATCAAATAACGCGCCCTTTAAACGCGTAATTCAACAGTTTATTAATACATTATAAATTGTGAAAGTTATTACTTAACTAAAATAGAATTCGTTTACATGTTTTGGATTTATTTAACATTTTCTAAGAAATTTATTACTAAATTTTAATATATATAATTCATTTTAAAAAGAACAAAAAGGGAAACAAATGTTATTACCAATATAAGTAAACATCCTCACAATAAATCTTGTACATATATAATTCTTATATAAAAGATTTAGAAATTAAAAATTTTTAAAATTCCAATTAGAGTTATCTTTAACCAAAGTTAAAATTTCAGAACTCTTGTCCTTTAATTAAAAATTTGGAAAATGTTTTAATCAATTTAAAATTTTAGATTTCTATATAATAAACCCCAAAGTTTTATAATTAAAAGTGAAAAATACTTGTTAAAACTTCGGGCTGTTACATATTTCTTCCAGAATTTTTCACTAAAAATTATTTCATATCTTCTAATTCTTTATTTCTTTCACAAACTCAACTATGGCTAATCCAATTCACAATTTATCCGAAAATCTTGAAGAAACAAAAATATTCTCTCGTTTATTCTTCATAACCAGCAACACTTAGGATTGAGTCAAATGCAGATGATCAAGGACCAAGAAAGGCATTTCGATGCAATACGATGGATAATTTTCTCCCTACACAAGGATGATAACGAAGCACATCCTTCAGACTCTCTCACCAACGACAATGATAATTGAGATGCTATTAAGGCAGATCCAATCTTTGAAGAAGAAGGATGGGTGGAAGTTCCACGTAACGTTTGTTTTTTATTTTGTTTACTTTGTTTAAATTGTTTGTTTGAATTAATTTGATTTGGTTTGGATTGATACTCAGTGTGAATTGATTTCTTAAATTGGTTTGATGGTTGCTACATAAAACATGTATATACATACATTGAAATGTATATAATCCTTGATTAATTATCATGTTCATAAGGATAATTATTTCTTAATCTATCTATTATATAATCCATTGTATAGTTGATTAATACAGGTACTCTAGTCCAATAATGAGGGGGGGGGGATAGTTTTCGTTGATGACAACAGGGGAGAAATATAAAATAGGTTAGTTAGGCGTAAATTAAGAGGGAGTTATAGATTAAGGGAGATTTATTAGGATAGAAGTAATATTTTATAAACAAAGGTTGTCATCATCAAAAAGGGGGAGATTGTTAGTCCGTGAGATGATGGTTTTGATGACAACAACCTTAGAATAGATTATAAAATATAAATACTAACACTATAAGTTTAGATATATATGTATATGCAGATTTTAGCCATGCAGGTACCAAAAATGAAGACTGTATAGTATAGAGATTCAAGATTGAAGACTCATGAGTATCAAGAATATCAAGAGTTCAAGAATTGAAGTAATTTATTCTTTAATTAGAAATTTTGTTAAAACTAATAGAAAAGCACTGACATCTTAAAATCCAATTTATTCGTGGAATGGAATCCATTTCGAGCCTGTTAAAAGGATGGAACCCTAAGTAGGATGGAACCTACGAAAAATCTAGTGGAACATTGTTTTGTATCTGCTAACTTTTTATTCAAAATGATTTTTCAAAATTATATCCTGTTTTCAAAATGTTTTCAAAACCTTCCCTTTAAAAGCATCAAAAACCTCTATCCTGATTTTAAATAATTTTAGCCTCAAAATTATCTTTAATTTCAAAGTCAAAATTACTCCTGATTTTAAACTATCTTTTAAAATTATATATGTAACTTTTAAATATTTATACTTAAGACTTAAATATAAAATTATAGTTAAATTTTACATATATTATTCTCTATATTTACTTATGAATTTTAACTATAGTCAAGTATATTAGAAAAGTTTAAAATAGTTTTAATATAAGATAAAGGTTATTTTCAAAGAAAATCAAATCATCAAAAATAGCTTTGGGATGTCGACATGCCTATGGTGCATGTCGACATGATGTCAGTTAAGTTCAAAATTTAAATTTCTAAAGAAGTGTCTATTCGCCACAACTCTTCATGAATGGACATGGCTTTTCTATTAGTTTTAACTTGTGGCCCGGAAATCAAGTATCTCTACCTAGAGGATTGAAATTCTAGAGGGTGTACCTCCTAGCCTTGAAATCGAGGGTGTAATTGTACAATGAAAGGAAATCCGTACTTGTGTTGCGGGACTGGATGTAGGGTAACTCCGAACCAGTATAAACTCCGGTGTGTTCTTTCCTTTACTGCTTTTATTTTATTTCTACATCTGTGTTTGTTTCTGTGATTAACCCTGTATCTGTAGATTGCATACATCTGTGTCTAAATTAATAAAGTCAAAAAGATTTAGTAATTCTTTATAAACACTATTCACCCCCCCTCTAGTGTTAATCCTAGCCTTAAGATCCGTAATTCGCATTTCTTTCACAATCTTTTCTGAATCATTTAGCCAAGAAAACATGATATTCTGGTGGTCTTGTGCAACAAAGCCAACCGAATCATTGGTGTCATTCATTTCATTATAGGAAGAAAAGTGGTAGTTTGACCGCTCTCATTTGGTTCAACCTTAATCATAGCGAGTGGCAAGGAGTTGGAGGCAGTTTTGATCACACCTCCGGGTGGCATAAAGTTAGTGGTTGGAACTTGAACAATGCCCTTGGTTTCAGTGGTCAATGGTGCTACTACTGCTTTTGCTTCCATTTTAGCAACCTTATTTTGGTTTAGTTGCATCATTTGTACATCTCTGTCTGCTTCCAAGTTGACTGCAGTAAGTGATTCGGTAGTTTTTGTTATGGTCGACTCTTCCCTTTTAGCTACTATTCTTTTCTGCAAATATTACAACAATTACATTTAAAATGATATGTGATAATAATTAAAAGGGTAAAGAAAGTTGTAGATATTAGGATACCCGTTTCATTTTAGTGGTGGTTGTAACATCCCAAAAAAATTTATCAATTAAAATAAACAATATATTTAAAACTTTTGGAATTTAATTTGAAAATAAATTGAGAAAAATCTGTAACAAATAAAATAAGTGAAAATTTTATATAAATAAGAATTCCAATTTATTTGAGTTTAAAATATTGTAATAATTAATGTTTAAAAAGTCATTTAAATTTAGAATTTTATACATATATGTAAAGTTCATATATGAGTAGGATTAAATACATAATGAAAATTAATTTAATTTTTTCAAGATATGTGTGAATATATAAATAGACATAAATGGTTATATTTCAAAGTTTGAAATTGAAGTTGAAATTTGAATTTGAATTTAAAATAAATGTTTTTAAAAATAAGTGGCATTTAAAAATCATTAAGATGTAATGTATATAATATATGGGTTAAAAACAATTCTTTTAACAATTGTATACATGTATACACAAAGAGTAGAATATAAAAATTTATAAAACTTCTTCTGTTTTGTAAACTACAAATGCTAAATATACATTCACATGGGAGATGGATTAAAGAGATTAACAAAATTTAGATCTCATGATTATTCTTTACAAATGGCATTCAACATCATTACTTGAATAAAATAATCAAATAAAAAATTATAGGAAACTTTTCAGCTTCCAATTTCAAATTTATTTAGCTCCAAATCTCTGAAAAGTTCAGTAATCAAAAGATTTAGCAATCAAAAACTCCAACACTCAAGAAAAAGTAAAAATCAGAAAGAAAAAAAGAAAAAAAACTGCCAGCTCTTCTTTACACCAAAAGTTGAAATTTGAAAATCATCTTAAAGCTTCAAGCTATAGTTTATGATTTCATCTCTCAGGTAAGTTTTTAAAATTTTATAGTTTAATGGATTTATGATTTCAAAACCCAAGTTTTTAACACAAGCAAAGTTCAAAACTGTAGATTTATAAAAACAAGTGCTTCAAGTTTGCCAGAGCAGTGCAAAGTATTTCTGGAAATAATTTAAAGGAAAGTAACTTTTTTTTTAAAATTTGAACTTGAAGTTATAATCTCTGATGAATGAAGAATTTAATACAATAATACTCAATCATTTACAGGAGAAATCAAGATCCAAGATTTAGTTTACTTCTAGTTTTCAAGTTGCATAAAAAAGAAACTTCACTGTTATGTAAAAATTCTAACTGTAAGTAATCTAAGAATTACTGCTATTAATGAATTAAGTAAATGAACATAACAAAGAGTACACAAAGATCTGTGTTTATAATTTGCAAATCTAAACTCCAAAATTAAAGTAGGAAAAGGAAAAAGGTTGCCAGGCTTCATCTTCTTTTGAAAAAAAAAACTGTCAGGAAACTCTCTGGAATAAGGCGAGTAAACCTTTGATCTCTTCAACCATTTGTTGATTTTGTGAATGCCTGAATGATGCTAAAAGCTTTGCATGTGAATGAATTGTGGTGCTTGTGTTTTTCTTTGCCTGGGAATGTTCCTTTTCTTTCCTGTTCTTCAGTTCTTCTTCTTACTCCATGGTTTACAAAAATGAAACCATGATAGATTCAACAATTTTCTCTCTATTCTCCTCTGAAATTAAAGTCTAAACAAGTTGGAGTTTTGTTTTAAACTTGCACTATGTTTTCAGTAACAAATCAAAGCAAGTTTGTAATTTTCTTTTTACTGGAAACTATAAAAAAAACTCTACTTTACAGAGTAAACCGTATCAAAATCCAAATCTCTCTCTCCCCTCTTTGCTTTTGAAAAAGATTGTAAACGTTAAAAATTATTGTTTAACCTGTATTATATTTCAGTAGCGAATTAAAGCATGTTTTATGTAGTTTTTTCTCTGGAAATTATGAAATGCAGTCACCACTTAATTTTTGCAGAAATTCGAACCTCTTAGATCAGTATTTCAGTAATAATATTCGAATCCCTGTCAAAAATGATGATTTTTGAAACCAAAATCCAAAATTTTCATTAAGTGTTCACTGGGATATTTGGGACGATCAGAGAAATGGATTTTTGTAAAATTCCGATGATCTAAGCGATGGTGGGCCTCGAGTTCATCGTCACAAATTGTTTTGAAGGTTCGACATTACTAGAAAATTACGTGAAGAATTTATAAATCCTTAAATTTTTGATTCAAGATCAAATTAGGGTTTAGTGACCCATTTCTGTTAACGATCGAAATGATGGTGTTGCGCCATCAAAGGGTGATCGGACCGCGCGGCAATGGTGCCAATCGAGGCGTCGCACATTGATGGGGCTCGGGTCGAAGTTTGGTGACCGCTGACAGTCAGAGGAGGTGGGGCGAGACGTTTTTCTGATGACGTTATGCTGTGTTGTTTGGGTCGAGATGACTCAATTCTCGTTTTCGAGATTAATCCAAATTCTGGGTGTTTGTGGGGTTTTGGGGGATGGACGTCGACTCGATGGTGGCTGCAGCTTCGGCCAACGGTGACGATTTTGGTCATGCACGTGCACGTGGTGGTTGCGGTGTCAGTTGTGATGGGTTTGGGGAAGAAGGGAGGCAAGTCGAAGCACTACTCGGGGAATGGGGGTGAGGACTCGAAGTCAGGCTCATGTTGTTTCGGGGTTGTATCGGGATGTTTTTAAAACTTAAACAATTTTTTGTAAAAAGGAAATTTGGTCGGGTTAATTTGGGCAAACTCGAAGCAGCAGGGTGTTTTTCTCGGCGGAAACTCGAAGCGAGGGGTGTTTTTCTCGGGCTGGTCATGAAAATGGCAAAAACCCAGTTTTAACTAAATTTTGAAAACACAAGTTAAATAATTTTTCTGAATAAATTAATGATAGTTGTAAATGGAATATTAGGCAAATGGTAGTGAAACAATTATTTGAGATTTATGAAGTTCAAGAATATTTTAAATTTTCTTTTAAATAAAGTTGTTTTAAAATTTAACTTAATAAAAATTTGGAAGCAAATCAAATATTCAAGAGTTAACTTTAAACCAAATTTATTTATAATGATGAAATAGCAATTAAAAAATAATGTTTTGTAATGATTTTATAATTAATAATTAATCAATTAAAGAATAGTCAATTAACAAAGGTAATTAAATTTAATCAGTTAACAATTAAGAATTAATAAATTAAGATTATTAATAAAGGAATAATTAATTAATAAAGTTGATTAAGATTTCATTAATTTATAATTAAGTAAAATTAAAACATTGATTTAAAATGATTAATAAAGATAATTATATGGTTAGTTCACTTTAATCAAAATCACCTTAATCGAAGATGATTGACTATCATCAAATATTCTGTACTGGATTGATATTTCTGTTGTGATACTGTGATTGCTTTGTGATGAAATATGATTTATGATTGGTTCCTACTTGTGTGTGAAAACCTCTTTTGCTCGTAAAACGGCATTTAAACTTCGATGCGACAGAGAGTCGGATTTTAGTCAGTTATCCGAAACCCACATTGAACCCTGAATGTGAATCCTTGTAATAGATACACTGTGACAACCCGGAAATTTTAACAAATTTAAATTGGAATAATTAAGCGATTTTAAATATTTAAAAGTTAATTTTAACTTGAATTCCAGATATCAATATTTACATGATAAATAACTCATTGAATTTATATAGTTAAACATTGAATTTAATAATTGAAATTGGGTAAATTGTTGAATCTGAGAGTTCTATGCCTGTTTGAAATAATTTGAAGGCTTATAAAATTTATAACGATGATACTGAAGATAATAGGATAATTGAAATTTAATTTAAAAGTAATTTGTTCAATTTTAATAATATATCGTTTAAATTGGAATTTAAAAATAGCATTCCGAGGCACAATCTCGGAATTCGACGAAACCAGTTCCAATGGATCTGCAATGGTTAGTTATTATCGGATTTCAATTTTCGTAACAATCGGAGTTGTCATTTGACCATGGCAGCTCCATATGCTTAGAACTATTCTAATCGATTTAATTGAAATTTGATCGTTTTCTTTTGTAACTCGCACATACGATTGAATTAACTTCCGAAACGCGTTCCATCGTATTCGGAATACGAGTAAGGCTTTATAATCGTCTTGCGGCATTCATTAAGAAGAGTTCAAAAGTTTAATTGGCGAGTAGCGGGACATTTTGAAGTTTTATAATATAATAAATTATGGTCAAATCGGTCAGAGATATTTTTATTTACAAAACGTTCTCAAGAAGCTTTCCCTTATCATTATCCATTTCCCCGTCTTGTTCTCAAATCCAAAAGAAAAAATCAAAAAAAAAAAAAGAAAATTGAAAATCATGGTCGAAGCCTTAATCTTAATATCAATAGAAATCGAGAGAAAAAAAAATTGAATCAAGGGCCGCTTCCCTCAGTTAATTAATATTGACCGAAGCCCTTGCATTCTCAAGAAGTCGAAAAGAGGGAGGCACGAAATCGATCGATCAATCAGTCGCACCCTTGAGTCACGCACGGAGGAGGAGGGTCGGCGTCGTGTGGGGTGAGGTAAGTATTCGATTGGTGTTCGATTGAGCTTGGTGGTGGAGGAGTCGGCGACATTAGCTCGCGCTCGTGACAACTATAGGTACTGGCGATGGCGCATGCGAGGTCAGGAGAGGGAGGCGTTCGTTAGTGGAAGCTCGGCAGCGACGCGAAGTCGAGGCAGTGCAGGCTTAGGGCTGTGTTCGTTTTGGGTGTCGCCGCGCATGGCGTGAGAGTGGATTTGGAAGCGAGGTGATGCGAAGGCGTGGGGCAGAGGTAGGAGGCTCGCTCGAATGCGTGAAGGCTTCTCTCGCGATGGAATCCGGTGAGTAATTTATTTACAACTTTGTTTGCTTTAAACTTAAACTTACAAAAAAATGAAAATGGAAAGAATGAAATGAATTGTTGTAACCATTTAATTCTTTAACATACGTTAAATGTTAATCAAAGGTAAATGTTTTAGAATGTGTTTTAGCAATTTACCAATAGATAAATTAGGATAGTTAATTAAGGAATATATGTATTTTCAAGAATATAAAGGAAATTTATTAGTTAGGATTAAATTATAAGTTAATCAAAATTTAATGGCAAATGGATAGTTCAATTTGTTTGGATATAAATAACCTATATAAATATTTATACAGGGTCAAAATGTGGATAGACCAAGTCAAGAATAAAGTGGGTTGCAAAATTCAGGGATCAAAGGTGAGTAAATCTAACGCTGGTGGATTTTTATTTATTTATTTAGATTTAAATGGATGAATTATTGAACTATTTGGGTGTGTACTAATGATTTAGTGATTTAGATTTGGTTGTTTCTCAAGTTAATTGTGATTGACTCGAAGTGTTTCGGGTTTTAAATTGTCTAGATTAAATGTTATAAATAAGATAATGTTTTCATCCTAATGTTGTTAAGGGCTTAATGATTTCTGATTCATCAAATTTGAAGTGAAATTAAAATAAAAAATTAATCAGTTCAATTAATTTATAATTTGGGTTAATTAATTTTGTAATTAAGGGCTTGGAATTAGTTAATTAGGGATTAAGTTCATTAACAAAGTTTAATTAATTCAGAACAATCAACGGATTAATTAATTTAGAACAATCAACGGATGGTTTGATGAATAATTACTTAAATAAATTAAAATTAAATATAATTACTTTGCGTAATTAATCAAGAGATCAATTAAGACGATTAATTAAGAGGAAATCGATTTATTTAAAGGAGTAAATAAATAGATAGTTAATTTAAAGGTTGAGATAACTCAAGAATGATTATTATTTGTGGTTTAAATTAATGATTAATTGTTTAATGAAATTAATTTAATTTAGGATAAATTATAATTGGAAATCGTTAATTTATTATAATCAATGACGTAATTAAAGATTGATTAATTAAGATTTATTAATCATTAATTCGTGTCTTATGTGAAGTTGATATGAGTAATTAAAGATTAATGTAACTAAATAGCTAAATTGTTCATGAAGAAATTGAGATTACTTATTGATTTTTGATTAAGTAAAATTAAGATTGGGGAGTTAATTAAGGATAGATGCTTGAATGGAATTGAAGGATAATTAATTCGGGTTGATTAATTAAGATGAATGTTGACGGGATGATTGAATTATTTGATTTGAATTAAGTAATTGACCAGATAAAGAATCTAAGTGATTGGAGGTAGAAATTCAATTAGAATTAATTAAATTGATTTGGAAGCGATAAAATTTGCTTATGAATAAGTGATTGGTATTGGACAATTTGAATGAGTTGATATCTCTGATATGAAATGTTGTGTTTATCTTTTGGATAACTTGGAATAGGATGGTATGAGACTCGGAGAGGCCGGGATCGGGTATTGGGAGATACCCGAAACCACTTCGAATTTTTATAAATTGATTTGAGAAATCAATATGCAGGAACGAAATGATTTAAGTGGATTGGATCGTTTTATCTAAGTTTGGTACTTAGAAATTTATATGTGAAATAAGACTTGTCTATAACAAATTGTGAGTGGAATAAATTGAGATAAGTTACCCGGGTTTTATTTAAGTTGTATGTTTGTGTGTTCTTTGTTAGTTGGGTTTACTCACACTGGTTTCCAGCCTGACCCGGGCGTTACCTTGGTGTAATGCTCGGGTCAAACCGAGTATTACAGATTTTCAAGTAGGTACGTTCTGGAGCTCAAAAGGCGAGCTGGATGGCAATCTCGTATAGAGTATATTCGCTGTATTTATATTATTGTAAAACTGAGACATGATAATTGTATACATTCAGTGACTGTATATATATGTGAAACTCTGATGTATATTAAATGTAATCGACGGATATAGTATCCTTTTGTAGACTATTATTATTTTATTATTATTATATTTTATCCGCTGCGAATGTGTGATTTTGGTGTTCTGTTCTTCTTCTTCTATCTCTTTCTCCTTTTTCATAACTATCTGGAATTTTAGGCTTTTAAAATTCCGGGTCGTTACATTTGGTATGAGAGCTGAAGGTTAAGCGAGAACCTTGGCTCTGGTGGGGATTACTCACTGAATAGAGTCCGTAGTACTCTAGAATGAGTTGCGTATATATATGTGTGTGTATATATATATATATATATGAGAGCGTACTTGTTATTTGTTTATAAAGATTTTTAATGATTTTATATAAAAATATATTTTGATATATATAGCAACATTTCCTTTTAAATTATTGGAATTAAGTTAAGAAGTAATATAAAATACGACCAAATTGAAACTTATAACCAAAGTTGAAGAATAAACTTATATAACAAAATGGAATTTGAAATATAGATTGTAAATGTAATTTATAAATTGAAACAAACTTCATAAATAAATGAGATTATAATTTGAAATAAAATTCCAGAGTAATGTTTAAATATGAATTGGATGGATTGGAAATTTGGAAGTTTTTGGAAAATTTAAATTTCCTTTGGATTTGGAAGTGATTTCCAAAGGTTTTGGAAAAAAATAATAGTATTATTTCAATTTTTTTGTGTTGAATTGAAATCTTGGAGATTTGAAATTAAAAATATTTGAAAATGTTTTTAAAAAGATAAAAGCATTGAACTCTTTCGGTCACGGGAAAATAACGTCGATGATGACTGCAGCATTATCGATGTCTATTTTCGATTTTCTAGAAGAGAAATTGCTACCAAATTGTTTTACATTGGAATTGTTTGTGAACCGGGTTTGGTTTTGAAATTCAAAGGGGTAATTGAATTTGCCAAAGAATTTTGGATATAGTTGAATTCTAAGGTGATATTGAAATTTTGGAAATTTGTTTAAACTCTGGAATCTTGATTAAAATGTTTATGGAATAATAAAAAATATATTGGCTAAATAAAATGTAAAATTCCGAGTTAAAAGCAAAATGTGAATGTAATTGTCTATTAATAGAAATTGAAAATTGAAATTGTAAATAAAGTTGTACAAGTTTAAAGATCAAACGGAATTTGATTTGGAGTCGGAAGGAAATTGAGAATAAATTCAATTTGAATTTGGGTTAAATCAATTTCAATGGAAATTGAAGATTATTCAATTTGGAATTGGGTCAATTTAAATGGGAGTGGAAATTTAAATTGAAATGTTGGGGAAGTGAACAGTTTTGACTCTAGACTATTTTCAATATATATTGTCTTAATATAAACTTATTTTTTTCTAAGTTATTAAATATATACAACCTTTCTTTCTTAAAGCCAAATTATTTTATACTTGTTTTACAATCATTTTTGGAGCTATTTAACCATTTTTCAGCTGTTTTTTAAACTAATTACTATTTTTCAACTATATTACAAATTAATTGCTACTTTACAACTATTTTGCAATTATCTAAAAAATTTGAAAGCTATTTAACTATTTTACAGCTATTTTGCAAACTAATCATTATTTTTCAACTACTTATCTATTTTTAACTTTTCGAGCTATTTCCAAAATATAAACTGGTTGGAGTTCAAACTGTTGTTGATTAAATACCCAACCGGGATAAGAATTGAGGTAATAATCCAAATGGGGATTAAGGCAAATGTGAATAAGTGAACGAAAATTTAAGCGAATGTGAATAGAAAGGAAATTGATATTGGAAAGAGTAATCAAATTTGAATATTTGATTTTGGGTAGACAAAGTTATATCTTTGTTATATATTCTCCCCTTGTTGAATCTATTGTTGGAAGAAAAAGGATTTTGGAAGTGTTTGAAGTATAAAAGGAATTTTATACAAGTTTAAAGTGATCCAAAGTTTTAAAAATTATATATATCTGTATATATATAAAGCATCTTATGAGGAGTTTGGAAAGGGTTTTGGGAACCTGTGGATTTGGAAAGGCTTTTGATTTTTGGGTAAAATCAATATATGGAATTTGGAAAGCCTATTTTGAGAATTATCGATTTGGGATAATCGATTTTGTGTAAAGGAGCTTTGTATGATATCATACTAGGTGTATGATTTGAAAGATACTATATATGTATAGTATAAAATGTTTTGATGGTGGCCCTGGGGAAAAAGGCGCTCCCTTGAAATGAACTTCTCAGGAGTGCCACTGGGTGGTGCTTCCTTGAGCCCCAGGGGGTTCTAAAGTTGATCCTGTGAGGAGTCCGGACAAAACAAGTTCCTGAGGATTATGAGTTGAGCATACCATAGTGAAGGTCGTGTGTGCCGCTGAGAGCCAACAGTTACATGGACTTTTGCTGCGATAGCAACGTAACCCAGGATGTAACTGCGACCTATGGTATATCATAGCGAAAGTCGTGTGTGCCGCTGAGAGCCAATAGTCTGCGTTTGATTTTATATTGGTAGACTGCGACGTATGTAGGAGTGGAGAAGTTTCATTTCGACAGCGAAATCAGAGGCCGCGGAGAGCCTGCAGTTACATGGACTTTTGCTGCGACTGCAACGTAACCCTAGATGTAACTGTGATCTGTTTTGTGGGATCCATAGCGTAATTGAGAGGCCGCGGAGAGCCTGCAGTTGCATGGACTTTTGCTGTGACGGCAACGTAACCCTGGGATGTAACTGCGACCATGGATGGGGGTGATTATTTCCAGAGCATTCTCACCAAAGACATTTCCTCTCTTTCAAAATGCTTCCAATAGTTTCAATAAAATTATTTTCCAAGTATTTTCACTGGATGTTGAAAATGAGTCTGCTAAGTACTTATAGATTTTCAGTCGTACGCCTGATCAACGTATGACTAAATCTCTATGAGAACAAGGATGGACTGGTTGAGACATCGAGTTATAAAAGACTATTTTTGTAAAGAGTATTTTTATTAAGTATGATGTGAATTTAAAAGCATTTCTAAATTTTTAAATAAAGGTGTTGGGATTTTAGGAAAATTTAAAAGAGCTTCCAAACTGGAATTATAAAATAAAATTGAACTCAGGAAATTTAATGAAGTGATTTTTTGTAATAAAAACGAATGTTCATTTAAATAGTGAAAGTAAACTAATCGGCTAAATAAATTATTTAATATTGTATGTTAATAAAATTGAACTTGGGTAAATAAAATGAATTGTAATTAATAATGGAATTTGACAATGAATTCAAATTGTAAATAGAATTCGACTTGGATTTGATAATGCAATAAATAAGAAGAGATGTTGTAAAATAAAAATAAAATAGAGTTGGATTGAAAATGATATGATATGAATTACAAATAAAATTCAAGTGTGATTTGAATAATATTTAATGAAATTTGCAAGTAAATTGGATATAAGAGAAATGTTGTCATATGATATGGAAGTGAATAATAATAGAAATGGTTGGGTTGCAAACAAAACCCAAATGAATAGAAATAAATTGCAAATGACTTTGTATTAATAAAATAAATTCGATAACAAATTAAGTAAGTAAATTAAAATTTTAAAAATGGGTTAATTGAGATAAATAATAAATGGATGGAGTCTGATTGATTAAAAACTAAGTCAAAGTTGTGATTGGAATTGGATTATCAGACTGAACTTAAATTTGGTGGTATATTATTTGAAGTATAAATGAGATAAGTATGTGCTTGGATATTATTTTGATAAATTAAAAAGGTGAATTTAAAATTAAAATTTAAAATGGATGACTAACTGAATTTAATGGAAGTTGATTAAATGAGAATCAAATAGAAGTAGACTTAAGTTTGATGTTGGAATAAATTAAAATAAATGAACTTAAGTTTAAAGTTTATGGAAGCTTGGCTTCGAATAAGAGTGAAAGCCCATTAAAATAAAGGCTTGGATTGAAGAATGGCTAGTAGTATACAAGAATGAATATGTCGAGCTAAATAAATGGTGGTGAATAAATTAGAAATGAAATGAAAGGCATATGTATGGTAGTGAAAAAAATTTGTAACGGAATTACTTACAGAATGAGTTGAAATTAATTTAAAAGTAATAAACTCAAATTAAATACTCTATCAAGCGAATATCGTCAAAATTTCATAAAATAATTGTCGTTTGGCGTGTTCAAAAAAAATTAAAATTCTTTGAGTTGATAGAGATTAAATAAAATTGATTTTATATCATTTGAAGTGAATATGAACTTGTTTGGATTAAAACTTAATTGAATGTAAGCAATTGAGTTGTAAACCAATAAAATTGAACGGAGTGGTATATGTTTGATTGAATGAAATTGAATTAGTGTAGAAAACATTTAAATTGCTCGTGGAAATTATTTTAAATGCATTTCTTTTAGAATTGAAGTGTTATAGTTGTTTATGTAAGAGAAATGTTATAAACTTTATATATAGTGCTTATATGTTTAAATTGAGTAAGTACAGGTACCTGAAGACCGTTTGGCTGGATTTGGATTGTACTAATTGCTAAAATAAATAAGCCGCATGCTTAAAATGCTAAATAAGGTATGCCTACGCAATAAAAATAGGAAATATGAACTGTTTTTGCTTTTTCCAACCGTGTGGGTCGATGTATACATATTTATATCTCTTGTCAAATTGCAAAAGTTCCTCCGTACAAAGGAGACTCTGCCAAAATTTTCCGAAAATTTTGGGAGATAGAAAATTTTTGGAAACTTTTGGGAAAATTCTTGTTAACGACAAAACAATTTCAAATTTGAAACTAAAGTAAATTAGCAAATGAAACTACTATGAATCAGTTATGAATGAAAGATAAAAATTCAATATTCAAAATTTAAAGTAAATTGAAATCGTATGAAGTGGGGAAAACTAGTTTGAGTAGAAACAGATATGAAAACTTCTGAAAGGAAAGGTATGTAAAGATTTGAAAGGGATATGATTGGATATTATTGCTAAGTAGGTTATGCAGGTAGTAAAAGGAGGAAAATGAATTGGATTTGATACCAAAAGATAAATTTGTATTGCCCGACAAAAAGGTATGTATTTTAAATTTCTGTATGAATTGGATTGGATTTTTGGATGTAGCCACTTGGCTTTTGTTTTCTTTTGGAAATTTGGGAGCCTGTGAGGCCTTTTGTAGTTGTACCGAGCCAGCCGCGCAAAGGAGACGCTGGCAAAAAATTTCGGAAATTTAGAGAGTTAGAAAAATTATGGGAAAATTTTGTTAATTCAAAATTTGATTTAAAATTGAAATTTAGATAATTGAGCAAAGGGATATGATTTGAAACTATGAAAGGTTTTGAGAAGTTGGTTGATGTGATATTAGGTTTTTACTAAAAAATAGTTGGTAAGATGTTGAATAGTGAGTTTTGGAAAGAGGCAAACGGGTATTGGTCCATTCTTCCTAACTAGTAATTTCGGGGACGAAATTCTTTTAAGGGGGGAGGAATGTGACGACTCGAAAATTTTAACAAATTTAAATTGGAATAATTAAGAGATTTTAAATATTTAAATGTTAATTTTAACTTGAATTCCAGATATCAATATTTACATGATAATTAACTCATTGAATTTATATAGTTAAACATTGAATTTAATAATTGAAATTGGGTAAATTGTTGAATCTGAGAGTTCTACGCTTGTTTGAAATAATTTGAAGGCTTATAAAATTTATAACGATGATACTGAAGATAATAGGATAATTGAAATTTAATTTAAAAGTAATTTGTTCAATTTTAATAATATATCGTTTAAATTGGAATTTAAAAATAGCATTCCGAGGCACAGTCTCGGAATTCGACGAAACCAGTTCCAATGGATCCGTAATGGTTAGTTATTATCGGATTTCAATTTTCGTAACAATCGAAGTTGTCATTTGACCATGGAAGCTCCGTATGCTTAGAACTATTCTAATCGATTTAATTGAAATTTGATCGTTTTCTTTTGTAACTCGCACATACGATTGAATTAACTTCCGAAACGCGTTCCATCGTGTTCGGAATACGAGTAAGGCTTTATAACCGTCTTGCGGCATTCATTAAGAAGAGTTCAAAAGTTTAATTGGCGAGTAGCGGGACGTTTTGAAGTTTTATAATATAATAAATTATGGTCAAGTCGGTCAGAGATATTTTTATTTACAAAACGTTCTTAAGAAGCTTTCCCTTATCATTATCCATTTCCCCGTCTTGTTCTCAAATCCAGAAGCAGAAATCAAAAAAAAAAAAATTGAAATCATGGCCGAAGCCCTAATCTTAATATCAATAGAAATCGAGAAAAAAAAAATTGAATCAAGGGTCACTTCCCTCAGTTAATTAATATTGACCGAAGCCCTTGCATTCTCAAGAAGTCGAAAAGGGGGAGGCACGAAATCGATCGATCAATCGGCCGCACCCTTGAGTCGCGCATGGAGGAGGAGGGTCAGCGTCTTGTGGGGTGAAGTAAGTATTCGATTGGTGTTCGATTGAGCTTGGTGGTGGAGGAGTCGACGACATTAGCTCGCGCTCGCGCTCGCAACAACAATAGTTACTGGCGATGGCGCATGCGAGGTTAGGAGAGGGAGGCGTTCGTCAGTGGAAGCTCGGCAGCGACGCGAAGTCGAGGCAGTGCAGGGTTAGGGCTGTGTTCGTTTTGGGTGTCGCCGCGCATGGCGTGAGAGTGGATTTGGAAGCGAGGTGATGCGGAGGCGTGAGGCAGTGGTAGGAGGCTCGCTCGAATGCGTGAAGGCTTCTCTCGCGATGGAATCCCGTAAGTAATTTATTTACAGCTTTGTTTTCTTTAAACTTAAACTTATAAAAAAATGAAAATGGAAAGAATGAAATGAATTGTTGTAACCATTTAATTCTTTAACATACGTTAAATGTTAATTAAAGGTAAATGTTTTAGAATGTGTTTTAGCAATTTACCAATAGATAAATTAGGATAGTTAATTAAGGAATATATGTATTTTCAAGAATATAAAGGAAATTTATTAGTTAGGATTAAATTATAAGTTAATCAAAATTTAATGGCAAATGGATAGTTCAATTTGTTTGAATATAAATAACCTATATAAATATTTATACAAGGTCAAAATGTGGATAGACCAAGTCAAGAATAAAGTGGATTGCAAAATTCAGGGATCAAAGGTGAGTAAATCTAACGCTGGTGGATTTTTATTTATTTAATTAGATTTAAATGGATGAATGATTGAACTATTTGGGTGTGTACTGATGATTTAGTGATTTAGATTTGGTTGTTTCTCGAGTTAATTGTGATTGCCTCGAAGTGTTTGGGGTTTTAAATTGTCTAGATTAAATGTTATAAATAAGAGAATGTTTTCATCCTAATGTTGTTAAGGGCTTAATGATTTCTGATACATCAAAATTGAAGTGAAATTAAAATAAACAATTAATCAGTTCAATTAATTTATAATTTGGGTTAATTAATTTTGTAATTAAGGGCTTGGAATTAGTTAATTAGGGATTAAGTTAATTAACAAAGTTTAATTAATTCAGAACAATCAACGGATTAATTAATTAAGAACAATCAACGGATGGTTTGATGAATAATTACTTAATTAAATTAAAATTAAATATAATTACTTTGCGTAATTAATCAAGAGATCAATTAAGACGATTAATTAAGAGGAAATTGATTTATTTAAAGGAGTAAATAAATAGACAGTTAATTTAAAGGTTGAGATAACTCAAGAATGATTATTATTTGTGGTTTAAATTAATGATTAATTGTTTAATGAAATTAATTTAATTTAGGATAAATTATAATTGGAAATCGTTAATTTATTATAATCAATGACTTAGTTAAAGATTGATTAATTAAGATTGATTAATCATTAATTCGTGTCTTATGTGAAGTTAATATGAGTAATTAAAGATTAATGTAACTAAATAGATAAATTGTTCATGAAGAAATTGAGATTACTTATTGATTTTTGGTTAAGTACAATTAAGATTGGGGAGTTAATTAAGGATAGATGCTTGAATGGAATTGAAGGATAATTAATTCGGGTTGATTAATTAAGATGAATGTTGACGGGATGATTGAATTATTTGATTTGAATTAAGTAATTGACCAGATAAAGAATCTAAGTGATTAGAGGTAGAAATTCAATTAGAATTAATTAAATTAATTTGGAAGCGATAAAATTTACTTATGAATAAGTGATTGGTATTGGACAATTTGAATGAGTTGATTTCTCTGATATGAAATGTTTTGTTTATTATCTGGATAACTTGGGATAGGTTGGTATGAGACTCGGAGAGGCCGGGATCAGGTATTGGGAGATACCCGAATCCACTTTGAATTTTTATAAATTGATTTGAGAAATCAATATGCAGGAATGAAATGATTTAAGTGGATTGGATCATTTTATCTAAGTTTGGTACTTAGAAATTTATATGTGAAATAAGACTTGTCTATAGCAAATTGTGAATAGAATAAATTGAGATAGGTTACCCAGGTTTTATTTAAGTTGTATGCTTGTGTATTCCTTGTTAGTTGGGTTTACTCACGCTGGTTTCCAGCCTGACCTGGGTGTACCTTGGTGTAATGTTTGGGTCAGACCGAGTATTACAGATTTTCAGGTAGGTACATTCTGGAGCTCAAAAGGCGAACTGGATGGCAATATCATATAGAGTATATTCGCTGTATTTATATTATTGTAAAACTGAGACATGATAATTGTATATATTCAGTGACTGTATATATATATGTGAAACTCTGATGTATATTAAATGTAATCGACTGATATAGTATCCTTTTGTAGACTGTTATTATTTTATTATTATTATATTTTATCCGCTGCGAATGTGAGATTTTGGTGTTCTGTTCTTCTTCTTCCATCTCTTCTTTTTCATAACTATCTGGAATTTTCTGCTTCGAAAATTCCCGGTCGTTACATACACCCACATGTCTTTAAATATTGCGCTCACTATTCGGTTTTGTCGGGAGAGGACCTTGTGTCATATAACCCATTCCGAATAGTGATACGATGTTATGGATTGCATTTGATGGCCGGTATTGAAGACCGGGTATTTGCGAGAATGATAGAATAACCTATCGATTGTCTCTGCATCGAGTAACTACGGTATAGAGATTCCCTAAGTGATGGGAAGTCCGATCGGAATTGTGGATATCCGGATTTGCAAGGGCTTCTTCCTTTATTGGACGAAGTGCCTTCGGTTCTGTTCAAACCCGAAACAGACTTATATGGTCGTGTGTCTGACACTAAACTTTGAGATATAAAGTCGATTTCTTTCAAATACATATCTATTGGTGGTGGATAATTTATTCTCTTAGCTTAACACCCTTCTCTGAGACGTACGAGCTCAGAGGTTATGTAGCTGAAGGTTATCAGCAATATACTCCCAATTTGGTAGTGTGGCATGTTAAGTGCTGCTGTATGTTGATGATCATTCGTTGATCATTTTTGATCAAAGCATGACTTTCGTGTAAAGCATAGCTTTGTGGATGAGACCTCATCGGACCTCACACCTCGAAAATGATCGAAACAGGAAAGATGCGGCAAGGTTATGTGGGTCGCGCCCTTTAGGGTATGTCATTTCCTTCTGGGAAAAGGTGGTATCATGGTATGGAGCCCAGATACTTACCTATGTGGTTGCTTCAGTCTCATTTATTATGTGGTTGTTGCTTTGTGATGGATGGCCCTCTGATAAAGGTCCTAAAGGACCGAGAAATGGCATAGTCGTGTAGTAGTTACCTAGTTACAAGGGTAACCCGGCCTTGTGTTGGCAGAGAACTGGTTAAGTTCTCGAGACGTCCCGCCAGAGGCGTACCCATGTGGTATAGGAAGTATCTTAGCCTGACCATTTGTTAGAAATCCAATTCCCAATACGAACCCTATACGGTTTTAGTTGTATAACCTGCCATTTACTTATGGTGGTCACAACTGTTTAGATGGTAGCTATTGTAGGCATAGTTCGGAATGTCTATGCTGGCTAGGATTTATATTATACTTTTGAAATGTTTTCACACTATGCACTAGTAATAATATCAAAGAATTTTCCCGTATCAAGCATATTTGACTATCATAAGAAGAATCTCCTCCAACTCTGCAATTGCATTGTGTGTGTGGCGGGAGGTCTTATGGTAGTTTCATTATCCAAAAGCATACTGGATTTTCTTGTATAAATCTGTTTTATTTGAAAGCAACTGTTTTTGTTTACTCATACCAGTCCCATGATTGACCCGGAGTTTATTGTTTCCTTTCTAAACTATGGGTGCCCATCATTTCCACACGGGCATCCTAGTAGCAGGTTTTCCGTATTTTGGCATTAGCTGTATTTTGGTTTGGAGACTATCGGTTTTTGGGAGCTTTACTTTAGAAAAATTTTGGAAGCTTTTGGATCTCATAGAGCTTAGATTTGGAAGTTCATTATCACTCTATTTCCTTGAAGACTTTTGGCATATGATCATTTATTGTTCCATTATGATGATCTATTTGGAGTTGTGATTCATGTATTATGATACTCTAATGTTATAACGGATATTATGATGATGTTGTATCTATGATGTTATACATGATATTCATTTTTGTTTCTTCTATTTTATATTCATCTAATGTTGTTATAAGCTCCATTCGACTGGATTTCGATGTTTGAATCTTTGACAGTCGAGTACAAGTGAGGAATTTTATGTCAATTTTCAAACATTGGATTTCGTGTCATGACATGTAGTATTAGAGCCAAAGGTTGAGTAAGAACTTTAACTATGGAGTATAACACATTAGATGGCTCATTAGAGATAGGGTGAAGTATACCCTAGAATGAGTATAACCGAGACCGAAACCTCAAATTTTCTTAGTCTATTTCCTTTAACTACTGATATTCCTTAAGATATCTCGTCCGAATATCTAAATCAATTTTCTTACTAATTACATATGGTAAGGATGAGCGGACTAAGAGGAAGAGCTGGGGGGCAAGGAAATGTCACAGCACCTAGCCAAGTTCACCCTACATCAGAACAGCTTTACCTACTCAGCATCAGCCGAATCTGGCTGATTTATATAAGAGTTTCTCAAGGCTTGGTGGTAGGCCGTTCACCGGCAAGGAGTCGATTGTTGAGGCCCAAGCATGGATTAGATCTTGTGAAAGAATCTTTAAAGAGCTAAAGATGAAAGATGATCAAATGCGTCTCATAGCTTCTTGGCAACTTCAAGATGAACCCTTAGCATGGTGGGAGACAGTCACTATTGATGAGCCTGAAGACGAGTTTATTTGGGGAAGATTCAAAGATGTATTTGAGAAGCGCTATACGCCATCCGCTGGGATTTCTCGAATGTACCGGGAATTCATGGACTTGAAGCAGGGGAGTTTTTCATTCGAGGAGTATCCAAGCAAATTCAATGAATTGTCTCGCTTTAGTCCAGAATTGGTGAACACACCTTTGAAGAAGAATAAAAGGTTCATTCGTGGGATGAATAAGAAGTTCCACGAAAGGATGACTGGCCACGTCAAAGAATCCTTCTCAGATTTGGTTGATATAGGATACCGATATGCTACACTTGATATGCAAGAAGCCTCGGTGGAGAAAGGAAATTCGAGCAATCAAAATTGAAAGAAGAGGAAATTTGGAGGCAAGAAACCATAGCACGGTAAGGAGAAAAAGATGAGCAATCAGGGGAGCACTGTAGAGAATATCACTTGCTATAATTGCTTAGAGAAGGGACATTATTCTAGCAGATGTACGAAGCCTAAGAGACAAGTCAATCAATCCGTTCAAGCAAAGCCCAAGAAATGTTATTATTGTCAGAAATTGGGACATGAAGTTAAAGACTGCCCAGTTATGAAGCAAGCTCAGACAGCCAAGGTGTACACAGTCAAAGACAAACCCGCATCTTCCAAAGCAGAAAAGGGGAAGGGAGTTCTGGAAGGTAATATCACTATCTATGACAGCATTGTTAGAGTTCTTTTTGACAGGGGCGCTACACACAGTTTTATCTATCAGCGAGCTATTAATGAATTGAATCTTGAACCTGATTTTGCTGATGAGCCTATATGCGTAAAGAATCAAGTTGGAGGTCCCGTGAATATCTGTCTTCGATGTAGAGATGTTCCTATCTCATATTCTAGCTACCAATTTCATATTGGTCTCTTTGTTCTTGATTTTAACGAGTTTGAAGTCTTACTCGGAATGGATTGGCTAGCAATATATGAAGCCAAATTGGATTGCAATAATCGATTGATTTCAATCAAAACTGAATTTGGAAATTTCATCGAGATTTCTTGTGAGGACCCTAGTCCTAAAAGAGAAGGGTTGATGTATAATTTGGGTTATCCTGAACCCAGTCTGCAGTTCGATGTTTGAATCTTTGACAGTCAAGTACAAATGAGGTATTTGATGTCAATTTTCGAACATTGGATTTTGGGTCGTGACAGTGGTTCTCCAACAGTTAAAGCCATGTTATATCCTAAAAATAAAATGATATCATGTTAGCATGATATGATACATAATGTTGGTAACATTCTGACAAACATTTCATATGCAAGATAGTGAAAAAGGAAAAAGAGTAAATTATACTAGTATGCAGTGTAAAAAGAAAAACGCAGAGGAAGAAGTGAAGACAAAGCAAGAAAGAATGATTATGTACATGATGGTTATAACATTTTGACAAAAATTCCATATGCAGGACAATGAAGAGCAAAAAAATGTAAATTGGATAAATTCAAATCAGTATACAATATGAAAAGAAAAATGTAGAAGAAGGAAGGAGAAAGCATGAAAGGGAAAAAAATACGCACAGTTTATTTAATAAATGATTGCGTGCGAAATAATAAATAAAATGGAGAAGGTATAAATAGGGGAAGACAAAGTGGGTTGTGAAAAATGTGCTGAAACGCGATGTGTGAAAGTAGTGGGAATCTAAGTTGTTTGAGGACACGTGGGATAAGGAGAAAATGGGTTAGTAGACGAAATAGTAAGTTGTTTAACAGTGTTAAGTTCAAAAGATATAGTCCATTTTAGACCACTTGATATCATTATGATATTATATCAGAACCGTTCTGTTGTTTGTCTTCCGTTAACCTATTCCACTAAGTCTGATCTATTTTGTTATATAGATTAACAATTGAATGAGATATCCGCTAAATCATTTTTTTGATATATTAAATCATGTTTAGTTGATTCCATATATTTCACTTTTTACAAGTCCACCCCTTATGTAGTACATGCAGCGTTTCAAATTTGCATGCTTCATTTTGTAGTACATGTATCACTTTTGTCAATTTATGGCACGGTTTACTTCGCTTTTTTGGTTTATTTTTTTTACATGTACAGTGTTATTCTTTAATCACATAGACATCGACTGTAAATGCTTAGAAGCTACAGATGGAGCGTTATGTGGAATTACACTAGTAAGCCCAAAGCCTTGGATACTAGTCTATATGCTGAATTTGTGGAATTCGAGGTTGGCTATTGTTCTTAAGTTTTCGGTTCATTAATGACCATTGGGTCATTCCTGTATAAATTTTCTTACCTACAAAAATGGGCCTGTGTTAGGACTTTTGTACAACCATTAGATCTATGAGACAAATGAAATAATGAACCAGAATTGTGAATGCCGATTTAGTACTTTGATGCAGTTGATTTATTATAATACCTATATGTTATATATACAAGTTTTGTTTCTTTGGCCTTTGTTAAAGGGTTCCTTGCTTATTCTCTCATTGATGTATTTTCCACAAACTCGTATGTTTTGTTATCTACCTCTGTTTATTCATACGAATGGATAATGATAGCCTGTTAAAAGTTCAATTTGGCATTGTCATTGTAATTTGGCATTATCATAGTTCAATTTCACATTAGCTGTGTGGTTTCATAGAATTTTAATATTTTTTTCATTATTTGAGTTATCTCACGCTGGTATTTCCAAACTGATTCGAGTGTTATTTTACTATAATGCTTGAGTCAGACCAATTATTTTTTCTAGGTTGACTTTCGTGTTATGGAGAACTTAAAGAGGTGTTGTAGGATCACCTATCGTATTGTTTTATTTTTCATCGTATTATATAATATCCATATCAACAATTGTAAGGTTAGGATTTTATAACTATTCAACTGATAAGGTTTGTTTTTAGCTCTGATGTACTATGTATTTAGAGTGGCGGCTTTTATTGTCCTCACTATATTATGTGTTGTCGATTTCACTGTGAGAATCATTTTTTTTGTTCTATGTTCTATTCTTTTTATTTACCCTAATAATCTGCCCTTTTGTCGATTGGATGCTCGACAATTGAACACAGTGGTGATATTCGATGTCAACTTTCGATGATCAAAAAGGCAGGTCGTAACATCATGCATGTAAATAACATCACACAAAAGCAACCATGTGCATGTACAATCAAAAAGTATACCCTGCACTTATCATTCAGTTATGAACCATGTCATATATGATGTAACGATCTGAGTTTTGAGTCAAATTTAATTTGATAATTAATATAAAATTTTGTACTAAATTAAGAATTAGTTTGAATTTTTCCAAATTAAATAAAACATTTGTCTGTTTATTCATATGTATATACGTATATAAATTGAATATAAATAGAATTTTGGTTTGAAATTCAAGATAAATATCTTATTGATAAATTGGATTTAAAGGAAACATTATATTTGAAACTAAAATATAATATATGATTGTTTATTAATGTATGTTTAGAATTAAAATCATTTTCAAGAATGAACAAACGGTTTTAAAGTATATACATATTCATATCTTTTAAAATAAAATAAGATTCATAAAAGGTTTAATGTTATTTATTTTGAAATTTCACTTGTATTAAAAGGTTTGTATATTTAAAGAACATCATTAATAAAAAAAATTGAAACTTATTTTAATAAATGTTAATATGAATTAAAAAACATATAAATAAATATAGTTTGTATATATAAAAATATAAAAATAAAAACATAACACATATGCAAATATTTTTTAAAAAGCTATTTAAATAATTAAATTCAAATATATACATATTATATATTTATTTATTAATGTTTAATTAAAAATCATATTCTTTACAGTTATAATTATATATGTAAAAGGAAATAGATTTATTTAAATTGAAAATATGATATAAAAAATTTATTTATAATATAATACATATGTTAAGTTATAAAACATAAGAGATAAATTAATTCACAAATTATAAAATGAAAAGGTTTAAAACACAACTTATAATTTGATTTAAATAAGGACTTAAACATAAAATTGCTTGTATTTACAAGTGTAGAAAAATTAATATTATATATTCACAAGTGTAACATGAATTTACAAGTGTAAATAAATTATCATGTAAACTTACATATGGCATTATTTTCTTTTAATTTTTTTTATGAAATAGATAAAATAGAAATTAAAGTTATATATATCATAAACTTCTCCTTCTCTCATTTGGTTCAAAACTAAAGAAAAGCAAATGCAAAAACCTGAAAATAAACTCAAAATAAAATCAAACTCAAAACAAAAAAAATCAAATATCACATTCAAAATCAAACCCGAAACAAAGCATTCCAGGAACAAAATTAAAACCTGTTTCAAGCTAAGTCTAAGCAAATTCAAGGATCAAGCAAGTTTCAAGATCATTTCAACAAATGAAAGTACAGATCAGATCAAACTCAGGAAATCTCAAATTACAAACCTGAGACAAATTTCAACTGAGAAAGCTAACGAGGGAAAGATGAAGCAAGATAACAAAACAAAATCAAAGCTTTCAGATATTCAAATTAAAACTACATTTCCAGGCTTAAGTTTTACCTGTTCTTCAATTCCAGGTCCTCTGTCTTTCATTACCAGGTGAGCAAACACACTTATATTTTGCGGTTGTGTTGTTTACTTGATGTATGATATAAGAATTGCTTGATTTGTTGCCTGCATGCTGGTATATAGATGTACATATGTATGTGCATGCAGGCAAAAACATGCCTCTGTTTATACATGACAGGTTTGATAAATCTGTTCAAAAATTCATACCACCCAAGGCTTTAATCTTTATATAAAATTTGTTTGTACTAATAAAATTCAAATTTTAAAAACAGTCTCAAGCATTTATATTAAGAAATTATTTTTAAAATAAGAAATCACACTGAAAATCATATATATGTCAAAATTTGATCGTCATAAATTCATGTTTTAAGTTCATAACTATATTCGAATTAGCAAATGATGAATTTAGATAAAGGTTTCAAAAAATTTAGGTAAGTAAATCATGTGAATTCTCAGGTTGAACATAAAATACATTTTTGTCGAACTCCGGCGATCGATATAAAGTTGACTTTCGAGCTTGATGTCAGAGGAAGTTCAAGTGATGGAGTTTACAAGAAAAATGATCGTTGACTTTTTTAAATGATCGTGGAGTTTGATCAATGAGGTTGTAGGATTTAAGGGCATATTTTTTGTCAGCATCGTTCTCGAATTAAATTTCATTGTCAATGGTGGGTCGGGGTGGATCGGACCCAGGGGAAGCGGAGCTCGGGGTTCTAGCGAAGGTGAGTGTTCATCGGCATTGACTCTGGTGGACTAGATCTATGGAGCGAGGGGGAATTTCATCGGAAGGGTTGGGTTCGAGGAGGAATCAATTAGCTCAATCTCGATTTTCAGATGGATTCGTAAAACTTGGTGGATGGGTGAGTCAGGGTGATCATCGGTGACGTATTGGCGATCGGAGTAGTTCCGATCATCGGTGCATGTGCACGTGAGTGTTCGTGTATCTGGGAAGTTTGGGGATTGGAGAAGAAAGTGTAGCCTCGAGTTTGCTCTCGTGAAAATGGGGTGGCGGCTCGGGTTTGTGAACGAGTCATTCACATGATAACAATTTTTATTTTTATTCTAAATCATAACAAATTCAAGTTTTAAAACTAAAACAATATCAAAGAAAAAAAATTCGAGGATTTTAGTGTTTGGCTCGAGTGTTTTAGCTTTGGGCCTAGGTACTTAGAATGATAATTTTTAAAATTTAAATGAATCAAGTTTTTTTAAGGTTTATGTAAATAAATAAGTTTTTAAAAGATTATAAATTAGATCTTCCAAAATAAGATTATTAATAAAGTTTCATATAAGTTGCCAAAGACTAAATTTTAAAGATAATTTTTTTTAAATTGTTTTGGTTATAAAATTTTATACTAGGTTAATTCTGTAATTAGTTCCTAAATGTTTTTCAAACAAAGTTAAATTATGTAACTAAGTTATAGTTAATTACTTAATGAATAATTTATCAATATGATGGATCATTAATGAAAGTAATTAAAGAATAATTACTCAATATAGTTAATTAAGGATAAATCACCTAATGAAATTTCAATTAAATTTAATTACTTAATTATTAAAGCACAATTACTTAGAGTAAGTAATCAAGAATAATTACTTAAATAAAGGATTATTACTTAATGTAATTAATTAAAGGATAATTGATTAATAATTAAGGTTAATTACTTGGTAATAAAAGTTTAATTAATTAGTATAATAATCAATGTGATAAATAAATGGATAATTTGTTAATGTGATTAATTAAAAGATAATTTTTTTTTAAGAAAAATGTGTGATCCTCTATCATGAGAGGAGAGCACACATGGAATACTATATATATAACTAAAAAATGGAGCTGCCAACATGCCTGACAGGTGGCAAGTCTAAAACAACAATAAAAATAAAGCAGTAGAAACCCCTCGAATGAGCTCCGGCAAAGCCACCGCCCATTACACCCTAGTATCGAGCTCCGGCAAGGCCACCACCCAATACTAAAGTGTTAGAGGTATCTAACAAAAGGAAGAGCACCAAACTGAAAATCAGAAGAAGACCAAGAGACAAGACAGGAGCAATCCGCGTCTCTGAGAAGAGCCATCCAGCAAGTCTGAAAAAGCTAAATGCTATCCAGCAAACCTGATAAGAGAAGAACCCGCATCCAACCTAAACAACACCTGAAATAGAACTAGCAAACAAATAAGAGAGAAACACATATATGTATATAAATAAAATTTATATACATATATGTGTGTATAGAAACCAAAAGAGAGAACTAAAGCTAGAATAATCAGACACAAACAAGAAACTAATTATGATCCTAGAAAAGAAAGAGAAATGTGATTTAAAGAATTATTAGAAACAGTATAATTGGAGTTAAGATTAAATGAGTTAATATTATTTCTAACCTTATTAAGATAGTCCTTAAAGCAATTATTTTTAGCTAATTTATATTTAGGATTAGAAATCCACTTTAAGCAGAAATTTGAGATTAAAATAATCAATTTGTTATTTTGTTGATAATTGTTATTAAAAATTCTTTGGTTTCTTTCAAACCAAATATACCAACAAGAAATAATGAATAAAGAATCAAGCAAATATCTAAAATCCTTATTAAACATGAATCTAAAAGAATTCCAATAAAATAAGCAATCAGAAATTCTAGAATTAATATGAAACTCAAAAATATTAAGGATCTTAATAAGAATAAAATAGGTATCCAAACAATCAAAGTAAATATGATTAATATCTTCAAAAAATGTGTTGCAAAAAAAACATTTATTGTCAATACTAATATTTTTCTTTTTTAAAAATTCAATAGTATTTAACTTACCATGAATGATGAGCCACATATGAATCTTAGATTTAGGAGGAGCATTAGACTTCCAAATGAATTTAAAACAATTGACAGAAACCCCCGAAAAGTTGATAAATTTGTAAAAGGAATTAGAAGTATATTTCTTACTCTTATCCCAATCCCAACTAATAAAGTCATTATCATTGTCAATATAATAAAGATTAAGTTTAGCATAAAGCAAGAAAAGATGTCTAAGAGTAGGTCCTTCTAAAATACAATTAAAATTAAAAGTCCAAGGAGGATCACTATCAGAATTGAAAACATCAGAGATTAATGCAAATTTGAAATTACAAATATCATATAAATCTTTAAACTCAATCTTAAGAGGAGTAGTAGAAATCCAACTATCATGCCAAAAAGAAGTACAGTTACCAGAATGAACTATAATATTTAAACCCAAGTTAAAGATATTACTGCATTTTAAAATAGATTTCCAAAAACAAGAAATATTTCTAAAACTAGAAGAACTAATATGGTATAAATTATAACTACCATTGTAATAAAAATTAGATATAATATCTTTCCAAATGGCCTTATCACTAATGTCCCTGAATTTCCATAACCATTTACCAAGAAGAGACAAATTCATATTATGTAAATTAATGACTCCTAAACCACCCTCTTTTTTAGATTTACATACAGTATCCCAATTAACTAAACATTTAATACTAATCAATAAGGTTAATTAATTATTTGAGGATACCTAATTTATGTAAGTAATTAAGGGATAATTAATTACTTAAATATAATTACTTAATTAAAAGTAATTAATTAATGATTAAAGTTGATTAATCAAGTTATTAAAGGATAATTGCTCAATGTAATCAATTTATGATTTATTAATATAAGTGATTAGGGATAATCACTTTTTGTAATTAATTAAGGATAATTAATTAAATGGTAATTAATTAAGGGTTAATTAATTACCATAATTAATTAAGGATAATTATTTAAAGGATAATTATTTAAAGGATAATTAAATAATTAAAGGTTAATTATTTAATGATTAAAGGTTGATTTATTTATTAATTAAGGTTAATTAATTAATAACTAAAGGTTGATTAATTTATTATTAAAGGTTAATTAATAAATAATTAAAGGATAATAAATTAAAATGGTTTGTAATCAGTTAATGTTAGTTAACCAGGATTAGTAATTTATTCATAAGTAATTAATCTGATTTAAATTTATTAAATGATTAATTGATTTTACTTATGGATGTTTGGATTATATTGAATGCTTTGAATTGTTTGATATCTCTGATATGTGATGTTCTATGACTTGATTGAGCTATGAACTGTGATTTATTTATCTGTGATGAATTTAAATATTTCTTTATCTGTGAATGAAAGATAAGTGTTATAAGATTATACCGCTTATCAATATTGTTGTGCTTGAATTGATGATGATTGTGATATTGTATTATTGTGTGTAAATCCCTTGAACCACACCACACACACACACAAATATGGATTTCACGGAACATCGGTTAAGTCACAGATATTTTGAATGTAATATTATTTTATTCAAAATGGTTTTAAAGGTTGAGTTTTAATCCAAAATGTTTTGGAAATAAAATTGGGTTGAGTATGAAAAGCTTTTGAAAAGGAAGTTTTTAATTTGAAATTTAGTTTAAATGTAATATGTCTTGTTTAAGTTTTGAAATTATTTTGGAAATTATGATTTGAAAGTGGTGATACAAGTCATAATATGTATATATGGATTTTAAACCATTTTTGAAGTAATTAAAAAGTATTATTTTGGGAATTTAAATTTAACCCAAGTTCATATTTTGAAAGGCTTTAATTTGAGCAAATGAAAACGGATTTTTCCAAAACGAAAACTCTTTGTTTTCAAATGATAATGGCTTTGATATAACGAAGGAAATCCAATTTTTGTTGAAAGGATTTCAAATTTGAAATAGTTTTGAAAGCTATGAATGAATCTTTGTGAAATATTTGGTGAACTTTGTTTTCAAACAAAAGAGGACCCCAAAGATAGATCTTTTGTTTAAATATTATGAATGAATCTTTGTGAAAGATTTGATGAACCTTGTTTTTAAATTAAGAGGACCTTAAAGGTGTATCTTTTTGTTTAAAAGATTAAAAGTGGAAAATTGTTTTAAACCATTTGAAGAAAGGTTTTGGGTAACAAGCTGTGACTTAACTAAGATCCCAACATATCCATATGGTTTTAAAATTACGCGCTCATTATTCGGTTTAGCCGGTGGAGGACTTTATGTCATAAAATCCATTTCGAATAATGATACGACGAAATGGATAGCATTTGAAGACCGACGGTGAAGACAGGGTATTTTCGAGAACGAAAGGATTACCTGTCGAATGTCTCTGCACTGTGTCGCGCCAGTATAGAGATCTCCATATGTGATGGGGAGTCCAGTCGGGATTGTGAATACCCGGATTGCAAGGGCTTCCTTTGAAGTGCCTTCGGTTCTGTTCGAAGCCGAAACAGACTTGTATGGAATTATGTCTGACGTTACACTTTGAGATGTAAAGCTGGTTTCCATCAATACATTTCTGTTTGGTGGTGGAGAATTTAGTTTCTTTGCTTAACGCCCTTCTGTGAGACGTACGAGCTCAGAGGTTATATAGTTGACGGTTACTAGTGATACATTCCCAATTTGGTAATGTGGCATGCTAAGTGCTGCTGATCGTTTGTTGATCAAAGCAAGGCTTTTATGAAAAGCGTAGCTTTATGGACGAGACATCGTCGAATCTTACACACCGAAAATGGTCGAAACAGGAAGAATGCGACACGGTTATGAAGGTTGCGCCCTTAAGGGTATGTCCATTTCCTTTTGGATAAAAGTGGTATCATGGTATGGAGCCTAGATACAATACTTATGTGGTTACTGAATTTTTTTGCTTTGTGGTTGTTGGTGTTGAGAGCTCTCGGATAAAGGTCGGTGCGACTGAGGGATGACATTACTCGTGACAGTTAGCTACCTAGTTACAGAGGTAACCTGGTCTTGTGTTGGCAGAGAGCTGGTTAAGTTCTCGAGGCATCCCACCAGAGGCGTGCCTATGTGGCATAGGATGTTCCTTAGCCTGACTATTTGTTGGAAATCCGAAGAAATAATACGCGCCCTATACGGTTTTAGTTGTATAACCTTCCATGGAATGTGGCGGTAACCTGCTATTGAACATGGTAGCTATAGTAGGCATACTACGAAATGTGTATGCTGGCTAAGATTAATATTATACTTTCAAAATGTTTTCTGCACTATGCACTAATAATAATATCCAAAATATTTTGCGCATCAAGCATGTTTGACTATCATAAGGAGAAATCTCCTCCAATTGTGTGTTCGCATTGTGTGTGTGGCGGGAGGCCTTACGGTAGTTTCATTTTCCAAAAAGCATTGCAGAATTCTTTTTAAATTCTTTTTTGTTTGTTTTCTTTGTTCAAATAAACTATTTTTGTTTGCTCACACCAGTCCCACGACTGACCTGGAGTTTATCGTTCCCCTTCTAAACTCTGGGTTCCCATAATTTTCCAGACAGGCAACCTAGAGTCAGATTTTTAGATAATTAGCTAGTTGATGTAGACTCGGTAGCCTTCAGTCTTTGGCATATTGTTTGGCAATTGCATTTGGATCGAGTTTGCTTCACTTCAGCATTGATGGTGGTTCAAGTTCTTGGATTGGAGTCTTTGAAGCTTTGGCATTAAAGTTATCTTCCCGCAGTTGATGTTATCTCTTCTGCTATTGCTATTATTCTTCCCTGTTACCTTGCATCTCTGATATTGATAGTCATTTGTATCCATTTTTTGTATTAAATATTGTATATCAATAAAATCATTCATTTCTTTTTCCGCGGTGTTGGTGTACGTAATGTATTATAAGCTCCGATGAACCAGATTCGACGTTTGAATCTGCGGCATTTGAATACGGGTGATGTATTCGGGTGTCGATTTTCGAAGGTCGAATCAGGGTCGTTAAAATTGGTATCAGAGCTGAAGGATGAGTAAGAACTTTAACTCAGGAGTATAACACATTAGGTGAATCATTAGAGATATGGTTATATATGCCCTAGAATGAGTATATCCCTAAGATATCTTATCTGTATGCCTAAGTAAATTCTCTTACTATTCACTGATAGTAAGTACGAGTGCAAGAAGAGGACAAGGTAGGGGACAGGGGAGTACTACTATAAATGGTCGATACCCTACAACAACAAAGAAAAAACCTTTTTCTATCAATCTCTTTTGAGCATCATCCGATATCAATTCTTGGATGGCTTCGTGGCAGCTACAAGAAGAAGTTTTGGTATGATGGTGGCCCTGCAAATCTTTATAGAAAAGTCCCTATTTCATATTCTTTTCACCAGTTTTCTATCAGCTTTTCGATTTTTAACATTAATAAATTTGAAATTTTATTTGAGTTAAATTGGTAAACAAAATATGAAGTTAAATTGAATTGTACGTTTGTCTGTTCTTTGGGGTCTCAATACTACGAACGGTTAGTTATCCCTTTAAACTGACCAATGCGTCGCATATTTCATAGACCGGATGACCCGAGTCTTTTGTAAATTATTGAATGGGTTCGTTCTCATATTTATTGATGATATTCTGATTTGGTAAGCCAAATGCAGAATAAATATTCAGCTTAGTCAGGAAAGCTATATCTTTGTATGTTTATTTGTTCTTTGGTTGTCCCCTTGTCTAGCAAATTTTGGGGATGAAATTTTCTTAAGGGGGGAATATGTAACGATCCCGGTTTTGAGTCAAATTTAATTAGATAATTAATATAAAATTTTGGATTAAATTGTGAATTAATTTGAATTTTTCCAAATTAAATAAAACATTTGCTTGTTTATTCATATATATATATATGTATATGTGTATGTATATGTATATAAATTGAATATCAATAGAATTTTTGTTTGAAATTCAAGATAAATATCTTATTGATAATTTGGATTTAAAGGAAACTTTATATTTGAAACTAAAATATAAAATATGATTGTTAATTAATGTATGATTAGAATTAAAATCATTTCAAGAATGAATAAAAGCTTTAAAAGTGTGTATATATATGTGTGTGTGTGTATTCATATCTTTTAAAATTAAATAGGACTTATAAAAGGTTTAATGTTATTTCTTTTGTAATTTCGCTTGTATTAAAAAGTTTGTATATTTAAAGAACATCATTAATAAAAAATTTGAAACTAATATAAAATTAAAAATATAAAAACATAAGAATATATATATATATATATGATTTTGACAAATGTTAATATGAATTTAAAAACATATGAATAAATATAGTTTGTATATATGAAAATATAAAAGAAAAAATATAATACATATGTAAATATTTTCTAAAAAGCTATTTAAGGAATTAAATTCAAATATATACATATTATATATTTATTTATTAATGTTTAATTAAAAATAATATTCTTTACAGTTATAAATATATGTAAAAGGAAATAGATTTATTTAAATTGAAAATATGATATAAAAAATTTATTTATAATATAATACATATGTTAAGTTATAAAACATAAGAGATAAATTAATTCATAAATTATAAAATGAAAAGGTTTAAAACACAATTTATAAATTAATTTAAATAAGGACTTAAACATAAATTGCTTGTATTTACAAGTGTAGAAAAATTAATATTATATATTCACAAGTATAACATGAATTTACAAGTGTAAATAAATTATCATGCAAACTTACATATGGCATTATTTTCTTTTAATTTTTTTATGAAATAGATAAAATAGAAATTAAAGTTATATATATCATAAACCTCTTCTTCTCTCATTTGGTTCAATAGTAAAGAAAAGCGAATGCAAAAACCTGAAAATAAACTCAAAATAAAATCAAACTCAAAACCAAAACAAAAAAAAATCAAAGATCAGATTCAAAATCAAACTTGAAACAAAGCATTCCAGTTCAAGAACAAAATGAAACTTGAAACCAAGCATTCCAGTTCATTACCAGGTGAGCAAACACACTTATGTTTTGCTGTTGTGTTGGATACTTGATGTATGATATAAGAATTTCTTGATTTGTTGCCTACATGCTGGTATATAGATGTAAATATGTGTGTGCATGCCGGCAAAAACATGCCCCTGTTTATACATGATAGGTTTGATAAACCTGTTCAAAAATTCATACCACCTAAAAGGAATCAATATTAGGCTTTAATCTCTAAATAAAATTTTTTTTTACTCGTCAAACTAAAATTTTACAAATAGTCTCAAGAATTTATATTAAGCAATTATTTTTAAAATAAGAAATCACAGTGAAAATCATATATACGTCAAAATTTGATCATCATAAATTCGTGTTTGAAGTTCATAACCATATTCGAATTAGCAGATGATGAATTTAAATGAAGGTTTCAAATAATTTAGGTAAATAAATCATGTGATTTCTCGGGTTGAACATAAAATACATTTTTGTCATACTTCGGCGATCGATATAAAGTTGACTTTCGAGCTTGATGTCAGAGGAAGTTCAGGTGATGGAGTTTACAAGAAAAATGATTGTTGATATTTTTAAATGATCGTGGAGTTTGATCAATGAGGTTGTAGGATTTAAGGGCATATTTTTTGTCAGCATCGTTCTTGAATTAAATTTCATTGTCAATGGTGGGTCGGGGTGGATCGGACCCAGGGGAAGCGGAGCTCGGGGTTCTAGCGAAGGTGTTCATCGGCGTTGACTCTGGTGGACTAGATCGACAGGTGAGGCGAATTTTATGGGAAGGGTTGGGTTCCAGGAGGAATCAATTAGATCGATCTTGATTTTTTAGATGGATTCGTAAAACTGGGTGGTCGGGTGAGTCAGGTTTATCATCGGTGATGTATTGGCAACGACGAGGCCGATCGGAGTAGTTCTGATCATCGGTGCATGTGCATGCGAGTGTTCGTGTTGAAAGAAGCTATGCCGTAGGATCCTATAATATGGAATAGTGGATGGTATAGGTACATAACAATAAGCAATAAGTAAAGTAGACGCCAGGATTTTATACTGGTTCGGACCTCTAGTCCTACGTCCAGTCCCTAAGCTTCACTTAGGAATTCTACAAACTAAAACCATCTCTTAACCCGGAGGAATAGGTTTACAACTTACCCGAACAATCGAACGGGATTTCTTTCCTTAACTACCAAAGAGGACTTCAACTCAATTACTAAAAAAAATTATTCGACTTGTTGTGTTCTTGTCAACACTAATGAGTCCAACGTAGTACAATATTCCTATAATCTTATCCTCGAGAGTATGCAATGTGTTTGTGAAGATTTAGGAAATGTGAATTCCTATGAATCAAAAGAATGTTATAAACAAAGTAGAGATTCAAGCAATAGATTGGTGATTGCTTTGAAAACTTTTAGAGAATATAAAATATGTTCAAGAAAGTAGTGAGATTAAAGCGTAAGAAAATTGGTAAATTGAAGATGTTAGAACCATGTATATATAGATGTAGAAGAGATGCATTTGTTGGCTAGAGATGCAGACAAGAGATGCTTCCATTTCCATTGGAGAATGGTTGCAACTCTTGGGAGGAAGGTGTCCATTCAGAGAAAATTCGCAGGTTTAAATTCAGCCGACTGAGCAGGGATTTCAGTCGACTGGAAGTGTAAAGAATTTTTTTTCAGGAATAGATTCAGTCGACTTAGTAGGTTGTTTCAGTCGACTGGAACTGTGCATGTTTGTATATGTGTAATAGGTTCAGTCGACTGGGCTTACCTATTCAGTCGACTGAACTACTGGTTTTTGCATAGTGAATGCTTATCTAGAAAATGAAGTTTATAAAACGTGTTCTAGTGTTTGTGCAAGCCTCTTGAGGATAGATTTTAATAATAAATCTAAACTAAGACCTATATTTAAATTATACTCATGCTATCCTTGGTCTTCATCGTTCTTCCTTTAGCTTTGCACATATCTCTTCCTTTTTGTTGAAGAACAATGTCATTGATCAAAATATAGCATATCAACATTCTCCCCCTTTTTGATTGATGACAATACTGAAACGTGTGGAGATGTAATTATTTCCTCCCCCTGAATATATGCACTGTCTTTCCTACAAAACAAGGTTGGTAACATAGATTTCTCCACCTTTGTCATCGACAAAAAGGAAGCAATAATTGCAGATGTATATTATCAAAACAATCACTAATATGCATAACTATAGTTTCAAAAACTTAGAATGTAGCATAAATAAATGAAACATAGAAGGCTATTTATACAAGCCTTTTGAATTGTCTCCGAAGGTAACCGAGCCACCATCAAAGTATGTGATGTTTGTAAGCATATCTTTGTCGCTGGTCATGTGTTTTGAGAAACCACTGTCTAGTAACCATTTCTTCTTTTTAAGTGAGACCTGAAAATAAATATGAAATTGTTAGTACCCACTTTTTAATAGGGTCCTAAAAGTTAGAGCTTAGGAAACCAAACCCAATTCGGTTCAGTATCCTTTTTATAAATATAGTTTTTATTATTATGAACACTATCCATAAAAGTTTTAATATATTTATTCTTAATTAAAATATTATTAGCTTTTGGAACCCAAATTTTGACTATCTTGGTTTCTACTTTTGTTTTAATAGGTTCTCTAAATAACATTTGTTGTTTTGAATCAATATTCCTCTTAAAATTTGTATTTTTCTATTTAGGAATTTTTGACACCTTTTTATGTCCTAATCCATGTGTATTTGAAGAGAATTGAGAATTTTCTAAAATCTTAGAAAAATTTTCTCTTCCTTTGTTAAAGTTAGAAACATATTTAGTGATGTTATCTAATCTAGCTTGAAAACTATTATTTTCTAACTCAACTTGTCTAATCTTAGTTTTTAACTCATGATTTTCAGAAACAATGATATCATTCTTTATCTTTTGAGTTTCAATTTCTTGACTTAAAAGTGATAATTGAGTTTCTGAATTTGAATGAGATTCTTGAACTTTTTCAAGTTCTTCTTCTAGAATTTTCTTTTCATCTTTTAACATATCCCTTTCAAATTCAGCTTTGTTTTGATTTTCACGAGTTTCCTTGAGTTTCTTTTTAAGAGTTTTTATTGTGCTCAAAAGTTCAGTGTTTATTCAATTAAATCATTGAAAGTTAAATTGCTAACCTCGGATTCTTGAGCCATAAAGCATACATTCGCCTGTTCATTATCGCTATCATTTTCACTTTCAGATGAAGAAGAATCTGAATCGTCCCATGTTATAGAGAATGCCTTCTTTTTGAATTTCTCTCTCTTGTTTTTATTATTGAGAGCTTTCTGATTCTCCTTCTTTTGCTCTGGATAATCCTTGTGCATGTGACCTTTCTTGTGACAGTTGAAACATTCTATATTCGAGGATGTAGGTTTGTTCAATAAATTCTTATTGAAGCCGTTTTTATTTCCTTTTCTATATCATAAGAATTTCTTGAAATTTTTGGTCATAAATGCTAAATCATCATCTTCAGACTCTAATTCTTCCTTTCCCACATGAAAAGCTACATTCTTTCTTTCTTGAGCTTGATCTTTCTTAGCTTGCATATTTACTTCATATGACATAAGATTTCCAATTAATTCCTCTGGTTTCATTGTAGATAGATCATTTGCTTCCTCGATTGCTAGTACTTTTCTCTCCCATTCATCAGTGAGTGAATTTAGAACTTTAGACACAATGTCAAAGTCCGTGTATTTTTCTCCTAGTCATATTAAGGCATGATGAATGTCTTGAAATCTTGAGTACATGTCATTGATGGATTCATTTTGTCGCATTCTAAAGTTTTGGAATTGGTTCTTTAACATGGATATCTTTGTTTGTTTGACCTTGTTTGTGCCTTCATGTATGACTCTAAGTGTTTCCCATATCTGATACGCAGTAGTACATATGCTAACACGGTTGGATTCATTTCTATCCAGGGCGCAAAATAGCATATTCATACTTTGGCATTTGCGCTAGCTTCATTCTTCTGAGTTTGTGTCCATATAGGATAATCGGTCGTGGGTACAACAAACTCTGTTTGAGTGGCATTCCAGGCTTCGAAACTTGTTGCTTGCATATAAATCCTTATCCTTGTAGCCCAATAGTTATAGTTTAGTCCATTGAATAGGGGGGTCTTTGGGTAGATTGTCCTTCCGCAAATGTAGAACTATAGGTAGATGTTGTGCTTGTACTTGCGTTATTTTCCATATTATCAATATGTCTAATAAAGGTGTTATGGTTATAGGACGACCTTGCTCCGATACCAATTGAAAGAAGCTATGTGGTAGGATCGTGTAATATGGAATAGTGGATGGTATAGGTAAATAACAATAAGCAATAAGTAAAGTAGACACCAGGATTTTATACTGGTTCGGACCTCTATTCCTACGTCCAGTCCCTAAGCTTCACTTAGGAATTCTACAAACTAAAACCATCTCTTAACCCGGAGGAATAGGTTTACAACTTACCCGAACAATCGAACGGGATTTCTTGCCTTAACTACCGAAGAGGACTTCAACTCAATTACTAAAAAAAATTATTCGACTTGTTGTGTTCTTGTCAACACTAATGAGTCCAACGTAGTACAATATTCCTATAA
Source organism: Allium cepa (assembly GCA_030765085.1). Taxonomy (NCBI): domain Eukaryota; kingdom Viridiplantae; phylum Streptophyta; class Magnoliopsida; order Asparagales; family Amaryllidaceae; genus Allium; species Allium cepa. The sequence goes on along the minus strand of CM060937.1, from coordinate 567,856,345 downwards.
TCTTATCCTCGAGAGTATGCAATGTGTTTGTGAAGATTTAGGAAATGTGAATTCCTATGAATCAAAAGAATGTTATAAACAAAGTAGAGATTCAAGCAATAGATTGGTGATTGCTTTGAAAACTTTTAGAGAATATAAAATATGTTCAAGAAAGTAGTGAGATTAAAGCGTAAGAAAATTGGTAAATTGAAGATGTTAGAACCATGTATATATAGATGTAGAAGAGATGCATTTGTTGGCTAGAGATGCAGACAAGAGATGCTTCCATTTCCATTGGAGAATGGTTGCAACTCTTGGGAGGAAGGTGTCCATTCAGAGAAAATTCGCAGGTTTAAATTCAGCCGACTGAGCAGGGATTTCAGTCGACTGGAAGTGTAAAGAATTTTTTTTCAGGAATAGATTCAGTCGACTTAGTAGGTTGTTTCAGTCGACTGGAACTGTGCATGTTTGTATATGTGTAATAGGTTCAGTCGACTGGGCTTCCCTATTCAGTCGACTGAACTACTGGTTTTTGCATAGTGAATGCTTATCTAGAAAATGACGTTTATAAAACGTGTTCTAGTGTTTGTGCAAGCCTCTTGAGGATAGATTTTAATAATAAATCTAAACTAAGACCTATATTTAAATTATACTCATGCTATCCTTGGTCTTCATCGTTCTTCCTTTAGCTTTGCACATATCTCTTCCTTTTTGTTGAAGCACAATGTCATTGATCAAAATATAGCATATCAACATTCTCCCCCTTTTTGATTGATGACAATACTGAAACGTGTGGAGATGTAATTATTTTCTCCCCCTGAATATATGCACTTTCTTTCCTACAAAACAAGGTTGGTAACATAGATTTCTCCACCTTTGTCATCGACAAAAAGGAAGCAATAATTGCAGATGTATATTATCAAAACAATCACTAATATGCATAACTATAGTTTCAAAAACTTAGAATGTAGCATAAATAAATGAAACATAGAAGGCTATTTATACAAGCCTTTTGAATTGTCTCCGAAGGTAACCGAGCCACCATCAAAGTATGTGATGTTTGTAAGCATATCTTTGTCGCTGGTCATGTGTTTTGAGAAACCACTGTCTAGTAACCATTTCTTCTTTTTAAGTGAGACCTGAAAATAAATATGAAATTGTTAGTACCCACTTTTTAATAGGGTCCTAAAAGTTAGAGCTTAGGAAACCAAACCCAATTCGGTTCAGTATCCTTTTTATAAATATAGTTTTTATTATTATGAACACTATCCATAAAAGTTTTAATATATTTATTCTTAATTAAAATATTGTTAGCTTTTGGAACCCAAATTTTGACTATCTTGGTTTCTACTTTTGTTTTAATAGGTTCTCTAAATAACATTTGTTGTTTTGAATCAATATTCCTCTTAAAATTTGTATTTTTCTATTTAGGAATTTTTGACACCTTTTTATGTCCTAATCCATGTGTATTTGAAGAGAATTGAGAATTTTCTAAAATCTTAGAAAAATTTTCTCTTCCTTTGTTAAAGTTAGAAACATTTTTAGTGATGTTATCTAATCTAGCTTGAAGACTATTATTTTCTAACTCAACTTGTCTAATCTTAGTTTTTAACTCATGATTTTCAGAAACAATGATATCATTCTTTATCTTTTGAGTTTCAATTTCTTGACTTAAAAGTGATAATTGAGTTTCTGAATTTGAATGAGATTCTTGAACTTTTTCAAGTTCTTCTTCTAGAATTTTCTTTTCATCTTTTAACATATCCCTTTCAAATTCAGCTTTGTTTTGATTTTCACGAGTTTCCTTGAGTTTCTTTTTAAGAGTTTTTATTGTGCTCAAAAGTTCAGTGTTTATTCAATTAAATCATTGAAAGTTAAATTGCTAACCTCGGATTCTTGAGCCATAAAGCATACATTCGCCTGTTCATTATCGCTATCATTTTCACTTTCAGATGAAGAAGAATCTGAATCGTCCCATGTTATAGAGAATGCCTTCTTTTTGAATTTCTCTCTCTTGTTTTTATTATTGAGAGCTTTCTGATTCTCCTTCTTTTGCTCTGGATAATCCTTGTGCATGTGACCTTTCTTGTGACAGTTGAAACATTCTATATTCGAGGATGTAGGTTTGTTCAATAAATTCTTATTGAAGCCGTTTTTATTTCCTTTTCTATATCATAAGAATTTCTTGAAATTTTTGGTCATAAATGCTAAATCATCATCTTCAGACTCTAATTCTTCCTTTCCCACATGAAAAGCTACATTCTTTCTTTCTTGAGCTTGATCTTTCTTAGCTTGCATATTTACTTCATATGACATAAGATTTCCAATTAATTCCTCTGGTTTCATTGTAGATAGATCATTTGCTTCCTCGATTGCTAGTACTTTTCTCTCCCATTCATCAGTGAGTGAATTTAGAACTTTAGACACAATGTCAAAGTCCGTGTATTTTTCTCCTAGTCATATTAAGGCATGATGAATGTCTTGAAATCTTGAGTACATGTCATTGATGGATTCATTTTGTCGCATTCTAAAGTTTTGGAATTGGTTCTTTAACATGGATATCTTTGTTTGTTTGACCTTGTTTGTGCCTTCATGTATGACTCTAAGTGTTTCCCATATCTGATACGCAGTAGTACATATGCTAACACGGTTGGATTCATTTCTATCCAGGGCGCAAAATAGCATATTCATACTTTGGCATTTGCACTAGCTTCATTCTTCTGAGTTTGTGTCCATATAGGATAATCGGTCGTGGGTACAACAAACTCTGTTTGAGTGGCATTCCAGGCTTCGAAACTTGTTGCTTGCATATAAATCCTTATCCTTGTAGCCCAATAGTTATAGTTTAGTCCATTGAATAGGGGGGTCTTTGGGTAGATTGTCCTTCCGCAAATGTAGAACTATAGGTAGATGTTGTGCTTGTACTTGCGTTATTTTCCATATTATCAATATGTCTAATAAAGGTGTTATGGTTATAGGACGACCTTGCTCCGATACCAATTGAAAGAAGCTATGTGGTAGGATCGTGTAATATGGAATAGTGGATGGTATAGGTAAATAACAATAAGCAATAAGTAAAGTAGACACCAGGATTTTATACTGGTTCGGACCTCTAGTCCTACGTCCAGTCCCTAAGCTTCATTTAGGAATTCTACTAACTAAAACCTTCTCTTAACCCGAAGGAATAGGTTTACAACTTACCCGAACAACCGAATGAGATTTCTTGCCTCAACTACCGAAAAGGACTTCAACTCAATTACTAAAAACAATTATTCGACTTGTTGTGTTCTTGTCAACACTAATGAGTCCAATGTAGTACAATATTCCTATAATCTTATCCTCGAGAGTATGCAATGTGTTTGTGAAGATTTAGGAAATGTGAATTGCTATGAATCAAAAGAATGTTATAAACAAAGCAGAGATTCAAGCAATAGATTGGTGATTTCTTTGAAAACTTTTAGAGAATATAAAATATGTTCAAGAAAGTAGTGAGATTAAATCATAAGAAAATTAGTAAATTGAAGATGTTACAACCATGTATATATAGGTGTAGAAGAGATGCATTAGTTGGCTAGAGATGCAGACAAGAGATGCTTCCATTTCCATTGGAGAATGGTTGCAACTCTTGGGAGGAAGAAGGTTTCCATTCAGAGAAAATTCGCAGGTTTAAATTCAGTCGACTGAGCAGGGATTTCAGTCGACTGGAAATGTAAAGAATTTTTTTTCAGGAATAGATTCATTCGACTGAGTAGGTTGTTTCAGTCGACTGGAACTGTGCATGTTTGTATATGTGTAACAGGTTCAGTCGACTAGGCTTGCCTGTTCAGTCGACTGAACTATTGGTTTTTGCACAGTGAATGTTTATCTAGAAAATGAGGTTTATAAAACGTGTTCTAGTGTTTGTGCAAACCTCTTGAGGATAGATTTTAATAATAAATCTAAACTAAGACCTGTACTTAAATTATACTCATGCTGTCCTCGGTCTTCATCGTTCTTCCTTTAGCTTTGCACATATCTCTTCCTTTTTGTTGAAGCACATTGCTATTGATCAAAATATAGCGTATCAACACGTGTATCTGGGATGTCTGGGGATCGGAGAAGGAAGTGTAGCCTCGTGTTTGCTCTCGTGAAAATGGGGTAGTAGCTCGGGTTTGTGACCAAGTCGTTCACCAGATAACAGTTTTTATTTTTATGCTAAATCATAACAGATTCAAGTTTTAAAACTAAAACAAATTCAAATAACTTTTTTTAGAGATTTTAGTGTTTGGGTTGAGTGTTTTAGCTTTGGGCCTAGATATTTGTAATGATAATTTTTAAAATTTAAATGAATCAAGTTTTTTTAAGGTTTGTGTAGAAAAATAGGTTTTCAACAGATTATAAATTAGATCTTCCAAAATAAGATTATTAAACAAGTTTTATACAAGTTTCCCAAGACTAAATTTTAAATATAAATTGTTTTTAAATTGTTTTGGTTATAAAATTTTATGCTAGGTTAATTCTGTAATTAGATCCTAAATGTTTTTCAAACAAAATTTAATAATGTAACTAATTAATAGTTAATTACTTGATGAATAATTTATCAATATGATGGATCATTAATAAAAGTAATTAAAGAATAATTACTTAATATAGTTAATTAGGGATAAATCACCTAATGAAATTTAAATTAAGTATATTACTTAATTATTAAAGTACAATTACTTAAAGTAAGTAATCAAGAATAATTACTTAATTAAAGGATTATTACTTAGTGTAATTAATTAAAGTAATTAATTAAATGATAATTAATTAATTAATAATTAAGGTTAATTAATTTGTAATAAAAGGTTAATTAATTAGTGTAATAAATCAATGATAAATAAATGGATAATTTATTAATGTGATTAATTAAAAGATAATTAATCAATAAGGTTAATTAATTATTCGAGGATAACTAATTTATGTAATAATTAAGGGATAATTAATTACTTAAATATAATTACTTAATTAAAAGTAATTAATTAATGATTAAAGTTGATTAATCAAGTGACTAAAGGATAATTACTCAATGTAATTAATTTATGATTTATTAGTATAAGTGATTAAGGATAATCACTTATTGTAATTAATTAAGGATAATTAAATAAATTGTAATTAATTAAGGATTAATTAATTATTGTAATTAATTAGGGACAATTCATTTAAAGGATAATTAAATAATTAAAGGTTAATTATTTAATGATTAAAGGTTGATTTATTTATTAATTAAGGTTAATTAATTAATAATAAAGGTTGATTAATTTAATATTAAAGGTTAATTAATAAATAATTAAAGAATAATTAATTAAAATGGTTTGTAGTTAATTAATGTTAATTAACCAGGATTAGTAATTTATTCATAAGTAATTAATTTGATTTAAATTTATCAGATGATTAACTGATCTTACTTATGGATATTTGGATTGTACTGAATTCTTTGAATTGTTTGATATCCCTGATATGTGATGTTCTGTAATTTGATTGAGCTGTGAACTGCGATTTATTATCTGCGTTGAATTTGCATATTTCTTTATTTGTCAATGAAAGATAAACGTTATACGATTATACCGCTTATCAATATTGTTGTGCTTGATTGATGATGATTGTGATATTGTATTATTGTGTGTGAAACCCCTGGTCCACACCGCGTACATACACAAATATGGATTTCACAGGAAATCGATTAAGTCACAGATTTATGAATGTAATATTATTTTATTCAAAATAGTTTTAAAGGCTGAATTTTAAATCCAAATGGTTTTGGAAATAAAATTGGGTTGAATATGAAAAGCTTTTGGAAAGGAAGTTTGACTTTGAAATTTAGTTTAAATGTAATTCGTCATGTTTAAGTTTTGAAATTATTTTGGAAACTATGTTTGGAAAATGGTGATACAAGTCTTGATATATATATACATACATACATATATATATATATATATATATATATATATATGGATTTTAAACCATTTTTGAAGTAATTTAAAAGTATTATTTTAGGGATTTAATTTTAACCCAAGTTTATATTTTGAAAAGCTTTAATTTGAGCAAATGAAATCGGATTTTCCCGAAACGAAAACTCTTTGTTTTCAAATGATAATGGCTTTCATATAACGAAGGAATTCCAGTTTTTGCTGAAAGGATTTCAAATTTGAAATTGAAATAGTTTCGAAAGCTATGAATGAATCTTTGTGAAATATTTGGTGAACTTTGTTTTCAAACAAAAGAGGACCTCAAAGATAGATCTTTTGTTTAAATATTATGAATGAATCTTTGTGAAAGATTTGGTGAACCTTGTTTTTAAATTAAGAGGATCTTAAAGGTGTATCTTTTTGTTTAAAAGATTAAAAGTGGAAAATTGTTTTAAACCATTTGAAGAAAGGTTTTGGGTAATAAGTTGTGACTTAACTAAGATCTCGATATATCCATATGGTTTTAAAATTAAGCTCTCATTACTCAGTTTAGCCGGAGAGGACTTTATGTCACAAAACCCATTCCGAATAATGATAGGACGAAATAGATAGCATTTAAAGACCGACGGTGAAGACCGGGTATTTTTTAGAATGAAAGGATTACCTACCGAATGTCTCTGCACCGAGTCGCGCCAGTATAGATATCTTCATATGTGATGGTGTGTCCGATCGGGATTTTGAATAGCTAAATTGCAAGTGCTTCTTTGAAAGTGCCTTTGGTTCTGTTCGAACCCGGAGCAGACTTGTATGGATGTATGTTTGACGTCACACTTTGAGATATAATGCTGGTTTCTATTAAATACATTTCTATTTGGTGGCAGAGAATTAATTCTATTAGCTTAACACCCTTCTCTGAGACTTACGAGCTCAGAGGTTATGTAGTTAATGGTTACTAGTGACACATTTCCAATTTGGTAATGTGGCATACTAAATGCTACTGATCATTTGTTGATCGAAGCATGGCTTTTATGAAAAGCGTAGCTTTGTGGACGAGACCTCGTCGAACCTCACACCCTGGAAATGGTCGAAACAGGAAGAATGTGGCAAGGTTATGAGGGTCGCGCCCTATAGGGTATGTCCATTTCCTTCTAGATAAAAGTGGTATCATGATATGAAGCCCAAATACTTAACTTATGTGGTTATGGCAAATTTATGCTTTATGGTTGTTGGTGTTGAGAGCTCTCGGATAAAGGTCGGTGATGACCCGGGGATGGCATTACTCGTAATAGTTAGTTACCTAGTTACAGAGGTAACCCGGCCTTGTGTTGGCAAAGAGATGGTTAAGTACTTGGGGGCATCCTTCCAGAGGCGTACCTATGTGGCATAGGAAGTTACTTAGCCTGACCATTTGTTGGAAATCCAAAGAACCAAATGGCATAACTAACTATTCATAAGATTCATAACAAGTACGGAACGATGTCAAAGGAATGTTATTCTCTGTAATACAAAGCTGATGAAAATCGGTTGCTAAGTCTAACTGTGAAAAGACTCTAGCACCGCTAAGTTGATCGAATAAATTATCAATCCTAGGTAAATGATATTTATTCTTGATAGTGAGGTCATTAAGCTTGCAGTAGTCAATGCAAAGTCTAAGTGTACCGTCGAGTTTCTTCACAAAAATAGCTGAAGCTTCCCAAGGAGAGGAACTAGAACGAATAAACTGCTTTACTTCCAATTTGGATAATTGTTTATGCATCTCCTCATTTTCCTTATTGGGCATACGATAAGGAGGACGAGTTATAGGTAGAGCTCCTGGGATCAGATTAATTCTGATCTCAATTGCTCACTTAGGTGGTAATCCAAAAATGGGCTCAAATATGTCGAGAAATCCACGAACAACGTGAATGAGGGAAATGACATCTTCCCCATCATCATTATCGTCATCATGAGGGTTTAGAGAATATAAAGATGCTGCCAATTCGGAATCCGAATCTTTAAGAACAATAGAAATCTGCTTAATAGATTGAGGATGTCGAAGATGAATAGTCCTCTCAGGACATAGGATATGGGCTTCATAACAGTCATGCCAATCCGTTCCCAAAATCATTCCGAAACCTAAATAACTCATTACATGCAAATCGGCTCGGAATGCATAATCACATAAAATAATCTCGACATCTTTACAAAGCAAACTGAGTGTCACGGATCTGCCAAGCGGATTCGCAATTCTTAGTGAAGTCATCAAAGCCATAACACTTAAAGACAAAGTATCAACAAGTTCTTTTGATATAAAAGAATGGGATGCACCCGTATCAAAACAAGCATTCCATTTTAATAGGAAATCCAACTGTAAAAACCCAGAATTTTGGGCAATAAGAATTTAATAATCTGTGTAATAATTTAATTGGTTTGATAATTTTCTTTATAATCTTAATTTAAAATTGGTAAATTTAGTCTTGTAAAGGTTAATAAATATTTAATTTCAACAAGCAAGAAAAATCAAAGCAAATGCATTCTTCAGATTTTTGTTCAAAAGCCTGGGGAATAAAATCTCTAAATTGATCTGCAGTAATTCAAAATCCTGGAACTTGACTTCACTATGCTTTGTTCTCTGCTTTGCTTATAATTTGGAGGTGAGTAATAACTTTAAAAACAGATTTTGTTCAATTTATAGTTAAATAATATTGCATGCAAATGGATCCTTGCTTAAATAATGAATGTTTGAATTTGTGAATGTATGACTATTATAAGTACATAGTGCCTGTAAACTTGAAATTTTAAGCTCTATTGTTTAAACAAAATATGGCATTCACCATTTAAATCCAAAATCCTTCACAAACATAACTTGTTTGAACTTGTGATATGAAAGAAAAGTGTATGTTATAGTTTGATAGTAATTTTAAAATTTGTTTCATATTTTTTTTAAGTTACAGGTGTATATAAATAGGAACATCACAGTTAAATCAAATTTTAGTTAAAAATCAATTATCATAATTTTTGTCTAAAGGGGTATGATTGTGTTTGTTATACAAATTCATGATTTTTGAAGAAGGAACCATAATTTTTAGTTAGATATTTGATGAGAATTTCGAGTTTGAACATTTTGGTAAATTCTGTGAACTACAGTTGATTCACGCAATAAATCGAGTTGATTTTTGGATCAAAGTTTGCTTGAATGTTAAGGATTTAGGGAAAAATATAATTAAATTTTTTAAAAGATTGAATCATTCGAATTTGCTAAAACTAGGGTATTTTTTTGGTTTCTGCATGGCTGTATGATCATGGCATTTGCGACTTGAATGTTGGATCGAGTTCGATCGCGACGTGGGAATGACGAAGCTTGTGGTAATGGTTTTTCGATGATGGAGGTTGTAAAGTTCATCGGTGATTGATGGTCGTCGGCGATGTGAATTTGGGGTTGGGGTTGTTCTGCTGTTTTCATATGAATGATCGAATTTTGATTTGCTTGTTATTTGTTTGATCTGGGTGCTTGGTGGAGTTCGTGAGCTTGCGTGTGAACGTCGACGATAGTTGCTATCGCCAACGGTGGTCGGAGGTTAGGGAAGACGTGCACGTGCACGTTCAACTGCACTGGATTGGGAATTTTGGAGAAGGTGAGTTGGGCTCGGGAAACATTCGCGTGCGTCTCGGGGGTGCCTCGAAGCAGGGAGTTGGGGTTTTGCTTTGGGGTGGGCACGAGATTGTGGGGTGTTGGTCTCGGGTTTTTATAGGTTGCTGTTTTTAGTCTAGTTCTGTGCAATGATGATGTTGCAATTAATTATATACAAGTTTTATAAAGGAGTTAGATGCTATGTTTAAACTAGTTGATTAAAATGTAATGTTAATCAAACTTCTTAAAGTATAAGTTGAATTTTATTTATTTTATTTGTCTTTAAACCTAGTAAAAACGACTTCATTTGTAAGTAAATTTAATTACATTTTGGGGTTCAAGGGATATTTTGAAATTAGATATTAAATCAAAGTTAAGTTTTAATGTTAAATAATAATTCAAATCTAAGACTTCAAATTTATATTTGAAATAAATAAGTCTGATATTAGATGTTTAAAAGTATTCTTAAATTTGAATTTTGTTCTAAACTTCTTATTTTCAAATAAGATTATCATTATGATTTTGGTAAACCAAGATTAATAACTTGTCTTTAAAATTAATTTATTTAATTCATATGATTTGTTTGTAGAAATAATTAAAGTTAAATTATTTGAATATGACTTAAGAAAACTTAATTAAGTATAATTGCTAATAAGTAAGTGATTAAATAAAATTTATGTTTTTCTTAATTAATTAAAGATTTTCTCTAAATATAAGAATATTAGTTAATTAATTGTTTAATTAATTTTAAATAATTAGTTAATTATTTATTAAATTTTTAATCACTTAATTATGGATTAATTAAGTGTAATTACTTAATAAAGTAATTAATGATTAATTGTTGAATGTAATTAAGGAAGTTAATTACTTATGGAAGTAATTAATGATAATTACTCACGGAGTAATTAGTTGAAGTGATTATTGGTTAATCACTTAATAATATCAAATAAAGAATTGATTAATATAATTATTTAAAAATAATTAATTATGAAGTAATTAATTAAAGAAATAATAATTATTTAATGATGAGATTAATTATTTGTTAAGTAATTAATTAAGAGATTAATTAAGATTTATTAATGAAGTAATTAGAGATAATTACTTGTTAAGTAATTAAGGAATTTAATTACTTAATTATTTTAGTTAATTAAATAATGAGGTTATTTAATTAATGAATGAGTTTAACTTAAGATTAATTACTAAGTGTAATTAATTAAATTTTAATTAATTAAGTAATTAATTAAGGATTTATTTATTAATTTAATTGTTTAATAATTACTTAATGAAGTAATTAAGGATTAATTAATTGAATTAATTAATCAAGGATTAAAATAATTAATTGAGAAGTTAATTAATTTAGGTGAGTAATTACAAATTGTTAATTACTGATTATGATTAATGAATTGATTAATTATAAGTTAATTAATTAATTAAAATATTATTAATTAATAAGAATCATTAATTTATGTGATTAATGGATATTGATCAAGGTTGATTAATATAAGTGATTAATTTAAATGTGATTAATTATTTGTAATTAATTAAGAATTAATGTAATTAATTATAGTTAATTAATTAATGAATGATCATAAATTTTTGTAATTAATGATAGTAATTAAAGGGTTAATTACTAAATAAGGCTAAGGATAATTACTTAAATGTAATTAAATATAATTAATCAAGGAAGATTAATTAAGGAAATCATTAAAAATGATTAAATTATTCTATTTGGAATATTAATTGATGTAGAAGGATTATGGTAATCCAATTGATTAGGTGATAATCAATTCTGTTTTGGATGTTTGATTAATATGGATAGATTGATTAATATTGATTAATTGATTGATATTGGATGATCAATATTTGGAGATTGATGATTGGTTGATATTGGATGTTTGATATTTGTTTGATATTGGATGATTTGGATATATCTGTTATATGATATGCTTTTTGTGTAGATAAATATTGATATGAATTATCTCTTGTGATAATATGATTTATCTATTTATATCATCCTGAATTTAAGTTAAATTTGTTTAAACCCTTAAATACAACCTGTACATTAAAATGGCGTTTGGTTTCGGTGAAACCGGGATCGGGTTTCCATTTTGGAATCCGAAAACCACACTGATTCCAATTAAACGTTAGGTCGTGTATCCAAGTGGAGCAAGTGAAGACTCGAGGTATAAGGGCTATACGTCAGTATAAATCTGTGGGTGATTCCGTAATGAGTTTGACGGAATAGTGCTTATAGATTCGAGATGGCGAATCAGAGTACAAGGGCTATGGTCGTTGACTCTGAGGGTGATTCCAATAATGAGTGTAACGAGATAGTGCCTTCGGTTTCGTTCGAACCCGGAACGAACTTGTATGGATTGAATGCTTTCAGCACATCGTCAGGAGGACGATGAGCATTCTAAGATTCGATGTTCTATAAAGGTAATCGTAACCTCAAGCCTCATCAACCGGGAATGGCTAAAACAGGGGAGGTGCAGCAAGGCTTCGTGGGTAGCTCCCACTGGAGAGCAAAATTGATCCCTGTCTAGAGGTCCCTTTTTATTTCGGCTTAGTGTGTGGTTGGTCGCGCCAACTACGGGGTTGTCTTGTTCGGGACTGTCCAGTAAGGGATGGTTCCGGCCTTGTGTTGCAGGGGAGTGGGAGTACTCCTCGGTACGTTGATCTAGGCCATGTACTGTGACGGGCGGTACCCCAGTAGCCCTGCCATTGATGGAAACCCGTTTTCCCTACGAGACCCTACGGTTTTGATTGTATTACCCACTTTTGTGGCTAGTAGCTGGAATTTAATCATGTAACAATTTCGTCTTTTTCTTATTTACTTGAAAACACTTGACACTATTATAATATCACTGGATTTCCTATCAAATGTTTTGGTTAGCGTAAGGTAAAAACTTTCCCATGTTTATGTGTGGGGAGTCTTACGTGATATCTTTTCTTTTCAAAGGTTTTCTGAAGTTAAGCAATTTTAACCCGTTTACTCACACCAGACCCCTGTCTGACCCGAATATTTATTTTCTGTTTTATTAAACTCTTGGGTACTCATATTATGTATGAGTAGTCAAGTGGATCAGGTTAGCTTGACGAATTATGGAGAAGTTATGGAGCAGGAGGCTTCGACGTGTAGATATATATTGATTCCGCTGTATTTGATTGATGTCTGTTTCTTCTGTTGTACTTGAGTTGTATGAATTAGACAGATGTTTATAACTGTCTAATATGTGTTGTATAGTTGTGTACTCTGATGTAATGAGGTACTATGTAATATTTTATGTTAATTATTATATTTTATTCGTTCCGTTGTGAGTTCTCTGATATTGTTTGTGTTCTTCTTTCTCTTTCTTTTCTTCTTCTATCCCTTTCTTTCTTCAAGATGACGCGATTTTCTGGAGATAGGAAGTCGGGTCGTCTCACCAACATATTAAGTACTAACTCAAAGCTACTACACAGTGGCTATATGGACTTGGGAAACAAATATAAAACAAGCATAACACAAATGAGTCATGGATATCCATATCACAAAGGCGGAAACAGATATGAATATAACACATAAAAGTGTACATCAGAGTTGTGGTCATACAAGATCCACAATATCACAAAAGAATTGATACAAGTGCTAGACAAAAGAATGTGTATACATCAAGGAGTCTCTATCTCGAATGTATAATAACAAAAACTACTAAACTAGAGTAGTTAGCCAAAAGTCAAATTATGGTCCCTGATAAGAAGTCAAACAGAAGCACCTGTAACATCTCGGTCTGACCCGAGTATTATTTAATGAGAAAATAATAAACGGATCAGTCTAGCTATAAATATCAGACAAAATGAGATAGGATACGAGATATGACAAAAATATATGATAACAATAATGCCATATTGTGATATGTATACATTTAATAACAACAAAAATCATACAGTATCTCTAGAAATCTCAAACACACAAAAGAATGTCATATTCTTTATTTTATTCACCAAACCATAGATATTGACAAACATATCAATGACAATCGAAAAAATTGATGAAATACAAATTCTAGAAATCATCAATTAGAAATCCAAAAATCAAAAAGGGAAGGCCTATCATAAATGGAAGTATGAAAACTCACCAACACGTGCATCGCAAACGGGTCGCTAACCCATGGTCGCTAACCATAGAGCCGGTGCAACGACGTAGTACAACAATGGTACCCCCGAGGAACCTGAAACTCAAATAATTTGGAACAACGACATAGTACAATAACGGTACGTCCGATGACCCGAACTCTATAAAAGAATATGGGTCGCTAGCCCATAAAAACGAGTTGGAACTCCAAAAAACCCATAGGTCATGAGCCTATAAAAAGAAATGAGACGAAACTCATTAAAACGAGGTACAGTCCCCTACGTGGACAAAGAGACATTGCATAACGCTATTCTAAACCATAAAACGATCAACAAGAAGTGTAGATTGCATTAAGCTAGTAAATAAATGAGTTTAGTTTCATGCCCCATAATCACTGGCTTACTTAAATATTTATGAACAAATTGTAGATTCCCACTCGAAAATTGTCACAAGAGTTCAATCGAACAAGTCTAAGAATTAACCGACAAAGTAAACGCAAGCATTTCATACCACTTGTTTTGCTAAGCCGTTTAATTAGGTTTCTCATACGAATAAGGTAAAAGTTTGTATATACTAATAGGTTGAAAAATGGTTTTGTAAACGAGTTCGTATTAAAATTAGAGTTGAAATCATCTTTGTGAAAGAGTTTGGATATTTACTAATAGTATAGAAACCATTTTATTTTAAACTGACAAACCATAGAAATGATTGTTGAAACAACCAATCACCAAAAATTCACATTTGAAGACGTGAACCAAATCCATGGAAATCGATACCAAATCCATCAAAATGGATATTTCCAAAAACCCCAAAAAAGGAGTTATCAAAGTCAACAAAAATGATAACAACTAATCGGATCCACAAGAATTGATTTAAAATTGAAAATCCACACCAAAAGGCTAAATTGGCTGAGAGAAGCAGGTTCAGTCGACTGAACCCTGTAGTCAGTCGACTGATTCTATGCTTGGAAACTTTCGATTTCCAGGTTAAGTCGATTGAACCAGGGTGGTCAGTCGACTGATTCTGAACCCAAAAACTTTTGGTTTTCAGGTTCAGTCGACTGAACCAGGGTGGTCAGTCGACTGATGCTAGCACAGGAACTTTCTGCTCCCAGGTTCAGTCAACTGACATTACAGTTCAGTCGACTGAACTGTCATTTGCACTATTTTCAGCCTATCCCCAAAGAAGGGCAAAAATCATACGGGTGGCGATCGAAGGAGCAACGGAGACCAGGGATTTATTCCAAGCATCGATCCATCCTTATAGGCTCTTTGATGCGCCACCAAAAACATGTTCAAACATCCAAAATATGATTTTTAAAGGTTTTGACTACAAAACACCAAAATTTGAAAAATTCACCAAATCAATTCAAATCAAAAGTAAATGAACATGAATACATGTTAGGAATTCATACCTAATCACTAAGAAAGTTATAGACATAGATGCGAGTTCAAAAACTCACCTTTTAACCCAAAAACAATGAAGGAGAAGCTTTTTAAACAAGGCAAGATCAATTCCTCTTCACTACACCTCTAAAGTCTTCAATCTATTATCAAAGGTGAAGTTTTTCCTAAGTTAGGCTGTAGGAATTTATAAAATTTGAAGAGGGGTTGAGATGGAGAAGATGAAGAGGATGCTTACCTAAGCTTCTCTTGGATTTTAGAGCAAGAACTTGATTTCCTAATAAAAATAGGGCTTAGGAATTTTAATTTCCTCTTCCTTCCCCCATTTTTACCTTAGCTTAAGAGTGTTAGGAAATGAGAAGTGGGATAAATGAAGAGGAGTGGAGTTGGGTCATTTGTTAGGTTAGTGGGCTGAAACCCAAACCCAAAGCCCTAAATGAAAATATCATAATTCTATCTAACTCCAAACATATCGATGTTTATATTTAAAAAGGTCGCAAACGTCATTTTGAACTCAATGGAAGTGGTCTCAAGTCCTAATTCGACTGTTTGCAAAAAGTGACTTTTTGGACATAAATCCGACTAACGATGTTATATTTAAATAAAGTATTTAACGTACAATCGTAAAACATGTGAGTTGTTACACTGACTGTCCTAAAAGGTTGAATGTAAGCATCTTGAATACATTCTGGCAAGTGTCCTTACTAAGGGTCAATATCCCTTCTTAGTCCATGAACCGCTATCGTTTACATTCTGATTTATTCATTTTAGTTGTAACACCACGGTGATGTTTTGGCTTCCTACCTTAACTCCCCTTTAGAGTTTATGAATCTTTTAAGATTAAACGTTAGCATGGCACCATGCCATATACCGTAGGACTTTAGACTAATAATCAAGGCACCCTACAATTTTATTCAATTTGGTTATGATTCATTTCCAATGTAAATATTACAATCAATCATAAAACTTCACTATATTAATATATTCACCACGTTAAACTATGTTCATTTCAATTTTACTACCAAAATGATAACCTAGGGTCTTTCACTTTATCCAATTCCTATAAATCATCAATTAGAATCATCAAATTAGTTTTTAATTCAAATTTCAATTCCTAAATAAATCTATAGAGAAAATTTAACACATATATAACAGCATAACCATTTTATAGATAATCTCACTCACCTAATTCATTGCTTTGATAAATTTTCTTACAGAACTTCCAAATTCCTTCTTTTAATTTAACTTTATTTAGCACTGTCTTCTTCTATTTGGTTTGCTAAGGTTTGGATTTGATTCCCTTCTCTTTTCTATTTGTTTTGCAATTTTATTTAGAGGTTTTGTTTTAGAATTGAAGAAAGAGAAAAGGAACAAGTTATGAATTTAAGTTGAGCGTTGGTTGTAGAATGAGGACGAATGAAGAATGGGGTGAATTAGGGTCACAAACTTCTTTTATACATGCACAAATCCAGAAATTATCCCTCGGCCCACTTGGCCCAACTTATTTCGCCTCAAAACGCATGATACGGTAAAAAATCCTTATCTACTTTATTTGGTGTCCATCTCTAATATTTTTATATTAATTTGGCTTAGAAAAATCCACTTAATGCAATGGAAAATCCAGATTTATCAAATTCCTTCATTTGTAAAAATTTAATTTTTTCAGTTTTGGTAAAATTACCAAAATACCTTTTTAATTAATTATTTGCGTTTATTGAAAATCTGGGATGTTACAGTTACTATAGAAAAAGTCGACCTCTTCCATTCACATGGTGTCATTAGCTCTTTGAAAGAAGCCAAACAAAGATGAGGTGGGCTATTTTTTCAATTCCTTCCACATTAGACGGTGCCTCTCCCCAAAACATAGAGCGACCCCAAATTGTTCTTGTCCACTTCTCTTGCATGTGCTGACCTTTTATTGAAGTGATTGGCACAGGAGCAGAGTGACTCATTCAACCTTGTCTTATGTTGCATAACTCGCCTTCCATCATAATTGTGGATCACGGGGAAAGAAGTGATGTAAGTGCGGTGTATATACAATTATATATGCTAATATAGTATACACGGATCGTTTAATATGGATTACAATACAAATGCAGAAATAGATGATAATAGCATTGTAAATAAAAAATAGAAAAATCACACCAGAGATTTTTATACTGGTTCGGAGCACCGTCCTACGTCCAGTCCCAGACTACTATCTGGATTTTCACTATTTACAACCTCGCTTCACCCGGAGGAACAGGTTTACAATTACCCGAACAGCCGAACGGGATTTCACGCCTCTACAACACTGAGGGCTTCAACACTTGCCTCTTACAATACTGAGGACTTCAACAAAAAAACAATTACAATTGTTGTTGACAACTTGTGCTCTTGTAAACACGGATTTGTCACTTGTAGTACACTTTTCCTATAATCTTATCCTCAAATTGTGAATGATGTTTGTGAAGATTATGGAATTTATATTGCTTATTGAATCAAAATATATGAGATAGTGTCAATGATTCAATAAGGAATGAAAGTAGTTTAGAGCTTTTTGAATGCAAGTGAATTCAAAGAATAGATAGAGAGCATATATAATCTTAATGAAACTTATTGTTTTAATCAATGATATTGATGTGTATTTATAGAGAGAAAATAGTTATAACCCTTGGTGAAAAGTTGCAGTCAAAAGTTATGATCATTGATGAAGAAGAAGAGACGCAACTATTGAAGAAAGATGTGTCTTTTGGAAGAAGTTGTTCTCTGTTTAAAAACGGTCGACAGGTCAAAAACTAACCGGTAGACAGGTTTTTAAAAATATAGTCGTTATGTACATGTGTGCACGTTTATTGTGCACATTCAACAGGAACGGTCGACCGTTCATTTTTGGACCGGTCGACCGGTCTCTGTTAAGTTGCACAATAAAGTGCACAACCTATATAAATGTGTATATATATATATATTATATTTTGTGCATGATTATTTGAGGATAGATTTTGACAATTTTATTACTATTATAACATCAAATAATCAACCTATAATCTAGAGTACCATATGTACGTCTTGATTTGTCGATCGCTTTAATATTGTTGTCAGCAATCAAAATCTTCATAGAAGCTGTGACTCAACATTCTCCCCCTTTTTGATTGATGACAATATAAAAACTCAAGTATAGGATCTCCCCCTGAATATGTGATTTCCTGCAGACAATTATTAGATTCTTTCATCCTGCAAACAATTATTAGCACCTTTCTCCCCCTTTGTCATCGACAAAAAGGAGTAAACAATAGAAAATATAAACCAAAGAGAACAATGCATACATTCAAACACAGGATGTTTTGATGAAGTACAATGCAAGTCATAGTCTACTACGAATAAAAAGATGGACACTATTTAGTACAAGTGCCATATATGTTTTTAAAGAAATGAAAAGAAAAACAAACTAACTTCATTCCGACTGAATCTCTTCCTCATCATCATCATCATCATCATCATCGTCGTCATCGTCATCGTCATCATCATCGTCATTGTCCCCACGACCTTGTCCGCTTGTACCACCGGATTCCTCGGATGTCGACCAAGTAAAAGTTGGAGGAGCCGGACGTTTTCCGGGGTCTTGATGTTGGGTCGAGACGGATGTGCTACATGATATAGCATCCCATATAGCGCCGAAGAATGACTTTACCTTATTGAATCGTCTATCAATTTTCGAATCCATTCGTTTTAGTCTTGATTCAAGTAAAAATTGATTCCGAGCGATGGTTTCAAGAGATTCTCTTGTAGATGATTTAGATTTCAATAATCTAACATCTTCGGAACGACGACGAGATGGTGGAGCTTGTTGTTCTTGAGTATCGCGTTGTTGCCATTGTTCGAATGGCATAATATGAACATATGGAGGAGGAAGCTTCATCCGTTTGATAGTAGTGGAGTCAATACACTTTGGTGTAGAATATGCCGAATCCGGGGGTGTGACTCCACATGCAAGCAACATACGCATAATATACTCGTTATAGAAGAAATGTGGACGAGTAGAGTTATTTACCTTAAGAATTTCATCGAAAATCATGTGAACCCAATTTATTTCGATATCATCGTAGATAGCATAAAGAGCTTTGAAATTCTCTTTGTAAACGGCATCATAGTTTCCTAATCGAGGAAATAGAGAGTGCATTAGGACATGGTGTAACAACCTTGCAGTCGGTCGTAGCCCAATCGATTTGGTGCCGTTACTATCATCTTCTATAAATTTATGACTCGTACTATTCCGGGTGAAAACTTCACAAAATGTCGATGAAAACTCTTCACCCCTATTCGGTATTCCCAAAATAGAAGCAATTCTATCATAAGTGAGATAGATTCGCTTGCCACATACTACTGACCAAATAACTCCATTTGGATTTTCCGGAGTATATTCCTCTAAATTCATATTCGCATAAAATAGCTTAATCATCAAATGATTAATTTGTACGCTATTTACAGAAAAATCAATAAGAGGAGAGATACGAGATCTATTTGCTAATCTTTGAATACCGTATGCAGTGAAATCGTCGAATTTGATGAATGAGCCTGGATGGAATTTGTAATTTGTCATTTGATTCCATCTAGTTACTGCAACCGGAGATTCTAGCCATTTTCTAGCAGAGAGAGTAAGAGAAGAAGTTTCTGATGTTGCTCTTTTCTTTGATTTTTTCTGAGGAGGAGCCATTGAAGAGAATTTGACAGTTTGTGAAGCTTGAGAATATGAACTAGGGTTTGGAAATGGGAAAATTTTCAGTAGAGAGTAGAAAGTAAAGAGGGTTGGTGGCAAAAATATATACGTGAAGTATAAAAAAAAGAAATAACTGCCGACCGGTCGACCGCTTGCGTATTGCCGGTCGACCGTTTTCAACCAGAGAGCAAAACGGTCGACCGGTCATATTTTAGGCTGTCGACCGGTTTGGCTCTGTGTGCAAAAATGCAGAATTTGGCAAAAATTTTGAAAACGAGTCGAATTAATATATTATATATTATGTTATTATTGCAAAAATATACTGTATTACAAGAATTATACATGAAAGCAAAATAATATACATTATGGAATTCTAATGAGAAGGTGAGTTGTTATTAGAATTCTTGTCGTTTTCAATGCGTTTAGCCCACGGACTCCACTTATATCGAGCTCCTTCATTCTCGTTATAGTTTTTATCCCAAGAGTTTGGAGTTGTTGAAGTCGATGGTCTTGACGGCATTGGTTCATGAACATCGTGTTTGTTTGAACCGCAGAAGAATGAAGCCATTCGTTCTAAAGCGGATAAACGAGTTGAAGTACGTTGTTGTTCATGGTATAGTAGGTTTTGACCATAATGTAGTTGTCGTTGAAGATCAATTTGATGCTTTTGGTAGTGATGAATTTCATCGATTTGCGCCTTCGTGCGCGGAGAGCAGAATAGTGCTTTCTTTGCACGCTTGGATGTTGGAGTATGGCCAGGTGTGCGAGAACAATGGTGAGGGCATTCCGGCCTTTGTTTCGGTGTAATCGGAGAATATTGTTCCTCCGACTCCGAGCTAGTGATAGAAATATGAGATTCCTCTGCGCATTTGTCGCAAATGTGTGCCATGGTAGCTTGTTTAAGGTGATTTATAATTTTCAGCAAGAAGGTGAATGAATGAAAGTGTATTTTTCAAACGTTTATATAGAAAAAAGTTTGCCAATGAACTTGAGGATAGGATTTGTTAGAGATAATTAGCCGTAAACAAAAACAATGATAGATAAAAAAAGTTATAAAAATAGGTATAGTTTGTTATAGGCTGAAATTTAAGAATTATTTGAAAAATATATAGCCTAAGTTTGAAGGTTACTTATTCTATTCTAGATCTTTCCGAGATACTAAGCCAAGCTCTCTTCGTAGTTTAATAAAACTAGATTCAAGTAATGGTTTAGTGAAAATATCGGCTATTTGATTGTCAGTGTGAACATATTCAAGATGTATATTACCTTTTTCAATATTATCTCTAAGGAAATGATGACGGATATCAATATGTTTGGTTCTAGAATGATTTACTGGATTTTTAGAGAGATTTATTGCACTCGTGTTATCACAGTATATAATAGAATTCGATAAATGTATATCGAAATCTTGAAGTGTTTGTTGCATATATAGTACTTGAGTACAAGCGAGAGCCGCTGATATATATTCAGCTTCACATGTTGATAGTGAAACACAATTCTGTTTCTTACTAAACCAAGAGACAAGTGATTTTCCAATAAAATGGCACGTACCACTTGTACTTTTTCTATCCGTCCGTGAGCCACCAAAATCAGCATCACTATATGATACTAATTCAAATGGACATTCTTTTGGATAGAAAAGACCAAAATCTTTGGTATTATTTAGATAACGAATTATACGTTTCACTGCTCGTAAATGTGATTCCTTTGGATCGGCTTGAAAACGAGCACATAAACAAACACTCATTAATATATCTGGACGACTAGCTGTAAGATAAAGAAGAGAACCAATCATGCTTCGATATAATTTCTGGTCAACATTCTTACCACTTTCATCTTTTTCAAGATGTGTAGTTGTACTCATAGGAGTTGGTTTACCAGATGTATTTTGTAATCCGAAGCGTTTGATAAGATTTTCACAGTATTTTTCTTGATTGATAAAAATACCGTTTGAAAGTTGTTTGATTTGAAGTCCAAGAAAATAAGACAGTTCTCCCATATGAGACATTTCGAATTCTTTGGTCATAATACTTGCAAATTCCTTGCAGAGTTTATCGTTTGTTGAACCAAAGATGATATCGTCTACATATATTTGGATAACCAGAATATCATTTCGAGAATGTTTAATAAACAAAGTTTGATCGACTTTGCCTATTTCAAATCCTGAATTAATAAGATAGCTACGTAAACGTTCATACCAAGCACGAGGTGCTTGTTTTAAACCATACAGAGCTTTCTTAAGTTTGAACACATGGTCAGGATATTTTTCATGTACGAATAAAGGTGGTTATTCGACATAGACATTCTCTTTGATAAATCCATTGAGAAAAGCACTTTTGACATCCATCTGATAAAGTTTGAAATTATGATAACAAGCAAAAGATAATAGAATTCTAATAGCTTCTAGTCGAGCAACTGGTGCAAAAGTTTCTTCATAATCGATACCTTCTTCCTGATTGTATCCTTGTGCTACTAATCTTGCTTTATTTTTGGTGATATTTCCTTGTTCGTCAGCCTTATTTTTATAGACCCATTTAGTACCAATTACTGACTGATCAGTTGGTCTCGGAACAAGTTCCCAAACGTCATTGCGCTCAAACTGATTTAGTTCTTCCTGCATGGCAATGATCCAGTAATCATCTGTAGCAGCTTCTTTTGAATTCTTGGGTTCGATATTTGAGAGAAAAGCGACATGACCCATTTGATTGAGTTGACTCCTTGTTCTGACATGTGATGTTATTTCACCTATTATATTTTGGGCCGGATGGTCTCTTAATATTCTTGGTGGTGATTGTAATTCACATATTTGAGGAGTATTCTCAATAATTACTTCTGAGTCAGAATCAGTATTTGAGATGATTGGATTATTAATGACTATTGATTCGTCATCATCTGATATTGTGTGAGGATGCTGATAGATTTCATCAAAAGATACATGAAGTGATTCTTCAATAGTTTTGGTTCGTTTATTAAATATTCGATAGGCCTTACTTCGTTCCGAATAACCGACAAATATTCCTTCATCGGCTTTTGGATCGAATTTTCCAAGCTGGTCTTTCGTATTTAAAATAAAGCACTTAGAACCAAAAACTTTGAAGTATGAGATTTTGGGCTTTCTTTTGTTAAACAATTCATAAGGAGTATTCTTGGTAAGAGGTCTTATGGACACACGATTTAAAACATAACAGGCAGTTGCAACAGCTTCTGCCCAGAAGTGTTTTGGTAAGGTGGTTCCATTTAATAATGTTCTTGCACATTCTTGTAAAGTTCGGTTCTTTCGTTCTACTACTCCGTTCTGTTGTGGAGTTCTGGGAAACGAAAAATTATGATATATACCTTTCTTTGTACAAAAATGTTCAAATTCATTATTTTCAAACTCTCCGCCATGATCACTTCTTATATTTTTAACTTTAATCCCTTTTGATTTTTGAATTCTTTTGACGAAAGATTTGAAATGATCGAAAGTATCACTTTTATTTTTTAAGAAAATTGTCCATGTATAACGAGAGAAATCATCAACAATTACAAGCACATATTGACTGTGATTTATTGATTGAACTCTAGTAGGTCCAAATAAATCCATGTGCAGTAACTCAAGCGGTTGTAATGTTGATATGACTTTCTTGGATTTAAATGATGATTTGGTCAATTTTCCTAATTGACATGCATCACAAATGTTGTTAACTTTAAAACTCATTTTGGGTAGTCCTCTAACTAGATTGTTTTTGGCTAGCTTGTCAATAGTTCTGAAGTTTATATGACAGAAACGTTTGTGCCATAGCCATGGATCATTGTCATTAGCCATAAGACACATATCTGAATTATGATTAATATTCATATTTAGAATATATATATTTCTGTCTCTATAACCTTCAAAAACCAAATTATGATCTTTATCTAAAATACTACACTTATTATTTGAAAAGGAAATTATAAAACCCTTGTCACATAACTGACTAATACTAAGTAAATTGTGTTTTAAATTTCTAACTAGCATGACATTAGTAATAAGAGGTAAGTTAGATGTACCACAATTGCTCACATCGCCTTTGCCGATGATATAACCTTTTGAATTGTCTCCAAAAGTGACTGAGCCACCATCTGAGTATTTAATATTTGTTAGTAAGCTCTTGTCTCCCGTCATATGCTTTGAGCAACCACTGTCCAATATCCACTTTCCTCTTTTCTTCAGTGGGACCTGCAAACATAGAATTAAGTTCATGGTACCCACTTTTCATAGGGTCCTAAGAGTTAGGTCTTAGGAGTCCAAACCCATTTGGGTCCGGTATCCCCTTTATATATATAATTATTATTAAGATGCACAGTATTCATGAATTGCTGAATGTATTTGTTCCTAATCAAATTGTTATTTGTTTTAGGAACCCATATTTTGATAGTCTTGACATCTTTCTTTTGAAATTTCACTATTGGTTTTGGTTTGAAATATAATAAACTAAGATTTTTCTTAGCTTCAGTTTTTTGTACTTTCTTCTTCCTTTTATTTCTAAGATGTTTCTTAGTTTTATGTTTGTTATATCCCAAACCTTGTTTATCTGAAATAGATTGTGAACTTTCAATGATTTTAGTCAAATTTTCTCGACCTTTGTTAAAGTTAGAAACATTTTGAGTAATGTCATCAAACTTTGTTTGTAAACTAGCTTTTTCTAGGTCTAGAATTTTGACTTTTGCTTTAAGTTCATGATTTTCAGTAGTGAGAGCATTATTTTTCTCTTTTTGAGCTTCTATTTCTTGACTCAAAAGAGATATTTGAGAGTCAACATTAGATGATGATTCTTGAATATTTTCAAGTTCTTCTTCTAATATTTTCTTCTCATCTTTTAACATATCTCGTTCAAACTCTGCTCTACTTAAATCTGCTTTGACTACTTTTAATTGACGTTTTATGTCTTTATATTTGACTATCAATTCAGCATTAATATCAAGTAATTCATCAAATGTAGGAATTTGTACCTCATCTTCTGTTGCCATAAAACAAACATTAGCTTGTTCATTCTCCGAATCACTTTCACTTTCTGATGAAGATGACTCTGAATCATCCCATGTTACTGAGAAGGCTCGTTTCTTTGATTTGTCCTTCTTATATTTGAATTTGTCATTTTCTGACTTTTTCTTTTGTTCTGGACAATCCTTCTGCATGTGTCCCTTTTTATGGCAGTTGAAACATTCTATAGCAGATGAAGATGGTTTATTTGATCCAGGTTTCCTTTTATTGTAGCGACTGGCTTTTCGATATTTTAGGAATTTTTTGAAACCTTTAGCAATGAACGCCAAATCTTCATCTTCAGAATCTGATTCATTTTCATCTTTCTCAACTTGAAATGCTACATTTTTCTTTTCTTCTTTCTGTTCTTTTCTAGCCTGCAAATTTGCTTCATAGGACATTAAATTTCCTATCAATTCATCTGGCTTCATGACGGAAAGATCATTAGCTTCTTCAATTGCTAATACTTTTCCTTCCCATTCATTAGTCAGAGAATGTAGGACTGTTGAAACAACATCAAAATCGGAATACTTTTGTCCTAACCCAATAAGTGCATGGTGAATAGTTTGAAACCGTGAATACATGTCATTGATTGTTTCATTTGGTTTCATTTTGAAATTTTGAAATTGACTTTTCAGCATGGCTATTTTGGCTTGTTTAACCTTGTTAGTACCTTCATGAGTGATTTTTAGCGTTTGCCAAATTTGATATGCAGTAGTACAGATACTAACACGATTATATTCATTTTGGTCTAATGCACAGAACAACATATTTATTGCTCTTGCATTTACGGCTGCTGCCGTTTTCTCAGCCACAGTCCATTCTGAATAATCAGTTGTTGGATTCACTATTTCTCTTTGAGTAGCATTCCAAGCATCATAGCTACTTGATTGCATAAAGAATGACATACGTGTTGCCCAATAACTATAGTTAAGACCATTGAAAAATGGAGGTCTTTGTGTCGATTGCCCTTCTGTGTAAGTGGTGTTTTGAGTGCTAGTACTTGCGTTATTTGCCATATTACAAGAATATATCAAATAACTGTGTTACGGTTATATGATGACCGTGCTCTGATACCAAATGTAAGTGCGGTGTATATACAATTATATGTGCTAATATAGTATACACGGATCGTTTAATATGGATTACAATACAAATGCAGAAATAGATGATAATAGCATTGTAAATAAAAAATAGAAAAATCACACCAGAGATTTTTATACTGGTTCGGAGCACCGTCCTACGTCCAGTCCCAGACTACTATCTGGATTTTCACTATTTACAACCTCGCTTCACCCGGAGGAACAGGTTTACAATTACCCGAACAGCCGAACGGGATTTCACGCCTCTACAACACTGAGGGCTTCAACACTTGCCTCTTACAATACTGAGGACTTCAACAAAAAAAACAATTACAATTGTTGTTGACAACTTGTGCTCTTGTAAACACGGATTTGTCACTTGTAGTACACTTTTCCTATAATCTTATCCTCAAATTGTGAATGATGTTTGTGAAGATTATGGAATTTATATTGCTTATTGAATCAAAATATATGAGATAGTGTCAATGATTCAATAAGGAATGAAAGTAGTTTAGAGCTTTTTGAATGCAAGTGAATTCAAAGAATAGATAGAGAGCATATATAATCTTAATGAAACTTATTGTTTTAATCAATGATATTGATGTGTATTTATAGAGAGAAAATAGTTATAACCCTTGGTGAAAAGTTGCAGTCAAAAGTTATGATCATTGATGAAGAAGAAGAGACGCAACTATTGAAGAAAGATGTGTCTTTTGGAAGAAGTTGTTCTCTGTTTAAAAACGGTCGACAGGTCAAAAACTAACCGGTAGACAGGTTTTTAAAAATATAGTCGTTATGTACATGTGTGCACGTTTATTGTGCACATTCAACAGGAACGGTCGACCGTTCATTTTTGGACCGGTCGACCGGTCTCTGTTAAGTTGCACAATAAAGTGCACAACCTATATAAATGTGTATATATATATATATTATATTTTGTGCATGATTATTTGAGGATAGATTTTGACAATTTTATTACTATTATAACATCAAATAATCAACCTATAATCTAGAGTACCATATGTACGTCTTGATTTGTCGATCGCTTTAATATTGTTGTCAGCAATCAAAATCTTCATAGAAGCTGTGACTCAACAAGTGAGTCTTGAAATCCATACATAACTGGGCCAGGAGTGAATACTGCCCGCTTGAAGATGTAAAAACCAACGTGAGGCTGGACTTGTCAAAGTGAATGAAATAGAAGACACTTTAGATTACCGATGAGCCGACCGACTCAGGTGATGGAATTGAAAGCCATGATTGGTCAGATGGGTTAGTACTTCCATCGTGCTTTTGAAGAAAGGTAGGACATGCCTCCAGTGAATATATGCGTTGAAAATATCTTTGGTGGAGGGTTCTCCATTCTCATCACCTCTCATCATTAGTGTTCTAGGTCTTGATCCTCTTTTGTCTTAGAGATGCCATTTCTTCTCGATGGCCCCCTCTATATGATGCAAGCGGCATTGACCTCTTATTGTGGAAGGACTCCTTCTATGTCTCATACGTAAGGAGATCGATGGCGCTTGTATGACAATGGGGAATAGTAACGCGTACATGGGTAAGTTACTTGTTCATATTGATAAAGGGCGACCTAGAATGTTGATCCCGCCTTTCACGGGATCTGGGCCTACTGACCTCCCTTTAGTGTTGAGAGTGGACCGAGAGCTCTCTATGCTCATGGTTTTTGCCTTTTCCGTCGCCGCTTGGACGGTCGAAGCATAGTCATGCCCTCATATTTGTTATCTAAGGCGGTTAAATGTAGAGTGCCTTTCTATGGAGTGGGAGCGGTAGGCTGGCTGAACTCCTTGGTATAATACTGGTTCAAGTATAGGAATATCATAAGCAAAGTGTTACTCGTGCACGATATGTTGATCTCTGTTATGGGCGGGAGTGAACCCCAATATAGGTTTCCAGCATAGCCCTCTTATGGGCATCATGCATTATGTTAAATGCACTGGGGATAATGGGCTAGATGTGAGTTCTGTCCATTGTTTTTGGGACCTTCGGACTATAGTTGATAGTGTCTTGATCGTCCACTATGGCTCTAAGTTCATTTAAATCGTGGGCAATCTACCCAATGCTAGTTAGGCCATTGATCAAGCCAAACCACACGTCATTGCCTAAGCCCAAAATGGGACTTATGGCTTGACTTTAATGTCGTTTGTGTCATGATCCTTTGAGTTATTGGCCTCATTGTCACCATTATTATGCAGTGTTTTTTTTTGAGTATAGTAGTTTAAAGAGAAGACAAGTGATGAATGTCGAAAGCATTTAGGCGAAGCCCTCCTTTGAGCGTCCAAATATTGACTAAAAATTTAATCAACGAAGGACCTACGATTGTGAATTCATTTTAGTAAATGTTACTTACTAACCGTATTTAAAATGGAAAAAGGAGAGAAAATGAACAATAAGTAAAGAAAGACACAAGGTTTAGAGTGATTTGATCAAAAATGATCTATGTCCACTACGTTGGTAATTTCTACTGCTTTAGTGTTTTGATTACAATTGTTTGTTTACAAGAGATAATAATATATGCAATAAAATGAAAGTTTCATCTTTGTACAAATGCATTCAATATTGTATTTATAATAGCCAAAAATATGGTTCAGACAGTTCAATATGTATATCAATTTCTATGAATCCTTAGGGTCGTCAATGACACCGAATGGTTCAAATGTAGGGAAACTAGGATGTCAGCTAGGCTGAATGGTCTAGATGATGGCCAATTGACGAATCATAGCAAATCATGTTATTGTCAAATAGGACGACATGAGAATAAGGAGTGGTTGAACAGTGATGCCGCCACCATGTGGATAGTGAAGGACGAGAAGTGGTTACTGCATAGTGTCGCTTTGTTAAATAAACATTGTTGCATATGCCTAGAATTTCGGTGAAACGATGCCGAGTCGTTTCTTTTTAAAGGGGTGGCCATGCACGTTTGACAGAAAACCTACCGAGCTAAGACAAAACAAGAAGTATGAGGAGAGCATGCCGTCGGATAGGTTGTGGGGCGGAGTAAACTTAGGGGCTCGAAAAGGAGACTGGGAGAGCGTTCTTCATTATGCAGACATGTACTGTTGGATGAGCAGCTGTCCTACTAAGGGTATCGGCTGGTTTGGCCGTTCTTCAAATCTGTTAGTCGCTGAATTCCATCGTCTTTTACAAGATGCATAGGCATTTGCAAGGATGATGGAGCGGGCAAGGTGATGTTGAGGCAATACGAGGTGAGGCCAGCGCATTGGGAGTCCGACGAGCCGATCCGTCTATCTCTTTGCGAGAATATCAAGCAACATCATGGATCGATACCGATCAATAGATTTGCATATTTCTTCTTCATTTCTTTCATTAATTCATTGCGACTTTATGGTTTAGCTTTCTTTCATGCCTCAAAGCCAAATTTCTACAGCTTTTCATTGAGAACTTCAAATCTTGATGGATCAACATTGATTCGATGTACTTAGTTAAAATTCTTTCATTTTCCTTTGCAATGCTGATCATCAATAAATTTATTAGTCATCACATTAAAGCTCAGTATCATTAAATTGTCATTTGCGGAAAATCGTGGATTCGGTTCGAACCTACCTAATGCTGGTTCACACAACTCCATATCCAAATCCACTTTGAAAAGATTCCATAAACACATATGCAAGTTGAAACTTGCCATAATACATGATCACAATAGTAAAAAATAAGGAAATATCCAAACGGCAGTTCTTAGTAAAGTCTCTCATCCATGCAGCCTCACTTTTTCTAGTATCGTACTGCCATGACACAAAACTGTGCACCAGGTAACCCAACCCTTGGGCTCACTCTCCCGTGATCATATCACGCCACTTGATCCTCAGACATCAAAAATCACATTAGAAATCCAACTTTCTATCTGGGAAATCATCAATTAAATAACAATGATGCCGTTTCAACTGCCTGTATGATGATGGGACGATAAAGATTGGTCAGGCAAATCCTATGGCGAAATCCAAATTGGAGAATAACTTTGAGAGAAGGAAAGAGAAGGAAAAAGAAAGATACAATCGGAATTATGATGATACTGTTGCGAAGCCCCGTAGGTAAGGAGATAATCTATGGCAGGGTTGTAGATTTGGGCAAACATGTTGATTTCCTTTAGTTTTTTTATTTTATTTTTAATTTTTTTACTAAGGCCTTGTTGGTTATGGTGGCTATATTATTTGTGTGTACATATGATTGGTGTGATTTTATTGCAGTTGAATTGTTAGTACAAAATCTATGAACATGGACTAATCTGTTAGTTCTAAATTTTAGATGGGTAATTAGGAGTCGAATTAGGTAATGGAACAATATTCTCCTAATTCGTAGGATTTGTTACCCTTTTTTTCCTATCTTGTCGATAATATGACTAAATACCGAAATAAGCCCCAAATGTTGGGACCATTTCTATGAAGATCAAATCAAATTACAACTCTTACTTTGCGTGTAATTTAATATTTCCTTCTAAGCCATAGAACTATTTACTTATATGGGCATGATATATACAGTAGAGTTTTATGTATGTTTGAAGTAAACACTAAAGTTAGCCCTGCATTCTTAGGAAATTGGTGCACTGCAAGAACTCTTAAAGCAGTTTATTATCACATGTATTAAAATAGTCAAGAGCAAATAATGAAAAGTTGGGAAAGGAAAAGATGATTATATTCTCACATACTTATGTTATGATGCTTCAATCTACAGAATTAAATTGGAAAAAAGTGTATGAATTGCAGCAGGTATTCATCATTTATTACGTAGATAAGAATGTACCTTTTGTGCCGATTCTTCATACTATATTAAAAATACTTTCCTTTCCTATATACCTAAGTTAATTTAAATAAATTGAAATGGCTGGATGAGATTGGGATCAGGTCAAAAATAGGATGCTCATCAACATGACTTTATATTAGATCTAATCACAGACAAACTAACAAAAGGAAGTTAACTCTACCAGAGATCAAATATATGGTATTGTAGACTATCACCTTTTTCATTTGACCACATAGTCGATCATCTTATCATTCAAATTCGCACAAATAAAAATACTATATATGCTTCAGCTTTAAATAAAAGATGTTCTGGTTTATGACATGTGTACTGCTAAAAGCAACCAGAAATTTTTTTTGGCTACCTAGCCAATGGTCACCATAGAAATTTTATTTATGTGCTTCTAATGCCATGCACTATTTTTTTCTATCAAGTAGGCATCCAAACATTGTTCGGTTGTTTATCACTATACCACGTCGAACGACCATTGAAAAATCAAAGTGCATGGCTATTTATCATCATGCAATAGTGAACGGTAGTTGAAAATCAAAGTCGCACAGTCGTTTATGAACGAATGAAAAAAAATCAAGTTTGGTGTTGGGTAGCATAAAAAATAATTGATATCTATTAAAAATTTCTTGGTAGCCAAAAGCATAATTTTGGGTGTCAATAGCAACACACCTATGGCGTTCACACATGCCTCATTTATTTGTATACTTACCATCAGTTTATAATATATTTTGGGTCCAAATTTCTATTATTAGATTAGATTTGGCTGCAAGATAAAATGCAGTAACTAGGAAGTCAAGTTTCCATACTTGTAGAGCAACAAACATTTATTGTAATTTGCATCAAAAGGTTGGAACATGTTATCGGAATGTGGAGAGGCAATGTTATTGGGATGTAGAGAGGCATGGTTGTTTGGGGCTTGGTAAATAAAATAAATAGTGGTTCAATACGACTTCAATTTTGTGTTTAAATTTGAAGTTAACTCATTTTGGGACAAAACAAAAAATCTATGGTTTTGATGTTTCATAGTTCAGCATTTTGTCCATTAAGCTGCAGACTTGCTTCATATAAAATTGCAATTCACAAAATACTTTAGCTGATTGAAACCAGAGTCTTTGGTTTCGTAGACGAGCGCCTTATCCATTGGGCCACAGAGTCACTTGTCCATTGTTTGAATTTTGTATAAAATAGAATACAAAATATACTTTTATATGCTTTTACATGAATGGAGAGATATCTATGTTTTATATCATGACACCAACATATACCCGATTCGCTGGTATAATTGAAATTGCTTATTTTCACTTTTTAAGATGTATTTCTCTGGATTTTTTGATGCAGAATCGTATTATATATTTGATTTTGTGGTAAAATAAGATACTTAAAGCAGACACTTTAAACTCATTGAGCCACAGAGAAACATATCATAGGATGCATTCATTGTTAAGCGAACGGGAACACATAAGGAGCATTTTGAACGGGAATGAACGAAGAAAGTTCAGTGAAAGGGATTGTGTTCTGTGCTATGAAATGGGCAACAAAAGGAGCATCAAAATGGCATCTAATGGGGTAAGTTAAGGAAGGTGAGGAGAAATTAATTGTTTAAGCTTGTCGCGTAGGGTGCGTCTATTAGGATTGTCTCGTATGTTGCAAAGTGAAATGGCGGTTTAGAATTGAAATAGTCCAATATCGCTAAATAACTTGAAGAAGTGTTTAAATATGAGTTGATAGACACGTAATAATGAAGATTCCTTTTGTTACAATAAATTATGTGTCAACCTATAGGCATACGCCACATGCTGAAGATGGAAAGCTTGGTTCGACTGTCGTTACATAACAAGTGGTATCAGAGTCGAATGTTACGAATTAGGCTATGCAGATAAACATTGCTCTCAGAGTACTCCAAATGGATGCGAGTCAAGGAGGAAATTGTTACGATTATCTTGCATGTTGCAAAGAGAACGGTTTGGAATTTGAATAGTCCAACATCGCTAAATCACTTGAAAATGTGATGTATAAATATGGGTTGATAGTCACATAATATTGAGAAATTCCTTTTGTTATAATAAAGTGCATGCTAATCCATAGGCATGCCTCACGTGCTGAAGATTGGAGTTTGGTCCGACTACCATTATACAACGGCGTCAAGTATGAACAAATCAATTTTCTCACATTCTAGTAACGAAGCAAATGGAGGTTTTGCCCCTTTCAAAGCGTCAAACGCTGCAAAAAGTTGACCTACCAATTAAAGTCTACCGACACCCTTATTGTTCATATTTGTATGAAATATAATTCACAATATACTTTTATATGCTTTTACATTAATATAAAAATGTATATGTTCTACATTATAACACCAACATATACCCGATTTACCAATATAGTGTTAAATTTTGGTGATACAAAATCACGAAAAGAGAGAAATAAATATGCAAAAGAAAGAAAGAGAAGATTTTGTTTCCTCTAATTAATCGACATATTTGAGTATGTTTATTTCTCTCTCTAATTCGCTAATCAAATTATTTTTTGCCATCTAATGTTAACTTGGGCATTAAGTAATTCATTATATTAACAGAGACCAGAAGATAGGGTAAAAATGTGGTGGAAAATCTATTTTCTAATTTTCTCTTCTTTATCTTTGTTCTTTTTCTCCAACAATTTTAGCTATATAGATATTTGCTCTCATTCTCAATTTGGTTATTGATTCAATGATATTTGGTTTACTTTAACTTTGTTCTATTAATTTTAAATAAAATTTTGAAAGTGGGTGGTTAGGTGGAATATTTTGTGTTATTGCGTTTTGATTTTAATTCCGTCTTGTTTTCAATCCAAATCATCTCTTTGTGATTTGGGTGACAAAGATACTTTGATAAAAGCTTCCATAAAGCGCTGCTATTTTCATAACAGTTTGGTATCGAAGCACAGATCATCGCAAAGTTTAGAGTAATTTTGGTTTGAAAATTATTGATTTCGGATATAATTTCGTTTTCAAAGATGGCTATCTTGGATGAGAAAAATTGGGGTATTTGAAAGCCTAAGATGGACGATGTTCTATACCTCGATGATCTTCATGATCCGATTGATGGAGATGGAAAAAAGTGTAGATGAGGGAAAATGGAAGAAGATGGATAAGAAGGCGATTGCTTTGATTCACGGTATCTTGAAGATTTAGTTTTCAATCATGTGGCTAGTTGTGATTCCGTGAAGGATCTTCTAGTTCGGAAGTTGGTACAACTGAGATTAGATGAAGAGAAGTTTGTTGCAGAGCATTTAAATGAATTTCAAGACGTAATAAATCAATTGACAAATATAAAGGTCAATTTTGATGAAGAG
Source organism: Allium cepa (assembly GCA_030765085.1). Lineage (NCBI taxonomy): Eukaryota > Viridiplantae > Streptophyta > Magnoliopsida > Asparagales > Amaryllidaceae > Allium > Allium cepa. The sequence goes on along the minus strand of CM060937.1, from coordinate 567,822,414 downwards.
TTACAGACTATTTTATTAATGAGTTCGCTTTCAGAAAGTCGGAAAATTTTGGTTATGTCATTGAGTAATTCCAATGCTAATGGAACCATCTCGATGGAAACTGTTCGATGCAGTCTTCTGAATGAGGAGTTTAGAAGAAAAGGGTTAGGTATGAAATCAATTCAAAATGAGGCTATGGTGGCAAGGGACTCGAAGAAAGATACAATTTGAAAGAAGGAGGGTGCTAATGGTAAAGGTGTTATCACTTGTCATTATTGTAATAAGAAAGGTCACATACGAAACAAATGTTATGCTTATAAAAGAGATCAGAAAAAGGCTACGCATAGTGATACTAGTAGTGATGCACATGCATGTTTTGCTGAAGACACCGATAGTGATGCTTCTTATGATGTTCTCTTTAGTGAAAATAAGCCTTGGAAGATGAATTCGGAAGCCAATTTCCACATATGTAGAGACGTGAAATGTTTTTCCTCTCATGAGAAGAATGTCAGCATGATTAGGACAACTAATGAAGTAGAGCTACCGATTTGTGGTATTTGATCTATCCGATTTCGTATGCATGATGGTGTGGTTAGAGAAGTCTCTGGAGTGAGACATGTACCCACTTATATTCGCATAATTTTATTTCTCTCGGTCAGTTGCATCGCCGTGGTTGCAGTTATGAGACCCAAGGTGGACTTTTGAGTGTGAAGAAAGGAGGTCGTGTAAGGATGAGAGAAGTATTGGAAGAAGGAAATTTTTATAGCTTGGTTGGTTCTGTAGTCAACAATGGAAAGCAAGTGATGGTTGAAAGACCTAGTTTACAGCAAGGTGGAGAAGTTAATGTGATCAATGCTTATGATTCTAGCATTGAGGATCATATTTTAGACAGGTTTTTAATGTTGATGATGCTCGAGGGATCAATGATGTTCAGGTAATGAGCTCAAATAGAATGATAGACGAGTGTCGAATTGCAAAATACACAAAGACTAGATGGAGATCTTTCTGGTATTACAAACGTTTTTGAGACCGGATTTGTGTGGTGCACCTCATGTGGGAGATGCATTACTTGCAGACGGTGGTTGAGATTTGTAATTTAGTGTGGTTGATATATGGAGATTCATGATAGATCTAGATATGACATGCTTGATATGTTGGAGATATGTGATTCTGCATCAAGGTGGAATGTTAAATTTTGGTGATACAAAATCACAAATAAAGAAAAATAAATATGCAAAAGAAAGAAAGAGAAGATTTTGTTTTCTCGAATTAACATGCATATTTGAGTATGTTTATTTCTCTCTCTAATTGGCTAATCAAATTATTTTTTGCCATCTAATGTTAACTTGGGCGTTAAGTAATTGATTATATAAATAGAGACTAGAAGAGAGGGTAAAAGTGTGGTGGAAAATCTATTTGCTAATTTTCTCTTCTTCATCTTTGTTCTTTTCCTCCAACAATTTTGGTCATATGGATGTTTGCTCACTTTCTCAATTTGGATATTGATTTAACGGTATTTTGTTTACTTTAGCTTTTTTCTATTAATTGTAAACAAAATTTTGGTGAATCAATAAAGTGAGTGGTTGGGTGGAATATTTTGTGTTATTGCGTTTTGATTTTAATTCCATCTTATTTTCAATCCAAGTTATCTCTTTGTGATTTTGGTGATAAAGATCTGTTGATAAAAGCTTCCGCAAAGCGCTATTATTTTTATAACATATAATTGATATAGGTTATTGTTTGATGTGTAATATGTATTTTGCGGGAGTTTTTTTGTCCATAATTCCATTATAAATTTTATTTTGTTGTAAGATGATATAACCTACGATGCACCATTTAATCCAACAAGTTTTTCCTGTGCTTTACATCAAAATATTGAAGCTAATCTATCTAAATGCCATTGGATGGTTATAGCTATATTGAGCCTAGTGTATATAATAAATTGCTGTTCAACATGATTTTTAATTTGTTTTAATTTAGAGAAAAAATTAAATAAAAACCTTGCCAAGGATCAAACCCATAATCTTTGATTTTGTAGACCAACACCTATCCTTGAACCACAGTGTCACTTCTCTTAATGCTTAAATCATAAAGTCACATTCATAATATATACTACAGTTTAACCGATAAAAAGAGAGAGGATGTTTTGGATTACGACATTGACATGACTCCCATTCTTTAATTATTGTTTTGTTTATAAATATTTTTCTCGGTTTTTTGGTTAAAATTTCTATTATAGAGCGGACTTGGTGAATAGATTAAATATTTGAAGCTGGAAATAGTGATTAAGGATGTCAATGTATATTTGAAATCCATTCACATTTATATTCGACAAATCAATAAATATCGAAAATCTAAAAGAATGAGTACACATGTGGATATGTCCAATTTTTTTACTTGTGCTTTTAGATTTTTTTTATGAGCGGACGGACAAAAATTTGACATCCATTTGATATCTGCGACTGCGACTACGAAGATATGTTATGCTAAAATGGTTAATATGAATATGAATATGACACTATATGTATCTATATCTTACCCGGCCGTTACAAGGCCTAATTATGACGCTCTAATTAGGCCAACAATTATCTTCATCATATAAATCAAAATATTAAGGTTATCCTTTTGAATGTCATTGCCGACTCTACGTGTGTGAAAATAATGGCTTAGTTGTTGTTGTATCCTTTTGAATGTCATTGTTAGATTATAGTTATCTTGGGTTAGGTTGGTAAAACAAATTGCTAATCAACATGATTTTGAATTTACCAGTATAGTTATTTATGCAAAAAGGTACAATTTTTTATTTAGACTTGACGTATGTTGTGTGCCTTTTAAATAAAAACACATGTACTATTTTTTTTAAATACTCATTATACATCACAATTAGTTCAACATGATTGATAAAGTTTATGTATCTTTTACCAAATGATATTCAACAAAGACTTTTTATCATTTCGCAAAATTATCAAGTATAGTGTTATGTGAACAGAGTGCAAAAATCAGTTTAGAAGTTCAACCTGGGTTTGAATTTATTGTAGTTATTTACGGGGATTGTAACCTTGATGAACTACACATGCTTTTTTGATCAGTACGCTTATTAAATTATTTTGTATAATTATTATACATCACCATTAGTTCAACAAGACTAGTATAATCTATATTATTTTACTGAAAGATATGTAACAAAGCTTCTTTACGATTTCATAAAAAATCTTCTTACATGAAAATTCTATTTTTTAAATAAATTATGTTATACAGGAAAACCTCTAAAGTAAAATTTGAAAAAATCATAAAGAATCTTTGGAGAAAATTTGTTTTCTCAGAAAACGTCAAAACCTTTAGAAAAAAGATTAATTTTTATGAAGTGTCAAAAGTTTGCAAAAAATATCAATATTTCTTTTACTGCAACTTCCCTCAAAATCTCGCAAACTAGTTGCTTAAAATATTTTTAAACAATTAAATATGGATAAAGTTGAGATATTATAGTTTAAAAAAAAGACTCGGTTTTTGTGTTTTTGTATGCTCAAATATTTCGAAAAATATTATTTCCAAGAAAGTTAAATTTTTAGAAATGGTTCAACTTTTAGAAAATAATAATTAAAATCAAATAATTTTTCTTTGTACTCAAATGTCGTAGAAAGGTTCAAGCCATTTTAAAAAATATATTTAAGTTTTCCAATTTTTTTTAAATTTCTAAGGAAGTTTGAAATGTCTTGGAAGACATTGAAGAAATTTTAAAGAGATTAAAAATCCAATTAAAATACAAAGAAAATATAAAAGGTTAAAAGTAACTAAAAGTGTAGGCAGTTATCTAAAACATGTTATTCAGTAACAATAAATTTTCTAATCTTAAACTTTGAAATTAATAAAGTAAAAAAGAAATATTATTATATATAATACTACAAATATCTGCTTAACATATACTAATTCTTCAAAACCTTTCGTTGTTAGGATAAATTAAAATAGTGAAAAAACAAAATTAATATGACTGTTAAATTATCGTTACCATTGGTTTTGATAATTATTTACCGCTACATTTATCGTTAGCTATGGTAAATTTACTGCTACCATACTGATAGCATTGGTATACCGATATAGCAAAACATTGGTTACCAATTGTTTGATATTGGTGTGGTAATGAGAATTTACCACTACCGTAGCAGCTCTAATTTGAATTGTGAATTCAAATAAGCATGTTATATATAAATATGTTCTCAACTATAATTTTAAATGAGTTTGTATCAGAATGTAAATTGAATCGAAATGGGAGAGAACCAATCTGAAATGGGATTTAATTTATTATATTTTAAGATTTCTCATAACTATGTGATAAATAGTTATTTCTGCTAATAGTTCTAGCATGTACTTATTTTAGGATAAGGAAGAGTTTAGTAATAAAAACAATCCTTTTCTTTGAACGGACTTGAATTTTGCTAATAGGTTTGCGAGAAGCATGGGCCTAGCTTATATGATTTGTTAAGAGAAATAGGTAAATGCCACTCTGGTTGATCTTCCTAATTTGAGTGCCTGCTTCTGGAATCTGTAGCATGTCTGTGAATCATTTTCGCTTCCTCTGATATTTAATATAGGTTGTAGCATGTTTGTGAATCATTTTTGGTGCCTCTGATATTTAGTATAACCTTTATTAGAAATGTTTAAGGGTGGCATGAGCGATGCTTATCATTTTCTTCTCTTTTTACCATTTATCATTGATGTACATGATTGTGACTTTTTACACCGATCTGACAATATTCTTCTGATGTCTTTTGATTGTGTAAAGGTTCCACGTAACATTTCCTACGACTTCAAAATTCTTGGGTTTTTGTCATGTCATATTGATACAGAGGAAACTAGGATATTATATGCACTTTTGATGTTTGCCTAATGAGGTGCTATGAAGTTGACTGATTTCAGCAGCATTGCATTTGAGAATCATGATCATGGGTCCATTATATCAATAAGGCAGTACGGAGGACCAGAGATAATGTCCTGTATGCTTGGATTCTTAAAATAAACAATGAATTATGCCTGAGATGTAGGTTGTCAATTTGAATAAAAGGTACACATTTTCTGCATTTAAATTGGGAGAAAACTAATATATGCATGTATTGACCTTTTTGAAGCGTAGGAAATTCTTCGAAATCATAGTTGACAGGTCATTCCAAACATAGGTCTACGATGCCCAATTTTGTATTCCTTAGTTTTATTCCGATGACACTGTTTGTTTGATTGGTAGCGTTGATGTTGACCTACTAGTTGTTGGTTATTTTTTGTTCACACCCAATGATAGAAACTTGTTAGAATGCTTAAAGACCAACCTTCCTCTTGTATACCATACATTCTAATATATTCCTGTTCTCTCCTGACTGAGAGAACGTGCCTTAATATTATTGTCCATTTTCATTTCATCTTCTTAATGCGTCATGTCCTCTGCATGATGATTGAATTTGAGAGTATACCCAATTGTTATTATTGAACCAATCACTTTTTGTTTGGACTATAGAGTTAAATGTGGATGATGTTGGAATTTTGACCATTATCAAATTTTATAAGTCCTAAGTAATATAGTTTTGACGAAGAGAATTGGTGTAAATAATAGACACAATCGGGTAACGCTTAACAAAGTAAAATTGGATTTTATCGAAATCAAGTAAGTAATAAATTTGATCAAAATATCACACCACCTGCTAAGTAATGCATGAAAGTTAATATTCGAACAGTTCGATGTTAATCGCTGATCAAATTTACATCTAAAATGCCGCACAACTGAATTGTTGAATACTTCTTGACCACATGGTTTAATTAATTTCTAATTGTTATAAATTATTTAAATTAATTAATATTTATGAAATATTAGTTATAAAATTTTATTTTAATTTGATGAACAAATATTATTGTATATATTTATAATAGTTGTAAATATATTAGAGATATACGCGGTTAAATTGGGTTTTAATGCAAAATATTTTGTTCGGACTTTAAATGGGTTTGAAGTTCATATACGTGGCTGGTTGGTTCAGCTATAATGAAGCATAGGTGCGGCCATATAATGGTTAAAAATTCTAGGGTTGAATGGATAAGAGGAAAGAAAGAGCAAAAGAGTAATGTGAATCTTGATACTAGCCTCTCTTTGCATTTCTTCCTCTGTAAAAGAATCTTTACCCACTTTCTTTTCCTACTTTTTAAGGCTCCAATCCCTCTTAGATCTGCCTGAATTCTCCATCCATCCTCTTTCATCGTAGAAGCATGAATCAAATAAAATTAAATACTATTTGATAGCCCGTGGTATGCAATTTGGAAGATAGCATCTTTAGAATTGGAATTTAATCTGCGAGTTTGTTTCAACGCTTCAAGGTGTGGTACTTTGGCATTGATTAAAGGTAATTATCTGATTTATGATTATATTTTAATATTTACACAATTTATATATCATATGTTTTTTTATTAGTTATGTGACGATTCTAATATATCGGTATATCGTCACATTCAAGATGGTTGTTCGTTTATATGCGTGTATATTTTTTTCCTTGACATATATATGCCATGATGCATACGACTTAAGATTTAAAAACAATTGATTTTTTATTATTTAAATGAATTTAATATACATTATTTAAATAACATAAGCTTTATAATTTAAATACTAAACTTTATACTCTACAAAATATGTTTTAAAATTACATAAAAAAATATTTTTGTAATATATGTAAATATTAATTAAATATTATTTAATTCAAATCGCTTAAACAAATATTAAATAAATAATTGTATCATATAAAATAGAATTTAAATTTTTTTTGAAATTATTTTTACACCTGATAAACTATCAAATGCAAAATATATTTATATATAATATAAATATTAATATAAATGTTGAAAGTTAAAATTTAATTTTAATTTTCCTTTTAAATTACAAAATATATTTGGACAATATATTAGCTAACATGCCTCCAGTGTAAATCCCAGCACTAATACACGAGCGTGTTATACTTTACACGGTTTGCTATGTTATACATGCATACGCATATATATGTATATGATACATTTGTGTGTGTGTGTGTCTATAAACATAATTATTTCATAAATTTTGAATAAAATAATGATTTTATTTAAAAGAAATATAAAAATGTTCTAAATGAATTAGATTTTACAAGCCAATAAAGATCCAAAATGGTAAAAAAATAAATTGAAATTCATCAATTTCTTCCACTTCAGGCTGCTCCAGTTCCAACAAAACCGAACACCACTTTAGTTTTTTGAAAACTTAAAATGTTTTAGAGAACTTAATTAAATGAAAACAAGAGAAATATTTTTTAAATGAATGCATGATTTGCTAATGTGTGTGTATATGTATCGATGTTTTGAAAAACCTGCCTCCATATTCGCCTCAAGGAGCGTCTAAAGCAAGGGGAGATAAAACGCTTCGACTCTTTCTCAAAAAAAGCATTTTATCTTTGAGGCTTACTCTTTAGCAACTTAAAGTGTACAAAATGTACAAAACATATTCCCATAAGCCTCAAACCACTAAGGCATGCGACTTAAGAATTTATTTTACTTCCAGTTGAAGATATTTGCACTAGTAGAAGTTATAAAACTTCAGTTATCTAATAGCAAGCAATTTTTTTTAAGAAAATGAAAGTATTTTTATTACTTTTCAAATTCAATATCAACATGATTAAGTAACATCGATTTTTAAAACAACGATAGAGAGCTACATAATGAATTTTCTCAAATGCTATTAAATAAAAAATTTAAATTGTCATCACCGAACCTTCAAATAAATTACGCATCTCGATTTAAATTGGTAGAATGAAAAATGAATAAAATAATAATTTGCATGATTTTTTTACTATGATAAAGATCTATTCCACTATAATCGACCAAATAACGTTTTCAAAAATCCAAAAAAAATTTGAAGACAAACAAAGGAAGAAAAAATAAAGTACATACCATTGCGGAGCTGAAAACTGAACACGAATTCTTCTAACATACTAATAAGGATTGAATCCAGTGCTTAAATTTTACTTATAGTTTTAATTATTTATGCTTTATGAATGAATAATAAAAAATGATTAGGACTGAACTCTTTAAGCTAGGTGTCTATGTTATTTATTTATAGTTTTATACAACAGGAAAATAGGCGTAGGGAAGAAGTTGCGAAAAAACTTAGTCTCAAGGACAGCAAGTTTGCTTTTTAGTTTGAAGGACATTTGTTAGTGCAAATAGAAAATGATAGTTACAACTGTGATTTACACTAAAAAGTGTCCTTCAGCCTAAAAAGCAAACTTCCTGTCCCTAGAACTAAATTTTTCTGCAACTTTTTCCTTGAGCCTAAAATCCCTTTTATACAATTAATTGTTAACCTCTATTTATTAATCAAAATTAATTATAATAAAACAAAAATAACTTATGCCTCCATGTTTACTTGAAAAATTTACGCCTCAACCTTTTGAGGCTTACACCTCATGAGCAAAAGAACGCATTTTGTACGCTTTCACGTTTTAAAACTTATATGTGTATGTATGTATATGTATATCACCTGAACAACAACAAGAAGTTAGATTTGTTAAAGGTCAAAATTATTCTACGAGGAACTTACACAATGTTACAGTTTGGGTTCAGGAAATTTTGGTGATTCAACTTATAGGTGTGAGATGTTTTTTTTGCTAACAGATTATGCTTAGAGATTGAATTTATTTGGACACACTATACATAAATATCATTAATTTAACAAATTCAACCTATAGATGTGAGATATTTTGCACGTTCTGTAGAAAATTTGAATTCTTTTGGAAAAGTAACGACATTCTATGAGAAGAGTTGAACTCCTTTCTGAAAAATTAGAACTCTTTTGACAAATTGGACTTTCCATTGTATTGTGTTTTTTTAATTCGTGCAAATTTTTGTCGATTTTATCTATGATGTGTGAATCTGCAACCACCGAAAATGGAAGGTTACTGAAACACACACCAAACGTGTAGTATTGCGTAAGTGTGAACAAATATAGTACAAGAACACAAATGATAATAAAGTAAATTTGTCTTCATAAATGACCTGGGTTGTAACGACCCGCCGCTCTGACCGCCTCTAGTCGGTAATTAAACCAACTAGAAACGTTCAAAATGACGAATTGTTAGTCAGTTTATAAAGTTTAAACAGAATCAGCCACAGAATCACAGAATAATCATAATATTATTCATAATCGAATTTTTCTTACATACATAAATCAGAGTTTGTACAATGCATTAAATTTTTATATACAGCGGAATATATCTTTTATTAAATACAAGAAAAATTTACTGAAAACTTTAGTAGAGTGCTTTAATCCCCCTCTCTCTAACTTCGTGGCCTGAAAATCTTCAAGCTGTAAAAATACTCGGTCTGACCCGAGTATTATATTCAAAAGAAAATAATACACAGGTCAGTCTAATTCAAACTCAGTTATTAGTGCATAGAGGCAATAATAATCAACAATTAGATGGCAGTCAAATATAATTTACCTATCCGATCCTTTAACAAGAAATCGGATAACGGTAAATATAACACTTAACAGTGTTAAACAACAATTCAATAGATTCAGATTATCAATGAGATAGATGAAGAGATTATTGATGAAGATAATTTAGAAAACAATCTAAATTTGCCCAAACGGCAAATAACAACAAAATCATCAAAATCGATTCAAAATATATTGAATTTGCATCTTAAAATATTTTCATCAAAAAGAAAACATCAATTTAAAATATTAAATTTGGTAGGGCTGCAGTACACACACGCGCGTACGGCCTCGCCACATTTAAAATGTCAACTCCGTGGCTGCAGTTCACGCTTGCATGCACTGCCTCGCCACTACCGTAATGAAATATGCAAAAGATCATAAATCAAAACAAAATAGGATATCAATAAAGATCAATATCGAGTGGCTGCAGTTCACGTTTACGTGCACTGCCTTGCCACTATCGTGACGATATACTCGAAAAGTCAACGAACCAAAATCAATGAAGGTTCAAATATCGATTCAAAGTGTCGATACTACGTGGCTGCAGTTGCACGCACGCGTGCGCTGCCTCGCCACAACAACTTGTGAAATAAAACAAGTTTCCAAAAAAAAACTTATTACTGCACGTTTCAACAAGTGCAAATTTTTATAAAAATGAAACTGAAATCACAACTTGGACACAAGGGCAAACTGCCACAAGAATGCAGTCACCACAAGTACACAAAGCACGAAGGCTCGAATAAAGCATGAAAACAGTTCAATACCTAAAATTTTGCAAGCCAGTGATAAATGATGTACACATGACAGTAACATTGAAACTGCTACACCAAGTGCACATGTACAAAGTGGTGAATGCAACATTTCAACTCAGCCAACATATCAGACATGCTCTAGTTCCATCAAAGCAAAGACATGAGACAAAACTACAAGTGCAAAGCACAAAATAGAACCAGATTCCAATCCAACCCGACTTCATTAAAATGGAACCAAACTATACTTCGCAAATGAGTTAACCTGAATACAAAGGACCCAACAACAATGGAGCATGCAGCTATAACAAAACAAATATTGGGTAGCATCTGCTCTCATCAGTTTATAAATAAATTTAACAGTATCTGTTCTTAACAATTTATAAATAAAAAATAATATTATCAGCAAGTGAAATCTATAGCATCTGTTTTTATCAATTTAAAGCAAAACCCAATAGCATTTGTCCTTATCAATTTAAATAAAAATTATAGTATCTGTTCTTATGAATTTAAATTTAAAAATCAACAGCATCTATTCTTAACAGTTAAAAATAAATTCCAAATTTGTGTCTGTTCTTACCAGTAAAAAAAACAATAGCATCTGCTCTTAACAGTTAAAAAAAAAATTTAAACAGCATCTGCAGAAATCAAAGTGACTCAGACCAAATGCAGCAACATACTGCAACAAACAAAACCAGTTCGACAAGTATGAACCAGTCAAAGCAACTTGAAGCATACAAGCTCAATGAAGATTGCAGAAATACACAGATGAACAAATTAACCAAGTTAACTGACCGAAATCAAACAAGTGACAATGAACAAGTCAGGGTCAGTGCACTAATGTATATAGAGTATGCAAGTGAACCCAAAGCAGATATACCCAAAAATTCCAGAGCCAACAACACAAGTGTTCAAGGGCAAACTGCAATAAATGCAGCCACCTCAGGTATACAAGGCACAGCAACCATCAAAATAAGTGACTTCAATAAAATACATCAAAGCAGTAATCAAAATTTTACAACTGCAGTTCGAATTCATGATAGCAAGTGGTACAAGGCCAACATCACAAAATCCAGTTCAATATAGTCAAGGCCGAAGCCAACACGAAAACCAATTTCCAGAAATTCGAAACCATAGCAATTCAGGGGAAAAACGAACGAATTGAAAAATATCAGTGAAAACTTCAACATTTCAACTTAATTACACGAAAGAAATAAAATCAAAGGAATTAAAGAGCTCGAATTAGATGTGAGTGAGAGCTTCACTCACCTTTCACCGAATCGAGGAGCACGCGAGCACGCAATCGATGTTAAAGCCGAAGCCCTAGCTGATGAAGGCGAAAAGGAGAATACGGCGAAGAAGAGACGCCATTATTTTTCGCGTTTTATTATTTGATTAGGGTTTTCGAATAAATTGGGGGAGAGGGGTTCGTGTATTTTTAAGGGGAAGAGATCGTGGTTTTTACGTGAGTTATGGCGTGTTTTACGGCATGGATTTAGGCTGATAAGTAAGGTAATGTATACTTCTTTTTTTTTTTTTATTATTATTTTTTTCTCTTATTTAATTTAAATTCAATTAGCTTTTGTTTTTATTTTGCTTTGTTTTTATTTTGTTAAAATTATGTTGTAAAAAAAATTTCATCTAGTATATTCTTTATTTATTTTATTATATATATATATATATTTTTTTATTTATTTTCATAATTATATTTTCATTCTTATTTCAAATGCAAACTATTTTTCTAAATCATTAATTCAAATTTAAAATATAAGTTCAATATTAAATTTCAACTTCAAAGTCAAAATTCAAATTTGTATTCAACTTTTTAAATAGATTAAATTCTAAATTTTAAATCACCAATTCATTCTAATAATTTGAAATTTAAGTCAAATTATCATTTAAATATTTAAAATAAATTAAATATTTACAAATTTAATTGTTCAAAATTTAGGATCGTTACAGTCTCCCCTACTTAAAAGAATTTCGTCCCGAAATTATAAGTTAGGAAAAAACGATTGCTAAAATCTCACCGATATTTATATCCTACATAATTTTACTCAGTTTCAAACTCATAAATAAATATAGTATTCATTCCATTTATTTCATTTCACTAGTTTTGTTTATTGATTTCAATAATCAAGACACAAAAGTCTTTTACCAAACTTTTGATTTACAAAACTCAGATTTTTAAACTTGAAATCTTTCATGCTAAATATTTGCATAATATATCTTATCCAAAACTGTGGATTTTCAAGATATTTAAAAAGATCTTCTTCCTTAATTCATTAAGTTAGAATCATGTAATTCTAATTTCAGATTATTGATTTTCTATTCAAAGTTTTGAAAATACTTGATAACTCAAAGTTTAACAAGTCTATCGTCGTTCTCACAGACTTTAGGCATACGCTGATCAGACGCAAGACTAAAAATCTCCAAGTACTAAACATACTTGCTTCAACTCCCAGTGAAAATACTTTTAAAAATTCTTTTAAAAATTCTTTTAAAAATGGATATGGAAAGTCCGTTCCCCCATGGATCACAGTCACCCGGCGGTTCCGCTACTATCTCAGTAGAATCGCTTGTAACTTAGATTTCTCATCACTCCTGAATTTCGCCATGGTTGTCGCCTTAGATCGCGGTCCACACGGCGGTTACGCTACTATCTCAGTAGAATCGCTCGTAGCCTTAGGCATCACGCCCCTCGAATTACGCTTCGGTTCCCAGATCGCAGTTTACTCGGCGGTTGCGCCACTATCTCAATGGAATCGCTTGTAACTTTAGGTATCACACCCCTCGAATTACGCCAGCATCAATCACATAATCCCAACACAATGGGATAATCCCAACACAATGGGATATCAAATCAGTCCCATTGGACATTCCACTAAGGGAATTCTACGTAGCTACGATTTACAATGGACACTCCACCGAGTTCCAATCACCTTCACACATAATAAATTGGAAGGTACATTTCCATATCCTCAGTTTTTAGAAAACATATGTCATATACATATAGTACTTCATTCACATTTCGTACTTATCATATCTATGTAACCCTACACCAGATTTTCATAATAATGACTTTCTAAACTGATTAGTTTTCGATTATATTCACATATATAAGTTACGAAAACTCATTTCACATTCACAACAAATAGAGGATTCAAAATTTTCCATCACGTTTAAAATTTTCCTCTCAATCGATTTGAAAATTTAAGGTTATCTCAAACCTAATTCACATTCACAATCCAATTCATTATCGATTTCACATTCGATTTGGATTTCACGTTACATCGTCAATTCTCAACATATAATTGATGTCTATCGATATATAACCTCTAAGCTCGTACGTCTCAGAGAAGGGTGTTAAGCTAAAAGAATAAATTCTCCGCCACCACAGATATATATTTAATAGAGATCAAATGATATGTCATCAATTCACAACATTAGACATACAATCCCAATCGACTATCCAAAATTCAAAGCTGAACTTATATTGTTTTTGGTGTCAAAGTTAAACTCAATTTTAACTCTAGATTCAATCCTTTGAAAAATTTCCAAGTTGAACTAATTGTTCACATTTCTCAAAATAATATCTTTACAAGATATCTAATTTTCACACTTAATCATTTGAAACTAATTTCAAATATTCATTTCTCAATTTATCTTTAAAAGATAAAATTTCAAACCTTTCATTTCATATTGGAAAATATTTCCATACTTATTCAATAATAAGTAATTCACAAATTCTTTCATTTTCAACACTTTGAAAATATTCAATATACTTGAATCAAAATTAAGTATATATTTCACTCTTTAAGGAAATCATTCTTTTAAACACATTTATTTGAGTTAAAACGAATGTTACGTAAAACATCGTTACGACAACTCAAAATCACTAGTATAGGGATTCGGATTTAAGATAGATATATAAATCCCAATACTATAAACAACATTTCCTTCCGGAAACCATTTGCTATAACAAAGTGTTATAGTCCACCATTTCCTTAATTTTCTCGAAAAACGTCTATTTCAACAATGAGTGTTGAAATCTATGTATTCGATAGTTAATTCATTTTAAAACTCTTTTAAAACTATTAACTTTTTCAACTTCACTTAATTCATAGTTTGAATTCCTCATACTTTTCACAATATTGGTTTTAAACCGATTTCAAACTTTTCAACATTAAGTTTTTCACTTAATTTAATTATTTTTTTTCCGCACGTTTAATTTCAAATTCATCACTGAATTTATTTAAACCTATAATGGATTATCATGTTGACCATTTCAAATTTGAAATCTAAATTCTATTTGAACTTTGCATTTACTTTCTATTTCAAAAATAGTCAACTAGTTCTTTAGTAAATTGTTCATCAATTTAGCTCCATTAAATTCATATTTCCACATTAACCATTTTAGACAATAGTCTAAACTTGAAATATAAACTTCACATCGAAATTAGTTTGATTTCTACAGTTAAATCAACAATTAAATTTCATTTCATAATATCACTTCCCTAAAACATATCTGTTTTATTCACTAATATATTCACTGTCCAAAATCGTGAATATAATTTGTCAACCAATTTCATCATTTCTACAACTTATTTTTATTTTTAAAGGATTACCCACTGTCCAAAATCGTGGATATATCTCCTTTCATAAGTTATAACAAATTACTTATCAAATTCAATTGTTTTCGAATTTATAAACAATTTTCATAAATTCCTTTTCTATTTATAAAACTTCAATTTATAAATCTTTTTATTGATTCAATTCAATTTCATTTATATAACTCAGTTATATACCCAAAAGTTCATATTATAAGTTAAATACTTATAATCCATTCATTTACCAATTCGTTCTTCACATTTGAAAACAATTCCTCAAAAGAATTCAGAATCAAATTCCCAAATTATAGTTCAATAATCCACTTGATTATAACCAAATTAATATGTCATTTTATTTCACAATTATTACTCGAAATATTCAAGTTATTTGATTTAAACCAATTTAAACCAATTCACTAATTTATTAGTTCACTTAACTCATATTTCATTTTTCATAATCTCAATAATTCGATAATGAGTTTCTGAACGATCGAAACTCAAATCTAACGAGACCTCACCGAATATAAACTATCGCAAACTCACAATTTAGAGAGGGGAATTTCAAAATAATTTTAACTTTCAAAATACCTTTTTGTTTTAAAGAAAACAATTTTATACTTCTTTTAAATTTGAAAAGCACTTTCTTTATAGTGGTTCTAGTAACTATTCATATTAAACATCATAAACTGAGCTTTGAGTAAACCAAAGCTCTGATACCACTTTTGTAACGACCCGCCGCTCTGACCGCCTCTAGTCGGTAATTAAACCAACTAGAAACGTTCAAAATGACGAATTGTTAGTCAGTTTATAAAGTTTAAACAGAATCAGCCACAGAATCACAGAATAATCATAATATTATTCATAATCGAATTTTTCTTACATACATAAATCAGAGTTTGTACAATGCATTAAATTTTTATATACAGCGGAATATATCTTTTATTAAATACAAGAAAAATTTACTGAAAACTTTAGTAGAGTGCTTTAATCCCCCTCTCTCTAACTTCGTGGCCTGAAAATCTTCAAGCTGTAAAAATACTCGGTCTGACCCGAGTATTATATTCAAAAGAAAATAATACACAGGTCAGTCTAATTCAAACTCAGTTATTAGTGCATAGAGGCAATAATAATCAACAATTAGATGACAGTCAAATATAATTTACCTATCCGATCCTTTAACAAGAAATCGGATAACGGTAAATATAACACTTAACAGTGTTAAACAACAATTCAATAGATTCAGATTATCAATGAGATAGATGAAGAGATTATTGATGAAGATAATTTAGAAAACAATCTAAATTTGCCCAAACGGCAAATAACAACAAAATCATCAAAATCGATTCAAAATATATTGAATTTGCATCTTAAAATATTTTCATCAAAAAGAAAACATCAATTTAAAATATTAAATTTGGTAGGGATGCAGTACACACACGCGCGTACGGCCTCGCCACATTTAAAATGTCAACTCCGTGGCTGCAGTTCACGCTTGCGTGCACTGCCTCGCCACTACCGTAATGAAATATGCAAAAGATCATAAATCAAAACAAAATAGGATATCAATAAAGATCAATATCGAGTGGCTGCAGTTCACGTTTACGTGCACTGCCTTGCCACTATCGTGACGATATACTCGAAAAGTCAACGAACCAAAATCAATGAAGGTTCAAATATCGATTCAAAGTGTCGATACTACGTGGCTGCAGTTGCACGCACGCGTGCGCTGCCTCGCCACAACAACTTGTGAAATAAAACAAGTTTCCAAAAAAAAACTTATTACTGCACGTTTCAACAAGTGCAAATTTTTATAAAAATGAAACTGAAATCACAACTTGGACACAAGGGCAAACTGCCACAAGAATGCAGTCACCACAAGTACACAAAGCACGAAGGCTCGAATAAAGCATGAAAACAGTTCAATACCTAAAATTTTGCAAGCCAGTGATAAATGATGTACACATGACAGTAACATTGAAACTGCTACACCAAGTGCACATGTACAAAGTGGTGAATGCAACATTTCAACTCAGCCAACATATCAGACATGCTCTAGTTCCATCAAAGCAAAGACATGAGACAAAACTACAAGTGCAAAGCACAAAATAGAACCAGATTCCAATCCAACCCGACTTCATTAAAATGGAACCAAACTATACTTCGCAAATGAGTTAACCTGAATACAAAGGACCCAACAACAATGGAGCATGCAGCTATAACAAAACAAATATTGGGTAGCATCTGCTCTCATCAGTTTATAAATAAATTTAACAGTATCTGTTCTTAACAATTTATAAATAAAAAATAATATTATCAGCAAGTGAAATCTATAGCATCTGTTTTTATCAATTTAAAGCAAAACCCAATAGCATTTGTCCTTATCAATTTAAATAAAAATTATAGTATCTGTTCTTATGAATTTAAATTTAAAAATCAACAGCATCTATTCTTAACAGTTAAAAATAAATTCCAAATTTGTGTCTGTTCTTACCAGTAAAAAAAACAATAGCATCTGCTCTTAACAGTTAAAAAAAAAAAATTTAAACAGCATCTGCAGAAATCAAAGTGACTCAGACCAAATGCAGCAACATACTGCAACAAACAAAACCAGTTCGACAAGTATGAACCAGTCAAAGCAACTTGAAGCATACAAGCTCAATGAAGATTGCAGAAATACACAGATGAACAAATTAACCAAGTTAACTGACCGAAATCAAACAAGTGACAATGAACAAGTCAGGGTCAGTGCACTAATGTATATAGAGTATGCAAGTGAACCCAAAGCAGATATACCCAAAAATTCCAGAGCCAACAACACAAGTGTTCAAGGGCAAACTGCAATAAATGCAGCCACCTCAGGTATACAAGGCACAGCAACCATCAAAATAAGTGACTTCAATAAAATACATCAAAGCAGTAATCAAAATTTTACAACTGCAGTTCGAATTCATGATAGCAAGTGGTACAAGGCCAACATCACAAAATCCAGTTCAATATAGTCAAGGCCGAAGCCAACACGAAAACCAATTTCCAGAAATTCGAAACCATAGCAATTCAGGGGAAAAACGAACGAATTGAAAAATATCAGTGAAAACTTCAACATTTCAACTTAATTACACGAAAGAAATAAAATCAAAGGAATTAAAGAGCTCGAATTAGATGTGAGTGAGAGCTTCACTCACCTTTCACCGAATCGAGGAGCACGCGAGCACGCAATCGATGTTAAAGCCGAAGCCCTAGCTGATGAAGGCGAAAAGGAGAATACGGCGAAGAAGAGACGCCATTATTTTTCGCGTTTTATTATTTGATTAGGGTTTTCGAATAAATTGGGGGAGAGGGGTTCGTGTATTTTTAAGGGGAAGAGATCGTGGTTTTTACGTGAGTTATGGCGTGTTTTACGGCATGGATTTAGGCTGATAAGTAAGGTAATGTATACTTCTTTTTTTTTTTTTTTTATTATTTTTTTCTCTTATTTAATTTAAATTCAATTAGCTTTTGTTTTTATTTTGCTTTGTTTTTATTTTGTTAAAATTATGTTGTAAAAAAAATTTCATCTAGTATATTCTTTATTTATTTTATTATATATATATATATATTTTTTTATTTATTTTCATAATTATATTTTCATTCTTATTTCAAATGCAAACTATTTTTCTAAATCATTAATTCAAATTTAAAATATAAGTTCAATATTAAATTTCAACTTCAAAGTCAAAATTCAAATTTGTATTCAACTTTTTAAATAGATTAAATTCTAAATTTTAAATCACCAATTCATTCTAATAATTTGAAATTTAAGTCAAATTATCATTTAAATATTTAAAATAAATTAAATATTTACAAATTTAATTGTTCAAAATTTAGGATCGTTACATGGGTAATATCGAATTGTACTGTTTGGTTTCTGTAATTTGAGCTACGCCTGATCCGAGTTATTTGGAATTTCACTTTTTTGTTTTATTTATTTTTAAAGCTCATCATGTAATTTTAGCTTAATCAAGATGTCAATTCCACATGCAAGTTTTTTTACTGGAAAAAGAACAATGATCTAACATAAGCTGGAATTAAAATTTACATTTTTGCAACTGAACATGCGAATGGTGATACCAGCATCTTACTACATTTGAAAAGGGCGATTTGGTACTACTGCAACAGCTGAAAAGGTAAAATTATCATCTTAGTCCCAAATCGCAAAATTTCAGTGAATAATTTCGTATAAAATATCAGGTCTTCACCTGATCAATTGCGAAGCTCAGTAACGTGAGCTTGTGACCAAGTGAAGGAATGTTGGGTCATGTTGTTGGATTTGGGTACGTATAGCACCGATGATAATTTACTATCGTACTTCACCCTAAATAGCATGCCCTAACACTAAAAAGGCTTACTTTTGATGATGCCTATGTTGATATTGCCGCTGAAGTAGCAAAAGTAGCCACATTCTTGAACAAGGTATTAGTTATCAGAATCATGCATCAGTTTCCTGTTTTAACAGGTTTTTTTTATATGCGAGTGATGCTTTTTTTTGTTGGGTTGCACTTGTATGAGAAATTTGCATTGTGGGTTATTGTGCATGTGTAAAAGAAGAAATTTATGAAGAGTTTGTGGGAAAAGATGGTCAGTTGAAGAACTTTTTTGAAGGTAGAATTTACAACTTACCACTATTAATGTTAAAAGTAATTTTGGCGTATTATCCTTATATTTAGTTGATTATTTATATTTCATCGATTTGTTGAACACCCATCACTGTCATGTTGAAACATTAAAGTTTTTTAAATTCCATTTAATACTTTTTAGCATTTGGTCAGTTTGATATTTCTATTATCTTAAATTCTACAATGAAATTTCTAATTAATCTACGTTCTACGGTAAAGTTTCTTCTGTATTAGATCCAGGGACACTTAGCTATGTTGGAGAGAGTTTTGAACTACTACCGATGCTTATGGTTGCAAGGTATGCATCTTAAGGAGGTAATAAAACATAGTTTACAATTGTTCTTCCTTTGACTCAACACACGACTTTATAAATTCTATGATCACATAGTTGATTGATGTGAAAATGTGAGGCATAGATTCAAAGAAGTTTTTTTTTATATTCTTTTTATATTCAATTATTACTTACGACATATGACTGATGAAGAAAAGAGAACACAAACTCAAACTTGTCAGAAAGAAGCGCTAAGTTTGAATGTTTAGGTAATTTAGTTTAGTGAAAATTGGAAATATGTAAGAGCAGTTGAACAAATGAAAGCTAGAGTCGCAGAATTTTGCAAATGAATGTACAATTTATGAATTCTGAAAGAAAGGCTTGTATACAGTTGAAAGTTGGACAGAACGATAAATTTGAATCTTTTAAGGTCAAATTTATTTCCCAACCAGATGTATGTTGCATTGCAGTTTGGGTTCTGCAAACTTTGATGCGTCAGCATATAGGTATGAGATTATTTGCTTGCATATAGGTGTGAGATGATTTGCTTGCTTGCTGGTTATGCTTAAGGATGTCTTATGCCTGTGTAATGTTTAACACGAATCAGCATCCCACTGGTTGGGCCAATGATCAAACAGTTAAAACTTACAGAGAATCACAAACACACACAGTGACCAAATTACCCTTGCGAACACAGAGAAAGAGCAAAACACTATCAGAGCCAGGTTTCAATCTTGGGACCTGTGGGTTATGGGCCCACCACGCTTCCGCTGCGCCACTCTGATTGATAATGAAATATAAGAATTGCATTCTTTAGAATAATATGCAAGCTGCTTCTAAATTCTATCCCAAAGCAGATCATCTTGTACTGTACAGTGTAGAAGATATTTCTTCCACAAATTTGCTAAATTGTATTACCCATATATTAATTGCATGCATCCTCATATCATTACCTGCAGCCAAATCGGTCCGTGTTTGATATGTCAATATATCTCCTACATATGTCGACATAAAGTAGTTTCAGACTTAAAACAAATTCGGGTTTTCAAAGTAAAGTTGTTTTAAAAGTGTTTAGAAAATACTTATAAATATTTTAAGTTCTTAAAGACTTATGTGTGTCATTATAGTGATTGTTTACACTGATCTAAGATACATAGATAAACAGTATAAGATGGTCAAGTAGATATTTTTAGTATTTCTCTTTTCTCATTTGTATCTCCAAAATCAACCTAGTATTGCCAGTGGCACTACAAATTCTTAGTAAGATATGTCAGGAATATTACTATTTTTAAGCATTGTTACCCTCAAAATCACTATAAGCTTTTTAGTGTGTTTTTTTCTGGTGCCTTTTTTTTGTTATAGTATCCAGTGTCACCAAGCGTACATATATTGTTGTATTTCTAATACTGATCCCATATATGCCTGCATAAGCAATGCCTGCCTGGTTATACTGGAGAAAGGATTTTATTGCGATATATTGTTTACCTATGTTAACAAGTGAATGAGATTATCCGCTAAATCATTTTTCTGATATATGAAATCCTGTTTAGTTGATTCCTTATGTTTCACTTTTTACAAGTCCACCCCTTTTGTAGTACATGTAGCGTTTCAGATTTGCATGCTTCATTTTCTAGTACATGTATCACTTTTGTCAATTTACGGCACGGTTTATTCACTTTGTTGGTTTATTATTTTTGCATGTACAGTGTTATTCTTTAATCACATAGACATCAACTGTAAATTCTTAGAAGCTACACATGGAGCATTATGTGGAATTACACTAGTAAGCCAAATTTTCTTACCCACAAAAATGGGCCTGTGTTAGGACTTATGTACAACCACTAGATCCATGAGACAAATGAAATAATGAAACAGAATTGTGAATGCCGATTTAGTACTTTGATGCAGTTGATTTATTTTAATACCTATGTGTTATATTATACAAGTTTTGTTTCTTTGGCCTTTGTTAACGGGTTCCTTGCTTATTCTCTCATTGATGTATTTTCCACAAACTCGTATGTTTTGTTATCTACCTCTGTTTATTCAAACGAATGGATAATGTTAGCCAGTTAAAAGTTCAAGTTGGCATTTTTATTGTAATCAGTCACTGGTATGCAGCTTAAAATATAATGTTTCTGAATAACACAAAGCTAAGAAAACTGGAAAAGTATATCATCAAAATAGCAAATGGTTAAGTCTTCAAATGTTGATAAAGCTGTATGAATCTTATGTCAATGGGCTTTTTTTTAAGTATTCATGAAGATGGATGAACTTTTTGCCACCCATGATTCATTGATTTATAAATTAATTTGTTAGGTTGTTGTTAGTTGATTTATTTATGCCATAGCTTTATTTTAAATAGCTTTGGATTGAAAATTTTTAATAGCTCATTTTAACCAACTTTTTCAAACCTCAAATAACTTTTTTTTAAAGATTAAAAGGGTAACATAATTTAATTTTAATACGTTATTAGTTGGTAGATAATATGACAAAAAAAGAAGACGATAGGAAACAGATGAGAAATAGAAACCGGTGCTTATAATAGAAGGGTGAAACAACATCAAGTTGCAATATCTACTGTTAGAATTTTGGCAACATTATATGAAGAATTGAAGAGGTCGGAAGTAGCTTGATAACGGTGAAAAACGCTTCATAAATCGAAGCTACGAGGAGGAAGATATGACGAAGAAGATGGAGTATTGCTGGAGCAACATGTGACCGACGTCTGTCAAGATGTCTCAAAGTGACAGACGTCTGAGCTCAGGGTTTTGTAACCCAAGATATATGATAGACGTCTGTCATCTTGTGACAAATGTCTAAGAGCAGGGAAACTTGTTTTTCGAATCTTCTTACGGACACATGTCATCTTAGGACATACGTCTAAGCCGACGTGTGCTGCATATCTTGTCTGTGCCTATTGGAATGATTTGTGATGGCTTCAAAGGGCATTTTGGAAATTTTCTAGGTTTTCTACTCTCCTATATAAGCTATTTTTAGGATTCAAAGAAAATAGACTAAGGGTATTATTCACCACTAGTTAGGGTTTAACAAAACCTAGTTTTCTTAAAAAAAAATTCTCTACAAATCTATCCTATTTGAATATTAATCATTATAATCAATTTTTTGTAATATTCTCATTAGTAGTAATAAAACCTCTTCCACAATGTGGATGTACACTAAAAAGACGTTAGTGTAACAACTATAAATCGTTGTGTGATTTATTTTATCGTTATTGTTTTGTTTCTTTATTGCTTGTTTGGTGATTGTGATTGTGATTGTGATTGTTTTTGGATTGGATTGAAATTTGAATTGAGATATTGATTGGTTGTTTTTGTATTTCTTACCACAATCTCGTTTTTCCGCTATGTTTTTGGGGTTTTATTTGAGTGGTCTTGAGTTAAAATTTCTACAACATTTGGTATCGGAGCTTTGGAGTTAGTAGTGGTTATAGAAATGCCAGAATCGGATAATACATCGGGTAGTCCATAAATGGTTAGTCTAAGTGGTGTAGCGCTGTATGTACGTGGATTGTACGCAGCTTCAGGATCATAATTGGTTATAAACAAGTGGAATGACGATAATGACTTTGAAAAATGACAATGGAAGATGAAAGCGGTTCTTAAGCGGAATCGAGTGCATCGGGTAGTGTTTGATACATATTTGCTGCCGGTGGACATATCGGATGTTAAGAGAGAGGAAACGGAAGACTGAGCATTCACTGTACTTCAAATTTCTATGAAGGAGAATGTTATCTCCGAAATTAGCAGTGAGACTACTGCTAAGAGTATATGGGACGAATTGGAGGAGTTGTTATAAAGAAGTCACTAACTAATTGTTTGATCTTATTGCGAACGTTCTTCACCTATAAGAAGGAGGGTCCTTTGCTAAAGGCGTACTTGGATCTCTTTGATGATTTGCTAATGAAGAAGGCGGTAGATTTGAATATTGAGGAAGAACAAAAGGCAATGATATTGTTGTGTTCGTTGCCGGACTGTTATATGGTTTTCTCAAATAGTTTGATCTATAGCTGTGATACTTTGACTCTTGATGATGTCAAACGGGTCTTCTTAGAAATGAGTTGAGCGATCAAATGAAGGAGTTAGGTGATAGAAGTAGTAGTGCTAGTAGTGGTCACGGTTTGTTTGTGGAAAATGAGAGATATGGGAAGAAAATGAATCAGGGGCGTTCTAAATCAAGAAAGCCCAAATGGAGAGGAAAATTGAAGGAAAGAAATGACAAGTGCTTTATTTGTAAGAAACATGATCATTGGAACAATGAGCGTCCGGGCAAGGAGAAGACAAATAAGGAAGTAGCGTCTTCATCCATGGTGGAGGAGAGTGGAGTTGGTGAGGGAGACGTAGAAGTTTTGACGGCCATAACATCGGATGTTTCGGGTAGCGAATGGGTGCTCGATTCGGGGCATCTTATCATATGACGCCGAATAGGAATTGCGACAAAGAATGAAATTCAATTGTTATGGGTAATGGTATTATTTGCAAGTCGAAGGGCATTGGTTTCATGCAAATTCGGATGTTTGACGGAGTGGTTCATACTCTCACTAACGTATGCTATGTTCTGAGACTTCGGAAGTCTCTTTATCTTTTTTGGGCAGCTGGATTCTTTAAAATGTAGGATCACTATTGAGAGTGATAGCTTGCAGATTTCGAAGGATGCGCTTGTGGTGACAAAGGTGCTAGGACTCATGGAGTTTATTTGCTTCAAAGAGTGACTAAACAGAATTTTAGAATTCATTAATCATTTTTTATTAACGATAATTTAAAGTAATTAATCATTTTAACTAATGATTTTGAAATTAATTAACCAATTAGTGATGTTTAAAATTGGTTTATCTTTTGATAAATGAGATTGGATTTAATTAATCATTTTAACTAATGATTATTTGAATTTAATTAATTATTTTAATTAATGATATTTGAAATTAATAATAATTTTGATTAATGATATTTAAAAGTAATCAATCATTTTAATTAATGATATTTGACTTTAATAAATCATCCTTATTTCTAATATTTGAATGTAATTAATCATTTTAATTAATGATTTTTGAAATTTATTAATCTATTTGATGAATGAGATTTGAATTTAATTAAGTCATAATAATTAACGATTTGAACTTTAATTAATCATTTTAATAAATGATTGTTTTAAATTTAATTAATTGTTTTAACTAATGATTTTTGAAGTTTAGTTAATCATTTAATTATTAATGGTTTATAGTTAATCAATCATTTTAACAAATGACGTTTTAATTTATAACTTTAGCTAATGATGTTTGAACTTAATTAATCCGATTAATTAACAATTATTGGAAATTAATTATTATTTTTAATTAATGGCATTCAAAAATTATTTAATCATTTTAATTGATGATGGTTAAAATTAATCTTTCATTCCAATTAATGATCCTTTGGATTTAATAAACCTTTTTAATTAATGATATTTAAAGTTAATAAATTGATTTAATAAAAAGCGATTAAAGTAAATTAACTAATATAAAAAAAATTAAGTTAATTAACTTATTTAGTGTTTTAAAGTCAATAAACTTATTTAATAAATATTTTAAAGCTAATTTACCGATGATATAAAAGTGTTTGGTAATAATTAACTATTTTATTAGAGATAATGGATTTTTTTTTATTTAAAAGTGATTAAAAATGTGACTGATTATCTTTAGGGATAATTAATATTGTTTTAAATTTAAAGGTATTTATATTGTTTTATTATATTTTGGGATAATAAATATTGTTTTAAAAATAATGGTTTATATATGAAAAAAATTCATTTAAAAGGAATTATTTATAATAAAGCTAAGTGTAAATTGTTTGGGGTTTATAGTAAATAACGTTTTAATGACATTTGTTTTTGACCCTTGTTTAATAAACTTAGTATTATAAAACTTGTCTTTTGAAAGAACATTTTAAAAGGTATTTCTAAAAGTGTTTTACCAATATTGTAATATAGAAATCAAGTCTAAGTTCAGTTTTTTGAAAAGTTCGATTCAGTTATGGAAAAGTAATTCCGTAAACCATATCGCTTATATGGAAAGGATCTAATCATAGTTTTAACGCTAAACGTTGAGGCTTGGACTTGTTTTTATCTTGAAGGTTAAAAATGTCGTCAAGGCAATGCTTAAAGGTAACACTACCTCAACTTGACTGGCTTCATTTTCAATCGAGGGATAGCACTTGTTTGGAATCAACGAGTAGTGTTGGATATATGATATTTAGTTTCCATATACGATCTTTTTAATTATCCCCAATAGTTGATTTATTAATTATCGGATTCAGCTTTCTTCAGGGTGTATCGACACCTTAAAAACGATTTGATGCCCTAAGCTTTGTTATCCTTTGTTAGAAATGACTTAATCAAAGCGCGTGTTTTTGGGGGCCAAGTTATGTGGGGTTGCTTCCATTAGGGTATTTTCACATCTCATCTAGATTTTAGTGTACCGTCACTTCAAAATGGTTAAGATTAGGATGTGAAATATTTGGATTCTCGGTAAGGTTTGGTGGAGTCCGGCTTGGAGTTCACAGGGATTTCAAGTATTTTTCTAGAGGTATACTTCTTTTAAGAAGGATGTACCCTATTAGTCATTTGTAGGAAATTTTCCTTTCCTTATTTGATTTGAACTTTTGAATCTGTTTTTCTTTAATTGCAATGGGAAGAGTCAACCCGCTTCGCAGTGTTTAATTATTGGTTTTTATCTATTTTATCAAGTTTGGACTGTTACCTTATTTTTTCTATTCTATCAACTTTGGATTTTGCTTGGATTATTTTCATTCTTTCAAGTTTGGTTTTAATACCTTTTATGCCCATTCTTATTTGGATTTTTTTCTTAATGTTTTTCTATACTCTTGCCTTTATGGATGTTATTCTTATGAGGTATAAACCCATTTGGCGTTAGCGGCGTGGTCTCATGGAACTTTAATATGTTTCCCATTATTTGAGATATCTCACGCCGGTATTTTCAGACTGATTCGAGTGTTATTTTACTATAATGTTTAGATCAGACCGATTATTTTTTCTAGGTTGTCTTTCGTGTTATGGAGATCTTAGTGAAGAGCTGTAGGATCACCTATCATATTGTTTTATTTTTCATTGTATTATATTATATCCATATCAACAATTGTAAGGTCAGGATTTTATAACTATTCAACCGATAAGGTTTGTTTTTAACTCTAATGTACTCTGTATTTTAGAGTGGAGGTTTTATTGTCCTCATTATATTATGGTTGTCGATTTCATTGTGAGATTCTATTTTTTTGTTTTATGTTCTTTTCTTTTTATTTACCCTAATAATCTGCCCTTTTGTCGATTAGATGCTCGACAATTGAACACATTGGTGGTATTCGATGTCAACTTTTGATGGTCAAAAAGGCTGGTCGTTACATCATATACGTACATAACATCACACAAAAGCAACCATGTGCATGTACAATCAAAAAGTATACCCTACACTAATCGTTCAGTTATGAACCATGTCATATATGAATTCAAGTTAAGTATACTTTATATTTATAATCAATCGTGAACCATGTCAAGCAATCATTTCTCATCCATTCAATCATTACCCAATCTCTTGTTTTAGGCTTTCATCGTTAAGTTATCATTAACTTATTTAGTGATTACCTCCCTAGACCTATCTATCAGTAAATCATCTTTTCTCGAACAATGTCATCTGATGAAATGGCCACTCATTCCACCAATGGGAGCCACCCTGACTGTCCTAAGAGGTTGAATGTAAGCATCTTGAATATATTCTGACAAGCGTCCTTACTAAGTGTGAATAACCCCTCTTAGTCCCTGAACCGCTATCGTTTGCATTCTGATTTATTTATTTTAGTTGTAACACCACGCTAATGTTTTGGCTTCCTGCCTTAACTCTTTTTTAAGGTTTATAAGTCTATTAAGATTAAACATTATCGTGACACCCTGACATATACCATAGGACTTTAGACTAATAATCAAGGCACCTTACATATTTATTCAATTTGGTTACGATTCATTTCCAATGTAAATATTACAATTCAATCATATAAACTACGCAATGATTAATATATTCATCACGTTAAACTATATTCGTTTCAATTTTATTGTTAAAATGATAGCCTATGGTCTTTCATTATATCCAATTCATGTAAATCATCAATTAGAATCATCAAATTAATTTTTAATTCATATTTCAATTACTAAATAAATCTATAAAGAAAATTTAACTCATATATAATAACTTAACCATTTTATAGATAATCTCACTCGCCTAATTCGTTGCTTTGGTAGATTTTTTTTACAGAACTTCCAAATTTCTTCCTTTATTTTAACTTGATTTAGCACCCATCTCCTTCTATTTGATTTGCTAAGGTTTGGATTTGATTCCCTTCTCTTTTCTATTTGTTTTGCAATATTAATTAGAGGTTTTGTTTTAGAATTGAAGAAAAAGAAAAGGAACAAGTTATGAATTATAGTTGAGTGTTGGTTATAGAATGAGGAGGAATGAAGAATGGGGTGAATTAAGGTCACAAACTTCTTTTATACATGCACAAATCCAAAAGTTCTCCATCGGCCCACTTGGGCCAACCTATTTCGCCTCAAAACGCATGATACGATAAAAAATCCTTATCTTCTTTATTTGGTGTCCATTTTTGATATTTTTATATCAGTTTGGGTTAGAAAAGTCCAGTTGATGCAATGGACAATCCAGATTTATCAAATTCCTTCATTTGTAAAAATTCAGTTTTATGTAAAATTGCCAAAATATCCTTTTAATTATTATTTGCGTTTACTAAAAATCTGGGATGTTACAGTTATTATCGGAAAAGCCAACCTCTTGCATTCACATGGTGTCCTTAGCTCTTTGAAAGAAGCCAGACAAAGATGAAGTGGGCTATTTTTGTAATTCCTTCCACATTGGACGGTGCCTCTCCCCAGATCATAGAGCGACCTTAAAGTATTCATGTCTACTTCTCTTGCATGGGCTAACCTTTTATTGAAGCGACTGACACAGGAGCAGAGTGACTCATTCAACCTTGTCTTATGTTGCATAACTCGTTTTCCATCATAATTATGGTTCATGAGGCGAAGAAGCGAGTCTTGAAATCCGTACATAACTGGGGCTAGGAGTGAATATTGCCGGCTTGAAGATGTAAAAACCAATGTGAGGCTGGCCTGATCAAAGTGGATGAAAATAGAAGGCACTTTAGATTACCGATGATCCGACCAACTCGGGTGATGGAATTGAAAGTCGTGATTGGTCAGATGGGTTAGTACTTCCATTGTGTTTTTTGATGGAAGGTAGGACTTGTCTCCAGTGAATGTATGCGTTGAAAATATCTTTGGTGAAGGATTCTCCGTTCTCATCATCAAACAAACCCTCATCGTTAGTGTTCCATGTCTTGATCCTCTTCTGTCTTAGAGATGCCATTTCTTCTCGAAGGCCCCCTCTGCATGATGCAAGCGACATTGACCTCTTACTGTGGAAGGACTCCTATGTCTCGTGGGTGAAGGAGATTGATGGCGCTTATATGACGATGGGGAACAGTAATGACAAACATGGGCAAGTGACATGTTCATATTGATAAAGGACGACCTAGAATGCTGATCCCGGGTTTCACGGGATCTGGGCCTACTGACCTCCCTTTAGGGCCGAGAGTGGACTGAGAGCTCTCCATGCTCATGATTTTTGCCTTTTCCGTCGTCGCTTAGACGGTCGAAGCATAGCCATGCCCTTATATTGGTTGCCTAAGGCGGTTAAATGCAGAGTGTCTTTCTATGGAGAGGGAGCGATAGGTTGGCTGCTCCTCGGTGTAATGTTGGTTCAAGTATAGGAACATCATAAGTAAAGTATTACTCATGCACGATATATTGATCTCTGTTATGGGCGAGAGTGACCCCAACAGGGGTTTTCAGCACAACCCTCTTATGGGCATCATGCATTATGTTAGATGCGCTGGGGATAATGGGCTGGATGGGAGTTCCGTCCATCGTTGTTGTGACCACCCGATTGTAGTTGATAGCGTCTTGATCGTCCACTCTGGCCCTAAGTTCATTCAAATCGCGGGCAATCTACCCAATGCTAATCAAGCCATTGATCAAGACAAACCACATGTCATTGCTCAAGCCCGAAATGGGACTTACAGCATGGACTTTAACGTCGTTTGTGTCATGATCCTTTGAGTTATTGGCCTCATTGTCACCATTATTATGCAGTCTGTTTTTTGAGTATAGTAGTTTGAAGAGAAGAAAAGTGATGAATGTCGAGCGCATTTAGAGGAAGCCCTCCTTTGAGCGTCCAAATATTGACTAAAAATTTAATCAAGCAAGGAACCACGATTGTGAATTCGTTTTAGTAAATGTTACTTACTAATACCGTATTTAAAATGGAAAAAAGAGAGGGAAAATGAACAATAAGTAAAGAAAGATACAAGGTTTAGAGTGATTTGATCAAAAATGATCTATGTCCACTATGTTGGTAATTTCTACTGCTTTAGTGTTTTGATTACAATTGTTTGTTTACAAGAGATAATAATATATGCAATAAAACGAAAGTTCATCTTTGTACAAGTGGATTCAATTTTGTATTTATAATAGCCAAAATCTGGCTCGGACATTTCAAATATGTATATCTATTTATATGAATCCTTACTGTCGTCAATGGCACGGAATGGTTCAAATGCACGGAAAGTAGGATGTCAGCTAGGTCGAATGTACTGGATGATGGCCAGTTGGTGAATCATAACAAATCATGTCGTCGTCAAATAGGACGACATGAGAATAAGGAGTTGTTGAACAGGATGCCGCCACCATGTGGATACTGAAGGATGAGAAGTGGTTACTGCGTAGTATCGCTTTGTTAAATAAACATTGTCGCATATGCCAAGGATTTCGATGGAACAGTGTTGAGTCGTTTCTTTTTAAAGGGGTGGCTATGCACGTTTGACAGAAGCCTGCCGAGCTAAGACAAAACAAGAAGTACGGGGCATGCGTGCCCTCGAATAGGTTGCGGGGTGGAGTAGACTTAGCGGCTCAAAAAGGAGAGTGGGAGAGCGTTCTTCATTATGCGGACATGTACTCTTAGATGAGCAGCTGTCCTACTAAGGGCACTGGCTGGTTTGGCCGTTTTTCAAAGCTGTTAGTCATTGAATTTCATGGTCTTTTATAGGTTGCATAGGTATTTGCAAGGATGATGGGGTGGGCAAGGTGATGCCGTGGCAATACAACGTGAGGCAAGCGCATTGAGAGTCCGGCTAGCCGATCTGTCTATCTCTTTGCGATAATACAAGCAACACCATGGATCGATACCTATCAATAGATTTGCGTATTTCATCTTTATTTCTTTCATTAATTCATTGCGACTTTATGGTTTAGCTTTCTTTCATGCCTCAAAGCCTAATTTCTACAGCTTTTCATTGAGAACTTTGAAACTTGATGGATTGGTACTGATCGATGTACTTAGTTAAAATTCTTTCATTTTCCTTTGCAATGGTAAAGGTGTTATCACTTGTCATTATTGTAATAAGAAAGGTCACATACGCAGCAAATGTTATGCTTATAAAAGAGATCAGAAAAAGGCTGCGTATGGTGATACTAATAGTGATGCACATGCAGGTTTTGCTGAAGGTACCGATAGTGATGTTTCTTGTGATGTCTTATTTAGCAAAAATAAGCTTCGGAAGATGGATTCGGGAGCCAGTTTTCACATTTGTAGAGATGTAAATTGTTTTTCTTCTTATGAGAAGAGTGTAGACATGATTAGGACAGCCAATGGAGAAGAGCTACCGAATTGTGATATTTGATCTATTCGATTTCGTATGCATGATGGTATGGTTAGAGAAGTCTCTAGAGTGAGACATATACCCACTTATTCGCATAATCTTATTTCTCTCAGTCAGTTGAATTGTCGTGGTTTCACTTATGAGACACAAGGTGGAGCTTTGAGAGTGAAGAAAGGTGGTCGTGTAAGGATGAGAGGAGTATTGGAAGAATAAAACCTTATAGCTTGGTTGGTTCGTATTCGACAATGGAAAGCGAGTGACGGTTGAAGGATTTAGTTCACAGCAAGATGGAGATGTTAATGTGATCAATGCTTATGATCCTAGCATCGAGGATCATATTTTAGACAGGGGTCTTCATGTTGATGATGCTCGAGCAATCGATGGTGATTAGGTAATGAGCTCAGATCAAGTGATAGACGTGTGTCGAATTGCAAAATCCAAAAAGACAAGACGAAGATCTTTGTGGTAGTACAAACATTTTTGATACTGGATTTGTGTGGTGCACCTCATGTGGGAGACGCATCACTTGCAGATGGTGGTTGAAGTTTGTAATTTAGTGTAGTTGAGATATGAGGATTTATGATAGATCTAGGTATGACATGCTTGATATGTTGGAGATATGTGATTTTGTATCAACGTGGAATGTTAAATTTTGATGATATAAAATCACAAATAGAGGGAAATAAATATGCAAAATAAAGAAAGATAAAATTTTCTTTCCTCAATTAATAGACATATTTGATTATGTTTATTTCTCTCTAATTGGCTAATCAAATTATTTTTTGTCATCTAATGTTGACTTGGGCATTAAGTAACTGATTATATATATAGATACTAGAAGATAATGTAAAAGTGTGGTGGAAAATCTATTTGCTAATTTTCTCTTCTTCATCTTTGTTCTTTTACTCCAACAATTTTAGCCATATAGATATTTTCCCCCTTTCTCAATTTGAATATTGATTTAATGGTATTTTGTTTGTTTTAGCTTTGTTCTATTAACTGTAAACAAAATTTTGGTGAATAAATAAAGTGGGTGGTTGAGTGGAATATTTTGTGTTATTGCGTTTTGATTTCAATTCCATCTTATTTTCAATCCAAGCTATTTCTTTGCGATTTGGGTGACAAAGATCCGTTGATAAAAGCTTCCGCAAAGCGCTACTATTTTCATAACATATAGTTGATATAGGTTATTGTTTGATATGTAATATGTATTTTTCTGGACTTTTTTTGTCCAGAATTCCGTTATAAATTTCATTTTGTTGTAAGATAATATACTTAAAGTAGGAACTTACGATGCATCATTTAATCCAACAAGTTTTTCCCGTACTTTACATCAAAATATTGAAGCTAATCTATCTAAATGCCATTGGATGGTATAGCTCTATTAAGCGAAGTGTATACAATAAATTGCTGTTCAACGTGATTTTTAATTTGTTTGAATTTAGAAAAAAAAATTAAAAAAATAACCTTGCTGAGGATCAAACCCATAATCTTTGATTTTGCAGACCAACACCTATCCTTGAACCACAATGTCACTTATTTTAATGCTTAAATCATAAAGTCACATTCATAATATAATATTATGTACTACAGTTTAACTCATAAAAAGAGATAGGATGTTTTGGATTACGACATTGACATGAATCCCATTCTTTAATTATTGTTTTGTTTCCTATGTGTTATAAATATTTTCTCGGTTTTTTTATTAAAATTTCTATTATAGAGTGGACTTGGCGAATAGATTAAATATTTAAAGCTGGAAATAGTGACTAAGGATGTCAATGTATATTTGAAATATCTGAAATCCATTCACATTCGTATTTGAAAAATAAATAAATATCGAAAATCTAAAAGAATGAGTACACATGTGGATATGTCCAATTTTTTTACTTATGCATTTAGATTTTTATTTATGAGCGGATGGACAAAAATTTGATATCCATTTGATATCTGCGACTGCGACTGCGACTGCGACTACGATGATATATTATGCTAAAATGGTTAATATGAATATGAATATGACACTATATGTATCTATATCTTACCCAACCGTTACAAGGCCTAGTTATGATGCTCTAATTAGGCCAACAATTGTCTTCATGATATAAATCAGAATATTAAGGTTATCCTTTTGAATGTCATTGCCGACCTCATGTGTTTGAAAATAATAGCTTAGTTGTTGTTGTTGTTGTATCCTTTTGAATGTCATTGTTAGGTTATAGTTATCTTGGGCTAGGTGGGTAAAACAAATTGCTAATCAACATGATTTTGAATTTATCAGTGTAGTTATTTATTACAAGTTGCAATGCAAAGAGGTACAATTTTTTTCTTTAGACTTGACGTATGTTGTGTGCCTTTCTAAATAAATACACATGTACTAAATTTTTTTTAATATACCCATTATACATCACAATTAGTTCAACACGATTGGTAAAGTTTATGTTTCTTTTACCAAATGATATTCAACAAAGATTTATTATCATTTCGCAAAATTGTCAAGTATAGTGCTACATGAATAGAGTGCAAAAATCAGTTTAGTAGTTCAACCTGAGTTTGAATTTATTGTAGTTATTTATGGGGATTGTAACCTTGACGAACTACACATGCTTTTTTGATCAGTACACTTATTAAATTATTTTGTATAATTATTATACATCATCATTAGTTCAACAAGACTAGCATACTTTATATTATTTTACTGAAAGATATGTAACAAAGTTTCTTTACGATTTCATAAAAAATCTTCTTATTTGAAAATTCTATTTTTTAAATAAATTCTATTACATTGAAAAACCTCTAAAGTAAAATTTGAAAATAATCATAAAGAATCTTTGGAGAAAATATGTTTTCTCAGAAAACGTCAAAATCTTCAAAAAAAAAGATTATTTTTTATGAAGTGTCAAAAGTTTGCAAAAATATCAATATTTTTTTTTACTGCACCATCCCTCAAATCTCGCAAACTAGTTGCTTAATATATTTTTATACAATTAAATATGGATAAAGTTGAGATATTATAGTTTAATAAAATAGACTCGGTTTTTATGTTTTTTTATACTCAAATGTTTCAAAAAATATTATTTCCAAGAAAGTAGAATTTTTAGAAACGATTCAACTTTTAGAAAATAACAAATAAATATCAAATAATTTTTCTTTGAACTCAAATGTCGTAGAAAGGTTCAAGCCATTTTAAAAAATATATTTAAGTTTTCCAATTTTCTTTAATTTCTAAGGAAGTTTGTAATGTCTTGGAAGACATTGAAGAAATTTTAAAGAGATTAAAAATCCAATTAAAATACAAAGAAAATTTAAAAGGTTAAAGCAACTCAAAGTGTTGGCAATTATGTAAAACATGTTATTCAGTAACAATAAATTTTTCTAATCTTAAACATTGAAATTAATAAAGTAAAAATGAAATATCATTATATATAATACTACAAATATCTGCTTACCATGTACTAATTCTTCAAAACTTTTCGTGGTTAGGATAGATTAAAATAGTGAAAAAAACAAAATTAATACGACTGTTAAATTATCGTTACCATTGGTTTTGATAATTTTTTACCGCTACATTTATCGTT
This sequence comes from Allium cepa, assembly GCA_030765085.1. NCBI lineage: Eukaryota > Viridiplantae > Streptophyta > Magnoliopsida > Asparagales > Amaryllidaceae > Allium > Allium cepa. The sequence goes on along the minus strand of CM060937.1, from coordinate 567,787,284 downwards.
AGCTATGGTAAATTTACCGTTACCATACCGATAGCAAAGGTATACCGATATAGCAAAATATTGGTTACCAATTGTTTGATATTGGTGTGGTAATGAGAATTTACCATTATCATAACATCCCTAATTGGAATTGTGGATTCATATAAGCATGTTATATATAAATATGTTCTCAACTATAATTTTAATGAGTTTGTATCAGCATGCAAATCGAGAAATGAGAGAGAACCAATCTGAAATGGGATTTAATTCATAATATTTTAAGATTTCTCATAACTATGTGATAGACAGTTGTTTCTGCTAATAGTTCTAGCATGTACTTATTTTAGGATGAGGAAGAATTTAGTAATAAAAACAATCCTTTTCTTTGAACGGACTTGAATGTTTCGAACAGGTTTGCGAGAAGCATGGGACTAGCTTATATGATTTGTTAAGAGAAATAGGTAAATGCCACTCTAGTTGATCTTCCTAATTTGAGTGCCTGCTTCTGGAATCTGTAGCATTTCTGTGGATCATTTTCTCTTCCTCTGATATTTAATATAGGTTGAAGCAAGTCTGCGAATCATTTTTGGTTCCTCTGATATTTAGTATAACCTTTATTAGAAATGTTTGAGGGTGGCATAGGCGATGCTTGTCTTTTTCTTCTCATTTTACCATTTATCACTGATGTACATGATTGTGACTTTTCACACTGATCTGAAGCCTGACTATATTCTTCTGATGTCTTCTAGTTATGTAAAGGTTCCATGTAACATTTCCTGCAACTTCAAAATTCTTGGGTTTTTTCCATGTCATATTGATACAGAGGAAACTAGGGTATTATATGCACTTCAGATGTTTGCCTAATGAGGTGCTATGAAGTTGACTGATTTCAGCAGCATTGCATTTAAGAATCATGATCATGGGTCCATTATATCAACAAGGCAGTACAGAGGACAAGAGATAATGTCCTGTATGCTTGGATTTTTAAAATAAACAATGAATTCTGCCTGAGATGTGGGATGTCAATTTGAATAAAAGGTACACATTTTCTACATTTAAATTGGGAGAAAACTAATATATGCATATATTGACCTTCTTGACAGCGTAGGGAATTCTTCCAAATCATAATTGGCAGGTCAATCCAAACATAGGTCGACGATGCCCAATTTTCTATTCCTTAATTTTATTCCGATGACACTGTTTGGTTTGATTGGTATGCATTGATGTTGACCCAGTAGTTGTTGGTTATTTTTTGTTCACACCCCATGATTGAAACTTGTTAGAATGCTTAAAGACAAATCTTCTTGTTGTATGCCATACATTTTAATACATTCTTGTTGTTCTCTCCTATTTGTGAGAACGTGCCTTAATATTACCTTCAGTTTTCATTTCATCTCCTTAATGCATCATGTCCTCTGCATGATGATTGAATTTGAGAATATATCCGATTGTTATTGTTGAACAATGACTTTATGTTTGGACTATAGAGTTAAATGTGGATGATATTGGAATTTTGACCATTATCAAATTTTATAAGTCCTAAGTAATATAGTTTTGACGAAGAAAATTGGTGTAAATAATAAACACAATTGGGCAATGCTTAACAAAGTAAAATTGGATTTTACCGAAATCAAGTTACTAATAAATTTGATCAAAATGTCACACCACCTGCTAAGTAATGTATGAACGTTAATATTCTAACAGTTCGATATTAATCGCCCACCAAATTTACATCTATAGAGCCGCACAACCGAATTGTTGAATACGTCTTGACCAGATGGTTTAATTAATTTATAATTGTTATAAATTATTTAAATTAATCAATATTTATGAAATATTAGTTATAAAATTTTATTTTAATTTAATGAACATATATTATTGTATATATTTATAATAGTTGTAAATATATTAATCGATATACGCGTTTAAATTGAGTTTAAATGCAAAATATTTTGTTCGGACTTTAAATGGATTTGAAGTTCATATACGGGGTTGGTTGGTTCAGCTATAATGAAGCATAGGTGTGGCCATATAATGGTTAAAAATGCTAGGGTTGAATGGATAAGAGGAAAGAAAGAGCAAAAGAGCAATGTGAATCTTGTTACAAACCTCTCTTTGCATTTCTTCCTCTGTAAAAGCATCTCTACCCACATTCTTTTTCTACTTTTTAAGCCTCCTATCCCTCTTAGATCTGGCCGAATTCTTCATCCATCCTCTTTCATCGTACAAGCATAAATCAAATAAAATTAAATATTATATGATAGCCTGTGGTCTGCAATTTGGGAGATAGCATCTTTAAAATTGGAATTTAATCTAGGAGTTTGTTTCAACGCTTCAAGATGTGGTACTTTGGCATTGATTAAAGGTAATTATCCGATTTATGATTTTATTTTAATATTTAGATAACTTATATATCATATATTGTTTTATTAGTTATGTGACGATTCTAATATGTCGGTATATCGTCACATTCAAGATGGTTGTTTGTTTATATGTTTGTATATTTTTTTCCTTGACATATATATGCCATGATGCTTACGACTTAAGATTTAAGAACAATTGATTTTTATTATTTAAATGAATTTAATATACATTATTTAAATAACATAAGCTTTATAATTTAAATACTAAACTTTATAATATACAAAATATGTTTTAGAATTGCATAAAAAAATATTTTTGTAATGTGTATAAATAGTAATTAAATATTATTTAATTCAAATCACTTAAATAATTGTTAAATAAATTATTGTGACATATAAAATAGAATTTAAATTTTATAAAATTATTTTTACACTTGATAAACTCTCGAATGCAATATATGTATATACATATATATATATATATATGTGTGTGTGTGTGTGTGTGTGTGTGTGTGTATATATATATGTATATATTAACATAAACGCTGAAATTTAAAATTTAATTTTAATTTTTATTTTAATTGTATATTTTGAAATATTCAAATGCTTAAACATCGTCTATTTTTTTTAAATATTAAAAACATAATTATAATTTCGAAACATAATTTATATATAATTTTATAATTTTTTCTTCATTTTTCCAACAAAATAAATAATTGAATCATATAATATGATTTAAATGTTTATATACATATATATACACATACATATATATATACACATACATATATTTTATATATTCTATGTGTTTGTGTGTGTGTATATATTAATTATTCAAAATAAAGTATAAATTTATATATATATACACGCAATATTTTATATACATAAATTAAAGTATATAAACATATATTTGGACAATATATTAGCTAACATGTCTCCAGTGTAAATTCCATCGTTAATACACGAGCATGTTATACCTTACACGGTTTGCTATGTTATACATGCATACACATATATATGTATATGATACATGTGTGTGTATATATATAATATATAATATTAATATATAATCATTTCATAATTAATAAAATAGCGATTTTATTTAAAAGAAATATAAAAATATTCTAAATGAATTAGACTTCATAAGCCAATAAAGATCAAAAATGGTAAAAAGATTGATATTCATCCATTTCTTCCACTACAGGCTGCTCCAGTTCCAACAAAACCAAACACCACTTTAGTTTTCTGAAAACTTAAAATGTTTTAGAGCACTTAATTAAATGAAAACAAGAGAGCAATATTTTTTAAATGAATGCATGATTTTCGTATGTTGAAAGAAAGGTATTTATAAGGTTAGAAAGTTTTTGCTAATGTGTGTGTATATGTATCAATGTTTTGAAAAAACCTGCCTCCATATCCGCCTCAAGGAGCGTCTCAAGGCAAGGAGAGATAAAACGCTTCGAATCTTTCTCAAAAAAGTGTTTTATCTTTGAAGCTTGCGCTTTAGCAACTTAAAGTGTACAAAATGTACAAAACATACGCCTTGCACGCCTCAAACCACTAAGGCATGCGACTTAAGAATTTATTTTACCTCCAATTGAAGATATCTGCACTAATAGTAGTTGTAAAACTTCAATTATCTAATAGCAAGCAATTTTTTTAAGAAAATGAAAGCGTTTTTATTACTTTTCATATTCAATATCAACATGATTAAGTAACATCGTTTTTAAAACAATAGAGAGCTACATAATGAATTTTCTCAAATGCTATTAAATAAAAGTTTTAAATTGTCATCACCGCAAAAATCCATATTATTATTGAAGACAAATAAAGGAAGAAAAAATAAAACACATACCATTGCGGAGCTGAAAACTGAACACAAATTCTTCTAACATACTAATAAGGATTGAATCCAGTGCTTAAATTTTACTTATTTATAGTTTTAATTATTTATGCTTTGTGAATGAATAATAAAAAATAATTAGGACTGAACTCTTTGAGCTAGGTGTCTATTATTTATTTATAGTTTTATAGAATTAATTGTTAACCTCAATTTATTAATCAAAATTAATTATAATAAAACAATAATAACTTAGGCCTCCATGTTTACTTGAAAAATATACGCCTCAACCTTTTGAGGCTTACACCTCATGAGCAAAAGAACGCCTCTTGTACGCTTTCACGTTTTAATACTTATATGTGTATGTATGCATATGTATATTATCTGAAAAACAAGAAGTTAGATTTGTTAAAGGTCAAAATTATTCTACAAGGCACTTGCACAATGTTGCAGTTTGGGTTCAGGAAATTTTGATGGTTCAACTTATAGGTGTGAGATGTTTTTGTTGCTAACAGGTTATGCTTAGAGATTGAATTTATTTGGACATACTATACATGAATATCATTAATTTAACAAATTCAACCTATAGATGTGAGATATTTTGAACTTTCTGTAGAAAATTTGAATTATCTTGGAAAAGTAACGAAATTCTATGAGAAGAGTTGAACTCCTTTCTGAAAAATTAGAACTCTTTTGATAAATTGAACTTTCCATTGTATTGTGCTTTTTTAAATTCGTGCAAACTTTTTTCGATTTTATCTATGATGTGTGAATTTGCAACCATCGAAAATGGAAGGTTACTGAAACACACACCAAACATGTAGTATTGCGCAAGTGTGGACAAATATAGTACAAGAACACAAATGACAATAAAGTAGTTTGTCTTCATAAATGACCGGGGTAATATCGAGCTGTACTATTTGGTTTCTGTAATTTGATCTACGCCTGATCCGAGTTATATGGAATTTCACTTTTTTTTTAAAGCTCATCATGTAATTTTAGCTTAATCAAGATGTCAATTCCAGATGTAAGTATTTTATTGGAAAAAGAAAAATGGTCCGACATAAGCTGGAATTAAAATTTACATTTTTGCAACTGATCATGCGAATGGTGATACCAGCATCTTACTAAACTTGAAAAAGGCGAATTGGTACTACTGCAACAGTTGAAAAGGCAAAATTATCATCTTAGTCCCAAATCGCAAAATTTCATTCTCTGTACAAATATCAGGTCATCACCTGATCAATTGCCAAGCTCAGTAACGTGAGCTTGTACTTCAACTTGAATAGTGTGCCCTAACACTAAAAAGATTTACTTCTGATGATGCCTATGTTGATATTGCTGCTGAACTTGCAGAAGTGGCCACTTTCTTGAACAAAGTACTAGTTATCAGAATCATGCATCAGTTTCCTGTTTTAACTGGTTTTTTATATGCCACTGATGTTTTTTAATTTTTGGTGAAAGTAGTTTTGGTGTTGCTTACATCTGAATACGTATTTTGTCCTTCAAGTTAGTTGATTATTTATGTCTCATCCGTTTGTTCTCAGGCTGGTCACAGAGCAGCAAAAACTCCTTGCTCTCGCCGCCCGATGGATAACAGGCTGCCACATTCCATTCCCTAAATGGATTCGGTAACAGTTCTTCACCAAACCATCAGTTTTCCATCTAATTTCTTTTCTCGTATTTTTGCTCACAATCTGATCTCTTCTGAATATGATGCTTATGTGGAGACACCGATGATTATTTACTATCGTACTTCACCTTGAATAACATGCCCTAACACTAAAAGGAATTACTTTTGATGATGCCTATGTTGATATTGCTGCTGAACTGGCAGAAGTGGCCACATTCTTGAACAAGGTATTAGTTATCAGAATCATGCATCAGTTTCCTGTTTTAACTGGTTTTTTTATGTGCCAGTGATGCTTTTTTTTGTTGGGTTGCATTTGTATGATAAATTTGCATGGTGGGTTATTGTGCATGCGTAAAGGAAGAAATTTATGAAGAGTTTGTGGGAAAAGATAGTTAGGTAGTTGAACTTTTTTGAAGCTAGAATTCACAACTTACCACTATTAATGTTAAAAGTAATTTTGGCATTGCTTACATCTGAATACATATTTTATCCTTATATTTTAGTTGATCATTTATATTTCATCAATTTGTAGAACACCCGTCCCTATCATGAATTTTGAAACATTAAAGTTTTTTTTATTCCATTTAAAGTTTTTTAGCATTTGGTCGGTTTGATATTTCTATTATCTTAAATTCTACAATGAAATTTTTAATTAATCTACGTGCTACTATAAAGTTTCTTCTGTATTAGATCCAGGGACACTTAGCTATGTTGGAGAGAGTTTTGAACTAGTACCGGTGCCTATGGTTGCAAGGTATGCATCTTAACGAGGTAATAAAACATAGTTTACAATTGTTCTTCCTTTGATCAACACACGACTTTATAAGTTCTATGATCACATAGATGATTGTTGTGAAAATTTGAGGCATGGATTCAAACAAGTTTTTTCTTTATATTCTTTTTATATTTTATTATTATTTATGACATATGGCTGACGAAGAAAAGAGAACACAAACTCAAACTTGTCAAAAAGAAGAGCTAAGTTTGAATGTTTAGGTAATTTAGTTTTGTGAAAATTGCAAATATGCAAGAGCAGTTGAACAAATGAAAGCAAGAGTCGCAGAATCTTGGAAATAATTGTACAATATTTGAATTTTGAAAGAAAGGCTTGTATACAGTTTGAATGTTGTACAGAACAATAAATTTGAATCTTTTAAGGTCAAATTTATTTCCCAACCAAATGATATGCTAAAGCTACATTGCAGTTTGGGTTCTGCAAACTTTGATGCGTCAGCATATAGGTTTGAGATTATTTGCTTGCATATAAGCGTGAGATGATTTGCTTGCTTGCTGATTATGCTTAAGGATTTCATATGCCTGTGTAATGTTTAACACGAATCAACATCCCACTAAAAGCTAAAACTTGCAGAGAATCACAAACACGCACACAGTGAACAAAATTACCCTTGCGAACCCAAAGAAAAAGTTAAAATACTATCAGAGCCAGGTTCCGATCGTGGAACCTGTGGGTTATGGGCCCACCACGCTTCCGCTGCACCACTCTGATTGTATTATCTTCTTGTATTATACAGTGTGGAAGATATTTCTTCCTCAAATTCACTAAATTGTATTATCCATATATTAATTGTATGCCTCCTCATTTCATTACCTGCAACCATATCTATCCGAGTTTGATATGTCAATATATCTCCTGCATATGTCGACATAAAATAGTTTCAGACTTAACACAAACTCTGGTTTTCAAAGTAAAGTTGTTTAAAAGCATTCAGAAAATACTTATAAATGTTTGAAGTTCTGAAAGACTTAATGTATGTCATTATAGTGATTGTTTACACTGATCTAAGATACATAGATAAACAGTATAAGATGGTCAAGTGAATATTTTTAGTATTTCTCTTCTTTTCACATTTGTATCTCCAAAATCAACCTAGTATTGCCAGTGGCACTACAAGTTCTTAGTTAGATATGTCAGGAATATTACTATTTTTAAGCATTGTTACCCTCAAATCACTATGAACTTTTTAGTGTGTTTTTTTTGGTGCCTTTTTTTTGTTATCGTATCCAGTGTCACCAAGTGTACATATAGTGTTGTATATCTAATACCAGTCCCTTATATGCCTGCATAAGCAATGCCTTCCTGGTTATACTGGAGAAAAGATTTTATTGCGATATATTTACCTACTAGTGCCGATGGCATGGGTTCATGTTTTTCTTAACATAACCTACAATATAATGTGTTGGATATACAATTTGATCGGAGCTAAATTTATTCAATATTATTAGTAATATTTTTTTTGTAATTTTAAAATGTATACAACATACACCTAATATTTTTGTTTTCCATTTGTATATAACATGAGTATCAATAGGGTATACTAATAAAGTGAATTCACTCATTTTGAAATAATAAAATAAAAATGGATGGACAATAAAAATTTAACACCATAAAATCGTCACTTCTTTTTACAATGACACCTGTTAACTAACAATTACTAAAATCACAAAAATTTAGCTGTAACAATTACAGTAATGAAAATGTGGACTTGTATTTAATTAGGGTGAACAGGATCTTGAGGACTATATCCATAGCAAGAGAAATATTTTGCTCCAAATCCTCTTTAGTGGAAATGAAAACCTAACAGTAATAAACGTTTATATTATTTATAGAAAAATACAAAAAAGGTTTAGTAAAAGTGAACTTTTGAGTAAACAGCTATGTACGTTTTTTTAGTTTAACCTTTCACGGAGAATCACAATAAAACCTCCAGGTAAGCGATATTTGTAGTAATTGTTACTTTGTTGATGGTTATAGGATTGAAATTCTACTGAATGTAGTGCATCTAGATAGAGCAACATACAATTGTCCATGACTAAAAACTTCAGTGCATAATTTAATACCAACGTACTTCATGGATTGACCTTGTGCTTTGTTGATAGTCAATGCGCAAATAAGCTTAATAGGAAATGAGAAAAATAGTACCTTTTTTAAATATTCAGCAAAAGCACGACTCTCAAACTCTTTGGACTTTAGCTACATGTTTTTATTCAGTGATAACACATGAATATCAGGCCATGATGTTGATCTTCTTAATGTTGATGCAACGATATCTTCATGTTTTCCCTTTGGGATAACCGGTAAAGTTTGGTGACTGCAGCATCAAAGTTCTATTTGCACATAGCATTAGTTTGGCCAACATCGCAGTTCCAGCAGCATCGAGACATGCCCATGTTCATTAGTTCAGTTTGTTCACACCCTCACTTCAGTTTCCAGCTTGGTTTCCACACTTCACTTCATGCATAAATCACAAACATATAACCTTTGCTTCTCAGTTTGCATTAGTCTCGTGTATATGGTGTGAAAGTGTATTGGACCGTATAATATGGATAAATAGTAATACAGAGTATAGATAGTAAATAACGCGAAATATAAATCAGTAAATAAAATGACACCAGAGATTTTATACTGGTTCGAACTTTCCATTCTACGTCCAATCCCAGAATCCTTCTGGAATTTTACTAAAATAACAATCCTCACTTAACCCGGAGGAACAGGTATACATAGTCTGAGCAGCAGAACAGACACCTGAGCAGCATAACAGGATTTTTGCCTCAGCAGCAGAAGAGGACTTCACTAATACAAAATAATATCTGACACTATGTGTTCTTGATAACACTGATTTGTCTCTGATAGTACAATCCTCAAGTATATGAAGTGTATGTGAAGATATAAAGAGAAGGTAATGATAAAAATCGAAGATTATAAAAGTTTATTTGAAGATTCAAAGCAATAAAATGCTTATTTGCTGTTTGAATGCAAGTATGAGAGCACAAGAAGAATATAAGATAGTTAGAATGATTTTCGGTCAATGTAAAGTGTTTGGGAACATGTATATATAGTAGTTGAAGAGTTACTTCCATTGGTGAAGGGTTCTGACCAAAAGAAGCATCTATTTCCGTTCAGAGAAGGATCGCTTCCTTTCGCGGAAGAAGATGTCTATTAAAAAATATGACAGTTGTGTTCAGGTCAGTCGACTGGTCGAAAAAGGTCAGTCGACTGAATAGTGAAGACATGTAAAAAATCGTGCACAAATATGTTAAAATGCACAGATTTAGCCGACTGGTTGATTGTATTCAGTTGACTGAATTCTGTTGTTAAGCAAAAATACTGCAGTAGCTCATTTGTTAGAGTACTTGCCTTCCAATCTAGTGACTCGGGTTCAAGCCCCGCTCCATGCATTTTTTTTGAAAACTTGATTTTGATTAAAATATGCATGTAAGTTTATTTGAATGTGAATGATGATTCTTGAGGAAAGATTTTAACAAAGCACTAACTAGACTCTGTATACATATTTGATGACTCTTGTTAAAAGATATAACTATATGAACCATACTTTGAGTCGTTAAGTCAGGATGATGTCGTAGTCGTAGATTCGTGAATTTTTGTCAGCAATCAAAACCTATGATCCAACATTCTCCCCCTTTTTGATGATGACAACTCCATTTTCTACGAACGAATCTTTGACAAGCTTTGTTGATCTTATCTCTGTCACTGAGTATCTTCCTGTAATTGTGTTATAGATTTCTCCCCCTGAATCTATGCTATATATTCCTATTTAATCTTTTTTCCCCTTCAATATGTGCTTGCATGGTTTATTCCTGCAAATAGTGTTAGAGAGCAATATCTTTCTCCCCCTTTGTCATCGACAAAAAAGAGAGTTTATATGATGATATAAAATATATTTTACATAAGTGTTAACAAAGAGAAATATAAAACAAAATAACTACTACTTATAATGTAAGGTATCAGAAAAAAATTAACATTTAAAGCATGCGATACCCAAGGTTCTTATAGTTTCCTAAATTTTAGGAAACCATACCCATTTGGGTGTGGTTGAACCTTTGTAAATATAATTTTCATTATTAACTACCATATCAAAATAATCATCAATGTATTTTTCTCTATTTTTCCAATTACCAAGAACCCATATACTTAGATAATTTTTATTCATATTTCCTGTTAATGATTTTGTACTTCTAAAGAAATTATCAACATTATAGGCCATAGTAGTATTTGAATTTCTATAAAAATTGGATATAGGCTTTACTCGAAATTTAGTACTAGCACTATCATTTTTACTATATTTGAAAGCATATCTAGTGCTATTTCTACGATCAGTTTTATTATATCCTAAACCACTTTTATCATTATGAGCTTTTGAATTCTTAACATAACCTAATCCCTTCTTATTTGAAGCAGGTTGAGAATTTTCAATAATCCTGGATAAATTTTCTCTCCCTTTATTAAAATTGGAAATATTTTTAGTAATGTCATCAAGCTTAGTTTTGAGACTAGTGTTATCTAACTCAACAATTTTAATTTTTTTTTTAACTCATGATTCTCAGAAGCTAGAGCATTATTCTTTTCTTTTTGAGCTTCTATTTCTTGACTTAATAGAGCGAGTTGGGAATTTTCAAAGAGTGAATCTTGAATTTTCTCAAGTTCTTCTTCTAATATTTTCTTCTCGTCTTTAAGCATATCGCTTTCGAATTCTGCTTTCTTCTGATTTTCTAGAGCTTCCTTATATTTTCTTTTGAGACTTTTTAAAGTGTCTCGAAGTTCTGAATTTATTTCTACCATATCATCAAAAGTTAGATCACTAACCTCATTATCTTTTGCCATGAAGCATTTGTTTGTTTGTTCCTTTGATTTTTCTTTATTGCTCTTCCTCTTCTTATTGCCTTGACTAGATCTCTTTGTAGCCATTTATTCTAGGATGCTGTTACGATCTCTAGAATACTAGGCTCAGATACCAAATGAAAGTGCATAGGACCGTATAATATGGATAAACAGTAACATAGAGTATAGATAGCAAATAACGTGAAATATAAATGCAGTAAATAAAATAACACCAGAGATTTTATACTGGTTCGAACTTCCCGTTCTACGTCCAGTCCCAGACTCCTTCTGGAATTTCACTAAAACAAAAATCCTCACTTTACCCGGAGGAACAGGTATACACAGTCTGAGCAGCACAACAGACAACTGAGCAGCAGAACAAGATTTTCGCCTCAGCAGCAGAAGAGGACTTCACTAATACAAAATAATATCTGAAACTGTGTGTTCTTGATAACACAGATTTGTCTTTGATAGTACAAACCTCCTATAATCAAATCCTCAAGTATACGAAGTGTATGTGAAGATATAAAGAGAAGGTATGCTAAGAATCGAAGATTATGAAAGTTTATTTGAAGATTCAAAGCAATAAAATGCTTATTTGTTGTTTGAATGCAAGTATGAGAGCACAAGAAGAATATAAGATACTTAGAATGATTTTCGGTGAATGTAAAGTGTTTGGGAACATGTAGATAGTACTTCAAGAGTTATTTCCATTGGTGAAGGGTTCTGACCAAAAGAAGCATCTATTTCCGTTCAGAGAAGGATCGCTTCCTTTCGCGGAAGAAGATGTCTATTCAAAAATATGACAGTTGTGTTCAGGTCAGTCGACTGAATAGTGAAGACATGTAAAAAATCGTGCACAAATATGTTAAAATGCACAGATTCAGTCGACTGGTTGATTGTATTCAGTCGACTGAATACTGTTGTTAACCAAAAAAATTGTAGTAGCTCATTACTTGCCTTCCAATCTAGTGACCCAGGTTCAAGCCCCGCTCCATGCATTTTTTTTGAAAACTTGATTTTGATTAAGATATGCTTGCAAGTTTATTTGAATGTGAATGATGATTCTTGAGGAAAGATTTTAACAAAGCACTAACTAGACTATATATACATATTTGATGACTCTTGTTAAAATATATAACTATATGAACCATACTTTGAGGCGTTAAGTCAGGATGATGTCGTAGTCGTAGATTCGTGAATTTTTGTCAGCAATCAAAACCTATGATCCAACATGGTATAGCAGTTCGGATGGCTCATGCCCTCCTCAACTATTAATAGCATGTAGCAAGTTACCATTAAACAACACGTATCAACATGCGACAGCTTTCCTCGCTCTTGCTAAGCCATCTATATTGGTGTCGCTATATCTATATTATATGTTGCATTATGCAATGTTTGTTTGGCGTTGGATAAAATATGAAGAAGAAATATGAAGAAAATATAGTTTTGTACAAGATTAATGGTGATGGCCTATTTATTTACCCATTAATTATGAGTTAAAAATGTACATATCTTCCAGTCACAGCTCCTTATACATCCACATAAATTGCTTTAACTAATAAATACATAGATACACTTCCATGTATACATAGATAAAGTTAGGCCATAAAAAGTGGTTTTCCTTTAAGAAAATAGATTGATGGATTTAAGCATAACCGCAATAGTTGTACATTCTCTATTGATCTTATCCTCATATTCTCTATTTAACCATAAATCTAATAATAATATAATCATATTCCCAAGGTAGGCACATTACCATATTTATACACACACATATAAATGCATAGAAATTCTTGCAAAAATCAAGTTTATTGTTGTATAGGTATAAACATAAACATATTCGACTAAGGCAATCGAAGGTTCTTCATCATGCTCCTTCTTCAGCACATCTTGCATATCTGCTACTTCATGCCCGCCACAACATGAACATTTTCAACTTACCAGTCAAAGCTTCTACACCATGCATGCTCCTTCAGTGCATCTTGCACAATGTCTACTATAGTATGTATGTTCCATGCCTTCTACAACATGAACATACTCCTTTCTCCAGTGCATTTGTCTTCCTTTGCTGGAGTATATTACTTCCTCCAACATCATGCCTACTACAACATGCCTGTTCCACGCTTGTTTTGATATGCTTCACTATCAGCTAGCTGCAGCACGTCTCTAGTCTCTCAGATCGTTAGCATTGCTTTGCTCATTGCACCACTTCCTCCACCAACTCACTCTACCAGCTTATCTCTCTTCGTTTGCATTTCAGTGCACTGCATGTTGCTTTTTGCACAATCTTAGCTGCGCTTTCCAGTGTGTTCCCGCCGCCTTAATACTCGTCTGAACTACATTGCTATGTTTCTTTGGTACTCATCACGATCCATCAACAAGCAGCAGCACATGTCCCTTCTACACAACACTTGAAACATAACCATAGTGTCTTCAACACCATTGCTCGACCTTGCATTTGACATCACTCTAGCTTTTCCTTACGGCTAAGCTATTCTGCATCTTAACAGCTTCTAATAGATTTAATTGATGGTTGTTGTTATCAACATAAATGTAACCATATTATTTTGTCATTTTACCATTTTATTATTGCTGATCATCATAGGGATGGTTATCCACATTTGTAACAACAAATTCTCATCGAACCTATGTACGAACTTTGATTTAGATTAACAAAATAAGGGTGCTCTCCTCTTATGAGAACCACCCTTTCATCAGAAAAATAATGTACATATTATCCAAATGAGAGAACATGAATGAATAACACAAACATCCATTACATGTAACAAATAATTGAATCTGATTTCCACTGAGCAAAGTTTTACTTCTATCATATCCCTGTATCTATAGGAAGTACTTTTTATGCATTTATCATTCACATGCATATGATTAGATGTAATATTATGTAACAAACTGATAATATTTCAGCTAGAATTGACAAAATATTATGTAACAAATTGATAATAGTTAGCAGCAGGAACAAACCTCACGTCATGTAATTTAGATCCACTACCAACATGGTACTAAACTAAATAACCATACATATTCTTACATTATGTACGTCATGTATGTTTTATATAAAACCACTTGCATGCCACAACTAAGAAATGACATAAAGCGCAAACTATTACTCGAGAAACACTGAAGTTTACACCAAATATGAAATATCATGTCCAAACTTCATATAGAGGTCTAAAAAAGGCACTGGTTTGCATGGTTGTGAATGGTATTTTTAGTATTTTTTATGTGTATATAAATTTTGAACATAAATTAAGAACTTACAGATTTTGAGCAAAAATGCTACATTATGGCAAGTAGAAAACATATGCAAATGTAGTAAAGAGGGAAAAAATTGGAAAGTGCACAAATGTTAAGTCATTATAGATTTTGAACAGAAATACTTCATTAACATAAATACATACATTGAACACAAATAATATATAGAAGGGAATACATAAAACCAAATGTTACAACATGTAAAAAGAAATAAGTGAAACAAAGCACAACAGAGACTAATTTGTGAAAATAAAGATGTGAACATAATGATCGAAAGACAGACATGTGAATATCAAACATGTGAAGATCAAGCATGTGAAGATCAAACATCATCAGTAGCTATTTTGTACCGCCCATTCGATCGGCAAATGCAAAGAATTATAACCCATTAGAACTATTTGTTCCACTCTCAGTTGAGGAAAATAAATATAAATTACCACTGCCTTAATGAATTCATCATCTGAATCAATCAAATCATAAAACAAAGTTTTCTCCTGCTCTGTTGGATCAATCTTTTCTGAATCATTAGCCGAGAAAACATGATATTCTACTGGTCTTGTGCAACAAAGCCAACCGAATCATTAGTGTCATTCATTTCATTATAAGAAAAAAGTGGTAGTTAGACCACTCTCATTTGGTTCAACCTTAATCATAGCTAGTGGCAAGGAGTTGGCGGCAATTTGATCACACCTCCGGGTGGCATAAAGTTAGTGGTTGGAACTTGAACAATGCCCTTGATTTCAGTGGTCAATGGTGCTACTACTGCTTTTGCTTCCATATTAGCAGCCTTATTTTTGTTTAGTTGCATCATTTGTACATCTCTGTCTGCTTCCAAGTTGACTGCAGTAAGTGATTCGGTAGTTTTTGTTATGGTCGACTCTTCCCTTTTAGCTATTATTCTTTTCTACAAATATTAGAGCAATTACATTTAAAATGATATGTGATAATAATTAGAAGGGTAAAGAAAGTTGTAGATATTAGGATACCCGTTTCATTTTAGTGGTGGTTCTCCAACAGTTAGAGCCATGTTATATGCTGAAAATAAAACAATATCATGTTAGCATGATATGATACATAACGGTGGTAACATTCTGATAAACATTTCATATGCAAGATAGTGAAAAAGGCAAAAAAAAAGTAAATTATATCAGTATGCAGTGTAGAAAGAAAAACGCAGAGGAATAAGTGAAGACAAAGCAAGAAAGGATGATTAGGTACATGATGGTTATAACATTTTGACAAAATATCCATATGCAGGATAATGAAGAGCAAAAAAATGTAAATTGGATAAATTCAAACCAGTATGCAATATGAAAAGAAAAATGTAGAAGAAGGAAGGAGAAAGCATGAAAGGGAAAAAATACGTACAGTTTGTTTAATAAATGATTGCGTGCGAAATTATAAATAAAATGGAGAAGGTATGAATAGAGGAAGACAAAGTGGGTTGTGAAAAGTGTGCTGAAACGTGATGTGTGAAAATAGTGGGAATCTTAGTTGTTTGAGGACACGTGGGATAAGGAGAAAGTGGGTTAGTAGACGAAATAGTAAGTTGTTTAATGGTGTTAAATTCAAAAGATATAGTCCATTTAGACCACTTGATATCTTTATGATATTATATCAGAACCGTTCTGTTGTTTATCTTTCGTTAACCTATTCCGCTAAGTCTGATCTATTTTGTTATATAGATTAACAAGTGAATGAGATTATCCGCTAAATCATTTTTCTGATACATTAAATCATGTTTATTTGATTCCTTATGTTTCACTTTTACAAGTCCACCCCTTTTGTAGAACATGTAGCGTTTCAGATTTGCATGCTTCATCTTGTAGTACATGTATCACTTTTGTCAATTTATGGCACAGTTTACTTCGCATTGTTGGTTTATTGTTTTTACGTGTACAGTGTTATTCTTTAATCATATAGACATCGACTGTAAATGCTTAGAAGCTACACACGGAGCGTTATGTGGAATTACACTAATAAGCCCAAAGCCTTGGATACTAGTTTATATGCTGAAATTATGGAATTCGAGGTTGGCTATTGTTCTTAAGTTTTTGGTTCATGAATGACCATTGGATCATTCCTGTATAAATTTTCTTACCTACAAAAATGGGCCAGTGTTAGGACTTTTGTACAACCATTAGACCCATGAGACAAATGAAATAATGAATCAGAATTGTGAATGCCGATTTAGTACTTTGATGCAGTTGATTTATTACAATACCCATATGTTATATTATACAAGTTTTGTTTCTTTGGCCTTTGTTAACGGGTTCCTTGCTTATTCTCTCATTGCTGTATTTTCCAAAAACTCGTATGTTTTTTTATCTACCTCCGTTTATTCATACGAATGGATAATGATAGCCTGTTAAAAGTTCAATTTGGCATTGTCATTGTAATTTGTCGCTGGGTTGCAGCTTAAAATATAACGTTTCTGAATAACAAAAAGCTAAGAAAACTGGAAAAGTATTTCATCAAAATAACAAATGATTAATCTCCAAATGTTGATAAAGCTGTATGAATCATATATCAATAGTTTTTTTAAGTATTTATGAAATGGATGGATGAACTTCTTGCCACCCATGATTCATTAATTTGTAAGTTAATTTTTTAGGTTGTTGTTGATATATTTATGAAATAGTTTTATTTTAAATAGCTTTGGAATGAAAATTTGTAATAGCTCCATTTTAACCAAACTTTTTCAAACCTCGAATAATTTTTTTTAAAGATTAAAAGAGTAACATAACTTAATTTTAATATGTTATTAGATGGTAGATAATATGACAAAAACAGAAGACGATACGAAATGGATGAGAAATAGAAACCGGTGCTTATAATAGAAGGGTGAAACAACGTCAAATTGCAATATCTACCGTTAGAATTTTGGCGACATCATATGGAGAATTGAAGAGGTCGGAAGTAGCTTGATAACGGTGAAAACGCTTCACAAATCGAAACTAGGAGGAGGAAGATATAGCGAAGAAGGAGGAATGTTACTGGAGCAACATGTGACCGACGTATGTAAGATGTCTCAAAGTGACAGACGTCTGAGCTCAGGGTTTTGTTACTTGAGATTTGTGATAGATGTCCGTCATCTTGTGACAGACGTTTGAGAGCAGGAAAACTTGTTTTTCAAATCTTCTTATGGACATCTATAATCTTAAGACATACGTCTGAGCCGACGTGTGCTGCATATCTTGTCCCGGTCGATTGGAATGATTTATGAAGGCTTCAAAGGGCATTTTGGGAATTTTATAGGTTTTCTACTCTTCTATATAAGATATTTTTAGGATTCAAATAAAATAGATTAAGGATTTTATCCACCATTAACCGGGGTTTAAATAAACCTCGTTTTCTTCAATTCTCTTTTCTACAAATCTATTCTATTTGAATATTAATCATTATAATCAATCTTTTGTACTCTTCTCATTGGTAGTAATAAAGCCTCTTCCACAAAGTGAATGTACACTAACAAGACGTTAGTGTATCAACTATAAATCGACATGTGGTTTATTTTATCGCTATTGTTTTATTTCTTTATTGCTTGTTTGATGATTGTGATTATTTTTGGATTGAATTGAAATTTGAATCGAGATATTGATTGGTTGTTTTTTTATTTCTTACCACAATCTTGTTTTCCGCTGTGTTTTGGGGTTTTGATTTGAGTGCTCTTGAGTTAGAATTTCTACAACATTTGATATCAGAGCTTTGGAGTTAGTATGTGGTTGTAGGAATGTCAGAATCGGATAATACATTAGGTAGTCCATAAATGGTTAGTCCAAGTGGTGTAGCGCTGTATGTACAGGGATCGTACGTAGCTTTGAGATCATAATTGGTTATAAACAAGTGGAATTACGATAATAATTTTTAAAAATGGCAATGGAAAATAAAAGCGGTTCTTAGGTGGAATCGAGTGCGTCGGGTAGTGTTTGATACATGTTTGCTACCGACGGACATCTCGGATATTGAGAGAGAGGAAACGGAAGACTGAGCATTCACTATACTTCAACTTGTTATGGGGGAGAATGTTATCTCTGTAACGGTGAGACTACTACTAAGGGTATATGAGACAAATTAGAGGAGTTGTATATGAAGAAGTCACTATCTAATTGTTTGATCTTATTGCGAACGTTCTTCACCTATAAGATGGAGGGTACTTCGCTAAAGGCGTACTTGAATCTCTTTGATGATTTGCTAATGAAGAAGGCGGTATATTTGAATATTGAGGAAGAACGAAAGGCGATGATATTGTTGTGTTCATTGATGGACCGTTATACGAGTTTCTCTAATAGTTTGATCTATAGCCGGGATACTTTGACTCTTGATGTAGTGAGGAGTAGAGCGATCAAATGAAGAAGTTAGGTGATAGAAGTAGTAGTGCTAGTAGTGGTCGTAGTTTGTTTGTGGAAAAGGAGAGATATGGAAAGAAAGGGAATTGGGGGCATTCTAAATCAAGAAAGCCCAAATGGAGAGGAAAATCGAAGTAAATAAATGACAAGTGCTTTATTTGTAAGAAACCTGATCATTGGAAGAATGAGTGTCCGGACAAGGAGAAGACAAATAAGGAAGTAACATCTTCATCCATGGTGGTGGAGAGTGGATTTGGTGAGGGAGACATAGACGTTTTGACGGCAATAGCATCGGATGTTTCGAATGGGTGCTCGATTTGGGGGCATCTTATCATATGACGCCGAATAAGAATTGTGACAAAGAAGTAAATTCAATTGTTACGGGTAATGGTGTTATTTTCAAGTCGAAGGGCATTGATTCTATGTAAATTCGGATGTTTGACAGAGTGGTTCATACTCTAACTAACGTACTCTATATAACGAGATTTCGGAAGTCTCTTTATCTTTTTTGGGCAGCTAGATTCTTTAAAATGTAATATCATTACAGAGAGTGATAGCTTGCAGATTTCGAAGAATGAGCTTGTGGTGACAAAGGATGCTAGAACTCATGGAGTTTATTTGCTTCAAGGAGTGACTATTGAAGGTGAAACTTGTATGGGTGTTAATAGTTCTCGTGGCTTGGATGCGAGTAGGTTATGTCATTTGAGTTTAGGTTATGTCTTGGAGAAGAGTTTAGATATTCTTCGAAAGAGGGAGATGATCGATGGAGAGAGTTTCAACAAGTTTGATCTTTGCGAGGAATATGTCATGGGAAAGCAAACTAAAGTATCATTCGTTGAGGGAAAACTTGATTCGATAAATGCTCGTGAATATGTGCGCACGGATGTTTGGGGATAGACACCGGTAGCTTCTTTGGGAGGAGCTTGCTATTATATTTCTTTTATTGGTAACTTCTCTCGGAAAGTATGGGTGTATGTAATGAAGGCCAGGTAAGAGGCATTTGCAAAGTTCAAAGCATGGAAGGATCTTCTTGAGAATGAGAGTGGTAAGTCTTTGAAGTAACTATGTCTGACAATGGAGAAGAGTATGTTTACAGAGAGTTCTTTGAGTTTTGCAAGCATCTTGGCATTCGGAGGCATTTTACTACATTGGAAGATCCGCAGTCAAATGGTGGTGCGGAGAGGATGAACCATGCTCTACTTGAAAAAGTTGGATGCTTGAGATTGACATCAGGTTTGTCTAAGGGATTTTAGGCTAAAGCGTTGTCAACCGCAGTGCATACTGTTAATCAAATTCGTGCTCGGCTATTGGTAAGAAAATTTCGGAGGAAGTGTAGAAGGGAAAGAGCATTGGCTTGAGTTATCTTTGTGTGTTTGGTAGATCAATTTATGTGCATGATTCGAGAAATGGTAAGCTTGAGACTAGAGCTTTCAAGAGGATTTTTCTTGGCTATACGGCGGTATAAAAGGCTATTAGATATGGAATCCGAAAATGAAGAAGTTTGCGAATTCTCGTAATGTTACTTTTGATGAGTCGACTTTGATCAAGGAGAATGAGATCTCATCATATGTTTCGGATTTGATTTATGGTGAATCAAAGGAGAAGGAAATTGCTTTCGTCCAAGGAGTAGAGTAGTTGAAGATGCTTGTGAGGAGGAAGCTTTGATCTTACATTACATAGTCTATAGGCTGCCTCTAGTAGTGTTGGTGATGTGCATGATTCTAGAAGGAATTCGTTCAAGGTGGAGCCGAAAGGAGTTTGGATGATATTATTGCTACTTGGGTGGGTCGATGTGCTATAAAGCCACCCGATAGATATGGTAATTGGAACTATCATAGCTTTTTTGATAATTTGGATTATGTTCTTCATGTAGTCCAAGACGAGCCGAGGGACCTTGATGATGTCATAGATTCGAGTGATAGATTGAATTGGATTTGTGCAATGGATGAAGAGATGCAATCGTTGATGAAGAATCAAACTTGAGATTTGGTTCCATTTCCAAAGAAAATCGTGCTAGATTAGTGACTAAAGGATTCGCATAAAGGAAGGGTTCACATTGGTTGTGAGACATACATCAATTCGGATATTACTTATCATAGTGGTTATTAACGACTTGAAGTTGGAGCAACTTGATGTGAAAACCGTCTTCTTGCATGGTGACTTGGATGAAAGCATCTGCATGGAGCAACCGAAAGGTTTTGTTTTAGATGGTAAGTCAAATTTGGTTTGCAAGTTAAAGAAATTACATATGGTTTAAAAAACCACATAGACGTTGTTACAAGAGATTTGATCATTTTATGCTTGAAAATGGTTTTAATAGAAGTATCAAGGGTGCTTGTGTTGTTTCGAGAGGTAGAAAATGATTATTGGATGTATTTATCCTTTTTTGTGGATTCTGGTTTGTCGAAGGTTTGTGCATCGTTGGCTGCATTTTGGTGTTGGGTGGTTCCTGTATGGAGGTCGCAACAGTAGCAATCATGAGTGCAAGAGGAGCGGGTTCAGTTTTGATAGAGGACGGAAGGCGTGGTTTTAGAGTTCGAGCGAGTCAAGTTTGGGTAGAGCGACGCGTTGGCAAAGACTGATTGGAGAATCGTTAAGTATTTCTCCGTATCGCTATAATTGTGTACGGCCATGATTGGGTTGCTGCGTTTCACTATGCACAATTGATAAGGAGGAAGGAGAAGATTGTTAATTTGGGTTAAGTAAAGTAATTAGTGTTAATTAATTAATTAATTAATTAAAATCTTATAAATCGAATAACTTTTGCATACGAGGTCTGATTCAAACATCGTTTTTAGGGACTTGTAGCGACGATGGCTAAACAATGGAGTTAGTTTGGTGGGATTTGAAGCTTGTTTGAGTTTATTATAGAATTGAACGGCCGTTCGGTTTTAGTCCAAATCAGAACGCTTCGTAGGAAATTGGAATCAATGTGAGTTTAACTCATACTCAATTGTACTAATTGTAACGACCCAGTATTTTCAACCATTCGCATCTGCACATGTCGGACTTGAATTGTTCAAAATACCGCATTGTAAATAAAATTTGGCAAATCTTAGAATATATAGTAAATAAATAATCACAGGTCACAGACACAGAGTAAGAAATGCAGCGGAAGTAGAGAAAATAGTGGTTCATGAAGCCACTGTCACATAGTCTTAAAATAAGTATAAATTACATTGTCTTAAAACCAATATAGTTTGAAATCACCACAGAAAATCTCAATATTCAATTGCCTCGATTACAAAAGCTAAAATAAGAACTGAATAGAAACTTGACAGCAACATGAAAAAGATGATCTTCGGAAGTCCTAGCTCCGGGGATAAAGTCCGAACTGATTCTCTGGATGACCCGAGCGTAAGAAATAAACATAAACACTCGAGTCAGGACATACATACTATACAGTGTAAGCTTATTCAAGTGAAGTGTAATACAAAGGCAACTTAAAGGATGCTTGGGACCGCCCATCCTCTAAAGATCCGTTAAACTATTTACTACGTAGTAATATTTCGCTATTATAATAATGTTTATAATTAAAGTAAACTTACTTTAAAATAGCGTTAAGGGGTGACCCGATATTCCCCTTAACACTAATATATTCTCATAGTCTATACAGTACCGTAATCTCCTCCGTACTGGGCATCGTCAGAGGGTGCTCCATAGGTATGGTACAAAACCAAAATCGTATAAGGCTCGCTAGGGTAGGTGACACGGCACAACTAGGCAATGCCAGGGTAGATATACCAATTACGCTTCTGGACCGGTGGTAGCGCGTAGCAGCTACTACCGCCCACCTCGAACAACACTCCTAAATCAAAGGTGAGCACCAAACAACCACAGAGTAATAGAATGGCATACGAAGAAGTGCGTCCGATAAGAGGTGCTACCTCCTTAGCCCGTCGATCGCTCCTGTTTTAGCCACCTTATACCAACTCACGGGAGTCGGGTCCAAGTACATACCTTAATAGAACGTCACCACCATCCTACTTCATTCTGGAATCTCCACCGCGTACACGGTTGTCGAAGTGGTTTTCGGCATCGATAGAGAGTATGCCCATATCCGATCCCGGTCTTTTTAACAACCAACGTTATTAATACCCATGGTTATACATTCCAAAATAGTTAATATTAAATCAAAACACTTCATTTTAACTTTTAAAAGTGAAGTTATTATATTTACGAATCGAATATCCAAAAATCTCAATTTCAGCCACTGCAACACTTAACAAGTGCTACTGTAACCTTTTTATTTATTCAGGTTAATTTAAATTTCGCGACCACAGCACTTACCAAGCACTGCAATAGCCCTTAATTAAATTTTAGCTTTTAGTTCATTCGCATCAACTACGGCACTTACAAAGTGCGGTAATATCCCTTACAACCGTTTTAAGTTAATTAATTTCTTTTTAGACTTTAATATTAATTCATCAATAATTAAACTTAAATTTTAAACTAAATTAACTTATAAAAAAAATCATATTATCCATTTGAAATAGTCATTTAAATCTACCCAAAAATTTATGATTTTTATGAAGTATATTCTTCTAATAAATATCAACCTCTCAAGGCTTTACTTATTAAAGTTAAATGCCCAAATTTCTATATTTTTCTATATTCAAAATTTTCTTAACCATTTAGTTGAATTACCATTTCAAAATATAGCTAAATTTCCTCTTTATTTATTAACTTACCTTTTATTCTTAAACCAAACTTCCATTTCTAAATTAAGATATATTTCAAAATTTATGTTTAAGTATTTATTTATTTAACTATTAAATTCAAAGAAAATTCAATAACACCTTATTAATTTATTTAAATTTCAATTTACATCAAAATTTATTACATTTACATACTTAGCTTGAATTCCATCAAAATTTCCAAAATGAATTTATTACTTCAAATTCCAACTTACCATTTATTTATTTATACATTTAACTTGTATAAGACTACCTACAATTATTTTAACCCAATTTAAATCAAAATATTAAAATATATATATTTAAAATACTTAAAATTTCCAAAAAAATATATATAAAATAACCACGGGTCTGTATAATATTTTCTAACCTAGGTCAAGTGATACGGATAATATATCATTTCAATCCGTAATTTACAAAGAAAAACCCGAGTTCTATCATTTCAAACCCGCGATTCCAAGTTAAACAAATAAACATTATCGTTCAGGCCTATCAGTTCAGCCTGTAACGATTTCTATTCTACAGGGAACTTGTAGTGATAAATAGTAAATAAATAAATACTATAATAGCTTAAATATAACAGTATATAATATGACTGATGATGTGTCAAATTAATAACAGAGTTTTTAACATCATAAATTTATATCACATGCAAGAAAAATAAAATATAAATATTCTACAATTACACTTGTTATTAATTTAGAGATCTATAAGTACGTTTGTCTGGTGAGAATACTCACCTCTATGCTGCTGAAGATTAGATAAAGATAATGAATATCTACACCGGACAGCGTACAGAAGGCACGATCAATTTTTAACAGAAGCAACCACTTGATTCAAATCTTAAACAAGATAAATAAATAAACTAAGTTCGCGCATTCAATTACGGTCAAAGCAAATTTTTAAATAAATCAAAATTGGAAGGAGATTTAAAATAAAAATATAATTGACTCGATTTGCTCGACCACTCCACCACACGAACAAGAAGAAAAACAAAAAATAAAATAAAAGAGAAGAAACAGTTTGGCAGCCATTACGGATGATACACACGAGAGAGAAGGCTGAAACCAAAATGCAGTGAATGTTTTTGTATGTAGTGCTTATATATATCAGAGAGGGTGCGTTGATTGTGTAACGACCCAGAATTTTGAACAATTTAATTTGAAAATATTTAATTAATTTTAAATATTTGAATGATAGTTTGACTTGAATTTCAAATTATCAGAATGAATTTGGCGATTAAATTTTAGAATTTAATCTATTGAAGTTGAATAAAAATTTGAATCTTCAATTTTAAGCTGATTAAAAATATTTCAAAGGCTTGTAAAATTCATATTGATAATACTGAAGATAATAGAAGCTTCAGAATTGAATTTGAAAGTGAATTGTACAGTTTTGAAAATATATCGTTTGAATCGATATTTAAAAATAGCCGTCCGAGGCACAGTCTCGGAATTCGACGAAACCAGTTCCATTGGATCCGTAATATTGAATTATTCTCGGATTTCAAATTTCATATTTTTCAGAGTTCATATATGAGCATACGACATATAAACACGTTGGAATCAAATTGAATTCAATTTAAATTTTAAATTTAAATTTAGTCAAACACACCACGTTATTTCCCTAAAATTACGCCCAAAATCCACGCAGAAGATCCCGGAGAAAAAATCGTGCAAACCATGCTTCATTCGATTTTAAATATCATGTCTCCTCCCTTTCCAGATTTTCAAATCGAAGAAAATCAAAATGGCCGATGCTTCTTGATAATGGCGACATCTCCTTTCCCTTTCTCTCGTTCTCCCTCTTCGATTGAATTACCTGCCGCTACTTAAAAAAAACACAAATCAACCGAAGCCCTTCGTTCAAACAAAAAAAAAGGCCGCCTTCATTTTCCTTTCCCAAATTACAATCTTGTTGCGAGAATCATCGAGTGCGCATGTCGAGGCCGTGAGTTCTTCGCGTTCGCCTAGGGTTTCACGAGGGGCGATTGGATCGGCGGTGGCCTCGTCGCCGCGTCGCGTTGGTGATAAGCTGCGCTCGTGCGCAGGGCGCAGCGGAGTATCGAGCATGGAGGCGCGTGAAACGTTGGAGACTCGGCGTCGCGCGCGAGAGGAGGATGAGGCAGGAGAGGCGATCGCGATTTCGAGGCAGAGGGGACTCGCGACAGGGTTGGTGGATGGTCGATCTCGAGCAGCAAGTAAAACGTTTTTCTTTTTCTTTTTCTTCTTTTAATTCAATTAAATTTTTGTATATACAGAGAAAAAAAAGGAAAAAAAAAGTTTTCAGTTTTTTTTATGCAGTAAAGAAAAATATAGTTTAGAAAAAAAAACAAATCATTAGTTAGTTTAAAATTAACCGATATAATTTTTCTAAGACATTAAATTTTTTTTTTTTTTAAAATGAAGAATGCTTTGAATTAAAAAAAAAATTAGTTAGTTAAATCTATTTCAAAGAAATTAATTATTCGATTAGTTTAAATTATTATATTAAGAATAAATTATTAGTTTAACCCAAATTGTTAGCCAAATGAATTTTATTTATAAAGGAATTTGTTTAAAATTTAAAAGCATTAGTTTGAAATTAAAATGTTTAGTTAAATAAATTTATTTAACAGAAATTTATATATATAAAAAAAAGGAAAATTTGTTTTAAAAATGAACACGGATTTATTTTTAAAGTGTGAAATAAGTTTAAAGATTTGAGAAGTAAATTTAAATAAGTCGGTGAGGATTTACAAATTGGTTTAAATTAACTTATTTAATTTTTAGTAGTTAAAAAAATAAAGTAGTTTTAAAGGGAATTTAGTTTAAAATTTAAATTTTTAGTTAAACAAATTTATTAAAAGAAATTGATTTAAAGATATTAATTTAAAGTAAAATAATTAGTTAAAATAAATTTATTAAAGAAGAAACTGGTATAAATAAAACTATTAGTTAATTTAACTATTAAAATGAAATCACCGATGAATCGAAATTATCAAATGAAAATTTATTATTCGATCTGTTCGAATATTAATGAATGTGTATAATATTTATACAAGGTTCAAAAATAGTGAAGAAAACAAGTTGAATTGGAAGTGGATTGCAAACGGAAATAAAGGTGAGAACTTCTCACTTAAAAATTTATAAGTTGGATTTGTAGCTATTTATTGATTGTTATTTGGTTGTGATATTAGATATAGTAGGATATATCATATATATATAGCAATATAAATATATTGGCATATGTATATATTGCAGTTGATTGATTTCCCGCATTGTATAGCGGATGAGACCCTATTGCGCCGCCTATTAAGCGGATAATATTTTATAAAATCCCATATACCGCGATATTCCACCTCGAAGTGGAATGGATATTGTGCTAATGTCTGCGGATGCAGGGAAACAGGTTGGAGGGATCCAACTGGATTCCTCACAAAAATTTATTGATTTTAGACATTGTGATATTTGATTGTTTATCATATCGATATATGATGTTTGTAACGACCCAGAATTCTTAGAAATTAAAATTTGAATATTTAATTAATTTCAAATATTTATAAGTGAATTTTTAAGTCAAATAAATTTTTATTTGAATTATTGGATTTTATTGAATTATTAAATCGATAATTTAATATGTTAAATTATGGAAATAATTGAAAATCGAGTCAAATATGATTGAAAATGATTTGTAAAATTTTATTTTATCATATTAAAGTTAGAATGATATTTTAGAACTTTTAAAATCGAATTAAAAGTTAATTTGTGAAAATTGAATATTTTAATATTTAAATCGACTAGTGAAAATAGCCAATTTTTGAATAGTCTCAGAATTGAACGAAACAAGTTCCATTGGATCCGTAATGTGATATTATTGCAAGGTTTCAAATTTCAAGTCAATTGGATTTACCGTTTGTCCGGTACAAATTAAAACGCCTAGAAAATCGCTTAAATCGGTTTAATTTAAATTGAGCGTTTACAGCCATAACTCGCACAGATGTCCGAATTAGCTTTCGAAACCTGTTCCATTGTGTCCGGAATGCGGGGTAAACCCTAGAAACGCTGGTTACGGCGCGTAAATCGGAGTTCGGAATTTCCGGGTGAATAGTGTCGATCGAAATTCTATAAATAGCCCACCATCCTCTTCATAAATTAAAAAAAAAATAAACCCTAACAAAACCCTAGCCGCCACATTTACAACCAAAGGCCAGAAATTCGCAACCTTCACCCCTCGGTCTCTCTCAATCTACAAAGAATTAGCCAAAGTGCTCAACTACAAAATCGAAGAGCATTGCGAGAGCTTTAAATCCGTACGGTGGAGTTCGTTGTTATCGACCATAGGCCGAGTTATTGGGCCGCGTTCATGGCCAGCTGCGCATGACTTTCCATGCAGTGAGGGTGGCCGAGTTCACCCTTGCTCTGGCCGAAGTTAGAGCATGTTGGGGGCTTCCAAGTGGCGTTCCCTGATCGAAGTATCGTTGAGTGTGGTGGTAGGATAATTAAACCCTAATTATTGTTGATGGGTTCGGCTTCTTCAGGGGACGCACGCACGAGATGAAGAAGAGAGGGGGGTGGCCGAGTGGGTGCGGTCTGAGGGTGGAGGTGGAGTCAGGAGCGAGCTTCGCGATGGTGGTAGTTTGATGGAGTTTAGTCGCTCGAGGAGGTGGCAAAGTTAAACCCTAGGATAGAAGGAGTTGGGTTTGTTCGGCCTATTCCTGTGCGTGCGCGTGAGGGATGGAAGAAGGGGGAGATGTTAGCGTGCGGCTGTGATGGAATGGAGTTGAGATCTATGGTGGATGCTAGCTTAGGGTATTAAAATATAAAGATTTATGTTGAAATTAATTATTAAAATCGTGTACAAACTTTAAACTGTCATAACTTTTTCATACGAGGTCGAAAAAATGCAAACCAGTTGCGTTGGAATCGTATGGACGAGCACTACGCGATGGAGTTGGTTTGGAGTCGTTTGGAGTTAGTGAGAATTTTGGGTAAAATTAAACGCGCGTTTAATTTTATTCGAAATAAATCGCTAAAACGGAATTTAAAATCAAGGTGAGAACTTCTCACTCAATCGAATCAGTTTCGATTTTTTTTAAATAGTTAGATTTAAAATATTTGAATGCATGTTTGAATGATGATTGTTATCTATTGATTGTTAAATAGACATTATACGCCGTTAGTAAGCGGATGTTATTTATTAAAAACATATACCGCGAATATTTCATAAACAGTGAAATTGGTATTATATATAATATCAATATATATATATTGGCATATGTATATATTGCAGTTGTTGATTTCCCGTATTTTTTAGCGGATGAGACCCTATTACGCCATTAGTAAGCGGATAATATTTAATAAAAACATATACCGCGATAATTTCGTACTGGAACGAAATTGGTATTGTGCTAATGTTTGTGGATGCAGGAAAACAGGTTGGAGGGATCCAACTGGATTCCTCAACAGTTTTTATTTGATCTCAGATATTTTGATATTTGATGGATTTTCATATTGATATATGATATCGTTGTTGTCGTGATTGACTATTTGGTTTGTAGCATCATTGGACCAAATTTGAAATATTAAAATGATTTTAAAGTGATTTTTGAAAAATATACGTTTTATAAAATAATTTTTGAATTGATCCATTTTAAATAAATAACGTTATAATTTTTAAAGTTATAAAAATTATGATTTTTGAGAAATATAGTTAAAAACCGATTTTTGAGAATATGATGCTAATGATTTTATAAAATAGTTAATCGGGATTTTAGAATTATTGTGAACAGTTTAAATATAGGGTTTATAAAATTTAATTATTTTATAAATCAAAAGGATGAAATTATAAAGGATATTAAAGACGTTTTAAAAAAATAATATAAATTGAATTATATTAAGAGATTTATAAATGGATATTTATAAATTGAAATATTGGCATTATAAAACGAGTTTTTATAAGTGTTTGAATGAAGTGAAAATGAATTTCATAATTGAATAAAATTTATAGAATTATAAACGGTGAGATTAGAAATGGAATTTTATAAACAGTAGGGTTATAAAATTTATAAAGTCATTAAAAGAATGGTTTTGGATAAATAATTGAATCTTATAAATTATAAGATTTATAATTATGAAGTTCAAAGGAACGATTTTTGTAAAGTAATTGTTTTATAAGCATTTAACTTATAATATGAACTTTTAGTTTATAATTGTGTTATAAACTGGAATAGGTTAATAAAGGAATTTATAAAAGGAATTGATATGAAATAAATAGAAATAGAATTTATAAACGTTGTTTTATAAATTTGCAAACGATTTATTTTGATAAGTAAATTGTTATAGCTTGTTTATGGAGTTATATTCACGTTTTGACTGTGAATAATCCTTTGAAATAAAATGCATAGAAATGATGAAACTTGTGGACGTAGTATATTCACGTTTTTGAATAGTGAATAATATGTTAAAGAAATTGTTTAGAATGTGATATTTTGAATAGAAATTAAAACGATCTAACGATGTTTTAAAATGTGTTGAGATTCGAAACCATAGATTTCAACATTTATTGTTGAAATAGACGTTTTCAAGAAATAGAAGGAGATGATGGACTATAACACTGTTGTTATAGTAAATGATTTCCGAAAGGAAATGTTTTGTATAGTATTGGGATTTATATATCTATTTAATTTCGAATCCCTATACTAGTGATTTTGGGACGTCGTAACGATGTTTTACGCGACATTCGTTTAGGCCCAAATAAAAATATTTAAGAGAATGATTTCCTTAAAGAATGAAATATATACTTAATTTCGATTTAAGTATATTGAATATTTTCTAAGTGTCGAAAATAAATAAAATTTGTGAATTACTTATGAATAAATAAGTATGGAAATGTTTTCCAATATAAAGTGAGTATTTTGAGAATTTATCTTTTTGAAGATAAATTGAAAAGGAATATTGAAATGAATAATTGAAATCGAATATTCATAGATATTTTGGATTATAAATTCACTAAGGAATTTATAAAAGAAAGTGGAATCTGATTTAAAAATAAAAATAAATATTGATTTATTTTTGAAGTATTGAAACTATATATCTTGTAAAGATATTTTGGAAAATAAAAAATTTGGAAAATTATTTGGAATCTGGTGATGTTGTGCATATCCATTGATAGTTCAATAATCAACTATCAATATTTCCCTTTGAATGGGTAATTGATGTGATTTGTTTGAATGTAAATGCTACACTTATTTTTGAATAAGCGTTCACTATTCGGGTTAACCGGGAAAGGACCATGGGGTCGTATAACCCATTCCGAATATGTGATACGTCGTTGTGAATTGCATTTGAAGATCGGTGTTGAAGACCGGTATTTGCGAGAGCGATAGGATGACCTGTCGATTTACTCTGCACCGAGTAGCTACGGTATAGAGTTCTCCATATGTGATGGTAAATCCGATCAGGATTGTGAATATCCGGATTGCAAGGACTTATTTGTAAGTGCCTTCGGTTTTTTTCGATTCCGGAACAGACTTGTATGGATTGTGTGTCTGACATTACAAGTTGAGATATAAAGCCGATTTCATTCAAATATACTTCTGTTGGTGGCGGAGAATTTATTCTTTTAGCTTAACACCCTTCTCTGAGACGTACGAGCTCAGAGGTTATATAATTGAAGTTATCAGCGATATATTCCCAATTTGGTAATGTGACATGCTGAGTGTTGCTGAAATGATCATTGTGTTGATTATTGTGATAGGATCGTTTATCTGATCGTCTATCTTGGTGATCATTGTGTTGATCATTTGTTGACCCAAAGCATGGCTTTTGTATAAAGTATGTTTTTGTGGACGTGACTTCGTCGAACCTCACACCCCGGAAATGGTCAAAACAGGAAAGATGCAGCAAGGTTATGAGGGGTAGCACCCTTTAGGGTATGTACATTTCCTTCTGGATAGAGGTGGTATCATGGTATGGAGCCCAGATATTTAACCTATGTGGTTACTACGAATTTATTACTTTGTGGTTGTTGGTTTTCGGGATCCCGTGAGAAAGGTCGTTTACGATCGGGGAATGGCGTGCTCGTGTCAGTAGTTACCCAGTTAGGGGTAACCCGGCCTTGTGTTGGCAGAGTTCCGGTTTGGTTCTCGGGGATGTCTTTCCAGAGGCATTCTCATGTGGCAATGGGAAGTTCCTTGGCCTGACCATTTGTTGGAAATCCAAAGAAACAATACGAAACTTGTACGGTATTAGTTGTAGAACCTGCTATTCACTTATGGTGGTCACCACTGTTTGGATGGTAGCTATAGTAGGCATACGATAATGGTCGTATGTTGGCTAAGATTTATATTCTACTTTCGAAATGAATTTTCCCCTACACTATGCACTAGTAATAATATCAAATGTTATTTTTAAATGCGTATCAAGCATCTTTGACTATCATAAGGAGAAATCTCCTCCGATTCTGCGTTTGCATTGTGTGTGTGTGCGGGAGGCCTTATGGTAGTCTCATTTTTAAAAGCATTGCGAATTGAAATAAAAATATTCTTCTATTTTGATTTTTAAAGATAAATAAACTGTTTTGAGTTCTCACACCAGTCTTGTTAAGCTTTGGGCTATGTGATGGGGGGTTCTCGCTTCGCGGTTTGGTGGCGAACGGGAGACTCTTACTCCCACACATCCTCTTTTAGGGGGTTGGTTAGGTGTAACCTGAGACCGTCGAGAGGCTGGCCGTAAAAGCAAGGTCTGGGGTACCAGTGTAAGCCACGGTGGGGCTGGGATGGTTGAAAAGCCTACCGGTTGTGACTGCTGTCGACGGTTGAAAAGCCTGAGATCTGTACAGTTGGTATCGGAGCATATGGTTAAGCGACAACCCTGGTTCTGTTGGGTATTACTCATTAGAGATAGAGTCAGTAGTACTCTAGATTGAGTTTGAGTGTAATAATAGCTATGAGAGCGTATTTGTTAGTGAATATAAAATTGTTTTGTATTGTGTTGACTTATCGGTTGATTGTTTATAGATTCTGGTCGATCTAGTCTAGCTAACTATCGTAGATAGGGGTTTCTAAACTCTTAAACAAGATAATTCGACATAATATTGTTTTAAATTGGGTAAATGAAATAATTTTACCTTGATTATATTTTTATATATAAAGGAATAATTTTTCAGAATTATTAGTGTATATAAAGTTGATTGTTAGGTTGTTTGAATAATCTAAATAAAAGAATAATTGTATAAGCAAAAGAATTATAAGAATTGAATTATAATTAATGTGATTTACAATTGTGAAATAAACTTATATATATAAGAAGTGAAAATAATGTTAAATGGAATATAACTTAAGTGTTGTTGAATGGAATTGATTTTGGTATCGAAGTAAATAATCAAGTGGATTAAATGAATATGAACTTGAGTTATATAAATAGAATTCAACTTTGTAATTGAATTGAATGAATGGAATAATGTGTAATCAATTAAATGTAAATTAAATTGATATGGAATAATGAATATAAATGTTAATTCATTAAAATCTAATGTTATTGAAAGTTGAATAATTGAATGAAAATCAATTAAATTAAACCAATTGTAAGCAAAGGAATTTGGTTGCAATTAATATACATTGGTTGTTATGTGATTGTTAGTTGATTGTATATAATTCATTAAGTATTAATGAAGGTGAATTAGTGAAATTTAAAGCTATGTAATTGAATTCAAATTGAAAGTAAATAAATTTGAATAGAATTGAACGTGAATTGGATTTAATTAGTGAATGCAAACTAATTAAAATTGAATAAGAATGAATGTTGATAAAATCCAATGTTAAGGAATCAAATGTGATTAAATTGAAAACCATTTCATTGTATATTAATGAGAATATGGATGTTAGTTGGTTGATGGTTGAATATATATTGCATTTGTTGTTTAGTTGCATTTGCTATGTGGGCATATATAGTTATTATGTTGCTATATGTTGTATATTGAGATTATTGTCATATATACATGTTCTCATGTTGTTTGTTGAGTGATTAGTAGGTGCGGATCGCGTTTGCTTCGCATTTGGAGCTCGCTTTCGTGCTATATTAGCCGTATATGCTTGCTAATAAAATATAAGGTACATATCTCGGATTACATACCGTACTTTTACACTTTTTTTCCCTTCGGGATGCCTCATTACTTGATGAGATGTATATTTGTGATATATATACTGTCATTTTTTTTTCGGATCGAGCCGCGCAAAGGAGACTATGGCGAATTTTTCCGAAAATTTAAGGCGTTAGAAAAATTTTGAGAAAATTTGGAAAATTTTGAAAATTTTAAACTTTGATTTGAAGTTGAAAGTTAAACAATAGTAATTGTTTTTGAAAAGATAACTAAGTATGATTTGAAAACTTAGTAAAGTTATTGTAAGAAGTTTAACTATGAATTTTTGGAAAATTAATAGATTCTGTAACTTTTCTTACTTGTTAATTTCGAGGACGAAATTCTTTTAAGTGGGGAAGATTGTAACGACCCAGAATTTTTAGAAATTAAAATTTGAATATTTAATTAATTTCAAATATTTATAAGTGAATTTTTAAGTCAAATAAATTTTTATTTGAATTATTGGATTTTATTGAATTATTAAATTGATAATTTAATATGTTAAATTATGGAAATAATTGAAAATCGAGTTAAATATGATTGAAAATGATTTGTAAAATTTTATTTTATCATATTGAAGTTAGAATGATATTTTAGAACTTTTAAAATCGAATTAAAAGTTAATTTGTGAAAATTGAATATTTTAATATTTAAATCGACTAGTGAAAATAGCCAATTTTTGAACAGTCTCAGAATTGAACGAAACTAGTTCCATTGGATCCGTAATGTGATATTATTGCAAGGTTTCAAATTTCAAGTCAATTGGATTTACCGTTTGTCCGGTACAAATTAAAACGCCTAGAAAATCGCTTAAATCGGTTTAATTTAAATTGAGCGTTTACAGCCATAACTCCCACAGATGTCCGAATTAGCTTTCGAAACCTGTTCCATTGTGTCCGGAACGCGGGGTAAACCCTAGAAACGCTGGTTACGGCGCGTAAATCGGAGTTCGGAATTTCCGGGTGAATAGTGTCGATCGAAATTCTATAAATAGCCCACCATCCTCTTCATAAATTAAAAAAAAAAAAAAAACCCTAACAAAACCCTAGCCGCCACATTTACAACCAAAGGCCAGAAATTCGCAACCTTCACCCCTCAATCTCTCTCAATCTACAAAGAATTAGCCAAAGTGCTCAACTACAAAATCGAAGAGCATTGCGAGAGCTTTAAATCCGTACGGTGGAGTTCGTTGTTATCGACCATAGGCCGAGTTATTGGGCCGCGTTCATGGCCAGCTGCGCACGACTTTCCATGCAGTGAGGGTGGCCGAGTTCACCCTTGCTCTGGCCGAAGTTAGAGCATGTTGGGGGCTTCCAAGTGGCGTTCCCTGATCGAAGTATCGTTGAGTGTGGTGGTAGGATAATTAAACCCTAATTATTGTTGATGGGTTCGGCTTCTTCAGGGGACGCACGCACGAGATGAAGAAGAGAGGGGGGTGGCCGAGTGGGTGCGGTCTGAGGGTGGAGGTGGAGTCAGGAGCGAGCTTCGCGATGGTGGTAGTTTGATGGAGTTTAGTCGCTCGAGGAGGTGGCAAAGTTAAACCCTAGGATAGAAGGAGTTGGGTTTGTTCGGCCTATTCCTGTGCGTGCGCGTGAGGGATGGAAGAAGGGGGAGATGTTAGCGTGCGGCTGTGATGGAATGGAGTTGAGATCTACGGTGGATGCTAGCTTAGGGTATTAAAATATAAAGATTTATGTTGAAATTAATTATTAAAATCGTGTACAAACTTTAAACTGTCATAACTTTTTCATACGAGGTCGAAAAAATGCAAACCAGTTGCGTTGGAATCGTATGGACGAACACTACGCGATGGAGTTGGTTTGGAGTCGTTTGGAGTTAGTGAGAATTTTGGGTAAAATTAAACGCGCGTTTAATTTTATTCGAAATAAATCGCTAAAACGGAATTTAAAATCAAGGTGAGAACTTCTCACTCAATCGAATCAGTTTCGATTTTTTTTAAATAGTTAGATTTAAAATATTTGAATGCATGTTTGAATGATGATTGTTATCTATTGATTGTTAAATAGACATTATACGTCGTTAGTAAGCGGATGTTATTTATTAAAAACATATACCGCGAATATTTCATAAACAGTGAAATTGGTATTATATATAATATCAATATATATATATTGGCATATGTATATATTGCAGTTGTTGATTTCCCGTATAGCTGATGAGACCCTATTACGCCGTTAGTAAGCGGATAATATTTAATAAAAACATATACCGCGATAATTTCGTACTGGAACGAAATTGGTATTGTGCTAATGTTTGTGGATGCAGGAAAACAGGTTGGAGGGATCCAACTGGATTCCTCAACAGTTTTTATTTGATCTCAGATATTTTGATATTTGATGGATTTTCATATTGATATATGATATCGTTGTTGTCGTGATTGACTATTTGGTGTGTAGCATCATTGGACCAAATTTGAAATTTTAAAATGATTTTAAAGTGATTTTTGAAAAATATACGTTTTATAAAATAATTTTTGAATTGATCCATTTTAAATAAATAACGTTATAATTTTTAAAGTTATAAAAATTATGATTTTTTAGAAATATAGTTAAAAACTGATTTTTGAGAATATGACGCTAATGATTTTATAAAATAGTTAATCGGGATTTTAGAATTATTGTGAACAGTTTAAATATAGGGTTTATAAAATTTAATTATTTTATAAATCAAAAGGATGAAATTATAAAGGATATTAAAGACGTTTTAAAAGAATAATATAAATTGAATTATATTAAGAGATTTATAAATGGATATTTATAAATTGAAATATTGGCATTATAAAACGAGTTTTTATAAGTGTTTGAATGAAGTGAAAATGAATTTCATAATTGAATAAAATTTATAGAATTATAAACGGTGAGATTAGAAATGGAATTTTATAAACAGTAGGGTTATAAAATTTATAAAGTCATTAAAAGAATGGTTTTGGATAAATAATTGAATCTTATAAATTATAAGATTTATAATTATGAAGTTCAAAGGAACGATTTTTGTAAAGTAATTGTTTTATAAGCATTTAACTTATAATATGAACTTTTAGTTTATAATTGTGTTATAAACTGGAATAGGTTAATAAAGGAATTTATAAAAGGAATTGATATGAAATAAATAGAAATAGAATTTATAAACGTTGTTTTATAAATTTGCAAACGATTTATTTTGATAAGTAAATTGTTATAGCTTGTTTATGGAGTTATATTCACGTTTTGACTGTGAATAATCCTTTGAAATAAAATGCATAGAAATGATGAAACTTGTGGACGTAGTATATTCACGTTTTTGAATAGTGAATAATATGTTAAAGAAATTGTTTAGAATGTGATATTTTGAATAGAAATTAAAACGATCTAACGATGTTTTAAAATGTGTTGAGATTCGAAACCATAGATTTCAACATTTATTGTTGAAATAGACGTTTTCGAGAAATAGAAGGAGATGATGGACTATAACACTGTTGTTATAGTAAATGATTTCCGAAAGGAAATGTTTTGTATAGTATTGGGATTTATATATCTATTTAATTTCGAATCCCTATACTAGTGATTTTGGGACGTCGTAACGATGTTTTACGCAACATTCGTTTAGGCCCAAATAAAAATATTTAAGAGAATGATTTCCTTAAAGAATGAAATATATACTTAATTTCGATTTAAGTATATTGAATATTTTCTAAGTGTCGAAAATAAATAAAATTTGTGAATTACTTATGAATAAATAAGTATGGAAATGTTTTCCAATATAAAGTGAGTATTTTGAGAATTTATCTTTTTGAAGATAAATTGAAAAGGAATATTGAAATGAATAATTGAAATCGAATATTCATAGATATTTTGGATTATAAATTCACTAAGGAATTTATAAAAGAAAGTGGAATCTGATTTAAAAATAAAAATAAATATTGATTTATTTTTGAAGTATTGAAACTATATATCTTGTAAAGACATTTTGGAAAATAAAAAATTTGGAAAATTATTTGGAATCTGGTGATGTTGTGCATATCCATTGATAGTTCAATAATCGACTATCAATATTTCCCTTTGAATGGGTAATTGATGTGATTTGTTTGAATGTAAATGCTACACTTATTTTTGAATAAGCGCTCACTATTCGGGTTAACCGGGAAAGGACCATGGGGTCGTATAACCCATTCCGAATATGTGATACGTCGTTGTGAATTGCATTTGAAGATCGGTGTTGAAGACCGGTATTTGCGAGAGCGATAGGATGACCTGTCGATTTACTCTGCACCGAGTAGCTACGGTATAGAGTTCTCCATATGTGATGGTAAATCCGATCAGGATTGTGAATATCCGGATTGCAAGGACTTCTTTGTAAGTGCCTTCGGTTTTGTTCGATTCCGGAACAGACTTGTATGGATTGTGTGTCTGACATTACAAGTTGAGATATAAAGCCGATTTCATTCAAATATACTTCTGTTGGTGGCGGAGAATTTATTCTTTTAGCTTAACACCCTTCTCTGAGACGTACGAGCTCAGAGGTTATATAATTGAAGTTATCAGCGATATATTCCCAATTTGGTAATGTGACATGCTGAGTGTTGCTGAAATGATCATTGTGTTGATTATTGTGATAGCATCGTTTATTTGATCGTCTATCTTGGTGATCATTGTGTTGATCATTTGTTGACCCAAAGCATGACTTTTGTATAAAGTATGTTTTTGTGGACGTGACTTCGTCGAACCTCACACCCCGGAAATGGTCAAAACAGGAAAGATGCAGCAAGGTTATGAGGGGTAGCACCCTTTAGGGTATGTACATTTCCTTCTGGATAGAGGTGGTATCATGGTATGGAGCCCAGATATTTAACCTATGTGGTTACTACGAATTTATTACTTTGTGGTTGTTGGTTTTCGGGATCCCGTGAGAAAGGTCGTTTACGATCGGGGAATGGCGTGCTCGTGTCAGTAGTTACCCAGTTAGGGGTAACCCGGCCTTGTGTTGGCAGAGTTCCGGTTTGGTTCTCGGGGATGTCTTTCCAGAGGCATTCTCATGTGGCAATGGGAAGTTCCTTGGCCTGACCATTTGTTGGAAATCCAAAGAAACAATACGAAACTTGTACGGTATTAGTTGTAGAACCTGCTATTCACTTATGGTGGTCACCACTGTTTGGATGGTAGCTATAGTAGGCATACGATAATGGTCGTATGTTGGCTAAGATTTATATTCTACTTTCGAAATGAATTTTCCCCTACACTATGCACTAGTAATAATATCAAATGTTATTTTTAAATGCGTATCAAGCACTTTGACTATCATAAGGAGAAATCTCCTCCGATTCTGCGTTTGCATTGTGTGTGTGTGCGGGAGGCCTTATGGTAGTCTCATTTTTAAAAGCATTGCGAATTGAAATAAAAATATTCTTCTATTTTGATTTTTAAAGATAAATAAACTGTTTTGAGTTCTCACACCAGTCACATGACTGACTCGGAGTTTATTGTTTTCCTTCCTAAACTCTGGGTGCCCACCAATTTCCACACGGGCAGTTAAGAGTTAGGTTTATCAGGATATTCTGGATATTCTGTAGTTGCTGGAGGCAAGCTGGATGGCATGGCGTATTACTAGTTTATATAGTATTTCTTTTCCGCTGCACTGTTGTTGTTGTATGATGTTGTACACTCTGATGATGATATGATGTAATGAAATGTGATGTAATGTAATAACTGATATAGTTCTTTGTTTAAAGATTATTCATTTATTATTATATGTTGTTCCGCTGCGAATTGTGAGATTCTGATGTTGTTCTGTTTTGTTTCTTCTGTCCCGTTCTATTTAAAATTTTGTTCTATTTTCTATTTTCTTTTCTCTCCACCCTATTTTCTACCTTTATCTCTTCTTCTCTTTTCTTAAATTCTTTTTCTTAAACCATAACATTTCGGGTTTTTGGCCTTCGATTTCTCGACAGTCGATAAAGTGAGTATCGATGTTGGATTTTCGAAAGTCGAAAATTCCCGGGCGTTACAATGTTTGAAAGTCGTGATTGACTATTTGATGTGTTGCATCATCGAATCCAATTTTGAAGCTT
The DNA here is from genome assembly GCA_030765085.1 of Allium cepa. Taxonomy (NCBI): domain Eukaryota; kingdom Viridiplantae; phylum Streptophyta; class Magnoliopsida; order Asparagales; family Amaryllidaceae; genus Allium; species Allium cepa. The sequence goes on along the minus strand of CM060937.1, from coordinate 567,747,323 downwards.
AAAAATAACGATTTTGATTTTTAAGGGATTTCTAAAGTGATCTTTGAAAGTATACGTTTATAAAATATTTTTGGAATTAATTCATCTTAAATAAATAAACGTTATGATTTTAATATTATAAAAATTATGATTTTTGAGAAATACAGTTAAAAGTTGATTTTTGAAAATATGGGATTAATGATTTTATAAAATAGTTAAAATTAGGATTTCTGAATTTATTATAAAAAGTTTAAATATAGGATTTATGAAATTTGATTATTTTATAAATCAAAATGATGAATTATAAAGGAGCTCAAAGACGTTTTAAAAGAATAATATAAATTGATCCATATAAAAGATTTATAAATTGATATTTATAAATAAAAAAATATTGGAATTGTAAAACGAGCTTTTATAAGTGTTAGAATGAATTGAGAATGAATTTCATAAATGAATGAAATCTATAGAATTATAACGGTGAAGTTATAAATGGAATTTTATAAACAATAGGTTTATAAAATGTGTGAAGTAATTTAAAAGAATAGATTTTGGGTAAATAAATGAATCTTATAAGTTATAAGATTTATAATTTGGGAAGTTAAAAGAAAATTTGGTAAACAAATAAATTATGAGCATTTAACTTATAATATGGACTTTCGATATATAATTGAGTTATAAATCGAATAAGTTAATAAAGGAAATTTATAAGAAGAAGTTGTTATAAAATAAATAGAAATGGAATTTATGAATATTGCTTTATAAATCCGCAACGACTTATTTTGATAAGTAAATTGTTGTAACTTGTTAATGAAGTTATATTCACGTTTTAGAAAGTGAATAATCCTTTAAAATAAAATGAATAGAAATGATGAAATTGGTTAACAAGTATATTCACGTTTTTGAATAGTGAATAATATATTAAAGAAAATGTTTTGGATGTGATGTTTTAAATAGAATTAAAACGATCTAACGATGTTTTAAATGTATTAAGATTCGAAACCATAGATTTCAACATTCATTGTTGAAATAGACGTTTTCGAGAAATAAAGGAAATGGTGGGCTATAACACTGTTGTTATAATAGATGATTTTCGAAAGGAAATGTTTCGTATAGTATTGGGATTTATATATCTATTTTAATTCCGAATCCCTATACTAGTGATTTTGGGTTGTCGTAACAATGTTTTACGCAACATTCGTTTTGGCCCAAATAAATATGTTTAAGAGAATGATTTCCTTAAAGAATGAAATATATAATTAATTTCGATTTAAGTATATTGAATATTTTCCAAGTATAGAAAATAAAAAGATTTGTGAATTACATATAAATAAATAAGTATGGAAATGTTTTTTCCAATGTGAAATGAAAAGTTTAGAGAATTTATCTTTTTTAAGATAAATTGAAAGTAAATATTTGAAAACGATTTGAAATCGTATATTCACAGATATTTTGGAAATGTAAATTCAATATGGAATTTATAAATGGAATTGGCAAAATGGGTTTAAAAAATAAATATCGATTTATTTTTGAAGTATTGAAAATATATATCTTGTAAAGATATATTTGGAAAATAAATAATTTGGAAAATTATTTGGAATCTGGTGATGTTGTGCATATCTATTGATAGTTTAATAACCGACTATCAATATTTACCTTTAAATAGGTATTTGTTGTGATTTGCTTGAAATTGAATGCCACACTTATTTTTTTAAAATAAGCGCTCACTATTCGGGTTAACCGGGAAAGGACCTTAGGGTCGTATAACCCATTCCGAATATGTGATACGTCGTTATGAATTGCATTTGAAGACCGATGTTGAAGACCGGATATTTTCGAAAACGAAAGGGTTTCTTGTCGATTGTCTCTACACTGGCTAACCCCGGTACAGAGATCTCCATATGTGATGGGAAATCCGGACGTGATTAGAAATTATCCGGATTGCAAGGACTTCTTTGTAAGTGCCTTCGGTTCTGTTCGATCCCGGAACATACTTATATGGATAGTATGCCTGACATTACAAATTGAGATATAAAGCTGATTTCTTTCAGATATATTTCTGTTGGTGGCAGAGAATTTATTCTCTTAGCTTAACACCCTTCTCTGAGACGTACGAGCTCAGAGGTTATATAGCTGAAGGTTATCAGCAATATATTCCCAATTTGGTAATGTGACATGCTGAGTGTTGCTGTGAAATGATCATTGTGTTGACCATTTACGATAAGATCATTTGTTTGATCGTTTATCTTTGTGATCATTTCTATGATCATTTGTTGACCCAAAGCACAGCTTTTGTATAAAGCGTGTTTTTGTGGATGTGACTTCGTCGAGCCTCACACCCCGGAATTGTCAAAACAGGAAAGATGCAGCAAGGTTATAAGGTGTAGCTCCCTTTAGGGTGTGTGCATTTCCTTCTGGAAAAGGGTGGTATCATGGTATGGAGCTCAGATACTTACTCATGTTGAAACACTTATTATTATGGTGTGATGTTGATGACGAGCGCTCGGTTAAAGGTCCCAAAGGACCGGGGATGGCATACTCGTGTCAGTAGTTACCCAGTTAGGGGTAACCCGGCCTTGTGTTGGCAGAGATCCGGTTTGGTTCTCGGGGACGTCCTTCCAGTGGCGTTCTCATGTGGCAATGGGAAGTTCCTTGGCCTGACCATTTGTTGGAAATCCAAAGAAACAATACGAGACTTGTACGGTTTTAGTTATAGAACCTGCCATTTAATATGGTAGCTATAGTAAGCATACTATAATGGTACCTATGCTGGCTAAGATTTATATTCTACTTTCGAAATGTTTCCTACACTATGCACTAGTAATAATATCAAATGTTTCTTTTTAATACGTATCAAGCTTCTTTGACTAACATAAGAAGAAATCTCCTCCAAGTCTGCGTTTGCATTGTGTGTGTGGCGGGAGGTCTTATGGTAGTCTCATTTTAAAAAAAACATTGCGAATTGAATTTAAAAATATTCCTCTATTTTTTATTTTAAAGATAAATAAACTGTTTTGAGTTCTCACACCAGTCAAATGACTGACTCGGAGTTTATTGTTTTCCTTCCTAAACTCTGGATGCCCACCAATTTTCACACGGGCAGTCAAGAGTAAGGTTTATCAGGATATTCTGGAATTCAAGAGTTGCTGGAGACAAGCTGGATGGCATGGCATATTACTGGTATATAGTATTTCTTTTTCCGCTGTTTGTTTGTTGTTGTACACTCTGATGTAATGTAATGTAATAACTGATATAGTTCTTTGTTTAAAGATTATTCATTTATCTATTATATGTTGTTCTGTTATTTCTTTCCGTTCTATTTTCTTTATTTTCTATCTTCTACCTCTTTCTTTTTCTTTTCTTCTTTCTTAAACCCTCAGTGTTCGGTTTTCCGGCATCCGACTGATCGGCATTCGATACGGTGGACGTATTGATGTCGATATTCGGGAGTCGAAGAATCGGGTCCTGACAATGTGGTATCAGAGCATATGGTTAAGCGACAACCATGGCTCTGTTGGGTATTACTCATTAGAGATAGAGTCAGTAGTACTCTAGAATGAGTTTGAGTGTAATAATAGATATGAGCGCGTATTTTTTAGTGAATATAAAATTGTTTTTGAATCGGGTAAATAAGATAATTTTGCCCAAAACTATTTTTGTATAGAAAAGAAATGATTTTCTATGAATTATTATAGTATATGGTTGCATGATTGTTTGGAAGTAATAATATTAAATTATTATCAGTAGTAATATGAATTAGTAAATGAAAGTTAATCGTTAGAATTCAATATTTAGAATTGAGAATTGAATTCGAATGGAATTTAAATTGTGAATTGAATTCAAATGAAATTGAATGGAATTGAAATTGAAATGTAAAATTGAATGAAAATAAATATGTAACTTCAATAGTGAAGTAAAAATGTATAATTTTGTAATGGAATTGGAAAAATGGTTTGAATGTTGGAATTGGATATTATGGATAGCAGGATATACAGGTGTATTAAAAAGAAATGGAATTGAGATTTTGATTTCGAAGATAAAATTGAATTGCTCGACAAAAAGGTACGTATTTCAATTTCAGTATGAAATTTGATGATTTTATTCTCCAACCGCTTGGCTTTCTCTTTTCTTTTTGATTCTGAGGGGCCATAGTGCCATTTTGTAGTCGTACCGAGCTAGCTGCGCAAAGGAGACGCTTGCGAAATTTTTCGAAAATTTAGGGTGTTAGAAAATTTTTGAGAAAATTTAGAAAGTTTGAAATTTAAATTTGAATTGTTAGGAAAACAATGTTGTTTGAAACTTATAATTGAAGTTGGAAAGCTAGTTGAAATGATAATGAATCTCTAGTAAAAAGATTTGTTTTAGAAAGTTGATAAAACTATTTGGATTGTGAAAAATAAATAGACAGGATAAGGGCATTTTTCTTAACTTGTAATTTCGGGACGAAATTCTTTTAAGGAGGGAAGATTGTAACGACCCAGAATTTTGAACAATTTAATTTGAAAATATTTAATTAATTTTAAATATTTGAATGATAGTTTGACTTTAATTTCAAATTATCAGAATGAATTTGGCGATTAAATTTTAGAATTTAATCTATTGAAGTTGAATAAAAATTTGAATCTTCAATTTTAAGCTGATTAAAAATATTTCAAAGGCTTGTAAAATTAATATTGATAATACTGAAGATAATAGAAGCTTCAGAATTGAATTTGAAAGTGAATTGTACAGTTTTGAAAATATATCGTTTGAATCGATATTTAAACATAGCCGTCCAAGGCACAGTCTCGGAATTCGACGAAACCAGTTCCATTGGATCCGTAATATTGAATTATTCTCGGATTTCAAATTTCGTATTTTTCATAGTTCATATGTGAGCATACGACATATAAACACGTCGGAATCAAATTGAATTCAATTTAAATTTTAAATTTAAATTTAGTCAAACACACCACGTTATTTCCCTAAAATTACGCCCAAAATCCACGCAGAAGATCCCGGAGAAAAAATAGTGCAAACCATGCTTCATTCGATTTTAAATATCACGTCTCCTCCCTTTCCAGATTTTCAAATCGAAGAAAATCAAAATGGCCGATGCTTCTTGATAATGGAGACATCTCCTTTCCCTTTCTCTCGTTCTCCCTCTTCGATTGAATTACCTGCCGCTACTTAAAAAAAAACACAAATCAACCGAAGCCCTTCGTTCGACAAAAAAAATGGCCGCCTTCATTTTCCTTTCCCAAATTATAATCTCGTCGCGAGAATCATCGAGTGCGCAGGCCGAGGCCGTGAGTTCTTCGCGTTCGCCTAGGGTTTCACGAGGGGCGATTGGATCGGCGGTGGCCTCGTCGCCGCGTCGCGATGGTGAGAAGCTGGGCTCGTGGGCAGGGCGCAGCGGAGTATCGAGCATGGAGGTGCGTGAAACGTTGGAGGCTCGGCGTCGCGCGCGAGAGGAGGATGAGGCAGCAGAGGCGATCGCGATTTCGAGGTAGTGGGGACTCGCGACTGGGTTGGTGGATGGTCGATCTCGAGCAGCAGGTAAAACGTTTTTCTTTTTCTTTTTCTTCTTTTAATTCAATTAAATTTGTGTATATACAGAGGAAAAAAAAGGAAAAAAAAAGTTTTCAGTTTTTTTTATGCAGTAAAGAAAAATATAGTTTAGAAAAAAAAATCATTAGTTAGTTTAAAATTAACCGATATAATTTTTCTAAGACATTAAAAATATTTTTTTTAAAAGGAAGAATGCTTTGAATTAAAAAAAATTAGTTAGTTAAATCTATTTCAAAGAAATTAATTATTCGATTAGTTTAAATTATTATATTGAGAATAAATTATTAGTTTAACCCAAATTGTTAGCCAAATGAATTTTATTTATAAAGGAATTTGTTTAAAATTTAAAAGCATTAGTTTGAAATTAAAATGTTTAGTTAAATAAATTTATTTAACAGAAATGTATATTAAAAAAAAAAGAAGGAAAATTTGTTTTAAAAATGAACACGGATTTATTTTTAAAGTGTGAAATAAGTTTAAAGATTTGAGAAGTAAATTTAAATAAGTCGGTGAGGATTTACAAATTGGTTTAAATTAACTTATTTAATTTTTAGTGGTTAAAAAAATAAAGTAGTTTTAAAGGGAATTTAGTTTAAAATTTAAATTTTTAGTTAAACAAATTTATTAAAATAAATTGATTTAAAGATATTAATTTAAAGTAAAATAATTAGTTAAAATAAATTTATTAAATAAGAAACTGGTTTAAATAAAACTATCGGTTAATTTAACTATTAAAATGAAATCACCGATGAATCGAAATTATCAAATGAAAATTTATTATTCGATCTGTTCGAATATTAATGAATGTCTATAATATTTATACAAGGTTCAAAAATAGTGAAGAAAACAAGTTGAATTGGAAGTGGATTTCAAACGGAAATAAAGGTGAGAACTTCTCACTCAAAAATTTATAAGTTGGATTTGCAGTTATTTATTGATTGTTATTTGGTTGTGATATTAGATATAGTAGGATATATATATAGCAATATATATATATATATATATATATTGGCATATGTATATATTGCAGTTGATTGATTTCCCGCATTGTATAGCGGATGAGACCCTATTGCGCCGCCTATTAAGCGGATAATATTTTATAAAATCCCATATACCGCGATATTCCACCTCGTAGTGGAATGAGTATTGTGCTAATGTCTGTGGATGCAGGGAAACAGGTTGGAGGGATCCAACTGGATTCCTCACAAAGATTTATTGATTTTAGACATTGTGATATTTGATTGTTTATCATATCGATATATGATGTTTGAAAGTCGTGATTGACTATTTGATGTGTTGCATCATCGAATCCAATTTTGAAGCTTAAAAATAACGATTTTGATTTTTAAGGGATTTCTAAAGTGATCTTTGAAAGTATACGTTTATAAAATATTTTTGGAATTAATTCATCTTAAATAAATAAACGTTATAATTTTAATATTATAAAAATTATGATTTTTGAGAAATACAGTTAAAAGTTGATTTTTGAAAATATGGGATTAATGATTTTATAAAATAGTTAAAATTAGGATTCCTGAATTTATTATAAAAAGTTTAAATATAGGATTTATGAAATTTGATTATTTTATAAATCAAAATGATGAATTATAAAGGAGCTCAAAGACGTTTTAAAAGAATAATATAAATTGATCCATATAAAAGATTTATAAATTGATATTTATAAATAAAAAAATATTGGAATTGTAAAACGAGCTTTTATAAGTGTTAGAATGAATTGTGAATGAATTTCATAAATGAATGAAATCTATAGAATTATAATGGTGAAGTTATAAATGGAATTTTATAAACAGTAGGTTTATAAAATTTGTGAAGTAATTTAAAAGAATAGATTTTGGGTAAATAAATGAATCTTATAAGTTATAAGATTTATAATTTGGGAAGTTAAAAGAAAATTAGGTAAACAAATAAATTATGAGCATTTAACTTATAATATGGACTTTCGATATATAATTGAGTTATAAATCGAATAAGTTAATAAAGGAAATTTATAAGAAGAAGTTGTTATAAAATAAATAGAAATGGAATTTATGAATATTGTTTTATAAATCCGCAACGACTTATTTTGATAAGTAAACTGTTGTAACTTGTTAATGAAGTTATATTCACGTTTTAGAAAGTGAATAATCCTTTAAAATAAAATGAATAGAAATGATGAAATTGGTTAACAAGTATATTCACGTTTTTGAATAGTGAATAATATATTAAAGAAAATGTTTTGGATGTGATGTTTTAAATAGAATTAAAACGATCTAACGATGTTTTAAATGTATTAAGATTCGAAACCATAGATTTCAACATTCATTGTTGAAATAGACGTTTTCGAGAAATAAAGGAAATGGTGGGCTATAACACTGTTGTTATAATAGATGATTTCCGAAAGGAAATGTTTCGTATAGTATTGGGATTTATATATCTATTTTAATTCCGAATCCCTATACTAGTGATTTTGGGTTGTCGTAACAATGTTTTACGCAACATTCGTTTTGGCCCAAATAAATATGTTTAAGAGAATGATTTCCTTAAAGAATGAAATATATACTTAATTTCGATTTAAGAATATTGAATATTTTCCAAGTATAGAAAATAAAAAGATTTGTGAATTACTTATAAATAAATAAGTATGGAAATGTTTTTTTCCAATGTGAAATGAAAAGTTTAGAGAATTTATCTTTTTTAAAATAAATTGAAAGTAAATATTTGAAAACGATTTGAAATCGTATATTCACAAATATTTTGGAAATGTAAATTCAATATGGAATTTAAAAATGGAATTGGGAAAATGGGTTTAAAAAAATAAATATCGATTTATTTTTGAAGTATTGAAAATATATATCTTGTAAAGATATATTTGGAAAATAAATAATTTGGAAAATTATTTGGAATCTGGTGATGTTGTGCATATCTATTGATAGTTCAGTAACCGACTATCAATATTTACCTTTAAATAGGTATTTGTTGTGATTTGCTTGAAATTGAATGCCACACTTATTTTTTTAAAATAAGCACTCGCTATACGGGTTAACCGGGAAAGGACCTTGGGGTCGTATAACCCATTCCGAATATGTGATACGTTGTTATGAATTGCATTTGAAGACCGGTGTTGAAGACCGGATATTTTCGAAAACGAAAGGGTTTCTTGTCGATTGTCTCTGCACTGGCTGATCCCCGGTATAGAGATCTCCATATGTGATGGGAAATCCGGACATGATTAGAAATTATCCGGATTGCAAGGACTTCTTTGTAAGTGCCTTCGGTTCTGTTCGATCCCGGAACAGACTTGTATGGATAGTATGTCTGACATTACAAATTGAGATATAAAGCTGATTTCTTTCAAATATATTTCTGTTGGTGGCGGAGAATTTATTCTCTTAGCTTAACACCCTTCTCTGAGACGTACGAGATCAGAGGTTATATAGTTGAAGGTTATCAGCAATATATTCCCAATTTGGTAATGTGACATGCTGAGTGTTCCTGTGAAATGATCATTATGTTGATCATTTACGATAAGATCATTTGTTTAATCGTTTATCTTTGTGATCATTTCTATGATCATTTGTTGACCCAAAGCACAGCTTTTGTATAAAGCGTGTTTTTGTGGACGTGACTTCGTCGAGCCTCACACCCCGGAATGGTCAAAACAAGAAAGATGCAGCAAGGTTATGAGGGGTAGCTCCCTTTAGGGTGTGTGCATTTCCTTCTGGAAAAGGGTGGTATCATGGTATGGAGCCCAGATACTTACTCATGTTGAAACACTTATTATTATGGTGTGATGTTGATGACGAGCGCTCGGTTAAAGGTCCCAAAGGACCGAGGGATGGCATACTCGTGTCAGTAGTTACCCAGTTAGGGGTAACCCGGCCTTGTGTTGGCAGAGATCCGGTTTGGTTCTCGGGGACGTCCTTCCAGAGGCGTTCTCATGTGGAAATGGGAAGTACTTTGGCCTGACCATTTGTTGGAAATCCAAAGAAACAATACGAGACTTGTACGGTTTTAGTTATAGAACCTGCCATTTAATATGGTAGCTATAGTAAGCATACTATAATGGTACCTATGCTGGCTAAGATTTATATTCTACTTTCGAAATGTTTCCTACACTATGCACTAGTAATAATATCAAATGTTTCTTTTTAATACGTATCAAGCATCTTTGACTAACATAAGAAGAAATCTCCTCCAAGTCTGCGTTTGCATTGTGTGTGTGGCGGGAGGTCTTATGGTAGTCTCATTTAAAAAAAAACATTGCGAATTGAATTTAAAAATATTCCTCTATTTTTGATTTTAAAGATAAATAAAGTGTTTTGAGTTCTCACACCAGTCACATGACTGACTCGGAGTTTATTGTTTTCCTTCCTAAACTCTGGGTGCCCACCAATTTTCACACGTGCAGTCAAGAGTTAGGTTTATCAGGATATTCTGGAATTCAAGAGTTGCTGGAGGCAAGCTGGATGGCATGGCATATTACTGGTATATAGTTTTTCTTTTTCCGCTGTTTGTTTGTTGTTGTACACTCTGATGTAATGTAATGTAATGTAATAACTGATATAGTTCTTTGTTTAAAAATTATTCATTTATCTATTCTTAGTTGTTCCGCTGCAAATTGTGAGATTCTGATGTTGTTCTGTTATTTCTTTCCGTTCTATTTTCTTTATTTTTTATCTTCTACCTCTTTCTTTTTCTTTTCTTCTTTCTTAAACCCTCAATGTTCGGTTTTCCGGCATCCGACTGATCGGCATTCGATACAGTGGACTTATTGATGTCGATATTCGGGAGTCGAAGAATCGGGTCCTGACAGATTGGGTACGAAAAAAATGGCAAGAAAAATAAAGTTTGATTTTTGAATGGCACGCGAATTGAGAAGGGGTTTTATTTCTTATTATAAAATGAAACAAAAGGAATTTTTTTTGAACGTTTTTTTGTATTCGACATGGGAAAAAGGTTTTATAATTTACACAGAAGTAATTGCGTTAAAACGCAAGAAAAAATGGTAAAGTGGGACCACGCGTTGATTGAGGAATGGAAACTGCAAGAAATAAAGTTATAACCGGTCAAGAAATTTTGCGTGATGTTTGATTTTATAGGAGGTAATTGCGTTGATAAAGAACGCAAGAAATAATGGTATTGGAACGTTAAGAAAATAAAAGAATTTCATTTGAACGGTAAGGAAAAATCAAAGAATTTGTTCCTATTAAATGCAAAGGAGTAAAAGGAAAAGAAGAGACACTTATACACGTGAATTTCAATCACGCTTTAAAAGAATTTGAACGTGCTTGTGTATTTAACATATGGGTTGTGTGATTTTAGGCATGCGAATTTAGGCAAGGAAGAATGGAAATAAAACAGTTATTTACATTCAAAGATTTATACCAATTATATATGAGAGGCCAATAGAAAGAGTAGAAATTAACACGTGAATTCAAGGCAAGTTTTATATGGAATTGGATGGCTAGGGAATCTATTTCTTTCCCACTCAGAATTTCACATCTACTATTAAATTTAATTATTAATATCTAAGATAAGAATTTTAAGAATGCATACTATAGACGCAAAAATTAAATCAAACATATGACCAATTTAACAAAAATAACGTATCTAAATGTATACGTTTTTTTACTTATTTGCTGCTTATATATAGTACAATATACGTTTAAAGAATATTCATTAAATACGTATCATTTATATGCCAGCAAAATTAATCAAAACGGATATAAACGTACAAATTTAAACGTGAAATTAAATAGCCTATTTACACTATATAAATTTTAAATTTTATTACTAAATTAACCTTTGATTTGTTTACATTGGTTTGATTTACTTAACATGTAACAAATAAACTGATGTATATACGTAAAATTTATTTCCTTTCACAATATTTATTACTTACTTTAAAAAGTATACAACCAATATCAGTAAAAAAATCGCAAAATAAGTATTGTACATATATATATATATATATATATATATATATATATATATAAGATTTGATTTTATTAGCTAAGGTATGAAATTTTGGAGCGCGTACTTGATGCAAAATTTTAATTGAAACGTACGCTCAAATAATTGACAAAAGTAACGTGATTAAAACTATTCATTTCTTATTTATTTCTTTTAACCAATATTAATTTCTTAATTAAAAAGGTATATAACCAAATTTAAAAGAATCAAAGTGGAAAAAAATGTTGTACGAATATATTCATTTAAATTAAAAGATTTGAAAAAATTTCTTCCACACTTTAAAAATCAGTGAATAAAATAAAAAAAATGAAATAAAGTGAAAAGGAAAATAAATAATTATATTTTAGGAAAATATAAAGATAAATACAGAAAATAGCTTAATTTATTGAAACTAGCTTAAGAAAATTGCAAACACAATCCACTTAACTTTAGGAAATTACAACTCTTCTTAAAAATGGTTTAAAATAAATCTTTGAGAAATAAAATAAAGTGAGAATGAAATAAGTTCTTAAGAAAAATGTAAAAATAAATAAATAATTTATTAAATTAATTGAAGTTGGAAATTAGAAATTGTAAACAAAATACAACTGACACCGGAAAATGTCAATTACACTTTTACATATGTTTTAAAACCAAAATATATACAAAACAAGTTATTTTACCCCTAAAAACATAAATTAGAACATTACATGACCAAATAAAATATTATTTATATAATTTAAAGTAAACAATTATGTTAAATACAGCAAATTACACACAATAGTTAAAAAGGCATAACTTTCACATTATAATTCAGATTCCAACGAAACGAAAAACAGTATTCTTAAAATTTAATTATCTTTCAAAAGAAATGATAAAATTCAAATTTTCAAACTTTTAAATTTTTAAATTTAGAAGTCAAAGTTTGACCATATTGACAAAATTTACATTTCCGGAAAATATTCTATAAATTCATGTATGGAATTCTAATCCACATCAATATTTATATTTTAAATAACAAAATTATATAAATTAAATAAATAAAAAATTTATTATGGGTTGATACATAGATGGTTTGGATGGCAAGCAAAGTGGGAGTAAATGCTAAGAAACAGAAAAGACATAAGTTAAGGAGAAAGAAACATATATATTTTTTTATTCTTAAATGCAAATGAAAATGAGGAGTTTTGAAATGAGAAATAAATCTTCTTGTATATGATTTGCTAATGAGAAATACATGGCTAGGAAAGGAGTTTGTATGGGTAAAGCAAGAAATAAGGAGGCCATGTAGAAAAAGGCAAGAAATCAAGCAATGACCTGATGGATTTAATTAATTTCTTTCCCTTGTATTAACAGTTGTTCTTAATTATATTCAATTTGTTAAATGTGTACACTTAATTCGATTGAATCCTCAAATAAATTCATTCAGATAAGTTTCATTCTTTTATATTACCTTATGAACAAAATATGCATTTCCACTTTAACATTCCTTCCTTATTTTATTACAAAGTTTATTTTTCTTCATATTAAATTACCAAATTTTATCAATTTAACAATTTTAATTATTAAAAATTTATGGGTCGTTACACTCTCCCCACTCAAAAACTTTCGTCCTCGAAAAGGAAGAAGGTAGGGGAATAGAAACAACCTAAAAGAAAACTAAATTGAAACTTAAAATAAAACCATTAATCTAAACCATACAAATTCAATTTTAAATTAATAATTGATTTCATATATTTAATTTCACTTAAGTTAAATTTAACTATTTTAAATTTCATTACTTCATCTTCCAATTATCTTAAAATAAAAATTTCTAAAATCATAAGTTTGAAAATTATTTGTTATACTCAAAAATGTGTTCAATAAATTAATGTCTTCTTTATTCCTAATTATAATTAAATTTATTTCTCTCAGTATATTTTTATCATCTATGTTAAATAAGTTTACACTTATTACAACTGCTTAAATTTATTCTAAGTTCCTTTACTATCACTTTATATTGCAAATTATTCCATTGCCCTATTATTCTATTTACCTCTGTTAATCTTTTTATAACTAGAATTTAAGTGTATAACATTTATTATGACCACTCAAATTTTATTTATAAAATCTTTTTATATTGTATATTATCCAATTACATGTTAACTTCCGAAAATCAAGGTAAGTTATATTGAAATGCAATTGAGTATTATACAAATAAAACTTTCAAATTCAATATCTCAAGTTTGAATCATTTATTCAAAAATTTGATTTTCTTTTTATAATTGAAATTATTCCTCAAGAAAAAATTTAAGAATTAAATTTATGATTCCCTTCAAACCATTTAGAGATAAATAAATATATGTACATATATGTCAAATCAAATTTAAATCATATATCTATATAGTATAAATCAAGTCATATTTTAGAGATTCAAATTTGATGGACTCAAATCAAAGAGAATTTTGATTTAAAGATAAGTTGGAATCAGAAGATCCGATGATTAAATAACATACTAAGGAACTGGATAAGTTTATATAAATCGCAGGCAACATTAACCTGGCAAACCGTGACTTAAAGAATAATATCGATGTGGATTTTCTAGGGTAAATCTACATTTGATCTGAAGAGATAGAATTCGGAATAACCAAAGGTACTAGCATCTAAACCGAGGATAAATATAAATCTCTGGTGAATCAATGCTAATTGTAAAGGAGTTTCACCCCTTTATTAGAATATTGGCGAGACCGCCAATTCACTATAAAGATTATCCGAAGTGGAGTTATGGCATACTCCAGAATCAAAAAGAGATGAATAGTGAGGGACGCGAATGAACTTTGGAACCGCAAGGAACGTTCCAAAATTCAAAGGAAATCGAATCAAAAGGAAAAGATTCAAGCTCGAATGAAAGTGATCTGTAAATCAAATTTACCATACATGCTAAGTTTTGTCTAAAGCCGAAGCTCTGATACCAAATTGTAACGACCCGGTATTTTCAACCATTCGCATCCGCACATGTCGGATTTGAATTGTTCAAAATACCGCGTTGCAAATAAAATTTGGCAAATCTTAGAATATACAGTAAATAAATAATCACAGGTCACACAAATAGAGTAAGAAACGCAGCGGAAGTAGAGAAAATAGTGGTTCATGAAGCCACTGTCACATAGTATCAAAATAAGTATAAATTACATAGTCTTAAAACCAATATAGTTTGAAATCACCACAGAAAATCTCAATATTCAATTGTCTCGATTACAAAAGCTAAAATAAGAACTGAACAGAAACTTGACAGCAGCTTGAAAAAATGATCTTCGGAAGTCCTAGCTCCGGGGATGAAGTCCGAACTGATTCTCAAGCTGACCCGAGCGTAAGAAATAAACACAAACACTCGATTCAGGACATACATACTTATACAATGTAAGCAAATTCAAGTGAACTGTAACATAAAGGCAAGTAACTTAAATGATGCTTGGGACTGCCCATCCTCTAAGGGTCCGTTAAACTATTTACTATGTAGTAATATTTCGCTATTATAATAATGTCTATAATTAAAGTAAAATTACTTTAAAATAGCGTTAAGGAGTGACCCAATATTCCCCTTAACACATAATATATTCCCATAGTCTATACAATACTGTAATCTCCCTCGTACTGGGCGTCGTCAGAGGGCACTTCAAAGGAATGGTACAAAACCAAAATCGTATAAGGCTCGCTAGGGTAGGTGACACGGCACAACTAGGCAATGCCAGGGTAGATATACCAATTACGCTTCCGGACCGGTGGTAGCGCGTAGCAGCTACTACCGCCCACCTCGAACAACACTCCCAAATCAAAGGTGCGCACCAAACAATCACAGAGTAATAGAATGGCATACGAAGACGTGCATTCGATAAGAGGTGCTACATCCTTAGCCCGTCGATCGCTCCTGTTTTAGCCACCTTATGCCAACTCACGGGAGTCGGGTCCACGTATATACCTTAATAGAACGTCACCACCATCCTACTTCATTCTGGAATCTTCACCACGTACACGGTTGTCAAAGTGGTTTTCGGTAAAGACAGAGACTATGCCCATATCCGATCCCGGTTTTTTTAACAACCAACGTTATTAATACCCGTGGCTATACATTCCAAAATAGTTAATATTAAATCAAAATACTTTATTTTAACTTTTAAAAGTGAAGTTATTATATTTACGAATCGAATATCCAAAAATCTCAATTTCAGCCACTGCAACACTTAACAAGTGCTACTTTAACCTTTTTATTTATTCGGGTTTAATTTAAGTTTTGCGACCACGGCACTTACCAAGTACTGCAATAGCCCTTAATTAATTTTTAGCTATTAGTTCATTTGCATCAACTACAGCACTTACAAAGTGCGGTAATATCCCTTACAACAGTTTTAAGTTAATTAAATTATTTTTAGACTTTAATATAAATTCATCAATAATTAAACTTAAATTTTAAACTAAATTAACTTACATAAAAAAAATGTTATCCATTTGAAATAGTCATTTAAATCTATCCAAAAATTTATGATTTTTATGAAGTATATTCCACTAATAAATATCAACCTCTCAAGGCTTTACTTATTAAAGTTAAATGGCCAAATTTCTATATTTTTCTATATTCAAAATTTTCTTAACCATTTAATTGAATTACCATTTCAAAATATAGCTAAATTTCCTCTTTATTTATTAACTTACCTTTTATTCTTAAACCAAACTTCCATTTCTAAATTAAGATATATTTCAAATTTTATGTTTAAGTATTTATTTATTTAACTATTAAATTCATAGAAAATTCAATAACACCTTATTAATTTATTTAAATTCCAATTTATGTCAAAATTATTACATTTACATACATAGCTTGAATTCCATCAAAATTTCCAAAATGAATTTATAACTTCAAATTCCAACTTACCATTTATTTATTTATACATTTAACTTGTATAAGACTACCAACAATTATTTTAACCCAATTTATATATATTTAAAATACTTAAAATTTCCAAAAAAATATATATTAAATAACCACGGGTCAATATAATATTTTCTAACCTAGGTCAAGTGATACGGATAATATATCATTTCAATCCGTAATTTACAAAGAAAAACCCGGGTTCTATCATTTCAAACCCGCAATCCCAAGTTAAATAATAAATAAATAAATAAATAATGTCGTTCAGGCCTATCATTTCAGCCCGTAACGATTTCTATTCTATAGGGAACTTGTAGTGATAAACAGTAAATAAATAAATAGTATAACAGCTTAAATATAACTGTATATAATATGACTGATGATGTGTCAAATTAATAACAGGGTTTTTAACATCATAAATTTATATCACATGCAAGAAAAATAAAATATAAATATTCTACAATTACACTTGTTATTAATTTGCAGATTTATAAGTATGTTTGTCTGGTGAGAATATTCACCTTTATGTTGCTGATGATTAGATACAAAATAATGAATATCTAACCGGACAGCGCACAGAAGGCACGATCAATTTTAACGAAAGCAACGACTCGATTCAAATCTTGAATAAGATAATTAAATAAACTCAATTCGCGCATTCAATTACCGTCAAAGCAAATTTTGAAATAAATCAAAATTGGAACGAGATTTAAAATAAAAGGATAATTGACTTAATTTGCTTGACCACTCCACCACACGAACAAGAAGAAAAACAAAAAACAAAACAAAATAAAATAAAAGGATAACGACCTAAGAGGTTTGTCACCAATAATTATATATTTACATCCTTCTGATGTTATATTGATGTTTAATTGAAATAAATCTTGATATTCCATTTAAATTGTTTAAATGTCATCATAGCGATGTTCGCTATATCGTCGGTTATCGACTTTCATTCCCAAAACCACATTGTATGTTTTTGAACTCGAACTTATGTTTTCACTAAACAGAATTTTAAAATTCTATAATCATTTTTTAATGATAATTTAAAGTAATTAATCATTTTAACTAATGATTTTGAAATTAATTAACCAATTTAATTAATGGTGTTTAAAATTGGTTTATCTTTTGATTTAAATGAGATTGAATTTAATTAATCATTTTAACTAATGATTACTTGATTTAATTAATTTTTTTAATTAATAATATTTGAAATTAATAATAATTTTGATTAATGATATTTAAAAGTAATCAATCATTTTAACTAATAATATTTGATTTTAATAAATCATCCTTATTTCTAATATTTAAATGTAATTAATTATTTTAATTAATGATTTTTGAAATTCATTAATATTTTTGATGAATGAGATTTGAACTTTAATTAACCATTTTAATAAATGATTGTGTTAAATTTAATTAATAATATTAACTAAATATTTTTGAAGTTTGCTTAATCTTTTTAATTAGTAATGGTATATAGTTAATCAATCATTTTAACAAATGATGTTTTAATTTATAACTTTAGCTATGATGTTTGAACTTAATTAATCCAATTAATTAACAATTATTGGAACTTAATTTATTTTTTAAATTATTGGCATTCAAAAATTATTTAATCATTTTAAGTGATAATGGTTGAGATTAATCTTTCATTCTAATTAATGATTCTTTGGATTTAATAAACCTTTTAATTATTGAGATTTAAAGTTAATAAATTGATTTAATGAAAAGTGGTTAAAGTAAATTAACTAATGTAATAAAAGTGTTTTAAGCTAATTAACTTATTTAATGTTTTTAAAGTTAATAAACTTATTTAATAAAGATTTTAAAGTTAATTTACCTATGATATAAAAGTGTTTGGTAATAATTAACTATTTTATTAGAGATAATGGAGTTGTTTATTTAAAAGAGATTACAAATGTGACTGATTATCTTTAGGGATAATTAATATTATTTTAAATTTAAAGGTATTTATATTGTTTTATTATATTTTGGGATAATAAATATTTTTTTAAAAATAATGATTTATATATGAGAAAATCCTTTTAAAAGGAATTATTTATAATAAAGCTAAGTGTATATTGTTTGGGGTTTATAGCAAATAATGTTTTAATGACCATTTTTTTACCTTTGTCTAAGAAACTTAGTATTATAAAACTTTCCTTTTGAAATAAACCTTTAAAAGGTATTTCTAAAAGTGTTTTACCAATATTGTAATATGGAAATCAAGCATAAGTTCAGATTTTAAAAAAGTTCAATTCGATTATGGAAAAGTAATTCCGTAAATGATATCGCTTATATGGAAAGGATCCAATCATAGTTCTAACGCTAAACGTTGAGGCTTGGACTGGTTTCTATCTTGAAGGTCAAAAATTCGTCAAGGCAATGCCTAGAGTTAATACTACCTCAACTTGACTGGCTTCCTATTCAATCGAGGGATAGCACTTGTTTAGAATCGACCAGTAGTGTTGGATATATGATATTTAATTTCCATATACGATCATTTTAATTATCCCCAATAGTGGATTTATTAATTATCAGATTCAGCATTCTTCGTGGTGGAATGTCACCTTAAAAACGATTTGCTGCTCCGAGCTTTGTTATCCTTTGTTGGTAATGACTAAACCAAAGCACGTGTTTTTGGGGGTCAAGTAATGTGGGGTTGCTCCCATTAGGATATTTTCACATCCCATCTAGATTTTAGTGTACCATCACCTTAAAACGGTTAAGATTTGGATGTGAAATATTTGGATTCTCGGTAAGGTTTGGCGGGGTTCGGCTTGTAGTTCCCAGGGTTTTCAAGTATATTTCTAGAGGTATACTTCTTTTAAGGGAGATGTACCCTTTTAGTCATTTGTAGGGAATTTTCCTTTCCTTATTTGATTCGAAACTTTGAATCTGTTTTTCTTTAAGTGCAATGGGAAGAGTCAACCCCTTTTCGTAGGTTTTAATAATTGGTTTTTATCCATTCTAACAAGTTTGAACCGTTACCTTATTTTTTCCATTCTATCAACTTTGGATTTCGCTTGGATTATTTTCATTCTTTCTAGTTTGGTTTTTAATACTATTTATGCCCATTCTTATTTGGATTTCTCTCTCAATGTTTATCAATAATCTTGCCTTTATGGATGTTATTCTTATGAGGTATAAATCCATTTCGCAATAGCTGTATGGTTTCATAGAACTTTAATATGTTTTCCATTACTTGAGTTATCTCAAGCTGGTATTTCCAGACTGATTCGAGTGTTATTTTACCATAATGCTTGAGTCAGAACAATTATTTTTTTCTAGGTTGACTTTCATGTTATGGAGATCTTAAAGAGGAGTTGTAGGATCACCTATCGTATTGTTTTATTTTTCATTGTATTATATAATATGCATATCAACAATGTAAATAACATCACACAAAAGCAACCATGTACATGTACAATCAAAAAGTATACCCTGCACTTATCATTCAGTTATGAACCAAGGCATATATGATGTAACGATCCCAGCTTTGAGTTAAATTTTATTTGATAATTACTATAAAATTTTGTATTAAATTATGAATTAATTTGAATTTTTCAAATTAAATAAATATCTTATTGATAAATAGGATTTGAAGGAAACCTTATATTTGAAACTAAAATATAATATATGATTGTTTATTAATGTATGTTTAGAATTAAAATCATTTTCAAGAATGAATAAAAGCTTTATATATATATATTCATATCTTTTAAAATAAAATAAGATTCATAAAAGGTTTAATGTTATTTCTTTTGAAATTTCACTTGTATTTAAAAGTTTGTATAGTTAAAGAACATCGTTAATAAAAAAATTGAAACTAATATAAAATTAAAAATATAGAAACATAAGAATATATATATATGTATGTATGTATGTATTTGATTTTAAAAAATGTTAATATGAATTTAAAAACATATAAATAAATATAATTTGTATATATAAAAATATAAAAGTAAAAACATAATACATATGTAAATATTTTCTAAAATGCTATTTAAAGAATTAAATTCAAATATATACGTATTATATATTTATTTATTAATTTATAATTAAAAATCATATTCTTTAGAGTTATAAATATACATGTAAAAGGAAATAGATTTATTTAAATTGAAAATATGATATAAAAAATTTATTTATAATATAATACGTATGTTAAGTTATAAAACATAAGAGATAAATTAATTCAAAAATTATAAAATGAAAAGGTTTAAAACACAATTTATAAATTAATTTAAATAAGGACTTAAACATAAAATTGCTTGCATATACAAGTGTAGAAAAATTAATATTATATATTCACAAGTGTAACATGAATTTACAAGTGTAAATAAATTATCATGCAAACTTACATATGGCATTATTTTCTTTTAATTTTTTTTATGAAATAGATAAAAAAGAAATTAAAGTTATATATATATATATATATATATATATCATAAACTACTTCTTCTCTCAATTGATTCAAAAATAAAGAAAAGCAAATGCAAAAACCTGAAAATAAACTCAAAAAAAAATCAAACTCAAAAAAAATAATCAAGGATCAGATTCAAAATCAAACCTGAAACAAAGCATTCCAGTTCAAGAACAAAATTAAAACCTGTTTCAAGCTAAGGCTAAGCAAATTCAAGGATCAAGCAAGTTTCAAGATCATTTCAACAAATCAAAGTACAGATCAGATCAAACTCAGGAAATCTGAAATTACAAACCTGAGATAAATTTCAACTCAACCAAATTTCAACTGAGCAAGCTAACAAGGCAAAGATCAAGCAAGATAACAAAAAAAAAAATCAAAGCTTTCAGATATTCATATTCAAATTACATTTCCAAGCTCAAGTTTTACGTGTTCTTCAATTCCAGGTCCTCTGTCTTTCATTACCAGGTGAGCAAACACACTTATATTTTGCTGTTGTGTTGGATACTTGATGTATGATATAAGAATTGCTTGATTTTTTGCCTGCATGCTGGTATGTAGATGTAAATATGTATATGCATGCAAGCAAAAACATGCCTCTGTTTATACATGACAAGTTTGATAAATCTATTCAAAATTCATACCACCCAAAAGGAATCAATATTAGGCTTTAATCTCTATATAAAATTAGTTTGTACCTGTAAAATTCAAATTTTAAAAATAGTCTCAATCATTTATATTAAGCAATTATTTTTAAAATAAGAAATCACAGTGAAAATCGTATATATGTCAAAATTTGATTGTCATAAATTCATGTTTGAAGTTCATAACCATATTCGAATTAGCAAATGATGAATTTAGATAAAGGTTTCAAAAATTTTAGGTAAGTAAATCATGTGAATTCTCGGATTGGACATAAATACATTTTTGTCAAACTCTGGCAATTGATATAAAGTTGAGTTTCGAGCTTGATATCATAGAAAGTTCAAGTGATGGAGTTTACAGGAAAAATGATCATTGACTTTTTTAAATGATCATGGAGGTTGATTGATGAGGTTGTATGATTTAAGGGCATATTTTTTGTCAGTGTCATTCTCGAATTAATTTCATTGTCAATGGTGGATCGGGGTGGATCGAACCCAGGAGAAATGGAGCTCGGGGTTCTAGACAAGGTGTGTGTTCATCGGCGTTGACTCTGGTGGACTAGATCGAAGGGGCGAGGGGGAATTTCATCAGAAGGGTTGGGTTCGAGGAGGAATCAATTAGCTCGATTTCGATTTCCAGATGGATTCATAAAACTGGGTGGACGGGTGAGTCAGGGTGATTGTCGATGATATATTAGCAACGAGAGGTCGATCGGAGTAGTTTTGATCATCGGTGCATGTGCACGTGAGTGTTCGTGTATCTGGGAAGTTTGGGGATTGGAGAAGAAAGTGTAGCCTCGAGTTTGCTCTCGTGAAAATGGGGTGGTGGCTCGGGTTTGTGACCGAGTCATTCACATGATAACAGTTTTTATTTTTATTCTAAATCATAACAAATTCAAGTTTTAAAACTGAAAAAAAATCAAAGAAAAAAAAATTTCGGGGATTTTAGTGTTTGGCTCGAGTGTTTTAGCTTTGGGCCTAGGTACTTATAATGATATTTTTTAAAATTTAAACAAATCAAGTTTTTTTAAGGTTTGTGTAAATAAATAAGTTTTAAAAAGATTATAAATTAGATCTTCCAAAATAAGTTTATTAATAAAGTTTTATACAAGTTTCCAAAGAATAAATTTTAAAGATAAATTGTTTTAAAATTGTTTTGGTTATAAAATTTTATACTAGGTTAATTCTGTAATTAGTTCCTAAATGTTTTTCAAACAAAGTTTAATAATGTAACTAATTAATAGTTAATTACTTAATGAATAATTTATTAATATGATGGATCATTAATGAAAGTAATTAAAGAATAACTACTTAATATAGTTAATTAAGGATAAATCACCTGATGAAATTTAAACTAAGTATAATTACTTAATTATTAAAGCACAATTACTTAGAGTAAGTAATCAATAATAATTACTTAATTAAAGGATTATTACTTAATGTAATTAATTAAAGTAATTGATTAAAGGATAATTAATTAATTAATAATTATGGTTAATTACTCGGTAATAAATGGTTAATTAATTAGTATAATAAATCAAGGTGATAAATAAATGGACAATTTGTTAATGTGATTAATTAAAAGATAATTAATCAATAAGGTTAATTAGTTATTTGAGGATAACTAATTTATGTAAGTAGTTAAGGGATAATTAATTACTTAAAGATAATTACTTAATTAAAATTAATTAATTAATGATTAAAGTTGATTAATAATGTGATTAATGGATAATTGCTCAATGTAATTAATTTATGATTTATTAATATAAGTGATTATGGATAATCACATATTGTAATTAATTAAGGATAATTAATTAAATGGTAATTAATTAAGGGTTAATTAATTATCGTAATTAATTAAGGATAATTAATTTAAAGGATAATTAAATAATTAAAGGTTAACTATTTAATGATTAAAGGTTGATTTATTTATTAGTTAAGGTTAATTAATTAATAATTAAAGGTTGATTAATTTATTATTAAAGGTTAATTAATAAATAATTAAAGGATAATCAATTAAAATTATTTGTAATCAGTTAATGTTAGTTAACCAGGATTAGTAATTTATTCATAAGTAATTAATTTGATTTAGATTTATCAGATGATTAATTTATATTACTTATGGACGTTTGATTGTATTGAATGCTTTGAATTGTTTGATATCCCTAATATGTGATGTTCTATGATTTGATTGAGCTATGAACTACGATTTATTTATCTGTGATGAATTTACGTATTTCTTTATCTGTGAATGAAAGATAAGTGTTATAAGATTATACCGCTTATCAATATTGTTGTACTTGAATTGATGATGATTGTGATATTGTATTGTTGTGTGTAAAACCCCTGAACCACACCACACACACACAAAAATATGGATTTCACGGGAAATCGATTAAGTCGCAGATATTTTAAATGTAATATTATTTTATTCAAAATGGTTTTAAAGGTTGAATTTTAAATCCAAATTCTTTTGGAAATAAAATTGGGTTGAATATGAAAAGTTTTTAAAAGGAAGTTTTGAATTTGAAATTTAGTTTAAATGTAATGTCTTGTCTAAGTTTTCAAATTATTTTGGAAACTATGATTTGAAACTGGTGATACAAGTCATAATATATATATATGGATTTTAAACCATTTTTGAAGTAATTTAAAAGTATTATTTTGGGAATTTAAATTTAACCCAAGTTCATATTTTAAAGGCTTTAATTTGAGCAAATGAAATTGGATTTCCCGAAATGAAAACTCTTTGTTTTTAATTGATAATGGCTTTGATGTAACGAAGGAAATTCCAGTTTTTGTTGAAAGGGTTTCAAATTTGAAATTGAAATAGTTTTGAAAGCTATGAATGAATCTTTGTGAAATATTTAGTGAACTTTGTTTTTAAGCAAAAGAGGACCCCAAAGATAGATCTTTTGTTTAAATATTTTGAATCAATCTTTGTAAAAGATTTGGTGAACCTTGTTTTTAAATTCAGTGGATCTTAAAGGTATTAAAAGATTAAAAGTGGAAAATTGTTTTAAACCATTTGAAGAAAGGTTTTGGGTAATAAGTTGTGACTTAACTAAGATCCCCATATATCCATATGGTTTTAAAATTACGCGCTCATTATTCGGTTTAGCCGGGAGAGGACTTTATGTCATAAAACTCATTCCGGATAATGATACGATGAAATGGATAGCATTTGAAGATCGGTGGTGAAAACCGGGTATTTTCGAGAACGAAAGAATTACCTATCAAATGTCTCTGCACTGTGTCGTGCCGGTATTGAGATCTCCATATGTGATGAGGAGTCCGGTCGGGATTGTGAATACCCGAATTACAAGGGCTTCTTTTAAAGTGCCTTCGGTTATGTTCGAAGCCGGAACAGACTTGTATGGAATTATGTCTGACGTTACACCTTGAGATGTAAAGCTGGTTTCTATCAAATACATTTATGTTTGGTGGCGGAGAATTTAGTTTCTTAGCTTAACACCCTTCTTTGGGACGAACGAGCTCAGAGGTTATATAGTTGATGGTTACTAGTGATACATTTCCAATTTGGTAACGTGGCATGCTAAGTGTTACTGTTGTTTGTTGATCAAAGCATGGCTTTTATGAAAAGCGTAGCTTTGTGGACGAGACATCGTCGAATCTCACATACCGAAAATGGTCGAAACAGGAAGAATGCGGCACGGTTATGAGGGTCGCGCCCTTTAGGGTATGTCCATTTCCTTTTGGATAAAAGTGGTATCATGGTATGGACCCCAGATACAAAACTTATATGGTTACTGCAAATTTTTGCTTTGTGGTTGTTGCTGTTGAGAGCTCTCGGATAAAGGTCGATGACGACCGAGGGATGCCATTACTCGTGACAGTTAGCTACCTAATTACAGAGGTAACCCGATCTTGTGTTGGCAGAGAGTTGGTTAAGTCCTCGAGGCGTCCCACCAGAGGCGTACCTATGTGGCATAGGATGTTTCTTAGCCTGACCATTTGTTGGAAATCCAAAGAAATAATACGCGCCCTATACGGTTTTAGTTGTATAACCTGCCATGGAATGTGGCGGTAACCTACTATTGAACATGGTAGCTATAGTAGGCATGCTACGAAATGTGTATGCTGGCTAAGATTAATATTATATTTTCAAAATGTTTTCTACACTATGCACTAATAATAATATCAAAAGGATTTTGCGTATCAAGCATGTTTGACTATCAAAAGGAGAAATCTCCTCCAATTATGCGTTTGCATTGTGTGTGTGGCGGAAGGCCTTATGGTAGTTTCATTTTCCAAAAAGCATTGCAGATTTCTTTTTAAATTCTTTTTGGTTTGTTTTCTTTGTTCGAATAAACTGTTTTTATTTGCTCACACCAGTCCCACGACTGACCTGGAGTTTATTGTTCCCCTTCTAAACTCTGGGTACCCACAATTTTCAAGACGGGAAACCTAGACTAAGATTTTCAGATAATTAGCTAGTTGATGTAGACTCGGTAGCCTTCAGTCTTTGGCAATCTTCGGAATCTATGGTTTGGCAATCACATTTGGATCAAGTTTGCTTCACATCAGCATTGATGGTGGTTTGAGTTCTTGGATTGGCGTCTTTAAAGCTTCGGCATCAAAGTTATCTTCCCACTGCTGATGTTATCTCTTCTGTGTTGCTATTATTCTTCCATGTTATCTTGTATCTCTGATATTGATAGTCATTTGTATCAATGTGTTGTATTAAATATTATATATCGATAAAATCATTCATTTCTTTTTCCGCTGTGTATTTGTACTTAATGTGTTATAAGCTCCGACGAACCAGATTCGATGTTTGAATCTGCGGCATTTGAATATGGGTGATGTATTCGAGTGTCGATTTTCGAAGGTCGAGTCAGGGTCATTAAAATTGGTATCAGAGATGAAGGTTGAGTAAGAACTTTAGCTCAGGAATATAAAACATTAGGTGACTCATTAGAGATAAGGTTATATATGCCCTAGAATGAGTATATCCCTAAGATATCTTGTCTGTATGCGTAACTAAATTCTCTTACTATTCACTGATAGCAAGTATGAGTGCAAGAAGAGGACGAGGTAGGGGACAGGGGATTACCACTATAAATGGTCGATACCCTACAACAACAAAGAAAAAACATTTTTCTATCAATCTCTTTTGATCATCATCCGATATCAATTCTTGGATGGCTTCGTGGCAGCTACAAGAAGAAGTTTTGGTATGATGGTGGCCCTGCGAATCTTTATAGAAAAGTCCCTGTTTCATATTCTTTTCACCAGTTTTCTATCAGCTCTTCGATTTTTAACATTAATAAATTCGAAATTTTATTTAAGATAAATTGGAAAACAAAATATGAAGATAAACTGAATTGTATCCGTTTGTAACAACCCACATATTTATCGATTTTTATATTTAAATATTTTATTTAAATATTTTATCGTTCGTCGGATTTTAGTCCGAAAATCTACTTTTTTTTGCATACGGTCGAATTAGGACTCGAGATCACCTCCATTGAGTTCAAAATGCCGTTTGCGACCTTTTTGAGTATAAGCTTCGATATGTTTGGAGAAAGTTGAATTTTGCTACTTTTTGCTTAGGGTTTTGGTTTGGGCTGAGCCAATTAACCACTTATGTATTCAGTCCCAATCCCCCTCTCCTCTTCATTACTTCATTCCAACTCCTCAAACTCAAGCTCCAACTGAAAATGGTGGAGAGGAAAAAGAATTAAAACTCCAAGCCCTAACTTCCTTAGCAAATCCATCTCCTTGCTCCAAACTCAAGAAGGACCCCTTGGTAAGCATCTCCTTCTTCTTCTCCAACTCTTTCTCCATTCAATTTCAGAAATTTCCTAAACCTAATTTTGGGAATGTTTCTCTTTTAAGCTTAGATTCAAGCTTCTAGTGTTGAGATTGAAGAGTGCTTGTTCTTGCCATTGCTTTCAAGCTTCATCTTCATAAATTTAGTTCAAAGATGAGATTTTTATCTCACATCTATGACTATAATTATTTTTGGTTGTTGGGTATGAATTCCTAACATTTCTTCTTGTGCATTTGCTCTTGTTTTGGATTGATTTTGTGAATACTCCAATTTTTGGGTTTTTAAGTCAAATTTGTGTGAAATCCTTTTATGGATGTTTGATCATGCTTTTGGTAATGCATCGAGGAGCATATAGGGCCGGGTTGCCGATTGGCATAAATCCTTAGAGCCAATGTTCGTCCGGTTGCATTTTGGAAGAGTTTGCTCTTCATTTAAATAAGGCTGAAAAACAGCCCAGGCATGATTCAGTCGACTGAAAACTCTGTTCAGTCGACTGAACCTGAAACCCGAGAGTTTCCAGGCATGATTCAGTCGACTGAAAAACTCTGCATAGTCGACTGAAACTGGAAACAGAAAGTTTCCTGAACCTGGAAAATTTCCATGTACAGGGTCAGTCGACTGAAAAACTCTGTTCAGTCGACTGAACCTGCTGTTTGAGTCCAATTTGCCTTTTTGGATTGAAATTCCAATTTAAATCGACTCGTGATAATCCTATTTGTTGTTATCATCTATTATGACCTTGATGACTCTTTTTAGGGATTTTTGAATATCCATTTCGATGGATCCTTTATCGATTTCGTTGGATTTTATTCACATCTTCGAATGTGATCTTTGTGATTGATTGTTTCTACAATCCCCCTTGTGCTTTGTCACTTTAAAAATATAAAGGTTTTCTATACTAGTAGTAAATATCAAAACTCTTTCCTCAAACGATTTCAATACTATTTTAATACCAAATTCGTTTATAAAACCGTTTTCCAATCTATTAGTATATACAAACCTTTACCTCACTCGTATGAGAAATCTAATTAAACGACTTAGTAAAACAAGTGGTATGAAACGCTTGCGTTTACTTCGTCGGTTAATTCTTGGACTTGTTCGATTGAACCTCTTGTGGCAATTTTCTAGTGGAGATCTACAATTTGTTCGTAAATATTTAAGTTAAGCTAGTGGTTATGGGACATGAAGCTAAGCTCATATATTTACTAGCTTATTGTAATTGACACTTCTCTTTGATCATGACGATCATCCTTGTGGTTTAGACTAGCAATGTGCGATGTCTCTTTGTCTATGTGGAGGACTGTTCCTCATTTTTATTGAGTTTCGTCTCATTTTATGCATGGGGTGTACCTTTCTAGGTGCATCGATGTTTATTTACTTCGTGGAGCAATCGGCTCAATGTCCGCAATGGGGGACTATACCCTGTCATGAGGAACTTTGGTTCACCAGGAGGAGCTTCGGCTCAAAGTCCGCAATGGGGGACTATACCCTGTCAGGAGGAGTTTTTGACTCACCAGGAGGAGCTTCGGCTCAATGTCCGCAATGGGGGACTATACCCTGTCTGGAGGAGCTCCGGCTCATTTTTCTGGGATTGGCCATCCTTTTTATTGTGATTTCTGGATTTCATGTGTTGATTTCTGGAATTTGTGTTTCACCAACTTTTACGATTGGCATGGATATATATATGTCATTTATTGTAGTTTGGTGAATGAAATCAGGAGTATGACATTCCTTTCGATTCTTGTGTAGATTATTGTGATATTGATTAATCTCTTGTTGATTTTCAATTACTTATTAATCACAGCTTGGCATTGTGATTATTATACGATTATGTCATATCTCTTATTATATATCACTTCATCTGATATTTATAGCTAGACTGATCCGTTTATTATTTTCTTATTAAATAATACTCGGGTCAGACCGAGATGTTACAGGTGCTTCTGCTTGACTTCTCTCTTGGGATTGATCCCTCTGACTTTTGGCTTACTACTTAGATTAGTAGTTTTTGTTGTTTACATTTGAGAGATAGACTCCATAATGTATACTTATTCTTTTGTGTAGTTCATGTAACTATTTCTTTTGTGATATGTGGATCCTTTTTGACCACTACTCTGATGTACACTTTCATGTGTAGTATTCATATCTATTTCCGCCTTTGTGATATGAATTGTCTGTGACTGATTTATGTTATGTTTATTTCTATATTTGTTTTCCGAAGGATTTATATAGCCACCGTGTAGTAGCTTTGAGTTTGTGTCGGTATGTCGGATTTCCTCTTGAAATAGAATGCATGTTATATTATCTGACATATCGGTGCTCGCGCAAAGCAATTGCACGGATGGTCGCTCCTCAACAGCCTTATTCTCCGTGCTAGTCGACAGCATTCACAGTAATGTCCTTAGCTAGCGTGGGTATAGAGGTGGGGCGTCACAGCTTGGTATCAGAGCCAAACTTCGGAACAATGTAGAATAATTTGGCAAGGATCATCGTCCTAAGTCCATCTTAGGAGTCGTGCTTTAGGATTTTATTCGGGTCTTCGTACCGTCCTATCCTATTTTCTTTTATGATTCCTTATTTTATCTATCAAGATTGCTTGATATTCATTTTGAGAATAACTTTTTCCTCTTCTTTCTTTCTTTCTTAAAGAAGAGAAATAGTTAGACCAGGCCGTTCCAGCGCCGGTCAATCTAGCGCTACTCCTCAGGATGGAGTATTCATGTCTGCTCAGCATCTTTTAGATCTCGTGAAGAACGCTCAAGCTGCCGGTCCCAATCAGGAGCATACTCATCCTAGATCCGGTTTTGCATGCTTGTGCAGAGACTACACTGATTTGGGTGGAAGGCCATTCACGGGATCCGAGAGTGTTATAGAAATTCAAGCTTGGCTCAAATCATGCGATCGCATCTTTTCTCGCATGAACCTTATTGACCTTCATCGAGTCCAAGTAGCTTCTAGCATGCTCCAAGAAAGAGCATTGGATTGGTATGAGCTTTTAATTTCTGAAATCGTTGAGGCGGATCTTACTTGGGAGCAATTCCGGGAAAGATTCGAATTGAAATTTGTGCCAAAGGCTGAAAAAGTAACTTTAGCACGGCGTTTTATAGATCTTGTTCAAGGTCAATCTTCTGTGACCGATTATGTCGCATCTTTTGAATCTCTTTCTAAATACGGGATTGAGTATATTAATACCCCGATGAAGAAAAATCAGAGGTTTGTCTATGGCTTGAATAAGAATCTTAAGAAGCCATTACTCCTGAAACTTGAGGTTTCATTTGATCAGCTTATAGATATCGCTCTTCGTCTTGAAGAGGCTGATAGGGAAAGTGATGTCGAGGTTGGGAGTGTCAAACCGAACTCCAACAACACCAAGAAGAAGCATCCCTTTATTAGGTTCGAAAGTCCTAATCCTAACAAGAGAGTGAAGCAAACTACTTCTATAGCAAATACTCCTATCCCTAATCGCGGAGAATGCTACAATTGTGGCTCTAGGGACCACTTTATAAATAGGTGTCCAAGGCCTATCTCTTGCTGCTATTGCAAAAGTGCGGATCATTATATATCTTCGTGTCCCAAGCGTCAAAGCAAGAGAGAAGGAAAGCTGTAAGTCCCTAGCAACTCTTCTCGTGGTCAAGGTATTTCTCATTTAATCCTTGATTACATTTGTTTTGTGATCTTCTTATTCGAGTTCTTTTTGATATGAGTTTCATCTCATTATTTTTATATCAAAAGAACTTGTCGATTCTTTTCTTTGAATATTTTGGGCATATTGACTTCATTGAGAATTGTGAATCCGGATGGTAGATCCGCAACACTCAATTCGCTTTTGTTTTGATGTCGAGATTGTTTTATGTGACTTTTCTTTCCGAGCCGATATTTACTTTGGCTTCGGAATTGACTTTTTCTGTAAGGATTGGCCTAAATTGTGAAGCCCATATCCTATTTTTCCGAGTGGATTATTCATCTTCGACATTTTCAATCTGTTAAGCAGATTTCTATTTTTCCTTTATGATTTTGATTCCAACTTGATGGCATCATTTTATTCCTTAAGCCCACTTATAAGGAAAGTGTTATTTCTCTCATCTAAATAGTTTGAGAATTTTCCGGTATATTTTACTTGTCTTAGGATTATCACCTAAGTAATCTTTTGTGTGGTGCTAAGGTCTTTGGTTCGACTTTACCACCGTTTTCATTTGCTACAAGTTGCGGAAGTTAGCATTTCACTTATCGCATTCCGCACTCGTTATGATTCTTACGAATGACTTATTATATCATTCAATTTGTCCAGCTTATTTCATCCATTTTATAAATCGAATATTCTATGAATATTTCAATGAGACCATTCTTGTATTTATTGATTTTGGATGAAAATAGTAATTTAAAATTTTGCAAATCTTTTTCATAAGATTTATTTATAAGTAAAACTGGATTTTTGTTCTTGAAACGAACAAAGAATATTCTTAAAACTTTTTGAGAGATTTATTTATCCTATAAAAGATGATTTTGTGATTGTATTGCCCGTCGAGTGCTTTAAGAATTTTGGTCGATGCGCTTGATCAACGTTATCGATAGGAATTTCCTAAGCGCTTTGATGTGACAATCAGCCACGATATATTGACTTGTAAAAATGTAAATTTTTCTAGAAAGATTATTACATAATGATAAATGTAATTTTGAAAATTTTAACTTTTCGGGAAAAGAGAATTATTTAAAAGAAGTTCTTTCTTTTCGAAACTCTTATTCCTTCTTGTGATTCCTGAAGGGGAACCAAGACTTTGCTATTTGTACCTATTGGTTTGGAATGCCATTCTCTTGCAAAGGAGAACGTGCCATCACTTGTGCTTCGAAATCACTATAGCTTATCGAGACTAGATATGCCACTCATGATCTAGTGTTCGCGGCTATTGTTTTTACTTTTGGAATTTGGCATCATCATATTTGGATGAGAAATTTGTTCTCTATCTCGATCATAAATCTTTGGAATATTTATGTTCTCTTAAGGAACTTCATGTTGACTCGAGTTTCTAGCATCTTATGATTTTGATATTCTTTTATTCCCGAGAAGGGAAATCGTGTTGCCAATGCGCTTTGTCGTAGGCAACAGGTGGTTGATTCTTTGATGTTGTCTGAATGGAATTATTTTTTCTATCAAGTTCATCGGACGTTTTGGTATACTTCGTTTTATTAAGCTTTATCTCATTCCTTTTA
Source organism: Allium cepa (assembly GCA_030765085.1). Taxonomy (NCBI): domain Eukaryota; kingdom Viridiplantae; phylum Streptophyta; class Magnoliopsida; order Asparagales; family Amaryllidaceae; genus Allium; species Allium cepa. The sequence continues at coordinate 567,714,861 of CM060937.1, read as the reverse complement.
AGGACTAGCGTCCGATGTCCTTTTATTGTGTTCGGTTCATTGGACGTATCGTTTTTGTACTACGTCGGTGTTCCGAAAATCATTCGGGCTTCGGTTCATCGGATGTACCGTTGTACTACATCGATGTCTTTGCTTTCGGTTCATCGGATGTACCGTTGTACTACATCGATGTCTTTGCTTTCGATTCATCGGATGTACCGTTGTACTACATCGATGTTTTTGCTATTTGATTCATCGGATGTACCGTTGTACTACATCGATGTCTTTGCTTTCGACTCATCGGATGTACCGTTGTACTACATCGATGTCTTTGCTTTGGATTCATCGGATGTACCGTTGTACTACATCGATGTCTTTGCTATTTGATTCATCGAATGTACCGTTTGTACTACATCGATGTCTTTGCTTTTGATTCATCGGATGTACCGTTGTACTACATCGATGTCTTTGCTATTTGGATTCATCGGATGTACCGTTGTACTACATCGATGTCTTTGCTATTTGATTCATCGGATGTACCGTTTGTTCTACATCGATGTCTTTGCTTTGGTTCATTGGGCGTACCATTTTTGTACTACGCTGATGTCCCAAATTGTTGAGTTTCTAGTTTTTCGGGCGTACCGTTTTTGTACTACGCCGTTTCACCGGCTCAATTTTCTGCTATTCTTGACGTCCCCCACGTCTTTTATCTACGGGAATGCCTTAGGGATTCCGGTTTTCATTCTTGAGCCCGGTGTTATTGTGGAAATTGAAGTTTCACCAGATTTCTTGCTAACTCTTTCGTGCACTTTATGGTGAACTTCCTATTTCAAATTTTCTTTTGTGTTGATATGCTTCTATGGTTGTTACTTCTTATATTTCCTTCTTACTTATTGCGAAGACGCAATTTCTTTAAAGAGGGGAGTCTGTAACAACCCGCATATTTATCAATTTTTATATTTAAATATTTTATTTAAATATTTTATCGTTCGTCGGATTTTAGTCCGAAAATCTACTTTTTTTTGTATACGGTCGAATTAGGACTCGAGACCACCTCCATTGAGTTCAAAATGCCGTTTGTGACCTTTTTGAATATAAGCTTCGATATGTTTGGAGAAAGTTGAATTTTGCTACTTTTTGCTTAGGGTTTTGGTTTGGGCTGAGCCAATTAACCACTTATGTATTCAGTCCCAATCCCCCTCTCCTCTTCATTACTTCATTCCAACTCCTCAAACTCAAGCTCCAACTGAAAATGGTGGAGAGGAAAAAGAATTAAAACTCCAAGCCCTAACTTCCTTAGCAAATCCATCTCCTTGCTCCAAACTCAAGAAGGACCCCTTGGTCAGCATCTCCTTCTTCTTCTCCAACTTTTTCTCCATTCAATTTCAGAAATTTCCTAAACCTAATTTTGGGAATGTTTCTCTTTTAAGCTTAGATTCAAGCTTCTAGTGTTGAGATTGAAGAGTGCTTGTTCTTGCCATTGCTTTCAAGCTTCATCTTCATAAATTTAGTTCAAAGGTGAGATTTTTATCTCACATCTATGACTATAATTATCTTTGGTTGTTGGGTATGAATTCCTAACATTTCTTCTTGTGCATTTGCTCTTGTTTTGGATTGATTTTGTGAATACTCCAATTTTTGGGTTTTTAAGTCAAATTTGTGTGAAATCCTTTTATGGATGTTTGATCATGCTTTTGGTGATGCATCGAGGAGCATATAGGGTCGGGTTGCCGATTGGCATAAATCCTTAGAGCCAATGTTCGTCCGGTTGCATTTTGGAAGAGTTTGCTCTTCATTTAAATAAGGCTGAAAAACAGCCCAGGCATGATTCAGTCGACTGAAAACTCTGTTCAGTCGACTGAACCTGAAACCCGAGAGTTTCCAGGCATGATTCAGTCGACTGAAAAACTCTGCATAGTCGACTGAAACTGGAAACAGAAAGTTTCCTGAACCTGGAAAATTTCCATGTACAGGGTCAGTCGACTGAAAAACTCTGTTCAGTCGACTGAACCTGCTGTTTGAGTCCAATTTGCCTTTTTGGATTGAAATTCCAATTTAAATCGACTCGTGATAATCCTATTTGTTGTTATCATCTATTATGACCTTGATGACTCTTTTTAGGGATTTTTGAATATCCATTTCGATGGATCCTTTATCGATTTCGTTGGATTTTATTCACATCTTCGAATGTGATCTTTGTGATTGATTGTTTCTACAATCCCCCTTGTGCTTTGTCACTTTAAAAATATAAAGGTTTTCTATACTAGTAGTAAATATCAAAACTCTTTCCTCAAACGATTTCAATACTATTTTAATACCAAATTCGTTTATAAAACCGTTTTCCAATCTATTAGTATATACAAACCTTTACCTCACTCGTATGAGAAATCTAATTAAACGACTTAGTAAAACAAGTGGTATGAAACGCTTGCGTTTACTTCGTCGGTTAATTCTTGGACTTGTTCGATTGAACCTCTTGTGGCAATTTTCTAGTGGAGATCTACAATTTGTTCGTAAATATTTAAGTTAAGCTAGTGGTTATGGGACATGAAGCTAAGCTCATATATTTACTAGCTTATTGTAATTGACACTTCTCTTTGATCATGACGATCATCCTTGTGGTTTAGACTAGCAATGTGCGATGTCTCTTTGTCTATGTGGAGGACTGTTCCTCATTTTTATTGAGTTTCGTCTCATTTTATGCATGGGGTGTACCTTTCTAGGTGCATCGATGTTTATTTACTTCGTGGAGCAATCGGCTCAATGTCCGCAATGGGGGACTATACCCTGTCATGAGGAACTTTGGTTCACCAGGAGGAGCTTCGGCTCAAAGTCCGCAATGGGGGACTATACCCTGTCAGGAGGAGTTTTTGACTCACCAGGAGGAGCTTCGGCTCAATGTCCGCAATGGGGGACTATACCCTGTCTGGAGGAGCTCCGGCTCATTTTTCTGGGATTGGCCATCCTTTTTATTGTGATTTCTGGATTTCATGTGTTGATTTCTGGAATTTGTGTTTCACCAACTTTTACGATTGGCATGGATATATATATGTCATTTATTGTAGTTTGGTGAATGAAATCAGGAGTATGACATTCCTTTCGATTCTTGTGTAGATTATTGTGATATTGATTAATCTCTTGTTGATTTTCAATTACTTATTAATCACAGCTTGGCATTGTGATTATTATACGATTATGTCATATCTCTTATTATATATCACTTCATCTGATATTTATAGCTAGACTGATCCGTTTATTATTTTCTTATTAAATAATACTCGGGTCAGACCGAGATGTTACAGGTGCTTCTGCTTGACTTCTCTCTTGGGATTGATCCCTCTGACTTTTGGCTTACTACTTAGATTAGTAGTTTTTGTTGTTTACATTTGAGAGATAGACTCCATAATGTATACTTATTCTTTTGTGTAGTTCATGTAACTATTTCTTTTGTGATATGTGGATCCTTTTTGACCACTACTCTGATGTACACTTTCATGTGTAGTATTCATATCTATTTCCGCCTTTGTGATATGAATTGTCTGTGACTGATTTATGTTATGCTTATTTCTATATTTGTTTTCCGAAGGATTTATATAGCCACCGTGTAGTAGCTTTGAGTTTGTGTCGGTATGTCGGATTTCCTCTTGAAATAGAATGCATGTTATATTATCTGACATATCGGTGCTCGCGCAAAGCAATTGCACGGATGGTCGCTCCTCAACAGCCTTATTCTCCGTGCTAGTCGACAGCATTCACAGTAATGTCCTTGGCTAGCGTGGGTATAGAGGTGGGGCGTCACACCGTTTGTCTGTTCTTTGGGGTCTCAATACTATGAACGGTTAGTTATCCCTTTAAACTGACCAATGCCTTGCATATTTCGTAGACCGGATGACCCGAGTCTTTTGTAAATTATTGAATGAGTTTGTTCTCATATTTATTGATGATATTCTGATTTGGTAAGCTAAATGCAGAATAAATATTCAGCTTAATCAAGAAAGCTATATCTTTGTATGTTTATTTGTTCTTCGGTTGTCCCCTTGTCTAGCAAATTTCAGAAATGAAATTTTCTTAAGGGGGGAATCTGTAACGATCCCGGTTTTGAGTCAAATTTAATTCGATAATTAATATAAAATTTTGGATTAAATTGTGAATTAATTTGAATTTTTCCAAATTAAATAAAACATTTGTTTGTTTATTCATATATATATATATATATATATATATATATATAAATTGAATATCAATATAATTTTTGTTTGAAATTCAAGATAAATATCTTATTGATAAATTGAATTTAAAGGAAACTTTATATTTGAAACTAAAATATAATATATGATTGTTAATTAATGTATTATTAGAATAAAATTCATTTCAAGAATGAATAAAAGCTTTAAAAGTGTGTATATATATATGTGTATATATTCTTATCTTTTAAAATTAAATAAGGCTTATAAAAGGTTTAATGTAATTTCTTTTGAAATTTTGCTTGCATTAAAAAGTTTGTGTATTTAAAGAACATCATCAATAAATATTTTGACACTAATATAAAATTAAAAATATAAAAACATAAGTGTGTATATATATAAGAATTTAACAAATGTTAATATGAATTTAAAAACATATAAATAAATATAGTTTGTATATATGAAAATATAAAATTAAAAACATAATACATATGTAAATATTTTCTAAAAAGCTATTTAAAGAATAATATTCAAATATATACATATTATATATTTATTTATTATTGTTTAATTAAAAATCATATTCTTTACAGTTATAAATATATATGAAAAAGGAAATCGATTTATTTAAATTGAAAATATGACATAAAAAATTTATTTACAATATAATACACATGTTAAGTTGTAAAACGTAAGAGATAAATTAATTCACAAATTATAAAATGAAAAGGTTCAAAACACAATTTATAAATTAATTTAAATAAGGACTTAAACATAAAATAACTTGTATTTACAAGTGTAGAAAAATTAATATTATATATTCACAAGTGTAACATGAATGTACAAGTGTAAATAAATCATCATGCAAACTTACATATGGCATTTTTTTTTTATTTTTTTTTATGAAATAGATAAAATAGAAATTAAAGTTATATATATCATAAACTTCTTCTTCTCTCATTTGGTTCAAAACTAAAGAAAATAAAATGCAAAAACCTAAAAATAAACTCAAAATAAAATCAAACTCAAAACAAAAATAAATAAAAGATCAAATTCAAAATCAAACCTGAAACAAAGCATTCCAGTTCAAGAAGAAAATTAAAACCTGTTTCAACCTAAGGCTAAGCAAATTCAAGGATCAAGCAAGCTTCAAGATCATTTCAACAAATCAAAGTACAGATCAGATCAAACTCAGGAAATCTGAAATTACAAACCTGAGACAAATTTCAACTCAACCAAATTTCAACTGAGCAAGCGAACAAGGAAAAGATCAAGCAAGATAACAAAACAAAATCAAAGCCTCCAGATTTTGAAATTCAAATTACATTTCAAGGCTCAAGTTTTACCTGTTCTTCAATTCCAGGTCCTCTGTCTTTCATTACCAGGTAAGCAAACACACTTATATTTTGCTGTTGTGTTGGATACTTGATGTAAATTTGCTTGATTTGTTGCCCGCATGCTGGTATATAGATGTAAATATGTGTGTGCATGCAGGCAAAAACATGCCCATGTTTATACATGACAGGTTTATAAACCTGTTCAAAATTCATACCACCTAAAAGGAATCAATATTAGGCTTTAATCTCTAAATAAAATTTGTTTGTACTCGTCAAATTCAAATTTTGAAAATAGTCTTAAGAATTTATATTAAGCAATTATTTTTAAAATAAGAAATCATAGTGAAAATCATATATATGTAAAAATTTGATCATCATAAATTCGTTTTTGAAGTTCTTAACCATATTCGCATTAGCAGATGATGAATTTAGATGAAGGTTTCAAATATTTTAGGTAAATAAATACTGTGAATTCTCGGGTTGAACATAAAATGCATTTTTGTCAAATTCCGACGATCGATATAAAGTTGAGTTTCGAGCTTGATGTCAGAGGAAGTTCAGGTGATGGTATTTACAAGAAAAATGATCGTTGATTTTTTTTAAATGATCGTGGAGGTTGATCGATGAGGTTGTAGGGTTTAAGGGCATATTTTATGTCAGCGTCGTTCTTGAATTAATTTCATTGTTAATGATGGAACGGGGTGGATTGGACCCAAGGAAAACGCAGCTCGGGGTTCTAGCGAAGGTGTGTGTTCATCGGTGTTGACTCTGGTGGACTAGATCAACGGGGCTAGGCGAATTTTATCGAAAGGGTTGGGTTCCAGGAGGAATCAACTAGATCAATCTTGATTTTTAGATGGATTCGTAAAACTGGGTGGTCGGGTGAGTCAGGTTGATCATCGGTGATGTATTGGCAATGGCGATGCCGATCGGAGTAGTTCCGATCATCCGTCCATGTGCATGCGAGTGTTCGCGTATCTGGGAAGTTTGGGGATCGGAGAAGAAAGTGTAGCCTCATGTTTGCTCTCATGAAAATGGGGTAGTAGCTCGGGTTTGTGACCTAGTCGTTCACATGATAACAGTTTTTATTTTTATTCTAAATCATAACAGATTCAAGTTTTAAAACTAAAACAAATTCAAACAATTTTTTCATGGATTTTAGTGTTTGGCTCGAGTGTTTAGCTTTAGGCCTAGGTATTTGTAATGATAATTTTTAAAATTTAAATGAATCAAGATTTTTTAAGGTTTGTGTAAATAAATAAGTTTTCAACAGATTATAAATTAGATCTTCCAAAATAATATTACTAAATAAGTTTTATACAAGTTTCTCAAGGCTAAATTTTAAAGATAAATTGTTTTAAAATTGTTTTGGTTATAAAATTTTATGCTAGGTTAATTCTGTAACTAGATCCTAAATGTTTTTCAAACAAAATTTAATATGCAACTAATTAATAGTTAATTACTTAATGAATAATTTATCAATATGATGGATCATTAATGAAAGTAATTAAAGAATAATTACTTAATATAGTTAAGTAGGGATAAATCACCTAGTAAAATTTAAATTAAGTATAATTACTTAATTATTAAAGTACAATTACTTAGAGGAAGTAATCAAGAATAATTACTTAATTAAAGGATTATTACTTAATGTAATTACTTAAAGTAATTGATTAAAGGATAATTAATTAATTAATAATTAAGGTTAATTACATTTTAATAAAAGGTTAATTAATTAGTGTAATAAATCAAGGTGATAAATAAATGGATAATTTATTAATGTGATTAATTAAAAGATGATTAATAAATAAGGTTAATTAAAGGTTAATTAATTATTTGAGGATAACTAATTTATGTAAGTAATTAATGGATAATTAGTTACTTAAATATAATTACTTATTAATTAATGATTAAAGTTGATTATCAAGTGATTAAAGGATAATTAGTCAATGTAATTAATTTATGATTTATTAATATAAGTGATTAGGGATAATCAGTTATTGTAATTAATTAAGGATAATTAATTAAATGGTAATTAATTAAGGATTAATTAATTATTGTAATTAATTAGGGACATTTATTTTAAAGGATAACTAAATGTTAATTATTTAATGATTAAAGGTTCATTTATTTATTAATTAAGGTTAATTAATTAATAATTAAGGGTTGATTAATTTATTATTAAAGGTTAATTAATAAATAATTAAAGGATAATTAATTAAAATGGTTTGTAATTAATTAATGTTAATTAACCAAGATTAGTAATTTATTCATAAGTAATTAATTTGATTTAAATTTATCAGATGATTAATTGATCTTACTTATGGATATTTGGATTGTATGGAATGCTTTGAATTGTTTGATATCCCTGATTTGTGATGCTCTGTAATTTGATTGAGCTGTGAACTGCGATTTATTTATCTGTGTTGAATTGGCATATTTCTTTATCTGTGAATGAAAGATAAACGTTATACGATTATACTGCTTATCAATATTGTTGTGCTTGAATTGATGATGATTGTGATATTGTATTGTTGTGTATGAAACCCCTGGTCCACACCACACACATACACAAATATGGATTTCATGGGAAATCGGTTAAGTCACAGATATTTTGAATGTAATATTATTTTATTCAAAATAGTTTTAAAGGTTGAATTTTAAATCCAAATGGTTTTGAAAATAAAATTGGGTTGAATATGAAAAGCTTTTGGAAAGGAAGTTTTGAATTTGAAATTTAGTTTAAATGCAATACGTCATGTTTAAGTTTTGAAATTATTTTGGAAATTATGGTTGGAAAATGGTGATACAAGTCATAATATATATATATATATATATATATATATGGATTTTAAGCCATTTTTGAAGTAATTTAAAAGTATTATTTTAGGAATTTAATTTTAACCGAAGTTTATATTTTGAAAAGCTTTAATTTGAGCAAATGAAATCGGATTTTCCCGAAACAAAAACTCTTTGTTTTCAAATAATAATGGCTTTCATATAACGAAGGAAATTCCAGTATTTGTTGAAAGGATTTCAAATTTGAAATTGAGATAGTTTTGAAAGCTATGAATGAATCTTTGTGAAATATTTGGTGGACTTTGTTTTCAAACAAAAGAGGACCTCAAAGATAGATCTTTTGTTTAAATATTTTGAATGAATCTTTGCGAGAGATTTGGTGAACCTTGTTTTTAAATTAAGAGGATCTTAAAGGTTTATCTTTTTGTTTAAATGATTAAAAGTGGAAAATTGTGTTAAACCATTTGAAGAAAGGTTTTGGGTAAAAAGTTGTGACTTAACTAAGGTCTCGATATATCCATATGGTTTTAAAATTAAGCGCTCATTATTCACTTTAGCCGGGAGAGGACTTTATGTCACAAAACCCATTTAGAATAATGATAGGACGAAATAGATAGCATTTAAAGACCGAAGGTGAAGACCTGGTATTTTTGAGAACAAAAGGATTATCTATCGAATGTCTCTGCACCGAGTCGCGTCGGTATAGAGATCTTCATATGTGATGGTGTATCCGATCGGGATTGTGAATAGCTGGATTGCAAGAGCTTTCTTAAAGTGCCTTCGGTTCTGTTCGATCCCGGAACAGACTTTTACGGATGTATGTCTGACGTTGCACTTTTAGATGTATAGCTGGTTTCTATCAAATACATTTCTGTTTGGTGGTGGAGAATTTATTCTCTTAGCTTAACACCCTTCTCTAAGACTCACAAGCTCATAGGTTATGTAGTTATTGGTTACTAGTGATACATTTCCAATTTGATAATGTGGCATGCTAAATTCTACTGATCATTTGTTGATCAAAGCATGGCTTTTATGAAAAGTAGCTTTGTGGACGAGACCTCGTCGAACCTCACACCCCGGAAATGTTCGAAACAGGAAGAATGCGGCAAGGTTATGAGGGTCGCGCCCTTTAGGGTATGTCCATTTCCTTCTGGATAAAAGTGGTATCATGGTATGGAGCCCGGATACTTAACTTATGTGGTTATTGCAAATTTGTTCTTTTTGGTTGTTGGTGTTGAGAGCTCTCGGATAAAGGTCGGTGATGACCGGGGGATGGCATTACTCGTAATAGTTAGTTACCTAGTTACAGAGGTAACCCGGCCTTGTGTTGGCAGAGAGATGGTTAAGTTCTCGAGGGCGTCCCTCCAGAGGTGTACCTATGTGGCATAGGAAGTTCCTTAGTCTGACCATTTGTTGAAAATCCAAAGAAACAATATGCACCCTGTACGGTGTTAGTTGTATAACCTGCCACGGAATGTGGCGGTAACCTGCTATTGAACATGGTAGCTATAGTAGGCATACTACGAAATGTGTATGTTGGCTAAGATTAATATTATATTTTCAAAATGTTTTCTACACTATGCACTAATAATAATATCAAAAGGATTTTGTGTATCAAGAAGGTTTGACTATCATAAGGAGAAATCTCCTCCAATTGTGCGTTTGCATCATGTGTGTGGCGGGAAGCCTTATAGTAGTTTCATTTTCCAAAAAGCATTGCGGATTTCTTTTTAAATTCCTTTTATTTTGTTTTCTTTGTTCAAATAAAATACTTTTGTTTGCTCACACCAGTCCCATGACTGACCTGGAGTTTATTGTTCCATTTCTAAACTTTGGGTGCCTACAATTTTTCACATGGGCTGCTTAGAGTCGGATTTTCAGATAACTAGCTAGTTGATGTAGACTTGGTAGCCTTCAGTCTTTGGAAATCTTCGGAATATGGGGTTTGGCAATCGCATTTGTATTGAGTTTGCTTCACTTCAGCATTGATGGTGGTTCAAGCTTCTTGGGTTGGAGTCTTTGAAGGTTTGGCATTAAAGTTATCTTTTCGCTGCTGATGTTATCTCTTCTGCTGTTGCTATTATTCTTCCTCTTTTATCTTGTATCTCTGATATTGATAGTCATTTGTACCAATGTGTTGTATTAAATATTGTATATCAATAAAATCATTCATTTTTTTTCAGCTGTGTTGTTGTACTTAATATGTTATAAGCTCTGGCGAGCCAGATTCGACGTTTGAATCTACGGCTTTTGAATACAGGCGATGTATTCGGTTCGATTTTTGAAGGTCGAGTCAGGGTCGTTAAATATGAATTCAAATTAAGTGTACTTTATATTTATATTCAGTCGTGAACCATGTCAAGCAATCATTTCTCATCCATTCAATCATTATCGAATCTCTTATTTTAGGCTTTCATTGTTAAGTTATCATTAACTTATTTAGTGATTACCTCCCTAGGCTTATCTATCACTAAATCATATTTTCTTGAACAATGTCATCTGATGAAATGGCCACTCATTCCACCAATGGGAGCCACCCTGACTAGAGCCACCCTGACTGTGACGTCCCACCTCTATACTCACGGTAGCCAAGGACACTATGGGGTATTACCGTCGACTAACGCGAAGAATAAGGCTGTTGAGGAGCGACCATCCGTGTGATGCTTTGTGCAAGTACCGATATGTTAGGTAGTGTAACAAGATTTCATTTTAAGAGGAAATCTGACATATCAAATACTAATTCAAAGCTACTACACAGTGGCTATGTGGACTTCGGAAACAAATATAAAATAAGTATAACACAAAACAGTCACAGATATCCATATCACAATGGCGGAAACAGATATGAATATAACGTTTAAAAGTGTACATCAGAGTAGTGGTCATACAAGATCCATAATATCATGAAAGAATACACACAAGTGCTAGATAAAAGAATATGTGTACATCAAGGAGTTTCTATCTCGAATATATAATAACAAAAACTACTAAACTAGAGTAGTTAGCCAAAATTCAAATGATGGTCCCAGATAAGAAGTCAAACAGAAGCACCTGTAACATCTCGGTCTGACCCGAGTATTATTTAATAAGAAAATAATAAACGGATCTGTCTAGCTATAAATATCAGATATATGAGATAGGATACAAGATAAGGCAAAAATGTATGATAACAATAATGTCATACTGTGATAAGTATACATTTAATAACAACAAAAATCGTACAATATCTCTAGAAATCTCAAACACACAAAAGAAAGTTATATTCTTTATTTTATTCACCAAACCATAGATATTGACAAACATATCAATGCCAATCGCAAAAATTGGTCAAACCTAAATTCTCGAAATCACCAATTTGAAATCCAGAAATTAATAGGAGGAGGCCTATCACAAACGTGATTATGAAAACTCACCAACACGTGCATTGCAAACGGGTCGCTAACCCATGGTCGCTAACCAATGAGCCGGTGCAACGACATAGTACAATAACGGCACGTCCGAGAAACCTAAAACTCGAATAATTCGGAACAACGACGTAGTATAATAATGGTACGTCCGATGAGCCGAACTCCATAAAAGAACATGGGTCGCTAGCCCATAAAAACGAGTCAAAACACCAAAGAACCTATAGGTTGTTAACCTATAAAAAGAAATGAGACGAAACTCATTAAAACGAGGTACAGTCCCCTACGTGGACAAAGAGACATCGCATAACGCTATTCTAAACCATAATATGATCAACAAGAATTGTAGATTACATTAAGCTAGTAAATAAAAGAGTTTATCTTCATGTCCTATAACCGCTAGCTTAAGTTAAATATTTACGAACAAATTGTAGTTTTCCACTCCAAAATTGTCACAAGAGTTTCAATCGAACAAGTCTAAGAATTAACCGACAAAGTAAATGCAGGCATTTCATATCAGTTGTTTTGCTAAGCCATTTAATTAGATTTCTCATACAAATGAGGTAAAGGTTTGTATATACTAATAGGTTGGAAAACGGTTTTATAAACAAGCTTCGTATTGAAATTAGAGTTGAAATCATCTTTGTGAAAGAGTTTGGATATTTACTACTAGTATAGAAACCTTTGTATTTTAAAGTGACAAACCATATATTCGAGTTTAAGGAGCACGAGAATCCTAAGGATTGCTCTTAGAGTTTAGCTTCATGTCCATAACTTTCTTTGTGGTTAAGTGTGAATTCCTAACATATATTCAAGTTCATTTGCTTTTGATTTGAATTGATTTGGTGAGTTATCCAAATTTTTGTGTTTTGAAGTCAAAACCTTTAAAAATCCTATTTTAGATGTTTGAACATGTTTTTGGTGGTGCATCAAAGTGCCTATAAGGGTGGGTAGACGCTTGGAAAAACTTCACCATTGAGGAGCACGAGAGAGTAAGTCTGGATGTGTTCGCTCAATGAATTCTCTGGATTTCCAAGAGCAATCCTTAGGATTTGAGGACCATTGAACTTTCACAAGCGGAACATTTTTATTTCGAAGGCGTTTAACCTTCGTAGCGATGATACGAATAGGATGTTGCTCATAAGTCAAATTAGGCGAGACTTTAATTTCTTCAATAACACCGGACTCAAGAATAGAATCAGAATCCCTAAGGCATTTCCGTAGTTGAGAAACGTGAAACACGTTATAAATAGCAAAAAATTAAGCCTGTAATAAAAGGCGATAAGCCATTTAACCAATACGTTCGGTGATGGGATATGGACCAATATATCGAGATGCTAATTTTCTCGATCGACTGAAACACACAACACCCTTTATATGTGAAACACGAATAAACATCAAATCTCCCACATAAATTCCAAATTCCTTCTTCAATTATCAACATAGGATTTTTGTCTACTTTGAGCTACTTTCATCCTATGACGAATAAGGTCAATCTTTTCTGTGGCATTACGAATAAAATATGGACCTAAAACCAGCTTCTCACCGGCCTCAAGCCAACAAGAAGGAGACCAACAATGCCTTCCATAGAGTGCCTCGAAAGGTGCTATACTAATACTAGATTGAAAGCTATTATTATAGGAAAACTCAACAAGAGAAATATGATCTTCCCAACTTCCACCAAAATCAAGAACACATGCATAAAGGAGATCTTCAAGAGTTTGATTTACACGCTCGGTTTGTCCATCAGACCGAGAATGATAAGCGGTGCTAAAATTAAGCTTCGTTCCCAAAGCTTTTTGAAGACTCTTCCAAAATCCACTATTAAACAATGGATCACGATCGCTAACAATAGAAGTAGGAACTCCATGCAATTTAACAATTTCTTTAACATAAAGTTTGGCTAAAAGAGGTAAGGTCCGATTAGACCGAACGGGAATAAAACGGGCAGATTTCGTAAGTCTATCAATTATCACCTATAAACTGTCATGACTCGAACAAGAACGGGGAAGGCCATCATTAAAGTCCATGGAGACTTGATACCACTTCCAAATGGGAATGTCCAAAGGTTGCAATAACCCACCGGGCCTTTGATGCTCGGCCTTTATGAGTTGGCAAGTTATGCAACGCTTAATGAAGTTAGCAATATCAATTTCATTCCATCCCAATAATAAAGTCGCTTCATATCCGTGTACATTTTACTACTACCGGGGTGAATGGTAAATTCAGAATAATGAGAATCTTCTAAAATGTCTTTACGAAGATTACCAATATTTGGCACAATAAGTTTACCGAATTTTCGAATGCCGCCACAAGCATCGATTTCAAAGTCTTTCAAACCATCACTATTTCTATTCCGACAACTTTGGCTAAGAAGAACCAATTCAGGGTCATGCTTTTGAGCTTCAAGAATGCGGTCTAAAAGTAAAGGATGAGCCTCAAGGGTACATAAAACAAGATATGAACATGAATCGGATTCATGATCTCGAATCTCACATGTGGACAAAGTCTCGAGATCATTCCATTCATAAATCATCATAGAAACAACCGCCTATTGCTTATAACTAAGGGCATCGGCAACACGATTTCCCTTTTCGAGAGTATAAAGGATATCAGGATCATAAGATGCAAGGAACTCAAGCCAACGTTGTTGATGCAAATTAAGTTCCTTTTGAGAAAATAAACACTTCAATGATTTATGATCGGTATAGAGAAAAAATTTCTCTCCAAAAGATAATGGCGCTAAATTCTAAGGGTGAAAATAATAGCCGCGAGCTCCAAATCATGAGTGGCATATCTAGTCTCGTCGGGCTTTAACTGCTTAGAAGCATAAGCAATAAAATGTTCCCTTTGCATGAGAATGGCCCCCTAACCAACACGACTAGCATCGGTATAAACAATAAAGTCTTGGTTTCCTTCGGGAATCGTAAGGATAGGAGCATCTAAAAGGAGTTCTTTTAATCTTTGAAAAGAAGCTTCACATTTGTCTGAACAAATGTATTTAACTCCCTTTTTTGTCAAACTAGTAAGAGGCATGGAAATTTTAGAAAAGTCTTTTATGAAATGACGGTAATAACCCGCCAATTCAAGGAAGCTATGAATTTCCGTCACACTCTTCGGTCTCTTCTAATTTTGAATCACTTCAATCTTTGAAGGATCCATGGAAATTCCAGATTCAGAAATAATATGTCCGATAAATTCACATGAGATTGCCAAAACTGGCACTTAAATTTTTTTTGCTTTCAATTGATTGCCTGTAAGAGTTTCCAACGCAATCCGAAGATGCTTCTCATGCTCTTTCTCGGTTTTAGAATAAACAAGAATATCATCTATAAAAATGAGAACAAATCGATCGAGGAAGTCTTTGAAAACTCGGTTCATAAGGTCGACGATATAAGCTGGAGCATTCGTTAAATCAAATAGCATAACAAACCATTCATAAGATCCATAACGAGTAAGGAACGATGTCAAAGGAATGCTATTCTCTGTAATACGAAGCTGATGAAAACCGGTTGCTAAGTCTAACTGTGAAAAGACTCTAGCACCGCTAAGTTGATCGAATAGATAATCAATCCTAGGTAAGGGATATTTATTCTTGATGGCGAGGTCATTAAGTTTGCGATAGTCAATGCAAAGTCTAAGTGTACCAACGGATTTCTTCACAAAAATAGCTGAAGCTCCCCGAGGAGAGGAACTAGAATGAATAAACTGCTTTATTTCCAATTCGGATAATTGTTTACGCATCTCCTCATTTTCCTTATTGGACATACGATAAGGAGGACGAGTTATAGGTAGAGCTCCTGGGATATGATTAATTCTGGTCTTAGTTGCTCGCTTAGGTGGTAATCCTAAAACGGGATCCAATATGTCGAGAAATTCATGAACAACGTGAATGAGGGAAATGACATCTTCCCCATCATCATTATCGTCATCATGAGGGTTTAGAGAGTATAAAAATGCTGCCAATTTAGAAACCAAATCTTTAAGAACAATAGAAATCTGCTTAATAGATTGAGGATGTCGAAGATGAATACTCCTTTTAGGACATAGGATATGGGCTTCATAACGGTTATGCCAATCCATTCCCAAAATCGTTCTGAAACCTAAATAACGCATTACATGCAAATCGGCTCGGAACGCATAATCACGTAAAACAATCTCGACATCTTTACAAAGCAAACTGAGTGTCGCGGATCCAAAACAATCAGATTCGCAATTCTCAGTGAAGTCATCAAAGCCATAACCCTTAAAGACAAAGTATCAACAAGTTCTTTTTATATAAAAGAATGGGATGCACCCGTATCAAAACGAACTCGAATAGGATGATTATGAAACATAATAATGCCATCAAGGATAGAATGAGAAATATCTTGACTGCATGATGTGTTACTAGGGGCTTGCACAACAGTTAGCTTTCCCTCATTCTTGCTTTGAACTTTGGGACATGAAGTTAAAAGAAGACCTAGACTTTTGCAATAACGACAAAAGAGTGGTTTTGGGCATTTATCTCTACTATTAATAATAAAAGTTCATCAAACTATCATCAACCGTGTCTCTTGGAAGTTACTACAATGCCCTTTTTCACTTACGCGTTTCTTTTTCATTTCATTTCCTAGCAACCTAAAAAACCCTAACCGCTCCAAATTGGCCATTATTGTCACCACCTCCCAGCCTAAACTTCCCTAATCGCCCCCAAATTGACCCTCAATATCATTATCCTCTCACACCTCAACGCTCGAATCTCCATTGTACTAATAGCTTTAGCCGCATCTTCCTACGCCGACACTACTAACTACTCCTACACTGACGATGAAGTTATTCCAATTGACTACCTTTGGCTAAACTTATTATGTGAGTTGATTAGTTTATCAAATTTGTTCTTCGATTTGTAATTGATGTTCTGTTTAGGAAGTTACTAAATTAGCCTGCTTGCGAATCGACAGTGTTCACTGCGAATCGAAATTGATTAGTCGCCAGAGATAGTTCACGCCTGCTATCACCTTCTGCTTTATTTACAAGGTATAATTCTTTACGATGTATATATTTTAACTAAAATATTTACATATTTCGATTTGCTTCAATTTCTGACATCGTTGCTCCTTTTCGTTTCTATCTGATTTATCTGCTTTGTGAATGTTGCACATAATTTTTTAATCTGATTTCTGCATCTGATCTGATTTGTGAAACTATATTGTCGAAGACAATTTTTGTATATGGTTTTCAATCTGTGATATAAATTTTGTCATGAAACAGCAACACTGCAGGCGTACAAATCTTTAATAAAATAACTTATTCTTGTTGTTACTGTTAATTTAAATATCGAGTAATAAAAACTTTGATTTAATTAGTGTTTAAAACATCAATTAATCTCTTGATATTTGACATAAAAAACTTATTTGTCAAATGTTTAACTGGCTTAAATTTAGTCAGGTTTGCACTGATAAAATATCTTGCTCAGAACATTAATGTTCCGTTGATGATATTGCAGGAATGAGTTTATCCAGGTTTGCAACTAAAGTGCATTTAGAATAGTTAGCCATATTTTACACAAAAAGTATTTGGATTACAAAAACGCTGGATTTACCACATTACTGCAACGAGATAAAAAATCATGTGGGATCATTTAACATAGTTATATGAATGGTTTTGTCTCCTTTTCACTCATTGATTTATAGTTAGCTGCATTTGATATTCTCGATCATTTGATTTAATAAGTATTTTCATTTTCAAACAGTTTGTAATACTTTTAACATTGCAGACTAACAACGCATATGTAAGTTACTTTGGTCTTTAGTATCGGTAAGTTATTTGTTGAAATGTTTATCTCAAAGCAAAGAAAAATATATTCATCTTATTTTTGATCTTGCATATATGTATTAAGTTCATTACTTAGTTGTTGATACTTAATTAAGTATTTTTCATTCTAGATCAATTTTTGATATTTTAAATATAGATAATCAAGGAAATTATTTTAGTTTTTAATGCAAGTATTTTTTTCGTTGAAATGATTAAGATAATCAAATTGGAAAAAAATGCAAACTATTGGTTACCGTTCAATACTGTATATGTCATAAGTTCAAAGTTATACATGTTACATCAAAAATTTACAATCTGCATGTATTTCCTTATCATGATGGGATCTGTAGTATATGTTTATATTCAACTTTTATGTAATGCAGAAATTGCAACAAGTAAGTTGTTAAGTAGTTTCTAGAGTGGTAAGGTTTTGAGGTAAACTTTGATTTGTTCAATTTTCAAAGTGAATTTAAATAAAAATTTACTTGGATTGTTGTTTTTTAGTCCTTTATCTACCGCATCAAACTATCCTTCTAGCCTAGACCATGCATTATTGTAACAACCATAAATTTTGACTATATATTTAAATTTGACTTTATTTCATTTTGAAATTATTTTAAATTTTTTTAATTGTGTGATATCATTTCTATACATTTTTAAAATGATAATATAATTTTTCCAAAATTTACTGTATTTATTTCCTATTTTTAAACGCTGTTTTCTAATTTTCTACCATTTTCTTCATTTTAAATTTCTTTATTTTATTTTAATTTTTTTTCATTTGTGAAAATTCATCTCTAAACATTTTTAAAATAATAATACAATTTTCCCCAAAATTACTGTGTTGATTTCCTATTTTTAAGGGATGTTTCCCATTTTCTGCTATTTTCTGCATTAAAATTTTATATTTAAATTAAATTTTAAATATTTATTTTGTGAATATATTTGTATTTTATGTTATTATTTATGTTTAAAAATACTTTACAAGCTTATATGAATTTTCTAAAAATTATTTCATTTAACTTCAAATTTTGCTAGTCTAGTTCACTGTTTTAACTATTTTCCTTAATTTTACTTTACATAATTGATAAATATTATATATATTTGTATATTTGTTAAAAATTTCAAAGTCTTATCTGATAGTATTATTATTTCAGCTACATAAATTTATATAGATAATAAAAGGTAAATTGAAAGGGTTTGTGACCTTTTGTTTCCTATGGCTTTTGATTTTCCCACCTTTTCACATTTTAACTTACTTTTGCCATCAATTAGCCAAAACTACTCACATAATTCAGCTGCCTACCTCCATTCTTCATTTACGTACATATTTTTCCTCCTTCCTGAAAAAAATTTCGGCCTCCTCTTGATTGAGAAGTTTGGTAAAATTCTATTTCCTTTTATCTTCTTTTGTTCACTTATGTTGATTTTTCTAGTTTGATTTTGCACTTGCTTCACCTCATGTAGGTTCAACCATGCCACCTTGCTGCCTAGCCGCCTCCACCACCTGATGACACACCACCAGCACCTCCTCCTCACCAGCCACCCAAGCCATGAACCCCCTTGGTGATGCATATCCGCAAAAGTTTCAAAACACCCTTCATATTGACCTAGCCGAGCACTAGCTTCCACATCCACCACTTCCACCAACCATGGCCGCCCCTACTCCGCCACCAGCACCTCCAGCACCCACGGCCACACCACCACAGTGGACCCCACTCCTCTGGCCGTGACACCTAGGGCCTTGGCCGAGCCCAATTCATGGCCCAAAACCCATGTGTATGCATGATTTTGTGTTCTTGCCATCACCCACCTTTACACCATCACTCAAACTCATGTTAGGACGACCTTAGCAACCCAGACCTGACCCTAAATCATTGTCTTAGACCTGCACTCTACCTCTGGCTGATCCTATGAGATGTCGGAAGCAAGTGCAAAGCATTTCAGCTTTGTTTTATGAAGTTATTTCTAGCATCATTTATCGTATTTTTGGTCTGATACCTTATAATTGTTATATTGTTTGTTTGATTTGTATTCAAGGGAATTAATCCTTGGCTCCTCCATTTCATATCTGTATCGTGCTTTTATGCTTGTGTAGATCCCGTTGTGCAATTCGTTGTTTTGTCATCAGCTCAAAACAGTGAGTAAATCTCACCAGACTAATATGTACTTATATAGTGATAAACTGACATCACCTGAATCTGTAAATGCATATCATCTGGTTATAACTGCTATATTATATTCATATGAAGTTCACACCTATATCTACACTTATTATACCATATGTTACTGTTATTTCATGCTATTCTGTTATTTTCATCAGTTTATCACACTGCAAGTTCCTGTAGACTAGAATCACTATGGGTTGAAATGATACATACCCGAACGGAATTTATAATAGGAGAAAATCGTTATGGGCTGAAATGATAGGCCTGAATTATTTTCAATTATTTTCTTTTACTTGGGATTGCGGGTTTGAAATGATCAAACCCGGTTTTCTTTGTAAATTACGGGTTGAAATGATATATTACCCGTATCACTTCATCTGGGCTAGAAAATCAAATACAGACCCGTTGTTAAAATATATTTTTCTAAAAATTTTAAATTATTTTAGAAACGTAAATATTATAATATTTTGATTTAAATTTGATTAAAAATGATTTTTGTAAAGCATTATTGATTTTCTGAAATTTATAAGTGAAATAAATAAATGGTAAAGTTAGAAAATCTGAAATTTAAGTTATTTTGGAAACTAGAATTTGGTGATAAATGGAATTTAAATTAAATATAAAAAATATGATAAATTTATGATATTTTGAATTAAATGAATTTAAAAATGATTTTATAATATTTCAATGATTTTTGAATAAAGTTAAAATGTGAAATGAATGAATATTTAGGTTGAAATTTGGAAATATAACTAAAATTGGAAATTTATGAATTTGGCTTAAAAGTGAATTTTAAGTTAAGTAAATAAAAATGAAATTAAGTTATATTTGAAAATTTTAAACTTAAATGTTAATTTAAATTTAATATAATGAAGTTAAAATTTAATGTTGGAATTTAATAAGTGAATTATAATTAAATTTTGATTTTTGAATGGAGATTTAACTTTATAAAATCATGAATATAAGGGTATTTGAATGATTGTTTTAAAAGTGAAATTATATGATTTTATAAGCTAAAAATGATTTAAATAAAAATATAATTGTTTGTGAAATTATATTGAATACTTGAAGTTAATTAACTGCGTTTCTGAAATGCTATTAATTCTAATGTAAATGATAATACAACATTTGTAAATGCTGTAGTTGATAATAATGAACCAAATGGCTAAGTTTAATTAAAGTTTATTATAGCATTTTTGTAAATGCTATAATTGTTGAATTTAACTAAGTTTTGTTTGAAACTAATGTAACCCTATTACAGCATTTTTAAATGCTATCTTTTGTTAAGTTGAACTGTTTTGAATGTAACTTTCCATAGCAATTTCTAAATGCTGCGAAAGTTGAATTTTCATCTGTTTTAATAAATTAAGTTAATAAATGAAATTTGAAAGACTAAAATTTTGTAAATTTAATATTTAATTATTAAATATAATAACTTCATTTTTATGATTTAAAATGAAGTAATTTGTTTTGAAATATAAACTATTTTGAAATGTGTTTTGTAATGGTATTTAAATTAAATAAAAATGAATGTGGTTTGGAAGATATTATATTTTTGATATTTTGAAATGGATTTTGAATGATATTGAATTTTGAAATGACATTTGAGTTTTGAAGTATAAAATACCATTTTGAAATTTTAACCACGGGATGTAAAATTTATAGTTTAACTGATTCTTAAAGGATGGGCGATCCCAAACATCCTTTAAGTTATTGTGCATTTCTACTACAGTTCACTTGAGTTAGTTTACATTATATAAGTATATATTGTCCTGAATCGAGTGTTTTGTGTTTTACTTTACGCTCGGGTCAGCCTGAGTATTTACAGCTTAGCTTTAGATTTTTTTCTGGAGCTAGGAATTGCTGGAGATTCTGCTTGTCTAGTTATCTATCCCTTCAGTTTCAGTTGTTCTATTTCAACTTTGGTATTGATAAACTGCTATGTAATTGAGATTTCTATTGTATATGTTTTTCGGACTGATATTATGTATTATGTTTTGAGTGTTTGTTATAGTAACTTCATGAACTACTATGGTATTTTAATTTCCGCTGCGAGTTATTCTGATATTTCTGTGTCTGTGATTCTGTGATTATATTTCATTTGCTCCAAATTTATTTACAACACGGTATTTTGAGCAATTCAAGTCTGACATGTGCGGATGCGAATGGCTGAAAATATCGGGTTGTTACAGTTGGTATCAGAGCTTTGGTTTTTAGGCAAACCTTAGCCTGCGGAGCAAAAACTCATTAGAGACAGGGTAGAAATACCCTAGAATGAGTGAAATCAATGTCAGGATCCTTTCTTTGTGAGAGAACGTATTTTCGAAGTATAAAATGATTTTTAAAAGACTTTTAAAAGATTTTCAAAGATTATTTTGGTATAAAAATGTTCTTATTTCGAAATAAAGATTTTCTAAACTTCATCTCTTCGTTATCCACCTTGCTAGAAATCTTTTGGTTAAGATTCTTATCGACTAGGATTCCTTGAACTTTGGAACACTCCCACTTGTTCTGGAATCCAGTCTTGTTTTCCCTATTTTTCCTTTTAATTTTGGAGCATTCATAACTCTACTTTGGGATGACCTCTCTAAAGAGCGATGATTCCGTAAATCTTTGAATGATTTGTAAAGGGGTGAAACTCCTTTACAATTGTCATTGATTCACTGAAGATTTTTGTATCTTCGGATGTTGATGCTATCTATCTCCTGCTCTACCCGGATTCTATCTCTGGAGATCGAAGGTCGATTTGCCTTAGATTTCCGTATTGATTATATTCCTAAAGTCTCGGTTGACCGGTTAAGTTCGCCCGCGATTTATATAGGCTTATCTGTCCTCTATTTGGTAATTAAATTATCTCATCTTCGTTTGAGTTTATCTTCGAACTAGAATTCTATTTGATTAGAGTCCCTCTAATTTTGAATCTTTGTTTGTTTGAAATCCTTCCCTGAATCATCCTTTGGAAATTTGTATTTGGTTGTATTTTGAAATTGTGCATACATCGAAATTATTAAGGATGGCCATATTTTTATATATAAAAGTGAAATGTTTTCGATAAGGATTATATACCTTTCAAAAATGAAAATTTGAAATTTCGAAAGAATTTGAAATTTTGAAAATTTTATAAGAACTTGATTTATACAAAAATGATTTATAACTGAAGGGTTTTGAATTCGAATTTCGAGGAATCGAATTCCGGTATTTTGAAATCGGTTTTAAGATTTTGGAAATTATATATAGTAATATGATTTAAAGATATATATATATATATATATTTCAAATAAGAAATGTTTCAAATGTATTCGAATGAATTTCAATGATTTCGAAGGAATTTCAAAGAAGTTTTTCAAAGATAATTGAAGTCCAGAACTCACTTATGTCGCTGGAAAATAATTTCGGTGATGAATGCATGCATCATCGACATTGATTTTCGAGTTTCTGAGTGAGAGAGAGGCCACTCTAGTAGCTTTGCTCTGCGAGTGATTTTGTGAAACCAATTTTGATTTCAGATTTCGAAGTATTGTTTGATATTCGAAAGATAGATCCGTGTGTGTGTATATATATATATATATATATATATATATATATATATATATATATTTGAAAAGATTTAAAGTAGGTCGGTGTTCAGTTCTCGAGTTTCAGATTTTGAAACCTAACTTTTGAAATTGATTTACTGATTTAGTGTTGATTTTCAACTCTTAGATTGAAAATATGACTTCTTCGACTATTTTAAGATTCGAGCACTTCCAAATCAAGGTTAATTTTTCAAAGCTACATTTTTTGAAAGGTATAAGGTATTTGATAAAGAATATAAGTTTAGCTTGTATGTTTCAAGTATGAAATAATATGGTTTTTTATAAGTTGAAACTGTTTTGTTAAGTAAATAAATAAGACTATTTTGAATTATACTAATATGAAATTTAGTTCTGAAACGTTTTGGATAAAAATTAGTCTTCAAATGTTTGAGAAAATTTTGGTTTTAAATGTTTTAACTTAGTAACATCTTTATAAAACTATTTATTTAACAAGTTGGAATAGATACATAAGTTGTACGTACATTGTTTTATTCGCATAATTAATTTGATCCAAGTTTGAGTACACAAGTTCGAGGTGAATTACACCATTTCGTGTTAGGATTTTTCATTTGATTCTTGATGGCGAACATTTGATATGGATTTTGGGCTTGATTCTTGAATTCTCTATCATAGTATATGGCTATGCAAGGAGACTGATGGCTTCTAGTCAAGAAACCATATCGAAGTCCGCATTAGGGAAGTCGAATGGACAATACTAGTTCGAAAGCGAACTTGTGTGATCAAGCGAGCGATCGAATGTAATGTTGCGAAATAATGACATATGTAAGTAATAATGAAGTAAAATTTGAGATATATGAAATTATGAAATTTATTTTTGAAATATTGTATATTTAAGCCCTGAAACATATTTAAGATTTAATAGTTTATTTTGTAAATCAAATCTATATTTGAAATTGATAATATTTGAAATGGTTTTGTTGGAAAACTAAATTGAAACTGATGGTTTGAATTGAATTAAAATTGGAAATTTTAGATTTTGGTTTAATTGAAAAAAAAATTGAAATGTAAAGAATTAAGGGCATGTTTTATGATTTCAAATGCATGATTTCTAAATGTTATGATTTTCAAAGTGTAATGATTTCAAGTATTTTAGTTTCGAAAGATTCATAACTTTGAAAGTATTATGACTTTTGAAGTGAATACATGTTTGAAATAGAAATGGATTTATTTGACCTAAATTTTGTTGATTTGGAAATTTGGATTATTTTCTAAACCTATTGTTTTAAGAAATTTTGAAACTGAATATGTATAACTTGAAAGAAATGATTCGGTGACATCATATATGATTTTAAAATTTATTTGATATCGAAATGGTTTGAAATTTAGAACCTTGTTTTATTAAATACTTGATTTGAGAGTTATCGAACTTATATAAAAATGATTTGTATAAGTAAACTGTTGAATTGGAACTGTTGATTTGAAAGGGTACCCAATTTTGAAAAGTGAAATCTTATATAATCGAAATCTATATAAGTGTGATTTGATATACTAGTATTTTGAAAAGTATTTGATTTGAAATGAAATCTTATATAAAATGGACTTTATATAAGTATGATATTTGAAAGTGATTTTGAAAGGTACTATATGATACATATTTTTGAAGTAAAGATATGGAAAGTGCCTTCTGCTTGATATCCGCTTTGTGGCCACACTGTGGATTCATTCTATCGATATTATTCTCTCTCTTTGATTTGGGTTTTCCGGATATGATACTCGAGTGTCCATCGAATTCCATGGCGATCTCCATGGTCCTATGATCGCGACTGCATAGCGCAACTGCCTGGCTGAGCTGGCCTAGGGGTACGGATTGTTTCCTGGGGGATCCAGGCGTAACCATTGTGTATCCTGCACTCTATGTAGGTCGCATTAGTAGCGCAAATGCCTGGCTGAGCTGGCCTGGGGGTACAGATTGTTTCCTGGGGGATCCGGGCGTAACCATTGTGTATCCTGCATTCTACTCGTCATCATGGCGTAACTCGCAGGGCTGAGAAAGCTTAAGGATACGGATTGTTTCCTAGGGGATCCAGGCGTAACCATTGTGTATCTGCGATCCATGGTTAGACAACTGTTTCAGTTTGGTTGATTTGTTTGGATTGTACTTTCCATTTTTGTTTTTTTTAAAAAGAGTTTTCTAGTATTTTCATTGGGTGTTGAAACAAGTCTACTAAGTACCTGGAGAAGTCTAGCTTTGCGCCTGATCAACGCACTGCCGGAATCTATAGGAACGAGGATAAACTTGTTAATACATCGAGTTATAAAAGTATTTTGATAAAAGCATCTTGATAAAGCACTGTATAAAGAATATTTTGATCAGTTATTTTCCCTTCTAAAAATTTAAATGTTTTAAATATTGTTTACCTTGAACCATCAGATTTGAATCAAATGACTATTCATCATACTAATTTTTTTTATTAAATTGAAATGTATAATGGTTCAAATAATGGTTCATCCTTGTCTTTCAACCTGCTTTACCTCCTAGCTATCTTTTTTTTCCCTGCCTTCTTTCGAGGATGTATTCCAACCTATTTCTCTTTCTTGTTGTTTCTCCGCTTCCTTCCTTTTCGAGGACGAAAAGATTTGAGTGGGGGAGAGTGTAATATATATTTAAATTTGACTTTATTTCATTTTTAAATTATTTTATATTTGTTTTAATTGTGTGATATCATTTCTATACATTTTTAAAATGATAATATAATTTTTCCAAAATTTACTGTATTTATTTCCTATTTTTAAAGGCCGTTTTCTAATTTTCTACCATTTTCTTCATTTTAAATTTCTTTATTTTATTTTAATTTTTTTTTTGGAAAATTCATCTCTAAATATTTTTAAAATAATAATATAATTTGTTCAAAAATTACTGTGTTGATTTCCTATTTTTAAGGGATGTTTCCCATTTTCTGCATTAAAATTTTATATTTAAATTAAATTTTAAATATTTATTTTATGAATATATTTGTATTTTATGTTATTATTTATGTTTAAAAATACTTTACAAGCTTATATGAATTTTCTAAAAATTATTTCATTTAACTTCAAATTTTGCTAGTCTAGTTCACTGTTTTAACTATTTTCCTTAATTTTACTTTACATAATTGATAAATATTATATATATTTGTATATTTGTTGAAAATTTCGAAGTCTTATCTGATAGTATTATTATGTTAGCTACACAAATTTATATAGATAATAAAAGGTAAATTGAAAGGGTTTGTGACCTTTTGTTTCCTATGGCTTTTGATTTTCCCACCTTTTCACATTTTAACTTTCTTTTTCCATCAATTAGCCATAACTACTCACATAATTCAGCTGCCTACCTCCATTCTTCATTCACGTACATCTTTTTCCTCCTTTCTGAAAAAATTTCGGCCTCCTCTTGATTGAGAAGTTTGGTAAAATTCTATTTCCTTTTATCTTCTTTTGTTCACTTATGTTGATTTTTCTAGTTTGATTTTGCACTTGCTTCACCTCATGTAGGTTCAACCATGCCACCTTGCTACCTAGCCGCCTCCACCACCTGATGACACACCACCAGCACCTCCTCCTCACCAGCCACCCAAGCCATGAACCCCCTTGGTGATGCATATCCGCAAAAGTTTCAAAACACCCTTCATATTGACCTAGCCGAGCACTAGCTTCCACATCCACCACTTCCACCAACCATGGCCGCCCCTACTCCACCACCTCCAGCACCTCTAGCACCCACGGCCACACCACCATAGTGGACCCCACTCCTCTGGCCATGACACCTAGAGCCTTGGCCGAGCCCAATTCATGGCCCAAAACCCATGTGTATGCATGATTTTGTGTTCTTGCCTTCACCCATCTTTACACCATCACTCAAACTCATGTTAGGCCGACCTTAGCGACCCAGACCTGACCCTAAATCATTGTCTTAGACCTGTACTCTACCTCTGGCCGAGCCTATGAGATGTCGGAAGCAAGTGCAAAGCATTTCAGCTTTGTTTTATGAAGTTATTTCTAGCATCGTTTATCGTATTTTTGGTCTGATACCTTATAATTGTTATATTGTTTGTTTGATTTGTATTCAAGGGCATTAATCCTTGGCTCCTCCATTTCATATTTGTATCGTGCTTTTGTGCTTGTGTAGATCCCGGTGCGCAATTCATTGTTTTGTCATCAGCTCAAAACAGTGAGTAAATCTCACCAGACTAATATGTACTTATATAGTGATAAACTGACCTCACCTGAATCTGTAAATGCATATCATCCTGTTATAACTGCTATATTATATTCATATGAAGTTCACACCTATATTTATACTTGTTATACCATATGTTACTGTTATTTCATGCTATTCTGTTATTTTCATCAGTTTATCACACTGCAAGTTCCCTGTAGACTAGAATCACTATGGGTTGAAATGATACATACCCGAACGGAATTTAGAATGGGAGAAAATCGTTATGGGCTGAAATGATAGGCCTGAATGATTTTCAATTATTTTCTTTTACTTGGGATTGCGGGTTTGAAATGATCAAACCCGGTTTTCTTTGTAAATTACGGGTTGAAATGATATATTACCCGTATCACTTCATCTAGGCTAGAAAATGAAATACAGACCCGTTGTTAAAATATGTTTTTCTAAAAATTTTAAATTATTTTAGAAATGTAAATATTATAATATTTTGATTTAAATTTGATTAAAATTGATTTTTGTAAAGCATTATTGATTTTCTGAAATTTATAAGTGAAATAAATAAATAGTAAAGTTAGAAAATTTGAAATGTAAGTTATTTTGGAAACTAGAATTTGGTGATAAATGGAATTTAAATTAAATATGAAAATATGAAAAATTTATGATATTTTGAATTAAATTAATTTAAAAATGATTTTGTAATATATCAATGATTTTTGAATAAAGTTAAAATGTGAAATGAATGAATATTTAGGTTGAAATTTGGAAATATAACTAAAATTGGAAATTTATGAATTTGGCTTAAAAGTGAATTTTAAGTTAAGTAAATAAAAATGAAATTAAGTTATATTTGAAAATTTTAAACTTAAATGTTAAGTTAAATTTAATATAATGAAGTTAAAATTTAATGTTGGAATTTAATAAGTGAATTATTATTAAATTTTGATTTTTGAATGGAGATTTAACTTTATAAAATCGTGAATATAAGGGTATTTGAATGACTGTTTTAAAAGTGAAATTATATGATTTTATAAGATAAAAATGATTTAAATAAAAATATAATTGTTTGTGAAATTATATTGAATACTTGAAGTTAATTAACTGCATTTCTGAAATGCTATTAATTCTAATGTAAATGATAATACAGCATTTGTAAATGCTGTAGTTGATAATAATGAACCAAATGGCTAAGTTTAATTAAAGTTTATTATAGCATTTTTGTAAATGCTATAATTGTTGAATTTAACTAAGTTTTATTTGAAACTAATGTAACCCTATTACAGCATTTTTAAATGCTATCTTTTGTTAAATTGAACTGTTTTGAATGTAACTTTCCGTAGCAATTTCTAAATGCTGCGAAAGTTGAATTTTCATCTGTTTTAATAAATTAAGTTAATAAATGAATTTTGAAAGACTAAAATTTTGTAAATTTAATAATTTAATTATTAAATATAATAACTTCATTTTTATGATTTAAAATGAAGTAATTTGTTTTGAAATATAAACTATTTTGAAATGTGTTTTGTAATGGTATTTAAATTAAATAAAAATGAATGTGGTTTGGAAGATATTATATTTTTGATATTTTGAAATGGATTTTGAATGATATTGAATTTTGAAATGACATTTGTGTTTGAAGTATAAAATACCATTTTGAAATTTTAACCACGGGATGTAAAATTTATAGTTTAACTGATTCTTAAAGGATGGGCGATCCCAAACATCCTTTAAGTTATTGTGCATTTCTACTACAGTTCACTTGAGTTAGTTTACATTATATAAGTATATATTGTCCTGACTCGAGTGTTTTGTGTTTTACTTTACGCTCGGGTCAGCCTGAGTATTTACAGCTTAGCTTTGGATTTCTTTCTGGAGCTAGGAATTGCTGGAGATTATGCTTGTCTAGTTATCTATCCCTTCAGTTTCAGTTGTTCTATTTCAGCTTTGGTATTGATAAACTGCTATGTAATTGAGATTTCTATTGTATATGTTTTTCAGACAGATATTATGTATTATGTTTTGAGAGTTTGTTATAGTAGCTTCATGAACTACTATGGTATTTTAATTTCCGCTGTGAGTTATTCTGATATTTCTGTGTCTGTGATTCTGTGATTGTATTTCATTTGCTCCAAATTTATTTACAACACGGTATTTTGAGCAATTCAAGTCCGACATGTGCGGATGCGAATGGCTGAAAATATCGGGTTGTTACAATTATAGTACCTAAAAGGTTTGGTATCATTTTTCTTCTTATTTGGTTATCTGTTACAAGTTGTCTGTTACAATGAAAAGTATGTGATTTTAGAAATTAGGTTTGTTTGTGCACATTATCTCTACCACTAGTAATCCCCGAAATGGCCTTATGCTCCCCCTCAGATCTGCATGCGTGCCTTAATTTTTATTCCTCTCGATTCATAAAAGCTAATTGCTTATCCCCAAATTCGTCACATTCCTAATTCAATTCCTCAAAATTCTGAATTCACTCATTCACATCATCCGATCTACTAAATTCGATTAATCTTCCTTCTGCCTCAACAATTTGCATCGCGGACCGAAACTGGATAGGCCGCCATAGATATCTCATGCCTATTATCTTCTTTTGTTTTCCTCGAAGGTACAAACCTTCATGATGTATATATTTTAATTTAAATGTTTACATATTTTGATTTGCTTCAACTTCGAACATCGTTACTCTTTTTTTTGATTGATCTATTTTGTGAATGTTGCACACAATTTCCCAATGCGATTTTTTGTTTAGATCCGATTTGTGAAGCTACGTTGTCGAAGATAGTTTTTACATCTTATTTTTAATCCATGTAATAAAAGTTGTTAAGAACAACAACACTGAATCCATATAATTTTTTAATAAAATAGCATATTCGTTGTAAAAACTCATTCGTCAAATTTTTAACTGGCTTAAATTTAGTCAGGTTTGCAGTGATAAAATTTCTTTCTCAAAATACCTATATTTCCTTGATGATACTGCAGAGATGTGTTTAGCCAGGTTTGCAGCTAAAGTGCATTTAGAATAGTTAGCCATATTGTATACAAAAAGTATTTGGAATACAAAAATGCTAGACTTACCACAATACCGTACGGAGATAAAAAATCATGTGGGACCATGTAGACTTTGCATCTTCTCTTTTCCTTTTATCAACTTCCTATAGAAATTGTGATAAGCATAACATGCCTCATTTTTAGTATTAAAACTGTCGTCCTTCATGGTTGCTTCATTTGGAAAAAAAAAGTAATTAATATATCATAATTACAAAATCATTGATTTTGTCTATATGATTGAGGTTGAATTTTATGCCTGTTTTATGCTTCTTCTCCTTTTATTGAATTTAAATTCTCTATCACTCTATGTTTTTATTTTCTCAACAGAAATATAAATTCCATAGTCATTTCATGTGTTTCCATTATTTTATGCTAGTGACACTAGATATGTTTGTACTGATAGTGGACAAATTAATTAGGATTAGTATAACCACTAATATTAGTTTGAATGTTGGAAAACAGTAAAAAAATGAAAGCATCTTCTTACAGTCCTTTCTAAATGCATGATGGATACATTTAGTTTAGTTGTTGCATAAGCAACACTAATTTATTAATTTTTTATTTCTTGATTTTTTTTTCACTATTGAATCTAATGTTGGATATTTCAGACTTTGCAAAGAAAGGAGCAACCTAAATGAGATCTATTGATGAGGTCAAAAAGTTAACAAGTAACAAGGTAAAATTGCTACTTTATTTTACCTTATTGCTACAGCAATATTTTTATGAGAGTTATTTACTTTACCATTAAAATGCAAATAGTTGTGTATCTAATGTTGTGTATTGGAGCATGCCTGATAATACAAATAATTTATGGATATCTGCAAATAGTTAGTACACTTTATTTTTATTTTTGCATGACAATGGTAAAATGAAACCATTATAAACCAGTATGCAAACTAATGATCCCATAAAGCGAAATTTTCAAATCAAATTGTTTATTTGAATACATCAATAAAAATCTTGGTTTATGTCATTGAGCTAACCCTAGCTTCTAACAAATAGCACTAAATAAAGTTCAAGCTGCTCAATCATTGATGTAGGTGTATTTATCCTTGCTGTTTTTATTCTCATTTATTTTGAGTCCTACATGAAAGTGTCTTTTGCTAACTTTTATTTTTCCTGTTGCTTTTACTATTTTCCTTAAGCGTTTGGTTAATTTGAAATTACCCTGCATTCATGATTTAGTTTTATGTCTAAAATATAGTTTCTATGATGGTAAACTTTTTACTGGAAGGGTAATATGCATGAAATGCACAAGTATAAATTCATTTCACCTTTTGTTTTAAAGCTTTTGGTAATGTTAAATTTATATATTACACCGATTTGAATAGTGAAAATCCAAGATAAATTACTTTCATATTTGTGCAGAAACAGCAGATTTGGGAATGGCCATAGGCCCATGAAACAACGAAGTACACTTGAACTACACTAGAAGTACAATTGAGGTCCACAGTTTGCAAATTGGTTAGTGTCATCCATTTTATGTAAATAAAAATCATTGTTGATTCCATTACTCTTATCTAGCTAATCATCTAACTTTTAGTTTATCATAGACTGTATTTATGATTCTTAGGATAACAGCAGTTAGCAAGCATTGCGATCTATAAACTAAATTCGAGCTCTAATGTCTAATGGCGATTATATCTTATGAGAGGTTATACTGAAAATTAACAATATATATCTAAGTTATGATATATTTTCTGAAGTTGGAAACAAGTGTAGGAATTATGCAATCACTGTTCATTCTTTACATCTGAATATCGAATACGAGAAGAAAACGAATATATATGGTATTGTTTTATTAGTTTCTCAAAACTTTGACATATGTTTAATATTTTTGGATTTTTCTTCAAAGTTTATTTCTAATATAATATATATTTGATTAGTAATTTTAATTTTCTACCATAATTTACAAGCTTACAAATGTAAAGAAGTAGATATTGAGGAGAAGTATAAATATATTTTCTAAAGTTGGAAACAAGTATTGCAAACGAATTTGTATAAGAAATTGCAAAGAACACAGAAAATTGCATTTGGTTAAATTAAGATATAAATATAATTTTTATTTGAAAATAAACTTTAAATACTATTTTAAAAAATACAACAAAAAATTAAAGTCTTTAGTCCCAAAAGGCTTTAATTTATTTCAGAAAATACAACGACAACACACCCCTTGGATGCAAAGTTATGCGTACAAGAGAAAGAAGTGAAGTGCTGTCGAAATTAAAGCATTTAGTCCCAAAATGCTTTAATTTGTTTTAGACAGAAGTGAGGTGTTGTACACATTTTTACAAAGGTATTTGGACATCAGCAAACAAGGCAACCAAATATCTTTCATTCATTGGAAACAGCTATAATTATTTTAACATACATCCTTTTTACACTTGACTATATAATACATGGGTCGAGATTAAAAACTCTAGGATAGTACTTACATTGATATATCTACTAATACATGCACTAAAAAGGATATTTATTTGTAACTGAAAACAAAAAACATCTACGAACTTATGCATGGATTATTACCTAAAAAAATTTCACATAAATATATAATCACAACAATACTTTAGAAATACTTTATATAAAAATACAACATTTTGTTCAATAACGTACTAATTGGAATAAAAACTTTTGAACCAAACATAAGTGATATTATTTGTAGAATAGGTTGAAATTTGAGAGATTATTAAAGATGTTTTTCTACGCCGATTTTAACTCCTACTGTATGCTAAAAATTTGAAAATACTTTGAAGTAGTATTATAAACATGATATAAATATATATTTTCTTACCAGGAATGGTTGTGTTATTATCGCAAATTAAGTAAACAACATAATTTACTTAACAATTAAGTATTTTATTATTATTTTTGTATATACCTTAGTTCTTGCATAATAATGGTTATAATCTTTACTTCTTCCTAAATCCTAAATTAATTAAACATGGTAAATGTTCTATTTTTAGGGTCAAACAATTACAATCTTGAATCTGTGCATTTCACTACCAAACTATGGAAGTTAATCAACTTTCCGAATCAACACCACATAGAAGTCCTAGAATAATCGAAAAAGCTCAACTTCAAGCAATGGAAGCCAACGAAGTTGTTCACTTACAAAGGACAACGAATACCAATAGAATTCAACACAACCCAGTGGAATCAAACTGCAGTTCTCAGTTACCACCCCGTAGAAGTCCAAGAATCCTTGAAAGAAACCAATGTCAAGCAGGAACATATAATCAATCACCATCTTTGATACTTCGTAGAAGCCCTAGAATCATTGAGAAAGCTCAAAAACAAGCATTATTAGATGCTCAAATCAAGGTAGAAAGAAAAAGACAACGTCGATCTGAATTAAATACAGAACAAAGGGCTCAACAATTAGAGCGTCGTAACATTTATGAGAGAACGAAAAGAAATTCAATGACAGAAGCTGAAAAAGAAGCAAAAAGAAAGCAAGTTCGCTCTAATTATCATATTAGAAAATCCAGAAGATGTGAAAAAAATATTTATGATTACGAATCACAAACAAGCACAGATAGTTCCTTTTCTTTACCTAGCACTCGAAATATTGAAGGTATTAATAAGAAAACCATTTACTATAATTCTTTATTATATATATATATATATATTATATAATATATATATTAAATATAATAAAGAATATATTTGAATTTCATGTTAATAAATACTTATAAGCTTTATTTATCAATAATTTGTGTAGATCAACATATCGATGGGTCAGTGAACAATGAAGATGAACAAAACACTAATACACCATCTTTTGAACAAAGAAACATCAATAGAAACACAATACATAGAGTTACTCAACCATGTCGAAGTGCTACAGCAAGACATAATTGTGCAAGAAACTTTATAGATCATTCTGGTTTTCAAAGATTCTATTTGCCACAATCAAAAATATGCAGACATTGTCAAGCAAAAATTTTTCACCGAGAATCAAATAACTTCTGCTGTCTAAATGGAAAAATCATTTTACAATCAATTTCTTCACCCGATGAGATCTTCAATTTGTACACTGACCAATCAAATGAAGGAAAAGAATTCAGAAAAAACATTCGAGCGTATAACCACATGTTTGCATTTACATCGATGGGAGTTCATGTTGATGAGAACTTGACTACGGGTAAAGATGGAGTATACACATTTCGAGCTCAAGGAAGCATCTATCATAAAATAGGCAATTTGGTACCTACATCTGATAATCGTCCAAGATTCCTACAATTTTATATTTACGATACGGAGAATGAAATTGATAACCGATTGGCTGAAAATAATACTTTGAATCGAGATATCGTAGAGAAATTACAAAAAACTCTTAGTACACATAATAGATTTGCAGTTGTATTTCGACAACTTGGACAAAAACCAAATATCCAACATTGTAAATTGGTCATAAAAGAACAATCTTCAAATCAAAAACAATATACTCTCCCAACTTCTTCACAAGTTGCTGGAATTTGGGTAGAAGGAGCTGAAAATGAAGAAATCCATGAAAGAGATATTGTAGTTGAGACAAACTATGGACAACTCATAACTGTTCCTGAAACAGCTGGTTATTATGATCCATTGCAATACCCACTTTTATTACATATGGAAGTTACGGATGGGATATAAATAGTCAGGATGAAAATGGCAATAAATTTTCATGTCGTGAGTATTATGCTAATATTCTACAGGTATATACAATTTAATATATAACACATTTTATATATTTATATTTTTTTTTCTTAACATTCATCAATATGTAATGTTCTTTTATAGATTCGAGAAAATGATAAATCGCTTTTTCTTCGAGGTGGACGATTGTTTCAACAATACATGGTTGATAACTATGTTAAGATAGATACCAGCAGGCTAAGATGGTATAGGAGTAATCAAAAAACCATCATAGCTGAAATGTATCAAGGATTACAAGATGCTTTAAACGCTGGGGAAAATGATGCAAGTGCATAGTTTGTGAATTTGAAAACCCGCACTTATATTAAGTACATTTTTATACCTTTATCTAATTAAATTTCATATTTATGAAGTTTTTAACAAATTCTCTTATTTAGGTAATGTTGGAACACGAACAGTACTACCTTCTTCTTATATTGGTTGTCCACGTGATATGTACCAACGATATCAAGATGCAATGGCTATAGTACATAAGTATGGCAAACCCGATTTATTCATTACAATGACATGCAATCCACTTTGGGATGAAATTGTTAGCGAATTGCTACCCGGTCAAGACCCTCAAGACAGACCAGATTTGACAAAAAGGATATTTCGTGCAAAATACGAGGAATTAAAAAAAGATATTTTTACTGAAGGAGCACTTGGAAAAGTAGCTGCTCATGTCCATGTAATTGAATTTCAAAAAAGAGGTTTACCACATGTTCATATGCTAATTATCTTCAAAGATGAAGACAAATTAACTAACCCAGATGAATATGATGAAATTGTTAGAGCAGAAATACCCGATTCTAACGAAGAATCAGAATTACATGTGGCAGTAATGAAGTGGATGATTCATGGACATGTGGTACTCAAAATCGAAATTGTCCTTGCATGAAAAATGGTAGTTGCAAAAGAGAGTATCCAAAACAATTTTCAACTGTAACTATTCAAGGCACAGATTCATACCCAATTTACAGAAGACACGATACTGGAAAATCTATTCCTATTGATAGAAATGAAAAGTTGATGGTAGATAACAGATGGGTTGTCCCTTACAATCCTTGGTTACAACGCAAATATAACTGCCACATTAATGTAGGGATATGTAGTAGCATAAAAAGCGTTAAATATCTTTACAAATATATCTACAAAGGTCCAGACCGCGTTTCAATGCAAGTTCGACCTGGACCTAACTATGATGAGATTCAACAATTTATAGATGCAAGGTGGATTTCTGCTCCAGAAGCATTATGGAAGATTTTTAGGTTCTCTCTTACCAAGATATATCCATCAGTTGAACGTCTTCAAATACATCTTCCAAATAAACAAAGTGTTATGTTTTCCAATGATCAAACCATCAATGAAGTTTTGGCCGATGAAAGCAACCTACACACAATGCTGACAGAGTTTTTCTATACAAATTCAATTGATGTACAAGCAAGGCAACTTTTATATCGTGAATTTCCAGAGCACTATTGTTGGATTAAAAATGAAAAAAAATGGAAAAGAAGAGTATCTAATGTAAGGGTGATTGGTAGAATATACACATTCCTACCTACGGAAGGAGAACGTTTTTTCTTGAGAATACTTTTGAATCATATTAGGGGACCGACTTCTTTTAATGATTTAGTTACAATTGACGAAGTTAGAAGTCGAACATATAAAGAAGCCGCTGAGAAAAGAGGGCTTTTAGAAAACGATGACAACATTGAAGAATGTTTGACTAAAGCCTCAAGTACAAAGATGCCAATTTCTTTAAGAGCATTATTTGTTACTATCTTAGTTTTCTGCAATCCATCAGGTGTGCGAAGGTTATGGGATGAGTTTTTCGATGATATGGTAGAAAATTACCGAAATTCAAGTATTACTAACCAAATGCTTCTAACAAATCGTCTTTTGAAAGATTTAGACATGTTACTTCTGCAACACAATAAAAGCACAGTGGATTATGATTTACCAAATATCTCAAGAGCATATGATTGTGATAAAATTTCAGAGCTAATAGAAGAAGAGTTAGCAATTCCTATTTCCAAGGATGATTTACTAGCTATTCAAAAATTAAATGAGGAACAATTGAAGGTCTACAATACAATTATGAATGCAATTGTAAAAAAAGAAAAATGTTTGTTTTTTATAGATGGTCCTGGAGGGACGGGAAAAACATATTTATACCGTGCTATTCTGTCAACAGTTAGAAAAGATGGTGGTATTGCAATTGCAACAGCTACATATGGTACCGCTGCAACTATACTACCTGGTGGAAGAACTGCACATTCAAGATTTAAACTTCCATTACAACCAAAACCGACATCAACATGCTCAATAAGAAAACAGTCAACATTAGCAAAACATTTAAAACAATCGACTGTTTATGTGGGATGAAGCTACAATGGTACATCGTTA
The DNA here is from genome assembly GCA_030765085.1 of Allium cepa. Taxonomy (NCBI): domain Eukaryota; kingdom Viridiplantae; phylum Streptophyta; class Magnoliopsida; order Asparagales; family Amaryllidaceae; genus Allium; species Allium cepa. The sequence continues at coordinate 567,677,299 of CM060937.1, read as the reverse complement.
TGCTTTTGAGGCATTTGATAGAACTATGAGAGATATAATGGATGTAGATGAACCATTTGGAGGTAAAATCCTCATTATGGGAGGAGATTTTCGACAAGTATTGCCAGTTGTGCCTAAAGCTACAAGAAATGAAGCGATTAATGCATGCATCATTAAATCACTTTTATGGGAAAAATTTAAAATTTTGCATTTAAAAAAAACACGCGAGCAGCAAATGATATCAGATATTCAAAATTTCTAATTCAAATTGGAAATGGTACCGAACCTTCAACCAATGGAGAAATGATTCCACTACCAACAAATATGGTCATAACATCAAAAAATGATGTTAATCCACTGTCAAAGTTGATAGATACAATTTTTCCCAACTTATCAGAAAATGCATTCGACAAAGAGTACATAGGTAATAGAGCATTAATTACACCACTAAATGAATACGTCGACAAGCTCAATGAACATGTGCTCAATATATTTCCTGGAAATGAAATCATTTACTATTCATATGATGCTGTAGAAGACGATGCTCGCAACTTATACCAACAAGAATTTCTAAACTCAATCACTCCTGGCGGGCTACCTACACATTGTTTAAAATTGAAGCTTGGAGCACCCATAACGTTGTTAAGAAATTTGAATCCGAAAATTGGATTATGCAATGGAACGAGGCTTATATATAAGCAACTCAATAAAAATTGCATTGATGCTGAAATCATCACTGGACATTATGTTGGTACTAGAGTTTTCATTCCAAGAATCCCAATAAAGCCACCTGAAAATTTGAATTTACCATTTGCGTTAATACGGAAACAATTTCCAATTCGTTTGTGTTTCGCCTTCACTATAAATAAGGCACAAGGGAAAACGATAAAAAATACCGGTATTTTTCTACCTGAGCATGTATTTGGTCATGGACAACTATATGTGGCACTTTCACAAGGAGTTTCAAGCGCTAATACCAAAGTGTTGGTAGAAAAGGGACATGTTGTTGGACGAACCGGAACTTTGACTAAAATGTTGTCTACAAAGAAGTTTTACTGACTGGTTAGGAATAAAGGTACTTAATTTGATCTTCATCTACATACAACATCAAATTTTCAAGGTACGACCTCACTGTATTTACCTCTTCTTTTATGCTACCTACAGGTGAATCTATAGTATATATGGAATAGAGAAATTTCATTTAAACATTTCCACAGCTTCTAGAATTTTATGTGCCTTTTGAATCTATAGTATATATGGAATAGAGAAATTTAAGTATGTTTCTTTTCTTTAAAATTATGTGAATGAAGGCCCTGTAAAAAGAAAATCGCAAGTCCAGTGTATCTAAAATCATTTAAATTTAAAATGAGCGTTTCAGCTTAGTTTTATCAGAGCGTAAACTTAGTTAATACCAAGCTTAAACTCAGTTAAAATTGAGTAGGTTAACTCAGTTTAACAATGATTTTTAACTCAGTTTAACAATGGTTTTTAACTTAGTTTAACAGAGGTTTTTAACAATGTAAAACCGAGTTTGAACCCTGTTTTAAAACTGAGTTTGAACCCAGCTAGAGTTTGAACCCATTTTTAAAACTAAGTTTTTTTAAACTCGGTTTTAACAAAGTTCGTACCCAGTTTTTAAAGTGAGTTCGAAAAGGGTCTTCAAGCTCGCAGACTTGATGGTGGTGTTAAGTTGGCTGAAAGGAAAAGACAAGTAAAGCTTTGTGAATACTTTATTTTTCTTGATATAATTATAAGTTTATCTCCACACAATCCAACTCTTTATGATTTCGATTTTCTTTATTTTTTACATTTAAGATGGACGAGTTCAATGACTTCAACAACAATATCAGTGTATTTCTTCTCAGCATCTGAGCTGGTGGGTTGGGTATTAATCTTACCGCTGCTGATACATGCAATGTCTATGACAGTGAATGGGTGATCAATCTAATCAACCAAAGTCAGCCGCACTTCTTGCCCTTTTTAATATATCATGATTTTTGTATATAGAATCCTCAAATGGATCTGCAAGCAATGGATACATGTCACAGCATAAGGCAAACTCGCCTAATGCATGTGTACAAGCTCACAACTTCTCACAATGCTGAGGTATTCAGTATCTACCATTTCTTCTAAGCAAACTTCATAAGAATTTATGGTTAATAATTCATTCTTTTTTGTACTAGGGACGAATCATCAAGAAAGCACTTGGAAAGCTGAAATTAGAACATGTGGTTATCACCGAAGGGCAGTTTCTGCAAGATAGGTTGAAGAATTCTTTGACAGCAGCCTACTGCTTCTTCATAGGCAGCAGAACTACTTCTTTTCAACGTGCTGCTGCTTTGTAGCAGCAACCATTTTTCACTTAGTATGGAATTAAACCAACATTAATCTATTCTAGAATTGGTTGCATGCTTATATTTTATAGTAATTACGGACACACAGATGTATACTCACACACATATTGATACTAATTGGATAATAAACTAATGATAATTTTTAATTAACGTTCATTTAACATTCAGATTTGAACTAAAATTTATTTATTTATTCAGCAGGAACTATACATTTATTATTGCACAATCTTGCTTAAATCAACTGAATTTAATTAGTAGGGTTACTTTCCCACCGTTTTGTAACTTTTCATCATTCATTTAAACTGAAATCAGTTCTATATTAACACCGTTGTAAAATTTTAAAATATTCATTATAAGGGATTGGTTGTAATTCTCGGTGTTTGGTTATCAAATTTGTGCGGGCTTTGTAGAAGTAAATTTGAGCAACTTTTGTGATTCAGGTCACTATAATAACCTAACTACTTCTTGATTTAGGAAGATGGTGTCTTGCTCTCAAAAGGATTGGTGATATTAGGATTGAATTGATAAGTGAGCATTTACAAATCCTTATTTCTTTCACATTTGGCCTAATTTTGCTTACATATGATAATATTTTGTGTTATAAAATTGTCTAGCGATTTCTGCACTCATAAAATTGCAACTGATAAATTTTATGGCAACAATTCATGCCACTGGCATAGGTTGACTGTACTTATGGAGAAGGAATCAATATTATGCCTTGGTTTAATTTATGTCGGCTTGATGATTTTTTAGTATTTATTTGCTTTATAATTATCGATAACTTTTTTATACACTTTTTAGTAGACATGTATGATTGCTTGATTGTTGTAACAGATGAATTCGCAATGTAATTTTCTTCACCGCTAGAATAGTGAAAAAGACACGGTGTGTAACGATCGCGATTTTTCGTTGCCGAAAAACCGAAATGTTAGGGTTTAAGAAAAAGAAAAGAAGTAGAAGAAGAGATAAGAAGAAAGAAAATAGAACAGGACAGAAAACAATAACAGAACAACATCAGAATCTCACAATTCGCAGCGGAACAACAAATAATAGATAAATGAATAATCTTTAAACAAAAAACTATATCAGTTATTACATTACATTTCATTACATCAGAGTGTACAACAACAAACAATGCAGCGGAAAAAGAAGTACTATGTACTAGTAAATACGCCATGCCATCCAACTTGCCTCCAGCAACTCCTGAATTCCAGAATATCCTGATAAACCTTAACTCTTGACTGCCCGTGTGGAAATTGGTGGGCACCCAGAGTTGAGGAAGGAAAACAATAAACTCCGAGTCAGTCATGTGACTGGTGTGAGAACTCAAAACGGTTTATTTTTCTTTAAAATCAAATAGAGGAATATTTTTAAGGTCAATTCAAAATGCTTTTAAAAATGAGACTACCATAAGACCTCCCGCCACACACACAATGCAAACGCAGACTTGGAGGAGATTTCTTCTTATGTTAGTCAAAGATGCTTACTACGCAAAATCAAATCAATTTTGATATTATTATTAGTGCATAGTTTGGAAGACATTTCGAAAGTAGAATATAAATCTTAGCCAGCATAGGTACGATTATATTATGCCTACTATAGCTACCATATTAGATGGCAGGTTCTACAACTAAAACCGTACAAGTCTCGTATTGTTTCTTTGGATTTCCAACAAATGATCAGGCCAAGGAACTTCCCATTTCCAGATGAGAACGCCTCTGGAAGGACGTCCCCGAGAACCAAACCGGATCTCTGCCAACACAAGGCCGGGTTACCCCTAACTGGGTAACTACTGACACGAGTATGCCATCCCCCAGTACTTTGGGACCTTTAACCGAGCGCTCGTCATCAACATCACACAATCATAAATAAAGTGTTTCAACATGAGTAAGTATCTGGGCTCCATACCATGATACCACCCTTTTCCGGAAGGAAATGCACATACCCTAAAGGGAGCTACCCCTCATAACCTTGCTGCATCTTTCCTGTTTTGACCATTCCAGGGTGTGAGGCTCGACGAAGTCTCGTCCACAAAGCCACGCTTTATACAAAAGCCATGCTTTGGGTCAACAAATGATCACAAAGATAAACGATCAAACAAATGATCCTATCACAAATAATCAACACAATGATCATTTCACAGCAACACTCAGCATGTCACATTACCAAATTGGGAATATATTGCTGATAACCTTCAACTATATAAACTCTGAGCTCGTACGACTCATAGAAGGGTGTTAAGCTAAGAGAATAAATTCTCCGCCACCAATAGAAATATATTTGAAAGAAATCAGCTTTATATCTCAATTTGTAATGTCAGGCATACTATCCATACAAGTCTGTTCCGGGATCGAACAGAACCGAAGGCACTTACAACGAAGTCCTTGCAATCCGGATAATCTCTAATCACGTCCGAATTTCCCATCACATATGGAGATCTCTATACCGGGGATCAGCCAGTGTAGAGACAATCAATAAGAAATCCTTTCATTTTCGAAAATATCCGGTCTTCAACATCGGTCTTCAAATGCAATTCATAACGACGTATCACATATTCGGAATGGGTTATACGACCCCAAGGTCCTTTTCCGGTTAACCCGAATAGTGAGCGCTTATTTTAGAAAAAATAAGTGTGGCATTCAATTTCAAGCAAATCACAACAAATACCTATTTAAAGGTAAATATTGATAGTCGGTTATTGAACTATCAATGGATATGCACAACATCACCAGATTCCAAATAATTTTCCAAATTATTTATTTTCCAAAAAATATATTTACAAGATATATTATAATTTCCATACTTTAAAAATAAATCGATATTTATTTTTAAACCCATTTTCCCAATTCCATTTATAAATTCCATAGTGAATTTACATCCCAAAATATTTATGAATATACGATTTCCATTCGATTTCTAATATTCATTTTCAATTTATCTTCAAAAAGATAAATTCAAAATATTCATTTAATATTGGAAAACATTTCCCTACTTATTTATTTATAAGTAATTCACAAGTCTTTTTATTTTCTACACTTAGAAAATATTCAATATACTCTAATCGAAATTAAGTATATATATCATTCTTTAAGGAAATCATTCTCTTAAACATATTTATTTGGGCCAAAACGAATGTTGCGTAAAACATCGTTACGACAACCGAAAATCACTAGTATAGGGATTCGAAATTAAAATAGATATATAAATCCCAATACTATACAAAACATTTCCTTTCGAAAATCATTTACTATAACAACAGTGTTATAATCTACCATTTCCTTCTATTTTCGAAAACGTCTATTTCAACAATGAATGTTGAAATCTATGGTTTCGATAGTTAATACATTTTAAAACATCTTTAGATCGTTTTAATTCTATGTAAAACATCACATCCAAAACATTTCTTTAACATATTATTCACTATTCAAAAACGTGATTATACTTGTTAACAAATTTCATCATTTCTATTCATTTTGTTTTACAGGATTATTCACTGTCTAAAACGTGAATATAACTCCATTAATAAATTACAACAATTTACTTATCAAAATAAGTCGTTGCGGATTTATAAAATAATGTTTATAAATTCCATTTCTATTTATTTTATAACTATTTCCTCTTATAATTTCCTTTATTAACCTATTCGATTTATAACTCAATTATATACCGAAAGTCCATATTATAAGTTAAATGCTTATAATTTATTTGTTTACAAAATTGTTCCTTTAAACTACATAATTATAAATCTTATAACCTATAAGATTCATTTATTTATCCAAATCTATTCCCTAAATAACTTTATAAATTTTATTTATAAAATTCCATTTATAACTTCACCCTTATAATCCTATAGATTTCATTCATTTATGAAATTCATTCACAATTCATTCTAATACTTATAAAAGCTCGTTTTACAATTCAAAATATTCTAATTTATAAATATCCATTTATGAATCTTTTATATGGATCAATTTATATTATTCTTTTTAAAACGTCTTTAAACTCCTTTATAATTTCGTCATTCTCTTAGATTTACAAAATAATCAAATTTCATAAATCCAATATTTAAACTTTTTATAATAAATTCAGAAATCCCAGTTTAAACTATTTTATAAAATCATTAATCCCATATTTTCAAAAATCAACTTTTAACTGTATTTCTCAAAAATCATAATTTTTATAATATTAAAATTATAACGTTTATTTATTTAAGATGAATTAATTCCAAAAATATTTTATAAACGTATACTTTCAAAAATCACTTTAGAAATCCCTTAAAAATCAAAATCGTTATTTTTAAACTTCAAAATTGGATTCGATGATGCAACACATCAAATAGTCAATCACGACTTTCAAACATCATATATCGATATGATAAACAATCAAATATCACAATATCTAAAATCAAATAAATATTGGTGAGGAATCCAGTTGGATCCCTCCAACCTGTTTCCCTGCATCCACAGACATTAGCACAATACCAATCCCTCTTCAAGACGGGATATCGCGGTATATGGGATTTATAAAATAATATCCGCTTAATAGGCGGCGCAATAGGGTCTCATCCGCTATACAATGCGGGAAATCAATCAACTACAATATATACATATGGCAATATATATATATATATATTGCTAATATATATATATATATATATATATATATATATCCTACTATATCTAATATCACAACCAAACAACAATCAATAGATAACTGCAAGTCCAACTTATACAAAAAAAATTTGAGTGAGAAGTTCTCACCTTTCCGTTTTATTTTGCAATCCATTTCCCATCTTGACTCGATTTTCTTGATTTATACCTTGTATAAATATTTACACAATTTATTAATATTCGAACAGATCGAATAATAAATTTTGATTTGATAATTTCGATTCATCGGTGATTTCATTTTAATAGTTAAATTAACTGATAGTTTTATTTAAACCAATATTTCTCCTTTAATAAATTTATTTTAACTAATTATTTTACTTTAAATTAATATCCTTAAATCAATTTATTTTAATAAATTTGTTCAACTAAAAATTTAAATTTTGAAACTAAATTCCCTTCAAATAAATTAATTTGACTAGAATTTCAAATTGAACTAAATTTCTTTTAATAAATTTTCTTAACTAACTATTTATTTAAATTAATTTTCATTTGATAAAATATCCTTTAGTTACTAAAATAAACAGATAAATTTTTGTTAAGCTAACTAATCCTCTTATAATTTCCTTTAAAAATTCAAAAATGTGATTTTTAACAAATTCCTTTAAAAATTTCTTTTCAAACTTACATGCATCTTTATATTTTTCTTTCATATACATTAATTTCGAATCTGCATATATATCTTAAAATTTGCATCAATTCTTTACTGTAAAAATTAAATTGAAATTAAATTTGAAAAGGAATAAAAATTAAATTCACCTTACTGTTAATCCCAATTTCCACAGAAACGCGACCCACTGCAGCCATCTCGAGCCGCGCCATCATCACGTCGCCGCTGCTTGATAGCCCTAGCCGCCAGTCGCCCTCGAATCGCGCGCCACCAGAATCACGAAGACCCCCAAATTAGTGACGACGCCGCTCCCAGCATCTCGCGCGCCACCATACGCGAGTCACCTCTTGCCCAAACCCTAGCGCCGCCTTCGTACACCCCCTACGCGCGCGCGGTTCCACTCGTCGTGATGGGAATTGCTTCCAGGTCGAGAACCCTAGCTTGCGACATTAAGCTCGCTCCACGCGGTGACGGTTTGATTTTGAGATTGAAGAAGGAAATGGGAGAGGAGGGAGAACGACTTCGGCCATTATAATTTTTTTTTCGTTTTCTTTGATTTTGAAAAACTGGAGAGGCAGAGGGATATTTAAAACGTGAAGGAGGAAGGCTTGCATGATTTCTTCAGTGATTTCTTGCGTGATACTCGGCTGAAACAAAGGGGCGTGTTATTAAAGAAGAACGTGGTGTGTTGTTGACCAATTTAAATTTAAATTGAATCTCGATAAAAATTCAATGCGTTTATACACCGTGTGCTCACATATCAACTCCGAAAATACGAAATTTGAAATCCGAGAATAATTCAATATTACGGACCCAATGGAACTGGTTTCGTCGAATTCCGAGATTGTGCCTCGGAAGGCCATGTTTAAATATCGATTCAAACGATATAATTTGAAAACTGAACAATTCACTTTCAAATTCAATCCTGAAGCTTCTATTATCTTCAATATTATCAATATGGATTTTACAAGCCTTTGAAATATTTTTAATTGGCTTAAAATTGAAGATTCAAAAAAAAATTATTCAACTTTCAATAGATTAAATTCTAAAATTTAATCGCCAAATTCTTTCTGATAATTTGAAATTCAAGTCAAATCATGATTCAAATATTTAAAATTAATTAAATATTTCAATTTAAATTGTTCAAATTCTGGGTCGTTACAATCTTTCCCCCTTAAAAGAATTCCGTCCCGAAATTACAAGTTAAGAAGAATGCCCCTATCCCGTCTATTATTTTTTCACAATCAAAATAGTTTCATCAACTTTCTAAAACAAATCTTTTTACAAGAGATTCATTATCATTTCAACTAGCTTTCCAACTTCAATTATAAGTTTCAAACAACATTGTTCTCCTAACGATTCAAATTTAAATATAAATTCAAATTTTAACTTTCGAAATTTTCTCGAAAATTTTTCTAACACCCTAAATTTCCGAAAAATTTCGCCAGCGTCTCCTTTGCGCAGCTAGCTCAGTACGACTACAAAATGGCACCACGGCCCCTCAGAATCAAAAAGAAAAGAGAAAGCCAAGTGGCTGGAGAAGAAAATCATCAAATTTCATACTGAAATTGAAATACGTACCTTTTTGTCGAGCAATTCAATTTTATCTTCGAAATCAAAATCCCAATTCCATTTCTTTTAATACACCTGTATATCCTGCTAGTCATAATATCCAATTCCAACATTCAAACCATTTTGCCAATTCTATTACAAAATTTCCAATATATGTTTCTTGTACATTTTTACTTCACTATTGAAGTTACATATCCACTTTCATTCAATTTTACATTTCAATCTCATTTGAATTCAATTCACAATTTAAATTCCATTCGAATTCAATTCTCAATTCTAAATATTGAATTCTAACGATTAACTTTCATTTACTAATTCATATTACTACTTTAAATTAGTTTCATTCACTGATTCATTTGAATTAGCAAATTTCAAAATTGATTTGTCGTTAACTAAAATTTTCCAACAATTTTCAAAACAAAATTCTAACTCCCAAAATTCACGGAAAATTTTGGCAGTGTCTCCCTTGTTTGTGTCAAATGACAATTATTTCTATGCAAATTTAATGATATTCACTTAATAGAATATCCATTTTAGTTTATGACTAATTTTAAATTGATACCAATTCAATTTATTTCTTTTACTTACTTGAATTTATATTCAAATTCAAATTTATCTTCAATTTTAGCTCACGACTAAACTTTAATTTTAACCGATTCAAATTCCAATTCATTAGTCCAAGAATTAATAATTTATCAAGTTAGTTTACTTGAATTCAATCCATTTTATTTCCTATTTAATTCCATATAATAATGATAGTAATTTAATATTATTACTTCCTAACAATCATGCAACCATATACTATAATAATTCATAGAAAATCATTTCTTTTCTATATAAAAAAAATAGTTTTGGGCAAAATTATCTTATTTACCCGATTCAAAAACAATTTTATATTCACTAACAAATACGCGCTCATATCTATTATTACACTCAAACTCATTCTAGAGTACTGCTGACTCTATCTCTAATGAGTAACACCCAACAGAACCATGGTTGTCACTTAACCATATGCTCTGATACCAAATGTAACGATCGTGATTTTTTGTTGCCGAAAAACCGAAATGTTAGGGTTTAAGAAAAAGAAAAGAAGTAGAAGAAGAGATAAGAAGAAAGAAAATAGAACAGGACAGAAAACAATAACAGAACAACATCAGAATCTCACAATTCGCAGCGGAACAACATATAATAGATAAATGAATAATCTTTAAACAAAGAACTATATCAGTTATTACATTACATTTCATTACATCAGAGTGTACAACAAAAAACAATGCAGCGGAAAAAGAAGTACTATATACTAGTAAATACGCCATGCCATCCAACTTGCCTCCAGCAACTCCTGAATTCCAGAATATCCTGATAAACCTTAACTCTTGACTTCCCGTGTGGAAATTGTTGGGCACCCAGAGTTTAGGAAGGAAAACAATAAACTCCGAGTCAGTCATGTGACTGGTGTGAGAACTCAAAACAGTTTATTTTTCTTTAAAATCAAGTAGAGGAATATTTTTAAGGTCAATTCGAAATGCTTTTAAAAATGAGACTACCATAAGACCTCCCACCACACACACAATGCAAACGCAGACTTGGAGGAGATTTCTTCTTATGTTAGTCAAAGATGCTTACTACGCAAAATCAAATCAATTTTGATATTATTATTAGTGCATAGTGTGGAAGACATTTCAAAAGTAGAATATAAATCTTAGCCAGCATAAGTACCATTATATTATGCCTACTATAGCTACCATATTAGATGGCAGGTTCTACAACTAAAACCGCACAAGTCTCGTATTGTTTCTTTGGATTTCCAACAAATGGTCAGGCCAAGAAACTTCCCATTGCCACATGATAACGCCTCTGGAAGGACGTCCCCGAGAACCAAACCGGATCTCTGCCAACACAAGCCGGGTTACCCCTAACTGGGTAACTACTGACACGAGTATGCCATCCCCCGGTCCTTTGGGACCCTTAACGAGCGCTCGTCATCAACATCACACAATCATAAATAAAGTGTTTCAACATGAGTAAGTATCTGGGCTCCATACCATGATACCACCCTTTTCCAAAAGGAAATGCACATACCCTAAAGGGAGCTACCCCTCATAACCTTCCTGCATCTTTCCTGTTTTGACCATTCCAGGGTGTGAGGCTCGACGAAGTCTCGTCCATAAAGCCACGCTTTATACAAAAGCCATGCTTTGGGTCAACAAATGATCATAGAAATGATCACAAAGATAAACGATCAAACAAATGATCCTATCACAAATAATCAACACAATGATCATTTCACAGCAACACTCAGCATGTCACATTACCAAATTGGGAATATATTGCTGGTAACCTTCAACTATATAACCTCTGAGCTCGTACGTCTCAGAGAAGGGTGTTAAGCTAAGAGAATAAATTCTCCGCCACCAACAGGAATATATTTGAAAGAAATCAGCTTTATATCTCAATTTGTAATGTCAGGCATACTATCCATACAAGTCTGTTCCGGGATCGAACAGAACCGAAGGCACTTACAACGAAGTCCTTGCAATCCGGATAATCTCTAATCACGTCCGGATTTCCCATCACATATGGAGATCTCTATACCGGGGATCAGCCAGTGCAGAGACAATCAACAAGAAACCCTTTCGTTTTCGAAAATATCCGGTCTTCAACACCGGTCTTCAAATGCAATTCATAACGACGTATCACGTATTCGGAATGGGTTATACGACCCCAAGGTCCTTTCCCGGTTAACCCGAATAGTGAGCGCTTATTTTAGAAAAAATAAGTGTGGCATTCAATTTCAAGCAAATCACAACAAATACCTATTTAAAGGTAAATATTGATAGTCGGTTATTGAACTATCAATGGATATGCACAACATCACCAGATTCCAAATAATTTTCCAAATTATTTATTTTCCAAAAAATATCTTTACAAGATATATATATAATTTCCATACTTTAAAAATAAATCGATATTTATTTTTAAACCCATTTTCCCAATTCCATTTATAAATTCCATAGTGAATTTACATCCCAAAATATTTATGAATATACGATTTCCATTCGATTTCTAATATTCGTTTTCAATTTATCTTCAAAAAGATAAATTCAAAATATTCATTTAATACTGGGAAACATTTCCCTACTTATTTATTTATAAGTAATTCACAAGTCTTTTTATTTTCTACACTTAGAAAATATTCAATATACTCTAATCGAAATTAAGTATATATATCATTCTTTAAGGAAATCATTCTCTTAAACATATATATTTGGGCCAAAACGAATGTTGCGTAAAACATCGTTACGACAACCCAAAATCACTAGTATATGGATTTGAAATTAAAATAGATATATAAATCCCAATACTATACAAAACATTTCCTTTCGGAAATCATTTACTATAACAACAGTGTTATAATCTACCATTTCCTTCTATTTTACGAAAACGTCTATTTCAACAATGAATGTTGAAATCTATGGTTTCGATAGTTAATACATTTTAAAACATCCTTAGATCGTTTTAATTCTATTTAAAACATCACATCCAAAACATTTCTTTAACATATTATTCACTATCCAAAACGTGAATATACTTGTTAACAAATTTCATCATTTCTATTCATTTTGTTTTACAGGATTATTCACTGTCTAAAACGTGAATATAACTCCATTAATAAATTACAACAATTTATTTATCAAAATAAGTCGTTGCGGATTTATAAAATAATGTTTATAAATTCCATTTCTATTTATTTTATAACTATTTCCTCTTATAATTTCCTTTATTAACCTATTCGATTTATGACTCAATTATATACCGAAAGTCCATATTATATGTTAAATGCTTATAATTTATTTGTTTACAAAATCGTTCCTTTAAACTTCATAGTTATAAATCTTATAACTTATAAGATTCATTTATTTATCCAAATCTATTCCCTAAATAACTTTATAAATTTTATTTATAAAATTCCATTTATAACTTCACCCTTATAATCCTATAGATTTCATTCATTTATGAAATTCATTCACAATTCATTCTAATACTTATAAAAGCTCGTTTTACAATTCAAAATATTCTAATTTATAAATATCCATTTATAAATCTTTTATATGGATCAATTTATATTTATTCTTTTTAAAACGTCTTTAAACTCCTTTATAATTTCGTCATTCTCTTAGATTTACAAAATAATCAAATTTCATAAATCCAATATTTAAACTTTTTATAATAAATTCAGAAATCCCAGTTTAAACTATTTTATAAAATCATTAATCCCATATTTTCAAAAATCAACTTTTAACTGTATTTCTCAAAAATCATAATTTTCATAATATTAAAATTATAACGTTTATTTATTTAAGATGAATTAATTCCAAAAATATTTTATAAACGCATACTTTCAAAAATCACTTTAGAAATCCCTTAAAAATCAAAATCGTTATTTTTAAACTTCAAAATTGGATTCGATGATGCAACACATCAAATAGTCAATCACGACTTTCAAACATCATATATCGATATGATAAACAATCAAATATCACAATATCTAAAATCAAATAAATATTGGTGAGGAATCCAGTTGGATCCCTCCAACCTGTTTCCCTGCATCCACAGACATTAGCACAATACCAATCACGTTTCAAGACGGGATATCGCGGTATATGGGATTTATAAAATAATATCCGCTTAATAGGCGGCGCAATAGGGTCTCATCCGCTATACAATGCAGGAAATCAATCAACTGCAATATATACATATGCCAATATATATATTGCTAATATATATATAGATATATCCTACTATATCTAATATCACAACCAAACAACAATCAATAAATAACTGCAAATCCAACTTATACAAAAAAAAATTGAGTGAGAAGTTCTCACCTTTGCTTTTTAATTTGCAATCCATTTCCCATCTTGACTCGATTTTCTTGATTTATACCTTGTATAAATATTTACACAATTTATTAATATTCGAACAGATCGAATAATAAATTTTGATTTGATAATTTCGATTCATCGGTGATTTCATTTTAATAGTTAAATTAACTGATAGTTTTATTTAAACCAATATTTCTCCTTTAATAAATTTATTTTAACTAATTATTTTACTTTAAATTAATATCTTTAAATCAATTTCTTTTAATAAATTTGTTCAACTAAAAATTTAAATTTTGAAACTAAATTCCCTTCAAATAAATTAATTTAACTAGAATTTCAAATTGAACTAAATTTCTTTTAATAAATTTTCTTAACTAACTATTTATTTAAATTAATTTTCCTATGATAAAATATCCTTTAGTTACTAAAATAAACAGATATATTTTTGTTAAGCTAACTAATCCTCTTATAATTTCCTTTAAAAATTCAAAAATGTGATTTTTAACAAATTCCTTTAAAAATTTCTTTTCAATCTTACATGCATCTTTATATTTTTCTTTCATATACATTAATTTCGAATCTGCATATATATCTTAAAATTTGCATCAATTCTTTACTGTAAAAATTAAATTGAAATTAAATTTGAAAAAGAATAAAAATTGAATTCACCTTACTGTTAATCCCAATTTCCATAGAAACGCGACCCACTGCAGCCATCTCGAGCCGCGCCATCATCACGTCGCTGCTGCTTGATAGCCCTAGCCGCCAGTCGCCCTCGAATCGCGCGCCACCAGAATCACGAAGCCCCCCAAATTAGTGACGACGCCGCTCACAGCATCTCGCGCGCCACCATACGCGAGTCGCCTCTTGCCCAAACCCTAGCGCCGCCTTCGTACCCCCCCTACGTGCGCGCGGTTCCACTCGTCGTGATGCGAATTGCTTCCAGGTCGAGAACCCTAGCTTGCGACATCAAGCTCGCTCCATGCGGTGACGGTTTGATTTTGAAATTGAAGAAGGAAATGGGAGAGGAGGGAGAACGGCTTCGGCCATTATAAAAAAAAATCGTTTTCTTTGATTTTGAAAAACTGGAGAGGGAGAGGGATATTTAAAACGTGAAGGAGGAAGGATTGCACGATTTCTTCAGTGATTTCTTGCGTGATACTCCGCTGAAACAAAGAGGCGTGTTATTAAAGAAGAACGTGGTGTGTTGTTGACTAATTTAAATTTAAATTTAAATTGAATCTCGATAAAAATTCAATGCTTTTACACACCGTGTGCTCACATATAAACTCCGAAAAATACGAAATTTGAAATCCGAGAATAATTCAATATTACGGACCCAATGGAACTGGTTTCGTCGAATTCCGAGATTGTGCCTCGGAAGGCTATTTTTAAATATCGATTCAAACGATATAATTTCAAAACTGAACAATTCACTTTCAAATTAAATCCTGAAGCTTCTATTATCTTCAGTATTATCAATATGGATTTTACATGCCTTTGAAATATTTTTAATTGGCTTAAAATTGAAGATTCAAAAAAAAAATTTGTTCAACTTTCAATAGATTAAATTCTAAAATTTAATCGCCAAATTTATTCTGATAATTTGAAATTCAAGTCAAACCATGATTCAAATATTTAAAATTAATTAAATATTTCAATTTAAATTGTTCAAAATTCTGGGTCGTTACACGGTGTACGTATTCGATGTCATAAAAGTTCTTAATAAACAGGGAGAAGTGCGAACCCCCATGCATTCATTTTCATTTTAGTCTAGATTCTTTATTAAGTCTGCAAATGTGTAATGATATGTAGCAATAATTTTAGTCATAAAGTCCATTTGTTTTCATGGTTTTAATCCTCTACATTGACTTCAAAGTTAAAAAACAAGTTATCTTTTATAAACTTGAAATTGTTATTTTTTATAACTAGATTGAGTCTTCTTCCCATAAATTGTGTAAACACAAAAAATAATGCTCCGACACATATAATTTAAACAAGCTTGGATATGAATGAAAGGAACCCATGTTTCTAGGTAGTGAGTTTCCTTTCTGTATATAACACAAATACGCCATAAAGGCTTATATTGATTTGTATAAATAATTTAAAAGTGGCTACCGTTATATGTTACCATAAAGGCTTATATTGATTTGTCACTATCTTCTATGCCAAATAATTGTTTACAAATGAAAACATGTACATAGCTAATACATTTCAATTTTAGTTCTTCATATGTCGACAATTCCTTACAGAGTATGTATTTTCTTTAAAAAGTTTGATATAGCCAACCCATGCAATGGAGCAGCCAGGTCGACTGATATATGTATGCTAACCATTAAGCGTTGGGACTAGCTTGAAATTGCAGTATTTTGTGTGCTATATGGATATGGGCAACCTGATGTTAAAAAATAGCCTAGGATCCTATTTACTTTTTTAAAAAGGAAGTATGCGCTGCCAATTTTCTAAAAGGAATGCTGAAGTAGTACCAATACATCAAACTGAACCGAACCAAGGAGAATGCTGGTGTTTTGTTGAAACATCGGCCGAAGCGCTGCAAAATAAATTTTGAGTGCTGAAATATTGACATGAGTCAGATTCAGGCTACAACAGTGTAATGGGCTTCAAGAATATTGGATAGAATGTTGGATGAGATAGGGAACTGGCAACGAGAAAGTCCAATGATGGGAGTGAGGGACAGAGAAATCTCTGAGATCAAATGGCTTTATTGGATGAAATGTTATACGAAAGGAAAACAGATGCAACACCATGCCAACAGATTAAGCAACAGACTACTGCAATAAAAAATGACAAGGTTTAGTAATGAAAATTGCAGCTGCAAGGGATATCTCTGTAGTGATGCTACAAGTGAGCGGCATGGTGCCTGTCAAAACTATGATAAACAAACATGCATTGATATAAGTTTCTCGAATTGTGTTGTATCAAGGGAGCAAGAGTCGAGACGTGATCTTCGGTTTGGGTGTTTTCCACTTGCATTGCATGGCTCTTAGAGTGAATCATGAACTGGCGCCTAAAAGAATTTCATGCATGGTCTAGAATAATTGCTGAAGCTAAAAAAGAGTAGTCACTAGCTACACCATAGCTACACCAAGAGAGGCTAGAGGAAAGAAACGAGATGCACATGATGCGTAAAGGACTAGCATGGGGCTCCTGCATGGAGTAGAAATTGCTGCTAATTTTGATGGAGATACATTATGGTGATTCCTATTTTCAATTAGATTGTGAAATGCTTCAAACATTTGAATCTTAGTTTCAATTGTTTATGACTATTTGTAACAAAAAAGGTATAGGAAAGAGATGAGAATTGACATCCAAATTTTTTATGATTATGTATGTATTTTTAATTTGATTGATTCATATATATTTTTATAGTGTGGTTTTATCCTTTTATTTTGCCACCTATATTTGTGCCTCTCATCAATTTTAGGTAGGTAGCTGCTAAAAATACCATGGAGGCTTCATATATCTCTTACTGCGACAACATTGATCTATATTCACCTTACACTTCATACACCTCTTTTTAACAAAACCGCCACCATTCATAGAGTGAATCTCACTTAGAAATTATAGGAATTATGACAAGAATAGTTGTATGCTATATCCATAAACAAAACAAAATTACATGCTTTGAAAACATACTATTCATATTGTTGAATTAATGCATGATTAAATGCAGGTCCATGTGGACGTGCATATATACTCATTACATATAACATGTCCAAAAAATAACTAGAGAAATAATACCGAAAGTCCCATGCTAGATGGTATTATAATTTCTTTTGGTTTTCATTTTTCAAAAAGTATTTTTATAAACAAGAGTCAAATGTCAGAACCATGGATAAAGTTCATATGTATAACAAAAGCCATGGTGATAGTCTTATGCATTGAATTTTCCCTATTACTAGACTAGGTAGAAGAGATGAAGCCAAGTTGTGAAGTTATGATGCATGTAATATGTTTCCATATTAGCTAAAAGATCATATGGATGTATAGGTACAAGTATCATTTCCATTTTCAGCAGTATAAAAATAAACTAAAACAAAAGAAACAAATATTAAAACTTTAGTATTATTAAAAAATTTGGTTCATGGCTATTCTTCAGTTGTTTTGGTCTTCTCAAATGCTGCTTTAGGTTTAGTTTATGTAGATAATGATATTGTCAAATTTACTTTTAAGGGTATAACTATAAATGCATGCATATTGTGATTTGCAAGCCCAACTGGGCGTGCATATACACTCGTTAGCATAAAGGTCCTTAGAACCACAATTGTAGCATTGTCCACGACTAGAGGTAGGAGTCTTTGCTATCGAAGTTGCTTGTTTCCCTTTCTTGTTGGGATTAGGCTTGAACTTAATAGGCCTCTTCTTGTTGTTGTTGAAGTTTGGTTTGGCATTCACAGCTTCAACATCACTTTTTTTATCGGCCTCTTTGAGTCGAAGAGCGATATCGACAAGCTGATCAAAAGAAACTTCCGGTTTTAGAAGTAAAAGCTTTTTGAGGTTCTTATTCAACCCATAGACAAACCTCTGATTTTTCTTCAATGAGGTATTAATATACTCGATCCCATATTTAAAAGAGATTCAAAAGATGCGACATAATCTATCACAGAAGATTCACCTTGAACAAGGTCAATAAAGCGACGAGCTAAAGTTACTTTTTCAGCTTCCGACACAAATTTTAATTCAAATCATTCTCGGAATTGCTCCCAAGTAAGATCCGCTTTAATAATTTTCGAAATTAGAAGCTCATACCAATCTAATGCTCTTTCTTAGAGCATACTAGAAGCCATTTGGACACGATATAGATCAATAAGATTCATGAGAGAAAAGATGCAATCGCATGTTCTAAGCCAAGCTTGGACTTCTATGACACTTTCGGAACCAATGAATGGCTTTCCACCAAATTGTATAATCATTGCACAAGCGTGAAAACCCCGATTTAGGGTAAGTAGGCTCTGGGATGGGTCTGATAGCTCGAGCGTTCTTTACGAGATCTAAGAGTTGTTGGGCAGAAATAAATACTCCATCTTGAGGAGTAACACTGGATTGACAGGCGCTGGAATGGCCTGGTCTAACCATTTCTCTTCTTTGAGGAAGAAAGAAGAAGAAAAAGGTTATTCTCAAAATGAATATCAAATAATCATGATTGATAAAATAAGGCATCATAAATTAAAATATGATAGAACGGGTCCTAAGACTCGGATAAATCCTAAAGCACGGTTCCTAAAAAAGACTTAGGACAATGATCCTTGCTAGATTATTCTACATTGTTCCGAAGTTTGGCTCTGATACCAAGCTGTGACGCCCCATCTCTATACTCACGCTAGCCAAGGACACTATGGGGCAATGCTGTCGACTAACGCGAAGATTAAAGCTGTTGAGGAGCGACCATCCGTGTAATTGCTTTGTGCAAGTACCGATATGTTAGGTAGTGTAACAAGCATTTCATTTTAAGAGGAAATCCAACGTATCAAGTACTAACTCAAAGCTACTACACAGTGGCTATGTGGACTTCGGAAACAAATATAAAATAAGCATAACACAAAAGAGTCACAGATATCCATATCACAAAGGTGGAAACAGATATGAATATAACACGTAAAAGTGTACTTCAGAGTAGTGGTTATACAAGATCCATAATATCACAAAAGAATAGATACAAGTGCTAGATAAAAGAATGTGTATACATCAAGGAGTCTCTATCTCGAATGTATAATAACAAAAACTACTAAACTAGAGTAGTTAGCCAAAAGTCAAACTATGGTCCCATATAAGAAGTTAAACAGAAGCACCTGTAACATATGGGTCTGACCCGAGTATTATTTAATGAGAAAATAATAAACGGATCAGTCTAGCTATAAATATCAGATAAAATAAGATAGGATACGAGATATGAAGAAAAAAAATATGATAACAATAATGCCATACTGTGATATGTATACATTTAATAACAATAAAAATCATACAATATCTCTAGAAATCTCAGACACACAAAAGAATGTCATATTCTTTATTTTATTCACTAAACCATAGATTTTGACAAACATATCAATGCCAATCGCAAAAATTGATGAAACACAAATTCTAGAAATCATCAATTAGAAATCCAAAAATCAAAAGGGGGAGGCTTGCCACAAATGGAAGTATGAAAACTCACCAACACATGCATTGCAAACGGGTCGCTAACCCATGGTTTCTAACCATAGAGCCGGTGCAACGACGTAGTCCAACAACGCTACCCTCGAGAATCCTGAAACTCAAATAATTTAGAACAACGACGTAGTACAATAACGGTACAACCGATGAGCCGAACTCTATAAAAGAATATGGATCGCTAGCCCATAAAGACGAGTTGAAACTCCAAAGAACCCATAGGTCATTAGCCTATAAAATGAAATGAGACGAGGCACATTAAAACGAGGTATAGTCCCCTACATGGACAAAGAGACATCGCATAACGCTATTCTAAACCATAAAATGATCAATAAGAAGTGTAGATTGCATTAAGCTAGTAAATAAATGAGTTTAGTTTCATGCCCCATAACCACTGGCTTAACTTAAATATTTATGAACAAATTGTAGATTCCCACTCAAAAATTGCCACAAGAGTTCAATCGAACAAGTCTAAGAATCAACCGACAAAGTAAACGCAAGCGTTTCATACAACTTGTTTTGTTAAGCCGTTTGATTAGGTTTCTCATACAAATGAGGTAAAATTTTGTATATACTAATAGGTTGGAAAACGTTTTTATAAACGAGTTCGTATTAAAATTAGAGTTGAAATCATCTTTGTGAAAGAGTTTGGACATTTACTAATAGTATAGAAACCTTTGTATTTTAAAGTGACAAACCATAGAAATGATTGTTGAAACAACCAATCACCAAAAATTCACATTCGAAGACGTGAACCAAATCCATGGAAATCGATGCCAAATCCATCAAAATGGATATTCCCAAAAATCCCAAAAAGGAGTTATCAAAGTCAATAAAAATGATAACAACTAATCAGATTCACAAGAATCGATTTAAAATTGAAAATCCACACCAAAAGGTTAAATTGGCTGAAAAAAGCAGGTTCAGTCGACTGAACCCTATAGTCAGTCGATTTATTCTATGCTTGGAAACTTTCGATTTTCAGGTTCAGTCGATTGAACCACGGTGGTCAGTCGAATGATTCTAAACCCAGAAACTTTCGGTTTTTAGGTTCAGTCGACTGAACCAGGGTGGTCAGTCGACTGATAGTGGGACAGGAACTTTCTTTTCCCAGGTTCAGTCGACTGAACTGTCGTTTGCAGTATTTTCAGCCTATCCCCAAAGAAGGGCAAAAAACATACGGGAGGCGATCGAAGGAGCAATGGAGACCAGGGATTTATGCCAAGCGTCTATCCATCCTTATTGGCTCTTTGATGCGCCACCAAAAAAATGTTCAAACATCCAAAATATGATTTTTAAAGGTTTTGACTTCAAAACACCAAAATTTGGAAAATTCACCAAATCAATTCAAATCAAAAGAAAATGAACATGAATAGATGTTAGGAATTCATACCTAATCACAAAGAAAGTTACAGACATAGATGTGAGTTCAAAAACTCACATTTTAAACCTAAAAACAATGAAGGAGAAGCTTTTTAAACAAGGCAAGATCAATTCCTCTTCACTACACCTCTAGAGTCTTCAGTCTATTATCAAAGATGAAGTTTTTCCTAAGTTAGGTTGTAGGAATTTCTGAAATTTGAAGAGGGATTGAGATGGAGAAGATGAAGAGGATGCTTACCTAAGCTTCTCTTGGATTTTAGAGCAAGAACTTGATTTCCTAAGAAAACTAAGGCTTAGGAATTTTAATTTCTCTTCCTTCCCCCATTTTTACCATAGTTTAAGTGTGTTAGGAAATGAGAAGTGAAATAAATGAAGAGGATTGGAGTTGGGTCTTTTGTTAGGTTAGTGGGCTGAAACCCAAACTCAAACCCAAACCCAAAGCCCTAAATGAAAATATCAAAAATCTAGCTAAAACCAAACATATCGATGTTTGTATTTAAAAAGGCCGCAAACGTCGTTTTGAACTCAATGGAAGTGGTCTCGAGTCCTAATTCGACTGTTTGCAAAAAATGACTTTTTGGACGTAAATCCGACTAACGATGCTATATTTAAATAAAGTATTTAACATACAATCGTAAAATATGTGGGTTATTATACTGACTGTCCAAAAAATTTGAATGTAAGCATCCGAAATACATTCTGACAAGCGTCCTTACCAATCGTCAATATCCCTTCTTGGTACATGAATCGCTATCGTTTACATTCTGATTTATTCATTTTAGTCGTAACACCACGGTGATGTTTTGGCTTCCTACCTTAACTCCCCTTTAGAGTTTATGAATCTTTTAAGATTAAACATTATCATGATACCCTGCCATATACCGTAGGACTTTATACTAATAATCAAGGCACCCTACAAATTTATTCAATTTGGTTATGATTCATTTCCAACGTAAATATTACAATCAATCATAAAACTTCACTATGATGAATATATTCACCACGTTAAACTATATTCGTTTCAATATTACTGTCAAAATGATAGCCTAGTGCCTTTCACTTTATCCAGTTCATGTAAATCATCAATTAGAATCATCAAATTAGTTTTTAATTCATATTTCAATTCCTAAATAAATCTATAAGAAAATTTAACACATATATAACAACATAACCATTTTATAGATAATCTCACTCACCTAATTCGTTGCTTTGATAAATTTTCTTACAGAATTTCCAAATTCCTTCTTTTAATTTAAATTGATTTAACACCTGTCTTCTTCTATTTGATTTGCTAAGGTTTGGATTTGATTCCCTTCTCTTTTCTATTTGTTTTGCAATCTTATTTAGTGGTTTTGTTTTAGAATTGAAGAAAGAGAAAAAGAATAAGTTATGAATTTAAGTTGAGCGTTGGTTGTAGAATGAGGACAAATGAAGAATGGGGTGAATTAGGGTCACAAACTTCTTTTATACATGCACAAATCCAGAAATTCTCCCTCGGCCCACTTGGGACAACTTATTTCGCCTCAAAACGCATGATACGATAAAAAATCCTTATCTGCTTTATTTGGTGTCCATCTCTGATATTTATATATTAATTTAGGTTAGAAAAATCCACTTGATGCAATGGACAATCCAGATTTATCAAATTCCTTCATTTGTAAAAATTTAATTTTTTTCAGTTTTTATGTAAAATTACCAAAATACCTCTTTAATTAATTATTTGCGTTTATTAAAGATCTAGGATGTTACAGCTATTATCGAAAAAGTCGACCTCTTCCATTCACATGGTGTGATTAGCTCTTTGAAAGAAGTCATATAAAGATGAAGTGGGCTATTTTTGTAATTCCTTCCACATTAGACGGCGCCTCTCCCCAAAACATAGAGCGACCCCAAACTGTCCTTGTCTACTTCTCTTGCACGTGCCGACCTTTTATTGAAGTGATTGGCACAGGAGCAGAGTGACTCATTCAACCATGCCTTATGTTGCATAACTCGCTTAGCATCATAATTGTGGCTCATGGGTGAAGAAGCGAGTCTTGAAATCCATACATAGATGGGGCCAGTAGTGAATACTGCCCGCTTGAAGATGTAAAAACCAACGTGAGGCTGGACTTGTCAAAGTGGATGGAAATAGAAGACACTTTAGATTACCGATGAGCCGACTAACTCAGGTGATGGAATTGAAAGCACTGATTGGTCAGATGGGTTAGTACGTCCATTGTGTTTTTTGAAGAAAGGTAGGACATGCCTCCAGTGAATGTATGCGTTGAAAATATCTTTGGTGAAGGGTTCTCCTTTCTCATCATCCCTCATCGTTAGTGTTCTAGGTCTTGATCCTCTTCTATCTTAGAGATGCCATTTCTTCTCGAAGGCCCCCTCTACATGATGCAAGAAACGTTGACCTCTTACTGTGGAAGGACTCCTTCTATGTCTCGTACGTGAAGGAGATCGATGGTTCTTATATGACGATGGGGAATAGTAACGTGAACATGGGTAAGTTACATGTTCATATTGATAATGAGCGACCTAGAATGTTGATCCTTCCTTTCATGGGATTTGGGCCTACTGACCTCCCTTTAGGGTTGAGAGTGGACTGAGAGCTCTCTATGCTCATTGTTTTTGCCTTTTCCGTCGCTGCTTAGATGGTCGAAGCATAATCATGCCCTTATATTTGTTGTCTAAGGCGGTTAAATGTAGAGTGTCTTTCTAAGGAGTGAGAGCGGCAGGCTGCTGAACTCCTTGGTGTAATGCTTGTTCAAGTATAGGAATATCATAAGCAAAGTGTTACTCATGCACGATATGTTGATCTCTGTTATGGGCGGGAGTGACCCCAACATGGGTTTCCAGCACAGCCCTCTTATGGGCATCATGCATTATGTTAAATGCGCTGGGGACAATGGGCCAGATGGGAGTTCCGTCCATCGTTGTTGGGAGCACCGGACTGTAGTTGACAGTGTCTTGATCGTCCACTCTGGCCCTAAGTTCATTCAAATCGCGGGCAATCTACCCAATGCTAGTTAGGCCATTGATCAAGCCAAACCACACGTCATTGCCTAAGCCCGAAATGGGGATTATGGCATGACATTAACGCCGTTTGTGTCATGATCCTTTGAGTTATTGGCCTCATTGTCACCATTATTATGCAGTGTGTTTTTTGAGTATAGTAGTTTGAAGAGAAGAAAAGTGATGAATGTTGAGGGCATTTAGGGGAAACCCTCCTTCGAGCGTCCAAATATTGACTAAAAATTTAGTCAACCAAGGAACTGCGATTGTGAATTCATTTTAGTAAATGTTGCTTACTAATACCGTATTTAAAATGGAAAAAGAGAGAGAAAATGAAAAATAAGTAAAGAAAGACACAAGGTTTAGAGTGATTTGATCAAAAATGATCTATGTCCACTATGTTGGTAATTTCTACTGTTTTAGTGTTTTGATTACAATTGTTTGTTTACAAGAGATAATAATATATGCAATAAAATGAAAGTTTCGTCTTTTTACAAGTGCATTCAATATTGTATTTATAATAGCTAAAAAACTGGTTCGGACAGTTCAATATGTACATCAATTTCTATGGATCCTTACGGTCGTCAATGACAACGAATGGTTCAAATGTAGGGAAACTAGGATGTCAGCTAGGCCGAATGGTCTAGATGATGGCCAATTGGCGAATCATAGCAAATCATGTCGTTATCAAATAGGACGACATGAGAATAAGGAGTTGTTGAACAGTTATGCCGCCACCATGTGGATAGTGAATGATGAGAAGTGGTTACTACATAGTGTCGCTTTGTCAAATAAACATTGCCGCATATGCCAAGGATTTCGGTGGAATAGTGCCGAGTCATTTCTTTTTAAAGGAGTGGCTATGCACGTTTGACAGAAAACCTACCGAGTTAAGACCAAACAAGAGTATGAGGAGTGCATGCCGTCGGATAGGTTGTGGGGCGGAGTAGACTTAGGGGTTCGAAAAGGAGACTCGGAGAGCGTTCTTCATTATGCAGACATGTACGTTTGGATGAGCAGCTGTCCTACTAAGGGTACCGGCTGGTTTGGCCGTTGTTCAAATCTGTTAGTCGCTGAATTCCATCGTCTTTTACAGGATGCATAGGTATTTGCAAGGATGATGGAGCGGGCAAAGTGATGCTGAGGCAATACGAGGTGAGGCGAGCGCATTGGGAGTCTGACGAGTCGTTCTGTCTATTCCTTTGCGAGAATATCAAGAAACACCATGGATCAACACCGATCAATAGATTTTCATATTTCATCTTCATTTCTTCCATTAATTCATTGCAACTTTATGGTTTAGCTTTTTTTCATGCCTCAAAGTCAAATTTCTACAGCTTTTCATTGAGAACTTGAAATCTTGATAGATCAGCACTGATCGATGTACTTAGTTAAAATTATTTCGTTTTTCTTTGCAATGCTTCATACTCGATCATCAGTATAATTGTTAGTCATCACATTAAAGCTCAATATCATTAAATTGTCATTTTTGGAAACTCGTGGATTCGGTTCGAACCTACCTAATGCTGGTTCATGCAACTCCATGTCCAAATCCACTTTGAAAGGATTCCATAAACACGTATGCAAGTTGAAAATTGCCATAATCCATGATCACAATAGTAAAAAATAAGGAAATATCCAAATGGCAGTTCTAGTAAAGTCTCTCATCCATGCAGCCTCACTTTTTTTAGTATCGTACTGCCATGACACAAAACTGTGCACCAGGTAACCCAACCCTTGGGCTCACTCTCTCGTGATCATATCACACCACTTGATCCCCAGACATTAAAAATCACATTAGAAATCTAACTTTCTATCTCGGGAAATCATCAATCAAATAACAACGATGCCGTTTCAACTGCCTGTATGATGATGGGATGGTAAAGATTGGTCAGGCAAATCCTGTGCGAAATCCAAATTGGAGAATAACTTTGAGAGAAGGAAAGAGAAAGAAAAAGAAAGATCCACTCCGAATTATGATGATACTGTTGCGAAGTTCCGTAGGTAAGGAACAATATTCTCCTAATTCGTAGGATTTTTTACATTTTTTATTTCCCTATCTTGTGGATAATATGACTAAATACCGAAATAACCCCCAAATGTTGGGACCGTTTCTGCGAAGATCAAATCAAATTACATATTATTTCTCTTATTTGTGTGTAATTTAATATTTCCTTTTAAGCTGTAAAACTATTTACTTATACGGACATGATATATACAGTAGAGTTTTATGTATGTTTGAAGTAAACACTAAAGTTAACCCTGCATTCTTAGGAAATTGGTGCACGGCATGAACTCTTAAAGAAGTTTATTATCACATGTATTAAAATAGTCATGAGCAACCAGTGAAATGTTGGGAAAGGAAAAGATGATTATATTCTCACGTACTTATGTTCTGATGCTTCAATCTGCATAATTAAATTGGAAAAAAGTGTATGAATTGCGACAGGTATTCATCATTTATTACGAAGATAATGCATGTACCTTTTGTGCCGATTCTTCATACTATATTAAAAATACTTTCCTTTCTTATATACCTAAGTTAATTTAAATAAATTGAAATGGCTGGATCTGAGATTGAGATCAGGTCAAAAATAGGATGCTCATCAACATGACTTTATATTAGATCTAATCACAAACAAACTAACAAAAGGAAGTTAACTCTGCCAGAGATCAAACATATGGTATTGTAGACTATGATCTTTTTCATTTGACCGCATAGTCGATCATCTTATCATTCGAATTCACACAAATAAAAATACTATATATGCTTCAGTTTTAAAGTAAAAAATGTTCAGGTTTATGACATGTGTACTGCTAAAAGCAACCAGAATTTTTTTTGGCCGCCTCGCTAATGGTCACCATAGAAATTTTATTTATGTGCTTCTAATGCCATGCACTATTTTGTTCTATCAAGTAGGCATCCAAACATTGTTCGGTTGTTTATCACTATACCACGTTGAACGACCATTGAAAACCAAGGTGCATGGCTATTTATCGTCATGCAATAATGAATGGTAGTTGAAAATCAAAGTCGCATAGTCGTTTATGAACGAATGAAAAAAAATCAAGTTTGGTGTTGGATAGCATAAAACATAATTGATATCTATTAAAAGTTTCTTGGTAGCCAAAAGCATAATTTTGGGTGTCAATAGCAACATACCTATGGAGTTCACACATACCTCATTTATTTGTATACTTACCATCAGTTTATAATATATTTTGGGTCCAAATTTCTATTATTAGATTAGATTTGGCAGCAAGATAAAATGCGGTAACTAGGAACTTATGTTTCCATACTTGTAGAGCAACAAACATTTATTGTAATTTGCATCAAAAGGTTGGAACATGTTATTGGAATGTGGAGAGGCAATGTTATTGGGATGTAGAGAGGCATGGTAGTTTGGGGCTTGGTAAATAAAATAAATAGTGGTTCAATACGACTTCAATTTTGGGTTTAAATTTGAAGTTAACTAATTTTGGGACCAAATAAAAAATCTATGGTTTTGATGTTTTATAGTTCAGCATTTTGTCCATTAAGCTGCAGACTTGCTTCATATAAAACTGCAATTCACAAAATACTTTAGATGTTGCTGCTTGATTTAGGACATAAAAATGTGCCAAATTTACCATTAAGGACAAATATAGCGACTCTGCTAGGGATCGAACCCAGAGTCTCTGGTTTCGTAGGCTAGCACCTTATCCATTGGGCCACAGAGTCAATTGTCGATTGTTTGAATTTTGTATAAAATAGAATACAAAATATACTTTATATGCTTTTACATTAATGGAGAGATATCAATGTTTTATATCATGACACCAACATATATCCAATTCGCTAGTATAATTGAAATTAATTATTTTCACTTTTTAAGATGTATTTCTCTGGGTTTTTTGATGTAGAATCGTATTATATATTTGATTTTGTGGTAAAATAAGATACTTAAAGCAGACACTTTAAACTCATTGACCTACAGAGAAACATATCATAGTATGCATTCATTGTTAAGCAAACGGGAACACATAAGGAGCATTTTGAACGGGGAATGAATGAAGAAAGTTCAGTGAAAGGGATTGTGTTTTATGCTATGAAATGGGCAACAAAAGGAGCATCAAAATGGCATCTAATGGGGTAAGTTAAGGAAGGTGAGGAGAAATGAATTGTTTAAGCTTGTCGCTTAGGGTGCGTCTGTTAGGATTGTCTCGCATGTTGCAAAGTGAGACGACGGTTTAGAATTGAAATAGTCTAACATCGCTAAATAACTTGAAGAAGTGTTCAAATATGAGTCGACAGACACGTAATATTGAAGATTCCTTTTGTTACAATAAATTATGTGTCAACCCACAGACATACGCCACATGTTGAAGATGGAAAGCTTGGTTCGACTGTCGTTACGTAACAAGTGGTATCAGAGCCGAATGTTACGAACTGGGCTATGCAGACAAACAATGCTCTCAAAGTACTCCAAATGGATGCGAGTCAAGGAGGAAATTGTTAGGATTATCTAGCATGTTGCAAAGAGAATGGTTCGGAATTTGAATAGTCCAACATCGCTAAATAACTGAAAATGTGCTGTATAAATATGGGTTGATAGTCACATAATATTGAGAAATTCCTTTTGTTATAATAAAGTGCATGTTAATCCATAGGCATACCCCACGTATTGAAGATTGAAGTTTGGTCTGACTACCGTTATACAACAGCGTCAAGTATGAACAAATCTATTTTCTCACGTTCCAACAACGAAGCAAATGGAGCTTTTTCCCCTTTCAAAGCGTCTAACGCCGCAAAAAGTTGACCTACCAATTAAAGTCTACCGATACCCTTATTATTTAAATTTGTATGAAATATAATTCACAATATACTTTTATATGCTTTTAGATTAATATAAAAATGTATATGTTCTACATTATAACACCAACATATACCCGATTTACCAATATATTGTTAAATGTTGGTGATACAAAATCACAAAAAGAGGGAAATAAATATGCAAAAGAAAGAAAGAGAAGATTTTGTTTCCTCTAATTAATCGACATATTTGAGTATGTTTATTTCTCATTATAATTGGCTAATCAAATTATTTTTTGCCATCTAATGTTAACTTGAGCATTAAGTAATTGATTATATTAATAGAGACCAGAAGAGAGGGTAAAAATGTGGTGGAAAATCTATTTGCTAATTTTCTCTTCTTTATCTATGTTCTTTTTCTCCAACAATTTTAGCCATATAGATATTTGCTTCCTTTCTAAATTTGGTTATTGATTCAGTAGTATTTGGTTTACTTTAGCTTTGTTTTATTAATTGTAAACAAAATTTTGATAAATCAATAAAGTGGGTGGTTGGGTAGAATATTTTGTGTTATTGCGTTTTGATTTCAATTCCGTCTTGTTTTCAATCCAAATTATCTCTTTGTGTTTTAGGTGAAAATATCCTTTGATAAAAGCTTCCGCAAAGCGCTACTATTTTCATAACAGTTCGGTATCGAAGCAAAAATCATCGCAAAGTTTAGAGCAATTTTGGTTTGAAAATTATTTATTTCAGATATAATTTCATTTTCAAAGATGGCTATCTTGGATGAGAAAAATTGGGGTATTTCGAAGCCTAAGATGGACGATGTTCTGTACCTCGATGATCTTTATGATCCGATTGATGAAGATGGAAAAAAGTGTAGATGAGGGAAAATGGAAGAAGATGGATAAGAAGGTGATTGCTTTGATTCGTCGGTATCTTGAAGATTTAGTTTTCAATCATGTGGCTAGTTGTGATTCCGCGAAGGCTTTTCTAGTTTGAAAGTTGGTACAACTGAGATTAGATGAAGAGAAGTCTGTTGCAGAGCATTTAAATGAATTTCAAGGTGTAATAAATCAATTGGCAAATATGAAGGTCAATTTTGATGATGAGTTACATACTATTTTATTAATGAGTTCACTTTCAGAAAGTCGGAAAAATTTGGTTATGTCATTGAGTAATTCCAATGCTAATAGAACCATCTCTATGGAAACTGTTCGAAGCAATCTTCTGAATGAGGAGCTTAGAAGAAAAGGGTCAGATATGAAATCAATTGAAAATGAGGCTATGGTGGTAAGGGACTCGAAGAAAGAATTTGAAAGAAGGAGGGTGCTGATGGTAAATGTGTTATCACTTGTCATTATTGTAATAAGAAAGGTCACATACACAACAAATGTTATGCTTATAAAAGAGATCAGAAAAAGGCTGCGCATGGTGATACTAGTAGTGATGCACATGCATGTTTTGCTGAAGGAACCGATAGTGATGCTTCTTGTGATGTCCTCTTTAGTGAAAATAAGCCTTGGAAGATGAATTCGAGAGCCAGTTTCCACATTTGTAGAGATGTGAAATGTTTTTCGTTTCATGAGAAGAGTGTCGGCATGATTAGGACAACTAATGGAAAAGAGCTATCGATTTGTAGTATTTGATCTATCCGATTTCTTATGCATGATGGTGTGGTTAGAGAAGTCTCTAGAGTGAGACATGTATCCACTTATATTCGCATAATCTTATTTCTCTCGGTCAGTTGCATCGCCGTGGTTGCACTTATGAGACCCAAGGTGGAGTTTTGAGAGTGAAGAAAGTAGGTCGTGTAAGGATGAGAGGAGTATTGGAAGAATGAAATTTTTATAGCTTGGTTGGTTCTGTAGTCGACAATGGAAAGCGAGTGACGGTTGAAAGACCTAGTTTACAGCAAGATGGAGAAGTTAATGTGATCACTACTTATGATTCTAGCATTGAGGATCATATTTTAGACAGGGTTTTAATGTTGACGATGCCCGAGGGATCGATGGTGATCAGGTAATGAGCTCAGATCGAATGATAGATGGGTGTCGAATTGCAAAATCCACAAAGACAAAATGGAGATTTTTCTGGTATTACAAACTCTTTTGAGACCGGATTTGTGTGGTGCACCTCATGTAGGAGATGCATCACTTGCAGACGGTGGTTGAGGTTTGTAATTTAGTGTGGTTGATATATGGAGATTCATGATAGATCTAGATATGACATGCTTGATATGTTGGAGATATGTGATTGTGCATTAAGGTGGAGTGTTAAATTTTGGTGATACAAAATCACAAATAAAGAAAAATAAATATATAAAAGAAAGAAAGAGAAGATTTTGTTTTCTCTAATTAATATGCATATTTGAGTATGTTTATTTCTCTCTCTAATTGGCTAATCAAATTATTTTTTGCCATCTAATGTTAACTTGGGTGTTAAGTAATTGATTATATAAATAGAGACTAGAAGAGAGGGTAAAAGTGTGCTAGAAAATCTATTTGCTAATTTTCTCTTCTTCATCTTTGTTCTTTTCCTCCAACAATTTTAGTCATATGGATATTTTCTCACTTTCTCAATTTGGATATTGATTTAATGGTATTTTGTTTACTTTAGGTTTTTCCTATTAATTGTAAACAAAATTTTTGGTGAATCAATAAAGTGAGTGGTTGGGTGGAATATTTTGTGTATTGCATTTTGATTTCAATTCCATCTTATTTTCAATCCAAGTTATGTCTTTGTGATTTTGGTGATAAAGATCCGTTGATAAAAGCTTCCGCAAAGCGTTATTATTTTTATAACATATAATTGATATAGGTTATTGCTTGATATGTAATATGTATTTTGCTGGAGTTTTTTTTGTCCAGAATTCCGTTATAAATTTTATTTTGTTGTAAGATAATATAACTTACGATGCACCATTTAATCCAACAAGTTTTTCCCGTACTTTACATCAAAATATTGAAGCTAATCTATCTAAATGCCACTGGATGGTTATAGCTATATTGAGCCAAGTGTATATAATAAATTGTTGTTCAACGTGATTTTTAATTTGTTTAAATTTAGAAAAAAAATTAAAAATAAAAACTTGCCGAGGATCAAACCCATAATCTTTGATTTTGTAGACCAACACCTATCCTTGAACCACATTGTCACTTCTCTTAATGCTTAAATCATAAAGTCACATTCATAATATAATATTATATACTACAGTTTAACTGATAAAAAGAGACAGTATGTTTTGGATTACGACATTGACATGACTCCCATTCTTTAATTATTGTTTTGTTTATAAATATTTTTCTCGTTTTTTTGGTTAAAATTTTGGTAATAGAGTGGATTTGGCGAATAGATTAAATATTTGAAGCTGGAAATAGTGATTAAGGATGTCAATGTGTATTTGAAATCCATTCACATTCATATTCCAAAAATCAATCAATATCGAAAATCTAAAAGAATGAGTACACATGTGGATATGTCCAATTTTTTTACTTGTGCTATTAGATTTTTATTTATGAGCGGACGGACAAAAATTTGATATCCATTTGATATCTGTGACTGCGACTACGAAGATATGTTATGCTAAAATGGTTGACATGAATATGAATATGACACTATATGTATCTATATCTTACCTGGTCGTTACAAGTCCTAATTATGATGCCCTAATTAGGCCAACGACTATCTTCATGATATAAATCAAAATATTATGGTTATCCTTTTGAATGTCATTGCCGACCCCACATGTTTGAAAATAATGGCTTAGTTGTTGTTGTTTTATCCTTTTGAATGTCGTTGTTAGATTATAGTTATCTTGGGCTAGGTTGATAAAACAAATTGCTAATCAACATGATTTTGAATTTATCAGTATAGTTATTTATGCAAAAAGGTACACTTTTTTTTAGACTTGACGTATGTTGTCTGCCTTTTTAAATAAATACACATGTACTTTTTTTTTAATATACTCATTATGCATCACAATTAGTTCAACATGATTGATAAAGTTTATGTTTCTTTTACCAAATGATATTCAACAAAGATTTTTTATCATTTCACAAAATTATCAAGTATAGTGCTATGTGAACAGAGTGCAAAAATCAGTTTAGAAGTTCAACCTGAGTTTTAATTTATTGTAGTTATTTACGGGGATTGTAACCTTGACGAACTACACATGCTTTTTTGATCAGTACACTTATTAAATTATTTTGTATAATTATTATACATCACCATTAGTTCAACAAGACTAGTATAATCTATATTATTTTACTGAAAGATATGTAACAAAGATTCTTAACGATTTCATAAAAAATCTTCTTACATGAAAATTCTATTTTTTAAACAAATTATGTTATACTGGAAAAACTTTAAAGTAAAATTTGAAAAAATCATAAAGAATCTTTGGAGAAAATTTGTTTTCTCAGAAAACGTCAAAACCTTCAGAAAAAAGATTAATTTTTATGAAGCGTCAAAAGTTTGCAAAAAATATCAATATTTTTTTTACTGCAACTACCCTCAAAATCTCGCAAACTTGTTGCTTAATATATTTTTAAACAATTAAATATGGATAAAGTTGAGATATTATAGTTTAATAAAAAAGACTCGGTTTTTGTGTTTTTTTAAGGTCAAATATTTCAAAAATATTATTTCCAAGAATGTTAAATTTTTAGAAACGGTTCAAATTTTAGAAAATAATAATTAAATATTAAATAATTTTTCTTTGAACTCAAATGTCGTAGAAAGGTTCAAGCCGTTTTAAAAAATATATTTATGTTTTCCAATTTTTTTTAAATTTGTAAGGAAGTTTGAAATGTCTTGGAAGACATTGAAGAAATTTTAAAGTGATTAAAAATCCAATTAAAATACAAATAAAATTTAAAAGGTTAAAGTAACGCAAAGTGTTGGCAATTATCTAAAACATGTTATTCAGTAACAATAAATTTTCTAATCTTAAACTTTGAAATTAATAAAGTAAAAAAGAAATATCATTATATATAATACTACAAATATCTGCTTAACATGTACTAATTCTTCAAAAACTTTCGTTGTTAGGATAAATTAAAATAGTGAAAAAACAAAATTAACATGACTGTTAAATTATCGTTACCATTGGTTTTGATAATTTTTTACCGCTATATTTATCGTTTGCTATGGTAAATTTACTGTTATCATACCAATAGCATTGGTATACCGATATAACAAAATATTGGTTACCAATTGTTTGATATTGGTGTAGTAATGCGAATTTACCATTACCATAGCATCTTTAATTGGAATTATGAATTCAAATAAGCATGTTATATATAAATATGTTCTCAACTATAATTTTAAATGAGTTTGTGTCAGAATGTAAATCGAATCGAAATGGGGGAGAACCAATCTGAAATGGGATTTAATTTATAATATTTTAAGATTTCTCATAACTATGTGATAAACAGTTGTTTCTGCTAATAGTTCTAGCATGTACTTATTGTTAGACAACCTCATATAATCACAAAACCAATTGGTTAATGTGATGTAAAGTCTCTTAGTATTTATGCAGAATTCATATTGTAAATTCCCCTATGTGGGACTAATCTCAACATGCCCCCGCACGTGTTGGGTATGATCATCCAAACACGTGGACATTCATTGAGGGTGACGTGTGACACAATTAAACTCGCTCTGATATCATGTTAGAGAACCTCATATTATCAAAAAACCAATTGGTTAATGTGATGTAAAGTCTCTTAGTATTTATGCAGAATTCATATTGTAAATTCTTCGATGTGGGACTAATCTCAACACTTATTTTAGGATGAGGAAGAGTTTAGTAATAAAAACAATCCTTTTCTTTGAACGGACTTGAATGTTGCTAATAGATTTGCAAGAAGCATGGGCCTAGCTTATATGATTTGTTAAGAGAAATAGGTAAATGCCATGCTGGTTGATCTTCCTAATTTGAGTGCCTGCTTCTGGAATCTGTAGCATGTCTGTGAATCATTTTCGTTTCCTCTGGTATTTAATATAGGTTGTAGCATGTCTGCGAATAATTTTTGGTGCCTCTGATATTTAGTATAACCTTTATTAGAAATGTTTAGGGGTGGCATAGGCGATGCTTATCGTTTTCTTCTCTTTTTACCATTTATCATCGATGTACATGATTGTGTCTATTCACACTGATCTAAAGCCTGACAATATTCTTCTGATGTCTTATGATTATGTAAAGGTTCCATGTAACATTTCCTGCGACTTCAAAATTCTTGGGTTTTTGTCATGTCATATTGATACAGAGGAAACTAGGATATTATATGCACTTCAGAGGTTTGCCTAATGAGGTGCTATGAAGTTGACTGATTTCAGCAGCATTGCATTTGAGAATCATGATCATGGGTCCATTATATCAACAAGGTAGTACAGAGGACCAGAGATAATGTCCTGTATGCATGGATTCTTAAAATAAACAATGAATTCAGCCTGAGACGTAAGTTGTCAATTTAAATAAAAGGTACACATTTTCTGCATTTAAATTGGGAGAAAACTAATATATGCATATATTGACCTTTTTGATAGCGTAGGAAATTCTTTGAAATCATAATTGACAGGTCTTCCAAACATAGGTCGACGACGCCCAATTTTCTATTCCATAGTTTTATTCCGATGACACTGTTTGTTTTGATTTGGTATGCGTTGATGTTGACCTACTAGTTGTTGGTTATTTTTTGTTCACACCCCATGATAGAAACTTGTTAGAATGCTTAAAGACCAATCTTCCTGTTGTATACCATACATTCTAATATATTCTTGTTCTCTCCTAGCTGTGAGAACGTGCCTTAATATTATCTTCCATTTTCATTTCATCTTCTTAATGCGTCATATCCTCTGCATGATGATTGAATTTGAGAGTATACCCGATTGTTATTATTGAACCAATGACTTTATGTTTGGACTATAGAGTTAAATTGGTTTTACCGAAATCAAGTAAGTAATAAATTTGATCAAAATATCACACCACCTGCTAAGTAATGCATGAACGTTAATATTCGAACAGTTTGATGTTAATAGCCGATCAAATTTACATCTAAAGTGCCGCACAACTGAATTGTTGAATACTTCTTGACTACATGGTTTAATTAATTTATAATTGTTATAAATTATTTAAATTAATTAATATTTATGAAATATTAGTTATAAAATTTTATTTGAATTTGATGAACAAATATTATTGTATATATTTATAATAGTTGTAAATATATTTATCAATATACGCAAAATATTTTGTTCAGACTTTAAATGGGTTTGAAGTTCATATACGGGGCTGGTTGGTTCAGCTATAATGAAGCATAGGTGCGACCATATAATGGTTAAAAATGCTAGGGTTGAATGGATAAGAGGAAAGAAAGAGCAAAAGAGTAATGTGAATCTTGATACTAACCTCTCTTTGTATTTCTTCCTCTGTAAAAACATCTTTAGCCACTTTCTTTTCCTACTTTTTAAGCCTCCTTTCCCTCTTAGATATGCCTGAATTCTTCACCCATCCTCTTTCATCGTAGAAGCACAAATCCAATAAAATTAAATTCCATTTCATAGCCCGTGGTCTGCAATTTGGAAGATAACATCTTTAGAATTGGAATTTAATCCGCAGTTTGTTTCAACGCTTCAAGATGTGGTACTTTGGCATTGATTAATGGTAATTGTCTGATTTGTGATTTTATTTTAATATTTAGACAATTTATATATATCATATGTTGTTTTATTAGTTATGTGACGATTCTAATATATCGGTATATCGTCACATTCAAGATGGTTGTTCGCTTATATGTGTGTATATTTTTTTTCCTTGACATATACATGCCATGATGCTTAAGACTTAAGATTTAAAAACAATTGATTTTTTATTGTTTAAATGAATTTAATATACATTATTTAAATAACATAAGCTTTATAATTTAAATACTAAACTTTATACTCTACAAAATATGTTTTAAAATTACATAAAAAATATTTTTGTAATATATATAAATATTAATTAAATATTATTTAATTCAAATCGCTTAAATAAATTATAGTATCATATAAAATAGAATTTAAATTTTTTAAAATTATTTTTACACCTGATAAACTATCGAATGCAATATATATATATAATATAAATATTAATATAAATGTTGAAAGTTAAAATTTAATTTTAATTTTTCTTTTAAATTACAAAATATATTTGGACAATATATTAGCTAACATGTCTCCAGTGTAAATCCTAGCATTAATACACGAGCGTGTTATACCTTACACGGTTTGCTATGTTATATATGCATACACATATATATGTATATAATAAATTTGTTGTGTGTGTGTATAATACTAATACATAATTATTTCATAAATTTTAATAAAATAGCGATTTTATTTAAAAGAAATATAAAAATGTTCTAAATGAATTAGGTTTCATAAGCCAATAAAGATCCAAAATAGTAAAAAAATTGAAATTCACCAATTTCTTCCACTACAGGCTACTCCAGTTCCAACAAAACCGAACACCACTTTAGTTTTTTGAAAACTTAAAATGTTTTAGAGCATTTAATTATATGAAAACAAGAGAACGATATTTTTTAAATGAATGCATGATTTTCATATGTTGAAAGAAAGGTATTTATAAAGTTAGAAAGTTTTTGCTAATGTGTATTTGTATATATTTATAATAGTTGTAAATATATTAATCGATATACGCGTTCAAATTGGTTTTTAATGCAAAATATTTTGTTCGGACTTTAATGGGTTTGAAGTCATATACGGGGCTGGTTGGTTCAGCTATAATGAAGTATTGGTGCGGCCATATAATGGTTAAAAATGCTAGGGTCGAATGGATAAAAGGAAAGAAAGAGCAAAAGAGTAATGTGATACTAACCTCTCTTTGAATTTCTTCCTCTATAAAAGCATCTTTACCCACCTTCTTTTCCTACTTTTTAAGCCTCCTATCCCTCTTAGATCTGGCTGAATTCTTCATCCATCCTCTTTCATCGTAGAAGCACAAATCAAATAAAATTAGCCCGTGGTCTGCAATTAGGAAAATAACATCCTTAGAATTGGAATTTAATCCGCGAGTTTGTTTCAACGCTTCAAGGTGTGGTACTTTCACATTGATTAAAGGTAATTATCCGATTTATGATTATATTTTAATATTAGACAATTTATATATAATATATTGTTTTATTAGTTATGTGACGATTCTAATATATCGATATATCGTCACATTCAAGATGGTTGTTCGTTTATATGTGTGTATATTTTTTCCAGGACATATATATGCCATGATGCTTACGACTTAAGATTTAAAAACAATTGATTTTTTTATAATTTAAATGAATTTAATATACATTATTTAAATAACATAAGCTTTATAATTTTAATACTAAACTTTATACTCTACAAAATATGTTTTAAAATTACATAAAAAATATTTTTGTAATATATATAAATATTAATTAAATATTATTTAATTAAAATCACTTAAATAAATATTAAATAAATTATTGTATCATATAAAATAGAATTTAAATTTTTTAAAATTATTTTTACACCTTATAAACTCTCAAATGCAATATATATATATATATATATATGTATAATATAAATATTAATATAAATGTTGAAAGTTAAAATTTGATTTAATTTTTCTTTTAAATTACAAAATATATTTGGACAATATATTAGCTAGCATGTCTCCAGTGTAAATCCCAGCATTAATACATGAGCGTGTTATATCTTACATGGTTTGCTATGTTATACTTGCATACACACATATATATGTATATGATACATTTGTGTGCGTGTATAGATAATTATTTCATAAATTTTGAATAAAATAGCGATTTTATTTAAAAGAAATACAAAAATGTTCCAAATTAATTAAATTTCATAAGCCAATAAAGGTCCAAAATCGTAAAAAAAGATTGAAATTTATCAATTTCTTCCACTACAGGCTGCTCCAGTTCCAACAAAACCAACTACCACTTTAGTTTTTTGAAAACTTAAAATGTTTTAGAGCACTTAATTAAATGAAAAAAAAGAGAGAAATATTTTTAAATGAATGCATGATTTTCATATGTTGAAAGAAATGTATTTATAAAGTTAGAAAGTTTTTGCTAATGTGTGTTTGTATATATTTATAATAGTTGTAAATATATTAATCGACATACGCGTTTAAATTGGGTTTTAATGCAAAATATTTTGCTCGGACTTTAAATGGGTTTGAAGTTCATATACGGGGCTGGTTGGTTCAGCTATAATGAAGCATAGGTGCGGTCATATAATGGTCAAAAATGCTAGGGTTGAATGGATAAGAGGAAAGAAAGAGCAAAAGTGTAATGTGAATCTTGATACTAAACTCTCTTTGCATTTCTTCCTCTGTAAAAGCATCTTTACCCACTTTCTTTTCCTACTTTTTATGCCTCCTATCCCTCTTAGATCTGCCTGAATTCTTCATCCATCCTCTTTCATCGTAGAAGCACAAATCAAATAAAATTAAATACTATTTGATAGCCCGTGGTCTGCAATTTGGAAGATAGCATCTTTAGAATTGGAATTTAATCCCGAGTTTGTTTCAACGCTTCAAGGTGTGGTACTTTCTCATTGATTAAAGGTAATTATCTTATTTATGATTATATTTTAATACTAGACAATTTATATATCATATATTGTTCTATTAGTTATGTGACGATTCTAATATTTCGATATATCGTCACATTCAAGATGGTTGTTCGTTTATATGTGTGTAATTTTTTCCATGACATATATATGCCATGATGCTTACGACTTAAGATTTAAAAACAATTGATTTTTTTATAATTTAAATGAATTTAATATACATTATTTAAATAACATAAGTTAAATACTAAACTTTATACTCTACAAAATATGTTTTAAAATTACATAAAAAAATATTTTTGTAATTTATATAAATATTAATTAAATATTATTTAATTCCAATCACTTAAATAAATATTAAATAAATTATTGTATCATATAAAATAGAATTTAAATTTTTTAAAATTATTTTTACACCTTATAAACTCTCGAATGCAATATATATATATATATATATTTGTATAATATAAATACTAATATAAATGTTAAAAGTTAAAATTTAAAATTTAATTTTAATTTTTCTTTTAAATTACAAAATATATTTGGACAATATATTAGCTAACATGTCTCCAGTGTAAATCCCAGCATTAATACACGAACGTGTTATACCTTACACGGTTCGTTATGTTATACATGCATATGCATATATATGTATATGATACATTTGTGTGTGTGTGTGTACACACATAATTATTTCATAAATTTTGAATAAAATAGCTATTTTATTTAAAAGAAATATAGAAATGTTCTAAATGAATTAGATTTCATAAGCCAATAAAGATCCAAAATGGTAAAAAAAATTGAAATTCATCAATTTCTTCCACTACAGGCTGCTCCAGTTCTAACAAAACCGAAAACCACTTTAGTTTTTTGAAAACTTAAAATGTTTTAGAGCACTTAATTAAGTGAAAACAAGAGAGCAATATTTTTTAAGCGAATGCATGATTTTCGTATGTTGAAAGAAAGGTATTTATAAAGTTAGAAAGTTTTTGCTAATGTGTGTGTATATGTATCAATGTTTTGAAAAACCTACCTCCATATTCGCCTTAAGGAGCGTCTAAAGCAAGGGGAGATAAAACGCTTCGACTCTTTCTCAAAAAAAGCATTTTATCTTTGAGGCTTATGCTTTGGCAACTTAAAGTGTACAAAATGTACAAAACATATGCCCGCACGCCTCAAACCACTAAGGCATGCGACTTAAGAATTTATTTTACTTCCAGCTGAAGATATTTGCTGTGATAACCTAAATTTTTGGAGTATCTATTAATTGTTAATTAACGGGGTTAACTAATAAAAATATTTAATTATAGATTTAACAAATAATTTTGATAATAAATAGTTATACCTAGATTGTAATTCAAATTTGAATATGAATTTGAGTTTGAATTTGAAACTTGAATCTAAGATTTAAGTAAATGCCTTAGTAAATAATTTGGATTTTTTAGAATAATTTGTATAGACAATTTGTTTAATAATTGGTTAATAACATTTTCTATAAATATTATGTATAAAATTTAATATAAGATAATTGTTTATTTTAAGTAATGATAGTTTAGAAAGAATTTAACCAGAGTTTTATTTTTGTTTTCTTCAAAAGTGATTAAATTAAAATGATTATAAATGTATAAAAATAAATGTTTTGGATTTTAAATTACATGAATAAGAAAATATATTTGTGTTATAATTAGTTTCAGAATATTTTCTTTTAAAAATTAATTTATATTTACATACGTAAAATTATATTTATTAAGAGAATTAAATAAGTAAGTTATATTACATTTAAATTAAATGAAAATTAATTAGAAAAATACTTAAGTAACATTTGTAAACATGTTAGCTCATCTCTAAAACACTTGTAAGAAGATTTAAAGTAAAAAAAAAAATATTTCTAAAACACTAAAGGAAAATGCTTATTAAGTTTGGATATGGTAGCTCAAGTTTAAAAATGGGATTTGGTAAAGAATCATGTTGGGACAAGTGGCATTGTGCATTTGTAAGCTAAAGACTTCATGTTGGGACAAGTGGCATTTATATCTTTTAATTTGGAAAATGTATGTAATTAATGTACACGGCTGAAAGAGAAATTCAAAAAAAAAATGTAAGAAGAACAAACCTGTAAACTATTTTCAGAAATCCACTAAGAAACCATAACCTGGAATATTCCTCAGGTTCAAAATCAAAGATCAACCTGTAGCCATTTTCTCAAAACCTGGAACCAAACTGGTTTTCAAAGTCATAGATCATCATCACTTAGTTCCAGTTACACAAATCAAGCTTCAAAGCATTTCTGTCTTGATGTTTCAAGCAATTCAGTTTTCTGGAAATAAAAACAAAGGCATGCACATTTTCAAATCCAGAATAAAGCAGAATTTTTCAAAAAAAAAACTCCTCTGTCAACTGCATCTAAGGTGAGTAAACAATCCTATAATTGATTAAATTGGTTGCATGATATAGGAGTAGGAAGTAATGATGTGAAATTCTTGATGATGATAGTGTTGCATGTTGATGTATTT
Source organism: Allium cepa (assembly GCA_030765085.1). NCBI lineage: Eukaryota > Viridiplantae > Streptophyta > Magnoliopsida > Asparagales > Amaryllidaceae > Allium > Allium cepa. Next base: position 567,634,746 of record CM060937.1, on the reverse strand, counting down.
ATGTAACTCTGTATATAAATGTTTGATTTTACTGTGTATTTAGAATATGCCTGTTTCTTCTCTCTGTTCTGCAACAGAATTGGTAATTTAGCAAAAAGAATTCAATTTATCTTCATTAAGGCACTGATAGGTTTAGAGTTTAAACCAAACAAGTGTGTCCGAACATAAAATCAAGACATAAAATTTGTTTTAAGAAAGATAGTGATGAGTTGCCTCTAAAATTTAGTTTTACAAGAATTTTTTTTTAAAGTATGTTAAATTCGAATATCATAAATTGTTAACTCAATTATATATCTTAAATTGTTATCAGAAATTAGGATTTTTAAAAATAAAAAGATAATTTTCCATTGTGTATGCTAAGAGCAGTTGTTAATTGTACTGTAAAGTGGTTTTTGGCAAATTCAGGAGGTCAGGGGATTTTGGGGTGTTAGGGACTGGACCAGGGATGGGAAGGGTCTGATGATGTTGGGAAAAATGGCCGGAAATGTTTAAATTCGTCGTGGCATCGGATAAAGGGAGGAATAGGGTTTAAGGTCAGTGGATCCAACATTGGGGTTTTGGGTTCATTCGAGTTTGTCTATGCATCGAGAGTGACCGGTTTTGGAGGGAGTGTTACTGAGTCATAGAAGAAGGCGTGGACGGAGGCGCAGCGGTGCCGGTGGTCGGAATGGCCGTGTCGAAGAAGGTTTTGGATAGCTTGAGTGTCCAGTTTCGAATGGAAGTGTTCGTTTTGTTTATGGCTACGACGCGAGGAAATCAAGGAGTCGAAATGTTTGTCATGGTGGTATGTGACTTGCAGGAGGTAATGTCGTTCGCCGGAGTGATGGCGATCTCTGGTGCATGTGCACGACACTGCTCGTGTGTTAGGTTATGGGTTCTGGTGAGAAACTATAACGACCCAGAATTATTATTAATTAAAATTTGTATATTTAATTAATTTTAAATATTAATAAGTGAAATTTATAAGTCGAATAAATTTTATTTCGAATAATTGGATTTAATTGAATAATTAAATCAATAATTTAATACGTGAAAATACAGAAATAATTGAAAATTGGGTTAAATATGATTGAAAATGATTTGTAAAATTTTATTTTATCATGTTGGAGTTAGAATGATGTTATAGAACTTTTGAAATCGAATTAAAAGTTTATTTGTGAAAATTGAATATTTTAATATTTAATCGACTAGTGAAATTAGCCGTTTTTTGAACAGTCTTAGAATTGGATGAAACTAGTTTCATTGGATCTGCAATAGTTTGTTATTATCGGATTTCAATTTTCGTAGCAATCGGAGTTATCGTTTGACCGTGGATGCTCGAAACGCATTGAATTTGTTTCTAATATTTATTTGGCGAGTTAAAATAGCCATTTTTCAAAAAGTCTTGGATTTCGACGAAACCAGTTTCATCGGATCCGTAATGTGATATTATTGTATGGTTTAAAATTTCGTGTCAAGCGGATTTATCGTTTGTTCGGTGCAAGCTAAAACGCCTAGAAAATCGTTTAATCGGTTTAATTTTAAATTGAACGTTTATTTCCATAACTCGCACAGATGACCGAATTTGCTCCCGCAACACGTTCCATTATGTTCGGAACGCGGGGTAAACCTTAGGAATGCCAACCAGCACACTTCGTTTGGAGTTCGGAAATTCCGGGATGAATAGTGTTTGGAAAATTTTCTATATAAACTCCTTCACTCTTCATTTTTGCAAATAACCTAAAACCCTAACCCTAACTATTCAGAGCCGCCACTATTGTTCTGAATGGCCAGAAATGTTCGAATTTCTTCCTTTGATTACTCCCAATCCACGCATCGTTTTGATAAATTTCCAACTACAATATTGTAGAGCATCGAGTGATCGACATATTCAACGGTTAAGATCGTGATTGGGTCAATGGATCGTGAGAAATGCAGCCGAGAGTGTCACGTGCTCATAAACGTTTTTCGACCAAGATAGGGGGCCGAGCTTGGTGGTGCTTGGGGTGAGCATGCTGTTGGGGGCGGGCTTCGTAATGATGGTAGTTGATCGTCTTCAGGTTGCACGAGGTGACTGCGGCGTGTAACCCTGGGGGGCGGCAAAATTGGGTTCGCGTGCGTGTATTTGCTGTAGAAATCGCGTGAACGAAGATAGGGGAGGGGAACGCACGCACGGGCTTGGGCCTGGGTGAAATCGAACGGCCCAGATTTGCAGTGATTTAAATGTAAAAGAAATTATATAATAATTTATATTAAAATTTGTAAAATCTTTAAAATGTGATAACTTATTGATGCGAGGTCGGAATCTGACGAAACCAGTTGCGTTGCGTTCGTATTGTCGAGCACTATGCTATGGAATTGGATTGGAGTCGTTTGGAGCTAGCGAAAATTCCGGGTAAAACTAAACGTCCGTTTAATTTTATTCGAAATAAACGCTGAAATGAAATTGAAATCAAGGTGAGAACTTCTCACTCAATCGAATCGGTTTCGATTTTAATTTTAAATAGTTCGATTTAAAATTCTTGAATGTATGTTTGAATGATGATAGTTATCTATTGATTGTTAAAATAGACATTATACGCCGTTAGTAAGCGGAGGTTATTTATTAAAAACATATACCGCGAATATTTCACAGTATAGTGAAATTGGTATTATTTATGTACTTAGAGTTGATTTTCCCGCAGTATATAGCGGATGAGACCCTATTGCGCCGCCTATTAAGCGGATAATATTTTAAATCCCATATACCGCGATAATTCTGTACTGGAACGGAATTGGTATTGTGCTAACATCTTTGGATGCAGGAAAACAGGTTGGAGGCATCCAACTGGATTCCTCAACAGTATTTATTTGATTATGGATATTTTGATATTCGTTGATTATCATATCGATATATGATATCGTTGTTGTCGTGATTGACTATTTGGTATGTAGCATCATTGGGAAAAATTCTGGAATTTTAAAAGGATTTTTAAAGTGATTTTTGAAGAGTATACGTTATAAAATATTTTTGGTATTGATTCATTTTAAATAAATAAACGTTATAATTTTAATGTTATAAAAATTATGATTTTTGAGAAAAATAGTTAAAAGTTGATTTTTGAAAATATGGGGTTAATGATTTTATAAAATGGTTTAAATCGGGATTTTTGAATTTATTGTGAAAAGTTTTAAAATAGGATTTATAATTTTTTTTTTATAAATCAAAATGATGAAATTATAAAGGACTTTGAAGACGTTTTGTAATAATAATATAAATTGATTTATATAAAAGATTTATAAATTGATAATTTATAAATTAAAATATTTGAATTATAAAACGAGTTTTTATAAGTGTTAGAATGAATTGTGAATGAATTTCATAAATGAATGAAATTTATAGAATTATAAACGGTGAAGTTATAAATGGAATTTTATAAGCAGTAGGTTTATAAAATTTGTAAAGTTATTAAAGGAGTAAATTTGGGTAAATAAATGAATCTTATAAGTTATAAGATTTATAATTTGGGAAGTTAAAGGAACGATTTTGCAAACAAATAAATTATAAGCATTTAACTTATAATATGGACTTTCGGTATATAATTGAGTTATAAATCGAATAGGTTAATAAAGGAGATTTATAAAGGAAGTAGTTATAAAATAAATAGAAATGGAATTTATAAACATTGTTTTATAAATTCACAATGACTTATTTTGATAAGTAAATTGCATAACTTATTAATGGAGTTATATTCACGTTTTAGACAGTAAATAATCCTTTAAAATAGAATGAATAGAAATGATGAAATTGGTTACCGAATTATATTCACGTTTTTGAATAGTGAATAATATGTTAAAGAAAATGTTTTGGATGTGATATTTTAAATAGAATTAAAACGATCTAACGATGTTTTAAATATGTTAAGATTCGAAACCATAGATTTCAACATTCATTGTTGAAATAAACGTTTTCGAGAAATAAAAGGAAATGGTGGACTATAACACTGTTGTTATAGTAAATGATTTCCGAAAGGAAATGTTTTATATAGTATTGGGATTTAGATATCTATTTTTAATTTCGAATCCCTATACTGGTGATTTTGGGTTGTCGTAACAATGTTTTACGTAACATTCGTTTTGGCCCAAATAAATATGTTTAAGAGAATGATTTCCTAAAAGAATGAAATATATACTTAATTTCGATTTAAGTATATTGAATATTTTCCAAGTGTAGAAAATAAAAAGATTTGTGAATTACTTATTAAATAAGTATGGAAATGTTTTCCAATATAAAGTGAATATTTTGAGAATTTATCTTTTTTAAGATAAATTGAAAATGAATAATTGAAATCGTATATTCGTAGATATTTTGGAATGTAAATTCACTATGGAATTTATAAAAGAAAGGGGAATTTGTTTAAAAATAAATATTGATTTATTTTTGAGGTATTGAAATTTTATATCTTGTAAAGATATTTTTGGGAAATAAATAATTTGGAAAATTATTTGGAATCTGGTGATGTTGTGCATATCCATTGATAGTTCAATAACCGACTATCAATATTTACCTTTGAATGGGTATTTGTTGTGATTTGTTTGAATTTGAATGCCACACTTATTTTTGAATAAGCGCTCACTATTCGGGTTAGCCGGGAAAGGACCTTGGGGTCGTATAACCCATTTCGAATATGTGATTCGACGTTACGGATAGCATTTGAAGACTGGTGTTGAAGACCGGGTATTTGCGAGAGCGATAGGATGACCTGTCGATTGACTCTGCTCCGAGTTGCTCCGGTATAGAGTTCTCCATATGTGATGGGGAATCCGATCAGGATTGTGGATATCCGGATTGCAAGGAGTTCTTTGTAAGTGCCTTCGGTTCTGTTCGAGCCCGCAACAGAATTGTATGGATTGTATGTCTGACATTACAAATTGAGATATGACGCTGATTTCTTTCAAAATATATTTCTGTTGGTGGCGGAGAATTTATTCTCTCAGCTAACACCCTTCTCGGAGACGTACGAGCTCAGAGGTTTTGTAGTTGAAGGTTATCAGCGATATATTCCCAATTTGGTAATGTGACATGCGGAGTGTTGCCGTGAAACGATCATTGTTTGATCATTTGTGATATGATCATTTGTTTGATCACTTATCTTTGTGATCATTTCTTTGATCATTTGTTGACCCAAAGCACAGCTTTTGTATAAAGCGTGGCTTTGTGGACGAGACTTCGTCGAGCCTCACTCCCCGGAATGGTCAAAACAGGAAAGATGCGGCAAGGTTATTGGGGGTAGCGCCCCTTAGGGTATGTGCATTTCCTTCAGGAAAAGGGTGGTATCATGGTATGGAGCCCAGATACTACTCATGTTGAAACACATTATTTATTACGGTGTGATTTTGGTTACTAGCGCTCGGATAAAGGTCCCAAAGGACCGGGGGATGGCATACTCGTGTCGGTTGTTACCTAGTTTGAAAGTTAACCCGGCCTTGTGTTGGCAGAGATCCAGTTAGGTTCTCGGGGACGTCCTTCCAGAGGCATTCTCATGTGGCAATGGGAAGTTCCTTGGCTTGACCATTTGTTGGAAATCCAAAGAAACAATACGATCTTGTACGGTTTTAGTTGTATAACCTGCCATGGAATGTGGCGGTAACCTGCTATTGAACATGGTAGCTATAGTAGGCATAAGTGCGGAATGCCTATGCTGGCTAAGATTTATATCTTTACTTTCAAAATATTTTCTACACTATGCACTAGTAATAATATCAAATGTTTCTTTTTAATGCGTATCAAGCATCTTTGACTATCATAAGGAGAAACCTCCTCCGATTCTGCGTTTGCATTGTGTGTGTGTGCGGGAGGCCTTATGGTAGTCTCATTTTTAAAAGCATTGCGATTTGACTTTAAAAATATTCCTCTATTTTGATTTTAAAGATAAATAAACTGTTTTGAGTTCTCACACCAGTCACATGACTGACTCGGAGTTTATTGTTTTCCTTCCTAAACTCTGGGTGCCCACCTGTTTCCACACGGGCAGTCAAGAGTTAAGGTTTACCAGGATATTCTGGAATTCAGGAGTTGCTGGAGGCAAGCTGGATGGCATGGCGTATTATTAGTATATAGTATTTCTTTTCCGCTGTTTGTTGTTGTTGTTGTTGTTGTTGTTGTTGTTGTACACTCTGATGATATGATGTAATGAAATGTGATGTAATGTAATAACTGATATACTTCTTTGTTTAAAGATTATTCATTTATTTATTATATGTTGTTCCGCTGCGATTGTGAGATTATGATATTGTTCTGTTGTTTTCTTCTGTTCCGTTTTATTTTCTATCTTTTCCTCTCTTCTTCAATCTTTTTCTTCTTCTTTAACCATAACTGTATGGTTTTCCGACCTTCGATTGCTCGACAGTTGATACAGTGGACGTATTGATATCGGGATTCGTGGACGAAAAATTGCCAAACGTTACATTTGGTATCAGAGCATATGGTTAAGCGACAACCATGGCTCTGTTGGGTATTACTCATTAGAGATGGAGTCAGTAGTACTCTAGAATGAGTTTGAGTGTAATAATAGATACGAGTGCGTATCTGTTGGTGAATATAAAATTATTGTATATTGTGATGATTGGTTTGTTGAGTGGCATATGAACCTTCGTCAGCACGGTCTGCACAACTATGCCGATGGGGTTTATAAACACTTGAATAGAACAATTCGACACAATATTGTTTTAAATTGGGTAAATGAAATAATTTTACCTTGATTATATTTTATATATAAAGGAATAATTTTTCAGAATTATTAAAGTATATATAAGTTGATTGTTTGGTTGTTTGAATAATCAAAATAAGAGAATAATTGTATAAGCAAATGAATTATAAGAACTGAATTATAATTAATGTGATTTACAATTGTGAAATAATCTTATGTATATAAGAAGTGAAACTATATGAATATATTTATGAATATAAGCTATAAATAAAAATGAATTTAAAGTTAAATGGAAATTTACTTTAGAATTTGGAAGCTGAATTGATTTATAATTGGGAATTTAAGTTAAGTAAAACCAAGTGATGTTTATAAAATGAAGTATAACTTAAGAGATGTTGAATGAAGTTGATATTAGTATCGAAGTAAATTAATGAAGTTAAGTGATAGATGTGAACTTGAGTTATATAAATGAATTGTAATTGAATTGAATTAATGAATTGAATGTTAATCAAATTGAATGTAAATTAAGTTGATATTAAATAACGAATATAAGTGTTAATTCATTAAAATCTAATGTTATTGGAAATTGAATAATTGGATGAAAATCAATTTAACTAAACCAATTGAAAGTAAAAGTGTTGAACCAAATTGAATATAAAGTGAATAAATTTGGTTGTATTGAATAAACATTGGTTTTTATTTGATTGTTGATTGATTGTATATAATTCATTAAGTATTAATGAAATTGAATTAGCGAAATTGCAAGCTATGTAATTGAATTCAAATGGATAATATGCAAACTTGAATAGAATTGAATTTGATTTGGAAGTGAACTAATAAAAATGTAAATTAGTAAATGCAAACTAATTGAAATTGGATACGAATAAATGTTACTAAAATCCAATGTTAATGAATCAATTGGAAAACCAATTCATTAAATGTTAATGAGAAATAAATTTATATTGATTTGGTAGTTGCATTTATTGCTATAGAATGCATCGCTATGTTGGCACATGTAGTTATTATATTGCTATATGATGTATATTGAGATTATTTTCATATATGCATGTTCTCGTGTTGTTTGTTGAGTGTTTAGTAGGTGCGGATTGCGCTTGCTTCGCATTTGGAGCTCGCTTTCGCGCTATATTAGTCGTATATGCTCGCTAATAAAATATAAGGTACATATCTCGGATTAAATATCGTACTTTTACACTTTTTTCCTGCGGGATGCCTCATCACTTGATGAGATGTATATTTGTGATATATATACTGTCATTTTTTTTCGAATCGAGCCGCGCTAAGGAGACTCTGGGGAATTTTTTTCGAAAATTTAAGGTGTTAGAATTTTTTTTTTGAGAAAATTGGAAAATTTTGAAAACTTTAACTTTGATTTGGAGTTGAAAGTTAAACAATAGTAGTTGCTTTTGAAAAGATAACTAAGTATGATTTGAAAACTTAGTAAAGATTTTGTAAGAAGTTTAACTATGGATTTTGGGAAAGTTAATGGATTCTGTAACTTTTCTTACTTGTTAATTTCAAGGACGAAATTCTTTTAAGGGGGGAAGTATGTAACGACCCAGAATTTTTATTAATTAAAATTTGTATATTTAATTAGTTTTAAATATTAATAAGTGAAATTTATAAGTCGAATAAATTTTATTTCGAATAATTAGATTTAATTAAACAATTAAGTCAATAATTTAATATGTGAAAATACAGAAATAATTGAAAACTGGGTTAAATATGATTGAAAATGATTTATAAAATTTTATTTTATCATGTTGGAGTTAGAATGATGTTATGGAACTTTTAAAATTGAATTAAAAGTTTATTTGTGAAAATTGAATATTTTAATATTTAATCGAATAGTGAAAATAGCCGTTTTTCGAACAGTCTCAGAATTGTACGAAACTAGCTTCATTGGATCCACAATAGTTTGTTATTATCGGATTTCAATTTTCGTAGCAATTGGAGTTATCGTTTGACCGTGGCAGCTCGAAACGCATTGAATTTGTTTTTAATATTTATTTGGCGAGTTAAAATAGCCATTTTTCAAAAGTCTCGGATTTCGAAGAAACAAGTTTTATCGGATTCGTAATGTGATATTATTGTATGGTTTAAAATTTCGTGTCAATCGGATTTACCGTTTGTCCGGTGCAAGCTAAAACGCCTAGAAAATCGTTTAATTGGTTTAATTTTAAATTGAACGTTTATTGCCATAACTCGCACAGATGACCGAATTAACTCCCGACACATGTTCCATTGTGTTCGAAACACGGGGTAAACCTTAGCAACGCCAACCGGCACACTTCGTTTGGAGTTCGGAAATTCCGGGATGAATAGTGTTTGCAAAATTTTCTATATAAACCCCTTCACTCTTCATTTTTGCAAATAACCTAAAATCCTAACCCTAACTATTCAGAACCGCCACTATTGTTCTTAACGACCAGAAATGTTCGAATTTCTTCCTTCGATTATTCCCAATCCACGCATCGTTTTGAGAAATTTCCAACTACAATATTGTAGGGCATCGAGTGATCGACATATTCAACGGTTAAGATCGTGATTAGGTCAATGGATCGTGAGAAATGCAGCCGAGAGTGTCGAGCGTTCATACACGTTTTTCGGCCAAGATAGGGGGCCGAGCTTGGTGGTGCTTGGGGGCGAGCAAGGTGCTGGGGGCGAGCTTCGTAATGATGGTAGTTGATCGTCTTCAGGTTGCACGAGGTGGCTGTGGCGTGTAACCCTAGGGGGCGGCAAAATTGGGTTTGCGTCCGTGTATTTACTGTAGAAATCGCGTGAACGAAGATAGGGAGGGAAACGCACGCACGGGCTTGGGCCTGGGTGAAATCGAACGGCCCAGATTTGTAGTGATTTAAATGTAAAAGAAATTATATAATAATTTATATTAAAATTTGTAAAATCTTTGAAATGTGATAACTTATTCATGCGAGGTCGGAATCTTACGAAACCAGTTGCGTTCGTATTGTCGAGCATTATGCTATGGAACTGGATTGGAGTCGTTTGGAGCTAGCGAAAATTTCGGGTAAAATTAAACGTCCGTTTAATTTTATTCGAAATAAACGCTGAAACGAAATTGAAATCAAGGTGAGAACTTCTCACGCAATCGAATCGGTTTCGATTTTAATTTTAAATAGTTCGATTTAAAATTCTTGAATGTATGTTTGAATGATGATAGTTATCTATTGATTGTTAAAATAGACATTATACGCCGTTAGTAAGCGGAGGTTATTTATTAAAAACGTATACCACGAATATTTCACAGTACAGTGAAATTGGTATTATTTATGTACTTGGAGTTGATTTTCCCGCAGTATATAGCGGATGAGACCCTATCGCACCGCCTATTAAGCGAATAATATTTTAAATCCCATATATCGCGATAATTCCGTACTGGAACGGAATTGGTATTGTGCTAACATCTTTGGATGCAGGAAAACAGGTTGGAGGGATCCAACTGGATTCCTCGACAGTATTTATTTGATTATGGATATTTTGATATTCGTTGATTATCATATCGATATATGATATCGTTGTTGTCGTGATTGACAATTTGGTATGTAGCATCACTGGGCCAAATTTTGGAACTTTAAAAGGATTTTTAAAGTGATTTTTGAAGAGTATACGTTATAAAATATTTATGGTATTGATTCATTTTAAATAAATAAACGTTATAATTTTAATGTTATAAAAATTATGATTTTTGAGAAAAATAGTTAAAAGTTCATTTTGAAAATATGGGGTTAATGATTTTATAAAATGGTTTAAATCGGGATTTTTGAATTTATTGTGAAAAGTTTAAAAATAGGATTTATAAAATTTAATTTTTTTTTATAAATCAAAATGATGAAATTATAAAGGACTTTGAAGACGATTTGAAATAATAATATAAATTGATTTATATAAAAGATTTATAAATTGATAATTTATAAATTAAAATATTTGAATTATAAAACGAGTTTTTATAAGTGTTAGAATGAATTGTGAATGAATTTCATAAATGAATGAAATTTATAGAATTATAAACAGTGAAGTTATAAATGGAATTTTATAAGCAGTAGGTTTATAAAATTTGTAAAGTCATTAAAGGAGTAGATTTGGGTAAATAAATGAATCTTATAAGTTATAAGATTTATAATTTGGGAAGTTAAAGGAACGATTTTGCAAACAAATAAATTATAAGCATTTAACTTATAATATGGATTTTCGGTATACAATTGAGTTATAAATCGAATAGGTTAATAAAGGAGATTTATAAAGGAAGTACTTATAAAATAAATAGAAATGGAATTTATAAACATTGTTTTATAAATTCGCAACGACTTATTTTGATAAGTAAATTATATAACTTATTAATGGAGTTATATTCACGTTTTAGATAGTGAATAATCCTTTAAAATAGAATAAATAGAAATGATGAAATTGGTTACCGAAGTATATTCACATTTTTGAATAGTGAATAATATGTTAAAGAAAATATTTTGGATGTGATATTTTAAATAGAATTAAAACGATCTAACGATGTTTTAAATATGTTAAGATTCGAAACCATAGATTTCAACATTCATTGTTGAAATAAATGTTTTCGAGAAATAAAAGGAAATGGTGGACTATAACACTGTTTCTATAGTAAATGATTTCCGAAAGGAAATGTTTTATGTAGTATTGGGATTTATATATCTATTTTTAATTTCGAATCCCTATACTGGTGATTTTGGGTTGTCGTAACGATGTTTTACGTAGCATTCGTTTTGGCCCAAATAAATATGTTTAAGAGAATGATTTCCTTAAAGAATGAAATATATACTTAATTTCGATTTAAGTATATTGAATATTTTCCAAGTGTAGAAAATAAAAAGATTTGTGAATTACTTATTAAATAAGTATGGAAATGTTTTCCAATATAAAGTGAATATTTTGAGAATTTATCTTTTTGGAGATAAATTGAAAATGAATAATTGAAATCGTATATTCGTAGATATTTTGGAATGTAAATTCACTATGGAATTTATAAAAGAAAGGGGAATTTGTTTAAAAATAAATATTGATTTATTTTTGAGGTATTGAAATTTTATATCTTGTAAAGATATTTTTGGGAAATAAATAATTTGGAAAATTATTTGGAATCTGGTGATGTTGTGCATATCCATTGATAGTTCAATAACCGACTATCAATATTTACCTTTGAATGGGTATTTGTTGTGATTTGTTTGAATTTGAATGCCACGCTTATTTTTGAATAAGCGCTCACTATTCGGGTTAGCTGGAAAGGACCTTGGGGTCGTATAACCCATTTCGAATATGTGATTCGACGTTATGGATAGCATTCGAAGACCGGTATTGAAGACCGGGTATTTGCGAGAGCGATAGGATGACCTGTCGATTGACTTTGCTCCGAGTTGCTCCGGTATAAAGTTCTCCATATTTGATGGGGAATCCGATCAGGATTGTGGATATCCGGATTGCAAGGAGTTCTTTATAAGTGCCTTCGGTTCTGTTCGAGCCCGGAACAGACTTGTATGGAGTTTATGTCTGACATTACAAATTGAGATATAAATCTGATTTCTTTCAAAATATATTTCTGTTGGTGGCGGAGAATTTATTCTCTCAGCTTAACACCCTTCTCTGAGACGTACGAGCTCAGAGGTTATGTAGTTGAAGGTTATCAGCGATATATTCCCAATTTGGTAATGTGACATGCTGAGTGTTGCCGTGAAATGATCATTGTTTGATCATTTGTGATATGATCATTTGTTTGATCACTTATCTTTGTGATCATTTCTATGATCATTTGTTGACCCAAAGCACAGCTTTTGTATAAAGCGTGGCTTTGTGGACGAGACTTCGTCGAGCCTCACTCCCCGGAATGGTCAAAACAGGAAAGATGCGGCAAGGTTATTGGGGGTAGCGCCCCTTAGGGTATGTGCATTTCCTTCAGGAAAAGGGTGGTATCATGGTATGGAGCCGAGATACTTACTCATGTTGAAACACATTATTTATTACGGTGTGATTTTGGTTACGAGCGCTCGGATAAAGGTCCCAAAGGACCGGGGGATGGCAAACTCGTGTCAGTTGTTACCTAGTTTGAAAGTTAACCCGGCCTTGTGTTGGCAGAGATCTAGTTAGGTTGTCGGGGACGTCCTTCCAGAGGCGTTCTCATGTGGCAATGGGAAGTTCCTTGGCCTGACCATTTGTTGGAAATCCAAAGAAACAATACGATCTTGTACGGTTTTAGTTGTATAACCTGCCATGGAATGTGGCGGTAACCTGCTATTGAACATGGTAGCTGTAGTAGGCATAAGTGCGGAATGCCTATGCTGGCTAAGATTTATAATTTTACTTTCGAATTATTTTCTACACTATGCACTAGTAATAATATCAAATGTTTCTTTTTAATGCGTATCAAGCATCTTTAACTATCATAAGGAGAAATCTCCTCCGATTCTGCGTTTGCATTGTGTGTGTGTGCGGGAGGCCTTATGGTAGTCTCATTTTTAAAAGCATTGCGAATTGACTTTAAAAATATTCCTCTATTTTGATTTTAAAGATAAATAAACTGTTTTGAGTTCTCACACCAGTCACATGACCGACTCGGAGTTTATTGTTTTCCTTCCTAAACTCTGGGTGCCTACCAATTTCCAAACGGGCAGTCAAGAGTTAAGGTTTACCAGGATATTCTGGAATTCAGGAGTTGCTGGAGGCAAGCTGGATGGTATGGCGTATTATTAGTATATAGTATTTCTTTTCCGCTTTTCGTTGTTGTTGTTGTTGTTGTACACTCTGATGATATGATGTAATGAAATGTGATGTGATGTAATAACTGATATACTTCTTTGTTTAAAGATTATTCATTTATTTATTATATGTTGTTCCGCTGCGACTGTGAGATTATAATATTGTTCTGTTGTTTTCTTCTGTTCCGTTCTATTTTCTATCTTTTCCTCTCTTCTTCTATCTTTTTCTTCTTCTTTAACCACAACGGTACGGTTTTTCGGCCTTCGATTGCTCGACAGTTGATACAGTGGACGTATTGATGTCGGCATTCGTGGACGAAAAATGGCCAAACGTTACATAAACTCAGAGGGGTGCTCGTGCGAAAGTTTGTATGACTCGAAGTTCAAGTGGGTAGCTGCAGTTAACAGTTTGACAGTTTAAGTTTTTAAAGTTAAAGTTTGAATGTTGGCTGCGAACATTATTTCGAGGAAGACAGTGGGATGTCTCGATGTAATCTTCGGGTTTAGTAGAGTAGTAGGAGCAATGTGTTAATAAGGGATAGTAAAAGAAGAGGAAGGTGTTGTAGGAACCAGGTTTCTGATGCAATTTTGCTCGGGTTGGGCACGAGATTTGAATCGAGATTTACACGAGTATTTTATCCTTTGACTCGGGTATGTGGAAGTTGAGGTTAACTTGGGTTTAAAATCAAAAGTATAACAAGATTTAAAGCAAGTTCTAAAATTTCAAAATGTTTTCATTCGGTAATTTATATGGGTTAAATCCTATGTATTTACAAAGAAAAATTAAATGATAAAAATCAATGGAGTAATAAATTATTTAATACAGTAAGGAATGGTTAAATTGATTAATGAAATCAGTTGAGTAAATAATTAACTTAACTATTAAGATAATGCATAAAGATTTATTAATTGGTGTAATCAATTTTTTAAGGATTGATGTATTAATATAATTAATTTAGAGAATGGTTAATTGATTAAAGATTAATTACTTAATGAAATTAATTAGTAATTTTGAAGGGTAATTAATGGATTACCAAATAAGATTTATTTGATGAAAATTACTTAATGGAAGTAATTAAGAAATTAATTAGTCTGTGTAATTAATTAAGTTGATGTGGTTAATTTTAGTTAATTAATTAAGTTTGATTAATTAAGATAATCACTTAAAGTTGGATTAAGTATAATTACTTAAGGTAATTAATAAGGTGTAATTTCTTAGTAAAGTAATTAGTGGATATTTACCGATTGAAATTAATTTAAGGAAATTACTTGGTGAGTAGTAATTAAAGGATAATTACTTGATGAAAGAAACTAAGAAATGATTACACAGTGCAATTGGAGGATTAATTTATATAATTAATCAAAGAGTTGGATTAATTGATGAAGTAATTAAGGCAAGTTAATCTCTGAATATGATTAATCAAGATTGATTAATGAATGTGACTAAATTAAAGGTTAATTATTATATGAAATTTAAGGATAATTAACTAATGAAAGTCATTAGAGGATCCTTAATTAATGTAATTAATGGAAGTGATCAATCTTGCTTATTAATGATTGAATGATGATAATGCTTTGAATTGGTTGATATCCCTGATATGAATTGCTTTGTGATATGTATGTTGGATGGACGATGATAATGTGATAATCAATCAATTAGGAAATTGCTGTGAAAAGGTGTTATCCGACAAGTAAAGTTGAGTGTTATGTAATTGGATAACTTGGTTTAGATGAAATTTGAATTCGAAGAGACCGGAGTCGGGTATTAGTGAATACCCGAAACCACTTCGATTCTTCATAAATTGATGTGTGAAACAAGTAATGTCTATAACAGCTTGTGAAGTTGTAAATTGATATAAGTTACCCCGGGTTTATATAAGTTGCATGCTTTTGTATTCCTTGTTAGATGAGTTTACTCACGCTGGTTTCCAGCCTGACCCGGGTGTTACATTGATGTAATGCTCGGGTCAGACCGTGTATTACAGATTTTCAGGTAGGAACGTTCTCGAACTCAGGAGGCGAGCTGGATGGCTGGAACGTATGAAGTGTTTACTGATGTGTTATTATTATTGTATATATCTGAGACATGTTAAATTGTATCTGTCCAATGTTGTATAAATTATTGTAACTCTGGTATATCTATGTAAATTGTTAGATACAGTTTTCTTTGGTATAATTATTTTTGATATTATATTTTATCCGCTGCGAATGTGAGATTGTGTGTTTCTTTTCTGTTCTTCTTCTATCTCTTTCTTCTTTTCTCCAACTATCTAGAATTTTCAGGATCGAAAATTCCCAGGTCGTTGCATTTGGTATCAGAGCAAAAGGTTAAGCGAGAACCTTGGCTCTGGTGGGGTTACTCATTATGGATAGGGTAAGTGGTATCCTAGAATGTGTTGAGTGTATATATATATGAGAGAGCGTACTTGTTATTTTTCTTATATAAATATTTTAAATGATTTTATATAAAACATATTTTGATATATAAAGCAATATTTCTTTCTAACAAAAAGTAAAGGAATTGGTTGTTAAATTATTGAATTAAATTAAGAAGCAATAGAAACACAACCAAACTGAAATTGAAATTGAATAAAGATAAATTTGAAATAAATTCAAACTAAAATTTAATTTGTGAATTTGGGAAAGGTTTCAGGATAAGGATAATCAATTAATTTATGTAATTAATTAAACTTTATTTAATGAGATTAATTAACGGATAATAATTGGAGTACTTAATGAAGGTAATTAAGAAATAAGTTAATTACTGAATGTGGATAATTGGAATTAATTAATGACGGAATTAATTTAAAGAGATAATAAATATTATTATTTAATGCATTTGAATGAAATGGTCCTATTTCAAAGAGAGTTTTTTGAAAATTTAAAAGAAATTTGTTTTGAAATAAAACCAAAGGTGGTTTAAAATTTTAAAGTATAACTTAGTATGTAAAAGAAATTAATATGTATATATGTGGATATACATAATGTCAAAGGTGGTTCGAAATAAACTCTAAATTGTGAGTTTTAAATTTGGAATAAGATATGATACCCAAAGTGATAAGTTTTTGAACTTATAAGTGGGAAGGTATTTTGAAATTTTGAAATGGAGAATTCAAATTTGAGTAAGGTTAAACGAGATTGATTGGATTTAACTCGGAGGAAGTTAAATAAGTTTGAATGAACAATCTGATTTGGAAATTTCAAGATAAATTGGAATTTAACTTGGAAAGTTAAATGGTTAATTTGAATTGGGAGTTTGTGTGATCTGAAAATGGGTTTGAGATCTGGAAATTGAAAATTGATGGATGTTTTAAGATGAATTGGATGATATCATCCTATTATTATCAATAATCTTTAAAGTGTGAATTGGATTTGTTTGAATGAATGAGAGGTGAAGTATGGTAATATATCCATTATAGCGATAATTTAAAATGGAATTTTGATAATTTGACTCGAAATTAAATTGTTTAAAAGCTTTTAATAAAGGTTACCTTGGTTTAAAGAGTTAAACCAACCTTAGTAAATTTAACTCGAATTTATATAATTCGAGATGGTTTAAATCTGGAGTTTGAATTGAAATTAGTTCAAATTGAATTTGATTTTTAGTAATTGAAATTGTGATTGAAGATGTATAAGTATAAAATTCAAATAGAAAATTTTGAATTGGATCAATTTGAAACAATTTGAAATTTAAGTGGGTTCAATTTGAAATTAGTCCGAATTGATTTGAATAATTTGGAATTGTAATAAAAATTAAATAGTTTTAAATTCAAATGGAATTTGAATTAAATTTGGGAGGAATCAAGAATAATTCAACTTGATTTGGAAATGGAGTTTGAAATTGGGATTAATTCAAACTAGAGATGAAGTAAATTGAAATTGGAACTAGTTCAATTGAAATTTATTTGAATTAGTAGAATTTGAGATCAAGGTTGAATAAAGTTAAATCTGGAAAGAAATTGAGGTTAATTCAACTTGAATTGGGGATGAATCAATTTCAATGGAAATTGAAGTTATTTAAAATTGGAATTGGGTCAATTTAAATGAAAGTGGAAATTTAAATTGAATTGATGAGAATGGAGATTGGGAAGTGAGCAGTTTTGGCTCTGAACTATTTTTAAATATAAATTATTTTAATATAAACCTATTTTTCCAAGCTGTTCATTATATATACAACCTTTCTTTTAAAAGCCAAACTATCTTATACTTGATTTACAATTATTTTTGAAACTGTTTAATAATTTTCCAACTATTTTATAAACTAATTACTATTTTACTAAACTAATTACTATCCTACTACTATTTTGCAATTATCTAAAATTTCTATAATTATTTAACTATTTCCTAACTATTTTACACTTATTTTACAAACTAGTAATTATTTTCCAACTACTTATCTATTTTTAAAATTTTTCAAACTATCTTCTAAATAAACTGGTCAAAGTTCAAACTGTTATTGGTTAATTACCCAATCGAGATAAGAAAGAGGTGATAATCCAAATGGATTGAAGCAATTGTGAATAAGTGAATAAAAAATTAAGTGAATGTGAATAGAAATGGAATTGATTTGGCTAATAACCAATAAAGATAAATACGTAAGGTGTACGTATGTTATTCTATTCACATAGTGATTTGGTCCAGATTCGAGCACAGAATTTCGAGATAGTTATGTCGGTCCGAGTTGAGATTTTTCACTCGATTTTCGACGGCGAACCTGGATATGGGTTGTTGATTGGTTCTGGATATTCTCTATCATAGTTATGACTATACAAGGAGAATGACGGTTTCTGATCAAGAAACCAGATCTGAGTCCGCACTAGGAAGTCGTATGGATGATACTAGTTCGAAAGTGAAATTGTATGGTCGAGTGAGAGATCAGATTGGTATGCGTACGAATGATATGTGTACATCGTACGGATTTGAATGAAAATGATATTGAAAAGAGTAATGAAATTTGAATATCTGATTTTGAGTAAACAAAATAAATATCTTTGTTTATAAGATAAAACTCCCCTTGTTGAATCTATTGCCAGAAGAAAAGGATTTTTGATGGTGTTTTGAAGTATAAAAGGAGTTTTATACAAGTTTGAAATGATCCAAATTTTTGAAAGATTTTATATATCAATATATATATATATATATATATAAAGGATCATATGAGAATTTTCGAAAAAGGTTTTGGGAACATATGGGTTTGGAAAGGCTTTTGATTTTTGGGTAAAATCAATATTAAATTTGGAAAGCCTAGTTTGAGAATTATCGATTTTGGAATAATCGATTTTGTGTAAAGGAGCTTTGTATGAGATCATACTAGGTGTATGATTTAAAGATACTATATATATATTATAGAATGTTTTGATGATGGCTCTGGGGAAAAAGGCGCTCCCTTGGAATGGAACTTCTTAGGAGTACCACCGGATAGTGCTGCCTTGAGCCCCAAGGGGGGTTCTGAAGTTGATCCTATGAGGAGTCCGGACAAAACTAGTTCCTGGGGATCTTGAGTAGAGGTTACCATAGCGAAAGTCGTGTGTGTCACTGAGAGCCAAGGTCTACGTTTGATTTTATATCGGTAGACTGCGATCTATGGTAACATAGTAAAGGTCGCGTGTGTCGCTGAGAGCCAACAGTTTGCATTTGATTTTATATCGGCAGACTGCGACCTGTGATAATATAGCGGAAGTCGTGTGCATCGCTGAGAGCCAACAGTCTACGTTTGATTTTACATCGGTAGACTGTAACCTATGTTGGAGTGGAGAAGTTTCATTTTGATAGCGAAAATCAGAGGCCGCTGAGAGCCTGTAGTTACATGGACTTTTGCTGCGACGGCAACGTAACCCTGGATGTAACTGTGATCTGTTGTGTTGGTTCCATGGCATAATCGAGAGGCCGCTGAGAGCCTGCAGTTACATGGACTTTTGCTGCGACGGCAACGTAACCCTGGAATGTAACTGTGACCATGGATGGGGGTGATGATTTCCAGAGCATTCTCACCAAAGATATATCATCTGTTTTCAAAAACTGTTTTCTATATTTTCAATAAAATTATTTTTCCAAGTATTTTCACTGGGTGTTGAAGATGGGTCTACTAAGTGCTTATAGATTTTCAGTCCTATGCCTGATCAACGTATGACCGAATTTCTACAAGAACGAGGATGGACTTGTTGTAACATCGAGTTATAAAATGGTATTTTCTATAAAAACTATTTTGGAAATATTATATAGATTTTAAAGTGTTTTAAAAATGATCAAAAAATATTTTAACGGGTTTTAAAATATTTGATAAATTCTGGTTTTGTTCCTTTTCGAGGACGACAAGATTCAAAAGAGGGAGGAATGTGATAACCTGAATTTTTGGAGTATTTGTTAATTGTTAATTAACGGGGTTAACTAATAAAAATATTGAATTATAGATTTATCAAGTAATTCTGATAAAAAATAGTTATACCTGGATTGTAATTCAAATTTGAATCAGAATTTGAGTTTGAATTTGAAACTTGAATTTAAGATTTAAGTAAATGCCTTAGTAAATAATTTGGATTTTTTAGAATAATTTGTATAGATAATTTATTTAATAATTGGTTAATGACATTTTCTGTAAATATTATGTATAAAATTTAATATAAGATAATTGTTTATTTTAAGTAATGATAGTTTAGAAAGAATTTAAAAAGAGTTTTATTTTTGTTTTCTTCAAAAGTGATTAAATTAAAATGATTATAAATGTATAAAAATAAATGTTTTAGATTTTAAATTACATGAACAAGAAAATATATTTGTGTTATAATTAGTTTTAGAATATTTTCTTTTAAAAGTAAATTTATATTTACATGTGTAAAATTATATTTATTAAGAGAATTAATAAGTAAGTTATATTACATTTAAATTAAATGAAAATTAATTAGAAAAATACTTAAGTAACATTTGTAAACATGTTAGCTCATCTCTAAAACACTTGTAAGAAGATTTAAAGTAAAAAATTTATATTTCTAAAACACTAAAGGAAAATGCTTATTAAGTTTGGATATGGTAGCTCAAGTTTAAAAATGGGATTTAGTAAAGAAACATACTTTCTTTAAAAATATACATAAGTATTATATATAAGGTACTAAACATAAGGATATAAACATAATATGAAAACATAAATTCCTAATAATTAACAAGTGCAAACACCTAAAATATACATTGTGCATTTGTAAGCTAAAGACTTCATGTTGGGACAAATGACATTTATATCTTTTAATTTGGAAAATGTATGTAATTAATGTACAAGGCTGAAAGAGAAATTCAAAAAAAAATGTAAGAAGAACAAACCTGTAAACTATTTTCAGAAATCCACTAAGAAAACATAACCTGAAATATTCCTCAAGTTCAAAATCAAAGATCAACCTGTAGCCATTTTCTCAAAACCTGGAACCGAACAGGTTTTCAAAGTCATAGATCATCATCACTTTGTTCCAGTTACACAAATCAAGCTTCAAAGCATTTCTGTCTTGATGTTTCAAGCAATTCAGTTTTCGAGAAATAAAAACAAAGGCATGCACATTTTAAAATCCAGATTAAAGAAGAAATTTTCAAAAAAAAAAACTCCTCTGTTGAACTGCATCTAAGGTGAGTAAACAATCCTATATTTGATTAAATTGGTTGCATGATATAGGAGTAGGAAGTAATGATGTGAAATTCTTGATGATGATAGTGTTGCATGTTGATGTATTTATGTAACTCTGTATATAAATGTTTGATTTTACTGTGTATTTAGAATGTGCCAGTTTCTTCTCTCTGTTCTACAACAGAATTGGGAATTTAGCAAAAAGAATTCTATTTATCTTCATTAAGGCACTGATAGGTTTAGAGTTTAAACCAAACAAGTGTGTCCGAACATAAAATCAAGACATAAAATTTGTTTTAAGAAAGATAGTGATGAGTTGCCTCTAAAATTTAGTTTTACAGGAATTTTTTTTAAAGTATGTTAAATTCGAATATCATAAATTGTTAACTCAATTATATATCTTAAATTGTTATCAGAAATTAGGATTTTTAAAAATAAAAAGATAATTTTCCATTGTGTATGCTAAGAGCAGTTGTAAATTGTACTGTAAAGTGGTTTTTGGCAAATTCAGGAGGTCAGGGGATTTTGGGGTGTTAGGGACTGGACCAGGGATGGAGAAGGGTCTGATGATGTTGGGAAAAATGGCCGAAAATGTTTAAATTCGTCGTGGCATCGGATAAAGGGAGGAATAGGGTTTAAGTTCAGTGGATCCAACATTGGGGTTTTGGGTTCGTTCGAGTTTGTCTATGCATCGAGAGTGACCGGTTTTGGAGGGAGTGTTACTGAGTCATAGAAGAAGGCGTGGACGGAGGCGCAGCGGTGCCGGTGGTTGGAATGGCCGTGTCGGGGAAGGTTTTAGATAGCTTGAGTGTCCAGTTTCGACTGGAAGTGTTCGTTTTTTCTATAGCTACGAAGCGTGGAAATCAAGGAGTCGAAATGTTTATCACGGTGGTATGTGACTTGCATGAGGTAATGTCGTTTGCCGGAGTGATGGCGATCTCTGGTGCTTGTGCACGGCACTGCTCGTGTGTCAGGGTGTGGGTTCTGGTGAGAAACTCAGAGGGGTGCTCGTGCGAATGTTTGTATGAATCGAAGTTCGAGTGGGTAGCTGTAGTTAACAGTTTGACAGTTTAAGTTTTTAAAGTTAAAGTTTGAATTTTGGCTGCGAACATTACTTCGAGGAAGAAAGTGGGATATCTCGATGTTATCTTTGGGCTAAGTAGAGTAGTAGGAGCAATGTGTTAATAAGGGATAGTAAAAGAAGAGGAAGGCATTGTAGGAATCAGGTTTCTGATGCAGTTTTGCTCGGGTTGAGCACGAGATTTGAATCGAGATTTACACGAGTATTTTATCTTTTGACTCGGGTATGTGAAAGTTGAGGTTAACTTGGGTTTAAAATCAAAAGTATAACAAGATTTAAAGCAAGTTCTAAAATTTCAAAATGTTTTCATTCGGTAATTTATGTGGGTTAAATCCTATTTATTTACAAAGAAAAATTAAATGATAAAAATCAATGGAGTAATAAATTATTTAATATAATAAGGAATGGTTAAATTGATTAATGAAATCAGTTGAGTAAATAATTAATTTAACTATTAAGATAATGCATAAAGATTTATTAATTGGTGTAATCAATTTTTTAAGGATTGATGTATTAATATGATTAAATTAATTAATATAATTAATTTAGAGAATGGTTAATTGATTAAAGATTAATTACTTAATGAAATTAATTAGTAATTTTGAAGGGTAATTAATGCATAATTACCGAATAAGATTTATTTGATGAAAATTACTTAATGGAAGTAATTAAGAAATTAATTACTCTGTGTAATTAATTAAGTTGATGTGGTTAATTTTAGTTAATTAATTAAGATAATCACTTGAAGTTGGATTAAGTATAATTACATAAGGTAATTAATAAGGTGTAATTACTTAGTAAAGTAATTAGTGGATATTTACCGGTTGAAATTAATTTTAGGAAATTACTGGATGAGTAGTAATTAAAGGATAATTACTTGATGAAAGATACTAAGAAATGATTACACAGTGTAATTGGAGGATTAATTTATATAATAATCAAAGAGTTTGATTAATTGATGAAGTAATTAAGGCAAGGTAATCTCTGAATATGATTAATCAAGATTGATTAATGAATGTGATTAAATTAAAGGTTAATTATTATATGAAATTTAAGAATAATTAACTAATGAAAGTCATTAGAGGATCCTTAATTAATGTAATTAATGGACGTGATCAATCTTGCATATTAATGATTGAATGATGATGACTGCTTTGAATTGGTTGATATCCCTGATATGAATTGCTTTGTGATATGATATGTTGGATGGACGATGATAATGTGATAATCAGTCAATTAGGAAATTGCTGTGAAAAGGTGTTATCCGACAATTAAAGTTGAGTGTTATGTAATTGGATAACTTGGTTTAGATGAAATTTGAATTCGAAGAGACCGCAGTCGGGTATTAGTGAATACCCGAAACCACTTCGATTCTTCATAAATTGATGTGTGAAACAAGTAATGTCTATAACAGCTTGTGAAGTTGTAAATTGATATAAGTTACCCCGGGTTTATATAAGTTGCATGCTTTTGTATGCCTTGTTAGATGAGTTTACTCACGCTGGTTTCCAACCTGACCCGGATGTTACTTTGATGTAATGCCCGAGTCAGATCGAGTATTACAGATTTTCAGGTAGGAACATTCTGGAACTCAGGAGGCGAGCTGGATGGCTGGAACGTATGGAGTGTTTACCGCTGTGTTATTATTATTGTATATATCTGAGACATGTTAAATTGTATCTGTCCAATGTTGTATAAAATTATTGTAACTCTGATATATCGATGTAAATTGTTAGATACAGTTTTCTTTTGTATAACTATTTTTGATATTATATTTTATCCGCTGCGAATGTGAGATTGTGTGTTTCTTTTCTGTTCTTCTTCTACTCTTTCTTCTTTTCTCTAACTATCTGGAATTTTCGGGATCGAAAATTTCCAGGTCGTTACATTTGCACTAGTAGAAGTTATAAAACTTCAATTATCTAATAGCAAGCAATTTTTTTAAGAAAATGAATGTTTTTTTATTACTTTTCAAATTCAATATCAATATGATTAAACAACATCGTTTTTAAAACAACGATAGAGAGCTACATAATGAATTTTCTCAAATGCTATTAAATAAAAATTTTAAATTGTCATCAACGAACCTTCAAATAAATTACGCATCTCGATTTAAATTGGTAGAATGAAAAATGAATAAAATAATAATTTGCATGATTTTTTTAGTATGATAGAGATCTATTCCACTATAATCGACCAAATATCGTTTTCAAAAATCCAATTTTTTTGAAGAAAAATAAAGGAAGAAAAAATAAAATACATACCATTGCAGAGCTGAAAACTGCTTCTTCTAACATACTAATAAGGATTGAATACAGTGCTTAAATTTTACTTATAGTTTTAATTATTTATGCTTTATGAATAAATAATAAAAAATGATTAGGACTTAACTCTTTAAGCTAGGTGTCTATGTAATTTACTTATAGTTTTATACAATTAATTGTTAACCTCTATTTATTAATCAAAATTAATTATAATAAAACAATAATAACTTACGTCTCCATGTTTACTTGAAAAATACACGCCTCAACCTTTTGAGGCTTACACCTCACCAGCAGAAGAACGCCTCTTGTATGCTTTCACATTTTAAAACTTATATGTGTGTGTATGTATATGTATATTACCTGAACAACAAGAAGAAGTTAGATTTGTTAAAGGTCAAAATTATTCTACAAGGCACTTACACAATGTTGCAGTTTGGGTTCAGAAAATTTTGATGGTTCGACTTATAGGTGTGAGATGTTTTTGTTGCTAACAGGTTATGCTTAGAGATTGAATTTATTTGGACATACTACACATGAATATCATTAATTTAACAAATTCAACCTATAGATGTGAGATATTTTGAACGTTCTGTAGAAAATTTGAATTATCTTGGAAAAGTAACGAAATTCTATGAGAAGAGTTGAACTCCTTTCTGAAAAATTAGAACTCTTTTGACAAATTGAACTTTCCATTGTATTGTGCTTTTTAAATTCGTGCAAACTTTTCTCGATTTTACCTATGGTGTGTGAATTTGCAACCACCGAAAATGGAAGGTTACTGAAACACACACCAAACATGTAGTATTGCATAAGTGTGAACAAATATAGTACAAGAGCACAAATGATAATAAAGTAGTTTGTCTTCATAAATGACCGGGGTAATATCGAGCTGTACTATTTGGTTTCTGTAATTTGAGCTACGCCTGATCCGAGTTATATGGAAGTTCACATTTTTCTTTTATTTTTATTTTTAAAGCTCATTATGTAATTTTAGCATAATCAAGATGTCAAATCCATATGTAAGTATTTTATTGGAAAAAGAACAATGATTCGACATAAGCTGGAATTGAAATTTACATTTTTGCAACTGATCATGCGAATGGTGATACTAGCATCTTACTACATTTGAAAAAGGCGAATTGGTACTACTGCAACGGTTGAAAAGGTAAAATTATCATCTTAGTCCCAAATCGTAAAATTTCAGTGAATAATTCTCTGTACAAATATCAAGTCATCACCTGATCAATTGCCAAGCTCAGTAATGTGAGCTTGTGACAAAGTGAAGGAATGCCGTGTCATGTTATACTTCACGCTGAATAGTATGCCCTAACACTAAAAAGATTTACTTCTGATGATGCCTATGTTGATATTGCTGCTGAACTTGCAGAAGTGGCCACATTCTTGAACAAGGTGTTAGTTATCAGAATCATGCATCAGTTTCCTGTTTTAACTGGATTTTTATATGCCACTGATGTTTTTTATTTTTGGTGAAAGTAGTTTTGCTGTTGCTTACATCTGAATACATATTTTGTCCTTCAAATTAGTTGATTATTTATGTCTCATCCATCTGTTCTCAGGCTGGTCACAGAGCAGCAAAAACTCCTTGCTCTCACCGCCCGATGGATAACGGGCTGCTGCATTCCATTCCCTAAATGGATTCGGTAACAGTTCTTCACCAAACCATCAGTTTTCCATCTAATTTCTTTTCTCTTAATTTGCTCACAGTCCGATCTCTTCTTAATATGATGCTTATGTGTAATAAAACATAGTTTACAATTGTTCTTCCTTTGACTCAACACATGGCTTTATAAGTTCTATGATCACATAGTTGATTGATGTGAAAATTTGAGGCATGGATTCAAACAAGTTTTTTCTTTATATTCTTTTTATATTTTATTATTATTTATGACATATGTCTGATGAAGAAAAGAGAACACAAACTCAAACTTGTCAGAAAGAAGAGCTAAGTTTTTATGTTTAGGTAATTTAGTTTTGTGAAAACTGGAAATATGCAAGAGCAGTTGAACAAATGAAAGCAAGAATCGCAGAATTTAGGTAATGAATGTACAATTTTTGAATTTTGAAAGAAAGGCTTGTGTACAGTTTGAAAGCTGTACAGAACAATAAATTTGAATCTTTTAAGGTCAAATTTATTTCCCAACCAGATGATATGCTACATTGCAGTTTGGGTTCTGCAAGCTTTGATGTGTCAGTATGAGGTTATTTTCTTGCATGTAGGTGTGAGATGATTTGCTTGCTTGCTGATTATGCTTAAGGATTTCGTATGCCTGTGTAATGTTTAACACGAATCTACATCCCACTAAAAGCTAAAACTTGCAGAGAATCACAAACACGCACACAATGAACAAAATAACCCTTGCGAACACAGAGAAAAAGTCAAAATACTATCAGATCCAGGTTTCGATCGTGGAACCTATGGGTTATGGGCCCACTACGTTTCCGCTGCACCACTCTAATTGCCAATAAAATGTAAGAATTGCATTCTTTAGAATAATATGCAAGCTGCTTCTTAATTCTATCCCAAAGCAGATCATCTTGTATTGTACAGTGTAGAAGATATTTCTTCTACAAATTCACTAAATTGTATTATCCATATATTAATTGTATGCCTCCTCATATCATTACCTGCAGCCAAATCAGTCCGAGTTTGATATGTCAATATATCTCCTGCATATGTCGACATAAAATAGTTTTAGACTTAAAACAAACTCGGGTTTTCAAAATAAAGTTGTTTTAAAAGCGTTCAGAAATTACTTATAAATATTTTAAGTTATGATAGACTTATGTGTCATTATAGTGATTCTTTACACTGATCTAAGATACATAGATAAACAATTTAAGATGGTCAAGTGAATATTTTTAGTATTTCTCTTCTTTTCACATTTGTATCTCCAAAATCAACCTAGTATTGCCAGTGGCACTACAAGTTCTTAGTAAGATATGTTAGGAATATTACTATTTTTAAGCATTGTTACCCTCAAAATCACTATGAGCTTTTTAGTGTGTTTTTTTGGTGCCTTTTTTTTATTATCATATCTAGTATCACCAAGTGTACATATATTGTTGTATATCTAATACCAATCCCTTATATGCCTGCATAAGGAATGCTTGCCTGGTTATACTGGAGAAAAGATTTTATTGCGATATATTTACCTACTAGTATGTAGCCCGTGCCGATGGCACTGGTTCAGGTTTTGCTTAACATAACCTATAATATAATGTGTTGGATATACAATTTGATCGGTGCTAAATTTATTCACAATATGATTAATAATATTTTTTTTGTAATTTTAAAATGTACACAACATGCACCTAATAATTTTTTTTTCCATTTGTATATAACATGAGTATCAATAGGGTATACCAATAAAGTGAATTCACTCATTTTGAAATAATAAAATAAAAATGGATGTGCAATAAAAATTTAACACCATAAAACTGTCGCTTCTTTTTATAATGACACCTGTTAAATAACAATTATTAAAATCACAAAGATTTAGCTGTAATAATTACGTTATTACAGTAATGAAAATGTAGACTTGTAGTTAATTAGGGTGAACAGGATTTTGAAGACTATATCCATAGCAAGAGAAATATTTGGCTCCAAATCCTCTTTAGTGGAAATGAAAACCTAATAGTAATAAGCATTTATATTATTTTATAGAAAAATACATAAAAGGTTTAGTAAAAGTGAACTTTTGAGTAAACAGCTATGTACGTTTGTTAGTTTAACCTTTCATGGAGAATCACAATAAAACCTCCAGGTAAGCGATATTTGTAGTAGTTGTTGCATTGGTTGATGGTTATTGGATTGAAATTCTACTGAATGTAGTGCATGTAGATAGAGCAACATGCAATTGTCCATGGCTAAACACTTCAGTGCATAATTCAATACCAACGTACTTCATGGATTGACTTTGTGCTTTGTTGATAGTCAATGCGCAAATAAGCTTAATAGGAAATGAGAAAAATAGTACCTTGTTTAAATATTCAACAAAAGCACGACTCTCAAACTCTTTGGACTTTAGCCGCATGTTTTTATTCAGTGATAATACATGAATATCAGGCCATGATGTTTATCTTCTTAATGTTGACGCAACGATATCTTCATGTGTTCGCTTTGGGATGACCGGTAAAGTTTGCTGACTGCGGCATCAAAGTTCTATTTGCACATAGCATTAGTTTGGCCAGCATCGCAGTTCCAGCAACACCGAGACATTTCCATGTTCATTAGTTCAGTTTGCTCACACCCTCACTTCAGTTTCCAGCTTGGTTTCCACACTGTAGTTCATGCATCAATCACACACATATAACCTTTTCCGCTCAGTTTGCATCAGTCTCGTGTATATGGTATAGCAGCTCGGATGGCTCATGCCCTCCTCAACTTTCAACAGCATGCAGCAAGTTACCATTAAACAACACACATCAACATGCAGCAGCTTTCCTCGCTCTTGCTAAGCCATCTATATTGGTGTCGCTATATCTATATTATATGTTGCATTATGCAATGTTTGTTTGGCGTTGGATAAAATATGTAGAAGAAATATGAAGAAAATATAGTTTTTTATAAGATTAATGGTGATGGCCTATTTATTTACCAATTAATTATGAGTTAAAAATGTACATATCTTCTAGTCACATCTCCTTCTATATCCACATAAATTGCTTTAACTAATAAATACATAGATACACTTCCATGTAAACATAGATAAAGTTAGGCCATAAAAAGTGGTTTGCCTTTAAGAAAATAGATTGATGGCTTTAAGCATAACCACAATAGTTGTACATTCTCTATTGATCTTATCCTCATATTCTCTATCTAACCATAAATCTAATAATAATATAACCATATTCCCAAGTTAGGCACATTACCATATTTATACACACACACACACATATAAATGCATATAAATTCATGCAAAAAGCAAGTTTATTGTTGTACAGGTATAAGCATAAACATATTCGACTAAGGCAATCGAAGGTTCTTCCCCATGCTCCTTCTTCAGCACATCTTGCATGTCTGCTAATTCATGCCCGCCACAACATGAACATTTTCAACTTGCCATTCAAAGCTTCTACACCATGCGTGCTCCTTCAGTGCATCTTGCACAATGTCTACTATATTATGTATGTTCCATGCCTGCTACAACATGAACATACTCCTTTCTCCAGTGCATCTGTCTTCCTTTGCTGGAGTATATTACCTCCTCCAACATCATGCCTACTAAAACATGCCTGTTCCATGCCTGTTTTGATATGCTTCACTATCAGCTAGCTGCAGCACGTCTCTAGTCTCTCAGATCGTTAGCATTCCTTTGTTCATTGCATCACTTCCTCCACCAACTCACTCTACCACCTCATCTCTCTTCGTTTTCATTTCAATACACTACATGTTGCTTTTTGCACAATCTCAGCTGCACTTTGCAGTGTGTTCCCGCCGCCTTAATATTCGTCTGAACTACTTTGCTATGTTCCTTTGGTACTCATCACGATCCATCAACAAGCAGCAGCACATGTCCCTTCTACTACAACACCTGAAACATAACCACAATGCCTTCAACACCATTGCTCGACCTTGCATTTGGCATCACCCTAGCTGTTCCTTACGGCTAAGCTATTCTGCATCTTAACTGCTTCTAATAGATTTAATTGATGGTTGTTGTTGTCAACATAAGTGTAATCATATTATTTTGTCATTTTACCATTTTATTATTGTTGATCATCATAGTGATGGTTATCCACATTTGTAACAACAAATTCTCATCGAACCTATATACGAACTTTGATTTATATTAACAAAATAGGAGTGCTCTCCTCTTATGAGAACCACTCTTTCATAAGAAAAATAATGTACATATTATCCAAATGAGAGAACATGAATGAATAACACAGACATCCATTACATGTAACAAATAATTGAACCTGATTTCCACTGAGCAAAGTTTCATTTTATCATACCCCTGTATCTATAGGAAGTACTTTTTATGCATTTACCATTCACATGCATATGATTAGGAGTAATATTATGTGACAAACTGATAATATTTCAGCTAGAATTGACAAACTATTATGTAACAAACTGATAATAATTAACGGCAGGAACAAACCTCACGTCATGTAATTTAGATCCACTACCAACATGGTACTAAACTAAATAACCATACATATTCATACACTATGAACGTCATGTATGTTTTATATAAAACCACTTGCATGCTACAACTAAGAAATAACATACAGTGCAAACTATTACTCGATCAACCCTTAAGTTTACACAAAATTTGAAATATCATGTCCAAACTTCATATAGAGGTCTAAAAATGGCACTGGTTTGCATGGTTGTGAATGGTATTTTTAGTATTTTTTATGTGCATATAATTTTGAACATAAATTAAGAACTTACAGATTTTGAGCAAAAATGCTACATTATGAGGGGAAAATTTGGAAAGTGCACAAATGTTAAGACATTATAGATTTTGAACAAAAATACTTCATTAACATAAATACATACATTGAACACAAATAATATATAGAAGGGAATACATAAAACCAAAAGTTACAACATGTAAAAAGAAATAAGTGAAACAAAGCACAACAGAGACTAATTTGTGAAAATAAAGATGTGAACATAATGATCGGAAGGCAAACATGTGAAGATCAAACATCATCAATAGCTATTTTGTACCGCCCATTCGATCTGCAAATGCAAAGAATTATAACCCATTAGAACTATTTGTTCCACTGTCAGTTGAGGAAAATAAATATAAATTACCACTGCCTTAACGAACTCGTCATCTGAATCAATCAAATCATAAAACAAAGTTTTCTGCTGCTCTGCTGGATCAATCTGTTAGTCCGTGAGATGATGGTTTTGATGACAACAACCTTAGAATAGATTATAAAATATAAATACTAACATTATAAGTTTAGATATATATATGTATATGCAGGTTTTAACCATGCAGGTATGAAGAATGAAGATTGTACAGTATAGAGATTCAAGATATCAAGATTGAAGACTCATGAGTATCAGGAATATCAAGAGTTCAAGAATTGAAGTAATTTATTCTTTAATTAGAAATTTTGTTAAAACTCATAGAAAAGCACTGGCATCTTAAAATCCAATTTATTCGTGGAATGGAATCCACTTCGAGCCTGTTAAAGGGATGGAACCCCAAGTAGGATGGAACCTACGAAAAATCTAGTGGAACATTGCTTTGTATCCGCTAACTTTTTATTCAAAATGATTTTTCAAAATTATACCCTGTTTTCAAAATGTTTTCAAAACCTTCCTTTTAAAAGCATCAAAAAACTCTATCTTGATTTTAAATAATTTTAGCCTCAAAATTATCTTTAATTTCAAAGTCAAAATTACTCATGATTTTAAACTATCTTTTAAAATAATATATTTAACTTTTAAATATTTATACTTAAGATTTAAATATAAAACTATAGTTAAATTATATATATATATATATTATTCTCTATATTTACTTATCAATTTTAACTATAGTCAAGTATATTAGAAAAGTTTAAAATAGTTTTAATATAAGATAAAGGTTATTTTCATAGAAAATCAAATCATCAAAAATTGCTTTGGGATATTGACATGCCTATGGTGACCATGTCGACATGGTGTCAGTTGAGTTCAAAATTTAAATTTCAAAAGAAGTGTCGCCACAACTCTTCATGAATGGACATAGCTGTTGTTCTTCTATAAATATGGGTTAGTTTCAACGAATTTTATATCAGATTTTCTGTTTTTTCACTCCTATTCTGTTTGCACAAAAAATGGGCAAACACCTCCAAGTCGTATGATTTAGTTGATTATACGTTGTTCTTAGTGATTTGGGTGATTTATGCAAATATATAAAAAGAAGGGTCTAAATTGTAAAAGAAACACGGATTTATAGTGGTTCGGTCAGAACGTGCCTACGTCCACTTTATATGTTATTATCCACTTCTATTCAGATTACATGTACAAAGATTTGATTACAAGTAACTGAAAGTTGTTTGAAAGTTCCGTACGTGCTTGAGCTCTCAAACTTGTCCGCCATTGTTGTACCCCTGCCCCTCTATCTATAGAGCGAGGCTGGGGGCAGGGGTCTTGGATGTATATAGCTGCTGGTGGGCCTGGGCTGAAGCGATCTGGCCTGTTGACGTTGGTCCGGTTGTGGGTGGTCCGGTAGTGGTTGGAGCGGTAGAGGTTGATCCGGTGGTGAATGGGGAAAAGGAATTGGTTCGGTAGTGACTGGTCCGGTGGTAGTTGATTCGGTGGTGAGTGTATTGGGGTTTTGGTTCGGTAGTGAATGGTTGGAGGTGGTTGGTTCGGTAATGCCTTCCTAGCTTTGGCTCGGTTGCACGGATTTGGACCGGTAGTCCTTGGTTCGGTCTTCTTTCCCTTGCTTCTGGTTCGGTGGTGGAAAAGCGCCCAACACTTGCCCCCCAAAGTAGGGCATGTGCATGCACATGGCGTGCTTTGTCTTGAACTTGGGTGTTTCCATCCGGTCTGTAACGCCGATCCAACTGGTCCGGTCATTGATATTTGCTTATAAATAAGGGCCTAACGCTTCCGTTTTTGCTCATCAGCCGAACCACCCCCTGCCTTTGCCGGATCAAACTATCTTTTCTGCCGAATCAAACGTGTTAGCCGAATCAAACCCTTATCTTCGCCGAACCAGGTGATCCCTACTCTGCCGAATGAACTTTCATTTTCAATTACCGAATGGACTCGGGGACCTTGTGTACCGAATGAACTTGTCGAATGACCTTTTGCCCTTGTACTAATGTTTGAGTTACGAGTGAAATACCAGACTACATGGTTTATATGTTTTAACGATGCACTTTCTTGTATTGCAGATAAATGTCTCATAAAGTGGAAACTCTATCAGAAAAAAGGAAATCTACGGACAGAAGAGAGTCCCCTATGGTGCCCCCAGCCCTGCCAGGGCCGGGACGATAGGGACCCACCCCGAGATCACTAGTGGATGGATATGGTCCTCAAGAGCTTCTGTACTCTCCTCCCGATTGCTTTCCGAGCTCTCTCGGAGAGGAGCAGCTTGATGTTATCTCTCATTCCTTTGGGATTGATAGAGCGCGTATGCTGCTGCTGCCAGAGAAGTTGGTCATGCCATACAATCCCCCTGAAGGATACTTTGCTTATAGTAGGTACCACTGCATGTGTGGGGCCATTCCTCCAATCAATGCCTGGATAATTTGCTTTGTTACTTATTTGAAGGTGGCCCCCTTCCAGCTTTAGCCCAACTCATACGCTATCTTAGTGTGCCTATTCGTGATTTTCCAGAGAAAGTACGGGCGCCCCTTTCTAACCGGGAAATTCGACATCTATATAACTTGAGGGGTTACAAGAAGGGGTCTCCATACATCAGCTTGGAATCGGCCATGTCCTTCAAGCCGGTCCTGGACTTGTATTCAAAGTTCACCATGTTCAAGAAGGAATTATTCTTCGTCCAGGATGACACCGTTTCAATCCATCGCTTCACCTCTGGCTGTAAGTTGAAGTTTATTTATTATTTCCGTTCTGACTGAGATGCTTCTTCTTATGTGTTTTTATTTCTTGCTAGCGATAGGTGGCTTTGCGGTCGTGGAGAATGATCACTTGGTTCGGATGGCCGCGGAGATAGAGGCCATTTTGGGAAGAGATAGGTCAGCTTCTTACCTAATCAGGAATGCCACTCTCCTGGAGCACAACTTAATCCTACCACATCAATCTGTGGTCAAGCAGAGGGATACGGCTGAGGAAAGAGCTGCCAAAGCCAAAGTGGGGGCCATGACAAAGAGTAGCAAGAGGAGGCCCTTCTCGATACCTCTAGTCGTCGGGAGGAAGAAGCTTAAGAAATCTATGGACCCTCTCCCAGCACATGCCCAGATGTTCCGGAGGAGGAAAGTGGAGAGGAGGAAAGAGGCGAGGAGGAGAGCGGAGGTGATGAAGAAGGTGATGGTGGTAACGGTGGCGAAGGGCAGAGTGGTAGTGGCGTTGGTGCCTTGACCTCTGGGCAAGCGGGTGAGATTCAAGAGTGGACGGATGATGCTTTCCGTCAAGCCTTTGAGGGGTTGGAGGAAGGGCCGACCTTGGTGGAGAAACCGAAGAAGTCTGATAAGGCTGGGACTGGTGCCAATCTATCTTCTGAGAGTATTTCAGCTAGGGCAACTCCGGTGGTTCAAGGTGAACTCTTGACTCCTTTTTTAACTTCACAGGTTTCTTTGATTATAGTCTCATGCATGCCTGTAATACTTGGTTTTCATCTCAGGAACGGGTAAGGCGGCCAAGACATCAGACATTCGGCACTGCCTCGAACAGTTCAAACTCCTCAAAGCTTCTGCTAAACCGAAGCCCTCGACTGACCGTTCTGGGGGCGTAGTCGACTACCGTCCTCTTCTCGGGGTCATCGAGGAGGATATTCAAATGAGAAAGAGAAGGCGTTCCATGTTCGAACCTTCGCTTGGACCTCAGACCCCAACCCAGCCTATCCATGATATTACGGGGGAGGATACTGAGTCCATACCATCTCCACATCCATAAGAGAATCCTGTTGTTACTCATGTTGATCGTCCCGGCTTGGCTCGTAACCCATTTGCGGGTCATTCAGATCTGGACCCGAGCCTCCATGATATTTCCTTTGATGAGGTTACCGGTGAGCACCTCCTACCCCGCAATCCTATGGTAAGGGTGCTTGATGAGGCTAAGTCTTTGGATCTCGACTTGTTGACCACTCGGATTGTGACTATGGGGGATGAGGCCAAGGCGAATATCGATCGAGTGGCTGAGGAGACCAGGAGGCTGATGGCGCATCATGCCCGACTGGTCAAGGCTGGAGAGGAAATCGGAAGTGCTAACATTCGATTGCGGCAAATGGTTTTCGATCAGGCCAAACAGCTTGCCGACCAGGCCATTCAGATCTCCCAGCATGAGGCGGCCTCCAGACGGCTAAAGAAAACTATGAAAGAGGCTAGCAGAGCCGAGCTGCGTAAAATGGAGGCCACCTGCAAGGAACGAATCGATATGGCATTGCCACGGTGGATGAGGTTCGAAAAGCGGATCTTGAGCAGATAGAGGAGTTATCTGGGAGGCTTGAGGCCGCAGAGCTTGCTCAAGCCAAGCTGAAGGAGGAGATGGAGGCGATGCGGAAATCCCTTCAGGCTGATTGCTCGAGATACCGATTGGAGACAGATGCTGCCGTTGCAAGGCTGTCGGCTTCCGAGGCCCAGATGAGGGAGTTTGAGGAGAACGAGGGGACGATGGATGAGATGCTCCAGGGCATGTATTTCCGTACTTGGAAGCAGGGCAACCTGTCCTGGATGGACGACTATCCTCGAGTCATGGCTAGGATATATCTTGGGTCTTTGGAGGAGGCCAAGGCTGAGGCGGATAAGGAGGGTGGTGTAGCTTTCAGAATGGATGTGGTCACGACCCAGTTTACTGAGGAGGAGAAAGTGGCAGTGAAGAAGGGCATGAGGCTGCTTACCGCCGAGGAAGTGGGTGTGCAGTTGGGGGATGATGATCAGGAAGCAGATGATGGTAAGTCTTGCCTCTCAATCTTTTCTTAACTTAATTGCGTATCATTATCTGATGGATTCTTCTCCTGAATCGGACAGGTGGGACCTCTGGCCAGCATGCTGGGGGTTCTGATCCAGCGGTTAAGTAGATCCCGGAGGGCTAGCAGGATAGATGCGGAGCCCTGCTGGAGCTGACTACTTTTTTGGTTTACTTGGCATTCCTGAATATACTAGTCCAAAACATTAATGTACTTTCAGGCTGTAATTATGTAATTATGTCATTGTAGCGAATGATTTTATTCTTATATAGTGTTATAACATAAGCTGATTCTTTCATATTTGAACGCTGTCGTTATTTTGATGTGTTGCATAAGAAATATAGCTGTGTATATGCGTGTGTTTTAATCGTGTTTGAAGCTACGTTCTTACTTAAAATATAATTTCATGTCTTGCAATGCTAGTGTGACGGGTGAATAAGATATGGCTACTGGTTTATGTACAAGAAAAGAAAGTACCGCCCTTCATGCTTTAGTTATAGATGGTAACTCTGAATGTCTTGTGTGACTGAGGATGGAATGTAGCTGAGTGACCTGTCATCCAGTTGTGAGTTTTCATTTCCGTTGGCGAGTGTCCCCTGTTTTGTGCCCTGTACTTTAAGGGTTGTTACAGAGGATAGGACGAAAGTTTTTAAATAGAATGGAAATATAAGAAAATAGTAAAAATTCCAATCACGGAAGGCCTTCGATGTGCTTAAGTTCGTGGCAAACGGGTTTTGTAGCCACTTTCCTTAGCTGTGGGTCTTGGAGACATTCATCACCCATCTTACGCCTCTGCAGGGAGTTTTCTTTTTTACCACAGCCGTATTTAAGACACATCGGAGCCGAGATCGCGCACAGTAACTACCCGGGCCATTAGGGCCCGTAATCGTGGGTATTATTCGATTTACCATGGCCGGCTAGCGTGGGTGCCGATCGTCAACTGTGAACTGCCCCTGGCTGGCCACACCTTATGTTGGAGCTTATAATCGGTTCACAGTCGCCGGCGAGCCGAACGCCGTAATGAGCTGCCTCGGCTATAGTCGGCCTTCTCGGTGGCTTATGATCGGCTCATTACAGTTGGCTTTGATGGCCGTCGCGAGCAATGAGTTAACCCGCAGCAGAGGAATGCTGGAGCAAAAGTGTCTCATTGACGAGGGCATAGATTCGTTTAGTACCTGTTGGGTCTTGTCCAGGTGAGGTTGTGCCGTGAAGTATCCAGAATGGAAATGCCGTTATACAGGATTTTGTTCAACTGAAAAGGATAAAGCTTAACAAGCAGCCAAGATATAAAGGAACAAGTTAAAAAGAGGCAAGATTTTTAAAGTGGTTCGGCACGAAAATGCCTACGTCCACTAGTTCTCTTTGTTAATTCACTTCATATGGGCAGTACAAGTTAAGAAAAGTATCGACGAAGGTGTTGGATGTTCCATGCCCTTTGGAACACCTCTCCATCCACTGTTGACATAATATAAGCTCCGTTGTGGAGATCTTTATGAATTACATAGGGTCCGTCCCAGATAGGATCTAGCGCTTCGGGGCGCAGGAAGATCCGTTTGAGAACAAGATCTCCTTCTCGTAAGTTACGGTGCTTGACTTTGGAGTTGTATCGTGCTGCCACTTTTTGCTTGTGAGCTGCCGCTTTAAGTGCTGCATCATTTCTTCTTTCTTCAATTGGGTCCAAAGACATGTGTAGGAGTTCTTCATTCTCTTCTGGGTTGTAGTGGATCCTACGGTGGGAGGGCACTACAGTTTCAACTGGGAGCATGGCCTCCGATCCGTATGCCAAAGAGAAAGGAGTATGTCCTGTTGATGTTCTGTAAGATGTGTGGTAGGCCCAAAGTGCCGTAGGAAGTTCATCCACCCAAGCGCCTTTTGACTTTTCATGTTTCTTCTTGATTAGAGTTTTGAGAATTTTGTTGACAGCTTCGACTTGCCCGTTTGCCTGGGGATAAGCTACAGATGAGAAGCTTTTGTGAATTCCGTGCTCTCGGCACCAGTCGGTGAATTCCTCGCTGTCAAATTGAAGTCCATTGTCCGATATGATTTTGAGTGGAACCCCGTACCTACATAAAATATTTTTGATCAAGAAGTTAATAACTTTTGCTGAAGATATTTTATTTAAAGGTTCCGCTTCCACCCATTTGGTAAAATAGTCGACTGCCACTATAGCATATTTGGCTCTGCCTCGGCACATCGGCAGTTCGCCAATCAGGTCAATTCCCCATACCGCAAAGGGCCAAGGACTGGTCATCTGAGTAATCTCATTGGTTGGTAGTCGAGCGATTTTAGCAAATTTCTGACATCTGTCGCATTTTTTGACGAAGTCCAAGGCGTCTTTGTTTAAGGTGGGCTAGAAATATCCATATCAGAGTATCTTCTTTGCCAGAGTTTGCCCTCCAGTGTGGTCTCTGCAACCTCCTTGATGGATGTTGGATAAGATTTCCTTGGCTTTCCTTCCAGCGACACATCTTAATAAGGGGTTAGAGAAGCCGCGCCGATAGAGGATACCTTCTTGTATCGTGTTGCGGGAAGCGCTCCTCAAGATTTTCTTGACTTCATTACGCTCGTTGGGTAGCGCGCCATCTTGCAAGTATTTCCGGATAGGAGTCATCCAAGTTTCTTCTTCGATTGCAGCTATCAGATCCTCTTGTTCGAAACTTAGGGCTAGTTGTTTTGAGATGGCTACCGTTCCAGAAATGGTGCTGTTCTTCATGCAAGATTGCTTTGCCAGTTCGTCGGCCTCTTGGTTCTCCTTTCGAGGAACGTGTTTGATTAAATAGTGATCCAATTGATTGAGCAGCAGCTTGGTCTTCTTTAGATATGCTGTGAGTCGTTCTCCTCGAGTCTGCAATTCTCCCAGTATTTGATTTACAATAAGTTGAGAATCACTACACAGACATAAAGAGATGACTCCAATTTCTAAGGCAAGTTCTAGTCCTGCTATTACTGCTTCGTATTCTGCATCGTTGTTGGTGGCAGTGAATTCCAACCTTAGGGCATAGTGCAGCTTCCTTCCCCTGGGTGTGATTATCACAATACCTGCCCCTGAGCCCTATTCGTTTGATGCTCCATCCACAAAGAGATTCCACTTGATATCTTTTGTTATTTCGGATTGATCCTTACCTTCATTGGTAGTGAATTCGGCAATGAAATCGGCCATGGCTTGTCCCTTGATGGCGGTGCGAGGATGATAGGTGATATCATATTGACTCAGTTCAATGCACCACTTAAGTAGTTGCCCAGATGTGTCGGGACGATGGAGTACCTGCCTTAGCGGTTGATCGGTTAACACTCTGATGGAATGAGATTGGAAATAGTGTCGCATCTTCCGTGACGTGATTAGCAAATAGTATGCTAGCTTCTCAAGTTTAGGGTATCTGGCTTCTGTCCCTGTAAATCTTTTGCTTACAAAGTATACGGGCAGCTGCGCGCGGTTGTCTTCTCTCACCAAAGCGGCGCTTAAAGCATGGGACGATACAGCAAGGTATAGGTACAGTTCTTCGCCTTTATTTGGAGTTGAGAGTACTGGTGGTCTCTGAAGGTGTTCGATTAGGTTAAGGAAGGCTGTCGATCATTCGTCAGTCCATTCGAACTTTCCTTTGTCTTTCTTTAGAGCTTCGAAGAAAGGGATGCATTTGTTGGTTGCTTTAGAGACGAACCTGCTTAGGGCGGCCACTTTCCCGTTTAGACTTTGCATCTCTCTTCGAGCGGATGGTATCTTGATATCTTGCAAAGCCCGGACCTGCTCGGGGTTTGCTTTAATCCCCCTGGCATGGACGATGAATCCCAAGAACTTTCTCGACGATATTCCGAAGGAGCACTTTAGAGGATTCAGCTTC
The DNA here is from genome assembly GCA_030765085.1 of Allium cepa. Lineage (NCBI taxonomy): Eukaryota > Viridiplantae > Streptophyta > Magnoliopsida > Asparagales > Amaryllidaceae > Allium > Allium cepa. The sequence goes on along the minus strand of CM060937.1, from coordinate 567,594,957 downwards.
ATTCTATATTGGCGAAGTACTTGAAACATCTCGTCCAGGTGGTTTATATGATCGTTGGCTTTCCTCGATTTTACCAGCATGTCATCCACATAAACTTCCATAGTTCATCCTATTAATTCCACAAACATCTTGTTGACAAGGCGCTGATAAGTAGCTCCGACGTTTTTAAGTCCAAAAGGCATTACTCTGTAGCAGTATAATCCCCTGTCAGTGACGAAACTAGTGTGGTCTTGATCGGGGGCGTGCATAGGGATCTGGTTATATCCTGAGTTTGCATCCATAAAGGATAAGAGTTCATGTCCGGTTGTGCTGTCCACGAGTTGATCAATTCGGGGGAGTGGGAAGCAGTCCTTCGGGCAAGTGTCATTTAGGTTGGAGAAGTCGACGCATGTTCGCCACTTCCCATTAGCCTTCTTTGCCAGTACCGGGTTGGCGATCCGTTCTGGATAGATGGCTTCTCGTATGAAGTTGTTGGCAAGTAGGTTCTTTAGTTCTTCCTCGAGGGCTGCTGATCGTTCTGCCCCCATGCTTCTCTTTTTCTGCTTTACTGGCACCTTGGTGGGATCGATGTTCAATACGTGGCATGCTACGTCTGGGAAGATTCCAGTCATGTCTGCGTGCGTCCATGCAAATACATCCATGTTGTGGCGAAGGAAATCGGCGAGTTGATCCTTCAATTCTGCTCTTAACTGAGACCCGACTCTTAGCAGTCTACTTGGGTCGTGTTTGTCTACAGATACAAATTCCATAGCCTCTGCAGGCTCGGTGGTGGCCTCCTCCTCCTTGTCCCTGGGGTTTAATTCGTTGAAAGGATCGCTGGTGTATCGAAGAGGAGGGGCTTTCTTTAATTGCTATGCTTCCAAGTTTTTCTTGCAGAGAGAAGTCTCTGCATCCTTCCCTTTGTCCTTCCTGCGGTTATTGCGAAGTTCAGTTACATAGCAATCTCGAGCGGCGTCTTGATCTCCCTCTATTTCTCCTATTCCGTTATCTATTGGAAATTTCATCTTCAGGCACCACGGGGCTAGGACAATTTGGAAGTCAGACAAGGCTGGTCTTTCCAAAAAGGCGTTGTAGGCCGAGCGGTTCTCTATTAGCACAAATGTTTGTTTTCGCACAACGGAGCAGGGATGACTTCCTATTTCGACAAAGAGGTCCAGTTGCCCGAGGGGCATCTTCGCGTCTCCAGTGAAACCATGTAGCGGTTTGTTGCAGGGAGACACATCCTTCATTGACAGCTTCATTTTGTCGAAAGCATGCTTGAATAGGATATTTACTGAGCCTCCAGTGTCTACTAGAATTCGGAAAACCTTCGCTGGACCGAACCAGGCAGAGATGACCATGGGATCCATGTGAGGGTACGGCCTTCCCTCTAGATCACGCCTACTAAATGTGATGTCATCATTCCCCTTTCGTTTCGGGTGGCGTTCTTCCGTAACGGAATTGACGTAGCCTTCATTGTTCCTAAGTGACTTACCGTGTCTTTCCATCTCTGCCCAACTTCCATCGGCGATGTGTGGTCCTCCTGATATGGTAAGGACCACTATCTTCTCTTGACTGGAGCTGCTGGTGTTACGATTTCCTCCGCTAACTTCCAGGAGGGGTAGCCCTGGGTTCTCATTGGCAGGAGTTGAAGTCCTGTTCTGACCTTTCACATAGCGCTCCAGTCTCTTCCTTCTGATGTGTTCTTCAATCAATTACCGGAGATGATGGCATTCATTGGTGTCATGCCCATGAGATTCGTAGAAGCGGTAGAACTCTCCAGGCTTAATTGCATTATCTGATTCCTTCTTGCGCAAGGGGCGCTTGTATCTAACTTCGTCTTGGATGGCCAAGAAGATGTTTTCAGTTGTTTCATTTAGAGGAGTGTAAGAGTCAAATCTCGGTCTTGGGCTATATAAGCGCTTTTCTCACTTCTTGCCCCCATCACTATATCTGGAGTCATTTCTCCGAACGTCCTTTGCTACTGCGGATGTGTTGCCATGAGCTGCCTTGGTTTGTTGCCCTGTCTGCCTTTCAATGGCAGCGTCTTTAAGTCTCATATATTTCCCAGCTTCGTGGAAGAAATCGGGCAAAGTAGCTAGCTTTTCTTTCGTTAGTCTCCTGGAAAATTTAGTATCCGGGTGTACACCATTGTAGAGGGCCATTAGGATAAGTTTCTCGTCGGCATCTTGGACCGCGGCCGCTGCAGCGTTGAATCGGGTTAGATATTGTTGCACTGTCTCTCCAGGATTCTGTTTGATATTAGATAGGCAAAAAGCGTCCTTGGGTTGTTCCACATGAATGCGGAACTGGCTGATGAACTTCTCTTTCAACATTTCCCATGAGCTGATGGACCCTTGGGGTAGATGGCAGAACTAGGAGGTAGCTAGATCTGCCAAGAATAGTGGGAAGCATTTACACAACACTCCCTCTGTTGCTCCGCTCATGAGCATATGCTGTGTGTATCTTTGTAAGTGTACGACGGGGTTAGAGGTTCCCTTGTAAGGTTCCATTGTTGGCATTTTCCATTCCCGGGGGGTGATGGCTGTTTTGATATTGCGGGTGAAGGGGCTGGTTACCCTAGCGTCTATCCCTCGATCCCTTTGTTCTCGTTGGACGCATTCTTTGAACAATCGCGCCATCCTTTCATCAGAACTTGGAGCCGATAGAAATGAGTTTGGTTCTTCCCTGCGGGATTGATTCCGTCCAGATGACCTGTAGGGATGGTATCGTCTATCACTCCTAACATTCTCCAATGGCTGCCTCTGGTCTTCCAGGGGCACGCTGGGGTCAGCCACAGTTGGCCCTTGCCTTGATCTTCCCCTGCTGGGTTCTGTTCTCAGCACTTCCTCGGGTCCAACTTCGGGCGGGACTCCAGCTCGGCCCCGTCCATTGGTATTTCCGTAGTTAGGTAGCATGACGGGCTCAGCTACATCCGACCCCTGCCTGGTACCTCCTCTGTTGGGTTTGGTTCCAAGTGTTTTCTCGGGTCGGAATTCGGGCTGAGTCCAGGCTCGGCTCCTACCATAGTTGTTTCTGTTGTTGGCCTCTTCGAAGAAGAAAGACCTTTGTCGTCTCCCAGATCCTCCAGACCAGGACTCACCCCATGATTCAGTGTTGCGGTTGGTTTCTTCAACATCCCTTAAGCGTGACATGAGTTGATCCACCAAGGCTTCTTGTTGAGATGCGAAGCGGTTAGTTACATCAGCCACAACCCTGTCTAGATCCGCCCTTGTAATTGGTTGTTCCGTAGCAGCAGCTGTCGGATTCGCCTGATTTACATTTTCTGTTGGAATCGGAAGATTGCCTTGGTCTCTGATCACTGGGTCTGGGATACTGTCAGTTGCGATGTTCTTTCCTTTGTTAGCATCTTTCTTCCGTCCGGGAGGCATGTTTTCCAAGCAATGAACGATGCTGATAGAAAAAGGGTTAAGTGGGAGAAGCTGAAGCTTCGAGCTCCTGCTCTCAGTGAAAGCACCAAAAATGTTTGCACAAAAAATGGGCAAACACCTCCAAATCGTATGAGTTAGTTGATTATACGTTGTTTTTAGTGATTTGGGTGACTTATGCAAATATATAAAAAGCAGGGACTAAATTGTAAAAGGCACACGGATTTATAGTGGTTCGGCCAGAACGTGCCTACGTCCACTTTATATGTTACTCTCCTCTTCTATTCAGATTACAAGTACAAAGCTTTAATTACAAGTAACTGAAAGTTGTTTGAAAGTTCCGTCTGTGCTTGAGCTCTCAAACTTGTCCGCCATTGTTGTACCCCTGCCCCTCTATTTATAGAGTGAGGCTGGGGGCAGGGGTTTTAGATGTATATAACTGCTGGTGGGCCTGGGCTGAAGCTATCTGGCCTGTTGACGTTGGTCCGGTTGTGGGTGGTCCGGTAGTGGTTGGAGCGGTAGAGGTTGATCCGGTGGTGAATGGAGAAAAGGGGTTGGTTTGGTAGTGCCTGGTCCGGTGGTAGTTGATTCGGTGGGTGTATTGGGATTTTGGTTCGGTAGTGAGTGGTTGGGTGTGGTTGGTTCGGTAATGCCTTCCTAGCTTTGGCTCGGTTGCATGGATTTGGACCGGTAGTCCTTGGTCCGTTCTTCTTTCCCTTGCTTCTGGTCCGGTGGTGGAAATGCGCCTAACATCTTCTTCTTCCACATTTCTTAATACATACTCTTACCATTACTCTGCCGAAATCAATATTGAATCATACTCGATTACTTCTAGTTTGATTCTCTATCACTATCTCAACAAGGTTCTCAATGCTATTTAGAGTTATAGACTTCTTCGTAATCTATTAAGCGAGAAAATGTGTGATTATGGCCTTGAAAATCAATCAAGCGAGAAAAGGTGTGATTGTAGCCTTGGTAAATCAATTTGGTAAACTTGTAGCCCGAAAATCAAGTATCTCTACCCAGAGGATTGAAATTCTGGAGGGTGTACCTCGTAGCCTTGAAATCGAGGATGTAATTGTACAATTGCTTTTGAAAGGAAATCCGTACTTGTGTTGCGGGACTGAATGTAGGATAACTCTGAACCATTATAAAATCCGGTGTGTTCTTTCCTTTACTGCATTTATTTTATTTCTGCATCTGTGTTTGTTTCTGTGATTATCTCTGTATCTGTAGATTGCGTGCATCTGCGTCGAAATTAACATAAACTCAAAAAGATTTAGTAATTCTTTATAAACAATATTCACCCCCTCCCCTCTAGTGTTAATCCTAGCCTTAAGATCCATAATTCACATTTCTTTCAATTGGTATTAGAGCAAGGTTTTCAAAGTTTCATAATCTGATTTTTGAAAAGTTTTTAAAATGGCTACCAACACTGGTACTGTTACTAACACTAGTATTCATGTCACTAGTTCATTTGTAGAAGGTCGGTCTACTGTCAGACCACCACTTTTTAATGGCAGTAACTATGCATATTGGGCATGTATGATAAAAATATACTTACAATCTATAGGATTAGACAGTTGGAATATTACACAAACTGAATATTCTGAACCCACAACTGATTTTGCACAGTCGACTGCTGAGCAAAAGACTGTTGCAAAAAATAATTCTAAGGCAATGAATATATTTTTTTGTTCACTAGATAGAAATGAATTCAATAGAGTTTCAGTTTGTAAGTCTGCATATGAAATCTGGAAAACTTTGCAAGTTACTCACGAAGGAACAAGCAAAGTTAAACAGACCAAAATTTCTATGCTCACAAATCAGTTTCAATTATTTAAAATGAATCCTAATAAGTCTATTTCATATATGTATAGTAGATTTCAGGATGTTGTGCATTCTCTAATATCTTTGGGAAAGGAATTTTCTAAAGAAGATCAAGTCGGAAAGATTTTAAATTCTCTTACTCTAGAATGGGATCAAAAGACACTTGCTATCGAAGAGGCAAATGACATCGGTACTTTAAAGATAGAAGAATAAATTGGAAATCTAATGTCGTATGAATTTCAAATGATCAGGAGAAGAAAAAACGAAGCATCTGAAAAGAAATCAACGGTATTCAATGCATTGACCGACGGATCAGACTCAAACAGCGATAATGATGAAGAGATAGCCTTCATGACCATAAATTTTAGGAAATTCCTGAAATACAGAAAGATGAATAGTCTCAAGAGAAACAACTATAAGAACTTTGAAATCAGAATGTAGTGCCAAATAATATCAAATGTTACAACTGTGATGAACCAGGCCATTTCAAAAGAGACTGTCCATATCCAGATAGGCAAAATCCTCCAATGAACAATGATCCAGCAAAGAAACGGAAGTGTGCATCTACTGCTACTCTAGATGACTCAGACTCGTCCTCAAGTGATGATGATCAAAAGACAGATAATTCGAATTTGAGTTTCACATATATTCACGACTCCGACGAATTCATAGAAACGGACTCAGAAAAAGGTACACATTTACAATACAATTGGTTGAAATTGCTTGCTTAGAATTAGTTGCTTGATTGCTTGATTGATTGATTTTGAATTAGTGTGTTGTTTGAATTTTAAACTTTTTATTATTATTATCTTATTATTTTATTATTATTTTATTATCATTTTATTATTTTTTAATAGTATAATTTTCTGAAATATACTATGAATATTTCAGATATATATAGACATTAAAAATAATAAGTGTATATATATATATTTTAGAGAACTTAGGAAAAATAAATTATCAAATTTCACTGGCATATGTCGACATGGTCCCTACCATGATGTCGACATGGGTACCGGAATTTGAATTTCAAAATTTGAATTCAAATGTTTTAATTTCCCTCCACCTTTTCACTTCATTCAATTATCTGAAAAGCTACCTTTTGACCAGAGAATATGTCATTTGAGAATCTATTTATTCACTATCTTTTATCATATCTTTTCACTCTCATTTTCAAATTCAAACTCTCTCTTCAAAACTTCAAGCTCTCTACTCTCTACTTTAATGGCTTCTTCAAGCAACCCCTCCACCATGAGAATTTTCAGAAAAACAAAAGAGCAATTATTGAATGATCCGGAGGCAATAAAAGCATACATCAATTATGCTAATTATGTCAAAGTCCATCCCGGAAAGTTTCCTATTTTTCAAGATTTCTCTTCTTATGAACTTGATTCTCTTTTTGCAAACAATGGAGTTCTTGGTCTTATTGATGCTTCTCAAAATGATTTTGTTTGCTATCCAAATCTTGTCAAAATTTTCTATGCTAATTTAAACCGATGATTTTATCATGGAAATGAGGATGAAATTTGGAGTAGTGTCAAATGCACTAGAATTGTTTTTAATTGTGATCTTTTGGGTACATTCTCAATTGCTAGTGTATGCGAATGGATCTTTCTAATTTTAAAATCGATGAAAATGATCGTGAGACATTTCATCACATTTTCGAAGGGAATGATAGTTTTGAATTCAAAAATCGAAATTTTCGACAAAAGGCAAGGATTGTCAGTCTTCTTTTGCAACATACCTTGACCCCAAGATCGGGGAATTTTAACGATCCTACTTCAAAAATTTGCAAAGCACTTTTTGCTATTTGGAAATTATGACATAAATTGGGCGCAAGTTATTTTGGATGAACTTCGTCCTAAAAATCTTGAAATGGGTGAGAATACTTTGTATCATGGAATTTATCTCACTCGCATTTTTAACCATTTTAGAGTGGATTTCAAAGGCGAAGAATTTGTTTCTAGAAAAGTTTTCAATCATTCCAACATTTCGCTTATGAAAATTCCATTTGTTTTTCAACCTTATGAGACCCTTGCGGAAAAGGAAGAGCGTTTGGCTCATGAGGAAATGGAAGAAGAGAAAGAGAAAGAAGAAGAAGGGGATGAAATGTAAATTGAAGAAGAAGAAGGTGAAACCTCTTTGGAAAGCATTGACTATCCTCCTAATCCATCCACCAAAACCCTTCTCAAAAATCAAAAGACGATTATTGAGAATCAACGGATTCTTAAACGGTCCGTTAGTAAGAATTTGGACAAAATTTCATCCAAGATGAACAAGTTCATTTCCAAAGTCAGCAAGAAACTTGGACTTTCTTCATCATCATCATCCTCTAACTAGTTTTATCTTTTCGTATATTGTTGTATGTGTTTTAGTTTATTTTATTCGAAAGTTTATGTAATTTGGTGTGTGTTTAATCATTGTAATATCTTAGTATGCAATGAAATGAAATTTCTTTTCTGTTGTCTACCTTATCTTATCTCTAGAATAAATGTTAGTATAATATACAAATATATATATATATACAGTTATTCACAAAATCAAATTAGTCATAATTTTTCACTAACCCATGTCGACATCCCCTCTATGACCATGTCGACATGTACTGGTATGAAATGACAATTAATTTTGAATTTGAAATTTGAATAACAACCATATGTCTATTCATTTCAAACGAATTTCTACACCTATATATACCTATTTCTTATAGATTTATTCACTAAAAATTATTTCCTATCTTCTAATTCTTCATTTCTTTCACAAATTCAACTATGGCTAATCCAATTCACAATTTATCCAAAAATCTTGAAGAAACTCTTAATTCGTTCAAGAGTATTCTCTCGTTCACTCTTCGTAACCAGCGACACTTAGAATTGAGTCAAATGCAGATGATCAAGGAGCAAGAAAGGCATTTCGATGCAATATGATGGATGATTTCCTACCTACACAAGGATGATAACGAAGCACTTCCTTCAGTCTCTCTCACCAACGACAATGATAATTAAGATGCTATTAAGGCAGATCCAATCTTTGGAGAAGAAGGATGAGTGGAAGTTCCACGTAACGTTTGATTTTTATTTTGTTTACTTCGTTTGAATTGTTTGTTTGAATTAATTTGATTTGGTTTGGATTGATACTTGGTGTGAATTGATTTCTTAAATTGGTTTGATGGTTGCTGCATAAAACATGTATATATATACATTGAAATGTATATAATCCTTGATTAATTATCATGTTCATAAGGATAATTATTTCTTTATCTATCTATTATATATTCCATTGTATATTTATTAATACAGGTACTCTAGTCCAAGAATGAGGAGGAGTTAGTTTTTGTTGATGACAAAGGGGGAGTAATATAAAATAGTTAGTTAGGCATAAATAAGTGGGAGTTATAGATTAAGGGGGAGTTATTAGGATAGAAGTAATATTTTATAAACAAAGATTGTCATCATCAAAAAGGGGGAGATTGTTAGTCCGTGAGATGATGTTTTTGATGACAACAACCTTAGAATATATTATAAAATATAAATACTAACATTATAAGTTTAGATATATATGTATATGCAGGTTTTAACTATGTAGGTACCAAGAATGAAGACTGTACAGTATAGAGATTCAAGATATCAAGATTGAAGACTCATGAGTATCAAGAATATCAAGAGTTCAAGAATTGAAGTAATTTATTCTTTAATTAGAAATTTTGTTCAAACTCATAGAAAAACACTGGCATCTTAAAATCCAATATATTCGTGGAATGGAATCCACTTCGAGCCTGTTAAAGGGATGGAACCCTAACTAGGATGGAACCTATGAAAAATCTAGTGGAACATTGTTTTGTATCCGCTAACTTTTTATTCAAAATGATTTTTCAAAATTATATCCTGTTTTCAAAATGTTTGTAAAGCCTTCCTTTTAAAAGCATCAAAAACCTCTATCCTGATTTTATATAATTTTAGCCTCAAAATTATCTTTAATTTCAAAGTCAAAATTACTCCTGATTTTAATCTATCTTTTAAAATAATATATTTAACTTTTAAATATTTATACTTAAGACTAAAATATAAAATTATAGTTAAATTATATATATATATATATATATACTATTCTCTATATTTACTCATGAATTTTAACTATAGTCAAGTATATTAGAAAAGTTTAAAATAGTTTTAATATAAGATAAAGGTTATTTTCAAAGAAAATCAAATCATCAAAACTTGCTTTAGGATGTCGACATGCCTATGGTGACCATGTCGACATGATGTCAGTTGAGTTCAAAATTTAAATTTCAAAAGAAGTGTCTATTCGCCACAACTCTTCATGAATGGACATGGATGATGTTCTTCTATAAACTGGGGTTAGTTTCAACGAATTTTATATCAGATTTTTTGGTTTTTCACTCCTCTTCTTCTTCCACATTTCTTAACACATACTCTTACCATTACTCTGCCGAAATCAATATTGAACCATACTTGATTACTTCTAATTTGATTCTCTATCACCATCTCAACAAGGTTCTTGGTGCTATTTGGAGTTATAGACTTCTTTGTAATCTATTAGGCGAGAAAAGGTGTAATTGTGGCCTTGAAAATCAATCAAGCGAGAAAAGATGTGATTGTAGCATTGGTAAATCAATTGGGTAAACTTGTGGCCCGGAAATCAAGTATCTCTACCCGGAGGATTGAAATTCTGGAGAGTGTACCTCGTAGCCTTGGAATCGAGGGTGTAATTGTACAATTGCTTTTGAAAGAAAATCCGTACTTGTGTTGCGGGATTGGATGTAGGGTAACTCCGAACCAGTATAAAATCCGGTGTGTTCTTTACTTTACTGCTTTTATTTTTTTCTACATCTACGTTTGTTTCTGTGATTATTCCTGTATCTATAGAGTGCATACATCTGTGTCTAAATTAACATAAACTCAAAAAGATTTAGTAATTCTTTATAAACACTATTCACCCCCCCCTTTAGTGTTAATCCTAGCCTTAAGATCCATAATTCGCATTTCTTTCACGATCTTTTCTGAATTATTTAGCGAAAAAAACATGATATTCTGCTGGTCTTGTGCAACAAAGCCAACTGAATCATTAGTGTCATTCATTTCATTATAGGAAGAAAAGTGGTAGTTTGACCACTCTCATTTGGTTCAACCTTAATCATAGCTAGTGGCAAGGAGTTGGCGGCAGTTTTGATCACACCTCCGGGTGGCATAAAGTTAGTGGTTGGAACTTGAACAATGCCCTTGGTTTCAATGGTCAATGGTGCTATTACTTCTTTTGCTTCCATATAAGCAACCTTATTTTTGTTTAGTTGCATCATTTGTACATCTCTGTTTGCTTCCAAGTTGACTGCAGTAAGTGATTCGGTAGTTTTTGTTATGGTCGACTCTTCCCTTTTAGCTACTATTCTTTTCTGCAAATATTACAACAATTACACTTAAAATGATATGTGATAATAATTAAAACGGGAAAGAAAGTTATAGATATTAGGATACCCGTTTCATTTTAGTGGTGGTTGTAACATCCCAAAAAAATTTATCAATTAAAATAAACAATATATTTAAAACTTTTGGAATTTAATTTGAAAATAAATTGAGAAAAATTGTAAAAATAAAATAAGTGAAAATTTGGTATAAATAAGAATTCCAATTTATTTTGAGTTTAAAATATTGTAATAATGAATGTTTAAAAAGTCATTTAAATTTAGAATTTTATACATATATGTATGGTTCATATATGAGTAGGATTAAATACATACTAAAAATTAATTTAAAATTTTCAAGGTATGTGTGAATATATAAATCGACATAAATGGTTATATTTCAAAGTTTGAAATTGAAATTTGAATTTAAATTTAAAATATATGTTTTAAATAATAAGTGGCATGTAAAAATCATTAAGATGTAATGTATATAATATAAATATGGGTTAAAAACAATTCTTTTAACAATTGTATACATATATACACAAATGAATAGGATATAAAAATATACAATTGTTAAAAGAATCAAATGCTAAATATACATTCACATGGGAGATGGAGTAAAGAGATTAACAAAATTTAGATCTCATGATTATTTTTTACAAATGGCATTCAACATCATTACTTGAATAAAATAATCAAATAAAAAATTATAGGAAACTTTTCAGCTTCCAATTTCAAATTTATTTAGCTCCAAATCTATGAAAAGTTCAGTAATAAAAAGATTTAGCAATCTCAAACTCCAACACTCAAGAAAAAGTAAAAATCAGAAAGAAAAAAAGAAAAAAAATTGCCAACTCTTCTTTACTCCAAAAGTTGAAATCTGAAAATCATCTTAAAGCTTCAAGCTATAGTTTATGATTTAATCTCTCAGGTAAGTTTTTAAAACTTTATAGTTCAATGGTTTTGTGATTTCAAAACCCAAGTTTTTGACACAAACAAAGTTCAAAACTGCAGATTTACAAAAACATGTGCTTCAGGTTTGCCAGAGCAGTGCAAAGTATTTCTGGAAATAATTTAAAGGCAAGTAACTTTTTTTTTAAATTTGAACTTGAAGTTATAATCTCTAATGAAGGAAGAATTTAATACAATAATACTCAATCATTTGCATGAGAAATCAAGATCCAAGGTTAAGTTTACTTCTGGTTTTCAAGTTGCAGAAAAAGAAACTTCTCTGTTATATAAAAATCCTGACTGTAAGTAATCTAAGAATTACTGCTATTAATGAATTAAGTAAATGAACATAACAAAGAGTAAACAAAGATCTCCATTTATAATTTGCAGATCTAAACTCCAAAATTAAAGTAGGAAAAGGAAAAACGTTGCTAGGCTTCATCTTCTTTTGAAAAAAAACTGTCAGGAAACTCTCTGGAATAAGGTGAGTAAAGATTTGATCTCTTCAACCATTTTTTGATTTTGTGAATGCCTCAATGATGCTAAAAGCTTTGCATGTGAATGAATTGTGGTGCTTGTGTTTTTCTTTGCCTGGGAATGTTGCTTTTTTTCCCTATTCTTCTGTTCTTTTTTTGCCTGGGAATATTTCTGTTGTGATACTGTGATTGCTTTGTGATGAACTATGATTTGTGATCGGTTCCTACTTGTGTGTGAAAACCCCTTTAGCCCGTAAAACGACATTTAATCTTCGATGCGACAGGGAGTCGGATTTCAGTCAGTTATCTGAAACCCACATCGAACCCTGAATGTGAACCCTTGTATTTGATACACACACATGTCTTTAGATATTGCACTCACTATTCGGTTTAGCCGGGAGAGGACCTTGTGTCATATAACCCATTTCGAATAGTGATACGACGTTATGGATTGCATTTGAAGACCGGTGTTGAAGATCGGGTATTTGCGAGAACGATAGAATAACCTATCGATAGTCTCTTCACCGAGTAGTGACGGTATAGAGATTCCCTAAGTGATGGGAAGTCCGATCGGAATTGTGGATATCCAGATTTGCAAGGGCTTTCTCCCTTATTGGACGAAGTACTGTTCTGTTCGAACCTGGAACAGACTTATATGGTCGTGTGTCTGACACTACAATTTGAGATATATAGTCGATTTCTTTCAAATACATATCTGTTGGTGGCGGAGAATTTATTCTCTTAGCTTAACACCATTCTCTGAGACGTACGAGCTCAGAGGTTATGTAGTTGAAGGTTATCAGCAATATACTCCCAATTTGGTAGTGTGGCATGCTAAGTGCTGCTGTATGTTGATGATCATCTGTTGATCATTTGTGATCAAAGAATGACTTTGGTGTAAAGCATAGCTTTGTGGACGAGACCTCATCAGACGTCACACCCCAGAAATAGTCGAAACAGGAAAGATGCGGCAAGGTTATGAGGGTCGCGCCCTTTAGGGTATGTCATTTCCTTCTGGAAAAAGGTGGTATCATGGTATGGAGCCCAGATACTTACCTATGTGGTTGCTTCAATCTCATTTACCGTGTGGTTGTTGCTTTGTGATAAAGGGCCCTCGGATAAAGGTCCCAAAGGACCGAGAAATGGCATAGTCGTGTAGTAGTTACCTAGTTACAGAGGTAATCCGGCCTTGTGTTGGCAGAGAACTGGTTAAGTTCTCGGAAAGTCCCGCCAAAGGTGTACCCATGTGGCATAGGAAGTTCCTTAGCCTGACCATTTGTTGGAAATCCAATTCCCAATACGAACCCAGTACGGTTTTAGCTGTATAACATGTCATTTACTTATGGTGGTAACCACTGTTTAGATGGTAGCTATAGTAGGCATAGTTCGGAATGTCTATGCTGGCTAGGATTTATATTATACTTTTGAAATGTTTTCACACTATGCAGTAGTAATAATATCAAAGAATTTTCCCGTATCAAGCATATTTGACTATCATAAAAAGAAATCTCCTCCAATTCTACGATTGCATTATGTGTGTGGCGGGAGGTCTTATGGTAGTTTCATTTTCCAAAAGCATACTGGATTTTATTAGATAAATCTATTTTATTTGAAAGCAACTGTTTTTGCTTACTCATACCAGTCCCATGACTGACCCGGAGTTTATTGTTTCCTTTCTAAACTCTGGGTTCCCATCATTTCCACACGGGCAGCCTAGTAGCAGGTTTCCCGTATTTTGGCATTAACTTTATTTTGGTTTGGAGGCCATCGATTTTTGGGAGATTTACTTTAGAGACATTTTGGAAGCTTTTGGATCTCAAGGTGCTTAGATTTGGAAGTTTATTATCACTCTATTTCCTTGAAGACTTTTGGCATATGATCGCTTATTGTTCCATTATGACGGTCTATTTGGAGTTGTGATTCATGTATTATGATACTCTGATGTTGTAACGGATATTATGATGATGTTGTATTTGTGATGTTATGCATGATATTCATTTTTGTTTCCGCTGTTCTATATTCATCTAATGTTGTTATAAGCTCCATCCGACTGGAGTTCGATGTTTGAATCTTCGACAGTCGAGTACAAGTGAGGTATTTGATGTCAATTTTTGAACACTGGATTTCGGATCGTGACATGTAGTATCAGAGCCAAAGGTTGAGTAAGAACTTTAGCTATGGAGTATAACATATTAGATGGCTCATTAGAGATGGGGCGAAGTATACCCTAGAATGAGTATAACCGAGACCGAAACCTCAAATTTTCTTAGTCTACTTTCTTTAACTGCCGATATTCCTTAAGATATCTCGTCCGAATATCTAAACCAATTTTCGTACTAATTACAGACAGTAAGAATGAGCGGATGAAGAGGAAGAGTTGGGTGGTGAGGAAATGCCACAGCACCTAGCCAAGTTCCCCCTACAGCAGAAGCAGCTTTACCTACTCAGCATCTGCCGAATATGGCAGATTTATATAAGAGTTTCTCAAGGCTTGGTAGTAGGCCGTTCATCGGCAAGGAGTCGATTGTTGAGGCCCAAGAATGGATTAGATCTTGTGAAAGAATCTTTAAAGGGATAAAGCTGCAAGATGATCAGATGCGTCTCATAGCTTCTTGACAACTTCAAGATGAAGCCTTAGCATGGTGGGAGACAGTCACTATTGATGAGTCTGAAGACGAGTTTACTTAGGGAAGATTCAAAGAAGTATTTGAGAAGCGCTATATGCCATCCGCTGGGATTTCTTGAATGTACCAGTAATTCATGGACTTGAAGAAGGGGAGTTTGTCATTCGAGGAGTATCTAAACAAATTCAATGAATTGTCTCGCTTTGGTCCAGAATTGGTGAACACATCTTTGAAGAAGAATGAAAGGTTCATTCGTGGGATGAATAAGAAGTTCCACGAAAGGATGACTGGCTACGTCAAAGAATCCTTCTCAGATTTGGTTGATATGGGATACCGATATGCTACACTTGACATGCAAGAAGCCCCGGTGGAGAAAGGAAATTCGAGCAATCAAAATTGAAAGAAGAGGAAATTTGGAGGCAAGAAACCATGGCACGGTAAGGAGAAAAAGATGAGCAATCAGGGGAGCACTGCACAGAATGTCACTTGCTATAATTGCTTGGAGAAGGGCCATTATTCTAGCAGATGTACGAAGCCTAAGAGACAAGTCAATCAATCCGTTCAAGCAAAGCCCAGCAAATGTTATTATTGTCAGAAATTAGGACATGAAGTTAAAGACTGCCCAGTTATGAAGCAAGCTCAGACAGCCACGGTGTACACAGTCAAAGACATACCCACATCTTCCAAAGCAGAAAAGGGAAAGGGAGTTCTGCAAGGTAATCTCACTATTTATGACAACATGTTAGAGTTCCTTTTGACACGGGCGCTACATACAGTTTTATCTCTCAGCGAGCTGTTAATGAATTGAATCTTGAACCTGATTTTGTTGATGAGCCAATATGCGTAAAGAATCCAGTTGGAGGTCCCACGAATCTCTGTCTTCGATGTAGAGATGTTCCTATCTCATATTCTAGCTACAATTTCCTATTGATCTCTTTGTTCTTGATTTTAACGAGTTTGAAGTCTTACTTGGAATGGATTGGCTAGCAAAATATGAAGCCAAATTGGATTGCAATAATCGATTGATTTCAATCAAAACCGAATTTGGAGATTTCATCGAGATTTCTTGTGAGGAACCTATTCCTAAAAGAGAAGGGTTGATGTATAATTTGGGTTATCCTGAACCCAGTCTAGAGTTCGATGTTTGAATCTTTGACAGTCGCGTACAAGTGAGGTATTTGATGTCAATTTTCGACGTTGGATTTTGGGTCGTGATAGTGGTTCTCCAACAGTTAACGCCATGTTATATGCTGAAAATAAAACAATATCATGTTAGCATGATATGATACATAATGGTGGAAACATTTTGACAAACATTTCATATGCAAGATAGTGAAAAAGGAAAAAAAGTAAATTATATCAGTATGCAGTGTAGAAAGAAAAACACAGAGGAAGAAGTGAAGACAAAGCAAGAAAGGATGATTAAGTAGATGATGGTTATAACATTTTGACAAAAAATCCATATGCAGGATAATGAAGAACTAAAAAAATGTAAATTGGATAAATTCAAATCAGTATACAATATGAAAAGAAAAATGTAGAAGAAGGTAGGAGAAAGCATGAAAGGGAAAAAAATATGTATAGTTTGTTTAATAAATGATTGCATGCGAAATAATAAATAAAATGGAGAAGATATAAATAGAGGAAGACAAAGTGGGTTGTGAAAAGTGTGCTGAAACGTGATGTGTGAAAGTAATGGGAATCTTAGTTGTTTGAGGACACATGGGATAAGGAGAAAGTTGGTTAGTAGACGAAATAGTAAGTTGTTTAACGGTGTTAAGTTCAAAAGATATAGTCCATTTTAGACCACTTGATATCTTTATGATATTATATTAGAACCGTTCTGTTGTTTGTCTTCCGTTAACCTATTCCGCTAAGTCTGATCAATTTTGTTATATAGATTAACAAGTGAATGAGATTATCTGTTAAATCATTTTTCTAATATAGTAAATCATGTTTAGTTGATTCCTTATGTTTCACCTTTTACAAGTCCACCCCTTTTGTAGTACATCTAGCATTTCATATTTGTATGCTTCATTTTGTAGTACATGTATCACTTTTGCCAATTTATGGCACAGTTTACTTCACTTTGTTGGTTTATTGTTTTTGCACGTATAGTGTTATTCTTTAATCACATAGACATCGACTGTAAATGCTTAGAAGCTACACATGGAGCGTTATGTGGAATTACACTAGTAAGCCCAAAGCCTTGGATACTAGTCTATATGCTGAATTTGTTGAATTCGAGGTTGGCTATTGTTCTTAAGTTTTCGGTTCATGAAAAACCATTGGATCATCCCTGTATAAATTTTCTTACCTACAAAATGGGCCTATGTTAGGACTTTTGTGCAACCATTAGATCCATGAGACAAATGAAACAATGAATAAGAATTGTGAATGACGATTTAGTACTTTGATGCAGTTGATTTATTATAATACCTATATGTTATATTATACAAGTTTTGTTTCTTTGGCCTTTGTTAACGGGTTCCTTGCTTATTCTCTCATTGATGTATTTTCCACAAACTCGTATGTTTTGTTATCTACCTCTGTTTATTCATACGAATGGATAATGATAGCCTATTAAAAGTTCAATTAGGCATTGTCATTGTAATATGTCACGGGGTTGCAGCTTAAAATATAACGTTTCTGAATAACACAAAACTAAGAAAACCGGAAAAGTATATCATCAAAATAACAAATGATTAAATCTTCAAATGATGATAAAGCTGTATGAATCTTATATCAATAGTTTTTTTAAGTATTTATGAAATGGATGGATGAACTTCTTGCCACCCATGATTCATTAATTTATAAGTTAATTTGTTAGGTTGTTGTTGATTTATTTATGAAATAGTTTTATTTTAAATAGCTTTGGATTGATTGTAATAGCTCCATTTTAACCAAAAATTTTCTGACGTCGAATAACTTTTTTTAAAGATTAAAAGAGTAACATAACTTAATTTTAATATGTTATTAGATGGTAGATAATATGACAAAAAAAGAAGACGATAGGAAATGGATGAAAACAAAAACTGGTGCTTATAATAGAAGGGTGAAACAACGTCAAGTTGCAATATCTACTGTTAGAATTTTGGCAACATCATATAGAGAATTGAAGAGATCAGAAGTAGCTTGATAACCGTGAAAACGCTTCACAAACTGAAGCTAGGAGGAGGAAGATATAGCGAAGAAGGTGGAGTGTTGCTGGAGCAACATGTGTCCGACGTATGTCAAGATGCCTCAAAGTGACAGACGCCTGAGCTCAGGGTTTTGTAACCTGATACTTGTGATAGATGTCCGTCATCTTGTGACAGACGTTTGAGAGCAGGAAAACTTGTTTTCAGAATCTTCTTAAGGACATCTATAATCTTAGGACATACGTCTGAGCCGACGTGTGCTGCATATCTTGTCCGGGTCGATTGGAATGATTTATGAAGGCTTCAAAGGGCATTTTGGGAATTTTCTAGGTTTTCTACTTTCTATATAAGATATTTTTAGGGTTCAAAGAAAATAGACTAAGGGTTTTATCCACCATTAACTGGGGTTTAACAAAACCTAGTTTTCTTCAATTCTCTTCTCTACAAATCTATTCTATTTGAATATTAATCATTATAATCTATCTTTTGTACTCTTCTCATTGGTAGTAATAAAGCCTCTTCCACAAAGTGGATGTACATTTACAAGACGTTAGTGTTACAACTATAAATCGGTATGTGATTTATTTTATCGCTATTGTTTTATTTCTTTATTGCTTGTTTGGTGATTGTGATTGTTTTTGGATTGAATTGAAATTTGAATTGAGATATTGATTGGTTGTTTTTGCATTTCTTTCCACAATCTCGTTTTCTGCTGTGTTTTGGGGTTTTGATTTGAGTGGTCTTGAGCTAGAATTTCTACAACATTTGGTATCAGATCTTTGGAGTTAGTAGGTAGTTGTAGGAAAATCAGGATCGGATAATACATCGGGTAGTCCATAAATGGTTAGTCCAAGTGGTGTAGCACTGTATGTACGTGGATCGTACGTAGCTTCGGGATCAAAATTGGTTATAAACAAGTGGAATGACGATAATGATTTTGAAAATGGCAATGGAATATGAAAACGATTCTTAGGTGGAATCGAGTGCATCGGGTAGTGTTTGATACATATTTGCTGCCGACGGACATCTCGGATATTGAGAGAGAGGAAATGAAAGACTGGGCATTCACGATACTTCAACTTCTTATTGGGGAGAATGTTATCTCGTAGCGGTGAGACTACTACTAAGGGTATATGAGATAAATTAGAGGAGTTGATATGAAGAAGTCACTAACTAATTTTTTGATCTTATTGCCAATGTTCTTTACCTATACGATGGAGGGTACTTCGCTAAAGGTGTACTTGAATCTCTTTGATGATTTGCTAATGAAGAAGGCGGTAGATTTGAATATTAAGGAAGAACAAAAGGCAATTATATTGTTGTGTTCTTTTTCGGACCGTTATACGAGTTTCTCTAATAGTTTGATCTATAGCCGGGATACTTTGACTCTTGATGTAGTGAGGAGTTGAGTGATCAAATGAAGGAGTTAGGTGATAGAAGTAGTAGTGCTAGTAGTGGTCACAGTTTTTTTGTGGAAAAGGAGAGATATGGGAAGAAAGGGAATCAGGGGCGTTCTAAATAAAGAAAGCCCAAATGGAGAGGAAAATCGAAGGAAAGAAATGACAAGTGCTTTATTTGTAAGAAACCTGATCATTGGAAGAATGAGTGTACAGACAAAGAGAAGACAAATAAGGAAGTAGCACCTTCATCCATGGTGGTGGAGAGTGTAGTTGGTGAGGGAGACATAGATGTTTTGACGGCCATAGCATCGAATGTCTCGAATGAGTGCTCGATTTGAGGACATCTTATCATATGACGCCAAATAAGAATTGCGAAAAAGAAGGAAATTCAATTATTATGGGTAATGGTGTTATTTGCAAGTCGAAGGGCATTTATTCTATGTAAATTCAGATGTTTGACGGAGTGGTTCATACACTCACTAACGTACGCTATATAATGAGACTTCGGAAGTCTCTTTATCATTTTTGGGCAGCTGGATTCTTTAAAATGTAAGATCATTATTGAGAGTGATAGCTTGCAGATTTCGAAGAATGCGCTTATGGTGACAAAGGATGCTAGGACTCGTGGAGTTTATTTGCTTCAAGGAGTGACTATTAAAGGTGAAACCTGTAGGGGTGTTAATAGTTCTCGTGGCTTGGATGCGAGTAGGTTATGTCATTTGAGTTTAGGTCATGTCTTGGAGAAGAGTTTAGATATTCTTCGAAAGAGGGAGATGATCGATGGAGAGAGTTTCAACAAGTTTGAGATTTGCGAGGAATATGTCATGGGAAAGCAAACTAAAGTATCATTCGGTGAGGGAAAACTTGATTCGATAAATGTTCGTGAATATGTGCACACGGATGTTTGGGGATAGACACTAGTAGCTTCTTTGGGAGGAGCTTGCTATTATATTTATTTTATTGGTAACTTCTCTCGGAAAGTATGGGTGTATGTAATGAAAGCCAGGTAAGAGGCATTTGCAAAGTTCAAAGCATGGAAGGATCTTCTTGAGAATGAGAGTGGTAAGTCTTTGAAGTAATTATGTCTGACAATGGCGAAGAGCATGTTTCCAGAGAGTTCTTGGAGTTTTGCAAGCATCATTGTATTCAGAGGCATTTC
Source organism: Allium cepa (assembly GCA_030765085.1). NCBI lineage: Eukaryota > Viridiplantae > Streptophyta > Magnoliopsida > Asparagales > Amaryllidaceae > Allium > Allium cepa. Next base: position 567,574,587 of record CM060937.1, on the reverse strand, counting down.
ACTACACTGGAAGATCCGCAGTCAAATGGTGTTGTGGAGAGGATGAACCATGCTCTACTTGAAAAAGTTGGATGCTTGAGATTGACATCGGGTTTATCTAAGGGATTTTAGGCTGAAGCGTTGTCAACCGCAGTGCATATTGTTAATCAAATTCCGTGCTCGGCTATTGGCAAGAAAATTCCGGAGGAAGTGTAGAAGGGAAAGAGCATTGGCTTTAGTTATCTTTGTGTGTTTGGCGGATCAATTTATGTGCATGATTCGAGAAATGGTAAGCTTGAGGCTAGAGCTTTCAAGAGGATTTTGCTTAGTTATACGACGGTATAAAAGGCTATTTGATATGGAATCCAAAAATGAAGAAGGTTGTGAATTCTCATAATTTTACTTTTGATGAGTCGACTTTGATCATGGAGAATGAGAGCTCATCATATGTTTCGGATTAGGTTCATGGTGAATCAAAGGAGAAGGAAGTTGTTTCCATCTTTCGTCCAAGGAGTAGAGTAGTCGAAGATGCTTGTAAGGAGGAAGCGTTTGATCTTACATCACATAGTCTACAGGCTGCCTCTAGTAGTGTTGGTGATGTGAATGATTCTAGAAGGAATTTGTTCATGGTGGAGCCGAAAGGAGTTTGGATGATATTATTGCTACTTGGGTGGGTCGACGTGCTATAAAGCCGCCCGATAGATATGGTGATTGGAACTATCTTAGCTTTTTTGATAATTTGGACTATGTTCTTCATGTAGTCCAAGACAAGCGGAGGGACCTTGATGAAGTCATAGATTCGAGTGATAGATTGAATTGGATTTTTGCAATGGAGGAAGAGATGCAATCATTGATGAAGAATAAAACTTGTAATTTGGTTCCATTTCTGAAGAAAACCATGCTATAGGGTTCAAATGGATATACAAGGCGAAGGACGATGAAAGATACAAAGCTAGATTAGTGACTAAAGGATTTGCATAAAGGAAGGGTCCGCCTTGCTTGTGAGACATACTTCAATTCAGATATTACTTATCATAGTTGTTATTCACGACTTGAAATTGGAGCAACTTGATGTGAAAACTGTCTTCTTGCATGGTGACTTGGATGAACACATCTGCATGGAGAAACCGAAAGGTTTTGTTTTAGATGGTAAGTCAAATTTGGTTTGCAAGTTAAAGAAATTACATATGGTTTGAAAAACCACCTAGACGATGGTACAAGAGATTTGATCATTTTATGCTTGAAAATGGTTTTAGTAGAAGTATAAAGGGTGCATGTGTTGTTTCGAGAGGTAGAAAAATGATTATTGGACGTATTTACCCTTTTTTGTGGATTCTGGTTTGTCGAAGGCTTGTGCATCATTGGCTGCATTTTGGTGTTGGGTGGTTCCTGTATGGAGGTTGCAATAGTAGCAATGATGACGGCAAAAGGAGCGGGTTCAGTTTTGATAGAGGACTGAAAGCGTGGGTTTTAGAGTTCGAGCGCGTCGAGTTTGGTTAGAGCGACGCGTTGGCAAAGACTAATTGAAGAATCGTTGAGTATTTCTTCGTATCACTACAATTGTGTACGGCTATGATTGGGTTGCTGTGTTTCACTGTGCACAGTTGATAAGGAGGAAGGAGAAGATTGTTAATTTGGGTTAAGTAAAGTAATTAGTGTTATTTATTTAACTAATTAAATTAAAATCTTATAAATCGAATAACTTTTGCATATGAGGTCGGATTCAAACATCATTTTTTATGGACTTGTAGCGACGATGGCTACAAAATGGAGTTAGTTTGGTGGGATTTGAACCTTGTTTGAGTTTATTATAAAATTGAACGACCGTTCGATTTTAGTCCAAATCGGAACGCTTCGGTGGAAATTGGAATCAATGTGACTTTAACTCACACTCAATTGTACTAATCATATCTATGATGCTATAAATTATTAATGATTGCTTAGATGTTAGTTAAATTGTTTGATTGATTATTTGATTGAATTTTCAATTGGAAAATGCATGGCATATTAATTTGATTGTTATGAACTCGTATGATTATGTATTTATTATCCGTAACCATTGTTTTGCAGGGAAAATTTGTAGAGAGACCTAAGAGGTTTCTCACCAATAATTATATATTTACATCCTTATGATATTATATTGATGTTTAATTGAAATAAATCTTGATATTCCATTTAAATTGTTTAAATCTCATCATAGCGATGTTCGCTATATTGTTGGTTATCGACTTTTATTCCCAAAACCCCATTGTATATTTTTGAACTCGAACTTATGTTTTCACTAAACAGAATTTTAAAATTCATTAATCATTTTTTATTAATGATAATTTAAAGTAATTAATCATTTTAACTAATGATTTTGAAATTAATTAACCAATTTAATTAATGGTGTTTAAAATTGGTTTATCTTTTGATCTAAATGAGATTTAATTTAATTAATCATTTTAACTAATGATTATTTGAATTTGATTAATTATTTTGATTAATAATATTTGAAATTAATAATAATTTTGATTAACGATATTTAAAAGTAATCAATCATTTTTATTAATAATATACGATTTTAATAAATCATCCTTATTTCTAATATTTAAATGTAATTAATTATTTTAATTAATTATTTTTGAAATTCATTAATCTAATTGATAAATGAGATTTGAACTTTAGGTAATCATTTTAATAAATGATTGTTTTAAATTTAATTAATAATTTTAACTAAAGATTTTTGAAGTTTAATTAATCATTTTAATTAGTAATGGTATATAGTTAATCAACCATTTTAACAAATGATGTTTTAATTTATAACTTTAGCTAATGATGTTTGAACTTAATTAATCCGATTAATTAAAAATTATTAGAACTTAATTTATTTTTTAAATTAATGGCATTCAAAAATTATTTAATCATTTTAAGTGATGATGGTTGAGATTAATCTTTCATTCTAATTAATGATTCTTTGGATTTAATAAACCTTTTTAATTAATGAGATTTAAAGTCAATAAATTGATTTAAAAAAAAGTGGTTAAAGTAAATTAACTAATAAAATAAAAGTGTTTAAGTTAATTAACTTATTTAGTGTTTTTAAAGTTAACAAACTTATTTAATAAAGATTTCAAAGTTAATTTACCTATGATATAAAAGTGTTTGGTAATAATTAACTATTTTATTAGAGATAATGGATTTGTTTATTTAAAAGATATTACAAATGTGACTGATTATCTTTAGGGATAATTAATATTGTTTTAAATTTAAAGGTATTTATATTGTTTTATTATATTTTGGGATAATAATTTTTTTTTAAAAATAATGGTTTATATATGAGAAAATCCTTTTAAAAAGAATTATTTATAATAAAGCTAAGTGTATATTGTTTGAGGTTTATAATAAATAATGTTTTAATGACATTTTTTTACCTTTGTTTAATAAACTTAGTATTATAAAACTTTTCTTTTGAAAGAACCCTTTAAAAGGTATTTATAAAAGTGTTTTGCCAATACTGTAATATGGAAATCAAGCATAAGTTCAGATTTTAAAAAAGTTCAATTCGATTATGGAAAAGTAATTCCGTAAATGATATCGCTTATATGGAAAGGATCCAATCATAGTTTTAACGCTAAACGTTGAGGCTTGGACTCGTTTCTATCTTGACGGTCAAAAATTCATCAAGGCAATGCTAGAGTTAATACTACCTCAACTTGACTGGCTTCATATTCAATCGAGGGATAGCACTTGTTTGGAATCGACGAGTAGTGTTGGATATACGATATTTAATTTCCATATACGATCGTTTTAATTATCCCCAATAGTTGATTTATCAATTATCGGATTCAACTTTCTTCATGGTGTACCGTCACCTTAAAAATGATTTGCTGCTCTAAGCTTTGCTATCCTTTGTTGGTAATGACTAATCCAAAGCACGTGTTTTTGGGGGCCAAGTTATATGGGGTTTCTCCCATTAGGATATTTTCACATCCCATCTAGATTTTAGTGTACCATCACCTTAAAACGGTTAAGATTTGGATGTGACATATTTGGATTCTCGGTAAGGTTTGGCGGGGTCCGGCTTGGAGTTTCGAGGGTTTTCAAGTATATTTCTAGAGGCATACTTCTTTTAAGGGAGATGTACCCTTTTAGCCATTTGTAGGGAATTTTCCTTTCCTTATTTGATTCGAAACTTTGAATCTGTTTTTCTTTAAGTGCAATGGGAAGAGTCAACCCCTCTTCGCAGTGTTTAATAATTGGTTTTTATCCATTCTAACAAGTTTGAAACGTTACCTTATTTTTTCCATTCTATCAACTTTGGATTTTTCTTAGATTATTTTCATTCTTTCAAGTTTGGTTTTTAATACTATTTTTGCCCATTCTTATTTGGATTTTTCTCCCGATGTTTATCTATAATCTTGTCTTCACGGATGTTATTCTTCTGAGGTATAAACCCATTTCGCATTAGCTGCGTGGTTTCATAGAACTTTAATATGTTTTCCATTATTTGAGTTATCTCACGCTGGTATTTCCAGACTGATTCGAGTGTTATTTTACTATAATGCTTGAGTCAGACCAATTATTTTTTCTAGGTTGACTTTCGTGTTGTGGAGATCTTAAAGAGGAGTTGTAGGATCACCTATCGTATTGCTTTATTTTTCATTGTATTATATAATATCCATATCAACAATTGTAAGGTAAGGATTTTATAACTAATCAACTGATAAGGTTTTTTTTTAACTCTGATGTACTCTGTATTTAGAGTGGCGGCTTTTATTGTCCTCGGTATATTATGTGTTGTCAATTTCACTATGAGATTCTTTTTTTCTATGTTCTTTTCTTTTTATTTACCCTAATAATCCGCCCTTTTGTTGATTGGATGCTCGACAATTGATCACAGTGGTGATATTCAATGCCAACTTTCGATGATCAAAAAGGAGGGTCGTAACATCATATATGTAAATAACATCACACAAAAGCAACCATATGCATGTACAATCAAAAAGTATACCTTGCATTTATCATTCAGTTATGAACCATGTCATATATGATGTAACGATCTCAGTTTTGAGTCAAATTTAATTTGATAATTAATATAAAATTTTGTACTAAATTATGAATTAATTTTAATTTTTCCAAATTAAATAAAACATTTGTTTGTTTATTCATATGTATATACGTATACAAATTGACTATAAATAGAATTTTGGTTTGAAATTCAAGATAACTATCTTATTGATAAATTGGATTTAAAGGAAACATTATATTTGAAACTAAAATATAATTTATGATTGTTTATTAATGTATGTTTAGAACTAAAATCATTTTCAAGAATGAAAAAATGCTTTAAAAGTGTATATATATTCATATCTTTTAAAATAAAATAAGATTCATAAAAGGTTTAATGTTATCTTTTTTGAAATTTCACTTGTATTAAAAAGTTTGTATATTTAAAGAACATCATTCATAAAAAATTGAAACTAATATAAAATTAAAAATATAAAAACATAAGAATGTGTGTGTGTGTATATATATATATATATATATATATTTGATTTTAACAAATGTTAATATGAATTTAAAAACATATAAAATAATATATATAACTTGTATATATAAAAATATAAAAGTAAAAACATAATACATATGTAAATATTTTCCAAAAAGCTATTTAAATAATTAAATTAAAATATATACATATTATATATTTATTTATTAATGTTTAATTAAAAATCATATTCCTTACAGTTATAAATATATATGTAAAAGGAAATAGATTTATTTAAATTGAAAATATGATATAAAAAATTTATTTATAATATAATACATATGTTAAGTTATAAAACATAAGAGATAAATTAATTGGCAAATTATAAAATGAAAAGGTTTAAAACACAATTTATAAATTAATTTAAATAAGGACTTAAACATAAAATTGGTTGTATTTGCAAGTGTAGAAAAATTAATATTATATATTCACAAGTGTAACATGAATTTACAAGTGTAAATAAATTATCATGCAAACTTACATATGCATTATTTTCTTTTAATTCTTTTATGAAATAGATAAAATAGAAATTAAAGTTATATATATCATAAACTTCTTCTTCTCTCATTTGGTTCAAAACTAAAGAAAAGCAAATGTATAAAACTTAAAATAAACTCAAAATAAAATCAAACTCAAAAAAAAAAAATTAAAGATCAGATTCAAAATCAAACCAGAAACAAAGCATTCCAGGAACAAAGTTAAAACCTGTTTCAAGCTAAGCCTAAGCAAATTCAAGGATCAAGCAAGTTTCAAGATCATTTCAACAGATCAAAGTACAGATCATATCAAACTTAGGAAATCTTAAATTGCAAACCAGAGACAAATTTCAACTCAACCAAATTTCTACTGAGCAATCTAACAAGGCAAAGATCAAGTAAGATAACAAAACAAAATCAAAGCTTCCGAACATTCAAATTCAAATTACATTTCCAGGCTCAAGTTTTACCTGTTCTTCAATTCCAAGTCCTCTGTCTTTCATTACCAGGTGAGAAAACACACTTATATTTTTCTATTGTGTTGGATACTTGATGTATGATATAATAATTGCTTGATTTTTTGCCTGCATCTTGGTATATAGACGTAAATATGTATGTGCATGCAGGCAAAAACATGCCTCTATTTATACATGACAGGTTTGATAAATTTGTTCAAAAATTCATACCACCCAAGGCTTTAATCTCTATATAAAATTTGTTTGTACTTGTAAAATTCAAATTTTAAAAATAGTCTCAAGCATTCATATTAAGCAATTATTTTTAAAATAAGAAATCAAAGTGAAAATCATACATATGTCAAAATTTGATCGTCATAAATTCGTGTTTGAAGTTCATAACCATATTCGAATTAGAAAATGATGAATTTAGATAAAGGTTTCAAAATTCTTAGGTAAGTAAATCATGTGAATTCTCGGGTTGAACATAAAATACATTTTTGTCGAACTCCAGCGATCGATATAAAGTTGAGTTTCGAGCTTGATGTCAGAGGAAGTTCAGGTGATGGAGTTTACGGAAAAAATGATCGTTGACTTTTTTAAATGATCGTGGAGTTTGATCGATGAGGTTGTAGGATTTAAGGGCATATTTTTTGTCAGCTTCGTTCCCGAATTAATTTCAATATCAATGGTGGATCGGGGTGGATCAGACTCAGGAGAAACGGAGCTCAGAGTTCTAGCGAAGGTGTATTCATCGGCGTTGACTCTGGTGGAGTAGATCGACGGGGCGAGAGGGAATTTCATCGGAAAGGTTGGGTTCGAGGAGGAATCTATTAGCTCGATCTCGATTTTCAGATGGATTCGTAAAACTGGGTAGGCGGGTGAGTCAGGGTGATCATCGGTGGTGTATTGGCAACGACGAGGTCGATCGTAGTAGTTCCGATCATCGGTGCATGTGCACGTGAGTATTCGTGTATCTGGGAAGTTTGGGGATTGGAGAAGAAAGTGTAGCCTCGAGTTTGCTCTCGTGAAAATGAGGTGGTGGCTCGAGTTTATGACCGAGTCATTCACATGATAACAGTTTTTATTTTTTATTCTAAATCATAACAAATTTAAGTTTTAAAACTAAAACAAAATCAAAGAAAAAAATTCGAGGATTTTAGTATTTCGCTCGAGTGTTTTAGCTTTGGGCCTAGGTACTTATAATGATTATTTTTAAAATTTAAATGAATCGCGTTTTTTTAAGGTTTGTGTAAATAAATAAGTTTTCAAAAGATTATAAATTAGATCTTCCAAAATAAGATTATTGATAAAGTTTTATACAAGTTTCCAAAGACTAAATTTTAAAGATAAATTGTTTTGGTTATGAAATTTTATACTAGGTTAATTCTATAATTAGTTCCTAAATGTTTTTCAACCAAAGTTTAATAATGTAACTAATTAATAATTAATTACTTAATGAATAATTTATCAATATGATGGATCATTAATGAAAGTAATTAAAGAATAATTACTTAATATAGTTAATTAAGGATAAATACCCTAATGAAATTTAAATTAAGTATAATTAATTAATTATTAAAGTACAATTACTTAGAGTAAGTAATCAAGAATGATTACTTAATTAAAGGATTATTGCTTAATGTAATTAGTTAAAGTAATTGATTAAAGGATAATTAATTAATTAATAATTAAGGTTAATTACTTGGTAATAAAAGGTTAATTAGTTTGTATAATAAATCAATGTGATAAATAAATGGATAATTTGTTAATGTGATTAATTAAAAGATAATTAATCAATAAGGTTAATTAATTATTTGAGGATAACTAATTTATGTAAGTAATTAAGGGATAATTAATTACTTAAATATAATTACTTAATTAAAGTAATTAATTAATGATTAAAGTTGATTAATCAAGTGATTTGCTCAACGTAATTAATTTATGATTTATTAATATAAGTGATTAGGGATAATCACTTATTGTAATTAACTAAGGATAATTAATTAAATGGTAATTAATTAAGGGTTAATTAATTATCGTAATTAATTAAGGATAATTGATTTAAAGGATAATTAAATAATTAAATGTTAATTATTTAATGATTAAAGGTTAATTTATCTATTAATTAAGGTTAATAAATTAATAATTAAAGGTTGATTAATTTATTATTAAAGGTTAACTAATAAATAATTAAAGGATAATCAATTAAAATGTTTGTAATCAGTTAATGTTAGTTGACCAGGATTAGTAATTTGTTCACAAGTAATTAATCTGATTTAAATTTATCTGATGATTAATTGATTTTACTTATGGATGTTTGGATTGTATTGAATGCTTTGAATTGTTTGATATCCCTGATATGTGATGTTCTATGATTTGATTGAGCTATGAACTACGATTTATTTATCTATGATGAATTTAAATATTTCTTTATTTGTGAATGAAAGATAAGTGTTATAAGATTATACCGCTTATCGATATTGTTGTGCTTGAATTGACGATGATTGTGATATTGTTTTGTTGTGTATAAAACCCCTGAACCACACCACACACACAAATATGGATTTCACGGGAAATCGGTTAAGTCACAGATATTTTGAATGTAATATTATTTTATTCAAAATGGTTTTAAAGGTTGAGTTTTAAATCCAAAATGTTTTGGAAATAAAATTGGGTTGAATATGAAAAGCTTTTGAAAAGGAAGTTTTGAATTTGAAATTTAGTTTAAATGTAATATGTCTTACTTAAGTTTTGAAATTATTTTGGAAACAATGATTTGAAAGTGGTGATACAAGTCGTAATACATATATATATGGATATTAAACCATTTTTGAAGTAATTTAAAAGTATTATTTTAGGAATTTAAATTTAACCCAAGTTCATATTTGAAAGGCTTTAATTTGAGCAAATGAAATCGGATTTTCCCGAAACGAAAACTCTTTGTTTTCATATGATAATGGCTTTGATATAACGAAGGAAATTCCAATTTTTGTTGAAAGGATTTCAAATTTGAAATTGAAATAGTTTTGAAAGCTATGAATGAATCTTTGTGAAATATTTGGTGAACTTTGTTTTCAAACAAAAGAGGACCCCAAAGATAGATCTTTTGTTTAAATATTATGAATTAATGTTTGTAAAATATTTGGTGAACGTTGTTTTTAAATTGAGTGGATCTTAAAGGTGTATCTTTTTGTTTAAAAGATTAAAACTGAAAAAAAAATTAAACCATTTGAAGAAAGGTTTTGGGTAATAAGCTGTAACTTAACTAAGATCCCAATATATCCATATGGTTTTAAAATTACGTGCTCATTATTCGGTTTAGCCTGGAGAGGACTTTATGTCATAAAATCCATTTCGAATAATGATACGACGAAATGGATAGCATTTGAAGACCGGCGGAGAAGACCGGGTATTTTCGAGAACGAAAGGATTACCTATCGAATGTCTCTGCACTGTGTTGCGCCGATATAGAGATCTCCATATGTGATGGGGTGTCCGGTCGGGATTGTGAATACCCGGATTGCAAGGGCTTCTTTTGAAGTGCCTTCTGTTCTGTTCGAAACCTAAACAGACTTGTATGGAATTATGTCTGACGTTACACTTTAAGATGTAAAGCTGGTTTCTATCAAATATATTTCTGTTTGGTGGCAGAGAATTTAGTTTCTTATCCTAACACCCTTCTCTGAGACTTACAAGCTCAGAGGTTATATAGTTGATGGTTACTAGTGATACATTCCCAATTTGGTAATATGGCATGCTAAGTGCTGCTGATCGTTTGTTGATCAAAGCATGGCTTTTATGAAAAACGTAGCTTTATGGACGAGACTTCGTCGAATCTCACACACCGAAAATGGTCGAAACAGGAAGAATGCGGCACGGTTATGAAGGTCATGCCCTTTAGGGTATGTCCATTTCCTTTTGGATAAAAGTGGTATCATGGTATGGAGCCCAGATACAAAACTTATGTGGTTACTGCAAATTTTTGCTTTGTGTTTGTTGGTGTTGAGAGCTCTCGGATAAAGGTCGATGACGACTGAGGGATGGCATTACTTGTGACAGTTAGCTACCTAGTTACAGAGGTAACTCGGTCTTGTGTTGGCAGAGAGCTGGTTAATTTCTCGAGGCGTCCCACCAGAGGCATACCTATGTGGCATAGGATGTTCCTTAGCCTGACTATTTGTTGGAAATCCAAAGAAATAATACGCGCCCTATACGGTTTTAGTTGTATAACCTGCCATGGAATGTGGCGGTAACCTGCTGTTGAACATGGTAGCTATAGTAGGCATATTACGAAATGTGTATGCTGGCTAAGATTAATATTATACTTTCGAAATGTTTTCTGCACTATGCACTAATAATAATATCAAAAAGATTTTGCGTATCAAGCATGTTTGACTATCATAAGGAGAAATCTCCTCCATTTGTGCATTTGCATTGTGTGTGTGGCGGGAGGCCTTATGGTAGTTTCATTTTCCAAAAAGCATTGCAGATTTCTTTTTAAATTCTTTTTTGCTTGTTTTCTTTGTTCAAATAAACTGTTTTTTTTTTGCTCACACTAGTCCCACGACTGACCTGGAGTTCATTGTTCCCCTTCTAAACTCTAGGTACCCACAATTTTCCAGACGGGCAACCTAGAGTCATTTTCAGATAATTAGCTAGTTGATGTAGACTCGGTAGCCTTCAGTCTTTGGCAATCTTCGTAATCCATGGTTTGGCAATCGAATTTGGATCAAGTTTTCTCAACATTGATGGTGGTTTATGTTCTTGGATTAGAGTCTTTGAAGCTTTGGCATTAAAGTTATCTCTTCTGCTGTTGCTATTATTCTTCTACTGTTATCTTGTATCTCTGATATTGATAGCCATTTGTATCAATGTTTGTATTAAATATTGTATATCAATAAAATCATTCATTTATTTTTCCGCAGCGTTGTTGTACGTAATGTGTTATAAGCTCCGACGAACCAGATTCGACGTTTGAATTTGCGGCATTTGAATACGGGTGATGTATTCGAGTGTCGATTTTCGAAGATCGAGTCAGGGTCGTTAAAATTGGTATCCGAGCTGAAGGTTGAGTAAGAACTTTAGCTCAGGAGTATAACACATTAGGTGACTCATTAGAGATAAGGTTATATATGCCCTAGAATGAGTATATCCCTAAGGTATCTTGTCTGTATGCCTAAGTAAATTCTCTTACTATTCACTGATAGTAAGTATGAGTGCAAGAAGAGGACGAGGTAGGGGACATGGGAGTACTACTATAAATGGTCGATACCCTACAACAACAAAGAAAAAACCTTTTTCTATCAATCTCTTTTGAGCATCATCCGATATCAATTCTTGGATGGCTTCGTGGCAGCTACAAGAAGAAGTTTTGCTATGATGGTGGCCCTGCGAATCTTTATAGAAAAGTCCCTGTTTCATATTCTTTTCACCAGTTTTCTATCAGCTTTTCGATTTTTGACATTAATAAATTTGAACTTTTATTTGAGATAAATTGGTAAACAAAATATGAAGTTAAATTGAATTGTATCTGTTTGTTTGTTCTTTGGGGTCTCAATACTACAACGGTTAGTTATCCATTCAAACTGACCAATGCCTTGCATATTTCGTAGACCGGATGACCCGAGTCTTTTGTAAATTATTGAATGAGTTCGTTCTCACATTTATTGATGATATTCTGATTTGGTAAGCCAAATGCAGAATAAATATTTAGCTTAATCAGGAAAGCTATATCTTTGTATGTTTATTTGTTCTTTGGTTATCCCCCTGTCTAGCAAATTTCGAGGACGAAATTTTCTTAAGGGGGGAATCTGTAACAATCCCGGTTTTGAGTCAAATTTAATTAGATAATAAATATAAAATTTTGGATTGAATTATGAATTAGTTTGAATTTTTTCAAATTAAACAAAACATTTGTTTGTTTATTCATATATATATATATATATATATATATATATATTGGCTATCTATAGATTTTTTTTTTGAAATTCAAGATAAATATCTTATTGATAAATTAGATTTAAAGGGAACTTTATATTTGAAACTAAAATATAATATATGATTGTTAATTAATGTGTGATAAGAATTAAATGATTTCAAGAATGAATAAAAGCTTTAAAAGTGTATATATATGCATATTCATATCATTTAAAATTAAATAAGACTTATAAAAGTTTTAACGTTATTTCTTTTGAAATTTCGCTTGTATTAAAAAGTTTGTATATTTAAGGAACATCATTAATTAAAATTTTGAAACTAATATAAAATTAAAAATATAAAAACATAAGAATATATATATATATATGATTTTAGCAAATGTTAATGTGAATTTAAAAACATATAAATAAATATAGTTTGTATATATGAAAATATAAAAGTAAAAACATAATACATATGTAAATATTTTCTAAAAAGCCATTTAAAGAATTAAATTCAAATATATACATTTTATATATTTGTTTATTAATGTTTAATTAAAAATCATATTCTTTACAGTTATAAATATATATATGTAAAAGGAAATAGATTTATTTAAATTGAAAATATGATATAAAAAATTTATTTATAATATAATACATATGTTAAGTTATAAAACATAAGAGATAAATTAATTCGCAAATTATAAAATGAAAAGGTTTAAAACATAATTTATAAATTAATTTAAATATGGACTTAAACATAAAATTGGTTGTACTTACAAGTGTAGAAAAATTAATATTATATATCCATAAGTGTAACATGAATTTACAAGTGTAAATAAATTATCATGCAAACTTACATATGGCATTATTGTCTTTTAATTTTTTTTATGAAATAGATAAAATAGAAATTAAAGTTATATATATCATAAACTTCTTCTTCTCTCATTTAGTTCAAAACTAAAGAAAAGCAAATGTAAAAACCTGAAAATAAACTCAAAATAAAATCAAACTCAAAATAAAAAAAAAATCAAAGATCAGATTCAAAATCAAACTTGAAACAAAGCATTATAGTTCAAGAACAAAATTAAAACCTGTTTCAAGCTAAGGCTAAGCAAATTCAAGGATCAAGCAAGTTTCAAGATCATTTCAACAAATCAAAGCACAGATCCGATCAAACTCAGGAAATCTGAAATTACAAATCCGAGACAAATTTCAACTCAACCAAATTTCAACCGAGCAAGCTAACAAGGCAAAGATCATGCAAGATGACAAAACAAAATCAAAGCTTCCAGATCTTGAAATTCAAATTACATTTCCAAGCTCAAGTTTTACCTGTTCTTCAGTTCCAGGTCCTCTGTCTTTCATTACTAGGTGAGCAAACACACTTATATTTTGCTGTTGTGTTGGATACTTGATGTATGATATAAGATTGCTTGATTTGTTGCCTGCATGCTGGTATATAGATGTAAATATGTGTGTGCATGCAGGCAAATACATGCCCCTGGTTATACATGACAGGTTTGATAAACCTGTTCAAAAAATCATACCACCTAAAAGGAATCAATATTAGGCTTTAATCTCTAAATAAAATTTGTTTGTACATGTCAAATTAAAATTTTAAAATAGTCTCAAGAATTTATATTAAGCAGTTATTTTTAAAATAAGAGATCATAGTGAAAATCATATATATGTCAAAATTTGATCATCATAAATTCGTGTTTGAAGTTCATAACCATATTCGAATTAGCAGATGATGAATTTAGATGAAGGTTTCAAAATGTTTAGGTAAATAAATCATGTGAATTCTTAGGTTGAACATAAAATACATTTTTGTCAAATTCCGACGATCGATATAAAGTTGAGTTTCGAGCTTGATGTCAGAGGAAGTTCAGGTGATGGAATTTACAGGAAAAATGATCGTATAAAATAAGAATAACACAAAAGAGTCACAGATATCCATATCACAAAGGCGGAAACAGATATGAATATAACATATAAAAGTGTACATCAAAGTAGTGGTCATACAAGATCCACAATATCATAAAAGAATAGACATAAGTGCTAGACAAAAGAATATGTATACATCAAGGAGTCTCTATCTCGAATGTATAATAACAAAAACTACTAAACTAGAGTAGTTAGCCAAAAGTCAAATGATGGTCCCAACTAAGAAGTCAAACAGAAGCACCGGTAACATCTCGGTCAGACCCGAGTATTATTTAATAAGAAAATAATAGATGGATCAGTCTAGCAATAAATATCAGATATATGAGATAGGATACGAGATATGAAAAAATGTATGATAACAATAATGTCATACTGTGATAAGTATATATTTAATAACAAAAAAATTATAAAATATCTCTAGAAATCTCAAACACACAAAAGAATGTCATATTCTTTATTTTATTCACCAAACCATAGATATTGACAAACATATCAATGCCAATCGCAAAAATTGATGAAACACAAATTCTAGAAATCATCAATTAGAAATCCAAAAATTAAAAGGGAGAGGCCTATCACAAACGGGAGTATGAATACTCACCAACGCGTGCATCGCAAACGGGTCGCTAACCCATGGTCGCTAATCAAAGAGCCGGTGCAACGACGTAGTACAACAACGGCACGCCCGAGGAACCTAAAACTCGAATAAATCAGAACAATGACGTAGTACAATAACGGTACATCTGATGAGCCGAACTCCGTAAAAGAACATGGGTCGCTAGCCGATGAAAACGAGTCAAAACTCCAAAGAACATATAGTTCGTTAGCCTATAAAAAGAAATAAGACGAAACTCATTAAAACGAGGTACAGTCCCCTACGTGGACAAAGAGACATCGCATAACGCTATTCTAAGCCATAAAACGATCAACAAGAAGTGTAGATTACATTAAGCTAGTAAATAAATGAGTTTAGCTTCATGTCCTATAACCACTGGCTTAACTTAAATATTTACGAACAAATTGTAGTTTCCCACTTGAAAATTGTCACAAGAGTTTCAATCGAACAAGTCTAAGAATTAACTGACAAAGTAAACGCAGGCGTTTCATACAACTTATTTTGCTAAGCCATTTAATTAGTTTTCTCATATGAATGACGTAAAGGTTTTCATATACTAAGAGGTTGGAAAACGGTTTTATAAACAAGCTTTTTATTAAAATTAGAGTTGAAATCATCTTTGTGGAAGAGTTTGGATATTTACTACTAGTATAGAAACCTTTGTATTTTAAAGTGACAAACCATAGAAATGATTGTACAAACAATCAAACACCAAAAATTCACATTAGAAGACGTGAACCAAATCCATATAAATCGATACCAAATCCATCAAAACGGATATTCCCAAAAATCCAAAAAAAGGAGTTATCAAAGTCAACAAAAGTGATAATAACTAATCGGATCCACAAGAATTGATGTAAAATTGAAAATCCACACCAAAAGGCAAAATTGGCTGAGTGAAGCAGGTTCAGTCGACTGAACCCTATAGTCAGTCGACTGATTCGATGCTTGGAAACTTTCGATTTTCAGGTTCAGTCGACTGAACTAGGATGGTCAGTCGACTGATTCTGAACCCCGAAACTTTCGGTTTCCAGGTTTAGTCGACTGAACCAGGGTGGTTAGTAGACGGATACTGGCACAGGAACTTTCTGTTGCCGGGTTCAGTCGACTGACCTTACAGTTCAGTTGACTGAATTGTCATTTGCAGTATTTTCATCCTAGCCCCAAAAAAGGGCAAAAATCATACTGGAGGCGATTGAACGAGCAACGGAGACTAGGAATTTATGCCAAGCGTCTACCCAGCCTTATAGGCACTTTGATGTACCACAAAAACATGTTCAAACATCCAAAATAGGATTTTTAAAGGTTTTGACTTCAAAACACCAAAAATTTAAAAATTCGCCAAATCAATTCAAATCAAAAGAAAATGAACTTGAATGTATGTTAGGAATTCATACCTAACCACAAAGAAAGTTATAGACATAGATGTGAGTTCAAAAACTCACCTTTCAAACCCAAAAATAATGAAGGAGAAACTTTTAAAACAAGGCAAGATCGATTCCTCTTCACTACACCTCTAGAATCTTCAATCTATTACCAAAGGTGAAGTTTTTTCTAAGTTAAGTTATAGGAATTTCTGAAATTTGAAGAGGGATTGGGATGGAGAAGATGAAGATGATGCTTACCTAAGCTTCTCTCGGATTTTAGAGTAAGAACTTGAATTTCCTAAGAAAACTAGGGCTTAGGAATTTTAATTTCGTCTTCCTTTCCCCATTTTTACCTTAGCTTAAGAGTGTTAGGAAATGAAAAGTGGAATGAATGAATAGGAGTGGAGTTGGGTTATTCGTTAGGTTAGTGGGCTGAAACCCAAACCTAAAACCCTAAATGAAAATGTCAAAATTCTAGCTAACTCCAAAGACTTCGATGTTTATAATTAAAAAGGTCACAAACGTCGTTTTGAACTCAATGGAAGTGGTCTCGAGTCCTAATTCGAACGTTTGCAAAAAGTTACTTTTCGAACATAAATCCGACTAACGACTCTATATTTAAATAAAGCATTTAAATATACAATCGTAAAATATGCGGGTTGTTACAGACTCCCCTCCTCAAAGAAATTGCATCCTCAGAATTCTTAAGAAGAAAACAAAGAGCAACAACCATAAAAGCATATCAACACAAAAGAAAATTTGAAATAAGAAGTTCACCTTTAAGGAGCACGAGAGAGTAAGTCTGGATGCTTTCGCTCAATGAATTCTCTGGATTTCCAAGAGCAATCCTTAGGAATGAGGACCATTGAACTTTCATAAGAGGAACGTCTTTATTTCAAAGGCATTTAACCTTCGTAGCAATGAAACGAATAGGATGTTTCTCATAAGTCAAATTAGGCGACACTTCAATTTCTTCAATAACACCGGACTCAAGAATAGAATCAGAATCCCTAAGGCATTTCCATAGTTGAGAAACAAGAAACATGTCGTAAATAGCATAAAATTGAACCGGTAATAAAAGGCGACAAGCCATTGAACCAATGCTTTCGGTGATGGGAAATGGACCAATATATCGAGATGCTAATTTTCCCGATCGACTAAAACGCACAACACCCTTCATAGGTTAAACACGAATAATCATCAAATCTCCCACAGAAAATTCCAAATTCCATCTTCGATTATCAGCATAGGATTTTTGTCTGCTTTGAGCTTCTTTCATCCTATGACGAATAAGGTCAATCTTTTCTGTGGCATTACGAATAAAATCTAGACCTAAAACCAGCTTCTCACCGGCTTCAAGCCAACAAGAAGGAGACCGATGTTGCCCTCAATAGAGTGCCTCGAAAGGTGCTATACCATTACTAGATTGGAAGCTATTATTATAGGAAAATTCAAAAAGAGAAATATGATCTTCAACTTGCACCAAAATCAAGAACACATGCACAAAGGAGATCTTCAAGAGTTTGATTTACACGCTCGGTTTGTCCATCAGACTGAGGATGATAAGCAGTGCTAAAATTAAGCTTCGTTCCCAAAGCTTTTTGAAGACTTCCAAAATCCACTAGGAAACAATGGATCACGATCGCTAACAATAGAAGTAGGAACTCCATGCAATTTAATAATTTCTTTAACATAAAGTTTGGCTAAAAGAGGTACGGTCCGATTAGACCGAACAGGAATAAAATGGGCGGATTTCGTAAGTCTATCAACGATCACCTATAAACTGTCATGACATGAACGAGAACAGGGAAGGCCATCGATAAAGTCCATGGAGACTTGATCCCACTTCCAAATGGGAATGTCCAAAGGTTGCAATAACCCATCGGGCCTTTGATGCTCGGCCTTTATGAGTTGGCAAGTTATGCAATGCTTAATGAAGTTAGCAATATCAATTTCATTCCATCCCAATAATAAAGTCGCTTCATATCCGCGTACATTTTACTACAACCAAGGTGAATGGTAAATTTAGAACGATGAGAATCTTTTATGTCTTTACGAAGATTACCAATATTTGGTACAATAAGTTTATCGAATTTTCGAATGCCGCCACGAGCATCGATTTCAAAGTCTTTCAAACCATCACTATTTCTATTCCGACAACTTTGGCTAAGAAGAACCAATTCAGGGTCATGCTTTTGAGCTTTAAGAATGCGGTCTAAAAGTGAAGGATGAGCCTCAAGGGTACATAAAACAAGAGATGAACATGAATTGGATTCATGATCTCGAATCTCACATGTGGACAAAGTCTCGAGATCATTCCATTCAGATATCATCATAGAAACAACCGCTTGTTGCCTACGACTAAGGACATCGGCAACACGATTTCACTTTTTGGGAGTGTAAAGGATATCAGGATCATAAGTTGCAAGGAACTCAAGCCAACATTGTTGACGCAAATTAAGTTCCTTTTGAGAAAATAAACACTTCAATGATTTATGATCGGTATAGAGAACAAATTTCTCTCCAAAAGATAATGGCGCTAAATTCTAAAGGCGAAAACAATGGCTGCAAGCTCTAAATCATAAGTGACATATCTAGTCTCTGCGGGCTTTAATTGTCTAGAATCATAAGCAATGACATGTTCCTTTTGCGTGAGAATGGCCCCCAAACCAACACGACTAGCATCGGTATAAACAATAAAGTATTGGTTCCCTTTGGGAATCATAAGGATATGAGCATCTAAAAGGAGTTCTTTTAATTTTTGAAAAGAAGCTTCACATTCATCTGACCAAATGTATTTAACTCCCTTTTTTGTCAAACTAGTAAGAGGCATGGAAATTTTAGAAGCCTTTTATGAAATGACGGTAATAGCCTGCCAATCCAAGGAACCTACGAATTTCCATCACACTCTTCGGTCTCTTCCAATTTTGAATCGCTTCAATCTCTGAAGGATCCACGGAAATTCCAGATTCAGAAATAATATGTTCGATAAATTCATACGAGATTGCCAAAACTGGCACTTAATTTTTTTTGCTTTCAATTGATTGCCCTTAAGAGTTTCTGACACAATCCAAAGATGCTTCTCATGCTCTTCCTCAGTTTTAGAATAAACAAGAATATCATCTATAAAGATGAGAACAAATCGATCGAGGAAGTCTTTGGAAACTCGATTTATAATGTCAACGAAATAAGTTGGAGCATTCATTAAACCAAATGGCATAACAAGGCATTTATAAGATCCATAACGAGTAGGGAACGATGTCAAAGGAATGTTATTCTTTGTGATACGAAGCTGATAAAAACGGTTGCTAATTCACTTTGAAAAGACTCTAGCACCGCTAAGTTGAACGAATAAATTACCAATCCTAGGTAAGGGATATTTATTCTTGATGTTGAGGTCATTAAGCTTGCGATAGTCAATGCAAAGTCTAAGTGTACCATCGGATTTCTTCACAGAAATAGCTGAAACTCCCCAAGGAGAGAAACTAGAACGAATAAACTGCTTTACTTCCGATTCGGATAATTGTTTACACATCTCCTCGTTTTCCTTATTGGACATACGATAAGGAGGACGAGTCATAGGTAGAGCTCCTGGGATCAGATTAATTCTAATCCCAATTGCTCGCTTAGGTGGTAATCCTAAAACGGGCTCAAATATGTCGAGAAATTCACGAACAACGTGAATGAGAGAAATGACATCTTCCCCATCATCATTGTCGTCATCATGAGGGTTTAGAGAATATAAAGATGCTGCCAATTTGGAATCCGAATCTTTAAGAACAATATAAATCTGCTTAATAGATTGAGGATGTCGAAGATGAATAGTCCTCTCAGGACATAGGATATGGGCTTCATAACGGTCATGCCAATCCAATCGCAAAATCATTCTGAAGCCTAAATAACGCATTACATGCTAATCGGCTCAGAACGCATAATCACATAAAATAATCTCGACATCTTAAAAAAGCAAACTGAGTGTCATGGATCCACCAATCGGATTCGCAATTCTCAGTGAAGTCATCAAAGTCATAACACTTAAAGACAAAGTATCTACAAGTTCTTTTGATATAAAAGAATGGGATGCACTGGTATCAAAACGAACTCGAGTAGGATGATTATGAAACATAATAATACCATCAAGCATAGAATGAGAAATATCTTGACCGCAAGATGTGTTACTAGGGGCTTGCACAACATTTAGCTTTCCCTCGTTCTTGCTTCGAACTTTGGGACATGAAGTTAAAAGATGACCCGAACTTTTGCAATAATGATAAAAGAGTGGTTTCGGGCATTTATTAGCATAATGGTCCTTAGAACCACAATTATAGCATTGCCCACGACTAGAGGTAGGAGTCTTTGCTACCAAAGTTGCTTGTTTCCCTTTCTTGTTGGGATTAGGCTTGAACTTAATAGGCCTCTTCTTGTTGTTGTTGAAGTTTGGTTTGGCACTCACATCTTCAACGTCACTTTTTTTATCGGCCTCTTCGAGTCGAAGAGCGATATCAATAAGCTGATCAAAAGAAACTTCCAGTTTTAGAAGTAAAGGCTTTTTGAGGTTCTTATTCAACCCATAGACAAACCTCTGATTTTTCTTCAATGGGGTATTAATATGCTCGATCGCATATTTAGAAAGAGATCCAAAAGATGCGACATAATCTGTCACAGAAGATTCACCTTGAACAAGGTCAATAAAGCGACGAGCTAAATTTACTTTTTCAGCTTTCGACACAAATTATAATTCAAATCATTCTCGGAATTGCTCCCAAGTAAGATCTGCTTCAATAATTTTCGAAATCAGAAGCTCATACTAATCTAATGCTCTTTCTTGGAGCATATTAGAAGCCACTTGGACATGATATAGATCAATAAGATTCATGCGAGAAAAGATGCGATCGCATGTTCTAAGCCAAGATTGGACTTCTATGACGCTTTCGGAACCCATGAATGGCTTTCCACCCAAATTGTATAATCATTGCAAAAGCGTGAAAACCCCAATTTATGGTGAGTAGGCTCTAGGATGGGTCCGACTGCTTGAGCGTTCTTTACGAGATCTAAGAGTTGTTGGGCAGACATAAATATTCCATCTTGAGGAGTAACACTGGATTGACAGGCGCTGGGACGACCTAGTCTAACCATTTCTCTTCTTTAAGAAAGAAAGAAGAAGAAAAAGGCTATTCTAAAAATTAATATCAAACAATCATGATTGATAAAATAAGGCATCATAAAAGAAAATATGATAGAACGGGTCCTACGACTCGGATAAATCCTAAAGCCGATTCCTAAAAAGGACCAAGGACAATGATCCTTGCTAGATTATTCTACATTGTTCCGAAGTTTGGATCTGATACTAAGCAGTGACGCCCCACCTCTATACTCATGCTAGCTAAGGACACTATGGGGTTATGCCATCGACTAACGTGAAGATTAAGGCTGTTGAGGAGCGACCATCCGTGTAATTGCTTTGTGCAAGTACCAATATGTCAGGTAGTGTAACAAGCATTTCATTTTAAGAGGAAATCCGACATATTGATGTAGCCCAACCTAATGACAAAGCAGAGCAACCTACAAAGTCGATGAATTCGAGTTGTTCAAGAGAAGGAGCCTTAGGTCGCATACGACCTAGTGATGATCGCACATGACCTAACGAGTCACGAGATATAGAATTGCGACCTAACCAAGAACAAAAGAAGAAAGATACTAGGAGTTCGCGACCTAGTACGTTGGTAGCTCGTCCAAACGACCTAACGAGTCATGACCAACGACCTATCGAAGTTGACTTGCATGGAGAATTAGGTCGCTCAGGGATAGGTCGCTCGGGATATGCCGCATTTTCTTAGATTCCTTAGGTCGTTACTACTTTGGATCGTTAATGGTTGAGTCGTTTGTGATGTTTGTTTTTAAGGTCGTAACTCATGTATGTAGCTTGTGTATTGTTTCCTGTTGTGTTGTAAATATGTGTGTTTGTAATAACTCATAAGTCGTAGGTCGCGACCTATGTTAGGTCGTGGGTCGTGTTGAGTAGGTCGCGTGCGACCTAGTGTTTGTTGTAAGGTCGTGAACGACCTAGTCTGCTGTTGTGTTGAGTTGTACTCTATAAATAGAGGGGTCGGGTCATTTGTAATGGGGAGTTGATTTTGAATGAAACTTTGTTTGAGTTCTTTGTGCCTCTTTGAAATTGGTAGTTGAGTGTGACCTCCTATCTCCACTGTCGGTTATTTGAGTGCGCTCGAATCAACGATTGTTGAAGCCAATTCACGGAATCAATTGCGCTTGATCAACGTTTGAAGAATTGTAGATCTTCACTCACGGAATCGTGCGTGATCAACGTGTCGAAGATAGCTAGAATTCGGTATCTTTCGAGATCAACGAATTTGGGCCTTTCGGTATCTTTCAATCCATCGATTATATTGCCTCTTCTAATCGTTCTTCGATTAGTTTGACACGAAATCTTCATTTCTTCGTCAATCCGTATATCCGTTGCGTCACATATTAAGTACTAACTTAAAGCTACTACACAGTGGCTATGTGGACATCAGAAAAAAATATAAAACAAGCATAAAACAAAAGAGTCACAGATATCCATATCACAAAGGCGGAAACAGATATGAATATAACACATAAAAGTATACATCAAAGTAGTGGTCATACAAGATCCACAATATCACAAAAGAATAGATACAAGTGCTAGACAAAAGAATATGTATACATCAAGGAGTCTCTATCTCGAATGTATAATAACAAAAACTACTAAACTAGAGTAGTTAGCCAAAAGTCAAATTATGGTCCCAGATAAGATGTCAAACAGAAGCACTGTAACATCTCGGTCTGACCCGAGTATTATTTAATGAGAAAATAATAAACGGATCAGTCTAGCTATAAATATCAGATAAAATGAGATAGGATACGAGATATGACAAAAATATAAGACAACACTAATGCCATACTGTGATACATTTAATAACAACAAATATCATACAATATTTCTAGAAATCTCAAACACACAAAAGAATGTCATATTCTTTATTTTATTCACCAAACCATAGATATTGACAAACATATCAATGCCAATCGTAAAAATTGATGAAACACAAATTCTACAAATCATCAATTAGAAATCCAAAAATCAAAAGGGGGAGGACTATCACAAACGGAAGTATGAAAACTCACTAACACATGCATCGCAAACGGGTCGCTAACCCATGGTAGTTAACCATGGAGCTGGCGCAACGACGTAGTGCAACAATGGTACCCCCGAGGAACCTGAAACTCAAATAATTTGGAACAACGACGTAGTACAATAACGGTACGTCCGATGTGTCGAACTCTATAAAATAATATGGGTCGCTAGCCCATAAAAACGAGTTGAAACTCCAAAGAACCCATAGGTCATTAGCCTATGAAAAGAAATGAGACGAAACTCATTAAAACGAGGTATAGTCCCCTACGTGGACAAAGAGACATCACATAACGCTATTCTAAACCATAAAACGATCAACAAGAAGTGTAGATTGCATTAAGCTAGTAAATAAATGAATTTAGTTTCGTGCCCCATAACCACTGGCTTACTTAAATATTTACGAATAAATTGTAGATTCCCACTCGAAAATTATCACAAGAGTTTAATCGAACAAGTCTAAGAACTAACTGACAAAGTAAACGCAAGCATTTCGTACCACATGTTTTGCTAAGCTGTTTTATTAGGTTTCTCATACAATAAGGTAAAACTTTGTATATACTAATAGGTTGGAAAACAGTTTTATAAACGAGTTCGTATTAAAATAAGAGTTGAAATCATCTTTGTGAAAGAGTTTGGATACTTACTAATAGTATAGAAACCTTTTTATTTTAAAGTGACAAACCATAGAAATGATTGTTGAAACAACCAATCACCAAAAATTCACATTCGAAGACGTGAACCAAATCCATGGAAATCAATACCAAATCCATCAAAATGGATATTCCCAAAAATCCCAAAAAAGGAGTTATCAAAGTCAAAAAAAATGATAACAACTAATCGGATCCACAAGAATCGATTTAAAATTGAAAATCCATACCAAAAGGCTAAATTTGCTGAGAGAAGCAGGTTCGGTCGACTAAACCCTGTAGTCAGTCCACTGATTCTATGCCTGGAAACTTTCGATTTCCAGGTTCAGTCGATTGAACTAGGGTGGTCAGTCAACTGATTCTGAACCCATAAACTTTCGTTTTTCAGGTTCAATCGACTGAACCAGGGTAGTCAGTCGACTGATACTGGCACGGGAACTTTCTGTTCCCAGGTTCAGTCGACTGACCTTACAGTTCAATCGACTGAACTATTGTTTGCAGTATTTTCAGCCTATCCCCAAGAAGGGCAAAAATCATACGGGAGGCGATCGAAGGAGCAACGGAGACCAGGGATTTATGCCAAGCGTCTATCCATCCTTACAGGCTCTTTGATGCGCCACCAAAAGCATGTTCAAACATCCGAAATATGATTTTTAAAGGTTTTGACTTCAAAACACCAAAATTTGGAAAATTCACCAAATCAATTCAAATCAAAAGTAAATGAACATGAATAGATGTTAGGAATTCATACCTAATCACAAAGAAAGTTATAGACATAGATGTGAGTTCAAAAACTCACCTTTTAAACCCAAAAACAATGAAGGAGAAGCTTTTTAAACAAGGCAAGATCAATTCCTCTTCACTACACCTCTAGAGTCTTCAATCTATTATCAAAGGTGAAGTTTTTCTTAAGTTAGGCCGTAGGAATTTCTAAAATTTGAAGAGGGGTTGAAATGGATAAGATAAAGAGGATGCTTACCTAAGCTTCTCTTGGATTTTAGAGCAAGAACTTGATTTCCTAAGAAAACTAGGGCTTAGGAATTTTATTTTCCTCTTCCTTCCCCCATTTTTACCTTAGCTTAAGAGTGTTAGGAAATGAGAAG
Source organism: Allium cepa (assembly GCA_030765085.1). Lineage (NCBI taxonomy): Eukaryota > Viridiplantae > Streptophyta > Magnoliopsida > Asparagales > Amaryllidaceae > Allium > Allium cepa. The sequence continues at coordinate 567,549,366 of CM060937.1, read as the reverse complement.
TGGAATAAATAAAGAGGAGTGGAGTTGAGCCATTTTTACCCGGCCGTTACACGGCCTAATTATGATGCTCTAATTAGGCCAACAATTATCTTCATGATATAAATCAAAATATTGAGGTTATCCTTTTGAATGTCATTTCCGACCTCACATGTTTGAAAATAATGGCTTACTTGTTGTTGTTGTTGTATCCTTTTGAATGTCATTGTTAGATTATAGTTATCTTGGGCTAGATTGGTAAAACAAATTGCTAATTAACATGATTTTGAATTTATCAGTATAGTTATTTATGAAAAAAGGTACAATTTTTTTTAGACTTGACGTATGTTGTGTGCCTTTTTAAATAAATACACATGTACTATTTTTTTAATATACTCATTATACATCACAATTAGTTCAACATGATCGATAAAGTTTATGTTTCTTTTACCAAATGATATTCAACAATGATTTTTTATCGTTTCGCAAAATTATCGATTATAGTGTTATGTGAACATAGTGCAAAAATCAGTTTAGAAGTTCAACCTGAGTTTGAATTTATTGTATTTATTTACAGGGATTGTAACCTTGACGAACTACACATGCTTTTTTGATAAGTACAATTATAAATTATTTTGCATAATTATTATACATCACCATTAGTTCAACAAGACTAGTATAATCTATGTTATTTTACTGAAAGATATGTAATAAAGTTTCTTTACGATTTCATAAAAAATCTTCTTACGTGAAAATTCTATTTTTTAAATAAATTATGTTATACTGGAAAATCTCTAAAGTAAAATTTGAAAAAATCATAAAGAATCTTCGGAGAAAATTTGTTTCCTCAGAAAACGTCAAAATCTTCAGAAAAAAGATTAATTTTTATGAAGTGTCAAAAGTTTGCAAAAAATATCAATATTTTTTTTATTGCAACTTCCCTCAAAATCTCGCAAACTAGTTGCTTAATATATTTTTAAACAATTAAATATGGATAAAGTTGATATATTATAGTTTAATAAAAAAAAGACTCGGTTTTTGTGTTTTTTTATGCTTAAAAATTTGGAAAAAAATTATTTCCAAGAAAGTAAAATTTTTAGAAACAGTTCAACTTTTAGTAAATAATAATTAAATATTAAATAATTTTTCTTTGAACTCAAATGTCGTAGAAAGGTTCAAGCCATTTTAAAAAAAATATTTAAGTTTTCCAAATTTTTTTAAATTTCTAAGGAAGTTTGAAATGTCTTGAAGGACATTGAATTTTTTTTAAAGAGATTAAAAATCAAATTAAAATACAAAGAAAATTTAAAAGGTTAAAGTAACTCAAAGTGTTGGCAATTATCTAAAACATGTTATTCAGTAACAATAAATTTTCTAATCTTAAACTTTGAAATTAATAAAGTAAAAAAGAAGTATCATTATATATAGTAACAAATATCTGCTTAACATGTACTAATTCTTCAAAACCTTTCGTTGGTAGGATAAATTAAAATAGTGAAAAAACAAAATTAATATGACTGTTAAATTATCGTTACCATTGGTTTTGATAATTTTTTACCGCTACATTTATCGTTAGCTATGGTAAATTTACTTTTACCATACGATAGCATTGGTATACCGATATAGCAAAATATTGGTTACCAATTATTTGATATTGGTGTGGTAATGAGAATTTACCATTACCATAGCAGCTATAATTGGAATTGTGAATTCAAATAAGCATGTTATATATAAATATGTTCTCAATTATAATTTTAAATGAGTTTGTATCAGAATGTAAATCGAACCGAAATGGGAGAGAACCAATCTGAAATGGGATTTAATTTATAATATTTTAAGATTTCTCATAACTATGTGACTAACAGTTGTTTCTACTAATAGTTCTAGCATGTACTTATTTTAGGATGAGGAAGAGTTTAGTAATAAAAACAATCCTTTTCTTTGAACGGACTTGAATGTTGCTAACAGGTTTGCGAGAAGCACGGGCCTAGCTTATATGATTTGTTAAGAGAAATAGGTAAATGCCACTCTGGTTGATCTTCCTAATTTGAGTGCCTACTTTTGGAATCTGTAGCATGTCTGTGAAACATTTTCGCTCCCTCTGATATTTAATATAGGTTGTAGCATGTCTGCGAATCATTTTTGGTGCCTCTGATATTTAGTATAACCTTTATTAGAAATGTTTAAGGGTGGCATAGGCGATGCTGATCTTTTTCTTCTCTTTTTACCATTTATCATTGACGTACATGATTGTGACTTTTCACACTGATCTGAAGCCTGACAATATTCTTCTGATGTCTTCTGATTATGCAAAGGCTACATGTAACATTTCCTGCAACTTCAAAATTCTTGGGTTTTTGTCATGTCATATTGATATAGAGGAAACTAGGATATTATATGCACATCAGATGTTTGCCTAATGAGGTGCTATGAAGTTGACTGATTTCAGCTGCATTGCATTTGAGAATCATGATCATGGGTCCATTATATCAACAAGGCAGTACGGAGGACTAGAGATAATGTCCTGTATGCTTGGATTCTTAAAATAAACAATGAATTCTGCCTGAGATGTAGGTTGTCAATTTGAATAAAAGGTACACATTTTCTGCATTTAAATTGGGAGAAAACTAATATATGCATATATTGACCTTTTTGATAGCGTAGGAAATTCTTCGAAATCATAATTGACAGGTCATTCCAAACATAGGTCGACGATGCCCAATTTTCTATTCCTTAGTTTTATTCCGATGACACTGTTTGGTTTGATTGCATGCGTTGATGTTGACCTACTAGTTGTTGGTTATTTTTTGTTCACACCCTATGATAGAAACTTGTTAGAATGCTTAAAGACCAATCTTCCTGTTGTATACCATACATTCTAATATATTCTTGTTCTCTCCTAGCTGAGAGAACGTGCCTTAATATTATCTTCCATTTTCATTTCATCTCCTTAATGCGTCATGTCCTCTTCATGATGATTGAATTTGAGATTATACCCGATTGTTATTATTGAACCAATGACTTTATGTTTGGACTATAGAGTTAAATGTGGATGATATTGTAATTTTGACCATTATCAAATTGTATAAATTTTATAAGTCCTAAGTAATATAGTTTTGACGAAGAGAATTGGTGTAAATAATAGACACAATCGGGTAACGCTTTACGAAGTAAAATTGGATTTTACCGAAATCAAGTAAGTAATAAATTTGATCAAAATATCACACCACCTGCTAAGTAATGCATGAACATTAATATTCGAACAGTTCGATGTTAATCGCTGATCAAATTTACATCTAAAGAGCCGCACAACTGAATTGTTGAATACTTCTTGACCACATGGTTAATTAATTTATAATTGTTATAAATTATTTAAATTAGTTAATATTTATGAAATATTATTTTTAAGTTTTATTTTAATTTGATGAACAAATATTATTGTATATATTTATAATAGTTGTAAATATATTAATCGATATACGCGTTTAAATTGGGTTTTAATGCAAAATATTTTGTTCGGTCTTTAAATGGGTTTGAAGTTCATATACGGGGCTGGTTGGTTCAGCTATAATGAAGCATAGGTGTGGCAATATAATGGTTAAAAATGCTAGGGTTGAATGGATAAGAGGAAAGAAAGAGCAAAAGAGTAATGTGAATCTTGATACTAACCTCTCTTTGCATTTCTTCCTCTGTAAAAGCATCTTTACACACTTTCTTTTCCTACTTTTTAAGCCTCCTACCCCTCTTAGATCTGCCTGAATTCTTCATCCATCCTCTTTCATCATAGAAGCACAAATCAAATAAAATTAAATACTATTTGATAGCCCGTGGTCTGCAATTTGGAAGATAGCATCTTTAGAATTGGAATTTAATCCGTGAGTTTGTTTCAACGCTTCAAGGTGTGGTACTGTGGCATTGATTAAAGGTAATTATCTGATTTATGATTGTATTTTAATATTTAGACAATTTATATATCATATGTTGTTTTATTAGTTATGTGACGATTCTAATATATCGGTATGTCGTCACATTCAAGATGGTTGTTCGTTTATATGTGTGTATATTTTTTTTCCTCGACATATATATGCCATGATGCTTAAGACTTAAGATTTAAAAACAATTGATTTTTCATTATTTAAATGGATTTAATATACATTATTTAAATAACATAAGCTTTATAATTTAATTGCTAAACTTTATACTCTACAAAATATGTTTTAAAATTACGTAAAAAAATATTTTTGTAATTTATATAATTATTAATTAAATATAATTTAATTCAAATCACTTAAATAAATATTAAATAAATTATTGCATCATATAAAATAGAATTTAAATTTTTTAAAATTATTTTTACACCTGATAAACTCTCGAATGCAATATATATATGTATAATATAAATATTAATATACATGTTGAAAGTTAAAATTTAATTTTAATTTTTCTTTTAAATTACAAAATATATTTGGACAATATATTAGTTAACATGTCTCCAGTGTAAATCCCAGCATTAATACACGAGCGTGGTATGCCTTACACGGTTTGCTATGTTATACATGCATACACATATATATGTATATGATACATTTGTGTGTATGTGTGTGTGTGTCTATATATACATAATTATTTCATAAATTTTGAATAAAATAGCGATTTTATTTAAAAGAAATATAAAAATGCTCTAAATGAATTAGATTTCATAAGCCAATAAAGATCCAAAAGGGTAAAAATATTGAAATTCATCAATTTCTTTCGCTACAGGCTGCACCAGTTCCAACAAAACCGAACACCACTTTAGTTTTTTAAAAACTTAAAATGTTTTAGAGCACTTAATTAAATGAAAACAAGAGAGCAATATTTTTTAAATGAATGCATGATTTTCATATGTTGAATGGAAGGTATTTATAAAGTTAGAAAGTTTTTGCTAATGTGTGTTTGTATATATTTATAACAGTTGTAAATATATTAATCGATATATGCGTTTAAATTGGGTTTTAATGCAAAATATTTTGTTCGGACTTTAAATGGGTTTGAAGTTCATATACGGGGCTGGTTGGTTCAGCTATAATGAAGCATAGATGCGGCCATATAATGGTAAAAATGGCTAGGGTTGAATGGATAAGAGGAAAGAAAGAGCAAAAGAGTATTGTGAATCATGATACTAACCTCTCTTTGCATTTCTTCCTCTGCAAAAGCATCTTTACCCACTTTCTTTTCCTAGTTTTTAAGCCTCCTATCCCTCTTAGATCTGGCTGAATTCTTCATCCATCCTCTTTCATCGTAGAAGCACAAATCAAATAAAATTAAATACTATTTGATAGCCCGTGGTCTGCAATTTGGAAGATAGCATCTTTAGAATTGGAATTTAATCTGCGAGTTTGTTTCAACGCTTCAAGGTGTGGTACTTTGGCATTGATTAAAGATAATTATCTGATTTATAATTATATTTTAATATTAGACAATTTATATATCATATATTATTTTATTAGTTATGTGACGATTCTAATATATTGGTATATCATCACATTCAAGATGGTTGTTCGTTTATATGTGTGTATATTTTTTTCCATGACATATATATGCCATGATGCTTACGACTTAAGATTTAAAAACAATTGATTTTTTATTATTTAAATGAATTTAATATACATTATTTAAATAACATAAGCTTTATAATTTAAATACTAAACTTTATGCTCTACAAAATATGTTTTAAAATTACATAAAAAATATTTTTGTAATATATATAAATATTAATTAAATATTATTTAATTCAAATCACTTGAATAAATATTAAATAAATTATCGTATCATATAAAATAGAATTTAAATTTTTTAAAATTATTTTTACACCTGATAAACTCTCGAATGCAAAATATATATATGTATGTATAATATAAATATTAATATAAATGTTGAAAGTTAAAATTTAATTCTAATATTTCTTTTAAATTACAAAATATATTTGGACAATACATTAGCTAACATGTCTCCAGTGTAAATCCCAGCATTAATACACGAGCGTGTTATACCTTACACGTTGTTATGTTATACATGCATAAACATATATATCAAGGTTCAAAATTCCGTTTTCCGTTTCCGTTTCAATCATTAGTTATTTTATAATTTTCGGTTCTGTTGCGGAAATTTTGGAAGTTCCGCTTTGATTCCGGTTTTCTAATTCCAGTACCTTTTTAGTTTTATTTTACTATATTCGCTTATAAATATCCAATGCTATCGTAAATTTAAAGTACATTTTTTACATTATATATAAAATACATACTTTAATTAAAAAACCTCATTTAAGATCTTGTATTGTTCATTTGAGATTTTAAAATTTTGATCAATTTTGAAAATTTTGAATTTTTTATTATGATTCGATGTAAATTAACAAAAGTTTAACAGTTTTTTTCATGAAATTACATGATTTCTTGTCCATCTATTTATTGTTCCGTTTAATTTGTTTTCTTTTTTTAATTACTGTATATTTATTTTATTTTTTAATTTTTTTCCAATATTTATAAAGAAAATCCGGATTTTGGACCGAAACCGGAATTTTAACCAGAATCCGTTCCGGTTATGACCGAAACCGGACCGGAATAACCAGAATTCCACCGGAATTTTGAACCATGACATATATGTATATGATACATTTGTGTGTGTGCGTGTGTATATATATATACATAATTATTTCATAAATTTTGAATAAAATATCGATTTTATTTAAAAGAAATATAAAAATGTTCTAAATGAATTTGATTTCATAAGCCAATAAAGATCCAAAATGGTTAAAAAAAATTGAAATTCATCAATTTCTTCCGCTACAGGCTACTCCAGTTCCAACAAAACCGAACACCACTTTAGTTTTTTGAAAACTTAATATGTTTTAGAGCACCTAATTAAATGAAAACAAGAGAGAAATATTTTTTTTTTAAATGAATGCATGATTTTCATATGTTGAAAGAAAGGTATTTATAAAGTTAGAAAGTTTTTGCTAATGTGTGTGTATATTTATCAATGTTTTGAAAAACCTGCCTCCATATTCGCCTCAAGGAGCGTCTCAAGCAAGGGGAGATAAAACGCTTCGACTCTTTCTCAAAAAACGCATTTTATCTTTAAGGCTTATGCTTTAGCAACTTAAAGTGTACAAAATGTACAAAACATATGCCCGCACGCCTCAAACCACTAAGGCATGCGACTATAGAATTTATTTTACTTCCAGTTTAAGACATGATTAAGTAACATCGTTTTTTAAAACAATGATAGAGAGCTACATAATGAATTTTCTCAAATGCTATTAAATAAAAATTTTAAATTGTCATCATCGAACCTTCAAATAAATTACGCATCTCGATTTAAATTGGTAGAATGAAAAATGAATAAAATAATAATTTGCATGATTTTTTTACTATGATAGAGATCTATTCCACTATAATCGACCAAATATCGTTTGCAAAAATCCAATTTTTTTAAAGACAAATAAAGGAAGAAAAAATAAAATACATACCATTGCAGAGCTGAAAACTGAACACGAATTCTTCTAACATACTAATAAGGATTGAATCAAGTGCTTAAATTTTACTTATAGTTTTAATTATTTATGCTTTATGAATGAATAATAAAAAATGATTAGGACTGAACTCTTTAAGCTAGGTGTCTATGTTATTTATTTATAGTTTTATACAATTAATTGTTAACCTCTATTTATTAATCAAAATTAATTATAATAAAATAATAATAACTTACGCCTCCTTGTTTACTTGAAAAATATATGCCTCAACCTTTTGAGGCGTACACCTCACGAGCAAAAGAACGCCTCTTGAACGCTTTCACGTTTTAAAACTTATATGTGTATGTATGTATATCTATATTACCTGAACAACAACAAGAAGTTAGATTTGTTAAAGGTCAAAATTATTCAATGAGGCACTTACACAATGTTGCAGTTTGGGTTCAGGAAATTTTGATGATTCAACTTATAGTGTGAGATGTTTTTGTTGCTAAGAGATTATGCTTAGAGATTGAATTTATTTGGACACACTATACATGAATATCATTAATTTAACAAATTCAACCTATAGATGTGAGATATTTTGCACGTTCTGTAGAAAATTTGAACTCTCTTGGAAAAGTAACGAAATTCTATGAGAAGAGTTGAACTCCTTTCTGAAAAATTAGAACTCTTTTGACAAATTGAACTTTCCATTGTATTGTGTTTTTTAGTTCGTGCAAACTTTTGTCGATTTTATCTATGATGTGTGAATCTACAACCACCGAAAATGGAAGGTTACTGAAACACACACCAAACGTGTAGTATTGTGTAAGTGTGAACAAATATAGTACAAGAACACAAATGATAATAAAGTAAATTTGTCTTCATAAATGACCGGGGTAATATCGAGTTGTACTGTTTGGTTTCTGTAAATTGAGCTACGCCTGATCCGAGTTATTTGGAGTTAACTTTTTTGTTTTATTTATTTTTAAAGCTCATTATCTAATTTTAGCTTGATCAAGATGTCAATTCCAGAGGCAAGTTTTTTTTACTGGAAAAAGCACAATGATCTGACATAAGCTGGAATTAAAATTTACATTTTTGCAACTGAACATGCTAACGGTGATACCTGCATCTTACTACATTTGAAAAGGGTGAATTGGTACTACTGCAACAACTGAAAAGGTAAAATTATCATCTTAGTCCCAAATCGCAAAATTTCAGTGAATAATTCTGTACAAAATATCAAGTCGTCACCTGATCAACAAGCTCAGTAACGTGAGCTTATGACCAAGTGAAGGAATGTTGGGTCATGTTGTTGGATTTGGGTACGTATAGTAGTCTATCCCCTCTGAATTGATGCTTATGTAGAGACATCGATGATAATTTACTGTTGTACTTCACCCAGAATAGCATGCCCTAGCACTAAAAAGGCTTACTTTTGATGATGCCTATGTTGATATTGCTGCTGAACTAGCAAAAGTAGCCACATTCTTGAACAAGGTATTAGTTATCAGAATCATGCATCAGCTTCCTGTTTTAACTGGTTTTTTTATATGCGAGTGATGCTTTTTTTTTGGGTTGAATTGGTAATGAGAAATTTGCATTATGGGTTATCGTGCATGTGTAAAAGAAGAAATTTATGAAGAGTTTGTGGGAAAAGATGGTTAGTTGAAGAACTTTTTTGAAGGTAGAATTTACAATTTACCACCATTAATGTTAATTTTAGCGTATTATACTTATATTTAGTTGGTTATTTATATTTCATCGATTTGTTGAACACCCATCACTTTCAAGATTTTTGAAACATTAAAGTTTTCTTAATTCCATTTAATAATTTTTAGCATTTGGTCAGTTTGATATTTCTATTATCTTAAATTCTACAATGAAATTTCTAATTAATCTACGTTCTATAGTAAAGTTTCTTCTGTATTAGATCCAGGGACACTTAGCTATGTTGGAGAAGGTTTTGAACTACTACCGATGCTTATGGTTGCAAGGTATGCATCTTAAGGAGGTAATAAAACATAGTTTAAAATTGTTCTTCCTTTGACTCAACACACGACTTTATAAATTATATGATCACATAGTTGATTGATGTGAAAATGTGAGGCATGGATTCGAAGAAGTTTTTTTTATATTCTCTTTATATTCAATTATTATTTATGACATATGACTGATGAAGAAAAGAGAACACAAACTCAAACTTGTCAGAAAGAAGAGCTAAGTTTGAATGTTTAGGTAATTTAGTTTTGTGAAAATTGGAAATATGTATAAAGCAGTTGACCAAATGAAAGCAAGAGTCGCAGAATTTTGGAAATGAATGTACAATTTTTGAATTTTGAAAGAAAGGCTTGTATACTGTTTGAAAGTTGTACAGAAAGATAAATTTGAATCTTTTAAGGTCAAATTTATTTCCCAACCAGATGATATGCTACATTGCAGTTTGGGTTCTGCAAACCTTGATGTGTCAGCATATAGGTATGAGATTATTTGCTTGCATATAGGTGTGAGATGATTTGCTTGCTTGCTGGTTACGATTAAGGATTTCATATGCCTATGTAATGTTTAACACGAGTCAGCATCCCACTGGCTGGGCCAGTGATCAAACAGTTAAAACTTACAGAGAATCACAAACACGCACACAGTGACCAAATTACCCTTGCGAACACAGAGAAAGAGCAAAATACTATCAGAGCCAGGTTTCGATCCTAGTACCTGTGGGTTATGGGCCCACCACGCTTCCGCTGCACCACTCTGATTGACAATGAAATTTAAGAATTACATTCTTTAGAATAACATGCAAGCTGCTTCTAAATTCTATCCCAAAGCAAATCATCTTGTACTGTACAGTGTAGAAGATATTTCTTCCACAAATTCACTAAATTGTATTATCCATATATTAATTATAGGCCTCCTCATATCATTACCTGCAGCCAAATCAGTCCGAGTTTGATATGTCAATATATCTCCTGCATATGTCGACATAAAATAGTTTTAGACTTAAAACAAACTCTGGTTTTCAAAGTAAAGTTGTTTTAAAAGCGTTCAGAAAATACTTATAAATATATGAAGTTCTGAAAGACTTATGTGTGTCATTATAGTGATTTTTTACACTGATCTAAGATACACAGATAAACAGTATAAAATGGTCAAGTGAATATGTTTAGTATTTCTCTTCTTTTCACATTTGTATCTCCAAAATCAACCTAGTATTGCCAGTGGCACTACAAGTTCTTAGTAAGATATGTCAGGAATATTACTATTTTTAAGCATTGTTACCCTCAAAATCACTATGAGCATTTTAGTGTGTTTTTTTGTTGCCTTTTTTTGTTATCATATCCAGTGTCACCAAGTGTACATATATTGTTGTATATCTGTTAAAAGGAAATGATAGTTTATGTGTTTGTTTAAATATTTAGATATATGGCCCTGCGTCTCTTCGAAGCCCATTAAGGCATGTCTGCATTTGTAAAGGCCTCATTTCCTATTTAAATTATTTTGTTCCCTCTTTTATGATAAGCATCCCCTAATATGAAATAAGAGAAAGGTTTTAATGGCGTCTAATATTTTTTCCATAATTCTTCTTATGCTTGCTTAAATTAATTACATGGTATCAGAGCATTGAATTCGATCCAAGGGACTCGATATTCTGTTGTGTTTTCTTCGTTTATTTTCAGATTGTAATTCTCATATTCTCTGTTTGAGCAATGTCTGATCAAAAGGACGTTGATGTTATGTCTATGATGCCCAAAATCACAGATCGGAAACTCAATAGCTCAAATTACCATGATTGGAATAAGAAAATTCGTTTATACATCAGGAGTATGGATAAAATTGATCATCTAATCAAGGAACCCCCTGAATCTGATTCGAAAGACAATGAAGATCAAAATTGGCTGGGAGATGATGCTCGTTTGTTTCTACAGATTCGAAACTCAGTGGAAACAGAAGTAATTGGTCTGATTAATCACTGCGAAATAGTGAAGGAATTGATGGAATATTTGGAATTCTTATATTCTGGTAAAGGAAATTTAACAAGAATGTATGATGTGTGTAAAGCTTTCTATCGTGCTGACAAGAAGGAGTTGAGTCTGATGAATTACTTTATGTCAGTTAAACAAACGTATGAGGAATTTAATCGACTATTGCCTATGAGCACAGATATCAAGATACAGCAAAGTCAAAGGGAGAAAATGACAATTATGAGCTTTTTGGCTGGACTTACACCAGAGTTTGAAGGTGCAAAATCTCAGATACTTGCCAATACTAATTTAACTACCTTACATGAAGTATATAGCCGCTTGTTGAGAATTGAGAATGTGACAAATAGTGGTAATGCAGCAGCAATACACTTCCTAGTGCTTTTGTAGGTAATAGTGGAAATATGGTCACTAACAATCAACCTGAGATAGTTAGAGGCAGTGCTCCTTATCAGACACAAAACTGGAGATCACATAGACCACCACAAACTCAATCATGGAGACCTCGACCACGTGGAAGAACACAAAGGCCACCCTGGAGACCATCTGTGAATCAGAACAAAATATGTAATTACTGCAAGCGTGTTGGTCATGTGATGTCAGAGTATAGAAGTTTACGGTGGAATCAAAGAAATACAACTCCTTCAAATATCAAAACTGTTTTAATGACAGCAGATGAATTTGAGAAATACTCTAAAATTCAAGGTACACTACATGACAAGCTTCCCGATTCTTCAAATTCTTCAGTAACCACATCTGTTGCAAACACAAGTACAGGCTCACCTATTTCTAAGTGGATAATTGATTCAGGATCTGATCACATGTTAGGTAATCCACATTTGTTTACTAATTTGAGAACGATTAGTAAGTCTCATCAAGTAACCTTAGCAGATGGGTCTCAATCATTAGTAATAGGAATAGGGGAAGTGTTAACTAATTCATCTATACCTATGACTTCTGTGCTATACTTTCCATCATTATCATTTAATTTATTATCTGTGAGTTAGATTACACACAAATTAAATTGTAGTGTTACTTTCTTCCCTGGCTACTGTGTGTTCCAGGATCTTATGACGAAGCAAATTATTGGTAAAGGAAGTGAATCTGGAGGATTATGTACTCTTGACAATCACCTGAATCTGTAGCTTGCTCTCTCTTAAATTCTGCATTCAAAACTCACTGTCAACTTGGTCATCCATCTCTCATTCTATTCAAGAAATTATGCCCTCGGTATAGCAGCTTATCTACAATAAACTGTGAAGCATGTCAATATGCAAAACATCATAGAAGTAGTTCTCTTCCTAGAATCAATAAACGTGCAAATAGTCCTTTTTTTTATTCATTCAGATATTTGGGGACCCTCATCAATTGTTTCTAAACCAGGTTATAGATATTTTGTAACATTTGTTGATGATTATACTCGTATAACCTGGTTATTTCTAATGAAATCTAGGTCTGAAGTGTTTTCTATTTTCTGCAATTTTAATGCTGAAGTTAAAACACAGTTCAATGCTTCTATAAAAACTCTTCGTAGTGACAATGCTAAAGAGTACATGTCTGTTGAATATAGTGATTATTTGTCACATAATGGCATTATTCATGAGCCTTCATGTGATACCCCCTCTCAAAATGGTGTAGCTGAAAGGAAGAATAGACACTTATTAGAAACTGCAAGGGCTTTATTATTCCAGATGAACATGCCAAAAGTGTTTTGGGCAGATGATGTGTCTACTGCATGTTTTTTAATTAACCGAATGCCATCAACAGTCCTCAATGGTGATATTCCTTATCAAATATTACAACCTAACAAAGATATATACCGAGTTAAACCGAGGGTATTTGGATGCACATGTTTTGTGAGAAATGTGAATCAACAGTTAAGTAAACTTGATCACAAATCTCTAAAGTGTGTCTTTGTTGGATATCCTCGAAGTCAGAAGGGTTATAGATGCTATTGTCCTAGTTTGCAGAAATATATAGTATCACTTGATGTAACCTTCATGGAAGATGTACCCTTCTATCAAACTAATGCTCCAACTGTACACGAAGATGAGGAAGAGGTTCTAGTGTACTCAACCATACCATCCAAAGGCTCTACTGATCTTAATACTACTAATGTACAAACAGAAGGTACATGTGTAGAACCTAATCAACAAACTGAGGATAATACAGATTTAAATTTTCCTATTGCTCTGAGAAAAGGAAAAAGAAAATGTACCTATCATATTTTCTCCTATGTGACCTATAATAAACTACCAAGTTCTTCACATGAGTTTGTGTCAAAGTTAGATTCTATTATCGTTCCAAAAACAGTTGGAGAAGCCATAAATTCACCTGAATGGTATGATGCTATGAGAGAAGAAATGATGGCTCTAGAGCAGAATAAAACATGGACCTTAGTGGAATTACCAAGAAATAAGAAAGCTATTGGTTGCAAATGGGTCTTTACTGTGAAAATGAATGCTGATGGAACAGTGTCAAGACTCAAGGCAAGACTAGTTGCCAAAGGTTATGCTCAAACCTATGGTATTGATTACTCTGAAACCTTTTCTCCTGTGGCAAAGATGACATCAATCAGACTATTTATTTCAATGGCTGCTAGATACAATTGGAGACTTCATCAACTTGACATCAAAAATGCATTTCTACATAGGGATCTCACTGAAGAAGTGTATATGGAGCAACCTCCAGGATTTGTTGCTGAGGGAGAGATGAACAAGGTATGTAAACTTAATAAATCCTTGTATGGTCTTAAACAAAGCCCAAGGGCTTGGTTTGGCAAATTTAGTATGGCTTTAGAAAAATTTGGCATTATGAAGAGCAAAGCTGATCATGCCGTATTTTGTAAAATTACTGATAAGGGCATAATTCTGTTAGTGGTTTATGTAGATGATATAGTGATTACAGGGAATGATAATAATGGTATTCAGGAACTAAAGCAATTTATTCACTCTCAATTTCAAACAAAAGATCTTGGAGAGCTCAAGTATTTCTTAGGAGTTGAAATTACAAGAAATAGTGAAGGTATATATTTATCTCAAAGAAAATACACTCTTGATTTGTTGTCAGAAACTGGGAAGTTAGCTGCTAAACCTTGTACTACTCCCATGATGCAAAATTTTAGCTTAAGTGGAGAAGGTGAATGCTTCAATGATCCAGAGAAATATAGAAGAATGGTGGGGAAATTGAATTATCTATGTGTTACCAGACCTGATATTGCATATTCTGTAAGTGCAGTTAGCCAATTTATGTCAAAACCAACTGTGCAACATTGGAATGCAATGGAACAAATATTACACTATCTTAAAGGCACAATAGGCAAGGGCATTTTGTATACTAATCATGGTCATATGAACATAGAAAGTTTCTGTGATGCTGACTGGGCTGGTTCAAAGGTTGATAGAAGGTCAGTGTCAGGATTTTGTGTGTTTTTGGAGGCAATTTAGTTCCATGGAAAAGCAAGAAGCAGCCTATAGTGGCTCGGTCAAGTGCAGAATCTGAATACAGATCCATGGCAAATGCTATATGTGACATTATGTGGGTAGCTAACTTAATGAAGGAGCTGAATATGAATGTAAGTTTACCAGCTAAACTGTGGTGTGACAATCAAGCAGCAATTCATATTGCATCAAATCCAGTATATCATGAGAGGACAAAGCACATTGAGGTTGATTGTCATTTTATCAGGGAGGAAATTCAAAGTGGAATCATAGAAACAGGGTATGTTTGAACTGGAGAACAAATTGCTGATTTGTTTACAAAAGCTTTAAATGGATCAAGGATGGATTATCTGTGTGACATGTTGGGAATGAAGAATTTGTACTCCCTAACTTGAGGGGGAATGTTAAAAGGAAATGATAGTTTATGTGTTTGTTTAAACACTTAGATATATGGGCCTGCGTCTCTTCGAAGCCCATTAAGGCCTGTCTGCATTTGTAAAGGCCTCGTTGCCTATTTAAATTATTTTGTTTCCTCTTTTATGATAAGCATCCCCTAATATGAAATAAGAGAAAGGTTTTAATGGCGTCTGATATTTTTTCCCTAATTCTTCTTATGCTTGCTTATATTAATTACAATATCTAATACCGATCCCTTATATGCCTGCATAAGCAATGTCTGCCTGGTTATACTAGAGAAAGGATTTTATTGCGATATATTGTTTACCTATGATAACAAGTGAATGAGATTATCCGCTAAATCATTTTTCTGATATATGAAATCCTGTTTAGTTGATTCCTTATGTTTCACTTTTACAAGTCCACCCCTTTGTAAGTACATGTAGCGTTTCAGATTTGCATGCTTCATTTTGTAGTACATGCATCACTTTTGTCAATTTACGGCACGGTTTACTTAGCTTTGTTGGTTTATTATTTTTGCATGTACAGTGTTATTCCTTAATCAAATAG
The DNA here is from genome assembly GCA_030765085.1 of Allium cepa. Lineage (NCBI taxonomy): Eukaryota > Viridiplantae > Streptophyta > Magnoliopsida > Asparagales > Amaryllidaceae > Allium > Allium cepa. The sequence goes on along the minus strand of CM060937.1, from coordinate 567,533,509 downwards.
ACATCTACTGTAAATGCTTAGAAGCTACATATGGAGCATTATGTGGAATTACACTAGTAAGCCAAATTTTCTTACCCACAAAAATGGGCCTATGTTAGGACTTATGTACAACCACTAGTTTTGTTTCTTTGGCCTTTATTAACGGGTTCCTTGCTTATTCTCTCGTTGATGTATTTTCCACAAAATCGTATGTTTTGTTATCTACCTCTATTTATTCATCCGAATGGATAATGATAGCTGGTTAAAAGTTCAATTTGGCATTGTTATTTTAATCTGTCACTGGGTTGCAGCTTAAAATATAACGTTTTTGAATAACACAAAGCAAAGAAAATTGGAAAAGTATATCATCAAAATAACAAATGATTAAGTATTCAAATGTTGATAAAGCTGTATGAATCTTATGTCAATAGGCTTTTTTTTAAGTATTCATGAAGATGGATGAACTTCTTGCCACCCATGATTCATTGATTTATCAATTAATTTGTTAAGTTGTTGTTAGTTGATTTATTTATGCAATAGTTTTATTTTAAATAGATTTGGATTGAAAATTTGTAATAGCTCATTTTAACCAACTTTTTCAAACCTCAAATAACTTTTTTTTGAAGATTAAAAGGGTAACATAATTTAATTTTAATACGTTATTTTTGGCAAAGCCAGCGGGGTTGACTGGTGCCCTACCAGTTTTATTGCAACACAATAAAAGAGTACAAATTCGAAGAAAGAAAAAAAATGAAAAACAAACAAGAAAAATAATAAAATCAATTGATGAAATAATAAATTTTAATACGTTATTAGATGGTAGATAATATGACAAAAAAAGGAGACGATAGGAAACGGATGAAAAATAGAAACCGGTGCTTATAATAGATGGGTGAAACAACATCAAGTTGCAATATCTACCGTTAGAATTTTGGCAACATTATATGAAGAATTGAAGAGGTCGGAAGTAGCTTGATAACGGTGAAAAACGCTTCACAAATCGAAGCTACGAGGAGGAAGATATGACGAAGAAGATGGAGTATTGTTGGAGCAACATGTGACCGACATTTGTCAAGATGTCTCAAAGTGACAGACGTCTGAGCTCAGGGTTTTGTAACCCGAGATTTGTGATAGGCGTGGGTCATCTTGTGACAAATATCTAAGAGCAGGGAAACTTGTTTTTCGAATCTGCTTACGGACACCTGTCATCTTAGGACATACGTCTGAGCCGATGTGTGCTGCATATCTTGTCTGTGCCTTTTGGAATGATTTTTGAAGGCTTCAAAGGGCATTTTGGGAATTTGCTAGGTTTTCTACTCTCCTATATAAGCTATTTTTAGGATTCAAAGAAAATAGACTAAGGGTATTATGCACCATTAGTTAGCGTTTAACAAAACCTAGTTTTCTTCAATTTTTTTCTCCACAAATCTATCCTATTTGAATATTAATCATTATAATCAATCTTTTGTACTATTCTCATTGGTAGTAATAAAGTCTCTTCGACAAAGTGGATGTACACGAACAAGACGTTAGTGTAACAACTATAAATCGGTGTGTGATTTATTTTATCGTTATTGCTTTGTTTCTTTATTGCTTATTTGGTGATTGTGATTGTTTTTGGATTGGATTGAAATTTGAATTGAGATATTGATTGGTTGTTTTTGTACTTCTTACCACAATCTTGTTTTTCGCTATGTTTTGGGGTTTTGATTTGAGTGGTCTTGAGTTAGAATTTCTACCACATTTGGTATCGGAGCTTTGGAGTTAGTTGGTGGTTGTAGAAATGCCAGAATCGGATAATACATCGGGTAGTCCATAAATGGTTAGTCTAAGTGGTGTAGCGCTGTATGTACGTGGATCGTACGCAGCTTCAGGATCACAATTGGTTATAAACAAGTGGAATGATGATAATGATTTTGAAAAATGACAATGGAAGATGAAAGGCGTTCTTAAGTGGAATCGAGTGCATCGGGTAGTGTTTGATACATATTTGCTGCCGGCGGACATATCAGATTTTGAGAGAGAGGAAGTGGAAGACTTAGCATTCACTGTACTTCAACTTGCTATTGGGAAGAATGTTATCTCCGAAATTAGCGGTGAGACTACTGCTAAGGGTATATAGGAAAAATTAGAGGAGTTGTATATAAAGAAGCCACCAACTAATTGTTTGATCTCATTGCGAACGTTCTTCACCTATAAGATGGAGGGTCCTTTGCTAAAGGTGTACTTGAATCTCTTTGATGATTTGGTAATGAAGAAGGCGGTAGATTTGAATATTGAGAAAGAACAAAAGGCAATGATATTGTTGTGTTCGTTGCCGGACCATTATATGGTTTTCTTAAATAGTTTGATCTATAGCTGGGATACTTTGACTCTTGATGATGTCAAAAACGGGTCTTCTTAGAAAGGAGTTGAGCGATCAAATGAAGGAGTTAGGTGATAGAAGTAGTAGTGGTCGCAGTTTGTTTGTGGAAAAGGAGAGATATGGGAAGAGAATGAATCAGGGGCGTTCTAAATCAAGAAATCCCAAATGTAGAGGAAAGTTGAAGGAAAGAAATGACAAGGGCTTTATTTGTAAGAAACATGATCATTGGAACAATGAGCATCCGGATAAGGAGAAGACAAATAAGGAAGTAATATCTTCATCCATGGTGGTGGAGTGTGGAGTTGGTGAGGGAGGCGTAGATGTTTTGACGGCCATAGCATCAGATGTTTCGGGTAGCGAATGAATCGTATGATGAAGTACCACATGAGTGGATATATAGGAATCCAAATCTGCCGAATCACTCATGTATGATCTTCTACATCCTAGATCTCCCCGTTTCATCATCTGGATTCGGGGCATCTTATCATATGACGTCGAATAGGAATTGCGACCAAGAATGAAATTCAATTGTTATGGGTAATGGTATTATTTGCAAGTCGAGGGGCATTGGTTTCATGCAAATTCGGATGCTTGACGGAGTGGTTCATACTCTCACTAACATACGCTATGTTCTGAGACTTCGGAAGTCTCTTTACCTTTTTTGGGCAGCTGGATTCTTTAAAATGCAGGATCACTATTGAGAGTGATAGCTTGCAGATTTCGAAGGATGCGCTTGTGGTGACCAAGGTGCTAGGACTCGTGGAGTTTATTTGCTTCACGGAGTGACTAAACAGAATTTTAGAATTCATTAATCATTTTTTATTAATGATAATTTATAGTAATTAATCATTTTAACTAATGATTTTGAAATTAATTAACCAATTTAATTAATGATGTTTAAAATTGGTTTATCTTTTGATTTAAATGAGATTGGATTTAATTAATCATTTTAACTAATGGTTATTTGAATTTAATTAATTATTTTAATTAATGATATTTGAAATTAATAATAATTTTTATTAATGATATTTAAAAGTAATCAATCATTTTAATTAATGATATTTGATTTTAATAAATCATCCTTATTTCTGATATTTGGATGTACTTAATCATTTTAATTAATGATTTTTGAAATTTATTAATCTATTTGATGAATGAGATTTGAATTTAATTAAGTCATAATAATTAACGATTTGAACTTTAATTAATCATTTTGATAAATGATTGTTTTAAATTTAATTAATTGTTTTAACTAATTATTTTTGAACTTTAGTTAATCATTTAATTATTAATGGTTTATAGTTAATCAATCATTTTAATAAATGATGTTTTAATTTAAAATTTTAGCTAATGATGTTTGAACTTAATTAATCCGATTAATTAACAATTATTGGAAATTAATTAATTTTTTTAATTAATGGTATTTAAAAATTATTTAATCATTTTAATTGATAATGGTTGAAATTAGTCTTTCATTCTAATTAATGATCCTTTGGATTTAATAAACCTTTTTAATTAATGATATTTAGAGTTAATAAATTGATTTAATAAAAAGCGATTAAAGTAAATTAACTAATATAACAAAAGTTTTTTAAGTTAATTAACTTATTTAGTGTTTTTAAGGTCAATAAACTTAATAAATATTTTAAAGCTAATTCACCGATGATATAAAAGTGTTTGGTAATAATTAACTATTTTATTAGAGATAATGGATTTTTTTATTTAAAAGAGATTACAAATGTGACTTATTATCTTTAGGGATAATTAATATTGTTTTAAATTTAAAGGTATTTATATTGTTTTATTATATTTTGGGAGAATAAATATTGTTATAAAAATAATGGTTTATATATGAAAAAAATTCCTTTAAAAAGAATTATTTATAATAAAGCTAAGTGTAAATTGTTTAGGATTTATAGTAAATAATGTTTTAATGACATTTGTTTTTTACCCTTGTTTAATAAACTTAGTATTATAAAACTTGACTTTTGAAAGAACCCTTTATAAGGTATTTCTAAAAGTGTTTTACCAATATTGTAATATGGAAATCAAGTATAAGTTCAGTTTTTTGAAAAGTTTGATTCAGTTATGGAAAAGTAATTCTGTATACCATATCGCTTATATGGAAAGGATCCAATCATAGTTTAACGCTAAACATTGAGGCTTGGACTTCTTTCTATCTTGAAGGTTAAAAATGTCGTCAAGGCAATGCCTAAAGGTAACACTACCTCAACTTGACTGGCTTCATTTTCAATCGAGGGATAGCACTTGTTTGGAATCAACGAGTATTGTTGGATATATGATATTTAGTTTCCATATATGATCATTTTAATTATCCCCAATAGTTTATGTATTAATTATTGGATTCAGCTTTCTTCATGGTGTATCGTCACCTTAAAAACGATTTGCTGCCCTGAGCTTTGTTATCCTTTGTTGGAAATGACTAAATCAAAGCACGTGTTTTTGAGGGCCAAGTTATGTGGGGTTGCTTCCATTAGGGTATTTTCACATCCCATCTAGATTTTAGTGTACCGTCGCCTTAAAACGGTTAAGATTTGGATGTGAAATATTTGGATTCTCGGTAAGGTTTGGCGGGGTCCTACTTGGAGTTCGCAGGGATTTCAAGTATTTTTCTAGAGGTATACTTCTTTTAAGGAGATGTACCCTATTAGTCATTTGTAGGGAATTTTCCTTTCCTTGTTTGATTCAAACTTTTGAATCTATTTTTCTTAAATTGCAATGGGAAGAGTCAACCCTCTTCGTAGTGTTTAATTATTGGTTTTTATCTATTCTATCAAGTTTGGAATGTTACCTTATTTTTTCCATTCTATCAACTTTGGATTTTGCTTGGATTATTTTCATTCTTTCAAGTTTGGTTTTTAATACTATTTATGCCCATTCTTATTTGGATTTTTTTCTCGATGTTTTTCTATACTCTTGCCTTTATGGATGTTATTCTTCTGAGGTATAAACCCATTTCGCATTAGCGGCGTGGTCTCATGGAACTTTAATATGTTTTCCATTATTTGAGTTATCTCACGCCGGTATTTCCAGACTGATTCGAGTGTTATTTTCCTATAATGTGTGGATCAGACCAATTATTTTTTCTCGGTTGTCCTGTAGGATCACCTATCGTATTGTTTTATTTTCCATTGTATTATATTATATCCATATCAACAATTGTAAGGTCAGGATTTTATAATTATTCAACTAATAAGGTTTTTTTTAACTCTAATGTACTCTGTAATTTAGAGTGGAGGTTTTATTGTCCTCATTATATTATGGTTGTCGATTTCACTGTGAGATTCTATTTTTTTCTGTTCTATGTTCTTTTCTTTTTATTTACCCTAATAATCTGCCCTTTTGTCGATTGGGTGCTCGACAATTGAACACATTGGCGGTATTTGATGTCAACTTTTGATGGTCAAAAAGGCTGGTTGTTACATCATATATGTACATAACATCACACAAAAGCAGCTATGTGCATGCACAATCAAAAATTATACCTTGCACTAATCATTCAGTTATGAATCATGTCATATACGAATTCAAGTTAAGTATACTTTATATTTATAATCAATCGTGTACCATGTCAAGCAATCATTTCCCATCCATTCAATCATTACCCAATCTCTTGTTTTAGGCTTTCATCGTTAAGTTATAATTAACTTATTCAGTGATTACCTCTCTAGGCCTATCTATCACTAAATCATCTTTTCTCGAACAATGTCATCAGATGAAATGGCCACTCATTCCACCAGTGGGAGCCACCCCGACTTTCCTAAGAGTCGAATGCAAGCATCTTGAATATATTCTGACAAGCATCCTTACTAAGCGTGAATAACCCCTCTTAGTCCCTGAACCGCTATCGTTTACATTCTGATTGATTCATTTTAGTTGTAACACCACGCAGATGTTTTGGCTTCCTGCCTTAACTCCTCTTTAGAGTTTGTAAATCTATTAAGATTAAACATCATCATGACACCCTGCCATATACCATAGGACTTTAGACTAATAATCAAGGCACCCTGCATATTTATTCAATTTGGTCACGGTTCATTTCCAATGTAAATATTACAATTCAATCATATAAACTACACTAAGATTAATATATTCATCACGTTAAACTATATTCGTTTCAATTTTATTGTCAAAATGATAGCCTAGGGTCTTTCACTATATCCAATTTATGTAAATCATCAATTAGAATCATCAAATTAGTTTTCAATTCATATTTCAATTACTAAATAAATCTATAAAGAAAATTTAACTCATATATAACAACTTAACCATTTTATAGATAATTTCGCTCACATAATTCGTTGCTTTGGTAGATTTTTTTTTACGGAACTTCCGAATTTCTTCTTTTATTTTAACTTGATTTAGCACCCATCTCCATCTATTTGATTTCCTAAGGTTTGGATTTGATTCCCTTCTCTTTTCTTTTAGCTTTGCAATTTTTTAGAGGTTTTGTTTTAGAATTGAAGAAAAAGAAAAGGAACAAGTTATGAATTATAGTTGAGTGTTGGTTATAGAATGAGGAGGAATGAAGAACGGGGTGAATTAATGTCACAAACTTCTTTTATACATGCACAAATCCAAAAATTCCCCCTCAGCCCACTTGGGCCAACCTATTTCGCCTCAAAACGCATGATACGATGAAAAATCCTTATCTTCTTTATTTGGTGTCCATTTTTGATATTTTTATATCAGTTTGGGTTAGAAAAATCCACTTGATGTAATGGACAATCCATATTTATCAAATTCCTTCATTTGTAAAAATTCGTTTTTTTCAGTTTTATGTAAAATTACCAAAATATCTTTTTAATTAATTATTTGCGTTTATTAAAAATTTGGGATGTTGCAGTTATTATCGGAAAAGCCAACCTCTTCCATTCATATGGTGTAATTAGCTCTTTGAAAGAAGCCAGATAAAGATGAGATGGGTTATTTTTGTAATTCCTTCCACATTGGACGGTGCCTCTCCCCAGAACACAGAGCGACCCTAAACTATTCTTGTCTACTTCTCTTGAACGGGCTAACCTTTCATTGAAGTGACTGACACAGGAGCAGAGTGACTCATTCGACCTTGTCTTATGTTGCATAACTCGTTTTCCATCATAATTATGGTTCATGAGGGGAAGAAGCGAGTCTTGAAATCCATACATAACTGGGGCCAGGAGTGAATATTGCCCGCTTGAAGATGTAAAAACCAACTTGAGGCTAGCTTGGTCAAAGTGGATGGAAATAGAAGGCACTTTAGATTACCGATGAGCCGACCGACTCGCGTGATGGAATTGAAAGCCGTGATTGGTCAGATGGGTTAGTACTTCCATCGTGTTTTTCGACGGAAGGTAGGACTTGCCTCCAGTGAATGTATGTAACGACCGTGATTTTGTTACCGTCGTAATTAATATTTTAAAAATCTGCAACGAACGTGATTTTTGAGTTACTGTCGGAGTAATAATTTAAATAGAAAATTTTAAATTACAATTTGGAAAAAAAAATATTGAAGCACTTCATAGTGAAAAGTCAGTTGAATTGCGTTACATTTTTATTCACCTTCACATTGCTGACACTACAAATCTTTTTTCCAAAAGTAAATATATGAACTTACTGTCGCCACAAGTTTTTGAACTAAATATGTAATCACCTTTTTCATTGCTGAGACATACTAGTAATAATCAGCAGGGAAGTAAAAAAAAGGGTGAACACGTTATTCTAAAAGCAAATTTATACACTTACTGTCACTTTGGTTCTCAGCTGCACATCATGTCTGCACGACCTTTTTCTTTCTTTTCTTCACTTAAGCATGTTGCATTAAATGAAAAGCGTACTAAGAGATAGCCAGCACTCATTCCCCTTGACTTGTGACAATTGAAGAAAAGAAAAATAATATTTCTTTGTAACATTTTTCCCTCAATAACAGAACTTGAGAAAATGCATTAATGGAAGCTTCCACATTCTTGCTTGCATCTTCGGTTCTATCTAAATTCGAAACAAGTTAAGGTGAGTTTTATACTCACACTTCTAATTTATGGTCAGTGATATTCATGGGTCTACTTCAGAACTTTTGCATGAGCTAGTGCTCCGACATGCGTGAAAGAGTTGAAAAGATGATTTCCTGGAAACCAGGTTATAGCATGCATTTCAAAATCCTGTATGTTTGTGTCAAAATTGGGCACAACACTCTTCGGGAGTCGTTGAAGAGATAATAGTCAAGAATGCAAGTTCAAAACAGATATTATCTAACAAAAACTCCAATCAACAGTAAAATAAATGCGTAGACAAGCGATTTATAGTGGTTCGGCGTGATGCCTACGTCCACTGTGAAATTTTTTGTTGTTTTATTGATTCTCTTTCAATGATTGCAAGTTGTTGCAGCAATCAACAGCAAGTTACAACTGGAAATTCAAAATCAACAATCAAGTTATGATATAGGATGATGGAGATCTTGATCCGGCAGAATCTCGGCGTCTCAGAGTCAGAAGATCCCTTTTCTGTTGGCCCTGGGGCTCTATTTGTAGGAGTAGGCTGCTGATATTTCGCTGAAAACTCGGGAGACCACGTCTGGCACGTGGGGGGGGCCCACACGCACGGTCTCAGGAAGTTTGTGCCCACTTTGGCATCGGTTCGAACTCCATTCGAACCGATCAAGAATTCATCCAATCGAGGTGAAATTTGGCGTGGACATTCTTCAACATGTACACAAGCTTCAGTGAAAATTTCGTGGCATTTGGATCAATAGGTTAGGAGATATGATGGATTCGAAATTGGGTTTTCGGCATAGCTGTCTGGTTCGAACCCACGTACTCGAAACGATGATTTCGAATCCACCATGGCACGCGGCTTCGTGGTGACGTGGAGCGCAAACTTCGAATCGATCCGGACTTCACTCCGTGTTGACCGCTTCGACTCCATGTATCTCGGCGCATTCGAACCGATGGAAGACACATCATCGTGGCTGGTTGACCCAGTGGGTTCGAACGAAGTTACACAGGATGGGTTCGAAGATGGCATCACAGATGGGTTCGAAGATGGCATCACAGATGGGTTCGAAGAAGGCCTCTGTGATGGATTCGAAGCATGGCTTCTGTGATGGTTTCGAACTTGTATTCCTGGGATGCACATGAGCTCTGCAACCCCTCCATAGGTACGAGGCATATGGATTCGAACACGAGGGAGTCGAAGGTGAGGCGCTTTGATGGTTTCGAACTAGATGGAGTCGAACCTGATGGGTTCGAATGTGGCGTGACTGTGCTATGGATTCGAACACGGTGCCTGCTCGGATGGATTCGAAACACGGCTAAGCTTCTTGGGTTCGAACTAGGGAAGGTTCCGGATGGGTTCGAGGTGATGGATTCGAACCGAGCAAGGTTCATTTCTCTCAACTTGAATCCATCATAACTTGAGCATACAACCTCGGATTGACTTGAAATTTGAAATGCTGACTCCTGTGGTCTTTCTTGCCGTGTCCTATCAATTGTAGCTCAATCTGGACTCGGATAAAATTCAGTGATATCCATGGCGAAAGGAAGTACGATCAACCTCTGAGGCGAACTGTCCTTCGCTTTCGATCAATCTTTTGGTATCGCGGCTTTGCCAAAAAGTGGGATAACATTTTGCCCCCCAAAGTACGTCTTGTGGGAACATGACGTGCTTTGAATAGCTGCAATCTCTATCTGAACAATCATTGCTCTCTTTTTTGTCGTAACTCGTATGTTGTACTGCTGTAACCTTGCGTTGATATGATTGATTGCTGTATAATAGTGCTTAGCCGTTGGCTGCCGCATTTGTAACAGGATGAGTGTTTGATCCCTGTGAATATTCAAAATCGAACGTTAGTCCAACATGTATGTGCATATGTTAATTTGACCCTTGTTAATGTCGTGCGTCCACGAGTTGTTGTCAGTTTGGTTTGCTATAGAATTTCGTATTGATTCTCTCCTGAACCAACTTTGAAATTTGAATTGAGACAATGCTTGGTGGTTGTTTTGAAAGGTTCCTTCGTATTGATCCTCTCCTGAATCGATGTAGAAGGTTAAAGGAATCGAATTTGTATTGCGTGAGCGTAATATTTCGAACCGATGCATTCGAGCATTGATGGGTTCGAAATCCACGTTTGTATGGACGCGGTACGCTTGCTGCTATGATGGATTCGAAATTGTCATTCGAAATGGTCTGAAAGGCTGGAATACACTTGTGTAGTGATGGGTTCGAAATTGACATTCGAACCGATGTGAAGGGATGGAGTACACTTGTGTAGTGATGGGTTCGAAATTGACATTCGAACCGATGTGAAGGGATGGTTTCGAGACTTTTGTTCGTGGCAGTGGTCCGTGTGCTTCACCCGATGGAGCCTCAAGCGTATGGGTTCGAAAGTGGATTTCGAACCGATTCTGCATTCTGACCTGTTGTAATCAGTCAAGTCCACCGGCGCGCGAATCGATTCAGTCATCTCTAACCCCCCATATAAATAGCAAAGACCACGGCATTTATTCACTTTTTACTTTTACTGTTGCCTGCTTTTTACTGTGCCCTTCATCGTCTCAGAGCTCCAAAAGAGAAAACACAGTGTCGCTCTTTCGAACCATTCAAGATCTGAATCTTCAATTCCTTGAATTCATCATCCAAACTAGGTAACTAGCCTCGGATTCAAACAGCGAAGTCATTTCGAAACCATTTCTTTTTATCGATTGCGTAGCTTCGAGATTGGCAAAACCAAATCTGGTTTGGGAGGGATTCGAACCGATACGTAGGCTCGAATTCGAATCGATGACGGTGGCGTCTTCTTACTGGATTTCGAATCGATCCTTGGAATGCCCTTGCTGGGATGTGTAGTTCGCACCGATCGAGGGATTCGAGGGGTCCATTCGAACCGATGGGTTCGAACCCATAGGCTATCGTTTCGAAGTCCACAGCTTCGTATCGATACGAAGTGGATCGGTTCGAACGTGAATGATGCGGAGTTGAGGTTTTCTCATCGGTTCGAACTTGTCATCTGTTCATCGGTTCGAAGCGCGTCAGGATGGATTCGAACGTATGGGTTCGAAGCGAAGTCAGGATGGATTCGAACGCATGGGTTCGAAGCGACGTCAGGACATGGGTTCGAACGAAGTCCTGGTGATGGTTTCGAACCCTATATGATGGATACCAAAATTTGAAATTCTCCAAGCATAACTCCGACGAGCTTCATTTCTTCATATTTGGACTTGAATATTAAACTGCATACATGACTACCTTTTGAAGCTCGTCGATGGAACTATAACAACTTCTATCCGAACCAACTTCCATCATGGAAACGGACTGGTGATGACGGTCAGCGATGACGGTCATTATAGCTGGACTCCGTAGCCTTGTCGTTTGCATATTTCTTTAACTCTGCAATATTTTTTCAAGTAATGCATGTCACTGCACAACACACACTCATACACGTTACACTGGGGAACGCACGGGTTTTTGTCGTCTAACGATGGTTTCTCGTGAGTTAGCTAGTTATGGAACCGTCAAGTTCACAGCAGCAGGAGACTCAAATTGCAGTCTCTCCGAGGCTAGAGATTCCGGATATTGATCCTGAGATTATTGGTCCAGCTCCGGACGAACTTCCCGATGCGTCGTTCATTGCCAATCCATCAGATTCTGTTCCGTCCAATATCTCTGAAGACATGTTGGGGAGAATATGTTTGAGACACGGCCTGTCGCTGGATGATGTGCTACTGCCGGGGCCGAATGATAGACCGCATAATCCACCGGAGGGATGTACGGCATTTAACCGCCACGCGTGCGCGGCCGGGACACTTCCTCCATTCAACGAGTACATAAGGGAAGTATTGTCGTTCTTGAGGATCGCCCCATCTCAGCTGCACCCGAACGGATATGCGTCGATCAATAGCGTGTTCATCGCATTTATGGAATATCTCCATCGACCACCGCTCCCAATTGAGATCAGATACTTGTTCAATTTCAAAACTCGGGGTGATTATCCCTCCTTTACATTCCTGGAAGCGGTGAGAAAATGCCAAGTGGTTACCGGGTCTTGGACCAGATTGAGCTATTATAGGACAGAATGGTTTTATGTCAAATGTCCTCCTGGATTCGCCCGACGATGGCTATTCAGACGTGAGTATAGTTGAGTTTGTAAATAATTACTATGGCAATCGTAGCTGAAGTGGAACTTATGTTTTATCCTTTTTTGCAGCGGTGATTCAGCGACCTGAAGGCGAGCACTTTAGGGAGATGGTGCGAGTGCTTCGAGAAGTCCCGGATGGAGATAGGGATATCGATGTGTTACTGACGGATAGGAATCTCCGGGCCTGCGGTTTGATCGAACAAGGGCAGAGCATAAGTTTTGAAGTGGCACTATGGGTCGTCTCGAAGAAACGAGTCAAGCACAAGAAACCCAGAGTTACCACAGCTGAGGAAGCGGACTCTGAAAGAACCCACACCGATGATGAGCCGCTGACCGGGCCTACTGACGCAGCTCCGGATGTCGCGGAGCAGAGAAAAGGCAAGGCTGCCACGGTTAAGTCAAGTAAGAAGGGGAGATGGAAATCGGTCGTCACGGCCCGTTCTGCTCCCGGAGTTAGAATCTCGGAGACGTCTCCTCCGAGAACTGGAAATCTTTTTGAAGGGCTTGCCGATCTTCCAATCCCGGACGATGTGTCTTTTCAACATGATGTCGGGTTGGAGGAATTCCATCGCACCTTAGAATTGAACGAGCCTCTTATTACTAGCGAGGTCGACACTTCCGGTTGGTCGGGGGGAATGCATATTCATACACATTTCACGACACTGCATAACCTTTGACTGAAAACTATCTGTTTTGAAAGGTGATTAATTCTATTTTATTTTGCTTCGCAGATATTATGTCTAAGCGAGGTTCAGTGCTTGGGAGTCTTCGACACGCCCGCAAGCCTTCATATTACGACTCGCGCAGACGAGAAGGGGATAGAGGTTATGATCAGGGGCGTCCTGGGTATTATGACCAGGGACGCTCTGGGTATTCTAGTCACGAGAGATATGACACGGACAGGGGCTATAAGCGTCGATCGCGGTCGCGTACTCCTCCTCCTTCCAGAGATCCCGTACAACCTCCTGCTCATGTCCGTCATCCTTCCGAGTCTTCTTGATATACATCGGTTTCTCAAACTTCCCAATCCGAGGCGATGACCCCGATAGTCGCAGAACAGCCTCCTACAGAGATCTCGGGAGAAGGGGCAATTAGACTCGCGCAATTAAAGAGGGAGTTCCCGAATATTTGTTTCGATAACTACGTCTTTCCTCCGAACCTGAAAAGAATCCCGCCGGAGGCCGAGCGGTTAGCGCTCGACTATGTGCATGACTTCTACTCCCAATACAAGGCGTGGTATAGGGCGGCCGATAAGGCATCGGCGTTGGCCTTCGAACGAGCTGCTATCATTGAAAAGCTTCAAACCGAGCTGGCTCAAAGAGACCGCATCATACAAGTGCTGAATACTGAGGCTGAATCGTCTCGAAAATCAGAGATGGAGGCTCTCAAAAAGGTCGACGAAGCTCAAGCAGCCATGGATAGAATGAAAAAGGAGCACTATGTTACGGTGGAAGACATGGGCCACCGGAACACTGTCGTCACTGCTGAGCGGGATGCGGCATTAAAAGAACTTAACGAGCTTAAGGCTAAATTTGCTGAGATTATTAAAGATAGAGATGCCGCGCATAATACGGCGCAAGAGGCCTGCGAGCAAGCCGTAGTGCTTCGCACTGAGAGAGATGCGGCCGTGGCCAAAGTTTAGGCGGTCGAAGCAGAGGTGGAGGAGAAGGTTCAACATGCAGAGGCCAGGCTAGAGGCCGATATCGAAGATTTGCTCATAACTTACAACGCCAATGTGCTGAAGCATAGAAACTTGGCCTGGCTTCAAGATTACTCAGTTCACCTTCGTAGCGCCTGGGACCGATTGGTTGAGGAGGAAGAGGAAACGCACCTAGGTGAAGCGGTCGACCGATTCGAACTGGAGAATCGGCTGCTCACAGATGATGAGAAGAAGGTTCTTCATGACGCTATCATCGCTCATGAGAAGGAAATGATCGGTGGTCATTCCCTGGAAGTCGGAGAGGGGTCAGGCGTTGAGCACCATTCTGCTGTCACTGAAGTCACCACACCATCTTCGTCGATGCCTGTATCTGTGGTCAGTTTGCAACCTGTTCCTGCTTACGACCCGGAACAACCACGCTTATCTCCTATTCATGAGCGTACTTCCGAGGCCTTCCAGCCGTCTGCGAGCCAACCTGGGGAAGGTATTCCGAAGTTATCTCAAGCGTTTTCTGAATAGAGTGTTTGTTTTGTAGCAGTTTTTAATAATTTCTTATTTTTTGCCTAGTAACTGGAGTTGCGCCGACTGTTGTGGCTGAAGAATCAAGCAGAGGAGATAAGGCCATCGCTACCGAGACTACTGTTGTAACCGCGGTATCTGCTGAGACAACGCAGGGGGGATCCTTATCTGCTGACGAACAAATGGTGAGCGAACTGCTCGGTGAGCAGGGTGGTTCTTTCTCTGACTTGCCATTTATCATCGTTAGTAGCCTCCCGCCGTCCTCAAGTTCTTCGATGCAGGCCGAAGATGCCCCCAGCCAAGCCCATGCGACCCGTGATGAGGAGATTTTGGCTGAGATTAACGCTGAAATAGAGGCTGCGGGGCATAGCGGTACCGTCGGTGGCAGCACGGCGGTGCAGAGTCCAGCACCTGCTACGGTAGCACCATCGGGTGGCACAGTCTCAACTTCCGTTACGGATCCAGGCCCCCCTACTCCTCCGGCAGGTAGCCTCCATGCAGATTCAAGCTCCGAGGAGGATATTGACATCATGCCTCCAGTTGAAGAGCCACCGCCGGAGAGGAGACATTCAAAACGAAGAATTTCTATCCCTAGTGACACTGATGATGTACCACTAGTTAGAAGGAAAAAGAAGAAATAAATCAGCTTCTCAAGTAGATGTTTTGGTAGATAGGTACTTGTCTTCGTTTTTTGGTCAGTAGGTCGTGTATAGATGCGGGTTCGGCCCCTGCTAGTAGGCATTCTTTTTTGGAAGAACTTATCTGCGTGTAAGTCCTTGTTTTAAGTTAGTTGAAATAAAATTTTATTTCTTTGTTTCAACTCTTGTTTCATTTGTGCTTAAGTACTTGCAGTGTCTTGTTTTCGGTCCGGTGTACTTGTGGTGTTTTTATCGTTTAAGTAGAGTTCGTCTCATTCTCCAAGTCTGAAGATCTTGGTCACACGTTGTGATTGATGAATGAGTTGAACTTCGGACGTTGTATCACTTCGGTTAGTGATTAATAATTAGCTTTCGTGCCCCCCAGTTTTGGGGAACAACACTTGTATTTATGATGGTTGATCGCACTTGTTGCAAGTCTTGAGCACACGTCCGCCTTCCGGGGACTTAGAATAATTTGAGATCGATGATTTGGTTTGCATTCCAGGAGTTCGAGTGTTATTGATGCTTGTAACGTGGTTCGGGCTCCGGGAACTTGGGAATGATGTTCACATTCCAACTTGCATTCTACTAACTCGGGGTTAGTATTAACACTTTAGTTCGCACTACGGGAACTTCGACTTGGTGTTTGTGCTCCAATTCACACGCCGGGAACTTGGATAAAACATGTGTGTTTGGGTTCGTACTTCAGGAACCCGGAATTGACGTTTATACTCCCACTCGCGCTTCGGGAATCTGGAGTTTGCACGGATGCTTCGGTTCGCGCTCCGGGAACCCGTAACTTATGTTCATACCCCAATTCATGTTTTGGGGATCATGGAGTTGACATTGATACTCCGGTTCGCACTCTGGGAACGAATTGTCAAATGTTTATACTCCAATTCGCACTCCGGGAATTTGGAGTCCGTTCGCACTCCGGGAACGAATTGTCAAATGTTTATACTCCAATTTGTGCTCCGGGAATTTGGAGTCCGTTCGCACTCTGGGAACGAATCATTGAATGTTTATACTCCAATTCGCGCTGTGGGAAGTTGGAGTCCGTTCGCACTCCGGGAACGAATTGTCAAATGTTTATACTCCAATTCGCGCTCCGGGAATTTGGAGTCCGTTCGCACTCTGGGAACGAATTATTGAATGTTTATACTCCAATTCACGCTGTGGGAAGTTGGAGTCCGTTCGCACTCCGGGAACGAATTGTTAAGTGTTTATACTCCAATTCGCGCTCTGGGAATTTGGAGTCCGTTCGCACTCCGGGAACGAATTGTTGAATGTTTATACTCCAATTCGCGCACCGGGAATTTGGAGTCCGTTCGCACTCTGGGAACGAATCATTGAATGGACTGTCGTGTGTTGGTCCAGTTCAGCCTTCGATGTGTTGGCTTGCCCCCGAGCTGGGGTTTCACTTAGTGAGTGGCCGGTTGTAACGCAGTCACTCGCTATTTGAATAAATTCCATTGTTCGATGGAACTTAGCTCTTCGTGTGTCGTGATTGTTGAATGTTGTATTCGGTGAATCACAGCTTTAGCTTGAAGAGATAGCATTTTATTTGCTGAAATGAGAAAATGTGGCAAAGTCAGTGCCTTATTACAAATTCTAAATTCAGAATATAAAAGAAATTGTAAAGTATTCATGGATTGAAGGAGCCTGTCATGTGTGACAGTGACGAGGTTCTTCGTCGTTCCAGGCTTCTAAATGAGTAGGCCCGCCACTGATGGCGTTTATCACCAATCTCCCACGGGGACAAGTCGAGTCCTCCTGCCTCGGTCGATTGGGTTCATTGACTGGATTGGATGGGCCCGCATCTCTGGGCTGCGGTGTCCGCACAAACTGTTCCAGTTTCCCTTCCCTGACCAGTTTTTCAACAAGATCCTGTAGGTGACGACACTCGTTCGTATCGTGCCCGTAGCATTCATGGAACCTGCAAAATTTTCCCGTCTGGATTTGCCTCTCCGACGACGGTCTTGGAGCAGGTTTTTCATATTGAATCGCATTACGGGTCCGCAAATACAAGTCCTCCAATGAGATATTCAAAGGAGTATAACTGTCGAACTTCGGATTTTTGCGTTGCGGACCGCGATTTTGATCTTGTTTTTTAAGTAGATTCACGCTCTCTCTTCGCCGAGCTTGTTTATTTTTAATGTTCAACTGAACTTTTCCGGAGCTCTCACCGGATTGTTTTATTGCAACATTGCTTTGGGTTCCTCCCGCATTTGATCCTGCGTCAGTTTTCTTCCTAGACTGTTTCGCGTCTTCCCGTCTCAGGAATTGAGCTGCTTTGGCATGGAAACGGTCCAATGACGCAGGTGGTTTCCCAGCTAGCCAATTGCCAAATTCAGAATCGGGGTCGATCCCCTTAGTTAACGCCATAAGGATGGAGTTATCATTTGGATTACTAATCTCCGCACATGCAGTATGGAATCTTTCTAAGTAGTGTCTAAGTGTCTCTCCGGGAGCTTGTGTGACACTGGATAGAGTGTTGACATCTTTCGGCCTTACGACGTGCATGCGAAATTGCTCAACGAATTTTATGGCCAGCTGGTCGAATGAGGAGATGGATCGAGGAGGCAATCGGGTGAACCACATGGTGGCGATGCCCCCCAAGGATATGGGGAAACTGCGACATTTCACAGCGTCGTCGGCTCTGGCAGCAGTCATCGACCATTCATATTTTAGAATATGTTGATTGGGATCGGAGTTTCCCTCATACATGGGCAGAGTTGGCATTCGGAATCGCTGTGGGGGTTCAGCATTAAGAATGTCGTCCGTAAAAGGAGTGTGGGTTCGGGAAACTCCCCAATCGTCATTTGTGAATCCCTGACTCTCACGGATCATCTCACGTATCATAGTTGAAAGATCCGGCATTTGCGCTGGAGTATGGTCACGTTCCATACTTTGGGTTTGAACCGGATATCGTTGACGGTTTACATCTTGCCTTCTCGGCTCATAGTCCTCTGGGACGTACGGTTCAGGAGTATGACTGCTTTGACGGCGGTCCGGGTCCGACTGATCTCGAGCGTCGACCCCTGGTTCAACCGCAACGCTAGTGGTGCGGTATTCAGCGGCGTGGTGAGGAATGGCACCCCCTCGGGAGGAGGGTCCGGTTTGGAAGCTGGCCGACGGACCAACTCGTATTTGTCCAACGGTCAATGTCGGTTGGTTTCCAGCGGGTGGCATACGACCCTCATCTAACCGGGGTCGTGGAGGTCGGTTATGATAATCAGAAGATGAAGAACTTTCGCTGGAAGAGCGAGAAGCACGATCTCTCATGGATCTTTTTCGTTTTTGGCGATCCAGCTTGTTGATTAGCTCAGCGTTAGCGCGTAGCTGTTCTTCTAGTTGTCGCCGACTCTGGGTCAGCTCTTGAAGTAACAACTGCAATTCTTGTCGGGTAACCGGACCCGACGGTTCTGAGTGCCCAGCGGCATCTTGATTAGTAGGAGGTAGAGGGGCAGGATTCTGTCTATCCTGTTCTTCTTGATTGACGGCTTTCGAGGTGGTTCTTGTGCTAACCATCTTTAGAGTTGACTTCCTTTCCTAGACTTTATGCAAATCTGAATAGAAGGGAAGGAAGTTGGATTTAACGATCTGGATCTCTCTCTTAGATTTATTCAATCCGGTATCGATGACAGATCCAACGAGCAGGAGAAAATTTGGGTTTTCTCAGTGAAAGCACCAAAGTGTTTGTGTCAAAATTGGGCACAACACTCTTCGGGAGTCGTTGAAGAGATAATAGTCAAGAATGCAAGTTCAAAACAGATATTATCTAACAAAAACTCCAATCAACAGTAAAATAAATGCGTAGACAAGCGATTTATAGTGGTTCGGCGTGATGCCTACGTCCACTGTGAAATTTTTTGATGTTTTATTGATTCTCTTTCAATGATTACAAGTTGTTGCAGCAATCAACAGCAAGTTACAACTGGAAATTCGAAATCAACAATCAAGTTATGATATAGGATGATGGAGATCTTGATCCGGCAGAATCTCGGCGTCTCAGAGTCAGAAGATCCCTTTTCTGTTGGCCCTGGGGCTCTATTTATAGGAGTAGGCTGCTGATATTTCGCTGAAAACTCGGGAGACCACGTCTGGCACGTGGGGGGGGCCACACGCACGGTCTCAGGAAGTTTGGGCCCACTTTGGCATCGGTTCGAACTCCATTCGAACCGATCAAGAATTCATCCAATCGAGGTGAAATTTGGCGTGGACATTTTTCAACATGTACACAAGCTTCACTGAAAATTTCGTGGCATTTGGATCAATAGGTTAGGAGATATGATGGATTCGAAATTGGGTTTTCGGCATAGCTGTCTGGTTCGAACCCACGTACTCGAAACGATGATTTCGAATCCATCATGGCACGCGGCTTCGTGGTGACGTGGAGCGCAAACTTCGAATCGATCCGGACTTCACTCCGTGTTGACCGCTTCGACTCCATGTATCTCGGCGCATTCGAACCGATGGAAGACACGTCATCGTGGCTGGTTGACCCAGTGGGTTCGAACGAAGTTACACAGGATGGGTTCGAAGATGGCATCACAGATGGGTTCGAAGATGGCATCACAGATGGGTTCGAAGAAGGCCTCTGTGATGGATTCGAAGCATGGCTTCTGTGATGGTTTCGAACTTGTATTCTTGGGATGCACATGAGCTCTGCAACCCCTCCATGGGTACGAGGCATATGGATTCAAACACGAGGGAGTCAAAGGTGAGGCGCTTTGATGGTTTCGAACTAGATGGAGTCGAACCTGATGGGTTCGAATGTGGCGTGACTGTGCTATGGATTCGAACACGGTGCCTGCTCGGATGGATTCGAAGCACGGCTAAGCTTCTTGGGTTCGAACTAGGGAAGGTTCCGGATGGGTTCGAGGTGATGGATTCGAACCGAGCAAGGTTCATTTCTCTCAACTTGAATCCATCATAACTTGAGCATACAACCTCGGATTGACTTGAAATTTGAAATCCTGACTCCTGTGGTCTTTCTTGCCGTGTCCTATCAATTGTAGCTCAATCTGGACTCGGATAAAATTCAGTGATATCCATGGCGAAAGGAAGTACGATCAACCTCTGAGGCGAACTGTCCTTCGCTTTCGATCAATCTTTTGGTATCGCGGCTTTGCCAAAAAGCGGGATAACACTGTATGCATTCGAAAACCCTATATGCATTTCAAAACTCTGTGTGCATTTCAAAACCCTATGTGCATGCGTGAAAGAGTAGCAAAAAAGAAGATGTGGTCCAAGTTTTTATGAAAGTATATGCATTTCAAAACCATGTGTGCAAAGTTAAACGATAATTCCAGTTTCCTCAAAACATGCATATCAGGTATGTGTGCAAAGTGTGCGTGTAGTTCAGATGTGAAAAAGAAATGTTTTCCAGACTATATTTGCATGTCAACATGGCCTATTGACTTTATATTTTGCATATGTGTGTACCATTCATTATAACGTGTTAAGAGTATAATCCCTGAACATTTTAATTCTTACGTGCATTATAGTATTAATTATAGTGCATGCTTCTTCAATTTTTTTTCTATTATACGTAAAAGAAAATTGTGTCTTCATGCATGTATTTCGTGCGAATGGTACCTTATGTGCATATTTTTGTTTCAGACCATAGGTTATAGCATGTGTGCGTATAGTTTTGTGGTTGCAACATGAGTTTTGTTTAATTGTTTTGCTTAAATATGCGTGTGGAAAATTTTGTATAAGTATGTGTTTATTCATGTAGTTGAAAATGTGTTCGCTCATGTAGTTAAATAAGTGTTTATATGTGTAGTTGAAAATAAGTGTTTATACGTGTAGTTGAATTTGTGTTCACACCTATAGTGAATCACTATTACATGCGGGGGTGCGTATGTATTATATGCCCAGGTTTTGTTATGATGAATAGTTAAGTGAAAGTATAAAATAATAATAACTATGCCCAGTTCACTTTAAAACTTTATCAACTTCTGTTCTTTGCAGGTTTAATATTAGAAAGTAGGGACAGGTAATTCTTTTTATCAACATTTTTACACAGTGTTGAATTACATAGACACCAAGTTCAGAGCCATACAATATTTGATGAAAATATAGTCGTACAATCTACGGTTTAATTTGCTTTGAACCGGTGTTTTGTTTTGTAACGTATTTTATTACCGTTATTTTTATAACGAAATTTTTACACCGGTGCTATATTTTTGAAGCGCGGTGTTTTGGTGACATTTACGATGAATGAAAATTTACTGTTATTTTAACGTCAGTAACCGTTAATTTAAAGTGACTTTTCAAGCGGTTAGCCCGCAGCACTGATTTGGTATCCGTTTTTATGGTGTTTTGTGAAGTGCAATTTCCTCGTCGAAATTGCTACAGATGTTGATGTTTTAATCATGTGTTTTAAAAATCGTTTCAAAATAAATTTTTTTCAAAATTTTTACAGTTTGTGCTTTCAAAAGAATGAGGAAGCGATTTAAACGATTCAATAAAATTGAGGACTATAAACCCTTACTTTTACTGATTCGGTTAATTCCGGACTTGTCCGTTTGAGAACGTAAAATGTTATTTACATAAAATACACAATTTTGCACTTTCAAGGAAACGATGAAGTGATTTAAACGATTTAGAAAAAGTGCAGAGTATGGAACCATACTTTTACTATTTCGGTTAATTCCGGACTCGTTAATTGAAATATTTGTTGTTTGATGATTCTGATGATTTTGTTGGGCTTTCGAGCCACCCTGCTGGACCTTTGGGTCATCTGATGGACCTTCGGGTCAATTACCAGTACTACACCTTCGGGTCACTCTGCGGACCTTCGGGTCATCTGACGGGTGCCAAAAATTTATAGTACTTGGTAGACTTCGGCCATTTGAGATGCAGCGGCGTAGCTAAAACTCGCCATCTGCTGGGATCGATCTACTTTATGCTGATTTTTCTAGTTATCTTATTTTAATTTCTAGAATTTGAGACTGCTGATTTTCTAGTTATCTATTTTGATTTCTAGATTTTGTGTATTGCTGTTTTGAGTTCAATTGTGAATTTGAAAACTAATTCTGATGGAGTTTAAATTGAGATTTTTCATTTCAACTAATGCTGATTATTTATGGTGTATAGTCTCATTCGAGACTATAGTTGTTTGTTTAAGTGTTGTTTATCATACAATTATTTCTAAGAATAAATTAGACTGATCCGTTTATTATTTTCTTTTAAATAATTCTTGGGTCAGACCGAGTTATTTCAGGGTAATCGCTATCTCTGATTCTGTAGCAGCTTCAGCTTTTGGGATTTCACTCCATATTTCGTCCATTCTTCGAGTAGTTCTTTTGGTTATTGATTCTCGTCTTATGTATGTTGATGTATAAGTTTATGTACGTTTGGTTCATGTGAACTATCGATGGTGTTGTAGCATGTATTCCAGACTTGTCTTCCGCTATATATCTGATATTTCTGTTCTGATGTGATTATACTATCAATGTTGTTGTTATTATGAGTTGTCCTTGATTTTTCTTTAGCCACTGTAGTTTCTTTTAGATTTGGATTGAATTTATATCCTTGGGAGTAATTTTCACAACTCCTATCGATGTAATCAATACTCGTCTAAGGCATAACTTACGGATGGTCGCTTCTAACAAGCCTTATTCTTCGCAATAGCAAACGTTATTCCTTAAAATAACCTTTGTTATTGTGAGCATAGAGGTGGGGCGTCACAGCTTGGTATCAGAGCTGAAATTCAGAACAAATTATAATATACACAGAACAGAAACAGAATGGGACATGTGTTACAACTATTCGGGGGTTTTATTCATGCCTTTCTAATCTATTCTTTCCACTTTAACATGTGGAGTACGTCTAGGAATAAAATTATATATTCCGTAGTATTCCATTTGTTAAATTTCTTATCAATCATGTGCTGTTTTAACTAATCCTTGCCTTCTTTTGTCTCTCAACCTATGGATGGAAGAGGTAGAGGGAAGCGTTCTTCTGCAGGCCCGTCTAGTGGTTCTCATCCGGACGGTATCTATATGTCAGCTGATCAGTTTATGGAGCTATTTCGGGGTACTCAGCCTCCTGTTGCTACTCCCGCGGCTCCTAATCAGAAGTCTGCCTTCGCCCGCATGTGTAGTGACTATTCCCACCTTGGAGGAAAGCCTTTCAAGGGATCAGAAAGCGTTATGGAGGTTCAGACTTGGTTGCGCACTTGTGAGCGCATATTTTCTCGAATGGATCTTTCTGATCACCATCGCGTTCTCGTGGCATTTGGTATGTTGCAAGAGCGTGCGCTTGATTGGTATGAGCTCTTTATTACGGAAGTTGATGAGTCATCTCTCTCTTGGATTCAGTTTAAGGAACGATTCCAACTTAAGTTCGTTCCTGAATCTGAAAAAGCTAATCTTGCTCGTAGTTTCCTTGAGTTGAAGCAAGGAAAGTCCTCTGTTTCTGATTATGTTGCACCTTTCGAGGCCTTATCCAAATACGGAGTTGAGTTCATTAACACTCCGCGTAAGAAGAATCTTCGTTTTGTTGATGGGTTGATGAAGTATTTGAAGAAATTTCTTTTTCTTCAGCTTAAGCTCTCTTTTGAGGAGCCTGTTGATTCGGCTCTTTGTCTTGAAGCTTTTGAAAAGGAACGTGATAGTTCTGATGATGTTGAGGTTTCTAAGAACCCCAACAAGAAGAGGTTTCCATTTCATAAGCCTAATTCTTCCAACCAGAAGAAGAAGAAGCAAAATACCTCCAGTTCTCAGCCTAGTAGTGCAACTTCTGTTCAGAGGGCGTGCTATAATTGTGGTTCTTTGGATCATCTTCACCGTAATTGTCCTAAGCCTCGTATTTGCCACTACTGCAAGAAAGAGGGTCATTGGATTTCTGATTGCCCTACTGCTTCTAGGGGTCTCAAATCTGGGAAGCTTAATGTTGCTAAAGCTTCTGGTGTTTCTTCTCAGCCCAAAGGTATTACCCCTTCTGTTTTGGAAGGTTTTATTTTATTTCATGGCCGTTCTATTAGAGTTCTTTTCGATACGGGTGCATCGCATTCATTCGTGTCAAAGGAGCTTGTTGATATTATTCATTTGGATGTTGTTACTCTTTGCGACCTTTTGAGGATCGTAAATCCTATTGGTGGATCCGCTACTCTTGGCTTGTTGTGTGTTGATGTTGAGATTATTCTTTGTGATTTTACCTTTCATGCGAATCTGCATGTTATGGATCATCTTGGTTTTGATACGATATTGGGGATGGATTGGCTCGTCCGTTATGAAGTTCAAATTCTATGTCCCGAAAGAACTTTGTATCTCAAGCATCCCGATGCTATCGAGCAGTTATCTATTATATTTCGAGACGTGGATCATACTTTTAGTGCTCTCTTTTCGTCCCTCGAATCGGAGGATACCATTGCTAATATTCCGGTTGTTTGTGATTTTTCTGATGTTTTCGAGCTTATTTCTTATTTGCCGCCGAAAAGGGCAATAGAGTTCCATATTGATCTTATCTGTGGTGCTCATCCTGCCAGTCGTCCTTCCACGAGGATGTCTGCTAAGGAAAATGAGAAACTCAAACAACAGTTATCTGAGTTGGAAGCCAAGCATTTTATCCGTTCTAGGTCGTCTCCTTGGGGCGTCATCGTTGTCTTCGTTAAGAAGGCAGATGTACTCTTAGGCTTTGCATTGATTATCCCAAGCTTAACGAGCTCACTATCAAGAATAGGTATCTATTGCTTAGGATCGATGACATGTTCGGTCAGTTAAGTGGCACTAAACAGTTTTCCCAACTCGATCTTGCTACTGGTTTTCATCAGTTATGTGTTGCGGAAGATAGCATTCCTCTTACAGCATTCCGTACTCGTTATGGTTCTTACGAATGGCTTGTTATGCCATTCGGTTTGACGAATGCTCCGGCGTATTTTGTTGATCTTATGAATTGGATATTCCGAGAATATCTCGATAAGTTCTTCTTGGTTTTCATTGATGATATTCTTATTTATTCCAAATCTGAAGCCGATCATATTCAGAATTTGAAGATTGTTTTGAGCACTCTTCGTCAGCATCAACTTTATGTCAAATTCTCCAAGTGTCGCTTCTGGGAGAATAGGGTGAAGTTTCTCGGTCAATTGTTTCTTTCGATGGTATCTCTGTCGATCCTTTCAAGATCAAATCTATTCAGAATTGGAAGAGGCCCGAGACCGTTATTAAGATCCATAGTTTTCTTGGATTGGCGGGTTATTATCGCCGGTTTGTTAAGGACTTTTCTCGTATTGCTTTACCACTTACCACTCTTACGAGAAAAGCTGTTCCTTTTATTTGGTCGGATAAGTGTGAGAATTCTTTCTTGAAGTTAAAGGATCTCCTTACTCATGCTCCTATCTTAGTGATTCCCGAAGGGAATCATGATCTTGTTGTTTATACCGATGCTAGTGGTTTTTGGCTCGGTGCTGTTCTCATGCAAATGGATAGAGCAGTTGCCTATGCTTCTAGACAACTAAAGCCTAACGAGATTCGTTATGCTACCCATGATTTGGAGTTAGCCGCTATAGCCTTTGCTTTAAAGATTTGGCGACATTATTTATTGGTCGAGCGTTTTATTCTCTCCACTGATCACAAATCTCTGAAGTATTTATTTACTCAAAAAGAGCTTAATATGAGGCAACAACGTTGGCTCGAATTTCTTGCTTCATATAATTTCGATATTCAGTATACCCCTGGTAAGGGTAGTAGAGTTGCTGATGCGCTTAGTCGCAAGCAGTAGGTTGTTGTTTCCATGATGCTAGTAGAGTGGAATATTTTGGAAGCTTTATCTCTTTGTGATATTAGAGACTGTCCTTCAGTTTCTGATTCTCCCGTGCTTTTATTTAGCATGGAAGCTCGTCCTAGTTTGTTGGATCGTGTTGTCGATGCCCAAAAACAAGATCCACATATTGCTTATCTTATTCAGAGTTGTGAATCGGAATCCCGAAGTGACAATCTGAAGGATTTCGATATTGATATTCATGGTTGTATTCGGAAGAAGGGAAGATTGATCGTGCCTGATGTTCCTAATCTTAGAAATGACATTCTTGAGGACTGTCATCGTTCTAAGTATACTATCCATCCGGGTAGTAGTAAGATGTATGCTGATATGAAGCGCTTATACTATTGGGAGGGTATGAAGCGTGATATTGCAAGTTATGTAAGTCGTTGCATGACTTGTCAACTTGTTAAAGCAGAACACCAGTGTCCCAGTGGTCTTTTGTAGCCTCTTGAGATTCCATTATGGAAATGGGATCATATTTCCATGGACTTCATTGATGGTCTAACTCGTTCGAGGTCGGGTCATACTAGTATTTGGGTGATTGTTGACAGATTGACTAAATCAGCCCACTTTATTCCTATCAAGTCCAATCGGACTGCTCCTTTGTTGGATAAGCTATTTATTAAAGAATTCGTTCAACTTCATGGAGTGCCTTGTTCTATTGTTAGTGACAGAGATCCGCTTTTCACTAGTGGTTTCTAGCGGAGTCTTAAGAAAGCTTTGGGCACTAAGCTCAATCTCAGTACCGCTTATCATCCACAGTCTGACGTCAGACTGAAAGGATGAATCAAGTTCTAGAGGATCTCCTTCGAGCTTGCATTCTTGATTTTGGTGGTAGTTGGGAAAACCACTTGTCTCTAGTTGAATTTTCTTATAACAATATTTTTCAATCCAGTACCGGTATGGCTCCTTTTGAAGCTCTTTATGGAAGGCCGTGTCGATCACCATCTTGTTGGTTGGAATCGGGGGAAAGTTAGTTCTCGGCCCCGATTATATTCGTGATTCTTCTGAGAGGATTGATATTATCAGACAGAGAATGAAAGAGGCTCAGAATAGGTAGAAATCTTATGCTGATCATCGTAAGAAGCCTTTAGAATTTTCTGTTGGCGGTCTTGTATTCATTCGTGTTTCCCTGATGAAGGGTGTGATGCGTTTTAGTAGCTTCAGGAAACTAGCTCCTCGTTATATTGGACTGTTTCCTATTATGGAACGTATTGGCCCTGTTGCTTATTGTGTATCGCTAACTGTTCAGTTTTCGGGAATTCATGATGTATTTCGTATATCTCAGCTTCGTCGATGCCTTCGAGATTCAGATTCTATTAGTGATCCTCATGTGTTACAAGATCTTGAGATCTCACCCGACTTGTATATTATGCAAAATCCTATTCTTGTGCTAGCTACGGAGGTGAAACGCCTTCGGAACAAAGAAGATCCGCTCGTGAAGATTCAATGGTCCGCAAACCCCATGGATTGCACTTGGGAAACCAAAGAATTCATCGAACATTCTTATCCCGGTTTTCTCTCCTCTTCAGGCGGGGTTAAGCATTCTTATCCATCTTTTCTATTTTTATCTTTGTTGTGATGAATTATTTGAGAAATTGACTGCTTCTAGTATGAAAATTGCGGTGACGCAATTTTTAAAAGAGGGGAGTCTGTAACGACCGTGATTTTATTACCGTCATAATTAATATTTTAAAAATCTGTAACGAACGTGATTTTTGAGTTACGGTCGGAGTAAATAATTTAAAAAGAAAATTTTAAATTAAAATTGGAAAAAAAAATATTGAAGTAATTCATAGTGCAAAGTCAGTTGAATTGCGTTACATTTTTGTTCACCTTCACATTGCTGACACTACATATCTTTTTTCCAAAAGTAAATATATGAACTTACTGTCACCATAAGTTTTTGAACCAAATATGTAATCACCTTTTTCATTGCTGAGACATACTGGTAATAATCAGCAGAGAAGTAAAACAAAACACATTATTCTAAAAGCAATTTTATACACTTACTATCACTTTGTTTCTTAGCTGCACATCATGTCTGCACGTCCTTTTTCTTTCTTTGCTTCACTTAAGCACTGAAAAGTGTACTAAGTGATAGCCAGCACTCATTCCCCTTGACTTGTGCCAATTGAAGAAAAGAAAAATAATATTTCTTTGCAACATTTTTCGCTCAATAAGAGAACTTGAGAAAACGCATAAATGGAAGCTTCCACATTCTTGCATGCTTGCATCACCGGTTCTATTTAAATTCGAAACAAGTTAAGGTGAGTTTTATATCACACTTCTAATTTATGGTCAGAGATATTCATGGGTTTATTTCGGAATCTTGCGTGTGCTAGTGCTTCGACATGCGTGAAAGAGTAGAAAAGATGATATCTTGGAAACCAGGTTATAGCATGCATTTCAAAATCCTGTATGCATTTTGAAAACCCTGTATGCATTTCAAAACTCTGTGTGCATTTCAAAACCCTGTGTGCATGCGTGAAAGAGTAGGAAAAAATGATGTGGTCCAAGTTTTTATGAAAGTATATGCATTTCAAAACCCTATGTGCAAAGTTAAACTATAATTCAAGTTTCCTCCAAACATGCATATCAAGTATGCGTGCAAAGTGTGCGTGTAGTTCAGGCATGAAAAAGAAATGTTTTCCAGACTATATTTGCATTTCAACATGGCCTATTGACTTTATATTTTGCATATGTGCGTACCATTCATTATAACGTGTTCAGAGTATAATCCCTAAACATTTTAATTCTTACGTGCACTATAGTGTTAACTATAGTGCAGGCTTCTTCAAATATTTTTTCTATTGTACGTAAAAGCAAATTGTGTCTTCATGCATGTATTTCATGCGAATGGTACCTTATGTGCATATTTTTGTTTCAGACCATAGGTTATAGCATGCGTGCGTATAGTTTTATGGTTGGAACATGAGTTTTGTTTAATTGTTTTGCTTAAATATGTGTGTGGAAAATTTTGTATAAGTATGTGTTTATTCGTGTAGTTGAAAATGTGTTTATTCGTGTAGTTAAGTGTTTATACATGTAGTTGAAAATGTGTTTACTCATGTAGTTAAATAAGTGTTTATACGTGTAGTTGAATTTGTGTTCATACCTGTAGTGAATCACTATTACATGCGGGGGTGCGTATATGTTATATGCCCAGGTTTTATTATGATGTATAGTTAAGTGAAAGTATAAAATAATAATAACTATGTCCAGTTCACTTTAAAACTTTATCGACTTCTGTTCTTTGCAAGTATAACATTAGAAAGTAGGGATGGGTCATTCTTTTTATCAACATTTTTACACAGTGTTGAATTACATAGACACCAAGTTCAGAGCACTTGCGTTTGCATTTTTGTACATACAATATTTGATGAAAATATAGTCGTACAATCTATGGTTTAATTTGATTTGGACCGGTGTTTTGTTTTGTAACATATTTTATTACCGTTATTTTTATAATGAAATTTTTACACCGGTGCTATATTATTGAAGCGCGGTGTTTTGGTGACATTTTCGATGAATGAAAATTCACTGTTATTTTAACGTCAACCGTTAATTTAAAGTGACTTTTCAAGCGGTAAGCCCGCAGCACCGATTTGATATCCGTTTTTACGGTGTTATGTGAAGCGCAATTTCCTCGTCGAAATTGCTACAGATATTGCTGTTTTAATCACGTGTTTTAAAAATCGTTTCAAAATAAAATTGTTTCCAAAAATTTTACAGTTTGCGCTTTCAAAAGAATGAGGAAGCGATTTAAATGATTCAGCAAAATTGAGGACTATGAACCTTTACTTTTACTGATTCGGTTAATTCCGGACTTGTCCGTTTGAGAACGTTTTGAGTGGAACGGATGTGTAGCGAAGAACTACACAGCCGATTAGAGTTATTTATTAATATAGTAATATTATGATAAACAAGCCTGATCATTGGCTGAAAAAAGGTTTGAAACAGCAGTCTTCGGTAGCAGATAGCCAAATAGAGAAACATAGAACTAGCCCTAACTAATTTATACATAAGTCTAATTCAGATGGGGGAATAAAAGAAGTAGTACATTCAATTAACACAAGTAAAGTCCAGTAAACTGATCATCGAAGAGATGAGCGAAAAGCATCAGCCCTGGGAATGCGGTCCCATCGGCACTGCAGCTGAAGAAGAACTACCCACCGACTCCGTTGGGGGAGAACTGGGAGCCCGAAGGCAGAGCCTGATTGGAGCAGAAAAGCTAGAGCCTGACCAAACAGCAAAGATGTTAATTATTCTATTGAAAATATGCGCTCTCTAACTCTCAAGTTTGTTAAAAACACGGGCGTTCCTCTCTTTCCATATCACCCAAAAGAAGATGGCTAGAAACGAGTCAAGTCTATGGTCTAGAGTATTGTACTGCCAATATTCAAAGAAATTCGAAACAGATGGAATGGAACCAAAAATATGAGCGCAAGTTGATGCCCAAATGTAAATAGTAAAGTCACGGTAAAAAAAAGGTGATTGATGGATTCAGTTTCAAGATTGCAGATGGGACAAGATTGATCAGATAAGATATTAAGTCGGGCAAGGCAGTCTTTGGTGTTGATATGGCCATGGATCAGACATCATTGAAAAAAAAGGATTCGGGGAGGAAGGTGGCATTTCCAGAGACGCGCGAAGGAGAATAGTCTGCCAGGGTGGTTCAGGAATGAGTAGCACAGGGACACAAAGAAGTGTTTAGAGGGGGATAAAGACCATACATAAAGATCGGAGGAGGTGGGAGACAGGTTAATGGAATGAAGTAGATTGGGGGCGGCAAGGAATTCACTGAGTAGGTTATCGCCCAAGAGAGAAGCTGGACAGAGCGATTGAGGACCAATGGAGACAGCGTCAGCAACCGAGAGAAATTTCTGAGAAACTGAGGAGAAGAGGGAGGGGAAACTGCGATTTAAAGGGGGTTGGTATAGCCAGGAATCAAACCAGAAGAGACAATTGGAGCCATTGCCTAGGATCACTTGAAAGAAAGGCTTAATATGGTTGATGGAAGATAAGACTCCAGACCAGAATGGGGAGGGTTTATTGAGGGGAGCGAGGTAGAGGACATAAGATGGATTGTCTTGGTAATGGACTGAGAGAATCAAGTCTTTGCAGACGAAGTGTCCAGGTGTCAGAGTATGCCAAATCCATTTGGCCAAAAGAGCAAGGTTGAATGTTCGAAGGGTGACAATACCGAGGCCACCATGGTCTTTATGAAGGCGAGCTATCTTCCAGCTGACAAGATTTTTGGCTTTTCCCCCATTCTAGAGGAAAGTTGTTCTAATGGAGTCAATTTTCTTGGATACCCAGGTAGGTAGTTTATAGAATGAGAGCCAGTAAAGGGGAATGGAGGAGAGTACTAATTTGATTAGAACCAATCGGCCCGCAGTCGAGAGGGCGTCAGCTTTCCATCCTGAGAGTCTGGATTCAATTTCGGTGATAAGGGGGATCCAATCAGCACGATGAAGTTTAGTTAGCCGTAAAGGGATATGAAGGTAGGAGATCGGGAAGTGAGCGATGTTACAGTTGAGGATAGAAGCGATTGAGGGACCAAGGTGATCTGTGTTACCAAACATAATGATAGAACTTTTGTGAAAGTTGATGGAAAGACCAGAAATGAGTTCATAGACGTATAGAAGGACTTTAAGACAATGGATGTGGTCAGGCGAGGGGGAGACGAATAGAATAGTGTCGTCCGCAAATTGGAGACTAGATAAGTTGGAGTTTGGGGGACCAATACCGGCGAGACAGTTGTTCGAGACTGCTAGTTTAGACATGAGGTTAAAGACATCGGCCACCAGCACAAAAAGGAGCGGTGAAAGTGGGTATCCCTGTCTTAGACCACGGGCAGATTTGATAAGACCCCCCGATTAACCATTAATTTGAATAGAGGAGAGACTGGAAGTTAGAATGCATTTAATCCATTCACACCATTTCGTAGGGAAGCCTATGTGTGGCAGAAGTTCCAGAATGAAGTTCAAATTGATAGAGTCAAAAGCCTTCGAGAAATCAAATTTGAGGAGGACACCTGGCAGGTTGTTTGTGTGGCAAAAAGAGATAACTTCCTATGTTGCCGCCATACAATCAAGGATATTGCGATCCTGGATAAAGGCAGATTGTTCCTTGCCAATCAACTGCTTCATATGGGGTTGGAGACGGTTGGCAAGGACTTTAGTGATGAGTTTGAAAGAGGTGTTAAGGAGGCTGATGGGGCGGAAGGTAGCAAGAGAGTTAGCACCCTCAAATTTTGGGATGAGGACGATATTGGCGTAGTTGAGTTGGGAAATAATCATAGGGTTGGACTGGAATTCAGAGCACAGGTCTAAGATATCTTTTCTAATAACGTTCCAGAATTGTTTAAAGAAAAAAGGCCCAAAGCCATCCGGACCTCGTGATTTGTTGTCGTCCATATCTTTAAGGGCAGCCAGGATTTCATCTTCGGAGAATGGGGCATCAATTGGGATGGTTGGTGGATTGGGGTAGAGGAGATTCCAGTCTATGGAGGGGAGGGAGGAGGAGGGTTGGCCTAGTACGGAGCGGTAAAAGTTGGTGAAGAGATTTAAAATTTTAGCCTAATCGGTTACTGGCACTTCATTGTGAATAATTTCGGGGATGAACAAGGATCTGCGACGACTGTTAGCAAATCTGTGGAAGCAGGCCGTGTTTTTATCTCCCTTAGCTAACCACTTAGCCTTAGAGCGTTGTTTCCAACCAATCTCCTCTTGTTTCATCAGCCTTTCCAGCTCTATTTCCAAACTTCTAAGATTGTGTATCTCAGAATCGTCAAGTGGGCGAGATTCTTCAAGGATGTTCATTTTAAGGATTTCGTCTAGAGTGGAGGAGATACGATTCCTGAGTGAACCCCAGATAGATTTGGCCCAAGGTTTAAGAAGTCTTCTCAGTGATCTTAGTTTGCCTACTATCCGTGCAGAGGAAGAGTTGGAACTAATGGGCTGGGTCCATGCCATTCTGATAAAATCTTCGAAGGATGGTTCAAGGAGCCAGAGTCTTTCAAATCTGAAGGGTCGATTGCGATTGATAAGGGAGCCCGAACGAGTACTAGAGGACAATGATCAGAGAGGACAGATGCAAGTTCAAGGCAAGTAGATAGGGGGTGGATATCATCCCATGCAGAATTGAAAAGAAAGCGGTCAAGTTCAGCCATGGCGGGAGCTCGGCGTCTATTGGATCATGTGAAGAGGTGGTTGTTGATAGGGTGTTCGATCAATGAGCAAGAGCTGATGAAAGCGTTGAAAGCATCTGAGTCAGGTGAGGAATTTCCTGAGTTTCTTTCTTTGGAGTATCTGGTTGTATTGAAATCGCCCCCAAGCACCCAAGGACCGTACATGTGTGTTGCAAATTCCATGCATTTTATCCAAAGATCCGCTCGTTCTTAAATAGTTTGGGGACCATAGATGTTCGAAAAGAAGATGATGGTGTTAGTCTGCAGGTGTCTAAGAGCTACATAAAGGACTGCTGATGAATGATTTGGTTGAGAGACCATATTGATTCATTCCACATGGTGATTAGACCCCCTGGAGCCAATAGCATTTGTGTGGGTCCACCTCGATAGTCGTGTACCACCAATTTGACGAAAAAGTGCAGGAGATGGATCAGAAAGTTTAGATTCTTGGAGCAGAAGTATGTCTGTATGATGGGGGGACAGGGACAGAAGAACATAGTGTCTTTTTGAGGGGTCCCCTAGCCCACGAATATTCCAGGAGACAATTTTCATTGGGAAAAGGAAAGACGCTCTTGTTCTAGAGTTTGCATGACAGAATAATGTTCCTCAAGTATAGAAACTCCCATGAAACGTGCTAATTTCTTATTTAATCTAGAGTTAGCAGAAGAAAAAACTACAGGTTCGTAATAGCTACCTGTAGTACCAGGCAAGGATGATGCTCTGGCAGTCCTCGAACTTCGTCGAACCGCCGCATGGGAAAGGCCATGCAAACTATGTTGGACAGAAGCTGAAGGAGGGATGGGAGATGGAGGAAGATCCGGTGCTGGGTTTGGGTCCGAGGGCGGGACTTCAAGGAAGTATGGCACAGAAAGGTCAAAATCAAGGAGGGGGTCCCATCTTGGTGGAGCTGGCTCATTATTATGGATCATCATGTGGTTAGCATCCTCATTAAAATTCAAGGGAGGGGAGGGTATGGATGGCTCGTAATTCATGGCATAAAAACGATCATAAGAGTCTAGATTTTCGGAAGGAATGTCAAGCGGATCATCAAAGCATTTAAGCTCCCTTTCGATGTCAACGCCAAGTGGGTAGGTCTCTAGTCTATAGCGGGGGTGAGAGTGGTCCCAACGTGAAACCGTGATGAGGTAATCAGTGTTGTTGAGGCAAACCAGATAAGAAGAGGAAGCGGGTATTCCCACCAGGAATTGCATCTTAACATGAATTTGACGTCGATCAAACTCTAACCATTCCCATCTGTCAAAATCAGTGAGTCGCCCTACAGGATGTAGAGCGGACTGGACAGCATCCCGATTGTTTCTAAGAAGTTTCGGAAAGCCTTTGATGATTTCCCAGCTAGGCGGTTCAAGCTCAATGGATGACGGCGGTTCATAGTCTGGCCATGCCTCAAGCTAAATCGAGCCACCCACTTTGGTGAGAATCTTGGAATTAAGCGCATTGTTTTTCATCTGAATAGAGGGGAAGCAAATCAGAAATCGATTATTATCAAGCAGCCAAATTGCCCATTCCCTGTGATTGAAGGTTGAGGTCAGGACGGTGTTGAGGCTCTCCACACTCCAAATACCGTCAATGATGGTTGCAGTGATGTACTGCGAGATGTCAGCCATAGGGCAATTGAGAGAGGATGGATAAGGATGAAAGGGAGAAGAAAAAGTTTTGTTTTGAAGAGAAGAGAGGGAACCGAGTTGATTGGATGTTTTAGAGATCGAGAAGTTTAGTGTAGGTCCAGCTGTGAGTCGATTTGACTTCGGGACGCGTGGATGCTTGGTAGTGGGAACGTCAAAAGTATGTTTCGGTATTCGAGACTTGCGTGCAGTGAGATGATTATTCAGAGAAACCGAAGAGTATTTCGAGGTCCCAATGCATTAGGCTTAGATGGACACAGAGCATAATAATGGCCAAAAAAGCCACAATAATAGCAGATCCTGGGGTCTTATAATTGGATGCCACGTGGCTTAAACCTGCACATTTGAAACATCTTTTTGTCGATTTCAAAAATTCGAAATTTTGGCGGTATGAATTGAAAAAAGGGAACGGGCGCCGACGGTTTAATTTGCGGGGGGGGGGGGGGGTCGGGAGGAACGGCTGTTGGTTGGATAAAGGAGTGTGACAGGGTGCCGCAGCAACCTGAGCATACATTTTCCGATTGGAGAGGTTGACCGACGGGGTAGGTTTAAAAGCAGATGTAGGGAGAGCAGTTTCAACTATTCGAGACGGTTCTACTAGAGATTAGTCTTTGGAGTATGAAGGTGGCCCGGGAAGTGGATGAAGGGATCAGGCAAGTATTTAGGAGGGAGGAAAGAAATTCCAGAGAACGAAAGAGAGGGTGAGAACGAAGGAGGAGGCTGTGAGGAGGAAAGCGGTCAAGTTTAGCCTCCGATACCTTTGAGCGAGTACGAGTATTGATATTGGCGAATTACTTGTCATTATATTCTTAAAAAATCGGCAAGGAAGTTTGTTGCGTACACTCTCCGTGCTCCTCTAGAACGTGATGTGGTAAGTATTGTCATTTCAAAAATTTTATAGTTCAATTTGTACATCATATTGATGCATTGTTATGATTTATGGTTTAGGTAAGCGGAATATACAGTGCTTTGGATGTCGTGGACGAAATAGAAGAAAGTCGTATGGAGCCGGACAAGGTCAAAAGTAAGTGTATTGACCTACGACGAATACTTGACACGATTTTGGGTCGAAACAAGCTAAGAAGGCCGGTCAAGCCACTGCGCATTGTAGAAGAGCCATCACGTTGTACAGAGGAGATACATACCACGGTAGCGGGCGGACAAGCCCAATGGGAGGAGGCACACGTGGAGGGGGAGACTTCATAACATCCCAGTGGCGAAACTACAGCTGGATGGCCCGCTTGGCCCGAGGTAGAGCAGCAATACACCGGTGGAGAAACTCATGCTGACTGGCCCATTTGGCATGAAGGAGAACAACAATTCGGATATGTTGGACAGTCGACATACGAGCATGCGCCAGAGACATCGCAATGGGAAATTCAACAAGAAGAACTCATTTTTGGGCCAAGCCAACCACAAGAAACTCCATTGCCGACACCCGCTCCTACATTCGAAGAAAGCCAAGGATCGGCTCCCATCGTGTACAAACGGAAGAAGAAGAAGAAGAAAGATGACACCATCACTTGAGCTTATTGTTGGTCTTATTTTTGTTTTTTTTTGGGTTGGTAAAGGGGTTATTGTACGATTTGTTCAATCTATTTACTATAAGACTTGTACGACTAATTCAATCTATTTATTTTGTCAGTTGAATCATGCTATTTGTTTTGTTTGGAGATGGTATGGTTAATGGAATGTTGTGTGCATGTTTTGGGAAGTTAAGAGCTTGCAAATTTTGGTGAGGGAGTTGGCATAGCAGCTCACTGTTTTGAACTACCCTAAAAAACAGCTTGCGCGAATGTGGAATGCGCAAGCTTTATTTCCAATAAAGCTTGCGCACTCCACATTTGCGCAAGCTGTTTTCGGGTTATTTTAAAAAAACGCTTGCGCATATATGGAATGCACAAGCTATATATCATGCGCAATCCATATATGCGCAAGCATGTTTTTGACCCTGTCCAAGACAGAGAACACTTTCAATACCGTACATTACACACTATCACACAACAAATCCTAACAACATTCTACATACCATGCAAACACCATTTGAATGACCACATCATTACATAACAAAGCCAACAACTCATACAGTAACATAGAAATTATACTTCTATTACAATTCATCGTGGACAAGTTTCTTCTTGTGGCTAATAGTACCACATTTTCTACATCTGCTATAGCCTGATGAAGATGGCGGATCCATGAAACCTTTTAATCGAGTAGACCGAGGATGACCTGAATTCCTACGTACAGGCGGTGGTTGTATAATTGGACCATCGTAGATGTTCCAATGTCGACTATCTAGTACAGGGTGGAATAAAGGAGCATACGCTGCGAAATACATAGCCTTCGTGTACCACGTGGAGATTAAGTCAAAATATGCTCTATTAGCACCACCCGAACCACGTGAACAAGCCGCTAATACATGGAAGCACGGAAAATGATCTAACGTCGGCATGTTGCACGAACATTTGGCAACATTATCTTCGATATTCACCGTATAGTCAAACATATGCACATCTTTCATGTGCCATTCAACGAAGCTATATCTCTCTATAGACATGAGCCTTGATTCTTCCATTCTTCTCCGCGCTAGTGCTTCCCACCTAGGTGCGAGTTGCGACTTCCACTCTTCCCCTTGAGTTCGTCGTTCGACGAAGTAATGGTTCAGTCAATGAAACTTTCGTGCAACCAATGATCTAACGGGTAAATTCCTAATTCCTTTGAGGACACCGTTAAAGCTTTCGGAAACGTTGGTCGTCATCATATTGAACCTTACTCTGCCGTCATGACAAAGAGCCCAGTTTGATTTCTTGTCTTTCAAACTTCTTTCAATCCACGCATCGGCTTCTCGATTTACATCCTTCAACTGTTTTTGAAAATAATTATATTTTACGATCTCTGATGCTGTGGCACATGCGTGTAACAAATTTTGTAGCTCATCCATACCAAACCCCAGGTTTTTGAAATTTGCTTTAATATGACAGATACAAAAGCGATGATGATGTTCAATTGGCCAAGCTCTCTAAGCGCATGTGGAATTCCTTTCATATGATCTAAGATAAAGGTGATACATCTAGTACGTACAGATGGAATATAATTCCATATGCAGTGAATAAACCAACTCCACGTTTGCCATGACTCTGTTTGTACAATGGAAAAAGCTAAAGGAAATAGCCCTTGAATTGCATCCACCCCAGTTGCTACTAGTAATGTACCCAGATACTTTCTGTATAAATAAGTGCCATCAATAGACAATATGGGTCGACAGTGGTCGAAGCCTTGAATAGAAGGTCCGAAATCCCAAAAAGTACCATCAAAAACACCACGACTATGAATAATATCATATACGGTTCCGGGGTTGGTATGTTGTAGGGCTCTAAGATATTTTGGCAATTCCGCGTACGAAGATTCCCAATCGCCATAAATCATTGCAACAGCTTTTTATAGTCCGTGCCAGGCTCGAAAATAACTCACTTTAATATGCAACATGTTGGACATTGTCTCTTGAATAGTTCTTGCAGTCATGTTTGTTTCAGCTTTAATCAACAGAAGTATTTTGCTGCATATAAACTTAGCAGTTGCCTGTCGATGGTTTGAGTGGATGGTTGCATTTAAACAAGTGTGATCGCCACCATATGTAGTTATCTTCCACCAATTTGAATATTTTCTTACCGAAAGGCTTGCATGAACACGCCAATGGCATGTTTCTTCTACATCACAGCGGATCATGTATTGATTTGCATGCGATTTCAGAACTTGAAACGAAACTGAAAATTTATTCGCCCATTCACATAACTGTTCAACAAGCTTCTGCTTACTTTAAAAAATCAACCCAACTCGTGGACCTTTCTCCACACATTCTCTTCCAAAAACTTCAACGTCTAGTTGATAATTTTCCATTATTGATTTCACCATCATTGATGCCGTGCATAAATCATCGGCCAGAGCCTCTTCATATGTGATTTGTTCTTCTTCCGCATTTACATCATCAGCCTCCTCAATGTCTGCATATATGATTGCATCATTTTTAACTTCCATTTAATGTATCCAAGTTCTATCCTCATCATCCGCACAAGCAACTTCCATGCTATCCAATTGACCATAAATCTCTTGTGAAGTATCAACATGATAATCGGCATCGTCGTCGTCACAACCAGTAAACACATCTATGCAACTAGGAATACAAAAAACAATCGTCATATATTTTGCATTAATGTAAGTCAAAATACAAGTGCCAGCGTATAATAGTACTCACTTTTCAAATGCTTGTGACTGATTTGGATTTATAGCGTTCTGCATCATATTTTGTTCCTGACTAGAAGAGACTCCAGCCATTTCGCTGTACCTGTGAAGTAAGTCTGTAAACTCTCCACCTTGATGTCTTGAAAGATACGATGGATACGCCGACCATTGTGTTTCTTGTAACTGTGTGGCATGCATATACTCACCCCCAGAGATTACTGGCGCTTGTGTTCAACCACATTTTCATGTTCCACTCTCACAACGTAGATTTCTATAACCCTCATCCCAATTGAAAAGGTGGAGTTCAAATCATCGTCGTCCTCCAAATCAATACCGGATGCACCATCATCCCGAACCCATTTGACCACTAATTTTAAATCATATATCACAGGATTTGCTTTTGTCACTTCATATGCCCTTTGTTTAAGCTCTTCGAAACTACAATGGTTTTATATTGTCGATTCTTTTCGCTTTCCGCCCACATATCTAGGTTTACCTTCATCATCAACCAACAATTCGCCATCAAAATAAAATATAGTCGAAACCTTTGACATTGTCTGCAAAATAAGTTCCAATACCACAGTCTTAGTTTTTGTTCACTTACATAAGCATAAACATCAATTTGATGAATTATTACCTATTTGTCTAGGTAGATTTTGCTTCCGCAGGCAGTCTTCAACCAAAAGCAGTCAACTCAATCTTTAAAAAACCCAAACAGGCAAATCAATATAACAACGTAACCAATATATTTCATCAACAAAGTCAACAATATCAAATGCATTTCAACAAAATAATAAACTATCTACCTTGCACACGTTACGTGCTACAACAAATAGAAACATTTTTACAACAACATATTACAGATACAATGGTTCAACATAAAATCTAAATATGACAACTTAACCAACTCCCAAACATCTACCACATTCTAGGCCTTCCGCTGTTTATCCTAAGTTCTTCATTCACACTTTTCAAACGACTTATTTCAGCTTGCAGTTCGTGGGCAAACTCAACTCCCTTTCCGCACAGGGGTTGATCAATCCATTTAAAATAATTGCAACAATCATATTCACGAGGATTCAATCTATGATCGCTGTACGAACTACACCCGAAAAATCTACGTCTAGCATTCTTTTCTTTTTTGCAAACAACCACTACACACATATCTCCGCAATAATAGTTTGGAAATGGTCGTTGTCCCCTTGGCACGGATGGACTAACAGGATGTATATGCGTTAGAAAATTTCCATCAACTGTATGTTGATGACCGGGCATTTCTGCAGAAACAACTTCACGTAAACGAGCGTGTAAGGTTGATGATCCTGAATGGAATTTACGGGGTACTGTTTCGAACTGTGTTTCCAAAACATGATCGACATCAAAGTCAATGTGACTTGAACTTCCAACTCTGATTTTCCCTTCAACCTCATCAAAATGTTTCATCAATGTTTCATCGTCTATCTCCCAATCATTAATGTCTACCGTCATAATAAACAATTAAGGTGTAAATTAGGGATTTCAGTTTACTAATACTAAAATTGGATTTCCTAGTTTGTTAAACACTAACTACTTCAACAACAACATCATTCTCTAATAATTAACACAACTACCATCAATAACTCTTCATTTTCAACAACATCAACAATAGCAAAATTATATCTTAATTGTCAAAAACATAATTATTACCTTTGTTTTGTAACGATGAAGAAGATGATTCCATATATACTTAGCAACTCTTTGGTTAATAAGGTGATTGTGGATTTGGATATGGAAGAGAAATGGGTTTGGATTCAGAAATGGGGAGGGTTTCGGGAAGAAAGTAGAAATGGGGAAGAAATGAAATATAGATTCAGCTGTTTGTCTTTTTTATGCCCGAAAACAAGCTTGCGCATTCCATAAGTGCGCAAGCTTTAAAATAAAGCTTGCGCAAATATGGAATGCGCTAGTTACTTTAAAAAAATATAACTTGCGCACTCCATATTTGCGCAAATATAAACCAAACGAGGCCTATTTTGCTAATTAGTTTTTTCTGAAGCCTAGATGCATAATTTGTTATTTCCTTGAGCCTACAAGCAAAATTTGTCCTTATATAAATAGAGACTAGAAGATAGTGCAAAAGTGTGGTGGAAAATCTATTTGCTAATTTTTGTCTTCTTCATCTTTGTTCTTTTTCTCCAACAATTTTAGCTATATAGATATTTGTCCCATTTTTCAATTTGAATATTGATTTAATGGTATTTTGTTTACTTTAGCTTTGTTCTATTAACTGTAAACAAAATTTTGGTGAATAAATAAAGTGGGTGGTTGAGTGGAATATTTTGTGTTATTGCGTTTTGATTGCAATTCCATCTTGTTTTCAATCCAAGTTATTTCTTTGTGATTTGGGTGACAAAGATCCGTTGATAAAAGCTTCCGCAAAGCGCTACTATTTTCATAACATATAGTTGATATATGTTATTGTTTGATATGTAATATGTATTTTGCTGGAGTTTTTTTGTCTAGAATTCCGTTATAAATATTATTTTGTTGTAAGATAGTATACTTAAAGTTGGAACTTACGATGCACCATTTAATCCAACAAGTTTTTCCCGTACTTTACATCAAAATATTGTAGCTAATCTATCTAAATGCCATTGGATGGTATAGCTATATTGAGCAAAATGTGTATAATAAATTGCTGTTCAGCGTGATTTTTAATTTGTTTGAATTTAGAAAAAAAATTAAAAAAATAACCTTGCCAAGGATCAAAACCATAATCTTTGATTTTGTAGACCAACACCTATCCTTGAACCACAATGTCACTTATTTTAATGCGTAAATCATAAAGTCACATTCATAATATAATATTATATACTATAGTTTAACTGATAAAAGGAGATAGGATTTTTTGGATTACGACATTGACATGACTCCCATTCGTTAATTATTGTTTTGTTTCCTATGTGTTATAAATATTTTTCTCAGTTTTTTTATTAAAATTTCTATTGTAGAGTGGACTTGGAGAATAGATTAAATATTTGAAGCCGGAAATAGTGATTAAGGATGTCAATGTATACTTGAAATATTTGAAATTCATTCACATTTGTATTTGAAAAATCAATAAATATCGAAAATCTAAAAGAATGAGTACACATGTGGATATGTCCAATTTTTTTTACTTATGCTTTTAGATTTCTGTTTATGAGGGGACGAAAAAAAATTGATGTCCATTTGATATCTGCGACTACGAAGATATGTTATGCTAAAATGGTTAATATGAATATGAATATGAATATGACACTATATGTATCTATATCTTACCCAACCGTTACAAGGCCTAGTTATGATGCTCTAATTAGGCCAACAATTATGTTCATGATATAAGTCAAAATATTAAGGTTATCCTTTTGAATGTCATTGCCGACCCCACGTGTTTGAAAATAATAGTTTAGTTGTTGTTGTTGGTGTATCCTTTTGAATGTCATTGTTAGGTTATAGTTATCTTGGTCTAAGTAGGTAAAACAAATTGCTAATCAACATGATTTCGAATTTATCAGTATAGTTATTTACAAGGCGTAATGCAAAGAGGTACAATTTTTTTCTTTAGACTTGACATATGTTGTGTGCCTTTTTAAATAAATACACATGTATTGAATTTTTTTTTAATATACTCATTATACATCACAATTAGTTCAACATGATTGATAAAGTTTATGTTTCTTTTACCAAATGATATTCAAGAAAGATTTTTTATCATTTCGCAAAATTATCAAGTATAGTGCTATATGAATAGAGTGCAAAAATCGGTTTAGAAGTTTAACCTGAGTTTGAATTTACTGTAGTTATTTATGGGGATTGTAACCTTGCCGAACTACACATGCTTTTTTGATCAGTACAATTATTAAATTATTTTGTATAATTATTATACATCATCATTAGTTCAACAAGACTAGCATACTTTATATTATTTTACTGAAAGATATGTAACAAACTTTCTTTACGATTTCATAAAAAATATTCTTATTTGAAAATTCTATTTTTTAAATAAATTCTATTACATTGAAAAACCTCTAAAGTAAAATTTGAAAATAATCATAAAGAATCTTTGGAGAAAATATGTTCTCTCAGAAAACGTCAAAACCTTAAGAAAAAAAGATTATTTTTTATGAAGTGTCAAAAGTTTGCAAAAAATATCAATTTTATTTACTGCAACTTCCCTCAAATCTCGCAAACTAGTTTGCTTAACATATTTTTAAACAATTAAATATGGATAAAATTGAGATATTGTAGTTTAATAAAAAAGACTTGGTTTTTATGTTTTCTATACTCAAATATTTCGAAAACGATTCAACTTTTAGAAAATAATAATTAAATATCAAATAATTTTTCTTTGAACTCAAATTTCGTAGAAAGGTTCAAGCCATTTTAAAAAATATATTTAAGTTTTCCAATTTTTTTAATTTCTAAGGAAGTTTGTAATGTCTTGGAAGACATTGAAGAAATTTTAAAGAGATTAAAAATCCAATTAAAATACAAACAAAATTTAAAAGATCAAAGAAACTCAAAGTGTTGGCAATTATCTAAAACATGTTATTCAGTAACAATAAATTTTCAAATCTTAAACTTTGAAATTAATAAAGTAAAAAAGAAATATCATTATATATAATACTACAAATATCTGCTTAACATGTACTAATTCTTCAAAACATTTCATGGTTAGGATAAATTAAAATAGCGAAAAAAACAAAATTAATACGACTGTTAAACTATGGTTACCATTGGTTTTGATAATTTATTACCGCTACATTTATCGTTAGCTATGGTAAATTTACTGTTACCATACCGATAGCAAGGTATACCGATTTAGCAAAATATTGGTTACCAATTGTTCGATATTGGTGTGGTAATGAGAATTTACCATTATCATAACATCCCTAATTGGAATTGTGGATTCAAATAAGCATGTTATATATAAATATGTTCTCAACTATAATTTTAAACGAGTTTGTATCAGCATGTAAATCGGGAAATGAGAGAGAACCAATCTGAAATGGGATTTAATTTATAATATTTTAAGATTTCTCAAAACTATGTGATAGACAGTTATTTCTGCTAATAGTTCTAGCATGTTCTTATTTTAGGATGAGGAAGAGTTTAGTAATAAAAACAAACCTTTTTTTTGAACGGACTAGAATGTTGCTAAAGGTTTGCGAGAAGCATGGGCCTAGCTTATATGATTTGTTAAGAGAAATAAGTAAATGCCACTCTGGTTGATCTTCCTAATTTGAGTGCCTGCTTCAGGAATCGGTAGCATTTCTATGGATCATTTTCGCTTCCTCTGATATTTAATATAGGTTGTAGCATGTCTGCGAATCATTTTTGGTTCCTCTGATATTTAGTATATCCTTTATTAGAAATGTTGAGGGTGGCATAGGCGATGCTTGTCATTTTCTTCTCTTTTTACCATTTATCATTGATGTACATGATTGTGACTTTTCACACTGATCTGAAGTCTGGCAATATTCTTCTGACGTCTTTTGATTATTTAAAGGTTCCATGTAACATTTTTTGCAACTTCAAAATTCTTGGATTTTTGCCATGTCATATTGATACAGAGGAAACTAGGATATTATATGCACTTCAGATGTTTTCCTAATGAGGTGCTATGAAGTTGACTGATTTCAGCAGCATTGTATTTAAGAATCATGATCGTGGGTCCATTATATCAACAAGGCAGTACGGAGGACCAGAGATAATGTCCTGTATGCTTGGATTTTTAAAATAAATAATGATTTCTGCTTGAGATGTAGGATGTCAATTTGAA
The DNA here is from genome assembly GCA_030765085.1 of Allium cepa. Classification (NCBI taxonomy): domain Eukaryota; kingdom Viridiplantae; phylum Streptophyta; class Magnoliopsida; order Asparagales; family Amaryllidaceae; genus Allium; species Allium cepa. Next base: position 567,488,560 of record CM060937.1, on the reverse strand, counting down.
TAAAAGGTACACGTTTTCTGCATTTAAATTAGGAGAAAACTAATATATGCATATATTGACCTTCTTGACAGCGTAGGAAATTCTTCCAAATCATAATTGGCAGGTCATTCCAAACATAGGTCGACGATGCCCAATTTTCTATTCCTTAATTTTATTCCGATGACACTGTTTGGTTTGATTGGTATGCATTGATGTTGACCCAGTAGTAGTTGGTTATTTTTTGTTCACACCGCATGATAGAAACTTGTTAGAATGCTTAAAGACCAATCTTCCTGTTGTATACCATACATTTTAATGTATTCTTGTTGTTCTCTCCTAGCTGTGAGAACGTGCCTTAATATTACCTTCAGTTTTCATTTCATCTCCTTACTGCATCATGTCCTCTGCATGATGATTGAATTTGAGAATATATCCGATTGTTATTATTGAATCAATGACTTTATGTTTGGACTATAGAGTTAAATGTGTATGATATTGGAATTTTGACCATTATCAAATTTTATAAGTCCTAAGTAATATAGTTTGACGAAGAAAATTGGTGTAAATAATAGACACAATCGGGTAACGCTTAACAAAGTAAAATTCGATTTTACCGAAATCAAGTTACTAATAAATTTGATCAAAATGTCACACCACCTGCTAAGTAACGTATGAACGTTAATATTCTAACAGTTCGATATTAATCGCTGACTAAATTTACATCTAAAGAGCCGCACAACCGAATTATTGAATACACCTTGACCACATGGTTTAATTAATTTATAATTGTTATAAATTATTTAAATTAATTAATATTTATGAAATATTAGTTATAAAAATTTATTTTAAATTGATGAACAAATATTATAGTATATATTTATAATAGTTGTAAATATATTAATCGATATACGCGTTTAAATTCAGTTTAAGTGCAAAATATTTTGTTCGGACTTTAATGGATTTGAAGTTCATATACGAGGCTGGTTGGTTCAGCTATAATGAAACATAGGTGCGGCCATATAATGGATAAAAATGCTAGGGTTGAATGGATAAGAGGAAAGAAAGAGGAAAAGAGCAATGTGAATCTTGATACTAACCTCTCTTTGCATTTCTTCCTCTGTAAAAAGCATCTCTACCCACTTTCTTTTTCTACTTTTTAAGCCTCCTATCCCTCTTAGATCTGGCCGAATTCTTCATCCATCCTCTTTCATCGTACAAGCAAAAATCAAATAAAATTAAATACTATTTGATAGCCTGTGGTCTGCAATTTGGGAGATAGCATCTTTAGAATTGGAATTTAATGCAGGAGTTTGTTTCAATGCTTCAAGATGTGGTACTTTGGCATTGATTAAAGGTAATTATCTGATTTATGATTTTATTTTAATATCTAGACATTTTATATCATATATTGTTTTATTAGTTATGTGACGATTCTAATATATTGGTATATCGTCACATTCAAGATGGTTGTTTGTGTATATGTTTGTATATTTTTTTCCTTGACATATATATGCCATGATGCTTACAACTTAAGATTTAAAAAAAATTGATTTTTATTATATAAATGAATTTAATATACATTATTTAAATAACATAAGCTTTATAATTTAAATACTAAACTTTATAATATACAAAATATGTTTTAGAATTACATAAAAAAAATATTTTTGTAATATATATAAATAGTAATTAAATATTATTTAATTCAAATCACTTAAATAAATTATTGTATCATATAAAATAGAATTTAAATTTTATAAAATTATTTTCACACCTGGTAAACTCTCTAATGCAATATATATATATATATATATATATATTATATAAATATTAATATAAACACTGAAAGTTAAAATTTAATTTTAATTTTTCTTTTAAATTATATATTTTGAAATATTCAAATGCTAGAACATCATCTTTTTTTTTTAAAATATTAAAAACCTAATTATAATTTTGAAACATAATTTATGTATAATTTTATATTTTTTTCTTCATTTTTCCAACAAAATAAATAATTGAATCTTATAATATGATTTAAATGTTTATATACATATATATATACATATATTTTATATATTCTATGTGTGTGTGTACATTAATTATTCAAAATAAAGTATAAATTTATATATATATATGCAATATTTTATATACATACATTATAGTATATAAACATATATTTGGAAAATATATTAGCTAATATGTCTCCAGTGTAAATCCCATCATTAATACACGAGCATGTTATACCTTACACGGTTTGCTATGTTATACATGCATACACATATATATGTATATGATACATGTGTGTGTGTATAATATAATATTAATATATAATTATTTCATAAATTTTAATAAAATAGCGATTTTATTTAAAAGAAATATAAAAATGTTCTAAATGAATTAGATTTCATAAGCCAATAAAGATCAAAAATGGTAAAAAGATTGAAATTCATCCATTTCTTCCACTACAGGCTGCTCCAGTTCCAACAAAACCAAACACCACTTTAGTTTTCTGAACACTTAAAATGTTTTAGAGCACTTAAAACAAGAGAGAAATATTTTTTAAATGAATGCATGATTTTTGTACGTTGAAAGAAAGGTATTTATAAAGTTAGAAAGTTTTTGCTAATGTGTGTGTATATGTATCAATGTTTTGAAAAAACCTGCCTCCATATTCGCCTCAAGGAGCGTCTCAAGGCAAGGAGAGATAAAACGCTTCGACTCTTTCTCAAAAAAAGCGTTTTATCTTTGAAGCTTGCGCTTTAGCAACTTAAAGTGTACAAAATGTACAAAACATACGCCTTGCACGTCTCAAACCACTAAGGCATGCGACTTAAGAATTTATTTTACCCCCAATTGAAGATATTTGCACTCGTAGAAGTTGTAAAACTTGGATTATCTAATAGAAAGCAATTTTTTTAAGAAAATGAAAGTGTTTATATTATTTTTCAAACTCAATATCAACACGATTAAGTAACATCGTTTTTTAAAACAATAGAGATCTACATAATGAATTTTCTCAAATGCTATTAAATAAAAGTTTTAAATTGTCATCACCGAACCTTCGAATAAATTACGCATCTCGATTTAGATTGGTAGGATGAAAAATGAATAAAATAATAATTTGCATGATTTTTTTACTATGATAGAGATCTAGTCCACTACAATCGACCAAATATCGTTTTCAAAAATCCAAATTATTTTTGAAGACAAATAAAGAAAGAAAAAATAAAACACATACCATTACGGAGCTGAAAACTGAACACGAATTCTTCTAACGTACTAATAAGGATTGAATCCAGTGCTTAAATTTTACTTATTTATAGTTTTATTTATTTATGCTTTATGAATGAATAATAAAAATTGATTAGGACTGAACTATTTAAGCTAGGTGTCTATTATTTATTTATATTTTTATAGAATTAATTGTTAACCTCTATTTATTAATCAAAATTAATTATAATAAAACAATAATAACTTAGGCCTCCATGTTTACTTGAAAAATATACGCCTCAACCTTTTGAGGCTTACACCTCATGAGCAAAAGAACGCCTCTTGTACGCTTTCACGTTTTAATACTTATATGTGTATGTATGTATATGTATATTATCTGAATAACAAGAAGTTAGATTTTTTAAAGGTCAAAATTATTCTACAAGGCACTTACACAATGTTGCAGTTTGGGTTCAGGAAATTTTGATGGTTCAACTTATTGGTGTGAGATGTTTTTGTTGCTAACAAGTTATGCTTAGAGATTGAATTTATTTGGACAAACTATACATGAATATCATTAATTTATCAAATTCAACCTATAGATGTGAGATATTTTGAACGTTCTATAGCAAATTTGAATTATCTTGGAAAAGTAACGAAATTATATGAGAAGAGTTGAACTCCTTTCTGAAAAATTAGAACTTTTTTGACTAATTGAACTTTCCATTGTATTGTGCTTTTTTAAATTCGTGCAAACTTTTTTCAATTATCTATGATGTGTGAATTTGCAACCGCCAAAAATGGAAGGTTACTGAAACACACACCAAACATGTAGTATTGCGTAAGTGTGAACAAATATAGTACAAGAACACAAATGATAATAAAGTAGTTTGTCCTCATAAATGACCGGGGTAACATCGAGCTGTACTATTTGGTTTCTGTAATTTGAGCTACGCCTGATCCGAGTTATATGGAATTTCACTTTTTTATTTTTAAATCTCATTATGTAATTTTAGCTTAATCAAGATGTCAATTCCAGATGTAAGTATTTTATTGGAAAAAGAACAAAGATCCGACATAAGCTGGAGTTAAAATTTACATTTTTGCAACTGATCATGCAAATGGTGATACCAGCATCTTTCTACATTTGAAAAAGGCGAATTGGTACTACTGCAACAGTTGAAAAGGTAAAATTATCATCTTAGTCCCAAATCGCAAAATTTCAGTGAATAATTCTCTGTACAAATATCAAGTCATCACCTGATCAATTGCCAAGCTCAGTAACGTGAGCTTGTGACAAAGTGAAGGAATGCTGTGCCATGTTGTACTTCACCCTGAATAGTATGCCCTAACACTAAAAAGATTTACTTCTGATGATGCCTATGTTGATATTGCTGCTGAACTTGCAGAAGTGGCCACATTCTTGAACAAGGTATGAGTTATCAGAATCATGCATCAGTTTCCTATTTTAACTGGGTTTTTTTATGTGTGAGTAATGCTTTTTTTGTTGGGTTGCATTTGTATGAGAAATTTGCATTGTGGGTTATTGTGCATGCGTAAAAGAAGAAATTTATGAAGAGTTTGTGGGAAAAGATAGTTGGGTAGTTAAACTTTTTTGAAGGTAGAATTCACAACTTACCACTATTAATGTTAAAAGTAATTTTGGCGTTGCTTACATCTGAATATGTATTTTATCCTTATATTTTAGTTGATTATTTATATTTCATCGATTTGTTGAACACCCATCACCAGGGACAGATCTATGATTTGATTACCTTGGGCTTTAGCCCGGGTAAATTTGCTACACTATATTATATTTATGCATGGAAGTGGAACCTATCTGTTTTGCTACATAATATTATATTTATGCATGATTAATTTCAAACACCTTTTCATCATATTCTTCCATTTTCAGTTCAGTACAGTTTATGTTCAATACTTTATATCATTTTAAAAATTCACGTTTCGTGAACTTATTATATATTTTTTGATGTTATTTTATTGATTTTTCTTTAAGCTTATGGGTTAAAATGTTTGATTTGCCTGGGTAGACATGAAATCCTGGCTCCGTCTCTGCCCATTACTATCATGAATTTTGAAACATTAAAGTTTTTTTTAATTCCATTTAAAATTTTTTAGTATTTGTTCGGTTTGATATTTCTATTATCTTGAATTCTATAATGAAATTTCTAATTAATCTACATGCTACTATAAAGTTTCTTCTATATTAGATCCAGGGACACTTAGCTATGTTGGAGAGAGTTTTGAACTAGTACCTATGAAGGCCCGAAAATCCATACTCCTTTGAGCTGGCAACATTCCACAACAATCCAGCTAAAGGGGAACAAACTTCCGAATCTTTATGGTTGAAGAAGAAGAAAAAGGTAGAAGAAGCGAGAAAAAGAGAGAAGAAGAGAGCAAACAATATCAGAACCGGAAAGCAATAACAGAATCTCAGAAATATCAGAATCTAACCATCGCAGCGGAACAATATATAATAGATAAATGAATATCATTAAAAACAAAGAACTATACATTTTATACATTACATCATTATCAGAGTTTACAACAACAATAGACAACAGAGTCAATACATCAATGGACAGTTATATAAACTTGTCCTCCTACAGAATACACAGCGGAATAATAAATAGTATAATATCATATACAAGTGGTACGTCTCGATATGCAGCTCGCCTCCAGAGCTCCATAGCACTCCTAAATCCAGAATAACCTGACAAACCTTAACTCTTGACTTCCCGTGTGGAAATTGGTGGGCACCCAGAGTTTAGGAAGGGTACAATAAACTCCAGGTCAGTCATGTGACTGGTGTGAGAACTAAAACAGTTATTTATCTTTAAAACAATAGGATAATTTTTAAACAAATTCGCAATGCTTTTTAGAAAATGAGACTACCATAAGGCCTCCCGCACACACACACACAATGCAAACGCAGAATCGGAGGAGATTTCTCCTTATGATAGTCAAAGATGCTTGATACGCATTTAAAATCAAATCATTTTTTTATATTATTATTAGTGCATAGTGTAGAAAACAATTTCGAAAATAAAGATATAAATCTTAGCCAGCATAGGCATTTCGCACTTATGCCTACTATAGCTACTATGTTCAATAGCAGGTTACCGCCACATTCCATAGCAGGTAATACAACTAAAACCGTACAAGGATCATATTGTTTCTTTGGATTTCCAACAAATGGTTAGGCCAAGGAACTTCCCATTGTCACATGGAAACGCCTCTGGAATGACGTCCCGAGAACCTAACCGGATCTCTGCCAACACAAGGCCGGGTTACCCCTAGCTGGGTAACTACTGACACGAATATGTCATTCCCCGATCGTAACCGATCTATATCCGAGGATCCTCGATTTCCAACAACCACAAAGTAATAAATTTGCAGTAACCACGTAGGTTAAGTATCTGGGCTCCATACCATGATACCACCTCTATCCAGAAGGAATGACATACACTAAAGGGGCGCTACCCCCTAATAACCTTATCGCATCTTTCCTGTTTTGACCATTTCTGGGGTGTGAGGCTCGATGAAGTCTCGTCCACAAAGCCACGCTTTTAAACAAAAGTCGTGCTTTGGGTTAACAAATGATCAAAGCAATGATCATCAAGATAGACGATAAAACAAATGATCCTATCACAAATGATCATTCAACGATCATTTCACAGCAACACTCAGTATGCCACATTACCAATTCGGGAATGTATCACTAGTGACCATCAACTATATAACCTCTGAGCTCGTACGTCTCAGAGAAGGGTGTTAAGCTAAGAGAATAAATTCTCCGCCACCAACAGAAATATATTTGATAGAAACCAGCTTTACATCTCAAATTGTAACGTCAGACATACAATCCATACAAGTCTGTTCCGGGATCGAACAGAACCGAAGGCACTTCCAAAGAAGCCCTTGCAATCGGGATATTCACTAATCACGTCCGGACAACCCGTCACTAAGGGTGATAAAACCTCTATATCGGAGATCAGCCGATGCAGAGTAACTCGACGGTAATCCATCCGTTTCCACAAATATCCGGTCTTCAACACCGGTCTTCAATTGCAATTCATAACGACGTATCACATATTCGGAGTGGGTTATACGACCCCATGGTCCTTTCCCGGTTAACCTGAATAGTGGGCGCTTATTTAAAAATAAATGTGGCATTCAATTCAAGCAATCACAACAAATACCCATTTAAAGGTAAATATTGATAGTCGGTTATTTAACTATCAATAAACATGCGCAACATCATCAGATTCCAAATAATTTCTCAAATTATTTAATTTCCAAAAATATCTTTACAAGATATAAAATTTTCCACACTTCAAAAATAAACAACGTTTATTTTGAAAACAATTTTCCCTTTCCATTTATAAATTCCATAGTGAATTTATATTTCAAAGTATCTACTGATCTACAGTTTTCAATAGATTTCAAATATTCAATTCCAATTTATCTTCAGAAAGATAAATTCTTAAAAACGTTCCATTTCATATTGGAAAAGCAATTCCATACTTATTTAAAAGTAAGTGATTCACAAATATTATTTATTTTCAACAATTTGAAAATATTCAATATACTTAACCCATAGTTAAGCATATATTTCATTTGTTTAAGGAAAACGTTCTTTAATTCACATTTATTTGGGTCAAAACGAATGTTGCGTAAAACATCGTTACGACGACCCAAAAACACTAGTATAGGGATTCGAAATTAAACAGATATATAAATCCCAATACTATACAAAAATATTTCCTTTCGGAAACCATTTACTATAACAACAGTGTTATAGTCCATCATTTCCTTATTTTTCTCGAAAACGTCTATTTCAACAATGAATGTTGAAATCTACGACTTCCTTTCCTTCTATTTCTCGAAAACGTCTATTTCAACAATGAATGTTGAAATCTACGTTTTCGATACTTGATGCATTTTAAAACATCTTTAAAACGTTTTAAATTCCATTTAAAACATCCTTTTCCCAAAAGATATCCATTTTTTTAACGATATATTCACTGTTCAAAACGTGAATATAACTCCTTTAATAAATTTTTATATTCAATTGATTACGAATTTATAAACAATGTTTATAAATTCTATTCCTTTTTATAAACTTCGATTTATAAATTTCCTTTATCAATCCAATTCAAATTATATAACTCAATTTCAAGCCAAAGGTTCATATTATAAGTTGATTACTTATAATTCATTCATTTACCAAATCGTTCTTTAAAACTTCACAAATTTTTAAATCTTATCACTGACAAGATTCCTTTATATTCTATAATGGTTTTTAACTTATAAAAAAACCCCTTTATTAACAATTTCTATAAATATCCCCTTTAAATGTCCAAAATCCACTTTTATAAGTTAATTTCTTATAAACTTTTATTTTCGATATCTATTCATTTTATAACTTCCACAATTTATAAATTTATAAATTTTAATGAAATTCATTTGATACATCTTCTTAACACTTTATAAACTCGTTTCATAATTCCAACAAATTTAATTTATAAGTATCTATTTATAAAATCTTTTATATAAACTGTTTATAATAATTATTCAAAATCCCAATTTAACTACTATATAAAATCTATTTATTTTAGAAATTACCTTTTGTTATTTTTCACAAAAAATCATAATTTTTATAACTTAATAAAAATAAAACTTTAATTTATTTAAAATGAATTAATTCAAAAATTTAATATAAACATATACTTTGGAAAATCACTTTAAAAATCCTTTTAAATTCAAAATCATTATTTTTAACTTTAAAAATGGATCCGATGATGCCACAGCATCCAATAGTCAATCATGGCACAAATGTCATATATCGATATGATAATCAATAATCACACAATATCTATAATCATATAAATATTTGTGAGGAATCCAGTTGGATCCCTCCAACCTGTTTCCCTGCATCCACAGACGTTAGCACAATACCAATTCCACTTCGAGGTGGAATATCGCGGTATATGGGATTTTATAAAACATTATCCACTTAATAGGCAGCGCAATAGGGTCTCATCCGCTATACAAGGCGGGAAATCAATTCCAATATATACATATGCCAATATATATATATTGCTATATATAGTATATCCTACTATATCTACTATCACAATCAAACAGCAATCAATAATTGCAATCATTATTCAAAAAATTTAAATCTAACTATTTAAATTTTAAATCGATCTGTTCGATTGAGTGAGGAGTTCTCACCCTGGTTTTATCTCCGGTTTCGGCGTTTATGACGACCCTGACTCGACCTTCGAAAATCGGCACCGAATACGACACTCGTATTCAAATGCCGCAGATCCAAACGTCGAACCTGGTTCGCCGGAGCTTATAACACATTAAGTAAATAACACAGCGGAAGAAAAAGAATATGCATATATCAATATACAACATCTGATACAATAACTGATACAACATGAATGATACAACAGAATGGTACAATAGATATCAACATTTTCAGAGATACAAAGAGTAGCAGCGGAAATAAAAGATAACACTAGCAGCGGAACAAATCTCCAAAATAGTCTTCAAGAAAGAACTCCAATATCAGTAATCTCCATCTCTAAAGCACCAATCCAGAATAGCTCGAACTCCCAAATCAAGATGAAGAGAAGCAACTCAATCCAAATGCAATTGCCAAATCCTAAGGCTGAAAGCTATCGAATCTACACCTACTATAGATTATCTGAAAATCCCAACTCTAGACTGCCCGTGTGGGAAATAGTGGGCACCCAGAGTTTAGGAAAGGAACAATAAACTCCAGGTCAGTCGTGGGACTGGTATGAGCAAACAAAAGCATTTGGTCTTTGAACAAACAAGAGAATTTAAATTTGAAATCCGCAATGCTTTTTGGAAAATGAAACTACCATAAGGCCTCCCGGCACACACACAATGCAAACGCACACATGGGGGAGATTTCTCCTTATGATAGTCAAACATGCTTACTACGAGAAAAATTCTTTGATATTATTACTAGTGCATAGTGGAAAATCTTTCGAAAATATAATATAAATCCTAGCCAGCATAGGTACCATGATGCTATGCCTACTATAGCTGCCATGTTAAATGGCAGGTTCTACAACTAAAACCGTACAAGGCACGTATTAGATGAATGGATTTCCAACAAATGGTCAGGCTAAGGAACTTCCTACTACCACATGGGATCGCCTCTGGCGGGACGTCCCGAGAACTAACGTTACGGTTAGATCTCTGCCAACACAAGGCCGGGTTACCTCTGTAACTAGGTAACTACTACACGAATATGTCATCCCCCGGTCCTTTGGGACCTTTATCCGAGTGCGCGCACAACAACACCACACAGTAATAGGTATAGTGTATCAACATGAGTAAGTATCTGGGCTCCATACCATGATACCACCCTTTTCCAGAAGGAAATGACATACCCTAAAGGGCGCGACCCTCATAACCTTGCCGCATCTTTCCTGTTTCGACCATTTCCGGGGAGTGAGGTCCTGATGCAGTCTCGTCCACAAAGCTACGCTTTGTGCAACAAAGCCATGCTTTGGGTCAACAGATGACCAAAGCAATGATCACAAAGATAAATGATCAAACAAATGATCATATCACAAATGATCAACCAATGATCATCACACAGCAGCACTAAGCATGCCACATTACCAAATTGGGAATATATCACTGATAAATATCAACTACATAACCTCTGAGCTCGTACGTCTCAGAGAAGGGTGTTAAACTAAGAGAATAAATTCTCCGCCACCAAGCAGAAATGTATTTGATAGAGATCAGTTAACATCTCAAAGTGTAATGTCGGACATACAACCATACAAGTCTGTTCCGGGTTCGAACAGAACCGAAGGCACTTCCGAAGAAGCCCTTGCAAATCCGAGTATCCACAATCTCGATCGGACTCCCCATCACTTAGGGAATCTCTATACCGTAGCTACTCGGTGCAGAGACAATCGATAGGTTATCCTAACGTTCTCGAAGACACCCGGTCTTCAACACCGGTCTTCAAATGCTATCCATAACGTCGTATCACTATTCGGAATGGGCTATATGACACAAGGTCCTCTCCCGGCTAAACCGAATAGTGAGCGCCATATTTTAAAACATATGGATATGGGATTTCTGTTAAGTCACAACTTATAAAACCCAAAACTTTCTTTCAAATGGTTAAACAAATTACCATTTTTAAATCTTTAAACAAAAAGATTTATTTCGCAAAGTTTCACCTAGTCCCACAAAGATTTACTCATATATTCCAAAACAATTCCCATTCAATTTGGATTAACCCAATTTAATCTTTAAAATTAAAGATTTATAGCTTTCAAAACACGTTTCCAAAGATTTATCTATAATTTGGAAAACTATCTTCATTTTAGACTTGAAATCCTTTAACACGAATTTGAAATTCATTCTTATGTGAAAGCTTCAATCATTTGAAAACAAATAGTTTTCGTTTCAGAAAAATCCAATTTGTACAAGTTGAAATCTTGGGTTGAATTTAAATTCCAAAATATCACCTTTAAAAAATGGTTTAGAAACCCATATAAACCCATTAATAAGTTGAATAAATTTTTAAACCCCAGTTCCCAAATTATAGAATTCAATTTCAAATATTGAATTCAAATTTAAATCCAATTATTTAAATTTCAAAACTCAATCAAGTTATTTAAAAATAACCATTTTTCAAAAACTTCAATTCTAGTTCAAAAACTATTTTGGATTTAAAAATTTAATTTTAAAACAATTTCAAAATCTGCGACTTAACTAATTTCCACGTGCAATCCATATTTGTGTGTGTATAAGTGTGGTCCAGGGGTTTTACACAATAAGAGTGCCACATTATCAATCAGCACAGATTCAATTATTAGAATTCGATGTGGGTTTCGGATAACCAAATGGAATCCGACTCCCTGTCGCATCGAAATCCAAATGTCGTTCTACAAGTAAAGAGGTTTGCATATTCATATAACAATATATACATCACAGATATAACAGCTCAGTATAAAGCATCACATAGCATCACATATCAAATATATCAATCCATCACACAACATTCATTAACAATCAAACATCTTTAATTAAGATGAATAAACCGTGTGGTTATAAATTTATTACCCACATAATTACTTCTATTTGTAATCTTTAAATCAATGATTAATTATCACTAACTATAATTTATTAAGTCTTAACCATCTTCATTTATTAATCATTTACTAAATTAATTATCTTAATTAATTATCCTTTAATTGTGATTAATTAATCTTAATTACATATTCCTCAATTAATTACTTTAAATAATAAACTTTTAATTATTGATTAATTAAATCTTAGTTAAAATTAATTGTCCTTAATAAATAGGTTTATTATTCCTTAATTAATTTCAACAATTAATTATACTTAACCAATTGCAATTAATTATATTCAATTAATTAATCTAGTCAATTATCAAAATTAATTGCATTAATTAATTACTAAATTATCCCTAGATAATTATCACCCATTATTAACAACATTCCATTAATTTTACACTTAAGAAAATTTGAATTTGATTAATAAATCATTTCTAATTAATATTAATCTAAATCATTATTTAAAAATCAAATAATTAAGTGAAATCCTTAATTATTCAAACTAATTTAATTACTTATTAATTGACCCATTTAAATTCAAAATGTATTAAAACAATACATTTCTAAATTTAAATTCAAATTCCATTTTAAAATTTTGTTTAAATTTTAAGAATTTCATTTTAAAAACTTTGAATTCAAAATTACATTTGAATTCAGATCCAAGTTACACTTGAATCAATTCCTGCAAAAATTTAATTTCATTCAATATTTTAAAACCTGTAAACAACTTTTCAGGTTTAAACCCTGAAACAGTTTTAAATTTGATTTAAAACTAAACTTTAAACTTGTTTTAAGATATTTCATTTTTGAAAACTTTGAATTCCAAACTCTATTAAATTCAGTTCCAACTTATACATGAATCAAACTCCTGCACTAGTATTTGATTCCCTTCAACATTTTTTTTTTAAAAAAAAACTGCAACACAATTCTCAGGTTTAAAACCTGAACAGTTTAAATTTTGATTAAAAATCAATTTTAAACTTGTTGAAGATATTTCATTTTTGAAAACTTTGGATTTCAAATTTTATTTGAATGCAGATCCAACTTCCACTTGAATCATATTGCAACTTAAAATATGAGTTTCATTCGAGAATCTAAAACTGCAAAAACTCTCTGGTTTAAAAACCTGAAACTGTTTTAATTTTGATTTAAAACTGAACTTAAATCTTGTTTAAATCTAAGATTCCCATTTTAAAACTTTTAATTTCAAACTGCATTTGAATTCAGTTTAATCTTACATTTGAATCAATTTATAATTTTTAAAATATGAGTTTTCATTCAAAGTTTAAAACTGTAAAATTACAGATTTACAACCTGCAACCAAACCCGAGTGACCCCTAATTTTACTTCGAGTTTCAAAACCCTCTGCTTCGAGAAAACATCACAAAATCCCGAAGATTACTTCGAGTAAAAACCCTGCATAATACAGAAGTCCACCAGGCCTTGAGAAACCACTGCAACCCTGTCAACATCACCCAATCTCACCTCCGACCATCATCAACCTTGAAACTCCGGCCAACCCTCCCTTGATTACTCCTCTGCAATCCCCCATATCCTCGAATCACTTGAAGCAACAGAGTAATCAAATATTCATAAACCCCTACCTTCAGATACAATGCTTCAAACCTGGAAATCTCCATTTACAATCACCACCTCTCAGACATAAACTACTGACAATATTCCTCCACTCTCCCATCAATTCTTCCACCTCCAGAAAGAACACAACATCCCAATATCACTAGATCACCAGATAAATTCAAAAACTCCCATTCTGTTCCACTCATAAATGCTCATTCCTTATTTAACTAAAAGAAATATGATTTTTGTTTTAAAATTCATAATTCATACTTGCATTAAGTTATAAACTTGTTTTAATCATTTAAGAAGTTTGACCTATTTGCTTCTTGAAATATTGTCTGTTGTTAGTGTTTTCAGTGGTAACAGTTTCTTCTCTTTTTTTATTTTTATTTTTTTTTGTTTATAATTTGTAAACATAAATCTATACTAAACTAATACCTCAATTACATAACAGATTCTAACTGAGAATCAATTCAAGAGAAACAGGTGATCAGGTACCTGTAAACACACACATGTATATGTTTATATATATATACAGTGACTATCTATCACAATAAAATCATACAAAGCAAATTCATTCCTATAATCCACATGCAACAAATAATTTAAAACAACTTTCAATTGTGAGGTTACTCACAAAGAAAAAAAAAAAAAAAGAAAGACAGAGCCATTTTTTTTTTTTTTTTTTCATAGCAGTTTTGAATTTTTTTTTCTTTAAACAAGTTTGAATTAGAACTTGAGTTTTCTGTAAAACTTGTTTAGCTTTGATTTTTCCTTTAAAAGAAAAGCTGTTTTTAAAATAGAAATTTACTCACCTTTTTAAATTTGAAGAATGCAGAGAACAATTTAGGTGCAGATTATCAATTCCCAGGACCCTGACTTGAAACTGCATTTTGAAATCTGGGTGCAAATTTGAAATTGAAGTTGCTTTACTTGTATTTTGATTGCTGAGTTTCTTGATGCAGATTTCAGGACCCTGCCTATTGAAGTGCATGATGATCCTGGCTTGCATTTGATTTCTATTTTCAGGTTGATGGTTTGCTTTGATTATTAACTTGCATACTTCTAGACTCTGGTTTCCAGATTTTGCAACCATCTTTAGATCCAAATGAAGCCATTAAAATGATGAGATGATCTTGATTCGTACTGCTTTTGATTGTTTTCTTTCAAAACCCAGGCTTAAAATTTTTCTTTATATTGAAACTGGATTTGTTTTTATGTTGAAGCTTTACATTGCATTGATTCCAAATTGAAGCTTCCTCTGATTTCTTTTGTTTCTGAATTATCAGGTTGAAGATGTTTTTTAAACTGAGATGCTTCTTGCCTTTTAATCTTATTTCTGTTTCCAGATCTGGTTTTGTTTCCTTTTTTTTTTCTTTTCTAAATGAAGATAAAACCAGGTTTGCATGCAGAGCCTTTTCCAGATTGAAATGGAAATGCTGACTTCCTTTTCATTTTGAAAATGATTTCAGGTAAATGGTTTGAAAATGTTTACTGGAATTTGTATTTCCTTGCACAGAGTTTCCAGATTTTAATTTTTTTTTCCTTCAGATTTTGAAACAGCAACTTGATAATCTTTGAAATACTTTGAGTATGAATTTGGAAATCTGGTTTGTAGTTTGTTCATTCTCAGATTTTGATATATTTTTCAGTTTGAGAATGAATTGGAAAACAAGGTTTAAGTAGTAAAGAACAATAGCCTGGTTTCTATTTGTTTTCTTTTATTTCAGATTTGTTATTGTTTGTTTTTTTTTTTTCTTCTTCTTTTTTTTAATGAAGATAAAATCAAGTTTGCCACTTGTAACATTCATTTACACTTGTTAATCTTTGTCTTATAGCTTACATTTGTTAAAATTTTGTATATTTATGTTTTTAACCTTGTCTTGAATTTATTTTATAAATTTTGTTTTGGTCCTTAAGTTCAATTAATTTTACAACTTAGTTCATATAAATTTTAAAAGAAAATGTATTATCAAATGAAATTTTATCTTGTTAATGTTTGTTTTAATTTTATTACAAGTCATGTTTATTTTCAAAAGATAATTTCAATCACTTCATAATTAAATTCACAATTTAATTTCAAAATTAAATATATTGTCAAATTAAACTCGTTCAAAATTCAGGAATGTTACAGACTTCCCCCCTTAAGAAATTTCGTCCTCGAAATTTGTAAGTAGGGGACGACAAAGAATGGATACACAAAGATAGAGGTACCGTTTCCAAATCAAACTGGGTATTTATTCTGCATTTGGCTTACCAAATCAGAATAGCAAGAACGAACAAAGATAGTCGAGTCACCAGAACTACGAATATACAGGTGATTGGTCAGTTCGAAGGATAACTAACCGTTTGTAGAATTTACCTGGACCCAATAGAATAAACAGATATATGGATGCAATCCAAATCTTTTAGTTTAAACAACCAAAATATAACTACCAACCATAGCAACCAAAGCAAACAATTCATCCATACAAACAATTCTGACCCGTCTGGAGTTTATGTCCCATGCAAATATATCAAAGCTTCTTCCTGGATCTACCAGGAATCATCAAATATTTGAGAAGACGAATCAAAGAAAATTGATAGAGAAAGTTATTTCCGCTATTGCAGGGTATTGACCATTTGAAGTCGTATTCCCCTGTCCCCTATCTCGTTCTCTTCTCGCACTCATACTTACTATCATTGGATAGTAAAAGAATTTACTGAGGCATTCGAACGGATATCTTGGAGATATACTCATTCTAGGGTATACTTCACCCTATCTCTAACGAGTTACTTAATGTGTTATACTCCTGAGCTAAGGTTTTAACCATCAGCTCTGATACCAACTATGACGACCCTGACTCGACCTTCGAAAATCGGCACCGAATACGACACTCGTATTCAAATGCCGCGGATCCAAACGTCGAACCTGGTTCGCCGGAGCTTATAACACATTAAGTAAATAACACAGCGGAAGAAAAAGAATATGCATATATCAATATACAACATCTGATACAATAACTGATACAACATGAATGATACAACAGAATGGTACAATAGATATCAACATTTTCAGAGATACAAAGAACAGCAGCGGAAATAAAAGATAACACTAGCAGCGGAACAAATCTCCAAAATAGTCTTCAAGAAAGAACTCCAATATCAGTAATCTCCATCTCTAAAGCACCAATCCAGAATAGCTCGAACTCCCAAATCAAGATGAAGAGAAGCAACTCGATCCAAATGCAATTGCCAAATCCTAAGGCTGAAAGCTATCGAATCTACACCTACTATAGATTATCTGAAAATCCCAACTCTAGACTGCCCGTGTGGGAAATAGTGGGCACCCAGAGTTTAGGAAAGGAACAATAAACTCCAGGTCAGTCGTGGGACTGGTATGAGCAAACAAAAGCATTTGGTCTTTGAACAAACAAGAGAATTTAAATTTGAAATCCGCAATGCTTTTTGGAAAATGAAACTACCATAAGGCCTCCCGGCACACACACAATGCAAACGCACACATGGGGGAGATTTCTCCTTATGATAGTCAAACATGCTTACTACGAGAAAAATTCTTTGATATTATTACTAGTGCATAGTGGAAAATCTTTCGAAAATATAATATAAATCCTAGCCAGCATAGGTACCATGATGCTATGCCTACTATAGCTGCCATGTTAAATGGCAGGTTCTACAACTAAAACCGTACAAGGCACGTATTAGATGAATGGATTTCCAACAAATGGTCAGGCTAAGGAACTTCCTACTACCACATGGGATCGCCTCTGGCGGGACGTCCCGAGAACTAACGTTACGGTTAGATCTCTGCCAACACAAGGCCGGGTTACCTCTGTAACTAGGTAACTACTACACGAATATGTCATCCCCCGGTCCTTTGGGACCTTTATCCGAGTGCGCGCACAACAACACCACACAGTAATAGGTATAGTGTATCAACATGAGTAAGTATCTGGGCTCCATACCATGATACCACCCTTTTCCAGAAGGAAATGACATACCCTAAAGGGCGCGACCCTCATAACCTTGCCGCATCTTTCCTGTTTCGACCATTTCCGGGGAGTGAGGTCCTGATGCAGTCTCGTCCACAAAGCTACGCTTTGTGCAACAAAGCCATGCTTTGGGTCAACAGATGACCAAAGCAATGATCACAAAGATAAATGATCAAACAAATGATCATATCACAAATGATCAACCAATGATCATCACACAGCAGCACTAAGCATGCCACATTACCAAATTGGGAATATATCACTGATAAATATCAACTACATAACCTCTGAGCTCGTACGTCTCAGAGAAGGGTGTTAAACTAAGAGAATAAATTCTCCGCCACCAAGCAGAAATGTATTTGATAGAGATCAGTTAACATCTCAAAGTGTAATGTCGGACATACAACCATACAAGTCTGTTCCGGGTTCGAACAGAACCGAAGGCACTTCCGAAGAAGCCCTTGCAAATCCGGGTATCCACAATCCCGATCGGACTCCCCATCACTTAGGGAATCTCTATACCGTAGCTACTCGGTGCAGAGACAATCGATAGGTTATCCTAACGTTCTCGAAGACACCCGGTCTTCAACACCGGTCTTCAAATGCTATCCATAACGTCGTATCACTATTCGGAATGGGCTATATGACACAAGGTCCTCTCCCGGCTAAACCGAATAGTGAGCGCCATATTTTAAAACATATGGATATGGGATTTCTGTTAAGTCACAACTTATAAAACCCAAAACTTTCTTTCAAATGGTTAAACAAATTACCATTTTTAAATCTTTAAACAAAAAGATTTATTTCGCAAAGTTTCACCTAGTCCCACAAAGATTTACTCATATATTCCAAAACAATTCCCATTCAATTTGGATTAACCCAATTTAATCTTTAAAATTAAAGATTTATAGCTTTCAAAACACGTTTCCAAAGATTTATCTATAATTTGGAAAACTATCTTCATTTTAGACTTGAAATCCTTTAACACGAATTTGAAATTCATTCTTATGTGAAAGCTTCAATCATTTGAAAACAAATAGTTTTCGTTTCAGAAAAATCCAATTTGTACAAGTTGAAATCTTGGGTTGAATTTAAATTCCAAAATATCACCTTTAAAAAATGGTTTAGAAACCCATATAAACCCATTAATAAGTTGAATAAATTTTTAAACCCCAGTTCCCAAATTATAGAATTCAATTTCAAATATTGAATTCAAATTTAAATCCAATTATTTAAATTTCAAAACTCAATCAAGTTATTTAAAAATAACCATTTTTCAAAAACTTCAATTCTAGTTCAAAAACTATTTTGGATTTAAAAATTTAATTTTAAAACAATTTCAAAATCTGCGACTTAACTAATTTCCACGTGCAATCCATATTTGTGTGTGTATAAGTGTGGTCCAGGGGTTTTACACAATAAGAGTGCCACATTATCAATCAGCACAGATTCAATTATTAGAATTCGATGTGGGTTTCGGATAACCAAATGGAATCCGACTCCCTGTCGCATCGAAATCCAAATGTCGTTCTACAAGTAAAGAGGTTTGCATATTCATATAACAATATATACATCACAGATATAACAGCTCAGTATAAAGCATCACATAGCATCACATATCAAATATATCAATCCATCACACAACATTCATTAACAATCAAACATCTTTAATTAAGATGAATAAACCGTGTGGTTATAAATTTATTACCCACATAATTACTTCTATTTGTAATCTTTAAATCAATGATTAATTATCACTAACTATAATTTATTAAGTCTTAACCATCTTCATTTATTAATCATTTACTAAATTAATTATCTTAATTAATTATCCTTTAATTGTGATTAATTAATCTTAATTACATATTCCTCAATTAATTACTTTAAATAATAAACTTTTAATTATTGATTAATTAAATCTTAGTTAAAATTAATTGTCCTTAATAAATAGGTTTATTATTCCTTAATTAATTTCAACAATTAATTATACTTAACCAATTGCAATTAATTATATTCAATTAATTAATCTAGTCAATTATCAAAATTAATTGCATTAATTAATTACTAAATTATCCCTAGATAATTATCACCCATTATTAACAACATTCCATTAATTTTACACTTAAGAAAATTTGAATTTGATTAATAAATCATTTCTAATTAATATTAATCTAAATCATTATTTAAAAATCAAATAATTAAGTGAAATCCTTAATTATTCAAACTAATTTAATTACTTATTAATTGACCCATTTAAATTCAAAATGTATTAAAACAATACATTTCTAAATTTAAATTCAAATTCCATTTTAAAATTTTGTTTAAATTTTAAGAATTTCATTTTAAAAACTTTGAATTCAAAATTACATTTGAATTCAGATCCAAGTTACACTTGAATCAATTCCTGCAAAAATTTAATTTCATTCAATATTTTAAAACCTGTAAACAACTTTTCAGGTTTAAACCCTGAAACAGTTTTAAATTTGATTTAAAACTAAACTTTAAACTTGTTTTAAGATATTTCATTTTTGAAAACTTTGAATTCCAAACTCTATTAAATTCAGTTCCAACTTATACATGAATCAAACTCCTGCACTAGTATTTGATTCCCTTCAACATTTTTTTTTTAAAAAAAACTGCAACACAATTCTCAGGTTTAAAACCTGAACAGTTTAAATTTTGATTAAAAATCAATTTTAAACTTGTTGAAGATATTTCATTTTTGAAAACTTTGGATTTCAAATTTTATTTGAATGCAGATCCAACTTCCACTTGAATCATATTGCAACTTAAAATATGAGTTTCATTCGAGAATCTAAAACTGCAAAAACTCTCTGGTTTAAAAACCTGAAACTGTTTTAATTTTGATTTAAAACTGAACTTAAATCTTGTTTAAATCTAAGATTCCCATTTTAAAACTTTTAATTTCAAACTGCATTTGAATTCAGTTTAATCTTACATTTGAATCAATTTATAATTTTTAAAATATGAGTTTTCATTCAAAGTTTAAAACTGTAAAATTACAGATTTACAACCTGCAACCAAACCCGAGTGACCCCTAATTTTACTTCGAGTTTCAAAACCCTCTGCTTCGAGAAAACATCACAAAATCCCGAAGATTACTTCGAGTAAAAACCCTGCATAATACAGAAGTCCACCAGGCCTTGAGAAACCACTACAACCCTGTCAACATCACCCAATCTCACCTCCGACCATCATCAACCTTGAAACTCCGGCCAACCCTCCCTTGATTACTCCTCTGCAATCCCCCATATCCTCGAATCACTCGAAGCAACAGAGTAATCAAATATTCAAAAAACCCTACCTTCAGATACAATGCTTCAAACCTGGAAATCTCCATTTACAATCACCACCTCTCAGACATAAACTACTGACAATATTCCTCCACTCTCCTATCAATTCTTCCACCTCCAGAAAGAACACAACATCCCAATATCACTAGATCACCAGATAAATTCAAAAACTCCCATTCTGTTCCACTCATAAATGCTCATTCCTTATTTAACTAAAAGAAATATGATTTTTGTTTTAAAATTCATAATTCATACTTGCATTAAGTTATAAACTTGTTTTAATCATTTAAGAAGTTTGACCTATTTGCTTCTTGAAATATTGTCTGTTGTTAGTGTTTTCAGTGGTAACAGTTTCTTCTCGTTTTTTATTTTTATTTTTTTTTGTTTATAATTTGTAAACATAAATCTATACTAAACTAATACCTCAATTACATAACAGATTCTAACTGAGAATCAATTCAAGAGAAACAGGTGATCAGGTACCTGTAAACACACACATGTATATGTTTATATATATATATACAGTGACTATCTATCACAATAAAATCATACAAAGCAAATTCATTCCTATAATCCACATGCAACAAATAATTTAAAACAACTTTCAATTGTGAGGTTACTCACAAAGAAAAAAAAAAAAAAAAAAAGAAAGACAGAGCCATTTTCTTTTTCTTTTTTCATAGCAGTTTTGAATTTTTTTTTCTTTAAACAAGTTTGAATTAGAACTTGAGTTTTCTGTAAAACTTGTTTAGCTTTGATTTTTCCTTTAAAAGAAAAGCTGTTTTTAAAATAGAAATTTACTCACCTTTTTAAATTTGAAGAATGCAGAGAACAATTTAGGTGCAGATTATCAATTCCCAGGACCCTGACTTGAAACTGCATTTTGAAATCTGGGTGCAAATTTGAAATTGAAGTTGCTTTACTTGTATTTTGATTGCTGAGTTTCTTGATGCAGATTTCAGGACCCTGCCTATTGAAGTGCATGATGATCCTGGCTTGCATTTGATTTCTATTTTCAGGTTGATGGTTTGCTTTGATTATTAACTTGCATACTTCTAGACTCTGGTTTCCAGATTTTGCAACCATCTTTAGATCCAAATGAAGCCATTAAAATGATGAGATGATCTTGATTCGTACTGCTTTTGATTGTTTTCTTTCAAAACCCAGGCTTAAAATTTTTCTTTATATTGAAACTGGATTTGTTTTTATGTTGAAGCTTTACATTGCATTGATTCCAAATTGAAGCTTCCTCTGATTTCTTTTGTTTCTGAATTATCAGGTTGAAGATGTTTTTTAAACTGAGATGCTTCTTGCCTTTTAATCTTATTTCTGTTTCCAGATCTGGTTTTGTTTCCTTTTTTTTTTCTTTTCTAAATGAAGATAAAACCAGGTTTGCATGCAGAGCCTTTTCCAGATTGAAATGGAAATGCTGACTTCCTTTTCATTTTGAAAATGATTTCAGGTAAATGGTTTGAAAATGTTTACTGGAATTTGTATTTCCTTGCACAGAGTTTCCAGATTTTAATTTTTTTTTCCTTCAGATTTTGAAACAGCAACTTGATAATCTTTGAAATACTTTGAGTATGAATTTGGAAATCTGGTTTGTAGTTTGTTCATTCTCAGATTTTGATATATTTTTCAGTTTGAGAATGAATTGGAAAACAAGGTTTAAGTAGTAAAGAACAATAGCCTGGTTTCTATTTGTTTTCTTTTATTTCAGATTTGTTATTGTTTGTTTTTTTTTTTTTTCTTCTTCTTTTTTTAATGAAGATAAAATCAAGTTTGCCACTTGTAACATTCATTTACACTTGTTAATCTTTGTCTTATAGCTTACATTTGTTAAAATTTTATATATTTATGTTTTTAACCTTGTCTTGAATTTATTTTATAAATTTTGTTTTGGTCCTTAAGTTCAATTAATTTTACAACTTAGTTCATATAAATTTTAAAAGAAAATGTATTATCAAATGAAATTTTATCTTGTTAATGTTTGTTTTAATTTTATTACAAGTCATGTTTATTTTCAAAAGATAATTTCAATCACTTCATAATTAAATTCACAATTTAATTTCAAAATTAAATATATTGTCAAATTAAACTCGTTCAAAATTCAGGAATGTTACAGCGTTCGTTTCGAATAAAATTAAACGAACGTTTAATTTTACCCGAAATTCAAACGAGCTCCAATCGACTCCAATCCAGCTCCATTGCGAAGAGCTCGTCCCCACGATTCCAACACAAGTTGTTTCGTAATTTTCGACCTTGTACGAAAAAGTTATCGTGATTTAAAGATTGAACAATTTAAAACATAAAATTTAATAACAAATTTCTTTATATTTTATAACCTTCAGTCCCTGGCCGTTAGATCTTGTTTATGAAATCAAGGCCGCATACGTATGCTTCTCTCCTCTTTCCGCTTGTTCCAGGCAATTATCGAACGAGACAACCCATTACTGCTGTGACTAGGGCTTCACATCGCAACCACCAACGACAACGAGAATCCATCAAACCGGCGCCATACGACTCGCCTTCGCACCCTCTACCACCGCCATGAGTACGGCCAAACTCGGTCAGGCCGTGCTCTTGAAAATCGAGCACGAGACGTGCCACTTTGAACTGACCTGGCCGATGATCCACGCCTCCTAATACGATCATATCCGTTTGGATGTAGAGATCTCGCCAAGCTCCATCTTTCTCGTGTTGGAAGTTTTCGCGATTGCTTTGTGGATTCGAAGAAAATGAGGGAGGAAAATCGAGCGTTCCTGGCCATTGATTTTAGAACTGTCGGCCGTCCATGAAACCCTAGTTCTTATTTTTCTTATTTTTTGTAAATAAAACTTGTCTATTTATAGAGAATTAATGAACACTATTCATCCGGGTTTTCAAAACTCCGATTCACGCGCCGAAACTGACGTTCCTAGGGTTTATCCCGCGTTCCGGACACAATGGAATAGGTTTCGGAAGCTAATTCGATCATCTGTGCGAGATACGGCAATAAACGATCAATTTAAATTAAACCGATTTCGATGCGTTTTAATTCGTACCGGACAAACGGTAAATCCAATCGTCTTGAAATTTATAATCTTACAATAATATCACATTTCGGATCCGATGAAACTAGTTTCATTGAAATCCGAGACCGTTTGAAAAATGGCTATTTTAACTCGCCGAATTAATATTAAAAACAATTCGATGCGTTTCGAACTGCCACGGTCAAATGACAACTCCGATTGCTATGAAAATTGAAATCCGATAATAACTAACTATTACGGATCCAATGAAACTGGTTTCGTTCAATTATGACACTGTTCAAAAATTAGCTATTTTTCAGTCGATAATTAAAAATTAAAATATTCAATTTTCACAAATTAACTCCAAATTCAATTTTACAAGTTCTAAAACATTTCTATAACTTCAATATGATAAAATAAAATTTTCCAAATCTTTTTCAATCATTTTAAACCCAGTTTTCAATTATTCATGTATTTTCCACTATTAATAAACCGATTTAAATTACCCTATTAAATCCAGAAATTCGAAATAAAATTATTCGACTCAAGAATTTCACTTATTAATATTTAAAATTAATTAAATATCCAATTTTAAATTATTAGAAATTCTGGGTCGTTACAATCTTCCCCACTTAAAAGAATTTCGTCCCGAAATTACAAGTTAAGGAGAAATGATCCTAAACCGTTTATTACTTTTCCAAAATCAATTAGTTTTATCAACTTTCTAACACAAATCTTTTTATTAAAGATTCATTATCATTTCAATTAGCTTTCTACTTTCAGTTATAAGTTTCAAACAACATTGTCCTCTTAACAATTCAAATTTAAATTCAAATTCAAATTTTAAACTTTCAAAATTTCTCAAAATTTTTCTAACACCGGAAATTTTCGAAAAATTTTGCCAGCGTCTCCTTTGCGCGGATCGATCGGTACGACTACAAAATGGCACCACGACTCCTCAGAATCAAAAAGAAAAGAGAAAGCCAAGTGGCTGGAGAAGAAGATCATCAAATTTCATACTGAAATTGAAATACGTACCTTTTTGTCGAGCGATTCAATTTTATCTTTGAAACCAAAATCCCAATTCCATTTCTTTTAATATACCTGTATAACCTGCTAGTAGTAGTATTCAATTTTCAACATTCAAACCATTTTGCACATTTCCTTTACAAAATTCTGATATATGCTTCTTATACATTTTTAGTTTACAATTGAAGTTGCATATTCAATTTCATTCGTTTCAATTTCAATTCAATTCTATTCAATTTCATTTGAATTCAATTACATTGCTTTTCAATTTCACTACTTCAATTCCATTAACACTTAATGAATTATACACAATCAACTAACAAGCAATCAACCAATTTATATTTCAACATAACCAAATTATATTCATTTTACATTCAATTTGGTTCAACCTTTCTAATTCCAATTGGTTAGTTATTAAATTGACTTCCATTCAATTTATTCAACTTCAATGAATTTACACTTATATTCATTATTTCCTATCAATTATTTACATTCGATTGATTCTCATTCAATCCATTCTTTAATTCAATGGCTAATTCATTTTACAAATAAAATTGAATTTCATTTATATAACCCAAGTTTACTTCTAATTTATTCCAAATTCTATTTCATTTAACTTTTACATAAGTCAAATTCATCACCTACCCAAGTTCATATCTCATTTTTCTTAACAATAATTGTTTAACCACCTATCTTCTGGTTTCACTTTTATTTTCACATTTTATAAGTTATACAACTTACATTCAACAATTACTACTTGGATTTTTTTATTGGTTCACTTATACTTCTTTAATTTAACTCCATTCCTTAAGTTAAATTTATCCTATCAAAATTTAAATTGTATAAGATTTCGACTCATTTATTATTCCCATAAATATTTAAAAATAGGATTCCAGAGTCCTTTCAGCTTTTCCAAAACCAAATCCAAATTTTCCAAACAACTTTCATTTAAAATATTTGGCAGAAATTCCTCTTTTGGAAACCCGAAAATGAACATCGATAATGCTGCAGTCATTACCGAAGTTATTTTCCAGCGACCGAAAAGAGTTTAGAGCCTTTCATTCCTTCAAAATACTTTTCAAAACCTTTGAAATTCATTTTCAAATCAAAAAGGAATTTAATTTCTAAAATTCCCAAACTTTTTCAAAACATTTCCAAAACTTCTCTGGAATTCTATTTCCAATTATAAGTCAAATTTATAATTTACAGTCTTAAATTTCATTTGTATATGGATTTCATTTTCTTATTTTTTTTTTTTCAATTTTCATATAACAATGATTTCAATTCTATTTCAATTTCAATGGTAATAGTTTAATATTATTACTACCTAACAACCATGCATCCATATACTATAATAATTTACAGAAAATTATTTCTTTTATATACAAAAATAGTTTTGTGCAAAATTATTCCATTTACCCTATTTTTAAACAATATCGTGTCGAATTGTTCTATTCAAGTGTTTAGAAACCCCTTCGACCCAGTTGTACAGACTGTGCCGACGAAGGTTCATATGCCACTCAATAAACCAATCATCACAATATAAAACAAATTTTATATTCACTAACAAATACGCGCTCATATCTATTATTACACTCAAACTCATTCTAGAGTACTACTGACTCTATCTCTAATGAGTAACACCCAACAGAGCAGGTTGTCACTTAACCATATGCTCTGATACCAAATGTGAAGGCCCGAAAATCCGTACTCCTTTTAGCTGGCAACATTCCACAACAATCCAGCCAAAGGGGAACAAACTTCCGAATCTTTATGGTTGAAGAAGAAGAAAAAGGTAGAAGAAGATAGAAAAAGAGAGAAGAAGAGAGCAAACAATATCAGAACCGGAAAGCAATAACAGAATCTTAGAAATATCAGAATCTAACCATCGCAGCGGAACAACATATAATAGATAAATGAATATCATTAAAAACAAAGAACTATACATTTTATACATTACATCATTATCAGAGTTTACAACAACAATAGACAACAGAGTCAATACATCAATGGACAGTTATATAAACTTGTCCTCATACAGAATACACAGCGGAATAATAAATAGTATAATATCATATACAAGTGGTACGTCTCGATATGCAGCTCGCCTCCTGAGCTCCATAGCACTCCTAAATCCAGAATAACCTGATAAACCTTAACTCTTGACTTCCCGTGTGGAAATTGGTGGGCACCCAGAGTTTAGGAAGGGAACAACAAACTCCAGGTCAGTCATGTGACTGGTGTGAGAACTAAAACATTTATTTATCTTTAAAACAAAGAATAGGATAATTTTTAAATAAATTCGCAATGCTTTTTAGAAAATGAGACTACCATAAGGCCTCCCGCACACACACAATGCAAACGCAGAATCGGAGGAGATTTCTCCTTATGATAGTCAAAGATGCTTGATACGCATTTAAAATCAAATCATTTTTTTATATTATTATTAGTGCATAGTGTAGAAAACAATTTCGAAAATAAAGATATAAATCTTAGCCAGCATAGGCATTTCACACTTATGCCTACTATAACTACTATGTTCAATAGCAGGTTACCGCCACATTCCATAGCAGGTAATACAACTAAAACCGTACAAGGATCGTATTGTTTCTTTGGATTTCCAACAAATGGTCAGGCCAAGGAACTTCCCATTGCCACATGGAAACGCCTCTGGAATGACGTCCCGAGAACCTAACCGGATCTCTGCCAACACAAGGCCGGGTTACCCCTAACTGGGTAACTACTGACACAAATATGTCATTCCCCGATCGTAACCGATCTATATCCGAGGATCCCCGATTTCCAACAACCACAAAGTAATAAATTTGCAGTAACCACGTAGGTAAAGTATCTGGGCTCCATACCATGATACCACCTCTATCCAGAAGGAATGACATACACTAAAAGGGCGCTACCCCCTAATAACCTTGCCGCATCTTTCCTGTTTTGACCATTTCCGGGGTGTGAGGCTCGATGAAGTCTCGTCCACAAAGCCACGCTTTTAAACAAAAGTCGTGCTTTGGGTCAACAAATGATCAAAGCAATGATCATCAAGATAGACGATCAAACAAATGATCCTATCACAAATGATCATTCAACGATCATTTCACAGCAACACTCAGTATGCCACATTACCAATTCGGGAATGTATCACTAGTGACCATCAACTATATAACCTTTGAGCTCGTACGTCTTAGAGAAGGGTGTTAAGCTAAGAGAATAAATTCTCCGCCACCAACAGAAATATATTTGATAGAAACCAGCTTTACATCTCAAATTGTAACGTCAGACATACAATCCATACAAGTCTGTTCCGGGATCGAACAGAACCGAAGGCACTTCCAATGAAGCCCTTGCAATCCGGATATTCACTAATCACGTCCGGACAACCCGTCACTAAGGGTGATAAAACCTCTATATCGGAGATCAGCCGATGCAGAGTAACTCGACGGTAATCCATCCGTTTTCACAAATATCCGGTCTTCAATTGCAATTCATAACGACGTATCACATATTCGGAGTGGGTTATACGACCCCATGGTCCTTTCCCGGTTAACCCGAATAGTGGGCGCTTATTTAAAAATAAGTGTGGCATTCAATTCAAGCAATCACAACAAATACCCATTTAAAGGTAAATATTGATAGTCGGTTATTTAACTATCAATAAAGATGCGCAACATCATCAGATTCCAAATAATTTCTCAAATTATTTAATTTCCAAAAATATCTTTACAAGATATAAAATTTTCCACACTTCAAAAATAAACAACGTTTATTTTGAAAACAATTTTCCCTTTCCATTTATAAATTCCATAGTGAATTTATATTTCAAAATATCTACTGATCTACAGTTTTCAATAGATTTCAAATATTCAATTCCAATTTATCTTCAAAAAGATAAATTCTTAAAAACGTAACATTTCATATTGGAAAAGCAATTCCATACTTATTTAAAAGTAAGTGATTCACAAATATTATTTATTTTCAACAATTTGAAAATATTCCATATACTTAACCCATAGTTAAGTATATATTTCATTTGTTTAAGGAAAACGTTCTTTAATTCACATTTATTTGGGTCAAAACGAATGTTGCGTAAAACATCATTACGACGACCCAAAAACACTATTATAGGGATTCGAAATTAAACAGATATATAAATCCCAATACTATACAAAAATATTTCCTTTCGGAAACCATTTACTATAACAACAGTGTTATAGTCCATCATTTCCTTATTTTTCTCGAAAACGTCTATTTCAACAATGAATGTTGAAATCTACGACTTCCTTTCCTTCTATTTCTCGAAAACGTCTATTTCAACAATGAATGTTGAAATCTACGTTTTCGATACTTGATGCATTTTAAAACATCTTTAAAACGTTTTAAATTCCATTTAAAACATCCTTTTCCCAAAAGATATCCATTTTTTTAACGATATATTCACTGTTCAAAACGTGAATATAACTCCTTTAATAAATTTTTATATTCAATTGATCAAATTCAATTGATTACGAATTTATAAACAATGTTTATAAATTCTATTCCTTTTTATAAACTTCGATTTATAAATTTCCTTTATCAATCCAATTCAAATTATATAACTCAATTTCAAACCAAAGGTTCATATTATAAGTTGATTACTTATAATTCATTCATTTACCAAATCGTTCTTTAAAACTTCACAAATTTTTAAATCTTATCACTGACAAGATTCCTTTATATTCTATAATGGTTTTTAACTTATAAAAAAAACCCTTTATTAACAATTTCTATAAATATCCCCTTTAAATGTCCAAAATCCACTTTTATATGTTAATTTCTTATAAACTTTTATTTTCGATATCTATTCATTTTATAACTTCCACAATTTATAAATTTATAAATTTTAATGAAATTCATTTGATACATCTTCTTAACACTTTATAAACTCGTTTCATAATTCCAACAAATTTAATTTATAAGTATCTATTTATAAAATCTTTTATATAAACTGTTTATAATAATTATTCAAAATCCCAATTTAACTATTATATAAAATCTATTTATTTTAGAAATTACCTTTTGTTATTTTTCACAAAAAATCATAATTTTTATAACTTAATAAAAATATAACTTTAATTTATTTAAAATGAATTAATTCAAAAATTTAATATAAACATATACTTTGGAAAATCACTTTAAAAATCCTTTTAAATTCAAAATCGTTATTTTTAACTTTAAAAATGGATCCGATGATGCCACAGCATCCAATAGTCAATCATGCCACAAATATCATATATCGATATGATAATCAATAATCACACAATATCTATAATCATATAAATATTTGTGAGGAATCCAGTTGGATCCCTCCAACCTGTTTCCCTGCATCCACAGACATTAGCACAATACCAATTCCACTTCGAGGTGGAATATCGCGGTATATGGGATTTTATAAAACATTATCCGCTTAATAGGCGGCGCAATAGGGTCTCATCCGCTATACAAGGCGGGAAATCAATTCCAATATATACATATGCCAATATATATATATATATATATATATATTGCTATATATAGTATATCCTACTATATCTACTATCACAATCAAACAGCAATCAATAATTGCAATCATTATTCAAAAATTTTAAATCTAACTATTTAAAATTTAAATCGATCTGTTCGATTGAGTGAGAAGTTCTCACCCTGATTTTATCTCCGGTTTCGGCGTTCGTTTCGAATAAAATTAAACGAACGTTTAATTTTACCCGAAATTCAAACGAGCTCCAATCGACTCCAATCCAGCTCCATTGCGAAGAGCTCGTCCCCACGATTCCAACGCAAGTTGTTTCGTAATTTTTCGACCTTGTACGAAAAAGTTATCGTGATTTAAAGGTTGAACAATTTAAAACATAAAATTTAATAACAAATTTCTTTATATTTTATAACCTTCAGTCCCTGGCTGTAACAAACGGGATTTTCGACTTTCGAAAATTCAACATCGACACTCACTTTATCGACTGCCGAGAAATCGAAGGCCGGAAACCCGAAATGTTATGGTTTTAAAAAAGAAAAGAAAAAGATAGAAAGAGAAGATAAGAAGATAGAAAATAGGGAAAATTTTAAAAGAGAAAAAAAAGACAAAAGAAAATAGAGAATTTTAAAATAGAACGGGAAAGAAAGGAAACAACAGAACAATAACAGAATCTCACAATTCGCAGCGGAACAACATATAATAAGTAAATGAATAATCTTTAAACAAAGAACTATATTAGTTATTACATCACATTATATTACATTACATCAAATCATAATCAGAGTGTACAACAACAAACAATGCAGCGGAAAAAGAAATACTATATAACTAGTAATACGCCATGCCATCCAGCTTGCCTCCAGCAATTCCAGAATGTCCAGAATATCCTGATAAACCTAACTCTTAACTGCCCGTGTGGAAAATTGGTGGGCACCCAGAGTTTAGGAAGGAAAACAATAAACTCCGAGTCAGTCATGTGACTGGTGTGAGAACTCAAAACAGTTTATTTTTCTTTAAAAATCAAAATAGAGAGATATTTTTAAAGTCAATACGCAATGCTTTTAAAAATGAGACTACCATAAGACCTCCCGCCACACACACAATGCAAACGCAGACTTGGGGAAGATTTCTTCTTATGATAGTCAAAGATGCTTGATACGCATTTAAAAGAACATTTCATATTATTATTAGTGCATAGTGTAGGAAAAATTTATTTCGAAAGTAGAATATAAATCTTAACCGACATACGACCATTATCGTATGCCTACTATAGCTAACTATGTTCAATAGCAGGTTACCGCCACATTCCATAGCAGGTTATACAACTAAAACCGTACAAGTTTCGTATTTTTTCTTTGGATTTCCAACAAATGGTCAGGCCAAGGAACTTCCCATTGCCACATGAGAATGCCTCTGGAAAGACATCCCCGAGAACCAAACCGGAACTCTGCCAACACAAGGCCGGGTTACCCCTAACTGGGTAACTACTGACACGAGCACGCCATTCCCCGATCGTAAACGACCTTTCTCACGGGATCCCGATAACCAACAACCACAAAGTAATAAATTCGTAGTAACCACATAGGTTAAATATCTGGGCTCCATACCATGATACCACCTCTATCCAGAAGGAAATGTACATACCCTAAAGGGTGCTACCCCTCATAACCTTGCCGCATCTTTCCTGTTTTGACCATTTCCGGGGTGTGAGGCTCGACGAAGTCACGTCCACAAAAACATACTTTATACAAAAGCCATGCTTTGGGTCATCAAATGATCAACACAATGATCACCAAGATAGACGATCAAATAAACGATCCTATCACAATGATCATTTCAGCATCACTCAGCATATCACATTACCAAATTGGGAATATATCGCTGATAACTTCAACTATATAACCTCTGAGCTCGTACGTCTCAGAGAAGGGTGTTAAGCTAAAAGAATAAATTCTCCGCCACCAACAGAAATATATTTGAAAGAAATCTGCTTTACATCTCAACTTGTAATGTCAGACACACAATCCATACAAGTCTGTTCCGGGCTCGAACAAAACCGAAGGCACTTACAAAGAAGTCCTTGCAATCCGAATAATCTCTAATCACGTTCGGATTTCCCATCACATATGGAGATCTCAATACCAGGGATCAGTCAGTGCAGAGACAATCAACAAGAAACCCTTTCGCTTTCGAAAATATTCGGTCTTCAACACCGATCTTCGAATGCAATTCATAACGACGTATCACATATTCGGAATGGGTTATACGACCTCAAGGTCCTTTCCCGGTTAACCCGAATAGTGAGCGCTTATTTTAAAAAAAACAAGTGTGGCATTCAATTTCAAACAATTTACAACAAATACCTATTTAAAGGTAAATATTTATAGTCGGTCATTGAACTATCAATAGATATGCCAACATCACCAGATTCCAAATAATTTTCCAAATTATTTATTTCACAAAAATATCTTTACAAGATATAAACATAATTTCCATACTTTAAAAAATAAATCAATATTTATTTTTAAATCTAATTTCCCAATTTCATTTATAAATTCTATATTGAATTTACATTCCAAAATATTTATGAATATACGATTTCCATTCAATTTCTAATATTCATTTTCAATTTATCTTCAAAAAGATAAATTCCAAATATTCACTTAATATTGGAAAAGCATTTCTATACTTAGAAAATATTTAATATACCTTAATCGAAATTAAGTATATATTTCATTCTTTAAGGAAATCATTCACTTAACCATATTTACTTGGGCCAAAACGAATGTTGCGTAAAACATTGTTACGACAACCCAAAATCACTAGTATAGGGATTCGAAATTAAAATAGATATATAAATCCCAATACTATACAAAAACATTTCCTTTCGGAAATCATTTAATATAACAACAGTGTTATAGTCCACCATTTCCTTTTATTTCTCGAAAGCATCTATTTCAACAATAAATGTTGAAATCTATGGTTTCGAATCTCAATACAGTTTAAAACATCTTTAGATCGTTTTAATTCTATTTAAAACATCACATCTAAAATAATTTCTTTAACATAATATTCACTATTCAAAAACGTGAATACACTTGTTAATAAATTTCATCACTTCTATTCATTTTATTTTAAAGAATTATTCACCGTCTAAAACATGAATATAATTCCATAAATAAATTACAACAATTCCTTATCAAAATAAGTCGTTGCGGATTTATAAAACAATGTTTATAAATCCTATTTCTATTTATTTTATATCAACTCCTTTTTTATAAATTCCTTTATTAACCTATATTAATTCATATCACAATGATATAAAAAAAAATCATATTATAAGTCAAATACTTATAATTTATTTATTTATAAAAATCATTCCTTCAAACTTCCCAAATCTATAAATCTTATAACTTCTAAGATTCATTTATTTATCCACATCTATTTCCTAAATAACTTTATAAATTTTATTTATAAAATTCTATTTAGAACTTCACCGTTATAATTCTATAAGTTTCATTCATTAGTGAAATTCATTCACAATTCTTTCTAATACTTATAAAAGCTCGTTTTATAATTCCAATATTTTTAATTTATAAATATCAATTTATAAATCTTTTAATATAAAACAATTTATATTACTATTTTAAAACGTCTTTCAACTCCTTTATAATTTATCATTTTGATTTATAAAATAATCAAATTTGATAAATTCTATAGATTTCATTCCTTTATGAAATCCATTTACAAATCATCCTATCATTTATAAAAGCTCGTTTAATAATTCAAGATATTCTAAATTTATAAATATCAACTTATAAATCTTTTAATATAAATCAATTTATATGATTACTTTAAACATCTTTAAACTCTTTTATAATTTCATCATTCTGATTTATAAAATAATCAAATTTTATAAATCCTATTTCTAAACTTCTTATAATAAACTCAGAAGTCCCAGTTCAAACTATTTTATAAAATCACTAATCCCATATTTTCAAAAATCAACTTTTAACTGTATTTCTCAAAAATCATAATTTTCATAATATTAAAATTATAACGTTTATTTATTTAAGATGAATCAATTCCAAAAATATTTATAAAGCGTATATTTTCAAGAATCACTTTAGAAATTAAAATCGTTGTTTTAACTTCAAATTTGGATCCGATGATGCAACACATCAATAGCCAATCACAACTTTCAAACATCATATATCGTCCATGATAACAATCAAATATCACAATATATGAAATCAAATAAATATTTGTGAGGAATCCAGTTGGATCCCTCCAACCTGTTTCCCTGCATCCACAGACATTAGCACAATACCATTCCGTTTCAAGACGGAATATCGCGGTACATGGGATTTTATAAATATATATCTGCTTACAAACGGCGCAATAGGGTCTCATCCACTAAAAGAAAATGCGGGAAATCAATCAACTGCAATATATACATATGCCAATATATATATATATATATATATATATTGCTATATATAATATAATACCAATTCCACTTCAAGGTGGAATATCGCGGTATATGTGTGTAATAAATAACCTCCGCTTGCTAACGGCGTATAGGGTCTATTCACATCCAATAACTATATATAACAATCATCATTCAATCATTCAATCAACACAGTCAAGCAAATTTTTAAATCTAACTATTTAAAATTTTAAATAAATCCTTTTGAGTGAGAAGTTCTCACCTTTATTCCCTTTTGCCATCCACTTCCAATTCAACTTGTTTTCTTCATTTATACCTTGTATAAATATTATACACAATTTATTAATATTCGAACAGATCGAATAACTAATTTATTTTTATTTAATTGATTTTCTTAACAAATGCTCTTTATTTCAAACCAGTTTCTTCTTAAATAATTTATTTTAACTAATTTTCCTTTTAAAATAATTCTATTCAACTACAATTTAATTTTTAAAACTAAATTTTCTTTTTATAAATTAAATCAACTAATGCATTTTGGTTTTAACTATTAAATTTGTTATAAATAAATTTTCCTTTTCAATAGAATATTTAAACTAAGTGAAAAATCACTTACCCTTTAATAACTTAGTTAATTTATTTCTTTATTTAATTTAAAATCAAATTTCCTTAAATAAATCATTTTTTATCAAATATAATTTGAATTCTTAATAAATTTTCTTTAAAAATTTTATTTAACTACAAATTTACAATTTAAAACTAAGTTTCCTTAAATAACTTATTTTTAAATGACAAAAATAAATTGAACCATTTATACAACTTAATTCCGCTAGTCGAAAAAATTAATTTCTTTAACATATTTATTTAACCCAAAATTTAAATTTAAAAACTAAATTCCTTTATTAACAAATATCATTTAGTAAATTAAAAATAATTCAAATTAACCAATGTTTTTAATTCAAATTAATAAATTTATTTCAACTAAAAATTAAATTTAATTAACCAAACTCTTTTTTTTTATTCAATTATAATTTAAAATCTAAAACTAAATTTCCTTTTTAAAATATCTTTAATAACTAGATAATTTCAAATAATTGGCAAATGAAGATATGTATGTAAAATTTGTATTGATATATTAACCTTTATATATTTTTTTTTTTAAACGAATACTGCATATATGTTTAAATCAAATTAAAGGGAAAAAATTATTACCTTACTGGCGAAAATCGTCAGCTCATATTCGAGCTTCGTCGCGTGCCTCTCTCCTCTACCCTAGCTCGCGTCACTCTCCCCCAAAGTTTCGACCCAAAATCGCTGCGCCTTCTAGCTCGATGCGCGCGACAGCGCTGGTGATGCCGAGCTCGAGAATGGCAGTCGCGAGATGGTCGCGATCCCCTAGCCACGTCGAAGTCGCCGCCATCACCAATCAAACTCGCGACGCCTCCAACCTGCAATCGCGACCCCTTGAATCGCCACCCAACGCAGCCGCCTCGCCCCATACTCGCACGCACGCGCGCCACCATCATCGTGCGCCACTCCACCATTTCTCGGTTACGAATGAATTTGGGTCTCGAACTGATTTAGGGCTTCGGCCTGATTTTGATTTTGTAAATGGTCCTTGAACGAGAATTTGAGAAAAAAGGAGAGGCTACGGCCATTATTGTTTTTATTTTTATTTTATTTTTTCTGAATAAATTTTTGAATGAGAAAGGAAGAGGGACATTTAAACGTGAAGGAGGCATGCTCGGCCATGCTCACACGATTTCTATCGTGAATTTAGGCAGGAATTTAGGGAAGAGAACGTGATGGAGTTTGACTCAATTTAAATTTTAAATTTAAATTGAATTCAATTTGATTTCGACGCGTTTACACGCCGTGTGCTCACATACTAACTCAGAAAAATACGAAATTTGAAATCCGGCAATAATTCAATATTCCGGACCCAATGGAACTGGTTTCGTCGAATTCCGAGACTGTGCCTCGGACGACTATTTTTAAATATCGATTCAAACGATTAAAATTTCAAAACTGAACAAAGCAGTTTCAAATTCAATTCTGAAACTTCTAAAATCTTCAGTATTATCAATATGAATTTTACAAGCCTTTGAAATATTTTAAATCGGCTTAAAATTGAAGATTCAAATTTTTATTCAACTTTCAATAGGATTAAATTCTATAATTTAATCGTTATATTCATTCTGATAATTTGAAATTAAATTCAAACCATCATTCAAATACTTAAAATTAATTAAATATTTCCTAATTAAATTGTTTAAAATTCTGGGTCGTTACAATCTTTCCCCCTTAAAAGAATTTCGTCCCGAAATTACAAGTTATGAAGAATGCCCTTATCCCGTTTATTATCTTTCACAATTCAAATAGTTTTATCAACTTACTAACCTAAATCTTTTTACTAGAGATTCACTATCATTTCAACTAGCTTTCCAACTTCAATTATAAGTTCCAAACAATATTGTTTTACTAACCATTCAAATTTAAATTCAAATTCAAATATCAAACTTTCAAAATTTTCTCAAAAATTTTCTAACACCCTAAATTTTCGAAAAATTTCGCCAGCGTCTCCTTTGCGCGGCTAGCTCGGTACGACTACAAAATGGCACCACGGCCCTTCAGAATCAAAAAGAAAAGAGAAAAGCCAAGTGGCTAGAGAAGAAAGTCATCAAATCTCATACTGGAATTCAAATACGTACCTTTTTGTCGAGCAATTTAATTTTAACTTTGAAATCAAAATCTCAATCCCTTTATACACCTGTATAACCTGCTAGTAGTAGTAGCATACAAATCCAAATACATTTTTACTTCACTATTGAAGTTACACATTCATTCTCATTCAATTTTTCATTTCAGTTCAATTTTGCATTTCAAATTTCATTTGAATTCAATTGATTAACTTTTATTTAGTAATTCATATTACTACTTTAAATTAGTTTCATTCACTAATTCATTTCAACATTTCAATTCATCTCGAATTTACTTAATTACTCAATTCAATTCTATCTTATTCACATTCCATATTCTAATGATAATAATTCAATATTATTATTTTTTAGCAATCATGCAACCATATACAATAATAATTCATAGAAAACCATTTCTTTTCTATACAAAATAGTTTTGGGCAAAATTACCTTATTTACCCGATTCAAAAACAATTTTATATTCACTAACAAATACGCTCTCATAGCTATTATTACACTCAACTCATTCTAGAGTACTGCTGACTCTATCTCTAATGAATAACTCCCAACAGAACCATGGTTGTCGCTTAACCATAAGCTCTGATACCAAATGTAACAAACGGGATTTTCGACTTTCGAAAATTCAACATCGACACTCACTTTATCGACTGCCGAGAAATCGAAGGCCGGAAACCCGAAATGTTATGGTTTTAAAAAAGAAAAGAAAAAGATAGAAAGAGAAGATAAGAAGATAGAAAATAGGGAAAATTTTAAAAGAGAAAAAAAAGACAAAAGAAAATAGAGAATTTTAAAATAGAACGGGAAAGAAAGGAAACAACAGAACAATAACAGAATCTCATAATTCGCAGCGGAACAACATATAATAAGTAAATGAATAATCTTTAAACAAAGAGCTATATTAGTTATTACATCACATTATATTACATTACATCAAATCATAATCAGAGTGTACAATAACAAACAATGCAGCGGAAAAAGAAATACTATATAACTAGTAATACGCCATGCCATCCAGCTTGCCTCCAGCAATTCCAGAATGTCCAGAATATCCTGATAAACCTAACTCTTAACTGCCCGTGTGGAAAATTGGTGGGCACCCAGAGTTTAGGAAGGAAAACAATAAACTCCGAGTCAGTCATGTGACTGGTGTGAGAACTCAAAACAGTTTATTTTTCTTTAAAAATCAAAATAGAGAGATATTTTTAAAGTCAATTCGCAATGCTTTTAAAAATGAGACTACCATAAGACCTCCCGCCACACACACAATGAAAACGCAGACTTGGGGAAGATTTCTTCTTATGATAGTCAAAGATGCTTGATACGCATTTAAAAGAACATTTCATATTATTATTAGTGCATAGTGTAGGAAAAATTTATTTCGAAAGTAGAATATAAATCTTAGCCAACATACGACCATTATCGTATGCCTACTATAGCTAACTATGTTCAATAGCAGGTTACCGCCACATTCCATAGCAGGTTATACAACTAAAACCGTACAAGTTTCGTATTTTTTCTTTGGATTTCCAACAAATGGTCAGGCCAAGGAACTTCCCATTGCCACATGAGAATGCCTCTGGAAAGACATCCCCGAGAACCAAACCGGAACTCTGCCAACACAAGGCCGGGTTACCCCTAACTGGGTAACTACTGACACGAGCACGCCATTCCCCGATCGTAAACGACCTTTCTCACGGGATCCCGATAACCAACAACCACAAAGTAATAAATTCGTAGTAACCACATAGGTTAAATATCTGGGCTCCATACCATGATACCACCTCTATCCAGAAGGAAATGTACATACCCTAAAGGGTGCTACCCCTCATAACCTTGCCGCATCTTTCCTGTTTTGACCATTTCCGGGGTGTGAGGCTCGACGAAGTCACGTCCACAAAAACATACTTTATACAAAAGCCATGCTTTGGGTCATCAAATGATCAACACAATGATCACCAAGATAGACGATCAAATAAACGATCCTATCACAATGATCATTTCAGCATCACTCAGCATATCACATTACCAAATTGGGAATATATCGCTGATATCTTCAACTATATAACCTCTGAGCTCGTACGTCTCAGAGAAGGGTGTTAAGCTAAAAGAATAAATTCTCCGCCACCAACAGAAATATATTTGAAAGAAATCTGCTTTACATCTCAACTTGTAATGTCAGACACACAATCCATACAAGTCTGTTCCGGGCTCGAACAAAACCGAAGGCACTTACAAAGAAGTCCTTGCAATCCGAATAATCTCTAATCACGTTCGGATTTCCCATCACATATGGAGATCTCAATACCAGGGATCAGCCAGTGTAGAGACAATCAACAAGAAACCCTTTCGCTTTCGAAAATATCCGGTCTTCAACACCGATCTTCGAATGCAATTCATAACGACGTATCACATATTCGGAATGGGTTATACGACCTCAAGGTCCTTTCCCGGTTAACCCGAATAGTGAGCGCTTATTTTAAAAAAAAACAAGTGTGGCATTCAATTTCAAACAATTCACAACAAATACCTATTTAAAGGTAAATATTTATAGTCGGTCATTGAACTATCAATAGATATGCCAACATCACCAGATTCCAAATAATTTTCCAAATTATTTATTTCACAAAAATATCTTTACAAGATATAAACATAATTTCCATACTTTAAAAAATAAATCAATATTTATTTTTAAATCTAATTTCCCAATTTCATTTATAAATTCTATATT
This sequence comes from Allium cepa, assembly GCA_030765085.1. Taxonomy (NCBI): domain Eukaryota; kingdom Viridiplantae; phylum Streptophyta; class Magnoliopsida; order Asparagales; family Amaryllidaceae; genus Allium; species Allium cepa. Next base: position 567,447,858 of record CM060937.1, on the reverse strand, counting down.
GAATTTACATTCCAAAATATTTATGAATATACGATTTCCATTCAATTTCTAATATTCATTTTCAATTTATCTTCAAAAAGATAAATTCCAAATATTCACTTAATATTGGAAAAGCATTTCTATACTTAGAAAATATTTAATATACCTTAATCGAAATTAAGTATATATTTCATTCTTTAAGGAAATCATTCACTTAACCATATTTACTTGGGCCAAAACGAATGTTGCGTAAAACATTGTTACGACAACCCAAAATCACTAGTATAGGGATTCGAAATTAAAATAGATATATAAATCCCAATACTATACAAAAACATTTCCTTTTGGAAATCATTTAATATAACAACAGTGTTATAGTCCACCATTTCCTTTTATTTCTCGAAAGCATCTATTTCAACAATAAATGTTGAAATCTATGGTTTCGAATCTCAATACAGTTTAAAACATCTTTAGATCGTTTTAATTCTATTTAAAACATCACATCTAAAATAATTTCTTTAACATAATATTCACTATTCAAAAACGTGAATATACTTGTTAATAAATTTCATCACTTCTATTCATTTTATTTTAAAGAATTATTCACCGTCTAAAACATGAATATAATTCCATAAATAAATTACAACAATTCCTTATCAAAATAAGTCGTTGCGGATTTATAAAACAATGTTTATAAATCCTATTTCTATTTATTTTATATCAACTCCTTTTTTATAAATTCCTTTATTAACCTATATTAATTCATATCACAATGATATAAAAAAAAATTCATATTATAAGTCAAATACTTATAATTTATTTATTTATAAAAATCATTCCTTCAAACTTCCCAAATCTATAAATCTTATAACTTCTAAGATTCATTTATTTATCCACATCTATTTCCTAAATAACTTTATAAATTTTATTTATAAAATTCTATTTAGAACTTCACCGTTATAATTCTATAAGTTTCATTCATTAGTGAAATTCATTCACAATTCTTTCTAATACTTATAAAAGCTCGTTTTATAATTCCAATATTTTTAATTTATAAATATCAATTTATAAATCTTTTAATATAAAACAATTTATATTACTATTTTAAAACGTCTTTCAACTCCTTTATAATTTATCATTTTGATTTATAAAATAATCAAATTTGATAAATTCTATAGATTTCATTCCTTTATGAAATCCATTTACAAATCATCCTATCATTTATAAAAGCTCGTTTAATAATTCAAGATATTCTAAATTTATAAATATCAACTTATAAATCTTTTAATATAAATCAATTTATATGATTACTTTAAACATCTTTAAACTCTTTTATAATTTCATCATTCTGATTTATAAAATAATCAAATTTTATAAATCCTATTTTTAAACTTCTTATAATAAACTCAGAAGTCCCAGTTCAAACTATTTTATAAAATCACTAATCCCATATTTTCAAAAATCAACTTTTAACTGTATTTCTCAAAAATCATAATTTTCATAATATTAAAATTATAACGTTTATTTATTTAAGATGAATCAATTCCAAAAATATTTATAAAGCGTATATTTTCAAGAATCACTTTAGAAATTAAAATCGTTGTTTTAACTTCAAATTTGGATCCGATGATGCAACACATCAATAGCCAATCACAACTTTCAAACATCATATATCGTCCATGATAACAATCAAATATCACAATATATGAAATCAAATAAATATTTGTGAGGAATCCAGTTGGATCCCTCCAACCTGTTTCCCTGCAACCACAGACATTAGCACAATACCATTCCGTTTCAAGACGGAATATCGCGGTACATGGGATTTTATAAATATATATCCGCTTACTAACGGCGCAATAGGGTCTCATCCGCTAAAAGAAAATGCGGGAAATCAATCAACTGCAATATATACATATGCCAATATATATATATATATTGCTATATATAATATAATACCAATTCCACTTCAAGGTGGAATATCACGGTATATGTGTGTAATAAATAACCTCCGCTTACTAACGGCGTATAGGGTCTATTCACATCCAATAACTATATATAACAATCATCATTCAATCATTCAATCAACACAGTCAAGCAAATTTTTAAATCTAACTATTTAAAATTTTAAATAAATCCTTTTGAGTGAGAAGTTCTCACCTTTATTCCCTTTTGCCATCCACTTCCAATTCAACTTGTTTTCTTCATTTATACCTTGTATAAATATTATACACAATTTATTAATATTCGAACAGATCGAATAACTAATTTATTTTTATTTAATTGATTTGCTTAACAAATGCTCTTTATTTCAAACCAGTTTCTTCTTAAATAATTTATTTTAACTAATTTTCCTTTTAAAATAATTCTATTCAACTACAATTTAATTTTTAAAACTAAATTTTCTTTTTATAAATTAAATCAACTAATACATTTTGGTTTTAACTATTAAATTTGTTATAAATAAATTTTCCTTTTCAATAGAATATTTAAACTAAGTGAAAAATCACTTACCCTTTAATAACTTAGTTAATTTATTTCTTTATTTAATTTAAAATCAAATTTCCTTAAATAAATCATTTTTTATCAAATATAATTTGAATTCTTAATAAATTTTCTTTAAAAATTTTATTTAACTACAAATTTACAATTTAAAACTAAGTTTCCTTAAATAACTTATTTTTAAATGACAAAAATAAATTGAACCATTTATACAACTTAATTCCGCTAGTCGAAAAAATTAATTTCTTTAACATATTTATTTAACCCAAAATTTAAATTTAAAAACTAAATTCCTTTATTAACAAATATCATTTAGTAACTTAAAAATAATTCAAATTAACCAATGTTTTTAATTCAAATTAATAAATTTATTTCAATTAAAAATTAAATTTAATTAACCAAACTCTTTTTTTTTATTCAATTATAATTTAAAATCTAAAACTAAATTTCCTTTTTAAAATATCTTTAATAACTAGATAATTTCAAATAATTGGCAAATGAAGATATGTATGTAAAATTTGTATTGATATATTAACCTTTATATTTTTATTTTTATTTTTAAACGAATACTGCATATATGTTTAAATCAAATTAAAGGGAAAAAATTATTACCTTACTGGCGAAAATCGTCAGCTCGTATTCGAGCTTCATCGCGTTCCTCTCTCCTCTACCCTAGCTCGCGTCACTCTCCCCCAAAGTTTCGACCCAAAATCGCTGCGCCTTCTAGCTCGATGCGCGCGACAGCGCTGGTGATGCCGAGCTCGAGAATGGCAGTCGCGAGATGGTCGCGATCCCCTAGCCACATCGAAGTCGCCGCCATCACCAATCAAACTCGCGACGCCTCCAACCTGCAATCGCGACCCAGTGAATCGCCACCCAACGCAGCCGCCTCGCCCCATATTCGCACGCACGCGCGCCACCATCATCGTGCGCCACTCCACCATTTCTCGGTTACGAATGAATTTGGGTCTCGAACTGATTTAGGGCTTCGGCCTGATTTTGATTTTGTAAATGGTCCTTGAACGAGAATTTGAGAAAAAAGGAGAGGCTACGGCCATTATTGTTTTTATTTTTATTTTTTTTTTCTGAATAAATTTTTGAATGAGAAAGGAAGAGGGACATTTAAACGTGAAGGAGGCATGCTCGGCCATGCTCACACGATTTCTATCGTGAATTTAGGCAGGAATTTAGGGAAGAGAACGTGATGGAGTTTGACTCAATTTAAATTTTAAATTTAAATTGAATTCAATTTGATTTCGACGCGTTTACACGCCGTGTGCTCACATACTAACTCAGAAAAATACGAAATTTGAAATCCGGCAATAATTCAATATTCCGGACCCAATGGAACTGGTTTCGTCGAATTCCGAGACTGTGCCTCGGACGACTATTTTTAAATATCGATTCAAACGATTAAAATTTCAAAACTGAACAAAGCAGTTTCAAATTCAATTCTGAAACTTCTAAAATCTTCAGTATTATCAATATGAATTTTACAAGCCTTTGAAATATTTTAAATCGGCTTAAAATTGAAGATTCAAATTTTTATTCAACTTTCAATAGGATTAAATTCTATAATTTAATCGTTATATTCATTCTGATAATTTGAAATTCAATTCAAACCATCATTCAAATACTTAAAATTAATTAAATATTTCCTAATTAAATTGTTTAAAATTCTGGGTCGTTACACTGGCCGTTAGATCTCGTTTATGAAATCAAGGCCACATACGTATGCTTCTCTCCTCTTTCCGCTTGTTCCAGGCAATTATCGAACGAGACAACCCATTACTGCCGTGACTAGGGTTTCACATCGCAACCACCAACGACGACGAGAATCCATCATACCGGCGCCATACGACTCGCCTTCGCACCCTCTACCACCGCCATGAGTACAGCCAAACTCGGTCTGGCCGTGCTCTTGAAAATCGAGCACGAGACGTGCCACTTTGAACTGACCTGGCTGATGATCCACGCCTCCTAATACGATCATATCCGTATGGATGTAGAGATCTCGCCAAGCTCCATCTTTCTCGTGTTGGAAGTTTTCGCGATTGCTTTGTGGATTCGAAGAAAATGAGGGAGGAAAATCGAGCGTTCCTGGCCATTGATTTTAGAACTGTCGGCCGGCCATGTAACCCTAGTTCTTATTTTTCTTATTTTTTTGTGAATAAAACTTGTCTATTTATAGAGAATTAATGAAAACTATTCATCCGGGTTTTCAAAACTCCGATTCACGTGCCGAAACTGATGTTCCTAGGGTTTATCCCGCGTTTCGGACACAATGGAACAGGTTTCGAAAGCTAATTCGATCATCTGTGCGAGATACGGTAATAAACGATCAATTTAAATTAAACCGATTTCGATGCGTTTTAATTCGTACCGGATAAACGGTAATTCCAATCGTCTTGAAATTTAAAATCTTACAATAATATCACATTATGGATCCGATGAAACTGGTTTCGTCAAAATCCGAGACTGTTTGAAAAATGACTATTTTAACTCGCCGAATTAATATTAAAAACAATTCGATGCGTTTCGAGCTGCCACGGTCAAACGACAACTCCGATTGCTACGAAAATTGAAATCCGATAATAACTAACTATTACGGATCCAATGGAACTAGTTTCGTTCAATTCTGAGACTGTTCAAAAATTAGCTATTTTTCAGTCGATAATTAAATATTAAAATATTCAATTTTCACAAATTAACTCCAAATTCAATTTTACAAGTTCTAAAACATTTCTATAACTTCAATATGATAAAATAAAATTTTCCAAATCTTTTTCAATCATTTTAAACCCAGTTTTCAATTATTCATGTATTTTCCACTATTAATAAACCGATTTAAATTACCCTATTAAATCCAGAAATTCGAAATAAAATTATTCGACTTAAGAATTTCACTTATTAATATTTAAAATTAATTAAATATCCAATTTTAAATTATCAGAAATTCTGGGTCGTTACAGTACCGGTGCCTAAGGTTGCAAGATATGTATCTTAACGAGGTAATAAAACATAGTTTACAATTGTTCTTCCTTTGACTCAACACACGACTTTATAAGTTCTATGATCACATAGTTGATTGATGTGAATATTTGAGGCATGGATTCAAACAAGTTTTTTCTTTATATTCTTTTTATATTTTAGTATTATTTATGACATATGACTGACGAAGAAAAGAGAACACGAACTCAAACTTGTCAGAAAGAAGAGCTAAGTTTGAATGTTTAGGTAATTTAGTTTTGTGAAAATTGGAAATATGCAAGAGCAGTTGAACAAATGAAAGCAAGAGTTGCAGAATCTTGGAAATAAATGTACAGTTTTTGAATTTTGAAAGAAAGGCTTGTATATAGTTTGAAAGTTGTACAGAACAATAAATTTGAATCTTTTAAGGTCAAATTTATTTCCCAACCAGATGATATGCTAAAGCAAAATTGCAGTTTTGGTTCTGCAAACTTTGATGCGTCGGCATATAGGTATGAGATTATTTTCTTTCATATAAGTGTGAGATGATTTGCTTGCTTGATGATTATGCTTAAGGATTTCATATGCCCGTGTAATGTTTAACACGAATCAACATCCTTGTGACGACTCGGAATATTCGAGCATTTAAAATCAGAATATTTAATCGATTTTAAATATTTAAATGTTAATTCTAATTTGAATTAAGAATATCACATTTTATTTGACAATTAAATTAGTAAATTAAATTATTTGAAGTTGGTACAATATTGAATCTTCAGTTTTAAGCCTGTTAAAAATAATGTGAAGGCTTATAAAATTTGTATTGATAACACTAAGGATAATAGAAGTTTTAAAATCGAATTTAACAGTGATTTGTTCTGTTTTGAAATTTTATCGTTTAAATTGGATTTAAAAATAGTCTTCCGAGGCACAATCTCGGATTTCGACGAAACCAGTTCCATTGGATCCGTAATATTGAATTATTGTCGGGTTTGAAATTTCGTATTGTTCGGAGCTAGTGTGTGAGTATACGACATATAAACGTGTTGAAAGTTTAATTTTAATAGTCCAGCCTTCTGGTATACGTCACCTCCGTTAACTTAAAATCGATTCCAAACCGTCTTCTTGCGGAAGCTCTTTTCTTTCCCCTTTTTATAAATTGTGATGCCCCTTTCTTGTCTAATTATAAAAAAAAGGGAATGGCGACAGAAGTATGCGAATCAAACTGTGTATTCCTCTTCTTCGTTTCCTATTTGAATTAATTCGAATCAACATCTAAAACCGAGAAAGCTTGATCCGAATTCAAGGTTGGGGGGAGAGTCGGTTCTTGGTCAAGCTCGAACGCATCGCTCGAATTAAATCGCGGTGGCATTCGGTGATAACCAACGATGATTGAACTAGGGTTTGTAGGTCGAGGCATTGATTTGGGGTTGCGCGAGTTCGTCAGTGGGTCGTCTGTGAGGCAGGATTTATTCGAGCTTGTGATTTGATTTCCGCATCGAGTTTAAGGTAAAAAAAAAAATCTTTTCTTCTGACCATTTTAAAAATTTAAGGTAAAACTGTTAGTTAATATAGGATTTAAGTGTTGATACTGTCCGTAAGTTTTAATTATAGAAGTTCTGAAAATTTAACTAAGTTGAAATATTGGTTTCGGAAATTTGTTGCGGCCAAGGTTCAAATGAGTTTAACCTTTAAATTTAATATGTTGGACATTATTTCAATTATCAGAAGGCTGTTTCAAAATAATAAAAATATAAATATACACATTAACCTACTGTTAAATTTTAAGGAGATATATTAAGGTGATTTTCTTATTTAATTAGCTTATTTAATTTATTTTTATCACTAGAAATAATTTATAAAAAGGGAATTTTATTTAAAATCAAATTTATTAGTTTAAACCCAAACTTCGTAATTAATTGAATTAATAAATGGAAATTTAATTGGTCGATTTTATTTCGAATATTAATAAAGCTTATGAAATGTTTATACAAGGTCCAAAATTGGGAGATAATGGTCGAAATGGAATTAGATTGCCAAACGAAAAGCAAAAAGTGAGTTAATCTCACTCGGTTAAATTTAAATTTTAGATTTAAATTTAAATGATTAAATTTAAATAATTGTTTGAATGATTGAATTGATTGATATGTTATACAGTAGTATATACTACATCCTGGAATGATTGATTTCCCTCATTTTATAGTGGAGATATTTATGTTGTGCTAACGTCTGTGGATGCAGGGAAAACAAGTTGGAGGGATCCGACTGGATCCCTCAACATTTATTTAAATTATCCAACACCCTCTGTTGTAATTATTTAATGTTCTATGATGAATTATATTGGAATATTGAATGCTATGGTTCGATTGGATTGGATATAATTGGGTATAATGAATTACCAAAAATATATAAATTGGATTTTGAAAAGGAAATAAAGGAGTGAATTTGTAAGTAAAATAATTATAAAAAAGTTGAATAAATTTAAGAATGAATTGGAAAGGAAATAAAATGACTTTAAAATTCTAATAAATAAACCTTAAGTTTAGTAAGGGTAATTTTGTATAAACAGAAGATTAATGAATTTTAAACTTCAGTATTATAATTTTAAAAGAACAAAACATTTATTTAAAATTTAAGGCGTAAATTGTTGAAAAGAGTAAAGAAGAAATTGAAAAAAATATAATAATAAAGTCCATAAATAATGAATTTGGAAATAAACTGATAAGTAAAGAAATTTATTTCAAATGGAATAAATTGGGAATCAATTTGGGAAATTGATTTAAGTGTTTGAAATTGGATATTTGGAAGAAGAAATTCAAGGTGGGAATTTATTAAAGGAATGAGAAAAATTGTTTAAAAATAAATATTGATTTATTTTCAAAGGTTATGAAGAGAAGTATATTTCCCTGGATAGCCAAGTATGTTTTCAAAGAAAATTTTAAAATATAAGATAAAAGTTTAATGTTGTTTTAAAAAGCATTTTTTTAGAAAATTTATTATTTTTGAATGTTTAAAATTCTAAAGTAAATATTTTTCAAATCTATTATTGTAATAATTATTTAAAAGATGAGTTAGTATTTTGTTTTAAAAAGTGAAAACATAGTTTTATATTTTATTAAGTAACCTTATTTTCAAATATTCATATAGTATATATTTTTAACAAATTATTGAAATAGTTTTTAACTAAAAGGTTTTAAAGTATATTTCAAAGTAAAGCATTTTAAATTATTTTAAAAATCTAAAGTTCTATGCTTGGTGATTCCAGTGGAAATAGAAATACTTGGAATTTAATCTGAGAAAGGAAGATAGTTTTGAAAACTGTTTTCAAAAGGGTTTGAAAAGTGAAAATATATCTTGTAAAGATATTTTTGAGGTTAATAAATAATTTGAAAATTATTTATTTGTTTATGATTGTATGTGAATATTAATTGATAGTTAAATCACCGACTATCAATATTGGACAAATACGTTGATCGTTTCAAAGAGACAGGGATCGATATTTATTTCTCGAAAACCACTTCGATCCGGTTTGTACTTTTCGTGAAAACGAGTTTGGATTCGAAGATGGAGCAGTGAAGTGCAAGGGCTAGTCGCTACTATTCCTGAGGTTATTTCCAAAATGGATGTAGTAGGAATAGTGCCTTCGGTTACGTTCGAACCCTAGACGGACTTGTATGGATGAATGATTTCGAAACATCGTAAGGTGGACGATGGGCATTCTAAGGGATATGTTCTAAAAAGGTAACGCTTAGCCTCAAGCCTCATCAAATGGGAATGACTGAAAATCAAGGGTTACGCAGCAAGGCTAGGTGGGAAGCACCCAAGCAGGGTGAGGTCATCCCTGTCTAGATGTCCCTTTTTATTTCGGCTTAGTGGGCGGTTGCTGATCCCAACCGCGGGGTGATCTCATACGGGATTATCCAATACGGGATAGTCCTGGTCTTGTGTTGCAGGGGAGCGGGCGTACTCCTCGGTACTGTGATCTAGGCCACGTACTGTGACAGGTGGTACCCCGGTGCCTAGTCATTAGTTGGAAATCCATTCTCCCTACGAGCCTTGTACGAGTTTTGTTTGTATTACCCACTCTGTGGCTACTAGCTGGAATTTAATAATGTAACAATTTCGACTATTTTATAAGTATTTGTATATAGACCCTATTATAATATCAGAGGATTTCTATAAAAATTGTTTTAGCTATCGTAAGGTAAAAACCCGACATGTTTATTTGTGGCGTGGTCTTACGAGATGCTTTTATTTTCAAAGGATTTTTGAAACTTTAATAATCAATTGAGTGTGATTTTCTCACGCTGGTATTCCAGACTGACTCGGGTGTTATTTAACTGGAATGGTCGGGTCAGATCGAGTATTATAGGATACAGGATATGATGCTGTGGAGCTCAGGAGACGAGCTCGACGACGATGCTTATTCTCGTACTTGTTTTATATATTCCGCTGTACCGAGTAGCTGTGTATCCAGTTGTATGTTATTGATGTTGAACTGTGATTGATGTACTCTGATGATGTAATATATATAAACAGTTATATTTGATTTTGAGTAAAGATCATTTATTATCTATTATATTTTATTCCGCTGCGATGGTTAGATTCTGTTGTTGTTTTCTATTTTCTTCTTCTACTTCTTCTTCTTTAACCCAAATGGTTCGTATTTCTGTACAACTTGAGTTGATTGTCGTAGAATAGTGTTGACTCAAGGGGTACGGATTGCGGGCTGCTACAGTGGTATCAGAGCTTAGGTTGGTGATAACCTTGGCTCTGTTGGGAATTACTCATAAAATAGAGTCTATAGTACTCTAGAATGAGTTTGGGCGTATAAATAGATATGAGTGTTTATTTGTTAGTGAATATAAATTATTTTAATACTGTGTTGATTGATTTATTGAGTGGCATATGAACCTTCGTCGGCACAGTCTGCACAACTGTATTGAAGGGGTTTCTAAACACTTGAATAGAACAATTGACACGGTATTGTTTTAAATGTGGGTGAATGAAATAATTTTACCCAAAATATATTTTGATATAAAAGAAAGGTTTTTGTCAACTATTTTATATAATATATGGTTGCTTGAATGTTAGGAAAAATAATATTAAATTATTATCATGGTTGAGTAAGAACTTAACTAGAAATTTAAAATACAACTAAAGGTTAAAGAAATAAATTCATTATAAAATGAAATTTATAAATATGAATTATAAAGGTAATGTATAAATTGAAATATGATCAAATGGGAACTTATATAAATGAATTATAGTAAAAATTGATTTAAGCAGGATTTGGAAATTTAAATCCCGGAGATTTCGAAGTATTTGAAGATAAATAATAGTATTATTGTTTTGGAGGTATTTCTGAAAGATATGTGTTTTGAATGCATTTTGAAAGTGATATAGCATTGAAATCACTTGGATCATTGGGAAATAATTTTGATGATGACGGCCGCATCATCAGTATTCATTTTCGAATTACTAAGTGAAGGATTGCAGCCAAAAATTTGATTTTTTCAGAAAAGTTAGTTGTTTTTGAAAATCTTAAAGGAAATTTGTTGGTAATAAAACAAGGGTTGGTTTAATTTTTGAGAATTGTGATTTGAGATGTTGGAGATTTCAAAATGCTTGGAAACCAAAAGCCGGGTGTTTAAAAATCCTGATAAGTAGTTGTAAGCTTATAAATTGAGATGATTTTAAATCAGGAAGGGAATATAAGCTTTGAATGTTGAAATTTAAATTTAAAGTGAAAGGTTAAAAAAAATGGTATTAACTTGGATTGGGAAATAAAATCTAACTGGATTGTAATAAATTGAATAAGCTGAAAATAATATACAATTGTATTCGAATTAAGTTGAAATCGAATTGAGTTAAATAAATCTGTGTTAAAATAAAATTGAATTGGAATAAAAATTCAATTGAGTTATTGAACAGAATTAGATTCTTACTTGGATAAATGAAGGTAAGTTGAATAAGAATTGGAATGGAAAAATAAATAAATTAGGATAACTTGTAAAGGAATCAAAATCCATGGAACAAAATATGCTTGGGTTATAAATAAGCTTAAGGCTTGAGTTAAAAATAAAAGATGAATATATTCAAGCCTAGAATGAATGGAAATGTGTAAAAAAATATGTTGTGACCTATAAGTTGAAAATGGGATAGAAAACACAAAATAAATAATATTGATGAATTGGAAAATAAAATAAAAATCCAAACTTGAATTATAAAATAAATTGAATTAAGAAAATTAAATGAAGTGATATTTGGAATTAAAAATCAAGTATTGAACTATAAATAGGGGAAAACTAATTTATTAATAAGTTAGTTCATGAAATGTGTAAATGGAGTTCAATGTAGTAAAATAGAAGCTGAATTATAAGCTAATAATGAAGATTGGAAATAAAACTCAAGTTATAAATCAAATTCGACTTGAATCATGAGTGAAGAAAATATAATTGGAGGTGGCCTTGTAATTAATTAAATGAATCGAGTATGAAGTTGAAATGTAAGTTAATAAATTGGATGGTAAATTAAAAGAGAACGGTGGGATCAGAACTTTAGTTATAAATTAAAATTTAACTTGAAGTGTTAACAAATTAAGTATAATTGAAATGTATCAAATAAAAATGTAAATGGATTAAAATAGTAATGGTAGGAGTTGCAAATAAAATCCAAATAAGTGGAAATAAATTGGAAATGGCCTTGTAATAAATTGAATGAGTGAATCTGGAAAGTTAAATTTTATAATAACCAATCAAAAGAAATTGCAGATTTAAAATGAGATTTAATTGAGAGATAATTAAGTTGAATTGAAAAGCAAATTTACTTGTAAAATGAAAAGGAACTTATGTATAAAATTTGTATAAATTGAAGTAAATTGACTTAAGGAAAATAGAATGTTTTCAAGTTAATAGAATGGATTTAAATGAATGCAGATAAAAAATGAAACGGAAATGAATAGATCGTGAACAAAATTGAAATGGTTTTAATGGAACTTGTTTGAATAATGAAACTAGTTGGTTAATAAAATGAAATGCAAGTAAATGGATTCAAATCTGAAATGCAATGAAAATGAGCATATATGAATTGTGAATAAATTTTAAAAATGGAATAGAATTAAGTATAAATTGAGTTGAAATCAATTTAAATTGGTTATAAAACATAAGTACTTATTTATTCACATAGATCTCGTCAAATTGCATAGAGTAAATTGTCATTGGATGTAAATGGAAGTAATTAAAATTCTATGAATTGATAGGAGCAAAATAAATTGATTTTGAGAACAATTGTATTACATATGAGTTCGGTTTGCTTAAAAATAAATTAAATGTAAGCGATTGAGTTTTAAACCATTCAAATTGATGAAGTTGTGTACGAATGGATTGAAACCATTCAAATTTAATGAAATGGTTTATAAATTAATTGAAATAGTTAATTTAGCATGAAAACTGTATAAGTTGCTTACGGAAAAATGTTTGGTGTGAATTTCTTTTAGAATTCATGTGTTTAACTATTGCAAATAAGTGAAATGTTGTTAAACTTCATTTATATGGCACTTACATGTTTAAATTGAGTAAGTACAGGTACCTGGTAGTCGTGTGGCCGGATTTGATTGCGCTAGCTGCTAAATAAATAAGCTGCTTGCTTCAAAATGCTAAATAAGGTATGCCTACGCAATAAAAATAGGAAATATGAACTGATTTTGGTTTTTTCCAACCGGGTGGGTCGATGTATATATATTTATCTCTTTTTTTTCAAATTGCAAAAGCTCCTCCGTACAAGGGAGCTTCTGTCAAAAAAAAATTCAGAAACTTTGGGAGTTAGGAAAATTTGAGAATTTTTGGAAAATTTTGTTAACGACAAAACGGTTTCGAATTGAAAATTGAAATAAGTTAGTGAATGAAACTAACTAAAATAATGACATGAATCGATGTAAATGAAAAAAAAGAAAATAAAATTCAAATAATCAGAGTTGAAGATAAATTGAATTCATATGGAAATGAAAGAATCAATTTGAATAGAAACAGATATAGACTAAAGTAGTAAGATGAAAATAAATATAAGAAGCACATAAAATGCTTATACTAGCTTAAGAAGGGAATGGTGAATTATTGATTGGAAATTGATATTACAAATATATTCTGAGTTGATATTTGAATGAATTAATATTGACATTTTGTAAGGAAGCCGATAAAAGTTTTGGAATGCTGTGACTGGATATTAGGGCTAAGCAGGATATGCAGGCATTATAAGAGGAAACGGAGAATTGGTTTTGACTTCAAAAAGATAAATTTGAAATGCTCGACAAAAAGGTATGTGTTTAAGTTTCTATATGAAATTTGTAAGTTTCTATATGAAATTTGATTGGGTTTTTGGATTGAGCCACTTGTCATTTTGTTTTCTTTTTGGATTTGGGAGTCGTAGAGGCCATTTGTAGTTGTACCGAGCTAGCCGCGCAAAGCACTGGCGAAATTTTTCAGGAATTTAGGGAGTTAGAAAATTTTGAGAAAATTTCGATAATTCAAATTTTGGTTTTAAGTTGAAACTTGGATGGTTAAACAAATAGTATTGTTTGAAACTATTATGAGGGTTTGGAAAGTTAGTAAGAGTGATAAGGGTCTTCTATAAAAAGATAGTTGGAAGAATGTTGAATTGTTGGTTTTGAGAAAGGTAAACGGGTTTTGGACCATTCTTCCTAATTAGTAATTTCGGAGACGAAATTCTTTTAAGGGGGAGGAATATGACGACCCGGAATTTTCGAGCATTTAAAATCAGAATATTTAATCGATTTTAAATATTAAAATGTTAATTCTAATTTGAATTAAGAATATCACAGTTTATTTGATAATTAAATTCGTAAATTAAATTATTTGAATTTGGTAAAATATTGAATCTTCAGTTTTAAGCCTGTTAAAAATAATTTGAAGGCTTACAAAATTTATATTGATAACACTAAGGATAATAGAAGTTTTAAAATTGAATTTAACAGTGATTTGTTCGGTTTTGAAATTTTATCGTTTAAATTGGATTTAAAAATAGCCTTCCGAGGCACAGTTTCAGGTTTCGACGAAACCAGTTCCATTGGATCCGTAATATTGAATTATTATCGGATTTCAAATTTCGTATTGTTCGGAGCTAGTGTGTGAGTGTAAGATATATATAAATGTGCAGAAAGTTTAATTTTAATAGTCAGCCTTCTGTTATACGTCACCTCCGTTAACTTAAAATCGAATCCAAACCGTCTTCTTGCGGAAGCTATTTCCTTTCCCCTTTTTATAAATTGTGATGTCCCTTTCTCGTCCAATTGTAAAAAAAAAGGAATGGAGACAGAACTATGCGAATCAAACCGTGCATTCCTCTTCTTCGTTTCCTATTTCAATTAATTCGAATCAAAATCTAAAACCGAGAAAGCTCGATCCGAATTCAAGGCTAGGGGGAGAGTCGGTTCCTGGTCAAGCTCGAACGCATCGCTCGAATTAAATCGTGGTGGCATTCGGTGATAAGCAACGATGATTGAACTAGGTGTCGTAGGTCGCGGCGTTGATTTGGGGTTGCGCGAGTTCGTTACTGGGTCGTCTGTGAGGCAGGATTTATTCGAGCTCGTGATTTATTTCCGCATCGAGTTTAAGGTAAAAAAAAATTCTTTTCTTATGACCATTTTAAAATTTTAAAGTAAAACTATTAGTTAATACAGGATTTAAGTGTTGATACTGTCCGTAAGTATTTTAATTATAGAAGTTCTGAAAATTTAACTAAGTTGAAATATTGGTTTCGGAAATTTGTTGCGGCCAAGGTTCAAGTGAGTTTAACCTTTAAATCTAATATGTTGGACATTATTTCAATTGTCAGAAGGCTGTTTCAAAATAATAATAAAATAAATATACACAGTAACCTGCTATTAAATTTTAGGGAGGTATATTAAGGTGATTTTCTTATTTAATTAGCTTATTTAATTTATTTTAATCACTAGAAATAATTTATAAAAAGGGAATTTTATTTAAAATCAAATTTATTAATTTAAACCCAAACTTCATAATTAATTGAATCAATAAATGGAAATTTAATTGGTCGATTTTATTTCGAATATTAATAAAGCTTATGAAATGTTTATACAAGGTCCAAAATTGGGAGATAATGGTCGAAATGGAATTGGATTGCCAAACGAAAAGCAAAAGGTGAGTTAATCTCACTTAGTTAATTTAAATTTTAAATTTAAATTTAAATGATTAAACTTAAATAATTGTTTGAATGATTGAATTGATTGATGTGTTATATAGTAGTATATACTACATCCTGGAATGATTGATTTCCCTCATTTTATAGTGAAGATATTTATGTTGTGCTAACGTCTGTGGATGCAGGGAAAACAAGTTGGAGGGATCCAACTAGATCCCTCAACATTTTTTAAATTATCCAATACCCTCTGTTGTAATTATTTAATATTCTATAATGAATTATATTGGAATATTGAATGCTATGGTTCGATTGAATTGGATACAATTGGGTATAATGAATTACCAAAAATATATAAATTGGATTTTGGAAAGGAAATAAAGGAGTGAATTTGTAAGTAAAATAATTATAGAAAAGTTGAATAAATTTAAGAATGAATTGGAAAGGAAATAAAATGACTTTAAAATTCTAATAAATAAACCTTAAGTTTAGTAAGGGTAATTTTGAATAAACAGAAGATTAATGAATTTTAAACTTCAGTATTATAATTTTAAAAGAACAAAACATTTATTTAAAATTTAAGGTCTAAATTATTGAAAAGCGTAAAGAAGAAACTGAAAAAAATATAATAATAAAGTCCATAACTAATGAATTTGGAAATAAACTGATAAGCAAAGAAATTTCTTTCAAATGGAATAAATTGGGAATCAATTTGGGAAATTGATTTAAGTGTTTGAAATTGGATATTTGGAAGAATAAATTTAAGGTGGGAATTTATTAAAGGAATGAGAAAAATTGTTTAAAAATAAATAGTGATTTATTTTCAAAGGTTATGAAGAGAAGTATATTTCCCTGGATAGCCAAGTACGTTTTCAAAGAAATTTTTAAAATATAAGATAAAAGTTTAATGTTGTTTTAAAAAGCATGTTTAAGAAAATTTATTATTTCTGAACGTTTAAAATTCTAAAGTAAATATTTTTCAAATCTATTATTGTAATAATTATTTAAAAGATGAGTTAATGTTTTGTTTCAAAAAGTGAAAGCTTAGTTTTATGTTTTATTAAGTAACCTTATTTTCAAATTTTCATATAGTATATATTTTTAACAAATTATTGAAATAGTTTTTAACTTAAAGGTTTTAAAGTATATTTGAAAGTAAAGCGTTTTAAATTATTTTAAAAATCTAAAGTTTTATGCTTGGTGATTCCAGTGGAAATAGAAATACTTGGAATTTATTCTGAGAAAGGAAGATAGTTTTGAAAACTGTTTTCAAAAGGGTTTGAAAAGTGAAAATATATCTTGTAAAGATATTTTTGAGGTTAATAAATAATTTGGAAATTATTTATTGGTTGATGGTTGTTTGTGAATATTAATTGATAGTTAAATCACCGACTATCAATATTGGACAAATACGTTGATCGTTTCGAAGAGACCGGGATCGAGATTTATTTCTCGAAAACCACTTCGATCCCGTTTGTACATTTCATGAAAACGAGTTTGGATTTGAAGATGGAGCAGTGAAGTGCAAGGGCTAGTCGCTATTAATCCTGAGGTTATTTCCAAAATGGATGTAGTAGGAATAGTGCCTTCGGTTCCGTTCGAACCTGGGACGGACTTGTATGAATGAATGCTTTCGAAACATCGTCAGGTGGACGATGGGCATTCTGAGGGATATGTTCTAAAAAGGTAATGCTTAGCCTCAAGCCTCATCAAATGGGAATGACTGAAAATCAGGGGTTATGCAGCAAGGCTAGGTGGGTAGCACCCAAGCAGGGTGAGGTCATCCATGTCTAGATGTCCCTTTTTATTTCGGCTTAGTGGGCGGTTGCTGATCCCAATTGTGAGGTGATCTCACTCAGGATTATCCAGTAAGGAATAGTCCCGGTCTTGTGTTGTAGGGGAGCGGGCGTACTCCTCGGTACTGTGATCTAGGCCACGTACTGTGACAGGTGGTACCCAGTGCCTAGTCATTAGTTGGAAATCCAATCTCCCTACGAGCCTTGTACGAGTTTTGTTTGTATTACCCACTCTGTTGCTAGTAGCTGGAATTTAATAATGTAACAATTTCGGCTATCTTATAAGTATTTGTATATAGACCCTATTATAATATCAGAGGATTTCTATAAAAATTGTTTTAGCTAGGAGGAGGAAGAGATAGCGAAGAAGGTGGAGTGTTGCTAGAGCAACATGTGACCGACGTATATCAAGATGTCTCAAAGTGACAGACGTCTGGGTTTTGTAACCTGAGATTTGTGATAGATGTCCATCATCTTGTGACAGACGTCTGAGAGCAGGAAAACTTGTTTTTCGAATCTTCTTACGGACATCTATAATCTTAGGACATACGTCTGAGCCGACGTGTGCTGCAAATCTTGTCCGGGTCGATTGAAATGATTTATGAAGGCTTCAAAGGGCATTTTGGGAATTTTCTGGGTTTACTACTCTTCTATATAAGATATTTTTAGGATTCAAAGAAAATAGACTAAGGGTTTAATCCACCATTAAACCTAGTTTTCTTCAATTCTCTTCTCTACAAATCTATTCTATTTGAATATTAATCATTATAATCAATCTTTTGTACTCTTCTCATTGGTAGTAATAAAGCCTCTTCCACAAAGTGGATGTACACTAACAAGACGTTAGTGTAACAACTATAAATCGGTATGTGATTTATTTTATCGCTATTGTTTATTTCTTTATTGCTTGTTTGGTGATTGTGATTGTTTTTGGATTGAATTGAGATATTGATTGGTTATTTTTGCATTTCTTACCACAATCTCGTTTTCCGCTGTGTTTTGGGGTTTTGATTTGAGTGATCTTGAGTTAGAATTTCTACAACATTTGGTATCATAGCTTTGGAGTTAGTAGGTGGTTGTAGGAATGTCAGAATCGGATAATACATCGGGTAGTCCATAAATGGTTAGTCCAAGTGGTGTAGCGATGTATGTACGTGAATCGTACGCAGCTTCGGGATCACAATTGGCTATAAATAAGCGGAATGACGATAATGATTTTGAAAAATGGCAATGGAAGATGAAAGTGGTTTTTAGGTGGAATCGAGTGCGTCGGGTAGTGTTTGATACATATTTGCTGCCAACGAACATCTCAGATATTGAGAGCGAGGAAATGGAAGACTGAGCATTCACCATACTTCAACTTGTTATGGGGGAGAATGTTATCTCCATAGCGGTGAGACTACTACTAAGGGTATATGAGACAAATTAGAGGAGTTGTATATGAAGAAGTCACTAACTAATTGTTTGATCTTATTACGAACGTTCTTCACCTATAAGATGGAGGGTACTTCGCTAAAGACGTACTTGAATCTCTTTGATGATTTGCTAATGAAGAAGGCGGTAGATTTGAATATTGAGGAAGAACAAAAGGCAATGATATTGTTGTGATCGTTGTCGGACCGTTATACGAGTTTCTCTAATAGTTTGATCTATAGCCGGATACTTTGACTCTTGATGCAGTGAGGAGTTGAGTGACCAAATGAAGGAGCTAGGTGATAGAAGTAGTAGTGCTAGTAGTGGTCACAATTTGTTTGTGGAAAAGGAGAGATATGGGAAGAAAGGGAATCGGTGGCATTCTAAATCAAGAAAGCCCAAATGGAGAGAAAAATCAAAGGAAAGAAATGACAAGTACTTTATTTGTAAGAAACCTGACCATTGGAAAAATTAGTGTCCGGACAAGGAGAAGACAAATAAGGAAGTAGCATCTTCATCCATGGTGGTGGAGAGTGGAGTTGGTGAGGTTGATATAGATGTTTTGACGGCCATAGCATCGGATGTATCGAATGGGTGCTCGATTTAGGGGCATCTTATCATATGACGCCGAATAAGAATTGCGACAAACAAGAAAATTCAATTGTTATGGGTAATGGTGTTATTTGCAAGTCGAAGGGCATTGATTCTATGTAAATTCGGATTTTTGACGGAGTGGTTCATACTCTCACTAACGTACGCTATATAATGAGACTTCGGAAGTCTCTTTATATTTTTTGGGTGGCTGGATTTTTTAAAATGTAATATCATTATTGAGAGTGATAGCTTGCAGATTTCGAAGAATGCGCTTGTGGTGACAAGGGATGCTAGGACTCGTGGAGTTTATTTGCTTCAAGGAGTGACTATTGAAGGTGAAACTTGTATGGGTGTTAATAGTTCTCGTGGCTTGTATGCGAGTAGGTTATGTCATTTGAGTTTAGGTCATGTCTTGGAGAAGAGTTTAGATATTCTTCGAAAGAGGAAGATGATCGATGGAGAGAGTTTCAACAAGTTTGAGCTTTGCGAGGAATATGTCATGGGAAAGAAAATTAAAGTATCAATCGGTGAGGGAAAACTTGATTCGATAAATGTCTGTGAGTATGTGCACACGGATGTTTGGGGACAAACACCGGTAGCTTCATTGGGAGGAGCTTGCTATTATATTCCTTTTATTGTTAACTTCTCTAGGAAAGTATGGGTGTATGTAATGAAGGCCAGGAAAGAGGCGTTTGGAATGTTCAAAGCATGGAAGGATCTTCTTGAGAATGAGAGTGGTAAGTCTTTGAAGTACTATGTCTGACAATGGCGAAGAGCATGTTTCCAGAGAGTTCTTGGAGTTTTGCAAGCATCATTGTATTTGGAGGCATTTTACTACACTGGAAGATCCACAGTCAAATGGTGTTGTGGAGAGGATGAACCATGCTCTACTTGAAAAAGTTGGATGCTTGAGATTGACATCGGGTTTGTCTAAGGGATTTTATGCAGAAGCGTTGTCAACCATAGTGCATACTGTTAATCAAATTCCACGCTCGGCTATTGGTAAGAAAATACCGAAGGAAGTGTAGCAGGGAAAGAGAATTAGCTTGAGTTTTCTTTATGTGTTTGCTAGATCAATTTATGTGCCTGATTCGAGAAATGGTAAGCTTGAGGCTAGAGCTTTCAAGAGGATTTTGCTTAGTTATACGGCGGTATAAAAGGCTACTAGATATGGAATCCGAAAATGAAGAAGGTTGTGAATTCCCTTAATGTTACTTTTTATGAGTCGACTTTGGTCACGGAGAATGAGAGCTCATCATATGTTTCGGATTTGGTTCATGGTGAATCAAAGGAGAAGGAAGTTGTTTCCATCTTTCATCCAAGGAGTAGAGTAGTAGGAGATGCTTGTGAGGAGGAAGCGTTTGATCTTACAACACATAATCTACAGGCTGCCTCTAGTAGTGTTGGTAATGTGCATGATTCTAGAAGGAATTCGTTCAAGGTGGAGCTGAAAGGAGTTTGGATGATATTATTGCTACTTGGTTGGTCGACGTGCTATAAAGCCGCCCGATAGATATGGTGATTGGAACTATCTTAGCTTTTTTGATAATTTGGACTATGTTCTTTATGTAGTCCAAGACGAGCCGAGGGACCTTGATGATGTCAAAGATTTGAGTGATAAATTGAATTGGATTTGTGCAATGGAGGAAGAGATGCAATCGCTGATGAAGAATCAAACTTGAGATTTGGTTCCATTTCTGAAGAAAACCATGCTATAGGGTGCAAATGGATATACAAGGGGAAGGACGATGAAAGATACAAAGCTAGATTAGTGACTAAAGGATTTGCATAAAGGAAGAGTTCGCATTGGTTGTGGGACATACTTCAATTTGGATATTACTTATCATAGTTGTTATTCACGACTTGAAGTTGGAGCAACTTGATGTGAAAACCGTCTCCTTACATGGTGACTTGTATGAAAGCATCTGCATGAAGCAACCAGAAGGTTTTGTTTTAGATGGTAAGTCAAATTTGGTTTGCAAGTTAAAAAAATTACATATGGTCTAAAAAACCACGTAGACGATGGTACAAGAGATTTGATCATTTTATGCTTGAAAATGGTTTTAATAGAAGTATCAAGGGCGCTTGTGTTGTTTTGAGAGGTAGAAAAATGATTATTGGATGTATTTACCCTTTTTTGTGGATTCTGGTTTGTCGAAGGTTTGTGCATCATTGGCTGCATTTTGGTGTTGGGTGGTTCCTGTATGGAAGTCGCAATAATAGCAATGATGAGGGCAAGAGGAGCGGGTTCAGTTTTGATAGAGGACGGAAGGCATGGGTTTTAGAGTTCGGGCGAGTCGAGTTTGGGTAGACCGACGCGTTGGCAAAGACTAATTAGAGAATCGTTGAGTATTTCTCTGTATCACTACAATTGTGTACGGCTATGATTGGGTTGTTGCATTTCACTATGCACAGTTGATAAGGAGGAAGGAGAAGATTGTTAATTTGGGTTAAGTAAAGTAATTAGTGTTATTTATTTAATTAATTAAATTAAAATCTTATAAATCGAATAACCTTTGCATATGAGGTCGGATTCAAACATCGTTTTTTATGGACTTGTAACGACGATGGCTACACAATGGAGTTAGTTTGGTGGGATTTGAAGCTTGTTTGAGTTTATTATAAAATCGAACGGCCATTCGGTTTTAGTCCAATCGGAACGCTTCGGTGGAAATTGGAATCAATGTGAGTTTAACTCACACTCAATTGTACTAATCCTACCTATGATGCTATAAATTATTAATGATTGCTTAGATGTTAGTTAAATTGTTTGATTGATTACTTGATTGAATTTTCAATTGGAAAATGCACGACTTATTAATTTGATTGTTGTGAACTCATATGATTATATATATTATCCGTAACCATTGTTTTGCAGGGAAAATTTATAGAGAGACCTAAGAGGTTTCTCACCAATAATTATATATTTACATCCTTATGATGTTATATTGATGTTTAATTGAAATAAGTCTTGATATTCCATTTAAATTGTTTAAATGTCATCATAGCGATGTTTGCTATACTATCGGTTATCGACTTTCATTCCCAAAACCCCATCGTATGTTTTTGAACTCGAACTTATGTTTTCACTAAACAAAATTTTAAAATTCACTAATCATTTTTTATTAATGATAATTTAAAGTAATTAATCATTTAAATAATGATTTTGAAATTAATTAACCAATTTAATTAATGGTGTTTAAAATTGGTTTATCTTTTGATTTAAGTGAGATTGAATTTAATTAATCATTTTAACAAATGATTATTTGATTTAATTAATTATTTTAATTAATAATATTTGAAACTAATAATGATTTTGATTAATGATATTTAAAAGTAATCAATCATTTTAATTAATAAAATTTGATAATAAATCATCCTTATTTCTAATATTTAAATGTAATTAATTATTTTAATTAATGATTTTTGAAATTCATTAATCTATTTAATGAATGAGATTTGAACTTTAATTAATCATTTTAATAAATGATTGTTTTAAATTTAATTAATAATTTTAACTAAAGATTTTTGAAGTTTAGTTAATCATTTTAATTAGTAATGGTATATAGTTAATCAATCATTTTAACAAATGATGTTTTAATTTATAACTTTAGCTAATGATGTTTGAACTTAATTAATCCGATTAATTAACAATTATTAGAACTTAATTTATTTTTTAAATTAATGGCATTCAAAAATTATTTAATCATTTTAAGTGATGATAGTCGAGATTAATCATTCATTCTAATTAATGATCCTTTGGATTTAATAAACCTTTTTAATTAATGAGATTTAAAGTTAATAAATTGATTTAATAAAAAGTGGTTAAAGTAAATTAACTAATAAAATAAAAGTGTTTTAAGTTAATTAACTTATTTAGTGCTTTTAAAGTTAATAAACTTATTTAATAAAGATTTTAAAGTTAATTTACCTATCATATAAAAGTGTTTGGTAATAATTAAATATTTTATTAGAGATAATAGATTTGTTTATTTAAAAGAGATTACAAATGCGACTGATTATCTTTAGGGATAATTAATATTGTTTTAAATTTAAAGGTATTTATATTGTTTTCTTATATTTTGGGATAATAAATATTGTTTTAAAAATAATGGTTTATATATGAGAAAATCCTTTTAAAATGAATTATTTATAACAAAGCTAAGTGTACATTGTTTGAGGTTTATAGTAAATAATGTTTTAATGACATTTTTTTACCTTTGTTTAATAAACTTAGTATTATAAAACTTTTCTTTTGAAAGAACCCTTTAAAAGGTATTTCTAAAACTGTTTTACCAATACTGTAATATGGAAATAAAGCATAAGTTCAGAATTTAAGAAAGTTCAATTCGATTATGGAAATGTAATTCCGTAAACGATATCGCTTATATGGAAAGGATTCAATCTTAGTTTTAACACTAAACGTTGAGGCTTGGACTCGTTTCTATCTTGAAGGTCAAAAATTCGTCAAGGCAATGCCTAGAGTTAATACTACCTCAACATGACTGGCTTCATATTCAATCGAGGGATAGCACTTGTTTGGAATCGACGAGTAGTATTGGATATATGATATTTAATTTCCATATACGATCATTTTAATTATCCCCAATAGTTGATTTATCAATTATCGGATTCAGCTTTCTTCATGGTGTACCATCACCTTAAAAACGATTTGCTGGTCTAAGCTTTGTTATCCTTTGTCGGTAATGACAAAACCAAAGCACGTGTTTTTGGGGGCTAAGTTATATGGGGTTGCTCCCATTAGGATATTTTCACATCCCATCTAGATTTTAGTGTACCGTCGCCTTAAAACGGTTAAGATTTGGATGTGAAATATTTGGATTCTCGGTAAGGTTTGGCGGGGTCCGGCTTGGAGTTTCCAGGGTTTTCAAGTATATTTCTAGAGGTATACTTCTTTTAAGGGAGATGTACCCTTTTAGTCTTTTGTAGGGAATTTTCCTTTCCTTATTTGATTTGAAACTTTGTATCTGTTTTTCTTTAAGTGCAATGGGAAGAGTCAACCTCTCTTCATAGTGTTTAATAATTGGTTTTTATCCATTCTAACAAGTTTGAACCATTACCTTATTTTTTCCATTCTATCAACTTTGGATTTTTCTTGGATTATTTTCATTCTTTCAAGTTTGGTTTTTAATACTATTTATGCCCATTCTTATTTGGATTTTTCTCCCGATTTTTATCTATAATCTTGCCTTTATGGATGTTATTCTTGTGAGGTATAAACCCATTTCACATTAGCTGTGCGGTTTCATAGAACATTAATATGTTTTCCATTATTTGAGTTATCTCACGCTGGTATTTCCAGATTGATTCGAGTGTGGTAGGATCACCTATCATATTGTTTTATTTTTCATTGTATTATATATATCCATATCAACAATTGTAAGGTCAGGATTTTATAACTATTCAACTGATAAGGTTTGTTTTTAACTTTGATGTACTCTGTATTTAGAGTGGCGGCTTTTATTGTCCTCACTATATTATGTGTTGTCGATTTCACTGTTAGATTCTTTTTTTTTGTTCTAAGTTCTTTTCTTTTTATTTACCTTAATAATCCGCCCTTTTGTCGATTGGATGCTCAACAATTGAACATGGTGGTGATATTCGATGTCAACTTTCGATGGTCAAAAAGGCCGGTCGTAACATCATATATGTAAATAACATCACACAAAAGCAACCATGTGCATGTACAATCAAAAAGTATACCCTACACTTATCATTCAGTTACGAACCATGTCATATATGATGTAACGATCTCAGTTTTGAGTCAAATTTAATTTGATAATTAATATAAAATTTTGTATTAAATTATGAATTAATTTGAATTTTTCCAAATTAAATAAAACGTTTGTTTGTTTATTAATATGTATATACGTATATAAATTGAATATAAGTAGAATTTTGGTTTGAAATTCAAGATAAATATCTTATTGATAAATTAGATTTAAAGGAAACCTTATATTTGAAACTAAAATATAATATATGATTGTTTATTATTGTATGTTTAGAATTAAAATCATTTTCAAGAATGAATAAAAGCTTTAAAAGTATATACACATATATTCACATCTTTTAAAATGAAATACGATTCATAAAAGGTTTAATGTTATTTCTTTTGAAATTTCACTTGTATTAAAAAGTTTGTATATTTAAAGAACATCGTTAATAAAAAATTTGAAACTAACATAAAATTAAAAATATAAAAACATAAGAATATATATATATATATATATATTTGGTTTTAACAAATGTAAATATGAATTTAAAAACATATAAATAAATATAGTTTGTATATATAAAAATATAAAAGTAAAAACACAATACATATGTAAATATTTTCTAAAAAGCTATTTAAAGAATTAAATTGAAATATATACATATTATATATTTATTTATTAATGTTTAATTAAAAATTATATTCTTTACGGTTATTATTATATATGTGAAAGGAAATAAATTTATTTAAATTGAAAATATGATATAAAAAATTTATTTATAATAAAATACATATGTTAAGTTATAAAACATAAGAGATAAATTAATTCACAAATAATAAAATGAAAAGGTGTAAAACACAATTTATAAATTAATTTAAATAAGGATTTGAACATAAAATTGCTTTTATTTACAAGTGTAGAAAAATTAATATTATATATTCACAAGTGTAACATGAATATACAAGTGTAAATAAATTATCATGCAAACTTACATATGGCATTATTTTCTTTTAATTTTTTTTATGAAATAGATAAAATAGAAATTAAAATTATATATATCATAAACTTCTTCTTCTCTCATTTGGTTCAAAACTGAAGAAAAGCAAATGCAAAAACCTTAAAAAAACTCAAAATAAAATCAAACTCAAAACAAAACAAAATTAAAGATCAGATTCATAATCAAACCTGAAACAAAGCATTCCAGTTCAAGAACAAAATTAAAACCTATTTCAAGCTAAGGCTAAGAAAATTCAAGGATCAAGCAAGTTTCAAGATCATTTCAATAAATCAAAGTACAGATCAGATCAAACTCAAGAAATCTGAAATTACAAACCTGAGAAAAATTTCAACTCAACCAAATTTCAACTGAGCAAGCTAACGAGGCAAAGATCAAACAAGATAACAAAACAATATCAACGCTTCCAGATATTCAAATTCAAATTACATTTCTAGGCTCAAGTTTTACCTGTTCTTCAATTCCAGGTCCTCTGTCTTTCATTACCAGGTGAGTAAACACACTTATATTTTGCTGTTGTGTTGGATACTTGATGTATGATATAAGAATTGCTTGATTTGTTGCCTGCATGCTGGTATATAGATGTAAATATGTATGTGCATGCAGGCAAAAACATGCCTATGTTTATACATGACAGGTTTGATAATGTTCAAAAATTCATACCACCCAAAAGGAATCATTATTAGGCTTTGATCTCTATATAAAATTTGATTGTACTTGTAAAATTCAAATTTTAAAAATAGCCTCAAGCATTTATATTAAACAATTATTTTAAAATAAGAAATCGTAGTGAAAGTCATATATATGTCAAAATTTGATCGTTATAAATTCGTGTTTGAAGTTCATAACCATATTCGAATTAGCAAATGATGAATTTAGATAAAGGTTTCAAAATTTTTAGGTAAGTAAATCATGTGAATTCTCTGGTTGAACATAAAATACATTTTTGTCGAACTCTGACGATCGATATAAAGTTGAGTTTCGAGCTTGATGTCAGAGGAAGTTCAGGTGATGGAGTTTACATGAAAAATGATCGTTGACTTTTTTAAATGATCATGAAGGTTGATCGATGAGGTTATAGGATTTATGGGCATATTTTTTGTCAGCGTCATTCTCGAATTACTTTCATTGTTAATGCTGGATCGGGGTGGATCAGACCCAGTGGAAACGGTGCTTGGGGTTCTAGCGAAGGTGTGTGTTCATCGGCGTTGACTCTGGTGGACTAGATCGACGGGGCGAGGGGGAATTTCATCGGAAGGGTTGGGTTCGAGGAGGAATCAGATGGATTCGTAAAACAAGATGGACGGGTGAGTTAGGGTGATCATCGGTGATGTCTTGGCAACAGCGAGGTCGATCGGAGTAGTTTCGATCATCGGTGCATGTGTACCTGTGTGTTCGTGTATCTGGAAGTTTGGGATTGGAGAAGAAAGTGCAGGCTCGAGTTTGCTCTCGTGAAAATGGGGTGGTGGCTCGGGTTTCTGACCGAGTCATTCACATTATAACAGTTTTTATTTTTATTCTAAATCATAACAAATTCAAGTTTTCAAACTAAAACAAAATCAAAGAAAAAAATTCAGGGATTTTAGTGTTTGGCTCGAGTGTTTTAGCTTTGGGCCTAGGTACTTATAATGATAATTTTTAAAATTTAAATGAATCAATTTTTTTTAAGGTTTGTGTAAATAAATAAGTTTTCAAAAGATTATAAATTAGATCTTCCAAAATAAGATTATTAATAAAGTTTTATACAAGTTTCCAAAGACTAAATTTTAAAGATAAATTGTTTTAAAATTGTTTTGATTATAAAATTTTATACTGGGTTAATTTTGTAATTAGTTCCTAAATGTTTTTCAAACAAAGTTTAATAATGTAACTAATTAATAGTTAATTGCTTAATGAATAATTTATCGATATGATGGATCATTAATGAAAGTAATTAAAGAATAATTACTTAATATAATTAATTAAGGATAAATCACCAAATGAAATTTAAATTAAGTATAATTACTTAATTATTAAAGTACAATTACTTAGAGTAGGTAATCAAGAATAATTACTTAATTAAAGGATTATTACTTAATGTAATTAATTAATGTAATTGATTAGAGGATAATTAATTAATTAATAATTAAGGTTAATTACTTGGTAATAAAAGGTTAATTAATTAGTATAATAAATCAAGGTGATAAATAAATGGATAATTTGTTAATGTGATTAATTAAAAGATAATTAATCAATAAGGTTAATTAATTATTTGAGGATAACTAATTTATGTAAGTAATTAAGAGATAATTAATTACTTAAATATAATTACTTAATTAAAAGTAATTAATTAGTGATTAAAGTTGATTAATCAAGTGATTAAAGGATAATTGCTCAATGTAATTAATTTATGAGTTATTAAAATAAGTGATTAGGGATAATCACTTATTGTAATTAATTAAGGATAATTAATTAAGGGTTAATTAATTATCGTAATTAATTAAGGATAATTAATTTAAAGGATAATTAAATAATTGGAGGTTAATTATTTAATGATTAACGGTTGATTTATTTATTAATTAAGGTTAATTAATTAATAATTAAAGGTTGATTAATTTATTATTAAAGGTTAATTAATAAATAATTAAAGGATAATCAATTAAAATGGTTTGTAATCAGTTAATGCTAGTTAACCAGGATTAGTAATTTATTCATAAGTAATTAATCTGAATTAAATTTATCAGATGATTAATTGATTTTACTTATGGATGTTTGGATTGTATTGAATGCTTTGAATTGTTTGATATCCCTTATATGTGATGTTCTATGATTTGACTGAGCTATGAACTGCGATTTATTTATCTGTGATGAATTTACATATTTCTTTATCTGTGAATGAAAGATAAGTGTTACAAGATTATAGCTTATCAATATTGTTGTGCTTGAATTAATGATGATTGTGATATTTCATTGTTGTGTGTAAAACCCCTTAACCACACCACACACACAAAAATATGGATTTCACGGGAAAATCGGTTAAGTCACAGATATTTTGAATGTACTATTATTTTATTCAAAATGGTTTTAAAGGTTGATTTTTAAATCCAAAATGTTTTGGAAATAAAATTGGGTTGAATATGAAAAGCATTTGAAAAGGAAGTTTTGAATTTGAAATTTACTTTAAATGTAATATGTCTTGTTCAAGTTTTGAAATTATTTTGAAAACTATGATTTAAAAGTGGTGATACAAGTCATAATATATATATATGGATTTTAAACCATTTTTGAAGTAATTCAAAAGTATTATTTTGGGAATTTAAATTTAACCCAAGTTCATATTTTGAAAGGCTTTAATTTGAGAAAATGAAATCGAATTTTCCCGAAATGAAAACTCTTTGTTTTCAAATGATAATGGCTTTGATATAACGAAGGAAATTCCAGTTTTTGTTGAAAGGATTTCAAATTTGAAATTGAAATAGTTTTGAAAGCTATGAATGAATCTTTGTGAAATATTTGGT
Organism: Allium cepa; assembly: GCA_030765085.1. NCBI lineage: Eukaryota > Viridiplantae > Streptophyta > Magnoliopsida > Asparagales > Amaryllidaceae > Allium > Allium cepa. Next base: position 567,418,181 of record CM060937.1, on the reverse strand, counting down.
GAACTTTGTTTTCAAACAAAAGAGGACCCCAAAGATAGATCTTTTGTTTAAATATTATGAATGAATTTTTGTAAAAGATTTGGTGAATCTTGTTTTTAAATTGAGTGGATCGTAAAGGTGTATCTTTTTATTTAAAATATTAAAAGTGGAAAATTGTTTTAAACCATTTGAAGAAAGGTTTTGGCTAAAAAGTTGTGACTTAACTAAGATCCCAATATATCCGTATAGTTTTAAAATTACGCGCTCATTATTCGGTTTAGCCGGGAGAGGACTTTATGTCATAAAACCCATTCCGAATAATGATATGATGAAATGGATAGCATTTGAAGACCGGTGGTGAAGACCGGCGGTGAAGACCGGGTATTTTCAAGAACGAAAGGATTACCTGTCGAATGTCTCTGCATTGTGTCGCGCCGGTATAGAGATCTCCATATGTGATGTGGAGTTCGGTCGGGATTGTGAATACCCGGATTGCAAGGGCTTCTTTTGAAGTGCCTTCAGTTCTGTTCGAAGCTGGAACAGACTTGTATGGAATTATGTCTGATGTTACACTTTGAGATGTAAAGCTGGTTTCTATCAAATACATTTCTGTTTGGTGGCGGAGAATTTAGTTTCTTAGCTTAGCACCCTTCTCTAAGACGTATGAGCTTAGATGTTATATAGTTGATGGTTACTAGTGATACATTCCCAATTTGGTAATGTGGTATGCTAAGTGTTGTTGATCGTTTGTTGATCAAAGCATGGATTTTATGAAAAGCGTAGCTTTGTGGACGATACATCGTCGAATCTCACACACCGAAAATGGTCGAAACAGGAAGAATGCGGCACGGTTATGAAGGTCGCGCCCTTTAGGGTATGTCCATTTCCTTTTGGATAAAAGTGGTATCATGGTATGGAGCCCAGATACAAAACTTATGTGGTTACTGCAAATTTTTGCTTTGTGGTTGTTGGTGTTGAGAGCTCCCGGATAAAGGTCGGTGACGACTGGAGGTTGGCATTACTCGTAATAGTTAGCTACCTAGTTACAGAGGTAATCCGGTCTTGTGTTGGCAGAAAGCTGGTTAAGTTCTCGAGGCGTCCTACCAGAGGTGTACCTATTGGCATAGGATGTTCCTTAGCCTGACTATTTGTTGGAAATCCAAAGAAATAATGCGCGTCCTATACGGTTTTAGTTATATAACCTGCCATGGAATGTTGCAATAACCTGCTATTGAACATGGTAGCTATAGTAGGCATACTACGAAATGTGTATGCTGGCTAAGATTAATATTATACTTTCGAAATGTTTTCTGCACTACGCACTAATAATAATATCAAAAAGATTTTGTGTATCAAGCATGTTTGACTATCATAAGGAGAAATCTCCTTCAATTGTGCGTTTGCATTGTGTGTGTGACGGGAGGCCTTATGGTAGTTTCATTTTCCAAAAAGCATTGTGGATTTCTTTTTAAATTCTTTTTGGTTTGTTTTCTTTGTTCAAATAAACTGTTTTTGTTTGCTCACGCCAGTCACATGACTGACCTGGAGTTTATTATTCCCCTTCTAAACTCTGGGTACCCATAATTTTCCAAACGGGCAACCTAGAGTCAAATTTTCAGATAATTAGCTAGTTGATGTAGACTTGGTAGCCTTCAGTCTTTGGCAATCTTCGGAATCTATGGTTTGGCAATCGCATTTGGATTGAGTTTGCTTCACTTCAGCATTGATTGTGGTTCGAGTTCTTGGATTGAGTCTTTGAAGCTTTGGCATTAATGTTATCTTCCCCTTGCTGATGTTATCTCTTCTGCCGTTGATATTATTCTTCCCTGTTATCTTGTATCTCTGATATTGATAGTCATTTGTATCAGTGTGTTGTATTAACTACTGTATATCAATAAAATCATTCATTTCTTTTTCTGCCGTGTTGTTGTACTTAATGTGTTATAAGCTCCGACGAACCAGATTCGACGTTTGAATCTGCAGCATTTGAATACAGGTGATGTATTCGGGTGTCGATTTTCGAAGGTCGAGTCAGGGTCGTTAAAATTGGTATCAGAGTTGAAGGTTGAGTAAGAACTTTAGCTCAGGAGTATAACACATTAGGTGACTCATTAGAGATAAGGTTATATATGCCCTAGAATGAGTATATCCCTAAGATATCTTGTCTGTATGCCTAAGTAAATTCTCTTACTATTCACTGATAGTAAGTATGAGTGCAAAAAGAGGACGAGGTAGGGGACAGAGGAGTACCACTATAAATAGTCGATACCCTACAACAACAAAGAAAAAAAACCTTTTTCTATCAATCTCTTTTGAGCATCATCCGATATCAATTCTTGGATGGCTTCGTGGTAGCTACAAGTAGAAGTTTTGGTATGATGGTGGCCCTACGAATCTTTATAGAAAGTCCCTGTTTCATATTCTTTTCACCAATTTTCTATCAGCATTTCGATTTTTAACATTAATAAATTTGAAATTTTATTTGAGACAAATTGGTAAACAAAATATGAAGTTAAATTGAATTGTATCTGTTTGTCTGTTCTTTGGGGTCTCGATACTACGAACGGTTAGTTATCCCTTCAAACTGACCAATGCCTTGCATATTTCGTAGAACGGATGACCCGAGTCTTTTGTAAATTATTGAATGAGTTCGTTCTCATATTTATTGATGATATTCTGATTTGGTAAGCCAAATGCAGAATAAATATTTAGCTTAATCAGGAAAGCTATATCTTTGTATGTTTATTTGTTCTTTGGTTGTCCCCCTGTCTAGCAAATTTCGGGGACGAAATTTTTTTAAGGGGGGAATCTGTAACGATCTCGGTTTTGAGTCAAATTTAATTAGATAATTAATATAAAAATTTGTATTAAAGGGTGAATTAATTTGAATTTTTCCAAATTAAATAAAACATTTGTTTGTTTATTCATATATATATATATATATATATATATATATCTATGTATGTATGTATGTATGTATGTATGTATGTATATAAATTGAATATCAATAGAATTTTTGTTTGAAATTCAAGATAAATATCTTATTGATAAATTGGATTTAAAGGAAACTTTATATTTGAAACTAAAATATAATATATGATTGTTAATTAATATATGATTGAAATTAAAATCATTTCAAGAATGAATAAAAGCTTTAAAAGTGTGTGTATAAATATGTATATATTCATATCTTTTAAAATTAAATAAGACTTATAAAAGGTTTAATGTTATTTCTTTTGAAATTTCGCTTGTATTAAAATGTTTGTATATTTAAAGAACATCATTAACAAAAAAATTGAAGCTAATATAAAATTACAAATATAAAAACATAAGAATATATATATATATATATTCTATTTTTACAAATGTTAATATGAATTTAAAAACATATAAATTAATACAGATTGTATATATGATAATATAAAGTAAAAACATAATACATAGGTAAATATTTTCTAAAAAGCTATTTAAAGAATTAAATTCAAATATATATATATTATATATTTATTTATTAATGTTTAATTAAAAATCATATTCTTTACAGTTATAAATATATATGTAAAAGGAAATAGATTTATTTAAACTGAAAAAACGTTATAAAAAATTTATTTATAATATAATACATATGTTAAATTATAAAACATAAGAGATAAATTAATTCACAAATTATAAAATGAAAAGGTTTAAAACACAATTTATAAATTAATTTAAATAAGGACTTAAACATAAAATTGCTTGTGTTTACAAGTGTAGAAAAATTAATATTATATATTTACAAATGTAACATGAATTTACAAGTGTAAATAAATTATCATGCAAACTTACATATGGCATTATTTTCTTTTAATTTTTTTATGAAATAGATAAAATAGAAATTAAAATTATATATATCATAAACTTCTTCTTCTCTCATTTGGTTCAAAACTAAAGAAAAGCAAATGCGAAAACCTGAAAAAAAACTCAAAATAAAATCAAACTCAAAACAAAAAAAATCAAAGTTTAGATTCAAAATCAAACCTGGAACAAAGCGTTCCAGTTCAAGAACAAAATTAAAACCTGTTTCAAGCTAAGGCTAAGCAAATTCAAGGATCAAGCAAGTTTCAAGATCATTTCAACAAATCAAAGTACAGATCAGATCAAACTCAAGAAATACGAAATTACAAACCTGAGACGAATTTCAACTCAACCAAAATTCAACTGAGCAAGCTAACTAGGCAAAGATCAAGCAAGATAACAAAACAAAATCAAAGCTTCCAGATTTTGAAATTCAAATTACATTTCCAGGCTCAAGTTTTACCTGTTCTTCAATTCCAGGTCCTCTGTCTTTCATTACAAGTGAGAAAACACACCTATATTTTGCTATTGTGTTGGATACTTGATGTATGACATAAGAATTGCTTGATTTGTTGCATGCATGCTGGTATATAGATGTAAATATGTGTGTGCATGCAGGTAAAAACGTGCCCCTGTTTATACATGACAGGTTTGATAAACCTGTTCAAAAATTCATACCACCTAAAAGGAATCAACATTAGGCTTTAAGCTCTATATAAAATTTGTTTGTACTCGTCAAATTCAAATTTTAAAAATAGTCTCAAGAATTTATATTAAGCAATTATTTTTAAAATAAGAAATCACAGTGAAAATCATATATATGTAAAAATTTGATCATCATAAATTCGTGTTTGAAGTTCATAACCATATTCGAATTAGCAGATAATGAATAGAGATGAAGGTTTCAAAATTTTTAGGTAAATAAATCATGTGAATTCTCGGGTTAAACATAAAATACATTTTTGTCAAATTCCGAGATCGATATAAAGTTGAGTTCGAGCTTGATGTCAGAGGAAGTTCAGGTGATGGAGTTTACAGGAAAAGTGATCATTAATTTTTTTAAATGATCGTGGAGGTTGATCGATGAGGTTGTAGGGTTTAAGGGCATATTTTATGTCAGCATCATTCTTGAATTAATTTCATTTTTAATGGTGGATCGGGGTGGATCGGACCCTGGGGAAATGGAGCTCGGGGTTCTATCGAAGGTGTGTGTTCATCGGTCTTAACTCTGGTGGACTAGATCGAATGGGCGAGGCGAATTTTATCGGAAGGATTGGGTTCCAGGAGGAATCAATTAGATCGATCATGATTTTCAGATGGATTCGTAAAACTAGGTGGTCAGGTGGGTCAGGTTGATCATCGGTGATGTATTGGCAACGGCGAGGCCGATCGAAGTAGTTCCGATCATCGGTGCGTGTGCATGTGAGTGTTCGTGTATTTGGGAAGTTTGAGGATCGGAGAAGAAAGTGTAGCCTCGTGTTTGCTCTCGTGAAAATGAGGTAGTAGCTTGGGTTTGTGACCGAGTCGTTCACATGACAACAATTTTTATTTTTATTCTAAATCATAACAGATTCATGTTTTAAAACTAAAACAAATTCAAATAATTTTTTTTAGGGATTTTAGTGTTTGGTACGAGTGTTTTAGCTTTGGGCCTATATATTTGTAATGATAATTTGTAAAATTTAAATGAATCAAGTTTTTTAAAGGTTTGTGTAAATAAATAAGTTTTCAACATATTATAAATTAGATCTTCCAAAATAAGATTATTAAACAAGTTTTATACAAGTTTACCAAAACTAAATTTTAAAGATAAATTGTTTTAAAATTATTTTGGTTATAAAGTTTTATGCTAGGTTAATTCAATAATTAGATCGTAAATGTTTTTCAAACAAAATTTAATAATGAAAAGCCAGTGCAATCAACATCAAATAAAGGCATGGTCTGGCTGCCTAGTTGGATCTTTTTTGGCTGGAAATGTTAATTATATGGCAGTTAAAGATCATCTACAAAAAGTGTGGAAGCTTAAAGGATCTTATGACATTTTTTTTGATAATCAAAATTACTATTTCAAATTTGCCTCTGAAGAAGACAAAAACAATATTTTGCGACGTGATCCCATGTTTATACGTGGCCAGATGTTTATCATCACCAAGTGGAATCCAACACTATCTTCAGCGCAGTCGGAGGTGAGATTGGTGCCAATCTGGATTCATTTTTATAGAATTCCTATAATGCTGTGGTCTTTGATGGGTATTAATTGGATAGCATGTCACATTGGGAAGCTTGTGTGCTTTGATGAGAATACTGAAAGGATGAAAAGATTTGAATATGCTAAATGCTTAATTGAAGTATCTCCTGATAAAGAACTACCTCACTTCCTATCTATTGGAGATGATTCCTGCCCTAACATACAGATTGAATACTCATGGAAACCTCTAATTTGTGTTACATGTTCTACTTTTGGTCATGCTACTGACCAATGTGAAAGGAAAAATGATCAACAAGATGGAGTTATGCCTGGTAACTTATCTACAAGTAATGCTTCAGCTGACCATAAAGTCAAGGATGTGGAAGAAAATCAGGTTGATAAAGATAAAAGGGGTTTCTTTGTAAGAAGCAAAAAGAGTATAAAAGCTGGCCAAAAGTTTTAGAGAGAAGTAAATAGGGAAAAAAGTAGCAATAATGATATGGAAGGTGGTCAGGTAGGCAGTCTCACTAATGTGAATCAATTAAGCAAAAGGAATGTTGAAGATGCAGTAGAACAAGTGTTGGAACAAAATGATTCAATAAATGTTACTACCTTGGAAACTAATAGTAGTGCAATCAAAGACTCTGAAATGAATCGGCATCTTATTTCCACTGCGGATGTCATGAAGCAAACATTGAATGTCTTGGAGTATGATAATTGCAGTACTATTCAGAAAGTTGGTGGAATACTCAATATAACAATAGATCCTGATAAGAATAAAGCAATACTTGATAATACAACTCATGATGACTGTGAAGTGTCAACACACAATGCTTTCTCTGTGCTACAGGAAATTAGTGAAAATGAAGAGGATATTCAACAACACTTTTCTCAAATTCCTGAGTTGCACAACAATTCTTTGTGCACTGACATGCACAATGTATCTCCAGAAACAAAATCCCCCTCTGTAATCTCAACTCCCAACATTCAAATCAATCCAGCTTCTCCTTATTCTTCCCTTTCACTCCCAAATCATATCTTTAATGACATCATCAATCCTTCAGCTACATCAAATATTCCCATCTCTATTCAACCTAACTTTCCTGATTCCTCAGCCAAAAAGAAGAAAGGTCGTCCAAAGAAAATGAATAAAATACCCACAATTGACTTGGATAATGGTATTAACTTCTCCATTGAACAAATTGGGCTTGAAGTTTTGTCTCAAAATAATAAGGTTAACTCATCCTCTGGGGTCCAAACCAGAGCTTCAACTTCATCATTTTTTCAATGATTGAAAACATAGGCTTTTGGAATGTTAGGGGGCTAACTCCATTGACAAGCAACTTGAAATTTCCAACCTTATTTCTTCTCACAGCATTCAACTAATGATCATTTCTGAAACTAAACTCAATCATGAAACCACTGTTAAAGCCCTCTCCAACATTAGACATGACTGGAGCAGTATTCACAATTTATCTCAAGCTCCTTTCGGTAGATTACTAATCCTATGGAATCCTATGATCTTTTCCATAACCCCCATCACTGTCCACAAGCAGTTCATACATTCTGAAATAATACACATCCCCTCTTCATCTACTTTTCTCCTTACCTCTGTTTATGCTGACAATAATGCTACTCAGAGGCAAATCTTTCTTGACATATTACCTTCTCTACAGCAGTCCAATCTGCCTTGGATCTGTCTTGGTGATTGGAACTGCATGCAACATTCTTCTAATAAATGTGGGGGAACTCCATTATCCTACTGTCAGACAAGACCTCTGAACAAAGCCATATATGATGCCAACCTCTTTCCCACTTCCAACTCTGGTGCTTTCTTTACTTGGAATAACTCCAGTAAACATGGGAAGAGAACGTACTATAAACTTGATAGAGTTTATACTAACTATTCCACTATCCTCAAATGGCCAAATCTATCTACCTTTATCCCTCCCCCATCCTTTTCAGACCATTCCCCTCTCATCATTTCCTGGGATAAGGACACTGTGAGAAGACGATCCTCCTTTTCATTTTTTAATAACTAGTCTAAACACCCAGATTTCACAAAAATTGTAAAATATGGATGGAATTATCATACTTTTGGCAACCCTATGTTTGTTTTGCAGGCTAAACTCAAGAATTTGAAGATTCAACTGAAGGAATGGGCTCAGCAAACATATGGTAATGGGAATAGCTTGTCTTCTTCTATACGTGAAAAATTATTTCAGGTGCAACTGGAAATACAAAGAAGCCCTGACCAACCTCAGCTGATTATTAATGAAAGCGCTATGCTTAATGACCTCTCTAAAGCTCTCATTGAAGAAAATAAGATGGCTAAGCAAAAGGCAAAACAAGACTGGCACCTGAATGGTGATAAAAATTCATCCACCTTCCACAAAAGTCTAAAAAATCAACAGGCATCTGCAAATATTTTCTCTATTCTTGATATGCATGGTCAACCTTGTGATACTCAAGATTCAGTTCAAGAAGCCTTTATGGAGTATTTTCAGCATAACCTTGGGAGGTCTCAAGTCCCCTCAATCTCTAACCATCAATTTACTCAGTATCAACTCCCTCAAATATCTGATGTCATGATTACTGATTTAATTAAGGAAATTTCAGATTCTAAAATCAAACAAGCTATCTTTGGATTAAACTCTCAAAGTTCTCCTGGTCCTGATGGATTTAATGCCCATTTCTTCAAAGTCACTTGGGATACTACTGGAGGGGACTTGATCAAGGCTGTTAAGAATTTTTCACTCACAGTAAACTTATCTCGGGTATTAATGCTACTAAACTTGCACTGATCCCTAAAACTAACCATCCTATATCAGTTGATCAGTTCAGACCCATTGCTTGTTGCAATGTTATATATAAGTGCATTGCTAGGATATTGGCAGCTAGAATGAAAACTCCTTTGGATAGTTTGATCTCTGTTAATCAGAGTGCATTTCTTCCAGGTAGGGACATAACTGATAATATACTCCTTGCTTCTGAACTTATGAAGGGGTATAATAGGAAACTCATCTCTCCAAGATGTGTCCTTAAGCTTGATATTCAGAAAGCCTATGACACATTACAGTGGAAATCTATCATTTACATTTTGCATAAGATGAAATTTCCAATCCCTTTCTTATGTTGGTTGTATACATGTATTTCTACTGTCAATTACTCCCTTAGTATCAATGGTAATATATTTGGATACTTTAGTGCTACCCAAGGAATTAGACAAGGTGACCCAGTGTTCCCTTATCTATTCATCTGTGTTATGGAGCTGCTCACTGCTCTTCTTTCAGATGCTATGTGCAATAAGCTTATTGATTATCATCCTCTGTGCAGGAAGAATAGTATTTCCACTCTCGTTTTTGCAGATGACTTACTTTTATTCACTAAGCCCAATTTGAAATCCATTACTGGGGTCATAAAAGTTCTTGATACCTTTGGTACCTTGTCTGGTCTGAACATCAACAGAAGTAAATCTAGATTATTAATTGCTGGTCTCCCTGATGATGGTAAAGAGATAATGTACTCTATGTCTGGCCTCTCTCCATTTTCTGATAATGAATATTATCTTGGGGTGCCTCTTTGTGATTCTAGAATTAGGACTTTCCGATGCTTACAACTATTTGAAAATATTACCGCCAAACTTGCTAGTTGGAAAGTTTTAGATTTTCGATGGCTGGTAGACTTGTGATTGTTAAATCCATTGCTTTTTCCATGTGTGTTTATTATGCCAGAATTTTCATTCTCCCAGCCAAACTCATTAGCATGGTTAACTCAGCTTTAAATCACTTTTTATGGCACGGTAATCCCTTCTCTAAGAAAATGATTCCAATTTCCTTTAGCAAACTATGTTGTCCATAGGAAAAAGGTGGACTTGGAATCATAAACATTAGGAACTGGAACCTTGCTACACTATCTGCAAGAATTGACAAGCTATTAAGGAATGACAAAAATCTATGGGCTTCTTGGTGTAGGCAATACCTCATACGTCAAAGCAACTTCTGGTTTATTTCTTCTCCAACTGACTGTAGTTGGACTTGGAGAAATATATTGAGAGTTAGACAATTATTTCTACCTCTGGTGCAACAGAGAATGAAAGAAATCAACATGATATCTTTTTGGTTTGATCCATGGCCTTCAAAAGGAATCATTTTAGCAAATATAATTGATTATGAGATGAGAAGATCCACTGGGATTGGTAATACTGCTACTCTATCTAGGTTTCGGGCTGATGATAGTGTCTCCCTTCCTCATTGTAGCTCCGCAGTGGTAAGAACTGAATGGACTGCTATACATAATAGGAAATACAAAATCAGTGATGCTCATATGACTTGGAATGACAGAGTGCATTCAATTAAAAATGTTTATATGGCACTTGATCCTTCCATGCAACTGCCTACTTTTATTTGGCATTCTCGTATCTGGGATCATGGTTCTGCTCCTAAAGAGAACCCGTACATGTGGAAGGTAATGATGAATGGTACCCTGACCCTAAGCAAACTCAAAGGCTATGGGGTTGTTCAATGTGACAAATGTCTATTCTGTGGAGTTGGGGTGGAAACGACTGCGCACTTATACTTTGAATGTGATTTCACTTTCCACTTATGGAGTTCCATATTGCAATGTAATGGTTATCACAGACCAATGAGAAGCTCATGCATGGAATGGTACAATATCTTCAAGGCAACTAGATGGAAGAATGAGAGAAGTAGAAAGTTGTTAAGAATTTTGAAGAAGGTAATGTACTTTGTGTGGTTGGAGAGGAACAATAGGGTGTTTAAAGGGAAAGCTTCCTCTAAACATGTATTGGTCCTTTCTATTACTAGTAACATATAATTTTTGTGTGTACCTTCGTCACTCATGTGGTGGTCCGATTGATGTAATCCGTTGTTCTGATTTTTTTGGTTGTTAATAAAATGGTAGGGGACCATTTCACCCCGCTTGCTTTGCAAAAAAAAAATTTAATAATGTAACTAATTAATAGTTAATTACTTAATGATTAATTTAGCAATATGATGGATCATTAATGAAAGTAATTAAAGAAATACTTAATATAGTTAATTAGGGATAAATCATATAATGAAATTTAAATTAAGTATAATTACTTAATTATTAAAGTACAGTTACTTAGAGTAAGTAATCAAGAATAATTACTTAATTAAAGGATAATTACTTAATGTAATTAATTAAAGTAATTGATTAAAGGATAATTAATTAATTAATAATTAAGGTTAATTACTTTGTAATAAAAGGTTAATTAATTAGTGTAATAAATCAAGGTGATAAATAAATGGATAATTTATTAATGTGATTAATTAAAAGATAATTAATCAATAAGGTAAGTTAAAGGTTAATTAATTATTTGAGGATAACTAATTTATGTAAGTAATTAAGGGATAATTAATTACTTAATTAAAAGTAATTAATTAATGATTAAAGTTGATTAATCAAGTGATTAAAGGATAATTACTCAATGTAATTAATTTATGATTTATTAATATAAGTGATTAGGGATAATCACTTATTGTAATTAATTGAGGATAATTAATTAAATGGTAATTAATTAAGGATTAATTAATTATTGTAATTAATTAGGGACAATTAATTTAAAGGATAATTAAATAATTAAAGGTCAATTATTTAATGATTAAAGGTTGATTTATTTATTAATTAAGGTTAATTAATTAATAATTAAAGGTTGATTAATTTATTATTAAAGGCTATTAATAAATAATAAATGAATAATTAATTAAAATGGTTTGTAATTAATTAATGTTAATTAACCAGGATTAGTAATTTATTCATAAGTAATTAATTTGATTTAAATTTATCAGATGATTAATTGATCTTACTTATGGATATTTGGATTGTATTGAATGCTTTGAATTGTTTGATATTCCTGATATGTGATGTTCTGTAATTTGATTGAGCAGTGAACTGCGATTTATTTATTTGTGTTGAATTTGCATATTTCGTTATCTGTCAATGAAAGATAAACGTTATACGATTATACTGCTTATCAATATTGATATGCTTGAATTGATGATGATTGTGATATTGTATTGTTGTGTGTGAAACCCCTGGTCCACACCACACACATACACAAATATGAATTTCACGGGAAATCGGTTAAGTCACAGATATTATGAATGTAATATTATTTTATTCAAAATAGTTTTAAAGGTTGAATTTTAAATCCAAATGGTTTTGGAAATAAAATTGGGTTGAATATGAAAAGCTTTGGAAAAGGAAGTTTTGAATTTGAAATTTAGTTTAAATGTAATACGTCATGTTTAAGTTTTGAAATTATTTTCGAAACTATGGTTGGAATGGTGATACAAGACATAATACACACACACACACATATATGGATTTTAAACCATTTTTGAAGTAATTTAAAAGTATTATTTTAGGAATTTAATTTTAACCCAAGATTATATTTTGAAAAGCTTTAATTTGAGCGAATGAAATCGGATTTTCCCGAAACCAAAACCCTTTGTTTTCAAATGATAATGGCTTACATATAACGAAGAAAATTCCAGTTTTTGTTGAAAGGATTTCAAATTTGAAATTGAAATAGTTTTGAAAGCTATGAATGAATCTTTGTGAAATATTTGGTGAAGTCTGTTTTCAAACAAAAGAGGACCTCAAAGATAGATCTTTTGTTTAAATATTATGAATGAATCTTTTGAAAGATTTGGTGAACCTTGTTTTTAAATTAAGAGGATCTTAAAGGTGTATCTTTTTGTTTAAAAGATTAAAAGTGGAAAATTGTTTAAACCATTTGAAGAAAGGTTTTGGGTAATAAGTTGTGACTTAACTAAGATCCCGATATATCCATATGATTTTAAAATTAAGCATTCATTATTCAGTTTAGCCGGAAGAGGACTTTATGTCACAAAACCAATTTCGAATAATGATAGGACCAAATAGATAGCATTTAAAGACCAACGGTGAAGACCAGGTATTTTTGAGAACGAAAGGATTACCTATCGAATGTCTCTACACTGAGTCGGGTCAGTATAGAGATCTTCATATGTGATGGTGTATCCGATCGGGATTGTGAATACCCGAATTGCAAGAGCTTCTTTTAAAGTGGCTTCGGTTCTGTTCGAACCCAGAAAAGACTTTTATGGATGTAAGTCCGACGTTACATTTTGAGATGTAAAACTGGTTTCTATCACATACATCTCTGTTTGGTGGTAGAGAATTTATTCTCTTAGCTTAACACCATTCTCTGAGACTTACGAGCTTAGAGGTTATGTAGTTAATGGTTACTAGTGATACATTTTCAGTTTGGTAATGTGGCATGCTAAATGTTGCTGATCATTTGTTGATCAAAGCATGGCTTTTATGAAAAGCGTAGCTTTGTGGACGAGACCTCGTCGAACCTCACACCTCGGAAATGGTCGAAACATGAAGAATGCGGCAAGGTTATAAGGGTCGCGCCCCTTAGGGTATGTCCATTTCCTTCTGGATAAAAGTGGTATCATGATATGGAGCCTAAATACTTAATTTATATGGTTATTGCAAATTTGTGCTTTGTGGTTTTTGGTGTTGAGAGCTCTCGGATAAAGGTCGGTGATGACCGGGGGATGGCATTACTCGTAATAGTTAGTTACCTAGTTACAGAGGTAACCCGACCTTGTGTTGGCAGAGAGATGGTTAAGTTCTCGGGATATCCCTCCAGAGGCATACCTATGTGGCATATGAAGTTCCTTAGCCTGACCATTTGTTGGAAATCCAAAGAAACAATATGCGCCCTATACGGTTTTAGTTGTATAACCTGCCACGTAATGTGGTGGTAACCTGCTATTGAACATGGTAGCTATAGTAGGCATACTACGAAATGTGTATGCTGGCTAAGATTAATATTATATTTTCAAAATGTTTTCTGCACTAATCAAAAGGATTTTGTGTATCAAGCATGTTTGACTATCATAAGGAGAAATCTCCTCCAATTATGCATTTGCATTTTATGTGTGGCGGGAGGCCTTATGGTAGTTTCATTTTCCAAAAAGCATTGCGGATTTCTTTTTAAATTCTTTTTGGTTTGTTTTCTTTGTTCAAATAAACTATTTTTTTTTGCTCACACAGTCCCATGACTGACCTAGAGTTTATTGTTCCCTTTCTAAACTTTGGGTGCCCACAATTTTCCACACGGACAGCTTAGAGTCGGATTTTCAGATAATTAGCTAGTTGATGTAGACTCGGTAGCCTTTAGTCTTTGGAAATCTTCGGAATCCGTGGTTTGGCAATCGCATTTGGATTGAGTTTGCTTCACTTCAGCATTGATGGTGGTTCGAGCTTCTTCGATTGGAGTCTTTGAAGGTTTGGCATTAAAGTTCTCTTTCCGCTGCTGATGTTATCTCTTCTGTTGTTGCTATTATTCTTCCTATTTTATCTTGTATTTCTGATATGGATAGTCATTTGTATCAATGTGTTGTATTAAATATTGTATATCAATAAAATCATTCATTTCTTTTTCCGCTGTGTTGTTGTACTTAATATGTTATAAGCTCTGCGAGGTAGATTCGACGTTTGAATCTGCAGCTTTTAAATACAGGTGATGTATTCGGTGTCGATTTTCGAAGATCGAGTCAGGGTCGTTAAATATGAATTCAAATTAAGTGTACTTTATATTTACAATCAGTCGTGAACCACGTCAAACAATCATTTCTCATCCATTCAAACATTATCGAATCTCTTGTTTTAGGCTTTCATTGTTAAGTTATCATTAACTTATTTAGTGATTACCTCCCTAGGCTTATCTATCACTAAATCATCTTTTCTTGAACAATGTCATCTGATGAAATGGCCACTTATTCCACCAATGGGAGCCACCCTGACTAGAGCCACCCTGACTGTGATGCCCCACCTCTATACTCACACTAGCCAAGGACACTACGGGGTAATACCGTCGATTATTGCGAAGAACAAGGCTGTTGAGGAGCGTCCATCCGTATGATTTCTTTGTGCGAGTACCAATATGTCAGGTAGTGTAACAAGCATTTCATTTTAAGAGGAAATCCGACATATCAAGTACTAACTCAAAGCTACTACACAGTGGCTATGTAGACTTCGGAAACAAACATAAAATAGGCATAACACAAAAGAGTCACATATATCCATATCACAAAGCCGGAAACAGATATGAATATAACATATAAAAGTGTACATCAGAGTAGTGGTCATACAAGATCCACAATATTACAAAAGAATAGACACAAGTGCTAGACAAAAGAATATGTATGCACAAGGAGTCTCTATCTCGAATGTATAATAACAAAAATTACTAAACTAGAGTGGTTAGCCAAAAGTCAAATGATGGTCTCAGATAAGAAGTCAAACAGAAGCACCTGTAACATCTTGGTCTGACCCGAGTATTATTTAATAAGAAAATAATAAACGGATCAATCTAGCTATAAATATCAGATATATGAGATAGGATACGAGATATGACAAAAATGTATGATAACTATAATGTCATACTGTGATAAGTATACATTTAATAACAACAAAAATCATATAATATCTCTAGAAATCTCAAACACACAAAAGAATGTCATATCCTTTATTTTATTCACCAACCCATAGATATTGACAAACATATCAATGCCAGTCGCAAAATTGGTGAAACACAAATTCTCGAAATCATCAATTAGAAATCCACAAATTAAAAGGGGGAGGCCTATCACAAACTGGAGTATGAAAACTCACCAACACGTGCATTGCAAACGGGTCGCAAAACCATGGTCGCTAACCAAAGAGTCGGTGCAACGACGTAGTACAATAACGGCACATTTGAGGAACCTAAAACTGGAATAATTCGGAACAATGACGTAGTACAATAACGGTACGTCCGATGAGCCAAACTCCATAAAAGAACACTGGTCGCTATCCCATAAAAACGAGTCGAAACTTCAAAGAACCTATAGGTCGTTAGCCTATAAAAAGAAATAAGACGAAACTCATTAAATCGAGGTACAGTCCCCCATGTGGACAAAGAGACATCGCATAACGGTATTCTAAACCATAAAACGATCAATAAGAAGTATATATTACATTAAGCCAGTAAATAAATGAGTTTAGCTTCATGTCCTATAACCACTGGCTTAACTTAAATATCTACGAACAAATTGTAGTTCCCCAATCGAAAATTGTCATAAAAATTTCAATAGAACAAGTCTAAGAATTAACCGGTAAAGTAAACGCAGGTGTTTCATACCACTTGTTTTGCTAAGCCATTTAATTAGATTTCACATACGAACGAGGTAAAGGTTTGTATGTACTAATAGGTTGGAAAACGGTTTTATAAACAAGCTTTGTATTAAAATTAGAGTTGAAATCATCTTTGTGAAAGAGTTTGGATATTTACTACTAGTATAGAAACCTTCGTATTTTAAAGTGACAAACCATAGAAATGATTGTAGAAACAATCAATCACCAAAAATTCACATTCGAAGACGCGAACCAAATCCATAGAAATTGATATCAATTCCATCAAAATGGATATTCCCAAAAAATCCAAAAAAGGAGTTATCAAAGTTAACAAAAGCGATAACAACTAATCGGATCCACAAGAATCGATTTAAAATTTGAAATCCATACCGAAAGGCAAAATTGGTAGAGTGAAGCAGGTTCAATCGACTGAATCCTGTAGTCCGTCGACTGATTCTATGCCTGAAAACTTTCGGTTTTCAGGTTCAGTCCACTGAACTAGGGTGGTCAGTCGACTGATTCTGAACCCCGAAACTTTTGGTCTCCAGGTTCAATCGACTGAACCAGGGTGGTCAGTTGACTGATACTGGCAGGAACTTTCTGTTACCAAGTTCAGTCAACTGACCTTACAGTTCAGTCGACTGAACTATCATTTGTAGTATTTTCATCCTAGCCCCAAAAAAGGGCAAAAATCACACTGGAGGCGATTGAACGAGCAACGGAGCCTAAGAATTTATGCCACGCGTCTACCCAGCCTTTATAGGCACTTTGATGCGCCACCCAAAACGTGTTCAAACATCCGAAATAGGATTTTTAAAGGTTTTGACTTCAAAACACCAAAATTTGGAAAATTCACCAAATCAATTCAAATCAAAAGCAAATGAACTTGAATATATATTAGGAATTCATACCTAACCATAAAGAAAGTTATAGACATAGACATGAGTTCAAAAACTCACCTTTTAAACCCAAAAATAATGAAGGAGAAACTTTTAAAACAAGGCAAGATCGATTCCTCTTCACTACATCTCTAGATTCTTTAATCTATTATCAAAGGTGAAGTTTTTCCTAAGTTAGGTTATAGGAATTTCTGAAATTTGAAGAGGAATTGAGATGGAGAAGATGAAGAGGATGCTTACCTAAGCTTCTCTTGGATTTTAGAGCAAGAACTTGAATTTCTTAAGAAAATTAAGGATTAGGAATTTTAATTTCTTCTTTCTTCACTCATTTTTACCTTAGCTTAAGAGTGTTAGAAAATGAGAAGTGGAATGAATGAAGAGGAGTGGAGTTGGGTTATTTGTTAGGTTAGTGGGCTGAAACCCAAACCTAAAGCCCTAAATGAAAAGGTCAAAATTCTAGCTAACTCCAAACATATCGATGTTTATACTTTAAAAGGTCGCAAACATCGTTTTGAACTCAATGGAAGTGGTCTCGAGTCCTAATTCGAATATTTGCAAAAAGTAACTTGTCGGACTTAAATCCGACTAACAATGTTATATTTAAATTAAGTATTTAAATGTACAATTGTAAAATATGCGGGTTGTTACAGACTCCCCTCCTCAAAGAAATTGCGTCCTCACAAATCTTAAGAAGAAAACAAAGAGCAACAACCATAAAAGCATATCAATACAAAAAAAATTTGAAATAAGAAGTTCACCTTTAAGGAGCACGAGAGAGTAAGTCTGGATGCGTTCGCTCGATGAATTCTCTGGATTTCCAAGAGCAATCCTTAGGATTTGAGGACCATTGAACTTTCACAAGCAGAACATCTTTATTTCGACGGCATTTAACCTTTGTTGCAATGATACGAATAGGATGTTGCTCATAAGTCAAATTAGGCGACACTTCAATTTCTTCAATAACACCGGACTCAAGAATAGAATCAGAATTCCTAAGGCATTTCCTTAGTTGAGAAACATGAAACACGTCGTAAATAGCAGAAAATTGAGCCAGTAATAAAAGGCGACAAGCCATTGAACCAATGCTTTCGGTGATGGGAAATGGACCAATATATCGATATGCTAATTTTCCCGATTGACTGAAACGTACAACGCCCTTCATAGGTGAAACACGAATAAACATCAAATCTCCCAAAGAAAATTCCAAATTCCTTCTTCGATTATCAGCATAGGATTTTTGTCTACTTTGAGCTTCTTTCATCCTATGACGAATAAGGTCAATCTTTTCTGTGGCATTGCGAATAAAATCTGGACCTAAAACCAGCTTATCACCAGCCTCAAGCCAACAAGAAGGAGACCGACATTGCCTTCAATAGAGTGCCTCAAAAGGTGCTATACCAATATTAGATTGGAAGCTATTATTATAGGAAAACTCAACAAGAGAAATATGATCTTTCCAACTTCCACCAAAATCAAGAATACATGCACAAAGGAGATCTTCAAGAGTTTGATTTACAAGCTCGGTTTGTCCATCAGACTGAGGATGATAAGCGGTGCTAAAATTAGGCTTCGCTCTCAAAGCTTTTTAAAGACTCTTCCAAAATCCACTAGTAAATAATGGATCATGATCGCTAACAATAGAAGTAGGAACTCCATGCAATTTAACAATTTCTTTAACATAAAGTTTGTCTAAAAGAGGTATAGTCCGATTAGACGAACGAGAATAAAATGGGCGGATTTCGTAAGTCTATCAACGATCACCTATAAACTGTCATGACCCGAACGAGAACGGGGAAGGCCATCGATAAAGTCCATGGAGACTTGATCCCACTTCCAAATGGGAATGTCCAAAGGTTGCAATAAACCACCGGGCCTTTGATGCTCAGCCTTTATGAGTTGGTAAGTTATGCAATGCTTAATAAAGTTAGAAATATCAATTTCATTCCATCCCAATAATAAAGTCGCTTCATATACGTGTATATTTTACTACTACTGGGGTGAATGGTAAATTTAGAACAATGAGAATCTTTTAAAATGTCTTTACAAAGATTACCAATATTTAGCACAAGAAGTTTACTGAATTTTCGAATGCCACCACAAGCATCGATTTCAAAGTCTTTCAAACCATCACTATTTCTATTCCGATAACTTTGGCTAAGAAGAACCAATTCAGGGTCATGCTTTTGAGCTTCAAGAATGCGGTCAAAATGTGAAGGATGAGCCTCAAGGGTAAATAAAACAAGAGATGAACATGAATCGGATTCATGATCTCGAATCTCACATGTGGACAAAGTCATGAGATCATTCCATTCAGATATCATCATAGAAACAACCGCTTGTTGCTTACGACTAGGGACATCGACAACACGATTTCCCTTTTCGGGAGTGTAAAGGATATCAGGATCATAAGATGCAAGGAACTCAAGCCAACGTTGTTGACGCAAATTAAGTTCCTTTTAAGAAAATAAACACTTCAATGATTTATGATCGGTATAGAGAATAAATCTCTCTCTAAAAGATAATGGCGCTAAATTCTAAGGGCAAAAACAATAGCCGCGAGCTCTAAATCATGAGTGGCATATCTAGTCTTGGCGGGCTTTAATTTCCTAGAAGCATAAGCAATAACATGTTCCATTTGCATGAGAATGGCCCCCAAACCAACACGACTAACATCGGTATAAACAATAAAGTCTTGGTTCCATTCGGGAATCATAAGGACAAGAGCATCTAAAAGAGTTCTTTTAATCTTTGAAAAGAAGCTTCGCATTTATCTGACCAAATGTATTTAGCTCCCTTTTTTGTCAAACTAGTAAGAGGCACGGAAATTTTAGAAAAGTCTTTTATGAAACGACGGTAAGAGTCATCCAAGGAAGCTACGAATTTCCGTCACACTCTTCGATCTCTTCCAATTTTGAATCGCCTCAACCTTTGAAGGATCCATGGAAATTCCAAATTCAAAAATAATATGTCCGATAAATTCATACGAGATTGCCAAAACTGGCACTTAAAATTTTTTGCTTTCAATTGTTTGCCCCTAAGAGTTTCCAACACAATCCAAAGATGCTTCTCATGCTCTTCCTCTGTTTTAGAATAAACAAGAATATCTTCTATAAAGATGAGAACAAATCGATCGAGGAAGTCTTTGAAAACTCGAGTCATAAGGTCAACGAAATAAGCTGGAGCATACGTTAAACCAAATGGCATAACAAGCCATTCATAAGATCCATAACGAGTACGGAACGATGTCAAAGGAATGTTATTCTCTGTAATACGAAGCTGATGAAAACCGGTTGCTAAGTCTAACTGTGAAAAGACTCTAGCACCGCTAAGTTGATCGAATAAATCATCAATCCTAGGTAAGGGATATTTATTCTTGATGGCGAGGTCATTAAGCATGCGATAGTCAATGCAAAGTCTAAGTGTACCGTCGAATTTATTCACAAAAATAGCTGAAGCTCCCCAAGAAGAGGAACTAGAACGAATAAACTACTTTACTTCCAATTTGGATAATTGTTTACGCATCTCCTCATTTTCCTTATTGGACATACGATAAGGAGGACGAGTTATAGGTAGAGCTCCTGAGATCAGATTAATTCTGATCTCAATTGCTCGCTTAGGTGGTAATCCTAAAACGGGCTCAAATATGTCGAGAAATTCATGAACAACATGAATGAGGGAAATGACATCTTCCCCATCATTATTATCGTCATCATAAGGGTTTAGAGAATATAAAGATGCCGCCAATTTGGAATCCGAATCTTTAAGAATAATAGAAATCTGCTTAATAGATTGAGGATGTCGAATATGAATAGTCCTCTCAGGACATAGGATATGGGCTTCATAACGGTTATGCCAATCCATTCCCAAAATGATTCCGAAACCTAAATATGCATTAATGCAAATCGGCTCGTAACGCATAATCACATAAAATAATCTCGACATCTTTACAAAGCAAACTGAGTGTCACAGTTTCACCAATCGGATTCGCAATTCTCAGTGAAGTCATCAAATCCATGACACTTAAAGACAAAGTATCAACAAGTTCTTTTGATATAAAAGAATGGGATGCACCCGTATCAAGACGAACTCGAATAGGATGATTATGAAACATAATAGTGCCATTAAGGATAGAATGAGAAATATCTTGACCGCAAGATTTGTTACTAGGGGCTTACACAACATTTATCTTTCTCTCATTCTTGCTTTGAACTTTGGGACATGAAGTTATAAGATGACCCGAACTTTTGCAATAATGACAAAAGAGTGGTTTCGGGCATTTATTAGCATAACGGTTCTTAGAACCACAATTGTAGCATTGCCTACGACTAGAGGTAGGAGTCTTTGCTACCGAATTTGCTTGTTTTCCTTTCTTGTTAGGATTAGGCTTGAACTTAATAAGCCTCATCTTGTTGTTGTTGAAGTTTGGTTTGGCACTCACAGCTTCAACATCACTTTTTTTATCGACCTCTTTGAGTCAAAGAGCGATATCAACAAGCTGATCAAAAGAAACTTCCAGTTTTAAAAGTAAAGGCTTTTTGAGGTTCTTATTCAACACATAGACAAACCTCTAATTTTTATTCAATGGGGTATTAATATACTCGATCCCATATTTATAAAGAGATTCAAAAGATGCGACATAATCTGTCATAGAAGATTCACCTTGAACAAGGTCAATAAAGCGATGAGCTAAAGTTACTTTTTCAGCTTCCGACATAAATTTTAATTCAAATCGTTCTCGGAATTTCTCCCAAGTAAGATCCGCTTCAATAATTTTCGAAATCAGAAGCTCATACCAATCTAATGCTCTTTCTTGGAGCATACTAGAAGCCAGTTGGGCACGATATAGATCAATAAGATTCATGCGAGAAAAGATGCAATCGCATGTTCTAAGCCAAGCTTGGACTTCTATGACGCTTTCGGAACCCATGAACGACTTTCCACCTAAATTATATAATCATTGCACAAGCGTGAAAATCCCAATTTAGGGTGAGTAGGCTTTGGGATGGGTCTGACAGCTTGAGCATTCTTTACGAGATCTAAGAGCTGTTGAGCAGACATAAATACTCCAGCGTGAGGAGTAACACTGGATTGACAGGCGCTGGGACGGCCTGGTCTAACCATTTCTCTTCTTTAAGAAAGAAAGAAGAAGAAAAAGGTTATTCTCAAAATGAATATCAAACAATCATGATTGATAAAATAAGGCATCATAGAAGAAAATATGATAGAACGGGTCCTAAAACTCAGATAAATCCTACAACATGATTCCTAAAAAGGACCTAGGATAATGATTCTTGCTAGATTATTCTACATTGTTTCGAAGTTTGGCTCTGATACCAAGCTGTGACACCCCACCTCTATACTCACGCTAGCCAAGGACACTATGAGGTAATGCCGTCGACTAACGCGAAGATTAAGGCTGTTGAGGAGCGACCATCCATGTAATTGCTTTGTGCAAATACCGATATGTCAGGTAGTATAACAAGAATTTCATTTTAAGAGGAAATCCGACATATTAAGTACTAACTCAAAGTTACTATACAGTGGCTATGTGGACTTCGAAAAAAAATATAAAATAAGCATAACACAAAAGAGTCACAGATGTCCATATCACAAAGGCGGAAACAGATATGAATATAACACATAAAAGTGTACATCAGAGTAGTGGTCATACAAGATCCATAATATCACAAAAGAATAGATACTGCTAGACAAAAGAATATGTATACATCAAGGATGTCTCTATCTCGAATGTATAATAACAAAAAATACTAAACTAGATTAGTTAGCCAAAAGTCAAATTATGGTCCCAAATAAGAAGTCAAACAGAAGTACCTGTAACATCTCGGTCTGACCCGAGTATTATTTAGTGAGAAAATAATAAACGGATCAGTCTAGCTATAAATATCAGATAAAATGAGATAGGATACGAGATATAAAAAAATATGATAACAATAATGCCATACTGTGATATGTATACATTTAATAGCAACAAAAATCATACAATATCTCTAGAAATCTCAAACACACAAAAGAATGTCATATTCTTTATTTCATTCACCAAACCATAGATATTGACAAACATACCAATGACAATCGTAAAAATTGATGAAACACAAATTCTAGAAATCATCAACTAGAAATCCAAAAATTAAAAGGGGGAGGCTTATCACAAATGGAAATATGAAAACTCACCAACACGTGCATCGCAAACGGGTCGCTAACCCATAGTCGCTAACCATAGAGCCGGTGCAATGACACAGTACAACAATGGTACCCCGAGGAACCTGAAACTCAAATAATTTGGAACAACGACATAGTACAATAACGGTACATCCGATGAGTCGAACTCTGTAAAAGAATATGGGTCGCTAGCCCATAAAAACGAGTTGAAACTCCAAAGAACCCATAGGTCATTAGCCTATAAAAGGAAATGAGACGAAACTCATTAAAACGAGGTACAGTCCTCTACGCGGACAAAGAGACATCGCATAACGCTATTCTAAACCATAAAACGATCAACAAGAAGTGCAGATTACATTAAGCTAGTAAATAAATGAGTTTAGTTTCATGCCCCATAACTACTGGCTTAACTTAAATATTTACGAACAAATTGTAGATTCCCACTCAAAAATTGTCACAAGAGTTCAATCGAACAAGTCTAAGAATTAACCGACAAAGTAAATGCAAGCGTTTCATACCACTTGTTTTGCAAAGCCGTTTAATTAGGTTTCTCATATGAATAAGGTAAAAGTTTGTATATGCTAATAGGTGTTGGATCATAGGTTTTGATTGCCGACAAGACACAACAATCCACGAATCTACGACTACGATAACATCCAGACTCATCGGCTCAATATATGGTTTGTATAGTTATATATATTTTAACATAGTCATCAAATATGTATATAGAGTCTAGTTTAGTGCTTTGTTAAAATATTTCCTCAAGAATCATCATTCACATTCAAATAAACTTGCATGCATATTTTAATCAAAATCAAGTTTTCAAAAAATGCATAAAGCGGGGCTCGAACCCTGGTCACTAGTTTAGAAGGCAAGTGCTCTAACCAAATGAGCTATGGTGATTTTTAGTTATCAGTAGAATTCAGTCGACTTAAAAAAATTGACCAGCCGACTGATATCTATAAAACAGCCTATTTTACACTGCACTGTTTTTTTACTATCTTTGAATATTCAGTCGACTGACCATTTTTTCCCAGTCGACTGAATTCTGCAACAGACATTTTTTGTGAAAAGACACTTCCTTTTTTGAATAGCCTTCTTCCTCCCTAAGGGTTGCAACCATTGCTATTTGCAGAGATCTCTTCACCAGCAGTTGCAACTCCTTAACTACTATATATATGCATGAATTTCAAGATTAAATAACACACTTACTTGTTTATACTTGAATCATATTTTTTGAATCAAATACTCTCTTGAATTCATACATTCATTGCTTATAGTTACAATTCTATATTTCTAAAGCAATTTGAAACTTCCTAATCTTCATATACACACAACTATACGCATCATACTTGAGGAAAAATTATAGGAAGGGTGTACTACAAGTGACAAATCCATGTTATTAGAATACACAAGGTCAAGACATCTACTTTGTAATCAAAGTCATGTTCGGTTGCTCAGGCGGTAAAGTCCTGTTCTGTTGCTCAGGCGGTAAAGTCATGTTCTGTTGTTCAGGCGGTAAAAGTCCTCTTCGGCTGGTTGGGCAGGAAAATCCTGATCGGTTGCTCAGGTGTTGTATGCCTTTTCCTCCGGGTTAAGTGAGGGGTTATTGTGAGAAATTCCAGAGGGAAGTCTGGGACTGGACGTAGAACGGGAAGGTCGAACCAGTATAAAAACTCCTGGTGTGCTTATTCTTATTTACTTTATTATTATTATCTGTTTTCGCATTTTGTTTATAATACATTCCATATTACACGATCCTAAGTGATAACTAGCTACACATTAGTCACTTTCATAACTAACTACACAATAGTCACTTTCAATAGGTTGGAAAACGGTTTTATAAACGAGTTCGTATTAAAATTAGAGTTGAAATCATCTTTGTGAAAGAGTTTGGATATTTACTAATAGTATAGAAACCTTTGTATATTATAGTGACAAATCATTGAAATGATTGTTGAAATACCAATCACCAAAAATTCACATTCGAAGACGTGAACCAAATCCATGGAAATCGATACCAAATCCATTAAAATGAATATTCCTAAAAATCTCGAAAAAGGAGTTATCAAAGTCAAAAAAAATGATAACTAATCGGATCCACAAGAATCGATTTAAAATTGAAAATCCACACCAAAAGCCTAAATTGGCTGAGAGAAACAGGTTCAGTCGACTGAACCCTGTAGTAAGTCAACTGATTCTATACTAGGAAATTTTCGATTTCCAGGTTCAGTCGATTGAACCAATATGGTCGGTCGATTGATTCTGAACCCAGAAACTTTCGATTTTCAGGTTCAGTCGACTGAACCAGGGTGGTCAGTCGACTAATACTGGCACAGGAACTTTTTGTTCCCAGGTTCAATCGACTGACCTTACAGTTCAGTCGAGTGAACTGTTGTTTGCAGTATTTTCAGCCTATCCCCAAAGAAGGGCAAAAATCATATGGTAGGTGATCGAAGGAGCAACGGAGATCAGAGATTTATGCCAAGCGTTATCTATCCTTATAGGCTCTTTGATGCGCCACCAAAAACATGTTCAAACATCCAAAATATGATTTTTAAAGGTTTTTACTTCAAAACACCAAAATTAGAAAAATTCACCAAATCAATTCAAATCAAAAGTAAATGAACACGAATAGATGTTAGGAATTCATACGTAATCGCAAAGAAAGTTATAGACATTGATGTGAGTCCAAAAACTCACCTGTTAAACCCAAAAACAATAAAGGAGAAACTTTTTAAACAAGGCAAGATCAATTCCTTTTCACTACACCTCTAGAGTCTTCAATCTATTATCAAAGGTGAAGTTTTTCCTAAGTTAGGATGTAGGAATTTCTAAAATTTGAAGAGGGGTTGAGATGGAGAAGATGAAGAGGATGCTTATCTAAGCTTCTCTTGGATTTTAGAGCAAGAACTTGATTTCCTAGGAAAACTAGGGCTTAGGAATTTTAATTTCCTCTTCCTTCCGCCATTTTTACCTTAACTTAAGAGTGTTAGGAAACGCGAAGTGGAATAAATGAAGAGGAGTGGAGTTGGGTCATTTGTTAGGTTAGTGGCCGAAACCCAAACCCAAAGCTGTAAATGAAAATATCAAAATTCTAGCTAACTCCAAACAAATCGATGTTTATATTTAAAAGGTCACAAATGTCATTTTGAACTCAATGGAAGTGACCTCGAGTCCTAATTTGACTGTTTGCAAAAAGTGACTTTTTGGACATAAATCCGACTAACGATGCTATTTTTAAATAAAGTATTTAACATATAATCGTAAAATATGTGAGTTGTTATACTGACTGTCCTAAAAGGTTGAATGTAAGCATCTTGGATGCATTCTGGCAAGCGTCCTTACTAAGCGTCAATATCCCTTCTTAGTCCATGAACCGCTATCATTTACATTCTGATTTATTCATTTTAGTCGTAACACCACGGTGATGTTCTGGCTTCCTACCTTAACTCCCCTTTAGAGTTTACGAATCTTTTAAGATTAAACGTTATCATGACACCCTGCCATATACCCTAGGACTTTAGACTAATAATCAAGGCACCCTGCAAATTTATTCAATTTGGTTATGATTCATTTCCAACGTATATATTAGAATCAATCATAAAACTTCACTATGATTAATATATTCACCACGTTAAACTATATTCGTTTCAATTTTACTGTCAAAATGATAGCCTAGGGTCTTTCACTTTATCCAATTCATGTAAATCATCAATTAGAATCATCAAATTAGTTTTTAATTCATATTTCAATTCCTAAATAAATCTATAAGGAAAATTTAATGCATATATAACAACATAACCATTTTATAGATAATCTCACTCACTTAATTCGTTGCATTGATAAATTTTCTTCCAGGACTTCCAAATTCGTTCTTTTAATATAACTTGGTTTAGCACCTGTCTTCTTCTATTTGATTTGCTAAGGTTTGGATTTGATTCCCTTCTCTTTTCTATTTGTTTTGCAATTTTATTTAGAGGTTTTGTTTTAGAATTAAAGAAAGAGAAAAAGAACAAGTTATGAATTCAAGTTGAGCGTTGGGTGTAGAATGAGGACGAATGAAGAATGGGGTGAATTAGGGTCATAAACTTATTTTATACATGCACAAATACGAAATTCTCCCTCGGCCCACTTGGGCCAACTTATTTCGCCTCAAAACGCATGATACGATAAAAAATCCTTACCTACTTTATTTGGTGTCCATCTCTGATATTTTTATATTAATTTGGGTTAGAAAAATCCACTTGATGTGATGGACAATCAAGATTTATCAAATTCCATCATTTGTAAAATTGTAATTTTTCAGTTTTACGTAAATTACCAAAATATCTTTTTAATTAATTATTTGCGTTTATTAAAAATCTGGGATGTTACAGTTATTATTGAAAAAGTCGACTTCTTCCATTCACACGGTGTCATTAGCTCTTTGAAAGAAGCCAGACAAAGATGAGGTGGCTATTTTTGTAATTCCTTCCACATTAGACGATGTTTCTCCCCAAACATAGAGCGACCCCAAACTGTTCTTGTCTACTTCTCTTGCACGTGCTGACCTTTTATTGAAGTGATTGGCACAGGAGCAGAGTGACTCATTCAACCTTGTCTTATGTTGCATAACTCGCTTGCCATCATAATTGTGTCTCACAGGCAAAGAAGTGAGTCTTGAAATCCATATATAACTGGGGCCAGGAGTGAATACTGCCCGCTTGAAGATGTAAAAACCAACGTGAGGCTGGACTTGTCAAAGTGGATAGAAATAGAAGACACTTTAGATTACCGATGAGCCGACCAATTCAGATGATGGAATTGAAAGCCATGATTGGTCAGATGGGTTAGTTTTCCATCGTGTTTTTTTAGAAAAGGTAGGACATGCCTCTAGTGAATGTATGCATTGAAAATATCTATGGTGAAGGGTTCTCCGTTCTCATCATCTCTCATCGTTGGTGTTCTAGGTCTTGATCCTCTTCTGTCTTAGAGATTCCATTTCTTCTCGAAGACCCCCTCTACATGATGCAAGCAGCGTTGACCTCTTATTGTGGAAGGACTCCTTCTATGTCTCGTACGTGAAGGAGGTCGATGGCGCTTATATGACGATGGGGAATAGTAACGCGAACATGGGTAAGTTACATGTTCATATTGATAAAGGGCGACCTAGAATGTTGATCCCGCCTTTCACGGGATCTGGGCCTACTGACCTCACTTTTGGGTTGAGAGTGGACTGAGAGCTCTCTATGCTCATGGTTTTTGCCTTTTCCATCGCCGCTTAGACGGTCGAAGCATAGTCATGCCCTTGTATTTGTTGTCTAAGGCGGTTAAATGTAGAGTGTCTTTCTATGGAGTGGGAGCGGCAGGCTGGCTGAACTCCTTGGTTTAATGCTGGTACAAATATAGGAATATCATAAGCAAAGTGTTACTCGTGCACGATATGCTGATCTCTGTTATGGGCGGGAGTGACCCCAACATGGGTTTCCAGCACAGCCCTCTTATGGGCATCATGCATTATGTTAAATGCGTCGGGGACAATTGGCTGGATGGGAGTTCCGTCCATCGTTGTTGGGATCTCCGGACTATAGTTGAGATTGTCTTGATCGTCCACTCTGGCCCTAAGTTCATTCAAATCGCGGGCAATGCCTAAGCCCGAAATGGGACTTATGGCATGACTTTAACGCCGTTTGTGTCATGATCCTTTGAGTTATTGGCCCTATTGTCATCATTATTATGCAGTGTGTTTTTTTATTATAGTGGTTTGAAGAGAAGAAAAGTGATGAATGTCGAGAGCATTTAGGGGAATCCCTCCTTTGAGCATCCAAATATTGACTAGAAATTTAATCATCCAAGGAACTACGATTGTGAATTCATTTTAGTAAATGTTACCTACTAATACCATATTTAAAATGGAAAAAAGAGAGAGAAAATGAACTATAAGTAAAGAAAGACACAAGGTTTAGAGTGATTTGATCAAAAATGATCTATGTCCACTATGTTGGTAATTTCTACTGCTTTAGTGTTTTGATTACAATTGTTTGTTTACAAGAGATAATAATATATGCAATAAAATGAAAGTTTCATCTATGTACAAGTGCATTCAAATTGTATTTATAATAGCCATAAATCTGGTTCGGACAGTTCAATATGTATATCAATTTCTATGAATCCATACGGTCGTCAATGACACCGAATGGTTCAAATGTAGGGAAACTAGGATGTCAACTAGGCCGAATGGTCTAGATGATGGCCAATTGGCGAATCATAGCAAATCATGTCGTTGTCAAATAGGACGACATGAGAATAAGGAGTTGTTGAACAGTGATGCCGCATGTGGATAGTGAAGGATGAGAAGTGGTTACTGCATAGTGTCGCTTTGTTAAATGAACATTGTTTCATATGCCAAGGATTTCGGTGGAACGGTGCCGAGTCATTTCTTTTTAAAGGGGTGTCTATGCACGTTTGATAGAAAACCTTGTTGAGTCAAGATTTTTTATAGAGTTTTGATTTCTGACAAAGGAATAAGCCGTGATCGACAAAAAGAAGTTATTCATTTAAGAAACACAAAGAGCTCCATATATTAGAGGTTGATTATTTGGTATGTTAGTAATTTATGTTAAAATCTATCCTCAAATAATCATATAACTTCAATCTTTCAATATATATACATATGCACATTAACTGTGCAAATTGGACTAAACCGGTCGACCGGTTGAAAATAAGGTGGTCGACCGTTTTTGCCCAGAATGCACAGATAACATGCACACATGCACATAACGTATATATATTTGAATTCCTGTCTACCGGTCCATTTTTGACCTGTCGACCGTTTTTAAACAGAAAGCAACTTTTCCAAAAGACACTTCTCTTCTCCAAAGGTTGCATCTCCTATCTTTCATCAATGATCATAACTCTTAATGGCAACTGTTCACAAAGAGTTACAACTATTTTTCTCTATATATACTCATCTAAATCATTGATTCAAACACAAGTTTTTACACGATCATATATGCTCTCTAATCTAAACTCTAACACTCCTGCATTCTAAAAATTAATTTAGCTTATTGAATCATTGAAATTATTTCATATCTTTTGATTCAATAAGTAAATACCTTCTTTAATCTTTACAAAACATCATTCATATTCTTTGAGGATAAGATTATAGGAAGGGTGTACTACTAGTGACAAATCCGTGTTTTCAAGAACACAAGTTGTCAACAACAATTGTATTTGTTTTTGTTGAAGTCCTCGTGTTGTAAGAGGCAAGTGTTGAAGTCCTCAGTGTATTAGAGGCGTGAAATCCCGTTCGGCTGTTCGGGTGTTGTAAACCTGTTCCTCCGGGTGAAGCGAGGTTGTTAATAGTGAAAATCCAGATAGAAGTCTGGGACTAGACGTAGGACGGTGCTCCGAACCAGTATAAAAATCTCTGGTGTGATTTTTCTATTTTTATTTACTATGCTATTATCATCTATTTCCGCATTTATATTGTAGTCCATATTACACGATCCGTGTGTACTATATTAGCACATATAATCGTATACACACCGCACTTTCAAACCTACCGAACTAAGACAAAACAAGAAGTATGAGGAGTGCATGTCGTCGGATAGGTTATGGGGTGGAGTAGACTTAAGGGCTCGAAAAGGAGACTGGGAGAGCGTTCTTCAATATGCAGACATGTACTCTTGGATGAGCAGCTGTCCTACTAAGGGTACCGGCTGGTTTGGCCGTTGTTCAAATCTGTTAGTCCCTGAATTCCATCGTCTTTTATAGGATGCATAGGTATTTGCAAGGGTGATGAGCGGGCAAGGTGATGTTGAGGCAATACTAGGTGAGGCGAGCGCATTGGGAGTCCGACGAGCCGATCTGTCTATCTCTTTGCGAGAATATCAAGCAACACCATGGATCGATACCGATTAATAGATTTGCATATTTCATCTTCATTTCTTTCATTAATTCATTTTGACTTTATGGTTTAGCTTTCTTTCATGCCTCAAAGCCAAATTGTACAGCTTTTCATCGAGAACTTCAAATCTTAAAGAATCAGCACTGATCGATGTACTTAGTTAAAATTCTTTCATTTTCCTTTGCAATGCTTCGTACTTGATCATCAATAAGTTTATTAGTCATCACATTAAAGTTCAATATCATTAAATTGTCATTTGCGGAAACTCGTGGATTCGGTTCGAACCTACCTAATGCTAGTTCATTCAACTCCATGTCCAAATCCACTTTGAAAAGATTCCATAAACACATATGCAAGTTGCAACTTTCCATAATGCATGATCACAATAGTAAAAAAAGGAAATATCCAAATGGCAGTTCTAGTAAAGTCTCTCATCCATGTAGCCTCACTTTTTTTACTATCGTACTGCCATGACACAAAACTGTGCACCAGGTAACCCAACCCTTGGGCTCACTCTCCCGTGATCGTATCACGCCACTTGGTCCTCAGACATCAAAAATCACATTAGAAATCCAACTTTCTATCTCGGGAAATCATCAATTAAATAACAATGATGCCGTTACAACTGCCTGTAAGATGATGGGACGGTAACAATTGATGAAATCCAAATTGGAGAATAATTTTGAGAGAAGGAAAGAGAAGGAAAAAGAAAGATCCGCTCGGAATTATGATGATACTGTTGGGAAGTTCCGTAGGTAAGGAGATAATCTATGGCAATGTTGTAGATTTGGGCAAACATGTTGATTTCCTTTAGTCTTTTTTTTCATGCTTAGTTTTAGGATTTGTTGGTTACGATAGCTATATTATTTGTGTGTACATATAATTGGTGTGATTTTATGGCAGTTGAATTATTAGTACAAAATCTATGAATATGGACAATCTGTTAGTTCTAAATTTTAGATGGGTAATTAAGAGTCGATTTAGGAAATGGAACAATATTCTCCTAATTCGTAGGATTTGTTACATTTTTTATTTCCCTATCTTGTGGATAATATGACTAAATACCGAAATAACCCCCAAATATTGGGACCATTTCTACGAAGATCAAATCAAATTACATATTATTTCTCTTACTTTGTGTGTAATTTAATATTTCCTTTTAAGTTGTAGAACTATTTGCTTATATGGGCATGATATATATAGTAGAGTTTTATGTATGTTTGAAGTAAGCACTAAAGTTAGCCCTGAATTCTTAGGAAATTGGTGCACTGCAAGAACTCTTAAAAGAAGTTTATTATCACATGTATTAAAATAGTCAAGAGCAACCAATGAAATGTTCGAAAAGGAAAAGATGATTATATTCTCACGTACTTATGTTATGATGCTTCGATCTGCACAACCAAAATTGGAAAAAAGTGTACGAATTCAACAGGTATTCATCATTTATTACGAAGATAATGCATGTACCTTTTGTTCCGATTCTTCATTCTATATTAAAAATACTTTGCTTTCTTATATACCAAAGTTAATTAAATAAATTGAAATGGCTGGATCTGAGATTGAGGTCAGGTCAAAAATAGGATGCTCATCAACATGACTTTATATTAGATCTAATCACAGACAAACTAACAAAAGGAAGTTAACTCTGCCAGAGATCAAACATATGGTATTATAGACTATCATCTTATTCATTTGACTGCATAGTCGATCATCTTGTCATTCGAATTCGCACAAATAAAAATTCTATATATTCTTCGGTTTTAAAGTAAAAGATGTTCTGGTTTATGACATGTGTACTGGTAAAAGCATCCAGAAAAAAAAATTGGCTACTATAGTCAATGGTCACCGTGGAAATTTTATTTATGTGCTTCTAATGTCGTGCACTACTTTGTTCCATCAAATAGGCATCCAAATATTGTTCGCTTGTTTATCACTATATCACTGTTAGAGTAGTATTTTTCCATTGCTTTGTTATATGTTTCGCTTTGTTATATGTTTCGGTTATATTTTGTTTGTGTGTCTTTCTTATTTTGTTCGAGCTTCTTATATTGGCCCATACCTTTTCGTTTCTCAAATAGAAGACTCTCTTCTATTATATAAGTTTGTATCTGCTTGTTTGTTTTTTTGGTTAAGTTGAATAATAATAAAACTTAAAAGTTACCGCTCTCTCTCTCAAAATCTTAACATGGTATCAGAGCAATCAGATCTGATCTAAATTCTGTTTTCGTTTTCCGCTTCTATCTTTTCTTCAATCCAGATCTAAACTCTAGGGCTATGGCAGAGAATAAGGCTATCATGGATGTTATGCCAGTGATGTCAAAGATCACAGAACACAAATTGGGTGACTCGAATTATTTTGATTGGAATAAAACAATTCGATTATATCTTTGAAGTATTCATAAGGAAGATCGCCTCTCTCGAGATCCACCAAAGGAAAATTTTGATGACAAGGAAGATCAAATCTTGTTAAGGGATGATGCGCAGCTGTTTCTTCAGATCAGGAATACTATTGATGGTTGTGTAATCAGCCTAGTGAATCATTGCAGTTTTGTAAAAGAATTAATGGATTACCTCGAATTTTTGTATTCTGGAAAAGGGAACTTGAGTAGGATGTATGATGTTTGTAAGGCATTTTATCGATCTGAAAAACAAGACCTATCTCTGATGAACTACTTTATGAAGTTCAAAAAGACATATGAAGAATTTAACATGCTGCTTCCAATTAGTACAGATGTGAAGGTTCAGCAACAACAAAGAGAACAAATGGCAATTATGAGTTTTTTGGGTGGATTGTCAAGTGATTTTAATTCTACAAAAGCACAAGTTCTATTTGGATCTAGTGTTACCTCATTGCAAGAAGTTTTTAGTCGAATTCTGAGAGCAGATAATTCAAGTAATGAACAAAATACCACACCAAATACAAGTGCTCTTATTACCCAAGGCAGTGCACAACCAAGATATGCACAGAATAATGCACAGTGGAGACCTAATCAATACAACACTAAGAAAGGAAGTGGCCAACCTGGAAATCAAACTGTTAACACAAATTTTTGTACCTTTTGTAAAAGAGATGGTCATAGGTACCAACAATGCTGGAAATTACAGGAACGAAACAAGCAGAAAAACTTTGATAAAGGCAAGGGGCAAAATCCTTATAATCAAGCAGCAGCAAATGCGGCAAGAACTCAAGAAGAAGGGTTTATGCTGGTCTCTGGAGAAGAATATGAAAAATTCTCTGAATATCAAAATAATATGAAGAAACAATCAAACAATCAATCATCTAGTATCTCAACTGTTGCCAAATCAAATAAATGGGTCATAGATTTAGGTGCCACTGATCATATGACTGGTAACTCACTGCTTCTCTCAGAATTTCATGCAAACCACAAAGCACAGAGCATAACATTAGCAGATGGATCCTTATCATCTGTTCATGGATCAGGGTCTATCAACTTTAACTCCAATCTGAAATTAAGTTCTATTTTATATACACCAGAGCTTAGTTTTGACCTCATCTCTGTTAGTCAAATAACAAGAAAACTCGACTGTTGTGTTATTTTTTATCCTAATCATTGTGTGTTTCAGGATCTAACCACCAAGAAGATTATTGGTAGAGGTCATGAACTTGGGGGCCTATACATGTTTGATAGCTTGCCATCAACTTCTATTGCATGTACCAGTATTAATCAGGCTCTCAAGTCTCACTGCCAACTTGGTCATCCTTCCCTGCAGAATTTTAAAATTCTATGTCCTCAGTTTAATTCAATAAAGTCTTTGGAGTGTGATTCTTGTCAGTTTGCCAAACACCACCGTCAAAGTTCAATTCCAAGAGACAATAAAAGAGCCAATGCTGCATTTGATCTTGTTAATTCAGACATTTGGAGGCCATCTTCAGTAACATCTAAACCAGGATTTAAATATTTTGTTACCTTTGTAGATGATTACTCTAGACTAACTTGGATATTCCTTATGAAAAATAAATCAGAACTATACTCTATTTTTTGTAATTTCTGTGTTGAAATAAAAATACAATTCAATGCTAAGATCAAAGTGCTAAGAAGTGATAATGCTAAGGAGTACACTTCTAGTCTTTTTCATAATTTTATGGCTGCTAATGGCATTATGCATGAAACTTCATGTGTTGACACACCATCTCAAAATGGAATAGCAAAGAGGAAGAATAGACATTTGTTGGAAACCACTAGAGCTCTTTTATTTCAAATGAACATGCCAAAAGTTTTTTGGACTGATGCAATTGCCACGGCTTGTTTCTTAATTAATAGGATGCCATCAAGTGTTTTAAATGGTGATATCCCATACAAAGTTCTCTTTCTAGAAAAAGCTATCTACCCTGTTAAACCTAAACTGTTTGGATGCACATGTTTTGTTAGAGATGTTCGACCACAAGTGTATAAATTAGACCCTAAATCCTTAAAGTGTGTGTTTGTTGGTTATTCAAGGTTGCAAAAAGGGTATAGGTGCTATTGCCCAAGTCTTGATAAATACCTAGTATCTATTGATGTAACCTTTCATGAAGATATACCATACTTTCAGAATAAAGCAAGTCAAACTGAGTCTAATCCAGATGAAGAGAGTGAATTTCTTATCTATTCCATAAACACACATACACAAGAAGCAGGAAATAATGATGAATCTACACCCCTTCCACCTATTCATGAGCCAGTACCCTATCATAATCCAGAGCTAGACCTTCCAATTGCTTTAAGAAAAGGGAGATGCCAATGCACATATCCTGTTACATCTTATGTTACTTATAATCATTTACCACCTACCACATGTTTGTTCATAAAAACACTTGATGCCATTTCTATCCCAAAGACAGTTAATGAGGCTATCTCACACCCAAAGTGGCATGAGGCAATGATTGAAGAACTAAATGCCTTGGAGCTGAATAAAACATGGGACTTAGCAGTTCTACTTGAAGGGAAGAAGGCAATTGGATGCAGGTGGGTATTCTCTATCAAAGTCAATCCTGATGGGTCAGTTTCTAGATTTA
Source organism: Allium cepa (assembly GCA_030765085.1). Classification (NCBI taxonomy): domain Eukaryota; kingdom Viridiplantae; phylum Streptophyta; class Magnoliopsida; order Asparagales; family Amaryllidaceae; genus Allium; species Allium cepa. The sequence goes on along the minus strand of CM060937.1, from coordinate 567,381,972 downwards.
AAGCTAGACTTGTGGCAAAAGGATATGCACAAGTATATGGGGTGGATTATTTAGAAACCTTTAGTCCAGTTGCCAAACTTACCTCAATTAGATTATTCATATCTCTGGCTGCTACACATGATTGGAGAATTCACCAATTGGATATTAAAAATGCCTTTTTGCATGGAGAAATTCAAGAGGAAATCTACATGACACAGCCTCCAGGTTTCAGTGTTAAGGGGGAGAAAAATAAGGTATGTAAACTCAAGAAAACACTATATGGCCTAAAACAATCTCCTCGGGCATGATTTGGAAATTTTAGTCAAGCTTTAGAAGGTTTTGGTATAAATAAAAGCAAATTTGATCACTCTGTATTTTACAAGACAACTGAAAATGGAATCATTCTCTTGGTTGTCTATGTTGATGATATCATTATAAATGGAAGTGATAGCAAAAGTATTTTGTCTCTAAAAACATTTATACAAGCACAGTTTCGTACCAAAGATTTGGGAAATTTAAAATACTTTCTTGGTATAGAAGTAGCAAGAAGTAAACAAGGAATTCTCCTATCACAAAGGAAATATGTGCTTGATCTCCTAACTGAAACAGGAAAGCTTGGATGCAAACCAAATTCTACTCCAATGATACCCAATAACAATCTAGCTGAAAATGGAGAACCATTCAATGATTCAGAAAGATATAGAAGATTAGTTGGTAAACTAAACTATTTGACTATCAGAAGGCCAGATCTCTCATATTCATTAAGTATTGTTAGTCAATTTATGTCTGCACCTTGTGTTCATCACTGGAAGGCAATTGAACATATCCTAGGGTACCTTAAAGGGACAGCAGGTCTGGTATATTATATACAAATCATGAACACACTAGCGTAGAATGTTTCTCGGATGCAGACTGGGCAGGGTCCAAATTAGATAGGAAATCTACATCTGGTTTTTGTGTGTATGCTGGAGGAAATCTCATATCATGGAAAAGTAAGAAACAAAGTATAGTTGCAAGGTCTAGTGCAGAATCAGAGTACAGAGCTATGGCTAAAGGAGTTTGCGAAATTATGTGGATACATCATCTTATGTCTGAAATTGGTCTAGAGGTTCAGAAACTAGCCTTGTTATTTTGTGACAATCAGGCAGCCTTACATATTGCCTCGAATCCTGTATTCCATGAAAGAACAAAACACATTGAAGTTGATTGCCGTTTTATACGAGAAAATATTTTACAAGGAATTGTATGTACAAGCTTTGTTAGAACTGGAAATCAAGTCGCTGATATCTTTACCAAGGCATTGGATGGGGCCAAAATTAAAGCTTTAAATGACAAGTTGAGCACGATAAATCTATATGCTCCACTTGAGGGGGAGTGTTAGAGTAGTAGTTTTCCGTTGCTTTGTTATATGTTTCGCTTTGTTATATGTTTCGGTTATATTTTGTTTGTGTGTCTTTCTTATTTTGTTCGGGCTTCTTGTATTGGCCCATATCTTTTCGTTTCTCAAATAGAAGACTCTCTTCTATTATATAAGTTTGTATTTGCTGGTTTGTTTTTGGTTAAGTTGAATAATAATAAAACTTAAAAGTTACCGCTCTCTCTCTCAAAATCTTAACAATCACGTTGAACGACCATTGAAAATCAAAGTGCAAGGCTATTAATCGTAATGCAATAATGAACGATTGTTGAAAATCAAAGACGCACGGTCAATTATGAATGAATGAAAAAATAAAGTTTGGTGTTGGATAACATATATAAAATAATTGATATCTGTAAAAAAAATCTTGGTAGCCAAAAGCATAATTTTGGGTGTCAATAGCAACACCTATGGCATTCACACATACCCCATTTATTTGTATACTTACCATCAGTTTACAATACATTTTTGGGTCCAAATTTCTATTATTAGACTAAATTTGGCAGCAAGATAAAATACAGTAACTAGGAAGTTATTTTTCCATACTTGTAGAGCAACAAACATTTATTGTAATTTGCATCAAAAGGTTGAGAACAAATACAAAATGACTTCAATATGACTACAATTTTGTGTTTAAATTTGAAGTTAACTCATTTTGGGACCAAATACAAAATCTATGGTTTTGATATTTCATAGTTCAGCATTTTGTCCATTAAGCTGCAGACTTGCTTCATCTAAAACTGCAATTCACAAAATACTTTAGATGTTACTGCTTGATTTAGGCCATAAAAATGTGCCAAATTTACCATTAAGGACAAATAATAACAACTCTGCTGGGGATCGAACCCAGAGTCTCTGGTTTCGTAGACCAGCGCCTTATCCATTGGGCCACAGAGTCACTTGTCCATTGTTTGAATTTTGTATAAAATAGAATACAAAATATACTTTTATATGCTTTTACATTAATAGAGAGATATCTATGTTTTATATCATGACACCAACATATACCCGATTTGCTGGTATAATTGAAATTGCTTATTTTCACTTTTTAAGATGTATTTCTCTGGGTTTTTTGATGCAGAATCGTATTATATATTTGATTTTGTGGTAAAATAAGATACTTAAAGCAGACACTTTAAACTCATTGAGCCACAGATAAACATATCATAGGATGCATTCATTGTTAAGCGAACGGGAACACATAAGGAGCATTTTGAACGGGGAATGAACGAAGAAAGTTCAGTGAAAGGGATTGTGTTTTGTGCTATGAAATAGGCAACAAAAGGAGCATCAAAATGGAATCTGATGGGGTAAGTTAAGGAAGATGAGGAGAAATGAATTGTTTAAGCTTGTCGCGTAGGGTGCGTCTGTTAGGATTGTCTCGCATGTTGGACGGTTTAGAATTGAAATAGTCCAATATCACTAAATAACTTGAAGAAGTGTTTAAATATGAGTTGACAGACACGTAATATTGAAGATTCCTTTTGTTACAATAAATTATGTGTCAACCCATAGGCATACGCCACATGCTGAAGGTGGAAAGCTTGGTTCGACTGTCGTTATGTAACAAGTGGTATCAGAGCCGAATGTTACGAACTAGGCTATGCAGACAAACAATGCTCTCAAAGTACTCCAAATGGATGTGCGTCAAGGAGGAAATTGTTAGGATTATCTAGCATGTTGCAAAGAGAACGGTTTGGAATTTGAATTGTCCAGCATTGCTAAATAACTTGAAAATGTGCTGTATAAATATGGGTCGATAGTCACATAATATTGAGAAAATCCTTTTGTTATGGTAAAGTGCATGCTGATCCATAGGCATACCCCACGTGTTGAAGATTGGAGTTTGGTCTGACTACCGTTATACAACAGCGTCAAGTATGAACAAATCAATTTTCTCACGTTCCAACAACGAAGCAAATGGAGCTTTTGCCGCTTTCAAAGCGTCTAACGCCGCAAAAAGTTGACCTACCAATTAAAGTCTACCGACACCCTTATTGTTCAAATTTATATGAAATATAATTCACAATATACTTTTATATGCTTTTACATTAATATAAAAATGTATATGTTCTACATTATAACACCAACATATACCCGATTTACCAATATAGTGTTAAATTTTGGTGATACAAAATCACAAAAAGAGGGAAATAAATATGCAAAAGAAAGAAAGAGAATATTTTGTTTCCTCTAATTAATCAGCATATTTGAGTATGTTTATTTCTCTCTCTAATTGGCTAATCAATTATTATTTTCCATCTAATGTTAACTTGGGCGTTAAGTAATTGATTATATTAATAGAGACCAGAAGAGAGGGTAAAAATGTCGTGGAAAATCTATTTGCTAATTTTCTCTTCTTTATCTTTGTTCTTTTTCTCCAACAATTTTAGCCATATAGATGTTTGCTTCCTTTCTCAATTCGGTTATTGATTCAATAGTATTTGGTTTACTTTAGTTTTGTTCTATTAATTGTAAATAAAATTTTGATAAATCAATAAAGTGGGTGTTTGGGTAGAATATTTTGTGTTATTGCGTTTTGATTTCAATTCCGTCTTGTTTTCAATCCAAATTATCTCTTTGTGATTTGGGTGACAAAGATCCTTTGATAAAAGCTTCCGCAAAGCGCTACTATTTTCATAACAGTTTGGTATCGGAGCATAGATCATCGCAAAGTTTAGAGTAATTTTGGTTTGAAAATTATTGATTTCGGATATAATTTCGTTTTCAAAGATAGCTATCTTGGATGAGAAAAATTAGGGTATTTGGAAGCCTAAGATGGACGATGTTCTGTAACTCGATGATCTTCATGATCTGATTGACGGAGATGGAAAAAAGTGTAGATGAGGAAAAATGAAAGAAGATGGATAAGAAGATGATTGCTTTGATTCGCCGGTATCTTGAAGATTTAGTTTTCAATCATGTGGCTAGTTGTGATTCCGCGAAGGCTTTTCTAGTTCGAAAGTTGGTACAACTGAAATTAGATGAAGAGAAGTCTGTTGCAGAGCATTTAAATGAATTTCAAGATGTAATAAATCAATTGAAAAATATGAAGGTCAATTTTGATGATGAGTTACAGACTATTTTATTAATGAGTTCGCTTTCAGAAAGTCGAAAAACTTTGGTTATGTCATTGAGTAATTCCAATGCTAATGGAACCATCTCTATAGAAACTGTTCGAAGCAGTCTTCTGAATGAGGAGCTTAGAAGAAAAGGGTCAGGTATGAAATCAATTCAAAATGAGGCTATGGTGGAAAGGGACTTGAAGAAAGATGCAATTTGAAATGAGGGTGCTAATGGTAAAAGTGTTATCACTTATCATTATTGCAATAAGAAAGGTCACATATGCAACAAATGTTATGCTTATAAAAGAGATCAGAAAAAGGCTGCGCATGGTGATACTAGTAGTGATGCACATGCATGTTTTGCTGAATGCACCGATAGTGATGCTTGTTGTGATATCCTTTTTAGTGAAAATAAGCCTTGGAAGATGAATTCGAGAGCCAGTTTCCACATTTGTAGAGATGTGACGTGTTTTTCTTCTCATGAGAAGAGTGTCGGCATGATTAGGACAACTAATGTAGAAGAACAACCGATTTGTGTGGTGCACCTCATGTGGGAGATGCATCACTTGCAGATGGTGGTTGAGGTTTGTAATTTACTGTGGCTGAGATATGGAGATTTATGATAGATCTAGATATGGCATGCTTGATATGTTGAAGATATGTGATTCTGCATCAAGGTGTAGTGTTAAATTTTGGTGATACAAAATCACAAATAAAGAAAAATAAATGTGCAAAAGAAAGAAAGAGAAGATTTTGTTTTCTTTAATTAATATGCATATTTGAGTATGTTTATTTCTCTCTCTAATTGGCTAATCAAATTATTTTTTGCCATCTAATGTTAATTTGGGCTTTAAGTAATTGATTATATAAATAGAGACTAGAAGAGAGGTAAAAGTGTGGTGGAAAATCTATTTGCTAATTTTCTCTTCTTCATCTTTGTTCTTTTCCTCCAACAATTTTAGTCATATGGATATTTGCTCACTTTCTCAATTTGGATATTGATTCAACGGTATTTTGTTTACTTTAGCTTTTTTCTATTAATTGTAAACAAAACTTTGGTGAATCAATAAAGTGAGTGGTTGGATGGAATATTTTTTGTTACTGCATTTTGATTTCAATTCCATCTTATTTTCAATCCAAGTTATCTCTTTGTGATTTTGGTGATAAAGACCCGTTGATAAAAGCTTCCGCAAAGCGCTATTATTTTTATAACATATAATTGGTATAGGTTATTGTTTGATATGTAATATGTATTTTGCTGGAGATTTTTTGTCCAGAATTCTGTTATAAATTTTATTTTGTTGTAAGATAATATAACTTACGATGCACCATTTAATCCAACAAGTTTTTCCCGTAATTCACATCAAAATATTGAAGCCAATCTATCTAAATGCCATTGGATGGTTATAGCTATATTGAGCCAAGTGTATATAATAAATTGATGTTCAACGTGATTTTCAATTAGTTTGAATTTAGAAAAAAATAAAAAAAACCTTGCCAAGGATCAAACCCATAATCTTTGATTTTGTAGACCAACACCTATCCTTGAACCACATTGTCACTTCTCTTAATGCTTAAATCATAGTCACATTCATAATATAATATTATATACTATAGTTTAACTGATAAAAAGAGAGAGAGGATGTTTTGGATTACGACATTGACATGACTCCCGTTCTTTAATTATTGTTTTGTTTATAAATATTTTTCTCGGTTTTTTGGTTAAAATTTCTATTATAGAGTGGACTTGGCGAATAGATTAAATATTTGAAGTTGGAATACTGATTAAGGATGTCAATGTATATTTGAAATCCATTCACATTCATATTCGAAAAATCAATAAATATCGAAAATCTAAAACAATGAGTACACATGTGGATATGTCCAATTTTTTTACTTGTGCTTCTAGATTTTTGTTTATGAGAGGACGGACAAAAATTTGATATCCATTTGACATCTGGGACTGCGACTACGAAGATATATTATGCTAAAATGGTTAATATGAATATGAATATGGCACTATATGTATCTATATCTTACCCGGCCGTTACAAGGCCTAATTATGATGCTCTAATTAGGCCAACAATAATCTTCATGATATAAATCAAAATATTAAGGTTATCCTTTTCAATGTCATTGCCGACCCCACATGTTTGAAAATAATGGCTTAGTTGTTGTTGTTGTTGTTGTTGTTGTATCCTATTGAATGTCATTGTTAGATTATAGTTATCTTGGGCTAGGTTGGTAAAACAAATTGCTAATCAACATGATTTTGAATTTATCAGTATAGTTATTTATGCAAAAAGGTACAATTTTTTTAGACTTGACGTATGTTGTGTGCCTTTTTAAATAAATACACATGTACTATTTTTAATATACTCATTATACATCACAATTAGTTCAACATGATTGATAAAGTTTATGTTTCTTTTACCAAATGATATTCAACAAAGATTTTTTATCATTTCGCAAAATTATCAAGTATAGTGTTATGTGAACAGAGTGCAAAAATCAGTTTAGAAGTTCAACCTGGGTTTGAATTTATTGTAGTTATATAAGGGGATTGTAACCTTGACGAACTACATATGCTTTTTTGATCAGTACACTTATTAAATTATTTTGTATAACGATTATGCATCACCATTAGTTCAACAAGACTAGTATAATCTATATTATTTTACTGAAAGATATGTAACAAAGTTTCTTTATGATTTCATAAAAAATCTTCTCACATGAAAATTTTATTTTTTAAATAAATTATGTTATACTGGAAAACCTTTGAAGTAAAATTTGAAAAAATGATAAAGAATCTTTGGTGAAAATTTGTTTTCTCAGAAAACGTCAAAACCTTCAGAAAAATGATTAATTTTTATGAAGTGTCAAAAGTTTGCAAAAAATATCAATATTTTTTTGTCTGCAACTTCCCTCAAAATCTCGCAAACTAGTTGCTTAATATATTTTTAAACAATTAAATATGGATAAAGTTGAGATGTTATAGTTTAATAAAAAAGACTCGGTTTTTGTGTTTTTTTATGCACAAATATTTCGAAAAATATTATTTCCAAGAAAACTAAATTTTTAGAAATGGTTCAACTTTTAGAAAATAATAATTAAATATCAAATAATTTTTCTTTGAACTCAAATGTCGTAGAAAGGTTCAAGCCGTTTTAAAAAATATATTTAAGTTTTCCAAATTTTTTTAAATTCTAAGGAAGTTTGAAATGTCTTGGAAGACATCGAAGAAATTTTAGAGAGATTAAAAATCCAATTAAAATACAAAGAAAATTTAAAGGTTAAAGTAACGCAAAGTGTTGGCAATTATCTAAAACATGTTATTCAGTACCAATAAATTTTCTAATCTTAAACTTTGAAATTAATAATGTAAAAAAGAAATATCATTATATATAATACTATAAATATCTGCTTAACTTGTACTAATTCTTCAAAACCTTTCGTTCTTAGGATAAATTAAAATAGTGAAAAAACAATGACTGTTAAATTATCGTTACAATTGGTTTTGACAATTTTTACCGCTACATTTATCGTTAGCTATGGTAAATTTACTATTACCATACCGATAGCATAGGTATACCGATATAGCAAAATATTGGTTACCAATCGTTTGATATTGGTGTGGTAATGAGAATTTACCATTACCATAGCAGCTCTAATTGGAATTGTGAATTCAAATAAGCATGTTATATATAAATATGTTCTCAACTATAATTTTAAATGAGTTTGTATCAAAATGTAAATCGAATCGAAATGGGAGAGAATCAATCTGAAATGGGGTTTAATTTATAATATTTTAAGATTTCTCATAACTATGTGATAAACAGTTGTTTCTGCTAATAGTTCTAGCATATAATTATTTTAGGATGAGGAAGAGTTTAGTAATAAAAGCAATCATTTTCTTTGAACGGACTTGAATGTTGCTAATAGGTTTGCGAGAAGCATGGGCCTAGCTTATATGATTCGTTAAGAGAAATAGGTAAATGCCACTCTGGTTGATCTTCCTAATTTGAGTTCCTTCTTCTGGAATCTGTAGCATGTCTGTGAATCATTTTCGCTTCCTTTGATATTTAATATAGGTTGTAGCATGTCTGCGAATCATTTTTGGTGCCTCTGATATTTAGTATAACCTTTATTAGAAATGTTTAAGGGTGGCATAGGCGATGCTTATCTTTTTCTTCTCTTTTTACCATTTATCATTGATGTACATGATTGTGACTTTTCACACTGATCTGAAGCCTGACAATATTCTTCTGATGTTGATTATGTAAAGGTTCCATGTAACATTTCCTACGACTTCAAAATTCTTGGGTTTTTGTCATGTCATATTAATACAGAGGAAACTAGGATATTATATGCACTTCAGATGTTTGCCTAATGAGGTGCTATGAAGTTGACTGATTTCAGCAGCATTGCATTTGAGAATCATGATCATGGGTCCATTATATCAACAAGGCAGTACGGAGGACCAGAGATAATGTCCTGTATGCTTGGATTCTTAAAATAAACAATGAATTTTGCCTAAGATGTAGGTTGTCAATTTGAATAAAAGGTACACATGTTCTGCATTTAAATTGGGAGAAAACTAATATATGCATATATTGACCTTTTTGATAGCGTAGGAAATTCTTCGAAATCATAATTGACAGGTCATTCCAAACATAGGTCGACGATGCCCAATTTTCTATTCCTTAGTTTTATTCGGATGACACTGTTTGGTTTGATTGGTATGCGTTGATGTTGACCTACTTGTTGTTGGTTATTTTTTATCCACACCCCATGATAGAAACTTGTTGGAATGCTTAAAGGCCAATCTTCCTGTTGTATACCATACATTCTAATATATTCTTGTTCTCTCCTAGCTGTGACAACGTGCCTTAATATTATCTTCCATTTTCATTTCATCTTCTTAATGCATCATGTCCTCTGCATGATGATTGAATTTGAGAGTATACCCGATTGTTATTATTGAACCAATGACTTTTTGTTTGGACTATAGAGTTAAACGTGGATGATGTTGGAATTTTGACCATTATCAAATTTTATATGTCCTAAGTAATATAGTTTTGACGAAGAGAATTAGTGTAAATAATAGACATAATCGGGTAACGCTTAACAAAGTAAAATTGGATTTTACCGAAATCAAGTAAGTAATAAATTTGATCAAAATATCACACCACCTGTTAAGTAATGCATGAACGTTAATATTCGAACAGTTCGATCTTAATCGCTGATCAAATTTACATCTAAAGAGCCGCACAACTGAATTGTTGAATACTTCTCGACCACATGGTTCAATTAATTTATAATTGTTATAAATTATTTAAATTAATTAATATATGAAATATTGGTTATAAAATTTTATATTAATTTTACGAACAAATATTATTGTATATATTTATAATAGTTGTAAATATATTAATCGATTCGCGTTTAAATTGGGTTTTAATGCAAAATATTTTATTCGAACTTTAAATGGGTTTGAAGTTCATATACGGGGCTGGTTGGTTCAGCTATAATGAAGCAAAGGTGCGGCCATATAATGGTTAAAAATGCTAGTGTTGAATGGATAAGAGGAAAGAAAGAGCAAAAGAGTAATGTGAATCTTGATACTAACCTCTCTTTGCATTTCTTCCACTGTAAAAGCATCTTTACCCGCTTTCTTTTCCTACTTTTTACGCCTCCTATCCCTCTTAGATCTGCCTGAATTCTTCATCCATCCTCTTTCATCGTAGAAGCACAAATCAAATAAAATTAAATACTATTTGATAGCCCGTGGTCTGCAATTTGGAAATAGCATCTTTAGAATTGGAATTTAATCTGCAAGTTTGTTTCAATGCTTCAAGGTGTGGTGCTTTGGCATTGATTAAAGGTAATTATCTGATTTATGATTATATTTTAATATTTAGACAATTTATATATCAAATGTTTTATTAGTTATGTGACTGTTCTAATATATCGGTATATCGTCACATTCAAGATGGTTGTTCGTTTATATGTGTGTATATTTTTTCCTTGACATATATATACATGATGCTTAAGACTTAAGATTTAAAAACATTTGATTTTTTATTATTTAAATGAATTTAATATACATTATTTAAATAGCATAAGCTTTATAATTTAAATACTAAACTTTATACTCTACAAAATATGTTTTAAAATTACATAAAAAATATTTTTGTAATATATATAAATATTAATTAAATATTATTTAATTCAAATCACTTAAATAAATATTAAATAAATTATTGTATCATATACAATAGAATTTAAATTTTTTAAAATTATTTTTACACCTAATAAACTATCGAATGCAATATATATATATATATACATACATACGTATAACATAAATATTAATATAAATGTTGAAAGTTAAATTTTAATTTTTATTTTAAATTAAAAAATATATTTGGACAATATATTAGCTAACATGTCTCCAGTGTAAATCCCAGCATTAATACACGAGCGTGTTATACCTTACACGGTTTGCTATGTTATACATGCATACACATATATGTATATGATACATTTGTGTGTGTGTGTGTGTGTATAATATTAATACATAATTATTTCATAAATTTTAATAAAATAGTGATTTTATTTAAAAGAAATATAAAAATGTTCTAAATGAATTAGATTTCATAAGTCAATAAAGATCCAAAATGGTAAAAAAAATTGAAATTCATCAATTTCGTCCACTACAGGCTGCTCCAGTTCCAACAAAACCGAACACCACTTTAGTATTTTGAAAACGTAAAATGTTTTAGAGCACTTAATTAAATGAAAACAAGAGAGCAATATTTTTTAAATGAATGCGTGATGTTCATATGTTGAAAGAAAGGTATTTATAAAGTTAGAAAGTTTTTGCTAATGTGCGTTTGTATATATTTATAATAGTTGTAAATATATTAATCGATATACACGTTTAAATTGGGTTTTAATGCAAAATATTTTGTTCGGACTTTAAATGGTTTTGAAGTTCATATACAGGGTTGGTTGGTTCAGCTATAGTGAAGCATAGGTGCGGCCATATAATGGTTAAAAATGCTAGGGTTGAATGGATAAGAGGAAAGAAAGAGCAAAAGAGTAACGTGAATCTTGATACTAGGCTCTCTTTGCATTTATTCCTCTGTAAAAGCATCTTTACCCACTTTCTTTTCCTACTTTTTAAGCCACCTACCCCTTTTAGATCTGGTTGAATTCTTCATCCATCCTCTTTCATCATAGAAGCACAAATCAAATAAAATTAAATACTATTTGACAGCCCGTGGTTTGCAATTTGGAAGATACATCTTTAGAATTGGAATTTAATCCGCGAGTTTGTTTCAATGCTTCAAGGTGTGGTACTTTGGCATTGGTTAAAGGTAATTATCTGATTTATGATTGTATTTTAATATTAGACAATTTATATATCATATATTGTTTTATTAGTTATGTGACGATTCTAATATATTGGTATATCGTCACAATCAAGATGGTTGTTCGTTTATGTGTGTGTATATTTTTTTCCATGACATATATATGCCATGATGCTTACGACTTAAGATTTAAAAACGATTGATTTTTTATTATTTAAATGAATTTTATATACATTATTTAAATAACATAAGCTTTATAATTTAAATACTAAACTTTATACTCTACAAAATATGTTTTAAAATTACATAAAAAAATGTTTTTGTAATATATATAAATATTAATTAAATATTATTTTATTCAAATCACTTAAATAAATATTAAATATATTGTGTCATGTAAAATAGAATTTAAATTTTTTAAATTATTTTTACACCTGATAAACTCTCGAATGCAATATATATATATATATATATATATATATATATATATATGTATGTATGTATGTATGTATGTATGTATGTATGTATGTATGTATGTATGTATGTATGTATGTATGTATGTATGTATACTATAAATATTAATATAAATGTTGAAAGTTAAAATTTAATTTTAATTTTTCTTTTAAATTACAAAAGGTATATGGACAATATGTTAGCTAACATGTCTCCAGTGTAAATCCCAGCATTAATACACGAGCGTGTTTTACCTTACACGGTATGCTATGTTATACATGCACACACATATATATGTATAAGGTACATTTGTGTGTGTGTGTGTGTATATGTACATAATTATTTCATAAATTGTGAATAAAATAGCGATTTTATTTAAAAGAAACATAAAAATGTTCTAAATGAATTAGATTTCATAAGCCAATAAAGATCCAAAATGGTAAAAAAAAGTTGAAATTCATCGATTTCTTCCACTACAGGCTACTCCAGTTCCAACAAAACCGAACACCACTTTAGTGTTTCGAAAACTTAAAATGTTTTAGAGAACTTAATTAAATGAAAACAAGAGAGCAATATTTTTTAAATGAATGCATGATTTTCATATGTTGAAAGAAAGGTATTTATAAAGTTAGAAAGTTTTTGCTAATGTGTGTGTATATGTATCAATGTTTTGAAAAACCTGCCTCCATATTCGCCTCTAGGAGCGTCTAAAGCAAGGGGAGATAAAACGCTTCGACTCTTTCTAGAAAAAACATTTTATCTTTGAGGCTTACACTTTAGCAACTTAAAGTGTACAAAATGTACAAAACATATGCCCGCACGCCTCAAACCACTAAGGCATGCGACTTAAGAATTTATTTTACTTCCAGTTGAAGATATTTGCACTAGTAGAAGTTATAAAACTTCAATTATCTAATAACAAGCAATTTTTTTTTAAGAAAATGTAAGTGTTTTTATTACTTTTCAAATTCAGTATCAACATGATTAAGTAACATCGTTTCTTAAAACAACGATAGAGAGCTACATAATGAATTTTCTCAAATGCTATTAAATAAAAAATTTAAATTGTAATCACCGAACCTTCAAATAAATTATGCATCTCGATTTAAATCGGTAGAATGAAAAACGAATAAAATAATAATTTGCATGATTTTTTTACTATGATAGAGATCTATTCCATTATAATCGACCAAATATCGTTTTCAAAAATCCATTTTTTTTGAAGACAAATAAAGGAAGAAAGAATAAAATACATACCATTGCGGAGCTGAAAACTGAACACGAGTTCTTCTAACATACTAATAAGGATTGAATACAGTGCTTAAATGCCAACAGGGTTGGCGCAGTTGGTTGATGGTCCGGACTGCGTGATCGAAGGTCACGAGTTCGAGCCCCGAAACTTACAACCCTGTAACAAGTACCCGAAGTATGTGTTTGGCAGGCACATACTTCCCTAGAGTTTATAAGCGAAGCTTGGTTCTCTAGGTAATTCAAATAATAAAAAATGATTAGGACTGAACTCTTTAAGCTAGGTGTCTATGTTATTTATTTATAGTTTTATACAATTAATTGTTAACCTCTATTTATTAATCGAAATTAATTATAATAAAACAATAATAACATACGCCTCCATGTTTACTTGAAAAATATACGCCTCAACCTTTTGAGGCTTACACCTCACGAGCATTCACGTTTTAAAACTTATATGTGTATGTATGTATATGTATATTACCTGAACAACAACAAGAAGTTAGATTTGTTAAAGTTCAAAATTATTCTACGAGGCACTTACACAATGTTGCAGTTTAGGTTCAGGAAATTTTAATGATTCAACTTATAGGTGTGAGATGTTTTTGTTGCTAACAGATTATGCTTAGAGATTGAATTTATTTGGACACACTATACATGAATATCATTAATTTAACAAATTCAAGTTATAGATGTGAGATATTTTGCATGTTCTGTAGAAAATTTGAATTCTCTTGGAAAAGTAACTAAATTCTACGAGAAGAGTTGAACTCCTTTCTGAAAAATTAGAACTCTTTTGACAAATTGAACTTTCCATTGTATTGTGTTTTTTTAATTCGTGCAAACTTTTGTTGATTTTATCTATGATGTGTGAATCTGCAACCACCAAAAATGGAAGGTTACTGAAACACACACCAAACGTGTAGTACTGCATAAGTGTGAACAAATGTAGTACAAGAACGCAAATGATAATAAAGTAAATTTGACTTCGTAAATGACCGGGGTAATATCGAGTTGTACTGTTTGGTTTCTATAATTTGAGCTATGCCTGATCAGAGTTATTTGGAAGTTCACTTTTTTGTTTTATTTGTTTTTAAAGCTTATTATGTAATCTTAGCTTAATCAAGATGCCAATTCCAGAGGCAAGTTTTTTTACTGGAAAAAGAACAATGATCTGACATAAGCTGGAATTAAAATTTACATTTTTGCAACTGAACATGCGAATGGTGATACCAGCATCTTACTATATTTGAAAAGGGTGAATTGGTACTACTGCAACAGCTAAAAAGGTAAAATTATCATCTTAGTCCCAAATCGCAAAATTTCAGTGAATAATTCTGTACAAAATATCAAGTCGTCACCTGATCAATTGCTAAGCTCAGTAATGTGAGCTTGTGACCAAGTGAAGGAATGTTGGGTCATGTTGTTGGATTTGCGTACGTTTAGGAGTCTATCCCCTCTGAATTGATGCTTATGTAGAGACACCGATGATAATTTACTGTCGTACTTCACCCTGAATAGCATGCTCTAACACTAGAAATGCTTACTTTTGATGATGCCTATGTTGATATTGCTGCTGAACTAGCAAAATTAGCCACATTCTTGAACAAGGTATTAGTTATCAGAATCATGCATCAGTTTCCTGTTTTAACTGGTTTTTTTATATGCGAGTGATGCTTTTTTTGTTGGGTTGCATTTGTATGAGAAATTTGCATTGTGGGTTATTGTGCATGTGTAAAAGAAGAAATTTATGAAGAGTTTGTGGGAAAAGATAGTTGGGTAGTTGAAGAACTTTTTTGAAAGTAGAATTTTCAACTTACCACTATTAACGTTAAAAGTAATTTTGGCGTATTATCCTTATATTTAGTTGATTATTTATATTTCATCGATTTGTTGAACACCCATCACCGTCATGATTTTTGAAACATTAAAGTTTTTTTAATTCCATTTAATATTTTTTAGCATTTGGTCGGTTTGATATTTCTATTATCTTAAATTCTATAATGAAATTTCTAATTAATCTACGTTCTACGGTAAAGTTTCTTCTGTATTATATCCAAGGACACTTAGCTATGTTGGAGAGAGTTTTGAACTACTACCGATGCTTATGGTTGCAAGGTATGCATCTAAAGGAGGTAATAAAACATAGTTTACAGTAGTTCTTCCTTTGACTCAACACACGACTTTATAAGTTCTATGATCACATAGTTGATTGATGTGAAAATGTGAGGCATGGATTCAAAGAACTTTTTTATATCCTTTTTATATTCAATTATTATTTATGACATATGACTGATGAAAAAAAGAGAACACAAACTCAAACTTGTCAGAAAGAAGAGCTAAGTTTGAATTTTAGGTAATTAAGTTTTGTGAAAATTGGAAATATGTAAGAGCAGTTGAATAAATGATTTAAGGTCAAATTTATTTCCCAACCAGATGATATGCTACATTGCAGTTTGGGTTCTGCAACTTTGATGTGTCAGCATATAGGTATGAGATTATTTGCTTGCATATAGGTATGAGATGATTTGCTTGCTTGCTGGTTATGCTTAAGGATTTCATATGCCTGTGTAATGTTTAACACGAATCAGCATCCCACTGGCTGGGCCAATAATCAAACAGTTAAAACTTAACAGAGAATCACAAACACGCACACAGTGACCAAATTACCCTTGCGAACACAGTGAAAGAGCAAAATACTATCAGAGCCAGGTTTCAATCCTGGGACCTGTGGGTTATGGGCCCACCACGCTTCCACTGCGCCACTCTGATTGACAATGAAATTTAAGAATTCCATTCTTTAGAATAATATGCAAGCTGCTTCTAAATTCTATCCCAAAGCAGATCATCTTGTACTGTACAGTGTAGAAGATATTTCTTCCACAAATTCACTAAATTGTATTATCCATATATTAATTGTATGCCTCCTCATATCATTACCTTTAGCCAAATCAGTCCGAGTTTGATATGTCAATATATCTCCTACATACGTCGACATAAAGTAGTTTCAAACTTAAAACAAACTTGGGTTTTCAAAGTAAAGTTGTTTTAAAAGTGTTCAGAAAATACTTATAAATATTTTAAGTTCTTAAAGACTTATGTGTATCATTATAGTGATTATTTACACTGATCTAAGATACACAGATAAACAATATTAGATGGTCGAGTAAATATTTTTAGCATTTCTCTTTTCTCATTTGTATCTCCAAAATCAACCTAGTATTGCCAGTGGCACTACAAATTCTTAGTAAGATATGTCAGGAATATTGCTATTTTTAAGCATTGTTACCCTCAAAATCACTATAAGCTTTTTAGTGTGTTTTTTTCCTGCTGCCTTTTTTTTTGTTATCGTATCCAGTGTCACCAAGCGTACATATATTGTTGTATTTCTAATACCGATCCCATATATGCCTGCATAAGCAATGCCTGCCTGGTTATACTGGAGAAAGGATTTTATTGCGATATATTGTTTACCTATGTTAACAAGTGAATGAGATTATCCGCTAAATCATTTTTCTGATATATGAAATCCTATTTAGTTGATTCCTTATGTTTCACTTTTTACAAGTCCACCCTTTTTGTAGTACATGTAGCATTTCAGATTTGCATGCTTCATTTTGTAGTACATGTAAAACTTTTGTTAATTTACGGCACGGTTTACTTCGGTTTGTTGGTTTATTATTTTTGCATGTACAGTGTTATTCTTTAATCACATAGACATCGATTGTAAATGCTTAGAAGCTACACATGGAGCATTATGTGGAATTACACTAGTAAGCCAAATTTTCTTACCCGCAAAAATGGGCCTGTGTTAGGACTTATGTACAACCACTAGATCCATGAGACAAATGAAATAATGAATCAGAATTGTGAATGCCGATTTAGTACTTTGATGCAGTTGATTTATTTTAATACCTATATGTTATATAATAGAAGTTTTGTTTCTTTGGCCTTTGTTAACGGGTTCCTTGCTTATTCTCCCATTGATGTATTTTCCACAAACGCATATGTTTTGTTATCTACCTCTGTTTATTCATACGAATGGATAATGATAGCCGGTTAAAAGTTTAATTTGGCATTGTTATTGTAATTTGTCACTGGTTGCAGCTTAAAATATAACGTTTCTGAATAACACAAAGCTAAGAAAACTGGAAAAGTATATCATCAAAATAACAAATGATTAAGTCTGCAAATGTTGATAAAGCTGTATGAATCTTACGTCAATATGCTTTTTTGTCAAGTATTCATTAAGATGGATGAAATTCTTGCCACCCATGATTCATTGATTTATAAATTAATTTGCTAGGTTGTTGTTAGTTGATTTATTTATGCAATAGCTTTATTTTAAATAGCTTTGGATTGAAAATTTGTAATAGCTCATTTTAACCAACTTTTTCAAACCTCAAATAACTTTTTTTTAAAGATTAAAAGGGTAACATAATTTAGTTTTAATACGTTGTAAGATGGTAGATAATATGACAGAAAAAGAAGACGATAGGAAACGGATGAGAAATAGATACCGATGCTTATAATAGAAGGGTGAAACAACATCAAGTTGCAATATCTATTGTTAGAATTTTGGCGACATTATACGAAGATTTGAAAAGATCGGAAGTAGCTTGATAACGGTGAAAAACGCTACACAAATCGAAGCTAGAGGAGGAAGATATGATGAAGAAGATGGAGTGTTGCTGGAGCAACATGTGACCGACGTCTGTCAGGATGTCTCAAAGTGACAGACGTCTGAGATCAAGGTTTTGTAACCCGAGATTTGTATAGACGTTTGTCATCTTGTGACAAATGTCTGAAAGCAAGGAAACTTGTTTTTCGAATCTTCTTACGGACACCTGTCATCTTAGGAAATACATCTGAGCCAACATGTGCTGCATATCTGGTTTGTGCCTATTGGAATGATTTGTGAAGGCTTCAAAGGGCATTTTGAGAATTTGCTAGGTTTTCTACTCTTCTATATAAGATATTTTTAGGATTCAAAGAAAATGGACTAAGGGTATTATGCACCATTAGTTAGGGTTTAACAAAATCAAGTTTTCTTCAATTTTTTTCTCTACAAATCTATCCTATTTGAATATTAATCATTATAATCAATTTTTTGTACTATTCTCATTGGTAGTAATAAAGCCTCATCCACAAAGTGGATGTACACTAACAAGACGCTAGTGTAACAACTATAAATCGGTGTGTAACAACAATAAATCGGTGTTTGATTTATTTTATCGTTATTGCTTTGTTTCTTTATTGCTTGTTTGGTGATTGTGATTGTTTTTGGATTGGATTGAAATTTGAATTGAGATATTGATTGGTTGTTTTTGTACTTCTTACCACAATCTTGTTTTACGCTATGTTCTGGGGTTTTGATTTGAGTGGTCTTGAGTTAGAATTTCTACAACATTTGGTATCAGAGCTTTGGAGTTAAAAGGTGGTTGTAAAAATGCCAGAATCGATTAATACATCAGGTGGTCACAGTTTGTTTGTGGAAAAGGAGAGATATAGGGAGAAAATGAATCAGGGGCGTTCTAAATCAAGAAAGCCCAAATGGAGAAAGGATTTTATTGCGATATATTGTTTACCTATGTTAACAAGTGAATGAGATTATCCGCTAAATCATTTTTCTGATATATGAAATCCTGTTTAGTTGATTCCTTATGTTTCACATTTTACAAGTCCATCCCTTTTGCAGTACATGTAGCATTTCAGATTTGCATGCTTCATTTTGTAGTACATGTATCACTTTTGTCAATTTACGGCACGGTTTACTTCGCTTTGTTGGTTTATTATTTTTGCATGTACAGTGTTATTCTTCAATCACATAGACATCGACTGTAAATGCTTAGAAGCTACACGTGAAGCATTATTTGGATTATTTGGAATTACACTAGTAATCCAAATTTTCTTACCCACAAAAATGAGCCTGTGTTAGGACTTATGTATAACCACTAGATCCATGAGACAAATGAAATAATGAATCAGAATTGTGAATGCTAATTTAGTACTTTGAAGCAGTTGATTTATTTTAATACCTATGCGTTATATTATACAAGTTTTGTTTCTTTGGCCTTTGTTAACGGGTTCCTTTCTTATTCTCTCATTGATGTATTTTCCACAAACTCGTATGTTTCGTTATCTACCTCTGTTTATTCATACAAATGGATAATGATAGCCGATTAATAGTTCAATTTGGCATTGTTATTGTAATCTGTCACTGGGTTGCAGCTTAAAATATAACGTTTCCGAATAACACAAAGCTAAGAAAACTGGAAAAGTATATCATCAAAATAACAAATGATTAAGTCTTCAAATGTTGATAAAGCAGTATGAATCTTATGTCAATAGGTTTTTTTTAAGTATTTATGAAGATGGATGAACTTCTTGCCACCCATGATTCATTGATTTATAAATTAATTTGTTAGGTTGTTGTTAGTTGATTTATTTATGAAATAGCTTTATTTTAAATAGCTTTGGATTGAAAATTTGTAATAGCTCATTTTAACCAACTTTTTCAAACCTCAAATAACTTTTATTTAAAAGATTAAAAGGGTAACATAATTTAATTTCAATACGTTATTAGATGGTAGATAATATGACAAAAAAAGAAGACGATAGGAAACGGATGAGAAATAGAAACCGATGCTTATAATAGAAGGGTGAAACAACATCAAATTGCAATATCTACTGTTAGAATTTTGGCAACATTAAATGAAGAATTGAAGATGTCGGAAGTAGCTTGATAACGGTGAAAAACGCTTCACAAATCGAAGCTACGAGGAGGAAGATATGACGAAGAAGATGGAGTATTGCTGGAGCAACATGTGACCGACATCTGTCAAGATGTCTCAAAGTGACAGACGTCTGAGCTTAGGGTTTTGTAACCCGAGATTTGTGATAGACGTCTGTAATCTTGTGACAAATGTCTGAGAGCAGGGAAACTTGTTTTTCGAATCTTCTTACGGACACCTGTCTTCTTAGGACATACGTCCAAGCCGACGTGTGCTGCATATCTTATCTATGCCTATTGGAATGATTTGTGAAGGCTTTAGAGGGCATTTTGGGAATTTGCTAGGTTTTCTACTCTCCTATATAAGCTATTTTTAGGATTCAAAGAAAATAGACTAAAGGTATTATGCACCATTAGTTAGGGTTAAACAAAACCTAGTTTTCTTCAAAAAAATTCTCTACAAATCTATCATATTTGAATATTAATCATTATAATCAATCTTTTGTACTATTCTCATTGGTAGTAATAAAGCCTCTTCCATAAAGTGGATGTACACTAACAAGACATTAGTGTAACAACTATAAATCGGTGTGTGACTTATTTTATCGTTATTGCTTTATTTCTTTATTGCTTGTTTGGTGATTGTGATTGTTTTGGGATTGGATTGAAATTTGAATTGAGATATTGATTGGTTGTTTTTGTACTTCTTACCACAATCTCGTTTTCCGCTATGTTTTGGGGTTTTGATTTGAGTGGTCTTGAGTTATAATTTCTACAGCATTTGGTATCGGAGCTTTGGATTTAGTATGTGGTTGTAGAAATGCTAGAATCGGATAATACATTGGGTAGTCCATAAATGGTTAGTCCAACTGGTGTAGCGCTGTATGTACGTGGATCGTACGCAGCTTCAGGATCACAATTGGTTATAAACAAGTGGAATGACAATAATGATTTTGAAAAATGACAATGGAAGATGAAAGCGGTTCTTAAACGGAATCGAGTGCATTGGGTAGTGTTTGATACATATTTGTTGCTGGCGGACATATCGGATGTTGAGAGAGAGGAAATAGAAGACTGAGCATTCATTGTATTTCAACTTGCTATGGGGGATAATGTTATCTACGAAATTAGCGGTGAGGCTACTGCTAAGGGTATATGGGACAAATTAGAGGAGTTGTATATAAAGAAGTCACTAACTAATTGTTTGATCTTATTGCGAACGTTCGTCACCTATAAGATGGAGGGTCCTTTGCTAAAGGCGTACTTGAATCTCTTTGATGATTTGCTAATGAAGAAGGCGGTAGATTTGAATACCAAGGAACAACAAAAGGCAATGATATTGTTGTGTTCGTTGCCGGACCGTTATATGGTTTTCCCAAATAGTTTGATCTATAGCTGGGATACTTTGACTCTTGATGATGTCAAAACGGGTCTTCTTAGAAAGGAGTTGAGCGATCAAATGAAGGAGTTAGGTGATAGAAGTAGTAGTGTTAGTAGTGGTCACAGTTTTTTTATGGAAAAGGAGCGATATGTGAAGAAAATGAATCAGGGGCGTTCTAAATCAAGAAAGCCCAAATGGAGAGGAAATTCGATGGAAAGAACTAACAAGTGCTTTATTTGTAAGAAACATGATCAATGGAACAATGAGCATCCGGACAAGGAGAAGACAAATAAGGAAGTAGCATCTTCATCCATGGTGGTGGAGAGTGGAGTTGGTGAGGGAGACATAGATGTTTTGACGGCCATAGCATCGGATGTTTCGGGTAGCGAATGGGTGCTCGATTCGAGGCATCTTATCATATGACGCCGGATAGGAATTGCGACAAAGAATGAAATTCAATTGTTATGGGTAATGGTATTATTTGCAAGTCGAAGGGCATTGGTTTCATGCAAATTCGGATGTTTGACGGAGTGGTTCATACTCTCACTAATGTACGCTATGCTCTGAGACTTCGGAAGTCTCTTTATCGTTTTTGGGCAGCTGGATTCTTTAAAATGTAGGATCACTATTGAGAGTGATAGCTTGCAGATTTCGAAGGATGCGCTTGTGGTGACAAAGGTGCAAGGACTGGTGGAGTTTATTTGCTTCAAGGAGTGACTAAACAGAATTTTAGAATTCATTAATCATTTTTTATTAATGATAATTTAAAGTAATTAATCATTTTAACTAATGATTTTGAAATTAATTAGCCAATTTAATTAACGATGTTTAAAATTGGTTTATCTTTTGATTTAAATGAGATTGGATTTAATTAATCACTTTAACTAATGATTATTTCAATTTAATTAATTAATTTAATTAATGATATTTGAAATTAATAATAATTTTGATTAATGATATTTAAAAGTAATCAATCATTTTCATTAATGATATTTGGTTTTAATAAATCATCCTTATTTCTGATATTTGAATGAGATTTGAATTTAATTAAGTCATAATTATTAACGATTTGAACTTTAATTAATCATTTTAATACATGATTGTTTTAAATTTAATTAATTGTTTTAACTAATGATTTTTTAAGTTTAGTTAATCATTTAATTTTTTTTGAAAGGCAAGCGGGGTTGAATGGTCCCTTACCATATTTATTAACCATACAAACACACAAACAAAGGAGAGCAATAATATGCTAAAGCTCACAAAAGAATACAGAGAAGACTAAGGAGAAAAAAGAAAGAAAACAAAAAGCAAATAGGAAACAGCCCAGACAAGAACAACGCTTAGAAAGGCAAGACAAACACCCTAATCCAGTAAGTCATAAGCAACATGATAGGCAGACTTCTCCTTGACCCTGGAAATAATGATATTAATCAAAGCACTTTCAAGTTTCATTTTATTCTCAAAAACTCTAGTATTTCTCTCTGCCCATATCACTTCCACATACACTTTCAGAATCAACAATAGCCAATAAGAAGTAGCATTCATCCATCTAGTTTCCTGAAAACTCTATTCCACTCAACTGCACCATGAAGAATAAGCTCATTAAACCCAGCACTGAAGAGACAGGTTTTCCATATTCTATTAGTAACCACACAGTCAAAGAAAAGGTGAGAACCATCTTCAGTAAAATTATTGCAGTAGATACACATCAAGTCCACAGTAAAACCTCTCCTTCGTAATTTATCCTTGGTCATAAGAGCATTTCTTAGGACTTTCCATAAGAGGAAGTTCAGTTTATGAGACGTTATAGAATTCTAGACTCTAGCATGCCATTTAAATATGGGGCTAATCTCATCTCTTTTCAAAGCTTTGTAAATTCTTGCAATGGAGTGCTTCTCATGCTTAGCTTCCCACACATACCCATTATCCCCAGTGAGGCAGTGGTTGCATTTCACACCATCCCACAGCTGGTTGAAGATAGGATCAGATGTGTAGGGTAAAACAATTTCACCTTCATAAAAATAATCAATAGCCCTGGCATTCAAGGGGATGCCAGATTGATTTCTCTACTCAAAAGTGAGCAGATCATACAGTATAACACCTCTACCCACCCAAGGTTCAAACCAGAATTTAGCAGAACTACAGGGCCAAGCACAAGCTGGACATGAGGGAGTAAACTACACTTGAGTTTAAGGATTGATCTCCACACCCATCCACACAGAGGAGAGGGTTCAATTTTCCAAAAGTTTTTATTGCCAAGATGATGATGCCTGGCCCACTTAACCCACAAATTAGGTTTAATATTAATCAGATTGTCAAAATGTTTAGAAAATGCAGCTTGATTCCAAGTTGTCACACACTTTATTCCAAATCCACCATATTTTTGTGGTTTCTCCAATTTAGCATAAGCAATAGGAACATCCCGGAATTTTTAACAATATCAATTTAATAATCTGTGATTAAAATTAAATTGATATTGATAATCTGTTAATAATTATTTAATAATCTTCTTCAATAAATATTTAAATTAGCTATTTTATCTTTTAAATGATATAAATTGATTTCTATTTTCAATATAAATATATGGTTCATATTTTAAATAAATTGGTATTGTTTTAAATTTAGAATAAATTTAACAAATTGGTTTTATGGCTTAATAAAATGAATATTTTGTAAAATGATTTTTTATTTAATAAGGAGATATTTGTAAAAACAATATAGATATGGTATTGTCTTTATAAATAAATTTTGAATAAGATTTGTAATGTTTATTTCAAATTGAATTTATATGTATAACTTGATTTGAAAAATATTTGACTTCGAATTTAGTTGAATTTAAATTTAAAAAGTATAAAATTTTATATTGTTTGATTGTCTTAATTTTTAATATGTATAAATTAATTTGTAAAACATTGTTGTTCTTATTTCTTTATAAATTCATACACATATTAATATAAACTAACATATTAACTTTCGATTACACACACATTTATTTGTAATTAGATACTAATTATCTTAAAGGGGTAAACAAGTGTTAAATTTATATGTATTCTTTTGACAAGTGTTGTTAAATTGACAAGTGTTAAATTTAGTTTTTAAAATTTTCTTTTCTTTTAATTAAAATCTGAAATACATTAGTTATGTGTGCATCTTCATTTTCATATTGCATATTCTTTTCACTTCTTTAATCAAAACTAGATCTCTCAAATTTGCATTTCCTCAAATCTAAAAAAAATCTGCATTCACAATCAAATGAAGATCAAATCTGCATTCACAAATGCATATAAAATTCAACAACAAATCTGCATATCCCAAACTCATATTCAAATCTGCATACCTCAAAACCCTGTACAAATTTCACCTCTTCAAAATCAAAAATCCGCATTTCTTCAAAATCAAATAAAGGGCCTGCATATTATCTGCATTCTGTTTGAACCTGGGTTGATAGCATCTGCATATAATTTGACGATTTAGCAACTGCATTCTTCGTGCATGCAAATGATTAGGCTGTGATCATGGGCATTTCATAAGGAGTTCAACTCAGTTTTGAAAATCAGAGGAAGCACACCTGTATTTGTTTTCTGGAAATTCAAATGATTAGTGGTCTGCATCATTAAAATGTGAGTAACTTAATTTTTTTTTAAATTTAAATAGGTTGCATGCTTATGTTAGATAATTTAGTAATGTTTATGTTCAACAAAGTTTGGTAATATGTTTGTGAATGCATGTTGGATATGCTCTGTTGTGACTTTGAATTCATCTTCCTATTTAAAGGAATCCACCAAATATTGTTTAAATTCGTGTTAGTATCTGTTCTTAAAATAACTAAGATTTGTTTGCTTATTTAGACTAGTATCAAATATTTGTAGGTGAGTTGTTTTACTGCCTGAAGAAAATTAACTTTAGCAAGTTAAAAGTATGAGTAGTGTGGCCTCTGCATGTTAATATTGATCAAAATCAAACACATTAATATTTAAATCCAGTTTCATTAACCTAATGCATTGACAAAACTTGATTTTTAAATCAGGCAGTAGTATTTTTAGGTGGTTGTTACAGTAACAGTTTGTTATTGAACAATAATATGATTTGGGGCAAATTCTTGAAAACTGTAGTTTAAGAAAACTCAAAATTCTTCTGAGTTATAGGGTAAGGATTATAGAACCTTAGAAAAATCAGAGAAGAATTTAAAGTTTGTTTGTTAAGTTGTAGTTTGGACAAACTTTTTAACCCTAGTTTGAAGTGGGTCTGAGCATTTAGTCAGTGTGAAGAGATGGAATGATCGAGTGTTATGGAAATTGGTGATGGTGTAGATGATGGGTGAGGGAACTCGGGGCCGAAAGGGTTGATCGTCAGATGATCGGAGTGGCAAGAGAATGGTCGTTGACAGGTTTGAATAGAAACCTGTAAAAACTTTTTCCAGGTTTTGGAAATTTGGGTTTCAGAGCTAATTTTTGAATTCTTTGGGTTATGTGTGATTTGGAGATGATGTGAGGGTAGTTTTGAGTTTCTGGTTGAGGCTTGATCACCTGAGATGGTCGACAGAGGGGGCGGTGATGGGTTCTCTGATGAACTATTTGGGTTTGGGAATGTTTCAGGAGAAATGATGGGTGGCTCGGAGCAAGTGGGTAAATGACTCGAAGCAAATTGATAGGAAACTCGGAGTAAATGGGAAGAAAACCCGAAGCAAAATCGTGGTTTCTCGGGTCAACCTGTAGATTACAGGGTACACAGTAAAACTGTGTATGTTTTTTAAAAATATGGGTTTTAAACTTTTTAAAATCTGGGTTTTCAAATTTTAAAATCTGTAGTTATAGGTTTTAAATAAGGTTTAGGTTTAAAATTTAATTCAAGTTTGAATTACTGATTTGAATTCAAACTCCAGGTTTTTAAACCTGTTTTCTGTTTTTTTTCAAAATCTGGGTTTGAACTGTTTAAATCTGCAGTTTTATGTTTTGATTAAAATTTAAGAGTAAATTCAAATGCAGGTTTGAATTTCATATTCAAATTTAAATCCCAGTTTTTAAATTAAAATTAAAGGTTCAAGATTTAACTTAATTAACCATTTTATTTTGGGTAATAGTTGATACTTTTTAATAATGAAGTTTTTAAAATATATGAATAGATTTAAGGTTAATTTAAATCTGGAAACTCAAAAGCAAAATTTGAAGTTCGGTTTAAAATTTAAAGAAGGTTTAAATTGAAGTTTTAAATGAAGTGAAAATTTAAGTTATTAAAGGTTTTGAAATAGATTTAACTTTAAAATTTTCATATAGTATTGTTTGATTTTCTCTGGTAAATAAATTTTAAATTGTTTAAAACTTTGATAAGTTTAAAATTATTCTATTTTAAACTTGAATTTAAATTGGAAATTTAAAGGTAATCTCATAAGTACTTAGTTTTGAATTAAATTGTTTTAAACATAGTTAAGTTATGTTTATTTGAAATTTAAATTTAGATTTATGTTTTAGAATTTAATTAACAAGGTAATTAAGATTTATTAATTAATTAATTTAATTAATTAAATTTGGAATTATAATTGATTAATGATTAATCAATTTTAAGTTAAGATCATTAATTAAGTTATTAATTAATGATAAATGAATATTAATTATGTAATTAATTTTAAATTAAGGTTAATTAATTTAATAATTAACTTTAATTAATGAATGATTAAAGATAATTTAAATGGTAATTAATTTAAGTTAATTACTTTATAAAATAATTAGAGGATGGTTAATGAAGGTCATTAACCATGATTATTTAACAATTAATTAATGTAGTTAATTTTTATAATTAATTTGATTAATTAATTTAATAATAATCATTTATAAATGGTTAGAGAGTAATTACTTGATAAAGTAATTAAGAAATTAATTACTTAATGTAATTAATTTAATTGAATGAGATTGTTTAATTTAATTAATTAAGTTTAATTAATTTTAAACACTTGTGTTTTATAAATAATTACTTTATGTAATTAATGATTTGGAAATTACTTAGTCAAGTAATTACAGGATTGTAATTAAGTGGAGATGTTTAAGTATGAAGTAATTTGGGTTAATTATTTAATAATTAATCAAGGGATTAATTAAGAAATTAAATTAAGGATAATTAATTTGGTTTTATGTGGTAATTAAGTTTGTTAATTACTAAGAGTAATTAATTTAAGGAATAATTAAGGATCATTAATTATTTTAATTAATGATGTAATTAAGTTGATTAATTATGATTAATTAATCAATAATAGGTACTTAAAGAAAATTAATTAATGTGATTAATTAAGGATTAGGATAATTAATTATGATTAATTAATAAATTAAAGTAATTAAAGGTTAATTACCGTTTAGTTGAGGATAATTAATTTGTGAAATTAATTAAGGATAATTACATGAATGTAATTAGGAGTAATTAATGAAGAGTGATTAATTAAGATGATTTATTTTGAATGATTAATTGATTGT
The DNA here is from genome assembly GCA_030765085.1 of Allium cepa. NCBI lineage: Eukaryota > Viridiplantae > Streptophyta > Magnoliopsida > Asparagales > Amaryllidaceae > Allium > Allium cepa. The sequence goes on along the minus strand of CM060937.1, from coordinate 567,353,859 downwards.
AATCAATTAAATGATTGAGTAAGCAAGATTTGTATTGATGAAGTAATTAATTTAATTTATTTTAAATTAATTAAAGATGAAGTAATTAATTTAATTTATTTTAAATTAATTAGAGATAGTTAATTTAATTCATTTTAAATCAGTTATATTGGATGAATAAATCATTGCTTATGGATGAATGGTTGAACTTGATTGTCTTGGATGTTTTGAAATCTCAGTAATGAGATAAATGATATTGTATGGTATGGAATGTTTGGTTGTATTGTGACGATACCATAGGTTATCTATTGTGATGATATTATATGGTATATCTGTTTGATATTGATGATGTGAATTACCTGTTATGTGATAATGTTGATTATCAATTGTGATTTATAAGTTATATATCTGGGTGTATATAGATACTGTATTAAATTGTTTAAACTTAAAACAACTTGGACCTTAAAAGACACGCTTTGGTTTCCGATGAGACCGGGATCGGGTTTCCATATTTGGATATCCGAAAACCACATTGATTCCAAATAACGTTAGGTCGTGAATCAAAGTGGAGCTTTGTGAAGACTCGAGGTGTAAGGACTATGAGTCATTATAACTCTGTGGGTGATTCCGTAATGAGTTGACGGAATTAGTTCTTATAGATTCGAGATGGTGAATCAGAGTGCAAGGGTTATTGTCGTTAACTCTGAGGGTGATTCCAAAATGAGTGTAACGAGATAATGCCTTCGGTTTCGTTCGAACCCGGAACGAACTTGTATGGATTGAATGCTTTCAGAACATCGTCAGGTGGACAATGAGCATTCTAAGTGATATGTCCTATAAAGGTAATTGTAGCCTCAAGCCTCATCAAACGGGAATGGCTAAAACAGGGGAGGTGCAGCAAAGCTTCTTGGGTCGCACCCACTGGAGAGCAAGATTGATCCCTGTCTAGAAGTCCTTTTATATTCGGCTGTGTGGGTGGTTGCTAGCTACAACCACGGGGTTGTCTTGTTCGGAACTATTCAGTAAGGAATGGGTCCGGCTTTGTGTTGCAGGGGGTCGGGAGTGATCCTCGGTACGTTGATCTAGGCCACGTACTGTGACGGACGGTACCCCAGTAGCCCTGCCATTGTATGGAATCCAAAATCCAATAAGTGCCAACGGTTTTGATTGTATTACCCACTTTTGTGGCTAGTAGCTGGAATTTAATAGATGTAACAATTTCGGCTATTTCTTATTTATTTGAAAACCCTAGACACTATTATAATATCATCGGATCTCCAATCAAATGTTTTGGTTAGCGTAAGGTAAAAACTTTTCCATGTTTATGTGTGGGAAGTCTTACGTGATACCTTTCTTTTCAAAAGGTTTTTAAAAGTTAAGCAACTTTAACCTGTTACTCACACCAGACCCATGTCTGACCCGGAGTTTATTTTTGTTTTTCATAAACTCTTGGGTACTCAAATTTTTATGAGTAGTCAAGGGAATTCAGGTTAGGATTCAGGATTAGCTTTGACGAATTATGGAGGAGCAAATGGAGCAGGAGGCTTCCGCGTGTATATATATATAGTATTCCGCTGTGTGTTCTCTAAGTTGTTGTATTGTGTTGTATAACTAGACAGATGTTTATAACTGTCTAGTATGTGTTGTATATCTGTGTACTCTGATATTGTTGTAAACTATGTAATATTTATGTTATTAATATAATTTATTCGTTCCGCTGTGTTGATTCTGATGTTGTTTCTTTCTTCTCTTCTGTCTATTCTCTTTTCTATCCCTTTCTTTCTTAAAAGATGACGCGATTTTCCGGGAGTGGAAAGTCGGGTCGTGACATTTGGTATCAGAGCATTAGGCTGAGTGAATACCTAGGCTCTGAAGTATGTCTTTCTTTAGGGAGCATTAGGTTGAGGGAATACCTAGGCTCTGTAGTGGTGTCTTTCTTGAGAGAGCGTATTTGTAATTTTTAATATAATATATATTTATTTGTACCTATCTGTTGGGTTACCTGTTCAGGTTTTCCAATATAAGTTATAAAGGTAGATGGGGTAGTAGTGTGTGTAACACGACTACCATTGGTTGGAGTTTGAATGTTTGAGATTGGAAGTGTATCTGTTGAGAATGTAGACCTAATACCGTCTCGAGTGAGTTCTGTAGTGATGAAGAACTTCATTGTTCTCTGAAGGAAACCTGTTAAGGTTCGGAGTTTATTTCTGAAGTTGAATAAGTAGTATTTGGATCTGTAGGATGAGCAGATGGGAGTGATGGTATTTTTGATATCTCAGGGAGTAGTAGCTGCGTGATTAGATGCAGTGACTATGGACGTTTTCGAAGACGTTTTCTTTGGAACAAAGTTAAGGAGGTGAGTCTGCTTCAGTGTTGTGGCTATGGTCAGTCCGAGTACCCGAAGAGCTTTGTTTTGGAATTCTTTGGCATCTGTGGCAGCAGTGCAGTTTGGAATGTTCTCAGTGTTGGCTAGAGATTTTCTGGCTTAGCAGTTTTTCTGAAATGGAGTTCAGAAACAGTTGAGTGGACCCATTTCTTCGTTGGGTTGGCTAGTGAAGTTTAAGATGTTCTTTTTGGTTAAAGGAGAACAGTTTTCTTTGGATTTGGTTTGGGTGGTTCGCAAAAGTGACTTGCGATTGTTTGAGTATTCTCTTGAGTTATCTGAGTTTTCTGGATGTCTTCAGGAAGTCAGAGGTTAGTTCACATCTGGAGGTGAGTTTTCTTATCGACTGGAATTTCAGGAGTGGTACCGGTGGTTCAGCTTTATAGAAGAATGATTCCAGGAGATTGAGTTGGTGCAGCAGCTCGGAGTTTTGGAGGAACTTCTGAATTTTCTTATGGAATTGTTGAACCATATCTCTGGGGTGTATTGTCTAGTTTGTGCTTGTGTTCTTCTTCAGCATTCTATCAGAGTTGAGCAGCGGAAGCAGTTTGGAAGTGTATCTTCTTTTCTTTTCCCGGACAGGAGAAGTTGTTGCCTTCTGATGTAAGGAGTTGAGTTTGAGTTCTTGGTTTTGGTTGATCTTGAGGAGATCATTTTGTTTGGTCTAGTTTTTCTAGAAGCATCAGCGAAGGTTGAGCTGATCAGTAAGGCTGTGGACAGCCCAGGAATCGTCTGAAGAGATTTTGTGGATAAGAGTCGAAAGGATTTAGACTCTGAAATCAGAGATTTAATTTTGGATAAAGTTTTCTCCGATCTAAAGTAAGATATAAGTTTGGGTAAATCTGAGAAGCTAGCTCTGAAATGTTTTGGATCTTTTCTCTATCTAGGTGATTAAGTGATTGATCTATAGGATTGAATTGCCAGTTTGGATAACTGGATTTCGATGAGTTTCACGTATCTCTGAGGGAGTACGTGAACGATCTGTCTCTGGTTGTGGAACCAGCAGTTCTGTAGATTTTCTTGTTGAGTCAGGCTCGTTTGTAGTCTGATATTTTGTCTAGTGTTATAGATATAGTTGTATAGGAGCTTTGTAGCTTCATAGTATTGTTTGTTTGGATTCTCTAGAGCGAGTATCTCGGTGGATATATATATACACCTGGGGAAACTCGATGGAATTTTATCCAGAATTTGTCGGGATAATTAGGTTTGTTTGATTGGTTGAATTGGTTGTTTGGTTGTTAGCATATGTTTGATATATGCTTGTGTTTAAAATTAAAATTTAATGAGATTATTAAATTACCTTTGTTTTAAATTTCGAGGACGAAATTCTTTTAAGGGGGAAGGATTGTAACATCCCAGAATTTTTAACAATATCAATTTAATAATCTGTGATTAAAATTAAATTGATATTGATAATCTGTTAATAATTATTTAATAATCTTCTTCAATAAATATTTAAATTAGCTATTTTATCTTTTAAATGATATAAATTGATTTCTATTTTCAATATAAATATATGGTTCATATTTTAAATAAATTGGTATTGTTTTAAATTTAGAATAAATTTAACAAATTGGTTTTATGGCTTAATAAAATGAATATTTTGTAAAATGATTTTTTATTTAATAAGGAGATATTTTGTAAAAACAATATTGATATGGTATTGTCTTTATAAATAAATTTTGAATAAGATTTGTAATGTTTATTTCAAATTGAATTTATATGTATAACTTTATTTGAAAAATATTTGACTTTGAATTTAGTTGAATTTAAATTTAAAAAGTATAAAATTTTATATTGTTTGATTGTCTTAATTTTTAATATGTATAAATTAATTTGTAAAACATTTTTGTTCTTATTTCTTTATAAATTCATACACATATTAATATAAACTAACATATTAACTTTGGATTACACACACATTTATTTGTAATTAGATACTAATTATCTTAAAGGGGTAAACAAGTGTTAAATTTATATGTATTCTTTTGACAAGTGTTGTTAAATTGACAAGTGTTAAATTTAGTTTTTAAAATTTTCTTTTCTTTTAATTAAAATCTGAAATACATTAGTTATGTGTGCATCTTCATTTTCATATTGCATATTCTTTTCACTTCTTTAATCAAAACTAGATCTCTCAAATTTGCATTTCCTCAAATCTAAAAAAAATCTACATTCACAATCAAATGAAGATCAAATCTGCATTCACAAATGCATATAAAATTCAACAACAAATCTGCATATCCCAAACTCATATTCAAATCTGCATACCTCAAAACCCTGTACAAATTTCACCTCTTCAAAATCAAAAATCCGCATTTCTTCAAAATCAAATTAAGGGCATGCATATTATCTGCATTCTGTTTGAACCTGGGTTGATAGCATCTGCATATAATTTGAGGATTTAGCAACTGCATTCTTCGTGCATGCAAATGATTAGGCTGTGATCATGGGCATTTCATAAGGAGTTCAACTCAGTTTTGAAAATCAGAGGAAGCACACCTGTATTTGTTTTCTGGAAATTCAAATGATCAGTGGTCTGCACATTAAAATGTGAGTAACTTAATTTTTTTTTTAAATTTAAATAGGTTGCATGCTTATGTTAGATAATTTAGTAATGTTTGTGTTCAAAAAGGTTTGGTAATATGTTTGTGAATGCATGTTGGATATGCTCTGCTGTGACTTTGAATTCATCTTCCTATTTAAAGGAATCCACCAAATATTGTTTAAATTCGTGTTAGTATCTGTTCTTAAAATAACTAAGATTTTTTTGCTTATTTAGACTAGTATCAAATATTTGTAGGTGAGTTGTTTTACTGCCTGAAAAAAATTAACTTTAGCAAGTTAAAAGTATGAGTAGTGTGGCCTCTGCATGTTAATATTGATCAAAATCAAACACATTAATATTTAAATCCAGTTTCATTAACCTAATGCATTGACAAAACTTGATTTTTAAATCAGGCAGTAGTATTTTTAGGTGGTTGTTACAGTAACAGTTTGTTATTGAACAATAATATGATTTGGGGCAAATTCTTGAAAACTGTAGTTTAAGAAAACTCAAAATTATTCTGAGTTATAGGGTAAGGATTATAGAACCTTAGAAAAATCAGAGAAGAATTTAAAGTTTGTTTGTTAAGTTGTAGTTTGGACAAACTTTTTAACCCTAGTTTGAAGTGGGTCTGAGCATTTAGTCAGTGTGAAGAGATGGAATGATCGAGTGTTATGGAAATTGGTGATGGTGTAGATGATGGGTGAGGGAACTCGGCGCCGAAAGGGTTGATCGTCAGATGATCGGAGTGGCAAGAGAATGGTCGTTGACAGGTTTGAATAGAAACCTGTAAAAACTTTTTCCAGGTTATGGAAATTTGGGTTTCAGAGCTAATTTTTGAATTCTTTGGGTTATGTGTGATTTGGAGATGATGTGAGGGTAGTGTTGAGTTTCTGGTTGAGGCTTGATCACCTGAGATGGTCGGCAGAGGGGACGGTGATAGGTTCTCTGATTAACTATTTGGGTTTGGGAATGTTTCAGGAGAAATGATGGGTGGCTCGGAGCAAGTAGGTAAATGACTCGAAGCAAATTGATAGGAAACTCGGAGTAAATGGGAAGAAAACCCGAAGCAAAATCGTGGTTTCTCGGGTCAACCTGTAGATTACAGGGTACACAGTAAAACTGTGTATGTTTTTTAAAAATATGGGTTTTAAACCTTTTAAAAATCTAGGTTTTCAAATTTTAAAATCTGTAGTTATAGGTTTTAAATAAGGTTTAGGTTTAAAATTTAATTCAAGTTTGAATTATTGATTTGAATTCAAACTCCAGGTTTTTAAACCTGTTTTCTGTTTTTTTTTCAAAATCTAGGTTTGAACTATTTAAATCTGAGTTTTAAGTTTTGATTAAAATTTAAGAGTAAATTCAAATGCAGGTTTGAATTTCATATTCAAATTTAAATCCCGGTTTTTAAATTAAAATTAAAGTTTCAAGATTTAACTTAATTAACCATTTTATTTTGGGTAATAGTTGATACTTTTTAATAATGAAGTTTTTAAAATATATGAATAGATTCAAGGTTAATTTAAATCTGGAAACTCAAAAGCAAAATTTGAAGTTCAGTTTAAATTTTAAAGAAGGTTTAAATTGAAGTTTTAAATGAAGTGAAAATTTAAGTTATTAAAGGTTTTGAAATAGATTTAACTTTAAAATTTTCATATAGTATTGTTTGAGTTTCTCCAGTAAATAAGTTTTAAATTGTTTAAAACTTTGATAAGTTTAAAATTATTCTATTTTAAACTTGAATTTAAATTGGAAATTTAAAGGTAATCTCATAAGTACTTAGTTTTGAATTAAATTGTTTTAAACATAGTTAAGTTATGTTTATTTGAAATTTAAATTTAGATTTATGTTTTAGAATTTAATTAACAAGGTAATTAAGATTTATTAATTAATTAATTAAATTAATTAAATTTGGAATTATAATTGATTAATGATTAATCAATTTTAAGTTAAGATCATTAATTAATTTATTAATTAATGATAAATGAATATTAATTATGTAATTAAGTTTTAAATTAAGGTTAATTAATTTAATAATTAATTTTAATTAATGAATGATTAAAGATAATTTAAATGGTAATTAATTTAAGTTAATTACTTTATAAAATAATTAGAGGATGGTTAATGAAGGTCATTAACCATGACTATTTAACAATTAACTAATGTAGTTAATTTTTATAATTAATTTGATTAATTAATTTAATAATAATCATTTATAAATGGTTAGAGAGTAATTACTTGATAAAGTAATTAAGAAATTAATTACTTAATGTAATTAATTTAATTGAATGAGATTGTTTAATTTAATTAATTAAGTTTAATTAATTTTAAACACTTGGGTTTTATAAATAATTACTTTATGTAATTAATGATTTGGAAATTACTTAGTTAAGTAATTACAGGATTGTAATTAAGTCGAGATGTTTAAGTATGAAGTAATTTGGGTTAATTATTTAATAATTAATCAAGGGATTAATTAAAAATTAAATTAAGGATAATTAATTTGGTTTAATGTGGTAATTAAGTTTGTTAATTACTTAGAGTAATTAATTTAAGGAATAATTAAGGATCATTAATTATTTTAATTAATGATGTAATTAAGTTGATTAATTATGATTAATTAATCAATAATAGGTGCTTAAAGAAAATTAATTAATGTGATTAATTAAGGATTAGGATAATTAATTATGATTAATTAATAAAATAAAGTAATTAAAGGTTAATTACCGTTTAGTTGAGGATAATTAATTTGTGAAATTAATTAAGGATAATTACATGAATGTAATTAAGAGTAATTAATGAAGAGTGATTAATTAAGATGATTTATTTTGAATGATTAATTGATTGTAATCAATTAAACGATTGAGTAAGCAAGATTTGTATTGATGAAGTAATTAATTTAATTTATTTTAAATTAATTAAAGATGAAGTAATTAATTTAATTTATTTTAAATTAATTAGAGATTGTTAATTTAATTCATTTTAAATTAATTATATTGGATGAATAAATTATTGCTTATGGATGAATGGTTGAACTTGATTGTCTTGGATGTTTTGAAATCTCAGTAATGAGATAAATGATATTGTATGGTATGGAATGTTTGGTTGTATTGTGACGATACCATAGGTTATATATTGTGATGATATTATATGGTATATCTGTTTGATATTGATGATGTGAATTACCTGTTATGTGATAATGTTGATTATCAATTGTGATTTATAAGTTATCTATCTGGGTGTATATAGATACTGTATTAAATTGTTTAAACTTAAAACAACTTGGACCTTAAAAGACACGCTTTGGTTTCCGATGAGACCGGGATCGGGTTTCCATATTTGTATATCCGAAAACCACATCGATTCCAAATAACGTTAGGTCGTGAATCAAAGTGGAGCTTTGTGAAGACTCGAGGTGTAAGGACTATGAGTCATTATAACTCTATGGGTGATTCCGTAATGAGTTGACGGAATTAGTTCTTATAGATTCGAGATGGTGAATCAGAGTGCAAGGGTTATTGTCGTTAACTCTGAGGGTGATTCCAAAATGAGTGTAACGAGATAATGCCTTCGGTTTCGTTCGAACCCGGAACGAACTTGTATGGATTGAATGCTTTCAGAACATCGTCAGGTGGACGATGAGCATTCTAAGTGATATGTCCTATAAAGGTAATCGTAGCCTCAAGCCTCATCAAACGGGAATGGCTAAAACAGGGGAGGTGCAGCAAAGCTTCGTGGGTCGCACCCACTGGAGAGCAAGATTGATCCCTGTCTAGAAGTCCTTTTATATTCGGCTGTGTGGGTGGTTGCTAGCTACAACCACGGGGTTGTCTTGTTCGGAACTATTCAGTAAGGAATGGGTCCGGCTTTGTGTTGCAGGGGGTCGGGAGTGATCCTCGGTACGTTGATCTAGGCCACGTACTGTGACGGACGGTACCCCAGTAGCCCTGCCATTGTATGGAATCCAAAATCCAATAAGTGCCAACGGTTTTGATTGTATTACCCACTTTTGTGGCTAGTAGCTGGAATTTAATAGATGTAACAATTTCGGCTATTTCTTATTTATTTGAAAACCCTAGACACTATTATAATATCATCGGATTTCCTATCAAATGTTTTGGTTAGCGTAAGGTAAAAACTTTTCCATGTTTATGTGTGGGAAGTCTTACGTGATACCTTTCTTTTCAAAAGGTTTTTAAAAGTTAAGCAACTTTAACATGTTACTCACACCAGACCCATGTCTGACCCGGTGTTTATTTTTGTTTTTCATAAACTCTTGGGTATTCAAATTTTTATGAGTGGTCAAGGGAATTCAGGTTAGGATTCAGGATTAGCTTTGACGAATTATGGAGGAGAAAATGGAGCAGGAGGCTTCCGCGTGTAGATATATATAGTATTCCGCTGTGTGTTCTCTGAGTTGTTGTATTGTGTTGTATAACTAGACAGATGTTTATAACTGTCTAGTATGTGTTGTATATCTGTGTACTCTGATATAGTTGTAAACAATGTAATATTTATGTTATTAATATAATTTATTCGTTCCGCTGTGTAGATTCTGATGTTGTTTCTTTCTTCTCTTCTTTCTATTCTCTTTTCTATCCCTTTCTTTCTTAAAAGATGACGCGATTTTCCGGGAGTGGAAAGTCGGGTCGTCTCAGAATGAATTTTGTAGAAAACATATCCCCAGTCCAAAGAAAATGATTCAAAGCTTTCCTGATGCTAGATAAAAGAGCAGAAGGTAATGTAAAGCACCTGCTCCAATATACAGTCATGGCTTGAATAATCGACTTAATGATTGTGGATCTGCCCGCCTGAGATAACTTATTGCTAGCCCATCTAGTCATAGCTTCAGTGATTCTTTCAAACAGAGGTAAACAAGCAGTTGCTCCAATTTTTCTAGAGTACAAAGGAATACCCATGTGCAAGGTTCCATCAGGGAGAGTAGGTAATTGACTTTCCTGGTGTATGAACTGTTTGTCACTTTCATTGAGACCGGCCACCAAGAGGTAAGACTTACTTCTGTTGACCTGAAGACCAGTGCACATCTCAAATGTGTAAAGGATGCCTTTGACACAGGTCATAGATGAAACAGTTAGCTTAATAAATAGTATCACATCATCAGCAGCAAAAAGTAGAGAAGTAATGAGAGGATACCTGCATTTGGGATGCAACTCAAAAATTTTATTCCTGACCTGTTTGTTTATAAGCTGAGTAATTAATTCCATCACAATTATGAACAAATAAGAAGACATCGGGTCTCCTTGTATTATGCCTCTCTTACTTCTAAAATATCCAACAAAGCCACCATTGTAACATAATGAGTAGGAAACTGTGGATATACAAGTGTATATCCAGGTGACAAAATGGCAGGGAAACCCTATTAATCCCATAATACCAGTCAGCGCTTCCCAGCTAACAGTATCATAAGCTCTTCTAATATCAAGCTTCATCATAGCTCTTGGAGATACATGTGCACGACCATAACCATTAAGAAGTTAATGAGTAACCAGCACAATATCAAGGATACTTCTATTATTCAAAAATGCCGCCTGGTTCTCAGATATCACAGAAGGAAGTACATGCCTAAGCCTAGCAGCAATAAATTTAGAAATGCATTTGTATATTATGTTACAGCAAGCAATAGGACGAAGTGCATGAAGAGTAGAAGCATGCTTATCTTTAGGCACTAAACATAAATTTGTAGCATTAACAGGGATAGGCAATTTATTGTGCTCAAAAAAGTTATGGATGGCTGCGTTGAGGTCATTAGCTATTATATCCCAACAATGAATAAAGAAGACAGCATTAAAGCCATCAGGACCTCCACAGGAATCCCTCTTCATACCAAAAATTGCATTATATATTTCTTCATCAGTAACTCTAGAAGACAGAGAAAGGATATCAGCTTCAGACAGAACAGGCAGAGGTGTAGACAAGAGCTCATGAGAGTTAGGTGTCCATGATTCGTTTGGGGAGTAAAGATTGATATAATGGTCAATGAACGCTTTGTCAATGTCTTCTGGCTTGTTTAATATCCTTCCTTCATCATTCTAAATTTGATAGATGTTTCTTTTGGCATTTTTAACTTTTAGGGAACTATGATACAGTTTAGAATTTCTATCACCATACAAGTCCCACTCCTTCCTCAATTTTTGTTTCTTCATACTTTGCTCAACTGTCAATGCATCTAAAAGAATCTGAGTAAGAACATGTTCTTACTCAGAAAGGATGATATTACCTGGATCATCAAGCATCCTCAGTTTAATAGCAGACAGTTGACTCTGCAGATTAAATGAGTACTTGTTACCATCACCATACCTGTTCTTAGCCCAACTCTTTAAAGCTTCCTTGGTTGCCTTCAATTTTTGCTGCAAAATAGACATTTTGTTACCATATTTAGGACAATTCCAAACATTATTCACTAAAGGCATAAATTATGGATCTTTGATCCAAGAGTTAAAAATTTTAGAACTTGAGTTCCTTTTAATGGCATTGCATTGAGGGGCTAAAAACACAAGAGAATGGTCAGAGAGCAGGGGAGAATATGATTCAGAGAGTTGGGGATTGAGTTAGAGCTTTAGTGTTGAGAAAGGTTAAGTCAAGTCTACTCATGGTTCTCACTCCAGATCAACTTTTGTTGTTCCAAGTGAATTTTGGACCAACATAGGCAGCTTCATGTAAATTTGAAGTAGAGATAGCATAATTGAGTGGTGCAATGTCAGAGATAGACAGGGGGTGCCACCACAACGATCATCAGCAGCTAACATACAGTTAAAATCTCCTAACACAAACCACGGATGTGTCTCCTACCTTAGACGTGGTAAATAGTTCAGCATAACTTGCCTAGCAGCAATATGGTTATCCCCGTAAATAAAGGTCAGATAGAAGGAGGTTGAGGTTGGAAGATGCAAGGCATGGAAATGGATGAATTGCTTATGGGAAATAATTGGTGTGAGAGAGTAGATGGTTGGATCAGAAAGCACCATGATTCTGCTATATGGAGCCACATCCAGATTATGATGGACACTCCAAAGTGGATTGATAAGTTTGACAGCTTTGAGGGTAAGATCAAGGTTAAATTTGGTCTTCAGAATGCCAAATGTGCCAATTTTATTCTCAGAGATAATATGTTTTGCTTGCACAAGTTTAATTTCCAAATGTGCACCTCTTATATTACAAAACCCTATATTTTGTAACATGGAATAACTTATGGATGAGGAGATTGTAATCTCGTAGACCTATGAAGGCCTGAATTAGGGGTAGTATCCTTTTCAGGTAATGTTTCAACATAGTCTACTTCCTTGCCATTGTCAAAATCTGACAGGTTATTTTCCTTTTTTTTCATGAAACTGCTGTGGTGGTGCATAGGGATTGGAGGTTTGGGCAGAGCAGGTTGTGGGTTTACCCGATTAAGCAAATAACCAGGAGGGGGAAAATATGAGAATAAGGAGGTTTTGGTTGAAAGCAAGGGGTTATGATCATTTCTGAAACATGTACACTGACATTGTGTGCATGAGAATTAACTGATTGCACAAGAGGATTGTGCAAACTGTTGGAATTAGATGCATTGTCATAAGCCTTTTGATTTATCTCACTGGGTAATAAGGAAGGAATACACTTCCCATCCACTATGTCTTTGCTATTTTCAGATTGACTATTTGTTTCAGCTTGCATTTCTACTATTTGTTTTCCTTTTAACAGTACATACTTTTTTGACTTTCTTATCTCAACCAATTCCTGAACTAGCTTCCCATAAACTTTAGCTAATAATTATTAATGGTTTATAGTTAATCAATCATTTTAACAAATGATGTTTTAATTTATAATTTTAGCTAATGATGTTTGAACTTAATTAATCAGATTAATTAACAATTATTGGAAATTAATTAATTTTTTTAATTAATGGCATTCAAAAATTATTTAATCATTTTAATTGATGATGGTTGAAATCAATCTTTCATTCTAATTAACGATCTTTTGGATTTAATAAACCTTTTTAATTAATGATATTCAAAGTTAATAAATTGATTTAATAAAAAGCGACTAAAGTAAATTAACTAATATAATAAAAGTTTTTTTAAGTTAATTAACTTATTTAGTGTTTTTAAAGTCAATAAACTTATTTAATACATATTTTAAAGCTAATTTACCGATGATATAAAAGTGTTTGGTAATAATTAACTATTTTATTAGAGATAATGGATTTTTTTATTTAAAAGAGATTACAAATGTGACTGATTATCTTTAGGGAAAATTAATATTGTTTTAAATTTGAAGGTGTTTATATTGTTTTTATTATATTTTGGGATAGTAAATATGATTTTAAAAACAATGGTTTATATATGAAAAAAAATCCTTTAAAAGGAACTACTTACAATAAAGCTAAGTGTAAATTGTTTGGGGTTTATAGTAAATAATGTTTTAATGACATTTGTTTTTGACCCTTTTTTAATAAACTTAGTATTATAAAACTTGTCTTTTGAAAGAACCCTTTAAAAGGTACTTCTAAAAGTGTTTTACCAATATTGTAATATGCAAATCAAGCATAAGTTCAGTTTTTTGAAAAGTTCGATTCGGTTATTGAAAAGTAATTCCGTAAACCATATCGCTTATATGGAAAGGATCCAATCATAGTTTTAACACTAAACGTTGAGGCTTGGACTTGTTTCTATCTTGAAGGTTAAAAATGTCGTCAAGGCAATACCTAAAGGTAACACTACCTGAACTTGACTGGCTTCATTTTCAATCGAGGGATAGCACTTGTTTGGAATCAACGAGTAGTGTTGGATATATTATATTTAGTTTTCCATATACGATCATTTTAATTATTCCCAATAGTTGATTTATTAATTATCAGATTCAGCTTTCTTCATAGTGTATCGTCACCTTAAAAATGATTTGCTGCCCTGAGCTGTGTTATCCTTTGTTGGAAATGACTAAATCAAAGCGCGTGTTTTTGGGTGCCAAGTTATGTGGGGTTGCTTCCATTAGGGTATTTTCACATCCCATCTAGATTTTAGTGTACCGTCACCTTAAAACGGTTAAGATTTGGATGTGAAATATTTGGATTCTCGGCAAGGTTTGGTGGGGTCCGGCTGGGAGTTCACAGGGATTTCAAGTATTTTTCTAGAGGTATACTTCTTTAAGGAGGATGTACCCTATCAGTCATTTGTAGGGAATTTCCCTTTCCTTATTTGATTCGAACTTTTGAATCTGTTTTTCTTTAATTTCAATGGGGAGAGTCAACCCTCTTCGTAGTGTTTAATTATTGGGTTTTATCTATTCTATCAAGTTTGGGCTGTTACATTATTTTTTCCATTCTATCAACTTTGGATTTTGCTTGGATTATTTTCATTCTTTCAATTTTGGTTTTCAATACTATTTATGCCCATTCTTATTTGGATTTTTTTCTTGATGTTTTTCTATACTCTTGCCTTTATGGATGTTATTCTTATGAGGTATAAACCCATTTCGCGTTAGCGGCATGGTCTCATGGAACTTTAATATGTTTCCCATTATTTGAGTTATCTCACGTCGGTATTTCCAGACTGATTCGAGTGTTATTTTACTATAATGTTTGGGTTAGACCGATTATTTTTTCTAGGTTGTCTTTCGTGTTATGGAGATCTTAGAAAAGAGCCGTAGGATCACCTATCATATTGTTTTATTTTCCATTGTATTATATTATATCCATATCAACAATTGTAAGGTCAGGATTTTATAACTATTCAACTGATAAGGTTTGTTTTTAACTCTAATGTACTCTGTATTTTAGAGTGGCGGTTTTATTGTCCTTATTATATTATGGTTGTCGATTTCACTGTGAGATTTTATTTTTTTGTTCTATGTTCTTTTCTTTTTATTTACTCTAATAATCTGCCCTTTTGTCGATTGGATGCTCGACAGTTGAACACATTAGTGGTATTCGATGTCAAATTTTGATGGTCAAAAAGGCTGGTTGTTACATCATATATGTACATAACATCACACAAAAGCAACCATGTGCATGTACAATCAAAAAGTATACCCTGCACTAATCATTCAGTTATGAACCATGTCATATATGAATTCAAGTTAAGTATACTTTATATTTATAATCAATCGAGAACCATGTTAAGCAATCAT
The DNA here is from genome assembly GCA_030765085.1 of Allium cepa. NCBI lineage: Eukaryota > Viridiplantae > Streptophyta > Magnoliopsida > Asparagales > Amaryllidaceae > Allium > Allium cepa. The sequence continues at coordinate 567,338,824 of CM060937.1, read as the reverse complement.
TTCTCATCCATTCAATCATTACCCAATCTCTTCTTTTAGGCTTTCATCGTTGAGTTATCATTAACTTATTTAATGATTACCTCCCTAGGCCTATCTATCACTAAATCATCTTTTCTCGAACAATGTTATCTGATGAAATGGCCACTCATTCCACCAATGGGAGGCACCCTGACTGTCCTAAGAGGTTGAATGTAAGCATCTTGAATATATTCTGACAAGCGTCCTTACTAAGCATGAATAACCCCTCTTAGTCCCTGAACCGTTATCGTTTACATTCTGATTTATTCGTTTTAGTTGTAACACCACGCTGATGTTTTGGCTTCCTGCCTTAACTCCTCTTTAGAGTTTATAAATCTATTAAGATTAAACATTATCGTGACACCCTACCATATACCGTAGGACTTTAGACTAATAATCAAGGCACCATACATATTTATTCAATTTGGTTACGATTCATTTCCAATGTAAATATTACAATTCAATCATATAAACTACGCTATGATTAATATATTCATCACGTTAAACTTTATTTGTTTCAATTTTATTGTCAAAATGATAGCCTAGGGTCTTTCACTATATCCAGTTTATGTAAATCATCAATTAGAATCATCAAATTAGTTTCTAATTCATATTTCAATTACTAAATAAATCTATAAATAAAATTTAACTCATATATAACAACTTAACCATTTTATAGATAATCTCACTCACCTAATTCGTTGCTTTGATAGATCTTTTTTTACAGAACTTCCAAATTTCTTCTTTTATTTTAACTTGATTTAGCACCCATCTCCTTCTATTTGATTTGCTAAGGTCTGGATTTGATTCCCTTCTCTTTTCTATTTGTTTTGCAATTTTATTTAAAGGTTTTGTTTTAGAATTGAAGAAAAAGAAAAAGAACAAGTTATGAATTATAGTTGAGTGTTGGTTATAGAATGAGGAGGAATGAAGAATGGGGTGAATTAAGGTCACAAACTTCTTTTATACATGCACAAATCCAAAAATTCTCCCTCGGCCCACTAGGGCCAACTTATTTCGCCTCGAAACGCATGATACGATAAAAAATCCTTATCTTCTTTATTTGGTGTCCATTTTTGATATTTTTATATTAGTTTGGGTTAGAAAAATCCACTTGATGCAATGGACAATCCAGATTTATCAAATTCCTTCATTTGTAAAAATTCAGTTTTTTTAGTTTTATGTAAAATTACCAAAATATCTTTTTAATTAATTATTTGTGTTTATTAAAAATCTGGGATGTTACAGTTATTATCGGAAAAGCCAACCTCTTCCATTCACATGGTGTCATTAGCTCTTTGAAAGAAGCCGGACAAAGATGATGTGGGCTATTTTTGAAATTCCTTCCACATTGGACGGTGCCTCTCCCTAGAACATAGAGCGACCCTAAACTATTCTTGTCTACTTCTCTTGCATGGGCTAATCTTTTATTGAAGCGACTGTCACAGGAGCAGAGTGACTCATTCAACCTTGTCTTATGTTCCATAACTCGTTTGCCATCATAAGTATGGTTCATGAGGCGAAGAAGCGAGTCTTGAAATCCGTACATAACTGGGGACAGGAGTGAATATTGCCCGCTTGAAGATGTAAAAACCAACGTGACGCTGGACTGGTCAAAGTGGATGGAAATAGAAGGCGCTTTAGATTACCGATGAGCCGACCGACTCGGGTGATGGAATTGAAAGCCGCGATTGGTCAGATGGGTTAGTACTTCCATCGTGTTTTTCGACGGAAGGTAGGACTTGCCTCCAGTGAATGTATGCGTTGAAAATATCTTTGGTGAAGGATTCTCCGTTCTCATCATCAAACAAACCCTCATCAGTAGTGTTCCATGTCTTGATCCTCTTCTGTCTTGGAGATGCCAATTCTTCTCGAAGGCCCCTTCTGCATGATGCAAGCGACATTGACCTCTTACTATGGAAGGAATCATGTCTCATGGGTGAAGGAGATTGATGACACTTATATGATGATGGGGAATAGTAATGACGAACATGGGTAGGTGACATGTTCATATTGATAAAGGGCGACCTAGAGTGCTGATCCCGCCTTTCACGGGATCCGGGCCTACTGACCTCCCTTTAGGGCCGAGAGTGGACTAAGAGCTCTCTACGCTCATGATTTTTGCCTTTTCTGTCGCCACTTAGACGATCGAAGCATAAGCATTCCCTTATATTTGTTGCCTAAGGCGGTTAAATGTAGAGTGTCTTTCTATAAAGAGGGAGCGACAGGTTGGCTGCTCCTTGGTGTAATGTTGGTTCAAGTATAGGAACATCATAAGCAAAGTATTACTCGTGCATGATATGTTGATCTCTGTTATGGGTGAGAGTGACCCCAATAAGGGTTTCTAGCACAACCCTCTTAGGAGCATCATGCATTATGTTAAATGCGCTGGGGATAATGGGTTGGATGGGAGTTCCGTCCATCGTTGTTGGACCACCCGATTGTAGTTGACAGCGTCTTGATCGTCCAATCTGGCCCTAAGTTCATTCAAATCGCAGGCAATCTACCCAATGCTAGTCAAGCCGTTGATCAAGCCAAACCACACGTCATTGCTCAAGCCCGAAATGGGACTTATAGCATGGACTTTAACGCTGTTTGTGTCATGATCCTTTAAGTTATTGGCCTCATTGTCAGCATTATTATGCAGTCTATTTTTTGAGTATAGTAGTTTGAATTGAAGAAAAGTGATGAATGTTGAGAGCGTTGTTGGGAAGCCCTCCTTCCAGCGTTAAAATATTGACTAAAAATTTAATAAACCAAGGAAATGCGATTGTGAGTTCATATTAGCAAATGTTACTTACTAATACCGTATTTAAAATGGAAAAAAGAGAGAGAAAATGAACAATAAGTAAAGAAAGACACAAGGTTTAGAGTGGCTTGATCAAAAATGATCTGTGTCCACTATGGTGGTAATTTCTACTGCTTTAGTGTTTTGATTACAATTGTTTGTTTACAAGAGATAATAATACATGCAATAAAATGAAAGTTTCAACTTTGTACAAGTGCATTCAATTTTGTATTTATAATAGCCAAAATCTGTTTCGGACAGTTCAAATATGGATATATATTTCTATGAATGCTTACTGTCGTCAATGGCACTGAATGGTTCAAATGCAGGGAAACTAGGATGTCATCTAGGTCGAATGTACTGGATGATGGCCAGTTGGCGAATCATAGCAAATCATGTCGTTGTCAAATAGGCCGACATGAGAATAAGGAGTTGTTGAATAGTGATGCCGCCACCATGTGGATACTGAAGGATGAGAAGTGGTTACTGCGTAGTGTCGCTTTGTTAAATAAGCATTGTCGCATATGCCATGGATTTCGATGGAACAATGTTGAATCGTTTCTTTTTAAAGGGGTGTCTATGCACGTTTGACAGAAGCCTGCCAAGCTAAGACAAAACAAGAAGTACGGGGCATGCATGCCCTCGAATAGGTTGCGGGGTGGAGTAGACTTAGGGGCTCAAAAGGGCGAGTGGGAGAGCGTTCTTCATTATGCGGACATGTACTCTTAGATGAGCAGCTGTCCTACTAAGGGAACTGGCTGGTTTGGCCGTTGTTCAAAGCTGTTAGTCGTTGAATTTCATGGTCTTTTAAAGGTTGCATAGGTATTTGCAAGGATGATGGGGTGGGCAAGGTGATTCCGAGGCAATACGAGGTGAGGCAAGCGCATTGAGAGTCCGGCGAGCCGATCTGTCTATCTCTTTGTGAGAATATCAAGCAACAACATGGATCGATACCGATCAATAGGTTTGCATATTTTATCTTTATTTCTTTCATTAATTGATTGCAACTTTATGGTTTAGCTTTCTTTCATGCCTCCAAGCCAAATTTCTACAGCTTTTCATTGAGAACTTTAAAACTTGATGGATTGGCACTGATGATGTACTTAGTTAAAATTCTTTCGTTTTCCTTTGCAATGGTAAATGTGTTATCACTTGTCATTATTGTAATAAGAAAGGTCACATACGCAGCAAATGTTATGCTTATAAAAGAAATCAGAAAAAGGCTACGTATGGTGATACTAGTAGTGATGCACATGCAGGTTTTGCTGAAGTTTCCGATAGTGATGTTTCTTGTGATGTCTTCTTTAGTGAAAATAATACTTGGAAGATGGATTCGGGAGCCAGTTTTCACATTTGAAGAGATGTAAATTGTTTTTCTTCTTATGAGAAGAGTGTCGACATGGTTAGGATAACCAATGGAGAAGAGCTACCGAATTGTGATATTTGATCTATTCGATTTCGTATGCATGATGGTATGGTTAGAGAAGTCTCTAGAGTGAGACATATACCCACTTATTCGCATAATCTTATTTCTCTCGGTCAGTTGTATTGTCTTGGTTGCACTTATGAGACCCAAGGTGGAGTTATGAGAGTGAAGAAAGGTGGCCGTGTAAGGATGAGAGGAGTATTGGAAGAAGGAAACGTTTATGGCTTGGTTGGTTCTGTAGTCGACAATGGAAAGCGGGTGACGGTTGAAGGATCTAGTTCACAGCAAGATGGAGAAGTTAATGTGATCACTGCTTATGATTCTAGCATTGAGGATCATATTTTAGATAGGGGTCTTCATGTTGATGATGCTCGAGTGATCGATGGTGATCAGGTAATGGGCTCAGATCGAGTGATAGACGGGTGTCGAATTGCAAAATCCACAAAGACAAAACGGAGATCTTTATGGTAGTACAAATGTTTTTGAGACCGGATTTGTGTGGTGCACCTCATGTGGGAGACGCATTACTTGCAGACGGTGGTTGAAGTTTGTAATTTAGTGTGGTTGAGATATGGGGATTTATTGTAACGACCCAGAATTTATGTCAATTTAAAATTCGAATATTTAATTAATTTTAAATATTAATAAGTGAAAATTGTAAGCTAAATAAATTTTATTTCGAATAATAGGATTTAATTGCATAATTAAATCGATAATATAATGTTTGAAATTCCAGAAATAATTGAAAATTGGGTTAAATACGATTGAAATTGATTTGTAAAATTTTAATAAATCATATTAGAGTTAGAATGACGTTACAGAACTTTTAAAATCGAATTAAAATTTAATTTGTGAAAATTGAATATTTTAATATTTAATTGACGAGTTAAAATAGTCATTTTTCAAACAGTCTCGGATTTCGACGAAACTAGTTTCATCTGATCCGTAATATGATATTATTGTATGGTTTCAAATATCATATCAATTGGATTTACGGTTTGTCCGGAGCAAGCTAAAAGGCATAGAAATTGGTTTAAATCGATAATTTAAAATTGATCGTTTATTGTCGTAACTCGCACAAGTGATCGAATTAGCTTCCGAAACCTATTCCATTATGTCCGGAACGCGGGTTAAACCCTAGAAACGTTGGTCACCGCACGAGATTCGAAGTTCGGAAAATCGAGTGAATAGTGTTTTTTCGTTGGAATTTCTATAAAAGGGCCTTCCTTCTTCTGTTTTGTGAAACCCTAATTAACTTCAGCCCTAGCCGCCATTCAAATGTTAATGGCCAAAATTTGTCGATTCTCTCTCTTCTAATATCTCAAAATCCGTCGATAATTAGCAAAACATTTCAACTACAAAAATGTTAGGCATCGAGAGAGCTTCAAATCTATACGGTTGTGATCTGGTTTGGCGCGATGTAGAGGGAGAAAAGGGGGTGCGTTCACACACCGTTGGTGGAGAAATTACTGGTTGGTGGTGGCGCAAGGGGGGTGCGGTCGACTGTGGGGGGTAGAGCTCAGCTAGGCGAGCGGAGCAGTGTCACTTGATCGACGTATGAATGAACGAAGGTGGTTCGGAAATTAAAACCCTAGCGGCGGCTATGGGTTTCTTCTTTGCGTACACGACCTGGAGCACGGCCATGATTTGCTTGAGGGAGACGAACGGCTCTGATGGATGTAGGATTCTAAAATAAATATAATTGTGTAATTTATATATATTTAAATTGTTCAAACTTTAAAAATTCATAACTCTTTCATACGAGGTCGGAATTGCACGAAACGACTTGCGCCGGGTTCGTTTTATCGAGCACTACGCAATGGAGCTGGTTTGGAGTCATTTGGAGATAGTGAGAATTTCGGATAAAATTAAACGCACATTTATTTTATTCGAAATAAAATGCGAAAACTAAATTGAAAGCAAGGGAGAATTTCTCACTCAATCGAATTGTTTCGATTTAAATTTTAAATAGTTAGATTTAAAATTGATGATTGTATGCCTGGATGATAAACTATTATCTGTTGATGATTGAAATAGATATTATACGCCGTATATTAAGCGGAGGTTATTTATTAAAAACATATACCGCGATAATTCCATCTTGATTGGAATTGGTATTATATATGTACTTGGAGTTGATTTTCTCGAATTATATAGCGGTTGAGACCCTATTGCACCGTATAATAGCGGATAATATTTTATAATCCCATATACCGCGATATTCCATACTGGGACGGAATTAATATTGTGCTAACATCTGTGGATGCAGGGAAACAGGTTGGAGGGATCCAACTAGATTCCTCACCGGTATTTATTTGATTACAAATATTGTGATATTTGTTGATTATCATATGATGATATATGATGTTTGGATGTCGTGATTGATTATTTGGTGTTGTTGCATCATTGGCCCTATTTTGAAGTTTTAAAAATGTTAAAGTAACGATTTTTAATTTAAAAGGGTTTTAAAGTGATTTTTTGAAAATATACGTTTTATTAAAATTTGGGATTGATTTATTTTAAATAAATAAACGTTATAATATTTAAAGTTATAAAAGTTATGATTTTTGAGAAATATAACCGAAATGTGATCTTTGAAATAAATAGTCAATTAATTTATAAAATGGTTTAAATTGGGAATTTGAATTATTATAAACGATTTATATAAAAGATTTAGAATATTGATATTTATAAATTAAAAATATAGGAATTATAAAACGAGTTTTTATAAGTGTTAAAATGAAATAAGAATGGATTTCATAAGTGAATGAAATTATAGGTTTATAAATTGTGAAGTTATAAATTGAGTAGATTTTGTAAAATAGAACATTATAAATAATTAACTTAAAAATTTGATTTTTCACATCTAAATGAGATTTAAATAGAATTGGTTAATAAAGAGATTTTTTATAACTTGAAGTTTTTATAATATATAAATGTGAATTTATAAACATTGATTTATAAATTCAAGATTGATTGAATTTGATAAGTATTTTTTTATAGCTTATTAAAAAAGTATATCCACGATTTTGGGACAATGGATAATTTTTGAATTGAATATGTAAAAGTGTTGAATTTGGTTAACGATTTATATTCACGATTTTGAACAGTGAATAATATATTAAAGGAATGTTTAGGAAGTGATTCTTTAAATGGAATTAAAATGATTTGAAGTTGTTTTAAATTGTATTAAGCATCGAAACCATAGATTTCAACATTTATTGTTGAAATAGACGTTTTCGAAAAATAGAAGGAAATAGTGGACTATAACACTGTTGTTATAGTAAATGATTTCTGAAAGGAAATGTTTTATATAGTATTAGGATTTATATATCTATCTTAATTTTGAATCCCTATACTAGTGATTTTGGGTCGTCGTAACGATGTTTTACGCAACATTCGTTTTGATCCATATAAATGTGTTTGAAAGAATGTTTTCCTTAAAGAATGAAATACATACTTACTTTCGATTTAAGTATATTGAATATTTTCCAAGTGTTGAAAATAAATGGATTTGTGAATTACTTATTATTAAATAAGTATGGAAATGTTTTCCAATATGAAGTGAATATTTTGAGATTTTATCTTTTAAAGATAAATTGGAAATGAATATTAGAAATCGATTTGGAAATCATATATTCATAGATATTTGGTGTAACGCCCCGAAAATTTTCGACTTTCGAAAATTCAACATCGACACTCACTTTATCGACTGCCGAGAAATCGAAGGCCGGAAACCCGAAATGTTATGGTTTAAGAAAAAGAATTTAAGAAAAGAGAAGAAGAAGATAGAAAAGATAGAGAGGAAAGAAAATAGAAGGAAAAGAGAATAGAGAAAGATAGGGAAAAGGAAAAAAGAGAAAAGAACATAGAACAGAACAGGAAACAACAGAACAACATCAGAATCTCACAATTCGCAGCGGAACAACATATAATAATAAATGAATAATCTTTAAACAAAGAACTATATCAGTTATTACATTACATTACATCATATCATCAGAGTGTACAACAACAACAACAAACAAACAGTGCAGCGGAAAAACAAATACTATATAAGTAATATGCCATGCCATCCAGCTTGCCTCCAGCAAATCCAGAATATCCAGAATATCCTGATAAACCTAACTCTTGACTGCCCGTGTGGAAATTGGTGGGCACCCAGAGTTTAGGAAGGAAAACAATAAACTCCAAGTCAGTCATGTGACTGGTGTGAGAACTCAAAACAGTTTATTTATCTTTGAAAACAAAATAGAGGAATATTTTTAAAGTCAATTCGCAATGCTTTTAAAAATGAGACTACCATAAGGCCTCCCGCACACACACACATGCAAACGCAGAATCGGAGGAGATTTCTCCTTATGATAGTCAAAGATGCTTGATACGCATTTAAAATAACATTTGATATTATTACTAGTGCATAGTGTAGGAAAAATTCATTTCGAAAGTAGAATATAAATCTTAGCCAACATACGACCATTATCGTATGCCTACTATAGCTACCATCCAAACAGTGGTGACCACCATAAGTGAATGGCAGGTTCTACAACTAATACCGTACAAAGTTTAGTATTGGGAATTGGATTTCCAACGAATGATCAGGCCAAGGAACTTCCCATTGCCACATGAGAATGCCTCTGGATGGACATCCCCGAGAACCAAACCGGATCTCTACCAACACAAGGCCGGGTTACCCCTAACTGAGTAACAACTGACCGAATATGCCATCCCCCGGTCCTTTGGGACCTTTATCACCGAGCGCACGTAATCAATTCACACAATCATAAAGTGTTTTCAACATGAGTAAGTATCTGGGCTCCATACCATGATACCACCCTTTTCCAAAAGGAAAAGGACACATCCTAAAGGGTGCTACCCCTCATAACCTTGCTGCTTCTTTCCTGTTTTGACCATTCACGGGGTGTGAGGCTCGACGAAGTCACGTCCACAAAAACATACTTTATACAAAAGCCATGCTTTGGGTCAACAAATGATCAACACAATGATCACAAGGATAGACGATCAAATAAACGATCCTATCACAAATAATCAACACAATGATCATTTCAGCATCACTCAGCATGTCACATTACCAAATTGGGAATATATCGCTGATAACTTCAACTATATAACCTCTGACCTCGTACGTCTCAGAGAAGGGTTTTAAGCTAAAAGAATAAATTCTCCGCCACCAACAGAAATATATTTGAAAGAAATCGGCTTTATATCTCAACTTGTAATGTCAGGCATACAATCCATACAAGTCTGTTCCGGGCTCGAACAAAACCGAAGGCACTTCTTACGAAGACCTTGCAATACGGGTATTCACAATCCCGATCGAATTTCCCATCACTTAAGGAATCTCTGTACCAGGAGCTACCCAGTGCAGAGACAATCGATAGGTCATCCTATCGCTTTCGCAAATACTCGGTCTTCAACACCGATCTTCAATGCAATTCACAACGACGTATCACATATTCGGAATGGGTTATACGACCCCATGGTCCTTTCCCGGTTAACCCGAATAGTGAGCGATTATTTAAAAATAAGTGTGGCATTCAAATTCAAACAAATCACATCAAATACCCATTCAAAGGGAAGTATTGATAGTCAGTTATTGAACTATCAATGGATATGCACACATCACCAGATTCCAAATAATTTTCCAAATTATTTATCTTCCAAAATATCTTTACAAGATATAAAATTTCAACACTTCAAAAATAAATCAATATTTATTTTTAACAAATTCCACTTTCTTTTATAAATTCCTTAGTGAATTTATATTCAAAAATATTCATGCATATACGATTTCAACTATCCATTTTCAATTTATCTTCAAAAGATAAATTCTAAATATTCACTTCATATTGGAAAACATTTCCATACTTATTTATTCATAAGTAATTCACAAATTTTATTTATTTTCAACACTTAGAAAATATTCAATATACTTAAATCAAAATTAAGTACATATTTCATTCTTTAAGGAAACCATTCTCTTAAACATATTTATTTGGGCCAAAACGAATGTTACGTAAAACATCGTTACGACAACCCAAAATCACTAGTATAGGGATTCGAAATTTAAAATAGATATATAAATCCCAATACTATACAAACCATTTCCTTTCGGAAATCATTTACTATAACAACAGTGTTATAGTCCATTATTTCCTTTTATTTCTCGAAAACGTCTATTTCAACAATAAATGTTGAAATCTATGGTTTCGAATCTCAACACATTTTAAAACATCGTTAGATCGTTTTAATTCAGTTCAAAATATCACATTCTAAACAATCTCTTTAACATACTATTCACTATTCAAAAACGTGAATATACTATGTTAACTAATTTCATAAATTTTGTTCTTTTAAATTTAAAGGATTATTCACTATTCAAAAATGTGAATATAACTCCATAAATAAATTATAACAATTCACTTATCAAAATAAGTTGTTTGCGAATTTATAAAACAACGTTTATAAATTCTATTTCTATTTATTTTATAATAACTTCTTTTATACATCCTTTATTTACATATTCAATTTCATATCTCAATTATAAACCAAAAGTTCATATTATAAGTCAAATACTTATAATTTATTTGTTTACACAAACGTTCTTTTAAACTTCCCAATTTATAAATCTTATAGCTTATAAGATTGTTTATTTATCCAAAATTCATTCTTTCAATAACTTTATAAATTTTATAAACCTACTGTTTATAAAGTTCCATTTATAACTTCACTGTTTAAAATTCTATAAATTCCATTTATATTATGAAATTCATCTTCACTTCATTCAAACACTTATAAAACTCGTTTTATAATGTCCATATTTCCATTTATAAATATCCATTTATAAATTTCTTAATATAAATCAATTTATATTGTTCTTTAAAACATATTTAATCTCCTTTATTATTTCACCATTTTGATTCATAAAATAATTAAATTTTATAAATCCTATATTTAAACTTTTCACAATCAATTCTAAAATCCCGATTAAACTATTTTATAAAATCGTTAGCATCATATTCTCAAAAATCAGTTTTTAACTATTTTTCTCAAAAATCATAATTTTTATAACTTTAAAAATTATAACGTTTATTTATTTAAAATGGATCAAATTCCAAACATATAGTATATTTTCAAAAATCACTTTCAAAATCATTTTAAAATTCCAAATTTGGTCCAATGATGCTACGTACCAAATAGTCAATCACGACAACAACGATATCATATATCGATATGATAATCAACGAATATCAAAATATTCAAAATCAAAAATAAATACTGTTGAGGAATCCAGTTGGATCCCTCCAACCTGTTTTCCTGCATCCAAAAACATTAGCACAATACCAATTTCGCTCCAGTACGAAATTATCGCGGTATATGTTCTTATTAAATATTATCCGCTTAATAACGGCGCAATAGGGTCTCATCCGCTAAAAATACGGGAAATCAACAACTGCAATATATACATATGCCAATATATATATATTGATATTATATATAATACCAATTTCACTGTTTATGAAATATTCGCGGTATATGTTTTTATTAAATAACATCCGCTTACTAACGGCGTATAATGTCTATTTTAACAATCAATAGATATCAATCATCATTCAAACATGCATTCAAATATTTTAAATCTAACTATTTAAAATAAAATCGAAACTGATTCGATTGAGTGAGAAGTTCTCACCTTGATTTTAAATTCCGTTTTAGCGATTTATTTCGAATAAAATTAAACGGACGTTTAATTTTACCCAAAATTCTCACTAACTCCAAACGACTCCAAACCAACTCCATCGCGTAGTGCTCGTCCATATGATTCCAACGCAATTGGGTTTGCATTTTTTCGACCTCGTATGAAAAAGTTATGAATTTATGAAGTTACACGATTTTTTTATATACACAAATTTACTTATACTTTTATAATTTATAACCTAAACAGTTTCTGGCCATAGGATCTCTTCCCAGCAAATCCAAGCCGTGCCCCCTCTCCTTCCTCCTCACGTTCCAACTACAGATACAAAGCCGTAACATGAACCCATCCAACTTGAACTAGGGTTTGATTTTGTGATCGATACGCTCGACGATACTTCATCAAACCACTTCCATGTTGAAGACCATTGCAAGAGCTACCTCCACCACCCCCATCATGAAGCTCGGCCTGCTCTACAGCCCACAAATGCGCGCGTGGCCTGCTGCAAACGGCCCATTTTGCTCCTCCATCGTCGCTCCAAATTCGATCATCACCGTATGGAATCGAAGCTCTCGTCGAGCTCTTCGACTTTGTAGTTGAGCACTTCGCGTAATTCCTTACGGATTGAGAGAGATTAATGAATGAATTTTGACAAATTCTGGCCCTTGGTTGTATAAGTGGCGGCTAGGGTTTTGATTTAGGGTTTTATTTTTATTTTTTTAATTTATGAAGGGTGTGGGTGTGTATTTATAGGAAAATCGATCGACACTATTCATCCGGAAATTCCGAACTCCGATTTAGGCGCCGAAACTGACGTACCTAGGGTTTATCCTGCGTTACGGACACAATGGAACAGGTTTCGGAAGCTAATTCGATCATCTGTGCGAGTTATGGCTGCAAACGCTCAATTTAAATTAAACCGATTTAAATCGATTTCTAGGCGTTTTAATTCGTACCGAACAAACGGTAAATCCAATTGACTTGAAATTTGAAATCTTACAATAATATCACATTACGGATCCGATGAAACTGGTTTCGTCGAAATCCGAGACTTTTTGAAAAATGGCTATTTTGACTCGCCAAATTTAAATTAAAAATAATTCGATGCGTTTCGAGCTGCCACGATCAAACGATAACTCCGATTGACACGAAATTTGAAATCCGGTAATAACTAACTATTACGGATCCAATGGAACTGGTTTCGTTCAATTCTGAGACTGTTCAAAAATTGACTATTTTCACTAGTCGATTTTTAATATTAAAATATTCAATTTTCACAAATTAACTTTTAATTTGATTTTAAAAGTTCTAAAATATCATTCTAACTTCAACAAGATAAAATAAAATTTTACAAATCATTTTCAATCATATTTAACTCAATTTTCAATTATTTCCATAATTCAACATATTAAATTATCGATTTAATTATTCAATAAAATTCAATAATTCAAATAAAAATTTATTTGACTTATAAATTCACTTATTAATATTTAAAATTAATTAAATATTCAAATTTTAATTAATAAAATTCTGGGTCGTTACATTTGGAATTGTAAATTCACTGGAATTTATAAAAGAAAGGGAAATTTGTTTAAAAATAAACGTTGATTTATTTTTGAAGTGTGGAAATAAATTTACAGATTTGGAACGTAAATGTAAAGTAAATCGGTAAGGATTGTTTTAATTGGCTTAAATGAACAATTTTTGAAATGAAAATGAATATAGATTTGTGAATATATCCCGTGTAGGGAAACGATTTGAAATTTGTTTTCAAAAGTTGTAAAGGTGAAAAGTGATTTGAAATTTTTTTTAAAAGTTGAAGTGTGGAAAATATATATATATATATATATATATATATATATATATATATATCTTGTAAAGATATTTTTGGAAAATAAATAATTTGGAAAATTATTTGGAATCTGCTGATGTTGTGCATACCTATTGATAGTTAAATAACCGACTATCAATATTTACCTTTAAATAGGTATTTGTTGTGATTTCTTTGAATTTGAATGTCACACTTATTTTCAAAATAAGCGCTCACTATTCGGGTTAGCCGGGAAAGGACCTTTGGGTTATATAACCCATTCCGAATATGTGATACGTCATTATGGATTGCATTTGAAGACCGGTGTTGAAGACCGCATATTTTTGAAAATGGAAGGATTACCGTCGAATGACTCTACATCGAATGATCTCTGATATAGAGGTTTTATCACCCTTAGTGATGGGAAATCCGGTCGTGATTAGTGAATGTCCGGATTGCAAGGACTTCTTTGTAAGTGACTTCGGTTCTATTCGATCCCGGAATGGACTTGTATGGATGTGTGTCTGACGTTACAATTTGAGATGTAAAGCTGGTTTCTATCAAATATATTTCTATTGGTGGCGGAGAATTTATTCTCTTAGCTTAACACCCTTCTCTGAGACGTACGAGCTCAGAGGTTATGCAGTTGATGGTTACTAGTGATACATTCCCAAATTGGTAATGTGGCATAGAAGTGTTGTTGAGCATTTGATGATCAAAGCACAGCTTTTGTATAAAGCATGGCATTGTGGACGAGACTTCGTCGAATCTCACACCCCGGAAATGCTCAAAACAGGAAGGATGCAGCAAGGTTATTAGGGGGTAGCGCCCCTTTAGTGTATGTCATTCCTTCTGGATAGAGGTGGTATCATGGCATGGACCCCAGATACTTAAACTATGTTGTTGCTGCAAATTTATTACTTTGTGGTTGTCGGAATCGAGGATCCTCGGATATAGATCGGTTACGATCGAGGAATGACATATTCGTGTCAGTAGTTACCCAGTTTGAAGGGTAACCTAGCCTTGTGTTGGCAGAGATCTAACCGTAACGTTAGGTTCTCGGGTCGTCTTTCCAGAGGCGTACCCATGTGGCAAAGGGAAGTTCCTTGGCCTGACCATTTATTGGAAATCCAAAGAAACAATACGAACCTTGTACAGTTTTAGTTGTAGAACCTGCCATCTAATATGGTAGCTATAGTAGGCATAATATAATAGGCATAATATAATGGTACCTATGCCGGCTAAGATTTATATTCTACTTTCGAAATGTTTTCTACACTATGCACTAATAATAATATCAAAAATGATTTGATTTTTGCATAGTAAGCATCTTTGACTAACATAAGAAGAAATCTCCTCCAAGTCTGCGTTTGCATTGTGTGTGTGGTGGGAGGTCTTATGGTAGTTACATTTTCAAAAAGCATTGCGAATTGACTTTAAAAAAAAATTCATGTTGTTTGTTTTTTAAAGATAAACTATTTTAAGTTCTCACACCAGTCTCATGACCGACTTGGAGTTTATTGTTTCCTTCCTAAACTCTGGGTGCCCACCAATTTTCACACAGGCGGTCAAGAGTCAGGTTTATCAGGATATTCTGGAATATAGGAGTTGCTGGAGGCAAACTGGATAGCATGGCGTATTCACTAGTATATAGTATTTCTTTTTCGCTGTTTGTTGTTGTTTGTTGTTGTTTGTTGTTGTACACTCTGATGATGTAATGTGATGTGATGTAATGTAATAACTGATATAGTTCTTTGTTTAAAGATTATTCATTTACCTATTATATGTTGTTCCGCTGCGATTGTGAGCTTCTGATATTGTTTAGTTGTTTCTTGCTGTTCTGTTCTATCTTTTTCTCTCTTCTTCTACCCTTTTCTTCTTCTTTAACTCTAAAGACTCGTAGTTTGTTCCTCTTTGGCTGGATTGATGTGCAATGTTGCCAGTTCAAAGTAGTACAGATTTTCAGGCTTTTACATTTATGATAGACCTAGGTATGACATGCTTGATACGCTGGAGATATGTGATTTTGTATCAACGTGGAATGTTAAATTTTGATGATACAAAATCACAAATAGAGGGAAATAAATATGTAGAATAAAGAAAGATAAAATTTTATTTCCTCAATTAATAGACATATTTGAGTATGTTTATTTCTCTCTCTAATTGGCTAATCAAATTATTTTTTGTCATCTAATGTTGACTTGGGCATTAAGCAACTGATTATATAAATAAAGACTAGAAGATAGTATAAAAGTGTGGTTATCTTTTTCATCTTTGTGTTTTTTCTCCAACAATTTTAGCCATATAGATATTTGCCCCCTTTCTCAATTTGAATATTGATTTAATGGTATTTTGTTTACTTTAGCTTTGTTCTATTAACTGTAAACAAAATTTTGGTGAATAAATAAAGTGGGTGGTTGAGTGGAATATTTTGTGTTATTGCGTTTTGATTTCAATTCCATCTTGTTTTCAATCCAAGTTATTTTTTTGTGATTTGGGTGACAAAGATCCGTTGATAAAAGCTTCCGCAAAGTGCTACTATTTTCATAACATATATTTGATATAGGTTATTGTTTGATATGTAATATGTATTTTGCTGGAGTTTTTTGTCCTGAATTCCGTTATAAATTTTATTTTGTTGTAAGATAAAATAACTTACGATGCACCATTTAATCCAACAAGTTTTTCCCGTACTTTACATCAAAATATTGAAACTAATTATCTAAATGCCATTGGATGGTATAGCTATATTGGGTGAAATGTATATAATAAATTGCTGTTCAACGTGATTTTTAATTTGTTTGAATTTATTAAAAAAATTAAAAAAATAACCTTGCCAAGGATCAAACCCATAATCTTTGATTTTGTAGACCAACACCTATCCTTGAACCACTATGTCACTTATCTTAATGCTTAAATCATAAAGTCACATTCATAATATAATATTATATACTACAGTTTAACTGATAAAAAGAGATAGGATGTTTTGGATTACGACATTAGCATGACTCCTATTCTTTAATTATTGTTTTTTTTCCTATGTGTTATAAATATTTTTCTCAGTTTTTTAATTAATATTTCTATTATAGAGCGGACTTGGCGAATAGATTAAATATTTGAAGCTGGAAACAGTGATTAAGGATGTCAATGTATATTTGAAATATTTGAAATCCATTCACATTCGTATTTGAAAATCAATAAATATCGAAAATCTAAAAGAATGAGTACACATGTGGATATGTCCAATTTTTTTACTTATGCTTTTAGATTTCTGTTTATGAGCGAACGGACAAAAATTTGATATCCATTTGATATCTGCGACTGCGACTGCGAAGATATGTTATGCAAAAATGGTTAATATGAATATGAATATGACACTATATGTATCTATATCTTACCCAACCGTTACAAGGCCTAGTTATGATGCTCTAATTAGGCCAACAATTATCTTCATGATATAAATCAAAATATTAAGGTTATCATTTTGAATGTCATTGCCGACCGCACGTGTTTGGAAATAATAGCTTAGTTGTTGTTGTTATTGTGTTCTTTTGAATGTCATTGTTAGGTTATAGTTATCTTAGGCTAGGTGGGTAAAACAAATTGCTAATCAGCATGATTTTGAATTTATCAGTATAGCTATTTACAAGGCGCAATGCAAAGAGGCATAATTTTTTTCTTTAGACTTGACGTATGTTGTGTGCCTTTTTCAATAAATACACATGTACTATTTTTTTTTAATATACTCATTATACATCACAATTAGTTCAACATGATTGTTAAAGTTTATGTTTCTTTTACCAAATGATACTCAACAAAGATTTTTTATCATTTCGCAAAATTATCAAGTATAGTGCTATATGAATAGAGTGCAAAAATCAGTTTAGAAGTTCAACCTGAGTTTGAATTTATTGTAGTTATTTATGGGGATTGTAATCTTGACGAACCACACATGCTTTTTTGATCAGTACACTTATTAAATTAATTTGTATAATTATTATACATCATCATTAGTTCAACAAGACTAGCATACTTTATATTATTTTACTGAATATCATTTTTTGTTGTATGCACTGTTTGGTTTGATAGGTATGCATTGATGTTGACCCAGTAGTTGTTGGTTTTTTTTTTTTCACACCCCATGATAGAAACTTGTTAGAATGCTTAAAGACCAGTCTTCCTGTTGTATGCCATACATTTTAATATATTCTTGTTGTTCTCTCCTAGTTGTGAGAACGTGCCTTAATATTACCTTCAGTTTTCATTTCATCTCCTTAATGCGTCATGTCCTCTGCATGATGATTGAATTTGAGAATATATCCAATTGCTATTATTGAACCAATGACTTGATATTTGGACTATAAAGTTAAATGTGGATGATATTGGAATTTTGACCATTATCAAATTTTATAAGTTCTAAATAATATAGTTTTGATGAAGAAAATTGGTGTAAATAATAGACACAATCGGGTAACGCTTAACAAAGTAAAATTGGATTTTACCGAAATCAAGTTACTAATAAATTTGATCAAAATGTCACACCACCTACTAATAATGTATGAACGTTAATATTCGAACAGTTTGATATTAATCGCCGACCAAATTTACATCTAAAGAGCCGCACAACCGAATTGTTGAATACGCCTTGACCACACGGTTTAATTAATTTATAATTGTTATAAATTATTTAAATTAATTGATATTTATGAAATATTAGTTATAAAATTTTATTTTAATTTGATGAACAAATATTATTGTATATATTTATAATAGTTGTAAATATATTAATCGATATACGCTTTTAAATTGAGTTTAAATGCAAAATATTTTGTTCGGACTTTAAATGGATTGGAAGTTCATATACGGAGCTGGTTGGTTCAGCTATAAGGAAGCATAGGTGCGACCATATAATGGTTAAAAATTCTTGGGTTGAATGGATAAGAGGAAAGAAAGAGCAAAAGAGCAATGTGAATCTTGATACTAACCACTCTTTGCATTTCTTCCTCTGTAAAAGCATCTCTACCCACTTACTTTTTCTACTTTTTAAGTCTCCTATCCCTCTTAGATCTGGCCGAATTCTTGATCCATCCTCTTTCATCGTACAAGCACAAATCAAATAAAATTAAATACTATTTGATAGCCTGTGGTCTGCAATTTGGGAGATAGCATCTTTAGAATTGGAATTTAATCCAGGAGTTTGTTTCAATGCTTCAAGATGTGGTACTTTGGCATTGATTAAAGGTAATTATCTGATTTATGATTTTATTTTAATATTTAGAAAATTTATAAATCATATATTGTTTTATTAGTTATGTGACGATTCTAATATGTTGGTATATCGTCACATTCAAGATGGTTGTTTGTTTATATGTTTGTATATTATTTTCCTTGACTTATATATGTCGTGATGCTTACGACTTAAGATTTAAAAACAATTGATTTTTTATTATTTAAATGAATTTAATATACATTATTTAAATAACATAAGCTTTATAATTTAAATACCAAACTTTATAATATACAAAATATGTAACGACCCGGTATTTTCAACCATTCGCATCCATTGTAAGTGTATAGATAGACACTCATGCCGGAATTGAATTGCTCAAAATACCGCGTTGTAAATAAAATTTTGGCAAAGCTCAGAATATACAGTAAATAAAATCACAGATCACAGACACAGAGTATATAATAATGCAGCGGAAGTAAAAGAGATAGTAGTTCATGAAGCTACTAAAAAAATATAAGATACATCAGAGTTAAATGAGATACAACAGAAGAGTAACAAGATACATCACTGAAACACTGGATACTGAAACAAAATAGAAGGCTGGATCTTCAAGGAAAGCTCCAACTCCGAAGGTGAATCTTGAATGCTAACTCAATCAATCTGACCCGAGCGTAAAGCAAAACACAAAACCCTCGAGTCAGGACATAAATACTTATAAACTGTAAATCAACTCAAGTGAACAGCAACAAAATGCATCAATAACTTAAAGGATGCTTGGGACCGCCCATCCTCTAAGGATCCGTTAAACTATTTACTATATAGTAATATACGCTATATACGGTAGTGTCTAATCAGTAAAGTATAATCATATAGAAAATAGCGTCAAGGGGATGGTGAACCTTAACGCGGTCGGATCTTTAAAACCAAAATCGTAGTGGACTCGATATAAGGATATGACACGGCATGCGAAGCAATGCCAGGTTGGATACACCGTTTGCACTCCCGGACCGGTGGTGACGGCAAGCCAGCAGCTTCCGCCCACCTCGAACAATACCCCCGAATCAAAGTGGCGCCACCGAATCGAATCACAACAGTAATAGAATAGTTTCCGATGGAGCATGCTCGATGAAAGGGTAAGACCCTTTGTGTAGCCCGGTATAGCTCCTGTTTTAGTCATATATGCCAACTCACGGGAGTTGGGTCCACGTAACATACCTCGAGAACGCCGCCACCATCCTACTTCATTCTGGAATCTCCACCGCGTACACAGTTGTTAAAGTGGTTTTCGGTATTGTCCGGCTATAAGACAATATCCGATCCCGGTCTCTTTAACAACCAATCGTTATTATAACCCATGGATATTTATTTCAAATAATTTATACTTTCAAGACCAAAATATCATACTCATTTCAAAACAATATCACAATTGTATCATTTCCATTTCAAAAATAATTCAATATTATATCATTCAAATAAAACCCGAATTTTCAAATCATTGAATATTTCTTTAAATTTATTAAACTTGAAATATTCCTTTAAATTATCATAGCATTTTGGAAATGTTACCTTAAGGAATCATAGCAGTTTTGGAATGTACTACTTTCCACTTTACATTGTATATAATTCAAAGTATTGATAAGCTTAAAATTTTAACATGTCAATTTATCATAGCCTTATAGTTAAATAAACTTTCTTACTGTAAAATACAATTTAAACTGAAATTCTTATGTTAAGTTAAAAGCACCTTATTAACTTACATTATTATTACAATAAGTAACATTTATCATTTTAATCAATTTAAAATACACCATTACATTGATTAAAATCTACGTGTCAAATGTACGTTTTAAATTTTATATTCCTATTACAATAATGAACATTTATTAATTAAATCAATACCACACTACTTAAAACTTTACATGTTTCTTTCTTAATTAAAACTTTACATGTTCTTGCATTAATTAAAACTTTCATGTTCTCTCATTAATTAGGACTTTACATGTTTCTTTCATTAATTAAAAACTTATACGTTTCTTTCATTAATTAAAACTTATACCTTCTTTCATTAATTAGGAATTTACATGTTCCTATCATTAATTAGAGCACCATACGTTCTTTCATTAATTAAAACCTATACGTTTCTTTCATAAATTAAAACCTATACGTTTCTTTCATAAATTAAAACCTATACGTTCCTTTCATAAATTAAACCCTATACGTTTCTTTCATAAATTAAAACCTATACGTTTCTTTCATAAATTAAACCCAATACGTTTCTTTCATAAATTAAAACCTATGCGTTTCTTTCATAAATTAAACCCTATACGTTTCTTTCATAAATTAAAACCTATACGTTTCTTTCATAAATTAAAACCTATACGTTTCTTTCATAAATTAAAACCTATACGTTTCAGATTTATATTACCATTTTACAAATTTAACTAAACTTCCAGTTTATTTGATTAATTTAACATCTTTAGTTAAAACTCAAATTTCACATTTTCAAGTCAAGTTATATTTTAAAATTTCATTTTCAACAGTCATTTATTCAACCACTTAAATTTATAGAAAATCAATAATTCTTTAATAAATCACTTAAATTCAAATATAAATCAATTTATCATATTTACCATTTCCAAATAAAATTAAAGTCCATTTTATTCATGTAACTTAAATATCATTTTTAGTCAAAATTCCAAATTTCAAACATAAGTTATATTTCAAAATCCAGTTAATCCATTCATAAATTACATTTTTAACACATAGAAAAATCATAATTTATTTATTTTAAAACCTTTCAAAATCTATTTAAATCAAATTTCATAATTTTATACTTTTAAAATACTTAAAATATTCAAAGCACTTTATAGAATAACCACGGGTCTGTATATAGTTTTCTAACCTAGGTCAAGTGATACAGAAATGTATCATTTCAATCCGCAGTTTAAAAGGTAAAAATCCGGGTTCTATCATTTCAAACCCGCAATCCCAAGTTTAAATAAATAAATAAAATAACTCAGGCCTATCATTTCAGCCCATAATGATTTTTTATCCTAACAGGGAACTTGCAGTGTGATCATATACAGAAATAATATAAACAATGTCAATATCACAATATACAGTCATGTATCAGATATCAGGTGAAAATTAATAGTTTTAACATGGTAATAACATGGCATAGCATATCATATGATCATCATTAACTTGCATAAACATTTTACATTACTAAACACTTGTCATCAATCCACTTTTCATAGGTATATATGTCAGAGTGAGAAAGACTCACCTTTTTCAAAGCTAGAGACCAAAACAACATACAAGCACGACTCCAAAGGCACGACAAGCACAATTTCACGACTTTTGATTTGAGTTGAAAGATAGCCAAGATATGATTTTGTATCAACAACCCAAAGCAAAACAATGAAAGGAGAACAAATGAAATAAAACAAGAGTGAAAAGAAGAAAGAAAGAAAAAAGAAAAAAAAAAGAGAAAAAAAAATGAAAGGAAAAGCATGCGCCGGTTCATACCTTCAGGAGATGCTTACGCAAATTTTGATGGAAGAAAAATGAATAATTTATGGTATGGAACTTTTGAACGTGAAATATATATTAACATTTGCTCACTAATTTATGTAGAGGGAAGGCAAGAGAAAAATGCTTAAATGGTAGAGGCAATTAAGGCATTCAATTCTATCCAATAGGTGGAAACGTATGGGAGGCAAGAGGGAAAGAAATAATTCACACACGGAAATGATTTAAGGCAAGATTTGAGCAAGATTTCTATTTGAAAATATTTTAAATATTATATCCCTTTAAACTTTTAAACAAAAGGTTTGGAACCATCGGAAATTAAATTCTCAATTTTCTTTTTCTAAATTCATTTAAGTTCCCATAAATTTACTTATATATCAAAATTTATTTCATTAACCAAAAAAATTTTTTAAAATAATATCGTGTCAGTTTGTTCTGTCAAAGTGTTTTAGAAATTCTATCGATAGCGTTGATCAGACGAATCGATCGGAAACCCAAATCAACATCAACAACTCCAACAACACAATATATATAAAAAAATATATAGATTGACAATTACAATTCAAAATGTTTGAAAATATGTTGGAAACAAAAGACAAGATGATTAAACACAGAGTAGGGAGGCGGATAAGCTAAAATAAATCACGGGCAACCTTAATCGGGTCAACCGTGACTTAAAGTATAAGATCGAAGTGGATTTTCTGGGGTAAATCTACATTCGACCTCAAAAGATAGAGTTTGGGATAATAGGAGATACTAGCATCTAAACTGAGGATATAAAATTTTTGGTGAATCGATGCTGTTGTAAAGGAGTTTCACTCCTTTTAGAAGAAAATTTTTGAGATTGGCGGGACGCCAATTCACTATAAAGATCATTCGAAGTGGAGTTATGGGATACTCCAGAATCAAGTGAAGATGAGTAGCGGGGAATAAGAATGGATTGTTGGAACCGCAGGGAACGTTCCAAAATTCAAAGGAATCGAGTCAAAAGAGAGAGATTCAACTCGAATGAAAGTGATTCTGTAAATACATCTACTCCATATGCTGAGTTTTGCCTAGAGCTAACCTAAGCTCTGATACCAACTGTAACGACCCGGTATTTTCAACCATTCGCATCCATTGTAAGTGTATAGATAGACACTCATGCCGGAATTGAATTGCTCAAAATACCACGTTGTAAATAAAATTTTGGCAAAGCTCAGAATATACAGTAAATAAAATCACAGATCACAGACACAGAGTATATAATAATGCAGCGGAAGTAAAAGAGATAGTAGTTCATGAAGCTACTAAAAAAAATATAAGATACATCAGAGTTAAATGAGATACAACAGAAGAGTAACGAGATACATCACTGAAACACTGGATACTGAAACAAAATAGAAGGCTGGATCTTCAAGGAAAGCTCCAACTCCGAAGGTGAATCTTGAATGCTAACTCAATCAATCTGACCCGAGCGTAAAGCAAAACACAAAACCCTCGAGTCAGGACATAAATACTTATAAACTGTAAATCAACTCAAGTGAACAGCAACAAAATGCATCAATAACTTAAAGGATGCTTGGGACCGCCCATCCTCTAAGGATCCGTTAAACTATTTACTATATAGTAATATACGCTATATACGGTAGTGTCTAATCAGTAAAGTATAATCATATAGAAAATAGCGTCAAGGGGATGGTGAACCTTAACGCGGTCGGATCTTTAAAACCAAAATCGTAGTGGGATCGATATAAGGATATGACACGGCATGCGAAGCAATGCCAGGGTGGATACACCGTTTGCACTCCCGGACCGGTGGTGACGGCAAGCCAGCAGCTTCCGCCCACCTCGAACAATACCCCCGAATCAAAGTGGCGCCACTGAATCGAATCACAACAGTAATAGAATAGTTTCCAATGGAGCATGCTCGATGAAAAGGTACGACCCTTTGTGTAGCCCGGTATAGCTCCTGTTTTAGTCATATATGCCAACTCACGGGAGTTGGGTCCACGTAACATACCTCGAGAACGTCGCCACCATCCTACTTCATTCTGGAATCTCCACCGCGTACACAGTTGTTAAAGTGGTTTTCGGTATTGTCCGGCTATAAGACAATATCCGATCTCGGTCTCTTTAACAACCAATCGTTATTATAACCCATGGATATTTATTTCAAATAATTTATACTTTCAAGACCAAAATATCATACTCATTTCAAAACAATATCACAATTGTATCATTTCCATTTCAAAAATAATTCAATATTATATCATTCAAATAAAACCCGAATTTTCAAATCATTGAATATTTCTTTAAATTTATTAAACTTGAAATATTCCTTTAAATTATCATAGCATTTTGGAAATGTTACCTTAAGGAATCATAGCAGTTTTGGAATGTACTACTTTCCACTTTACATTGTATATAATTCAAAGTATTGATAAGCTTAAATTTTAACATGTCAATTTATCATAGCCTTATAGTTAAATAAACTTTCTTACTGTAATATACAATTTAAACCGAAATTCTTATGTTAAGTTAAAAGCACCTTATTAACTTACATTATTATTACAATAAGTAACATTTATCATTTTAATCAATTTAAAAT
Organism: Allium cepa; assembly: GCA_030765085.1. NCBI lineage: Eukaryota > Viridiplantae > Streptophyta > Magnoliopsida > Asparagales > Amaryllidaceae > Allium > Allium cepa. The sequence goes on along the minus strand of CM060937.1, from coordinate 567,313,714 downwards.
ACACCATTACATTGATTAAAATCTACGTGTCAAATGTACGTTTTAAATTTTATATTCCTATTACAATAATGAACTTTTATTAATTAAATCAATACCACACTACTTAAAACTTTACATGTTTCTTTCTTAATTAAAACTTTACATGTTCTTGCATTAATTAAAACTTTCATGTTCTCTCATTAATTAGGACTTTACACGTTTCTTTCATTAATTAAAAACTTATACGTTTCTTTCATTAATTAAAAGTTATACCTTCTTTCATTAATTAGGAATTTACATGTTCCTATCATTAATTAGAACACCATACGTTCTTTCATTAATTAAACCTATGCGTTTCTTTCATAAATTAAAACCTATACGTTCCTTTCATAAATTAAACCCTATACGTTCCTTTCATAAATTAAAACCTATACGTTCCTTTCATAAATTAAACCCTATACGTTTCTTTCATAAATTAAACCCAATACGTTTCTTTCATAAATTAAAACCTATACGTTTCTTTCATAAATTAAACCCTATACGTTTCTTTCATAAATTAAAACCTATACATTTCTTTCATAAATTAAAACCTATACGTTTCATTCATAAATTAAACCCTATACGTTTCTTTCATAAATTAAAACCTATACGTTTCAGATTTATATTACCATTTTACAAATTTAACTAAACTTCCAGTTTATTTGATTAATTTAACATCTTTAGTTAAAACTCAAATTTCACATTTTCAAGTCAAGTTATATTTTAAAATTTCATTTTCAACAGTCGTTTATTCAACCACTTAAATTTATAGAAAATCAATAATTCTTTAATAAATCACTTAAATTCAAATATAAATCAATTTATCATATTTACCATTTCCAAATAAAATTAAAGTCCATTTTATTCATGTAACTTAAATATCATTTTTAGTCAAAATTCCAAATTTCAAACATAAGTTATATTTCAAAATCCAGTTAATCCATTCATAAATTACATTTTTAACACAAAGAAAAATCATAATTTATTTATTTTAAAACCTTTCAAAATCTATTTAAATCAAATTTCATAATTTTATACTTTTAAAATACTTAAAATATTCAAAGCACTTTATAGAATAACCACGGGTCAAGTGATACAGAAATGTATCATTTCAATCCGCAATTTAAAAGGTAAAAATCCGGGTTCTATCATTTCAAACCCGTAATCCCAAGTTTAAATAAATAAATAAAATAACTCAGGCCTATCATTTCAGCCCATAATGATTTTTTACCCTAACAGGGAACTTGCAGTGTGATCATATACAGAAATAATATAAACAATGTCAATATCACAATATACAGTCATGTATCAGATATCAGGTGAAAATTAACAGTTTTAACATGGTAATAACACGGCATAGCATATCATATGATCATCATTAACTTGCATAAACATTTTACATTACTAAACACTTGTCATCAATCCACTTTTCATAAGTATATATGTCAGAGTGAGAAAGACTCACCTTTTTCAAAGCTAGAGACCAAAACAACATACAAGCACGACTCCAAAGGCACGACAAGCACAATTTCACGACTTTTGATTTGAGTTGAAAGATAGACAAGATATGATTTTGTATCAACAACCCAAAGCAAAACAATGAAAGGAGAACAAATGAAATAAAACAAGAGTGAAAAGAAGAAAGAAAGAAAAAAGAAAAAAAGAGAGAAAAAAAAATGAAAGGAAAAGCATGCGCCGGTTCGTACCTTCAGGAGATGCTTACGCAAATTTTGATGGAAGAAAAATGAATAATTTATGGTATGGAACTTTTGAATGTGAAATATATATTAACATTTGCTCACTAATTTATGTAGAGGGCAGGCAAGAGAAAAATGCTTAAACGGTAGAGGCAATTAAGGCATTCAATTCTATCCAATAGGTGGAAACGTATGGGAGGCAAGAGGGAAAGAAATAATTCACACACGGAAATGATTTAAGGCAAGATTTGAGCAAGATTTTGGATTCTCAAAAGAGAATATACGACTGAAAACTTTGCATTGTTAACGCAAGAAAAAAAAATCAAATAGATAACGAAAAGGCAAGAGCAACAATTAAATATATACCCAAAGTAACGTGCAAATTATTTTGTTTCTCTTATTAAATAACGTACAAATTACTTTGTTTTCTCTTATTAAATAAATTTAAAATACTAACGTTTCTATTAGGAAAATAAACCATCACTTTAAACCAAAATTTAATAGCTATTGTACCATAATTAATAACATTTGATTTAGCTTCATCCAATTGATTGTTAAATATAAAGTTAAGAAACAGATGTAAACATATGTAAAAGAAATGTAAAGTTTATTTCCCGTTTCACACTAATTATTACTAACTTTTTTTTTGTTTTAAAAAAAAAGTATACAACAAATCTGACCAAAACAAAAGTGAAACAAATGTTACACAATTGTATACAGTTCAAGATGAAAAATTTGCCTTTAGAATTATAAAATTTAGAATTTCTATTAAAGTTACACTTTTTATCCAAATCAAATTTTCAGACATTGTTTATTTTTATTTGGACAAATGATCAGAAATCATTTCAAGAAAATTTCCACAATTTGATTTTTAAGAAAACAAAAGACAAAGTCTTTAAATAAATGAAAAAAATGAAATTTAGGGAAAACAAGTAGAAAAGTAAGAAAAAGAAAGGGAAGCCATTACCAGATCTTTGAAGCCGTGAGAAACAAATGAAAATAATCTTTTTTTCACGTGAAAACCTAATGAGATGATGGCTACATTAGGGTTTTACACGGCTAAGGCAATTAATTGAGGAGTTTAAGGAAATGAAGGGTTTGGGCAAATAAAAGGGCTTACGTTTCAAAGTGATTTACAATCTTCCATATTCTTTTCCTTTTAAAGCTTTACATAAACAAAATTTCAGGAGAAAATACTTTACAAACCGAAATCAATTAGAAATATGAGGTAACAAATAGTATAATTTGAAAAAAATATAAAATAATGAAGAAAATGCCTTAAAAATACCAAACAGTGTTCTAAAATTGTGCATAAATCACTGTTAGTCTTGGAAAATTATACATTTCATTATAAAATTATTATGAAGTGGAAAGGAATGTTTTCATTTGAAAATGAGGTAAAAAATGCACAGCTACAATAAAGAAAGGAACGGTCAAAGGAAATTAAATCTGTTAATTGAAAAAGAAACGGAAGAAGAAACGTTAAAACGGTTTTACGTTTCTTTGCTTTCAAACCTTTTAAACTTCCTATATATATATTCATATACATCTAAATAACTGAAAATAATTAAAATCTCAGTTAAAATTCGAAAATATAACAGATAAACAAAATATTAATAATTAAATATTAATTAGATATGATTAAAATAAGAAAAATAGCACAGAAAATGAAAACTTGACTTAAGAATTAGAAATAACTTCAATACACTTTGGAAAAATTTACTTTAATTTAAATATATGTAAAATGAATAAAATAAAATAAAACACAGCAAATAAAAGTGAGTGCATAAATAAATAAATAAATTTTAATTATATATAATTGAATTAAAAAAATGGCTTAAAATTGTAGACTAGGCTTTTAAAATTAGGAATAAATTCAAATGAACTTTAGAAAAATTATATTATCATTTTAAAAATACTTAAAAGTCAAAATATACATTATATAACATATTATCACATATTAAATAAAATAAAACAAAGAAGAAGTAATTTATACAATTTAAAATAGTCATTGTTAAATAACCCTATATATGCACAATATTGTAAAGGGTATAACTTTCACAATTTACATCCAATTTCAACGAAACGAAAAGTGGTGTTCTTATGATTTTATGTACTTTCATAATAAAAGAAAAATTTTAAATTTTTAAACTTCTAAAATTTTAAGTTGAAAGTCACAGTTTGACTATTTTGACCAAAGTCAGCATTTCACGCAAATATTCAACTTACACAAGTTTGAAATTATAACTCATATAAAAATCAAGATTATATTTAAATAATAAATTTAATCATTTCAAATAAGTAAAATAAGTTTTTAAATCAAAATCTTAATTAAAATATACAATAAAATAATTACAAAATACTGGGTTGTTACAAAATATGTTTTAGAATTACATAAAAAAAATTTGTAATATATATAAATAGCAATTAAATATTATTAATTCAAATCACCTAAATAAATATTAAATAAATTATTGTATCATATAAAATAGAATTTAAATTTTATAAAATTATTTTTTCACTTGATAAACTCTCGAATGCAATATATATATATATATATATATATATATATATATATATATATATATATATATATATATATATAAACGCTGAAATTTAAAATTAATTTTAATTTTTCTTTTAAATTATTCAAATGCTAAAACATCATCTATTTTTTTTAAATATTAAAAACATAATTATAATTTTGAAACATAACTTATGTATAGTTTTATAGTTTTTTCTTCATTTTTCCAACAAAATAAATAATTAAATCTTATAATATGATTTAAATGTTTATATACATATATATATATACACATATTTTATATATTCTATGTGTGTGTATATATATTAATTATTCAAAATAAAGTATAAATTTATATATATACACACGCAATATTTTATATACATAAATTAAAGTATGTAAACATATATTTGGACAATATATTAGCTAACATGTCTCCAGTGTAAATCCCATCATTAATACACGAGCATGTTATACCTTACACGGTTTGCTATGTTATACATGCATACACATATATATGTATATGATACATGTGTGTATGTGTGTATATATATAATATAATATTAATATTAATATTAATATATAATCATTTCATAAATTTTATTAAAATAGCGATTTTATTTAAAAGAAATATAAAAATGTTCTAAATGAATTAGATTTCATAAGCCAATAAAGATCAAAAATGGTAAAAAGATTGAAATTCATCCATTTCTTCCACTACAGGCTGCTCCAGTTCCAACAAAACCAAACACCACTTTAGTTTTCTTAAAATTTAAAATCTTTTAGAGCACTTAATTAAATGAAAACAAGAGAACAATATTTTTCAAATGAATGCATGATTTTCGTATGTTGAAAGAAAGGTATTTATAAATTAGAAAGTTTTTGCTAATGTGTGTATATATGTATCAATTTTTTGAATAAACCTGCCTCCATATTCGCCTCAAGGAGCGTCTCAAGGCAATGAGAGATAAAACGCTTTGACTCTTTCTCAAAAAAAGTGTTTTATCTTTGAAGCTTGCGCTTTGGCAACTTAAAGTGTACAAAATATACAAAACGTATGCCTTGCACGCCTCAAACCACTAAGGCATGCGACTTAAGAATTTATTTTACCTCCAATTGAAAATATTTGCACTAGCAGAAGTTGAAAAGCTTCAATTATCTAATAGCAATCAATTTTTTTAGGAAAACGAAAGTGTTTTTTTATTACTTTTCAAATTCAATATCAACATGATTAAGTAACATCGTTTTTTAAAACAATAGAGAGCTACATAATGAATTTTCTTAAATGCTATTAAATAAAAGTTTTAAATTGTCATCACCGAACCTTCGAATAAATTACGCATCTCGATTTAAATTGGTAGAATGAAAAATGAATAAAATAATAATTTGCATGATTTTTTTACTATGACAGAGATCTATTCCACTATAATCGACCAAATATCGTTTTCAAAAATCCAAATTATTTTTGAAGACAAATAAAGAAAGAAAAAATAAAACACATACCATTGTGGAGCTGAAAACTTAACAGAATTCTTCTAACATACTAATAAGGATTGAATCCAGCACTTAAATTTTACTTATTTATAGTTTTAATTATTTATGCTTTATGAATGAATAATAAAAAATGACTAGGACTGAACTCTTTAAGCTAGGTGTCTATTATTTATTTATAGTTTTATAGAATTAATTATTAACCTCTATTTATTAATCAAAATTAATTATAATGAAACAATAATAACTTAGGCCTCCATGTTTACTTGAAAAATATTTGCCTCAACCTTTTAAGGCTTACACCTCATGAGCAAAAGAACGCCTCTTGTACGCTTTCACGTTTTAATACTTATATGTGTACGTATATGTATATTATCTGAACAACATGAAATTAGATTTGTTAAAGGTCAAAATTATTTTACAAGGCACTTACACAATGTTGCAGTTTGGGTTCAGGAAATTTTGATGGTTCAACTTATAGGTGTGAGATTTGAACCTATAGATGTGCTTAATAGATTTGAACCAATATCATTAATTTAACAAATTCAACCTATAGATGTGAGATATTTTGAACGTTCTGTAGAAAATTTAAATTATCTTGGAAAAGTAACGAAATTCTATGAGAAGAGTTGAACTCCTTTTTGAAAAATTAGAACTCTTTTGACAAATTGAACTTTCCATTGTATTATGCTTTTTTAAATCCGTGCAAAAAAATTTCGATTTTATCTATGATGTGTGAATTTGCAACCATCGAAAATGGAAGGTTACTGAAACACACACCAAAGATGTAGTATTGTGTAAGTGTGAACAAATATAGTACAAAAACACAAATGATAATAAAGTAGTTTGTCTTCATAAATGACCGGGGTAATATCGAGCTGTACTATTTGGTTTCTGTAATTTGAGCTACGCCTGATCTGAGTTATATGGAAGTTCACTTTTTTATTTTTATTTGGAAAAAGAACAATGATCCGACATAAGCTGGAAGTAAAATTTACATTTTTGCAACTAATCGTGCGAATGGTGATACCAGCATCCTACTACATTTGAAAAAGGCGAATTGGTACTATTGCAACAGTTGAAAAGGTAAAATTATCATCTTAGTCCCAAATTGCAAAATTTCAGTGAATAATTCTCTGTACAAATCAAGTCATCACCTGATCAATTGCCAAGCTCAGTACCCTGAGCTTGTGACAAAGTGAAGGAATGTTGTGTCATGTTGTACTTCTGATGATGCCTATTTGAATATTGCTGCTGAACTTGCAGAAGTGGACACATTCTTGAACAAGGTATTAGTTATCTGAATCATGCATCAGTTTCCTGTTTTGACTGGTTTTTTTTATGTGCGAGTGATGCTTTTTTTTGTTGGGTTGCATTTGTATGAGAAATTTGCATTGTGGGTTATTGTGCATGAGTAAAAGAAGAAATTTATGAAGAGTTTGTGGGAAAAGATAGTTGGGTAGTTGAATTTTTTTGAAGGTAGAATTCACAACTCACCACTATTAATGTTAAAAGTAATTTTGGCATTGCCTACATCTGAATACGTATTTTATCCTTATATTTTGGTTGATTATTTATATTTCATCGGTTTATTGAACACCCATCACTATCATGAATTTTGAAACATTAAAGTTTTTTTAATTCCATTTAAATTTTTTTAGCATTTGGTCGGTTTGATATTTCTATTATCTTGAATTCTACAATGAAATTTCTAATTAATCTACGTGCTACTATAAAGTTTCTTCTGTATTAGATCCAGGGACACTTAGTTATGTTTGGAGAGAGTTTTGAACTAGTACGGGTGCCTATGGTTGCAAGGTATGCATCTTAACGAGGAAATAAAACATAGTTTATAGTTGTTCTTCCTTTGACTCAACACACGACTTTATAAGTTCTATGATCACATAGTTGATTGATATGAAAATTTGAGGCATGGATTCAGACAAGTTTTTTCTTTATATTCTTTTTATATTTTATTATTATTGATGACATATGACTGACCAAGAAATGAGAACACAAACTCAAACTTGTCAGAAAGAAGAGATAAGTTTGAATGTTTAGGTAATTTAGTTTTGTGAAAATTGGAAATATGCAAGAGCAGTTGAACAAATGAAAGCAAAAGTCGCAGAATGTTGGAAATAAATGTACAATTTTTGAATTTTGAAAGAAAGGCTTGTATACAGTTTGAAAGTTGTACAGAACAATAAATTTGAATCTTTTAAGGTCAAATTTATTTCCGAACCAGATGATATGCTAAAGCTACATTGCAGTTTGGGTTTTGCAAACTTTGATGCGTCAGCATATAGGTATCGGATTATTTGCTTGCATATAAGTGTGAGATGATTTGCTTGCTCGTTGATTATGCTTAAGGATTTCATATGCCTGTGTAATGTTTAACACGAATCAACATCCCACTAAAAGCTAAAATTCGCAGAGAATCACAAACACGCACACAGGAACTTGTGGGTTATGGGCCCACCATGCTTCTGCTGCACCACTCTGATTGCCAATAAAATGTTAGAATTGCACCACTCTGATTGCCAATAACTCGCTTGCCATCATAATAGTGGCTCACGGGTGAAGAAGTGAGTCTTGAAATCCATACATAACTGGGGCCAGGAGTGAATACTGCCCGCTTGAAGATGTAAAAACCAACTTGAGGCTGGACTTGTCAAAGTGGATGGAAATAGAAGACACTTTAGATTACAGATGAGCCATCCGACTCAGGTAATGGAATTGAAAGCCATGATTGGTCAGATGGGTTAGTACTTCCTGGTCAGATGGATTAGTACTTCTATCGTGTTTTTTGAAGAAAGATAGGACATGCCTCCAGTGAATGTATGCATTGAAAATATCTTTGGTGAAGGGTTCTCCGTTCTCATCATCTCTCATTGTTAGTGTTCTAGGTCTTGATCCTCTTCTGTCTTAGAGATGCCATTTCTTCTCGAAGGCCCCCTCTACATGATGCAAGTGGCGTTGACCTCTTATTGTGGAAGGACTTCTTCTATGTCTTGTACATGAAGGAGATCGATGGCGCTTATATGACGATGGGGAATAGTAACGCGAATATGGGTAAGTTACATGTTCATATTGATAAAGGGCGACCTGGAATGTTGATCCCGCCTTTCACGAGATCTGGGCCTCTTGACCTCCCTTTAGGGTTGAGAGTGGACTGAGAGCTCTCTATGCTCATGGTTTTTACCTTTTCCGTCGCCGCTTAGATGGTCGAAGCATAGTCATGCCCTTATATTTGTTGTCTAAGGCGGTTAAATGTAGAGTGTCTTTCTATGGAGTGGGAGCGGCAGGCTGGCTGAACTCCTTGGTGTAATGCTGGTTCAAGTATAGGAATATCATAAGCAAAGTGTTACTCGTGCACGATATGCTGATCTCTGTTATGGGCGGGAGTGACCCCAATATAGGTTTCCAACATAGCCCTCTTATGGGCATCATGCATTATGTTAAGTGCGCTGGGGACAATGGGTTGGATGGGAGTTCCGTCCATCGTTGACAGTCTCTTGATCGTCCACTCTGGCCCTAAGTTCATTCAAATCGTGGGCAATCTACCCAATGCTACTTAGGCCATTGATCATGCCAAACCACACGTCATTGCCTAAGCCTGAAATGGGACTTATGGCATGACTTTAACGCCGTTTGTGTCATGATCCTTTGAGTTATTGGCCTCATTGTCACTATTATTATGCAGTGTGTTTTTTGAGTATAGTAGTTTGAAGAGAAGAAAAATGATGAATGTCGGGAGCATTTAGGGGAAGCCCTCCTTTGAGCGTCCAAATATTGACTAAAAATTTAATCAACCAAGGAACTGCGATTGTGAATTCATTTTAGTAAATGTTACTTACTAGTACCGTATTTAAAATGGAAACAAGAGAGAGAAAATGAACGGTAAGTAAAGAAAGACACAGGGTTTAGAGTGATTTGATCAAAAATGATCTATGTCCACTATGCTGGTAATTTCTACTTCTTTAGTGTTTTGATTACAATTGTTTGTTTACAAGAGATTATAATATATGCAATAAAATGAAAGTTTCATCTTTGTACAAGTGCATTCAATATTGTATTTATAATAGCGAAAAATCTGGTTCGGACAGTTCAATATGTATATCAATTTCTATGAATCCTTACGGTCGTCAATGACACCGAATCGTTCAAATGTAGGGAAACTAGGATGTCAGCTAGGTCGAATGGTCTAGATGATGGCCAATTAGCGAATCATAGCAAATCATGTCGTTGTCAAATAGGACGTCATGAGAATAAGCTGTCGTTGAACAGTGATGCCGCCACCATGTGGATAGTGAAGGATGAGAAGTGGTTACTGCGTAGTGTCGCTTTGTTAAATAAACATTGTTGCATATGTCAAGGATTTCGGTGGAACGGTTCCGAGTCGTTTCTCTGTAAAGGGGTGGCCATGCACGTTTGACAGAAACCTACCGAGCTAAGACAAAATAAGAAGTATGAGGAGTGCATGCCGTCGGATAGGTTGTGGGGCGGAGTAGACTTAGGGGCTCGAAAAGGAGACTGGTAGAGCATTCTTCATTATGCAGACATGTACTCTTGGATGAGCAGTTGTCCTACTAAGGGTACCGGCTGGTTTGGTCGTTGTTCAAATCTGTTAATCGCTGAATTCCATCGTCTTTAACAGGATGCATAGGTATTTGCAAGGATGATGGATCGGGCAAGGCGATGCTGAGGCAATACGAGGTGAGGCGAGCGCACTGGGAGTCCGACGAGCACATCTGTCTATCTCTTTGCGAGAATATCAAGCAACACCATGTATCGATACCGATCAATAGATTTGCATATTTCATCTTCATTTATTTCATTAATTCATTGCGACTTTATGGTTTAGCTTTCTTTCACGCCTCAAAGCCAAATTTCTACAGCTTTTCATTGAGAACTTCAAATCTTGATGGATCAGACAACTGATCGATGTACTTAGTTAAAATTCGTTCGTTTTCCTTTGCAATGCTTCGTGCTCGATCATCAATAAATTTATTAGTCATCACATTAAAGCTCAATATCATTAAATTGTCATTTGCGGAAACTCGTGGATTCAGTTCGAACCTACCTAATGCTGATTCATGCAACTCCATGTCCAAATCCACTTTGGGAAGATTCCATAAACACATATGCAAGTTGCAACTTTCCATAATGCGTGATCACAATAGTAAAAAAAGGAAATATCCAAATGGCAGTTCTAGTCAAGTCTCCCATCCATGCAGCCTCACTTTTTTTAGTATCGTACTGCCATGACACAAAACTGTGCACCAGGTAACCCAACCCTTGGGCTCACTCTCCCGTGATCGTATCGCGCCACTTGGTCCTCAGACATCAAAAATCACATTAGAAATCCAACTTTTTATCTCCGGAAAATCATTAATTAAATAACAACGATGCCGTTTCAACTGCCTGTATGATGATGGGATGTAACAACCCGTATATATGGACCATTTAAATTGACAATACTCCACACGTGTCAACTTAAATAGTACAAAACACGAATCGTAAATGGAGTGTATATATATGAGAATCATCACAGAATCACAGAAATATAACATAACAGAATAGTGCAGCGGAAATACAACATAGTCATAAGAGTAGTTCATGAGCTACCCATAAATACAACAATGTCTCAAATAAAGGAAATAAAAACAACATAGAAGTCCAAATGGAAAGAACAAATACTGATAAGATAAGATAGTGAAACTTCAGTCTTCAGCTCCAAATAAACAGCAGCAGCAATCCTCAATCTGATCCGAGAATATGCACAAACAAACACTCGAATCAGGACATATATTCTTATACAGATAATATGGTTGAAGATTCGAATATAACAATAACTCAAAGATGAATGGAATAAACATCTTTAGGATCCGATAAACTATCTATACATAATAGTGTACGATAAATAGATAATGTCTAACAGTAAAATAAGATATCAAAATAGTGTTAAGGCGTTACCATTTTTCCCCTTAACACATTTTCATATAGCATTATAGACTATACAGCACTGTAAACTCCACCGTAAACTAGTGGGATATCAGGGAGTACTCCATAGGTATAACACAAAACAAATTCGTAGTGGTCACGTATACGGGAATACAAGTATGACAAGGTACATGAGGCAATACCCAAGGTAGTGAAACTACCGTTCGCCTGATCCAGACTGGTGAGAACGCATCGCCGCAACGATCGCAACACCGCGAAACAACACTCCAAATTTCAAGGGTGCGCACCAATCAATCACAAAGTAAATGAGTAGTAAACGAAGAAGTGTGTTCGCTCGAGGTAGCTAACCCCATTTGGCCCGGCACGGCTCCTGATTTAGTCATTTCCAATTTGACACAAGTGTCAAGGCTATCCATTATCGTTCACTTTCTTCAGTCATCGCGTACGTCATTCCAACCACTTCATTCTGGATCATCACTCGCGTATAGTTATTAAAGTGGTTTTCGGTTTAGACAGTGAGTATGTCCCTAACCGATTCCTGTTCCTTTAATAACCTTCGTAATTAATTTACCGATTGGTCGTTTAGTGTATTTCAAAACGAAATCAAACTCAATTTCAATTACAATTCGTAAATCGACATTTCATTAGTCTTCTAAATAAATTTCCAAAATTTACGTTTCAAAACTTCCAAATTTCCGTTTCAAATTTCCTATAATTCAATTTCAAAGTTTCAACTTAAACAATTTCAAATATTCATTTAATTCCATGTATAAGTTCATTCCAAAATCAATTAACGTCCAAATCGATTTAAATTCAATTATTGATTTCATTCGATATTCATTAAATTAGTTTATCATTAAACAATTTCAATTCAAAATTTCAATTCATTACATTACTTTCATAGGTTCAACTTCATTATCAAAGCTTAAATATTTATTCAATTTGAATGGTCGAATCCAATTCTTTAAATTACAAACATTTCATTTGTTCGATAAAGCGCATTCTATTTCTTATTAAAGAAATTCAATTTTTATTTACTTATTTCCCTCGTTACAAATTTCAAAACTCAATTAACAACTTACTTTCACTTATTCAAAAATTCAATTTCTTAAAATAATGAATATTCAATTCAATTTAATTATTATACAATTCAATCTATTCAATTTAGTTTGATCATTAAACAATTCAATCTTATTCAATTATCAAATAATTTCGAATCTTAATTATTATCATTTCAAACTCATTCATTAATAATTCCAAACTTAATTATGAGTTTTAAAACTAAATTATTAATAATTTCAAAACTTAATTTATTAATAATTTCAAAACTTCGTTATTAATAACTTCAAACTTCATTATTAATAAATTTCAAGACTTGATAATTGATAATTCCAAGTTAATTATTACTAATTTCAACTTAATTATTAATAATTCCAAATCAATTATCAAATAATTCTAAATTTAATCATTAAATAATTAAATTTTAAAACAGTGTCCTTTTGTCAATTACAACGTTAATATTTGTTTCAAATTCAAATATTCACATTTCGTTCTTTCGAATTTAAATTCCAATTCTATTCAAACCTTGTTATTAGTCAAATAAATTTTATTTCATTTTAAATCAAAACATTGACCAATCGGTTTAAATTTAATTTCTATCCTAAGTCAAAGTTATTTTGGGTATTTATCATTTCAACCCGATTCCATTTCAATTCAAATCAAAGCATACAAAGGGAACTTGCAGTGTGATAACTGGGATGGTGTCAAAGTAAATAAACAAGCAATAGCATCCATACATAACAATTCATCCATTATTCAAATAATCCTGAAATAATCATGTTAATTTACATTTGTTATTTATGCAAATTAATATAATTATTTCTAGAATCTACACTATCATTACATGTAGATTAAAGATTATTACATTACGGTTTTTCACTTGTCGTTCAATTTTAAATTTCAAGTTTACACTACAACAATAAATCCGATATACGTTCAATAGTTCAAAGTGTATTTAACAAATTTCTACGTGTCAATTAACAATTAAAAGGGTCAAGTTTAACTAATCAAATTTAACATATGAAGAGGTCAAATTTAACACATCAAAGTTTGACGTATATAATCCATTTTAATTTGTTAACTATCCTATTTCAAATTTAACTTGCAAATTATTTGTCACTTAACAATAACAATTAACATCCAATCAACTTCACATAGCAATCATTCATCAATTCAAAGTTGCATAAGAATATAGTCGTGAAAATTAATTCACCTTCCGTGGATAAGGAAATTGACGGCGAAGAAAAAGAAGCACGAAAAGAAGTCGGTACAACACGAACAACGAACACTGTAAATATCGACAAATGAGATGATATTAATACAATGAACGCTATATAAAATTATAAATTTATATAATTACGCTTACCGACGACAGAGAAAAGAACAAAAGCTGAAGATCGGTGCTGCCGCAAAAAGGATTCAGTCGGTTGCTGCAACAACAAGGAAAAAGAAACGGTTACTATATTTCAGTAACAAAAACAAAAACAAAAACAAACAAAAAATGCTGTGAATATATACTTCTCAACAACAATTTAAAAATAACAGTGCACTGGCTCTATTTCATAAACAACAGTACACGGTTGTTTTTTTTTTTTTCAAAGACCGTTGCGTAGAAGAGTATCCCAACACCAGCACCCAGCATCACATGCATACGCACATCCTCCAGTTAGTTTTTTTTTTTTTTTTTAATATGCCAAGACCTTTTGGTTCAAATTTTTCCACGCATGCGACTCATTTCCCTTCATCACTTACACAAACTAACCCATGTACACACACCATACACACGTGTACACCTTTGCCTTAATTTCCCACTTTCCAAATTTTTTCGGCTGATACAAAATATGCAGCAAACATATCTCATACATGATGCAACACACCTTTCCCATCTCAACATATATATGCACACTTTGTACATAAGCTCATGCACCAACTTATGCTTTTCTTTCTCCACTCCCCTCCCTGTAGCTCATGCACGCAACGCCCCTTCTTTTTTTTTATGTAAACAAAGTAATACAAAAGAAACCAAAACTGCTCAGACAATATCTATGAAAATAGCACAAATTTTCAAACAGAGAAAGAAGCAGGTATGGGTTTATAAGGTGACGGCTGGTGGAGACGCGGCTACAGTGATCGGGGAAATGGCGATGAAAGTCAGGGCGAGGGTGGAGGGATTTGTCGGGGCGATGTCAATGGGTGGTTTGGCACGGTAAGTGGAGTGATGGCCAACGTTCGGGTGGAGGAGAGGGATGCGGTGGTTGATGAGGAGGAAGGATGCGGGGAGCACGGTGGTCAGTGACGGTCGAGCAGGGTTAGGAAGTGGGGTAGTGCGGTGGTGGCCTGGGACGGTGCGGCAGGCGAGGTGGTTATGGGTTGGATGGTCACGGGTGGAAGATGGAGTGTATCTCGGCCATGGTTTATTATTATATTTTTTCTTACAGAGAAATTGAGGAGAAGAAGAAAGGAGAGTGGTGTTATTACCTGTAGAGATGCGAGTTGGAGATGGGAACAGTGCAGTTTTTTTTTTCTTTTCAAATTGAGCAACCGAAATATAATTTCCAACCTTCCAAATATCACGTGAATTCACGCATATTCCCAAGCATTCCTACTTACTAGCTCCTACTTGAATGCATCAGCTGGGACCACTTAATTTCAAATTTTTAAGTGAATCCGGTTTAAGGAATTTTGGGCTGAAATTTGTATAGCCGGTCCGTCCGGAACGGTTAAATCAATGCGACTATTTTACGTCGGACTCTGATTGGCACGAATAAATATACCATTTTGGTCAGTGCGACGATGCGCTTCCAACGGTACACAGATTATTACGATATGATGGTTTTCTAAACGTACGATTTTACGCCGCTTAAATCGTACGTTTTGCAAAACAATTAAACGGAGCAGGCGATTTCAGTTTTAGACGAAACGAACCACATCATCTTGATCAGAATTTTTTTTTTTACAACATAACTGTGAAAAATATTTGGATTTGGAAGATAAATTTTACGTAGCTTATATGGACTGATATTCAGATAAAAGTGCGAACGAAATTGACTGCAATATTTTGCGACGAAACTTTTTCCATATTCATATCTTACTAGACGTATTTTATAAACAAAGTTTGAGCGCTAACTGAGATCGTTTATAAATTTCAAAATTTTTTTACATTAAAACAATGGATTTTAAAATTTAAATTTGGCCGCAAATTCAGGGTCGTCACATGGGACGGTAAAGATTGGTCAGGGAAATCCTATGGCGAAATCCAAATTGGAGAATAACTTCGAGAGAAGGAAAGAGAAGGAAAAAGAAAGATCCACTCGGAATTATGATGATACTGTTGGTAAGTACCGTAGGTAAGGAGATAATCTATAGCAATGTCATAGATTTAGGCAAAAATGCTGATTTCCTTTAGTCTTTTCATTCTATTTTTAATTAACCATGCTTAGTTTTAGGCTTTGTTGGTTACGGTAGCTATATTATTTGTGTGTACATATGATTGGTGTGATTTTATGGCAGTTGAATTGTTAGTACAAAATCTATGAACATGGACAATCTGTTAGTTCTAAATTTTAGATGGGTAATTAGGAGTCGATTTAGGAAATGCAACAATATTCTCCTAATTCGTAGGATTTGTTACCATTTTTTATTTCCCTATCTTGTTGATAATATGACTAAATACTGAAATAACCCCAAATGTTGGGACCATTTCTTCGAAGATCAAATCAAATTACATATTATTTCTCTTACTTTGTGTGTAATTTAATATTTCCTTTTAAGCTGTAGAACTATTTACTTATGTGGGCATGATATATATATATATATAGTAGAGTTTTATGTATGTTTGAAGTAAACACTAAAGTTAGCCCTGCATTCTTAGGAAATTGGTGCACTGCAAGAACTCTTAAAGCAGTTTATTATCACATGTATTAAAATAGTCAAGAGAAACCAATGAAAAGTTGGGAAAGGTAAAGTCGATTATATTCTCACGTACTTATGTTATGATGCTTCAATCTGTAGAACCAAAATTGGAAAAAAGTGTGCGAATTGCAGCAGGTATTCATCATTTATTACGAAGATAATGCATGTACCTTTTGTTCCAATTCTTCATGCGATATTAAAAATACTTTCCCTTCTTATATACCAAAGTTAATTTAAATAAATTGTAATGGTTGGATCTGAGATTGAGGTCGGGTTAAAAATAGGATGCTCATCAACATGACTTTATATTAGATCTAATCACAGACAAACTAACAAAAGGAAGTTAACTCTGCCAGAGATCAAACATATGGTATTGTAGACTATCATCTTATTCATTTGACCGCATAGTCGATCATCTTGTCATTCGAATTCGCACAAATAAAAATACTATATATGCTTCGGTTTTAAAGTAAAAGATGTTCTGGTTTATGACATGTGTACTGCTAAAAGCATCCATAATTTTTTTTTGGCTACCATAGCCAATGGTCACCGTGGAAATTTTATTTATGTGCTTCTAATGGCATGCACTATTTTGTTCTATCAAATAGGCATCCAAATATTGTTCGGTTGTTTATCACTATACCACGTTGAACGACCATTGAAAATCAAAGTGCATGGCTATTAATCGTCATGCAATAATGAACGATAGTTGAAAATCAAAGATGCACGGTCATTTATGAACGAATGAAAAAATCAAGTTTGGTGTTGGATAGCATATATAAAATAATTGATATCTATTAAAAATTTCTTGGTAGCCAAAAGCATAATTTTGGGTGTCAATAGCAACACCTATGGCATTCACACATACCCCATTTATTTATATACTTACCATCAGTTTATAACACATTTTTAGGTCCAAATTTCTATTATTAGACTAGATTTGGCAGCAAGATAAAATACAATAACTAGGAAGTTATTTTTCCATACTTGTAGAGCAACAAACATTTATTGTAATTTGCATCAAAAGGTTGAGAACAAATACAAAATGACTTCAATTTTGTGTTTAAATTTGAAATTAACTCATTTTGGGATCAAATACAAAATCTATGGTTTTGATGTTTCATAGTTCAGCATTTTGTCCATTAAGCTGCAGACTTGCAGACGGCGAACCTGGATATGGATTTTTGATTGGTTCTGGGAATTCTCTATCATAGTTGTGGCTATGAAAGAAGAATGATGGTTTTTGATCAAGAAACCAGATCTGAGTCCGCACTAGGAGTTAGATGGACGATGCTAGTTCAGAAGTGAAATCGAGTGAACGATCAGATTGATGTAGCATACAAATGATATGTGTACATCGTAATGAAATTGATATTGAAAATTTGTGAATAAGAATTGTAAAATGTTTTTGAAATGAAAATTTTATTTTGTGAAATATATGATGAAATAAAGTCGAAATTGGATATTTCTATGGTAGAAATTTACTTTATGAAAGTAAGTAATTTGGTAAGTGACTTTATAGAGTGATCAAATTTGAATATTTGATTTGAAATAAACAAAGCTATATATCTTTATTATATAAGATAAATCTCCCATTGTTATATCTATTGCTAGAAGAAAAGGGTTTTTGAAAAGTATTTGAAGTATAAAAAGGGAATTTACACAAGTATGAAGTGATTCAAAAAGATTTTTCAAGTGTGTGTATATATATATATATATATTGTATGAGAATGATTTTGGGAAAATTGGAACCTTTGGATTTGGAAAGGCTTTTGATTTTTGGGTAAAATCAATTTTGGAGATTTGGAAAGCGTAGTTTGATAATTATCGATTTTGGAATAATCGATTTTGGGAAAAGGAGATTTATATGAGATTCATATATGTGTATGATTTGGAAGATACTATATGTGTATAGTATAAAGTGCTTTGAAAATGGCTCTGGAGAAAAAGGCGCTCTGTTGAAATGAAATTCTTAGGAGTACCATAGGTTGGTACTGACTTATGCCCTAGGGGTTTCTCAAGTGAATCATACGAGGAAGTGCAGACAAACTGAAGTTCCTGAGGAATATTGGGTAGCGAAAGGTGAGGGCGCTGATGCTTACAGAGGTATTTGGGTTATGCTGGACGACATTGTAACTCGATGTTGCTGCGATCTACTATGGACTATAGCGAAAATCATGTGGTGGTGAGTGTCAACGGTCTATGCTTGATTTTGCTGGAAAGGAAACGTAACATCGGTAGACTACGATCTATGGTCGAGTGGAGAAGTTTATTTTTTTGCAGCTGAATTGGAAGGCGTTGATGCCTACAGTTATATGGGTTTTTGCTGTGATAGCAACGTAAACACAGATGTAGCTACGATCTATAGCGGGTTCCATGACGTAATCGAGGGGCGCGGAGTGCCTACAGGTATCTATGTATTTTGTCGGCAACGTTACCATCGGGTTAACTGCAACCATGGATGAGGATGATGATTTTCAAAGCATTCTCACCAAAGATATTCCCTTTATTTTCAAAAATGTTTTCTATATTTTCAATAAAATTATTTTTCAAGTATTTTCACAGGGTGTTGAAAATGGGTTTACCAAGTACTTATAGATTTTCAGTCCTACGCATGATCAACGTATGACCGAATTTCTATGAGAACAAGGATAGACTTGTTGAAACATCAAGTTATAAAAGTAATTTTTTAAAAAACTATTCCTGATAACATTATATAGATTTTTAAAGTGTTTTAAAAATGATCAAAGAGTGATTTATCTAATTTTAAGTATTAAATAAATTCTGGCTTTGTTTCTTTTCGGGGACGAAAAGATTCTAGGGGGGAGGAATGTGATAACTTAAATTTTTAAACATTTGTTGATTAGATAATTAGCTGATTTCAAATTATTGAGATACTAATTATAATTGGTTAAACAAATAAAATTTGATAATTAAAATGTCTAGATGATTATATAAGGGGATTTGAAACTATAATAATTGTTGAATCAAAATGATGAATCTTATAGTAAATTAGAAAATTATTTAACATTATTTTGGACATTTTTAACACTGGTATTATGTATAATTTTCAATTTAGAAGACAACTTTAGTACAAAATTTAAACAAAAATTTATCAAAGAGTTAATATTCTCCTTTCTAAATTACACATGTGCTAAAAATGGTTTATATATAATTTAAATACATAAAACCCAAAATTTATAAACATAAGAAATATATGAATAAGGCTTTATATATTTGTAAGCTTTATAATACATAGAATTAACATTTGTAACAATAAATTCATTGTTTTGAAAATTGTAACTTATATACCATGCAATTTTACAAGAGGCCAATATGTTTTCTTTTCAAATTTGTAATGTAAATAAAAATCAAGGAAATTAAACCAGGCTTTATTAAAACAAAGCATCTTCATTCCTTTTTCAAAATCTTCTTTCATCCTTTCATAATTAAAAACTGAAGAAGAGAACCCTATAAAACTCAAACCAGGAAGTCAAAAACATGTAAAGAAAGAAAACCTAAGGAAAATAAAATTCAAAATAAACCAGTATCAAACAATTCAAAGATCATCTCAGACCCCAATAGCCCGAGCAAGATCAAGCAAGTAAGGACAAAGTCGATTCAATTTGAATTCAACTCAAAACTTCAACAAGTTGTTAAGCAAATTTCAAATTTAAGAATCCAGTCTTTTAAAATCAATTACAGACTTGTTCTGTTCTTCAAAACAAGGTGAGTAAACATTTTATGCTATGATTTATGAGAAAATTTATGAAGTAAAGTTATAACTATGTTTTATGAATGAAAATATGGTATATACATATATGAGTATGTATATGTATCTGTGCATGCTGAAATAAATAAAAAGCTTGTCTCTATTGAAGTAACAGACTAACCAATTTCAATCTAAAATCAAATTCTCTTGCTCAAATTCCTTTCAGGTTTTGATTTATAAAAAGAAAATGTGAGTAAGAATGCAATTTCATTTTTAAAAATTATTTCAAGTGGAATAATTTAGTAAATATTTCGAAAAGTTTTATTCTCGATAAAAATCTATTTTTAACAGAGAAACCAAACCTTTTAATTTTAAGATTGGATCACATAACCTGGTTCACATTAGTGAATGATGAATTTAGCTAGAAAAAACTTGATTTTTAGGGTTGTATATGGTGAGAATTATCGAGATAATCGGAAATTCTGTTTACGTCAATTTCCGACGTTGGGCAAAGAGTTGGTCATCAAATTTTAAGCTGCAGGTAGCGGAAGGCACGGGAATTATGGGAAAAGTAGGTGGAGATTTTTCTAGTGATTGAGGCGACGAGGCGGAGGCAATTAAGGGTTTAGTGGTGGATTTTGTTCGTCGTTGTTGCCAAGGTGTTTCTGACGTGGGTGATGGACCGGACTTGATCCCGATGGGGAAAATCGAGGTTGTAAGTAGTGGTTAGTCTCTTGTTAATGGGCGAGGGACCTCATGGTCGAGATCACCGGAGAGGGGAGATTTTTCGATCGGAGGTTGTTGTTTCTGTTAGACTATTTAGGCTCGATTTCGATTTCGAGTTTGATGATCAGGTTGGATGGTCAAAAACCGAGGGTGGGGTTGGTCGGTGACTTGTTGATAGTAGGAGGAGGAGTCAGATCATCAGAGGCTACCTGTGTACGTGCATAGAAGCACAATGTATTAGGAGAAGATGAAAGTTTGGGGAGAAGTTGTTGCCTCGGGAAGATCTCGAGAAATTTTGAGGGTGACTCGAAGTAGATGGGATTGTATGAGTTTCGAGAATTTGCTCGAGAATTTTGTAAAATGGCTCGGGAATTTTCATTAGGAAATCAGGTCTTCTTTGAGATTTTTTTTAAATGTTTAAAAAAAGGAAAGTTGTAGCCAGTTTTTAAAGCAAATAGAAATGAACGAATTTTCAAAGCCGTTATCAAACAGGTTTCATAATATAAGTATGTTAGAAACTTTAATTATGAGGTGTTTGAATGGATTAATTTCAAACTTTTGAATTCAAATAAGTTTAATGATGAAACTAAGTAATTAATTAAAATATATGGTCTATCTTAATTATTTAAGATTTTACAAATTGAAATATAATTTCTTAATGTGATTAATGGATTATTAATTACTTAGTATAAGTGATTAAAGAATAATTACTGAATGTAATTAATTAGAGGATAGTTAATAACTTAATGTGATTAATTAAAGATTAACAAATGGTTGTAATTAGTTAAAGATAATTAACTATTAATTAATGATTAAGGGTTATAAATTAACTAGAGATTAATTAATTAAAAATTAGGGATTAATTAATGTAAGTAATTAAAGATTAATTACTTAATGTAAGTAATTAAGATAGGTTTGTTAAGGATTAATCAATTTAATTAGTAATTAAAGGTTAAATTAATTAATAATTAAAAGTTAATTGATTAGGGATAATTAACCAATGAGATAATTACTTGATGAAAGTAAATAATTGAAGGAAAATTACTTAATGGAAGTAATTAAGAATTAATTACTTAAAGTAATTAGTTAGGATTGATTGATTAAGGAAACTAATCAAGGGTTAGTTAATTAATGAGTGTGATTAATTAAAGGATAATTAATCAATGTAAGTGATTATAATATAATTAATTTGAGTAAGTAATTAAGGATAAATATAATAAATCATTGTTAATTACTTTATAAGAGTAATTAAGGGATTATTTAATGTGATGGGTAAAGATTAATTAATTTGTGTAATTAATTGAGAGTTAATTACTTATTGTAATTAAAGGATAATTAGTCAAGGGTGATTAATTGAAATGGATAATTAAAAGATCATTAATTAATTGGTTTGTAAGGGTAATCTAAGTGATTAGAGATTAGTAATTAATTTAACTAGAGATAAATTAAATTAATTTTGGAAGTGATCAATCTTGCTTATGAATGATTGAATGATGTCAAATGCCTTGAATTGGTTGATCTCTCTAAGATGAAATGTTTTGTATTTAAAGTTGAATTGTATTTCACTTGAATAACTTGGGCTAAGATGGTATCGAATTTGAAGAGACCGGGGTCGGGTATCAGTAAATACCCGAACCCACTTTGATTTTTAACCTACGATGATTCTTTATAGATTGATATGTGAAATCAATAAGCTGAAATGGAATAATTTAAATGACTGGACCATTTAAAACTGAGTAAAGATACTTAGGGATTGATTGTGAATATAAGTGTTAACTATAGCAAGTTGTGAACTTGTAGGGATGAACGAGTTACCACGGGTTTTAAGTAAGTTTTATGCATTAGTATTTCTAGTTAGATGGGTTTACTCACGCTGGTTTCCAGCCTGACCCGGGTGTTACTTTGATGTAATGCTCGATTCAGACCGAGTATTACAGATTTTCAGGTAAGGACGTTCTGGAGCTCAAGAGGCGAGCTGGATGGTAGGAACGTATGGAGTGTATCCGCTGTGATATATTGTTGTACATCTGGGACAAGTTGATTTTAACTGTCCAGTGATTGTGAAATGTTGTAACTCTGATGTATTAATGAAAATTAACTGATACAGATTTTCCTTGTATAACTGTTATTTTATTTAATATTATATTTTGATCCGCTGCGAATGTGAGATTTTGTGTTTCATTTCTGTTTCTTCTTCTACCTCTTTTCTTCTTTTCCTAACTATTTGGAATTTTCGGGATCGAAATTCAGGGTCGTTACAGAACAAGTTAACAAGACTAAAACCGCCTCCACCACCTCCCCCACCGACGGTTATAGAACATGCCGTAGAAGCCATCGATGTTCCTCGTACTATTTAGATATATCCACGACGAAAACATCAAAAAGACACATCTTTATCTTAACAAACACAAGTTAAAGTTGCTCCCGGCCCTTCACAACCTACAGATCCTACGTAAGCAAGCTAAGAGGAGGAATCGCCGGAAGAAATTCCATTGTCTAGGAGAAAAACAAGATGCACTCCACTCCAACTTCGCAGGTTGAAATAGGGAGGATGGTTTAAATTTATTGGTCTGTCTGGTTTTGTAATACGATGGACTTCTCTTTGGATGTTGAAATTTGATGAAATGTTGTGCCAAATGTTTTGTTGAATGTTGAAATTTGAATGTATGACGAACGTCTCTCTTTGGATTTTATTCTTGTTGAATCTTATGTGTTTATAATTCGGACAGCAATGTACTGATAAATGATAGGTTGGAATGGTGTAGTGCAAGGTTTCTGTTTTGATACCCTACATTACTGGGGCGACTTTTCAAAACCCTGCATTACTGGTGGTTGTTCTGGTAAATGTTGTGCCATACCAAACTGTCTCATCACTCAAGCGAGAAGATGAAACATGACATCGTCAAAGCAAATTAAAGTAAAACAAGCGGTCCATAGCTGAATGGAAGTGGTACACAAGTTGGGCAGATTTCCAAGCACATCTACTATGGGATCCAAGTCATAGAATCATAATCTATCACATCTAACTCATTGCGGTAGAAGGTAACATTACACCTTGGCGATTTAACGGTGCTTTTAGGTCCTACCTTCCTGCAACAATATAAAAATGTAACTTATCAAATCCGGACAACTATACGTACTATACTTCAGCACTAATTATAACTGGCACCGTATGACAGTGATCAATCAATCGCTGTCCTCCTCATGGATATTCTACCTACAGACAGATGAGTTCAACACCAAAGCTGCAAATAATAGTAGACACGTATTTTCAAATAAATAGGATCATAGGAAATAACTGTCGGTGAAAGCAAATAATGCAAAAACATGTACTAGAATCACATAACCACCAATGCCTATGCTCTCTCGCAAAGCAAGCCTCGACAACTCAGTGTATGTATAAGTTAGAATTGCACTGCCCCAAGAATACTAGCGACAAACACCAAAGTCTTCTAGAAATGGGAGCCATCTAAGCCATATCCATGTCTTCAAATGATCGCAAATCAACCTTGAACAAATAATAAGCAATATAATAGCCATGGCTTGCTGCTGAATCTGAATCTCTATGGCATCAATTGGAATATCATCCGCAAGTTGTTGCCTAAACCATCTAGTGTGTATCATCTTGTTACCCCACCACTCCTCGGCTGAAGGAGTTATACCTAGGAGCCCTTGGCATAAACTCAGAAAATCAACTGGCTTGGGGTTGGTCAACGGAGCAACAGCTATGGGTATACCAGTAAGCACACAACATCACCCAACGCGATAGTCATCTCCCCTATATGTAGGTAAAATGTAGATGTCTTCGGCCTCCATCTATCCACCAGAGCGGTGATAAGATGATGATCCAATTGGATGTGCCCCAATCGAGAAAAAAGTCCAAACCTGGCTTGATTTATCAACTGTAGAACGCCTGGATGAGCAGATGTTACCCTCTTCAATTTAGACGAATGGTCTATGGTCCCGTCTGCAGTATTGCAATGTCAAAATATCAAAAAATGGTATCAATATCTAACAGAAAATATCAATCAATATTTAGATTTTAAAACTAAGAATTTTACCGCGACAAATTCAGGATTATTCATTCGATGATGTTCTGCAAATATAGTACAGAACCATCGATTGGTCCAGGTAACATCTTCGAGTAATCTACACATATACAAGAATTAGATATTCACATTTATTTTCCAAATTCAAAACTATGAATTTAGGAATTACTTTTCGACAATGTAATAATGATTCCGCCTAACTTTAGTAATCTCTACAATCAATGACTATTTATAAATCCTAAAAACAATACTTTTGCCCTTTTTTGAAAACCGTAAAATTAGAAATTTTTAATAAACCATACCTAAAGGAGCATCCCAAGATGAAGAGCTTGCCATCTTCCAATTTGCTAAAAAAATTACTAAAATTTGATTGCTATTTAAAGTTTGGTGGAAAACGTGTAAAAATCAAAGGGTTTGGGTTTTGTGTAGAAGTTGAAGAAAGAGGAAATGATGGGATGGGAAGAGGGGATTCTGTTTGGTAACAGAACCCCGTATGGGAGACTTTTGAAAAGCCGCCAACTTTTCAAAAGTCACCAATATGCTATCAGTTAAAAACTTGTTGGCGACTTTCGAAAAGTCGCTAGTTGGCTACTTTTCAAAAGTCGTCAACAAGAAACCAACAAAAAATGCACTGACGCCTTTTGAAAAGGCGCCAGTATGTTTTGACCATCTCAACGCTGAGCTGGCAAAAACAGGACTATAAACGAAATTAGTTCTAAAACCGGGCTATTTGTGATAATAGTTTTCAAAATAAGGCCAAATTGAAAGAAAAATACCAAATAAAAAGGGGACCTAGCCCAAAGTACTATTTAATATTAGAAATGTAATTGTCATAAATTTCCAGTTTTAAATTATGACAACTGAAATGAAGAAGAATGTCTACGAGGAAAATTGTGTTCAATACATATTTTGCACATAATACTACAAAGGTAACGGGTAATGTTTTGGCTTTATTCGAACTCGAAGAACTCTACTACAAAAGTTTATGGAGTGTGTAAAAGTGATTTTTTAGGCAAAAAAAGAACTATTTTCGTATGCTAACTTGAATGGGTTTGCATAGCGATTCTAATGGTCTTTATGAAGTAAATGTATAAGGGAAAGGTATAATGGGATGTAATGAGATAGAAAAGAGAGATATAGAATATAGCAAGATATGAATATAAATGGAAATTATAAAAAAAATCGAGGCCTATGCTTGAAATAAATTTCCTACCAAACAAGTAGACTGACAATAGATCAATTCATGGAGTGAAAAGCCCTAAAAGAAATTTGATTTCACTTTGATCTATGCTAGTTGCATCATAAAATCAGTTCATCCTTCAACTGAGAATTTACCTCTAATGTTTCATTCTCGTTCATTCATCGTCTAAAGAGATCTCCATATGCACCGCTTCATCATCGCCTCCAGCATCAGAATCCTAAAAATCATAGCAGTTGGATAAAAGCATTTCATTTGTTTAGATATCCTGTCGTGTTAATAATGCAAGTAGCAGAATAAAAGATAATGAAAACCATTATGAACAAATGGTTATAATCATTTTATTCCATTCCTTGAATTTTGAATCGGCAAGCATGCAATTGTCACATAAATGGGCTCATCTAGGTTTTTGCCCACTTTGTTTACCATCAAATTCAGTGACCTACACAAAGAAATATAACAATATTTACATTGCACATATAGATTATAGGTATTCATTGTACACATCGCAAGTATTGTTATGAAATTCGAATTCGACATCACTATAATCCAAACTCCAAACACCGCGGAAACGAGAGAATTGTAAGATGTGCAAAAAATAACCGATCAATATCTCGACATCAAATCTCAATCCAATCCAAATAAAACAAAATCACAATCCAAATAGCAATAAAAGCAAGCAATAACGAAAGTAAATCATGTATAAGATTTATAGTGGTTCCACTAACACAACATTACTCTACGTCCACTTTGAGGAGAGCAATTTTATTACTAACAATGAAAGAGTACAAGAGACTGATTATAATGATCATCAAAATTCTATAGAATTTGTTTTGTGGAGATTAATAAAGGAAGAAATTAGATTGAGAGAACCCCATTACAATTTGAATAAATCCATAATCCTATGAACTTTGAAAATAGCTTATATAAGTATAATTTTCGTCCTGG
The DNA here is from genome assembly GCA_030765085.1 of Allium cepa. Taxonomy (NCBI): domain Eukaryota; kingdom Viridiplantae; phylum Streptophyta; class Magnoliopsida; order Asparagales; family Amaryllidaceae; genus Allium; species Allium cepa. The sequence continues at coordinate 567,286,416 of CM060937.1, read as the reverse complement.
CAAATTCCCAGTTTACCTCTTGAAGCCTTCACAAACAACACATAGTAGCATGGGAAAAACTTCCCTCAAAATCCGATCAAACGTCTGATTCCATAACTTAGACATCTAATTTCAATAATCAATAGTTTTCTGCTACAGGCAGCCAGATGTTTGAGTCCCTTGCTCAGATGTTTGAAAGTGTCGAAAATACACCGTTTTATCTTTAGTCCATAAAATACCCAATTCAAATGCCTGAGTGGTCTTCTAGATGTCTGACCTCCTACTCAGATGTATGAGAACACCAACTCAGACATATGAACTGACATGATGTGAACAACATAGAATCTCCTTGCTTCAAAATGTGATATCACGAGCTTTCGAGCTCCGATTCACTAACTGTCTTCACCATTATCAAGCCATTTTCGACCTCTTCAACTCTATATATAGTGTTGCCTAAATTCACATCCCACCTTGATACTATATCCATCTTCATACACACAAAAAATGGTATCAAACCATCACCACCTCTACCTTATACCAACATGCTTGAATACTTTCCCAATGAGCTCCAACAAAGTCATCATCCATTACACTCCGCCAACGAGCTCCCACAAGGCCACCGTCTGCTAATGAAGTGCTGAAAGTATCCAAGTCCAAAACCATCATACCAAAAGACAAAAAAATACTTAGAAGTGCAAAAATATACTTACCAAGAAGATAGAATCACAATCTCTCACCGATACTGTTCATCATCAACAAACCAACTACTCCTTCGACTGTGTCAACCCGTGGCACCTAGCAAGAATGACTCACTCACCTCAATGTGCTTAATCCAAGAGCTAAAAGCCAAATTTTCAGCAAAATATATAGCACTTTAGTCATCAGATTGAACACCGATACTATTGTGTTTAAAACCCAAGTCACATAACAATCGCCTCAAATATAGCGCTTTCTTTGTCGCCTCCATCGCATTTATCAACTCCACCTCCATGGTGGATAAAGCAACTAAGGCTTGTAATCTCGATCTTCGACTTATGATCGTACGACCAAAAAAAGCTGTGACATCTCATCTCGAGACTCACATTAATAAAGAGTATAACTGAGTAATACTGTCTGCTAATACGGAGAATAGGGCTGGTTAGGAGCGACCATCCATAGTTTTGTCTTAAATACATATTAAACACGTCAATCTGGTGCTCCATTTTTTTCTTTCTCAAGTGGTTCGACAAATCCAATAAATGCTTAATACAAAACTATGGTGGCTACAAGATCTATTCAGAACAAAACACAATACAAATGATAATAGAGGTCATAGAACAGCAAACTCAGTTGGATACATACATATACATTAGATATAATACATATTGTCAGAAGTGGTATTACAACCACAATATATACATACATCAGTCCCCACAAAATAATATATATAAGTATGTCATACGACAAGATAACTACACAAAAACTATGCAACTAATCCAAAATGAAAGGAATAGTAGGTGAAGACATACCTAAAAGTTGATTTTCTCTTATCCTTATCACCGACGTAGTTTGAATCACAATAACCAACCAACTTGCAATTCATCCTATCACCAGTGCCAAAAACAAGACTATGGGATGAAGTACCTCTAAGGTATCTCAAAATAACATTCACGTCTTTCCAATATGATTTTCTCCGATTAACCATGTACCGACTAACCATCCCGATGACATTTGCAATATCGGGCCTTGTACACACCATGACATACATTAAACTTCCAAATGCACTTGCATATTGCACTCTTGCCATATAAGCCTTGACATTCTCATAGTTAGGTGATCCCTTAATCGAAAGCTTCATTATGCAAAGGTAAAGGTGTATTGGAAGGCTTTGCATTATTCATGCTAAACAGGCAAATCACTTTCTTTATATATATTCCTATTGTGTCGATTTCAATTCAAAACACTTTTGTTATCTTTCTGTTTCGATGCCCAAGCTTTTCTTTTCCTCTCCAAGATCTTTCATACCAAATTATGATTTTAAACTCGTTTTTAACTTGTTGATTTCATTTTTATCTCTAGAAGCAATGAGCATGCCATCCACATACAAGAGTAAATACACCCAATAATTATTTTATAACTTCTTGAAATATACACGATGCTTCTATCAAAATCATTCAAACATAAATTGATCAAATCGCTTGTATTTCTTTAAACAATATGGTGAGTTTTTCAACTTGCAAACTAAATTTGACTTACAATCTACGATAAAACTTTCCGGTTACTCCACTTAGATGTATTTATCCATGTCACCATGTAAGAAGGCAATTCTCACATCAACTTGCTCCAATTCTAAATCATGAATAACAACTATAGCAAGAAATATCCGGATTGAAGTATGACGCATAACCGGTGCAAAAATCACATCATACTCATTTCCCTTCCTTTGTGCAAACCCCTTAGCCACTAATCTTACTTTGTACCTCTCATCGTCCTTCACCTAGTATATCCATTTGTACCGAATAGCACGGTTTCCTTTAGGAAGTAGAACCAAATCCAAAGTTTGATTCTTCAACAAAGATTGCATCTCTTCCTCCATGGCACAAATCCATTTCGAGCTATCACTCAAATCAATGACGTCATCAAGGTCCATCGGCTCATCTTGAACTACACGAAGAGTATAGTCCAAATTTTCACAAAAGCTAAGATAGTTCCAATCACCATATCTTTCGAATGGTCTTATGACACGACAACCAACCTGAGTAGCAATATTATCACCCAAACTCCTTTCAGCTCCACCTTGAACCGAATCATCTCTAAAATCGTGCACATCACCAACACTACTAGAGAATACATATGGACTATGTGATGTATTATCAACCACTTCCTCCTTACAAGCATCTCCAACAACTTTACTCCTTAGATGAAAAATGGAAACAACTTCATTTTCCTTTGATTCATCACGAACCAAATCCAGAACATCCAATAAGCTCTCATTCTCCTTAAACAAAGCCCACTCAACAAAAGTAACATAACAAGAATTCACAACCTTCTTCGTTTTCGGATTCCAAATCCGATAGCCTTTGACACGTACGTATAACCAAGCAAGACCCCTTTGAAAACTCTAGGCTCATGCTTATCATTTCTTGGATAATGCACATAAACTGGATTACAAAACACACGAAGATAGCTAAAGTCAATGCTCTTCCCCTTCCACACTTCCCTTGGAATTTTTTTGACAATAGCCAAGCATGGAATTTGATTTACAATATATACCGCGGTTGACAAAGCTTCGGCGAAAATCCCTTTGACAAACTGATGTCAATCTTAAGCATCGAACTTTCTCAAGTAGAGTGGAATTCATTCTCTCCATAACACCATTAGATAGTGGCTCCTCCAATACAGTAAAATGCCTACGAATACCATGGTGCTTGCAAAAATCCAAGAATTCTTCAAAAACATACTTTCTGCCATTGTCCGACCTCAACACCTTAAAAGACTTACCACTCTCACTCTCAACAAGAGCCTTCCAAACTTTGAACTTCGCAAATGCCTCCGACTTGGCCTTCATTACATACACTCATACTTTTCAAGAAAAGTCATTAATAAAAGAAATATAATAATGAGCTCCACCCAAAGAAACTACCGGTTCCAGCCTCCAAATATCCGAGTGAACATAAGAACATCTCTCGAATCATGCTTTCTTTCACCGAATGATACTTTAGTTTGCTTCTCCATGACACATTCCTTGCACAACTCAAGTTTGTTGAAACTCTGTCTATCAATCATCTCCTTCTTTCGAAGAATAACTAAACTCCTCTCCGAGACATGACCGAACCTCAAATGCCACAACCTTGTCACATCCAAGCCACGAGAGCTGTCAACACCCACATAAGTTTCACCTTCAATAGTCACACCTTTAAGAAAATAAACATCATGAGTTCTATCATCTTTCATCACCATAAATGCACCCTTTGAAACCCGCAAGCTATTGTTCTCAATAGTAATTTTACATCCCAAAGAATCCAATTACCCTCAAGGAAATAAGATATTTGCAAAGACGCAGACCATAGCTTACGTTAGTGAACGTACAAATTACTCCATCAAACATCCGAATGTGCACGAAACCAATGCTCATTGATGTACAAATAGCACCACTAGCCATAACATTTGAATTTCCCTTTTTATCGATATAAAAAATCTTTCGACATCATATGATAAGGTGCACCTGAATCGAGCATCCATTCGCTATCCGAAACATCCGATGTTATCGCCATCGATACGTTCCCATCTACCTCCCCAACATCACCCTCCACGGCCACTGATGAAGATGCTACATCTTTCTTCTTCGTATCCTTGTCCAGACACTCATTCTTCCAACGATGGGGCTTCCTGCAAATAAAGCACTTGTTTCTTTCCTTTGACTTTCCTTTCCAATCAGGCTTCGTTGATCTAGAACGTCCATGATTCCCCTTCTTCTCATTTCTCTCCTTCCCCACAAACAAACTGTGACTACTGCTAGCACCATTACTACTATCACTCAACTCCTTTATTTGATCCCGCAACTCCTCACTAAGAACACCCACTTTTACATTACTAAGAGTCAGAGTATCCAAAATACAGTTCAAGCTATTTGAGAAACTCATATAACGGTCCGGCAACGAATATAACAAGATCATCTCCTTTTGCTCTTCCTCAATCTTTAAGTCTAATGCCTTCATCTTCATTAGCAAACCATTAAAGGTATTCAAGTGCATCCTTAGCGAAGTACCCTCCTCCAACTTATCTCAAATACCCTCGGTGGTAGTCTCACCACTAATTTTGAAGATTACATTCCCACCCATAACACGATGAAGCATAGCGAATGCCTACTCTTTCAATTTCTCTCTCAACATTCAAGATGTCTGTGGCCAATAAATGTGTGTCAAACACAATCTGATGCACATGAGTTCGCCTAAGAATCGCTTTCATCTTCCATTGCCATTTTTCAAAATCACCGCAATTCCACTTGTCTATAACCAATTATGAACCCAAAACTGTATGTGATCCACGTACTTACGGTGCCACATTATTTGGACCAACCATTGAGAGACTAACCAAGGTATTACCTAATTCAGGCATTTCTACAAACACCCTGCAAACACCAAAACTCTAATACCAAATATTATAAAATTCGAATTCGAGATCACTCTAATCCAAACTCAAAATGCCACGAAAACAAGAGATCATTGTAAGATGTACAAAACAAACAATCAATATCTCCATACCAAATCTCAATCTAATCCAAATAAAACCAAATCACACTCCAAATAAGCAATAAAAGAAAGCAATAACCAAATTACCACTAACGTTGTGTTCGTATACATCCACTTTGAGAAGAGCTTTTTTATTGCTAACAATTAAAGAGTACAAGAAATTGATTACGATAACCACCAAAATTCTATAGAACTTGATTTGTGGAGATTGAAAACTGATGAAATTAGATTGGGAAAACCCTATTATAATTTGAATAACCTTTTGAATTCTGAAAATAGCTTATATAGGGAGAATTTTCATCTGGACAAATAGCCGGTTTGCGCCTTGAAGCCTTTACAAACAATACATGGTAGCATGGGCAAAACTGCCCTCAAAAATCCGATTAAATGTCTAATCCCATAAATCAAACGTTTGATTTAATAATCAATATTTTCTGCTACAGGCCCACAGATGTCTAAGTCCCTTACTTAGATGTCTAAAAGTGTCCAAAAACACATTGTTTGCTCTTTGGTTCATAAAATACCCAATTCAGATGTCTTAGTGGTCTTCTCGGACATATGTCCTACTCGGATGTCTGAGAACACCGGCTTGGATATCTGAATTGACATGATTTGAACATAAACCCCCTCACTTCAAAACATGATATCTTGAGCTTGGAGCTCCGGTTCACGAATCTTATCCACTTTTATCAAGCAATTTCAAACCTCTTCAACCCTACATACAGTGTCGCGTAAATTCAACAAGCATGTATGTATGAGTATATATATAGACACATGTATACTTCTACTATTTTCATGCTTTATCATATCACCATCAATCGTTGATTGAATAAATCCAATGGCTAATAATGAGGTGCAAATGGTCAATTCGCACATGCACTGAACTTCGAGTATCTACACATTACTTTTATGTTGTTTTCACAAACCAAATTTACAATGAGATTATGCATGAACCATCAATCATCTAACTATTATTATTTTCTTAACATAAATTTAGACGATTTTTACATGCACAACAAAACGAACAAATGATCAGAGTGTAGAATTTGACTAGAAATAGTAGCAGTCGGTGCCAAAAAATAAGTCAATGAAATGGTAGCATAGCATGATAATTCTAAGGACAAACAATAATAAATGTGGCCAGATAGAAGATTAGAGCAAGTCAAAAATTTCAACACCGATGGAACATACATGAATAAATTAATTACTTGAAATACTGAATAGCAAAAATAATGATGAGATCTGAATATGAAAAATAGATCCATACTGTTATCCCGCTTTTTGGCAAAGCCGTGATATCAAAAGATCGATCGAAAACAAAGGACAGTTCGTCTCAGAGATTGATCATACTTAGCTTCACTATGAATATCACTGAATTTTGTCCGAGTCCATATTGAGCTGCAATTGATGGGACATGACTAGCAAAGCCATGAGAGCCAACGTTTCAAATTTCAAGTCAATCCGAGTTCGTATGCTCAAGTTATGATGGATTCGACCCTATGGATTCGACCATATGGATTCGACCCTATGGATTCGACCCTACCGATTCAACCCTATAGATTCGACCCTAGCGAGTCGACCCTACGGATTCGACCCTATGGATTCGACCCTATGGATTCGACCCTATCGAGTCGACCCTATGGATTCGACCCTATCGATTCAACCCTATGGATTCGACCCTATCGATTCAACCCTATGGATTCGACCCTGTCAATTCGACCCTATGGATTCGACCCTATGGATTCGACCCTATATATTCGACCCTATGGATTCGACCCTGTCGATTCGACCCTATCGATTCGACCCTAAGGAATCGATTCGAACAAAGCTTGTTGACCGGAAGCGCAATCTTGAATCGATCATAACTCGAGATCTACAAGTCCAAATGCTATGAAATTTTCACAGGAGCTTATATACATGTTGAAGAATGCCCACACCAAATTTCACCTCGATTGGATGCTTTCTTGATCGATTCGAACCCTACTTCGAATCGATCCCAATGTGGGCCCAATTTCCTAAGGACGGGCGTGTGGGCCCCCCTCACGTGCCAGAAGCGGTCTTCCCGGATTTTAGGCGAAATATCAGCCTCCTACGCCTATAAATAGAGCCCTTGGTCATTTAGAAAAGGGGACGGAGAATTCTTGGAGATAAAAGCACGCCCGGACGCTGCCAGAATCACTCCATACCATTATGATTGCTGCTGATTTCGAATTTAAGCTTATTATCTGCTGTACTTCGCTTTAGAACACTTGTAATCTTCAAGTATCAATCAATAAAGTGACATAACTTCATAGTGGACGTAGGCAAATCGCCGAACCACTCTAAATCGTTGTCTTCTGTGTAATTTACTTTTCTGTGTCTTGGAGTTTTTGTTAGATAATCTTCATTTTCAATTTAATTTCTTCATTTATTATCTCTTCAAAAACTTCCGAAGGGTGTTGCCCAATTTTGGTGCAAACACTTTGGTGCTTTCACCGAGAAAACCCATCTTTTCTCCTGCTCTTTGGATCTATCATCGATACCGGATTGAATAAATCTAAGAGAGTGATCCAGATCGTCAAATCCAACTTCTTTCCCTTCTATTCAGATTTGCACAAAGTCTAGGAAAGGAATTCAACTTTCAAGATGGTTAGCACAAGGACCACCTCAAATGCTGTCAATCAAGAAGAACAGGATAGACAAAATCCTGCTCCACTACCTCCATCTAATCAAGATGCTACTGGACACTCGGAACCGTCAGGTCCGGTCACCCGACAGGAGTTGCAGTCGCTACTCTAAGAGCTAATCTGGAGTCGGCAACAGCTTACAGAACAGCTACGCGCTAACGCCGAGCTGATCAACCAACTGGATCGTCAGAAGCGAAAGAGATCCAAGAGAGACCATGCTTCTCACTCATCCAGCGAAAGCTCTTCCTCTTCCGATTACCATAATCGATCTCCACAACCCCGGCTAGATGGGAGTCACATGCCAGCTGTTGGAAATCAACCAGCAATGACCGTTGAACCAGGAGTCGATGCTCAAGACCAGTCGAACTTGGACCATCATCATCATGGACATACTACCGAACCATACGTCCCCAAGGACTATGAACCAATAACGCGAGGTTTGGACCGTCGACAGCATCCAGTCCAACTCCAGAGTATGGAACGCAATCACACTCTGGCACAAGCCACACAAAACATGCAAACGCTGGATATTCCAACTATGATACGAAAAATGATCCGTGAAAGCCAAGATCTCACGAATAAAGACTGGGGAATCTCCAGAAGTCACAATCCATTCACGAAGGACATTCTTACTGCTGAACCCCCACGGCGATTCAGAATGCCAACTCTACCCATGTACGAGGGAAACTCCGACCCCAACCAACATATTCTGAAATATGAATGGTCGATGACCGCTGCTAGAGCCAACGATGCAGTAAAGTGTCGTAGTTTCCCCATATCCTTGGGGGCATCGCTACCATGTGGTTCACTCGACTGCTACCTCGATCCATCTCTTCCTTCGACCAGTTGGCCACAAAATTTGTTGAACAATTCTGCATGCACGTTGCAAGGCCAAAAGATGTCAACACTCTATCTAGCGTCACTCAAGCTCTCGGAGAGACGCTCAGACGCTACTTAGAGAGATTCCATACCGCATGTGCGGAGATCAGCAATCCGAACGATAACTCCATCCTTATGGCACTGACTAAGGGGGTTGACCCCGATTCTGAATTTGGCAACTGTTTGGCTGGAAAACCCCCTGCATCATTGGACCGTTTCCACGCCAAGGCGGCTCAATTCCTAAGAAGGGAAGACGCGAAAAAGTCTAGGAAGCAAACTGATGCAGGACCAAACACCGAAGGGATCCAGATCAATATTGCAATCAAACAGTCCGGTGAGAGCTCCGGAAAAGTTCAGTTGAACGTGAACCAAACTAGAAAGAGAGATCAGAACCGTGGCCCACCGCGAATAAATCCTATGTTCGACAGTTATACTCCTTTGAATACTTCACTGGAGGACTTGTATTTACAAACCTATAATACAATTCAACATAAAAAACCTGCTCCAAGACCGTCGTTAGAGAAGCAAATCCAAACGGGAAAATTTTGCAGGTTCCATGAAAGCTACGGGCATAATACAAACGAGTGTCGTCGCTTACAAGATCTCGTTGAGAAATTGATCAGAGAAAAGAAGCTGGAACAGTTTGTTTGGACGCCGCAGCAGGGAGAAGCGGGCCCATCAAATCAAAGTAATGAATGCAATCAACTAATGCAGAAAAACTCCGCCCCCACCGGCTGGAGGTTAGTAGTAAATGCTGTTGGAGGTATCCCTCATCCAACAAAGCGAAGCTGGGATGAGATGAAGTCATATGCCAGCCCCACTAGGCATGTGGATTTTGCATGCTGTAGAAATTTGAAAGATAGAGTTCCGATCAAACGACAGAAAGCAATGACTGATGACATTGTATTTCAGTGTAATAATGATGACAGAATCATAGTCCCGACTACCGATCCACTAGTCATACAGCACAAGTAGGCCACGTATGGATGAAAAGGATTCTGGTTGATAGCGGAAGTTCCGTGAATATAATATTTAAGTGAGCCTACGACCAAATGAATCTAACTGCCAAAGACTTGAAACCATACTGATCCAGTATTCACGACTTTGACGGGAGCGCGGCCATACTCATTGGAGAGCTAGAAATACCGATGGAGTTGGGAACTGGATAGTGTTGTAGAGTCCGGACATTGCAATTCGTAGTGATGGACATAGATTCCCTGTACAATGCTTTCTTAGGCCGACCAGTCCTTGCTAAATTCATGGCTGTTATCGCCCCATGGTGCCTAACCTTAAAATTCCCCACTGACAAAGGAATTGGTGTTGTTATGGGAGACCAGGCCGACTTAAGAACATTCATACTCCGAAAGCGAGTTTCTCGGTCGCACGATGTCAATGTTCAGCCTCAAACCTTCAAAATTGGTGATTTCGTCTACGGAAGAGTACACTCAACACCATTGCACGAGAAACCAACGTGGGAAGGGCCATGTGTGATTGAACAAAAACTCGGGAATGACCTGTTCTTGCTGTCGACATTGGGCGGTCCTATTTTACCAAGAACCTGGAGAAGCGAGAACCTTCGCCATTGCTACGCATGACAGGCTCTATTCAATCTATGAATACTTTACAATTTCCTTTACATTCTGAAGTTTGAACTTGTAATAAGGTAATGACTTTGCCATATTTTCTTATTTCAGCAATAAATTACTATCTCTTCAAGCTAGAACTGTGATTCACCGAATGCGACATTCAATAATCACGACACACGAAGAGTTAAGTTCCATCAAACATTGGAATTTATTCAAATAGCGAGTGACTGTGATACGACCGGCCACTCACTAAGTGAAACCCCAGCTCGGGGGCAAGCCATCACATCAAAGGCTGAACTGGACCAACACACGACGGTCCTACAACTAACTCCAACTTCCCAGAGCGTGAATTGGAGTATAAACATCCAATAACTCGTTCCCAGAGCGCGAACGGACTCCAAATTCCCAGAGCGCGAATTGGAGTATAAACATCCAACAACTCGTTCCCACAGCGCGAACGGACTCCAACTTCCCAGAGCGCGAATTGGAGTATAAACATCCAACAACTCGTTCCCACAGCGCGAACGGACTCCAACTTCCCAGAGCGCGAATTGGAGTATAAACATCCAACAACTCATTCCCACAGCGCGAACGGACTCCAACTTCCCAGAGCACGAATTGGAGTATAAACATCCAACAACTCGTTCCCGTTGCGCGAACGGACTCCAACTTCCCAAAGCGCGAATTGGAGTATAAACATCCAACAACTCGTTCCCACAGCGCGAACGGACTCCAACTTCCCAGAGCGTGAATTGGAGTATAAACATCAATTACGGGTTTCCGGAGCACGAACCGAAACATCCATGCTAGCTCCAAGTTCCCAGAGCGAGAACTGGAAGATAAACATCAATTCCCGATTCCCGGAGTGCGAACCAACACATCAACGCCAACTCCAAGTTCCTAGAGCATGAATTGGAGTGCGAACATCAATTCCAGGTTCCCGGAGCGCGAACCAAAATATACCTCATAACTCCATATTCCCAGAACGTGAAACGGAGTATAAACATCCAGTCCAGGTTCCCGGAGCGCGGACCTAAGTATAAATATCAACTCCAAATTCCAAAAGTGTGAACTAGAGTACAAATGCCAAGTCAAAGTTCCCAGAATGCGAACTGTGCTACGAACGTCGATGACTCTCAAATTCCCAGAGTGCGAACAAGATTATCGATCACAGATTATCCTAAGTCCCCGGAGTGTGGACATGTGCACAAGGTTTGCAAAAGGTGCGATCGACCACCGAAATACAAATGTTGTTCCCCAGAACTGAGGGCAGAAAGCTTAAGTGTTAATCACTAACCAAAGCGATACAAAGTCCAGAGTTCAAATCATTCATTGGTTACGACGTATAATAGAGATCTTCGGGCTTGACAAATAAAACAAATTCTACTTAACGGTAAAAACACCACAAGTACACCGGATTGAAAGAAAACACGCAAATGACAAAGCTTCAAAGTCTGGCTATAATCATCGTCACTTATACAAAGCTCATCGATGGAATGAACATTTTGCATCCACCGAATTCTCCATTTTCCAATGCGGAGTCAATCCTTCAACCTTCTATATCGGTTCAGGAGAGGATCGATACGAAGGAACTTCCTAAAACAACTGGCAAAGTTGCTACAACTCAAATCTTACATCAATTCAGGAGAGGATTGATACAAGAGGATAGTCCAAAACAACCATCAAGCGTTGTTTCAACTCAAATTTCAAACCGATTCAGGAGAGAATCAATACGAAATTCGACAACGAACTAAACCGACAACGACTCATGAACACTCGACGTTAACTAAGTCAAGTTAATATATATGCATGTACGTCGGACTACTATTTGATTTTCAGCATTCACAGGAATCGAATACTCAGCTTGTTACGATTACAACAGCCAACCACTAAAGCAATATTCGACAGCAATCAATCATATCAACGCAAGGTTACAGCAATATGGAATACAACTTTCAGCAAAGCATGTCATAGTTGACCAACACGAGACTGCAGCTTTTCAAAGCACGTCATGTTTACACAAGACGTACTTTGGGGTGCAAATGTTATCCCGCTTTTTGGCAAAGCCGTGATACCAAAAGATCGATCGAAAACAAAGGACAGTTCGTCTCAGAGATTGATCATACTTAGCTTCACTGTGAATATGACTGAATTTTGTCCGAGTCCAAATTGAGCTGCAATTGATGGGACATGACTAGCAAAGCCACGAGAGCCAACGTTTCAAATTTCAAGTCAATCCGAGTTCGTATGCTCAAGTCATGATGGATTCGACCCTATGGATTCGACCATATGGATTCGACCCTATGGATTCGACCCTACCGATTCGACCCTATGGATTCGACTCTAGCGATTCGACCCTATGGATTCGACCCTACCGATTCGACCCTACCGATTCGACCCTACCGATTCGACCCTACCGATTCGACCCTATCGATTCGACCCTATGGATTCGACCCTATCGAGTCGACCCTATCGATTCGACCCTATGGATTCGACCCTATCGATTCGACCCTATCGATTCGACCCTATCGATTCGACCCTAAGGAATCGATTCGAACAAAGCTTGTTGACTGGAAGCGCAATCTTGAATCGATCATAACTCGAGATCTACAAGTCCAAATGCTATGAAATTTTCACAGAAGCTTATATACATGTTGAAAAATGCCCACACCAAATTTCACCTCGATTGGATGCTTTCTTGATAGATTCGAACCCTACTTCAAATCGATCCCAATGTGGGCCCAATTTCCTAAGGACGGGCGTGTGGGCCCCCCTCACGTGCCAGAAGCGGTCTTCCCGAATTTTAGGCAAAATATCAGCCTCCTACGCCTATAAATAGAGCCCCTGGTCATTTAGAAAAGGAGACGGAGATTAAAAATTTAATTGTTTTCATTAGCTGGTTTTTGTTACCTTATCTGGTTGCAACAAATGCAGATTAATTTTTCTATGTATTTGAATGATATTCAACCACCAAAATTCAAAGATGATACCTACAGCGAAATTACCAATTAAAGTTATTCAAAAATTACATAATCTAAAACACCTAAAAGGAAATGGAAGCTAAAACCACTTTCTTGACTTATACGCATGAAAGGTCAAATCCATACACACACACACAAATATATACATACACACACATACATGTGAAAAAATAAAAACAAAAACATAAGGCTTAGATTTTAAATCTTTGAGGTCTCTTCATCGTCGTGATGGTTTAGATTTTAAATCTCCTCCTTCACTCTTCTCATATTTTAAATGTATGTTGAAAATGTATAACTCAAAATGAAACCAAACATATCGTAAGATTTATTTATTTCATATCTTTTTATACTAAGGTAAATCCATAGGATAGGAACCCATTGGTTGTATTGTATCCAGAATGAAATCATTCACAAACAATTTTTCAGTGCATACTTATATATTTTTATATTGCATAAATACCAAAGAAAAGTCTGACTTGTATTCAAAGGTTGTTTAAATAAATACTGGAACAAAAAAAAGCATGAGTTTCATTCAAAATGCGATTAAAAAATCTACAAGTCATATATTGTATGATTATGAATAAAAAAACAGTATGCTCTTCTTCATCATCATGAACATCATGACATAAAAAGAACACAAAAGCCAGCTTAGTCATATAACTATAGGTATAGCCAACATCATGTTACCTTAGCCTACCAGCGAAGAACAGATCAGGAAAATGGATGGCAGATTATCAAGTTGGTAAACCAAAATTGTTTGAAATTAATATAAGCTCGAGGAACATTTTGGGCATTTAAGATATGTTTTCACATTAATTTTCAGCAAAGAAGTTCAAACTTTCTTTCAAGCAACATTATTTCTTATTACAGGTTAAAAGTCGAGAACATGCATAGTCACCAAATTTTATGGCGTATTTGACTGTGCATCTCGCATGCAACATATAATCTAAAATCAATAAACATAAAATGTGCTGCTTGTGCAAACGACTAGGACTAGTAATAAACTAGACATAATAGAAATTTAACCATTGTCTCACCTTTTCCATCATAGATACATTCAAACCTTTCTGGGAATATTGCACTTTGTCCCCCTGTGATAAAAATCACAGATTATGATATGATGTGACATAATAATGGTGATTATAAATAACTGAATTCAGGTAAACTAAAAGAAATTATTAAACTCAAAACTAAATAGAAAATGGAAACATTCATAGTGTGAAGAAGTACCTGATTGAAAAACTTGACCACTGAAATTTCCAAAATCACAAGTAATCAACCAAGGCATTAGTACAATTGTATTAATCTGATATGTATTGTAGAACTGCATAATGAAAGAAATGCCTCCTCTGGTAGCTATTTGAATGATCTCCTTCTCCTTTGCATTCACAAAACTATCAAGTTTTACATGTGACTTCTATCCAGCCTATTGAACGTAAATTAGAAAACAAGAGGAGAAAAACAATGTTATGAATTCTTCAAGCCACCAAAAGATTGGAGGAAAAAACTAAACAGAAGATTGTAGTAAACACAAACCAATAGTTTGTCCTTCTTTTTCTTCATTGCTATATGTCCATTTTCTCTTCAAGCGGTTTTTCAGCTACAAGCTTTTTATGTGCTGATAGAATTGGACCCTTAAATAAAAACAGAAATATATGGTACTGTACTAATCGCTGACACTAGTAGAAATAAAGCTTTACCAAAGAATCATTAGGAACAGACTTCTTCATCATCTTCAGGAATGCAACTTAAAAAAGCGTTGCATCCTTCCAGAAACTCAGTAATAGCTGCATATCGGCCTTCTCTTCACGTTCATCATCATCATCATTAAGATCGTGATTTTTGTACTCTTGGTCGCTAGAATCTTCTTCCTCCTCCCCATATTGTTCTTTTGCTTCAATTTCCTCATCTCTGTCTTCTTCTTCATCAGAGTTGTATATGCTCTGGCTCTCTTTTTATACAGTTTCTGCATCCTTTGAGTAGGCTTCTGTGATATTGCTATAGGTTCAGCTTTTTGTTGGGTTTTTTATTTGATTTTCTATTGGTTGACTTCCGCTTTCTAAAAATTGAAGAATTTGCTTCCACCGCAACCA
This sequence comes from Allium cepa, assembly GCA_030765085.1. Taxonomy (NCBI): domain Eukaryota; kingdom Viridiplantae; phylum Streptophyta; class Magnoliopsida; order Asparagales; family Amaryllidaceae; genus Allium; species Allium cepa. The sequence continues at coordinate 567,271,001 of CM060937.1, read as the reverse complement.
ACACCGGTACAAAGAATTTGTTGGCCAAGCCATATTCGATTTTGTTGCCCACTGCTATATAGAATTTCAACATTTTTTTTTATATTAGGTATAAGATAACATAATGTAACATACAAAAAATTTCGCATTCCATTCAAAAGGCACTACATAGAGTAAGCTACAACATTCAATTCAAAAACATCAAAAGGTCAAAAAAATTTAAATAGTTCAAAGAAAAATGTTTCTTTTTGCATATTTTGTAGCAAATTCTTCAATCAATTGTCATAATTAAACTTCTCTGAAAACTCACTTTCAGTTGTGATCATTGTTAGTCCATTCAGTCGTTCTTGTGACATGGTAGTTGGAAAATGGTTTTTAATCAATTTCAATTTAGAAACACTTCTCTCCACGAAAGCAACCATAGATGGATCATAGGTCATGGGTTCCCATAAACCCGAATCATGATCTACATCAACATCTTTGTTCAAATCAAGCATATTTTCTTCGTTCACATGCTTTTCGTGATCGTCATTGTTTGTTTCTTCATCAACAATTTCATTCACATAAACATCTTCATTGATATGAACTTCATGACTTCCATGTTTTATTTTTTTGAATATACTTAGGAGAACTCGGCAGACAGGTAAATTCCTGATGAAAATTAAGTTGTGCTTGTCCACTTCAACAATTGGTACCTATAAACCCCGGATACTATTTTTTACGAGAAGTGTGTGTAAGATATAGCTCGAAACCAATTGATTTTTGTGTTTTTGCATTGAATAACTTAGAAACTGAACCGACTAATGATGTAGATGTTGTGGTAATTCTAACTCGAGACCACTCAAATCAAAACCCCAAAGCACAACGGAAAACGAGATCGTGGTAAGAAGTGCAAAAACAACCAATCAATATATCAATCCAAATTTCAATACAATTCAAAAACAATCACAATCACCAAACAAGCAATAGAGAAACAAAGCAATAACGATAAAATAAATCACACGCTAATTTATAGTAGTTCCACTAACGCCTTAGTTAGTGTACATCCACTTTGTGAGGAAGCATTTATTAATGTCAATAAGAAGAGTACAATAGATTGATTACAATAAATAATATTCAAATGGAATAAATTTATGGAGAAGAGAATGGACAAAAATTAGGTTTTGCAAAACCCTTATTAATGGAGGATAAAACCCAAAACTATTTGCGTCGAATCCAGAAAATAGCTTATATAGAAAAGTAGAAAACCTAGAAAAATTCCCGAAATGCTCTTTGAATCCTTCACAAAACATTACAATCAGTTCATGCAAGATATGCAGCATACGTCGGCTCGGACGTCTGTCCCAAGATGATAGACGTCTGTCAAAAAATTCAGGAAACAAGTTTCTCTGCTCTCAGACGTCTGTCACAAATCTCAGATTAACAAAACCCTAAGCTCAGACGTTTGTGACAGACGTCTGTCACATGTTGCTCAGGGCACTCTACCTTCTTCCCCATATCTTCCTCCTCAAAGCTCCGATTTACGAACCGTTTTCACCGTTATCCAGCTACTTCTGACCTCTTCAATTCTTCATACAGTGTCGCCAAAATTCAGCACTCCATCTCGACACTACATCAATCTCCAATACTAAGAACCATAATGCCAAACTATCACATTTCTACCTTCGACCAAATAAGCTTGAATGATCTCCCGATGAGCTCTGGCAAAACCAACGCTCATTACACTTCATCAACGAGCTCAGGCAAAGCCTCCACCCGCTAACGAAGTATTGGAAGCATACAAATCCAAAACTGTCTCACCAAAAGACAAAGCACTAGGGAGTGTAAACTAGTACTCACCAAGAAGATAGAACCACAATCTCACATCGATAATCTTCATCATCTATAACCAAGCTCCTCCTTCAACGCCCCGTGGCACCTAACACTTCAACAAACCATCAAGTTCGAGCAATGCTCGAACTTCCCAACCGGCGATGCCTTGGTGAACATATCCGCCGCGTTATCCTTTATGTACAGTTTTCGAAAATATACTTATTTATCTTCATCTATGGCTACTAAAAATAGCTCTCTCATTCAATATGATTAGTCTGTGAGCTAAAAGTCAAATTCTCCGCCAAGTGAATAGCACTTTGCTATCACATTGAATATGGATACTATCATGTTCAAATCTCAAATCACACAACAATAGTCTCAAATAAAGTGTCTCCTTTGCCGCCTCCACCGCGGCTATCAACTCTGCCTTCGTAGTGGATAAAGCAACTACAATTTGCAATCTCGATCTCCAACATATGGTTGTACCATCAAGTGTGAAAACATATCCGAAAGTTGATTCTTTGAGCTCAATCACCGGCGTAGTCCGAATCACAATAACCAACCAACTTACAAGTCATCCCTTCACTACTGCAAAAAACAAGACCATGAGATGATATACCCTAAGGTATCTCAAAATAACCTTCACAGTTTTCCAATGCGCTTTCCTCGGAGCAGCCATATACCAATTAATCATCTCGACGGCACTTGCAATATCGGGCCATATACACACCATAACATACATTAAACTTTCAATCACAATAGCATATGACACTTTTGCCATATAAGTCTTGTCTTTCTTCAAGTTAGATGATATCTTAATCGAAAGCTTCACATGTAAAGGTAAATGTGTATTTGACGCTTTTGCATTCTCCATGCTAAACTGATAGAGCACTTTCTCTATATACTCCTTTTGAGTCAATTCCAACTCAAAACGCTTTCAATCCCTTTCTATTTTCATGTCCAATATCCTCGTTGCTTCTCCACGATCCTTCATCTCGAATTCCGATTTAACAGGTTTTAACTTGTTGATTTTCTTTTTAACTTTTGAAGCAATGAGCATGTCGTCCACATACTAGAGTAAATACATCCAACAATCATTTTTCAACCTCTCAAAATAAATGCAAGCACCCTTGATACTTCTATTAAAACCATTTTCAATCATAAAATGATCAAATTTCTTATACCATCGTCTAAGTGGTTGTTTTAAACCATATGTAATTTCTTTAACTTGCAAACCAAATTTGACTTATCATCTAAAACAAAACCTTCCGTTTTCTCCACGTAGATGTTTTCATCCAAGTCACCATGCAAGAAGACAGTTTTCACATCAAGTTGCTCCAACTTCAAGTCGTGAATAGCAACTATGACAAGTAATATCCGGATTGAAGTATGTCTCACAACCGGTGCGAACCCTTCCTTTATGCAAACCCTTTAGTCACTAATCTAGCTTTGTATCTTTCATCGTCATTCGCCTTGTATATCCATTTGCATCCTATAGCACGGTTTTTTTCAGAAAATGGAACCAAATCTCAGGTTTGATTCTTCATCAACGATTGCATCTGTTCCTCCATTAAACAAATCCATTTCAAGCTATCACTCGAATCTATGACATCATCCCATCGGCTCTTCTTGGACTACATGAAGAACATAGTCCAAATTATCAAAAAAAACTAAGATAGTTCCAATCACCATATCTATCGGGCAGCTTTATAGCATGTCGACCCACCCGAGTAGCAATAATATCATCCAAACTCCTTTCAGCTCCACCTTGAACCGATTCTCTTCTAGAATCATGTACATCACCAACACAACTAGAGGCAGCCTGTAGACTATGTGATGTAACATCAAACGTTTTCTCCTCACAAGCTTCTCCAACTACTCTACTCATTGGACGAAAGATGGAAATAACTTCCTTCTCCTTTGATTCACCATGAACCAAATCTAAAACATATGATGAGCTCTCATTCTCCTTGAATAAAGTCGACCCATCAAAAGTAACATAACGAGAATTCACAACCTTCTTCATTTCCAAATTCTACATCCGATAGCTTTTTATACCGTCCGTATAACCAAGCAAAATCCTCTTGAAAGCTCTAGCCTTAAGCTTATCATTTCTTGGATCATGCACATAAATTGAACTACCAAACACACAAAGATAACTCAAGTCAATGCTCTTTCCCTTCCACACTTCCTCTGGTTCTTACCAATAGCCGAGCATGGAATTTGATTAACAGTATGCACCGCGGTTGACAACGCTTCAGCCCAAAACTTCTTAGACAAAACCGATGTCAATCTCAAGCATCCAACTTTTTCAAGTAGAGCATGGTTCATTCTCTGCAACACCATTTGACTACAGACCTTTCGGTGTAGTAAAATGCCTATGAATACCATCATGCTTGCAAAACTCCAAGAACTCCCCGAAAACATACTCTTCGCCATTGTCGGACCTTAGTTATTTCAAAGACTTACCACTCTCATTCTCAACAAGTCTTCCATGCTTTGAATTTTGCAAATGCCTCTTACCTGGTCTTCATTACATACACCCATACTTTCCTAGAGAAGTCATCAATAAAAGAAATATAATAGTGAGCTCCTCCCAAAGAAGCTACCAGTGTTTGTCCCCAAACATCCGTGTGCACATATTCAATAATATTTCTCGAATCATGTTTTCCCTTAACGAATGATACTTTAGTTTGCTTTCTTGCAAAATTCAAAATCGTTGAAACTCTCTCCATCGATCATCTCCCTCTTTCGAACAATATCCAAACTCCTCTCTAAGACATGACCTAAACTCAAATGACACAATCTAGTCGCATCCAAGCCACAAGAACTATCAACACCCTCCTTGAAGCAAATAAACTCCATGATTCCTAGCACCCTTTGTCACCACAAGCGCACCCTTCGAAATTTGCAAGCTATCACTCTCAATAGTGATCTTACATAAAGAATCCAGCTGCCCAAAAAAGATAAAAAGACTTTCGAAGTCTCAGAACATAGCATACGTTAGTGAAAGTATGAATCACTCCGTCAGACATCCGAATTTACATAAAACCAATGACTTTCGGCTTGCAAATAACACCATTACCCATAACAATCGAATTTCCTTCTTTGTCACAATTCCTATTCGGCGTCATATGATAAGATGCCCCTGAATCGAGCACTCATTCGCTACCCGAAACATCCGATGCTATGGCCTTCAAAACATATATGTCTCCCTCACCGACTCCACTCTCCACCATAATGGATGAAGATGCTACTTCCTTATTTGTCTTCTCCTTGTCCGAACACTCATTCTTTCAATGGTCGGATTTCTTATAAATAAAGCACTTGTCATTTCTTTCCTTCGACTTTCTCTCCATTTGGGATTTCTTGATTTAGAACGCCCCCGATTCCCTTTCTTCTCATATCTCTCCTTTTCCACAAACAAACTGTGACCACTACTATCATACTACTTCTATCACCTAACTCCTTCTATTGATCGCTCAACTCCTCACTAAGAAGACCCGTTTTGACATCATCAAGAGTCAAAGTATTCCGGCAATAGATCAAACTATTTGAGAAACCCGTATAACGGTCCGGCAATGAACATAACAATATCATTGCCTTTTTTTCTTCCTCAATATTCAAATCTACTGCCTTCTTCTTTAGCAAATCATCAAAGAGATTCAAGTACGCCTTTAACGAAGCACTCTCCATCTTATAGGTAAAGAATATTCGCAATAAGATCAAACAATTAGTTAGTGGCTTTTTCATATACAACTCCTCTAATTTTTCCCATATACCCTTAGCAGTAGTCTCACCGCTAATTTCGGAGATAACATTCTCCTCCATAGCAAGTTGAAGTACAGTGAATGCTCAGTCTTTCATTTTCTCTCTCTCAACATCCGAGATGTCCGCCGGCAACAAATATGTATCAAACACTACCCGATGCACTCGATTCCGCCTAAGAACCGCTTTCATCTTCCATTGTCATTTTTCAAAATCATTATCGTCATTCCACTTGTTTATAACTAATTGTGATCCCGAAGCTACGTACGATCCACATACATACAGCGCTACACCACTTGGACTAACCATTTATTGACTACCCGATGTATTATCCGATTCTGGCATTTCTACAGCCACCTACTAACTCCAAAGCTCCGATACCAAATGTTGTAGAAATTCTAAATTAAGACCACTCAAATCAAACCCCCAAAACACAACGGAAAATGTGATTGTGGTCAGAAGTGCAATAACAACCAATCAGTATCTCAATTCAAATTTCAGTCCAATCCAAGAACAATCACAATCACCAAACAAGCAATAAAGAAACAAAGCAATAGCGATAAAATAAATCACATCGATTTATAGTTGTTACACTAACGTCTTATTAGTGTACATCCACTTTATGGAAGAGGCTTTATTACTACCAATGAGAAGAGTACAAAAGATTGATTATAATGATTAATATTCAAACAGAATAGATTTGTAGAAAAGAGAATTGAAGAAAACTAGGTTTTGTTAAACCCTAGTTAATGATGGATAAAACCTCAGTCTATTTTCTTTGAATCCTAAAAATAGCTTATATAGAAGAGCAGAAAATCTAGCAAATTTCCAAAATGCCCTTTGAAGCCTTCATAAATCATTCTAATCGGTCCAGATAAGAATGCAACACATGTCGGCTCAGACGTATGTCCTAAGATGACAGATGTCCATAAGAACATTCGGGAAACAAGTTCCCCTGCTCTCAGACATCTTTCACAAGATGACAGACGCCTATCACAAATCTCAGGTTACAAAACCCTGATCTCAAACGTCTGTCACTTTGAGACATCTTGACATACGTCGGTCATATGCTGCTCCAGCAACAGTCCACCTTCTTCGCCATATATTCCTCCTCCTAGCTTCGATTTGTGAAGTGTTTTCATCGTTATCAAGCTACTTCCGACTTCTTCAATTCTCCATATAATGTCGTCAAAATTCTAACAATAGATATTGCAACTTGACGTTGTTTCACCCTTCTATTATAAGCACCGGTTTCTATTTCTCATCTGTTTCCTATTATCTTATTTTTTTGTCATATTAACTACCATCTAATAACATATTAAAATTAAATTATGTTACTTTTTTAATCTTTAAAAAAAGTTAATGAGGTTTGAAAAAGTTGGTTAAAATGGAGCTATTACAAATTTTCAATCCAAAGCTATTTCATAAATAAATGAACTAACAACAACCTAACAAATTAACTTATAAATCAATGAATCATGGGTGGCAAGAAGTTCATCCATCCATTTCATGAATACTTAAAAAAACTATTGATATAAGATTCATACAGCTTTATCGGCATTTGAAGATTTAATCATTTGTCATTTTGATAATATACTTTTCCAGTTTTCTTAGCTTTGTGCTATTCAGAAACGTTATATTTTAAGCTGCAGCCCAGTGACAAATTACAATGACAATGCCAAACTGAACTTTTAACAGACTATCATTATCCATTCGTATGAATAAACAGAGGTAGATAACAAAACATACGAGTTTGTGGAAAATACATCAATAAGAGAACAAGCAAGGAACCCATTAACAAAGGCCAAAGAAACAAAACTTGTATAATATAACATATAGGTATCATAATAAATCAACTGCATCAAAGTACTAAATCGGCATTCACAATTCTGATTCATTAATTCATTTGCCTCATGGATCTAGTGGTTGTACAAAAGTCCTAACACAGGCCCATTTTTGTGGGTAAGAAAATTTGGCTTACTAGTGTAATTCCACATAATGCTCCATGTGTAGCTTCTAAGCATTTACAGTCAATGTCTATGTGATTAAAGAATAACACTGTACATGCAAAAATAATAAACCAACAAAGCGAAGTAAACCGTGCCGTAAATTGACAAAAGTGATACATGTACTACAAAATGAAGCATGCAAATCTGAAACGCTACATGTACTACAAAAGGGGTGGACTTGTAAAAAGTGAAACATAAGGAATCAACTACACAGGATTTCATATATCAGAAAAATGATTTAGCGGATAATCTCATTCACTTATTGACATAGGTAAACAATATATCACGATAAAATCCTTTCTCCAGTATAACCAGGCATGCATTGCTTATGCAGGCATCGCTACTAGAAAATTTTAGCGTCGGCTGAGGACGGCTTGAGTCGGTTACGTCGACTATTTAATTATTCTCCCAATCTAATTCTTATATTCACCTATCTCGTTTGAAAAAATAAAAAACACTACTAAAATGGCCAAAAAAATAAAATTGACATGTATAATTATTAATACTCACCCAATTACGGGTCGTGATAGGTTAAATTGGTATTTTCGATTATATATGTTCGTGTAATTCGAAAAGTTATCGTTATTGAAAATCTAACTTGCACAACAATTCGATGCAACTTTTGGTCGATCCGTTATACAAATTCTATAAAGGTGGTTATATGTAACATTTTCAAGAATTAAAATAATTATTTAAATCGTTGGGTAATCAATTATGAATTTTTAAATGTATTTGGTATAATAAAATTATATAAAATAAAATATGCGGCGTAAAAATAAATTCTTTGAATCTTATATCGATCTAAGGTATTTTGGACATATTTGCAGAATATGGTTTAAAAATACACGAATCTGAGGTGTCGATCTTGAATTTCAAATGTATGGCCGTTCATGGACTTTCAAAAACACTTCGTTCGAAGGCCGAACGACCTTCAAACGAGACCAAATTTGAACCAGTGATGCTTTATAGTGTTTTAATCGAATCCGTACGGTTGGATTCGCAAAAAAAATCATCGAAAATAAAATGACATAAGTGTTATAGCTAACTCCTACAAAATGACATATTTCTTGGATACTTTTATATTCGATGATTTTTTTGCGAATCCAACCGTACGAATTCGATTAAAACACTATAAAGCATCACCGACTCAAATTTGGTCTCGTTTGAAGGTCGTTCGGCCTTCGAACGAAGGGTTTTTTGTCCGAAAGTTCACGAACGGCCATAAATTTGAAATTCAAGATCGACACTCCAGATTCGTTTATTTTTAAATCATAACCTCGAAACATGTCCAAAATACCTTAGATCGATATAAGATTTAAAGAAATTATTTTTATGTCGCATACTTTATTTTATATAATTTTATTATACCAAATACATTTAAAAATTCATAATTGATTACCCAATGGTTTAAAAAATTATTTTAATTCTATAAAGTGTTACATATAAACAACTTTATCGAATTTGTATAACAGATCGACTAAAAGTTGCATTGATTGGTCGTGCGAGTTAGATTTTCAACAATGAAAATTTTCGAATTATACGAACATATATCATCGAAAATACCAATTTAACATATCATGACCCGTCATTGGGTCAATAATAATAATAATAAATGTCAATTTTATTTTATTTTTATATTGTAGTGTTTTTTATTTTTTTAAATGAAATAGTTGTAAAAAAGAATTTAAAAAATATATATATACGGGCCGACCCTAAACGACTCAAGCCGTCACTAATCGGACCGATGCCAGCCGACTCCATATCGAGTATACAGGTTTCAGCCGAGATCTTATTCTTCACTTTCTTTCCTTAATAAAAAACAATTTTTTTCTTCCCCATCACCGATTCTGACCCTCTCCAGTCGTCACCCTCCGTCGTCGTCGCCGTAGAAGCCTAGAACTCGCCGAAATCTCCTCTTCTTCTTGAATTTAGTAATTTTATAAACCCTAATTTCGAATTAAATTATTTAATTAGGTTTAAATGTACATTATTGTGATGATAATTGGGTGTAGGTATTGCCAATTTAGTGTATTAGGTTGTTTTTAGTATGAAATCGTTGAATTTGAAAGTGTGAATTGGAAATAATTGGGTGTAGGTATTTAGAATTTGAAAGTGTGAAAGTGTGAATTGGGAATTGAAAATTTGAAAGTGTGAAAGTGTGAGTTTGAATTTTATTCTCGATCGATCGCTTATATTTTATATTTGGATTGAGTGAGAACGACTTGGTCGTCGAGTGTTGTTTGACTGGCCTGTGCGCCTTGTATTTTAATTGAGTGAGGACCACTTGGTCGTCAAGTGTTGTTTGACTGGCCTGTGCGCCAAGTGTTTGGGTATTTATACCTGAAAAGTCTCAGTAGCCGGTTCATTCGGACTGTGCCGATATTATACGAAGGACGTAACGCCTAGATACGCTACCGTTTATTTTTGACGCCTAGGTTAAGCGACTATTTGGATGTTTATTGCTTTATATGCAATAAACATCTTAATATAAATGATTTAAAGGAAATAATTTATAAATAAACTTCTTACTTATTTTAGTCTATCTTTAATTAATATAAATAAAAATAAAACAGCAACAAAGCTTTTAGTCCCAAAAGGCTTTGGTAGATTAGAAAATATGATAATAATCACATAAAACTTCAAATGCAAAGTCTATATGCGTATAGGAATAGAAAAGATTTACTAACTGACAATATCAAAATGTATTCAGGGGTTTCTGATGCAGGCCAGCATCATTAATGAAGCGCTTACCTATCACGAAGAAGAAGAAGATGCACGGCATAATTTAAGTCGCGAACGACTTAAGTTTGGATCGTTCTCCACCATAGATCGTCACCGATCTACGAATTACTCGCTTCTCCATTCTAGATTCGACCCACGAACGACCTATTCCAAATTCCCTAACTCGCGAAGCTTCCATAAGTCGCGAGCGACTTACTTCCCACCTCCACCATGTGCCGCGCGCAAGATACTCCATAGGTCGCGAACGAGTTATGCTTCCAAAAGTCGTTCCTTTCTCCGGCCCTAAGTCGCTACCATCCCATATGTCGCGAACGACCTAAGTTGCGGCCGTGTTATCTTTGCTATGAGAAATCCTTAAGTCGCGAAGCGCTTCTCCAGCTTAGGTCGTGAACCGAGATACTTCAAGTCGCTGAAACTTCCTTATGTCGCGAGCAAATCGCGTGAAAATTGATGCTAGGTCATGGCAGTAATTCCTTAAGTCGCGAGCGACATAAGCTTAAGCCGCGAGAAGAATTGGAGGCGCTGATGATTATTGTTAAGTCGTGAATTTTTTTCATTAAGACGCAGAGGAATGGAAAGCTTCTCTTGAGTCGTTGTCGAGTCTTTCTTAAGTCGCTGATGATTTCCATGAGTCGCGAGCGACTTATTACTGAGTCGTTAAGTCGTAACCGAGTTAGAGTCGTTGTACTTTGGTACTTTGCTGCTTATGTCGTTTGTGTAAAATGTTGTAATTTTCTTAAGTCTTTTGTATTGTGTCATAAACCCTATAAATAGGGATGTAATGTCATTGTAAGAAGTAGTTGATTTTTGAATAAAATTTCCATCTGATTGCTTTGTTCTTTCTTTAAATTGGTAGTCGAGTGAAAATCTCCTATCTCCACTTCGGCATTCGAGTGCGCTCGAATCAACGAACGTTGAAGCCGATTCACGGAATCAAGTGCGCTTGATCAACGTCGAAGAATCGTAGATCCTTCATCACGGTATCGTGCGCGATCAACGTGTTAAGGATAGCTAGAATCCGGTATCTCTTGAGATCAACGGATTTGGGCATTTTCAGTATTATCAATTCACCGATTGCTACATTTTCATCGTTATATCGATTTTCTCTTAATCCGCTGCGTCAGTTTCGATTTACAACCGTCCGAGCCCATTCTATCTGTGTCTTGCAACAGCTACCGTAGTAGGATGACGGACTTATGGGAGCAGTGGGATATGACCCCACTTTATATCAGAGATATCGTATGGGCTGACCTCCAGGCAAGTATAAAATTCTAATTAATTTGATATTGGCATATTTGATCTTTGAAAAATAATATTCAATTTATATAATTCATTGAAATTTCAACGTGCGGGCGTCCTTTATTATGGATCCTGAAGATATCGGGACGTTCAGGATGCACTGCGAGAGGAAGATGAGAAAATACTATAGAGGTACGCTCTTCAAGATGAAAGAAGCCTGTAAAAGGTCAAACTGGATGAGTGAAAATTTGTATGCACGGTTTGTGCAATATTGGAAAAGCGAAGACACGAAGGTAAACTTTCTACTTTCATATGTCTGTAATTATAATTCGTTTAATGTTTATATAATAGTTAAATTATACAGGCGGTAGCATCGAGGAACTCCACAAACAGGCTTAGGAATCCTGCAACACACCACGGTGGATCCAAGTCTTTTCAGCAATATAGAGAAGAAATGGTAAATATAAAAATTGTTATTTGTAATTTACTTATAACATTGTTTAGTTATATATATGTATATGTGTGTATGTATATACATTCTTCAATCACATCTAATTTCAGACGAGGGAAAGAGGTGGTGTTGCACTGTCTCATTTGAACGTCTTCACCTGAACACACGCCGTCGAGCATACAGATGAAGATGGCGTGGTAACATATGAATGGTCAGACGCCAAATCAGCGAATATCCGGGTATAAAGACTATAATTTTTCTCTTATTTAACAATACAATGAATATTCATCTTCTCAAAATTATATTTCTAAACACAGGAGAGATGAGATCAGGAGATTGCTCGCGTGCTTGCAGAGTCTGGCAAGGAGCGGTTGACCATTGTGGAGATGGACAGGATATTCGCTCGTATTACCGATCCGCCGACCAGAAATAGACAGTATGGATATGACAATCAAGCGGTAATATTTATTGAATTCAATTAATTCATTAACCAGTTTATAAATTTTATTGAATATTACGTATAAACTATAAATATGAATTTATTAATATACAAGCAGCGACGCAAGCCGCTTACCATAAACAACAGGCTGAAGAAACAATAGCGAGCTTGCAAGCACAATTCGCCGAGTTGAACGATTGGAAGAAGACTGGATTGAAGCAGCAACTAGACGAGGCGATTGTTGCTTACTTGGCAGAGCACGGGACGAATATGCCGCCATCATAGGGATCTGGCGCTGCTGATGATTGAGGCGAGTGATGATATGTTTTTATATATGTTTTCTGATGAACTTTGAATGTCTTGTATATTTGACGAACTTTTGGCTGAATTTTGTAAATATTATGAATATTTGTGATGATGAACGTTTGGAGATGTATACTGATGTTTTGTGATTCTTAGTTGAGCATATATGTGATGTACATTGCTGTTTGGTGAAATATATTTGAGGAATATATATGATTGTGTGGATGGAAGGTAGAAAAGGCTGTTGGAAATGCAGAAAAATTTACCCAGATTAGCGTCGGCTGAAGTCGGCTCGGGTCGACCTGTGGGTCATTTATTATTTTACACGTGAACTAAGTTTAGCGTCAAACAGAGTCGGCTAGCCGACTCTAAATTAGGGGACAGACCCGTCCCCACATTCCCGTCACCATTTCACTTGGCGACGAGCTATTTAGCGTCGGCATATAGCGTCGGTTCGAATCGGCCGGAGTCGTCTCGAGTCGGCTATATGCCGACCCAATACAGCCTTCTCCTTGTAGTGCATAAATATGATCGGTATTAGAAATACAACAATATATATGTACACTGGGTGACACTGGATACGATAACAAAAAAAAGGCACCAAAAAAAACACACTAAAAAGCTTATAGTGATTTTGAGGTTTTGAGGGTTACAATGCTTAAAAATAGTAATATTCCTGACATATCTTACTAAGAATTTGTAGTGCCACGGGCAATACTATGTTGATTTTGGAGATACAAATGTGAAAAGAAGAGATACTAAAAATATTTACTTGACCATCTTATACTGTTTATCTGTGTATCTTAGATCAGTGTAAACAATCACTAGAATGACACACATAAGTCTTTTAGAAGTTAGAATATTTGTAAGTATTTTCTGAACACTTTTAAAACAACTTTACTTTGAAAACCCGAGTTTGTTTTAAGTCTGAAACTACTTTATGTCGACATATGTAGGAGATATATTGACATATCAAACTCGGACTGATTTGGCTGCAGGTAATGATATGAGGAGGCATACAATTAATATATGGATAATACAATTTAGTGAATTTGTGGAAGAAATATCTTCTCCACTGTACAATACAAGATGATCTGCTATGGGATAGAATTTAGAAGCAGCTTGCATATTATTCTAAAGAATGCAATTCTTGCAACTCATTGACAATCAGAGTGGCGCAGCGGAAGCGTGGTGGGCCCATAACCCACAGGTCCCAGGATCGAAACCTGGCTCTGATAGTATTTTGCTCTTTCTCTGTGTTTGCAAGGGTATTTTGGTCACTGTGTGCATGTTTGTGATTCTCTGTAAGTTTTGACTGTATGCTTACACCTATATGCAAGCAAATAACCTCATACTGACACATCAAAGCTTGCAGAACCCAGACTGCAATGTAGCATATCATCTGGTTGGGAAATAAATTTGACCTTAAAAGATTCAAATTTATTGTTGTGGACAACTTTCAAACTGTATACAAGTCTTTCTTTCAAAATTCAAAATTTGTACATTCATTTCCAAAATTCTACGACTCTTGCTTTCATTTGTTCAACTGCTCTTACATATTTCCAATTTTCACAAAACTAAATTACCTAAACATTCAAACTTAGCCCTTCTTTCTGACAAGTTTGAGTTTGTGTTCTCTTTTCTTCGTCAGTCATGTCATAAATAATAATAAAATATTAAAAAAAAACTTCTTTGAATCCATGCCTCACATTTTCACATCAATCAACCATGTGATCATATAATTTATGAAGTTGTGTGTTGAGTCAAAGGAAGAACAATTGTAAACTATGTTTTATTACCTCGTTAAGGCGCATACCTTGCAACCATAGGCACCGGTACTAGTTCAAAACTCTCTCCAACATAGCTAAGTGTCCCTGGATCTAATACAGAAGAAACTTTATCACAAAACGTAGATTAATTTGAAATTTCATTGTAGAATTTAAGATAATAGAAATATCAAACCGACCAAATGCTAAAAAGTTTTAAATGGAATTAAAAAACTTCAATGTTTCAAAATTCATGATAGTGATGGGTGCTCAACAAATCGATGAAATATAAATAATCAACTACACATAAGGATAAAATACGTATTCAGATGTAAGCAACGCCAAAATTACTTTTAACATCAATAATGGTAAGTTGTAAATTCTACCTTCAAAAAAGTTCTTCAACTACCCAACTATCTTTTCCCACAAACTCTTCATAAATTTCTTCTTTTACACATGCACAATAACCCACAATGCAAATTTCTAATACAAATGCAACCCAACAAAAAAAAAAGCATCACTCGCATACTAAAAAAACCAGTTAAAACAGGCTGATGCATGATTCTGATAACTAATACCTTGTTCAAGAATGTGGCCCTTTTTGCAAGTTCAGCAGCAATATCAACATAGGCATCATCAAAGGTAAGTCCTTTTAGTGTTAGGGCATGCTATTCAGGGTGAAGTACGACAGTAAATTATCAATGGTGTCTCTACATAAGCATCATATTCAGAAGAGATCAGATTGTGAGCAAAAACACGAGAAAAGAAATTAGGTGGAAAAATGATGGTTTGGTGAAGAACTGTTACCAAATGCATTTTGGGAACAGAATGCAACAGCCCGTTATCCATCGGCCGTTGAGAGCAAGGAGTTTTTGCTGCTATGTGACCAGCCTGAGAAAAAATGGATGAGATATAAATAATCAACTAACTTGAAGGACAAAATACGCATTCAAATGTAAGCAACACCAAAACCACTTTCACCAAAAATAAAAAACAACAGTGGCATATAAAGAAAACAGTTAAAAACAGGAAACTGATGCATGATTCTGATAACTAATACCTTGTTCAAGAATGTGGCTACTACTGCAAGTTCAGCAGCAATATCAACATGGGCATCATCAAAGGTAAGTTCTTTTAGTGTTAGGGCATACCGAGCTTGGCAATATAAATTGATAGAATTTTGTGGTTCTCCATTTTTCTTTGTGTGTCATCTGCCCCACAAATCCTCCCTACTGATATCTCATGAGCAACCACTTTTTTTTTTTTATAAAAAGAGCTTAACAACTAAATACTAAACCATATTGGATATATTTTTAATACTGATAATAAATAAATTTTACAGGTTATTTTTTAGCCATTTCATCTGCTAGTCTTACATACCCCTTTCGACTCATAGTGTGTGGAACTGTATTCAGCACTTATATGACATTGTATTTCTCGTCGACTACATAAGAGAAATTCATTGGAATTAGGTATAATAAACTAAAATGAAAATTCTTGAACTACTGCTACTGTGCAAGGCTAAACAGTTCAGGATAGCTGTGGGAACTATTTTGTTGGTAACTCATGTTTATAGGCTGGGTTGCTCTTGTACCTGCATCAGCTTGTTTTAATAGTTGGTTCCATTTTTAGGAACATGCATATTGTAACAGATAAAAATTAAAAGCACAAATTAGTTTACCAATTTTCTTTTTTGAAAAGCTTATGTCAGTTTCACAGCTTGCTATTGGTGTGCATTTAAAGATGTAATATTTAATTGAATGAGATTTCACTGCTTATGTCAGATAGACAATTGATTGAATGAGATTTCAAAAAATTGTATATTTTAAATGCACCAAAATGTTTGGCTCCATGATACTTCCTCTACAAATTAAATTTATAAATTAGCCAACTTAAAACTAAATTCCCTTTTTTATCTTTACATTTCAATTATTCTTAAAGCATTTCTACTTCTATCATGTAACACATCAGTTTTCTCGCAAATTTTGTACCTTAATCGGTAGTCAATTTTCATTCGTTTTAAGCATTGATTGATAATGCATGGCCCTGTCAAAATAAATGTACAAATACAACATTCAACATTCATTTATCCGATGAATTGTTTTCATGCCGTCCATTATTCTTATAGGTAATTTCAATATATATTACTGAATTGTTGCATTACTCTATATATAACTAAATCTCCCTTTAAACACAGAAGTCAAATACAACATTCAACATTCATTTATCCTAGCGCTGTTATGGTAATGGTTACCAATACCATTTCACAAATACTGTTACCGTACCATTTTTACTGGTAAACGAAAATTGCTTACCGCTACATTCACGGTGAAATACCGAGCTTGGCAATTGATCAGGTGACGACTTGATATCTGTACAGAATTATTCGCTGAAATTTTGCAATTTGGGACTAGGATGATAATTTTACCTTTTCAACTGTTGCAGTAGTAACAATTCGCCCTTTTCAAATGTAGTAAGATGCTGGTATCACCATTCGCATGTTCAGTTGCAAAAATGTAAATTTAATTCCAGCGTATGTCGGATCATTATTCTTTTTCCAGTAAAAAACTTACCTCTGGAATTGACATCTTGATTAAGCTAAAATTACATAATAAGCTTTAAAAATAAATAAAACAAAAAAGTGAACTTCCAAATAACTCGGATCAGGCGTAGCTCAAATTACAGAAACCAAACAGTACAACTCGATATTACCCCAGTCATTTATGAAGACAAACTACTTTATTATCATTTGTGTTCTTGTACTATATTTGTTCACACTTACCCAATACTACACGTTTGATGAGTGTTTCAGTAACCTTCCATTTTCGGTGGTTGCAAATTCACACATCATAGATAAAATCGAAAAAGTTTGCACGAATTTAAAAAAGCACAATACAATGGAAAGTTCAATTTGTCAAAAGAGTTCTAATTTTTGAGAAAGGAATTCAACTCTTCTCATAGAATTTCGTTACTTTTCCAAGATAATTCAAATTTTCTACAGAACGTTCAAAATATCTCACATCTATAGATCAAATTTGTTAAATTAATGATATTCATGTATAGTGTATCCAAATAAATTCAATCTCTAAGCATAACCTGTTAGCAACAAAAACATCTCACACCTATAAGTTGAATCATCAAAATTTCCTGAACCCAAACTGCAACATTGTGCTAGTGCCTCGTAGAATAATTTTGATCATTAACAAATCTAACTTCTTGTTGTTGTTCAGTTGATATACATAAACATACATACACATATAAGTTTCAAGACGTGAAAGCATACAAGAGGCGTTCTTTTGCTCGTGAGGTGTAAGCCTCAAAAGGTTGAGGCGTATATTTTTCAAGTAAACATGGAGGTATAAGTTATTATTGTTTTAATATAATTAATTTTGATAAATAAATAGAGGTTAACAATTAATTGTATAAAAATATAAATAAATAACATAGACACCTAGCTTAAAGAGTTCAGTCCTAATCATTTTTTATTATTCATTCATAAAGCAAAAATAATTAAAACTATAAATAAGTAAAATTTAAGCACTGGATTCAATTCTTATTAGTATGTTAGAAGAATTCGTGTTTAGTTTTCAGCTCCGCAATGGTATGTGTTTTATTTTTTCTTCCATTATTTGTCTTCAAAAAAAATTTGGATTTTTGAAAACGATATTTGGTCGATTATAGTGGAATAGATCTCTATCATAGTAAAAAAATCATGCAAATTATTATTTTATTCATTTTTCAATCTACCAATTTAAATCGAGATGCGTAATTTATTCGAAGGTTCGGTGATGACAATTTAAATTTTTTATTTAATAGCATTTGAGAAAATTCATTATGTAGCTCTCTATCGTTGGTTTAAAAAACGATGTTACTTAACCATGTTGATATTGAAAAAGTAATAAAAACATTTTCATTTTCTTTAAAAAAATTGCTTGCTATCATGTAACGAAGTTTTATAACTTCTACTAGTGCAAATATCTTCAATTGGAGGTAAAATAAATTCTTAAGTCGCATGACTTAGTGGTTTGAGGTGTGCGAGGCGTATGTTTTATACATTTTGTACACTTTAAGTTGCTAAAGCGTAAGCCTCAAAGATAAAATGCTTTTTTTAAGAAAGAGTCCAAGAGTTTTATCTCCCCTCGCCTTGAGACGCTCCATGAGGCGAATATGGAGGCAGGTTTTTCAAAACATTGATACATATACACACACATTAGCAAAAAATTTCTAATTTATAAATACATTTCTTTCAACAGACGAAAATCATGCATTCATTTAAAAAATATCGCTCTCTTGTTTTCATTTAATTAAGTGCTCTAAAACATTTTAAGTTTTCAGAAAACAAAAGTGGTGCTTGGTTTTGTTGGAACTGGAGCGGCCTATAGTGGAAGAAGTGGATGAATTTCAATTTTTTTACCATTTTGGATCTTTATTGGCTTATGAAATCTAATTCATTTAGACATTTTTATATTTCTTTTAAATAAAATCGCTATTTTATTAAAATTTGTGAAATAATTATGTATTAATATTATATTACATATATATATATGCACTTGTATCATATACATATATATGTGTATGCATGTATAACATAGCAAACCGTGTAAGGTATAACATGCTCGTGTATTAATGTTGGGATTTACACTGGATACATGTTAGATAATATATTGTCCAAATATATGTTTATATACTTTAATTTATGTATATAAAATATTGCATATACACACATATATATATAAATTTATACTTTATTTTGAATAAGTAATATACATACACACATAGAATATATAAAATATATGTACATATATAACTATGTAAATAAACATTTAAATCATATTATGAGATTCAATTATTTATTTTGTTGGAAAACTGAAGAAAAAATTATAAAATTATATATATAATGTTTCGAAATTATAACTATGTTTTTAATATTTAAAAAAAATAGATGATGTATTAGCATTTGAATATTTCAAAATATATTTTGTAATTTAAAAGAAAAATTAAAATTAAATTTTAACTTTCATCATTTATATTAATATATATATATATATATATATATATATATATATATATTTGCATTCGAGAGTTTATCATGTGTAAAAATAATTTTATAAAATTTAAATTCTATTTTATATGATACAATAATTTATTTAATTTTTATTTAAGTGATTTGAATTAAATAATATTTAATTAATATTTATATATATTACAAAAATATTTTTTTGTGTAATTTTAAAACGTATTTTGTATAGTATAAAGTTTAGTATTTAAATTATAAAGCTTATGTTATTTAAATAATGTATATTAAATTAATTTAAATAATAAAACATCAATTGTTTTTAAATCTTAAGTCGTAAGCATCATGGCATATATATGTCACGGAAAAAATATACAAACATATAAACAAACAACCATCTTGAATGCGACGATATACCGACATATTAGAATCGTCACGTAACTAATAAAACAATATATGATATATAAATTATATAAATATAATAATATAATCATAAATCAGATAATTACCTTTAATCAAATGCCAAAGTACCACACCTTGAAGCGTTGAAACAAACTCTTGAATTGAATTCCAATTCTAAAGATGCTATCTCCCAAATTGCAGACCACGGGCTATCAAATAGTATTTAATTTTATTTGATTTTTGCTTGTACGATGAAAGAGGATGGATGAAGAATTCGGCCAGATGTAAGAGGGATAGGAGGCTTAAAGAGTAGGAAAAGAAAGTGGGTAAAGATGCTTCTGCAGAGGAAGAAATGCAAAGAGAGGTTAGTATCAAGATTCACATTACGATTTTGCTCTTTCTTTCCTCTTATCCATTCAACCTAACATTTTTAACCATTATATGACCACACCTATGCTTCATTATAGCTGAACCAATCAGCCTCGTATATGAACTTCAAACCCATTTAAAGTCCGAACAAAATATTTTGCATTTAAACCCAATTTAAAAGCGTATATCGATTAATATATTTACAACTATTATAAATATATACAATAATATAAGTTCGCCAAATTAAAATAAAATTTTATAACTAATATTTCATAAATATTAATTAATTTAAATAATTTATAACAATTATAAATTAATTAAACCATGTGGTCAAGGAGATTCAACAATACAGTTATGCGGCTCTTTAGATGTAAATTTGGTCAGCGATAATATCAAACCGTTCGAATCATGGTTTGAGATTTCGGCCGAAATCTCGAAATTTCGGCCATCTCGGATCATTTTCGGTAGTCGACGATCCGAAATTGGCCTCAAATTTCGGTTCCGGTCGAAGTATTGAAGAAAATAATTTTTCCATATGTCAGGAGGAGGAAAGATGCTGAGGGATAGAAACTTACAAAGAAATTTAAATAAAACCTGAGAAGTTGCTAGGGTTTCTTTCACTTGAAAAACCTGAGAAGTTGAGATCAGTGTGAAATAACAATCAAGTGAGTTGAAGATTGATTTTGTTGAGGTATCTTGCTGAGAGAGATTCAATTACAAAGCAATTTCTGATGCAGTGGAAAGTAGAAAGAACGAAAGAGGAGTAAAATGAAGAGAAGGAAAGGGAAAAAAACAATACAAACCAAAAGAGGGAGAAAGAATACTGAAATGACAGTGTAATAAATGCAGCACATGGGTCTTATTTGACATATTGACTTTTCTTGCTTTTGATGTTTTCTCTTGTACTTGTTTCTTGCAAAACACTATTATGTGTTATTCTTATTTTAGCATGTACTGTATCTTTTTTTGTACAACATCAGTTAGAAGGTCAATAATACCATAAACAAAAGTCAACCTACTAACTATCTATAATAATAAATTAATGAAAATATTTATTTTAGGATAAATTTTTGATGTGGGCTACTATTCGAATCAATTTCGCGATTGGCCTTAGTTTTGAAACTTATTACCAAACATGGCTGGTTTCTGCCCAGTCAGCAGCCAAGTCACGTTTTTGTAACTGCCATCAGAAAGCGCAATTCTTAGTCGCGCATAGGATTTATTTTTTTCGAATGCGCAACTAAGAGTTGCGCTCGATGTTTTTTGAATTAGGCGCAACTGTTAGTTGCGCCTTCTACAGTTTGGTACAGGCGCAACTCATAGTTGCGCCTGCACAGGTTGCTGCTGCTAAAACAAAGACAGCAGCAACCATCCTCCCCATTCCACCAAAACTCTTTCCAACCTTCAACCCCTCTTCTGTGGCCGAACCCATCAACTCCTAACCCAAATTTTAACCAATTGCCACCATTTTTTCACAAAATTATCAAATTTCTTCTTCTTTCTTCGATTAAACCAAAGCTACAACAATCCCTTCAACCTCACTCACATTATCACTAATTATTATGGATAATTGGAAGATTCCAGATGCAGTATTAGTGCAATATGTTGAACGGATGGAAGCTGAAAATGAATTTGTTCTTGAAACTCAGTTTGAAACAGTTCCTGAAGCTCAATTTGAGATAGTTCCGGCGGCTAATGATGTTGATGTTCAATCTGCTTTGGATAATCAATTCTGTGTAGACAAACCGAATCAAAGACTGGGAAAAAAATTAGCCGTGAAGGACGAGTGAGAGAAGATAAACATCCACTTTGCCACTGTGGAGATGTTTGTGAGGTAGTTGTATGCAAGACTCAAAAAAATGCTGGACGTCGGTTTTATGGATGTGCCGATTATCTTGATCATATAAATAACCCGAAAGGTGTTGAATGCTGTAATTTCTTCAAATGGCTAGATCGTCCCTTGACCCCGAGGGGAGTGGAATATGCGCTAGAGATGCAAGCCGAAGTAAGACGTTTGGAAAAGGAAAAAATACAGCTTCGACATCAAGTAGAGTATTTACAGTCCGTAAATCCAATTTGGAAAGGGGTCTAGTAAACTGGATAGTGCAACTGTACTGTAATGGATCTGTATCAAACTTGTTTAATTGAGTTATGTATGCTTTAGTTGTAATGAATGTTGTATTACTTGGTTTTATTTGTACTTGGTTTGTTGTAGTGGATATGCAATAGATGATTTAATCAAAGTAACATAACATAACAAGATTTGAATATTTGACATAAGATATCGTTTGATAACAAAGTTGCGTACAGAATAAAAATATAAGTTATACAGTTCACGAATGACAGAAGTAGTAGAAACAGGTAAAATATTTATTGCTTCCCATACGTTCGTCTCTTATGACCCAAGTTACCGCATTGTCCACATCTGTCCGGTCTTCTGTCCTTCATTTCGTCCATGACTCCCCTTATTCTTGTGGACCTCTGTCTTCTTATATTCCTTCGCGTTGGTGGCGGGAGTATGGTAGGGCCTTCAGGTAAATCCCAATATCTACTGTCGGGCACTGGATGAAAAACCGCAGAATAACTATGTCTATAAATGTCTGCCGTAAACCAGGATGAAATAAGATCATGGTAAGCTCTGTTCGCTCCTCCTCTACATCGTGCGCATGCAGCTAAAACATGGGAACATGGAAAATGGGCTAGAATAGGAATATTGCATGAACAGCTGCAGCTGTCATTGGTAATATTTACTGTGTAATTGCACGCGTTTGTGTCTGTTACTTGCCACTCCGTTAAGCTGAACCTGTTAATGCTCATATTACGTGCTTCTACTGAATATTTTTCCATCATTTTGTCATAATTTGGCATGAGCGAGGATGCGTAATCCATTCCATCAGTACGTCTTCTGTAGAAGTAGATATTAAGGCGATGAAAGGTACGTGCCACTAACGCCTTGACCGGTAACAATCTTGCACCTTTAAGAACTCCATTGAAACTCTCCGAAGCATTGGTAGTCATCATACAGAACCGTTCACCGTTGTCCTTGTAAAGAGCCCACTGTTCATCCTTATGTCGAAGACTTCTATCAATCCATCTGTCAGCAGCAGGACTCACATTTTTTAGTTGCTCTCTGAGTGCTTTGTATGTTATCTCATCTCTTGCTTCAGCAGAAGCATGAAATAAGTTTTGCAAAATCTTGCTACCAAAACCAGCTTTTTTAAAATTTGCTTTCAAATGGCATAGGCAGAAGCGATGATGATGCGGTCTTCTCCACTTATCTTGCAAGACGGTTGGAATTCCTTTCATTCTATCGGAAATGAATGTAATGCTTCTTGCATTTAACGATGGAATTAAGTGTCCCATGCATGAAAAAAAACCAACCTCAAGTTTCCGCAGACTCCGTCCTTACAATAGCAAATACCAAAGGGAAAAGAGAGTTGTTTACATCAACTCCTGTGGCCACAAGCAACGTACTTGATATTTACATACAGATATGTTCCGTCAATAGAAAGAATCGGACGGCAATGGTTGAAACCTGCAATGCTCATTCCAAAAGCCCAGAAAGCCCCCCGGAATTGTACTCCTTCTGTATGTACATGATAAACAGTACCTGGATTGCATTTCTGTATAGCACGAAGAAACTGAGACAAATCATTGTACGAAGACCCCCAATCGCCAAAACTTGTAGACACCGCTTTGCTATGTCCTTTCCAGGCTCTCATGTAGCTTATTTGAATTTTGTAAGTGTGTGCCATAAGCTCTTGGACAGATTTTGCAGTGTAACTTGGATTCGAACGAACATGTGGAAGGACTTTGGTGCAAATGAATTTGGTTGTTGCTTGTTTGTGGTTCGAGTTGATGATTGGATTTGAGCAAGCGTGATCACCACCGTATTTTTTTATCATCCACCACCCAGCATGATCTCTTTTAGACACAATAGCATGAAGCCGCCATGGACAATTAGCATCAATATCACATATAGCAGTGAACTCTCTAGCACGAGACTTTATGTTTTTAAATGAAACTGAACACTCTATCGACCATTCACTTATATGTTCAATTAAAGATTCCTTCGATTTAAAAATCATACCAACTCGAGGGCCTTTCTCCACACATTCTAGCCCAAACATTTCGTCGGTAAATTGAAATTCTTGCACAACAGATCTTTCCATAATTGTATCATTGCAATGGTCATCTTCTAACGGTTCTTCCATCTCGATATGCTCATCGGTGTCATCAACTTCCTTTGGAATATCATCTAAAGGAGCGGCATTGTTAACATTCATAGCATCGATCCATGTTTCATCGTCGTCTAGTGAAGCAGCGATTTCCATGCTATCCAAATGGGAAATTTCAATATCAGCATTTCCACCCTCCATATCCTCGGTGTCAACATCTTCATCTGGAAGTCCACGCAAGTAGTCGTTTGAATTCGAAGTTGGAATTGACTGTGGAGGATACGATGGATATGAAAGAAACCATACCCGGGTGACTGCGATGGATATGCCATGACACCGTACCTGTACACAAACAGTTGATTGTTAAGTGTCAAAAACATGAATAAAACATTAATACAGCACATAAAAGCATACCCGGCTGCCTGTGCGTAAATGTTCGGTGGCTGGTAGGAGTAGTGTGGGTAATACGTTTGACTTTGCGCAGCAGTATTACTAGGTCCAGGTTGACTGGTATAATCAAAGATTTGATCTCGCTGTTCAGTTGAATGTACCACCTCCGTCTTCTTAACATACAGCTCAATTACTTTCATCCCCACACAAAACATAGAATCGACGTCGTCATCGTCGTTTACCTCAATAGCAATTGGTCCATCATCTGTTACCCAACGCGATGTCGAACTCCGTAGAAGCAATCTTTGTAGCTTTGTAAATTGCCGCTTTTAGCTCAAGAAAATTGCAACCCCTTCTGACTTTCGATCCCTTATGCTTTCCGCCAACATAGTTGGCTTGCTATTTTCATCGATGACTAAATCACCGTCATAGTGACAAATAATAGGCACAGTAGTCATTGATCTATCAAAATTACAGAAAGTTAATTGTCAACACCATACCTATCAAAATTGGTGGAGTAGGGTTTCGATTCTTTACCTCTAGTGTAGATGAACGTGAAATCTTTTGTTTATCTCCGTAGAATTAAATGATTTTGAGTGGAAAGTTGTGTTGATAGTAGTGAAAATAATGGAAATGGATGTTAGGGTTTCTGAAATAAAATGGGTTTGAGGAGTTGTGTTTGTTTTGGGTGGAGTTGTATTGTTTATATGCAGCTGTTGGGCCAGGGAATAGCCCAGGTATGCAGGCGCAACTCTTAGTTGTGCATAGAGGAAATTATTAAGCGCAATTCAAAGTTGCACATAGGTGCGCAACTATCAGGTGCGCATGCAACTTTGCGCGATTCAAAGTTGCGCCTGCAACTTTCCAGAGGCCATATGCCATATGCAACTTTCATCAAACATAAACTTTCATATAATAACAACATATAAGTACAACAGTTCATCCAACGAGGTGAAATATTTCATACAACTCATCCTATTTCATATAACAACATGTTCCAAGTCAATAATACAACAACGCAGCACCTACAAGCCAACAAGTTTCAAGTCAATACAAATTCAAAACATAGCAACCAAACGACAGACCAACACAACCCTATCTTCTTATTATATTTTTGCGGTCACGTAGTATTCTTTAAGTTTGCATCGGAGGCGGTTGAGATGGTCCAGCTTCAACAATTTCAAGCCCCGGCTGGCTACCTTGTAAAGGACCCCGCATGCCTCTAAAACGTCTTCTTTGGTAGGTAAGACCAAAAGCCTGAGGCGGACGAGGCGTATACGGTGGTGGTCTTTCTAGCTTATGCCTACCAAGAAGCGACTTGATAATTTCCTTGATGTTGAAGCACTTTCCTTTTACTCTGTCCTCGTCTGTAGGATCTGCCAGGACATCGTCAGCTTCATTGGAAATTATATACAACCCTTGAACCTAAAATAAAAGAATCAACGACGCAAGTAAGTAACGCTTGTTGAGGAAGTTCAAAGAGTAAAACTTGTTGTCACTTACCAAATCACGCTCCACCAGTCCCCGTGGAGCATATATGGGCAGTCTAGTTGACGATTCTTTAGGTACAAATCACCGTGTGATATGCCAGTACCAACTATAGTACTGTTCGATTGAAATTCTAGGTATGCGTTCGACCTGAATATGATCCAACCTGTGATCCCACCTTGCGACATAAGTGTTGTACAAGGCTCTATTCCAACCATGTGGGAAAATCTGCTCGGCTGGATCCGGTATAGGCTGATGAAGGCCAAATTGCCTCATCACTCTGTCGGGGTAGTGCATGGCTACACTTTGCAAGCAAATAATCGGGGTCCTTGCATACCAACTTTGCTCCCCGTCCAAACATATAGGCGGGAGATCCTGTACGATCTCAGCCGTGCATGGCATCCAGTCAACAGCATGCTCGTACATAACATCGAGCTCGTTGCAATAGAATGTAGGATGTCGGGCTGGATTATCTCTCTAACGTCTATCTCCGGTCCATCTACAGTCATAATCAAAATAGTGTGTGAATATTGGCAGAAATCAAAAAAAATTCACTGCTAATTTCAAGATGCTTTTACCATGACCCGTACGGTAATCCCGGAGTAACGTTGGCACTAACATTTGGTCGTCCAACAGAAATACGCGTCCAAGACCATACCTGCAAATTATGAGTGTTAAGAAACGTCTTTCAAAATATTTCATAAATTTGGTGCACCGATAAGTGAAATCCGACATACCTGCAGAAGGGTTAGGCAACCTGCTAATCCGTTCATCTTTCTTAGTGCCACATTATCCAACTCCTTGTACAATGCGCACAAAACAGCGCTACCCCATGAATAATCGAAAATGGTAGCAAAATCCTCTAGCAAGTTACAACCATTTAACGCTAACTCTACCCTTCGAATGGTTCGAAAATAGACGAGATGCGATTAGAAGTAATAACAAATTTAAGAAAAGATTAAGCATGGAATGAGTGAATTCAGATCCCTCAAACCATACCCTTAGGGTCTTATTTATGGGCGCAAGTTAGATCCTTTCAAATCAATCCTTTCGTCTTAGCTGAAAGGGTACCCTGAAGTCCTTTTGTTGCCGCTAAATTCAAGGTGCCCTTCTAACTTCGCTTCTGAATAGAACTTGGGTGCTTTCGACTCCATCGAAAGGTGATAGTTGTTCACACTCATGTGTTCACTTGCCATGCTTTGTATTCTCCTCACATAAACCCGAAAGGCAGTGCATGGGTAATATATCTGGCCTCAGTTTTCTGAGTTAGGCATATGTAAATATTGTAAATATGAATAAAATTTTCAAAAAAATATAGAGAGAGTAAGAAAATGAAATCCAAGCACTATTTTAAATTGTAATTATCACAATTTGGGTTATGGGTCACAACCACGTTATGGATATATTAGGAGGAGATCTTTGGTGGGTCCTCTTTGGGTTTAAAGGTATCAAGTGACTATTGTAGGGTCCGCCTCTTCTATATACAAGAAGTATTATTTGACCACATGGGATTTATTACGGTGTCAGTCAGAGAGAACCATAGAAGGACCCACCTTGGGTAAGTATTAAATAATGGGGACTACCTATCTTATAAGTGTTAAATGGTTGTGAACTGTTCTATCTCCTCAATAGATGAATCGACTGAAATCTCCCGGCCAATTATAAGGTCATTCAGTCATTTGACCTTCAACACTCTTCTATTGACCACCGCTTCTGGAGGTGGAATTTCACCAAGCAAACGTTGACAAACCTCATTAGCGTCCACGTTACCACCGTAGTTCAACATGGCGCCTTCGATGGGAAGGCCAAGTAAAGTAGATACGTCTTGCAGTGTAATGGTCATTTCTCCAACGGAAAAATGAAAAGTGGAAGTCTCCGGTCTCCATATATCGCATAAAGCTGTGAGTAATGACCTGCCAAATCTGATATATCTAATCTGCATGAAATACCAAAATCCCGCTTGATGTAGTAATTGTTGAACCCGTTGATCTTCAACCATCTCCATCAATTCTTCAAAACTTAGCGAACGATCCAGGCAATCCACTGATTTTACACTCTGCAAAACAAAGAATTATATCTTTTAGTTAATTCAAAAGGCGAAATAACGTGCAAAAATTTACTATAATTACAAGGAGAATAATATTGCCCTCATTAACTCTTCAAAATTAGAGCGGTGGTTATCTTGCATATAAAGCACGCTACCGTCTACCGGTCCGTTTTCCGGTTCTTCAACGTTCATGCAAAAAAACCGATTTTTGCACATCGTTTACAATCAATTAGTGATTCAACGCTTCAAATTGGATTATTAAGATGTACAACAAGCTCTTTGACAATATTTCTAGCAAATACAACCAAATAATAAGCAAACTTTAAATTTATCAAAAAAACTAGGGTTTACAAATTACCAAAATCTATTTGTGTTGAGGAGGATCCCGCTTCCATTGTTGTAGCTTTGGTTTAATCGAAGAAAGAGGAAGAAATTTGATAATTTTGTGAAAAAATGGTGGAAATTGGTTAAAATTTGGGTTGGGAGTTGATGGGTTCGGCCATGGAAGAGGGGTTGAAGGTTGGGAAGAGTTTTGGTGGAATGGGGAGGATGGTTGCTGCTGTCTCTGTTTTAGCAGCAGCAACCTGTGCAGGCGCAACTATGAGTTGCGCCTGCACCAAACTGTAAAAGGCGCAACTAACAGTTGCGCCTAATTCAAAAAACATCGAGCGCAACTCTTAGTTGCGCATTCGAAAAAAATAAATCCTATGCGCAACTAAGAGTTGCGCTTTCTGATGGCAGTTACAAAAACGTGAATGGGCTGCTGACTGGGCAGAAACCAGCCATGTTTGGTAATAAGTTTCAAAACTAACGCCGATCGCGAAATTGATTCGAAAAGTAGCCCACATCGAAAATTTATCCTTTATTTTATAGACATAATTAGGAATAGTTTTAAATTGTCAAATAATAATATAGGTATATAATTAGTTGCTGAAATTAGTTATTGAACATTACTTAATATTGTCTTTCTATTAAATACTCATCGAAATTCCGAAACCGAAACATTTACCGAAACTTTCGAAACTAACGAAACGAACCGAAATTTTTAAAATTTTCCAAGACCGAAACCGAGTTTTCAAACCTTGGTTCGAATATTAATGTTCATGCATTACTTAGCAGGTGGTGTGATATTTTGATCAAATTCATAACTTGCTTGATTTCGGTAAAATCCAATTTTACTTTGTTAAGCGTTACCCGATTGTTTCTATTATTTACACCAATTCTCTTCGTCAAAACTATATTACTTAGGACTTATAAAATTTGATAATGGTCAAAATTCCAATATCATCTACATTTAACTCTATAGTCCAAACATAAAGTCATTGGTTCAATAATAACAATCGGGTATATTCTCAAATTCAATCATCATGCAGAGGACATGACGCATTAAGGAGATGAGATGAAAACGGAAGGTAATATTAAGGCATGTTCTCATAGCTAGGAGTGAACAACAAGAATACATTAGAATGTATGGTATACAACAGGAAGATTGGTCTTTAAGCATACTAACAAGTTTCTGCCATGGGATGTGAACAAAAAATAACCAACAACTACTAGGCCAACATCAACGCATACCAATCAAACCAAATAGTGTCATCGGAATAAAATTAAGGAATAGAAAATTAGGCATCGTCGACCTATGTTTGGAATGATCTGTCAATTATGATTTGGAAGAATTTCCTACACTATCAAAAAGGTCAATATATGCATATATTAGTTTTCTCCCAATTTAAATGCAGAAAATGTGTACCTTTTGTTCAAATTGACAACCTACATCTCAGGCAGAATTCACTGTTTATTTTAAAAATCCAAGCATACGGGACATTATCTCTGGTCCTCCGTACTGCCTTGTTGATATAATGGACCCATGATCATGATTCTCAAATGCAATGCTGCTGAAATCAGTCAACTTCATAGCGACTCATTAGGCAAACATCTGAAGTGCATATATATCCTAGTTTCCGCTGTATCAATATGACACGGCAAAAACCCAAGAATTTTGAAGTTGCAGGAAATGTTACATGGAACCTTTACATAATCAGAAGACATCAGAAGAATATTGTCAGGCTTCAGATCAGTGTGAAAAGTCACAATCATATACATCAATGATAAATGGTAAAAAGAGAAGAAAAAGACAAGCATCGCCTATGCCACCCTTAAACATTTCTAATAAAGGTTATACTAAATATTAGAGAAACGAATAGACATGCTACAACCTATATTAAATATCAGAGGAAGCGAAAATGATTCACAGACATGCTATAGATTCCAGAAGTAGGCACTCAAATAAGGAAGATCAACCAGAGTGGCATTTACCTAGTTCTCTCAATAAATCTTATAAGCAAGGCCCATGCTTCTCGCAAACCTGTTAGCAACATTCAAGTCCGTTCAAGAAAAGGATTGTTTTATTACTAAACTCTTCCTCATCCTAAAATAAGTACATGCTAGAACTATTAGCAGAAACAACTGTTTATCACATAGTTATGAGAAATCTTAAAATGTTATAAATTAAATCCCATTTCAGATTGGTTCTCTCCCATTTCTCTTCGATTTACATTTTGATACAAACTCATTTAAAATTATAGTTGAGAACATATTTATGTATAATGATATTTCTTTTTTACTTTATTAATTTCAAAGTTTAAGTTTAGAAAATTTATTGTTACTGAATAACATGTTTTAGATAATTGCCAACACTTCGAGTTACTTTAACCTTTTAAATTTTCTTTGTATTTTAATTGGATTTTTAATCTCTTTAAAATTTCTTAAAATTTCTTCAACGTCTTTCGAGACATTTCAAACTTCCTTAGAAATTTAAAAAAAAATTGGAAAACTTAAATATATTTTTTTAAAACGGCTCGAACCTTTCCACGACATTTGAGTTCAAAGAAAAATTATTTGATATTTAATTACTATTTTCTAAAAGTTGAACCGTTTCTAAATATTAAACTTTCTTGGAAATAATATTTTTCGAAATATTTGAGTATAAAAAAACATAAAAACCGAGTCTTTTTTATTAAACTATTATCTATATTTAATTGTTTAAAAATATATTTAGCAACTAGTTTGAGAGATTTGAGGGAAGGCGCGGAAAAAAAATATTGATATTTTTTGCAAACTTTTGACACATCATAAAATTTAATCTTTTTTCTGAAGGTTTTGACGTTTTCTGAGAAAACAAATTTTCACCAAAGATTTCTTATGATTTTTTTCAAATTTTACTTTAGATATTTTTCAATGTAATATAATTTATTTAGAAAATAGAATTTTCAAATAAGAACATTTTTTATGAAATCGTAAAGAAACTTTGTTACATATTTTTCAGTAAAATAATATAAATTATACCAGTCTTGTTGAACTAATGGTGATGTATAATAATTATACAAAATAATTTAATAATAAGTGTACTTATCAAAAAAGCATGTGCAGTCGTCAAGGTTACAATCCCCATAAATAACTACAATAAATTCAAACTCAAGTTGAACTTCTAAAATGATTTTTGCACTCTATTCATATAGCACTATACTTGATAATTTTGCAAAATGATAAAAAATCTTTGTTGAATATCATTTGGTAAAAGAAACATAAACTTTATCAATCATGTTGAACTAATTGTGATGTATAATGAGTATTTTAAAAAAAAATAGTACGTATATTTATTTAAAAAGGCACATGACATACATCAAGTCTAAAAAAAATTGTACCATTTTGCATTGCGCCTTGTAAATAACTATACTGATAAATTCAAAATCATGTTGATTAGCAATTTGTTTTACCCACCTAGCCCAAGGTAACTATAACCTAACAATGACATTCAAAATGATACTACTACAACAACAACAACTAAGACATTATTTTCAAACATGTGGGGTTGGCAATTACATTCAAAAGGATAACCTTAATATTTTGATTTATATCATAAAGATAATTGTTGGCCTAATTAGAGCATCATAACTAGGCCTTGTAACGGTCGGGTAAGATATAGACACATATAGTGTCATATTCATATTCAAAATTAACCATTTTAGCATAACATATCTTCGTAGTCGCAGTCGCAGATATCAAACGGATATCAAATTTTTGTCCGTCCCCTCATAAACAAAAATCTAAAAGCATAAGTAAAAAAAATATTACATGTGTACTCATTCTTTTAGATTTTCGATATTTATTGATTTTTCGAATACGAATGTGAATGGATTTCAAATATGTCAAATATACATTGACATCCTTAATCACTATTTCCAACTTCAAATGTTTAATCTATTCGCCAAGTCCACTCTATAATAGAAATTTTAACAAAAACTGAGAAAATTATTTATAACACATGGGTTACAAAACAATAATTAAATAATGGGAGTCCTACCAATGACATAACCCAAAACATCCTCTCTCTCTCTCTCTCTCTCTCTTTTTATCAGTTAAATTGTAGTATATAATATTATATTATGAATGTGACTTTATATTTTAAGCATTAAGATAAGTGACATTGTGGTTCAAGGATATGTGTTCGTCTACAAAATCAAAGATTATGGGTTTGATCCTTGACAAGGTTATTTTTTTAAATTGTTTTTCTAAATTAAAACAAATTAAAAATCATGTTGAACAGCAGTTTAGTATATACACTTAGCTCAATATAACTTTAACCATCCAATGGAATTTAGATAGATTAGCTTCAATAT
Organism: Allium cepa; assembly: GCA_030765085.1. Lineage (NCBI taxonomy): Eukaryota > Viridiplantae > Streptophyta > Magnoliopsida > Asparagales > Amaryllidaceae > Allium > Allium cepa. The sequence goes on along the minus strand of CM060937.1, from coordinate 567,237,926 downwards.
TTTGATGCAAAGTACGGGAAAAACTTGTTGGATTAAATGGAGCATCGTAAGTTCCTACTTTAAGTATATTATCTTACCGCAAAATAAATTTATAACGGACTTCTTGGCAAAAAAAACTCCAGCAAAATACATATTACATATAAAACAATAACTTATATCAACTATATGTTATGAAAATAGTAGCGCTTTGCGGAATCTTTTATCAACGGATCTTTGTTACCCAAATCACAAAGAGATAACTTAGATTGAAAACAAGATGCAATTGAAATCAAAACACAATAACACAAAATATTTCACCAAAGCACCCACTTTATTGATTCACCAAATTTTTTTTTACAATTAATAGAACAAAACTAAAGTAAACAAAATATCAATAAATTAATATCCAGATTGAGAAAGGGAGCAAATAACTATATGGCTAAAATTGTTGGAGAAAAAGAACAAAGATGAAGAAGAGAAAATTAGCAAATAGATTTTCCACCACACTTTTACCCTCTCTTTTAGTCTCTATTTATACAATCAATTACTTAATGCCCAGTTAACATTAGATGACAAAAAATAATTTGATTAACCAATTAGAGAGAGAAATAAACATACTCAAATATGTCTATTAATTAAAGAAAGTAAAATCTTCTCTTTCTTTCTTTTGTATATTTATTTCCCTCTATTTGTGATTTTTTATCACCAAAATTTAACACTCCATCTTGATGCATAATCACATATCTTCAACATATCAAGCATGTCATATCTAGATCTATCATAAATCCTCATATCTCAACCACATTAAATTACAAACCTCAACCACCGTCTGCAAGTGATACATCTCCCACATGAGGTGCACCGCACAAATCCGGTCTCAAAAACGTTTATCACAAAGGTCTCCGTTTTGTCTTTGTGGATTTTGCAATTCGACGCCCGCCTATCACTCGATCTGAGTTAATTACCTGATCACCATCGATCCCTAGAGCATCATCAGCATGAAGACTCCTGTCTAAAATATGATCCTCAATGGTAGAATCATAAGCAGTGATCGCATTAACCTCTCCATCATACTATGGACTAGGTCCTTCAACCGTCGCTCGCTTTCCGTTGTCGACTACAAAACCAACCAAGCTATAAAGATTTCCTTCTTTCAATACTTCTCTTATCCTTACACGTCCACCTTTCTTTACTCTCAAAACTCCACCTTGAGTCTCATAAATGCAACCACGGCGATCCAACTGACCGAGAGGAATAAGATTATGCGAACAAGTGGGTACATGTCTCACTCCAGAGACTTCTCTAACCATAACATCATGCATACGAAATCGAATAGATCCAATACCACAAATCGGTAGCTCTTCTCCATTGGTTGTCCTAATCATGCCGACACTCTTCTCATAAGAAGAAAAACAATTCACATCTCTACAAATGTGAAAACTGGCTCCCGAATCCATCTTCTAAGGTTTATTTTCACTAAAGAGGACATCACAAGAAGCATCACTATCGGTACCTTTAGCAAAACTTGTATGTGCATCACTACTAGTATCACCATGCGCAGCTTTTTCTAATCTCTTTTATAAACATAACACTTGCTGCGTATGCTACCTTTCTTATTACAATAATGACAAGTGATAACACCTTTACCATTAGTGACCTTTCAAATTGTATCTTTCTTCGAGTCTCTTGCCACCATAGCCTCACTTTGAATTGATTTCATACCTAACCCTTTTCTTCTAAGCTTTTCACTCAAAAGACTGCTTCGAACAGTTTCAGCGAGATGGTTCCATTAACATTGGAATTACTCAATGAGACAACCAAAGTTTTCCAACTTTCTGAAAGCAAACTCATTAATAAAAGAGTCTGTAACTCATCATCAAAATTGACCTTCATATTTTTCAATTGGTTTATTACATCTTGAAATTCATTCAAATGCTCTGCAACAGACTTCTCTTCATCTAGTCTCACTTTACCAACTTTCGAACCAAAAAAGCCTTCGCGACACATAATGGAAAACTGAATCAAGATACTGGTGAATCAAAGCAATCGCCTTCTTATCCATCTTCTTTTATTTTCCCTCATCTACATCAAAAGGCTTCTTTCCATCTCCATCAATTGGATCATGAAGATCATCGACGTATAGAACATCGTCCAGTTTAGGCTTCCAAATATCCCATTTTTTCCATCCAAGATAGCCATCTTTGAAAACAAAATCATATCCGACATCAATAATTTTTCAAACCAAAATTAATCTAAGCTTTGCGATGATCTTTGCTCCGATACCAAACTGTTATGAAAATAGTAGCACTTTGCGGAAGCTTTTATCAACGGATCTTTGTCACCCAAATCACAAAGTGATAACTTAGATTGAAAACAAGACGGAATTGAAGTCAAAACGCAATAATACAAAATATTCCACCCAACCACCCACTTTATTGATTCACCAAAATTTTGTTTACAATTAATAAAACAAAGCTAAAGTAAACAAAATACCATTGAATCAATAACCAAATTGAGAAAGATAGCAAATATCTATATGGCTAAAATTATTGGAGAAAAAGAACAAAAATAAAAAAGAGAAAATTAGCAAATAGATTTTCCACCACACTTTTACCCTCTCTTCTAGTCTCTAGTTATATAATCAATTACTTAATGCCCAAGTTAATATTAGATGGCAAAAAATAATTTGATTAGCTAATTAAAGAGAGAAATAAACATACTCAAATATGCCGATTAATTAGAGGAAAAAAATATTCACTTTCTTTCTTTTGCATATTTATTTCTCTCTATTTGTGATTTTGTATCACTAAAATTTAGCACTATATTGGTAAATCGGGTATATGTTGGTGTTATAATATAGAACATATACATTTTTATATAAATGTAAAAGCATGTAAAAGTATATTGTGAATTATATTTCATACAAATTTTAACAATAAGGATGTCAATAGACTTTAATTGGTAGGTCAACTTTTTGCGGCATCGGGCGCTTTGAAAGTGGCAAAGCTCCATTTGCTTCGTTGTTGGAACGTGAGAAAATTGATTTATTCATACTTGACGCTGCTGTATAACGGTGGTCGGACCAAACTTCCCATCTTCAGCACGTGGGGTATGTCTATGGATTAGCACGCACTTTATTACAACAAAAGGAATTTCTCAATATTATGTGACTATCAACCCATATTTATACAGCATCTTTTCAAGTTATTCAGCGATGTTGGACTATTCAAATTCCAAAACGTTCTCTTTGCAACATGCGAGATAATCCTAACAATTTCCTCCTTGACTCGCATCCCCTTCAGAGTACCTTGAGAGCATTGTTTGTCTGCATAGCCCAATTCGTAACATTCGACTCTGATACCACTTGTTACGTAACAACAGTCGAACCAAGCTTTCCATCTTCAGCATGTGGCGTATGCCTATGGGTTGGCACAAAAATTATTATAACAAAAGGATTCTCCAATATTACATGCCTATCAACTCATATTTAAACCCTTCTTCAAGTTATTTAGCGATGTTGGACTTTTCAATTCTAAACCATTGTTTCACTTTGCAACATACGAGACAACCCTAACAAACGTGCCCTACGCGGCAAGCTTAAACAATTCATTTCTCCTCACCTTCCTTAATTTACCCCATTAGATGCCATTTTGATGCTCCTTTTGTTGCCCATTTCATAGCACCAAACACAATCCCTTTCACCGAATTTTTTTCATTCATTCCCCGTTCAAAATGCTCCTTATGTGTTCCCGTTCGCTTAACAATGAATGCATCCTATGATATGTGATTCTGTGGCTCAATAAGTTTGAAGTGTTTGCTTAAAGTATCTTATTTTACCACAAAATCAAATTTATAATACGATTCTGCATCAAAAAACCCAGAGAAATACATCTTGAAAAGTGAAAATAAGCAATATCAATTATACTAGTGAATCGGGTATATGTTGGTGTCATGATATAAAACATAGACATTTCTCCATTAATGTAAAAACATATAAAAGTATATTTTGTATTCTATCTTATACAAATTCAAACAATGGGACATGTGACTCTATGGCCCAATGGATAAGGCGCTGGTCTACGAAACCAGAGACTCTGGGTTCGATCCCCAGCCGAGTCGCTATATTTGTCCTTAACTGTAAATTTGGCATATTTTTATTGGCCTAAATCAAGCATTAACATCTAAAGTATTTTGTGAACTGCAGTTTTATATTAAGAAAGTCTGCAGCTTAATGGACAAAATGCTGAACTATGAAACATCAAAACCATAGATTTTGTATTTGGTCCCAAAATGAGTTAACTTCAAATTTAAACACAAAATTGAAGTCATATTGAACCACTATTTATTTTATTTACCAAGCCCCAAACAACCATGCCTCTCCACATTCCAATAACATTGCCTCTCCACATTCCAATAACATGTTCTCAACCTTTTGATGCTAATTACAACAAATGTTTGTTGCTCTACAACTATGGAAACATAACTTACTAGTTACTGCATTTTATCTTGCTGCCAAATCTAATCTAGTAATAGAAATTTGGACCCAAAAATGTATTATAAACTGATGGTAAATATATAAATAAATGGGGTATGTGTGAATGCCATAGGTTTGTTGCCATTGACACCCAAAATTATGCTTTTGGCTACCGAGAAATTTTTAATAGATATCAATTATTTTATATATGCTATCCAACACCAAACTTTATTTTTTCATTCGTTCATAAACGACCGTGCGTCTTTGATTTTCAAGTGCCGTTCATTATTGCATGACGACAAATAACATGCACTTTGATTTTCAATGGTCGTTCAACGTGGTATAGTGACAAACAATCGAACAAATTTGGATGCCTATTTGATAGAACAAAATAGTGCATGGCATTAGAAGCACATAAATAAAATTTCTACGGTGACCATTGGCTATGGTAGCCAAAAAAAAAAATCTGCGTGCTTTTAGCAGTACACATGTCATAAACCAGAACATCTTTTACTTTAAAACTGAAGCATATATAGTATTTTTATTCGTGTGAATTCGAATGATAAGATGATCGACTATGCGGTCAAATGAATAAGATGATAGTCTATAATACCACATGTTTGATCTCTGGCAGAGTTAACTTCCTTTTGTTAGTTTGTCTGTGATTAGATCTAATATAAAGTCACGTTGACGAGCATCCTATTTTTGACCTGACCTCAATCTCAGATCCAGCCATTTCAATTTATTTAAATTAAATTAGGTATATAAGAAAGGAAGGCATTTTTAATATAGAATGAAGAACCGGCACAAAAGGTACATGCATTATCTTCTTAATAAATGATGAATACCTGCTGCAGTTCATACACTTTTATCCAATTTGGTTCTGCAGATTGAAGCATCATAACATAAGTACGTGAGAATATAATCATCTTTTCCTTTCCCAACTTTTCATTGGTTGTTGTTGACTATTTTAATACATGTGATGATAAATTGCTTTAAGAGTTCTTGCAGTGCCCCAATTTCCTAAGATGCAGGGCTAACTTTAGTGTTTACTTCAAACATACATAAAACTCTACTATATATATCATGCCCATATAAGTAAATAGTTCTACACCTTAAAAGGAAATATTAAATTACGCACAAAGTAAGAGAAATTATGTAATTTGATTTGATCTTCATAGAAATGGTCCCAACATTTGGGGGTTATTTCAGTATTTAGTCATATTATCCACAAGAAAGGGAAATAAAAAATGGTAACAAATCCTACGAATTAGGAGAATATTGTTCCATTTCCTAAATCGACTCCTAATTACCCATCTAAAATTTAGAACTAACAGATTGTCCATGTTCATAGATTTTGTACTAACAATTCAACTGCCATAAAATCACACCAATCATATGTACACACAAATAATATAGCTACCGTAACCAACAAAGCCTAAAACTAAGCATGGTAAAAAAAATTAAAAAAAAGACTAAAGGAAATCAACATTTCTACCCAAATCTACGACACTGCCATAGATTACCTTCTTACCTACGGAACTTCCCAACAGTATCATCGTAATTCTGAGTGGATCTTTCTTTTTCCTTCTCTTTCCTTCTCTCAAAGTTATTCTCTAATTTGGATTTCGCCATAGGATTTGCCTGACCAATCTTTACCGTCCCATCGTCATACAGGCAGTTGAAACGGCATCGTTGTTATTTAATTGATGATTTCTCGAGATAGAAAGTTGGATTTCTAATGTGATTTTTGATGTCTGAGGATCAAGTGGCGTGATATGATCACGGGAGAGTGAACCCAAGGGTTGGTACCTGGTGCACAGTTTTGTGTCATGGCAGTACGATACTAAAAAAAGTGAGGCTGCATGGATGAGAGACTTTACTAGAACTGCCATTTGGATATTTCCTTATTTTTTACTATTGTGATCATGCATTATGGCAAGTTGCAACTTGCATATGTGTTTATGGAATCCTTTCAAAGTGGATTTGGACATGGAGTTGCATGAACCTGCATTAGGTAGGTTCGAACCGAATCCACGAGTTTCTGCGAATGACAATTTAATGATATTGAGCTTTAATGCGATAACTAATAAATTTATTGATGATCGAGTATGAAGCATTGCAAAGGAAAACGAAAGAATTTTAACTAAGTACATCAATCAGTGCTGATCCATCAAGATTTAAAGTTCTCAATGAAAAGCTGTAGAAATTTGGCTTTGAGGCATGAAAGAAAACTAAACCATAAAGTCGCAATGAATTAATGAAAGAAATGAAGATGAAATATGCAAATCTATTGATCGGTATCGATCCAAGTTGATATCTCGCAAAGAGATAGACGGATCGGCTCGTCGGACTCCCAATGCGCTCACCTCACCTCGTATTGCCTCAGCATCACCTTGCCCGCTCCATCATCCTTGCATATACCTATGCATCCTGTAAAAGACGATGGTATTCAACGACTAACAGATTTGAACAACGGCCAAACCATCCGGTACCCTTAGTAGGACAGCCGCTCATCCAAGAGTACATGTTTGCATAATGAAGAACGCTCTCCCAGTCTCCTTATCGATCCCCTAAGTCTACTCCGCCCCACAACCTATCCGACGGCATGCACTCCTCATACTTCTTGTTTTGTCTTAGCTCGGTAGGTTTTCTGTCAAACGTGCATAGCCACCCCTTTAAAAAAGAAACGACTCGGCACCGTTCCACCGAAATCCTAAGCATATGCAACAATGTCTATTTAACAAAGCGACAGTATGCAGTAACCACTTCTCATCCTTCACTATCCACATGGTGCCGACATCACTGTTCAACAACTCCTTATTCTCATGTCGTCCTATTTGACAACGACATGATTTGCTATGATTCGACAATTGGCCATCATCTAGACCATTCGGCCTAACTGACATCCTAGTTTCCCTATATTTGAACCATTCGGTGTCATTGACGACCGTAGGGATTCATAGAAATTGATACACATATTGAACTTTCCGAACCAGATTTTTGGCTATATAAATACAATATTGAATGCACTTGTACAAAGATGAAACTTTCATTTTATTGCTTATATTATTATCACTTGTAAACAAACAATTGTAATCAAAACACTAAAGCAGTAGAAACTGCCAACATAGTGGACATAGATCATTTTTGATCAATTCACTCTAAACCTTATGTCTTTCTTTACTTATTGTTCATTTTCTCTCTCTTTTTTCCATTTTAAATACGGTATTAGTAAGTAACATTTACTAAAATGAATTCACAATCACAGTTCCTTGGTTGATTAAATTTTTAGTCAATATTTGGACGCTCAAAGGAGGGCTTCCCCTAAATGCTCTCGACATTCATCACTTTTCTTCTCTTCAAACTACTATACTCAAGAAACACACTGCATAACAATGGTGACAGTGAGGCCAATAACTCAAAGGATCATGACACAAACGGCGTTAAAGTCATGCCATAAGTCCCATTTCGGGCTTAGGCAATGACGTGTGGTTTGGCTTGATCAAGGCCTAACTAGCGTTGGGTAGATTGCCCATGATTTGAATGAACCTAGGGCTAGAGTGGATGATCAAGACACTGTCAACTATAGTCTGGAGGTCTCAACAACGATGGATGGAACTTCCATCTAGCCCATTGTCCCTAGCGCATTTAACATAATGCATGATGCCCATAAGAGGGTTGTGCTAGAAACCCATGTTGGGGTCACTCCCGCCCATAACAGAGATAAACATATCCTGCACGAGTAACACTTTTCTTATGATATTCCTATACTTGTACCAGCATTACACCAATGAGTTCAGCCAGCCTGCCGCTCCCACTCCATAGAAAGACACTCTACATTTAACCGCCTTAGACAACAAATATAAGGGCATGACTATGCTTCGACCATTTAAGCGGCGATGGGAAAGGCAAAAACCACGAGCATAGAGAGCTCTCAGTCCACTCTCAACCCTAAAGGGAGGTCAGTAGGCCCAGATACCGTGAAAGGCGGGATCAACATTCTAGGTCGCCCTTTATCAATATGAACATGTAACTTACCCATGTTCGCGTTACTATTCCCCATCGTCATATAAGCGCCATCGATCTCCTTCATGTACGAGACATAGAAGGAGTCCTTCCACAATAAGAGGTCAACGCCGCTTGCATCACGTAGAGGGGGGCTTCGAGAAGAAATGGCATCTCTAAGACAGAAGAGGATCAAGACCTAGAACACTAACGATGGGAGATGATGAGAACGGAGAACCCTTCACCAAAGATATTTTCAACGCATACATTCACTGGAAGCATGTCCTACCTTTCTTCAAAAAACACGATGGAAGTATTAACCCATCCGACCAATCATGGTTTTCAAATCCATCACCTGAGTCGGTCGGCTCATCGGTAATCTAAAGTGTCTTCTATTTCCATCCACATTGACAAGTCCAGCCTCACGTTGGTTTTTACATCTTCAAGCGGGCAGTATTCACTCCTGGCCCCAATTATGTATGGATTTCAACACTCACTTCTTCGCCCGTGAGCCGCGATTATGATGGTAAGCAAGTTATGCAACCTAAGATAAGGTTGAATGAGTCACTCTGCTCATGTGCCAATCACTTCAATAAAAGGTCAGCACGTGCAAGAGAAGTAGAGAAGAACAGTTTGGGGTCGCTCTATGTTTTTGGGAGAGGCACTGTCTAATGTGGAAGGAATTACAAAAATAGCCCACCTCATCTTTGTCTGGCTTCTTTCAAAGAGCTAATGACACCATGTGAATGGAAGAGGTCGACTTTTTCAATAATAACTGTAACATCCCAGATTTTTAATAAACGCAAATAATTAATTAAATAGGTATTTTGGTAATTTTACATAAAACCGAAAAAATTAAATTTTTACAAATGAAGGAATTTGATTAATCTAGATTGTCCATTGCAACAAGTGGATTTTTCTAACCCAAATTAATATACAAATATCACAGATGGACACCAAGTAAAGTAGATAAGGATTTTTTATCGTGACATGCATTTTGAGGCGAAATAAGTTGGCCCAAGTGGGCCGAGGGAGAATTTCTGGATTTGTGCATGTATAAAAGAAGTTTGTGACCCTAATTCACCCTATTCTTCATTCGTCCTCATTCTACACCCAACGCTCAACTTAAATTCAACCTTTTAGGACAATCGGTGTAACAACCCACATATTTTACGACTGTATGTTAAATACTTTATTTAAATATAGCATCGTTAGTCGGATTTATGTCCAAAAAGTCACTTTTTGCAAATAGTCGAATTAGAACTCGAGACCACTTCCATTGAGTTCAAAACAACGTTTGCGACCTTTTTAAATATAAACATAGATATGTTTGGAGTTAGCTAGAATTTTGATATTTTCATTCAGGGCTTTGGCTTTGGGTTTCGGCCCACTAACCTAACAAATGACCCAACTCTACTCCTCTTTATTTATTCCACTTCTCGTTTCATAACACTCTTAAGCTAAGGTAAAAATGGGGGAAGAAAGAGGAAATTAAAATTCCTAAGCCCTAGTTTTCTTAGGAAATCAAGTTCTTGCTCTAAAATCCAAGAGAAGCTTAGGTGAACATCCTCTTCATCTTCTCCATCTCAATCCCTCTTTAAATTTTAGGAATTCCTACAGCCTAACTTAGAAAAAACTTCACCTTTGATAATATATTGAAGACTCTAGAGGTGTAGTGAAGAGGAATTGATCTTGCCTTGTTTAAAAAGCTTCTCCTTCATTGTTTTTAGGTTTAAAAGGTGAGTTTTTGAACTCACATCTATGTCTATAACTTTCTTTGTGATTAGGTATGAATTCCTAACATCTATTCATGTTCATTTACTTTTGATTTGAATTGATTTGGTGAATTTTCCAAATTTTGGTGTTTTGAAGTTAAAACCTTTAAAAATCAAATTTTGGATGTTTGAACATGTTTTTGGTGGCGCATCAAAAAGCCTATAAGGATGGACAGATGCTTGGCATAAATCCCTGGTCTCCATTGCTCCTTCGATCGCCTCCCATATGATTTTTGCCCTTCTTTAGGGATAGGCTGAAAATACTGCAAACGATAGTTTAGTCGACTGAACTGTAAGGTCAGTCGACTGAACTTGGGAAAAGAAAGTTCCTGTGCCAGTATCAGTCGACTGACCACCCTGGTTCATTCGAATGAACCTGAAAACCGAAAGTTTATGGGTTTAGAATCAGTCGACTGACCACACTGGTTCAATCGACTGAACCTGGAAATCGAAAGTTTCCAAGCATAAAATCAGTCGACTGACTATAGGGTTCAGTCAACTGAACCTGCTTCTCTCAGCCAATTTAGCCTTTTGGTATGGATTTTCAATTTTAAATTGATTCTTGTGGATTCGATTAGTTGTTATCATTTTTGTTGACTTTGATAACTCATTTTTGGGGATTTTTGGGAATATCCATTTTGATGGATTTGGTATCGATTTTCATGGATTTGGTTCACGTCCTCGAATGTGAATTTTTGGTGATTGGTTGTTTCAACAATCATTTCTATGGTTTGTCACTTTAAAATACAAAGGTTTCTATGCTATTAGTAAATATCCAAACTCTTTCACAAAGATGATTTCAACTCTAATTTTAATACGAACTCGTTTATAAAACCGTTTTCCAACCTATTAGTATATACAAATTTTTACCTTATTCGTATGAGAAACCTAACTAAACGACTTAGCAAAACAAGTGGTATGAAACGCTTGCATTTACTTTGTCGGTTAATTCTTAGACTTGTTCGATTGAACTCTTGTGACAATTTTCAAGTGGGAATCTAAAATTTGTTCATAAATATTCAAGTTAAGCCAGTGGTTATGGGGCATGAAACTAAACTCATTTATTTACTAGCTTAATGCAATCTACACTTCTTGTTGATCGTTTTATGGTTTAGAATAGCGTTATGCGATGTCTCTTTGTCCACGTAGGGGACTGTACCTCGTTTTAATGAGTTTCGTCTCATTTCTTTTTATAGGCTAACGACCTATGGGTTCTTTGGAGTTTCAACTCGTTTTTATGGGCTAGCGACCCGTATTCTTTTATAGAGTTCAGCTCATCGGATGTACCGTTATTGTACTACGTCGTTGTTCCAAATTATTTGAGTTTCAGGTTCCTTGGGGGTACCATTGTTGTACTATGTCGTTGCACCGGCTCTATGGTTAGCGGCCATGGGTTAGCGACCCGTTTGCGATGCACGTGTTGGTGAGTTTTCATACTTCTGTTTGTGATAGGCCTCCCTCTTTTTGATTTTTGGATTTCTAATTGATGATTTCTAGAATTCGTGTTTCATCAATTTTTGTGATTGGCATTGATATGTTTGTCAATATCTATGGTTTGGTGAATAAAATAAAGAATATGACATTCTTTTGTGTGTTTGAGATTTCTATAGATATTGTATGATTTTTGTTGTTATTAAATATATACACATCACATTATGACATTATTGTTATCGTATATTTTTGTCATATCTCGTATCTTGTGTCTCATTTTATCTGATATTTATAGATAGACCGATACATTTATTATTTTCTCATTAAATAATACTCGGGTCAGACCGAGATGTTACAGGTGCTTCTGTTTGACTTCTTATTTGGGAGCATAATTTGACTTTTGGCAAACTACTCTAGTTTAGTATTTTTTGTTATTATACATTCGAGATAGAGACTCCTTGATGTATACATATTCTTTTGTCTAGCACTTGCATCTATTCTTTTGTGATATTGTAGATCTTGTATGACCACTACTCTGATGTACACTTTTATATGTTATATTCACATCTGTTTCCGCCTTTGTGATATGGATATCTGTGACTTTTTTGTGTTATGCTTATTTTATATTTATTTTCAAAGTCCACATAGCCACTGTGTAGTAACTTTGAGTTCGTACTTAATATGTCGGATTTCCTCTTAAAATGAAATGCTTGTTATACTACCTAACATATCGGTACTTGCATAAAGCAATTACACGGATGGTCTCTCTTCAACAGCCTTAATCTTCGCGTTAGTCGACGGCATTACACCATAGTGTCCATGGCTAGCGTGAGCATAAAGGTGGGGTGTCACAGCTTGGTATCAGAGCCAAACTTCAAAACAATGTAGGATAATCTAGCAAGGATCATTGTCCCAGGTCCTTTTTAGGAATCGTGCTTTTGGATTTATCCGAGTCTTAGGACCCATTCTATCATATTTTCTTTTATGATGCCTTATTTTATCAATCATGATTGTTTGATATTCGTTTTGAGAATAACCTTTTTCTTCTTCTTTCTTTCTTAAAGAAGAGAAATGGTTAGACCAGGCCGTACCAGCGCCTGTAAATCCGGTGTTACTCCTCAAGATGGAGTATTTATGTCTGCCCAATAGCTCTTAGATCTCGTAAAGGACGCTCAAGCTGTCGGGCACATCCCAGAGCCTACTCACCCTAAATTTGGGTTTTCACGCTTGTGCAATGATTATACAATATGGGTTGAAAGCCATTCATGGGTTCCGAAAGCGTCGTAGAAGTCCAAGCTTGGCTTAGAACATGCGATCGCATCTTTTCTCGCATGAATCTTATTGATCTATATCGTATCCAAGTAGCTTCTAGTATGCTCCAAGAAAGAGCATTAGATTGGTATGAGCTTCTGATTTCGAAAATTATGGAAGCGGGTCTTACTTGGGAGCAATTCTGAGAACGATTTGAATAAAAATTTGTGTCGGAAGCTGAAAAAGTAACTTTAGCTCGTCGCTTTGTTGACCTTGTTCAAGGTGAATCTTTTGTGATAGATTATGTCGCATCTTTCGAATCTCTTTCTAAATATGGGATCGAGTATATTTGTGATATCACGTAATTTTAGGCAATATTAGTTTAATAATCTGAATTTAAAATTAAATTGATTTGATAATCTTTGTTAACAAGATTAGAATTAATTTAATAATCCAATTAAAATAAATATTTAATTGATAGATTTTATCTTTTAAAATCTAATGATAGTTTTCTATTTATAATGTATAAAGAATATGTATATATTGTAAATAGATAAGCCTTGTTTTAAATTTAATAAATAAATAAATCTTGCTTTCTAAATATATATATCTTTGGTAAATTGGGAATTATGACTTTATTTAAAGTTAAACTTTTAAGCTATTGAATAAATAATATATGGTTTTAAAATTGTTAAGATAAAAGTTTAATTTGTTTAAATTGATTTTGAGTTTAAATTTAAATGAACAAACAATAAGGTTTATTTTGATGTCTTTTTAAATATAGTTTGATAAAATAAGTAATTTATTAATAAAGAAACAATTTCTTTTATAAATTATTTAAAGTTGTCAAATTTGTTATATTCAAAATTAATAATGTAATGTTTTTAACAAATGGATTTTAACAAAAAAATAGTTTGTTGTTTCAAATTGAATTTTAGAATTTGATTTGAATTTGTATTTAGAGTTTTTGAACTTCAAAGTATAGATATTTTAAATTGTCTTGAATTTTATAATATTTGTATAACTTTTATTTATATAAATAGTTGTTTTATTCCTTTTAAATTTATCTATGCATGTATATATATATATATATATATATATATATATATATATCCTTATATAATAATTACTTATGCGTCCTCTTATATTAAAACTTTAATTACATATAACTAATTAATTAGGCATAAACTGCATTTAACATATTAACTAAATACTAATTAACATTTAATTATAACCAATTAACCTTAAAAGACAAATGTAAACATTTTAGAACGTAATTTGACACGTGTTAAGATAGTAAACAAGGTAAGTGACAAATGTTAGTTTCTTTTACAGTGTCATTTATTTTAGTTTTTCTTTTATTTTAATAAAATCAAATTTCAGCCTTTATAAATACATATGTTCTCTAATCTTCTTCTCTTTTTCTATTTTCATTTTCAAAAGAAAATATGAATCAATACTTCATAAAACCTGAAACAAGAGCAAAGCTTGAAAATTTCATCTTCATTATTAAGACCTGTAATCCACTTCCAAAATCAAAGCATGTCAACAAACTTTCAAAGTAAACCTGTAACAAGATATAGATCATATGCAAACCTGAGATTTTCAAATACCTGCATTAAAAATCTGGAATTCAAAGCAGCTGCATGCATGTAGATCTTATTTAAAAAATTAAGTTTTAAGCTTCAGTAACTCAAGTATTCATCAAAGCAACTCAGTTCCTAAAAGCAAAGCAATTTTCCAGTTTTAAAAAGTTCAAAGGTTTTCAAGATTTTTCAAAATAAATCTGGAAACTCTGCTTTTCATTTCTTACAGGTGAGTAACACCACACATTTAAAAGCTTAATTGGATTCTGGTTGCATGTTAAGTTCAGGAATGTATAAGTGTTTGTGTGAATATATATATTTGGTGAGATTTCTGCATATATATGTGGATGTGTGGATATGTGTATATGTCTAGTTCCTGTATCATCTCTGTTACCAGTCTTTCAAGCTAAAGACTAATTCAAAATCATTGTCTCTTAGTTTGATTCTTGTTAATGTTTAAGTCTTAATCAAAGATTATTTGTTTTATCATAAAATAAAGTTTAAAATTTTAATTAAGTTAAAACAACGTTAAATTGCTCTGGGAAAAACCAAATGAACAGAAGTTTGGGTTTTGTTTAAAATCCAAACACCCTAATTTCTTGTTTCAGGTATATGAACTGAAACATTGTCCAAAATCATGATTTTTGGAAGAGAATCATACTTTTTAATTATGTTTTGAGTGTGTAAGTCTGGGATGAACAGAAAATGGAAAATTGGTGGTTTCTGGTGATCTATTTAATTTTGGAGGTCGGGCTTTCTTCTGGTGATGGATGGGTGATCGGTGAGTGGAGGAAAAATGGTAAAAGCGGAGGCAAATCATTGTGGAAGCAGTGGTGGTGGAATATCTTCTGTAACCCTAGATTTTGATAGGCTTAGTTAATTGATCGACACGACTTTTATGTTTGATCGAGTGCAGTGAGGTTTAGAGGGATGGAAGTATGGCCATTGATGAGTTTGTGGCCGGAGTCACTGCTATTCCGGTGGTTGGAAGGTCGGGGACAAGGCGATTTCAGGTTTTGAGGAGGTGATTCCTGGATTCTGTTATGTTGGTTTCAGGTTTGAAGTTGATGCTCGAATTAAATTTCGAGTTTGAAGGGATGATCTGTTGAGCGTAATCAGGTTCGAGGGCGATTGGCGACTTGAGGAGATCACTGTTGATGATCGGAGTTGAGCGGCGTCACCGTGCA
The DNA here is from genome assembly GCA_030765085.1 of Allium cepa. Lineage (NCBI taxonomy): Eukaryota > Viridiplantae > Streptophyta > Magnoliopsida > Asparagales > Amaryllidaceae > Allium > Allium cepa. Next base: position 567,222,235 of record CM060937.1, on the reverse strand, counting down.
TGTGCACGGTGCACTACTTGCTTTCTGGTAACGTTGGTTGAGCAGAGAAGTTGTCTCGAGTTTTTCCTCGGGTAGTCCGATGATTTTCTAGAAGATTTTTGGTATTGGCTCGAAGTAACTGTAGGGTTAGCTCGGGTCAAGTTTGTGATACAGGTTTTCAAAACCTGACAATTTAAAATTTATATAACTGAATTTTAATTTATAAAGGAAAGATTTAAACAAAGTTTAGATCTAAGATTTTAAATCTGGATTCAAATCTAAATTTGAATCCTAGTTTTGAAATAAAATATAATTTTTTAAAAAATAAATAAATTGTTTAAACAAGCTTAAAATGTTTAAGTAGTTTGAATTTTAAAAATGAAAGTATTAAAATGTAAGAAGAGTTTAAAAATCTAAAGATTAATCTGGATTCATATTTAAATATGTATTCAAATTTTGAAATGAAGAAATTATTTAAATTTAAAATTATTTAAAACAATTTTGAATGTTTAAAGTGTAATTTTTGGATTTAAAATGAATTTCATTTTAAATTCTTTTAAACTTCTTAATTAAATGAGTATTTCTTTAACTTGTGAAATAAAAAGGTTTTAGAAATGTGTTTTTAAATTTTGTTAAAGATAATTTGTATTCAATTTAAATCTTTAAATTTAAAATGAAATTTGGAAGTAAATTTAAAGCAAATTGTTTAAATGCTTTGTCTAAGAAAGAAATGTTTTATCTTAAAGTCAAATAAAATTTAATGATTTGGATTCATTAAATTATTAAGTTAATTGAAATGGATAATTAATTTATTTAAATTAATTAAAGTCTTGGATTACTTAAGTAAGAAATTAAAGGTTTAAATTAATTAATTAATGATTGAGATTAGTTAATTAAGGATAATTAATTTGTAGTTAATAATTATTAATTAGAATATTAATTAATAATTAGAATATTAATTAATAATTAGAGATTAATTAATCAAGTAATTTAGAATTAATTAACTTACGGTTAACACTTAATTAATTAAATAATTAAAGGTTAATTAATTGGATATTAAAGATTAATTAATTTGAAATTAAAAATGATTAATGTGAGTTAATTACTTTAGAAAAGTAATCAAAGAATGGTTAGTAGTTAATGAAGGTCATTAACTAGGATTATTTAATAATTTATTAATATGATTAATTTTATTAATTAATTAGATTAATTAATTAAATGACAATCATTTGTGAAATTATTTAAGTTTAATTACTAAATGGAAGTAAGTAAGGAATTAATTACTTAATGTAATTAATTAAGTTTAAATGTAATTTGTTTAAGTTAATTAATTAAGTTTAATTAAGTTAAACACTGGATGCTTTGATAATAATTACTTAATGTAATTAATGAAGTATAATTACCTAGTGAAGTTGGCAATTACTGGATGTAATTAGTGAAAGATGGAGGTGGAGCCTTGGCGCAACGGTAAGGTCACCCGACTGGTGATCTGAGCGTCAAAGGTTCGAGTCCGAAAACAGCCTTTTCGCAAAGCGAGGGAAAGGCTGCGTACAATCGACCTCCCCAGAGCCTGCTATCGTGCGGGAGCCTCGTGCACTGGGTTCCACCTTTAATTAGTGAAAGATGGTTTAATTGTGGAAGTAATTTGGATTAAATTACTTAGCATAATTATTCAAGGGATTAATTAAAGAATTAATTAAGGAGTAATTAATTTGATAAGTAATTAAGGTAGTTAATTACTGAATGTGATCAATCAAAGGTGATTAACAAATATGATTTAATTGAGATTAATTACTTAATGTAATTATTTTAAATAAGTAATTAATTTAAATTTAATTGAGGATCATTAATTAATATAATTAATAATATAATTAAGATTGATTGATTAGGATTAATTAATCAATGGTAAGTGATTAAGGGTAATTGATTAATTGTAATTAATTAAGGTTTAATGTAATAAATTATAGTCAATAAATTAATGAAGTAATTAAGGGTTAATTACTGTATTTGGTTTAGAATAATTAATTTTTGAAATTAATTAAAGGATAATTGCTAGAATGTAATTAAAGAATAATTAATCAAGGGTGATTAATTAAGGTGGATAATTAGAGAATAATTAATTAATTAATTTGTAATTGATTAATGGATATGTAAGCAAGATTTATATTGATGTAAGCAATTAATTTAATTCACTTTAAATTAATTGGAGATGGAGTAATTAATTTAATTCATTTTAAATTAATTAGAAATAGTGATTATAGATCATTTCTTATGTATAGATGGATGATATTGTTTGCCTTGAATGGTTTGAAATCTCAGAAATGAGACAAGTAATGTTGTGTGATATGGATGAATTGGTTGCATTATGATGGTAGTATGGATTACCTTTTGATAATGATAATATGGATTATCTGTTGTGATGTAATGTTGATTATCTATTGTGATTTGTGAATTATCTATCTGCGTGTATATAGATAATTGTATTGAATTGTTTTAAACTCTAAAACAACTTGGCCTTAAAAGATACGCTTTGGATTTAGATGAGACCGGGATCGGGTTTCCAGATTTGGATATCCGAAAACCACATTGATCCAAATAAACGATAGGTCGTGAATCTCAAGTGAAGAGTGAAGATTCGAGGTGTAAGGGCTATTCGTCGTTAAAACACTGAGGGTGATTCCAATACGAGTTTAACGGGGTAGTACTTTCAGATTCGAGATGAAGATTCAGAGTGCAAGGGTTATCGTCGTTAACTCTGAGGGTGATTCCAAAATGAGTGTAACGAGATGATGCCTTTGATTTCGTTCGAACCCGGAACGAACTTTTATGGATTGAATGTTTTCAGAATATCGTCAGGTGCACGATGAGCATTCTAAGATAGATGTGATCTATAAAGGTAATCGTAGCCTCAAGCCTCATCAACCAGGAATGGCTAAAACGGGGGAGGTGCAGCAAGGCTAAGTGGGTCATGCCCAATTAGGACGAGATTTTCCCCTGTCTAGAAGTCCCTTTTTATTCGGCTTAGTGGGCAATTGGATATGCGCACCAACTGCGGGGTTGTCTTGTTCGGGACTGTCCAGTAAGGGATGGTTGGTTCCGGCCTTGGGTTGCATGGGAGTTAGGGTGGCTCCTCGGTACGGTGATCTAGGCCACGTACTGTGACGAGCGGTAGCTCAGTAGCCCTGCCATTGTATGGAATCCAAAATCCAATAAGTGCTAACGGTTTTGATTGTATTACCCACTTTTGTGGCTAGTAGCCGGAATTTAATGAATGTAACAATTTCGGCTATTTCATATTTACTTGAAAACCCTAGACCTATTATAATATCACTGGATTTCCTATCAAGTGTTTTGGTTAGCGTAGGTAAAAACTTTTCCATGTTTATATGTGGGAAGTCTTACGTGATACCTTTTCTTTCAAAAGTTTTTTTAAAAAAGTTAAGCAACCTTAACCTGTTACTCACACCAGACCATTTCTAACCCGGGGTTTACCTTCTGTTTTCTTAAACTCTTGGGTACTCAAATTTTTACGACAGCCAAGGGATTCGGGTTAGCTTTGACGAATTGTGGAGGAGCAATGGAGCAGGAGGCTTCAACGTGTAGATATATAGTGTTCCGCTGTGTTTGATATCTCTGTGTTTTCTCTGAATTGTATTGAGTTGTATAACTAGATAGATGTTTATAACTATATAATATGCAATGTATAGGCTGTGTATCCCTGATATATGTTGTATATGATACTATGTAATATCTTATGTTATTAATATAATTTATTCGTTCCGCTGTTGAGATTCTAATGTGTTGTTTCTTCTCTCTTCTCTTTCTTTCTCATTTCTAACTCTTTCTTTTTTATTAATGATGCGTCATTCTGTGGAGATGAATGGTGGGTCGTGACAATATTAATACCCCGTTGAAGAAAAATCAGAGGTTTGTCTATGGGTTGAATAAGAACCTCAAAAAGCCTTTACTTCTAAAACTGGAAGTTTCTTTTGATCAGCTTGTTGATATCGCTCTTCGACTCGAAGAGGCCGATAAAAAAAGTGATGTTGAAGCTGTGAGTGCCAAACTAAACTTCAACAACAAGAAGAAGAGGCCTATTAAGTTCAAGGCTAATCCCAACAAGAAAGGGAAACAAGCAACTTTGGTAGCAAAGACTCCTACCTCTAGTCGTGGGCAATGCTACAATTGTGGTTCTAAGAACTGTTATTCTAATAAATGCTCGAAACCACTCTTTTGTCATTATTGAAAAAGTTCGAGTCATCTTTTAACTTCATGTCCCAAAGTTCAAGGCAATAATGAGGGAAAGCTAAATGTTGTGCAAGCCCCTAGTAACACATCTTGCGGTCAAGATATTTCTCATTCTATCCTTGATGGCATTATTATGTTTCATAATCATCATATTCGAGTTCGTTTTGATACGGGTGCATCCCATTCTTTTATATCAAAATAACTTGTTGATACTTTGTCTTTAAGTGTTATGGCTTTGATGACTGCACTAAGAATTGTGAATCCGATTGATGGATCTATGACACTCGGTTTGCTTTGTAAAGATGTCGAGATTATTTTATGCGATTATGCGTTCTGAGCCGATTTGCATGTAATGCGTTATTTAGGTTTCGGAATGATTTTGGGAATGGATTGGCATAACCGTTATGAAGCCCATATCCTATGTCTGGAGAGGACTATTCATCTTCGACATCCTCAATTTATTAAGCAGATTTCTATTGTTCTTAAAGATTCGGATTCCAAATTGGCAGCATCTTTGTATCCTTTAAACCCTCATGATGATGATAATGATGATGGGGAAGAAGTCATTTCCCTCATTCACGTTGTTCGTGAATTTCTCGACATATTTGAGCCCGTTTTAGAATTACCACCTAAGCGAGAAATTGAGATCAGAATTAATCTGATCCCAAGAGCTCTACCAATAACTTGTCCTCCTTATCGTATGTCCAATAAGGAAAATGAGGAGATGCGTAAACAATTATCTGAATTGAAAGTAAAGCAGATTATTCTTTCTAGTTCCTCTTATTAGGGAGCTTCATCTATTTTTGTGAAGAAATCCGACGGTACACTTAGACTTTGCATTGACTATCGCAAGCTTAATGACCTCACCATCAAGAATAAATATCCCTTACCTAGGATTGATGATTTATTCGATCAACTTAACAGTGCTAGAGTCTTTTCACAGTTAGACTTAGCAACTGGTTTTCATGAGCTTCATATTATAGAGAATAACATTCCTTTGACATCGTTCCGTACTCGTTATGGATCTTACGAATGGCTTGTTATGCTCTTTGGTTTAACGAATGCTCCAGCTTATTTCGTTGACCTTATGAATCGAGTTTTCAAAGACTTCCTCAATCGATTTGTTCTCATCTTTATAGATGATATTCTTGTTTATTCTAAAACCGAGGAAGAGCATGAGAAGCATCTTCGGATTGTGTTAGAAACTCTTAGGGGCAATCAATTGAAAGAAAAAAAATTTAAGTGCCAGTTTTGGCAATCTCGTATGAATTTATTGGACATATTATTTATGAATCTGGAATTTCCGTGGATCCTTCAAAGATTGAAGCGATTCAAAATTGGAAGAGACCGAAGAGTGTGACGGAAATTCGTAGCTTCCTTGGATTGGTGGGTTATTACCGTCGTTTCATAAAAGACTTTTCTAAAATTTCTGTGCCTCTTACTAGTTTGACAAAAAAGGGAGTTAAGTACATTTGGTCAGATAAATGAGAAGCTTCTTTTCAAAGATTAAAAGAACTCCTTTTAGATGCTCCTATCCTTATGATTCCCGAAGGGAACCAAGACTTTATTGTTTATACTGATGCTAGTCGTGTTGATTTGGGGGCCATTCTCATGCAAAGGGAACATGTTATTGCTTATGCTTCTAGGCAATTAAAGCCCGCCGAGACTAGATATGCCACTCATGATTAAGAGCTCGCTGCTATTGTTTTCGCTCTTAGAATTTAGCTCCATTGTATTTTGGAGAGAAATTTGTTCTCTATACCGATCATAAATCATTGAAGTGTTTATTTTCTCAAAAGCAACTTAATTTGCGTCAACTACGTTGGCTTGAGTTCCTTGCATCTTATGATCCTGATATCCTTTATACTCCCGAAAAGGGAAATAGTGTTGCCGATGTCCTTAGTCGTAAGCAAAAAGCGGTTGTTTCTATGATGATATCTGTATGGAATGATCTTGAGACTTTGTCCACATGTGAGATTCGAGATCATGAATCTGATTCATGTTCATCCCTTGTTTTATGTACCCTTGAGGCTCATCCTTCACTTTTAGACCGCATTCTTGAAGGTCAAAAGCATGAACCTAAATTAGTTCTTCTTAGCCAAAGTTGTCGGAATAGAAATAGTGATGGTTTGAAAGACTTTGAAATTGATGCTTGTGGCGGCATTCGAAAAGTAAACTTATTGTGCCAAATATTGGTAATCTTCGTAAAGACATTTTAGAAGATTCTCATCGTTCTAAATTTACCATTCACCCCGGTAGTAGTAAAATATACGCGGATATGAAGTAACTTTATTATTGGGATGGAATGAAATTGATATTGCTAACTTCATTAAGCACTACAAAACTTGCCAACTCATAAAGGCCGAGCATCAAAGGCCCGGTGGGTTATTGCAACCTTTGGACATTCCCATTTGGAAGTGGGATCAAGTCTCCATGGACTTTATCGATGGCCTTCCCCGTTCTCGTTCGGGTCGTGACAGTTTATAGGTGATCATTGATAGACTTACGGAATCCACCCATTTTATTCCCGTTCGGTCTAATCGGACCATACCTCTTTTAGCCAAACTTTATGTTAAAGAAATTGTTAAATTGTATGGAGTTCCTACTTCTATTATTAACGATCGTGAATCATTGTTTACTAGTGGATTTTGGAAGAGTCTTTAAAAAGCTTTGGGAACGAGGCTTAATTTTAGCACCGCTTATCATCCTTGGTGTGATGGGCAAATCGAGCGTGTAAATCAAACTCTTGAAGATCTCCTTTGTGCATGTATTCTTGATTTTGGTGGAAGTTGGGAAGATCATATTTCTCTTGTTGAGTTTTCCTATAATAATAGCTTCCAATCTAGTATTGTTATAGCACCTTTCGAGGCACTCTATTGAAGGCAATGTCGGTCTCCTTCTTGTTGGCTTGAGGCCGGTGAGAAGCTGGTTTTAGGTCTAGATTTTATTCGTAATGCCAAAGAAAAGATTGACCTTATTCGTCATAGGATGAAAGAAGGTCAAAATAGACAAAAATCCTAGGCTGATAATCGAAGAAGGAATTTGGATTTTCGATGGGAGATTTGATGTTTATTCGTGTCTCACTTATGAAGGGTGTTGTGCGTTTCAGTCGATCGAGAAAATTAGCATCTCGATATATTGGTCCATTTCCCATCACAGAACGCATTGGTTCATTGGCTTGTCACCTTTTATTACCGTCTCAATTTTATACTATTTATGATGTGTTTCATGTTTCTCAACTTCGGAAATGCCTTAGGGATTCTGATTCTATTATTGAGTCCGGTGTTATTGAAGAAATTGAAGTGTCGCCTAATTTGACTTATGAGCCACATCCTATTCGTATCATTTCTACGAAGGTTAAACGCCTTCGAAATAAAGATGTTCCGCTTGTGAAAGTTCAATGGTCCTCAAATCCTAAGGATTGCTCTTGCAAATCCAGAGAATTCATCGAGCGAACGCATCCAGACTAACTCTCTCGTGCTCCTTAAAGGTGATCTTATTATTTCAAATTTTCTTTTGTGTTGATATGCTTTTATGGTTGTTGCTCTTTGTTTTCTTCTTAAGAATTGTGAGGACGCAATTTCTTTGAGGAAGGAAGTCCGTAACAACCCGCATATTTTACGATTTTATATTTAAATACTTTATTTAAATATAGCATCGTTAGTCGAATTTAAGTCCGAAAAGTCACTTTTTGCAAACATTCGAATTAGGACTCGAGACCACTTCCATTGAGTTCAAAACGACGTTTGCGAACTTTTTACGTATAAACATCGATATGTTTGGAGTTAGCTAGAATTTTGACATTTTCATTTAGGGCTTTAGGTTTGGGTTTCAGCCCACTAACCTAACAAATAACCCAACTCTACTCCTCTTCATTCATTCCACTTCTCATTTCCTAACATTCTTAAGCTAAGGTAAAAATGGGGGAAGGAAGAGGAAATTAAAATTCCTAAGCCTTAGTTTTCTTAGGAAATTCAAGTTCTTGCTCGAAAATCCAAGAGAAGCTTAGATAAGCATCCTCTTCATCTTCTCGTCTCAATCCCTCTTCAAATTTCAAAAATTCCTATAACCTAACTTAGGAAAAACTTCATCTTTAATAATAGATTGAAGATTCTAGAGGTGTAGTGAAGAGGAATCGATCTTGCCTTGTTTTAAAAGATTCTCCTTCATTATTTTTAGGTTTAAAAGGTGAGTTTTTGAACTCACATCTATGTCTATAACTTTCTTTGTGGTTAGGTATGAATTCCTAACATATATTCAAGTTCATTTGCTTTTGATTTGAATCGATTTGGTGAATTTTTCAAATTTTGGTTTTTTGAAGTCAAAACCTTTAAAAATCCTATTTTGGATGTTTGAACATGTTTCTGGTGGCGCATCAAAGTGCCTATAAGGCTGGGAAGACGCTTGGCATAAATTCCTAGTCTCCGTTTCTCGTTCAATCGCCTCTAGTATGATTTTTGCCCTTTTTTTGGGGCTAGGATGAAAATACTACAAATGACAGTTCAGTCGACTGAAATGTAAGGTTAGTTGACTGAACCTGATAACAGAAAGTTCATGTGCCAGTATCAATCGACTGACCATCCAGGTTCGGTCGACTGAACCTGGAAACTGAAAGTTTCATGGTTCAGAATCAGTCGACTGACCACCCTAGTTCAGTCAACTGAACCTGCTTCACTCAGCCAATTTTGCCTTTTGGTGTGGATTTTCAATTTCAAATCGATTCTTATGGATCCGATTAGTTATTATCACTTTGGTTGACTTTGATAACTCCTTTTTCAGGATTTTTGGGAATATCCATTTTGATGATTTGGTATCGATTTCTATGGATTTGGTTCACGTCTTCGAATGTGAATTTTTTGTGATTGATTGTTTCCACAATCATTTCTACGGTTTGTGACTTTAAAATACAAAGGTTCTATACTTGTAGTAAATATCCAAACTCTTTCACAAAGATGATTTCAACTCTAATTTTAATACGAAGCTTGTTTATAAAACCGTTTTCCAACTTATTAGTATATACAAACCTTTACCTCATTCGTATGAGAAACCTAATTAAATGGCTTAGCAAAACAAGTGGTATGAAACGCTTGCGTTTACTTTGTCGGTTAATTCTTAGACTTGTTCGATTGAAACTCTTGTGACAATTTTCAAGTGGGAAACTACAATTTGTTCGTAAATATTTAAGTTAAGCCAGTGGTTATAGGAGATGAAGCTAAACTCACTTATTTACTAGCTTAATATAATCTATACTTCTTGTTGATCGTTTTATGGTTTAGAATAGCGTTATGCGGTGTCTCTTTGTCCATGTAGGGGACTGTACCTCGTTTTAATGAGTTTCGTCTTATTTCTTTTTATAGGCTAACGACCTATAGGTTCTTTGGAGTTTTGACTTGTTTTTATGGGCTAGCGACCCATGTTCTTTTATGGAGTTCGGCTCATCGGACGTACCGTTATTGTACTACATCGTTGTTCCGAATTATTTGAGTTTTAGGTTCCTCGGGCGTGCCGTTATTGTACTACGTCGTTGCACCGGCCTTTTGGTTAGCGACCATGGGTTAGCGACTCGTTTGCGATGCACGTGTTGGTGAGTTTTCATACTCCCGTTTATGTTAGGCCTCCCCCTTTTAATTTATGGATTTTTAATTGATGATTTCTAGAATTTGTGTTTCACCAATTTTTGCGATTGGCATTGATATGTTTGTCAATATCTATGGTTCCATATCCGAGAGCTCTCAACACTAACAACCACAAAGCACAAATTTGCAATAACCACGTAAGTTAAGTATCTGGGCTCCATATCATGATACCACTTTTATCCAGAAGGAAATGGACATACCCTAAAGGGCGCGACCCTCATAACCTTGTCGCATCATGATTTGCAGGTTTTTGAATGTTTGAAAAAGAGAGGAGTTGAATGCAAGTTGTTTCAGATTTGAGAAATGCAGTTTGAAGAGATGAACAAAATTTCTCAGCTGAAAGAAATTTTGGTTTAAAATGAGAAAAAAAATGAGAAAGAGGAGAAGAAATGAGTATGCAAGTCTAAAAGGCTAGTTTATGATTTATTAAAAACAAAGAAAAATAAAAGATATAAATTTGACACATGTCTTAAGCTATTACATTTGTCACTTTAAAATGATGATAAGTTTACACATGTATTTGTAAATGTTTTGTTATTTAATTAAGTGTTAATAAATGTTTAAACTTAGTTAACTAATTCTTATACCTTTAAACAATTAAAATAAATTTATAAAAGAGTTTACAACAACTTACATGAATACATGTTTCATATTTTAAATTGTATTTTAAATTTCAAATTAAATTAACAAATCAAATTATCAATCAATATTTTAAAAAGAATAACACAAATATTTTGTAACTTATTTTAATATTCAAACTTTAGTTAAAATGAATTTTAAACCAATAAAATATTTATCTTAAATTTTATAAAATCATATAGTGTTTTATTAAATTGAATTGAAAAACTTAAATCAAAAAAATAAATCACAATTTCTATTTTCAAAATTTTAAAATTATGCTATACTAATTTAATAACTTATCTATTTAAAATATATATAAATACATATACATTATTAAATAGAAAACAATTTATTAATTTATTAAAAATAAATTCACAAATTAAATATTTAAATAAAGAAGGTTATTAAATCAAATCAAATTTATTAACAAAAATCATCAATTCAATTTAAATTTAAACTCAGATTATTAAATTAAATTGTCCAAAATTCCGGGATATTACATCAGACATACATCCATAAAAGTATGTTTCGGGTTCGAACAGAACCGAAGGCACTTTAAAAGAAGCTCTTGCAATTCGGGTATTCACAATCCTGATCGGACACACCATCACATATGAAGATCTCTATACTGGCGCGACTCAGTGCAGAGACATTCGATAGGTAATCCTTTCGTTCTCAAAAATACCCGGTCTTCACCATCGGTCTTTAAATGCTATCTATTTCGTCCTGTCATTATTCGAAATGGGTTTATCACATAAAGTCCTCTCCCGGCTAAACTGAATAATAAGCGCTTAATTTTAAAACCATATGGATATATCGGGATCTTAGTTAAGTCACAACTTATTACCCAAAACCTTTCTTCAAATGATACAATTTTCCACTTTTAATCTTTAAAAAAAAGATACACTTTTAAGATCCTCTTAATTTAAAAACAAGGTTCACCAAATCTTTCACAAATATTCATTCATAATATTTAAACAAAAGACCTATCTTTGAGGTCCTCTTTTTTTTGAAAACAAAGTTCACCAAATATTTCACAAAGATTCATTCATAGCTTTCAAAACTATTTCAATTTCAAATTTGAAATCCTTTCAACAAAAACTGGAATTTCCTTCGTTATATGAAAGCCATTATCATTTGAAAACAAAGAGTTTTCGTTTCGGGAAAATCCGATTTCATTTGCTCAAATTAAAGCTTTTCAAAATATAAACTTGGGTTAAAATTAAATTCCTAAAATAATACTTTAAAATTACTTCAAAAATGGTTTAAAATCCATATATATATATATATATATTATAACTTGTACCACCATTTTCCAACCATAGTTTCCAAAATAATTTCAAAACTTAAACATGACGTATTACATTTAAACTAAATTTCAAACTCGAAACTTTCTTTTCAAAAGCTTTTCATATTCAACCCAATTTTATTTCCAAAACCATTTGGATTAAAATTCAACCTTTAAAACTATGTTGAATAAAATAATATTACATTTATAATATCTGTGACTTAACCGATTTCCCATGAAATTCATATTTGTGTATGTGTGTGGTGTGGACCAGGGGTTTCACACACAACAATACAATATCACAATCATCATCAATTCAAGCACAATAATATTGATAAGCAGTATAATCGTATAACATTTATCTTTCATTGAGAGATAAAGAAATATGAAAATTCAACACAGATAAATCAATCGCAGTTCACAACTCAATCAAATTACAGAACATCACATATCAGGGATATCAAACAATTCAAAGCATTCAATACATTCCAAATATCCATAAGCAAGATCAATTAATCATCTGATAAATTTAAATCAAATTAATTACTTATGAATAAATTACTAATCCTGGTTAATTAACATTAATTAATTACAAAGCATTTTAATTAATTATTATTTAATTATTTATTAATTAACCTTTAATAACAAATTAATCAACCTTTAATTATTAATTAATTAACCTTAATTAATAAATAAATCAACCTTTAATCATTAAATAATTAACCTTTAATTATTTAATTATCCTTTAAATTAATTGTCCCTAATTGATTACAATAATTAGTTAATCCTTAATTAATTACCATTTAATTAATTATCCTTAATTAATTACAATAAGTGATTATCCCTAATCATTTATATTAATAAATCATAAATTAATTACATTGAGTAATTATCCTTTATCACTTGATTAATCAACTTTAATCATTAATTAATTACTTTTAGTTAAGTAATTATATTTAAGTAATTAATTATCCCTTAATTACTTACATAAATTAGTTATCCTCAAACAATTAATTAACCTTATTGATTAATTATCTTTTAATTAATCACCTTAATAAATTATCCATTTATTTATCACCTTGATTTATTACACTAATAAATTAACCTTTTATTACAAAGTAATTAACCTTAATTATTAATTAATTAATTAATCATCATTTAATAAATTACTTTAATTAATTACATTAAGTAATAATCCTTTAATTAAGTAATTATTCTTGATTACTTACTCTAAGTAATTGTACTTTAATAATTAAGTAATTATACTTAATTTAAATTTCATTAGGTGATTTATCCCTAATTAACTGTATTAAGTATTTCTTTAATTACTTTCATTAATGATCCATCATATTGATAAATTATTCATTAAGTAATTAACTATTAATTAGTTACATTATTAAATTTTGTTTGAAAAACATTTAGTATCTAATTACAGAATTAACCTAGCATAAAATTTTATAATCAAAACAATTTTAAAACAATTTATCTTTAAAATTTAGTCTTGGGAAACTTGTATAAAACTTGTTTAATAATCTTATATTGGAAGATCTAATTTATAATCGATTGAAAACTTATTTATTTACACAAATCTTAAAAAAACTTGATTCATTTAAAGTTTAAAAATTATCATTTCAAATACCTACACCCAAAGCTAAAACACTCGAGCCAAACACTAAAATCCCTATAAAAAAATTATTTGAATTTTTTTAGTTTTAAAACTTGAATTTGTTATGATTTAGAATAAAAATAAAAACTATTATCATGTGAACGACTCGGTTACAAACCCAAGCTACTACCCCATTTTTACGAGAGCAAACACGAGGCTACACTTTCTTCTCCGATCCCCAAACTTCCCAGATACACGAACACTCGCATGCACATGCACCGATGATCGAAACTACTCCGATCGGCCTCGCCGTTGCCAATACATCACTGATGATCAACCTGACTCACCCGACCACCCAGTTTTACGAATCCATCTGAAAATCAAGATCGATCTAATTGATTCCTCCTGGAACCCAACCCTTCCGATAAAATTCGCCTCGCCCTGTCGATCCAGTCCACTAGAGTCAACGCCGATGAACACACACCTTCGCTAGAACCTCGAGCTCCATTTCCCCTGGGTCCGATCCACCCCGATCCACCATTAACAATGAAATTAATTCGAGAATGACGCTAACATAAAATATGCCCTTAAACCCTACAACCTCATTGATCAACCTCTACGATCATTTAAAAAAATCAACGATCATTTTTCCTATAAACTCCATCACCTGAACTTCCTCTGAAATCAAGCTCGAAACTCAACTTTACATCGATCATCGGAATTTGACAAAAATGTATTTTATGTTCAACCTGAGAATTCACATTATTTATTTACCTAAAAATTTCGAAACCTTCATCTGAATTCATCATCTGTTGATTCGAATATGGTTATAAACTTCAAACACGAATTTATAAAGATCAAATTTTGACATATATATGATTTTTACTGTGATTTCTTATTTTAAAAATAATTGCTTAATATAAATTCTTGAGACTATTTTCAAAATTTGAATTTGAAGAGTACAAACAAATTTTATTTAGAGATTAAAGCCTAATATTGATTCCTTTTAGGTGGTATGAATTTTTGAATAGGTTTATCAAACCTGTCATGTATAAATAGGGGCATGTTTTGCCTGCATTCATACACATATTTACATCTATATACCAGCATGCAGGCAACAAATCAAGCAATTCTTATATCATACATCAAGTATCCAACACAACAGAAAAATATAAGTGTGTTTACTCACCTAGTAATGAAAGACAAAGGACCTGGAATTGAAGAACAGGTAAAACTTGAGCCTGGAAATGTAATTTGAATTTCAAAATCTAGAAGCTATGATTTTGATTTGCTATCTTGCTTGATCTTTGCCTTGTTAGCATGCTCAGTTGAAATTTGGTTGAGTTGAAATTTGTCTCAAGTATGTAATTTCAGATTTCCTGAGTTTGATCTGATCTGTACTTTGATTTGTTGAAATGATATTGAAATTTGCTTGATCCTTGAATTTGCTTAGCCTTAGCTTGAAACAGGTTTTAATTTTGTTCTTGAACTGGAATGCTTTGTTTCAGGTTTGATTTTGAATCTGATCTTTGATTATTATTATTTTTGAGTTTGATTTTATTTTGAGTTTATTTTCAGGTTTTTGCATTTGCTTTTCTTTAGTGTTGAACCAAATGAGAGAAGAAGAAGTTTATGATATATATAACTTTAATTTCTATTTTATCTATTTCATAAAAAAATTAAAAGAAATAATGCCATATTTAAGTTTGCATGATAATTTATTTACGCTTGCAAATTCATGTTACACTTGTAAGTATATAATATTAATTTTTCTACACTTGTAAACATAAGCAATTCTATGTTTAAGTCCTTATTTAAATTAATTTATAAATTGTGTTTTAAACCTTTTTATTTTATAATTTGTGAATTACTTTATCTCTTATGTTTTATAACTTAACATATGTATATATTATAAATAAATTTTTTATATCATATTTTCAATTTAAAAAAATCTATTTCCTTTTATATATATATATTTGTGACTATAAAGAATATGATTTTTAATTAAATATTAATAAATAAATATATAATATGTATATATTTGAATTTAATTCTTTAAATAGCATTTTAGAAAATATTTACATATGTATTATGTTTTTACTTTTATATTTTCATATATACAAACTATATTTATTTATATGTTTTTAAATTCATATTAACATTTGTTAAAATAATATATATATATATATATATTCTTATGTTTTTATATTTTTAATTTTATATTAGTTTCAAATTTTTTGTTAATGATGTTCTTTAAATATACAAACTTTTTAATACAAGCGAAATTTCAAAAGAAATAACATTAAACCTTTTATAAGTCTTATTTAATTTTAAAAGATTTGAATATATACATATATATATACACACACTTTTAAGCTTTTATTCATTCTTGAAATGATTTTAATTCTAATCATATATTAATTAACAATCATATTTTACATTTTAGTTTCAAATATAAAGTTTCCTTTAAGTCCAATTTATCAATAAGATATTTATCTTGAATTTCAAACAAAAATTCTATAGATATTCAATTTATATACATACATACATACATACATACATACATATATATATATGAATAAACAAACAACTGTTTTATTTAATTTGGAAAAATTCAAATTAATTCACACTTCAATCCAAAATTTTATATTAATTATCTAATTAAATTTGACTCAATTCTCCCCTTAAGAAAATCTCGTCCTCGAAATTTGCTAGACGGGGGACAACCAAAGAACAAATAAACATACAAAGATAGCTTTCCTGATTAAGCTGAATATTTATTCTGCATTTAGCTTACCAAATCAGAATATCATTAATAAATATGTGTAACGATCCCAATTTTAGATTTAAATTAATAGTGAATTTTGGATAAATTTTGGAATTATTTTGAATTGAAATATATATACGAATCCATCTGAAAATTGAGATCAAGCTAATTGATTCCTCCTCGAACCCAACCCTTTCGATGAAATTCCCACTCGCCCCGTCGATCTAGTCCACCAGAGTCAACGCCGATGAACACACACCTTCGCAAGAACCCCAAGCTCTGTTTCCCCTAGGTCCGATCCACCCTGGTCCACCAATGACAATGAAATTAATTCGAGAACAACGCTGACAAAAAATATGCCCTTAAATCCTATAACCTCATCGATCAACCTCCACGATCATTTAAAAAAGTCAACGATCATTTTTCATGTAAACTCCATCACCTGAACTTCCTCTGACATCAAGCTCGAAATTCAACTTTATATCGATCGTCGGAGCTCGACAAAAATGTATTCTATGTTCAACCCGAGAATTCACATGATTTACTTACCTAAATTTTTTGAAACCTTTAACTAAATTCATCATTTGCTAATTCGAATATGGTTATGAACTTCAAACACGAATTTATGACGATCAAATTTTGACATATATATGATTTTCACTGTGATTTATTATTTTAAAAATAATTGCTTAATATAAATGCTTGAGACTATTTTTAAAATTTGAATTTTACAAGTACAAACAAATTTTATATAGAGATTAAAGCCTAATATTGATTCCTTTTGGGTGGTATGAATTTTTGAACAGATTTATCAAACTTGCCCTGTATAAACAGAGGCATGTTTTTGCGTGCATGCACATACATATTTACATCTATATACCAGCACGCAGGCAACAAATCAAGCAATTCTTATATCATCATCAAGTATCCAACATAACAGCAAAATATAAGTGTGTTTACTCACCTGGTAATGAAAGATAGAGGACCTGGAATTGAAGAACAGGTAAAACTTGAGCCTGGAAATGTAATTTGAATATCTAGAAGCTTTGATTTTGTTTTGCTATCTTGCTTGATCTTTGCCTCGTTAGCTTGCTCAACTGAAATTTGGTTGAGTTGAAATTTGTCTCAGGTTTGTAATTTTAGATTTCCCGAGTTTGATCTGATCTGTACTTTGATTTGTTGAAATGATCTTGAAACTTGATCCTTGAATTTGCTTAGCCTTAGCTTGAAACAGGTTTTATTTTTGTTCTTGAACTGGAATGCTTTGTTTCAAGTTTGATTTTGAATCTGATCTTTAATTATTATTATTTTGAGTTTGATTTTATTTTGAGTTTATTTTCAGGTTTTTGCATTTGCTTTTCTTTAGTTTTGAACCAAATGAGATAAGAAGAAGTTTATGATATATATATAACTTTAATTTATATTTTATCTATTTCATAAAAAAATTAAATAATAATAATGCCATATGTAAGTTTGCATGATAATTTATTTACACTTGTAAATTCATGTTACACTTGTGAATATATAATATTAATTTTTCTACACTTGTAAATACAAGTAATTTTATGTTTAAGTCCTTATTTAAATTAATTTATAAATTGTGTTTTAAACCTTTTAATTTTGTAATTTGTGAATCAATTTATCTCTTATGTTTTATAACTTTACTATGTATTATATTATAAATAAATTTTTTATATTATATTTTCAATTTAAATAAATTTATTTCCTTTTACATATATATTTATAACTGTAAAGAATATGATTTTTAATTAAACATTAATAAATAAATATATAATATGTATATATTTGAATTTAATTCTTTAAATAGCTTTTTAGAAAATATTTACATATGTATTATGTTTTTACTTTTATATTTTTTTATATACAAACTATATTTATTTATATGTTTTTAAATTCATATTAACATTTGTTAAAATCAAATATATATATATATATACACACTTATGTTTTTATATTTTTAATTCATATTAGTTTCAAAATTTTTATTAATGATGTTCTTTAAATATACAATTTTTTTAGTACAAGTGAAATTTCAAAAGAAATAACATTAAACCTTTTATGAATCTTATTTTATTTCAAAAGATATGAATATATATATATATACTTTTAAAGCTTTTATTCATTCTTGAAAATGATTTTAATTCTAAACATACATTAATAAACAATCATATATTATATTTTAGTTTCAAATATAAGGTTTCCTTTAAATCCAATTTATCAATAAGATATTTATCTTGAATTTCAAACCAAAATTCTATTTATATTCAATTTATATACGTATATACATATGAATAAACAAACAAATGTTTTACTTAATTTGGAAAAATTCAAATTAATTCATAATTTAATACAAAATTTTATATTAATTATCAAATTAAATTTGACTCAAAACTGAGATCGTTACATCATATATGACATGGTTCATAGTTGAATGATAAGTGCAGGGTATACTTTTCGATTATACGTGCACATGGTTGCTTTTGTGTGATGTTATTTACATATATGATGTTACGACACTCCTTTTTGACCATCGAAAGTTGACATCAAGTATCACCACTGTGTTCAATTATCGAGCATCCAATCGACAAAAGGGCGGATTATTAGGGTAAATTAAAAGAAAAGAACATAGAACAAAAAAAGAATCTCACAGTGAAATCGACAACACATAATATAGTGGGGACAATAAAAGCCGCCACTCTAAATACAGAATACATCAGAGTTAAAAACAAACCTTATCAGTTGAATAGTTATAAAATCCTGACCTTAAAATTGTTGATATGGATATTATATAATACAATGAAAAATAAAACAATACGATAGGTGTACCTATAACACCTCTTTAAGATCTCCATAACACAAAAGTCAACCTAGAAAAAAATAATTGGTCTGACTCAAGCATTATAGTAAAATAAAACTCGAATCAGTCTGGAAATACCAGCGTGAGATAACTCAAATAATGGAAAACATATTAAAGTTCTATGAAACCACATAGCTAATGCGAAATGGGTTTATTCCTCATAAGAATAACATCCATAAAGGCAAGATTATAGATAAACATCGGGAGAAAAATCCAAATAAGAATGGGCATAAATAGTATTAAAAACCAAACCTGAAAGAAAGAAAATAATCCAAGCAAAATCCAAAGTTGATAGAATGGAAAAAATAAGGTAACGGTTCAAACTTGTTAGAATGGATAATAACCAATTATTAAACACTGCGAAGAGAGGTTGACTCTTCCCACTGCACTTAGAGAAAAACAGATACAAAGTTTCGACTCAAATAAGGAAAGAAAAATTCCCTACAAATGACTAAAAGGGTACATCTCCCTTAAAAGAAGTATACCTCTAGATATATACTTGAAAACCCTGGAAACTCCAAGCCGGACCCCGCCAAACCTTACCGGGAATCCAAATATTTCACATCCAAATCTTAACTGTTTTAAGGTGATGGTACACTAAAATCTAGATGGGATGTGAAAATATCCTAATGGGAACAACCCCATATAACTTGGCCCCCAAAAACACATGCTTTGGTTTAGTCATTACCAACAAAGGATAACAAAGCTCAGAGCAGCAAATCGTTTTTAAGGTGACGGTACACCATGAAGAAAGCTGAATCTGATAATTAATAAATCAACTATTGGGGATAATTAAAATGATCGTATATGGAAATTAAATATCATATATCCAACACTACTCGTCGATTCCAAACAAGTGTTATCCCTCGATTGAATATGAAGCCAGTCAAGTTGAGGTAGTATTAACTCTAGGCATTTCCTTGACGAATTTTTGACCTTTGAGATAGAAACAAGTCCAAGCCTCAACGTTTAGTGTTAAAACTATGATTGGATCCTTTCCATGTAAGCGATATCGTTTACGGAATTACTTTTCCCTAATCGGATTGAACTTTTTTAAAATCTGAACTTATGCTTGATTTCCATACTACAATATTGGTAAAACACTTTTAGAAATACCTTTTAAAGGGTTCTTTCAAAAGAAAAGTTTTATAATACTAAGTTTATTAAACAAAGGTAAAAAAATGTCATTAAAACATTATTTACTATAAAACCCAAACAAAGGTAGTGGAAGGCACGGGAATTATGGGAAAAATAGGTAGAGATTATTCTGATGATTGAGGCGGCGAGGCGGAGGCAATTTAGGATTTAGTGGTAGATTTTGTTCGTCGTTGTTACCGAGGTGTTTCCGACGTGGGTGATGGACCGGGCTCGATCACGATGAGGGGAAATCGAGGCTATAAGTAGTGGTTAGTCTCTGGTTAATGGGCGAGGTCGAGATCATCGGAGAGGGGAGATTTTTCGATCGGAGGTTGCTGTTTCAGTTCGACTATTTAGGCTCAATTTCGATTTCGAGTTTGATGATCGGGTTGGATGGTCGGAATCGAGGGTGGGATTGGTCGGTGACTTGTCGACAGTAGGAGGAGGAGTCAGATCGCCGGCGGCCACCTATGTACGTGCATAGGAACCCAATGTATCAGGAGAAGATGAAAGTTCGGGGAGAAGCTGTTGCCTCGGGACGATCTGGAGAAATTTTGAGGGCGACTCCAAGTAGATGGGATTGTACGAGTCTCGGGAATTTGCTCGAGAATTTTGTAAAATGGCTCGGGTATTTTCATTAGGAAATCATATCTGCTTTGAGATTTTTTTAAATGTTTAAAAACAAAGGAAAGTTGTAGCCAGTTTTCAAAGCAAATAGAAATGAACGAATGCTCAAAGTCGTTATCAAACAGGTTTCGAAATATAAGTATATTAAAAACTTTAATAATGAGGTGTTTGAATGAATTAATTTCAAACTTTTGAATTCAAATAAGTTTAATGATGAAACTAAGTAATTAATTAAAATATATAGTTTATCTTAATTATTTAAGATTTTACAAATTGAAATATAATTTCTTAATGTGATTAATGGATAGTTAATTACTTAGTATAAGTGATTAAAGAATAATTACTGAATGTAATTAATTAGAGGATAGTTAATAACTTAATATGATTAATTAAAGATTAATAAATGGCTGTATTAGTTAATGATAATTAACCAATGAAAGTGAGTAGGGATTAATTAATAATTAAAGGTTATAAATTAGTTAGAGATTAATTAATTAGAAATTAGGGATTAATTAATGTAAGTAATTAAAGATTAATTACTTCAATGATAATTACTTAATGCGGGTAATTAACATAAATTTGTTAAGGATTAATTAATTTAATTTGTAGTTAAATTAATTAATAATTAAAGGTTAATTGATTAGGGATAATTGACCAATGAGATAAGTACTTAATGAAAGTAAATAATTGAAGGAAAATTACTTAATGGAAGTAATTAAGGATTAATTACTTGGAGTAATTAATTAAGGATTGATTGGTTAAGGAAACTAATCAAGGGTTAGTTAATTAATGAGTGTGATTAATTAAAGGATAATTAATCAATGTAAGTGATTATAGTATAATTAATTTGAGTAATTAATTAAGGATAAATGTAATAAATCATTTTTAATTTCTTTATAAGAGTAATCAAGGGATTATTTAATGTGATGGGTAAAGGTTAATTAATTTTTGTAATTAATTGAGAGTTAATTACTTATTGTAATTAAAGGATAATTAGTCAAGAGTGATTAATTAAGATGGATGATTAAAAGATGATTAATTAATTGGTTTGTAATTAATTGATGTTAAGTAAAGGTAATCTAAGTGATTAGAGATTTGTAATTAATTTAATTAGAGATAAATTAAATTAATTTTGGAAGTGATCAATCTTGCTTATGAATGATTGAATGATGTCAAATGCCTCGAATTGATTGGTCTCTTTGAGATGAAATGTTTTGTGATATGATATGTTTTGGTGGATAGTGATAATGTGGTTGTCTATCAATGATGAATTGGTGTGTAAAAAGTGACACTTTGTATTTAAAGTTGAATTGTATTTCACTTGAATAACTTGGGTTAAGATGGTATTGAATTCGAAGAGACCGGGGTCGGGTATCAGTAAATACCTGAACCCACTTCGATTTGTAACCTACAATAATTCTTTATAGATTGATATATGAAATCAATAGGCTGAAATGGAATAATTTAAATGACTGGACCATTTAAAACTAAGTATAGGTACTTAGGGATTGATTGTGAATATAAGTGCTGACTATAGCAAGTTGTGAACTTGTAGTGATAAAGAGTAACCCTGGGTTTTAAATAAGTTTTATGCATTAGTATTTCTAGTTAGATGGGTTTACTCACGCTAATTTCCAGCCGGACCCGGGTGTTACTTTGATGTAATGCTCAGGTCAGACCGAGTATTACAGATTTTCAAGTAAGGACGTTCTGGAGCTCAGGAGGCGAGCTGGATGGCAAGAACGTACGGAGTGTATCCGCTATGATATATTTTTGTATATCTGGGACAAGTTGATGTTAATTGTCCGGTGATTGTGAAATGTTGTAACTCTAATGTATTAATGAAAATTAACTGATATAGATTTTCCTTGTATAACTGTTATTTTATTTAATATTATATTGTAATCCGCTGCGAATGTGAGATTCTATGTTTCATTTCTGTTTATTCTTCTACCTCTTTTCTTCTTTTCCTAACTATTTGGAATTTTCGGGATCGAAATTCCAGATCGTTACCGAACAAGTTAACAAGACTAAAACTGCCTCGACCACCTCCTCCATCGACGGTTATAGAACATGCCATTGAAGCCATCGATGTTCCTCGTACTATTTTGATATATCCACAACGAAAACATAAAAAAGACACGTCTTCATCTTAACAAACACAAGTTGAAGTTGCTCCCGGCCCTTCACAACTTATAGATCCTACGTAAGCAAGCTAAGAGGAGGAATGGCCGGACAAAATTCCATTGTCTAGGAGATAAACAAGACGCACTCCACTCCTACTTCATAGGTTGAAATAGGGAGGATGGTATAAATTTATTTGTTTGTCTGGTTTTGTAATATGATGAACTTCTCTTTGGATGTTGAAATTTGATGAAATGTTGTGTCGAATGTTTTGTTGGATGTTGAAACTTGAATGTTTGATGAACGTCTCTCTTTTGATTTTATTCTTATTGAATCTTATGTGTTTATAATATGGACAGCAATGTGTTGGTAAATGATAGGTTGGAATGGTGTAGTGCAAGGTTTCTGTTTTGAAACGCTGCATTACTAGGACGACTTTTCAAAACCCTGCATTAACGGTGGTTGTTAGGGTAAATGTTGTGTCATACCAAACTGTCTCATCACTCGGTCAGGAAGATGAAACACGACATCATTAAAGCAAATTAAAGCAACACAAGTGGTCTATAGCTGAATGGAAGTGGTACCCAAGTTAGGCAGATTTCCAAGCATATTTAATATGAGATCCAAGTCATAGAATCATAATCTATCACATCTAACTCATTACGGTAGAAGGAAACGTTACACCTCGGCGATTTAATGGTACTTTTAGGTCCTACCCTCCTACAACAACATAGAAATGTAATTTATCAAATCCGAACAACTATACGTACTATACTTCAGCACTAATTATACCTGGCACCGTATGACAATGGTAAATCAATCATCGTCCTCCTTATGTATATTCTACCTACAGATAGATAAGTTCAACACCAAAGCTACAAATAATAGTAGACACATGTTTTCAAATAAATAAGATCATAAGAAATAATTGTCGACGAAAGCAAATAATGCAAATACCCGTACTAGACTCATATAACCACCAATGCTTGTGCTCTCTCGCAAAGCAAGCCTCGACAACTCAGTGTATGTGTAAGTTAGAATTGCACTTCCCCAAGAATACTAGCGACAAACACCAAAGTCTTCTAGAAATGGGAACCATCTAAGCCATATACATGTCTTCGAATGATTGCAAATCAACCTTGAACAAATAATAAGCAATATAATAGCCATGGCACACTGCTGAATCTGAATCTCTGTGGTCTCCATTGGAATATCATCCGCAAGTTGTTGCCTAAACCATCTAGTTTGTATCATCTTGTTACTCCACCACTCCTTGGCTAGAGGAGTTAGACCTAAGAGCCCCTGGCATAAACTCAGAAAATCAACTGGCTCGTGGTTGGTCTATAGAGCAACATCTATGGGTATACCAAGTAAGCACACAACATCACCCAACGCGATAGTCATCTCCCAGAGCGGTGATAAGATAATGATCCAATTGGATGTTCCCCAACCGAAAAAAAGTCCAAAGCTGGCTTGGTTTATCAACTGTAGAACGCCTGGATGAGCGGATGTTACTCTCTTCAATTTAGACGAATGGTCTATGGTCCCGTCTGCAGTATTGCACTGTCAAAATATCAAAAAATTGGTATCAACATCTAACAGACAATATCAATCAACGTTTAGATTTCAAAACTAAGAATTTTACCACGACGAATTCAGGATTATTCGTTCGATGATGTTCTTGCAAATATAGTACAGAACCATCGATTGGTCAAAGTAACATCTCCGAGTAATCTACACATATACAAGAATTAGATATTCACATATATTTTCCAAATTCAAAACTATGAATTTAGGAATTGTTTTACGACAATGTAACAATGATTCCGCCTAACTTTAGTTATCTCTACAATCAATGACTGCTTATAAATCTTAAAAACAATACTTTTGCCCTTTTCTGAAAACTGTAAAATTAGAAATTTTTTAATAAACCATACCTAGAGGAGCATCCCGAGATGAAGAGCTTTCCATCTTCCAATTTTCTAAAAAAATTATTAAAATTTGATTGCTATTTAAAGTTTGGTGGAAAATGTGTAAAAATTAAAGGGTTGGGTTTTGTGTAGAAGTTGAAGAAAGAGGAAATGATGGGAGGGGAAGAGGGGGTTCTGTTTTGTAACAGAACCTCGTATGGGCGACTTTTGAAAAGTCGCCAACTTTTCAAAAGTCACCAATATGCTATCTACTTAAAAACTTGTTGACAACTTTCGAAAAGTCACCAGTTGGCTACTTTTCAAAAGTCATCAACAAGAAACCAACAAAAAAATACACTGGCGCCTTTTGAAAAGGCGTCAATATGTTTTGACTATCTCAACGCTGAGCTGGCCAAAACAGGACTATAAACGAAATTAGTTTTAAAACCGGGCTAAAATAGTTTACAAAACAAGGCCAAATTGAAAGAAAAAAGTCCCAAATAAAAAGGGGAACTAGCCCAAAGTACTATTTAATGTTAAAAATGTTCATAAATTTCCAGTTTTAAATTATGACAACTGAAATGAAGAAGAATGTCTATGAGGAAAATGGTGTTCAATACATATTTTGCACACAATACTACAAAAGTAACGGGTAATATTTTGGCTTTATTCGAACCTGAAGAACTCTACTACAAAATTTTGTGGAGTGTGAAAAAGTGATTTTTTAGGCAATAACAGAACTATTTTCGTATGCTAACTTGAATGGGTTTGCATAGTGATTCTAATGATCTTTATGAAGTAAACGTAAAAGGGAAAGTTTAATGGGATGTAATCAGCAAGAACAGGGAGATATATAATATAGCAACATATGAATACAGATGGAAATTATAAAAAAAATTCGGGGTTTTAACAGAATTACCTATGCTTGAAATATATTTTTTACCAAACAAGTAAATTAACAGTAAATCTATTCATGGAGTGAAAAGCCCTAAAAGAAATTTGATTTCACTTTGATCTATGCTAGTTGCATCATAAAATCAGTTCATCGTTCAACTGAGAATTTACCTCCAATGTTTCATTCTCATTCAGTCATCATCTGAAGAGATCTCCATATGCACCGCTTCATCATCGCCTCCAGCATCAGAATCCTAAAAATCATAGCAGTTGGATAAAAGCATTTCATTTGTTCAGATATCCTGCTGTGTTAATAATGCAAGTGGCAGAATAAAAGATAACGAAAACCATTATGAACAAATGGTTACAAGCATTTGATTCCATTCCTTGAATTTTGAATCGGCAAGCATGCAATTGTCATGTAAATGGGCTCTTCTAGGTTTTTGCTCACTTTGTTTACCATCAGATTCAGTGACCTACACAAAGAAATATAACAATATTTACATTGCACATATAGATTATAGGTATTCATTGTACACATCGCACGTATTGTTATAAAATTCGAATTCGACATCACTATAATCCAAACTCCAAACGCCGCGGAAACGAGAGAATTGTAAGATGTGCAAAAACAACCAATCAATATCTCGACATCAAATCTCAATCTAATCCAAATAAAACCAAATCACAATCCAAACAGCAATAAAAGCAAACAATAACGAAAGTAAATCATGTATAAAATTTATAGTGGTTCCACTAACACAACGTTACTCTACATCCACGTTGAGGAGAGCATTTTTATTACTAACAATGAAAGATTACAAGAGATTAATTATAATGATCATCAAAATTCTATAGAATTTGTTTTGTGGAGATTAATAAGTGAAGAAATTAGATTGAGAGAACCCTATTATAATTTGAATAAATCCATAATCCTCTGAACTTTGAAAATAGCTTATATAGGTAGAATTTTCATCCTGGCAAATTCCCAGTTTACCTCTTGAAGCCTTCACAAACAATATAGAGTAGCATGGGCAAAACTGCCCTCAAAATCCGATCAGACGTCTGATTCCATGGCTTAGACATCTGATTTCAATAATCAATATTTTCTGCTATAGGCAGCCAGACGTTTGAGTCCCTTGCTCAGATGTTTGAAAGCGTCGAAAAATACACCGTTTTCTCTTTAGTCCGTTAAATACCCAATTCACACGTCTGAATGGTCTTCTCAGACATCTGACCTCCTACTCAGATGTATGAGAACACCGGCTCAGACATATGAACTGACAGGATGTGAACAACATAGAATCCCCTTGCTTCAAAATGTGATATCACGAGCTTTCAAGCTCCGATTCACTAACTGTCTTCACCATTATCAAGCTATTTCCGACCTCTTCAACTCTACATATAGTGTCGCCTAAATTCAACATACCACCTTGACACTATATCCATCTTCATACACCCAAAAAATTGGTATCAAACCATCACCACCTCTTCCTTCTACCAACACGCTTGAATACTTTTCCAATGAGCTCCAACAAAGGCATCGTACATTACACTCGCCAACGAGCTCCAGGAAGACCACCGTCTGCTAACGAAGTACTGAAAGTATCCAAACCCCAAACCATCTCACCAAAAGACAAAAAATACTTAGAAGTGCAAACATATACTTACCAAGAAGATAGAACCACAATCTCTCATCGATACCGTTCATCATCAACAAACCAACTACTCCTTCAATGGTGTCAACCCGTGGTACCTAGCAAGAAAGACTCACTCAGCTCAATGTACTTAATCCAAGAGCTAAAAGCCAAATTTTTAGCAAAATATATAGCATTTTAGCCATCAAATTAAACATCGATACTATTGTGTTTAAAACACAAGTCACATAACAATCGCCTCAAATATAGCGCTCTCTTTGTCGCCTCCATCGCGGCTACCAACTCCACCTCCATGGTGGATAAAGCAACTAAGGCTTGTAATCTCGATCTTTGACTTATGATCGTACGACCAAAAAAAGCTATAATGTCCCATCCCGAGACTCACATTATAAAGAGTATTACTGAGTAATGATGTCTGCTAATACGGAGAATAGGGCTGGTTAGGAGCGACCATCCATAGTTTTGTCTTAAATAAATATTAAATATGTTAATTTGGTGCTCCATTTTTTTCTTTCTCAAGTGGTTGGACAAATTCAATAAATTCTTAATACAAAACTATGGTGGCTACAGGATCTATTCAGAACAAAATACAATACAAATGATAATAGAGGTCACAGAACAGCAAATTCAGTTGGATACATACATATACATCAGATATAATACATGGTGTCAGAAGTGGTATTACAACCACAATATATACATACATTAGTCCCCACAAAATAATATACATAAGTATGTCATACGACAAGGTAACTACACAAAAACTATGCAACTAATCCAAAATGAAAGGAATAGTAGGTGAAGACATACCCGAAAGTTGATTTTCTCCTATCCCTATCACCAACGTAGTTTGAATCATAATAACCAACTAACTTGCAATTCATCCCATCACCATCGCCAAAAACAAGACTATGGGATAAAGTACCTCTAAGGTATCTCAAAATAACATTCACGACTTTCCAATATAATTTTCCCGGATTAGCCATGTACCTACTAACCATCCCGATGACATTTGCAATATCGAGCCTTGTACACACCATAGCCATTAAACTTCCACACGCACTTGCATATGGCACTCTTTCCATATAAGCCTTAACAATCTCATAGTTAGGTGATCTCTTAATCGAAAGCTTCATTATGCAAAGGTAAAGATGTATTAGACGCCTTTGCATTATTCAAGCTAAATAGGCAAAGCACTTTCTATATATATATATTCCTATTGTGTCGATTTCAATTCAAAACACTTCTGATATCTTTCTATTTCGATGCCCAAGATTTTCTTTTCCTTTCCAAGATCTTTCATACCAAATTATGATTTTAAAATCGTTTTTAACTTGTTGTATTCATTTTTATCTCTAGAAGCAATGAGCATGTCATCCACATACAAGAGTAAATACACCCAATAATTATTTTATAACTTCTTGAAATATACACGATGCTTCTATCAAAATCATTCAAACATAAATTGATCAAATCGCTTGTATTGCTTTAAACAATATGGTGATTTTTTCAACTTGCAAACTAATTTTGACTTACAATCTACGACAAAACCTTCCGGTTACTCCACTTAGATGTCTTTATCCATGTCACCATGTAAGAAGGTGATTCTCACATCAACTTGCTCCAATTCTAAATCATGAATAACTGCTATAGCAAGCAATATCCGAATTGAAGTATGACGCATAACCGGTGCAAAAAATCTCACCATACTCATTTCCCTTCCTTTGTGCAAACCCCTTAGCCACTAATCTTACTTTATACCTCTCATCGTCCTTCACCTAGTATATCCATTTGCACCGAATAGCACAGTTTCCTTTAGGAAGTAGAACCAAATCCAAAGTTTGATCCTTCAACAAAGATTGCATCTCTTCCTCCATGGCACAAATCCATTTCAAGCTATCACTCAAATCAACGATGTCATCAAGGTCCATCGGCTCATCTTGAACCGCATGAAGAGTATAATCCAAATTTTCACAAAAGCTAAGATAGTTCCAATCACCATATCTTTCGGATGGTCTTATGACATGACAATCAACCTGAGTAGCAATATTATCACCCAAACTCCTTTCGGCTCCACCTTGAACAAATAATCTCTAGAATCGTGCACATCACCAATGCTACTAGAGAATACATGTGGACTATGTGATGTACTATCGACCACTTCCTCCTTACAAGCATCTCCAACAACTTTACTCCTTAGATGAAAAATGGAAACAACTTCATTTTCCTTTTATTCATCACGAACCAAATCCAGAACATCCAATAAGCTCTCATTCTCCTTAAACAAAGCCCACTCAACAAAAGTAAAATAACAAGAATTCACAACCTTCTTCGTTTCCAGATTCCAAATCCGATAGCCTTTGACATGTACATATAACCAAGCAAGACCCCTTTGAAAACTCTAGGCTCGTGCTTATCATTTCTCAGATAATGCACATAAACTGGACTACCAAACACACGAAGATAGCTCAAGTCAATGCTCTTCCCCTTCCACACTTCCCTCGTAATTTTGTTGTCAATAGCCAAGCATGGAATTTGATTTACAATATATACCGCGGTTGATAAAGCTTCGGCCCAAGATTCCTTTGACAAACTGATGTCAATCTCAAGCATCGAACTTTCTCAAGTGTAGTACAATTCATTCTCTCCATAACACCATTAGATAGAGGCTCCTCCGATACAGTAAAATGCCTCTGAATACCATGATGCTCGCAAAAATCCAAGAATTCTACGAAAACATACTTTCCGCCATTGTCAGACCTCAACACCTTAAACGACTTACCACTCTCATTCTCAACAAGAGCCTTCCAAACTTTGAACTTTGCAAATGCCTCCGACTTAGCCTTCATTACATACGCTCATACTTTCCGAGAAAAGTCATCAATGAAAGAAATATAACAATGAGCTACACCTAAAGAAACTACCGGTGCCGGCCTTCAAATATCCGAGTGAACATACTTAAGAACATCTCTCGAATCATGCTTTCTTTCACCGAATGATACTTTAGTTTGCTTCTCCATGACACATTCCTCGCACAACTCAGGTTTGTTGAAACTTTGTCCATCGATCATCTCCTTCTTTCGAAAAATAACCAAACTCCTCTCCGAGACATGACCGAACCTCAAATGTCACAACGTTGTCACATCCAAGCCACGAGAGCTGTCAGCACCCACACAAGTTTCGCCTTCAATAGTCACAACTTTAAGAAAATAAACACCATGAGTTCTAGCATCTTTCATCACCATAAGTGCACCCTTTGAAACTCGCAAGCTATTGTTCCTAATAGTAATTTTACATCTCAAAGAATCCAATTACCCTCAAGGAAATAAGATATTTGCAAAGACCCAGAACATAGCTTACATTAGTGAACGTACAAATTACTCCATCAAACATCCGAATGTGCACGAAACCAATGCTTATTGATGTACAAATAGCACCACTATCCATAACAATTGAATTTCCCTTTTTATCGATATAAAAAATCTTTCGAGATCATATTATAAGACGCACCCGAATCGCGCAACCATTCGCCATCCGAAACATCCGATGTTATCGTCGTCGATACGTTCTCATATACCTACCCAACATCACTCTCTACGGCCGCCGATGAAGATGCTACATCTTTCTTCTTCGTATCCTTGTCCCGACATTCATTCTTCCAACGACGGGGCTTCCTGCAAATAAAGCACTTGTTTCTTTCCTTCGAATTTCCTCTCCAATCAGGCTTCGTTGATCTAGAACGCCCATGATTCCCCTTATTCTCATTTCCCTCCTTCATATAAACAAACTGCTACTACTACTAGCACCATTACTAGTATCACTCAACTCCCTCATTTGATCACGCAACTCCTCACTAAAAAGACCCGCTTTAACATTACTAAGAGTCAGAGTATCCTGAATACAATTCAAGCTATTTGAGAAACTCATATAACGGTCCGACAACGAATATAACAAGATCATCTCTTTTTGCCTTCCTCAATCTTTAAGTCTAACGCCTTCATCTTCATTAGCAAATCATTGAAGGTATTCAAGTGGTCCTTAGTGAAGTGCCCTCCTCCAACTTATCTCAAATACCCTCGATGGTAGTCTCACCACTAATTTTGGAGATTACATTCTCACCTATAACAAGATGAAGCATAGTGAATGCCTGCTCTTCCATTTTCTCTCTCAACATTCAAGATGTCCTTGGGAAATAAATGTGTGTCAAATACAATCCGATGCACATGAGTTCGCCTAATAATCGCTTTCATCTTCCATTGCCCTTTTTCAAAATCATTACGCAATTCCACTTGTCTATAACCAATTGTGAACCTAAAATTGTATGTGATCCACATACTTACGGTGCCACATTACTTGGACCAACCATTAAGAGACTAACCGAGGTATTATCTGATTCAGGCATTTCAACAAACACCCTATAAACAACAAAACTCTAATACCAAATATTATAAAATTCGAATTCAAGATCACTCTAATCCAAACTCAAAATGCCATGGAAACAATGGATCATTGTAAGATGTACAAAAACAAACAATCAATATCTCCATACCAAATCTCAATCTAATCCAAATAAAACCAAATCACACTCCAAATAAACAATAAAAGAAAGCAATAACCAAATCACCACTAACGTTGTGTTCGTATACATCCACTTTGAGAAGAGCTTTTTATTGCTAACAATGAAAGAATACAAGAAATTGATTACGATAACCACCAAAATTCTATAGAGCTTGATTTGTGGAGATTAAAAATTGATGAAATTAGATTGGGAAAACCCTATTATAATTTGGATAAACCCTTAACGTTTTGAATTCTGAAAATAGCTTATATAGAGAGAATTTTCAGCTGGACAAATACCCATTTTGCCCCTTGAAACCTTCACAAACAATACACGGCAGCATGGGCAAAACTGCCCTCAAAAATCCGATTAAATATCTAATCTCATAACTCAGACGTTTGATTTAATAATCAATATTTTCTGCTACAGGCCACCAGATGTCTGAGTCCCTTACTTAGATGTCTACAAGTGTCCAAAAACACATTGTTTGCTCTCTGGTTCATAAAACACCCAATTCAGACGTCTGAGTTGTCTTCTCGGACGTATGACCTCCTAGTTGGATGTCTGAGAACACCGGTTCAGACATCTGAATTGACATGAGTTGAACATAAACCCCCTCACTTCAAAACACGATATCTTGAGCTTGGAGCTCCGATTCACGAACCTTATCCACTTTAATCAAGTAATTTCCGACCTCTTCAACCCTACATACAGTGTCGCCTAAATTCAACAAGTATGTATGTATGAGTGTGTGTGTGTGTGTGTATAGATACTTGTATACTTCTACTATTTTCCTACATTATCATATCACCATCAGTCGTTGATTGAATAAATCCAATGGCTATTAATGAGGTGCAAATGGTCAATTCACACCGGCACTGAACTTCGAGTATCTACACATTACTTTTATGTTGTTTTCATAAACCAAATTTACAGTGAGATTATGCATGAACCATCAATCATCTAACTATTATTACTTTCCTAACATAAATTTAGACGATTTTTACATGCACAACAAAACGAACAAATGATCGAGTATAGAATTTTACTAGAAATAGTAGCAGTCAGTGCCAAAAAATAAGTCAATAAAATGGTAGCATAGCATGATAATTTTAAGGGCAAACAATAATAAATGTGGCCAGATAGAAGATTAGAGCAAGTCAAAAATTTCAACACTGATGGTACAGGAATAAATTAATTACTTGAAATACTAGATAGAAAAAATAATGATGAGATCTGAATAAGAAAAATAGATCCATACCTTGAAAGAACCGAACATTGGTGTTTTTGCGTATACTGGTAAAGGCTGATTCCTTTGTCTTTTTAATCCTGGAAACCATAAAAATAATAACATGAATTTTAGTGGCACGTATAACTTAAATCTCACATGAATTAGAACTATAGGTAAATGGCAATATAAGGTAGCCCTATTCATGTATATGCTCAAAAGAAATATTTCAATTTCTGTATGTTTGTGGCAGTTTCACTTGCCGAATATTTTATGAATTTGAACGTTCCATATACGATCTATTGGGTATATATCTTTTGTATGATAAAACAAAAATACCTAGCATAATGTACATTTTTTGTGCAAAAAGATTGAATATATGTAGCATAATGCACAATAATAATCAAAATTTATCATTCGAGTCATATATGTAATAAAACGAATATTGACAGTTAGCTGCTTCAGTGAATTTAAGAAATGAAAGAGTTAATCAGATTAAGGAGGTTCTTGAGTTGAGCATTTTTAGCCTGAGACATATACCCACCACTAAATGTTATTGTTGTCCATGCAACTTCATACACACACACTATAAGTAGACAATTAAGGCTATCTCTAAATGTTGATCGAGGTATTGTACTTATATCAAGGTCTGAGGTTCCAAGGAGAACCCCAAATTTCCAAACGGCATCGTTTTGGTTCTGGCTATGGTCAAAAGAAAAGAAACTACCAAAACTGGTTTGGTCAAAACACCGATAAAAGAAGTCGGATCCAGCTGTAGTTTGACGATAAACAAATAAAACGAAATAAAAACATGAAAAAAGAGACTTTAAAAGGTGAGACAAATTGAAAAATAAGATGGTTGACATGGGCAGAAGGTAATTTTGAAGGAAGTGGTCCGTTTAATTCATTCTGTTTCCAATTTTTTCAGTGCAATTTTTTTTGTGTATCTATTTTTGATAAGGATAATGTTTTATCGCATGCAGTAGAAGAGAGAATAATAGTAGGTTTACTTTTGTTTGTGTGGCTTTTGCAATGCCTTTTACCTGGCTCATTTATACGTTGGGTGGATGCTAAAATTTTAATTGTTTTCATTAGCTGGTTTTTGTTACCTTATCTGGTTGCAACAAATGCAGATTAATTTTTCTATGTACTTGAATGATATTCAACCATCAAAATTCAAAGATGATACCTACGGCGAAATTACCAAAGTTATTCAAAAATTACACAATCTAAAACACCTAAAAGGAAATGGAAGCTAAAACCACCTTCTTGACTTATACGCATGAAAGGTCAAATCCATATACACACACAAATATATACATACACACACATACATGTGAAAAAATAAAAATTAAAACCTAAGGCTTAGATTTTAAATCTCCGAGGTCTCTTCATCGTCGTGATGGCTTAGATTTTAAATCTCCTCCTTCACTCTTCTCATATTTTGCAATGTATGTTGGAAATGTATAACTCAAAATGAAACCAAACATATCGTAAGATTTATTTATTTCATATCTTTTTATACTAAGGTAAATCCATAGGATAGGAACCCATTGGTTGTATTGTATCCAAAATGAAATCATTCACAAACAATTTTTCAGCGCATGCTTATATATTTTTATATTGCATAAATACCAAAGAAAAGTCTGACTTGTATTCAAAGGTTGTTAGAATAAATACTGGAACAAAAAAAGCATGAGTTACATTGAAAATGCGATTAAAAAATCTATAAGTCATATATTGTATGATTATGAATAAAAAAAACAGCATGCTCTTCTTCATCATCATGAACTTCATGACATAAAAAGAACACAAAAGCCAGCTTAGTTATATAACTATAGGTATAGCCAACATCATGTTACCTTAGCCTACCAGCGAAGAACAGATCAGGAAAATGGATGGCAGATTATCAAGTTGGTAAACCAAAATTGTTTGAAATTAATATTAAGCTCGTGGAACATTTTATGCATTTAAGATATGTTTTCACATTAATTTTCAGCAAAGAAGTTCAAACTTTCTTTCAAGCAACATTATTTCTTATTGCAGGTTAAAAGTCGAGAACATGCATAGTCACCAAATTTTATGGCGTATTTGACTGTGCATCTCGCATGCAACATATAATCTAAAATCAATAAACATAAAATGTGCTGCTTGTGCAAACGACTAGGACTAGTAATAAACTAGACATGATAGAAATTTAACCGTTGTCTCACCTTTTCCATCATAGATACATTCAAACCTTTCTGGGAATATTGCACTTTGTCCACCTGTGATAAAAATCACAGATTATGATATGATGTGACATAATAATGTTGATTATAAATAACTGAATTCAGGTAAACTAAAAGAAATTATTAAACTCAAAACTAAATAGAAAATGGAAACATTCATAGTGTGAAGAAATACCTGATTGAAAAACTTGACCACTGAAATTTCCAAAATCACAAGTAATCAACCAAGGCATTAGTACAATTTTATTAATCTGATATGTATTGTAGAACCGCATAATAAAAGAAATACCTCCTCTGGTAGCTATTTGAATGGGGTATTGTTATTGACACACCCAAAACAGATAAGGGGGGGTAAATTATTAAGGGAACACCTATTAGTTAGAAAAGTACTAAGGGGGGAAACATAAAAAATAAGTAAGTTTACATATTTACCCTTCGTTTTGAAAAAGCATCCTCAGTTTTTGTTCTTCTTCCAAACATTTCGTACCTGTCTCCCCTAGTTCGTCCTCCTGTCGCCCCCAATATCAGAAGCTTCCACAAATTCGAGTTGAAAATGGTGAGGACGAAGAGGACAGCTAGCAAGCAGTCAAGCGAAAATGCTGATTCACCTCAATTGGAAGTCGAGCTGAAGAGGTAAGTGATTTTGATTATTGATTTTGATTTCGATCGGTGATTTTGTAGAAATCGATTTTAGGGTTTCGTTCGGTGCTTTTGCTGAAATCGAATTTAGGGTTTTGTTCGATTGAATGTAGCCGTTCGTGAAGTACGGTGGGGTTATGTCGAGTTAGGGATCTGTTTTTGGTGTTGCAAAGTTATTTGGTATGTATCATTTGGTGACCCCTAGCCGTTCTATCATTCCATGAACACAATTTGAGCTGTAGAGGCAAATACGACAGTGTCTGACCATAGAATAGTGGATGAAACGGCTGGGTCTTGCCGAGTTATACTAATTTATACTATTGTCCGTTGCCGTTTTATATGAAAATATAGGAATTTATGTAAAACAGATGAACAAAACAACCATGCTATGCATTTTTATCGTAGTCCATTATCCTTGTTTATAGGAAAAATGTAAATAATCTGGTATAAACTGTCTTGGTTTTATAGGGAATTAGAAATGTACTGAAATAAATTTAGGTAAATTGATTTCTATATATTCTTTTAACTGTTTAAAAATTATTTACTCTAAAGTCAATGCCGCATGTTTAATTGCAAATATCTCTGGATATTGATCTTTTTATATGTACGTAGAACTAAGGGAATATCATGTAATCTTTAGAAAGTAAATAATTAATGGGATGTACTTACTATCAAAACCTTTAAATCATAACTGATATTTAATACAAAATAAATTTTGATTTATTTATATTTATTTATATGCATTTTTTAAAACTACAGGTTAGATGTTGCTATTACTAAGATCAATCCAATTAAATTAATTGTAAGTCACAAATATGTATATATGAACATGTTGATAATTCAAGAAATATTGTGAAACTTACAATATTGAAAATTGTGGAGAATACATTCAAGTTTTGTTTGTAAGTATGTAAACCACTAAAGAGCAAAAATGAGATTATATTTTTGGAAACAACCAACCAAGTATTAGTATAGAAATTCTTTATTTAAGCACAATTTGTACCTTCATATAATTAACCAAACTAATGTAGTTGTTAGAGAGAACTTATTCATTATACAGTGACTATTTGTATGTGAACATAGGATGTTTATGCATGTCAATTATATATGCTCTTTCGTATTGTATTTGCAGGAAACCAATGACAGCCTCCAATCGTAAAAGACTGCAAAGTGAAAGGCAAAAGCTAGAACTTGAAAAAAAACAGGAAGAGGGTACACGGAATGAAGCTGAGGATACGTTGAATGAATCTGAGGAAACAAACACCGAAGGAGATGATGAAGGTGAGGAAGATGATGATGTCGAAGTAGGGAGTGACGGAGAGCAAAGCAACGAAGATGAAGAATCAAATGACGGGGAAGATAGTAACGAAGAGGAATTCAATGGTGAGGAAGGTAGTGAAAGTGCTGAACAAGCGAATGTGCAGGAAGGGAATGATCCAGAGAAAGATGCAGAAGCAGTCGATGAAGGGGATGAGAGGCATCAACTTGGGGTAGTTGATGAGAGGCAGGTTGTTGAACATGGTAAAGCTGTAGTAGAGGAACAACCTAGCATGGTAGGAAAAAAATCAAGGAAGAGAACGAAAGAACAACCCAGTCAAAATCAAGAAGATGACACAGTGCATCCATCGCTCCTATTTGCTTATAAAGACCATATTGCACACAAAATTTAGAATTCGAAGGTAAATTGTTCACTATTGTATAATATTTAGTTTAATTTAATGCGTAGTGTATATTATTTAAATTATATTTAACAATCTTTAGGCTCCTAAAGGCGAATCTAGGATTGTGAAAGTTCATAGCCACGTTGGAATCCAACGATTATGGGACTTGGATGGCGAGTGTCAGTTTGTGAAGGACATAGTTATGAGGACTGGTTTTTATCCACTTATATTACATGCACATGAAAAACTAGACAAAGTCCTTATTAACGCATTCATCGAGAGGTTTTATCCAGAGACAAATACATTTCATCTTCCATTTGGTGAGATGATGATAACCATAGACGAATTTTTCCACAGTACCGGGCTTCCAGCTGAAGGCAACGCTGTTACAGGAGCCCTCGGTGGATCAAGGTCAATTTCTTTTGAAAATGTTTATTCGTTATTGGAGAAAAACCTTGGGGTTGGCAGACCAACGTCAATATCGGTTTTGGCTGGCGAAAAGAAGATTAGATTGGAATGGTTGAGAAGTCAGTTCTCAAATTCAAAAGAATCAGATACTCAGGAACGGAAAAATCATTGTGCAACTGCGTATCTACTGTATACCATAGGATGTTTAGTGTGTGGTGATAAGTCTGGTAACAAAGTAGGCGTTCATTTTCTACAATGTCTTGGGGATCTCAGCCAGGTGCATAAGTATTCTTGGGCCACTGCATGTCTTAGTTGGTTAATTCATAGTCTTGGTCAGACAACTAGAAAGGATGTTCAACAATTTTCGGGGTGTATGACCTTGTTTCAGGTAAGGGTGTTTAAATAATGTTTTTTTGATCACCGTACATTACTAATATATTTAGCCTATGTAGGTATGGATATTCGAATACTTTTCGGTCTTACGGCGACATAGAAACTGTGTAGGAGCTGGAGTTGGTGACGTGAGAGCCGCATTTTATTTTGCAATGGAACAAGGGTCAAATTTGAATGACGAATTGGTAAGTATAAGGGAAAGAATAGATGATCTGCAGAGTTGTGATATTGTTTGGGACCCGTACAAAGATAAAAGAGATGCGTACATATTTCAACAGTGTGCATTGTTCAACGGCCCCATCGTGTGTTTCGAAACCGCTGAGTTGTACTTGCCACAAAGAACATTACGACGGTTTGGTTACGTCCAACCCATTCCTACTACTTCTTTCACTTTAGACAAAAAGAGGTCTAAGTCGTCAACTCGTTCGTTTAAAGCAATATATCACAATGTTGGGGATTTGGGATGGTCGGAGTGGAATAATCATCTGTTGCATGAAAGCTTAACTTCGCAAGTAGCGGTGAATCCTTCAGACTGTGTTGAGTCGTATTCACAGTGGTACCGTATCGCATCTCATCCTATAGTGACCAATTCTAGCAAAAGAATTACCACACCAGTCGCCGATATTGAGTCAAAATCGTTGCTTGTACGCATTGTAAGTTTGTGTCATATTATGTTCTAATTTTTTTAATATTTACAAGTACACGTACACTTTTTAGTTTGACTATTACACATTTTTGTTAGAGTAATACCTATTTTTTTTCTAGAAACGCAGATTAAGTCATATTGCTAATTACATAAAGTCATGTCCTCCAACTGTGTATCATGATAATCTTTTGAAGAAAGTTGAGCAAATAGAAAATCCAGAACCATTGGACTTGTATGGAGAGCATGGAGAAGTCGATGAAGACGTTGGCCGTCAAAAAAGTCAAAGAGAACAAGAGATGTACGAGGGAGTGGAAAAAAGAAATCGCAAACCGCATCAACGAGCAAATCTGCTAGAAAGGGAAAACGTGGTGGTCGCAAGTAATTTTTAGTATACTATTAAAATTGACACAACGGTAATTTTGATTCTTGTTTTGCTACCGTTGTAGTATATGTAAGCTAATGACAATTGTGTTTTTTGTGATGAATGGTGATGTAATTTAAGTTTGCCACTGACGAATGCTTATGATATGAAATGGATGGGAAATGTGTTTGTGGTTTGGTAATTAATATTTTGTTAAATGATCTGTCTTCATATTTGAGATTGAATTTTGAAATGTTTTGGTCATGTGACTTGTGTTTGGGTTTGGTACACTGATTTGTGTTTGTGATTCAGCCAATGATTGTGGTAAAAACAATGATATATGTGTACTGGTCAATGTTAGGAAATGCGGCAAATGCTCACCGTTAATCCTTTATCGGTGATGGACAACCGAACTTATCGCCATAATACGGCAAGATGAGGCCGCAAACTTTCGGGTTGGAATTGTTTTCATATGCTTTTCTGTGCAGACGGTAACATTTGGCCGATGTTTGTATTAATGTACGATGAAATCTTACCGTATAATGACTATACGGTGGCAATCTGCCATATATTAGCCGACAATACGGCATGTCTTTGCCGTGAACTCTCGGTTATACATGTGAATAATTCATTTACGCAGACGGTGATCCTGTACCGTTTAAATAACATTTCTACGGCATAAGGATGTCGTGTTGTTTAAATACAGAGATTGGGTTAGGTTATAACGGTGTACAACTACCGATATTTGTACTACAATACGGCAGTACTTGGCCATAAACTCTCGGTTATACATCTTAATAAATCATTTATGCAGACGGTGGTGTTGCGCCGTTTAATTCATTTCTGTACGACATAGCGTTGTCGTGTTGTTTAAAAACAGAGATTGAATTAGGTTTTTAACGATGTACAGATATCGATATTTGTTCTAAAATACGGCAGGACTTGGTCGTATACTCTCGGTTAAAGGTTAGTGTTTTTATGATTGTTCAGACGGTTGGTATCAGACGTATAATTCATTTTTTTCCGACGCACCATCTCCGTTTATGTTAATACAACACGGCATTCCTTTGCCGAATAACTTGCTTTGAATTATTTGCTTCCAATATACCATATACGGTCTATATGTACCGAATAATACACAATAATACGACAAGGATGGATCGAAACATCTCAGGTTGGAACCTGTTCATACAAAATTCACCAAAAAAATAACAAAAACTTGTACGCGTGCATAAATCAACCAAATATCAAAATGTTCATACAAAATTCACAAAATACATAACAAAAACTTGTACGCGTGCATACATCCACCCAATATTACAATCTTCATATAAAAAACAAGTTAAGATTTCAGAAATATTAATGTTGAAACATGTTCATAATTTTCATTACACGCTAGTTAAGTCTACTACCGTAGTCTGCTCTTCTTTTTCGCCATCATTCATGTAAACTAACCATTTGTTGATACGTTCTATATATGGTTTGATCCAGTCTTCGGCATTGATATTATAAAGTCGTTGAAAATATCCGAATTGTGGTGTTGGAGGGATAGGAGAATTTGGTGTTAGTGTAAGACCAACATAATGCGAGTTGTCTACATGTCCCATAACCACTATTCTATTTTCGTTCAACAAATTCATCTGTACCGTGGTGGGAACAAAAGTGCAGGACATGAGATTACTTATCAACACTACCACGGTGCCAAATGTTTCTGCTATTATATACCCCGATTCGGGCATCTGCATCCACTCAGGATTTTGTATCATATTCATCATTTCGTCGTATCCACAGTCATCCCACATATTACGGTACATCTCAGCATTAACAGTCAAATTGTCAACCATAGACTCACGAACAAACTTGCAGGGATTTGATGGTCGTCTATTTTGAAGATTCAATTGTTTAACGACGACCCAATAACCACAATCACCGTCCCTAGGCACATCGTCTGTACTGAGTATGCAAGCTCTCATATGTTTGGGCAATTGCCACAAATACTCGCCATCAAATTTTTTGGATGGTGACGCCTTCGTTTTTATGCCAAGCTTCTTCAAATATCTGCCGCAAGGTGTGAGGTTTGAGCTAGATGACAATGACGCTTCAACATGTTCAAAGTGTGAAAGTTCTTGTTTGGTGGATTGTTCCTTTTTGGATGGTCTGCCTTTTTTGATAGTAGCCACCGGTGGTTCTAAAACAGCAGTTGTTTGTGGGAAAGCAATTGATTTTAACTGTTGTTGGATAACAAGTCGAACGTTATCCGGAGATTCTTCATACCTATTTTTCAACGCAATGATTTCTGGCAAATCGAAAAATGCAAACGTGGAACGATGCACAATTGGTGGAATACATGACAA
This sequence comes from Allium cepa, assembly GCA_030765085.1. Classification (NCBI taxonomy): domain Eukaryota; kingdom Viridiplantae; phylum Streptophyta; class Magnoliopsida; order Asparagales; family Amaryllidaceae; genus Allium; species Allium cepa. The sequence continues at coordinate 567,180,383 of CM060937.1, read as the reverse complement.
CTGCTTCCAGTAAGAGTCAACAACGGATAGGGGGATGAAAACGTGGGTGTGTCTAAAATCTACAAGCATATGTGCACATGGTAATCCGTTAACTTTCCATAACACACAACCACATTGGTCGATTGTCATACCAACAGTTGACACACTTTTTAGTTCAGTTAGTATTAAATCCAATGCTTTATGCGATACATTCCCCAATAACTCTTTAAACATTGGTTCGATTCTAAATCGATGCATTGTTTTAGACGTACTTGTTTCGAATGCATGCTCGATGGAAACTAGTTCATTCTCACAACATAGATGTGCACTACTCCAACATTGAACAAAACTACCAGCGGCCGAATTAAAATACAATTTTAGACGATAGTGGGCACTTTCAACAATGCTGGTAGACACATTATCGTAGTGTTTAATTTTGTTTGTCCAAGCCATAACAAACATCTCCTTGTACTTTGTTAGCCAATTTTTGAGGACATAAGTGACAGATTTTTTATGCTTACCTATCCATTTATCACGAAAAGAGTTTAAATTTCTGTGGTACTCTTCTACAGACAACGAATTTATCACATTTGTCCATCCTTCCCAAAAACTTTCGTATTCCTTTTTTCCTTCATCATCCTCCACAACGACTTCATTTTCACCAATTATTACTCTCTTCCTTTGTATAAAATTTGGTTTACAATTTGCCATCACATTCTTAGATATATGCCAGGTACAAAGGATATGATATGATGCTGGAAACACATTTGCGACGGCATTTATTAAAGTGATTTCTGCATCGGTGATGATAACCACTGGCACTTCATTATCCCTGTAACACTTCCGCACACATTCAAGAGCCCATTTATAGGAATCCGTTGTCTCACGACTTAGAAATGCTAATGCAACAGTAAACGTAGCCCCTGTCGATGTCTGTGAAACCATATGGAAACAAGGTAACTTATACCTATTGGTCTTGAAAGTACAATCCAAGAACAAAATTTGATAAAAACACTGAGCAAGCACTACACATCTAGGATGGCTGAAAAATAAGTCGGTGATTTCATTGCTTTGTTCATCAACTCTTTGATATACGGTATAATTATTGGTAGATGCCAATTTCATAAATTGTTGTATAACGGATCTACCTTCTGTATTGCACATTTTAAGTTTGATTTTGGCATTGTACACAGTTCGAATGGTTGATTGGTTGGAAGGATTGTCAATTCTAATAGCGGTTAAAATATGTCGAGGTTTAACTCCACTATTAGTCATTGTTGCAACAGTCTTGACTTCGTCTTCGTTGAGTCTCGCGACAAAATGATGACCGGTTAAAACGTTTGGAAGTGTATGATTGTGACGCCCATTCTTTACAGTCAGTATCCACGTCCCATCACGTCTACAATGTGCATGTAACTCAAAAGGACAGCCACATTTTCTACTACCTGTTCTTTTTTTTTTTTGGAAGATATTGGAACATAATTCTTCGACTTATGATCAACATATTGACCACTTCTTTCACATACTAAATCCATCCTCGAGCCTTTTCCATTCCCATGTACATTTTTCATTCTACTTCTTTTGGTAACAATAACACACTTACAACCTAACCCTCGGTTAATGCACCAATCTCGAATTTGATCCTTCGACTCAAAAATCTGAAACAACAGTATTGTGTCATGTACACAAAAAAATCAACAAAAACTATTGACACATTAATACATACCCTATCAGTACTGAATTCTGATGTTAAATCAGGATAGTCGGACAAAGACATTTCAATGTCCGTTTTAACTTGTTCTTTATCTTCATCGCTTTCGATTTCTTTGGATTTGTCAACTTCATTATCGCTTTCAATATCCTTATTATTTTCCAAATTATCCGGACTCTGTTTCGCTTCTTTACTATTACTACATCGGTGAATGTCAAATTCAATATCGGCACTCTGTTTGAAAAAATAAATAATATAACGACAGAATAATATTGTATTTTATAACGGTAGAAGCTGGTAGCGTACGGCGATAACATGCCGTACAATGACTTCTGAAACGATATTTGCTAGTCATAAACAAGTTTACTATTTTCACCATAATAGTCGGCAACATCCCACCGTTAAATAATCATCAAATCGGCCGACTCTTGCCGAATATAAAAATATATACGTTTCACGATGTAATCGGCTAGAACCAGTCGATATATGCATTAGAAAACGGCATAGCATGACCGTATATAACAAATTTAAATCTGCCAACTGGGTTGCACGGCACGCTACCGCCGAACGAAATATATGCTACAGTAAAACGATAGAATAAAAAAAAAAAAAAATTACCTCCTCCACGACAGGTTCTTCCACAAATACAACTAGCCGTTCACTTTTCTGTGTTAGTACCATATTGTTTTCACCGTCTTTCATAGAATTTAGATTGAATTCCACCATGGAAGATTTTTAGGATTAGGGTTTTACCCCTAATCCTGTTTAGCAGTAATTAATTAGGTTTTGTAAAATGAAGGATATTATTGTCTATACTTAAAAAAAAATTAGGGGAGACACATATATTAAATACCTCCCCGTAGTAATTATTTGACAATTAATTTTTTGACTGGGTGTGTCAATAACAATACTCATTAAAAATCGCATTAAAAATGCAACTTCCTATCTCGGGAAAACATCAAATAAGTAACATGGATGCCGTTTCAACTGCCTGTACGATGATGGGACGGTAAAGATCGGTCAGGCAAACCCTACCGCGAAATCCAAGTTGGAGAATAGCTTTGAGAGAAGGAAAGAGAAGGAAAAAGAAAGATCCGCTCGGAATTATGATGAAGCTGTTGCGAAGTTCCGTAGGTAAGGAGCTCATCTATGGCAGTGTTGTAGATTTGGGCAAACATGTTGATTTCTTTTTGTCTTTTTATTTTATTTTCAATTTTTTATTATGCTTAGTTTTAGGCTTTGTTGGTTACGGTAGCTATATTATTTGTGTGTGCATATGATTGGTGTGATTTTATGGCAGTTGAATTGTTAGTACAAAATCTATGAACATGAACTAATTTGTTAGTTCTAAATTTTAAATGGGTAATTAGGAGTCGATTTAGAAAATGGAACAAAATTCTCCTAATTTGTAGGATTTGTTACATTTCCCCTATCTTCTGGATAATATGACTAAATACCGAAACAATCCCCAAATGTTGGGACCATTTCTATGATGCTTCAATCTGCAGGACCAAATTGGAAAAAAGTGTATGAATTGCAGCAGATGTTCATCATTTATCACGAAGATAATGCATGTACCTTTTGTGTCGATTCTCCATTCTATATTAAAAATACTTTCCTTTCTTATGTACCTAAGTTAATTTAGATAAATTGAAATGGCTGGATCTGAGATTGAGGTCAGGTCAAAAGTAGGATGCTCGTCAGCATGACTTTATATTATGTTGACTTTATATTAGATCTGATCACCGACAAACTAACAAAAGAAAGTCAACTCTTGCAAAGATCAAACACTTGGTATTGTAGACTGTCATCTTATTTGTTGGCCGCATAGTCGATCAGCTTATCATTCGAATTTGCACAAATAAAAGTAGTATATATGCTTCAGTTTTAAAGTAAATGATGTTCTGGTTTATATTGTTCACACTACCCCATTTATTTGTATACTCACCATCAGTTTTTAATATATTTTTGGGTGCAAAATTCTATTATTTGATTAGATTTGGGGACAAGATAAAATGCAGGAACTAGGAAGTTTTGTTTCCCTAATTGTAGAGCAACGAACGTTTATTGCAATTTACATCAAAAAATTGAGGACATTTTATTGGAATGTGGAGAGGCATGGTTCTTTGGGGCTGGGTAGATAAAATAATTGGTGGTTCAATATGACTTCAGATTTGTGGTTAAATATGGAGTTAACTCATTTTGGGACTGAATACAAAATCTATGAGTTCACCGCAATTCACGATTACATTCAAGAACGTCTCTCCGTTTTGTCCATTAAGCTGCAGAAGTGCTTCATATAAAACTGCAATTCACAAAATAATATAGCGACTCTGCTGGGGATCGAACCCAGAGTCTCTGGTTTCGTAGACCAGCGCCTTATCCATTGGGCCACAGAGTCACATGTCATGTCATTTGAATTTCTATAAAATAATAAAATAAAATTCACAATATATACTTTTATACGCTTTTACATTGACAGAGAAATATATATGTTTTATATCATGACACCAACATGTAACAGATTTACTGGTACAGTTGATATTATTCAATTTTTATGATGTATTTCTCTGCTTTTTCTGATGCCAATCGTGTTATAAATTTGATTTTGTGGTAAGATAAGATACTTAAAGCAGACACTTTAAATCCATTGAGCCACAGAGTCACATATCAATGGGTGCGTTCATTATTAAGCGAATGGGGAATGCGAAAGGAGCATTTTGAACGGGGTATGAACGGAGAAAGTTTGCTACTTTGTCATTATTTTCTCTTCTATGTAAAGACTCTAGAAAACAAATTTTTATATCAATTCTCATTATTTTCTCTTACCCCTCATTTTTTGCTACTTAGTGAAAAAATTCTTTTTACTACTATACGCATATACTTCACATATTCATGTTCTTTCACTCTCTTTCTTCATGAATCCACAGATCACAAAAGATCATAGAGTTCTAACTTGAATTTTTTATCATTTTATCTTTGATTTCATCTTGTTTCTCTCATATTTCAGCTACAAGTTGTACTGGAGGTTAATAGGATAATTTGTATTGAAGAATATGTTGATTCTGTATTCGAAAATACGATTTCTCGTAGAATTACTCCTACTTGAATTGTACAGGTGTATTCTACCATCCGTAGAAAGTCATGATTGTTTAGGTTTTCTTGACCACCTGTATAAAGTCAAGAGGTCGGGTATGTCCCTCCACCCGTGGAAAATCAAGATATGTGTATTTGACATCTTATTCAAACCAAAGTTGTATTAGTGTGCTTTCCACTTGCCACCTATGGAATTGAACTGTGGAAATTCTGTACAGGGTACGAAACTGGATATAGGATTGAGAATCCAAACCAGTATAAAAATTCCTGGTGTCGCTTTTTTTACATTACTGTTTTTTATTTGCTATGTTTGCTTATATTTATCCATGAATGTCTCTGATTTTAAATTGAATAATTTGAAAACAACAAGTTAAGTATTAGTATGTTTAAATACACTATTCACCCCTTTTAGTATTATAATAGCTTTAAGATACATTCCACACAAATAATATGGTATGTCACAAAATTATCTCATCTTATTACTTGCGGCGAATAAAAAAATTATTCATTTGTCATTTGGACAATTTAAACATTTTGAATTTGAATTTTAAATGTTAAATTGTTTATAGTCAAAAATAGTATATATTTATATATGAAACTTAGTTAATTTTATTGTTGAAACTTCAAAGGCCCATTAGCCTAAAAGTACAAAAATAAACAAGCAAATGCTCATACAAATTTGAGTACAACATTCCGGCCCGAACTATGCGAACATAGTAGAAGTAGGTATTAGATTTTCATAATTACACTGCAAAATTATTTCTACTTTCTGTCACATTTTCATTTCATCTCTCATTTCTTTTTCTTCAGTTTTCTTCTTCCTCTTTTGAGATCTATGACGGTCGAAAACCAAACAAATTCCACGATACTGGAATTTTCTCATTTTCCTCATCAACATTGTTAAAGATCTTAATCCCTTTGCAGATATTTTTAACATCTATTAGTATTGGATTGCCAATTTACTCTTCTCGTCTTGCTTCGCTCAGAAACACTCTGCGGTTCCTTTCCATAAATGATGGACTGAAGTTGCCAGTGCAAATTTCTACAATAAATATTTTAATTATATATATATATATAATATTTTAAATAATATTTGTGTATTATATTATATATGTGTGTGTGTTTTTTTCTAAAAATTGCAATAGCTAAATTAAAAAGTTATTTTACAATTCCTTAGGATATATGTGTATCTTTATATTATATTAAATATTATATATATACTATATCATGTTAGACATCCGGTTAACCATAGGTAAACGCGGTCAACTCTCCCATAAACCTTAGTAATGATATGCACACACACATAAATATGCATGCATACATAAATACACACACAAACATATATATATATATATGTGTGTGTGTGTGTGTGTGTGTGTGTGTGTGTAGTTTTGTTGTCTGTATTGTGAATATGGATATTAAGACACTTTAATTGACTAATTAATTAATTATAAATTCATTACAAATAAAATTATGTAAATGTTAATAACAAATAAATTTTTTTTAGTTAATAATATAAAACCATCTTTTGTTAATCAAAATACTAAATTTGATCTAGTATAAAAAAATATTTATTTACACAAACACAACTAAAAGATCTTTTGCAAATTATTAAAATAATTTTATTTTTGAAATTCACCCTTTTACTCCACTGTCAACGCACCTGATCCAACACCTCGAACCTGTGCACTCCAAACTGGAGTGTTCAAGTTGAGAGTGATAGCTCCAACATCATGCTCGAGCGGACCGGGAGATTACTTCGGGCTCCTGCTGAAAGTGTAACGACTCGTCTTTTCGACCCTCAAAAGGCGACACTAATACATCCACGGTATTCACGTACTGGGCGTTCAAGTGTCAAAAAGACGGATTGTTGGAGTGAAAGAAAAGAAAAGAAGAATATAATCTCATATTGTGACGAGTAATGTATAATATACATATGATATTTACAAAAGAAAACTGAAATATACATACATCAATTAGAGTAAACTAACATGTTATCAACTTGGACAGTTATAACAATATGTCCTCACAAATGCTAATAAATACAAAACAACAAATACATCGAAAATAAAAAAAATATGTGAATACATCCTTGGGGCACCTAGCACATTTCTTGAAGCTCCAAAGCATTATAACTAAATTTGAAAATATGCTCGGGCTGACCCGAACATTATAAGAAAATAATGCCCGGATCAGTCTAATAAAACAGCGTAAAAAACACAAATAAAATGGGTTCGTATATTTTTAAAACCCTATCGAAAATATAGGTATCTCATAAGACCACGCTGCACATAAACACGAACGGATTTTACTTTACGATAAGCAAACCATTTATCAGAAAATCTTGTTATATTATAATAAGTCTAGTATATATATATATATATATATATATATATATATATATATATATAATATAGTTGAAATGCTTGCATCCCACCTTCCCGTATATTTGGTATACAACCAAGTCTGTAATGCACATATTGGAGAATGAATTCCATACAATAACATGACTACTGAAATATTGTCTGCCATAATATCCTCTAGAAAAATATACTGAGAGCCTTAGCCGACTCCCTGAAAATCAAGATCGGTCTACCCCTTCGTGAATTATACCAAATATTTCATCAGTCGGTTGCCAACGTGACAAACTGTACCAGGCCCGAAGCATACATAGATCTATAAATATCAATTTAGATCGGGTAATGATCATATCCTAATGTCGGCGAACCACATATATATTCTTTGTTTTAGTCGTTACCGGATGTGAGGCTTGATGCTACTTTTTACTTTTTTAGCAAATCCTATTTGGATTGCTAACACCACACTCCAAGCAACAATGCAGTGTCAGCATTCATACAAGTTGTTCAGGATATGAACAAATCGAATGCATTACTACTGTTACATTCTCGGGATTAGTAGCAAGTAGTCCTTACACTTCAAAAAACTTCGTCTTTGATTCCATCGTCTTTAAAATGTTTCCAATTTGAACGCTGGTGCCAATTCGAAGTGGTTTTTTGATAACTCATGCTTATTCGATCTCGGTCTCTTTGAACCGACAATGATAGTTTAAAACTGGTCAAGATTTGATAATCGATTATTTAACTATAAAATAAACAAACAATCTAATCAGAGATTTTACAAAGCATGGTTAAGCACTTAAGCAATCACTAAGCCTCTTAATTAATTCTTTATTAATTAAAATATTTTTTCAAATATTCGTATTAAAATACATTTTACAAAGATATATTCACAAACTCTCTCTACTCTTTTCAATAATTAGAAAAGTATTTATATACTTATATCAATGGTATAAGTATATTTACAAACCATTTCACTTTTAATACTTAGAAAAGTATTTATATACTTATCTCAACGGTATAAGTATATTCACAAAACACTACACTTTTCACTTTCAAAACCACGGTTATTTTGGTTAAAACAAATGTCATTTAAAACATAGATGACATTAAATCCAAAACACTTTTGGTGTAAGTGAATGATCGTACGGAAATTAGACCAAGTATACTTATCACCGCTTTCTGATTTTAAACATGTACTATCACTCGATTAACAACAAAGTCAGAAAAGTTTGAAAGTTGTCTTTGCCTCGATATACATTCTTAATTCTCACTGATAAAGACGAGTTTTCATACCTCGAAAATTTGATGTTAAACATGAAAATAATACTTTACATACCACTACAATTTCAATTGATCATTTATGAAAATCAAATCTCAATCCTTTTAACAAAACCCTCTTTATACATCTCTATTATATTTAAAAAACATTTTTTTATGAAAATCTTCTTTTGTAAATCTCCATTGTATATTTATATAACTCATTTTATAAATCTTCTGATTTTAAATCTTATATGCTTATTATAGATCTTCAGTTTCGGGATATGGTTAAATTCTTCCCATAAAACAATCATTTCATCTTTATCTTTACTACCACTAATAAAGAGAATGCTTTAAATAGACTTCAACGGTGTCTTTTTGAATACAAAATATGCCCGTGCTCCCGCACATCTCTTACCCACATTTTTCACGCTACTCCTGAAAGTAAAAAACCCTAATTCCCCTTCCCATACCCACCGATTCGAAAGCTGAAAACAACAATTGATTTCCACACCTTATGCACCAGCAATGACGATTAGCAATTACGTACGGTCTCAAATTAACGAAGATTAGCACTTACCGATGACTACGCTCAACCATCATCGACCCGATGTCCACCAAACTTCCACCACAGGTACTTTTCCATTTTTTACCCTTTCCTCCATCGGATTTTAATTCCAATCTGTTGAATTTGACTTCAGTTTTACCTCTTCCTCCGCCTATGTTTGTTAATTGGTTCCAGCCATTTTCCTTATTCTATTACCCTGTGTAGCAGCAATGGTGATAGGCAATCAACGACGGCCGGCGATTACCGAGCCTGTAGAATTAACGACGACTAACCTCAACAACGATCACAGGTAATTTTAAGTACTATCTGATAAAATTTACCAGGACGGAAAGTGTTCTCTGTCAAGTGCTCATTCATTTTCTTATTGTTCACTGACTATTAGCAATTAGAACATGGAAATGAATGACGATCTGTTAATGTTCCTTAACTGGAGCCAGCCATTTTTCTTATTCTGTTAACCTACGCAACAGCAACGGCGGTAGGCAATCAACGACAGCCAGCGACTACCGAGCCCGTAGAATTAACGACGACTAACCTCAACAACGATCACTGATAATTTTACGTAATGTCTGTTAAAATTTGATAGAATGGATTTGAAGTACTCTCTGTTATGCATTACTTCAATGTTAGTTCTTACTCTGTTCACTATCATAAATGATCCTTTCAGGATAATATATTCAAGCATAAAACGTGCATAAACATCCATACAGTCTAAATGAACATGGTATCATAGTATCTGTTTGTTTAAGTACCTAACGAACATGGTATAATCAACAGATCATCTATACAGTCTAAATGAATAGGGAAAAAAAAGTTCCCTTGGTCAGACTATTTTTATAATCCATGCTTATATGCAATCTTAAGTAATCAACTGTTTCAGCATTTTTTTCCCAAGTTTATTAATCGTACTTATGTTATTTTTAAGTTCTCAAATGGTTTATTTATCCTACAAATATCGAGTTATGTACTTACAGCACAAAACTAATAAATTAATATATATGGATGCGAAAGTACAGAAAGGTATTTGTCATTTTGTACTCAACTTCATGAACATTTACTTCACTTATCCAATGCTAAAGTTCAAAATAAGAACCATCCAGAAAATAGAAAAAAGTGTCTATATCTTTTTTTTCTAACATGAATAGATTTATTTGTTAATAAATAGAAAAGAAAAAATAGTCTGTTCATAGAGAAATATAGAACGCTCATATGTAATTCATAAAATTAAAAAAATACATCACTTAATACTGGCCACAACACTTTCAAATTAGGTTGGATAAGAAAAAATATTGCAAATTGGAAAACTTCAAATTTTGGAAAGATAAACTGGTTCATTTTTAGTTTTAATGGCTACTTACCATGCTGCACGGTTAACAACAAATGTCAACTCAAGTAGGTGTACTGATTCATATCTTAGCTAGTTGTTGTAACTTGAGCGATAGTCTCGACTGTGCTAGGATGGTAGGACATACACTCCTCCTTTGATGATATATGTTTGCTTTGCTTTTGTTGCTAACTGTAATAGGCAAGTACTTTAATCAAGCATTGGTTCAGATTTGCAACGCGTTATCTCTAAAAGGTTTGAAACTGTCTTGATGAATATAATTGTTGTGTTCTCCTATGGTTATTACGGTCTTGATCAATATTATTGCCGTGACTATTTTTTTTCTAACTCTACTGGCAATAACATGATAAACCATGCTAAAAATAAGATTACACATAACATGTACATGTACTTCTGCCTTATTTTTCCTAACCGTTTGTTGGGGAAATCTCGGTCTTCTCCGCTTCGTGAAGTTAAGATAGGCACTTTAAGATTAAAAGTAGCAATTGAAACACAAGAGTTTATAATTCTCCAATATGGAGATTCTTCCACTATACAAAAGAATAGTAGGATTATAATAATATGATTACAAAAGTAACTCACACTTGGTGGCTCACTCAAGCTTGAGGATAAAGGTTTCTCAAGCTATCACTATTTTCTCTCAAAGAGGATCTCTCTAACTCTCAAGTTTTTTCTCACTCTAAGAAGTGGCTTCTTCCTTGGATTCTTGGATGGCTAGTAATAGGGCTCCTTCTCTTATTTATACTACTCAACCTCCATAATGAATGGTGCAGATTACTTGCATCCAACGGTAGAGATTGATTCTCTAGAATGCTCCACACTCTCTAGGAATCTCTACACTCTTCCATTCCCTTCTTTATTCTTCCATACTCTTCCGTAAGGTTCCAGAAGGTTTCACACATCTCTAGAATATTCCAGAGGGTTCCACACTCTTCCACAAGCTTCTAGAGAGTTCTACACTTCTCTAGAGTTCTCCGGAACATTCTAGAAAATTCTAGATTTCTCTAGAAACGTCTAGAATTTTCTAGAAACTCTCCAATTAAGGAGGGATCCCAACAAATCTCCCCCTCCCGACTTAATTGGGGGGTAGTAGTACGCCGGCACCTTGACAGCAGTCTTCAAACTTCTTTGTTGGTACTACCTTGGTCATCATGTCAGACCAGTTCTCATCTGTGTGAACCTTGTCAAGATGTATTTGCTTTTCCTCGAGGACTCCTCGGATCCAGTGATATCTTGTATTAATATGCTTTGTGCGGGAATGAAATGTTGAATTCTTTGCAAGTAAATTGCACTTTGATTGTCACACTTCAAGACATACTTTTCTTGATCCACTCCCAATTTATGTAACAAGTTCTTCACCCACAACATCTCTTTGCAAGCTTCAGTAGCTGTGATATACTCTGCCTCTGTAGTGGATAATGCAATACACTTTTGCAGCTTTGATTGCCATGAAATAGCTCCCCCTGCAAAAGTGGTTAGGTATCCTGATGTTGATTTCCTTGAATCAATGTCACCAGCCAAGTCTGCATCTGTATATCCTTCTAACACAGGTTTTCCTTTTCCAAAGCATAAACATCTTTTGGAAGTTCCACGTAGATATCGGAGGATCCATTTGACTGCAACCCAATGCTCATTCCCTGGGTTAGCCAAGAAGCGACTGATGACACCAACTGCATAAGCGATATCTGGTCTTGTGCATATCATTGCGTACATGAGACTGCCTACTACAGATGAGTATGGTTTCTTCTTCATTTCCTTTTTGTATTTTTCACTTGTCGGACTCTGCTTCGAACTTAGCTTAAAGTGCTCAGCTAGTGGAGTGTTAACCGGCTTTGATTTGTGCATGTTGAACCTTTCCAAGACTTTCTCGATATATCTCTCTTGGGATAGCCATAACAGTCTTTTTAATCTATCACAAGTTATTCTCATCTCAAGAATCTGTTTAGCCGGCCCCAAATCTTTCATGGCAAAGCTCTTGCTTAGATCTTTCTTTAAAGCAGCTATCTTTATGCGGTCTTGTCCAATGATTAGCATATCATCAACATAGAGCAGAAGTATGAGAAAGTCACCACTTACATACCTCTTTATGAAGACACAATGATCGCTTTCCGTCTTTTGAAATCATGTTCTGACATGAATGCGTCGAGCTTCTTGTACCATTGCCTTGGTGCTTGCTTAAGTCCATATAGACTCTTTGTGAGGTGGCACACTAGATCTTCTTTGCCTGAAACTTTGAATCCCTCAGGCTGTTCCATGTAGATCTCTTTCTCTAGGCCACCATGTAGAAACGCCGTCTTGACATCGAGTTGTTCAATCTCCAAATCTTGCACGGCTGCTAGGCTAAGCACAACTCGGATTGATGACATCTTTACCACGAGAGAGAATATCTCTTCAAAATCAGTACCTTTTTCTTGTCCAAATCCTTTGACGACTAATCGAGCTTTGTAGCGAGGCTTTGAACTGTTCTCTTCGGTCTTGATTCTATACACCCACTTATTCTTCAAAGCTCTTCTCCCTTTTGGTAGCCCACTAGTTCATATGTGTTATTCTCATGCAAGGATTGCATTTCTTCTTGCATGGCTATTCTCCACTCTTCTTTATGACAATCACTCATTGCTTCTTTATAGCTTTGAGGCTCCCCCTCATCAGTGAGCGTAACGTACTCCTCTGTGTTGTATTGGGTGGATGGTCTTCTGTCCCTTGAGGATCGTCTTGGTTCTGGTGCGATTGGAGTGCTAGATTGAGGTTCTTCCTGAACTGGTTCATCATGAATTTCATGATCTTCAGCTTCACTGCTTTCTTGTGTGTTATTATCTTCATGTCGAACCAGAGTAGGTTCAATGTTCTTACTGCTTCTTAACCTTGACCTCTTTGAATTCTTGATATCTTCAATTGTTTGGTCTTCGAAGAATACAACGTCTTTGCTGCGAATAACCTTCTTGTTAATTGGGTCCCACAACCGGTACCCAAATTCATCCTTAGGTGAACGAAGATAAATACACTCCTTTGTCTTTGCATCAAGCTTAGCTCTCTCATCTTTGGGGATGTGAACAAATGTCCTGCACCCGAACACCTTGAGATGATTATATGAAGCCCTCTTGCCCGTCCAAACTTCCTCAGGAATGGCCCATCCAAAGGAACTGATGGTGTGAGGTTGACAATGTCGGCCACAGCCATTATAGCTTCTCCCCAGAATGATTTGGGTAACTTAGCATGAGAGAGCACACAACGAACTCTTTCTGGCTCACCAAGTCTTCAAAAGGACCTCTATACTCACCTCCGTTATCTGATCGTACACACTTGATCTTCCGTCCAGTCTCACGCTCCACCAGAGCATGAAATTCTTTGAAGGCATCAAGCACTTGATCCTTTGATTTTAACAGGTGCAACCATACTTTCCTTGAATGATCATCAATGAAGGTGACAAAATATAGAGCACCACCAATGGATCTCTCAGACATCGAACATACGTCAGTGTGCACGAGGTCTAGAATGTTCTTTCTTCTTGTGGGCGGAGAAGATCTTTGGAAAGCAACCCTATGTTGTTTTCCAGCTAAACAATGAGCATAAGGATGAAGTGGTTTACCTTTCACGTCAGGGAGGAGTTGTTTCTGAGCGAGTATGTGAAGACCTTTCTCACTAATGTGCCCAAGTCGTTTATGCCATGTGTCTATATCATTAGTAGAGATGTTTACTTCTCCTTTGCATAGCTTAGCTTGCATTACATACAATGATCATACCTTCTTTTCTCGAGCTATTGTCAAACTTCCTTTGGTGAGCTTCCACTTTCCTTCACCAAAGTAATTCATTAGACCGTCATCATCTAGCTTTCCAGCGGAGATAAGACTGAGGCGCATGGTCGGGACATGCCTCACATTTTTCAAAACAAGCTTGCACCCGGTGCTTGTCGTCAGAGTGATGTCTCATATTCCGACAATCTTGCTTCTATCTTGATTTCCCATTTGCATCGTGCCAAAGTCACCTCTTTGGTAGGATGAGAAGTTTTCATGTGGAGTAACATAGAAGGAAGCACCAGAATCTACAATCCAAGAACTCTCATCACAAGCAATGTTTAGAATGTTACTTTCACCAACGAGATATAGCAGATCTTCCTTTAATACTATGGTAGTTGTACTCTTTTCTTCTTGCTTCTTCGTTAGGCTTATTTGGTCAGGCTTAACATTACCGGCCTTTGGTCTCTTTTGAAGCTTCGACATTCCATTTTTTTGTGACCCATCCTTCCATAGTAATAGCATGCAATCTTCGAGCGTGACTTGGATCTACCTCGAGATTGATGGGGATTTCGGCTCTTACTACGTCCACGAGTTTCATTCCTACCTTGATTCTCAACAACATTAGCTTCGGGATGGATAGACTCATCTCGTTCCATTATTCTTGCTTCTTCACCAAGAAGGCTGTCACTGACGGTATCCATAGTTAACTTTCCTTCCGGGGCTGAGTTACTTAGCGTGGCAACAAGTGTGTCCCAACTTTCCGGTAAGGAACTAAGGAGTAGAAGGGTTTGTAGCTCATCATCAATCTTCATATCAATTTTTGTTAGTTGATTTACGAGCCCCTTGAAGTTATTCAAGTGCTCAATCATACTATGACCATCCTTATACTTCAATTTCACCAATCGTCGAAATAAATTGGCCTTATTGTGAGGCGTTTTCTTCTGAATCATGGACTCAAGTTTTGTCCATAATTCATAGGCATTGGTATAAGTAGAAACATGCTCGAAGAGAGTTTTGTCGATGTACTTAAGGATCATAGCAACAGCCTTACGGTTCAACAGTTCCCACTGAGCATTCCCCTTCCACCTTATTTTTGTAAATGATGGACTCATGCAAATCCTTACAATACAAGTGGTCCCCCATCATTGGCTTCCAATAGGAGTAGTTGTTAGCTGTGAGCTTGAACATGTCTCCATCATGAGCGACAATATCCTCCATCTTGAACTTACACGAGCTTGATTACGGCTACGGATGAACCTGACTCTGATACTACTGTTGGGGAGATCTCGGCCTTCCCCGGTTCGTGAAGTTAAGATAGGCACTTTAAGATTAAAAGTAGCAATGGAAACACAAGAGTTTATAATTCTCCAATATGAAGATTCTTACACTATACAAAAGAATAGTAGGATTACAATAATATGATTACAAAAGTAACTCACACTTGGTGGCTCACTCAAACTTGAGGATAAAGGCTTCTCAAGCTATCACTCTTTTCTCTCAAAGAGGATCTCTCTAACTCTCAAGTTTTTTCTCACTCTAAGAAGTGGCTTCTTCCTTGGATTCTTGGATGGCTAGTAATAGGGCTACTTCTCTTATTTATACTACTCAACCTCCATAATGAATGGTAGAGATTACTTGCATCCGACGGTAGAGATTGATTCTCTAGAATGCTCCACACTCTTTAAGAATCTCTACACTCTTCCATTCCCTTCTTTATTCTTCCATACTCTTCCGTAAGGTTTCAGAAGGTTTCACACATCTCTAGAATATTCCAGAGGGTTCCACACTCTTCCACAAGCTTCTAGAGAGTTCTACACTTCTCTAGAGTTCTCCGGAACATTCTAGAAAATTCTAGATTTCTCTAGAAACGTCTAGAATTTTCTAGAAACTCTCCAATTAAGGAGGGATCCCAACACCGTTGTCAAGATTCTGATTAGTAGTGGGGACAATGTGATTATTTAAGTCGTGATAACAGCTGGGCACAATAATAGGTATTAGATGTGGAATTACTTGTTATCTCTTTTACTAACTGTATAGAGCTTACGGTTTAGAATTAAGCACATGCAACAATGATGAAATAATCACCGTCTATTTCTAACGGATACATGTATAAATTTTACCTTTTTTGGTGCTAATTAATCGATTCATTCTATAATTTATGAATGGTGAAGTTATAGGTGAACTAGAATCTATAAAATTCCATTGTGCCGCTGGTATTTAACTTGAAATATCATCTAATTCACTTATCGTGTACAACTTACAGTTTTAAATTCAATACATGCACAGATATTGATCTGGCCTGGTTCAACTGCATCCCCAACTATAAGTTTTCTTCTATTTCCGTCAAATTTGAATTATTTAATTGCAATGGACATATGTTTTTATTTTTCATCTGTTTATATTAATCAATTATGTTCTGATTAATGAATGAAAAATATAAAGGTGCATGTGGAATGTATGATATTTCATCAAATCTGTTATTTTCAACTTGAAATGTTTCTAATACATGCATATCCTAGAGCCGTGGTTTTTTTGTGTGTAAATGGGCAATTAGTTCCCTCTCTTGATCATTCATTGGTTCTAATCAGTATTGTTTTAATAATATTGCATGAAAACATGGATTTTAAATTTGATAACTTATTCAATTTGTTGTTGAATAATATCTCTTGATCATTCGTTTAGTTGTCCATTTACACATGGATTGTTAACTAATTCAATGAAATTTATTAGTTAACAATATAACAACATGGATTGTTAACTAATTTGCTATGTATTGTTAACTAATAAATCCACGCTGTTCATACATTGTTTGAACTTTGAACATCATGGACTTATTCAATCTAATTTATTAGTTAACAATATAATAGCATTGTTGCCCATTTACACACATTGTATGAACAGCATGGATTTATTCAATCAAATTTATTAGTTTACAATATAACAGCATGGATTTTTGTGTAAATTTGATAGCTTATTCAATTAGTTCCCTCTCTTGATATTTCATTGATTCCATGATCAATGATTCTAATCAGTATAGCTTATTCAATTCAGTGCTATGATCCATGATTCTAATCAGTATAGCTTATTGAATTCAGTATGGAATTTTAAGTTCTGTTTCTTTTATCATATTTAATGCAAGTTGAAAATTTGATTGAAGTGAATAATATCTCTCAAATGATCTGCAGGTTTTGGGATATGTGCATGGTGCTGACATTGTCCATGCTCCTGAATCTGTTCATGGTCTTTTAAGGCGTAGAAGTAAATTTTCAAGCAACTCTTTTGTTGCTGCTTCATTGATATTTTAGACCATAGGTATACTACGTTGTGAGTAATTTATTGTTATTTGCTTGCAATGAAATCGAGCACAATGGCTGCAACATATTTTCTGGTATTCCATCAGGATTTTTTTTTACAAATTCAAGGTTACTTTTTATAGCAATTTGTTATTTATATGATTTAATTGTTGGAAGTTGAAATCCTTTTTCTACCCAGTTATTTATGGCCTCGGTGGCATTAAAAATGAATGCTGATTTAATGATTATTATGTCATGTGCAATTTGAATAATTCAAAATAATAATAGCATACATACCATAGCATGGCTGAGCATTGTTAATGTACACATTGTACACTGTGAAATGTTCATTCTGATGATGGACAAAATGATATCGACTTTCATGTGATTTTAGTCTCCAAGTAATGTTGTGGTTTTAAATATGTGATGCATTAGTTTACATAATTGTGTATCCTATGCTATGTCAGGTAAACTAGGGAATATCAACATCAAATTGCTAATTTTTGAAAAGTGAGTGGTTATTGACAGAATGAAGTAATATGTTGTTAATTATTGAAGATTTTAAAGATTGCTTAAAATGTAATGTTGAAAGGTCTGTAATAAGGTGAAACCTCCTCTGAAGATTATTTAATGTTCAGGGTGTTAATGTTATACTTGCGTTATGGCATGCGATTCCCACGTGATAAAGGCACCTGAATTGTTTTTCTACACGTTGTATTTGTTTAATACGTTTGAAAGAAAATGATTTTCACAAATTTTAGTCATATTTTTGTTTTGAATCAAATGTAGTTAATTTGAATTTTTATTTTTAAGTTGCGGTATCTAATTTTTTATCAGTTTAAATTTTTATTTATATTATTAATTAATAAAAAAGGAATTTGTAAAGTAGTTTATTTGTTAGATTCTATTTTTAAGTGATATTAAGACGTGTAAATATTTGTATAGAAAATTTGAATTTGTAAACAAAGCTTAATTGTCAGATTCTATTTTTAAGTGATGTTAAAATTAAATAACATATGCATAAAGACATTTTTACTAAAGGAATACATATAGAGGGCAATTTTGGAACTTCGCGGTTGGACAAAAAATTGCACTTTCAAGACAGCTATTAATAAAGATATTATTAATTAATAAAAAACGGGTTTGTAAAGTAAGTTATTTGTTAGATTCTATTTTTAAGTGATATTAAGACGTGTAAATATTTGTAGAAGAAATTTGAATTTGTAAATAAAAGTTAATCGTCAGATCCTATTTGTAAGTGATGTTAAAATTTAATAATATCTCTACAAAGACATTTTTACTAAAGGAATACATATAAAGGGTGATTTCGGAACTTCGCGCTCGGACCAAAAGATTGCGCTTCCAAACCAACTATTAATAAAGATGTGTGAAACTCCATGCAATTAGAAAGAAACCAATGAGCCTCAATTTTGAAGTTTTCTGATCGTGTCTGAATATAAAAATCAAATATATTGAAATGCAGAGGAAAGTTAGTTAGAATTCTGGAGTTTGTTCAAATGAAAAACGTACCTTTTTATTTGGAAATGCTTATCAGCTATCGTACTGTAATATAAAAGCTAAGGGGGCTTTGCATCGAAGGTCCCTATTTTCGATGTTGTTGTAAGAAAAGTCCCTGATAATAAGTATGTAAATTAAGTCCCTGTTTTTTGTAAATCAGAAAGCGCAAACTATCTTGCGCTTTTCTTATAAAAGTGCAAGTTAACTTGCGCTTTTCAAAAATTTTAATAAAATTTCAAAATAAAAAAGCGCAAACTAGCTTGCGCTTTTCCGATAAAAGTTGCAAGTTAGCTTGCATTTTTTGTCAGAAAAGTGCAAAGCATCTTGCGTTTTCTATTTTTAAAAAAGTAGGGACTAAATTTATATACTTATATATACAAGGACTTTTCTTATAACAACATCAAAAATAGAGACCTGTGACTCGTTTCTTGAAAGTTAATTAATGCAAACAGATCATAGTTCCATATATATAGCCAGTAGATGCTCTGCTATTGTTGAGACATGTATACATTTTACTTTTTTTTAGGTATTAATTTATTGATTCATTCTATAATTTGTAAATGTTAAAGTTATAGGTGAACTAGAATCTATAAAATTTCATCACACCAATAGTATTTAACTCGAAATGCCATCTATTTTACTTATATTGTGTAACTTACAGTTTTAAATTCAGTACACGCACAGCTATTGATCTAGCTTGGTTCAACTATATTCCCAATCTGTAAAAATATAAAGGTGAATGTGGAATGTATGAAATTTCCTCAATTCTGTTATTTTCAACATGAAATGTTTCAAATGCATGCATATCCCAGAGCTGTGGTTTTTTTGGGGTAAATGGGCAATTAAGTTCCCTTTTTTCATCATTCATTAGTTCTAATCACTATTATTTTAATAATATTGTATGAACAACATGGATTTTAGTGCTGAATAATATCTCTTGATCATTCATTTAGTTGCCCATTTACACATGGTTTGTTAACTAATTCAATCAAATTTATTAGTTAACAATATAGCAGAATGCAGAATGATCTATCAAATAAGTATAATCTTCCCCTAGGTACAACAAGTCAACAACTGTATGATTCTTAACAAGTAAATTTAGTTTTATGTAGAAAAAAAAATCCGTTAGAGATATGAAAATTCTTTCACTAACACCAGTATTTCCATTCAAAACATTCTACATGTTTGCATTTTCTTCATTCTTTCCCCATAAAGCATTTTGTCTATATAGTTGGCATGCTTTGGGAGATGCATATGTCGAGAGCTATCATAATGTGCATGATGGAAAAACTTTTCTTGATCCTTGCATGATATTTGTACAGATGTACAATACCAATGTGATTAATCATGTTGGTAAAGGGATGCCCAGGAGAGCTGGGCAGGGGATTGAGACTTTTATTTCTGCGATATTTAATGAGAGTTTGAAGGGGCAGGGGGCTGAGAGTAACTTTGGGTGTATTAGCCTAACAAACAGCCTGTTTATTCTATCTAATTAAGCGTTTCTTATGCAAATGTATTGCAAGAAAAATAGTAATTTGGTAAAGTTAACGATGAATGTACCATAGTTATACCAATAAAGGATGATGTAGTGTTTAAATCTCGAACTGTTTTATTTATTTATTATTGTATTGTATTTTATTTAGTAACAGTATGTCAATTAGCTTAGTAGATTGTTTGGTTCTAAAACGAACAACCTAATGTATTCGAGAAGAATTTGTTTAAGGGTGTTTGGAAATGATTTATGAATAGGAGAAATTAGGTCGAAAGACTTCTCATTTCAGGGTAATAGGTTGTAAAGATAATATTTCTAAATAATTAGTTTTAAGAAAATTCATAGAAAAATGATAAATTCATTTATCTTTTTAAGTTATATAGAAAAATGATGAATTCATCTATCATTATTTCCGTATAACTGAAAATGTTAACTTCATTTATTTTTATTTTTTTGAAAATTGTCCATAAAACTAAATTTTCAGAAATGTTGTTCTTAAAACTTATTCCCCTGCACAAATAAGCTTTTTGAGTGAAAATCCACATATGAATAACTAAAGTTGCTTTTTAAGTTAATTTCCTAATTTTAAATGTTGGTAATAATTAAAATTTTTGATTTAGAAATTGCAAATGAAATTAACAAATAATAAACACAAATACATATCAAGTTGAGTATACTATATAGAAATTAAATGATCTGATGCAACCATCTTCATTTTTTACATTATAAGAGAACAAAGCAATCCAGTCAGAAACCATTCAATTTAACTCCATTTTTATTCCAAAGATAAAAATTAACAAAATAAATCACAGTTAACATAAAGATTTCATAAAACACAGAAATTCTACCGTATGTAAAAACCTAACCTGGCATTTGACAACAAAATTAGGACATCCTGTTTGGCGATTGCACAACAACCTTTTTAGCTGAATTTGGAATTTCAGTTCTTTAACAATAGTTAGATTTTTTTTCTTGAAATGGTACTTAGATACAACATGTCATTGGGACAACATAACACAAATCGCATGTATATGTTCGAATCATGTTACGCAAGTTTTGAACTTGTGACCTCTCCCACCAAATTTGTAACATCTTGGAATTTGTTTGTTTAAATTTAGTGATTTATTTGAATTTTTGAATTCAAATTGAAAAAATTTCAAGGGAAACAAAATATTATTAAATAAAAGAAAGATATATAGAATTAAATAAATAATAATTAAAGAAAAGAACATATTACAAAACCAGAATTTGTTTAAATAATAAATAAAATATATGTGAAAAATTACATGTTAATAGTTAAACTTTAAATTGCAATAGAATTTAAAAAAAAAAGAATGTATGTTTGTAATAAAATTTCTATAGTTATAAAATCACATATGACATACACATTGGTGTATGAAATTTTTATAAACAAGAAATTGTTTAAAACAATAAAATAAAAATATGTACAAATTAAATTATAAACCTTTAAATAGAACTAAAAAGATTTGTGAATGTAAGTTATGATGAAAATTTTAAAGTAATAAAAAAACACAAGGTTGTATTCAGCAAACAAAACCTTAGATTATAAAAAATCTACAAAGTAAAATAAAAATAGTATATATAAAATATCAAGAGAGCATTGCATTACATGCTTTCATTTAATGCTCTCATTAAATGCTATTTACTATTCAGCATGTACAAGATCCCATCAGCCAAAATAAAGCATGGGATGAGCAAAAGAAATACCGTACTTGCCTACTTCAGTAAACCTTCCTCTGTACACAATCTTCATATATATGTATACATCTACAAACCTTTAATTCGTTCAACAAATCTTAGCAAAGAACAGAAATTAAAAAGAAAAGCAAACATCACTTTATATTCAAATTTGGAAACAATTTACTGAAGAAAGAAAAACAGAAAAAGATCAAACTGCAGTTTCAAAAACAAAAACATCTCTGCTCATCAATATATCCAAGGTGAGTAAACATAGATTTTGAAATTTAAGTATATTTAAAATAAACTGAACAGTTGATTCTTGATAATATTGTGAATATAGTTTGTGTTTATATAGGGATTGCCCTGTGTAATATTAAATAGACAGTATGTCTCTGTTTATTGATTACAGAGTTGAACATTATTCAAACTCAAAATTTATTTTCTTCTAATCATCGTTTAGCTTTAAGTTTTCATTTAAACAAGATGTTTAAACTTAAGTTAAGATTTTAAAAGATGATTTAAACCATGTTTATAAGTTATCATCACTGTAATATTGTTTACAGGTATTCAACTAAAATTTGATGAAAAATTAATTGTTGAAAAATATTAATTCAAGATTATATATTGAATCTATACTGAAATCCATGATTTTTAAAACAAAAATGAAGATTTTTAATGAAGTGTTTCAAGAGCAGTTTGATAATTTAATAAGTTTGCATTTTTCTAAAATTCTGACAATCAAATCAATTATAAATGTTGGAAATTTGTTTGAAGCTAGTATGATCGATAATGATCTCGAGAAAATTATCAGAAACTTTTTTCATTGCATAAATTTGAGGCACAAATTCAAAGTAGGGTTTTATACGAGTTTTCTTCTTGTGTGGAAAATGGGGGATTTCGTCATCTAGGAGTGACCGAGCTCCATATGCCTTTGGGGAATGAGAGTTCGAGGTGTTGACGTGGTAGGGCCGGAAGCGCGAATTTTCTGGTGAACTGTGCGAGGAGGACGAGGCGTTTAGGCTGGTGGGTTTCGAGTTATAGTTCGACGAAATGGTGAAATTTCGATTCCAAGTTCCTTGGGTCAAATCGATGATGGATTTCATGTTTGAGGGGATTTTACGACTTTCCGATGATCGTGGCGATTACCGGAGTCGCGGCGCCACGTCGTGCATGTGTACGACGTGTTTTGGGGTATCAGTATGTTGATGATTTAGAACTCGAGTTAAAACTCGAGAAATTTCACGTTTGCTTCGGGATAAAACTCACGTACACGAGTATATCTGGGCTATCTTGGGTTAGGAACGTAAACTGGAAAGAAAAAATAAAGAGAAAGGAAGAAGAAGAAACATGGTACGGGGGAGAAAGGTAAGAGACGCGGGGAAATTATTGGGAAAACTCGAGTTTGGCTCGAGTCATTAGCATGGTTTACTCGGATGTGTTTTAAAAATGGGTTAAGCCCAAATTTATAAAGTTTAAACTGTTAAATTGAACCATGTTGAATAATTTTAAGTGAAAATTTGTTTATTTACTAAGTAAATATATATATATATATATATATATATATATATATATATATATATATATATCAATGCTTATAAAACCTTAATTAATATTTAAATTAAGTAATTTAATTTAAAATAAGAATTGAAGTTAATTTACATTAAAATTTTCAATGTAACAATAAATTGATTTTTAAGGTGTAAAGCAGATTTTCAAATGATAATTAAGGTAAATAATTTGTATTAATAAATGATTTTAAAAAATTAAGAATGATATATAATTTAAAATTTAAAATTGATTGATAAACAATTAAGTGTTCAAATTAATTTGTAAATTAAGAATTTGTTATTCAGATAAATTAAAGTCGACAAATCAAATTTAGCAGTTAATTAAAATAACTAATTATGAAACAATAAATCGAGTTAATTAAGATTTAATTTATTTTATCCAAATTTTAATCATTGATTTTAAACATCACTACAAATAATTGTGTGGTAAATTTATTTAAACCACATTGGAAAAAAATTTACTATTGCTGTGCACTATATTGATATTTCTGTTCTGTTTGTGATACTGTGTGATGTAGATTGCCATGTACTGCACTGTGATTGTGGTTTGTTCTTTATTGATGTGAAAACCCTGTTGCCCGTAAAAAGGCATTTAAACTTCGAGTCGACATGGAATCAGATTTCAGTTTGTTATCCGAAACCCACATCGAACCTGTAAATTTTTGTGAATGACATATCCACATGTTTTAAAAAATTGACTCTCACTATTCGGTTTAGCCGAAAAAGGACCTTTGTGTCATATAAACCATCCCGAATAAGTGATACGACGAAATGTATGAGCATTTGAAGATGGTGGTGAAGACCGGACGCCTTCGAGAACGATATGATAACCTGTCGAATGACTCTACAATGAGTTGCTCCAGTATAGAGTTCTCCATATGTGATGGGGAATCAGATCGGGATTGTGGACGCCCGGATTGCAAGGACTTTTTTGGAAGTGCCATCGGTTCTGTTCGAACCCAAAACAGACTTGTATGGATTGTATGTCTGACATTAAAATTAAGATATAAAGTAGATTTCTTTCAAATACATTTCTGTTGGTGGCGGAGAATTTATTCTCTTAGCTTAACACCCTTCTCTGAGACGTACGAGCCTAGAGGTTATGTAGTTGAAGGTCATCAGTAATATATTCCCAACTTGGTAATGTGGCATGCTGAGTGATGTTGATCATTGGTTGATCAAAGCATGGCTTTGTGAAAAGCGTAGCTTTGTGGACGAGACTTCGTCGAACCTCACACCCCGAATGGTCGAAACAGGAAAGATGCAACAAGGTTATTGGAGGTAGCATCCCTTAGGGTATGTGCATTCCCTTCTGGATAGAAGTAGTATCATGGTATGGAGCCCAGATACTTAACTTATGTGGATATCGCAGATATATATTTATTACTTTGTGATTTGTT
Source organism: Allium cepa (assembly GCA_030765085.1). Classification (NCBI taxonomy): domain Eukaryota; kingdom Viridiplantae; phylum Streptophyta; class Magnoliopsida; order Asparagales; family Amaryllidaceae; genus Allium; species Allium cepa. The sequence continues at coordinate 567,155,361 of CM060937.1, read as the reverse complement.
GCTGGGGCCCCGGATAAAGGTTGGTTACAACCGGGGGATGGCATACTCGTGTCAGTAGTTACCCAGTTAGGGGTAACCCGGACTTGTGTTGGCAGAGATCCAGTTAGGTTCATGGGTCGTCCCTTCAGAGGCGTACCCATGTGGCCCAAGAAGTTCCTTAGCCTGACCATTGTTGGAAATCCAATTCCCAATACGAAACCTTGTACGGTTTTGGTTATAGAACCTGGCATTTACTTATGGTGGTCACCACTGTTTAGATGGTAGCTATAGTAGGTATACGATAATGGTCGTATGTTGGCTAAGATTAATATTCTATTTTTGAAATGCTTTCTACACTATGCACTAGTAATAATAGCAAAGCAATTTCCCTGTACCAAGCATATTTGACTATCATAAGAAGAAATCTCCTCCAATTCTGCGTTTTCATTGTGTGTGTGGCAGGAGGTCTTATGGTAGTTCCATTTTTAAAAGCATACCGAAAATTCTTTTATAAATCTAGTTTCTTTAAAAGCAACTGTTTTTGTTTACGCATACCAGTTGCATGACTGATCCAGAGTTTATTTTTTTTCCCTAAACTCTGGGTGCCTATAATTTCTACACGGGCAGCCTACTAGCAGGTTTCCGTATTCTGGAGTAAGCAGTATTTTGGAGCTTTTTCTTTGGAGATATCTTAGGAACAAGTTGGAGATCTCAAGTGTTTAGCTTTTGGGAGTCCGTTGTCACTTCTTTCATTTGAAGACTTTTGGATATATGATCACTGTTGTATTATTATGATGTTTATTTGGAGTTGTATAGTATGTATTAAATACTCTGATGTAGTAATGGATATTATACTGTTGTATCTGTGATATATGCATGATATTCATTCTGTTCCGTTGCTTTATATTCATCTGATGATGTTATAAGCTCCATCCGAACTGAAATTTGACGTTCGAATCTCCGACAATCGAATACAAGTGAGGTATTTGGTGTCGACTTTTGAACAATGAATTTTGTGCGGTGAAAAATTGGTATCAGAGCTGAAGGTTGAGTAAGAACTTTAGCTATGGAGTATAACACATTAGATGGCCCATTAGAGATAGGGTGAAGTATATCCTAGAACGAGTATAATGAAGACCGAAACTCTAAATTTTCTTAGTCTATTTCTTTTTACTGCTGATATTCCTTAAGATATTTCGTTCGTATATCTAAATCAATTTTCTTACTAATTTCAGATAGTAAAAATGAGCAGACGAAGAGGAAGAGCTAGGGGTCAAGGGAATGCCGTAGCACCTAATCAAGATCCTCCAATAGTAGTAGCAGCAATAGAGATCCAGCGGCAGCCGAATCTGGCTAATTTGTATAAGAATTTCTCAAAGCTTGGTGGCAAACCGTTCACCGGCAAGGAGTCAATTGTTGAGGCTCAAGCAAGGGTAAGATCGTGTGAGAAATTTTTTAAAGGGCTAAAGCTACAGGACGAACAGAAGAGACTCATAACTTCTTGGCAACTCCAAGAAGAAGCCTCAGCCTGGTGGGAAACTGTCATTATAGATGAACCAGAGGAAGAGTTTACTTGGAATCGATTTAAGGAGGTGTTTGAAAAGCATTATATGCCGTCAGCGGGAATTTTCAGAATGTATCAAGAATTTATGGATTTGAAACAAGAAAGCTTGTCATTTGAGGAGTACTTAAACAAGTTCAACAAACTATCCCGTTTTGGTTCGAAGTTGTTAAACACGCCTCTTGAGAAAAATGAAAGATTTATCCGTGGAATGAACCAGAAGTATCATGAGAGGATGACAGAACACGTCGAAGAATCATTTTATGATCTTATTGATATGGGATATAGGTATGCCACACTAGATATGCAGGAGATTCCAAGGGAAGGAGGAAATTCAAATAATCAGAATTGGAAGAAAAGAAAGTCTAGGGGCAAGAGGCCACAACAAGACAAAGATAAAAAGAGCATTCAAGGAAATTCGGCTAGAAACATAACTTGTTACAATTGCCAAGAGAAGAGCCATTATTCAAACAGCTGCAAAAACCCGAAGAAGCAAGTTAAAAAGGAACAACCCGTGAGGAATGATAAAGGAGCTAAATAATGTTATAACTGTCACAAGTGTGGACATTTTATTAAAGATTTCTCGGTAATGATATAACTGTCATAACCTTGCCGCATCTTTCCTGTTTTGACCATTTCCGGGGTGTGAGGTTCGACGAAGTCACGTCCACAAAAACATACTTTATACAAAAGCCATGCTTTGGGTCAACAAATGATCAACACAATGATCACCAAGATAGACGATCAAATAAACGATCCTATCACAATAATCAACACAATGATCATTTCAGCATCACTCAGCATATCACATTACCAAATTGGGAATATATCGCTGATAACTTCAACTATATAACCTCTGAGCTCGTACGTCTCAGAGAAGGGTGTTAAGCTAAAGAATAAATTCTCCGCCACCAACAGAAATATATTTGAAAGAAATCGGCTTTATATCTCAACTTGTAATGTCAGACACACAATCCATACAAGTCTGTTCCGGGCTCGAACAGAACCGAAGGCACTTACAAAGAAGTCCTTGCAATCCGGATATTCACAATCCTGATCGGATTCATCATCACATATGGAGAACTCAATACCGTAGCTACTCGGTGCAGAGTAAATCGACAGGTCATCCTATCGCTCTCGCAAATACCGGGTCTTCAACACCGATCTTCAATGCAATTCACAACGACGTATCACATATTCGGAATGGGTTATACGACCCCATGGTCCTTTCCCGGTTAACCCGAATAGTGAGCGCTTATTCAAAAATAAGTGTAGCATTCACATTCAATCAAATCACATCAATTACCCATTCAAAGGGAAATATTGATAGTCGGTTATTGAACTATCACTGATATGCACACATCACCAGATTCCAATAATTTTCCAAATTATTTATTTTCCAAAAATATCTTTACAAGATATAAAATTTCACACTTCAAAAATAAATCAAATATTTATTCTTAAACAAATTCCACTTTCTTTTATAAATTCCATAGTGAATTTACATTCCAAAATATCCATGCATATGATTTCAATAATTCATTTCAATTTATCTTCAAAAAGATAAGTTCTCAAAGTATTCACTTTATATTGGAAAACATTTCCATACTTATTTAATAAGTAATTCACAGATTTTATTTATTTTCAACACTTGGAAAATATTCAATATACTTCAATCGAAATTAAGTATATATTTCATTCTTTAAGGAAATCATTCTCTTAAACATATTTATTTGGGCCAAAACGAATGTTACGTAAAACATCGTTACGACAACCCAAATTCACTAGTATAGGGATTCGAAATTAAAATAGATATATAAATCCCAATACTATACAAAACATTTCCTTTCGGAAATCATTTACTATAACAACGGTGTTATAGTCCATTATTTCCTTCTATTTCTCGAAAACGTCTATTTCAACAATAAATGTTGAAATCTATGGTTTCGAATCTCAACACATTTTAAAACATCGTTAGATCGTTTTAATTCAATTTAAACATCTCATTCAAAACATTTCCTTTAGCATATTATTCACTATTCAAAAACGTGAATATACTTCATTAACAATTTCATCCTTTTATTCATTTTATTTAAAAGAATTATTCACTATTCAAAGACATGAATATACTTCATTAACAATTTCATCCTTTTATTCATTTTATTTAAAAGAATTATTCACTATTCAAAGACGTGAATATACTACGTTAACCATTTCATCCTTTTATACATTTTATTTAAAAGGATTATTCACTATTCAAAAACGTGAATATACTACGTTAATAAATTTCATTCTTTTATACATTTTATTTCAAGGGATTATTCACAGTCAAAATCGTGAATATAACTCCATTAATAGGTTACAACAATTTACTTATCAAAATAAGTCATTGCGAATTTATAAACAACGTTTATAAATTCCATTTCTATTTATTTATAAAAACTTCCTTTTTTATAAATTCCTTTATTAACCTATTCCCGTTTATAACTCAATTATAAACTAAAAGTTCATATTATAAGTTAAATACTTATAAAACGATTATTTTACAAAAATCGTTCTTTTAACTTCATAATTATAAATCTTATAACTTATAAGATCCATTTCTTTAAACAAATCTATTCTTTCAATAACTTCACAAATTTATAAATCTTACTATTTATAAATTTTATTTATAACTTCACAGTTTATAATTCCATAAATTTCATTCATTTATGAAATTCATTTCCACTTCATTCAAACACTTATAAAAACTCGTTTTATAATTTCAATATCTCAATTTATAAATATCCATTTATAAATCTCTTAATATAATTCAATTTATATTATTCTTTTAAAACATCTTTAATCTCCTTTATTATTTCACCATTTCGATTCATAAAATAATTAAATTTCATGAATTCTATATTTTAAACTTTTCACAATAAATTCTAAAATATCTCGATTAAACTATTTTATAAAGTCACTAATTCCTTATTTTCAAAAATCAGCTTTTAACTATATTTCTTAAAAATCATAATTTTTATAACTTTTAAAAATTATAACGTTTATTTACATAAAATGGATCAATTCCAAAATATAGTATATTCTCAAAAATCACTTTAAAAATCATTTTAAAATCCCAAAATTTGGGTCCAATGATGCTACACACCAAATAGTCAATCACGACTACAACGATATCATATATCAATATGAAAATCCATCAAATATCAATATATCTGAAATCAAATAAAAACTGTTGAGGAATCCAGTTGGATCCCTCCAACCTGTTTTCCTGCATCCAAAAACATTAGCACAATACCAATTTCGCTCTAGTACGAAATTATCGCGGTATATGTTCTTATTAAATATTATCCGCTTAATAACGGCGCAATAGGGTCTCATCCGCTAAACAAAAAAATGCGGGAAATCAATCAACTGCAATATATACATATGCCAATATATATATATTGATATTATTTATAATACCAATTTCACTGTTTATGAAATATTCGTGGTATATGTTTTTATTAAATAACATCCGCTTACTAACGGCGTATAATGTCTATTTTAACAATCAATAGATATTAATCAACATTCAAACATGCATTCAAATATTTTAAATCTAACTATTTAAAATAAAATCGAAACTGATTCGATTGAGTGAGAAGTTCTCACCTTGATTTAAATTTCCGTTTTAGCGATTTATTTCGAATAAAATTAAACGGACGTTTGATTTTACCCAAAATTCTCACTAACTCCAAACGACTCCAAACTAACTCCATCGCGTAGTGCTCGTCCATATGATCCCAACGCAACTGAGTTTGCATTTTTTCGACCTCGTATGAAAAAGTTATGAATTTATGAAGTTTGTACGAATTTAAACTTAATATAAATTTACAACCTTAATTAACTTTAAAACCCTACATGCATTCAGAGCCACACGATCCATGACCCACGCAATCACAGCCGCACCCCTTCTCTCCCTCTCCCTCACGCAACTCCTTCCAGGTTATCAACGTGAGCAAAGAACCCATCCTTCGATCGTTAGGGTTAGATTTTTCAACCCAATCACTCGATAAAAATTCGATCAAGAGCCATCAACACGTGCGCCTACCCCTCCTTCATGCTCGGCCCATGTACCTTGAAACTCGGTCCCCTATGCTGCCTTGGAATGCGTGCGTGACCTGAAGCATACGGCCCCCCTTAGCTCCCTCCTCGCGACACCATATTCGATCATAACCGTTGAATCTCTAGCTCTCATCGCCCTCTTCAATTCTCTAGTTGAAACCTAAGGCTAATTGTCGATGGATTTGGAGTAATCGAGGGAGGAAGGAGAAGCATTCTCAGCCTTTGGTTCTGTATACGGCGGCTAGGGTTTATACATTAGATTTTTTTATTTTTTTTTTATGAAGAGGATGGTGGGCTATTTATAGAAAAAATTCGAACACTATTCATCCGGAAATTCCGAACTCCGATTTACGCGCCGTAACCAGCGTTTCTAGGGTTCACCCCGCATTCCGGACACAATGGAATAGGTTTCGGAAGCTAATTCGGAAGTATGTGCGAGTTATGGCTGTAAACGCTCAATTTAAATTAAACCGATTTAAGCGATTTTCTAGGCGTTTTAATTTGTACCGGACAAACGGTAAATCCAATTGACTTGAAATTTGAAACCTTACAATAATATCACATTACGGATCCGATGAAACTGGTTTCGTCGAAATCCGAGACTTTTTGAAAAATGGCTATTTTAGCTCGCCAAATTTAAATTAAAAATAAATCGATGCGTTTCGAGCTGCCACGATCAAACGATAACTCCGATTGACACGAAATTTGAAATCCGGCAATAACTAACTATTACGGATCCAATGGAACTGGTTTCATTCAATTCTGAGACTGTTCAAAAATTGACTATTTTTACTAGTCGATTTTAATATTAAAATATTCAATTTTCACAAATTAACTTTTAATTCGATTTTAAAAGTTCTAAAATATCGTTCTAACTTCAATATGATAAAATAAAATTTTACAAATCATTTTCAATCATATTTAACTATATTTTTAATTATTTCCATAATTTAACGTATTAAATTATCGATTTAATAATCCAATTAAATCCAATAATTCAAATAAAAATTTATTTGACTTATAAATTCACTTATTAATATTTAAAATTAATTAAATATTCAAATTTAAATTTCTAAAAATTCTGGGTCGTTACAGGAAGGTAGTTGCCTACCCGAGTAGACAATTACGTCTGCACGAGAGAAACTACCCAACACATGATTTGGAACTTTTGGCTGTTGTTTTCGCTTTGAAAATCTGGCGACATTATCTTCTGGGTAAGAATCTTTTCAACTTTCTTAATAATTTACGAAATTAACTTAACTAAAGAAATATACTTAATAAACTCTCCTTGTTTTAGGTGAAAAATTTGAATTGTTCACCGACCATAATTCTTTGAAATATCTCTTCACCCAGAAAGATCTGAATCTGCGACAACAATGTTGGTTGGAATTTCTGGCTTCTTATGACCTAGATATTCTGTATACGCCGGGAAAGGCCAATGTAGCTGCAGACGCCTTAAGTAGAAAGCACGCTATTCTTGCTCGTCTGGTTATCACTCCTACTCTTCTTAAGAAGATTGCAAGACAACAGACTGAAGACAAGTTTCTTCGAGAAATGCGTAGAAGAATATGTCGAGGTGAAGATACTAGTTTTGAGATGGATAATAGAGAAGTTATAAGGATGAAAGGCAGAATTTGTGTCCCTGACATTTCGGAGCTGAAACGTGAAGTCTTGGACGAATGCCACAGGTCCAAACTTTGCATTCATCTAGGAGTCAACAAAATGTATCGTGATGTTCAAAGAACGTTCTGGTGGAAGACAATGAAAAGGGACATATCTATTTATGTGAGTCGCTATGCTACTTGTTAGCAAATCAAAAGCGATCAAAAGAAAGTGGCCGGTTTACTTCAGCCTTTGGAAGTACCAAAATGGAAATGGGATCAGGTATCGATGGATTTCACCGACGGATTGCCACGAACCAAGAAGGGAAATGAAACGATTTGGGTGATAGTGGACCGTCTGACCAAAACTGCTCACTTTATTGCTGTGAAATCCACTTGGACTGCAGCAAGCTTAGCAGAGCTATATATAAAGGAAATTGTTCGTCTCCATGGTATTCCCAGCAGTATAGTGAGTGATCGTGACCCGATCTTCACTAGTAGATTTTGGAAGGCATTCCAAGCGGCTTTGGGAACAAAATTAAATTTCAGTACTGCTTATCGCCCACAATCTGATGGGCAAACTGAGAGGGTAAACCGAATTCTAGAATACCTTTTGCGTACTTGCATTCTTGATTTGGTGGTTCTTGGGAAGACCATTTACATCTGGTTGAGTTCTCATATAATAACAGTTATCAGGCCAGTATAGAAATGGCTCCTTTCGAAGCTTTATATGGTCGTCCGTGTCGATCACCTACATGCTGGATCCAATCAGGTGATAGACTCGTCCTTGGACCAGATATGATTAAAGAAGCCATGGAGAAGATTGATTTATTCGAAAGAAATTAATAACTGCTCAAAGTCGTCAGAAGAGCTATTTTGACCGCCGAAGAAGATATTTGGAATTTCAAGTTGGAGATTCTGTATTTCTGAAAGTGTCTCCGATGCGGGGTGTATTAAGATTTGGGAAAATTGGAAAGCTAGCACCGTGTTATATTGGTCCTTTTCCTATTCTGGAAAGGATTGGTCCTTTGGCATATCGAGTGCAGCTACCCAGCTGGTTGTCTGGCGTGCATGATGTGTTCCACATTTCTAATCTTCGGAAGTATGTGCACGACCCAGATAGTATTATTGAAGTAGCTGCTCAACAGGATCTCGAAATCACTCCTACTTGGCAGTTAAGAGAGAGCCAATAAAAATTATAGATCGTGATGATAAGCGATTGAGAAACAAAGTTGTGAAACTGGTCAAAGTTCAATGGAATGGCGATCCAAAGGACTGTACTTGAGAAACCGAAGACAATATAAAGAAATCATATCCCAATTGCAGAGTAGACATTTCGGCTTAAACTGGTAAGCCATTCCCTTATGTTCTGAATTCGTATATTCCTTGTTTACTTTTCTCTTTCTTTCAATTTCGAGGACGAAATTTTCTTAAGGAGGGGATACTGTAACATCCCGGAATTTGTTTGTTCAAATTTAGTGATTTATTTGAACTTTTGAATTTAAATTGAAAAATTTCAAGGGAAATAAAATATTATTAAATAAAAGAAAGATATATAGAATTAAATATATATTGATAGTTAAGTTTAATTAAATAATAATTAAAGAAAAGAACATATTACAAAACCAGAATTTGTTTAAATAATAAAATAAAATATATGTGATAAATTACATGTTAATAGTTAAACTTTAAATTGAAATAGAATTTAAAAAAAAAGAATGTATGTTTGTAATAAAATTTAAATATTTATAAAATGACATATGACATACACATAGGTGTATGAAATTTTTATAAACAAGAAATTGTTTAAAATAATAAAATAAAAATATGTACAAATTAAATTATAAACCTTTGAATAGAACTAAAAAGGTTTGTGAATGTAAGTTATGATAAAATTTTTAAAGTAATAAAAAAACACAAGGTTGTATTCATCAAATAAAACCTTAGATTATAAAAAATCTACAAAGTAAAATAAAAATAGTATATAAAAAAATTAACAGCATATGCTGTAAGTATCAAGGGAGCATTGCATTACATGCTTTCATTTAATGCTCTCATTAAATGCTATTTACTCTTCAGCATGTACAAGATCCCATCAGCCAAAATAAAGCATGGGTTGAGCAAAAGAAATACTGTACTTGCCTACTTCAGTAATCCTTCCTCTGTACACAATCTTCATATATATGTATACATCTACAAACCTTTAATTCGTTCAACAAATCTTAGCAAAGAACAGAAATAAAAAAGAAAAGCAAACATCACTTTATATTCAAATTTGGAAACAATTTACTGAAGAAAGAAAAACAGAAAAAGATCAAACTGCAGTTTCAAAAACAAAAACATCTCTGCTCATCAATATATCCAAGGTGAGTAAACATAGATTTTGAAATTTAAGTATATTTAAAATAAACTAAACAGTTGATTCTTGATAATATTGTGAATATAGTTTGTGTTTATATAGGGATTGCCCTGTGTAATATTAAATAGACAGTATGTCTCTGTTTATTGATTAGAGAGTTGAACATTATTCAAACCCAAAATTTATTTTCTTCTAATCATCGTTTAGCTTTAAGTTTTCATTTAAACAAGATGTTTAAACTTAAGTTAAGATTTTAAAAGATGATTTAAACCATGTTTATAAGTTATCATCACTGTAATATTGTTTACAGGTATTCAACTAAAATTTGATGAAAAATTAATTGTTGAAAAATATTAATTCAAGATTATATATTGAATCTATACAGAAATCCATGATTTTTAAAACAAAAATGAAGATTTTTAATGAAGTGTTTCAAGAGCAGTTTGATAATTTAATAAGTTTGCATTTTTCTAAATTTCTGACAATCAAATCAATTATAAATGTTAGAAATTTGTTTGAAGCTAGTATGATCGACAATGATCTCGAGAAAATTATCAAAAAGATTTTTCATTGCATAAATTTGAGGCATGAATTCAAAGTAGGGTTTTATACGAGTTTTCTTCGTGTTTGGGAAATGGGGGATTTCGTCATCTAGGAGTGACCGAGCTCCATATGCCTTTGGGGAAGAGAGTTCGAGGTGTTGACGTGGTAGGGCCGGAAGCACGAATTTTCTGGTGAACTATGCGAGGAGGACGAGGCGTTTAGGCTGGTGGGTTTCGAGTTATAGTTCGACGAGATGGTGAAATTTTGATTCCAAGTTCCTTGGGTCAAATGATGATGGATTTAATGTTTGAGGGGATTTTACGACTTGCCGATGATCGTGGCGATCACCGGAGTCGCGGCGCCACATCGTGCACGTGCACGTGCACGACGTGTTTTGGGGTATCAGTAAGTTGATGATTTGGAACTCGAGAAATTTCACGTTTGCTTCGGGATGAAACTCGCATACGCGAGTATATCTGGGCTATCTTGGGTTAGGAACGTAAACTGGAAAGAAAAAAAAAGAGAAAGGAAGAAGAAGAAACAAGGTACGGGGGAGAAAGGGAAGAGATGTGGGGAAATTACTAGGAAAACTCGAGTTTGGCTTGAGTCATTAGCATGGTTTACTCGGGTGTGTTTTAAAATTTGGTTAAGCCCAAATTTATAAAGTTTAAATTGTTAAATTGAACCATGTTGAATAATTTTAAGTGAAAATTTGTTTAAGTTATTTACTAAGTAAGTATATGTATCAATGCTTATAAAACCTTAATTAATATTTAAATTAAGTAATTTAATTTAAAATAAGAATTGAAGTTAATTTACACTAAAATTTTCAATGTAACAATAAATTGATTTTTAAGGTGTAAAGCAGATTTTCAAATGATAATTAAGGTAAATAATTTGTATTAATAAATGATTTTAAAAAATTAAGAATGATATATAATTTGAAATTAAAAATTGATTGATAAACAATTAAGTGTTCAAATTAATTTGTAAATTAAGAATTTGTTATTCAATAAATTAAAGTCGACAAATCAAATTTAGCAGCTAATTAAAATAACTAATTATGAAACAATAAATCGAGTTAATTAAGATTTACTTTATTTTATCCAAATTTTAATCATTGATTTTAAACATCACTACAAATAATCATGTGGTAAATTTATTTAAACCACATTGGAAAAAAAATTAACTATTGCTGTGCACTATATTAATATTTTTGTTCTATTTGTGATACTGTGTGATGTAGATTGCCATATACTGCACTGTGATTGTGGTTTGTTCTGTATTGATGTGAAAACCTTGTTGCATGTAAAACGGCATTTAAACTTCGATGCGACAGGGAATCGGATTTCAGTTTGTTATCCGAAACCCACATCGAACCTGTAAATTTTTGTGAACGACATATCCACATGTTTTAAAAAATCGACTCTCACTATTCAGTTTAGCCGGAAAAGGACCTTTGTGTCATATAAACCATCCCGAATAAGTGATATGACGAAATGGATGAGCATTTAAAGACGGTGGTGAAAACCGGACGTCCTCTAGAACGATAGGATAACCTGTCGAATGACTCTGCACTGAGTTGCTCCGGTATAGAGTTCTCCATATGTGATGGGGAATCAGATCGGCATTGTGGACGCCCGGATTGCAAGGACTTCTTTGGAAGTGCCTTCGGTTCTGTTCGAACCCAGAACAGACTTGTATGGATTGTATATCTGACATTACAATTGAGATATAAAGCAGATTTCTTTCAAATACATTTCTGTTGGTGGCGGAGAATTTATTCTCTTAGCTTAACACCCTTCTCTGAGACGTACGAGCTCAGACGTTATGTAGTTGATGGTTATTAGGAATATATTCCCAACTTGGTAATGTGTCATGCTGAGTGATGTTGATCATTGGTTGATCAAAGCATGGCTTTGTGAAAAGCGTAGCTTTGTGGACGAGACTTCGTCGAACCTCACACCCCAAAATGGTCGAAACAGGAAAGATGCGGCAAGGTTATTGGGGGTAGCGCCCTTTAGGGTATATGCATTCCCTTCTGGATAGAAGTGGTATCATGGTATGGAGCCCAGATACTTAACTTATGTGGATATCGCAGATATATATTTATTACTTTGTGATTTGTTGTTGGGGCCCCGGATAAAGGTTGGTTACAACTGGGGGATGACATACTCGTGTCCGTAGTTACCCAGTTAGGGGTAACCCGGCCTTGTGTTGGCAGAGATCCGGTTAGGTTCTCGGGTCGTCCCTCCACAGGCGTACCCATCTGGCCCAGGAAGTTCCATAGCCTGACCATTGTTAGAAATCCAATTCCCAATACGAAACCCTGTACGGTTTTAGTTGTAGAACCTGCCATTTACTTATGGTGGTCACCACTGTTTAGATGGTAGCTATAGCAGGCATACGATAATGGTCGTATGCTGGCTAAGATTAATATTATATGCACTAGTAATAATATTAAAGCAATTTCCCTGTACCAAGCATATTTGACAATCATAAGAAGAAATCTCCTCCAATTCTGTGTTTGCATTGTGTGTGGCGGGAGGTCTTATGGTAGTTCCATTTTTAAAAGCATACCGAAAATTCTTTTATAAATTTAGTTTCTTTAAAAGCAATTGTTTTTCTTTACTCATACCAGTCGCATGACTGATCCGGAGTTTATTCTTTTCTTTCCTAAACTCTGGGCGCCTATAATTTCTACATGGGCAGCCTAATAGCAGATTTCCGTATTCTGAAGTAAGCAGTATTTTGGAGCTTTTGCTTTGGAGATATCTTAGGAACAAGTTGGAGATCTCAGGTGTTTAGCTTTTGGGAGTCCGTTATCACTTCTTTCATTTGAAGACTTTTGGATATATGATCACTGTTGTATTATTATGATGTTTATTTGGAGTTGTGTAGAATGTATTAAATACTCTGATGTAGTAATGGATATTATACTGTTGTATCTGTGATATATGCATGATATTCATTCTGTTCCGCTGTTTTATATTCATCTGATGTTGTTATAAGCTCCATTCGAACTGAAATTTGACGTTCGAATCTCCGGCAATCGAATACAAGTGAGGTATTTGGTGTCGACTTTTGAACGATGAATTTTGGGTCGTGACAAAATTCGAATCACTTAACCACTGGGACAACATAACAACAGTTAGATTTTATGTGTGTATATTACAAAAAATAAGGATATTTGCATGATGTACAAAGACAAAACTCAGTTAAAATGAATTTAAGAGTAGGCATTGCAAACCTGCACCTTTAACGGAGCGTTTCATGATGTGTATTTATTTGTTGCTACATTTTAGAGTTATAATTTACTTTTTCCCTGCATTTAGACCTTTGTTTTGTTTAATAGGTGTTTGCTATTACTCAGTACTCTTATTGTCTTCTTTGGTTTACCATATCACTATTATGTTTTCATCACCGATGCATCATCATGTCTTTTTAGCCGAGTATCATTACGTCTCCATCATTTGAATTTCATGCAATGGATGATTTAGTTTCTTTTTCTTCAAATTTTCTATTAAGTAAAATCAGCAAACCTCTTTTTTTTACTTTTACCTTTGCTTTTTTTTATTTTAGAATTTGGACTACTATTGTAATACACTGCACAATCAATTATATTCATTCATAACAATTATCTTTGCTAATTGTTTTGTTATTAATTGATGTTTTACGCGTCGAACTTTATATAATATGTGGTAATGCTACACAGGTGCATTGTTGCAATGCATACACATTGTGATTAGATGCGGGTTCACCTAGACATACATGTATACTCGTATATCACTATAAATTTACAAATGTGATTTATTATTTCAATTTATTAAAATGATATCATTTCCCTTTTTATAAAATATAATTTAGAAATCTATCTTTTATTTATAAAATACAATTTACAAATCTACATTTCCATACAACATTTTATATAAAGTGTTTCACAAATATTTATTCTAAAATATTTCTACCTTCTTTTAAAACAGAATCACTTTATTATAAAAGATAAATTTTCTTTTTTAAAAAAAATAAGCATCCATTATTATATTAAGTTTTCTGTAAAATTAATATTCCTCGAAATACTATTTAGAATATTTCCAAAAAGTTAAGGTAGAATATAGAAGTTCAAAAACCATTTTTAAATAAAATGCCATAAAAAATTCAAAAGATCACATTTAAAATCATTCTCCGAGTCCAAAACCATTTCGAATCAAAATAACAAGTAATAGTATTTCCAAGATACTATAATATGGCTTAGAGGTACCACAGCACTTAACAAGTGGTTTTAGTGATTGACGCCAAAAGAGTTCAACTTTTGTGACATGTCAAAGACACATCAAATAAGGTCAAACTATAAGGTTTTTACATTAAACAATTTATAACATAAGTATATAAATGAAATTAATATCAACGGTGACGAGGAATCCAGATCCTTCAAAGTTTCATGTATTACCGTTCATATGATATCCGCTTTTCAAAACTGGAAACCAAACCAAACAAATCATTTAAGCACGAAAACAATAATTTATATTTACCATATATCATATAATGTTCATCCAAATGTGAGTTAGCTTACAAAAATTCCAGCCGACGCTTACGCTTTCTTACTCGATCTTAAATCGAACGACGTTCAATTTTAGCTCAAAATCCTAATTGATCCAAACTTAACGAAATCAACTTCAATACGTAGATAATGTTCCTACGAGCGTAATGCAAAAGAACGCGTCTCGACTGAACTTCGTATGCAAAAGTTGTTCATTTTTATAAGATCTCGAATTTAATAATTCATTAGTTAATTTAATTACTTCATTTAAATTAACTAATTACCTATTAACTCCTCCTTCCCCAAATTCGTGCACATCAGCACATACACACCTAGAGCGCACTCCTTCCATCGACGATTTTTCCCCTATTTCTCGATGAAACCGTGTATCAACGATTCCTACGCGCCACATGACCCATGCTCTCCGCTGCAGTCACTATTACTCGAAGCTCAGTCTCCTCCCTCTCGATGCGACTTGCTACCGCCACAAGCCATAATGAAGTGTATCATTTTGCTATAAGGGATCGGGCCTCACCATTTCAACACCAGACCCCTCATCTTTGTAAGAGAAGCACATCCCCACCCTCGCCTTGACCCAACTCCTCTCTAATCGCCCTCGATTGTTAACCCTAGTTCGACCATGGTGATGTCGAGCTCCACCAACCACCACTCCATGTTTCCAAACTAGTATGGATTTGAAGCCTTCGCTCATACGGATCCAAACTCGGCTCCTCTCATCACTCCTAGCTCCGAAAATAATTTATTTTGCTAGGCGACTCATTTTCATTTACTGGAACAGAAAATGAAAAGAGGGAGAGATGAAATGTGAAGGAGGAGTGAGGTAGTTAGGGTTTATATAATACTTTACATTATTATTAACTTCTCAAATTAATCGATTCGCATTTCTAGCTCGCACGATTACAAAAGACGTCCAATTGTTACGAAACTCGTCGATGCACAACACTTCATGTAACAACCCAGTATTTTGTGATTATTTTAATTGTTTATTTTTATTATTTAAATTGAAACTCTTGATTTATAAACTTTATTATATTTCTTAAAATGGATAAATTTTGTTATTTTAAAAGTATGTTTTGATTTTTGTGTGAATTATAATTCCAAACCTGAATAAATAGGATATTTCCAGAAAAAGTGGATTTTTGGTCAATTTGGTCAAACTTTTACTTTTAAATTTAAAATTTAAAATTTTGAATTTTTGAATTTTATGTTTTATATAAAAATAGATTAAATTTTAAGAATACTTCTTTTCTTTTTGTTGAAATCCGATTTATATTGTGAAAGTTATGCTTTTTACAATATTGGATGTAAATTGATCTATTTAATAAAATTGTCTATTTTAATTTATATAAATAATATTTTAATTTTTCATATCATGTTCTAATATGTGGTATATGACATGATAGGTATATATTTTTATTTTAAAATATTTTAAAGTAATGTTATAATTTTTCCAAAGCTTAGTGTATTTATTTTCAATTTTTATAACTTAGTTTCTATTTTTAAGCTATTTTCTTAATTTAATATATTTATTTAAAATTATTTATTTTTATTCATTCATTATATTTTCGTGTTTTTATCTTTATTTATATGTATTTTTCATGTATTTAAAATGCAAAAAAGAATTTGTATATTTGAAGAGTTTTTGACCTTTAGTGTCCTTTGCCTTTTCATATTCAATTTGCCTTTTCACACCAAACAACATATCCATTCAATTGCTGACTTTATCACCATTCCTTCAGCTGACTTCCCCTTATTTTTCACATACCAAAACGTTCTCAAACTCAAAAGGTACGGCCTCCATTTCCTGAGAGAAAAGTTTTGGTAAAAATCTTTCACTTTTTTTCATTTTCTACTTGAGTTGTTTGAATTTTGCACTTGTAATCACCTACTTAGGTTCGGCCTCTCCACCTCCAGACCCTTGGCTGCCTCCACCACCACTATTCCAGCCACCATACCCTCCTCCACTGCCATTCCAAAGCCGAGACATCCAAATTGAAAATCCACTAAGAAAATGATAAAAAAAAACTCCACTTTATTCATGCTAGCCGAGCTCTACTTGATCCACCACTCCACCATCATGCTTTGGTCGACCATCCACCCCCACCACCAGCCACAACCTGAGCCTAGGACCCATGCCTCATCTGTAGTTGATCATACCAGATCAGGCCATGCCCAATAGTCCCTTGGCCGAAGACATTTAGGCCTTGAAATCCATGTTGTTGCTTGTAGTTGCCTTGTTTTTGTAAATGCATGCACACATACCTTCATCTCCTTTATATTGCTTTGGCCGACCCCTATATGACCTTAACCTGATCCAAAACCATCCCATTACAATGCTTTCCAGCCCATAGGTGAAGCATAAGTGGTTGAATGCAAGTGCAAAAGTTTAGATATGTATTGTGCTTATATTTGTAGCTTTGTTATAATAGTTTGGTTTGAAATTTATGTATTGTACTTTGTTTTGTTTGTCATGCAACAAGGCAATTAGCTTTGGCTCTCCTACTCTCGAATCATTGTCATGCTTTCGTGCCTTTGTGGATCTCAGTTTATGTACTTTGGTTGTTGTCTTCAGCTTATACCAGTGAGTAATTCTCACCAGACAGTATTTATACTTATATGACTAGTAAACCGATCACATTTGAATCTGTAAAATATATCACCATACTATATTTGCTATGCTGTGATCATATGATGTTCACCCATGCTTATATACCTGTTATAACATCTATTACTGTTATATAATGTTATTCTCTTATTTATATCAGTTTATCACACTGCAAGTTCCCTTTACATTCGAATCACTATGGGTTGAAATGATACATACCGAACGGACTTTAGAATAGAGTTATGGGCTGAAATGATAGGCCTGAGCGATTTTTATTTATTTGCAGTTACTTGGGATTGCGGGTTTGAAATGATAGAACCCGGATTTTTTCTTTGTAACTTACGGATTGAAATGATATATTATCTGTATCATTAAACATGGGTTAGAAAATTTTATACAGACTGTGGTTAAATATATTTTTTTCTAAAATTTTTAAAATATTACAAAAATGTAAATATTATGAAATTTTGATTTAAATTTAATTAAAAATGATTTTATAAAGTATTAGTGATTTTCTACAAATTTATAAGTGAAATAAATTAACGGTAAAGTTAGAAATTTGAAATATAAGTTATTTTGGAAATTATGATTTGGTTATAAATGGAATTTAAATTAAGTAGAAAAATATGATAAATAGATTTAAAATTTGATTAAAAATGAATTAAAAATGATTTTATATAGTGTTAATGATTTTTGTATAAATTAGAAGGTTAAATAAATGAATGTTTAAGTTGAATTTTGAAATATAACTTAGATTGGAATTTTGTGAATTTTGTTTAAAAATGAATTTTAAGTTATGTAAACAAAATGAAAATTAAGTTATATTTGGAAATTTAAACTTAAGTATTAAGTAAAAAAAATTAGTTATAAAGAATTGTAATTGAATGTTGAATTATATAAGTAAATTATTATTAAATTGATTTTTGAATGAAAATTTAACCTTATAAAATGATGAATATAAGGGTATTTAAATGATTGTTTTAAAAGTGAAAATATATGATTTTATAAGTTTAAAATGATTTAAATAAAATTTAATTGTTTGTGAAATTGTATTGAATATTTGGAATTTAATTAACATCATTTTTGAAATGTTATTATTTCTAATGTAAAGGATATTACAACATTTGTAAATGCTGTAATTAATAGAAATGAACTAAATGGCTAAAATGAACTAAGGGCTATTACAACACTTTGTAAGTGCTGTAGTTGCTGGATTTAAATAAAGTTGTAATTGAAATCTAAACCTATTACAACATTTTACATGCTGTCTTTTGCTAAATTGAATTGTTTTTAAACATAACTTTCCATAGCATTTTCTAAGTGCTGTGAAAGTTGAAATTTCACCGTTTTAATAAATTTAAGTGAATAAATGAAATTTGAAAGGGCTAAAATTTTAAGAATTAAATATAATAACTTCAAATTTTAATGGTTTAAATGAAGTAATTTGATTTGAAATATAAACCACTTTGAAATGTGACTTGGAAGGATATTTAAATTAAACAAAATGAATATGGTTTTGGAAAGATCTGTTATTTTGATATTTGATATTATTTTGAAATGATATTGAATTTTGAAATTGATATTTGATTTAGAAGTATAAAATAACATTTTTTAATTTTAACCACGGGATGTATTTAATTCATAGTTTAAATGATCCTTAAAGGATGGGCGATCCCAAGCATCCTTTAAGTTATTGTACATTACTACTACAGTTCACTTGAGTTGGTTTACATTATAAAAGTATATATGTCTTGACTCGAGTGTTTTGTGTTTCACTTTACGCTCGGGTCAGCTTGAGTATTTACAGCTTAGCTTTGGATTTTTTTTCTAGAGCTAAGAATTGCTGGAGATTCTGCTTGTCTAGTTACCTATTCCCGTTCAGTTTCAGTTGTTCTATTTCAGCTTTGGTGTTTATAAACTGCTATGTATTTGAGATTTCTATTGTATATGTTTTTTAGACTGATATTATGTATTATGTTTTGAGAGTTTGTTATAATAGCTTCATCAACTACTATGGTATTTTAATTTCCGCTGCGAGTTATTCTGATATTTCTGTGTCTGTGATTCTGTGATTTGTATTTCATTTGCTCCAAATTTATTTACAATGCGGTATTTTGAGCAATTCAAGTCCGACATGTGTGTATGCCATTGCACTTGGAGGGTGCAGCATGATAGGGGGTTCTCGCTTCCTGGTTTGGCAGCGAACAGTTGACTCTTACTCATACATGTCCCCGCAGGTGTTGGTGCTGCAGTCGAGAGGCTGGTCGTAAAGGCAGAACACAGGTACCGATGTATGCTACGGTGGGCCTTACCCCACTAACGCGGCCCGTTACAGTTAGTATCAAAGCTTTGGTTTTAAGCAAACCTTAGCCTGCGGAGCAAAAACTCATTAGAGATAGGGTAGAAATATCCTAGAATAAGTGAAATCAATCTCAGAATCTTTTCTTTGTGAGAGAACGTATTTTTCGAAGTATAAAATGATTTCCAAATGATTTTAAAGGATTTTCAAAGATTATTTTGGTATAAAACTTTCCTTATTTTGAAACCAAGATTTTCTGAACTTCATCTCTTCGGTATCCACCTTGTTAGAAATCTCTTGGTTAGGATTCTTATCGATTAGGATTCCTTGAACTTTGGAACGCTCCCACTTGTTCTAAAATCCAGTCTTGTCTTTCCTATTTTATCATTTTGATTTTGGGGGCATTCCATAACCTACTTTGGAATGACCTCTCTAAAGATCGGTGGTTCCGTTAATCTTTGAATGATTGGTAAAGGGGTGAAACTCTTTTGCAATTGGAATTGATTAACCGGAGATTTATGTATCCTCGGTTTACGATACTATCTACCTTCTGCTATACCCAGATTCTATCTCTGGCGATCGAATGTCGATTTGCCTTAGATTTTCGAATTGATTATATTCCTGAAGTCACGGTTGACCGATTAAGGTCGCCCGTGATTTATAAAGGCTTATCCATCTTCATTTGGTAATTAAATTATCTTATCTTCGTTCGAGCTTATCTTCAAACCATAATTGTATTTGATTAGAGTCCTCTAAATTTGAATCTCTGTTTGTTTGAAATCTATCCTTGAATCGTTCTTTGGAAATTGTATTTGGTTGTATTTTGGAATTGTGCATACATCGAAATTATTATTTTGATAAGGATGACCCTATTTTGTATATAAAAGTGAAATGTTTTCGATAAGGATTATATACCTTTTAAAACTAGAAATTTGAAGTTTTGAAAGGATTTGAAAATTTGAAAATTTATAAGAATTTGACTTATATAAAATGGTTTATAACTGAAGGTTTTTGAATTTGAATTTCGAGAAATCGAATTCCGGTGTTTTGAAATCGGTTTTAGGATTTTGGAAAATATATAATAATAATAATATGATTTAAAGATATTTCTCCGAATATATATGTTTAAAATGTATTCAAATGAATTCCAATGATTTCGAAGAGATTTCAAAGAGGTTTCAAGAAAATAAAAGTCCAGAACCCACTTTTATCGCTGGAAAATAATTTCGGTGATGAATGCATGCATCGTCGACATTGATTTTCAAGTTTCTGAGTGGGGGAGAGACCACTCTAGTAGCTTTGCTATGCAAGTGATTTTGTGAAACCAAATTTTGATTTCAGATTTTGAAGTATGGTTTGATATTCGAAAGATATATGTATATTTGAAATGATTTAAAGTAAGCCGGTGTTCAGTCCTCGAAATTCAGATTTGTTTTGGTATAACCCTATCTTTTGGAATTGGTTTGCTGATTTGTTGGTGATTTCCAACTCTTGGATTGAAAATATGATTTTTTTGACTATTTTGAAAGTTCGAGCACTTCCAAATCAAGGTTAACTTTCCAAAGCTAAGTAATTTTGAAAGATATAGGGTATTTGATAAGGAATATAAGTTTAGTTTGGTATGATTAAAGTATAAAGTAATATGATTCATATAAGTTTGAAACTGTTTGTTGAGTGAAATAAATAAGACTATTTTGAATCATACGGGTATGAAATATAGATTTGAAATGTTTTGAATAAAGTATATATATAGAATAATAATCTTTCCAATGGTAAATTGGATTTTTCATGTAGAAATAAATAGTTTGACAGTTTTAAAAAGAGATGGTTTTAAACTTTGTAACCATTTTAGATATTTTAATGATTGTGAAATGGTTTTGAATGATTAATCTTATTTTGATAAAGAATATGAATTTGAAATGATAATTGATTTTGATAAATGAATATTTAAAGTTTATATTTGTATGAAAGGATATTTGGTTTACTCGTAATTCGAGTTTATTTAAAAATGATGGATTTCATAAATGAATATTTCAAAACTAAGTAATAATGAAGTAAAATTTGAGATATATGAAATTATAAAATTAGTTTTGGAATATGGTATATTTAAGCTTTGAATGTATTAAAGATTTAATAGTTTATTTTATGGATCAAATCTTTATTTGAAATTTGATAATATTTGAAATGGTTTTGTTGAAAAACTAAATTGAATTGAAACTGATGGTTTGAATTGAATTAAAATTGGAAATTTTAGATTTAGGTTTAATTGAATAAATTTGTGAAATGTAAAGAATTAAAGGAATATTTTATGATTTCAAATGTATGATTTCAAAAGGTTATGATTTTCAAAGTGTAATGATTTCAAGTATTTTGGTTCGAAAGATTTATAACTTTGGAAGTATTATGATTTTTGAAAGTGAGTATGTGTTTGAAATGGAAATGAATTTGTTTGACCTAAATTTTTGTTGATTTGGAAATTTGGATTATTTTCTAAATCTATTGTTTTAAGAAACTTTGATACTGAATGTATGAAATTAGGAAGAAATGATCTGGCGAAATCATATATGATTTTGAAACTGAATTGATACTGAAATGGTTTGAAATTGAGAACCTTGTTATTTAAATACTTTGATTTGGGAGTTATCCAACTTATATAAAATTGATTTGTATAAGTATGAAATTGATTTGAGAACTATTGATTCGAAATGGTACTCATACTCAATTTGGAAGAGAAATCTTATATAATCGAAGTCTATATATGTATGATTTGATATACTATTGATTTTGGAAAGTATTTGATTTAAAAATGAAATCTTATATATAATGGACTTTATATAAGTATGATATTTGAAAGTGATTTTGAAAGGTACTATATGATACATATTTTCGAAGTAAAGATATGGAAAGTGCCTTCTGCTTGATATCCGCTTTGTGGCCACACTATGGATTCATTCTATCGATATTATTCTCTCTAATTTGGGTTTTTCGGATATGATACTCGAGTGTCCATCGAATTTCATGGCGATCTCCATGGTCTTACGAGCGTGGCTGCATAGCGTAATTCACAGGGGCTGCGAGAGCCTAAGGGTACGGATATTTCCTGGGGGATCCAGGCGTAACCATTGTGTATCTGTGATCTATTGGGTTGCTTGGTAGCGTAATCCGCAGGGGCTACGAGAGCCTAAAGGTACGGATGTTTCCTGGGGTATCTAGGCGTAATCACTGTGTATTTCCGGTACTACCAGTCTTTATGGCGTAATCGCAGGGCTGCGTAGTCGGCCTACGGGTATGGATGTTTCTTGGGGGATCCAGGCGTAACCATTGTGCATCCGCGATCCATGATTGACATGTTTTGGTTTGGTTGTTTTGTTTGGATTGTACTTTCCATATCTGTTTTTAAAAGATTTTTCAAGTATTTTCACTGGGTGTTGAAACAAGTCTACTAAGTACCTGGGGAATTCTAGCTTTACGCCTGATTAACGCATAGCCAGAGCCTACAAATACAAAAGTAAACTTGTTAAGACATCGAGTTATAAAAGTATTTTGATAAAGTATTATATAAAGGATATTTTGATCATATATTTTATTTGCCTAAATAATTTAAAAATGTTTTAAATATTGTTTACTTTGAACTATCAAATTTGAATCAAATGACTATTTATCATATTATAAAATGTTTAAAATGTTATAAATATAAAATTTTAATTGAAATTTATATAGTTTTAAATATGGTTCGTCCTTTTCTTTCAACCAATTCTCCCTTCTAGCTATTTCTACCTTCTTTCTCTTCGAGGGTCCTTTCTGCATTATGAAAAGAGTTGGTTCTTTGGCTTATCGTTTGGATTTGCTTGAGAAGCTTTCTATAGTGCATGATGTATTCCACGTCTCACATCTTCGCTAGTATCTTCGTGACCCATCTCTTTTTGTTCAGCAAACTGCTCTTGATAGTTTGGATATTTAGCTTAATCTGACTGTCGAGAGTAAGCCGTTTCGTATTTTCAGCAGAGGTATGAAGCGGCTAAGAAGGGAATCTGTTAATCTGATCGAGGTACGATGGGGTACTGATGATCGAGATTGTACCTGGGAGATGGAGGAGAGCATTCGTGCTTCGAATCCGAAA
Source organism: Allium cepa (assembly GCA_030765085.1). NCBI lineage: Eukaryota > Viridiplantae > Streptophyta > Magnoliopsida > Asparagales > Amaryllidaceae > Allium > Allium cepa. Next base: position 567,131,626 of record CM060937.1, on the reverse strand, counting down.
TCGTTTTTCAAGAACTATTTGTTGTCTATCTTGTTTTTTCTTATTTTCCTTGTTCGTTCTTTTCGATGACGAAAAGATTTGAGTGGGGGAGAGTGTAACAACCCAGTATTTTGTGATTATTTTAATTGTTTATTTTAATTATTCAAATTGAAACTCCTAATTTAAAAACTTTATTATATTTCTTAAAATGGATAAATTTTGTTATTTTAAAATTATATTTTGATTTTTGTGTGAATTATAATTCCAAACCTGAATAAATAGGATATTTCCAGAAAAAGTGGATTTTTGATCAATCTGGTCAAACTTTTACTTTTAAATTTTAAATTTAAATATTCAAATTTTTGAATTTTATCTTTTATTATGAAAATAGATTAAATTTTAAGAATGTTTCTGTTTGTTTCGTTGAAATCCGATTTATATTGTGAAAGTTATGCTTTTTACAATATTGGATGTAAATTGATTTATTTAATAAAATTGTCTATTTTAATTTATATAAATAATATTTTTATTTGTCATATCAAGTTCTAATATGTGTTATATGACATGATAGGTACATATTTTTATTTTAAAATATTTTAAAGTAATGTTATAAATTTTCCAAAGCTTAGTGTATTTATTTTCAATTTTTATAACCTAGTTTATATTTTTAAGCTATTTTCTTAATTTAAATATATTTATTTAAAATATATTTATTTATTTTTATTCATTCATTATATTTTCGTGTTTTTATCTTTATTTATATGTATTTTCCATGTATTTAAAATGCAAAAAAGAATTTGGATATTTGAAGAGTTTTTGACCTTTAGTATCCTTTGCCTTTTCATATTCAATTTGCCTTTTCACACCAAACAATATATCCATTCAATTACAGACTTTATCACCATTCCTTCAGTTGATTTCCCCTCATTTTTCACGTACCAAAACATTCTCAAACGCAAAAAGTACAGCCTCCATTTCCTGAGAGAAAATTTTGGTAAAAATCTTTCACTTTTTTTCATTTTCTACTTAAGTTGTTTGAATTTTGCACTTGTAATCACCTACTTAGGTTCGGCCTCTCCACCTCCAGCCCCTTGGCTACCTCCACCACCACCTATTCCATCCAGCATAACCTCCTCTCCACTACCATTCCAGAGCCGAGCCATCCAAGTTGAAGATCCACTAAGAAAATGATAAAAAAAACTCCACTTTATTCATGCTAGCCGAGTTCTACTTGATCCACCACTCCGCCATCATTCTTTGGCCGACCATCCACCACCACCAGCCATAACCTGAGCCTAGGACCCATGCCTCACACCAGATAAGGCCATGCCCAATAGTCCCTTCGCCGAAGACATTTAGGCCTTGAAATCCATGTTGTTGCATGTAGTTGCCTTGTTTTTGTAAATGCATGCACACATACCTTCATCTCCTTTATATTGCTTTGGCTGACCCCTATATGACCTTAACCTGATCCAAAACCATCCCATTACAGTGCCTTTCCAGCCCATAGCTGAAGCATAAGTGGTTGAATGCAAGTGCAAAAGTTTAGCTATGTATTGTGCTTATATTTCTAGCTTTGTTATAATAGTTTGGTTTGAAATTTATGTATTGTACTTTATTTTGTTTGTCATGCAACAAGGCAATTAGCTTTGGCTCTCCCACTCTCGAATCATTATCGTGCTTTCGTGCCTTTGTGGATCTCAGTTTGTGTACTTTGGTTGTTGTCTTCAGCTTATACCAATGTGTAATTCTCACCAGACAGTATTTATACTTATATGACTAGTAAACCGATCACATTTGAATCTGTAAAATATATCACCATATTATATTTGCTATGCTATGATCATATGATATACACCCATGCTTATTTACCTGTTATAACATCTGTTACTGTTATATAATGTTATTATGTTATTTATATCAGTTTATCACACTGCAAGTTCCCTTTAGATTAGAATCACTATGGGTTGAAATGATACATACCGAACGGACTTTAGAATAGGGAAAAATCGTTATGGGCTGAAATGATAGGTCTCAGCGGTTTTTATTTATTTGCATTTACTTGGGATTGCGGGTTTGAAATGATAGAACCTGGATTTTTCCTTCGTAAATTACGGATTGAAATGATATATTATCCGCATCATTGGACTTAGGTTAGAAAATTTTATACAGGCTATGGTTAAATATATATTTTTCTAAAAATTTTAAAATATTAAAAAAATGTAAATATTATGAAATTTTGATTTAAATTTAATTAAAATGATTTTATAAAGTATTATTTATTTTCTACAAATTTATAAGTGAAATAAATTAATGGTAAAGTTAGAAATTTGAAATATAAGTTATTTTGGAAATTATGATTTGGTTATAAATGGAATTTAAATTAAGTAGAAAAATATGATAAATAGATTTAAAATTTGATTAAAAATGAATTTAAAATGATTTTATAAAGTGTTAATGATTTTTGTATAAATTAAAAGCTTAAATAAATGAATGTTTAGGTTGAATTTTGAAATATAACTTAGATTGGAAATTTGTGAATTTTTGTTTAAAAATGAATTTTAAGTTATGTAAATAAAATGAAAAATAAGTTATATTTGGAAATTTAAACTTAAGTATTATGTAAAAAAAATTAATAATAAAGAATTGTAATTGAATGTTGAATTATATAAGTAAATTATTATTAAATTGATTTTTGAATGAAAATTTAACCTTATAAAATCATGAATATAAGGGTATTTAAATGATTGTTTTAAATGTGAAAATATATGATTTTATAAGTTTAAAATGATTTAAATAAAATTTAATTGTTTGTGAAATTATATTGAATATTTGGAATTTAATAAACAACATTTTTGAAATATTATTATTTCTAATGTAAAGGATATTACAACATTTGTAAATGCTGTAATTGATAGAAATGAACTAAATGGCTAAAATGAACTAAGGGCTATAACAGCACTTTGTAAGTGCTGTGGTTACTGGACTTAACTAAAGTTTTAATTGAAATCTAAACCTACACAGCATTTTACATGCTGTCTTTTGCTAAATTGAATTGGTTTTAAACATAACTTTTCGTAGCATTTTCTAAGTGTTTTGAAAATTGAATTTTTACTGTTTTAATAAATTTAAGTGAATAAATGAACTTTGAAAGGGCTAAAATTTTAAGAGTTAAATATTTGATTTTAATATAATGACTTCAAATTTTAATGGTTTAAATGAAGTAATTTGATTTGAAATATAAACCATTTTGAAATGTGACTTGGAAGGATATTTAAATTAAATAAAATGAATGTGGTTTTGGAAAGATATGATATTTTGATATTTGAAATGAATTTGAAATGATATTGAATTTTTAAATTGATATTTGATTTAGAAGCATAAAATAAAAATTTTGAATTTTAACCATGGGATGTATCTAATTTATAGTTTAAATGATCCTTAAAGGAAAGCATCCTTTAAGTTATTGTACATTACTACTACAGTTCACTTGAGTTGGTTTACATTGTAGAAGGTTAAATAAACGAATGTTTAAGTTGAATTTTGAAATATAACTTAGATTGGAATTTTGTGAATTTTGTTTAAAAATGAATTTTAAGTTATGTAAACAAAATGAAAATTAAGTTATATTTGGAAATTTAAACTTAAGTACTAAGTAAAAAAAATTAGTTATAAAGAATTGTAATTGAATGTCGAATTATATAAGTAAATTATTATTAAATTGATTTTTGAATGAAAATTTAACCTTATAAAATGATGAATATAAGGGTATTTAAATGATTGTTTTAAAAGTGAAAATATATGATTTTATAAGTTTAAAATGATTTAAATAAAATTTAATTGTTTGTGAAATTGTATTGAATATTTGGAATTTAATTAACATCATTTTTGAAATGTTATTATTTCTAATGTAAAGGATATTACAACATTTGTAAATGCTGTAATTAATAGAAATGAACTAAATGGCTAAAATGAACTAAGGGCTATTACAACACTTTGTAAGTGCTGTAGTTGCTGGATTTAAATAAAGTTTTAATTGAAATCTAAACCTATTACAACATTTTACATGCTGTCTTTTGCTAAATTGAATTGTTTTTAAACATAACTTTCCATAGCATTTTCTAAGTGCTGTGAAAGTTGAATTTTCACCGTTTTAATAAATTTAAGTGAATAAATGAAATTTGAAAGGGCTAAAATTTTAAGAAATAAATATAATAACTTCAAATTTTAATGGTTTAAATGAAGTAATTTGATTTGAAATATAAACCACTTTGAAATGTGACTTGGAAGGATATTTAAATTAAACAAAATGAATATGGTTTTGGAAAGATCTGTTATTTTGATATTTGATATTATTTTGAAATGATATTGAATTTTGAAATTGATATTTGATTTAGAAGTATAAAATAACATTTTTTAATTTTAACCACGGGATGTATTTAATTCATAGTTTAAATGATCCTTAAAGGATGGGCGATCCCAAGCATCCTTTAAGTTATTGTACATTACTACTACAGTTCACTTGAGTTGGTTTACATTATAAAAGTATATATGTCTTGACTCGAGTGTTTTGTGTTTCACTTTACGCTCGGGTCAGCTTGAGTATTTACAGCTTAGCTTTGGATTTTTTTTCTAGAGCTAAGAATTGCTGGAGATTCTGCTTGTCTAGTTACCTATTCCCGTTCAGTTTCAGTTGTTCTATTTCAGCTTTGGTGTTTATAAACTGCTATGTATTTGAGATTTCTATTGTATATGTTTTTTAGACTGATATTATGTATTATGTTTTGAGAGTTTGTTATAGTAGCTTCATCAACTACTATGGTATTTTAATTTCCGCTGCGAGTTATTCTGATATTTCTGTGTCTGTGATTCTGTGATTTGTATTTCATTTGCTCCAAATTTATTTACAATGCGGTATTTTGAGCAATTCAAGTCCGACATGTGTGTATGCCATTGCACTTGGAGGGTGCAGCATGATAGGGGGTTCTCGCTTCCTGGTTTGGCAGCGAACAGTTGACTCTTACTCATACATGTCCCCGCAGGTGTTGGTGCTGCAGTCGAGAGGCTGGTCGTAAAGGCAGAACACAGGTACCGATGTATGCTACGGTGGGCCTTACCCCACTAACGCGGCCCGTTACAGTTAGTATCAAAGCTTTGGTTTTAAGCAAACCTTAGCCTGCGGAGCAAAAACTCATTAGAGATAGGGTAGAAATATCCTAGAATAAGTGAAATCAATCTCAGAATCTTTTCTTTGTGAGAGAACGTATTTTTCGAAGTATAAAATGATTTCCAAATGATTTTAAAGGATTTTCAAAGATTATTTTGGTATAAAACTTTCCTTATTTTGAAACCAAGATTTTCTGAACTTCATCTCTTCGGTATCCACCTTGTTAGAAATCTCTTGGTTAGGATTCTTATCGATTAGGATTCCTTGAACTTTGGAACGCTCCCACTCGTTGTGAAATCCAGTCTTGTCTTTCCTATTTTATTCTTTTTATTTTTGGGGCATTCCACAACCCCACTTTGGAATGACCTCTCTAAAGATCGGTGGTTCCGTAAATCTTTGAATGATTGGTAAAGGGGTGAAACTCCTTTGATATTGGAATTGATTAACCGGAGATTTCTGTATCCTCGGTTTACGATGCTATCTACCTTCTGCTATACCCGGATTCTATCTCTGGCGATCGAATGTCGATTTGCCTTAGATTTTCGAATTGATTATATTCCTGAAGTCACGGTTGACCGGTTAAGGTCGCCCGTGATTTATAAAGGCTTATCCATCTTCATTTGGTAATTAAATTATCTTATCTTCGTTCGAGCTTATCTTCAAACCATAATTGTATTTGATTAGAGTCCTCTAAATTTGAATCTCTGTTTGTTTGAAATCTATCCTTGAATCGTTCTTTGGAAATTGTATTTGGTTGTATTTTGGAATTGTGCATACATCGAAGTTATTATTTTGATAAGGATGACCCTATTTTGTATATAAAAGTGAAATGTTTTCGATAAGGATTATATACCTTTTAAAACTAGAAATTTGAAGTTTTGAAAAGATTTGAAATTTTGAAAATTTATAAGAATTTGACTTATATAAAATGATTTATAACTAAAGGGTTTTGAATTTAAATTTCAAGAAATCGAACTCCGGTGTTTTGAAATCGGTTTTAGGATTTTGGAAAATATATAATAATAATATGATTTAAAGATATTTCTCCGAATAGAAATGTTTAAAATGTATTCGAATGAATTCCAATGATTTCGAAGAGATTGCAAAGAGGTTTCGAGAAAATAAAAGTCCAGAAGCCACTTATGTCGCTGGAAAATAATTTCGGTGGTGAATGCATGCATCGTCGACATTGATTTTTGAGTTTCTGAGTGGGGGAGAGGCCACTCTAGTAGCTTTGGTATGCAAGTGATTTTGTGAAACCAAATTTTGATTTCAGATTTTGAAGTATGGTTTGATATTCGAAAGATATATGTATATTTGAAATGATTTAAAGTAAGCCGGTGTTTGGTCCTCGAGATTCAGATTTGTTTTGGTATAACCCTATCTTTTGGAATTGGTTTACTGATCTGTTGGTATTTTCAACTTTTGGATTGAAAATATGATTTCTTTGACTATTTTGAAAGTTCGAGCACTTCCAAATCAAGGTTAACTTTTCAAAGCTAAGTAATTTTGAAAGGTATAGGGTATTTGATATAGAATATAAGTTTAGTTTGGTATGCTTAAAGTATAAAGTAATATGATTTATATAAGTTTGAAACTGTTTGTTGAGTGAAATAAATAAGACTATTTTGAATTATACTGGTATGAAATATTTGAAATGTTTTGAATAAAGTATATATATAATAATAATCTTTCCAATGGTAAATTGGATTTTTCATATAAAAATAAACAGTTTGAAGGTTTTTAAAAGAGATGGTTTTAAATTTTGTAACCATTTTAGATATTTTAATGATTGTGAAATGGTTTTGAATGATTTAATCTTATTTCTATAAAGAATGTGAATTTGAAATGATAATTGATTTTGATAAATGAATATTTGAAGTTTATATTTGTATGAAAGGATATTTGGTTTACTCATAATTCGAGTTTATTTAAAAATGATGGATTTATGAAATGAATATTTCAAAACTAAGTAATAATGAAGTAAAATTTGAGATATATGAAATTATAAAATTAGTTTTGAAATATGGTATATTTAAGCTTTGAATACATTAAAGATTTAATAGTTTATTTTATGGATCAAATCTTTATTTGAATTTTGATAATATTTGAAATGGTTTTGTTGAAAAACTAAATTGAAACTGATGGTTTGAATTGAATTAAAATTGGAAATTTTAGAGCTAGGTTTAATTGAATAAATTTGTGAAATGTAAAGAATTAAAGGAATGTTTTATGATTTCAAATGTATGATTTCAAAAGGTTATGATTTTCAAAGTGTAATGATTTCAAGTATTTTGGTTCGAAAGATTAATAACTTTGGAAGTATTTTGATTTTTGAAAGTGAGTATATGTTTGAAATGGAAATGAATTTGTTTGACCTAAATTTTTGTTAATTTGTTAATTTGTATTATTTTCTAAATCTATTGTTTTAAGAAACTTTGATACTGAATATATGAAATTAGGAAGAAATGATCTGGCGAAATCATATATGATTTTGAAACTGAATTGATATTGAATGGTTTGAAATTGAGAACCTTGTTATTTAAATACTTTGATTTGGGAGTTATCCAACTTATGTAAAATTGATTTGTATAAGTATGAAATTGATTTGAGAACTATTGATTCGAAAAGGTACCTATACTCAATTTGGAAGAGAAATCTTATATAATCAAAGTCTATATATGTATGATTTGATATACTATTGATTTTGGAATGTATTTGATTTGAAAATGAAATCTTATATATAATGGACTTTATATAAGTATGATATTTGAAAGTGATTTTGAAAGGTACTATATGATAAATATTTTCGAAGTAAAGATATGGAAAGTGTCTTCTGCTTGATATCCGCTTTGTGGCCACACTATGGATTCATTCTATCGATATTATTCTCTCTGATTTGGGTTTTCCGGATATGATACTTGTAACGTACGGGATTTTCGACTTCCGAAAATCGACATTAATACATCCACCGTATCAACTGCCGATCAATTGAAGGCCGGAAAAACCGAATTGTTAGGGTTAAAGAAGAAGAAAAGAGGTAGAAGAATAAAGAAGAAGAAGCAATAGAAACAATAACAGAATCTCACATATCGCAGCGGAACAACATATAATATATCAACGAATGATCTTTAAAACAAAGAATCTTATCTGTTATTACATTACATCACATTATCAGAGTTTACAACAACAAACAGCGGAAAAGAAATACTATATACTAGTTAATACGCCACGCCATCCAGCTTGCCTCCAGATCTCTACAGCAACTCCTAAATTCCAGAATGACCTGATAACCTGACTCTAGGCTGCCCATGTGGAAAATTATAGGCACCCAGAGTTTAGGAAGGGAACAATATACTCCAAGTCAGTCATGGGACTGGTGTGAGAACTAAAATAGTTATTTATCTTTAAAACAACAACATTCATGGCATAACGCAAAATAAATCATTTTTGATATTATTATTAGTGCATAGTGTAGAAAACATTTCGAAAATATAATAGTAACCCGAGTCAGCATGGGCATTTTGCACTTATGCCAACTATAGCTACCAAGATCAATAGCAGGTTACCGCCACATTCTATGGCAGGTTATACAACTAAAACCGTACAGGGTACGTATTGCTTCTTTGCATTTTCCAACAAATGATCGGCTAAGGAACTTCTCATACCGAAATGGAACGCCTTTGGAAAAGCACTCTCGAGAACCTAACCGGATCTCTGCTAAACAAGGTCGACGCTACCTCACGCTATACAGCTGTGACTAGGTAACTAACACACTGACGCTACCTCATGCTATACAGCTGTGACTAGGTAACTAACACACTGACGCTACCTCATGCTATACATCTGTGACTAGGTAACTAACACACTGACGCTACCACACGCTATACAGCTGTGACTAGGTAACTAACACACAAATGCTACCTCACGCTATACAGCTGTGACTAGGTAACTAACACACTAACGCTACCTCACGCTATACAGCTGTAACTAGGTAACTAACACACTGATGCTACATCACGCTATACAGTTGTAACTACGTAACTAATACACAAGCTATGCCATCCCCCGTCGTTACCGACCTTTATCCGAGGATCCACAACCACAAAGCAACAACCACAAAGTAGTAAATATGCAGTAACCACATAGGTTCGATGTCTGGGATCTATACCATGATATGACCTTCTATCCAGAAGGAAATGGACATACCCTAGGGCGCTACCCCTAACAAAAAAACTTGTCGCAACATTCCTGTTTCGACCATTACCAGGTCGTGAGGCCCGACGAAGTCTCGTCCACAAAGCTACGCTTTTTCACAAAGTCATGCTTCGATCAACAAATGATCAGCAGCACTTCGTATGCCACATTACCAAATTGGGAATGTATCACTAGTAACCATCAACTACAAAACCTCTGAGCTCGTACGTCTCAGAGAAGGGTGTTAAGCTAAGAGAATAAATTCTCCGCCACCACCAGAAATGTATATGGTAGAAACCAGCTTTACATCTCAAAATGTAACGTCAGACACACATCCATACAAGTCTGTTCCGGGTTCGAACAGAACCGAAGGTACTTCTGAAGAAGCCCTTGCAATCCGGGTATTCACAATACCGATCGGACTTCCCATCACTTAGGGAACTCTAAACCGGAGCCATGATGCAGAGAAAATCGACACGTCATCCTATCATTCTCGTAAATACCCGATCTGCACCACCGGTCTTCAATGCTATCCATATACGTTCGTATCACTATTCAGAATGGGTTATATGACACAAAGGTCCTCCCCCGGCTAAACCGAATAACGAGCGCAATATTCTAAAAATAAGTATAGCATTCAAATTCAAGCAAATCACAACAATTTTCCACTTCGATCTTTTAAATAAAAGATTCATCACAATCACAAAGGTTCGATGTAGTTTTCAGACATCCACTTGGAATCCGACCCCTGGTCGCATCGAAATTCAAACGTCATTTAAAGGCAAATAATGATAGTCGGTTATTTAACTATCAACCAATATTCACAACAATTTTCAGGTTTAAATAATTTTCCCAATTATTTACTTTCAAAATACCTTCGCAAGATATATTTTCACACTCCAACCATTTGAAACAAATTTCAAATCACTTTTCAATCCTTTGAAAACAAATTTCAGATCATTTCCCTACACGGGATATATTCACAAATATTTCTTCATTTTCATTTCAAAATGAATCATTCAAATCAACCAAATAAATCCTTACCGATTTATTTTAATTTTACGTTCTCAAATCCGTAAATGTATTTCCACACTTCAAAAAATAAATCAATGTTTATTTTTTAACAAATTTCCCTTTCCTTTATAAATTCCATGACGAATTTAAATTTCCAAATACCCACTGATATACGATTTTTCAAATCGATTTCAAATATGCACTTACAATTTATCTTTAAAAGATATAATCTCAAAACATTCACTTCATATTGGAAAACATTCCCATACTTATTTAATAATAAGTAATTCACCAATCTATTTATTTTCAACATTTGGAAAATATTCAATATACTTAAATAACAATTAAGTATATATTTTATTCTTTATGGAAAACATCCTCTTAACACATTTATTTGAGTCAAAACGAATGTTGCGTAAAACATCGTTACGACAACCCAAAATCACTAGTATATGGATTCGAAATTAAGATAGACGTATAAATCCCAATACCATATAAAACATTTTCTTTCGAAAATCATTTACTATAACAACAGTGTTATAGTCCACCATTTCCTTCTATTTCTCGAAAACATCCATTTCAACAATGAATGTTGAAATCTATGGTTTCGATACTTAATACATTTTTAAACACCTTTAAATCATTTTAATTCTATTTAAAACATCACTTCTCCAAAAAATTCTTTAATATATTATTCACTGTCAAAAATCGTGAATATACTTCGTTAACCAAGTTCAACATTTCTACACATTTTATTTAAAGGATTATCCACTCTCCAAAATCGTGGATATATCTCCTTTAATAATCTATAATAATTGACTTATCAAAATAAGTCGATTTCGGATTTATAAAACAACGTTTATAAATTCCATTTATATTTTATAACAACTTCAACTTATAAAGTCACTTTATTAACAAATTCTATCTATATTCCATTTACACGCCAAAATCCAAATTATAAGAAAATTACTTATAATTCTCTATTTACAAATTCATTCATTTTATAACTTCACAAATCGTAGATTCTATTCTTTTATAAAATCCATTTATAACATCATTTTAAAACGTCTTTAAAACTTCTTTATAATTCCATCACTTTGATTTATAAAAATCCAATTTTATAAATCTCATATATAGAGCTTTTATAATAAATTCAAAAATCTCAATTTAAACTATTTTTATAAAATCATTAACTCCATATTTCAAAAATCACATTTCAATTATATTTCTCAAAAATCATAGTTTTTATAACATAAAAATTATATCGTTATTTATTTAAAATGAATCAATTCAAAAATTCAATAAAATGTATACTTTCAAAAATCACTTGAAAATCCTTTTAAACACGAAATCGTTACTTTAACATTTTTTTTAAACTCAAAAAATAGGCCAATGCTGCAACAACAAAAATATACCAACCACGGCATCCAAACATCATATATCAATATGATAACAGAAAATATCGCAAATATCTGTAAATAAATCAATACTGTTGAGGAATCCAGTTGGATCCCTCCAACCTGTTTCCCTGCATCCACAGATGTTAGCACAATACTAATCCCGTTTCAAGACGGGATATCGTGGTACATGGGTTTTATAAAATATTATCCGCTATTATGCGGCGCAATAGGGTCTCATCCGCTATATAATGCGGGAAAATCAACTCCAAATACATATATAATACCAATTCCACTTCAAGGTGGAATATCGCGGTATATGTGTTTAATAAATAACATCCACTTAATATACGACGTATAGGGTCTATTTCAAAACAACCAATAATAATTTATCATCCAGGCATAAAATCAATACAATCAAGCAATTTTAAATCTAACTATTTAAAATTTAAATCGAAACTAATTCGATTGAGTGAGAAGTTCTCACCTTGCTTCCAATATAGGTTCAGCGTTTGTTTCGAATAAAATTAAACGCGCGTTTAATTTTACCCGAAATTATCACTAGCTTCAGTCGACTCCAATCTAGTTCCATTACGTAGTGCTCGTCAAAACGAAGCCAACGCAATTTGTTTCAGGAATTTTCGACCTCGTATCAAAGAGTTATGGCTTTTTAAACATTACATAATCTATAATATAATAATTTATATCTTAAATTTTAAATTTTTAAACCCTACTGCAAATCTCAGCCATTCGTTCCTGAGATGAGAATCTGGCCGCACATATGCTTCTTCTCCTTCCAGCCTTCGTTCGAACGAAGGAACCCACGGCCGCCACTTGCCCTTCATTTTCGCGACCAATATACACTACTTGAAGACGATCGAACTATGGTATCCTGAAGCCCTTCACGCGAGCTACCCACGCCTGCAATAGCTTGAAGCTCGGCCCCCCATCCCTCTCGAAAAACGCGCACGAACAGTAGGAGGACGCAGCCAATTTACTCCTCCAAACGACAACGATTTGCCAGATCTACCGTTGGATATGTGGATCTCCTCACGCTCTACAATATTGTAGTTGATAACTTTTGCTAAAAGCTGATGGATTTGAAGAAATTTGAGGAAGAAGAAGGGTGTTTCTCGGCCATTGAAATTGTGGGAGGCGGAGCTCCTGAAACCCTAGGGTTTTGTTTTCTTGTTTGCAAAATAGAGAATGTTGTGGCCTCATATAGAAAATTGACGAAAACACCATTCATCCAAAATTTTCCGAACTCTAATTCTTGCGCGGTGACCGGCGTTTCTAGGGTTTAACCCGCGTTCCGGACACAATGGAATGTGTTTCGGAGGCTAATTTGGTCGTATGCGCGAGTTATGGAAATAAACGATCAAATTTAAACTAAATCGATTAAACTAATTCTTATGCGTTTTGGCTTGCCCCGAACAAACCGTAAATCCGATTGACACGAAATTTGAAATCTTACAATAATATAACATTATGGATCCGATGACACTGGTTTCGTCAAAATCCGAGACTGTTTGAAAAATGGCTATTTTTACTTGTCAATTTAAATATTAAAATATTCAATTTTCACAAATTAACTTTTAATTCAATTTTAAAAGTTCTATAACATCATTCTAACTCCAATATGATTAAATAAAATTTTACAAATCAATTTTAATCACTTTAAACCAAATTTCCAATTATCTCTGTAATTTCCAATATTAAATCATCGATTTAAATTATCCAATTACATCTAGATATTCGAAATAAATTTATTCGACTTACAAATCTTACTTATTAATATTTAAAATTAATTAAATATACGAATTTCAATCGAAAGAAATTCTGGGTCGTTACAAACTTCCCCCCATAAAAGAATTTCGTCTCGAAATTACCAAGTAAGAAAAAGTCTTGAAATCCATTAATTTTTCAAAGCAAATTGTTCAAAATTAAATTTCAAATTCATTTGAGTGTTTAACTTTCCCAAAATCCATAGTTAAACTTCTTACAATAACTTTACTAAGTTTTCAAATCATACTTTGTTGTCTTTTTCAAAACCAAAACTTTAGTTATCAAAATTTTTCCAATTTTCCCAAAAATATTCTAACACCTTAAATTTTCGAAAAATTTCGCCAGCGTCTCCTTTGCGCAGCTAGCTCGGTACGACTACAAAATGGCACCACGACCCTCAAATCCCAAAAGAAAACAAAAAGCCAAGCGGCTGGACAAAAAAATCACCAAATTTCATACTGAAATTGAAATACATACCTTTTTGTCGAGCAATTCAATTTTTTTTATCTTCGAAATCAAAATCCCAATTTCCTTTAACCCACCTGTAAATCCTGCTAACCATAATATTTATTTTCATTCAATATCACATCATCAATTTCATTTGAATTCAATCTTGCATTTTCAATTCTATTTGGATTCGATTTATTTTCTGAATATTGAATTTTATCAATTATTGAGTTCAGTCTCATTAACACTTAACGAATTATATACAATCAACTAACAATCATATAACAACCAAATCATTACCAACATAACCAAATTATTAAATTTACATTCAATTTGGTTTAACACTTTTAATTCTAATTGGTCGATATCTAATTGACTTCCATTCAATTATTCAATTTCCAATTTACTACTTTTTATTTATTTATAAATTCGAAATGAATTTCAACATTCAATTTCTATTTCATTTACTTGCAATTGTAAATTTATTTACTCATTCACAACTTTATTTTCATAATTCAAACTCACTTCCAATTCATTTTTTATTAACCCAAATTTATTTTTAACTTAATAATTTTTCTTTAAGTAATCATTTTACTTAGCCTCCTTAGACCTTTCTTTAAATTCACTTTATTTAATTGATTTACTTATACTTATTTTAATTTAACTCTATCCTTTTAGTTAAATTTATTCTATCAAAATTCAAGTTGTATAAGTTATCAACTCATTTATTATCCCTATAAATATTTTAAATAGAATTCCAGAGTCTTTTCAACCTTTCAAAAACAATTTTTGAAATCAATTCAAATTATCTTTTGAATTTCCAAAACCAAACCCAAATTTCCAAACAACTTTAATTTAACACAATTTGGCAGCAATCCCTCTTTTGGAAACCCGAAAATGAACACCGATGATGCTGTAGTCATCACCGAGGTTATTTTCCAATGACCGAAAAGAGTTTAGAGCTTTTATCCCTCCAAAAACATTTTTCCAAAATCTTTGAAAACCATTTTCAAACTCAAAAAGGAATTTATTCTTTTCCAAATTGCAAACCCTTTCAAAACATTTCCAAATATTTCTCTGGAATTTTACTTCAAATTACAAATCTCATTTACAATTTATATTCTCCAATTCTATTTGTATGTGAATTTATTTCTCAACTTTGGAGTTACGATTTCAATTTCCTACTCAAATGATAATAATATTATCACTTCCTAACAATCAAGCAACCATATACTATAATAATTTACAAAGATTATTTCCTTTATCTTCGAAAATAGTTTTGGTAAAATTATTTCATTTACCCTATTTTAAAACAATATCGTGCCGAACTGTTCTGAACAAGTGTTTAGAAATCCCTATCGATAAAGTTGTACAGACTATACCGACCAGAATCCATATACCACTCCAAAAGCCAATCATCACAATATAAAACAATTTTATATTCACTAACAAATACGCGCTCATATCTATTATTACACTCACACTCATTCTAGCGTACTACTGACTCTATCTCTAATGAGTAACACCGAACAGAGCCAAGGCTGTCACTTAACCAAATGCTCTAATACCACGTTGTAATGTACGGGATTATCGACTTTCGAAAATCGACATTAATACGTCCACTGTATCAACTGCCTATTAATCGAAGGCCAGAAAAACCGAACTGTCAGGGTTAAAGAAGAAGAAAAGAGGTAGAAGAATAAAGAAGAAGAAGCAACAGAAACAATAACAGAATCTCACATATCGCAGCGGAACAACATATAATATATCAATGAATAATCTTTAAAACAAAGAATCTTATCTGTTATTACATTACATCACATTACATTACATTATCAGAGTTTACAACAACAAACAGCGAAAAAGAAATACTATATACTAGTTAATACGCCACGTCATCCAGCTTGCCTCCAAATCTCTACAGCAACTCTTGAATTCCAGAATGACCTAATAACCTGACTTTAGGCTGCCCGTGTGGAAAATTATGGACACCCAGAGTTTAGGAAGGGAAAAATAAACTCTAGGTCAGTCATGAGATTCGTGTGAGAACTAAAACAGTTATTTATATTTAAAACAACAAATTCATGGCATTACGCAAAATAAATCATTTTTGATATTATTATTAGTGCATAGTGTGGAAAACATTTCGAAAATATAATAGTAACCTTAGTCAGCATAGGCATTACGCACTTATACCAACTATAACTACCAAGATCAATAGCAGGTTACCGCCATATTCTATGGCAGGTTATACAACTAAAACCATACAAGGTACGTATTGCTTCTTTGGATTTTCCAACAAATGATCGGCTAAAGAACTTCTCATACCGAAATGGAACGCCTCTGGAAGGACACTCCCGAGAACCTAAACGGATCTCTGCTAAACAAGGTCGACGCTACCTCACGCTATACAGCTGTGACTAGGTAACTAACACACTGACGCTACCTCACGCTATACTGCTGTGACTAGGTAACTAACACACTGACGCTACCTCACGCTATACAGCCGTGACTAGGTAACTAACACACTGACGCTACCTCACGCTATACACCTGTGACTAGGTAACTAACACACAAGCTATGCCATCCCCCGGTCGTTACCGACCTTTATCCGAGGATTCACAACCACAAAGCAACAACCACAAAGTAGTAAATATGCAGTAACCACATAGGTTCGATATCTGGGCTCTATACCATGATATCACCTTTTATCCAGAAGGAAATGGACATACCCTAGCGTGCTATCCCTAACAAAAAAACTTGTCGCAACATTTCTGTTTCGACCATTACCAGGTCGTGAGGCCCGACGAAGTCTCGTCCACAAAGCTACGCTTTTTCACAAAGCCATGCTTCGATCAACAAATGATCAGCAGCACTTCGTATGCCACATTACCTCTGAGCTCGTACGTCTCAGAGAAGGGTGTTAAGCTAAGAGAATAAATTCTCCGCCACCACCATAAATGTATATGGTAGAAACCAGCTTTACATCTCAAAATGTAACGTCAGACATACAACCATACAAGTCTGTTCCGGGTTCGAACAGAACCGAAGGTACTTCTGAAGAAGCCCTTGCAATCCGGGTATTCACAATACCGATCGGACTTCCCATCACTTAGGGAATCTCTATACCGGAGCCATGATGCATAGAAAATCGACAGGTCATCCTATCATTCTCGTAAATACCCGGTCTGCACCACCGGTCTTCAATGCTATCCATATACGTCATATCACTATTCAGAATGGGTTATATGACATAAAGGTCCTCTCCCGGCTAAACCGAATAACGAGCGCAATATTTTAAAAATAAGTGTAACATTCAAATTCAAGCAAATCACAACAATTTTCCACTTCGATCTTTTAAATAAAAGATTCATCATAATAACAAAGGTTCGATGTGGTTTTCGAATATCCACTTGGTATCCGACCCCTGGTCGCATCGAAATTCAAGCGCCATTTAAAGGCAAATATTGATAGTCGGTTATTTAACTATCAACCAATATTCACAACAATTTTTAAGTTTAAATAATTTTCCCAATTATTTATTTTCAAAATACCTTCGCAAGATATATTTTCACACTCCAACCCTTTGAAACAAATTTCAAATCACTTTTCAATCCTTTGAAAACAAATTTCAAATCATTTTCCTACACGGGATATATTCACAAATATTTCTTCATTTTCATTTCAAAATGAATCATTCAAATCAACCAAATAAATCCTTACCGATTTATTTTAATTTTACATTCCAAATCCGTAAATGTATTTCTACACTTCAAAAAATAAATCGATGTTTATTTTTTAACAAATTTCCCTTTCCTTTATAAATTCCATGATGAATTTAAATTTTCAAATATCCACCGATATACGATTTTCAAATCGACTTCAAATATGCACTTTCAGTTTATCTTTAAAAGATATAATCTCAAAACATTCACTTCATATTGGAAAACATTCCCATACTTATTTAATAATAAGTAATTCACCAATCTATTTATTTTCAACGTTTGGAAAATATTCAATATACTTAAATCACAATTAAGTATATATTTTATTCTTTAAGGAAAACATCCTCTTAACACATTTATTTGAGTCAAAACGAATGTTGCGTAAAACGTCGTTACGACAACCCAAAATCACTAGTATAGGGATTCAAAATTAAGATAGGCGTATAAATTCCAATACCATATAAAACATTTTCTTTCGAAAATCATTTACTATAACAACAGTGTTATAGTCCACCATTTCCTTCTATTTCTCGAAAACGTCAATTTCAACAATGAATGTTGAAATCTGTGGTTTCGATACTTAATACATTTTTAAACACCTTTAAATCGTTTTAATTCTATTTAAAACATCACTTCCCTAAAACATTTCTTTAATATATTATTCACTGTCCAAAATCGTGAATATACTTCGTTAACCAAGTTCAACATTTCTACACATTTTATTTAAAGGATTATCCACTGTCCAAAATCGTGGATATATCTCCTTTAATAATCTATAATAATTGACTTATCAAAATAAGTCGATTTTGGATTTATAAAACAACGTTTATAAATTCCATTTATATTTTGTAACAACTTCAACTTATAAAGTCACTTTATTAACAAATTCTATCCATATTCCATTTACACGCCAAAATCCAAATTATAAGCAAATTACTTATAATTCTCTATTTACAAATTCATTCATTTTATAAGTTCACAAATCGTAGATTCTATTCTTTTATAAAATCCATTTATAACATCATTTTAAAACGTCTTTAAAACTCCTTTATAATTCCATCACTTTGATTTATAAAAATCTAATTTTATAAATCTCATATATAAAGCTTTTATAACAAATTCAAAAATCTCAATTTAAACTATTTTTATAAAATCATTAACTCCATATTTCAAAAATCACATTTCAACTATATTTCTCAAAAATCATAATTTTTATAACATAAAAATTATATCGTTTATTTATCTAAAATGAACCAATTCCAAAATTAAATAAAATGTATACTTTCAAAAATCACTTGAAAATCCTTTTAAACTCGAAATAGTTACTTTAACATTTTTTTTAAAACTCCAAAAATAGGCCAATGCTGCAACAGCAATAATATATCAACCACGGCATCCAAACATCATATATCAATATGATAATAGAATATATCGCAAATATCTGTAAATAATTACATAATTTATAAAAGAGTTATGGCTTTTTAAACATTACATAATTTATAATATAATAATTTATATCTTAAATTTTAAATTTTTAAACCCTACTGTAAATCTCAGCCGTTCGTTCCTGAGATGGGAATCTGGCCGCACATATGCTTATTCTTCTTCCAGCCTTCTTCAAACGAAGGAACCTACGACCGCCACTTGCCCTTCAATTTTCGTGACCAATATACACTACTTGAAGACGATCGAACTATGGCACCCTGAAGCCCTTCACGCGAGCTACCCACGCCTACAACAGCTTGAAGCTCGACCCCCCATCCATCTCGAAAAATGTGCATGAACAGTAGGAGGACGCGACCAATTTACTCCTCCAAACGGCGACGATTCGCCAGATCTACCGTTGGATATGTGGATCTCCTCACGCTCTACAATATTGTAGTTGATAACTTTTGCTAAAAGCTGATGGATTTGAAGAAATTTGAGGAGGAATAAGGGTGTTTCTCGGGCATTGAAATGTGGGAGGACGCGGCTCCTGGAACCTTAGGGTTTTGTTTTCTTGTTTGCAAAATAGAGAATGTTGTGGCCTTATATAGAAAATTGACGAAAACACTATTCATCCAAAATTTTCCAAACTCCAAATCTCACGCGGTGACCGGCGTTTTTAGGGTTTAACTCGCGTTCCGGACACAATGGAACGTGTTTCAGAGGCTAATTTGGTCGTATGCGTGAGTTATTCAAATAGACGATCAAATTTAAACTAAATCGATTAAACTAATTCCTATGCGTTTTGGCTTGTTCCGGACAAACCGTAAATTCGATTGACACGAAATTTGAAAACTTACAATAATATAACATTACGGATCCGATGACACTGGTTTCGTTGAAATCCGAGAATGTTTGAAAAATGGATATTTTTACTCGTTAATTTAAATATTAAAATATTCAGTTTTCACAAATTAACTTTTAATTCAATTTTAAAAGTTCTATAACATCATTCTAACTCCAATATGATTAAATAAAATTTTACAAATCAATTTTAATCACTTTAAACCAAATTTCCAATTATCTTTGTAATTTCCAATAATAAATCATCGATTTAAATTATCCAATTACATCTAGATATTCGAAATAAATTTATTCGACTTATAAATCTTACTTATTAATATTTAAAAATAATTAAATAGACGAATTTCAATGGACAGAAATTCTGCGTCGTTACAATACTCGAGTGTCCATCGAATTTCATGCCGATCTCCATGGTCTTACGAGCGCGGCTGCATAGCGTAATTCACAGGGGGTGCGAGAGCCTAAGCGTACGGATGTTTCCTGTGGGATCTAGGCGTAATCTGTATTTGTGATCTATTGGGTCGCTTGGTAGCGTAATCCGCAGGGGCTGCGGGAGCCTAAGGGTACGGATGTTTCCTGGAGGATCCAGGCATAATCATTGTGTATTTGTGGTACTACCAGTCTTCATGGAGTAATTGCAGGGCTGCGGTAGTCGGCCTATGGGTACAGATGTTTCCTGTGGGATCCAGGCGTAACCATTGTGTATCCGCGATCCATGATCGACATGTTTTGGTTTGGTTGTTTTGTTTGGATTGTACTTTCCATATCTGTTTTTAAAAGATTTTTCAAGTATTTTCACTGGGTGTTGAAACAAGTCTACTAAGTACCTGGAGAATTCTAGCTTTGCGCATGATCAAGGCATAGCCGGAGTCTACAAATACAAAAGTAAACTTGTTAAGACATTGAGTTATAAAATTATTTTGATAAAGTATTATATAAAGAATATTTTGATCATATATTTTATTTGTCTACATAATTTAAAAATGTTTTAAATATTGTTTACTTTGAACTATCAAATTTGAATCAAATGACTATTTATCATATTATAAAATGTTTAAAATGTTATAAATATAAAATTTTAATTGAAATTTATATAGTTTTAAATATGGTTCATCCTTTTCTTTCAATCAATTCTCCCTTCTAGTTATTTCTACCTTCTTCCTCTTCGAGGGTCCTTTCCGCATTATGGAAAGAGTTGGTTATTTGGCTTATCGTTTGGATTTGCTTGAGAAGCTTTCTGGAGTGCATGATGTATGCCACGTCTCACATCTTCGCTAGTATCTTCGTGACCCATCGCTTTTTGTTCAGGAAACTGGTTTTGACAGTTTGGATATTTAGCTTAATCTGATTGTCGAGAATAAGCCACTTCGTATTGTCAACAGAGGTACGAAGCAGCTAAGAAGGGAATCTGTTAATCTAATCGAGCTACGATGAGGTACCGATGATCGAGATTGTACCTGAGAGACGGAGGATTGCATTCGTGCTTCGAATTCAAAATTGTTTTTCAGGCACTATTTGTTGTCTATCTTGCTTTTCCTTATTTTCCTTGTTCGTTCTTTTCGAGGACGAAAAGATTTGAGTGGGGGAGAGTGTAACAACCCAGTATTTTGTGATTATTTTAATTGTTTAAATTGAAACTCCTGATTTAAAAACTTTATTATATTTCTTAAAATGGATAAATTTTGTTATTTTAAAATTATTTTTTGATTTTTGTGTGAATTATAATTCCAAACCTGAATAAATAGGATATTTACAGAAAAAGTGGATTTTTGGTCAATCTGGTCAAACTTTTACTTTTAAATTTAAAATTTAAATATTCGAATTTTTGAATTTTTGAATTTTATTATGAAAATATATTAAATTTTAAGAATACTTCTTTTCATTTCGTTGAAATCCGATTTATATTGTGAAAGTTATGCTTTTTACAATATTGGATGTAAATTGATTTATTTAATAAAATTGTCTATTTTAATTTATATAAATAATATTTTTATTTGTCATATAATGTTATAATATGTGTTATATGACATGATAGGTATATATTTTTATTTTAAAATATTTTAAAGTAATGTTATAATTTTTCAAAAGCTTAGTGTATTTATTTTCAATTTTTATAACCTAGTTTCTATTTTTAAGCTATTTTCTTAATTTAAATATATTTATTTAAAATTTATTTATTTTTATTCATTCATTATATTTTCGTGTTTTTATCTTTATTTATATGTATTTTGCATGTATTTAAAATGCAAAAAGGAATTTGGATATTTGAAGAGTTTTTTACCTTTAGTATCCTTTGCCTTTTCATATTCAATTTGCCTTTTCACACAAAACAATATATCTATTCAATTGAGGACTTTATCACCATTCCTTCAGTTGACTTCCTCTTATTTTTCACATACCAAAACATTATCAAACTCAAAAAGTATGGCCTCCATTTCCTGAGAGAAAAATTTTGGTAAAAATCTTTCACTTTTTTTCATTTTCTACTTGAGTTGTTTGAATTTTGCACTTGTAATCACCTACTTAGGTTCGGCCTCTCCACCTCTAGCTCCTTGGCTGCCTCCACCACCACCTATTCCAGCCACCATACCCTCCTCTCCATTTATATTCCAGAGCCGAGCCATCCAAGTTGAAGATCCACTATGAAAATGATAAAAAAAAATTACACTTTATTCATGCTAGCCGAGTTCTACTTGATCCACCACTCCACCATCATTCTTTGGCCGACCATCCACCATTAGCCATAACCTGAGCCTGGGACCCATGCCTCACCTGTAGTAGATCATACCAGATCAGGCCATGCCCAATAGTCCCTTGGCCGAAGATACTTAGGCCTTGAAATCCATGTTGTTGCTTGTAGTTGCCTTGTTTTTGTAAATGCATGCACACATACCTTCATCTCCTTTATATTGCTTTGGTCGACCCCTATATGACCATAACCTGATCTAAACCTGATCCAAAACCATCACATTACAGTGCCTTTCCAGCCCATAGCTGAAGCATAAGTGGTTGAATGCAAGTGCAAAAGTTTAGCTATGTATTGTGCTTATATTTCTAGCTTTGTTATAATAGTTTGGTTTGAAATTTATGTATTGTACTTTGTTTTGTTTGTCATGCAACAAGCAATTAGCTTTGGCTCTCCCACTCTCGAATCATTATCGTGCTTTCGTGCCTTTTTGGATCTCAGTTTGTGTACTTTGGTTCTTGTCTTTAGCTTATACCAGTGAGTAATTCTCACCAGACAGTATTTACACTTATATGACTAGTAAACCGATCACATTTGAATCTGTAAAATATATCACCATGCTATATTTGCTATGCTATGATCATATGATGTTCATCCATGCTTATTTACCTTTTATAGCATATGTTACTGTTATATAATGCTATTCTGTTATTTATATCAGTTTATCACACTGCAAGTTCCCTTTATATTAGAATCACCATGGGTTGAAATGATACATACCGAACGGACTTTAGAATAGGGAAAAATCGTTATGGGCTGAAACGATAGGTCTGAGCGATTTTTATTTATTTGCATTTACTTGGGATTGCGGGTTTGAAATGATAGAACCCGGATTTTTCCTTTGTAAATTACGGATTGAAATGATATATTATCCGTATCATTGGACTTATGTTAGAAAAATTTATAAAGGCTGTGGTTAAATATATATTTTTCTAAATTTTTTAAAATATTACAAAAATGTAAATATTATGAAATTTTGATTTAAATTTAACTGAAAATGATTTTATAAAGTATTAGTGATTTTCTATAAATTTATAAGTGAAATAAATTAATGGTAAAGTTATAAATTTGAAATATAAGTTATTTTGGAAAATTATGATTTGGTTATAAATGGAATTTAAATTAAGTAGAAAAATATGATAAATAGATTTAAAATTTGGTTAAAAATGAATTTAATGATTTTATAAAATGTTAATGATTTTTGTATAAATTAAAAGGTTAAATAAATGGATGTTTAAGTTGAATTTTGAAATATAACTTAGATTGGAAATTTGTGAATTTTGATTAAAAATGAATTTTAAGTTATGTAAATAAAATGAAAAATAAGTTATATTTGGAAATTTAAACTTAAGTATTGAGTAAAAAAAATTAATTATAAAGAATTGTAATTGAATGTTGAATTATATAAGTTAATTATTATTAAACTGATTTTTGAATGAAAATTTAACCTTATAAAATCATGAATATAAGGGTATTTAAATGATTATTTTAAAAGTGAAAATATATGATTTTATAAGTTCAAAATGATTTAAATAAAATTTAATTGTTTGTGAAATTATATCGAATATTTGGAATTTAATTAACAGCATTTTTGAAATGTTATTATTTCTAATGTAAAGGATATTACAACATTTGTAAATGCTGTAATTGATAGAAATGAACGAAATGGCTAAAATGAACTAAGGGCTATTGCCGCACTTTGTAAGTGCTGTAGTTGCTGGACTTAACTAAAGTTTTAATTAAAATCTAAACCTTTTACAGCATTTTACATGCTGTCTTTTGCTAAATTGAAGTGTTTTTAAACATAACTTTCCGTAGCATTTTCTAAGTGCTGTGAAAGTTGAATTTTCACTGTTTTAATAACTTTAAGTGAATAAATGAATTTTGAAAGGGATAAAATTTTGAGAATTAAATGTTTGATTTTAAATATAATGACTTCAAATTTTAATGGTTTAAATGAAGTAATTTGATTTGAAATATAAATCATTTTGAAATGTGACATGGAAGGATATTTAAATTAAATAAAATGAATGTGGTTTTGGAAAGATATGATATTTTGATATTTGAAATGAATTTGAAATGATATTGAATTTTGAAATTGATATTTGATTTAGAAGTATAAAATAACATTTCTAAATTTTAAATACGGGATGTATTTAATTTATAGTTTAAATGATCCTTAAAGGATGGGCGATCCCAAGCATCCTTTAAGTTATTGTACATTACTACCACAGTTCATTTGAGTTTGTTTACATTATAAAAGTATATATTTCCTGACTCTAGTGTTTTGTGTTTTACTTTACGCTCGGGTTAGCCTGAGTATTTACAGCTTAGCTTTGGATTTCTTTTCTGGAGCAAGGAGTTGCTGGAGACTCTACTTGTCTAGTTATCTGTTCCCTTTCAGTTTCAGTTGTTCTATTTCAGCTCTGGTATTTATAAACTGCTATGTATTTGAGATTTCTATTATATATGTTTTTCAGACTGATCTTATGTATTATGTTTTGAGAGTTTGTTATAGTAGCTTCATGAACTACTATGGCATTTTAATTTCCGCTGCGATTTATTCTGATATTTCTGTGTCTGTGATTCTATGATTTGTATTTCATTTGCTCCAAATTTATTTACAATGCGGTAATTTGAGCAATTCAAGTCTGGCATGTGCGGATGCGAATGGTTGAAAATATCGGGTTGTTACACTTCATTATTCTGGTTTCGATATACTAGTTTCGTCGAAATACGAGACAGTCCATCGGAATGATAATTTCACGAATTTTGTGACCGTTTATTGATAAAATAATTTTTGGTCCCACTGCTGATATTAATTCGAATTATTTATTTCTGTAAATATTTTTCTATAACAAGTTCACCGTTATTATTTATTAATTAAAAAGAGTTATTAAGATCTTAAAATCAATTGTTTAAATATTTAAAATTAATTAAATGTCCACAATCAAAATGATAAAATTTTGAGTCGTCGCAGAAAGCTTTGAGTTCCCAAACATGAGCGCTCCTAGCTTCGAGCAGAGCGCTCATTTTGAGTGTTACCCCATAGCTTGCTACGGAGTTAGCCGAGTGACCTTAAATTTTCTTTGAGTCCGGGTGAAGCTTAGAGCGCTCATTTATGAGTGCTCCATGCTCAATCTTGAGCACTAACATGAAACATGCTTTAGGGTTTAACTCGAGCACACCCTAAGCTTGCTTCTGGTCCATCTTCGAGTGCTTTTTCGAGCCTATTTTCGAGGCTTTTTGAGTGATATTTGATTCCATTTGTTATCCAATTATCTACATTTTAATGTGTTAATATTTCGATTTAAAAATTAATTCGATTCTTGACCCAGGAATCGTTTTGAATTTTTCTTCATGCAATCCGTGGCCGACTTTAAGTCTGATACTCAGTTGCTTTTACTTTCTTTAATTCGAATTCAATGATTTATTTCTACTAAAATTCTAACTATTTTCTCCTCAATCATTTTGACTAAAAACAGTATAACAACAAGCATCTAAGAGGAGCTCTAAGACATACTAAGTTATAGTACTATATATTTCATAATCGTACTACATGCCATGATGCATTTAGAGCAGTATACATGCATTATGAAGGTTTGGGATGTTTAAGTGCCATCAAATAAGCAGTTGTGGTATCGTATACTTTTTGTCTCAAAAAATGATTTCATAGATGCGGTCCACTTACTCATGCAATTTTTAGAAGTTTAAATAAATATTGCATTATTATTTATTAGATTTCATAGATGTGGTCCGCATTCATAGTTGAAATATACATAAATATTGACTTATTATTTATTAAATTATTTAAATTAAAATTTTGAACCTAATTTATTAAATATTATATCATTCGTTGTTCAATTAATTTATTAGTTATTAAATCTATCTTATTTAATTTAAATTATTAGTCAATAAAATTAATTTGTTAATAGTTAAATTTGTTTGTGTCACTAGGTTAAAATTAGCAGCTATAAAATTTGAAGTATTAAATTATCGATTAATGAATACTTATCTAATTATCAGTAGAAATCTTTATAAACTTTACTTCCTACTCAACCAACCACAAACCATCAACATGGACCAAAATTTGCCCAATTTCCATTCACTAATCCCAATTTGTTCTGTTCCATTTTACCGTGTACCAATTCATTAACTTTATATTTAAAAAGTTTGGATAAACACACTTGCAAGTTGCCCTAATGCATTTCGTAGTAGTAGAAAACAAGGAGAATCCAATGGCGGTCCATTGTCAACCTCTCATCAATGCAGCCTCGCTTTTTATAGTGACGTAGTGCCATGACAAAAAATGATTCACCAGAAACACAACCCTTGAAACTTGCGTAGCGTGATTCGAATTTTTATTTATATGTGATATGTTGTCCCAATGACATGTTATATATAAAGTAACATTTCATTAAAAAAACACTGAACTTATCACCGCTTGAAGCGGAGACATTAAACTCACATTAAAATGCAAATCTCTCTTTCACAAAGTCATTAGAACTAATGGCAACTCGGTGCCCTTCCAACTGCCCGTACGATGATGGAACAGTAAAGCAGTAAAGCTTAAAGGCTCGAAATAAAAGTAATAATTTATGCCCAAATTAAATCTACTGGCTGCTATTTTTTGAGGTTTTGAAATCAACAAAGCCCCCTCGAATTCCGCACGAAGCTGCTCAAACCCACTGTCAAGTTTCTGGCCTTCTAGCTTTTATCAATCAGGCAAATTATATGGAAAAATCCAGGTTGGAGAGTAATTTGAGGGAAGGAAAGAGAAGGAAAAGGAAGATCTGGAGCTTAATCCAGGCTATTTTGGATATTCATACTGTAAATTTTCTATAATGTAAATGGATGATCCTCTTGGAATTACAATAAAACTGTTGCGAAGTTCCGGTAGGTAAGGAGATGATGAAGATTTGGGCAAATATGTTAATTTCTCTCTCTTAGTTGTTAGGGCATCTCCAGTGGGTTCAGGGTTGAAAATTCAGGCCACTGAATATTCAGCCTCGAACCTGGGTTGGGCACCCAGTGGTCAGGCGCCCATTAGATGGGCGCCTAGCCTCAGGTGCCCATTAAATGGGCGCCATATGCCAGGCTCCCATTTTATGGGAGCCTGATGCCGGGCTCCCATAAAATGGGAGCCTGATGCCCCCCCAAAAATTGGGGGGCTTGGACACCCATTTAATGGACGTCAGAAGCCTGGCGCCCATAAAATGGGCGCCCAAGCCCACTTCAGGATTCTGAATTGGATCCTGAACGTTCGGCTGAATATTCAGCTTGAATTGAACGAATGAAAATTTATTTTGGACAAATTCAGTAAGTAACTGAACGATTGGAGATGCCCTTAGGATTTGTTTTTTATGGTAGCTATATTTTGTTGGTTTGTACATACAATTGGTGTGATTTTTTTAGCAACTATGCAAATTATATGAACTGCGACTAATTTCTTCGTTCTAAAATGATTTAAGCCAGTGATTTGGAGTCAATTTTGGAAATGAAGACAATAGGGGTTTTGGACCAAAGGTCTCTATTGTCAAAGAATATGCACAAAAAGTCCCTACTAATAAACTCATCTAAATTTTGACCCTGTTTTGTTATTTTTTACTAAATTGTCCCACGTAGAAATTTGACCCAACATTGAAATCAGGGGCAAAAACAGCATAAATTAGCGAAAAATTAAAAATAGAGACCTAATTTTCATAACTTTTTCGGAAGGGACTTTTCTTCCATCGTCTTTCAATTATGGGGACTTGACAGCCATTCCTTGTTAAGACAATATTTCTCCTACTTTGTAGGTTTTGTTTATTTTTTGTTTCTTCCTAATCTTCCTATTTTGTGGATAATATGAGTAATTACTGGTATAATTTATCTTAATTTGTGTGTAATTAATTATTTCTTTTAAAGCTATAGATATATTTACTTATATGAACATAATATAGATAGCAGAGCTTTATGTCTATTTGAAGTATACACTAAAGTTAGCCATGAATTTTCAAGAAATTGGTGCAATGTGAAAACCCAAAGCAATTTACTATCAGATGTATCAAAAAAGTCAAGAGTAACAAACGAAAAGTTGGTAAATGAACTGCAACAGGTATTCATCATTTATTATGAAGATGTTGTATGTAACTTTTGTACCGATTCCTCATTGTATATTAAAATCACCTTCCTTTCTTATATACCTTAGTTAATCTAAATAAAATCAAACTGACATGCCGAATTTGAGATTGAGGTCAAGTCAAAGATAGGATGCTCGTCAACACGACTTTATATTAGATCAAATCGTCGATAAACTAACAAAAGGAAATTGACTCTGTCGGAGGCCAAACACAAAATCGCTGGTTTTGTAGACCATCTTATTAAGTTGGCCACATAGTCAATTCGTTCGAATTTGCACAAATAAAAGTTCTATATATGCTTCAGTCTCAAACTAAAAAGGTGTGCTGGTTCATTACATTCACAATTTCACACATACCTCGTTTATTTGTATACTTCGAGCTTATATTGTACATTAGATTGGTGACATGATAAAATACTCGAATTTCAAAGTTATGCTGCCCTAATTGTAGAGCAGTAAAAATTTATTGTAATTTAAATCAAAAAGTTGAAGTCATTTTGTTGGAATATGGAGAGTCATGCTTGTGTAGGGCTTGGTAAATAAAATAAATGGTGCTCAGTATGACTTATTCATGTTTAAATCCAGAAGGAACACATCGAATCTGCTTTTAAATAAACGGTTGAATTAGGCCAACGCAAACATGCTATAATTTATGGTTAAGAACAAATATTTTCAACGGGACCAAACCCAGAGTCTCTGGTTTCGTAGACCAGCGCCTTATCCATTGGGTCACCAAGTCACATGTCTTATTATCTGAATTTGTATAAAATACAATTTACAATATACTATTATATGCTTTTATGTAATAGAAAAACATCTATATTCTATGTCATGACACCAACATATACCTAATTTACTAGAATAGTTGATGTTGCTTATTATTTGATTTGTAAGATGTATTTGACCGAGTTTTTATGCAAAATTGTGCTATAAATTTGATTTTGTTGTAAGATAAGATACTTAAAGCAGATGCTTAAATCCATTGAGTCATAGAGCAAGGCTTGAGGTTTCGGCTGAAACATCGGTTGTTTCGTTTCATTTCAGGAGAGTGCGAAATGAAACTGTGTTTCGGTAAATGAAAAACTATTAAATTTGAAAATTTTATAGGAGGAAAAAACCTTTCAAAGATATGGATATTCAAAATTCAAAATTTTAACTTCGAAAATGTACAAAAGCACAAAATATATTATATGAATA
Source organism: Allium cepa (assembly GCA_030765085.1). NCBI lineage: Eukaryota > Viridiplantae > Streptophyta > Magnoliopsida > Asparagales > Amaryllidaceae > Allium > Allium cepa. The sequence goes on along the minus strand of CM060937.1, from coordinate 567,101,562 downwards.
GTGTAGCTAAAAAAAGTTGAAAATGAAGTACTAAATAAATAGGATAAAGTTTTAGTTTGGGCATTCAAAAAAACTTATTCTACCTTTAGAACTAATTACAGAAATAAGCTTATTTTTGTATAGCTTGTGCAATTTAAAATTGCACAAACTTTAAACTGTAATCATAGCTTGTACAATCTTAAATTGTGCATGCTATGTGTGAATGTGTGTCATTTATTAAATTGAATTGCGCAAGTTCAATATCGATGTTATGTAAACCAGACAGCTGTTTTACATCTCATTTCTTTTTTACATCTCATTTCCATTATAATTATGATTTTGCAAGTTATAGTTATAGCTCAAAGCTTTTCAATTTTGAATTGGGTAAGTTATACAAAACTAGGCCCATTTCTATTTTCTAGAATTAGTTTTCAGTGAGGCCTAAAGCTAGACAAGGTTTTTTAATGTCCATGTCAATATTTTTTAGTAAATAAATATTTACTAATGTTATGAGTATTTATAAATAATCAGTATCGTTGGTTTATATCTTGTTTTTCGACTAAAGATAAATTTTAAATTTTATATCTATAATTAAAATAAGTTGTAATTATGTAAAAATAAATGATAAAATCCAAAATGAAACTGAAATTCTCGAAATTTAGAAATTATATCAAAATTCCTAAATAACAAAAGATCGTTATCGAAACTAAGATATCGAATCTTGCCATAGAGTCATATCTTATCATTCGAATTTATATAAAATACAATTCAGAATAATACTTTTATATGCTTCTACATTAATATAAAAACGTCCATGTCCTGTATCATAACACTAACATATACCCTGTTTATTGGTATAGTTGATGTTATTTAATATTTGATTTGTATATATATTTTTTGTTGGAGTTTTTTTGTGCAAAATTTCATTATAAAATTTATTTTGTTGTAAGGTAAGATTCTTAAAGTAGAACTTTACGACTTACGGATCAAAAGTCATAACAATTTCATTATCAGGACATAAAATTACAAAATTCTGAATAACTGAAAAATTGATGGGGCTATGGCTTAAAGAGCCAATTAGAACTTTTAAAATTCAAAATCTGATAAAATATAAAAGTTGAAGATGATTACATTTGCTCGAAGACAGAAAAAGAATCACTTAATTCGGACTTACGAATCAAAAGTTAATGACAATTTTATTATCAGGACATAAAATTACAAAACTCTGAATAATTAGAAAATTGACAGGACTACGGCTTAAGGATCCATTTCAACCCTTTAAGACTCAAAATCTGGTAAAACTCAAAACATAAAAGTTAAAAATGGTTACCTTAGCTCGATGTCAGAAAAAGAATTACCTAATTTGGACATACGGATCAAAATATATGGTCGTTACGTTTTCAGGCCATAAAATTACAAAATTCAAAAAGCTCAAGGAAAAATCAACCTAAGGTAGGAAATATACTGTAACCATTTCTCGTGAAAATTTGCAGTATAGGAACATACAAATCTTCAAAAAAATGTGATGCCTATTCAAGCAAGAATATGAGTAAACTCACCTTGCAACAAAGATAGATGAAGGTTACAGTGAAATTGGTAAGCTCTAGCTTCACTTTTGGCCTCTAGAACCTATTAAAATCTCTCAAGATTTTTTAATTTTTCTCTTAATTTTGATTTGATTTTGGGATTTGATTTTGCAATTTAAAGAGGGAAAAGGGAAATGAAGTTTCTAGAAAAGAAGAGGACGAACAAGAAAAATGTACGTACTGAAAGAAGTCAGTGCATTCATTCCTTTCTTATTTGCACTAATGGGTATGGGTTTAGTTTCTCAACCCTACCAATAGCCTAAACACCCTTATTTCATTCTAATTACATCAACTAATATATGTTTTAAGGCAATTAGCTTTGGAGCTATATAAACTGAATATTGGTGATTACATATTTATGGAATTTTAAGACTCTTTTAAGAGTTTTGCCATTTTGGGCTTTTGGGTTCACATTGAATTGTTCTCACCAAAATGTTTTAGAAAGTTTTATTCGATAGCTTTATGCTTTGATAATTGGAGTTTGGTGAACACTCTTATGTAATGATTTAAGTTCTTTTGAGGACTTCCTTACTGTGGGTTTTTATGGCTCAATGCATTTTCCACTTGCACGTATGATATTGAATACCATGCTTTTACCTGCCGTTATGGGCTTATTGATTATACTTGAGTTTTACCTCCTCATGTACGCACTAACCCCTCTATTCAAGCTAGACTGTCCCGTTTATTATTTTAAAAAATACTCGAGTCAGATTTAGTCATTTCAGGTTAGGCTTTTGGATGCTATGGATTTTATCTGGTTTAGCTTATACTTTTGGAAGTTCACTATCGAGTCTACTTAGTGTACATGTGTATTAGTAGTCTTTCATTTCCGAACTAGACTCCTTCATGTATATTCTTTTGTTATGACTATGTTTTGTATATGTGGTTCATAAGAGCCACAAATTTATGTAACGCTTGACATGTTTCCGCTGTCTGTATACATATATGTACATGTTCTGTGATCTGTGAACTGTTATGTTATTATATATTATTCCGAATCGATCCTTAGCCACCGTAATTTTGTGTTAAGCCTGAGTTGATTACGTCGATCCTCGAAGAAAAAAAAATCCAGACACCTAATCGACGTATTCGATACTCGCTTAAGACAAAATTCACCGATGGTCGCTCCGAACGAGTCTTATTCTCTACACTGGCAGACAGTATTACATAGTAATACACGTTGTTAGTGTGGGTCTCGAGGTGGGGCGTCATAGCGTGGTATCAGAGCATCAATTAGTCCAATTTTTTCCCGTAATTTGCATTAAAATATCGAAGTCAATCTATTAAATGTCGTTGGATGGTTACAGCTGCAGTGAGCCAGATGTATATAATAAATTATTATTCAACATGGTTTTGAATTTAGAAAAAAAATGATATAAAACGACCTTGATAGGGATCAAACTCATAATATTTAATTCTGTAGACTAATGCCTTATCCCTTGGACCATAGGTCACTTATCTTATTGCTTAAATCATAAAGTTACTTGTCTTATTGCTGGTTTATTACGTTCACAATTTCTCACGTAGCCTATTTATTAGTATATTGGTGACATGATAAAATACTCGAATTTCAAAGTTATGCTGCCCTAATTATAGAGCAGTGAAAATTTATTGTAATTTACATCAAGAAGTTGAAGTCGTTTTGTTGGAATGTGAAGAGTCATGTTTGTGTAGGGCTTGGTAAATAAAATAAATGGTGGCTCAATATGACTTCAAATTCATGTTTAAATCTAAGAGGAGCACATCGACTTTGCGTTTATTTAAACGGTTGAATTAGGTTAGTGAAAACTTCATAATTTATGGTTAAGAACAGTGAAACGTTCCATAATTTATGGTTAGTAACAAATATATTTGACTCTGCTGGGGATCAAACCTATAGCTTTCGGTTTCGTAAACCAGCGGCGTATCCATTGGGCCGTTAAGTCACATGCCTTATTATCTGAATTTGTATAAAATACAATTTACTATACACTTTTATATGCGTTTATGTAAGAAAAATATCCATGTTCTATATCATGACACCAACATATACTTGATTTACTGGTATAGTTTATATTTCTTATTATTCTACCTGTAATATGTATATTACCGGCTTTTTATGCAAAATTGAGTTTTAAATTCGATTTTGTGGTAAGATAAGATACTTAAAGCAGAAGCTTAAATCCATTGGGTCATTGAGCAATGTTGTAAATAAACGGTTGAATTAGGCCAGTGGAAACTTGCCATAATTTATGGTTAAGAACAATGAAAACGTGCCATAATCTATGGTTAAGAACAAATATATTCGACTCTGTTGAGGATCAAACCCAGAGCCTTTGGTTTCGTAGAACAACAGCTTATCCATTGGGTCGTCAAGTCACATGTCTTATTATCTGAATTCGTATAAATTACAATTTACAATACACTTTTGTATGCGTTTATGTAATAGAAAAATATCCATGTTCTATATCATGACACCAACATATACTTAGTTTAATAGTATAGTTGATATTTTTTATTATTCGATCTGTAAGATGTATTTTATCGGGTTTTTTTTTATTGAAAATTGAGTTTGTGGTAAGAAAAGATAAAGCAGATGCTTAAATCTATTCGGTCAAAGAGAAAGGTGCAGATTCCGATTGAAACACCAAGATTCTGTCTGTTTCGTTTCATTTTCAGGAGAGAGCGAAATGAAACCTTGTTTCGGTAAAAAAAAAACTAATAAATTTCAAAATTATAAGAAAGAAAAAAAATTAGTTTCAAATATATGAATATTCAAAATTCAAAATTTTAATTCGAAAACGTATAAAAGCACAAAAGATATATGAATATTGTAACTAAAAAAAGTTGAAATTGAAGTAATAAAATTTTAGTATGGGCATTAAAAAAAATTATTCCAGCTTTAGAAATAATTGCAGAAATAAGCCTAGTTTTGTATAGTTTGTGCAATTTAAAATTGCACAAATTCTAAACTGTAGTTCTATAGCTTGTGCAATTTTTTTTTAAAAAAATTGAACCTCGAAAAATCCAGCTTCGTCGATAACAACTGTAGAGAATACACGTTGGTCCACTACTACTGAATCTCCAAACTAAGCCACCCCTTTCAAACGACTCTGTGCAGCTGTCAAGACTCGAACTCTCAACCTACTATTATGAGGGAGGTGTACGCTCTTGCCAACAGCACTAAATTGTGCAAGTTAAACATTGGTGTTTTGTAAACTAGACGGCTGTTTTACTTCTCATTTCCTTTTTACATCTCATTTCTATTATGATAATAATTTCGTAAGTTGTAGTTGCAGTTTAAAGCTTCTGCAATTTTAAATTTGGTAAGTCATACAAAACTTGGAGTATTTCTATTTCTGCAATTAATTTTTAGTGAGGTCTAAAGCTAGACTAAGCTTTTTTTAGTGTCCATATCAAAATTTTGTCCGAATAAATATTTACTGGTGTTATGAGTACTTATAATTAATTTTTATCGTTGGTTTTTTAATGGTACTTTGTATACAACATGTCATTAGGACAACATATCACATGTCAATAAGCATTTGAATTACGCTACGCAAGTTTCGAACTTATGACATCTCGCACCAAAGCCGAACCACTTAGCCACTGAGACAATGGTGCTTGTCATCGTTGGTTTATATCTTGTTTTTCGAATAAAGATAAATTATACATTTTGTGTCTAGACTTAAAAATTAGTTGTAATTATATATAAATAAATAATGAAATCCAAATAGAAACTAAAATTGAAATTCTTGAAATATATGAATTATATTAAAATCCTAAAATAACAAAAGATCGTGACCAAAACTGAAATCTCGAATCTTTCCATAGAGTTATATATCTTATTATTCGAATTTATATAAAATACAATTTGGAATACATTTATATGCTAAAAATGTCCACGTCCAATACCATAACACCAACATATACTCTATTTACTAGTATAGTTAATATTGCATATTGTTCGATTTTTTTTTGTGGTGTGTGTGTATTGTTGGAGTTTATCATGCAAAATTCCATTTTAAATTTTATATTGTTGTAAGATAAGATTCTTAAAGTAGAAATTTACGATGCACCAATCAGTCCAACAATTTTTTCCCGCAATTTACATCAAAATATCGAATCCATAATATTTGATTTTGTAGACCAACGCCTTATCCCTTGGACCACAGGTCACTTATCTTATTGCTTAAATCATAAAGTCACATTTTAATAATATAACATTAGATACTACAATTTAACTAATAAAAAAGAGAGGATATTTTGGATTACGGCGTTGATATGAATCCCATTTATTGTAAATAGTTTGCTCAGCTTTGTTTTGGTTTAAGATTTCTATTATAGAGTAGATTTAGTGAATAGATAAAATATTTGAAGTAGGAAGTAACGATTAAACATGTCAATGGATATTCAAAATATTTGAAATCCATCCATGTATCTCCCTAAAAAACCAACTATAACTAAATAAGTAAATTAAGAGAGATTCAATAAATTAAGGTAGGGATAAAAATGAAAAATTTGAAAATTTTGAAATTTGACCACGAAAGTTATGTCGTTGTGTTCGTGATGAAATTCCCATCAATTTTTATATATAATATGCCGAAAACGGAGCTCAAACGAAGACGTTATGGCAGATTTAAAAATAATTCAAATAAAATAATTAATTCCCAAATTTGAAAATTTGAAATTAATTGTGATTAGACTTGAGGGTTAAGTAAACGTTAAAGTTACCAATTAATATTAAGAGTAATTAGGGAATTAAATAAACAAAGGTTGAAATTAAATAACCTTTCCAAAATAGGGGAAGAGGTCGACCTCTTGACCTTAATCGATCAATAGAGGTCGACCGCTTGGAATGAAGAGATCGATTGCTTTCGATGTGGGGCTAAGTTTTGATTGCTTTGTATGCTTCAGATTTATTCGTTTTCAAGTTAGTTTCATCCTACGGTTCCGATGCATTTGAACTACTATAAATAAGACCTTAGACCCCTTACTTTTATTTCTAAATATTTTGGAAAGGGGCATTTCACCAAAAGGACAAACTTTGCAGTCCAATTAGTTTCTAGGACACACATTCAAAGAAATTACTTTCAAGGCCAAAATCGGCTGAATAATTACTTCTAAGGATAAAGTTAGCAGTCCAATTACTTTCAAGGACATAATTTCATAGGTTTTTAGGCCCTAGAAACTAATTATTTTATGTTTTGTCCTTGAAAGTAATTATTACAGTTATATGTCCTAGAAACTAATTCCACTTGCTAAAGAGGCCCTTGTAGCTAATTTCCACTTTTTTGGAAATATCTATAAAGCTCTGTCAGTTCATCTCTTTTTAGATTCTAAAAACTCCATTATAGTTTCAGATAAGAAACCCTATATACCTATCTTTGTTTATTATTTAGTTTCTAAACCTCTTTTCCTCCAACCTTCCCGAATCTAACATATATGCAAATCCCTTGTTGCATATATATTAAAAAAAGATCAGAAGGAGATTATAATGGACGTTGAAAATCCTAAAAGAAGCAAAGCCCATGACCAACTGTGACGGGAAATCATAGTTTTTCTATTTAGCAGTTGAATAGTAAAGTTTGGATTTGGCATATGCCTTGGGGAGTTTTAAATTATGAAAACATCATATTAAAAGTCCCTAAATTCCCCCAGAGCGAAATGTCAATTCTTAGGATTTGAATCTTAATTGTTTTGTGTTAAAATAATGGATTTTGTGGATTTTACAGTTTAAGCATTCCACCTTCTATTCCACTTCTTATTCTTCTTCTCCAGATCTAATTAAGGGATTTAATTAAGAAAAGGTGTGCAAATGACGAATCTTTATTCATAGTTTAGATCACCTATTTCTGTAAAATTTAATAAAAATTCTCTTGTCTAAATTCTTATAAAAGAAGTTGAATAGAGCATAGAATTAATTAAATTGTAAATTTCCATTATTGTTTTATTACATTGTTTTAATATGAGATAAGTCGGGTTTAGATTCTATATACAAGTCTATTTATTTTAATTTTCCATATGAGTATTGAATCCAAGGATACGAGAATCCCTTGTTATGGATATTAGAATTTGGACATTATTGGTAATATGGAAGATAATTGAAAGACTAGTATTATTATGATTAAAAAGGAGTTGATATTTAACATTAGGTAGGGCGCAATCTTTGGACGCATAGAGTAATAAATGCATATTTATTTATGTGTTAATTAGCAAAATAAACGTATAATCGTGTAGTTAATTAGGTAATAATTGTCATTAAATCCTCTTTAGGAATGTAATTAATATTTTAAGGAATAATAAAGGATAAGGTCTTAATTAGAGTATTATATATATAGAGAGTATTTAAATTATGACTAGTCATAGGGATGCGAGGTCATTTAAAAGACACATGGAAGTTTACCCAGCTAATCTAGCTACCAGTAGTATGCCTTTGAGGCTGATGTGAGACATCTACTATGATAAATATTTATAATGACACGATGTTAGTCCAAAATTCTATAGGGTAGATCTGCCCAACTAATATGGCTATCAGTTCCTACGAATAGTCGAACTAATGTGAGACGTCGTTATGAGTATGTGTCAGAATACGAAGTGTAACGACCTGGAAATTTTGGATCCGGAAAATCCCAAATAGTTAGGAAAAGAAGAAAAGAGATAGAAGAAGAAGAAACAGAAAACCAAACTCAGAATCTCACATTCGCAGCGGATAAAATATAATATTAAATAATATTCTTTACACAAAGAAAGCTGTATCAGTCAATTACATTTTAATATATCAGAGTTACATCATTCACAAACACTGGATAGATACAATCAACATGTCCCAGGTAAACTATAATATCTCACAGTAGAAATACACTCCATTCGTTCCTGCCATCCAGCTCGCCACCTGAACTCTAGAACGTCCTTACCTGAAAAGCTGTAATACTCGGTCTAACCCGAGAATTACATCAAAGTAACACCTGGGTTAGGCTGGAAGCCAGCGTGAGTAAACCCATACAATTTGAAATACTAAGTTCAAACCATAAAGATAAACCCGGGGTAACTCGTTCATCATTACAAGTTCACAACTTATGATAGTCAACAATTATATTCACAAATAAATCCCTAAGTACCTTTACTTAGTTTTGTATGGTCCAGTCATTTAAATCATTCCATTTAAAGCTATTAACTTCACATATTAATCTATAAAGAATCATTGTAGGTTACAAATCGAAGTGGGTTCGGGTATTTACTAATATCCGACCCCGGTCTCTTCGAATTCAATACCATCTTAACCCAGATTATTCAAGTGAATACAATTCAATTCTAAATACAGGATGTCACTTTTACACAGCAATTCATCATCGGTAGATAACCACGTCATCAATGTCCACCTAATCATATCACAAAACATTCATATCAAATAATCCGAGGCATTCAATATCATTCAATCATTTATAAGCGAGATTTAATTAATAACATAAATTATTAACCTTTACCCATTCACATTAATTACATTAATCCTTAATTAATTACTCAAATTAATTATCCTACAAATATTTACATTGATTAATTATACTTTACTTAATCACACTCATTAACTAACTAACCCTGAATTAATTTCCTTAACTAATAAATCCTTTAATTAATTACACTAAGTAATTAATCCCTAATTAATTTCATTAAGTAATACCCTTTTAATTACTTTTAACAAGTAATTATCCTATTGGTTAATTATCCTCAATTAATTAACCGATCCCTTAATTATTAGTCAATTAATCCTTAATCATTAATTAATTAATTTCCCTTTTATTACTTTATTAATTTAATTAATCATTAATTTCCAAAACTTTAATTAACTTTAAAGAATAAGTTATTTATCTAAATTAACTTCTTAATTATCATTTAAAATCTTAAATAAACCTTGAAACCAATTATCATTAGCTTATTTACTTAAGACCTTAAGTTTATCAAATGATAAAATAAAACATCTTCTTAGTGTCTACTTAATTACATTATTAATCATGTTTAAATAAACTTAAGAATTAACTTACTAAAGTTAAAATAATTTATACAACTTTAATTAATCAAATATTAAAAGTACTTATTTTTCTTTCTTAAAAGAATGGTTAAGAGAATTATCAAAAACTTGATTAGATTAACTTTAAATAACGTGCTAATCATTCTAACCTTTATCGAGACAAAACAGAATTTGCCCGAACCAAACCCAATTTTCTCCCACATAAACTCGAGCAATCCCCTAATACAAATTCGAGCCAGTCTTAAATTTCCCACCTATCTCTTATTCCCTTCCTCTCTCTTCTTCTAATTCTTGTTCTTCTTCCCTCTTAAATTTCCAGCCGTGCACAATCATGCGCACGTGCACGCAATCATATTATTTTGAAACTCGCCGCCGATCCCTACCCCTGACCATCCACGACCCCACTGTTACGCTCCTTACCCTGAAAGCACAGCAGGAGCCCTTATTCGAAAACTCGAAATCCAAACCAAACTGGAATGAACGTCGCCACCAAAATTCCCCTCGGCAAGCCACCACCGTGCTCCATCTTCCACTAAATCTCACAGATACATTCGCCATCATTCATTCCACCTTCCCACCTAGGACCGCACCCCATCTTTCTCCTTCCACCTCGTAGTTACCCCAAATCAAACTCCACCCAAAACTACCCTTAAACCCTAGATTCACCACCATTGTTCAATCCTACCAATAGAAAAATCAAGCAGCATTTTCCCCCCTCTCGCTACTCTCTCGCTGTCTCTGGCAGCGGACCCGTTTACCCAAACTATGCCGATCATCTGAAATTGGCAGAAACCCACATCACGTTCATCTCGCAATTCCTCCCTAATTACTTATCTATAAATCATAATTTTTCTACCAAAATTCATCACTTTGTACTACATATCAGACTATAAAATCAAAAACTGAAATAAGTCTGATCGATTTCTAACCCATTTTGACTTCCACTGTTATTTATATATTTTTTAGTAATTGCTAAATATAAATTCTTGCATCCATTTTTAGAATCGCTATTACATTGTTAAAATCATTTTTCACTTAGGAATCAAGGCCTAAAAACAATTGCATAAAGAGAATTTGAAATTTTAGTAGTTCTTGAGCTTGTAGTTTATAAATAGGGTTAAATATATTGACAAACAGATATATCCGCAAACATATAATGCAATTCAAACTATATCCTGTTTAAATCTTCCATGAAATCCATACTTACTTCATTTCTTTCCAGATCTAACACATGCATTACAATATTCACCCATGTTAAACTTTTTTAAAGAATTATATTTACTCACCTTAAATGCTGGAAACAGAGAAGGTAGAGCTGAGATGTGTGAAAATGCTATGATGATCTCTTTGAAAGCTGAAGCTTCAATTCTGCTTAAATTGAACTTGAACTTGTGTTTTGATTTTTGTTTGCTTTCAGGTTTATTGTTTGATCTGGACCTTGAATTATTTTGGGCTTGCTTGATATTTTGATTTGCATTGCAACTTGAAACTAAAGCTTAATTGAAGTTTATTGAGTTGTTCTTTCTTAAACCTGAGATGATCTTGCTTGGGATTGCTACAGGTTTAAGGTGGATAACAAAGTTGTTGCTGCTTTAATTTTCTGGTTTTTATTTTTATTTGTTCACAGCTTTTGTTATACTTTGTTCTTTTTGATATTGAAGATAAAAATGTAAATATGGAAGGATTAGGAAAGTATATTTCAGATTTATCTTTTTATTTATTATTATTTTTTATATAAAGACACTTGTATCTTACTTACAAATGTCATTTGCATGTAATATTTGATTTACACTTGTTAAAATGCAAGGTGAATTTGTTTATATTTGTAATCATAATGTACCTAATATATTTATGTATTTTTATATAATACCCTTTATTAAATTTTATTCTTTTCCATGCCTTATAAATTTATTTACTAATTAATAAGTTATTTTCTAAATCTATATAAAAAAATCTTTTGAAGAAAATAAAAACCAATTACAATCAAAATAAAATCAAACATATAATACATTTAAACCAAAATATATTTAAGATATACATCTATCCTTTGAATTCCAAATTTAAATTCAAATTCAAATTCAAATTCAAATACAATTTAAAATCCAAATTGAAATTAACTTACATAATATATTTACCTAAATAAACACAGATTCAATTTGTTTGAAAATAATAATATTTCTATTTAAAATCTTCTTACATCCATATATATATATATATATATATATATATATTAAACAACCATTATTATTTGTTTCAAAAGATAATTTGTCAAATTTTAAGTAATTATATTAGGAGATTATTAAATATTTATCTAGAGAGTTGAAATCCAATTTTTGTCATATTTTCAAATTCACTTACATAACCAGATATATTTTATTATCAGAATTTTTTTATCTGTTCAATTGAATAAACCAGTTAATTATCCAGTTTACCGGATGTTCAAAAATTTGGGTTATTACATTCCTCCCCCTTTGAATCTTTTTGTCCTCGAAAAGGAACGAAGCCAGAATTTATTTAATACCCAAAATCAGATAAATTATTCTTTGATCATTTTTTTTAAAATACTTTTAAAATTTATATAATATTACCAAAATAGTTTTATAAAATACTTTTCATAATTAGATGTCTCAAAAGTCCATCTTCATTCTCACAGAAATTCGGTCATACATTGATCAGGCGTAAAACTGAAAACCTGTAAGTGCTTGGCAGACCCATTTTCAACATCTAGTGAAAATACTTTGAAAAATAATTTTATTGAAAACCTTATGAAAATATAGAAAATAGAGGAAATATCTTAGGTGAGAATGCTCTGGAAATCATCACCCACATCCATGGTCGCAGTTACAATCCAGGGTTACGTTGTCATCACAGTAAAAGTCCATGTAACTGTGTGCATCAACGCCCTCGATTTTCGCTGCCAAAATGAAACTTCCCCACTCCTACATAGGTCGCAGACTACATCAGTCAAGTCCCAATGTAGCCTTAGGCTCTCACGGCCTCTCGACTTTCGCTATGTCTTTATAGGTCGCAGTCTACCGATGTAAAATCAAACGTAGACAGTTGGCTCTCAGCAGCACACACGACTTTCGCTATATTACCATAGGTCGCAGTTTACTGATGTAAAATCAAACGTAGACTGTTGGCTCTTGGCAGCACACATGACTTCCTCTATGGTGTGCAGTAGATCGCAGTGACATCTAGTTACACTATCGTCATAGCATAACCCAAATGTCTCTGTAGGCATCAGCGTCCTCGACTTTCGCTACCTAATAATCCTCAGGAACTAGTTTGTCCAGACTCCTCACATGATCAACTTTAGAACCCCCCTTAGGGTTCATGGCAATACCACCATGTGGCACTCCTGAGAAGTTCATTTCGAAGGAGCACCTTTTCCCCAGAGCCAATCTCAAAATACTTTATACTATACTCTTATTGTATCTTTCAAATCATACCCTTTATGATTTTCATCAAAATCTCCTTTATACAAAATCGATTCTCAAAATCTATAATTCTCAAACTCTGCTTTCCAAATTCAAAATTTGATTTTCCCATAAATCTAAAGCCATTTACAAATTCATAGGTTCCCAAAACCTTTTCCAACATCATTCTCACAAGATCCTTTATATATATAGACATATAAAACTTTGAAAATCTTTGGATCACTTCATACTTATATAAATTCCCTTTTTATACTTCAAATACTTTCAAAAATCCTTTCCTTCCGGCAATATATTCAACAAGGGAAGATTTATCTTATATAACAAAGATATATAACTTTGTTTATTCCAAATCAAATATTCAAATTTGATTACTCTATAGAGTCACTTACCAAATTACTTACTTCCATAAAGTAAATTTGTACTATAGAAATATCCAATTTCCATTTTATTTCATCATATATTTCACAAAATATATCCTTTATTTCTAGAACCATTTAGTAATCAAATATACCATTCCATTTAAAAAATCATCTTCCAGTTCTTATCCATAAATTTTCAATATCAATTTCATTCAAACCCGTACGACGTACTCATATCATCCATACGCAATATCAATCTGATCGCTCACTCGATCACACAATTTCACCTCCGAACAAGTATCGTCCACCAGACTTCCTAGTGCGGACTCAGATCTGATTTCTTGATCAGAAACCGTCATTCTCCTTGCATATCCATAACTATGATAGAGAATATCCAGAACCAATCAACAATCCATATCTAGGTTCGCCATCGAAAATCGAGTGAAAAATCCCAACTCGAATCGATATACTATCTCGAAATTCTATGCTCGAATCTGGATCAAATCACTATGCGAATAGAATAAAATACGTACATCCTACATATTTATCTTTATAGATTATTAGCCAAATCAATCTCCTTTTCTATTCACATTCATTTTAATTTCTATCCACTTATTCATAATTGTTTAAATCCTCATTTGGATTATCACCTCAATTCTTATCTCAAATGGATATTTAATCATAAACAGTTTACAATCTGATCGGCTTAAATTTAGAAAATAATTTAAAAAGTTTAAGATAGATAAGTAGTTGAAAAATAATTAATAGTTTGTAAAATATCTGTAAAATAGTTAAATAATGACAAAATAGTTATAAAATAGTTAAATAATCGTAAAATAGTTATAAATAGTAATTAGTTATAAAGTAGTTGAACAACAGTAATTAGTTTATAAAATAGTTGAAAAATAGTTACAAAAATAAGTATAAAATAGTTTGGCTTTAAAAAGAAGGTTGTATATAGTAAATAGCTTAGAAGAAAAATAGATTTAAATTAAAAAAAGTTATATTGAAAATAGTCCAGAGCCAAACTTTTCAATCCCCAATCTCCATTCCCATCAATTCAATTTAAATCTCCACTTCCATTTAAATTGACTCAATTCCAAGTATAAATAACTTCAATTTCCATTGAAATTGATTTAACCCCAATTTAAGTTGAATTAACCTCAATTCTTTCCAAACTCAAATCAAATTCCATTTGAATTTAAAATTATTTAGCTTTAATCACAATTCCAAATTATTCAAATCAATTTGAACTAATTTTAAATTGAACCCACTTCAATTTCAAATCATTTCAATTTCTGTTTGAATTAATCCCAATTCCCATTTGAAATTAATCTCATTCAATTTCAATTTCATTTCAAATTAGTCCAATTCAAATTTTCCATTTGAATTTTAAACTCACCATCTTCAATCACAATTCTAATTAATCCAAACCAAATTCAATTTGAACTAATGAAACATAAACCTCAACTTTAAACCATCTCGAATTATAAATTCGAGTTAAATTTTAACTGTTGATTTAATCCCTTAAATCAAATTAACTTTTATCTTTAAACCATTTAATTCTGAATCCAAATTCCATTTTTAAATTATCTTTACTTAACTTATTTCAAAGTTCAAATAATAGTTCAAATTCTTTTCAAACAGCTCAATCTTTGAAATTCAATTTATCACCAACTTTCAATTTTGAAACCAAGAAATTTTTGTTGAAATTTTATATTAATCATTCAAATCTTATGTTCAAAGTGGTTCCATATCCTTGATTACAATTTCATTTTATAAATCAAAATCATGTAAATAATTTCAATTTAAGTTCAATTCCATTAAATTTTCTACAATGGATATGTATTACCTCAATCCACTTTTTCGTTCATTTAAACAAATCCAATTCACAGTTTAAAGATTATTAATAATAACAGGATGATATCATCCAAATTATTTAAAACATCTATCCATTTTCAATTTCTAGATCTCAAACCCATTTTGAGATCACACAAACTCCCTATTCAAATCAACCATTTAACTTCCCGAGTTAAATCTCAATTTCATTTTGAAAATTTCAAATCAGGTTGTTCATTCAAACTTATTTAACTTCTTCTATGTTAAATTCAATTTAAATCCCGTTAACCCTACTCAAATTTGAATTCCTACTTCAAATTTCAAAATTCTTTCCCACTTATAAGTTCAAAATTTATACCACTTTAGATTTTCTCATTTCATTCCAAATAAAAATTTAAATTTCAACATTTAGAGTTTATTTCAAACCATCATTGATATTATGTATATTCTTCATATATACATATTATTTTAAACCACGTTTGGTTTTTTTTTTTTTTTAATTTTCAAACAACACATGTTTGAAATAGGACCCTTTCATTCAAATATATTAAATAACATTTATTTATCACTTTGAAACAATTTCAAATTCGGGACCCAGGTTTAAAGCTTCACAATTCAGATCATCTTCAATTCCAATTTATAAGTCATACCTGCCTAAATGTTTTACTTCCCTAAAAAATTCATTTGCTTATTCATTAATACACATTTTATTATTAAACACAACAATCATTTATGATAATACCCAAGGAAACCAATTCATTATTATCTTATTCTGAAACTCTTCTCCAAATTCAAGATTTTAATTTCAGTTTGAATCCATTTCAAATTTGTCTTTATTCAATTTAAATTTGGTTGTATTTCTATTACCACTTAATTCTTATTATTACTTTTAATTCAATTAATACAACAACCAATTTCGTTAATATTATAGAAAATCTATTGCTTAATAAACTTATGTAAGGTTCATTTACTTTTGAAACCATTTTAAAACCTTTATATAAGTAAATAACAAGTACACTCTCTTATATATATATACACTCAACTCATTCTAGGGTACCATTGATCCTCCCTAATGAGTAAACCCATCAGAGCTGAGGTTCTCGCTTAACGTCACTCTGAAAAATGTAACGACCCAGAAATTTCCGATCCCAAAAATCCCAGATAGTTAGGAAAAGAAGAAAAGAGATAGAAGAAGAAGAATAAGAAGAAAACCAAACTCAGAATCTCACATTTGCAACGGATAAAATATAATATAAAATAATATTCTTTACTCAAAGAAAGCTGTATCAGTCAAGTACATTTTAATACATCAGAGTTACAACATTCACAACCACTGGACAGATACAATCAACATGTTCTAGACAAACTATAATATCTCACAGTACAAATACATTCCATACGTTCCTGCCATCCTGTAACGACCCGTTAAATTAATAATATTAAATGAGTTAAATTAATATAATTTCTAACCTGATTTAGAAAAAAAAGGCTTTAAGATTTATTTGAGAAAATGTAGTAATTTGTTATAGTAATTGGAATTTAATGTGACAATTTAATTTTTATGACAATAGTTTTGGATAATGTAATTGTCACACTTTGTTAAAAGTTAATGTTAAGAAACCAATAAATGTTGAATTAGTGAATATTAATAAAATATTTACTAGAATGGGATTCATTTAATATTAAAATAAATAGTAGGATTGTTTCATTTGGTGACCGTTGAATAAACCAATGCAATAAGTGTAGATAAAATTTTTTATGAATATTGTTCGATAATGAATGTACTTAAAAACGGTAATAAACTTAATATAAGAAAACAAAGGCAAATTGTGTATTAATTAATGAATTCATGAATCAGTGTATGGACTTAGTGTAACTATACGTAAATGTACGCAATAAGGTTGTGAAATACCAATGATTTGGATTTCCAATTTATATTAAACATAATGTTGGTAGAAATTGGAATTCACTGTTGTGTGAAATATATGAGAAATCAGGTCAAATGTAAATTATACCGTAGATGATATACTCTTTTAAACAGTAGGATTTTTAAATAAATAAACGTTTCACTTAGGTTTCAATTGGATAACTTATGTAGTTTAATGGAGAATCAATTGTAATTAATTGCCATAAATTAGTGATGATATGGTAGTTTGATTTGGCCTTTAAGAAGCAAAGAAAAAGAAAGCCAAGATTTATGAATTCATTTGCAATGTGAAATGCAAATCTTGTGTATTGTTTTTTTTTTAAATGGAATTAATATTTAACCATTACGTTAGTGGAGTCTGATAAGTTAAGGTAGATAATCAATGGTAATTTACCTAATTCAAAGGATATGTTAATATAAATATGGGTAAAATGAGGTTAGACCAAGGATATAATATTAATTGATTTTTAAGGCTTAATTAATACGTGAAATAGACAAGATTCTACATTCAAACATTTATACAAAGCTAAGTTGTAAATAGAAGTACCAATGTAATATAATGTAAATAGATGGGAATCAACATTTATTTATTTATTTAATGGAATTTAATTTCTATAGTATGATAATCGCAATTAAATGAAATTGAAATAGCTAATTTATACGTTAGTTGAAATTTAGCTGGAATATGAGGATTTTTAATGAAATAGTGAAATCAAATGGAAATAAGGTTTCAATTATACATTGGAATTTATATTCACCATAAAAGGTTAATTGAAAACCAAAGGAGTTCATAAAGGAATCAAGCTTTATCTATTAATTTGGATTTAAGATATGGTAAATTGGATTTATTGCAATAATTAATTCTATAAGATGAGGTTAATACTTATTCTATTTATAATTAGACCAAATTGTTGATATAGATTTTTTGAAAGCAGAATCTATAAATCAATTTGAGTATCAAATTCAATAATTGCGCTTATTGCATAAATAAAGGGAATTTAACGTTAAATATTACGTTACTGAAATTTAAAATGAACTTTAAGAATAATATTGTGAATCATGAACCAAATTATGTGGCATCCCTATTTGGATAAAGAATGAGTATATAAAAGTTAAAATCTAATATACGGGGTTTTGAGCATTTAATTTTATAATTCTTAAATATAGGAAAGTGTAGAAATTAACACTGCAAATTGATATACTTATAATTTTAATTCACATCCAAGCTTGTTAAATCATTTGAAATTGATTAAATTATATAAGTAATAAAATTTGGACAATTTTAGAATATAATATAAAATTTGGATTTTTGTAATTTATTTTGATTTATTTAATTAATATAAAAATAGCCTTTTTTTGTCATGGACTCGGATTTCGATGAAACCAGTTTCATCGGATCCGTATCGGTGAATTATTATAGGGTTTCAAGTTTCGTATCGATCGGACTTGTCGTTTGATCGTACGGACGTGAAACGCCTTGAAATCAAATTTAATTAAAATCAATTTGAATCAATTTGGAAATTTTGTTTTCAGCATAACTTCTTCATACGATCAAATTTGGACGTGAAACTTTTTCCGTCGCGTTCAGAATATTTTAAATTACCTATTTGGATATATAGATTTAATAAATTCGGTTCCGGAGGCATAGCGGGCTTTTTGGGCCATAGTTTGTTCCGCACGTTCATTCTACGGTCTATCTACTCTATCTCTAACCCCTCTATATAAACCTAGCTACAAGCCCTGGCCTCCACCTAATTTCTTTTCATCTGAGCGTATACTTTCTTCAAGCTCCTCTTCTTCTTCAATGGGTGCTAACCCTAGATCCAATCAGTTCAAAAAAAAAAAATCAAAAAAAAATTCGGATCTGCAGCAGCTTCTGGTCGCGCTTCGGGTTTCAAGGGAGAAAACCCTAGAGCAACTTCGGATCAGGAAGAAAATGACTCGGGTCGCTGCGGGTCGTTTTGGCGAAAACTCCAAGCAGGCACCGGGGAATTGAGGCGGCGCACCGAAGTCGAACCCGAAGTCGACCCAGGACCAGAATTTTTCCATTTTTCAAATTTCCATAACTTTTGCATACGAGCTCGGATTCACGCGCGGTTTGTTTTGCTGGGATCGTATCGGAATTTCTGACGTTTTGACGCTAGTTTGGATGGATTTGGAGACTGTCCAAATTTTGGCTTTAAATTGGATTTGAATTCAATTTAAATTCAAAAAGGTGAGTGTTTTAACCCACTCACAACTACTAGAAGCTTTTATGTTTGTTTAAATTAATTTTAGAAATGAATAGAAATTTATTTATGAGTATTTGGCATGTTTATTTTATTCATATCTGTTGAATTGCATTTATTTAATTTAACTGTTAATTTAATTAATTTATTGCGTATAAATTTACAGTTAAAATTTATTTGTTTGTATATGAACTACTAGTTAACAGTTATATAATTTATTACTGAATATAGACTGTAGATTAATAGCTGTTAAATTTAATTTGAATAAAATTGCCAGTATTACCTGTTATGTAGTACCAAAAATAATATTGTTATTGATTGATATTGACTGATGATTGCGATTTGGATGATGGATGATGTTAATGAATGGATGTTTATTGTATATCATTAAATTGCAAATTATCATGCATATTTCATTTCATTCGGGATTGTGGTTTGAAATGATATATAACCGCAAAATTTTATATCCTTTAAATTGCGGATTGAAATGATAAATATCCGTATCACTTGACCATAGGATAGAAAATTATATACAGGCACCGCGGTATATATATAACTATTTAAATGTGATTTCTATGGTTTGGATGGAATACGGTTTATAATAATTTTAAATTTTATATTGTGTAAATATTTTTCTTCCACATATATATACATACGAAGTTGAAAATTTTGAAATTAAAAGGTGTATAAAAATCTTTATTAAAAATGGAAGAAAATTAAGAAAATGGAGTTAATAATTTATATCATATGTTTAAATGTTAAGTTTGGAAATTTTAAGATATGATATTTATAATTGGATTTTTCCCAAAATAAATTGAAATGAATATTCTAGTATAATTTGAATTAGGAAATTATATATATTTTATTACTAGAAATTGAAGTCTTATTATTTATGGATTTTATGCGAATATTCAAGACTAATTAATAGAACAATTGATCTGTTGAAAGAATAAAATCCAATTTTAGTTTGAAATATTGTTACTCAAAATGGATATACGTATATATAAATAAATTGAAGTGGTTTTGGAACTTGAGAGAGATAATATAAATTTTGGTTTAGACTTTAATAAAGAAATGTATTTGTAAAGCCATGAGAGCTATTTTCTTTACAAAGTAACATTTAAGTTAAACCATTTAATTCATATACCGTTGAATGTCCAAACCATTCAAGTTTTTTAGAAGTTATGGTTTTAAATTATGATTTTCAAAATATTATGCTTTGAAAATATTTAATTTTCAGACGTTATGAAGTTAAAGCATTATGATTTTGGAAAAGAATTATATTTGGGATAAGTGATAAAATATGGTTTTGGGTTTTGAAATGATATCGTATTCATGGTTATGAAATGGAATGTTTATTCTGATTTTTAAAGTATAACCTATTTTTAAATGACCGCGGTGTTATAATAACGATGGGTTGGCAAAGAGCCCGGGATCGGATATGGACATACTCTCTGTCGATACCGAAAACCATTTTGACTAACCGTGTACGCGGTGGAGATTCCAGAATGAAGTAGGTGGTGGCAACGTTTCCTGTAAGGTAAATACGTGGACCCGACTCCCGTGAGTTGGCATAAGGTGGCTAAAACAGGAGCGATTCTCAGGCCAATGAGGTCATTCCTCTGATCGGACCCTCCTCTTCGATATTATACTTTGATTTTGGATTGATTCAGTGGCCACTTCTATATTTTGATTTTGGAGAGTTAGTCCGAGGTGGGCGGTAACTGCGGCTACGCGTTTCCACCAGCCTGGATAGCAATTGGTATATCTACCCTGGCATTGCCTAGTTGTGCCGTGTCACCTACCATACCGAGCCTTTACTACGAGTTTCTATTTGTGTCGTACCTATGGAGTATCCTCTGGTAGCTTCCCGATCAGGAGGTATTACGGTACTGTATAGACTATTGGCATTATTTGTGTTAAGGGCTATATGGGTAACCCCTTAACGCTATTAAAAAGTAAGTTTATTTTATAAATAGACACTATTATAATAGCGCAATATACTACATAGTAAATAGTTTAACGGATCCTTAGGAGATGTAAATCCCGAACATCTCTTGAGTTACTGTACTCATATTTATTTCTGTTAATTTAACTCACATAAGATCTTTTAGTCTGACTCGAGTGTTTTTGTCTTTTCAAATTCGCTCGGGTCAGTCCGAGCGTTTCAGGATCGAAGACTTTAGCTTTGAAGGACGAAGACGAAGGAGTCGTATTATTATTATCTATAGTATTGCACCACACTCTAAATTTCCGCTGCATTGATTGTATTGGTATGTGTAACTCTGATATTCATTGTATAAGTAAAATAAATATTTTGTAAACAGTTATCATGAACTGTATATTGATTATTATATTTTATCATTCCGCTGTGAGATTCAATTTTGTTTTATTTCTTCTCTGTTTTTCTTATTTACCCCATAACAATCCGCCCTTGTGTATGCTTTGAATTGGCACGTGTGTCGGTTTAAAGTGTGCGAAAATGCGGGATGTTACAGTTGGTATCAGAGCTTTGGTTTAGCGATAAACCTTGGTTTTGTGGGGTTTGACTCTTTGTTAATAGGGTAGTAATACCCTATGGGAGTCGCTGAGTGTATATATATGAGAGAGCGTATTTGTTAGTGTTAATAAAGATTTTGATATTGTGTTAATCTGTTCCGCTTTGTATTTATAAATTCTGGTTGATGCATGGGACGCTATGACATCAATAGGGATTTCTAAACACTTAATAGGACAGACCGACATAATATTTGTTTTTAATATAGGTGAATGAAATAATTTTGCCTATTATATTTTCTATATATAAAAATATTTTTATAAAAATATATATATATATATATATATTTGGTTGCTATAGATTGGGTGTTAGGAAATAAAAATATTTATAACAATTGAAGCTAAGTTGAAATTATAATAAATCAAATTGGAGATTTTAGAACTTAAGTCCGGGATTTTTGAAAATCTTCTTTCAAAGGATTTGTGAAATATAATGATTTGGTTTATAGGTAATTTCTTATATAAATGTTTAGTATAATTCGGAAGAATTGTTTTAAAAGAGGATTTTGGAGAAAATAAATTTTGTACTTTCCTCTCTGTCGCTAGAAAATAATTTCGGTGATGGCGGCCGCATCATCGATTTTCATTTTCGAGTTTCGTAGGGGAAAGGCCACTGTAGTAAATTCTACTGCAGATTTATTTTGAAATTATCTAAAATTTTAAATTGTTTTAAATATAAATTGAGATATAAGTTGTAAGAACTCATTTATCTATTATTTTTAAAATAAAATTGAAATTTGACCCGGTATTTAATTCTAAAATTTTCCACTAATTAATGGTTTAAATTATTTTTAGGGAAATATAAAGTAAGTAATAAATGGATTGAAACCTCTAATTTAAGTAAGAAAATTAATGCTAGGTATAAAGGAAGTTAAAATTTTAACTGATAAATAATGGTAAAGATTTATTGAAAATCAACGAATTAAAAGGGTTGAGATTAAACTTGTATAAGTTCTTTTGCTTTTTCTTTAACATAAATAACTTACCAAGTATAAAAAGTTGAAATGTAAATTAAGAGTGGAATAGAATATTATGCAAGTAGAATTTTTGGAAATAATGAAGTATTCAATAAATTACTGTTATAAATAAGAATTTAATGGTATTAACTTAAGTGATGATTGGAATTTTACAAAAATTAAAGGTTGTATTATTAATAGGTGATTTTAACCTTAAGAAAGTAAAAATGAAATTCCTTAATTTATAAAGTTTGATTGTAGGGTTGTTAACTTAAGTACGCCTTAATTTCCCCCTATTCTAATATAATAGAAAGTAAGTAATATATAAATGACTGTAAACCCTAAGTAATTAATTAATAAAATTCCTTATTTTTAAGAATGAAGGTTAAAGGGTTAATAATTTAAGTGTAATTAAAAAGGGTTACTGTAATTAAATATAATAGAAAGTGGGTAATTAAATTGTTACTACTATTAAATATAATAGAAACTTCAACATTAAATAAATGAATGAAATTAAAGGTAAGTTGAAATTGTAATTTATAAAACAAATATATATTAATTTAAGGAATTGAGAAGAAACTTGTAAATTTTCACTTACATTCTTAAAACATACATAACTTACCATATAATAAAAGTTGCAATGTTAGTAAGAAAATGTAACGGGAAATCTTACAAGTGAAGCTTGAGGTAATAAAGGTATTCAATAAATTTGCTGTTATTAATGAGAATTAATTGTATAAACTTAAGTTAAATTGGAAATTTTACTATATAAGTAAAGGTAAGTAGTATAAATAGATGATATAAACTTTAGTCAATAAATTGGAATGCAAATATAATGAATTTTGTAATAAATGGAAAACGAAAATTGTAAGAAATAAAGAAATCCCTCCATAAATGAAAGAAAGAAAAATCAAACCACTGAAGCATGAAATAAATGTATAATAAGTTAATTTGGTTGTTGGTTTGAATTGTATTGTTTGATTTATGATTGTGGGGTAAGGAACTTGAAGTTGTTGGATGAATAAATAATCTATCTTTGTTCCATCTAAGACTGTTGAGTAAAGGATGCACTTGATAGTTAATTTCATTTCATACAAATTTCAAGTTTGAACCCAAACAACTATTTGTTTGATGGATTAAATGATTGCTTTGTGTGTGTATGTATGTTGTTTGTAAGGTTGATGGTTGTTGAATTGTTTGGTTGATTACTGATTGAATCCACTTGAATAGTTCACTTTAAAATAAATATTTAACCTTTTAGATTTTATAAGTGAAATGCAGGCTATGGAAGCCACTGCTACTGCTCTGGTTCCCTAATAATAAGCATATTGCCCGACAAATAGGTACGTTTTCGGATTACGTTTAAAGCGCTATTTTATAATTTTGCCCGTGTTGGGATAATATTTTGATAATATATGTAATATATTTGTATATTTTGATATTATATTTTCTCCAGAGTCTCTCCGTACAAAGGAGACTCTGCCAAAAATTTTCGTAAATTTTGGACTTAGAATTTTGTTGAATATTTTCCAAACTTTAATGATTTAAGTATAAAAGGTTATAATGACTATAAAACGGGCATATCTCATTTAAGGAAATTAATTTAGTAAATTATTGTTTATAAGTTAATATTTGAAATAAGATGTAATGTTTTATTCTTCCTTCCCCCTTCTTTTTCCTTTTCGGGGACGAAAAGTTTTAAGTGGGGGAGATTGTAACGACCCGTTAAATTAATAATATTAAATGAGTTAAATTAATATAATTTCTAACCTGATTTAGAAAAAAAAGGCTTTAAGATTTATTTGAGAAAATGTAGTAATTTGTTATAGTAATTGGAATTTAATGTGACAATTTAATTTTTATGACAATAGTTTTGGATAATGTAATTGTCACACTTTGTTAAAAGTTAATGTTAAGAAACCAATAAATGTTGAATTAGTGAATATTAATAAAATATTTACTAGAATAGGATTCATTTAATATTAAAATAAATAGTAGGATTGTTTCATTTGGTGACCGTTGAATAAACCAATGCAATAAGTGTAGATAAATTTTTTTATGAATATTGTTCGATAATGAATGTACTTAAAAACGGTAATAAACTTAATATAAGAAAACAAAGGCAAATTGTGTATTAATTAATGAATTCATGAATCAGTGTATGGACTTAGTGTAACTATACATAAATGTACGCAATAAGGTTGTGAAATACCAATGATTTGGATTTCCAATTTATATTAAACATAATGTTAGTAGAAATTGGAATTCACTGTTGTGTGAAATATATGAGAAATCAGGTCAAATGTAAATTATACCGTAGATGATATACTCTTTTAAATAGTAGGATTTTTAAATAAATAAACGTTTCACTTAGGTTTCAATTGGATAACTTATGTAGTTTAATGGAGAATCAATTGCAATTAATTGCCATAAATTAGTGATGATATGGTAGTTTGATTTGGCCTTTAAGAAGCAAAGAAAAAGAAAGCCAAGATTTATGAATTCATTTGCAATGTGAAATGCAAATCTTGTGGATTGTTTTTTTTTTCAAATGGAATTAATATTTAACCATTACGTTAGTGGAGTCTGATAAGTTAAGGTAGATAATCAATGGTAATTTACCTAATTCAAAGGATATATTAATATAAATATGGGTAAAATGAGGTTAGACCAAGGATATAATATTAATTGATTTTTAAGGCTTAATTAATACGTGAAATAGACAAGATTCTACATTCAAACATTTATACAAAGCTAAGTTGTAAATAGAAGTACCAATGTAATATAATGTAAATAGATGGGAATCAACATTTATTTATTTATTTAATGGAATTTAATTTCTATAGTATGATAATCGCAATTAAATGAAATTGAAATAGCTAATTTATACGTTAGTTGAAATTTAGCTGGAATATGAGGATTTTTAATGAAATAGTGAAATCAAATGGAAATAAGGTTTCAATTATACATTGGAATTTATATTCACCATAAAAGGTTAATTGAAAACCAAAGGAGTTAATAAAGGAATCAAGCTTTATCTATTAATTTAGATTTAAGATATGGTAAATTGGATTTATTGCAATAATTAATTCTATAAGATGAGGTTAATACTTATTCTATTTATAATTAGACCAAATTGTTGATATAGATTTTTTGAAAGCAGAATCTATAAATCAATTTGAGTATCAAATTCAATAATTGCGCTTATTGCATAAATAAAGGGAATTTAACGTTAAATATTACGTTACTGAAATTTAAAATGAACTTTAAGAATAATATTGTGAATCATGAACCAAATTATGTGGCATCCCTATTTGGATAAAGAATGAGTATATAAAAGTTAAAATCTAATATACGGGGTTTTGAGCATTTAATTTTATAATTCTTAAATATAGGAAAGTGTAGAAATTAACAATGCAAATTGATATACTTATAATTTTAATTCACATCCAAGCTTGTTAAATGATTTGAAATTGATTAAATTATATAAGTAATAAAATTTGGACAATTTTAGAATATAATATAAAATTTGGATTTTTGTAATTTATTTTGGTTTATTTAATGAATATAAAAATAGCCTTTTTTTGTCACGGACTCGGATTTCGATGAAACCAGTTTCATCGGATCCGTATCGGTGAATTATTATAGGGTTTCAAGTTTCGTATCGATCGGACTTGTCGTTTGATCGTACGGGCGTGAAACGCCTTGAAATCAAATTTAATTAAAATCAATTTGAATCAATTTGGAAATTTTGTTTTCAGCATAACTTCTTCATACGATCAAATTTGGACGTGAAACTTTTTCCATCGCGTTCAGAATATTTTAAATTACCTATTTGGATATATAGATTTAATAAATTCGGTTCCGGAGGCATAGCGGGCTTTTTGGGCCATAGTTTGTTCCGCACGTTCATTCTACGGTCTATCTACTCTATCTCTAACCCCTCTATATAAACCTAGCTACAAGCCCTAGCCTCCACCTAATTTCTTTTCATCTGAGCGTATACTTTCTTCAACCTCCTCTTCTTCTTCAATGGGTGCTAACCCTAGATCCAGTCAGTTCAAAAAAAAAAATCAAAAAAAAAAATCAAAAAAAAAAATTCGGATCTGCAGCAGCTTCTGGTCGCGCTTCGGGTTTCAGGGGAGAAAACCCTAGAGCAACTTCGGGTCAGAAAGAAAATGACTCGGGTCGCTCCGGGTCGTTTTGGCGAAAACTCCAAGCAGGCACTGGGGAATTGAGGCGGCGCACCGAAGTCGAACCCGAAGTCGACCCAGGACCAGAATTTTTCCATTTTTCAAATTTCCATAACTTTTGCATACGAGCTCGGATTCACGCGCGGTTTGTTTTGCTGGGATCGTATCAGAATTTCTGACGTTTTGACGCTGGTTTGGATGGATTTGAAGACTGTCCAAATTTTGGCTTTAAATTGGATTTGAATTCAATTTAAATTCAAAAAGGTGAGTGTTTTAACCCACTCACAACTACTAGAAGCTTTTATGTTTGTTTAAATTAATTTTAGAAATGAATAGAAATTTATTTATGAGTATTTGGCATGTTTATTTTATTCATATCTGTTGAATTGCATTTATTTAATTTAACTGTTAATTTAATTAATTTATTGCGTATAAATTTACAGTTAAAATTTATTTGTTTGTATATGAACTACTAGTTAACAGTTATATAATTTATTACTGAATATAGACTGTAGATTAATAGCTGTTAAATTTAATTTGAATAAAATTGCCAGTATTACCTGTTATGTAGTACCAAAAATAATATTGTTATTGATTGATATTGACTGATGATTGCGATTTGGATGATGGATGATGTTGATGAATGGATGTTTATTGTATATCATTAAATTGCAAATTATCATGCATATTTCATTTCATTCGGGATTGTGGTTTGAAATGATATATAACCGCAAAATTTTATATCCTTTAAATTGCGGATTGAAATGATAAATATCCGTATCACTTGACCATAGGATAGAAAATTATATATAGGCACCGCGGTATATATATAACTATTTAAATGTGATTTCTATGGTTTGGATGGAATACGGTTTATAATAATCTTAAATTTTATATTGTATAAATATTTTTCTTCCACATATATATACATACGAAGTTGAAAATTTTGAAATTAAAAGGTGTATAAAAATCTTTATTAAAAATGGAAGAAAATTAAGAAAATGGAGTTAATAATTTATATCATATGTTTAAATGTTAAGTTTGGAAATTTTAAGATATGATATTTATAATTGGATTTTTCCCAAAATAAATTGAAATGAATATTCTAGTATAATTTGAATTGGGAAATTATATATATTTTATTACTAGAAATTGAAGTCTTATTATATATGGATTTTATGCGAATATTCAAGACTAATTAATAGAACAATTGATCTGTTGAAAGAATAAAATCCAATTTTAGTTTGAAATATTGTTACTCAAAATGGATATACGTATATATAAATAAATTGAAGTGGTTTTGGAACTTGAGAGAGATAATATAAATTTTGGTTTAGACTTTAATAAAGAAATGTATTTGTAAAGCCATGAGAGCTATTTTCTTTACAAAGTAACATTTAAGTTAAACCATTTAATTCATATACCGTTGAATGTCCAAACCATTCAAGTTTTTTAGAAGTTATGGTTTTAAATTATGATTTTCAAAATATTATGCTTTGAAAATATTTAATTTTCAGACGTTATGAAGTTAAAGCATTATGATTTTGGAAAAGAATTATATTTGGGATAAGTGATAAAATATGGTTTTGGGTTTTGAAATGATATCGCATTCATGGTTATGAAATGGAATGTTTATTCTGATTTTTAAAGTATAACCTATTTTTAAATGACCGCGGTGTTATAATAACGATGGGTTGGCAAAGAGACCGGGATCGGATATGGACATACTCTCTGTCGATACCGAAAACCACTTTGACTAACCGTGTACGCGTTGGAGATTCCAGAATGAAGTAGGTGGTGGCGACGTTTCCTGTAAGGTAAATACGTGGACCCGACTCCCGTGAGTTGGCATAAGGTGGCTAAAACAGGAGCGATTCTCAGGCCAATGAGGTCATTCCTCTGATCGGACCCTCCTCTTCGATATTATACTTTGATTTTGGATTGATTCAGTGGCCACTTCTATATTTTGATTTTGGGGAGTTAGTCCGAGGTGGGCGGTAACTGCGGCTACGCGTTTCCACCAGCCTGGATAGCAATTGGTATATCTACCCTGGCATTGCCTAGTTGTGCCGTGTCACCTACCATACCGAGCCTTTACTACGAGTTTCTATTTGTGTCGTACCTATGGAGTATCCTCTGGTAGCTTCCCGATCAGGAGGTATTACGGTACTGTATAGACTATTGGCATTATTTGTGTTAAGGGCTATATGGGTAACCCCTTAACGCTATTAAAAAGTAAGTTTATTTTATAAATAGACACTATTATAATAGCGCAATATACTACATAGTAAATAGTTTAACGGATCCTTAGGAGATGTAAATCCCGAACATCTCTTGAGTTACTGTACTCATATTTATTTCTGTTAATTTAACTCACATAAGATCTTTTAGTCTGACTCGAGTGTTTTTGTCTTTTCAAATTCGCTCGGGTCAGTCCGAGTGTTTCAGGATCGAAGACTTTAGCTTTGAAGGACGAAGACGAAGGGGTCGTATTATTATTATCTATAGTATTGCACCACACTCTAAATTTCCGCTGCATTGATTGTATTGGTATGTGTAACTCTGATATTCATTGTATAAGTAAAATAAATATTTTGTAAACAGTTATCATGAACTGTATATTGATTATTATATTTTATCCTTCCGCTGTGAGATTCTATTTTGTTTTATTTCTTCTCTGTTTTTCTTATTTACCCCATAACAATCCGCCCTTGCGTATGCTTTGAATTGGCACGTGTGTCGGTTTAAAGTGTACGAAAAGGCGAGATGTTACACATCAAGCTCGCCACCTGAACTCCAGAACGTCCTTACCTGAAAAGCTGTAATATTCGGTCTGACCCGAGCATTACATCAAAGTAACACCCGGGTCAGGCTGGAAATCAGCGTGAGTAAACCCATACAATTTGAAATACTAAGTTCAAACCATAAAGATAAACCCGAGGTAACTCGTTCATCATTACAAGTTCACAACTTGTTATAGTCAACAATTATATTCACAAATAAATCCTAAGTACCTTTACTTAGTTTTGTATGGTCCAGTCATTTAAATTATTCCATTTCAGCCTATTGACTTCACATATTAATCTATAAAGAATCATTGTTGGTTACAAATCGAAGTGGGTTCGGGTATTTACTGATACCTGACACCGGTCTCTTCGAATTCAATAACATCTTAACCCAGATTATTCAAGTGAATATAATTCAATTCTAAATACAGGATGTCACTTTTACACAGCAATTCATCATCGGTAGATAACCACATCATCAATGTCCACCCAATCATATCACAAAACATTCATATCAAATAATCCAAGGCATTCAATATCATTCAATCATTTATAAGCAAGATTTAATTAATAACACAAATTAATTAACCTTTACCCATTCACATTATTTAGATTATTTTTTAATTAATTACTCAAAATAATTGTCCTACAATTATTTACATTGATTAATTATACTTTACTTAATCACACTTATTAACTGACTAACCTTTAATTAATTTCCTTAACTAATAAATCCTTTAATTAATTACGCTAAGTAATTAATCTTTAATTAATTTCATTAAGTAATACCCTTTTAATTACTTTTAACAAGTAATTTCCTATTAGTTAATTATCCTCTGTTAATTAATTTATCCCTTAATTATTAACCAATTAATCCTTAATCATTAATTAATTAATTTCCCTTTTATTACTTTATTAATTTAATTAATCATTAATTTCCAAAATTTTAAAGTTTTAAAGAATAAGTTATTTATCTAAATTAAATTCATAATTATCATTAGAATCTTAGATAAACCTTGAAACCAATTATCATTAGCTTATTTACTTAAGACCTTAAGTTTATCAAATGATAAAACATAACATCTTCTTAATGTCTACTTAATTACATTATTAATCATGTTTAAATAAACTTAAGAATTAACTTACTATAGTTAAAATAATTTAGACAACTTTAATTAATAAAATATTAAAAATACTTATTTTTCTTCTTGAAAGAATGGTTAAGAGAATTATTAAAAACTTGATTAGGTTAATTTTAAACAACGTGCTAATCATTCTAACCTTTATCGAGACAAAACAGAATTTGCCTGAACTAAACCCAATTTTCCCCCACATAAACTCGAGCAAGCCCCTAATACAAACTCGAGCCAGTCTTAAATTTCCCACCTATCTCTTATCCCCTTCCTCTCTCTTCTCCCAATTACTATTCTTCTTCCCTCCTAAATTTCCAACTGTGCACGATCATGTGTATGTGCACGCAATCATATTCCCCTAAAACTCGCCGCCGATCCCAACTCCTGACCATCCACGACCCCGCTATCATGCTTCACACCCTAAAAACATTGTAGGAGCCCTTATTTGAAAACTCAAAATCCAAACCAAACTGGAACGAACTTCGCCACCAAAAATCCCCTCGAGCCACCACTGTGGTCCATCTTCCACCAAATTTCATAGATACATTCGCCATCATTCATTCCTCCTTCCCACCTAGGACCACTCCCCCTCTTTCTCCTTTTGCCTCGTAGTTACCCCGAAATCAAACTCCACCCAAAACTACCCTTAAACCCTAGATTCACCACCGTTGGTCAATCCCACCAATAGAAAAATCAAGCAACATTTTCCCCCTCTCGCCTACTCTCTCGCCATTTCTGGCAGTGGACCCGTTTACCCAAACTATACTGATCATCTGAAATTGGCAAAAACCCACATCACGTTCATCTTGCAATTCCTCCCTAATTACTTATCTATAAATCATTTTTTTTGGTACCCAAATTCAACACTTTGTACTTTATATCAGACTATAAAATAAAAAACTGAAATAAGTCTGATCGATGCCCAACCCATTTTGATTTCCACTGTTATTTATATTTTTCATAGTAATTGCTGAATATAAATTCTTGCATCCATTTTTAGATTCGCTATTACATTGTTAAAATCAATTTTCATTTAGGAATCAAGGCCTAAAAACAATTGCATAAAGAGAATTTGAAATTTTAGTTGTTCTTGAGTCTGTAATTTATAAACAGAGTTAAATATATTGACAAACAGATATATCCACAAACATATAATGCAATTCAAACTATATCTTGTTTAAATCTTCCATGAAATCCATACTTACCTCATTTCTTTCCAGATCTAACACATGCATTACAATATTCACCCATGTTAAACTTTTTTAAAGAATTATATTTACTCACCTTAAATGCTGGAAACATAGAAGGTAGAACTGAGATGCTTGAAAATGCTACGATGATCTCTTTGAAATTCGAAGCTTCAATTCTGCTTAAATTGAACTTGAACTTGTGTTTTGATTTTAGTTTGCTTTCAGGTTTATTGTTTGATCTGGACCTTGAATTATTTTGGGCTTGCTTGATATTTTGATTTGCATTGCAACTTGAAACTGAAGTTTATTGAAGTTTATTGAGCCGATCTTGTCTTAAACCTGAGATGATCTTGCTTGGGTTTGCTACAGGTTTAAGGTGGATAATAAAGTTGTTGTTGCTTTGATTTTCTGGTTTTTATTTTTATTCGTTTACAGCTTTTGTTATACTTTGTTCTTTTTGATAATGAATAAATAAGGAAGGATTAGGAAAGTATATTTCAGATTTATCTTTTTATTTATTATTATTTTTATATAAAGACACTTGTAAATCTTACTTACAAATGTCATTTGCATGTAATATTTGATTTACACTTGTTAAAATGCAAGGTGAATTTGTTTATATTTGTAATCATAATGTACCTAATATATTTATGTATTTTTATATAATACCCTTTACGAAATTTTATTCTTATCCATGCCTTATGTATTTATTTACTAATTAATAAGTTCTTTTCTAAATCTATATAAAAAAAATTCTTTTAAAGAAAATAAAAACCAATTATAATCAAAATAAAATCAAACATATAATATATTTTAAACCAAAATATATTTAAGATATACATCTATCCTTTAAATTCCAAATTTGAATTCAAATTCAAATACAATTTAAAATCCAATTTGAAATTAACTTACACAATATATTTACTTAAACATACACAGATTCAATTTGTTTGAAAATAATAATATTTCTATTTAAAATCTTCTTACATCCAAATATATGTGTGTGTATATATATATATATAAACAACCATTATTATTTGTTTCAAAAGATAATTTGTCAAATTTTAAGTAATTATATTAGGAGATTATCAAATATTTATCCAGAGATTTGAAATCCAATTTTTATCATATTTTCAAATTCACTTACATAATCGGATATCTTTTATTATCAGAATTTTTTTATCTATTCAATTGAATAAACCAGTTAATTATCCAGTTTACCGGATGTTTAAAAATCCGGGTTATTACACGAAGAGTCTGCTTCGGGGTCTTAAGGTATTAAGTGATTGATTGAGGGTCCATCTCTTTTTCCCTAATGAATTATTAAATGGCCAATGGGCTAGTTATTAGGCACAATATATGGTATCTCGATAGAGGTCCACTTCGGGATAAGGTATTAAGTGATTGATTGAGGGTCCACCCTTCCATAAAGAAGTATTAAGTGTCTCAAGAGATCTCATGCGATGTAAGCTAGATAGTCACCCTTAAAGAGTCCGCCTTGTGAATAGGTATTAAATGATGGAGTCTGCCTCAATTGAGGTCTTAAATGGCTAAAGTCTGCCTATTTTCAATAAAAGATATTAAGTGGCTTGGGTAGTATCGCATGCATTGATTAGACTTTTGTGACGTGAGATATGGGTTATGAGATTTAGAAATCTGCTTTGAGAATGGAAGATATTAAGTGGTTGATGGGGGACCTACCTCCTTTCCTTGTATGAAGTGTTAAATGGTTTCGCATAGGGATAGGGATAATCGTATGATATTAAGTGTTGAAGGGGTTTCACATAGGGATAATCGTATGATAAGTCACGTGGGGCAATGCCCAAGGTAGGATTCTACCAGTTTACCATCCTGTCTAGTCGTAACCCCTAACGGCCGGCCGCGTCCATCAATCCAAAATCAAAGGTGTACCAATCAAGTTCAAAATCAAGATAGTAATACGAGAGAAATATGTCCGCTAAAGGTAGCTAACCACTTGGCCAGTTTATAGGGCTCATGTTTCAGTCATTTCAAATTAACATAAGTGTTGGAGTCATTTATTATCATTCTCTTACTTCATTCCAACAAACGTTCATCAATTCAACCTCTACATACTGGATAACATCCACTACGTGGTTTCAGTAAATGACAGAGAGTATGCAATTATTCGGCCCTATCTCTTTTATAACCAATTGTTTATTTTATAAAAGCATGTCATTTTGTCCATTTTAATTTATCGAAAAATCCATAAAGAATTTAAAAAGTGTTCAATATAAAAAGTTCTTCGTTTTATTTCAGAAATCTGCAAAAATATTTTTAGAAATTTCCAATTTTTTTTATTGTTTTTCATAGTCGAAATACATCAGATTTACACTAAATACATTATCAAAGGCCTAAAGTTTGTAGGAAAATTACATTTTATATTTCAGAGTTCTTAAAATAATTTTTTAGAATTTCGAGTAAAATCTCAGATTTTTCCAAATCAATGTAATAATTTTTCCTAATTTTTAATCACCTATTTAAAAAGATTAGATTATTAAAATTATTAGCAGACTAAAATAAATATATGTCCCTCTATTAAATATTCTCAAATAATATGAAGGAGCTACATAAAAAGTTTTAGGTCATTTTAATGTTTTTATATATTTTCAAACTTCCAATAATCACATTTCAAAGAATATAATATAAAAATTATAGATGATAGAATTCTGTATAGGCATCTTTACAAAACATTTTTATTTTATTGTAGTAAATTTACAAAAAAATTTCAAGTTTTAATGACACTATTTTAGAAATCACCTATTTATTCTTATTTAATAAAATAATTTATTCAGAAAAATTTACACATAAACTTGATACCTAATTTTAGACTATCCTATTCAAAATATCATTTATTATAACATATTAAAAATTTAGAATTAAACACATTCGTTTGTGAATTTTTTTCAAATAAAGACAAAACAACGTTTAATTTAGATTTTCTATTCTAAGGCCAAAACAGTAAAATTTCAATTTCAAATCTATTTATTTTAATACTAAAAGTTAATGCTGTTTAAATTATACTTTTAACAGTACAATTGATCAACAAAACATTCATAAACATTAATTGATGATATGGTGTGTTATAGCGTCAATAGGGTGTCATAATGATCAATAAATTTAAATGACCTAGAATAGTAAATCATAAACATTACAATATAATCATACCCATCATTCAACAATACAGTTAATGAACATAATATCTATCATCAATCAAGGTAAATTTGTATCTAAACTCCAAACAACCATATCAACCATTCTACTAATTTCAGAACTTTACGTAAAATCTAGTTTTGGAAAATAAATCATAAAAATACTTTAAATGCTGAATTAAACATAGGTTCCTTCATTAAATATTTTCTAATAATGTAAATAAGCTATAGAAAAATTTCCAAGTTAAATAATTACTTTTATAAAAATACATTTTCCAATAGAGCTATTTTCTAAAACAAATTATAAAAATATCTAGATGACCGAATTTAATATAAGTTTCTTTACAAAATATTTTTCATTTTATATAATGAAGTCACATAAAATTTCTCAAATCATTTTAACAAAATATTTTAGAAATATATATTTTCGCCATTTGAATTGAAAATATTATAAACAAATTTCAAAACAACTTTCTGAAATCAAACCAAAATTTCCAGAATTTAATCCTTTATAACATATAAAATTTTCAAAAGTAAATTCTTTCATTTGCAAAAAAATTTCAAATAAAGACAAAACGATAATTTTGTAGAAAATCATATTTAATGGCGAAAACAATAAATTTATACAGTTCCTATTTTTTCGTACATTAGTATCATATATCAAGGAATGTTCTAATACTTTAACACATTATCCGATGGCAATAACATCAACACATCAATTATAACACACTACAAGAACGACACCTGATAGCGACGGCTTTTAGCCGTCGACGGCCGTCGCTAGCCGACGTTAAATGCCGTTGCTATTTACCTCGTCGCCCAATAGAATCGCGACGGCTTTAGCGACGGCTCTGTCACATAAATAGCGACAGCCCGCGACTGCAAATGTGCCACGTGGAAATTTTCCAACGTCTAATTGGCGTCGCTAGCCGTCGCTAATATGAATAAAATGGCCGTCGCTGGCCGTCGCTAATCTGAACAAAATGGCTGTCACTAGCCGTCGTTAGCCGTCGCTAATCTGAACAAAATGGCCGTCGCTGGCCGTCGCTATACTGAACAAAATTCTATGCACAACCCATATACGCTTCAAACAATAACCGTCAAATACCATCATCACAGCCACTATACACTATATTCATCAACTATAACCATCATATATCCATCATATAACATCACTATACATTCAAACAATATAGAATCCAAAAAAACCAAACACAATCCCAACAACAATACATATCATGTCAACCAATACAAGTCATCAAAATATGTACATAGTTTCCCAACCAAAATGTATACATATTTTCCAACCACAACTATAAACTGTTAACCCAAACAAACCGTTAACACAACTACAAGTCATCAAAATATGTACATAATATCTCAAAATATATATACACCAAACCAACCAAAATGTGTATATACCAAACTGTAACATGAGCAAACAAGCATACCTACTCCTCACCATCGCTGCCATCCTCTCCAGGCATCCTCCCATGCTGTTGCAAATAACCTGCAATCCGCTCATCCAGCTATTGCTCGAAGAAACTCTTCCTCCAATCATTTATTTCATCCACTATTTTCTTCAACTGAGCAATCTCCTCTTCTTTCTAGGACCTCCTATATGCACTCTGCAATCTCATCGCCTGTAAAATAGTTCATAATTATTTATATATTAGTATATATATATAATATTATTAAAATTATTTAACTATTCATATGCATGTGTAAATTTATATATTAGTACATGTCAAAATTTACCTCCATATTTCCATAGCTATACTGCACATTGGTCCGAGAAGGCGGGTCAATAATAGCATCCCATATAATGTTCGCCTCCTCTAGTGTAAGCTCTTCCCGATCAGTGGACTGTGCTACCCAAGCCCGCTCAACTTCGTACCTCTCCTGTGATTACAAACAATTGTTTTACACGATAAAAACCGAATTTCAAGTTTTTGAAAATAAAATAATACAAAATATTGTTATTAACAATAAATTAGTTTACCATTACGGATTGGGATTTGTCATCCGTCCACTCGTACGAAACATTGCCTTTTTCACCAGTCCTCTCCACGACATGCGTCACCTTGAACAACTCGGCCATAGTGGGCTCGCGGTTGTATCTCTTGGCCTGAAAATATATAAATATTATTGCTAATTTTATTATAAAATATTTTAAAAAAATGTAAATAGTTTATAAATTTAATTACCAGCTCTCTCTTATGCTCCTGGAAGGATTTGGAGCCACCACGGTGTAATGCAGGATTTTTATTCCTGTTAGCCCAGTTCCGCGCAGATAATTTCTACAAATTAAGATAAATTATCACATATATATCTTGCAAGATTTATATTAGATTTAAATAACAAAGCAAACATATATTACTTACTTTTGCTGCCGGAGTGTCCCAAAGTCGAAGAAAATCAGTCCATACACCGTCACCCATCCAGTTCGGCTTTTTGCCTGAATTCTTAGCCTTGGACAATGTATCCCTGTAATTTTTCCTCATTCTTTTGTTCCAGTGATTTAAGGAAACGTCCATGTCGTCAGGGTCAACGCGGACTGCAGCCTGTAAATTAAAATTATTTTAAGTTATATAGATTATATTAATTTACAACTGAAATTCAAACTACTACTTACAAGTAAATCGGCCTGTATTGCATTCTTGACATGAAGGGGGATGTCGTCCCAGCGAGGCCAACAACCATTCATCCGGCTCTAAAAAGCCTTCCTCGAAACCTGTAGAATATAATCCGATGGCTCCACCTCAAAGCCCCTGCAAAAATTTAAAACTTACACTTTAAATAAAATTGATACTTACCCGGCACTTTTCGGAACAACTTCTGCCATCGGACGTAAGTCCGATGCAGTGCCACTACCACCTACACCGGGAGATGGGGATGGCATGCCTGTTATACTTCGTCTCCTGCCAGACATATCTACTATAGAAAAACAATATCATCACAGAACAATTTTAGAAATTCACTACTACATAGCATGTTTCAATCACTTTCACATAAACAATTATAAAAATTTACTAGTACAAAACATGGATAAAAATTAAATAAACGATCATCACAGAACAATAATAGAAATTCACTACTGCATAGCATGTTTCAATCACTTTCACAGAACAATTATAAAAATTTACTAGTACAAAACATGGATAAAAATTAACCAAATGATCATCACAGAACAATTACAGAAATTTACTTTTACATAGCATGTTTCAATCACTATCACATAACAATTATATCAATAACGATCAGTCTTCATCGTTTTCTGATTCAGACTCAGTCTCGTATTCTATCTCGTTTTCTTCGGTACTTTCGAATGCATCAAATAAGACGTTTGGTTCATCATTCAAAGGCCCTACATCAATATCATCATTTTTTATTATTTCTGTATTTGGTTCAAGATCGGCTTGATATGCTGCTTCATCTGGAATATTATTTCCATCAAACGTAAACCTTGGTTTTGTTTTGAAAACAACAGACCAATCCGCTTTATCTCTTTTCAAAGATGGATATGGAGCAAAATAAACTTGTAACGCTTGCTTGGCTAATACAAAAGGATCATACTTATAGTAGTGTGATGTATGCCTTATTTCAATAAGTTTATACTCTTTATGCACGTTGTTTTTGGAACCAGGAATGTTACTGAACTAATTGCACTTAAATAAAAAAACCTTTTCTAAAGGTTCAACATAATATGTCAACTCTAGAATCTGTGTTAAGACGCCGTAAAAATCTTTTAAATGCTCATCTGGATCATCACTGCCTTTAACGAATACCCCGCTGTTATATGTTAAATTTTTCAGCCCATAATCTTTCGTGTTGAACTTAAACCCGTCGACGAAGAATATTGGATAAGTCTTCACATTTCTTTTCGGTCCAATCGCAAGATGTCTTAAGCCTTCATCAACGACACAGTTTCTTGGCTCATAAACATAGTTCAAAAACCTTTTGGCAAATTCTTTACTGAGATCGCCAGATGGATACTGTGATTCGTAGATATTGCATATATGTAATATGTGTTATAATTATTATGTACGTACAAGTAAATTACAAGTGAATTAATTATTACCTGACAAATGATGTGACTTCGACATAATTTAAAAGAACATACGTGTGTGCTACATGGTGGTCTCTATCGTCCAACCATATTTCCATACATTTTCCACCAGGTCTACCATGTTGTCTAAAAACAGATAACATTGTTTGAGAAGAATTTTGTTCAACGACTTCCTCATTTCGAGGAACAGTTACAAACGATAAGTTCACATCGTCCTTGAAGTAGTGAGAGAAAAAATAAGGCTTCTTCTTCAAGATACGATTTGCATATCGAACCCTCAACTCGGGCTTTTGTCGAATCTTCTTCTTCAGATGATTCGAGTACCTATTAAGATATTTATTACATATTTAGATATACAAATTTGAATTTGAAATTGACATGAACATTGCACATGTTAATTTACCTCTCAAACAGATACATCCATCCATATTGTACATGACCTCGAAGAAGTGCTTCAGATGGAAGATGAATAGGTAAATGCTCCATTACGTTAAAGAAACTAGGCGGAAGTATTTTCTCCAATTTGCATAGCAATATGGGTATTTCTACTTCAAGTTTACGTATACGATCCACCTTTAATGTTGTCGAACAAAGCTGTTTATAAAACAAACATAACTCTGTTATAACGTTCCATACTTTTACGGGCAACAGTACTTTGAAACCACGGGTAGTAAATATTCCATCATGATATGACAATCGTGACTTTTCATCCCACTCAGTTTACTACTTTTGAAGTCAACACATCTACAAAGATTGGAAGAAATCCCATCGGGAAATCTTAATTCTTCCACCCACTTTAGCACGAGTTTTACTTGTTTATTTTCTAGCTCATAGCATGCTTTCGGTTTTTTATTATCATTAGGCTTCATATGAAGTTCCGGACGCTTACAATAGTTTGCTATATCAAGCCTTGAATTCAAATCATCCTTGGTTTTGCCCTTTACATTCAAAATTGTATTAAACAGATTATCAAAACGTTCTTTCCGTTGTGCATCACGTCAATATTATGTCGGAGTAAGAGATCTTTCCAATATGGTAACTCCTAAAATATACTTTTGTTTGCACCAATTATGAATGTCTGACTTTCCTGGGATTTCAGTCTGGACTCCAGTTTCATGTATCTTTGGATAGTCCCTTACAATTTTGTATATTTCCTCGCCTGACCAAACCTTGGGTGGTTTCAAATTCGCTTCTCTGTTAGCTATGAAAATTTTCTTATCTCTTCTAAAAGTATGATTGGGATGGAAAAAACACCGATGACAATCAAACCACGAAACTTTCTTCCCATATCGTAACGAAAATGCTCGTGTTTCTTCCATACAATAAGGGCATGCTAGACGACCGGCCGTACTCCAACCAGAAAGCATCCCGTATGCAGAAAAATCATTAATAGTCCATAACAAAGAAGCGAATAACCGAATTTTTTTTCGTTGATACATCGTAAGTTTCAACTCCTTCATTCCACAGTTTCTTCAACTCTTCGATCAATGGTTGTAAATAAACATCAATTCCTCGGGTTGGATCATGAGGGCCGGGAACGACAGTGGTGAGAAACATATATGGTGTCTTCATACACATCCATGGAGGTAAATTATACGAAGTAACGATAATTGGCCAGGATGAATATTTACTACCAAACTGTGAAAATGGTGAAAGTCCATCCGTACATAAACCAAGTCTGACATTACGGCTTTCCGCAGCAAATGCGTGATAATTCTTATCGAAATGTTTCCATGCTCATCCGTCGGATGGATGTATCAAAGTTCCTTCTTACGCGGTTTTCACACTATGCCATCGCATATGACAGGCCATAACAGAAGATGCATATAATCTTTGAAGTCTGGGAGTGATGGGTAAATAATGCATTCTCTTGTACGAGACTTCTTTCCCTTTCTTCTTTCTTGGTTTGTATATTTCTTCGTTACATATTTTGCATTTTCTGAGGTAAACGTCGTCTTTCCAATACAACATGCAACCTTTCACACATGCATCTATCTTCTCGTACGGTAGACCGAAAGCGGAAATCAATTTTTTTACTTTATAATGACTATCGCACATCAGATTATTGGATGACATGTGTCGTTTTGCAGCTTGTACAACTGCTGTAAATGCAGCTTCCGTAAGGTTGAATTTTGATTTCATAGTTATGTATTCGGAGGTTACTGAAAGGTCGGTTCCACTTTTACATCCGTCCCACAATGGCCTCTTAGCAGAATCCAAAAAATCGTATATTTTTTTAGCTCCCGCGGTCAGTTCTTCTTCGACATTTTCGTCTTCATCGACAGCTTTAGTTGTAGGAAACATTGATCTTGCTGCATCATCCACC
This sequence comes from Allium cepa, assembly GCA_030765085.1. Taxonomy (NCBI): domain Eukaryota; kingdom Viridiplantae; phylum Streptophyta; class Magnoliopsida; order Asparagales; family Amaryllidaceae; genus Allium; species Allium cepa. The sequence goes on along the minus strand of CM060937.1, from coordinate 567,059,817 downwards.
ATATTTTCTATCGGATTCGTTATCATATTAGCGTCCTCTAACACTTCAGTATTAGGTGTAGGTTCAACAAGTTCTCCATGACGATCCCAGAAATAATAATCAGGCACGAAACCATATTGATACAAATGTACTTCAACTATATCTTGTTTCCAATGCTTCAAATGTTGGCACTTACTACACGGGCAACGAATTTTTGTGTTGTTTCGGTTATTAGATTTAGCAAATCTAATAAATTCGTGTACACCATTGTAGAAGTGTTGCTTTATTGATCCCTTCTTTCCAGTTCTGACTTCATACATCCAAGTACGGTCGAGAAAATAATTGAACAGTTTTCCTGATTTGAAAATATATGTTAGACAATTTAAATCATTAATTTTCAACCATTCTCCATTGTAAACAGTTCATCGTTGCAGAAAATTCAAAATAAAAACTTCACTTTATTTTTTTATTTTCTGGTATTTTGGTTTTCACTTCGGTGGTCAGTCATCCTACTTCCCATTACAAACACAGTAATGTAATTACATTTTATAAATCATTTCAGATTAAACGGTTCAACAAAATTTCGACAGCGCTTCCCTTCTGTTCCCTGTATCGTACACAAATGCGTGTACACAGGGAACGTAAAGGAAGTGCTGTCGAAATTTTGTAACCGTTTAAAATGAAATTATTTATAATATGTAATTACTTTATTGTGTTTGTAACTTGTCCAATACAGGGACAGATCTGACAAATATTGTATCAGATGAATATAAATGTCTGTTCCGTTATAAAACGAACATCCATATAACGATCATATACAACACTTACCAGACGGGGCCAATGCCAATCTAAGGGATAAAAAAATTTCTTTAAATTTTATCAAATATTGTTGTTCTTTTCAAATTTTGACAATTTTTCAAATATTTAAATTTTACTCCATAAATTTGTGTATTTAAATTTTAGTTCAACATTCAATTAACAATTTTAGTTCAATATTCATTTCTTTATTTTTTTACGACATAGATTTTGGCGGAGTATTTGTTGTTGTTATATTCATTTCCTAATTTCTTTACAAAATCGATTTTAGTACAATATCAGTTGTTTTTAAAGTCATTTCCTAATTTTTTTTAAAAAAATTAGATATTTGCAGAATTTTTAATGTTCTCATATTCATTTTTTAATTTTTTGTATAAAATTTATTTTTGTACAATATATACAACCTTTTGCATTTTGGCCGTCGCTAGCCGTCGCTAAATCAACAAGATAAATAGAAGAATTATCAAGGAAGATAATTATAAAACAACAAAATCAAATTATCAAATAGATAATTAGAAAACAATAAAAATCTAATTATTAAATAAAATTTGTCAATTTAAATTCACTTAACAACTTAAATTTGTAATTTATCAATTTCATAAACTATGAAATACTTTCATGTAAATTTATCAACAACCAAGTTAATCATTAATATACAATAATTTTTCACCGAACACAACTAACCATGTTAATCGTCAACACTAATTATCTACATCAACCATTTATTCAACTTCATGATAAACTAATTAATCAAGTACTAATTTAACTTCATGATAAGAAACTAATTAATCTACCAAATCAACATACAACACTACTAATACCTAATTTAACAACACTACTAATACCTAATTTAACAACAAATCCTAATTTAACAACAAATCCTAATTTAATTAGGGTTTAAACTAAACCTAAAAAACATCAAATTTACATTAAAAATAGAGATTAGAAGCATACCTAGACGAATTTGCGTGATTTGGAGGCGGCGGAAGGCGGGGCGGCGGCTGCAATGACGGGGGGACAGCGGATTGTGGGAAGGAGGGTTTAATTTTGGTGGGAAGAATGAAAGTTCTGCTCACGAGAAGCAGATCTGTATATTTCGTATAGCGACGGCCACATTTTTTAGCCGTCGCTAGATTTCGTCGCTATCTGAGCCGTTTCTAGCGTGTCAATTCCAACAATTCAACATGCAATTTAATTTTCATCTAAATTAACCACACATATATCAACCCGTAATATATTAATTATCAACATATGCAATCAAGTTAAACTTGCATTAGAATTAATAGTTCGTAAGTGTCATAAAAAAAACCTTCATAAGCAAACTGAATCATGCACGATACGGACCAACGATACGACTCCGAATCTCACCACACATGTATACTTTAGATTGGATCCAACGTAACCCTTCAGACACAAATAATATCTAGTGGCTGCTGCGTTCTTGGAGGATGTTGGTATATGGGATTTGTTGTGGGTATGGTAGCAGGTAGGGCTGCTTTAGGCGTGCGTCAGATAGGCTTGACCGTAGGGAAAGCAGAGGTTGGCGATGACAGATCTGAAGGGTGAGTGGAGGGTATGTGAGGTGTAGCTGTCGGTATAGGGTTGTGAAGTGGGTTTGATGGCTGTTGGGTTGGAGATGGCGGCTTTTTTTGGAGGGGGGGTGGGGGTGTGACGTGGCCTGACTGTTTGTGGAGGCGGCCAGGCAGAGGTTGGCTCGGGGGAGGGGGGATTGGGTTGATGGTGGCGGTTGGTTATGTAGGGAGGAGGTGGCGTGGGTTAGGTGGTGGTAGGGTAGGCTCGGTCTTGTTGTGTGAGAATAAAGAGGCGGCATTGGGTGGTGAGGGAGGATGTGGCTGGCGAGGAGGGAGAAGAGAGGAAAGGCGGAGAGAGGTTCGGGTGAATGGGGAAGTGGTGCGGGCGTGTGTACAGGCGTGTGAGGAGAAGGAAGGAGAAAAAAAGTAAATGAAGAAGGTAGAAACATGAGCATGGGAATTAAGTGAGAAAGTAAATAAGAGGAGGGAGAGAGGGGTGACCATGAATGAATGATAAACGGGAGAGAGAATAGCTATGGCCAAAAAAATGGATAACGCCCAAAGAAAAAGTCTCAACAATTCTATACGCACAAAAATATATGGGTCTACTGCTCAATTTTAAGGGTCCATATTTAAAATACAAAGACGTAACTTCAGTTTGATTGAATGAAATGCACGTGATAGAAATAAACAGTGTCCCAAAATCCAAATGTGCCCAGGCCACAAACAAAAGGAGAGGAAAAAAAATTCAATAATCCTATTTTCATGCAAAAGCAAACCCCTACGCTCTTACTCGGATGTTCAAACACAGAATTTAAAATACCGTTGTAATTACCGGAGGAAGACGAAAAATATGACAAGCTAAAATCTGTGCTACTACAATTTTGTCAAAAATTTACCGTTGCTGCTAAATACGCCACGCAAAATGTATAAACAAGCTTCAAATTGCAACAAATGAAACTACAAAGATCAGAATTTGATGAAACAAACTTTGATGTTTTAATCAGAATTTTAGAGTATTTTTATGTAAACATATTTATATGTCGAAACCAATGTTTTTCACTAAAAATATCAACCGGATTTGGATTAAAATTGAAAACATAATAGATTTCCGAAATAAACAAACTAAAAAATTTCCTTCATTTTTTTTTCTTTGGATATTAAAATTATTAACACACGTTTTTAATCATAAAATTTTAATTTTTTAATATAGTTATTTAAAATCATTTCTTAGTTTAATAATTTAAAATGGTTAAAAGTACCGATTGTTACAACATTGCACGTGCCTTTTTTTGTTAGTTCGCATGTATTAGAAAAATTTGTATTATTATTATTATTATTATTATTATTATTATATATCACCATCAATTCAACAAGACTTGTGTAATTTATATTTGTTTTACCAAAAAACCATTAAACAAAGCTTTTTATTATGATTTCGTAAAAATTTACTACTTTGAAATTTCTATTTTTTTAAATAAATTAAATATTGAAAAACCTCTATAAATAATTAAATGTTCTAACAGAAATTTTATTTTTTCAACAAAGTGTCAAAACCTTCAAAAAATATCCATTTTGATAATATCAAAAATTTGCGATTAATAATTTATTTACTGCACCTTTCTTCAAATCTCTCAAACCTCAAAACAGTTGTTTTTTATTTTAGCAATTAATTGTTATGTCCATTAAGGTTAACAATTCTAATCTAATCTTGCATTGCACACACGATTACTTCCCTATCCCTTCCCAAGGTATAAAGTACTAATGAAGAATTATCAAACATCCAATACTTCCAAACTCATTCGCCACTTAATACTTCTAAATATGAAGCGGACTTATATAATACTTTTAAAAAGAGAAATGGGCAATCTCTACCATTTATGACCTTGGTCTAGGTGGACCCCATCAGTTAAGACCCATTCTCAAGGTGATTTCCTAACACTATTGTTAATGGTCAGTGGGTCCAAACTGCAAAACCTCTAACCACTATTTAAGGCTTTTGACATTTAATGTCCAACCATTACCACATCTATCGTCGAGAAAATAGTAGCCATGTAATAAACAGTATCCAAGCCACTTAAAACCTTTTATTAGAAATAGGCAAACACTGGTCATTTAAGACTTTAATTAAGGTAGATCCCATCATTTAGGACATATTCCCAAGACGTGCTCCTCAATGGTACTATCGTTATTATAGATTTAGCAACATGAGAGACTGTACCCAAGCCACTTAATACCTCATTGATAAGGACTAGGAAGAGTCCTGACTATGTAACACATATTTATAGGCAGGTCTTTGTCATTTAACACCTAACTCCAAGGCAGACTCCTCACTCATACTATCTAGCTGACATTGATTGCAAATCTCGCTGGGCTACTTAATACTTCTTTTATAGAAAAAAGGCGAACCCTTCAGGCCCCTAAGACCTTAAATCTGAAGCAAACACTTTCCAAGATATCCAATATCACTCTTTAATTATAAATATGGCATCTCATTAGGTTACTTCTTTTGGTAGAAAGGTGGACCCTTTAGACACTTAAGACCTCACCACTGAAGTAAACCCTTTTTATAGACATTCTTATTTATTTATTTGGAATCTCACTAGGTTACTTTATACTTCCTTTTAGGAGAGATGGGGACCGTACTGCCACTTAAGACCTCAAACCAGAAGAAAACCCCTATGGAGATATCCCTCATCGCTCTTAATTTCAAATTTGGACCATTTAATATTTTCCAATTAAGAATGCAAGCCCAATCTCTCACGTCGTCATGTGTCCTAGGATTAATGATATTCACATCAGTAGTAAGTACACCCGACTGCTGGTTGGTTCAAGGTGAAGGGCAGTCTTCCGTCGAATGACTTGACTGACCTCACATCACTAACCTACTAATTCCAATTAACCATTCTATGTCTTTACTTATATTATCTTAGATAGACATTGGACATACTCACCAATTCCCATATTATTTAAGGCAACGAGATTTACCTTAAATATTTATCTATCCATACATCCCAATCTAAAGCTCAGAAATGTCAATTTGGCCATAAAATCCTACCGGACAGTTCCTAAGACATTTTGTCTGATTACTAATTTCTAATTAGAAACCTTTTATATGTATTCCATTTTTATCAGTCTCATTAACCCATTTACCCTATCAGATTATTGCAACTTCCATATTTATTACCATTTATTGGAGTTACAACCTTTTAAATTCTTTTCCCATTAGTTAATTATCCAAAATGCGAATATCAAGTGCAAGCGCCTTGATTAGCTTTTTATTTAATTATTATAAGCGCAACGAATTAACAAATCTTTACTTTTACCAAATATGTTATAATTATATAACTTCACTAGAATATTCTTCTCCATGTTAAATTGTTGGAATTATATCTAAAAAAATCATCCACTATAATTTCCATAAATTAGTCCAAAACAAAAGATTTAACTTTAAAAGATTACATTATTTGAAATTATAAGGAATAATCATTTCTTTTTATTACCAAAATAGGTCGTGTAAACTATAATGAATTCATACTTTACACATCTCTTTCTCTTTCTAACTGCATATATTCCTTGTTAGATAACACGTTGTATTTTTCTAAAAGGGAAAGAAATCAAACTAATTTACAAATATTAAACAAATCTAAATTCCAACAATTCAAAACATAGAAAAGTTTGCATTCCAACAAGATTAGGGTAATAATCCAAATTTATAACATTATTATACAACCTATTTCAAGATCTAGAATAAATTTCATTCAAATCAATATTCTAAATTCATACTTTTGGGACTAATTTCCAGAGCGAGTTGTAAACAATTCTAAATCAATTCATAAACAAGATTATGTTGGCGATAGTTATTATATTCAAACCACATTCAATTTGTTGCCTACAACTCATTTACAATTATCCAATTAGGCATAAAATCAAATAAACACCAACGAGATAATTTTTATATCATAAAAATCTATAAAATTTTCCACTTGCCTTTTAAAAGCGATCCAAATCTACAGATCTGAAGTAGAACCTTTGATTCATATTTAAATCTTTTTATTCCAAGCGATATGTATAAAAGGGTATATACATATATTAGAATTATAGAACCGAGAAGAAATTTGAGATTGAAAGAGAAAATAGATAAAATATATTTAAATATATAAATTACCTTTATATGCATATAGTTGATTCTCTTCTCTTCTACTTTTTATTATATTTTTACTCTTCTCCGATTTGTATGAATATAGATACAATATCTTATCTTTCTAATTTAGAAAGAAAATGGAGAAGAAGAAATAGTAGAGCCGTGCTACTGCCTCCATAAAAATATGAGAAGAAAGGGGGGCTAGACCTGAATTTAAAGGCGTTAGAATCAACCAGAATCGTTAGATCGAAATATATTAAATCCGGGCCGTTGCGGCCTAGGTTTATTGCGCCCGAGTTACCCAATCAGTCGACCGCCTCATGTGCACCGGTCGACCGCTACATGTCGACCGATCGCAGTGAATAGTCAGCCAGTGGTCCTAGGCTAATAATTATAAACGTTAATTTTTCTTATTTAATTATTTTCGTTCTGAATTCATTTTTTGTCCTTAACTTCTTCATTTGGACTCTGATCGCAAAACTCCAAATATGAAATTTGCTCCGAGTTTCACCACGAACGCAATGGTACAAGTCTCGTGTCAACTTCCATCGTTTGCACAAATTTCATTTTCGGAGCATAATTAATTAACTAGCCAGTTAAATAACTGATGTCAAATTATGGGGTGTTACATTCTTTCCCTCTTGAAAAGAATTTCGTCTCTGAAATTTCACCAATGGCTAAGTCATTGTTTTTAGCTCCTAATTATCCTAAACTATACAACCAATGATTATACAACAAATTTTGAAACCAAACGTGCATAAGTGCATAGTGTATTCTCGTATCACCATATAAAAAATATGTATGCAGAATAATTTTAAATCGGATCCTTCTATATGAATGCATTTCTCTTGAAAATAATTTTGAAAATATGATGCGACAATCTACATATATACTGGCAGTTCTATATGTATGCAGTTTTTTTTAAAAATCTTTTCGACGAAAAACCAATACTCCTACAAATAGAAGTGTGAAGCAATCAATTTTGCATCCACTTTCTACCATCCATTAATCTAACTGTGACGACCCGACTTTCCACTCCCGGAAAATCGCATCATTTTTAAGAAAGAAAGGGATAGAAAAGAGAAAAGATAGAGAAGAAGAAAGAAACGACACATCAGAATCTAAACAGCGGAATGAATAAATTATATTAATCACTTAATACTTTACATAGTATCATATACATCAGAGTTACACAGCATAATCAACTCATACTAGACAGTTATAAACACCTGTCTAGTTATACAACTCAATACAACTCAAAAACATCATCTCAGAGAAAACACAGCGGAATATTCTATAGCTATACGCAGAAGCCTCCTGCTCCATTGCTCCTCCACAATTCGTCAAAGCCAACTTAGAAACCTAACCTGAATCCCTTGGCTACTCGTAAAAATTTGAGTACCCAAGAGTTTAAGAAAACAGAATAAACTCCGGGTCAGACATGGGTCTGGTGTGAGTAAACGGTTAAAGTTGCTTAACTTTAAAAACCTTTTGAAAAGAAAGGTATCACGTAAGACTTCCCACACATAAACATGGAAAAGTTTTTACCTTACGCTAACCAAACATTTGATAGGAAATCCGATGATATTATAATAGTGTCTAGGGTTTTCAAATAAATAAGAAATAGCCGAAATTGTTACATGATTAAATTCCAGCTACTAGCTACAAAAGTGGGTAATACAATCAAAACCGTTGGCACTTATTGGATTTTGGATTCCATACAATGGCAGGGCTACTGGGGTACCGCCCGTCACAGTACGTGGCCTAGATCACCGTACCGAGGATTACTCCCTTCATCCCCTGCAACACAAAGCCGAACCCGTTCCTTACTGAACAGTTCCGAATAAGACAACCCCGACGGTTGTAGCTATTCAACCGTCCCACACAGCCGAAATAAAAGGGACCTCTAGACAGGGGTAAATCTTACTCTCCAGTGGGGGCTACCCACGAAGCCTTGCTGCACCTCCCCTGTTTTAGCCATTCTCGGTTGATGAGGCTTGAGGTTACGATTACCTTTAATGAACACATCACTTAGAATGCTCATCGTCCACCTGACGATGTGCTGAAAGCATTCAATCCATACAAGTTCGTTCCGGGTTCGAACGAAACCGAAGGCATTATCTCGTTACACTCATTTTGGAATCACCCTCAGAGTTAACGACAATAACCCTTGCACTCTAAACCACCATCTCGAATCTATAAGGTCTATTCCGTCAACTCATTACGGAATCACCCACAGAGTTATCTGACGTATAGCCCTTACACCTCGAGTCTTCACAAAGCTCCACATAGATTCACGACCTAACGTTATTTGGAATCGATGTGGTTTTCGGATATCCAAATATGGAAACCCGATCCCGGTCTCATCGAAATCCAAAGCGTGTCTTTTAAGTCCAAGTTGTTTTAAAGGTTTTAAAACAATTAAATTCAACTATCTACATATACACAGAATAGATAATTCACAGGCCACAATTGATAATCAACATTATCAAATAACAGGTAATTCATATAATCCATATCATAGTAGATAATCAATATATCAACATCCCAATTGATAATCACAATTCAACCAAGCATTCCTATCATACGACCATACTTATCTCATTACTGAGATCACACAGCATTCAAGACAATCAATGTCATCCAATCATTCATAAGCAATGATTAACTCAAACCATAACATAATTAATTTAAACTGAATTAAATTAACTATCTCTAATTAATTTAAAGTGAATTAAATTAATTATCTAATTACTTAATTAATTTAAAATTAATTAAATTAATTACCTTTATCACAATAAATCTTGCTTAATTAACCATTAATTAAACAAATTAATTAATCATCATTCTAATTAATCAACCTTGAATAATTAACTCTTTAATAAAGTAATTAATCACTAATTATTTTCATTAATCATATCAATTAATGATCCTTAATTAATCATACTTAGATTAATTGCTTTTAATTAATCACTTAAATACAGTAATTAATTATTATTAATTACTTCTTAATTACTTTTAATTACTTTATAAATTCATTGATTTATTACACCAAGTAATAAACCTTTAATTACTTCAACAAGTAATTACCCATTAAAATTTACTTCCCAAATCAGTAATTACCTTATCTCAATTACCTCTGTAATTAATCAATTACTTATCTTAAATAATTAACCTTATCAAAACTTATTAAGTAAACATACTTAATCTTTTATCAAGTGATCCTATTTCATTAATTAACAAATTAATTAACCTACTTGATTTCAATCATCTCATAAAACATAATCGAGTAATTCATCCTTCAATTACTCGTTAACTAAATTAATCTTCAGTTATCAGATTAATTATCTTCAATTATTAATTAATAAACCTTAATTATTAATCAATTCTTTAATCAAAAGTAATTAATTACTAATTACTTTTATAATTAATTAATTAAACTTAATTAACTAATTAATTAACTCTTAATCATTAATTAATAAACTTAATTATTAATTAATAATCTTAATTACAAATTAATTAATTCATAATTAAAATTAATTAATTCTTAATTACAATTAATTAACCTAAATAAAACAGTTAATTAATTCTTAATTATCTTTCATTATAATTTAATAATCCTTTAATTATTAATTAAGAAAACCCATTTAGAACTTAATAAAACCTTTATTAATTAATTACTATTTAATTAACTCTTAATTACTTAGTTAATAAGTAATTATAATTTAATTAATCATTTGACATTAATTAAATCATCAACTTAATTAATAGTTAATTAAATAATTAATTATACTTAATTAACCACTTAATTAACCCCTTTTTAAAATAATTATTAAATTATTTAATTAACTTAAACTTCTTGAATTAACTAACTAATTACACATTATTAATACTTAATTATTATTTAAGATAAAATAATTATCTTAAATAAATCTTAGAAATCTTTATTTAACTTAATTCATGAATTAAATTATAAAGAAGTCATTAATTACCTCTATTAATTAACAATTCTAATTCCAAATAAATTATCTTAATCTTCATTTGTTAATTAATAAATCATTTCCACAAATTAGTTTAAAACTTTACTTAATATTCTCTTTAATATTCCAAAATAAGATTTGAAATAATGTTAAAATTTAACTTTAAGATACTTAATCATTATACAAGTTTATTTATAAAACAATTCAATTTCAAATCAAATACTTTAAATTTAACTTAAAATTTTATTGAAGTTTAAAACTTATTTTATTTAAATTTGAAATATTTGTCATCACTTTAATTTGGGTTCAACCCTTACTGGAACCTACGAAACAAAGCACAAAGATTTTAAATCTTTAAAACTGTTTTACTCTAAAACTCAAAACTGTTCAACTTAACAGTTTAGCACAGCACAGCACATCAATACCCAGATCACACGAGTACAAACCCGAGCCACGACCAAAAATGCACGAGTTTTTCCCGAGTCTCCTCCCTTATAACCTGAACTCAATTCCAGTAACACAAAACAAAATCAAACCCAAATACAACCCTGACACCATCAAGTCGCCGTGCACCTTGCACCATCGCCAGACCCTCTCTGGTCATCAGCGAACCCACCGCCGAGTCACTCCACCACCCTACAAGCCTCCACGACTCACCAAAACTCAAAATCTTCCCTTAATCAAAATCGAGCCTGTAAGAAGTACTGAATCCCTAAAACCCCACCAGAAAATCCCAACACGAAACGCCTCCGATCAACTACAACGGCCACCACTACGTCCATGGTTCCCTGACCCATCACACTATCCTCTTCCAGAATCATATCAAGCTCGATGCAGTAGGGATGATGCAGTGATCGATTTAAAATATCATTCAAAAACTAGGTTTAAATCAAATCCCTATCAAAATCAATCTCCAAAATGATTTAAAAATCTTTCTGCTATTTTTTTCTATACACTCTGATGAATCACCTAACTTCTTGAAGAATCTCAAGTATTCCAGTTAAAAAGATCACCAGTTACAGACCAAAGTCCAATTTGCAGGAAAAAACCCAAATTCATACTTTGAATAGTTTCAAAAATTTTGAATTTCCATTCAAAATTCATAATTAACAATGACATTCCCAATTATATAGTTATTACATCAAATTTCAATACTTGATTTCACACTTTGATATTTATTTGTTCCAGTACTATTGTTTCCAGAGAAATTTACAAAACAAGAACTTAGCTTAATTTCTTTGTTCTTAGTTTATACTAATCTAACTTAATATGCTTGAATAAAATTTCTTACTGTTGTTTGATTAAAATATAACTTGAAGATTTGGTTTTAATTCAAACTTCAGAGTGGGAAAGAAATCACATACATAGTTTCAAATATAACAGACCATTGCATAATTATGACTACAGGGAAATTCTGCTATGCATATAAAATAAACACCATTCAAAACCATGCAACAACAGAAAATTACCAAAAATTTTAATAAAAAGTTTACTCACCTTTTATTTAAGAATGCAGAGATGATAGAACAGGAAACTTGCAAAAGAATTGAACTTGAAACTCTGAAAAGCTTTTGAACATTAGAACTTCAAAACTGAAAAAGCTTGGAAATCAATGCTTCAGGTAATACTCCTTAAGACTTGCATGCACTTGAAAATATGATGCAGGTTTGATTTTAGAAAACTGCAGGCATTTGTTACAGGCTCTTGTTAATGGCTTTGAGGATTTACTGAGAGGTTTAGATCTTTGAATTTGGAAATTGGATTGATCACAGGGATTGATATTTGTTTTCAGGTAACACTTGCATGCATTTGAATATTTGGTGCGGACACTCAAGTTTAAAGCTTTTTAAAACTGGAGCTTTGCATGTATTTGAGAACATGAGGCAAGCTACTTGAGTTTGAGAAATAAAAATGCAGATTTGGGAATACTTCAGGCTTTAATGATTTAAGTATTTGCTTTGAATATTTTCTGGTTTTGGGGAGTAGAAATGAAGATACATGATGGATTTTGTTTTCTTTTTAGAATTGAACAAAGAATTAAAGAAAATGAGAAAAAAGGTTTTATAAAGGGAAATTTTCAGATTTAATAATAAAAAGAAAATTAAAATAAAAATGGACACTTGTCTCTTGTACACACAAAGTTTATAACACTTGTTATAATAGTGTTTTAAAATTAAACACTTGTCACTTAAGTTTGTTTTAATTAAAAGAAAATTTAAAAGCTTTTTAAAATTACTTTCCTTATTACTAATATGCTTTTCAATCTTTTAAGAAATGCTTTTCTTATTAAATATCAAATAAACACATGCTTATATATTTATAAATGTATGCTAATTTTTATAAGTACAATTTTTGAAAAGAACATATAGTAAAAATCAACCAAAGTTTAAATAAAGCTATATACAATATTTCAACTTGCTTTAAAATATTATTTCAAAAGCCTTTCATTTATTTTAAAAAAATTAAATACAAATCAAATTTATATAGAACAAATCTTATTTTAAATTAAAAACATTATCTATATATTTAAAACTAAACCATATTGTTATTTATATTTTAAGATGCATGTATATCTTTGAATTCAAATTTATATTCATCTCAAAGTCAAATTTTAAAAACCAAATTTTAAAATAAATTTAAAAGAATAGAAACAACTATTTTAAAATAAGCTTATTATTATTTTCAAATAATAAATCCTATTTTGAAAATCAATTTAAAATACAGATTTAAATACATTTTAAACACACTTATAAATTTTGAAAACAATACACCAATTTAAAATTTATTCACACAAATAAAATAATTAATCCTAATATAAAACCAATTTATAACCATAATTAAAATATTACTTGGTTTAATTATCTTTGAAAATAACAATTTATTAATTTCAAATAATTAAATTAAGCGATTATCAGCATTTTAAACTCCTAGAAATTCCGGGATATTACAATCCTCCCCCCTTAACAGAATTTCGTCCTCGAAATTTAAAACAAAGATAATCCACAGTTTCATTTATTTTAACCAATTCAAACATACATAACAGCCATACCTAATCAAGCAAACAACCAATTCAAACAAATAATTGACACTAGCTATCCGGACACAGACCCGGATAAGCTTCCTAAATTTCTCGAGTTTCCCCAGTACAGACACAGGGATACTCGCTCAACTAAATCCAAACTAGCTATACTTATAAGCTACTGAGTTCCCACTCAGCTAGATCTATAATCTACCCATGATACCAGACCATAGACAAGTCTGATCAACAACCAAAACTCATAGAACTACTGATCTTAAAACCAGTGATGGACCAATACACGTTCTCCCTCAGAGACACGTGAAATATCTTGAATTCCAGTCTTCCAAACTGGCAATTCAACTCTACAAACCAAAGCACTGATCTCAACAAAACTTAGAAGAATCCAATACCTCGGAGATCACCTCAAATCTTACCAATATCTTAATGCTCCCTTTACCCGAGAAAATCTCAACAACATCGAAGTCTCCAACTTCGAATTCCAAATTCTTCCGCTACTAAGCCTCAAAACTTACTGGATGATCCGGACTGCCTACAGATCCTTCCTGATCAGCTCAACCCTTGCTGATACTTCTACAAACAACTGGATCAACTCACCATCTGATCCTCACAAGATCAATCCAAAAATCAAAACCAAATTATACTATCAATAGTAGAAAACAACTTCTCCCATCTATAAAAGAAAGAATAGAATCACTCGCCAACTTGCGTCAAATTCTGAATATTCCAATAGAAACTCTCTAATCCAAAATACTGCAACATCCAGTTGCTTCTACTTAAGAATAACAGCCACCATGCTTCCGCTGCACAACTCTGATCTGGAGCAGATGAAAATGCAGACTGAACAGTACATCCCAATAAAAAGGTTCAACATGAGTCCCAAGAAATACAGAGCCGCTTCACCCAACAATCAATCCTTGGAAACAATCTTCTATCCAACTGAATCACCGGTAGCACTCCTGACATCAAGTCGATTCAGAATTCAAACTCCAATGCGGGTAAAATCTATAACTTCCCTGAAGATATATCCAGAAAAATCTTCAGCAATCCCAAAACTCCTTCATCCTCTAGATATGCCACAAATCCAAGCAAAGACTATCTAAGATAATCACCAAACCATCGCAAGTCACTTTTGCGATCAGCCAATCCAATATCCAAGATACTGTTCTCTCTCCACTAATCAGAACAGTTTAAACTTAATTAGCCAACCCATCGAAGAAACGGGTCCACTAATCTGCTTCTAAACTCCATTCCAGAAAACTGCTAAACCAAAAAGATCTCTTGCCAACACCGAGAACACCCCCAAACTGCCCTGCTAACACAGATGCCAAAGACTTCTTATCCAGAGTTCTTTGAGAAACTCGGACCTCTAACTAAACACATACACCCTACTGAACTTAGCTACAACACCGAAGCAAACACACTTCATTAAACTTGCTTCGAAAGAAAACATCTTCAGAGACATCCATAGTCACTGCATCTCATCACGCAGCTATTACTTCCTGTGGTATCAAAATACCCTCACTTACTTCTGTCCAACCAACAGATCCAATTTTCAAAAATCCGCTCACACGAGCGCAAATAAACTTACACTTCAAAGATGAACTTCGAACCTTAACAGGTTTCCTTAAGAGATCAAATGAAGTCTTACTCCAAACTACAAAGATTACTTGAGACGGTATTAGGTCTATAGTCTCGACAAATACTCTTCCAACCTCAAACATTCAAACTCCAACCAATGGTAGTTGTGTTACACACACCACTACCTCATCTACCTTTATAACTTATATTGGGAAACCCGAACAGGTAACCCAACAGATAGGTAGAAATATATATATATAATTATATATAAAAATTACAAGTACGCTCTCTCAAGAAAGACACCACTACAGAGCCTAGGTATCCACTCAACCTAACGCTCTGATACCAAGTGTGACGACCCGACTTTCCACTTCCGGAAAATCGCATCATTTTTAAGAAAGAAAGGGATAGAAAAGAGAAAAGATAGAGAAGAAGAAAGAAACGACACATCAGAATCTAAACAGCGGAATGAATAAATTATATTAATCACTTAATACTTTACATAGTATCATATACATCAGAGTTACACAGCATAATCAACTCATACTAGACAGTTATAAACACCTGTCTAGTTATACAACTCAATACAACTCAAAAACATCATCTCAGAGAAAACACAGCGGAATATTCTATAGCTATACGCAGAAGCCTCCTGCTCCATTGCTCCTCCACAATTCGTCAAAGCCAACTTAGAAACCTAACCTGAATCCCTTGGCTACTCGTAAAAATTTGAGTACCCAAGAGTTTAAGAAAACAGAATAAACTCCGGGTCAGACATGGGTCTGGTGTGAGTAAACGGTTAAAGTTGCTTAACTTTAAAAACCTTTTGAAAAGAAAGGTATCACGTAAGACTTCCCACACATAAACATGGAAAAGTTTTTACCTTACGCTAACCAAACATTTGATAGGAAATCCGATGATATTATAATAGTGTCTAGGGTTTTCAAATAAATAAGAAATAGCCGAAATTGTTACATGATTAAATTCCAGCTACTAGCCACAAAAGTGGGTAATACAATCAAAACCGTTGGCACTTATTGGATTTTGGATTCCATACAATGGCAGGGCTACTGGGGTACCGCCCGTCACAGTACGTGGCCTAGATCACCGTACCGAGGATTACTCCCTTCATCCCCTGCAACACAAAGCCGGACCCGTTCCTTACTGAACAGTTCCGAATAAGACAACCCCGACGGTTGTAGCTATTCAACCGTCCCACACAGCCGAAATAAAAGGGACCTCTAGACAGGGGTAAATCTTACTCTCCAGTGGGGGCTACCCACGAAGCCTTGCTGCACCTCCCCTGCTTTAGCCATTCCCGGTTGATGAGGCTTGAGGTTACGATTACCTTTAATGAACACATCACTTAGAATGCTCATCGTCCACCTGACGATGTGCTGAAAGCATTCAATCCATACAAGTTCGTTCCGGGTTCGAACGAAACCGAAGGCATTATCTCGTTACACTCATTTTGGAATCACCCTCAGAGTTAACGACAATAACCCTTGCACTCTAAACCACCATCTCGAATCTATAAGGTCTATTTCGTCAACTCATTACGGAATCACCCACAGAGTTATCTGACGTATAGCCCTTACACCTCGAGTCTTCACAAAGCTCCACATAGATTCACGACCTAACGTTATTTGGAATCGATGTGGTTTTCGGATATCCAAATATGGAAACCCGATCCCGGTCTCATCGAAATCCAAAGCGTGTCTTTTAAGTCCAAGTTGTTTTAAAGGTTTTAAAACAATTAAATTCAACTATCTACATATACACAGAATAGATAATTCACAGACCACAATTGATAATCAACATTATCAAATAACAGGTAATTCATATAATCCATATCATAGTAGATAATCAATATATCAACATCCCAATTGATAATCACAATTCAACCAAGCATTCCTATCATACGACCATACTTATCTCATTACTGAGATCACACAGCATTCAAGACAATCAATGTCATCCAATCATTCATAAGCAATGATTAACTCAAACCATAACATAATTAATTTAAACTGAATTAAATTAACTATCTCTAATTAATTTAAAGTGAATTAAATTAATTATCTAATTACTTAATTAATTTAAAATTAATTAAATTAATTACCTTTATCACAATAAATCTTGCTTAATTAACCATTAATTAAACAAATTAATTAATCATCATTCTAATTAATCAACCTTGAATAATTAACTCTTTAATAAAGTAATTAATCACTAATTATTTTCATTAATCATATCAATTAATGATCCTTAATTAATCATACTTAGATTAATTGCTTTTAATTAATCACTTAAATACAATAATTAATTATTATTAATTACTTCTTAATTACTTTTGATTACTTTATAAATTCATTGATTTATTACACCAAGTAATAAACCTTTAATTACTTCAACAAGTAATTACCCATTAAAATTTACTTCCCAAATCAGTAATTACCTTATCTCAATTACCTCTGTAATTAATCAATTACTTATCTTAAATAATTAACCTTATCAAAACTTATTAAGTAAACATACTTAATCTTTTATCAAGTGATCCTATTTCATTAATTAACAAATTAATTAACCTACTTGATTTCAATCATCTCATAAAACATAATCGAGTAATTCATCCTTCAATTACTCGTTAACCAAATTAATCTTCAGTTATCAGATTAATTATCTTCAATTATTAATTAA
The DNA here is from genome assembly GCA_030765085.1 of Allium cepa. NCBI lineage: Eukaryota > Viridiplantae > Streptophyta > Magnoliopsida > Asparagales > Amaryllidaceae > Allium > Allium cepa. Next base: position 567,042,048 of record CM060937.1, on the reverse strand, counting down.
TAAACCTTAATTATTAATCAATTCTTTAATCAAAAGTAATTAATTACTAATTACTTTTATAATTAATTAATTAAACTTAATTAACTAATTAATTAACTCTTAATCATTAATTAATAAACTTAATTATTAATTAATAATCTTAATTACAAATTAATTAATTCATAATTAAAATTAATTAATTCTTAATTACAATTAATTAACCTAAATAAAACAGTTAATTAATTCTTAATTATCTTTCATTATAATTTAATAATCCTTTAATTATTAATTAAGAAAACCCATTTAGAACTTAATAAAACCTTTATTAATTAATTACTATTTAATTAACTCTTAATTACTTAGTTAATAAGTAATTATAATTTAATTAATCATTTGACATTAATTAAATCATCAACTTAATTAATAGTTAATTAAATAATTAATTATACTTAATTAACCACTTAATTAACCCCTTTTTAAAATAATAATTAAATTATTTAATTAACTTAAACTTCTTGAATTAACTAACTAATTACACATTATTAATACTTAATTATTATTTAAGATAAAATAATTATCTTAAATAAATCTTAGAAATCTTTATTTAACTTAATTCATGAATTAAATTATAAAGAAATCATTAATTACCTCTATTAATTAACAATTCTAATTCCAAATAAATTATCTTAATCTTCATTTGTTAATTAATAAATCATTTCCACAAATTAGTTTAAAACTTTACTTAATATTCTCTTTAATATTCCAAAATAAGATTTGAAATAATGTTAAGATTTAACTTTAAGATACTTAATCATTATACAAGTTTATTTATAAAACAATTCAATTTCAAATCAAATACTTTAAATTTAACTTAAAATTTTATTGAAGTTTAAAACTTATTTTATTTAAATTTGAAATATTTGTCATCACTTTAATTTGGGTTCAACCCTTACTGGAACCTACGAAACAAAGCACAAAGATTTTAAATCTTTAAAACTGTTTTACTCTAAAACTCAAAACTGTTCAACTTAACAGTTTAGCACAGCACAGCACATCAATACCCAGATCACACGAGTACAAACCCGAGCCACGACCAAAAATGCACGAGTTTTTCCCGAGTCTCCTCCCTTATAACCTGAACTCAATTCCAGTAACACAAAACAAAATCAAACCCAAATACAACCCTGACACCATCAAGTCGCCGTGCACCTTGCACCATCGCCAGACCCTCTCTGGTCATCAGCGAACCCACCGCCGAGTCACTCCACCACCCTACAAGCCTCCACGACTCACCAAGACTCAAAATCTTCCCTTAATCAAAATCGAGCCTGTAAGAAGTACTGAATCCCTAAAACCCCACCAGAAAATCCCAACACGAAACGCCTCCGATCAACTACAACGGCCACCACTACGTCCATGGTTCCCTGACCCATCACACTATCCTCTTCCAGAATCATATCAAGCTCGATGCAGTAGGGATGATGCAGTGATCGATTTAAAATATCATTCAAAAACTAGGTTTAAATCAAATCCCTATCAAAATCAATCTCCAAAATGATTTAAAAATCTTTCTGCTATTTTTTTCTATACACTCTGATGAATCACCTAACTTCTTGAAGAATCTCAAGTATTCCAGTTAAAAAGATCACCAGTTACAGACCAAAGTCCAATTTGCAGGAAAAAACCCAAATTCATACTTTGAATAGTTTCAAAAATTTTGAATTTCCATTCAAAATTCATAATTAACAATGACATTCCCAATTATATAGTTATTACATCAAATTTCAATACTTGATTTCACACTTTGATATTTATTTGTTCCAGTACTATTGTTTCCAGAGAAATTTACAAAAACAAGAACTTAGCTTAATTTCTTTGTTCTTAGTTTATACTAATCTAACTTAATATGCTTGAATAAAATTTCTTACTGTTGTTTGATTAAAATATAACTTGAAGATTTGGTTTTAATTCAAACTTCAGAGTGGGAAAGAAATCACATACATAGTTTCAAATATAACAGACCATTGCATAATTATGACTACAGGGAAATTCTGCTATGCATATAAAATAAACACCATTCAAAACCATGCAACAACAGAAAATTACCAAAAATTTTAATAAAAAGTTTACTCACCTTTTATTTAAGAATGCAGAGATGATAGAACAGGAAACTTGCAAAAGAATTGAACTTGAAACTCTGAAAAGCTTTTGAACATTAGAACTTCAAAACTGAAAAAGCTTGGAAATCAATGCTTCAGGTAATACTCCTTAAGACTTGCATGCACTTGAAAATATGATGCAGGTTTGATTTTAGAAAACTGCAGGCATTTGTTACAGGCTCTTGTTAATGGCTTTGAGGATTTACTGAGAGGTTTAGATCTTTGAATTTGGAAATTGGATTGATCACAGGGATTGATATTTGTTTTCAGGTAACACTTGCATGCATTTGAATATTTGGTGCGGACACTCAAGTTTAAAGCTTTTTAAAACTGGAGCTTTGCATGTATTTGAGAACATGAGGCAAGCTACTTGAGTTTGAGAAATAAAAATGCAGATTTGGGAATACTTCAGGCTTTAATGATTTAAGTATTTGCTTTGAATATTTTCTGGTTTTGGGGAGTAGAAATGAAGATACATGATGGATTTTGTTTTCTTTTTAGAATTGAACAAAGAATTAAAGAAAATGAGAAAAAGGTTTTATAAAGGGAAATTTTCAGATTTAATAATAAAAAGAAAATTAAAATAAAAATGGACACTTGTCTCTTGTACACACAAAGTTTATAACACTTGTTATAATAGTGTTTTAAAATTAAACACTTGTCACTTAAGTTTGTTTTAATTAAAAGAAAATTTAAAATCTTTTTAAAATTACTTTCCTTATTACTAATATGCTTTTCAATCTTTTAAGAAATGCTTTTCTTATTAAATATCAAATAAACACATGCTTATATATTTATAAATGTATGCTAATTTTTATAAGTACAATTTTTGAAAAGAACATATAGTAAAAATCAACCAAAGTTTAAATAAAGCTATATACAATATTTCAACTTGCTTTAAAATATTATTTCAAAAGCCTTTCATTTATTTTAAAAAAATTAAATACAAATCAAATTTATATAGAACAAATCTTATTTTAAATTAAAAACATTATCTATATATTTAAAACTAAACCATATTGTTATTTATATTTTAAGATGCGTGTATATCTTTGAATTCAAATTTATATTCATCTCAAAGTCAAATTTTAAAAACCAAATTTTAAAATAAATTTAAAAGAATAGAAACAACTATTTTAAAATAAGCTTATTATTATTTTCAAATAATAAATCCTATTTTGAAAATCAATTTAAAATACAGATTTAAATACATTTTAAACACACTTATAAATTTTGAAAACAATACACCAATTTAAAATTTATTCACACAAATAAAATAATTAATCCTAATATAAAACCAATTTATAACCATAATTAAAATATTACTTGGTTTAATTATCTTTGAAAATAACAATTTATTAATTTCAAATAATTAAATTAAGCGATTATCAGCATTTTAAACTCCTAGAAATTCCGGGATATTACAATCCTCCCCCCTTAACAGAATTTCGTCCTCGAAATTTAAAACAAAGATAATCCACAGTTTCATTTATTTTAACCAATTCAAACATACATAACAGCCATACCTAATCAAGCAAACAACCAATTCAAACAAATAATTGACACTAGCTATCCGGACACAGACCCGGATAAGCTTCCTAAATTTCTCGAGTTTCCCCAGTACAGACACAGGGATACTCGCTCTACTAAATCCAAACTAGCTATACTTATAAGCTACTGAGTTCCCACTCAGCTAGATCTATAATCTACCCATGATACCAGACCATAGACAAGTCTGATCAACAACCAAAACTCATAGAACTACTGATCTTAAAACCAGTGATGGACCAATACACGTTCTCCCTCAGAGACACGTGAAATATCTTGAATTCCAGTCTTCCAAACTGGCAATTCAACTCTACAAACCAAAGCACTGATCTCAACAAAACTTAGAAGAATCCAATACCTCGGAGATCACCTCAAATCTTACCAATATCTTAATGCTCTCTTTACCCGAGAAAATCTCAACAACATCGAAGTCTCCAACTTCGAATTCCAAATTCTTCCGCTACTAAGCCTCAAAACTTACTGGATGATCCGGACTGCCTACAGATCCTTCCTGATCAGCTCAACCCTTGCTGATACTTCTACAAACAACTGGATCAACTCACCATCTGATCCTCACAAGATCAATCCAAAAATCAAAACCAAATTATACTATCAATAGTAGAAAACAACTTCTCCCATCTATAAAAGAAAGAATAGAATCACTCGCCAACTTGCGTCAAATTCTGAATATTCCAATAGAAACTCTCTAATCCAAAATACTGCAACATCCAGTTGCTTCTACTTAAGAATAACAGCCACCATGCTTCCGCTGCACAACTCTGATCTGGAGCAGATGAAAATGCAGACTGAACAGTACATCCCAATAAAAAGGTTCAACATGAGTCCCAAGAAATACAGAGCCGCTTCACCCAACAATCAATCCTTGGAAACAATCTTCTATCCAACTGAATCACCGGTAGCACTCCTGACATCAAGTCGATTCAGAATTCAAACTCCAATGCGGGTAAAATCTATAACTTCCCTGAAGATATATCCAGAAAAATCTTCAGCAATCCCAAAACTCCTTCATCCTCTAGATATGCCACAAATCCAAGCAAAGACTATCTAAGATAATCACCAAACCATCGCAAGTCACTTTTGCGATCAGCCAATCCAATATCCAAGATACTGTTCTCTCTCCACTAATCAGAACAGTTTAAACTTAATTAGCCAACCCATCGAAGAAACGGGTCCACTAATCTGCTTCTAAACTCCATTCCAGAAAACTGCTAAACCAAAAAGATCTCTTGCCAACACCGAGAACACCCCCAAACTGCCCTGCTAACACAGATGCCAAAGACTTCTTATCCAGAGTTCTTTGAGAAACTCAGACCTCTAACTAAACACATACACCCTACTGAACTTAGCTACAACACCGAAGCAAACACACTTCATTAAACTTGCTTCGAAAGAAAACATCTTCAGAGACATCCATAGTCACTGCATCTCATCACGCAGCTATTACTTCCTGTGGTATCAAAATACCCTCACTTACTTCTGTCCAACCAACAGATCCAATTTTCAAAAATCCGCTCACACGAGCGCAAATAAACTTACACTTCAAAGATGAACTTCGAACCTTAACAGGTTTCCTTAAGAGATCAAATGAAGTCTTACTCCAAACTACAAAGATTACTTGAGACGGTATTAGGTCTATAGTCTCGACAAATACTCTTCCAACCTCAAACATTCAAACTCCAACCAATGGTAGTTGTGTTACACACACCACTACCTCATCTACCTTTATAACTTATATTGGGAAACCCGAACAGGTAACCCAACAGATAGGTAGAAATATATATATATAATTATATATAAAAATTACAAGTACGCTCTCTCAAGAAAGACACCACTACAGAGCCTAGGTATCCACTCAACCTAACGCTCTGATACCAAGTGTGACGACCCGACTTTCCACTTCCGGAAAATCGCATCATTTTTAAGAAAGAAAGGGATAGAAAAGAGAAAAGATAGAGAAGAAGAAAGAAACGACACATCAGAATCTAAACAGCGGAATGAATAAATTATATTAATCACTTAATACTTTACATAGTATCATATACATCAGAGTTACACAGCATAATCAACTCATACTAGACAGTTATAAACACCTGTCTAGTTATACAACTCAATACAACTCAAAAACATCATCTCAGAGAAAACACAGCGGAATATTCTATAGCTATACGCAGAAGCCTCCTGCTCCATTGCTCCTCCACAATTCGTCAAAGCCAACTTAGAAACCTAACCTGAATCCCTTGGCTACTCGTAAAAATTTGAGTATCCAAGAGTTTAAGAAAACAGAATAAACTCCGGGTCAGACATGGGTCTGGTGTGAGTAAACGGTTAAAGTTGCTTAACTTTAAAAACCTTTTGAAAAGAAAGGTATCACGTAAGACTTCCCACACATAAACATGGAAAAGTTTTTACCTTACGCTAACCAAACATTTGATAGGAAATCCGATGATATTATAATAGTGTCTAGGGTTTTCAAATAAATAAGAAATAGCCGAAATTGTTACATGATTAAATTCCAGCTACTAGCCACAAAAGTGGGTAATACAATCAAAACCGTTGGCACTTATTGGATTTTGGATTCCATACAATGGCAGGGCTACTGGGGTACCGCCCGTCACAGTACGTGGCCTAGATCACCGTACCGAGGATTACTCCCTTCATCCCCTGCAACACAAAGCCGGACCCGTTCCTTACTGAACAGTTCCGAATAAGACAACCCCGACGGTTGTAGCTATTCAACCGTCCCACACAGCCGAAATAAAAGGGACCTCTAGACAGGGGTAAATCTTACTCTCCAGTGGGGGCTACCCACGAAGCCTTGCTGCACCTCCCCTGTTTTAGCCATTCCCGGTTGATGAGGCTTGAGGTTACGATTACCTTTAATGAACACATCACTTAGAATGCTCATCGTCCACCTGACGATGTGCTGAAAGCATTCAATCCATACAAGTTCGTTCCGGGTTCGAACGAAACCGAAGGCATTATCTCGTTACACTCATTTTGGAATCACCCTCAGAGTTAACGACAATAACCCTTGCACTCTAAACCACCATCTCGAATCTATAAGGTCTATTCCGTCAACTCATTACGGAATCACCCACAGAGTTATCTGACGTATAGCCCTTACACCTCGAGTCTTCACAAAGCTCCACATAGATTCACGACCTAACGTTATTTGGAATCGATGTGGTTTTCGGATATCCAAATATGGAAACCCGATCCCGGTCTCATCGAAATCCAAAGCGTGTCTTTTAAGTCCAAGTTGTTTTAAAGGTTTTAAAACAATTAAATTCAACTATCTACATATACACAGAATAGATAATTCACAGGCCACAATTGATAATCAACATTATCAAATAACAGGTAATTCATATAATCCATATCATAGTAGATAATCAATATATCAACATCCCAATTGATAATCACAATTCAACCAAGCATTCCTATCATACGACCATACTTATCTCATTACTGAGATCACACAGCATTCAAGACAATCAATGTCATCCAATCATTCATAAGCAATGATTAACTCAAACCATAACATAATTAATTTAAACTGAATTAAATTAACCATCTCTAATTAATTTAAAGTGAATTAAATTAATTATCTAATTACTTAATTAATTTAAAATTAATTAAATTAATTACCTTTATCACAATAAATCTTGCTTAATTAACCATTAATTAAACAAATTAATTAATCATCATTCTAATTAATCAACCTTGAATAATTAACTCTTTAATAAAGTAATTAATCACTAATTATTTTCATTAATCATATCAATTAATGATCCTTAATTAATCATACTTAGATTAATTGCTTTTAATTAATCACTTAAATACAGTAATTAATTATTATTAATTACTTCTTAATTACTTTTAATTACTTTATAAATTCATTGATTTATTACACCAAGTAATAAACCTTTAATTACTTCAACAAGTAATTACCCATTAAAATTTACTTCCCAAATCAGTAATTACCTTATCTCAATTACCTCTGTAATTAATCAATTACTTATCTTAAATAATTAACCTTATCAAAACTTATTAAGTAAACATACTTAATCTTTTATCAAGTGATCCTATTTCATTAATTAACAAATTAATTAACCTACTTGATTTCAATCATCTCATAAAACATAATCGAGTAATTCATCCTTCAATTACTCGTTAACCAAATTAATCTTCAGTTATCAGATTAATTATCTTCAATTATTAATTAATAAACCTTAATTATTAATCAATTCTTTAATCAAAAGTAATTAATTACTAATTACTTTTATAATTAATTAATTAAACTTAATTAACTAATTAATTAACTCTTAATCATTAATTAATAAACTTAATTATTAATTAATAATCTTAATTACAAATTAATTAATTCATAATTAAAATTAATTAATTCTTAATTACAATTAATTAACCTAAATAAAACAGTTAATTAATTCTTAATTATCTTTCATTATAATTTAATAATCCTTTAATTATTAATTAAGAAAACCCATTTAGAACTTAATAAAACCTTTATTAATTAATTACTATTTAATTAACTCTTAATTACTTAGTTAATAAGTAATTATAATTTAATTAATCATTTGACATTAATTAAATCATCAACTTAATTAATAGTTAATTAAATAATTAATTATACTTAATTAACCACTTAATTAACCCCTTTTTAAAATAATTATTAAATTATTTAATTAACTTAAACTTCTTGAATTAACTAACTAATTACACATTATTAATACTTAATTATTATTTAAGATAAAATAATTATCTTAAATAAATCTTAGAAATCTTTATTTAACTTAATTCATGAATTAAATTATAAAGAAGTCATTAATTACCTCTATTAATTAACAATTCTAATTCCAAATAAATTATCTTAATCTTCATTTGTTAATTAATAAATCATTTCCACAAATTAGTTTAAAACTTTACTTAATATTCTCTTTAATATTCCAAAATAAGATTTGAAATAATGTTAAGATTTAACTTTAAGATACTTAATCATTATACAAGTTTATTTATAAAACAATTCAATTTCAAATCAAATACTTTAAATTTAACTTAAAATTTTATTGAAGTTTAAAACTTATTTTATTTAAATTTGAAATATTTGTCATCACTTTAATTTGGGTTCAACCCTTACTGGAACCTACGAAACAAAGCACAAAGATTTTAAATCTTTAAAACTGGTTTGCTCTAAAACTCAAAACTGTTCAACTTAACAGTTTAGCACAGCACAGCACATCAATACCCAGATCACACGAGTACAAACCCGAGCCACGACCAAAAATGCACGAGTTTTTCCCGAGTCTCCTCCCTTATAACCTGAACTCAATTCCAGTAACACAAAACAAAATCAAACCCAAATACAACCCTGACACCATCAAGTCGCCGTGCACCTTGCACCATCGCCAGACCCTCTCTGGTCATCAGCGAACCCACCGCCGAGTCACTCCACCACCCTACAAGCCTCCACGACTCACCAAAACTCAAAATCTTCCCTTAATCAAAATCGAGCCTGTAAGAAGTACTGAATCCCTAAAACCCCACCAGAAAATCCCAACACGAAACGCCTCCGATCAACTACAACGGCCACCACTACGTCCATGGTTCCCTGACCCATCACACTATCCTCTTCCAGAATCATATCAAGCTCGATGCAGTAGGGATGATGCAGTGATCGATTTAAAATATCATTCAAAAACTAGGTTTAAATCAAATCCCTATCAAAATCAATCTCCAAAATGATTTAAAAATCTTTCTGCTATTTTTTTCTATACACTCTGATGAATCACCTAACTTTTTGAAGAATCTCAAGTATTCCAGTTAAAAAGATCACCAGTTACAGACCAAAGTCCAATTTGCAGGAAAAAACCCAAATTCATACTTTGAATAGTTTCAAAAAATTTGAATTTCCATTCAAAATTCATAATTAACAATGACATTCCCAATTATATAGTTATTACATCAAATTTCAATACTTGATTTCACACTTTGATATTTATTTGTTCCAGTACTATTGTTTCCAGAGAAATTTACAAAACAAGAACTTAGCTTAATTTCTTTGTTCTTAGTTTATACTAATCTAACTTAATATGCTTGAATAAAATTTCTTACTGTTGTTTGATTAAAATATAACTTGAAGATTTGGTTTTAATTCAAACTTCAGAGTGGGAAAGAAATCACATACATAGTTTCAAATATAACAGACCATTGCATAATTATGACTACAGGGAAATTCTGCTATGCATATAAAATAAACACCATTCAAAACCATGCAACAACAGAAAATTACCAAAAATTTTAATAAAAAGTTTACTCACCTTTTATTTAAGAATGCAGAGATGATAGAACAGGAAACTTGCAAAAGAATTGAACTTGAAACTCTGAAAAGCTTTTGAACATTAGAACTTCAAAACTGAAAAAGCTTGGAAATCAATGCTTCAGGTAATACTCCTTAAGACTTGCATGCACTTGAAAATATGATGCAGGTTTGATTTTAGAAAACTGCAGGCATTTGTTACAGGCTCTTGTTAATGGCTTTGAGGATTTACTGAGAGGTTTAGATCTTTGAATTTGGAAATTGGATTGATCACAGGGATTGATATTTGTTTTCAGGTAACACTTGCATGCATTTGAATATTTGGTGCGGACACTCAAGTTTAAAGCTTTTTAAAACTGGAGCTTTGCATGTATTTGAGAACATGAGGCAAGCTACTTGAGTTTGAGAAATAAAAATGCAGATTTGGGAATACTTCAGGCTTTAATGATTTAAGTATTTGCTTTGAATATTTTCTGGTTTTGGGGAGTAGAAATGAAGATACATGATGGATTTTGTTTTCTTTTTAGAATTGAACAAAGAATTAAAGAAAATGAGAAAAAAGGTTTTATAAAGGGAAATTTTCAGATTTAATAATAAAAAGAAAATTAAAATAAAAATGGACACTTGTCTCTTGTACACACAAAGTTTATAACACTTGTTATAATAGTGTTTTAAAATTAAACACTTGTCACTTAAGTTTGTTTTAATTAAAAGAAAATTTAAAAGCTTTTTAAAATTACTTTCCTTATTACTAATATGCTTTTCAATCTTTTAAGAAATGCTTTTCTTATTAAATATCAAATAAACACATGCTTATATATTTATAAATGTATGCTAATTTTTATAAGTACAATTTTTGAAAAGAACATATAGTAAAAATCAACCAAAGTTTAAATAAAGCTATATACAATATTTCAACTTGCTTTAAAATATTATTTCAAAAGCCTTTCATTTATTTTAAAAAAATTAAATACAAATCAAATTTATATAGAACAAATCTTATTTTAAATTAAAAACATTATCTATATATTTAAAACTAAACCATATTGTTATTTATATTTTAAGATGCATGTATATCTTTGAATTCAAATTTATATTCATCTCAAAGTCAAATTTTAAAAACCAAATTTTAAAATAAATTTAAAAGAATAGAAACAACTATTTTAAAATAAGCTTATTATTATTTTCAAATAATAAATCCTATTTTGAAAATCAATTTAAAATACAGATTTAAATACATTTTAAACACACTTATAAATTTTGAAAACAATACACCAATTTAAAATTTATTCACACAAATAAAATAATTAATCCTAATATAAAACCAATTTATAACCATAATTAAAATATTACTTGGTTTAATTATCTTTGAAAATAACAATTTATTAATTTCAAATAATTAAATTAAGCGATTATCAGCATTTTAAACTCCTAGAAATTCCGGGATATTACACTAACGCATCGAAAAATTGCTTTATAAACTTTACTCCTATATTAGAAGAGAATTTAACATTCTTATCAGACTATAATCTTCCTATTCTAGTAGTAAAGTGAAAATTTCTTCGCTGTCCTGAATTTACTCTAAATTTTCCACATACAAAACACATGAGGAGGCTTATTTTCAAGCTCTAAAATGGAATTAAGTCTAAAAATAGACTTGCGCGCGTCGTCGACGAAGTATGAAAATAGAAATTTCAAGGCTAAAACAGTTTTTTCCCTAATTACCACTTGCATTTATTGCATTGTCGATCCTAATGCACCGCTAAATTCGCAAAATCTAACCCTATTTTCCTTCCCTACGCCTAACATGTGGCCTTCAAAAACAAAGTTTTGCTAAAATCTTTCACTTTTCAAATTTGTACGTCATTTGAAAACTAAAATCTTAAAATATGTTGACGTATATTTTTCCTTTGAAACCAAATTTTGAACAGAAACTCTGAAAATTATTTAAGAGCCAAAATAACTAAAAGAATTTTTTTCTTTCAAAAGGGAACTTTTCAAATCAAGAATTATTTTAAAATATTTTTCTTTTAAAATTTTTTTATAAATCAAGCCATAATTTAGCGTAGTCAGAAATCGGTTATGTGCTAGACACATATACCAAATTCCAAAATTCTATAACTAACCTTTGGTCAAAAATTTGACATTTTATTTAAAAATGTTAGCATATCCATTATTTAAAAATTTAGCTTTTAAGGGACATGAGTATTGACCTATGATATCAAAACAACTTTATCACGTCCTTTGCTTAAAAGTCCAACTATTCTAAACTTCTAACCTTAACTTGCATTTACTATTAGTTAGGTGTCCTTATGATATTCTTATATACATATTGCTTTTATACTATGCATAAATATAGAAGCGGTTCAAATTCAGTAGCACGGAAAATGATTAGAAACTTGTAATATCGTCTGTGCCTTTTATGAGAGATAGGTAAAAGTTTTACAACCCAACATCCAAAAAGAAAAGAACAGTGCTGGAAATAAAAAGATAGAACAACTCTAAATAAAATATCTCCTACAAACTGTGAGAAGGTCACGCTCCGTGGATGGAGCTCGAGCCATTGCTACAATTGCGGAATGGTTATGGCATGGCGGCTGTGTACCCAATCTCACGTCCTTAACGTTGTTGCTTCGCTCTAATCTCTCGAAGCTTTGCACGAACCTAATGGATAGCGACAAGCTCAGGACTCAAGTATTCACCGATGCCCTACGCTATCCCCTAATGCTGGTGCTGCGGCTCTTGTGCTGGTACAGGCGGTGCAGCAGGCGGTAAAGGAATATTCATCCTATTAATAGTGGTCTGGTCGATGGCAGAATGGACCTTCCCCACTACTGGATCTTCGCTCAAATTTCCTCATAATGCCTAAACATTCGAGTGAGCAAGTGAAAAAATTGAAAGTGAGTCCTCGGGGTACTAGCTCCCTGCATATGGTGCATCAAAACACGAGTCCAATTGATGGCAATGCCGCCAATTATAACATAGGCGAATTTCCACACCGAGGTATAGATTTGGTCGAGGCTTATCATCTTTGGAATGATGTTGTACTAAATGATGTGCACAACGAGACGGGCAACCAATCGCAATTCGTCGGTCCTCCAATCATTGACATTTCAAAAAAAAGTTCTGCTGTAGAATCTCAGGATCAGTTATCTTTATGTCATCCAAATCTCCACCTGCTGCAGATATCTCTAAAATCCCTACGAGATCATTGTCTATCATCTCGATCCAAACTTCCTTCAACTTGGACTCAATATTGCTATTGCATGATCAAAATTTTATGCCATATGTGCATCGAAAAGATGGACACAACGTAAGTAATATTCCTGCTCATAAGTCTTGAAGTAGAGGACCAGTGCAAGTCCCACCGCGATGAAAAGCTTTTCAAGCCCAAGAATGATGGAATCCTTGAATTTCACTGATCACCCATGGAGAAATCAAAGTTTGCCATTCTAAGATAAGTGGCGATCTTTCGCTCGCTCCGGTCAAGCCAAGAGTGAGGCCGTAATGACGAGAGGAAGAGCCGCCGATACGTGGCGGTGCCAAGGGCTAGGAAGCGGTTGGAAAATGGAGAAAAGAGTTTAGATCTAGGGTGGTGGTAAGGCAAGATCTAACTTGCAGGAATTTTGGCATCGATTGGTGGAAGAATGGAGAAGAAATGCTTTAGTTAAGTGGGTGAAGGAGAGGTGGAAATGAGGTTTGGTTGAAAAATGAAGAGGAGGAAGATAGTGAGGAGGGTGCGGCGGCTTATGGTAGTCGCATTCCAGGTTCATCCTGAATCCACCTAGTGGTCAACTCTATTAGGTCAACCGGTCGATTGCTATGTTCGATCGTTAGCCCAGATTTGGACATGGCCTGAACCTAGATCCAATAGGGCCGGTTAAATTGATTAATATTCTAACGACCATTCTGCACACCTTCTTCAGCTTAACCCATCCAGAAAAATTCTACCTTCCATATGATGGTATTCACCTGATCGTGTAGACCGTTCCTTGGCAAGACTATAATAGCCTCAACAAAACTGTTGCGATCAACAACACTTTCAAAAGTCCAAAAATATTCCATTTTCTATTTCCTGCCTACTTCACATGAAAATATTTCTTCCAATAGCTGGTGGTTACAGCAACACTTTAAACTACACCCCAATATGATAGAGTTAGGGGTATATCCTAGGGGCAATTATGTAATTTGCTACTATATCTAACTCACTGATCAATCTTATTCGAACTAAAGCTATTTTCTTCCTATTATATACTTAATATAATATGTTTATATTAATTAATCAATTTAATTAATAGTTATTTAATAGAAGATCACAAATGGTATTTTTTGTGATAGTAGTTACAAAGTGTTGTAACCATGAGTAATTTATGACAATGAAACAAATATACCATTTTAAATGTTCCTAGTCAAGATGCATCGAGACTGGATATCGATGTATCTGTTGAGACTAGAGTACGTGATGTTTCCAAATGTTGGGCAGTGTATTACTCATGACTGTTGGGGGCACCAAGGGATTACGTACTGATGGTTATTGGATAATTATGGAATGACACACTCAATAGTTTTCTGTTGGTCAATATGACTAAGGTCAGGCATAGAATATCGATGTGAATAATTTATACAGTTCTCTCGACTTGAAAATACTGTTGATTTTCAAAGCGGAAGCTCCGTTTTATTATAGTTAAATCGTGGTACAGCATCCATAGAACGACTATAGTTGGGTCGAGTGAAAGCATTGGAAGTGAAACAACATTCAAAAGAGGACTTGTCTCCTCGGTTATATGAGATTAGTATTACGGTCAACTGAAGTCAACTCAATGTCAAAGTCTTTGGCCAAAACATTTTGGTTAATAATAAATGTTATTATTGAACCAAAGACTTTGTGTTTGAATTATAAATTGAATGTGGATGATAGTGGAATTTTGACCATTACCAAATTCCATAAATCCAAAATGATATAGTTTTAACGAAGAGAATTGTTGTAAACAATTGTCACTATTAGGTACCGCTTATAATAAGTAAAATTGAATTTTAACAAAAGATGTGTAAGCGATAAATTCGGTCAAAATGCCACACCACCTGCTAATTGAAGTGTGAAGGTTAACATTCGAATAGTATGATATTAGTCGCTGACTAAATTTACACCTATAAGTCGCACAACCGTAATGATGAATTCTCTAGAAAAACCACATGATTTAATCAATTTAAAATATGTTGTAAATTGATTATATTAATTGATATTTGAGAAATATTAATTATTATTTATTTGATGTTTGGATGTTTTTTTGTAATTATTTTAATGCATTTATAAAAGTTATATTGCTTGCATTGATATACGATATCAATGTAATTTAAAGATAATTGCATGAAATAATTTATGAAAATTTTATGTCATTTGATGACTTGATTTATGGAAATTTTATGTCATTTGATGACATGATTTGTGGAAATTTTGTGTCATTTGATGACATACATGTAAAGGAAGGATTGGAGAGAGAGAGGGACGATCAAGAGAATTGATTAGGGATGTTTAAATTAAAGAATGTGAAATGTTTCATTCTTTCAAATAAAACTTATACTCTAATTCATTCTGGACGTACAATTCATTCTTTCTCTTTCTCTTCTCATAACTTTTCATGGCGGAAAAAAAAATTTCAAAATCTTTCAACTCCAAATAAAAGGATCGAATAAAATAAAACAAAAGTGGTTCAACCATCTCTTGCAAGGATAGGATGTGAATCTTAAAGATCTGAGGAGATATCATCATTCAAGGTGTCAACATCCTAAGGCGATTCAATCGGATCTAGAAGCATTCTTCATTCAAGGTGCAAATCAAAGGCAACATTAACAAGGTGAGTTTTAAGGATAGGTTAGCAAGGCATGTCATTTTCTACATATAAATAGTGATTTTGCAATGTTTGATGAAAATTTAATTTGATTTCATAATTTATATGATGTTTTACTGTCTTTCTTAATTAAAAATTGTTTATGCAGATTGAACTATTTGTTAAATGATATGATAGAGTTTTCATTTGATAGATCAAAATTAGATTTGTTTATGTTTTAAAAGAATATTTAAGTGTAGATCTTTGTTTTTAAACATTCTAATTAAAGTGTCATTCTTCAGATCTAAATGTTTGTATGTTTGAATTGATTAACTGCTTTTCTTTACTTTGTTAAATTGAAACTAAATCTATATATTTTAAAATACAATGTTTTATTTTAGTTCTCTGTTTTAACATTTAATTTAAATTCCATTTCCTTAAATCCGAAATTTATATGGAACCAATACAATGTTTCTATTGTAAATCTATATTTTAATCTTTCATAACAAAGTTTAATTTTAGTTTTGAATGTTAATACAAGTATGTATGCATGCATGCATGTATTACTTGCATTAGATATTTACATATGAATAGAAGGAATTTTAACAACAAATTAAGGTTATGAAATTGACTGTAATAACTATCAAATTTATATTATTAGAAAGCTTTGATTGAATTTCATATATACATAATTGGATCTACTTGCATGTATTCATGTAATTTTTTTTGCATATATTGACATAGTATGAAATCATTTCTCCTTTTTAATTAAGACAATAATGTATGCATACAATTCATTGTTTACCTTCTACATTTTTACATCATGGAACCTATTGATTGTCGTTAATATGTTGCAATAATTAAGTTTACTAAAAGGGAAATTATATTAATCACCATTGTCTTCCCTTACTTATTTCTATTTCAATTCCTATGTAATAATCATTCAAATTGTTCTTGTTTATTTTATATATACATATCAATTACAATTCACTATGCACACTTCCTATATGTTGCACTTGCATAATATTTACCATGGATATATTTATAATTCATGTCATATTTAAATTAGTCATTAGTGTTATTTTATTAATCAATTATTTAATTCAATTAAGAGATGGAAATGAAAATTTGTCTTCTCTAACTAAATTTATCCCTCATTAATTGAATAATTTAAAAGAAAGGAAATGAAAAGCTTCATTCTCTACCCTCATTAGTTGAATAAATTAAAAGAAAGGAAATGAACTATTTTCTTCTCTTAATAAATTTGAAAAGTAAATGTTACATACAAATTTATATATAAGAGTATATTTGATATACTGAAACTTACATGCACGTTAAATTAAAGTGAAACTTTATTTATGAGGTTAAATAAAATATTTATTTTATTTAAAAGAAACTTAAAAGGTACTAAGTATATTTAGACTTTATAGGTCTATTAAAGATCCAAAATGGCTATTTTTTTAAATTCACCAATTTCTTCTGCTGCGGGCTGACCCAATTCCAACACAATATATGCTTCTTTATACTTGTTCTAAATAATAAAAATCATTTCATACCAAAACTTCCCTTAAATTTCACACACACACACACACACACACACACACATATATATAATTATTTCAGGATTTCCAAATACTTTTTAAAACACAAATTCCACAAATTGGAAAACTATTTTCTTATCAAAAATAAACATCAACCCTTTACTGATATATACATATTAATATTTAAGGATTTAAAGAATTAATCTTTTATAAACTAAGAATCTCTTAACATGACCAACTTAGTGGTACATGTATTTCTTTAAAAATTAAAATTTCAAAACTTTCTTGAAACAAGATTTCTAAAATAAATCTTTGGGAAAAGAAATCCTTTGAAAATTCTTTTTTCAAAATCTAAGGCATTTTCAAAATATACTTTATAAAAATTCTCTCATAGGTTTTGGACTAAGGAACTGACATTAATTTGTTGAAGTAAAAATCCGGTTTGCCATCTAAGAGGTGATCAATGAATGCACCCTAGCCAAAAACCTTATTTCGGATAATTGTGACATACAGACTCTTATTTCCCATCCATCTGGAATAAATGTGTGTCTCCGATTGGAACTCAAAATTCAAAATCACAAGGTAGCTATAATTTCAACCATCATGTTGACACCTCCAGTCTCCGGGATTCAGCCATATGTCATACTCATGCTCTTCATCAACAACGCTTTATGCATCGCCAGCACTCCATGGGTACATCACAATCGGTGTGAAAATATTAACTTTAAGATATTTCCAAACCTATAGTTGCTTTGTCCATTTCTTCGGAGTGGAAATGCAACTACTTCTATAGTTGGAGCTCTTGGAATCTAGCGCAAGAATATAATATTACTAGATAGGAAAGTATGAATACGTTCCATCAATTTATCATAATTCATCTGATATACTAACCTAGGCTCTAATACCAAATGCAATAACCCATGCCTCCCCATAGGCCTAAATTTTGACAAAAATTGAAACTCAAGTCCATCAAAGCACAAATCGTTGGATTTAGTACCTACAAATAAGCATGAGCATCATCATAGATTGATAGAAATCTAAATTCATAACAAAAACAATAATAGGATAAAAATACGGACTATGACTAATACCTTGGAATTAATGGTATTCCTTGGATAGCAGATTGTCACATCAGAATCGAGCATGAGATAAAGAAGACTTCTCCAACAACAAAGCAAATTCAGCTCCAGTGACCCATTCCTCTAAATTCTATCATATGGGTTATAATGTGGAGGGAGACAGAACAACGTTCTGGTGACTAGAAATAAACTGCCATAACATAAACTTATACCGATTGATTTCCATTTAATTGTTATGCCCATTAAGGCAATTCTAATCTAACCTTGCATTGCACACACGATTATATACCTACCCCTTATCAAGATACAAAATACTAATGAAGCCTTATCAACCATCCAATACTTCCAAACCCATTTGCCATTTAATGCTTATAAATATGAAGCGAGCTTCTATAATACTTTTAAAAAGCGAAAGAGGCAGATTCTAGGTAAACCCCATCATTTTTAAACTTATTCTCAACATGATTTCCTAACACTATTGTCAATGGTCATTGGGTCCTAGCTACAATACCTCCAACCCCTATTTAAGGCTTCCAACATTTAATATCCAGCTGTTACCACATTTATCATCGAAAAAATCATAGCCATGTAAAAACAGTACCCAAGCCACTTAATACCTTTTATTGGAAAATATGCAAAATCTGGCATTTAAGACTTTAATTATGGCAGACCCCATCATTTAAGACCTATTCCCAATGCGTACTCATCAATGGTACTATTATTATTATGGCCTTAGCAATGTGAGTGACTTCACCCAAGCCACTCAATACCTCATTAATAAGGACTAGGTAGATCCCTGACTATTTACAACCTATTTATAGGTAGACCTTTGTCATTTAGTACCTAAGCCTAAGACGGACTCTTAAGTGGTACTATCTAGCTGGCATTGCTTGAAAATCTCATTGTGCTACTTAATACTTCATTTATTAGGAAAGAGCGGACCATTCAGTCACTTAAGACCCAAACCCAAAGCCCGAGATATCCACTGTCACTCTTTAATTATAACTATGGCATCTCATTAGGTTACTTCTTTCGATAGAAAGGCAGACCCTGCAGCCACTTAAGTCCTTAATACTAAAGTAAACCCTTTTTAGAGATATCCTTATTTATTTATTTTGAATCTCACCAGGTTACTTAATACTTCTATTTAGGAGAGAGGCAGACCTTACAACCACTTAAGATCTCAAACCAGAAGAGGACCCCTATAGAGATATCCCTTGTCGCTCCTAATTTCAAATTTGGACCATTTAATACTTTCCAATCAAGAAATCAGGACCAATCTCTCACATCATCAAGGGTCCTAGGATTATGATATCCCACATCAATAATAAGTACACCCAGCTACTAGTAGCCTCAACACGAAGGGTCGTCTGCTGTCGAGTGACTCTACTGACCTCACGTTACTGACTTACTAGGTCCAATTAACCATGATAAGTCTTTACTTATATCATCTTCGGTAGACATTGGACTTATCTTACTAATTCTCTTTTTATTTAAGGCAGTAAGATTTACCTTAAATATTTATCTATCCATAAATCCCTATTTAAGGCTCATAAACGTCAATTTGTTCATAAAATCATAACAAACATTTCCTAAGACATTTATGTATGATTACTAATTTCAAATCAGTAACCTTTTATATCTGTTCCATTTTTATCAGACTCATTAATCCATTTACCATATCAGATTATTGCAACTTCCATATTTACTACCATTTATTGGAATTACAACCTTTTAAATTCTTTTCTCATTAGTTAATTATCCTAAACGTGACTATTACGTGCAAGTATCATTATTAGCTTTTTATTTAACTATTATAATCACAGTAAATTGCATAAAAATCTTTACTTTTATCAAATATATTCCAGTTATATAGCTTCTCTAGGATATCTTAAATGATTATCCGTTATAATTTCCGTAGATTAGTCCAAAACAAAAGATTTAACTTTTAAAAGATAACGCTGTTTGAAATTACAAGGAGTACTCGTTTCATTTTATTTCCGAAATAGATAGTGTAAACAACAATGAATTCGTACTTTACACATTTCTTTCTCTTTCTATCTGCATCTATTCCTTGTTAGATCAAACGCTGTATTTTTTCTAAAAGGGAAAGAAATAAACTTATTTTACAAATATTATATGGATCTAAATTTCAACAATTCCAAACATAGGAACGTTTACATTTCAGTAAGATTAGGGTAACAATCCAAATTTATAACATTATTATACATTTCAGATCTGGAAAAAATTTCATTCAAATCAATATTTTGAATTCATACTTTGGATTGATTTCTAAATCAGGTTGTAAACAATTCTAAATCAATTCATAAATTAAGAATATGTAGACGATAGTTATTATATTCAGATCCTATTCAATTTGTTGCCTACAACTTATATACAATTATCCAATCATACATAAAAATCAAATAAGCACCAATTGGATGATTTTAATATTATAATAATCTATAAAATTTCCCACTCACTTTTTTAAAACGATCCAAATCTCTAAATCAGAAGTAGAAAGTTTGATTCATCTCCAAATCCTTTTTAATTCAACTGATATGTATAAAAGGGAATATATATGATAGAGTTTAGGATATGTCCTAGGAGCAATTATGTAATTTGTTACATGTATCTAATTCGTTGACTAGTCTTGTTAGAAATAAAGGTGTTTCCTTCCTATTATATACTTGATATAATGTAGTTATATTAATTAATTAATTAATAATTAATTAAAAGTATATTTGATGGAAAATACATAAATGATATGTTTTGTGATTACAAAGTGTTGTAACCTTGAGTAATTATCACAGTAAAAGCAAACATACAATTTTACATGTTCCTAGTCAATGCATTGAGACTGGATATCGATGTATCCTTTGAGACTAGAGTAAGTAATGCTCTCCAAATGTTAGGCAGTGTATTACTCATGATTGATGGGGGCACCGACGGGTTATGTACTAATAATTATTGGAGAACTATGGAACGACTCATTCGATTGTTTTCTGTTGGTTAATAGGACTAAGGTCAAATAGAAAATATCGATGTGAATAATTTACGTAGTTCTTTTGATTTGAGAATACTGTGAATCTTCAATATAAAAGCTCCGCTTTTGTAAAGACCCGTAAATCCGTACTCCTTGAATAGACACTAATCTCCTTTGTTTAATTCAAGATGAACGAAAATACGAACCCTTAGGGGTTTTAAGAAAAATTTAAGAAAAGAAGAAGAGAGAAAAAGAAGAAAGAAGAAGAAAATAGATAATAGAGGGAAGAGAAAACATAAGATAGAAAATTTAGATAGGGAAAAGAAGATAGAAAATTTTAAAATAGAGGGAAAAGAGAATAGAGAAAGGAAACGGATCACAGAAGAATCTCACAATTCGCAGCGGAACAACATATAATAATAAATGAATAATCTTTAAACAAAGAACTACATCAGTTATTACATTTTATACATTTCATTACATCATATCATCAGAGTGTACAACAACAACAAACAGTGCAGCGGAAAAAGAAATACTATATAAATAATACGCCATGCCATCCAGCTTGCCTCCAGCAATTCCAGAATATCCAGAATATCCTGATAAACCTAACTCTTAACTGCCCGTGTGGAAATTGGTGGGCACCCAGAGTTTAGGAAGGAAAACAATAAACTCCGAGTCAGTCATGTGACTGGTGTGAGAACTCAAAACAGTTTATTTATCTTTAAAATCAAAATAGAGGAATATTTTTAAATTCAATTCGCAATGCTTTTAAAAATGAGACTACCATAAGGCCTCCCGCACACACAATGCAAACGCAGACTTGGAGAAGATTTCTCCTTATGATAGTCAAAGATGCTTGATACGCCTTTAAAAAGAACATTTGATATTATTATTAGTGCACAGTGTAGGAGAAATTCATTTCGAAAGTAGAATATAAATTTTAGCCAGCATAGGTACCATTATATTATGCTTACTAATAGCTACCATATTAGATGACAGGTTCTACAACTAAAACCGTACAAGTTTCGTATTGTTTCTTTGGATTTCCAACAAATGGTCAGGCCAAGGAACTTCCCATTGCCACATGAGAATGCCTCTGGAAAGACATCCCCGAGAACCAAACCGGAACTCTGCCAACACAAGGCCGGGTTACCCCTAACTGGGTAACTACTGACACGAGCACGCCATTCCCCGATCGTAAACGACCTTTCTCACGGGATCCCGAAAACCAACAACCACAAAGTAATAAATTCGTAGTAACCACATAGGTTAAATATCTGGGCTCCATACCATGATACCACCTCTATCCAGAAGGAAATGTACATACCCTAAAGGGTGCTACCCCTCATAACCTTGCCGCATCTTTCCTGTTTTGACCATTTCCGGGGTGTGAGGTTCGACGAAGTCACGTCCACAAAAACATACTTTATACAAAAGCCATGCTTTGGGTCAACAAATGATCAACACAATGATCACTAAGATAGACGATCAAATAAACGATCCTATCACAATAATCAACACAATGATCATTTCAGCAACACTCAGCATATCACATTACCAAATTGGGAATATATCGCTAATAACTTCAACTATATAACCTCTGAGCTCGTACGTCTCAGAGAAGGGTGTTAAGCTAAAGAATAAATTCTTCGCCACCAACAGAAATATATTTGAAAGAAATCGGCTTTATATCTCAACTTGTAATGTCAGACATACAATCCATACAAGTCTGTTCCGGGCTCGAACAAAACCGAAGGCACTTACAAAGAAGTCCTTGCAATCCGGATATTCACAATCCTGATCGGATTCACCATCACATATGGAGAACTCTATACCGGAGCAACTCGGTGCAGAGTAAATCGACAGGTCATCCTATCGCTCTCGCAAATACCGGGTCTTCAACACCGATCTTCAAATGCAATTCATAACGACGTATCACATATTCGGAATGGGTTATACGACCCCATGGTCCTTTCCCGGTTAACCCGAATAGTGAGCGCTTATTCAAAAATAAGTGTAGCATTCACATTCAATCAATTCACATCAATTACCCATTCAAAGGGAAATATTGATAGTCGGTTATTGAACTATCAATGGATATGCACAACGTCACCAGATTCCAAATAATTTTCCAAATTATTTATTTTCCAAAAATATCTTCACTAGATATATAATTTCACACATCAAAAATAAATCAATATTTATTTTTAAACCCATTTTCCAATTTCATTTATAAATTCAGTAGTGAATTTACAATCCAAAATATCTATGAATATTCGATTTCAATTATTCATTTCAATTTATCTTCAAAAAGATAAATTCTCTAATATTCACTTTATATTGGAAAATGTTTCCATACTTATTTATTCATAAGTAATTCACAAATTTTATTTATTTTCAACACTTAGAAAATATACTCTAATCGAAATTAAGTATATATTTCATTCTTTAAGGAAATCCTTCACTTAATCATATTTATTTGGGCCAAAACGAATGTTGCGTAGAACATCGTTACGACGTCCCAAAATCACTAGTATAGGGATTCGAAATTAAATAGATATATAAATCCCAATACTGTACAAAACATTTCCTTTCGGAAATCATTTATTATAACAACAGTGTTATAGTCCATTATTTCCTTCTATTTCTCGAAAACGTCTATTTCAACAATAAATGTTGAAATCTATGGTTTCGAATCTCAACACAATTTAAAACATCGTTAGATCGTTTTAATTCTATTTCAATATCACATTCAAAACAATTTCTTTAACATCTTATTCACTATTCAAAAACGTGAATATACTACGTTAACAATTTCATCCTTTTATTCATTTTAATTCAAAGGATTATTCACTATTCAAAAATGTGAATATAACTCCATTTATAGGTTTCAACAATTAACTTATCGAAATAAGTTGTTTGCGAATTTATAAACATCGTTTATAAATTCCATTCTATTTATTTATAAAAACTTCCTTTTTATAAATTCTTTTATTAACCTATTCCAGTTTATAACTCAATTATAAACTAAAAGTTCATATCATAAGTTAAATACTTATAAAACGATTATTTTACAAAATCGTTCTTTTTAAACTTCATAATTATAAATCTTGTAACTTATAAGATTCATTCATTTATCCAAAATCATTATTTTAATAACTTAATAAATTTTATAAACCTACTGCTTATAAAATTCCATTTATAACTTCACCGTATAAAATTCTATAAATTCCATTCAATTATGAAATTCATTTTCACTTCATTCAAACACTTATAAAAACTCGTTTTATAATGTCCATATTTCAATTTATAAATATCCATTTATAAATCTCTTAATATAAATCAATTTATATTATCCTTTTAAAACATATTTAATCTCCTTTATAATTTCACCATTTTGATTCATAAAATAATTAAATTTTATAAATCCTATATTTAAACTTTTCACAATAAATTCTAAAATCCCGATTAAACTATTTTATAAAATCGTTAGCATCATATTTTCAAAAATCAGTTTTTTAACTATATTTCTCAAAAATCATAATTTTTATAACATTAAAAATTATAACGTTTATTTATTTAAAATAGATCAAATTCCAAACATATAGTATATTTTCAAAAATCACTTTATAAATCATTTTAAAATTCCAAAACTTGGTCCAATGATGCTACATACCAAATAGTCAATCACGACAACAACAATATCATATATCAATATGAAAATCCATCAAATATCAAAATATCTGAAATCAAATAAAAACTGTTGAGGAATCCAGTTGGATCCCTCCAACCTGTTTTCCTGCATCCAAAAACATTAACACAATACCAATTTCGCTCCAGTACGAAATTATCGCGGTATATGTTCTTATTAAATATTATCCGCTTAATAACGGCGTAATAGGGTCTCATCCGCTAAACAGAAAATGCGAGAAATCAATAACTCCAATATATACATATGCCAATATATATATATTGTTATTATATATAATACCAATTTCACTGTTTATGAAATATTCGCGGTATATGTTTTTAATAAATAACATCCGCTTACTAACGGCGTATAATGTCTATTTTAACAATCAATAGATATTAATTATCATTCAAACATGCATTCAAATATTTTAAATCTAACTATTTAAAATAAAATCGAAACTGATTCGATTGAGTGAGAAGTTCTCACCTTGATTTTAAATTCCGTTTTAGCGATTTATTTCGAATAAAATTAAACGGACGTTTAATTTTATCCAAAATTCTCACTAACTCCAAACGACTCCAAACCAACTCCATCGCGTAGTGCTCGTCCATACGATCCCAACGCAACTGAGTTTGCATTTTTTCGACCTCGTATGAAAAAGTTATGAATTTATGAAGTTTGTACGAATTTAAACTTAATATAAATTTACAACCTTTATTAACTTTAAAACCCTGCATGCATTCAGAGCCACACGATCCATGACCCACGCAATCACAGCCGCACCCCTTCTCTCCCTCTCCCTCACGCAACTCCTTCCAGGTTATCAACGTGAGCAAAGAACCCATCCTTCGATCGTTAGGGTTAGATTTTTCAACCCAATCACTCGATAAAAATTCGATCAGGAGCCATCAACACGTGCGCCTACCCCTCCTTCATGCTCGGCCCATGTACCTTGAAACTCGGTCCCCTATGCTGCCTTGGAATGCGTGCGTGACCTGAAGCATACGGCCCCCCTTAGCTCCCTCCTCGCGACACCATATTCGATCATAACCGTTGAATCTCTAGCTCTCATCGCCCTCTTCAATTCTCTAGTTGAAACCTAAGGCTAATTGTCGACGGATGAGGAGATAATCGAGGTGGAAGTTGGGTGTTTTCTGGCCATTCATTGGGGTGAACGGCGGCTAGGGTTTGATTAGGGTTTAGTTATTTTTTTTATCAAATTTATGAAGGGGTGATCTATTTATAAAGAAAAATCGAACACTATTCATCCGGAAATTCCAAACTCCGATTTACGTGCCGTAACCAGCGTTTCTAGGGTTTACCCCGCGTTCCGGACACAATGGAACAGGTTTCGGAAGCTAATTCGGAAGTATGTGCGAGTTATGGCTGTAAACGCTCAATTTGAATTAAACCGATTTAAGCGATTTTCTAGGCGTTTTAATTTGTACCGGACAAACCGTAAATCCAATTGACTTGAAATTTGAAACCTTACAATAATATCACATTACGGATCCGATGAAACTGGTTTCGTCGAAATCCAAGACTTTTTGAAAAATGGCTATTTTAATTCGCCAAATTTAAATTAAAAATAAATCGATGCGTTTCGAGCTGCCACGCTCAAACGGTAGCTCCGATTGACACGAAAATTGAAATCCGGTAATAACTAACCATTACGGATCCAATGAAACTGGTTTCGTTCAATTCTGAGACTGTTCAAAAATTGACTATTTTTACTAGTCGATTTTAATATTAAAATATTCAATTTTCACAAATTAACTTTTAATTCGATTTTAAAAGTTCTAAAATATCGTTCTAACTCGCATATGATAAAATAAAATTTTACAAATCATTTTCAATCATATTTAACCCAATTTTCAATTATTTCCATAATTTAACATATTAAATTATCGATTTAATTATTTAATTAAATCCAAAAATTCAAAATAAAATTTATTTGACTTATAAATTCACTTATTAATATTTAAAATTAATTAAATATTCAAATTTTATTTTCTAAAAATTCTGGGTCGTTACAATCTTCCCCACTTAAAAGAATTTCGTCCTCGAAATTATAAGTAAGAAAAGTTACAGAATCTATTAATTTTCCAAAAATCATAGTTAATTTCTTACAATAACTTTACTAAGTTTTCAAATCATACTTAGTTATCTTTTCAAAAACAACTACTATTGTTTAACTTTCAATTCCAAAATCAAATATTTAAGTTTTCAAAATTTTCCAAATTTTCTCAAATTTTTCTAACGCCTTAAATTTCCGGAAAAATTCGCCATAGTCTCCTTTGCGCGGCTCGATCCGAAAAAAAAATGACAGTATATATATCACAAATATACGTCTCATCAAGTAATGAGGCATCCCGCAGGGAAAAAAGTGTAAAAGTACGATATTTAATCCGAGATATGTACCTTATATTTTATTAGCAAGCATATACGGCTAATATAGCGTAAAAGCGAGCTCCAAATGCGAAGCAAACACGATCCGCACCTACTAAACACTCAACAAACAACATGAGAATCATGCATATATGACAATGGTATCGATATACAACATATAGTAACTGAAACAAAAGCAACAAATGCAAACATCAACCAACTATCATCCAACAAATTCATAACCAATATATATTCATTCATATTCTCATTAATATTAAATGAATTGGTTTTCAATTTAATCACATTTGATTCATTTACATTGGATTTTATCAACATTCATTTTCAATCAGTTTATATTCACTAATTCATATTCAAGTTGGTTCACTTTCACATCAAATTCAATTCTATTCAAATTTATTTACTTTCTATTTGAATTCAATTTCATAGCTTTCAATTTCATTAATACTTAATGAATTATATACAATCAATCAACAATCAAATAACAACCAATGTATATTAATTACAACCAAATTCTTTTGCTTACAATTGGTTTAATTTAATTGATTTTCATTCAATTATTCAACTTTCTAATAACATTAGATTTTAATGAATTTCACTTACTTTAGTTCACATTCATTTTTATTTACAACTCATATTCATAAATATATTCATATAGTTTCACTTCTTATATATAAGTTTATTTCATAATTGTAAATCACTTTAATTATAATTCAATTCTTTATAATTCATTTTACTTATACAATTATTCTTTTATTTAGATAATTCAAACAACCTAACAATCAACTTATATACACTTTAATAATTCTGAAAAATTATTTTCTTTATATAGAAAATATAATCAAGGTAAAACTATTTCATTTACCCAATTTAAAACAATACTGTGTCGAATTGTTCTATTCAAGTGTTTAGAAACCCCTTCGGCATAGTCTTGCGGACCACGCTGACGAAAGTTCATATGCCACTCAATAAACCAATCATCACAATATAAGACAATTTCATATTCACTAACAAATACGCTCTCATATCTATTATTACACTCAAATTCATTCTAGAGCACTACTGACTCTATCTCTAATGAATAATACCCAACAGAACCATGGTTGTCGCTTAACCATAAGCTCTGATACCAACTGTAAAGACCCGTAAATCCGTACTCCTTGAATAGACACTAATCTCCTTTGTTTAATTCAAGATGAACGAAAATACGAACCCTTAGGGGTTTTAAGAAAAATTTAAGAAAAGAAGAAGAGAGAAAAAGAAGAAAGAAGAAGAAAATAGATAATAGAGGGAAGAGAAAACATAAGATAGAAAATTTAGATAGGGAAAAGAAGATAGAAAATTTTAAAATAGAGGGAAAAGAGAATAGAGAAAGGAAACGGAACACAGAAGAATCTCACAATTCGCAGTGGAACAACATATAATAATAAATGAATAATCTTTAAACAAAGAACTACATCAGTTATTACATTTTATACATTTCATTACATCATATCATCAGAGTGTACAACAACAATAAACAGTGCAACGGAAAAAGAAATACTATATAAATAATACGCCATGCCATCCATCTTGCCTCCAGCAATTCCAGAATATCCAGAATATCCTGATAAACCTAACTCTTAACTGCCCGTGTGGAAATTGGTGGGCACCCAGAGTTTAGGAAGGAAAACAATAAACTCCGAGTCAGTCATGTGACTGGTGTGAGAACTCAAAACAGTTTATTTATCTTTAAAATCAAAATAGAGGAATATTTTTAAATTCAATTCGCAATGCTTTTAAAAATTAGACCACCATAAGGCCTCCCGCACACACAATGCAAACGCAGACTTGGAGAAGATTTCTCCTTATGATAGTCAAAGATGCTTGATACGCCTTTAAAAAGAACATTTGATATTATTATTAGTGCACAGTGTAGGAGAAATTCATTTCGAAAGTAGAATATAAATCTTAGCCAGCATAGGTACCATTATATTATGCTTACTAATAGCTACCATATTAGATGGAAGGTTCTACAACTAAAACCGTACAAGTTTCGTATTGTTTCTTTGGATTTCCAACAAATGGTCAGGCCAAGGAACTTCCCATTGCCACATGAGAATGCCTCTGGAAAGACATCCCCGAGAACCAAACCGGAACTCTGCCAACACAAGGCCGGGTTACCCCTAACTGGGTAACTACTGACACGAGCACGCCATTCCCCGATCGTAAACGACCTTTCTCACGGGATCCCGAAAACCAACAACCACAAAGTAATAAATTCGTAGTAACCACATAGGTTAAATATCTGGGCTCCATACCATGATACCACCTCTATCCAGAAGGAAATGTACATACCCTAAAGGGTGCTACCCCTCATAACCTTGCCGCATCTTTCCTGTTTTGACCATTTCCGGGTTGTGAGGTTCGACGAAGTCACGTCCACAAAAACATACTTTATACAAAAGCCATGCTTTGGGTCAACAAATGATCAACACAATGATCACTAAGATAGACGATCAAATAAACGATCCTATCACAATAATCAACACAATGATCATTTCAGCAACACTCAGCATATCACATTACCAAATTGGGAATATATCGCTGATAACTTCAACTATATAACCTCTGAGCTCGTACGTCTCAGAGAAGGGTGTTAAGCTAAAGAATAAATTCTTCGCCACCAACAGAAATATATTTGAAAGAAATCGGCTTTATATCTCAACTTGTAATGTCAGACATACAATCCATACAAGTCTGTTCCGGGCTCAAACAAAACCGAAGGCACTTACAAAGAAGTCCTTGCAATCCGGATATTCACAATCCTGATCGGATTCACCATCACATATGGAGAACTCTATACCGGAGCAACTCGGTGCAGAGTAAATCGACAGGTCATCCTATCGCTCTCGCAAATACCGGGTCTTCAACACCGATCTTCAAATGCAATTCATAACGACGTATCACATATTCGGAATGGGTTATATGACCCCATGGTCCTTTTCCGGTTAACCCGAATAGTGAGCACTTATTCAAAAATAAGTGTAGCATTCACATTCAATCAATTCACATCAATTACCCATTCAAAGGGAAATATTGATAGTCGGTTATTGAACTATCAATGGATATGCACAACATCACCAGATTCCAAATAATTTTCCAAATTATTTATTTTCCAAAAATATCTTCACTAGATATATAATTTCACACTTCAAAAATAAATCAATATTTATTTTTAAACCCATTTTCCAATTTCATTTATAAATTCAGTAGTGAATTTACAATCCAAAATATCTATGAATATTCGATTTCAATTATTCATTTCAATTTATCTTCAAAAAGATAAATTCTCTAATATTCACTTTATATTGGAAAATGTTTCCATACTTATTTATTCATAAGTAATTCACAAATTTTATTTATTTTCAACACTTAGAAAATATTTAATATACTCTAATCGAAATTAAGTATATATTTCATTCTTTAAGGAAATCCTTCACTTAATCATATTTATTTGGGCTAAAACGAATGTTGCGTAGAACATCGTTACGACGTCCCAAAATCACTAGTATAGGGATTTGAAATTAAATAGATATATAAATCCCAATACTATATAAAACATTTCCTTTCGGAAATCATTTATTATAACAACAGTGTTATAGTCCATTATTTCCTTCTATTTCTCGAAAACGTCTATTTCAACAATAAATGTTGAAATCTATGGTTTCGAATCTCAACACAATTTAAAACATCGTTAGATCGTTTTAATTCTATTTCAATATCACATTCAAAACAATTTCTTTAACATCTTATTCACTATTCAAAAACGTGAATATACTACGTTAACAATTTCATCCTTTTATTCATTTTAATTCAAAGGATTATTCACTATTCAAAAATGTGAATATAACTCCATTTATAGGTTTCAACAATTAACTTATCGAAATAAGTTGTTTGCGAATTTATAAACATCGTTTATAAATTCCATTCTATTTATTTATAAAAACTTCCTTTTTATAAATTCTTTTATTAACCTATTCCAGTTTATAACTCAATTATAAACTAAAAGTTCATATCATAAGTTAAATACTTATAAAACGATTATTTTACAAAATCGTTCTTTTTAAACTTCATAATTATAAATCTTGTAACTTATAAGATTCATTCATTTATCCAAAATCATTATTTTAATGACTTAATAAATTTTATAAACCTACTGCTTATAAAATTCCATTTATAACTTCACCGTATAAAATTCTATAAATTCCATTCAATTATGAAATTCATTTTCACTTCATTCAAACACTTATAAAAACTCGTTTTATAATGTCCATATTTCAATTTATAAATATCCATTTATAAATCTCTTAATATAAATCAATTTATATTATCCTTTTAAAACATATTTAATCTCCTTTATAATTTCACCATTTTGATTCATAAAATAATTAAATTTTATAAATCCTATATTTAAACTTTTCACAATAAATTCTAAAATCCCGATTAAACTATTTTATAAAATCGTTAGCATCATATTTTCAAAAATCAGTTTTTTAACTATATTTCTCAAAAATCATAATTTTTATAACATTAAAAATTATAACGTTTATTTATTTAAAATAGATCAAATTCCAAACATATAGTATATTTTCAAAAATCACTTTATAAATCATTTTAAAATTCCAAAACTTGGTCCAATGATGCTACATACCAAATAGTCAATCACGACAACAACGATATCATATATCAATATGAAAATCCATCAAATATCAAAATATCTGAAATCAAATAAAAACTGTTGAGGAATTCAGTTGGATCCCTCCAACCTGTTTTCCTGCATCCAAAAACATTAGCACAATACCAATTTCGCTCCAGTACGAAATTATCGCGGTATATGTTCTTATTAAATATTATCCGCTTAATAACGGCGTAATAGGGTCTCATCCGCTAAACAAAAAATGCGGGAAATCAATAACTCCAATATATTCATATGCCAATATATATATATTGCTATTATATATAATACCAATTTCACTGTTTATGAAATATTCGCGGTATATGTTTTTAATGAATAACATCCGCTTACTAACGGCGTATAATGTCTATTTTAACAATCAATAGATATTAATTATCATTCAAACATGCATTCAAATATTTTAAATCTAACTATTTAAAATAAAATCGAAACTGATTCGATTGAGTGAGAAGTTCTCACCTTGATTTTAAATTTCGTTTTAGCGATTTATTTCGAATAAAATTAAACGGACGTTTAATTTTATCCAAAATTCTCACTAACTCCAAACGACTCCAAACCAACTCCATCGCGTAGTGCTCGTCCATACGATCCCAACGCAACTGAGTTTGCATTTTTTCGACCTCGTATGAAAAAGTTATGAATTTATGAAGTTTGTACGAATTTAAACTTAATATAAATTTACAACCTTTATTAACTTTAAAACCCTACATGCATTCAGAGCCACACGATCCATGACCCACGCAATCACAGCCGCACCCCTTCTCTCCCTCTCCCTCACGCAACTCCTTCCAGGTTATCAACGTGAGCAAAGAACCCATCCTTCGATCGTTAGGGTTAGAATTTTCAACCCAATCACTCGATAAAAATTCGATCAGGAGCCATCAACACGTGCGCCTACCCCTCCTTCATGCTCGGCCCATGTACCTTGAAACTCGGTCCCCTATGCTGCCTTGGAATGCGTGTGTGACCTGAAGCATACGGCCCCCCTTAGCTCCCTCCTCGCGACACCATATTCGATCATAACCGTTGAATCTCTAGCTCTCATCGCCCTCTTCAATTCTCTAGTTGAAACCTAAGGCTAATTGTCAACGGATGAGGAGATAATCGAGGTGGAAGTTGGATGTTTTCTGGCTATTCATTGGGGTGAACGGCGGCTAGGGTTTGATTAGGGTTTAGTTATTTTTTTTATCAAATTTATGAAGGGGTGGTCTATTTATAAAGAAAAATCGAACACTATTCATCCGGAAATTCCGAACTCCGATTTACACACCGTAACCAGCGTTTCTAGGGTTTAC
This sequence comes from Allium cepa, assembly GCA_030765085.1. Taxonomy (NCBI): domain Eukaryota; kingdom Viridiplantae; phylum Streptophyta; class Magnoliopsida; order Asparagales; family Amaryllidaceae; genus Allium; species Allium cepa. Next base: position 567,008,434 of record CM060937.1, on the reverse strand, counting down.
CCCGCGTTCCGGACATAATGGAACAGGTTTCGGAAGCTAATTCGGAAGTATGTGCGAGTTATGGCTGTAAACGCTCAATTTGAATTAAACCGATTTAAGTGATTTTCTAGGCGTTTTAATTTGTACCGGACAAACCGTAAATCCAATTGACTTGAAATTTGAAACCTTACAATAATATCACATTACGGATCCGATGAAACTGGTTTCGTCGAAATCCGAGACTTTTTGAAAAATGGCTATTTTAACTCGCCAAATTTAAATTAAAAATAAGTCGATGCGTTTCGAGCTGCCACGCTCAAACGGTAGCTCCGATTGACACGAAAATTGAAATCCGGTAATAACTAACCATTACGGATCCAATGAAACTGGTTTCGTTCAATTCTGAGACTGTTCAAAAATTGACTATTTTTACTAGTCGATTTTAATATTAAAATATTCAATTTTCACAAATTAACTTTTAATTCGATTTTAAAAGTTCTAAAATATCGTTCTAACTCCCATATGATAAAATAAAATTTTACAAATCATTTTCAATCATATTTAACCCAATTTTCAATTATTTCCATAATTTAGCATATTAAATTATCGATTTAATTATTTAATTAAATCCAAAAATTCAAAATAAAATTTATTTGACTTATAAATTCACTTATTAATATTTAAAATTAATTAAATATTCAAATTTTAATTTCTAAAAATTCTGGGTCGTTACAGCTTTGATTACAGTCAAATCATGGCATGACATCCAGTGAATGACTATAGTTGGGTTGAGTGGAAGAGGATTCGTCTCCTCAGTTATATGGGATTAGTATCACGGTCTATTAAAGTCAACCCAAAGTCCAAATCTATGGCAAGAGTAGTTCGGTTAATATTAATTATTATTATTGAAACAAGGACTTTGTGTTTGGACTATAGAGTTGAATGTGGACGATGTTGGAATTTTTGACCATCACCAAATTCAATAAGTCCAAAGCGATATAGTTCTGACGAAGAAAATTAGTGTAAATAATCGTCACAAATGGGTAACGCTTATTTTAAAATAAGATTTTCCAAAAATGAGTAAGTGAAAATTTGGCCATAATGTCACACCACATGTTAAGTAAGTATGAACGTTAAACGTTCAAATAGTTCGACATTGACCGCTGACCGAATTTACACATAAGTGTCACATGACCGAATCGATGAATTCTCTTAAGACCGAATGGTTTACTTAGTTTATAATTGTTATAAGTCGATTAAATTAATTAATATTTATGAAATATTAATAATAAAATTTGGATATGGTTTGAAAAATAAATTTGTTGCATGTATTTATAGAAAGTTATAAACATATTGATCGATATGAGATTTCGACAACAAATTTAGTCAAATATAATTATGTATATTTAAATTGGGTTAAATAGGCTCATAGCCCATGAATTTTAGAGGTGAAATTCATTGGTTAAGATCACTATTTGCTCTTTTATCCCACCCATATAAAAGCTAATCTCAACACCCTAGTCAAAGGCTTTTTTATTTTTAAGCCGCCAGAATCTTCTTCTTCTTCTTCATTTTAATAGCAGCAACTCTCCTCTAAAATCATCTCCAAAATTCTCAAATCCAATTTAAATTAAAAATACTAATTTGTAGTATAAGGTCTCTAATCTCGGATTTGCAACCTGATGGATTGTGAATTGTTCTTAGAAGAGAATTCATTATTCAATGTGAACTCAAAAGCTTTGTTAGGAGGTGAACTTTTATTTATCATTATTATTTTGATTTTAAGTTTATCATATGAGTGTTAATTTACATCTAGATCACCTGTTTGTATTCAGATCTGTTTATTGTTTAGATTATGTGAGATTTTTGTGGGTACAAGTGTTTGCTGCAATTGGATTAGTTATGTGCTTGTTGTAACATTTTTTTATTGATTTATTTTTGAATTTTTTCTCTAAAAAAATTTAATTTTGATTTATATTAATATATATAATGGATCTAGATTAAATGTATATAGATTTGCAAATTGTCTATATGTATAATTGTATATATGTTTATATCTTATATATATTTAGTCTAAAAAATTTCTTATGATGTTTTAGGCCTATAGTAAATCATAAAATATGAAATTATTTTATTAAATATGTATATACTTATTTTATTATTATTTAATAATTTTGCAAATTTTTTATTATGTATAAAAAAATTAGTGGTAAATTTCAATTTTATGTTTTTTATATTTTCTGCACCATGTAAGATGCTTACTATAAAAATTTTAGATTTTTTGAACTTAATTTAAAAAAAAATTAAAATTAATTTACCTTTGGCCTACAATCAATTATTTAATTAAAAATATAAATTCAATTGACAAAATTCTGGAAATTTTTTATAAGCATTAGATGTTTTCGAACTGTGTCATTTATTATTTTTTATAATTAATTTATTTTCAAACTGCTTTTACTTATTTAATTAAATATATAATTTCAGTTGAGAAAATTCTAGAAAATTTCCTAAGCCCAAAATGTGTCTTTTTTAGCATCAGAAAAAGTTTCAGAATTTTTCAACTTGATTTCATATTTTTAAGAGTTAATTTGATCGAGGGCTATTATCAACTATTTAATAATAAATATTATTTTAATTAAAAAAATTCCATAATTTAATCTAAGCCCAAAACATGTTTCTAGATTTTCTAAAATTATAAAACTTGTATTTTTGTCATGTGATTATTTTATATTAATTTATTATGGCAAAAACCATTTCTCAATATTTTACATATTTTTTGAAATGGAAATTTTTTTACATATGCATATAAATATATATATTTATATTCATAAATATATATATATATTTGAATAAATTATTAATTAATGACAATAAATGTATCAATCAATTTAATGAAAGAGAGTAAATAAAAAATTTCTCTCTCAATCTAATGCAATTAATACTCTCAACTAATTCTTGTTTTAGAAGAAAAAATGAATGGTTTCATTCCCTATACATTAACCAAATGTTAGATGTATTTGATACGCTATACATTTGAAATTAAAAACTTTCCTTTAACTAACTTAAATAAAATAAATGATTTTATTTAAAAAAAATTAGAAATGTTCTAAATAAATTTGGCTTCATAGGCCCAACTAAGTGCAACAGGGTAAAACTTTTTGAAATTCACCCATTTCTTCCGCTGCGGGCTGACCCAGTTCTTTCAATGGTATTAGAGCCCAATAGTTTATAGGTCTAAATTAGTCATGTTATGGCCAACTAATTAAGCTTGCCAATTTAGTACGGTGTCTAAAAAGGTAATGTCTAGGATTGGAATTAGGTAATCGAGTACCATTTCCTACCTGGTTACCGGCCTGGCATGAAAGGTGATGTGTGCCCAAAGTTGCCTCTAATAGAAAAGCCCAACTTGAATTGGGCCTTGGGCTAATTTTCAAAATGTTTTGAAAATTAAAGTTAAAGATTTTAAATTTAACTGTTAAATTTAAAATAAAATATGTTTATTATAAAAATTATACAATAACATAAATTTTCAAAATGTTTGAAAAACAATTCACATTAATTTCAAGGTTTAAATTTATTAATAAGATTAATAACGTTAAATTAATTAAATTAGTTAATTAATTAATGAACATGTGCGTGTATACATATTGAGATATATGTTATGTTGTTTTTAAATTATTTAAAATAACATAACTATACATGTATGTATGTGAACTGAATTTTGAAATTAACATATTTTAATTAAAATTGTTTAATTAAATTAATTAATTGAAGGTTATTAATTAAAACACACACATATAAAAGATATATGTGTTATACTGTAAAGGTTATAGCATACACTATAAATGTTATAGTAGATATATCCAATACAAAAGTAATACTAGAATACTAATATAAAATCAATTAAAGAGTTAACTAGCTAAAACTAATTAAATAAGGTTTAGTTAATATAAAGTTATACGTGAGACTATTATAAGTAATATGAAATATAAAAGTTATATGATAATAAAATTTTTATGATGTGGATGTATAATTAAAGGTAGAACATTAAAGAAACCTTAGATAAATACATATGTATATGTACGTATACCGTGATTTATGATGTGTTTGATACTTGAATCATGATAGTATTTCATAAGAAATACATTATTCCATAAATTGATATCACTCGATATAATATAATGAAGATAATGAATCTTTAATATAAAATTGTTCTCTACCATATATACATATACATATATACATATATACATATACATATACATATGTATATATAATTACTTGCATACTCCTTAGTTGTTGAGCAAACTCAAGCTAGATATGTTATATGTAGTATTATTGATATATCGAATAGACGAGGTAAGATAACTATATGTATTTGTTGAGCAAACTTACATATATTATACTTAGGCCCTAGCGATATGGTAGGTATGAGTGAATATTCTCTTTCGATTTATTGAGCAAACTCAAGGTCGAAATGAGGTTAGGACAAGGTAACATAGGTTAGGAGTTGTATGTGATACAGCCGACAATGAGTTATCCATCGACTGTGGAGCTATGACTTGTTGAAAAACTCAAGGTCATGCTTCCGAGACGAACGAATCCTAACACCCACTAGTGAAGTCAAAAAACTTCTATGTTTCACTTAGGGTTTGTTGAAACATAAAAGACTAGTTGGTGCCTTATTAGAAAAATGAAATGATAACATTTAACATTTCTAATATTGTAAGAACATTTGCTATGTAATGTTATAATAATCTTCATTGATAAATTTGTGTATTTAATAGGACTGATAAAATGATATACAAATGAAATGAAGATTGATAAATAGAAATATAACGTATACCTACCAGTAAAAGATTATGGCATATTAACTTTTCAATAGCCATGCAAGTGCATGATATTATAACAACTAAATACATTCGTATTTTAGTCACTTATGCATTTATTTGGTCCAGACAATGTATTACAATCTATGAGTTTCAAACTCTAAAAGCAATACAAGATAATGGATATTTGATCCATATACAATCACATATAAATGTTATATGATGACTGATTAGAATTTGTAATGTAAAATATTTCGATGAAATTAGTTCATCCAAAAAACCAAATAAGCCTTAGTGCAAGATCAAGTACTCAATTTGATTGATTACAAAAGGACCATGTTCTGTTAACTATAACACTAGACCAAAACTAAAATATAAATCTAAGAACTAGATCACCAAAACGTCAGTTTGATCAGTTTACGCAAAGCGCGACATATTTGATTTTTTTAAAAGTTAAGGATAATCGAATGTGCTTTTTTAAAGGGTTCGTTAGGATATTGCAGCAAGGATTTTCTTTCGAATGGTTTGACCGTTTAGAAAGAAAAATAAATGTACATGAGTAGATGTAATTTAAGGTATAGTTGGGATGAAGAGAGTAAATTGTATTCTCAAACTACACCACTTTCGAATCATATTTCTTCCAAAAATCGTATTTCCAAAATAGGTTAAGTCCTTGCTTCAAAATCATCATTTCGATTTATTATAACATTCAAAATTCCAACTTACGTTATAACGCCATTTATCCTTATTCTCTTTTAAATGAATTGAACTGGATATAAACTCTTCCACGTACTTAGTTTGGAAATTTAGAAATTAGTTTAAATAGTTCTAAATATTTAAAATGCTCTAAACAGTTTAATTATGGATAAATGCTTTTAAATTGATTTATGGTAGATAAATAGATTTAAATTAGATTAAAAATAACTAAAATAGATTAAATAGCTTAAAATAGATTAATTAGATTTAAAATAAATTAAAAAGGTTTAATTAGTTTTTAAAATAAATTAAACTGGTTTAAAATAGAACAAAATAATACATATTGTTAATATTGGTTAAATAGTTCATGAATCTGAAATTCTTAAAATTAGAATCATAGGAATAATATAATTTAAAACAGTTTATATTTGAAAACATGAATTTGGAATTTATATCGATCTAAAACTATTTATTTCATTTCAACAAAATCAGACCATTTCAATTTAATTTGTTAAAACAATTCTCTTTTAAGCCAATTCACATTTCAACACAAAAGTTGATTTTCCAAAAGTACATCAATTTATACAAATCAAATTTTACTTCAAAATATCATTTAATTCCATTCAAAAATTAAGGATTTAAAAATCATTTAATTTAACCAACCTGGTGTCCGTATATAATTCTCTACACTAGGGTCAAGTGATACATATATTTATCATTTCAATCCGCAATTTAAAATTTTATGGTTATATATCATTTTAAACCGCAATCCCGAAATCAATAACATCCATAAAATCGCTCGAGTCTATCATTTCAACTCATAACGATTTTTCCCTATTATATAGATCATTCGAGTATGTATCACTTCAACCCATAGTGTACTTGCAGTTTATAACGATATAAAATACAACATTCATTCATCCAATATCATCAATCAATATCCATCACAATCATCATCCAAATCAATTAATAAATATCAATATAGAACTGATAATCGATAATAGCTATTTAACTGGCAATTTATATTCAATAATAAATTAAATAATGATTTAATTCAAATAAATTCAAATTTACTTAGATGATGATTTAAAATATACAAAACAGTCATAAATACATTCCTAATCACATCATAAATTAAATTTAACAAACATAAATTTTTTTAAAAGTTGCGAGTGCGTTAAAAGACCCACCTTCGAATTTAAATTGAATTTAAATCCAGTTTTTAAACCCAAAATTCAAACTATCTCGGAATTCATCCAACCCAGTGTCAAATTGTCCGGAATTTCGATACGATCCCATCGAAGCAAACTGTGTGCAAATCCAAGTTTGTGTGCAAAAGATATTCAGATTCGAGGTTATACTATTAAATTATGAAACATATAAAACAAATAAAAAAACGTTACCCAATGCCACGTCATCTCACCTTCACTATTTGTAACCCTAGCACAAGTCAAACATCTCGTTCCAGAAAACTACCGCCACCTCGACCTGACAAACGCGACCATCAGAGCATCATCCACTCCAATCAGGCAACGCCGCCTACTTCCACGCCTCAAGCCGACCCTCAGGCCCACACGCGACCCCCAAGACGCCACCGAAAGCCACTCGCTGCCGCGAACTTCCAGGCCAATTACTGGTGATTCTGATTACTCTTAGCACAAACGAACCGTATTGATGTGACCCACTTGACAACATCTACCCATCGCTATCCTCTTATTGACCTCTTGTCATAAATCCACCATTAAACGAAACGATGATCAATGAACGATCGAGAACAAATCGCCTAATATTAGCCCCATAGAAACCCATATCGAAGAACGAGTCACATATTTGATCTGCGCTCGTCGAGAATTTCAATTCGATATGTATTGAGGAGTTTGAATTTTATTTTATTTTTGAGATTTGATTTGAATTTGATTTTGAAATTGAATTGAGAAGTTTTTTTGTCTACCATTGGAATGATGAGTTAGGAATAAGATGTATATATAGACAAATGAAAATAAGAAATGACCTAGGGTTTATAATGACATATATATATGCAGAACATAATAGAAATGATTGGGCTCGATTAGTTTGGAAAGTTGAATGATAAACGACCCGAAAAGCCCGTTCTGTCTCCGGATTGTAAATTGTAACATCCTGCCTTTTCGCACACTTCAAATTGACACACATGCCGATTCAAACCATACGGAAGGGCAGATTGTTATGGGGTAAATAAGAAAACGAGAAAGAAATAAAACGAAACAGAATCTCATAGCGGAATGATAAAATATAATAATCAATTATACAGTTTATAAATCTATTTACAAAGCTATTTATATAATACATATCAGAGTTACACATACCAATAATATCAATGCAGCGGAACAGTATGAGTGTAGTGCAATATAATAAATAATAATAATAGAAATCTCCATCTTCGTCCTCCAGAGCTAAAGTCTTCGATCCTAAAATGCTCGGACTGACCCGAGCAAATTGAAAAGACAAAACACTCGAGTCAAAACTAAAAGATCTTATGTAAGTTAAATTAACAGAAATAAATATGAGTGCAGTAACTCAAGAGATGCTCGGGATTTACATCTCCTAAGGATCCGTTAAACTATTTACTATATAGTATATTTCGCTATTAAAATAGTGTCTAATTGTAAAATAAACTTACTTTAAAATAGCGTTAAGGCTTTACATTTTCCACCTTAACACGTAATAGTGCCAATAGTCTATACAGTGCCTGCATATCTCCTGATCGAGAGACTACGAGAAGACACTCCATAGGTACGACACAAATAGAAACTCGTACAAGACGCGATAGGGTAGGTGACACGGCACAACTAGGCAATGCCAGGGTAGATATGCCAATTACGCTTCCGGGTCGGTGGTAACGCGTAGCGCGTAGCTACCGCCCACCTCGGACAAACTCCCCCAAATCAAAGAAATCAAAAGTGAAGGTGGCCACTGAATCAATCCAAAGTTAGAGTATAGTATCGAAGGGAAGTGTCCGATCAAAGGTGCTACCTTATTAACCCATCAATCGCTCCTGTTTTAGCCACCTTATGCTAACTCATGGGAGTTGGGTCCACGTATTTACCTTACAGGAAACGCCGCCACCAACCTACTTCATTCTGAAATATCCACCACGTACATGGCTGTTAAAGTGGTTTTCGAAGTTGGCAGAGAGTATGACAACTTCCGATCCCGGTCTCTTCAACAACCAAACGTTATTATAACACCGCGGTCTTTAAAATAGTTTATACTTTAAAACCAGAAAATAATTATCCATTTCAAAACCCATAAATACGATATCATTTCCATTTCCAAAACAACTTGTTTTGATATTATTTTATAAAACCCAAAATCAGTAATATCATTTTTATTTCAAATATATTTCTTTTCAAAAATCATACTGCTTTAAAATTTATAATATCTAGAAACCGAACATTTAAATTATAACTTTCAAAACATAATACTTCGAAACTCATAGCTTTAAAACCATACTTCTCAAACTTGAATGGTTTGGATATTCAACAACATGAAAAATAGTTGATTTTAAATTACTTTACAAAGTATATAATTTCCACGCCTTTACCATTTATTCACTTTAAATTAAGTCTAAACCACATAAATTTAGATTCACTTTCGGTTTCAATAAAATACTTCAATTTCAATATATTCAAACTTTGAGTATTTAACCATTTCAAAACTAAGGTTGGAAATTTCTATTTAACAATTTATGGTCCTATTATTTAGTTTGAAACATTCACATAATAAATCCATAAATAAAATTCAAATTTCTAACAATTAAATATTTCCTTCGATTTATTTATACTAGAAATATTCATTTAATTTATCTTGAATAAAAATCCAGTTATAAATGTCATACCTTTAAAATTTTCAATTTTAATAAGTTTACATCACTTATGGAGTTAAATTTTTAAATAAGCTCTATTCCAAATAAATTTCCAATTTATCTTCCAATCTTAATTGATTTGAATCATTTAAAACTCTATATATACATAAGATCTTAAACCTGTACTTAAACATATAATATAAATTATCAAACTCCATTTTTCCAACTTATTCATTTTTATTTAACCGATTATACATAGCTTAAATTCAAAATTTTAACTATATATGTTTATATAAAATAATAGTTATATAATATCAAAATTTAATATTTATTAAACCGTATCCTATCCAAACCATAGAAATCATTTTCAAAATAATTATATATATACCGACGGTGTCTGTATAAAATTTTCTATCCTATCGTAAAGTGATACGGATATTTATCATTTCAATCCACAATTTAAAAATAAAAATGTGGTTGTATATCATTTCAAACCGCAATCCCGAATGAAATGAAAATGCATAATAACTTGCAGTTTATATAATATAGAACACATCATCCATTCACCCAATATTAATCATCAACCAATTTATTTTAATCATCATCAATTTAAACAAACATCAATAGAGCATATAAAATATAATAGGTATCAACGAACAGTTTATATTCCAAAAAAAATAAAAAAAATAAATAACCGTTTAACTAGTAGTTTATATGCAAAATAAATAAATTTTAACTGTCAATTTATATGCAATAATAAAATTAATTAACAGTTAAATTAAATAAATGCGATTTAACTGAGATTATGAATAAAATATGAAAAACGGTCATAAATAAATTTCTACTCATATCTTAAATCAATTTAACAAACATAAGATTCTTTAGAAGTTGTGAGTGGGTTAAAACACCCACCTTTTGAATCTAAATTCAATTTAAACCCAAAAATTTGACAGTCTTCAAATCCATTCAAACCAACGTCAAAATGTCTGGAATTCCGATACAATCCCAGCAAAATCAACCGCGCGTGAATCCGAGCTCGTACGCAAAAGTTATGAAAATTTGAAAATTGGAAAATTCTGGTCCTATGTCGACTTCGGGTTCGACTTCGGTGCGCTGCCTCAAATCCCCGGTGCTTGCTTGGAGTTTTTGCCAAAACGAGCCGGAGCGTCCTGAGTCATTTTCTTCCTGACCCGAAGTAGATACAATGTTTTTGCTTCTGAAACTCGAAGTGGCTGCAGATCCGAATTTTTTTTTTTGAAATTGAAATTAATTTTTGGAATTTGGGAATTAGGTTTTTTTTCTGCCATTGGAATGAGGAGTTGAGAAGGAGATGTACGTATAGACAAATGAAAATAAGGAGTGTCTAGGGTTTATAACGGGTTATATATAGACAAGGCTGAAAAATAATAGATGGATCGGATTGGTATACGCGCTGAATGCTAAATGGCCGAAAAGCCCATTTCTACTCCGGAACGAAATTGGGTCAACCCATATATCAAAATAGATGTTTTAAAATATTTTAAACACAATGGAACAGCTTTCACGTCCAAATTCCATCTTATGCAGAAGTTATGCTGGAAACAATATTTTCCAAATTGATTTCAATTGCATAAATTTCAAGGCGTTTCGAGTCCGTACGATCAAACGACAAGTCCGATTGCTACGGAACTTGAAAAACTACGATAATTCACCGTTACGGATACGATGAAACTTGTTTCGTCGAAATCCGAGTCAGTGGCCAAAATGACTATTTTTCCATTAATTAAATAAATTAATTAAATCAAATTTCGCGTTAAAATTCTGAAATTTGAAATCTTTATCACTTTATACTTCTCAAACATTTACAATGATTTAACAATTTTTAAATGTAAATTTATTAAAGATTAATCAATATAAATCTTCAATTTCATAAAATTCAAATAAATAAACAAATCTTGATTTACATTCTTTTCATTTACCAATAGCCATATTATAAATGGAATTTACATTACCTTCAATTATTAATTATCATCAGTTTAGATCTTAACATTTGTTCCATAAATTTTATTTGCCCTGAATTAGTTACTGCATTTATCTAATTCCAATTTCGTAATCACATTTAATCCATTAACTGGTATTGCATTGACATTTAACTTATTAGCTTATATCAACACTATTGTCATTAATTACAAATGGATTACCAAATTTAGTCACTACCCTAAATAACTAACGTAAATTATTCTCCATTAATTCCACTGATTTGACTTTCATTCAATTAATTAATGATTCCCTCAGTTAGCAATAATGTAACATTTTCTTTATTTGTATTGCAAATAATTCAAAATTCAATTCCTAATTCTTAATATCCTCTAAATTACAACTTCCAAACACGGTATTAATCATCATTTACCTACCTCTAATTATTTTAACTTACATTAACATAATAAATAAATTACCTTTAATGAAATCTATCCCCCAATTTATTATATGCAATAAATTTTGACCTTACATTAGTTTCAATTAATTATTTATATTTATTGCGATTGAATACCAAAATTTATTTAGCACATCAAATAAATGAAAAATCTATATTTATTGTCACCTATTTTCTTTCAAATTCAGTTATAAGTTTGTTACTTACCAACCAGGTTATAATAACACTAATTTTTTATTCCACTGCTATATATGATATATTTGCATCACATACTTGAATTTTTCAATTTCATCTTAATTCCAATTCACGGTAGTATAATTTCTTACTATAAACCCATTTATAATTTGCATACCAATTAATTAGTTTCAACTAAATAGATTGATTCAATTCAACTCTTTTATTAAGTCTATATAAATCAATATACTATTTCATTGGTAAATGTTTATTTCAATTATTCCTTTATTACTTACAAATCTTATTTCATTCATGAATGCCATCATTTATCAATTATTACATAATTTCATTAATTTACATTCAGTTACAACCAAAATTAATACACCGATTTCATTTGTAAATTAAATGCCTACAATTTATAAGCTTTCATTCCAAACAATATTTCAATTTGTACCGGACATTGATTTAATTCAATTTACTATTTAATATTATTAATTCATTAACTAAATTCACTACTTACCTTTGTTCTCTTATATGCAATTCTTAGCCTAGTATAACAATTTACATCACTTCAATTTATTCGTCATTTTGTTTCAACTGTAAATACTTAGCCCATGGTTTCATTTCATTCTCAGCATTTGCATCATTATTAATTATAAAATCTTTATTTCTTCTAAATTAAATTTACGTAAATCTTATTAAAATGACAAATTTAATTAACGAAAATTACGAGTCATTACATAAATGGATCAACCCATATTTCAAAGTAGATGTTTTCAAACATTTTAAACTCACTGGAGCAGGTTTTAAGTCCTAATTCCATCGTATGAAGAAGTTATGCTAAAATCAGTTTATTTATAATAGATTTCAATTAAATTGATTTCTAGCCATTTCAAGCCCGTACGATCAAACGACAAGTCCAATCGTTATGAAACTTAAATCCTACAATAATTCACCGTTACGGATCCGATGAAGCTGGTTTCGTCGAAATCCGAGACAGTGGCCAAAATGGCTATTTTCTCATTAATTAAATAAATTAATATTAAATTAAACTAAACCACTTTTCAATATTTAGTTATTTACGATTTCTATCAGTTTGGATTTCTAGGTAGTTTATAATCCTTTACAACAAATTCCTATATCAATTAGATATTGAATATTCCACCAATTATAATGTTAAATCTGAATTTCAATAAATTCGACTAATTATAATTAATTCCAATAAATTAATTTGATTCAGTTTCAATCCTTTTTATTTAAATCATTTATTATTCTATAACAAAGTTAACATTTATTTTACATTTCATTACATTAATATACCCCTATTTCCATCTTCTATTTGTATTTACAGTTAAATTTCCATTATATTGGATTTTGTCAAATGCACACATTAATTAAAATTTAAAGTCCCAATTAATTATTTCAGCTTCATTCTTTTATTAACATAATTATTACCTTATGAATACATTTACATTTCTATTTATTTTATTACATTCACACTTATAAATTCATTATTTACACACAAATGTTAAAATTGTATATAATACTGATTTTGTTCAATTACCACTAACTATATTATTATTTCATTAGCTAATTAGATATTTACATTTTTTATTACATTTCAAATTATAACCAAGTATAACATTTACATTATTTTATTTATTGGAATTATATTCAAATTATTAATAATTAGCTTATATTTATACTGTTGCAATTCATTCTGGTTATTATTTTCATTAATAATTCGCTAATTTTTATTTTCTTCAATATTAAATTACCGAAATATTATTAAATAAAAAAAATTTAATTATTGAAAATTTGCGGGTCGTTACACTCTACCTCACTCAAAACTTTTCATCCCTAAAAAGGAAAAAGGAGGGAAAAAAGGAATTAAGCAATCAATATATCTTATTTGAAATATTAAATTTGTAAACAAATAAATTTACAAAATAAAATAATTTAAATAAAATATATTAATTTATAACAATTAAATCCTTTTATATTCAGTACAATAAGAGTTTGAAAACATTTTAGAAAAATTTCAAAGTCCAAAATTCATGAAAAATTACGGCAGGGTCTCCTTTGTACGAAGAGGTTGGGAGAAATTATAATATAGATAAAACTATATATATCATAACTTTTCAAAATAATATATCCCAATGGTGGGAAAAAAAACATCGCTAGAAAACTCGTAATCCGAGAACGTACGTATTGTCGAGCAATTAACACTTATTTTATGAAACCAAAAGTAGTAGCCATTGCTTCCATCACCTGTATTTCACTTATATAATCCAAAATAATTAATAATTATATAAATGAAATATTCAAAGTTGTTTCAATTTATAACCAACAAATCAATATAACATGACAACAATCATTTACAAATAAAAGCATACAATCATCACAAGAAGCCAAAACGAATCAATTATTCATCTACATCAACCAACACAAATGGTTTGTTTGGGTTTAGACACTTTAATCACGTAGAATGACAAATAACTACTAAGTATATCATCTACTCAACAGTCTTAGATAAAAGTCAATAGATTATTCATACATCCTCAACAATTAGGAATATCCTGTCCTAAACAACCCATAAACCAAAACAAATAATGATTTACAATGTACTTGAGTTATTCTTATTAAATTTCTTTCATAACATTTACAGTTTTTATTTTTCTTTTTCATTCATTAACTTTCATTTATTTCATTACATATGTTAGTCATGATAATTACTTAATCATATGTGAATAAATTCTTAAAGTACTACATAGGTTTCTTTGTAAATAAACTCACATTCATTAATTCAGTACTTATTTCTATTTCTTTCTAGTCGTGACTTACAAACTCATTTTCATTTATCCATATAATGCCAATTTCTTTTTATTACTTTATATTTTACATCCATTCTTTTGTTATATAGTCATTGGATATTAAATCCAATTTCTAAACTATTTCACTCTTGTGAAGTTACAACCATTAATTTTAATGTAGTATTCATTTTAATTATTCATTTTAATTACAAGTTGCTCCAAACACCGACTTAAGTTTATGATCATTTATTTATAGTATTCAAGTTCAATTCAATTACTTAACATATCATTTCATTAACTTAAGTTTATAATCATCTACTTACAATACTTACTTTCTATCACATTTTATTGTAGTAACATTTCAATTATAACTTAAGTTTATAACAATTATAACATCAAATTCTTATTTATAAAAGGTAATTCATTGAACACTTTCATTACATAAGGTTTACTTGTAAAATTTCCATTACATAATCTTCTAACATTTCAACTTTTATAATTGGTAAGTTATGTATGTCTTTAAGAATGTAATTTGAAAGTTACATAAGTTTATCTTATTTCTATTTAGTAAATAAATGTTCAATAGTTACCGTTTCTTATATTTCATCCTTTTTATTTACATGTTACAAATTTCAAATTTCTTATATACTTCGGTTTTAATTTAACATTTAATTTCTTATTTTTATTTAGAAGTTTCAATTATTAAATAGTTAAAATTTCATTTCATTACAATAATTGAAATCTCTAATTTATAGAAATTTAAAAACTAAATGCCGGGTTCCATTTCAAATCATTTAAAATAATATATAATCATATCTTTATATATCTATCAAACATATTTAAAACTAAAATTAAAATCAAGATTTAATTATCAAACAATTGTGTAGTTAGCACTACAACAGTCTTCCCTCTTTGAAACTCAAAAATGATGTCGATGATGCGTGCATTCATCACCGAAATTATTTTCTAGTGATAGAGAGGGGTGTACAAAACTTATTCCTTTCCAAAATTTCTCTAAAACATTTCTTTCAAAATATATTGAAATATTTATATTAGAAAATACTTATAAATAATATTATTATATTCTAAAATCATTCGAAAGAAATTTTCAAAAACCCCAGAACTTAAGTTCTAAATTTCCAATTTATTCTCATTTTATTTGTAAATTTTATTTTACAATCAATATTTATAAATTTCACTATCTAACAACAAATATATATTACAACCAAATATATCATTTATAAATCATTATTTTATATATAAAAATAAATAACAGAAAAAATTATTTTATTTACCTATATTTCAAAACAAATATTGCGTCGGTCTATCCTATGAAGTGTGTAGAACTCCCTATCGATGTCATAGCGTCCTATGCACCAACTAGAATTTATAAATACAAAAAGGAACAAAATAACACAATATCAACCTTTTATAACACTAACAAATACGCTTTCTTATATATATACACTCAGCAACTCCTCATAGGGTATTACTACCCTATTAGTAAAGAGTCAGACCCCACAAAGCTAAGGGTTATCGCTAAACCCAAGCTCTGATACCGACTGTAACATCCCGCCTTTTTGAAAAGTTTAAGCAGACATACATGTGGACCCAATTATGAAGAAAGGCAGATTGTTATTGGGTAAATAAGAAAAAGATGAGAGAAAGAAAAAACAAAATAGAATCTTGCAGCGGAATGACAAAATATAATAATCAAATAACAGTTCATGAAGCTGTTAATACAATACATAGTCAGAGTTACACATATTATAGATAAATAAATAACAATGCAGTGGAACGGTGTGATGCAGTGGAATAATATAGTAATTAATAATAATACAAATCTTCATCTTCGTCCTCCAGAGATAAGGTCTTCAAATCCTGAAATGCTCAGGCTGACCCGAGCAAATTGAAAAGACAAAACACTCGAGTCAGAACTAAAAGATCTCATGTAAGTTAAAACAATGAAAATAAATATGAGTGAAACGGTGTCAGAGATGTTTACGGGTTTTTGACATCTCTTATCCAGTGTCTAATGTCAGTGTAGTAACTTAAAAGATGTTCGGGATTCATATCTCCTAAGGATCCATTAAACTATCTACTATGTAGTATAATACGCTACTACAATATGTCTACAGTAAAGTAAAAGTATTAAAATAGTATTATTGTTACATTTTCTGTAACGACCCAGAATTTTATTTAATTAAAATTTGAATATTTAATTAATTTTAAATATTAAGAAGTGAATTTATAAGTCGAATAAATTTTTATTTGAATAATTGGATTTAATTGAATAATTAAATCGATAATTTAATATGTTAAATTATGGAAATAATTGAAAATTGAGTTAAATACGATTGAAAACGATTTGGGAAATTTTATTTATATCATATTGAAATTAGAATGATATTTTAGAACTTTTAAAATCGAATTAAGAGTTAATTTGTGAAAATTGAATATTTTTATATTTAATCGACTAGTGAAAATAGTCAATTTTTGAACAGTCTCAGAATTGGACGAAACCTGTTCCATTGGATCCGTAATAGTTAGTTATTACCGGATTTCAATTTTCGTAGCAATTGGAGTTATCGTTTGATCGTGGCAGCTCAAAATGCATCGAATTGTTTTTAATAATAATTTGGCGAGTTAAAATAGTCATTTTTCAAAAAGTCTCGGATTTCGACGAAACCAGTTTCATCGGATCCGTAATGTGATATTATTGTATGGTTTAAAATTTCGTGTCAATTGGATTTACCGTTTGTCCGGTACAAATTAAAACGCCTAGAAAATCGTTTAAATCGGTTTAATTTAAATTGAACGTTTATTGCCATAACTCGCACAGATGTCCGAATTAGCTTTCGAAACCTGTTCGTCCGGAACGCGGGGTAAACCCTAGAAACGCTGGTTACGACGCGTGAATCGGAGTTTGGAATTTCTGGAATGAATAGTGTCGTTCGTTCTTCTATAAATAGCCACCTTCACAAAGAAAATAAAAAAAAAATAACCTAAACCTAACCCTAGCCGCCAGTAGCATGGATGGATGGCCAGAAAACTCTCCTCTTCTCCTTCATTTATCTTTCAATCCTTCAATCGTTTCAAGAAACTTACAACATGAAAGTGGTAGAGCGTAATGAGAACTACAAGATCAACGGTTATGATCGCGTTTGGAGCCATGGATCGACGTGGGAAGGGGTTTGAAGAGCTGGCGTTCGAGCTCGTTTTTCATGAGCTATGGTCGACCGGACTTCAAGGCGCTTGGGCCGTGGGTGGAGCATGGGGCGGCGCATCTCGTGGAGGTGCCTGATCGAAGCAAGCGGCATCGCGGGGGGTTGCGTTTTTAACCCTAGCTACGCGTTTATGGGTGTTTGCGCGGCCTGTAGAGGGTTGCGTGCGTGAGTTTGGGAAGATGGGAGGGGGCCGTTGGATCTGGAATATACGGTGCGATTTGGTGTGGGTTTAGAAAATTTATATTATGTTGTAAATAATTGTTTATTAAATTCGTATAAACTTCAAAAATACATATCTTTTTCATACGAGGTCGAAAACGCGCGAAACCAGTTGCGTTGGACTCGTATGGACGAGCACTACGCGATGAAATTGGATTGGAGTCATTTGGAGTTAGTGAAAATTTCGTGTAAAATTAAACGTCCGTTTAATTTTATTCGAAATAAATCGCTAAAACGGAAATTAAAATCAAGGTGAGAACTTCTCACTCAATCGAATCAGTTTCGATTTTATTTTAAATAGTTAGATTTAAAATATTTGAATGCATGTTTGAATGATGATTGTTATCTATTGATTGTTAAGATAGACATTATGCGCCGTTAGTAAGCGGATGTTATTTATTAAAAACATATACCGCGAATATTTCATAAACAGTGAAATTGGTATTATATATAATAGCAATATATATATATTGGCATATGTATATATTGGAGTTATTGATTTCCCGCAATTCTATAGCGGATGAGACCCTATTGCGCCGTCTATTAAGCGGATAATATTTTAAATCCCATATACCGCGATAATTCCGTACTGGAGCGGAATTGGTATTGTGCTAATGTTTTTGGATGCAGGAAAACAGGTTGGAGAGATCCAACTGGATTCCTCAACAGTATTTATTTGAATTCAGATATTTTGATATTTGATGGATTATCATATCGATATATGATATCGTTGTTGTCGTGATTGACTATTTGGTATGTAGCATCATTGGACCAAGTTTTGGAACTTTAAAATGATTTTTAAAGTGATTTTTGAAAATATACTATATTTTTGGAATTGATTCGTTTTAAATAAATAAACGTTATAATTTTTATGTTATAAAAAATTATGGTCTCTGAGAAATATAGTTAAAAGTTGATTTTTGAAAATATGAGGCAAATGATTTTATAAAATAGTTTAAGGGATATTTTTTGAAATTATTATAAAGAGTTGAAAATATAGGATTTATAAAATTTAATTATTTTATAAATCAAGAGAATGGTGAAATTATAAAGGAGATTAAAGATGTTTTAAAAGAATAATATAAATTGATTTATATAAAAAGATTTATAAATTGATAATTTATAAATGAAAATATTTGAATTATAAAACGAGTTTTTATAAGTGTTTGAATGAAGTGAAAATGGATTGCATAAGTGAATGGAATTTATAAAATTATAAATGGTGAAGTTATAAGTGAAATTTATAAATAATAAGATTTATAAATTTCGTGAAGTTATTAAAGAATATATTTGGATAAATAATTGAATCTTATAAGTTATAAGATTTATAATTATGAAGTTTAAAAGAACGATTTTGTAAAATAATCGTTTTATAAGCATTTCACTTATAATATGAACTTTTAGTATATCATTGAGATATGAATTGAGATAGGTTAATAAAGGAGATTTATAAAGGAAGTAGTTATAAAACAAATAGAAATAGAATTTATAAACGTTGTTTTGTAAATTCACAAACGACTTATTTTGATAAGTAAATTGTTATAACTTATTTATGGAGTTATATTCACATTTTAGATGGTGAATAATCCTTTAAAATAAAATGAATAAAAGGATGAAATTTGTTAACAAGTATATTCACGTTTTTGAATAGTGAATAATATGTTAAAGAAATTGTTTTGAATGTGATGTTTTAAATAGAATTAAAACAAGTTAACGATGTTTTAATTGGGTTGAGATTCGAAACCATAGATTTCAACATTGATTGTTGAAATAGACGTTTTCGAGAAATAGAAGGAAATTGTGGACTATAACACTGTTGTTATAGTAAATGGTTTTCGAAAGGAAATGTTTTGTATAGTATTGGGATTTATATATATATCTATTTTAATTTCGAACCCCTATACTAGTGATTTTGGGTTGTCGTAACGATGTTTTACGCAACATTCGTTTTGGCCCAAATAAATATGTTTAAAAGAATGATTTCCTTAAAGAATGAAATATATACTTAATTTCGATTGAAGTATATTGAATATTTTCCAAGTGTTGAAAATAAATAAAATTTGTGAATTACTTATGAATAAATAAGTATGGAAACGTTTTCCAATATAAAGTGAATATTTTGAGAATTTATCTTTTTGAAGATAAATTGAAATGAATAATTGAAATCGTATATTCATAGATATTTTGGAATATAAATTCACTATGGAATTTATAAAAGGAAGTGGAATTCTTTTAAAAATAAATACTGATTTATTTTTTGAGGTATTGAAATTATATATCTAGTAAAGATATTTTTGGGAAATAAATAATTTGGAAAATTATTTGGAATCTGGTGATGTGTGCATATCCATTGATAGTTCAATAGCCGACTATCAATATTTACCTTTGAAAGGTATTTGTTGTGATTTGCTGAATTTGAATGCTACACTTATTTTTAAATTATTGCGCTCGTTATTCGGATTACCCATTCCGAATAGTGATACGACGTAATGGATAGCATTGATGACCGGTGTTGAAGACCGGGTATT
Source organism: Allium cepa (assembly GCA_030765085.1). NCBI lineage: Eukaryota > Viridiplantae > Streptophyta > Magnoliopsida > Asparagales > Amaryllidaceae > Allium > Allium cepa. The sequence continues at coordinate 566,987,712 of CM060937.1, read as the reverse complement.
TGCGAAAGCGATAGGATGACCTATCGATTGTCTCTGCACTGGGTAGCTCCTGGTATAGAGATTCCCTAAGTGATGGGAAATTCGATCGGGATTGTGAATACCCGGATTGCAACATAAGAAGTGCCTTCGGTTCTGTTCGAGCCCGGAACAGACTTGTATGGATTGTATGTCTGACATTACAAATTGAGATATAAAGCCGATTTCTTTCAAATATATTTCTGTTGGTGGCGGAGAATTTATTCTTTTAGCTTAACACCCTTCTCTGAGACGTACGAGCTCAGAGGTTATGTAGTTGAAGGTTATCAGCGATATATTCCCAATTTGGTAATATGACATGCTGAGTGTTGCTGTAAAATGATCATTGTGTTGATTATTTGTGATAGGATCATTTATTTGATCGTCTATCCTGGTGATCATTTCTATGATCATTTGTTGACCCAAATCATGGCTTTTGTATAAAGTATGTTTTTGTGGACGTGACTTCGTCGAGCCTCACACCCCAGAATGGTCAAAACAGGAAAGATGCGGCAAGGTTATGAGGGGTAGCGCCCTTTAGGATGTGTGCATTTCCTTCTGGAAAAGGGTGGTATCATGGTATGGAGCCCAGATACTTACTCATGTTGAAAACACTTTATGATTGTGTGAATTGATTATGAGCGCTCGGTTGAAAGGTCCCAAAGGACCGGGGGATGGCATATTCGGTCAGTTGTTACTCAGTTAGGGGTAACCCGGCCTTGTGTTGGTAGAGATCCGGTTTGGTTCTCGGGGATGTCCATCCAGAGGCATTCTCATGTGGCAATGGGAAGTTCCTTGGCCTGACCATTCGTTGGAAATCCAAAGAAACAATACGAGACTTGTACGGTTTTAGTTGTAGAACCTGCCATTTAATATGGTAGCTATAGTAAGCATACTATAATGGTACCTATGCTGGCTAAGATTTATATTCTACTTTCGAAATTGTTTTCTACACTATGCACTAATAATAATATCAAATGTTTCTTTTTAATGCGTATCAAGCATCTTTGACTAACTTAAGAAGAAATCTCCTCCAAGTCTGCGTTTGCATTGTGTGTGTGGCGGGAGGTCTTATGGTAGTCTCATTTTTAAAAGCATTGCGAATTGACTTTAAAAATATTCCTCTATTTTGGTTTTCAAAGATAAATAAACTGTTTTGAGTTCTCACACCAGTCACATGACTGACTCGGAGTTTATTGTTTCCTTCCTAAACTCTGGGTGCCCACCAATTTCCACACGGGCAGTTAAGAGTTAGGTTTATCAGGATATTTCTGGAGTTGCTGGAGGAAAGCTGGATAGCATGGCGTATTACTTGTATATAGTATCTCTTTTCCGCTGTTTGTTGTTGTATATTGTTGTACACTCTGATGATATGATGTAATGTAATGTATAAAATGTAATAACTGATATAGTTCTTTGTTTAAAGATTATTCATTTATTATTATATGTTGTTCCGCTGCGAATTGTGAGATTCTGTTATTGTTCTGCTGTTTTCTTTCCTATCGTTCTATTTTCTATTTTCTTTTCTCTCTATTTTTCTATCTTCTTATCTCTTCTTCTCTCTCTTTCCTTTTCTTAAACCATAACATTTCGGGTTTCCGGCCTTCGATTTCTCGGCAGTCGATAAAGTGAGTATCGATGTTGAATTTTCGAAAGTCGAAAATTTCCGGGACGTTACATTTTCCCCCTTGACACATTTTATATATTCCCATAGTGTATACAGTACCGTAATCCCACCCGTACTGGACGTCGTCAGAGGGCACTCAATAGGTATGGTATATAACAAACTCGTAGAAGGCACGCTAGGGTAGCTGACACGACACAACTAGGCAATGCCAGTGTAGATATAGTAATTACACTTCCGGATTGGTGGTAATGCATAGCAGTTACTACCGCCCATCTCACTACACACTATCGAGTGAAAATCGAAGGTTGGCCACCAAACAAATCAAAAGTCAGAATATAGTATCAATGGAGTGTGCCCGATCGGAGGAATGACCTCACTTGGCCTGTCAGTTGCTCCTGTTTTAGCCATCTTAACCCAACTTATGGGAATCGGGTCCACGTATATACCTCATATAGGATCGTCGCCACCATCATACTTCATTCTAGAATCTCCACAGCGTACACAGTTGTCAAAGTGGTTTTCGGTATTGGAAAAGAGTATGACAACATCCAATCGTAGTCTCTTTGACAACCAATCGCTTATTACTCACTGGATGGTTCTTTTACATTTCCAAAATTATTTCATAATTGATATCAAAATATCATATACGATTCAAACCATATCACTTTTGAAATTACTTACTTTCGAAATCTTATTCATCTTTGAAATCATATCACATTTGAAATCATAGTTTGATAATTACATTTCCTTTCAAAGTAAATTAACAATTTATATCAAAATATCGTGTGCTCAAACTATACCACTTTCAAATCATATTTCTTCCAAAAATCATATTTCCAAAACAGGTTAAGTCCTTGCTTCAAAATCATCATTTCGATTTATTATAAAATTCAAAATTCCAAATTAGGTTATAGCGTCGTTTAACCTTATTCTCTTTTAAACCAATTGAAATGAATATAAACTCTTCCACGTACTTAGTTTGGAAATTTAGAAATTAGTTTAAATAGTTCTAAATAGTTAAAATGCTCTAAACAGTTTAATTATAGATAAATGCTTTTAAATTGATTATGATAGTTAAATAGATTTAAATTAGATTAAATATAATTAAAATAGATTAAATAGCTCAAAATATATTAATTGGATTTAAAATAAATTAAAAGGGCTTAATACGGTTTTAAAATAAATTAAACTGGTTTAAAATATATTAAATAATATACGTCGTTAATATTGGTTAAATAGTTTATAAATATGAAATTCTTAAAATTTATAATCATAGAAATAATATAATGTAAAACAGTTTATATTTGAAAACATGATTTTGGAGTTTCTACAATCTAAAAATATTTATTTCATTTCAACAAAATCAAACCATTTCAATTTACTTTCTTAAAACAATTCCCTTTTAAGCCAATTCACATTTCAACACAAATGTTGATTTTTCAAAAATACATCAATTTATAAAAATCAAATTTTACTTCAAAATATCATTTAATTCCATTCAAAAATTAAGGATTTAAAAATCATTTAATTTAACCAACCCGGTGTCCGTATATAATTCTCTACACTAGGGTCAAGTGATACATATATTTATCATTTCAATCAGCAATTTAAAATTTTACGGTTATATATCATTTCAAACCGCAATCCCGTAAATAACATCCATAAAATTGCTCGAGTCTATCATTTCAACCCATAACGATTTTTCCCTATTATATAGATCATTCAAGCATGTATTATTTCAACCCATAGTGATCTTGCAATTTGTAACGATATAAAATACAACATTCATTAATCTAATATCATCAACCAACATCCAAATCAATCAATAAATATCAATATAGAACCTATAATCAATAATAGGTATATAACTAGCAATTATATTCAGTAATAAATTAAATAACGATTTAATTCATATAAATTCAAATTTACCGGGATGATGACTTAAAATATACCAAACAGTCATAAATAAATTCCTAATCACATCATAAATTAAATTTAACAAACATAAGAAATTTTAGAAGTTATGAGTGCGTTAAAAGACTCACCTAAATTTAAATTGAACTTAAATCCAATTCATAGCCAAAATTCAAACAATCTCAGAATTCGTCCAAACAAGTGTTAAAGTGTTTGGAATTTCGATACGATCCCATCGGAGGAAACCACGTGGAAATCCGAGTTTGTATGCAAAAGATATTGAGATTAGAAGTTATACGATTAACTTAGGAAACATATAAAACAAATAAAAAAAATGTTACCTAATGCCACGTCATCTCAACTTCACTGTTCGTTACCCTAGCCACAAGTCAAACATCTCGTTCCAGAAAATTGCCGCCACCTCGACCTGTCAAACGCGGCCGTCAGGGCATCATCCACTCCAATCAGGCAACGTCGCCTGCTTCGACACCTCAAGCCGACCCATCGGCCCACACGCAGCTTCCCGTGACGCCACTGAAAGCCACCCGTCACGGCGAACTTCGAGGCCAATTACTGGCGATTTTCATCACTCTTAGCACAAACGAACCATATGGATGTGACCCACTCAACAACATCTACCCATCACTACCCACTGATTGACCTCTTGTCGTAAATCCACCGTTAAACGAAACGATGATCAATGGGCGATCGAGAACAAATCGCCCAATATCGGCCCCACGGAAACCCAGATCAAAGAATGAACCACATATTCGATTTGCGCTCGTCGAGTACTTCATATCGATATATAATTCGATATGTATTGAGCAGTTTGAATTATTTTTTTGAGATTTTATTTGAATTTGATTTTGAAATTAAATTGAGAAGTTTGTTTGTCTACCATTGGAATGAGGAGTTGAAAAGGAGATGTATGTGCAGACAAATGAAAATGAGGAATGACCTAGGGTTCATAATGACATATATATAGGCACAATACAATGGAAATGAATGGGGCTTGATTGGTTTGGAAAGTTGAACAATAAACGACCCGAAAAGCCCGTTCTGTCTCCACAATGCAAATGGATCAACCCATATACTAAAATAGATGTTTTCGAACATTTTAAACTCACTGGAATAGGTTTCGAGTCCTAATTCCATCGTATGAAGAAGTTATGCTAAAATCAGTTTATTTCTAATTTTAATTAAATTGATTTTTAGGCGTTTCGAGCCCGTAGGATCAAACGATAAGTCCAATCTTTACGAAACTTGAAATCCTACAATAATTCACCGTTATGGATCCGATGAAACTGTTTTTTCGAAATCTGAGGCAGCGGCCAAAGTGGCTATTTTCTCACTAATTAAATAAATTAATGTTAAATTAAATTAAACCACTTTTCAATTCAATGTTTAGTTATTTACAATTTCTATCAGTTTGAATTACTAGGTAGTTTATAATCCTTTATAACAAATTCATGTATCAATTTGATATTGAATATTCCACCAATTATAATGTTAAATCTCCATTTCAATAAATTCAATTAAATATAATTAATTCCAATAAATTAATTTAGTTTCAATCCTTTTTATTTAATTCAATTATTATTCTATAACAGGGTTAACATTCATTTTACATTTCATTACATTAATATACCCCTCTTTCCATTTTCTAGTTGTATTTACAGTTAATTTCCATTATATTGGATTTTGTCAAATGTACACATTAATTAAAATTTAAAGACCCAATTAATTACTTCAGCTTCATTATTTTATTAACATAATTATTACCTTATGAATACATTAACATTTTTATTTATTTTATTACATTCACATTTATAAATTCATTATATACACACAAATGTTAAAATTCATATATAATACTGATTTTATTCAGTTACCATTAACTACATTATTATTTCATTAGCTAATTAAATATTTACATTTTTTTTCTTACATTTCAATTAATAACCAAGTATAACATTTACATTATTTCATTTATTGGAATTATATTCAAGTTATTAATAATTAGCTTATATTTATATTGTTACAATTCATTCTAGTTATAATTTTCAATAATAATTCACTAATTTTTATTTTCTTCAAATTAAATTACTAAAATCTTATTTAATTAACCAATTTAATTATTGAAAATTTACGGGTCATTACACATATTTTAAGCTAAGGAGTTGGTAGGTTGTGTGAGTTGAAAGATTGCACGTTCATGATTGTGACGACCTGGAATTTTTGAGCATTTAAAATCAGAATATTTAATTAATTTTTAAATATTTAAAAGTTAATTTTAACTTGAATTCAAATATCACTATTTATTTGATAATCAAAGTTTTGAAATTTTATCGTTTTAAATTGAATTTAAAAATAGCCTTCTGAGGCACAGTCTCGAAATTCGATGAAACCAATTCCACTGGATCCTAAATATTGTATTATTATCGGATTTCAATTGTCGTAGTGATCGGAGTTGTTGTGTGAGCGTACGATATATAAACGCGCTGAAATTTTAATTGATAATAATCGATTCAGAAAGCAATCTTCTCCATACGATCGAATTAGGACTCGGAACCATTTTCATTGTGTTCGGAATAGGTGTATAACATTATGAAAGCCTAGCGGCATGCCTTGATAAGAGTTTAGAATTTTGTGTTGTAATTTTTGGACAATTTAAATTTGAAATTGAAAATAAATAATGTAATAGAACACTATACTAAGGTTTGTCACGTTGAGAAATATAGACACGCATTGTCTTCCTTCTGAATCTTCCACACACGCCTTTAAAGTAAGAATAATGGCCGAACATTTCAGTTTATTTTCTGAACTCATCGAAATCCAATCTTTTTCCCCTTCTCTTTCGTGCTAAACAAAAAATATGGCCACTTTCCCTCTTATTTCAAATCGAATCAAATATAAAAAAAAAGAGAAAATCACAATTACTCGTTTAAATCTGGGCTCAGCTCTATGGGATTGAAGCTGAGAATGTTGAAGTCAGTAAGGGGTCGCGATGGTTTTCGATGTCGTGAAGTCTCGAGGTAGCCAGCGTTCGATTGGGATGTGATGTCAGATGTCAGCAAGTGCGAGGGTGCGGCGTGGTTCCTGGTATTGCATTAAGGTATATAGTTTTTTTTTATAATTAAATGCTTATGCTTACAGAGAAATGAATTTTAAAATTAGGTTTTCATATTTTTTTTAAATATACATATAATAAATAGAAAAAGAAGAAAGAAGGTTTTACAGTAAAGCAAAACTACAGTTTTGCTTTTTGCAGGAGAAATATATATATATATATATATATATATATATATATATATATATATATATATATATATAAAATATACATGCATATTTGCATACTCTAGTTTATTTTAAAATGATGAATTATGGTATGTAACTCATTTAATTACTTCACTCACTAAAAATGTTTTATTAAAAGAAATTAACTAAAAAAATTAAATTATTGGTTTAACCTAAATCAGTAGTTATATTAAATAAATAAATGGTGATTGATTGTTTGATTAATTAAAATGTTATTAAATCATATAAATTGTTATTCAAGGTCAATAATCAAGAAATCAAGGCAATATTGAAGTGGATTGCAAAACAGGAGTCAAAGGTGAGCTAATCTCACTCGATTGAATTTAAATTTAAATTCAAATGGTTAAATTTAAATAAATGGTTGATTGATTGATTTGATTAGATGTGCAACATTATATATAGTAGTATATAATATATCTTGGAATGATTGATTTCCCGCATTATATAGCGGATGAGACCCTATGCGTCGCATAGTAGCGGATGTTATTATATTTAATTCCATATACCGTGATATTCCACCTCGAAGTGGAATTGGTATTTTATGTTGTGCTAACGTCTATGGATGCAGAGAAATAGGTTGGAGGGATCCAACTGCATTCCTCAAAATTATTTATATTGTTTAATATTCTCTGTTATGAATATTCGATATTCTGTAATGAATAGTATTGATAGTTGTGATATTGGATGCTATGGTTTATTTGAATATACTTTGGGTTATCAAAATATATAGAATTGGATTTTTGAAAATAAAAAGAAGAGAATTTGTAAGTAAAATAATTATTAAAAATTTAAATAAATTAAGAATAAACTGGATAAGAATAATAGTAATTTTAAAATTCTAATTAATAAATTCTGTATATGAAAAGGGAATTTTAAATAAAAAGGAAGGAAATGAATTTTAAACTTCTGTGTTATTATTTAAAAGATCAAGCATTTATTTTAAATTTAAATTTTAAATTTGAAAAGAATAAAGAAGAAAATTGGGAAAATCCGGAATTTATATGCTTCAGTTAAAAGATTTAAAATCAAACGGAAAATAATAATAAAAATAAAGTCCATAATTAACGAATTTTGAAATGAATTGAGTAAGCAAAGAAATTTATTTCAAATGAAGTAAATCGGAAATCAGTTTGGAAATTGATTCAAGTGTTTAAAATTGAAAATTTAAAGAAGAATGTGAAAAGAAGTATTTCTCTGGATGACCAAGTACGTTCAAAGTAAATTTTTAAATATAAGATAAAAGTTTTTAATGTTGCTTTAAAAAGCATGTTTAGGAATTTATTATTTCTAAATATCTAAATCTAAAGTAAATATTTTTCAAATCTATTACCATAGTAATTATTTAAAAGGTGATTTAGTATTTTATTTTAAAAAGTGAAAACTTAGTTTTATATTTTATAAAGTAACCTTATTTTCATATATTCATATAGTATGTATTTTTAACAAATTATTGAAGTAGTTTTAACTTAAATGTTTTAAAGTATATTTCAAAGTAAAGCATTTTAAATTATTTTAAAAATCTAAAGTTTTGTGCATGGTGATTTCAGTGGAAATAGAAACTATTTAGAAAATTTATTCTGAGAAAGGAAGACATTTGAAACTGTTTTCAAATGGGTTTGAAAAGTGAAAATATATCTTGTGAAGATATTTTTGGGATCAATAAATAATTTGGGAAATTATTTATTGTTTGGTGATTGTTGTGAATGTTAATTGATAGTTAAATAACCGACTATCAATATTGGCCAAATGCATTGATCGTTTCGAAGAGACCGAGATCGAGATTTATTTCTCGAAAACCACTTCGATCCGGTTTGTACATTTCATGGGGAAACGAGTTTGGAGTCGAAGATGGAGCAGTGAAGTGCAAGGGCTAGTCGCTACTAATCCTGAGGATATTTCCAAAATGGATGTAGTAGGAATAGTGCCTTCGGTTCCGTTCGAACACGGGACGGACTTGTATGGATGAATTCTTTCAGAACATCGTCAGGTAGACGATGAGCATTCTAAGTGAACGATCTAAAAGGTAACGCTTAGCCTCAAGCCTCATCAACCGGGAATGACTGTAAATCAGGGGTTAATGCAGCAAGGCTTGGTGGGCAGCACCCATTTCTAGGCAAGGTCATTCCTGTTTAGATGTCCCTTTTTATTTCGGCTTAGCGGTGCGGTTGTTGATCCCAACCGTGGGGTGATCTTACTCGGGACTATCCAGTAAGGGGTAGTCCGGGTCTTGTGTTGCAGGGGTTCGAGAGTGATCCTCGGTACTGTGATCTAGGCCACGTACTGTGACAGGTGGTACCCCAGTGTCTAGTCATTAGTTGGAAATCCACTCTCCCTATGCGCCTTTTACGAGTTTTGTTTGTATTACCTACTCTGTGGCTAGTAGCTTGAATTTAATCATGTAACAATTTTGGCTATTTTAATAAGTATTTGTATATAGACCCTATTATAATATCAGAGGATTTTAGTAAAAAGGTGTTTTAGCTATCGTAAGGTAAAAACCCGACATGTTTATTTGTGGCGTGGTCTTACGAGGCTTTTGTTTTTTAAAGGATTTTCGAAACTTAATAATCAATTGGGTGTGATTTCTCACGCTGGTATTCCAGACTGACTCAGGTGTTATTTAACTATAATGCTCGGGTCGGATCGAGTATTGTAGAATACAGAAAATGATGTTGTGGAGCTCAAGAGACGAGCTAGATGACGATACGTACTTTTGTACTTGTTATATATATATATTCCGCTGTGTTGAGTAGCTGTGTTTCCAGTTGTATGTTATTGATGTTGGACGGTGATTGATGTACTCTGATGATGTAATATATAAACAGACATATTTGATTTTGTGTAAAGATCATTTATTATCTATTATATTTTATTCCACTGCGATGGTTAGATTCTGATGTTGTTTTTCTATTTTCTTCTTCTACCTCTTCTTCTTTAACCCTAATGGTTCGTATTTCTGTTCCACTGAGTTAATTGATGTAGAATAGTGTTGACTCAAGGGGTATGGATTTGCGGGTCGTTACACTTGGTATCAGAGCTTAGGTTGGTGATAACCTTGGCTCTGGTAGGAATTACTCATTTAAATTAGAGTCCGTAGTACTCTAGAATGAGTTTGAGCATATTAACAGATATGAGAGCGTATTTGTTAGTGAATATAAATTTTTTTTAATATTGTGTTGATTGGTTTATTGAGTGGCATATGAACCTTCGTCGGCACGGTCTGGACAACTGTATCAAAGGGGTTTCTAAACACTTGAATAGAACAATTTGACACGGTATTGGTTTAAATGTAGGAGAATGCAATAATTTTGCCCAAAAATATATTTTGATATAAAGAAATTTTTTTGTAAACTATTTTAGCTAATATATGGTTGATTGGATGTTAGGAAAAATAATATTAAATTATTATCATTGTTAAGTGGAAATTTAATTAGAAATCGAAAATGTAACCAAAGGTTACGGAAAATAAATTCATTTATAAAAAGAAATTTATAAATATAAATTATCAACGTGATTTATAAATTGAAATATGATCAAATGGGAAATTATACAAATGAATTATAGTTAAAATTAGATTTAAGCCAGAATTTAAAAATTTAAAATCCCGAAGACCTCTGTGTTTCTTAGCATACACACACACATACATGCTTATATGCTAACAATCTTCAGTACCCATATCAAATCAACGACCAAAACTAATGGAGGCAGAGGGCGCAGCCAAACAAGGGGAGACAAAAACATGGTTATGTGGAAAAGTTATGTACTGTGTGCACATATATATATATATATATATATATATATGTTTATGTGTGTTGATTTTTAAATAAACTCTAGTACCTTGCCATAAATTATCGAGCTCGATTCCTAGCCACGATTGACAGAGAATAAAATAATTGAACTCACTTCAGTCACTGGAAAATAACTTCGGTGATGACTGCAGCATCATCGATGTTCATTTTCAGGTTTCTAAGTGACGGATTGCTGCCAAATTGATTTGTTCAGAAAAGCCAGTTGATTTTGAAAATTTCAAAGGAAATTTTTTGGGTATAAAAACCAGGATTGGTTCAAAAATTTTGAAAAGTGAGATTTTGAGATGTTGAAGATTTCAAAATGATTTGAAACCAAAAGCCGAGTGTTTAAAAATCCTGATGAGATAGGTGGCAGCTTATTAATTGAGATGTTTTTTAAAATCAGAAAGGAAATACAAGCTTTGAATGTTGGAATTTAAATTTAAAGTAAAAGTTAAAAATGAAATTAACTTGCATTGAGGAAGAAAATTGAATCGAATTAAATTAAATAAATCTAAGTTAAAATAGAATTGGATTGGAATAAAATTCTGTTGAATTATTGAATGGAATTAGATTCTTACTTTAATAAATGGAAATAAGTTGGATAAGAATTGGATTGAAATAAATAAATTAGAATAACTTGTAAAAGAATTAAAAATCCATGGAATAAAATATGCTTGGGTTTTAAATAAGCATAAGGCTTGAGTTAAAAATAAAGGAAGAATATATTCAAGCCTAGAATGAATGGAAATGTGTAAAATAATAAGTTGTGAATTTATAAAATTCGAAAAGTGGGATAGAAAATCCAAAATTAATATTTTTGATGAATTTTAAAATAAAACGAAAAAAAACCAAACTTGAATTATAAAATAAATTAAACTTAAGAAAATTTAATGAAGAGATTTTGAGAATAAAAATCAAGTATTGAACTATAAATAGGGGAGAACTAATTTGATAATAAATTAGTTAATGAAATGTGTAAATGGAGTTTAATGTAGTTAAATAGAAGCTGAATTGTAAGCTAATAATAAAGTTTGGAAATAAAACTCAAGTTATAAATCAAATTCGACTTGAACTTTTAGTGAAGTAAATATAATTGAAAATGTTGCCAAATAAAATGAAATCGAATTAAAATAGGGTTGGTTTTAGTTGAAATAAAACCCAGATGAATTCAGGAATAAATTGAAAATGGCATTGTAATCAATTGAATAAATTGAATCTGAAAATTTAAATTTTATAATAACTAATCAAATGAAATTGTAGATTTAGAATAAGATTTGATTCTGATAGAATTAAGTTGAATAGAAAAGAAAATTTACTTGTAAAATGAAAATGAGCATAAGTATAAAATTTAAATAAATTGAAGTAAATTAACTTAAGCTAAATAGATGGAGGAGAATTGAATTGAAGTCAACTTAAACTAAGTTTAATGATATTGGGTTGGATATAAATCAAGTAAAAATGAATTTTAATCGAAATAAAATTCGATGAGTTATAGATAATATTTAAGGGAATGAAATTCTTAAATAAATAATTATAGACCATTTAAATTGTTAAGGAATTGAAATAACTTAGAGACAATGAGAAAAATAGAATGGTTTTAAATGAAACGCAAATGAATGGATCATGAATGAAATTGAAATGGAATGTGTCGAGCTAAATAAAATGGTTGTGAATGAATTAAAATAGTAGGAAATTAAATAATAGATTTGAGTTGAAATTAAATTAAAATGATTATAAGTTTAAGTAATTGTTATTACATGAATAATATCAAAATTGCACACAAAATTTACCATTCTATTGTAAAAATAAGAAATGTATTAACAGATGTGAATAGAATTGATTTTTAAAATCAATTGGAATAATATGGGTTAGTTTAAAATTAAAAATGAATGGAATGTAAGCAAGTGGGTTGTAAACCATGCAATTTTAATGAAAACGGTATATAAATTAATTGAAAACGGTTGAATTAGTATTAAAACTATATAAATTGCTTGTGGAAAATGTTTAGTGTGCATTGCTGTTGGAATTTATGTGTTTAACTATTGCAAGTAAGTGAAATGTTGTTAAACTTCATATATATGGCACTTACATGTTTAAATTGAGTAAGTACAGGTACCTGGAAGCCGTGTGGCTGGATTTGGTTGCGCTAATTGCTAAAATAATAAGCCGGTTGTTTAAAAACGCTAAATAAGGCACGCCCACGCAATAAAAATAGGAAATATGAACTGTTTTTGTTTTTTCCGACCTTGTGGGTCGATGTATATATATTTATATCTTTTGTCAAATTGCAAATGCTCCTCCGTACAAAGCAGACTCTGCCAAAATATTTCGCAAATTTTAGGAGTTAGAAAATGTTTGAAAATTTTTGGAAAATTTTGTTAATGACAAATCGATTTCAAATTGGCAATTGAAATAAATTAGTGAATGAAACTAATTTAAAATAATGATATAAATTAGTTATAAATGGAAAATAAAATTCAACTATTCAAAGATAAGAATAAATTGAATTCATATGGAAATGGAAGAATCAATTTGAATAGAAATAGATATAAACTAAAGTGGTAAGGTGAAAATAAATAAAGAAACATATAAAATGCTTATACTAACTTAAGAAATGAATGGTGAATTCTTGATTGGAAATTGATATTACAAATATAATCTAAGTTAATATTAGACTGAATAAATATTGACATTTTATAAGGAAGTCGATAAAATGTTTTTGAATGTTGTGATTGGATATTATTGCTATGTAGGATATACAGGTATTGTAAAGGGAAAGGGAAATTGGTTTTGATTTCAGATGATAAATTTGAATTGCCCGACTAAAAAGGTATGTGTTTAATTTTTTATATGAAATTTGATTGGGTTTTTGATCTAGCCACTTGGCCTTTTGTTTTCTTTTGGAATTTGGGAGCCCGTAGAGGCCTTTTGTAGTTGTACCGAGCTAGCCGTGCAAAGGAGACGCTGGCAAAATTTTTCGAAAATTTAGAGAGTTAGAAAATTTTTGAGAAAATTTTGATAATTAAATTTGGATTTAAATTTAAATTTGAATGGTTGAATAAGTAAAGTTATTTGGGAACTATAAAAGGTTTTGGGGAGTTAGTTGAAGTAATAGTGTGTCTTTAATAAAAAGATTGTTTCAGGAAGAGTTTGAAACTGAATGGTTTTAGGGAAAAATAATAAACGGGTATTGGACCATTCTTCCTAACTAGTAATTTCGGGGACGAAATTCTTTTAAGGGGGAGGAATGTGACGATCCGGAATTTTGAAGCATTTAAAATCGGAATATTTAATTGATTTTTAAATATTTAAAAGTTAATTTTAACTTGAATTCAAATATCACTATTTATTTGATAATTAAAGTTTTGAAATTTTATCGTTTTAAATTGAATTTAAAAATAGCCTTCCGAGGCACAGTGTCGGAATTCGATGAAACTAATTCCATTGGATCCGTAATATTGTATTATTATCGGATTTCAATTTTTGTAGTGATCGGAGCTGTTGTGTGAGCGTACGGTATATAAACGCGCTGAAATTTTAATTGATAATAATCGATTCGAAAAGCTATCTTCTCCATACGATCGAATTAGGACTCATAACCTTTTTCATTGTGTTCGGAATAGGTGTATAACATTATGAACGCCTAACGGCATGCGTTGATAAGAGTTCAGAATTTTGTGTTGTAATTTTTGGACAACTTAAATTCAATTGAAAATAAATAATATAATAGAACACTATACTAAGCTTTGTCACGTTGAGAAATATAGACACGCATTGTCTTCCTTCTGAAGCTTCCACACACGTCTTTAAAGTAAGAATAATGGCCGAACATTTCAGTTTATTTTCTAAACTCATCGAAATCCAATCTTTTTCCCCTTCTTTTTTGTGCTAAACAAAAAAAATGGCCGCTTTCCCTCTTATTTCAAATCGAATCAAATAAAAAAAAAGAGAAAATCACAACTGCTCGTTTAAATCTGGGCTCGGCTCGATGGGAGATCACGCGGCGATGTGTGAAGGAGCTCGTTCGGGGTCGGCGTCGAATTATCGTAACCACGAGAGATGCAAATCTCGATTCGCGGGCGAAGGAGTGATGGGTGGAATCGAAGGTCGGTGTTGTTCGCGTCGTAGCTGGTACTGGTAGGGTTTTGGATGGTCGCGATTGAAGCCGAGCATGTTGAAGTCAGTAAGGGGTCGCGATGGTTTTCGATGTCGTGGAGTCTCGAGGTGGTCGGCGTTCGATTGGGATGTGATGTCAGATGTCGGCAAGCGCGAGGGTGCGGCGTGGTTCCTGGTATTGCAGTAAGGTATATAGTTTTTTTTATAATAAATGCTTATACTTACAGAGAAATGAATTTTAAAATTAGGTTTTTATATTTTTTTTCAAATATACATATAATAAATAGAAAAAAAAGAAAGAAGGTTTTACAGTAAAGCAAAACTACAGTTTTGCTTTTTGCAGGAGAAAAGTATATATATAAACATATCTATAAAAAAAATACATACATATTTTCATATACTAGTTTATTTTAAAATGATGAATTATGGTATGTAACTCATTTAGTTACATTACTCACTAAAAATGTTTTATTAAAAGAAATTAACCAAAAAAAATATTAAACTATTGGTTTAAACCTAAATCAGTAGTTAAAATAAATAAATAAATGGTGATTGATTGTTTGATTAATTCAAATGTTAATAAATAATATAAATTGTTATTTAAGGTCAATAATCGAGAAACCAAGGCAATATTGAAGTGGATTGCGAAACATGAGTCAAAGGTGAGTTAATCTCACTCAGCTGAATTTTAATTTAAATTCAAATTGTTAAATTTAAATAATTGGTTGACTGATTGATTTGATTGGATGTGCAAAATTATATATAGTAGTATATAATATATGTCGGAATGATTGATTTCCGGCATTATATAGCAGATGAGACCCTATGCGCCGCATAATAGCGGATGTTATTATATTTAATTCCATATACCGCGATATTCCACCTCGAAGTGGAATTGGTATTTGATGTTGTGCTAACGTCTATGGATGCAGGGAAACTGGTTGGAGGGATCCAACTGGAATTCTGAAAATTATTTATATTGTTTAATATTCTCTGTTATGAATATTCGATATTCTGTAATGAATATTATTGATAGTTGTGATATTGGATGCTATGGTTTACTTGAATATACTTTGTTACACTGAGTTATCAAAATATATAGAATTGGATTTTTTGAAAATAAAAGGAAGAAAATTTGTAAGTAAAATAATCATTAATTTAAATAAATTAAGAATAAACTGGATAAGAATAATAGTAATTTTAAAATTCTAATTAATAAATTATGTATATGAAAAGGGAATTTTAAATAAACAGGAAGGAAATGAATTTTAAACTTCACTGTTATTATTTAAAAGAACAAGCGTTTATTTTAAATTTAAAATTTAAATTTGAAAAGAATTAAGAAGAAAATTGGGAAAATCTGGAATTTGTATGCTTCAGTTAAAAGATTTAAATTCAAACGGAAAATAATAATAATAATAAAGTACATAATTAACGAATTTTGAAATGAATTGAGTAAGCAAAGAAATTTATTTCAAATGAAATAAATTGGAAATCAATTTGGAAATTGGTTCAAGTGTTTAAAATTGGAAATTTAAAAAAGAATGTGAAAAGAAGTATATTTCTTTGGATAACCAAGTACGTTCAAAGTAAATTTTTAAATATAAGATAAAAAGTTTTTAATGTTGCTTTAAAACGCATGTTTAGGAATTTATTATTTGTAAATATCTAAATTCTAAAGTAAATATTTTTCAAATCTATTATCGTAGTAATTATTTAAAAGGTGACTTAGTATTTTGTTTTAAAAAGTGAAAACCTAGTTTCATATTTTATAAAGTAACCTTATTTTGATATATTCATATAGTATGTATTTTTAGCAAATTATTGAAGTAGTTTTAACTTAAATGTTTTAAAGTATATTTCAAAGTAAAGCGTTTTAAATTATTTTAAAAATCTAAAGTTTTGTGCTTGGTGATTTCAGTGGAAATAGAAACTATTTGGGAAGTTTATTCTAAGAAAGGAAGACATTTGAAACTGTTTTCAAATGGGTTCGAAAAGTGGAAATATATCTTGTGAAGATATTTTTGGGATTAATAAATAATTTGGGAAATTATTTATTGTTTGGTGATTGTTGTGAATGTTAATTGATAGTTAAATAACCGACTATCAATATTGGCCAAATGCGTTGATCGTTTCGAAGAGACCGAGATGGAGATTTATTTCTCGAAAACCACTTTGATCCGGTTTGTACGTTTCGTGGGGAAACGAGTTTGGAGTCGAAGATGGAGCAGTGAAGTGCAAGGGCTAGTCGCTACTAATCCTGAGGATATTTCCAAAATGGATGTAGTAGGAATAGTGCCTTCGGTTCCGTTCGAACCCGGAATGGACTTGTATGGATGAATGCTTTCAGTACATCGTCAAGTGGACGATGAGCATTCTAAATGAACGATCTAAAAGGTAATGCATAGCCTCAAGCCTCATCAACCAGGAATGACTGAAAATCAGGGGTTATGCAGCAAGGCTTGGTAGGCAGTACCCATTTTCGGGTAAGGTCATCCCTGTCTAGATGTCCATTTTTATTTCGGCTTATTGGTGCGGTTGCTGATCCCAACCGTGGGGTGATCTTACTCGGGACTATCCAGTAAGGGGTAGTCCGGGTCTTGTGTTGCAGGGGGTCGGGAGTGATCCTCGGTACTATAATCTAGGCCACGTACTATGATTGGTGGTACCCCAGTGCCTAATCATTAGATGGAAATCCATTCTCCCTACGCGCCTTTTACGAGTTTTGTTTGTATTACCCACTCTGTGGCTAGTAGCTAGAATTTAATCACGTAACAATTTCGGCTATTTTAATAAGTATTTGTATATAGACCCTATTATAATATCAGAGGATTTTAATAAAAAGTGTTTTAGCTATCGTAAGGTAAAAACCCGACTTGTTTATTTGTGGCGTGGTCTTACGAGATGCTTTTGTTTTTCAAAGGATTTTTGAAACTTAATAATCAATTGGGTGTGATTTCTCACGCTGGTATTCCAGACTAACTCGGGTGTTATTTAACTATAATGCTTGGGTCAGACCGAGTATTGTAGAATGCAGGAAATGATGTTGTGGAGCTCAAGAGACGAGCTGGATGACGATACGTACTTTCATACTTGTTTTATATATATTCCGATGTGTTGAGTAGTTATGTTTCCAGTTGTATGTTATTGATGTTGAACGGTGGTTGATGTACTCTGATGATGTAATATACAAACAGATATATTTGATTTTGTGTAAAGATCATTTATTATCTATTATGTTTTATTCCGCTGCGATAGTTAGATTCTGATGTTGTTTTTCTATTTTCTTCTTCTACCTCTTCTTCTTTAACCTAATAGTTTGTATTTCTATTCCACTTGAGTTAATTGGTGTAGAATAGTGTTGACTCAAAGGGTACGGATTTGCGGGTCGTTACAATGATGGATCTCGTATGAATCTCCCTAAAAGGATTTCGGGAAAAACTATTATTGGATGGATATTTATTTTTGAACATAAGTTTTGTAAACTAAAACCAAATCAGTTTTATAAATAATGAAATTTATAAAACGTTTATGCGTACTTGTTATGTTGCATTGAGAAATAATTATTGTTTCAAGAAATACCAACTTCATTGTGAAGGAATTTCTTTGAGAAATTATTGAGAGTAAAATGGAATTGGACACAATCCATAGATAGAACTGATTAGATGAGATAAAATTAACTAATCTAAGCAAATATATTGCATCATAGCGTTTAATAAGTATTCCTGCACATTTTAGAGAAACTATGTGTTTCTTATCAATGTCAAAAATATATAATCCTCGGTTGTCTAATTAAATCATTAAGAGTGTTGACTCTATGATATGGTATAATGCACAAATCCGAAAGAATTCCAAGTGCACTATCAAAATTTTGATAGCCATAACCGAAGGGATGTGATCCATTGGTCGCGGTTGTGTCTTTATGAGCAAGACTAATGTGGTTGGAATTTAATGAGCAACGTTGATAAGAATATCCTCGTAAATTTCAATTGTTGAAATTAGCATAATATATTTGTTATTCAACGTACGCTAGTTATTTCAGATTTAGTCAAAAAATATCCCTTGATAAGACCTAGTGTTTTAGTATATATGTGCTGAAATATAAAATTCTAGATAATGATTTAGAATAGTCTATTTGCACATAACAACCAAAGCATCTCGAGTCAGTGGAAACGACCTAGAGGTTGTGAGTTTTTGAATATGATCTAAGAAATGATACAAATGTACATTTTATAAGCATCGAAATTGATTGAGTATTTTGATAGTAATATCAAATAGTTTAATTTTCAATCAAGCATGTATTCATTACGAAAGAACGTTAAAAGATACATTGATATTTCTAAACTATAAGTAAACAACATATTGTTTATTTTAACGACATACTTCTGTTAAATCAACCATAGTTGTTTTAATACTCAACTTTGGATTATAAATGATGTCTTTTATAGTGAGTATAGAAGATATTGGGAATGTCCCAAATTGATACGTAAAGATACCTTATTAAATTGTTTAATACGAAACTTGTGAGATGAGTTCCTTATGCATTGATAATAGGAATTATCATACATTTTATATTATCTACAATATCGTGATTTGTTTACGTATTTGATACATGAAGAAAATATCAAATCCAAATAGATATCACTACATGGTTGTTTGAAGTGTTCTCGTATATTTATGAAATACGAGAGAATTGTTTACAGAAACAAAAACTCCTTATGAAGGAATGTACAAACTCAAACATCATGTGATATTGAATATAATATGTCAATAATAACTTCAAGTTAAGAATCTTTAAATTGATATTTTCCAAATGAAAGACGTGGCTAATTCAATGAAAAAGGCTAACTACATCGTCTTGAATAGCGCCGCAATAAAAGAAAGTGTGTGTGTGTGTGTATTTGTACAAATTTATAACCGAGATGGTTCCAAATGTTGAGAATGTCATAACATTGTTACATGATAACAATCTCGCGATATAGTTCATAAACAGTACTTAGAGCTCATCGGAAGTCGAGGGACATACTCTGAATTGTTCCACATGATAAAATAGTTTATCAACATCGGAGAGAGTTGATTGACAGAGTAGAAAATTAAAACATAATAGCACACCTATTCACTAAGGAACCGACCCAGTTGGTTTTAAGAAAACCGATTGGAGAAGTAGGAATGAGATTGCGTAACAGAACCCAAGTGCAAGCGGGAGACTGATAGAGCTTGGGATATGCTATAGGGTCAATTATGTAATTCGATACATATATCTAACTCGTTGACTAATCTTTTTCGAAATAAAAGTTATTCCTTTCTATTATATACTTGATGTAATATAGTTATATTAATTAATGAAATATAAGTATATTCAATAGAAAATCCATAAATGGTATACTTTGTGATAGTAGTTACAAAGAGTTGTAACTGTGAGTAATTTCATCATAATAAAAATACATACACCATTTTAAATGTTCCTAGTCAAGATGCATACATTGAGAATAGAGTACGTAACGCTCTCTAGATGTTAGACAGTGTATTACTCATGACTGATTGGGGCACCTAGGGGTTATATACTAATAGTTATTGGATAACTATGGAACGACTCATTCCATAGGTTTATGTTGGTCTATAACTAAGGTAAAAATATATCGATGTGAATAGTTTACACGGTTCTTTCGACTTGAAATACCATATATCTTTAATATGAAAGCTACGCTTTGATTATAGTAAAATCGTGGCATGACGTCCATCGAGTGACTATTGTTGGGTCGAGTGGAAGTATTGGAAGTAAAGTGCTATTCAAGAGTCGTCTCTTCAATTATATAGGGTAGTACCACGATCAACTCAAGTCAACCCAAATTCAAAATCTTTGGGCAGAGTAGTTCGGCTAATAAAAATTGTTATTATTAAACTAAGGACTTTATGTTTAGACTATAGAGTTGAATGAGGACGATGTTGGAATTTTTGACCATTGCCAAATTCAATAAGTCCAAATTGATATAGTTTTGACAAAGAGAATTGGTGTAAATAAGTTTTACAATTGGGTAATGGTTATTAAATTAAAATAAGATTTTTTTCAAAAATGAGAGAGCTATAAATTTGGAAATAATGTCACTTCACCTGCTAAGTAAAGTATGAACGTTAATATTCAAATAGTTCGATGTTGATCGCTGATCGAATTTACACCTAAGAGTTACAGAACCAAATCGATGAATTCTCTTAAGGCCGAATGATTTAATTAGTTTATAATTGTTATAAATCGATTAAATTAATTAATATTTATGAAATATTAATTATAAAATTTGGATATGATTTGAGTAATAAATTATTTGCATGTACTTATAAAAATTATAAACATGTTGATCGATATGAGGTATCAACAACAAATTTAATTGAATATAATTATGTATATTTAAATAAGGTTAAATGAGCTCATAACCCATGAATTTTAGTGGTGAAAGTCATTGGTTTTTGTTAACTATAAAACTCACTTAAGAATAAAGGCATGAAGAAAGGCCCATAAAAGTGTTGAAAAAAGCTTCGCAAGAATTGAAAAGAAGGGTTTCGAAGGCGTTGAAATAGCTTTCGAAGAAGTTATATGGGCGCCGCAACTACCTGATGCACCTACAAGTATTGAGTGAAACAAGAGCTTTCGAATGAGTCGAAAGGGAGGAAATGCAATCCTTCCGCCCCAATTAATCCTTTCGACGCAGTTGATTCCGCATACATAAAGGATTCTTATATGAGTTCGAAGCACCTTTTGAAGGTATCAAATAACAGGTTCGAGCACAAGAACCAAACCCTTCGAAATGGTTGGTATCGCCACTGTTAATCTTCCACATAGGGACACTTTACCAATGTTTACATTTCAAAAGCAAAGATAAGCCTTTCAAAAAGGTTGGACCCTTCCACAAGCATAAACAAAACTTCACATGAAACCAAGTGACCTTTCGCAATGATTCTCTCGTCACCTATTTGTAGTCCTTTCGAAACCATTCAAAAGCACTTCCTTACTCATTCAGTGATCACTCGTCATGATTAGCATCAGGTCAAAGCAACCATGAAGTGGTTTCGAATGAGAAGAAGGAGTTGGGAGTGCTTTCGCTTGCATCCAAATAATGTGATAGGGAACCTTGCCCCTTTCGCTGCTAAAAGAGGCATACCTTGTCGAAAGGTTCTAGAAGTACATGAAAGCAGTATTGAGGAATGTTGAAATAATATCCATTTTTAATGTACATTAGATGAGAGCGAAAGGATTAATTCAAACATAATAAGAGACCAGACATCCGTCTTTGAAGCTATGGAAGTAAAAGGAGAAAGGTGAAAGGACAGGTGCGAAAGGTTGGAAGAGAGATCTTTTGACAGCTTCAAAAGATTGAGAGCAGAAGGGGACAACCCGCATCTACGAAGTAGTATTCACCATGACCGTAGAACCTATGCTTTCAAAAGGAATCCTTCTTTAAAGGTTGATGACCCTTTCGATGCATTCGAAATGGGTCTCGAATGAGTTGTTTCTTAAACTTTGCATCAAATGTTGACATGATTCTCATCATCAATTAACATCTTAGAAGGAACACCTTTGGAGGGCATGTAGTTCCTATCAGCTCATTCGGAGGGGGGTTTTCGAAGGGTTTGGTAACTCTTAAGTTGTGCTTTGAGGTGTTAGCAAAAAAAATTGTTAACATTTTTGGCGCTAGAAGGAGGGTTCGAACTTTCGTCCTTACCATTTCCCTGTAGATTAATTATGGAATGTTTGACTTATTGTAGGGGAATGAAATAAAAAAGGCTTAGTCGAATGGATGAGGAAGCAATTCACACGAAAAACTTGGAGGAAATTATTACTCCAACTTTCGGGGAGTTGTGCAAGGATATCCATCGACCCCAGCACAACCAGACGATAATGCAGTCAAGATAAGACATTTGGAGCAATAATTACTAGAAATGCAAGAGCTGCTAAAAGCAGTTCTATCTTAGAAATTTTTCAAAACTACAAAACCAACAACCGAAGACGAGGTGGTATTCCTAAGGAGAAATTTGAAAGCTCATAATTACAAAGGTAAGAGCAAGGTCGACCTAACATCATCAAAGAAAAAAGAATATGTAATTAAAGTCAATCATCAATGAAGAATACAGGATAAATCTCTCGAGCAATCTGGAAGCTCGACTTCAAAGGAATACAGCCCAAATCAAAAATGATATCATGACATTGAAGCTTATTTGAAAGATTTGGTAGAGAAGGTTGTCAAAGATATGCTAAACTCTAAGGGAAAAAGAACCGTGGATGAGCGAGTCAATGACGATGAATGACTGGCTCCATTTACGGATGAAATCATGTTGGCGGTAGTTGCATCTCATGTCAAGATCCTAACCATGAAATATCATGGTACTACCAATCCCGATGATCACTTGATGACTTTCGACAGCCAAATGGATCTATATAATGCCTCTGGAATAATGCGATGTAGGCTATTCCCAATAACCCATCAAGGAGCTTGCGCAAATTGGTATCGTCAAAATCCATAGAAGACTATTTACTCATGGAAACAATTAGACCTATGAATTCTCTGCTTAATTCTGTGTATGTAAAGATCCCATAATTTATTATATTGTTCCAGCAAACATCAAACAAAGGCAGGGAGAATCATTGGGTGACTATCTTAGAAGGTTCGATACAGAGGCACTGAAAGCCAAAGATATGAACGATAGGGATAAGTTGATTACAGTGCATTTAGGACTGATAGAAAATACACCATTTTGGAAGGAGCTCTTTATTCACGAATGTAAAGATTAACAAGACTTCCACTTCCAAGCCGATAAATTCATCCGAATGGATGAATTTTATTATACCAAGAAGAAAGCTAACCTAAGAAAGAGAGTGGAAGATTTAGGTTTGACCGAGGTCACAAAAGGCTAAGATGGGAGGATTCTAATACTAATTAAATCACTTTGAACAAGCCATTATATTATATATATGCTACAATAAAAGAGAAAGTTCCTAACCTCATTCAAGGCTAGAAATTACCCTGAGCAAAAGAAGGGGGATGATTATTGTGCTTACCATAAAAGCAAATGACCATAAAAATAACGAGTGTCGAGTGTTGTCTAGAATCATTCAAAAGTTAATTCGTGAAGGACACCTGAAAATTCATCCAGGATCAACAGAAAGCATCTCGGACCAGCGATGGACCATGAAAGTTCCCTAATACTACTGTGAATAATTTAGAAGATGAAGATCCATTAAATCGAAGTCCACCCTTGAATAGAATTGATGTGATTCATGGGGGACCACATCCAGCAGGAACTAGTAAGGGACATAGAAGCAGATATATCAAAGAAGCTAAAGAAGGAGTATTTTCTATCCAAGATGCACCCAGATGTAAAAATCCATGGCTGAATATGTAGATGCCGAATCTTGTCATTACTCCCCAAGAACTCAAAAAGGGAATCCATCACCCCCATAATGTCCCTCTTATGATCACTACTCAAATCGGGAATGCCCATGATTCTGGTCGACACTGGAAGTGCAGTCAATGTCATCTTCAAGCACGCCTTTGATCAAATGGGCATTCTGAAGATAAGCTAGAGCCTAGTCTTGAACCTGTTTTTAGGTTCAATAACAAAGGGTCAACTCCGATGGGGCAAGTAAAGTTGCTTGTACATATGGGAGTGTCGGTATGCTGCAGAATTTTTGAAACTCTTTTTGTAATCATCAAACAACCATCATATACAATGCATTCTTTGGCCACCCTACGTTAGATGAGGTGGATGTATTCGTCTTACCAAAGTATCTGATGGTGAAATTCTTAACTAAAAGAGGTTGGGGAACCATTCGGGGAGAAAATTTTGCTCCCGCGAGATGTATTTTGTCACTCTTGATTAATATAAGAGGAAGTACTCTTCTTATTATGATTCCTCTACTATTTTTCAACCTTTAGATGATGGATTACATCCAACATTTGAAGCAAAAATGAAATCTAATAAATAAATAAATGTGTGTTTGAAAGGTACTTCTCATCTGCGAGCAAATGGAAGAGGACTGATGCCAACTCGATAGACAAAAGTGAGATCGTTATAGAATTAGATTATCGAGGGGAAATGGAAAGGATAAAGCATACAGAGGATCTTGAGGAAATTTGTATAGATCCAGTTGATTCGACTAAGATTGTTAGAGTGGGAAAGGAATTGAATGACAACTTGAAAGCGGATTTAACTCAATTTGTCAAAGCTAACAAAGATGTATTTGTGTAGACTCATTCAGATATGATTGGGATTGATCCATCAGTTATGTGCCATGCATTAAATATTAATCCAAATGTGACTCCCGTTCGTCAAAAGAAAAGACAATTTGATAAGGTTAGATCTTATGCTCTAAAAGAAGAGGTTAAAAGGCTGCTTGAAAATGGATTCATACGAGAAGTTTTTTAATCCAAAATGGCTGTCAAGTCTAGTGTTAGTAAAAAAGGAAAATGTCAAATGGAGAACATGTGTCAACTACACAAATCTAAACAAAGCATGCCCAAAAGACTGTTATCCATTGCCCAAAATTGATCGCATTATTGTTGCAACTAGTGGTCATAAGCTATTCTCATGGATGCGTATTCAGGATATAACCAAATACCCACGTTCAAACCGAATGAAGAACATACAAGCTTTCCTTACCGGTTAGGGAATCTTGTGTTATAAAGCAATGCCTTTCGGGTTGAAGAACGTGGGAGCTACTTATCAGAGATTAGTCAATAGAATGTTCAAGGAGCAAATTGGACGGAATATGGAAGTTTATGTGAATGACATGCTGGTAAAGTCTCATGAAGTTGAGAATCACCTTAAAGGTCTTAAAGAAATGTTCAAAGTATAATGAAGGTATTAAATGAGACTGAATCCTTAGAAATGTTCTTTTAGGGTTTATTTCAAAAAATTCTTAGGTTACATCATTAGCACACAGGGGATTGAAGCCAGTCCTAACCAAATTCAGGCTATCAAAGACATGGCAGAACCTAAAACCAGCAAAGATGTAATGGGCTTGAATGGTAGAATTGAAGCCCTAAGTAGATTCATCTCCAAGATAACCGATAAATGTATCCCGTTCTTCAATGTGATTAAGAAAAGAAAGAATTTTGAATAGGGAGAGGATTATAAGAAAGCCTTCCAAGAATAAAAAATCATTTAGAAAGTCCACCTATGTTATCCAGCCTCGTGGATGGAGAAAGCCTATATTTGTATATGGCGGTTGTAGAACATGCGGTTATCTCCGTACTAATTAGAGAGGAGAATGAAATTTAACTTCCTATTTATTATGTAAGCAGACGATTGAAGGATGTTGAGGTTCGATATCCAGTCATAGAAAAGTTAGATTATTGGTTGATACTGATAGCATGGAAACCCAGATTGTACTTTCAAGCACATCGAATCAGAGTATTGACCAACTTTCCACTCAAATAAGTTTTCAGTAAACCCGAGACTTCAAAAAGGCTAGTAAAATATGGAATTGAACTTAGCTAATACGCCATTGAATTTCAGCCTCAAGCAGCAATTAAAGGGCAAGAATTGGCTGACTTTATCAATGGACGTACATGCTTTGTTAAGGAACAATCAGAGAAAGAGAATGATCAAATACCCATATGGCAATTATTTATTGATGGGGCATTAAATGAGCAAGGAGCTAGAGAAGGGTACATCATAATCACACCCAATGAGCATTTCCTACATTAAGCAATGAAGCTAGAGTATGCAACAACAAATAACGTAGCTGAATATGAATCTATTGTGGCAGGATTGACTCTATCCTTGCAACTTAAAATCCCACGGATTCAAATCTTTAGTGACTCTCAACTAACGGTGAATCAAATAAAATAGATAAAGCAGACAAAAGATGCCAAACTTGCCCAATATGTTAAGGTGTTAAAAATGTTTGCTTATTTGTAGGTTTTTCCATACCTCATGTCCCAAGGGAAGATAACTCTCAAGAGGATTCGTTAGCAAAATTAGCTAACGCAAGAGGAGATCCAGAGACTTGTATCAGACCAATAGAGTATCAAGGAAATCCTATCATTAAGGAGGGAATGTATGAACCAGGGAAGGAACTACTAGTTTTAACCAGATCCCAAGCCAGGATGCATGAAAGAAAAGATAGATAAATTAATGAAGAAATTCCATATGAGAAACTGAATCATCCAAAGGTAGATAATTTTTATGGTAATACTTAGATGACACCAATTGCAGAATATCTTACTAATGGGATATCACCATCTGACAAGATGGAAGCTAGGAAAATCAAACGACAGGTTCCGATTTTCACAATGATAGATGGAATTCTTTATAAGAAAGGATATACCCCTCCTTACTTAAGATGTGTGAGTTTGGAGGATGGGATAAAATTGTTGGTGGAAGCGCATGAAGGATTTTGCGAAGGCCATTCCAATGGGATAAAGTTGGCTAAGAAAATAATGAAACAAGGTTTCTATTGGCCTCAGATGGCAGATCAAGCTATAGAGTATGTAAAGAAATGTGAAAGATGCTAGAAATACACAAGATTCCCCATTTACCATCAAGCCAATTAACTCCGATCTCTAGTTCATGTCCTTTCGATGTATGGGGAATCAACTTAATTGCACCATTGCCAATTTATAAAGGAGGAGAAAAATATGTTGTAGTGGCCATTGATTACTTTACTAAGTGGGTAGAAGTAGTGCCACGCCCCAAAATCACTTCTAAAAAGTGCTTAGATGCGTCATTAAAAACATCAATACTAGATTCAGGATCCCTTATAAGATTATATCTGGCAATGAAACGCAATTTGAAAGTAATGAGTTTTCCCTATTTTGCCATAAGAATGGGATTATCAAAAGCTTTTCTTCCGTGACACACCTGAAGGCTAATAGAGCCATTGAGGCGGAAAATAATACTATTAAGATTATCCTGAGAAAATGATTGAATAAAGCTAAAGGAAATTAGGTAGAATAATTACCACTTGTACTTCGGGCCTATCGTACATCCACTAGAACTGCAACGGGTCATACCCCATTATTCTCTAGCATATGGATGTGAGGCAATGTTGCCAGTTGAAATTGAGGTACCCTCACATCGAAGAATTGCATATGCCTTTAGTACAGACCAATAATTGAAGAAAGAATCAATGGATTCAATACATGAGCTAAGAGATGAGGCAGGTATTCGGACTGTAGAATATTAGAGGAGATTTTCGACATACTACAACTCAAAAGTAAGGACAAGATCGTTTCAAGAGGGAGACTCCGAAGGGTGATGGAAAACACAAGAAATCTTGCAGAAGGACTGCAAGGACCGAATTGGGAGGGTCCCCTAATTATATGCAAAGTAATTCCTCCTGGAGATTACAAATTATGTCGACCAAATGACAATATGGTTCTTAGAACGTGGAATGCGGAACATTTGAGACTATATTTTCTTACAATGAATGAATAAAGCACCTCTTTTTAAAGAAAAGTCTACATGGTTAGGAACAAAATTCTCCTTAATTTTGGAATCTACCTTAAAAGGTCAAAAGCCTTAATCTACGCTGAGATGGCCAGGTCAAAACACTTCTTGGAGGAAGGATGGAGTAATCCTTTATCCGCGCCATGCTATGGCCAGAGTAAAGTATCTGCAAGCTCTTGTCGTGCCACACTATGGCCAGGTCAAGGCACCCCCTTAGAGGGGGGACAGAGTAAGCCCTTGATCCCCCACGCTATGTCTTGGCCAAGGCACCGAACAAGCCTTCAGTCTCGATACGTTATGGCCTTGCTGGAGCACCTCCTGAAGGGAGGACAGAGTAAGCCCTTGGTCCCGCCATGCTATGGCCTGGTCAAAGCATAGAATAAGCCTTCAATCCCACCTATAATGCATGATTGGAGCGCCTCTTGGAGGGAGGTTGGATAAGTTCTTAGGTCCATCTTATGGACAAGCTAACCAAGTGCACTAGACAATTGCAGACTAAGACGTCCAAGCCCAAGAAGCGGCAGACCAAACAATGACAATATATGGAGCTTAAATAATGAAACATTTCAAGAGAATCAAAACCCAAAGAGTGGTGCAAAACTAATGGCTCAAATAAGGATCTACAACCCTCCATTGATTTCCAAAAGAGGATTTTTGGACTTCATTTATTAATACTCGAATCTGGATTTTGGGTCACTTACTATTAATTCTTGGTTTTCACTTATACTCGAATATGGGTTTCGGGTCTCTTACCATTGGTTTTTGAACTCCATACATTAATGCTTGAATCTTGTCTTCAGGACCTTTATTATTCAGACCTCTATTATGGATTTTTGATCTTAAATTGATTCCTAAGACTATCTTACCAATACCCGAATTTGGCTTTCGGATCTTCAATTATTTCTAGATAAGGATTTCTGGACCCATATTAATTCGTTCCCAAAAGAGGATTTTTAGTCTTCTATAACTTGTTTCCAGATAATGATCCTAGGACTTTTATTATTCAGCGATTATTCTTGGTTTTCTACCAGTTATCTTCAGAAGGGGATTTTTAAACTTTCATTATTTATCCCCAAATGTGGATTCTTGATTTTCTATGACATATTTCAGATGATAATTTCTAGACTTTTATTATCAGACAAATGTTATCACCAGAAGAAGGCTTCTAAACTTCAATTATTGATGCCATATCTAAACCATATGCCCGATGTTTTATTAGTATAATAAGGGTCTAATTTCTAGACTTTTTTCATTATTACTAAAGTAGGATGTTGGCACTTCTATTATTTTTTCCAAACAAGAATTTATGATCTTCAATCATTCCCAACTGTGTATTTCTTATCGCTTATTATCTCCAGATGGTGGTCATTTATCTTCATTATTTTCAGATTTAGAATTCAGGAATTCTATTGTTAAAAATGCAAATATTGTCTTCAATCACATTAATACAAATCACTGAATATATTTTTACATAAATTTTGAACTAATAATAAGGAAAGTTACCTACTTTGTACATTGCAGGGGAATAAGGTCATTCCGAATGGAATAGAGAAACAAGAAAATTATTAGATTTTTTTCCTGAAGTTCAAAAACTTCTTTCATATGGGAGGAAAAATGTTAAGCATAAAACTTACTTAAGAAAAAAGGCATGAAGA
Organism: Allium cepa; assembly: GCA_030765085.1. Classification (NCBI taxonomy): domain Eukaryota; kingdom Viridiplantae; phylum Streptophyta; class Magnoliopsida; order Asparagales; family Amaryllidaceae; genus Allium; species Allium cepa. The sequence continues at coordinate 566,957,833 of CM060937.1, read as the reverse complement.
AAGACCCGAAAAAATGTTGAAAAAAGCTTCGCAAGAATTGAAAAGAAGGGTTTCGAAGATGTTAAAATAGCTTTTGAAGAAGTTATATTGGCGCCGCAAGCACCTGATCCACCTACAAGTATTGAGTGAAACAAGAGCTTTCGAAGAAGTCGGAGAGAGGTAATGCTATCCTTCCGCCTCGGTTAACCCTATCGACGCAGTTGATTCCGCATATATGAAGGAGTCTAATATGAGTTCGAAGCATCTTTTGAATGTATCAAATCAGGCTCATGCATAAGAACCAAACCCTTCAAATGGTTAGTTTCGCCACTGTTAATCTTCCATATAGGGAAACTTTACCAATGTATACCTTTTGAAAGCAAAGATAAGCCTTTCGAAATGGTTGGACCCTTCCGCAAGCACAAAGAAAACTTCACATGAGACCAAGTGGCCTTTGGCAATGATCCTCTCGTCACCAACTTGTCCTTTCAAAAGCGCTTCCTCACTCATTGAAGTAATTGCTCATCATGATTAGCATTAGGCTGAAGCAACCAAGAAGAGGTTTCGAAGGAGAAGAAGGAGTTGGGAGTGCTTCCGCTTGAATCCAAATAACGCGATAGGGAACCTTGCCCCTTTCGCTACTAAAAGAGGCATACTTTTCGAAAGCGTCGAAAGGTTCCAAAAGTACATGAAAACAGTATTGCAGAAATTTGGAACAATATCCATTGTTAATGTATATTTAATGGAGGCGAAAGGACTAATTCAAACATAATAAAAGACCAGACATCCAGCTTTGAAGCTATGGAAGCGGAAGGACAAAGGCAAAAGGATAGGCGCGAATGGTTGGCATAGAAACCTTTCAACAACTTCGAAAGCATGGGAGCGGAAGGGGCCAACCCGCATCTATAAATACGATCCTGGGGGTCCAAGCTGAGGATTGAATTTTGGAACTTTGAAATTTCTTTCTATTTCATAGAAAAATCAAACTTTTAACCTTAGATCAATTTGGGGAAAACTTTCTTACTTGTGATACAATTTAGATAAATAAAAAGGAGTGGATGCATGGATCCAATATCGATTTCGAATATAAGGAAGATCATTTCGACCATTAGCTTGACTAATGACCAATTTCATATGATACTCACTTGTTTTCTTAACCCCTATTTGACTTATGCAATGCTATGGAGTCAACTTGGATATTTTGATTCTGAATCATATTATCATCATGTTTCATGACATGAAATATTAAATTGATGTGATGATGATCCAATATTGACAAGTCAATTGAATTTGTATCATTTATCCATGATGAGATTCCATTGCATATTGAGTTTCAATCTTATTTGTTACGTAGATTATACATCAAGTCCTTTTGAGAGAATAATGATCCTCTCGACTTGATCTAATGGGGTTTCGAAAGGACTCGCTATTTGATTACCAAAGTTATATCAATTAGGAGGATTCCTTCGAAAAGGCGCTTGGATATTCTAAAGCATATAACCACTTTCGAAGGAGTATTCACCATGACAGTAGAATCTATGCTTTCGAAAGGAATCCTTCTTTAAAGGTGTAATGACCCTTTCAACCCATTCGAAATGGGTTTTGAATGAATTCTTTTGTACACTTTGCTTCGAATGTTGACAAGATTTCTTGTCATTAATTAATATCTTAGAAAGAATACCGTTGGAAGGCATGTAGTCCCTATCGACTCATTTGAAAGGAGGGTTCCGAAGGGGTTGGTAATTCTTAAGTTGTGCTTTGAGGTGTTAACAAAATTTCTTGTTAATAGTTTTGATAGAGAAGTGGGTAGTTACTATGCATGAGATTGAGGTTTTGAGATGGGTGGTTGAGATCATTATTTGCTCTCTTATCTGCTCATATAAAAGCTAATCTCAAAACCCTAGTCAAGGGCTTCTTTTTGGCAGCAACTCTCTTCTAAAATAATCCCAAAAATTCACAAATCCAATTTAAATTAAAATACCAATTTGTAGTAGAAGGTCTCCAATCCTGAATCCTGATAGATTGCGAATTGTTCTTAGAAGAGAATTCATTGTTCAGCGTGGACTCAGGCTTCATTAGGAGGTAAAAATTTACTTATTATTATTGTTTTGACTTCAAGTTTATCATATAAATGTTTGATTTACATCCAAATTACTTGTTTGTATTCAGATCTATTTATTGTTTTGATTAAGTGAGATTTTTGTGGAAACATGTGTTTGTTAGAATTGGATTGGTTACATGCTTGTAATATACCTTTTATTGATTTTATTATTGAATTTTTTTCTAAAAAAATTAATTTTGATTTATATTAATATATATATATATATAAATAGATCTAGATTAAATGTATACAGATTTGCAAATTGTCTATATGTTTAATTGTGTATATGTTTATATCTTGTATATTTTAATCTAAAAATTTTCTTATAATATTTTATAGCTATTGTGAATCATAATATAAAATTATTTATTTAATGATTTTGTGAATTGTTTATTATGTATAAATAATCAATGGTTCTAAATTTTAGTTTTATATTTTCTGCATCATGTAAGTGCTTACTGTAAAATTTTAAGATTTTTTTAACTTAACTTATTATTTTTAAAATTAATTTACTTTCGTCCGAGATTAATTTATTTAACTAAAAATATAAATTCAATTGATAAAATACTGGTAATTTTTCATAAGCCTTAGATGTTTCACAGGTACCTTAAAAAAAATTTACATTTTTAAAACTTAATTTAGTATTTTTTTATAATTAATTTATTTTCAAACTGCAATTAATTATTTGACTTAAAATATAATTTTAGTTGAGAAAATACTAGAATTTTTTTTAAGTCCAAAATATGTCTCATCTACCTTTAAAAAAGTTTCAGAATTTTTCAACTTTATTTGATGTTTTTAAGAATTAATTTGATTAAGGGCTGTTATCAACTCTTTAATAATAAATATTATTTTGAGTAGAAAAATTCCATAAATTAATCGTAAGCCCAAAATATGTTTTTAGATTTTATTAAATTATAAAAATTGTATTTTTATCATGTGGTTATTTTACATTAGTTTATTATGGCAGAAACTATTTATTCAATAATTTATATGTATATATACATATAATAATATCATGTTTTGAAATATTATACAAGCACATATTTGAACAAATTATAGTATACACAAAATGAGCTAATGTGTCCGTTGTAATATAAATCTCAGCATCTATATACGGGCACATTATACCCTTAACGGATCGTGATGTTACACATGCACACACACAAATGTATGTATGTGTTTGTGTGTGTGTGTATAGTTCATATATATATATATATATAAATAAATAAATTAATTAATTAAATAAATCTCAAACTACGGTTAGAATACATATGGACATGGTAATAAGTCTTGTCCTGAATAAATTATTAATTAATGACAGTTAATGTATCAATCAATTCAAATTAAACAGAGAAAATGAAAGATTTCTCTCTCCATCTAATCCAATTAATACTCTCAATTAATTCTTGTTTTAGAGAAAAACTGAATGGTTTCATTCACTATACATTAACTAAATGTATGTGTATTTGATACACTATACATTTGAAATTAAAAACTTCTCTTTAACTAATTTAAATAAAAAAAATGATTTTATTTAAAACAAATTTAGAAATGTTCTAAAAATTTGGCTTCATAGGCCTAACTAAGGCCAATAGGATAAAAAAATTGAAATTCAGTAATTTCTTCCACTGCGGACTGGTCTAGTTCCTTCAATACATACATTAGAATTACAAATATGAGAAGAGATTTGGAATTGGAAGAGCAAATAAATATAAATATATAAATTACTTCAAACACATATATGGTAGATTCTCTTTCCTTCTCCTTTTTATTAGTTTCTACTCTTCTCTGATTTGTGTGAATATAGATACAAATATCTTATCTTTATAATTAGAATGGTAGTGGAGAAGAAAAAATGACAGAGCTTCGCTACTGCCTCCACAAAAATATAAGAAGAGAAGGGAGGGATAGGCCTTAATTTATCAGTGCTAGAATCAATCAGAACCATTAGATTGAAATATATTAAATCCAGTCTGTAGCGGCCTAGGTTTATTGCGTCTGAGGTTACCCAACCGGTTGACTGCCTCATATGCACCGATCAACCACTACATGTCGACCGATTACAATGAAGACTGTGGGCCCCAACGAATGATTATAAACGTTAATTTTTCTTATTTAATTACTTTCATTCTAAATTCATTGCTCAAAATTTTGCCATGAACGCAATGGTGCAAGTTTCATGGTCAAATTTCATTTTTCAAACCTAATTAATTAGCTAACTAACTAATTAAATAACTAACGTCAAATTTCACGGTGATACGGTATTAATATTTTTAAAAAAGAAAAACCGTAAATTTTCTTCTTCTTTGGATTATTTTAACCTTTCGCACGAAGAATTGATCACTGGAAGAAGAAAAACGACTTTTACACATTATTTTGTATTTCCCTCACTTCAATTTTTATTTTCTATTTCTTTTATTTAAACATGATTCTTCAGCATCAACAATTGTCAATCTCAATGATCATACCTATGGCTAATCTTGTAGTTTAAACTATCATCCTGCTGGGCCAACCCGTTGGCACTTCAATTTTTTTACAAAAATAATAAAAAGAAAATTTGTTTTTTATTGAATGTTAGATATGTTGAACATTCTATAGGAAATTTTACTTCTCTTGAAAACTAATGAAATTCTATGAAATGTGTCGAACTCCTTTTGAAAACTAGAAACCTTTTGACAAAATTGAACTTTTCCTGTATAGTTTCTTTTTTAACCTCTGCAAACTTTTTGTCGATCGTATCTATGACATGTGAACTTGCAACCAGTAAAAATGAAAGGTTGTCGAAACACATATTAAACGTGTAGTATTGTGTAAAGAAATATAGTACAAGAATACAGATGATACTAAAGTAGTTTGTCTTTGTAAATGACTAGGGCAATATCGAGTTCTACTGTTAGGTTTCTGTAATTTGAACTTCTTTCGGGTCTGCCTGATCCAAATTATTAGGAGGTTCACTTTTTTGGTTTATTTATTTTTAAAGCTCGTTATGTAATTTTAGCTTAATCAGGATGTCAAATCCAGAAGTAAACTTTTTAATGGAAAAAACAATAGTTTGGCATAAGCTTGAATTAAAATTTACAACGTTGCAATTGCATATGTGAATGGTGATACCAGCATCTTACTACATTCAGAAAGGGTGAATTAGTACTACTACAATAATTGATAAGGTAAAATTATCATCTTAGTTCTACATTCCTGACTTTTGATGATTCCTGTGTTGATATTACTACAGAACTTGCAGAAACGGCCACATTCTTGACCAAGATAATAACTATTAGAATCATAGCTTTACTTATGTGGACACCATTGATGATATACTGTCATGCTTAACACTGCATAGCGTGCCTTAAAAAGGAATTACTTTTAATGATGCTATGTTGATATTACTACCGAACTCGCAAAAATGGCCACATTCTTGAACAAGGTACTAACTCTCAAAATCATACACAAGTTTCCATCTTAACTAGTGTTTTTTTATGTGAGTGTTTCTTTTTTTTCGTTGGGTTGTAAAAAAAAGTTGAATGGTTGAAGAACTGTTCTGAATGTACAATTTAAAACCTACCACTATTAATGTTAAAGTAATTTTGGCATAATTTACATCTAAATTCGTATAGGCAAATTCTATTTCAACCCGAGCATTTACTTGTAGCCCCCCAAAAATTAAAAAAGTCCGTAAACCCAAAAAATAACTTAGTAGCCCCCTACCATTTTCAGAACCACCCTTTTCATTTCAAACGCTGAAAAGTTCAAACAGAAAAAACCAAAACCAAATGAACTACCACGTAAGCTGACTCTGTGGTTCGTGTCAATAACACATAGGCTTTCTGCTTGGATGTGTAAAAATTCACGCAATTGTTTTCAAAAAGTTAAAAACTTTTCAAATTCTTTTTTAGAATTACTTGCTATGATTGCGTTAGCAATTCATTCTCCTTTTCAAAATTCATCCGCTAGTAGTGAAAAATTGAATTTTTTTCCTACACTGATTAAGAAACTAGGGTTTTGAAGAAGCGGTGGTTTAGACAGTAAGAAACCGACGTAAGAAGATAGTGGAATTGAGAAGAAAGAAAGTACGCAGCTTTCTTAGAGTATTTTAGTCTTTAAAATTTTATTTATTTTAGGGGGGCTATTATGTAATTATCTGTGTTGAAATAGAATTTGTCACTCGTATTTTATCCTCCAAGTTAATTAATTATTTATATCTCATTGATTTATTGAATGCCCATCACTAGTCGATTATATAACTTGAATTTTGAAACATTGAAGTTTTTTTAGATCCATTTAAAATTTTATAGCATTTGGCCGGTTGGATATTTCTATTATCTTAAATGTTACAATGAAATTTTTAATTAATCCACATTTTATGGTAAAGTTTCTTCTATATCAGATCCAGGGACATTTTTAGTAAATGGTTTATTCACATCATTTTGGATGTATCGTTGTTTTCCTTTTTTTTATACTAATGCTTCATTTTCTTATCCCAAGTCTGAGCTCTGCCTTGCATACACTTCTCGCAAAAAATAGAACACTAGATTATAGCCATGAGTTGAAGTGGACAGACACAACTTAATTCCTTTCAGAAGTTTATGGGTCAACCGAATTCTCCTGAGTATATTCAAATAATAATATGCAACGACCTGCCTTTTCGACTATCGAAAGTCGACACTGAATACATCCACGATATTCAAATGCCGAACATCCAATTTCCTTAAAGGTAGGTTATTATGGTAAAATAAAAAGAAAAAATACAGGGAAATCAAAATCTCATAGTACATATAATATAACAAAGATAATAAAAATTGTCACTTTAGAATACATAGTACATCAAAGTTAAAAGCAAACCTTAGAAGCTAGACAGTTATAAAATCTTGATCTTACAATTGCTGATAGGTATATAATATGATACAATGGAATTAAAATACTATGGAAGATGAACATATAGCCCTTCTCCAAGAACTCCATATCACCAAAGCTAACCTAGAAAAACAATCGGTCTGACCCGGGCATTATAATAAAATAACATCCGGATCATTCTGGAAAACCAACATGAGAAAACTCAAATAATAAGAAAAACACATAATAGTTCTATGAGATCACACCGCTAAACACAAAAATGGGTTTTTACCTTTCGAGAATAACATCCATGAATAAAGAAATAGGAAACAATCAGAACAAAAATCCAAAATAGAAAGGATGTGCATATACAAGATCAAAATCCAAACTTAAATAATGGACAAAGTTACATCGTGAAGAGCTTTAGATACTTCTTGATGCAAATCAAAAAAATGATTCAAAGATTTGAATCAAACGAGGAAAGAGAAATTTTCGAACAATGACTAGGAGGGTGTGCCTCCCTTATCGAAAATATACCTCTAGAAATATACTTAAGAACTCCGATGGCTCTCGAAAACCTCCAAACCGGACCCCACCATCGAGAATCCAAGTATTTTACATCTCCAAAGCATACCACCGAATCCAATCTAGAGTAGATGTGAAAATACTCTAATGGGAATAATCCCACATAACTTGGCCCCCACTTGCTCTTTTGTTTTAGTCATTTCCGACAAAGGATATCAACGCCCAAACACAAAAGATCAAAAGATTAGTTCCAAGGTACGAGATAGAAACAAGGAAAATGAATTTATCCAACACAACTAGGAGGATGTGCTCCTCTTACTGAAAGTATATCTCTAGATAAAATACACTTGAGAGCCACGATAAACACGCATCACTTTCGAAAACTTCCAAGCTGGATCCCGCTTCACACGAGCATCCGAATATACTCACATCAACACGTGCATGCTCCTAACAACTTTATAGATAAATATTAATATGCCCTAATGGATGCAACCCACATGGCTTGGCTCCTACTCGCTCTTTGGTTTTAGTTTCCATGGTGTTGGATGCCAACGCTCAAAACGAGCGACAAATCATCCTAGGATGATAAAGCACAACAATGACTAGGAGTGTGCACCCGCTTACCCGCTCTTTAGTTTTAGTAATTCTCAACAAAGGATATCAAAGTTTAAAAGAGCAACACATATGTAGGATCTGGGCCAGTCCACAGAGGAAGAAATGTATGAATTTCAATTTTTTTACCATTTTGGATCTTTAATGGGATACGAAGTCTAAATTTAATTAGAACTTTTCTAAATTTGGTTTAAATAAAATCATGTATTCTATTTGAATTAGCTAAATGGAAGTTTAAATAAATTTAATTTTAAATATATAGTGTATAATATGCATATAACATTTATTTATAAGAGTTAATGTATAGGGGAAAAACCTATCATTTCTTTTCCTAAAACAAGAATTAATTGAGATCATCAATTGCATTAGATGGAGAGAGAAATCTTTCAATTTCTCTCTTTAATTTTAATTAATTGATTCATTAATGTCATTGATTAATAATTTATTCATGGCATGAATTATTACTATGTCCATATGTATTCTAACTTTACAGGTTGGCTACAAAGATTTTATTAAGTTTATAAATTGCAGATTGGAATTTATTTAATTTTTGTTTTATTTATAAATTAGCGTACGTTCCCGCATACACGCACACACACACACATGCATAGGTATGTATATATAGATATGCATACATATGTGGATATATATAGATATGCATTCATATGTGGATACATATATAGATATGCATACATCTGTATATGTATATATATATATATACATATGTTTATACATATGTATGTATATATATATATATGTATGTATGTATCATATACACATATATATGTATCATATATATATATATATGTGTGTGTGTGTGTGTCTGTAGACATGTAACATAGCAATCCATATAGGGTACAACATACCTGTATATAGATGTTGGGATTTACATCGCAACGGACACATTAGCTCATTTTGAATGTATTGTATATTGTCAAATATGTGCCCGAACATGTAATTATAAATTTTAAATGATTATTAATGTGTGTGTGTTTATATATTGTGTGTGTGTGTGTGTTATTGAATTAAATAGTTTCTGCCATAATAGATTAATGTAAAATAATTATATAATAAAATTACAAATTTTATAATTTTAGAAAATCTGGAAACATATTTTGGGCTTGGAATTTTTTTTGTAATTTTCCCAATTAAAACAAATAATTCTTAAAAAGATGAAATCAAATTAATTCTTAAAAATTAAAATCAAGTTAAAAATTCTAAAGCTTTTTCTAAAGGTACCTGAGATATATTTTGGATTTAAGAAAAAATTATGGAATTTTCTCAGTTGAAATTTTATTTTTAATTAAATAATTGATTGTAGGTTGAAAATAAATTAATTTTTAAAATAAAAAATTAAGTTTAAAAACTCTAAAAAAATTCTAAAGGCACATGACAAATATTTCAGGTTTAATATAGTTTTTCGAATTTTATCAATTGAAATTATATTTTTAATTAAATTATTTCAGGCCGAAAATAAATTAACTTCAAAAAATATTAAATTAGTTTCAAAAATTCTGATTTTTTTAGAAAGATTGCTAACATTAAAAATTAAAAAAATTTGATTTTTACCAACATGGATTATTTTATATTAATTATTGATTCATATAACCATTAAATATTGATTTTAATATACATGTATATAATAAAAATTATTCTCGGCACTTACACTTCATAATAAGTATAAAAAGGTGTTTGAAAATTTTTAGATCAATATTATACATAGTATATGATAATATATGTTCTAATTTAAATTGTAACCATAAACTGATACATGTGTAAATATAAACATATATGATTTCAAATCCAAATTTATTTTAACATTCAACATCAGATCTAAAATATAAATCATAAGATAGATCTCTAAATTTCACATACAAATTCAATCTCCATTGTGACAACAGCAATACGTACAAAAATCTAACATAACTAATGAAATAACAACAATCTAATCACGTGCATAAGACTAACTAATTAACAAATCTTGAAAACATAAGAATAAAATTATCATACAAATTAAATTATCCAGATTAGAAGCCCTAAAGTCCTCCTTGAAGCAGTGAATCCTCTTCTTCTAAAATTTCTTGATTCTGCGGATTGCTAATATAGAATCACCGACCAATCACTATCTAATTGCTTTGTGTTTTAATTTGAATTGGATTTGAGATTTTGGAATGTTTCGGAGAATTTTTGCTACCGTTAAAAGGAAGAAGAAGAAAGTGGCGGCTCAAAAATGAATTAGAATTAGATTAGAGTTTTGAGATTGGTATTTATATGCATAAGATAAGAGAGCAAACTATGTAAGTTTCTCCCTAGATCTAAGCCACACCTCCAAACCCTAATCCTATGTTGTAGCTGCCTCAAACCCTAGCCAAACTAGCGCCTATCATCTCCAAACATCATGGTTGTAAGCCCATTCAACCCAATTAAGTATGCACAATCATATTTAACCTATTTTGTTATTGATGTCTCGTATCGAACAATATATTCATAACTATTATGAATATATGCAATAACTTTATTTCTCACATCACATTCAAATTTCACAATTAATATTTCATAAATATTAATTAATTTATAATAATTATAAACTAATTAAATCATTTGATCTAAAGAGAATTCATCATTTTGGTTGTGTGACTCTTGGGTGTACTTCGATCGTGACTAATATCGAACTATATAAATGTTAATGTTCACACTTCACTTAATAGGTGGTGTAACATTATGGCCAAATTTACCACTTACTAAGATTCGATAAAATCTAATTTTACTTCATTAAGTGTTATCCAGTTGTGACAATTATTTACATCAATTCTTTTCGTCAGAATTATATCACTTTAGGCTTATTGAATTTGGCAATGGTCAAAATTCTAACATCGTTCAAATTCAACTCTATTGTCCAAACACAAAGTCCTTGGTTCAATAATAACAATTATTATTAATTGAATACTCTGCTTAGATATTTTGACTTTGGGTTGACTTGAGTTGACGGTGATACTAACCCATATAATTACGAAGACGAATCCTCTCTTGAATAGTGCTTCACTTCCAATATTTCCACTCGACCCAACTATAGTCACTCGATGGACGTTGTACCATATTTGACTATAATCAAAGTAGAGCTTTTGTATTAAAGATGCATATTGTTCTCAAGTTGAAAGAACTTTGTAAATTATTCACATTGATATTTTCTGTTTGACCTTAGTTATGTTAACCAACGGAAAACTATCGAATGAGTTGTTCCATAGTTATCCAATAACTATTAGTACGCAACCCATAGGTGCCCCTAGCAGTAACGAATAGTACACTACCAAACATTTGGAAAGCGTTACGTACTCTAGTCTCAACGGATACATCGATATCTAGTCTCAATGCATCTTGACTAGGAACATTTAAAATAGTATATTTAATTTTATTACGATAAATTAATTACGGTTACAACACTTTGTAACTACTACCAAAAAATATACCATTTATGGATTTTCTATTAAATATAGTTTTAATTAAATTAATAACCACATTATATTAAGTATATAATAGAAAGAAAACACCTTTATTTCGAACAAGATTGATCAACGAGTTAGATATATGTAATAAATTACATAATTTCCCCTTGGGCATACCTCTAACTCTATCAACATCATCTTAGAGTGACGAAATACAAAGAAAATAGAAGAATCAAAATTGATAGCCGATAAATCAACTATCGGGAATAATAAATTGATCTGTGTACGGGAGTTAAATCGCATACACTTACCACCACTAAATAAATCAAAACTTTAAAACTTTCGATTTACACTTGTGCTTGATTTTCACTTTTTCAAATATTTGTAAAACACATTAAAAATACTCTTTGAAATATTCTTTTTAAAGGGAATTTATGATACTAAGTGTATTAATACAAGGGTTAAAAACAAATGTCATCAAAATATTGTTTACTATAAACTCAAAACAATTTACACTTAGCTTTATTTTTAAGAAAATTCTTTTGAAAAAGTTTTCTCATTTTTAAACCAGCATTTATAAATTTAAAACAACACTTATTATCCTAAAAGATAATAAATCAATTTAATTACTTTTATAAATTTAAAACAATGTTAATCATCCCAAAATTTATTAATCGAACTTTATAATCATTTTAATAAATCAATCAATTATCTTTAAAACGCCTTTATTAAATTAGTTCGTTAACTTTAAAACACTAAATTAGTTAATAACTTCTAAACACTTTCATTAAATCAATTAACTTTTTAAACACCATTAACTTAAAATTATTAATTAAGTCCAAATATCATTAATCAAAATGATTAACCGAATTCAAATATCATTGATTAAATTGATTAATTAGATTCAAACATCATTAATTAAAATGATTAACTAATTTTAAAACATCATTAATTAAATGGTTAATTAAACCCAAATATCATTAATTGAAATGATTAATTAATTTTAAATATCATTATTTAAAATGATTTATTAAATTTTAAATATCGTTAATTAAAAAAATTTGATAAATTCAAACGTTATTAATTAAAATGATTGATTAAATTCAACTATCATTAATTAAAATGATTAACGAATTTTAAACATCTAATTGTGAAAATACAAACTCAAGTTCGACACACAAAATTTTAGGGGGATGGCATTCAATAAGTGATGATATAGTAAAAGATCACTATAACGACACTTAAACAATTCAAGTAGACCGTCACAAATATTTCAACTAAACATTATTATAAGCATTGAGAAAATATAAATAAGATGCAGATAATAGAAATAAATAATGGCAAGAAACCCTTTTTTGGTCTCTCTACAAATGTCCCCTGTAAATCATACATATGCATGTGTTTTTTTTGAACTGTTCCATAGCGATCTATTCACTACAAAAATACTCTGACTTCTCTTTTTGTCCCCTGCAACAAAATGGTTACTTATGTCATCCATTACTACGTAGGAACAAATAATAATATATAACTATATGGTTGCTTATAAATTAGTTAATATGTCATCCACTTTTCAAAATGAAAATCCAATCCAAACAATCATCAAACAATAATATAACTATCATCCAAGCATTCAACAAAAATCTATAATATCATAGATATTATATAGTTAAATTCAAGGTGAGTAAACTCACCGAAATTCCAATTATCGTCAAAGCATTTCAGCTCGAACTAAAATTCGAATGGGCAACCGAATTCAGCACAAATTTCCATTTGCTCCCATCTTAACCAATCAAATTCCAAAGCGAAGACACTGTAGATACGAGTCTAACGCGACTGGACGCGGTCTAGATTTGGACTTTGTATGAACAAGTTATTTAGTTTATAAGATTCGAATTAATAAAAATAGTTAAATTACTGGTCACATACTGAATTACGCTAATTATCATCGTTAACAAAATCTAATTCCCCTTCCCCAAATCCAGATGGCCAAAAATCAAAACCCGACTTCCTCTCTTACATCGCTTCCCAATGCCGCCTCAGGCCATCACCGACCACCGCAACGTCGACCCGTATCGGTATCCGTTTTAAAACTTTTGGTTTCCTTTGTCTGTTCAAACTTGTGACGTGCTGCCCAAACAAATAAATTGCTTTATTAAGTTTTCAAATTAATGCTTCTAGACATTTGCTATGTCATTGCTGTATTTTGGGTGATAACCTTTTGAACGTTGATAAAAATAATTAATCTGCATAGTTTAATAGGCTATGAATTGAGATCTAGGAAAGAAATAAATATAAAAAGTATAACCTGACAAATAATAAAAATTGTTTAATTGCACCGTTGATTTTGAAACGTATAAAATTCTATACGTTCTTTACGCATCCATTCATTTCTTTTATTTCGTCCTTTACGTTTCCTCTCTTTACTGATATATACTTACTTCTTTTATCTCTCCTATCTACTACAAAAGGCAAACCACTTCTTTGTGAAATTAAAAAAAAAAATTCCTGAACCCATCAAAACCACCTCTGCACGTCCCCTCTTTCTTCCTCTCCCCTCTTCCTTCTTCTCCCTGTGATAACCGCAGCCATCTACCGAAGCCTCACCCCACCATTCCTCCTCACCATGTAGCAACGTCGCCGCCACCTTCCCCTCTCTTGCCGAACCACCTCTTCCATTTCAGGGGCCTCCAAACCCAGTAGCAACGCCCCCGACCAATAGCGGTGCCCTAGCATGAGTCAGTATCTCCCACTTATCAACCTCCTCTGCCGTGAAGCCTGCCCTCCCTCTCGGTTTGCATGAGTTTGCGTTCCATGTTCAATGCCTCCTCCACTCCTTCTTTCATACACAGGTACATATATATTTGCCATATTTAGAGTGGTTCGTACCTGATGCTTGTAGCCGCCATTTCCTCCAAACGTATATGTATATGTTTTATTTTTCTATTGATAGCTTATTGCATATATAGTATATATAAGCACATTCAGTTTTACAGGGTGTTTATGTTAATATTGTTTTACAGTATATTTAGGTGAGAGTATATTAATAGCATATGTGTGTCAGGTAGTATGTATGGTATATGTTATTTAAGTTATAGAGTAGATAGGCGAGTATGAAAAATCTGTGTGTATAGATAGGTATTTTAAAGACAAAATCTATCTATGTTATATATATAGGACAGTTTGTTTTATGTAACAGTTAGTTTATGGTTGATCGTGGTTTAAAATATACATGGTAATATTTAAAGGAGTTGTATTGAGTGAAGGTTAATATTTAAGGGAGGATCTTGGAATAGCTTAATGTAGCTGGTATGTAAGTCAATATATAAACGGTTGGGTAAGTCTAGAATAATAGTTTATATGTGGGTTTGCGTCAGTTAAATGTTGGGTTATATGATCATTTATATATACATGTCTATTTTATATAGGGAGTTAAGTTCTTGGTTTCATACTTTGTTTTCAGGCATACGCATTCTCTAGTTTAAACATTGTTTTCATTAGGACTCACATAGCATACAACGCTTGTAATATACATATTAATTCTAGCATTAAATTTTAGTATGTGTTGAAATCAAATATTGATCGTATGGGAAAATGTACGTTTGAATAAAAATTAAAATGCATGTATAAAGTTTTATTTTGAAGACGATTGTTTTCTATATTATTTTAATATCGGTCTTGAATCAAACCATTGATTTTAATGAAATAATAATAATATATATATATTTCGTTTATTTCAAGCTGATGTGATTCGTTTCCATCAATTTCTATTATCAAATTTGCCCATCTATATCTGGCTATTGATTTGTTTTCATAAATTTCATATTTTTCCAGCCGTGTTTTGATCGTCAAATTTGTATTCATCGTGTCGTGCCTTGGAATTCACGTTTGATCAACAATTCGCTTCCATTCTCGTTCATCTCTCTAGCCTCGAAAGGTGAGCAATCACTCACGATTAACGTTCTTTTATTTATTAAATTTGATTTCAATTGAAACGACAATTGAAATATGTTATTGTAGTTATTTAAATTGTTATTTTTATGCTATTACCTGTATCTGTTCACCTACGGGATATGACACCATATCCTATTGTTTATACTTTATTTAATTACTGATGATATATTCCTGTTGTATATTATTATCATATCCTGCTATATTTTTGTTATCTGTTATCACTCTGCAAGTTCCCTGTAGTTTAGAAATTCACTATGGGTTGAAATGATAAACCCAAGCGATTTCCATTTGATTGAATTTGGGATTACGGGATGAAAAGATATCCACCCGTATATAATTAGTATACGGATTGAATTGATAAATATCCGTAGCACTTGACTATATGATAGGAAATATATACACACACCGTTGGTCCATATAAATATCTTAAAAATAATTTGTATAATTTTGGAAAGAAATATATGGTTTAATTAATTTGATTCTTAAGATATTATATAAATGAAAATTGTATATATAGATTTAGTAGTGATATTTGATTTAAATTAGATTGATTTAATACATGTAATATGGTTAAGTATGTATGTAAATCTATATTTCAAATAGATTCTTTGTAATAAATTTAATAATTAAGATTGGGAGATAAATTTGGGTTTATTAAAATGGTATTTAAATTAAATCGATTTGAAATTTTTGAATGGGAAATTTAAAGAGTATGATTTTATAACTGGATTTTTGATTTAAGTGATTTAATGAATATTTCACGTTTAAATAAATTAAAGAAAATATTGAGTAAAATGGAATTTAAGGTTACTTGAAAAATATTGAATCAAATGAGGGAGTATTTCAAGACCAAATAATAATGAGGTTAATTCGAGATCTATATGAAACTGTTAACTTGAACATTAAAATATTAAAGCTTTGAACTATATTGGAATTTAAATGTTTTATTTTGAAATTCAGATCTGTATATGAAAATAATATAGTTGAAGTTGTTTGTTAGAAACTGAATTGAATTTAAGTGAAATTTTAGGTTGAATCAATATAGTTGAGTTTATTATATAGAAAACTAAATTGAATAAAATTTAGTTGAAACGTAATACTTAAAGTTTTGAAATATATTGAATTATAAAGGGGTATTTGTGATTATAAATCCAAAGTTGAGATTGATAAAAATTGAAGTGGTTATTTTAGGAAAATTTAAATTGATAAATTGAGATTGAATTTAATTTGGATGGGAAGGTCGGGTTGATGATGAAACATTTTGGTTTTGAAGTATAAATTAAGTATAAATGACCACGGTGTTATAGTGTATATTTCTACCTTGTAGATAGTTCTATGGACCCTTAGAGGATGGTTATCCCAAACATCCTTTAAGTTATTTGTGTGTCAGTTGATATTTCACTTGAGTTGGATTTATTGATATAAGAATGTTAATCCTGACTCGAGTGTTTTGTGTTTTGCTTTACGCTCGGGTCAGACCGAGTGATACAGCATTTGAGACTCACCTTCGAAGTTGGAGCCTTGCTTGAAGATCCAGCTATCTATCCTTTCAGTCATCCTGTTGATTTGTTCAGAGAAGTCATCTGCGCATACTGGAGACTTCACTACATCTAAGATATTCAGTTGTATTTTATTTCTAACTCTAATGTATATAGTAGCTTCATGAACTACTATTCTTTATCTATTCCGCTGCATTATATTACTCTGTGTAAGTGATCTGTGATTGATTTATTTACTGTTTATGTTGAGTTTGCCAAATTTTAATTAACAACGCGTTATTTTGAATTATTCAAGTCGGACATGTATGGTTTTATTGTCGATTTGAATGGTCCAAAAATAGCGGGTCGTTACAGTTGGCATCAGAGCTTTGGCTCTAGGCAAAACCTAGCATATATGGTAAATTCATTTACAGAATCACTTTCTTTCGAGTTGAATCCCCTTTTTTTTGACTTGATTTCCTTTGAATTTTGGAATGTCCCTCGGTTTCGAAATTCATTCTTGTCTCCCCCTATTTATATTCGTTTGATTCTGGAGTATCCCATAACTCCACGGAATGAATTGTAAAGGGGGTGAAAACTCCTTTACAATTGGCATTGATTCACCGGAGATTTCTGTATCCTCGGTTTACGATGCTGCTATACCTTGGTATGCCGAATTCTATCTCTGGCAATCGAATGTCGATTTGCTTTAGAATTCCGCATCAATTATATTCCTGAAGTCACGGTTGACCCGGTTAAGGTCGCCCGAGATTTATAGAAGTATATCCATCTTCTATTTTGTAATTTGATTTTCTCAACCTTGTTTGAGCCTATCTTCGAATCAGGATTCTATTGATTAGAGTTCCTCTAAATTAAATCTCTATCTTTGTTTTGAAATCCATTCTTGAATCATCCTTTGAAAATCGGGTTTGTTGTATTTTAAAATTGTTTTATACGAAATTATTATTTTGATAACTATGATTTTATTCTATATATAAAAGTGAAAATGTTTCGATAAGGATTATATACCTATATATAAAACGAATAAGAAATGTTATTATATAAATAAAAGTTTTGAAAGGATTGGAAATTTTGAAAATTTATAAGAAAGTGATTTATATAAAAAGGATTTATAACTGAAGGGTTAAATTTGAAATTCGAGAATTGAATTCCGATATTTTGAAATTGGTTTTAAGATTTTGGGAAAATATATAAAAATAATACGATTTAAAAGTATTTTTCCGAATAAGAAATGTTTCAAATGGGTTCAAATGAATTCCAATAATTTTGAAGAAATTTCAAAGAAGTTTTCAAGAAAATAGAAGTCCAGAACTCACTTATGTCGCTGGAGAATAATTTTGGTGATGAGTGCACGCGTCATCGACATTGATTTTCGAGTTTCAGAGTGGGGGAGAGGCCACTTTAATAGCTTCGTTATGCGAGTGATTTTGTAAAACCGTTTTTGATTTCAAATTCCGAAGTATAATTTGATATTTTCGAAAGATATATGTATATATTTGAAACAATTTAAAGTGAGACCGGTGTTCAGTCCTCGAGTTTTCAATTTGACTAGTAATAACTCTATATAAAAAAAAATTGATTTCCAACTCTTAGATTTGAAATTTGATTTCATCGACTATTTTGAAGGTTCGAGCACTTCCAAATCAAGGTTTAAAAGTTTTAAACTAAGAAATTTCGAAAAGTATAAAATTTTTGATAAAGCATATAAGTTTAGTTTTGAAGAGGATGACTTAAGTAAGTTTGAAACCTTTTGTTAAGTAAGTGAATATGACTATTTTTAATTATACTAATATGAAATTTAGTTTTGAAATGTTTTGGAAAAAAAAAATTAATTTCAAATAATGGTTTTCAGAAAGGTAAATTGGATATTTCTAATAGAAATAGATAGTTTAAAAGTTTTAAAGTGATGATTATAAATTTGGAAACCATTTTGAGTATAATTGATTTTGAGAAAATATTTGGTTTTGAAATTAAATTGAAATTAAAATCCAGTACTTATATGGTGATTTTGGAAATGAATTTGTTTGACTTGAATTATTTTAATTTGGAAACTGGGATAATTTTCTAAACCTATTATTTTGGGAACTTTGAAATTTAGATACTTAATTTGGAAGAAAATTTGGTGAAATCCTATATGATTTTGAAACTGAATTGATATTGAAATGATTTGAAATTGAGAACTTTATATTGTTAAGCACTTGATTTGGGAGTGGTCGAACTTATATAAAATGGATTTGTATAAGTATGAAGTGATTTGAAATCTATTGATTTGAAAGGTACTCTGTGACGCCCCACTCTGAGAGCCTCGTTAACAAAGAGTATTACATAGATAATACTGTCGGCTAACGCGGACAATAGAGTATAATGGAAGCGACCATGTGCAATCTTACCTTAACTATTCACTAAATATGTCGAAAAGTAGAACACATTAAAATTCGACCTATTCAATAAATATTTAAAGCAAAACTACAATGGCTATAGGATCTATCAGAAGAAAATATAACAACTCAAATGTAATATACATCACAGAACAGTCGATCATAATATACACATACACAGATACACCACAGAGTATACAAAATAATACATTACAAGTGGTATACAGACGAGACGAAAGGGTATAAATCAGAGTTACAACAGATCTGGACTACAAAAGACGCTATAACAAAATGAAGCTAGCGAATAGTCCATGCGGAAGCAAAATAGGCTAAGTCCTCAAAAGCACCTAACCTGAAACATCTCGGTCTGACCCGAGTATAAAATACACGGGTCAGTCTAGATAACAAATCAGTTAGATAAACTGAACACTAATAAACCTGCAAGGTCATACAGCATAATAAATATCTCTAGGGGAGATAACACAATCATCAACAAGAGATGAATCATATAGAACAAGCCTCATATCATCGGCAACATATAGAAACAGAGGATACAAATATCCCAAAACAAGCCAATAGGCAAACAACAAATACCAATAAGGTATACAAGTTCCACAAGGTAAACGCTATACTCCATGCGGCTCAAAAAGACCAATACCGAAGGGCGATACCAAGGGAATATACATATCAATGAAACATCATAAAATTTGCTCGATCTCAGTACTGTACAAACAAGGATCCATGAGCCCGAAGACTCCAAACCCAAGTATCACCCATGCGGCACATAAGGCCAACATCAGAGCGAAACTATATAGGGCAACAAACCCGAAGGCACACACCCGAAGGCAACATACCCGAAGGCAACAAACCTAGGGAGACAGTCCGAAGACACTATCCCAGAGGCAACAAACCGTAGTGGTGAAGGTCGAAGACCCAGTACTGGACACCACTAACTGGCGGAATGTGTCACAACTCTCGAAAAGGAATCCGAAAAGTGTTAACGTATGTCCCATAACCACTCGTTCGCACTAAACGGTTTACTATCCGTCAGCCCCTTTCACACTCAAAGCAGTACAAAGTTTACCTCATATCATCGATAAACCAAACCCGAAGGTCAAAACAATCAATCGAATAGGTCAAGGATTAATCGGAAGGATAAACGCACAGATTCATGGTCCGTGTTTTGCCCAACCATTTAATCACCCTTCCACTTCGTTCGAAGTGCGAAAGTGTGTGTTTTAAATAGAATTTATAAATTAGAGAAACGAACTTTTAAATGTGATTCGAGAGATTATTTTATAAAAACCCGTGGATTAAAATTAAAAG
Source organism: Allium cepa (assembly GCA_030765085.1). Lineage (NCBI taxonomy): Eukaryota > Viridiplantae > Streptophyta > Magnoliopsida > Asparagales > Amaryllidaceae > Allium > Allium cepa. The sequence continues at coordinate 566,937,186 of CM060937.1, read as the reverse complement.
GAACCATCAAAGTCAAAACAATTGATAATCATACATAGGATCATCATGAATCGATTCAAATTGGAAATTCAGACCCAAAAAGGCAAAGTGGGCTGAAACAGCAGGTTCAGTCGACTGAACAGAGTTTTCAGTCGACTGACCCTATACCTGGAAAATTTTCCAGGTTCAGGAAACTTTATGTTTCCAGGTTCAGTCGACTGTGCAGAGTTTTTCAGTCGATTGAATCATGCCTGGAAACTCTCGGGTTTCAGGTTCAGTCGACTGAACAGAGTTTTCAGTCGACTGAATCATGCCTGGGCTGTTTTTCAGCCTTATTCAAATGAAGAGCAAACTCTCCCAAAATGCAATCGGACGAACATTGGCTCTAAGGGCTTATGCCAATCGACAACCCGGCCCTATATGTTCCTCGATGCATCACCAAAACATGATTAAAACATCAAAGTTAGGATTTCAAAGATTTGAACCCAAAACACTAAAAATTGGTATATTCCCCAATTCAACCCAAACCAATTGCAAGTGCATATGAACAAGGTGTTAGGAATTCATACCTAACATCAATGAAATCAAGAGAAGTAGATGTGAGTTCAAAACTCACCTTTTTACACAAAACAAAGAAGATGAAGAAGCACAATTGCAAGGAATCAACCAACTACACTCCACTTCAACACTACAAGCTTCAATCTAGAATCAAAGCAAGTATTTCCTAAGTTAGGGTTAGGAAAATTACAGAAATTGAAGAGGAGAAGAGATGGAGAAGATGGAGATGAACTTACCAATGGATTCTCTTTGATTTTGGAGCAAGAATCAAGATACAAAGGAGAACTGGGGCTTGCTAATTTTCTATTTCCTCTTTCCTTTCCCCCATTTCAGTTTTTAGATGAGAAGTACAATGAAATGAAGATGAAATGAAGAGAAGGGTTGAGCTAGGGGTTAAGTGAGCTAGTGGGCTGAACCCAATCCCAAACCCAATAGGAAAAGTAGCCAAAATTTCACAAACTCCAAACATATCCAAGATTATACTCAAAAAGATCGCAAACGCCATTTTGGACTCAATGGAAATGGTTTCGAGCTCCAATTCGGCCATTTGCAGAAAGTAACATTTCGGACACCAAAATCCGAATAACGACGCTATATTTAAATCAAACATTTAAATATAAAATCGTTAAATATGCGGGTTGTTACAGATCTCCCCTCCTTACAAAATTGCGTCCCCGCAATTCCTAGAGACGATATTTGTAACAACTACATACATACAACATACAAAAGAAAGAATAAACTTTAGACACAGAAATAGACTTACCATTACGAAGCAAGGATAGAAAACCTGGATAAGATCGCTCGATATACTCTCTGGTTTCCCAAGTACAGTCATTGGGATTAGCGGACCATTGAACTTTAACGAGCGGCACGTCCTTGTTCCGAAGGTGTCGCACCTCCGTGTCAAGCACGCGAATAGGTTGATGTACAAAAGATAAGTCCGGTGAGATCTCAAGATCTTGCAAATCAGGAGAATCAATTACAGAATCCGATTCTCGAAGACACTTCCGAAGTTGCGAGACGTGAAACACGTCATGAATGCCAGATAAATGAGCTGGAAGTGAAACTCTATAAGCCACAGGGCCAATACGTTCAGTAATAGAAAACGGTCCTATATAACGAGGAGCCAATTTTCCAGTCGCACTGAAACGCATAACCCCTTTCAAAGGAGAAACACGAATAAAAACAAGATCGCCGATCGAGAACTCGAGAGGCTTCCTACGGTTGTCCGTGTAGGATTTCTGGCGACTCTGTGCCTCTTTCATCCTCAATCGAATAAGATCAATCTTCTCAGAAGAATGACGAACAAAGTCCGGGCCAAGAATAAGCTTCTCCCCAGATTCCAACCAACAAGAAGGTGATCGACATGGCCTTCCGTATAAGGCTTCGAAAGGAGCCATACCGATACTAGACTGAAAACTATTGTTGTAGGAGAACTCTACAAGAGGTAGGTGATCCTCCCAACAACCACCGAAATCAAAAATACAAATACGGAGAAGATCTTCCAAAATACGATTCACCCGTTCAGTCTGTCCGTTAGACTGCGGATGATAAGCTGTAGAAAAATTAAGCTTTGTTCCCAAAGCTTGCTGAAGACTCTTCCAAAAATGACTCGTGAATAAAGGATCACGATCACTCACAATAGAACTAGGAACACCGTGAAGTCTCACGATTTCCTTGACATACAACTTAGCCAAAAGCGAAGCTGTCCTATTAGACTTAATAGGGACAAAATGAGCAGACTTGGTGAGGCGATCAACAATAACCCAAATACTAGAATGACCTGATCTCGAACGAGGTAGGCCGTCAATAAAATCCATAGAAATTTAATCCCACTTCCACAATGGAATCTCAAGAGGTTGAAGAAGTCCAGAAGGACGCTGATGTTCGGCCTTCACACGTTGACATGTCATGCAATTGATCACATAACTCGCCACATCGCGCTTCATGCCTTCCCAATAATAAAGACGACGCATATCGGCATACATCTTACCACTACCGGGATGAATGGTATACTTAGAACGATGGCAATCATCAAGAATGTCATGCCTAAGTGCAAAATCAGAAGGCACAAAAAGACGGTTCTTCTTACGAAGACACCTATTAGAATCAATGCTAAAATCTTGCAACGCCTCATCACAAGATCCAGATTCACAAAGCTGAATAAAATGCAACAAATCAGGATCATGCCGCTGAGCATCGGCAATACGATCCAATAAAATAGGTCGAGCTCCCAAACTAAATAATAGAATAGGAGAATCAAAAGATGAACCTTGATCACGAATTTCAAAAAAAGATAAAGTCTCAAGAATATTCCATTCGGCAAGCATCATAGAAATAACAGCCGAATGTTTACGACTAAGCGCATCTGCTACACGATTACCCTTACCAGGGGTAAACTGGATTCAAAGTCATAGGAAGCAAGAAACTCGAGCCAACGCTGTTGTCTCATATTGAGTTCCTTCTGAGTAAACAAATACTTCAAAGATTTATGATCGGTATAGAGAATGAAGCGCTCGCCCAATAAATAATGTCGCCAAATCTTCAAAGCAAAGACAATGGCGGCTAACTCAAGATCATGAGTGGCATAGCGAACTTCATTCGGACGCAGTTGCCTAGAAGCATAAGCAACTACCCGATCTCTCTGCATAAGCACAGCACCGAGACCACTACCACACGCATCGGTGTAGACAACAAGATTATGATTCCCTTCGGGAACCACAAGAATAGGAGCATTAGTGAGAAGTTCTTTCAATGTCTGAAAGGAAGCTTCACACTTGTCGGACCAAATAAAACGAATGCCTTTCCGAGTAAGGCTTGTGAGAGGAAGCACAACACGGGAAAAGTTCTTAATGAACCGCCGGTAATAACCCGCCAATCCAAGGAAACTACGAATCTCATGCACATTCTCAGGCCTCTTCCAATACTGGATGGCTTCGATCTTTGAGGGATCGACAGAAATGCCATCGGAAGATACAACATGGCCTAAGAACTTAACCTTATTATCCCAAAAGCAGCACTTGGAGAATTTGGCTTTAAGAAGATGACGACGAAGAGTACTCAAGACAATTCTCAAGTGATTAGCATGCTCAGCTTCAGACTTAGAATAAATAAGGATATCATCAATGAAGACAAGAACAAACTTATCGAGATATTCCCGGAATACCCGATTCATGAGGTCAACAAAGAAAGCAGGAGCGTTCGTCAAACCAAACGGCATAACGAGCCACTCAAAAGAACCATAACGAGTGCGAAAAGCGGTAAGAGGTATGCTATCCTCCGCGACTCGTAACTGATGAAAACCTGTGGCAAGGTCAAGCTTAGAAAAGACCTTGGCACCACTCAATAGATCGAACATATCATCGATCCTAGGCAATGGATACCTATTTCTAATGGTCAACTCGTTAAGCTTGCGATAGTCAATGCAAAGCCTAAGAGTTCCATCAGACTTCTTCACAAAAACGACCGCGGATCCCCATGAAGAAAACCTGGACTGAATCAACTGCTTGGACTCGAGCTCTAAAAGCTGCTTCTTGAGTTCCTCATTTTCCTTTGTAGACATCCTCGTGGGAGGACGACTAACTGGCTGCGCGCCTGGAATGAGATCAATGCGGAACTCAATTGCCCGTTTGGGTGGCAAACCCGAAACAGGTTCAAAAACATCAGAAAAGTCACAAGCAATAGGAATACGAGATACATCATCACCATCTCGCGAATCAAGAGAATACAAAGCCATCTCGGAATTATCCACATCCCGAAGAACAAGAGATAACTGAGAAGGTGAATCAGGATGACAAAGATATAAAATTCTCTCGGAACAATAATCCTGGCATCGTACCTCACTAGCCAGTCCATACCAAAAATCACATCAAAACCCAAATGAGAAACAACGTGCAGATTCGCACGGAAAGAAAAGCCACATAAAACAATCTCAATATCATCACAAAGCAAACTAAGGGTCGCGGATCCCCCAATAGGATTCGCAATCCTTAAAGAAGTAACCATACAAGAAACATCCAAAGATAAATCATCTGCAAGCTTCTTCGATACGAAAGAATGTGAAGCACCCGTATCGAAAAGAACTCGTATACTATGATCATGAAATAGAATTGAACCCTCCAAAATAGATGGAGTCATACCTTTGGATTGAGAAGGACCTCCAGAAGCATTAGCCACATTGAGCTTGCCAGATTTTGCATTAGCAGGAGCAGTAGGACAAGCAGAAACATGATGACCTTCCTTCTTGCAATTACGGCAGAAGAGAGGCTTTGGACAAGCTCGAATAATATGATCCGGAGAACCACAACTAAAACACTTTCGAACGAAAGGTGTTCCGGAAGATTGAGGCTGAGAGCTAGGACCACCGGTCTTCTTCTTCTTATAAGGAAAAGGCTTCTTCTGAATTGGAAACTGCTTCTTGTTGGGGTTTCTGGAAACCTCAACATCGACATCACTATCACACTCTTTCTCGACGGTCTCGAGATGAAGCGCCGAATCAACCAATTCCTCAAAAGAAAGTTTAAGTTGGAGCAACAAGGACTTCTTAAGATATTTCTTAAGGCCAGAAACAAACTTCAAATTCTTCTTATAAGAAGTGCTGATGAATTCAAGACCATACTGAGATAAAGCCTCGAACGATGCGACATACTCAGAAACAGAGGATTTCCCTTGCTTCAACTTAAGGAAGCGACGGGTCAATAAAACTTTTTCAGATTCAGGAACAAACTTGAGTTCAAATCGTCCCCGAAACTGAGTCCAAGAAAGAGTAGACTCATCAATTTCAGCTACAAGAAGCTCATACCAGTCAAGAGCACGCTCTTGTAATAAGCTAGAAGTTACAAGAACTCTATCATGGTCAGAAAGATCCATGCGAGAGAAAATACGCTCGCACGTGCGAAGCCAAGCTTGGACTTCAAGAACAGACTCGGAGCCCTTAAACGGCTTTCCTCCAAGATGAGCAAAATCACTGCACTGACGTGCAAAAGCAGACTTGCGAGGTGGAGACACTCGAGGAGGAACGAGAGGCAGAGTGCTCCTAAACAATTCCAAAAATTGATCGGCAGACATATATACGCCATCCGGATGCGAGCCACTAGATTGCCCAGCATCCGAACGTCGACCCCTGCCTCTTCCAGACATAAGCTGAAAGTAAGATAAGAACAAGATTATTCACAAGGTAGATATTACAATATGGGATACTACGGAATAAAATGCATTCCTAGACGTATTTCCAATATCTATCTAACCTTGATGGAATAAAGAGACACGATGACTCAAGGATCTGTATCACTTGTACACTTTGATGTACCATAATATGTGCATCTATTCTGTGTTTATCATATTTTGTTCTGAACTCAGCTCTGATACCACGTGTGACGCCCCACTCCGAGAGCCTCGTTAACAAAGAGTATTACATAGATAATACTATCGGCTAACGCGGACAATAGAGTATAATGGAAGCGACCATGTGCAATCTTACCTTAACTATTCACTAAATATGTCGAAAAGTAGAACACATTAAAATTCGACCTATTCAATAAATATTTAAAGCAAAACTACAATGGCTATAGGATCTATCAGAAGAAAATATAACAACTCAAATGTAATATACATCACAGAACAGTCGATCATAATATACACATACACAGATACACCACAGAGTATACAAAATAATACATGTCAAGTGGTACTGGAGACCACAATATACAGACGAGACGAAAGAGTATAAATCAGAGTTACAACAGATCAGGACTACAAAAGACGCTATAACAAAATGAAGCTAGCGAATAGTCCATGCGGAAGCAAAATAGGCTAAGTCCTCAAAAGCACCTAACCTGAAACATCTCGGTCTGACCCGAGTATAAAATACACGGGTCAGTCTAGATAACAAATCAGTTAGATAAACTGAACACTAATAAACCTGCAAGGTCATACAGTATAATAAATATCTCTAGGGGAGATAACACAATCATCAACAAGAGATGAATCATATAGAACAAGCCTCATATCATCGGCAACATATAGAAACAAAGGATACAAATATCCCAAAACAAGCCAATAGGCAAACAACAAATACTAATAAGGTATACAAGTTCCACAAGGTAAACGCTATACTCCATGCGGCTCAAAAAGACCAATACCGAAGGGCGATACCAAGGGAATATACATATCAATGAAACATCATAAAATTTGCTCGAGCTCAGTACTGTACAAACAAGGGTCCATGAGCCCGAAGACTCCAAACCCAAGTATCACCCATGCGGCACATAAGGCCAACATCAGAGCGAAACTATATAGGGCAACAAACCCGAAGGCACACACCCGAAGGCAACATACCCGAAGGCAACAAACCTAGGGAGACAGTCCGAAGACACTATCCCAGAGGCAACAAACCGTAGTGGTGAAGGTCGAAGACCCAGTACTGGACACCACTAACTGGCGGAATGTGTCACAACTCTCGAAAAGGAATCCGAAAAGTGTTAACGTATGTCCCATAACCACTCGTTCGCACTAAACGGTTTACTATCCGTCAGCCCCTTTCACACTCAAAGCAGTACAAAGTTTACCTCATATCATCGATAAACCAAACCCGAAGGTCAAAACAATCAATCGAATAGGTCAAGGATTAATCGGAAGGATAAACGCACAGATTCATGGTCCGTGTTTTGCCCAACCATTTAATCACCCTTCCACTTCGTTCGAAGTGCGAAAGTGTGTGTTTTAAATAGAATTTATAAATTAGAGAAACGAACTTTTAAATGTGATTCGAGAGATTATTTTATAAAAACCCGTGGATTAAAATTAAAAGGAACCATCAAAGTCAAAACAATTGATAATCATACATAGGATCATCATGAATCGATTCAAATTGGAAATTCAATCCCAAAAAGGCAAAGTGGGCTGAAACAGCAGGTTCAGTCGACTGAACAGAGTTTTCAGTCGACTGACCCTATACCTGGAAAAATTTCCAGGTTCAGGAAACTTTATGTTTCCAGGTTCAGTCGACTGTGCAGAGTTTTTCAGTCGATTGAATCATGCCTGGAAACTCTCGGGTTTCAGGTTCAGTCGACTGAACAGAGTTTTCAGTCGACTGAATCATGCCTGGGCTGTTTTTCAGCCTTATTCAAATGAAGAGCAAACTCTCCCAAAATGCAGTCGGACGAACATTGGCTCTAAGGGCTTATGCCAATCGACAACCCGACCCTATATGTTCCTCGATGCATCACCAAAACATGATTAAAACATCAAAGTTAGGATTTCAAAGATTTGAACCCAAAACACTAAAAATTGGTATATTCCCCAATTCAACCCAAACCAATTGCAAGTGCATATGAACAAGGTGTTAGGAATTCATACCTAACATCAATGAAATCAAGAGAAGTAGATGTGAGTTCAAAACTCACCTTTTTACACAAAACAAAGAAGACGAAGAAGCACAATTGCAAGGAATCAACCAACTACACTCCACTTCAACACTACAAGCTTCAATCTAGAATCAAGCAAGTATTTCCTAAGTTAGGGTTAGGAAAATTACAGAAATTGAAGAGGAGAAGAGATGGAGAAGATGGAGATGAACTTACCAATGGATTCTCTTTGATTTTGGAGCAAGAATCAAGATACAAAGGAGAACTAGGGCTTGCTAATTTTCTATTTCCTCTTTCCTTTCCCCCATTTCAGTTTTTAGATGAGAAGTACAATGAAATGAAGATGAAATGAAGAGAAGGGTTGAGCTAGGGGTTAAGTGAGCTAGTGGGATGAACCCAATCCCAAACCCAATAGGAAAAGTAGCCAAAATTTCACAAACTCCAAACATATCCAAGATTATACTCAAAAAGATCGCAAACGCCATTTTGGACTCAATGGAAATGGTTTCGAGCTCCAATTCGGCCATTTGCAGAAAGTAACATTTCGGACTCCAAAATCCAAATAACGACGCTATATTTAAATCAAACATTTAAATATAAAATCGTTAAATATGCGGGTTGTTACATACTCAATTTGGAAAGAGATTTTTTTTTATAAATCGAAGTCTATATAAGTATGATTTGATATACTATTGATTTGGAAAGTATTCGATTTGAAAATGGAATCTTATATATATATATATGGATTTTATATAAGTATGATATTTGAAAGTATTTGAAAAGGTACTATATGATATATATTTTCGAAGTAAAGATATGGAAAGTGCCTTCTGCTTGATATCCGCTTTGTGGCCACATCGTGGATTCATTCTATCGATATTATGCTCTCTGATTTTCGGTTTTCCGGATGTAATACTCGAGTGTTTCCCACCGTGGCGTAACCCATGGTTTTTTTTTCTTTCTCTCGTGACTGCATAGCGCAACTGCCTGGCTGAGTCTTGCCTAGGGGTACGGATTGTTTCCTGGGAGATCCAGGCGTAACCATTGTGTATCCTGCACTCTACTAGTCATCATGGCGTAACTCGCAGGGCTGAGAAAGCTTACGGATATGGATTGTTTCCTGGGAGACCCAGGCGTAACCATTGTGTATCTGCGAACCATGGTCGGACAAAGGTTTTGGTTTGGTTGTTTTTTTGGATTGTACTTTCCATATCTGTTTTTAAAAAGGTTTTTCAAGTATTTTCACTGGGTGTTGAAACAGGTCTACTAAGTACTTGAAGAATTCTAGCTTTGCGCCTGATCAACGCATGGCCAGAGTCTGCAAGAACGAGGATAAATTTGCTAAAACATCGAGTTATAAAAATATTTTCGAAAGGAAGATTTATTTCGATATAAACGTATTATTATAAAGGTATTTATTATAAAAGTATTTTTCCCAACAAAGAAATTTTGAACTAATATTTGAAATTTAAATTCTTATGGTTCTACATTAATTATTCATGCTCGATTCTATTCTTTGAATCTACCTTATCTTCTCAGCTTTAGTTGTTCACCTATATTCCGTTCCAGAATCTACCTTCCTTTCCTTTTTGAATATAATCTTTTAAAGATTGCTTATCTGTATACTACATTGGTTAATAGAAAATTTTAGTGGTATAAATATTTTTAAAGTTCTTAATTAAATAAAACATATTTAAGAAAATGATTTTAATTTGCTGATAATTTTTGAAAGGTATCTTAAGATAAATTTAAAATTTCTTTAATTATAGATTTAATGTTTTCAATAGCTTATGTGTAAATATAACAAATAATGTAAATAATTGTTTCCAAATAGTTTTCATATATTTATAAAGGTAATATGTAAACATTTTTAATTCCATTTGGGTTTTGAAAGCTTTAAGGTATCATGGACAACTGAATTGCAAATAAAGTTTTCAAATGAATATTTCAAGTAAAAAAAAATTATATGGTTTTAAATTAATTATTTACCTTGACTTTTAATCTACTTTTATTTTGGTTGTCCTATTCTCCTACCTCCTTCCTTTTTGGGGACGAAAAGTTTTGAGTGGGGGAGAGTGTAACGACCCATAAATTTTTAATAATTTTTAATTTATTTTATAACGAATTTAATTGAATATTTGTAAAATTTTATAATAATTAGAATATAATGTTCATGTTTTTAGAATACGTATATTTAAATATAGCAGGTTGTAAGTTTTCAATTAATTTTATCAAAGTTTATTTCATTGTGAAATTCTATTAAATTCAAGCTAGCTAATAATTTGCTGACAATAAATTTATTTTCAAGGCTGAATATTTTTCTATAAAAAAATTTCTAAATCCTCTTCTGAGTGAGACGTCATCCTTCGTTTTTCCAAATTCGGACGTCTACTGCTCCATTAACCTTATTTCTGACAAATTTTGCAACATTTTGGTACCGATCATCGACTTTTGATCGGATGATCATACCACTGATACCTGTATACCGTTGTGATTGCCTCGACGTGCTGATCTCAATAGTATATTTATTTCTGTATTTTGAAAACTGGTACGTGACGGAATCTGTAAAACGTCGACCCGTATCGGTATCCGTTTTAAAACTTTTGGTTTCCTTTGTCTGTTCAAACTTGTGACGTGCTGCCCAAACAAATAAATTGCTTTATTAAGTTTTCAAATTAATGCTTCTAGACATTTGCTATATCATTGCTGTATTTTGGGTGATAACGTTTTGAACGTTGATAAAAATAATTAATCTGCATAGTTTAATAGGCTATGAATTGAGATCTAGGAAAGAAATAAATATAAAAAGTATAACCTGACAAATAATAAAAATGGCTTTAATTGCACCGTTGATTTTGAAACGTATAAAATTCTATACGTTCTTTATGCATCCATTCATTTCTTTTATTTCTTCCTTTATGTTTCCTCTCTTTACTGATATATACTTACTTCTTTTATCTCTCCTATCTACTACAAAAGGCAACCCACTTCTTTGTGAAATTAAAAAAGAAAAAAATTCCTGAACCCATCAAAACCACCTCTGCACGTCCCCTCTTTCTTCCTCTCCCCTCTTCCTTCTTCTCCCTGTGATAACCGCAGCCATCTACCGAAGCCTCACCCCACCACTCCTCCTCACCATGTAGCAACGTCGCCGCCACCTTCCCCTCTCTTGCCGAACCACCTCTTCCATTTCAGGGGCCTCCAAACCCAGTAGCAACGCCCCCGACCAATACCGGTGCCCTAGCATGAGTCAGCATCTCCCACTTATCAACCTCCTCTGCCGTGAAGCCTGCCCTCCCTCTCGGCTTGCATGAGTTTGCGTTCCTTGTTCAATGCCTCCTCCACTCCTTCTTTCATACACAGGAACATATATATTTGCCATATTTAGAGTGGTTCGTACCTGATGCTTGTAGCCACCAGTTCCTCCAAACGTATATGTATATGTTTTATTTTTCTATCGATAACTTATTGCATATATATTATATATAAGCACATTCAGTTTTACAGGGTGTTTATGTTAATACTGTTTTACAGTATATTTAGGTGAGAGTATATTAATAGCATATGTGTGTCAGGTAGTATGTATGGTATATGTTATTTAAGTTGTAGAGTAGATAGGCGAGTATGAAAAATCTGTGTGTATAGATAGGTATTTTAAAGACAAAATCTATCTATGTTATATATATAGGACAGTTTGTTTTATGTAACAGTTAGTTTATGGTTGATTGTGGTTTAAAATATACACGGTAATATTTAAAGGAGTTGTATTGAGTGAAGGTTAATATTTAAGGGAGGATCTTGGAATAGCTTAATGTAGCTGGTATGTAAGTCAATATATAAACGGTTGGGTAAGTCTAGAATAATAGTTTATATGTGGGTTTGCGTCAGTTAAATGTTGGGTTATATGATCATTTATATATACATGTATATTTTATATAGGGAGTTAAGTTCTTGGTTTCATACTTTGTTTTCAGGCATACGCATTCTCTAGTTTAAACATTGTTTTCATTAGGACTCATATAGCATACAACGCTTGTAATATACATATTAATTCTAGCATTAAATTTTAGTATGTGTTGAAATCAAATATTGATCGTATGGGAAAATGTACGTTTGAATTAAAATTAAAATGCATGTATAAAGTTTTATTCTGAAGACGATTGTTTTCTATATTATTTTAATATCGGTCTTGAATCAAACCATTGATTTTAATGAAATAATAAAAATATATATTTTTTCCGTTTATTTCAAGCTGATGTGATTCGTTTCCATCAATTTCTATTATCAAATTTGCCCATCTATATCTGGCTATTGTTTTGTTTTCATAAATTTCATATTTTTCCAGCCGTGTTTTGATCGTCAAATTTGTATTCATCGTGTCGTGCCTTGGAATTCACGTTTGATCAACAATTCGCTTCCATTCTCGTTCATCTCTCTAGCCTTGAAAGGTGAGCAATCACTCACGATTAACGTTCTTTTATTTATTAAATTTGATTTCAATTGAAATGACAATTGAAATATGTTGCTGTAGTTATTTAACTTGTTATATTTATGCTATTACCTGTATCTGTTCACCTACGGGATATGACACCATATCCTATTGTTTATACTTTATTTAATTACTGGTGATATATTCCTGTTGTATATTATTATCATATCCTGCTATATTTTTGTTATCTATTATCACTCTGCAAGTTCCCTGTAGTTTAGAAATTCACTATGGGTTGAAATGATAAACCCAAGCGATTTCCATTTGATTGAATTTGGGATTACGGGTTGAAAAGATATCCACCCGTATATAATTAGTATACGGATTGAATTGATAAATATCCGTAGCACTTGACTATATGATAGGAAATATATACAGACACCGTTGGTCCATATAAATATCTTAAAAATAATTTGTATAATTTTGGAAAGAAATATATGGTTTAATTAATTTGATTCTTAAGATATTATATAAATAAAAATTGTATATATAGATTTAGTAGTAATATTTGATTTAAATTAGATTGATTTAATACATATAATATGGTTAAGTATTTATGTAAATCTATATTTCAAATAGATTCTTTTGTAATAAATTTAATAATTAAGATTGGGAGATAAATTTGGGTTTATTAAAATGGTATTTAAATAAGGATTTATTTAATTAAATCGATTTGAAATTTTTGAATGGGAAATTTAAAGAGTATGATTTTATAACTGGATTTTTGATTTAAGTGATTTAATGAATATTTCACGTTTAAATAAATTAAAGAAAATATTGAGTAAAATGGAATTTAAGGTTACTTGAAAAATATTGAATCAAATGAGGGAGTATTTCAAGACCAAATAATAATGAGGTTAATTCGAGATTTATATGAAACTGTTAACTTGAACATTAAAATATTAAAGCTTTGAACTATATTGGAATTTAAATGGTTTATTTTGAAATTCAGATCTGTATATGAAAATAATATAGTTGAAGTTGTTTGTTAGAAACTAAATTGAATTTAAGTGAAATTTTAGGTTGAATCAATATAGTTGAGTTTATTATATAGAAAACTAAATTGAATAAAATTTAGTTGAAACGTAATACTTAAAGTCTTGAAATATATTGAATTATAAAGGGGTATTTGTGATTATAAATCCAAAGTTGAGATTGATAAAAATTGAAGTGGTTATTTTAGGAAAATTTAAATTGATAAATTGAGATTGAATTTAATTTGGATGGGAAGGTCGGGTTGATGATGAAACATTTTGGTTTTGAAGTATAAATTAAGTATAAATGACCACGGTGTTATAGTGTATATTTCTACCTTGTAGATAGTTCTATGGACCCTTAGAGGATGGTTATCCCAAACATCCTTTAAGTTATTTGTGTGTCAGTTGATATTTCACTTGAGTTGGATTTATTGATATAAGAATGTTAATCCTGACTCGAGTGTTTTGTGTTTTGCTTTACGCTCGGGTCAGACCGAGTGATACAGCATTTGAGACTCACCTTCGAAGTTGGAACCTTGCTTGAAGATCCAGCTATCTATCCTTTCAGTCATCCTGTTGATTTGTTCAGAGAAGTCATCTGCGCATACTGGAGACTTCACTACATCTAAGATATTCAGTTGTATTTTATTTCTAACTCTAATGTATATAGTAGCTTCATGAACTACTATTCTTTATCTATTCCGCTGCATTATATTACTCTGTGTAAGTGATCTGTGATTGATTTATTTACTGTTTATGTTGAGTTTGCCAAATTTTAATTAACAACGCGTTATTTTGAATTATTCAAGTCGGACATGTATGGTTTTATTGTCGATTTGAATGGTCCAAAAATAGCGGGTCGTTACAGTTGGCATCAGAGCTTTGGCTCTAGGCAAAACCTAGCATATATGGTAAATTCATTTACAGAATCACTTTCTTTCGAGTTGAATCCCTTGTTTTTGACTTGATTTCCTTTGAATTTTGGAATGTCCCTCGGTTCCGAAATTCATTCTTGTCTCCCCCTATTTATATTCGTTTGATTCTGGAGTATCCCATAACTCCACGGAATGAATTGTAAAGGGGGTGAAAACTCCTTTACAATTGGCATTGATTCACCGGAGATTTCTGTATCCTCGGTTTACGATGCTGCTATATCTTGGTATGCCGAATTCTATCTCTGGCAATCGAATGTCGATTTGCTTTAGAATTCCGCATCAATTATATTCCTGAAGTCACGGTTGACCCGGTTAAGGTCGCCCGAGATTTATAGAAGTATATCCATCTTCTATTTTGTAATTTGATTTTCTCAACCTTGTTTGAGCCTATCTTCGAATCAGGATTCTATTGATTAGAGTTCCTCTAAATTAAATCTCTATCTTTGTTTTGAAATCCATTCTTGAATCATCCTTTGAAAATCGGGTTTGTTGTATTTTAAAATTGTTTTATACGAAATTATTATTTTGATAACTATGATTTTATTCTATATATAAAAGTGAAAATGTTTCGATAAGGATTATATACCTATATATAAAACGAATAAGAAATGTTATTATATAAATAAAAGTTTTGAAAGGATTGGAAATTTTGAAAATTTATAAGAAAGTGATTTATATAAAAAGGATTTATAACTGAAGGGTTAAATTTGAAATTCGAGAATTGAATTCCGATATTTTGAAATTGGTTTTAAGATTTTGGGAAAATATATAAAAATAATACGATTTAAAAGTATTTTTCCGAATAAGAAATGTTTCAAATGGGTTCAAATGAATTCCAATAATTTTGAAGAAATTTCAAAGAAGTTTTCAAGAAAATAGAAGTCCAGAACTCACTTATGTCGCTGGAGAATAATTTTGGTGATGAGTGCACGCGTCATCGACATTGATTTTCGAGTTTCAGAGTGGGGGAGAGGCCACTTTAATAGCTTCGTTATGCGAGTGATTTTGTAAAACCGTTTTTGATTTCAAATTCCGAAGTATAATTTGATATTTTCGAAAGATATATGTATATATTTGAAACAATTTAAAGTGAGACCGGCGTTCAGTCCTCGAGTTTTCAATTTGACTAGTAATAACTCTATATAAAAAAAAATTGATTTCCAACTCTTAGATTTGAAATTTGATTTCATCGACTATTTTGAAGGTTCGAGCACTTCCAAATCAAGGTTTAAAAGTTTTAAACTAAGAAATTTCGAAAAGTATAAAATTTTTGATAAAGCATATAGGTTTAGTTTTGAAGAGGATGACTTAAGTAAGTTTGAAACCTTTTGTTAAGTAAGTGAATATGACTATTTTTAATTATACTAATATGGAATTTAGTTTTGAAATGTTTTGGAAAAAAAAAATTAATTTCAAATAATGGTTTTCAGAAAGGTAAATTGGATATTTCTAATAGAAATAGATAGTTTAAAAGTTTTAAAGTGATGATTATAAATTTGGAAACCATTTTGAGTATAATTGATTTTGAGAAAATATTTGGTTTTGAAATTAAATTGAAATTAAAATCCAGTACTTATATGGTGATTTTGGAAATGAATTTGTTTGACTTGAATTATTATAATTTGGAAACTGGGATAATTTTCTAAACCTATTATTTTGGGAACTTTGAAATTTAGATACTTAATTTGGAAGAAAATTTGGTGAAATCCTATATGATTTTGAAACTGAATTGATATTGAAATGATTTGAAATTGAGAACCTTATATTGTTAAGCACTTGATTTGGGAGTGGTCGAACTTATATAAAATGGATTTGTATAAGTATGAAGTGATTTGAAATCTATTGATTTGAAAGGTACTCTGTGACGCCCCACTCCGAGAGCCTCGTTAACAAAGAGTATTACATAGATAATACTGTCGGCTAACGCGGACAATAGAGTATAATGGAAGCGACCATGTGCAATCTTACCTTAACTATTCACTAAATATGTCGAAAAGTAGAACACATTAAAATTCGACCTATTCAATAAATATTTAAAGCAAAACTACAATGGCTATAGGATCTATCAGAAGAAAATATAACAACTCAAATGTAATATACATCACAGAACAGTCGATCATAATATACACATACACAGATACACCACAGAGTATACAAAATAATACATTACAAGTGGTACTGGAGACCACAATATACAGACGAGACGAAAGAGTATAAATCAGAGTTACAACAGATCAGGACTACAAAAGACGCTATAACAAAATGAAGCTAGCGAATAGTCCATGCGGAAGCAAAATAGGCTAAGTCCTCAAAAGCACCTAACCTGAAACATCTCGGTCTGACACGAGTATAAAATACACGGGTCAGTCTAGATAACAAATCAGTTAGATAAACTGAACACTAATAAACCTGCAAGGTCATACAGTATAATAAATATCTCTAGGGGAGATAACACAATCATCAACAAGAGATGAATCATATAGAACAAGCCTCATATCATCGGCAACATATAGAAACAGAGGATACAAATATCCCAAAACAAGCCAATAGGCAAACAACAAATACCAATAAGGTATACAAGTTCCACAAGGTAAACGCTATACTCCATGCGGCTCAAAAAGACCAATACCGAAGGGCGATACCAAGGGAATATACATATCAATGAAACATCATAAAATTTGCTCGAGCTCAGTACTGTACAAACAAGGATCCATGAGCCCGAAGACTCCAAACCCAAGTATCACCCATGCGGCACATAAGGCCAACATCAGAGCGAAACTATATAGGGCAACAAACCCGAAGGCACACACCCGAAGGCAACATACCCGAAGGCAACAAACCTAGGGAGACAGTCCGAAGACACTATCCCAGAGGCAACAAACCGTAGTGGTGAAGGTCGAAGACCCAGTACTGGACACCACTAACTGGCGGAATGTGTCACAACTCTCGAAAAGGAATCCGAAAAGTGTTAACGTATGTCCCATAACCACTCGTTCGCACTAAACGGTTTACTATCCGTCAGCCCCTTTCACACTCAAAGCAGTACAAAGTTTACCTCATATCATCGATAAACCAAACCCGAAGGTCAAAACAATCAATCGAATAGGTCAAGGATTAATCGGAAGGATAAACGCACAGATTCATGGTCCGTGTTTTGCCCAACCATTTAATCACCCTTCCACTTCGTTCGAAGTGCGAAAGTGTGTGTTTTAAATAGAATTTATAAATTAGAGAAACGAACTTTTAAATGTGATTCGAGAGATTATTTTATAAAAACCCATGGATTAAAATTAAAAGGAACCATCAAAGTCAAAACAATTGATAATCATACATAGGATCATCATGAATCGATTCAAATTGGAAATTCAATCCCAAAAAGGCAAAGTGGGCTGAAACAGCAGGTTCAATCGACTGAACAGAGTTTTCAGTCGACTGACCCTATACCTGGAAAATTTTCCAGGTTCAGGAAACTTTATGTTTCCAGGTTCAGTCGACTGTGCAGAGTTTTTCAGTCGATCGAATCATGCCTGGAAACTCTCGGGTTTCAGGTTCAGTCGACTGAACAGAGTTTTCAGTCGACTGAATCATGCCTGGGCTGTTTTTCAGCCTTATTCAAATGAAGAGCAAACTCTCCCAAAATGCAGTCGGACGAACATTGGCTCTAAGGGCTTATGCCAATCGACAACCCGGCCCTATATGTTCCTCGATGCATCACCAAAACATGATTAAAACATCAAAGTTAGGATTTCAAAGATTTGAACCCAAAACACTAAAAATTGGTATATTCCCCAATTCAACCCAAACCAATTGCAAGTGCATATGAACAAGGTGTTAGGAATTCATACCTAACATCAATGAAATCAAGAGAAGTAGATGTGAGTTCAAAACTCACCTTTTTACACAAAACAAAGAAGATGAAGAAGCACAATTGCAAGGAATCAACCAACTACACTCCACTTCAACACTACAAGCTTCAATCTAGAATCAAAGCAAGTATTTCCTAAGTTAGGGTTAGGAAAATTACAGAAATTGAAGAGGAGAAGAGATGGAGAAGATGGAGATGAACTTACCAATGGATTCTCTTTGATTTTGGAGCAAGAATCAAGATACAAAGGAGAACTGGGGCTTGCTAATTTCCTATTTCCTCTTTCCTTTCCCCCATTTCAGTTTTTAGATGAGAAGTACAATGAAATGAAGATGAAATGAAGAGAAGGGTTGAGCTAGGGGTTAAGTGAGCTAGTGGGCTGAACCCAATCCCAAACCCAATAGGAAAAGTAGCCAAAATTTCACAAACTCCAAACATATCCAAGATTATACTCAAAAAGATCGCAAACGCCATTTTGGACTCAATGGAAATGGTTTCGAGCTCCAATTCGGCCATTTGCAGAAAGTAACATTTCGGACCCCAAAATCCGAATAATGACGCTATATTTAAATCAAACATTTAAATATAAAATCGTTAAATATGCGGGTTGTTACAGATCTCCCCTCCTTACAAAATTGCGTCCCCGCAATTCCTAGAGACGATATTTATAACAACTACATACATACAACATACAAAAGAAAGAATAAACTTTAGACACAGAAATAGACTTACCATTACGAAGCAAGGATAGAAAACCTGGATAAGATCGCTCGATATACTCTCTGGTTTCCCAAGTACAGTCATTGGGATTAGCGGACCATTGAACTTTAACGAGCGGCACGTCCTTGTTCCGAAGGTGTCGCACCTCCGTGTCAAGCACGCGAATAGGTTGCTGTACAAAAGATAAGTACGGTGAGATCTCAAGATCTTGCAAATCAGGAGAATCAATTACAGAATCCGATTCTCGAAGACACTTCCGAAGTTGCGAGACGTGAAACACGTCATGAATGCCAGATAAATGAGCTGGAAGTGAAACTCTATAAGCCACAGGGCCAATACGTTCAGTAATAGAAAACGGTCCTATATAACGAGGAGCCAATTTTCCAGTCGCATTGAAACGCATAACCCCTTTCAAAGGAGAAACACGAATAAAAACAAGATCGCCGATCGAGAACTCGAGAGGCTTCCTACGGTTGTCCGCGTAGGATTTCTGGCGACTCTGTGCCTCTTTCATCCTCAATCGAATAAGATCAATCTTCTCAGAAGAATGACGAACAAAGTCCGGGCCAAGAATAAGCTTCTCCCCAGATTCCAACCAACAAGAAGGTGATCGACATGGCCTTCCGTATAAGGCTTCGAAAGGAGCCATACCGATACTAGACTGAAAACTATTGTTGTAGGAGAACTCTACAAGAGGTAGGTGATCCTCCCAACAACCACCGAAATCAAAAATACAAATACGGAGAAGATCTTCCAAAATACGATTCACCCGTTTAGTCTGTCCGTTAGACTGCGGATGATAAGCTGTAGAAAAATTAAGCTTTGTTCCCAAAGCTTGCTGAAGACTCTTCCAAAAATGACTCGTGAATAAAGGATCACGATCACTCACAATAGAACTAGGAACACCGTGAAGTCTCACGATTTCCTTGACATACAACTTAGCCAAAAGCGAAGCTGTCCTATTAGACTTAATAGGGACAAAATGAGCAGACTTGGTGAGGCGATCAACAATAACCCAAATACTAGAATGACCTGATCTCGAACGAGGTAGGCCGTCAATAAAATCCATAGAAATTTGATCCCACTTCCACAATGGAATCTCAAGAGGTTGAAAAAGTCCAAAAGGACGCTGATGTTCGGCCTTCACACGTTGACATGTCATGCAATTGCTCACATAACTCGCCACATCGCGCTTCATGCCTTCCCAATAATAAAGACGACGCATATCGGCATACATCTTACCACTACCGGGATGAATGGTATACTTAGAACGATGGCAATCATCAAGAATGTCATGCCTAAGTACAAAATCAGAAGGCACAAAAAGACGGTTCTTCTTACGAAGACACCTATTAGAATCAATGCTAAAATCTTGCAACGCCTCATCACAAGATCCAGATTCACAAAGCTGAATAAAATGCAACAAATCAGGATCACGCCGCTGAGCATCGGCAATACGATCCAATAAAATAGGTAGAGCTCCCAAACTAAATAATAGAATAGGAGAATCAGAAGATGAACCTTGATCACGAATTTCAAAAAAAGATAGAGTCTCAAGAATATTCCATTCGGCAAGCATCATAGAAATAACAGCCGAATGTTTACGACTAAGCGCATCTGCAACACGATTACCCTTACCAGGGGTAAACTGGATATCAAAGTCATAGGAAGCAAGAAACTCGAGCCAACGCTGTTGTCTCATATTGAGTTCCTTCTGAGTAAACAAATACTTCAAAGATTAATGATCGGTATAGAGAATGAAGCGCTCGCCCAATAAATAATGTCGCCAAATCTTCAAAGCAAAGACAATGGCGGCTAACTCAAGATCATGAGTGGCATAGCGAACTTCATTCGGACGCAGTTGCCTAGAAGCATAAGCAACTACCCGATCTCTCTGCATAAGCACAGCACCGAGACCACTACCACACGCATCGGTGTAGACAACAAGATTATGATTCCCTTCGGGAACCACAAGAATAGGAGCATTAGTGAGAAGTTCTTTCAATGTCTGAAAGGAAGCTTCACACTTGTCGGACCAAATAAAACGAATGCCTTTCCGAGTAAGGCTTGTGAGAGGAAGCACAACACGGGAAAAGTTCTTAATGAACCGCCGGTAATAACCCGCCAATCCAAGGAAACTACGAATCTCATGCACATTCTCAGGCCTCTTCCAATACTGGATGGCTTCGATCTTTGAGGGATCGACAGAAATGCCATCGGAAGATACAACATGGCCTAAGAACTTAACCTTATTATCCCAAAAGCAGCACTTGGAGAATTTGGCTTTAAGAAGATGACGACGAAGAGTACTCAAGACAATTCTCAAGTGATTAGCATGCTCAGCTTCAGACTTAGAATAAATAAGGATATCATCAATGAAGACAAGAACAAACTTATCGAGATATTCCCGGAATACCCGATTCATGAGGTCAACAAAGAAAGCAGGAGCGTTCGTCAAACCAAACGGCATAACGAGCCACTCAAAAGAACCATAACGAGTGCGAAAAGCGGTAAGAGGTATGCTATCCTCCGCGACTCGTAACTGATGAAAACCTGTGGCAAGGTCAAGCTGAGAAAAGACCTTGGCACCACTCAATAGATCGAACATATCATCGATCCTAGGCAATGGATACCTATTTCTAATGGTCAACTCGTTAAGCTAGCGATAGTCAATGCAAAGCCTAAGAGTTCCATCAGACTTCTTCACAAAAACGACCGCGGATCCCCATGAAGAAAAACTGGACTGAATCAACTGCTTGGACTCGAGCTCTAAAAGCTGCTTCTTGAGTTCCTCATTTTCCTTTGTAGACATCCTCGTGGGAGGACGACTAACTGGCTGCGCGCCTGGAATGAGATCAATGCGGAACTCAATTGCCTGTTTGGGTGGCAAACCCGAAACAGGTTCAAAAACATCAGAAAAGTCACAAGCAATAGGAATACGAGATACATCATCACCATCTCGCGAATCAAGAGAATACAAAGCCATCTCGGAATTATCCACATCCCGAAGAACAAGAGATAACTGAGAAGGTGAATCAGGATGACAAAGATATAAAATTCTCTCGGAACAAATAATCCTGGCATCGTACCTCACTAGCCAGTCCATACCAAAAATCACATCAAAACCCAAATGAGAAACAACGTGCAGATTCGCACGGAAAGAAAAGCCACATAAAACAATCTCAATATCATCACAAAGCAAACTAAGGGTCGCGGATCCCCCAATAGGATTCGCAATCCTTAAAGAAGTAACCATACAAGAAACATCCAAAGATAAATCATCTGCAAGCTTCTTCGATACGAAAGAATGTGAAGCACCCATATCGAAAAGAACTCGTATACTATGATCATGAAATAGAATTGAACCCTCCAAAATAGATGGAGTCATACCTTTGGATTGAGAAGGACCTCCAGAAGCATTAGCCACATTGAGCTTGCCAGATTTTGCATTAGCAGGAGCAGTAGGACAAGCAGAAACATGATGACCTTCCTTCTTGCAATTACGGCAGAAGAGAAGCTTTGGACAAGCTCGAATAATATGATTCGGAGAACCACAACTAAAACACTTTCGAACGAAAGGTGTTCCGGAAGATTGAGGCTGAGAGCTAGGACCACCGGTCTTCTTCTTCTTATAAGGAAAAGGCTTCTTCTGAATTGGAAACTGCTTCTTGTTGGGGTTTCTGGAAACCTCAACATCGACATCACTATCACACTCTTTCTCGACGGTCTCGAGATGAAGCGCCGAATCAACCAATTCCTCAAAAGAAAGTTTAAGTTGGAGCAACAAGGACTTCTTAAGATATTTCTTAAGGCCAGAAACAAACTTCAAATTCTTCTTATAAGAAGTGCTGATGAATTCAAGACCATACTGAGATAAAGCCTCGAACGATGCGACATACTCAGAAACAGAAGATTTCCCTTGCTTCAACTTAAGGAAGCGACGGGTCAATAAAACTTTTTCAGATTCAGGAACAAACTTGAGTTCAAATCGTCCCCGAAACTGAGTCCAAGAAAGAGTAGACTCATCAATTTCAGCTACAAGAAGCTCATACCAGTCAAGAGCACGCTCTTGTAATAAGCTAGAAGTTACAAGAACTCTATCATGGTCAGAAAGATCCATGCGAGAGAAAATACGCTCGCACGTGCGAAGCCAAGCTTGGACTTCAAGAACAGACTCGGAGCCCTTAAACGGCTTTCCTCCAAGATGAGCAAAATCACTGCACTGACGTGCAAAAGCAGACTTGCGAGGTGGAGACACTCGAGGAGGAACGAGAGGCTGAGTGCTCCTAAACAATTCCAAAAATTGATCGGCAGACATATATACGCCATCCGGATGCGAGCCACTAGATTGCCCAGCATCCGAACGTCGACCCCTGCCTCTTCCAGACATAAGCTGAAAGTAAGATAAGAACAAGATTATTCACAAGGTAGATATTACAATATGGGATACTACGGAATAAAATGCATTCCTAGACGTATTTCCAATATCTATCTAACCTTGATGGAATAAAGAGACACGATGACTCAAGGATCTGTATCACTTGTACACTTTGATGTACCATAATATGTGCATCTATTCTGTGTTTATCATATTTTGTTCTGAACTCAGCTCTGATACCACGTGTGACGCCCCACTCCGAGAGCCTCGTTAACAAAGAGTATTACATAGATAATACTATCGGCTAACGTGGACAATAGAGTATAATGGAAGCGACCATGTGCAATCTTACCTTAACTATTCACTAAATATGTCGAAAAGTAGAACACATTAAAATTCGACCTATTCAATAAATATTTAAAGCAAAACTACAATGGCTATAGGATCTATCAGAAGAAAATATAACAACTCAAATTTAATATACATCACAGAACAGTCGATCATAATATACACATACACAGATACACCACAGAGTATACAAAATAATACATGTCAAGTGGTACTGGAGACCACAATATACAGACGAGACGAAAGAGTATAAATCAGAGTTACAACAGATCAGGACTACAAAAGATGCTATAACAAAATGAAGCTAGCGAATAGTCCATGCGGAAGCAAAATAGGCTAAGTCCTCAAAAGCACCTAACCTGAAACATCTCGGTCTGACACGAGTATAAAATACACGGGTCAGTCTAGATAACAAATCAGTTAGATAAACTGAACACTAATAAACCTGCAAGGTCATACAGTATAATAAATATCTCTAGGGGAGATAACACAATCATCAACAAGAGATGAATCATATAGAACAAGCCTCATATCATCGGCGACATATAGAAACAAAGGATACAAATATCCCAAAACAAGCCAATAGGCAAACAACAAATACCAATAAGGTATACAAGTTCCACAAGGTAAACGCTATATTCCATGCGGCTCAAAAAGACCAATACCGAAGGGCGATACCAAGGGAATATACATATCAATGAAACATCATAAAATTTGCTCGAGCTCAGTACTGTACAAACAAGGGTCCATGAGCCCGAAGACTCCAAACCCAAGTATCACCCATGCGGCACATAAGGCCAACATCAGAGCGAAACTATATAGGGCAACAAACCCGAAGGCACACACCCGAAGGCAACATACCCGAAGGCAACAAACCTAGGGAGACAGTCCGAAGACACTATCCCAGAGGCAACAAACCGTAGTGGTGAAGGTCGAAGACCCAGTACTGGACACCACTAACTGGCGGAATGTGTCACAACTCTCGAAAAGGAATCCGAAAAGTGTTAACGTATGTCCCATAACCACTCGTTCGCACTAAACGGTTTACTATCCGTCAGCCCCTTTCACACTCAAAGCAGTACAAAGTTTACCTCATATCATCGATAAACCAAACCCGAAGGTCAAAACAATCAATCGAATAGGTCAAGGATTAATCGAAAGGATAAACGCACAGATTCATGGTCCGTGTTTTGCCCAACCATTTAATCACCCTTCCACTTCGTTCGAAGTGCGAAAGTGTGTGTTTTAAATAGAATTTATAAATTAGAGAAACGAACTTTTAAATGCGATTCGAGAGATTATTTTATAAAAACCCGTGGATTAAAATTAAAAGGAACCATCAAAGTCAAAACAATTGATAATCATACATAGGATCATCATGAATCGATTCAAATTGGAAATTCAATCCCAAAAAGGCAAAGTGGGCTGAAACAGCAGGTTCAGTCGACTGAACAGAGTTTTCAGTCGACTGACCCTATACCTGGAAAATTTTCCAGGTTCAAGAAACTTTCTGTTTCCAGGTTCAGTCGACTGTGCAGAGTTTTTTAGTCGACTGAATCATGCCTGGAAACTCTCGGGTTTCAGGTTCAGTCGACTGAACAGAGTTTTCAGTCGACTGAATCATGCCTGGGCTGTTTTTCAGCCTTATTCAAATGAAGAGCAAACTCTCCCAAAATGCAATCGGACGAACATTGGCTCTAAGGGCTTATGCCAATCGACAACCCGGCCCTATATGTTCCTCGATGCATCACCAAAACATGATTAAAACATCAAAGTTAGGATTTCAAAGATTTGAACCCAAAACACTAAAAATTGGTATATTCCCCAATTCAACCCAAACCAATTGCAAGTGCATATGAACAAGGTGTTAGGAATTCATACATAACATCAATGAAATCAAGAGAAGTAGATGTGAGTTCAAAACTCACCTTTTTACACAAAACAAAGAAGATGAAGAAGCACAATTGCAAGGAATCAACCAACTACACTCCACTTCAACACTACAAGCTTCAATCTAGAATCAAGCAAGTATTTCCTAAGTTAGGGTTAGGAAAATTACAGAAATTGAAGAGGAGAAGAGATGGAGAAGATGGAGATGAACTTACCAATGGATTCTCTTTGATTTTGGAGCAAGAATCAAGATACAAAGGAGAACTAGGGCTTGCTAATTTTCTATTTCCTCTTTCCTTTCCCCCATTTCAGTTTTTAGATGAGAAGTACAATGAAATGAAGATGAAATGAAGAGAAGGGTTGAGCTAGGGGTTAAGTGAGCTAGTGGGCTGAACCCAATCCCAAACCCAATAGGAAAAGGAGCCAAAATTTCACAAACTCCAAACATATCCAAGATTATACTCAAAAAGATCGCAAACGCCATTTTGGACTCAATGGAAATGGTTTCGAGCTCCAATTCGGCCATTTGCAGAAAGTAACATTTCGGACTCCAAAATCCAAATAACGACGCTATATTTAAATCAAACATTTAAATATAAAATCGTTAAATATGCGGGTTGTTACATACTCAATTTGGAAAGAGATTTTTTTTTATAAATCGAAGTCTATATAAGTATGATTTGATATACTATTGATTTGGAAAGTATTCGATTTGAAAATGGAATCTTATATATATATATGGATTTTATATAAGTATGATATTTGAAAGTATTTGAAAAGGTACTATATGATATATATTTTCGAAGTAAAGATATGGAAAGTGCCTTCTGCTTGATATCCGCTTTGTGGCCACATCGTGGATTCATTCTATCAATATTATTCTATCTGATTTTCGGTTTTCCGGATGTAATACTCGAGTGTTTCCCACCATGGCGTAACCCATGGTTTTTTTTTCTTTCTCTCGTGACTGCATAGCGCAACTGCCTGGCTGAGTCTTGCCTAGGGGTACGGATTGTTTCCTGGGAGATCCAGGCGTAACCATTGTGTATCCTGCACTCTACTAGTCATCATGGCGTAACTCGCAGGGCTGAGAAAGCTTACGGATATGGATTGTTTCCTGGGAGACCCAGGCGTAACCATTGTGTATCTGCGAACCATGGTCGGACAAAGGTTTTGGTTTGGTTGTTTTTTTGGATTGTACTTTCCATATCTGTTTTTAAAAAGGTTTTTCAAGTATTTTCACTGGGTGTTGAAACAGGTCTACTAAGTACTTGAAGAATTCTAGCTTTGCGCCTGATCAACGCATGGCCAGAGTCTGCAAGAACGAGGATAAATTTGCTAAAACATCGAGTTATAAAAATATTTTCGAAAGGAAGATTTATTTCGATATAAACGTATTATTATAAAGGTATTTATTATAAAAGTATTTTTCCCAACAAAGAAATTTTGAACTAATATTTGAAATTTAAATTCTTATGGTTCTACATTAATTATTCGTGCTCGATTCTATTCTTTGAATCTACCTTATCTTCTCAGCTTTAGTTGTTCACCTATATTCCGTTCCAGAATCTACCTTCCTTTCCTTTTTGAATATAATCTTTTAAAGATTGCTTATCTGTATACTACATTGGTTAATAGAAAATTTTAGTGGTATAAATATTTTTAAAGTTCTTAATTAAATAAAACATATTTAAGAAAATGATTTTAATTTGCTGATAATTTTTGAAAGGTATCTTTAGATAAATTTAAAATTTCTTTAATTATAGATTTAATGTTTTCAATAGCTTATGTGTAAATATAACAAATAATGTAAATAATTGTTTCCAAATAGTTTTCATATATTTATAAAGGTAATATGTAAACATTTTTAATTCCATTTGGGTTTTGAAAGCTTTAAGGTATCATGGACAACTGAATTGCAAATAAAGTTTTCAAATGAATATTTCAAGTAAAAAAAAATTATATGGTTTTAAATTAATTATTTACCTTGACTTTTAATCTACTTTTATTTTGGTTGTCCTATTCTCCTACCTCCTTCCTTTTTGGGGACAAAAAGTTTTGAGTGGGGGAGAGTGTAACGACCCATAAATTTTTAATAATTTTTAATTTATTTTATAACGAATTTAATTGAATATTTGTAAAATTTTATAATAATTAGAATATAATGTTCATGTTTTTAGAATACGTATATTTAAATATAGCAGGTTGTAAGTTTTCAATTAATTTTATCAAAGTTTATTTCATTGTGAAATTCTATTAAATTCAAGCTAGCTAATAATTTGCTGACAATAAATTTATTTTCAAGGATGAATATTTTTCTATAAAAAAATTTCTAAATCCTCTTCTGAGTGAGACGTCATCCTTCGTTTTTCCAAATTCAGACGTCTACTGCTCCATTTACCTTATTTCTGACAAATTTTGCAACATTTTGGTACCGATCATCGACTTTTGATCGGATGATCATACCACTGATACCTGTATACCGTTGTGATTGCCTCGACGTGATGATCTCAATAGTATATTTATTTCTGTATTTTGAAAGCCGGTACGTGACGGAATCTGTAAAACGTCGACCCGTATCGGTATCCGTTTTAAAACTTTTGGTTTCCTTTGTCTGTTCAAACTTGTGACGTGCTGCCCAAACAAATAAATTGCTTTATTAAGTTTTCAAATTAATGCTTCCAGACATTTGCTATGTCATTGCTGTATTTTGGGTGATAACGTTTTGAACGTTGATAAAAATAATTAATCTGCATAGTTTAATAGGCTATGAATTGAGATCTAGGAAAGAAATAAATATAAAAAGTATAACCTGACAAATAATAAAAATTGCTTTAATTGCACCGTTGATTTTGAAACGTATAAAATTCTATACGTTCTTTACGCATCCATTCATTTCTTTTATTTCTTCCTTTACGTTTCCTCTCTTTACTGATATATACTTACTTCTTTTATCTCTCCTATCTACTACAAAAGGCAACCCACTTCTTTGTGAAATTAAAAAAAAAAAATCCTGAACCCATCAAAACCACCTCTGCACGTCCCCTCTTTCTTCCTCTCCCCTCTTCCTTCTTCTCCCTGTGATAACCGCAGCCATCTACCGAAGCCTCACCCCACCACTCCTCCTCACCATGTAGCAACGTCGCCGCCACCTTCCCCTCTCTTGCCGAACCACCTCTTCCATTTCAAGGGCCTCCAAACCCAGTAGCAACGCCCCCGACCAATACCGGTGCCCTAGCATGAGTCAGCATCTCCCACTTATCAACCTCCTCTGCCGTGAAGCCTGCCCTCCCTCTCGGTTTGCATGAGTTTGCATTCCTTGTTCAATGCCTCCTCCACTCCTTCTTTCATACACAGGTACAAATATATTTGCCATATTTAGAGTGGTTCGTACCTGATGCTTGTAGCCGCCATTTCCTCCAAACGTATATGTATATGTTTTATTTTTCTATCGATAACTTATTGCATATATAGTATATATAAGCACATTCAGTTTTACAGGGTGTTTATGTTAATATTGTTTTACAGTATATTTAGGTGAGAGTATATTAATAGCATATGTGTGTCAGGTAGTATGTATGGTATATGTTATTTAAGTTGTAGAGTAGATAGGCGAGTATGAAAAATCTGTGTGTATAGATAGGTATTTTAAAGACAAAATCTATCTATGTTATATATATAGGACAGTTTGTTTTATGTAACAGTTAGTTTATGGTTGATTGTGGTTTAAAATATACACGGTAATATTTAAAGGAGTTGTATTGAGTGAAGGTTAATATTTAAGGGAGGATCTTGGAATAGCTTAATGTAGCTGGTATGTAAGTCAATATATAAACGGTTGGGTAAGTCTAGAATAATAGTTTATATGTGGGTTTGCGTCAGTTAAATGTTGGGTTATATGATCATTTATATATACATGTATATTTTATATAGGGAGTTAAGTTCTTGGTTTCATACTTTGTTTTCAGGCATACGCATTCTCTAGTTTAAACATTGTTTTCATTAGGACTCATATAGCATACAACGCTTGTAATATACATATTAATTCTAGCATTAAATTTTAGTATGTGTTGAAATCAAATATTGATCGTATGGGAAAATGTACGTTTGAATTAAAATTAAAATGCATGTATAAAGTTTTATTCTGAAGACGATTGTTTTCTATATTATTTTAATATCGGTCTTGAATCAAACCATTGATTTTAATGAAATAATAAAAATATATATATTTTCCGTTTATTTCAAGCTGATGTGATTCGTTTCCATCAATTTCTATTATCAAATTTGCCCATCTATATCTGGCTATTGTTTTGTTTTCATAAATTTCATATTTTTCCAGCCATGTTTTGATCGTCAAATTTGTATTCATCGTGCCGTGCCTTGGAATTCACGTTTGATCAACAATTCGCTTCCATTCTCGTTCATCTCTCTAGCCTCGAAAGGTGAGCAATCACTCACGATTAACGTTCTTTTATTTATTAAATTTGATTTCAATTGAAACGACAATTGAAATATGTTGCTGTAGTTATTTAAATTGTTATATTTATGCTATTACCTGTATCTGTTCACCTACGGGATATGACACCATATCCTATTGTTTATACTTTATTTAATTACTGATGATATATTCCTGTTGTATATTATTATCATATCCTGCTATATTTTTGTTATCTATTATCACTCTGCAAGTTCCCTGTAGTTTAGAAATTCACTATGGGTTGAAATGATAAACCCAAGCGATTTCCATTTGATTGAATTTGGGATTACGGGTTGAAAAGATATCCACCCGTATATAATTAGTATACGGATTGAATTGATAAATATCCGTAGCACTTGACTATATGATAGGAAATATATACAGACACCGTTGGTCCATATAAATATCTTAAAAATAATTTGTATAATTTTGGAAAGAAATATATGGTTTAATTAATTTGATTCTTAAGATATTATATAAATAAAAATTGTATATATAGATTAGTAGTAATATTTGATTTAAATTAGATTGATTTAATACATATAATATGGTTAAGTATTTATGTAAATCTATATTTCAAATAGATTCTTTTGTAATAAATTTAATAATTAAGATTGGGAGATAAATTTGGGTTTATTAAAATGGTATTTAAATAAGGATTTATTTAATTAAATCGATTTGAAATTTTTGAATGGGAAATTTAAAGAGTATGATTTTATAACTGGATTTTTGATTTAAGTGATTTAATGAATATTTCACGTTTAAATAAATTAAAGAAAATATTGAGTAAAATGGAATTTAAGGTTACTTGAAAAATATTGTATCAAATGAGGGAGTATTTCAAGACCAAATAATAATGAGGTTAATTCAAGATCTATATGAAACTGTTAACTTGAACATTAAAATATTAAAGCTTTGAACTATATTGGAATTTAAATGGTTTATTTTGAATTTAGATCTGTATATGAAAATAATATAGTTGAAGTTGTTTGTTAGAAACTAAATTGAATTTAAGTGAAATTTTAGGTTGAATCAATATAGTTGAGTTTATTATATAGAAAACTAAATTGAATAAAATTTAGTTGAAACGTAATACTTAAAGTCTTGAAATATATTGAATTATAAAGGGGTATTTGTGATTATAAATCCAAACTTGAGATTGATAAAAATTGAAGTGGTTATTTTAGGAAAATTTAAATTGATAAATTGAGATTGAATTTAATTTGGATGGGAAGGTCGGGTTGATGATGAAACATTTTGGTTTTGAAGTATAAATTAAGTATAAATGACCACGGTGTTATAGTGTATATTTCTACCTTGTAGATAGTTCTATGGACCCTTAGAGGATGGTTATCCCAAACATCCTTTAAGTTATTTGTGTGTCAGTTGATATTTCACTTGAGTTGGATTTATTGATATAAGAATGTTAATCCTGACTCGAGTGTTTTGTGTTTTGCTTTACGCTCGGGTCAGACCGAGTGATACAGCATTTGAGACTCACCTTCGAAGTTGGAGCCTTGCTTGAAGATCCAGCTATCTATCCTTTTAGTCATCCTGTTGATTTGTTCAGAGAAGTCATCTGCGCATACTGGAGACTTCACTACATCTAAGATATTCAGTTGTATTTTATTTCTAACTCTAATGTATATAGTAGCTTCATGAACTACTATTCTTTATCTATTCCGCTGCATTATATTACTCTGTGTAAGTGATCTGTGATTGATTTATTTACTGTTTATGTTGAGTTTGCCAAATTTTAATTAACAACGCGTTATTTTGAATTATTCAAGTCGGACATGTATGGTTTTATTGTCGATTTGAATGGTCCAAAAATAGCGTCTCGTTACAACCGCCCTTCGGCATCAACCTCCCTTAGCAATGCCTGTCATTACGCCACCAACCTCGACCTTAAACTCGCCGCCAAACGCCAGATCAAACCAAAAACCCACCTCATCGTTGCAGCTAAAATCTGGCATCCTCACGTTAAACTACGATGATCCAACCGGTCAACTTACTCCCATCGACCTTACGAACAATTTCCTAGTTGACCCTATTGCCTATCTCGGCTTCCAGTGACCTGATCAACGTTGGTCGTTAGATTTCTAGGGTTAGTTTTTTTAGAAAATGGCAACTAGGGTTTAGAGAAGGGTTTGGGAAAAAGAATGAGGGTATGGATTCTTATATAGGAAACTACTCGACACTATTCACCCCAGAAGTTTCAAAACCCCAATCGAGGCATGTTCACTAGCATTCCTAGCCAAACACCCATATTTCGAACTCAATGGAACTATTATTGGGACCTAATTTTAATGCATACAAAAGTTAACTTTAGGCTCATTACATTAAAAATTAGATATGAAAGTGCCCATAAAATAAAAGATTTAGCATGAGAGCCAAATGAATCGAAAGATTCGTGTTTGGTTCAGGAAGAGATCATGGAAGTTGTAAAATTATGGTAAGATAATCTACTTTCATTAAATGATTTGTTATATTATTTATTAATTCTTGAAACTAATCACTATGCATTTCGAGTTCACACGATCAAACGGTACGTCCAATTGCCATGAAACTCGTCGACGTACAATGCTTTATCATTCCGGGCCCCGATGGCACTAGTTTCATCAAAATCGATGATAGTGCCCTAGAATAATAATTTCACACATTTAAATATTGTTTTATTTTTTCGATCACATCATCGATATTTAACAAGAATATTTAATATTGTAAATAAGTTTGCAAATTGAATTCATCAATATTATTTATTAATTAAAGGGAGTTAAATAAGACTATTAAATCCATTTACTTAATATTTAATTAACAAATTGAAATATCTAAATAATCACTATATTTGAATTCAAGTTATTAAATTCCAAAAATCCAATTATTTAAATATTTTAAATAAATTGAATATTTAAAATTCAAAATGATCCAATTTCTAAGATGTTACATAATAATAATAATATAAATGAGATATTGTTACTTTTAAATTTGTGCTTTTTACATCATAGTAATTGGGACAATTAAAGGCCCTATTTATGAATTCTAAGTTCTTTGTGGATCATATGTTTAACGTGGAATTATCTTTTTTCAGTGGAGTGTTTTGTTGATTAAAAACTAGTTGCTTCTCAAAACGTACAACTATCTTAAATTTACTTTTTTCAAAGGGAAGCATCGTTTCAAACACATGAGAATTTGGAATGCTTAGCTATGTTGGAGAGAGTTTTGAACTAGTATCGGTGTCTATAGTTATAGTTGCAAGGTATGTATCTTAATGAGGTAACAAAATATAATTTACCATTGTTTTTCTTTTGACTCAACAAACGACTTTATAAATTCTTCGATCACATAGCAAATTGATGTAAAAATGTGAATGTGGATTCAAAAAAGTTCCTTTTTCCTTTTATTACTTTATTACTATTTATGACATATGACTAATGAAGAAAAGAGAACATAAACTCAAACTTATCAAAAAGGAGAACAAGTTTAAATGTTTAGGTAATTTAGTTTTGTGAAAAATTGAGATATTTATGAGCACTTGAACAAATGAAAGAAAGAGCCACACAATTTTGGAAATGAATGTACGAATTTTGTATTTTGGAAGAAGGGTATGTATATAGTTTGAAATCTTTATAACAGAACAATAATAAATTTGAATTGTTTAAGGTCAAATTTAGGCTAGCTCTATTTGTATCTCGAAATTTGCCTTACACACTCCATTTATTTGAAGAAAAACTACACACTCTACCATTTTCTTTTAACCATCCATTTTATTCCATAAATAACCCTATTTTAAAATTTTCTAATGTTGATTTTTATAATAAAAATCACATACAGGTTGAACTTTGTTTTGTATAAAACCTCGCTTGGACCGAGCAAGGTTTTGTATGAAACCTCGCTCAGGCTGAGCAAAGATTTGTATGAAACCCTGCTCGCAAAGAGTTTCGAGTGAGATTTTGTTATAAATCACGTTTGGACCAAGCTAGGTTTAGAAAGAAACCACGCCCATAATATTACTAGTGGAAAATCCATGTTAACCACGCTTTAAGTGAGCGTGGTTTGTTAGGTTACATCACTCGCTCCAAGCTTGATTTGTTAGGTTACGTTACTCACTCCAAGCTTCCTTTATTATGTTTCCTCGCTTCCTTCATGCTTGGTTTCTAGTGTTTACTTGCTCCCTCGAAGCTTGGCTTCTTATATTTCCTCACTTACTCTAAACTTGGTTTTTTTATAAATTTACTTTTACCATCTTTGTAATCTACCTTTATACGCTTGAGGGTAATTTTGTCTAAATAATTTTTTTATGTTTACCAGAGGGTGAAAAGAAAAGGCAGGGCTGTTAAGACCCATCCTCAAACTTATTTCCCAACCAGAAGATATGTTGACATATATGAGGTACATATACCACGCTACAGCTTGGGTTATGCAAAATTTGATGTGTCAGCATATAGGTGTGAGATGATTTCCTTGTTTGGAGACTATGCTTAAGGATTTCATTTGTGTCAACTTGCTATGTTTGCTGAAGTCAATGATCAAACAATTACAACGCGTAGAAAATCACATACACACAATGACCAAATTACCCTTGCAAATATAAAGAAAGAGCAAAATACTATCAGAGCCAGGTTTCGAACCTAGGACTTGTGGGTTATGGGCCCACCACGCTTCCGCTATGCCACTTTGATTATCAATCAAATGCCAGAATTGCATTCTGTAGCATAATATGTAAGCTCCTTCTAAATTCTTCCCAAAGCATATTGTCTTGTATTGTACAATGTAGAATATATTTCTTCCACATCCACTAAATTGTATTATCCATATATTAAACCGTATGCCTCCTTATATCATTACCTATAGCCAAATCAATATATGATTTGATATGTCAGCATTTCACCTACATATGTCGACATAAATTTTTTTCAGACTTGAAATAAACTTGGGTTTTTTAAGTAAGGTTGTTTTAAAAATGCTCTAAAAACACTTATAAATATTTAAATTCAAAAACGCTTGTGTCGTATAGTGGTTGTTTATACTGATCTAAGATACATATATAAACATGATAAGATACCGCAGTAAATATTTTAGTATTTCTCCTCTTTTCACATTTGTATCTTCAAAACCAACCAAGTATTGCCAGTGGCACTTTAAATTCCTTGTAACATATATCAGTAATGTTACTACCTTTAAGCATTGTTACCCTCAAAATCGGTATAAGCGTTTCAGTGTGTTTTTTTATCGCCCTTTTTTATTATCGTATTTATTGCCATAAAGTGTGTATACATTGTTTTTGTTCCAATACTAATTCCATATATGCATGCGAAAGTAATGCTTGCCTGGTTACACTTGAGAAAATATTTTATTATGATATTTGTGTGGAGGCATGTTGGATCGTAAAGTTTTGAATGCTGACAAGAGACGAAAGTTCACAAAACTCAAATATGGTTCATATTGATAGTAATGTAACTAAAGTCAATAAGTATACAGTCTAGTATAGAATTTTGTTAAAATCTATCCTCAAACCTCATCACTCACAAATTCATTTACGAAACTTGTATACATTTTATAAAATATTCATATACACGCACAAGGTATTAAGTGCACTGGAAAAACAGTATTCAATCGATTGAATACTATATGTCAGTAGACTGATGTTGTTTGAATTTTTTTAAATATATAGTATACAGTCGACTGAACTACTTAGATCAGTCGACTGACAATGTGCAATTTTTTTATGCATGTTTAACTTCAGTCGACTGAATACTGCAACTGTCATATTTTCCAAGAGACTTCTATTCACCAAAAGGTTTCTTCATGGAAGGTTGCATTTCTTGAATTTTGATAGATATCTATTTCCAGCAATTATATCTCCTTACACACTATATATACACTCAAGTTTTATAGAATCAAATCACTTAATTTTCTATTCTCTTTTGATCTACAGCACTTAGCATTCTTGAGTTCAATATCTACAAGCTTTCATACAATCATTGCTTACGTATTCATTTCCATACTCTTCAAGCAATATTAAAATTCATATTCTTCATACACACACAAATATACATATCTACACTAAGGATAAGATTATAGGAAGGGTGTACTACAAGTGACAAATCCGTGTTATTCAGAACACACAAAGTCAAGTTACAT
Source organism: Allium cepa (assembly GCA_030765085.1). Classification (NCBI taxonomy): domain Eukaryota; kingdom Viridiplantae; phylum Streptophyta; class Magnoliopsida; order Asparagales; family Amaryllidaceae; genus Allium; species Allium cepa. The sequence continues at coordinate 566,901,062 of CM060937.1, read as the reverse complement.
CCAGTTTGTAAGAAAGTCATGTTCGGTTGCTCAGGCGGTTAAGCCTTGTTCTATTGCTCAGGCGGCCAGGTCCTGCTCTGTTGCTCAGGCGATCAAAGTCCTGCTCGGTTGCTCAGGCAGGGTAATGCCAATTCCTTCGGGTTAAGTGAGGGTTGCTAGCTATAATTCCAGAAGAAATCTGGGACTGGATGTAGAACGGGAGTTCGAACTAGTATAAAAAACTCTAGTCTCATTTTACTGCTATTATTATTTTATAGTTATTTTCTAGTTATTTATTATACTCCATATTACTCGATCCTCTAGCATAGCAGTCACTTTCATTTGGTATTGGAGCAAGGCCATCATATAACCATAACATAGTTACCTGATATTATTTTAATATGGAAAACAACACCAGCACTATTGCTAACACTACCTTTTTAGAAGGTCAATCTATTGCACGACCACCTTTATTTAATTGAATGAACTATAACTATTGGGCTACTTGAATAAGAATCAATATACAAGCAACTATTTATGAAACCTGGAACATTATGAAATCTAAATATACTATTCCTACTACTGAATATTCAACATGGTCTAACACATAAAAATTAGATGCTACTTTAAATGGTAAAGAAATGAATATGTTATATTGTGCATTAGACAAAAATGAATTTAATAGAATAAGCATGTGTAAAACTGCTCATGAAATTTGGCCTACACTTAAAAATTACACATAAAGGTACTAACAAAGTAAAACAGAGTAAAGATTCTATGCTCAAAAATCAATTCCAGAATTTTAAAATGAATCAAGATGAGACAATAAATGAAATGTAATCTAGATTTTAAGACATATATCATTCTTTGATTGCATTAGGAGAAACTTATATAGATTTTGATATTGTTTCAAAAATTCTCAACTCACTAACGGATGAGTGGGAATGAAAATTCTTAGCAATCGAAGAAGCTAACGACATTTCGACCATAAAACCGAAGGAGTTGATTGGAAATCTAATGTCTTATGAAGTTAATCTCCAGGCTAAATGAGTACAAGCTCAAGATAAGAAGAATATAGCATTCTAGGAAGAAAAAGCCGAATCTGATTCAGATGAAGAAGATATGGAGTTCATTGCTAAAAATTTCAAAAAAAATAAAACTTAGAAAGAGCACCAAATTCAAAAATATAAGAATGGCTCCAACAATAATAACAACACCAATAAACCATCATCTTTGCTCTAGAACGTTATGAATGTCACAAGAAAGGCCACATCAAGAAAGACTATCCTGAGAAAATGAAAGACAAACATAAGCACAAGAAAGATAGATTCAAGAAGAAAGCTTTCTCTGTAACATGGGAAAATTCAGAATCAACTTCATCATCTGATAATGACTCTGGCTACGATTCAGAATAAGCCAATATTTGCTTTATAGCCATAAAAGACAAGGAGACTGATCTAATTTTTGATGATCTTTTAGAAATCAATTCAAAATTACTTGATAAATTAAAAGGCAAAAATAGAAAGTACAAAGAAACTACTGAAAAATTGAATAGAACTGAAATCGAAGTAGAGATGATAAGAGATGAAAACAAAATTTTAGAAGAAGAACTTCAAGTTACTCAAGAATCTTGTTCTAATATGACATCTCAACTTTCTCTGCTAAGTTAAGAGATAGAAACTCAAAAAGAAAAGATGATGCTTTATTAATTGAGAATCATGACCTTAAAGCAAATATCAAGATTTTAGAGTTAGATAACTCTAGCTTCAAAACAAAGTTAGAAGACATTACTAAAAATGTCTCTAATTTTAACAAAGGCAGAGAAAACCTTTCCAAAATTATAGAAAATTCTCAAATTGTTTCTAATAAAAGAGGACTAGGATACAAGCATTCTTCTAAAATTATTCCTAAGAAAAAGAATTCTTCGTATAAAAGAAATAATAATATTAAAAAACTAGTTCGACAATTTCAAATTTTACTAAAACAATCAAAATTTGGGTTCCTAAAACAAATAATCCTTTAATTATAAATAAATATATAAATCTTTTATAAAAACTGTTCATAAAAACAAAGATTTTATTTTCAAAAGGAATACTGAACCCTCTTGAGTTTGGCTACCTAAGACCTAACTCTTAGGACCCAAAATACAATAGTGGGTACCAACGTTGATTCTTTATTTTGTAGGTACCACCCAAAAAGAGAGGAAAATGGATACTAGACAGTGGTTGCTCAAAACACATGACAGAAAATAAGGAAATGCTAACGAATATTATCTACTCAGATGGAGGATCTGTCACATTTGGAGATAATTCCAAAGCATATGTCATCAGAATAGGCGATGTGAGCAATAACGGTATATCTAATTTACCTCTTATTACTGATGTTTTAATAGTTAAAAACTTAAAACGCAATTTACTTAGTATCAGCCAATTGTATGCTAAAGGATTTAATATTTCATTTTCTGAAAATAAGTGTAGCATTTTTTATCAAAACAAATATCTTATTTTTGAAGGTTTTAGAGGTAAAAATATTTATGTTTTGAATACAAATATAAATTATAATACAAATACGTGTTTACTAGCCAAAGAAAATGATCCTTGGTTATGGTACAAAAGATTTTGTCATATAAACTTCAAAGCTATAAATAAATTATCTAAATATGATCTTGTTAAAGGTTTACCAAAAATTATTTTTAAAGTAAACAATATTTGTTATGCTTGTCAATTAGGAAAATTATCAAAATCATCCTTTAAATCAAAGAAAAATATTTCTACTATACAACCACTAAAACAATTATATTTGATCTCTTTGGTAATCTATAAACCACAATAAATATGTGTTTGCTATAGTAGATGATTTATCAAGATATACTTGGACTATATTTCTGAAAAATAAAAGTGATACCTTTGAAAATTTCAAGATCTTTGCAAAAAAAATCCAACTTTTTAAAATTTTAAAAATTAAAAATATTAGAAGTGATCATGAAGGTGAATTTGGAAATGAAGCTTTTGAACATTTTTGTAATAACAAGAGAATTTATCATAATTTTTTTCCAAGAACACCACAGCAAAATAGAGTTGTAGAAAGGAATAATAGAACATTACAAGAATGTGCAAGATCTTTATTATTAGCACATCGCCAAAACATTTCTGGGCAGAAGTTGTGGCAACTGCTTGTTATGTTCTAAATCGTGTCATCATTCGACCTCTAACAAAACATACTTCATATGAACTTTTTCATCAAAGAAAACCAAATATTTCTTATTTTAAAACTTTTGGTTCAAAGTAGTTTTATTTTAAATACAAAAGATCTGCTTGGAAAATTCGATCCAAATCTGATGAAGGAACTTCGTAGGATATTCAGAACGAAGCAAAGCTTATCGAATCTTCAATAAAAGAACAAAATCAATCGAAGAAACTCTTCATGTTTCAATCGATGAAAATTTAAAACTTAATAAAAACCTTAAGGATAATGAAATAATACCTAACACAATCATAAAAACAGTTTCTCAAAATAATTTTGAAGAAGATGAAAACATTGTTTATGATTTTGAAGAAAATGAAAACGTTATACATAATGAAAATGAATTAAGATCTTCTCTTAGGATTTTACGAGATCGTGTTAGAAATGAGGATTATGGATCTTAAGGCTAAGATTAACACTAGAGGGGGGTGGTGTTAATAAAGAATTACTAAATCTTTTTAAATTTATGTTAATTTAGACACAAATGTATGCAATATACAGAAACAGGAATGATCATAGAAACAAACACAGATGCAGAAATAAAATAAAAGCAGTAAAGGAAAGAACACACCGGATTTTATACTAGTTCGGAGTTACCCTACATCCAGTCCCGCAACACAAGTACGGATTTCCTTTCAACAGCAATTGTACAATTACACCCTCTGTTTCAAAGGCTATGAGGTACACCCTTCGGAATTTCGATCCTCTGGGTAGGGATACATGATTTCCGGGCCACAAGTTTACCCAATTGATTTAACCGGGCTACAATCACACTGTTTTCCCTTTTGATTGATTTCCAAGGCTACAATCACACCTTTTCTCTCTAATATATTACAAAGAAGTCTATAACTCTGAATAGCACTGAGAACCTTGTAGAGATAGTGATGGAGAATCAAACTAGAAGTAATCGAGTTTGATTCGATGTTAATTTTGGAAGAGTAATGGTATAAATTTGTATAAAGAAAGGAGGAAGAAGAAGAAAAGTAAAAACCAGAAAAATATTGATTGAAATTCGTTGAAACTGACCCCTATTTATAGAAGAACAACAGCCAATACCATTCATGAAGAGTTATGGCGAATAGACACTTCTTTTGAAATTTGAAATTTGAATTCAAACTGTAACCATGTCGACATGGGTCCTATAGGCATGTCGACATCCCAAGGCAAATATTGATGTCTTGTTTTTCTTAGAAAATAACCTTTATATTATATTAAAACTATTTTAAAATTTTACAAATATACTTGAATATAGTTGAAATTCATAAGTAAATAAATATATACATAATTTTAACTATAATTTATATTTAAATCAAAGTATAAATATTTAAAAGTTAAATATATTATTTGAAAAGATAGTTTAAAATCAGGAGTAATTTGACTTTGAAAATAAAGATGTTTTGAGGCTAAAATTATTTAAAGTCGGAATCAAGGGTTTTGAATCTTTTTAAAAGGAAGGTTTTGAAATCATTTTTAAAAACAAGATAATTTTGAAAAATCATTTGAATTAAGATTAGTGGATACAAAACAATGTCCCACTAGATTTTCGTTGGTTCCATCCTATTTAGGGTTCCATCCCTTTAACGGGCTCGAAGTGGATTCCAATCCACGAATAAATTGGATATTAAGATGCCAGTGCTTTTCTACGAGTTTTAACAAATATTCCTAATAAAACAAACTTAACCTTGAAATCTTGAACTCTTGATAATCTTGATACTCATGAGTCTTCTATCTCTATATCTTGAATCTCTATACTGTACAGTCTTCATTCTTGATACCTGCATGGTTAGATCCTGCATATACATATATATCTAGACTTGAAATGTTAGTATTTATATTTTATAATCTATTCTAAGGTTGTTGTCATTAAAACCATCATCTCATGGACTAACAATCTCCCCCTTTTTGATGATGACAACCTTTGTTTATAAAATATTACTTCTATCCTAATAACTCCCCCTAAAATTAACAACTCCCCCTTAATCTATGCCTAACTATCCTATTTTATATTTCTCCCCCTTTGTCATCAACAAAAACTTACTCCAAACTAGAAAACTCCAAACTATATAACTCGTAATAAAACTATTACTCTATGACATGTGATTATAATGATAGTGTTATCATAAATAATCAACACTTAAATCTAATACTAAAACATAGTCCTAAACTATTAACTTTCCTAACTAAGAATTCACAATACTAATAATTAAAACACACATAAGAACACGAGTTTATTTATTACGAATATGGTTGTATTTACATTTGCATTTGAAAACGTAAAAACAAAAACAACAATGGAACGAAAGAGAAGAGACTAATGTGTGTTTCTGAACATAGGAGATCTATGAATCGAACAGTTTGGATAGTGGAAACAGAAATTTCCACGTTGTTCGACAAGATTCCTATTTTTGTCGAAACACACTTCTCCAATGCACACTACTTGGTCATCATCCTCCTCGTGTGCTTCTTCCATTGGTTCTTCTTCTTCTTCTTCATCGCTGGCCTCATGTTCTTGATTGAGGGAAGAGTCTTCATCGATCAAGATCGGGTTGACCTGGTTGTCCATTAGGAATTTTTGCAAATTCCTAAGAATTTTGCCCTACCTTTCCTGTTCTTTGGCCATGCAAAGTTGGGTTACTTGAACTTCAGTTAACATTTGAAGAGTATACTTCATAGACTCCTCCAATTTCGTTATACGTGCGAGAGTAGTGCATTGGAATGGCCCAGAAGTGGAAGAGGGAAATGAGAAAGTTGATTTTAAGTTTGATTTTGAAGATGAAGCCATTATTTTGATTATTTCAAAAGAGGGGATAAAGAGAAAACAGAGAGAATGAATAAAAATTCGAATTAGAGAAGAATATATAACTAAATTTTTGAATTTTGGTGGGAAATTTTTTTAAAAATAAAAACGTTGTATGTCGACATGTCTACCTTGAGGATGTCGACATGGTCCTTGTATTTTAACTCTTTGATTTATTTTTAAAATTAATTAGTAATTATACTTATTTATTTTTATTTTATATTTCAGTTATAGAGAAAATACCTAATTCTCTTCTTAACTTAGTAAATATTGATTCATTTAAGGGTTTTGTTAAGATATCAGCAATTTGATTTTCAGAATTGATATAATCGAGAGTAACTACTTCCTTATTTATATTATCTCTGAGAAAATGATGTCTGATATCAATATGTTTAGTTCGAGCATGTTGAGTAGTATTTTTAGATAAATTTATTGCACTAGTATTATCATAATAAATTGGTGATTTTGAGATATTTAAACCATAATCTTTTAAAATTTGTAGCATATAAATTACTTGAGAACAAGCCAAAGCAGCAGAAATATACTCTGCTTCAGTTGTTGATAAAGAAACCGTGTTTTGCTTTTTACTAAACCAGGAAACCAGAGAATGTCCTAAAAAGTGACAAGTTCCACTTGTACTTTTTTGGTCTGATTTACAACCAGCATGATCAGCGTCACAGTAAGATTTTAAATCAAAAGAATCATTTTTAGGATAAAATAACCCATAATCAGATGTATGTTTAACATATCTTATAATATGTTTTACGGCTTTTAAGTGGGTCTCTTTAGGTTGGGATTGGTATCTAGCACAGAGACATACACTGTGCATGATATCAGGTCTACTAGCAGTAACATAGAGTAATGAGCCAATCATTCCTCTATATAATTTTTGATCTACATCTTTCGAGAGATATTCTCTACTAAGGTACTCATTGGTTGCCATGGAAGTGTGTTTTCCACTCGCAGTAGACAAACCAAACTTACTAATTAGGTATTTAGCACATTTTTCTTGACTAATAAAAATACCATTATCTAATTGTTTTATTTGTAATCCTAAAAAGAAATTTAATTCACCCATATGACTCATCTCAAACTCTTTTGTCATTATTTCAGAAAATTCTTTATTCATTTCCAAATTAGTTGAACCAAAAATGATATCATCTACATAAACTTGTACTAGTTGAATATCATTTTTATTTTTCTTAATAAAAAGAGTATTATCTATTTTACCAATTTCAAAATTAGATTGCAATAAATAAGATCTTAGTCTACCATACCAGGCTCTAGGAGCTTGTTTTAGACCATATAATGCTTTCTTAAGTTTGTAAACATGATTAGGTAATTTATCATTTTCAAAAAGAGGCGGTTATTCTACATATACTTCTTCTTTTACAAATCCATTCAAAAATGCACTTTCAACATCCATTTGAAATAATTTGAAATTATTACGATTTGCGATGGCAAGTAGAATCCTAATGGCTTCTAATCTTGCTACGGGGGCAAAGGTTTTGTCAAAATCTATTCCTTCTTCTTGACAATAACCTTGAGCGACTAATCGTGCTTTATTTCTAACTACCTCTCCTTGTTCATTCATTTTATTTTTATAAACCCATTTAGTTCCAATTATAGTTTTATTTTCTGGTCTAGGAATAAGTTCCCAAACATCATTTCTAGTAAATTGATTTAATTCTTCTTGCATAGCCAAAATCCATGAATCATCAGTTAATGCTTCTTTTGGATTTTTGGGTTCAATAGTTGATATAAAAGCTACATTACTCATTTGACTTAGTTGATTTCTAGTTTTAACAATAGATTGCATATCACCTAATATATTTTCTATAGGATGATCTTTTAAAAGTTTAGTTCTCTTATTAGGATGATTGATTTCATTATTAGTTTCAATTGATTCTTGATTTTGATTAATTAAATCCTCTTCATCATTTGTATCTTCAAAATTTTTGAAATTTTCATCGAACGAAACATGCATTGTTTCTTCAATGGCATTAGTTTTTAAATTAAACACTCTGTATGCTTTACTTCTATTAGAATATCCAATAAAGATACCTTTGTCGGATTTAGGATCAAATTTATCTAAATTGTCTTTTGTGTTTAAAATAAAACATTTGCTTCCAAAGATTCTGAAATAAGATGCATTATGTTTCTTTGAATAAAGAAGTTCGTAAGATGTCTTATCAGTTAAAGGTTTAATTAAAATTCTATATAAAATATAACAGGCGGTAGCAACAGCTTCTGCCCAAAAATTCTTTGGTAAATTACTATCTGTAAGCATAGTTCTTGCACACTCTTGAATCGTCCTATTTTTACGTTCTACTACTCCATTTTGTTGTGGAGTTCTTGGAAATGAAAAATTGTGAGTTATCCCTTTTTATTGCAGAATTCCTCAAACTTTTCATTTTTAAATTCACCACCGTGATCATTTCGAATAGTTATAATTTTTAGAGAAAATTGATTTTGAATTCTTTTTGAAAAGGTCTTAAAACAATCAAAAATATCACTTTTATGTTTCAAAAATATTATACATGTAAATCTAGAATAATCATCTATAATTACAAAAACATATTTACTATGATTTATTTACAAAATTTGAGATGGACCAAACAAATCAAGATGAAGTAATTCAAGAGGTTTAGAGGTTGAAATCATATCTTTTAATTTAAAAGAACTTTTTCTAAGTTTTCCTAATTGACAAGCATCACATAAACTATCTACTTTAAAATTCATTTTGGGGAGACCTCTTACTAGATCATGTTTTGACAGTCTAGATAAGAGTTTGAAATTCAAATGTCCAAATCTCTTATGCCAAATCCAAGGGTCACTTGTATTTGCCAACAGACACATGTTATCATTTGAAACTTTCATACTATGAATATAAATATTCTTTTTTCTAACTCCCTTAAATATTATGGTTGAATTATTATCTTCAATATGACACTTATCTTTTTCAAATTTAATTTTATATCCTTTATCGCATAGTTGACTTATACTTAGCAAATTATGTTTAAGATTCTTAACTAGCAAAACATTATAAATAATAGGAGTTTTAGAATTACCGACTTTGTCGATGCCGATAACATATCCCTTTGAATTGTCTCCAAAATTAACCAGTCCTCCAACTTTGTATATTATATTACTCGGTATATCTGGATTGCCAGTCATGTGTCTAGAACGTCCACTATTAAGTATCCATTTGTTCTTTCTGATCTGCATAATTTGTCCATTGTGGATTGATTCCTCAACACCCATAAAGCATGATTCCTGCACATCAAACAATCTTGGCAGACAACTTGTATTTGAATATTGATTATATGCAGACTCAAGAGACAGTGATTATTTGATTACTTCTAAACTAGTATTAACAAAAATAGCCATTTTGAAAACTTTTCAAAAATCAGATTATGAAACTTTGAAAATCTTGCTCTGATACCAATTGTTAGAAATGCGGATTATGGATCTTAAGGCTAAGATTAACACTAGAGGGGAGGGTGAATAGTGTTAATAAAGAATTACTAAATCTTTTTGAATTTATGTTAATTTAGACACAAATGTATGCAATATACAGAAACAGAAATGATCACAAAAACAAACACAGATGCAAAAATAAAATAAAAGCAGTAAACGAAATAACACACCGGATTTTATACTGGTTCGGAGTTACCCTACATCCAGTCCCGCAACACTAGTACGGATTTCCTTTCAACAGCAATTGTACAATTACACCCTCGGTTTCAAAGGCTGCGAGGTACACCCTCCAGAATTTCGATCCTCTGAGTAGGGATACTTGATTTCCGGAGCACAAGTTTACCCAATTGGTTTAACCGGGCTACAATCAATCCGTTTTCCCTTTTGATTGATTTCCAAGGCTACAATCACACCTTTTCTCGCTAATATATTACAAAGAAGTCTATAACTCTGAATAGCACTGAGAACCTTGTAGAGATAGTGATAGAGAATCAAACTAGAAGTAATTTGAGTTTGATTCGATGTTGATTTTGGCAGAGTAATGGTATATATTTGTATAAAGAAAGGAGGAAGAAGAAGAAGAGAAGTAAAAACCAGAAAATTATTGATTAAAATTCGTTGAAACTGACCCCTATTTATAGAAGAACAATAGCCATGACCATTCATGAAGAGTTATAGCGAATAGACACTTCTTTTGAAATTTGAATTCAAACCGTAACCATGTCAACATGGGTCCTATGGGCATGTCGACATCCCAAGGCAAATTTTGATGTCTTGTTTTTCTTAGAAAATAACCTTTATATTATATTAAAACTATTTTAAACTTTTACAAATATACTTGAATATAGTTGAAATTCATAAGTAAATATATATATATATATATACATACATAATTTTAACTATAATTTATATTTAAATCAAAGTATAAATATTTAATATTTAAATATATTATTTGAAAAGATAGTTTAAAATCAGGAGTAATTTGACTTTGAAAATAAAGATGTTTTGAGGCTAAAATTATTTAAAATCGGAATCGAGGGTTTTGAATCTTTTTAAAAGGAAGGTTTTGAAATAATTTTTAAAAACAAGATAATTTTGAAGAATCATTTGAATTAAGATTAGTGGATACAAAACAATGTCCCACTAGATTTTCGTAGGTTCCATCCTACTTAAGGTTCCATCCCTTTAACGGGCTCGAAGTGGATTCCATTTCACGAATAAATTGGATATTAAGATGCCAGTGCTTTTCTACGAGTTTTAACAAATATTCCTAATAAAACAAACTTAACCTTGAAATTTTGAACTCTTGATAATCTTGATACTCATGAGTCTTCTATCTCTATATCTTGAATCTCTATACTGTACAGTCTTCATTCTTGATACCTGCATGGTTAGATCCTGCATATACATATATATCTAGACTTGAAATGTTAGTATTTATATTTTATAATATATTCTAAGGTTGTTGTCATTAAAACCATTATCTCATGGACTAACAGATCGCCCAGTAGAAAATGTCATAGGAGAAATTTATTCACATGTTAGAATTAGAAATCAACTCAATCAAATGGGCCACGTAGCATTTCATTCGAGTATTGAAACTAAAAATGTAAAAGAAGCCTTTACTGATGACTATTGGATTATCGCTATGCAAGAAGAGCTAAACCAATACGAACGAAATGAAGTTAGGGAACTAGTTCATAGACCAAGTAATCAATTAATCATTGGTACTAAATGGGTCTTCAAAAATAAAGAAAATGAACAAGGTCATATAACTAGGAATAAAGCTAGATTAGTTGCACAATGATACAATCAAGAAGAAGGAATTGACTATGAAGAAACATTTGCTCCAGTCGCACGGCTTGAAGCAATACGAATCTTATTGGCCTTTGCATGTTTTTATAATTTCAAGCTTTATCTAATAGATGTTAAAAGTGCTTTTTTAAAAGGTTATATGAAAGATAATGTTTATATTTAACAACCTCCTCTATTTACACATGAAAAATTTCCTAATCACGTCTATAAACTGAAGAAAGCCTTATACAATTTAAAATAAGCACCCCGTGCTTGGTATGAACATCTTAAGAGCTATCGAATAGACTCTGGTTTTGAAATTGGGAAGGTTGATCAAACTTTTTTTTATTAAAAGAACTAAAAAGGATGTTTCAATTATTCAAATTTATGTAGATGATATTATTTTTGGTTCTACGAATGAAGAATTATGTCAGGAATTTTCTACAATAATGACCAAAGAATTTGAAATGTCACATATGAGAGAATTATCTTATTTTCGCGGTTTACAAATTAAACAATTGGAAAATTGTTTTTTTATAAATTAAGAAAAATATTGTAATAATCTAATTAAATGCTTCGGTATGGAAAATATTTCTACCAAACCAACTCCAATGAGTACAACAATACATCTCGATAGAGATGAAGATGGTAAAAGTGTCGACCAAAAATTATATCGAAGCATAATTGGATCATTACTTTACCTTACTGCTAGTAGACCTGACATAATGATGAGTGTTTGTTTATATGCTTGATTTCAAGCAAATCCTAAAGAATCACATATGGGAGTAGTGAAACGAATATTGCGTTATCTAAGCAAAACCAAAGATTTTGGACTCTTCTATCCGAAAGAATGTCCTTTCGAGTTTGTTTCATATAGCGACGCTGACTTTGGAGGATGTTGGATGGATCGTAAGAGTACAAGTGGGACTTAACACTTCATTGGATGATCCTTAGTCTTCTGGTTTAGCAAGAAACAAAATTGTGTTTCACTTTCGACTTGTGAAGCAGAATATATTTCTGCTGCTTTAGCATGTTCTTAAGTTATTTAGATGCAATAAACACTTAAAGATTTTGGTATGAACTTATCCAAATCTATTATTTACTATGATAATAAAAGTGCTACAAACTTATCAAAAAATTCTGTCAATCATTCACGAAATAATCATATCGACATACGTCATCATTTTCTTCGTGATAATATTGAAAAGGACTTAGTCGGATTGGAATTTGTATCCTCTGAAAATCAACTAGTGGGTATATTTTCCAAACCTTTGAATGAAAATACTTTTATTAAACTTAGAAGAGAAATACGAATTTTGTCTTTAAAAGATATATAATTTTTATTTACAAAAAGTTATACTTGTTAATATAGTTCAATTCATTCACTTTAAAGTCTGTCATTTTGATATTTACTTTACAGTTTCCTATCTGTTTATTAAAACGGATTTAGTTAGAAAATTATAGTTCTCCTTCTTATTTACTATAATCCATTCATTCTTAGATAACTAAAGGCTTATATTTAAAATTGTTGCAATCCACTCTATGTTCTGTCTATTTTAAAAAAAAATCTCTTATAAAAGACCGTCTTTTTCACCATCTTATCACCATATTACTTAAAAAAAGGAAGACAAGCAACAAAAGTTTTTCTTAATCGATATGTCTTCGGAAGACAACATTGTCTCATCCTCTCTTTCATATACCTCCATTAGCACAGAATCAGTGAATCTTCCAACACCGACTCCTATATACGAACCTGTTCCTATTATTCCACCATCTAACGTTTACACTGGTTATACCCCTCCCGTCAAAAGAGCTAAATGCTCTCTATTTTTTGGCTCGCCATCTACCAAAGAAAAAATAGACGACATCCATCACTATCAACGGAAGACTCTCGAGTTAAAACGAGAACTATACTACGAGCAGAAGGTGAATGCAAAGCGGCAAAGCTTCCTTGAACAAGTGGCTCTTAAATTCTATGGTTCGTCTTCAACAACACAGTTCATCAACCAACGACTCCTTCACATCGTGATCCATGGGAAGCATCATCTCAACGTCCATCGAATTCTTGGGAACATGGACAAGGCTGGTCACCATTATGACCTCTGCAAGAGAATAAAAGGTAGAACCGGAAGACTAGCACACTCCTTCCTCTTCATCCAAATCATCTTGATTTTTTTAAATATATATTGTACCCATATATAATTTGTTTGCATTGATTCATGTTATTCTAAATTTTTCTTTAAATGCCATGTTCAATACATTTTACTTCAGGGAGGTTCAGCCTGAAAATTCAACAGCACCAATCGACTGAACCTATCTGTCAACTTGTTATTTTCCTTAAGTCAGTCGACTGACTACCGCAGACAGTCGACTGAATTCGGCTATTTCATGTTACAATTCTCGAGAAGAGTTCAGTTGACTGAATCTATGGGCCAGTCGACTGAACCCAGGAAATTATATTTTTTATATACAGAACCAGTCGACTTCCTATGAAGGTTCAGTCGACTGATACTGGGTACCTGACTTTTACCCTCTTCTAGCCTCTATAAATTTACTACTTCCCTTTAACAAACACACTTTTTTACCTTCAGTCTTTTTAGCCATTTGCCATTAAAATCTTTTTTCCAAATTCACTCAGAATTTCATCAATTCTCTTATCTATTTGTCCATACTTTTCAATTCACAAGCTCCCACTTCATCACAAAAACCCTAGTTCCTCTAATAGCTCCTAAAAGACCTCGATATTCTCAAGCTACAGCAAGTTCTTTGGATTCACAAATAACAGCATGGCTACACAATGACAAGGCGGTGCAACGCTTTGGAAAAATGCAAAGCTCCAGGATTTTTGAAGGTTCCTTTATCAAATTCCTTGATTTTTCTTCATATGCTATTCAAGACTTGGCTCGCCGTAGCGGTTTGGAGCACCTCGTTGATTTTACAGCAAATAACAACAAGATTAATCACCTCCTTGTTAAACTATTCTATGCCAACTTAAATCTAGACCACCACACAATTACAAATCCGGATGGCTACATTTGGACGGTGGTATGTGGTAAAAAAAAATTCTTCCACTACAACGACTTGCACGGATTCTACAATGTCCAGATGAGGGTGATGAGTTATCTAAAATTGCCGTAAATATGGATACCTGTGATCTTGTTAGTCATTTGTTCCTCTGGATAGCTTAATGGAGTTAAAAACGGTAGCACTAAAGCCAAAAGCTCGCATTATGCATAGAGTGCTTACCACACCATCAATCCCCGCACTAGAAGCTATGGGAAAGTCAACCGGCGTGATTTCCAATCCTAATATGCCATCTGGGGAAATAGACGAGTAAACTGGGTGAAGGTCATTCTAGATGAGTTCCAAACTTTTGACCAAGGTCGAATGAGGATGATCTATTATGGCGCTTACATCATGCGCATTCTCAAGCATTTCGAGGTTCCTTTTGTCGATTCTGAATGTTCGAACATAGGTTACTTGAATACCAAAACCCTTAGTCTCATGAACCTACCAGAGCAATATCTTGACCACACCATAATTACTTATGAACATTGGCTTGAAAGCCAAGCCACGGGTCAAGCTCAACCATCCTCCCAACAAGCTCATTAACAAACACCACATATGCAAGCCTCTTCTTCATCCCAGCCTCCTCGATCTACTCGAGAAGACTATGAGATTCAAGAAATAGACCCTCAAGCTCGGCCACAAAAAGCCGTGACTACCATTGCTCGTAATCAAAGACTTCTCAATGATCGTTTATCTCGAGTTGAATTGACTGTCTCTAGAGTCGATGAAAATGTCACCAAAGTCAATAAGAAGCTTAATTATATTAAGTCCTTCCTCAACAATATCTGTGAAGGTATCACATGCTCCTAACAATCTTCTAGCTCCGTCCACATACCAACATCTCACAGGAAATGACCGGTGGAACATTTCACTTGGTCTACATCTAATGAGGAGTAGGAGGAAGAAGCTGAAGAGGTAGGCGACGAATCGGATGATGAAGAAACTAAAGGTGACGAACAAAGCTCAAGTGGCGGAAGTTAAGGTGATGAATAAGAATGTCTTTTTTTCTATGATGTTGTTAGACTTTGCTTTCAGACATTTTGATTTTTAAGTTCTTGTGGTATTGTGTAATTGTCTAAATCTCTATGTTTACTATGTGTATGTCATGTTGTATTATTATTCTCGGATGATATGGCTATTCTGTTTCTATGTTATGTGCTAAGTCTTTGTTTCATATGTATGTGTTTTCCAGCACCATATTACTCATACTTTAACTGTCCTATACCTTAAGTACTCTCCTTTTCGTCAATCACAAATGGGGAAAAAACATAAATTGTTTACAGGATATATAGCATAGATTCAGGGGTAGAATATTACTCGGGGGGAGATATTTTAATAAAATCTTGTCGAAGATTCACTCATAGCAAATGGAGTTGTCATCATCAAAATGGGGGAGAATGTTGGATCATAAGGTTTTGAATGCTGACAAGAGATGAAAGTTCACAAATCTACGACTACGGCAAATCCCGAATCATCAACTCAAATATGGTTAGTATTGATATTAATGTAACTAGAGTGAATAAGTATACAGTCTAGTATAGAGTTTTGTTAAAATCTATCCTCAAAGCTCATCACTCACAAATTCATTTACGAAACTTGCATACGTTTTATAAAACTTTCATACACACACATACAAGGTTTTAAGTGCATTGGAAAAACAGTATCCATTCGACTGAATACTATATGTCAATCGACTGATGCTGTTTGAAAATTTTTAAATATACAGTATACAGTCAACTGAACCGCTTAGGCCAGTCGGCTGACACTTGCAAATTTTTTGTGCACATTTAACTTCAGTCCACTGACTAAGCAAGTTTAGTCGACTGAATACTGCAACTGTCATATTTTCCAAGAGACACTTCTTTTCACCAATAGGTTTCTTCTTCGTGGAAGGTTGCATTTCTTGAATTTTGATATATATATATATATATATATATATATATATATATATTTCCATCGGTCATATCTCCCTACACACTATATATACACTCAAGTTTTATAGAATCAAATCGCCTAATTTTCTATTCTCTTTTGATCTATTGCACCTAGCATTCTTGAGTTCAATATCTACAAGCTTTCATACAATCATTGCTTACGTATTCATTTCCATACTCTTCAAGCAATATTAAACTTTCTGTTCTTCATACACACACAAATATACACATCTACACTAAGGATAAGATTATAGGAAGGGTGTACTACAAGTGACAAATCCGTGTTATTCAGAACATACAAAGTCCAGTTAAATCCAGTTTGTAAGAAAGTCCTGTTCGGTTTCTCAGGCGGTCAAGTCCTGTTTATTGCTCAGGCAGTCAAGTCCTGTTATGTTGCTCAGGCGGTCAAAGTCCTGTTCGGTTGCTCAGGAGGTGTAATACATGTTCCTCCAGGTTAAGTGAGGGTTGCTAGCTATAATTTTAGAAGGAGTCTAGAACTAGACATAGAACGGGAGTTCAAACTAGTATAAAAATCTCTGGTGTTATATTACTGCTATCATTATTTTACAGTTATTTTCTAGTTATTTATTATACTCCATATACTCGATCGTATAAAATAACAGTCACTTTCAAGGCATGCGCAATATATGTGTACTTTTGCACATATAATAATCAATATGGACTTTTTATAAAGCTTTCGCTAATTATTCGATTACCTTTTTCAAAGTGAATACATGTTACATCAATTTGCAACACATTCTTCCAATTCGAGATCTTGGGAAGTTGAAGCTGAAAATGAAAAAAAGTATGAATTTTCATATTTTTATATGAAACTAGGCCTATTTGACTACTGCTTGCTTTTGTTTATTTTTTATATGGTAGATTTATGTATAAAAGTTCCATATATTTTTTCTTGTTTTTCTCTAGTTCTTTTTGATTATTTTGTCAGTTTTCTTATGTGTTAAAGCTATATAGGTAGTTTTATCATATTTTGTTGATTGTTTTATCAGTTCAATAATTGCTTTTGTTAATTCTTCTAGATAACAACAATTGGAATTCGACTAAAAATTGCCAAATTGGTGGAATTTGATAAGACGTGAGGTGAATTTTAGTTCGAATGAGCGAGTGTAATTAACTAAACTGAGAATTAGGGAAATTGGCAAACATGATTGAGCTACTATATTATTTAATTGTAATATATTGAAACATCCAGCTGTGTTATGAAAAAAATGTTTCATGTAATAACTATGCACTAGTTATAGCCATATTATAAATGAACTTAATTTTCATTTAGTTTTTCATATTCATCGCGTTAATTATGCTAAAAGCACACTATATATATTAGGATAAGCAATCCTTAGATATGCTAATTTATTTTCTCTTTCCTTTTCATTCATCTTATCTGCTCTTAAATGCTCCGACAAAAGGATAGTATTGGTAATTTAAATAATTGTTGTATTGGTTGTCACGATGTGTACCAGAATAGTATTATTGGCTTGTTGGTACAACTGAAACTATCGACAACTTGAAGCAGTGCCCAGATGTTATTGTAACCATCAATTAAAGCAACATATATAATTTATGCAAAGTGTTGATTTCAACATCCCATGCTCTTTTCATCTTGAGCATTGAATCATAAAATCAACAAAATATTTAGTGTTACAAGGTTATTCTTTACTTCCCCGTTTTTAATATTGAAAAATAAGATGATTCCCATGCTCTTTTCATCTTGAGCATTGAATCATAAAATCAACAAAATATTTAGTGTTACAAGGTTATTCTTTACTTTCCCCATTTTTAATATTGAAAAATAAGAAGATTGATTGTAGAAATTTTGATTAAGCCGGTTTGTTCTTCTGCCTATAGAGGTTCAAATATGTTATCTAGATGAAGATATTCGAATTGCAATGGACATTCGAGGAGACTATTTAGTTGTTGACCGTGCTTCTTTTCAAAAGAATGAGAAATAAGAATGTACTTGTACTTGTGATTGTATACATCGCTCCAAATCCCTTTTGTACCTTTACTTTATCCTAATTCCTTTATATCTCACACATTGTAAAACATTTAAATCCTATAGTCTATTTGTCATCTATGCTCATTTCAACATTTCATTCACTGCCTTAAGTTTATAAATTTATGTCTCTCATTGTAGGATATAATCAATTTTGAATGGTAGGATTGAATTTTACATTGGAATACCCAATTTCATGGATGTTAGCAGCAATGTAAGTTAAACTCTTCTTTATAAATATAATTTATATTTTAGGACAATTCTTTTATTTTAGGACTATATTTTTATTTTAACACTTTAATTATAAAAACACATAACATTTTTAATTTTGCTTTATTTATATAGACTATGGATACCAGTGAACATGATAGTAAATCAAGATACATAGAAGAATTGAGTGTTGATCAAAATTCAATGAGTATTTCCATAGGAAGTAAGCGAAAAAGAAATACATATTCTGATATTTGGAAATATTTTGAGAAGAGTAAAATTGTTGAAGGTGAAACTCCTACATGTTTTTGCAAAATATGTAAAAGAAAATATAAATGTGGAGATAACTATAGGACTAATAATTTTAAACGGCACATGGAAAAATGCTATGGTATAAATGTGGTAGACATTCATAGAGGAAGTTTTAGTCAAATGAAGTATAGAAACTTGATGACTAAAGCAATTATTCGACACAACCTACCATTTAATTTCATGCAATATGAAAGCATCCGCGAATTGATTTCTTGTTTGAATGAAGATGTTGTGCACTTATCTAGAAACACCTCGCATTCCAACATTACAAAACTTTATAAGAATGAGAAAGTTAAACCTAGAAATTTCTTGAATTCATGTAGTGAGAGGGAGAGTACAACAACTGATTTATGGACTTCAATCAATATAAATGGATACATAACTCTAACTGCACATTTTATTGATAATGAATGAAATGTACAAAAAAGATTGCTTAGTTTTTGCTTTATGCCACCTCCTCATTTGGATTCAATAATTTTTGGAGGGATATCAAGCTTGCTACTTAGTTGGGGAATAGTTGACAAAATATTTGCATGTATGTTAGACAATGCATCTTCCAATGATAAGTTCATCGAAATATTAGGATCGCATCTTAATTATAGGAAATCATTAGCTGCAAACGGTCAATATTTATGTGTTAGATGCGTTATGCATATACTGAATTTAATAGTTCAAGATGGTTTAAAATCCATTACTTCTTGCTTGAGTAACATACGAGAAAGTATAAAATATATCAGAGGATCTCAATCTAGGGAAAAAGCTTTGTAAAATGCATATCTTTCTTTTGATAATACCAGAAAAGGATTATGTCAAGATTGTCCAACTAGATGGAATTCTACATCGCTATGCTTAAAAACGCAATACATTATGAGCAAGCTCTTTTTTTCGCTTGAAACCTATGGATCCTAGTTATATATATTGTCCATCATATGAGGAATGAGAAAAAGCAAAGAGAATCACACGTTTTCTGGAAGTTTTTTATAATGCCACAAGCTTATTCTCAGGCATAAAATGCCCAACTACCAATTTGTTTTTCCCAGAAATTTTTATGGTGCATTATACTTTGAAAAAAACCTTGGAGGGTGAGATTTTATGTCATATAGTAAGAGAGATATTTAGAAAGTTTGATCAATATCGGAAAGAGTCTAATGTGCTTCTTTCCATCGCTTGTATTTTTGACCCATGTTACAAAGTGAATTTTGTTCGATTTTCTTTAGAAAGGTTATATTGAAATAGTTTAGAATTCTCTGAAGTAAAGAAAAAAAATGAAAGAAATATTTTTTGAGCACATAAAGAAATTGCAAAAACAATCGCCAATTGAAGCAAGTGCTTCAAGAGAAATTGGATCTTTACATTCATTTATGAGTCCTTATTCATAAGAATGTGAAGATATATTAGAACAATTTGATTCTTATCAAGATTTATAATTTGTTAGTAATTCAAGTAAATCATAGCTTGATTCATATTTAAATGATGGGTTGATTGATCCTAAAATAGAGCTAGATATGCTCTCATTTTGGAAATCACAACAATACCAACATCCAGTTTTATCTCTCATGGCAAAAGATATTTTGGCGATGCCAATTACTACCGTAGCTTCAGAAAGTGCTTTTAGCATTAGTGGTAGAGTACTCTATGCTTATCGTAGTTCACTGAAAGAAGATGTCATGGAGAATTATTATGTCTAAGGGATTGGTTGTATGATGGTACCATTATGCAAATAGGAGAAGATCAAGCAGAAGACGTAACAAGTTTTCATTCTCAGGAGGAAACTACTACTTATGAGAACTGGTAATTTTTATTTAACTATTTGACCAAATATGAAAGTATATTAGTAGTGTTTACCTTTATTTTCTAAATTGATTTTACATTACTTTATTATTCGGTCTCTATCATGGGTTCTGCTTTAGTTATTCATTACCATAACTATTCCTGTATCAGTTCAAGAACACATAGCTGCAACACTTTATGTTATCAATTTAGGGTATTCAGTCTTCTCCTGCAATATATGTACTAAACAACCACTACGAAGTTTCAGCATCGTTCGAAATGGTGGAAAAGCTAAATTCGGTATCCAAGAACATATACAAAGATTTATCCTTTAGTATTTGGTTCTAGTATTTAACTGCCTTTTGTATCAATTTGGTGCTAGTATTTAACTCCCACTTTACCAATGTGAACCATAGAAACTACTATTCCTTCTCCCAGTTAATAAAGGCAACTGTCCTAAAAAACTTACAGAGCTGCCATTACTCTGAATTTGTTTTATTTTCGTACAAACACACCATAATCATTTTTATTATAGTAGCTTTGGAAGGACCTAAAGTAGCTTAGTTTCAGTGCCATGCTTTAGAGCTATAAATTTTAACTTAACCCTTCCTTTGTTGTTGGCTGCCTTTTAACCCTTGGACGCACCCATTCCCTACAATTTCTTTATTGAGTTGTACTAGCTTCACTATTTTTATAATTCTATCACTTTATTTGTCATGATATAATTTAATTTTTGTAATCTTCATTTGAAGAATAATGCAGGTTATAGGCTTATAACAATCGAAACATTGGGTGATTTATGAAGGTATGAACACAACATCATATTTAGCGCCACGATTTTGGATATTTATACATCATTGACACCTAAAAACACTAAGAAATATCATATTCCCACATTGAAGCTGGAGATATTTTGGACATTTTATATACTTTATCACCTACTACAACAACAACAATATATGTTTAAGTGCATATTTGGTAAGGTAGCAAATTTTGGAGTTTGTATGATTGTAGCATGCAATTGTTTCTTTAATGCATGACTCCAAGGTTGTAATTTTATAGCTCTAAGTTTGATATCATTGAGTGTTTTTTGCAGGTTGGACACACTACAACAAAACAGCCATTTTACAACGGGCAATGCCCGTTGTAATATGGATTTCGCAATGGGCATGAGCTCGTTGTATTAGGCCTCGTTGTAATCGGTCGACCATACTTTACAACGGACAATCCCCATTATAATACACCTTTTTACAACGGGCAATGCCCGTTGTAATACATGATATTGCAACGGTTTCTGACCGTTGCAAAATAAATGCAAATTTTAAAAAAAAATTACAACAGCATACATGCAGTACATCCATACCAATAATGAATAATTTAACGAGTAATAAATATTATCATAAAACAACCAAAATCACATACGAAAAGACTAAAAGCTAGAGTCATAAAATTCCAATACATTCCAAAAAGTTAGATAAGTTTACATCGACATAGTTCTAATATACACATAACAACTAGTTTCATAACAACCAAATACCCAAGATGCCACAACATTAAAAGAACAGACTTACAATACAACCCATAAATATACAAAAATATACCCAGAATGCCTTCCCATCGTCTGCATCATTAGTGCATTACAAGCTCCGCTCAGCATCCCTGGTTCTCATTACCACCTATTATGATTAATATTTATCAGTTAAGTATACAGTGAACCTTTCAATTTTAAGATGGTTATAAAATGTTTCATAACTGTTTTTCTTTTTGAACCAAAAATCATTTTATTTTTTCAAAAAGGAAAAAAATTGTGAACGGCAGCATTTTCTAAACTAGCAATTGCCAATCAATTACTTTCTCTATAGTAATGAAAATTATATTGAACATCTTGAGTTTCTAAATCAAAAATGGCATGCTGTAATAGTAAGCAGAAGCAAATGCTCTTCCTGCAGAAGTTGGAGCAGATAATAAAAAGCATGCAAATCTATGCCAAGCGTGTCTTACTATTATATTAACTTAATATTGGCAGTTAGAAATTACTTACAATGCTGCATCCAGCAATTACCGAATGACATAACTAGTTAATTGCTACTACCAGAAGATACAACTGATAAAATAAACAAATCAGTAAGTAACCTTCATTTTTTCACAACTGCGTCATCTTAATGTGCCATCATACTCATGTGAAGAACAATATTTCTGTCATCAACATTGATGAGCTCTGTATCCATTCAAACCAGCCCTATTTATTTGAATCGCAAAGGAAACACACACATAAAATGCCATATTAGTAAATGAGAATCGTATTAAGGTTGAAAAATGGAACTTGAAACAAGTTAGTGATATAAGGTTGAACCAATTGATGCAATCAAAGCATTCTCTATATGCAAGAATTAACAGTAATAAATAGGTGTTTGTATTATGGTTGAAAAATCAAGAAGATGACAGCCAAACCTGTAAACAAATCTAAAATGCTGCCATGGATGTAGCACCTTGGTGTGTAGCTAGTGATGATGCCAAAATCGTGCAGAATGTCACTGATATCACTCTTTCCATCAATAACACTCCTACATCGCCAACCATAAAATTTTCTATATTGTCTATCACTTCTTCGGTTTTTGTTGAATATAGTAAGAGATATACGTACCGCAGCGGAAAAATCGATCATCGGAAATGAATGAAGTATTTGTGGACACAAAATTACTTCTTCGGAAATGAATGAAGTATTTGTGGACACAAAATTACATGTTACTATTGCTCAGATTATTCAAATTTGTTCCTTCAGTTCAACATCGTCCATATTATCGATGAGGGCAAGCACAAATTAAAAATGCTACTGAAGAGTAAAAGGGTTATTCAATACATAAACACTTGGCGAAATTTGCATACAGTGGCAATACATAGGCAAAGAGCAAAGGTTAGTCATCAATATATTCCAACTTATTTATATCTTCAGGTGTTATTGTTATTAAAAGCTTTGCACTATGTTGTATTACCAAACTTTGTCCAAGTCTATCGACGATTTTCTTCCCTGCTCCATTTAATATAATTACAGCTTCAACATACTCTTAAATATCCTAAACCCAAACTTTTTTTTTGAAGACTTAAACGTATAAGTTGGAAAATTTAATTAGAAAAACTTATTATTTGATAGTTTTTTCGGCAAAGAATGGATAAATATTGAAATTTTGTACTCATCGGTGAACATGCACGACTTAACTAAACATGGCCACTCTGTTAACCACGCTTGGCCCAACATAGAATACAGTCCAAGCATGGATTATACCTCGTATTTAAGCCAAATATGACTGCTACTATATACAATGGCTTATGAAAGGTATCACAAAGTGTCCATGCATGTCAAGTGTAGTCATTATTGAACAGGAAAATTAACGGTTTATCAGTTCTGGATCAAAATAATATTTTATTACACGTTTAACACAAATACAAATTGAATTTGATGTTAATGAAATGGTTGGTTTGAGTTGGAAAAAGGAGTTTGACTTGGACTTTAATATTTGCAAAGGGAAGTCTAATACTTTTGGAAAACAATGGAGTGAAAAATAACTATCAAGGTTTAAAAATTTCAACGAAAAAGGGATGGGGAATGTAATATTTGGGTTACAAAAAAATTGTAATGAAATACAGAATCGATTCCAATTCCAATTTGAATTCATATAGGCAAATTTGGATCCATATTAAGCAAAAACACATAATTATAATAAAGCTGAAACTTAACCAGGGTACTTGATGGGTCGCTTGTCAATGTCAAGCCATGTTAACAACAGTAAAAGTGAAACTACTCTAAGTATCTGCTCCACGACAACTGGATGATCACCCTTTATTATATAAATTTGTAAATTTAAAGTGAATGTCTATTTCATAGTTCAAGCAAAATCATATGGTTAGCCAGCATTGAATTCATGAGATCGAGTTTTAAATGATTTTTACTGATTTTCCATTTATTTTACCATTGAGAAAATGCGTAGAACCATGACAAACGATAACATAATGATAATATTACCTTTCGGTTAGTTATCTTTTGTCTGCAAACAGTATTTACAATTCCACTATCACCCTTTGATGTATTTACAACATGGATAATATTACCTATATTATTTATTTTATATTACTGATTTTTAGATTCACTAACTAGATCAACATCTTAGATAGCAGTAGCAACAATAAAGCTGATGGTGTAAAATTCATGATTTATCCCCAGTACAAAGATGGAAATGCCTGATCTGTTACACAAATTATTAGCATGTAATGATTGACCAGTGTTTATATGCCTCTTACGCCAGGTTTTCTCTAGCCGTTTCAGTTTTGGCACGTGCCTAAAATAACAAAGATGTGTATTTCAATGTACAAATTGTATCGCTATTTTCAAAAAAAATCTTAAAAAAGTTATGATTTGAATCTATATTTGAGTTTCCCAATTTCAATTCAACTCTAGAATTCCAACTAAAACTTCAATTCACAATTTTATTCATTACTACTCTCTTCAAAAACATAAATTATTGCCACAAATTTTTTTTTTGATGTTTTTACATGCTTACGTTTCATTTAATAACTGCCAATGACCACATGTAATAGTAATAAGATGTGTAGTTGTGTAATTGGAGGTTGATACTCCAATGCATACATTAGAATATGAATCTTTGGAGTGTACGATGTAAATCAAGTTTTGATTTTAAAGTTAAATTTTACCATTTAAACCCTACTTTGAAAACTTTGGATTGTACAACAGTTGAAGTAGGGATGAACGAACCTGAAAGCTTAATTTGTAACGCCCAATCAGATCGATGTAGTATGGTATAAGTGCAATGTGCTTAGTCATTTCAACCATTTCTTTTTCGTCTGGAAGTACAAATTTAAATACAAGAACTTTCCTGTATGATGCTGGGTATTGATCTGAAAAGCGAAGGGAGATAAACCACTTCCCTACTTTTTCAAATACCTTTTCACTAAAAACCTGAAGGAAGAAAACAAAGTAATTTGTTACTTTCTCATCATATACCTAACAAAAACCATTCTTGTACAATAAAGCATAACTTATGATGAGTTGAAGTAGGAACTCAATGAAGTAAACACACTTTCATCATGCAAAAGTTTATTGGTAGGGGTGGAAGAAGGGAACCGCCTGCAATCGAGAACGACATCCAAATTCGCCACCTTCGAATGCCAACTGTCCCACAGCAACCAGCCTCTCCTCACCTCGCCTGCCAACCTCAATCGCGCCTCAACCCTCACCGAACCAAATCACTAACCATCCCTGCCTATCATCGCCACTGATAAAAAAAAACTCACTGTATACTTCGCTTCGGCCACTTAAACAACCGTTGCCATCAACAGCAAGTCGCAACCATTTCACGACCTCAGCCCATTCACCAACCCAAATCGCCTCATCTCCTACAACTGTCGATCCAACCGCGACATCAACGCCTGAAACTTGCTTCAATCGCGACCCCAAGCGCGGCCGCGCCACTCGACTCACCTCAAATCGCGCAATTTCGAGCATCGATCGATAAAGGAAGCATGTAAATCCCAAAGCCCTAATTTCGAGCAAGAATGAGCAAAGTAAAGGAATGAAATAAAAGGCCAGCCTTGCTTTTTTAATAAATTTTTTTGACCGTTGTAATTTATGACTAGGGGACCGCTGTAATTTGACACCTTTTACAACGGGAAATTTGGGACCGTTGTAAAGTTGGCATCTATTACAATGGGCCTGAATGGACCGTTGTAATAGTCTTCTATTACAACGGGCAACCATTGCCCGTTGTAAAAGGGTCTTTGTATATGGCATTTTTTACAACGGGCCTGAATGGACCGTTGTAATAGCCTTCTATTACAACGGGCAACCAATGCCCGTTGTAAAAAGGGCGCTGTAACAGGGTTTAAAGCTTTGATACTTTCTTTCAACATTAGATTGAAGTTGTAGGCTTTTCCCAACTTTTATTTTGGTTGTTCATAACCATAACTACTGTTGTATCATTAGTTCAAGAACTCAACTGCAACACTTTATGTTATCATCATTGTATTATTTATCTACATCCATCTTAAGTTTCGACATTCCCATGTTCTGTACGCGTACGCTTTACCATGTCTAGGCGGCATCAACTATCGATGTCTACTATGCCAACGACCCGATTGAACAGCCCATCATCGCCTCCCATTGGGTATATAATCTAGTCTTGGCAACACATTGTAACAAAAGAATCCCCTTATTATGTGCCACAAATCCCATATATATACCACGATTATTCCAAATATCCTACGATGTGGAACTTTAATCCATTCAATCCATGCACCCACTCCATTTGAAATGTGAGCCACACCTAACAACCTCACCTTAGCGAGCATTGCTTAAGTCACATTGGAGTTATATTGAGTTCTCTTCGCAGGGAAGGCGGCTGCTACTCCGAATTCTCATAAGAAGAGAAAGCAACTGCTTAACCATATCTCCACCTTGACGAGCATCCCATGCTCAAGCCCTTTTGGAGCCATGGTCCGGTCACACTAAATTATATTGGTCCCTTGAACCATGGAGCTCTGATGCCATGTTGAGTTTTGGCATTTCTGTGTTCCATACGTGTATGATTCACCGTGTCTAGATGGCATCAACGGTTGAAGTCTCAAGTGCCGGCGTCCCGATTGAACATCCCTTCATCGCCTCCCATCGGACATATAATCTGGTCTTGTTAACACATTGTAATAAAAGGAATCCCCCTTGTTACGTGCCACCAATCCTATATATATACCATGATTAATTCAAATATCCTACGATATGGGACTTTAATCCATTTAATCCATGCACCCACTCCATTTACAATGCGAACCAAACCTAATAGATAAACATGCAGCAATTTAGGTTAAAGTAGAAAACTACCTTTGATTTTACATCACATGAAAAAGTGCGATGGAGAAGGAGGCAAGTGAGATCTCTGCCGATTAAGCACATCAAACTGTAGAATGAAAGAGAAACCGTCGTATTCACCATTGTTATACTTTAAGGATGAATTCGGATGGAAGGAAAATTAGAAATAATGCATATTCATTTGAGGAGTTGTAGTATTAAATTAGAAATCAGGTGGTCAATGAAATAAAGAAAAATTGGTGAGGACTTAATTGCAAAATTTACTAGAAAATAAGGGACAATTTGTGTAAGAGCTAAAAATTTATGAATGAACAGAACATCAAAAGTCAAAAATTCAATCTTAATGTGTAGAAGCAAAGATATATATAAATCAACTGGTTAAAGAAGTAAAAAAGAAATGGGAGGACTTGGTTGCAAGATTTACTGCTAAATTGAGGACAATTCAATATGAAAGATAAGAGTGAATGAGAGAATAGAACACTAAATGTCAAATATTCAATTTTATATGTAATAAAATAGATGTAACAAAAAATTTCTTTGCTCTTCGGTGCATCGTAAATGTCTTTTGGAGTTGTTTTATTTTAGCATAGATTGAAAAGTGTATATGACGTCATGTTACATAAGCACCGCTTACATATGTTGTCATCTTGTTTCCATCTTAACCGGACTCGAAACCGTTTCATCCTCTTTTTTATCTGGTTTTTAGATCATCGACACATATACTACTTATAATCAAAGAAACAGAAAATGCATCTTTATTCGTGACAAAAAATACAATTTACGGCATCAACCTTTTTAATTTTGTGTGATCGAAAGTGAATTCCATCAACCTTTTTAATTTTGTGTGATCGAAAGTGAATTCCTTCAAACTTTGCGGTGGCATTGTCTCAAATAAGCCTTAAGAAATTTATTGATAGTTGTTTTTCCACATTCGATATCTACCCAAAATTATAATTTGAACACGACCCGGTTGGTTAGGTAGCGGGCGCCTATTATCCCGCATGATGTCTCTTTTTACAAGCCAAAAGGAAACATTTGGTTGCTTAAAGGACTCGATTATTCTCCTTTGAAAGTTATACTTAAAAATCATCTTTTGCTCTTATCTTCTTCAAAACAATTAAACTCACATAAGTTCTTTTTAAAATTTACACTTCAAATTTTTTGAATATGCAAGTATATGATTTTTGTTTGATGATAGTAAACATATATATATATATATATATTCATTTAAATGTATTTATTAGTGTACTATTTTATTTTCATAATTAAATAAATATTTGCTGAATAAAATAAATAACACAGAATTTAAATTCAAACAGATATTTTATTCAACCAAATATTTACTACAATTTTTGAACAATGCAAATTTGAGCTCTCGCTATATATACAATTAATACAAATTTGATTACATCACAACCTTCAATTTACATCTGCACCTCACTATATATCACTCATTCGCTCGTATTTATCTTCAACTTTATTCCATATTAGATTCAGCATCCAAGCGATCTGTAAAATAAACACCGACGTAGCAAAATTGAAAAAGAAATATTTTTTGCAGTGTAAAATAAAATTGTTTTGAAAAAAATTATATGCCTTAGTTATTTGGGTTGTTCGTCATCATTTAATTTTGAGTTCATCAAACATGAACAACTTATGACATGCACGATGTATCACTGTGCATGCCACAAGGCTGTACACACTGATATGCCCTTGACATAACTGCAGGGATAGGTGAGCACAAGGTCAAACCCAATCAAAAGCCGGGTTCAACTCAAGTGCAATACAAATAAAGTCATGACATGAGCACAAGGTCAAACCTGAGCTATAAGCTGGATTCAAGACAGGTGCAATTCAAAATGAAAATAATTCTTGAGTGAAACCAAGGCCGTAAATTTCAACTAGATCAATGAGCATGCACATCACAAGTAAAGACCTCACAATTGAACCAGAACTCCAACCAGAATCAAGATGAAGTTCAAGTGGAACTAATATGCACATGTCAACAGTTTTAACACAAAGACCACAAATTCATCATGAATGCAACAACTAAGCAGTAATCATTCCACACCAAATGCAAAAGTCTCAGACATGTATACATATCCATATACAATCAGACCTCAACAGCATAGACTCAAAGAAAAGGAATTCAAGATGAATGCATATACATCAATGGTGAACTAAATAGAACAAGCTAATGAACAAACAAAAAAAATAGACCTGGCAACATGAACTACTCGAACACATATACATATATGAACACATATGTATGCATGTATATACAATGCACAACATCTATCCATTGCAAGCTCGAATGAGCAAGTGCACCAAAGGCAACAACAAATAAATGCACAAATATCAATACATTAAAAAATGCATTCAAGCATCAGGTTGAAAATGCTACAGGCATGAACTCACAAAAATACAAATATGCAGCAGTTCAAATGTTGCATGGAAGTTAATAATCATGGAATACCAAAGAATCAAACCGTGGGACATGAACCAGCCAAGGAAGGTAACTAGCAAAAGAATAAAATAAACAAGTCAAGATAAATCAAAATCATCAAGTCAGTGCCGTAATGGCCAAGAAAACGAAAGTAAAAAATCAAATGAGCCGTGACAATCAAGCAATGAAGATATACGAATTGAAAAGGTTAGTATAAATCACAAGCATTCAAGTAATAATCAACGGTAGAAAATTTATCAGACGAATTCAATTTGAACGAAATTGTACGAATTCGAATCCTATTTAAACCCATCTCATCATCGGCTACCAAACCACTCGAGTCAAATAATATCATAGAGCAGAAGTTCATATCAATAACTCGAATCATCAATCGAGTTTAAGCAAATTAACCAGACGAGCAAAAAGGGAAATTACATACCAATCGAACTCGATCGTGAAGTTGCTGTGTGCAAATCAAAGAGACGGTCGATCGATAAAGTAAGGAAAGCAAAATCACATATTCGATCAATCAACTAAAGTCGGCAGCTTCAACAAAGTAAAACCCTAAAAGGAACTAACGAAGAGAAGCAGACATTTTCAAAGAAAAGGATTTAGGATGAAATAATAAAAAAGAAAAAGGGTACATTTGTTATATTTTTAATTTGGGCCAGTTTATAATTTTTTCTTTGGGCTTTTAATTTTATAAATTAGGATTTTATTATTTTTATTTATTTATTTGAATTTTATTTTTAAATGTTTGTAATTTTCTAGTCGGGAGAATAGGGGACGAACTACGGTGGTGTAGTTCGAGAATTTGCAACTCAATGGCTGGTTGTAGCAGGGGTTTGAGCGTAAAGTTAGGTTATTTGTTAGCAGGTGTCGCGAGTTTATATGTGTAAGCGTCTGACTACTTAATTTCTTGTAGAAATCTTGGAAGCAGCAAGTAGGCAGAGTTTTGCCGAAGCTAGGTAAATTATGTGTGCTATTTTCTACTTTTATTATACTGCTATTATCTGTGCTGCTATTATTCTACTATATCGTGTTGAAATTATTTTATATACTTCCGCATTAAATTTTTATAATTAATAGTATCATCCTATTCACACCCCCCAAGGTGAAATCGATCCTACAAAATTTACGCTAACGTATTTGATGTTGGTGTGATTGAAAAATGGAACTAGAACTTTAACTTAAGCCGAATTTCGTTAGCATGTGGTAACTAAGTATATATTGTTATCTGTTTTTCCTTTAAAAATACAAATATAAAAGGGAAACTTTTGTTAAATTCCAACTTTAAGCCTCAACATACCAGTCATCTCTTTCTTAAAAACAGCCTTACCTTTTGCTTCGGTTGGACCGCAAACTTTGTAATATCTAAACTGCAGATATTTTCAGTTTTTTGAACTGTAGATACTACAAATATTTTCAATGTAAACTACAATACATTTTTGCAAAATAAATTCAGAAAGTTAAAAATATTTTAATCGATCATTTTGATCTTCGATTAGTCCAAATTTGATTGTTAGAAAATAAATAAATGGAACAATATTCATTGAAAATAATTTTAAACTTAATTTAAAATACAATTTGGAGAAGGAAAAAGGTTCATTTGTTTTTCCTTCCTTTCTTGACCAATCCAAATTTCCACCGACGAAACCCTAGTGCACTTCTTGTTCCAAGGTTCTAATAATTTTCCCAACCTTATTATTCTGATTTCATATCTCATCAACATCATTTTCCTCACCTCCTTTCCCCCAACATATTCATCAAATCCATTTGATATTGCTGCCCAGCTAGTCAGTCGTTCCAGCATGTTTGTTTGCACTCGTCGCCCTATTCACCAGTGTAACATCCTGATATTTTCAACCATTCGCATCCACACATGCCGGATTTGAATTGCTCAAAATATCAGATTGTTAATTTATATTTGGAAAAAACTCGGCATATACAGTAAATAAATAATCATAGAAATCGCAGACACAAAGTAATATAACAATAATGCAGCGGAAACAAAGGAATAGTAGTTCATGAAGCTACTATATATATAACAGAGTTAAACAAGATACAACAGAAGTCTCGAATACATAGATGTCTCAATACAATAGTCAAATACAAAATCTGAATGCATCACTGGAATCAACTGAATAACCGAAAGCAGAATCGATAGATGGATCGCCAAGCGAAGCTCCAACTCCAAAGGTGAGTCTCAAATACTGGTACACTCAGTCTGACCCGAGCGTAAAGTAAAACACAAAACACTCGAGTCAGGATTAACATTCTTATATCAATAAATCTAACTCAAGTGAAATAACAACTGAAATACAAGTAACTCAAAGGATGTTTGGGATAACCGTCCTCTAAGAATCCGTTAAACTATCTACTATGTAGTAATATATGGTATTATAATAATGTCTATAGTAAAATAAACTATTAAAATAGCGTTAAGGCGTTACTTATATCCCCCTTAACACCTTTTATAGTGCCAATAGTCTATACAGTACCGTAATACCTCCTGATCGGGAGGCTACCAGAGAATACTCCGTAGATACGACACAAAACAAACTCACAGTGGTCTCGATAGGGTAGGTGAGATGGTACAACAAGGCAATGCCAGGGTAGATATACCAATTACGCATCCGGACTGGTGGTAACGCATAGCAGCCACTACCGCCCACCTCGGAACACACTTCCAAATCAAAAAAAATCAAGTGTGACCACCAAATCAAACACAAAGTCAGAATATAGTGTCGAAGGAATGTGTCTGATCGAAGATGCTACCTCACTTGGCCCGGAATCGCTCCTGTTTTAGCCACCATATGCTAACTCACGGGAGTTAGGTCCACGTAAATATACCTTTAGGACGTCGCCACCATCCTACTTCATTTTGGAATCTCCACCGTGTACACAGTTGTTAAAGTGGTTTTCAGAGTTGGCAGAGAGTATGCCAACTTCCGATCCCGGTCTCTTTAACAACCAAACGTTATTATAACACTACGGTCATTTCAAAATAGTTTATACTTCAAAACAAAATATCATTGCCATTTCAAAACCATATCAATACGATATCATTTCAATTCCAAAACCAAATACGATATCATTTCAATTTCAAATATATCCATTTCCAAAATCATAGCACTTTGAAAGTTGTAACACTTTCGAAACCAAACACTTGAAATTATAACACTTCAAAAACATAATACTTTGAAATTCTTGAAAACATAACCTCCACCACCTAACAATTGAGATATTAAAGTAACATATATAATAAAATTGTAAATTTAAATTATTAGTATATCATGTTATTATCATGTATATTATTTACAGCATGCAAAACTGTAAATTGAATTATTTCGAATAAATTAAGAAATAGGTTGAAATGATATATACCTATGGTATTTATTTTGGATTGAAATGATATTTATCTATCCTTGGAATTAAATTGAAATAATCGATTCACTTGGCCATTGGATAGAGAATTATATACGGACACCGGATTGGTTAAATTAAATGATTTTAAATTTTATTTTAAATTTTTTCTAATGATATGATTTTATGGAATGAAAATTGAATTTCTGGAAATCGAACTATTTTCGAACTTGAGCTCGAAATGTTGAAATTTATATTGATAACAGAAATTGATTAACTAAATGAAGTTAAGATTTTAAAGTTATAATCGAAATATAAGGTGAATTACATGAATTGATTTGTTTAAAAGATTAGACTTTTATTCGAACTTTGAATATTGCTAAGTAAAAGTGATATAAAACGATATTTCGAAATTTACCACGGAGTTGAGTTATATTTGAAGATTTGAATTTTTAATTGGATATCAAAGGTTAGTTTGAATTAAGTGTATTGAATCGATATTTTGAAAATCGAACTCGAAATGGATATAAATCGAAACGGTTTTAAATTGAAATTGGAACTGAAATTAACTTGAAATTAGAATTTAAATTAATTTGAAATTGGAATTAAAATTAATTTGGAATTGGAATTGAAATTAATTTGGAGTCGAAGTAAAATTCGACTTGAAATCGAAACTGAATCGATTAAACTGGAATTTATTTGAATTGGGAATTTTGAAATTGAATCGGTTTGACTTTGAAACTATTTTCAAATGAATTATTTAGTATAAACAGTTTAAAATCTACATTCTTTAAATATTCAAATTATTTTGATTTTCCAACCTATTTTACCATATAAACCATTTTTATTACTCCAAGTATTTTCTATTAAACTATTTTAAAACTGCTTAAACTATTTAAAAAAAATCAAACTGGTTAAAAGAGTGAAATGTTTATATTTAAATCTTGGATTTAAATGCGAATTGGTTAAAGTAAATTATAACCAAAATTGTAATTCGAATCAAGTTTTGAAATGAAATCTATACATCGAATTGAATTAACATGTTGAAGTAAAAATATGACTTATGAAGCGAATATGATGATTTTGAAATGGATTTGATTTTGAAGTGAATTTGATGATTTTAAAATGGATTTTGTTTTTGAAGCGAATATGATGATTTCGTGGATTTTATTTTGAAGCAAATATGATATTTTGATATCAAGTACGAATTGTTTTTGAAATATAAAAGTACCAACCGGTGTGTAAAATGTCGATTGGTTGTTAAAGAGACCATGGCCTCTTATTTGGCGTACTTTTCGTCAATATTGGAACCACTTTGATAACTGTGTACACGGTGGATGATATTCAGAATGTAGTGGTTGAATTGGCGACGTTTACTGGACTGAAGTAAGAGAACGATGATGGATAGCCTTGACACTTTTGTCATAATTAAAATGACTAAAACATGAGCCTATGTCTGGATATTGAGGTTGGATACCTCTAGCGACTTTGATCCCTCATATTACTATTGTGATTTTATATTCGATGGGTGCACGTTTAGATTGATTGTCGCAGTATGGGTTATAACCAGCTAGAAATGGTAAACTAGTAGAATCTTACCTTGGGAATTGCCTCACGTGCCTTGTCATATTTATCCTTATATGAGCTCATTACGACTTTGATTTAGTACTGTACATATAGGGGACTCACTGGCTACCGACGTTATGGTTATGTTACAGGACCTGCATAGACTACATGCTAAAAAAATGTGTTAAGGGGGATAATGTAAAGCCTTAACTCTATTTTGATATTTATTTAATTGATAGACATTATCTATTGTAGCATACACTATTATACATAGATAATTTGACGGACACTTAGGAGATGGAAAATCCCATAACATCTCTTAAGTTATTGCACTCGTATTTCATGATATTGATTTGACTTACATAAGAATATTTTAGTTCTGACTTAAATGTTTTGTCTTTCCATTACGCTCGGGTCAGTCCTGAGTTTTTTAGCGCAAGATTACTCTCTAGAGGGCGAAGATGAAGATTTGGTATACTACTACTATTATTATCATCCTGTGCATCATGCTATTCTACTGTATTGATTATTCATCCATGATTTATATATACAACTCCGATAAATGTGTATAGATTATAATTAAATGTTTAGTAAACAACTTCATGAACAGTTTATTTGATTATCATATTTTATCGTTCCGCTGCGAGATTCTGTGTTTGTCTTCTTCTTTTCTTATTTTTCTTAATTAACCCCATTGATTATCTACGTTTCGGATTGTTTAAGTTTGACATGTATGGATTATTGTCGATATAAACCTTCCGAAGTGTGGATCGTTACAATAATGTGAACATATCTACAGTCCCCATCTTCGAACATCAAACCATCACAATTGCTTCATTCGGCTATAGTGTATGAGGAAGGGGGGTCAAACATACATGTCTGGTGAGTAAAAATACTACCAAGTATATACCGATGCACGATTTCATAAATATCATATGAATACAAATACTTACTTACCTCAACCCATCTCACTTGCATCTACGGTGTTAGTCCATCATTTTAAACATAATATGATGATGATCGCTGTTACATACTTAATGACATTTAATTTTAGTTAAACATAAACTAACTCGTCTACACACAATAGAGAAAACAGAATAAAGTTAGTTAAAATAGAGACTAACCTTGGGATATAATTAAACTTAGATTATTCCCGTAAACATAAACGAGAGCATGAGTTAGATAAACGTAGCCTAACCGTGTTACGTAAAGGATAGGTAGACACAACCTGACTCCTTTATATATGACTTAAGTGTTCATCATAACACACAATCATCGGAGTACATGTCTATAAGTTAAACACTCCCAACTATTGGCAAATTACCAACACATTATTTAATAAATATTTCATATAGGTCAGGCTAGAGTAAAATAGATCTTGCCCTGGTCTAGGTTTAACTTGGGCAGTAAAGTCGTGCACCAATGCATTGGTCTGCATACACCGATCCACCGATGGACTTAACAATTTCCAGATAAACAATTCTAGATTTTAGTCTTTCTTCAGAAATTCGATTTCTATTTTATTGTTGACGGTTTTAAAACTACATGTTTCACTTAAACATCATATTTTACCATTCTAACCTTTTATATGTCATGTGTCATCCACATTTTCATTTTTAATCCTTAATTACCATAACCTTTACCAATATATATAATCTCCATTTGATAAACAGTCTATTAACCCAAATTTGACTATCATTAACATTATTATCTCTATAACCATTGTAGTATTAGTTTCCTAATCTAAATTACCCAAATTCACCATGTAATTAACTTATTCAGTAATCATACAAGATATACTACTCTCATGCAATCAATATATCATCGATAACGATTTCCACTCATCGAATTTCATTGCAAATCCCTATAATCCTTCAATTTTCCGCAAAACCTTCGTATTTCAGAATTGTAGTCCTTCCAAAGTTTCTGAATCGACAAACGATTCCTGTAGCCCTCTTCCCACTCTAAGATTTGGTATAAACTTTTAGGTTTTCATGAAGATTTGAAGGAGTAGAGAGAAGGCAGAGCGAAGAAGGAAGGAGTTGATAAACAGAAAAGTACGTGATTTGAGAAATGAATTCAAAAGTTTTCTATGTGGTCTGACACAACTTTCTGAACCGTCTCTTCACCTGACTGGGCTTAAGCCCATTTAATTAATTTAAAACCCATTATTTATAATCTCCTTATACGAAACTTAATCTAGATAAAACAATATAGCATTCTAACCAAAAAAATGAATCCTATGCAATAGTACAAGTCTCATTGCCTAATTCAAATATTTGTAAAATCCCCATAGAGTCTTACATTCTTCCTCCTTAAAAGAATTTCGTCCTCGAAATTCCGAACGTGACTCTTTCTCGTATATCTACGTATCCTATATATATAAACATAGGATAAAATTGTATATAATGCACCTTAAATCAACTTTTACAAAGCAGGGCATTCCTTCTTCATATGACCCATCTGATTGAAGTTATAACACTTTATCCTTGAAATATTAACCCTATTATCCTTCAACTCGTTCCCTCGCATATTGTGCCTTTCACATCTCTTGTCTTGCTTACCACCTTATCCACTCAAACCTCCAAAATCCTTATGCTTACTTGGATTGGTATTCTTCATCGAATGTCCTTTATAAATTTCTAAAATAGTGATATTTAGTAATGCCGCTCAAATAAACTCTCAAACGTTGCTCCTATAGGACTCTAACAAAGTGTTAACTCCCCAAGTGACGAACTCAATCCTTTTGCAAACTTCATCGGCTTCTTGGGTGCCATGTCTACCAATTCAAAACCAAACTTCGTCAATTCATTTAAACTATTTATATACTCTTTCACGTTGGAAATTCCGTGCTTACTTCTCAAGCATTACTTCTTTTTCTACCGCGAATAAAATTTTCATCTCAAATATTTTCTTAAAGTCAGTCTAGGAGACTTCATTTTCATTAATTTCCTCTATAATCAGTTTCCACCAGTTCATTGCTTCTCCATGTAGATGCCAAGAAGCAAGTTGCCTTTTCATTTAAAATTCAACATACTGAAAATCCTATCACAAGTACATAGGTAAGCCTGCATTTGCACAAAAGCTTTCGTACCCTTATACGGTTTACCACCCATATTCAGAAAATCCTTACACAGTTTCGAAAAATTCATCCTTGGTACACGAACAACATCTCCATCTTATACTCTAGTAACCGATGCTCCTTCGTTAATGGTAGGGGTGAGCATTCAGTCAGTTCGGTTGGTTTTGGGGTATAAAATGTCAAACCGAAATGAAACTGAAAAAAATTAGAGCCGAACCAAATTAACTGATTCGGTCGGTAACTGACTTAATCAAACTAAAAAGGTAAGTAAGATAAATTACCATATGTTGTTATTCAATTGATTGATTTACTTAAAGAAAAACATAAATTTATGTTTAGAGAAACTATTTCGAGTGCTTTTTTAAGTTTATAAGAAAAATTAGCATATTTTCAATAGATAAAGTTTGGTTTTTAT
The DNA here is from genome assembly GCA_030765085.1 of Allium cepa. Lineage (NCBI taxonomy): Eukaryota > Viridiplantae > Streptophyta > Magnoliopsida > Asparagales > Amaryllidaceae > Allium > Allium cepa. The sequence goes on along the minus strand of CM060937.1, from coordinate 566,862,711 downwards.
TACTAAAAAATTATCAATAGTATTACAATGCATAAATTTGGATAATTTAATAAAAGTTTGGTTAATTTGGTTAAATCGATAACCAAAATAAAATTATTTTACAAGTCGAATTCAATCCGATACAATTTCATAATCGAACCGAACCGACCGAAATGAACCAGTTTGGTCGGTTAATTCGGCTCAAATCGAATATTGTTCACCTTTAGTTAACGGTGGCTCGAATTCTAGCTTAAAGATAACGGTGGAACCAACGTTTATGCCAGATACTTCCACAACTTCATTTCAGTGCCAATTCCAGCTCTAGTTTCAATCTAGTTACTCATCTCTACTGTCTGTAAAATAGGATTCAATATTAGATCCTCCTAAAGTAGTAAATAGAGATGACAAACATAGACCCAAAATTAAACATCATACGCTCATTTGCTTTAACCAATATGTATATATATTTACGTTTATAAAACATACAAGTATGCTTTCTCTATACATCCTAACCTGAGCTTTGATACCAAATTCAACAATCCGGCTTTTCACAGTAATAAAATCTCCATAAAATGAAAAGCCAGATCGTTTTAAACACAATGGTAATAGAGAGATAAACTAACTAACTATAACTTTCAGAACTCGCAACGAAATGGATCAAACTAAAATATAGACAAAATAAACAAATCCTATCTACATATCATAAATTATGCGGTCTTTATACATACACGAATGTCACACTATATATACAACATATACAAACAACACATAACATATGTAAACATTTTTATAGTCCAATCCTCGAACACCAAACCATCATGATACTTTTGTTCACCTATAGCGTATGAGGAGGGGGGTCGGACACATATGTCTAGGGATGTAGAAATATTACCGAATATGTAGCGATACACAATTTCATAAACATCATATGAATATCAATACTTACTTATTTCAACTAGTCTCATCTACATCTACAAAGTTAGTCCATCATGTTTAACATAATATGATAATGATCGCTGTTACATACTTAATAACATTTAATATACGATACAGTTAGTTAAACACAAATTAACTCGTCTACACATTATAGAGAAAACATAATAGAGTTAGTTGAATAGAGAGTAATCCAAAGATATATTTAAACGTAGACTATTCCCGTAAACATAAACAAGAGTATGAGTTTGATAAATGTAGTCTAACCCGTATATATGTAAAGGATAGGTAAACACAGCCTAACTCCTTTATATGCGCCTTAACCATTCATCGCAATGCATACTCATTAGGGTACATGTTTATACGTTAAACACTCCCAAATTTCGCTAAAGAACCAACACGTTATTTGATAGCTATTTTGTAGAGGCCCGATTGGAGTAAAATCACTCCAGTCCTGGTTCAGATTCAACATAGCCAATAAAATGATGCACTGGTGCACTAGTCCACCGGTGGCTAGGGATGGAAGTACGATGTGTAATATGCGGGAAACGCATCCTCCACCCCCATCCTCGCTACTCATTTATGCCCCAATCCTCGTTTCATACCCAACAGATTCAAGTAGGGGAATATCCATCGGTTATGGGGAACCCATTGGGTACCCATTAAGGCAAGATGAAGAAAAAAGCAATAAATAAAAATAAATTGCAAAACAAAGGTTTTAAATTTAAATCAAACAAATATTAATTGTACTTCATAATCCCTAAAAGATAAAAGATAGGCCTTCAAGTTTGAAACAAAAAATATAACCAACCACATAATCATAATTTCATAACTCTTAATACTTTAAAAAGCAAAGAAATCATAAGCAACAAAATGAAACTAAAATAGTCACGGTGGCAAAGTCTTCAAAAAAAAGTTCACACTTGAAATCCACAATCACCACCGGTTCACTACCATTATTTGATCTTCTTGATTTAAGCATCAAAATTCACAAAACTTGGACCCTACACCATTAAAATAAGATAGAAAGTCAAGACTACCAATTGTAAGTAAATAAGAAAAAAAAATACAAACAAACAACTTACTGCTTCATCATCTGTTGTGTCATCAATACTCAGTAATAAAAATATTTTTTTCTCTATATATGTATACACGTTAAAAACTATAAACAAAATAATATATACTGGGTCGGATATGGAGCGAATAGTATCACCCCTGTACACGCCCTGGCCCCGTTTCGGGCATTGAAATAATCCCCCACCACCGCCCCATTACCCACCAAGTCGGAGAATCCCCGCCCGATTAGGGGCGGGTCCCCGTGGGTACCCATCCCCGTGGAATAAATTTCCATCCCAACCAGTGGTCGTGGCAATTTCCATATAAACAATTTCAGATTATAGTCTTTCTTCTCTTATTCAATTTCTACTTCATTGTTTACTGTTTTGACACAATATTACACCATTCTTAACTTTCAAGTATCATATGTCATCCACATTTTCATTTTAAGTCCTTAATTACCATAATCTTTACCATTATATACAATTTCCATTTGATAAACAATCTAGGTGAAAACTAACCCAAATTTGATTACCATTGATCTCTGTAATCATTTCAATATCAATTTTCTAATCTAAATTACCCAAAATCATCATTTAAGTTACCTAATTAGTTATCATGAAATATATACTAATAACATGCAATTAATATATCATCGGTAATGATTCTCACTCACCGAATTACATTGCAAAAGCCCTATAATTTGTCAATATGCCCTAAAACCTTCGTTGTTCAGAATTGTAGTCCTTCCAAGATTCCGGAATCTGCAAACGATTGGTATCTTCTTGTAGCTTTCTTCGCACTCTTCGATCTGGCATATAAACTTCTAGGTTTTCGTGAAGATTTGAAGGAGTAGAGAGAAGATGGAGCAATGAAGGAAGGAGTTAAGAAACAAAAAAGCATGTGATTTGAGAAATGAATTCAAAAGTTTTCTATGCGGCCTAATATAACTTTCTAAACCGTCTCTTCACCTAAGTGGGCTTTGGCTCATTTGATTTATTTAAAACCGTTATTTATAATTCGTGTATCTACTCCGATCTAGACAAACCGATACATCATTTTGGCCAGAAAAATAAGCCATACGCAATTGTACAAGTCTCGTCATTTAATTCAAAAGTTTGTAAAATTACCATTTTGCTCCTACTATTAAAATATAAGTCTAAATACCTTGGGTATTGCAACAGCTCTACCACAAGAGCACTGGCCAACCGGGCCAACCCGCAGGCTCACTCTCCCGTGATCATATCACACCACTTCACGTCAGACATTAAAAATAACATTAAAAATGCAACTTCCTATCTCGGGAAATCATCAATTAAATAACAAGGATGCCGTTTCAACTGCCTGTATGATGATGGGACGGCAAAGATCGGTCAGGCAAACCCTACGGTGATATCCAAGTTGGAGAATCGCTTAGAGAGAAGGAAAGAGAAGGGAAAAGAAAGATCCGCTCGGAATTATGATGAAGCTGTTGCGAAGTTCCGTAGGTAAGGAGCTCATCTATGGCAATGTTGTAGATTTGGGCAAACATGTTGATTTCTTTTTGTCTTTTTATTTTATTTTGAATTTTTTATTATGCTTAGTTTTAGGCTTTGTTGGTTACGGTAGCTATATTATTGGTGTGTGCATATGATTGGTGTGATTTTATGGCAATTGAATTATTAGTACAAAATCTATGAACATGAACTAATTTGTTAGTTCTAAATATTCCTTATTTAGAAAATGGAACAAAATTCTCCTAATTTGTAGGATTTGTTACATTTTTTCCCTATCTTCTGGATAATATGACTAAATACCGAAACAAGCCCTAAATGTTGGGACCATTTCTATGATGCTTCAATCTGCAGAACCAAATTGGAAAAAAGTGTATGAATTGCAGCAGATGTTCATCATTTATCACAAAGATAACGCGTGTACCTTTTGTGTCGATTCTCCATTCTATATTAAAAATACTTTCCTTTCTTATATACCTAAGTTAATTTAGATAAATTGAAATGGCTAGATATGAGATTGAGGTCAGGTCAAAAATAGGATGCTCGTCAGCATGACTTTATATTATGTTGACTTTATATTAGATCTGATCACCGACAGACTAACAAAAGAAAGTCAATTCTTGCAGAGATCAAACACTTGGTATTGTAGACTGTCATCTTATTTATTGGCTGCATAGTCGATCAGTTTATCGTTCGAATTCGCACAAATAAAAATAGTATATATGCTTCAGTTTTAGAGCAAATGATGTTCTGGTTTATGACGTTCGCACATACCCCATTTATTTGTATACTTACCATCAGTTTATAATATATTTTTGTGTGCAAATTTCTGTTAGTAGATTGGATTTGGGGACAAGATAAAATGCAGGAACTAGGAAGTTGTGTTTCCCTAATTGTAGAGCAACGAACATTTATTGCAGTCAATGGGTTCGCCGCAATTCACGATTACATTCAAGAACAAATATAGCGTCTCTCCATTTTGTCCATTAAGCTGCAGAATTGCGTCATACAAAACTGCAATTCACAAAATAATATACATTCAAGAATAAATATAGCGACTCTGCTGGGGATCGAACCCAGAGTCTCTGGTTTCGTAGACCAGCGCCTTATCCATTGGGCCACAGAGTCACATGTCCTGTCATTTGAATTTATATGAAATACTAAAATAGAATTCACAATATACTTTTATAGGCTTTTACATTGACAGAGAAATATATATGTTCTATATCATGACACCAACATGTACCCGATTTACTGGTATAGTTGATATTATTCAATTTTTAATGTATTTCTCTGCTTTTTTTTGATGCAAAATCGTGTTATAAATTTGATTTTGTGGTAAGATAAGATACTTAAAGCAGACACTTCAAATCCATTGAGTCACAGGGTCACATATCAATGGGTGCGCTCATTATTAAGCGAACGGGGAATGCGAAAGGAGCATTTTGAACGGCGAATGAACAGAGAAAGTTTGCTACTTTGTCATTATTTTCTCTTCTATGTAAAGACTCTAGAAAACAATTTTTTATAACAATTCTCATTATTTTCTCTTACCCCTCATTTTTTGCTACTTTGTGTAAAATTTATTTTACTACTATATGCATATACTTCACATATTCATATTCTTTCACTCTCTTTCTTCATGAATCCACAGACCACAAAAGATCATAGAGTTCTAACTTGAATTTTTTTATCATTTTATCTTCAATTTCATCTTGTTTCTCTCAAATTTCAACAACAAGTTGTACTGGAGGTTAATAGATAATCCGTATTGAAGAATATGTTGATTTTGTATTTGAAAATACGATTTCGTGTAGAAGTACTCTACTACTTGAATTGTAAAGGTGTATTCTACTATCTTAGAAAGTCATGATTGTTTAGGTTTTCTTGACCACCCGTAGAAAGTCAAGAGGTCGGGTATGTCCCGCCACCCGTTGAAAGTCAAGATATGTGTATTTACATCTTATTCAAACCAAAGTTGTATCAGTGTACTTTCCACTTGCCACCTATGGAATTGAACTGTGGAAATTATGTATGGGGTACGAAATTGGATGTAGGATTGAGAATCCAAACCAACTAGTGTGTAACCCGTACGTTGCACACGGTAATGTTGTAAAAGAAATTATCAAATATACATAGTTAAATAGTCGACGTACAATGTAATATGCTAATGTTATACATTTTTTTTTATTTTAGCATGTTAAAATGTTACGTTTTCATAGTAAAATATATTTAAAAATTATTTTCGAATAGTTAAGAATAATCATATATTCATTATTTTCATATTCTAACTATTTAAAATGATAGATTTTGTTTCAAATTAGTTTTATGATAATATTTCTAAAGTTTAAGGAAATCATATGTTAAACATATTATTTTATTGATTTATACGTTTAAAAAATGTGTATATATATATTATTGTTATTTTCAAATTTTATATTTTAGAACATTTTGAGTAATTTTAAAATAAGTGTAATTTATATTTTGAAATTAAGAAATTATACGTTAAATATGACTGATATACCTATACGTGAAACAATTTTTAGCGTTTATGTATATGATAAATTTCAAAGAAAAATATAGATGTAAAATGTTCCTTTTTGAAGTAATATTGAGTAAATTCATGATCCTGTGTGTTTTGATGCGCATGCGCATCCACACATGTGCATGATGATGAGTTTTAGATGTCAAATTGCAAATCTGTATTGATAAGAATTTTAAATGTAACACGAGATATCAAGGGAAAAACTAATTTTTTTAATTTTACTAAATTGTGGATAATAAGAATAATAAAGTAAAAGAATGTATCTCATGCATTGCACACGCTAATTTTGTAAAAACATGGTACTCGTACTTTAAACGTTGTTAAAATAAAATTTTGTTATGCAATGTTCGATATATCAAGCATAAGTTAAACTTATTGTTATGCCTATAATTTTATTAAGTGATTCAGATATTTTTATATTTGAAAGAAACATCTACCAAGTGTTACTACTAATGCGGTATATAAATTGAAATTGTCATTTTGTTTATAAATTATCAAAGAATTTAATGAGTATCAATTACTTGAATTTATGTATGTATTATAGATTTATAGTGTTTGGTTAATTTAAATACATAGATTTGAATGTAAAAGAATAAAAGAAATTGATGAAACCTTTGTAAATGACTGTAGAAATTATAAAATCTCGGTATATATGAATATAAAATCATGAAAAAAATTAACATAATATTTTGGATAACTATAAAATGATAATTTATGTGGATTCAAAAAAAACGAAGAGAATTAATGAGTAGGGGTGGAAATTTTATAATTATTGTGATGATTTGTGATCTTTAAATTTCAATCGTTTAACTAATAATGTATTAAAATAAATAATTATACATTAAAGTTGTTCGTATTGTTTTTTATGTGATCCATATTTATACCGTTTTGTTACAATGAACGTGATATTTTATTGCATAGTTATCTATATTATTTGTTAGACAAAATTAATAAATAATGACTAATTAAGTTTTTTAAAATAATTTATAAGAAAATTATTTAGTTAATTTAAATATACAGACTTAATTAAATGTAAATTGTACATGAAAATTGAGGACTTTGAAAATAATCGTAAAAGCAGAAAGTGTAGATTTTTAAATGTAAAACGATAGTGTAAAATTAATAAAATCTTATAAACAATTCAAAACTAATGAAATGTATTAGGTATTTAAAATAAAATTTTAATAATTATCTAGAGAAAATTAAGGAGAGGTCAGAGAAATGCTAGAATTAATGTGAGAGCTATATTTTCTTCTGCTTTACTATTATTTAATAGATATAAAAATTCCTGGTGTTACTTTTTTTTTACTTTACTGTTTTTTATTTGCTATGTTTGCTTATAATTATCTTTGAATATCTCTGATTTTAAATTGAATAATTTGAAAACAAGAAGTTAAGTATTAGTAAGTTTAAATACACTATTCACCCCCTTTAGTATTATAATAGCCTTAAGATACATTCCATACAAATAATATGGTATATCACAAAATTATCTCATCTTATTACCTGTCGTGAATAAAAAAATTATTCATTTATTATTTGGACAATTCAAATATTTTGAATTTGAATTTTAAATTTTAAATTGTTTATAGCCAAAAATATTATATATATATATATATATATATATATATGAAACTTAGTTAATTTTATTGTTGAAACTTCAAAGGCCCATTAGCCTAAAAGTACAAAAATAAACAAGCAAATGCTCATACAAATTTGAGTACAACATTCCGGCCCGAACTATCCGAACATAGTAGAAGTAGGTATTAGATTTCCATAATTACACTGCAAAATTATTTCTACTTTCTATCACATTTTCATTTCACCTCTCATTTCTTTTTCTTCGGTTTTCTTCTTCCTCTTTTGAGATCTATGACGGTCGAAAACCAAACAAATTCCACGATATCAGAATTTTCTCATTTTCCTCATCAACACTGTTAAAGATCTTAATCCCTTTGCAGATACTTTTAACATCTATTAGTATTGTATTGCCAATTTACTCTTCTCGTCTTGCTTCGCTCAGAAACCCTCTGCGGTTCCTTTCCATAAATGATGGACTGAAGTTGTCAGTGCAAATTTCTACAGTAAATATTTTAATTATTTACCACGTCTAGTGTGTGTGTATTGTATTGCAAATTTCTACAGTAAATATTTTAATTATATATATATATATATAATATTTTAAATAATATTTATGTGTATTATATTATATGTGTGTGTGTGTGTTTTTCTAAAAATTGCAATAGCTAAATAAAAAGTTATTTTACGATTCCTTAGGATATATATGTATCTTTATATTATATTAAATATTATATATATACTATCTCATGTTAGATATCCGGTTAACCATATGTAAACGCGGTCAACTCTCCCATAAACCTTAGTAATGATATGCACACACACATAAATATGCATGCATACATAAATACACACATACATACATATATATATATATATATGTATAAATGTAGTTTTGTTGTCTGTATTGTGAATATGGATATTAAGACACTTTAATTGACTAATTAATTAATTAATTATAAATTCATTGCAAATAAAATTATGTAAATGTTAATAACAAATAATTTTTTTAGTTAATAATATAAAACCATCTTTTATTAATCAAAATACTAAATTTGATCTAGTATAAAAAATATATTTATTTACACGAACACAACTAAAAGATCTTTTGCAAATTATTAAAATAATTTTATTTTTGAAATTCACCCTTTTACTCCATTGTCAGCGCACCTGATCCAACACCTCGAACCCGTGCACTCCAAACTGGAGTGTTCAAGTTGAGAGTGATAGCTCCAACATCATGCTCGAGCGGACCGGGAGATTATACACTATTAAATATCTTAATCCCTTTGCAGATACCGGAATTTTCTCATTTTCCTCATCAACACTGTTAAATATCTTAATCCCTTTGCAGATATTTTTAACATCTATTTCTATTGGATTGCTAATTTGCTCTTCTCGTCTTGCTTTGCTCAGATACACTCTGCGGTTCCTTTCCATAAATGATGGACTGAAGTTGCCAGTGCAAATTTCTACAGTAAATATTTTAAATATTTACTACATTTAGTGTGTGTGTTGTATTGCAAATTTCTACAGTAAATATTTTAATTATATATATATTATTTTAAATAATATTTATGTGTATTGTATTATATATATATATGTGTGTGTGTGTGTGTTTTTCTAAAAATTGTAATGGCTAAACTAAAAAGTTATTTTACGATTCCTTAGGATATATATGTATTTTTATATTATCTTAAATATTATATATATAGTATATCATGTTAGACATCTGGTTAACCATAGGTAAAAGCGGTCAATTCTCTCATAAACCTTAGTTATGATATGCATACATACATAAATATACAAACACACACACATACATACATGTATATATATATATATATATATAGTTTTGTTGTCTGTATTGTGAATATGGATATTAAGACACTTTAATTGATTAATTAATTAATTATAAATTTATTATAAAAAAAATTATGTAAATGTCAATAACAAATAATTTTTTTTAGTTAATAATATAAAACCGTCTTTTATTAATCAAAATACTAAATTTGATCTAGTATAAAAAAATATTTATTTACACGAACACAACTAAAAGATCTTTTGCAAATTATTAAAATAATTTTATTTTTGAAATTCACCTTTTTACTCCACTGTCAGCGCACCTGATACAACACCTCGAACCCATGCACTCCAAACTGGAGTGTTCAAGTTGAGAATGATAGCTCCAACATCATGCTCGGGCGGACCAGGAGATTACTTCGGGCTCCCGCTGAAAGTGTAAAGACATGCCTTTTCGACCCTCAAAAGTTGATACTAATACATTCACGGTATTCATGTACTGGGCATTCAAGTGTCGAAAAGACGAATTGTTGGAGTGAAAGAAAAGAAGAATATAATCGCACATTGTGACGAGTAATGTATAATATACATATGATCTTTACAAAAGAAAACTGAAATATACATATATCAATCAGAGTAAACTAACATGTTATCAGCTTGGACAGTTATAACAACATGTCCTCACAAATGCTAATAAATACAAAACAATAAATACATCGGAAATAAAAAATACGTGAAGACATCCTAGAGGCATCTAGCACATTTCTTGAAGCTCCAAAGCATCATAACTAAATTTGAAAATATGCTCGTTCTGACTCAAGCATAATAAGAAAATAATGCCCGGATCAGTTTAATAAATCAGCGTAAGAAACACAAATAAAATGAGTTCGTATATTTATAAAACCCTATCGAAAAAGGTATCTCATAAGACCACGCTGCACATAAATACGAACGGGTATTACCTTACGATAAGCAAACCATTTATATTAGAAAATCTTGTTATATTATAATAAGTCTAGGATTTAATTAAATGTATATAACATAGTTGAAATGCTTGCATCTCACCTTCCCGCATATTTGTATACAACTAAGTCCGTAATGCACGTATTGGAGAATGAATTCCATTCAATGACAAGGCTACAAAGATACTGTCTGCCATAATATCCTCCAGAAAAACATACCGAGAGCCTTAGCTGACTCTTGCAAATCAAGATTGGTCTACCCCTTTCGTGAATAGTATCAAATATGTCATCAATCGGTTGCCAACGTGACAAACTATACCAGGCCCGAAGCATACATAGATATATAAATATCAATTTAGATCGGTAATGATCATACCCTAATGTTAGCGAACCACATATATATTCTCTGTTTTAGTCGTTACCGGATGTGAGGTTTGAGGCTACTTTTTACCTTTTTAGCAAATCCTACTTGGATTACTAACACTACACTCCAAGCAACGATGCAATGTCAGCATTCATACAAGTTGTTCAGGATATGAACAAACCGAATGCGTTACCTCTGTAACATTCTCAGAATTAGTAGCAACTAGTCCTTACACTTTAAAAATCTTCGTCTTTGATTCCATCGTCTTTAAAATGTTTCCAATTCGAACGTTTATGTCAATTTGAAGTGGTTTTCTGATAACTCATGCTTATTCGATCTCGGTCTCTTTGAACCGACAATGATAGTTTCAAAACTGGTCAAGATTTGATAATCGGTTATTTAGCAGTCAAATAAACAAACAATCTAATCAGAGATTTAACAAAGCATGGTTAAACACTTAAGCAACCACTAAGCCTCTTAATTAATTCTTTATTAATCAAAATCTTCTTTCAAATATTCGTGTTAAAATACATTTTACAAAGATATATTCACAAACTCTCTCCACTCTATCCAATAATTGGAAAAGTATTTATATACTTATCTCAACGGTATAAGTATTATTCATAAACCATTTCACTTTTAATACTTAGAAAAGTATTTATATACTTATCTTAACGTTATAAGTATATTCATAAAACACTACACTTTTCACTTTCAAAACCATGGTTATTTGGGTTAAAACAAATGTCATTCAAAACATAGATGACATTAAACTCAAAACACTTTTGGTGTAAGTGAATGGATCGTAGGGAAATTAGACCAAGCATACTTATCACTACTTTCTGATTTTAAACTTGTACTCTCACTCGATTAACAATGAAGTCAGAAAAGTTTGAAAGTTGACCTTGCCTCGACATACATTCTTAATTCTCACCGATAGAGAAGAGTTTTCATACCTCGAAATTTGATGTTAAATACGAAAATAATACTTTACATACCACCATAATTTCAATTGATCATTTATGAAAATCAAATCGCAATCCTTTTAACCAAACCCTCTTTATACATCTCTATTATATTTAAAAAACTTTTTTTTATAAAAAACTTCTTTTGTAAATCTCCATTTTATATTTGTAAAACTCATTTTATAAATCTCCTGATTTTAAATCTTATATACTTATTACAGATCTTCAGTTTCAAGTATGGTTAAATGCTTCCCATAAAACAATCATTTCATCATTATCTTTACTACTAATAAAGAGAATGCTTTAAATAGGCTTCAACAGTGTCTTTTTGAAATACCAAATATGCCCGTGCTTCCACCGTGCTCCCGCACATCTCTTACCCACATTTTTCACGCTACTCTTGAAAGTAAAAAACCCTAATTTCCTTTCCCATACCCACCGATTCGAAAGATGAAAATAACAATCGATTTCCACACTTTATGCAACAGCAACGACGATTAGCAATTACGTATGGTCTCAAATTAACGAAGATTATCACTTACCGATGACTACGCTCAACCATCATCGATCCGATGTCCACCAAACTTCCACCACAGGTACTTTTCCATTTTTTTTCCCTTTCCTCCATCGGATTTTAATTCTGATCTGTTGAATTTGACTTCAGTTTAACCTCTTACTCCGTCTATGTTTGTTAATTGGTTCCAGCCATTTTCCTTATTCTATTACCCTGATGGTGATAGGCGATCAACGACGGCCAGCGATTACCGGGCTTGTAGAATTAACGACGACCAACCTCAACAACGATCACAGGTAATTTTAAGTACTATCTGTTAAATTTACCAGGACGGATTTTCAGTGCTCTCTGTCAAGTGCTAATTCAATGTTATTTCTTATTGTTCGCTGACTATTAGCAATTAGAACATGGAAATGAATGACGATCTGTTAATGTTCCTTAACTAGATCCAGTCATTTTTCTTATTCTGTTAACCTACGCAACAGCAACGGCGATAGGCAATCAACGACGGCCAATGACTACCGAGCCCATAGAATTAACGACGACTAACCTCAACGACGATCATAGATAATTTTACGTACTATCTGTTAAAATATGACAGAATGGACTTTAAGTACTCTCTGTTACGCATTACTTCAATGTTAGTTCTTACTCTGTTCGCTATCATAAACGATCCTTTCAGGATAATATATTCAAGCACAAAACATGCATAAACATCCATGCAGTCTAAATGAACATGGTATCATAGGTACCTAACGAACATGGTATAATCAACAGATCATCTGTACAGTCTAAATGAAAAGGGGAAAAAAAGATCCCTTAGTCAGACTCTTTTTATAATCCATGCTTATATGCAACCTTAAGTAATCAACTGTTTCAGCATTTTTTCCCCAGGTTTATTAATCATACTAATGTTATTTTTAATTCTCAAATGGTTTATTTATCCTACAAATATTGAATTATGTACTTACAGCACAAAACTAATAAATTAATATATATGGATGCAAAAGTACAGAAAGGCATTTGTCATTTTGTACTCAACTTCATGAACATTTACTTCACTTATCCAATGTTAAAGTTCAAAATAAGAACCATCCAGAAAATAGAAGTGTCTATATCTGTTTTTTCTAACATGAATAGATTTATTTGTTAATAAATAGAAAAGAAAAAATTGTCTGTTCACAGAGAAATATAGAATGCTCATATGTAAATCCTAAAATTAAAAAAATACATCACTTAATACTGGCCACAACACTTTCAAATTAGGTTGGATAAGAAAAAATATTGCAAATTGGAAAACTTCAAATTTTGGAAAGTTAAACTGGATCATTTTAGTTTTAATGGCTATTTACCATGCTGCACGGTAACAACAAATGTCAACTCAAGTAGGTGTACTGACTCATATCTCAGCTAGTTGTTGTAACTTGAGCTATAGTCTCGACTGTGCTAGGATGGTAGGACACACGCTCCTTTAATGATATTTGCTTGCTTTGCTTTTGTTGCTAACTGTAATAGGCAAGTACTTTAATCAAGCATTGGTTCAGATCTGTAAAGCGTTATCTCTAAAAGGTTCGAAACTCTCTTGATCAATATAATTGTTGTGTTCTCCTATGGTTATTACGGTCTTGATCAATATTATCACCGTGACTATTTTTTTTCTTCCTAACTCTACAGGCAATAGCATGATAAACCATACTAAAAATAAGATTACACATAACATGTACATGTACTCCTGCCTTATTTTTCCTAACTGTTGTCAAGATTCTGATTAGTAGTGGAGACAATGTGATTATTTAAGTCGTGATAACAGCTGGGCACAATAATAGGTATTAGATGTGGAATTAGTCAAAATACCTTGCTAATGTTTTATCCCACGAATGAATGCCTAACTTATGATTTTGATGTAAACAGTTGTTATCTCTTTTACTAACTGTATAGAGCTTACGGTTTAGAATTAAGCACATGCAACATCACTGAGGAAATAATCACCGTCTATTTCTAACGGATACATGTATACATTTTACCTTTTTTGGTACTAATTAATCGATTCATTCTATAATTTATAAATGGTGAAGTTATAGGTGAACTAGAATCTGTAATATTCCATTGCGCCGGTGGTATTTAACTTGAAATATCATCTAATTCACTTATCGTGTACAATTTACAGTTTTAAATTCAATACATGCACAGCTATTGATCTGGCCTGGTTCAACTGCATCCCCAATTGGAAGTTCTCTTCTATTTCCGTCAAATTTGAATTATTTAATTGCAATGGACATATGTTTTTATTTTTCATCTGTTTATATTAATCAATTATGTTTTGATTAATGAATGAAAAATATAAAGGTGCATGTGGAATGTATGAAATTTCATCAAATCTGTTATTTTCAACTTGAAATGTTTCTAATACATGCATATCCTAGAGCCGTGGTTTTTTGTGTGTAAATGGGCAATTAGTTCCCTCTCTTGATCATTCATTGGTTCTAATCAGTATTGTTTTAATAATATTGCATGAAAACATGGATTTTAAATTTGATAGCTTATTCAATTTGCTGTTGAATAATATCTCTTGATCATTTGTTTAGTTGTCCATTTACACATGGATTGTTAACTAATTCAATGAAATTTATTAGTTAACAATATAACAACATGGATTGTTAACTAATTTGCTACGTATTGTTAACTAATAAATCCACGCTGTTCATACATTGTTTGAACATCATGGACTTATTCAATCAAATTTATTAGTTAACAATATAACAGCATTGTTGCCCATTTACACACATTGTATGAACAGCATGGATTTATTCAATCAAAGTTATTAGTTTACAGTATAACAGCATGGATTTTTGTGTAAATTTGATAGCTTATTCAATTAGTTCCCTCTCTTGATCTTTCATTGATTCCATGATCAATGATTCTAATCAGTATAGCTTATTCAATTCAGTGTGGAATTTTAAGTTCTGTTTCTTTTATCATATTTAATGCAAGTTGAAAATTTGATTGAAGTGAATAATATCTCTCAAATGATCTGCAGGTTTTGGGATATGTGCATGGTGCTGACATTGTCCATGCTCCTGAATCTGTTCATGGTCTTTTTAAGGTATAGAAGTAAATTTTCAAGTGACTCTTTTGTTGTTGCTTCATTGATATTTTAGACCATAGGTATACTACGTTGTGAGTAATTTACTGTTATTTGCTTGCAATGAAATCGAGCACAATGGCTGCAGCATATTTTCTGGTATTCCATCAGGAAAAAAATTACAAATTCAAGGTTACTTTTTATAGCAATTTGTTATTTATACGATTTAATGGTTGGAAGTTGAAATCCTTTTTCTACCCAGTTATTTATGGCCTCGGTGGCATTAAAAATGAATGCTGATTTAATGATTATTATGTCATGTGCAATTTGAATAATTCAAAATAATAATAGCATACATACCATAGCATGGCTGAGCGTTGTTAATGTACACATTGTACACTATGAAATGTTCATTCTGATGATGGACAAAATGATATTGACTTTCATGTGATTTTAGTCTCCAAGTAATGTTGTGGTTTTAAATATGTGATGCATTAGTTTACATAACTGTGTATCCTATGCTATGTCAGGTAAACTAGGGAATATCAACATCAAATTGCTGATTGTTGAAAAGTGAGTGGTTATTGACAGAATGAAGTAATATGTTGTTAATTATTGAAGATTTTAAAGACTGCTTAAAATGTAATGATGAAAGGTCTGTAATAAGGTGAAAGCCTCCTCTAAAGATTATTAATGTTCAGGGTGTTAATCTTATACAAGCGTTATGGCACGCGATTCCCGCGTGATAAAGGCATCTGAATTGTTTTTCTACACGTTGTATTTGTTTAATACGTTCAAAAGAAAATGATTTTCACAAATATTTAGTCATATTTTTGTGTTGAATCAAATGTATTTAATTTGAATTTTTATTTTTAAGTTGCGGTATCTAATTTTTTATTAGTTTAAATTTTTATTTTTATTATTAATTAATAAAAAAGGAATTTGTAAAGTAGTTTATTTGTTAGATCCTATTTTTAAGTGATATTAAGACGTGTAAATATTTGTATAGGAAATTTGAATTTGTAAACAAAACTTAATTGTCAGATTCTATTTTTAAGCGATGTTAAAATTTAATAACATATGTACAAAGACATTTTTACTAAAGGAATACATAGAAAGGGCAATTATGGAACTTCGCGGTCGGACAAAAGATTGCACTTCCAAGCCAACTATTAATAAAGATATTATTAATTAATAAAAAAAGGGTTTGTAAAGTAGTTTATTTGTTAGATTCTATTTTTAAGTGATATTAAAACGTGTATATATTTGTAAAAGAAATTTGAATTTGTAAATAAAGCTTAATTGTCAGATCCTATTTTTAAGTGATGTTAAAATTTAATAATATCTGTACAAAGACATTTTTACTAAAGGACAATTTCGAAACTTCGTGGTCGGATCAAAAGATTGCGCTTTCAAACCAACTATTAATAAAGATGTGCGAAGCTCCATGCAATTAGAAAGAAATCAACGAGCCTCAATATGAAGTTTACTGATCGTATCTGAATATAAAAATCAAATATATCGAAATGCAGAGGAAAGTTGGTTAGAATTCTGGAGTTTGTTCAAATGAAAAGACGTACCCTTTTATTTGGAAATGCTTATCAGCTATCGTACTGTAATATAAAAGCTAATTAATGCAAACAGATCATAGTTCCATATATATAGCCAGTAGATGCTCTGCTATTGTTGAGACATGTATACATTTTACTTTTTTTGGTATTAATTTATTGGTTCATGCTATAATTTGTAAATGTTGAAGTTATAGGTGAACTAGAATCTGTAAAATTTCATCATACCGGTAGTATTTAACTTGAAATGTCATCTATTTCACTTATATTGTATAACTTACAGTTTTAAATTCAGTACATGCACAGCTATTGATCTAGCCTGGTTCAGCTATATTCCCAATCTGTAAAAATATAAAGGTGAATGTGGAATGTATGAAATTTCCTCAATTCTGTTATTTTCAACATGAAATGTTTCAAATACATGCATATCCCAGAGCTGTGGTTTTTTTGGGGTAAATGGGCAATTAAGTTCCCTCTTTTCATCATTCATTAGTTCTAATCATTATTATTTTAATAATATTGTATGAACAACATGGATTTTAGTGCTGAATAATATCTCTTAATCATTCATTTAGTTGCCCATTTACACATGGTTTGTTAACTAATTCAATCAAATTTATTAGTTAACAATATAGCAGAATGCAGAATGATCTATCAAATAAGTATAATCTTCCCCTAGGTACAACAAGTCAACAACTGTATGATTCTTAACAAGTAAATTTAGTTTTATGTAGAAAAAAAAAATCCGTTAGAGAGATGAAAATTCTTTCACTAACACCAGTATTTCCATTCAAAACATTCTACATGTTTGCATTTTCTTCATTCTTTCTCCATAAAGCACTTTGTCTATATAGTTGGCATGCTTTGGGAGATGCATATGTCGAGAGCTTGTTGAATTTATGTGATTCAAATATTTCCAAAGAAGATAAGAAAATAATTAATTGATTCAGTCAATCAATTAATTATGCTGTATATGGAATGATAAAGAGGAACGATATGCGTGGTATCTTTTAGAGAATGAAAACTAATTAATTGCTAGTCAATTAATTAGTCAGATTTATCATATGGAGATAGAGAAGTTTATACATGGAGATTAATTTAAGCAATAGAAATATATGGAAACATAGATTTTTTGTCATTTATGTGCATTGGAATCAAATCAAGTAATCTGAAAAGGTTGTCACATAATCTGGAAGTTAATTTTCTTCATCTCCAAGCATCCTTCATTTTCATGCCTATTTAAATGAAGGAAGTTCTTCTTCATATGTGTGTGAGCGTGTGAGAGAGCATCCACCATTATCCTCTTCTTCAGTGAACCCTATTTTCTGCAGTCAATCAATTAGGGTTTTGAGCGTAAGTAAGTCTTTGGATAAATTGATTATTCAATTTGTAATTATAGGTTAGTCTCTCCACTTTGCTACCTATAATTTTGTAATCTCTCTCATCTTTTGTACTCTTTCTTCAGTGAAATAAAGAATAGTTGTTGGGTCCGTGGACGTAGGCAATCTAGCCGAACCACGTTAAATCTCTGTGTTCTCCTTTCTTCTGTATTTTATTGTTTGGTGATTATTTTTATTTGTGGTTGGTAATTAATCGACAAGCTAGATTCTTCTTTTGATTGTTTCCGCGCATTAGCATTCCGCTGCGTTTTTTGGAGTTTGTGCGAATCAATTGAATTTTCGCACAACAGTTTGGTATCAGAGCTAGCTGTCTTGTTCTAGATTAGTTATCAATGACAAATTCTTTCAGTAGTGGTATGAAAAATTATGGCATCACCAAATTTGTTAGAAAAGGAGTTTTTGGGACATGGAAGGTGAAGACTAATGACGGTGTTCTTCAGCAACAATTTCGTTCATCTAAAGGAAGAGATAAAAGCCAAAAGCACCTTGGAGGTAGAGATATGCGTAGGTCTCATTTCATGGGTCCTAGAAGAGGTGGTTGCCATTATTGTAAGAAGAAGGGATATTTCATACGGGATTGTCCAGCTCTTAGAAAGAAGAGAGAGAAGAAGGAGAAAGCTTCAATTTTGCTAGCAGCTAGATCAGATGCGGATAGAAGTGATAGTAATACATCATTACTTTCAGCCAGTATTTCACCTTTAGAGCATACAAGTTGGGTGATTGATTCTGGAGCCTCTTGTCATATGACGCCAGATATGAGCTGTTTTGTCAGTTACAAGAAAATTGATGGCGGAGCAGTTCATATGGGAAATGACACATCTTGTCATGTTGTGGGCGTTGGAAGTGTGAGGTTTAGGATGCATGATGGTGTTGTTAGGACTATCACGGATGTTAGACATATTCCGATGCTGCGTAGAAGTTTGTTATCAGTTGGAGCTTTGAGTAGACTTGGTATGAGGATAATAATAGATGGAGAGAATTTGAGAGTGGCGAAGGGTTCCTTGGTAGTGATGAAAGGGGTGCGAGTTAATGATATTTATGTGCTTCATGGAGAGACAGTCTTAGAAGAGTCGGTAGTTTCTACTGATTCTAGTATTTTAGATTCTACTCAGTTATGGCATCTTCGTTTAGGTCATGTTAATGAGGAGAGTCTTGAAGTATTGAAGAAGCGTGGGTTGATTGATGGTGTTTGTAGTCGAAGTCTAGCTCTTATGGAGATTGTTCTTTTGGGAAGAAGAAGCATGTCACATTTGATGTTGGAAGACCTAGAGCTACAGAGTTTCTAGAGTATGTTTATTCTTATGTGCAGGGACCCACCCCAGTTGCATCTTTTGGTGGAGCCAGTTACTTCGTCTTATTTGTGCATGATTTCTCACGTAAGGTTTGAGTCTATTTCTTAAAGGCTAAAGATGAAATATTTGCCCAATTTTGTAAGTGGAAGACCTTGGTAGAGAAGCAGTCGATGAAGCGTTTGAAGGTTCTCAAAGTTGGAAATAGAAGTGAATTTATGTCACAAGAATTCACTAACTATTGTGAGTCTGAGCATGTAATTAGAGATTTTTCTATTTCTGTTGAGTCACATTGTTACGGAGTGGCGGAGAACATGTGTCGGATATTGTGGGAGAGAGCTACGAGCTTGAGAACGACTGCTGGTCTAGAAGTGGAATTTTGGGCAGAAGCGATATCTATGGCAGTATTTCTCATCAACCGTACACCTTCTATTGCCATAGATATGAAGATCCCAGAAGAGATATGGAAAAGAGAGCATGTTGATTATTCATTTCTTAGAGTGTTTGGTTGTTCAGCTTATTTAGAAGATGAGAGACATGATAAGTTGAAGCCTAGGGAAAGCAATCACATTTTGTTAGGCTATAGAGAATGAGTGAAGAGGTATAGGTTGTGGTGTAAAACAACTAGGAGAATTGTGACTAGCAGACATGCGATATTTGATGAGAGGTCTTTGTTGAAGGTGGAGCCTCTATCAAGTGATGACATTGGAAGGACAGAAAATTACCAAACACATTTGGAGTCATCATATTGTTTCCATATTCAGAAAGATATTGGTATTTCCGATGATACCATGGTTGATGAGAAGATTACAAAGGTTCAGACTCTAGGTGGAGCTCACTTGGTGGAAAGGCCTTTTGGTTCAGTTGGCCCTATTTGTAAGCATATTTGTAGCGATGATTCTTCATCTTATGCTTTGAATATTGTGGAGCTTGTTGGTGAGTCTGCTGATATTGACTTAGGAAAGTCTAGCAAAATTCTTGTGGAGGAGATTGGAGTAGATAATATTGAGTATGTCCTCACTCAATTTGGAATGGAGAAGGTGAAGCGCGCTGTTAAATCTCCATTGGTCTCTCGAAGATTAGTATCTACGTGTTCGTCTCCAACATCGGATTTGTTGAAGAATTTTGGTACTTTCTCGTATGCATTATGTTTGATGTGCATACTATCTTTCTTGTGCTTGGGAAAGATTTGGAAGCTCTATTTGGGCAATATTGCCCATACTAGTTCACATTGAACTTGTTACGTAGTCCCAACAATTTGTCGAGATGTGGTGATGCAGAGAGATAGTTATATTTGAATCAAGGTGGAGTGTTGAATTTATGTGATTCAAATATTTCCAAAGAAGATAAGAAAATAATTAATTGATTCAGTCAATCAATTAATTAGGCTGTATATGGAATGATAAAGAGGAAAGATATGCGTGGTATCTTTTAGAGAATGGAAACTAATTAATTGCTAGTCAATTAATTAGTCAGATTTATCATATGGAGATAGAGAAGTTTATACATGGAGATTAATTTAAGCAATAGAAATTTATGGAAACATAGATTTTTTGTCATTTATGTGCATTGGAATCAAATCAAGTAATCTGGAAAGGTTGTCACATAATCTGGAAGTTAATTTTCTTCATCTCCAAGCATCCTTCATTTTCATGCCTATTTAAATGAAGGAAGTTCTTCTTCATATGTTTGTGAGCGTGTGAGAGAGCATCCACCATTATCCTCTTTCTCAGTAAACCCTAATTTCTGCAGTCAATCAATTAGGGTTGTGAGCGTAAGTAAGTCTTTGGATAAATTGATTATTCAATTTGTAATTATAGGTTAGTCTCTCCTCTTTGCTACCTATAATTTTGTAATCTCTCTCATCTTTGTACTCTTTCTTCAGTGAAATAAAGAATAGTTGTTGGGTCCGTGGACGTAGGCAATCTAGCCGAACCACGTTAAATCTTTGTGTTCTCCTTTCTTCTGTATTTTATTGTTTGGTGATTATTTTTCATTGAATTTGTGGTTGGTAATTAATCGACAAGCTAGATTCTTCTTTTGATTGTTTCCGTGCATTAGCATTCCGCTGCGTTTTTTGGAGTTTGTGCGAATCAATTGAATTTCTGGACAACAAAGCTATCATAATGTGCATGATGGAAAAACTTCTCTTGATCCTTGCATTATATTTGTACAGACGTACAATACCAATCTGATTAATCATGTTGGTAAAGGGATGCCCAGGAGAGCTGGGCAGGGGATTGAGACTTTTATTTTTGCGATGTTTAATGAGAATTTGAAGGGGCAGGGACTAGAGTAATTTTGGGTTGTATTAGCCTAACAAACAGCCTGTTTACCCTATCTAATTAAGCGTTTCTTATGCAAATGTATTGCAAGAAAAATAGTAATTTGGTAAAGTTAACGATGAATGTACCATAGTTATACCAATAAAGGATGATGTAGTGTTTAAATCTGGAACTGTTTTTTTTTCCTTTTCATTATTGTATTGTATTTTATTTAGCAACAGTATATCAATTAGCTTAGTAGATTGTTTGGTTTTAAAACGAAATACCTAATGTATTCGAGTAGAATTTGTTTAAGGGTGTTTGGAAATGATTTATGAATAGTGGAAATTAGGTCGAAAGATTTCTCATTTCAAGGTAAGTTGTAATGACAATATTTTTAAATAATTAGTTTTAAGGATAATTTATAGAAAAATGATAAATTCATTTATCTTTTTAAGTTATATAGAAAAATAGGAAAATGATAAATTCATCTATCATTATTTCCGTATAACTGAAAATGTTAACTTCATTTATTTTATTTATTTGAAAATTGTCAATAAAACTAAATTTTCAAAAGGGGATTTTCACTTCAAGGGTTTATTTAGCAGGGTAATAAGTTTTAAGGACATTACTTTGAAAATTTAGTTTTAAGGACATTTTACCGGAAAAAGATAAAAGAATTTATCATTTTCAGTTATACAGAAATAATGATAAAAGGATTTATCATTTTCCTGTATAATTTAAAAAGATAAATGAATTTATCATTATGTTGTAAATTGTTCTTAAAACTAATTATTTAGAAATGTTGTCCTTAAAACTTATTACTCTGCAAATAGAAACCCTTCAACCTAATTTCCACTTTTTCAAAAATGGTTCTTAAAACTTATTACCCTGCACAAATAAGCCTTTTGAGTGAAAATCCACATATGAATAACTAAAGTTGCTTTTTAATTTCCTAATTTGAAATATTGGTAATAATTAAAAATTCTGATTTAAAAATTGCAAATGAAATTAACAAATAATAAACACAAATACTTATTAAGTTGAGTATACTATATAGAAATTAAATGATCTGATGCAGCCATCTTCATTTTTTACATTATAAGAGAACAAATCAATCCAGTCAGAAGCCATTCAATTTAACTCCATTTTTTTTTCCAAAGGTAAAAATTAACAAACTAAAGCGCAGTTAACATAAAGATTTCATAAAACACAGAAATTCTACCGTATGTAAACACCTAACCTGGCATTTGACAACAGAATCAGAACATCCTGTTTGGCGATTGTATAGCATCCTTTTTAGCTGAATTTGGAATTTCAGTTCTTTAACAACAGTTAGATTTTTTTTTTGAAATGGTACTTAGATACAATATGTTATTGGGACAACATAACACAAATCGCATATCAATATGTGTTCGAATTATGTTACGCAAGTTTTGAATCTGTAAACTCTCGCATCAAAGTCTAATCACTTAACCACTGGGACAACATAACAACATTTAGATTTTGTGTGTGTATATTGCAAAAAATAAGGATATTTGCATGATGTACAAAGATAAAACTCAGTTAAAACGAATTTAAGAGTAGGCATTGTGGAACCTGTACCTTTAACGGAGCGTCTTTGTGCATGACGTGTATTTGTTTTCTGCTGCATTTTAGAGTTATAATTTACTTTTTCCGTGCATTTAGACCTTTGTTTTGTTTAATAAGTTTTTGCTGTTACTTTGTACTCTTATTGTCTTCTTTGGTTTACCATATCACTATTATGTTTCCATCACGGACGCATCATCCTGTCTTTTTAGTCGATTATCATTACGTCTCCATCATTCAAACTTCATGCAATGGGTGATCTAGTTTCTTTTTCTTCAAATTTTCTATTAAGTAAAATCAGCAAACCTCTTTTTTTTTTTTTCCTTTTATCTTTCCTTTTTTTTATTTTAGAATTTGGATGACTATTGTAATACACTGCACAATCAATTATGTTCATTCATAACAATTATCTATGCTAATTGTTCTGTTATTAATTGATGTTTTATTGCGTCGAACTTTATATGATATATAGTAATGCTACACAAGTACATTGTTGCAAAGCATACACATTGTGATTAGATGCTGGTCCACCTGGACGTACATGTATACTTGTATATCACTATAAATTTACATATGTGATTTATTATTTCAATTTATCAAAATGATATCATTTCCCTTTTTATAAAATATCATTTATAAATCTATCTTTTATTTATAAAATACCATTTATAAATCTACATTTCCATACAATATTTTATATAAAGCGTTTCACAAATATTTATTCCAAAATATTTCTACTTCTTTTAAAACAGAATCACTTTATTATTATAAAGATAGTTTTTCTTTTTTCTTTAAAATAAACATCCGTTATTATATTAAGTTTTCTGTAAATTAATGTTCCTCGAAATACTATTTAGAATATTTCCAAAATGGTTAGAGTAGAATATAGAAGTTCAAAAACCATTTTTAAATAAAATGCCACAAAAAATTCAAAAGATCACATTTAAAATCATTCTTCGAATCCAAAACCATTTCAAATCAAAATAACAAAAAATAGTATTTCCAAGATATTATAATGAGGCTTAGAGTTACCACAACACTTAACAAGTGCTTTCAGTGATTGACACCAAAAGAGTTCAACTTTTGCGATATATCAAAGACACATCAAATAAGGTCAAACTATCATGTTTTTACATTAAAAAATTTATAACATAAGTATATAAATGAAATTAATATCAACAGTGACAAGGAATCTTGATCCCTCTACAAAGTTTCATGTAGGCAACCAAACCAAACAAATAAATAAATTACCTTTCGTATGATATCCGCTTTTCAAAATAGGCAACCAAACCAAACAAATAAATGAAATTAATAATTTACCTTTCATATGATATTCGCTTTTTAAAATAGGCAACCAAACCAAACAAACAAATCATTTAAGCACAAAAATAATAAATTATATTTACCATATATCATATAATGTTCATCCAAATGTGGGTTAACTTACCAAAATTTCAGCTGATGCTTATGCTTTCCCGTTCTATCTTAAATCGAACGACGTTCAATTTTAACTCAAAATCCTAATTGCTCCAAACTTAACGAAATCAACTTCAATGCATAGATAACGCTCCTACGAGCGCAATGCAAAAGAACGCGTCTCGACTGAACTTCGTGTGCAAAAGTTATTCATTTTATATGATCTTGAATTTAATAATTCATTAACTAATTCAATTACTTTATTTAAATTAACTAATCACCTATTAACTCCTCCTCCAAATTCGTGCACATCACTATGCACATACACACCCATAGCGCACTCCTTCCATCGTCGATTTTTCCCCTATTTCTTGACGAAACCGTGTACCGATGGTTCCTACGCGCCACACGATCCATGCTCTCCGCTACAGTCACTATCACTCGAAGCTCAGCCTCCTTCCTCTCGATGCGACCTGCTACCTCCACAAGCGACAATGAAGTGTATCATTTTGCTATAGAGGATCGGGCCTCACCATTTCAACACTAAACCTTCGGCTTCGCAAGAGAAGCACATCCCCACCCTCGCCTTGACCCAATTCCTCTTCAATCGCCTACGATTGTTAACCGTAGTTCGGCCATGGTGATGTTGAGCTACACCAACCACCACCGCATATGACCAAACAAGTATGCATTTGAAGCCTTCGCTCATACGAATCCAATGGATCCAAACTTGGCTTCTCTCGTCACTCCTAGCTTCGAAAATAATTTATTTTGCTAGGCAGCTTATTTTCATTCACTGTAACAGAAAATGAAAAGAGGGAGAGATGAAATGTGAAGGTAAAGTGAGGTAGTTAGGGTTTATATAATACTTTATATTATTATTAAATTCTCAAATTAATCGATTCGCGTTTCTAGCCAGCACGATTACAAAACACGTCCAATTGCTATGAAACTCGTCGATGCACAATACTTCATTATTCAGGCTTCGATATACTAGTTTCGTCAAAATACGAGGCAGTCCATCGGAATGATAATTTCACGAATTTTGTGACTGTTTATATTCCATCGGAATGATAATTTCACGAATTTTGTGACTGTTTAATGATAGAACGATTTTTGGTCCTATTATCGATATTAATTCGAATTATTTTTATAAATATTTTTCTATAACAAGTTAATTAAAAAGGGTTATTAAGCTCTTAAAATCAATTGTTTAAATATTTAAAATTAGTTGAACATCCACAATCAAGATGATAAAATTTTGAGTCGTTATAGAAAGCTTTGAGTTCCCAAACATGAGTGCTCCTAGTTTCAAGCAGAGCGCTCATTTTGAGCGTTATCCCATAGCTTGCTGCAGAGTTAGCTCAGTGACCTTAAATTTTCTTTGAGTCGGGTGAAGCTTAGAGCGCTCATTTATGAGTACTTCATGCTCAATCTTGAGCGCTAACGTGAAGCATGCTTTAGGGTTTAACTCTACCAGACCCGAAGCTTGCTTCTGGTCCATCTTCGAGCGCTATTTTGAGCCTATTTTCGAGCCCTTTTTTAGTGATATTTGATTCCATTTCTTATCTCGTTATCCACATTTTAATGTGTTAATATTTCAATTTAAAAATTAATTCGATCCTTGACTCGGGACTTGTTTCGAATTTTTCTTCATGCTATCCGTGGCCAACTTTAGATTTCATACTTAGTTGCTTCTACTTTCTTTAATTCGAATTCAATGGTTTATTTCTACTAAAATTCCAACTATTTTCTCCTCATTCATTTTGACTAAAAGCAGCATAACAACAAGCATCTAAGACGAGCTCTTAGACATACTATTACTTATGGTGTAAGTTATACTCTTTCTGCATCTAAGTTATAGTACTATATATTTCATAATCGTACTACATGCCATGATGCATTTAGAGCAGTATACATGCGTTATGAAGGTTTGGGATGTTAAAGTGCCATCAAATAAGCAGTTGTGGTACCGTATACTTTTCGTCTAAAAAAATGATTTCATAGATGCAGTCCGCTTACTCATGCAAGATTTAGAAGTTTAAATAAATATTGAATTATTATTTAATAGATTTCGTAGATGCCCGCATTCACAGTTGAAATATACATAAATATTGACTTATTATTTATTAAATTATTTAAATTAAAAATTTGAACCTAATTTATTAAACATTAGATCATCCGTTGTTCAATTAATTTATTAGTTATTAAATATATCTTATTTAATTTAAATTATTAGTCAATAAAATTAATTTGTTAATAGTTAAATTTATTTACATCACTAGGTTAAAATTATCAGCTATAAAATTTGAATTATTAAATTATCGATTAATGAATAATTATCTAATTATCAGTAGAAATCTTTATAAACTTTACTTCCTTCCTACTCAACCAACCTCAAACCGTCAACATGGACCAAAATTTGCCTTATTTCCATTCACTAATCCCAATTTGTTCTGTTCCATTTTACCGTGTACCAATAAACACACTTGCAAGTTGCCGTAATCCATTTCGTAGTAATAGAAAACAAGGAGAATCCAATGGCAGTCCATAGTCAACCTCTCATCAATGTAGCCTCGCTTTTTATAGTGTCGTACTGCCATGACAAAATATGATGCACCAGATAACCCAATCCTTAAAGTTTGCGTATCGTGATTCGAACGTTTATTGACATGTTATGTTGTATATAAAATACCATTTTCATTAAAAAAACCTTAGCTTATCACCACTTGAAGCCGAGACATTAAACACACATTAAAATGCAGATCTCTCGTTCAGGAAATCATTAGAACAGAACTAATGGCAGCCCGGTGCCCTTCCAACTGCCCGTACGATGATGGAACGGTAAAGCAGTAAAGCTTAAAGGCTCGAAATAACAATAAGAATTTTTGCCCAAATTAAATCTAGTGGCTGCTGTTCTTTTGAGGTTTTGAAATCAACAAAGCCCCCTCGAATTCCGCACGAAGCTGCTCAAACCCACAGTCAAGTTTCCTTCTACCTTTTTTCGATAAGGCGAATTATATGGAGAAATCCAAGTTGGAGAGTAATTTGAGGGAAGGAAAGAGAAGGAAAAGGAAGATCTGGAGCTTAATCCAGGCTATTTTGGATATTCATACTGTAAATTTTCTACAATGGAAATGGAAGATCCTCTCGGAATTACAATAAAACTGTTCCGAAGTTCCGGTAGGTAAGGAGATGATGAAGATTTGGGAAAATATGTTAGATTTTTTCTCTCTTAGTTGTTAGGCTTTGTTGCTTACGGTAGCTATATTTTGTTGGTTTGCACGTACGATTGATGTGATCTTTTAGCAACTATGCAAACTATATGAACTGCGACTAATTTCTTGTTCTAAAAAGCTTCAAAGCCAGTGATTTGGAGTCAATTTAGGAAATTAAGACAATATTTCTCCTACTTTGTAGGTTTTGTTTCATTTTTTGTTTCTTCCTAATCTCCCTATTTTGTGGATAATATGATTAATTACTGATACTTGCCCCAAATGCTGCGGCCATTTCTATATAGACCAAATTAAAGTCCATATAATTTATCTTAATATGTGTGTAATTAATTGTTTCTTTTTAAGCTATAGATCTATTTACTTATATATGAACATAATATAGATAGCAGAGCTTTATGTCTATTTGAAGTAAACACTAAAGTTAGCCTTGAATTTTCAAGAAATTGGTGCAATGTGAAAACTCAAAGCAATTTACTATCAGATGTATCAAAATAGTCAAGAGTAACAAATGAAAAGTTGGGAAATGAACTGCAACATGTATTCATCATTTATTATGAAGATATTGTATGTAACTTTTGTGCCGATTCCTCATTATATACTAAAATCACCTTCCTTTCTTATGTACCTTAGTTAATCTAAATAAAACCAAACTGACATGCCTGATTTGAGATTGAGGTCAGGTCAAAGATAGGATGCTCGTTAACACGACTTTATATTAGATCTAATCATCGATAAGCTAACAAAAGGAAATTGACTTTGCCGGAGGCCAAACACAAAATCGCTGGTTTTGTAGACCATCTTATTAAGTTTGGCCACACGGTCATTCGTTCAAATTTGCACAAATAAAAGTACTATAGATGCTTCAGTTTCAAACTAAAAGGTGTGCTAGTTCATTACTTTCACAATTGCTGGTTCATTACATTCACAATTTCACACATATCTCATTTATTAGTATACTTCCGGCTTATATTGTATATACATGATAAAATACTTGAATTTCAAAGTTATGCTGCCCTAATTGTAGAGCAGTGAAAATTTATTATAATTTAAATCTAAAAGTCGAAGTCATTTTGTTGGAATATGGAAAGTCATGCTTGTGTAGGGCTTGGTAAACAAAATAAATGGTGGCTCAATATGACTTCAAAGTCATGTTTAAATCTAAAAGGAACACGTCGAATCTGCTTTTAAATAAACGGTTGAATTAGGCCAGTGCAAACATGCCATAATTTATGGTTAAGAACAGTGAAAACATGCCATAATTTATGGTTAAGAACAAATATTTTCAACGGGATCAAACCTAGAGTCTCTAGTTTCGTAAACCAGCGCATTATCCATTGGGTCACCGAGTCACATATTTTATTATCTGAACTTGTATAAAATACAATTTACAATATACTTTTATATGCTTTTATGTAATAGAAAAACATCTATGTTCTATATCATGACACCAACATATACCTGATTTATTGATATAGTTGATATTGCTTATTATTTGATTTGTAAGATATATTTTATCGGGTTTTATGCAAAATTGTGCTATAAATTTGATTTTGTTGTAAGATAAGATACTTAAAGCAGATGCTTAAATCCATTGAGTCACAGAGCAAGGTTTGAGGTTTCGGATGAAACATCAAGATTCTCGTTGTTTCGTTTCATTTCAGGAGAGAGCGAAATGAAACCGTGTCAAAAAACTAATAAATTTCAAAATTTTATAGAAGGAACGGAAAAAACCTTTCAAATATATGAATATTCAAAATTCAAAATTTTAACTTCGAAAATTACAAAAGCACAAAATATATTATATGAATAGTGTAACTAAAAAAAGTTGAAAATGAAGTACTGAATAAATAGGATAAAGTTTTAGTTTGGGCATTCAAAAAAACTTATTCTAGCTTTAGAACTAATTGTAGAAATAAGCTTAGTTTTGCATAGCTTGTGCAATTTAAAATTGCACAAGCTTTAAACTGTACCTATAGCTTGTGCAATCTTAAATTGTGCATGCTATGGGTGTATGTGTGTGATTTATTAAACTAAATTGTGCAAGTTCAATATTAGTGTTATGTAAACCAGACGGCTGTTTTACTTCTCATTTCTTTTTTACATCTCATTTCCATTATAATTATGATTTTGCAATCTATAGTTATAGTTTAAAGCTTTTTCAATTTTGAATTGGGTAAGTTATACAAAACTAGGCCTATTTCTATTTTCAAGAATTAGTTTTCAGTGAGGCCTAAAGCTAGACTAAGATTTTATAATGTCCATGCCAAAATTTTGTCTGAATAAATATTTACTAATGTTATGAGTAAATAATCAGTATCATTGGTTTATATCTTGTTTTTCGACTAAAGGTAAATTTTAAATTTTATCTCTACAATAAAAATAAATGAAAATCCAAAATGAAACTGAAATTCTCAAAATTTACAGATTATATCAAAATTCCTAAAATAACAAAAGATCGTTATTGAAACCGAGATATTGAATCTTGCCATAGAGTCATATCTTATTATTCGAATTTATATAAAAATACAATTCAGAATAATACTTTTATATGCTTCTACATTAATATAAAAATGTCCACATCCTGTATCATAACACCAACATATACCCTATTTATTGGTATAGTTGATGTTATTTACTGTTCGATTTGTGTGTGTGTGTGTATATGTCTATATATATATATATATATATATATATATATATATATATCGTTGGAGTTTTTTTGTGCAAAATTTCATTATAAAATTTATTTTGTTGTAAGATAAGATTCTTAAAGTAGAACTTTACGATTTACGGATCAAAAGTTATGGCAATTTCATTATCAGAACATAAAATTATAAAACTCTGAATAATTGGAAAATTGATAGGGTTACGGCTTAAAGAGCCAATTAGACCTTTTAAAATTCAAAACTTGATAAAAAATAAAATTTGAAGATGATTGCCTTTGCTCGAAGACAGAAAAAGAATTCCGTAATTCGGACTTACGGATCAAAAGTTATGACAATTTTATTACCAGGACATAAAATTACAAAACTCCGAATAATTAGAAAATTAACAGGACTGCAGCTTAAAGATTCATTTCAACCCTTTAAAACTCAAAATTTGGTAAAACTCAAAACATAAAAGTTAAAGATGGTTACCTTAGCTCGAAGTCAGAAAAAGAATCATCTAATTCGGACATACGGATCAAAAGACATGGTCATTTCATTTCAGGCCATGACATTATAAAAATTCAAAAAGCTCAAGGAAAAATCAACCTAAGACAGGAAATATATTGTAGCCATTTCTCAAGCAAATTTGCAGTACAGGAACATACAAAACTTCACAAAAAATGCATTGTCTTTTCAAGCAAGAATGTGAGTAAACTCACCTTGCAACAAGATAGATGAAGGTTACAGCGAAATTGGTAAGCTATAGCTTCACTTTTGGCCTCTAGAACCTATTAAAATCTCTCAAGATCCTTTAACTTTTCTTTTAATTTTGATTTGATTTTGCAATTTGAAGAGGGAAAGGGGAAATGGTGTTTTTAGAAAAGGAGAGGATGGACAGGAAAAATGTACGTACTGAAAGAAGTCAGTCCATTCATTCCTCTCTTATTTGCACTGATGGGTATGGGTTTATTTTCTCAACCCTACCCAACAGCCTAAACACCCTTATTTAATTCTAATTACATCAATTAATATATGTTTTAAGGCAATTAGCTTTGAAGCTATGTAAACTCAATATTTGTGATTGCATATTTATGGAATTTTAAGACTCTTTTAAGAGTTTCGCTATTTTGGGATTTTGAGTTTGCATTGAATTGTTCTCATCAAAATGTTTTAGAAAGTTTTATTCGTTAGCTTTATGCTTTGATAATTACAGTTTGGTGAACACTGTTATGCAATGATCCAAGTTCTTTTAAGGACTTCCTTACTATGGGTTTTTATGGATCAATGCATTTACCACTTGCATGTATGATATTGAATGCCATGTTTTTACCTGCTGCTATGGGCTTATTGATTATACTTGAGTTTTATCTCCTCATGTATGCACTAACCCCTCTATTCATGCCAGTCCCGTTTATTATTTTAAATAATACTTGTGTCAGATCGAGTCATTTCAGGTTAGGCTTTTGGATGCTATGGATTTTATCTGGTTTAGCTTATGCTTTTGGAAGTTCATTTCGAGTCTACTTAGTATACATATATATTAGTAGTCTTTCGTTTCTGAGCTAGACTCCTTCATGTATATTCTTTTGTTGTAGTTATGTTTTGTATATGTGGTTCATAAAAGCCACAAACTTGTTACGCTTGACATGTTTTCGCTGTCTGTATACATATATGTACATGTTCTGTGATCTGTAAATTGTTATGTTATTATATATTGTTCCAAGTCGATCCTTAGCCACCGTAATTTTGTGTTAAGCCTGAACTGATTAAGTTGATCCTCAAAGAAAGAAAGAAAAAACCAAACACCTAATCAACATGTTCGATACTCGCTTAAGACAAAATTCAAAGATGGTCGCTCTGAACGAGTCATATTCTCTACACTAGCAGACAGTATTACATAGTAATACACGTTGTTAGTGTGGGTCTCGAGATGGGGCGTCACAACATGGTATCAGAGCATCAACTAGTCCAATTTTTTCTCGTAATTTGCATCAAAATATCGAAGTCAATCTGTTAAATGTCGTTGGATGGTTATAGCTACAGTGAGCCAGATGTATATAATAAATTGTTATTCAACATGGTTTTGAATTTAGAAAAAAAAATGATATAAAACGACCTTGATAAGGATCAAACCCATAATATTTGATTTTGTAGACTAATGCCTTATCCTATGGTCACTTATCTTATTGTTTAAATCATAAGGTTACTTATCTTATTGTTGGTTCATTACATTCACAATTTCTCACATACCCCATTTATTAGTATACTTTCAGCTTATATTGTATATTAGATTGGTGACATGATAAAATACTCGAAATTCAAAGTTATGCTGCCTTAATTGTAGAGCAGTGAAAATTTATTGTAATTTACATCATTAAGTTGAAGTCATTTTGTTGGAATGTAAAGAGTCGTGCTTGTGTAGGGCTTGGTAAATAAAATAAATGGTGGCTCAATATGACTTCAAATTCATGTTTAAATCTAAGAGGAGCACATCTACTTTGCGTTTATTGAAACATTTGAATTAGGTTAGTGAAAACTTCATAATTTATGGTTAAGAACAGTGAAAACGTTCAATAATTTATGGTTAATAACAAATATATTTGACTCTGCTGGGATCAAACCTAGAGCCTTTGGTTTCGTAGACCAACAGCTTATCCATTGGGCGGTTAAGTCACATGTCTTATTACCTGAATTTGAATAAAATACAACTTACAATGCACTTTTGTATGCGTTTATGTAATAGAAAAATATCCATGTTCTATATCTTGACACCAACATATACTTGATTTACGGGTATAGTTGATATTTCTTATTATTCGATTTGTAAGATGTATTTTATTGGGTTTTTATTCAAAATTGAGTTTTAAATTCGGATTTTGTGGTAAGCAAAGATACTTAAAGCAGATGCTTAAATCCATTGGGTCAAAGAGCAAGGTTGGAGGTCTCAGTTGAAACGCCAAGATTCTGGCTGTTCCGTTTCAATTTCAAGAGAGAGCGAAACGAAATCGTGTTTCGGTAAATAAAAAACTAATAAATTTCAAAATTATATAAAAGGAAAAAAACTTAGTTTTAAATATATGAATATTCAAAATTCAAAACTTTAATTCGAAAACGTACAAAAGCATAAAATATATACGAATATTGTAGCTAAAAAAAGTTGAAATTGAAGTAGTGAATAAATATGATAAAATTTTAGTACGGTTATTCAAAAAAACTTATTCTAGCTTTAGAACTAATTGTAGAAATAAGCGTAGTTTTGTATAGCTTGTGCAATTTAAAATTGCACAAGTTCTAAACTGTAGTTCTATAGCTTGTGCAATTTAAAAAAAATGGAATCTCGAAAAATCCGACTTCGTTGATAACAACTGGAGGGAATACGCGTTGGTCTGCTATAACTGAATCCCCAAATTAAGCCACCCCTATTGGACGATTCTGTTCAGCTATCAAGACTCGAACTCTCAACCTACTGCTATGCGGGAGGTGTATGCTCTTGCCAACATCACTAAATTGTGCAAGTTCAACATCGGTGTTTTGTAAACTAGACGGTTGTTTTACTTCTTATTTCCTTTTTACATCTCATTTCTATTATGATTATAATTTCGTAAACTATAGTTGCAGTTTAAAGCTTCTGCAATTTTAAATTTGTTAAGTTATACAAAACTTGGCGTATTTCTATTTCTGCAATTAGTTTTTTAGTGAGGTCTAAAGCTAGACTAAGTTTTTTCTAGTGTCCATATCAAAATTTTGTCCGAATAAATATTTACTAGTGTTATGAGTATTTATAATTAATTTGTATCGTTGGTTGTTTTTAATATGGTAATCTATATATAACATGTCACTAGGACAACATAGCACATGTCAATAAACATTCGAATCACGCTACGCAAGTTTCGAACTTATGATCTCTCGCACCAAAGCCGAATCACTTAACAATGGAGACAATGCTGTTTGTCATCGTTGGTTTATATCTTATTTTTCGACTAAAGATAAATTATACATTTTATATCTAGAATTAAAAATCAGCTATAATTATATAAAAATAAATAATGAAATCCAAATTGGAACTAAATTTGAAATTTTGGAAATTTACAAATTATATTAAAATCCCTAAAATAACAAAAAAAACGTGACCGAAACCGAGATCTTGTATCTTGCCATAGAATTATATATCTTATTATTCAAATTTATATAAAATACAATTTGGAATAATACTTTATATGTTTTTACATTAATATAAAAATGTCCATGCCCAATACCATAACACCAACATATACCATATTTACTAGTATAGTTAATATTGCTTATTGTTTGATTTGTGTGCATGCATGCGTGTGTGTGTATTGCTGGAATTTTTCGTGCAAAATTCCATTATAAATTTTATTTTGATGTAAGATAAGATTCTTAAAGTTGAAATTGACGATGCACCAATCAGTCCAACAATTTTTTCCCGCAATTTACATAAAATATCGATGTCAATATGTCTAAATGTCATTGAATGGTTATAGCTGCAGTGAGCCAGATGTATATAATAAATTGTTATTGAATATGCTTTTGAATTTGTCTGAATTTAGAAAAAAATGATACAAAATGACCTTGCTAAGGATCAAACCCGTAATATTTGATTTTGTATACCAACGCCTTATCCCTTGGACCATGGTCACTTATTTTATTGCTTAAATCATAAAGTCACATTCTAATAATATAACATTAGATACTACAATTTAACTAATAAAAAAGAGAGAGGATATTTTGGATTACGGCATTGACATGAATCCCATTTATTTGTTGCTTTGTTTCCCATTTATTATAAATAGTTTGCTCAGTTTTTTTTTTGGTTTAAAATTTCTATTATAGAGTAGTGAATAGATAAAATATTTGAAGTAGGAAGTAACGGTTAAACGTGTCAATGGATATCCAAAATATGGATATCCAAAATATTTGAAATCCATCCATGTAACTCTCCGCAAAATCAACTATAACTAAAAAGTAAATTAAGAGAGATTCAATTAATTAGGGTGGGGAAAAAAATGAAAATTTTGCAAAATTTGAAATTTGACCACGAAAGTTATGTCGTTGTGTTCGTGATGAAATTTCGATCAATTTTTATATATGATAGGCCGAAAACGGAGCTCAAATAAAGAAGTTATGGCAGATTTAAAATAATTTAAATATAATTCAAATTCAAATAAAATAATTAATTCTCAAATTTGAAATTTTGAAATTAATTGTAATTAGACTTGGGGTTTAAGTAAACGTACCAATTAACATTAAAAGTAACTAGGGAATTAAATAAACAACGGTTGAAATTAAATAATCTTCCCAAAATAGGGGAAATGGTCCACCCCTTGACTTAGTCGATCCCTAGAGGTTGACCGCTAGGAATGAAGAGATCGATTGCTTTCTGTGTGGCGGCAAAGTTTTGATTGCTTTGTACGCTTCACATTTATCCGCTTTTAACCTAATTTCATCATACGGTTCTGGTGCATTTGAACTACTATAAATAATACCCTAGACCCCTCACTTTTATTCCCAAATATCTTAGAAATATCAATGAAGCTCTGTTAGTTCATCTCTTTTTAGATTCAGAAAACTCCATTTTGATTTCAAATAAGAAACCCTATATACTTATCTTTGTTTATTATTTAATTTCTAAACCTCTTCTCCTCTAACCTTCCTGAATCTAATATATATGCAGATCCCTTGTTGTGTGTGTGTGTATAAAGATTCGAAGAAGTTTATAATGGACGTTGCAAGTCCAAAAAGAAGCAAAACCAATGACCAACTGTGACTGAAAATCTTAGTTTTTTTATTTTAGTAGTTGAATTGTATAGTTTGGATTTGGTATATGGCTTGGGGAGTTTTA
The DNA here is from genome assembly GCA_030765085.1 of Allium cepa. Lineage (NCBI taxonomy): Eukaryota > Viridiplantae > Streptophyta > Magnoliopsida > Asparagales > Amaryllidaceae > Allium > Allium cepa. Next base: position 566,826,163 of record CM060937.1, on the reverse strand, counting down.
GATTACGAAAACATCATATTAAAAGTCCTTAAATTCCCCCAGAATGAAATGTCAATTCTTAGGATTTGAATCTTAATTGTTTTGTGTTAAAATAATGGAGTTTTATGGATTTTACAATTTAAGCATTCCACCTTCTATTTCACTTCTTATTCTTCTTTCCAGATCTAATTAAGGGATTTAACTAAGAAATGGTGTGTAAATGACGAATCTTTATTCGTAGTTTAGACCGCCTATTTCTATAAAATTTAATAAATATTCTCTTGTCTATATTCATATAAAAGAAGTTGAATAGAGCGTAGAATTAATTAAATTGTAAATTTCCATTTTTGTTTTATTCCATTGTTTTAATATGAGATAAGTCGGGTTTAGATTCTATACACAAGTCTGTTTATTTCATTTTCTGTATGAGTATTGAATCCTTGTTATGGATATTAGAATCCATTGTTATGGATATTTGAATTTGGACATCATTGGTAATATGGAAGAAAAATGAAAGACTAGTATTATTATGATTAAAAATAAGTTGACATTTAACATTAGTTAGGGCGTAATCTCCGCACGTATAGAATAATAAATGTGTGTTTATTTATACGAGCGTTACGGCACGCGCTTCGCGCGTGAATTGTTTTCTATAAATTGTATATGTTTCAACACACTAAAAAAAGCACAAATATTTAATCATATTTTACGTTGAATCATATGTAGTTTTTTTTTAAGTTCTAATATCTATTTTGTTTTAGTTCGAATTTTTTATTTCTGTTAATAATTAATAAAGAACGAATTTATAAAGGAAGTTTATTTGAAAGATATATTTTATAGTGATTAAGATTTGATAATATTTTTAGAGTGCATTTTGAATTTGTAAAAGAAATTATTTTAGATCCTATTTTTATGTGATATTAAGGTTTGTTAATATGTATAGAGGGATATTTTGAATTTGTAAAGTAGGTTTATTTTTAGATCCTAATTTTATGAAATTAATAATATCCACATAAGGGCATTTTTGGCAGTTCACGTTGCCCCAAAAAAAGTGTGACACCAAACGTATTACAACTATTATTAAAAAACATATGTTAATTAGCGTAATAAACATATAACAATAACATATAATTGTGCAGTTAATTAGGCAATAATTGTCACTAAATCCCCTTTAGGGATGTAATTAATATTTTAAGGCATAATAAAGGATAAGGTCTTAATTAGAGTATTATATGTAGAGAGTATTTAAATTATGACTACTCATAGGGACGCGAGGTCACTTAAAAGACACATGGAAGTTTGCCCAGCTAATCTAGCTACTAGCAGTATACATTTGAGGCTGATGTGAGACATCTACTATGATAAATATTTATAATGATACGATGTTAGTCCAAAATTCTGTAGGGTAAACTGCCCAGCTAATATGGCTATCAGTTCCTACGAATAGTCGAAGTAAGACATCATTATGAGTATGTGTCATAATACGAAGAGCTTGCTTCGAGGTCTTGAGGTATTAAGTGATTGAATGAGGGTACGTCTCTTTTCACCTAATAAATTATTAAATGGCCAAGGGGCTAATTATTAGGCATGATAGATGATATCTCGATAGTGGTCCGCTTCGGGATAAGGTATTAAGTGATTGATTGACGGTCCACCCTTCCATAAAGAAGTATTACATGGCTCAAGAGATTTCATGCGATGTAAGCTAGATAGTCACCCTTAAGGAGTCCGCCTTGTGAATGGTATTAAATGATGCAGTCTACCTCAATTGAGGTCTTAAATGGCCAAAATCTGCCAATTTTTCAATAAAAGATATTAAGTGGTTTGGGTAGTATCTCTTGCATTGATTATACATTTATGAGTGAGATATAGGATATGAGATTTAGAAATTTGCTTCGAGAATGGAAGGTATTAAGCGATTGATGAAGGACCCACCTCCTTTCCTTGTATGAAGTATTAAATGGTTTAATTACGTAAGACATATTTTTATTTAAATTATACTGTTCAAGTATTGAAATAGTAAGGCTCGAAATTTCTATTTACCAAACACTTGTTCCGACTTTCTCTTCATTACAACACAGGTTAGAGAAGAAGCTGGTGATGCTTAAAGATGACGAGAGTGAAGCTTGTGGCAATTACTATCTATCTTTTTGTGTTATTTTCTATTGTATTTATGAAATGTATTTTTGAACAAAATGATGTAACGGTTGACATTATGTAATGTTCTGTGACATCTGAAATGATTTGAAATGAGTACTATTGTTGTTATTATATTTTTCCGTCGTGAGTTCTAAAAGTATAGATAGCTCTGTTCTTTAATTTTACCAACCAACAGTTAGCTTTGTAATGGATCTAAGTTTCGATGACCCTTTTCTAGATTGAAATTTAGGTCCTTTTCAAGGCGGGTTGTTACAATCCACATCCGTATTTGGAAAATGAAAAAAATGTCGAAAATCAAAAAGAAAAGATACAGGTATGGATGCATCCGATAACAGTCTACTTTTGGTTTTAGACTTCTTATTTGTGAGCGGATAGACAATAATCAGATATCCATTTGATAAACGCAACCATGAAGATTTGACATCCTAACATGGTTTCAAATACTAATATGAATGTGATACTATATGTATCTATATCGAACAGTTGCAAGACCTAGTTGTGATGCTCTAAATAAGCCAACAGTTATCTTCATGATTTACATCGAAATATTATGGTTATCCTTTTGAATGTCATTATTTTGATTATAGTTGTCTTGAGTTAGGTAGATAAAACAAATTGCTAATCAACATGATATCGAATTTGTCATAGTTATCTAAAGTGAGCATCACACAAAGGTGCAAAATCTTGGTAATTTGTACGTCAAGTCCTTCCCTTATAATTTTAATATACAAAATGTCATTCCTTATAATTTATGTAAATTATGTCTCTACTGCGTTTTTTTGGAACCAACTAATATTCTCTCATTCGTATTAATATTTCACATCTTATTTAATTTCAATATTTATAATGCAATATGTTTTTGTAGAATATCATATCAACGAACCGTTTTTACCATTAAATCATAAAATTTATCATTTTAAGATGTGTTATGCATATGTAACATCTAACTGAATTTTAGGAAAGATTGTAACTTTTTCAATATAAATAATGTATTTAAATTGCATTGTTCAAAATGCAACTACAATTGCATCAATCATGTACAAGGTTCAAAAATAATTAGCGTGCAGAATTATAATTGCATTCGATTAATGCAATATAATTGCATTTTCTTAATACAGTTATATTCTGCATTAAGTTCGAATATAACTGCATTTCCTAACTGCTGTTAATTTATAAAGTACATTAATATTGTATAATATTATCAAATGCAACCAAAATGTTACTGCATTACATAAATGCAGTTAAATTAATTCAAAAAAATATTGTTAATCATAACTGGATTTTTTTCAAGCGTTTAAATTTAATTGCATTCTCTTAATGCTGTTAAATTATACCTAAATATATGAATCGGTGTAACTAAAAAAATGTATTTAAATTACGAGTTCGAGCCCCGAAACTGACAACCCTGTAACAAGTACCCGAAGTATGTGTTTGGCAGGCACATACTTTCCTAGAGTTTACAAGCGAAGCTTGGTTCTCTAGGTAATTCAAAAAAAAATGTATTTAAATTTAATTGCATTTTCTTAATGTAGTTAAATTATAATTGCATATATGAATCAGTTTTATTAAACAATGACATGTAAATTTAACTGTATTTCTTAATGAAGTTAAGTTATAACGGTATATAAGAATAAGTTTAATCAAGAAAAAGACATTTAAATTTAACTGCATTTTCTAAATGCAGTTAAATTATACTTATATTAGAATTTAAAAACTTTATCGAATGCAAGTTAAAACTGTTGATGCATCACATAAATGCAGTTAAAGTAAATAAAAATATGATGTTAAAATATAATTGCATATTATTAAGGCATTTAATATAATTGCATTTACTTAATGCAGCTAAATTAGAAAGTCCAATAAAAATGAATAAAATTATCAAATGTAGCACAATTTATTACTGCATCACATAAATGTAGTTAAATAATTCAAATGCAATGATTGTTGCATAATTTAAAGACAAATTCCTTTTAATTAGCGTAAAACATAATAACTGCATTAACTTAATGCAGTAAAAACAATTATGTAAAATATAACCAAAATAAATGCAGTCATATAAACGCAGATAAAAAATGGACAAGTTAAATAACAACATTATGTAAATGTAGTTAAAACTGTTATATAAAATTATGATGTTGAATTTTTTTAAATATCAATAGTGGATACCGTTGTAAAAACTAATAAATTTGTGATTTTATGATAAGAATGATCCTTAAATTCGATTAATCTACAAAGAATTATCACATTTAAGATTCTAATTAAATGAGTTGGCGATTGATGTTATTTGCTAGTGTGACGTTAAAGAAACATGAACTTGATTTACAAAAATTTAGGTATAGGAACCCGCTTTACATTTTAAACAATAAATATGGACCCGGAGTTAAAATTTTAAAATCTCTTTTTGTAGACTTGGCTTATGATATGTACTATTTTTTTAATATATTCATTATACATTGTAGTTAATTCAACATGATTGATAAAGTTTATGTTTCTCTTGCCAAAAAATATTCAATAGAGATTTTCTCATCATTTTGCAAAATTATCATTCAAGTGTAATGCTATATGAATAGAGTTTCAATACAGAAATCAGTTTAGGAATCCAACATGATTTTGAATTCATCACAGTTGTTAATGGAGATTTTGCTTAGAAAGGTGCAAGACCATCTTGTAACTTTGATGCAATTGTGACGACCCGCCATTTTAACACTCAATAGTCCAAGTGACAGATTATCAATAGGGTTTTACTCTAAATAAATAAGATACAGAAGAACAAAATACAGGATCTCACGGTGGAATATAAAGATAATAAAATAGCAGTTCATAAAGTTGCTAAATAATATTATTATGTCAGAGTTTAAAAATAAATAACATGTTGGAAATACAAATGTTTACTAATTAAGAACATAACATAGGGAAATAACTAAAGTCTTCAAATCCATCTTCAGCTCCATAAAATAATAGTCTCCAAATCACTAATGTACTTAGGATGACCCAAGCATAATGAAAAAAACACATACTCGAGTTAGAACTAAAAATTCTTATGTAAGTTAACTAAAAATCAGGTGTACAATATGAAAAATAACTTAAAAGATATTACAGGATTTTCCATCTCCTAAAGATTCATTAAACTATCTACATGCAGTAGATATGATACATATGTAATGTCCAACAATAATGTAAATATTAAAATAGCGTTAAGACTTTATATTGATCCCCCTTAACAAATTTTTAAACGTGTAGTCTATGTTGGTCCTATAACACAACCAGTAACGTCGGTAACTAGTGAGTCCTATATAGGTACAATACAAAATGGTAGTGATCTCGCATAGAGATAATCGTACGATAAGTCATGTTGGGAAATGTCCAAGATAGGATTCTACCAGTTTACCCATCCTGGCTGGTCGTAACCTCTAACGGTCGGCTGCGTCCATCAATCCTAGATCAAACGTGCACCAATCAAGCTCAAAATCAAGACAGTAATACGAGGAAAATATGTCCGCTAAAGGCCGCTAACCTCTTAGCCAATTCAAAGCGCTCATGTTTCAGTCATTTGAAATTGACATAAGTGTTGGTATCATTCGTTATCGTTCAGTTACTTCATTCCAACAAACGTTCATCAATTCAACCTCTACGTACTGGATAACATCCACTGCGTGGCTTTGGTAAATGACAGAGAATATGCAATTATCCGGCCCCGGTCTCTTTAATAACCAATTATTCATTTTATAAAAGCATGTCGTTTTGTCCATTTTAATTTATTGAGAAATCCATAAAGAATTTCAAAAGTGTTCAACATAAAAAATTCTTTATTTTACTTCAAAAATCTACGAAAATATTTTTAGAAATTTCCTGAAAAATTTATTGTTTTTCATAGTCGAAATATATCAGATTTGCAGTAAATACATTATTAAAGGCCTAACGTTTGTAGGAAAATTCCATTTTAAATTTCAGAGTTCTTAAAACACTTTCTTAGAATTTCGAGTAAAATCTCAGATTTTCCAAATTTTATTATTTTTTCCTAATTTTCAATCGGCTATTTAAAAAGATTAAATTATTAAAACTATTAGCAGACTGAAATAAGTATATGTCCCTTTATTAAATATTCTTCAAATAATATATATGCAAGAGCTACAGAAAGAGTTTCAGGCCATTTTAATGTTTTTATAAATTTTAAAATTTCCAATAATCTCATTTCAAAGAGTATAATATAAAAATTATTAGATTACAGAATTCTGTACAGGTGTCTTTACAAAATATTTTTATTTTATTGTAATAAATTTTGCAAAAAAATTCAAGTTATAACGACACTATTTTAGAAATCACCTATTTATTCATATTTAATAGGACAAATTTTCGATGTGGGCTAGTTTTCGAATCAATTTCGCGATCGGTGTTGGTTTTGAAACTTATTACCAAACATGGCTGGTTTCTGCCCAGTCAGCAGCACAGTCACCATTTTTGTAACTGCCAACGATTTGCGCAACTCTTAGTTGCGCATCAGAATTATTTTTTTCAAAAGCGCAACTAAGAGTTTCGCTAATTGGGGAATTTAATTTTCCCCCAATGCGCAACTAAGAGTTGCGCAATTATAAAATGGCGCAACTGTTAGTTGCTCCCAGACGCAACTCATAGTTGCGCCTGCACAGGTTCCTGATAAAACAGAGACAGCAGCAACCATCCTCCCCATTCCACCAAAACTCTTCCCAACCTTCAACCCTTCTTCCATGGCCGAACCCAACAACTCCCAACCCAAATTTTAGCCAATTGCCACCATTTTTCACAAAATTATCAAATTTCTTCCTCTTTCTTCGATTAAACCAAAGCTACAACAATGGAAGCGGGATCCTCTTCAATACAAATAGATTTTGGTAATTTGTAAACCCTAGTTTTTTTGATAAATTTAAAATTTGCTTATTATTTGGTTGTATTTGCTAGAAATATTGTCAAAGAGCTTGTTGTACATCTTAATAATCCAATTTGAAGCGTTGACTCACTAATTGATCGTAAACGATGTGTAAAAATCGTTTTTTTTTTGCATGAATTATGAAGAACCGGAAAGCGGACCGGTAGACGGTAGCGTGCTTTATATGCAAGATAATCACCGCTCTAATTTTGAAGAGTTAATGAGGGTAATATTATTCGCCTTGTAATTATAGTAAATTTTTGCACGTTATTTTGCCATTTGAATTAACTAAAAGATATAATTCTTTGTTTTGCAGAGTGTAAAACCGGTGGATTGTCTGGATCATTCGCAAAGTTTTGAAGAATTGATGGAGATGGTTGAAGATCAACGGGTTCAACAATTACTACATGAAGCGGGATTCTGGTATTTCATGCAGATTAGATATATCAGATTTGACAGGTCATTACTCACAGCTTTATGCGATAGATGGAGACCGGAGATTTTCACTTTTCATTTTTCCGTTGGAGAAATTCCCCAATTAGCGCAACTCTTAGTTGCGCTTCTGAAAAAAAAAAATCCCATGCGCAACTAAGAGTTGCGCAAATCGTTGGCAGTTACAAAAATGGTGATTGTGCGGCTGACTGGGCAGAAACCAGCCCTGTTTGGTAATAAGTTTCAAAACCAACACCGATCGCGAAATTGATTCGAAAACTAGCCCACATCGAAAATTTGTCCTATTTAATATAATAATTTATTCGGAAAAATTTACACATAAACTTCATACCCAATTTTAGACTATCCAATTCGAAATATTATTTATTTTAACATATCAAAAATTTAGAATTAATTAAACAAATTCATTTGTGAAATTTTTTCAAATAAGGACAAAACAACGTTTAATTTAGATTTTCTATTCTAAGGCCAAAACAGTAAAATTTCAATTTCAAATCTTTTTATTTTAATACTAAAAGTTAATGTTGTTTAAATTATACTTCTAACAATACAATTGATCAATATAACATTGATAAACATTAATTGATGGTATGGTGTGTTATAGTGTCAATAGGGTGTCATAATAATCGATAAATTTGAATGGCACAGAATAGTAAATCACAAACATTACAGTATAATCATATCAGTCATCCAACAATACAGTTAATCAACACATAACATCGATCTTTAGTCAAGGTAAATTTTGTATCTAAACTCTGAACAACCATATCAACCATTCTACTAATTTCTGAACTTTTCGCAAAAGCTAATTTTGGAAAATAAATCATAAAAATACTTTAAATGCCGAATTAAACATAGGTTCCATCATTAAATATTTTTCTAATAAAGTAAATAAGCCACAGAAAAATTTCCAAGTTAAATAATTACTTTTATAAAAATACATTTTCCAATAGAGCTATTTTCTAAAATAAATTATAAAAATATCTAGATGATCGAATTTAATATAAGTTTCTTTACAAAATATTTTTCATTTTATATAATGAAGTCACGTAAAATTTCTCAATGTTATAGAATAAAGAAAATAGAAGCCATTGGAGAGAGAGACAAAAAAAATATTATTCACTTCTGAGAATAGATGTCTATTTACATTACATGGCCTACTTTATATAAGGGCTTCATAGGTAAGGACTGAACTTATCCCACGATGTGGGACTAAACAAAACAATGTACAAGCATATTCACTTCATAGTATACATATATTATAACACTCCCCCTTGAATATGCGTCTTCAAAATCTTGAATGCTCGGATAATTTGAAAATTTCCGTTTCGAAACATGTATGATGATTGCTCCCCCTTATTATTATCTCGCTTGCATTTATCGAATCAATCGATATAGATTTGCCTCATTAAAAACCTCTATTAGAAAAACCCAGTGGGAAAAAACCTTGAACGAGGAAAAGAGTGCAACTTGTGAAATCATAAATATCATACTAAAAATGATATTTCTTATAAGAGTTTGATACTTCAGGATCAAAATAATGCCTCATTAAAACCTTACTAAGAAAAACCCAATGGGAAAAAGAGTACAATGACATATTTTATTTTCTTATTTCTTTAAATAAAGTTTGATACTTCTGGATCAAACTAATGCCTCATTAAAACCTTACTAAGTAAAACCCTATAGGAAAAATCTTAGTGAAGGAAAAAGAGTATAATATAGTATGTCATATTTCAATAATTTACTGCATCAGATAGAGTTTGATACTTCTGGATCAATTTAACATGTCAGTAAAGACCTCACAAAGGAAAACCCGATGGAAAAAACCTTAGTCAAGGATAAAAATATAATTTAACTTAAATAACATATTTGAGATGTTATTTCTTGAAAAGACATTTGATTCTTCTGGATCAACATAATGCCTCATTAAAACCTTAATAAGAAAAACCCAGTGGGAAAAATCTTAAATAAGGAAAAAGAGTACATTATAGCTTATTTCAAATGTTATAGGGAGTTGATACTTTTGGATCAAGATAATGCCTCGTTAAAACCTTACCAATAAAAACCCAGTGGGAAAAATCTTAGTTAAGGAAAAAGAGTGCATTATAAAATACTTATGGATGCTCCCTCTGATTTAAAATTTTCCTCTGAATTCATATTCGTCTTTCGATAACTCAAATTGGTTATAGATACTTCTGGATCTATAAATATGAATCTCATTAATAATACAATTTATTAATAGTTTCCTTCGATACAATCAAATTTTCTAAGATTGTTTCTTCCAAATATGGTTTGCATTTTATGCATTTGTATGCTACTTTTATGAAACACACTTCATGTGCTTTCATTAAATATATATTTTGCTTCAAATTAGTTTTGCGCATTGCAACTATACATCTTTCATGAATATTAAAAATTTCATTACAACATTACTAGAAAGCAGGAAGTAATCTACTTATCTTGATGTATCAAGATTTTCATTACAACAATACTTAGAAGAAATTTGTAATCTACGCTTCATGTCTTTTTCATTCTTTATAACTATAAAAGTTATAGATATTCTTCAGGAATTTTTATACTTTAATAAGTATTTGCATATTGCAACTACCACTTCAATGGATATTAATAGCTTCATTACAACGATACTTAAAAATAGGTTGAAATTTACTCTCCTTGTTCTTTGCATTCTTTATAACAATGAAAGTTATTTGTATTCTTCAGGAATTTATATACTTTCATTGTTTAATATGATTTTAAACCACATTTATACCTTCAGGGTATATTAAGTATTTCAAGTACTTTCGGTACTTTGTGGACTTCACATATTTCTCTACTATTAAAGGATTCATGATGGCCAGTCATGTTTTCCCCTAATTCAAGATTCTCAATCTATTTGTACATATAAGCGCTTTATTATTTACAAATTTATCATCGATGATTATTTCTTGTCAGTTCTAGACATGATTTATTGAGATCTCTTTAATTATCATGTTTTAGGTACCTAACCCACTTCTAGGGTTATTTGAGAATCATGTCATGGATCTCTTTCAGAGCATCCTTATGTGTTTCTTCAAGAACACTCACCTCCTTTATTTGGCATCTTTATCACTTACTCCAAAAATATTTTGAACTGACTTTTGAACCATATTTCAAATGTGGTTTACAAATTTTGATCCTTCAGGGATTCAAATCAATATTGGAGAAAGTCTACTAGGGATATTACTGATAATTTATTCAAGTTACTTAATATTTTGCATCATTGTATATTTTAACAAATATTTCACATTGATGATCAAAATGAGCTTGTATCCCTTTATCCTCCCCCTCAATGTTGACAAACATTGTCACATTAAATAATAATCATCTTTGGATTCTCATTTTGATCCACTATGATATTGCTACTAGCAAATACACCATACATATTAATAATAGGAGGATAATTCTTTTATTCATTGATAAGATGCATTCAATTGATATTGATTATTAGAGTTTGTTCTCATTCATTGATCTAAGCTATTGGAGGAATTTACTTATTGTGTAGATCATTTGAATACATACATGACTTCAGGTCATTCAACATTTATGTTGATTGAATTTTAAATCACTAAATAATATCTATGCATAATCACTAAATAATAGCTTATCACAAACTTCAGGTTGTTAGCTAAATATTTACATATATGGATGTATACGTGCATCCACGTATCACATGTATATTGTAAAATTTTCATATTCTTTCTCATTTGAATTAGTGATTTTTGGAACAAACTATTACAAGGATCAAAACTATTAATTTCTATTTATAAATCAATGTCAATGCAAACCTGTCAAAACTGCATGATAATGTTCAAAACGTTTGGTTTGAAACCATATCGAACTTCTGGTTCGAACAAAATATAACACAACTTCAAGTTGTTAAGTTTTATTCCTCAATTATACCTCAAATATCAGTTTTGAACACTAAGTATGATTACTTATCAAGGAGTAATTTTTAATTGCATATAGACATTTCTACACATCTCTATTGAGAGTTCTGTAAAAAAAAAATTACAGCAAAAATAATAGTAGTATCTTCTAGATGCTTGGAATGTTACAGATACAGATTTCCTCTTAGCTCTCAAACTTTTAGGATCTAATCTAAGCTAAATTAGGATCCTTTATAATCAAATTTATGTACACTTATTTGGTTTAATAAAATTACCAAATATATAAATAAATCTCTTCTAGAGATATGTTATCATTTTCAAATTTATAAATCTCTTCTAGAGATATATTAGTATCACCACTTCTGGAGTGAACTTTCTCTTCTAGATATATATATATATATATATATATATATATATATATATATATATATGCACTATTTGAATACCATATCAATATACACTGTTTATTTTATACATATTACATAATTACTACTTTTACAGTAGCATAAAATATACATGTTGGAGATTTTTGTTGTAATTGCTTTTAAAATGGCATATCAAACTTTAAATACAGTGACAAAATTAGATTCACCAACTGAAAATGAGATGCAAGAGATAAAACCACTACTTTTGGAGTGTAACATTGGTATACAATATCATTATTCTTTTTTTTTTGAATAAATTATTGTTATTACTAAAAAAAATTATATCATTATTCCTTGATTATATCTCTAATATTACTATTGAACATTAATTATGGTTGTTCATTAGAAAATATATACTAACTTATAATTATATATAAACATCTCCTCTAGAGAGTTCAGTAAAATAGATATATTTACGACATAAATAAGAGTATCTTCTGGACCCTTGGAATGTTATAAAAATAAGAAATTATAATGGTTGCACATAACGATTTGTTCAAGACCGTATTTATATAGCTTTAGTGAAAATTATGATACGACATATAGATTATCTCTTCAGGAGCATATATAAAGATATTTCTTCAAGAATAGTTGTGCATATAATATTTGATTCATCGTAAGTTCTGAAAAGTAAAAGGTTACATATCATTATTTGTCTAATGGAGCTACGGGTCCATGACAATAGACGATTGAATTTTGGATAATTTATTATCACATTTGACAATATTTTATAGGCAATTCTTTTATAGTGCTATACGATGATATAATATCACTTCTGGGGATATTTCATAAACACCGCTTCTAGAGTGGTACATATCACTTCTAAAGATACTTTATATACATTGTTTTTGGCATGTCATCAATAATCAATATCTTTTTCTACATAATTGACATAATTCTACAACATCTCTTCTAGGATGTTTGGATTTTGAAATATAAAAATCATAAAACATCTCTTCAAGAGTATGTCATATGGATTATCTCTTCTGGAGAATATTAAAATGTACTTCTTCAAATATATAGTTTGGCAAACACACCCAAAGATTATCAATACTTGGGTTTTACCAACTTCAAACTGATTTATTGAACTGAAATAAAATAAAATCCACATAGCAGACTTCAGGCTGCTATTATTGGTCAATTCGACCATATCATTTATTACTGCACTTAGATTTTCATCATTAATGAAGTTTCCTTCATCTTCGAAGAAATGATCTAACTTCAGGTTAGTATTACTAGACAATCCTTTCACATAATTTTAAAATAAAATTCCTATAACATATCTTCTGGGATGTTAGATTTTGCAATATAAATATAAATAAATCTCTAAAACATTGTCAGAAAATCTTTTCATAATAAGACTTCAGGTTTTGGACTTTGAGTTATACAACTTCTGGTTGGAAAAAAAATCTTTGCACAACTTCAGGTTGTTCAAACTTATTTCTTTTTTTTTATGATTAAATTTTCTGATCCTCTTTTTTTTTTTTTTAGTTAGAACTTATGGTTCTTTATTTTGAGGAAACTTGTAATTTACTGATTTATGAAAACTGCGGGTTCTCAATTATTATTTCCTTTTTCCTTTTTTTTTAACAAGGAAACATTGGAAGATATTAAGCTTATCATGTAAGCTTTTACTGATGTTTCCATTCACTTAATACGATCTCCTAGATACGTATTATATTTATATTGTTTCTCTTAGAAACAATAAAATATTTCTTCTGGAAATATAAATCGTATATCAAAATAATTTCCAAAGTCTTCATTTAAATATAAATCAAATCAAAATGTTTTCAAAATGAAAACTTCATTTACCAACCGTGATTGATTTCTCAAATCCATATCCAAACTAAATGCAATCAAATTCAATAAATTTGTTGAATCAACAATATCAAATTTTGTCAAGTTCAAACTTGCATTCCAAAATAAATGAACTATAAAACATAAAAATAAGCATGATATTGAGATCTACAATATAATATTATCAGAAAAATAGTAACAACAAACAAATTAGATCTGAAATATAATAACCAACAAAATAAGAATTAGATCTTAAAGTTTAGATCTATATAAGATATAAAATTATAAGACTAGTATAATAAAATCTAAAAAAATAATACAATAGATTTAGATCTGAAGAAGTAGATCTAAAATGGAATGAGATATATAAAAAATAATAATTTGGAAGATTAGATCAATCATAATAGAAAAATAACTTACCGTTTTGAGATCTATAATTAGATCTGGAGAAGAATAGATCTGATTTCATAATTGTAGATTCTGCTGATAACGTGTTATAGAATAAAGAAAATAGAAGCCATTGGAGAGAGACAAAAGAAATATTATTCACTTCTGAGAATAGATGTCTATTTACATTACATGGCCTACTTTATATAAGGGCTTCATAGGTAAGGACTGAACTTATCCCACGATGTGGGACTAAACAAAACAATGTACAAGCATATTCACTTCATAGTATACATATATTATAACACTCAAATCATTTTAACAAACATTTTAGAAATATATATATTCTCCATTCGAATTCAAATGTTGTAAGCATATTTCAAAACAACTTTATGAAAAACTAATCAAACCAAAATTTCCAGAATTTAATCCTTTATAACATTTAAAATTTTCAAAAGTAAATTCGTTCATTTGCAGAAAAATTTCAAATAAAGACAAAACGATAATTTTGTAGAAAATCATATTTAATGGTGAAAACAATAAATTTGTGCTGTTCCCCTTTTTTTTGTTACATTAACCTTATCATATATTAAGGAGTGTTCTAATACTTTAACACATTATTCGATGGCAATAACATCAACATATCAATTATATCAATTCCAAAAATTCAACATGCAATTTAATTTTTATCTAAATTAACCACACATATATGAACCCGTAATATATCAATTATCAACACATGCAATCAAGTTAAACTTGCACTAGAATTAATAGTTGGTAAGAGTCATAAGAACACACCTTCATACGCAAACTGAATCATGTACGACACGGAACAACGATACGACTCTGAATCTCACCACACATGTATACATTAGATTGGATCCAACACAACCCTTCAGACACGAATAATATCTAGTGGCTGCTGCATGCATGGAGGATGTTGGTATATGGGATTTGTTGTGGGTATGGTAGCAGGTAGGGCTGCTTTAGGCGTGTGTCGGATAGGCTTGACCGTAGGGGAAAGCAGAGGTTGGCGGTGACAGATCTGAAGGGTGAGTGGAGGGTATGTGAGGTGTAGCTGTCGGTATAGGCCGGTTGTGAAGTGGGTTTGGTGGCTGTTGGGTTGGAGATGGCGCCGGAGGGGAGGGCGTGGCCTGACTGTTTGTGGAGGCGGCCAGACAGAGGTTGGCTCGGGGGAGGGGGGATTGGGTTGATGGTGGCGGTTGGTTATGTAGGGAGGAGGCGGCGTGGGTTAGGTGGTGGTAGGGTAGGCTCCGTCTTGTTGTGTGAGAATAAAGAGGCGGCATTGGGTGGTGAGGGAGGATGTGGCTGGCGAGGAGGGAGAAGAGAGGAAAGGCGGAGAGAGGTTCGGGTGAATGGGGAAGTGGTGCGGGCGTGTGTGCAGGCGTGTGAGGAAAAGGAAGGAGAAAAAAGTAAATGAAGAAGGTAGAAACGTGAGCATGGGAATTAAGTGAGAAAGTAAATAAGAGGAGGGAGAAAGAGGCGTGACCATGAATGAATGATAAACGGGGGAGAGAGAATAGCTATGGCCCAAAAAAAAATGGATAATGCACAAAGAAAAAGTCTCAACAATTCTATACGTACAAAAAAATATGTGTCTACTACTCAATTTTAAGGGCCCAAATTTAAAATACAAAGACGCAACTTCAGTTTGATTAAAAGAAATGCACGTGATAAAAATAACCAATGTCCCAAAATCCAAATGTGCGTAGGCCTCAAACATTTGCACGCAAAAGCGAACCCCACGCCCTTACTCCGATGTTCAAACACAGAATTTAAAATACCGTTATGATCACTAAAGGAAGACGAAAAGTATGACAAACTAAAATCTGTGCTACTACGATTTTGTTAAAAATTCAGCGTTGCTGCTAAATACACCACGCAAAATGTATAAACAAGCTTCAAATTACAACAAATGAAACTAGAAAGATCAGAATTTGATGAAACAAACTTTGATGTTTTAATCAGAATTTTAGAGTATTTTTATGTAAATATATTTATATGTTGAAAACCAATGTTTTTCACTAAAAATATCAACCGGTTTTGGGTTAAAATTGAAAGTATAATAGATTTCCGAAGTAAACAAACTAAAAAATATTCCTTTTAATTTTTTTTCTTTGCATATTAAAATTATTAAAACACGTTTTTAATCATAAAATTTTAATTTTTTTAATACCTTTATTCAAAATCATTTCTTAGTTTAATAATTTAAAATGGTTAAAAATACCGGTTGTTACAACACTGCACGTATCTTTTTTGTTAGTTCGCATGTATTAGAAAAATTTGTATAATTATTATATATCACCATCAATTCAATAAGACTCGTGTAATTTATATTTTTTTTACCAAAAAAACATTAATCAAAGCTTTTATTATGATTTCGTAAAAATTTACTGCTTTGAAATTTCTATTTTTTTAAATAAATTAAATATAGAAAAACCTCTATAAAAAATTAAATGATCTAACAGAAATTTTATTTTTTCAAAAAAATGTCAAAACCTTCAAAAAATAATCCATTTTGATAAAATATCAAAAGTTTGCGATTAATAATTTCTTTTACTGCACTTTCTTCAAATCTCTCAAACCTCAAAACAGTTGTTTTATATTTTTTTTTAAACAATTAATTGTTATGCCCATTAAGGTTAACAATTCTAATCTAATCTTGCATTGCACACACGATTACTTACCTATCCCTTCCCAAGGTATAAAGTACTAATGAAGCCTTATCAACCATCCAATACTTCCAAACTCATTTGCCACTTAATACTTCTAAATATGAAGCAGACTTATATAATACTTTTAAAAAGAGAAATGGGCAATCTCTGCCATTTATGACCTTAGTCAAAGTAGATCCCATCAGTTAAGACCCATTCTCAAGGTGATTTCCTAACACTATTGTCAATGGTCGGTGGGTCCAAACTGCAAAACCTCTAACCACTATTTAAGGTTTTCGACATTTAATGTCCAACCATTACCACATCTATCGTCGATAAAATAGTAGCCATGTAATAAACAGTATCCAAGCCACTTAAGACCTATTATTAGAAATAGGCAAACGCTGGTCATTTAAGACTTTAATTAAGGTAGACCCCATCATTTAGGACATATTCTCAAGACGCGCTCCTCAATGGTACTATCGTTAATACAGCTTTAGCAACACGAGAGACTATACCCAAGCCACTTAATACCTCATTGATAAGGACTAGGAAGACTCCTGACTATTTGACACCTATTTATAGGCAGGTCTTTGTCATTTAACATCTAACTCCAAGGCGGACTCCTCATTCGTTCTATCTAGCTGACATTGATTGCAAATCTCGCTGGGCTACTTAATACTTCTTTTATAGAAAAAAGGCGAACCCTTCGGGCCCCTAAGATCCTAAATCTAAAGCGTACACTTTCCAAGATATCCAATATCACTCTTTAATTATAAATATGGCATATCATTAGGTTACTTCTTTTGGTAGAAAGGTGGACCTTTTAGACACTTAAGACCTCAACACTGGAGTAAACCCTTTTTATAGACATTCTTATTTGTTTATTGGAAATCTCATTGGTTTACTTAATACTTCCTTTTAGGAGAAAGGGGGACCGTACTGCCACTGAAGACCTCAAATCAGAAGCAAACCCCTATGGAGATATCACTCATCGCTCTTAATTTCAAATTTGGACCATTTAATATTTTCCAATTAAGAATGCAAGCCCAATCTCTCACGTCCTCATGTGTCCTAGGATTAATGATATTCACATCAGTAGTAAGTACACCCGACTGCTAGTAGGCTCAAGGTGAAGGGCAGTCTTCCGTCGAGTGACTTGACTGACCTCACGTCAGTAACCTACTAATTCCAATTAACCATCCTATGTCTTTACTTATATTATCTTAGGTAGACATTGGAATTACTCACCAATTCCCATATTATTCAAGGCAATGAGATTTACCTTAAATATTTATCTATCCATACATCCCAATTTAAAGCTCATAAATGTCAATTTGGCCATAAAATCCTACCGGACGGTTCCTAAGACATTTATGTCCGATTACTAATTTCTAATTAGAAACCTTTTATATCTATTCCATTTTTATCAGTCTCATTAACTCACTTACCCTATCAGATTATTGCAACTCCCATATTTATTACCATTTATTGGAGTTACAACCTTTTAAATTCTTTTCCCATTAGTTAATTATCCAAAATGCAAATATCAAGTGCAAGCACCTTGATTAGCTTTTTATTTAATTATTATCAGCGCAATGAATTAACAAATCTTTACTTTTACCAAATATGTTATAATTATATATCTTCACTAGAATATTCTTCTCCATGTTAAATTGTTGGAATTATATCTAAAAAGATCATCCGCTATAATTTCCATAAACTAGTCTAAAACAAAAGATTTAACTCTAAAAGATTACATTGTTTGAAATTATAAGGAATAATCATTTCTTTTTATTAGCGAAATAGGCAGTGTAAACTACAATGAATTCATACTTTACACATCTCTTTCTCTTTCTAACTGCATATATTCCTTATTAGATAACATGCTGTATTTTTCTAAAAGGGAAAGAAACCAAACTAATTTACAAATATTAAACAGATCTAAATTCCAACAATTCAAAACATAGAAAAGTTTACATTCCAACAAGATTAGGGTAATAATCCAAATTTATAACATTATTATACAACCTATTTCAAGATCTAGAATAAATTTCATTCAAATCAATATTCTAAATTCATACTTTTGGGACTAATTTCCAGTGCGAGTTGCAAACAATTCTAAATCAATTCATAAACAAGATTATGTTGGCGATAGTTATTATATTCAAATCACATTCAATTTTTGCCTACAACTCATATACAATTATCCAATTAGGCATAAAAATCAAATAAACATCGACGAGACAATTTTTATATCATAAAAATCTATAAAATTTTCCACTTTCCTTTTAAAAGCGATCCAAATCTCCAGATCTGAAGAAGAACCTTTGATTCATATTTAAATCCTTTTTATTCCAAGCGATATGTATAAAAGGGTATATACATATATTAGAATTATAGAACTGAGAAGAGATTTGAGATTGGAAGAGAAAATAAGTAAAATATATTTAAATATACAAATTACCTCAATATGCATATAGTTGATTCTCTTCTCTTCTACTTTTTATTATATTTTTTACTCTTCTTTGATTTGTGTGAATATATATACAATATCTTATCTTTCTAACTGAGGAAGAAAATGGAGAAGAAGAAATAGTAGAGCAGCGCTACTGCCTCCATAAAAATATGAGAAGAAAGGGGGGCTATGCCTGAATTTAAAGGCGTTAGAATCAACCAGAACCGTTAGATCGAAATATATTAAATCCGGGCCGTTGCGGCCTAGGTTTATTGCGCCCGAGTTACCCAATCAGTCGACCACCTCATATGCACCGGTGGACCGCTACATGTCGACCGATCGCAGTGAATGGTTAGCCAGTTGGCCTAGGCTAATAATTATAAATGTTAGTTTTTCTTATTTAATTATTTTCGTTCTGAATTTATTTTTTGTCCTTAACTTCTTCATTTGGACTCCGATCGCAGAACTCCAAATATGAAATTTGCCCAGAATTTCACCACGAACGTAATGGTACAAGTCTCGTGTCAACTTCCATCGTTTGTACAAATTTCATTTTCGGAGCATGATTAATTAACTAGCCAATTAAATAACTGATGCCAAATTACGGGGTGTTACATTCTTTCCCTCTTAAAAAGAATTTCGTCTTCGAAATTTCACGAATGGCTAAGTCATGGTTTTTAGCTCCTAATTATCCTAAACTATACAACCAATGAGTATACAACAAATTTTGAAACCAAACGTGCATAAGTGCATAGTGTATTGTCGTATCACCATACAGAAAATATGTGTGCAGAATAATTTTAAATCGGATCCTTCTATATGAATGCAATTCTCCTGAAAATAATTTTGAAAATATGATGCGACAATCTACATATATACTGGTAGTTCTATATGTATGCAGTTTTTTTAAAATCTTTTCGACAAAAAACCCGTACTCCTACAAATAAAAGTGTGAAGCAATCAATTTTGTATCCACTTTCTACCATCCAATAATCTAACGCATCGAAAAATTGCTTTATAAACTTTACTTCTATATAGAAGAGAATTTAACATTTTTATCAGACTATAATCTTCCTATTCTAGTAGTAAAGTGAAAATTTCTTTGTTCTCCCGAATTTACTCTAAATTTTCCATATAAAAACACATGAGGAGGCTTATTTTCAAGCTCTAAAATGGAATTAAGACTAAAAATAGACTTGCGCGCATCGTCGACGAAGTATAAAAAAAAATTTCAAGGCTAAAATAGTTTTTTCCCTAATTACCGCTTGCATTTATTGCATTCGTAAAATCTAACCATATTTTCCTTCTCTACGCCTAGCATGTGGCCTTCAAAAACAAAGTTTTCGCTAAAATCTTTCACTTTTCAAATTTGTACGTCGTTTGAAAACTAAAATCTTAAAATATGTAGACGTATATTTTTCCCTTGAAATCAAATTTTGAACAGAAACTCTGAAAATTATTTAAGAGCCAAAATAACTAAAAGAATTTTTTTTTCTTTCAAAATGGAAATTTTCAAATCAAGAATTATTTTAAAATATTTTCCTTTTCAAAAATTTTGATAAATCAAGCCATAATTTAGCGTAGTCAGAAATCGGTTATGTGCTAAACGCATATACCAAATTTCAAAATTCTATAACTAACCTTTAGTCAAAAATTTGACATTTTATTTAAAAATGTTAACACATCCATTATTTAAAAATTTAGCTTTTAAGGGACATGAGTAGTGACCTATGATATCAAAACAACTTTGTCATGTCCTTTGCTTAAAAGTCCAACTATTCTAAACTTCTAACCTATTGCATTTACTGTTAGTTAGGCGTCCTTATGATATTCTTATATACATATTTCTTCTATACTATGCATACATATAGAAGCGGTTCAGAAACAATAACATGGAAAATGAATAGAAACTTGTAATATCGTCCGTGCCTTTTATGAGAGATAGGTAACAGTTTTACAACCCAACATCCAAAAAGAAAAGAACAAATGCTGGAATAAAAGATAGAACAACTCTAAATAAAATATCTCCTACAAACTGCGAGAAGGTCATGTTCTGTGGATGGAGCTCGAGCCGTTGCTACAATTGCGGAATGGTCATAGCATGGCGGCTGTGTACCCAATCTCACGTCCTTAACGTTGTTGCTTCGCTCTAATCTCTTGAAGCTTTGCCTGAACCTAACGGATAGCGACAAGCTCAGGACTCAAGTATCCACCGATGCCCTACGCTATCCCCTAATGCTGGTGCTACGGCTCTTGTGCTGGTACAGGCGGTGCGACAGGCGGTAAAGGAATATTCATCCTATTAATAGTGGTCTGATCGATGGCAGAATGGACCTTCCCCACTACTGGATATTTGCTCAAATTTCCTCATAATGCCTAAACATTCGAGTGAGCAAGTGGAAAAATTGAAAGTGAGTCCTCGGGGTACCAGCTCCTTGCATATGGTGCATCAAAACACGAGTCTAATTGATGGCTATGCCGCCAATTATAACATAGGCGAATTTCCACACCGAGGTATAGATCTGGTCGAGGCTTATCATCTTTGGAATGATGTTGTACTAAATGATGTGCACAACGAGACGGGCAACCGATCGCAATTTGTTGGTCCTCCAATCACTGACATTTCAAAAAAAATTCTGCTGTAGAATCTCAGGATCAGTTATCTTTATGTCATCCAAATCTCCACCTGCTGTAGATATCTCCAAAATCCCTACGAGATCATCATCTATCATCTCGATCCAAACTTCCTTCAACTTGGACTCAATATAGCAATTGCATCATCAAAATTCTATGCTATATGTGCATCGAAAAGATGGACACAACGTAAGTAATATTCCTGCTCATAAGTCTTGAAGTAGAGGACCAGTGCATGTCCCACCGCGATGAAAAGATTTTCAAGCCCAAGAATGATGAAATCTCTGAACTTCACTGATCACCCATGGAGAAATCAAAGTTTGCCATTCTAAGATAAGTGGCGATCTTTCGCTCGCTCTGGTCAAGCAAAGGGGCTTCTTGCAGAGTGAGGCCGGAATAACGAAAGGAAGAGCCGCCGATACATGGCGGTGCCAAGGGCTAGGAAGCGGTTGGAAAATGGAGAAAAGAGTTTAGATCTGGTGTGGTGGTAAGGCAAGATCTAACTTGCAGGAATTTTGGCATCGATTGGTGGAAGAATGGAGGAGAAATGCTTTAGTTAAGTGGGGGAAGGAGAGGTGGAAATGAGGTTCGGTTGAAAATGAAGAGGAGGAAGAGAGTGAGGAGGGTGAGGCGGCTGATGGTAGTCGCATTCCAGGTTCAGCCTGAATCCACCTAGTGATCAACCCTATTAGGTCAACCGGTCGATCGCTACGTTCGACCGTTAGCCCAGATTTGGACATGGCCTGAACCTAGATCCAATAGGGCCGGTTAAATTAATTAATATTCTAATGACCATTCTGCACACCTTCTTCGGATTAACCCATCCAGAAAAATTCTACCTTCCACATGACGGTATTCACCTTATCATGTACACCGTTCCTTGGCAAAATTGTAATAGCCTCAACAAAACTGTTGCGATCAACAACACTTTCAAAAGTCCAAAAATATTCCATTTGCTATTTCCTTCCTACTTCACATGAAAATATTTCTTCCAATAGCTGGTGGGTACAACAACACTTTAAACTACACCCCAATATGATAGAGTTAGGGGTATATCCTAGGGGCAATTATGTAATTTGCTACATATATCTAACTCACTGACCAATCTTGTTTGAAATAAAGGTATTTTCTTTCTATTATATACTTGATATAATATGGTTACATCAATTAATCAATTTAATTAATAGTTATTTAATAGAAAGTCACAAACGGGTAACGCTTATTTTAAAATAAGATTTTTCCAAAAATGAGTAAGTGAAAATTTGGCCATAATGTCACACCACATGCTAAGTGAAGTATGAACGTTAAACGTTCAAATAGTTCGACGTCGACCACTGACCGATTTTACACCTAAGTGTCACACGACCGAATTGATGAATTCTCTTAAGACCGAATGGTTTACTTAGTTTATAATTATTATAAGTCGATTAAATTAATTAATATTTATGAAATATTAATAATAAAATTTGGATATGATTTGAAAAATAAATTTGTTGCATGTATTTATAAAAAGTTATAAACAAATTGATCGATATGAGATTTCAACAACAAATTTAGTCAAATATAATTATGTATATTTAAATTGGGTTAAATGGGCTCATAGCCTATGAATTTTAGAGGTGAAATTCGTTAGATTTGATAGAGCAAGGGGGCATCTACTATGCATAAGATTGTGGTCTTGAGGTGTGTGGTTGAGATCATTATTTGCTCTTTTATCCCACCCATATAAAAGCTTATCTCAAAATCCTAGTCAAAGGCTTTTTTATTTTTGAGCCGCCACCATCTTCTTCTTCTTCATTTTAATATCAGCAACTCTCCTCTAAAATTATCTCAAAAATTCTCAAATGCAATTTAAATTAAAAATACTAATTTGTAGTAGAAGGTCTCCAATCCCGGATTAGCAACCTGATGGATTGTGAATTGTTCTTAGAAGAGAATTCATTATTCAGTGTGGACTCAAAAGCTTTGTTAGGAGGTGAACTTTTATTTATTATTATTGTTTTGATTTTAAGTTTATCATATGAGTGTTAATTTACATCCAAATCACCTGTTTGTATTCAGATCAGTTTATTGTTTAGATTATGTGAGATTTTTGTAGGTACAAGTGTTTGTTGCAATTGGATTAGTTATATGCTTGTTGTAACATTTTTTTATTGATTTATTTTTGAATTTTTTCTCTAAAAAAATTTAATTTTGATTTATATTAATATATATATATAATGGATCTAGATTAAATGTATATAGATTTGCAAATTGTCTATATGTATAATTGTCTATATGTTTATATCTTATATATATTTAATCCAAAAAATTTCTTATGATGTTTTACGCCTATAGTAAATCATAAAATATGAAATTACTTTATTAAATATGTAAATACTTATTTCATTATTATTTAATAATTTTGCAAATTTTTTATTATGTATAAAATAATTAGCTTTTCAAAATTTCAATTGTATGTTTTTTATATTTTCTGCCCCATGTAAGATGCTTACTATAAAAAATTTAGATTTTTGGAACTTAATTTTAAAAAAATTAAAATTAATTTACCTTTGGCATACAATCAATTATTTAATTAAAAATATAAATTCAATTGATAAAATTCTAGAAATTTTTCATAAGCATTAGTTGTTTTCAAACTGTATCATTTATTATTTTTTATAATTAATTTATTTTCAAACTGCTTTTAATTATTTAATTAAATATATAATTTCAGTTGAGAAAATTCTAGAAAATTTCGTAAGCCCAAAATGTGTCTCTTTTACCATCAGAAAAAGTTTCAGTATTTTTCAACTTGATTTCTTATTTTTAAGAATTAATTTGATTGAGGGCTATTATCAACTATTTAATAATAAATATTATTTTAATTAAAAATTCCATAAATTAATCTTAAGCCCAAAACATGTTTCTAGATTTTCTAAAATTATAAAACTTGTATTTTTGTCATGTGATTATTTTATATTAATTTATTATGGCAAAAACTATTTATCAACAATTTACATATTTTTTGAAATGGAAAATAATTTACATATGCATATAAATATATATATTTATATTCATAAATGTATATATTTGAATAAATTATTAATTAATGAAAATTAATGTATCAATTAATTCAAACGAAAGAGAGTAAGCGAAAGATTTCTCTCTCCATCTAATGCAATTAATACTCTCAATTAATTCTTGTTTTAGAAGAAAAAATGAATGGTTTCATTCCCTATACATTAACCTAATGTTAGGTGTATTTGATATGCTATACATTTGAAATTAAAAACTTTCCTTTAACTAATTTAAATAAAATAAATGATTTTATTTAAAACAAATTTAGAAATGTTCTAAATAAATTTGGCTTCATAGGCCCAACTAAGTGCAATAGGGTAATTTTTTTGAAATTAACCCATTTCTTCCACTACGGGCTGACCCAGTTCTTTCAATGGTATTAAAGCCCAATAGCTTATACGGTCTAAATTAGTCATGTTATGGCTAACTAATTAAGCTTGCCAATTTAGTACGGTGTCTAAAAAGGTAATGTCTAGGATTGGAATTAGGTAATCGAGTACCATTTCCTACCTGGTTACCGGCCTGGCATGAAAGGTGATGTGAGCCCAAACTTGCCTCTAATATAAAAGGCCCAACTTGAATTGGGCCTTGGGCTAATTTTCAAAATGTTTTGAAAATTAAAGTTAAAAATTAGATTTAACTGTTAAATTTAAAATAAAATTGTTTATTATAAAAACTATACAATAACATAATTTTTCAAAATGTTTGAAAAACAATTCACATTAACTTCAAAGTTTAAATTTATTAATAAGATTAACAACGTTAAATTAATTGAATTAGTTAATTAATTAATGAACATGTGCGTGTATTACATATTGAGATATATGTTATGTTGTTTTTAAATTGTTTAAAATAACATAAGTATACATGTATATATGTGAAATGAATTTTGAAATTAACATATTTTAATTAAAATTGTTTAATTAAGTAAATTAATTGAAGGTTATTAATTAAAACACACATATATTACGCTATAAAGGTTATAGTAGATATGTCAAATTCAAAAGTAATACTGGAATACTAATATAAAATCAATTAAAGAGTTAACTAGTTAAAACTAATTAAATAAGATTTAGTTAATATAAAGTTATACATGAGACTATTATAGGTAATATGAAATATAAAAGTTATATGATAATAAAATTTATATGATATGGATGTATAATTAAAGGTAGAACATTAAAGAAACCCTAAATAAATACATACGTATATGTACGTATACCGTGATTTATGATGTGTTTGACACTTGAATCATGATAGTATTTCATAAGAAATACATTATTCCATAAGTTGATATCACTCAATATAATATAATGAAGATAATGAATCTTTAATCTAAAATTGTCCTCTACCTTATATACATATACATATATACATACACATATACATATGTATATATAATTACTTGCATACTTCTTAGTTGTTGAGAAAACTCAAGCTAGAGATGTTATATGTAGTATTATTGATATATCAAATAGACAAGGTAAGATAACTATATGTATTTGTTGAGCAAAACTACATATATTATACTTAGGCCCTAGCGATATGGTAGGTATGAGTAAATATTCTCTTTCGATTTATTGAGCAAACTCAAGGTCGAAATGAGGTTAGGACAAGTTAACATAGGTTAGGAGTTGTATGTGATACAATCGTCAATGAGTTATCCATCGACTGTGGAGCTATAACTTATTGAAAAAATCAAGGTCAAATTTCTAAGGCGAACGAATCCTAACACCCACTAGTGAAGTCGAAAAACTTCTGTGTTTCACTTAGGGTTTGATGAAACATAAAAGACTAGTGAGTGTCTTATTAGAAAAATGAAATGATAACGTTTAACATTTCTAATATTGTAAGAACATATGCTATATAATGTTATAATAATCTTCATTGATAAATTTGTGTATTTAATAGGATTGATAAAATGATATACAAATAAAATGAAGATTGACAAATAGAAATATAATGTATACCTACCAATAAAAGATTATGGCATATTAACGTTTCAATACCCATGCAAGTGCATGATATTATAACAACAAAATACATTCGTATTTTAGTCACTTATGCATTTATTTGGTCCAGACCATGTATTACAGTCTACGAGTTTCAAACTCTAAAAGCAATGCAAGATAATGGATATTTGATCCATATACAATCACGTATAAATGTTATATGGTGACCGATTAGAATTTGTAATGTAAAATATTTCGATGAAATTAGTTCATCCAAAAAACCAAATAAGCCTTAGTGCAAGATCAAGTATTCAATTTGATTGATTACAAAAGGACCATGTTTTGTTAACTATAACACTAGACCAAAACTAAAATATAAATCTAAGAACTAGATCACCAAAACGTCAGTTTGATCAGTTTACGTAAAGCTTGACATATTTGACGTTTCTAAAAGTTAAGGATAATCAAATGTGCTTTTTTAAAGGGTTCGTTAGGATATTACAGCAAGGATTTTCTTTTGAATGGTTTGACCATTTAGAAAGAAAAATAAATGTACATGAGTAGATGTAATTTAAGGTATAGTTGGGATGAAGAGAGTGAATAGTTACTTCTGCTTCATAAAGAAACATCGAAAACGAGAATTGTAGTAATAGTGATTGATACTTAACGTTGAAATAAAAAATACGAGTTCTATTCTGAAATATATTTTCATATAGAAATTTATTTTCTATGATATTTATTTCTCTTGAGTTCAAGATATTTGATCGAAGAACTCTCCACGGTAAACTAGTTGCAGCGTGTGAAATAAATAAATCTATATGAAGTGAATGATGGACCTTTGAATATAGTATGCTATTATAGTAATGGCAGAATAGTAGGAGCGTACCATATAACACTTATTGATTGCATTATATTCGTAAAACATGCCAAACATTATTTATGAAATAATGACTATTTTTTGGTATTAACTGAGAAATTGACATAGCTATATTCAATATGAATATTCGTTATGAAATAAAACTATAAGTGGTATTTTCTTTTATAAAAAAAGTGATGCATTGGAAAATAAAGTAGTATCTAATATTATTTACAGTTATTTTGGAATTATAGACTAAGCCATAGTTTTGAGAAAATAATTTTATTATATGATTTTGAATCATGTGATACTGATTAATTATATCTTAAACAATTAAGGGCTATGCACCCATTCAGTGGGAACACCATAAGAGTTAATGATCCTTCGGATGATTCATATTGATGTATGCACTTGTAAAGACCATTAATAAAAAATGATTCCACGTACTTCGTTAAATTTACCAATGAGTTTTCACAGACAGGGACGTGTGTATTTGATACACATGTAAGATGTCTTTGGTAAACTCATAGAGTATAAAACAGAAGTAAATAAAATAACATGTAATAGAAATGATTCAATTTGATCGAATGAGTGAGTATATTAGAAAAGGTTCCATGCGTATCTAAAAATGAATAAAGATTCAATCTCAAAAGTCACTCCTCCATGTGATACATAATGATGTATCAATAAGGATTAATCGAACTTTGTTGGACATGTACGATAATTTATGAGTGAAGTTGAGTTAGTTTATTTCTACAAGGGCGTGTAATTAAGAGTAGTACACAAGGTTAATATTAATATTTGATCTAAATAACAGTTTACAATACACAAAAGACAAGGGTTTATAAGAAACTCCAAAATATTGTATCATCCCACCTTTTTGGACAGTTTAAGCAGACACACATGTCGACTCAAACTATACAGAAAGGCTGTAACAACCCGCATGTTTTACGATTTAATATTTAAATATTTTATTTTAGCATTTTATCGTTAGTCGGATTTTAGTCTGAAAAGTTACTTTTTGCATACGGTCGAATTAGGACTCAGAACTACTTCCATTGGGTCCAGAACACCGGTTGCGATCTTTTTAAGTATAAACTTTGATATGTTTGGAGTTAGTGGAATTTTGTCACTTTTTCACTTTGGGCTTTGGGTTTGGTTTAGCCCAATAGACTAAACTAATTACTCTAGCTCAACCCCATTCCCTTCGTAACTTTACTTCCATTTCCTAACACTCAAGCTTCATCAAAAATGGAGGAAGGAATGGGAAATTAAAACTCCAGGCCCTAGTTCATTTGCAAATTCAACATCCAACTCCAAATTCAAAGAGAAGCCATTGATTCTTCCATTGATTTCAAGCTTCTTCTTCATTGATTTTGTGTAAAGGTGAAATTTTTATCTCACATCTTTGTCTATAACTATCTTTGATTGTTGGGTATGAATTCCTAACACTTTTACATATGCAGTTGCTTTGGTTTGGATTGAATTGGTGAAAATCCCAATTTTTAGTAGTTTGGGTTCAAATCCTTAAAAATCCAATTTTTGATGTTGGAACACGTTTTTGGTGATGCATCGAGGAGCTAATAGGACCGGGTAGCCGATAGGCATAATCCCCTAGCGTTCGTGCTCGTCTGGTTGCAAATTGAGAGAGTTTGCATTTTTATTGCATAGGTCGTTTTCGGCCTGCTGCTAGGTCGCTCGGCCTGCAACCCCAAAGACACACGGCCTTCTGCGCATAGGTCGTTCCACCACTAGGTCGTTCGGCTAGGTCGTTGCAACCACTAAATCGCTTGGACTTTCTGCAATTACACGGATGGTCGCTCCCCAACAGCCTTATCCTCCGTGCTAGTTGACGGCATTACCCCGTAGTATCCTTGGCTAGTGTGGGTATAGAGGTGGGGCGTCACAGCTTGGTATCAGAGCCAATCTTCGGAACAATGTAGAATAATCTAGCAAGGATCATCGTCCTAAGTCCATCCTAGGAATCATGCTTTAGGATTTAATTCGAGTCTTCGTACCGATTCATGCTATTTTCTTTATGATTCCTTGTTTATCTATCAAGATTACTTGATATTCATTTTGTGAATAACCTTGTCCTTCTTCTTTCTTTCTTTCTTTCAAAAGGAAGAGAAATGGTTAGACCTGGCCGTCCCAGCGTCGGTCAATCTCGTGCTACTCCCCAAGATGGAGTATTTATGTCTGCCCAGCAGCTTCTTGATCTTGTAAGGAATGCTCAGGCAGCCGGATCTAATCCGGAGTCTACTCACCCTAGGTCTGGATTTGCACTTTTGTGCAGGGATTGTACCAATTTGGGTGGAAAGCCATTCAAAGGTTCTGAAACTATTGTTGAAGTTCAGGCTTGGCTGAGATCGTGTGACCGAATCTTTTCTCGCATGAATCTTATTGATCTTCACCGTGTTCAGGTGGCCTCTAGTATGCTCTAAGAAAGAGCATTAGACTGGTATGAGCTTCTGATTTCTGAAATAAATGAGGCGGAGCTTACTTAGGAGAAATTCCAGAAACGCTTCGAATTAAAATTTATGCCAGAAGCTGAGAAGGTGACTTTGACTCGCCGATTCATTGACCTTGTTCAAGGTGAATCTTCCATGACAGTCTATGTCGCATCCTTCGAGTCACTTTCTAAATATGGGGTCGAGTACATAAACACCCCATTGAAGAAAAACCAAAGATTTGTTTATGGCTTGAATAAAAATCTCAAGAAGCCATTACTTCTAAAATTAGAAGTTTCTTTTGATCAACTCGTTGATATCGCTCTTCGTCTTGAAGAGGCAGATAGGGAGAGTGATGTTGAAGTTATGAGTGCCAAACCAAACTTCAACAACAAGAAAAGGCCTAATAAGTTGAAAGGTCCTTATCCCAACAATAAGAAAGGGAAGCAAGCCTCTCCGGCAACTAAGACTTCTACCCCAAGTGGTGGGCAATGCTACAACTGTGGTTCTATGGACCATTATGCGAACAAGTGTTCAAAGTCTCGTACTTGTCGCTATTGCAAAAGCCCGGATCATTATTTATCTTCTTGTCCCAAACTTCAAAATAGGAAGGAGGGAAAGCTTAATGTTGCTCAAGCCCCTGGCAACACATCTCGTGGTAAAGGTATTTCTCATTCTATCCTTGATGGCATTATTTTATTTCGTGATCATCATATTCGAGTTCTTTTTGATACGGTTGCGTCCCATTCTTTTATTTCAAAAGAACTTGTTGATACTTTTTCTTTGGATGTTTTATGTTTAATGACTTCTTTGAGAATTGCGAATCCGGTTGGTGGATCCGCAACAATCAGTTTATTGTGTAAAGATGTCGAGATTATTTTGTGTGATTTTTCTTTCCGAGCCGATTTGCATGTTATGCGCTACTTAGGCTTTGGAATGATTTTGGGAATGGATTGGCTTAACCGCTATGAAGCCCAAATCCTATGTCCTGAGCGGACTATTCATCTTCGACATCCTCAATCTGTTAAGCAGATTTATATTGACCTTAAAGATTCGGATTCCAGATTAGTTGCATCTTTATATTCTTTAAATCCTCATGATGACGATAATGATGATGAGGAGGATATCATTTCTCTTATTCACGTCGTTCGTGAATTTTCCAACATATTTGAGCCCGTTTTAGGATTACCACCTAAGCGAGCAATTAAGTTCAGAATTAATCTCATCCCTGGAGCTCAACCTATTACTCATCCTTCTTATCGTATGTCCAATAAAGAAAATGAGGAGATGCGTAAACAATTATCCGAATTGGAGACGAAGCAATTTATTCGCTCTAGTTCCTCGCCTTAGGGAGCTTCGGCTATTTTTGTGAAGAAATCCGATGGTACACTTAGGCTTTGCGTTGACTATCGCAAGCTTAATGATCTTACTATCAAGAATAAATATCCTTTACCTCGGATTTATGATCTATTCTATCAACTTAGTGGTGCTAGAGTCTTTTCACAATTAGACTTAGCTACCGGTTTTCATCAGCTTTGTATTGCAGAGGATAGCATTCTTTTGACATCTTTCCATACTCGTTATGGATCGTATGAATGGCTTGTTATGCCATTTGGTTTAACGAATGCTTCGGTTTATTTTGTTGACCTTACGAATAGAGTTTTCAAAGACTTCCTCGATCGGTTTGTTCTCGTCTTTATTGATGATATTCTTGTGTATTCTAAAACCGAGGATGAGCATGAAAAACATCTTCGGATTGTGTTGGAAACTCTTAGGAGCAATCAATTAAAAGCAAAATTTTCTAAATGCCACTTTTGAAAATCTCATGTGAAGTTTCTCGGACATATTATTTCCGAATCCGGAATTTCCGTAGATCCTTCAAAGATTGAAGCGATTCGAAATTGGAAGAGACCGGAGAGTGTGACGGAAATTCGTAGTTTCCTTGGATTGGCCAGATATTACCACCATTTCACAAAGGACTTTTCCAAAATTTCCGTGCCTCTTACTAGCTTGACAAAGAAGGGAGTTAAATACATTTGGTCGGACAAATGTGAAGCTTCTTTTCAGAAATTAAAAGAACTCCTTTCCGATGCTCCTATTCTTGTGATTCCCGAGGGAAACCAAGATTTTATTGTTTATACCGATGCTAGTCGCGTTGGTTTGGATGCCATTCTTATGCAAAGAGAACGTGTTATTGCTTATGCTTCTAGGCAATTGAAGCCAGCCGAGACTAGATATGCCACTCATGATTTAGAACTCGCGGCTATTGTTTTCGCCCTTCGTACTTGGCGTCATTATCTTTTGGGAGAAAATTTATTCTTAACAACGATCATAAATCCTTAAAGTATCTATTTTCTCAAAAGGAACTTAATTTGCGTCAACAACGTTGGCTCGAATTTCTTGTAGCTTATGATCTTGATATTCTTTATACTCCCGGAAAGGGAAATCATGTTGCGGATGCACTTAGTCCTAAGCAACAAGCGGTTGTTTCTATGATGATATCCGAATGGAATGATCTCGGAATTCTGTCCACTTGTGAGATTCGAGATCGTGTTTCCGATTTATGTTCATCTCTTGTTTTATGTAGCCTTGAGGCCCATCCTTCTCTTTTAGACCGCATTCTTGAAGCTCAAAAGCTAGATCCCGAACTGGCTCTTCTTGGCCAAAATCTTAGGGATAAAATTGATATTGAAGGTTTGAAAGACTTTGATATTGATTCTTGTGGCGGTATTCGAAAATTTGGTAGACTTATCGTGCCAAATATTAGTAATCTTCGTAAAGACATTTTAGAAGATTCTCATCGTTCTAAATTTACCATTTATCCCGGTAGTAGTTAAATGTACGCAGATATGAAGCGACTTTATTATTGGGAGGGAATGAAATCTGATATTGCTAACTTTGTTAAGTGTTGCATGACTTGCCAACTTGTCAAGGCCGAACATCAAAGGACCGGTGGGTTATTGCAACCTTTAGAAATTCCAATTTGGAAGTGGGACCAAATCTCCATGTATTTTATAGATGGCCTTCCCCGTTCTCGTTCGGGTCAGGATAGCTTATGGGTGGTAGTCGATAGACTTACTAAATCCGCCCATTTTATTCCCGTTCGGTCCAATCGAAATGTTCCTCTCTTGGCCAAACTCTTTATTAAAGAAATTGTAAAATTGCATGGAGTTCCTTCTTCTATTATTAGTGATCGTGATCCATTGTTTACTAGTGGATTTTGGAAGAGTCTTCAAAAAGCTTTGGGAACGAAGCTTAATTTTAACACCGCTTATCATCCCCAGTCAAATGGACAAACTGAGCGTGTGAATCAAACTCTTGAAGATCTTCTTCGTGCATGTGTTCTTGATTTTGGTGGAAGTTGGGAAGATCATATTTCTCTTGTTGAGTTTTCCTATAATAATAGCTTCCAATCTAGTATTGGTATGGCACGTTTTGAGGCACTCTATGGAAGGCCATGCCGATCTCCTTCTTGTTGGCGTGAGGCCAGTGAGAAGCTAGTTTTAGGTCCATCTTTTATTCGTTATTCCACAGAAAAGATTGACCTTATTCGTTATAGGATGAAAGAAGCCCAGAGTAGGCAAAGATCCTACGCCGATAACCGGAGAAGGAAATTAGAATTTTCTATGGGAGATCTTGTGTTTATTCGTGTTTCACCTATGAAGGGTGTTGTACGTTTCAGTCGATCAGGAAAGTTAGCACCTCGATATATTGGTCCATTTCCTATCACCGAATGTATTGGTTCCGTGGCTTATCGCCTTTTATTACCGGCTCAGTTTTCTGCTATTCATGACGTGTTTCACGTTTCTCAATTGCGGAAATGCCTTCGAGATTCCAATTCTATTCTTGAGCCCGGTGTTGTGGAAGAAATTGAAGTTTCACCTAATTTAACTTATGAGCAACATCCTATTCGTATTGTTGCTTCGGAGGTCAAGCGCCTTCGAAATAAAGATGTTCCGCTTGTTAAAGTCCAATGGTCCACAAATCCTAAGGATTGCTCTTGGGAATCTAGAGAGTTCATCGAGCGAACACATCCAGACTTACTTTCTCGTGCTTCATGAGGTGAATTTCATATTTCAAATTTCTTTTGTGTTGATATGCTTTTGTTAACTGGCATTTTGGCCCGGTTACAAAACGACAGTCGAAGACATTATCATTAGAGCTAGACAAGATTTTGACCTCGAAGAGCCTGGAGGTGTTAGCAAGTTTTCAGGCCCATTAGAAAGACGTTCGGCATAAAGCGACGTTCGGTATTGAATATCGTTCGACACCTAAAGCACGTTCGGAAACTAGAACGTTCGGCATGCAGGGTTGTACTCGGCACAAATGAGCACTCGGCACGTTTGAACGTTCGGCTGTCAAAGGGTTGTACTCGGCACAAATGAGCACTCGGCACGTTTGAACGTTCGGCTGTCAAAGGGTTGTACTCGGCCTGCTCTTTACTCGGCATATCCTTTGCTCGGCATGTCCTCTGTTCGGCATTCCCTCTACTTGGAATATCCTTTCACTCGGCATCCACGCCTCACACGGCAAACCCTTCACACGGCAAGCCTTTCACTCGGCATGCTCCTCATCTGGCACACAAGTTCCACTCGGCATATCTTCCACTCGGCATTCTTACATGGCAAAGGCGTATCCTTCCACTCGGCATCCCAACATAGTTCGGCCCGCTTCCTCCATTCAACAGAGAGACCCATCGACCTGGAAAGGAAGGCACGACATGCCGACCGTTCGGCCTGTTTCACTCGGCACGCAGAGCGTCCGGCCTCACTTCGTTCGGCATAAAGATAAAGGTTCGGCATTTGGTCGTTCGGCCTATTTGGGTCGGCACATAGGGCTTACTCCATTTGGACCGAGTTATTCAGTTAACAGGCCTACCAGGGAAGTCCAACCCACCTTCGTCTATAAATAGAGGGGCATGGGCACAGTGAAAGGGACCTTTTTTCCGGGAATACTGGGGAGACTCTGCCATTTCTTATACTCTCCTCTTTTTAACTCAAACTTGTATCCAAGTGATTGATTTACGGATTGTATCTGTATTCAAGTAATTGAGAAAGCAATAAAGATTAAACTCAAAGTGGATGTAGGCAGTTACGCCGAACCACTATAAATCTGGTGTTCTCGTTTTTGTTATTCTTCTTGCATTGAATTACACTATTTTTCAGTTCTAACTCACTCTCTTCATTAATCTCTCTACATAACTCTACTCAAGGGTGTTAGTGACCAATTTTGGTGCTAACATTTTGGTGCTTTCACTGAGAATTGAATTTCTCAGCTTGATCGGATCTCATCATCTACTAGTGGATTTCCGTATTCGCGAGATAGATCCAGTTGTTTACTAGAAAACTTCCTATTCTACTCAGATTTGAAAGAAATCTAAAGGAAGCTGACAGCCGTAAGTTAATCAAGTGTTTGTGTTCATGTGAAAGGATTGGATTCACTGATGTACGCAAGATCTAAGGATTGGACGTTGAAGTTTGCACTCAAGTTGAATAAAGGCCGACCCTCCTCCAAAGGCAATTCAGCCGAACACTCCAAAAAAGGCGTATGCCGATCGCTCAAGAAAAGGCGTATGCCGAACACTCCAAAAAAGGCGTATGCCGATCGCTCAAGAAAAGGCGTATGCCAAACACTCCAAAAAAGGCGTATGCCGATCGCCCCAGAAAAGGCGTATGCCGAACACTCCAGGCCGATCCATACATCTGAATGCCGACCATACCTCCAGGCCGAACATAAAGAAGGCCAAACAGAAATTTGGCCGAGCAGAAATTAGGCCGAACAGAAATAAGGCCGAACAGGATTTAGGCCGAACAGGATTTAGGCCAAACAGGATGTAGGTTGAACATGATTTAGGCCGAACAGGATCCAGGCCGAACAGGATAGGCCGAACATGATTTAGGCCGAATAGGATTTAGGCCGAACATGAATTAGGCAGAACAAAAATTTGGCCAAGCAGAAATTTGGCCGAGCAGAAATTTGGCCGAACAGAAATTTGGCCGAGCAGAAATTAGGCCGAACAGAAATTTGGCCGAACAGAAAGAAGGCCGAACATAATTTTGGGCAAACAGAAATTTGGCCGAACAGAAAGAAGGCCGAACAGAATTTAGGCCGAATAGAATTTAGGCCGAGCAGAAAGAAGGCCGAACAGAAGATAGGCCAAACAGAACCGATGCTGAACGCTCCTGAATGCCGAGCGCTCTCTAAAGCCAAACGCTCTGGAGTGTCGGGCGTTCTTGAATGCCGAACAGTGTGGAATGCCGGACAATCTTGTATGCCGAGCAACTTTGTCATGCCGATCGAAACTTAAATTACACCGGTCTCTTATACGACCCCTATTTTCAAAAAAAAAAAAAAATTCGGGTACGACCCAAATTTCCAAAAAAGAGACTCCAAATATTGAATTCAAAACTCAACTTAATAAAGGAACATCCTATCTACTTCCCTTACATCCCCTGGTCGGCCAGGGCATAGACGATCTAGCGACAGCTTCTAAACGACAACAAGGGAACGGACAAACTGCCGCTACTCAAACGATACACTCAAAGGGATACCATACTGATCACCCTTGAGGAGAATCAACCTCCATATATATTTTGGAAGCCAGCTACCTGGAGAGCCTCCTACAACCATGGATCATTTCTATGATAAAAATGAATCTAAACCAAAGTGTGGAGGAGCGGAACAGACTAAGAAAAATAACAATGAAGGCCCGTTGGCTAAGAATGTAGATCCTAGTAGCCGAAACAAGACCTTAAAATTCGGCTCATATGCTCTTTGAAAGATTCAATTGACAACCTCTACTTGAAGACTCACGACTCGAAGTGGTACTGGAAACCAACCTCGAGAGAGTACACCAAAGACTAAAGAAAATCAGGGGAATGTTGTATATTCCCAAATGCTCACTGATCCTAACACGGGCGATTACAAACACCTCCGAGGTGTGATCGAAAAGCTGATCTAGAAAGTAAAGCTTCAATAGTATGTACATTTCCTGCAGAATGGCGGGCAGCGAATATCCGATGCCTATTAATAAAGGGCTATGATTATCAGTTGGGCTGCTGACGGCCGACATCCCTTTGAACGGAGCCAAGGGCAAAAGTCGAATAGCAAGCACACGATGCTACTTCATCTATCAATGAGATTTATCATAATCTTCTTTGAATCATTTCCATTTCTATTTCAATTGTTCTATGAACTACGACTAACTTTAACTAAACTTCTTTCAAAACGATGCAGGAGATTGGATACTCAGATTTGGCCACCAACCAATCCACGCAGACCATGATCGGACGTGTGGAGTACATCTAGATGAGAATAATTCAATCGCTCATCATCAATCATGTGCCTTTAATTTAGGGCCAAGACCTAGAGATTGAAAAGCTCATTACGATTAGAGCCCAAATATAAAGTCGACATGACTGACCATCTATTCATTGACCTCCACGTTTGACTCGGAGACCTGAACAAGGCTTGGAATTAGTATGGCCTGATCGCCCACTCAAATCAAGTCGTAGAACAAAGTTTGACAAAGTACAGAGGCCTCTTCTGAAGCTCAGTGACGCCAAGATCTGTCTAGAGTGGACGTGATTTGATCATCTACACACCAAATCCTACCTTCAACACAAAAGAAGGAGATACGGAGCAAATTGTAAGAGATTCTGCTATCTAACCCAACATGGATGTGATCCAACCATCTGTCATATACCTCCTTCCTTGACTCGATTGGAAGAGCTATAATTACCAAGCGGACGAGAATCGATCGTCCATTTTTCAAATTTCGTCCCTTGAGCTGGGGGCAAGATCCCATTCCATGAGCAAACGTGGTTCGACTGTTCATTCGACAACATTAGCCTCGATATGGTAGATGAATACAAATTAAAGAGTGGAAATACGACTACTATCAACTTAAACCTCCAAGTCCCCAGAGCGCGGACTAGAGTATAAACGACTTAAACCTCCAAGTCCCCAGAGCGCGGACTGGAGTACTCTAAGTCCCCAGAGCGCGGACTAGAGTATAAACGACTTAAACCTCCAAGTCCCCAGAGCGCGGACTGGAGTACTCTAAGTCCCCAGAGCACGGACTAGAGTATAAATGACTTAAACCTCTAAGTCCCCAGAGCGCGGACTGGTGTACTCTAAGTCCCTAGAGCGCGGACTAGAGTATAAACGACTTAAACCTCCAAGTCCCCAGAGCGTGGACTGGAGTACTCTAAGTCCCCAGAGCGCGGACTAGAGTATAAATGACTTGAACCTCCAAGTCCCCAGAGTGCGGACTGGAGTACTCTAAGTCCCCAGAGCGCGGACTAGAGTATAAACGACTTAAACCTCCAAGTCCCCAGAGCGCGGACTAGAGTATAAACGACTTAAACCTCCAAGTCCCCAGAGCGTAGACTGGAGTACTCTAAGTCCCCAGAGCGCGGAATAGAGTATAAATGACTTAAACCTCCAAGTCCCCAGAGCGCGGACTGGAGTACTCTAAGTCTCCAGAGCGCGGACTAGAGTATAAATGACTTAAATCTCCAAGTCCCCAGAGTGCGGACTGGAGTACTCTAAGTCCCCAGAGCGCGGACTAGAGCATAAACGACTTAAACCTCCAAGTCCCCAGAGCGTGGACTGGAGTACTCTAAGTCCCCAGAGCGCGGACTAGAGTATAAATGAATTTAACCTCCAAGTCCCCAGAGCGCGGACTGGAGCACTCTAAGTCCCCAGAGCGCGGACTAGAGTATAAATGAATTTAACCTCCAAGTCCCCAGAGCGCGGGCTGGAGCACTCTAAGTCCCCAGAGCGCGGACTAGAGTATGAATGACTTGAACCTCCAAGTCCCCAGAGTGCGGACTGGAGTACTCTAAGTCCCCAGAGTGCGGACTCGAATATAAGCAATTCGAATCTCCTAGTTCCCTGAATATGAACTATGACACAGATGACTTGAATTTGTCAAATCCCTGACATACGGGCTAGAATGTATTCTAAGTGCTCGAAGCACAGAATGGAAGTTCAACAACTCCCGAAGTGTTTCCGAGTTATATGAAGATGGACCGAGAAGTTTA
This sequence comes from Allium cepa, assembly GCA_030765085.1. Taxonomy (NCBI): domain Eukaryota; kingdom Viridiplantae; phylum Streptophyta; class Magnoliopsida; order Asparagales; family Amaryllidaceae; genus Allium; species Allium cepa. The sequence continues at coordinate 566,787,001 of CM060937.1, read as the reverse complement.
TGTTACTCACAACTGCTTGGATCCACATCACAATCACAAAGAAAACTGAACAATAAGAGTCTTTTGTAAGAAGGAAAAAGGAACTAAACTTTATTCGGAAACGAGTTCCTATTACAACCCCTCCAAAGTTCGGAGTCGACATTCTATTTACAAGGACTAAAGGAAATAGATGAAAATAATTACATGACTTAGACTAACTCTCGTTGAACGAGAATAGTAATCACTTCTTGTGCTTCTTCAACTCCTTTCTAGACGGCTTCTCTCCATAGCATTTACTCTTGGTACTCTTCTTTGATAGAGGGGTAGCAACTGAAGAAGTATGGAGAACTTCCATAGGCTTGGACCCGCCAGGACGGATGACCTTCAACGGCTTGTTCAAAGGATCGTCCAAGTCCACAACTCGGGGCTCGACCTTGACCTTCTCTTTCTCGAGCCGCTCTTTCATGCTCAATTCGGATGTGTGATCAAAGGCGCCTGTAATTTGTACTTCATAACCCCCGTCGGCATGGAAGGAGGTTCCGGACTTGTCTTCATCAAGCGCTCCAATCACCTGGGCGCGGACGAGAGTACTCTAAGTCCCCAGAGTGCGGACTAGAGTATAAACGACTTAAACCTCCAAGTCCCCTGAGTGCGGACTAGAGTATAAACGACCTAAGAACCTCTATATCCCCAGAGTGCGGGCTACGATACTCTCAGTCCCCAGAGCACGGACTAGATTATAGGAGACTTGAGAAGAATCTCCAAATCCCAAAAGCGGACTAGATTACTCTAAGTTCCCAGAATGCGGACTGGAGTATAAACGAGTTGACAAAAACCTCTGCGTCTTGAAATGTGGACTAAAGCATAAACTGTTCGACAAATCTCTAAGTCCCCGGAGCATGAACCGAAGCATGAATACAAATTGGGCGCGAATCAACCGGGGGGAGAATAACACTAAGTCACCAGAATGCATAGTGGTGTATAAACATCGATAAATAGATGAGTGGATTCCGACCATTCTCTATTACGCAAACTTCGGCATGGAATCGACCGAAGGATTATTAACCCGCTAAGGATGGAGTTCGACCATCCAACTAGTGGCCTGACCAAATCAATACTGGGAGCATGGGTACAAATCACTAAAAAGCTGAATACGACAGCTTACTATAGCTCTAGCGTGGTGTTCTTTATAACTTGAAGCAACGACTGCAGGGAAGCCTCAATACAAAACCAATCGAAATGGCATCCAAAGCTACGAGCAATCGACTATATCATACCTCAGATCGAGGGTCAATACCGATCCGCACCAAGCACATACGAATGTGACTCGGATGTTTCTTGAAAAACTATGACCTCCAGAGTGTGGAAAGGAGGGTAAACCATGAATACTTGGTCAAAAATTCTCCAGCACCCTCATTCGATTCGTCAGGAGGAGTATGAAACTGGATGAGCATAACCCGACTGCATTTGTAGCCAACTTTACCCCGAGAACTGATTACAGAGCATGAACCAAAGTGGACGTAGATGACCATCCACTGTCCAAATTACGCCCTGAAACTGACGTGGCATCGAAGTATTCCTCTTGGAATGAAAAACCACGATAAAATCCGAGATAGGTGAGACCTAGTCTCCCATCGATTGACATGATCCCACAATTCAACTGGAAAGAGAGTAAAGCTAAAGTGGGCGTGGCTGGCCTTCCTACTTATCAGTATATGCCCCAGACCTGGGGGCACGAGCGAGGAGCAAGATGAATGTGAACCGACTGTTCACCGATCACCTCCATGTCTTTGGAACTTAGGTGATAAAATAAACATAGCTAGGACGAGACTTAACCGTCCATGTAGTACATTTATCAACCCGAGACTGGGAGAAGACGCATGGTCATCCTAAAACTGGCTACGATAGCTCAGTATTAAAACTTATATATAGCGCTTACAGTTGCTCAAGGAGACGACCGAAAGGATGCCTAGAGATTGAATCATTGAATTGACACCTTAGCTCATGAGTAATTGACTTTCACTCCAACCCGAAGGACGGGTAAAGGATCATGAATGCATTGAATAGAAAGTGCGTTACTCGAATATACGAGAAAATTCAAACTCATAGCAAGATCCAGCTATATAGTTGCACGCCACTCGAGGCTGAACCCCACTCGACATTTCCTTCGATGCGCTTTAAAGCCTGATCTGACCATTCGTTGATAATCTATTAGAGCATTCAGAGTCCTTCACTATTAGACTTAATGACTCATGACAAGACTCTAGGATTCGACTAGAGTAACCGTCAACATTGGCCATCCCAACCATATTTTACATTGAATGTTATGCAAAGTAGTTACATCTGTACTCAAAGAATCTGGGATGGCACCTGCTAAGCTGACGGTCGACATTACAGCCAGCCATGGTGACCCCATTCCGGGTGCTAAATATCGGATCACAGCTCAGTGTAGTGATGATAAAAGAATTAGTTGGATTTTTCTGAATAAATGATGATATGTTCCCTTGGACCCATTCTGACATGCATATGTGATTTCATTAACTATCGCGAGCCACGCATTGGATATCAACCCGAAGCTACAAAAGCAAGCATAATATCTATTGATTTCATCATGAAAGCTCCACTCTTACTTTTAGGCTCACCCCAACAACGCCTATGCCTACCAGCCGTTGCAACAGGACATACAATGGCCTGAGACGCCTGAAAGACTACTTAAATAAACTAAGCTAATCCAATATCACTCATTTCCCTCGAAGGGCTATCCAAGGACGGAAACTAGCAGACCTCACACCCAAATTCGCTACCTCAGATGACTGCTCGAAGAGTAACAGAGAACCAACCATAAGATGGAAAATGTACGTGAATGGAGCATCCAATGACCAGTGTTATGGCATAGGAGTCATGATAATGACCCCTGAGGAACGATCAATCTGCGACATCCTGAAACTCGATTCACCTGAAACAAACAACGATGCATAGTATGAAGCCTTGTCTGCAAGCCTCAAACTTGCTAGAGGATGTGAAGTGAAAAATTTACACATCTTTTGTGATTCTTAATTGGTAGTGTACAAATCTAAGGAAGTTAATCTCGCTAGGGGGCATTGTCGTGCACCTCATCTCGACCAGGTCCAAGAGCTACTAACCGACTTCACGTATTACACCATTACACACGTACTCAGCGAACAAAATGAAAAGGTGTCATGGTTGACTCCTATCAAAGACTATCTACAATGGGGAATTCTTACTAACCAGAGGAATGGAAAATGACAGATCCTCCTCAAAGCTTCACGACAAATCATCCAAGAATAGGTCGTGTGTCAAAAGGAGTTTATCTATCCCCATGCTTCGGCATATCGCCCATGATGATATCTTGAGCAAAGTCTATGAAGAAGAATGCGGTAATAACATCAGGGGGAAAACCATGATAAAGAAATACTCCGCTATAGGTATTACTGGCCAACTTTCAACCCAGATGTGGTTGATCATGCTAGACAATGCGACGAGTGCAAGATGTTTGCAAAAAAGCCGAGAACCCCACCGATGGAAATTATTCAAATGGCTAGTCCATAGCCGTTTGCCACTTGGGGGCATTGAAATAATCTTCTTGCCGATCCTAAAGGTGGTGCGATATACACCATCATAGCAGTTGATTACTTCACCAAATGGGCAGATGAAGAACTTTTAGCCACAACCAAGCGTCAAGACGACCAAGGAAGGATATGACAGCTTTAGAGGAGAAAATTGAAGGATAATGACTGTTCAAGAAACATGATGGTTTTGAAGACAAGGAATACTCGCTGATTCAAAGCGTGTTGTGTTGCTTCACATGACACACTTTGGGGGGCAAATGTTAACCGGCATTTTGGCCCGGTTACAAAACGACAGTCGAAGACATTATCATTAGCGCTAGACAAGATTTTGACCTCGAAGAGCCTGGAGGTGTTAGCAAGTTGTCAGGCCCATTAGAAAGACGTTCGGCATAAAGCGACGTTCGGTATTGAATATCGTTCGACACCTAAAGCACGTTCGGCAACTAGAACGTTCGGCATGCAGGGTTGTACTCGGCACAAATGAGCACTCGGCACGTTTGAACGTTCGGCTGTCAAAGGGTTGTACTCGGCCTGCTCTTTACTCGGCATATCCTTTGCTCGGCATGTCCTCTGTTCGGCATTCCCTCTACTTGGAATATCCTTTCACTTGGCATCCATGCCTCACACGGCAAACCCTTCACACGGCAAGCCTTTCACTCGGCATGCTCCTCATCTGGCACACAAGTTCCACTTGGCATATCTTCCACTCGGCATTCTTACATGGCAAAGGCGTATCCTTCCACTCGACATCCCAACATCGTTCGGCCCGCTTCCTCCATTCAACAGAGAGACCCATCGACCTGGAAAGGAAGGCACGGCATGCCGACCGTTCGGCCTGTTTCACTCGGCACGCAGAGCGTCCGGCCTCACTTCGTTCGGCATAAAGATGAAGATTCGGCATTTGGTCGTTCGGCCTATTTGGGTCGGCACATAGGGCTTACTCCATTTGGACCGAGTTATTCAGTTAACAGGCCCACCAGGGAAGTCCAACCCACCTTCGTCTATAAATAGAGGGGCATGGGCACAGTGAAAGGGACCTTTTTTCCGGGAATACTGGGGAGACTCTGCCATTTCTTATACTCTCCTCTTTTTAACTCAAACTTGTATCCAAGTGATTGATTTACGGATTGTATCTGTATTCAAGTAATTGAGAAAGCAATAAAGATTAAACTCAAAGTGGATGTAGGCAGTTACGCCGAACCACTATAAATCTGGTGTTCTCGTTTTTGTTATTCTTCTTGCATTGAATTACACTATTTTTCAGTTCTAACTCACTCTCTTCATTAATCTCTCTACATAACTCTACTCAAGGGCGTTAGTGACCAATTTTGGTGCTAACAGCTTTCATGGTTGTTACCTTGTATTTTCTTCTTAAATATTGCGGGGACGCAATTTCTTTAAGGAGGGGAGTCTGTAATAACCCGCATGTTTTACGATTGAATATTTAAATATTTTATTTTAATATTTTATCGTTAGTCGGATTTTAGTCCGAAAAGTTACTTTTTGCATATGGTCGAATTAGGACTCGGAACCACTTCCATTGGGTCCAAAACACCAGTTGCGATCTTTTTGAGTATAAACTTTGATATGTTTGGAGTTAGTGGAATTTTGTCACCTTTTCACTTTGGGCTTTGGGTTTGGTTTAGCCCATTAGCCTAAACTATTTACTCTAGCTCAACCCCCTTCCCTTCATAACTTTACTTTCATCTCCTAACACTCAAGCTTCATTAAAAATGGAGGAAGGAATGGGAAATTAAAACTCCATGCCCTAGTTCATTTGCAAATTCAACATCCAACTCCAAATTCAAAGAGAAGCCATTGATTCTTCCATTGATTTCAAGCTTCTTCTTCATTGATTTTGTGTAAAGGTGAGATTTTTATCTCACATCTTTGTCTATAACTATCTTTGATTGTTGGGTATGAATTCCTAACACTTTTACATATGCAATTGCTTTTGATTTGGATTGAATTGGTGAAAATCCCAATTTTTAGTGGTTTGGGTTCAAATCCTTAAAAATCCAATTTTTGATGTTGGAACACATTTTTGGTGATGCATCGAGGAGCCAATAGGACCGGGTAGCCGATAGGCGTAATCCCCTAGCGTTCGTGCTCGTCCGGTTGCAAATTGAGAGAGTTTGCCTTTTATTGCTTAGGTCGTTTTCGGCCTGCTGCTAGGTCGCTCGGCCTGCAACCCCAAAGACACACGGCCTTCTGCGCATAGGTCGTTCCACCACTAGGTCGCTTGGCTAGGTCATTGCAACCACTAAGTCGCTCGGACTTTCTGCAATTACACGGATGGTCGCTCCTCAACAGCCTTATCCTCCGGCTAGTTGACGGCATTACCCCGTAGTGTCCTTGGCTAGCCGGGTATAGAGGTGGGGCGTCACAAAGGCAAATTGTTATTGGGGTAAATAAAAAAAGCACAGAGAAAAAAAAAGAATCTTACAGCGGGATGCCAAAATATAATAATCAAATAACAGTTCATGAAGCTGTTTACAAAATATTTGATTACACTAATACAATACAAAGTCAGAGTTAAACATATTAGAGATAAATAAATAACAATGCAGTGGAATAGTATAGTAAATAATAGTAATACAAATCTTCGTCTTCGTTCTCCAGAGATAAGGTCTTCAAATCCTAAAATGCTCAGGCTAACTCGAGCGAATTGAAAAGACAAAACACTCAAGTCAGAACTAAAAGATCTTACGCAAGTTAAATCAATGGAAATAAATATGAGTGAAATGGTATCAGATATATTTACGGGTTTTTGACATCTCTTATCCAATGTTTAACGTGAGTGCAGTAACTTAAAAGATGCTTGGGATTCACATCTCCTAAGGATCCATTAAACTATATATTATGTAGTACAATAAGCAATTATAATATGTCTATTGTAAAGTAAAAGTATTAAAATAGCATTAAGGCGTTACATTTTCCCCCTTAACGCATTTTATATATTCCCATAGTCTATACAGCACCGTAATCCTGCCCGTTCTGGACGCCGTCAGAGGCACTCCGTAGTATGGTACAAAACAAACTCGTAGAAGGCGCGTTAGGGTAGGTGACACGACACAACTAGGCAATGCCAGTGTAGATATACCAATTACACTTTCGGACTGGTGTTAACGCATAGCAGCTACTACCGTCCACCTCGGAACACACTCCCGAGTAAAAATCGAAGGGTAGTCACCAAATAAATCGAAAGTCAGAATATAGTATCGATGGAGTGTGCCCGATCGGAGGAATGACCTCACTTAACCCGTCAATTGCTCCTATTTTGGCCACCTTAAGCCAACTCATCGGAGTCGGGTCCACGTATATACCTCATATAGGATTGTCTCCACCATCCTACTTCATTCTAGAATCTCCACCGCGTACACAGTTGTCAACGTGGTTTTCGGTATTGGCAGAGAGTATGACAACATTCGATCCCGGTCTCTTTGACAACCACACATCGGATGGTTCTTTTACATTTCCAAAATCGTTTCATAATTGATATCAAAATATCATATTTGATTCAAACCATATCACTTTCGAAATCATTACTTACTTTCGAAATCATATTCACCTTTGAAATCATATCACATTTGAAATCATAGTTTGATAATTATATTTCCTTTCAAACTCAAATTCACAATTTATATCAGAATATCATGTTCTCAAACTACACCACTTTCAAATCATATTTCTTCCAAAAATCATATTTCCAAAATAGGTTAAGTCCTTGCTTCTAAATCATCATTTCGATTTATTATAACATTCAAAATTCCAACTTACGTTATAACGTCATTTATCCTTATTCTCTTTTAGAAGAATTGAAATGGATATAAACTCTTCTATATACTTAGTTTGGAAATTTAGAAATTAGTTTAAATAGTTCTAAATATTTAAAATGCTCTAAATAGTTTAATTATAGATAAATGCTTTTAAATTGATTTATGATAGACAAATAGATTTAAATTAGATTAAAAATAATTAAAATAGATTAAATAGCTTAAAATAGATTAATTAGATTTAAAATAAATTAAAAGGGTTTAATTAGTTTTCAAAATAAATTAAAGTGGTTTAAAATAGAACAAAATAATATATTTTGTTAATATTGGTTAAATAGTTTATGAATCTGTAATTCTTAAAATTTAGAATCATAGAAATAATATAATTTAAAATAGTTTATATTTGAAAACACAAATTTGGAATTTAAATTAATCTAAAACTATTTATTTCATTTCAACAAAATCAGACCATTTCAATTTAATTTCTTAAAACAATTCCCTTTTAAGCCAATTCATATTTCAACACAAAAGTCGATTTTCCAAAAGTACATCAATTTATACAAATCAATTTTTACTTCAAAATATCATTTAATTCCATTCAAAAATTAAGGATTTAAAAATCATTTAATTTAACCAACCCGGTGTCCGTATATAATTCTCTACACTATGATCAAGTGATACGGATATTTATCATTTCAATCCGCAATTTAAAATTTTATGGTTATGTATCATTTCAAACCGCAATCCCAAAATAAATAACATCCATAAAATCGCTCGAGTCTATCATTTCAACCCATAACGATTTTTCCCTATTATATAGATGGTTCGGGTATGTATCATTTCAACTCATAGTGTACTTGCAGTTTATAACGATATAAAATACAACATTCATTCATCCAATATCATCAATCAATATCCATCACAATCATCATCTAAATAAATTAATAAATATCAATATAGAACTGATAATCAATAATAGGTATTTAACTGGCAATTTATATTCAATAATAAATTAAATAATGATTTAATTCAAATAAATTCAAATTTACTTAGATGATGATTTAAAATATACCAAACAGTCACAAATACATTCCTAATCACATCATAAATTAAATTTAACAGACATAATTTTTTTTTAAAAGTTGTGAGTACGTTAAAAGACTCACCTTCGTATTAATTGAATTTAAATCCAGTTTAAACCCAAAATTCAAACTGTCTCAGAATTCATCCAAACCAGCGTCAAAGTGTCTGGAATTTCGATACGATCTCATCAAGCAAACTGCGTGCAAATCCAAGTGTGTATGCAAAATATATTGAGATTAAAAGTTATACGATTAAATTATGAAACATATAAAACAAATAAAAAAACGTTACCTAATGCCACATCATCTCACCTTCACTGTTTATAACCCTAGCGCAAGTCAAACATCTCGTTCCAGAAAACTGCCGCCACCTCGACCTGACAAAAGCGACCATCAGAGCATCATCCACTCCAATCAGGCAACGCCGCCTGCTTCCATGCCTCAAGCCGACCCCCCGGCCCAAACACGACCCCCCGAGACGCCACCGAAAGCCACTCGCTGCCGCAAACTTCCAGGCCAATTACTGGCGATTCCGATTACTCTTAGCACAAACGAACCGTATGGATGTGACCCACTAGACAACATCTACCCATCGCTACCCTCTTATTGACCTCTTGTCGTAAATCCACCGTTAAACAAAACAATGATCGATGAACGATCGAGAACAAATCGCCCAATATCAGCCCCATAGAAACCCAGATCGAAGAACGAGTCGCATATTTGATTTGCGCTCGTCGAGAATTTCAATTCGATATGTATTGAGGAGTTTGAATTTTATTTTATTTTTGAGATTTGTTTTGAAATTGATTTTGAAATTGAATTGAGAAGTTTGTTTGTCTGCCATTGGAATGATGAGTTGGGAAGAAGATGTACATATAGACAAAAGAAAATAAGAAATGACCTAGGATTTATAATGACATATATATAGGCAGAACATAATAGAAATGATTGGGCTCAATTAGTTTGGAAAGTTGAACGATGAACGGCCCAAAATGCCCGTTCTGTCTCCAGAACGCAAATGGATCAACCCATATATCAAAATAGATGTTTTTGAACATTTTAAACTCATTGGAACAGGTTTTAAGTCCTAATTCCATCGTATAAAGAAGTTATGCTAAAATCAATTTATTTCTAATTGATTTCAATTAAATTGATTTCTAGCCATTTCGAGCCCGTATGATCAAACGACAAGTCCAATCGTTACGAAAATTAAATCCTACAATAATTCACCTTTACAGATCCGATGAAACTGGTCTCGTCGTAATCCGAGACAGTGGCCAAAATGGCTATTTTCTCATTAATTAAATAAATTAATATTAAATTAAACTAAACCACTTTTCAATTCAATATTTAGTTATTTACGATTTCTATCAGTCTGGATTACTAGGTAGTTTATAATCCTTTACAACAAATTCCTATATCAATTAGATATTGAATATTTCACCAATTATAATGTTAAATCTGAATTTCAATAAATTCAACTAATTATAATTAATTCCAATAAATTAATTTGATTCAATTTCAATCCTTTTTACTTAAATCAATTATTATTCTATAACAAAGTTAACATTCATTTTACATTTCATTACATTAATATGCCCCTATTACCATCTTCTATTTGTATTTACAGTTAAATTTCCATTATATTGGATTTTGTCAAATGTACACATTAATTAAAATTTGAAGTCCCAATTAACTATTTCAGTTTCATTCTTTTATTAACATAATTATTACCTTATGAATACATTTACATTTCTATTTATTTTATTACATTCACACTTATAAATTCATTATATACACACAAATGTTAAAATTCATATATAATACTAATTTTTTTCAATTACCATTTACTATATTATTATTTCATTAGCTAATTAAATATTTACATTTTTTTACATATCAATTTATAACCAAGTATAACATTTACATTATTTCATTTATTGGAATTATATTCAAATTATTAATAATTAGTTTATATTTATACTGTTGCAATTCATTCTAGTTATTATTTTCATTAATAATTCACTAATTTTTATTTTCTTCAATTTTAAATTACCAAAATCTTATTAAATAAAAAAATTTAATTATTGAAAATTTGTGGGTCGTTACACTCTCCCTCACTCAAAACTTTTCATCCCTAAAAAGGAAAAAGGAGGGAAAGAAGGAATTAAGCAATCAGTATATCTTATTTGAAATATTAAATTTATAAACAAATAAATTTACAAAATGAAATAATTTAAATAAAATATATTAATTTATAACAATTAAATCCTTTTATATTCAATACAATAAAAGTTCGGAAACATTTCAGAAAAATTCAAAGTCCAAAATTCATGAAAAATTGCGGCAGGGTCTCCTTTGTACGGAGAGGTTGGGAGAAATTATAATATAGATAAACCTATATATATATCATAACTTTTCAAAATAATATATCCCAACGGTGGGAAAAACAATATAACATCGCTAGAAAACCCATAATCCGAGAACATACCTATTGTCGAGCAATTAACACTTATTTTATGAAACCAAAAGTAGTAGCTATTGCTTCCATAACCTGTATTTCACTTATATAATCCAAAATAGTTAAGAATTATATAAAATGAAATATTCAAAGTTGTTTCAATTTATAACCAACAAATCAATATAACATGACAACAATCGTTTACAACTAAAAGCATACAATCATCACATGAAGCCAAAACGAATCAACTATTCATCTACATCAACCAACACAAATGGTTTGTTTGGGTTCAGACACTTTAATCACGTAGAATGACAAATAACTACTAAGTATATCATCTACTCAACAATATTAGATAAAAATCAATAAATTATTCATATATCCTAGACAATTAGGAGTATCCTGTCCTAAACAACCCATAAACCAAAACAAACAATGATTTACAATGTACTTGAGTTATTCTTATTAAATTTCTTTCACAACATTTAAAGTTTTTATTTTTCTTTTTCATTCATTAATTTTCATTTATTTCATTACATATGTTACTCATGATAATTACTTAATCATATGTAAATAAATTCTTAAAGTACTATATAGGTTTCTTTGTAAATAAACTCACATTCATTAATTCAGTACTTATTTCTATTTCTTTCTAGTCGTTACTTACAAACTCATTTTCATTTATCCATATAATGCCAATTTCTTTTTATTACTTTATATTTTACATCCATTCTTTTGTTATATAGTCATTGGATATTAAATCAAATTTCTAAATTATTTCACTTTTGTGAAGTTACAACCATTAATTTTAATGTATCATTCATTTTAATTATTTATTTTAATTACAAGTAGCTCCAAACACTGACTTAAGTTTATGATCATTTATTTATAGTATTCAAGTTCAATTCAATTACTTAACAACATTTCATTAACTTAAGTTTATAATCATCTACTTACAATACTTACTTTCTATCACATTTTATTATAGTAACATTTCAGTTATAACTTAAGTTCATAACAATTATAACATCAAATTCTTATTTATAAAAGGTAATCCATTGAACACTTTCATTACATAAGGTTTACTTGTAAAATTTCCATTACATAATCTTCTAACATTTGAACTTTTAATTGGTAAGTTATGTATGTCTTTAAGAATGTAATTTGAAAGTTACACAAGTTTATCTTATTTCTATTTAGTAAATAAATGTTCAATAGTTACCGTTTCTTATATTTCATCCTTTTTATTTATAGGTTACAAATTTCAAATTTCTTATATACTTCAGTTATAATTTAACATTTAATTTCTTATTTTCATTTATAAGTTTCAATTATTAAATAGTTAAAATATCATTCCTTTACAATAATTGAAATCTCTAATTTATAGAAATTTAAAAACTAAATGCCGGATTCCATTTCAAATCATTTAAAATAATATATATACAACCATTTCTTTATATATCTATCAAACATATTTAAAATTAAAATTAAAATCAATATTTAATTATCAAACAATTGTGTAGTTAGCACTACAACAGTCTTCGCACTTTGAAACTCGAAAATGATGTCGATGATGCGTGCATTCATCACCGATATTATTTTCCAGCGACAGAGAGGGGTGTACAGAACTTATTCCTTTCCAAAATTTCTCTAAAACATTTCTGTAATATCCCGGAATTTTGGACAATTTAAATTTAATAATCTGTGTTTAAATTTAAATTGAATTGATGATTTTTGTTAATAAATTTGATTTGATATAATAATCTTCTTTATTTAAATATTTAATTTGTGAATTTATTTTTAATAAACTGATAAATCTATTTTCTATTTAATAATGTATATGTAATTATATATATTTTAAATAGGCAAGTTGTTTTTAATTAAATTAGTATAGCATAATTCTGATGTTTTGAAAATAGAAATTGTGATTTATTTTTGAATTTAAGCTTTTCAAAAATATTTAATAAAATACTATATGATTTTAAATATGAGAAAAATGTTTTAATTGGTTTAAAATTCATTTTTACTTAAGTATGTATATTAAAATAAGTTACAAACTCTTTTATAAATTTATTTTAATTATTTAAAAGTATCTTTTTCAAATAATTAATTTGTATATTGTTTATTTATAATAATACTTTGCTTTATTATTTAGAAAGTATATACAAACTAAGTATAAGAACTAATTAATTTAGTTTAAACATTCATTAATCTTAATTAAAATAACAAAATGATTTAACAAAGACATGTGTAAGTTTATCAAAGCATAGTTAAACATGTGTTAACATATTAGACAAGTGTCATGTAGTAATTTTGTTTTTCTTTAATTTAAAATAAATCATAAATTAGCTATAAAACATAGCATTTTCTCATTTCTTCTCCTCTTTCTCATTTTTTTCATTCTTAACAAAGAAATCTGAAATTAGTTAAATTTGCATTTCTCAAAATACAAGCCTGCATATCCCAAAATCTTATTCAATCTGCAAGAATGAAAACTTGCATACAACAAATTTCAAACCTGTAAATGCATTGCATTCAAACTCCTCAAAATGCATGTCTGTATCCTCCAAAACAAGCCTGCATGCTTTCAAATACAACCTGGGTTGAACTGCATGCAACAAATTCAAGTTTGCATCTGCAATTTCAAGTTGAAGCCTGCATGTAAGAACTGGAAGCATGTATAAATCAAAGATTAAAAGCATTATAAAAAAAACTGAAGTCCTGCATGCAACTTCTTCATGACTGCATTCATCTATTTCTTACAAATCTGGAACCTGCAAATTGAAAGTTTGCTCTGCATTTTGGTACAAGTGAGTAACACCTAATTTAAAATAAATTAGTAGGATTGCATTCTTGTTTATCTGATGAGTTAAATTTGTGTATATGTTTTTATATTGCCTGCTTGTGTATATATGAATGAAATGCATAATTGATTTCAAGGTTTTGACTGTTACAGTTTCAATTCAAATTAATAAATATTTCTTTTCCCCTGATCTGGTTGCCATTATGTTTTATCATGGAATGAAATTTGAGTGTTTCATGATAAAATAAATTTTTAAAAAGTTTCCTTTTAGCAGTATAGTTTGTGTCTGTAACATAAACAACATAGCTTAATTCTATATAAATGGAAAATTTAAAGTATCAAGAATCAATGTTTCAGTAATACAATTCAAAACAACTTCTAAAATTATGATTTTTAAAGATAATATTACAAATTTTAGTGATCAAATCAAAGTACAGTTTTCAAATTTACTGTATTTTTCCTTTTTGTCAAGTTCAGTAGGAGTTTGTATTAGATTTGTGTGAATTTGATTATGGAGATAGTATAGCTATCATAGGTTATGGGAAAATTATTGGATTGAGTTGGAATTGGGTTTGATGTTGTAATTTGGGGTTTCCAGGTTTAGAACCCTAGGTTTCTGGGCTGTAAAGATTTGAACATTTCTGCATTTATAATGAATCGAGTTCAAAGTCCTTTTGGGTATGGATAGATTATGTGTTGATGGAGTTGTCGCCGGAGTTTGAAGGGTGGTAGTGGCTGGAGTTGGGTGATCTCGTCGTTGACAGGTTAGGCAGTGGGAAGGGGATGGTGTTTCAGGTTTTGGATTTAAAACTTGAATCCAAATTCAAGTTGAATTATGGGTATTTGGTGATTGAATGTTGATATAGGGATTTTGGGTCAATAGAGGATGGTCACTGGTCGATGGGAAATGGTAGTTGATAATGGCCGGAGATGGCTGGAGATGGGAAGTGGGTGCACAATGAGGTGTGTGCATGGTTGTGATGTGTTTTTGTTGCAGGGTTTTGGTAGCTCGAGATTTTCTCGAGAATTTTGGGAATAAACTCGAAGCAATGAAGTAATTTACCCGAAGTAAATTAAAGGTTGCTCGAGTAATAATTTTGTTTCAGGAATTCAATGTAAAACAGTTCCTGTTTTACAGTTTTTTTTAAAAAAAAGTAGAGTTTGAATTTTAAACTGGAATTTAACTTAGGATTTGAAACTGAATTTAAATATGAATTCAAAAGTTTGAATCCTGTTTATTTTGTAATAATTTGATTTTAAAAAAAAACTGTAAGTATTACAGGTTTTAAAAAGTTTGGCCAAAAACCTGTTTTCCAGTTTTTTTTTTAAAAAAATAAATTGCAAAGTAAAAATCTGAAATAAGCTTGACCTTAAATGGAATTTGAATTTAATTTGTTTTAAATTTTAGATTTTTGAATTAAATTTGAAATGCTTTTAAATCCCAGTTTGGTTTTAAACTGAAAACAGAAATTGTCTTTCTGTTTTAAAATTTTTAAAAGTACAGTTCAAATTGAAAGTTGTAGTTCAAACTGTAATATTTAAACCTGAAATCTAAATATGAATTCAATAATTTAAATCTTGGATTTTTGAAACAGTTTGAATTCAAAATTTAAGATGTTTTAAAATTAAAACAAAAAACAATTTTTCTGTTTTAAATTTAAAGGCAGATTTTAAAAATGCAACTGAAATTTTAAATGAAGTTTAAATCTGGAAAACTGAATTTTTGAGTAAATGAATCTGAATTGAATTTAAATCTGGAATTTAAATTTAGATTTTAAACTTTTTAAAGTATAAAGAAAACTTGGTTTTGAATTTGGAATATGAGTTTTAATTTGTGAGATAAGATAAGTTTAGATTCTGTTATTTTAAAAAAAAACCTGAACTTTTATTTAATGTCAGTTTTTAAAAATTAAATAAGTTTTTTTTAAATTTAAATTTGTTTTTACCATTTTTAGAAAAGTTTAATAACTTGAATTTAAAAAATAAAGATGAAAGAGTAAGTAATGTTTTAAATTTTTAATCTAAAATGAAAATTTGAATTTTGTTTCAGTTTGAAATTTAAAAAGAAATTTTTAAATTGAATTTTTGTTGAAACAAATTGTTTAAATTACTTTGTATATAAAAAAGAATGTTTCTTAATTTTGAACTTAAGAAAATTAGTTTCATTTAAATTGTTAAATTAATTTAAATGGAATATTAATTATTATTTAATTATTAATATGGATGATTAATTAGGTAATTAATAGTTTTTAAATTGATTAAGTAAGATTTGAGATTAATTAATTAAGGTTAATTAATCTATAGTTAAAGATTGTTAATTAAATTTTAATTAATGATTAAAGTTTATTTAATGATTTTAATTAACACTTAATTAATTAATAATTAGAGATTAATTAAATGATAATTAAATATTAATTAATTGATAATTAATAATGATTTAAATAAGTAAATTATTAATTAAGTAATTAAGAGATGTTAATGAAGGTCATTAACTTAAGATTATTTAACAATTAGTTAATGTGATTAATTTTTAATAATTAATTAGATTAATTAATTTAATAATAATCAATTATTTAAGTTTAATTACTTAATGAAAGTAAATTAATGAATTAATTACTTGGTGTAATTAATTTTATTAATGTAATTAGTTAGATTAATTAAGTTTAATTAATTTAAACATTTGTGGATTATTGATAATTACTTATGTAATTAATGAATTTATAATTACTTAAGGAAGTAATTAAATAATAATTACGGAATGTAATTAAGAAATTATTAAAGAAGTAATTTGGATTTAAATTACTTTGAAAATTTATCAAGTGATTAATGAAGATAATTAATTAAGAGTAATTAATTATAGGATGAGTAATTAGAGTAGTTGATTACTAATTATTAATCAAGGGTGATTAATATATAAGGTTTAAATTGAAGATTAATTACTTATGTAATTAATTTATATTTAGAGATTGATTAATTGTAATCAGAAATCATTAATTAATTAATTAATGATGTAATTTGGAATTGATTAATTAAGGTATGATTAATATTAAATGCTAATTACTTATTGTAATTAGAGATAGTTAATCAGTAAGGATTAATTGAAATGAATATTGAGATGATGATTTATAAATTGATTTGTAATCAATTAATGGTTGAAGCAAGCAGAATTCTAATGATGAAGTAATTAATTTAATTCATTTTAAATTAATTAGAGTTTAGGTAATTAATTTAATTCATTTTAAATTAATTATAAATGATGTAATCATTAGATCATTGCTTATGTTTGATGAATGGTAATTGGTTGCCTGGTATGGTTTGTGGTCTCAGTTATGAGATGAGTAGTGTATGTGATATGGATGCATTGGTTGCTTTTGGATGATAATATGGATTATCTGATTATGCTATGAATTATCTGTTGATAATGATAAGGATGATTATCTATTGTGTTGAGAATTATCTATCTGTGTATATTTAGATAATGAATGAAATTGTTTTAACCTTAAAACAACTTTGACCTTAAAAGACACGCTTTGGATTTCGATGAGACCGGGATCGGGCTTCCATATTTGGAATCCGGAAAACCACATCGATTCTAATTAAACGTTAGGTCGTTAATCCAAATGGAGCGAGTGAAGACTCGAGGTGTAAGGGCTATACGTCAGTATAACTCTGTGGGTGATTCCGTAATGAGTTTGACGGAATAGTACTTATATATTCGAGATGGTGATTCAGAAGTGCAAGGGTTATTGTCGTTAACTCTGAGGGTGATTCCAAAATGGGTGTAACGAGATAATGCCTTCGGTTTCGTTCGAACCCGGAACGAACTTGTATGGATTGAATGCTTTCAGAACATCGTCAGGTGGACGATGAGCATTCTAAATGATATGTCCTATAAAGGTAATCGTAGCCTCAAGCCTCATCAACCGGGAATGGCTAAAATAGGGGAGGTGCAGCAAAGCTTCGTGGGTAGCACCCACTTGAGAGCAAGATTTATCCCTGTCTAGAGGTCCCTTTATTTTCGGCTTAGTGGTGCGGTTGCTGATCACAACTGCGGGGTTGTCTTGTTTGGAACTGTTCAGTAAGGAATGGGTCCGGCTTTGTGTTGCAGGGGATTGGGAGTAATCCTCGGTACGGTGATCTAGGCCACGTACTGTGACGGGCGGTACCCCAGTAGCCCAGCCATTGTATGGAATCCAAAATCCAATAAGTGCCAACGGTTTTGATTGTATACCTATGTAGCTGGAATTTAATAAATGTAACAATTTCAGCTATTTCTTATTTACTTGAAAACCCTAGACACTATTATAACATCATCAGATTCCTATTAAATGTTTTGGTTAGCGTAAGGTAAAAACTTTTCCATGTTTATGTGTGGGAAGTCTTACGTGATACCTTTTCTTTTCAAAGGTTTTTTTCTAAGTTAAGCAACTTTAACCTGTTACTCACACCAGACCCATGTCTGACCCGGAGTTATTTCTGTTTTTCTATAACTCTTGGGTACTCAAATTTTTACGAGTAGCCAAGGGAATTCAGGTTAGGATTCAGGATTAGCTTGACGAATTGTGAAGGAGAAAATGGAGTAGGAGGCTTCTACGTATAGTTATATAGTTTTCCGCTGTGTTGGTATCTCTGAGTGTTTCTGTTATGTATTGAGTTGTAATAACTAGACAGGTGTTTATAACTGTATGTGTTGTATATGTCTGTGTAACTCTGATATTTGATGTATACTATGTAATACTTATGATATTAATATAATTTATTCGTTCCGCTGTTAGATTTTGATGTGCTGTTTCTTTCTTCTCTTCTTTCTATTCTCTTTTCTATCCCTTTCTTTCTTCAAGATGATGCGATTTTCCGGGAGTGGAAAGTCGGGTCGTCTCAATTTATTTCAAAATATATTGAAATATTTATATCAGAAAATACTTATAAATAATATTATTATATTCTAAAATCATTCGAAAGAAATTTTCAAAAACCCCAGAACTTAAGCTATAAATTTCCAATTTATTCTCATTTTATTAGTTAATTTTATTTTACAATCAATATTTATAAATTTCACTATCTAACAACAAATATATATTACAACCAAATATATCATTTATAAATCATTATTTTATATATAAAAATAAATAATAGAAAAAATTATTTCATTTACCTATATTTCAAAACAAATATTGTGTCAGTCTGTCCTATAAAGTGTGTAGAAATCCCTATCAATGTCATAGCGTCCTATGCACCAACCAGAATTTATAAATACAAAAAGGAACAAATTAACACAATATCAACCTTTTATAACACTAACAAATACGCTTTCTTATATATACACTCAGCGACTCCTAATAGGGTATTACTACCCTATTAGTAAAGAGTCAGACCCCACAAAGCTAAGGTTTATCGCTAAACCAAAGCTCTGATACCGACAGTAATATCCCGCCTTTTTGGATAGTTTAAGCAAACATACATGTCGACCCAATTACGAAGAAAGGCGGATTGTTATTGGGGTAAATAAGAAAAAGCAGAGAGAAAGAAAAAACAAAATAGAATCTTGTAGTGGAATGACAAAATATAATAATCAAATAACAGTTCATGAAGCTGTTAATACAATACAGAGTCAGAGTTACACATATTAGAGATAAATAAATAACAATGCAGTGGAACAGTGTGATGCAGTGGAATAATATAGTAATTAATAATAATACAAATCTTCATCTTCATCCTCCAGAGATAAGGTCTTCAAATCCTGAAATGCTCAGGCTGACCCGAGCGAATTGAAAAGACAAAGCACTCGAGTCAGAACTAAAAGATCTTATGTAAGTTAAAGCAATGGAAATAAATATGAGTGAAACGGCGTCAGAGATGTTTATGGGTTTTTGACATCTCTTATCCAGTGTCTAACGTGAGTGTAGTAACTTAAAAGATGTTCGGGGTTCATATCTCCTAAGGATCCGTTAAACTATCTACTATGTAGTATAATACGCTACTACAATATGCTACAGTAAAGTAAAAGTATTAAAATAGTATTAATGTTACATTTTCCCCCTTAACACATTTTATATATTCCCATAGTGTATACAGTACCGTAATCCCGCCCGTACTGGACGTCGTCAGAGGGCACTCCATAGGTATGGTATAAAACAAACTCGTAGAAGGCGCGCTAGGGTAGCTGACACGACACAACTAGGCAATGCCAGTGTAGATATACCAATTACACTTCCGGATTGGTGGTAACGCATAGCAGTTACTACCGCCCACCTCAGTACACACTCTCGAGTGAAAATCGAAGGTTGGCCACCAAATAAATCAAAAGTCAGAATATAATATCGATGGAGTGTGCCCGATTGGAGGAATGACCTCACTTGGCCCGTCAATTGCTCCTGTTTTAGCCATCTTAACCCAACTTACGGGAGTCGGGTCCACGTATATACCTCATATAGGATCATCGCCACCATCCTACTTCATTCCGGAATCTCCACAGCGTACACAGTTGTCAAAGTGGTTTTCAGTATTGGCAAAGAGTATGACAACATCCGATCCTAGTCTCTTTGACAACCAATCGCTTATTACACACTGGATGGTTCTTTTACATGTCCAAATTTTTTTCATAATTGATATCAAAATATCATATTCGATTCAAACCATATCGCTTTCGAAATCATTACTTGCTTTCGAAATCTTATTCACCTTTGAAATCATATCACATTTGAAATCATAGTTTGATAATTATATTTCCTTTCAAAGTCAAATTAACAATTTATATCAAAATATCGTGTTCTCTTAAACTATACCACTTTCAAATCATATTCCTTCCAAAAATCGTATTTCTAAAACAGGTTAAGTCCTTGCTTCAAAATCATCATTTCGATCTATTGTAACATTCAAAATACCAACTTAGGTTATACAGTCATTTAACCTTATTCTTTTTTAAACCAATTGAAATGAATATAAACTCTTCCACGTACTTAGTTTGAAAATTTAGAAATTAGTTTAGATAGTTCTAAATAGTTAAAATGCTCTAAACAGTTTAATTATAGATAAATGCTTTTAAATTGATTATGATAGTTAAATAGATTTAAATTAGACTAAATATAATTAAAATAGATTAAATAGCTTAAAATATATTAATTAGATTTAAAATAAATTGAAAGGGTTTAATACGTTTTTAAAATAAATTAAATTGGTTTAAAATAGATTAAAATAATATATATCGTTAATATTGGTTAAATAGTTTATGAATATAAAATTCTTAAAATTTAGAATCATAGAAATAATATAATGTAAAACAGTTTATATTTGAAAACATGATTTTGGAGTTTATATCAATCTAAAACTATTTATTTCATTTCAACAAAATCAGACCATTTCAATTTACTTTCTTAAAACAATTCCCTTTTAAGCCAATTCACATTTCAACACAAATGTTGATTTTTCAAAAATACATCAATTTATACAAATCAAATTTTACTTCAAAATATCATTTAATTCCATTCAAAAATTAAGGATTTTAAAATCATTTAATTTAACCAACCCGGTGTTCGTATATAATTCTCTACACTAGGGTCAAGTGATACAGAGATTTATGATTTCAATCTGCAATTTAAAATTTTACGGTTATATACCATTTCAACCACATTCCTGTAAATAACATCCATAAAATCACTCGAGTCTATCATTTTAACCCATGATGATTTTTCCCTATTATATAGATCATTCAGGCATGTATCATTTCAACCCATAGTGAACTTGCAGTTTATAACGATATAAAATACAACATTCATTAATCTAATATCATCAATCAACTTCCATCGCAATAATCATCCAAATAAATCAATAAATATCAATATAGAACTTATAATCAATAATAGGTATATAACTGGCAATTTATATTCAGTAATAAAATAAATAATGATTTAACTCATATAAATTCAAATTTACTGAGATAATGATTTAAAATATACCAAACTTCCATAAATAAATTCCTAATCACATCATAAATTAAATTTAACAAACATAAGAAATTTTAAAAGTTATGAGTGCGTTAAAAGACTCATCTAAATTTAAATTGAACTTAAATCCAATTTAAAACCAAAATTCAAACAATCTTAGAGTTCGTCCAAACAAGCGTTGAAGTGTCCAGAATTTCGATACGACCCCATCGGAGCAAACCACGTGGAAATCCGAGTTTGTATGCAAAAGATATTGAGATTAGAAGTTATACGATTAAATTATCAAACATATAAAACAAGTAAAAAAAGTTACCTATTGCCACGTCATCTCAACTTCACTGTTCGTTACCCTAGCCACAAGTCAAACATCTCATTCCAGAAAACTGTCGCCACCTCGGCCTGTCAAACGCGACAATCAGGGCATCATCCACTGTAATCAGGCAACGTCGCCTGCTTCGACGCCTCAAGTCGACCCACCGGCCTACACACAGCTCCTCGAGACGCCACTGAAAGCCACCCACCACGACGAAGTTCGAGGCCAATTACTGGCGATTTTGATCACTCTTAGCACAAACGAACCATATGGATGTGACCCACTCAACAACATCTACCCATCACTACTCACTGATTGACCTCTTGTCGTAAATCCACCATTAAACGAAACGATGATCAATGGACGATCGAGAACAAATCGCCCAATACCGGCCCCACAGAAACCCAGATCGAAGAATGAATCACATATTTTATTTGTGCTCGTCGAGTACTTCATATCGATATATAATCCGATATGTATTGAGGAGTTTGAATTATTTTTTTGAGATTTTATTTGAATTTGATTTTGAAATTGAATTGAGAAGTTTGTTTGTCTACCATTGGAATGAGGAGTTGAAAAGGAAATGTATGTACAGAAAAATGAAAATAAGGAGTGACCTAGGGTTTATAATGACATATATATAGGCAGAACACAATAGAAATGAATGGGGCTTGATTGGTTTGGAAAGTTGAACGATAAACGACCCGAAAAGCCCGTTCTGTCTCCGCGACGCAAATGGGTCAACCCATATACTAAAATAGATGTTTTCGAACATTTTAAACTCATTGGAATAGTTTCAAGTCCTAATTCCATCATATGAAGAAGTTATGCTAAAATCAGTTTATTTCTAACTGATTTTAATTAAATTGATTTTTAGGCGTTTCGAGCCCGTACGATCAAACGGCAAGTCCAATCGTTACGAAACTTGAAATCCTACAATAATTCACCGTTACGGATCCGATGAAATTGGTTTTTTCAAAATCTAAGACAGTGGCCAAAGTGGCTATTTTCTCACTACTTAAATAAATTAATGTTAAATTAAATTAAACCACTTTTCAATTCATTATTTATTTACAACTTCTATCAATTTGGATTACTAGGTAGTTTATAATCCTTAATAACAAATTAATGTATCAATTTGATATTGAATATTCACCAATTATAATGTTAAATCTCAATTTCAATAAATTCAATTAATTATAATTAATTCAGTTTCAATCCTTTTTATTTAATTCAATTATTATTCTATAACAAAGTTAACATTCGTTTTATATTTCATTACATTAATATACCCCTATTTCCATCTTCTATTTGTATTTACAGTTAAATTTCCATTATATTGGATTTTTTCAAATGTACACATTAATTAAAGTTTAAAGTCCCAATTAATTATTTTAGCTTCATTCTTTTATTAACATAATTATTACCTTATGAATACATTTACATTTCTGTTTATTTTGTTACATTCACATTTATAAATTCATTATTTACACACAAATGTTAAAATTCATATATAATACTGATTTTGTTCAATTACCATTAACTATATTATTATTTTATTTGCTAATTAAGTATTTACATTTGTTTTTCTTACATTTCAATTTATAACTAAGTATAACATTTACATTGTTTCATTTATCGGAATTATATTCAAGTTATTAATAATTAGCTTATATTTATATTGTTATAATTCATTCTAGTTATTATTTTCAATAATAATTCACTAATTTTTATTTTCTTCAAATTACCTTACTAAAATCTTATTGAATTAACGAATTTAATTATTGAAAATTTACGGGTCGTTACACATATTTTAAGCCAAGGAGTTGGTAGGTTGTGTGAGTTGAAAGATTGCACGTTCATGATGGTTCTTGTATGAATCTCCCTAAAAGGATTTCGGGAAAAACTATTATTGGATGGCATATTTATTTTTGAACATAAGTTTTGTAAACTAAAACCAAATCAGTTTTATAAATAATGAAATTTATAAAACGTTTATGCGTACTTGTTATGTTGCATTGAGAAATAATTATTGTTTCAAGAAATACCAACTTCATTGTGAAGGAATTTCTTTGATAAATTATTGGTATTAAAATGGAATTGTACACAATCCATAGATAAAACTGATTAGATGAGATGAAATTAACTAATCTAAGCAAATATGTTGCATTAGAGTGTTTAATAAGTATTCCCGCACATTTTAGAGAAACTATGAGTTTCTTATCAATGTCGAAAATATATAATCCTCGGTTGTCTAATTAAACCATTAAGAGTGTTGACTCTATGATATGGTATAATGCACAAATCCGAAAGAATTCCAAGTGCACTATCAAAATTTTGATAGCCATAACCGAAGGGATGTGATCCATTGGTCGCGATTGTGTCTTTATGAGCGAGACTAATGTGGTTGGAATTTAATGAGCAACGTTGATAAGAATATCCCTGTAAATTTCAATTGTTGAAATTAGCGTAATATATTTGTTATTCAATGTACTCTAGTTATTTCAGATTTACTCAAAAAATTACCGCTTGATAAGACCTAGTGTATTAGAATATATGTGCTGAAATATAAAATTCTAGATAATGATTTAGAATAGTCTATTTCTACATAACAATCAAAGCGTCTCGAGTCTATGGAAGCGACATAGAGGTTGTGAGTTTTTGAATATGATCTAAGAAATGATACAAAAGTATCATTTTATAAGCATCGAAATTGATTGAGTATTTTGATGGTAATATCAAATAGTTTAATTTTCAAACAAGCATGTATTCATTACGAAAGAACGTTAAAAGGTACACTGATATTTCTAAACTATAAGTAAACAACACATTGTTTACTTTAACGGCGTACTTCTGTTAAATCAACCTTAGTCATTTTAATACTCAACTTTGGATTGTAAATGATGTCTTTTATTGTGAGTATAGAAGATGTTGGGAACGCCCCAAATCGATACGTAAAGATGCCTTATTAAATTGTTTAATAAGGAACTTGTGAGATGAGTTCCTTATGCATTGATAATAGGAATTATCATATATTTTATATTGTCTACAATATCGTGATTTGTTTACATATTTGATACATGAGGAAAATATCAAATCCAGATAGATATCACTACATGGTTGTTTGAAGTGTTCTCGTATATTTATGAAATACGAGAGAATTGTTTACAGAAACAAAAACTCCAGGAATGTACAAACTCAAACAATATAAGTGATATTGAATATAATATGTCAATAATAACTTCAAGTTAAGAATCTTTAAATTGATATTTTCCAATGAAAGATGTGGCTAATTCAATGAAAAAGGCTAAGTACATCGCCTTGAATAGCGCCGCAATAAATGAAAGTATGTATATAAATGTACAAATTTATAATTGAGATGGTTCCAAATGTTGAGAATGTCCTAACATTGTTACATGATAACAGTGTCGCGATATTGTTCATAAACAGAACTTAGAGCTCATTGGAAGTCGAGGGACCTACTCTGAATTGTTCCACATGATAAAATAGTTTATCAACGTCGGAGAGAGTTGATTGACAGAGTAGAAAATTAAAATATAATAGCACACACATTAACTAAGGAACTGACCCAGTTGGTTTTGAGAAAACCGATTGGAGAAGTAGGAATAAGATTGCATAACAGAACCCAAGTGCAAGTGGGACACTGATAGAGCTTGGGATATGCTATAGGGTCAATTATGTCTTCGATACATATATCTAACTTGTTGACTAATCTTGTTCGAAATAAAAGTTTTTCCTTTCTATTATATACTTGATGTAATGTAGTTGTATTAATTAATTAAATAAAAGTATATTTAATAGAAAATCCATAAATGGTATATTTTGTGATAGTAGTTACAAAGAGTTGTAACTGTAAGTAATTTATCATAATAAAAATACATACACTATTTAAATGTTCCTAGTCAAGATGCATACCATTGAGAATAGAGTACGTAACACTCTCCAGATGTTGGACAATGTATTACTCATGACTGATGGGGGCACCTAGGGGTTACATACTAATAGTTATTGGATAACTATGGAACGACTCATTCCATAGTTTTCTGTTGGTCTATAACTAAGGTAAAAAATATCGATGTGAATAATTTACACAGTTCTTTCGACTTGAGAATACCATATATCTTTAATATGAGAGCTACGCTTTGATTATAGGAAAATCATGGCATGACGTCCATCGAGTGACTATTGTTGGGTCGAGTGGAAGTATTGGAAGTGAAGTGCTATTCAAGAGTCATCTCTTCAATTATATAGGGTAGTACCACGATCAACTCAAGTCAACCCAAATTCAAAATCTTTGGGTAGAGTAGTTCGGCCAATAAAATTGTTATGACTTTATGTTTAGACTATAGAGTTGAATGAGGACGGTGTTGGAATTTTTGACCATTACCAAATTCAATAAGTCCAAAGTGATATAGTTTTGACAAAGAGAATTGGCGTAAATAATTTTCACAACTGGGTAGCGGTTATTAAATTAAAATAAGTTTTTTTTCAAAAATGAGAAAGCGATAAATTTGGAAATAATGTCACTTCACCTGCTAAGTGAAGTACGAACGTTAATATTCGAATAGTTCGATGTTGATCGCTGATCGAATTTACACCTAAGAGTTACACAACCAAATCGATGAATTCTCTTAAGATCGAATGATTTAATTAATTTATAATTGTTATAAATCGAATAAATTAATTAATATTTATAAAATTTGGATATGATTTGAGTAATAAATTATTTGCATGTATTTATAAAAATTATAAACATGTTGATCGATATGAGGTATCGACAACAAATTTAATTGAATATAATTATGTATATTCATATAAGCTTAAATGAGCTCATAACCCATGAATTTTAGTGGTGAAAGTCATTGGTTTTTCTTAACTATAAAACTCACTTAAGAATGAAGGCATGAAGAAAGGCCCATAAAAGTGTTGAAAAAAGCTTCGCAAGAATTGAAAAGAAGGGTTTCGAAGGCATTGAATCATTTAATGAATGTGGATTATCTTACCATTAAATTTACAACTTCCATGATCTCTTCCCGAACCAAACATGAATCTTTCGATTCATTTGGCTCTCATGCTCAATTTTTTATTTTATGGGCACTTTCATTTCTGTTCTTTAATGTAATGAGACTAAAGTTAACTTTTGTATGCATTAAAATTAGGTCCCAAAAATAGTTCCATTGAGTTCGGAATATGGTTGTTTGGCTAGGAACGCTAGTGAACACGCTTCGATTGGGGTTTGGAAAATTCTGGGGTGAATAGTGTCGAGTAGTTGCCTATATAAGGGTCCATACCCTTATTCTTTTTCCCAAACCCTTCTCTAAACCCTAGTTTCCATTTTCTAAAAAACCTAACCCTAGAAATCTAACGACCAACATTGATAAGGTCACTGGAGGCCGAGATAGGCAATAGGGTCAACTAGGAAATTGTTCGTGAAGTCGATGGGAGTAAGTTGACCGGTTGGATCGTCGTAGTTCGACGTGAGGATGCCAGATTTTGGCTGCAACGACGAGGTGGGATTTTGGTTCGTTCTGGCATTTGGCCGCGAGTTGAAGGTCGAGGTTGGTGGCGTGATGGCAAGCATTACTAAGGAAGGTTGATGCCGAAGGGCGGTGGTCGGTGATTGCCTGAGGTGGCTTTGAGAAGCGATAGAAGAAAGGAAGTCGGATTTTTATTTTTGGCGGTCAGGATTTGGGGAAGTGGAATTAGATTTTGTTAACGATGATAATTAGGGTAATTGAGTATGTGATTAGTAATTTAATTATTTTTATTAATTCAAATCTTATAAACTAAATAACTTGTTCATACAAGATCCAAAACTGGACCGCGACAAATCGCGTTCGACTCGTATCTACAATGTCTTCTCTTTGGAATTGGATTGGTTAAGATGGGAGCAAATGGAAATTTGTGCTGAATTCGAATGCCCATTCAAATTTTAGTTCGAGCTGAAATGCTTTGACGATAATTGGAATTTCGGTGAGTTTACTCACCTTGAATTTAACTATATAATATCTATGATGTTATATAATTTTGTTGAATGCTTGGATGATAGTTTATATTATTGTTTGATGATTGTTTGGATTGGATTTCCATTTTGAAAAGTGGATGACATATTAACTAATTTATAAGCAATCCATACAGTTATATATTATTATTTGTTCCTACCTAGTAGTGGATGACATAAGTAACCATTTTGTTGCAGGGGACAAAAAGAGAAGTCAGAATGTTTTTGTAGTGAATAGATCGCTACGGAACACTTCAGAAAATACACATGCATATGTGTGATTTACAGAGGACATTTGCAGAGAGACCAAAAACGGGTTTCTCGCCAGTATTTATTTCTATTATCTGCATCTTATTTATATTTTCTCAATGTTTATAAAAATGTTTAGTTGACATATTTGTGACGGTCTACTTGAATTGTTTAAGTGTCGTTATAGCGATCTTTTACTATATCATCACTTATTGAATGCCATCTCCCTAAAATTTTGTGTGTCGAACTTAAGTTTGTATTTTTACAATTAGATGTTTAAAATTCATTAATTATTTTAATTAATGATATTTGAAATTAATCAATCATTTTAAATAATAACGTTTGAATTTATTAAAATTTTTAATTAACGATATTTAAAATTTAATAAACCATTTTAATTAACGATATTTAAAATTAATTAATCATTTCAATTAATGATATATGGGTTTAATTAACCATTTAATTAATGATGTTTTAAAATTAGTTAATCATTTTAATTAATGATGTTTGAATCTAATTAAACAATTTAATTAATGATATTTGAATTTGGTTAATCATTTTGATTAATGATATTTGGACTTAATTAATAATTTTAAGTTAATGGTGTTTAAAAAGTTAATTAATTGATTTAATGAAAGTGTTTAGAAGTTATTAACTAATTTAGTGTTTTAAAGTTAACGAACTAATTTAATAAAGACGGTTTAAAGATAATTGATTGATTTATTAAAACGATTATAAAGTTCGATTAATGACTTTTGGGATGATTAACATTGTTTTAAATTTATAAAAGTAATTAAATTGATTTATTATCTTTTGGGATAATAAATGTTGTTTTAAATTTATAAATGCTGGTTTAAAAATGAGAAAAGTTTTTCAAAAGAAATTTCAAAAAAATAAAGCTAAGTGTAAATTGTTTTGAGTTTATAGTAAACAATATTTTGATGACATTTGTTTTTAACCCTTGTTTTAATACACTTAGTATCATAAATTCCCTTTAATGTGTTTTACAAATATTTGAAAAAGTGAAAATCAAGCACAAGTGTGAACCAAATTTTTTAAAGTTTTGATTTATTTATTGGTGGTAAGTGTATGCGATTTAACTCCCTTATACATATTACTTTATTATTCCCGATAGTTGATTTATTGGCTAGCAATTTTGATTTTGCTATTTTCTTTGTATTTCGTCACTCTAAGATGATGTTGATAGAGTTAGAGGTATGCCCAAGGGGAAATTATGTAATTTATTACATATGTCTAACTCGTTGATCAATCTTATTCGAAATAAAGGTGTTTTCTTTCTATTATATACTTGATATAATGTGGTTATTAATTTAACTAAAACTATATTTAATAGAAAATCCATAAATGGTATATTTTTTAGTGGTAGTTACAAAGTGTTGTAACGTAATTAATTTATCGTAATAAAATTAAATATACCATTTTAAATGTTCCTGGTCAAGATGCATTGAGACTAAATATCGATGTATCCGTTGAGACTAGAGTACGTAGCACTCTCCAAATGTTTAGTAGTGTATTATTCATGACTGCAGGGGGCACCTATGGGTTACGTACTAATAGTTATTGGATAACTATGGAACGGCTCATTCGATAGTTTCTGTTGGTTAATATAACTAAGATCAAACAGAAAATATCAATGTGAATAATTTACAAAGTTCTTTCGATTTGAGAACAATATGAATCTTTAATACGAAAGCTCCACTTTGATTATAGTCAAATATCGTACAACGTCCATCGAGTGAATATAGTTGGGTTGAGTGGAAATATTGGAAGTGAAGCACTATTCAAGTGAGAATTCGTCGTCTTAATTGTATAGGGTTAGTATCACGGTCAACTCAAGTCAACCCAAAGTCAAAATATCTAAGCAGAGTATTCAGTTAATAATAATTGTTATTACTGAACCAATCACTTTGTGTTTGGACAATAGAGTTGAATGTGGACGATGTTGGAATTTTGACCATTGCCAAATTCAATAAGCCCAAAGTGATATAGTTTTGACGAAAAGAATTGATGTAAATAATTGTCACAACTGGGTAACACTTAATAAAGTGAAATTAGATTTTATCGAAGCTTAGCAAGTGTTAAATTTGGCTATAATGTTACACCACCTATTAAGTGAAGTGTGAATATTAACATTTGTATAGTTCGATATTAGTCACGACCGAATTACACCCAAGAGTCACACAACCGAAATGATGAATTCTCTTTAGATCAAACGATTTAATTAGTTTATAATTATTATAAATTAATTAATATTTATGAAATATTAATTATGAATTTTGAATGCGATATGAGAAATAAAATTATTGCATATATTCATAATAGTTATGAATATATTGTTCGATACGAGACATCAATAACAAAATAGGTTAAATATGATTATGCATATGTAATACGGGTCGAATGGCTTACGACCATGATGTTTGGAGATGATAGGCGCTAGTTTGGCTAGGGTTTGAGGCCGCTACAACATGGGATTAGGGTTTGGAGGTGTGGCTTAGATCTAGGGAGAAACTTACATAGTTTGCTCTCTTATCCTATGCATATAAATATTAATCTCAAAACTCTAATCTAATTCTAATTCATTATTGAGCCGCCATTTTCTTCTTCTTTTTCCTTTTAACGGTAGCAACAATTCTTCGAAACATTCCAAAATATCAAATCCAATTCAAATTAAAACACAAAGCAATTTGATACTGATTGGTCGTTGATTCTAGATTAGCAATCCGCAGAATCAAGAAATTTTAGAAGAAGAGGATTCACTGCTTCAAGGAGGACTTTAGGGCTTCTAATCCAGATAATTTAATTTGTAAGATAATTTTATTCTTATGTTTTCAAGATTTGTTAATTAGTTAATATTATGCACGTGATTAGATTGTTGTTATTTCTTAGTTATGTTAGATTTTTGTATGTATTATTGTTGTCACAATGGAGATTGAATTTGTGTTTGAAATTTAGAGATCTATCTTATGATTTATGTTTTAGATCTGATATTGAATGTTAAAATAAATTTGGATTTGAAATCATATATGTTTATATTTACACATGTATCAATTTATGGTTACAATTTAAATTAGAACATATATTATCATATACTATGTATAATATTGATTTGTAAATTTTCAAACACCTTTTTATGTTTATTATGAAGTGTAAGTGCTGAGAATAATTTTTATTATATATATAAATATTATTATTAATATTTAATGGTTATATGAATCAATAATTAATATAAAATAATCCATGTTGCTAAAAATCAAAAAAAATTAATTTTTAATGTTAGGAATCTTTCTAAAAAAATTAGAATTTTTGAAATTAATTTGATATTTTTTGAAGTTAATTTATTTTCGGCCTGAAATAATTTAATTAAAAATAAAATTTTAATTGATAAAATTCGAATTTTTTTTATTAAACCTGAAATATTTCTCAAGTGCCTTTAGAGTTTTTTTAGAGTTTTTAAACTTAATTTTTTTTATTTTAAATTAATTTATTTTCAACCTACAATCAATTATTTAATTAAAAATAAAATTTCAACTGAGAAAATTCCATACATTTTTCTTAAACCAAAATATATCTCAGGTACCTTTAGAAAAAGCTTTATAATTATAACTTGATTTCAACTTTTAAGAATTAATTTGATTTCATATTTTTAAAGAATTACTTGTTTTAATTGGGAAAATTCCAAAAAAAATTCCAAGCCCAAAATATGTTTCAAGATTTTCTAAAATTATAAAACTTGTAATTTTATCATATAATTATTTTACATTAATCTATTATGGCAGAAACTATTTAATTCAATAATACACACACACACGATATATAAACATACACACACACAAATAATCATTTAAAATTTATAACTACATGTTCACGCATATATTTGACAATATACAATACATTCAAAATGAGCTAATGTGTCCGTTGCGATGTAAATTCCAACATCTATATACGGGTATGTTGTTCCCTTTAGGGATTGCTATGTTACATGTCTACATACACACATATATATATATATATATATATATATGATAAATATATATGTGTATATGATACATACATATATATACATACATATGTATAAACATACATATACATATCTATATATGTATACAGATGTATGCATATCTATATACGTATCCATATATGTATGCATTTTATATATATATCCACATATGTATGCATATCTATATATACATACCTACGTATGTATGTGTGTGTGTATGCGTGTATGCGAACGTGCACGCTAATTTATAAATAAAACAAAAATTAAATAAATTTTCATCTGCAATTTATAAACTTAATAAAATCTTTGCAGTCAACTTGTAAAGTTAGAATCAATAAGTTAAAATTACAAAGAGAAAATGAAAGATTTCTCTCTCCATCTAATGCAATTGATGCTCTCAATTAATTCTTGTTTTAGGAAAAGAAATGAAAGGTTTTCCCCCTATATATTAACTCTTATAAATAAATGTTATGTGCATTCGATACACTATATATTTAAAATTAAATTTATTTAAACTTCTATTTAACTAATTTAAATAGAATACAGGATTTTATTTAAACCAAATTTAGAAAAGTTCTAAATTAAATTTAGACTTCGTATCCCATTAAAGATCCAAAATGGTAAAAAAAAATTGAAATCCATGCATTTCTTCCTCTATGGACAGACCCAGATCCTACATATGTGTTGCTCTTTTGAACTTTGATATCCTTTGTTGAGAATGACTAAAACTAAAGAGCGGGTAAGGCGGTGCACACTCCTAGTCATTGTTATGCTTCGTCATTCTAAGATAATTTGTCACTCGTTTTGAGCGTTGGCATCCAACACCATGGAAACTGAAACCAAAGAGCGAGTAGGAGCCAAGCCATGTGGGTCGCACCTATTAGGCATATTCATATTTATCTAGAAAGTTGTTACGAGCATGCACGTGTTGATGTGAGTATATTCGGATGCTCGTGTGAAGCGGGATCCAGCTTGGAAGTTTACGAAAGTGATGCGTGTTTATCATGGCTCTCAAGTGTATTTTATCTAAAGATGTACTTTCAGTAAGAGGAGCACAAGCTCCTAGTTATGTTGGATAAATTCATTTTCCTTGTTTCTATCTCGTACCTTGGAACTAATCTTTTCATCTTTCGTGTTTGAGCGTTGATATCCTTTGTCGGAAATGACTAAAACAAAAGATCAAGTGGGGACCAAGTTATATGGGATTATTCCCATTAGGGTATTATCACATCAACTCTAGATTGGATTCGGTAGTATGCTTTGGAGATGTAAAATACTCGAATTCTCGGTGGTGGGGCCGGTTTGGAGGTTTTCGAGAGCAATCGGAGTTCTTAAGTATATTTCTAGAGGTATATTTTCGATAAGGGAGGCACACCCTCCTAATCATTGTTCAAAAATTTCTCTTTCCTCATTTGATTCGAATCTTTGAATCGTTTTCCTGATTTGCATCAAGAAGTGTCTGAAGCTCTTCACGATGTAACTTTGTCCATTATTTAAGTTTGGATTTTGATCTTGTATGTTCATATCCTTTCTTTTTTGGATTTTTGTTCTGATTGTTTTCCATTTCTTTATTTATGGATGTTATTCTCGGAAGGTAAAAGCCCATTTTTGTGTTTAGCGATGCGATCTCATAGAACTATTATGTGTTTCTCTTATTACTTGAGTTTTCTCATGCTGGTTTTCCAGACTGATCCGGATATTATTTTATTATAATGCCCGGGTCAGACCGAGTATTTTCCTAGGTTTGCTTTGGTGATATGGAGTTCTTGGAGAAGGGCTAGATGTTCATCTTCCATAGTATTTTAATTCCATTGTATCATATTGTATACCTATCAGCAATTGTAAGATCAAGATTTTATAACTGTCTAGCTTCTAAGGTTTGTTTTTAACTTTGATGTACTATTTATTTTCAAGTGACAATTTTTATTGTCTTTGTTATATTATATGTTGTCATTTCCACTATGAGATTTTGATTTCCCTTGTGATATCCCGGAAATTGGGCAATATAAATTTAATAATCTATGTTGAAAATTAAATTGATTTGATAATTTTAAATAATAAATTTTGAATTGATCTAATAATCTTCTTTTAATAAATATTTAAATTGGAAGATCTTATCTTTCTAAAGTAAATAAATCGTTTTCCTGTTTATAATATATATAATCGTATATATTGTAAATTGATAAACTTTGATTTGGAATTTGGTATATGAATTGATTTTTAAATTCTAATTTATTTTTAGTAAATTAAAAATTTGATCTAAATTTAACAATTGGTTTTTCAACATAATTTAATAAATAATGTTATGGTTTATACTTATGATAAATCTTATTTGTTTTAAAATTTTATTTAGCTTAAAATATGAATTTAAATTAGATAAATATAGAAGCTAAGTATTATTTTATATTACTTGAAATTTATATATATAAGAATTTACAATACAGATTACAAATGATCTTAATTTGTTTATAATCTCTTTTATAAATTATTTAATATTGTTTAATTTGTTATTTTTGGATAATAATGACAATACTTAGTTCTTATGAACATAAATAGATTTTTAGAAATAGGATTTGTTATTTTAATTTTAACAAGAGTTATATATGCATCTATATATAACTTGATTTTAAAAATTAGATTTGATAAATTAATTTAGATTTGGATTTAATGTTTTGAAATTTAATAGAATAAATACTTAAATATTTTTGAATAAGCTCATATTTTAAATTTGTTTGCTTCATTTCTTTTAAACTTAAAAAGAGAAAAATTCATTTATATATTACTTAAGAAATAAAATAAGATTTAAAAGCTCTTATAAAATAAGTTAGAGTTTTATAACAATTTAAATTAAAATTAGAATACTCAAATTACATATGTAAGCTTCTTAACACGTCTAATTGAAAAGTGTTAAGCATGGAGTAAACTAAGAAGACAAATGTTAAACTTAAACCAAGTGTCTATTTTATTTTTTTATTTTTCTTTTTTAAATGAAATCAAAAATATTTCTTATATAAAACATTTTCCCCCATTTTCATATTCTAATCTTCTTCTTCTTCAAAATAGAGAACAAAATCTGTTTGTACCTTCTTCAAAACCAGAATCACACTCAAACTTAAAATACAAATCATACAAAACTGTAGCTCTTCAATCTCATCAACCTGAAGCAAATCTGCAACTTTATCAAAAATTGTGCATGCATCTGAAAATCAAATTGCAGCATCAAAGTCTTGCATGCAACTGAAGATAATTTCTTTTCTGTTTTTAAAATCAACCAAACCTGCATTGTTTTCTGCAAACATGCAAATGAATATGGAAGCATGAATACGTCAAGGAGCAGAACATTCCAGCAAGCAAGATGAATGTTTTAATAAGCAACTGCAGTTTAAAAAGGCAAACATGCATCTGTTAATCTGGAATTAAAGTTTTAAGTTCAAAAGCAAACTGAAGTTCAAAATGCATAAGCAAGAACAAGGAAGCAAATCTGAAGCCTGTCAAACATGGATGCTTTGCTTTTATAAATCAGTGAGTAATATTTTATATTTAATAAATTTAAATATAAATAGTTGTTTGTTTACTCTGAAATAAGTGTGTGGCTGAATATGATGAAATGCTTTGAATGTATGTATGGTTTTTTTTATGAATATATGCTTGCTGTGAAATATGTGCGCTTGAACCTGATTCTAGAATTCATGTTTAAAAAAAAAATCCTGATCAAGTTCAGGATCTCATATTTAAATCATTGTTATAGTTTAAGATTTAAACAGGTATGTATGTAATATAATTTAAAGTTTAATCTTATTTAAAAAAAAATGAAAATGATGATGAAACCGTGATGACTCTGAAAAAAAACAAAATGCAACAGAGAAAACTTTAGTAAGCAATAATTAAATGTTCCAGATTTATTGATTAAAGTTTATAAATCAATTACTTGATAAATGCCTTGATTTTTAAAACTATAATTCGAATTTTTAGTTTGCATTCGACTGAGAATTACTGGTTTAACCACAAAAGGTGTTTTGGGTTGAAATTGACAACTTAGGTGATCGGAGTGGCCAATATTGATTCTGGTGATGGATTGTTGAACTAGTTGTAGGGAAAAATACTGAAAGAAGGATTAATGCAGTGTGGTGATGGGGATTTGAAATTGAAGATCATAACACTAGTTTTTATTGTGATCGGTAAATTGATTGTTGCGGCTTATATTGGTGATCGATTTCTTCATGTTTTGGGGAAATGACAGACGGTGTATGGATGGATTCGTGGCCGGAGGTAAAGATTTCCTGGTGGTCGGAGTATGGGGATTTGGGTGGTTTCCTGGTTCGGCATTTTTTTTCCAGTTTGAGCTTGAATGCTCGATTTTGAATTAGGGGTTCTGCATTCAAATTGAGGGTCGAAATGGCACTGGGAGATGGCCGTTGACTTGCGCATGGGATCGCGAGTGGTCGGAGTTGATTGCTGTGGTGGTGCAGGTGCACGTGGATTCATGGAGTGTCAGTGTTTTTGGGAAGATTGTATTCTAGTTTCTTGTATTGGGTTGTCTTGCGTTTGGCTCGAAGATTTGGGGTATGGGACTCGAAGTAAATTGTGTATGGGCTCGGGTGAATTTGATTGTTTCAGGGATTTTGTTACTGTCAGTACAGGGTTTAGGTATTAAAACATGACAGTTTTAGTTTGATGATTTCAAATGAGTGATACTCGAGTTACTCGAGTTATTTTAGTATCTACCTCGAGTTAACTGTTCAAGTTAGAAAACTGTCATGTTTCAAAATTTTAAAACTGAAATTTAAAATACTAAGTAAAGATTTAAATTTAGTTTTAAATCTAACTTTAAATTGTGAATTCAAGTTTTAGTTTGAATCATGGCTGGGAATAAATAAGTTTTTAAATTCAAATTTGTTTAAAATAACTTTAACATGATTTATTGTTTAAAAATGTTTTAAATAAATTTGAATTTAAATTTGGAAATTGAAATATAAAGAAATGTTTAAACAAAGTTTAAATTGATTCAAATTTGGATTTGAATCTTTGGTTTAAAATAAATTTAAGTTTTAGAAATTTAAGTGTTTAAAACAAATTTGAATGATAATGTAAAAATTTAAGTTGTTTTAATTTAAAAAGAAATATGTTTTAATTTTTGTAAAATTTCTTTTATAACAAAAGTATTATTTATCAATTAAAGGTTTTAGATTGATTTTAAACTTGTTAAAGTTAAATAATAATTTAATGTTTTGTATTTCATTTAATTATTAGGGTAATTAAATGAATAATTAATTTATTTAATAAATTAATAAAATGTATAATTACTCAAAGTAATTAAGGATTTAATCTTAAAGGTTTAAGATTAATTATTCTTAGAATAATTAACTTATAAATCATTAATTAAATAAGATTAGTTTTTAATTAATTATTAATAATTAATTAATCAAGTAATAATGGATTAATTAAGTTTTAATTAACACTTAATTATTTAATTAATTAGGGATTAATTAATGGGTTAATTAATGATTAATTAATTTGTAATTAATAATGATTAAAATAACTTAATTATTTTGGAAAAATAATTAATGAATTATTAAATAGTTAATGAAGGTCATTAACTAAGGATTATATAATAATTAATTAATGTGATTAATTTTAATTATTAATTAGATTAATTAATTTAAAGATAATCATTTGTGTAAGTTATTAAGTATAATTACTTATGGAGGTAATTAAGGAATTAATTACTTATTAATTGAGTTTAATTGATTTGATTAAGTTAATTAATTCAGTTTAATTAATTTAAATTAATCATTTGAGGATTGTGAAGTATAATTACTTAATGTAATTAAATAAAGAGAAATTTCTTAGAGAAGTAATTTATGGGTAATTACTGTATGTAATTAATTAAAGGAGATTTGTTGATGAAAGTAATTGAGTATAATTACTTTGTAAATTAATCAAGGGATTAATTAAAGATAATTAATTAATGAGTAATTTATTTATTTGGTGAAGTAATTAAGGGTAGTTAATTACTGAATTGAGTTAATCAAGGGTGATTAACAATTATGGTTTAAATAAAGATTAATTACTTAATGTAATTAATTTATCTGAAAATGTAATTAGAATCATTAATTATTATAGTTAATGATGTAATTAAGAATGGATTTAATTAGAAATAATTAATAAATGCAGGGATTAATTAATGAAATTAATTAAGAATTAATGTAATTAATTCATAGTTAATTAATTAAGGAAATAATTAAAGATTAATTACTGTATTTGATTAAGTATAATTAATTTGAGAAATTAATTAGTGGATAATTACTTAAAGGTTAATTAATCAGGGATGATTAATTAAAATGAATAATTGGTTGATGATTTATTAATTAATTGATTGTTAATTAATTAATGGTGGTGTAAGCAAGATTTATATTGATGAGGTAATTAATTTAATTCATTTTAAATTAATTATATTTGGTGTGGTAAATCATTGCTTATATGGATGGATAATGTTGTTGCTTAGATGGTTTGAATCTTAGATATGAGATAGATAATGTTGAGTGATTTGGATGCATTGGTTGCATTGTGATATTGATATAGATTATCTTTTTGGATAATGATAATATGGTTTATCTGATATGATGATAATGTTGATTATCTGTTGTGAATCTATGATTTATCTATTTGGATATATAGATAATTGAATTGTTTTAAACCTTTAAAACAACTTGGCCTTAAAAGACATGTTTTGGATTTCGATGAGACCGGGATCGGGTTTCCATATTTGGATATCCGAAAACCACATCGATCCAAATTAACGATAGGTCGTGAATCTTTTGTGAAGAGTGAAGAATCGAGGTGTAGGGACTATACGTCAGTATAACTCTAGGGGTGACTCTGTGATGAGTTTGACGGAGATAGTTCTTATAGGTTCGAGATGGTGATTTAGAGTGCAAAGGTTATCGTCATTAACTCTGAGGGTGATTCCAAAATGAGTGTAACGAGATAATGCCTTCGGTTTCGTTCGAACCCGGAACGAACTTGTATGGATCAAATGCTTTCAGAACATCGTCAGGTGCACGA
The DNA here is from genome assembly GCA_030765085.1 of Allium cepa. Classification (NCBI taxonomy): domain Eukaryota; kingdom Viridiplantae; phylum Streptophyta; class Magnoliopsida; order Asparagales; family Amaryllidaceae; genus Allium; species Allium cepa. The sequence continues at coordinate 566,747,697 of CM060937.1, read as the reverse complement.
TGAGCATTCTAAGAGATGTGTACTCTAAAGGTAATCGTAGCCTCAAGCCTCATCAACCGGGAATGACTAAAACAGGGGAGGTGCAGCAAGGCTTCGTGGGTAGCTCCCACTGGAGAGCGAGATTTACCCCTATCTAGAAGTACCTTTTTATTTCGGCTGTGTGGGCGGTTGGATGTACACCACTTGCGGGGTTGTCTTGTTCGAGACTATCCAGTAAGGGATGGTTCCGGTCTTGTGTTGCGGGGAGTTAGGGTGGCTCCACAGTACGTTGATCTAGGCCACGTACTGTGACGGGCGGTACCCCAGTAGCCCTGCCATTGTATGGAATTTAAAATCCAATAAGTGCCAACGGTTTTGATTGTATTACCCACTTTTGTGGTTAGTAGCTGGAATTTAATATGTAACAATTTCGGTTATTTCATATTTACTTGAAAACCCTAGACCTATTATAATATCACTGGATTTCCTATCAAATGTTTTGGTTAGCGTAAGGTAAAAACTTTTCCATGTTTATGTGTGGGAAGTCTTACGTGATACCTTTTCTTTTCAAAATGTTTTGAAAGTTAAGCAACTTTAACCTGTTACTCACACCAGACCCATGTCTGACCCAGAGTTTATCTTCTGTTTTCTTAAACTCTTGGGTACTCAAATTTTTACGAGTAGCCAAGGGATTAAGGTTAGCTTTTGACGATTTGTGGAGGAGCAAATGGAGCAGGAGGCTTCTGCGTTGTAGATATACATAGTTCCGCTATGTGTTCTCTGTATTGGTATCTCTTTGTTGAGTTGTATTGAGTTGTATAACTAAACAGGTGTTTATAACTGTCTAGAATGTGATGTAAATTCTGTGTAACTCTGATTAGTGTTATATACTATGTATATTTATGTTATTAATATAATTTATTCGTTCCGCTGTTGAGATTCTGATGTTGTTTCTTCTTTGTTCTCTTTCTTTTCTCTTTTCTATCACTTTCTTTCTTCATGATGATACGACTTTTTTATGGTGTGAAAGTCGGGTCGTTACATGTGGTATCAGAGCGCTAGGTTGAGTGAATACGTAGGCTTTGAAGTGATTTCTTTCTTGAGAGAGCGTATTTGTAATTTTTAATATATATATTTATATAATTATTTCTACCTATCTGTTGGGATACCTGTTCAGGTTTTTCCAATATAAGCCATAAAGGTAGATAAGGTAGTGGGGTGTGTAACACAACTACTACCGATGATAGGAGTTTGAGTGTTGAGGTTGGAAGTGTATCTGTCGAGATTGTAGATCTAATACCGTCTCGAGTGAGTTTTTCTTGGAGTATAGGATTTCATAGATCTCTGAAGGTAACCTGTTAAGGTTCGGAATTCATCTTTGAGTTGGATGAGTAGAGTTTGGATCTGTCGATTAGGCAGAAGAGACTGATTGTATTTTGATACCTCATGAATTAGTAGCAGTGTGATGAGACGCAGTGAATATGGATGTTTCCGAAGATTTTTCTTTGGAACAAGCTTGGGAAGTATGTCTGCTTCGATGTTGTGGCTGGATTCAGCAGGAAGTTCTGCTTGGTTTGAAGTCCGAGTTTCTCGGAGAGTTTTGGATTTAGGAATTCTTTGGCGTGGTGTCAACAGTGCAGCTCAGAGTGTTCTGTGTGCTAGCAAGAAGGTCTTCTGGTTAGCAGTTTATGTAGATAGAGTTCAGAAGCAGCAAAGTGGATTCATTTCTTCGATGGATTGGCTAAATAAGCGTAAGCTGTTCTGATTGGTAAAGGGAGAACAGTTTTCTTTGGATATTAGGATGGGTTGATCGCAAAAGTGACTTGCGATAGTTTGAGTGTTCTCTTGAGCTATGAGAAGTTTTTCCATACCTGAAGGTTGAGATTTCTTATCGACTGGATTCCCGGAACGATACCGGTGGTTCCGTTTAGTAGAAGGATGACTTCTTGAGCAAAGGTTTGGTGAAGCAGTTTAGGATCAGGTAGGACATCTGAGTTTTCTTTTATGGATCTGTTGAACCATATTTTTGAGACGTGTTGTCCAGTTTGTGCTCGATTTTTTCTTCTACTCCAGATTAGAGTTGTGCAGCAGAAGCAGTTTGGGAGTGCTTTTGTTTTGTCTTTTCCGGATAGGAGAAGTAAGTTAGTTTTATGATGTTTGTGGAGTAAAGTTGGTGTTTTTGGTTTGGATTTGATCTTGAGGAGATCATTCTGTTGGGTTGTTTTGGCCTAGTTTGTTTCTAGAGACATCAGCGAAGGTTGAGCTGATCGTGAGAGATGAAGGCAGCCCAGGATCGTCAGAAGTATTTTGTGGAAAGAGACGAAGGAATTTGGATTCCGGAGTCGGTGATTTGATTTTGGGTAAGTTTTCTCCAATCTAAGGAGCTATAAGATCGAGTAAAACTGGGTAAGTCAGCTCCAAGATGTTTTGGATCTTTTCTGTATTCTTGTGAGGATTGGAGTTGATTTACAAGGTTGAATTGCCAGTTTTGATAACTGGGATTCGTTGTGTTTCACGTATCTCTGAGGGAGTACGTGTGTGATTTATTTCTGGTTGTGGAACCAGTAGTTCAGAAGGATGGGATTGTTGAGTCAGACTTGTCTGTAGTCTGATATCCTGTTTAGTTTTGTAGATCTAGTTGGATAGGAGCTCGATAGTTTAATGGTATTGATTATTTAGATTCTATAGAGCGAGTACCCCGATATTTATACCGGGGTAACTCGTGGAAATTTTATCCATAATTTTTATGGATAATTAGATTTGTTTTGTTTGAATGAATTGATTGCTATGGTTGTTAGCATATGATTGATATACGCTTGTGTTTTAAAATAAAATATTAAGATAGATTATTAAATTACCTTTGCTTTTAAATTTCAGGGACGAAATTCTTTTAAGGGGGAGGAATGTGATATCCCGGAAATTGGGCAATATAAATTTAATAATCTATGTTGAAAATTAAATTGATTTGATAATTTTAAATAATAAATTTTGAATTGATCTAATAATCTTCTTTTAATAAATATTTAAATTGGAAGATCTTATCTTTCTAAAGTAAATAAATTGTTTTCCTATTTATAATATATATAATCGTATATATTGTAAATTGATAAACTTTGATTTGGAATTTGGTATATGAATTGATTTTTAAATTCTAATTTACTTTTAGTAAATTAAAATTTTGATCTAAATTCAACAATTGGTTTTTAACATAATCTAATAAATAATGTTATGGTTTATACTTATGATAAACCTTATTTGTTTTAAAATTTTATTTAGCTTAAAATATGAATTTAAATTAGAATATAGAAGCTAAGTGTTATTTTATATTACTTGAAATATATATATATATATATATATATATATATATATAAGAATTTACAATACAAATTACAAATGATCTTAATTTGTTTATAATCTCTTTTATAAATTATTTAATATTGTTTAATTTGTTATTTCCAAATAATAATGGCAATACTTAGTTCTTATGAACATAAATAGATTTTTAGAAATAGGATTTTTTATTTTAATTTTAACAAGAGTTATATATGCATCTATATATAACTTGATTTTAAAAATTAGATTTGATAAATTAATTTAGATTTGGATTTAATGTTTTGAAATTTAATAGAATAAATACTTAAATATTTTTGAATAAGCTCATATTTTAAATTTGTTTGTTTCATTTCTTTTAAATTTAAAAAGAGATAAATTCATTTATATATTACTTAAGAAATAAAATAAGATTTAAAAGCTCTTATAAAATAAGTTAGAGTTTTATAACAATTTAAATTAAAATTAGAATACTTAAATTACATATGTAAGCTTCTTAACACACCTAATTGACAAGTGTTAAGCATAGAGTAAAGTAAGAAGACAAATGTTAAACTTAAACCAAGTGTCTATTTTTTTTTTCTTTTTTTAATGAAATCAAAAATATTTCTTATATAAAACATTTTCCCCCATTTTCATATTCTAAACTTCTTCTTCTTCAAAATAGAGAACAAAGTCTGTTTGTACCTTCTTCAAAACCAGAATCACACTCAAACTTAAAATACAAATCATACAAAACCGTAGCTCTTCAATCTCATCAACCTGAAGCAAATCTGCAACTTTATCAAAAATTATGCATGCATCTGAAAATCAAATTGCAGCATCAAAGTCTTGCATGCAACTGAAGATAATTTCTTTTCTGTTTTTGAAATCAACCAAACCTGCATTGTTTTCTACAAACATGCAAATGAATATGGAAGCATGCATACATCAAGGAGCAGAACATTCCAGCAAGCAAGATGAATGTTTTAATAAGCAACTGCAGTTTAAAAAGGCAAACATGCATCTGTTAATCTAGAATTAAAGTTTTAAGTTCAAAAGCAAACTGAAGTTCAAAATGCATAAGGAAGAACAAGGAAGCAAATCTGAAGCCTATCAAACATGGATGCTCTGCTTTTATAAATCAGTGAGTAATATTTTATATTTAATAAATTTAAATATAAATAGTTGTTTGTTTACTCTGAAATAAGTGTGTGGCTGAATATGATGAAATGCTTTGAATGTATGTATGGTTTTTTTATGAATATATGCTTGCTGTGAAATATGTGTGTTCGAACCTGATTCTAGAATTCATGTTTAAAAAAAAAATCCTGATCAAGTTCAGGATCTCATATTTAAATCATTGTTATAGTTTAAGATTTAAATAGGTATGTATGTAATATAAGTTAAAGTTTAATCTTATTTAAAAAAAATGAAAATGATGATAAAACTGTGATGACTCTGAAAAAAACAAAATGCAACAGAGAAAACTTTTGTAAGTAATATTTAAACGTTCCAGATTTATTGATTAAAGTTTATAAATCAATTACTTGATAAATGACTTGATTTTTAAAACTATAATTTGAATTTTTAGTTTGCATTCGACTGAGAATTTCTGGTTTAACAAGAAAAGGTGTTTTGGGTTGAAATTGACAACCTAGGTGATCGGAGTGGCCAATATTGATTCTGTGATGGATTGGTGAACTAAGTTGTAGGAAAAAATACTGGAAGAAGGATTAATGAAGTGTGGTGATGGGGATTTGGAATTGAAGATCATAGCCCTAGTTTTTACTGTGATCGGTAAATTGATTGTAGCGGCTTATATTGGTGATCGAGTTCTTCATGTTTTGGGGAAATGACAGATGGTGTAGGGATGGATTCATGGTCGGAGGTAAAGATTTCCTGGTGGTCGGAGTATGGGGATTTGGGTGGTTTCCTGGTTCGGCATTTTTTTCCAGTTTGAGCTTGAATGTTCGATTTTGAATTAGGGGTTCTGCATTCAAATTGAGGGTCGGAATGGCACTGGGAGATGGCCGTTGACTTGTGCATGGGATCGCGAGTGGTCGGAGTTGATTGCTTTGGTGGTGCAGGTGCACGTGGATTCATGGCGTATCAGTGTTTTGGGGAAGATTGTATTCTAGTGTCTTGTATCGGGTTGTCTTGCGTTTGGCTCGAAGATTTGGGGGTATGGGACTCGAAGTAAATTGTGTATGGGCTCGGGTGAATTTGATTGTTTCAGGGATTTTGTTACTGTCATACAGGGTTTAGGTATTAAAACCTGACAGTTTTAGTTTGATGATTTCAAATAAGTGATACTCGAGTTACTCGAGTTATTTTAGTATCTAGCTCGAGTTAATTGTTCAAGTTAGAAAACTGTCATGTTTCAAATTTTTAAAACTGAAATTTAAAATAGTAAGTAAAGATTTAAATTTAGTTTTAAATCTAACTTTAAATTGTGAATTCAAGTTTGAGTTTGAATCATGGTTGGGAATAAATAAGTTTTTAAATTCAAATTTATTTAAAATAGCTTTAACGGGATTTATTGTTTAAAAATGTTTTAAATAAATTTGAATTTAAATTTGGAAATTGAAATATAAAGTAATGTTTAAAAAAAGTTTAAATTTGATTCAAATTTGGATTTGAATCTTTGGTTTAAAATAAATTTAAGTTTTATAAATTTGAGCGTTTAAAACAAATTTGAATGATAATGTAAAAATTTAAATGGTTTTAGTAAATTTGTTTTAACTTTTATAAAATTTCCTTTATAATAAAAGTATTATTTATCAATTAAAGGATTTAGATTGATTTTAAACTTGTTAAAGTTAAATAATAATTTAATGTTTTGTATTTCATTTAATTATTAGGGTAATTAAATGAATAATTCATTCATTTAATAAATTAATAAAATGAATAATTACTCAAAGTAATTAAGGATTCAATCTTAAAGGTTTAATATTAATTATTCTTAGAATAGTTAACTTGTAAATCATTAATTAAATAAGACTAGTTTTTAATTAATGATTAATAATTAATTAATCAAGTAATAATGGATTAATTAAGTTTTAATTAACACTTAATTATTTAATTAATTATGGATTAATAAATGAGTTAATTAATGATTAATTAATTTGTAATTAATAATGATTAAAATAAGTTAATTATTTTGGAAAAATAATTAATAAATTATTAATAGTTAATGAAGGTCATTAACTAAGGATTATTTAATAATTAATTAATGTGATTAATTTTAATTTTTAATTAGATTAATTAATTTAAAGATAATCATTTGTATAAGTTATTAAGTATAATTACTTATGGAGGTAATTAAGGAATTAATCACTTATTAATTGAGTTTAATTTGATTTGATTAAGTTAATTAATTCAGTTTAATTAATTTAAATTAATCATTAGAGGATTATGAAGTATAATTTCTTAATGTAATTAAATAAAGAGAAATTTCTTAGAGCAGTAATTTAGGGGTAATTACTGTATGTAATTAATAAAAGGAGATTTGTTGATAGTAATTGAGTATAATTACTTTGTAAGTTAATCAAGGGATTGATTAAAGATAATTAGTTAATGAGTAATTAATTTATTTGGTGAAGTAATTAAGGGTAGTTAATTACTGAATTGAGTTAATCAAGGGTGATTAACAATTATGGTTTAAATAAAGATTAATTACTTAATGTAATTAATTTAATCTGAAAATGTAATTAGAAGATCATTAATTATTATAATTAATGATGTAATTAAGAATGGATTTAATTGGAAATAATTAATAAATGTAGGGATTAATTAATGAAATTAATTAAGAATTAATGTAATTGATTCATAGTTAATTAACTAAGGAAATAATTAAATATTAATTACTGTATTTGATTAAGCATAATTAATTTGAGAAATTAATTAGTGGATAATTACTTAAAGGTTAATTAATCAGGGATGATTAATTAAAATGAATAATTGATTGATGATTTATTAATTAATTGATTGTTAGTTAATTAATGGTGGTGTAAGCAAGATTTATATTGATGAGGTAATTAATTTAATTCATTTTAAATTAATTATATTTGGTGTGGTAAATCATTGCTTATATGGATGGATAATGTTGTTGCTTGGATGATTTGAATCTCAGATATTAGATAGATAATGTTGAGTGATTTGGATGCATTGGTTGTGATATAGATTATCCTTTTGGATAATGATAATATGGTTTATCTTATATGATGATAATGTTGATTATCTATTGTGAAACTATGATTTATCTATTTGGATATATAGATAATTGAATTGTTTTAAACCTTTAAAACAACTTGACCTTAAAAGACATGTTTTGGATTTCGATGAGACCGAGATCGGGTTTCCATATTTGGATATTCGAAAACCACATCGATCCAAATTAACGATAGGTCGTGAATCTCTTGTGAAGAGTGAAGACTCGAGGTGTAAGGACTATACGTCAGTATAACTCTAGGGGTGATCCCGTGATGAGTTTGACGGAGATAGTTCTTATAGGTTCGACATGGTGATTTAGAGTGCAAGGGTTATCGTCGTTAACTCTGAGGGTGATTCCAAAATGAGTGTAACGAGAAAATGAATTCGATTTCGTTCGAACCCGGAACGAACTTGTATGGATTGAATGCTTTCAAAACATCGTCAGGTGGACGATGAGCATTCTAAGAGACGTGTTCTCTGAAGGTAATCGTAGCCTCAAGCCTCATCGAACGGGAATGGCTAAAGCAGGGGAGGTGCAGCAAGGTTTCGTGGGTAGCTCCCACCGGAGAGCGAGATTTACCCCTGTCTAGAATTCCCTTTTTATTTCGGCCGTGTGGGCGGTTGGATGTACACCAACTACGGGGTTGTCTTGTTCGGGACTGTCCAGTAAGGGATGGTCCCGGTCTTGTGTTGCAGGGGAGTTAGGGTGGCTCCTCGGTACGTTGATCTAGGCCACGTACTGTGATGGGCGGTACCCCAGTAGCCCTGCCATTGTATGGAATCCAAAATCCAATAAGTGCCAACGATTTTGATTGTGTTACCCACCTTTGTGGCTAGTAGCTGGAATTTAATAAATGTAACAATTTCGGTTATTTCATATTTACTTGAAAACCCTAGACCTATTATAATATCACTGGATTTTCTATCAAATGTTTTGGTTAGCGTAAGGTGAAAACTTTTCCACGTTTATGTGTGGGAAGTCTTACGTGATACTGTTTCTTTTCAAAAGGTTTTGAAAGTTAAGCAACTTTAACATGTTACTCACACCAGACCCATGTCTGACCCAGAGTTTATCTTCTGTTTTCTTAAACTCTTAGGTACTCAAATTTTACGAGTAGCCAAGTGTGACGCCCCACCTCTATACCCACGCTAGCCAAGAACACTACGGAGTAATGCTGTCAACTAGCACGGAGAATAAGGCTGTTGAGGAGCGACCATCCGTGTAATTGCTTTGCACGAGCACCGATATGTCAGATAGTATAACATGCATTTTATTTCAAGAGGAAATCCGACATACCGATACAAACACAAAGCTACTACACAGTGGCTATAATAATCTTCGGAAACAAATATAGAAATAAGCATAACACAGATCAGTCACAGATAATTCATATCACAAAGGTGGAAGAAGATATGAATATATAACAAACAAATGGAAGTGAATATCAGAGCAGTGGTCAAATGATCCACAATAATACAAAAGAATAGCAACACGTGCTATGCAAAAGAATACAACTATGAGTCTATATCTTAAGTGTAAACAACAAAAACTGCTAGTCTATGTGGTTAGCCAAAAGTCAGAGTAATGAATCCATGGGGAGAAGTCAAGCAGAAGCACCTGTAACATCTCGGTCTGACCCGAGTATTATTTAATAAGAAAATAATAAACGGATCAGTCTAGCTATAAATATCAGATGACATGATATAGAATAAGAGATATGGCATAAACATATGATAACCATAATGGCATACTACAATAAGTATGTAATTGAAAATCAACGTGAGATTAATCAATATCACAAGAATCTTCTCAAAGATCCAAAAAGGGCATCATACCCAAAACTTGTATTCACAACAAGTCAATGACACACGAATTCACCAATGCACAAAAATTGATAAATCATATCAATGAAAATCACTAAAATTGGTGAAGCATAAATTCCAGAATCCAACACACGAAATCTAGAAATCATAAAAAGGGGGAGGCCTATCACACGAACGGGAGCATGAAAACTCACCAACATATGTATCACACGAACGAGACGCTATATCATGGTAGTTAGCCATTAATTTTTGATACACGAACGACCCAAAGACCATGGGTTGCTACCCCACCAACTTGAGTTGAAACTCCACAAAACGGGGTTTAGTCTCCCTCGCAGTCAAGAGACATCGCACATTGCTAGTCTAAATCACAAAAATGATCGTCATGATCATCAAGAAAGCATCAATTACACTAAGCTAGTAAATATATGAGTTTAGCTTCATGTACCATAACCACTTGCTTAACTTAAATATTTACGAACAAACTGTAGATCTCCACTAGAAAATTGTCACAAGAGATTCAATCGAACAAGTCCAAGAATTAACCGACGAAGTAAACGCAAGCGTTTCATACCACTCGTTTTACTAGGTCGTTTAATTAGATTTCTCATACGAGTGAGGTAAAGGCTTGTATATACTAGTAGATTGGAAAACGGTTTTAAGAAACGAGCTTTGTAATAAAATAGTGTTGAAATCATTTTGATGAAAGGATTTTTATATCTACTACTAGTATTGAAACCTTTATATTTTTAAAGTGACAAATCACAAAGAAGATTGTAGGAACAATCAATCACTAAAATTTACATTCGAAGACGTGAATAAAATCCAACGAAATCGATAAAGAATCCATCGAAATGGATATTCTAAAATCCCTAGAAAGGAGTCATCAAAGTCATAATAAATGATAACAACAAATAGGATCATCACGAATCGATTGAAATTGGAAATTCAATCCAAAAAGGCAAACTGGACTGAAACAGCAGGTTCAGTCGACTGAACAGAGTTTTCAGTCGACTGACCCTGTACCTGGAAATTTTCCAGGTTCAGGAAACTTTCTGTTTCCAGGTTCAGTCGACTGAATAGAAGATTCAGTCGACTGAATCATGCTTGGAAACTTTCGGGTTGCAGGTTCAGTCGACTGAACAGAAGATTCAGTCGACTGAATCTTGCCTGGGCTGTTTTTCAGCCTATACAAATGGAGAGCAAACTCTTCCAAAATGCAATCGGACGAGCATTGGCTCTAAGGGTTATGCCAATCGACAACCCGGCCCTATATGCTCCTCGATGCATCATCCAAAGCATGATCAAACATCCATAAAAGGATTTTCACACAAATTTGACTTAAAAACCCAAAAATTGGAATACTCACAAAACCAATCCAAACCAAGAGCAAATGCACATGAAGAAGTATTAGGAATTCATACCTATCAACCAAAGATAATTATAGACCAAGTTGTGAGATTAAAATCTCATGTTTGAACCCAAACGATTGAAGAAGAAGCTTGAAAGCAAAGGAGAATCGACCACTCTTCAAATCCAACTCTAGAAGCTTGATTCTAAGCTTTAAAAGAAGAATATTCCCAAAGTTAGGTTTAGGAATTTCTGAATTTGATAAGAGAATGAGTTGGAGAAGAAGAAGAGAAGCTTACCAATGGGTTCTTCTATTAGTTTGGAGCTGGAGTTTGATTTGCAAAAGAAAAATACGGCTTGGAGTTTTAATTTCCTCTTCCACTCTCCATTAATATAAAAGCTTGAGTATTAGGAAATGAGGAATGAAGTAATGAAGAGGAGAAGGGGTTGGGACTGAGTTAGTAAGAAGGTTCAGCCCAAACTAAAGCTCTAAGTGAAAAAAGTAGCAAAAGTCAACTTACTCCAAACATATCGAAGCTTATACTCAAAAAGGTCGCAAACGACATTTTAAACTCAATGGGAGTGGTCCCGAGTCCTAATTCGACCGTATGCAAAAAGTAGCTTTTTGGACTAAATTCCGAGTATCGATAAAATATTTAAACATAAAAATCAATAAATACGCGGGTTGTTACAGACGCCCCTCCTTACAGAAATTGCGTCCTCGTAATATTTAAGAAGAAAATATAAAGTAACAACCATAAAAGCATATTCAACACAAAAGAAATTTGAAAAAAAGGTTCACCTTAAAGAGCACGAGAAAGTAAGTCTGGATGTGTTCGCTCGATGAACTCTCTAGATTCCCAAGAGCAATCCTTAGGATTTGAGGACCATTGGACTTTAACAAGCGGAACATCTTTATTTCGAATGCGCTTGACCTCCGAAGCAATAATACGAACAGGATGTTGCTCGTAAGTTAATTTCGGCGTAACTTCAATTTCTTCTACAACACCGGGCTCAAGAATAGAATCGGAATCTCGAAGGCACTTCCGTAATTGAGAAACGTGAAACACGTCATGCATGGCAGAAAACTGAGCCGGTAATGATAGGTGATAAGCTATGGAACCAGTACGTTCAGTGATAGGAAATGGCCCAATATATCGAGGCGCTAACTTTCTCGATCGACTGAAACGTACAACACCCTTCATAGGTGACACACGAATGAACACAAGATCTCCCACAGAAAACTCTAACTTCCTTCTCCGGTTATCGGCATAGAATCTTTGTCTACTTTGGGCTTCTTTCATCCTATGACGAATAAGGTCAATCTTTTCTGTGGAATCACGAATAAAATCGGGACCTAAAACCAACTTCTCACCGGCCCCAAGACAACAAGAAGGAGATCGGCATGGCCTTCCATAGAGTGCCTCGAAAGGTGCCATACCAATACTAGATTGGAAGCTATTATTATAGGAAAATTCAACAAGAGGAATATGATCTTCCCAACTTCCATCGAAATCGAGCACACAAGCACGAAGAAGATCTTCAAGAGTTTGATTCACGCGCTCGGTTTGCCCATCGGACTGGGGGTGATAAGCGGTGCAAAAATTAAGCTTCGTTCCCAAAGCTTTTTGAAGACTCTTCCAAAATCCACTAGTAAACAATGGATCACGATCACTAACAATAGAAGTAGGAACTACATGTAATTTAACAATTTCTTTAACAAAGAGTTTAGCCAAAAGAGGAACGGTTCCGTTAGACCGAACGGAATAAAATGGGCGGATTTAGTAAGTCTATCCACTATCACCCATAAGCTATCATCACCCGAACGAGAACGGGGAAGGCCATCTATAAAATCCATGGAAATTTGGTCCCACTTCCAAATTGGAATTTCCAAAGGTTGCAATAACCCACCAGGCCTTTGATGTTCGGCCTTAACGAGTTGGCAAGTCATGCAACGCTTAACGAAGTTAGCGATGTCAAGTTTCATTCCCTCCCAATAATAAAGTCGCTTCATATCCGCGTACATTTTACTACTACCGGGATGAATGGTAAATTTAGAACGATGAGAATCTTCTAAAACATCTTTACGAAGATCACTAATATTTGGCACGATAAGTCTTCCAAATCTCCGAATGCCACCACGAGAATCAATATCAAAGTCTTGCAAACCTTCAATATCAATTTTATCCTTAATATTTTGGCCAAGAAGAGCCAATTCGGGATCTCGCCCTTGAGCTTCAAGAATGCGGTCTAAAAGAGAAGGATGAGCCTCAATGCTACATAAAACAAGAGATGAACATAAATCAGAAGCACGGTCTCGAATTTCGCAAGTGGATAAAATCTCGAGATCGTTCCATTCGGATATCATCATAGAAACAACCGCTTGTTGCTTTCGACTAAGTGCATCCGCAACGCGATTACCCTTTCCGGGAGTATAAAGGATATTGAGATCATATGGTGCAAGAAATTCGAGCCAACGTTGTTGACGCAAATTAAGTTCCTTTTGAGAGAATAAATACTTCAAGGACTAATGATCAGTATAAAGAACAAATTTCCCTCCTAAAAGATAATGACGCCAAATACGAAGGGCGAAAACAATAGCCGCGAGATCTAAATCATGAGTGGCATATCTAGTCTCAACAGGCTTCAATTACCTAGAAGCATAAGCAATAGCACGTTCTCTTTTCATAAGAACGGCACCCAAACCAACGCGACTAGCATCGGTATAAACAACGAAATCTTGATTCCCCTCAGGAATAACAAGAATAGGAGCATCAGAAAGAAGTTCCTTCAGTTTCTGAAAAGAAGTTTCACATTTGTCCGACCTGACACCTTTCTTCGTTAGGCTAGTGAGAGGCACGACAATCTTAGAAAAGTCTTTGATAAAACGGCGGTAATAACCCGCCAATCCAAGAAAACTAAGAATCTCCGTCACACTCTCCGGTCTCTTCCAATCTTGAATCGCTTCAATCCTTGAAGGATCGACGGAAATTCTGGATTCGAAAATAATATGACCGAGAAACTTCACACAAGATTGCCAAAAGTGGCATTTAGAAAACTTTGCTTTTAATTGATCACTCCTAAGAGTTTCCAATACAATCCGAAGATGCTTTTCATGTTCCTCCTCGGTTTTTGAATACACAAGAATATCATCAATAAAGATGAGAACAAATCGGTCGAGGAAGTCTTTGAAAACTCTATTCATAAGGTCAACGAAATAAGCCGGGGAATTTGTTAACCCAAATGGCATAACGAGCCATTCATAAGATCCATAACGAGTACGGAACAATGTCAAAGGAATGTTATCCTCTGCAATACGAAGCTGATGAAATCCAGTAGCTAAGTCTAATTGTGAAAAGACTCTAGCACCACTAAGTTGATCGAATAGATCATCAATCCGAGGTAAAGGATATTTATTTTTGATAATAAGATCATTAAGCTTGCGGTAGTCAACGCAAAGCCTAAGCGTACCGTCGGATTTCTTCACAAAAATAGCCGAAGCTCCCCAAGGCGAGGAACTAGAGCGAATAAATTGCTTCATCTCCAATTCGGATAATTGTTTACTCATCTCTTCATTTTCTTTATTGGACATACGATAAGGAGGATGAGTGATAGGTTGAGCTCCAGGGATAAGATTAATTCTGAACTCAATTGCTCGCTTAGGTGATAATCCTAAAATGGCTCAAATATGTCAAAAAATTCACGAATAACGTGAATAAGAGAAATAATATCTTCCTCATCATCATTATCATCGTCATGGGGATTTAAAGAATATAAAGATGCAACTAAGCTGGAATCCGAATCTTTAAGATTAATAGAAATCTGCTTAACAGATTGAGGATATCGAAGATGAATAGTCTGCTCAGGATATAGGATATGAGCTTCATAACGGTTAAGCCAATCCATTCCCAAAATCGTTCCAAAGCCTAAATAACGCCTGACATGTAAATCGGCTCGGAAAGAAAAATCACCCAAAATAATCTCGACATCATTACACAATAAACTGATTGCTGCGGATCCACCAACCGGATTCGCAATTCTCAAAGAAGTCATTAAAGCAACAACACTTAAAGAAAAAGTATCAACAAGTTCTTTTGATATAAAAGAGTGGGATGTACCCGTATCAAAAAGAACTCGAATAGGTTGATCACGAAATATAATAATACCATCAAGGATAGAATGAGAAATACCTTGACCACGAGATGTGTTGCCAGGGGCTTGAGCAACATTAAGTTTTCCCTCCTTCCTATTTTGAAGTTTGGGACAAGAAGATAAATAATGATCCGGGCTTTTGCAATAGCAACAAGTACGAGGCTTTGAACACTTGTTCGCAAAATGGTCTATGGAACCACAATTAAAGCATGTCCCTTCAGTTGAGGAAAAGGTCTTTGCAGCAGGATTTGCTTGCTTCCCTTTCTTATTGGGATAAGGACCCTTGAATTTGTTTGGCCTCTTCTTGTTGTTGAAGTTTGGTTTGAAACCCACCACTTCAACATCACTTTCCCTATCCGCCTCTTCAAGACGAAGAGCGATATCAACGAGTTGGTCGAAGGGAACTTCTAATTTTAGAAGTATTGGCTTCTTGAGATTTTTGTTTAAGCCATAGACAAATCTTTGATTCTTCTTCAATGGGGTGTTGATGTATTCAACCTCATATTTGGAAAGTGACTCGAAGGATGCAACATAATCAGTCACGGAGGCTTCACCCTGAACAAGGTCAATAAAACGGCGAGCCAAAGTCACCTTCTCAGCTTCTGGTACGAATTTTAACTCGAATCGCTCTCGGAATTTCTCCCAAGTGAGATCCGCTTCATTTATCTCAGAAATCAGAAGCTCGTACCAGTCTAATGCTCTTTCTTGGAGCATACTAGAAGCCACTTGAACACGATGAAGATCGACGAGATTCATGCGAATGAAGATTCGATCACAGGTCCTCAACCGAGCCTGGACCTCGATGATAGTTTCAAAACCTTTAAATGGCTTCCCACTAGGTTGGTGTAATCATTGCACAAACGTGCAAACCCAGATTTAGGGTGAGTAGGTTCCGGATTAGAACCAGTTGCTTGAGCATTCGTGACAAGGTCAAGAAGTTGCTGGGTAGTCATAAAAACTCCATCTTGGGGGGTAGCACTAGATTGACCGGCGCTGGGACGGCCAGGTCTAACCATTTCTCTTCCTTTAGAAAGAAACAAAGAAGGATAAAAAAGGTTATTCACAAAATGAATATCAAGAAATTTTGATAGATAAAACAAGGAATCATAAAGAAAATCGGATGAATCGGTACAAAGACTCGAGTTAAATCCTAAGGCACGACTCCTAAGAAGGACTTAGGACGATGATCCTTGTTATAAAATTCCATATTGTTCCGAAGTTTGGCTTTGATACCAAGCTGTGATGCCCCACCTCTATACCCACGCTAGCCAAGAACACTACGGAGTAATGCTGTCAACTAGCACGGAGAATAAGGATGTTGAGGAGCGACCATCCGTGTAATTGCTTTGCACGAGCACCGATATGTCAGATAGTATAACATGCATTTTATTTCAAGAGGAAATCCGACATACCGATACAAACACAAAGCTACTACACAGTGGCTATAATAATCTTCGGAAACAAATATAGAAATAAGCATAACACAAATCAGTCACAGATAATTCATATCATAAAGGCGGAAGAAGATATGAATATATAACAAACACATGGAAGTGAATATCAGAGTAGTGGTCAAAAGATCCACAATAATACAAAAGAATAGCAACACGTGCTATACAAAAGATTATAACTATGAGTCTATATCTCAAGTGTAAACAACAAAAACTGCTAATCTATGTGGTTAGCCAAAAGTCAGAGTAATGAATCCATGGGGAGAAGTCAAGCAGAAGCACCTGTAACATCTCGGTCTGACCCGAGTATTATTTAATAAGAAAATAATAAACGGATCAGTCTAGCTATAAATATCAGATGACATGATATAGAATAAGAGATATGGCATAAACATATGATAACCATAATGGCATACTACAATAAGTATGTAATTGAAAATCAACGTGAGATTAATCAATATCACAAGAATCTTCTCAAAGATCCAAAAAGGGCATCATACCCAAAACTTGTATTCACAACAAGTCAATTACACACGAATTCACCAATGCACAAAAATTGATAAATCATATCAATGAAAATCACTAAAATTGGTGAAGCATAAATTCCAGAATTCAACACACGAAATCCAGAAATCATAAAAAGGGGGAGGCCTATCACACGAACGGGAGCATGAAAACTCACCAACATATGTATCACACGAACGAGACGCTATCTCATGGTAGCTAGCCATTAAATTTTAACACACGAACGGCCTGAAGACCATGGGTTGCTACCCCACCAACTTGAGTCGAAACTCCACAAAATGGGGTTTAGTCTCCCTCACAGACAAGAAACATCGCACATTGCTAGTCTAAATCACAAAAATGATCATCATGATCATCAAGAAAGCGTCAATTACACTAAGATAGTAAATATACGAGTTTAGCTTCATGTCCCATAACCACTTGCTTAACTTAAATATTTACGAACAAACTGTAGATCTCCACTAGAAAATTGTCATAAGAGATTCAATCGAACAAGTCCAAGAATTAACTGATGAAGTAAACGCAAGCGTTTCATACCACTCGTTTTACTAGGTCGTTTAATTAGATTTCTTATACGAGTGAGGTAAAGGCTTGTATATACTAGTAGATTGGAAAACGGTTTTAAGAAACGAGCTTTGTAATAAAATAGTGTTGAAATCGTTTTGATGAAAGGATTTTGATATCTACTACTAGTATTGAAACCTTTATATTTTTAAAGTGACAAATCACAAAGAAGATTGTAGGAACAATCAATCACTAAAATTTACATTCGAAGACGTGAATAAAATCCTACGAAATCGATAAAGAATCCATCAAAATAGATATTCTAAAATCCCTAAAAAGGAGTTATCAAAGCCATAATAAATGATAACAACAAATAGGATCATCACGAATCGACTTAAATTGGAAATTCAATCCAAAAAGGCAAACTGGACTGAAAGAGCAGGTTCAGTCGACTGAACAGAGTTTTCAGTCGACTGACCCTGTACCTGGAAATTTTCCAGGTTCAGGAAACTTTCTGTTTCAAGGTTCAGTCGACTGAACAGAAGATTCAGTCGACTGAATCATGCCTGGAAACTTTCGGGTTCCAGGTTCAGTCGACTGAACAGAAGATTCAGTCCACTGAATCTTGCCTGGGCTGTTTTTCAGCCTATACAAATGGAGAGCAAACTCTTCCAAAATGCAATCGGACGAGCATTGGCTCTAAGGGTTTATGCCAATCGACAACCCGGCCCTATATGCTCCTCGATGCATCATCCAACGCATGATCAAACATCCATAAAAGGATTTTCACACAAATTTGACTTAAAAACCCAAAAATTGGAATACTCACAAAACCAATCCAAACCAAGAGCAAATGCACATGAAGAAGTGTTAGGAATTCATACCTAACAACCAAAGATAATTATAGACCAAGATGTGAGATAAAAATCTCACCTTTGAACCCAAACGATTGAAGAAGAAGCTTGAAAGCAAAGGAGAATCAACCACTCTTCAAATCCAACTCAAGAAGCTTGATTCTAAGCTTTAAAAGAAGAACATTCCCAAAGTTAGGTTTAGGAATTTCTGAAATTGATAAGAGAATGAGTTGGAGAAGAAGAAGAGAAGCTTACCAATGGGTTCTTCCATTAGTTTGGAGCTAGAGTTTGATTTGCAAAAGAAAACTAGGGCTTGGAGTTTTAATTTCCTCTTCCACTCTCCATTAATATAAAAGCTTGAGTATTAGGAAATGAGGAATGAAGTAATGAAGAGGAGAAGGGGTTGGGACCGAGTTAGTAAGAGGGTTCAGCCCAAACTAAAGCCCTAAGTGAAAAAAGTAGCAAAAATCAACTTACTCCAAATATATCGAAGCTTATACTCAAAAAGGTCGCAAACGGCATTTTAAACTCAATGGGAGTGGTCCCGAGTCCTAATTCGACCGTATGCAAAAAGTAGCTTTTCGGACTAAATTCCGAGTATCGATAAAATATTTAAATAAAATATTTAAGCATGAAAATCGATAAATATGCGGGTTGTTACACCAAGGGATTCAGGTTAGCTTTTGACGATTTGTGGAGGAGAAAATGGAGCACGAGGCTTCTGCGTTGTAGGTATACATAGTTCCGCTGTGTGTTCTCTGTGTTGGTATCTCTTTGTTGAGTTGTATTGAGCTGTATAACTAAACAGGTGTTTATAACTTTCTAGAATGTGAATTAAATTCTGTGTAACTCTGATTAGTGTTATATACTATGTATATTTATGTTATTAATATAATTTATTCGTTCCGCTGTTGAGATTCTGATGTTGTTTCTTCTTTCTTCTCTTTCTTTTCTCTTTTCTATCCCTTTCTTTCTTCATGATGATGCGACTTTTCTGTGGTGTGAAAGTCGGGTCGTCACATCCCTATTCTTTTTTCTTTTTATTTTACCATAATAACCTACCCTTCAGGAAATTTGATGTTCAGCATTTGCATATCGTGGATGTATTCAGTGTCGACTTTCAATGGGCGAAAAGGCAGGTCGTTGCATATTATTATTTGAATATACTCAGGAGAATTCAGTGGACCCATAAACTTCTGAAAGGAATTAACTTGTGTTTGTCCACTTCAACTCATGGCTATAATCTAGTGTTCTATTTTTTGTGAGAAGTGTATGCAAGACAGAGCTCGGGCTTGGGACTATTACCATACCTAGGTCTTACTTTATATAAGAAAATGAAGCATTAGTATAAACAAAAAGGAAAACAATGATGCATCCAAAATGATGTGAATAAAGCATTTACTAAAAATGTCCCTGGATCTGATATAGAAGAAACTTTATCGTAAAACGTGGATTAATTAAAAATTTCATTGTAACATTTAAGATAATAGAAATATCCAACTGGCCAAATGCTATAAAGTTTTAAATGGATCTAAAAAAACTTCAATGTTTCAAAATTCAAGATATATAATCGATTAGTGATGGGCATTCAACAAATGAATGAGATATAAATAATTAATTAACTTGGAGGATAAAATACGAATGACAAATTCTATTTCAACACATATAATTACTTAACAGCCCCTCCTAAAATGAATAAAATTTTAAAGACTAAAATACTCTAAGAAAGCTGCATACTTTCTTTCTTCTCAATTCCATTATCTTCTTACGTCGGTTTCTTATTATCTAAACCACCGTTTCTTCAAAATCCTTGTTTCTAAATCAGTGAAGAAAAAATTCAATTTTTCACTACTAGCTGATGGATTTTGAAGAGAATGAACTGTTGACGAAATCACAGCAAGTAATTCTAAAAAAGAATTTGAAAAGTTTTTAACTTTTTGAAAATAATTGCATGAATTTTTACACATCCAAGCAGAAAGCCTACGTGTTATTGACACGAACCACAGAGTCAGCTTACGTGGTAGTTCATTTGGTTTTGTTTTTTTCTATTTGAACTTTTCAGCGTTTGAAATGAAAAGGGAAGTTCTGGAAATGGTAGAGGGCTACTAAGTTATTTTTTGGGTTTACGAACTTTTTTAATTTTTGGGAGCTACTAAGTAAATACTCGGGTTGAAATAGAATTTTCCAATACGAATTTAGATGTAAATTATGCCAACATTACTTTAACATTAATAGTGGTAGGTTTTAAATTGTACCTTCAGAACAGTTCTTCAACCATTCAACTTTTTTTTACAAACTCTTCACAAATTCCTTCTCTTACCCATGCATATGAACCCACAATGCAAGCTTCTTATATAATTACAACCCAACGAAAAAAAGAATCACTCGCATATAAAAAAACTAGTTAAGAAGGAAACTTATGTATGATTTTGAGAGTTAGTACCTTGTTCAAGAATATGGCCATTTTGCGAGTTCAGTAGTAATATCAACATAGGCATCATTAAAAGTAATTCATTTTTAAGGCACGCTATTCAGTGTGAAGCATGACAGTAAATCATTAATGGTGTCCACATAAGCAAAGCTATGATTCTAAGAGTTATTATCTTGGTCAAGAATGTGGCCGTTTCCGCAAGTTCAGTAGTAATATCAACACATGCATCATCAAAAGTCAGGAATGTAGAACTAAGATGATAATTTAACCTTATCAATTATTGTAGTAGTACCACTTCGCCCTTTCTGAATGTAATAAGATGGTGGTATCACCATTCACATACGCAGTTGCAATATTGTAAATTTTAATTCAAGCTTATGCCAGACTATTGTTTTTTCCATTAAAAATTTTACTTACGGATTTGACATCCCTATTAAGCTAAAATTACATAACGAGCTTTAAAAATAAATAAACAAAAAAAGTGAACTTCCTAATAATTTGGATCAGGCAGACCCGAAAGAAGTTCAAATTATAGAAACCTAACAGTAGAACTCGATATTGCCCTAGTCATTTACAAAGACAAACTACTTTAGTTTCATCTGTGTTCTTGTACAATATTTCTTTACACTTACACAATACTACACGTTTAACGTGTGTTTTGGCAACCTTTCATTTTTACTGGTTGCAAATTCACATGTCATAGATAAGATCGACAAAAAGTTTGCAGAGGTTAAAAAAGAAACTATACAGGAAAAGTTTAATTTTGTCAAAAGATTTCTAGTTTTTCAAAAGGAGTTCGACACATTTCATAGAATTTCATTAGTTTTTCAAGAGAAGTCAAATTTTCTATAGAATGTTCAACATATCTAGCATTCAATAAAAAAATAAATTTTCTTTTTATTATTTTTGTAAAAAAGTTGAAGTGCCAATGGGTTTGGCCCAGCAGGATGATAGTTTAAACTACAAGATTAAAGGCCATAAGTTTGATCCTTGGGATTGACAATTATTGATGCTGATGAATCAAGTTTAAATAAAAGAAATAAAAATCGAAGTGAGGGAAATACAAAATAATTTGTAAAAGCCGCTTTTTTCTTCCAGTAATCAATTCTTCATGCGAAAGGTAAAAATAATCCAAAGAAGAAGAAAATTTACGGTTTTTCTTTTAAAAATATTAATACTGTATCACCTCGAAATTTGACACTAGTTATTTAATTAGTTAGTTAGCTAATTAATTAGGTTTCAAAAATGGAATTTGACCATGAAACTTGCACCATTGCGTTCAAGGCGAAATTCTGAGCAATGAATTTAGAATGAAAGTAATTAAATAAGAAAAATTAATGTTTATAATTATTCGTTCGGGCCCACAGTCAACCGTTCATTGTAATCGGTCGACATGTAGTGGTTGATCGGTGCATATGAAGCAGTTGACCGGTTGGGTAACCTTAGACACAATATACATAGGCCGCTACGGACTGGATTTAATATATTTCAATCTAATGGTTCTGATTGATTCTAGCTCTTATAAATTAAGGCCTATCTCTCCCTTCTCTTCTTATATTTTTATAGAGGAAGTAGCGAAGCTCTGTCATTTTTTCTTCTCCGCTATCATTCTAAATTATAAAGATAAGATATTTGTATCTATATTCACAAAATCAGAGAAGAGTAGAAACTAATAAAAAGGAGAAGGAAAGAGAATCTACCATATATGTGTTTGAAGTAATTTATATATTTATATAAATTTATATTTATTTTCTCTTCCACTTCCAAATCTCTTCTCAGATTTGTAATTCTAATGTATGTATTGAAGGAACGAGACCAGTCCGCGGTGGAAGAAATTACTGAATTTCAATTTTTTTTACCCTATTGGACCTTAGTTAGGCCTATGAAGCCAAATTTTTAGAACATTTCTAAATTTGTTTTAAATAAAATCATTTATTTTATTTAAATTAGTTAAAGGGAAGTTTTTAATTTCAAATGTATAGTGTATCAAATACACATAACATTTAGTTAATGTATAGTGAATGAAACCATTCATTTTTTTCTCTAAAACAAGAATTAATTGAGAGTATTAACTGGATTAGATGGAGAGAGAAATCTTTCATTTTCTCTCTTTAATTTGAATTGATTGATACATTAACTGCCATTAATTAATAATTTATTCATGACAAGACTTATTACCATGTCCATATGTATTCTAACCGTACAAATTGAAGTTTGAGATTTATTTAATTTTGTTTCATTTATTTATATAAATATATATACATATATATGAACTATACACACACACATATACATACATACATTTATGTGTGTGTGCATGTGTAACATCACGATCCGTTAAGGGTATAATGTGCTTGTATATAGATGCTGAGATTCATATTACAACGGAAACATTAGCTCATTTTGTGTATACTATAATTTGTTCAAATATGTGCTTGTATAATATTTCAAAACATGATATTATTATATGTATATATACATATAAATTATTGAATAAATAGTTTCTACCATAATAAACTAATGTAAAATAACCACATGATAAAAATACAATTTTTATAATTTTATAAAATCTAAAAACATATTTTGGGCTTACGATTAATTTATGGAATTTTTTACTCAAAATAATATTTATTATTAAAGATTTGATAACAGCCCTTAATCAAATTAATTCTTAAAAATATCAAATAAAGTTGAAAAATTCTGAAACTTTTTTAAAGGTAGATGAGACATATTTTGGACTTAAAAAAATTTCTAGTATTTTCTCAACTAAAATTATATTTTAAGTCAAATAATTATTTGCATTTTGAAAATAAATTAATTATAAAAAATATTAAATTAAGTTTTAAAAATCTGAATTTTTTTTTGAAGGTACCTGTGAAACATCTAAGGCTTATGAAAAATTACCAGTATTTTATCAATTGGATTTATATTTTTAATTAAATAAATTATACCTAGACGAAAATAAATTAATTTTAAAAATAATAAATTAATTTAAAAAAATCTTAAAATTTTACAGTAAGCACTTACATGATGCAGAAAATATAGAACTAAAATTTAGAACCATTGATTATTTATACATAATAAATAATTCACAAAATCATTAAATAATAATAAAATATGTATACACATATTTAATAAATAATTTTATAATTTATGATTCACAATAGCTATAAAAAATTATAAGAAAATTTTTAGATTAAAATATATAAGATATAAACATATATACAATTAAACATGTAGACAATTTGCAAATCCGTATACATTTAATATAGATCTATTTATATATATATATTAATATAAATCAAAATTAATTTTTTTAGAAAAAATTCAATAATAAAATCAATAAGAAATATGTTACAAGCATGTAACAAATCTAATTGTAACAAACACATGTATCCACAAAAATTTCACTTAATCAAAACAATAAATAGATCTGAATACAAATAAGTGATTTGGATGTAAATCAAACATTCATATGATAAACTTGAAGTCAAAACAATAATAATAAATAAAATTTTACCTCCTAATGAAGCCTGACTCCACGCTGAACAATGAATTCTCTTCTAAGAACAATTCCCAATCCGTCGGGATTCGGGATTGGAGACCTTCTACTACAAATTGATATTTTAATTTAAATTGGATTTGTGAATTTTTGGGATTATTTTAGAAGAGAGTTGCAGCCAAAAAAAGCCCTTGACTAGGGTTTTGAGATTAGCTTTTATATGAGCAGATAAGAGAGCAAAAACGATCTCAACCACCCATCTCAAAACCTTAATCTCATGCATAGTAGCTACCCACTTCTCTATCAAAACTGTTAACAAGAAGTATTGTTAACACCTCAAAGCACAACTTAGAAATTACCAACCCCTTCGAAACCCTCCTTTCGAATGAGTCGATAGGGACTACATGCCTTCCAACGATATTCCTTCTAAGATGTTAAATGATGACAAGAAATCTTGTCAACGTTCGAAGCAAAGTTTACAAAAGAATTCATTCGAAACCCATTTCGAATGGGTTGAAAGGGTCATTACACCTTTAAAGAAGGATTCCATTCGAAAGCATAGGTTCTACGATCATGGTGAATACTCCTTCGAAAGGGGTTATATGCTTTAGAATATCCAAGCGCCTTTTCGAAGTAATCCTCCTAATTGATATAACTTCGATAATCATATAGTGAGTCCTTTCGAAACCCCTTTAGATCAAGTCGAGAGGATCATTATTCTCTCAAAAGGACTTGATGTACAATCTACATAACAAATAAGATTGAAACTCATTATGCAAAGGAATCTCATCATGGATAAATGATACAAATTCAATAGGCTTGTCAATATTGGATCATCATCACGTCAATTTAATATTTCATGTCATGAAACATGATGATAACATGATTCAGAATCAAAATATCCAAGTTGACTCCATAGCATTGCATAAGTCAAATAGGGGTTAAGAAAACAAGTGAGTATCATATGAAATTGGTCATTAGTCAAGCTAATGGTCGAAATGATCTTCCTCATATTCGAAATCGATATTGGATCCATGCATCCACTCCTTTTTATTTATCTAAATTGTATCACAAGTAAGAAACTTTTCCCCAAATTGATCTAAGGTAAAAAGAATTTGATTTTTCTATGAATTACAAAGAAATTTCAAAGTTACAAAATTCATTCCTCGGCTTGGACCCCCAGGATCGTATTTATAGATGCGGGTTGGCCCCTTCCGCTCCCATTCTTTCGAAGCTGTCGAAAGGTTTTTATGCCAACCATTCATGCCTATCGTTTTGCCTTTGTCCTTCCGCTTCCATAGCTTCAAAGGTGGATGTATGGTCTTTTATTATGTTTGAATTAGTCCTTTCGCCTCCATTAAATATACATTAACAATGGATATTGTTCCAACTTTCCGCCATACTGTTTTCATGTACTTCTGGAACCTTTCGACGCCTTCGAAAAGTATGCCTCTTTTAGTAGCGAAAGGGGCAAGGTTCCTTATCACGTTATTTGGATTCAAGCGGAAGCACTCCCAACTCCTTCTTCTCCTTCGAAACCTCTTCTTGGTTGCTTCAGTCTAATGCTAATCATGATGAGCGATTACTTGAATGGGTGAGGAAGTGCTTTTGAAAGGACAAGTTGGTGACGAGAGGATCATTGCCAAAGGCCACTTTGTCTCATGTGAAGTTTTCTTTATGCTTGCGGAAGGGTCCAACCATTTCGAAAGGCTTATCTTTGCTTTCAAAAGGTACATATTGGTAAAGTGTCCCTATATGGAAGATTAACAGTGGTGAAACCAACCATTTGAAGGGTTTGGTTCTTATGCATGAGCCTGATTTGATACATTGAAAAGATGCTTCGAACTCATATTAGACTCCTTCATATATGCGGAATAAACTGCGTCGAAAGGACTAACTGAGGCGGAAGGATAGCATTACCTCCCTTTCAACTCCTTCGAAAGCTCTTGTTTCACTCAATACTTGTAGGTGGATCAGGTGCTTGCGGCGCCAATATACCTTCTTCAAAAGCTATTTTAACGTCTTTGAAACCCTTCTTTTCAATTCTTGCGAAGTTTTTTCAACATTTTTTCGGGTCTTTCTTCATGCCTTTATTCTTAAGTAAGTTTTATGGCTAAATTTTCCCCCCATATGAAAGAAGTTTTTGAACTTTAGGAAAAAAATCTAATAATTTTCTTTTTGCTCTATTCCATTTGGAATGACCTTATTCCCCTGCAATGTACAAAGTAGGTAACTTTCCTTATTGTTAGTTCAAAATTTATGTAAAAATATATTCAGTGATTTGTATTAATGTGATTGAAGACAGTATTTGCATTTTTAAAAATAGAATTCCTAAATTCTAAATCTAAAAATAATGAAGATAAATGACCATCATCTGGAGATTACAAGTGATAAGAAATACACAGTTGGGAATGATTGAAGATCTCTTATTTGGAAAAAATAATAGAAGTGTCAACATCCAACTTTAGTAATAATGAAAAAAGTCCAGAAATTAGACCCTTATTATACTAATAAAACATCGGGCATATGGTTTAGATATGGCATCAATAATTGAAGTTCGGAAGCCTTCTAGTGATAACATTTGTCCGATAATAAAAGTCTAGAAATTATCATCTGAAAATATGTCATAGAAAACCAAGAATCCACATTTGGGGCTAAATAATGGAAGTTTAAAAATCCCCTTCTGAAGATAACTGGTAGAAAACCAAGAATAATCAGTGAATAATAAAAGTCCAAGGATCATTATCTGGAAACAAGTTATAGAAGACTAAGAATCCTCTTTTGGGAACAAAATAAATATGGGTCCAGATATCCTTATCTGGAAATAACCGAAGATCCGAAACCCAAATTTGGGTATTGGTAAGATAGTGCTAGGAATCAATTTAAGATCAAAAATCCATAATAGAGGTCTGAATAATAAAGATCCTGAAGACAAGATTCAAGCATTAATGTATGGAGTTCAAAAACCAATGGTAAGAGACCCGAAACCCATATTCGAGTATAAGTGAAAACCAAGAATTAATAGTAAGTGACCCGAAATCCAGATTCGAGTATTAATAAATGAAGTCCAGAATTCCTCTTTTGGAAATCAGTTGAGGGTTGTAGATCCTTATTTGAGCCCTTCGTTTTGCACTACTCTTCGGGTTTTGATTCTCTTGAAATGTTTCATTATTTAAGCTCCATATATTGTCATTGTTTTGTGTGCCGCTTCTTGGGCTTGGACGTCTTAGCCTGCTATTGTCTAGTGCACTTGGTTAGCTTGTCCACAAGCTAGACCCAAGAACTTATCTAACCTCCCTCCAAGAGGAGCTCCATCAGGCATTATAGGTGGGATTGAAGGCTTATTCTGTGCCTTGACCAGACCATAGCATGGCGGGACCAAGGGCTTACTCCGTCCTCCCTTTAGGAGTTGCTCCAGTAAGGCCATAACGTAGCGGGACTGAAGGCTTGTTCGGTGCCTTGGCCAAGCCATAGCATGGGGGATCAAGGGCTTACTCTGTCCCCCCTCCAAGGGGGTGCCTTAACCTGGCCATAGCGTGGCGCGACAAGAGCTTGCAGATACTTTACTCTAGCCATAGCATGGCGCGGATAAAGGATTACTCGATCCCCCCTCCAAGAGGTGTTTTGACCTGGCCATCTCAGTGTGGATAAAGGCTTTTGACCTTTTAAGGTAGTTTCCAAAATTAAGGAGAATTTTATTCCTAATCATGTAGACTTTTCTTTAAAAAGAGGTGCTTTATTCATTCATTGTAAGAAAATATAGTCGCAAATGTTCTGCATTCCACGTTCTATGAACTATATTGTCATCTGGTCGACATAATTTGTAATCTCCAGGGTACTTTGCATATGATTAGGGGCCCTCCCAGCTCGGTCCTTGCAGTCCTTCTACAAGATTTCTTATGTTTTCCATCACCCTTCGGAGTCTCCCTCTTGAAACGATCTTGTCCTTACTTTGGAG
Organism: Allium cepa; assembly: GCA_030765085.1. Taxonomy (NCBI): domain Eukaryota; kingdom Viridiplantae; phylum Streptophyta; class Magnoliopsida; order Asparagales; family Amaryllidaceae; genus Allium; species Allium cepa. The sequence goes on along the minus strand of CM060937.1, from coordinate 566,719,643 downwards.
TTGTAGTATGTCGAAAATCTCCTCTAATATTCTACAGTCCGAATACCTGCCTCATCTCTTAGCTCATGTATTAAATCCATTGATTCTTTCTTCAATTATTGGTTTATACTAAAGGAATATGCAATTCTTCGATGTGAGGGTACCTCAATTTCAACTGGCAACATTACTTCACATCCATATGTTAGAGAATAATGGGTATGACCCGTTGCAGTTCTAGTGGATGTACGATAGGCCCAAAGTACAAGTGGTAATTATTCTACCTAATTTCCTTTAGCTTTATTCAATCATTTTTCGGGATAGTCTTAATAGTATTATTTTTCGCCTCAATGGCTCCATTAGCCTTCGGGTGTGTCACGGAAGAAAGGCTTTTGATAATCCCATTCTTATGGAAAAATCGAGAAAACTCTTTACTTTCAAATTGTGTTTCATTGCCAGACATAATCTTATAAGGGATCCCGAATCTAGTATTGATGTTTTTAATAACGCATCTAAGCACTTTCTTAGAAGTAATTTTGGGGAGTGGCACTGCTTCTACCTACTTAGTAAAGTAATCAATGGCCACTACAACATATTTTTCTCCTCTTTTATAAATTGGCAATGGTCCAATTAAGTTGATTCCCCATACATCGAAAACCATGAACTAGAGATCAGAGTTAATTGGCTTGATGGTAAATGGGGAATCTTCGTGTATTTATGGCATCTTTCACATTTCTTTACATACTCTATAGCTTGATCTGCCATCTGAGGCCAATAGAAACCTTGTTTCATTATTTTTTTAGCCAACTTTATCCCATTGGAATGGCCTTCGCAAAATCCTTCATGCGCTTCCACCAACAATTTTATCCCATCCTCCAAAATCACACATCTTAAGTAAGGAGGGGCATATCCTTTCTTATAAAGAATTCCATCTATCATTGTGAAAGTCGGAGCCTGTCGTTTGATTTTCCTAGCTTCCATCTTGTCAGATGGTAATATCCCATTAGTGAGATATTCTGCAATTGGTGTCATCTAAATGTTACCATAACAATTATCTACCTTTGGATGATTCAGTTTCTCATATGGAATTTCTTCATTAATTTCTCTATCTTTTCTTTCATGCATCCTGGCTTGGTATCTGGTTAAAACTAGTAGTTCCTTCCCTGGTTCAGACATTCTCTCCTCGATGCTAGGATTTTCTTGATACTCTATTGGTATGATACGAGTCTTTGGAGCCCCCCTTGCGTCAGCTAATTTTGCTAACGAATCCACTTGAGTGTTATCTTCCTTTTGGACTTGATGTATGGAAAAATCTTCAAAAAAGGCAAACATTTTTAACACCTTAACATATTGGGCTAGTTTGGCATCTTTTGTTTGCTTTATCTATTTTATTTGATTCACCGTTAGTTGAGAGTCGCTAAAGATTTGAACCCGTGGGATTTTAAGTTGAAAGGACAGAGTCAATCCTGCCATAATCGATTCATATTCAGCTACGTTATCTGTTACCGCATACTCTAGCTTCATTGCTTAATGTAGGAAATGCTTATTGGGTGTGATTATGATGTACCCTGCTCCAGCTCCCTGCTCATTTAATGCCCCATCGATAAATAATTGCCATATGGGTGTTTGATCATTCTCTTTCTCTGGTTGTTCGTTAACAAAGCCTGTACGTTCATTGATAAAGTCAGCCAATGCTTGCCCTTAAATTGTTGCTTGAGGCTGAAATGCAATGTCTACTAGCTAAGTTCAATTCCCCATTTTATTAGTCTTCTTGAAGTCTCAGGTTTACTGAAAACTTGTTTGAGTGGAAAGTTGGTCAATACTTTGATTGGATGCACTTGAAAGTACAATCTGAGTTTCCATGCTGTCAGTATCAACCGATAAGCTAACTTTTCTATGACTGGATATCGAACCTCAGCATCCTTCAATCGTCTGCTTACATAATAAATGGGAAGTTAAATTTCATTCTCCTCTCTAATTAGTACTGAGATAACCGCATGTTCTACAACCGCCATATACAAATATAGGCTTTCTCTATCCACGAGGCTTGATAATATAGGTGGACTTTCTAAATGATTTTTTATTCTTGGAAGACTTTCTTATAATCCTCTCCCCATTCAAAATTCTTTATTTTGTTAATCACATTGGAGAAAGGGATGCATTTATTGGTTATCTTGGAGATGAATCTACTTAGGGCTACAATTCTACCATTCAAGCCTGTTACATCTTTGCTGGTTTTAGATTCTGCCATGTCTTTGATAGCCTAAATCTGGTTAGGACTGGCCTCAATCCCCTGTGTGCTAATGATGTAACCAAGAATTTTCCAAAATAAACTCTAAAATAACATTTCTGAGGATTCAGTCTCATTTAATACCTTCATTATACTTTGAACATTTCTTTAAGACCTTTAAGGTGATTCTCAACTTCATGAGACTTTACTAGCATGTCTTTCACATAAACTTCCATATTCCGTCCAATTTTCTCCTTAAACATTCTGTTGACTAGTCTTTGATAAGTAGCTCCCGCGTTCTTCAACCCGAAAGGCATTACTTTATAACAGAAGATTCCCCTGCCGGTAAGGAAAGCTTGTATGTTCTTCATTTGGTTTGAACGTGGGTATTTGGTTATATCCTGAATACGCATCCATGAGGGACAATAGCTTATGACCACTAGTTGCATCTACAATTCGATCAATTTTGGGCAATGGATAACAGTCTTTGGGCATGCCTTGTTTAGATTTATGTAGTCGGCACATGTTCTCCATTTTCCATTTTCCTTTTTTACCTACACTGGACTTGATAGCCATTTTGGGTAGAAAACTTCTCATATGAATCCATTTTCAAGCAGCCTTTTAACCTCTTCTTTTAGAGCATAAGATCTAACCTTACCAAATTGTCTTTTCTTTTGATGAACGAAAGTCACATTTGGATTAATATTTAATGCATGGCACATAACTGATGGATCAATCCCAATCATATCTGAATGAGTCTACACAAATACATCTTTGTTAGCTTTGACAAATTGAGTTAAATCCGCTTTCAAGTTGTCATTCAATTCCTTTCCCACTCTAACAATCTTAGTCGAATCAACTGGATCTATACAAATTTCCTCAAGATCCTCTATAGGCTTTATCCTTTCCATTTCCCCTCGATAATCTAATTCTGTAACGATCTCACTTTCGTCTATCGAGTTGGCATCAGTCCTCTTCCATTTGCTCCCAGATGAGAAGTACCTTTCAAACACACATTTATTTATTTATTAGATTTCATTTTTGCTTCAAATGTTGGATGTAATCCATCATCTAAAGGTTGAAAAATAGTTGAGGAATCATAATAAGAAGAGTACTTCCTCTTATATTAATCAAGAGCGACAAAATACATCTCGCGGGAGCAAAATTTTCCCCCCGAATGGTTCCCCGACCTCTCTGAGTTAAGAATTTCACCATCATATACTTGGGTAAGACGAATACATCCACCTCATCTAACGTAGGGTGGCCAAAGAATGCATTGTATATGATGGCTGTTTGATGATCACAAAAAGAGTTTTAAATTCTACAGCATAACGGCACTCCCATTTATACAAGAAGCTTTACTTCCCCCATCGGAGTTGACCCTTTGTTATTGAACCTAAAAATAGGTTCAAGACTAGGCTCTAGCTTATCTTCAGAATGCCCATTTGATCAAAGGCGTGCTTGAAGATGACATTGACTGCACTTCCAGTGTCGATCAGAATCATGGACATTATAGAGAGCCCGATTTGAGTAGTGATCATAAGAGGGACATTATGGGGGTGATGATTCCCTTTTTGAGTTCTTGGGGAGTAATGACAAGATTGGCATCTACATATTCAGCCATGGATTTTTACATTTGGGCGTATCTTGGATAGAAAATACTCCTTCTTTAGCTTCTTTGACATATCTGCTTCAATGTCCCTTACTAGTTCCTGCTGGATGTGGTCCCCCATGAATCACATCAATTCTATTCAAGGGTGGACTCTGATTTAATGGATCTTCATCTTCTAAATTATTCATAGTAGTATTAGGGAACTTTCATGGTCCATCACTGGTCCGAGTGCTTTCTGTTGGCCCAGGATGAATTTTCAGGTGTCCTTCACGAATTAACTTTTGAATGATTCTAGCCAACACTCGGCACTCGTTAGTTTTATGGTCATTTGCTTTTATGGTAAGCACAATAATCATCCCCCTTCTTTTGCTCAGGTAATTTCTAGCCTTGAATGAGGTTAGGAACTTTCTCTTTTATTGTAGCATAGATATAATACAATGGCTTGTTCAAAGTGATTGAATTAGTATTAGAATCCTCCCATCTCAGCCTTTTGTGACCTCGGTCAAACCTAAATTTCCACTCTCTTTCTTAGGGTTAGCTTTCTTCTTGGCATAATACAATTTATCCATTCGAATGAATTTATCGGCTTGGAAGTGGAAGTCTTGATAATCATTACATTCATGAATAAAGAGCTCCTTCCAAAATGGTGTATTTTCTATCAGTTCGGAATGCACTGCAATCAACTTATCCCCATCGTTCATATCTTTGGCTTTCAGCGCCTCTGTATAGAACCTTCTAAGATAGTCACCCAATGATTCTCTCTGCCTTTGTTTGATGTTTGCTAGAACAATATAATAAATTATGGGATCTTTACATACAAAGAATTGAGCAGAGAATTCATAGGTCTAATTGTTTCCATGAGTAAATAGTCTTCTCTGGATATTGACGATACCAATTTGCGCAAGCTCCTTTATGGGTTATTGGGAATAGCCTACACCGCATTATTCCAGAGGCATTATATAGATCCATTTGGCTGTCGAAAGCCATTAAGTGATCATCGGGATTGGTAGTACCATGATATTTCATGGTTAGGATCTTGACATGAGATGGAACTACCGCCAACATGATTTCATCCGTAAATGGAGCCAGTCGTTCATTATCATTGACTCGCTCATCCACGGTTCTTTTCCCTTAGCGTTTAGCATATCTTTGACAACCTTCTCTACCACATCTTTCAAATAAGATTCAATGTCATGATATCATTTTTTATTTGGGCTGTATTCCTTTGAAGTCGAGCTTCCAGATTGCTCGAGCGATTTATCCTGTATTCTTCATTGATGATTGACTTTAATTACATTACATTCTTTTTTCTTTGATGATGTTAGGTCGACCTTGCCCTTACCTTCGTAATTATGAGCTTTCAAATTTCTCCTTAGGAATACCACCTCGTCTCCAGTTGTTGGTTTTGCAGTTTTGAAAAATTTATGAGATGGAGCTGCTTTTAGGAGCTCTTGCATTTCTTGTAATTATTGCTCCAAATGTTTTACCTTGACTGCATTATCCTCTGGTTGTGCCGGGGTCGATGGATATCCTTGCACAACTCCCTCCAAGTTGAAAGTTGGAGTAATATTTTCCTCCAAATTTTTCATGTGAATTGCTTCCTCATCCATTCGACTAAGCCTTTTTTATTTCATTACCGTACAATAAGTCAAACGTTCCATAATTAATCTACAGGGAAATGATAAGGACGAAAGTTCGAACCCTCCTTCTAGCGCCAAAAATGTTAACAATTTTTTTTGCTAACACCTCAAAACACAACTTAAGAGTTACCAAACCCTTCGAAACCCCTCTTTCGAATGAGCTTATAGGAACTGCATGCCCTCCAAAGGTGTTCCTTCTAATATGTTAATTGATGATGAGGAATCTTGTCAACATTCGAAGCAAAGTTTAAGAAACAACTCATTCGAAACCCATTTCGAATGCACCGAAAGGGTCATTACACCTTTAAAGAAGGATTCCTTTTGAAAGCATAGGTTCCACGGTCATGGTGAATACTCATTCAAAAGGGGTTATATCTTTTAGAATATCCAAGCGCCTTTTTGAAGGAATCCTCCCAGCTGATATAACTTCGATAATCATATAGCGAGTCCCTTCGAAAATCCTTTTGATCGAGTCGAGAGGATCATTATCTCTCAAAGGGACTTGACATATAATCTACATAACAAATAAGATTCAAACTCAATATGCAATGGAATCTCAACATGGATAAATGATACAAATTCAATTGACTTGTCAATATTGGATTATCATCATCATCAAGTCAATTTAATATTTCATGTCATGAAACATGATGATAATATGATTCAGAATCAAAATATCCAAGTTGACCACATAGCATTGCATAAGTCAAATAGGGTTTAAGAAAACAAGTAGGTATCATGTGCATTTGGTCATTAGTCGAGCTAATGGCCAAAATGTTCTTCCTTATGTTCGAAATCGATATTGGATCCATGTATCCACTCCTTTTTATTTATCTAAAATGTATTATAAGTAGGATAATTTTCCCCAAATTGATCTAGGGTTACAAGAATTTGATTTGCTATGAAATAAGAAAGAAATTTCATTATTCCAAATTTCAGTCCCAAGCTTGGACCCCTAGGGTTGTATTTATAGATGCGGGTTGTCCCCTTCTGCTCTAAACCTTTTGAAGCTGTCGAAAGATCTCTCTTCCAACCTTTCGCACCTATCCTTTTGCCTTTCTCCTTTCACTTCCATAGCTTCAAAGATGGATGTCTGGTCTCTCATTATATTTGAATTAATCCTTTCACTCTCATCTAATGTACATTAAAAATGGATATTGTTTCTACATTCCTCAATACTGCTTTCATGTACTTCTAGAACCTTTCGACACCTTTGAAAGGTATGCCTCTTTTAGTAGCGAAAAGGGTAAGGTTCCCTATCGCGTTATTTGGATACAAGCGAAAGCACTCCCAACTCCTTCTTCTCATTCAAAACCACTTCATGGTTGCTTTGACCTGATGCTAATCATGATGAGTGATCACTGAATGAGTAAGGAAGTGCTTTTGAATGGTTTCGAAAGGACAACAAATAGGTGACGAGAGAATCATTGCGAAAGGTCACTTGGTTTCATGTGAAGTTTTGTTTATGCTTGTGGAAGGGTCCAACCTTTTTGAAATGCTTATCTTTGCTTTTGAAATGTAGACATTGGTAAAGTGTCCCTATGTGGAAGATTAACAGTGGCGATACCAACCATTTCGAAGGGTTTGGTTCTTGTGCTCGAACCTGTTATTTGATACCTTCAAAAGGTGCTTCGAACTCATTTAAGAATCCTTTATGTATGTGGAATCAACTGCGTTGAAAGGATTAATTGGGGCGGAAGGATTGCATTTCCTCCCTTTCGACTTATTCGAAAGCTTTTGTTTCACTCAATACTTGTACGTGCATTAGGTAGTTGCGGCGCCCATATAACTTCTTCGAAAGCTATTTCTTATATTATATATTAATTCCTGAAACTAATCACTATGCATTTCGAGTTCACATGATCAAACGGTACGTCCAATTGCCATGAAACTCGTCGGCGTACAACGCTTTATCATTCCGGTCCCGATAGCACTAGTTTCATCAAAATCAATTATAGTGCCCCAGAATAATAATTTCGCACATTTAAATATCATTTTATTTTTTCGATCATATCATCGATATTTAACAAGACTATTTAATATTGTAAATAAGTTTACAAATTGAATTCATCAATATTATTTATTAATTAAAGGGAGTTAAATAAGACTATTAAATCCATTTACTTAATATTTAATTAACAAATTCAAATATTTAAATAATCACTATATTTGAATTCAAGTTATTAAATTCCAAAAATCCAATTATTTAAATATTTTACATAAATTGATATTTAAAATTCAAAATGATCCAATTTCTAGGATGTTACATAATAATAATAATATAAAAGAGTTATTGTTACTTTTAAATTTTTGCTTTTTACATCATAGTTATTGGGACAATTAAAGGCCCTATTTATGAAATCTAAGTTCTTTGTGGATCATACATTTAACGTGGAGTTATCTTTTTTTAGTGGAGTGTTTTGTTGATTAAAAACTAGTTGCTTCTCAAAATGTACAACCATCTTAAATTTACTTTTTTCAGAGGGTAGCATCGTTTCAAACACATGAGAATTTGGAATGCTTAGCTATGTTGGAGAGATTTTTGAACTAGTATCGGTGTCTATAGTTATAGTTGCAAGGTATGTATCTTCACGAAGTAACAAAATATAATTTACCATTGTTTTTCTTTTGACTCAACAAACGACTTTATAAATTCTTTGATCACATAGCAGATTGATGTAAAAATGTGAATGTGGATTCAAAAGAGTTCCTTTTTCCTTTTATTATTTTATTACTATTTATGACATATGACTGATGAAGAAAAGAGAACATAAACTCAAACTTATCAAAAAGGAGAACAAGTTTACATGTTTAGGTAATTTAGTTTTGTGAAAAATTGAGATATTTATGAGCACTTGAACAAATGAAAGAAAGAGTCACAAAATTTTGGAAATTAATGTATGAATTTTGTATTTTGGAAGAAGGATATGTATATAGTTTGAAATCTTTATAACAGAACAACAATAAATTTGAATTGTTTAAGGTCAAATTTAGGCTAGCTCTATTTGTATCTCGAAATTTGCATTACACACCCAGTTTATTTGAAGAAAAACTGCACACTCCACCATTTTCTTTTAACCATCCATTTTATTTTATAAATAACCCTATTTTAAAATTTTCTAATGTTGAGTTTTATAATAAAAATCACATACAGGTTGAACTTTGTTTTATACAAAACCTCGCTTGGACCGAGCAAGGTTTTGCATGAAACCTCGCTCAGACTGAGAAAAGATTTGTATGAAACCCTGCTCGCAAAGAGTTTCGAGTGAGATTTTGTTTGAAATCATGCTTGTACCAAGCTAGGTTTTGAAAGAAACCACGCCCATAATATTAGTAGTGGAAAATCCATGTTAACCACGCTTTAAGTGAGTGTGGTTTGTTAGGTTACCTCACTCGCTCCAAGCTTGGTGTGTTAGGTTACGTCACTCACTCCAAGCTTCGTTTATTATATTTCCTCACTTCCTTCATGCTTGGTTTCTAGTGTTTCCTTGCTCCCTCGAAGCCTTGCTTCTTATATTTCCTCACTTGCTCTAAACTTGGTTTTTTATAAATATACTTTTACCATGTTTGTAATCTACCGTTATACGGTAGAGGGTAATTGTGTCTAAATAAATTTTTTATGTTTACCAGAGAGTGAAAAGAAAAGGCAGGGCTGTTAAGACCCATCCTCAAACTTATTTCCCAACCAAAAGATATGTTGACATATATGAGGTACATATACCACACTACAGTTTGGGCTATGCAAAATTTGATGTGTCAGCATATATGTGTGAGGTGATTTCCTTGTTTGGAGACTATGCATAAGGATTTCATTTGTGTCAACGTGCTATGTTTGCTGAAGTCAATGATCAAAAAATTACAACGCATAGAAAATCACATACACGCAATGACCAAATTACCCTTGCAAATATAAAGAAAGAGCAAAATACTATCAGAGCCAGGTCTCGAACCTAGGAACTATGGGTTATGGGCCCACCATGCTTTCAGTATGCCACTCTGATTATCAATCAAGTGCCAGAATTGCATTATGTAGCATAATATGCAAGCTGCTTCTAAATTCTGCCCAAAGCATATTGTCTTGTACTGTACAATGTAGAAGATATTTCTTCCACATCCACTAAATTTTATTATCCATATATTAAACTGTATGCCTCCTCATATCATTACCTACAGCTAAATCAGTCTAGATTTGATATGTCAGCATTTCACCTACATATGTCGACATAAATTTTTTTCAGACTTGAAATAAACTTAGATTTTTTAAGTAAGGTTGTTTTAAAAATGCTCTAAAAACACTTATAAATATTTAAATTCAAAAACACTTATATATATATATATAAACATGATAAGATACCGCAGTACATATTTTAGCATTTCTCCTCTTTTCACATTTGTATCTTTAAAACCAACCAAGTATTGCCAGTGGCACTTCAAATTCCTTATAACATATATCAGTAATGTTACTACCTTTAAGCATTGTTACCCTTAAAATCGGTATAAGCTTTTCAGTGTGTTTTTTTATTGCCCTTTTTTATTATCGTATTTAGTGCCATAAAGTGTGTATACATTGTTTTTGTTCCAATACTAATTTCGTATATGCATGCAAAAGTAATGGTTGACTGGTTACACTTGAGAAAATATTTTATTATGATACTTGTGTGGAGGCATGTTGGATCATAAAGTTTTGAATGCCGACAAGAGACGAAAGTTCATAAAAACTCAAATATGGTTCATATTGATATTAATGTAACTAAAGTCAACAATTATACAGTCTAGTATAGAATTTTGTTAAAATCTATCCTCAAATCTCATCACTCACAAATTCATTTACAAAACTTGTATACATTTTATAAAATATTCATACACACACAAGGTATTAAGTGCACTGGAAAAATAGTATTCAGTCGATTGAATACTATATGTCAGTCGACTGATGCTGTTTGAAAATTTTCAAATATATAGTATACAGTCAACTGAACTGCTTAGGTCAGTCGACTGACACTTTGCAAATTTTTTGTACACGTTTAACTTCAGTCGACTGACTAAGCAAGTTCAGTCGACTGAATGCTGCAACTGTCATATTTTCCAAGAGACTTCTTTTCACCAAAAGATTTCTTCTTCATGTAAGGTTGCATTTCCTGAATTTTGATAGATATCTATTTCTAGCAATCATATCTCCTCACACACTATATATACACTCAATTTTTATAGAAAATCACTTAATTTTCTGTTCTCTTTTGATCTATAGCACTTAGCATTCTTGAGTTCAATATCTACAAGCTTTCATACAATCATTGCTTACGTATTCATTTCCATACTCTTCAAGCAATATTAAATTTCCTATTCGTCATACACACACAAATATACACATCTACACTAAGGATAAGATTATAGGAAGGGTGTACTACAAGTGACAAACCCATGTTATTCGGAACATACAAAGTCAAGTTAAATCCAATTTGTAAGAAAGTCATGCTCGATTGCTCAGGCGGTTAAGCCTTGTTCTATTTCTCAGGTGGCCAAGTTCTGCTCTGTTGCTCAGGCGGTCAAAGTCTTGCTCGGTTTCTCAAGAGGGGTAATACCAGCTCCTCCGGGTTAAGTGAGGGTTGCTAGCAATAATTCTAGAAGAAATATGGTGTAACGACCCGCAAATCCGTACCCCTTGAGTCAACACTATTCTACAACAATCAACTCAAGTTGTACAGAAATACGAACCATTTGGGTTTAAGAAGAAGAGGTAGAAGAAGAGAAAACAAAATCAACATCAGAATCTAACCATCGCAGCGGAATAAAATATAATAGAGAATTAATAATCTTTACTCAAAATCAAATATATCAGTTTACATATATTACATCATCAGAGTACATCAGTCATGGCTCACATCAATAACATACAATGGTTACACAACAACTCAACACAGCGGAAATATATATATACAAGTATGAGAATACGTATCGTCATCCAGCTCGTCTCCTGAGCTCCACAGCATCATATCTTGTATCCTATAATACTCGGTATGACCCGAGCATTACAGTTAAATAATACCCGAGTCAGTCTGGAATACCAGCGTGAGAAAATCACACCCAATTGATTATTAAAGTTTCAAAAATCCTTTGAAAACAAAAGCATCTCGTAAGACCACGCCACAAATAAACATGTCGGGTTTTTACCTTACGATAGCTAAAACAATTTTTATAGAAATCCTTTGATATTATAATAGGGTCTATATACAAGTACTTATAAAATAGCCGAAATTGTTACATTATTAAATTCCAGCTACTAGCCACAAAAGTGGGTAATACAAAAAAAACTCGTACAAGGCTCGTAGGGAGTATGGATTTCCATCAATGACTAGGCACTGGGGTACCACATGTCACAGTACGGGGCCTAGATCACCGTACCGAAGATTACTCCCTTCATCCCCTGCAACACAAGGCCGGAACCATTCCTTATTGAACAGTCCCGAACAAGATAAACCCCGTGGTTGGCGCGACCAACCACCCACTAAGCCGAAATAATAAAGGGACATCTAGACAGGAGAAATATCTTGTCTTGCTTGGGCATTACCCACCTAACCTTACTGCATATCCCTTGATTTTCAGTCATTCCCATTTGATGAGGCTTGAGGCTAAGCGTTACCTTTAGAACGTTTTCACTTAGAATGCCCATCGTCCACCTGACGATGTTTCGCAAGCATTCGTCCATACAAGTCCGTCCTGGGTTCGAACGGAACCGAAGGCACTACTCCTACTATATCCATTTTGGAAATATCCTCAGGATTAGTAGCGACTAGCCCTTGCACTTCACTGCTCCATATTCGACTCCGTACACGTTTTTCGCACGAAACGTACAAACCGGATCGAAGTGGTTTTCGAGAAATAAATCTTGATCCCGGTCTTTTCGAAACGGTCAACGCAATTGGCCAATATTGATAGTCGGTTATTTAACTATCAATTAATATTCACAAACAACCATCACCAAATAAATAATTCCCCATATTATTTATTTATCTCAAAATATCTTCACAAGATATATTTCTATTTCAATCTTTTGAAAACAGTTTCAAAACCATCATTCTTCTCAAAATCAACTTTCCCAAATATTTTATATCTCCTCTGAAATCACCAAGCACAAATATATAGTTTTAAAATAATTTAAAACGCTTTACTTTGAAATATACTTTAAAAAATTTACTTTAAAACTACTTCAATGATTTGTTAAAAATACATACTATATGAATTTATTTATTTTTGAAAATAAGGTTACTTAATAAATATAAAACTAGATTTATACCTTTAAAAACATAATATTAAATCATTCTTTAAATAATTATTACTATAATAGATTAAGAGAAAATACTTACTTTAGAATTTAAATATTAGATATAAGAAATTTTCCAAAACTTGTTTTTTTAAAATAACTTTTAAACTTTTAACTTATATTTAAAAATTTACTTTGAAAACGTACTCGGATATTCAGAGAGAAATTTCCAATCTCAATCACTCAAATCAATTTTCCAAATTGATTCCCAATTTATTCCGTTTGAAATAAATTTCTTTACTCATCAGTTCATTTCAAAAATTCATTAATTATGGACTTTATTATTTTCAGTTTGATTTTTAAATCCTTTAGCTGAAATATACAAATTTCAGGTTATTCCCAATTTCTTCTTAATTCTTCTTAAATAATTTAAATCCTAAAAATAAATGTTTTGTTCTTTTAAATAATAACATAGAAATTTAACTTTCATTAACTTTCTGTTTATTTAAATTCTCCTTCCCATACCCAAGATTTATTTATTAAAATTTTAAAGTCACTTTATTTCCTTTCCAGTTCATTCATAAATTTATTCAACTTTTCTATAAATATTTTACTTACAATTTTACTTCTTTTATTTTCATTCCTAAACTCAAATTATATATTTGGTAATTCATTATTGCCCGATTATAACAATCAAGCCATAACATTCAATATTTCCACCTAATTCATTTACAGGATATCCAATATTCAGAATAGAGAATATTAAATAATTAAATAAAGTTGAGGGGTCCAGTTGGATCCCTCCAACCTGTTTTCCCTGCATCCACAGATGTTAGCACAATATAATACATCAATTTCAAAATATCATACTATATCACATCAATCAATTCAGCCATCCAAACAATTATTTAAATTTAATAATTTAAATTTAAATTTAACCGAGTAAGATTAACTCACCTTAATTTTATTTGCAATCCAATCCAAACGGCTTTATTTCTTCCGGATATCAACCTTGTAAAAACATTTTACATTTTATTAACACTTAAAGTAATCAAACAGTCAGTTACCAATTATTAATAAAATTTCAACTAATTTCCCTCTAATAAATTATTATATTTTTTTTGTGCCTAAGATAATTAAATAAATTAGTTAGACAATTAATCTCCATAATACATTGGTTTAAAATTAACTAGTACGTGACAATATTTATTTTATTTATGAGCCATGTATTCATTTATTTTTACTAAAATTATCCTTTTTAAAATCATGTTCCTATATATATACATATATGTATATGTATATACATTCGCTGTTTAAATCAAAGCATGTATGTGAATATGTAATCTATATTATTATGTAAAAAAAATTCCTATCGTTCAAAGCTTATCCATTCTGAAAATAACATCAATTTATCTTACAGTAAAAAAAATATTTCTACCTGCATTGTAAAAATTCGAAAGAGAAAAGAAATCATACTCACAAGAAATCTTGGTTTGCCCTTCACGTGTCCAAGAGAGCCACACCCAACATCAAATGCTAATAACGAACACTGGCGCATCACCTTGAGGCTACTCGGTAGAAAATAGATCGCCGAGTTCTTCCTCGTTCGTCTGAGGCAACACCCAACCCTAATAACGCGCGCCAACTCACACGCTTCCTCCTCGCCGATACCGATTCGAATTAGGCAGCACCTTCGAGTTCAAATCGAGCTCATACTCCCCTATCAAACCACGTACCTCTCGACTCTGTATCGGCTTCTCCTCCTTCCTATCATGCGGCTGCGGCCATTCCATAATTACGAACCAGGGTTTAGTTTAGTTTTTTTTTTCGAATCGAACGGAATTGGGGATTTTTTTTTCTCGAACTGAAATTGGGGTTTTGGGGAAAAGATGACAAGATTCAGCCATTTTTTTAGATTGTTTTGTTTCTCTCATTGATTAGCTCGACCAAGAGATTTTAAACGAAGGATGCTAGAAAAAAAATATCTAGCGTAATGAAGAAGGAATGAGGGTACACAGGTACAAGCGGCTACAAAGACTCCGATATGAAAGAAAAGAAAGCTACAACGTGAAATAAATTCGGCTACAGAGTACGTTTATAAACAAAAAAACAAAAAAAATATTTCTATTATCCTCAATGTTACGAATATAAATATTACAAGCCTTTCAATTATTTTTTTAACAGGTTTAAAATTCGAGATTCAACAATTCACTCAGCTTCTAATAATTAAATTCTATTATTTAATTATCAAACAAATAGCGACATTTGTAATTCCAGTTAAAATTATTATATTGAATATTTAAAATCAATTAAATATTCTGATTTTAAATTCTTAAAAATTCCGGGTCGTCACATTCCTCCCCCTTTAAAAGAATTTCGTCCCCGAAATTACTAATTAGGAAGAATGGTCCAATACCCGTTTATTATTTCCCTAAACCAAACAGTTTCTAACAATACAACATCTTACCAACTATCATTTTATAAATGACCCATTATCATTCTTATTAACTTTCCAAACCTTTCCCTAGTTTGCAAACAATCCTATTTGCTCTACCATTCCAGTTTTAATCTTAAAACCAATTTCGAATTATCAAAATTTTCTCAAAATTTTTCTAACTCCCTAAATTCCAAAAAAAATTCGCCAGCGTTTCCTTTGCGCGGCTGACTCGGTACAACTACAAAATGGCTCTACGGCCTCCCAAATCCAAAAAGAAAACCAAAAGCCAAGTGGCTCAATCCAAATCCAAATCCCAATCAAATTTCATACCAAATTTAAATTACATACCTTTTGTCGGGCAATTCAAATTTTATCTTTTGATATCAAACCCAAAATTTCTTTTTCCTTTATAATACCTGCATACCTGCTTAACACCAATATCCAAACACAATATTCCAAAACATTTTATCGACTTTCTCACAAAATGTCAACATCTATTCATTCCAATATTGACTTAAATTACATTGGTAGTATCAATTTCCATTTAAGACTTCACCATTCCTTCTTAAGTTTAGTATAAGCATTTTATATACTTCTTTATTTATTTTCATCCTACCATTTTAGTTTATATCCATTTCTATCCACAACGATTCTTTCATTTCCATACGAATTCAATTTATTTTCAACTCTAAACTTTAAATTTTATTCTTCATTTATAACTAATTCACGTCATTATTTTAATTAGCTCCATTTACTAACTTATTTCAATTCTTAGTTTGAAATCGTTTTGTCGTTAATAAATTTTTCCAAAAATTTTCTAACTCCCAAAATTTCTGAAATTTTTTGGCAGAGTCTCCTTTGTACGGAGGAGCTTTTGCAATTTGACAAAAGAGATAAATATATATATACATCGACCCACACGGTCGGAAAAACCAAAAACAATTCATATTTCCTATTTTTATTGCGTAGGCGTACCTTATTTAACATTTTAAGCAAGCGGCTTATTATTTTTAGCAAATAGCACAACCAAATCCAGCCACACAGCTCCCCTGATACCTGTACTTACTCAATTTAAACATGTAAGTGCCAAAGATATGCAGTTTAACTATATTTCACTTATTTATAATAGTTAAAACATATGAATTCTAAAAGAAACTCATACCAAACATTTTTCTGTAAGCAATTTATATAGTTTCCATGCTGATTCAACTGTTCCAATTTATTTATAACCATTTTCACTCAATTCGGATGGTTTTCGATTCATTCATATACAATTCCATCAATTTGAATGGTTTAGAATTTAATTGCTTACTTTTAATTTATTCTTAAGCAAATTGAACTCATATTTAATTCAATTGCTTTCAAAATCAATTTATTTTACTTCTATCAACTCATAGAAATTTTAATTACTTCCATTTAGATCCAATGATATTTATTCTATGCAAATTTAACAAGATCTATGTGAACAACCAAATATTTATGTTTTATAACTAGTTTAAATGGATTTCAACTCGATTTCTACTTAATCCTATTTCATTCTCAAATTATTCATAATCTAAATATTCTAAATTCAATGTATATCAAATTTTGAATACATTCACTTGTATTTCATGTTATTATCAAACTAGTTCATCCAAAACTATTAACAACTTAGGTTCATCTTCATTACTAATTAAATCCCCTCTTATCTTAATCCAGTCACAATCATTTATTTAGCTTGACACATTCCATTTAAATTTCCATTTACAATCCATTCATTTACATTCCATTCCATATTTGTTTATTCCAAACTATTTTATTTAGCTCGAAGACAATCCAAGCTATTTCATTCAATAACCATTTCTCAACTTATTTAAACCACATTTCATTTGATACTTATTTATTCCATCATTTATTTATTCAATATAATTAGTTTATCCACATTCAACTCAGTTTAAATGTTTATGTCCTTAAATATTATTTACAACCCACCAAATTTTATTCCGATCCAAATTTATTTTTTTACTTGGTTTAAATTCCATCCAATATCTTTAAACTTGGTTTTTAAGTTGAATTCAATTCAACTCTCTTCGATTTATTCAGCTTAAGTCAATTTACTTCAATTTACGTAACCTCATTTTCGTTTCAAGTGAATCTTTCTCTTCCATTCAATTTAATTCTATTTCAGTTAAATCTCATTTTAAAATTTTCGATTTCATTTGATTTGTTATTATAAAATTTAACTTTCCAGATTCAAATCATTCCATTTATTACCTGGCTGTTTTCCAGGTTATCTTCACTTATTTGGATTTTATTTGCACATTCAAACCATTGCTATTTTAATCCATTTACATTTTTTTTGATACATTCCCAATTATATTTAATTTGTTAACACTTCAAGTTAAATTTTAAATTTATATCTCAAGTTTTGAATCCACTATTCATTTTCAAATTACCATTCACTTTTAAATTACCATTCAATTTTATCAACTTACATTGCAATTTCATTCACAAATCAATTAATTAATTTCTAGGCCACTTTTAATTATATTTTCTTCATCGACAATGTAAGTCAAATTTAATTATAATTTAAGTTTTTATTTTCAAACCTTATCATAAACTCACAATTCAATTTCATTAACTAATTTATTATCAAATTAGTTCTCTCCTTTTTATAGCACAATACTTGATTTTATTTCCAAATATCACTTTATTTGATCTTCTTAAGTTCAATGTGTTTTATAATTCAAGTTTGGATTTCCTTTTCATTTTTCAATTCATTAAAATATTAAATTTGGGCTTTGTATTCCATTTTCAATTTAATAAGTCACAACTTATCGTTTTTATACAATTCTATTTCATCATAAGCTTGAATATATTCATCTTTTATTTTTAACTCAAGCCTATTTTATTCCATGCATTTTTAATTCTTTTATATGCTATTCTGATTTATTTAACTCAATCTAACTCTTACCCAATTTATTTCTTATCCAACTTATTTTCCAGTTATCCAGGTAAGAATTTAATTCATCAATTAAATTGAATTCTTATTCCAATTCAATTTTACTTTAACTCGGATTTATTTAACTCAATTCGATTTCAACTTAATTCGAATACAACTGGATATTATTTTAGCTTATTCAATTAATTTCAATCCAGTCAAATTTTTATTTCCAAATCCAAGTTAATTTCACTTTCAACTTTTCTCTTCAAATTTAAATTCCAACCTTCAAAGCTTATATTCCTCTTTTGATTTAAAAATCATCTCAATTTATAAGCTTACAACTTATCTCATCAGAATTTTATACACCCGACTTTTGATTTCAAATTATTTTGAAATCTCCAACATCTCAACTCGCATTTCTCAAAAATGTAAACCAATCCTGGTTTTCACTTCCCAACAAATTTCCTTTGAAATTTTTTTAAAAAACAAACAGGTTTTCCTGAACAAATCAATTTGGCAGCAATCTGTCACTTAGAAACTCGAAAATAAATCTCGATGATGCTGCAGTCATCACCGAAGTTATTTTCCAGCGACTGAAGTGATTTCAATGCTATATCACCTTCAAAATCCATTTTAAAACAAATTTCCTTTCAGAAATAACCTCCAAAACAATAAGGCTATTATTTATCTTCAAAATACTTTCAAAACCTCCGGGTTTTACAATTTCAAATTCTGTTTTAATTCAAATTTTAACTGAAATTCATTTGTACAGTTTAGGCTTATACAAATTCCCATTTAATTATATTTCCATTTACTATTTATGTTTATAATCCATATTTATGAATTTCATTTTATAATGAATTTATTCCTTCAAACTTTGGTAATATTTCCAATTTCTAGTTAAATTTTCACTTAACAATGATGATACTTTAAATACCATCATTCCTAACATCCAAGCAACCATATAATAGCTATATAGTTTACCAAAAACTTTCTTTATATCAAAAATATATTTTGGGTAAAATTATTTCATTCACCCATATTTAAAACAATACCGTGTCGATTGTTCTATTCAAGTGTTTAGAAACCCTTTCGATACAGTTGTCCAGACTGTGCCGACGAAGGTTCATATGCCACTCAATAAACCGATCAACACAATATTAAAACAATTTATATTCACTAACAAATACGCGCTCATATTTATTAATACGCTCAAACTCATTATAGAGTACTACGGACTCTATTCTAAATGAGTAATTCCCACCAGAGCCAAGGTTATCTCCAACCTGAGCTCTGATACCAAGTGTAATGACCCGCAAATCCGTACCCCTTGAGTCAACACTATTCTACAACAATCAACTCAAGTTGTACAGAAATACGAACCATTTGGATTTAAGAAGAAGAGGTAGAAGAAGAGAAAACAAAATCAACATCAGAATCTAACCATCGCAGCGGAATAAAATATAATAGAGAATTAATAATCTTTACTCAAAATCAAATATATCAGTTTACATATATTACATCATCAGAGTACATCAGTCACGGCTCACATCAATAACATACAATGGGTACACAACAACTCAACACAGCGGAAATATATATATACAAGTACGAGAATACGTATCGTCATCCAGCTCATCTCCTGAGCTCCACAGCATCATATCCTGTATCCTATAATACTCGGTCTGACCCTAGAATTACAGTTAAATAATACCCGAGTCAGTCTGGAATACCAGCGTGAGAAAATCACACCCAATTGATTATTAAAGTTTCAAAAATCCTTTGAAAACAAAAGCATCTCGTAAGACCACGCCACAAATAAACATGTCGGGTTTTTACCTTACGATAGCTAAAACAAATTTTACAGAAATCCTCTGATATTATAATAGGGTCTATATACAAGTACTTATAAAATAGCCGAAATTGTTACATTATTAAATTCCAGCTACTAGCCACAAAAGTGGGTAATACAAACAAAACTCGTACAAGGCTCGTAGGGAGTATGGATTTCCATCAATGACTAGGCACTGGGGTACCACCTGTCACAGTACGGGGCCTAGATCACCGTACCGAGGATTACTCCCTTCATCCCCTGCAACACAAGGCCGGAACCATTCCTTACTGAACAGTCCCGAACAAGATAAACCCCGTGGTTGGCGCGACCAACCACCCACTAAGCCGAAATAATAAAGGGACATCTAGACAGGGGAAATATCTTGTCCTGCTTGGGCATGACCCACCTAACCTTGCTGCATATCCCCTGATTTTCAGTCATTCCTATTTGATGAGGCTTGAGGCTAAGTGTTACCTTTAGAACGTTTTCACTTAGAATGCCCATCGTCCACCTGACGATGTTTCGCAAGCATTCGTCCATACAAGTCCGTCCCGGGTTCGAACGGAACCGAAGGCACTACTCCTACTATATCCATTTTGGAAATATCCTCAGGATTAGTAGCGACTAGCCCTTGCACTTCACTGCTCCATCTTCGACTCCGTACACGTTTTTCGCACGAAACGTACAAACCGGATCGAAGTGGTTTTCGAGAAATAAATCTCGATCCCGGTCTCTTCGAAACGATCAACGCAATTGGCCAATATTGATAGTCGGTTATTTAACTATCAATTAATATTCACAAACAACCATCACCAAATAAATAATTCCCCATATTATTTATTTATCTCAAAATATCTTCACAAGATATATTTCTATTTCAATCTTTTGAAAACAGTTTCAAAACCATCATTCATCTCAAAATCAACTTTCCCAAATATTTTAATCGCCTCTGAAATCACCAAGCACAAATATATAGTTTTAAAATAATTTAAAACGCTTTACTTTGAAATATACTTTAAAACATTTACTTTAAAACTACTTCAATGATTTGTTAAAAATACATACTATATGAATTTATTTATTTTTGAAAATAAGGTTACTTAATAAATATAAAACTAGATTTATACCTTTAAAAACATAATATTAAATCATTCTTTAAATAATTATTACTATAATAGATTAAGAGAAAATACTTACTTTAGAATTTAAATATTAGATATAAGAAATTTTCCAAAACTTGTTTTTTTAAAACAACTTTTAAACTTTTAACTTATATTTAAAAATTTACTTTAAAAACGTACTCGGTTATTCAGAGAGAAATTTCCAATCTCAATCACTCAAATAAATTTTCCAAATTGATTCCCAATTTATTCCGTTTGAAATAAATTTCTTTACTCATCAGTTCATTTCAAAAATTCATTAATTATGGACTTTATTATTTTCAGTTTGATTTTTAAATCCTTTAGCTGAAATATACAAATTTCAGGTTATTCCCAATTTCTTCTTAATTCTTCTTAAATAATTTAAATCCTAAAAATAAATGTTTTGTTCTTTTAAATAATAACATAGAAGTTTAACTTTCATTAACTTTCTGTTTATTTAAATTTTCCTTCCCATACCCAAGATTTATTTATTAAAACTTTAAAGTCACTTTATTTCCTTTCCAGTTCATTCATAAATTTATTCAACTTTTCTATAAATATTTTACTTACAATTTCACTTCTTTTATTTTCATTCCCAAACTCAAATTATATATTTGGTAATTCATTATTGCCCGATTATAACAATCAAGCCATAACATTCAATATTTCCACCTAATTCATTTACAGGATATCCAATATTCAGAATAGAGAATATTAAATAATTAAATAAAGTTGAGGGGTCCAGTTGGATCCCTCCAACCTGTTTTCCCTGCATCCACAGATGTTAGCACAATATAATACATCAATTTCAAAATATCATACTATATCACATCAATCAATTCAGCCATCCAAACAATTATTTAAATTTAATAATTTAAATTTAAATTTAACTGAGTGAGATTAACTCACCTTAATTTTATTTGCAATCCAATCCAAACGGCTTTATTTCTTCCGGATATCGACCTTGTAAAAACATTTTACATTTTATTAACACTTAAAGTAATCAAACAGTCACTTACCAATTATTAATAAAATTTCAACTAATTTCCCTCTAATAAATTATTATATTTTTTTTGTGCCTAAGATAATTAAATAGATTAGTTAGACAATTAATCTCCATAATACATTGGTTTAAAATTAACTAGTACGTGACAATATTTATTTTATTTATGAGCCATGTATTCATTTATTTTTATTAAAATTGTCCTTTTTAAAATCATGTTCCTATATATATACATATATGTATATGTATATACATTCGCTGTTTAAATCAAAGCATGTATGTGAATATGTAATCTATATTATTATGTGTAAAAAAATTCCTATCGTTCAAAGCTTATCCATTCTGAAAATAACATCAAATTATCTTACAGTAAAAAAAATATTTCTACCTGCATTGTAAAAATTCGAAAGAGAAAAGAAATCATACTCACAAGAAATCTTGGTTTACCCTTCACGTGTCCAAGAGAGCCACACCCAACATCAATGTTAATAACGAACACTGGCGCATCACCTTGAGGCTACTCGGTAGAAAATAGATCGTCGAGTTCTTCCTCGTTCGTCTGAGGCAACACCCAACCCTAATAACGCGCGCCAACTCACACGCTCCCTCCTCGCCGATACCGATTCGAATTAGGCAGCACCTTCGAGTTCAAATCGAGCTCATACACCCCTACCGAACCACGTACCTCTCGACTCTGTATCGGCTTCTCCTCCTTCCCACCACGCGGCTGCGGCCATTCCATAATTCCGAACCAGGGTTTAGTTTAGTTTTTTTTTCGAATCGAACGGAATTGGGGATTTTTTTTTGTCGAACTGAAATTGGGGTTTTGGGGAAAAGATGACAAGATTCGGCCATTTTTTCTAGATTGTTTTGTTTCTCTCATTGATTAGCTCGACCAAGAGATTTTAAACGAAGGATGCTAGAAAGAAAATATCTAGCGTAATGAAGAAGGAATGAGGGTACACAGGTACAAGCGGCTACAGAGACTCCGATATGAAAGAAAAGAAAGCTACAACGTGAAATAAATTCGGCTACAGAGTACGTTTATAAACAAAAAAACAAAAAAATATTTCTATTATCCTCAATGTTACGAATATAAATATTACAAGCCTTTCAATTATTTTTTTAACAGGTTTAAAATTCGAGATTCAACAATTCACTCAGCTTCTAATAATTAAATTCTATTATTTAATTATCAAACAAATAGCGACATTTTAATTCCAGTTAAAATTATTATATTGAATATTTAAAATCAATTAAATATTCTGATTTTAAATTCTTAAAAATTCTGGGTCGTCACATCTGGGACTGGACGTAGAATGGAAGTCCGAACTAGTATAAAAATCTCTGGTCTCATTTTACTGCTATTATTATTTTACAGTTATTTTCTATTTATTTATTATACTCCATATTACTCGATCCTCTAGCATAGCAGCCACTTTCATTTGGCATCGAGCGAGGCCATCACATAACCATAACATAGTTATATGATATTATTTTAATATGATAAACAACACCAGCACTATTGCTAAAACTACCTTTTTAGAAGGTCAATCTATTGCATGACCACATTTATTTAATTGAATGAACTATAAGTATTGGGCCACTCGAATGAGAGTCAATATACCAGCAAGTATTTATAAAACCTGGAACATTATGAAATCTAAATATACAATTCCTACTACTGAATATTCAACATGGTTTAACACAGAAAAATTAGATGTTATTTTAAATGCTAAAGCAATAAATATGTTATATTGTGCATTAGACAAAAATGAATTTAATAGAATAAGCATGTGTAAAACTGCTTGGCGTACACTTAAAATTACACATAAAGGTACTAACAAAGTAAAACAGTAAAAATTCTATGCTCAAAAATCAATTCCAAAATTTAAAATGAAGCAAGATGAGACTGTAAGAGTTAATTGGAAATCTAATGTCTTATGAAGTTAATCTCCAGGCTAAATGAGTACAAGCTCAAGATAAGAAGAATATAACATTCTAGGAAGAAAAAGCTAAATCTGATTCAGATGAAGAAGATATGGCGTTCATTGCTAAAAATTAAAAAAAAATTAAAATTTAGAAAGAACACCAAATTCAAAAATAATAAGAATAGCTACAACAACAATAACAACACCAAGAAACCATCATCTTTGCTCTAGAACGTTAATGTCACAAGAAAGGCCATATCAAGAAAGGCCATCCTGAGAAAATGAAAGACAAACATAAGCACAAGAAAGACAAATTCAAGAAGAAAGCTTTCTCTGTCACGTGGGACGATTCAGAATCAACTTCATTATCAGATAGTGACTCTGGCTGTGATTCAGAATAAGCCAATATTTGCTTGTGGCCACAAATGACGAGGAGACTTATCTAACTTTTGATGATCTTTTGGAAATCAATTCAGAATTACATGATAAATTAAAAGGAAAAAATAGAAAGTACAAAGAAACTCTTGAAAAATTGAGTGGAACTAAAATTGAAATAGAGATGCTAAGAGATGAAAAGAAAATTTTAGAAGAAGAACTTCAAGTTACTCAAGAACCTTGTTCTAATATGACATCTCAACTTTCTCTGCTAAGTCAACAGATAGAAACTCAAAAAGAAAAGATGATGCTTTATTGATTGAGAATCGTGACCTTAAAGCAAATATCAAGATTTTAGAGTTAGATACTCTAGCCTTAAAACAAAGTTAGAAGACATTACTAAAATTGTCTCTAATTTTAACAAAGGCAGAGAACCTTTCCAAAATTATAGAAAATTCTGAAATTGTTTCTAATAAAAGAGGACTAGGATATAAGCATTCTTCTAAAATTATTCCTAAAAAAAAGAATTCTTTGTATAAAAGAAATAATAATGTTAAAAAACTATTTCGACAATTTCAAATTTTACTAAAACAATCAAAATTTGGGTTCCTAAAACAAATAATCCTTTGATTAGAAATAAATATATAAAATCTTTTATAAAAACTATTCATAAAGACAAAGATTTTATTTTCAAAAGGAATACTGAACCCTTTTAGGTTTGGCTACCTAAGAGCTAACTCTTAGGACCCAAAATATAATAGTGGGTACCAACGTTAATTCTTTATTTTGTAGGCACCACCAAAAAAGAGAGGAAAATGTATACTGGACAGTGGTTGCTTAAAACACATGACAGGAAATAAGGAAATGCTAACGAATATTACCTTCTCAGATGGAGGATCTATCACATTTGGAGATAATTCCAAATGATATGTCATCAGAATAGGTGATGTGAGCAATAACGGTATATCTAATTTACCTCTTATTACTGATGTTTTAATAGTTAAAAATTTAAAACGCAATTTACTTAGTTTCAGCCAATTGTATGACAAATGATTTAATATTTCATTTTATGAAAATAAGTGTAGCATTTTTAATCAAAAAAAATCTTATTTTTGAAGGTTTTAGAGATATATTTATGTTTTGAATACGAATATAAATTATAATACAAATATGTGTTTACTAGCTAGAGAAAATTATCCTTGGTTATGGCACAAAAGCTTTTGTCATATAAACTTCAAAGCTATAAATAAATTATCTAAATATGATCTTGTTAAAGGTTTACCAAAAATGATTTTTAAAGTAAACAATATTTTTGATGCTTGTCAATTAGGAAAATTATCAAAATCATCCTTTAAATCAAAGAAAAATATTTCTACTATACAACCACTAGAACTATTATATTGGATCTCTTTGGTAATCTATAAACCACGATATATATGTGATTGCTATAGTAGATGATTTCTCAAGATATACTTGGACTATATTTCTGAAAAATAAAAGTGATACCTTTGAAAATTTCAAGATCTTTGCAAAAAGAATTAAAAATTAAAAATATTAGAAGTGATCATAGAGGTGAATTTGAAAATGAAGCTTTTGAACATTTTTGTAAAAGCAAGGGAATTTATCATAATTTTTTTTCCAAGAACACCACAACACAATAGAGTTGTAAAAAGGAATAATAGAACATTACAAGAACGTGCAAGATCTTTATTATTAGCGCATCACCAAAAAATTTCTGGGCAGAAGTTGTGGCAACTGCTTGTTATGTTCTAAATCGTGTCTTCATTCGACTTCTAACAAAACATACTTCATATGAACTTTTTCATCAATGGAAACCAAATATTTCTTATTTTAAAACTTTTGATTGAAAATGTTTTATTCTAAATACAAAAGATCAGCTTGGAAAACTCGATCCAAAATTTGATGAAGGAATCTTCGTAGGATATTCAGAACGAAGCAAATCTTATCGAATCTTCAATAAAAGAACAAAATCAATCGAAGAAACTCTTCATGTTTCAATCGACGAAAATTTCAAACTTAATAAAAACCTTAAGGATGATGAAATAATACTAACACAACCATAAAAACAGTTTCTCAAAATAGTTTTGAAGAAGATGAAAATATTATTTATGATTTTGAAGAAAATGAAAACGTTATACATAATGAAAATGAATTAAGATCTTTTCCTAGGATTTTACGAGATCGCTCAGTAGAAAATGTCATAGGAGAAATTGATTCACATGTTAGAACTAGAAATCAACTCAATTAAATGAGCCATGTAGCATTTCATTCGAGTATTGAAACTAAAAATGTAAAAGAAGCCTTTATTAATGACTATTGGATAATAGCTATGCAAGAAGAGCTAAACCAATACGAACGAAACGAAGTTTGGGAACTAATTCATAGACCAAGTAATCAAATAGTCATTAGTACTAAATAGGTCATCAAAATAAAGAAAATGAGCAAGGTAATATAACTAGGACTAGATTAGTTGCACAAGGATACAATCAAGAAGAAGGAATTGACTATGAAGAAACATTTGCTCCAGTCGCACGGCTTGAAGCAATACGAATCTTATTGGCCTTTGCATGTTTTTATAATTTCAAGCTTTATCCAATGGATGGTAAAAGTGCTTTTTTAAAAGGTTATATAAAAGATAATGTTTATATTGAACAACCTCCTCTATTTACACATGAAAAATTTCCTAATCACGTTTATAAACTGAAGAAAGCCTTATGCAGTTTAAAATAAGCACCCCGTGCTTGGTATGAACATCTTAAGAGCCATCGAATAGACTCTGGTTTTGAAATTGGGAAGGTTGATCAAACTCTTTTTATTAAAAGAACTAAGAAGGATGTTTTAATTATTCAAATTTATGTAGATGATATTATTTTTGGTTCTACGAATGTAGAATTATGTCAGGAATTTTCTACAATAATGACCAAAGAATTTGAAATGTCACATATGAGTGAATTATCTTATTTTCTCGGTTTACAAATTAAACAATTGGAAAATGGTATTTTTATAAATTAAGAAAAATATTGTAATAATCTAATTAAACGCTTCGTTATAGGGAAAATATTTCTACCAAACCAACTCCAATGAGTACAACAATACATCTTGATAGAGATGAAGATGGTAAAAGCGTCGACCAAAAATTATATCGAAGCATAATTGGATCATTACTTTACGTTACTGCTAGTAGACCTGATATAATGATGAGTGTTTGTTTATGTGCTTGATTTCAAGCAAATCCTAAAGAATCACATATGGGAGTAGTGAAACGAATATTGCGCTATCTAAGCAAAACCAAAGATTTTGGACTCTTCTATCCAAAAGAATGTCCTTTCGAGTTTGTTTCATATAGCGACGCTGACTTTGGAGGATGTTGGATGGATCGTAAGAGTATAAATGGGACTTGCCACTTCATTGGACTATCCTTAGTCTCCTGGTTTAGCAAGAAACAAAATTGTGTTTCACTTTCGACTTGTGAAGCAGAATATATTTCTGCTGCTTTAGCATGTTCTTAAGTTATTTACATGCAACAAACACTTAAAGATTTAGGTATGAACTTATCCAAATCTACTATTTACTGTGATAATACAAGTGCTACAAACTTATCAAAAATCCTATCAATCATCCACGAAATAAACATATCGACATACGTCATCATTTTCTTCGTGATAATATTGAAAAGGACTTAGTCAAATTGGAATTTGTATCCTATAAAAATCAACTGGTGGGTATATTTACCAAACCTTTGAATGAAAATACTTTTATTAAACTTAGAAGAGAAATAGGAATTTTGTCTTTAAAAGATTGATAATTTTTATTTACAAAAAGTTATACTTGTTAATATAGTTCAATTCATTCACTTTAAAGTCTGTCATTTTGGTATTTACTTTACAGTTTCCTATCTGTTTATTAAAACAGATTTAGTTAAAAAAATTGTGATTCTCCTTCTTATTTACTCTAATCCATTCATTCTTAGATAATTAAAGGCTTATATTTAAAATTGTTGCAATCCACTCTTTGTTCAGTCTATTTTAAAAAAATTCTCTTATAAAGACTGTCTTTTCACCATCTTATCACCATATTACTTAAAAAAGGAAGATAAGCAACAAAAGTTTTTCTTAATCGATATGTCTTTGGAAGACAACACTGTCTCACCCTCTCTTTCGTATACCTCCATTAGCACAGAATCAGTGAATCTTCCAACACGGACTCCTATATACGAACCTGTTCCTATTGTTCCACCATCTAACGTTTACACTGGTTATACCCCTCCCATTAAAAGAGCTAAATGCTCTCTATTTTTTGTCTCGCCATCTGCCAAAAAAAATTAACGACATCCATCACTATCAACGGAAGACTCTCAAGTTACAACGAGAACTATACTACGAGCAAAAGGTGAATGCAAAGCGGCAAATCTTCCTTGAACAAGTGGCTCTTAAATTCTATGGTTCATCTTCAACAACACAGTTCATCAACCAACGAATCCTTCACATCGTGATCCACGGGAACCATCACCTCAACGTCCACCGAATTCTTGGGAACGTGGACAAGGCTGGTCACCATTACGACCTCTGCAAGAGAATACGAAAGTAGAACCAGAAGACTATCACACTCCTTCCTCTTCATCCAAATCATCTTGATTTTTTTAAATATATATTGTACTCGTATATAATTTATTTGCATTGATTCGTGTTATTCTAAATTTTTATTTAAGTGTTATGTTCAATAAATTTTACTTCAGGGAGGTTCAGCCTGAAAATTCAACAGCGCCAATCGACTGAATCAAAATAGTCAGTCGACTGAACCTATCTTTCAACTTGTTTTTTTCCTTAAGTTAGTCGACTAACTCCCCCAGACAGTCGACTGAATTCGGCTATTTCACGTTACAAATTATCGAGAAGAGTTTAGTTGACTGAATCTATGGGGCCAGTCGACTGAACCCAGGAAATTATATTTTTAATATACAGAACCAGTCGACTTCCTATGAAGGTTCAGTCGACTAATATTGGGTACCTGGCTTTTACCCTCTTCTAGCCTCTATAAATTAACTACTTACCTTTGAAAAACACATTATTTTACCTTCAATCTTTTTAGCCTTCTGTCATTAAAATATTTTTTCAAAATTCACTCAGAATTTCATCAATTCTCTTATCTATTTGTCCATACTTTTCAATTCACAAGCTCCCACTTCATCACAAAAACCCTAGTTCCTCTAATAGCTCCTAAAAGACCTCGATATTCTCAAGCTATAGCAAGTTCTTTGGATTCACAAATAAGAGCATGGCTACACAATGACAAGGCGATGCAACGCTTTGGAAAAATACAAAGCTCCAGGATTTTTGAAGGTTCCTTTATCAAATTCCCTGATTTTTCTTCATATACTATTCAAGACTTGGCTCGCCGTAGCAGTTTGGAGAACCTCATTGATTTTACGGCAAATAACAACAAGATTAATCACCTCCTTGTTAAACTTTTCTACGCCAACTTAAATCTAGACCACCACACAATTACAAATCCAGATGACTGCATTTGGATGGTAGTATGTGGTAAAAAAATTTCTTCCACTACAATGACTTGCACGGATTCTACAATGTCCAGATGAGGGTGATGATTTATCTAAAATTGCCGTAAATATGGATACCTGTGATCTTGTTAGTCATCTATTCCTCTCGGATGACTTAATGGAGTTAAAAATGGTAGCACTAAAGCCAAAAGCTCGCATTATGCATAGAGTGCTTACCCACACCATCTATCCCCACACTAGAAGCTATGAGAAAGTCAACCGACATGATTTCCAATCCTAATATGCCATCTGGGGAAATAGATGAGTAAACTGGGCGAAGGTCATTCTAGATGAGTTCCAAACTTTTAACCAAGGTCGAATAAGAATGATCTATTATGGCGCTTACATCATACGCATTCTCAAGCATTTCGAGGTTCCTTGAATACTAAAACCCTTAGTCTCCCTAGTAGAGCATTTCTTGACCACACCATAATTACTTATGAACATTGGCTTGAAAACCATGCCGCGGTTCAAGCTCAACCATCCTCCCAACAAGCTCATTAACAAACACCACATATGCAAGCCTCTTCTTCATCCCAACCTCCTCGATTTACTCGAGAAGTCTACGAGATTCGAGAAATAGACCCTCAAGCTCGGCCACAAGAAGCCGTGACTACCATTGCTCGTAATCAAAGACTTCTCAATAATCGTCTATCTCGAGTTGAATTGACTGTCTCTAAAGTCGATGAAAATGTCACCAAAGTCAATAAGAAGATTAATTATATTAAGTCCTTCCTCAACAATATCTACGAAGCTATCAATGCTCCCAACAATCTTCTAGCTCCGTCCACATACCTACATCTCACGGGAAATGACCAGTGGAACATTTCACTTGGTCTACATCTAATGAGGAGTAGAAGGAAGAAGCTGAAGAGGTAGGTGACGAATCAGATGATGAAGAAAGTAAAGGTGACGAACAAAGCTCAAGTGGCGGAAGTTAAGGTGATGAATAAGAATGTCTTTTTTTCTATGATGTTGTTAGACTTTGCTTTCAGACATTTTGATTTTTAAGTTCTTGTGGTATTGTGTAATTGTTTAAATCTCTATGTTTACTATGTGTATGTCATGTTGTATTATTATTCTCGGGTGATATGACTATTTTGTTTCTATGTTATGTGCTAAGTCTTTGTTTCATATGTATGTGTTTTCCAGTACCATATTACTCATACTTTAACTATCTTATACCTTAAGTACTCTCCTTTTTGTCGATGACAAAGGGGGAGAAAAACATAAATTGTTTACAGGATATATAGCATAGATTCAGGGGGAGAATATTACTCAGGGGGAGAGATATTTTAATAAAATCTTGTCGAAGATTCACTCGTAGCAAATGGAGTTGTCATCATCAAAATGGGGGAGAATGTTGGATCATAAGGTTTTGAATGCTGACAAAAGACGAAAGTTCACAAATCTATGACTACGGCAAATCCTGAATCACCAACTCAAATATGGTTAGTATTGATATTAATGTAACTAGATTCAATAAGTATGCAGTCTAGTATAGAATTTTTTTAAAATCTATCCTCAAAGCTCAACACTCACAATTCATTTACAAAACTTGCATACGTTTTATAAAACTTTCATACACACACACAAGGTTTTAAGCACATTGGAAAAAAGTATCCAGTCGACTGAATACTATATGTCAATCGACTGATGCTGTTTGATTTTTTTTAAATATACAGTATACAGTTGACTGAACTGCTAAGGTCAGTCGGCTGACACTGTGCAAATTTTTTATGCACATTTAACTTCAGTCCACTGACTAAGCAAGTTTAGTCGACTGAATACTGCAACTGTCATATTTTCCAAGAGACTTCTTTTCACCAAAAGGTTTCTTCTTCGTGGAAGGTTGCATTTCTTCAATTTTGATATATATCTATTTCCAGCAGTCATATCTCCTTACACACTATACATACTGTGACGACCCAACTTCCAGAACTCAAGGAAGTCGCATCGCTAAGAAGAAAGAAAGGGATAGAAAAGAGAAAAGAAAGAACAGACAACATCAGAATCTCATAGCGGAATCGAATAAATTATAATATATCACATAAAACATTACATAGTATCATATACATCAGAGTTAAACAGCTAATACAACACAAACTAGACAGTTATAAACATCTGTCTAGCAATTACAATCCAAGTACAACAGAGAAAAACAGATACAACTCAAACACAGCGGAACCACTAAAAATATCTACACGCTGAAGCCTCCTGCTCCATTATCTCCTCCAGAACTCATCAAAGCAATCCTGAATCACTTGACTACTCATACGTAATATGAGTACCCAAGAGTTTAATAAAACAAAAAATAAACACTCAGGTCAGACAGGGGTCTGGTGTGAGTAAACGGGGATAAAAGTTGCTTAACTTTAGAAAATCCTTTGAAAACAAAAGGTATCACGTAAGACTTCCCACACATAAACATGGAACAGTTTTTACCTTACGCTAACCAAAACATTGGATACGAAATCCAGTGATATTATAATAGTGTCTAGGGTTTTCAAAATAAAATACAGAAATAGCTGGAATGCTTACATCTCACGTTCCAACATAGTTGGGCACAATCAAAACCATACAGGTACTTATTGGATTATGGATTCCATCAATGACAGGGCTATTGGGGTACCGCCCGTCACAGTACGTGGCCTAGATCGCCGTACCGAGGAGTACTCCCACTCCCCTGCAACACAAAGCCGGACCCGTTCCTTACTGAACAGTTCCGAACAAGACCACCCCGCAGATTGGTCGTCACCAACTGCCGCACAGCCGAATATAAAGGGACCTCTAGACAGGAGTAAATCTTGCTCTCCAGTGGGGGCTACCCACGAAGCTTTGCTGCATCTCCCCTGTTTTAGCCATTCCCGGTTGATGAGGCTTGAGACTACGATTACCTTTATAGGACATCAATCTTAGAATGCTCATCGTCCACCTGACGATGTTCTGAAAGCATTCAATCCATACAAGTTCGTTCCGGGTTCGAACGAAACTGAAGGCATTATCTCGTTACACTCGTATTGGAATCACCCTCAGAGTTAACGACGATAACCCTTGCACTCTAAACCACCATCTCGAATCTATAAGTACTATTCCGTCAACTCATTACGGAATCACCCACAGAGTTATACTGACGTATAGCCCTTACACCTCGAGTCTTCACTTGCTCCACTTGGATTAACGACCTAACGTTTAATTGGAATCGATGTGGTTTTCGGAATTCCAAATTTGGAAACCCGATCCCGGTCTCACCGAAACCAAACGCTATCTTAATGTCCAAGTTATACTTAAAGATTTTAAAAAAATTTCTTATTTCATTATTATCTAATTCACATAGATAGATAAACTACATCTCACAATAGATAATCACATTCATATCATAAACAGATAAACTGTATCATCCATAAACAGATAATCATCACAATCAAATAATCCATCACAAACCATCATACTTAAACCAATCTTCCATATCATACAAATACAATTAATCTCATTACTGAGATCACAACCATTCAATCAATAACATCCGTAAGCAATGATTTATTAACCAACAATTATAATTAATTTAAAATGAATTAAATTAATTACAATCATCTCAAATTAATTTAATTTAAATTAAATTAATTACTATATTTAAATCCTGCTTAACATCCATTAATTAATTAACCCAGTTAATTAATTATCCACTAAGTATTTAACTTGATTAAACAACTTTGATTAATCATTCACTAATTACAATAAGTAATTAGTCTTTAATTAATTTCATAAATTAATTAACCTTAATCATAAGTAATTAACATTTAATTACTCATTTATTAATTAATTATAATTAATTATATTTGTCCTTAATTAATTACAATTAATTAATCACTTAATTTAATTAATTATTACTTAATTAAACAATCCTTAATTACATCATTAATTATAATAATTAATGATCTCTAATATTTAAATAAATTACTTAATTAAAATTAATTACATTTAGTAATTAATCTAATTATTAATCACCTTGATTAATATTAAATTTTGTAATTAACTATCTTTAATTACTTATTTATAAATTAATTAACAAATCTTTAATCATTAATTAATTCCTTAATTAATTACAAAAGTAATTATCCAAATTACTAATTACATTCCAGTAATTATCAGTATTACTTCTCTAGGTAATCCTGCTCCATTAATTACATTTAGTAATTACTCTTTAAAATCATCAAATGATTTATTAAAATTAATTAAACTAAATTAATTAACTTAAATAAATCACATATCAAAATTAATTACAATAAGTAAATAATTCATTAATTACTTTAACAATTAATTATACGTAACCAATTATAATTAATTAGATTCAATTAATCAATCTAGTTAATTATCAATATTAATTACATTAATTAATTACTAAATTATCCTTAGATAATTATCACTATTTATTAATTATCAACATTTCAATAATTACATACTTAAGGAAGTTTGAATTAGATTAATTATTAATAATTCATTTCTAATTAATAAATTAATCTAAACCATTATATAAAATCAAATAATTATGTAAATCCTTAATTATCTTAAATATTTTCAAAATAACTAAATCACTTATCAAATGACTCATTTATATTCAAAATGTATTTGAACAATATATTTCTAAATTTAAATTCAAATTCCATTTAAAAATTTAATATTTAAAATGTTTAATCATTTAAGCATTAATCCAAATTAAAATAATTATAAAACCTTAACATAAAAATAAATGTTCAAACAACATTCATTACTTAAATATAAAGAAAGATTTAAAACCAAATTACTTGATAAATTAAGCTTTGAAAATAAATTGATTATTTTCAACTTTCAAATTTAAATTAACACTTCATATTTTAATTCAAATACTAAAGGAAACTAAATTCTTCCAAGTTTAAAACTTATTTGAAATCAATTTCTTTTAAAACATTTGAATATGTTCATTTCTAATTTCATTTTTATTTTTACAAACTGGTTTTGAAATCAAAACTGATTTCCAAAGAAACTTGGAAATAGTTTTTAACTTGATTTCAAAATAATTTAAATCTTACTTAAACTTCTAAATCTGTTCATACTTTTAAAACTTACAAAACTTGTTTAAATCAAAAATCTGGGTTTAAAGGATAAAACTGAAAACTGTTTTGAAACAAAAATCTGATTTTTAAAACAAACCTGAAACATTTTTATACTTGATTTAAAACCAAATATAATCTTGTTCACATTTAAAATTCTCATTTTTAAAACTTTGAATTTCAAACTTATTCGAATTCAGACTTATCTTATATTTAAATCAAATTAAAATCTTTAAATTATGAATTTTACTTAAATTCTTAAAAACTGCAAAACTACAGGTTTATAACCCTGCAACTAACCAACCCGAGAACCCATTTATTTTACTTCGAGTTCCAACCCCCCCCCCCCCCCCCCGGCTTCGAGTCACTGCTTAGTTTACCCAAGGATTATTTCGAGTAAAAAATACCCTACACATCCAAAAGACCACCAGACTCCAAACATGAATGGTGCACATGCACCGTCGCCTCGACGAACTCCAGCCACTCCATTCCACTGCTACAAGTCACTAACCATCTCCCTATACTAACACAATCATCCAAACCCTCCCATATCAATTGAAATCAAAAATAAGAAAATCCACAGAAACCTGGAAAAAAAACAGCTACAACCACCCTAAACCTGTCAGCGCCGAGAAATCCCACCTCCGACCACCATCGTCGACTCGACCTTGGCCATAGCTACCTCTACACTCCCTCTACAACCTCTCAAATCCTTACCCCACTCGATGCAACAGAGAGTATGTGCATAGACTAAGCACTGCAACATTGCATGACAGTGGTTTGAAAACCTAGAAAACCCCAATATCATATCCTCCCCTTCTGATCATCGCCTCGACCCTCGTGAACCACCTCCGGCATTTTCCCGAACGCTTCGCAACTCCATACACCCTCAACAGAAACCTTGAGCCTCCTCAACCTCTTGATTGATAGAGATTGCCTCGAACTCAAATCCCAGATAAACCCAAAATGCCACCCCAAAGCATTATTAAAAAAATGTGATTTTAGTTTTTAAAATCATAATTTTCTGAATAGGTTCAAGTTATAACCCTGAATCAATATATTAAGAGATTTGATTTAACAAGATTTTAACATCATTACTGTATTTTACATATCCTAACATAGTTCAAAACTTTAAAATACAGGAATCTATTTTTTGGTACTTAGGTTATGATTTAACAAAATTATTTTGTTTTAAATTCAGGTCCTAACAAAGATTAGATAAAAAGATTTTGAATTTTTTTGTTATTGTCACTACACTCTGTAATAATGAACAGAGAAGCAATGATATAAACAATGAATCACATATGTTCTTAGGTTAATAATCATTCATTTATTCAAAATAAAATAACATGCATAAAAAAAATTTCCAACATACTCCATGAATTTACTATAACATTTTGTATATGAATCAAATTTTAAATTGATTCATGCTCACAGTATTCAATACAGAGGCATAACAAACCACAGAGATGATAAACTCAACTGAAAACACACAGGCTCACAAATGTACATAAAGCAAGGCAATCATCAAACAGTATTCACAGCAATACATATATCTAAAACAACTTTCAATTGTGAGGTTACTCACTAAAAGTCAGATCCATTTTCTTCCTTTTTCCTACAGCAGTTTTGATTTTTTTTTTAAAACAAGTTTGAATTAGAACTTGTGTTTTTCTGAAAAACTTGTTTAGCTTTGATTATATAAAAAAAAATAAGAACTGTTTTTAAAATTAGAAGCTTACTCACTTGATTTATGAAGATGCAGAGCACTATAAATTAGCTGCAGCTTCATTTTCCAGAAACTGTATATTGAAATGCATGTTGATCCTGGCTTGCATTTTGAAGTTGAAGTTGCTTTTCCTGTTGATGAAGATTGCATTCAAACCCAATACTTCATTTCTCAGATTTTAAATTGAAATTGAGCTTCCAGTTTGATGTTGAAAAATGGTATGCAGATCCATTTCAAATGCACAGATTTGAAGTTGTTTGTTTTGCAGATTTGTAGTTGTTTGTATAAATTGATTTGCAGATTTTGATTGAAGATTGGTTTTGATCTTACTGAAATTTGATTTGTATTTTGATTCTTGAATCATGAGTTAGAAATTGGGTTTTGGAATTCCTTTTTACAAATCTGGTTTTCAGATTTTCTTTTGATTCAAGATAATGGTTTTAACCAAATGCTTTTGTTATATTCTCTTATCAATATAATTTAAATAATAAGTTTTAAAACAAATGCCACTTGTTATGTTATTATCTCAATTTTTTACAAGTGTCTCTTTATGTTTAAAAAAAACTAGCACATGTTCATTTCAATAATTAAAAGCAATTTCTAAATTCATAATTGTATTTAAATTATCTTAAACCATTTCTAATTTATTTTTAGCAAGTTACAAATGTTTATTAACATCTAGTCTTTAAATAAATACATATAAACAATTTAAATGTTTACTTGAGATTTTTAAAATAATATTTTAAAGCTAGTTTTCAAAAGAGATAATTTTCAAAAGAAAAATAATGTTGAATTCATTTATTCAAGAGTTTTCAAATCAAATGTTATATTTTAACAAA
Organism: Allium cepa; assembly: GCA_030765085.1. Taxonomy (NCBI): domain Eukaryota; kingdom Viridiplantae; phylum Streptophyta; class Magnoliopsida; order Asparagales; family Amaryllidaceae; genus Allium; species Allium cepa. The sequence continues at coordinate 566,682,043 of CM060937.1, read as the reverse complement.
AATGAACTAAATCTTATTTCAAAAGAAAAACAATTTTGAAATAAAACAAAACAAACTTTTATTATAAAACAAAATTTAAACTATATTTATTCTTATAAACAAAATAAATACTTACTTTTCTATAAAGATATAAGAAATATTTTTTAAAACAAACTTTTGAAAAGTTTACAATACTAATTCAAATTAATTTAATCAATTTACAAATTATACAATTAATATAAATTAAAACCAAATCCTCTATTTACAATGTATAAACATTTATACATTATAAATAAAATATTCTTAAATCAGTTTAGAAAGATAAATTTATTACTTAAATATTTTTAAATTTTGAAAAGAATATCATTTAACAAACTAAATAATTATTAATTTTCAAAAGAGAATTTCTGTTTGAATTAAATTATTAAATCAATATTTCACATTTTAAAATAATTATTAAAGAAATTATTAAATAATTATTGCCTAAATTTCCGGGACATCACATATACACTCAAGTTTTATAGAATCAAATCGCCTAATTTTCTATTCTCTTTTGATCTATAACACTTAGCATTCTTGAGTTCAATATCTACAAGCTTTCATACAATCATTGCTTACGTATTTATTTCCATATTATTCAAGCAATACTAAACTTTCTATTCTTCATACACACACAAATATACACATCTACACTAAGGATAAGATTGTAGGAAGGGTGTACTACAAGTGACAAATCCGTGTTATTCGGAACACACAAAGTCAAGTTAAATCCAGTTTGTAAGAATGTCATGTTCGGTTTCTCAAGCGGTCAAGTCATGTTCTACTGCTCAGGCGGTCAAGTCCTGTTTTGTTGCTCAGGCGGTCAAAGTCCCGTTTGGTTGCTCAGGAGGTGTAATACATGTTCCTCCAGGTTAAGTGAGGGTTGCTAGCTATAATTTCAGAAGGAATCTGGAACTAGACGTAGAACGGGAGTTCAAACCAGTATAAAAATCTCTTGTGTTATTTTACTGCTATTATTATTTTGCAGTTATTTTCTAGTTATTTATTATACTCCATATACTCGATCGTACAACATAACAGTCACTTTCAGGCACGCGCAATATATGTGTACTTTTGCACATGTAATAATTGGTATGGACTTTTTATAAAGCTGCCGCTAATTATTTGATTTCCCATTTCAAAGTGAATACATGTTGAAAAATATATTTTGATTTAGAAAATTTTAAGTATCTTACATAATCCAAAACATGATCATTGTTAATTGGAGATGTTATGAGACAATAGTTGACATCTTAATTTCATTTAGCATTTAGGCCCGTTAAAAGGCACAATGACACTTTAACCCAACCCATATAACATAATTTATACCCAGTTGGGTCAGACCCTTTTTTTTATTTTTCATAATGGATCAAAACCCATTCTGTCCACCTAAGAACTAAATCGACCCTATATAATATCTAACCTAGTTAAAAACTTAAATCTAATTCATGGTCCCAAAACCTGTTTCTTCGACGTCAATATTTGAAATTCAACTGATTATATATCATCTTGAAAGAAGATTACATCAATCTGCAATACATTCTTCTAATTTGAGAATTCTTGATAAGTTAAAGCCGAAAATAAAAAAAAGTATGAATTTTTATATTTTTATATGAAACTAGGCCTATTTGGCTACTACTTGCTTTTGTTTATTGTTTATATGGTAGATTTGTGTGTAGAAGTTCCATAAAAGAATTTCCTTGTTTTCCTCTAGTTCTTTTTGATTATTTTACCAGTTTTCTTATGTTTTAAAGCTATATAGGTAGTTTTATCATTTTTTGTTGATTGTTTTATCAGTTCAATAATCGCTTTTGTTAATTTTTCTAGATAACACCAATTGGAATTCGGCTAAAAATTGCCAAATTGGTGGAATTTGATAAGACGCTAGGTGAATTTTAGTTCGAATGAGGGAGTGTAATTAACTAAACTGAGAATTAGGGAAATTGGCAAACATGATTGAGCTACCATATTATTCAATTGTAATATACTGGAACATCCAGTTATGTTATGAAAAAATATTTCATGTAATAACTATGCACTAGTTATAGCCATATTATAAATGAACGTAATTTTCAAACAACTAATCTTTAGTTTTTCATATTCATCGCGTTAATTATGCTAAAAGCACACTATATATATTAGGATAAGCAATCCTTAGATATGCTAATTTATTTTCTCTTTCCTTTTCATTCATCTTATCTACTCTTAAATGCTCCGACAAAAGGATAGTGTAGGTAATTTATATAATTGCTGTATTGGTTGCCACGATGTGTACCAGAATAGTATTGTTGGCTTGTTGGTACAACTGAAACTATTGACAACTTGAAGCAGTGCCCAGATGTTATTGCAACCATCAATTAAAGCAACATATATAATTTATGCAAAGTGTTGATTTCAACATCCCATGCTCTTTTCATCTTGAGCACTGAATCATAAAATCAACAAAATATTTAGTGCTACAAGGTTATTCTTTACTTTCCCCGTTTTTAATATTGAAAAATAGATGATTGATTATAGAAATTTTGATTAAGTCGGTTTGTTCTTCTGCCTATAGAGGTTCGAATCTATTATCTAGATGAAGATATTCGAATTGCAAAGGACATTCGAGGAGACTATTTAGTTGTTGACCGTGCTTCTTTTCAAAAGAATGAGAAATGAGAATGTACTTGTACTTATGATTGTATACATCGCTCCAAATCCCTTTTATACCTTTACTTTATCCTAATTCCTTTATATCTCACACATTGTAAAACATTTAAATCATATAGTCTATTTATCATCTATGCTCATTTCAACATTTCATTCACTGCCTAAAGTTTATAAATTTATGTCTCTCATTGTAGGATATAATTAATTTTGAATGGGAGGATTGAATTTTACAATGGAAAACCCAATTTCATGGATGTTAGCAGCAATGTAAGTTAAACTCTTCTTCATAAATATAAATTATATTTCAGGACAATTTTTTTATTTTAGGACTATATTTTTATTTTACCACTTTAATTATAAAAAAACATAACATTTTTAATTTTCTCTTTATTTGTATAGACTATAGATACCAGTGAGCATGATAGTAAATCAAGAGACATAGAAGAATTGAGTGTTGTTCAAAATTCAGTGAGTATTTCCATAGGAAGTAAGCGAAAAAGAAACACATATTCTGATATTTGAAAATATTTTGATAAGAGTAAAATTGTTGAAGGTAAAAATCCTACATGTTTTTGCAAAATATGTAAAAGAAGATATAAATGTGGAGATAACTATGGGACTAATAATTTTAAACAGCACGTGGAAAAATGCTATGGTATAAATGTGGAAGAATTCATAGAGGAAGTTTTAGTCAAATGAAGTATAGAAACTTAATGACTAAAGCAATTATTCGACACAACCTACCATTTAATTTCGTACAATATGAAAGCATCCACGAATTGATTTCTTGTTCGAATGAAGATGTTGTGCATTTATCTAGAAACACCTCGCGTTCCAACATTATAAAACTTTATAAGAACGAGAAAGTTAAACATAGAAATTTCTTGAATTCATGTAGTGAGAGAGTGAGTATAACATCTGATTTATGGACTTCAATCAATACAAATGGATACATAACTCTAACTGCACATTTTATTGACAATGAATGGAATGTACAAAAAAGATTGCTTAGTTTTTGCTTTATGTCACCTCCTCATTTGGATTCAATAATTTTTGGAGAGATATCAAGATTGCTACTTAGTTGGGGAATAGTTCACAAAATATTTGCATGTATGTTAGACAATGCATCTTCCAATGATAAGTTCATCGAATTATTATGATCGCATCTTAATTATAGGAAATCATTAGTTGCAAACGGTCAATATTTATGTGTTAGATATGTCATGCATATACAGAATTTAATAGTTCAAGATGGTTTAAAATACATTACTTCTTCCTTGGGTAACATACGAGAAAGTATAAAATATATCAGAGGATCTCAATCAAGGGAAGAAGCTTTGTGAAATGCATATCTTTCTTTCGATAATACCAGAAAAGGATTATGTCAAGATTGTCCAACTAGATGGAATTCTACATCGTTACGCTTAAAAATGCAATACATTATGAGCAAGCTCTTTTTTTCGCTTGAAATCTGTGGATCCTAGTTATATATATTGTCCATCATATGAGGAATGAGAAAAAGCAAAGAGAATCACACGTTTTCTGGAAGTTTTTTACAATGCCACAAGCTTATTCTCAGGCATAAAATACCCAACTGCCAATTTGTTTTTCCCGGAAATTTTTATAGTGCATTATACTTTGAAAAAGACCTTGGAGGGTGAGATTTTATGTTATATGGTAAGAGATATATTTATAAAGTTTGGTCAATATTGGAAAGAGTCTAATGTGTTTCTTTCCATCGCTTGTATTTTTGACCCACGTTACAAAGTGAATTTTGTTCGATTTTCTTTAGAAAGGTTATATTGAAATAGTTTAGAATTCTCTAAAGTAAAGAAAAAAATTAAAAGAATTATTTTTTGAGCACACAAAGAAATTTCAAAAAGAATCGCCAATTGAAGCAAGTGCTTCAAGAGAAATTGGATCTTTACATTCATTTATGAGTCCTTATTCATAAGAACGTGAAGATATATTAGAATAATTTGATTCTTATCAAGATTTAGAATTTGTTAGTAATTCAAGTAAATCATAGCTTGATTCATATTTAAATGATGCGTTGATTGATCGTAAAATAGAGCTAGATATGCTCTCATTTTGGAAATCACAACAATACCAACATCCAATTTTATCTCTCATGGAAAAAGATATTTTGGCGATGCCAATTACTACCGTGGCTTCAGAAAGTACTTTTAGCATTAGTGGTAGAGTACTCTATGCTTATCGTAGTTCACTGAAAGAAGATGTCATGGAAGAATTATTATGTCTAAGGGATTGGTTGTATGATGGTACCATTATGCAAATAGGAGAAGATCAAGCAGAAGACGTAACAAGTTTTCATTCTCAGGAGGAAACTACTACTTGTGAGAACTGGTAATTTTTATTTAACTATTTAACCAAATATGAAAGTATATTAGTAGTGTTTACCATTATTTTCTAAATTGATTTTACATTACTTTATTATCCGGTCTCTATCATGGTTTCTGCTTTAGTTATTCATTACCATAACTATTCCTGTATCATTTCAAGTACACATAGCTGCAACACTTTATGTTATCAATTTAGGGTATTCAGTCTTCTCCTATAATATATATACTAAACAACCACTACGAAGTTTCAGCATCATTCAAAATGGTGGAAACGCTAAATTCGGTATCCAAGAACATTATATAAAGATTTATCCTTTAGTATTTGGTGCTAGTATTTAAATGCCTTTTATATCTATTTGGTGCTAGTATTTAACCCCCTCTTTATCAATGTGAACCGTAGAAACTACTGTTCCTTCTCCCAGTTAATAATGTCAACTGTCCTAAAAAACTTAAAAAACTGCCATTACTCTGCATTTGTTTTATTTTTCATACAAACACACCATAATCATTTTTATTATAGTAGCTTTGGAAGGACCTAAAGTAGCTTAGTTTCGGTGCCATGCTTGAGAGCTGTAATTTTTAACTTAAGCCTTCCTTTGTTGTTGGCTGTCTTTTAACCCTTGGACATACCCATTCCCTACTAATTTCTTTATTGAGTTGTACTAGCTTCACTATTTTTATAATTCTATCACTTTATTTTTCATGATATAATTTAATTTTTGTAATCTTCATTTGAAGAATAATGTAGGTTATAGGCTTATAACAACGGAAACATTGGGTGATTTATGAAAGTATGAAAACAACATCATATTTAGCGCCATGATTTTGGATATTTCCACATCATTGACACCTAAGAACACTAAAAAATATCATATTCCCGCATTGATGCTGGAGATATTTTGTACATTTTATATACTTTATCACCTACTACTACAACAACAGTATATGTTTAAGTGAATATTTGGTAAGGTGGCAAATTTTGGAGTTTGTATGATTGTAGCATGCAATCGTTTCTTTAATGCATGACTCCAAGGTTGTAATTTTATAGCTCTAAGTTTGATATCATCGAGTGTTTTTCACAGGTTGGATAGGAATTACCATAAGGGTTTGAAGCTTTGATACTTTCTTTCAACATTAGATTGAAGTTGTAGGCTTTTCCCAACTTTTGTTTTGGCTATTCATAACCATAACTACTGTTGTATCGTTAGTTCAAGAACTCAACTGCAACACTTTATGTTATCATCGTTGTATTATTTATCTACGTCCATGTTGAGTTTCGACATTTTCGTGTTCCGTATGCGTACGCTTCACCATGTCTAGGCGGCATCAACTATCGATGTCTACTATGCCGACGTCCCGATTGAACAGCCTATCATCGCCTCCCATCGGGTATATAATATGGTCATGGCAACACATTGTAACAAAAGAATCCCCTTTATTATGTGCCACAAATCCCATATATGTACCACAATTATTCCAAATATCCTACGATGCGGAACTTTAATCCATTCAATCCATGCACCCACTCCATTTACAATGTGAGCCACACCTAAGAACCTCACCTTAGCAAGCATTGCGTAAGTCACCTTGGAGTTATATTGAGTCCTCTTTGTAGGGAAGGCGGCTGCTACTCCGAGTTCTCATAAGTAGAGAAAGCAGTTGCTTAACCATATCTCCACCTTGACGAGCATCCCATGCTCAAGCCCTTTTGGAGCCATGGTCCGGTCACACTACATCATATTGGTCCTTTGAATCATGGAGCTCTGATGCCATGTTGAGTTTTGGCATTTTTGTGTTCCATACGTGTATGATTCACTGTGTCTAGACGGCATCAACGGTCGAAGTCTCATATGTCGAAGTCTCATATGTCGGAGTCCCGATTGAACACCCTTCATCGCCTTCCATCGGACATATAATCCGGTCTTGGCAACACATTGTAATAAAAGGAATTCCCCTTTTTACGTGCCACCAATCCCATATATATACCATGATTAATTCAAATATCCTACGATGTGGGACTTTAATCCATTTAATCCACGCACCCACTCCATTTACAATGCGAACCACACCTAATAGATAAACATGCAGCGATTCAGATTAAAGTAGAAAACTACCTTTGATTTTACATCACATGAAATAGGACATGAAAAAGTGCAATGGAGAAGGAGATAAGTGAAATCTCTGCCGATTAAGCACATCAAACTGTAGAATAAAAGAGAAATCGTCGTATTCACCATCGTTATACTTTAAGGATGAATTTGGATGGAAGGAAAATTAGAAATAATGCATATTCATTTGAGGAGTTGTAGTATTAAATTAGAAATCAGTGATTAATGAAATAAAGAAAAATTATGAGGACTTAATTGCAAAATTTACTAGAAAACAAGGGAAAATTTGTATAAGAGCTAAAAATTTATGAATGAACAGAACATCAAAAGTCAAAAATTCAATCTTAATGTGTAGAAGAATAGATATATATAAATCAACTGGTTAAAGAAATAAAAAACAAACAGGAGGACTTGGTTGCAAGATTTACTACTAAATCGAGGACAACTCAGTATGAGAGCTAAGAATGAATGAGAGAATAGAACACCAAAAGTCAAATATTCAATTTTATATGTAATAAAATAGATGTAACAAAAAATTTCTTTGCTCTTCGGTGCATCTAAACGTCTTTTGGAGTTGTTTTATTTTAGCATAGATTGAAAGTGTATATGACGTCATGTTACATAAGTACCGCTTGCATATGTTGTCATCTTGTTTCCATCTTAATCGGACTCGAAACCGTTTCATCCTCTTTTTTATCTGGTTTTTAGATCATCGACACATATACTACTTATAATCAAACAAACAGAAACTGCATCTTTATTCGTGACAAAAAATACAATTTACGGCATCAAACTTTCTAATTTTGTGTGATCGAATTCCTTTAAACTTTGCGGTGGCATTGTCTCAAATAAGTCTTAAGAAATTTAATGATAGTTGTTTTTCCGCAATCGATATCTACCCAAAATTATAATTTGAACGCGACCCGGTTGGTTAGGTAGCGGGCGCCTATTAACACGCATGATGTCTCTTTTTACAAGCCAAAAGGAAACATTTGGTTGCTTAAAGGACTCGATTATTCTCCTTTGAAAGTTATACTTAAAAATCATCTTTTGCTCTTTTCTTCTTCAAAACAATTAGACTCGCATAAGTTCTTTTTAAAATTTACACTTCAAGTTTGTTGAATATGCAAGTATATGATTTTTGTTTGATGATAATAAACATATATATATATATGTGTGTGTATATTCATTTAAATGTATTTATTAATGTACTATTTTATTTTTCATAATTAAATAAATATTTGCTGAATAAAATAAATAACACAGAATTTAAATTCAAACAGATATTTTATTCAACTAAATATTTATTACAACTTTTGAATAGTACAAATTTGAGCTCTCGCTATATATACAATTACAATACAAATTTGATTACATCACAGCCTTCAATTTACATCTGCACCTTACTACATATCACTCATTCGCTCGTATTTATCTTCAACTTTATTCCACATTAGATTCAACATCTGAGCGATCTGTAAAATAAACACCGACGTAGTAAAATTGAAAAAGAAATATTTTTTGAAGTGTAAAATAAAATGTGGTTTGAAAAAAATTATATGCCTTAGTTATTTTGGTTGTTCGTCATCATTTAATTTTGAGTTCATCAAACATGAACAACTTATGACATGCACAGTGTATCACTGTACATGCCACAAGGCCGTGCACACCGATATGCACTTGACAAAACTGCAGGGATAGGTGAGCACAAGGTCAAACACCGGGTTCAACTCAAGTGCTACAAATAAAGTCACGACATGAGCATAAGGTCAAACCTGAGCTATAAGCTGGATTCATCACAGGTGCAATTCAAAATGCAAATAATTTTTTGAGTGAAAACAAGGCCATAAATTTCAACTAGATCAATGAGAAAGCACATCACAAGTAAAGACCTCACAATTAACCAGAACTCCAACCAGAATCAAGATGAAGTTCAAGTGGAACTAATATGTATATGTCAACAGTTGTGACACAAAGACCACAAATTCATCATGAATGCAACAACCAAGCATCAATCATTCCATAGAAAATGCAAAAAGCCTTAGACATGTATACATATCCATATGCAATCAGACCTCGACAGCATAGACTCGAAGAAAAGGAATTCAAGATGAATGCATATACATCAATGGTGAACTAAATAGAACAAGCTAATGAACAAACAAAACAACTAGACCTGGCAACATGAATTACTCAAACACATATACATATATGAACACACATGTATGCATATATATATATATATAGACAATACACAACATCTATCCAGTGCAAGCTCGAATGAGCAAGTGCACCAGAGGCAACATCAAATAAATGGACAAATCTCAATACAGTGAAAAATGCATTCAAGCATCAGGTTGAAAATGCTACAGGCATGAACTCACAAAAATACATATATGCAGCAGTTCAAATGTCGCAGGGAAGTTAATAATCATGGAATACCAAATAATCAAACCGTGGGTCAGTAACCAGTCGAGGAAGGTAACTAGCAGAAGAATAAAATGAACAAGTAAAGATAAATCAACATCATCAAGTCAGAGTTGTAGTGGCCAAGAAAACGAAAGTAAAAAATCAAACGAGCCATGACAATCAAGTAATGAAGATATACGAATCGAAATGGTCAGTACAAATCACAAGCATTCAAGTAATAATCAACGGTAGAAAATTTATCAGACGGATTCAATTTGAACGAAATTGTAGGAATTCACATCCTATTTAAACCCATCTCATCATCGGCTACCAAATCATTCTAGTTAAATAATATCATAGAGCAGAAGTTCATATCAATAACTCGAATCATCAATCGAGTTTAAGAAAATTAACCAGATGAGCAAAAAGGAAAATTACATACCAATCGAACTCGATCGCGAAGCAGCTGTGTGCGAATCAAAGAGACGGTCGATCGACAAAGTAAGGAAAGAAAAGTCACCTATTCGATCAATCAGCTAAAGTCGGCAGTTTCAACAAAGTAAAACCCTAAAAGGAACTAACGAAGAGAAGCAAACATTTTCAAAGAAAAGGATTTAGGCTGAAATAGAAAAAAAAAAAGGGGACATTTGTTTTATTTTTATATTTTTAATTTGGGTAGTTTGTAATTTTTTCTTTGGGCTTTTAATTTTATAAATTAGGATTTTATTATTTTTATTTATTTAATTTGTATTTTATTTTTAAATGTTTGTAATTTTCTAGTCGGGCAACTAGGGGACAAATTACGGTGGTGTAATTCGAGAATTCGCAACTCAGTAGCTGAGTTGTAGCAGGGTTTTGAGCGCAATGTTAGGTTATTCGTTAGCAGGTGTCGCGGGTTTATGTGTGTAACCGTCTGACTACTTAATTTCTAGTAGAAATCTTGGAGGCAGCGCATAGACAGGGTTTTGTCGAAGCTGGGTAAATCTGTGTGTTCTATTTTCTTCTTTTATTATACTGCTATTATCTATGCTGCTATTATTCTACTATATCTGTGTTGAAATTATTTTATATACTTCTGCATTAAATTTTTATAATTAATAGTATCATCTTATTCCCACCCCCAAGGTGAAATCGATCCTACAAAATTTACGCTAACGTATTTGATGTTGGTGTGATTGAAAAATGAAACTAGAACTTTAACTTAAGCTAAATTTGGTTAGCGTTTGATAACTAAGTATATATTGTTATTTGTTTTTCCTTCAAAAATACAAATATAAAAGGGAAACTTTTGTCAAATGCCAACTTTAAGTCTCAACATACCAGCCATCTCTTTCTTAAAAACAGCCTTACCTTTTACTTCGGTTGGACTGCAAACTTTGTAATTTCTAAAATTGCAGATATTGTCAGTTTTTTGAACTGTAGATACTAAAAATATTTTCAATGTAAACTACAATACATTTTTGCAAAATAAATTCAGAAAGTTAAAAATATTTTAATCGATCATTTTGATCTTCGATTAGTCCAAATTTGATTGTTAGAAAATAAATAAATGGAACAATATTCATTGAAAATAATTTTAAACTTAATTTAAAATACGATTTTGAGAAGAAAAAAGTTCATTTGTTTTTTCCTTCCTTTCTTGACCAATCCAAATTTCCACTGACAAAACCCTAGCGCATCTTCTTGTTCCAAGGTTCTAATAATTTTCCCAATCTTATTATTCTGATTTCATATCTCATCAACATCATTTTCCTCACCTCCTTGCCCCCAACGTATTCATCAAATCCATTTGATATTGCTGCCCAACTAGTCAGTCATTCCAGCCTGATTGTTTGCACTCATCACCCTATTCACCATTGTAACATCCTGATATTTTCAACCATTCGCATCCACACATACCGGATTTGAATTGCTCAAAATATCAGATTATTAATTTATATTTGGAAAAAACTCGGCATATACAGTAAATAAATAATCACAGAATCATAGACACAGAGTAATATAACAATAATGCGGCAGAAACAAAGGAATAGTAGTTCATGAAGCTAATATATATATATATATATATATATATATATAACAGAGTTAAACAAGATACAACAGAAGTCTCGAATACATAGATGTCTCAATATAATAGTCAGATACAAAGTCTGAATGCATCACTGGAATCAACTGAATAACCGAAAGCAAAATCGATAGATGGATCGCTAAGCGAAGCTCCAACTCTAAAGGTGAGTCTCAAATACTTGTACACTTAGTCTGACCTGAGCGTAAAGCAAAACACAAAACACTCGAGTCAGGATTAACATTCTTATATCAATACATCCAACTCAAGTGAAATAACAACTGAAATACCAGTAACTCAAGGGATGTTTGGGATAACCAACCTCTAAGAATTCGTTAAACTATCTACTATGTAGTAATATATGCTTTTATAATAATGTCTATAGTAAAGTAAACTATTAAAATAGCGTTAAGGCATTACCCATATCCCCCTTAATATATTTTATAGTGCCAATAGTCTATACAATACCGTAATACCTCCTAATCGGAAGGCTACCAAAGGATACTCCATAGATACGAAACAAAACAAACTCCTAGTGGTCTCAATAGGGTAGGTGACATGGCACAAAAAGGCAATGTCAGGGTAGATATACCAATTACGCATCCGGACTGGTAGTAACGCATAGCAGCCACTACCGCCCACCTCGGAACACACTCCCAAATCAAAAAAAATCAAGTGTGGCCACCAAATCAAACACAAAGTCAGAATATAGTATCGAAGGAATATGTCCGATCTGAGATGCTACCTCACTTGGCCCGGAATCGCTCCTGTTTTAGCCACCTTATGCTAACTCATGGGAGTTATGTAACGACCCGAAATTTTCGCTCTAGAAACTTCCAGATAGTTATAAAAAGAAGAAAGAGACAGAAGAAGAAGAACAGAAACTCCAAACATCTCACAATCGCAGCGGATAAAATATAATAATAAATAATAACAGTCTACAAAAGGATACTATATCTGTCGATTACATTTAATATATATCAGAGTTTCACATACATTCAGTCACTGAATATTTACAATTATCATGTCTCAAATTATCAGTAATATACATACAGCGGAAAACTCTATATACTATTGTCACCCAGCTCGCCTCCTAAGCTCCAGAACGCCCCTACCTGAAAATCTGTAATACTCGGTCTGACCCGAGCATTACACCAAAGTAACACCCAGGTCAGGCTGGAAACCAGCGTGAGTAAACCCAAACAATATGGAATACCAAAGCAAACCATTTATACAAACCCGGAGTAACTTATACCAATTTAACAAATTCCCAATTTGTTATAAACAACATTTATTTCACACAATAATCTTCCAAGTACCAAACTTAGATAAAAATAATCCAATTCACTTAAATCATTTCCTTTCAGCCTATTGATTTCACATATCAATCAAGAAAAGTTTGAAATGGTTTTCGGGTATTTCCTAACACCCGAGCCCGGTCTCTTTGAGTCTCATGCCATCCTAAACCAAGTTATCCAAATGGAATACACAACATTTCATATCAGAGATATCATCTCATTCAAAACATCCAATAGCATTCAATCATCTCTAAGCAAAGCTTAATCACACAAATCAATTCAATTGATTTTAATTGAATTTCTAACCTCAGTCACTTAGATTCCTTCATTTACATTAATTAATTCCAAATCGATTAATTAATCAACCCTTCCTTATTCATCCTAATTACTCACCCTGGATTAATTATCCTTCAATTACATTCAAGTAATTAACTTCAATCAATTTCACGATATTAATTCTTCTTAACCAAAATCAGTAAGCTATCTTAATTACTTATATTAATTAACTTCTCATTTGTCACTATTATTGAATGATTGATCTTAATTAATCAATCTTTAATTACGTTATTAATTATATAAATTAATGATTTCTAATTGTATTTTAATTTATTCTAATCTAATTTAATTACATTAATTAAACCACAACATTAATCATTCTCGATTTATCTCAACCTGTAATTAACTATCCGTTTATTTACTTTATTAAATAAACCAATTTCTCTTTCATTAATCATCTTAATTAATTTCTCGATTAATTCTATTAATTACATTAAGTAATTGCTTATCCAACCATCCATTGATTATTCTAGATTAATTAAACTTAATGGATTAACTTAAACTTTAATTAATTAATTCAAACCTTTAATTACTAATTTAATCGCCCAATCATTAATTGTCTGCATTAATTAATCATCCGTTTTAATTGCCCTACTAATTTAATGAATCACAAATTATAAAATCCTTATTAACATTAAAATGAAAACAACTCCCTTTTTATGATTTAAGTTTTAAACAACTTAAATCCCAATATTTCGAGTCAAACTACAATCAACTCGAGAATCATCCAAAATCACAATCACCATACCATCAATTCACAATGCATACCAAATTAATTCAATGATTCAACCAAATATTTAAATTTAATCCATTTAAATTTAAATAGAAATCCAACAGTGTGAGATTTACTCACCTTTTCTTTTATTTACAGTCCACTCTAATCCACTTTCAATCCAGCTTGTTTCTCTATTTTAGACCTTGTATAACATTACGTGATTTATTAATATCCGAACTAATTGAAAAATCAATTATCATTTATTCTATCCTACACTAATAACTAAATTTTACTTTAAATTTTTTTCCAGAAACCAGCTAAATTAAATAAGCTTATTAAACGACAAATCTCCCTAATACATTAAATGTAGACCAGTAAATAACAATAGGAATATCTATTTTATTCCTTCCTTGAAACTACCTATCCCCAAAAATCCATGTATATATATCATATTCTAAAAATTTAAAGTTCCTTTCTAAACCTATATATATATATATATATATATATATAACTGCTTTAAACCCTCTTTTCTGTCTTTCTCTTTTCTTTTCTTTTCTTTCTTTTTTTGTACCATACACATACCCATCTGTATTAACTTTAGACTTGAGAGAAAAATATAAATAAATTCATATATACCTCTCTGCTCTTCACGCGACTGACTTCACCCCGAAGTCGAATGACGAACCCATCCCTCTGCAGACAAATCTAACACTCGAAGGCTCCCCTCCAGATCCCTTCACGAGCTCCATTCGATCGTAACCACCGTTGCGATCTCTTATCGGCTTCCTCCACGCCGCGAACTCCCCCGATGCCACCCGGTCGCGGCTCGAGGCCCCACGATCGCGAAACCCCCAAAAGAAAATCCCGATCCATTATCGCCTGAGCGCGTCGCAGCCCTACGCGAGCTCGAGCTTGCCTCCTCATCTTCGATTTAGGTCAGAGCATGAGAGTAGAAATCACGATTGAACGAGACGAACTGATTTGGAAACAAAATGGGCTCGGCCATTTTTTTTTCTTTGATTGATTTTTTTTCCGTATGTTTCATTCAACCTACTGAAGAAAAAAGAGGGGAGACTTGATTTTTTTGTTTTAAACGATAAGAGAGAGATCGCGTGATTAAAGGAGGAACAGGCGTATTCGAGAAGGAACCAAAGTTGACCTGGTCAATACGTATATAAACAAATAAGTGGTTACAATATTTTGATATAAATTCTAGCGCGTTCACATATCGTATGCTCCCACAACCAGCCAAACACTTCGAAAATTGAAATCTGATAATACTGCAATATTACGGACCCAATGGAACCGATTTCGTAGAAATCCGAGACTGTGCTCCGAAAGACTATTTTTAAATTCCAATTTAAACACTATTATTAAAACCGAACAAATTATCTTTAAATTAGATTCAAACCATTCTATTATCACCAGTATTATCATTATAAATTTTATAAGCTTTCAAATTATTTTAAACAGGCTTAGAAATTCCAGATTCAGCAATTACCCAATTTTCAATTATTAAATTCAACATTTAAACTAAATAATTCGATGATTTAATTATCCAGAAAATATTGATACTTGAATTCAAGTTAAAATTAACTTTTAAATATTTTAAATCAATTAATTATTTCAATTTAATTCGTTAAAATTTCCGGGTTGTCACATTCCTCCCCCGCTAAAAGAATTTCGTCCCCGAAATTACTAGTTATGAATAATGGCCCAATACCCGTTTACTTTTCCAAAACCAACAGTTTTCAAACAATCCCTTTTTACACAATCATTCAAATTTCAATCTAAAACCAAATTTGGAATTATCAAAATTTTCTCAAAATTTTTCTAACTCTCTAAATTTCCGAAAATTTTTGCCAGCGTCTCCTTTGCGCGGCTAGCTCGGTACAACTACAAAAGGCCTCTACGGGCTCCCAAATACCAAAAGAAAACAAAAGCCAAGTGGCTAGATCAGAAACCCAATCCAATATCATTTAGTAATTTAAATACGTACCTTTTTGTCGGGAAATTCAAATTTTTCCTTTGAAATTAAATCCAAATTTCTTTTCCCCTTTTTAATACCTGCATATCGTGTTTAACAACAATATTCAGTCGTAACTTACAAATCATTTTGTACATTCTCTTATATAGGTTTCCATATTTACTTCTATTCAAATTTTTTTTTCCCGTTTTAATATGGACTTAATTTATTTTCAATTTTGAATATTAAATTCTATTTTCCATGTATAATTGATTCATATTAGTTCACCTACAAATTTACTTTAAATTTCCAATTTGAAATTGGTTTGTCGTTAACAAAAATTTTCCCAAAAATTTTCTAACTCCCAAAATTTTGAAATTTTTTTGGCAGAGTCCCCTTTGTACGGAGGAGCTTTTGCAATTTGACAAGAGATATAAATATATATACATCGACCCACCCGGTCGAAAAAAGCAAAAATAGTTCATATTTCCTATTTTTATTGCGTAGGCGTACCTTATTTAGCATTTTAAGCAAGCGGCTTATTAATTTTAGCAATTAGTGCAATCCAAATCCAGCCAAACGGCTTCCCGGTACCTGTACTTACTCAATTTAAACATATAAGTACCATATATATGAAGTTTATAACATTTCTCTTAATTAAACAACTATAACACATCAATTCTAAAGAAAAGCATTCTAAATAACTTCCACAAGCCACTTATATGATTTCAAACTAATTCCATTGTTTCGACCAAATTTATATTCCATTTCATTCAATTAAGGATTTGCAACTCAATTGCTTACATTCAATTGATTTTTAATCCAGACAAGCTCATATTCACTTCAAATGATTCAAAACCAATTTTATATAATCTCTATTCATTCATAGAATTTTAATTACTTCCATTTACGTCAAATAACAGTTCATTCTATACAAATTTTGACAATATTCGCTTAATAGAGTATTTATTTTAGTTTATAATTACTTCAAATTAATTTCAACTCATTCTGTATGTAATTCCAATTCATTTCTAAGTTATTCACCAACCATTCATTCCATCTCTGCATTGGATTTATTTTAAAACTATCTCATTGAGCTTGACGACATTCAATGCATAAAATAATATCAATTTCCCAAATAAATTTAACCCAACTTTTATTTAATGGTCTTCCACTTTGCTCGAAACCAAGCTTTTATTGAATTAAATAATTTTACCTTCAAATTAATATGCCTCATAACTTAAGTTCATTTCGAGAACCCAATTTCAATTAAAACTCCGATTTAATTTCCATTAACCCATTTATTCATCCCATCTGAATTTTTAACTCATTTACTCTATTCATTTTCGAAGCCATTCTCACTTTATTTTTATTTACTTGGGTTTTGTTTGCAACACAAATCATTTCATTATAATTATTCAAATCACACTTGAATTTCAATGGTAATTCAAACCACCACTTTTTAACCTTACTCTATTTCATTTATTTACAACATCTCTCTTCTTATTTAATTTCTTATCAAATCCAAGTCAAATCCTATTCACTATTCGAATTCATTTCGAAACTCTATTATTACCTTACAATCCATTTTATTTAACCGAGTTAAATTTTATTAACATACTCTATCAAATAATTATTTAGTTAATTAGCTTACTTTCAAATTTTTTTAAAGCAATATTCCATTTTATTACAAATCACTTTATTAAATTTCCCAAAATTCTAATTTTTTTCATTTTCAAAATTCCAACACTTTCATTTTTAAAAAAAAAATTGAAATGCTTTTAGATTCAGATAATATTATTAAAATAACTTTTTATAAAAATACTTTTTATAACTCAATGTCTCAACCAGTCCATCCTTGTTCTCATAGAAATTCAGTCATACGTTGATCAGGCGTAGGACTGAAAATCTATAAGTACTTGGCAAACTTGTTTTCAACACCCAGTGAAAATACTTTTGTAAAATTATTTTATTGAAAATATAGAAAACAGTTTTTGAAAATAGAGAAAATATCTTTGGTGAGAATGCTCTGGAAATCATCACCCCCATCCATGGTCGTAGTTAACCCGATGGTTACGTTGCCATCCCGACAAAATCCATAGATAACTATAGGCCTCCACGCCCCTCGATTACACCATGGAACCCACGATAGATCGTAGCTACAACTGGGGTTACGTAGTTATCCCAGCAAAAACCCATATAACTGTAGGCATCAGCGCCATCTTCGCTGCCAAAAATGAAACTTCTCCACTCCACTTGACCATAGATCGCAGTCTACCGATGTTGCGTTGCCTTCCCGGCAAAATCAAGTGTATACCGTTGACACTCATCCTCCACACGATTTTCGCTATGGTCCCCACAGTAGATCGCAGCGACATCGAGTTACACCGTCGTCATAGCATAACCCACATGCCCCTGTAGGCATCAGCGCCCTCGACTTACGCTACCCAATAATCCTCAGGAACTAGTTTTGTCCGGACTCCTCACAGGATCAACTTTAGAACCCCCCTTGGGGCTCAAGGCAGCACCACCCGATAGCACTCCTGAGAAGTTCATTTCAAGGGAGCGCCTTTTTCCCCAGAGCCATCATCAAAATATTTTATACTATACACATTTAGTATCTTCAAATCATACACCTAGTATGATATTATACAAAGCTTCTTTACACAAAATCGATTATCCCAAAATCGATAATTCTCAAACTAGGCTTTCCAAATTCAGTATTGATTTTACCCAAAATCAAAAGCCTTTCCAAATCTTCTCAAAACCTTTTCCAAAATCCCCATAAGATCCTTTATATATATATATATAATTTTTAAAACTTTGGATCATTTCAAACTTGTATAAAACCCTTTTATACTTCAAACACTTTCAAAAATCCTTTTCTTCTGGCAATAGATTTAATAAGAAAAGATTTATCTTATATAACAAAGATATATAACTTTGTTTATTCAAAATCAAATATTCAAATTTGATTACTCTTTTCAATATCAATTTCATTCAATCCGTACGATGTACACATAACATCCGTACACTATACCAATCTGATCACTCGCTCGATTACACAATTTCACTTCCGAACTAGTATTGTCCACCCGACTTCCTAGTGCGGACACAGATCTGGTTTCTTGATTAGAAACCGTCATTCTCCTTGCATAGTCATAACAATGATAGAGAATATCCAGAATTAATCAACAATCCATATCCAGGTTCGCTGTCGAAAATCGAGTGAAAAATCCCAACTCGGATTGATATACTATCTCGAAATTCTGTGTTCGAATTTGGATCAAATCACTTTGCGAATAGAATAATATACGTACATCCCACGTATTTATTTTCATCGATCATTAGCCAAATCAGTTTCCTTCCTATTCACATTTCCTTAAATTCCCCTTTTGGATTATCACTTCAATTCTCATCTCAGTTGGGTATTTAATCAATAACAGTTTGAACTCCGACCAGTTTAGAAAATCGCTTGAAAATTTTAAAAATGGTTATTAGCTTGCAAAATAAATATAAAATAGGTAACTAATTGTAAAATAGTCGGAAAAAAATAATTGAATAGTTTCAAAGATTTTAAATGATTGCAAAATAGTTTTAAAATAGAAATTAGTTTGTGAAATAGTTGAAAAATAGTAATTAGTTTAGGAAACAATTGAAAATATTTAAATAGCTCCAAAAATAATGGTAAAACAAATATATATAATAATTTAGCTTTAAAAAGAAAGGTTGTATATATTTAATAGCTTAAAAGAATAAGTTTGTATTAAAACAATTTATTTAAAATAGTCAAGAGTCAAACTGTTCACTACCCCAATAATTCAATGTACACTTCCATTAATTGACTCAATTCTAACTTGAATAACTTCAATTTCTGTTGAAATTTATTCCCAATTCAAGTTGAATCAATCTTGATTCCTTCCCTAATTTAGATCAAATTCTAGTTGATTTTAATCTTGTTCGAATTTAATTTTAATTTCATATTATTCCAATCAATATGAATTATTATCAATTGAATCCATTTCAAAATGCAAACTATAACAACCAGCATATTTGTCGATTTTATATTTAAATATTTTATTTAAATATTTTATCGTTAATCGGATTTTGGTCCGAAAAGCTACTTTTTAAAAACGGTTAAATTAGGACTCGAGACCACTTCCATTGAGTTCGAAATGTCGTTTACAACTTTTTAAGTATAAACATTGATAGGTTTGGATTTAGTGGAATTTCACTAACTTTTCCCGCTTTGGACTTTGGGTTAGCTTAGCCATTATAACTCAAGCCCAACCCCCTCCTTCTCTTCACTCTTCATAAATTCCTACCAACTCAAGCTTTGCATTAATGGTGAGTGGAAAGAGAAATTAAAACTTCAAAAGCTAAGTCTTCATAACTAATCCAATATCAACTCCAAAACTCAAGTAAAGACATTGATTCAAGCTAGTGGTTGATCCTTGCATAGCATTTCAAGCTTCATCTTCATCCATTTTAGTGAAAGGTGAGATTTTTATCTCACAATTCTAGTCTATAACTATATTGGACTGTTGGGAATGATTCCCCGTCTCTTTAGCATATACATTTGCATTTGGTTTGGATTGGATTGGCGAAAAACTCCAATTTTTAGTGTTTTTGGTAAAATTCTGCACTTAGGTCGTTCTACCAATGCTAGGCCGTTCGCGTGGAAAAATCTCGGCCATCAAATAGCTCGTTTCTGGCCTTAAAACCCGTTAGCACGTGTTAGATCATTCGCCTCGGAATTAGGTCGTTGGGTTTTAGGTCGTTAAGTCGTTCGACTTTAGGTCGAAACTCTTTAGGCCGCTAGGTCGTATGACCTTAGGTCGTTAGGTCCTATGGCTTTTAGGTCGCTTCCACGCTAAGTCGTTCGACTCTTAGGTCGTAACACTTTGGTCGCTCGCCTCTTAAATAGATAGGTCGCATGACCTTTATACTTCTAGGTCGTCAGACCCTTGAGTCGTTAGGTCGTTTAGCCTTTTAGGTCGTAGGTCGCGAGCCCTATAGGTCGTTCGGCTTTGTTCCTTCATTAGGTCGCTCGGCCTTATTAAACCGATAAATCGCAAACCTCTTAGGTCGCTCGACCTGTTCGCCCACTAGGTCGCGTAAACCACTAGGCCGTTGGGCTTCAACTCGTTGGACCTTTTTCCTTTATGCCGTTTCCCCACTTAAGTCGCTTGTCCCTTATAGGTCGCGTTTCCTGCTCAGGTCGCTAGGTCGCGTGCCTTTAGGTCGCGTTCCTTTATTAGGTCGCGTGTCTCTGTTAGGTCGTTGGCCTCCTTAACTCGCATGACCTAACCCGTAGGTCGTTGGACCTCGATTCTATTTAGGTCGCTGCTTCTTATAGGTCGCTCGGCCCCTTATTTTCTTTAGGTCGCTTGAGTGTTAGGTCGTGAACCCATTTTAGGTCGCATGACATTTACCCTTTAGGTCGCTAGACTACTAGGTCGTGTCCCTTTAACCACTAGGTCGTACCGTTTTGGACGGGGCGCTGCCCCTTGGACCCCCGCGACCTGACCGGGTAGGTCGATCCCCGTAGCAGGGGCGTTACTCCCGCACCCCCAACTTGGGGGGTTGCCACCCCTCCCCCCCCCGGACCCCGCCCTCCGTAGGAGATCTTATCTGAAAAACATTCAATAGAACTTGCTTTGTTGAGATGCTGAGTTGACCATTCTTCGAGACAAACTATCTTGGGCTTCACGGTCGATTTTATGGATTTTTGAATATCTATTTCGATGGATTCTTTATCGGTTTCTTTGGATTTTATTCACGTCTTCGTATGTGAATTTTTATGATTGATTGTTTCTACAATCACTTCTATGATTTGTCACTTTAAAATATGAAGGTTTCAATACTAGTAGTAAATATCAAAACTCTTTCAACAAAATGATTTCAACTCTATTTTCAATAACAAAGCTCTTTTCTTAAACCATTTTCCAATCTACTAGTATATACAAACCTTTACCACACTCGTATGAGAAATTGAATTAAACGGCTTAGTAAAAAAAGTGGTATGAAACGCTTGCGTTTTCTTCGTCGGTTAACTCTTGGACTTGTTCGATTGAACCTTTTTGCGACAATTTTCTAGTGAAGATCTACAGTTTGTTCGTAAATATTTGAGTTAAGCAAGTGGTTATGGGACATGAAGCTAAACTTTTATATTTACTAGCTTAGTGTAATTGACACTTCTTGTTGATCATGACGATCGTTCTTATGATTTAGACTAGCAATTGTGCGATGTCTCTTGTTTGCTTGGTTAGACTAGACACCACTTGTGTGATTTCATTTACACATACCTTTTTACCTTCTTGGTTAGTCTAGACACCACTTGTGTGATTTCACTCACACATACGTTTTTGTTTGCGAGGTTAGACTAGACACCACTTGTGTGATTTCACTCACACATACCTTTTTGATTTTTGGTTAGTCTAGACCTCATCTGTGTGATTTCGACTCACACATATGGGGTAGCTCCCCATGGACTTCGGACCCTCATGTGATAGGCCTCTTTCCCTTTTTCTGTGATTTCTAGATTTCTTGTGTTGATTTCTGGAATTTATGTTATTGACTTGTTATGAGTACAAGTTTAGGGTATGATGCCCTCTTTGGATCTTTGAGAAGATTCTTGTGATATCGATTTATCTCTTATTGATTGATCTTCTGTTGATCATCATTTGCATACTTATAGTAGTATGTCAGTATGGATATTTTATGTTTATGCCATATCTTTTATTTTATACCATGTCATCTGATATTTATAGCTAGACTGATCCGTTTATTGTTTTCTTAAATAATACTCGGGTCAGACCAAGATGTTACAGGTGCTTCAGCTTGACTTCTCCATGGGGTTTGCTACTCTGACTTTTGGCTAACTATTTAGATTAGCATTTTTTGTTGTATACACTTGAGATATAGACTCATAGTTGTATTCTTTTGTATAGCACGTGTTGCTATTCTTTTGTATTATTGTGGATCTTTTTGACCACTTCTCTGATGTACACTTTCATGTGTTAGTTTTATATCCATATCTTCTTCCGCCTTTGTGATATGGATGTCTGCGACTGATTGTGTTTGCTTATTTCTATGTTTGTTTCCGAAGATTATTTATAGCCACCGTGTGATAGCTTTGAGTTTGTATCGGTATGTCGGACTTCCTCCTTAAATGAAATGCATGCTATACTATCTGACATAACGGTGCTCGCACAAAGAAGTTACATGGATGGTCGCTCCTCAACAGCCTTATTCTCCGTGCTAGTTGACAACACTACATCGTAGTGTTCTTGGCTAGCGTGGGTATAGAGGTGGGGCGTCACAGCTTGGTATCAGAGCCAAACTTCGAAACAATGTAGAATAACTTAACAAGGATCATCGTCCTAAGTCCATCTTAGGAGTCCTACCTTAGGATTAATTCGAGTCTTCGTACCGATTCATTCTATTTTCTTTTGTGATTCCTTGTTCTATCTATCAAGATTGCTTGATATTCATTCTGAGAATAATCTTTTCCTTCTTCTTTCTTTCTTTCTTGAAGGAAGAAGAGATGGTTAGTTCTGGCAGTCCTAGCGTTGGTCAATCCAGTAGTCCTTCTCTAGATGGTGTATTCATGTCTGCCCAGCAACTTTTGGATCTTGCTCAGAATCAAAGGTTTATCTGTGCTTTGAGTAAGAATCCCACAAAGATCTTACCTTTGAAACTAGAAGTTTCTTTCGACCAACTTGTAGATATCACTCTACAAGAAGAAGAGGCTGATAAAGGAATTGATAGTGATATTGGGATGTCCAAGAAGAGGCAAATTAATTTCAAAAGCCCTTATCCCGATAAGAAGGTGAAGCAACCTGCTTTTGTAGCAAAGACTCTAATCCTTCATCATGGACGATGCTACAATTGTGGTTCTAGGGACCACTATGCGAAGGAGTGTCTGGAACCACTCTTTTGTCGTTATTGCAAAGATTCCAGTCATCATATTTCTGTCTGCCCCCATACTTCTAAGCAAGATGAGGATGGAACCAGAAACTTCGGTACCCAAGCCACCTACCTCTAGTATTAAACGATGTTACAATTGTGGTTCCACGGACCATTATGTAATTAAGTGCCCGGAACCTCTCTATTGCCGCTATTGCAAAGGCTCGGGCCATTACTTGTCTGCATGTCCCATGCGACCTAGCAAAAGAGAAGGAAATCTAAAAGCTTCTAACGAAACTCCTCTGGGTCAAGGTACTTCTTATTTAATCCTTGATTTCATTTGTTTTCAATTATCCGATTCGAGTTCTTTTTGATATGGGTTCGTCTCATCATTTTTATATCAAAAGAACTTGATGATTCTCTTTCTTTTTATGTTTTGGGCTTGATGACTTCTTTGAGAATTGCGAATCCGGATTAGTGGATCCGCAACACTCTACTTGCTTTTTATTGATATCGAAAATTATTTCATGTGATTTTTCTTTCCGAACCAATTTGCATGTTATGCATTGCTTAGGTTTCGAAATTGATTTGCGTGAAAGGATTGGCTTATTGCAAAGCCCATATCCAATTTTTCCGTAAGGACTATTCATTTTCGATCTGTTAAGAAGATTCATATTTTTCCTTTGTGATTTCGATTTCAAATTGATGGCATCATTTTGCTCTTTTAGCTCACATGTTGAGTAAAGAGATATCTCTCTCATTCTTATCGGTTGAGAATATTCTGGTATTTTTGAGTTTATCTTAGGATTATCACCTAAGAAACCTTTTTGAATGGTGTTAAGGTCTTTCCAGTTTGACCTTGCCACCGAATTTCAATCGCTACGAGTTGCGGAGGTTAGCCTTCCACATACCGCATTCCGCACTCGTTATGATTTATATGAATGACATATTGTGTCATTCAGTTTATCCAGTCTATTTCATCTCTTTTATAAATCGAGTATTCTATGAATATCTCAATAATTCCAATCTTGTATTTATTAATTTTGGATGATAATAGAAATTTAAAATTTTGCAAATCTTTTTAAGAAGATATTTTAAGTTCCTATAAAAAGATAATTTTGTGTTGTATTGCCCATTTAGTGTTTTAAGAATTCTGGTCGATGTGCTTGATCAACGCTATCGATAGGGATTTCCTAAACGCTTTGATGAGACAATCAGACACAATAAATTGACTTGTAAAATATAAATTTTTCTATGAAGGTAATTGTGATTTTTAGAGTTTTAGCTTTTTGGGAAAGAAGATCAAATTCCTTCTTTTCAATATTCTTATTCTTGTGATTCCCGAAGGGAACCAAGACTTTAAATTTAGTACCAATGCTTATTGTATTGGTTTGGATGCCGTTCTCTTACGAAAGAGAACGTGCAATCACTTTTGCTTCTAAATCTTTAAAACCGATCGAGACTAGGTATGCCACTTATGATCTGGTGCTCGCGGCTATTTATTTTGCTTTCAATATTTGGCATCATCATCTTTGATGGAGAAATTTGTTCTCTACCTCGATAATAAATCATTGGGATATCTATTTTCTCATAAGGAACTTAATTTGGGTCAACTTCGTTGGCTCGAGTTCCTTACACCTTATGATTTTGATATTCTTTATACCCCGGTAAGGGTAATCAGGTCGCCGATGCTCTTAGCCGTAAACAATAAGCAGTTATTTCTATGATGATATCCGAATGGAACGATCTCGAGATTATATCCACTTGTGAGATTCGAGAGCGCGTATCCGATTTAGGCTCATCATTCTCTTTTAGACTGCGTTCTTAAAGCTCAAAATG
This sequence comes from Allium cepa, assembly GCA_030765085.1. Taxonomy (NCBI): domain Eukaryota; kingdom Viridiplantae; phylum Streptophyta; class Magnoliopsida; order Asparagales; family Amaryllidaceae; genus Allium; species Allium cepa. The sequence continues at coordinate 566,656,366 of CM060937.1, read as the reverse complement.
GGCTAAATCCTGAATTGGCTCTTCTTAACCAAAGTTGTAGGGATGAAAAATTAATATTGAAGGTTTGAAAGACTTTGATATTGATTCTTGTAGCGGCATTTGAAAATTTGGTAAACTTATCATTCCAATTATTAGTGATCTTCGTAAAAATATTTTAGAAGATTCTCATCGTTCTAAAATTACCATTCATCCCAGTAGTAGTAAAATGTACGCTGATATGAAGCGACTTTATTATTGGGAGTGAATGAAATCTGTTATCGCTAACTTTATTAAGTGTTGCATGACTTGCCAACTTGTCAAGGCCGAACACCAAAGGCCTGATGGGTTATTGCAACCTTTAGAAATTCCAATTTGGAAGTGGGACCAAATCTCCATGGATTTTATAGATGGCCTTTCCCTTTCTCATTCGGGTCATGGTAACTTATGGGTTATAGTAGATAGACTTACTAAATCAGCCCATTTTATTCCCGTTCGGTTTAACCGAATCGTTCCTCTTTTGGCCAAACTCTTTATTGAAAGAGATTGTTAAATTATATGGAGTTCCTACTTCTATTGATAGCGATGGTGATCCATTGTTTACTAGTGGACTTTGGAAAAGTCTTCGAGATTTTATCACCGCTTATCACCCCAGTCCGATGGACAAACCAGGCGTGTGAATCAAACTCTTGAAGATCTCCTTCGAGCTTGTGTGCTTGATGTCGGTTGAAGTTGGGAAGATCATATTCCTCTTGTTGAATTTTCCTATAATAATAGCTTCCAATCTAGTATTGGTATGACATCTTTCGAGATTAGGGAAGGCCATGCCGATCTCCTTCTTGTTGGCTTGAGGCCGGTGAGAAGCTGGTTTCAGATCCAGAATTTATTCATGTTTCACCTATGATGGGTGTTGTACGTTTCAGTCGATCGGGAAAATTAGCGCCTCAGTATATTGGGCCATTTCCTATCACCGTACGTATGGATTCCATGGCTTATCGCCTTTTATTACCGGCTCAATTTTCTCCTATTATATGACGTGTTTTACATTTCTCAATTATGGAGAAGCTTTCGAGATTTCGATTCTATTCTTGAGCTAGGTGTTGTGGAAGAAATTGAAGTTTCACCAGATCTCTTTATGGTGAACTTCCTATTTCAAATTTCTTTTGTGTTAATATGCTTTTATGGTTGTTACTTTTTATATCCATCTTATATATTGCGAGGACGCAATTTCTTTAAGGAGGAGAGTCTGTAACAACCCGCATATTTGTCGATTTTATATTTAAATATTTTATCGTTAATCGGATTTTGGTCCGAAAAGCTACTTTTTGCAAACGGTTAAATTAGGACTCAAGACCACTTCCATTGAGTTCGAAATGTTGTTTACAACTTTTTAAGTATAAACATTGATAGGTTTGGATTTAGTGGAATTTCACTAACTTTTCCCGCTTTAGACTTTGGGTTAGCTTAGCCATTATAACTCAAGCCCAACCCCCTCCTTCTCTTCACTCTTCATAAATTCCTACCAACTCAAGCTTTTGAATTAATGGTGAGTGGAAAGAGAAATTAAAACTCCAAAAGCTAAGTCTTCATTGCTAATCCAACATCAACTCCAAAACTCAAGTGAAGACATTGATTCAAGCTAGTGGTTGATCCTTGCATAGCATTTCAAGCTTCATATTCATCCATTTTAGTGAAAAGGTGAGATTTTTATCTCACAATTCTAGTCTATAACTATATTGGACTGTTGGGAATGATTCCCCATCACTTTAGCATGTACATTTGCATTTGGTTTGGATTGGATTGGCGAAAAACTCCAATTTTTAGTATTTTTGGTAAAATTCTGCACTTAGGTCGTTCTGCCAATGCTAGGTCGTTCGCGTGGAAAAGTCTAGGCCTTCAAATAGCTCGTTTCTGGCCTTAAAACCCGTTAGCACATGTTAGGTCGTTCGCCTCGGAATTAGGTCGTTGGGTTTTAGGTCGCTAAGTCGTTCGACTTTAGGTCGTAACTCTTTAGGTCGCTAAGTCGTTCGACTTTAGGTCGTAACTCTTTAGGCCGCTAGGTCGTATGACCTTAGGTCGTTAGGTCCTATGGCTTTTAGGTCGCTTCCACGCTAAGTCGTTCGACTCTTAGGTCGTAACACTTAGGTCGCTCGCCTCTTAAACTGGTAGGTCGCATGACCTTTATACTTTTAGGTCGTCAGACCCTTGAGTCGTTAGGTCGTTTAGCCTTTTAGGTCGTAGGTCGCGAGCCATATAGGTCGTTCGGCCTTGTTCCTTCATTAGGTCGCTCGGCCTTATTAAACCAATAAATCGCAAACCTCTTAGGTCGCTCGACCTGTTCGCCCACTAGGTCGCGTAAACCACTAGGTCGTTGGGCCTTATCCTTGTTAGGTCGTTGGGCTTTAACTCGTTGGACCTTTTTCCTTTATGCCGTTTCCCCACTTAATTCGCTTGTCCCTTATAGGTCGCGTTTCCTGCTTAGGTCGCTAGGTCGCGTGCCTTTAGGTCGCGTTCCTTTATTAGGTCGCGTGTCTCTGTTAGGTCGCTGACCTCCTTAACTCGCATGACCTAACCCGTGGGTCGTTGGACCTCGATTCTATTTAGGTCGCTGCTTCTTATAGGTCGCTCGGCCCCTTATTTTCTTTAGGTCGCTTGAGTGTTAGGTCGTGAACCCATTTTAGGTCGCATGACCTTTACCCTTTAGGTCGCTGGACCACTAGGTCGTGTCCCTTTAACCACTAGGTCGTACCGTTTTGGACGAGGCGCTGCCCCGCACCCCTACCTTGGGGGGTTGCCCCCCTGGATCCCCCCTCCGTAGGGGATCTTATCTGAAAAACATTCAATAGAACTTGCTTTGTTAAGATGCTGAGTTGATCATTCTTCGAGACAAACTATCTTGGGCTTCTCGGTCGATTTTATGGATTTTTGAATATCTATTTCGATGGATTCTTTATCGGTTTCTTTGGATTTTATTCACGTTTTCGTATGTGAATTTTTATGATTGATTGTTTCTACAATCACTTCTATGATTTTTCACTTTAAAATATGAAGGTTTCGATACTAGTAGTAAATATCAAAACTCTTTCAACAAAATGATTTCAACTCTATTTTCAATAACAAAGCTCTTTTCTTAAACCATTTTCCAATCTACTAATATATACAAACCTTTACCTCACTCGTATGAGAAATTGAATTAAACGGTTTAGTAAAACAAGTGGTATGAAACGCTTGCGTTTGCTTCGTCGGTTAACTCTTGGACTTGTTCGATTGAACCTTTTTGTGACAATTTTCTAGTGTAGATCTACAGTTTGTTCGTAAATATTTGAGTTAAGCAAGTGGTTATGGGACATGAAGCTAAACTTTTATATTTACTAGCTTAGTGTAATTAACACTTCTTGTTGATCATGACGATCATTCTTGTGATTTAGACTAGCAATTGTGCGATGTCTCTTGTTTGCTTGGTTAGACTAGACACCACTTGTGTGATTTCATTCACACATACCTTTTTACCTTCTTGGTTAGTCTAGACACCACTTGTGTGATTTCACTCACACATACGTTTTTGTTTGCAAGGTTAGACTAGACACCACTTGTGTGATTTCACTCACACATACCTTTTTGATTTTTGGTTAGTCTAGACCTCATCTGTGTGATTTCGACTCACACATATGGGGTAGCTCCCCATGGTCTTCGGACCGTCATGTGATAGGCCTCTTTCCCTTTTTCTGTGATATCTGGATTTCTTGTGTTGATTTCTGGAATTTATGTTATTGACTTGTTATGAGTACAAGTTTAGGGTATGATGCCCTCTTTGGATCTTTGAGAAGATTCTTGTGATATCGATTTATCTCTTATTGATTGATCTTCTGTTGATCATCATTTGCATACTTATAGTAGTATGTCAGTATGGATATTTTATGTTTATGCCATATCTTTTATTTTATACCATGTCATCTGATATTTATAGCTAGACTGATCCGTTTATTGTTTTCTTAAATAATACTCGGGTCAGACCGAGATGTTACAGGTGCTTCAGCTTGACTTCTCCCCGGGGTTTGCTACTCTGACTTTTGGCTAACTATTTAGATTAGCAGTTTTTGTTGTATACACTTGAGATATAGACTCATAATTGTATTCTTTTGTATAGCACGTGTTGCTATTCTTTTGTATTATTGTGGATCTTTTTGACCACTTCTCTGATGTACACTTTCATGTGTTAGTTTTATATCCATATCTTCTTCCGCCTTTGTGATATGGATGTCTGTGACTGATTGTGTTTGCTTATTTCTATGTTGGTTTCCGAAGATTATTTATAGCCACCGTGTGATAGCTTTGAGTTTGTATCGGTATGTAGGACTTCCTCCTTAAATGAAATGCATGATATACTATCTGACATAACGGTGCTCGCACAAAGAAGTTACATGGATGGTTGCTCCTCAACAGCCTTATTCTCCGTGCTAGTTGACAGCACTACATCGTAGTGTTCTTGGCTAGCGTGGGTATAGAGGTGGGGCGTCACACAAACCATTTCAATATAATCCAATTCAATTTCCCAATTAAATTTTAAACTTATGCATCTTCAATTACCAATCCAATTAATTCAAACCAAATTCAATTTTGAACTGATTCAATTTCAATCGTGAATTTAAACTACCTCGAATTATGTAAATTCGAGTTAAATTCTCAAAAGTTGGTTTAACCATTTAAACCAAATTAATCTTTATTAAAAGTTTTTAATCAATTTAATTTCTGAGTTCAATTCTCAAAATTCCATTTCAAATTACCTTAACTTATGTATTTTAATGTTCAAATAAGAATTCAACACAATTTTATGTTTTCAAAATTAAATTTATTATCCAATTTTATCTTCCCGTTTGAAGCCAGTTCTCAAACCAGTTTATTTTACAATTCAATTATTCAAATTTATTTTATTTATACAATTCCATTCTCAATTTAATGATATTTTTTTATTAACAATAGGATGATATCATCCAATTTATTTTAAAACGTCCATCCATTTTCAATTTTTAAATCTCGAACCCGTTTTGAGATCACACAAATTCCCAAAGCTAAATTCTAATTTACTTAATCAAATCAACCTTACTCAATGAGAATTCCCGCTTCAACTACAAAATTCTTTCTCTCTTATAAGTTCAAAACTTATATCACTTTGAGTTTTTACATCACATTTCAGAGAAAAATAAAAACTCAAACTCTTAGAGTTTATCTCAAATTATCTTTGATATCATGTATATCCATACATATATACATATTTATTTCTTGGCCCACCCAGCCATGTTTTAAAATTTTAAACCACCCTTGGTTTTAAATTCAAATCAAACTTCAAACAACCCATTGTTTTCAACAAGTCCCAATTATCCTAATAATACTTATTTATTATTATTCTTTTTTATTTTGAATCAAAAAATTTCAAATTCTGGGACCAGATTTAGAATTTCATTTTCAATCACTTAAATTTTAGTTTAGTTGTATTTCTATTTCTACTTAATTTAATTCCAATTCAAGACTTCAATTTGGTTGTATTATATTATTTCTTAGTTTTCATTTCAATAAATTTAGCAACCAATCGCTTTAATATTTATTAGAAGGGAATATTGCTTTATATATCAAAATATTTTTATATAAAATCATTTAAAATCTTTTTATAATAAAATAACAAGTACGCGCTCATATATATTTATATACTCAACTCATTCTAGAGTACTACGGACTCTATTTAAGGAGTAATCCCCACCAGAGCCAAGGTTCTCACTTAACCTTTTAGCTCTGATACCAAATGTAACGACCCGAAATTTTCGCTCTAGAAAATTCTAGATAGTTATAAAAAGAAGAAAGAGATAGAAGAAGAAGAACAGAAACACCAAACATCTCACAATCGCTGCGGATAAATATAATAATAAATAATAACAGTCTACAAAAGGATACTATATCTTTCGATTACATTTAATATATATCAGAGTTTCACATACATTCAGTCACTGAATATTTACAATTATCATGTCTCAAATTATCAGTAATATACATACAGCGGAAAACTCTATACACTATTGTCACCCAGCTCGCCTCCTAAGCTCCAGAACGCCCCTACCTGAAAATCTGTAATACTCGGTCTGACCCGAGCATTACACCAAAGTAACACCCGGGTCAGGCTGGAAACCAGCGTGAGTAAACCCAAACAACATGGAATACCAAAGCAAACCATTTATATAAACCCGGGGTAACTTATACCAATTTAACAAATTCCCAATTTGTTATAAACAACATTTATTTCACACAATAATCTTCCAAGTAACAAACTTAGATAAAAATAATCCAATTCACTTAAATCATTTCCTTTCAGCCTATTGATTTCACATATCAATCAAGAAAAGTTCGAAATGGTTTTCGGGTGCTTCCTAACACCCAAGCTCGGTCTCTTTGAGTCTCATGCCATCCTAACCCAAGTTATCCAAATGGAATACACAACATTTCATATCAGAGATATCATCTCATTCAAAACATCCCATAGCATTCAATCATCCATAAGCAAAACTTAATCACACAAATCAATTCAATTGATTTTAATTGAATTTCTAACCTCAATCACTTAGATTCCTTCATTTACATTAATTAATTCCAAATCGATTAATTAATCAACCCTTCCTTATTCATCCTAATTACTCACCTTGGATTAATTATCCTTCAATTACATTCAAGTAATTAACTTCAATTAATTTCACGATATTAATTCTTCTTAACCAAAATCAATAAGCTATCTTAATTACTTATATTAATTAACTTCTCATATGTCACTATTATTGAATGATTGATCTTAATTAATCAATCTTTAATTACGTCATTAATTATATAAATTAATGATTTCTAATTGTATTTTAATTTATTCTAATCTAATTTAATTACATTAATTAAACCACAATATTAATCATTCTCGATTTATCTCAACCTGTAATTAACTATCCATTTATTTACTTTATTAAATAAACCAATTTCTCTTTCATTAATCATCTTAATTAATTTCTCGATTAATTTTATTAATTACATTAAGTAATTGCTTATCCAACCATCCATTGATTATTCTAGGTTAATTAAACTTAATGGATTAACTTAAACTTTAATTAATTAATTCAAACCTTTAATTACTAATTTAATCACCCAATAATTAATTGTCTGAATTAATTAATCATCCGTTTTAATTGCCCTACTAATTTAATGAATCACAAATTATTAAATCCTTATTAATATTAAAATGAAAACAACTCCTTTTTTTATGGTTTAAGTTTTAAACAACTTAAATCCCAATATTTCGAGTCAAACTACAATCAACTCGAGAATCATCCAAAATCACAATCACCAGACCATCAATTCACAATGCATACCAAATTAATTCAATCATTCAACCAAATATTAAATTTAATCCATTTAAATTTAAATAGAAATCCAACAGTGTGAGATTTACTCACCTTTGCTTTTATTTGCAGTCCACTCTAATCCACTTTCAATCCAGCTTGTTTCTCTATTTTAGACCTTGTATAACATTACGTGATTTATTAATATTGAACTAATTGAAAAATCAATTATCATTTATTCTATCCTATACTAATAACTAAATTTTTATTTAAATTTTTTTCCAGAAACCAACTAAATTAAATAAGCTTATTAAACGACAAATCTCCCTAATACATTAAATGTATACCAGTAAATAACAATAGGAATATCTATTTTATTCCTTCCTTGAAACTACCTATCCCCAAAAATCCATATATATATATATATATATATATATATATATATATATATATCATATTCTAAAAATTTAAAGTTCCTTTCTAAACCTATATATATATATATATATATATATATATATTTATAACTGCTTTAAACCCTCTTTTCTGTCTTTCTCTTTTCTTTTCTTTTCTTTCTTTTTTTGTACCATACACATACCCATCTGTATTAATTTTAGACTTGAGAGAAAAATATAAATAAATTCATATATACCTCTCTGCTCTTCACGCGACTGACTTCACCCCGAAGTCGAATGATGAACCCATCCCTCTGCAGACAAATCAAACACTCAAAGGCTCCCCTTCCAGATCCCTTCACGAGCTCCATTCGATCGCAACCACCGTTGCGAGCTCTTATCGGCTTCCTCCACGCCGCGAACTCCCCCGATGCCACTCGATCGCGGCTCGAGGCCCCACGATCGCGAAACCCCCAAAAGAAAATCCCGATCCCTTATCGCCTCATCGCGTCGCAGCCCTACGCGAGCTCGAGCTTGCCTCCTCATCTTCGATTTAGGTCAGAGCATGAGAGTAGAAATCGCGATTGAACGAGACGAACTGATTTGGAAATAAAATGGGCTCGGCCATTTTATTTTTCTTTGATTGATTTTTTTTTCGTATGTTTCGTTCGACCTACTGAAGAAAAAAGAGGGGAGACTTGATTTTTTTTGTTTTAAACGATAAGAGAGAGATCGCGTGATTAAAGGAGGAACAGGCGTATTCGAGAAGGAACCAAAGTTGACCTGGTCAATACGTATATAAACAAATAATTGGTCACAAAATTTCGACGTAAATTCTAGCGCGTTCACATATCGTATGCTCCCACAACCACCCAAACACTACGAAAATTGAAATCTGATAATACTGCAATATTACGGACCCAATGGGACTGATTTCGTCGAAGTCCGAGACTGTGCTCCGGAAGACTATTTTTAAATTCCAGTTTAAACACTATATTATTAAAACCGAACAAATTATCTTTAAATTAGATTCAAACCATTCTATTATCTCCAGTATTATCATTATAAATTTTATAAGCCTTCAAATTATTTTAAACAGGCTTAGAAATTCCAGATTCAACAATTTACCCAATTTTCAATTATTAAATTCAACATTTAAACTATATAATTCGATGATTTAATTATCCAGAAAATATTGATACTTGAATTCAAGTTAAAATTAACTTTTAAATATTTTAAATCAATTAATTATTTCAATTTAATTCGTTAAAATTTCCAGGTTGTCACAAGTTAGGTCCAAGTAAATATACCTTTAGGACGTCTCCACCATCCTACTTCATTCTGGAATCTCCATCGCGTACACAGTTGTTAAAGAGGTTTTCAGAGTTGGAAAAGAGCATGCCAACTTATGATCTTGGTCTCTTTAACAACCAAACGTTATTATAACACCGCGGTCATTTCAAAATAGTTTATACTTCAAAACCAAAATATCATTGCCATTTCAAAACCATATCAATACGATATCATTTTAATTCCAAAACCAAATATGATATCATTTCCATTTCAAATATATCCATTTCCAAAATCATAGCACTTTGAAAGTTGTAACACTTTCAAAACCAAACACTTGAAATTATAACACTTCCAAAACATAATACTTTAAAATTCGTAACTTTGAAAACATAACCTCCACCACTTAAATAATTTATATACTAAAATAACATATATATTAAAATAGTTTATATAAAGTAAAATAGTTTGTATAAAAGAGTTATAAGTTAAAATAGTTTATATTAAAATAGTTGGTATATTAAAATAGTTTATATTAAAAATAGTTTATATTGAAAATGATTTATATTAAAATAGTTTATATTAAAATAATTTATAAAGTAAAATATAAAATAGTTTTAAATATAATTTAAAAATACTTTATATAATAAAATAACTTCCTTAAATTTCACAAATCGATTACAAATCAACTCAAATTCCAAAATTCAAATTTAATCCAATCTCAAATCATCAATTTCAATTCAATTCTGTTTCTCAATAAACCATTACAAGTCATACCGATTTCAAATACAGATTTTTAACCACAAAATAAACCATTTCAATTTCAACATTTTCAAAGCTTTAAATATTCAAACATTTCAAAAATAAATTTGATAAATTCATATATATCTTAATTTAACTTCATTATTATTCAATTTCATTTAAATAAACTTCAAATTTCAAATCACTAAATATTTCATTTAAACTTGAAATATTCATTAAATTACCTTAAACCAAAATCAAGTTATAAAATCATATCCTTTCAAAAATCTCAATTTCAATAAGTTACAAATCGATTTAATTGAATAAAATCTTAATTATATACTATTTCAAATTAATTTCAAATCTATCTTCCCAACCTTAATTTATTATAAACTCTATATTTGAAAATATAGTTTAAAAAAATACTTAAACACATTATATATAAATTAAATCAACTTTATTAAATTACTTTTATTATCAAACTTATTTTATAATAAAACTAGTTTATACATATTTTAAAGGGGAATTCCACTATAAGGGCCTATTACCATCAACTAATTATTTTCTAGGACACATGCTTTAAAAAATTAGTTTCCAGGACACGAGTCAAAAATAAACCCACTACTTCTTGCTTATCCATATCTGTCGCCAAACCTCCGAATGAAAAACAAAACTAGGGCTTTGAAACAAAATCGCCTCAGTTGGATTATCGATTGGCTGAAGAAATCATACCGCCTAACTTTTCTCAGCTGAACATGTATGTAGTTGTTTATTTCTGCTATTGGCTATATATCGATTGATTCACTTTTCTTCGGCTGAACAAGCAAATTGTTAATCACCTCACCTTTCTTCAGGTGAAGAAACTAAGATGCGATTTCTATTCACTAGTTGCAAGACGCGATTTCTATTCACTAGTTGCTGAACAAGTAAATACTTGTTTATCTTTGCTGTTTGTTGTTCATCGATTGTTTTTTTGCTATATATCGATTGTTTTCGTTAACTGAAGTAAGTAGTCATTCACTGATTGATTTTCTTTGCTATTTATGGGTTGTTTTTGCTTGTGTTCAAACAAGTAAGAAATAATTCTATTGATTGTGTTTATATATAACAGTTTTTGTAATGCATGTAAGGTGTTTATTGTTTTTCTAATTATTTAACGTGATCTGAAACTGTTCATATTCAATAGCTTAAAAAGATAAATCTGTTTATCTTTTAATCTACATGATTTAATACAGGAATGTAATGGATTTAACATGTTTGTTTATATTTGAGTTGCTTTAACGTAATTTTAACTTCAGTACTTCAAAAATCATATGTATCGTGTAAACACGGTTATGCTGTAATGTTTCTATGTTCAACAGCTACGATAGATAAACATATTTATCTTTTACTATAATTGGTTCAAATCAACTTAAGCCTTAGTTATCTTAAATAGTGACTAGTATACGTTATACATGTTTGCCCTTTTTATCATGATTTAAAAGTTATTACAAAAGATATACAACAAATTTACACCCTACTTAATAAAGATAAAAGCATTTATGTTTTTATACAAAACGATTTAATTAGATAATGAACTATATATGATTTCATAGTCAGTAATGCATATATGTATATCTCTTCATTCTTACTAACATATTATTGTACATGATAATATTCATGCAGGATATAAATGCAGACAAGATCAAGGAAAATAGAAGTTTTTATTGAAGAAGCTACATGCATCTTCATTAACAACAGAAAACAGTGTATCAACAGAAGACCAATATCTAGTCCATTTTGTGATGAACACAATCAGCACCAGCACAAATCTTTATCACTAACATCGTTGGTAAATTTTTTTCCTTAAGTATGTATACAATAATATTTAATTACATGTTGAATTGTTACATACCATATGAACATGTTACTGTATTTAACTGCTGAAGAAAGATAAGCACATTTAGCTTCACCTGTGTAGGACTTAATTAGATGTTTAGCCTTACTTATATTTTAAAAACAATGATACATGTTAAACAAGCTATACATGTTTAGCATTAGTTATATTTAATTACGTGTTTAGCATTAGTTATATTTGAAACAAGCTATACATGTTAAACTAGTTTCAAGTTTTATTCATTATTTAAATTCCATATTAACATGTTACTGTATTCAACTACTGAAAAAGATAAACAAATTTAGCTTTATCTGTATGGGATTTAATTAGATGTTTAGCTCAAGTTACATTTGAAAAACAATGATAAATATTAAACAAGTTTTTTGTTTTATTCATTGTTTTGCAATTATTACATACCATATGAACTTGATTTAAAGCTTGCATAAAAATGATAAAAGCATTTATGTTTTTGTAAAAACAACTTAATTACATAATAAATTATAACGAAATGCTTCTAGTTGTTTATGAATATCAAAAGATATGCCAATGTATTGCTACATAGTTACTTATTTGTTATATGCGTTAACTGTCAAAGCTTATTGGAAATGTAAATCCCTCTATAATCAATAGGGTTTAAGGGCACGGTTGAATTTGCAGCATATTTTTTTATGGACTGTATTTTAAGCATTTTATTCATTAGCTCCTACATTATTAACACTACTGTATACAAACTACTTAAAAATTCTTCATTGACAAAAAATATCTTAATCCCAAGAAAATACAAAATAATTAAAAAGATAAACCATATTATCTTTTTACACAGACTGTTGTGCAGTACGATATTTTTTGATAATATTACTTTGATTTATGTGCATTATGATTCTTGAGCAGAATGATATTATCTTCATGAATATGCAGAAATAAATGTAGGATCCCAATTAATGATATTATTTTAATGAATGTAGGATGAAGCTGGACGAACACAGCAAACCTCACAAATTTCTGAAAAAGAACAGCTAACAAACTCAGATGAAGAGGGAACAATTTTCGGAAAAATAAATTTGCTAGAGGCAATTCATCCTTTTTTCTTTTTCTTTTTTAAATTTTGCTACTTGAATGTGTAGTCTACGTAGGAAGGGTAGAAATTGCAAATATGATACATAATTCATGCATACAATACAAAGACTTATATTCGAACTTCTAAAACATATATGTTTTTATCTTTTCTATATGTTGTTTAAATCATTTGTATACCTTATGTAATAACTTCAAATAGTGAGAAAAATGATAAATATGTTTAACATGTAATAGTAACTATGATATATAAGTACGGCTTAATATGTTATTTAATTCTTTATCTTAAAAGATAAATGCATTTATCTTTTTTAACTCCTGTATACAGTAACATTTTATGCATCAAATTAAAGAACATTAAACCTTTTACAGTGTTTTTTTTTGGATCAAAATTACAATAAGAAGGAGCATGGCTGTACATTGAACAATTGTACCTACTTTGTAACTAGTGCAACTAGATTGAAGATGTTAGAGATAAAAACATATATGCATTTACCGTTTGAAATATAACAAATTCTGGTGAATCCAGTATAAGCAGTAGGTATCATGACATTTGGTGGCTAAATTGAAAAATAAAACATCTAAATTATGTATCTATCAAGAAAAAAAACAACCAACATTAATCATCCTTAATTTTTGGTGGAACTAAATTGTGAGTCTGAATTCATTTCTGCAATGATTTCACATGCTAATCCCTAACGTAGAAGAAACTATAATGAATTGAAGTGGATATTACTACATTTGAAAAAACCAAATGCACTATATTTGAAACAGTACTATATAACAGTAGACTAATCACTTGAACAAAATGCAGTATGTACACGACAAAATTCACTAGAACAATCACTTAAAGAAAAAGTACTATGTTACATAAATTTGTAACAAGGAACTAATGCAAACAGTACAATGTAAATACAACAGCAAAAAAAAGATCAAAATCAGTACATTGATTCCCATTTTTTGCAGTGGCAGCCATCAAAATACAACTTCTCCTTTTCAAAAAGGTAGCATCTAAAAACACCATAGGACGACAATAGCTGAATCCAAATATACATGCCTCATAACATACAAAAACTCTCTCAAATTGATTAGTGTCATAATCCACATCCATACTTGAATAACTATTCGGGTTGTTTCTTTCCAATGCCTTCAAATACCAAACTAATTCATTGTAAGATTTCTTTTCATCACCGTTAATATCATTCATTGCCAATTTCTTACCCTTATAAGCAAAATAATAGCTCAGCTCCACGTCATAATCTCTTTTAAAACTTTTAATGATATCCTTGGTTTTTCTTTCTGGCTCATCACGAATTTGATTGACGATTAAACTTTTTACAAGATCACTATTAATAGTTGCACTACCAAGCGAAAGAAATCCACCACCACAAGTATGAATCAGCTGAATGTTTTTAACAAACAGTTTGTCCAATTGCTTCAGTTTGCGAGAAGCATGAATCCTAAAAGGACAACTAGCTATGGCACATCGAACTGTCAATCGTTCTTTACAATTCTTAATTTATTGTACTTTAAACCCATTCTTCAAACAATAAGACTAACCATTCTACGGAATCCAGTAGCAGAATCAAACTGTTGACCAACCCTAGTAAAAAAATTCCATATTTGAATTCTTCTTCAACAACACATGTAATCCTTTTGTTGAGTAAAACAAGAATCTAAATCATCATCATAACCTAACATATTATTACTTGACTCACCACCAACTACTGAACCATACTTGCTATTTTCACCAACAAAATTATCCGTTGAATCATTCTTCAACCGTAGAAAAAATACCAAAAATTCTTCCTTTTAAACAAAGACAAACACAATACAACTTGAAGATCACTATCCGTTTCAACAACGGTAGTCTTTGATTTTCGAATATAAAAAATATCAAAGCATAATGGACTAAAATTATTCCACTCCTCGCAAATCCTATTCGTAACAGAAGAAATAGAAGCATCCAATCCAAATTGAGCACTAAAACAATTGTTATTGAAATCAAACACAACTATAACAGATGAATCACACCTGCAAAAAAAATGTAAACAAAAAAATAACTATGTGAAGCTGATCTTAATTAGAAACTAATATCGTCAAATACTACATAATAAATTATTTTCTATCCCACTTTTCGAAAAAAGATAAAACAATTTATCTTTTACAGATCATAAATCACCAAGAACTAAAGAACAATCAACGTCAACTAATATTATTTCAGATCCAATTTCATACCCAAAGTGAGTACAAACAGAATTGACTGGCAAAAGTAACTGCTTTGATTTCTCAAACTAAATTTGAAGTGATAATCTAAATACTAAAATCATAATCTAAAGTGAATGATGCAACCAGGCTAAATACACAGTGCTTGTGTTATCAGAATAAAAGAATACCATTCAGAAGCCATTATTCCACCTACATCAAACAAAACCTTCCTCTAATAGATCAAAACTGCCTCCCCTGATAAGAAATATACAATAACATCATGAACATCATAAAACATCGAATTAACAATGAAAAACACCAAATAAAATCGAGACTCAGGAAAGAACAAGTAATCTAATAGAGAAAATCGATTAGCCTATCCAAATAAAGAAAATCGCCTCACGATTTCCCACAATTAAAGTCGAATTTCATTTCAGAAGAAACTAACGCCTAATTTTTTACAAAAAATCAACGAGAACTTTGATTGCACAAGAAACGACGACCTAATTTTGCCTAATTTCCACGAGCACTAGATTTCAGAAGATACGAACGTCGTTTGAGAAGATGAAGATGTAAGGAGATCAATCTATGGTTTCGATGATAACAACTCTACAATGGAAATCGAACATGCAAATATATTTATATTTACAGGTAATTGCTAAAGTAACATCACTAAAGAGACAAGAACAAGACTCAAATAACGTATCAAGAGGCTACAAGTCGATAGAATCAGAAGAGCAATGACACAGATACAAGAAAAGTAACATGCACAAGGCCAGACGTCTGGGTGCACTAGCCAGACGTCTGAATGAATCTTTTGGATAACAAACCAGACAAAACCAGACGACTGATTAATGTACTCAAACGTCTGAAAAGCTACTATATACAAAAGTTATATAGAGCCAGACGTCTGAGACTTATTCCAGACATCTGAAACTGAACTCGAGTATTGATATTCAAATTACAACTGCCGCAATTGAAAAGACACTTTCCCTTCTCTTCGCTGCAACTCTTCATCACCATCAGAAGTGATCATAGAACACTTGTTAATGGATGCAACTACTCAAGGAATCTCTCTACCATTATAAATAACATCAAGAAACCAAGAGAAGATCTCACCTTACTTACTTGTGCTCTTTAATTGTATACCCTGATATACTCTTGATCTCTAGCAATCATATATTTGTATTCTACTCTTCCATTTATACAGAGATCTTCGATCAATATCCTCTAGATATATATTGGAAGCGTGTTATATAACACACACTTGATAAGAACAAGCTTTTGTAACCAAACCTATTCCTCCAGGCGAAGTGAGGGTGTTTGATAGTCGAATTCCAAAGAGAAGCTTTGGGACTGGACGTAGGACAGAAGGTCGAACCAGTATAAAACCCTGGTGTGCTTAGTTTATATTTTACTAGATTAATTTTATATTAGCTACATCATATAGTTAGTCACATATACTTGCATATATACACTACACGATCCATTATATAGACTTTCAATTGGTATCAAAGTAAGGTTTGATCAAAGAACAGTAATACGTTTTTGAATCACTTTAATATGGCAAGTATTTTTCATGAAGGAAAATCCACAGCACAACCCCCACTTTTTAATGGCTCTAACTATACATATTGGTCAACATGTATGAAATTCTTTATGGAAGCTAATGGTCTAGAAATTTGGTCAGCCACTCAAGATAAACGTGAAGCACCTACTACTGCTATGAACATATGGACCGACGCACAAAAGACCTTAGCACCAAACAATGTTAAATCTATGAACGTTTTATTTTGCTCTCTAGATAAAAATGAATTTTCACGTGTCATGTTATGCACAACTGCATTTGACATTTGACGTACCTTACAAATTACACACGAAGGTACAACAAAGGTCAAACAAACTAAGATTTCAATTTTGCAAAACCAATTCTCGCCATTTAAAATGAAGCAAAATGAAACTATTGTTAACATGTATTCTAGATTTCAAACTATCCAACATGATCTTACGGCATTAGGAGTTAAGTTTACCGATTTTGATTTAGTTTCTTGAATAGTCAACTCTTTAACATCGGTTGGGAAAGGAAGGTATTATCTATTGAAGAAGCCAATGATCTCTCTACTCTCGAAGTTGAAGAGTTGATAGGAAATTTAATGTCCTATGAGCTAATTTGCAAGCACGAAAAGAACTAAATTCGGAGAAGAAGAACATAGCATTTCCAGCAACAAAAAATGATGACTCTGATTTAGATGAAGAAGAGAGTCTTCATTGCCAAGAATTATAACAGATTCAAGAAATTTAGATAGATGACCAAATTCCAAAAAGAAGGGAAGTCCAACACAACAAATCTATCTCAAATCAAGTGTTATGAATGCGATCAATACAGACATATGAAGAAGGATTGCCCTAAACTCAATAATGATAAAAAGAAGAACAAATTCAAAAAATTTGAAAAGAAGAAGGCTTTCAAAGTAACGTGGGATGACTCCGATTCTTCATCATCTGAAAGTGATAGCGATAGTGACGGAGAACAAGCTAATGTGTCTTTTATGGCACAAACTGATGAGGTATGTCCGGAACTTAGCTATGACGAATTATTAGAACTTAGCATGGAATTAGATGATGAATTTAGACAAATTAAAAAATTGAACAAAGAATATATAGTCAAAATAAATAGATTAGAACTTGATGTAGGAATGTTAAAAGATGAAAATATTATCTTAGAAGAAGAACTAGAATTATCTCAAGAGAAAATTAAAAATAATTTGATAGAAAGTGAAGCTATTGCTATTGAATTTGAAAACACTAAAATAGTGAAGGATAATTTGTTAAAAGAAAATGTCAATTTGAAAAGCAATATTGAAATATTGAAAATTGAAAATTTAGAATTAAAAGAAAAATTAGATAAAATTACAAATAATGTATCAAAATTTAATAAAGGAAAACAAGACTTGAATTTTTTTATCAAAACTTCAAAACCATCAGACAATAGAAATGGAATAGGATTTAAAAATACCTCTAAACAAAAAGGAAATGATGCTACAAATTTCGGTTTATCTACGTCTAAAATGAATATCAAAAATATGAAAATTTGGATTCCTAAGACAAATAATAATTTGATTAGACAAAAACATATTAATAATTTCTTAGAGAATGTAGTCTGTAATAAAAATTATATTTATAAAGGTACCAAACCATCTTGGGTATGGCTACCTTCGTTAAACAATTAGGACCCTAACAAAGTATATGGGTACCAATTAAAACATCTTTTGTTTTGCAGGTACCCAAAATAAAAAAATAAGGAGAAATGAATATTAGATAGCAGATGCTCCAATACATATGACCGGAAATTCAAAAATGTTATCAAATATAACATACGTCGATGGTGGACGGCAACCTTTGGAGATAACTTAAAAGGATATGTCGTGGGCATTGGAGAAGTCATCAACTCTGGTATTTCTAACTCTCCTATTATTACAAATGTTTTATTAGTACAAAATCTAAAACACAACCTACTAAGTATTAGTCAATTATGCGATAAAGGTTTTCAAATAAATTTCGAAAAAGATAGATGTAATATTTTAAATAATAGCAAACAACTTGTATTTGAAGGTTTTAGAAACAAAAATATTTATGTATTAATCATGAACATAAATAAAAATTCAAATTTATGTTAACCGCCAAACATGATGATCCATGGTTATGGCATAAACGATTTTGTCATTTCAATTTTAAAAATATTAATAAATTGGCAAAATATGAGCTAGTTAGAGGTCTACCTAAAATAAATTACAAAGTAGAAAATTTATAACGATTGTCAAATTGAAAAACTAATGAAAAGCTCTTTTAAATCTAAAAATAATATTTCTACAAAACAACCACTAGAATTATTACATTTAGATTTAGGTCCAACACAAATACGATCTATAAATCACAACAAATATGTTTTCATAATAGTTGATGATTTTTCGAGATATACATGGACTTTGTTTTTAAAATATAAAAGCGATACTTTTGGTATGTTTAAAATATTATCTAAAAGAACTAAAACACAAATGGACTTGAAAAGTAAAAATATTCAAAGTGATCACCGAGGAGATTTCGGAAACGATCTTTTTACTAATTTTTGCAATAAGAAATGAATAAGTCATAATTTTTCTTTTCCTCGCACACCTCAACAGAATGGTATCGTAGAAAGAAAAAATCAAACGTTACAAGAATATGCATGAACATTATTAAATAGTAGAGGTCTACCAAAACACTTTTGGGCTGAAGCTATTGCTACAGCTTGTTATGTGTTGAATCGAGGAACTATATGTCCTATGACTAAACAAACTTGTTTTGAAATATTTTTTGGAAGAAAACCTAAAGTATCATACTTTAAAACTTTTGGTTCAAAATTTTTATATTAAATACAAAAGATAACTTAGGAAAATTTGACCCGAAGGCCGATGAAGGTATCTTTGTTGGATATTCGGATCGTAGCAAAGCATATAGAATTTTTAATAAACGAAATAATACTATTGTAGAAAGTTTACATGTTTCGCTCGATGAAAATCTTTTTAATCATCATACTAATGATGAAGAAGAAATTATTCCACTAATAAATTCTACTAATAATGAAACAACTGTGCAAAATAACACTTTGATATCATCCCCTAGAATTATCAAGAATCATCCAAAAGATAATATCATTGGAGATCTCAATTCTAGAGTAACTCGAAATCAACTTAATCAAATAAGCCATATAGCATTTATTTCAAATTTTGAACCAAAAAATTATAAAGAAGCTTCAAATGATAATTTTTGGATAATCGCTATGCAAAAAGAATTAAATCAATTTGAACGTAATATTGTTTGGGAATTAGTACCAAGTTGAAGAACAATCGGTTATAGGAACAAAATGGGTATTTAAAAACAAAGCAGACGATAATGGAAATATTGTTAGAATAAAGCACGTTTTGTTGCTCAAGGCTATAATCAAGAAGAAGGTATTGATTATGACCCAGTAGCAAGATTAGAGGCCATTCGTACATTACTCGCCTTCGCAACTCATCACATTTTAAAACTATTTCAAATGGATGTCAAAAGTGCTTTTTTAAACGGTTTTATTAAATAAAATGTATATGTAGAACAACCCCCATTATTTATGCACGAAAAATATCCTGATCATGTTTTTAACTTGCACAAAGCATTATATGGATTAAAACAAGATCCTCGAGCATGATACGAACGTCTTAAAAATCATTTAATTACATCTGGTTTCCAAATAGGCAAAATAGATACAACTTTATTTATTAAAAGAGAAAATAATGATATTTTAGTTGTATAGATTTATGTTGACGATATCATTTTTGCTTCAACGAACGAAAATCTATGTAATCAATTTTCAAATATTACGAAAAATGAATTTTCAAATGTCACATATGGGAGAATCAAATTTCTTTTTAGGTTTACAAATAAAACAACTTGAAAATGGAATTTTTATTCATCAAGAAAAATATTGTAATGATCTATTATGTCGTTTTGAAATAGATAAAACTTTGAGCAAACCAACACCAATGAGTACCACTATTCACTTAGAAAAGGATGATAACGGTAAAGATTTTGATGAAAAATTATATCGTAGCATGATTGGTTCTTTACTTTATTTGACGGCTAGTCGACCCGATATTATGATGAGTGTATGTCTTTGTTCTCGATTTCAAGCTAAATCAAAAGAATCTCATCTAAGAGCTGTAAAGTGTATTTTACGTTATCTATCTAGTACTAGATATTATGGTTTGTTTTACCCTAAAGGATCATCGTTTGAACTAGTTTCATATAGCGATACAGATTTCGGTGGATGTAGAACAGATCGTAGGAGTACTAGTGGAACATGTCACTTTTTCGGACAATCATTAGTTTCATGGTTTAGCAAAAAGAAAAATTGTGTTTCTTCATTTACTTGCGAAGCCGAGTATATCTCAGCAGCTCTAGAGTGTGCATAAGTGATATACATGCAACAAACACTTACGGATTTTGGCAAAATTATCAACAAATCTCCAATATATGGTGATAATATAAGTGCAATAAATTTATCAAAAAACCTTGTCAATCATTCACGAACTAAGCATTTACATATACGACATCATTTTTTACGAGACAACGTTGAAAAAGGAACTATTTCATTAGAATACGTAAATATCGAAAATCAAATAGCAGACATCTTTACAAAACCACTAAATGAACAAACTTTTATCAAACTCCGACGTAATTTAGGGATTTTCTCACTTCATAATATACTCATTTAATAATCACTGCTTCATTTAAGCTATGATTAGTCATTTATTTTTCTATCCACAAATTATAATTAATAATGTATACGCCTTTAATTTTAGATAGTTAATTTTTCTTTAAATAATTTTTCAACTTATATATAAACAGTTATACAACATGAAAAACTATATACGCATAATTCATATCCTCTTCAAGAAACAAAATATAGCCATGTCTACTGAGAACTGTTGTATATCCATCTCGACACCTATGACGGATAGCTCGACGGATACACCACAACGTCTTCCTACACTTACACCAAAGGAAGAACCGACGTATAGGTGGTCCTCATATCACATGGGATTACCCCCGATAGCAAGAAGACCAAAAGATCTCTGTTTGTTTCTCCTAACACAAAGGAGAAAATTAATGAAATTCATCACTATCAGAAACAACAGATAGATCTACAACGAGAACTATATTTTGAACAAAAAATTACAGCACGTCGGCTTTTTGGAGCAAGTAGCGATGAAGTTTTATACGTCACGGAAGTAAGATGTCCATGAACCACTTCCAAAACCTTGTAGTTCTTTGGATCCCTCATCTTCGTATCGTACTCCTTCGGACCCTTCACCAAGATGATTTTCTGGCTCCTCGAGAACCCATGAACGTGGAAATATATGGTCTCCACTTAAACCATGGAAGGATAACAAATCAGGAGATCATAAAACTTCATTGTCTTCTAAATAAATTATATTTGTTATTGTATGTATCTATGTTTATCTGTTATTTTGTTTCACACAAATAATAATATTTTTTAATAAAATAGAGAATCGAAAAATAAGCAAAACCATTAAATTTTAGGCTATTTTTAGAAAAATTGCCTATTTCAAACGTCTGGATATGGACCTCAGACATCTGACACTCTTTTATATGTCCACTTTTTAAACACTGTGCATATGTCAAACGTCTGATATACCTCACAAACATTTGAAAATTTGCTCTGTCTTCTCCAAAATAAAAACCATAAAATTTCAAACGTTTGAAATTTGACCCAGACGTCTGAATTAGTTCTCTGCCACAAAGTTTTACAAAGTTGACCTATTTCAGACGTCTGATTTTTAACCCAGACGTCTAGTAAAACTCTCTGACTATCAAATTTTACAAATTCGATCAAACCGGACGTCTAACCCAAAAACCAGACGTCTGAATTTATCTTATGTACTCAATTTAGGGCAAACTAGACGTCTGATTTAGATTCCAGACATCTGAAATTCAATCGACTCTTTAAATTAGCCCAAATAATGTCATTTTTTTTTTCTTTTGTCTCAAAATTTTCTAAGCCCCGATTTCCCTAATGATGATTTTTCTCTCTAAAACTTCCTTTTTACGCGAGATCAAATCACAATGCCTCCTAGAACTAAAAATCCCAAGATATCCAAACGAAAACAAGACCAACCAACATCATCTTCAAATCCTCAAGTTTACTCGGATGATCAAATTGAAAGATGGATGAATAGAGCACCACATTAATCAAGAGGTATGAAGATATACAAACGAAAAAGCTTCACACAGGTCCATTCTATAATCTACTTAAGTTTCCAATGTATGATTTGGATGAAATGTGTGAAAATGCCAGACTAGAAACCTTGATTTCATTCACTCCTAATGACATCCAAATCGATCAATTGGCAATATTTCTTTTCTATGCGAATTTGGATAGAACTTCAGTGTGGAACGCTGAAGATGAAGATAACTGGCTCTGGTCTAGCGTGTATGGCAACACTATTAGACTAACTCCTGGCATAATAGGTAGAACCCTAGGATGTTCTGACATGGGCGAAAATATATACGACATTCCCGATATGCGCTTCAAGCCAAGAAATGGTATAACACATCAAATTTGGGAAGATGAAATGCTAAAGTTTGCCTCTAAATATCTACATCCAAAAGTTCGACTCCTTACTCAAATGATAATCAATACCATCGTTCCATATATGGGAAGCCACGAGAAAATAACTGAGTTAGAGCACAAAACCTTATATGTTCTATTTAGTGGAACAAGGGTGAATTGGGCCAAATTCATCTTTGACGAGCTCAAACATTTTTGGACTCGATCATGCCCATCAATTATTTACCCAACATATATTAGGAGACTTCTTCATGCACATAACATCCTGTCTTACCTATCGACCTTCGAAGAAATCTCATCGAAATATGCTTCCACCAAATTTTTCTTAGTTATATACTTATCTGGGATTCCCCCAGAATTTATATCCTTCAAAGATTGGACATACAATTGTCAATCTAGACAAGTTGAGCCTCCACCTCAACCACACAATGAACCATCTCAAGAGGAGGAACAACATCAAGAAGCAACTCCACCTCCTCCTGCACCATTTGATTATCCAGGACAGGATGTGATTATGAGACTCGAACGGGTACAAATCCAAATGAAAGTGCTTGAGATCTCAACCTTAGAAATCAACATATTTTTTCTCAAAATCAAAAACTTTTGGCTA
The DNA here is from genome assembly GCA_030765085.1 of Allium cepa. Taxonomy (NCBI): domain Eukaryota; kingdom Viridiplantae; phylum Streptophyta; class Magnoliopsida; order Asparagales; family Amaryllidaceae; genus Allium; species Allium cepa. The sequence goes on along the minus strand of CM060937.1, from coordinate 566,632,662 downwards.
AGTGGACTGACAACTTCGAAACATCATTTGCTACATGTCTAGCCACAGTTGAAGAAACTCTTTCGACTGTGTTATCGGTTCTCAAAGAAGTACTACAACCGGTTCGCGGTCGAACACCGCCTTTTGAAGATTGGCCAACTCCGGTGCCTTCTCCTCCCGCAAAACATTCCAAACTTTCCGGGGATGAACCTCTCAAGAAATCTTTGACATTTCCTACAAAGGCTAGCACTTCTGAAAAAGAAGAAACAAAGGAAGATGATCAAGATAAAGCTTCTCCAATGGAATCATAGATTTTAGGAATCATAGATTTTAGGATTTTGGGATTTCAACTTTTGTAAAATTGACAAAATCTATGTATGCAATCAATTTCGAATTATTGATGAAATTTTCCTTTCGTGTTTTATCTTTGACAATTGGTTAAATTATTTAAAATTCTTTTTGATAATGCCAAAAGGGGAGAAATATAAGTATAATTATAAAACATTAAGAATAAGCACATATTCAGGGGAAGATTTATAATTTATATATAAGTACATTGAATAGTTGTCATCATCAAAAAGGGGGAGATTGTTAGGAAATCAATTCTATGGTTTAGATGATAACAACTATACAATGAAAATCGAATACGCATGTATATTTCTATTTACAGGTAATTGATAAAGTAACATTGCTAAAGAGACAAGAACAAGACTCAAAGAATCTATCAAGAGGCTACAAGTCGATAGAATCAAAATGGCAATGACACAGATACAAGAAAAGTAACATGCACAAGATCAAACGTCTGGGTGCACTAGCCAGACATCTGAATGAATCTTCTGGATTACAAACCAGACAGAATCAGACGTTTGGTTAATGTACTCAGACGTCTAAAAAGCTACTATATACAAAAAATATATAGAGCCAGACGTTTGAGACTTATTCCAGACGTCTGAAACTGAACTCAGGTATTGATATTCAAATTACAATTGCCGCAATTGAAAAGACACTTTCGCTTCTCTTAGCTGCAACTCTTCATCACTATCAGAAGCGATCCTAGAACACTTGTTAATGGATGTAACTACTCAAGGAATCTCTCTTCCATTATAAATAGCATCAAGAATCCAAGAAAAGATCTCACTTTACTTACTTGTGCTCTTTACTCATATACTCTGATATATTCTTGATCTCTAGCAACCATATATTTGTATTCCACTCTTCCATACATACAGAACTCTTCAACCAATATCCTCTAGATGTATATATTGGAAGCATTTGTACTTAATAGTCAATATTCATGTTATAGAACACACACTTGACAAGAACAAGCTTTTGTAACCAAGCCTATTCCTCCGGGCAAAGTGAGGGTGTTTGATAGTCGAATTCCGAAGAGGAGCTTCGGGATTGGACGTAGGACGGGAGGTCCGAACCAGTATAAAATCCTGGTGTGCTTATTTTTTATTTTACTAGATTAATTTTATATTAGTTACATCATTAGTTAGTCACATATACTTGCATATATACACTATACGATCCATTATATAGACTTTCAAAAGACGCACGCCGCCTAGATATTTGTCCTAGAAAATAATAATTTCAAACCCGTGTCCTAGAAAAAAATTGGGCCATATAATTAGGCCCTTCACACCAATTTCTAGTATTTTAAAATAGTAAAATTATTAGTAAATTCTTAAAATCATAATTTCAAAACTAACTTATAGTTTTAAACAATTACAAAACAAAGAAATTTAAAATCAAAAATTTAAACTTTATAAAATACATTTATATATATATGATGTCTTAAAATCTATATTTATTAAAACATATATTTCTTCCCAAAGCCATAGAAATCATTTTCAAAATATTTATATATAAACCAACGGTGTCTGTATATAATTTTCTATCCTATGATCAAGTGATACGAATATTTATCATTTCAATCCGCAATTAAATATATATACGGGCATATATCATTTCAACCCGCTATACCAAATTCAATTCAATGAAAATCGCTTGGGTTTATCATTTCAACCCATAACGATTTTCTCTTATTCTACATTCGTTCGGGTATGTATCATTCCAACCCATAAGGAATTCTATACTAACAGGGAACTAGAGTGATAACAGATATCACAATAATAAAACAGGCATATATCATCAATGTAAATAACAGATAATGGTGTCAGATGTCATAGGTGAACAGCTACAAATAATAGCATATATATGGCAATGCAAATAACTAACAGCAGCATATTTCAATCTTCATTTCAATTGAAATCAAATTTAATAAATATAAGAACGTTAATCGTGAGTGATTGCTCACCTTTCGAGCCTAGAGAGGATAGATAAAGAAATGAGCTACGAATTCAAGCACGAATCCCCAAAGCAAAGCTAGATTGGCACGATTTCGACGGATAGAGCTAATAACAGAAATTGATGAGAAAAATCAAAATTAGTTTTGATATATACAGAAAATATATATCTGTTTCAAAAAATCAATTTCAATACATATATTTCAAATTAATATTTATTTTAAACGTATAAAATAAAATTTTCATATATATTTGAAATCAACTTGTAACGACTCGTAAATTTGATAATTTAATTTGTTTATTTAATAGGATTTCTAATTTAAATTTAGGAAGAAACAGAAATCTTATTTATTTTTAGGAAAGAGAATGTTGTAATTAGATGTATCAAGGGAAATTAAAATTTACAAATTGAATTATATATTGCAATTAATTGTAATAGTGGAAATTGTTGCGATTGGATATAAGGTTAGAAATAAGTAAATAAAGGCAAGCATTGAATTCATCAATGAAAATAAATTTTTATTTAGTACAATCCCTTTTTATTAACTATTGTAAGGTGTTAATTAATTGAAATGGAAAATTTGACAATAGATTAAATTTGTATGTTGGATGATAAATTGCAATAACTAAAGTTAGTAATTAATGGGTTAAGTGGAATACCAATTTACTCATAAAGTGAATATAAGTGAATGTAACAAAATAAATAGAAAACGATAATTATTCATAAGTGATGGTTGATGTAAAAGGAATAACTAATTGGATTTAGAATCTTAATTTGTATGTGTGCATATATTTAATGGAATATGAGGAAAAACAAATGTAACGATTTGATTAATATATATGTTATTCAATCAGGGTATTGAATAAAAATTTGGAATCTAATTGTAATGAATGGTAATAATGTTGGTATCGGCTAATAAACTAAATTTTAATGCAATACCCATAAATGAATGGGATGAAATGAATGTATGTAAATGTATACTAGGTTATTTATCAAATATAAGGAAAGAAAAGTAAATATAGAATTTGATTGATGAATAAATATGCGTTGAATAATAACTGAATGTAAAGTTAATGGTAATTGTATAAAATCAAAATAAGATAACGAATTTCAATAATTGTGGGTTGATATTAAGGTGTGAATGGGAAAGTGATTGCTATATAAATTGAATGGAATTCAAATTGATGGGAAAAGTAAATGGGTACTTAGTAATAAATTAAAACGGACTTAAAAATGGAATTTATTTAATTAATAGATATAACGGATAAGGATACTTATAAATGTGGGATTGAGAGTTTTACAACAATTATTATGAGTTATATTTATATTCAGTCGTTCAATTTAATTTGTAAATCATTGAAATAAATGGTACGTTTAAATAAATTTAGGTAATAATGGGGAATAACGTAAATAAATTCTTCATTAAATGATGGTTCGGGTATACAAAGAATGGAAGTAAAGCTTTATAAATTGATTTGAATCTAAAATTTAATGAAAGGAGTAATTGGAATTAAATGGATCAAATGTTTAAAGTTACGAAAATTTTAATTTAGATAAAAGGGGTATGCATTTATGTAATAGAGTATGAATCTATTATTAATTTTATATAAAATGGCAGTTGGGTAAATGAAAGGGTGCAAAAGTAAGCTTGTCAGTATATTGAAGTAATGTATGATAATAGGTTTAATTGAAATAAATGAAAATTTAACATATAAATATTACGTTAATAGGAAGTAATTGTTCTACTTATCATTTCATTCATTTAGCCCATTTTGAAACTTAGCCAACGGAAATTAATGTAATTGAAAATTTTCAATTAATAGGAGAGAGAATACTAATTGTAATAGGTGCAATTAAAAGCAGCTTATGTTTTGTGAAATATAAGGAAAGTTTTGATTCAATGAAAAAAAACATTTACATCAATAAAATGAATGTTTCATCTGTGAATGTAGGTTTAATTTAACTTTAAAAAAAATAGAAAGATTGATTTTATAGAAAGAAATATATGTTTATTTGAACTGTGTTTAGCTTACAGACTGATTACAAGAATAGGAAAATAATCTATTTATTACTTTTGTATATAAACAATTTTTCTATTTTTTTATGCATTTTAGTTATCTGTTTTAAAATTTAACCTTGTAAGTGATTGCAATTAATGTAGTTCAAATATTTCAATTAAAATGAAAGAAAACGGTGATTTCAATTAATAGATTTAATAAAAAAACGCGCGTTCTGTGGTAAACAAAAAAGGTGTTTCAATGGTAATAAGAGATCATTTTGGGAAAAACAAATCAAATGTTTTCATTTTTAAGGTAAGTATAAAAACATTATTATGCATAGACAAAAACCCAAATGCATAGAAATTCGAATATTACTTGAGTTAATGAAGTAATTTTGGTGCGTTTAGGGTTAACAAAATTTATTAAGTAAACAATTGTTTTGAAATTTGAATTCTAAAAGTTTGTTTACAGTATAGAGTTAGTCCGTTTATTCCCTTTCTAATTAATAATTGCCTCTTTTTAATACCTGCTACTTTTAAAAAGGCTGTTCATATTTACTATATTTCAAAACCAAGTTTGTTCATATTTACTCTATTTCTTTACATTCATTTTCCAACTTCATTTTTCTGAAACGTCATTTCATTTATTTCTAATTAATAGCGGTCTCTCTTTTCAAATATCTTTGATCCTAAACCTAATTCTAACCTTATAAATAAGATATGACGCAAATGAAACCACAGCCTCCATTCTAATCTTCTTCTTTTTTTTCCTTTTCTTTTTTTTCTTTTCTCTTCAAATCTCCTTATTATTTCTCATTTCAATTTTTCCTTCCTCTTCAAATATTCTTCTTCTTCAAAATTTTCTTCTATTTCAAACTTTCTTCTTTCTTTTCAAATCTAGATCTTCTCTTCCATTTTCAGTTCTTATTTTAATCATTTTCTTTTTCAAATCTTTTTTTTTCTTTCAACCTTTTAAAAATACATACATTCATATAATAAGGAGGAAAATTAAAGTAAATCGAAATAAAAGAAAATTACGGAACAAAGCTAGCAATCAAGAAGAAGCATACGCGAGGGAAGAGTGGATGTGGCACGGTATTTTATTTTTGTTTTGTTTATTTTTAATTTCTATTGCAAATCGTTTAATTATGATAACTTTCACATACGAACTCCGTTTCACGCGCGATTTTTTTTGTTAGGATCGTAATTAAATTCCGGATCTGTTGACGCAGGTTTGAATGAATTTGAAGACCGTCAAATTTTTGGGTTTAAATTGGATTTGAATTCAATTTAAATCCAAAAGGTGAGTGTTTTAACCCACCCACAACTTCTAAAATTTCTTATGTTTATTAATTTGACTTAAGATATGAGTAGGAAGTTATTTATGACTGTTTGGCATGTTTTATTCATTATCTCTATTAAATCGCATTTATTTAATTTGACTGTTAATTAATTTTATAATTGCATATAAATTTGATAGTTAAAATTTATTTACTTGCATAAAACTGCTAGTTAAACAGTTATTAAATTTATTTTGAATATAAACTGTTAGTTAATAACTGTCATTTATTTCCTGTTATATTGCATATGCTATATATTGATGTTTGTTTAAATTGACATTGATTGAAATAAATTTATGATGATTGAAATAAATGGTTGATGATTGATATTTGGATGAACGGATGCTGTATTTTATATTGTATAAACTGCAAGTTATCGTGTATTTCATTCATTCGGGATTGCGGTTTGAAATGATATACAACCGCATTTTTTTATTTCAAATTGCGGATTGAAATGATAAACATCTGTATCACTTGACCACAGGATAGAAAATTTTATACAGGCACCGCGGTAAATATATAAAATTATTTTTGAAATGTTTTACTATAGTTTTGTAAAGCTATACATATATATGGTTTATGGGATATTGATTTGGTTATATATATATATATATAGTAAATTTTCGGTTTTTAAGCTTTGTATAAATTTGATTTGAAGTATAAAATAAAGTTTGATTTTTAAGATCAAATAAGATTAAGCCTTTATTTAAAATCTAATTTCTAGAGTTTTTATGACTTAAATGAGAATAAGATTTGGAAGATGAATATTAAGTTAAATTGAAATTTAATAAAAATTAAAAAATTTAAAGGATATGATTTTTATAACTTGATTTTTTTGTAAAGTGATTTAAATGAATATCAGGTTGATTTAAATGAATATATCAAGTTTAATAAATTGAAAATTTTTCCAATTATGTGAAGTTAAAGGTTTTACTTAAATTATATTGAATTCATTAAGTAAACATTTCAAGTCTAAATAATAAGTAATTGAATTTGATATATATGGGTTTGTTAAATGAGTTTGTTTTGAAATGGTGAAATATTTAAAGCTTTGAAACGTAAGAATTAAAAATGGTATTTGGAAGTTTAAATCGATATTTGGAATTGATTTGTGAAATGTAAAGAAGCTATTTTGTTTTATAAAGGAAATTTAATATTTAACCATTTGAGAGATGGAAATTTGTTTCAAAGTTATGATTTTCAAGGTAGTATAATTTGGAAATATTATATTCCATAGTTTTGATTTCTAAATATTTTACTTTGAAAACCCTATGAGTTTGGAAAGAATATATATTGGAAAATAAAATGACATTATATGGGTTTGGGCCTAAATGATATCGTATTGATTTGGGGTTTTAAAAATATAAACGATATCGTATTTATATGGGTTTAAAATGGATATTTTATTCTGGTTTTAAAGTATAATTATTTTAAATGACCCCGGTGTTATAATAACGTTTGGTTGTTGAAGAGACCGGGATCGGAAGTTGTCATACTCTCTGCCAACTCCGAAAACCACTTTAACAACCGTGTACGTGGTGGAGATTCCAGAATGAAGTAGGTTGGTGGAGGCGTGTAACGACCCGATATTTTCAACCATTCGCATCCATTATAAGTGTATAGGTAGACACTCATGCCGGAATTGAATTGCTCAAAATACCACGTTGTAATTAAAAATTTGGCAAATCTCAGAATATACAGTAAATAAAAATCACAGATCACAGACACAGAGTAATAATAATGCAGCGGAAGTAAAAAAGAGATAGTAGTTCATGAAGCTACTATATAAAAATATCAGAGTTACATAAAATACAACAGAGGAAATAAAGTACAAAAGAAGTCTCACTTCATAGATGTCAACTAATACAAGAGTTGAAAGGAACAACAGATTTCAAAAGATAAACTTGACAAGTAGATAATCTCCAACGATTCTAATATCCAAAAAGTGAAAATCCAAATCTGTGAATAACTCAGGCTGACCCGAGCGTAAATAAAAATACAAACACTCGAGTCAGGACATACATACTTATACAATGTAAACCATCTCAAGTGAACTGTAGTAAAGGTACAAGTAACTTAGAAGATGCTTGGGACCGCCCATCCTCTAAGGATCCGTTAAACTATTTACTATGTAGTATATTGCGCTATATACAGTAGTGTCTAATCAGTAAAGTATAATCATATAGAAAATAGCGTTAAGGGGATGGTGAACCTTAACGCGGTCGGATCTTTAAAACCAAAATCGTAGTGGGCTCGATATAAGGATATGACATGGCACGCGAGGCAATGCCAGGGTGGATACACCGTTTGCACTCCCGGACCGGTGGTGACGGCAAGCCAGCAGCTTCTGCCCACCTCGAACAATAACCCCGAATCAAAGTGGCGCCACCGAATCGAATCACAACAGTAATAGAATGGTTTCCGATGGAGCATGCTCGATGAAAGGGTGCGACCCTTTGTGTAGCCCGGTATAGCTCATGTTTTAGTCATATATGCCAACTCACGGGAGTTGGGTCCACGTAATATACCTCGAGAACGTCGCCACCATCCTACTTCATTCTGGAATCTCCACCGCGTACACAGTTGTTAAAGTGGTTTTCGGTATTGGCCGGCTATAAGACAATATCCGATCCCGGTCTCTTTAACAACCAATCGTTATTATAACCCATAGTTATAACCTTTTAAAACAATATTTATACTTCAAAATGAAATATTATTTCAACCCAAATCTTTATCAAAATAAAGATTAAATCATTCCAAAATATCATATCTTTCGGATCTTCTTTTCAAATCATTTTAATATCAAAATATCATATCTTTCAAAACTCCATTTTCAAACCATTTTAATATATCAAAATATCATATGTTTTCAAAACCACATTTCAATCATTTAATATATCAAAATATCATATCTTTTTGAAACCACATTCATTTCAAATCATTATTCATTTTATTCAATTTAAGATATCATTTCAATCCATATTTCAAAATAGTATATATTCCAAAAATTATTTTTAATCATTAAAATGAAGTTATTATGTTTAATAATTAAATTATTAAATTTTCGAAATTTTCGACTTCCAAAGTTCATTTATTCACTTAAGTTTATCAAAGCAGTGAAAATTCACTTTTCGTCGCATTTAGAAAACGCTACGGAAAATACATTCAAAACAGTTCAATTTAACAAAAGACAACATTTTAAAATGTTGTAATAGGGTTTACTTAAATTTCGAATAAACTTAGTTAAATTCAACAATTTATAGCACTTACAAAAATTGCTATAATAGCTTTTAATTCAATTTAGCTTTTTAGTTCATTATCATCAACTACAGCATTTTCAAATGCTGTAATATCATTTACATTGTAATTAATAGCATTTCAAAAATACAGTCAATTAACTTCAAATATTCAATATAATTTCTCAACCAATTATATTTTTATTTAAAACATTTTTAACTTATAAAATCATACATTTTCACATTTACAACATCATTTAATTTTTCCGCAAGTTCATGATCTTATAAAGTTAAATTTCCATTCAAAAATCAAGATTTAATAATAATTCACTTATTAAATTGCAATGTTCAATTTTAAATCCATTACATTAAATTTCAACTTAACACTTAAGTTCAAATTCTCAAATATAACTTAATTTTATTTTTATTTACTTAACTAAAAGTTCACTTTTAAGTCAATTTCATAAATTTCCAATTTTAGTTATATTTCAAATTTTCAACTTAAAATATTCTTTCATTTCACATTTCAAATTTGTTAAAAATCATTAATATGATATAAAATCACTTTTAATTCATTTAAATTCAAATTATCATAAATTTATCATAATTTCATATTCAATTTAATTTCCAATTATAATTAAATCAAATTTTCCAAAATAACTTACGTTCAAAATTTTCTAACTTTTCATTAATTCATTTCACTTACAATTGTTCAGAAAATCAATAATACGTTACAAAATTTATTTTTAATAAATTTTAAATTAAAATATTATAATAATTACATTTATAAAATATTTTAAACATATTAGAAAAACATATTTTAACTACGGGCCTGTATATAATTTTCTACGCAAGGTAAAGTGATACGGGTAATATATCATTTCAACTCGTAATTTACAAAGAAAAGTCCGGTTTTTATCATTTCAAACCCGCAGTCCCAAGTAAAAGAAATAAATTTGAAAATCATTCAGGCCTATCTTTCAACCCATAACAATTTTTCCCTATTCTAAAGTCCGTTCGGGTATGTATCATTTCAACCCATAGTGATTCTAGTCTACAGGGAACTTGCAATGGTGATAAACAGATATGAATGAACAGTAACAACATATATATAATAACAGATGATATGACATGAAATTTAACAGGTTTAACATCATATATAAATAATCACAGTCAGTTATAACATCACATAAAATTCTACACATTCAATTGTTGTTGTTTCACAACTGCATAAGTATAAACGTCGTGTGAGTTTTACTCACCTTTTATGGCTGGAGATTTCAATACCAATGACACAACTGATTCCAGAAGGCACGATGACACAACAATAGGCTCAAGTGGGAAGAGATCCAAGCTTAGAACTTGTGTTACAACCCAAAACAAAATATCCAAACAAACACAAATTCAATAAAACTAGATATGAAATAACTTTGAAATAAAAAGGAATAAAAAGAGATATGAATGCAATGACTTTTGCCTTGCTTTCTCTATTCTTTTGCATGACCTAGGGATTTATTTAGGTCAGGTTTGACATGATTTTGGCTCAGGTTTTATCATAGGAATGCATGGCATAAAGGCTAGAACATGTGGAGAAAGTTACAACATAAGAATATCAAGAGACTAGGCAACATAGTGTAGTTTTGGTGCACCACAAGGCTCGTCTACATGCATTGTTTGGCTCGGCTCTTGATGTTTCAGATCTGGACAGAGGTTAGAGGGGTGTGTGATGATCGGGTCAGAGTTGGTGGTTGCTGCTATGGTGGTGGTTAGTGTGGTGGTTGAAGTGGATGAGCAAGAAAAGGCCAAACAAGCATAGATCTAGGCTTTTGGTTGCATTTGGAAGAGTTTGACCATAAGGGGTGTTCGGCCATGGTCATGGCTGTAGGCTTAGATGGTGGTGATGGTCGGGAAGAGATGGAAGGAGGTGGTGGCCGTGGAGCAAGGGGGAAAGCCGCTCCAATCAGGGGAGAAAGCAAGGCAAATTGGCATAGAAATAGGAGAAAAAGTAGAAAGAAAAGAGGAATTTACCTAAAAAAATTTCTTCAAGATGGAGGCCATGATTATTAGGATTTTGGAGCTTTGAAAATTCGTGAATAATAGGAGGAAGTCGGCTGGAGAAAAAAAATGAGGAATAGTTAGGGTTAATTGGTGAAAGGTTAGGTTAAAAGTAAAAGGGTGGACTATAAAGGCCCATAGGAAGATAGAAAGTTTAAGGCCTTCCAAATTTCTCTTTTCTATTTTGTAAATACATAAAAAACCTGATAAAATAGATAAATAATCTCATAAATAATGTAAATAAGAAAAATAAATAAATACATTTTAAATTATATAATTTATATAAAGAAAATATCAATATATGTGAAACTAGGCTAAATAAATTGAAACAACCCAAATAATCTTTGGAAAAATCTATTTTTAATCAAAATACATATAAAATTAATATTAATAAAGTATAAACACAGCAAATAAAAGTGAATGTATAAAATAAATAAATAAAGTAAGGAGTGGCTAAAATAACTAATGAATTGATGACAAAAGAAACTGTAAAAGAAACGTGAAACGACATTACGTTTCTTAGCCTTTAAACCTTTCAAACTTCTTAAATTTGTTTACATAACTTGATATTCTGGAATTAATAATAATAACAGATAAGATTTCGAAAATTTATCAAAATATAAATATATATATAATATTTATTAAATATATAAAGTTAAATTAAAGAAAATAGCTAAAATAGTAAACTAGTCTAGAAAATTTGAAATTACATGAAATAAATTTTAGAAAATTCATATGAGCTTGTAATATATTTTTAAACATAAATAATAATATAAAATAAAAGTACATTCATAAAAAAAATAAAAAAAAATTTAAATATAATTTTAATGAAGAAAATAGCAGAAAATAAGAAAACAGCCTTAAAAAAAAGGAAATAAATACAGTAAATTTTTGAAAAATTCTATTATCATTTTAAAAATATCCAAAAGTCAAAGTATACATAATATAACATAAATATACAAGTTATAATAAGATATATCAAATAAAATGTCATTTATAAAATTTAAAATAAAGACTATTGTTGAATAACCCAATATACACACAATATTGAAAACAGTATAACTTTTGCAATTTAAATCCGTTTTCAACGAAACGAAAAGCAGTGTTCTTAAAATTTTATGTAATTTAATAATAAAAGATAAAATTTAAATTTTCAAAATTTTAAAAATTTAAATTAAAAGTCAAAGTTTGATTAATTTAACCAAAATTCACTTTTTGGAAAATATTCTTTTTAGTCATGCTTTGGAATGATAATTCATATCAAAACTAAAGTTTATATTTAAAGTAACAAAATTAATCATTCAAAATAAAAAAAATAAGTTTTTAAATCAAAATTTAATTAAAATAATTAAAATATACAAAAAAAATAAATCACAAAATACAGGGTTGTTACACTCTCCCCCACTCAAAACTTTTCGTCCCCGAAAAGGAATGAGGTACGGGAAAACACAGAAAAAAAATAGAGTGAAATAAGATTAGGACAAGATGATAAGGAGATTTAAATTATACCTGATAACTATTGTTACAGGTATGTTTAACAAGGTGGAGATGATCTTTCCAAGATTCTCCAAAATCAAGAACTCAAGCACGCAAAATAGATTCAAATGAGTACCAAAGATTATCAAAGATTATAGAAAGATGCCTATACCAGTCTATAGCAAGATAAGGATGATAAGGACAACCAAAAGATAGTTTGAAAAACAAAATAAGGAAATAAATTTGAAAGCATGGAAATTTCAACTTAAATAGAGAATAAATCTTTACACAAGTTAAATATATCTTAACTATCCCAAAGTTCATTATCTTATTATCCAATCATCTTAAATTAACAATTTTTAAAACCATGGGTTTGAAAAATAATCATTTATTACACTCACAATGCACTTAATAAATTTAATTCTTCTTTATTCCTAATTAAAATTAAATTTATTCCTCTCACTATATTTATCACTTATGTTAAACATACTTACACTTATTATAACTGCTTTCTTTCATTCTTAGTTCTTTTAACATCATTTTATTGTAAGTTATTCAATTACCCTTTATTATATTTACCTTTGTTAATCATTTTATAATTAAAATTTAAGTGTATAACATTCATTATAACCACTCAAATTTCATTTATAAAATCTTTTTATATTGTATATTATCCAATTACATTGTTAACTTCTGGAATTAAGGTAAGTTATATTTGAATGCAATTATATTATACAAATAAAACTTTCCAAATTCAATTCTCTTAAGTTTTAATCATTTATCCAAATTTTTGATTCTCTTTTTATAATTGAAATTATTATTTAAAATAAAATTTAAGAATTGTATTTTCGATTTCTCCAAACCATTTAGAGATAAGTAATAATATATATATATATATATATATAATATGTCAAATCAAATTTCAATCATATATCTATATATATTATAAATCAAGTCATATTTTAGAAATTCAAATCAATTAAATTCCCCCGAAACAAAACTATAGCAAGACTACAGAACAGTCTCTTCATTTCGAAACTCGAAAATGAACGTCGATGATGTCGCGATCATCATGGAAGTTATTTCCCAGCGACAATGAGAAGAGCACTAATTTTAAACTTTAAAATTCTTTGGAAACAAATTTCTATTTGAAAATACTTTAAATAATATATCCCTTTTAAAACTTTTTAAACAAAAGGTTTGAAACCATTGGAAATCAAATTCTCAAATTTCTTGTTCTAAATTCATTTCAGTTCCCAAATCAATTTATAAACAACTATTTATAAATTCATTTATAGAACAATAAATGATAAATTAAGTATTATCACTTCAAATAATCAATTTAAATCAGTTTATTAAGTTCCATAAATTTAATTATATATCAAAATTTTATTTCATTGACCAAATTTTAAAATAATATTGTGTCAGTTTGTTCTGTCAAAGTGTTTTATAAATCCTATCGATAGCGTTGATCAGACGAATCGATCAGAAACCCAAATCAATATCAACAACCCAAACAACACAATATATAAAACAAAACATAGATATACAAGTACAATTCAAAATGTTTAGAAGAATAGATTGGAAACAAAAGACAAGATGATTAAATAACAAAATAGGGAGGTGGATTAACTTAAATAAATCACGGGCAATCTTAACCGGGTCAACCTTGACTTAAAGAATAAGATCAATGTGGATTTTCTAGGGTAAATATACATTCGATCTCGAGAGTTAGAGTTTGGAATAACAAAAGATATTAGCATCTAAACCAAGGATAGATATAAATCTCTGGTGAATCGATGCTAATTTGTAAAGGAGTTTTCCCCTTTCTTTTTTTCAATTCAATTTGAAATTGGCGTGACTGCCGACTTACTAGAAAGATCATTCGAAGCGGAGTTATGAAATACTCCAGAGTCAAAGGAAAATGAATAGCGAAGGATACGAATGGATTTTGGAATCGTAGGGAACGTTCCAAAATTCAAAGGAATTGATTCAAAAAGGAAGAGATTCAAACTCGAATGTAAGTGGTTCTGTAAATACATTCACTCCATATGCTGAGTTTTGCCTAGAGCTACCAAGGCTCTGATACCAACTGTAACGACCCGATATTTTCAACCATTCGCATCCATTATAAGTGTATAGGTAGACACTCATGCCGGAATTGAATTGCTCAAAATACCGCGTTGTAATTAAAAATTTGGCAAATCTCAGAATATACGGTAAATAAAAATCACAGATCACAGACACAGAGTAATAATAATGCAGCGGAAGTAAAAAGAGATAGTAGTTCATGAAGCTACTATATAAAAATATCAGAGTTACATAAAATACAACAGAGGAAATAAAGTACAAAAGAAGTCTCACTTCATAGATGTCAACTAATACAAGAGCTGAAAGGAACAACAGATTTCAAAAGATAAACTTGACAAGTAGATAATCTCCATCGATTCCAATCTCCAGAAAGTGGAAATCCAAATCTATGGATAACTCAGGCTGACCGGAGCGTAAATAAAAATACAAACACTCGAGTCAGGACATACATACTTATACAATGTAAACCAACTCAAGTGAACTGTAGTAAAGGTACAAGTAACTTAGTAGATGCTTGGGACCGCCCATCCTCTAAGGATCCGTTAAACTATTTACTATGTAGTATATTTCGCTATATACAGTAGTGTCTAATCAGTAAAGTATAATCATATAGAAAATAGCGTTAAGGGGATAGTGAACCTTAACGCGGTCGGATCTTTAAAACCAAAATCGTAGCGGGCTCGATATAAGGATATGACACGGCACGCGAGGCAATGTCAGGGTGGATACACCGTTTGCACTCCTAGACCGGTGGTGACGGCAAGCCAGCAGCTTCCGCCCACCTCGAACAATACCCCCGAATCAAAGTGGCGCCACCGAATCGAATCACAACAGTAATAGAATGGTTTCCGATGGAGCATGCTCGATGAAAGGGTGCGACCCTTTGTGTAGCCCGGTATAGCTCATGTTTTAGTCATATATGCCAACTCACGGGAGTTGGGTCCACGTAATATACCTCGAGAACGTCGCCATCATCCTATTTCATTCTGGAATCTCCACCGCGTACACAGTTGTTAAAGTGGTTTTCGGTATTGGCCGGCTATAAGACAATATCCGATCCCGGTCTCTTTAACAACCAATCGTTGTTATAACCCGTAGTTATAACCTTTTAAAACAATATTTATACTTCAAAATAAAATATTATTTCAACCCAAATCTTTATCAAAATAAAGATTAAATCATTCCAAAATATCATATCTTTCGGATCTTCTTTTCAAATCATTTTAATATCAAAATATCATATCTTTCAAAACTCCATTTTCAAACCATTTTAATATATCAAAATATCATATGTTTTCAAAACCACATTTCAATCATTTAATATATCAAAATATCATATCTTTTTGAAACCACATTCATTTCAAATCATTATTCATTTTATTCAATTTAAAATATCATTTCAATCCATATTTCAAAACAGTATATATTCCAAAAATCATTTTTAATCATTAAAATGAAGTTATTATGTTTAATAATTAAATTATTAAACTTTCAAAATTTTCGACTTCCAAAGTTTATTTATTCACTTAAGTTTATCAAAGCAGTGAAAATTCACTTTTCGTGGCATTTAGAAAACGCTACGGAAAATACATTCAAAACAGTTCAATTTAACAAAAGACAACATTTTAAAATGTTGTAATAGGGTTTACTTAAATTTCGAATAAACTTAGTTAAATTCAACAATTTATAGCACTTACAAAAATTGCTATAATAGCTTTTAATTCAATTTAGCTTTTTAGTTCATTATCATCAACTACAGCATTTTCAAATGTTGTAATATCATTTACATTGTAATTAATAGCATTTCAAAAATACAGTCAATTAACTTCAAATATTCAATATAATTTCTCAACCAATTATATTTTTATTTAAAACATTTTTAACTTATAAAATCATACATTTTCACATTTATAACATCATTTAATTTTTCCTCAAGTTCATGATCTTATAAAGTTAAATTTCCATTCAAAAATCAAGATTTAATAATAATTCACTTATTAAATTGCAATGTTCAATTTTAAATCCATTACATTAAATTTCAACTTAACACTTAAGTTCAAATTCTCAAATATAACTTAATTTTATTTTTATTTACTTAACTAAAAGTTCACTTTTAAGTCAATTTCATAAATTTCCAATTTTAGTTATATTTTAAAATTTCAACTTAAAATATTCTTTCATTTCACATTTCAAATTTGTTAAAAATCATTAATATGACATAAAATCACTTTTAATTCATTTGAATTCAAATTATCATAAATTTATCATAATTTCATATTCAATTTAATTTCCAAATATAATTAAATCAAATTTTCCAAAATAACTTACGTTCAAAATTTTCTAACTTCTCATTAATCCATTTCACTTACAATTGTTCAGAAAATCAATAATACTTTATAAAATTTATTTTTAATAAATTTTAAATCAAAATATTATAATAATTACTTTTCTAAAATATTTTAAACATTTTAGAAAAACATATTTTAACTACGGGCCTGTATATAATTTTCTAAGCTGGGTAAAGTGATACGGGTAATATATCATTTCAACTCGTAATTTACAAAGAAAAATCCGGGTTTTATCATTTCAAACCCGCAGTCCCAAGTAAAAGAAATAAATTTGAAAATCATTCAGGCCTATCGTTTCAGCCCATAACGATTTTTCCCTATTCTAAAGTCCGTTCGGGTATGTATCGTTTCAACCCATAGTGATTCTAGTCTACAGGAAACTTGCAATGGTGGTAAACAGATATGAATGAACAGTAACAACATATATATAATAACAGATAATGTGATATGAAATATAACAGGTTTAACATCATATATAAATAATCACAATCAGTTATAACATCACATAAAATTCTACACATTCAATTGTTGTTGTTTCACAACTACATAAGTATAAACGTCGTGTGAGTTTTACTCACCTTTTATGGCTGGAGATTTCAATACCAATGACACAACTTATTCCAGAAGGCACGATGACACAACAATAGGCTTAAGTGGGAAGAGATCCTGTAACGACCCTGAATTTTTACCCAGTTTATTTTAATAAATATTTAATCTGATTAAATAAAATGTGAACTGATTATTTTCAAATGAATATAATTTTGGAATAATTGCCATTTGTTTATATAAATTTGTATTTTTTTTAAAAGGAAATTTTATTCTGGAAATTTAAATAAAATTCTTAATAGTATTTACCTTATATAATTGAATTAAAGTACTGAACTTTGTTTACATTTGGAAATATACATATAGATGTTAATGTTTAAATTAAAATCTAATTCTAACAAATATAAAATATAAATGTAAAATATAAATCAAATATGTGTACATAATTTGGTTTAAATAAATGATAGTAAAGTACAAATAGAAATGAATACAAATATAAGTAAGAAAATCATTTTGAATATGACTTGAACATTGATAGTTCAATATAAAGTACTAATGTAAAATTTAAAATAAGAATTAATTAGTTAAGATCTTATACAACATAACTTAACAATCTAAAATAAGAACAAAGTATAAGACACAAAGTATAAAGTAAAATGAAATCAAATATAATGTAAAATCAAACTCAAACTTTTATGTACAAATTATGTAAACTAGAAGTTAGCAAACAAAATATTTTCAAAGTTATTAACAACAACTATATATATATGTAAATTATTCAAGTTAACAATTATGAAACAAATTTTTTTTCAAACAAACCAATAAGTGTGAAAATGAACTGGACACATGTAAAATATTCAATTGGAAACCAATAACAAGTCAATATCTAAAAAGTAACTACCCATATATATATATATATATATAAAACCTAGTGTTGCCTGCAAAGTAAATAGTTATGCATAAGGTTATTTATATCAACTAACCAGTCAGGGTATAGGGTATAATACCTGACCCAAAATTTGTTTTGTTACAAATATCTTCAGCTTCAAGCTTACCTGCAAATGTATTTGCATACCAAATCTATATTTCCAGTTAATCATAATTATGTTAACAGATCAAACAACATATAAATTAATGCTCTTCTGTACGAGCACATCTTTGTGTCTATTTAAGATATTTACGAATCTTTATTTTGCAGTAAATAGATCTGATCAAAATACATAAAACAGAGAATAGTATGTACATAAAGCAATATTTTGCCAGTAAGTAAGAATTTGAGTAACCTGTAAATAATTATGCAGGCAAGTTAACAAAAATTTATGTACTAATAGGATTAAGAGTAGACAACAAGTACATTAGCATTTAATGTTTTAACATCTCAGCAAAAACATTTGGCCGAAATCAAGAATCATATCTGTAACAACCCGATATTCGCGTCAATTCATAATCGACGTTAAAACGATTTATATTTTCGTCAATTGCCATTTTGAAGTTTTTAAAATTTAAATTAAAATTTAAAATTACAAATGGTTATAAAGTTGAGGGGCTTTAATTTTTAAATAATGGTTCACTTGTTTTTGGGCCGTGAGAATTTTAAAAACCCAATACCCTTTCTTCTTTTTTTCCCTTCGACTTAAACCCATTCCCTTTTATTTTTATTTTTTTGTTCGTTTGCAAACCTAAAACAAAAGCAAACGAAGACGATCGAATATGGCGGCCGTTGCTTTCTTTCGATCCAAATTAGGGTTCGATCTTCGTTCGTCTTCCCTCGGTGGTTCTTGGCTTTGCTCGTCTCTGTGATGCTTCAATTCGTTGACAAGGTGAGTAATCCCTACTCACATCTAATTCGTGCTTAGTATAATGTTTGGCGGTTTGATTTGGTTTTGAGTTGATGTTTTCTGGCATGGCTCGATTTCTGTTTAACCATGGCTTGATGATTTTTGGTTATGTTCGATCTCCTTTATTTGCGCTCGGGTATATTTGTTTGAATATGTTAATTAATCTGCTCGGTCGTTCAATTTCGTTTGGGTATTGATGATTTCAATGACTAGTTTCAATTTGTATAAAATGACACCTGATACCCTTGGTGTTGATTCGCGACTTGGTTATTGTACTTAGTCACCACGGTCTCGAATTGATTTTTGCTGGAGATTGATTTTTGACTTTTCAATTTACTTGAATAACACAGTTTTAGTTTCTACCATACTTCGTTGAGTCTGCATTGTCATGTGGCTCTGAGCTTCACTGAGATTGTTGCTTTTCACTTTTACTGATTTGAGTACTTGTTAAATTTGTTTACTTCGATTCACTCGAGTCTGTACTCGCAATACCCATATGGAACTTGCTGTCCCTTTTCATTTAAATTATTGCCTCCGGTTTGAGTTTTATTCGTATAACTTGAACTTGGGTTGGATTTTTCTTTGAGCATGACTCCGGGTTGATATGCATTATGCCCTGAACATGAATTTACACCATGATTGTTCATCTCGGTTATGCCCTGATCTTTGATGATTTCTTTGTATTGCTTCCAGTGTTGACTTCGGTCTTCATCTTGGTTGTGAAATTGTTGATCCACGATTTGTTGGAATTTGTCAGTGTATTTTGTTCCAGCCGTTGTACTGTAGTCTTTGACTTGTACTACTTGTTGTATATCATCAGTTTGGAAACGCTACTTGATGCTGGTATTCATCTGATATTTTGGATTGGGACTTGATAAAAGTGATTTTGTGAAAATAAATTGGGATTCGACACTTTCTTGATGACTTAGTTCGAACTACCTTTGTCACTTGCTTATGCTAGTGCTGTTTCAATTAGTATAGATATGTATGTGTATTCAGATATATGCATACATGCATTCTTGTATTTGTGTATGTTATACCCTGACATGCCATTTTGGTCATCACCTTTGGGGTTGGCATCGAACTGTAGTTGTTTGCTTATTAATTACTGCTTTGAGTTACTGCAGTTACTTTGGTTCACTCTTGTTCATCTCTGTAGCAACCTCTGCTCATTATGTTTTGTTCTTAGGCATTGAATTTCACAGTTCATACCTGCTGTGCATTGTTCATGTACATATATACTTTGGTCTGAAGCTGTTGTTCATTTTGTTGTAGCAGTGTGTACATATGTGCACATTGTCATATATATGCATTTGTTGAGTCAATGACTTGACGTTTGCATTTTGATTATGGTTTGGCGCCTTCTTGATTTCGCAGTCGTGTTGTACATGAGTACATCTGGGTAGCTTGTCACTGTGTTGCACTTGCTTGACCCAGTTTGGCAGCTGCATACTTGCTGTGCACTTTTCATATCTTTCCCTTGGTACATATTGCATATTCATTTGGTTGATGCTTTATACTGATGTCACTTGCTTAGTGCATTAGTGCACTGTGAATTTTTGTGCATTGGTCTCTGAGCTTCGCCGAGTGTATTTCTTTATACTGTTGCATTGAGTTGAGTCAGGACAGCAGTGACTTGACCTTTGCATTATGTTTTTTTTTCAAATCACTTGTGTTGAATCCAGTCTGTCGCTCGGGTTTGACCTTGTGCTCGTTTGTGAAATTTCCATTGAGCTTTCGTGTACATCATCACGATAGTGGCAAGGCAGTGCACGCAAGCGTGAACTGCAGCCACACGGTATGGTTTTGTGATATTCTATTTTGTTTTGATTTATTAATCTTTTGCGTAGTTCATGTGCTGTAGTGGCGAGGCAGTACACGCGTGCGTGTACTGCAGCCCTACTCATCTTAATATTTTAATTGATATTTCAATGGTTCGAACTGTTCTGTTTATTTCAATTCAATATTCTGAATTGCATTCTGATTTGGTTTAGTTACTGTCGTCTATTCATTATTTGATTATTATTGCTTCTGTGCACTAATAACTGAGTTTGAATTAGACTGACCCGAGTATTATTTTCTTTTGAATTTAATACTCGGGTCAGACCGAGTATTTCAGGTTGTAGATATTCTGCTTTGGGTTGCTGCTAGAGCTATGAAGTTCTTTCATATCTTTTGGAGTAGTCGTCATTTGTAGTAGCCTGTATTATTGTATAGGAAGATATGTATTCATGTATATTATATGCGTTAATGTACTTGTATATGTAACTTCCTGAATCGACTGTTGTAGTTGTATCACATGTACCGTGTCAAATGTATTGTAACTGACATCAGTTATTATATATGTATATGAGATTTTCTGTTTCATCTGTGTTCCGCATTTTTATTCTCTGTGTTATTATTTTATATTTTGTCCTAGACTATTATAGCCACCGTGTAGTAGCTTTGAGTTTGCATCGGCATGTCGGATTTCCTCCTGAAATGAAATGCATGTTTTTACTATCTGACATATCGGTGCTCGCACAAAGCAATTACACGGATGGTCGCTCCTCAACAGCCTTATTCTCCGTGCTAGCTGACAGCACTACACCGTAGTGTTCTTGGCTAGCGTGGGTATAGAGGTGGGGCGTCACAGCTTGGTATCAGAGCCTGGGGTTTAGAACAAATATAAAACATAATTTAGATAGTACATGTGTTACAACTATTTGTCGATGTTTTATTTCACATCTTTGTCTTAAGATCATCTTTGATTTGTTAGGAATGAATTCCTAACGCTTATTCGTGAGCATTGCTGCTATTCCCTATCGCACTTGCTCACTTGAGTTTACACTTCTAAGTATCAGTGTATATATGCTCTACCAAGTTGCATATTGCTGCAACTAGTACCCACTTCGATTTGAACTCGCATTGTTTATTCGAACTGCTATCTATAGGCATTCTTATCTCTGATTCGTGTACTTAATGCAGTCTATATACAATTGGGTTTTGGGTATCAATCTATGAGACAAATTGCATTCCAATTGTCGACTCTGTCTGTTTATCCATGGTTTTTGGCTTTCATGTGCCTCTCTCTGATGGTTTTAAAATTTCTTTGGTATAAAAGAAATTGTCTTGGACTTTGCCTTGTCGATATCGACGTTGACTTGACTTTTACTTTTGCTAAAGTCATTCAAGCATTTATACTCGTTCTGCTTTGTTTTTCCAATTGTTGATCGGTTCTTCTTTTCCGGTTAGTTGTTATCACCTTTGTCGACTTTGATAACTTCTATTTCAGGAATTTTGGGTATTCCTACTTTGATGGATTTGGAATCGAATTCTTTGTATTTTATTCACGTCTTCGAATGTGAATCTTAGTGAATTGATTTGGTTTTCGAATTTAATCGATTCTTGATTATTTCCCGATTTGTTGCTATCATTTATTAGCAACTTTGATGACCTTTTCTTCGGGATTTTTGTGAACATACCTTTCGATGAATTCGGTATCGATTTCTTTGGATTCTATTCACGTCTTCGTATGTGAATTCTTGTGATTGATTGTTTCTACAATCATTTTTGTGATTTGTCACTTTAAAAATATAAAGGTTTCAATACTAGTAGTAAATATCAAAACTCTTTTAACAAACAATTTCAACTCTATTTTTAATAACAAAGCTCTTTTCTTAAACCGTTTTCCAATCTATTAGTATATACAAGCCTTTACCTCACTCGGATGAGAAATCTAATTAAACGACTTAGTAAAACAAGTGGTATGAAACGCTTGCGTTCACTTCGTCGGTTAATTCTTGGACTTGTTCGATTGAACCTCTTGTGACAAATTTTATTAGTGAAGATTTACAGTTTGTTCGTAAATATTTAAGTTAAGTAAGTGGTTATGGGACACGATGCTAAACTTTTACATTTACTGACTTAGTGTAATTGACACTTCTCGTTGATCATGACGATCATTTTTACGGTTAGACTAGGCCTCATCGGTGTGATTTCGTCTCACACATATCTCTTGGGCTTTGAGGATTGTCTAGACACCACTTGTGTGATTTCATTCACACATACTTTTCTTTTGATTATGAGGTTAGACTAGACATCACTTGTGTGATTCCACTCACACATACCTCTTTTGATTTTTTTGGTTAGTCTGGACCTCAATCTGTGTGATTTCGACTCACACATGTGGGGTAGTGCCCCACGGTCTTCGGGCCATTCGTGTGTCAAAATTAATGGCTTGCAACCATGAGATAGCGTATCGTTATGCGTTGCACGTGTTGATGATTTTTCATGCTCGCGGGTAGGTGAGATTCCGTGCTCCCGTTCTCGCTTTGCGTTGCACGTGTTGATGATTTTTCATGCTCGCGTGTAGGTGAGATTCCGTGCTCCCGTTCTCGCTTTGCGTTGCCCGTGTTGGTGATTTTCATGCTCACGTGTAGGTGAGATTCCGTGCTCCCGTTCTCGCTTTGCGTTGCACGTGTTGATGATTTTTCATGCTCGCGGGTAGGTGAGATTCCGTGCTCCCGTTCTCGCTTTGCGTTGCACGTGTTGATGATTTTTCATGCTCGCGTGTAGGTGAGATTCCGTGCTCCCGTTCTCGCTTTGCGTTGCCCGTGTTGGTGATTTTCATGCTCACGTGTAGGTGAGATTCTGTGCTCCCGTTCTCGCTTTGCGTTGCCCGTGTTGGTGATTTTCATGCTCACGTGTAGGTGAGATTCCGTGCTCCCGTTCTCGCTTTGCGTTGCACGTGTTGATGATTTTTCATGCTCGCGGGTAGGTGAGATTCCGTGCTCCCGTTCTCGCTTTGCGTTGCACGTGTTGATGATTTTTCATGCTCGCGTGTAGGTGAGATTCCGTGCTCCCGTTCTTGCTTTGCGTTGCCCGTGTTGGTGATTTTCATGCTCACGTGTAGGTGAGATTCTGTGCTCCCGTTCTCGCTTTGCATTGCACGTGTTGGTGAGTTTTCATGCTCGCATGTAGGTGAGTTTTCGTGCTCCCGTTCTCGTTATGCGTTACATGTGTTGATGAATTTTCATGCTCGCGTGTTGGTGAGTTTCCATACTCTCCTTTGAGTTTTCATACTCTGTTCGAGTTTACATACTCCGTTTGAGTTTTCATACTCTGTTCGAGTTTTCATACTCCGTTTGAGTTTTCATACTCTGTTTGAGTTTTCATACTCCGTTTGAGTTTTCATACTCTGTTCGAGTTTTCATACTCTGTTTGAGTTTTCATACTCCGTTTGAGTTTTCATACTCTGTTCGAGTTTTCATACTCCGTTTGAGTTTTCATACTCCGTTTGAGTTTCCATACTCTCTTTCGAGTTTTCATACTCCGTTCGAGTTTTCATACTCCGTTTGAGTTTTCATACTCCGTTTGAGTTTTCATACTCCGGTTCGAGTTTTCATACTCCGTTCGAGTTTTCATACTCCGGTTCGAGTTTTCATACTCGCGTTCGAGTTTTCATACTCCGGTTCGAGTTTTCATACTCGCGTTCGAGTTCTCATACTCTTAGCTTGTGTTTTCTGGATTTCTTGTGAGGATTTCTAGAATTTGTGCTTCACCAATTTTCATGATTTCTATTGATAAGTTTTATCAATTCTTGTGCATTGGTGAATTCGTGTGTTATTGACTTGTTATGAATACAAGTTTAGGGTATGATATCCCTTTCTATCTTTGAGAAGATTCTTGTGACACTTTTGATGAACGAAAATTCATTGGTATTATATTTTGATGCCAATTATTTCGATGAAATTTTGACGTATGTCGAAGTTGCTACTGACATTGCTATTTTAATCACGTGTTTTAAAAAATTTGTTATTCTTCAAAATATTTCAAAATATAAATCAAAATTGTTTTCAAAATTTTTACGATTTGCGCTTTCAAAAGAATGAGGAAGCGAATTAAACGTTTCAGAAAAATCGAGGACTATGACCCCTTTCTTTTACTGATTCGCTTAATTCCGGACTTGTCCGTTTGAGAACGTAAAATGTTATTTATTTAAAATACACAATTTTGCACTTTCAAGGAAACGATGAAGTGAATTAAACGATTTAGTAAAACTCGTGGTTATGGGTCATGTGCGTTTGCTATTTCGGTTAATTTCGGACTCGTTAATTGAAAATTTGTGATTTCTGATTATCGCTTGTGATAATCAGATAATTGAGATTTAATTATCGTTTTGATAATTGAATATTTATGATTTCTGATTTATCGTTTTTGATAATCAGATATTTATTGTTTCTAATTATCGTTTGTGATAATTAGATATTTGAGATTTAATTATCGTTTGTGATAATTAAACATTTGCGATTTGAGATTTGATTATCAATTGTGATAATTAAATATTTGTGATTTAAGATTGATTTTCGATTTTGATAATCGAATACTTGTTGATTTGATTATCGTTTTTGATAATCGAATATTTGTGATTAGAGATTTCTGAATTATCTATTGATAATTAGATTTTGTTGATAATTTGTGAATTTCTTTTATGAAATCAAAAGATTTCTTTGGCATTTATATTGTACTACGTCGGTGTACCGACTCAATTTTCTGCTATTCATGATGTTTTCCACGTCTTCCAATTACGGAAATGCCTTAGGGATTTCCAATTTCTATTCTTGAGCAATCTTATATTCACATCATTGCTTCGGGGGTGTAGCACCTTCGAAATATAGATGTTTCTCTTGTTGAGATTCTCAATGGTTCTCAAATTCTATGGATTTCTCTTAGGAATCCAAAGAATTCATCGAGCAAACATGTTCAGGCTTTCTCTTTCATGCTCTATATGGTGAACTTTCTATTTCTAACTTCTTCATCTTGTGATGATGTTCTTTATGGTTGTTACCATTTGTCCATTTATTCCTTATGATTGCGAGGACGCAATTTCTTTAACGAGGGGAGTCTGTAACAACCCGATATTCGCGTCAATTCATAATCGACGTTAAAACGATTTATATTTTCGTCAATTGCCATTTTGAAGTTTTTAAAATTTAAATTAAAATTTAAAATTACAAATGGTTATAAAGTTGAGGGGCTTTAATTTTTAAATAATGGTTCACTTGTTTTTAGGCCGTGAGAATTTTAAAAACCCAATACCCTTTCTTTTTTTTTCCCTTCGACTTAAACCCATTCCCTTTTATTTTTATTTTTTTGTTCGTTTGCAAACCTAAAACAAAAGCAAACGAAGACGATTGAATATGGCGGCCGTTGCTTTCTTTCGATCCAAATTAGGGTTCGATCTTCGTTCGTCTTCCCTCGGTGGTTCTTGGCTTTGCTCGTCTCTGTGATGCTTCAATTCGTTGACAAGGTGAGTAATCCCTACTCACATCTAATTCGTGCTTAGTATAATGTTTGGCGGTTTGATTTGGTTTTGAGTTGATGTTTTCTGGCATGGCTCGATTTCTGTTTAACCATGGCTTGATGATTTTTGGTTATGTTCGATCTCCTTTATTTGCGCTCGGGTATATTTGTTTGAATATGTTAATTAATCTGCTCGGTCGTTCAATTTCGTTTGGGTATTGATGATTTCAATGACTAGTTTCAATTTGTATAAAATGACACCTGATACCCTTGGTGTTGATTCGCGACTTGGTTATTGTACTTAGTCACCACGGTCTCGAATTGATTTTTGCTGGAGATTGATTTTTGACTTTTCAATTTACTTGAATAACACAGTTTTAGTTTCTACCATACTTCGTTGAGTCTGCATTGTCATGTGGCTCTGAGCTTCACTGAGATTGTTGCTTTTCACTTTTACTGATTTGAGTACTTGTTAAATTTGTTTACTTCGATTCACTCGAGTCTGTACTCGCAATACCCATATGGAACTTGCTGTCCCTTTTCATTTAAATTATTGCCTCCGGTTTGAGTTTTATTCGTATAACTTGAACTTGGGTTGGATTTTTCTTTGAGCATGACTCCGGGTTGATATGCATTATGCCCTGAACATGAATTTACACCATGATTGTTCATCTCGGTTATGCCCTGATCTTTGATGATTTCTTTGTATTGCTTCCAGTGTTGACTTCGGTCTTCATCTTGGTTGTGAAATTGTTGATCCACGATTTGTTGGAATTTGTCAGTGTATTTTGTTCCAGCCGTTGTACTGTAGTCTTTGACTTGTACTACTTGTTGTATATCATCAGTTTGGAAACGCTACTTGATGCTGGTATTCATCTGATATTTTGGATTGGGACTTGATAAAAGTGATTTTGTGAAAATAAATTGGGATTCGACACTTTCTTGATGACTTAGTTCGAACTACCTTTGTCACTTGCTTATGCTAGTGCTGTTTCAATTAGTATAGATATGTATGTGTATTCAGATATATGCATACATGCATTCTTGTATTTGTGTATGTTATACCCTGACATGCCATTTTGGTCATCACCTTTGGGGTTGGCATCGAACTGTAGTTGTTTGCTTATTAATTACTGCTTTGAGTTACTGCAGTTACTTTGGTTCACTCTTGTTCATCTCTGTAGCAACCTCTGCTCATTATGTTTTGTTCTTAGGCATTGAATTTCACAGTTCATACCTGCTGTGCATTGTTCATGTACATATATACTTTGGTCTGAAGCTGTTGTTCATTTTGTTGTAGCAGTGTGTACATATGTGCACATTGTCATATATATGCATTTGTTGAGTCAATGACTTGACGTTTGCATTTTGATTATGGTTTGGCGCCTTCTTGATTTCGCAGTCGTGTTGTACATGAGTACATCTGGGTAGCTTGTCACTGTGTTGCACTTGCTTGACCCAGTTTGGCAGCTGCATACTTGCTGTGCACTTTTCATATCTTTCCCTTGGTACATATTGCATATTCATTTGGTTGATGCTTTATACTGATGTCACTTGCTTAGTGCATTAGTGCACTGTGAATTTTTGTGCATTGGTCTCTGAGCTTCGCCGAGTGTATTTCTTTATACTGTTGCATTGAGTTGAGTCAGGACAGCAGTGACTTGACCTTTGCATTATGTTTTTTTTTCAAATCACTTGTGTTGAATCCAGTCTGTCGCTCGGGTTTGACCTTGTGCTCGTTTGTGAAATTTCCATTGAGCTTTCGTGTACATCATCACGATAGTGGCAAGGCAGTGCACGCAAGCGTGAACTGCAGCCACACGGTATGGTTTTGTGATATTCTATTTTGTTTTGATTTATTAATCTTTTGCGTAGTTCATGTGCTGTAGTGGCGAGGCAGTAAACGCGTGCGTGTACTGCAGCCCTACTCATCTTAATATTTTAATTGATATTTCAATGGTTCGAACTGTTCTGTTTATTTCAATTCAATATTCTGAATTGCATTCTGATTTGGTTTAGTTACTGTCGTCTATTCATTATTTGATTATTATTGCTTCTGTGCACTAATAACTGAGTTTGAATTAGACTGACCCGAGTATTATTTTCTTTTGAATTTAATACTCGGGTCAGACCGAGTATTTCAGGTTGTAGATATTCTGCTTTGGGTTGCTGCTAGAGCTATGAAGTTCTTTCATATCTTTTGGAGTAGTCGTCATTTGTAGTAGCCTGTATTATTGTATAGGAAGATATGTATTCATGTATATTATATGCGTTAATGTACTTGTATATGTAACTTCCTGAATCGACTGTTGTAGTTGTATCACATGTACCGTGTCAAATGTATTGTAACTGACATCAGTTATTATATATGTATATGAGATTTTCTGTTTCATCTGTGTTCCGCATTTTTATTCTCTGTGTTATTATTTTATATTTTGTCCTAGACTATTATAGCCACCGTGTAGTAGCTTTGAGTTTGCATCGGCATGTCGGATTTCCTCCTGAAATGAAATGCATGTTTTTACTATCTGACATATCGGTGCTCGCACAAAGCAATTACACGGATGGTCGCTCCTCAACAGCCTTATTCTCCGTGCTAGCTGACAGCACTACACCGTAGTGTTCTTGGCTAGCGTGGGTATAGAGGTGGGGCGTCACAATATCAGCCTTAAAAAAAAAAGAGAAGCTTGCCTAATAAAACAAAAATCGAAATAGTGTACTAAGAGATAACACCTAACCTGGTTGACTTCTTCCCATTTACATAACTTCCTATCTCATATATGTCTATGTGTGTATGCATCCTTTATTTAGTTTGTAACATAAGTATACCTGAAAGAAGAAGAAAAAAGATGTAAGCAAACTCAGATTTTGTTCAAAACTTCAAGCTGCAAACAAACTCAACATCAAACAGAGAGAGTTTCTAGGGATTCAACTACAGATTCTAGAACCTCAAAGTGCTCTGTTCAAAAGAAGTTTTTGGTGAGTAAACACAATTTTTAAAACTTTAAGTTAATTAAAATCAGTTCAAACTTCATTGATAATTTGGTTTATGTATGCTTTAGTTTGGATAGGACTGTGTGATGTTCTGTAGTTGGTACAGGTTGCATATTTTTGTGCAAAAACTTAAATTATCCTTATGTAAATCATTGATAAGCTTTGATTTTTAAACAAAACATGATGGTTAACTCAAAATAAGATTTTTAAAAGTTGATTACAGTCATTTTCCTCAAGCATATGACTGTAACATTAATGTAAAGGAAAAACAAGTGATAATTGATAATATTTGATTGTTGCAAAACATTGATTCAAGCTTATATATTGAATTTCTATTGCAAGATATGATTTTCAAAACAAAAATCAATATTTTTAGATTAATATTTAGGGAGCAGTTCGCATATAAACTAGGACTGCATTCCCATGAAATTCTGTTGATTGATTCATTTTTAAATGTTGAAACCTGGGTTGGAGCACGTGCAAACATCATGGATTCTGGGAAAATTATTGAATTTTTTTTTAAATACAAGAGTGAGTCGAACGAATTCTTTTTAGGGTTTTACTTCCAGTTTTGCACTGGTCTGTAGCATGAGGTGTTCAACCTAAATTAAGTGATCGAGTTGCATGAATTCTTGGAGAATGATGTTATAGCACGTTGTTGTGGTGTGGGTGGATTTTGGGTGGTTCCGGCGGCGATCGCGAGGCGTTTATATGGATGGCCGGATTTCCAGTTTTTTCAACTCAATGGCTAAATTTCGATTTCGATTTTTATATGGTAATCTGAGATTCGTTTTTGTGTCATTGAGTAAATCGTGGTTTGCCGAGAGGGTTGCGGACCGCCGCAGCGTGGCCGAGGCGCTGTGCACGTGCACGGCGTGGAGGTGGAAGGCGGCGCCGTGTCAGGGCGTGTCTCGAGTCGTGCTCGAGCATTTTGAATGATTCCTTTGGGTTTGAGTTGAGCTTTGAATGTACGAGATAGTTCCCTGATGTCGTAATTTACAGTTTAGTTTAAACTTAAAAAAAAATAAGAAGAAGAAGGGGAGCGTACAGGAAGACCGGGGAAGAAGGGTGAACGACTCGAAGTTACACTCGAGTAAGTTAGTGTGATTCTCGGGTTTGTATAGGGGAGTTCTCTGTTTTTCCATAAGATTGTAATAAAAAGAAAAAAAAAGGGTTAAACAAATTGTTTTCACCAGTTTAAACACTGTAAAGTTAATAACTGTTTAACAAGTTAAATTAAAGATCTTAATACAAGTCCTAATTATTTTAGTAAATACTTTAATAAGGTTTATAACACTTAATGATTATTTTAATTAAGAAATTAATTTAAGCTAAGCATAAAGATAATTAACATTTAAGTTATGTAGCTAATAATAGATTGATGTTCAAACTTAAAGAAGATTCTTTCAAACGTTAATAGTAATTAACTAATTATTTTAGAAAGTAATCTAGATAACACTTTACAATTGTAATTAGAGATTAATCAATGATTAAGTGAGTAATTGCTTCGAGTTAATCAATAAATGTTTAATAGTTAATTAATTAAGGAATAAAATCAAGAATTAATTAATAATTTACTAAGTAATTAGTAAATAATGGATAATTAAGTTTATTTAATTAATAATTAAAGTTATTAGTTAATGATTAAGGAATAGTAAGTAAAGTTAAATAAGTAGATTTAGAAGTAATTAATTAAATAGTGTAAAATAAAATAAATAAGTAATTGAGTGATTAAGGAATTAATTACTCACTGTAATTAATGAAGTTAAATATGAATTGTTTTAAGTTAATTAATTAAGTTTAATTAATTTAAATAATCATATGATGATGAGATAAGTATAATTACTTAGGGAAGTAATTAAAGATAATTACTGGATGTAATTAACTGAGGGTGATGTAATAACGAAAGTAATTGGAATATAATTACTTTGTATAATTACTCAGGGGATTAATTAGAGAAAATTAATTAAGGAGTAATTAATTTATTTGATAAAGTAATTAAAGATAGTTAATTACTGAATGATATTAATCAGAGGTGATTAATAAATGTGGTTTAATTGAAGATTAATTGCTTAAGGTAATTGATTTGAAACAGGGAATTAATTAAAATATAATTAGAAATCCTTAATTAATATAATTAATAATGTAATTAAAGGGTGATCAACTTAGCTTTATTAATCAAAATAAGAAATTAAAGAGTAATTAATTAGTGTAATTAAGAAGTAATGTAATGTTTGTAATATAAGGATAATTTCTATATGTGGATAAGATAATTAATTTGTAAACATAATTAAAAGATGATTACTTGAATTAAATTAAATGTTAATTAATTAAGTGTGATTAATTTATTGATTGATTGACAATTGATTAATAGTTATATAAGCAAGACTTAAAATGGCTAAGTAATTAATCTAATTCACTTTAAATTAATTAGAGATGCAAGTAATTAATTTAATTCATTTTAAATTAATTATAGCTGATATGATTGCTTATGTATGGATGGATGATATTGTTTATTTGAATGGTCTGAGATTGCTAGTATAAGATAAATGATGCAGTGTGAAATGTATGCTTGATTGTAGTATGATACAAATATGAATTATCTGTTGTGATAATAATAATTGATTATCTGTTTATGATAATGATGTTCTATTGTGATATGGTGAATTTTCTATCTGTGTATATGGATAATTGAATTGTTTTTTTAAAAACTTTAAAACAACTTGGTCCTAAAAGACACGTTTTGGATTTCGATGAAACCGGGATCGGGTTTCCACATTTGGACATCCGAAAACCACATCGATCCAAAATTAACGTTAGGTCGTGATTCTGATGTGAAGATGAAGATTCATAATGCAAGGGTTGTCGTCGTTAACTCTGAGGGTGATTCCAAAATGAGTGTAACGAGATAATGCCTTCGGTTTCGTTCGAACCCGGAACGAACTTGTATGGATTGAATGCTTTCAGCACATCGTCAGGCGGGCGATGAGCATTCTAAGGAAATTGTTCTCTAAAGGTAATCGTAGCCTCATGCCTCATCAACCGGGAATGGCTAAAACAGGGGAGATGCAGCAAGGTTAGGTGGGTTATGCACAAGCAGGACAAGATATTTCCCCTGTCTAGATGTCCCTTTTTATTTCGGCTGTGTGGGCGGTTGGTTCGCGACAACTGCCGGGGTTTATCTTGTTCGGAACTATTAAGTAAGGAATGGTTCCGGCCTTGTGTTGTAGGGGAGCGGGCGTACTCCTCGGTACGGTGATCTAGGCCCCGTACTGTGACGGGCGGTACCCCAGTAGACCTGCCATTGTATGGAATCCATTTTCCAATAAGTGACCACGGTTTTGATTGTATTACCCACTTTTGTGGCTAGTAGCTGGAATTTAATAATGAAACAATTTCAGCTATTTTCTATTTACTTGAAAACCCTAGACACTATTATAATATCACAGAATTTCCTATAAAATGTTTTGGTTAGCGTAAGGTAAAAACTTACCTGTATTTATTTGTGGGGAGTCTTACGTGATACCTTTATTTTCAAAAAAAAATTCTTTTTTTTTCTTTCAAGTTAAATAACCTTAAACCGTTTACTCATACCAGACCCATGTCTGACCCGGAGTTTATATTTTGTGTTTTTCATAAACTCTTGGGTACTCAAATTTTTACGAGTAGCCAAGTGATAGGTTCTTGGATTGTTGAGTTCTAGAGGGGCTAGGAGCAGGAGCCCAGACGTATGTAGATATCTATATAGTTCCGCTGTGTTGGTTAGTGTATGATATATAGTATGATGTATGTAGTGACTGATGTATATAAAATTGTCAAGTGTAAAATATTGTATAACTCTGATATATGTAAAACCATGTAATTGTTATGTGATGTATTATATTTTATTCCATTTCGCTGTGAGATTCCGAGATTTGTTGTTCTTTCTTTCTTTCTTTTCTTTTCTTTTCTATTTCTATCCCTTTCTTTCTTAATGATGATACGTCTTTCTGGTAGTAGAAGGGCGGGTTGTCACAGTTGGTATCGGAGCTGAAAGGTTAAGTGAGGACCTTGGCTCTGGTGGAGATTACTCATTAGAGATAGAGTCGGTAGTACTCTAGGATGAGTCTGAGCGTAATAATAGATATGAGTGCATACTTGTTAGTGAATATAAAATGTTTTATATTATGTCGATTGATTTATTGAGTGGTATATGAACCTTCGTCAGTGCAGTCTGCACAACTGTACCGAAGGGGTTTCTAAACACTTGAATAGAACAATTCGACATGATATTGTTTTCAAAAGTGGGTGAATTAAATAATTTCATCCAAAATATATTTTGATATATTGTAAAAAAATAAATATTTTGCAAGTTATTATATATAATTAAAAGGGTTTGGGTGATTGTGTTACAGAAAAATAAGATTTATAATGGTTTATTTAACCAAGGGAAGTATGAGAATGAATGTGGAATTAAAGTCAAAAGTAAAGTTAAAAATGCGAATTTATTCTGGATTAAGTTGAAAGTTTAATTTAATTTTGGAATTAAACTAATGATTAAAAATATAATAATAATAAGGATGTAAATAGATTGATGAAGTACATCAAATTTACAATGTAAATAAATTGGATTGGAAAATTTAATAAAAATAAAATTTTGGTTGAGATTAACTTAAGCTTAATAATTGGATTTAAATTTAAGATTGAAATAAAATGAATTGAGATATGGATGATATTAAATGAAATTAAGTTCTTATTTAAATCAAATCCAAATGAATGGGTAGATTAAAGAGAATAGTATAGTGCTTAATTTAACTGAAGTGAAGTTAAACAAATTGAATAGGAATAGAATTCAGTTGAGATATAAATGATGTTAAATAAATCAAATTCTTACTTAAATAGATAAAAGTAAGTTAAAATGGAATTGAATTGGAATAAATATATTCCGATAACTTGTAAAGGAAATTGGTAACACACTGATTAAGAATATTTTTGGCTGTAGTGGAGTGTTCAATCTCAAATTAAAATAAAACATGAATATATTCAAGCTTAAATTGGGAAAAATGTGAAAATATGAATGTAAGACTTATGAGAGAAAATATGGGGAAATAAATATAAGTATGAAATTGAAACAAGTAAATTGTCCTAAGATTAAACTTTATAGAAGCGTAGCTTCGAGGGAAGTAAGAGTTTATTTAGTAAAAGCTTTAATAATTTAAAATTGAATGAAATAAAATCTTTATTCGAATAGAAATAGTTGGATAAAAAATTTAAATTTGTATAAATAAACTCTGATGGCTTATCAAAAGAATTTAAATGCTTGAAATAAAAAAAGTATACTTGTTTAATACAGGTAAGATCTGGAGTTTAAAGTGAAAATGAATGTGATTAAGAGTAACTGGATGTAGTGTGGAGAATAAATAAATTTGTGACTCATAAAGTTAAAGAGTAAAATGATAAGCTAAAATAAAATTATTTTGTACTTGGGAAACGAAAAAGACATCCAAATCAGATTACAAACTAGAAATGAACTCAAGAACTATAATGAGGTGATTTTTGTGATGAAATCAAATGTTAAATTGGAAGTGCAAATAAACTAATT
This sequence comes from Allium cepa, assembly GCA_030765085.1. Classification (NCBI taxonomy): domain Eukaryota; kingdom Viridiplantae; phylum Streptophyta; class Magnoliopsida; order Asparagales; family Amaryllidaceae; genus Allium; species Allium cepa. The sequence continues at coordinate 566,597,585 of CM060937.1, read as the reverse complement.
TGAAACAAATTAGTAAATTAAGTATGTAAATGAAATTGGAATTGGTCAGATAAAAGTTGGATGGTGAATTAATAAAATTTGACTGTAAATTAAAATGAATGGGAGGCTGAGACCTTGAGTTATATATATATATATATATATATTCAACTTGGATTGGAGTTGTATCTTATAGAATTGAATTGCCAGAACGGATGTCTGGAATTCATAATGTATCCCATGCATCTCATCTTGGAATTTTGTTTAGGATCCATCATTAATTGTAGAACTAGTAGTTCAGTGACATTTGGGAAGTGAAGCGGAGTTTGACTGTAGTCAGGAATCCTGTTCGGATTGCTGATCAACCGAGAGGCAACTCGGGAGTAAGTAGTGAAGTTTGTCGAGTGCAGTGGAGCGAGAATCTCAGTGATTGCACCTGGGAGACTCTGGATAGTTCTAGAAAAGTTTATCCGGATTTGTGTTCGGATAACTAGTGTTGCTTATTAGGATAAACTGTTTGATTGTTTGCTATTGTATGAATGATATGTATGTGTGAATGGTTCGTATAACAGTTTTTAAATTACCTTTGTTTTAAATTTCGGGGACGAAATTCTTTTAAGGGGGGAGGAATGTAACGACCCTGAATTTTTACCCAGTTTATTTTAATAAATATTTAATCTGATTAAATAAAATGTGAACTAATTATTTTCAAATGAATATGATTTTGGAATAATTTCCATTTGTTTATATAAATTTGTATTTTTTTTAAAAGGAAATTTGATTCTGGAAATTTAAATAAAATTCTTAATAATATTTACCTTATATAATTGAATTAAAGTACTGAACTTTGTTTACATTTGGAAATATACATATAGATGTTAATGTTTAAATTAAAATCTAATTCTAACAAATATAAAATATAAATGTAAAATATAAATCAAATATATGTACATAATTTGATTTAAATAAATGATAGTAAAGTACAAATAGAAATGAATACAAATATAAGTAAGAAAATCATTTTGAATATGACTTGAACATTGATAGTTAAATATAAAGTACTAATGTAAAATTTAAAATAAGAATTAATTAGTTAAGATCTTATACAACATAACTTAACAATCTAAAATAAGAACAAAGTATAAGACACAAAGTATAAAGTAAAATGAAATCAAATATAATGTAAAATCAAACTCAAACTTTTATGTATAAATTATGTAAACTAGAAGTTAGCAAACAAAATATTTTCAAAGTTATTAACAACAACTATATATATATATATGTAAATTATTCAAGTTAACAATTATGAAACAAATTTTTTTTCAAACAAACCAATAAGTGTGAAAATGAACCGGACACATGTAAAATATTCAATTGGAAACCAATAACAAGTCAATATCCAAAAAGTAACTACATATATATATATATATATATATATATATATATATATATATATATAAAACCTAGTATTGCCTGCAAAGTAAATAATTATGCATAAGGTTATTTATATCAACTAACCAGTCAGGGTATAGGGTATAATACCTGACCCAAAATTTGTTTTGTTACAAATATCTTCAGCTTCAAGCTTACCTGCAAATGTATTTGCATACCAAATCTATATTTCCAGTTAATCATAATTATGTTAACAGATCAAGCAACATATAAATTAATGCTCTTCTGTACGAGCACATCTTTGTGTCTATATTTAAGATATTTACAAATCTTTATTTTGCAGTAAATAGATCTGATCAAAATACATAAAACAGAGAATAGTATGTACATAAAGCAATATGTTGCCAGTAAGTAAGAATTTGAGTAACCTGTAAATAATTATGCAGGCAAGTTAATAAAAATTTATGTACTAATAGGATTAAGAGTAGACAACAAGTACATTAGCATTTAATGTTTTAACATCTCAGCAAAAACATTTGGCCGAAATCAAGAATCATATCAGCCTTAAAAAAAAAGAGAAGCTTGCCTGATAAAACAAAAATCGAAATAGTGTACTAAGAGATAACACCTAACCTGGTTGACTTCTTCCCATTTACATAACTTCCTATCTCCTATATGTCTATGTGTGTATGCATCCTTTATTTAGTTTGTAACATAAGTATACCTGAAAGAAGGAAAAAAAAAGATGTAAGCAAACTCAGATTTTGTTCAAAACTTCAAGCTGCAAACAAACTCCACATCAAACAGAGAGAGTTTCCAGGGATTCAACTACAGATTCTAGAACCTCAGAGTGCTCTGTTCAACAGTTGTTTTTTGTGAGTAAACCCAATTTTTAAAACTTTAAGTTAATTAAAATCAGTTCAAACTTCATTGATAATTTGGTTTATGTATGCTTTAGTTTGGATAGGACTGTGTGATGTTCTGTAGTTGGTACAGGTTGCATATTTTTGTGCAAATACTTAAATTATCCTTATGTAAATCATTGATAAGCTTTGCTTTTTAAACAAAACATGATGGTTAACTCAAAATAAGATTTTTAAAAGTTGATTACAGTCATTTTCCTCAAGCATATGATGTAACATTAATGTAAAGGAAAATCAAGTGATAATAGATAATATTTGATTGTTGCAAAACATTGATTCAAGCTTATATATTGAATTTCTATTGCAAGATATGATTTTCAAAACAAAAATCAAGATTTTTAGATTAATATTTAGGGAGCAATTCGCATATAAACTAGGATTGCATTCCTATGAAATTCTGTTGATTGATTCATTTTTAAATGTTGAAACCTGGGTTGGAGCACGTGCAAACATCATGGATTCTGGGAAAATTATTGAATTTTTTTTTAAATACAAGAGTGAGTCGAACAAATTCTTTTTAGGGTTTTTACTTCCAGTTTTGCACTGGTCTGTAGCATGAGGTGTTCAACCTAAATTAAGTGATCGAGTTGCACGAATTCTTGGAGAATGATGTTATAGCACGTTGTTGTGGTGTGGGTGGATTTTGGGTGGTTCCGGTGGTCACGGCGGCGATCGCGAGGCATTTATATGGATGGCCGGGTTTCCAGTTTTTTCAACTCAATGGCTAAATTTCGATTTCGATTTTTATATGGTAATCTGAGATTCGTTTTTGTGTCATTGAGTAAATCGTGGTTTGCCGAGAGGGTTGCGGACCGCCGCAGTGTGGCCGCGGCGCCGTGCACGTGCACGGCGTGGAGGTGGAAGGCGGCGCCGTGTCAGGGCGTGTCTCGAGTCGTGCTCGAGCATTTTTGAATGATTCCTTTGGGTTTGAGTTGAGCTTTGAATGTACGAGATAGTTCCTTGATGTCGTAATTTACAGTTTAGTTTAAACGTAAAAAAAAATAAGAAGAAGAAGGGGAGCGTACAGGAAGACCGGGGAAGAAGGGTGAACGACTCGAAGTTACACTCGAGTAAGTTAGTGTGATTCTCGGGTTTGTATAGGGGAGTTCTCTGTTTTTCCATAAGATTGCAATAAAAAGAAAAAAAAGGGTTAAACAAATTGTTTTCACCAGTTTAAACACTGTAAAGTTAATAACTGTTTAACAAGTTAAATTAAAGATCTTAATACAAGTCCTAATTATTTTAGTAAATGCTTTAATAAGGTTTTTAACACTTAATGATTATTTTAATTAAGAAATTAATTTAAGCTAAGTATAAAGATAATTAACATTTATGTTATGTAGTTAATAATAGATTGATGTTCAAACTTAAAGAAGATTCTTTCAAACGTTAATAGTAATTAACTAATTATTTTAGAAAGTAATCTAGATAATACTTTACAATTGTAATTAGAGATTAATTAATGATTAAGTGAGTCATTGCTTCGAGTTAATTAATAAATGTTTAATAGTTAATTAATTAAGGAATAAAATCAAGAATTAATTAATAATTTACTAAGTAATTAGTAAATAATGGATAATTAAGTTTATTTAATTAATAATTAAAGTTATTAATTAATGATTAAGGAATAGTAAGTAAAGTTAATAACTAGATTTAGAAGTAATTAATTAAATAGTGTAAAATAAAATAAATAAGTAATTGAGTGATTAAGGAATTAATTACTCACTGTAATTAATGAAGTTAAATATGAATTGTTTTAAGTTAATTAATTTAGTTTAATTAATTTAAATAATCATATGATGATGAGATAAGTATAATTACTTAGGGAAGTAATTAAAGATAATTATTGGATGTAATTAACTGAGGGTGATGTAATAATGATTGGAATATAATTACTTTGTATAATTACTCAGGGGATTAATTAGAGAAAATTAATTAAGGAGTAATTAATTTATTCGATGAAGTAATTAAAGATAGTTAATTACTGAATGATATTAAACAGAGGTGATTAATAAATGTGGTTTAATTGAAGATTAATTGCTTAAGGTAATTGATTTGAAACAGGGAATTAATTAAAATATAATTAGAAATCCGTAATTAATATAATTAATAATGTAATTAAAGGGTGATCAATTTAGATTTATTAATCAAAAATAAGAAATTAAAGAGTAATTAATTAGTGTAATTAAGAAGTAATGTAATGTTTGTAATATAAGGATAATTTCTATATGTGGATAAGATAATTAATTTGTAAACATAATTAAAAGATGATTACTTGAATTAAATTAAATGTTAATTAATCAAGTGTGATTAATTTATTGATTGATTGACAATTGATTAATAGTTATATAAGCAAGACTTAAAATGGTTAAGTAATTAATCTAATTCTTAAATTAATTAGAGATGCAAGTAATTAATTTAATTCATTTTAAATTAATTATAGCTGATATGATTGCTTATGTATGGATGGATGATATTGTTTATTTGAATGGTCTGAGATTGCTAGTATAAGATAAATGATGCAGTGTGAAATGTATGCTTGATTGTAGTATGATAAAAATATGAATTATCTGTTGTGATAATAATAATTGATTATCTGTTTATGATAATGATGTCCTATTGTGATATGGTGAATTTTCTATCTGTGTGTATATGGATAATTGAATTGTTTATTTAAAAACTTTAAAACAACTTGGCCCTAAAAGACACGTTTTGGATTTCGATGAAACTGGGATCGGGTTTCCATATTTGGACATCCGAAAACCACATCGATCCAAAATTAACGTTAGGTCGTGATTCTGATGTGAAGATGAAGATTCATAATGCAAGGGTTGTCGTCGTTAACTCTGAGGGTGATTCCAAAATGAGTGTAACGAGATAATGCCTTCGGTTTCGTTCGAACCTGGAACGAACTTGTATAGATTGAATGCTTTCAGCACATCGTCAGGCGAGAGATGAGCATTCTAAGGAAATTGTTCTCTAAAGGTAATCGTAGACTCATGCCTCATCAACCGAGAATGACTAAAACAGGGGAGATGCAGCAAGGTTAGGTGGGTCATGACCAAACAGGACAAGATATTCCCCCTGTCTAGATGTCCCTTTTTATTTCGGCTGTGTGGGCGGTTGGTTCGCGACAACTGCCGAGGTTTATCTTGTTCGGGACTGTTCAGTAAGGAATGGTTCCGGCCTTGTGTTGTAGGGGAGCGGGCGTACTCCTCGGTACGGTGATCTAGGCCCTGTACTGTGACGGGCGGTACCCCAGTAGCCCTGCCATTGTATGGAATCCATTTTCCAATAAGTGACCACGGTTTTGATTGTATTACCCACTTTTGTGGCTAGTAGCTGGAATTTAATAATGTAACAATTTCGGCTATTTTCTATTTACTTGAAAACCCTAGACACTATTATAATATCACAGAATTTCCTATAAAATGTTTTGGTTAGCGTAAGGTAAAAACTTACCCGAATTTATTTGTGGGGAGTCTTACGTGATACCTTTATTTTCAAATTTTTTTTTCTTTTTTTTTTCTTTCAAGTTAAACAACCTTAAACCGTTTACTCATACCAGACCCATGTCTGACCCGGAGTTTATATTTTGTGTTTTACATAAACTCTTGGGTACTCAAATTTTTACGAGTAGCCAAGTGATAGGTTCTTGGATTGTTGAGTTCTGAAGGGGCTAGGAGCAGGAGCCCAGCCGTATGTAGATATCTATATAGTTCCGCTGTGTTGGTTAGTGTATGATATATAGTGTGATGTATATAGTGACTGATGTATATAAAATTGTCAAGTGTAAAATATTGTATAACTCTTATATATGTAAAACCATGTAATTGTTATGTGATGTATTATATTTTATTCCATTCCGCTGTGAGATTCCGAGATATATTGTTCTTTCTTTCTTTTTTCCTTTTCTTTTCTATTTCTATCCCTTTCTTTCTTAATGATGATACATCTTTCTGGTAGTGGGTCGTCACAGATCCAAGCTTAGAACTTGTGTTACAACTTAAAACAAAATATCCAAACAAACACAAATTCAATAAAACTAAATATGAAATAACTTTTGAATAAAAAGGAATAAAAAGAGATATGAATGCAATGACTTTTGCTTTGCTTTCTCTATTCTTTTGCATGACCTAGGGGTTTATTTAGGTCAGGTTTGACATGATTTTGGCTCAGGTTTTATCATAGGAATGCATGGCATAAAGGCTAGAACATGTGGAGGAAGTTACAACATAAGAATATCAAGAGACTAGGCAACATAGTGTAGTTTTGGTGCACCACAAGGCTCGTCTACATGCATTGTTTGGCTCGGCTCTTGATGTTTCAGATCTGGACAGAGGTTGGAGGGGTGTGTGATGATCAGGTCAGAGGTGGTGGTTGCTGCTATGGTGGTGGTTAGTGTGGTGGTTGAAGTGGATGAGCAAGAAAAGGCCAAACAAGCATAGATCTAGGCTTTTGGTTGCATTTGTAAGAGTTTGACCATCAAGGGGTGTTCGGCCATGGTCATGGCTGTAGGCTTAGATGGTGGTGATGGTCGGGAAGAGATGGAAGGGGGTGGTGGCCGTGGAGCAAGGGGGAAAGCCGCTCCAATCAGGGGAGAAAGCAAGGCAAATTCGCATAGAAATAGGAGAAAAAGTAGAAAGAAAAGAGGAATTTACCTAAATTTTTTTCTTCAAGATGGAGGCCATGATTTTTAGGGTTTTGGAGCTTTGAAAATTCGTGAATAACAGGAGGAAGTCGGCTGGAGAAAAAAAAATGAGGAATAGTTAGGGTTAATTGGTGAAAGGTTAGGTTAAAAGTAAAAGGGTGGACTATAAAGGCCCATAGGAAGATAGAAAGTTTAAGGCCTTTCAAATTTCACTTTTATATTTTGTAAATACATAAAAAACATGATAAAATAGATAAATAATCTCAGAAATAATGTAAATAAGAAAAATAAATAAATACATTTTAAATTATATAATTTATATAAAGAAAATATCAATATATGTGAAACTAGGCTAAATAAATTGAAACAACCCAAATAATCTTTGGAAAAATCTATTTTTAATCAAAATACATATAAAATTAATATTAATAAAGTATAAACACAGCAAATAAAAGTGAATGTATAAAATAAATAAATAAAGTAAGAAGTGGCTAAAATAACTGATGAATTGATGACAAAAGAAACTGTAAAAGAAACGTGAAACAACATTACGTTTCTTAGCCTTTAAACCTTTCAAACTTCTTAAACTTGTTTACATAACTTGATATTCTGGAATTAATAATAATAACAGATAAGATTTCAAAAATTTATCAAAATATAAATATATATATAATATTTATTAAATATATAAAGTTAAATTAAAGAAAATAGCTAAAATAGTAAACTAGTCTAGAAAATTTGAAATTACATGAAATAAATTTTAGAAAATTCATATGAGCTTGTAATATATTTTTAAACATAAATAATAATATAAAATAAAAGTACATTCATAAAACAAATAAAAAAATAAATTTAAATATAATTTTAATGAAGAAAATAGCAGAAAATAAGAAAAGAGCCTTAAAAAAATAGGAAATAAATACAGTAAATTTTTGAAAAAATCTATTATCATTTTAAAAATATCCAAAAGTCAAAGTATACATAATGTAACATAAATATACAATTTGGAATAAGATATATCAAATAAAATGTCATTTATAAAATTTAAAATAAAGACTATTGCTGAATAACCCAATATACACACAATATTGAAAACAGTATAACTTTTGCAATTTAAATCCGTTTTCAACGAAAGAAAAAGCAGTGTTCTTAAAATTTTATTTACTTTCATAATAAAAGATCAAATTTAAATTTTCAAACTTTTAAAATTTTAAATTAAAAGTCTAAGTTTGATTAATTTGACCGAAATTCACTTTTTGGAAAATATTCTTTTTAGTCATGCTTTGGAATGATAATTCATATCAAAACTAAAGTTTATATTTAAAGTAAAAAAATTAATCATTCAAAATAAAAAAATAAGTTTTTAAATCAAAATTTAATTAAAATAATTAAAATATACAAAAAAATAAATCACAACATACAGGGTTGTTACAAGGCGTTTCCTGCAAGGTAAATACGTGGACCCGACTCCCGTGAGTTGGCATAAGGTGGCTAAAACAGGAGCGATTCTCGGGCCAATGAGTTCATTCCTCTGATCGGACACTCCTCTTCGATATTATACTTTGACTTTGGATTGTTTCAGTGGCCACTTTTACTTTGATTTTTGGGGGAGTTTGTTCGAGGTGGGCGGTAGCTGCGGCTACGCGTTTCCATCAGCCCGGATAGCAATTGGTATATCTACCCTGGCATTGCCTAGTTGTGCCGTGTCACCTACCATACCGAGCCTTTACTACAAGTTTTTATTTGTGTCGTACCTATGGAGTGTCTTCTCGTAGTCCCCCGATCAGGAGATATGCAGGCACTGTATAGACTATTGGCACTATTACGTGTTAAGGTGGAAAATGTGAAGCCTCGACGCTATTTTAAAGTAAGTTTATTTTACAAATAGACATTATTATAATAGCGCAATATACTATATAGTAAATAGTTTAACGGATCCTTAGGAGGTGTAAATCCCGAGCATCTCTTGAGTTACCGCACTTATATTTATTTATGTTAATTTGACTCACATAAGATCTTTTAGTTCTGACTCGAGTGTTTTTGTCTTTTCAAATTCGCTCGGGTCAGTCCGAGCATTTCAGGATTTGAAGTTTTAGCTATGGAGGACGAAGACGAAGATTTGTATTACTATCTACTATATTATTCCACTACACTATTTAATTCCGCTGCATTGATATTTATTGGTATGTGAACTCTGATATTTATTGTATAAAGAAGAATCAAATGTTTGTAGACAGTTTTATGAACCGTATATTTATTATTATATTTTATCCTTCCGCTGTGAGATTCTGTTTTCTTTTTATTTCTTTCTTGTTTTTCTTATTTACCCCATAACAATCCGCCCTTCTGTATGGTTTGAATTGGCTTGTGTGTTGATTTAAAGCATGCGAAAAGGCAGGACGTTACACAACTCATAAATACTTATATATAGGATAATATATAAATGTATGTATAAATTTACATACTTAACAGCTCAAATGAAAGCAGCCTTAATATATACGTGGCTATGTAATTCTTTAATAGTAAATGAAGATTTAAAAATATAAAATATAAATATTTAAAACATACTATACTATATTTCCTTTTCTTCTTCACGGCTATAGTAAACAAAATGATAAACCATATACATATCTTATATGCGTACCCTTAACACGTAATATCAGATCCCAAACAAAATATATATACTTATATATATACACTAATATATAAACTGGTATACAATAGTGGGAGATAAGAAACAAGTAGGCATGGCAGAAGACAACAAAAATTTGGCACCGTGAACAAACAGAGGTACAGACTTTATATACAACCCAGTTAAAAATCTATATATATTTAAAGACCATAAAATCTATTTTTCAAAATTACATAATATAAACTTTAAAACAAATTTTAAAAAAAATTGAAACATCAACATATATAAAAGAAATATACACAGCTTCTGAAACTTTACATATATTATCATTACATATAGAACAGAAAGAGCTGTTGGAATGAATGTAAATATGTAAACATGATGACTATATAAACTCACACTTGCTACACCTTTTAAGATCCAAATCTATATAAGAAAAATCAGGTAACCTACTTTATTGTACTTTATATACCACTACCAAAACATGCAGGAACTATGAACTAGCATTTATATACACACACACACACAAACACACACACACACTAACCAGTCTATTATATATGTAACATATATAAATTTAAATATATACAGGCAACAGATCTCACCTAATAAACACGGTCTATATATATACACATACTTGTATACAACTTACATTTTATAACAATAAATGATATACAAACCTTATATAACCCTATATATATTTGATAGATTGTTTTTTCATATATTTTTTATAAACAGAACTTGTTAATAGAAAATATAGCTTATACGTGTAAATTTACATGTTACTATGGTTATATATATGGTTAAACAGTGATTTGCAGACATACCACGTATAATAGCTGTAAGAAAATAATTGCAAACACATATATATTTCGAAATCAATATATATGTAAATTATATATATAAAAAAAAAATGAAATAAACAAAGATCAAAATATGTATATATACTATGCATGGATAGCACAATGTTTCTTTGCAACATACATATATACGTAGCCTACAAATTGATATAAAACCGTATATGTCACACTTATATATTAATACAATAGCTAATCATATATATAACATAGGTAAGATATATTCTCTTACCTAATATAGAAGATAAAAGCTGCTCGACAAAAGAGAAGTAGAAGGAGGAAGGAGCTTCGACACATGGTGGGGAGGACAGAGCGGCTTTGGCTGGTTGTGGAGTTTTGATGTGTGACTGGGCTTGAGGAAAAGGAAAGGCTCACGGTGGGGATGAGGAGAGAGAAAGGGCGAAGTGGGAAAATGAAGAGAAAACGTGGCTCCAGGTAAAAATGAAGAGAAAAGAAAATAACAGTGGCAATGCTTTAATATATGAAGGAAATATGAAATGAAGGAACCAATAAAATAAAAGATAAAATAGAAATATAAGTAAAAGGTGGAATAGAAAAGGCTTGATATTAATATCTGGAAATACGAAATGCAAAAGGCTATAGATTTAAACAGTGGAACATGAAAGGACTCAAGATGGGTACTGATGTGATTAACCGTTTCGTGGCTTCCGCTAGATACCGGACTTCAAAACATATAATTTGAATATACCACAAAGATCAGCATGACGAGACGATCCGAACGGAATACAGATATTAGTGGTATGATCATCTTATCGAAAGTCGATAACCGGCACCGAGAATGCTGCAAATCAGTCGAAAATAAGATAAACGAAGCAATAGAAACGAAATATGACGTCTCATTCAGAAGATGATTTACAAATTTATTGTGCAAAATATTCAGGTTTGGAAAACATTTTATTATCATCAATTTTAACTAATTTAAATTGAAATAGAATTACGCAAGAAAATAAACTTCAATATTATCAGATGGAAATTTACCATTTATTATGTTTAAGTAGACATATTCCAAATATTAAATTTTTGTTTCAAAATATTATTATTTAAAATTTCACAATATTCCAATTAATTAAATTTATAAAACCACTAAAATTTACGGTTCGTTACACTCTCCCCCACTCAAAACTTTTCGTCCTCGAAAAGGAACGAGATAGGAGAACGGATCCAACCAGAAAGAAAAACAGATTTTAAAAATAAAATAAAATAATTAATTTAAACCCATATAAATTTTATTTAAATTAATTTATATTCATTAATTTATCTTAAATTCAAGGTATTTCATTAATTTGAATTAATTTCAATTTATTAATACCCTCCAAACAAAATTTATTCATCTATCTCATTTATTCATTATCTTATTATTCAATTCTATCTTAATTAACATTTCTATAAATTATAAACTAAGTGTTCAAACATTTATTATATCCACTCATATTATTCTTTTAACATCATTTTATGTCATTTTACATTGTAAATTACTCAATTACATATTCAACTTCTGGATGATTAAGGTAAGTTATGTTGGAATGCAATTGAGTATTATACAAGTAAAAATTTTCTTCATTCAATTATTTCAAATTTTTTTCTTCAAAGATTTTGGCTTTATTTATAATTGAAATCATCTTTAACATAAAATTTAAGAATTTAAATTTTCGATTAACTTCAAACCATTTCGAGATATATATACACACACGCGTAATATATATCAAACAAAATTTATAATCATATATATATATATATATATATATATATCAAGTCATATTTGAAGAATTCAAAGCAATTTCATTTTCGAAAACAAAGTGTAGCAAAGCAACAGAACGGTCTCTTCATTTCGAAACACAAAATGAATATCGATGATGCGGTAGCTGTGACGCCCCACCTCTATACCCACATTAGCAAAGAGTATTAATAGATAATACCGTCTGCTAATACGGAGAATAAGGCTGGATAGGAGTGACCATCTATAGCCCTGCTTTAACTATCTATTGAATACATCGACAATTGCCCTTACCTAGCAGATCGACATGTCCAATGAATACTTAAAACAAAACCATAGTTGGCTAGAGGATCTATCAGAACAGAATATAACAACTCAAATGTAATATACATCACAGAACAGTAAATCATCACATGCACATATACTGATACATAATAGTGTATACAAAATGATACATGACAAGTGGTATAGCAAACCATAATATACAGATGAGTCAATAATACATATCAGAGTTACAACAGATGAGGACGACACAAAAGCTATGACAAACAAGAAACTAGCGGAATAGTCCATGCGGAAGCAAAAGAGGCTAAGTCCAAAAGCACCTAACCTGAAACATCTCGGTCTGACCCGAGTATAAAATACACGGGTCAGTCTAACTAAACAAATCAGTTAGATTAACTGAACGATAATGAACCTGCAAGATCATATAGTATAACAAATATCTCTAAGAGAGATAACACAATCATCTAACAAAAGATGAACATAATAAAACAAGCCTCATATCATTGGCAACATAGATAATCAAAGGATATAAATATCCCAAAGCAAGCCAAAAAGGCAAATAACAAATACCCATAAGGTATACAAGTTCCACAAGGTAACCGCTACACATCATGCGGCTCAAAAAGACCAACACCGATAGGCGATACCAAGGGAATATAATCATATCAGTGAAACATCAGAAAATTCCAATTGCAACAAACCTAAATATCTTATGAGCGGTGGTGAAGAAACCACTCCAATATCTCTCGAGCGGTGGTGAAGAAACCACTCCAATATCTCTCGAGCGGTGGTGAAGAAACCACTACGAAAGCGCTACTAAAAGCAACAAGCCAAAAGGAGACAGTCCGAAGACACTATCCCAAAGGCAATAGACATCCCAAATATCTCTCGAGCTGGGGCAAAGGACCAACTCCAAAAGCGATACTAAAGGCAACAAGCCAGAAGGAGACAGTCCGAAGACACTATCCCAAAGGCGGCATGTGTCACAAACTCCCAGAAAGGAACCCGAGAAGTGTTAACGTGAGTCCCATAACCACCCGTTCGCACTAAACGGTTTACTATCCGTTAGTCAATTTCACACTCAAAGCAGTACAAAGTTTACCTCATCTCATCGGTAAACCAAACCCAAAGGTCAAAACGTTCAAACGAATAGATTGGGAATTAACTGAAAAGATGAACGCACGTGTTCATTGCACGTGTTTTATCTAATCATTTAATTCTCCTCCCACTTCGCTAGGAGTACGAAATTGTGTGTGTATGTTTTAAATAGAATTTATAATTTGGAGAAGCGATCTTTTAATACGATTTGAAGAGATCATTTATAAAAACCCATGAGTGAAGTAAAAAAGAAGTCATCAAAGTCAAATATGCAATAACAACTAATTGGAATCAACACGAATCGATAAAAGTTGGAAATATACTAAAAACAGCCAAAATAGGCAAAACTGCACATTTCAGACGTCTGAAATTACCTTCCAGACGTCTAAACCACTAACCAGACATCTGAATGGATTTCCAGACGTCTGGATTTTGTCTCTACATTTTTGCGTCTTCCAGGGACCAATTCCAGACGTTTGAATCTCCAAACCAGACGTCTGAATTTGAAACCAGACGTCTGAAATTAGAGTTCAGACGTCTGAAATCCCCCTGTAGGCAAAAATCAGCCAAGCCCATAAAGGCAAAAATCCAAATGAATTGCAAACGAACGAGCAATGGATGCTATGGGTTTATGCCATATGACAACCCAGCACTATTGGCTCTTTTATACACCTCCAAAAACATGATCAAATATCAAAGTTAGGATCTTTAAAGAATTGAACCCAAACACTAAAAATTTGGATATTCACCAATTCAATCCAAACCAAAAGCAAGTGCATATAAACAAGGTGTTAGGAATTCATACCCAACATCAATGAAATCAAGAGAAGTGGATGTGAGTTCAAAACTCACCTTTTTAACTCAAGAACAAGAAGAAGAGGCTCAAATGCAAAGGAACAAGGCCAACCACTCTCTACTTCAACTCTACTAGCTTCAATCTAAGATCAAACAAATATTTCCTAAGTTTAGGTTTAGGAATTTCTGAGATTGAAGAGAGAAAGAGATAGAGAAGATGAAGAAGAGGCTTACCAATTGCTTCTCTTTGATTTTGGAGCAAGAATATAAGCTAGCAAGAAGAACTAGGGTTTGCAATTTCTATTTCCCTTTCCCTCCCACCATTTTCAGTTGGAGCTTGAGTTTAGAAGAGTGGAATGAGAGAATGGAGAGGAGAGGGCTGAGTTAGGGTATTAGTTAAGCTAGTGGGCTGAACCCAAACCCTAAACCCAATAGAAAAAGTAGCGAAATTCAACTTACTCCAAACATATCAAAGATTATACTCAAAAAGATCGCAAACGACATTTTGAACTCAATGGAAGTGGTTTTGAGTCCCAATTCGGCCGTTTGTAGAAAGTAACTTTTCGGACCATCATCCGACAAACGACGTCATATTTAAATAAAATATTTAAATATACAACCGATAAATAGGCGGGTTGTTATAGCCGTCATCACTGAAGTTATTTTCCAACGACAAAAGAGGAGAGCATTGATTTAAAACTTTTTAAAATTCTTTGAAAACAATTTATATTCGAAAATACTTATAAATGATAAACCTTTAAAACTTTAAAACCAAAGTTTGGAACCACCGAAAATTAAATTCATAATTTAAATTTATTTAAATTAAATTTCCAAAATAGTTTATAAACCATGTTTTTATAATTCCATTTATTTAATGTTGACATAGTTAATGGTTTACAAAATAATAAATAAAATCAAATATTTTTATTTCTAACAACCAATTCAGTTAACTATTAAATTTTCAGAAAAATTTATACTTATATATATAATATAATCATACAAAACTATTTCATTCACCAAATTTGAAAATAATATTGTGTCAGTTTTCTCTATTCAAGTGTTTTGGAAATATTAACGTGCGTTGATCAGACGAATCGATCGAAAACCCAAATCAATATCAACAACTCAAAAAACACATTATAAAACATTTAATATTAATATAAATACACTCCCTTACTCGATAATTCTAGAACGGATTTCAAAACGAAGTTGGAGATTCAAATACAAAGAGACTCTAACCAAAGAGAATTTTAATTCAAAGATAGGTTAAAGATATATATACTGATACTAATCGCGGGCGACTTTAACCGAGTCAACCGTGACTTCAAGAATAAGATCGATGTAGAATCCTAAGGCAAATCGACATTCGATCACAAGAGATAGAATTCAGGCAGAGCAGGAGATAGATAGCATCGTAAACCGAGGATACAAAAATCTCCGGTAAATCAACGCCTATTGTAAAGGAGTTTCGCCACTTTACAAATCATTCGAAGATTGGCAAGACCGCCGAGTTATTATAGAGATCATTCGAAGTGGAGTTATTGGATACTCCAAAATCAAGAAACACGAATAGGGAGAGATAAGGATGGATTTTGGAACCGAGGGGGACGTTCCAAAATTCAAAGGAAATTCGAATCAAAGAGGAAAAATTTCAAGCTCGAACGAAAGTGATTCTGTAATTAAATCTACTACATGTGCTAAGTTTTGCCTAAAACCAAAGCTCTGATACCAACTATAACATCCAGATATTTTCAACCATTCGCATCCGCACATGTCGGATTTGAATTGCTCAAAATACCAGATTCTTAATTTGTATTTGCCAAAATCTCAGCAGATATAGTAAATAAATAATCACAGAATCACAGACATAGATTAATATAACAATAATGCAGCGGAAACAAAGGAATAGTATTTTATGAAGATATATATATATATATATATATATATATAACAGAGTTAAACAAGATACAACAGAAGTCTCGAATACATAGATGTCTCAATATAATAGTCAAATACAAAATCTGAATGCATAACTGGAATCAACTGAATAACCGAAAGCAGAATCAATAGATGGATCTCCAAGTGAAGCTCTATCTCCAAAGGTGAGTCTCAAATACTGGTACACTCAGTCTGACCCGAGCGTAAAGCAAAACACAAAACACTCTAGTCAGGATTAACATTCTTATATCAATAAATTCAACTTACGTGAAATAACAACTGAAATACAAGTAATTCAACGGAAGTTTGGGATAACCATCCTCTAAGGATCCGTTAAACTATCTACTATAAAGTAATATACATTATTATAATAATTTCTATAGTAAAGTAAACTATTAAAATGGTGTTAAGGCATTACCCATATCCCCCTTAACACATTTTATAGTGCCGATAGTCTATACAGTACCGTAATACCTCTTAATTGGGAGGCTACCAGAGGATACTCCATTGGTACAACACAAAACAAACTCGTAGTGGTCTCGATAAGGTAGGTGACATGGCACAACAAGGCAATACGAGGGTAGATATACCAATTACGCATCCGGGCTGGTGGTAACGCATAGCAACCACTACCACCCACCTCGGAACACACTCCCAAATCAAAAAAAATCAAGCATGGCCACCAAATCAAGCACAAAGTCAGAATATAGTATCGAAGGAATGTGTCCGATCGGAGGTGCTACCTCACTTGGCCTGGAATCGCTCCCGTTTTAGCCAACTTATGCTAATTCACAGGAGCTAGGTCCATGTAAATATACCTTTAGGACGTTGCCACCATCCTACTTCATTCTGCAATCTCCACCGCGTACATAATTGTTAAAGTGGTTTTCGGAGTTGGCAGAGAGTATGCCAACTTTTGATCCCGGTCTCTTTAACAACCAAACGTTATTATAACACCACGGTCATTTCAAAATGGTTTATACTTCAAAACCAAAAATATCATTGCCATTTCAAAACCTTATCAATACGATATCATTTCCATTTCAAAACCAAATACGATATCATTTCCATTTCAAATATATCCATTTCCAAAATCATAGCACTTTCAAATTTGTAACACTTTTGAAACCAAACACTTGAAATTATAACACTTTCAAAACATAATACTTTGAAATTCATAACTTTGAAAACATAACCTCCACCACTTAAACAGTTTAGATATTGAAATAACATATATAATAAAATAGTTTATATAAAGTAAAATAGTTTATATAAAGTGGAAATTAGCCACAAGGGCCTCTTTAGCATGTGCAATTAGTTTCTAGGACACGCAACTGAAATAATTACTTTTAAGGACAAAATACAAAATAATTAGTTTCTATGGCCTAAAAACCTATGAAATTATGTCCTTAAAAGTAATTGGACTGCTGACTTTGTCCTTAAAACTAATTATTTCGCTGACTTTGGCCTTGAAATTAATTTCTATGAATGTGTGTCCTAGAAATTAATTGGACTACAAAGTTTGTCCTTCTAGTGAAATACCCCTTATATAAAAGAGTTATAAGTTAAAATAGTTTATATTAAAATAGTTGGTATATTAAAGTAGTTTATATTAAAAATAGTTTATAGTGAAAATGATTTATATTAAAATAGTTTATATTAAAATAATTTATAAAGTAAAATATAAAATAGTTTTAAATATAATTTAAAAATTCTTTATATAATAAAATAGCTTCCTTAAATTTCACAAATCGATTCCAAATCAACTCAAATTCCAAAATTCAAATTTAATCTAATATCAAATCATCAATTTCAATTCAATTCAGTTTCTCAGTAAACAATTTCAAATTATATCGATTTCAAATACATTTTTTTAACCACAAAATAAACCATTTCAATTCAATATTTTCAAAGCTTTAAATATTCAAACATTTCAAAACTAAATTTGATAAATTCATATATATCTTAATTTGACTTCATTATTATTCAGTTTTGAAATATTCACTTAATAAATCCAATATCATTTAAATAAATTTCAAATTTCAAATCACTAAATATTTCATTTAAACTTGAAATATTCATTAAATTACCTTAAACAAAAATCAAGTTATAAAATCATATCCGTTCAAAAATCTCAATTTCAATAAGTTCCAAATCGATTTAGTTAATAAAATCTTAATTATATACCATTTCAAATTAATTTCAAATCTATCTTCCCAACCTTAATTTATTAAAATTTATTATAAACTCTATATTTGAAAAAATAGTTTAAAAAAATACTTATACACATTATTTATAAATTAAATCAACTTTATTAAATTACTTTTTTATTAAACTTTTTTTATTATATTTTATAATAAAACTAGTTTATACATATTTTAAAATATTAAAATTATAAGTAAATTATTAAAATCATAATTTCCAAAACTAACATATAGTTTTAAACAATTTCAGAACATAGAAATTTAAAATCAAGAATTTAAACTTTATAAAATACATTTATATATATAATATCTTAAATTCAATATTTATTAAACTATATATTTCTTTTCAAAGCCATAGAAATCATTTTCAAAATATTTATATATATACCAACGGTGTCTGTATATAATTTTCTATCCTATGTCAAGTGATATGGATATTTATCATTTCAATCCGCAATATAAATATATATATATGGGTATATATCATTTCAACCCGCAATCCCAAATTCAATTCAATGTAAATTTCTTGGGTTTATCATTTCAACCCATAACGATTTTCTCATATTCTACAGTTCGTTCCGGTATGTATCATTTCAACCCATAGGGAATTCTATACTAATAAGGAACTTGCAGAGTGATAACAAGTATCACAATAATATAATAGGCATATATCATCAATATAACTAACAAATAATGGTGTCAGATGTCACAGGTGAACAAATACAAATAATTGCATATATATAGCAATGTAAATAACTAACAGCAGCGTATTTCAATTGTCGTTTCAATTAAAATCAAATTTAATAAATATAAGAACTTTAATCGTGAGTGATTGCTCACCTTTCGAGGCTAGAGAGGATAGACAAAGAAATGAGCTACGAATTCAAGCATGAATCCCCAAAGCAAAGTTAGATTGGCACGAATTCGACGGATAGAGTTGATAACAGAAATTGATGAGAAAAATCAAAATCAATTTTTGGTATATAAAAAAGAAATATCTGTTTCAAAAAATCAATTTCAATACATATATTTCAAATCAATATTTATTTTAAACATATAAAAGAAAATTTTCATACATATTTAAAATCAACTCATAAAAACTTATATATATGCTAATATATAAATGTGTGTATAAACTTACATACTTAACAGCTCAAACGAAAGCAGCCTTAATATATACCCGACTATGTAATGCTTTAACTGTAAATGAAGATTTAAAAATACAAAATATAAATATTTAAAACATACTATACTATATTTCCTTTTTCTTCTTCACGGCTAGAGTAAAACAAAATGATAAACCATATATCATATCATATATGTGTACCCTTAACAATAATATCATATCCCAAACAAAATATATATATTATATAGACACACTGATATATAAACTGATATACAATAGTGGAAGATAAGAAACAAGTAGGCATGGCAGAAGACAACAAAAATTTGGCAACTTGAAGAAACAAAGGTACATACTTTATATACAACCCAGTTAAAATCTATATATATTTAAAGATAATAAAATCTAATTTTCAAAATTACATAATATAAACTTTAAAAAAATTAAAAAAATTCGAAACGTCAACATATACAAAACAAATATACACATCTTCTGAAACTTGACATATGTTATCATTACATATAAAACAAAAAGAGCTGCTGGAATGAATGTAAATATGTAAACATGACAACTAATATAAACTCCGACCTGCTACACCTTTTAAGATCCAAATCTATATAAGAAAAATCAGGTAACCAACATTATTGTACTTTATATACACTAACAAAACATACAGGAACTATGAACTAACATTTATGTATATACTAACCGGTCTATTATATATGTAACATATATAAATTTATATATATACATGCAACAGATCTCACCTAACAAACACGGTCTATATATGTATATATGCACACACACATGTATTACAACTAACATTTCATAACAATAAATGATATACAAACCTTATATTACCCTGTATATAGTTGATAGATTGCTTGTTTATATATATATATATATATACATATATACATACATACATATATACATATTTTGAAAACCCAGGAGAACACAACGGACCGGTAAACTCCTGAGGAGGGTATAGTAAAGCCGTCCGCTCATCCAAGCCCTCATACCCCGGGTAAATTTATATAGGATAGGGAAGCGCATGGTAGGAATCGAACCTGGGTCTTTTTAAATAATTGCAGACATATCATGTATAATAGTTGTAAGAAAATAATTGCAAACACATATGTATTTTTAAATCAATATATATATATATATATATATTATATATACAAAATAAATAAATAAATGAAATAAACAAAGATCAAAATATGTATATATATATGTACTACGCATGGACAACACAAATGTTTCTTTGCAACATACATATATACGTAGCCTACAAAATGATATAAAACCATACATATATCACACTTATATAGTAATATAATAGTTAATTATATATATATAACATAGGTAAGATATATTCTCTTACCTTATAGAAGATAAAAGGTGCTCGACAAAAGAGAAGTAGGAGGAGGAAGGAGCTTCGGCACATGGTGGGGAGGAGAGAGCGGCTTTGGCTGGTTGTGGAGTTTTAGTGTGTGACCGGGCTCAAGGAAAAGGAAAGGCTCACGGCGGGTATGAGGAGAGAGGAAGGGCGAAGTGGGAAAATGAAGAGAAAACATGGCTCTAGGTAAAAAGGAAGAGAAAATAAAAAAAACAGTGGCAAAGCTTCAATATACGAAGGAAATATGAAATGAATGAGCCCATAAAATAAAAGATAAAATAGCAATATATGTAAAAGGTGGAATAGAAAAGGCTTGATATTAATATCTGGGAATACGAAATGGAAAAGTCTACAGATTTAAACGGCGGAATATGAAAGGACTCAAGATGGGTACTGGTGCGATTAACCGCTTCGTGGTTTCCGCTACATACCGGATTTCAAAACATAGAATTGAATATACCGCAGAGATCAGCACGACGAGACGAACCAAACGGTATACAGATATTAGTGGTATGATCATCCTATCAAAAGTCGATAATCGGTACCGAGAATGCTGCAAATCGGTCGAAAATAAGATAAACGAAGCAATAGAGGTCCAAATTTGGAGAAATGAAATATGACGTCTCACTCAAAAGATGATTTACAAATTTATTGTACAAAAATATTCAGGTTTGGAAAACATTTTATTGCCATCAATTTTAACTGATTTAAATCGAAATAGAATTACACAAGAAAATAAACTTCAACATTATCAAATGCAAATTTACCATTTATTATGTTTAAATAGACGTATTCCAAATATTACATTTTTGTTTCAAAATATAATTATTTAAAATTTCACAAAATTCCAATTAATTAAATTAATAGAACCACTAAAATTTACGAGTCGTTACAATCAGTCTCCACGGTTGTACTATCTATTGCGAGCCCTTTGTTTGTCTCCATGATGCAACCTGCTGGTATTGTTTTATAGTTATCTGCAAATTAAATTTTATCAATTACTTAATAGTTGATGAATAACATTTCACTATCTAATTTCGTGTCAGTATAATTTCATACGAGTAGTGAATAGACGAGAACTAATATGAAGTTAAAACTCATGATTGTATGACTAATAAAACGTTTTAAGTTTTCTTATCACTTACATAATTAGGTTATGGCAGTTTGCTGGGATAGCAAATATTAGTAACAGTGGAAAATGGTTGATTTTAATAACAATGGATCAATAATTAGTGAAACTCATGCTTTATTACACATACATTGTGTAATTTTATGTGAAAAAAAGTGCAACTCAATGAATATTACTATAGAAAAAATGAAAATCTTATGGGTCGATTGTAGAATTGATATTATTTTTGTAACAGTGATTTCAATATGAGATTCGAATCTTAAATCATAGTTCCGAGTGGATTAAAATTGTAATTTGTAAAAATAGAGCATATTTGTTTGTGAAATTCTGCACTCTTTTTTAATTAATGATATAACAGTTGTAAAAGTATAGTATACTCATTAATGAAAGTTCTACACTCTATTTTTGCATTATGAAAGAAGAGTTGTAAACATATTTGGCTATTATTAGAAATTGAATATATGGTCCATAATTAAATAAATACAACATCAGATCGCTTAGCCATATCAAAAATTAATAAAATATTGATGTGATTGAAAATGAAACTGGAACTTTTACTTAAGCTGAATTTGGTTAGCATACGGTAACTAAGTATATATTGTTATCTGTTTTTTCCTTTAAATATAGAAATAAAAAGGGCAACCTTTGTTAAACACCCACTTTAAGTTCCAAATACGAGTCGTCTCTTTCTCAAAAACATATTTTAAAAATAGCCTTACTTTTTACCTCAACCGAACCGCAAATTTGTAATCTCTAAAACTGCGTATATTTGCAGTTTCTTGAACTGCAGGTACTACAAATATTTTCAATGTAAACTTCAAATATTTACATTTTTGCAAAATAAATTCAGAAAAGTAAAAATATTTTAATCAATCATATTAACCTTCGATTAATTTAGAATTGATTATTGGAAAAGAAAAGAAAATAGAAAAAGATTTGAAGAAAATAATTTAAAGTAATTTTAAAATACGATTTTGAGATTTTTTTTTCGTTCCTTTCTTGACCAATCCTAATTTCCACCAACTGAACCAGCGCCTATCCTTGTTCCAAGGTTCTAATAATATTACCAATCTTATTATTCTTATTTCATATCACATCGGCATCATTTTCCTCGCCTCCTTGCCTCTAACATATTTAAATACATTTGACATTGCTTCAGCTAGCTAGTCATGTCAGCATCTGTGTTTGCACTCATCATCCTATTCGCTAGTCTCCATCGCTCTATTATCTATTGCAAGCCCTTTGTTTGCCTCCGTCATGCAGCATATCGGTAGTTTACAAAATGAATTCTATCAATTACTTAATAGTTGATGAATAACATTTCAATATCTAATTTCATGTTAATATGATTTCATACAAGTAACGAATAGATGAGAACTAGTATGAAGTAAAGCTCATGATTGTGTGATTAATAAAAAGTTTTAAGTTCTCTAATAATAAAATAATTGGATTATGCCATTTTGCTGGGATAGTGAATATTGGTAACAGTGGAAAATGGTTGATTTTAAAAACAATAGGTCAATGGATGATGTTAGTGAAACTCATATTTTATTACACATAAATGGTGTAACTTTATGCCAAAAAAACGCAATTCAGTAAATATTACCGTTGAAAGATGAAAATCTTACGGGTCAATTATAGAAATAATATTATTTTCTATAATAAATTCACTTGAAGTTAGCAGCACTAATGATTTCAATAAGATATTCAAATCGTAAATCGTAGATTCGAGTGGATTCAAATTATAAGTTGTAAAAATAGTGTACGCTTGTTTGTGAAATTTTACACTCCCTTTTAATTAATGAAATAACAATTATAAAATAAAGTGTACTCATTGATGAAAGTCCTACATTCTATTTTTGCATTGTGAAAAAAAATCGTAAACATGTTTGGTTATCATTAGAAATTGTCCATAATTAAATAAATAGAACATCAAATCGTTTAGCCATATGAAAGGTTAACTAAAATATTGATGTGATTGAAAAATTAAACTAATCTCATTGTTTATAAGAAAATCATATTTATTTATTGTTTCATTTTATTTATCTAATATATAATATGCATATATATATATATATATATTCATTCATATGTGAGATGACATATATGTGTTGTTGGAACTGGGCCAGCTCGCTGCGGAAGTTATGAATGAATTTAAAAAAAAATTACCATCTTTTTGGACAATTGAAGTCTAATTTATTTAGATCATTTCCAAATTTAATTTAAATAAAATTTCTTATTTCATTTAAATTTATGAATTATATATAGAACTTTATTTAATTTATGCATAAATGTACACATATGTATCATATACATATATAAATATACACATACCAAATCTTCATCTCCGTCCTTTAGAGAATTATTTTCAATGCACTGAAAAAACTCAGGGCTGACCCAAGCGTAATGAAAAGACAAAACACTTGAGTTGGGAGTAAAATACTCTTATGTAAGTCAAATCGATATCGCATAAAACATGAGTGCCGAGGCATTAGAGATGTTTAGGGGTTTTACATCTTATATCCAATGTATAACGTGCATGCAATAACTTAAGAGATGTAATGGGATTTTCCATCTTCTAAGAATCCGTTAAACTATTTATATATAATAGTATACGCTATAGTAGGTAATTTCTATTAGTAAAATAAATATCAAAATAGCGCTAAGGCTTTACATTGATCCACATTAACACATTTTATAGCATGTAGTTTATACTGGTCCTGTAACACAACCAGTAACGTCGGTAGCTAGTGATTCCCCCCATAGGTACAATACTATACCAAAGTCATAATGGGATCATACAACGATAAATATGATAAGGCAAGTGAGGCAATGCCCAAGGTAGGATTCTACCAGTTTGCCCTTTCTGCCTGGTTGTGACCATCCGTTGCCAACCGCGACTATCAATTCAAACAAAAAGGTGCACCCATCGATTCAAAATAACAATAGTAATATGAGGGATCAACGTCGCTAGAGGTAGCTAACCTCAATGGCTAGACATAGGCTCCTATTTTAGTCATTTTAATTATGGCACAACTGTCAAGACTATCCATCATCGTTTTCTTACTTCATTTCTGTAAACGTTCGCCAATTCAACCACTACATTATGGATATCATCCACCGCATACAATTTGTTAAAATGGTTACAATATTGACAGAGAGTATGCCAATAAGAGGCTCGGTCTTTTTAACAACCAACGTCGTTTTACACACCGGTTGGTACTTTTATATTTCGAAAACAATTCGTACTTGATATCAAAATATCATATTCACTTCAAAGTCAAATCCATTTCGAAATCATCATATTTGCTCAAAATATACCATATCATTTTTGCCTTAATATCTCAATTTCGCTTCTAAAATTGATTCGAATTTCCATTTAGGTTACAACTTCATTTTAACCTCATTCACATTTAAATCCAAGATTATAAACATTCCACCCTTGACCAGTTTGAATTTTAAGAAAATATTTTGAATAGTTTTAAAATAGCTTAAATAGTTAAAATAGTTTAATAGAAAATAGTTTGAGTATTTAAATGGTTTATATAGCAGATAGCTTGGAAAATCAAAATAATTTGAACATTTAAAAAAATAGATTTTAAACAGTTTATACTAAAATAATTCATTTCTAAATAGTTTCAAAGGCAAACCGGTTCACTTTCCATACTTTTCAATTCAAATCAGTTTCAATTTCAATTTCGATTTAATCGATTCAATTCCGATTTCAAGTCGAATTTTACTTCTATTCCAATTTCAATTAAAATAAATTTGATTTCGATTTTGAATTAATTCAATTTCGTTTCAATTCCAATTGATTTAAAATTAAATTCCAACTTGAATAAATAATAATTCCAAATTAATTCAAATTCAACTCCAAAATTATTTCAAATTCAATTCCAAATTAATTTCAGTTCCAATTATCTGATTCAATGATTTAATTTCCTCAATTCTCAAATTTAAACCATTTCAATTTATTAATTTTGTGTTCGATTTTCAAAATATCGCTTCAAATCACTTAAATCAAATTAACTTTCAATATTCAATTTAAAATCCAAATCTTCAAAAATAATTAAATTCTGAGCTCAATTTTGAAATATCATTTCATATTATTTACTTAGCAATATTCAAAGTTTGAATAAAAGCCCAATCCTTTAAAACAAATCAATTTAAATATTCTCAAATTAAATTTTTTGAAATCATTTAATTTAACCAAATCTGGTGTCTATATATAATTTTCTACCATGTGGCCAAGTGATTCAATTATTCCATTTTAATTTGGGAATGGATATATTATATATATCATTTCAACCCAAAATAAAATGCCATAGGTATATATCACTTCAACATATTTCTTAATTTATTCGAAATAATTCAATTTATAGTTTTATATACTGTAAATAATATACAAGATATATATATAAAAAATAAATAAACATCCAATTATTCAAACATAAACCAATTTTCATCCATCACAATCAACCATTAAAACGATCAATAATTTACAGCAATTAACCATTATCAAAAATTAGGAATTTTACTAACAGTATAATTCTAATTTCAATTTAACTGTTAATTCAAATTTCTAACATATAAATTTCTATATCGATCACCATGATAGCTAAATTTACCAAACAACAATCAATAATTTAAATCACTTTAGAGTTTCAATATAACTAACATAAAAATATTTTAGCCAATCGTGAGCGTATAAAATACTCACCTTTATTTGAACTAAAAAATTTAGCTGCAAATAAATGAAAAACCAAATCCATGACGTAGCCTTCGTCGATACGATTCCAACGCCACCTGTTTCACCCAAATCGGAACTCGTACGCAAGAGTTATGATATTTATTAATATACGATAAGATTTTAAACCAATAATTAACGAAATTAAATAAAAATAAACTAATTAACATTTACCCTTCTTCTTCCCTTTACTTATAGTGCACGCCACAATACTCGACCGGAGTTCGATCACACAGTGCCGCCACCTCTGCCTCTGCAAGCCTCACCTATGCTGGCCATCTCGCCACTCGTGCGTGCACGTACGCACGTGGAAATCCAAAAGACTTCCATTTCTTCTAGCCTCGATTCTGGAAAATTCGTGCACAACAAGTCGAATCAACCATATAGATTTGAAGAGGTGGTTGAGATCTACAACTTTCATGTTGGGAGTTTCTGAATTCGATGAAAGATGAGGGAAATCGAAGGGAAAGAAGCATGAAAAATCCCAGCCATTGAAGTAAATATGCTGCCATAGACCTTAGGGTTTCAAAAATAATTTAATAATAAATTTTCTCATTTTGCATGCCGTATTTATATAGCTAGGTCTAAAACCATCCGAACTCCAATCAAGGCGTGTCGTCTCGCGTGCATAATGTTTTACCCCCATTCCGAACACAATGGAACTAGTTTCAAGGCCTAATTCGATCATATTCAAAAGATAGCTTTTCAAAGTCAAATTATTTTATCGAATCCAAAATTAATTTCTACGCGTTTCAAGCTCGTACGGCCAAACGACAAGCCTGATCGCTATGAAACTTAAAATCCTACAATAATTCCCTATTAGGATCTGATGAAACCGATTTCGTCGAAATTCAAGACAGTGGCCAAAATGGCCATTTTACTCGTTAATTAAAACGAGAAATTTCTAGAAATTAATTCATTCACTTTAAATTCAATTTTAAAAGCAAACAATCTTCATTGTCTTTTAAATAAAATTTAAATCAACTTTTAAAACCATTTTCATTCATATAAAATACAGAATTCAATTATTCAAATAATTTCCAATTTTAAATTTAAGCAATTTAATTATCCTATAAATCACCATATTTCAATATAAGTTATTTAACTAATAAAATTTAACTTTTAAACCCGAATTCAAATAATAACAACTACTTCCATTTTTCAGTAATTCACCATTCATTATTCAATTCCTACTATGGATTATAAACATGTTCAATATATAAAATTTCATTTTTAATATTTATTATCGCCAAAATCCTCAAAATTGTTTACTTCAAAATTTTATTCAAGTACATATCCAATAACTACACTAATAATTCATTAAAATTTATTTTTAGCCATTTTTTATTCCATAATTATATAAAATTCTATAATTTTAAAATAGATAAAAATACGAGTCCTTACAATTGATGTAGGGCATTTTGAGAATTTCAAAAAGACACTGTGCAAATCATATTTATTGAATTCTCTTTATTAATAGATGAGATATATGTATGTGTGTATGTATTATACAGTAACAAAATTTTTTTTAGTTGTGTGTGCATGTGTATGTATGTATGCATATATGCACGTATGTACGTATGTATGTATGTGTAAGTATATTTATAATGTCTAATTATATATACATACATACATACACATATGTATATGGATTTATATATATTTACGCATTAATTATGAAATTAAATGAAAATATTTGTTTAACGTTTCTAGATTGAATGCATAGCACAACAGAAATTTAATAATACTTTTATTATATTTAAAAATATATAAATATATCTATATGAATTAAATAGTTTAAAAATATATATATTTTTTCAAAATGTTTTATTAAATCTTGAAATTTTTAGAAAATAAGCATAACATTTTAAAGTCGGGAATTTTTTTTAGAATTTTCTTGGTCAAAATATTATTTTCAGTTCATTAATTAATTTCAGCCATTTAATAGAATGATTTTCTAAAAATATAAAAATTATTTTTAAGTTTTCATTTTTTGATGAGAGTTTATGTAATAATAAAATAATTTTGTAAAATTTTAAATTTAATTTTTGAAACATATTTAATTTTATATGAATTAAATAATTAGTATATTGATTTAAATTACTAAATAATAGTAAATAATTATTAAAAATTAATTTGTAATTGCCAAAAATTATAATCTATGTAGTTATGCATTTATAAAATTTAAGTTTAATTATTAACATGATATGATCATATAATTAAATACAAAACATATAATTAAATTTAACTGACATATTAGTACACATATATTAATTAATAAAATGATAATAATTAATTTATAAATTTTATTAGCTATGCACCTTAGATCTATATGGAAAATTTTGTTTTGTCATTAGATGAATACATACATATAATCAATCTGATATGTGACAACATTGATGATATGTATCGTCACCCAACTAACAATATTATAATAATGTGTATGAACTAAATTATATATAGAACTTTGAAAACGATATAGTATAATAAATTTGTACCTAAAACTACTACCTTGGAGCATTCCTAGTAATCATGAATTCTCTCTCCTTTGAAAGCTTATCGATTCGACAGACTGCTAATTCTCGAACCGTAGACCTTTAACCATCCAATAATTTTTGTCTTTTGAATTGATTTGAGTTGAATTTGTTAGAGCTCCTTGGTGACAAGATCGACCAGTAAATAAGGGAATAATCATGGTCAAAAGCTCCTTAAGAAATTAGGGTTAGGGTTCTTTATATAGTGGATGAAATAGAGAAATATATGGATCATATCTCACACCATTTCTCACTAGATCTCGCAATCCTTCTCAAAATCCCTCTAGCCTTTTTCGCCGCCTCCTATGAGGCATGTTGCTTCCAAAATTAGCATCTTAACGTCATGGGCTAACTGCCCATCTAAGTCCAAATAAATTTTATTAATTAAATCTAATTTAATTGCTGGTCGATATCGCATATCGATTGATATATTTACAACCATTATAAATATATACAATAATATTTATTTCTCAAATCATATTAAAAATTCTATAACTAAAGTTTCATAAATATAAATTAATTTAATTAACTTATAACAATTAAGAACTAATTAAATCGTTTGGCCTAAAGCGAATTCATCATATCATTCATGTGACCTGTCAGGTGTAAATTTGGTCAGCAATTAACGTCGAACTATTCAAATGTTAACGTTTACACATCACTTAGCAGGTGGTGTGACATTTTGGCTAAATTTATCGCTTACTTAATTTCAGTAAAGTACAATCTTACTTTATTAAGAGTTACTAGATTATGGCATTTATTTACATCAATTCTTTTTGTCAAAACTAGATCACTTTGGATTTATGGAATTTGGTAATGGTCGAAATTGCAATAACATTCATATTCAACTCTATAGTCCAAATACAAAATCCTTGGTTCAATATGCTATTAACTGTATTACCCTATCTAGAGACTTTGATTTTGAGTTGACTTAAGATGGCCGTGATACTAACCTCATATAACTAAGGAGGCTGATCCTCTCTTGAATAGTGCTTCGCTTCTAATATCTCCACTCGACCCAAATATAGTAACTCGATGGACATTGTGCCATGATTTGACTATAATAAAAGTAAAGCTTTCATATTGAAGATCCGCAGTATTCTCAAGTCGAGAGAACTGTGAAAATTAGTCATATCGATATTTTCTATTTGACCTAGTTATATTAACTAACAGGAAACTATCGAGTCGGTCGTTCTATAATTATCCAATAACTATCAGTACGTAACCCCTAGGTACCCCCCAGTAGTCATGAGTAATACACTATGCAATATTTGGAGAAATTTACATACTCTAATCTTAACGGATACATCGACATCCAGTCTTAATGCACCTTAATTATGAACATTTAAAATTTTATATTTGTTTTCATCGTGATAAATTATTCACCGTTACAACACTTTATAAATACTATCACAAAACATATCGTCTATGGATATTCTATTAAACGTAATTTAAATGATTAATATAACACATTATATCAAATATATAATAGAAAGAAAACACATTTTTCGAACAAGATTAGTCAACAAGTTAGATATATGTAATGAACCCTATATTATACCCTTAACTTTATCAATCTCCTTTGCACTTGGGGTCAATTATGGAGCCTTATTCCAACTTCTCCAATCGATTTTCTCAAAACCAATTGGGCCCCTCAGGAAATGGGTATGCTATAATGTTTTAATTATCTGCTCTGTCAATCAAGTCTCTGATGCTGATAAACCATCTTTATCATGTGGAACAGTTTAGAGTATGTCTCTCGACTTTCAGTAAGCTTTAAGTTCTGTTGTGAACTACATTGTGACATTGTTATCCTATAACAATGTTATGGAATTCTCAATATTTGGAATGACCCTCGGCTTAGTTATAAATTTATGCATTTATTATTATTATTATTATTATTATTATTATTATTATTATTATTATTATATAGTTTTATTATGACGCTATTCAAATCAATGAATCAGCCACAATCTCTTCCATTTTGAACATTTCCAACTTAAATGTTTATTATTGACATATTATACTCAATACCACTTTTGAATTTTGAGTATGAACATTCCTTCATAAGAAGTTCTATGTTTCTATAAAAAATTCTATAGTATTTCATTAATATATGAGAACATCTCAAACAACCATTAATTGATATCAATTCGGATTTGATATTTGCTTTATGCGTCAAATACATGAACAAATTACGATATCATAGCAACATAACATGTATGACAATTCATATTGTCGATGCATAAGGAATCCATCTTACACATTTCATATTAAATATTTTAATAAGGTATCCTGTCATATCGATTTGGGGCATTCCCAATATCTTTTACAAATCCAAGATTGAGCATTAAAACAAATAAGGCTAATTTTAACATAGGTGTATTGTTAAAAAAAATCAGCAATGTGTTGTTGCTTATTATTTAGAAATGTCTACGTACCTTTTAATGTTCTTTCTTATGAGCACACGCTTCCTTTGCATTTTATTGACAATCAAACTATTTGATATTTTGTTAAAACTTTTTTTCAATCTTGATGCTTTTTATCATTTATTGGATCATATCCAAAAACACACAAACTAAATATCCCTCTCACTGACTTCGAGACTGTAACAACCAAAGATTTTGGTCATTTAATTTTGAATATTTAATTAATTTTAATTATTACAATATTGGTCTAAAGTTTTTAAAAACTTGAAATAAATTATAGGATTGTTTAAAATCTTCGAATGGTGAATAAATATTCAAATAATGGTTTAAATATTGGAATTAAGGACTTATTATTTGAATAATGAGTTAAATATCTAGATTTTTATTTGAATATTTATTCAATGGATTTAATGAACTTATTTAACTCCTTTTAAATTCTTAAAAGCTATTAGTGAATCAATTTGTAGACTTATTAACGGTGATAAATTGATAAATGGCTCGAATAAATTATCAGAAAATCAACTCTTAATATAACAACTTGATTTTTAGTGTCGTATTTTTAATATATTTTATTTGATTTTACTATAAATTTTAATTCGAAAAATATTTAAATTATCATTTGAAGATTTATCGGTAAACAATGGTATTTCGTGATTTTTTAGAATTTAATAACCGGTGTATATTATTATTGTTTTGAGGTCACATCGCTGTTCTGAGCGCAGCCGTATTTTTTTTGCTGCTCGGGGTTCATACATAAACAGAAATCTATGCGATGAGATGCGGGAATTTGCAAATTTTATATATAAGTCAACATGTCATATCGGCATAAATTTCTCTAATTCATATGTCCCATTTCAAATTCATGTCAGTAAAACAAAAGGAGAAAAGGAAAATATATTCATATCTTTTTATAAAATTTAAGCAAAATGTTTAAAAATCTAATAAAATCAAAAGCTTTGATCTTTGAGTCTAGAAAGCTTAGATCTCCATGTTGATCGATTCTGGCAAGTCGTGGCATATATATGAGGAATTCGACAGTTGTTTGAAGCTAAAGCAAAACCGAGGTTTAGGTTTTCTTGTGCTATGGTCTTCGGGAGGAGAATCGGAGGCTAGTTTTGGGTTTTGCAAGAGGAAGAACATCTCCAAGTGGATTTTTGAGTAGTACAGTTCCATATTGGAGGGTGCGATCTCGGCCTCATCGCATGCAGGCTGAGGTGGTCGTGAATTCTAGGAGGCAATCAAATGGTGGTTTGATTGGTCATGGTGATGGAGTTTCTGATGGGAAGTTCGTAGGCGTCGATGATTTTGGATTTCATGGAGAATGGAACATGAGAGAGAGAGGGAAGGCGGCGGTCATGGTGGGTTTCATGTTCAAGTGCATGTGTGAATAGTAGTAGGTAATTCGGGAAGAAATAGACTAGGAGGGTAAATTAAAATTTGAATTATAATTAGTGTTTACCCATTTTTATTAATTTCAAAATCTTATATGTTTAATAACTTGCTCATACGAGGTCTAATCGAGACGATGCTTTTTGCATTGTGCTCATTGTGACGAAAGCTTTGTAATGTAATTGGTCTGGTTAAGTTTGGAGCAAGTTGAAATTTGGACCAAAATAGGACGTTTCAATTTTAGTTCAAAGTGGAACACTTCGGTGCCAATTGAAACTTCGATGAGTTAAACTCACATTTTTGGTTAATCAGTAATGTTACATAGTCGATAAAAATTATCGATTGGATGTTTGGATGTTTATATGTTGATTTTTTTGCTTTGATAAATTATTGCTTTTGGAAGCGATCAATATATGAAGTCAATTGCAGGGGAACAGGTTGGCAGGATCTGATAGGATTCCTCACCACTATTGAATTTTGTTTATATACGTGTTGATGTATATATAAGTTATGATGCAGGGGAATGGGTTGGAGGGATTCAACGGAATTCCTCACCATTGTTGATATTAATTTCAATGATATTCCTGTCATATGAATTATGGGATATAAAACTTGATTGTTAGCTCTATTCATTATGACATTGTTATATGTTCAAAACTTAAATAATGTAGTGATAGAAAATTAATATCAATATTGGTTAAATGTGGGGTGCCTACTGCTCTCAAATTAGTATTTTAAAAATACTATATATCGCCATTCAAGTTGGAGTTGGTTTTTAAGATAGGAAATAATTTTAAATCTAACCTTTGGGTTTTCTGGGATATTTTTGTTTAGGCAAAAATTTGTACTTCTCTATTTTACCCCAACCCTTTTTATTTATCTTTTCTAAATCATATAGAAATGTTTTAAGAGTTGTTTAACTATTAATAACGATTTTAAGTGGTTTAACTATTGTTCAATAATATTTCAAAAGTTGTTTATTTATATTTAATATCGTTTAAAAGTTATATATTAATATTTTAATATCATTTAATAGTTATTTATTAATATTTTAATGTTGTTCAAAGTTATTTGTTAGATAATTAATATTATTGAAGTGATTCGTTACTCGTCGCGGTCTAATACTTATCATGCCTTTATCAATGATATTGAGGGTGAGAGGCATTGTATTATATATCATATTGATGGCGAGGGCATGTCCCTTACCAAGGTTGGTGTGATTTGTGAGGAAAATAAATTTAAGTTTTATAACGTCAGCTGGGATTTTTTCTCCTGATTCTGAAGGTTATGATCCACATCTTGCTGCTCTGTACTTTGGGTATGTTCAGTTAGCGGCCCTTCGGCTGCTTTTGGTAGTGGTTGTTCTTCTCCAAAGGTAGTGTAGTTTTAGAGGGTTTGTAGTTTAGGCTCCTTTTGCTTAACTCATGTTCTTTATTTTCTCTTTGTTATGGTTGTTTTGCGCCCTTTTTAGCTCTTCTGTGCATGTGTAGAGCACCTGTTTATCCCTATATTTATACAGTGGCATGGCCACTATAACGTTGGATAGCTTTGCTAAAAAATATTGTTGAAGTTAATAATTATTTATTAACAATGTTTTGGAAGTTATACTAGTTATTTATTAATAACATTTCAAACTTTATAATTATTATTTGTAATAATGTTTTGGAAGATAATTATTATTTATATAATAATGTTTGAAGATTAATTATTATTGTTTCATTAGTATGGTTTGGAATTGTTAACTATTATATTTATAATGTTTAAAGTTATTAATAAATATATTAAAAATGTTTCGAAGTAGTTAATTATTTTATTAATGATGTTAGAATGCTATTTTATTATGTATTAATGATGTTTAAAGTAAATTAATTTATATGATTAATTGCATTTATAAATAATAAATTGATTTACAAAGAAATTGCATTTAAGTAAGAGTTTATAAATGAAAATAGAGTTTGGTTTTATAAATGATTTTTATAAAGGCTTTATAAAAGATTTTATAAAAGGATTTTTTTTGAAAAGATTATTATAAAGTGAATTTTTATAAAGGTTCTTTAAAAAGATTTCTATAAAATAATAACTTTTATAAATGGGTTCGAGATTCATAAAAGAAGTTTTATAATTAATTTTATGGATTTATAAAAGAGATTATAAATAGTTTTAGAAATTTATAAAAAGAGATATATCAATGGCTTTAGAAATTAATAAAAATAGTTTTATAAACTAGTTTAGAGATTTATAAAAGGAGTTTATAAAAATGATTTCTGAGTTATATAAAAGGAAATTTATAAAAGAAGATGAAATTTGATTTCTATAAGCAATCTTTTAATAGTAATGGTGGTATTGAACATTTTTCCATAATTAAGACCAAATAAGAAATCTTTCTCGGTGTTTTGTTAATATACTTATACCGATGGAATAAGTATATGTATATCTTCTAAGTATTAAAAGTTGTTTTGTGAATATATCTTTTTGAAAAGATATTTAAATCAAGTATTTATGAAGAGGTTAAATAAGTGATTTATTTAAAAAGGGGCTTACTGGTTGCTTATGTGTTTAATTAAATGTTGATTTTCTTATGGAAATAAATCCCTAATGTGGTTGTTGTTTATTTGATAGTTAAATGACCGACTATCAAACTTGGCCAGTTTAAACTATCATTGTCGGTTCGGAGACACCGGGATCAGATATATTATCTGAAAACCCACTTCGGGCTGGCATAAGCATTCGAATTGGAACACCTTGAAGATGATTGAAGATGGAGCTTTTGACATGCAAGGGCTACTTGCTACTAATCCTCAGGGTGATTCCAAAATGGAGGTAGTGCCTTCGGTTTTGTTCAAACATAGAACGAACCTGTATGGATGAATGTTGCATTGCATTTCTATCTGGAGGGCAGTGTTACTATTCCAAGATGGTTTGCTATATAAAAAGGTAACCGTAGCCTCAAGCCTCGTCAACCGATAAAACGACTAAAGTAGGGACGTGCAGCAGAGCTACGTGGTTCGCTTCCATTAGGGTATGATCATTTCACATCTAATGTCAATATTTATATATGCTTTGAGGCCCATTATGCTTGTTGATTAACTGAAGGGGTGATCATATTCGGCGCTATCCAGTAAGGGGTAGGGCCAGTCCTGAGTAGTAGAGATGCAATGCGTTCTAGCCTCCCGTACATTTTATCAAGTGTTGTACAGATTCGGTGGATAGACTCTTACCCTTTCATAGTTGGAATCCATTCTCCAATACGAGCTTTCAGACTTGATTTTATACCTATTATGCTGGAATTTAATAATATAACAATTTCAGCTATGATTAATACGTATTTATATCCTAGACATTACTATAATATCAATGGATTCTTTGTAAAAATGTTTTGGTTATCGTAAGGTAAAAACCCATCTATGTTTATGTGTGGCGTAGCTTATAAGATACCTTTATTTTCAAAGGATTTTTATAACATTACAATTCGTTTGAGGTATGTTTCTCACGTTGGTTTGCCAAACTGATCTGGACGTTATTTTTCTTACAATGCTTAGGTCAGACCGAGCATATTTACAGACTCAGTTTGGATACTTGGAGCCTCAAGGGACGAGCTGGGTTCCTCCGAGTCGTATTCACGTATATTTTATTTTTGTTGCATTAACTATTTATTTAACAGCAATTACGAGGATAGGTTGTTATAACTATCCAAGTTGTTGATTGATTAGTTAATGTTGATTGAATATGTATAATAAATATCAATTTTTCTTTGTAAAGTTCTATTGTATATAATATGTTACTTGTCACGATGTGAGATTTTGTTCTGTCTTTTCTTTCTTTTTCCCTAACAATTTGTCTTTTCGGTACTCGGACGCTTGGTACATGAATACCATGGATGTATTAGTGTGACTTTTGAGGGTCGAAAAGTTGGGTCGTTACAGAGACGCTTTGGTTATTATGCGTAAACAGTTTATTCTAAATTATTATTTAGAATTTTCAATTTAAGCGCATGAGTATTAGAACAAAAGTCATACTAGGCAATAATTATGTGTGTATATTCGAATTAACTCAAATATGTTGAATAATGAATCAATTATGCTAATTTCAACAATTGAAATTTACGAGGTTGTTGTTATCAACGTTGAGCATTAAATTCCAACTAAATTAGTCTCTTAAAGGAATAATCGTAGCCGACGGGTCACATCCCTTCGGATACAACTACCAAAATTGTATTCTGATAACATACTTCAAATCCTTTTGGATCTGCGCATCAATTCATTCAATATCTTAGTAGCTTAATTCACAGCCGGGTATTAACTATTCTCGACATTGATAAGAAACTCATAGTTTCTCTTTAATGTGTGAGAACACTTCTGTGACGCTCTAATACCAATAATTTCTCAAAGAAATTCCTTCACTATGAAGTTGGTATTTCATGAAACAACAATTATTTCTCGATCCAATGAAACAGGTATTCATAAGCATTTTATGAATTTCCTTGTATAAACTTGATTTGGTTTTGATTTACAAAACTTATGTTCAATATATATATATATATATATATATATATATGTCATCCAATGATAGTCCTTTCCAAACTTCTTTTGGAGAGATTCATACAAGATCCTTCACGAACAATTACTACGTACAGACTTTCGACTTGCATAATCTGCCAACTCCTTGACCTAGGATATGTTGCGGTTTCTTACAAATCCTTATCTTATATGGTTTTTTAAAACTATTATTTAGATGAAATAATATTAACCTTGTGTACTATTCTTAATTACATGACCTTATAGAAAGAAATTATCTCAACTTCACTCACAATTAATCAAACTTGTCCAACAAAGTTCAATTACTCCTTATCGATACATCATTATGTATCACATGAAGGAGTGACTTTTGAGATTGAATCTTTATTCATTTTTAGGTACACTTAGAATACTTTTCAATATAACCACTCAATCGATCAAATTGAATCATTTCTATCGCATGTTATTTTATTTACTTTTTTTTATATTCTATGAGCTTATCACAGACTTATACTCGTGTATCAAATACACATGTCCATGTTTATGATAACTCATCAATGAACGGGACGAAGTATGTTGAACCATATTGGTATTAGCAGACTTACGATTGCATATATTCGTATATATCAATTCGAAGAGTTCGTCATCTCCAATGACGTTCCCACTAAATGAGTGCATGGCCTTTTATTATTTGAGATATAATTAACCAGTATCGTATGATTCAGAATCATATAATAAAATATTATTTCTCAAGACTACGGCTTAGGTTATAATTCAAAATTAGTTGTAAATAATTTTAGATACTTCAGTATTTCCAATGCATCACCTATGTTGTGAAAACGAAAAAGACATTATAGTTATATTTCAAAACGAATATTCATAATATTGACGTTGAAATATAACTATGTCTATTTTTCAGTCGATACCGAAAAGTAGACAAGTAATGTTTGGCATGTTTTATGAAAACAATTTTCATAATTTGATGCAAATTAATAAGTGCTATAAGGCATGCTCCCACTATTTCGCTGTTACTATAATAGTATAGTAAATATGGAGGTCCATTATTCACTTAATATAGTTTATTTATTTCATATACTGCAATTATTTTACAGTGGAAAGTTCTTTGACCAAACATCTTGAACTCAAAGAAATAAATTTCTTAGAAAATAACTTTCTATATAAAAATGCATTTCGGAATAGAAATTATATTTCTTATTCCTACATTAAGTATCAATTATTATTACAATTATGTTTCCAATGTTTTTTATGAAGCGGAATGATTATTAATTCTCTTCATCCCAACTGTACCTTAAATCACTTCCACTCTTGTACATTCATTTTTCTTTCTAAATGGTCAAACCATTCAAAAGAAAACCCTTACTATGTATCATAACGAACTCTTTACAAAATCGCATTTCATTGTCCTTAATGTTTAAGGACATCGAGCATGTTGCACTTTACGTAAACTGATCAAACTCATATTTCAGTGGCCATGTTCTTAGATTCATATTATAATTTTGGTCCAATGTTACATATAAGACAATGTGGTCCTTTTTAATCAATCGAATTGAATGCTCGATCTCGCACTATGGTCATTTGGTTTTTTGGATAAAATAATTTCATCGAAATATTATACATTACAAACTTTGATAGTTCATATGTGATTGTATATGGATTAAACATCCATAGTCTTGTGTTGCTTTTAGAGTTCGAAACTCATAGAATACAATATAAGGTCTCAACTAAATAAACATGTAAGTGACTAGATTACGAATATGTAGTAGTTGTAAAATCAAGTGCATACATGGGTATTGAAACACTAACATGCACGAAGCATTTATTAGTAAGTATATGTTATATTACTATATATCAATTTTCAATTCAGTTCACTTGTATATCTTGATATACATTTATCAATCAAATTAAATCCACAAATTTATTAATACTGATTATTGTAACATTATATAACATATGTACTTGCAATATTAGAGAGGTAAATGTTATCATTTCATCTTTCTAAAAGGGCTCCCACTAGCCTTTTACGTTTCATGGAACCCTTAGAGAAGCGTAGAAGCCTTTTGCAATGATCGACATTTTCAACCCTCAAAAGTCCACACTAATACATCCTTGGTATTCACATGTCGTGTAACGACCCGATATTTTCAACCGTTCGCATCCATTATAAGTATATAGGTAGACACTCATGCCGGAATTGAATTGCTCAAAATACCGCGTTGTAATTACAAATTTGGCAAATCTCAGAATATACAGTAAATAAAAATCACAGATCACAGACACAGAGTAATAATAATGCAGCGGAAGTAAAAAGAGATAGTAGTTCATGAAGCTACTATATAAAAATATCAGAGTTACATAAAATACAACAGAGGAAATAAAGTACAAAAGAAGTCTCACTTCATAGATGTCAACTAATACAAGAGCTGAAAGGAACAACAGATTTCAAAAGATAAACTTGACAAGTAGATAATCTCCAGCAATTCCAATCTCCAGAAAGTGGAAATCCAAATCTGTGAATAACTCAGGCTGACCCGAGCGTAAATAAAAATACAAACACTCGAGTCAGGACATACATACTTATACAATGTAAACCAACTCAAGTGAACTGTAGTAAAGGTACAAGTAACTTAGAAGATGCTTGGGACCGCCCATCCTCTAAGGATCCGTTAAACTATTTACTATGTAGTATACTGCGCTATATACAGTAGTGTCTAATTAGTAAAGTATAATCATATAGAAAATAGCGTTAAGGGGATGGTGAACCTTAACGCGGTCGGATCTTTAAAACCAAAATCGTAGTGGGCTCGATATAAGGATATGACACGGCACGCGAGGCAATGCCAGGGTGGATACACCGTTTGCACTCCCGGACCGGTGGTGACTGCAAGCCAGCAGCTTCCGCCCACCTCGAACAATACCCCCGAATCAAAGTGGCGCCACCGAATCGAATCACAACAGTAATAGAATGGTTTCCGATGGAGCATGCTCGATGAAAGGTTGCGACCCTTTGTGTAGCCCGGTATAGCTCCTGTTTTAGTCATATATGCCAACTCACGGGAGTTGGGTCCACGTAATATACCTCGAGAATGTCGCCACCATCCTACTTCATTCTGAAATCTCCACCGCGTACACAGTTGTTAAAGTGGTTTTCGGTATTGGCCGGCTATAAGACAATATCTGATCCCGGTCTCTTTAACAACCAATCGTTATTATAACCCATAGTTATAACCTTTTAAAACAATATTTATTCTTCAAAATAAAATATTATTTCTACCCAAATCTTTATCAAAATAAAGATTAAATCATTCCAAAATATCATATCTTTCGGATCTTCTTTTCAAATCATTTTAATATCAAAATATCATATCTTTCAAAACTCCATTTTCAAACCATTTTAATATATCAAAATATCATATGTTTTCAAAACCACATTTCAATCATTTAATATATCAAAATATCATATCTATTTGAAACCACATTCATTTCAAATCATTATTCATTTTATTCAATTTAAAATATCATTTCAATCCATATTTCAAAACAGTATATATTCCAAAAAACATTTTTAATCATTAAAATGAAGTTATTATGTTTAATAATTAAATTATTAAATTTCCAAAATTTTCGACTTCCAAAGTTCATTTATTCACTTAAGTTTATCAAAGCAGTGAAAATTCACTTTTCGTGGCATTTAAAAAACGCTACGGAAAAATACATTCAAAACAGTTCAATTTAACAAAAGACAACATTTTAAAATGTTGTAATAGGGTTTACTTAAATTTCGAATAAACTTAGTTAAATTCAACAATTTATAGCACTTACAAAAATTGCTATAATAGCTTTTAATTCAATTTAGCTTTTTAGTTCATTATCATCAACTACAGCATTTTCAAATGCTGTAATATCATTTACATTGTAATTAATAGCATTTCAAAAATACAGTCAATTAACTTCAAATATTCAATATAATTTATCAACCAATTATATTTTTATTTAAAACATTTTTAACTTATAAAATCATACATTTTCACATTTATAACATCGTTTAATTTTTCCTCAAGTTCATGATCTTATAAAGTTAAATTTCCACTCAAAAATCAAGATTTAATAATAATTCACTTATTAAATTGCAATGTTCAATTTTAAATCCATTACATTAAATTTCAACTTAACACTTAAGTTCAAATTCTCAAATATAACTTAATTTTATTTTTATTTACTTAACTAAAAGTTCACTTTTAAGTCAATTTCATAAATTTCCAATTTCAGTTATATTTCAAAATTTCAACTTAAAATATTCTTTCATTTCACATTTCAAATTTGTTAAAAATCATTAATATGATATAAAATCACTTTTAATTCATTAAATTCAAATTATCATAAATTTATCATAATTTCATATTCAATTTAATTTCCAATTATAATTAAATCAAATTTTCCAAAATAACTTACGTTCAAAATTTTCTAACTTTTCATTAATTCATTTCACTTACAATTGTTTAGAAAATCAATAATACTTTACAAAATTTATTTTTAATAAATTTTAAATCAAAATATTATAATAATTACATTTCTAAAATATTTTAAACATTTTAGAAAAACATATTTTAACTACGGGCCCGTATATAATTTTCTACGCTAGGTAAAGTGATATGGGTAATATATCATTTCAACCCGTAATTTACAAAGAAAAATCCGGGTTTTATCATTTCAAACCCGCAGTCCCAAGTAAAAGAAATAAATTTGAAAATCATTCAGGCCTATCATTTCAGCCCATAACGATTTTTCCCTATTCTAAAGTCTGTTCGGGCATGTATCATTTCAACCCATAGTGATTCTAGTCTACAGGGAACTTGCAATGGTGATAAACAGATATGAATGAACAGTAACAATATATATATAATAACAGATGATATGACATGAAATTTAACAGGTTTAACATCATATATAAATAATCACAGTCAGTTATAACATCACATAAAATTCTACACATTCAATTGTTGTTGTTTCACAACTGCATAAGTATAAACGCTGTGTGAGTTTTACTCACCTTTTATGGCTGGAGATTTCAATATCAATGACATAACTGATTCCAGAAGGCACGATGACACAACAATATGCTCAAGTGGGAAGAGATCCAAGCTTAGAACTTGTGTTACAACCCAAAACAAAATATCCAAACAAACACAAATTCAATAAAACTAGATATGAAATAACTTTGAAATGAAAAGGAATAAAAAGAGATATGAATGCAATGACTTTTGCCTTGCTTTCTCTATTCTTTTGCACGACCTAGGGGTTTATTTAGGTCAGGTTTGACATGACTTTGGCTCAGGTTTGATCATAGGAATGCATGACATAAAGGCTAGAACATGTGGAGGAAGTTACAACATAAGAATATCAAGAGACTAGGCAACATAGTGTAGTTTTGGTGCACCAAAAGGCTCGTCTACATGCATTGTTTGGCTCGGCTCTTGATGTTTCAGATCTGGACAGAGGTTGGAGGGGTGTGTGATGATCAGGTCAGAGGTGGTGGTTGCTGCTATGGTGGTGGTTAGGGTGGTGGTTGAAGTGGATGAGCAAGAAAAGGCCAAACAAGCATAAATCTAGGCTTTTGGTTGCATTTGGAAGAGTTTGACCATCAAGGGGTGTTCGACCATGGTCATGGCTGTAGGCATAGATGGTGGTGATGGTCGGGAAGAGATGGAAGGGGTGGTGGTCGTGGAGCAAAGGGGAAAGCCGCTCCAATCAGGGGAGAAAGCAAGGCAAATTTGCATAGAAATAGGAGAAAAAGTAGAAAGAAAAGAGGAATTTACCTAAATTTTTTTCTTCAAGATGGAGGCCATGATTTTTAGGCTTTTGGATCTTTGAAAATTCGTGAATAACAGGAGGAAGTCGGCTGGAGCAAAAAAAAAGGAATAGTTAGGGTTAATTGGTGAAAGGTTAGGTTAAAAGTAAAAGGGTGGACTATAAAGGCCCATAGGAAGATAGAAAGTTTAAGGCCTTTCAAATTTCTCTTCTCTATTTTGTAAATACATAAAAAAACCTGATAAAATAGATAAATAATCTCAGAAATGATTTAAATAAGAAAAATAAATAAATACATTTTAAATTCTATAATTTATATAAAGAAAATATCAATATATGTGAAACTAGGCTAAATAAATTGAAACAACCCAAATAATCTTTGGAAAAATCTAATTTTAATCAAAATACATATAAAATTAATATTAATAAAGTATAAACACAGCAAATAAAAGTGAATGTATAAAATAAATAAATAACGTAAGGAGTGGCTAAAATAACTGATGAATTGATGACAAAAGAAACTGTAAAAGAAACGTGAAACGACATTACGTTTCTTAGCCTTTAAACCTTTCAAACTTCTTAAATTTGTTTACATAACTTGATATTCTGGAATTAATAATAATAACAGATAAGATTTCGAAAATTTATCAAAATATAAATATAAATATAATATTTATTAAATATATAAAGTTAAACTAGAAAAATTTGAAATTACATGAAATAAATTTTAGAAAATTCATATGAGCTTGTAATATATTTTTAAACATAAATAATAATATAAAATAAAAGTACATTCACAAAACAGATAAAAAAAATTAAATATAATTTTAATGAAGAAAATAGCAGAAAATAAGAAAACAGCCTTAAAAAATAGGAAATAAATACAGTAAATTTTTGAAAAATTCTATTATCATTTTAAAAATATCCAAAAGTCAAAGTATACATAATATAACATAAATATACAAGTTCGAATAAGATATATCAAATAAAATGTCATTTATAAAATTTAAAATAAAGACTATTGCTGAATAACCCAATATACACACAATATTGAAAACAGTATAACTTTTGCAATTTAAATCCGTTTTCAACGAAACGAAAAGTAGTGTTTTTAAAATTTTATGTACATTCATAATAAAAGATAAAATTTAAATTTTAAAACT
Organism: Allium cepa; assembly: GCA_030765085.1. NCBI lineage: Eukaryota > Viridiplantae > Streptophyta > Magnoliopsida > Asparagales > Amaryllidaceae > Allium > Allium cepa. The sequence continues at coordinate 566,552,843 of CM060937.1, read as the reverse complement.
TTTAAAAATTTAAATTAAAAGTCAAAGTTTGATTAATTTGACCAAAATTCACTTTTTGGAAAATATTCTTTTTAGTCATGCTTTGGAATGATAATTCATATCAAAACTAAAGTTTATATTTAAAGTAACAAAATTAATCATTAAAAAAGAAATAAGTTTTTAAATCAAAATTTAACTAAAATAATTAAATATACAAAAAAAAAATCACAAAATACAGGGTTGTTACATGTCGAGCATCCGAGTGCTGGAAAATCAGATTGTTGGAATGAAAGAAAAAAAGACAAAACAGAATCTCACATCGTGACGAGTAATATATAATGTACACATGATCTTTATAATAGAAAATTGTAACGTACATACATCAATCAGAGTAAACTAACCTATCATCAACCTGGATAGTTATAATAGCATATCCTCACAAATGTTGATAAATACAAAATAAGACATGCAGCGAAAATAAATGATACATGAATACGTCTTGGAAGCATCCAGCTCTTCTCCTAAAGCTCTAAAGCATCCATAAAAAATCTAAAAATATGCTTGGGTTAACCTGAACATTATAAGAAGTCTGGATCAGTCTGGTAAACTAGCGTGAGAAACTCAAATCATATGGATTTTTAATGTTATAAAACCTTTCAAAAAATAAAGGTATCTCCTAAAATCACACCACACATAAACACAAACGTGATTTCACCTCACGATAACCAAACCATTTATTAGAAAATCCAATAATATTATAATAATGTATGGGATTTAAAATAAATATAAAACATAGCTTAAATGCTTGCATCTCACGTTCCAACATATTTGATATAAAACTAAGTCCGAAAGGAAGTATTAGAAAGTAGATTCCAACAATGATAAGGTAAGGGACTACCTTCTGTATAATACACCTCTGGATAAAATGTATCGATGCAGCAAACCTTGCACCTCTACCAACACAGAACCGGCCTACCCCTTCCTAGATAGTACCGAAGGTGATCATCACTCCAGCTCCCTACTTTGAAAACCGTTTCTAAGGGCACAACTACATAATCCGTAAATATCGATCTGGATACAAGTGATGATCATATCCTACTAGTAACGAACCACATGGCCTTGTTGCATCTCCCCGTTTTAATTTTTTTGGGTGTGAGGTTTGGGTTTACTTTTTACCTTTTAGCAAATCACTCTAGAGTGCTAACACTGCCTTTGGGGCAATAATGCAATGCCGTCATTCATCATACAAGTTTTTTTGGACTGAAAAATCGAAGGCGCTACTTTTACTACATCCTTTTCAAAATCACCCTTAGGATTAGTAACAAGTTTTCATTGCACTTCAAAGAACTTCGTCTTTAATTTTCATCATCTTTAAGATGTTTTCACTTCGAATGCTTAAGTTGGTTCGAAGTGGTTTTCAGATAACTCATACTTATCTGATCTCGATCTATCCAAACTAACAATTGATACTTTCAAAACATGCCCAGATTTGATAGTCGGTTATGTAACTATCAAGTAAGCAAATAACCAAATCAGAGATTTCAATTTATTATGGAATCCAAGCATGATTAAGCACATAAATAATCATTAAGCCTCTTTAATTAATCATTTTCATTAACAAAATTCACTCTGTAAAAACTTGTATCAAAATACTTTTACAAAAGATATACATAAGTGTACTACTCATTCACTATTCATTTATGCATTAACAATGCTTAGAATAATATTCAAATACTTATCCATCGGTATAGTATATTCACAAAACTCAACACTTCCGATTACTTAGAAAATGTATTCGTATACTTATCTCAACGGAATAAGTATACTAATCAAATTTTAAGGCAGACTTCCTCTTTTCCAAATTCATATTTAAATGGGCCAAAATAAATGTCTTTAAAAAACATCTTTTACTATAAACCCAAACCACTTTCCTAGTGTAAGTAAATGGATCGTATGGAAATTAGACCAAATATACTTACCACCTCTTTTCGATTTCAAACTTGTACTATCCCTCGATTAATAATGAAGTCGGACAAGTTAGAAAACTATCCGTACATCGACGTACATTCTTAATTCTCACAGATAGAGATGGGTTTCCATACCTCATAATTTTGGTGTTAAGTAAGGAAAGAGTACTTTTCATACCATCATAATTTAGAATGATGTTTTATAGAAATCAATTCTCTTTTCGTTTTCTAAAATCCCTTTTTATAAATCTCATTTATATTTACAAAACTCCTTTTATAAATCTCCTTTCTATTTATAAAACTCCTTTTATAAGTCTCCGATTTTTAATCTCCTGTACTTATCACAAATCTTTGGTTTCAAGATAGGACTAAATAATATCTATAAAACAATCATTTCACATATTACTATAAATTCACAAATGTGATTTATTTTACCAATTTAATAAATGACCTCAATTACCTTATGTAAAATATAATTTATAAATCTATTCTTTTATTTAAAAACACCATTTATAAATCTATCTCTCCATACAACATTTTATGCAAAGCGTTTCACAAATATTTATTCCAAAAATATTTTAATCTTCTTTAAAAAAAATGGTCACTTTTTATAAATAACAAATTCCTCTTTTTCTTTATAATAAACATTATATTTACTTTTCAATATAATAATTTCCCAAATACTTTTAAAACATTTACATATATGTTAGAGAAGACTAACAAAAGGTTGTAGTAAACTAGAGAGGTACAAAAACCATTTCTAGATAAAATGCCACAGAAAATCCCAAAAATCATATTTAAAATCATTCTTTAAAGAAGAACCGTTTTCAAATCAATCAGTAAGTAATAGTATTTCCAAAATAATTTAATGAAGTCTAGAGCTGCCATAGCACTTAACAAATGCAATCATTGTTTTATACCAAAAGAATTCAACTTTTACGACATATTAAAGTCGCATCCAATATGGTCAGGCTACCAAGCTTCTTGCATTCAACAATTTATTAAACAAATATATAAATGTAATTAAATCAATAATTGCGAGAAACCCCTTGGGGTCTCTATAAAATTCCCCTGCAATTAATTTTATATGACATTCGCTTTTTAAAGCCGGAATTCAACCTAACCCAAGAACTAACCAAATAAATAATAATAACGACTACATTAGTAGCAATAATTAACAATCAATCGCTAACACATCGTTTATCTAATATTAACTAATCCACATATTAATTAACTTCAAAAATCATCTTTTTTACTTTGCAAGCAGAGAATGTTAATTTATTCTACTCGATAGGTGTCCAAAATAATCTATTTAATTTAATTGTAGCAGAATGATGTTTTATTCTTCCAAATAGATATTATAAATGAAGTATATATAATTTAAATATGTTATTATTTAAATCAATATAATTATGTTTTACCACTATTAATTTATCAATATTTGTTAAAACTATCAACAATTTATACTATCATTTTCTTAATGTCAATATGAATCTAATGCAAAAATCTGCAGTTTTATCGGATTAAAAATGAATAATATATCTCATTTTAGTGTTAACAAATTTGATTTATATAATTAAACAACTAAATAAATAATAATTCTTACTCAAAAACAAATAATAAAACATCCAAGCATATACACAATAATTTTATGATTCAAATATATATATATATATATATGCATGTATGTATATAATATAGTTTTCATTGAAAAATGAGTAAACTCGTATTATTCCAGCATACGCTTACGCGTTCCTGTTTAATCTAAAATCGAACGACATTCGATTTTAGATCAAAATATTACTTGCTCCAAACTCAATGAAATTAGCTTTGGTGCATAGGTAACACTCCTATGAGCACAATGCGAAAGACCGCGTCTCGATTAGACATTGTATGCAAAAGTTATGATTTTTATAAGAAATTAGATTAATTAATTAATTTAACTATTTATTTTAACTAATTAACCACCTACCCGTAATCCATCTTCCCTAAATCAAAGCCGCTTATACATGGACACTAATACCCATAAATTCCATGCACCTCTCTACCTCAATCTCACTCCTCGCTCAACGTACGCTGCAGCGTCACATCCAACGGACTTCTCTTCGCAAATGCTCTGCTATGGTCCAAATTTCATGAAGTTCGATCCACTAGGGAAAATTGTGACTAGTCCTCTCCTCACGCTATAGTGACATGACACAACCCTCTATTCTTGATTGGATATGTTGTGACTTCGAGAAATGGTGCTCCTTGATTAAAGAAACTCAACGGCAACCTCCGATTTTCCCCTCAACTCCTCCAGCACCGCCAACGACAAACCCTAGCTCGGCCATTAAAACTCGAGAAACCCCATGTTGAGCCGCACCCGCTATTGAGACTATGGATTTGAAGCCCGTGACTATACGAGTTTAATAATCCACAATTGATGAATTTCATGCATCGTAGCTCCAAGAAGAATTAAATTTGTGGTGATGACTATGTTTAATCTGCTACAACCAAATGAAAAAGAAGTGAAGGAGTGGAAAAGTGAATGGCAAGGGTAGTGTTAAGTGTTATTTATAATAAAATAATATTTTATCTTATTCTTTTAAGTTACGTCGAACGTTTCGAGCTCGCATGATCAAACAGGACGTCGGATCGCTGCGAAACTCGACGACGCACTCTCAGTATTCTGGACCCAACAAAACTGGTTATGTCAAAATATGAGACGGTGCTTCGAAATGATAATTTCACACATTGATTAAAAAGAATTATTATTAAAACATGTTTACTCACATTAATTATTAACTAAAAGCTAACCTTTATCATTTATTATTTAAAAGAATTTACTAAGCGTACTGAGTTTATTTTACTTCATTAAATCCAAGATTTAAATATTTAAATAATTTCGATAGTTAAATATAAAGCATTAAAACTTCCGAGTCGCTACATATTTCCGCCCTTAAAAGAATTTCATCTCTGAAAGTCCTAAAGGAAGAAAATGGCTTCTCTTACACTTTTAAAAATAAATTATGGTACTCAAAATTTCAGCAGCACCTTCTTTGCGCGACTAGGTCCGAAAAAAATCACAACATCAATATAAGCTCATATATGGGACATCCTATATTTAGGAAAAACATAACAAAAATATATACATATGATATACCTTATAGAGCGTGTCTGTCACATAGCAAACACAACCATTAAGCATAAACATGTACCAATTTGCGAGTAAGCTAACTCTACTCATGAAACCAAAAATAACTAGCAAGCCTTTACTTTCATGCACCTGTATCTTACTTAAATAAGCCAAAAGGGAGTTAAACATGACAAATGAAACAATACAACAACACAATCATTATATCATGAACCTAAGCATACTAAATCATATAGCAATTACCTCAAAATCATGTACTTGAATCTGGATTAAGGATAGTTATGAAATAAAATAACCTATGTACAACTTATGTACTTTATTACAATTGGTTTCTTAGCTACACCAATTACTTTCACATTCATTTTTCATATTGTATTCCTCATTTAATACTAAAATCATTTATGAACCATTTCATAAAGCTTTTCTTAAGTTTGTAAACATCTTATAAAACACAACTTATGTTTATCAACACTTTAAAACTTAAGTTCACATTCATAAAATACTCTACTACATCCTAAGAGTATAGACAAAATATTCCTATTTATTTTAGTTAACAATGATATTCTAAAAATTTAAAAATTGTTTTAACTTACTATCTTCTTAAATTTATAAGTTACGAACACTTATTTTCTTATGTTTTCACAAAAACACATAACTTCAATTCCTATATCAATTCGGAAGTTTTCGACTGTCCAAAATTGGCGAAAATTCCGTTTCATTTTATCCAATGAAAATTGCCAAACAACCTATGATAAGAAGATGCACAACTAAATTACCCTAATACATAGGATATATGAGTCCATATAATAACTTAACCGAAACTTCAAAACTAAACACCTAGGTTTTAATTCAACTCTATTTGAAATAATATATATACTTATAACTTTCAAATCATACTTTCTGATTTTTAAATCAAAATCTGCTTTACCATAACAACTCTATAGAAAATTACTATGTAGCATTCCCCACTTTGAAAATCGAAAATAAACGTCGATAATGTTGTAGCCATCACAAGAATTATTTTTCAATGACAGAAGTGAGTACAGTACTTTTTATCTCCTCTAAAATTCAATTTTAAAATATTTATATTCATGAATACTTTCAAATAATAATGTTGTAACATCATGCTATTTCAACCATTCGTATCAGCACATGTCGGACTTGAATTGCTTAAAATATCAGATTGTTAATTTGTCTTGGCAAAACTCAGCATATACGGCAAATAAATAAATCACAGAATCACAGACATAGAGTAATATAACAATATGCAGCAGAAACAAAATGAATAGTAGTTCATGAAGCTACTATATATATATATATATATCAGAGTTAAATAAGATACAATAGAAGTTTCAAATACAATAGTTAGATACAAAATCTAAATATATAACTGGAGTCAACTGAATAACTGAAAGCTGAAAAGATGTAGATGGATCTTCAGGCGAAGCTCCAACTCCAAAGGTGAGTCTCAAAAGCCGTACCACTCAGTCTGACTCGAGTGTAAAGTAAAACACAAAACACTGGAGTCAGGATTAACATTCTTATATCAATAAATCTAACTCAAGTGAAATAACAACTGAAATACAAGTAACTCAAAAGATATTTGGGATAACCACCCTCTAAGGATCTGTTAAACTATCTACTATGTAGTAATATACGCTATTATAATAATGTCTATAGTAAAGTAAACCATTAAAATAGCGTTAAGGCTTTACATTTTCCACCTTAACACATTTAATATATTCCCATAGTCTATACAGTACCATAATCTCCCCCTACTGGCCTTCATCAAAGGGCACTTTATAGGTATGGTACAAAACAAACTCGTAGTGGTCTTGATAGGGTAGGTGACACTGCACAACAAGGCAATGCCAGGGTAGATATACCAATAACGCATCTGGGTTGGTGGTAACGCATAGAAGCAACTATCTCCCACCTCGGAACACACTCCCAAATCAAAAAATCAAGTGTGGCAACTAAATCAATCACAAAGTCAGAATATAGTATCGAAGGAATATGCCCGATTGGAGGAATGGCCTCACTTGGCTCGAAAATCGCTCTTGTTTTAGCCACCTTATGCCAACTCATGGCAGTCGGGTCCACATATATACCTCAATAGAATATCGCCACCATCCTACTTCGTTTTGGAATCTCCACTGCGTACATGGTTGTTAAAGTGGTTTTCGGCATTGGCAGAGAGTGACAATAACCGATCCCGATATTTTTAACGACCAATCGTTATTATAACACCGCAGTCATTTTTAAAATAGTTTATACCTCAAAACCAAAATATCATTGCCATTTCAAAACCATATCAATACGATATCATTTCCATTTCAAATATATCCATTTCCAAAGTCATAGCAGTTTCAAAGTTATAACACTTTCGAAATCAACCACTTGAAATTATAACACTTTCAAAACATAATACTTTCGAATTCATAGCTTTAAATACATAGCTTCCACCACTTAAACAGTTTAGATATTAAAATAGTATATATAATAAAATAGTTTATAAAGTAAAATAGTTTATATAAAAGAGTTATAAGTTAAAATAGTATATATATTGAAATAGTTAGTATATTAAAATAGTTTATATAAAAAATAGTGTATATTAAAAATGATTTATATTAAAATAGTTTATATTAAAATAATTTATGAAGTAAAATATAAAATAGTTTTAAATATAATTTAAAAATATTTTATAAAATAAACAAGCTTCCTCAAATTTCACAAATTGATTCCAATTCAACTCAAAATCTAAAATTCAAGTTTAATTCAATCTCAATTCATCAGTTTTCAATTCAATTTAATTTCCTAATAAACATTTCAAACTTTATCGATTTCAAAACAGATTTGAACCATAAAATAAACCATTTTAATTTAAAAATATATTTTAAAGCTTTAACTATTGCACAATTTCAAGACTAAATTTGATAATTTCATATATATCTTAATTTAACTTCATTATTATTTAGTTTTGAGATATTCACTTAATAAACTCAATATCATTTGAATAAAACCCCAAATTTCAAATCACTAAATATTTCCTTCAATTTTTTTAAATTGAAATATTCATTTAATCACCTTAACCAAAATCAAGTTATAAAATCATGTCCTTTAAAAATCTCAAATTCCATAAGTTCCAAATCAATTTAATTAAATAAATTCTTAGTTAAATACCATTTCAAATCAAATTTCAAATCTCTCTTCCCAACCTTGATTTATTAAAAATTATTATAAACTCTATATTTGAAGGTCTAATTTTAAATAAATACTTAAATATATTATTTATTAATTAAATCAAACTTTATTAAATCAAATCTTATTATTAAACTTATTTTCTATTAAAAAATAATTTATATATTTTAAAATAGTAAAATTATAAGTAAAATCTTAAAATTTATAAAATTTCAAAACTAACTTATAACTTTTAAAATTTTCAAACATATAAATTTTAAAAAATCTAAATCTCAAACCTTTATAAAATAACATATATATATATATATATATATATATAATATCTTAAAATCAATATTTATTAAAACCAAAATATTCATTTTGAAACCTTGGAAAAATCATTTCAAAATATATATATTGACCAACGGTGTCCGTATACAATTTTCTATCCTATGGTCAAGTGATACGGATATTTATCATTTCAATCCACAATTTAAATATATATACGGGTATATATCATTTCAAGCCGCAATCCCAAATTCAACTCAATGAAAATCGCTTGGATTTATCATTTCAAGCCGTAACGATTTTCTCCTATTCTACAGATAGGTATGTATCATTTCAACCCATAGGGAATTCTATACTAAGAGGGAACTTGCAGAGTGATAACAGATATGATAATAATATAACAGGCATATATCATAAATATAAATAACAGATAACAGTGTCAGATGTCACAGATGAACGGGTACATATAATGACAGATATATAGCAACGTAAATAACTAACAGCAGCATATTTCAATTTTCGTTTCAATTGAAATCAAATTTTATAAATATAAGAATGTTTATTGTGAGTGATTGCTCACCTTTCGAGGTTAAAGACGAACGAGAAATAGATGAGTTATGAATCCAAGCACGAATTCCAATACAAAGCTAGATTGGCACAATTCGACGAACAAAGCTGATAAATAGGAATACACGAAATCAAATCAAAACGAAATCGATGAAGATAATTAATATAAGTGAACTCATATATAACTATATATAACTACATACATATAAAAAACATATTTTATATTCAAACAATTTTTTTTAAATTAATATATATGTGTGTGTATTTCAAAGTCCATTGTTTTTAAACTAAACTCAAATGTTAAAGTCAGATATATAATATATATAATAACTTTTGAATCAATACCTTTAAAACTTAACTGTTTAACATATATGTCTATGTAACTCACGCAATCAACCACCAAACCAAAAATTAAGGCCGATAAAACACTATATGTTATTTTAAAACAATATTTAACATAAAATTAGTATTTATATAAACAAATATATCTAAGCTATTTATATATGCAAACAACTACATGCATATCCAACTTAAATGCAATACAGATCAGTGTATTACATAAATAAACACTTATACAACTTTTATATATATCAGACATACGCATATCTATTCTTTTCCTTTCAAATCTGTACACTAGAAACATATAACTGTATATACATGAAACAGCTAAAACTAACCCAACATACAATATAAGCTCTACAAGCTATTACTTTTAAAACTATACATAACAGACGTAAAACCCACACACACATATATATACCCATATAGACTTATATTTTGTAACTCTAGTTGATATACAACTTTATATAACTTATATATATACAACAGTTTTCAGTTCATATACCTTTCTGTAGAACAGAACTTATACAAAATCACATATATTTTACTGTAACTTAATATATACAACAAACAGATGCAGACTAGTATATAGTATACATATTATATATATATATATATATATATATATATATATATATATATATATATATATATAAAAGTTTTAAACACATAAATTTATAAGACCAAACATATATGTGCACAGGCTAATAGATATGTCTACAACCTATTTGAAAATGTATGTATAAACTGGAGTAAAAAATAAAATAAAGCCAAGAGAGATAGAAGTGTGTACAGCTTATATAATATAAAACTAACCTAGCATATAAATCTTATATAAAACTCTATATAGATACTACAACATATATACAAGTAACAGTGTGAAATTTTGTATAAACTTATAATATAACTAACAGATAACTTTATATATGACCAACACAATATAATATACCTTAAACATATATATATATATATATATATATATATATATATATATATATATATATATCTTAAAAAATCGAATATAATACGATACGCATACCGATATATTGAAAGAAGTAGGTCGAGCATGGGGTGCTGCTCGGTTTGGGTTGATGCAGTGATGAGGGGATTTGTGGCCGAACAGGGGAGAGGTGGAGGCGATGGCCGATCATGCTTGCAAGTTTCTGTGGTGGGTGCTCGGGGTTTTGGGTAAACACGGTGGAGGAGGGGAAAGGGTTTGTCGTGTGAGTGGGTGCTGCTTGCAGGCGGTTCAAGGTGGTGGCTATCGAGGTGATTGGAAGTTGGAGCACGCGTTCGAGTAGGCGACGGGGAGGAGGTCGGAGGAAATGGCTGAAGTGTGACATCGGTGAAGCTCGAGTGTACTGTGGGTTCGGCACTTGGAGAGGTTGACGCAGCAGATCTCGGTGACGTGGAAAAGTGATGGCCGAAGGCTTGGGAAGGAATGGCCGACATTTGCTGGAGGGAAGCTACTCGTGGAGGAAAAGGAAGAGGGGCTACCGTGGCAGAGATGATGAGGGGAAAGAGGAGAAGAAGAAGGGGAGGAGGCGGTGTTGCTTGAGACGTGGTGGGTAGGTGATGGCCGCGTGAAGCTTGGGCCACGAATAGGTTGGATTGGAAGAATATTAACTTCATCAGGTAAGATTAAAAGGGAAGAAATGTGGCCATCAATATTATATATAACTTGTATATTATTAATATCCGGCAAGAGAACAAACAGTCAAATTAAATAGATGAACTTTTAAAATAATGAACTCAGTTTTTCTAAACTGATGATTCTTGGTTTACAACAGCAACGAAGGGACATGTCATAAATTTTATAATCAATACAGACAACAATAAAGGACAGAGCCTAAAAGAAAGATGGAAAATGAATGGTCATTGCAAACCAAAAGATGTACATATATGGTTAATCGTTTTACAGGTTTCACCACGTACCGGAACTCCGAAGCACAGAAATGAATATATCGCAAAGATCAGTACGATGGGGCAATCAAAACGGTATACAGATATCGTTGGTATGTTCATCCAATTAAAAGTCGATATTCGATACCGAAAATGCTGCTAATACGTCAGAATTAAGGTAGATTGAGCAATAGCAGTCCAAATTTGGAGAAACGAAATATGACGTCTCACTCAGAAGATGATTTACAAATTTATTGTATAAAAATATTCAGGTTTGGAAAATATTTTATTATCAACAATTCTAATAGATTTAAATTGAAATAAAATTATACAATAAAATAAACTTTCAAATTATCTGGTGAAAATTTACCAATTGCTATGTTAAAATAGACGTGTTCCAAATATGAATTTTTATTTCCAAATTTTATAACTAAAAATTCACAAAAATTCAACTAATTAAATTACTAAAATTTACGAGTCGTTGCACTCTTCCCCACTCAAAACTTTTCGTCCCTGAAAAAAAACGATGTAGGAGAATAGAAACAGCCAGAAATAAAAAGTAGACTGAAAAACAAAGTAAAATAATTAATTTAAACCAAATAAATTTCAGTTTAAATTAATTAATATTCAATAATTGATTTTAAAATTCAATGTATTTCATTAAGTTGATTTAATTCCAATTTATAAATTCTTTCAAAATAAAATTTATTTGTCTATCTTATTTATTCATTACCCTATTATCCAATTTATCTTAATTAACATTCCTATAATCATAAGTTTAGGTATAAAACATTTATTATAAGCACTCAAATTTATTTATAAATTCTTTAGACATCATTTTACATTGTAAATTATTCAATTACATATTCAACTTCTAGATAATTAAGGTAAGTTATATTGGAATGCAACTGAGTATTATACAAGTGAAACTTTCTCAATTCAATTATTCAATTTTTAATATTTATACAAAATATTTGGCTTCATTTTATGATTGAAATCGTTCTTTAATCATAAAATTTACGAATTAAATTTCTTATGACTTAGAACAATTTAGAGATAAATATACACACTATATATATCAAATCAAATCATATACTCATATATTATACAAATCAAATCATACTTAAGAAATTCAAATCAAATTTAATCTCCAAAAAAAAGTGTAGCAAAGCTACTGAATGGTCTCTTCACTTCGAAACTCAAAAATGAATGTTGATGATGCTGTAGTCATCACCGAAATTATTTTCCAGTGACAAAAGAGAAGAGTACTGATTTAAAACTTTAAAACTCTTTGAAACAATTTCTATTCGAAAATACTTTCAATAATCTATATTTTAAAACTTCAAAACCAAAGTTTGGAATTACCAAAAATTAAATTTTCAAATTCTAAATTTAAATTCAATCAAATTTTCAAATTAGTTTCCAGACCATGTTTTATTATTTTGTTTATTTATATCATGTTGAAATAGTCAATGGTTTACAAAATAATAAACGAAAATAAAATATTATCATTTTAAACATCTAATTTATTTAAATATTTAATTTCAGAAAATATACTTATATATAGTATACAAATTTTATTTCATTTACCAAGATTAAAATAATATTGTGTCAGTTATCTCTGTTCAAGTATTTTAAAAATCCTATTGATAGCGTTGATCAGATGAATTGATCAAAAATCCAAATCAACATTAACTACTCAAACAGCACAACCTATAAAAAAAATATTACTGCAAATACACTCCCTTACTCGATGATACCAGAATGGATTTCAGAACAAGGATAGAGATCCAAATTAGAGGAAATCTAATAAAAAAAGAATTCAAATTAGAAGGTAGGTTCGAAACGAATATTAGATGATTGAATTACAAACTAGGAAGATGGATATACTGATATTAATCGTGGATGACCTTAACCGGGTCAACCATAACTTCGAGAATAAGATCGATGCAGAATTCCGGGACAAATCGACATCTGATCACGAGAGATTGACTTCGGGCATAACAAGAGATTCCAGCATCGTAAATCGAGGACACAGAAATCTTCGATGAATAAATGCCTGTTATAAAGGAGTTCACCCCTTTAAAAGTCATTCAGTGGAGCTATGGGATGCTCCATAATTAAGAAGAACACGAATAGGGAGAGGAAAGAATGGATTTCAGAACCGAGGGGAGTTCCAAAATTCAAAGGAAACCGAGTCAAAGAGGAAAGAATTCAAGCTTGAATGAAAGTGACTCTATAATGAAATTTACTCTACATGCTAAGTTTTGCCTAAAACCAGAGCTCTAGTACCAACTGTAACATCCTGGTATTTTCAACCATTCGCATCCGCACATGTCGAACTTGAATTGCTTAAAATATTAGATTGTTAATTTATATTTTGCAAAACTCAGCATACATAGTAAATAAATAAATCACATAATCACAGTCATAGAGTAATATAACAATATGCAGCAGAAACAAAATGAATAGTAGTTCATGAAGCTACTATATATATATCAAAGTTAAATAAGATACAATAGAAGTTTCAAATACAGTAAGATACAAAATCTGAATATATAACTGGAGTCAACTGAATAACTGAAAGTTGAAAAGATGTTGATGGATCTCCACGCGAAGCTCCAACTCCAAAGGTGAGTCTCAAAAGCTGTACCACTCAGTCTGACCCGAGCGTAAAGTAAAACACAAAACACTAGAGTTAGGATTGACATTCTTATATCAATAAATCCAACTTAAGTGAAATAACAACTGAAATACAAGTAACTTAAAGGATGTTTGGGATAACCATCCTCTAAGGATCCGTTAAACTATCTACTATGTAGTAATATATGCTATTATAATAATGTCTATAGTAAAGTAAACTATTAAAATAGTGTTAAGGATTTACATTTTCCACCTTAACACGTTTTATATATTCGCATAGTCTACACAGTATCGTAATTTCCGCCGTACTGGGCGTTGTCAGAGGGCACTCCATAGGTATGGTACAAAACAAACTCGTAGTGGTCGATAGGTTAGGTGACACGGCACAACAAGGCAATGCCTGGGTAGATATTCCAATTATGCATCCGGACTGGTGGTAACGCGTAGCAGCCACTACCGCCCACCTCGGAACACACCCCTAAATAAAAAAAAATCAAGTGTGCCCACCAAATCAATCACAAAGTCAGAATATAGTATCGAAGGAATGTGCCCGATCGGAGAAATGACCTCACTTGGCCCGAAAATCGCTCCTGTTTTAGCAACTTATTTCAGCTCATGGAAGTCGGGTCCATGTATATACCTCAATAGAACATCACCACCATCCTACTTCGTTCTGGAATCTTCACCGTGTACACGGTTGTTAAAGTGGTTTTTAGTATTGGCAGAGAGTATGACAATAACCGATTCTGGTCTCTTTAACAACCAATCGTTATTATAACATCGCGGTCATTTCAAAATAGTTTAAACTTCAAAACAAAAATATCATTGCCATTTCAAAACCATATCAATACGATATCATTTTCATTTCAAAACCAAATACGATATCATTTCCATTTCAAATATATCCATTTCCACAGTCATAGCACTTTCAAAGTTATAACACTTTCGAAACCAATCACTTGAAATTATAACACTTTCAAAACATAATACTTTGAAATTCATAACTTTGAAAACATAGCTTCCACCACTTAAACAGTTTAGATATTAAAATAGTATATATAATAAAATAGTTTATAAAGTAAAATAGTTTATATAAAAGAGTTATAAGTTAAAATAGCATATATTAAAATAGTTAGTATATTAAAATAGTTTATATTAAAAATAGTTTATATTAGAAATGATTTATATTAAAATAGTTACTAAAATAATTTATAAAGTAAAATATAAAATATTCTTAAATATAATTTAAAAATACTTTATAAAATAAAATAGGTTCCTCAAATTTCACAAATCAATTCCAATTCAACTCAAATTCCAGAATTCAAATTTAATTCAATCTCAATTCATCAGTTTTCAATTCAATTCAATTTCTCAATAAACCATTTCAAACTTTATCGATTTCAAAACAGATTTGAACCATAAAATAAACCATTTTAATTTTAGTATATATTTTGAAGCTTTAGCTATTCCAAAATTTCAAAACTAAATTTGATAATTTCATGTATATCTTAATTTAACTTCATTATTATTTATTTTTGAACTATTCACTTAATAAACCCAATATCATTTAAATAAAACCTTAAATTTCAAATCACTAAATATTTCCTTCAATTTTTTTTAACTTGAAATATTCATTTAATCACCTTAAACCAAAATTAAGTTATAAAATCATATCTTTAAAAATCTCAAATTCCATAAGTTTCAAATCCATTAAATTAAATAAAATCTTAATTAAATACCATTTCAAATCAAATTTCAAATCTCTCTTCCTGTTGGGCGAATTCTCACCCAGAAGATCTCGAGACCAAGAAGTGTCAGTTTCACCCGGGTTTGCAACCTCCATTCCATCAGCTCCTATGTCCATTCGGCGATTCGAAGGAACAAGCTCATTCGGCAGTGATGGTCCATCCGGAGTACCTTTTCATCCGGCTATACAAGCCTATTAGCTCATTCGGCACTCCAAGTGTGAAGGTCCATTCGGCATGAGTCCATTCGGCATCTCCAATTCATGCCGAACCGAAGGCCATTCGGTCATCCCCACATCCGGTCCAACCATAACCGAACCAAAGCAATTGCAACCACCGGACCAAATGACCTACCGGACCAACCCCACAGCCGGTCCAAACAAGCACCGGACCACCGTTCCACACTCACAACCGGTCCAAGCCTACCACCGGTCCAAGCTCCATGCCGAATGAGACCTCGCCGAACCAGACAACTGCCAGTCCAGATTGCTTCAGCCCGGGCCCACTAGCAGCTATATACTTCCATGACCCCTGCCCCCTACCTCATTCTATAAATAGAGGGGCAGGGGTACAACAATGGCAGACAAGTTTGAGAGCTCAAGCAAGGAAGGAACTTTCAAACTACTTTCATACACTTGTATACAAAGCATTGTACTTGTAATCTGGAAGAAGAAAGATAATAACATATAAAGTGGACGTAGGCACATTCTGGCCGAACCACTATAAATCTGCGTGTCTTTTACATTTCAGCCCTTACTTTTCTCATATTTACATACTCATCTAAAATCATTGAAAATCACACATACTCAACTAAAATAATACGACTTGGAGGTGTTTGTCCATTTTTTGTGCAAACATTTTTGGTGCTTTCACTGAGAGCTGAACTCAGGCTTCATCTTCTCCCACTCAACCTTCTTCCTAACAACATCACTCGTTGCTTAGAAATCATGCCTTCCAAACAGAGAAGGGATGTTAACAAAGGAAAGAACCTCGCAACTAGCAGCCTTCCAGATCCAGCAATCACAGATCAGCCCACTTCAACAGCAGTACCAGATGAAAATCAGGAAAATCCAACTGGTCCCGCAGCGGAACAACCAATCACTAGGGCAGATCTGGATAGGGTTGTGGCTGAAGTAACTAACCGCTTCACATCCCAACAAGAAACTTTGGTGGACCAACTCATGACACGTTTAAGGGACGCTGAAGAGTCCAACCGCAACACTGAATCATGGGGTGAATCCCAATCCGGAGGATCCCGGAGGCAACAAAGGTCTTCACTCTTCGAACAAGCTATCAACAGGAAAAACGATGATAGGGGCCGCGCCCGGACTCAGCCCGAATTCCGACTCGAGGAAGCCCTTGGAACCGAACCTAGCGGGGGAGGCACCAGGCGAGGGTCGGATGTAGCTGAGCCAGTCATGCCACCTAATCATAGAAACCCCGCTGAACGAAGCCGAGCTAGAACCCAGCCCGAAGTTGACCCCATGGATGTGCTCGAAACAGAACCCCACAGGGGAAGATCAAGGCGGGGGGCAACTGTAGCTGGTCCTAGCGTGCATCCAAGCAGCCAAAGACAACCACTGGATAATGCTAGAGGTGATAGACTGTACCATCCCTACAGGTCATCTGGGCGAGATAGATCCCGCAGGGAAGAACCGAGCTCATTTTTGTCCGCTCCAAGTTCTGACGAGCGGATGGCACGATTATTCAAAGAATGTGTCCAACGGGAGCAAAGGGACCGGGGAATAGGCGCTAGGGTCACCAGTCCCTTTACCCGAAATATCGAAACTGCCATCACTCCCCGGGAATGGAAAATGCCAACCATGGAACCTTACAAAGGAACTTCCGACCCCATCGTACACCTGCAGAGATACACCCAGCATATGCTCATGAGTGGAGCAACAGAAGGAGTATTATGTAAATGCTTTCCGCTATTCCTATCAGATCTAGCTACCTCCTGGTTCTGCCATCTACCCCAAGGATCCATCAACTCATGGGAGATGTTAAAAGAAAGGTTTATTAGCCAGTTCCGCATCCATGTGGAACAACCCAGGGATGCTTATTCTCTATCCAATGTCAAACAGAAAACCGGAGAGACGCTACAACAATATCTAACACGGTTCAACGCCGCAGCGGCAGCAGTTCAAGATGCCGATGAAAAACTCACTCTAATGGCCCTCTGTAGTGGCGTGCATCCAGACACCAAGTTTGCCAGAAGATTAACTAAGGAAAAACCAGTTACCTTGCCTGATTTCTTCCATGAAGCTGGAAAGTATATGAGACTTGAAGACGCTGCTACGGAGAGGCAGCCAGGGCAACAAGGCAAGATAATTCAGGACAAGGTTCCCACTGCAGCTAAGGACGCTCGAAGAAATGAATCTAGAGACAATGCTGGGGGCAGAAAGGGTGAGAAGCGCCAATATCGACCAGGGCCAAGATTTGACTCCTACACTCCTTTGAATGAAACAATCGAAAACATCTACCTAGCCACTCAGGGCGAACTCGGATACAAGCGCCCCCCGCACAAGAAAGAATCAGATAACGCACTCAAGTCCGGAAAGTTCTGTCGCTTCCACGAATCCCACGGACATGACACCAATGAATGCCACCATCTTCGGGACTTGATCGAAGAACACATTAGAAGAAGAAGACTGGAACGTTATGTGAAAAGTCAGAACAGGACTCCAACTCCTGCCAATGAGAACTCAAAGCAACCCCTCCCAGAAGTAGGCGGAGGGAGTCGCAACAATCACAACACCAGTGGCTCTAGTCAAGAGAAGATAGTAGTCCTTACCATCTCAGGAGGACCACACATTGCCGACAGAAGTTGGGCAGAGATGGAAAGGTACGGCAAGTCGCTTAGAAATACCGAAGGATACGTTAACTCCGTCACAGAAGAACGCCAACCGAAACGAAAAGAGAGCGATGACGTCATATTCAGTAGACGCGATTTGGAAGGAAGACAGTACCCACATATGGATCCTATGGTCATCTCTGCCTGGTTCGGCCCTGCTAAAGTTTTTCGGATTCTAATAGACACGGGAAGCTCCGTAAACATCTTGTTCAAACATGCTTTCGACAAAATGAAGTTATCAATGAAGGATGTGTCTCCCTGCGACAAACCACTGCACGGTTTCACTGGAGATGCAAAAATGCCCCTCGGGCAACTTGACCTCTTCGTCGAAATAGGAAGTCATCCCCGCTCCGTGGTGCGAAAACAAACGTTCGTGCTAATAGAGAACCACTCGGCTTACAACGCCTTCTTGGGGAGACCAGCCTTGTCTGACTTCCAAATTGTCCTAGCCCCCTGGTGCCTGAAGATGAAATTCCCGACAGACAACGGAATAGGAGAAGTAGAAGGAGATCAAGACGCTGCCCGAGACTACTATGTAACTGAGCTTCGCAACAACCGCAGAAAGAATAAAGGAAAAGATGCAGAGACTACTCTCTGCATGAAAAGCTTGGAGGCATAGCAACTAAAGAAAGCCCCTCCTCTTCGATACACAAGCGATCCCTTCAATGAACTAGACCCCCGGGATAAAGAGGAGGAGGCTACCGCCGAGCCTGCAGAGGCTATGGAATTCGTATCTGTAGATAAGCATGATTCAAGTAGACTATTAAAAATCGGATCTCAGCTGAAAACGGAATTGAAGGATCGACTCATTGACTTTCTCCGCCACAACTTAGATGTATTTGCGTGGACCCATGCCGATATGACAGGAATCTCCCCAGACGTAGCATGCCACATGTTGAACATCGATCCCACCAAGGTACCAGTAAAGCAGAAAAAGAGGAGCATGGGGGCAGAGCGATCAGCAGCCCTTGATGAGGAAGTAAAAAATCTACTTGCTAATGACTTCATACGGGAAGCCATCTACCCAGAATGGATCGCTAACCCAGTGCTAGTAAAAAAGGCCAATGGAAAGTGGCGAACATGTATTGACTTCTCCAATCTGAATGACGCTTGCCCGAAAGACTGCTTCCCACTTCCCCGAATTGACCAACTCATGGACAGCACAGCCGGGCACGAACTCCTATCTTTTATGGATGCATACTCCGGATATAACCAGATCCCCATGCACGCTCCCGATCAGGACCACACTAGCTTCATCACCGACCGCGGATTATATTGTTACAAAGTCATGCCTTTTGGACTCAAAAATGCTGGAGCTACCTATCAACGCCTCGTCAACAAAATGTTCGCAGAACTGATAGGACGTACTATGGAAGTATATGTGGATGACATGTTGGTGAAGTCCAGGAAAGCCAACGACCATTGCTCCTTCGGAGTATCATCGGGAAAATTCTTAGGATTCATCGTCCACGCCAGAGGAATCGAAGCAAACCCTGAACAAATCCGAGCTTTAAAAGAAATAAGGATACCTTCCACTCGAAAAGAAATGCAGAGCCTAAACGGAAAGGTGGCCGCCCTAAGCAGATTCATTTCCAAGGCAACTGACAAGTGTGTCCCTTTCTTCGAAGCACTCAAGAAAGACAAAGGGAGGTTCGAGTGGACCGACGAATGCTTAAAAGCCTTCCTCAACCTAATCGAACACCTTCAGAGACCACCAGTACTCTCAACTCCAAATGAAGGTGAAGTGTTATACCTATACCTCGCTGTATCATCTCATGCTCTAAGCGCCGCCTTGGTAAGAGAAGAAGACCGCACACAACGTCCGGTTTACTTTGTAAGCAAGAGATTTACGGGGGCAGAAGCCAGATATCCTAAACTTGAGAAGTTAGCATATTGTTTATTGATCGCGTCACGGAAACTGCGACACTACTTCCAGTCTCACTCCATCAGGGTTCTAACCGATCAACCACTAAGACAAGTGCTCCATCGTCCTGACACTTCTGGGCGACTCCTCAAATGGTGCATCGAACTAAGTCAGTATGATATCACCTACCATCCCCGCACCGCTATCAAAGGACAAGCCATGGCTGATTTCATTGCCGAATTCACTACCAACGAAGGCAAGGAACAATCCGAAGTAGCAAAAAACATCAAGTGGAACCTCTTTGCAGACGGAGCATCGAACGAACAAGGCTCGGGGGCAGGTATTGTGATCGTCACCCCCAGGGGAAGAAAGTTGTACTATGCATTAAGATTGGAGTTCACGGCCACTAACAACGATGCTGAATATGAAGCAGTAATAGCGGGATTGGAACTGGCCCTAGAAATTGGGATCAATTCCTTATGTATTCATAGTGATTCTCAGCTTATCGTAAACCAGGTACTAGGAGAATTCCAGACTCGAGGAGAACGGCTCACAGCATACCTAAAGAAAACCAGACTGCTGCTCGATCGATTGGACCATTATCTAATCAAACACATTCCTCGAGAAGAAAACCAAGAGGCAGATGAACTTGCAAAGCAAGCTAGTATGAAGGACAGCACCATTCCCGGAGCACTAGTAATCTCAAGGCAGCTAGCCCCAAGTTTCGAACAAGTAAATCTGATAACTGCAATCGAAGAAGGAACCTGGATGACTCCTATCCGGAAATATTTGCAAGATGGCATACTACCCGACAGGCGTGACGAAGCCAAGAAGATCTTGAGAAAAGTTCCCCACTACACAATACAAGAAGGCATCCTCTACCGGCGTGGCTTCTCTAGCCCCTTATTAAGATGCGTCGCCGGAAGGGAAGCCAAGGAGATATTAACAAACATCCATCAGGGAGGATGCGGAGATCACACTGGAGGACAGACTTTGGCAAGAAAGATACTCCGATATGGATATTACTGGCCCACACTAAACAAAGATACCCTAGACTTCGTTAAGAAATGCGACAGATGTCAGAAGTTCGCCAAGATCCCTCGACTGCCCACAAACGAAATTACTCAAATGACCAGCCCTTGGCCCTTTGCTGTATGGGGAATTGACTTAATTGGCGAACTGCCAACGGGCCGAGGCGGAGCCAAATATGCTATAGTGGCAGTCGATTATTTCACCAAATGGGTGGAAGCGGAACCTTTAAATAAAATATCTTCAGCAAAAATTATTAACTTCTTGATCAAAAACATTCTGTGCAGGTATGGAGTCCCCCTCAAGATCGTATCAGACAACGGACTCCAATTTGACAGCGAAGAATTTGCCGACTGGTGCCAAGAGCATGGAATTCATAAAAGCTTCTCATCAGTAGCTTACCCTCAGGCAAACGGACAAGTTGAAGCTGTCAACAAAATTCTCAAAACCCTAATCAAGAAGAAACTTGAAAAGTCAAAAGGCGCTTGGGTGGACGAACTTCCTACGGCACTATGGGCATACCGCACATCTTTCAGAACATCAACGGGACATACTCCTTTCTCTTTGGCATATGGATCGGAGGCAATGCTCCCAGTTGAGACTATTGTGCCTTCCCACCGTAGGATCCACTACAACCCAGAAGAAAACGAAGAACTCCTCCTCATGTCTTTGGAACTGATTGAGGAAAGGAGAAACGATGCAGCACTCAAAGCAGAAGCCCACAAGCAAAAAGTGGCAGCACAATGCAACTCCAAAATCAAGCATCGCAGCTTACAAGAGGGAGATCTTATCCTCATGCGGATCCTCCCGCAACACCGAATCATGGACCGAGTCCCAATCTGGAGGATCTGTGAGACAACAATGACCTTTCTTCTTCGAAGAGGTTAATAAAGAAATGGTCATGGTAGGAGCCGAGCCCGGACTCAGCCCGAATTCCGACCTGAGGAAACACTTGGAACCAAACCCAACGGGGGAGGTGCCAGGCAGGGGTCGGATATAGCTGAGCCTGTCATGCTACCTAACCATGAAAGCACCAGTAGACGGACCATATGAAATTCATCAAGATCTTCACAACAACGGAGCTTATATTTTGTCAACAGTGGACGGAGTGGTGTTCCAGAGGGCTTGGAACATCCGACACCTCCGTCGATACTTTGCTTAACATGTACCGCCCATATGAAGCGTATTAACACGGTGGACGTAGGCATTATCGTGCCGAACCACTTTAAAAATCTTATCTCTTGTTACCTTGTGCCTTCATATCTTGGCTGCTTGTTAAGCTTTATCCCTTTCTGTTGAACAAAATCCTATGGCATCTCCACTCAAGATGCACCGCGGCCTCATCTGGACTAGGCCTAACAGGTACGCTACGATTCTATGCACTCGCCAATGAGACACTTTTGCTCCAGCATCCCTCTGCTGCGGGTTAACTCATTGTGCGCCTGCCCTCAAAGCCAACTGTAATGAGCCGATTATAAGTCATCATAAAGGCCGACTATAGCCGATGGCAGCTCATTACGGCGTTCGGCTCGCCGGTAACTGTGAACCTACTTTAAGCCCCAACATAAGGTGTGGCCAGCCAGGGGTAGTTCACGGCCAACGGCACCCACGCTAGCCGGCCACGGTAAATCGAATAATACCCACGATTACGGACCATAACGGTTCGGGTAGTTACCGTGCGCGATCTCGGCTCCGATGTGTCTTAAGTGCGGCTGTGGTAAAAAAGAAAACTCCCCGCGGAGGCGTAAGATGGGTGACAAATGTCTCCAAGACCCACAGCTAGGGAAAGTGACTACAAAACCCGTTTGCCACGAACTTAAGCACATCGACGGCCTTCCGTGACTGGAAGTTTTACTTTTACTATATTTCCATTTCATTTAAATATTTTTCTCCTATCCTGTATAACAAACTCTAAAGTACAGGAAACCAAATAGGAAACATTCACTCATGAGGCTCTAAGCCTGCGTGCTGGGTAGCAGGGCGCTCTGCTATACCCGTGAACAGTTACACAAGACACTCAAAGCTACCGCCTGCGAATAAAACATAAAGGGCGGTACTCTCTTCTCTTGTACATAAATGCGTAACTATAACTTATTCATACACTGACATTGCAAAACGTGAAATTATATTTCAAGCAAAAACTTAACATCAAACACAAGTGGAATCACAGGCATATACATAATTATACTTCTCACACAGCACATAAAGATAGCAACAACATTTAAACATGACAAAATCAGCTTATATTATAAGATCACACGAAGTTATTCTTTGCAAATAATTTTATTACAGTTGCATATCAAAGACTAACATGAACAGTGATAAAAAAGAAACAAAAAGATGGCAGATGCATCCACACTCCATCACCAACTCCCCCAGCCTACTTAGCCGCAGGATCGGAGCCCCCAGCATGTGGATCTGAAGTCCCACCTGTCCAGATCGGAAGAGGAATTCATTAAACGAACGATCAAGTTATGAAAACACGGAAAGAAAAGAAAGGGAAAAGAATAACTCACCAGCATCCGCCGCTTGATCCTCATCATCCAACTGCACGCCCGCTTCCTCCGCAGCAAGCAGCCGCATCCCCTCCTTCACCGCCGCTTGCTCCTCCTTTGAGAACTGAGCAGTAACCGCACTCAAGTTGAAAGCCTCTCCGCCTTCCTTACCCGCGTTCACCCTGGCCTCCTCTAAAGCCTGGAGATACACCTTGGCCATGACCCGAGGGTAATCGTCCATCCAAGACAAGCCGCCCTCTTTCCAAGTATGGAAGTACATATCCTGAAGCATCTCATCCATCATCCCCTCATTTTCCTCAAACTCCCTCACCCGAGCCTCGGAAGCTTGCAACTTAGCGACGGCGACGTCCCTCTCTGATTGGTATCTCAAGCAGTCAGCCTGGAGTGACCTCCTCATTTCCTCCTCCTTCAACCTAAGGGACCTCCTCATCTCCTCCATCTCCTCCTTCAACTCAGCCTGAGCCATCTCCGCAGCCTCGAGTCTCCCCGACAACTCCTCTACCCGCTCGAGATCCGCATTTCGAACCTCATCCACCGTTGTAATGGCCATGTTAATCCGCTCCCTGCAGGTAACCTCCATCTTCCGTAACTCCGCCCTACTGGCCTTCTCCATGGTCTCTTTCAGACGCTGGGAGGCTTCCTCATGCTGGGAGATCTGGATGGCTTGGTCGGCAAGCTGCTTGGCCTGATCGGCAACCTTTAGCCTTAACCGAATATTAGCACTCCCAATCTCCTCCCCGGCCTTGACCAATCGAGCATGATGCTCCATTAACTTCTTAGTCTCTTCGGCCACCCGGTCAATATTAGCCTTGGCCTCGTCCCCCATAGTAACTACCCGAGTAGTAAGCAGATCAAGATCTAGGGACTTGGCCTCATCCAGCACACGTACCATGGGGTTGCGGGGAAGTAGGTGCTCGCCCGTGGTCTCATCAAATGAAATATCCCGAAAACTTGGGTCTAAATCAGGATGACCGGCAAAAGGGTCACGAGGCACGGGGCGAGGCACATCGGGACGCCTTATATGAATGACAGTAGATCTCTTGGAAGGAGGAGGAGGGGGGCAGGGCTCCGTGCTCTCCTCCGTAGTATCACAAGGAGGCTGAGTAGGGGGAGACAGAGTAGGAAGCTGCGAAGCAGAAGAAGACTCAAATAAGGAACGGCTCCGCTTCCTCTTCTGAATGCCCTCTTCGATGACCCCAAGAAGAGGGCGGTACTTGACTACGTCCCCAGTGCGATCAGTAGAAGGTTTCGCGGAAGCTCTCCTCGACTTAAATTGTTCAAGGCGGTGTCGAACATCCGACGTTTTACCCGCCTGGCCTGCCCCTGGAATAAAGAACAAGTGTTACGAACATACAATAATCCGCAATTCAAAAAATGTGCTAAGTTAAAAAGAAAGAAAAGTGAGGAGACACATCTGTTATACAAACCCGGCGGAGGAGTGGGATACTGCAATAAGTCCTGGATCTCATTCCAGGACGGAAGTGAACCGTAAAAAATTTCTAAGTCCCTATCGAAAATGGAATCGGCAGAAGACAAAAGTTCACCTTGCATCGCCGGGGTCACCCTAGCTGAGGAACCCTTAGAGGATGGGTCAGTGCTAACCACAGCTTTGCCGGTTTCCTCTGCCCTCTCCGTTTCCTTCTCTGTTTCCGACTCCCCCTCTGACTCCCCGAAGGCCCGACGGAGAGCCTCATCCAGTTCGAGGTCCTGCTCAGAGGTTAGAGCAGCAACACCGCTACCACCCTGACCATCGCCATCTCCTCCACCCTCCGACCCTTCTCCAACTTCACCTCCTTCCTCCTCTTCTACACCTTCCTCCTCCGGGACATCCGGGCAAGTACTTGGAGAAGGGCCATCGGACTCCTTGAGCTTCTTGCCTCCTACGACTGGACGTTGTGCAAAGGGCTTCCTCTTGCCACCCTTCGCTGTCACCCCACCTTTAGGCTGGGCAGCCTTCTCTTCTGCCGTGTCCCTCTGCTTGACTACGGACTGATGTGGGAGGATCAAATTATACATCAAGAGCCTGGCATTCCTAATCAAATAAGCAGCCGATCTGTCTCTCCCGGAAATAGCTTCAATTTCAGCTGCCATCTGAACCAAGCGATCATCTTCCACAACCGCAAAACCACCTGTCGCTAGCAAGAAATAAAAGCGCATAAGAGAGAGAATTACAGCCAAGACAGGAATTATGAGTAGAGTTTTGACTTACATCCGGAGGTAAATCGGCGAATAGAGACGGAGTCATCCCTAACAAAGAACCATTCCTTCTTGAACATGCTATACTTCGAGTATAAATCCAAAACCGGCTTGAAGGAAACGGCTGACTCCAAGCTAATATATGGGGACCCCTTCCTGTACCCCCTCAGATTGTACAGATATCGTATTTCCCGGTTGGAGGGGGCACGCCCGTATCTCTTCTGGAAGATAGCATACAAGCAAACCAGAATGGCATAAGAGTTGGGCTGGAGCTGGAATGGAGCCACCTTCAGATAAGTGACGAAGCTTAATATCCAGGCGTTGACTGGAGGAATAGCCCCGCACATACAATGGTAACGGCTGTAAGCGAAGTACCCCTCAGGGGGATCATATGGCATGACCCCCTCCCCCGGTAACAGCATAAGAGCCCTGTCTATCCCAAAGGAACGGGATATAACGTCAAGTTGCTCCTCCTTTAGGGAGCTAGGAAAGCAGTCGGGAGGGGAGACCAGAAGTTCCTGTGGACCATGTCCGTCCACCAACGACCTCGGAACAGGTCGATGTTGCCCGGATCCTGGTTGGGCTGGGGGCACAGAAGAAGACTCTCCTCCATCCTTGGATTTCCGTCTGTCTGATCGTGTTTCCGCCTTGCGAGACATTTATCTGCATACACAAAAGTGAAAAACATGATGTTAGAACAAGAATACAAGCAAGCATACATAAGTCCAGAGTTCCACCCAAAGACCGAATACAAAGTTCATTCGGCACTAGGGTCTTATGCTCATTCGGCACTAGGGACTTAAGTTCATTCGGCAATGGGGTCATAAGTCCATTCGGCACTAAAAAACACATCCGGTATACATATCATTCGGTAAAACAAAACCCTTCGTGTGCATTCGGCAATCATATTCATTCGGTGATAAAAAACCATTCGGCAAAAGAATATATACCTAATTCGGTATAAGCTTGGTTCGGCAGAAGTTTGGTTCGGCTAAAAATTGATTCGGCTCTCTTTGGTTCGGTAAGGGAAAACTAAGGGGGGTAGCCTCTATATATAGGCAAACTCAGGATTGCCGAACCAGCTGGTTCGGCCTACCGGACCAACATACCGGACCAGCGTACCGGTCCAACCAACAACCGAATAAAACTGTCTCTACCAGCAGAAACCAGAAACAGGGGGCACGCAAGGCGCTTCACTCAGGACATCAGCAGGATACGAACGTCCAGCCCATGGCGTTACGAAACAAGCCTTTCTATCACCGGGAAACAAAGCGCGACACGTGCAAGCACGCGCCCCACTTTGGGGGGCAAATGTTGGGCGAATTCTCACCCAGAAGATCTCGAGACCAAGAAGTGTCAGTTTCACCCGGGTTTGCAACCTCCATTCCATCAGCTCCTATGTCCATTCGGCGATTCGAAGGAACAAGCTCATTCGGCAGTGATGGTCCATCCGGAGTACCTTTTCATCCGGCTATACAAGCCTATTAGCTCATTCGGCACTCCAAGTGTGAAGGTCCATTCGGCATGAGTCCATTCGGCATCTCCAATTCATGCCGAACCGAAGGCCATTCGGTCATCCCCACATCCGGTCCAACCATAACCGAACCAAAGCAATTGCAACCACCGGACCAAATGACCTACCGGACCAACCCCACAGCCGGTCCAAACAAGCACCGGACCACCGTTCCACACTCACAACCGGTCCAAGCCTACCACCGGTCCAAGCTCCATGCCGAATGAGACCTCGCCGAACCAGACAACTGCCAGTCCAGATTGCTTCAGCCCGGGCCCACTAGCAGCTATATACTTCCATGACCCCTGCCCCCTACCTCATTCTATAAATAGAGGGGCAGGGGTACAACAATGGCAGACAAGTTTGAGAGCTCAAGCAAGGAAGGAACTTTCAAACTACTTTCATACACTTGTATACAAAGCATTGTACTTGTAATCTGGAAGAAGAAAGATAATAACATATAAAGTGGACGTAGGCACATTCTGGCCGAACCACTATAAATCTGCGTGTCTTTTACATTTCAGCCCTTACTTTTCTCATATTTACATACTCATCTAAAATCATTGAAAATCACACATACTCAACTAAAATAATACGACTTGGAGGTGTTTGTCCATTTTTTGTGCAAACACTTCCCAACCTTGATTTATTAAAAATTATTATAAACTCTATATTTGAAGATATAATTTTAAATAAATACTTAAACATATCATATATAAATTAAATCAAACTTTATCAAATCAAATCTTATTATTAAACTTATTTTATATTAAAACTTACTTTATATATTTTTAAAATAGTAAAATTATAAGTAAAATCTTAAAATGTATAAAATTTCAAAACTAACTTATAACTTTAAAATTTTCAAACATATAAATATTAAACTTTTATAAAATAACATATATATATATATAATATCTTAAAATCAATATTTATTAAAACCAAAATTTTCATTTCACAGCCTTGGAAAAATCATTTCAAAATATATATATTGACCAACGGTGTCTGTAAATAATTTTCTATCCTTTGGTCAAGTGATACGGATATTTATCATTTCGATCCGCAATTTAAATATATATACGGGTATATATCATTTCAACCTGCAATCCCAAATTCAATTCAATGAAAATCGCTTAGATTTATTATTTCAACCCATAACGATTTTCTTCTATTCTGTAGATCGTTCGAGTATGTATCATTTCAACCCATAGGGAATTCTATACTAATAGAGAACTTGCAGAGTGATAACAGATATGATAATAATATAATAGGCATATATCATCGATATAAATAACAGATAATGGTGTCATATGTCACGGATGAACGGGTGCACATAATGACAAATATATAGCAATGCAAATAACTAACAGCAGCATATTTCAATTGTCGGTTCAATTGAAATCAAATTTAATAAATATAAGAATGTTAATCGTGAATGATTGCTCACCTTTCTAGGTTAGAGACAAACGAGAAAGAGATGAGTTACGAATCCGAGCACAAATTTCCAAAACAAACCTAGATTGGCAAAATTTGATGAAAAAAGCCAATAAGTAGGAATAGATGAAATCAAATCAGAACGGAATCGATGAAGATAATTGATATAAGTGAAATCATATATAACTATATACAATTATATACATATAAAAAACATATTTTATATTCAAATACATTTTTTTAATTTATATATATATATATATATATGAATTTCATGTCCATTGTTTTTAAACTAAACTCAAATGTTAAAGTCATATATATATAATAATAAATTTTGAATCAATACCTTTAAAACTTAAGAGTTCAACATAAATGTTTATGTAACTCATGTAATCAACCAACAAACCAAAATTTAAGACTGATAAAACATTATATGTTATTTTAAAACAATATTTAACATAAAAATAGTATTTATATAAAAAAAATATCTAAGCTATTTATATATGCAAACAACTACATGCATGTCCAACTTATATGCAATACAGACTTGTGTATAACATAAACAAACACTTATACAACTTTTATATATCAAACATATGCATATATATTTTTTCCTTTCAAATCTATACACTGGAAACATATAACTGTATATACATGAAATGGCTAAAACTAACCTAACATACAATATAAGCTCTGCAAGCTATTACATTTAAAACTATATATAACAGACGTCAAACCCACATATATACCCATATAGACTTATATTTTATAACTCTAGTTGATATACAACTTTATATAACTTATATATATACAACTATTTTCAGTTCATATACCTTTTTATAAAACAGAACTAATACAAAATCATATATATTTTACTGTAACTTAATTTATACAACTAACAGATGCAGACTAGTACATAGTATACATATAAATATATATAAGTTTTAAACACATAAATTTTTAAAACCAAACATATATATGCACGGGCTAATAGATATTATACAACCTATTTGAAAATGTATGTATAAATTAGAGTAAAAAAATATAAAGGCAAGAGAGATAGAAGTGTGTACAGCTTATATAATATAAAACTAACCTAGCATATAAATCTTATATAAAACTATATATAGATAGTACATCATATATATAACTAATAGTGTAAAATTTTGTATAAACATATAATATAACTAACAGATAACTTTATATATGACCAACACAATATAATATACCTTAAACATATATATATATATATATATATATATCTTAAAAAATTGAATATAATATAATACGCATACCAATATATTAAAAGAAGTAGGCCGAGCATGGGGTGCTGCTCGGTTTGGGTTGATACAGTGATGAGGGGATTTGTGGTCGAACAGAGGAGAGGTGTAGGCGATGGCCGATCATGATTGCGAGTTTCTGTGGTGGGTGCTCGGGGTTTCGAGTGAAAACGGTGGAGGAAGGAAAAAGATTTGTCGCATGAGTGGGTGCTACTTGCAGACGGTTCAGGGTGGTGGCTATCGAGGTGATGAGAAATTGGATCACATGTTCGAGTAGGCGACAGGGAGGAGGTCGGAGGAAATGGATGAAGTGTGACATCGGTGAAGCTCGAGTGTGCTATGGGTTCGGCACTTAGAAAGGTGGTGCGGCAGATCTCGATGTGGTGGGAGAGTGATTGCCGAAGGCTTGGGAAGGCATGGCCGACGATTGCTGGAGGGAAGCTACGCGTGGAGGAAAAAGAAGAAGGGCTACCGTCGCTGAGATGATGAGGGAGAGGAGGAGAAGAAGAAGGCGGGGAGGCAGTGTTGCGTGAGATGTGGTGGGTAGGTGATGGCCGCATGAAGCTTCGGCAACGAATAGGTTGGATTGGAAGAAGATTAACTTCATTAAGTAAAATAAAAAGGGAAGAAACGTGGCCATCAATATTATATGTAACTTGTATATTATATTAATACATCGAGCAAGAGAACGAACAGTACAATTAAATAGATGAACGTTTAAAATAATGAACTCAGTTTTTCTAAACCGATGAATCTTGGTTTACGACAGCAATGAAGGGACATGTCATAAATTTTATATTTAATACAGATAATATTAAAGGACAGAGGTTGAAAAGAAAGATGGAATATGAATGGTCATTGCAAACCAAAAGATGTACCGATGTGGTTAACCGTTTTACGGGTTTCACCACGTTCCAGAACTCCAAAGCACAGAAATGGATATGCCGCAAAGATCAGCACGATGGGACGATCAAAACGGTATACAGATATCGGTGGTACGATCATCCAGTCAAAAGTCGATATTCGATACCGAAAATGCTGCTAATATGTCAGAATTAAGGTTGATGGAGCAATAGCAGTCCAAATTTGGAGAAAAGAAATTTGATGTCTCACTCAGAAGATGATCTACAATTTTCTTATATAAAAATATTTAGGTTTGGAAAATATTTTATTATCAACAATTCTAACTGATTTAAATTGAAATAAAATTACACAATAAAATAAACTTTCAAATTATTTGAAGAAAATTTACCAAATATCAAATTTTTATTTTCAAATTTAAAATTTTAAAAATTCATAAAAATTCAATTAATTAAATTAATTAAACCACAAAAATTTATGGGTTGTTACAATAGTTATTATTTTCTCCAAAACCTTGAAAAAAACAATTTTCAAAACACCGGGATTTAAGTCATCAAATTCTTAGTTTAAATCCTTTTTATTTCTAAATCATATTTTATGTCATACTTACCTTATTATAGAAAATTATTCCGCAAGTGTGTGTATATATATCCGTGTTTAGATTATAATAAATAGCTTTTATTAAAATTAGACTTTAACTCAACATTATCACCGAATGCCTTATAGTCAAGCTGTGAAACTTAACTCGGAAGGTGTTCGTTTCAATGTCCCCACAAGTTACTATCTATTCAACCCACATTGAAAAAGGTAAACTACTCATAAATTAGTCAAGCACAATTCAAAAAATTGACAATCAACAGTCAATGCTCATAAACTGGCCGAGCACCACTAACCAAACAATAAATGATAACAATCGAATATTATCATTTTCTCATACGAACAAACACATCATAAATAACTATATCAATTTTATGAAAATTATTCCTTTATATATAAAATATAATCCTAGGTAAAATTAATTCATTCACCATTTTCAAAGACAATACAGCATCGGTTTGCCTTGTTCAAGTGTATCGGAAACCCTTATCAACTCCGTGGCATTCCATATTTCGACCAGAATTCATAAACGACTCGGCATATCAATCAACACAATATAAAATAACTTTATGGCACTAACAAATACGCGTTATATATACACACTCAAACTCATTCTAGGGTGTTACTAATCCTACCTTTAACGAGTTTATCCCACTAAGGCCTAGGTGTTTGCTAAATCTAAGCTCTGATACCAAGTGTAATAACTGCCTATTTCGACCTTTAAAACTCGAAACTAACATATACATGGTATTCGTATGCTGAGCATTCGAAAGCCTGAAAGACGGATTATTGGGGTGGAAGAAAAGAAAAGATAGAATAGAATATCATCATGATGCATAATATATAATATAACCATCATCTTTAAAAAAGAAAATTGTATTATACATACATTAATCAGAGTAAGCTAACCGATCATCGGCCTGGATAGCTATAATAGCATGCCATCACAAATGCTCATAAATACAAAATAAGAAAAGCAACAGAAATAAAAGATATGTGAATACATCTTAGAAGAATCCACCTCATCTTCTGATGCTCCAAAGCATCCATAACTAAATCTGAAAATATGCTTGGGCTGATCCGAGCATTATAAGAAAATAACCCTCGGATCAGTCTGGTAAACCAGTGTGAGAAACTTGAATCATACAGATATTCAATGTTATAAAACCTTTCAAAAATAAAGGTATCTCGTAAGATCATGCAACATACAAAAACAGATTGGTTTTTACCTCACGATAACTAAACCATTTTTGTTAGAAAATCAAATGATATTATAATAATGTCTAAAGTTTAAAATAAATTAAGAACATAGCTGAAATGCTTGTATCTCACGTTCTATCACATTTGATATATAACTAAGTCTGTAAGGCATGTATTGGAAAAATGATTCAAATAATGACAAGGAAAGGGACTACCTTTAGTACATTACACATATAGATAAAACGTACCGAGGGTGCAAACCTTGCACCTCTATCAATGCAGAACCGACCTAATAATATCGAATACGATCATCACCCTAGCTGTTAACTTTGCAAACGATTTTCGAAAGCCCAACATACATAATCCGTAAATATCGATCTAGATACAAGTGATGATCATACCTTAATGGTAGCGAACCATATAGCCATGCCGCATCTCCCCTATTTTAGTCATTTCTGGGTGTGAGGCTTGAGTTTATGTTTGACCTTTTAGTAAATCCCTCTTGGAATGCTAACACCACCCTTCGGGCAAAAGTGCATGTCAGCATTCATCCATACAAGTTATTCTAGGACTGAAAAAACTGAAGGCACTACTTCTACTACATCCTTTTTGGAATCACCCTCTGGATTAGTAACAAGTAGCCTATTGTAATGACCCGCCGTTCATTCCACAGAAAGATGCATCATTATTAAGAAAGAAAGAGATAGAAAATAGAAAAGATAGAGAAGAAAGAAAGAAACAACATCAGAATCTCAACAGCGGAACGAATAAATTATATTAATCACATAAGATATTACATAGTATCATATACAACATCTATCAGAGTTACACAGCTTATACAACACGTACAAGACAGTTATAAACACATGTCTAGTTACTACAACTCAACAACAACACAGAGAAACCAACACAGCGGAACACTATAAATGTCTATAACGCTGAAGCCTCCTGCTCCATTTCTCCTTCACAATTCGTCAAAGCTAACTTGAATCCCTTGGCTACTCGTAAAAGTTTGAGTACCCAAGAGTTTAAGAAAAACAGAAATAAACTCCGGGTCAGACATGGGTCTGGTGTGAGTAAAAGGTTAAAGTTGCTTAATTTTAGAAAAAACTTTGAAAATAAAGGTATCACATAAGACTCCCCACACATAAACATGGGTAAGTTTTTACCTTACGTTAACCAAAATATTTGATAGGAAATCCAGTGATATTATAATAGGGTCTAGGATTTTCAAGTAAAATACAGAAATAGCTGGAATGCTTACATCTCACGTCCCAACATAATTGGGCATAACTTAAACATACGACACTTAATGGAGTTTGTATTCCATACAATGGTAGGGCTACTGGGGTACCGTCCGTCACATTATGGGGCCTAGATCACCGTACCGAGGATTACTCCCAATCCCCTGCAACACAAGGCGGAACCATCCCTTGCTGGATAGTCCCGAACAAGACAACCGCGCAGTTGGCCGCGAAACAACCGCCCACACAGTCGAACAAAAATGGACTTCTAGACATGGGAGAATCTTGTCCTACTTGAGCGCGACCCACTTAGCCTTGCTACACCTCCCCTATTTTAGCCATTCCTGGCTGATGAGGCTTGAGGATACGATTACCTTTAGAGAACACATCTCTTAGAATTCTCATCGTCCACCTGACGATGTTCTGAAAGCATTCAATCCGTACAAGTTCATTCCGGGTTCAAACGAAACCGAAGGCATTATCTCGTTACACTCGTTTTGGAATCACCCTCGGAGTTAACGACAATAACCTTGCACTCTGAATCTTCATCTTCACTTGAGATTCACGACCTATCGTTAATTTGGATCGATGTGGTTTTTGGATATCCAAATCTGGAAACCCGATCCCGGTCTCATCGAAATCCAAAACGTATCTTTTAGGTCCAAGTTGTTTAAAGTTAAAACAATTCAATTCTATTATCTATATTCACACAGATAGATAATTAACAATATCGCAATAGATAATCCATATTATCATCACATATAGATTCATCACAAATAGATAATTCACATTATCATCACACTTCAACCAAACATCCATATCACACAGCAACACTTATCTCATATTTGAGATCTCAAACCATTCAAGGCAATCAATATCATCCATACATAAGCAATGATCTATACCATCTCTAATTAATTTAAAGTGAATTAAATTAATTACTTCCTCTCTAATTAATTTAAAATAAATTAAATTAATTACTTCATTCTATAAATCCTGCTTACTTAACCATTAATTAATTACAAATTAATTAATTAATCACCATCTAATAATTCATCTTAATTAATCATCCTTGATTAATTTTTCTTTAATTACATTCAAGTAATTAGCCTTTAATTAATTACATAAATTAATTATTCTTTACCAAATACAGCAATTAACCTTTAATTACTTCATTAATTAATTAATTATAATTGATTACATTAATCCTTAATTAATTACAATTTATTAATCACTCTACAATTATTTATCATTGATTAATTAATCTTAATTATTCAACCCTTAATTACATCATTAATTATGTTAATTAATGATCCTTAATTACTTCTTTAGTTATTAATTACTCTATTTAAATTAACTACATTAAGTAATTAATCTTTAATTATACCATATTTATTAATCACTCTTGATTAATCACATTCAGTAATTAACTACCCTTAGTTACTTCATTAAATAAATAAATTATCTTTAATTAATCCCTTAATTAATTACAAAAAGTAATTTACTCAAATTACTACCAATAATAAATCACCCTTCAACGAATTACATCCAGTAATTATCATTAATTACTTTAAGTAATTGCACTATATTAATTACATTAAGTAATTACTTATCAAATCATCCAGTGATTATCTTAAATTAATTAGTTTTAGTTAATTAACTTAGACTTATCATATTAATTTAATTAACTACATTGAGTAATTAATTCCTTTAATTGTTTTTATTAAGTAATTATACTTAATCAATTCCACAAATGATTATCTTAAATTAATCTAATTAATTATCTTAATTAATTACATTAATTAATCATGTAATAATCTCAAGTTAATGATCTTCATTAACTATTAACAATTATTTAATTACTTCTCTTAAGTAATTAAACTTAAATTAATCATTATTAATTACAAATTAATTAATCTTTAATAACCATTTAATTAATCACTAATTATTTAATTAATTAAATGCTTAGCTGTAACATAATTAATCTTAATTAATTAATTAATTTCTAATTATTAATTAAAAATCTTAAATTATCTAATTATTGAACATATTTTCAAATTAATTAACCTTAATTAATTAACTTAAACCTTAATTAATTAATTCAAACCCTTAATTACTTAATTAATTAATCCAAATCATTAATTAATTAAATCAATTAATTATCCATTTTAATTACCTTAATACTTTAATGAATCACACATCATCAAATCTTTATTAATTTTAAAATAAAAACATTTTTCTTATTAATGATTTAATTATCATTCACAAACACATTTGAAAACATTTTACCTTCAAATTTGGTTTTAAATTCCATTTCAAATTAAAGATTCAAAATAAATACAATTTAACTTTAAAAACAATTTAAAAACCCTTTTAAATCACATATTAAAGAAATATTTATCCAATAAAGAAATTTAAAAGAGTTTAAACCAAATTGCTTATAGATTTCTATTATTTTAAAATATACTTTAAACATTTAACGTTGTTAAAACATTTTATTTTTATGAAACTTTTATATATTTAAAATTAGGATACAAATTCAATTTTGAAACCATACTTTAAAATTTGGTTTAAAACTTTTTTTAAAACTTGCTGTCATGTTTAAATTTAAATTTAAATTTGATACAGACAGATTTTCAAAAAAAACCTGTAACAACTATTACCCGAGCCAACCTTTCAATTGCTTCGAGTAAAACCTCACATCACTTCGAGCAAATACTTGAACTACTCGAGATAAACTCGAGTACAAAACCTCTGCATCAACCCAAACTTCACCAGGCACAATACAATGCACTGTGCATATGCACCGGAGGTTCCACCACCTCCGACCACCATGACGATCCCTACATGTCGACAATCATCCCCAGATCATATTACGACCATCAAAACTTCACTATCAACTCAAAATCAAAAGCAAGCATTACTGCTCGAACCTGGAAAACAGACCAACTTGGAAAAACCCTTCAACCTCTTCTCTCCGACCACCTGAGTGTCAGCACCTCCATCCAAGCCTTCGTCAATGACCAAGCAATCGATTCCCACTGTCCTGTTAAACTCGATCATCCAGAGGGCTCATTGAAAACAAATTTCCGACCAAGCCTAAAAATAGGTTTACAAGCAATTTCGACCTCCTGTGGCCACCATGGTGATCTATACATTACTCGGACAATTTTCCCATCATCACCGATCATTCTACTACCACCAGAAGGAACCATGACCTCCCAGACCATCGAGATCATCAGAAACCCCTCAAATACCAATTTCTAGTTAAACCAGAACTGCTCATTCATCCCACCACTAAAAATTATGATTTTAGTTTCAAAAATCAAGTTTTAATTTAAATATTTGATTTCTATCCCTAAATCCATGAATCATGGTAATTGGATTTTGACTTATTTTAAGTTGCTCTGTTGTTTTGTTTTCCAGAGACAATACAAAATTTATTTCAACTTAAACAAATTTTTAAACATAAAACTATGATATAACAAACACATTTTGTTCAAGACATAAGTCCTAACAAAGATTGGATCAAGAGTAAATGATTTTTGATTAGATCTATAGCCTAAAAAGTAGAATCAAGAAATAAATCTGAACACAGCATGCACACACCAATATATTCATATATATACACACAGAAATTTACTTATAATATACTCACAACATACTTGTTTCCAGACATGAACATGCAACAGAATCATATACTTAAACTTTTAAATAGTGATGTTACTCACCAGTTTTGAGGGTGAAGAACAGAGCCTCCAATTTGAAATAGCTTTTGAACCTTTTAAAACAGAAATGCCTTAGCTTCTTTGTTTTTAATTTAAAATTTGAGCTGCTTGCTATAAAAACTTTCAGAGATAACTTCATTGATTTCTAGATTTTACTTGCTTTGATTCTAAAACTTGAATTACAAATTTTGCTTTTGATAAACTCAGGTTGAAGGTGAATACAGGCAGGCTTTGTTCTTGCTTTTGAAAATGAGATTACAGGCTTTGAATGTTTTGATTAAAACTTAGGTTTTCTTGCTTTTGATTTTGATTCCAGATTCAAGAAATGCAGGCTAATGGTTTGAAAAAAATGCAGGTTTTAGATTTTGGTTTGAGGAGGATGTTGAAAATGGTTTGCAGTCTTTGATTTACATTTTGGTTTGAAGATGATTTCAGATTTTGAATTTTGATCTGGTTAGAGATTATAGATTTTGTTTTTTAGAATTTTGAGTTTCTCTTAGCTTTAGATTTTAGAAAGATAGAAAAAGTGATGAAGGTGAGAAAGCATGTTTTTATAAGTTACAATGATTTATTTTAAAATAAAAGAAAAATTATAAACAAAATACGACACTTGTCTAATATTACAACATTTGTTATATACATTAATTTATTAAATTACACAAGTCACCATGGTTACTTAATATATTAACACTTTTTATTTAAGTATTTAATACTTAATTTAAATGTTAATAAAAGTTTTTACTTAATTCATTTATTCTTATGTAAATGTATATGTGAATTTATTTTTAAAGACAATGTAATAAAACAAATTATATATAAATAAAAGCTTATCCAAATATCTTAAAAATATTTATTCTTTCGAATTTCAAAATTAATTCAAATTCAAATCCAACTTAAATTTTAAAAAAATCCAACTTAAAACCAACACATTCAATTTAAAAATAGCAATTCTATTGTCTTTAAAACCTATCTATATCTATACATTTATTAATATTATTTGAAAATAACACATTTATCAATTTTAAATAATTTATAAAAGAGATTATAAATTACTTATTACTTATCTTACTTAAATGAATTAATGTTTTATATGTAAATTGTATTTCAAACTTTCATATCTAACTACAAATCATATTTATCAAGTAATATTTAAAAAGAAAATAAAATAAACCTTTTTATTAATTTAATATTTAAACTTAAGCTAAGATATGATTTTAAACAATTGACATTTACCTTAAGTATTTAAAACCATATAGTTATTTATTAAATAACTTTGAAAAGTTATATACTAAATAAAATCATAATTTCCAAATTATCAAAATGTATATTAGAATTTAAAAAACAAGATTTTATTTATTTATTAAATTTCAAACCAAAGCTTATCTATTTACAATGTATATATATACATACATTATAAATAAAAAACATTTTATTGGCTTTTTTTAAAAAAGATAAAATTCACTAATTAAATATTTATTTAATTAGATTATTAAATTAAATTCAAATTTTATTAACAAAGATTATCAAATCAACTTAAATTTTAATACTGATTGCTAAATTGATATTGCCCAAAATTCTGGGTCATCACATTCTTCTCCCCTTAAAAGAATTTTATCCCCGAAATTTAAAAGCAAAGGTAATTTAATAATCTATCTAAGATTTTAATTTTAAATCACAAGCATCTTATCAACCATATGCTAACAACAATAGCAACCAATTCACTTAATCAAACAAATCTAACTATCCAGACAAAATTCTGGATAGAACTTTCTAGAGTTTCCCAGGTATAAATACCAGAATACTCGCTCTACATAATCCAAACTAGCTATACTACTGAGCTATAGAGCTCTTACTCATCTAGATCTACAAAACTGAACAGGATATCAGACCATAGTCAAGTCCTGCTCAACCACCAAATTCTCCTAAATTGTTGATTCCACAACCAGAGATAGATCATACACGTACTTCCTCAGAGATGCACGAAACACATCGAATCCCATTTATCTAAACTGGCAATTCAACCCTAAAGACCAAAGCACTTACCCTACCAGAACACAGAAAAGATCCAATACACCTCGGAGCTAGCTTCCCAGTCTTACCAAATCTTATAGCTCCTTTGATCGAAGAAAACTTACCCAAAATCAAATCTTCGATTTTGAAATCCAAATTCCTCTGTCTCTTATCCATAAAACTCTTTTAACGATCCAAGCTGCCTTTATCCTTACTGATCAGCTCAATCCTTCGCTGATGCCTCTAAAAACAAACTGGACCAAAAATGACCCATCGGAATGATCTTCTCAGGATCAACCAAAACCAAGAAAACAAACTCTATTCCACAAAAATCAGAAGACTAAACTTACTTCTCCCATTCGGCAAGACAAAACAGATGCACTCCCAAACTGCTTCCCCTGCACAACTCTAATCTGGAGTAGATGAAAATGCTGATGATGAACACGAGCATAGGCTGGACAACACATCCCAGAAATATGGTTCAACAGATCCATAAAGAAGAACTCAGAAGTTCCACCAAAACCTGAGCTGCTTCACCAAATCCTCTCTCTAGGAACCATCCTTCTACTAAGCTGAACTACGCGTATCACTCCTGGAATCCTAATCGATACGAAACTCAATCTCCAGATGCTAAAGGCAAACCGAGCTGCACTGCTGGCCCAGGTGCCAAAGACTTCCTAATACAAAGCTCTTTGAGAAACTCAAACCTCAAACCAAACAGAAACACCCCGCTGAACTCAACCACATCACCGATGCAGACGCACTTCCTTAAACTTGCTCCAAAGGAACATCTTCGGAAACATCCATAGACCCTGCATCTCATCATACAGCTACTACTTCCTGAGGTTTCCAAGATACCATCACTCACTTTTGCTCAACCGACATATCCAAACTTTACTCATTCAAAGTTGCACTACAAAGATCGACTCCGAACCTTAACAGGTTTCCTTCAGAGATTGATGAAATCCTTACACCATTGCAAAGCTCACTCGAGATGGTATTGGGTCTACAGTCTCGATGGATACACTTCCAACTTCAACACTCAGACTCCTTCCATTGGTAGTCGTGCTACACACACCACTACCCCATCTACCTTTTGAACTCATATTGGAAAACCCGAATAGGTAACCCAATCAATAGGTAGAAATAAATATATATTTATATATACTAAAATTACAAATACGCTCTCTCAGGAAAGAAATCACTCCAAAGCCTAGGTATTCACTCAACCTAGCGCTCTGATACCACTGTAATGATCCGACGTTCATTCCACAGAAAGACGCATCATTATTAAGAAAGAAAGAGATAGAAAATAGTAAAGATAGAGAAGAAAGAAACAACATCAGAATCTCAATAGTGGAACGAATAAATTATATTAATCGCATAAGATATTACATAGTATCATATACAACATCTATCAGAGTTACACAACTTATACAACACATACTAGACAGTTATAAACACCTGTCTAGTTATTACAAATCAATAACAACACAGAG
Source organism: Allium cepa (assembly GCA_030765085.1). Taxonomy (NCBI): domain Eukaryota; kingdom Viridiplantae; phylum Streptophyta; class Magnoliopsida; order Asparagales; family Amaryllidaceae; genus Allium; species Allium cepa. The sequence goes on along the minus strand of CM060937.1, from coordinate 566,511,272 downwards.
AAACCAACACAACGGAACACTATAAATATATATAATGCTGAAGCCTTCTACTCCATTGCTCCTCCACAATTCTCAAAGCCAACCTGAATCCCTTGGCTACTCATAAAAATTTGAGTACCCAAGAGTTTAGGAAAAACAGAAATAAACTCCGGGTCAGACATGGGTCTGGTGTGAGTAATATGTTAAAGTTGCTTAACTTTAGAAAAACCTTTAAAAACAAAGGTATCACGTAAGACTCCCCACACATAAACATGGGTAATTTTTTACCTTACGCTAACCAAAACATTTGCTAGGAATCCCAGTGATATTATAATAGGGTCTAAGATTTTCAAGTAAAATACAGAAATAGCTAGAATGTTTACATCTCACTTTCCAACATAGTTGGGCACAACTAAAACGTACAACACTTAATGGAGTTTGGATTCCATACAATGGCAGGGCTACTGGGTACCGCCCGTCACAGTACGAGGCCTAGATCACCATACCGAGGATTACTCCCAATCACCTGCAATAGAAGGCTGAAACCATCCCTTACTGGATAGTCCCAAACAAGACAACCCCGCAATTGTTTGCGAACCAACCGCCCACACAGCCGAATAAAAAGGGACTTCTAGACAAGGGAAAATCTTGTCCTACTTGAGCGCGACCCACTTAACCTTGCTGCACCTTCCCTGTTTTAGCCATTCCCGGTTGATGAGGCTGTTAGGAAATCAATTATATGGTTTCAATGATAACAACTATACAATGGAAATCGAATATACAAATATATTTATATTTACAGGTAGTTGATAAAGTAACATCACCAAAGAGACAAAAACAAGACTCAAAAGAAGTATCAAAAGACTTCAAGCCGACGAGAAGTGGAAGAGGGATGACACAAACACAGATAAAGCAATATGCACACATTCAGACGTCTTGATACACTAGATAGACGTCTGATTGATTCTTCTGGTTTGAAACTCAAAAAGAATCAGACGTCTGGTTAATACACTCAGACGTCTGAAAAGCATCCGGATATAAAAAATATATGAAAGCCAGACGTCTAGTTAATGAACACAAATGTCTATATATAAACAGATACAAAAAATATATGAAGACCAGACGTCTGAAATATTTTCCAGACGTTTGATTTTGAACTCGGCTATGTAAATTCAAAAAACAACTATCACATCCGAAAGGACACGTTCGCTTCTCTTCACTGCAACTCTTTATCACCATGAGAAGCAACCTTGGAGCACTTACTAACAATTGCAACTACACAAAGGATCTCTCCACCACTATAAATAGAATCAGGAATTCAAGAGAAGTTCAATACCTTACTTACTTACGCTCTTAACTCTTACACACTGATTTACACCTTATCTCTAAGCAATCAAAATACCGGTAATTGACTCTTATATATATATATATATATATATATATATATATATATATTGGAAGCAATTGTACTTAATAGTCAACATCCGTGTTATAGAACACATTCTTAACAAAGAAACTCTGCTATTGTAAACATGTTCCTCCGGCTCAAGTAAGAGTGAGTTGAAAGGAAATTCCGAAGTGGAGCTTCGGGACTGGACATAGGATGGGAGGTCCGAACCAGTATAAAATCCTGGTGTGATTATTTTAATTTACTTTGCTACTATCATCTATCAAGTTATATTATATAGTTAGTTGCATATACTTGCATATACATCCTATACGATCCACTCATATAGACTTTCAATTTGTATCGGAGCAAGGTTTTGATCAAATAAAAGTAACATGTTTTTTGAATCACTTTAATTTGGCAAGTATTTTTCAAGAAGGACAATCTACAGCACGACCCCCACTCTTTAATGGATCTAATTATGCATATTAGTCAACACGTATGAGAATTTTTATGGAAGCTAATGGTCTTGAAATTTGGTCATCCACACAAGATAAATATGAAGCAGCTACTACTGCTATGAACACTTAGACCGATGCGCAAAAAAACTTAGCATCAAATAATGCTAAAGCTATCAATGTTTTATTTTGCTCTTTAGACAAAAATGAATTTTCAATGTGTCATGTTATGCACCACTGCGTTTGATATTTGGCGTACCTTACAAATTACACATGAAGGTACAACAAAGGTCAAACAAACCAAGATTTCAATTTTACAAAACCAATTTTCTTCATTCAAAATGAAGCAAAATGAAACTATTGTTGACATGTATTCTAGATTTCAAACTATCCAACATGACCTTATGGCATTAGGAGTTAAATTTACTGATTTTGATTTAGTCTCTCGAATAATCAACTCTTTAACATCAGATTAGGAAAGGAAGGTTTTGTCTATTGAATAAGCTAATGATCTTTCTACTCTCAAAGTTGAAGAGTTAATAGGAAATTTAATGTCCTATGAAGCTAATTTGCAGGCTCGAAAAGAACTAAATTCGAAGAAGAAGAATATAGCATTTCCAGCAACAAAAAATGACGACTCTGATTTAGATGAAGAAGAAATAGTCTTCATTGCTAAGAATTATAATAGATTCAAGAAATTTAGAAAGATGATCAAATTTCAAAAAGAAGGGAAATCGAACACAACAACTCAAATCAAGTGCTATGAATGTGATCAATACGGTCATATGAAGAAGGATTGCCCTAAACTCAATAATGACAAAAAGAATAACAAAGCTCAAAATTTTAAGAAGAAGAAGGCTTTCAAAGTAACTTGGGATGACTCCAATTCTTCATCCTTTGAAAGTGATAGCGATAGTGATGTAGAACAAGCTAATGTATGTTTTATGGAACAAACTAAAGAGGTATGTCCTGAACTTAGCTATGATGAATTATTAGAACTTAGCATGGAATTAGATGACAAATTTAGACAAATAAAAAAATTGAACAAAGAATATATAGTCAAAATAAATAGATTAGAACTTGAGGTAGGAATGTTGAAAGATGACAAAATTATTCTAGAAGAAGAACTTGAAATATCTCAAGAGAAAATCAAAAATAAATTGATAGAAAGTGAGAATATTACTATAGTGAAAGAAAATTTGTTAAATGAAAATATTGAGTTTAAAAATATTACTGAATCATTGAAAATCGAAAATATAGAACTAAAAGAAAAATTAGATAAAATTACCAACAATGTGTCAAAATTTAATAAAGGAAAACAAGATTTGGAAAATCTTATCAAAACTTCAAAACCATCAGGCAATAGAAATGGAATAGGATTTAAAATTCTTCTAAACAAAAAGGAAATAATGCTAAAATTATTAGTTACATAAAAACTAGAACTTTTTCTAAGTCGAAATTAAATATAAAAAATATGAAAATTTGGATTCCTAAAACAAATAATAATTTGATTAGACAAAAGCATATTAATAATTACTTAGAAGGAGTAGTCTATAACAAAAATTATATTTGTAAAGGTACCAAACCATCTTGGGTATGGCTGCCTTCCTCTAACAATTAGGACCCTAATAAAATATATGGGTACCAATTAAAACATTCTTTATTTTGCAGGTACCAAAAATAACAAAATAAGGAGAAATGGATATTAGATAGTGGTTGCTCCAAACATATGACCGGAAACTCAAAAATGCTATCAAATATAAACATGCATCGATGGTGGAACGGTAACCTTTGGAGATAATTCAAGAGGATATGTCATAGGCATTGGAGAAGTCATCAACTCTGGTATATCTAACTCTCCTATTATTACAAATATTTTATTAGTAGAAAATTTAAAACACAACTTACTAAGCATTAGTCAACTATGCGATAAAGGTTTTCAAGTAAATTTTGAAAAGGATAGATGTAATATTTTAGATAATAACAAACAACTCACTTTTGAAGGATTTAGAAACAAAAATATTTATGTATTAAACATGAATAAAAATTCAAACTTATGTTTAACGGTCAAACATGATGATCCACGGTTATGGCTTAAACGTTTTTGTCATATCAATTTTAAGAATATTAATAAGTTAGCAAAATATGAGTTGGTAAGAGGATTACCTAAAATAAACTATAAAGTAGAAAACTTATGTGATGATTGTCAAATTGAAAAACTAAAGAAAAGCTCGTTTAAATCTAAAAATAATATTTCCACAAAACAACCATTAGAATTATTACATTTAGATTTATTTGGTCCAACACAAATAAGGTCTATAAATCACAATAAATATGTTTTCGTAATAGTCGATGATTTCGGGATATACATGGACTTTATTTTTAAAACACAAAAATGATACTTTTGGTATATTTAAAATATTTGCTAAAAGAATTAAAACTCAAATGAATTTGAATAAAAATATTAGAAGCGATCACGGAGGAGAATTCGAAAATGACCTTTTTAAAAACTTTTGTAATAAGAAAGGAATAACGCATAATTTTTCTTTTCCTCGTACTCCTCGATAAAATGGTGTCGTAGAAAGAAAAAATCGTACATTACAAGAATGTGCACGAACATTATTAAATAGTAGTGGTTTACCAAAACACTTTTGGGCTGAAGCTATTGCGACATCTTGTTATGTATTAAATCGAGTAACCATACGTCTCATGACTAAACAAACTTGTTTTGAAATATTTTTTGGTAAAAAACCTAAAGTATCATACTTTAAAACTTTCGCTTCAAAATGTTTTATACTAAATACAAAAGATAACTTAGGAAAATTTGACCCAAAGGCCGATGAAGGAATTTTTGTTGGATATTCGAAACGTAGCAAAGCATATAGAATCTTTAATAAACAAAATAATACTATTGAAGCGAGCTTACATGTCTCGTTCGACGAAAATCTCTTTAACCGTCATACTAATGATGAAGAAGAAATTATTGCACTAACAAATTCAACAAATTCTATTAATAATGAAACAAATACGCAAAATAACACCTTGATTTCATCCCCTAGAATTCTTAAGAATCATCCAATAGATAATATTATTGGAGATCTTAATTCAAGAGTAACTAGAAATCAACTCAATCAAATAAGCCATATAGCATTTGTGTCAAACTTTGAACCAAAAAATTATAAAGAAGCCTCAAATGATAATTTTTGGATAATAGCTATGCAAGAAGAATTAAATTAATTTGAACGTAATAACGTATGGGAATTAGTACCAAGACCTGAAGATCAAATAAGCCATATAGCATTTGTGTCAAACTTTGAACCAAAAAATTATAAAGAAGCCTCAAATGATAATTTTTGGATAATAGCTATGCAAGAAGAATTAAATTAATTTGAACGTAATAACGTATGGGAATTAGTACCAAGACCTGAAGATCAATCGGTAATAGGAACAAAATGGTATTTAAAAACAAAGCAGACGAGAATGGAAATATCGTTTGAAATAAAGCACGTTTAGTTTCTCAAGGTTACAATCAAGAAGAAGGAATAGATTACGATGAAACCTTTGCTCCAGTAGCAAGATTAGAGGCCATTCGTACATTACTCGCCTTTGCAACTCATCATAATTTTAAATTATTTCAAATGGATGTCTAAAGTGCTTTTTTAAATAGTTTTATTAAATAAAATTAATGTATACGTCGAACAACCACCATTATTTGTTCACGAAAAATATCCCGATCATGTTTTTAAATTACATAAAGCACTATATGGATTAAAACAAGCCCCTCGTGCATGGTACGAACGTCTTAAAAATCACTTAATAACATTTGGTTTTCATATAGGCAAAATAGATACAACTTTATTTATTAAAAGAGAAAATAACGATATTTTAGTTGTACAAATTCATGTTGATGTATCATTTTTGGTTCAACTAACGAAAATCTATGTAATTAGTTTTCAAATATTATGAAAAATGAATTTGAAATGTCACACATGGGAGAATTAATTTTCTTCTTAGGTCTACAACTAAAACAACTTGAAAATGGAATTTTTATTCACCAAGAAAAATATTGTAACAATGTATTACGTCGATTTGACATGGATAAAATATCAAGCAAACCAACACCAATGGGTACCACTATTCACTTAGAAAAAGATGAAAATGGAAAAGATTTTGATGAAAAGTTATATTGAAGCATGATTGGTTGTTTACTTTATTTAACGTCAAGTCGACCTGATATTATGATGACTGTATGTCTATGTGCTCGATTTCAAGCAAAACCAAAAGAATCTCATCTAAGAGCTATTAAGCGTATTTTACGTTATCTATCTAGTACTAGAGATTATGGTTTGTTTTACCCTAAAGGATCATCGTTTGAACTTGTTTCATATAGCGATGCGGATTTCGGTGGATGTAAAACAGATCGTAAGAGCACTAGAGTAACATGTCACTTTATCGGACAATCATTAGTTTCATGGTTTAGCAAAAAACAAAATGGTGTTTCCTTATCTACTTGTGAAGTCGAATACATCTTCGCAGCTCTAGCATGTGCATAAGTGATATACATGCAACAAACACTAACGGATTTCGGTAAAATTATCAAAAAATCTCCAATATATTGTGATAACACAAGTGCTATAAATTTATCAAAAAACCCTGTTAATCGCTGACGAACCAAACATATAGATATACGACATCATTTTCTACGGGACAATGTTGAAAAAGGAACTATTTCTTTAGAATAACATAAATACCGAAAATCAAGTGGTCGACATTTTTACAAAACCATTAAACGAACAAATTTTCATTACACAGCGACGAAGTTTAGGTATTTGTTCACTTCATGATCTTCTTCCTTAAAAATTCAATTAAATACTAGGTTTAGTTATCTATTTTATTGCCACAAATTATACTTATTAATTTCTGAACCATTTAATTTTTAGATAATTAGTTGTTCTATAAATAATGTTTTCAGCTTATATATATATACATAGTTACATAACAACTATATACAAACAATCAATTTTTTAAAATAAAATATAACAATGTCTTCTGGGAACTCCTATATATCCATCTCCATCTCAACACCATCGACGGATAGCTCGGTTGACACACCACAGCGTCTTCATACGCCTACACCAAAACAAGAGCTAACAAATAGGTGGTCCTCGTATCATATGGGTTTTACTCCAGATAATAAGAAAACTAAAGGATCTCTGTTTATTTCTCCTAACACAAAGGGGAAAATTGATGAAATTCATCATTATCAGAAACAACAGATAGATCTTCAACGAGAACTTTATTTCGAACAAAAAGTTACGGCACGACAGCTAAGCTTTCTTTAGCAAGTGGCGAAGAAGTTTTGTTTGTCACGAAAGAAAGATGTTCATGAACCGCCACCAAAACCTTGTAGTTCATTGGATCCATCTTTTTCATATCGTACTCCTTCAGATCCCTCACCAAGACAATATTCTGGCTCTCCACGAACCCACGAACGTGGAAATATTTGGTCTCCACTTAGACCATGGAAGGATTCCTGTAACATCCCACCTTTTCACATAGTTTAAATCGACGATAAACCACACACATCAGACTTAAAACATACAAAAGGGCGGATTTTTATGGGTTAAATAAGAAAAACAGAGAAGAGAAAAAAAAAACTAAACAGAATCTCACGGCGGAAGGATAAAATATAATAATAAATATACAATTCATAAAACTGTTTACAAACATTTGATTCTTTTTTTTATACAATAAATATCAGAGTTCACATACCCATAAATATCAATGCAGCGGAATTTAATAGTGTAGTGGAATAATATAGTAGATACCAATACTACAAATCTTCGTCTTCGTCCTCCAGAACTAAAGTCTTCGATCCTGAAACGCTCGGACTGACCCGAGCGAATTAAAAAGACAAAACACTCGAGTCAGAACTAAAAGAACTTATGTAAGTTAAATTAACAGAAACAAATATGAGTGCAGTAACTCAAGAGATGCTTGGGATTTACATCTCCTAAGGATCCGTTAAACTATTTACTATGTAGTATATTGCACTATTATAATAGTGTCTAATTGTAAAATAAATTTACTTTTAAATAGCATTAAGGCTTTACATTTTCCACCTTAACACGTAATAGTCCCAGTAGTCCATCCAATATCATAGTCCCTCCTGATCGGGAAGCCACCAGAGGATACCACATGGGTTACGGGAGAAATCCAAACTCGTACAAGGCGCGATAGGATAGGTGACACGGCACAACTAGGCAATGCCAGGGTAGATATACCAATTACGCTTCCGGGTCGGTGGTAACGCGTAGCGCGCAGCTACCGCCCACCTCGAGCCACACCCCCAAATAAAATCAAAAGTGTCCACCGAATCAATCCAAAAGTCAAAGTATAATATCGAAGGGATGTGTCCGATCAAAGGTGCTACCTTATTAACCCGTCAATCGCTCCTGTTTTAGCCACCTTATGCCAACTCACGGGAGTTGGGCCCACGTATTTACCTTACAAGAAATACCGCCACCAACCTACTTCATTCTGGAATCTCCATTGCGTACACGGTTGTTAAAGTGATTTTCGGAGTTGGCAGAGAGTATGACAACTTCCGATCCCGGTCTCTTTAACAACCAAACGTTATTATAACACCGCGGTCATTTAAAAATAGTTATACTTTCAAAACCAGAATATAATTATCCATTTCAAAACCCATAAATACGATATCATTTCCTTTTAAAACCCAAATAAATATGATATCCTTTTATCTCAAATATATTTCTTTTCCAAAATCATGCCACTTAAAAATTTATAATACCTCGAAACCAAATATTTGAATTTAACTTTCAACATAATACTTCAAAATCCATAGTTTAAAACCATAACTTTCAAAACTTAAACGGTTTGGATATTCAACAGCATATAAAATAAAATAGTTGAATTAAAATTTCTTTAAAAGTAAATAATTTCCACGCCTTCACAATTTTTATTCACTTTAAATTCAGTTCAAACCCAAAACCTTTATATCCTCTTTCAGTTTAAATAAAACACTTCGATTTTCAGTATTTCAAACTTTGAGTATTTAATGAATTTCAAAACTAAGGTTGGGGTTTCAAATCAACAATTCATTTTCCTATTATTTAGTTTGAAAGGTTTATATGATAAATCCATAACCATTTAAAATAAACTAAATTTATTAACACTAAAATTTTCTTACATTTATTTATACTAGAATTATTCATTAAATCCAGTTATAAATATCATACCTTTAAAATTTCCAATTTTAATAAGTTTACATCAACTTATGGAGTTAAATTTCAAATAAGCTCAATTCCAATTAAACCTCCAATTTATCTTTCAATCTTAATTTTTTGAATCATTTATAACTCTACATATATACAAGAACTTAAACTCGTACTAAATCGTATAATATAAATTATCAAATGCCATTTTCAACTTATTCATTTTATTTAGCAGATTTATACATAGCTTAAATTCAACAATTTAACTTTGTATGTATATATAAAATATATTTATATCATATCCAAATTTAATATTTATTAAACCGTACCATATCCAAACCATAAAAATCATTTCAAAAAAGTTTTTATATATATATACCGCGTTGCCTGTATATAATTTTCTACCCTATGGTCAAGTGATACAGATATTTATCATTTCAATCCGCAATTTAAAAATAAAAATGCGGTTGTATATCATTTCAAACCGCAATCCCGAATGAAATGAAAATGCATGATAACTTGCAGTTTATATAAGATAGGACACATCATCCATTCATCCAATATCAATCATCAACCAATTTATTTCAATTATCATTAATTTATTTCAATCATCGTCAATTTAAACAAACATCAATATATAGCATATGCAATATAACAGGAAATAAATGACAGTTATTTAACTAACAGTTTATATTCAAAATAAATTTATTAACTATTTAATTATCAGTTTATATGCAAATATATAAATTTTAACTGTCAATTTATATGCAATAATAAAATTAATCAACAGTTAAATTAAATAAATATGATTTAACAAAGATAATGAATAAAACATGCCAAACAGTCATAAATAAATTTCTACTCATATCTAAAATCAATTTAACAACCATAAAAAAATTTAGAAGTTGTGAGTGGTTTAAAACACTCACTTTTTGAATTTAAATTGGATTTAAATCCAATTTAAACCCAAAAATTTCACAGTCTCCAAATCCGTCCAAACCCACGTCAAAACATCCGTAATTTTACTATGATCCTAACAAAAACAAATTCGCGTGAAACGGAGCTCGTACGCGAAAGTTATGAAAATTTGAAAATTGAAAAATTCTGGTCCTGTGTCAACTTCGGGTTCGATTTTGGTGCGCCGCCTCAAATCCCTGGTGCTTGCTTGGAGTTTTTGCCAAAACGACCCGGAGCGACCCGTGTCATTTTCTTCCTGACCCGAAGTAGTTACAACATTTTTGCCTCTGAAACTCAAAGCGTGATTCGAAGTGGCTGCAGATCCGAATTTTTTTTTGAAATTGAAATTAATTTTTAGGATTTGGGAATTCGGTTTTTTTTCTTCCATTGGAATGAGGAGTTGAGAAGGAGATGTACATATAGAAAAATGAAAATAAGGAGTGGCTAGGGTTTATAACGGGTTATATATAGACAAGGCTGAAAAATAATAGATGGATCGGATTGGTATACGCGCTGAACGCTAAATGGCCCAAAAAGCCCGTTTCTACTCCGGAACGAAATTGGGTCAACCCATATATCAAAATATATGTTTAAAAATATTTTAAACGCGATGGAAAAAGTTTCACGTCCAAATTCCATCGTATGAAGAAGTTATGCTAAATTCAATTTTTCCGAATTGATTTAGATTGATTTAAATTGCATAAATTTCACGGCGTTTCAAGTCGGTACGATCAAACGACAAGTCCGATCGTTATGAAACTTGAAACACTGTTATAATTCACCGTTACAGATCCGATGAAACTAGTTTCGTCGGAATCCGAGTCAGTGGCCAAAATGGCTAATTTTATATTAATTAAATAAATTAAAATTTCATTAATAAAATCCAATTTTTTTTAAATCTTAAATTTGACAAATTTTATTACCTTTATATGTCTCAATCAAATTACAATGTTTTAAACAATTTAAAGGTCAATTTAAAGTTGATTGACTTCCCATCTCAGTGTCAAATTTTCAATTTTATTAAATTTAGAAATTATCAATTAAGTTTCCTAAAATTTCATTGAATTAAATCTTCATTCTTATTATTCAATCCATTATAGCCAAATGGATGAAATTAACATACATAAATATTTTTCAATTTCAACTAAATTTTCAACTAACGTAAAAATAAATGTTTAATTTTTACTTAATTGCAAAAACTCAATTACCTTAATTCTTTATATTCATATAAATAAACAAATCTTGATTTATAATCTTTTCATTCACACATAGCCATATTATGAATGAAATTTACATTATCTGTAATTATTAATTACCATCAGTTAAGATCTTAACATTTGTTCCATAAATTTATTTGCCCTGAATTATTTACTGCATTTATCTAATTCCAATTTCATAATCACATTCAATCCATTAATTGGTATTTCATTGACATTTAACTTATTAGCTTATATCAACACTATTGTCATTAATTGCAAATGGGTTACCAAATATAGTCACTAAATAACGTAAATTAATCTCCATAAATTCCACTGATTTAACTTTCATTCAATTAATTAATGATTCCCTCAGTTAGCAATAACGTAACATTTTCTTTATTTGTATTGCAAATAATTCAAAATTCAATTCCTAATTCTTAATATCCTCTAAATTACAACTTCCAAATATGACATTAATCATCATTTACGTACCTCTAATTATTTTAATTTACATTAACATAATAAATAAATTACCTTAAATGAAATCTATCCTCCAATTTATTATATGCAATAAATTTTGACCTTACAACAGTTTCAATTAATTATTTATATTTATTGCGATTGAATACAAAAATTTATTTAACACATCAAATAAATGAACAATCTATATTCATTGTCACCTATTTTCTTTTAAATTCAGTTATAAGTTTGTTACTTACCAACCAGGTTATAATAACACTAATTTTTTATTCCACCGCTATATATGATATATTTGCATCACATACTTGAATTTTTCAATTTCATCTAAATTCCAATTCACGGTAGTATAATTTCTTACTATAAACCCATTTAAAATTTGCATACTAATTAATTAATTTCAACTAAATAGATTGATTCAATTCAACTCTTTTATTAAGTTTATATAAATCAATATACTATTTCATTAGTAAATTTTTATTTCAATTATTCCTTTATTACTTACAAATCTTATTTCATTCATGAATGCCATCATTTATCAATTATTACATAATTTCATTAATTTACATTCAGTTACAACTAAATTAATACACTGATTTCATTTGTAAATTAAATGCTTACAATTTATAAGCTTTCATTCCAAACAATATTTCAATTTGTACCGGACATTGATTTAATTCAATTTACTATTTAATATTATTAATTCATTATCTAAATTCACTACTTACATTTGTTCTCTTATATGCAACTCTTAGCCTAGTATAACAATTTACAGCACTTCAATTTATTCGTCATTTTGTTTCAATTGTAAATACTTAGCCTTATATTCCCATGGTTTCATTTCATTCTCAGCATTTGCTTCATTATTAATTATAAAATCTTTATTTCTTCTAAATTAAATTTACGTAAATCTTATTAAAATGACAAATTTAATTAACGAAAATTATGGGTCGTTACAATAACGAGTCAGGAAATCCTAAAACACTATCGTCGTCTAAATAAATAAATCGTATTAATTATTGTATATATATACTTATGTGTTATTATATTTTACAACAATAAAAACATTTGCTATCAACTTTCGATAAATAAGTAAAACCATCAAACTTCAGGCTATTTTTAGCCAAACTGTAAATTTTAGAAGTTTGTCTACATCCTCCAGACGTCTGACACAATTAATTTTTTTTAGCGGTGTGCATATGTCAGACGTCTGATATATCCCCCAAGCGTCTGAATTTAAGTTCTGCCTCCTAAAAATAGAATTCAAAAAATTTCAAACGTCTAACACATTAAACCAAACGTCTGACCAAGTCTTCTGTCACAAATTTGTCTAAACCAGACGTCTGACATATACAACCAGACGTCTGTTTAAAGTTTCTGCCTATTAAAACTCATAAATTCGACCAAAGCAGACGTCTACTCAAAATACCAGACGTCTGTTTGTATCTTTTGTAAATAATTTTAGGGCAAACCAGGCGTCTGCCTTCAAATCCAGACGTTTGGAATTCAATCGACCATTTAAATACACCCAGATAACGTCATTTTTTCCCATCTCAAAATTATTCCGCTCCACAATCTGCTTCATGACGATTTTTTTTCCTTTCAAATCAACGTCTTCTACATAACTAAATCAAAATGCCTCCTTGAACAAAGAATATCAAAGCTCCAAAATGCAAACAAGACCAGCCCACTTCATCTTCAAACACTCAGGTGTGTTCCGACGATCAAATCGAGAGATGGATGAATAAAGCACCGCATTCGATCAAAAGGTATCAAGACATCCAAAAGAAAAAACTTCACATAGGTCCATTCTACAATCTTCTTACATTCCCTATGTGTAATCTAGATGAACTTTGTGAAAATGCTGGATTAGAAACCATAATCTCCTTTACTCCTAATGATATTCAAATAGACCAATTAGCTATATTTTTATTCTACGCTAATCTAGACAGTACTTCAGTATGGAATACTGAAGATGAAGATAACTGGCTATGGTCTAGTGTTTATGGTAATACAATTAGGTTAACTCCGGGGATAATTGGTAGAACTTTGGGATGCTCTGACACCTAGGAAGATTTATACAACATTACGGATATGCGCTTCAAGCCATGGAATAGCATTACTCATCAAATTTGGGGGAACGAAATGCCAAAATTTGCTTCGAAATATTTACGTCCAAAAGCTCGACTCTTGACAAGAATGATAATAAATACAGTTGTTCCACGTAAGCGAATTGACAGTTTTGAAACTTCATTTGCTACACGACTTGCCACAATTGAAGAATCTCTCTCGACTGTTTTATCAGTTCTTAAAGAAGTATTACAACGGGTTCGTGGTCCAACACCGCCCTCTGAGGATTGGGCAACCCCTGTTCCTTCTCCTTCCGCAAAACATTCAAAACTAACTGAGGATGAACCTCCAAAGGAAGCTTTGACGTCTCCTTTAAAGGATAGCACTTCTGACAACGAAGAACCAAAGGAAGATGATCCAAATAAAGCTTTCCCGAAGGAAATCTAGAATTTGGACATCGTAGTTTTTATAATTTTTGTACAAATCTATGATTGTAATCACTTCATGTTATTAATGAACTTCTCCCTTTTTAGATTGGCTTCACTGTTATAATTCTTTCTGATAATGTCAAAGGGGGAGAAATATTGGTAGATTAAAAATAAGAACATATTCAGGGGGAAATTTATAATCTATATATAAGTACATTGAATAGTTGTCATCATCAAAAAGGGGGAGATCGTTAGAAAATCAATTATATGGTTTCGACGATAACAACTATACAATGAAAATCGAATATACATATATATCTATATTTACAGGTAGTTGATAAAGTAACATCACCAAAGAGACAAAAACAAGACTCAAAAGAAGTATCAAAAGACTTCAAGTCGATAGAAGTGGAAGAAGGATGACACAGACACAGATAAAGAAATATGTACACATTCAGACGTCTGGGTACACTAGCCAGACGTCTGATTGATTCTTCTGGTTTGAAACACAGAAAGAATCAGATGTCTGGTTAATACACTCAGACATCTGAAAAGCATCCGGATAAAAAAAAAATATAAAAGCCAGACATCTGGTTAATGAACACAGACGTCTGAAATATAAACAGATACAAAAAATATATGAAGACTAGACGTCTGAAATATTTTCCAGACGTTTGATTTTGAACTCGGCTATGTAAATTTAAAGAACAACTGTCACATCCGAAAGGACACGTTCACTTCTCTTCACTACAACTCTTCATCACCATGAGAAGCAACCTTAGAGCACTTACTAACAGTTGCAACTACACAAAGGATCTCTCCACCACTATAAATAGAATCAGGAATTCAAGAGAAGTTCAATACCTTACTTACTTACGCTCTTAACTCTTACACACTGATTTACACCTGATCTCTAAGCAATCAAAATACCTATAATTGACTCTTTTATATATATATATTGGATGCAATTGTACTTAATAGTCAACATCCGTGTTATAGAACACATTCTTGACAAAGAAACTCTGCTATTGTAAACCTGATCCTCCGGGTCAAGTGAGGGTGAGTTGAAAGGAAATTACGAAGAGGAGCTTCGGGACTGGATGTAGGACGGGAGGTCCGAACCAGTATAAAATCCTGGTGTGATTATTTTAATTTACTTTGCTACTATCATCTATCAAGTTATATTATATATTTAGTTGCATATACTTGCATACACATCCTATACGATCCACTAATATAGACTTTCAGAGGCTTGAGGCTACAATTACCTTTAGAGAACACATCTCTTAGAATGCTCATTGTCCACCCAACGATGTTGTGAAAGCATTCAACCCATACAAGTTCGTTCTGGGTTCGAATGAAACCGAAGGCATTATCTCATTACACTCGTTTTGGAATCACCCTAAGAGTTAACGAAAATAACCCTTGCACTTTGAATCTTCATCTTCACTTGAGATTCATGACCTATCGTTAATTTGGATCGATGTGCTTTTCGGATATCCAAATCTGGAAACCCGATCTCGGTCTCATTGAAATCCAAAACGTGTCTTTTAGGTCCAAGTTGTTTAAAGTTAAAACAATTCAATTCTATTATCTATATTCACATAGATAGATAATTTACAATATCATAATAGATAATCCATATTATCATCACAAATAGATAATTCACATTATCATCACAAATAGATAATGCACATTATCATCACACTTCAACCAAACATCCATATCACACAGCAATACTTATCTCATATCTGAGATCTCAAACCATTCAAGGCAATCAATTCATCCATACATAAGCAATGATCTATACCATCTCTAATTAATTTAAAGTGAATTAAATTAATTACTTTCTCTCTAATTAATTTAAAATAAATTAAATTAATTACTTCATTCTATAAATCCTTCTTACTTAACCATTAATTAATTACAAATTAATAATTAGTCACCATCTAATCATTCATCTTAATTAATCATCCTTGATTAATTATTCTTTAATTACATTCATGTCACAACCCGCCCTTCTCGACCCTTGAAAATCGACACAAATACGCCACTGTATAGTATGTCGACGATCAAGTGTCGGAAAAGACAGATAGTAGAGGGAAAAGAAAGAAGATAGAAGAAAGAAGAAACTAAACAATAACAGAATATCACAATCGCAGTGGAACAAAATATAATAGTTAATAACAGATCTTTATACAAAAATGAAAACTATATCTGTTTTACATATTATATCATCAGAGTAACACACTGTCAAAATAACAGTTACCAGCTTGGCAGTTATAACAGCCTGCCTCACAACTTGCTTGCAATTCAACAATCACATGGCGGAAATAAACAAATACGGGTAATACGTCTCGGTCTTTAGCTCCTCTCCTGAGCGCCCAAGCATCCTATCCTCTATTTTATAATGCTCGGTCTGACCCGAGCATTATAATGAAATAACACCCGAGTCAGTCTGGAATACCAGCGTGATAAAAATACACCCAAATTGGCTATTAAAGTTTCAAAATTCTTTGAAAATCAAAAGCATCTCGCAAGACCACGCCACAAATAAACATGTCATGTTTTTACCTTACGATAGCCAAAACATTACTTATCAAAATCCTCTGATATTATAATAGTGTCTATATACAAATATTTATTCAAAATAGATAAAATTGTTATGTTCATTAAATTCCAGCATACTAGCCACAAAGTGGGTTATACAATCAAAACCGTAAAAGGCACGTAAGGAAAATGGATTTCAAACGAATGACTAGGCACTGGGGTACCACCTGTCACGGTACCTGGTTTAGATCAGCGTACCGAGAATCCAACCTAAATCCCCTGCAATACAAGACTGGGACTACCCCTTACTGGATAATCCCGAGTAAGATCATCCCACGGTTGGGATCAGCAACCGCACCACACAGCCGAAATAAAAGGGACATCTAGACATGGATGATCTCACCCTAATGGGCGCGACCTACTTAGCCTTGCTGCATAACCCCTGATTTTCAGTCATTTCCGGTTAATGAGGCTCGAGGCTAAGCGTTACATTTTTAGAACATTTCATGTAGAATGTTCACCGTCCTCCTGACGATGTTCTGAAAGCATTCATCCATACAAGTCCATTCCGGATTCGAACGAAACCGAAGGCAATATTCTTACTACATCCATTTTGGAATCACCCTCAGGATTAGTAGCGATTAGCCCTTGCACTTCACTGCTCCATCTTCGACTCCAAGCTCTTGTCTTCATCACGAAAACGTACTCGTTGGATCGAAGTGGTTTTCGGATTACAAATCTGATACCCATCTCTTCGAAACAACGTTCGTTATTTCCCAGTTAACTCAACCCCGGTTCTTTAGGAAATACACAAACGAGGATAAGATCGGAGTTCACCTCCTAACCGTTAGTGGACGGATTTCTTTACCAACGTCCTATAAGAACGAATGAGCTTATACGTACAGTATAGCACCTTGAACGGTAATTGTACCATATAAGCCTCATACCTATTCTAGATATTTTCAAAGTTATATTTGGGTCCAAATTTGATAGTCGGTTATTTAACTATCAAATAAACAAACAATTCAACCATTCATTTCGTTTCAACTGAAAACACCAAGTCTTTTAAATTTAGATTTTTATAATTTAAATCACTTTTCTCAAAAATATATACTTAAAATATTTTAAAATAAAACTATTTTAAATCACCTTACTCCGAATAATGGTTATGAAATTCTATAATAAATTTCCAAGTCAAATTTTGAGCCACAACTATTTTAAAAATAAAAGTTTTATATAAAGTACAAATATTAGAAAATTTCTTTAAAAAAAATGCCAGTTTAACCTTTAAAATAATTATTATTAAAATTAATTTGAATAGATTTACTTTAAAATTCTAAAACAATTAAAAATAATAAATTTCTCTAAAACAGTCTCTTTAAAACAAATTTAAAGCTTTAGGCTTATACATAAAATTCCTTTGAAAATATACGTGGTTTTTCAAGTAAACACACTTCCATTACAGAATAACCCATAACCCTTTATAAATCCTGCTTGATTTATCTCAATCCAAATTTACGTATCAATCCCGTAAATTTCTTCCCACGCTTTTAAAAATAAAACACCTTTTTATTTTTAAACACGTTTCCTTTTTCCTGGAAATCACTTTCAAAGGATATACTTAAATCATTAAAATAAGGTTACTAAAATTACCTTAATAAAAATTATACTTAAGGGTTTTTGAGTAATTTAAACCAAGATAACCTTTTTAAATAAAGTTATTAAATCAAATATTTAAATTATTATTATTTTGAAAACATAATGCCAATTTTCCTTTATAATAATTAAATACCATAATTACTTAAACAAATAGCTACTTTTCTCTTAAAAATAATAAAATAATTAAAAATAATAATTTTTCTAAAACATTTTAAAACTTCTAGTTTATACTTCGAAAGTTTTTCTTTGAAAACGTACTTAGTTTTCCAGGAAAATACCCTTCCCATCTTTTAAAAATAATCCCACTATTACTTTTAAAACAATTTGCACCTTCTTATCGAAGTTCCCACCGAAAATCTATACTTTCAATATTTATCCCCCAATAAATATTCCATTCCATTAATAAACCCAGTTTATAAATTTCCATTACCCTTTCCTTTTAAATCACAATTCCAAAAAAAGAACACTTCAAATTCCAAACCAATTTCCTGAATTTAATTTCCTTAAATTCATTACTCAAAAATTCCTTTTCGATTCCCTTTTAATCCCATTTATTTTATTTTCATTTATTTTTTAAAATACCAGATTATACTTATTTAATCATAACACAGCACAGCTTAATTTCCAAATTTATCTATCATAGTATATAAATGAAATACATCATCAGTTAAGAAAATAATTTCTATATTGTAGGGAATCCAGTGGGATCCCTCCAACCTGTTTCCCTGCATCCACAGATGTTAGCACAACCAATAAATATCGATCCAATCTGATAATAGTTATCATATTTAGCAAATCAACCAGTCAATAAATCATTTAAATACTAACTATTTAAATTAAATGGTACCCAGATGTGAGTGAGATTAACTCACCTTGAATTCGTTGAGCGTTTCAGTTTTTAAATTAAATCGAGCAGCGTTCAGTTTAATCCAAAATTTTCACTCACACCAAATGCCTCTAGATCTGTGCTGCAGTGCAGATTGTGACACTGCAATTCTGGCGCTTCTTGTTTCGTCGAAATCTGGTCATGCATGTAAAAGATATGATTTTTTTAATATTCGAATATAATTTATAAACAAATTCTTTTTTTATTTTAATATTACCACCGGCCGTCAAAATAATTCAACAAATCCAAGCCGCTAAAATGCTCCTTCTTCCACGCGATATACATCGAACTTGAACCCATGCATCCCCACGTTGACTTGGTTGCTGCCCCTAATATAGAACTTAGAAATCGATCGAATGCGCCTATGCCGTAGCTCATCAACTCATGCATCGATGGCTAGAGCAACGCCAAGCTCGGCGCCCCCATAGTCCCAAAAATCGAGCATGTTCGTACCACTTTCTCGAGCAAAATACGGTCGATAATGGCCACCAGAAACGATCATCACCGGTCGAACTATAGAGCTCAACGAGCTTTTTGATTTTGCAGTTTGATTTTTTCACAATTAATCAAACGATAGAGAGATATCGAAGAAGAAAAGTTGTTCGTTTTCAGCCATTGAATATTACAGTGGCGGCCGCGAATTTGATCCCTAGGGTTTGTTGTAGATAACACTTATTTATATACGTTTATTTTATATTATTTTATTAATAAAATTTTCAATTTAACAACTTCTACAACGAACTCCAAACAATACATGCCACCGGGCGATTATAAGGTTGTACCCACGTTTCGAACACAATGGAACGTGTTTCGGAAGCTAATTCGATCATATTGTGGAAGATAGCTTTTTGAATTGATTTAAAATAATAAATTATCGATTTAAATTTCAACGCGTTTCTCACCCGTACGGACAAACGGTAACTCCAAACACTACGAAATTTAAAATCCGATAATAACTAACTATTATGGATCCAATGGAACTTGGTTTCGTCGAATTCCGAGACTGTGCCCCGAAAGGCTATTTTAACTTGTCGATTATTTCGAGCGATTTCCAAAATCGTCGAAATCATTTAAAATTTCACTTCTAAAATTTTATTATCTTCGTTATAAATCACACAGAATTTATATTCACATTAGAAATCATTCTGATTCATTTCAAATCAAAATCTAATTATTTGCATTATTATTATATTAAATTCCATTATTAAATTAATATAAAAATTCCAAATTTAACTTATCGACTTTTGATTCCATCCAAAAGTCCAATATTAAAATTCAAATCAAACTAGACATAAAATAAACCTTAGAAACCATTTTCATAACCATTTACATCCAGATTCACCAATTATCCCAATTTCAAATAATAATTGTTCAAATCAAATTGAATTGCCATATTTGAAATTACAAATAATCTCATTGATTTAACCAAAATCTTTTAAATTTAAAATCATTATCTCCCACATTCAATATTTAAAATGAATTAAATATTCAAAATCTAACGACCAAAATTCCAGATTGTTACATTCCTCCCCCCTTATAAAAATTCTGTTCCCGAAATTTGTTAAGTAGGAAAATGCTTCCAATTTCATTTACTTACCCAAACTTACTTAATTAAAAACTTACATTCACTTCAGCAAAACTTTTAGCTCAACTCCAAAACCCTTCGTTTTATTTTAACCAAAAGCTTTGTTTGCAATATCACTTCAAAATGCAACTTTCCTAGTTAACCAAAATTTCCAAAACTTTCAAAAAAATTCTAACTCCCAAATTTTAGAAAAATTTTTGACAGCGTCTCCTTTGTATGGAGAGCGTTTCACAATATCGCAATAGACATAAATATATATACATCGACCCACACAGTTGGAAAACAAAATATACCACAATATATTATCATTTCTTAACTTTGTAGCGTAGGCGTACCTTATTTTAAGCATTTTAAAAGCAAGCAGCTAATTTATTTGTTATTTGCGTGCTCCAACTCTATCGATTATCTCCCATACTTGTACTTACTCAAACAAGCACATAAGTATCAATAATATGAGATTTTAACAACCTTCCATTCGTTAATCTTAGCCAAACACATCAAATGCATAGCCCAAACAACAAATTTTCATAATTCAACAAGTTAACCATCTTTATAAGCAACCACAAGGTTCAACACTATTTTAATTTCCTTAGCAAATCCATATTTCATTTTACTCTGCTCAAAAGGATTTGCAACCAAGTTTTGCTACATTCAATTCATATTTACCACAACTAACTCAAAATCACTTCAATATGATCAACATGTGCCTACTTATATAAATTTACTTTTATGCAATTCCAAATTGATCCACAAGCAATTTTATCTCCAATTTGATCTATTCGCATCAAATTCATAATTCACATCCATTACTATGAAAATCCACTTAATTAAATTCCTACTCATTCCAATATATCCAAAAACTAACTTTATTTACTTCTTTTTAATTCACTTGCTTTCTTTAATGTCCAACGACAAATTTCTACGCACATTTTGATATTATTCATGCAAATAACCATGACTTAAGCTTAAAGTCATTTTAAATTAATTCCAACTCAATTTATATTAATTTTATTCAATTCTGCATTGTTCACAATCCAAACATTCTTATTTCATAGCAATTATTAAATTAAATCCTTACCCTTACATTTCATTAACCATACAGGTTCATTCAAGACCAATTTATAAGTTTGACAACAACCCTTTTACAATTTCTTAAGTTATTTCAACTCCAAATAACTCTATTCCTTCTTACATTAATTCTGTTTCATTTTAATTTGATTCTCATCAATTCAAATTCCAATCCATTACAAATTTTAATTCAACTAGTTTACTTACTCAATCCATTTTAAAATTTAATTCACCTTCTAAATTCATTCTGAATGTATTTATAACGACCATTCTAATTATTCTAAACCAGAACTAGATTTTATTTTACTTTTCAAATTTCTAACAAGCTACCAAAATTTTATTCATCCCATTACTCTTTTTATTTAATTTAGCCTGCGCTAAATTCATCTTCAAACAATTCTTTTGAATTTAGCTGAGTGAGAATTTAATTCATTCAATATCATTGCTACTAAATTAAATTTTCTTTCAATTCAATTCTTTTCCAAATTTAATTCAAATTCAACTAAATTTTATTTAGCCAACACAAATTCATACCATTTCCTTTACTATTTTAAATAAGAATTTAATTCCATTCAATATAATTTATAACACAACTGAATTTTGATTTCAACTCAGTTCCTTTTAATTTAAGTTAAATCCAATTTTTATTTTTCCACTCAATTTAAAAATTTTATTTTCCAATATATAAGTCCAAAAACTTATTTACTAACCTAAGTCCATTCGCCTTTTATATTTCACTTTGCCTTACATCACTTTACATTTCATTTAGGAATAAAATTTTGAATTTCCCATAAAATGTCAACCATTTTATTTTGGTTTTACAATTCATTTCTCTATTCATAAGTTCCCCAACTTATTTGTTTAAAATCTTATCTTGCTCATTTTAGTCCATTTACATCTTATAATCACAATTCTAGATTATATATGTAACACTTAGTAGCTTAAATGTATAAATTTTCATTACAAAATTATAACCCTCAATTATATAATCATTTTACATTTTATCTTAATATTCAATTTAATTCAATTCCAAATTTATTTAACTTATCTTGAGCTAAATTCAAATATGTCTTATTCACTTCCATACACTCAAGTTAAATTTTAATTCCAGGATTAAAATTTCAAATTTCCTTTCTTATTTATATCAACTTTACTTTAAGTTCAATAGTTGATTCATCTTTAACTTTCACATTATTTAAATAGAATTTTCCAGAATTCAATTGCTCGGTTTTATTTCAAAACCATTTTGAAATAATAATCAACACATACCCACTTGGTATATCAAATCAAATATCCGGATTCCAAAACAACTTGTTTTTACCAAAACAAATTTCCCTTTTGGAATTTCTAAAACAACTTGTATACCCAAAAAGTCCAAACAAATATCATAACCAATCTCCATGGTAGCAATTCATCACTTTAGAAACTCGAAAATGAATACTGATGATGTGGCCATCATCATCAGGATTATTTTCCAATGACTGAAGTGAGTTCAATGCTTCCTTACTACCATAAATTCCCTTTCAAAAACAATTTCCATTCAAAAATATTTCCCAAAATAATACTCCATCATTGCTTTCAAACACTTTGAAAAACATTTCAGATATTCCCAGGATTTTAAATTCCTAAACCTTTTGTTAAATTCATTTAAAACCCATTTCAAAATTTCTAGGATTTAAATTCTGGTTTAAATCAAATTTTAGTTATACTTATAGAATTCTACATGGTTATAAACCATTTCAAATTTTAGATTCTTATTTGATTATAATATTAACAACCAAACATCCTAATGTATATATAATTTCATAAAATTATTTCTTTCATATCAAATATAATTTTAGGTAAAATTATTTCATTTACCCTCTTTAAAAATAATACTATGTCGGTTTATCTTGTTTAAGAGTTTAGAAACCCCTATCGATACGGTTGTACTTCCCGTACCGACCAGAATTCATAAACACTCACCCGATAAGTCAACACAGTATAAAAACGGTATTTATATTCACTAACAAGTACGCGCTCATAGCTATTAATACATTCAACTCATTATAGAGTACTATTGACTCTGTTTAATGAGTAATTTTACCACCAGAGCCAAGATTATCGCCAACCTAAGATCTGATACCAACTGTCACGACCCGCCTTCTCGACCCTCGAAAATCGACACAAATACGCCACAGTATAATATGTCGACGATCAAGTGTTGGGAACGACAGATAGTAGAGGGAAAAGAAAGAAGATAGAAGAAAGAAGGAACTAAATAATAACAGAATCTCACAATCGCAACGGAACAAAATATAATAGTTAATAACAGATCTTTATACAAAAATGAAAACTATATCTGTTTTATATATTATATCATCAGGGTAACACACAGTCAAAACAACAATTTCCAGCCTAGCAGTTATAACAGCCTGCCTCACAATTTGCTTGCAATTCAACAATCACAACAGCGAAAATAAACAAATACGGTTAATACGTCTCGGTCTCCGGCTCCTCTCCTGAGCTCCCAAGCATCTTATCCTGTATTTTATAATACTCGGTCTGACTCGAGCATTATAATGAAATAATACTCGAGTCAGTCTGGAATACCAGCGTCATAAAAATACACCCAAATTGATTATTAAAGTTTCAAAAATTCTTTGAAAATCAAAAGCATCTCGTAACACCACACCACAAATAAACATGTCGGATTTTTACCTTACGGTAGCCAAAACATTTCTTATCAAAATCCTCTGATATTATAATAGTGTCATATATAAATAATTATTCAAAATAGCTGAAACTATTACATTCATTAAATTCTAGCATACTAGCCATAAAGTGGGTTATACAATCAAAACCGTAAAAGGCGCGTAGGGAAAATGGATTTCCAATGAATGACTATGCACCAGGGTACCACCTGTCATAGACCTGGTCTAGTTCAGTTTACCTAGAATCCATCCTAAATCCCCTGCAACACAAGACCAGGACTACCCCTTACTGGATAATCCCGAGTAAGATCACCCCACGGTTGGGATCAGCAACCGCTCCACACAGCCGAAATAAAAGGGATATCTGGACAGGGATGACCTCACCCTAATGGGCGCGACCCACTTAGCCTTGCTGCATAACCCCTGATTTTCAATCATCCCCGGTTGATGAGGCTCGAGGCTAAGCGTTATTTTTCTAGAACATTTCACTTAGAATGCTCACCGTCCTCCTCACGATGTTTAGAAAGCATTCATCCATACAAGTCCATTCAGGGTTCGAACGGAACTGAAAGCACTACTCCTACTGCATCCATTTTGGAATCACCTTCAGGATTAGTAGCGATTAGGCGTTGCACTTCACTACTCCATCTTCGACTCCAAGCTTTTGTCTTCATCACGAAATGTACTCGTTGGATCGAAGTGGTTTTCGAATTACAAATCCGATCCCGGTCTCTTCGAAACAACGTTCGCTATTTCCCGGTTAACTCAACCTCGGTTCTTTAGGAAATACACAGACGAAGATAAGACTGGAGTTCAACTTATAACCGTTAGTGGATGGATTTCCTTACCAATGTCCTAGAAGAACGAACGAGTTTATATGTACAGTATAGCACCTCGAACGGTAACTGTACCATATAATCCTCATACCTCTTCTAGATATTTCCAAAGTTATATTTGGGTCCAGATTTGGTAGTCGGTTATTTCACTATCAAATAAACAAACAATTCAACCATTCATTTCGTCTCAACTGAAAACACCAAGTCTTAATAGATTTTTATAATTTAAATCACTTTTCTCAAAAATATATACTTAAAACATTTTAAAATAAAGCTATTTTAAATCACCTTACTCCGAATAATGGTTATGAAATTATATAATAAATTTCCAAGTTAAATTTTGAGCCACAACTATTTTAAAAATAAAAGTTTTACATAAAGTATATAAATATTAGAAAATTTCTTTAAAAATAATAATGCCAGTTTAACCTTTAAAATAATTATTATTAAAATAAATTTGAATAGATTTACTTTAAAATTCTAAAACGGTTAAAAATAATAAATTTCTCTAAAACATTCTCTTTAAAACAAATTTAAAGTTTTAGGCTTACACATAAAAATTCCTTTGAAAATATACTTGGTTTTTCAAGTAAACACGCTTCCATTACAGAATAACCCATAACCCTTTATAAATCCTACTCAATTTATCTCAATCCAAATTTACGTATCAATCCCGTAAATTTCTTCCCACACTTTTAAAAATAAAACACATTTTATTCTTAAACACATTTCCCTTTTCCTGGAAATCACTTTCAAAGGATATACTTAAATCACTAAAATAAGGTTACTAAACTTACCTTAATAAAAATAATACTTAAGATATTCCTTAAGGGTTTCTGAGTAATTTAAACCAAGATTACCTTTTTAAATAAAGTTATTAAATCAAATATTTAAATTAATTTTTTTTTGAAAACATAATACCAATTTTCCTTATAATAATTAAATACCATAATTACTTTAATAAATATCTACTTTTCTCTTAAAACTAATTAAAAATAATAATTTTTATAAAACATTTTAAAAACTTAATTTTAAAACTTCTAGTTTATACTTCGAAAGTTTTTCTTTGAAAACTTACATAGTTTTCCAGGAAATACACTTCCCATCTTTTAAAAATAATCCCACTATTACTACTAAAACAATTTGCACCTTCTTATAGAAGTTCCCACCGGAAATCTATACTTCCAATATTTATCCCTCGATAAATATTCCATTCCATTTATAAACCCAGTTTATAAATTTCCATTACTCATTTCCTTTGAAATCACAATTTAAAAAAAAATACTTCAAATTCCAAACCAATTTCCTGAATTTAATTTCCTTAAATTCATTACTCAAAAATTCCTTTTGGGTTC
Source organism: Allium cepa (assembly GCA_030765085.1). Classification (NCBI taxonomy): domain Eukaryota; kingdom Viridiplantae; phylum Streptophyta; class Magnoliopsida; order Asparagales; family Amaryllidaceae; genus Allium; species Allium cepa. The sequence continues at coordinate 566,484,447 of CM060937.1, read as the reverse complement.
CCTTTTAATCCAAATTTATTTTATTTTCATTTATATTTTAAAATACCAGATTATACTTATTCAATCATAACACATCATAGCTTAATTTCCAAATTTATCTACCACAGTATATAAATGAAATACATCATCAGTTATGAAAATAATTTCTATATTGTGAGGAATCTAGTTGGATCCCTCCAACCTGTTTCCCTGCATCCACAGATGTTAGCACAACCAATATATATCGATCCAATCTTATAATAACTACCATATTCAGCAAATTAACCAATTAATAAATCATTTAAATAACAACTATTTAAATTAAATGGTTTCCAGATGTGAGTGAGATTAACTCGCCTTGAATTTGTCGTGCGTTTTCAAATTTTAAATTAAATCGATCAGCGTTCGGTTTAATCCAAAATTTTCACTCACACCAAACACCTCTAGATATGCGCTGTAGCGTAGATTGCGACGCTGTGATTCCGGCGCTTCTTGTTTTGTCAGAATCTGGTCATGCATGCAAAAGATATGATTTTTTAAATATTCAAATATAATTTATAAACAAATTCTTCTTCTCCCTTTTTCAATATTACCCTCGGCCGTCAAAATAATTCAACAGATCCGAGCCGCTAAAATGGTCCTTCTTCCACGCGATATACATTGAACTCGAACCCATGCATCCCCAGGTTGACTTGGTTGCCGCCTCCAAAATAGTCACCTAGAAATCGATCGAATACACCTATGCCGTAGCTCATCAACTCGTGCATCTAGGGCCAGAGCAACGCCAAGCTCAATGCCCCCATGCTCCCAAAAATCGAGCACGTTCGTACCACTTTCTCGAGCAAAATACGGTCGATAAGGGCCACCAAAAACGATCATCACCGGTTGAACTATAGAGCTCAATGAGCTTTTTGATTTTGCAGTTTAATGTTTTCACAATTAATCAAAGGATAGAGAGAGATCGAGGAAGAAAAATTGTTCGTTTTCAGCCATTGAATATTACAGTGGCGGCCGCGAATTTGATCCCTAGGGTGTAGATTATCCTTATTTATGTATGTTTATTTTATATTATTCTATTAATAAAATTCCCAATTTAACAACTTTTACAATGAACTCCAAACAATACATGCCGCCATGCGATTATAAGATTTTGCCGACATTTCGAACACAATGGAACGTATTTCGGAAGCTAATTCAATCATATTGTGAAAGATAGCCTTTTGAAATGATTTAAAATAATAAATTATCAATTTAAATTTCAATGTGTTTCTCACTCTTATGGACAAATGGTAACTCCAAACACTACGAAATTTGAAATCCAATAATAACTAACTATTACGGATCCAATAGAACTGGTTTTGTCGAATTCCGAGACTGTGCCCCGATAGGCAATTTTAACTCGTCGATTATTTTGAGCAATTTTCAAAATCGTCGAAATCATTTAAAATTTCACTTCTAAAATTTTACTATTTTAAAAATAAATCATATAGAATTTATATTCACGTTAGAAATCATTCTAATTCATTTCAAAACAAAATCAAATTATTTGCATTATTATTATATTAAATTCCATTATTGAATTAATATAAAAATTCCAAATTTAACTTATCAACTTTTGATTCCATCCAAAAGTCCAATATTAAAATTCAAATCAAACTAGACTTAAAATAAACCTTAGAAACCATTTTCATAACCATTTACATCCAGATTCACCAATTATCCCAATTTCAAATAATAATTATTCAAACCAAATTGAATTGCCATATTTGAAATTACAACTAATCTCATTGATTTAACCAAAATCTTTTAAATTTAAAATCATTATCTCTCGCATTCAATATTTAAAATGAATTAAATGTTCAAAATCTTACGACCAAAATTCCAGGTTGTTACAATTCAAGTAATTAGCCTTTAATTAATTACACAAGTTAATTATTCTTAACCAAATACAGTAATTAACCTTTAATTACTTTATTAATTAATTATAATTAATTACATTAATCCTTAATTACTTATCATTGATTAATTAATCTTAATTATTCAACCCTTAATTACATCATTAATTATTTTAATTAACGATCCTTAATTACTGCTTTAGTTATTAATTACTCTATTTAAATTAATTATATTAAATAATTAATCTTTAATTAAACCACATTTATTAATCACTTTTGATTATGATTCAGTAATTAACTACCCTTAATTACTTCATTAAATAAATTACTCCTTAATTAATTATCTTTAATTAATCCCTTGATTAATTACAAAAAGTAATTATACTCAAATTACTTCCAATAATAAATCACCCTTCTACGAATTACATCCAGTAATTATCATTAATTACTTTACTAAGTAATTGCACTATATTAATTACATTAAGTAATTACTTATCAAATCATCCAGTGATTATCTTAAATTAATTAATCTTAATTAATTAACTTAAACTTATCACATTAAGTTAACTAATTATATTGAGTAATTAATTCCTTTAATTATTTTTATTAAGTAATTATACTTAGTCAATTCCACAAATGATTATCTTAAATTAATAATCTAATTAATTATCTTAATTAATTACATTAATTAATCATTTAATAATCTCAAGTTAACGATCTTCATTAACTATTAACATTTTTTTAATTACTTCTCTTTAGTAATTAAACTTAAATTAATCATTATTAATTACAAATTAATTAATCTTTAATAACCATTTGATTAATCACTAATTATTTAATTAATTAAGTGCTTAACTGTAACTCAATTAATCTTAATTAATTAATTTCTAATCATTAATTAAAAATCTTAAATTATCTAATTAATGATCTTATTTTCAAATTGGTAACCTTAATTAATTAACTTAAACCTTAATTAATTAATATAGACCCTTAATTATTTAATTAATTAATCCAAATCATTAATTAACTAAATTGATTAATTATCCGTTTTAATTGCTATAACAACCCGCATATTTATCGATTTTATATTTAAATATTTTATTCAAATATTTTATCGTTAGTCAGATTTTAGCCGAAAAAGCTACTTTTTGCATACGGTCAAATTAGGACTTGAGGCCACTTCCATTGAGTTCAAAACGCGGTTTAACTTTGATATGTTTGGAGTTAGTGGAATTTCACTACTTTTTCGCTTTGGACTTTGGTTTGGACTTAGCCTATTAGGCCCAACCTTCACTCCTTCTCTTCTTAACTTCATTCTATTTTCTTTTACATTCAACCTTCATCAAAAATGGAGGAGGGAATGGGAAATTAAAACTCCAAGCCTAGGTTTCAACTTCAAATCCAACATCTAACTCCAAATCCAAAGAGAAGACATTGGATTCAATCTTGTGGTTGATTCTTACTTTTCTTTCAAGCTTCATCTTCATTGATTTTTGTGCAAAGGTGAGATTTTTATCTCATATTCTTGTCTATAACTATCTTGGATTGTTGGGAATGACTTCCTATCACTTTAGCATGTACATTTGCAATTGGTTTGGGTTGGATTGGCGAAAAACTCCAATTTTTAGCGTTTTTGGTGAAATTACTGGGCTTAGGTCGTTCGGCCGGGGGGAAAAGTCGCCCCTGTGTGTTTAGCTCGTTCCATCGTCAGGTCGCTCGGCCACAAAGCCGTTAGGTCGCTCGGCCTCAAACCCATTAGGTCGTTCGCATGAGTTAGGTCATTCGGCAGATAGCTCGTTTCACACTGGTCGTTCACCACTTTGGTCGCTCGGCCTGGTTTAAGCATCATCTGCTGTTAGGTCGCAACACCCTTAGGTCGTGCCCCCTTAGGTCGCGCCATGTTGGTCCTCGGCTAGCTCGTTCCTCAGGTCGTTCGACCTATTTAACTCGCACCTGTTTTGTGCTTGAAACCCCTAGGTCATTCAAGGCTTAGGTCGTTTGCATTCCTAGGTCGCTAGCCCCTGGGTCGCACCACCTTGTCCTCATGCCCACTCCTTTAGGTCGCTCGACCTTACCTACTCATTAGGTCGCACCTTGTTAGGTCGCGCCTTTCCTTAGCTCGGCCATGAGTTAGGTCGCTCGACCTGTCTTCCCCTTAGGTCGCTCGCCTATTTAGGTCGTTCGGACATTATAGGTCGCGCCACATGCTTAGGTCGCTCACCTAGGTCTCTCGGCATGCTATCCTTAGGGCGTTCGACCTATTTTACTTTAAGTCGCTACCACTTTAGGTCGTTGCACTTTAGCTCGACCATGATTAGGTCGCGTGGGTTTTTCTACTTTGATGGTTTTGGAACTGATTTCCCTGGATTTTATTCACGTCTTCGAATGTGAATTTTAGTGAATTGATTTGTTTCTACAATCAATTTTGTGACTTGTCACTTTAAAAATATAAAGGTTTCAATATTAGTAGTAAATATCAAAACTCTTTCATCAAAACGATTTCAACACTATTTTAATTACAAAACTCTTTTCTCAAACCGTTTTCCAATCTATTAGTATACACAAACCTTTACCTCACTCGGATGAGAAATCTAATTAAACGGCTTAGTAAAACAAGTGGTATGAAACGCTTGCGTTTGCTTCGTCGGTTAATTCTTGGACTTGTTCGATTGAACCTCTTGTGACAATTTCTAGTGAAGATCTACAGTTTGTTCGTAAATATTTAAGTTAAGCAAGTGGTTATGGGACATGAAGCTAAACTCATATATTTACTAGCTTAGTGTAATTGACACTTCTTTATGATCAATGACGATCATTTTTGTGATTTAGACTAGCAATTGTGCGATGTCTCTTTGTCTACGAGGGAGACTAAACCCCGTTTGTGTGATGTTTCGACTCACATATGTGGGGTAGCGCCCCACAGTCTTCGGGCCATTCTTGTGGAGCCTCGGCTCAAAATTAATGGTTAGCTACCATGAGATAGCGTCTCGTTTTGTGATACACGTGTTGGTGAGTTTTCATACTCCCGTTTTGTGATAGGCCTCCCCCTTTTGTGATTTCTGGATTTCTTGTGTAGATTTCTAGAATTTGTGCTTCACCAATTTTCGTGATTTCCATTGATAAGTTTTATCAATTTTTTGTGCATTGGTGAATTTGTGTGTCATTGCCTTTTTGGTGAATTTGAATCTTTGAGAAGATTCTTGTGATATTGATTAATCTCTTGTTGATCTTCATTTACATACTTATCATAGTATGTCATTATGGTTATTTTACGCTCATACCATATCTCTTATTCTATATCATTTCATCTGATATTTATAGCTTGACTGGTCCATTTATTATTTTCTTATTAAATAATACTCGGGTCAGACCGAGATATTACAGGTGCTTCTGTTTGACTTCTCCCCAGGGATTTATTACACCGACTTTTGGCTAACTACTTAGATTAGTAGTTTTTGTTGCATACATTTGAGATATAGACTCAGTGATGTATACTTATTCTTTTGTATAACACTTATTGATATTCTTTTGTGTTATTGTGGATCTTTCTGGCCACTACTCTGTTGTACACTTTTATGTGTTATATATTCATATCTTTTTCCGCCTTTGTGATATGGATGTCTGTGACTGATTTATGTTATGTTTGTTTCTATATTTGCTTCCGAAGGTTGTATATACCCACTGTGTGATATCTTTGAGTTTGTATCGGTATGTCGGATTTCCTCCTTTAATGAAATGCATGTTATACTATCTGACATATCGGTGCTCGCACAAAGAAATTACATGGATGGTCGCTCCTCCATAGCCTTATCCTCCATGCTAGTCGACTGCATTACACTGTAGTGTTCTTGTCTAGTGTGGGTATAGAGATTGGGCGTCACAGCTTGGTATCAGAGCCAAACTTCGGAACAATGTAGAATAACTTAACAAGGATCATCGGCCTAAGTCCATCTTAGGAGTCGTGCTTTAGGATATAATTCGAGTCTTCGTACCGATTCATCCTATTTCCTTTATGATTCCTGGTTTTATCTAGCAAGATTGCTTGATATTTATTTGGAGAATAATTTTTCTTCTTCTCTCTTTCTTAAAGAAGAGAATGTCTAGACCAGGACGTCCCAGAGCCGGACCATCTAGTGCTGCTCCCCAGGATGGAGTTTTTATGACTGCCCAGCAGCTTCTCGACTTAGTGAAGAATGCTCAAGCAGCCGGTTCTAATCCGGAGTCTACTCATCCTAGGTCTGGATTTGCACGCTTGTGCAACGATTATACCAACTTGGATGGGAAACCATTCAAAGGTTATGAAACTATTATCAAAGTCCAGGCTTGGTTAAGAACATGCTCTAAGAAAGAGCATTAGACTGGTACGAACTTCTAGTTTCTAAGATTAATAAAGCGGATCTTACTTAGAAGAAATTCCAGGAACGCTTCGAATTAAAATTTGCACCAGAAGCTGAGAAAGTGACATTGGCAAGTCGTTTCATAGACCTTATTCAAGGTGAATCCTCCGTGACTGATTATGTCGAATCTTTCGAGTCGCTTTCCAAATATAGGGTTGAATATATCAACACCCCATTGAAGAAGAACCAAAGATTTGTTTATGGCTTGAACAAAAATCTTAAGAAGCTATTACTTCTAAAATTAGAAGTTTCTTTCGACCAATTCATTGATATCGCTCTTCGTCTTGAAGAGGCGGATAGGGAAAGTGATGTTGAAGTGGTGGGTTCCAAACCAAACTTCAACAACAAGAAGAGGCCAAACAAATTCAAAGGTCCCTATCCTAACAAAAAGGGTAAGCAAGCAACTCCCGCTGCAAAGACTTCTTCCCCTAGTAGTGGGCAATGTTACAACTGTGGTTCTAAAGACCATTTTGCGAACAAGTGTTTAAAGCCCAAATCTTGTCGCTATTGTAAAAGCCCAGATCATTATATACATGTTTGCCCCATACTTCAGGGCAAGAAAGAGGAAAAGTTAAACGTTGCCCAAGCCCCTGGCAACACATCTCGTGGTCAAGGTATGTCTCATTCTGTACTTGATGGCATTATTATATTTCATGATCAACCTATTCGAGTTCTTTTTGATACGGGTGAATCCCATTCTTTTATTTCAAAAGAACTCGTTGATACTTTTTCTTTAAGTGTTGTTGCTTTAATGACTTCTTTGAGAATTGCGAATCCGGTTGGTGGATCCGCAACTCTTAGTTTGCTTTGTAAAGATGTGGAGATAATTTTGTGCAATTTTTCTTTTCTAGCCGATTTGCATGTCATGCGTTATTTAGGCTTTGGAATGATTTTGGGTATGGATTGGCTTAACCGTTATGAAGATCATATCCTATGTCCAGAGCAGACTATTTATCTCCGACATCCGCAATCTGTAGAGCAGATTTCAATTATTCTTAAAGATTCGGATTCCACTTTGGCTGCATCCTTATATTCTTTAAGTCCTCGTGATGATGATAATGATGATGAGGAAGATGTCATTTCTCGTATTCATGTCGTTCATGAATTTTTCGACATATTTGAGCCCGTTTTAGGACTACCACCTAAGCGAGCAATTGAGTTCAAAATTAATCTCATCCCTGGAGCTCAACCTATTACTCGTCCTCCTTATCGCATGTCCAACAAGGAAAATGAGGTGATGCGTAGGCAATTATCCGAATTGGAGACGAAGCAATTTATTCGCTATAGTTCCTCGCCTTGGGGAGCTTCAGCTATGTTCATGAAGAAATCCAATGGTACGCTTAGGATTTGCATTGACTATCGCAAGCTTAATGATTTTACTATTAAAAATAAATATCCTTTAGCTCGAATTGATGATCTATTTGATCAACTTAGCAGTGCTAGAGTCTTTTCACAATTGGACTTGGCTACCGGTTTTCACCAGCTTCGTATTGCAGAGGATAGTATTCCTTTGACATCGTTCCATACTCGTTATGGATCTTATGAATGGCTTGTTATGCCATTTTCTTTAACGAACGCCCCGGCTTATTTCGTTGACCTCATGAATCGAGTTTTTAAAGATTTCCTCGATCGATTTGTTCTCATTTTCATTGATGACATTCTTGTGTATTCAAAAACCGAGGAGGAGCATGAAAAGCATCTTCGAATTGTGCTGGAAACTCTTAGGAGTAATCAATTAAAAGCAAAATTTTCTAAATGCCACTTTTGGCAATCTCGTGTGAAGTTTCTCGGTCATATTATTTCCGAATTCGGAATATCAGTGGATCCCTCAAAGATTGAAGCAATTCAAAATTGGAAGAGACCGGAGAGTGTAACGGAAATCCGTAGCTTTCTTGGATTGGCAGGATATTACCGCCATTTCATAAAAGACTTTTCTAAAATTGTCGTGCCTCTTACTGGCTTAACCAAGAAGGGCGTTAAATACATCTGGTCGGACAAATGTAAAACTTCTTTTCAGAAATTGAAAGAACTCCTTTCCGATGCTCCTATTCTTGTGATTCCCGATGGAAACCAAGATTTTATTTTTTATACCGATGCTAGCCGCGTTGGTTTGGGTGTCGTTCTTATGCAAAAAGAACGTGTTATTGCTTATGCTTCTAGGCAATTCAAGCCAGCCGAGACTAGATATGCCACTCATGATTTAGAACTCGCGGCTATTGTTTTCGCTTTTCGGATTTGGCGTCATTATCTTTTAGGAGAGAAATTCATTCTTTATACCGATCAAAAGTCCTTGAAGTATTTATTCTCTCAAAAGGAACTTAATTTGCGTCAACAACGTTGGCTCGAGTTCCTGGCACCTTATGATCTTGATATCTTTATACTCCTGGAAAGGGAAATCGAGTTGTCGATGCACTTAGTCGCAAGCAACAGGCGGTTGTTTCCATGATGATATCCGAATGGAATAATCTCGAGGTTTTATCCACTTGTGAAATTCGAGATCGTATTTCCGATTTATGTTCATCTCTTGTTTTATGTTGCCTTGAGGCTCATCCTTCTCTTTTAGACCGCATTCTTGAAGCTCAAAGGCTAGATCTCGAATTGGCTCTTCTTGGCCAAAATATTAAGGATAAAATCGATTTTGAAGGTTCGAAAGACTTAGATATTGATTCTCATGGCGGCATTCGAAAATTTGGCAGACTTATCGTACCAAATATTAGTGATCTTCCTAAAGATATTTCAGAAGATTCTCATCGTTCTAAATTTACCATTCATCCCGGTAGTAGTAAAATGTACGCAGATATGAAACGACTTTATTATTGGGAGGGAATAAAATCTGATATTGCTAACTTTGTTAAGTGTTGCATGACTTGCCAACTTGTCAAGGCCGAACATAAAAGGCCCGGTGGGTTGTTGCAACCTTTAGAAATTCCAATGTGGAAGTGGGATCAAATTTCCATAGATTTTATTGATGGCCTTCCCCGTTCTCGTTCGGGTCTTGATAGCTTATGGGTGATGGTCGATAGACTTACTAAATCCGTCCATTTTATTCCCGTTCAGTCTAATCGAACCGTTCCCCTTTTGGCCAAACTCTTTATCAAAGAAATTGTTAAATTGCATAGTGTTCCTACTTCTATTGTTAGTGACGTGATCCAATGTTTACTAGTGGATTTTGGAAGAGTCTTCAAAAAGCTTTGGGAACGAAGCTTAATTTTAGCACCGCTTATCACCCTCAGTCCGATGGACAAACCGAGCGTGTGAATCAAACTCTTGAAGATCTTCTTCGTGCTTGTGTTCTTGATTTTGGTGGAAATTGGGAAGATCATATTTCTCTCGTTGAGTTTTCCAATAATAATAGCTTCCAATCTAGCATTGGTATGGCACCTTTTGAGGCACTCTATGGAAGGCCATGCCGATCTCCTTCTTGTTTGTTAGAGGTCGGTGAGAAGCTGGTTTTAGGTCTACATTTTATTCGTGATTCCACAGAAAAGATTGGACTTATTCATCATAGGATGAAAGAAGCCCAGAATAGACAAAAATCCTATGTCGATAATCGAAGAAGGAAATTAGAATTTTCTGTTGGAGATCTTATATTTATTCGTGTCTCACCTATGAAAGGTGTTGTACGTTTCAGTCGATCGGGAAAATTAGCACCTTGATATATTAGGCCATTTCCTATCACCGACGTATTGGTTCCATGGCTTATCGCCTTTTATTACCGGCTCAGTTTTCTGCCATTCATGACGTGTTTCACGTTTCTCAATTACGGAAGTGCCTTCGAGATTCCGATTCTATTCGTGAGCCTAGTGTTGTGGAAGAAATTGAAGTTTCGCCGAATTTAACTTATGAGCAACATCCTATTCATATTATTGCTTCGGAAGTCAAACGACTTCGAAATAAAGATGTACCACTTGTGAAGGTTCAATGGTCATTAAATCCTAAAGATTGTTCTTGGGAATCTAGAGAATTCATCGAGCGGACACATCCAGAATTACTTTCTCATGCTCTTTAAGGTGAACTTCTTATTTCAAATTTCTTTTGTGTTAATATGCTTTTATGGTTGTTACTTTTTATTTCCATCTTATATATTGCGAGGACGCAATTTCTTTAAGGAGGGGAGTCTGTAGCAACCCGCATATTTATCGATTTTATATTTAAATATTTTATTTAAATATTTTATCGTTGGTCGGATTTTAGCCCAAAAAGCTACTTTTTGCATACGGTCGAATTAGGACTTGAGACCGCTTCCATTGAGTTCAAAACGTCGTTTACAATCTTTTAAGTATAAACTTTGATATGTTTGGAGTTAGTGGAATTTCGCTACTTTTTCGCTTTGGACTTTGGTTTGGACTTAGCCTATTAGGCCCAACCTTCACTCCTTCTCTTCATAACTTCATTCTATTTTCTTTTACATTCAAGCTTCATCAAAAATGGAGGAGGGAATGGGAAATTAAAACCCCAAGCCTAGGTTTCAACTTCAAATCCAACATCTAACTCCAAATCCAAAGAGAAGACATTGGATTCAAGCTTGTGGTTGATTCTTACTTTGCTTTCAAGCTTTATCTTCATTGATTTTTGTGCAAATGTGAGATTTTTATCTCACATTCTTGTCTATAACTATCTTGGATTGTTGGGAATGATTTCCTATCACTTTAGCATGACATTTGCATTTGGTTTGGATTGGAATGGCCAAAAACTCCAATTTTTAGCTTTTTGGTGAAATTACTGGGCTTAGGTCGTTCGGCCAAGGGGAAAAGTCGCCCCTGTGTGTTTAGCTCGTTACATCGTTAGGTCGCTCGGCCACAAAGCCGTTAGGTCGCTCGGTCTCAAACCCATTAGGTCGTTCGCATGAGTTAGGTCATTCGGCAGATAGCTCGTTTCACACTGGGCCGTTCACCACTTTGGTCGCTCGGCCTGGTTTAAGCATCATCTGCTGTTAGGTCGCAACACCCTTAGGTCGTGCCCCCTTAGGTCGCTCCATGTTGGTCCTCGGCTAGCTCGTTCCTCCTTAGGTCGTTCGACCTATTTAACTCGCACATGTTTTGTGCTTGAAACCCCTAGGTCGTTCAAGGCTTAGGTCGTTTGCATTCCTAGGTCGCTAGCCCTTGGGTCGCACCACCTTGGCCTCATGCCCACTCCTTTAGGTCGCTCGACCTTACAGGTCGCACCTCGTTAGGTTGCGCCTTTCCTTAGCTCGGCCATGAGTTAGGTCGCTCGACCTGTCTTCCCCTTAGGTCGCTCGCCTATTTAGGTCGTTTGGACATTATAGGTCGCGCCACATGCTTAGGTCGCTCACCTAGGTCGCTCGGCATGCTATCCTTAGGTCGTTCGACCTATTTTACTTTAAGTCGCTACCTCTTTAGGTCGTTGCACTTTAGCTCGGCCATGATTAGGTCGCGTGGGTATTTCTACTTTGATGGTTTTGGAACTGATTTCCTTGGATTTTATTCACGTCTTCGAATGTGAATTTTAGTGAATTGATTTGTTTCTACAATCAATTTTGTGACTTGTCACTTTAAAAATATAAAGGTTTCAATACTAGTAGTAAATATCAAAACTCTTTCATCAAAACGATTTCAACACTATTTTAATTTCAAAACTCTTTTCTCAAACCTTTTTCCAATCTATTAGTATACACAAACCTTTACCTCACTCGGATGAGAAATCTAATTAAACGGCTTAGTAAAACAAGTGGTATGAAACGCTTGCGTTTGCTTCGTCAGTTAATTCTTGGACTTGTTCGATTGAACCTCTTGTGACAATTTCTAGTGAAGATCTACATTTTGTTCGTAAATATTTAAGTTAAGCAAGTGGTTAGGGGACATGAAGCTAAACTCATATATTTACTAGCTTAGTGTAATTGACACTTCTTTATGAACAATGACGATCATTTTTGTGATTTAGACTAGCAATTGTGCGATGTCTCTTTGTCTACGAGGGAGACTAAACCCCGTTTGTGTGATGTTTCGACTCACATATGTGGGGTAGCACCCCACGGTCTTCGGGCCATTCTTGTGGATCCTCGGCTCAAAATTAATGGTTAGCTACCATGAGATAGCGTCTCGTTTTGTTATACACGTGTTGGTGAGTATTCATACTCCCGTTTTGTGATAGGCCTCCCCCTTTTTGTGATTTTTGAATTTCTTGTGTAGATTTCTAGAATTTGTGCTTCACCAATTTTCATGATTTTCATGATTTTCATTGATAAATTTTATCAATTTTTTGTGAAATGGTGAATTTGTGTGTCATTGCCTTTTTGGTGAATTTGAATCTTTGAGAAGATTCTTGTGATAAATCTCTTGTTGATCTTCATTTACATACTTATCATAGTATGTCATTATGGTTATTTTACGCTCATGCCATATCTCTTATTCTATATCATTTCATCTGATATTTATAGCTAGACTGATCCATTTATTATTTTCTTATTAAATAATACTTGGGCCAGACCGAGATGTTACAGGTGCTTCTGTTTGACTTCTCCCTAGGGATTTATTACACTGACTTTTGGCTAACTACTTAGATTAGTAGTTTTTGTTGCATGCATTTGAGATATAGACTCAGTGATGTATACTTATTCTTTTGTATATCAATTATTGCTTTCTTTTGTATTATCGTGGATCTTTCTGGCCACTACTCTGCTGTACACTTTTATGTGTTATATATTCATATCTTTTTCTGCCTTTGTGATATGGATGTCCGTGACTGATTTGTGTTATGTTTGTTTCTATATTTGCTTTCAAAGGTTATATATAGCCACTGTGTGATAGCTTTGAGTTTGTATCGGTATGTAGGATTTCCTCCTTTAATGAAATGCATGTTATACTATCTGACATATCGGTGCTCGCACAAAGAAATTACATGGATGGTCGCTCCTCCACAGCCTTATCCTCCGTGTTAGTCGACTGCATTACACTGTAGTGTTCTTGTCTAGTGTGGGTATAGAGGTAGGGCGTCACAATTACATTAATAATTTAATGAATCACAAATCATTAAATCTTTATTAATTTTAAACTAAAAACATTTTTCTTATTAATGATTTAATTATCATTCACAAACACACTTGAAAACATTTTACCTTCAAATTTGCTTTTAAATTCCATTTCAAATTAAAGGTTCAAAATAAATACAATTTAACTTTAACAAAATTAAAAATAATTTAAAAACCCTTTTAAATCACATATTAAAGAAATACTTATCTTATAAAGAGATTTAAAAGAGTTTAAACCAAATTCCTTTTAGATTTCTATTATTTTAAAAAATACTTTAAACATTTAAAGTTATTAAAACATTTTATTTTTATAAAACTTTATTTATTTAAAATTAGGATACAAATTCAATTTTGATTCCATACTTTAAAATTTGGTTTAAAACTTGCTTTCAAATTTAAATTTAAATTTAAATTTGAAACAGACAGGTTTTTAGAAGATAAAAAAACCTGCAACAACTATTACCCGAGCCAACCTTTCAATTGCTTTGAGTAAAACCTCACATCACTTCGAGCAAATACTCGAACTACTCGAAATAAACTCGAGTACAAAACCTCTGCATAAACCCAAACTTCACCAGGTACAAAACAATGCTCCGTGCATATGCACCGGAGGTTCCACCACCTCCGACCATCCACGACGATCACCACATGTCGACGATCATCCCCAGATCATACTACGACCATCATAACTTCACTATCAACTCGAAATCAAAATCGAGAATTACTGCTCGAACCTGGAAAACATACCAACCTGGAAAAACCTTTCACCCTCGTCTCTCCGACCGCTGGAGTGTCAACACCTCTGTCCAAGCCTTCATCAACGACAAGGCAATAGATTACCACTGTCCTGTTAAACTCAATCATCCAGAGGGCTCGTGGAAAACAAATTTCCGAACAAGCCTAAAAACGGTTTGCAAACAATTTGGACCTCCTACGGCCACCACGGTGATCTATCCATTACTCTGACAATTTTCCCATCATCGCCAATCATTCTACTACCACCAGAAGGAACCCCGACCTCCCAGACCATCGAGATTATCAGAAACCCCTCAAATACCAATTTCTGGTTAAACCAGAACTGCTCATTCATCCCACCACTAAAAATTATGATTTTAGTTTCAAAAATCAAGTTTTAGTTTAAATATTTGATTTATATCCCTGAATCCATGAATCATGGTAATTGAATTGACTTATTTTAAGTTGCTCTATTGTTTTTGTTTTCCAGAGACAATACAAAATTTATTTCAACTTAAACAAATTTTTAAACTTAAAACTATGATACAACAAACACATTTTGTTCAAGACATAAATCCTAACAAAGATTGGATCAAGCGTAAATGATTTTTGATTAGATCTATAGTCTGGAAACTAGAATCACGAAATAAATCCAGATGCATAGCATGCAAACACCAATATATTCATATATATATATATATATATATATATATATATATGTACACATAAATTTACTTATAAATATACTCACAACATACTCGTTTCCAGAGATGAACATGCAACAGAATCATATACTTAAACTTTTGAATAGTAATGTTACTCCCCAGTTTTGAGGGTGAAGAACAGAGCCTCCAATTTGAAATAGCTTTTGAATCTTTTAAAACTGAAATGCCTTAGCTTCTTTATTTTTAATTTAAAACTTGAGTTGCTTGCTATAAAAACTTGCAGAGATGACTTTATTGATTTCTAAATTTTACTTGATTTGATTCTAAAACTTGAATTACAGATTTTTCTTTTGATAAACTCAGGTTGAAGGTGAATGCAAGTAGGCTTTGTTCTTGCTTTTGAAAACGAGATTACAGGCTTTGAATGTTTTGTTTAAAACTCAGGTTTTCTTGCTTTTGATTTTGATTCTAGATTGAAGAAATGCAGGCTAATGGTTTGAAAAAAATGCAGGCTTTAGATTTTGGTTTGAGGAGGATGTTGAAAATGGTTTGTAGTCCTTGATTTACATTTTGGTTTGAAGATGATTTCAGATTTTGAATTTTAATCTGGTTAGAGATTACAGATTTTGTTTTTGAGAAGTTTGAGTTTCTCTTAGCTTTAGATTTTAGAAAGATAGAAAAAGAGATGAAGGTGAGAAAGCATGTTTTTATAAGTTACAGTGATTTATTTTAAAATAAAAGAAATAAAAATAAAATATGACACTTGTCTAATATTGCAACATTTGTCATATACATTAATTTATTAAATTACACATGTCACCATGGTTACTTAATATATTAACGCTTGTTATTTAAGTATTTAATACTTAATTTAAATGTTAATAAAAGTTTTTACTTAATTTATTTATTCTTATGTAAATGTATATGTGAATTTATTTTTAATGAAAATGGAATAAAACAAATTATATATAAATAAAAGCTTATCCCAATATTTTAAAAATGTTTATTCTTTTGAATTTCAAAATTAATTCAAATTAAAACCAACTTAAATCTAAAAAAATCCAATTTAAAACCAACACATTCAATTTAAAAATAGCAATTCTATTGTCTTTAAAGCCTATCTATATCTATACATTTATTAACATTATTTGAAAATAACACATTTATCAATTTTAAATAATTTATAAAATAGATTATAAATTGCTTATTACTTATACTACTTTAATGAATTGATGTTTTATATGTAAATTGTATTTTTAACTTTATACCTAACTACAAATCATATTTATCAAGCACATTAAGCTAAGATATAATTATAAACAATTAATATTTACCTTAAGTATTTAAAACTATATAGTTATTTATTAAATAACTTTGAAAAGTTATATATTAAACAAAATCATAATTTCCAAATTATCAAAATGTATATTAGAATTTAAAAACAAGATTTTATTTATTTATTAAATTTCAAACCAAAGCTTATCTATTTACAATATATACATATATATATATATATACACACATTATAAATAGTAAACATTTTATTAGATTTAAAAAAAAGATAAAATTCACTAATTAAATATTTATTTAATTAGATTATTAAATTAAATTCAAATTTTATTAACAAAGATTATCAAATCAACTTAAATTTTAATACAGATTATTAAATTGATATTGCCCAAATTCCAGGTCGTCACACCCTTGCACTTCAAAGAACTCCATCTTTGATTTCCATCATCTTAAAGATGTTTTTAACTCAAATTCTTATGCTAGTATGAAATGGTTTTTAGATAACTCATACTTATCCAATCATAGTCTCTCTGAACCAACAATCGATATTTTCCAAAAATGGCCAAGATTTGATAGTCGATTAATAAACTATCAAATAAGCAAACAACCAAATCAGAGATTTCAATTTCATATGGAATCCAAGCATAGCGACTAAGCCTCTTTAATTAATGATTTTCATTAATAAAATTCACTTTGTAAATACTTATATCAAAATACTTTTACAAAAGATATACATAAGTATGCTACACATTCACTATTTATTTATGCACTTCAAATGGTTGAAAAAATATTCATATACTTATATCGTTGATATAAGTACATTCACAAAACACTAGCTTCCAATTACTTAAAAGTCATTTTCATATACTTATCTCAATGGTTTAAGTATATAAATCAAATCTTAAGGCAGAATTCCTCTTTCCCAAATTCATATTTACATAGGCCAAAACAAATGTCATTTAAAAACATTGTTTACTATAAACCCAAACCACTTTCCTTTTAGTGTAAGTAAATTGATCGTATGGAAATTAGACCAAATATATTTGCCACCTCTTTTCAATTTCAAACTATATTATCCCTCTATTAATAATGATGTCGGACAAGTTAGAAAACTATCCTTGCCTCGACATACATTCTTAGTACTCAAAGATAGAGACGAGTTTCCAGACCTCGGAACTTTAATGTTAAGTATGGAAAGAATATTTCCATACCACCATAATTTAAAATGGTCTTTTATAGAGGTTAAATCTCTTTTCCTTTTATAAAATTTCTTTTAATAAATTTCATTTATATTTACAAAACTCCCTTTATAAATCTCCTTTCTATTTATAAAAATCCTTTAATCAGTCTCTTGATTTTACATCTCATACACTTGTCACAAATCTTCAATTTCAACATAGGGCGAAATAATTTCCATAAAACGATAATTTCACGTACTACTATAAATTCACAAATGTGATTTATTATAGCAATTTACCAAAATGGCCTCATTTCCCTTTTATAAAATCTCATTTATAAATCTACTCTTTTTTTAATAACACCATTTGTAAATCTATCTTTCTATACGGCATTTTATATAGAGCATTTCATAAATATTTACTCCAAAAATATTTCATTATGAAAGATAAATTCCTCATTTTGTTTGTAATAAACATTGTGTTTACTTTTTGTATAATAAATACTTTCCAATATACTTTTAAAACATTTTTACATATGTTAGAGAAGACTAACCAAGGTTAAAGTAAAATAGAGCTATTCAAAAACAATTTCTAGATAAAATGCCATAAAAAATCCTAAAAGTCATATTTAAAAATCATTCTTCAAAGAAGAATCGTTTTCAAATCAAAATCAGTAAATAACAGTATTTTCAAAATATTTTGATGAGGCCTAGAGCTACCGTAGCACTTAACAAATGCTATCATTATTTTATACTCAAAGAATTCAACTTTCGCAACATATCAAAGTCACATCCAATATGACCAAGCTACCAAGCTTCTGCCATTAAATAATTTATACAACAAATATAAAAATGTGATTAAAATCAATAGTTGTAGGAAACCCATTAGGGTCTCTCTACAAAATTCTTTTGCAATCATTTCATATGACATCCACTTTTTAAAGAGGGAATTCAACCTGACCCAACAACCAACCAAACAAACAATAATAACAACCACATTATTATCAATAATTAACAATCAATAGCTAACACATCATTTATCTAATATTAATCAAACCATATATTAATGAACTTCAAAAATCATCTTTTTTACTTTACAAGCGTAGAATAGGAATTTATTTTGCTCGATAGATGTTCAAATAATCTATTCAATTTAATTTTAGCAAATAGTGTTTTATTCTGCAAAAGAGATATCACAAAGGAAGTATAATTTATTTAACTACGTTATTACATAAATTAACGTAATTATATTTTACCACTATTAATTTATCAAAATTTTATACTTTGTTAAAACTATCAATAAGTTATACTATCATTTTCTAAATGTCGATATGAATCTAATGCAAAAATCCATGGTTTAATCGGATTTAAAATAAACAAGGTATCTTATTTTAAAGTTAACACATTTGATTAATATAACTAAACAACTAGCCAAATAGTAATGTTCACCCAAAATCAAACAATAAAACATCCAAGTATACACAGAATAATTTTATGAGTCGTGTGTGTGTGTAGTTTAGTGAAAGATGGATAAACTCACATTTATTCTAGCCAACGCTTATGTGTTCCTGTTTGATCTAAAATAAATCGGCGTTCGATTTTAGCTCAAAATTCTTCTTGCGCCAAACTCGAAAAAATCTACTACATGCATAGATAACACTCATATGAGCGTAACAGAGAAGACCACTTGTCGATTGGACCTCTTATGCAAAAGTTATGATTTTTATAAGAAATAGGATTAATAAAATAATTAATCTAACTTGAATCCATCTTCTCCAAATCAAATCTCCATATAAATGCACACTGATACCCATAAATTTCATTCACCGTTCTATTCTAATCTCCTTCTCGCTTAATGATTTGTTGCGCCTTCACCTCCAACAGACTTCACTTCGAAAATGCTCCTCTATGGTCCAAATTTCATAAAGCTCGATCCACCAAGGTAAATTGTGACCAATCCCCCCTCCCCTCACACTACAGTGAAATGACGTGACCCCTTATACTTGATTGGACATGCTACGACTGCAAGAAATGGTGCTCCTTATTCAAAGAAACTCAACAACAACCTCAGATTTGCCCTGCACCTCCTCCAACACCATGACCGACAAACCCTAGCTCGACCATTGAAATTCAAGCAACCCCAAGTTGAGCCGCACCCACTATCGATGTTATGGATTTGAAGCCCACGTCCACAGAGTTCAATGAATCCAAAATTAATGATTTTTGCTCATCTTGGCTCTGGGAAGAATTAAATTTGTGGGGGGAGCTTTGTTTAATTTTCTATAAGAAAATGAAAATGAAGAGAGGGAGAGGAAAAGTGAATGGTAAGGGTTGGGTTAAGTGTTGTTTATAATAAAATAAATATTATTTATTATTCTCTTAAGTTAATCGTCGAACATTTCGAGCTCGCACGATCAAACAGGACATCGGATCGCTACAAACTCGTGTCCTATAACAACTCGGTATTTCGGACCCAACGGCACTGGTTTCATCAAAATCCGAGACAGTGCCCAGAAACGATAATTTCACACATTAATTAAAAAGAATTATCACTAAAACAAGTTTAACCACATTAATTATTAATTAAAAGTTAACCATAATCATTTATTATTTAAAAGAATTTACTAAGCTTGATAAATTTATTTTATTACATTAAATCCAAGATTTAAATATTTAAATAATTTCGATAGTTAGATATAAAGTGTTAGAAATTCCGGGTCATTACGCCACTAGTGGATGTTATGACTCGTATGCCTTGGGATTCGGACCTTAAGGAAAGCTCCACACATCATAGAACTGCATTCGATGGATAGCTCCTTATCGGTTGTTCACATACAATTTCTAACCTTTGATACCTTGGCCTAATCCCTCATTTTCCTTAAGGAAAGCTCGACAAGTAAAGTGAGACTATTCACTCGAACCTATCATTTTACGATGGCCTAATTATAATGCACATATCTTGAGGAAATTAGTTCAACAAATACGTGCAGTATCTTACCTCATTTTTTCTATATATTAATAGTACTAAACATAACCTCATTAGCTCGAGGAAAGCTCAATAACTAAGGAGTATGCAAGTAATCTATTAATATATAAATGATAGAGGACAATTTTATTTTAAAAATCCATAATCTTCAATATAGTATATCAAGTAATATCGACTTATGAAATAATGTATTTCTAATGAAATACCATCGTGATTCAAATGTCAAACACATCTAAAATCATGGTATACGTACATTTATGCATGTATTTATTCTTAAGTCTGTTTTGGGTTTCTTAATGTTCCATTTTAATTTATACATTCATATTATATAAGTTATTATTATATAACTTTTACATTTTATATTACTAGTCTTATGTATAATATTATATTATCTAAATATTATTTAATTCATTTTAAGCAATTAATATTTTAACTAATTTTATATTATCTTAATATAAATGTTATATCAAATATTTATCATATACTATAACCTTTATAGTATAATACGTATATCATATATATGTGTGTATTAGTTAAGTAATTAACCTTTGAATTAATTTTTTAATTAAATAATTTTAATTAAGTTATATTAATTTCAAAACTCATTTCATATATATAAATGTATACTTATGTTGTTTTAACATATTAAAACAACATGACATATATCATAATATACAATACATGTGTATATCGATTAACTTATTTAATTAATATATTTTATTAATCTTATTAATAAATTTTATGAATTTCAAAATTGATTTATATTTCAAACATTTAAATTTTTTCTATATTATAACATTTATGATTTGTTTATAATTTATTTTAAATTTAACTTTTAAATTTAAAATCTTTATTTTTAATTTCCAAATCAATTTGAAAATCTATATTATAACATTTATAATATTTTTCTTATTTTAAATTTAATTTTTAAATTAAAAAATTTTATTTTAATTTCAAAAAAAAATAGCCTAATGCCTAATTCAAATTGGGCTTTTCCTATTATGGATAACCTTTTGGACTTACCTTGTCATTTTAGGCCAGGCTAGAAGCCAGGTAGGTCGGAGTACTTAACTACATAAACCAAACCTTAGACACTACTTTTTTAGACATCCTACTATATGGGTAGGCTTTAATTAGTTAACCCTAGCATGACTAATCTAGACCGTATAAGTTATGGGCTTTGATGCCATTGTTGGAACTAGGCCAGCCCGCAACGAAAGTTAACAGTGAATTTCAAAAAAACTTACCCTATTGGATATTTGTTGGGCCTATAAAGTTTAATTTATTTAGAAAATTTATAAATTTAATTTAAATAAAATCTTTTATTTCATTTAAATTTATAAATTATAGATAGAACATTATTTTACTTTTATTCAGTTAAATATAAAACTACACATATGTATCGTATACATATATGTATGTGTGTGCATGTTAACATAATAATCCATTCAAGGTATAACATATTCGTATGTAAATGATGCGATTTACATCTCAAAGGACATGTTAGCTCATCCTACATGTATTGTATGTTGTCTGAATATATGTATGTATGTATGTATGCAAAGTTGTTACTTATATAAATATTAAAAACTATGTAAAATTATATATATATATATATATATATATATTAATTATTAAATTAAATAATGTATATTTTAAACTTTTCCTGATTGAATGTATAGCACAATAGAAATTTAATTATAATTTTATTGTACCTAAAACATATATATGAATTAAATAGTTGAAAATCAATAAAATAATAATAAAAAATATTTTCGTGATGTATTATTCAAATTTTAAATTTTCAAAAAATCAAGCATGATGCTTTAAATTGGGAAAAATTTTCTAGAATTTTCTTAATCAGAATATATTTTTAATTAATTTATTTTGTTTGTTTATTAAAATGATTTTCAAAATTTTATAGAATTTGATTTTTAAATTCTGATTTCTTAGCCAAGAGTTTATATGATAGTAAAATAATTTTATAAAAATTAAAATTTCATTTTTGAAACATATTTTATTTTATATGAGTTATTTAATTAGCATATTGATTTAAATAATAGCAAATAATTATTAAAACTTAATTTGCAGTCATTGAAAATTATAATCTATGCAAATATGCATTTATAAAATATAATTACATGATATGATGATATAATTAAATACAAGTCATATAATTAAAATTAACTAGCATATTAATTCAATATATATTGATGGATAAAATGATACTAACTAAAATAAAATTTATTTAGCTATGCATTTCAGATCTATATGGAAAAATGTGTTTATTTATGTATTAAAAAAACATAATTTAACCAGTCTAGTATGTGACAACATTGATGATACATATAAAAATCGTCACCTAACTAATAATATAATAATAATGTATATGAATAATAGAATAATATACATAAATTATAAACCATATCGTATAGTAATTACATACCTAAAACTAATGCCTTAGAGCACAAGTAGTAATGATGGATTCACCCTCCTTTGAAACTTTCTTGATTTGACAAACTGCTAATTTTAGAACCATAGAACTTTGACAATCCAATAGTTGTCGTCTTTTGAATTGATTTGAGTTGAATTGGTTAGAGTTCCTTGATGATGAGATTGACCAGCAGATGAGAGAATAGTAGGGACCAACAGCACTTCAAGAAATTAGAGTTAGGGGTTTTTATATAGTGGATGAAATAGAGAAATATATGGATCATATCTCATACCATTTCTGACTGGATCTAGGCCATCCATCTCAAATTTCCTCTAGCCTTTTTAGCCGCCTCTATAAGACATGTTACTATTGAAATTAACATCTTAACATCATGGGATAAAGCCCATTTCTAAATAAATATTATTAATGAAATCTAATTCAATTGCTTGTTGATATGGCATATCGATCGATGTATTTATATAACTGTTACAAATATATATAATAATATTTATTTCTCAAATCATATTCAAAATTTTATAATTGATATTTCATAAATATTAATTAATTTAATTAATTTATAATAATTATAAACAAATTAAATCGTTTGTTCTAAAGAGAATTCACCATTTTGATTGTGTGACTCGTCAAATGTAAATTTGGTCAGTTATTAACATTGAAATATTTGAATGTTAATGTTCACACGTCACGTAGGAGGAAGTGTGATATTTTGACCAAATTTATGCTTACTTAGTTTGGCAAAATCCCAATCTTACTTTATTAAGCGTTACCCGGTTGTGAAAGTTATTTACACCAATTCTCCGCATCAAAACTATATCACTTCGGACTTATGGAATTTGTTAATGGTCAAAATTTCAATATCATCCATATTCAACTCTATAGTCCAAACACAAAGTCTTTGATTCAATAATAACAATTATTATTAATCGAACTGCTCTGTTTTGACAACCCTACTTTCTACATCATCGGAAAAAAATTAAATTTAAAATATAATGTTCGAGTTCGATTTTGGATAAATTTTTTTTTGAATATATTCATATTAAATTAAAGATTATTTTGTAAAGGAATTTTTTTTAATAAAGTGAATATACAATAAATAATTTTGTGAGTATATATTGAGTTCAAACAAAATATTACAATAAATACAAAATGTTTTTGTATTATAAACAGTTTTTATATACAATTGAAATAAACTTTGTAAAATGAATCATAATCAATTTGAATTGAGTTTGCATATTAATAAAAAAATGATATGATTAACTATGATTAATTTAGGAGATATACTTTGGAAATCGAAATGGACAAAGATGAATTGGAAGTGTAAATTGAAGTCTAGCCATTAAAACTATTGTCAAAATGGGCTTAAATTTGAGTAAAGAAGGAACAATGCAAAATAAATAATAAACAATTATCCTCCCTTATTCCTTTAAGCCCAAGCCTATTACTAAATAAAACCTTAAAATATTTTGTTCCTTGCTTGAATACCCAAAACCCGCACCATACCTTCACAACCTCCATGCCCTGGCCCCGATCAGATACGCTTATCTCTACTTCTAATAAAGAAAATTCATTGAACTAATTTAATCGGTGTCTTTTTTAAATTCCAAAATGTCCTTGCTTTCCGTTTACATATTTGCGCTCAAACAAAATATCAACGTACACAATAACACAAACAGCCCGTGTGCGAAACAAGAGCTCATACTAGCACTTAAAAAAAACACGAAAAGAAAAAACGGTCTTTCTCTTACACATCGACGTTAGAGGCAGCGTATGCACCAAGAACGACGAAGGCGAAGGCTCTGGACCTAGGGGCGCGTACGTGAGGAAATTGAGATGTCGGGTTTGATGGTGGTCGATGTGGGTTGAACGTGCGTCAAGGTGGATGACACACGAGCTGTTACAGCCAGTCATTCCAAAAAACATTTGATCGACATCAGAATATGTTGGTATATCAGCAAACAGTTTTGGCAAGAAAGAAAGATGCTTCACTTCAATCACCTAGAATCAATTCAATAACATCTGAGGACTTAGTGGAGACACAGATATAAGAAGAAGCAAATAGAAGTGCATAAATGTGTTTGGGGAAGAAGAATTGAAGATGTTCACATATGCTTGTGTTCATATTCACAAAGCTTGGTAGTTAGGCTATTTTGTAATTTGATAAATTATAAAGAAGTACTTAAATTATGTTGAGGTGGCAGGCAATAACGGCTAGTTAGATTAAGTCATGTGTAGATAGTATACGTAGGTGAAACAATGAATGTAAGTGATATGAGATTTGAGATAATAAATAAAATATCAAATTTTCACCTCATCTTTTTACATGATTTTACTGCTGAATAATTCTTCTTGTTTCACCACCAGTTGTTACTTCTTTATTTCACCTCCTTCTTCTATCAACAATCACCTTATGTCACTGCTATTAGTGCCACATCACCTCCTTCTTTTATCTCCTACAACTCATTACGTTCTGCTGCTCTCACATCACCTTTTCATTTAAATATGAACCCACATCACCACCATTATCACCCACTCCACCACGTTTAACACTAGTGACTAGAACTAAAAGATCAGGGAACATGACATTATGGTATCGGAGCCATATGGTGAGCATGGATCAGGCCCTCACCAAGCCGATCCTTGGTTGAGTGAAAATTATGATATTAACAAAGAGGCTTCAACCATGGATTTATGCCAAGAATTCAATAAGAAAATGGAGAAAATACAAGAAATGTTGTCAAAAAATTTCTCCGGACTGAAAGAACAGAAGAATCAGACGCAACATGAAGAAATTTCATGGACTGATACCAACAGACCCTCATCTCTTCCCCAAATTCATATTCAACCATCCAGATCAAGCATATATGTTCCACCAAACAACTGAACCCCTTTTCTGGGTGGAAAAGAACCCATCATTCTTGATCACCATTCCCCTTCAAGAAACTCTGACTTCCCTGCAAATCATTCCAGAAACACAGCCAACCTTACCATCAACATAGATTTTCCAACATTCTCTGGAGAATATAGCATGATTGATTGGTTAAGGTAAGCTGAGCAGTTTTTCAAGCACCGCAATACAAATGCTCAAGAATGGGTTCACATCTGCCCATTCCATCTAAAATAGGAAGACTGCAGTTATTCTATAAATACTCATACAATGTCCAAGATTATGATCAATGGACAGTCTTTTGCAAAGCCATTTGGCAATTTAGAGCAAAAATTAAAACTGAGGAAAAACCAAAAGCTCAAGAAGAAACATCATGAACCAATGGTAAAGAGAGAATCTCTTCTAACCTAAAGAAAATGGATATCATAGAAAAGGAAGATGGAGCTATTGAAGTTATAGGAAAAGGGAGCAATCTTCCCAATGAAATACTCCTTAATTCTGATATAACCCTACTTGGAGATTCAAAAACAGCTCCATACATACCACCATATCAGAAATCTCCAACAAAAAGCCTTATAAACTCGACATTTCAACAAGATGCAGGCTCACCATCCAATCCCAAAGGCCATCCAATACAATCCAGGAATGAACATGTTGTAGAAACATGGAATGTCCACTTTGATGAGAGGGTTGTTCGGTTAGAAATTTTCAACTACTTTGTATGAATAGGCAAACATTATACTGAAAAAACGATATTCATCTTTGACTCGGGTGGTAGCACATTGACTGCTGTCCGATGCTAAAATGGCTGAAGAAGCTTCGACTCAACCTTGAGGACAAGATTGTTTTGAAGGAGAGGGGAACTGTTACGGCTAGGCATTCCAATAGGCACTTAATCGACATTAGAATATGTTAGCGTTTCAACAAACAGTTTTAGCAAGAAAGAAAGATGCATCACTTCAATTACCTGGAATCAACTCAATAACATCTGAGGGACTTGGTGGAGACACAAATACAAGATGAAGCAAATAGAAGTGCATAAATGTGTTTGGGGAAGAAGAATTGAAGACATGCACATATGCTTGTGTGCACATTCACAAAGCTTAGTAGTTATGCTGTTTTGTAATTTGATAAATTACAAAGAAGTACTTAATTATGTTGAGGTGGCAGCCAATAATGGCTAGTTTGATTAAGTCATGTGTAAATAGTACATATAGGTGAAACAATGCATGTAAGTGACATGAGATTTGAGATGACAAATAAAATATCAGATTTTCACCTCATGTTTGTGCATGGTTTTACTGTTGCATAATTCTTCTTGCTTCACCACCTGTTGTTACATCTTAATTTCATCTCTTTCTTCCATCAACAATCACCTTGTTTCGCTACTATTAGTGCCACATCACCTCCTTCTTTTATCTCCTACAACTCATCACCTTCTGCTTCTCTCACATAACCTTTTCATTTAAACCTAAACCCACACTACCATCTGAAACCACCATTATCACCCACTCCACCATGATTAACACCAGAGACCAGACCCAAAAGATCAGGGAGCATGACATAATCCGCATGTGTTGGAGGTTAGGTTTGTACGGATGAAAAAGGTCGACGACATAACTTGGGCGTGAGGTAATGATGCTTCAGGTTAGAGATAGAGAGGGATTGTGGATGTTTGCTAGGGGCCGGTGAGTTATTTTGTCTTTAACTCACAAAATTCTATATCTAGAATACATACATACATACATACATATATATATATATTACCGTGCATGCCTTGATTGGTTATTGAATATGGTGAATTTTGGGTATGAATGATTGATTGGGTTGAAATATAATATTCTTGTATTTGAATTTTTTGTTTGATGAATCTGATTAGGTGAATTTGTTGAAACAAAGTTGAAAAAAAAACAACAATAGAAATTCAACAATATGAATGTTTTATGAGGTAATCAATGTGATCTCTTATTTAATACAATTGGGTGATAGATATTGAATACATGTTGTTTGCATGTCCTTGTTTTGCTTTGACAAAGATCGGACATTGTAATTGAAATTGATTAGAAGGAGAAATTTTGGAGTTATACTTTTGGAAGTATATATAAAACAAAAATATCCTTGAATTATAATATCGTTGAAATAAATGATTTTTAAAGTAGGTTATATATAAGAATTTTGTAACAAAAGAGGATATATTTTAAAATGAAATTTTGGAATTTCGAATAGGAAATTTATTTTCAGAAGTTGAAACTGTGATATTTTTCGTATAAGTTGATTTTGAATAGATAATTTGTTTATCTATGTTTATTTAAATATATAATGGATTTTATAAAAAGGGCTTGAAATTTATATACCAAAGTTGATGAATTTTATTTTTTTTCAAAATGGAAAAGAAATGGAGTTTTACATAAAGATGTTTTTGGAACTAATAAAAAGTTTCTTAGGGGTTATTATGATACGAAACCTTTAGTAATAATTTATTTATAATATTTTGTTCGATATAAATATTTTTAGAAGCAATATAATTTGGATATATTTAATAATCTTTAAGGGAAAAAATGATTTAAATAGCTTTGGAAATAGTATAAACCGAATGAATTGAATTATATTGAAAAAACGGGTTTTGGAATTCAGCTAGGTAAACGGATTTGTAAATATACGTTGGGTTATTAAATATTTAGGAAGACATTTATAAAAAGAAAATTTTACTTAATTAACTATTTTCCCGAAGGTGTTATAAACAGGGTTTCCAAAATAAATAAGATTTTCAATATTGATTTGAAATGTAACATTTGACTTTTGAAAATATACGTAATTGGTGACAATATATCTTGAATTTGAGGCTTAACAGGTAATTGGAAATTATAAAACTCCCTTATATTTTCTCCGTGGCATTAAAATGGTATAATAGCATGAATTATTTTTAAAAGGGAGTTTATTGGTATTAAAAATTTATCGAAGGTTTCGAAGAATGTCTTCTTCGAAGGTTAAATAAGAAGTTTTAAGTTATGGCCTTTTAGGTATTAAGTTTGGTTTGAATGAGAATAAGAATTTCACAAGATAAATGTCTCAAAATATATTATTGTTTGAAAGTGTATGAAGACTTTTAAAACGAGTATTTATAATAAAAATCCTTCTGGATTAATAAATGGTTGAATTGAATGAGATGTGTAAACCTCTGTATAATGAAATTTTTGATTAAATGTAGTTAAAATACCAATAGTACGGGACATTCGGTAATATCTCTTTAGTTATTCTTTTGACTCATCGTATAAAATATGGTTTGTTATTGGATGGATGGAACTTTAAATTGAGTTAATAGTCCCTGTTTTAACCAACGATTAGAATGGTATATTATCATAACGAGGTCATGAAAAGTTTATTGAATTGATCAAATGAGACGAGAGACTAGATGAGTTGGATCCATCCTAGCTAGGACTAAGTGACATTCTACCTCATTTGTCACTGATTCGGCGACTGGCTGTACAAGCACACCAATGATGACGGACACGCGGTATATATTGATGGAGAGAATGACGCCCATGCAGTAGAGATTAGTACAGCGAATATGTCTGTTGGGGTACGCGTCGAGGGAGACATGGTGAAAAAGGTCGTGTATCTCAGCTCGATCAGTATTTAGAAGAGTGAAAATTCTAATCGAGGGAAACACGGATGAAAAAGACCGTATATCTCAGCTCGATAAACATTTGGAATAGCATGTACGCGGATGAAAAAGGACGTGCATTGGCTCAACGAGTTGTATAAATGAAACCATAACCAATTCACGATAACTAGTTGATTAATAAATGCGACTATTAATAATTATGATTAGGAGTTAATCACAATTGAGTTAATTTGTTATTGTGGTCACATTAAATTGAGAAATGGTTCTTATGTCATGAATTCAAATATGCTATTCGATGATGATCGTGGATTATATTGAGTGTGTCAGACATTCATTTTTATATGTTATGAACCCATTCTGGATATACTTTTGTGTTATGGTTATGTGTACAATTATGATGATCTTACATTTTAGTTTAAGCATAGTCTAATCTGTTTATTATTTATGTAATACTCAGGTCAGTTCAAGATTTTAGAGGTACATGGACATTAGCATTGCAAGGATGATTGGCCTTTTAAAGAGATGATTATAGACTAAATGTGTGTTTGGAGTCTATTGTATATATAAATTCTTTTGATGTCTCCATGTATGTATATTTATTGAGGGGATCGAGTTGTATATAGAAATTGGTTTGTATCGATGTATATGTTTAGCAGTAGGTTTGATACTTAGTTTGCAGACCTACTATGTGGAATGTAAGTTGTGATATTATATATTTCCAATTCATTCTGTGACTTGGTGTTCACTGATTATATTATGTATTGTTTTATCCTGATAAATCCACGTTTTTATTACTTTGCGTCAATACCGAGTACATTTTTTGTATTATACAAGGTAAAAAAACGTATTGGTGTTGGCCTAAGAGAATATTCACGTGTGTTCGCTCGCAACAAGCCTCATTCTCCACATTACTGGACAATGCTACTTCGTAATGCTCTTTGGTAATATAAGTATAAGGGTGAGGTGTTACATCTAGGCAGAGACTTTGACTTTTAGTTGACTTAAGTTGATTGTGATACTAACCCCATATAACTGAGGAGGCGAATCCTCTCTTGATTAGTGCTTCATTTCCAATACTTTCAGTCGACCCAACTATAGTCACTTGATGGACGACGTGCTATGATTTGACTATAATTAAAGCAGGGTTTTCATATTGAAGATCCATAGTATTTTCAAGTCAAGAGAACTGTGTATCAGTCGCATCGATGTTTTTTGTTTGACCTTAGTTATATTAACCAACAGAAAATTATCGAGTGAGTCATTCCATAGTTATCTAATAACTATCAGTATGTAACCCCTAGGCGCCCCCCAGCAGTCATGAGTGATATATTTTCCAACATTTGGAGAGTATTAGGTATTCTAATCTCAACGGATACATCGATATCCAGTCTCGATGCATCTTGACAGAGACATTTAAAATGGTACTTTTGTTTTCATTGTGATAAATTACTTACAGTTACAACACTTTGTAACTACTATCACAAAACATATCATTTATGGATTTTCTATTAAATATACTTTTAATTAAATTAATTAATTAATATAATGCATTATATCAAGCATATAATAGAAAGAAAACATCTTTATTTCGTACAAGATTGGTATACGAGTTAGATATATGTAACGAATTACATAATTGCACCTAGGGAAAACCGCTAACTCTATCAATGTAACAACCCGCATATTTATCGATTATATTTAAATATTTTATTTAAATATTTTATCGTCAGTCGATTTTTAGTCCGAAAAGCTACTTTTTGCATACGGTCGAATTGGGACTCGAGACCACCCCCATTGAGTTCAAAATGTCGTTTGCAACCTTTTTGAGTATAAGTTTCGATATGTTTGGAGAAAGTTGAATTTTGCTACTTTTTGCTTTGGGCTTTGGTTTGGGCTGAACCCACTTACTAACTCAGTCCCAACCCACTCCAACTCTTTATTTCTTCATTTCTAATTCCTAACTCTTCAAGCTTTCAACAATGGTGGAAGAGAAAAAGAATTAAAACTCCAAGCCCTAGTTCCTCTTGCTAGCTCAAGTTCTTGCTCCAAATTCAAAGAGAACCCATTGGTAAGCATCTCATTCATCTTCTCCAACTCTTTCTCCATTCAATTTCAGAAATTTCCTAAACCTAATTTAGGAAATGTTTCTCCTTTAAGCTTAGATTCAAGCTTGTTGAGTTGGAATTGAAGAGTGCTTGTTCTTGCCATTGCTTCATAGCATCTTCTTCATTGATTTGGGTTCAAAGGTGAGATTTTTAATCTCACATCTATGCTTATAATTCTCTTCTATTGTTAGGTATGAATTCCTAACACTTATTCATGTGCATTTGACCTTGATTTGGATTGCTTTTGTGAATATTCCAAATTTAGTGTTTTGACTTCAATTCATTAAAAATCCTAACTTTGATGTTTGAACATGTTTTTGGTGATGCATCGAGGAGCTTATAGGGCCGGGTAGTCGATTGACATAAACCCTTAGTGTCGTTGCTCGTGCGATTGCAAATTGGTCGGGATTTGCACCTCCATTGAAATAGGGTAGGAAGTGCAAGTATACAGGTTCGGCCGACCGACCCCCTGGTCCGGTCGACCGACCTGCTTCTAAGTGCATAAGCACTTTCTGTTTTAGGGTCCGGTCGACCGACTACAGGGGTTCGGCCGACCGACCTGCTTCCCGAGGATTTTTGTGGAACAGGGTCCGGTCGACCGAGCCCTGCAGCCGGTCGACCGACCTGATGATTTTTGCCAGATTAGCCTATTTTGCTAATCCGTTTGAATATCCAACTTTAAATCGATTCGTGTTGTCTCCCTTTTGTTGTTGTCATTTATTATCGACTTTGATGACCTTTTCTTTGGGAATTTTAGATATATCCACTTTGATGGATTTTATATCGATTTCTTTGGATTTTATTCACGTCTTCGAATGTGAATTTTTATACCTGATTGTTCCTACAATCTTCTTTGTGATTTGTCACTTTAAAAATATAAAGGTTTTCTATACTAGTAGTAAATAACAAAATTCTTTCATCAAAATGATTTCAACACTATTTTAATTACAAAACTCGTTTCTTAAACCGTTTTCCAATCTATTAGTATATACAAGCTTTTACCTCACTCGTATGAGAAATCTAATTAAACGACTTAGTAAAACAAGTGGTATGAAACGCTTGCGTTCACTTTGTTGGTTAATTCTTGGACTTGTTCGATTGAAACCCTTGTGACAATTTTCTAGTGGAGATCTACAATTTGTTCGTAAATATTTAAGTTAAGCTAGTGGTTATGGGACATGAAGCTAAGCTCATATATTTACTAGCTTATTGTAATTGACACTTCTCGTTGATCATGACGATCATCTTTATGGTTTAGACTAGCCATGTGCGATGTCTCTTTGTTTGTGTTTTGATTAGGCTAGACACCATTTGTTTGATTCCATTCACACACACTTTTTCGGTTAGCCTAGACACCACTTGTGTGATTCCATTCACACATACCTTTTTGCTGTTTGGTTAGGCTAGACACCATTTGTGTGATTCCATTCACACATACTTTTTCGGTTAGCCTAGACACCACTTGTGTGATTCCATTCACACATACTTTTTTGCTGTTTGGTTAGGCTAGACACCATTTGTGTGATTCCATTCACACATACTTTTTCGGTTAGCCTAGACACCACTTGTGTGATTCCATTCACACATACCTTTTTGCTGTTTGGTTAGGCTAGACACCATTTGTGTGATTCCATTCACACATACTTTTTCGGTTAGCCTAGACACCACTTGTGTGATTCCATTCACACATACCTTTTTGTGATTTCTGGATTTCGTGTGTCGATTTCTGGAATTTATGTTTCACCAACTTTTACGATGGGCATTGATATATATATGTCATTTATTGTGGTTTGGTGAATGAAATTAGGAGTATGACATTCCTTTTTATCTTGTGTAGATTATTGTGATATTGATTAATCTCTTGTTGATTTTCAATTACCTATTTATCACAGCTTGGCGTTGTGATTATTATATGTTTATGTCATATCTCTTATTATATATCACTTCATCTGATATTTATAGCTAGACTGATCCGTTTATTATTTTCTTCTTAAATAATACTCGGGTCAGACTGAGATATTACAGGTGCTTACTCATGGCTTCCTACCTGGAACCATCTTCTGACTTTTGGCTAACTACTCTAGTTTAGTAGTTTTTGTTGTATACATTTGAGATACAGACTCTATGATGTATACTTATTCTTTTGTCTAGCACTTGTATCTATTCCTTTGTATTATTGGGGATCCTTTTGACCACTACTCTGATGTACACTTTCATGTGTAATATTCATATCTTTTTCCGCCTTTGTGATATGAATTGTCTATGACTGATTTATGTTATGTTTATTTCTATATTTGTTTCCGAAGATATTAATGCCACTGTGTAGTAGCTTTGAGTTTGTGTCGGCATGTCGGATTTCCACTTGAAAAGAATTGCACGTTATACTTTCTGA
The DNA here is from genome assembly GCA_030765085.1 of Allium cepa. Taxonomy (NCBI): domain Eukaryota; kingdom Viridiplantae; phylum Streptophyta; class Magnoliopsida; order Asparagales; family Amaryllidaceae; genus Allium; species Allium cepa. The sequence goes on along the minus strand of CM060937.1, from coordinate 566,450,874 downwards.
CATATCGATGCTCGCACAAAACAATTACACGGATGGTCGTTCCTCAACAGCCTTATTCTCCGTGCTAGTCGACAGCATTACTCCGTAGTGTTCTTGGCTAGCGTGGGTATAGAGGTGGGGCGTCACAGCTTGGTATCAGAGCCAAACTTCGGAGCAATATGGAATATTATAACAAGGATCGTGTCCTAAGTTTTTCTTAGGAGTTGTGCTTTAGGATTTTATTCAGGTCTTCGTACCGTTCTATCCTACTTTCTTTTATGATTCCTTGTTTTATCTATCAAGATTGCTTGATATTTCTCTTGAGAATAACTTTTTCCTCTTCCTTCTTTCTTTCTTAAAGAAGAGAAATGGTTAGACCTGGCCGTCCCAGTGCCGGTCAATCTAGTGCTACTCCCCAAGATGGAGTTTTCATGTCTACCCAACAACTTTTGGATCTTGTAAAGAATCAAGAGTTTATCTATGCTTTGAGTAAGAACCCCGAAATGGTTCTACCTTTGAAACTTGAAGTTTCTTTCAATCAGCTTGTGGATGTTACTCTTCTTCATGGAGAGGTTGGTAAAGGAAGTGTTTATGATATTGGGACTTCCAAGAAGAGGCATATTAAGTTCAAGAGCATTAATCCCAAAAAGAGAGTAAAGAAAACTACTTTTATAGCAAAGACTCCAATCCCTAATCATGGAGGATGCTACAATTGTAATTCTATGGAACACTATGCGATTATGTGTCCAAAACCCCATTCTTGTCGCTATTGCAAGAAACAGGGTCATCTTTTATCTGCATGCCCCAAACTTTTGAACAAGGACATGAGAAATCTAAATATTGTGCAAGCCCCTAGTAACACTTCTCGTGGTCAAGGTATTTCTCATTTAATGCTTGATTACATTTATTTCGTGATCTTCTTGTTTGAGTTCTTTTTGACATGGGTTCCATCTCACTATTTTATATCAAAAGAACTTGTCGATTCTTTTTCTTTGAATATTTTGGGCTTGTTGACTTCTTTGAGGATTGCGAATCCGGATGGTAGATCTGCAACACTCAATTTTCTTTTTATTGATGTCAAAATTATTTTATGAGACTTTTCTTTCCGAGCCGATATTTTTACTTAGGCTTCGGAATTGATTTTTTTTGAAAGGATCGGCTTAATCATTATGAAGCCTATATCCTATTTTCTGAGTGGACTCTTCATATTCGACATTTTCTATCTGTTAAGCAGATTTCTGTTTTTTCCTTTGTGATTTTGATTCCAATTTGATGGCATCATTTTATTCCTTAAGCTCACTTACAAGGAAAGTGTTATTTCTCTCATTCATGTAGTTTGAGAAATTTTCCGGTATTTTGAGCTTGTCTTAGGATCATCACCTAAGCAATGTCTTTTGTGTGGTGCTAAGGTCTTTTCAGTTTGACCTTGCCACCGGTTTTCATTTGCTACGAGTTGCGGAAGTCTTACCGCATTCCGCACTCGTTATGATTCTTATGAATGACTTATTACGTCATTCAATTTGTCCAGCTTATTTCATCCATTTTATAAATCGAATATTCTATGAATATTTCGATGAGACTATTCTTGTATTTACTGATTTTGGATGAAAATAGTAATTTAAAATTTTGCAAATCTTTTTCATAAGATTTATTTATAAGTAAAACTGGATTTTGTTCTTGAAACGAACAAAGAAAATTCTTAAAACTTTTTAAGAGATTTATTTATCCTATAAAAGATGATTTTGTGATTGTATTGCCCGTTGAGTGCTTTAAGAATTTTGGTCGATGCGCTTGATCAACGTTATCGATAGGAATTTCCTAAACGCTTTGATGTGACAGTCAGACACGATGTATTGACTTGTGAAACGTAAATTTTTCTAGAATGATTATTACATAATGATAAATGTAATTTTGAAAGTTTTAACTTTTCAGGAAAGAAGATTATTTAAAGGAAATTCTTTCTTTTCGAAACTCTTATTCTTGTGATTCCTGAAGGGGAACCAAGACTTTGCTATTTGTACCGATACTAGTCGTATTGATTTGGATGCCGTTCTCTTGCAAAGGAGAACGTGCTATCACTTGTGCTTCTAAATCATTATAGCTTATCGAGACTAGATATGTCACTCATGATCTGGTTCTCTCGGCTATTGTTTTTACTTTTGGATTTTGGCATCATCATATTTGGACGAGAAATTTGTTCTCTACCCCGATCATAAATCTTTGGAATAATTATTTTCTCAAAAGGAACTTAATTTGCGTCAACAACGTTGGCTCGAGTTCCTTGCTCCTTATGATCTTGATATTCTTTATACGCCCGGTAAGGGAAATCGTGTTGCCAATGCGCTTTGTCGTAAGCAACAAGTGGTTGATTCTTCGATGTTGTCTGAATGGAATTATCTTTTCATTAAGTTCATCGGACGTTTTGGTACACTTCGTTTTATTGAGTTTCATCTCATTTCTTTTATGGACTAGCGTCCGATGTCCTTTTATTGTGTTCAGTTCATTGGACGTACCGTTTTTGTACTACGTCGGTGTTCCGAAATCATTCGGGCTTCGGATCATTGGACGTACCATTTTTGTACTGCGTCGGTGTTCCGAATTATTTGATTCATCGTGTAACGACCCAGAATTTTATTTAATTAAAATTTGAATACTTAATTAATTTTAAATATTAATAAGTGAATTTATAAGTCAAATAAATTTTTATTTGAATTATTGGATTTAATTGGATAATTAAATCGATAATTTAATATGTTAAATTATGGAAATAATTGAAAATTGAGTAAAATATGATTGAAAATGATTTGTAAAATTTTATTTTATCATATTGAAGTTAGAATGATATTTTAGAACTTTTAAAATCGAATTAAAAGTTTATTTGTGAAAATTGAATATTTTAATATTAAAATCGACTAGTGAAAATAGTCAATTTTTGAACAGTCTCAGAATTGAACGAAACCAGTTTCATTGGATCCGTAATAGTTAGTTATTATCGGATTTCAATTTTCGTGTCAATCGGAGTTACCGTTTGATCGTGGCAGCTCGAAACGCATCGAATTGTTTTTAATATTAATTTGGCGAGTTAAAATAGCCATTTTTCAAAAAGTATCGGATTTCGATGAAACCAGTTTCATCGGATCCGTAATGTGATATTATTGTAAGATTTCAAATTTCGTGTCAATTGGATTTACCGTTTGTCCGGTACGAATTAAAACGCCTAGAAATCGATTTAAATCGGTTTAATTTAAATTGAACGTTTGCAGCCATAACTCGCACAGATGTCCGAATTAGCTTTCGAAACCTGTTCCATTGTGTCCGGAACGAAGGGTAAACCCCAGAAACGCTGGTTACGGCGTGTAAATCGGAGTTCGGAATTTCCGGATGAATAGTGTCGTTCGATTCTCTATAAATAGACCCTAAATTCTCACAATTTTATAAAAATCCAAACCCTAACCCTAAATAAACTGCAGCCGCCACCTACAACCATGAATGGCCGAAATCATCCCAACTTCTCCCTCCATTTTCTCAAAATCCATGCATCGAATCGAATAACTTCTAACTGGAAGATTGTAGAGCATAGAGAGATCTTGGGTTTCAACGGTTATGATCGAGAATAGTTGAGCGGATCGCCTGGAATTTAGCCGTGAAGCCACGCGTTCGTGCACGTCGTTCAAGGCCAATAGGCAGCCGAGCGTGGTGATGTTTGGGTCGAGTATGGAGCTTGGCTAGGCGAGCATGCTGGCAGCGTTTGATCGACGTATCATCGAGTGAAGTGGCCGTTGTTCGAAACCCTAGTTGAGATAAATATGGGTTTGGTCGCGTTCTTTTTACCTGGGGAGGAGAAGATGGGCAACGGCCGTGATCTTCTATGCTTGATCATGTGGCCAGATTAGTGTTAGGTTAAGAAATAATAATTAAAGTTGTAAATTTATAATTATAATTTGTGTTAACTTCAAAAATGTATATCTTTTTCATACGAGGTCGAAAACGCGCGAAACCAGTTGCGTTGGAATCGTATGGACGAGCACTACGCGATGAAATTGGATTGGAGTCGATTGGAGTTAGTGAGAATTTTGGGTAAAACTATACGTCCGTTTAATTTTATTCAAAATAAATCGCTAAAACGAAATAAAATCAAGGTGAGAACTTCTCACTCAATCGAATGATTTTCGATTTTATTTTAAATAGTTAGATTTAAAATATTTGAATGCATGTTTGAATGATGATTGTTATCTATTGATTGTTAAAATAGACATTATACGCCGTTAGTAAGCGGATGTTATTTATTAAAAACATATACCGCGAATATTTCATAAACAGTGAAATTGGTATTATATATAATAGCAGTATATATATATTGGCATATGTATATATTGGAGTTATTGATTTCCCGCATTTTGTTTAGCGGATGAGACCCTATTGCGCCGTTATTAAGCGGATAATATTTTAAATCTCATATACCGCGATAATTTCGTACTGGAGCGAAATTGGTATTGTGCTAATGTTTGTGGATGCAGGAAAACAGGTTGGAGGGATCCAACTGGATTCCTCAACAGTTTTTATTTGATTTCAGATATTTTGATATTTGGTGGATTATCATATACGATATATGATGTCGTTGTAATCGTGATTGACTATTTGGTATGTAGCATCATTGGACCAAATTTGGAATTTTAAAATGATTTCAAAGTGATTTTTGAAAGTATACGTTTATAAAATATTTTTGGAATTGATCTATTTTAAATAAATAAACGTATAATTTTTAATGTTATAAAAATTATGATTTTTGAGAAATATAGTTAAAAAACGGATTTTTGAGAATATGATGCTAATGATTTTATAAAATAGTAAAATCGGGATTTTTGAAATTATTGTGAAAAGTTTAAATATAGGATTTATGAGATTTAATTATTTTATAAATCAGAATGATGAAATTATAAAGGAGATTTAAAGACGTTTTAGAATAATCATACAAATTGATTTGTATAAAAGATTTATAAAATGGATATTTATAAATTAGAATATTTGAATTATAAAACGAGTTTTTATAAGTGTTAGAATGAATTGTGAATGGATTTCATAAATGAATGAAATTTATAGAATTATAAACGGTGAAGTTATAAATGGAATTTTATAAGCAGTAGGTTTATAAAATTTATAAAGTTATTGAAAGAATAGATTTGGATAAATAATTGAATCTTATAAGTTATAAGATTTATAATTATGAAGTTTAAAAGAATGATTTTTGGCAAACAAATAAATTATAAGTATTTGACTTATAGTATGAATTTCTAGTATATCATTGAGATATGAATTGAGATAGGTTAATAAAGGACATGTATAAATGGAAGTTGTTATAAAATAAATAGAAATGGAATTTATAAACGTTGTTTTATAAATTCGCAAACGATTTATTTTGATAAGTAGATTGTTATAGCTTATTTATGGAGTTATATTCACGTTTTAGACAGTGAATAATCCTTTAAAATGAAATGAATAGAAATGATGAATTTGTTAACAAGTATATTCATGTTTTTGAATAGTGAATAATATGTTAAAGAAATTGTTTTGAATGTGATGTTTTAAATAGAATTAAAACGATCTAACGATGTTTTAAAATGTGTTGACATTCGAAACCATAGATTTCAACATTTATTGTTGAAATAGACGTTTTCGAGAAATAAAAGGGAATAATGGACTATAACACTGTTGTTATAGTAAATGATTTCCGAAAGGAAATGTTTTGTATAGTATTGGAATTTATATATCTATCTTAAGTTCGAATCCCTATACTAGTGATTTTGGGTTGTCGTAACGATGTTTCACGCAACATTCGTTTTGGCCCAAATAAATATGTTTAAGAGAATGATTCCTTAAAGAATGAAATATGTACTTAATCTCGATTTAAGTATATTGAATATTTTCCAAGTGTTGAAAATAAATAAAATTTGTGAATTACTTATGAATAAATAAGTATGGAAATGTTTTTCCAATATAAAGTGAATATTTTGAGAATTTATCTTTTTGAAGATAAATTGAAATGAATAATTGAAATCGTATATGCATGGATATTTGGGAATGAAAATTCACTATGGAATTTATAAATGAAAAGAAGAATTTGTTTAAAAATAAATATTGATTTATTTTTGAAGTGTGAAATTATATATCTAGTAAAGATATTTTTTGGAAAATAAATAATTTGGAAAATTATTTGGAAACTGGTGATGTGTGCATATCCATTGATAGTTCAATAACCGACTATCAATATTTCCCTTTGAATGGGTAATTGATGTGATTTGTTTAAATGTGAATGCCACACTTATTTTTGAATAAGCGCTCACTATTCGGGTTAACCGGGAAAGGACCATGGGGTCGTATAACCCATTCCGAATATGTGATACGTCGTTATGAATTGCATTTGAAGACCGGTGTTGAAGACCGGATCTTTTTGAAAGCGAAAGGACAACTCGTCGATTGACTCTGCACCGAGTAGCTACGGTATTGAGTTCTCCCTATGTGATGGGAAGTCCGGACGTGATTAGAAATTATCCGGATTGCAAGGACTTCTTTGTAAGTGCCTTCGGTTTTGTTCGAGCCCGGAACAGACTTGTATGGATTGTATGTCTGACATTACAAGTTGAGATATAAAGCCAATTTCTTTCAAATATATTTCTGTTGGTGGCGGAGAATTTATTCTTTTAGCTTAACACCCTTCTCTGAGACGTACGAACTCAGAGGTTATATAGTTGAAGTTATCAGCGATATATTCCCAATTTGGTAATGTGACATGCTGAGTGTTGCTGTAAATGATCATTGTGTTGATTATTTGTGATAGGATCATTTATTTGATCGTCTATCTTTGTGATCATTTCTATGATCATTTGTTGACCCAAAGCATGGCTTTTGTATAAAGTATGTTTTTGTGGACGTGACTTCGTCGAGCCTCACAAACCGGTAATGGCCGAAACAGGAATTGTGCGGCAAGGTTTTCAGGGATCACTTCCCTAGGGTATGACCATTCCTTCTGGAAAAGGGTAGTATCATGGTATGGAGCCCAGATACTTACTCATGTTGAAAACACTTTATGATTGTGTGATGATGGTGACGAGCGCTCGTTTAAAGGTTCCAAAGGACCGGGGGTGGTATATCTGAGGGTTTGTAATATCCCTTGGGAAAAGGGATTCCCGGCTTTGTTTAGCGGAGAACGGTGGTTCTCGGGGCGTCCTTCCAGATGCGTTTCCATGTGGCAATGGGAAGTTCCTTGGCCTGACCATTTGTTGGAAAATCCATTCTTCAAATACGAGCCTTGTACGGTTTTAGTTGTATAACCTTTCATGGAATATGGCGGTAACCCGCTATTGAACATGGCAGCTATAGTAGGCATAGTTCGAAATGTCTATGTTGGCTAAGATTTATATCTTTATTTTCGAAATGAAATTTTCTCTACACTATGCACTAGTAATAGTATCAAATGTTCTTTTAAATGCGTATCAAGCATCTTTGACTATCATAAGGAGGAATCTCCTCCGATTCTGCGTTTGCATGTGTGTGTGTGCGGGAGGCCTTATGGTAGTCTCATTTTTAAAAGCATTGCGAATTGACTTTAAAAATATTCCTCTACTTTGATTTTAAAGATAAATAAACTGTTTTGAGTTCTCACACCAGTCACATGACTGACTCAGAGTTTATTGTTTTCCTTCCTAAACTCTGGGTGCCCACCAATTTCCACACGGGCAGTCAAGAGTTAAGGTTTATCAGGATATTCTGGATATTCTGGAGTTGCTGGAGGCAAGCTGGATGGCATGGCGTATTACTAGTTATATATTATTTCTTTTCCGCTGTTTGATGTTGTTGTTGTTGTTGTTGTACACTCTGATGATGATGTAATTGTAGGATCTAGATTAACCCTAGAGGGGGGGTGAATAGGGTTATAGCAAATTTTTCTTGATTTAAACACAGAAATATAATAGCAGAAATAAATATGCTGAAAAGTAAATCACACACAAAATTTACCCAGCTTCGGCAACCCCTGCCTACTGCTGCATTCACAGATTTCTATTAGAATTAAACAGTATCACGCTTACAAACACTCTACTAGACTCGCAGACCCTTTTGCTCCCGCTCACAAACACTCTACTAGACTCGCACACCCTGCTCCCGCCTATAGAGTTTCGCTTACTCGCAAACACTGCTCCCGCCTATAGAGCTTTGCAAACTCGCACACGCTACTCACTGAACTAATTCAAAATAGACAATCTGACACTACCTAAACCTAGGTGGTGATTTACTACTCCTTTGACTTGAAAAGAGAAAACAACTTCAAAAATACAACCAGGAGCAAAAAATTATAATATGAACTTTGGACACGTAATTTTTGCTCAAACTAAAAACCCCTAATATAAAATTAAAAACTAAAACCCCTATTATAAAATTTAAAAAACTAAAACCCCCTCCTTTTAATAATAAGGCCGGCCCTAAAAAGTAAATAGTATTTTTTAATTCCCCTTTTTATAAACTTCGGCCCGTTCCTTTTTCTCTTGATAATGGTGGTCGTTTCTTTCTTCGTTCCTTCGATCTGAAATATTATGAGTGGCGGCTTTGTTTCGATGCTCTTTAATCTTGGCTATTGCTCAATCTTCGTTGCTCTTGAATTCACGGCTTCGCTTTGTCGTGGTACTGTGATTTAGGGTTTATGGATTTGGGGATTCGATTGCGAATTAGGGTTGAGATGATTATCGGCTTGGCTTGGCTTCGCTTTGGTGAGTTCGATTTTGCTTCAGGTAAGATTTTCGGCTCTGTTCCTCTTCGATTTTCGTACTCGAACTATCTCTTATGCCAATGATGATTTGGGGCTTTTATATGCGTTCGTATTCCTTGAATTACGTTCGTTTGAATTCGTCAATTTATTCATCTCGGCCACTCGATTACACTTGGATGCTTGTGATAAAATCTGACTTTGTCAATTTCGTATTTTTGATGCTTGATTCACACGGTATTGATTTGATTGCTTGGTCAATACGGTTTTGAATTGTGATGATCACGGCTTGATTTTTAACTTGGTCAATTACCTTTGCTACCTCGATTTTGGACTTGTTCATTATATGACTTCGGTCATTTTACTGTTGACTTTATTCTCTGTGTTGCTTCTGGCTTGACACACCTGTAGCATGGTCGATTTGCTTGGCCACCAACTGTTTCGAATCTGCACTGATGAATTTTGTTTATCCACTGTTGCCTTTGACTTTACACGGCATTGATTTTCTGGCACTGTTTTAATTCATTGTGATTTTTGTATCATTGCTTGATATTCATTTGCATCTATATTGTCAATATCAATATCTGCTTCATTCTGATTGCATACATGTTGATGCTTGTGTATATTACTGTTATATATGCATTGTGCTTGCCTGTTGCACTCACTTACTTGCTGTCGTAGACGTTTTGAACTGCATACTTCTTGTTGCAGTCTTGTACAATGCTCGGCCATGTTAGTTTCATATGCATATTTGTGCATATTGACCATTGGTCTCTGTTGCATTCATTTGTTTGCATTAACCTGGTTCTCTTTTATTTTCTTTGTTCGTGATGGCAGCCTTGACTTGTTGTTATGTAGTTGCACTGCACTGGCCTGCTGCCATACTTGTTCACTAGTGCATGTATCACTGTATGTAGCTCATTGAAGTGTTGCTGCATTGAATATTGAGTCTTTGTGGTCTGCACTTGTAGCTGGACTTGATTTGTGCCTTGTCCATTCTCATGTGTTCATCCCTGTAGTATATGTTAGTGATACATTTTGGAGTTGGTTCATGTTGTATTGAGCTTTGACCCTTTGTTGTTCATCTTCATTGTTGCCTTGTTGACTGTGTTGTTGCATTGTATTCTGGTCATTTGCACTTGCAGTTGGTTCATTTGCTCTTAGTATACTTCACATGCACAGTTTTTAACTTAAGTTGCATCTGTGCATATATATTGATGCTGCAGTCTTCAATGTACTGGTGACATGTGCATTGCTTTACTGTCACTACTGCTTCGAGTCAGTTTCATTGTTGCTGCTCCTTCGGTGCACTATGCTTTGTGTACATGTCTTGTTGAGTTTGTAGTTTGTTTTCTCTGACCTGAGCATGTTTATATTGAACTGCCTCCTGTACTTGTATTCTGGTTCTTCATGTAGCCTTTTGGTCTGACTGTTGCTTCATGTTGCCTTCAGTAGCTTCACTGTTGCATTTGTATCACTGGTTCATTGCACTGTTTCATGCATGCTCGACATTGTGACTTGAGCTTTGTATATGAACTGTGTTGTCTTCATGCCTGACTTGATGTTTGTAACTTGTGATTTCATGCTTCATGCATGTACTCTGTTCATATGTTCTTGGTGGCATTTCTTTGGACTGCACTGCAGTATTCATTATGTTGGTCGAGCTTGCATTCTTTGTTGGCACTTTTGAATGTTTGCAGCTTGGTCTTGAGTTGTTTAACGAAGAGGTTGAACTTGCATACTTGCTATTGTTGGCTGCGCACACGAGTTGGCGAGGCAGTGCACACGTGTATGAATGTACACGTGTGTATTGCAGCCACTTATGGTTACATGTCCCTGTAATATCTATATGCACGACTTTGTGATGAAAACAAGTGTGAATTATGACGAACAACCCAAATAACTGAGGCAAATCATATTTTCAAAAATCGTATTTCATTTTAAATTGCAAAAATATTTCTTTTTCAATTTTACTGTGTTGGTGAATATTTTTGCAGATTGCTCAGATGCTGGATTCAAACTGGAATGCAGTTGAAGATAAAAATACGAGTGTGAGTGATATGTAGTGAGGTTAACTGTAAATGTGAAATGTGATGTGATTGTAATCAAAGTTGTATAGTTATAGTGAGAGATTGAAATTGTACTATTCAAAATTGTAATAAATATTTGTTTGAATAAAAATTTCTGTTTGAATTCAAAATCTGTTTAACTTGTTCTGTTTGAATTCAAATTCAAATTCTGTGTAATTTAATTTTATTCAACAAATATTTATTTAATCTATGAAAAACAAAATAGTACATTACCAAATACATACTATTCAAAATTGTAATAAATATTTGTTTGAATAAAATTTCTGTTTGAATTCAAAATTTGTTTAACTTGTTCTGTTTGAATTCAAATTCGAATTCTGTGTAATTTAATTTTATTCAACAAATATTTATTTAATCTATGAAAAACAAAATAGTACATTACCAAATACATTTAAATGAATATATATGTTTATTATCATCAAACAAAACATATAAGCGAATATTCAACAGTAATGTAATGTAATAACTGATATAGTTCTTTGTTTAAAGATTATTCATTTATTATTATATGTTGTTCCGCTGCGAATTGTGAGATTCTGTTATAGTTCAGTTGTTTCTGTTCTGTTCTATTTTCTATGCTCTATTTTCTTTTCTCTCTATTTTCTGTCTTTCCTCTCTTCTTCTCTCTTTTTCTTTTTCTTAAACCATAACATTTCGGGGTTTTGGCCTTCGATTTCTCGGCAGTCGATAAAGTGAGTATCGATGTTGAATTTTCGAAAGACGAAAATTTCCGGGGCGTTACATCTGGTATCAGAGCATATGGTTAAGCGACAACCATGGTTCTGTTGGGTATTACTCATTAGAGATAGAGTCAGTAGTACTCTAGAATGAGTTTGAGTGTAATAATAGCTATGAGAGCGTATTTGTTAGTGAATATAAAATTGTTTTATATTGTGATGATTGGTTTGTTGAGTGGTATATAGATTCTGGTTAATACGAGTAATTAACGTTGTTGATAGGGATCTCTAAACACTTGAATAGAACAATTCGACACAGTATTGTTTTAAAATTGGGTAAATAAAATAATTTTACCTTGAGTATATTTTATATATGAAGAAATAATTTTTCAAAATTATTAAAGTGTATGTAAGTTGATTGTTTAGTTGTTTGAATAATCTAAATAAAAGAATAATTGTATAAGCAAAGGAATTTGGTTGTAATTAATAAACATTGGTTGTTATATGGTTGTTAGTTGATTTATTGTATATAATTCATTAAGTATTAACGAAATTGAAAGCTAAAGTAATTAAAATTCAATTGGAAGTTAAATGAATCTTGAATAGAATTGAATTTGATTTGGAAGTGAACCAACTTGAATATAAATTAGTGAATATAAACTAATTGCAAATGAATGTTAGTAAGAACATTCACTATTAATGAATCAAATGTGATTTAAATTGAAAACCATTTCATTAAATATTAATGAGAATATGAATGAATATCTATTGGTTATGGATGTTAGTTGGTTGATGGTTGAATTTATTGTTTTGTTGCATTTGCTATGTGGACATATATAGTTATTATGTTGCTATATGATGTATATCGATACTATTATCTATATGCATGTTCTCATGTTGTTTGTTGAGTGATTAGTAGGTGCGGATCGCGTTTGCTTCGCATTTGGAGCTCGCTTTCGCGCTATATTAGCCGTATATGCTCGCTAATAAAATATAAGGTACATATCTCGGATTAAATATCGTACTTTTATACTTTTTTCCCTTCGGGATGCCTCATTACTTGATGAGATGTATATTTGTGATATATATACTGTCATTTTTTTTTCGGATCGAGCCGCGCAAAGGAGACTATGGCGAATTTTTCCGAAAATTTAAGGCTTTAGAAAAATTTGAGAAAATTCGAAAATTTTTAAAAATTTGAACTTTGATTTTGGAATTGAAAGTTAAACAATAGTAGTTGTTTTTGAAAAGATAACTAAGTATGATTTGAAAACTTAGTAAGTTATTATAAGAAATTTAACTATGAATTTTGGGAAAGTTAATAGATTCTGTAACTTTTCTTACTTGTTAATTTCGATGACGAAATTCTTTTAAGGGGGGAAGATTGTAACGATCCAGAATTTTATTTAATTAAAATTTGAATATTTAATTAATTTTAAATATTAATAAGTGAATTTATAAGTCAAATAAATTTTATTTTGAATTATTGGATTTAATTGGATAATTAAATCGATAATTTAATATGTTAAATTATGGAAATAATTGAAAATTGAGTAAAATATGATTGAAAATGATTTGTAAAATTTTATTTTATCATATTGAAGTTAGAATGATATTTTAGAACTTTTAAAATCGAATTAAAAGTTTATTTGTGAAAATTGAATATTTTAATATTAAAATCGACTAGTGAAAATAGTCAATTTTTGAACAGTCTCAGAATTAAATGAAACCAGTTCCATTGGATCCGTAATAGTTAGTTATTACCGGATTTCAATTTTCGTGTCAATCGGAGTTACCGTTTGATCGTGGCAGCTCGAAACGCATCAAATTGTTTTTAATATTAATTTGGCGAGTTAAAATAATCATTTTTCAAAAAGTCTCGGATTTCGACGAAACCAGTTTCATCGGATCCGTAATGTGATATTATTGTAAGGTTTCAAATTTCGTGTCAATTGGATTTACCGTTTGTCCGGTACGAATTAAAACGCCTAGAAATCGATTTAAATCGGTTTAATTTAATTGAACGTTTGCAGCCATAACTCGCACAGATGTCCGAATTAGCTTTCGAAACCTGTTCCATTGTGTCCGGAACGAGGGGTAAACCCCAAAAACGCTGGTTACGGCGCGTAAATCGGAGTTCGGAATTTCCGGATGAATAGTGTCGTTCGATTCTCTATAAATAGACCCTAAATTCTCACAATTTTATAAAAATCCAAACCCTAACCCTAAATAAACTGCAGCCGCCACCTACAACCATGAATGGCCGAAATCATCCCAACTTCTCCCTCCATTTTCTCAAAATCCATGCATCGAATCGAATAACTTCTAACTGGAAGATTGTAGAGCATAGAGAGATCTTGGGTTTCAACGGTTATGATCGAGAATAGTTGAGCGGATCGCCTGGAATTTAGCCGTGAAGCCACGCGTTCGTGCACGTTGTTCAAGGCCAATAGGCAGCCGAGCGTGGTGATGTTTGGGTCGAGTATGGAGCTTGGCTAGGCGAGCATGCTGGCAGCGTTTGATCGACGTATCATCGAGTGAAGTGGCCGTTGTTCGAAACCCTAGTTGAGATAAATATGGGTTTGGTCGCGTTCTTTTTACCTGGGGAGGAGAAGATGGGCAACGGCCGTGATCTTCTATGCTTGATCATGTGGCCAGATTAGTGTTAGGTTAAGAAATAATAATTAAAGTTGTAAATTTATAATTATAATTTGTGTTAACTTCAAAAATGTATATCTTTTTCATACGAGGTCGAAAACGCGCGAAACCAGTTGCGTTGGAATCGTATGGACGAGCACTACGCGATGAAATTGGATTGGAGTCGATTGGAGTTAGTGAGAATTTTGGGTAAAACTAAACGTCCGTTTAATTTTATTCAAAATAAATCGCTAAAACGAAATAAAATCAAGGTGAGAACTTCTCACTCAATCGAATGATTTTCGATTTTATTTTAAATAGTTAGATTTAAAATATTTGAATGCATGTTTGAATGATGATTGTTATCTATTGATTGTTAAAATAGACATTATACGCCGTTAGTAAGCGGATGTTATTTATTAAAAACATATACCGCGAATATTTCATAAACAGTGAAATTGGTATTATATATAATAGCAGTATATATATATTGGCATATGTATATATTGGAGTTATTGATTTCCCGCATTTTGTTTAGCAGATGAGACCCTATTGCGCCGTTATTAAGCGGATAATATTTTAAATCTCATATACCGCGATAATTTCGTACTGGAGCGAAATTGGTATTGTGCTAATGTTTGTGGATGCAAGAAAACAGGTTGGAGGGATCCAACTGGATTCCTCAACAGTTTTTATTTGATTTCAGATATTTTGATATTTGATGGATTATCATATACGATATATGATGTCGTTGTAATCGTGATTGACTATTTGGTATGTAGCATCATTGGACCAAATTTGGAATTTTAAAATGATTTCAAAGTGATTTTTGAAAGTATACGTTTATAAAATATTTTTGGAATTGACCTATTTTAAATAAATAAACGTATAATTTTTAATGTTATAAAAATTATGATTTTTGAGAAATATAGTTAAAAAAACGGATTTTTGAGAATATGATGCTAATGATTTTATAAAATAGTAAAATCGGGATTTTTGAAATTATTGTGAAAAGTTTAAATATAGGATTTATGAGATTTAATTATTTTATAAATCAGAATGATGAAATTATAAAGGAGATTTAAAGACGTTTTAGAATAATCATACAAATTGATTTGTATAAAAGATTTATAAAATGGATATTTATAAATTAGAATATTTGAATTATAAAACGAGTTTTTATAAGTGTTAGAATGAATTGTGAATGGATTTCATAAATGAATGAAATTTATAGAATTATAAACGGTGAAGTTATAAATGGAATTTTATAAGCAGTAGGTTTATAAAATTTATGAAGTTATTGAAAGAATAGATTTGGATAAATAATTGAATCTTATAAGTTATAAGATTTATAATTATGAAGTTTAAAAGAACGATTTTTGGCAAACAAATAAATTATAAGTATTTGACTTATAGTATGAATTTCTAGTATATCATTGAGATATGAATTGAGATAGGTTAATAAAGGACATGTATAAATGGAAGTTGTTATAAAATAAATAGAAATGGAATTTATAAACGTTGTTTTATAAATTCGCAAACGACTTATTTTGATAAGTAGATTGTTATAACTTATTTATGGAGTTATATTCACGTTTTAGACAGTGAATAATCCTTTAAAATGAAATGAATAGAAATGATGAATTTGTTAACAAGTATATTCATGTTTTTGAATAGTGAATAATATGTTAAAGAAATTGTTTTGAATGTGATGTTTTAAATAGAATTAAAACGATCTAACGATGTTTTAAAATGTGTTGACATTCGAAACCATAGATTTCAACATTTATTGTTGAAATAGACGTTTTCGAGATATAAAAGGGAATAATGGACTATAACACTGTTGTTATAGTAAATGATTTCCGAAAGGAAATGTTTTGTATAGTATTGGGATTTATATATCTATCTTAAGTTCGAATCCCTATACTAGTGATTTTGGGTTTTCGTAACGATGTTTTACGCAACATTCGTTTTGGCCCAAATAAATATGTTTAAGAGAATGATTTCCTTAAAGAATGAAATATGTACTTAATCTCGATTTAAGTATATTGAATATTTTCCAAGTGTTGAAAATAAATAAAATTTGTGAATTACTTATGAATAAATAAGTATGGAAATGTTTTTCCAATATAAAGTGAATATTTTGAGAATTTATCTTTTTGAAGATAAATTGAAATGAATAATTGAAATCGTATATGCATGGATATTTGGGAATGAAAATTCACTATGGAATTTATAAATGAAAAGAAGAATTTGTTTAAAAATAAATATTGATTTATTTTTGAAGTGTGAAATTATATATCTAGTAAAGATATTTTTTGGAAAATAAATAATTTGGAAAATTATTTGGAAACTGGTAATGTGTGCATATCCATTGATAGTTCAATAACCGACTATCAATATTTCCCTTTGAATGGGTAATTGATGTGATTTGTTTAAATGTGAATGCCACACTTATTTTTGAATAAGCGCTCACTATTCGGGTTAACCGGGAAAGGACCATGGGGTCGTATAACCCATTCCGAATATGTGATACGTCGTTATGAATTGCATTTGAAGACCGGTGTTGAAGACCGGATCTTTTTGAAAGCGAAAGGACAACTCGTCGATTGACTCTGCACCGAGTAGCTACGGTATTGAGTTCTCCCTATGTGATGGGAAGTCCGGACGTGATTAGAAATTATCCGGATTGCAAGGACTTCTTTGTAAGTGCCTTCGGTTTTGTTCGAGCCCGGAACAGACTTGTATGGATTGTATGTCTGACATTACAAGTTGAGATATAAAGCCAATTTCTTTCAAATATATTTCTGTTGGTGGCGGAGAATTTATTCTTTTAGCTTAACACCCTTCTCTGAGACGTACGAACTCAGAGGTTATATAGTTGAAGTTATCAGCGATATATTCCCAATTTGGTAATGTGACATGCTGAGTGTTGCTGTAAATGATCATTGTGTTGATTATTTGTGATAGGGTCATTTGTTTGATCGTCTATCTTTGTGATCATTTCTATGATCATTTGTTGACCCAAAGCATGGCTTTTGTATAAAGTATGTTTTTGTGGACGTGACTTCGTCGAGCCTCACAAACCGGTAATGGCCGAAACAGGAATTGTGCGGCAAGGTTTTCAGGGATCGCTTCCCTAGGGTATGACCATTCCTTCTGGAAAAGGGTAGTATCATGGTATGGAGCCCAGATACTTACTCATGTTGAAAACACTTTATGATTGTGTGATGATGGTGACGAGCGCTCGTTTAAAGGTTCCAAAGGACCGGGGGTGACGAACACTTTTTGATTCATCGGATGTACCGTTTGTACTACATCGATGTCTTTGCTTTTGATTCATTCGATGTCTTTGCTTTTGATTCATCGGATGTACCGTTTGTACTACATCGATGTCTTTGCTTTTGATTCATCGGATGTACCGTTTGTACTACATCGATGTCTTTGCTTTTGATTCATCGGATGTACCGTTGTACTACATCGATGTCTTTGCTTTTGATGCATCGGATGTACCGTTTGTACTACATCGATGTCTTTGCTTTTGATTCATCGGATGTACCGTTTGTACTACATCGATGTCTTTGCTTTTGATTCATCGGATGTACCGTTGTACTACATTGATGTCTTTGCTTTTGATTCATGGGATGTACCGTTTGTACTACATCAATGTCTTTGCTTTGGTTCATTTGGCGTACCATTTTTGTACTACGCTGATGTCCCAAATTATTTGAGTTTCTAGTTTCTCGGGCGTACCGTTTTTGTACTACGCCGTTGCACTGGCTCAAATTTTCTGCTATTCTTGACGTTCCCCACGTCTTTTATCTACGAAAATGCCTTAGGGATTCCGGTTTTTATTCTTGAGCCCGGTGTTATTGAGGGGATTGAAGTTTTACCAAATTTGACTTTTGAGCAACATTATATTCGCATTATAGCTTCGGAGGTTGAGCGCCTTCGATATAAAGATATTCTTTTTGATAGAGGTTCAATGGTTCTCAAATGCTAAGGATTTCTCATGTGAAATCTTGAGAATTCATCGAACGAAAACTTTCGGATTTACTCCTTCGTGCTCTTTATGGTGAACTTCTTGATTCAAATTTTCTTTTGTGTTAATATGCTTCTATGGTTGTTACTTCTTATATTTCCTTCTTAATTATTGCGAGGACGCAATTTCTTTAAGGAGGGGAGTCTGTAACAACCCGCATATTTATCGATTATATTTAAATATTTTATTTAAATATTTTATCGTTAGTCGATTTTTAGTTCGAAAAGCTACTTTTTGCATACGGTCGAATTGGGACTCGAGACCACCCCCATTGAGTTCAAAATGCCGTTTGCGACCTTTTTGAGTATAAGCTTCGATATGTTTGGAGAAAGTTGAATTTTGCTACCTTTTGCTTTGGGCTTTGGTTTGGGCTGAACCTACTTACTAACTCAGTCCCAACCCACTCCAACTCTTCATTTCTCCATTTATAATTCCTAACTCTTCAAGCTTTCAACAATGGTGGAAGAGAAAAAGAATTAAAACTCCAAGCCCTAGTTCCTCTTGCTAGCTCAAGTTCTTGCTCCAAATTCAAAGAGAACCCATTGGTAAGCATCTCCTTCATCTTCTCCAACTCTTTCTCCATTCAATTTCAGAAATTTCCTAAACCTAATTTAGGAAATGTTTCTCCTTTAAGCTTAGATTCAAGCTTGTTGAGTTGGAATTGAAGAGTGTTTGTTCTTGCCATTGCTTCATAGCATCTTCTTCATTGATTTGGGTTCAAAGATGAGATTTTTAATCTCACATCTATGCTTATAATTCTCTTCTATTGTTAGGTATGAATTCCTAACACTTATTCATGTGCATTTGACCTTGATTTGGATTGCTTTTGTGAATATTCCAATTTTTAGTGTTTTGAGTTCAATTCATTAAAAATCCTAACTTTGATGTTTGAACATGTTTTTGGTGATGCATCGAGGAGCTTATAGGGTCGGGTAGTCGATTGACATAAACCCTTAGTGCCGTTGCTCGTGCGATTGCAAATTGGTCGGGATTTGCACCTCCATTGAAATAGGGTAGGAAGTGCAAGTATACAGGTTCGGCCGACCGACCCCCTGGTCCGGTCGACCGACCTGCTTCTAAGTGCATAAGCACTTTCTGTTTTAGGGTCCGGTCGACCGACTACAAGGGTTCGGCCGACCGACCTGCTTCCCGAGGATTTTTGTGGAACAGGGTCCGGTCGACCGAGCCCTGCAGCCGGTCAACCGACCTGATGATTTTTGCCAGATTAGCCTATTTTGCTAATCCGTTTGAATATCCAACTTTAAATCGATTCGTGTTGTCTCCCTTTTGTTGTTGTCATTTATTATCGACTTTGATGACCTTTTCTTTGGGAATTTTAGATATATCCACTTTGATGGATTTTATATCGATTTCTTTGGATTTTATTCACGTCTTCGAATGTGAATTTTTATGCCCGATTGTTCCTACAATCTTCTTTGTGATTTGTCACTTTAAAAATATAAAGGTTTTCTATACTAGTAGTAAATAACAAAATTCTTTCATCAAAACGATTTCAACACTATTTTAATTACAAATCTCGTTTCTTAAACCGTTTTCCAATCTATTAGTATATACAAGCCTTTACCTCACTCGTATGAGAAATCTAATTAAACGACTTAGTAAAACAAGTGGTATGAAACGCTTGCGTTCACTTTGTTGGTTAATTCTTGGACTTGTTCGATTGAAACCCTTGTGACAATTTTCTAGTGGAGATCTACAATTTGTTCGTAAATATTTAAGTTAAGCTAGTGGTTATGGGACATGAAGCTAAGCTCATATATTTACTAGCTTATTGTAATTGACACTTCTCGTTGATCATGACGATCATCTTTATGGTTTAGACTAGCCATGTGCGATGTCTCTTTGTTTGTGTTTTGGTTAGGCTAGACACCATTTGTGTGATTCCATTCACACATACTTTTTCGGTTAGCCTAGACACCACTTGTGTGATTCCATTCACACATACTTTTTTGTTGTTTGGTTAGGCTAGACACCATTTGTGTGATTCTATTCACACATACTTTTTCGGTTAGCCTAGACACCACTTGTGTGATTCCATTCACACATACCTTTTTGCTGTTTGGTTAGGCTAGACACCATTTGTGTGATTCCATTCACACATACTTTTTCGGTTAGCCTAGACACCACTTGTGTGATTCCATTCACACATACCTTTTTGCTGTTTGGTTAGGCTAGACACCATTTGTGTGATTCCATTCACACATACTTTTTCGGTTAGCCTAGACACCACTTGTGTGATTTCATTCACACATACCTTTTTGTGATTTCTGGATTTCGTGTGTCGATTTCTGGAATTTATGTTTCACCAACTTTTACGATGGGCATTGATATATATGTCATTTATTGTGGTTTGGTGAATGAAATTAGGAGTGTGACATTCCTTTTTATCTTGTGTAGATTATTGTGATATTGATTAATCTCTTGTTGATTTTCAATTACCTATTTATCACAGCTTGGCGTTGTGATTATTATATGTTTATGTCATATCTCTTATTATATATCACTTCATCTGATATTTATAGCTAGACTGATCCGTTTATTATTTTCTTCTTAAATAATACTCGGGTCGGACTGAGATATTACAGGTGCTTACTCATGGCTTCCTACCTGGAACCATCTTCTGACTTTTGGCTAACTACTCTAGTTTAGTAGTTTTTGTTGTATACATTTGAGATACAGACTCTATGATGTATACTTATTCTTTTGTCTAGCACTTGTATCAATTCCTTTGTATTATTGGGGATCCTTTTGACCACTACTCTGATGTACACTTTCATGTGTAATATTCATATCTTTTTCCGCCTTTGTGATATGAATTGTCTGTGACTGATTTATGTTATGTTTATTTCTATATTTTTTTCCGAAGATATTAATGCCACTGTGTAGTAGCTTTGAGTTTGTGTCGGCATGTCGGATTTCCACTTGAAAAGAATTGCACGTTATACTTTCTGACATATCGATGCTCGCACAAAGCAATTACACGGATGGTCGCTCCTCAACAGCCTTATTCTCCGTGCTAGTCGACAGCATTACTCCGTAGTGTTCTTGGCTAGCGTGGGTATAGAGGTGGGGCGTCACAATCAACCTCCCACTTGCACTTAAGGTCAATTATGGAATCATATTCCAACTTTTCCAATCGGTTTTCTCAGAACCAATTAGATTAGTCTCTCGGTGAATGGGTATGCTATTATATTTTAGTTATCTAATTTGTCAATCAACTCTCTCTGATGCTCATAAATTATGTTTATCATGTGGAACAATTCAAAGAATGTCTCTCAACTTTCAGTGAGCTTTAAGTTCTGTTATGAACTATATCATGACATTGTTATCATATAACGATGTTATGGAATTGTCAATATTTGGAATCACCCTCGAGTCTGCTATAAATTTGTGCACTCATTATCTATATATATATTGTTATATTATAGCATTATTCAAGTCAATGAATCAGCCACAATCTCTTCTATTTGAAACATTTCCAGCTTAATATCATTTATGAATTTTGAGTCCGAAGATTCCTTCTACATTACTAGATAAAAACTGATTTCTGGTGTCAATTAATGACACCATAGTGACGCGACGACTATGCGGCGTTGCTAAAATCTATGTCGTCACTAAGGCGACAGTAATTACGAACACCTTTTTAAGTTTTTTTTTGAAACATAAGGAGTCACTAAGGCGTCAAAAATTTCCTACGCCTTAGTGACGCCAAGGAAATTAGCAACACTTTTGGACGAACAAAGAGCAATCTGCATCCCCTCACTATTGTTGTTTTGAATGGTTCAAATGGAAATATCTAACACTCAGAATTAGTCATCTGCATGCATTTAATGAAAAGTCAAAGCCATCAACTTGATAAAAGAATTAATCCAATGGTTTAAGACACTAGTTTATGGTAATAAACCACACAGTTACACAGGTACGCGGCCTTCTCACTTTCTCCTCTCTTCATCAATCCTGAACCCAAATCTAAAATTTATCCCCAAATTTTTAAAACCTAATTTTTTTCGCATATATCAATTTCAATGGCTCTTAGGAAGAAATACAACAAAAAAATGCTCGGATGTTTGCTCCAACCTCAATATGTAAAAAAACCCCAACCATAGAGCAATACTCTTCATGTGTTGGCGAGAGAAGGCTTGCAAGACCCATTAAGTCATTTATAAAATCTAACACTTTCACCTATAAAACTAAGAGAAAACAAGGCTCATGAGTTCATTTGCTTTATTATTTTCTATAGAGGGTTTGCTAATATTCGAATAAATAAAAATTACTTAGAGTTGTATGTGGAAAGAGTTGGAGCCATTAATGTTTTTTATGCATCCTCGGATGCCTCGACAAGATATATGACTAGGGCTTGATATAACCCTGCTTGCTTATGACAATCTAACAATAATAGTCCATACATTTTTATAATAATTCCTTTTTACAACCAGGGTTTGGCATATACCTCGACGTGAATTGCAGTTACACCTTGGAATATTACTGTAGTATAACATTAGTGTCTATTCACAAGTTACTAGTTTATTTAGATTTACATTAGAACCATTTAGTTATTACTTTTTGATAGAGTTAGTTAATATATTTAGCACATCTAACTTCTTAGTTAGTACAAGCACTTAGTTGATCCATATGACTACTATATTTTCTGGGGATTTTTTCTTCCAATATAACCATCAAGTTTTTTTATGACTAATCGTTTGTTAATTTAGGGTGAAGAGCCTATTGAAACGACTTGCATGCCCAATGTATTCAAACCCTCCAGTTCGTGGTGCTAAAATCGTTGCTAATGTCCTCGGTGATTCTACTCTTTTCAATGAATGGAAGCAAGATATGGAATTAATGGCAGGGCGCATAATGAATGTAAGGCAAAGAATATATGAAAGCCTTACCGAGAAAGACAACAATGGAAAGGATTGGTCTTTTGTTCTCAAACAAATTGGCATGTTCTCCTTCACTAGCTTGAACAAAGCACAGGTACCCCTGAAATCAATATATCTGTTAATTTTTTTTAAAACTTTCTAACATTAACATGATATTTTTTATAGAGTGAGTATTAGCAACCGGACTTCGCTAAAAGTCCCGAATTAGACTGTGCGGGTTTGTACAGGAGTTTAGAGAGCTACAACATGAAAATCCTTAATTCATGGAGGTTCTTTGGATTAATTTCGTTCATCAGTTCTATCTAAACTTTGATGCTTTCTAGTTTAATTTAGCAATAAGGCTCAACTTCAGTAAATGTAATATTAATTTATTGTTATTAATATTATTATTAATGAAAGAGTGATCCTCTAATAAGGAGAGCACTCATATTTTTATTAAATTAATAGCCAAAAACCAAATAAATGCATAATGTGCAATGTCACTTACAAATATAGGGTCATCACAAAGAAGATCACCACTAAATAGAGACAAGGCTAGCCATGAGGGCAGCCTACCAAGCCCGTGGGCTGGGGCAACACTCTAGGCCGAGGCAAAATTTATTAAAATTTGAATTATAAACTAACTAAATAGGAATGATCGGTTACAAATTTTCCATGTTAGTAGTTTTGGTGAAGTGGTGGTCTACATGGTTAGCATCCGTGTGTGCTGGATTCAAATCCTACTAGGGGCAACAACATTTTGCATGAAAATTTTATTCATCGGATACATATTTTGGACTGGGGCGATGAATTGACTGAGCCGGGCCTAAATGGAGATAGAGAAAATAAGAATAAAGATTATAAATACATATATATTTGCTAGCTAAAATTGCTAAAATGTATTGTTGCACTAAAGATTTAAGCACACATATCTAAGAGTAGAACATGGGAGTGAAACAGGGCTCCAGTAATAAGGATAATGGTATGTATCAGCCTGAGAAGATCTGTGTTGACCATGAAAATTGTGTACATGAAGTCTATGTAAATAAAAAGCCTGGTGCAAAATTGAAGCACATGTCTAAAGGTAATGTGCTGCTGCATGGTACAATTGTTGCGAGAAAGTGCTGCTACGAGATTGATGGCTTGGTGGAAATTACTTGAAGTTGGTGCTGTAGTGGCGACCAAGAAACTGCATTGATTAGAACGGATGAAGTGCCGATGCCTGAAGTGCTGGGGAGCTAAAGTGGAGACATGAAAGTGTGGTAAGAATGGCTACATTGATGGCAAAATAGGTAAGCAAACCGAACTTGAGATCGGCCAGAGGGAGTAAGTGTTGGTGTGTTGAGTGCGTAGGAAGATGAAAGATGCTAAAGACTCTGAGTGCATTATGTTTATATTTGTGTGTAATTCATGCTAAGAGTACATTAATTTGTTTGAGGACACTAATTTGTTTCAAATTTAGCATTTATGTTTTATCGTTCTCTTTCGAATGTAATTTGTAATGATTAAGGTAATGGGTTGAATGAAACGTTTGCATTATATTGTCTACTTAATTAGAACTTATTTTTTTCATTTACAGATAATGCATACTGTATCATAAACTAATTGTTATTATTATTACTACTATTATAATTTTAGCAGAAAATTGGCGTCGCAATGTCGTCGTTAAAAATTAGCGATGCCATTGTGACGCCCTAATTGTATCAAAATTGGCATCACAACGACATAATTAAAATCTAACGATGTCTTTTTGATGTCTTTTTCATAACGTCTTAGAGACTCCAAACTATTTGGTAACGTTCATTTTTCAACCGTAGCTTATACCGTCGCTAAAGTATTTAGTGACGTCAAATGTCCATTAGGAAACCGCAGAATTGTAGTAGTGATAAGGAGTTCACTTTTTTTGCAAACAAGTCTCTTTTATTTCATAAATACACGAGAACATCTCAAATAAGCATTTAGTAATATTTGTATTTGATATTTGCTTCATGTATCAAATATATAAACAGATCACGATATCATGTAACATAATATGTATGACAATTTTTGTCGCTGATACATAACGAATCCATCTTACACATTCCAGATTAAACATTTTAATAAGGTGTTATTTCATATTGATCTGAGGCATTCCTAATATCTTTTATACTTACTATAAAAGACATCATTTACAAATCCAACGTTGAGCATTAATACGATTGAGGCTAGTTTTAACACAAGTACATTGTTAAAATTCAGTAATGTGTTGTTTATTTATTATTTAGAAATATATATACCTTTTAACGTTCATTTTTATGAGCATACACTTCCTCTGCATTTTGATTGATAATCAAACTATTTGATTTTTTTTGTCAAACCATTTTTTCATTCTTGATACTTTTAAATGATACTCTGTTATTTCTTAGATCATATCCAAAAACCCACAAACTCAATATCGCTCTTACTGATTTCGAGAAACTTTGGTTGCATAAATAGTTTATTCTAAATCATTATTTAGAATTTCTCTTTCAACACATGTGTACTATAACAATAGCCATACTAGGCAATGATTTTGTTAGTAAATCCAAATTAACTTGAGTATGCTGAATAATGAATCTATTACGCTAATTTCAACAATTGAAATTTATGATATTATTTCTATCATCGTTGCTCATTAAATTCCAATTGCATTAGTCTCTCAAAGACACAATCACGGCCGATAGGTCACATCCTTTTGGATACGACTACCAACATCGTATTTTGATAACGTACTTGAAATCCTTTTGAATTTGCACATCATACCATATCATAGAGTCAATACCCTTAACAACTTAATTAAAATTGAGGATTATCTATTCTTGACATTAATAAGAAATTCATAGTTTCTCTTCGATGTGTGGAAATACTTATTAGACACTCTAATGCGATGTGTTCATTTTAGTTAGGTTGATTTCATTTCACATCACGTAGTCAGTTTCATCTATGAACCATATCCAAATCCATTCTAATAATAATAATTTCTCAAAGAAATTCCTTTACTATGAATTTAATATTTTCTGAAACAACAATTGTTTCTCGATGCAACGGAATAGGTATTCAAAAACATTTTATGAATTTCCTTATGTATAAAACCGATATGGTTTTAATTTAGAAAACTTGTGTTCAAAACATATACATGTCATCCAATGACAGTCCTTCCTAAACTTCTTTTAGGGAGATTCATACAAGATCCCTTGTGTTGACCCACCATTTGCAAAGGCAGTACATAGGTGAATTTAGCACGACAAACTTCACGATTATCAAGGTAGAAAGCCCGGAGAGATGGTTACCAGGATTTGAGATCGATTATGTTTGGAACTATGGATGATAGTTGGATGGATGAATGAACATCACTCAAAAAATGGCTAAGTATGGAACTAGCACTCCCACTGTAATGACCCGCAAATCTATCGCTTGGATAAATTATATTTATTTTTAAAATATTTAAATAGGGGTTTAAAAGTAAGAAATAATCGTGTTTTAAGGGGTAAATAATAATAGTTGTTTTGTTTGGGAAAATATTTGTGAATAAATTATTGAGCTGAAATATTGATAAATTGTAAGTATCGTCCTAGGTAAAATATCGGTAAAACATCCGTAAATCATTTTATCAATAAAACTGCTTTTAAATAATAAGGATCATGCATGACTATAGATTCATACACTAATATATAATTTCAAACAATATTATGAAATAAAATAATTTATTTTATTTTTGAAAATAATATATATATATATATATATATATATATGACATCGACCGTTGATATCATTGGTTTTATATATTTCTTCGAAAATTCAAGTTACGTTTAGATATTGAATATATGGATTTTTATTTACAAATAAACTTATTTTAATCATTTAATAATGATGGTAAAATAGTTTTAAAATTTGTTTATCAAAATAGATAGTTCGTAGAAAAATAGAAAATGTGACCGAAGAACGTTTTTCGGAATTTTGACTTTTCGACACCGGAAAATTGTCGGGAACATTGTTCGTATTTATGCATAATATGTACACATATATAAGAGATAATTAACCACATAACAATATACTTAATAATATATTATCTTATGTTAATTATGTTTAGCAAGTGACGTGACATGACATGGTTTTAAAAAAAACTTATATATATATCAAATCATATCATTATCTCTTGTCATTTCCTTAAGTACCATCATCATTACCCATCATGGCTTGGGGGATGTGACTAGAGAGGGGGTATGTGACATATGAGGAGGAGGAAGGTGATGATGTGACTTGTCAAAATAATGACATGTTAGGATATTTTAAACTAAGGTTAAAATGGTAATTTTTCTACTTTCTTTCGTCTATAAATACACACCCACGCACACATATTTTCATTTACATTCCAACTTCATTTTTTCTAAAAATCCGTCTCTAAAATTTCCATGGCTTCGAAAACCTTTCTAGGGATTTAAAACTCCTAACTTTTCACCTTAAATCTCTTCCGAATCTAGTTTAAACTTTTCTATATTCATTTATTCACTTTTTCCTTCTAGAAGCCAAGCCCACCCTACATCACTAGACCGATCCCCTACACATCAGACTGAGCCCATTTAAAGCTCAAAACCTCGAAAAACTTCACTCTTTGAAGCTCGAGCGTTGTTTTCTACGTCTAGTCGAAATTCGCTTTGTGTTTGCGGAGTTTCGCTGAGTAAACTGCTTTTTTTGAAAAAAAATTGACTTTACTATAATGTATTATTGTGATGATAATATGGTGAGAAAATTAAATGGTTATTATGTTGGTCGATGGTGATTTGATGGATGTTATGCTTGGTATTGAATTTAAGATTTGAATGTGATGTTGTCGAGTTAGTATTCATATAACCTTATGTTTATATGTGTGTTTCATTGTGATGTTAAAAGTACAGTAACATAGATGTATGGTGTGATCTAAGAACTAAAGTACGTTGAGTTGAAACAAAGTTAACAACTTTATGTGTTGCGACGGACATGAGATCCGATTTGGAATCAAAACTAAGTTTTCTAGTTTTAAATTTTGAAAATGGTTTCAAAGTTTTTATCTTTTTTTTTAAGTTTCAAAAACTTTAAAAATTAGGTTTCCAAACTTGCAATAGAAAGGAATATGCAATGTATTTTTCTTAAAGTAAGTTTAAGCGAACTGCGCTCATAGCGATAGTCGCTATGGACGTAGTTCGACAAAATTGTCGATTTTTGTTTTAAAGTGATTTTTTTGAAATGGTTTTGCAAAAGTTTTTCAAACTTAATTAGCAATATAAAAAGAGATTAAATTCAGATTATTTAATAGTTTGTTTATTTAATAAAATAATTAAAGGTAATTAGCACTTAATTAGTAATTAAGTAAGTGATTAGAGGTTAAGTAACATTTAAGGAAGTCAATGACTAATTATTGATTAATAAGGTTTTAATTAGTGATTAATGAAGATAAGAAGTAATTAAATGGTTAATTATTATTTCATTAAATTAATTAGATTGATTGATTATTATTTAATTAAGTGATTGATTAATTTTTAACTAATTAGGGTTAACTAATAATGAATTGTTTAAACCTTAACTAAGATACATTAGGAAGTTAATTAGGACTTAACCAAGTTCATTAAATTAATGTTTAATTATGAATTAATCTTGATTTAATTAAGATATAATTAGGGTTTGAGCTAAATGAATATACTTTAATCTTTTAAAAGCTATTTTTAAACTTAATCGGTTGTGTTTTAAATAAAATTTCTTTTTGGCATTAATTGGTTTTAAATCAAAGGTTCTCTCATCTGGACCATTAAGTAGCCAAATGAATTAAAGTAGTGATTATAAAATGTCGACAAGTTTTATGGGAAGTAAGTGATTTGTGTGTAGCACAAATGTCGAATATCGGTAACATGATAGACACAAGAAAGTTAATTTCAATAAGCGAGTCATGATAACTTAAGCATATTGAATATACTTTTATATGTAAAACAAATTACACCCGATAATGGATTTACCTATATTTATAGCTTGGGCATCTACCTATAATTGGTTGTGTGTTATGTGTTAATCCCTTATATGTCTTATGCTTGGCAGTATCATTGATATAACTTGGATAAGTTAAACCCAAATTTAATGATCCATTGTAGTCATTGAGCCTCTGTTTGGTTTTGTAAAGTAAATATTTCATTTCTTTTTGAAATGGCTTTCAAAGTTATTCTATTTTGAATAAGATATATGAAGAATGATTTAACAATTATTTTGAATAGTATATAAAGAACTATTATAAACAATTTTGGGGTATTCATAAAGGGAGTTTTAAAAATGGTTTTGAATATTTATAAAAAGGACATATAGATGGGTTTGAATGTCTATATAGGGAAGTTTTATGCAAGGTTTGAAAGTTTATAAAGAAGTCATATAACTGGGTTTGAATAATTATAAAGAGTTTCATAAATGAGTATGGAAGTTGATAAATGTTTTGTAAATGTTTTGGATTAAAGCAAAGAGGATTTCATGGATAAAGAAGTTTATTAAAGACTTACTGAAGATAATTACAATAGGAATTCGCGGTTTGGGTTTCTCGAGGTTGACTTTTTAAAAAATGATGGTATGGAACATCTGTAACAACCCGTAAATTTTTAATAATTTTTATTTGTTTTAATAACGTAACTAACTGAATTTTTGTGAAATTTTAAATAATTGAATTTTGAAATAAAAATTTGATATTTAGAACACGCCTATTTAAACATAGAAAACGGTAAATTTTCAATTTATAATATGGAAGTTTATTTTCTTGTGTAATTTTATTTCATTTTAAATCAGTTAATAATTGATGATAATAAAATGTTATCCAAATCTAAATATTTTTATATAATAAATTTGTAAATCACCTTCTAAGTGAGATGTCATATTTTGTTTCTCCAAATTTGGACTGCTATTGCTCCGTCTACCTTATTTTCGACAAAATAGCAGCATTGCTAGTACCGGTTGTCAACTTTTGAAAGGATGATCGTACCACTAATATCTGTATACAGTTTTGAGCGTCTCGCCGTATTGATCTCTGCGGTATATTCATTTCTGTATTTTGAGGTCTGGTATGCAACGGTAACGATGAAACAGTCCACCGTAGCGGTACCACATTTTGACTTTACACTTTCCCTTGTTTTCAAATCTATAACTTGCAGCCCAAACAAATAATTAATTTCTTCGATAATTTGCACGAATTGACTGTTATAATTAATTTATTTATTTCACTATCCATTCTAATCTTTCCAACGGTCGGAATAAATAGCCGTTTTGCTTTTAATAGTTACCTGATTTCACGGGCATGATTTTCGTGACCTTTTATTTCCATTGTTTAAGCATTTATCTCGTTGCATGTTCGTATGTGTACTTTTGAAACGAAGGAATATATATCGCATGTTTTACAGAGCCTGTGTGTTTTGCCTACTGTTTTTTCTTCATTACTTGAGATCCACCTTTCTTATCTCTTCCCTGCAAGCTTCCTGGCCTTCCCTCCTCTCTTCACCTTCACCTCACCTGAGCTCGGCCTCATCAGAACCCAAACGTCCAGCCATTTCCATGTTTTCTCCAAGCTCACCCAAACCCACCGAGACCTCAACCATCTACATCGGTCGAGCCTCCCCGTGCTCCTTCTGCCAAACCACCCACTGCCACGTGGCCTTCCACCATCTCACCCGATCCAAACGCAAACACGAACCCCACCTGCTCCGATCGAGCGCCAGCCATCTTCCTCTCCTCATTTTGCCTCTCTGGTGATGTTTAAGGTATTATATATATATGCTATATTATACTATATATATTGGGTTTTTTTTACAGCAACTTCATATATGTGTTAGTTCAGTTCTTTATTTATGTGTCATTTTACTATGTATTTATACGTAAGCTTTTTTTGTTAAGTTTAAAAAAAATTGTTGATGCATACATATAGTACTTTTATGAATTTTATTATCTGCTGGAAACTTATGTGGGATGACAGATACAAGCTTATGTTAGTGTTTTATATTCTCTGTTTGTATAAATGAGTTATATAGTCAAGCTATGGACATGTTCTTTTCGGTTATATATTTGCGTATGTGTTTTCGTGTTTTGGGTCACATGGACTTTTATATTATTTTTTTCATATATATTTTGGTTATATAGATCTACTTATATATAAAGCTTAACTAAGATTTTATATATTTCGCATGTGTGTGTATATAGGTAAGCTCTTTTTCGATTTTTGGTGTTGCCTGCTACCTATACTTATACATTAGCTGGAGAAAAAATTATAAAGGCATACTATGCCTGTGTACGTATATAAGCTGTAGTATTATATTCTAAAGTATTATACATATATGATATTTGGAAAGTGATATATTTGTTTTGGTAAACAGTGATTTTTAAATTTGCAATATATATGCGTGAGTATGCAGCTATTCATAAAATCCTGTTTGATGTCATTCTTTGCAAAGCCGTCTGCCGGTTTTTTTAATAAAAATATTGTTTTGCAAAGGTTGCTTTAAGTATTGTTTTGAAATTTTAATGCACGCTGATACTTGGAAATTTTTAATTTATACATGTTTTAAATGTAGTATTGTTTTTTATGATATGTATATATAGCTGCCTATCAGTTTATATATATGAGTATTGTTTTAAAATAGAATGTGTATATATATAGTTTATATAAGATTTTGTGTATGTTATACATATACATGTCATATGTTGTTTATCTTTATAAGTATATATATATTCATTTATTTCAAATTTACTACGTAAATATGTTTGTTTTATATGTGTTTTTTATTTAAAAGCAACGATTTTGAAATATGTATATATATACATGTATTTAATTTAATATGTGTTTAAATTAATATTGATTTCAAATTAATAATAATAATACAACGTGCATTTCGTGTCTGTCTCTATCAAGACTGATTCCGATTAGTTCTCACCGATTTCCGATTTATCAGCTTGTCTGTCATGCCTGTTTTCTTTATCTAATCGTATCCATCTAGCGTTGCTTTGGAATTCGTAGCTCATTTTCTTATCAAATCTATCTAGCCTCGAAAGGTGAGCAACCGCTCACGATTAACGTTCTTGTATTCATTAAATTTAATTTCAATTGAAACGACAATTGAAATATGCTACTGTAGTTATTAAATTGTTATATATGCTATTACCTGTGACCGTTCACTTGTGGGATATGACATCATATCATGTTGTTTATCTTATACTGTTATTGATGATATATGGTTGTTATATTATTATCATACCTGTTATCACTCTACAAGTACCCTGTTAGTATAGATTTCCCTATGGGTTGAAATGATACATACCCGAACGATCTGTAGAATAAGAGAAAATCGTTATGGGTTGAAATGATAAACCTAAGCAATTTTCATTGAATTGGATTTGGGATTGCAGGTTGAAACGATATATACCCGTATATATTTAGTTTGCGGATTGAAATGATAAATATCCGTATCACTTGACCATATGATAGAAAATTATATACAGACAACGTTGGTCTATATATATATTTTAAAATGATTACCAAGCTTTTTTAAAAGTGAATATTTTGGTTTTAATAAATAATTTATTTTAAGATATTATATATATATATATATATATATATATATGTTATTTATAAGGGTATAAAATTTAGATTTTTAAAATTTATATGTTTGAAAATTGTATGTTTATAAATGAATTTTGAAATTATATTTCAAATATAAAGTTAACGGTAGAAATTGGTTTGAAATTATCTTTATTTAAGAATTATA
Organism: Allium cepa; assembly: GCA_030765085.1. Lineage (NCBI taxonomy): Eukaryota > Viridiplantae > Streptophyta > Magnoliopsida > Asparagales > Amaryllidaceae > Allium > Allium cepa. The sequence goes on along the minus strand of CM060937.1, from coordinate 566,418,035 downwards.
CTTAAATAGGTTGATTTGAAATTTATTTAATTTGAGATTTAAAGATATGATTTTATAACTTTAATTTGCTCAAAAGTGATTTAAATGAATATTTCAAATTTACATAAATTGAAACGGTATATTTAGTTTTATTTAAAATTTAGAAATTTAAGGTTTATTTAAATGATATTGGATTTATTAAGTGAATATTTCAAAACTAAATAATAATGAAGTTAAATTAAAGAGATATATGAAATTTTCCAATGTAGTTTTGAATTCGTGGAATATTTAAAGTTTTGAAATATATTGAAAAACAAATGGTTTATTTGGTGGTTCAAATCTGTACTTGAAATCGATTTAATTTGAAATGGTTTATTGAGAGATTGAATTGAATTAAATATTGATGAATTGGGATTTAATTTGAATTTTGGAGTTTGAGTTAATTTGAATCGATTTGTGAAATTTGAGAAAGCTATTTTATTATATAAAGTATTTTTAAATTATATTCAAACTATTTATTTGTTTTACTTTGTTAATTATTTTAATATAAACTATTTTATTATAAATCATTTTAATATAAAACTATTTTTAACTATTTTATACTAATTATTTTAATATAAACTATTTTAATTTATAACTATTTTATCTTATAAATTATTTTATTATATATACTATTATTAATATCTAAACTGTTTAAAAGAAAGTGTTTTGGTTTCGAAAGTGTTATAACTTTGAAAGTGATATTATTTTTGGAAATAGATATATTTTAAATGGAAATGATATTGTATTGATGTGATTTTGAAAGGGAATATGATATTTTGGTTTTGAAGCATAAACTATTTTTGAAATGACCACAGTGTTATAATAACGATTGGTTGTTAAAGAGACGGGGATGAGATATTGTCATACTCTCTGCGAATACCAAAAATCACTTTAACAACTATGTATGTGGTGGAGATTCTAGAATGAAGTAGGATGGTTTGGTGACGATTCTATATGGTATTTACGAAACTCTGACTCCCATGAGTCAGCTTGATGCAGCTAAAACATGAGCAACGCCGGGCCAAGTAAGGTCATACCTCCTATCGGACACATTTCTTCGATATCATTCTATTTCTTTTGTGATGTGATTGTGTGCACCCTTGATTTGATTTGGGAGTGTGTCACAAGGTGGGCGATAGTAGCTACTATGTGTTACCACCAGTCTGGATCCACAAACGGTATATCTACCAAGGCATTGCCTCAAGTGCCTTGTCGCATGCCCTAGCGCGCCTTCTATGAGTTTGTTTTGTGTCGTACCTATGGAGTGCTCCCTAGCCCACCCGCGGGTGGAGTTTGTAGTATCTGTATATACTACGACATTATATAAAATGTGTTAAGAGGGATATAGGTAACGCCTTAATGCAATTTTAATAGTTTACTTTACTATAGACATATTATAATAACGTATATTACTACATAGTAGATAGTTCCATGGATCCTTAGAGGATGGTTATCCCAAACATCCTTTGAGTTACTTATATTTCAGTTATTATTTCACTTGAGTTGGATTTATTGATATAAGAATGTTAATCCTGACTCGAGTGCTTTGTGTTTTGCTTTACGCTCGGGTCAGACTGAGTGATACAGCATTTGAGACTCGCCTTTGCAGTTTGGAGCTTCGCTTGGAGATCCAACTATCGATTCAGCTTTCAGCTTTTCCCGTTGATTTGTTCAGAGATGTCATCAGTTTGTATTCGAGACTACGTTGTACATATACATTCTGTTGTATTTTATTTCAACTCTGTTATTATTTATTCCACTGCTTACTGTTGCAATACTCTGTGTCTGTGATTCTGTGATTGATTTATTTACTGTATACGCTGATTTTTGCCAAATTTAAATTAACAATCTGATATTTTGAGCAATTCAAGTCCGACATATGTGGATGCGAATGGCACGAAATACCGGGTCGTTACAAGTGGTATCAAAGCTCTGGTTTTAGGAAAAACTTAGCATATACGGTAGAATTTAATTACGGAATCACCTTCGTTCGAGCTTGAATTTCTCCCTTTATGATTTGGATTTCTTTCGAACTTTGGAACCCTACCTTTATTCTGAAATCCATTCTTGTCTCTCCCTATTTGTGTTTTCTTGATTCTGGAGCATCCCATAGCTCCACTAAATGATTTGTAAAGGGGTGAAACTCCTTTACAACAGCATTGATTCACCGAAATTTCTGTATCATCAGTTTACGATGCTACTATCTCTTGCTATGCCCGAATTCTATCTCTTGCGATCGAATGTCGATTTGCCTTGGAATTCTACATCGATCGTATTCTTGAAGTCACAGTTGACCCCGTTAAGGTTTCCCGCGATTTATATAAGTCTATCCATCTTTCCTCTTTTGTAATCTATCCATCTTATCTTTCGAGCCGATCTTCTAGTTAGAATGCCTTTGATCAGACTCCCCTTGTATTTCAATCTCTATCCTTGCTTTGAAATCTATTCTTGGATGATCGAGTGAGGGAAAGTATTTGTATTAATATAAAAATATTTTATGTTATGTTGTTTGAGTTGTTAAGTTTAAATTTTTGGATTTCGATTGATTCGTCTAGATAATGTTATCGATAGAGATTCCAAAACACTCGAACAGAGCAAACTGACACAATGTTATTGTCAAATTTGGTAAATGAAATAAACTTTGTATGATTATATTATATATATAAGTATAAATTTTTCTGAAAGGTAATTGTTAAATAAATTAGTTGTTAGGGATGATAACATTTGATTATCATTAATTGTTTTGTAAACAGTTGGCTATTGTCATGTGGTATAAATAAATGAAATTATAAGGCATGGTTTGTAAATTGATTTGGAATTTAAATGAATTAAGGATTTGAGAATTTAAATTTTTGGTGTTTTTCAAATTCGGGTTTCAAAGTTTTAGAAAAATAAAAATAGACTATTTATTTGAAAGTATTTTTAAATAGAAATCGTTTTCCAAAGAATTTTAATGGTTTTAAATCAGTATTCTCTTCGTTTGTCGCTGAAAAATAACTTTGGTGATGACGGCCGCATCATCGACATTCATTTTGGAGTCTCGAAGTGGAGAGGCCCTTAGTAGCTTTGCTACACTTTTGTTCTGAAAAAGAAAAGAAAAATAGTTTTGATTTAAAAATTTCTTGTGTATAAATTAATTTATAAAATATATGTATATATAATTACTTCAAAATAGTTTGAAGTGAAACCAAAAATTTGAATCTTAAGTTTTATACTAAGAAATGGTTTCAATTATTGAAATAAAGATGAAATTTTTGAATAATTGGAGTATTTTAAAATGACAAATGAAATTTAACCAACTGGAAATAGTTGAATTTGAATAAAAAAATTATTTGTATAATAATCAATTGCATTCTAATATGTATAACTTGCCTAAATTATTCAAAAAGTTAAAAGGTTAAAGTAAATTTGTAATTGATGATTATACAAGGGAAACTACAGTAATGAATTGATCAAACTAAAAATCTGGCTTAATATAAATGTTGTAGATAGAAGAAAAATTTGTATAATATTTAATTTCACTTTGAAACATTTATATAACTTACCTAGAAAAGTTTAGATGTAATTAGAATGTAATTGGATAATATACACTATGATAAGTAATAGAGTGCCAAAAATGATATTTTGTTAAAGGAATTTACTAATAACAGATTGGATAGTAAAAGAGAATCAATTTGTTGAATGATATAGGGTTATAATGAATGTTTATACATGTAATATATGTTGAAAATATATATTAAGTGGAATAAATTAAATAAATAAAGGAGAACGCTAGTTAAGCAAATAAATATGAACTTAAGAATTGTGAATTTTAAATTTTAAGGGAAATTAGCTTAACTAGGGTCAAATGGATTTAATAAATTGGTAAATAAACGAGCTAAATCCAATAAATTTTGTTTTGAAAAGGAAATTTTATAATAAATGTTAATAAATTGAAATCAAGTCTATTGATTGAAATACATTAAATTGAACCAATAAAATATGAATATAATAAATAGTTATCGATTTAATAAAATGGATGGAACCAAATTGTTGAATATTAATCTATTTAAAATTGAAATCTAATTGTTTGAACAACCGAAGTTGAATGTTGAGGTGGAATTAACTTTGGTTGATCAATAGATTTAATATATGAGTAAAATAAAACAAATTTTATTGTGAATTTTTTTGTAATAAATGTTAATAAATGAGAACAAATCAATTGAATAAAAATATATGGAATCGAAATCAACCAAATATGAACACCATAAATTTGATTGATTAAATAAAATTGGAATCAATTAATTGGATATAAACCAATTTTAAATTAAACGAAGTTTATATGGTTTTAAATAAATTATTGTATTTACTATTTCAATTATCTTTCTTTCTGGTTGTTTGTATCCCCCTACCTCCTTCCTTTTCGGGGACGAAAATTTTTGAGTGGAGAGGGTGTAACGAACCGTAAATTTTTGATAATTTTTGTTTGTTTTGATAACGGAACTAACTGAAATTTTGTGAAATTTTAAATAATTGAATTTTGAAATAAAAATTTGACATTTTGAATATGCCTATTTAAACATAGCAAATGGTAAATTTTCAATTTATAATATGGAAGTTTATTTTCTTGTGTAATTTTATTTCATTTTAAATCAGTTAATAATTGATGATAATAAAATATTTTCCAAGTCTGAAAATTTTATATAATAAATTTGTACATCATCTTCTGAGTGAGACGTCATATTTTATTTCTTCAAATTTGGACTGCTATTGCTCCATCTACCTTATTTTTGACAAAATAGCAGCATTTCTGGTACAGATTGTCAACTTTTGGTAGGATGATCATACCACTAGTACCTATATACTATTTTGATCCTCTCATCACGCTGATCTCTGCGGTACATTTATTTCTGTATTTTGAGGTCTGGTATGCAACAGTAACGATGAAATAGTCCACCATAGCGGTACCACATTTTGACTTTACACTTTCCTTTGTTTTCAAATCTATAACATGCAGCCCAAACAAATAATTAATTGCTTCGATAATTTGCACGAATTGACTGTTACAATTAATTTTAATTTTTTCTCTGTCCATTCTAATCTTTCCAACGGTCGGAATAAATAGCTGTTTTGCTCTTAATAATTACCTGATTTCACGGGCATGATTTTCGTGACCTTTTATTTCCATTGTTTAAGCGTTTATCCTGTTGCCCGTTCGTATGTGTACTTTTGAAACGAAGGATTATATATATCGCATGTTTTACAGAGCCTGTGTGTTTTGCCTACTATTTTTTCTTCGTTACTCGAGATCCACCTTTCTTCTCTCTTCCTTGCAAGCTTCCTGGCCTTCCCTCCTCTCTTCACCTTCCACCTCACCTGAGCTCCGCCTCATCAGAACCCAAATGTCCATCCATTGCCACGTTTTCTCCAAGCTAACCCAAACCCGCCGAGACCTCAGCCACCTACATCGGTCGAGCCTCCCCGTGCTTCTCCTGCCGAACCACCCACTGCCACGTGGACTTCCACCATCTCACCCGATCCAAACGCAAACATGAACCCCACCTGCTCCGATCGAGCGCCAGCCATCTTCCCCTCCTCGTTTTGCCTCTCTGGTGATGTTTAAGGTATTATATATAGGCTATATTATACTATATATTGGGTTTTTTTTACTGCAGCTTCATATATGTGTGAGTTCAGTTCTTTATTTATGTGTCATTTTACTATGTATTTATACGTAAGCTTTTTTTTGTTAAGTTTAAAAAAAATTGTTGATATATACATATAGTACTTTCATGAATTTTATTATCTGTTGAAAACTTTATGTAGGATGACAGGTACTAGCTTATGTTAGTGTTTTATATTCTCTGTTTGTATAAGTAAGTTATATAGCCAAGCTATGGACCTGTTCTTTTCAGTTATATATTTGCATATGTATTTTCATGTTTTGGGTCACATGAACTTTTATATATTTTTTCATATATATTTTGGTTATATAGATCTGCTTATATATAAATCTTAACTAAGATTTTATATATTTCGCATGTGAGTATGTATAGGTAAGCTCAGTTTCGATTTTTGGTGTTACTTGTACTTATACATTAGCTGGAGAAAAATTATAAAGGCATGTTATGTCTGTGTACGTATATAAGCTGTAGTATTATATTCTAAAGTATTATATATATATATATATATATATATATATATATATGATATTTGGAAACTGTTATATTTGTTTTGGTAAACAATGATTTTTAAATTTGCAATATATATGCGTGACTATGCAGCTATTCGTAAAATCCTGTTTGTTGTCATTCTTTGCAAAGCCTTCTATCGGTTTTTTTAATAAAAATATTGTTTTGCAAAGGTTGCTTTAAGTATTGTTTTGAAATTTTAATACACATTGATACTTGGAAATTTTTAATTTATACTTTTTTTAAATGTAGTATTGTTTTTTATGATATGTATATATATATAGCTGCCTATCAGTTTATATATATGAGTATTGTTTTAAAATAGAATATGTATATATATATAGTTTATATAAGATTTTGCGTATGTTATACTTATACATGTCATATGTTGTTTATCTTTATAAGTATATATATTCATTAAACTTGGCGGATTGGCGGTCAATCGGCTATCGGTTTCAGATTTCAACTCTTTCATTGTGCGATCTGGATTATCTGAATTTCCTTTCGTTGGCTCTGCTTTTACCTGGTCTAACAACCAGGAGGGTCCGGATCGGATTCTCTCTAGATTGGATAGGGTTTTTGGATCGGGCAGCTGGTTCGACCTACCTCTATCCTTCTCTATTTCCCATCTCCATCGAGCCTGTTCTGACCATGCGCCAATGATCTTGCATTGTGCTTCGCGTTCTGCTACGGGTCCCTCCTCATTCAGATATCTCAACATGTGGAGTTCCCACCATAATTTTTTTCAGATGGTGGAGGAGTCGTGGTCCACTCCCTTAGTGGCTGCTCCCATGGTCTCCTTTTCTCGTAAACTGAAACGCCTTAAGGTGGCCCTTAAGGCGTGGAACTCCCTTGTCTTCAAGAACATTTTCGACCGGGTGCGAGCGGCTGAAGAATCTCTGATTCTTGCTGAATCTCTGTTCGACGAGATTCCCTCAGCTGAAAACAAGGAGAAATGGGCGCTGGCTCAACAGGCTTTCTCCTCGGAACTCCGTATTGAAAATTCTTACCTTCGCCAAAAGGCCAGGCTCAAATGGGTTGTTGATGGTGATATGAACTCCAGGTTCTTTCATTCATCTATTCGCAAGAAAGCCAATCTGCTCTTCATCCGCGAGATTTTGCGTGAGGATCAGTCTATGGTCTCTTCCCAGTCAGGGGTTATTGATGTTATTGTATCTCACTTCCAGTCTTATCTTGGCTCACCTTCTGCTTCTGGTGAGGTGTCGGATATCCTTTCGTTTATTCCTCATTTTGTTGTGGCGGATGAGGGTGATGCTTTAGCATGCCCGCCTACGACAGATGAGATTCGAGCTTGTGTCTTTGCTCTTAGTAAGGATAGTGCCAGTGGTCCGGACGGCTTTAACGGATCTTTCTTCCGTAGTGCATGGCATATTATCCAAGCTGATTTCTGTCTGGCTGTTCAGCATTTCTTTTCAGGAGCCAGCCTCCCGATTAGCTGGTCTTCCACAAATTTGATCCTCATTCCTAAGTGTGATAACCCGAGGTACTGTTCGGAGTTTCGTCCGATTAGTCTTTGTAATTTCGCCAATAAGGTTATTTCTAAGATTTTGGCATCGAGAATAGCTCCGCTTCTCGACCGCATTATTTCTTCTTCTCAGGCGGGTTTTGTTAAAGGCCGTTTGATCACTGATAACGTTCTTCTTGCCCAGGAACTTATCTCTCAGATTAACCGTAAGGTCAGGGGTTCCAACGTGGTCTTCAAACTTGATATGGAGAAAGCCTATGATCGTATGTCTTGGTTTTTCATCATAAAGGTGCTTCGTGCCTTTGGTTTCCCGGAAACTCTGATCGATTTGGTTTGGAGGCTCATTTCTAACTGTTGGTTTTCTGTTATTATCAACGGAACGGCCAATGGCTTTTTCAAGGCTGGTAGAGGCATTCGCCAAGGAGATCCTTTATCTCCTACTCTTTTCGTTATCGCGGCTGAGGCATTCATTCGTGGAATCCACACGTTGACCGTTTATAGTCAGATTCAGCGTTTTGGGATTCCCAGTGGGTGTCCGCTTATTTCCTCTCTATCTTTCGCAGATGACATTGTCATATTCTCCAATGGCAACCGTTCTTCCGTTCGACGTCTTGTTAGGTTTATCCAGCTTTACGAGAGGTGTTCAGGTCAACGGGTCAACTCTTCGAAGAGCTGCTTCATTCCTGCTCGGGATATGATCCATTCGCGTGTTTCGTGGGTTGAGTCCTTTACTGGTTTCAGGGCGTCTTCTCTTCCTCTCCCTTACCTTGGTATTGTTCTTTACAGAGGTAGGAAATTGAATGCTATTTTCGACCCTCTGACGGATAAAGTGAGGGGTAAAATTATTCGGTGGAATTCGTCTTTTCTGTCCCAAGCTGGCAGACTGGTTCTGATTCAATCTGTTTTATGCTCTATGGGTACTCATATTTTCGCTGCTATGACCCCTACTTCCTCTTTCTTCCGCTCCTTTCAATCCTTGGCTTCTTCCTTCTTTTGGGGTTCAAAGGGCGATAACCGTCGTCATCACTGGGTGTCGTGGAAAGTTATTTGTCGTCCGAAGAATGAGGGCGGGCTAGGATTGCGCAATCCGAAGGACATCTGTTCGGCTTTCGCTTGTAAGTTGTGGTTCAGGTTTGGGACCAACGACTCCTTATGGGCGAATTTTCTCCATGCTAAATACCGAAGTCTTGCTCCTTCGGGTTACACCGGTTCTCCTTCTTTCGCCAGTGAGACTTGGAAGCATATGCAAGCTGTCAAACTTCTGGTTGATTCTCACAATGGCCTTATCGGATGGGATGGTGGTTCCTTTTCCATTCAGAAGGCCTGGAATTCTGTTCGTCTCCAGTCTCCTATCCTTCCTTTTTTTGAGTTCATTTGGGACGTTCGTATCCCCCCAAAAGTTTCTGTCCTGATGTGGAGGTTGTTCCACAAGGGAATAGCGGTGGATGCGAATCTCCAGCAGATCGGCATTCCTTTTGTTTCCCGATGCAGGTGTTGCGGTAACGGTGATATGGAGACCGTGGACCATCTTTTCTTCGGTGGCTGGTGTGCCAACGTCTGTTGGAACTACTTCCGATCTCTTCTTGGTGTCAGTGGTACATTGTCCACTTCCCAAGATTTGGTGCTCTATTGGTGGGCTGGGTGTTCTGGTCGATCTCTTCGATCAATCATCTTCCGTCTGATTCCTTGTATTTTATGCTGGCATCTGTGGTGTGCGCGGAACAAGGCAATTTTTGATGAATCTCCGATGGATCCTCTATCAGTTATTCGAAGAGTCAGAGAGGATGTGTTCTTAGCTTTTCGCGGCCGTCCTTTTCGTGGTATGGTATCTTTGCGGTCTGCTCATCTTGTGAACCTCTTTTCTGTTTCATGTTCTCGCTCTTCTGTCAGAGCGGGAATTGGTTGAGACTCTTTGCTTGTCGGGTGCCTCTCCTTCCTTTTCTTCCCTGGCCCATCTGGATCCTTCTCTCCTCTCCCATCTTCCTCCCCATTTTTATTTGTGTTTTTGTTCGTTTTTTTGCTGTGTGGCTTTTCTTTTCAGGTTCGGTTACCGGTGGTGTTCGGGTCGTCTTGTCATTCTTCCTAGTGCAGCTGTCTTCAGGCTCTTGGTGATTGTTTTGGCTTCGGTGTTTGGGTTTATCGAGTTCTCCTATCTTTTCCATGGGGTACTGGTTTGGGATCTTATGCTCCTTCTTTTCGCTCGGATTCGGGTTGTGGTTTGCTGGGTTCTGGAAACTATTGTTTCTGCTGTGAGTCCGCTGGGCTTCTTCCATTTGTCTTTCCTCCGGATATGGTAGTAGAAGCGGTGATTGGCTTGATCTATGGGTACTGTTCCTACTTCATTGTAGTCGGGCGGTGGCCTTGCCGGAGCTCGATGACGATGTTGGTTATGGGGTTGTTTCTGGGAGTTTTTCGGAATAGTTCTCTGGCTGGTTCCTGGGTACTGGCTTTGCTTATTGTTAGGGATTTCTATGGGGAGGGCGTGGTTCTTCGCCCGATCTTTGTTTGGTCTTTGTTTTCAGAGTTTTGTTTCTCTTTCCGGTATCCGACCTGTCTGTTGTTGGGTTGTTTGTGGTGGTTTTATCTTTATTTGGTTGTTGCTGTTTTTCAGGGCTTGTTGGTTTTGTCATTGTATAGATTCTGTTTTTGCTTTGTTCTCAGGTTACCTGTCAGGCTTGTTGACAGCTTTTGGTGGATGTTATATATATTTTCTTTATTTAAAAAAAAAAAAAAAAAAAAGTATATATATTCATTTATTTCAAATATGTTTGTTTTATATGTGTTTTTATTTTCTAACCTGGTTTTCGTAAATATGTTTGTTTTATATGTGTTTTTTATTTAAAAGCAATGATTTTGAAGTACATATATATATTATTTAATTTATATGTGTTTAAATTAATATTGATTTCAAATTAATAATAATGATACAACGTACATTTCGTTTCTGTCTCTATCAAGACTGATTTCGTTTAGTTCTCACCGATTTCCCATTTATCAGCTTGTCCGTCATGCCTGTTTTCTTCATCGAATCGTGTCCATCTAGCGTTGCTTTGGAATTCGTAGCTCATTTCCTTGTCAAATCTATCTAGCCTCGAAAGGTGAGCAATCACTCACGATTAACATTCTTGTATTTATTAAATTTGATTTCAATTGAAACGACAATTGAAATATGTTGTTGTAGTTATTTAAATTGTTATATATGCTATTATCTGTAACCGTTCACCTGTGGGATATGACACATATCATGTTGTTTATATTATATTGTTATTGATGATATATGCCTGTTATATTATTATCATACTTGTTATCACTCTGCAAGTACCCTGTTAGTATAGAATTCCCTATGCGTTGAAATGATACATACCCGAACGACCTGTAGAATAAGGGAAAATCGTTATGGGTTGAAATGATAAACCCAAGCGATTTTCATTGAATTGGATTTGGGATTGCGGGTTGAAATGATATATACCCGTATATATTTAATTTATGGATTGAAATAATAAATATCCGTATCACTTGACCATATGATAGAAAATTATATATAAACACTGTTGGTCTATATTATTATTTTTAAATGATTCCCAAGTTTTTTTAAAAGTGAATATTTTGGTTTTAATAAATAATTTATTTTAAGATATTATATATATATGTTATTTATAAGGGTTTAAAATTTAGATTTTTAAAATTTATATGTTTGAAAATTGTATGGTTATAAATGAATTTTGAAATTATATTTCAAATATAAAGTTAACGGTAGAAATTGGTTTGATATTATCTTTATTTAAGAATTATACTTAAATAGGTTGATTTGAAATTTATTAAATTTGAGATTTAAAGATATGACTTTATAACTTGAATTTGATTAAAAGCGATTTAAATGAATATTTCAAATTTACATAAATTGAAACGGTATATTTAGTTTTATTTAAAATTTGGAAATTTAAGGTTTATTTAAATGATATTGGATTTATTAAGTAAATATTTCAAAACTAAAAAATAATGAAGTTAAATTAAAGAGATATATGAAATTTTCAAATGTAGTTTTGAATTTGTGGAATGTTTAAAGTTTTGAAATATATTGAAAAATAAATGGTTTATTTGGTGGTCCAAATCTGTACTTGAAATCGATTTAATTTGAAATGGTTTATTGAGAGACTGAATTAAATTAAAAATTGATGAATTGAGATTTAATTTGAATTTTGGATTTGAGTTAATTTGAATCGATTTGTGAAATTTGAGGAAGCTATTTTATTATATAAAGTATTTTTAAATTATATTCAAACTATTTATTTATTTTAATTTATAAATTATTTTAATATAAACTATTTTATTATAAATCATTTTAATATAAAACTATTTTTAACTATTTTATGCTAATTATTTTAATATAAACTATTTGAACTTATAACTATTTTATCTTATAAACTATTTTATTATATATACTATTATTAATATCTAAACTGTTTAAAAGAAAGTGTTTTGGTTTCGAAAGCGTTATAACTTTGAAAGTGATATTATTTTTAGATATAGATATATTTTAAATGGAAATGATATTGTATTGATATGGTTTTGAAAGGGAAAATGATATTTTGGTTTTGAAGTATAAACTATTTTTGAAATGACCATGGTGTTATAATAATGATTGGTTGTTAAATAGACGGGGATCAGATATTGTCATACTCTCTGCGAATACCGAAAACCGCTTTAACAACCGTGTACGTGGTGGAGATCCCAGAACAAAGTATGATGGTTTGGTGACGATTCTATATGGTATTTGCGAAGCCCAGACTCCTGTGAGTCAGCTTGATACGGCTAAAACAGGAGCCATGCCGGGCCAAGTGAGGTCATTCCTCCTATCGGACACATTTCTTCGACACCATTCTATTGCTTTTGTGATGTGATTGGGTGGACCCTTGATTTGATTTGGGAGTGTGTCACGAGGTGGGCGGTAGTAGCTACTATGTGTCACCAACTGTCCGGATCCGCAAACGGTATATCTACCCTGGCATTGCCTCGAGTGCCTTGTCGCATGCCCTAGCGCGCCTTCTATGAGTTTGTTTTATGTCGTACCTACGGAGTGCTCCCTAATAGCCCATCCACGGGTGGAGTGTATAGTATCTGTATAGACTACGACATTATATAAAATGTGTTAAGGGTGATATGGGTAACGCCTTCACGCTATTTTAATAGTTTACTTTACTATAGACATATTATAATAGCGTATATTACTACATATGAGAAAGTTCCACGGATCCTTAGAGGATGGTTATCCCAAACATCCTTTCAGTTACTTGTATTTCAGTTATTATTTCACTTGAGTTGGATTTATTGATATAAGAATGTTAATCCTGACTCGAGTGTTTTGTGTTTTACTTTACGCTCAGGTCAGACTGAGTGATACAGCATTTGAGACTCACCTTTGGAGTTTGAAGCTTCGCTTAGAGATCCAACTATCGATTCAGCTTTCAGGTTTTCTCGTTGATTTGTTCAAAGATATCATCAGTTTGTATTCGAGACTACATTGTACATATACGTTCTGTTGTATTTTATTTCAACTCTGTTATTTATTTATTCCGCTGCTTACTGTTGTAATACTCTATGTCTGTGATTGATTTATTTACTATATATGCTGAGTTTTGCCAAATTTAAATTAACAAACTGATATTTTGAGCAATTCAAGTCCAATATATGCGGATGCAAATGGCATAAAATACGGGGTTGTTACAACATCCGTTCGACATTTTACACCAAAGGAATAGTGCATAGAATTATCTTTTTCTCCAATTTAAATAATGTAGTTAAATCAGTTTAAGAGATTTGGAAATGGAAATTCTTATAAATGTTTTGTAAATATACTTATGTAAAGGATATAAGTATATAAATGTTGATAAATTCTTGGGAAAGGAGATTTATAAATGAAAATGGTTTTGAGGTTTAGTGATTGCTTTGGGTAACTAAATCTTTTGATTTTTTTTTTGTTGCTATTTGATAGTTAAATGACCGACTATCAAATTTGGCCCAATTTGACTTAGGAAGTATGAATGTAAAATTCAAGTTTTCGATAAGGACTCGAATACTTACTTCCAAAAGAACCAGGAATGAGTCAACCGGAAATTATCGGTTGTTGGTATGGAGAGACCAGGATCAGATTTATATATTCGAAAACCACATATGAACCAACATGTACATTCGAGTGGAAGACATCATGATGATGATTGAAGACGGTGCTCTTTTAAGTGCAAGGGCTATTGCTACTAATCCGAAGGGTGATTTCAAAATGAATGTAGCAGAATTAGTTCCTTCGATTCCGCTCAGACCTAGAATGAACTTGTATGGATGAATGTTGTCACTGCATTGATGCTTGGAGGGCAGTGTTAGCATTATAAGATGGATTGCTATTCAGAAAGGTAAAACGTAGCCTCAAGCCTCACACCCATAAGGAATGGAAAAAACAGGGCATGCGGTAGAGCTATGTGGTTCGCTACCATTAGGAGCGGTCACCCCATTCTAGATGTCCCTTTCGGAGCTGGTTTGCATGCAAACACCGTGCTAATATAAGGCCTCAGCGTCAAAGGGATGAGATAATCCGGTCTGCCATGTTATAGGGGAAACCAGCTTTATATTAGCATCAGTAAATTCTCTAGAAGTGCATCATGGGAAGGTAGTCCCTTACCTTGCCATTATTGGGATCAATCTCCAATACGTGCCTTATGGTTTTGATTGTAGAGCTTAGTATGTTGGAATGTGAGATGCAAGCATTTTAGCTATTTTATCTACTTACTATAAACCTAGACACTATAATACTGTCACTAGATTTTTATATAAAATGTTTTGGTTATCGTAAAGTAAAAATCTATCCGTTTTTATGTGCGGTGTGGTCTTACGAGATGCCTTTTGTTTGAAAAGTTTTCAAATATAGAAATCAGTTTGGTTGTTACTTGTTATCGAGTTTTACTCGCGTTGGTTTACCAGACTGACCCGAGCATTATTCCGTGTAATGCTCGGGTCAAACCAAGCATGTTTTTCCCAAACAGGATACTTTGGAGTTGGAGATGAGTTGGTGGTCAAGATGTATCCATGTATATTTTTTTCCGCTGTATTATAAATTCTATATGTTTGTCAATGTAAGGACAGGTTTCTATAACTGTCCAAATTTAGGATAAGTCCAATGTACTTCGATGTTATATATATGCACAAAGATGTTTTCTTTTTGTAAAAATCGTTGCTGTATTATATATTATTCGTTGCATTGTGAGATTCTATGTTGTTTAATTTTCTTCTATCTTCTACCTTCTTCTTTCACCCAAACAAATCGGTATGTCAGGCACTTGAATGTTCGGCATATGATACAGTGGACGTAATAGTGTCAGTATTCGAGGGTCGAAAATTCGGTTCGTTACATTTGGTATCAGAGCACAAGGTTAAGTGAAAACCTTGGCCCTGGTGGGGTATACTCATTTGAGATAGGGTAAGTGAGAACCTAGAATGAGCCTGAGTGTATTTTGAATATGAATGCGTATTTGTTAGTGAGTAAAAATGTTTATTATTTTGTTTGATCTGTTGAGTGGCTTAAGAATTCTGGTCGATGTGTTTGGCCAACGTTATCTGTAATGACCCAGGGTTTTGGTCACTTAAACTAAGCAATTTTATATTTTATGTAGTCAATAAATGAATTTTTATAGATAAATAAACTTGTTTCAATCATTAATAATAATGGTAAATTTGTTTTCAAAATTTGTTTACCAAATTAAATAGTTCGTAGAAAAATAGAAAATTTGACCGAAGAACGTTTTTCGGAATTTCGACTTTTCAACACCGAAAAGTTGTCGGAAATGTTGTTCGTCTCTGTGCACTATACACACACATATATACAAGAGTTAATTAACTGGATAATATACTTAATAATATTATCTTATAATTAATTTTAATTTAACATATGATGTGATAACACATAATTATATATATATATATAAAGAGATTGATGTGACCAAACATAATTATATATATATATTTATTTATTTATTTATAAAGAGAGTGATGTGACAACACATAATACATATATATATATATAAAGAGACTGATATGACAACACATAATAATTATATATAAATATATATTTATAAAAGGAGTGATGTGACTAGACAAGATTATTGTAAATTATTATACACACACACACATATATATATATATAAGTTGATGTGATGTGAGGTTTTTTGCTTATAAATAGCCATGGGTTTTCTCATTTTTTTCACCGTCTTCCACTAACCACTTCTCCCACATTTCGAACTCAAATGAAATTCTACTATTCTTAAAACGGTGCGAAATTTCAGTGGCTTCAACTTTCCCTTAAACAACTTTTTTTGATTTTGATCATAGCTAGACCAAAATTTCGACTCTTTATAGAGTGTTTTTCAACCTCGAGTTTTGTGCCCGAAAATGGTCCATCTTATTTAGATCATAACTTCCTCAAAATTAAACCTTTTTGAGTAATTATTTTTTTAAATGGTAGAGAAGAAAATTTTCTAAAACTTTCCTTTAGATTGATTTTTAAAAATACATGAGTAAGGAGTCCAAAAGTCTATAGGAAAGTGACCTATTTTCGAGCTCAGTTTCAAGGGTCGAGTGGAATTTTGTCAAGCTTTAAGGTGATTAAATTCGTGATTTATGTGGAAAGAACTTTATCTTATTTGTTATTTGATTTTAAAGCTACATGTATGTCATGTACGATTGGATCTTGATATGTTTGAAATAAATTGATTAGTGCAAATCCATCAGTTAATATTAGCACTCAAATGGATATGTTTAAATGATGATCGATATAGGCTGGGATTTGGTTATGTTATTGAATTGGGTTGTTGTGTATGTGACTTTGAATATGTGATTGTGTGAACATAAAAGGTAGTATCTCTAAAGTGAAGTGGACTTGAGATCCGGTTGCAAAACAAATCGTTTACTTGTTATTTTAGTAAGGATTTGAATTGTTTTTCTTAAATTTATTTTCAAACTTTACTAAAGTTTTAAAATTTCTTTTGTGATATCCCAGAATTTTTGACAATATCAATTTAATAATCTTTATATAAAATTAAACTGATTTGATAATATTGATTAACAATATATGAATTGGTTTAATAATCTGATTTAAATAAATATTTAATTTGTGATTTTATCTTTTAAAAGCTAAATAAATGTTTTAATTATAATATGTCTATATATATATATATATTTGTATATATATTATAGATAATCTTTGTTTTAGAATTTAATAAATAAATGAAGTTTTGTTTTTAAATTCTAATAATATATTTAGTAATTGGGAAATTATGTTTTTAATTAATTTTAAGTTTTTGTTCAATGTTATTTAAATTAATAATTATATGATTTGTAAATATTTAAAATAAATGTTAAATTGTTTAAGGTTATATCTTAGCTTAATTTTTGTTTTAAATTTAAATAAAAAGTTTGTTTTATTTCTTACTAATATTGTTTGATAAATATGATTTCGAAATATTATATATAAGTTTAAAATACAAAATAGCATATGATTTAAAATTTATTTATTAATAAAAGTGATTTATAATCTTTTTATAAATCATTTAAAATTTGTTAAATTGTTATTTTCAAGCCATATTAATAAATGTATCATTTTTCCATAAATATAAAAAGAATTAAAATAAGAAAATAGAATCTTCATTTTAAATTGAATAAATTGATTTTAATTTGGAATTCAAAGGATTAATTTAAATTTGGAATTGATTTTGAAATTCAAATTAATAGATTCTTTAAAAAAATTGTATAAGTTTTAATTTATAATTTGTTTTATTTACACTTGCTTTAAATAAGAAAATCATATATATTTATATAAGTATAAAATAAATTAAGAAAGCTCTTTATAAACATTTAAAAATATAACTAAATTATATAAGTGTAACCTATTAAGTAATTTAAGTACAAGTGTTAGCTAACAAATTCAATAACATGACAAGTGTCATTTGTATTTGATCTTTTCTTTATTTTATTTAAATTTATTTCAGCCCTTTACCCATTTTCATTTCCCTCATTCTCTTTTAAAAATCAAAAGCTAGTTGAAAACAAAGAAGAAAAATCTGAAAATTCCCTCAAAACCATATCTAAGTCATCTATTAAAATTTATGAAATGCAAACCAATCCTGTAACAAGAATTCCAAACATGCAATTTCAAATTTCTGCAAAAAATCAAGTCTGCATTTTTTTTACAACCTGAAGATCAACTGCATTTCATCTGGAGATCATCAGCACTTTCAAAATCTGGAATCAACTTTGAAAAAGGCCTGCATGCATCCAATTTTGGTTAGAATTTCAAATGCAAGCAACCTGGAGTTGAAGTCTGCATCTTTTTCAAAATTTAAAAAAAATCAAGCCCGCATGCATGTGTGGTAACAGTGTTCAGTAGCTTTTCTAAAATCAGGTGGCTCTGTTAAAATCAGGTGAGTAACTTAAATTTTAAAATACTTAAGTATATATGTCGCTTAATTATTGTCTGAGATGTGTATATATCTTAATGCATTCCTGTGTATATGTGTTACTGCATGTATGTGTGTTGATATCATGTAACCACCTCTGTTTAAAAAGATGAGTAACATCACAATCTAAAAATAGTTAAGTGAATTTGTTCTGCTACATGCTTCTTTCTGGAATTCATTGATTTGAGTATACTTTTGTTTAGTATATCTCTGTGTAAGTTTGAATATAGTGATGAACATCACTGTGTATCTCTCTGACCTTAGTCCCAGGCTTAAGTACACATCAAAATTCATTTGTCCTTATTTCAAGTTTTAACAAGACTTAAGGTTTGAACATAAAATGCTTGTACTAACAGAGACGTGAGTTTAAAAAAAATGTTTAAAGGAAAAACAGTTTGTATTAGTTCTGGAAAATATAAAACAACAGTAGAAAACTAAAATAAGTTGAAACTCAGTTATTATAATTCATGGATTCGAGCATATGAATCAAATATCTAAACTAAAAAAAGACTTTTAAAACAAAAATCAAATTTTTTAGTTAAGTTTTGGAGGAGCAGTTCCAGTTCATCAGTAAATGGGAATTTTAGGATTTTTGGGTGATCTCTGTTATCTGGGTGGTCGGGCTTGCTCGTGGCGATCGAGGAGGCTAAGGTGGTGAAGGGAAGAGGTGTATGATCACTGTGGTGATGATGGTGGGCGTTTTCTGTTTTTAACCCTACTTTTGGGTGCTTTGGAGTTTTGGATCAGTGCAACTCCTCTGGAGCATCGAGTGGCATAGAGGGGTGGTAGTCGAAGCTATGGCCGAAGGTGGAGGCACTCCGATGGATGGATTTTCGAGCGCGAGTTGTTTCCAGGTTTTGAGGGGTGGACCTGATTTTGTTTCCACGTTTGGAGTGGGGACTGAATTTTTATTTCATGTGATTGGAGATGATCTGGTGGACGTAGGTTGGAGCGGGGGTGGTTGCCGATGAGATGGAGGTTTGGTGAGGTACCGGGGTTGATCGGCGTCACGGTGCACGTGCACCGTGCACTTCTATTTTCTGGTGAAGTGGGTTAGTTTTGGTGTTGATGTTCTCGCGTTTGGCTCGGGAAGTTCGAGTATTTACTCGAAGGAAATTGGGGTAAGACTCGAAAGAAGATTTGATGTGCTCGGCTAGTTTGTTGTTTTCAGGTTTTGCTTTAGGAAAACCTGACAGTTTCAGGATTTTGTAAAATTTAAACAAAATTTAAATAAAAAGGGAAGCAAAGCAAGATTTGAACTGGAGTTGAATCAAGTTTAAATATGAATTCAAAATGAAATTTAAATTCTTGTTTCAAAATAAATAAATTTTATAAAATGGAATGTTTTACAATTGAAACTTGTTTATAGTATTTATAATAAGGTTTTATAATCTGAAAAAGATTTAAAACAAGATTTAAATTTAAGTTACAAGTCTGAATGGTAAAATCTGAATTCAAATATGAATTTGATTCTTAGAATTTGGAAGAAAATCAGTTTATAAACTCTAAGGTTATAATTAAGTTTGAATATTATAGTATTTTATAACATGTGCTTTTATAAATCTGAAATGAGATTTTAAACAGGATTTTAAATTTAAATTTTTGAATTTGAATTCAAAACATGATTTAAATTCTGGTGGAAATAAAAATAGTTTTTGAATATAAATGTTTCAAAATCACTTGAATATTTAAAGTATAATTTAAATTTATTTAAATTGATTATGGGTTAAAAACTATTTTTAAATTTGCCTTAGGAGATAAGCAATTCTTTTAAAAAGGTTTTTAATACTTAAGCCTTGTTTAAGTTAAAATTTTGATTTCATTTTAAATCTTAGTTTAAAATGGAATTTAGATGAAATTTAAAAGCAAATTGTTTATAAATTATTTTGATAATGATATTTAAATCATGAATAAGATAAATGATTATAATTAAGTTGATTTGAACTTAGTAATTTATAATCTATTTATTTAATTACGGTAATTTAGTTTTATAATTAATCAATTTTATTAATTAATAATTTGCTTAATTAATTAAATAATTAAGGATTTTATTTAATTAATTGAAGGATTAAGTAAGTTAATTAAATTGATTAAATTGTAATTTAGAAATCAATTGATTAAATAAGATTTGATTTAATTTAACTGATGATTTGAATTTATAATCGAGTAATTAATAATTAATTAAGTTTTTGATTATCACTTGATTAATTTAATAATTAGAGATAAATTAATGAGTTTTATAAATAAATTAAGAATTAATATTGATTAATTTAGTTAATTACTTTAGAAAAGTAATTAAAGTTTTGTTATTGTTAATGAAAGTCATTAACTTAATATTATTTTATAATTAATTAATGTGATTAATTTTAATGATTAATTGTATTAATTAATTTAAAGATAATAATTTGAGAATTGTTTAAGTATAATTAATTAATGAAGTAATTAAGAAAATTAATTACTAATTGTAATTAATTAATTTTTATTTGATTAATTCGGTTAATTAATTAAGTTTAATTAATTTAAATTAATCACTGGATGATTGGAGAAGTAATTACCAATGTAATTAAAAATGAATAATTACTTAGTAAAGTAATTAAGAAAATAAATTACTTGATGTAATTTAATTGAAGGATACTTGGATAATGGAGGAGTTTTGGAATTCAATTACTTTGTGTAATTAATATGTAATTAGTATGTTGAATAATTACTTAAGGAAGTAATTAATAATTAATTACTTAGTGTAATTAATTTAGGTTTTGATAATTGAGTTATTTGGAGATAACAAAAGATGTAATTAATTTAATAATGATTAACTACTTAATGTGATTAATCAAGGGTGATTAATCAATATGGATAATTGATAATTAATAGGGTAATTATAAATAAAATAATTTGTGATCGTTAATTTATATAATTAATGACGTAATTAAGGGTTGATTAATTAAGAACAATTAATCAATAAAGGTATTAATTAATGTAATTAATTAAGGATTAATGTAATTAATTAAAATTAATTAATTAATGAAGTAATTACAGGTTAATTACTGAATTTGGTTTAGATTAATTAATTTGTGAAATTAAATGGAGGTTAATTACTTGAATGTAATTAAAGGATAATTAAGTCAAGATGATTAATTAGGGTAATTTGTTGAGAGCAATTAATTAATTGATTTGTAATTAATTAAGGGATATGAAAGCAATATTTATATGGATGAGTAATTAATTTAGTTTATTTTAAATTAATTATAATAGAAGTAATTAATTCAATTCATTTTAAATTAATTATAGAATGATGATTAATAAGTCATTGCTTGTGAATGTTGATTGATACTGATTACCCTGAATGGATGAGATCTCAGTTATGAGATAAATGATGTTGTGTGATTTGGATGCTATGGTTGCATTGAGTTGATGATATGAATTATTTGTTTGGAATGATAATATGGATTATCTGTTGTGATGATAATGTTGATTACCTATTGTGATGTTGTGTATTATCTATCTGTGTGTGTATATAGATAATGAATTGAATTGTTTTAAACATTTAAAACAACTTGGACCTAAAAGACACATTTTGGATTTCGATGAGATCGGGATCGGGTTTCCATATTTGGATATCCGAAAACCACATCGATCTAAATTAACGATAGGTCGTGAATCTCAAGTGAAGATGAAGATTCAGAGTGCAAGGGTTATCGTCGTTAACTCTGAGGGTGATTCCAAAATGAGTGTAACAAGATAATGCCTTCGGTTTCATTCGAACTCGGAACGAACTTGTATGGATTGAATGCTTTCAGAACATCGTCAAGTGGACGATGAGCATTCTAAGAGATGTGTTCTCTAAAGGTAATCGTAACCTCAAGCCTCATCAACCGAGAATGGCTAAAACAGGGGATGTGCGGCAAGGCTTCGTGGGTAGCCCCCACTTGAGAGTGAGATTTACCCCTGTCTAGAAGTCCCTTTATATTCGGCTATGTGTGCAGTTGGTTGCAAACAACTGCGGGGTTGTCTTGTTCAGGACTGTTCAGTAAGGATTGGTCCGGCCTTGTGTTGCAGGGGAGTTAGGGTGGCTCCTCGGTACGGTGATCTAGGCCACGTACTGTGACGGGCGGTACCCCAGTAGCCCTGCCATTGTATGGAATCCAAAATCCAATAAGTGCCGTACGTATTAGTTGTGCCCAACTATGTTGGAACGTGAGATGTAAGCATTCCAGCTATTTCTGTATTTTACTTGAAAACCCTAGACACTATTATAATATCACCGGATTTCCTATCAAATTTTTTTGGTCAGCGTAAGGTAAAAACTTTTCCATGTTTATGTGTGGGAAGTCTTACGTGATACCTTTCTTTTCAAAGGATTTTTAAAGTTAAGCAACCTTAACTTGTTACTCACACCAGACCCATGTCTGACCCGGAGTTTATCTTGGTTTTCTTAAACTCTTGGGTACTCAAATTTTTACGAGTAGCCAAGGGATTCAGGTTAGCTTTGACGAATTGTGGAGGAGCAATGGAGCAGGAGGCTTCTGTGTTGTAGATATATAGTTTTCCGTTGTGTGCTCTCTGTGTTGTGTTGTATTAAGTTGTAAATACTAGACAGGTGTTTATAACTGTCTAGTATATATGTTGTGTATGTTATGTAACTCTGATTGATGTTGTATATTATGTAAATACTTATGTTATTAATATAATTTATTCGTTCCGCTGTTGAGATTCTAGTGTTGTTTCTTCTTTCTCTTCTTTCTTTTCTTCTCTATCCCTTTCTTTCTTAATTGATGATGCGTCTTTCTGGGAGTAGAAATTCGGGTCGTCGCATCTTCCTTTAGTAAAAAAGAGTGAAATATTTCAGTTTTGGGATAATAACTTAGAAATGAATCCTAGGTTATTGCGCCCACAGCGATAGTCGCTATGGATGGAGTTCAGATTTTCCAAATTTCAAGTTCTAAGTTTTCTTTTTAAAATATTTTGGAAAACCTATGTAAAATAAGTTAGCGATACTTAAGTTATTTTTAAATTAATTAAGAAGCTTTATTAATTAAAATTAATTGGTTATTGAGAATAATTATTCATAATTAATTAAGTAATCAGGTTAAGTAATTATTATTAATTAATATTAATATTAATTAAGTTAATCATTTATTAATTAAGAAGTTTTAATTAATGACTTACTTAGGTTAAAAAGGTTAACTAACTTTATTTAATCAATTTTTATTATATATTATTATTTAAATTATTTAATTAAAGGATAATTATTTACTAAATTATTACTTAATTAAGGATTAATTTTAAGTAATGTTTATTCGGTTAAATTTTAATTATTAATTAAGTTTTAATTAATTAAGTTTCAATTTATTATTAGAGTTTTAACTAAAAATTATTTTACTATTATTATTTTATTAAATAATTAAGATCGACTGATATTTAATTATTAACGAAGGTTAATTAATTATTTAATAGTTAGTAAATTATTAATTTGGGTTTAATTAATAGTTAATTAAGGTTTAATTAATAGTTAATTATTGGTTAATTAATTATTCAAAGGTTTAATTATTTCTTAATTATTAATTAAGTTAAATTAAGATTTAATTAAGTTTAATTATTATTTAATAAAAGTTTAACTTGAATTCAGTTATTTTAAAAGGGAGCTTTAAGTTTTAAATCCTGGTTTTCTAAGAATCAAATCGCTTAAATGGACCTTATGTTCCAAGTATAGTTTTGAATACAAGAATTCAGGTGTTGATACCATGAAGTAGACAAATAACTATGAATGAGTTATAGTGTTGATTGATTGTATTGTTTGGACATTTAATAGCAGAATAAATCACCATTCTGCTATAGGGTAAGTGTTTGATTATTGTGGATATAGAATAACAGAATATAATCCCATTCTGTTACAAATTGATTGTTGATTATGTGGACATATGTTAGTAGAATAATCACCATTCTACTATATGTAATAATTTTGTTTGGACATCTATATAGCAGGACAAATCACCATCCTGCTATTATGATTTTGACGTGTATATGTTACTTAGTTCGTATTGACATGATAATTTCTTGATTTGGATATGAGTTGTATTTACATATATCTTGACATATGTAAATAGCTGTGAAGTAAATTAGAATTGAAATTTAACGATGACTTAAATTAGTACCATTAGGAGTTCTAAGCCTCGTTTTGAAATTATAAAGTATGATTTTGAATTTATTTTAATTCTTTAATCAATTTGAGGTTAACAATTTATTAATGGTTTTGCAAGTTATATAATTATTTTATCAAGATATTCATAAATGATAACTTGTCTATAGAAAGGAGTTTACCTAAACAAAAACCTAAGCAAAAGGTTTGTTTAAAGGTAATTACAAATGATGATTTATAAAGGATACTTTATAAAGAATTTCTTTAAGAAGCTTTATAAGAAGTTAATAAATAGGAAGAAACCATTCTAGAGATTTGGAAAGAGGCTTTATAAATTAACTTAAAGGTTTATAAAAGTGGGCTATAACTTTATTTGGAAGTTATAAGTTAACTGAAATAGGAGATGAGATTTTGAAAAGGAAACTAGTTTGTTTATTTAATATGGGATTTGAAAAGAAGAAAACTTTGTAAAGTTTGTAAATATACTTAAACATTGAGATATGTATATGAATATTTTCCAGGTATAATGGAAATGCAAGGTGTTTGGGAATAGTGTTTTAAAAGGATCTTTTAATTAAGTTTTATCAAGTGGTTTATTAATTGAAGATTAATAAATAAAGTCTTAGTGGATTCCATATTGAAATTAAACCATGATTGGATGTTTGTTATTTGATAGTTAAATAATCGACTATCAAATCTGGACCCAAAGCGTAACTTTGGAAACATCTAGGAGAAACGTGGGAATTATATGGAATAGTTACCATCGGCGATGCTATACTGTACGTATAAACTCGTTTTGTTTTCCTATGACAAATGATAAGGAAACTCATTCATTCAAACGGTTAGGAGGTGAACTCCGCACTTATTTGTTTGTCTGTTTATTTCCTAAAGAACTGAGGTTGAGTTTACCGAAAACTATCAAAGTTGTTTCGAAGAAAACGGGATTGGACATTTTATCCGAAAGCCGCTTCGATCCAACTCGATGTTTTGTGATATAGACATCTGAAGAGAATGGAATCGAAGACGGAGTTTGAAGTGCAAGGGTTGTTCTCTATTCATCCTTGGCAGGGATTCCCCGTAACGGACGTAATAGGAATACTGCCTTCGATTTCATTCAGTCCCAGAACGAACTTGTATGGATGAATGGTAGCGTTGCATTAATTCCAGGAGGGCGGTGTAAGAATTCTAAGAGGGCAGTGTTATATGTGAAAGGTAAAATGTAGCCTCAAGCCATATCAACTGGAAATGACTAGAACAGAGAAGATGTAGCAAGGCTCGGCGTGGGTAGCTTCCATAAAGGGTATGTTATCACCTTTCTAGATGACCACTCATATTTTCAGATTCAGTTGTGCATGAGAGAGCTCGATAAAGGTTAGGAACAACCGGGGTGATGATATATTCGGTACTATCCAGCATAGGGTAGGCCGGTCCTGTGTCGGCAAGGGTCGTTAGGTACGATCACGGTACATTGTTCTAGTGGTGTATTGTTACGGGCGGTAGCCCAGTAGCCCAGTCATTAGTTAGAATCCATTCTCCAATATGAATTTTATGGTTTTAGTTGTATACTAAATATATTGGAACATGAGATGCAAGCATTCCATCTATTTTAATATTTTACTTTGAGTCATTAGATATTATTATAATATCACTAGATTTTTATATAAAAATGTTTTGGTTATCGTAAGGTAAAAACCCGTTCGTGTTTATGTGCATTGGAGTCTTATGAGATACCTTTTCCAACAACTTGGAAATTTTAATGATTTAAATGACATAACTAACTAAATTTTTCATGAAATATATAATAAAATTTTAGCAATGAAAATTTGATATTTGGTATGCGTCTATTGAAGCATAGCAAGTGGCAGATTTTTGTCGGAAAATATGTAAGTTTATTTGGTGGTGAAATTTCAATTTAAAATATAAAATCAGTTAATTTGTTCGAAATAAAATATTTTTGAAATTTGAATATTTTTATATAAGAAAAAAGTAAATCATTTTCTGAGTAAGACGTCATATTTCCCTTCTTCAATTTTGGACTGCTTTAGCCTCATTTATCTTATTTTCAACGGTTTAGCAATAGTTTAGCAGCGAAAATCGAGTTTTGATAGTTTGGTCGTATCGTTGATATCTGTGTACCATTCTCTTCGTCTCCTCGTGCCGATCTCCACGGTATATTCACTTGTGCATCTCGGAGTCTGGTACGCGGCGAAATCAGTAAAACGATTAGCCGCATCGGTACCCAATTTTAACCTTTTGGTTTCATGTGTCCTTTCAATTATCCAGCCGTGAGATAATGAATGGTCAATAACCTTTATAATTCCCAGGATTTATTACTGACTATTGTTATTCACACCTGTTTAGTATTTATTTTGATTCCACTTTCTTTCTTTTCCCTTTCTCTTCGTTTCTATTTTGGTTTCTTAATAAAATAAATAAAATAAAATAAAAATAAAAAAAGGAGTCAGTTGCATTCTTATATTTTCTTTGTCACCTGCTCATGTCCCTTTCCTTGCTCGGCCTCTACCATCTCAAAACCATTTTCCTTCCCACCGAACTCGACCTGACCATCCGCCTTCCTTGCTGAATTCCACACCAACAACCGAAAGCAGCTCCTTTAAACCCATAGAACCCGACCACAACAACCACCTGCCGAGATTTTCTGCTGCTCCGGCTACACAACCCGTGCCCAGTGACTTAATCCCCCTCTCTTGAGCATCGCCGAACTAGACCCGTACGCTTCCCGACCAACCTCCACTTCTACCCGTCGTCGAATGCCCACCTTTTCCCTGTGTCGCTTTTCACCCTCAGCTCGCCAAACCTATACATTTGCTTCCCAAATGCCAAAACCTGCCAAACAACCCTCCTCCCTGCCGAACTCATGCAACCCACCCAAATTTGCCTCCCACCTTGTTTCATTCCGCCCAAATCTTCCCTTCTCTAACTTGCCAAGACCTGCACCAACCCTTCCCTCCACGTGGACATGGCAACTAGCTGATCACCCTACCCCTCAATTTCCCTGGCCAAACCCGAGTAGCTTCCTTTTGCCGAGCAGCAGACTTCTCCTTATTTATAAAAAAGGAGAGGAGATTATATATATAAGTATGTATAAGACTGCTTATATATATTGTTCAACCTGCTCATCCTTTTTTGCAATCCAACCTACCTCATCGCTGCTGTCCCGATTATTATCGCAGTTGATATTTGAATTGTTTTCATTGCTGCCAGAGATTATTATAACAACTCTTTGGCTTGTCGCTATCCCGTTGTGTGTGTGCGTGTTCGCATGCACTAGTTCGTGTCTGTATCCATGGATCATCGCATTTTGTTCTCGTTATTTCTCTAGCTGTGAAAGGTGAGCGATCACTCATGATTAACATTCTTATATTTAGTAAATTTAATTCACATGAAATGACGATTGAAATGTTTTAAATCTAATTGGTTAGTAATTGAATTGCTAAGTATGAAATGTTGACACTTTAAATTGTTTACCTATAATAATTGACATATGACACCATAACCTGTTATATACATTATATTTAAATTGTTAATTATGATCATATTAGTCATTTTATATTTTTATTTTTATCATTCTCGCACTACAAGTTTGTTCTTAGTTAGTAATTCCCTATGGGTTGAAATAATACATACTCGAATGATCTTACAGATTGAGAAAAATCATTATGCGTTGAAATGACAAACCTAAGTGATTTTACTGAATTTGAATTTTGGGATTGCGGATTGAAATGATATATACTCGTAAATATTAAATTATTGCAGATTGAAATGATAAATATCTGTATCACTTGACCATAGGTTAGAAAACTATATGCGAACACCGTCGGTCTATTTTTTAAAAATGATTTCCAAAATTTTGAAAAGGAAATGCATGAGTTTTGATTTTTAAAATATAATATAAAGATTTTTATTTTAATATGTGTAAAATTTAGATTTTAAATTATATGTTTTGGAAATTTTGAAATTATAAGTTGAGTTGTGAAAATGTAAATTTCAAGATTTTACTTATAATTTTATTATTTTTAAAAATATAAAATAAGATTTAAAATAGATATAATAAAAATTTAATGTAATAAAATTTAATTTAACTATAGATATATAATATGTTGAAGTATTCATTTAAAATTTATATTAGGATTTAAAAAAAAAGATTTCGTAATAACTTTAATAAATCAAGTTTGGAAAGATAAATTGAAATTGATTGAAAAAATTATTTGTTTAAGAATTGTACTTAAATAAAATTTGATTTGAAACTCGTTAATTTTGAGAATTCAAAGATATGATTTTTATAACTTGATAACTGGAATTTTATTAATGATGATTAAATGAATATTTTCAACTTTAAATAAAATTGAAATTGAATATTTAATATTGATTTAAAATTTAAAATTTGAGATTTTATTTAAATGTTATTAAAAATGATTAAGTGAATATTTTCAAATTTAATAAAATTAAAGTTGAATTTTGAAATATAAATGAAATTTATCAAATTGAGTTATTTTAAATGCTTGAATATTTAGAATTTGAAACCTATTGAATTTGAAGTGGTAGTTCAAACCTGGATTTGAAATTGATGTAAATTGAAATGGTTTTAATGAGAATTTGAATTGAACCTTCAGCATTTTTAGTTGAAATTATTGAACTGTGATTGATTTAAATTGAATTTTGAAACTAAAGTTGATTTGAAATGATTTGTGAAATTTGAAGAAACAAATTCTAATTTGAGACTACTTTCGATGTAAACTCTTTTGAATATATAAACTATTATATATATATATATATTATTTTAAATTTATAAACAATTTTAAATATATATTTTTTAATATATAAACTATTTTTAACATATAAACTATTTTAATCTATAATCTATTTTTAAATATAAACTATTCTTAATGTATAACTATTCAAATATAGTAACTATTTTCAATATTCAAACTGTTTAAGCTGGAACTGTTATGATTTAGATTTAATGAAATTAAATGTGAATACTTTGATATGATGGTTTAACCTATTTTGTGGTTATGATTTTGGATATGAATACGATTTCGAAAGTGATATGATTTCGAAAGTGATATGATTTCAAAAGTGATACGATTTTGAAGGTGAATATGATTTCGAAAGTGATATGATTTTGAAATGAATATAATATTTTGATTTGAAGTATGAACTGTTTGAAATGAAAAAATGACTACGGTGTGAAATAAGTGTTTGGTTGTTAAAGAAACCGGGATCGTATATTGTCATACTCTCTGCCAATACCAAAAACCACTTTAACAACTGTGCACGTGGTGAGAATCCAGAACGAAGTAGGATAGTTAGAGAACGTTTGTATAAGGTATGAATGTAACCCTGACCACCACGGGTCAGCTTGATGTGACTAAAACATGAGCCACGCGCACCTCCGATCGAGCATGCTTGTTCGAAACCATTCTATTACTTTGTGATTTGATTGGATGCACCTTTGATTATGGAAGTGTGTCTGCAGGTGGGCGGTAGTAGCTGCTATGCGTTACCACCAGTCCAGATCCGCAAAACAGTAGTATCCTACCCTGGGCATTGCATCGCGTGCCTTGTCACGTGCCTTATCATGCCCTCTACGAGTTTAGTTTGTGTCATACACCATGGAGTGCCCTCTGATAGCCTTTTATCACACCCTCTACGGGTATAGACTACGACATTTATATAAAATGTCTTAAGCGGGATATAGGTAACGCCTTAACGCTATTTTAATATTTTACTTTACTATAGACATTATCTATGTAGTGTATTGTACTATGTATGTAGATAGTTTAACGCATCCTTAAAGGATGGAATCTCAAATATCCTTTAAGTTATATTGCATTTCACTTGGACATTTCACTTGAATTGATTTATTTGATAAGAATGTTAACCCTGACTCAAGTGTTTTATGCTATGCTTTATGCTCGGGTCAGATTGAGTGTCACAGCATTTGAGACTCACCATTGGAGCTTGGAGCTTTGCTGGGAGATCTACCTTTTATCCATTCAGCTTTCAGTTATTTCCAGTTGTTTATGTTCAGATTTGTTAGTTACTTTTGTATTAGTGACTTCTATATACTTGGTATTTTCTGTCGTATTAGTTTTGTATTCTGATGTTCAATAGTAGTTTCATGAACTACTATTTATCTATTTTGCTGCTTATTATTATATTACTCTATGTCTGTGATTCTGCGATTGATTTATTTGCTATATATGCTGATTTTTTCAAATATAAATTAACAATCTGTTGCTTTGAGCAATTCAAGTTTGGCATGTTTGGATTATTGTCGATTTGAATGGTTCGAAATAGTGGGTCGATACAAGTGGTATCAGAGCTCTGGTTTAGGCAAACATTAGCTTATGTAGTAAAAACTCAATAGAGACAGGGTAGTAATACCCTTGAATGATTAAAATTAATTACAGAACCATCTTCGTTCGAGCTTGAAATTCTTTGTTAGCATCCTCCTTGATTTGGATTTCTTTGAATTTTGGGTCTTTACCTTTGTTCTAAAATCCATTCTTTTTTTTCCCGTTCGTGCTCTTTTTGATACTGAGCATCCTATGGCTTTATTTCTACTGATCTTTGTAATAAACTTAAGCACATCTTGCAACCTCAATTGGCAACTTCATCTTTATGTGTGACTAATCCCATCGGCAATCCCGCCAACCTTAGTGTGATTTATAAAGGGGCGAAACTCCTGTACATCAGGCGTCGATTCACCTGTGATTTTTATGTCCTCGGTTTTGATGCATTTGATTGCTTTATTGGGGTGATTGGTTAAAGCGCTATGATATTGTTATCTCTTGCAAACCCCGAACCATTTCTTTAGTAGACAGCCAAGGTAATTCTCTTGCGATCGTAAGTCTAATGCCTCAAGATTATGCAAGCAGATTTATCTTTTCACTCGATTCTCAATCTAATGATCTTGACTCCACCCCGATAGTCAGTGATTATTCTGATGCTTTCGGTGAAGTCATTTCTCTTCCTCCTAAGCGAGAAAATGAATTTCGCATCGATCTTATTCCTAGAGCTCGATCTTGCTACCGATTTTCACCAGCTTCATGTAGCTGAGGAGAGAATTCCCAAGAAAGCTTTTCGAACAGAGAATGGTTTTGATGAATGGTTTCTATGAATGGTTAGTCATGCCCTTTGGATTAACCAATGCTCTGGCTTTCTTTGTTGATCTTATGAATCGCTTTTTCCATGACGTTCTCAACAAGTTTGTCCCAATTTTTGTTGACGATATTCTCGTGTTTTCTAGGTTAGAGAAAGAGCACGAGTCTCATTCGGTCCATGTACTCCAAACTCTTAGGAGTCATCAGTTGAAACAAATTTTCTAAATTCCATTTCTGGAGTGATGAAGTCTGATTCCTTAGGCATATTATTTCTGAAAATGGAGTCTCGGTTGACCCGATTAAGGTCACCACGATAAATATTAGTCTATTCATATTTCCTCCTTTGTAATTTAATTATCCTATCATCCTTTCAAGCCTATCTTCTTAGTTAGAATTCTCTTTGATTAGGGTCCCTTTAAATTTGAATCTCTATCCTTGTTCTAAAATCCATTCTTGAATTGTCCAATGAGGGAGCATATTTGTAATTGATATAAAATGTTTTATATTATGTTGTTTAAGTTGTCAAGTTGAATTTTGGGTTTCGATCGATTCGTCTAGCTAATGCTATCGATAGGAATTCCAAAACACTTGAACATGGCAAACTACCACAATATTGTTTTCGAAATTTGTAAATGAAATAATTTAATGTATGATTATATTTTATATATAAAAGTATAATTTTCTGAAATTAGATAGTTAAATGAATTGTTTGTTAAAAATGATAATACTAGATTATCATTTATTGTATTGTCAACATTCCTAAACCATTATTGTTGTATGTTATAAAGAGATGAAACTTTTAAAAAATGGTTTATAAATCTGATTTGCAAATGAAATGAATTTAAATTAAGGATTTGAGAATTAAATTTTTGGTGCTTTTCGAAATTTGATTTTCAAAGTTTTGAAAAAAAATATATTATTTGAAAGTATTTTCGATTGGAAATTGTTTTCAAAGAATTTTAAAAGAAGTAAATGAGCACTCTCCTCTTATGTTGCTGGAAAATAATTTCAATGGTGATTACAGCATCATCGACATTCATTATCGAGTCTCAAAGTGGGGAGACCACTTAGTAGCTTTACTACACTTTTGTTTTGGAAAATGGATTTGATTTGAATTTCTTGAGTATGATTTGATGTGTAAAATATATATATGCATATATTTATTTCAAATGGTTTAAAGTGAAACCATAAATTTAACTCTTAAGTTTTATGTTAAGTGATGATTTCCAATTATCGAATGAAGCAAAAAATTTGAATAAATGATATGTCTAAAATGAGAAATGGAGTTGAAAACAACTTGAAACAGTAGAACTAGGATAAAATTAATTTGTATAATACTCAGTTGCATTCTAAAACATATATAACTTGCCTGAAATATTCAAAAAGTTAAATGTAATGTGAATATGTAATTGAAGGTTCTACAAGAGAAACTTAAGTAATAAAAATGTTCAAACTAAACTCTCGCTTAATAGAAATGTTGTAAATAAAAGGTAAATTTGTATAGTATTCATTTACATTCGGAAACATCAATAAAAATTCACCTGGAAAAAAGTTTGAATGTAATTAGAGCATGTAATTGAATAATGTACAATATAAATGTCAGTAATAAGAAGCCCAAAAATGAAATTTATATGGTTTTGAATTAATTATTGTATTTTTTACTATCTATTTCGAATCTATCTTTCATTTCTGTTGCTTCTATCCTCCTATCTCGTTCCTTTTCAAGGACGAAAAGTTTTGAGTGGGGGAAAGTGTAATGACCCAGAAATTTTAACGATTTAAATAATGTAATTAACTAAAATTTTCGTGAAATATACAATAAAATTTTTGCGATGAAAATTTGATATTTGGTATGCGGCTATTAAAGCATAGCAAGTGACAGATTTTCGTCAGAAAATATGTAAGTTTACTTGGTTATGAAATTTTAATTTAAAATATAAATTCAGTTAATTTGTGGGGAATAAAATATTTTTAAAATCTGAATATTTTTACATAAGAAAAATGTAAATCATTTTCTGAGTGAGACGTCATATTTCATTTCTTCAAATTTCATTTCTTCATATTTCATTTTCTGAGTGAGACGTCATATTTCATTTCTTCATATTTCATTTTCTGAGTGAGACGTCATATTTCATTTCTGCTATATCATATGTATGTTGTATCTATTATGTAAGAACAAGTTGTTACGACTGTCCTAGGATAAAATGTATTGGTATTACTCTAATGTATTATTTTGAAATGACCTTGCAAAGAATTATTTGATTGATATACGTTATTCTATTGCATTGTGCTCTGTTTGTTCAGTTTTTTCCTTTCGTCTACCTTTTTCTTTTATCCTAACATATCGGTATTTCTAACACTTGAATGTTCGGCATGTAATACAATGGACGTATTAGTGTCGATTTTCGAGGATCGAAAAGCCTGGTTCTACATTATCAATAGGGATTTCCTAAACACTTGAACAAGTCCAATCGACATAATATTGTTTTAAGATTGGTAAATGAAATAATTTTACCTAGGATATATTTTATATATAAAGGAATGATTTTCAAAAGTCTATATAGTTATCGATGAAATGTAGGGTTAAAAGTTGATTTAGGATGGAGCGTGTTTAGTTAAAAGAAAATCTTTAGACGAACTTAAGAAAATGAAAAGGATTGTGAGAATATTAAATCCCGGTGGCTTTGATAAAGATTTAAATGATTTTGGAAAAGTTGTAGTAATTGTACTTAAAGAGATTTTAAGATATAAATATTTTAAAATGGATTTGAAAGTAAAATTTTCTTTGTACAGTTGAGAAGGAGTTTTGATCTGTTTTATGATAATCGGAATAATTTTCTAAGTGACAATTGAATGGTTGCTTAGGCAGATATGATAGTGCACTTATTAAATTATCCTCTTTGTTATTGTACAACCAAAATGAGTTCGAATCCGAATGAATCCAAAGCTAGTGGATGATTTTATTAAAAGAACTATTTATTTATAAATAGTATTGTTTCAAAAGGGAATTTGCAAAGAAAGAAATATTTTTATGATCAACAAGGGAAACGACTAAAAATGGATAAGAGATGTGTTCAGATGGCAAACACTTCTCTTGAGTATTTCCCTTCTTAGTAAAAGGGATATATACTACTATTTGGTAGCATCCGGTTCCTTGATACAGTTACTCGGGCTACATATTATGTTTTCAAAAGGGTTAAATATAAAGTATCATTTTGGATGGTTTTCGAAATAAAACCCGGATATTGTGTTCTCGAATCCCTTAAAAGAATAGAGTTTTCAAAATAAAAAGATGTCTTTAAAAAGATCGGGTTAATAAATGAAGTTTTAAATTTGTTGAACATCCTAGGTTAAGTAAGACCAATTTAAGATTTGAAATTGTATATACTCTTCTCGATATAAAAGAGTATCGTACTAAAATGAATTTGATTTATAGAATGTTAATAAACTTAAGTAATGTTCTTAAGTAAAATGGTGATTCTTTAAAAAGGGTAATTGTAATCTTTGGAAATAGGGAACAATGGGATTAGTATGTAGGTTGTACGTAGATCATTTCTCCTTTTCATATAGTTCTCGATCCAAGATTCGAGTACATGACCCGAGGTGTTTCACACCATTTCAAATAGGAATTTATCACCCGATTTTTAACGACGAGTATTGATGAAGATTCTTATGTGGAACAAATGGTTGTCTATCATGGTTTATGGCTATGCAAGAAAAATATAGGTTTCTAATTAAGAAGCCTGATCAAAGTCCGCACTAGAAAGTCGAGTGAGTGATACTAGTTCGGAAGGGAAGTTATGTGTTCAAGTGAGCGACCGAACCAGATTTTTACATAGGAATGATATACGAACATCATATGGATTGATAAATAATTTTAAGTATTTCTGGAAATAGGGTTGTGGTATAATTTCGGGGATGAAGTTCTTTTAAGAGGGAAGAATGTAATGACCCACAAATTTATCACTTGGATAAATTATGTTTATTTTTAAATTATTTGGATATGGGTTTAAAAGTAAGAAATAATCATGTTTTAAGTGGTAAATAATAGTAGTTTTTTTGTCTGGGAAAAATATTTGTGAACAAATTACTAAGATAAAGTATTGATAATTTATAAATATCGTCCTATCGATAAAAGAGTCGAAAATCGTTTTATCAATAAAACTGCTTTTAAACAATAAGGATCGTGCACGACTATGGATTCGTACACTAATATATGTTTTCAAACAAGATTGTGAAATAAAATAATTTATTATTTTTGAAAATAAAATGTACTTATGACATCGACCGTCGATATCATCGGTTTTATATATTTCTTTGGAAATTAAAGTTAAGTTTAAATAATAAATAAATGGGTTTTATTTACAAATAGACCTATTTTAATCATTTAGTGATGATGGTAAAATATTTTTTATTTTTTTTTACCAAAATAGATAGTTCGTTAAAAACTAGAAAATATGACCGAAGAACGTTTTCCGGAATTTCGACTTTTCTACACCGGAAAGTTGTCGAGAACATTGTTCGTCTTTATGCACGATATGTGCACATATATAAGATATAATTAACCATATAATATACAGTTAATAATATATTATTTTATGTTAACATGTTTAGCAAGTGATGTAACAAGACATGGTTTAAAAAAATAACTTTATATATTAAATCATATCATTATCTCTTGTTATTTCCTTAAGTACCATCATCATTACTTATCATGGCTTAGGTGATGTGACATATGAGGAGGAGGAAGGTGATGATATGACTTGCCAAAATGATGACATGTTAGGATATTTTAGACTAAGGTTTAAATGGTAATTTTTCTACCTTCTTTCATCTATAAATACACACCCACACACACACATATTCATTTACATTCCAACTTTATTTTTTCTAAAACTTCCTCTCTATAATTTCCATGGCCTCCAAAACCTTTCTAACTATTTAAAAGTCTTAACTTTTCACCTTAAATCTCTTCCGAATCTAGTTTAAACTTTCCTATATTCATTTCTTCACTTTATTCTTCAAGAAACCAAGCCCACACCCACCCCACACCACTAGGCCGAGCCTCCACACATCAGGCTGAACCCGTTTAAAGCTCAAAACCACGAAAAATCGTACTCTTTGAAGCTCGGGCGTTGTTTTCTACGTCTAGTCGAAGTTCGCCTTGTGTTTGCGGAGTTTCGGTGAGTAAACTACTTTGTTTTGGATAAGTTTTTGACTTTACTATGATGTGTTATTGTGACAATAATCTGATGAGAAAATTGAATGGTTATTATGTTGGTTGATGGTGATTTGATGGATGTTATGTTTGGTATTGAATTTAAGATTTGAATGTGATGCTGTCGAGTTAGTAGGCATATAACCTTATGCTTATATATGTGTTTCATTGTGATTTTAAAAGTACAGTAATATGGATGTACCGTCGTGATCTAAGAATCAAAGTATGTTGAGTAGAAAATCTGGTTCGTTGCACCCCCTAGGAGAGGAATTGGATCAGAATAATCACTCTACAAAAAGGGATCAGAATGGAGGGATCGGAGTAAAGGGATCGGATTGAACATGATGCACATAACACAACTCAATGATGATCACTCCATAACTCAATAATCACATGGCAGATTGAAGTGAAACTTTGGAAATAAGAAGAGAGGACCCTAGGGAGTCTACCCTAGGGATCGCATGACAAATAGAGAAACTTGAACGAATCCGGTATGATCCCTCTATAGGGATCGGCCCTTATCCCTATTCAGGGATCGGTTTAGTTGAATTTGCGGCAATGATCAGTCGAAAATCAAAATCCGTAGATGTTATCAACATGAAACTTGGAGTATAAGAATATTACAACACAAGGAACACACCATAGGGATCGCAACCCCAAAGGAGCGACCAAAGGGGATTGGCCCCTATCCTATGTAGGGATCGGCACCCATCCTTGCTCACGACATAATGCGGTGGTGATCGATCGATATCTCAATATCCGTAAGCGCGATCAACATGAAATTTGAAAAGCAAGAAGATGACACCATAGGGATCGCACCCATGATTCCGCCAAAATAAGGATCAGCCCAGATCCATATTATGGGCCTTAGTGGTCCCTAAACTTTCTAGGTAGGCTCGTCTTGACTTCAAGGTTTCAGATCCGGTTTTGAGCGAGATATTTTTCACGTCTTCTCCTATAAAATACAACAGGCATGGCATCAACAAAGGGATTTTCTTTTTTGCTTCACTTGATCTACTACCTAGGTTATACTCTGCCATTTTTATTTTTGAATTTCATGGATTTGTAATCATAATCAACAGTAAAAGCTAATAAAAGGAGAATCGTTGGAGTGGACGTAGACCGGAGCTAGCCGAACCACTATAATCTATGTCTTTATTTACTTGCCTTCTTATTATTTCAATCTCGTTCTTCATTTATTTCTCTTCATATTACTATAATTGGATTGGACATTGGTGCTTTTGCATACAACTAGGTGTTGGTGATCATTTTTGAAGCCAACATTTTTGTACTTTCACTGAGAACGCTAGCCCTCATGGATTTGGATTTCGGATTCAGATTTTAGAAAAGATCTAGAGCTTAGATTTGGAGTAATGGCGAGACAATCAAGAAGGGGAGTGTTACCGGAAAGGAGCCACCATGGAGGGAGGCAGGAGGCTTCTTCAAGAGCTGGAGCTAATCAAGCATCAATTTACATCACAAGGAATGAAATGGAAAGATGATGGATGCTATTCAGGAAAGGATGCTGAAAAGACATGAGGAGATGATGCAGAATTTACTTCGACAGATTAGACAAGCTGGAGGGCAGAACCAAGGGAATAAAGTAGCAGGAGCTAATGACAACTTAGATCAAGGAGTTAGAGTAGCAGTAGTCACTCGAAATAAGAAACGGGAACATGAAGACGAAGCTATTAGGCAAAGGAATATAACAGAGTGGCCGGGTGTAGTTCCCAGCCATCTTAGAGGGGTCGGCCCCGATCCCCAAAGGCTTAGAGGCATTCCCTGGGGTCTGGTGGATCGCGATGCTGGAGGACCTGCAGTCAATCCCATAGAGCTTGGTGCGAATCAAAATTTGAATGATCGTCCGGAGGAGTACGTTCTAGAATTCCCTCATGGACTGGAGTGGCAGTTTGAAAATGATGATAGAAGATTACCGCTTGATGAAAATGACAGGTTTGCAGGGATGATCAGGCGAGCTATGCATGGAGGATTGGTGAAAAGGGATTTGGAGGATGAAAATAGGAGTCCATTCACTCTTAATAACAGGAATGCCAGGGATCCACCGGAGTTTAAACTACCAACACTGGAAGTATATGATGAAAGTCGGACCCAACTATGCATATGATGAGATATATATGGCACATGGAAGTACTAGGGGGCATCAAAGGAAGTCATGGCATGATGCTTTTCCATGTATTTAACGAATATAGCTGCACTATGGTTCAGGAAGTTGGAGAGCGGTTCTGTTGGCACATGGACGGAATTGGTCAAAAGATTTATAAGGCAATTTAGGGTTTACATTTTTAAGACCCAAAAATGTGACGAGTCTGGCAACACTGAAACAAAAGACCGGAGAGTCTCTAAGGAGCTTTCAAACACGATTTAATGTCACCGTAGCATCAGTGGATCGGGCAGATCCATCCATGGTTTTGATGGCGGCTGTATCAAGAATTGCCGATGACATGGATTTCAAGTCTTCATTGGAGTAGGATTCACCTATGGATCTTTGGGAGTTTTATCATGAGGCAAAAAGGTTCTTGCGGTAGGAAGGCACACGAGACGACAAACCAGAGGTGAATGCTATACAAAGCAAAGGATCATTAGGATATTCAAGCAAGAATGATAAAGGCAAACAAAAACTAGATGATGGATATGATGGGACGAAAAGGCGATGGAAAGAGTAGGAGCCATAGTTCTCCTCCTACTCAGATTCGACGGAAATCCTAGACGGATCTATTTAGACATTAGAGGGCAACTCCCATATCGGGAAACCGTAAGGAGGGATCCCATGAATCATAAGCATATGTCTGGAAAGTACTATCTATTCCACAAATTGAACAGGCACACCACGCATGAATGCAAGCATTTAAAGGATATGATTGAGGAGCACGTCAGGAATGGTACTAACGTAGTACGTAAGGAATCAGATAACGGTGGTGGAACAGGAGTAGACACCGTTCACATCAAATGGAAATAGGAATGGCCTTGGATCAGGGTCACGGATCATCATCAACTGATCGTGACGGTAAGAGCCGAGTTTAGGATTTGGACACTGGACATAATAATAATTAACTCTATAATGAGGCGGCTAAGTCACTTACACATGTACGGGATCGAGGACGGTCTCTAGGCATACTCTGAGACGATGATGAACCGTCGTGCCCAGAGAGGCAACCTTTGGCTTTTTTTAGTTTTTTGGATTTTTGGATGTACAAACTTTTATTTATTAGATAATTCATGTTCTGCGTTACTACAGTAAATAAAATAGGGTGCGATTATTGTCCCGACCGGAGTGACGGGGTGGTAACTACAAGGTGCGAGTTCCTTCACCAGAGAGCGACAGAATGGACTCGTACATGGATTAAGTCCTCAATCGGAGAGTTGAAACCGGAGAATAAAACCCAACTGGAAGTCAGGTTTGGATTATGCTTGGCAAGGAGTAGGTTGGTTCGTCGAAGAGCAATAGGATCGGCCTACTCAGGTCGTCGAGTATGGATTATGCTCGGCAAGGGTTCGAAGAGACCATGATCGGCCTAGGAATTAGGCCAAGAAACCATTTAATGTTTAAGGACACTGAACCAAAGTACATGAAGTAACGCCGCATCACTGGAGAGTGACATGATTAGCTTACTCGGTCATTGAGTATGGATTGTGCATGGCAAAGACCCGGAGAGGTCATAGATTTGGATATTAGCTTCAAACAGCTGTGAATTTGGACATTGACCCGGAGCAGTCATGGACTTGGATATTGGCCTGGAGCAGTCCCTGCATTTCATTAACGATTCGTAGAAATCATGGATTTGTGTTGGATTTAACCTAAAATATTTCACGATCATTAAGGCAGAAAGTTCGGAGAGATGGTTACCATGATTGGAGATCGATTATATTTGGAACTATGGACGATAGTTGGATGAATTCGGATGAACAACACTCAAAAAAGGGCTAAGTATGAAACCATCACTCCCTTAAGAGAGGGATTGGATTGGAATATTCACTCTATAAAAAGAGATCGGAATAGAGGGATTGGAATAAAGGGATCAGAGTAAAGGGATCAGATTGAACAGTATGCACTCAACACGACTCAATGATCGCTTCGTAACTCAACAACCACAGGGTGGATTGAAGTGAAATTTTGGAAAGAAGAAGAGGGGACCCTAGGGAGTTTACCCTAGGGATCGCATGACAAACAGAGCAACTTGGAGGGATTGTGTATGATCCCTCTATAAGGATCGGCCCCTATCCCTATTCAAGGATCAGTTTAGTTGAATTTTCTGCAAAGATCAGTCAATAACTCAAAATCTATAGATGCTATCAACATGAAACTTGGAGTACAAGCATATTACAACACAAGGAACACACCATAGAGATCGCAACCCAAAGGAGCAACTAAAAGGGATCAATCCCTATCCTCATTTAAGGATCGGCCCTCACCCTTGCTCACGACATAACGCGGCGATGATCGATTGATATCTCAAGATCCGTAAGTGCGATCGACATGAAATTTGGAGAGCAAGAAGATAACATCATAGGGGACCCACTATAGGGATTGCACCCCATGATTCCACCAAACTAAGGATCGGCTCTTATCCCTATTATGGGCTCCGGTGGCCCCTAAACTTTTTGGGTAGGATCGTCTTGGTTTCAGAGTTCCAGATCCGGGTTTGGAGCGAGATATTTTCACATCTTCTCCTATAAAATACAACGAGCATGGCATCAGTAAAGGCATCTTCTTTCCGATTCATCTTCTACTTAGGCTATACATTACCATTTTTATTCTTGGATTTTATGGATTTGTAACTGTGATCGGTAGTATAAACTAATAAAAGGAGAATCTTTGGGGAGAACGTAGGCCGAAGTTAGCCGAACCACTATAAATCTGTGTCTTTCTTTACTTTCCTTCTTATTATTTTAATTTTATTCTTCATTTATTTCTCTTCATATTACTATGATTGGATTGGATATTGGTGCTTTTTGCATACAATTAGGCGTTGGTGGCCATTTTTGATGCCAACGCCTCACGAACAACTATTACATACAGACTTTCAACTTTCACAACCTCCTAACTCCTTGACTTATAATATGTGGAGTTTCTTATATATAAACTCTTATCTTGTATGTTTTTGAAAACTATTATTTAGATAAAATAATATTAACCTTGTGTGCTACTCTTAAGTACATGACCTTATAGAAAGAAATTAACTCAATTTCCCTTACAACTAATCGTACTTTGTCCAACAAAGTTTGATACCCCCTTATCGATAAATCGTTGTGTATCACATGGAGAAGTGACCTTTGGGATTGAATCTTTATTCATTTTTATGTATGTTTGAAACTCTTTCCAAAATACTCACCAATTCGATCAACTCTAATCATTTCTATTGCATATTATTTTATTTACTTCCATTTTATATTTTATGAGCTTATCATAGACTTATACATGTGTATTAATTACATATGTCCACATCTGCAATAATACATCAGTGAATATGACGAAGTATATGGAACCATTTTGGCATTAATAGACTTACGATTACATACATCTATATGTATCAATTCGAAGAGTTCATCGGCTCTTATGATGTTCCCACTAAATGGGTGCATTGCCTTTTAATTATTTAAGATATAATTAACCAATATCATATGATTTATAATCACATAATAAAATATTATTTTCAAAATTACGGCTTAGTCTATGATTCCAAAACAATTGTAAATAATTTTAGATATTTCATTATTTTCCAATGCATCACTTTTGTCATGAAAACGAATACCACATCATAGTTTTATTTCACAATGAATATTTGTAATATTCACGTTGAAATATAACTATGTCTATTTTTCAGTCGATGCCGAAAAGTAGCTGGTATTTCACAAATAATGTTCGGTATGTTTTACGTAAATGATTTTCATAATTTGATGCAATCAATAAGTGCTATATGGCATGCACACTCTATTTCCATCATTACTATGATAACGTACTAAATTTGAAGGTCTGGCATTCACTTAATATAGTTTATTTATTTCATATACTGCAACTAGTTTACAA
This sequence comes from Allium cepa, assembly GCA_030765085.1. Classification (NCBI taxonomy): domain Eukaryota; kingdom Viridiplantae; phylum Streptophyta; class Magnoliopsida; order Asparagales; family Amaryllidaceae; genus Allium; species Allium cepa. Next base: position 566,375,329 of record CM060937.1, on the reverse strand, counting down.
TGGAGAGTTCTTTGACCAAATATCTTGAACTCAAAGAAATAAATCTCATAGAAAACAATTTTCCATATGAAAATACATTTTGGAATAGAAATCATATTTCTTATACCAATATTTAGCAATAATTATTATTACAGTTCTCATTTTCGATGTTTTTTACGAACCAGAAGTGACTATACTTCTCTTCATCCCAACTGTACCTTAAATCTAATCTATTCTTGTACACTCATTTTCCTTTCTAGATGGTCAAATCATTCAAAATAAAATCTTACTATAGTATCATAATGAACTCTTTAAAAAAGCGCATTTGATTGTCCTTGATGTTTAAGGACATCAAATATGTTGCACTCAACGTATACTGATCAAACTGACATTTCAGCGATCGAGTTCTTAGATTTATATTGTAATTTTGGTATAGTGTTCATTTAAGACAATGTGATCCTTTTGGTGTTATAGTTTATTCGATTTTTCGGATGAACAAATGTCATTGAAATATTGTACAAACTTTGATAGTTCACCATATATCATTTATATGCGATTGTATATGGATCAAATATCCATAATCTTGTATTGCTTTTAGAGTTCGAAACTCATAGAATGCAATACATAGTCTCGACCAAATAATCATATAAGTGATCAAATTATGAATGTTATGGTAGTTGTAAAATCAGATGCTTGCATGGGTATTGAAACATGAACATGGAATAAGCATTTATTAGTAAGTATATGTTATATTTCTATTTGTCAATGTCTAATTCAGTTCATTTGTATATATTGATAAACATTTTATCAATCGTATCAAATGCATAAATTTATCAGTATAGATTATTGTAACATTATATAGCATATGTCCTTACAATATTAGAAAGGTTAAATGTCATCATTTCATCTTTCTAATAAGGCTCCCACTAGTCTTTTACGTTTCACCAAACCCTAAGCGAAACATGGAAGTCTTTCGACTTCACTAGTGGGTGTTAAGACTCGTATGCCTTAGGATTCTAACCTCAAGGAAAGTTTAACAAGTCATAGACCCGCATACGGTGGATAAGTCACTTTCGGTTGTATCACATACAACTCATAACCTTTAGAACCTTGTCCTAATCCCACCCTTACCTTAAGGAAAGATCAACATGTAAAGTAGGACTATTCATTCGGAACTATCATTTCACGACAACCTAGATATAATGAATATACCTTGAGGAAAGCTTGATAAATAAGTGTGGTTATCTTACCTCGTCTATTCAATACATTAATGGTACTAAACATAACATCCCTGGCTTGAGGAAAGCTCAACAACTAAGGAGTATGCAAGAAATCTATTGATATATAAATGATATAGGACAACTTTATATTAAAAATTCATAATCTTTAATATATTACATCGAGTGATACCGACTCATGGAACAATGTATTTCTTATGAAATACCCTCTGATTCAAGTGTCGGACACATTTGAAATCACGGTATATGTACATTTACTTATGTATTTATTCTTAAGTCTATTTAAGGTTTCTTAATGTTCCTTCTTTAATTTATACATTCATATTATGTTTTATTATATATAACTTTTTATATTTTATATTACCTATATAATAGTCTTATGTATAATATTATATTAATTATATCTTATTTAATTAATTTTAATCAATTGGCATTTTAATTAATTTTATATTATCTTAATATAACATTTTTATCAAATATTTATTGTATACTATAATCTTTATAGTATAACACATATACCATATATATGTGTATATTATTTAATTAACTAACCTTTTTATTAGTTTATTTAATTAAATAATTTTCGTTAAATTATAATAATCTCGAAATCCATTTCATATACATACATGTATACTTATGTTATTTTAACAATGTAAAACAACATAACATACCATAATATATAACGCATGTATATATTTACTAATTAATTAACTTATTTAGTTAATATATTCTATTAATCATTGATAAATTTTATAATTTTCAAAATTAATTTATATTAATTTTAATAAATTTTGAAAAAATATTATATTATAACATTTAGGATATGTTTATATTTTATTTTAAATGTAACTTTTAAATTTAAAATCTTATATTTTTGATTTTTAAAACAATTTGAAAATATATATTGTACATTTATGATATTTTTCTTATTTTAAATTTAACATTTAAATTTAAAACTTTTATTTTAATTTCAAAATAATTCTGAAATTAGCTCAATGCCTAATTTAAATTGGGTCATTTCTATTAGGGTTAACTTTTTGGACTTACCTCGTCATTTTGGACCAGGCTAGTAGCTAGGTAGGGCACGGTACTTGATTATCCATACCTAACCTTGACATTACTTCTCTAGACACCCTACTATATATGTAGGCTTTAATTATATGTAGGCTTTAATTAGTTAACTCTAACATAACTAATTAAGGCCGCATATGCTATATGTTCTGATACCATTGTTGGAACCAGGCCAGCCCGTAGCGAAAATTATGGGTGAATTTCAACTTTTTTACCCTATTGGATCTTTGTTTGGTCTATGAAGTCGAATTTATTTAGAACATTTCTAAATTTAATTTACATAAATCTCTTATTTCGTTTAAATTTATAAATGATAAATAGAATTTTATTTAATTTATATTGAATTAATTATAAAAGTACCCATATGTATCATATACATATATATGTATTATGCATGTGTAACATAACAGTCCGTGCAAGGCATAACATGTCCGTACATAAATGTAGGGATTTATATCGCAACGAGCATGTTAGCGCATCCTATATATATTGTATATTATCCAAATATATGTATGTACGTAAACTTGTTGTCTATATAAACATTAATAACTATGTAAAATCATATATATATATCTGTGTATGAGTGCATGCGCGCGTGTGTATTATTTATATAAAATATTAATGATTTATATACATGTATATTATAGTATTAATTTTAAATAATGTATAAATATATACACACACATAATATATATATACAAAAGTTTTTTTTTGAATTAGTATACACATACACGCGCGCACATATATAACATATATATGTTATAAAAAAAATTTAAGCGTGTATATATGCATGGATGTATGAGTACATTTATAATGTCTACATATATATATGTTCATGTATGTATGTATATGTATGTATGTGCGTATGTATGTATTTATGTGTGTGTGTATATATGAATATATTTATATTAATTATGAAATTAATTAAAAATATATATATTTAATTTTTCCAAATTGAATGCGTAACACAATAAAAATTTAATTATAATTTTATTGCATTTAAAATATATATGTGAATTAAATAGTGAAAAAATAATAAAACAATAATAAAAAATATGTTCGTAATTTATTATTCAAATTTTAAATTTTTAGAAAACCAAGCATGATATTTTAGGTGGGAAAAATCTTTCCAGAATTTCCTCGGTCAAAATATTATTTTTAATTAATTAATTAATTTTGGTCGTTTATTAAAATAATTTTTAAAAAATATATAAAAAATGATTTTTAAATTCTGATTTTTTGGTCGAGAGTTTGTAAAAGGATAAAATAATTTCATAAAATTTGAAATTTAATTTTCGAAACATATTTTATTTTATATGAATTATCTAATTAGTATATTGATTTAAATAGTACTAAATAATAGTAAATAATTATTAAAAATTAATTTGTAGTCATCAAAAATTATAATCTATGTGAATATGCATTAATAAAATATAAGTTCAATTACTAAGATGATATGATGATATAATTAAATACAAAGCATGTAATTAAAATTTGGTAACGTATTAATATACATACATACATACATGTATATTAATTGATAAAATGATAATGATTAAAATAAAATTTATTTGTTCGTGCACTTCAGATATATACAAAAAAAATTGTTTTTTCTCATTAAATAGATGCATACATATAACCAATTTAACATGCGACGACATTGATGATATATATATGAATCGTCACCTAACAAATAATATAATAATAATGTATATAAACAGCAGAATGATATACATAAATTATAAACCATATGGTCTAATAAATACGCACCGAAAACTAATGCCTTGACGCATGCCTAGTAGTGATGAATTCTTTATCCTTTGAAATCTTCTCGATTCGGCAAACTGCTAATCCATGAACTATAGACCTTTGACTATCAAATAGTTGCCTTTTGAATTGATTTGAGTTGAAATTGTTAAAGCTCCTTGATGATGAGATCAATCGGCAAATGAGAGAATAGTAGTGGCCAAAAGCTCTTCAAGCAATTAGATTTAGGGGTCTTTATATGGTGGATGAAATAAGGAAATACATTGATCATATCTCATACCATTTCTCACTAGGTCTAGGCCATCCATCTCAAAGCCCCTCTATCCTTTTTAGCCACCCCTATAAGATATGTTACTGTCGAAATTAACATCTCAACATCATGGACTAATATCATATTTAAGCCCAAATAAATATTATTGATTAAATCTAATTTAATTTCTTGTTGACATCGTGTATTGATCGGCATATTATATAACTGTTATAAATATATATAATAATATTTATTTCTCAAATCATATTCAAAATTTTAAAATTAATATTTCATAAATAGTAATTAATTTATAACAATTATAAATTAATTAAATAGTTTGGTCTAAAGTGAATCCACCATTTCGGTCTTATGACTCGTCGGGTGAAAATTTGGTCAGCGGTTAACATCGAATTATTCGAATGTTAATGTTCACATGTCACTTAGCAAGTTATTTGATATTTTGGCCAAATTTATCGCATACTTGGTTTGGTAAAATTCTAGTTTTACTTTATTAAGCGTTACCCGATTGTGACATTTATTTACACCAATTCTCTCCATCAAAACTACCTCGCTTTGGACTTATGGAATTTAGCAACGATCAAAATTCCAATATCATATATATTCAACTCTATAATCCAAACACGGAGTCCATGGTTCAATAATAACAATTATTATTAACCGGACTGCTCTAGCTAAAAACTTTGATTTGAGTTGACTTAAGTTGACCGTGATACTTACCCTATATAACTAAGGAGACAAATCTTCTCTTAAATAGTGTTTCACTTCCAATACTTACACTTGATCCAACTATAGTCACTCGATGTATGTCGTGTTAAGATTTAACTATAATTAAAATGGTGCTTTCATATTGAAGATCCACGGTATTCTCAAGTCGAGAGAACTGTGTAAATCAGTCACATCGTTATTTTCTATTTGACCTTGGTTATATTAACCAACCGAAAAATACCGAATGATTCATTTAATAGCTATCCAATAACTATCAGTACGTAACCATTAGATGCCCTCAGCTGTCATGAGTAATATACTGCCCAAGATTTGGAGAGCATTACGTACTCTAATTTCAATGAATACATCGATATCCAGTCTCGATGCATTTTAACGAAATATTCTAAATGATATATTTGTTTCATTACGATAAATTACTCATGGTTACAACACTTAGTAACTACTATCATAAGACATACCGTTTATGGATTTTCTATTAAATATACTTTTCATCATATTAATTAATATAACACATTATATCAATTATATAATAAAAAGAAAACACCTTAATTTCAAACAAGATTGGTCAACGAGTTAGATATATGTAATGAATTAGATAATTGCCCCTAGGGCATACCTCTAACTCTATCATGTGTGATGTCTATAATATCAAACAAAAGCATTGTCAACTATACACAGTTGTAGATATGAGATTTATATCTATCATATGTGTGTGTGTGTATGTAATTTTGTTTAATAAAATAATAAATATAATTTTATAAAATATTATATACACTTTGATTAAGTTAAGATTTTCAATTTTTAATTTAAAATAAAATCTAATTTTGACTTTGGTAAACAAAAATTCAAATTCAAATTTAGGTTTAAGATAGTAATTCAAAGTCGTAAAATATATTATATTTGACTAAGTAATATTATTATAAAATAAATATATTGATTTAAATATAATGCCATTGAAAATAATTGTTATAATTAATTTAAAAACATATATATTTGTATTTAAATTGAGTACAAATAAATATTTTAAAAAATTATGCGTGTGTGTGCGCGTATACTTTCAGCAATATTTTTATATAAAATGCTGAAAGTAATTTAATATACACACACACATATACACACACTATCATATAATTTAACATACCCTTTTAATTATATTATAAAATATATATAAATATTTTTTGGCCTAATCGTTTTTTAATTGCAGCAAGCAATTTGATTTTAAAAATTATATATATTTTTTCAATTCCAATTTGATATAAAAATATATTATAATTTTAAGGATTTTAATGAATAAATTTAGTAATTTAAAATTAGTAAAAATATATATTTCAATTCAAAAAATTATTTTACATATTTTAGAATGATTATAGGGTCGAAATAAAAATATACATATATATTTTGTCTATATTATTATGATAAAATGAATAAATTCATTTAACTTTCAATTAGATTAATATATTGAATTATAACTAAAGCATGGCAATCAATGTATATAAAAGTGGTTCTAAATAGCATACAATAATAATACATAACTAAGTTAGAATTTACTTGATTGAGATGCAGTTGATTTTGAAAGTCTCATAGATCTTTAGATCTCTACCTAAAGTTGTTGATTTCGATGTATCGCCACTTGAGTTGAGTTGTTTGATATTTAAATGCTAAATGGAGGGTTGAATGGAGATTGACAATGATGAGGGAGGATGGATGTAAATGGAGGCCAAGGATGGAAGAAAGCGGGAACCATAACAATTCGAGTTGTTTAGAAAAAGGAACAAGTGGAAAATATCTTCTATTATTCTCTCTTGCTAAGTCCAACTCTCAAGACCACTTCTTTATCCCCTTATGGTCCCTTGATGGACTAACAAACTATAGAACCCGATTGCAATTAATTCAATTTAATTCCAATTTTAATGTACATCGATATCGTATGTTGATATGTGTGTGTATACATATAACTTATGTACATACATATAACAAACATACATATGTAATTATTGCTAGCACCTAGAATATTTCTAAAGACTAATCCTTTTAATAAATACACCCCAAACATAAAGTACAATAATAATTAATATTTCTTAAATATTAATTAGTTTATAAATATTATAAATTAAGTAAATCAGGTGGTGTTTCCAATACTGAATAGATTCAATCATGCATCTCACAAGTGTGAATTCAATCATCCATTAATAATTGAATAATTAAAATGTTAATATTTCATACTGATCCAATAACTACTAGTATGTAACTCTTTGGTGCCCCAATAGTCCTGATTAATGCACTGCCCAACATTTGGTGAGCGTTACTAACTTCGATCTTAATAGATGTATCGATGTTCTTTTTCGAAACACTTGACCAAAAATATTTAAAACAAAATGCTATTTTATGTTGTGATTTATTACTTGCGATTACAATTACTTGCAGTTACAATCACATAATAAATTATTTAAGGACTTTCTTATTTATACAATTTTAATTAATTGCTTTACATCACAATATAATATATCATATAAAAGAAACCAAATACCTTTTATTTTGAGTGAGATCTAGTACAGAGTTATATAATTTATAATAAATTACATAATTACAGAATTAGATAATCTACCCCTATTATCAAGATAAATCCTCTTTGGGGTTACGGTTACCTTAGTTAAGAGGAAAACTTTGGTTTCCATTTTCGTCGCTTCAGTCATCTAAAACCATCGTTAGCATTTCTTTTTTCCTTTATATTTTCCAGACTTGTCTTAGATGGTCCTCCATCCTCTACAGCATTAACTTCACCGCTCTTGGCTTTTGTGTCCTCTTGGCACAAATATTTCTCAGCTTGATAGTAAAAGTCCACGAGATCCACTGGTGGATCTCTTTCCAACGCTTTCTTAAAATCAGTCTTATTAGCGACTACAGAAACTATCACCATCAATATAATGACGATTATGGATTCTGAAATGCAATGGCTATGCATTAAATCTAATCACAAAACTCTACAAAGCACATTCTCTCTCTCCCTACTTTATACTTGAAAGTATTAGCATATTCCTTGGTCAAACTATATGAACTTTAAATTGGCTCATAAAATTTTCCACTAACTCGGTCCGTGTATTGATGGAAAACCAATTATCCAGCTACTGAAACTATATGGTAGCCAAATCAGTCAAGTTCAATAGGAGCATCATCCCATCATTTACTCCAAAGCTGCTAACACTCTCGTATGTTGGACGTATATCATTAAGTGAAAAGTTGGATCCATCCTTCCATCATACAACTCCAAAGTATGTAACTTGAAATCCGATAGATTCTTATTGTATTGGGTATATGAGGGAAAAATGGTTTCTGTTAACATCCTCCAAACTTCGATCCATAGCTTTTCCTCGAAGTATATATCTTACCATCTCAACTAAGAAATCATCTAGATTCGGTTGAAATCTCTTCACATGCCTTTGATTCAAATCTTCTTCATGCCCTCATTCCTGTGGGGAACTTCTGGTTCTAATCCTTGCGGTTGTAAGTTTGCATTTTTATTTAGATTTCAAGGCTTAACAAAATCCATTTGACGTGTCCTTCCATGCTCGACATTCAGATCAACCATGATCCCATGTCCAAACATGTCGCTACCGACTAGTATGGACCTGTCGGTACTGACTTTTTGGCATGCTTAGTGATAGTTACATCTATTCCGCTTCATTTCATTATTTATATGCTCCACCTTCTAGCCTCTGGTACTGATTTTCACCAATTCTAGCTCAGTTTATTATTCCATCCTTTGGAAGAATCCATTCGTCATCTTTACTTATCGAGCTATCAATCTCTCTTGCAAACTTGTCATCGTCACTTTAATTTCCTCTCTAGTCACGCAGTTATGGATTTGAACTAGTAGACACCTCCTGCTTGCTCCATGCTCTGGTAAACTCAGTCCAATAATGACTCTTAGTATGTTTCTACATATATCATATTAGTGGAAGCATACAAAATATTGCCCAAAAAATTGGTACAAGCCCCTGATACCATTAGAAAACGAATTAAACAAATATCAAAATAAAGAAATCAAAATCGAATGAAGAAGAGATTTTGATTTTTACAGTAGTGTGGCAAAATTTCTCTATACATGCAATCAATCTGAATAAATCGCTATTTTTTCAAAGAGGTCTGGCAATGAAGACTGTGATCGCTATGCCAAACTCGAGATAAGATAGACCCATTTTGAACACTTTCTATCAATCATCTTCCTTCCGGGAGCATAAGGCCTATTAGGTTTCATTTTGTACTTTGAGTTTTGTGTTTTCAACTTGTATTAAGAAAGATCAAGAAAAAAGAAGAAGAATATTTACAATTCTTAGCGATCGCGGTGATGATAACGGAGGAGTTGGATTGTTCTTCATGTGTAATAGCCAGCCATTTCGACCCTTAAAAGTCAACACTAATACATCCATGGTATTCATGAGCCGAACATCCAAGTGTTGGAAAGATAGATTGTTGGGGTAAAAGAAAGAAATGACAGAACAAAATCTCACAACTTAATGAGCAACATATAATATATTGCTTTACAAAAGAAAACCGTGATATACATACATAAATAAGAGTAACTAACCTATCGTCAGCCTGGGCAGTTATAACCACACGTCCTCATAATTGTTGATAAACACAAACAAGGAAGTACGGTGGAAATGAAAGAAAATATGAGAATACGTCTTGGAAGCATCCATTTCGTCTCTTGAAGCTCCAAAATGTCCAACTAAATCTGGAAAATATGTACGGGGTGACCCGAGCATTTTAAGAAAATAATATCTAGATCAATTTGGTAAACTAGCATGAGGAAACTAAATCAAATCATATGGACTTCTATGTTTATATAAATCTTCAAAACAAAGGCATCTCATAAGACCACATCACATATAAATAAGGATGGATTTTACCTTACGATAACCAAAACATTTTTCACTATAAATCTAGTGATATTAATTATGTATTGGGATCTAAAATAAATATATAAAATATCCCAAATGGTTACCCATAATTACATTCAACGGTACTAGTTCTACAACTAGAACCTTAAGGCATGTGTTGGAAAATGATTTTCCAGCATGGCAATGTAAGTGACTACCTTCCGTACAGTACACCTCTTAGATAAAATGTACCCAAGTGCCACCTATGGATCCCGTACAAACACAGAGCCGACCAGGACACAAACATGATATACCAGATCACATCATCTTATAGGCACCGAGGCTGCAAACATTAACCTACGGTCGCCCCACGCGCACACCAAAATCCATGAAATTGAATCTAGCTCGAGGAATGATGCTCCTAATGGTAGCTCACCACATAGCTTTATGGGAATACTCGGTTTTAGTCATTACCGGATTGCGAGGCCTATAAGGCCACGCTTTTACCTTTTCCTCTTAGAAATTCCCACTTGGAATGCTAATACTGCCCACCAAGAAAAAATGCAATGCAAGCATTCATCCACACAAGTTATTCAGGACATAAACAAACCGATGGCATTACTCCTACCACATCCATTTTGTAATCATCCTCAATATTAGTAGCAAGCAACCCTTACACTTCAAAGAACTCCATCTTCGATTCTATTATCTCGAACTAGTCTCGAACCTCTTCCAAAGCATTGAACATGCATACGGTTTTAGAGTGGTTACAGTTTTGAGTCATCTCATATAAGTACACTCCCCCGCTTATCGGTCGCTCTAAAATCAATCAATAGATTCTGGTAAACTCAACTCGAGTTCTTTTGGAAATAATCAGACAAATACATAAGAGCGAAGGTCACCTCCTAACCATTTAAGCAGATATATTTTCTTATCATTTGTCCTAGGAGAACAAAACGAGATTTATATGCACAGTATAGTGCCATCGAAGATTGCTATGCCATATAACTCCCGGGTTTCTTCTCGATATTTCTAGAGTTATGTTTTGGCCAAGATTAGATAGTTAGTTATTTAACTATCAAACAAACAATTAATCAAACATATGTTTAATTTCATGTGGAATCCACTAAGGCTTTTTAATTAATCTTTCATTAATTAATTCACTTTTTAATTATTTGATTTAAAATACCATCACAAAAGATATATTCACAAACTCCTTATACTCATTTTAATATTTGGAAAAATATTCATATACTTATCTCACCAATATAAGTATATTCATAAGACATTAACAATAATTTCTTGTTTTTCCAAAATCATATTAAATAGGTTAAAACAAATGTCATTTAAAACATTGTTTACTATAAACCAAACTATTATCTTTCGGTGTTAAGTATGAAAATGATGTTTCCATACCACCATAATTAAGAAGGTTTATTTATCAATTTCGTATACTTGATTTTTCATAAGTAATCCAATTCGTATATGGAAATAATACTTTGATACCTAATTTCAACCTTCAATTTCAAACTTAAACTATTATTCAGATAACAATAAGGACGTTCAAGTTGGGTATTATTACCTCTCAAGCCTTAACTCGACAACATTCTTACCTTTTAGGACAGGTAGAAGTCCTACTACCTCTAATAACCAGTATATGGTTTCAAAGATTCCATTCTCTATTTGTTTAAACACTGTTTATAAAACAAACTTCTCTTTCACTTTCCAAAGGCTCATATTATAATTAGAATATTGTATTTTCATTAAATTTCACTTAAAACGTCTTTACTTTACACTTTGAAATACCCATTTAAACCTCACTGGAAATCTTCGTTTAAAAACACATTTGATTTGAAAAGATAAGATCCTTTTCTTCAAAGAAATGAACACTTGCTTTATTATTTCAAATAATAGTTTTAAACCTCTTTTACATTTTTAAAAAAAGTTTAAATATTCCGGTTAAATCTTAACTTAAAACCATTACCTTTTAAAAACATTTACTTTGAAAAGTAAAGCGATTTCGTTTAAATAAACAATTTTTTTAAATCCTCAAAAATATCTTTAAATCTCAAATCTACTTTAAATCATTTATAGACCCTTTTTTATAAATCAATATGTTATTTATAGACTCCTTTTATAAATCAATTAATTAAAAACATCATTATTAAACTAATTAATATACTTAAAATATCATTATTAAAATAATTAATGAACTTCTAAACATCGTTATTTAAATAATTAATTAACTTCTAAAGATCATTCATAAAATAGTTAATTAAATTTGAAACATCATTAATAAAATAATTAATTAACTTCTAAACGTCATTATTTAAAATATTAACTAATTTTAAAAAATCACTAATAAAATAATTGATTGACTTCTAAACATCATTATTTAAAATAATTAATTAACTTCTAAACATCATTATTTAAAATAATTAATTAACCTTAAAACAACATTAATAAAATAATTAATTAACTTTAAAACGTTATTAATAAAATAATTAATTAACTTCTTTCTATATTTTAAACCACTGTATGTATAGAAAACATCTTACTTCAAAAGATAAAAAAATGTTGAAGTTAAATTAAATACATAACTTTTCAAATTCGAAAATAGGCTTATTCAAAATATCTTACTTCAAAAGACCACCATAGTATTTAAACTAGGGGTGGGCACGGATAAGTTTGGTGCGGTCTGTATCCCAAAACGCCTCTGCACCGCTTTAAAAGGTTAATCAAAAATACAAACCATTATACTAATTTTTTAAACGGTTCGGTTACAGTTTAGTTTTGATGTAATACAGTGCAGTTTTGGTCTGGTCGGTTTGAACCCATATTGAATGTGAAATAAGAGAATTGCTTCCATCAACAATCAATTTATGAAGACAACTATGTGAAGCTGTGGCACTTATAGGCTAATACGCACAATGTTATACTGAAGTGAAAGATTAGTTCTTAATTGTATGAATATTTCAATTTGACCTTTAATTACAAGTGAGATTTTTAAGTAGATTAACAAAACATTGACGTTAATCAATGCATAATAATTAAATAAAATGACTAGAATAAGATTATAATTAGCATTTATCCAAAAAAATGAGTTGGAAAATATTACGCTAAAACTACAACTTTTTTCTTTATGACAACGGTTATTATTAATATAACAACAACATACCCAAAAATAGAATATACGTAGTTAGAAGTTAAAACGAGATGGGAGTTTGCATTGGTTAGAAGATTTGGTGCGGATTTCCACACCATTTTTGTGGTGTGGTGCGGACAATTTCTGTATAGTGGTGTGGTTTATGCCCACCCCTTATTTAAACAAGCTACCATTTAATTTAACTTCCCAAGTCATATCACTATTTACATAAGCAAGCATATACATGTAGATAAAATCAACAATTAGCAATCAATAGCTAATACATCACTTATCCAATATTAATCAACCTACATATGAATAAATTTACAAATTAATATAATGGTAGAACGGTGATTTATTCTGCTAAACAAATGTCAGTAATCTATCTAATTTATTTATAGCAGAACAGTTTTAATTTTCCTAAATAGACATCCAAAATAATTTATTCAATTTAGTTTAACCAAATGATATTTTATTTGGCTAATAGATGTCACCAACGAAGTATAATTAATTCAACGACGTTATTATTTAAAATAACATAATTAAATTCAATTGCTATTATTTTACCATTAATTTTTACTTCATTAAAACTATCAACTATTCTATATCATAGTGCTGTACTTATCAATATGAATCCAATGCAAAAATCAGTGGCTCAGATGGACTAAATATGAATGAGATATGGCATTGAAAAGTTTGATCATTAGTTTATAAAATCTAACAAATAAATAATTTGTTTTCTTACCTAAACAGAAGAGCCTAAGGTCCAAAGCCGCATGCTACAGGAGCCCACGTCCCTTCTTCTTCAAATCGGCATTGGTAGCACCACTGACAACAACGCTGGCCATCGATCCAAGTTCACCAACCAACTCCACTTCTCCACCAAGTCGATCAAAATCGCGTCTAGGCAACACTTCGAGCATGAAAACGAAGCTCTCACTGCCTCCACACTCAATGTTTTCCATTGCCACCACTGCCGTTTGCTTCGTAATGCCTACCACATCTCTGATCCCACCTACGATGATTTCGATGCACCTCAACACCGACGACAACCCATTTCTGAACCAAAAACCAAAACACTAAAGCTAGCTCAACCCGCCACCTCAGACAACCGAGCTACCTGTGGCTACAGCCAGCGTCTTCGCCATGTCTCAACGTTGCTCTAGATAACACCGATGACCCCCTCGACCATCACCTCATCGAAAATCGTGAGATGAAAGAAAACCATTCGTTTAACCGCCATGATCACCTTAGGCCACTAAAACTCATGAGACCACTTTTAAAAATCTCATTTTACAGAGACGAACACGACAACGCCTTCCAATCTCCATTTCTTGTTTGTCGAAAAATGACCAATGCTCGACCACCATTTGTGGGCGATATATGACGAGCAACCATTTTTATAAAATACTGGGGGTGGATGAACAACTTTTTTATTGATCACTTAGGCTAATTTTGCTTGGTTTGAGAGACGTGGGTCTTTGAATTGAGGAGGGCTTTGTTTTTCTTTGAACAGGGAAGTGAAAAATGAAGGAGAAAACGAGGTCAAGTGCAAATGAAAGAGTGATGATATGTTGACGTTTATTTATAAGCAAAATAATCTTATTAGTCCCAACACAGGTTAACTAAAAACCACTCTCCGAAGCTAAACCAAATTCACACTCCACCTGTCAAATTAAGGCAAATCACATTAATGCTAGTTTGAAATTTTTTGAATTTGATTTGAATCAAAAGTTTTGAAAAGAAGATTTGCGATACTCTGCTACAGTTTGCAGATGAATCGCGAACGATAGAAATAAAAATACAATTGTAGACAAAAATGCGACACGATCATAAAACAGGTATAAAATACATTGGTTATTAAATTTTGTAAAATTTCAAAAATACCGAAGTTTGTTGTAATATACGACAAACGATAATCCAAATATTTTCCAAATTAAAATTATAGAAAAATTCTATAAATTCATGTTATTACCAAATTGAATTTTCTTTTTATATAGAACCATTCATCAAATATTTAAAATTAATTAAATTTTTCTTAAAAAACAATGAAATTCCGGATCGTTACATTCTGCTCCCTTATAAAAATTTCGACCCCGAAATTTCATTTCAGACAAACAAAGAAGGAAACCAGTTAACCCAAAAACTTAACCTTTTTACTTCCCATAACCATTTATGGAAACATTTTCATAAACCTCAACTTAAGTTTAAAATTTGTATAATACCGTACTATATCCTGAGGATATATAGGACTATCTGATTCCTTTCATTTTGAATCTAACTTGAGAACTAAATACCCTGTTTCTATTTCAAAGCCCTTTTTGAAATGATACTATATATTTTAATCCTGGAAAATATATTATAGTCTGATAACCCCAAAATGATATCAAGGAACTAGGTACTACCAAATAGTATCGTAAATCCCCTTACCTACAAGGATAATACAAAAGAGAAGTGCTTACCATCCGAACACATCTCTTTCTCATTTTTAATGTAATGACCCGGAATTTTGGGCAATATAAATTTAATAATCTGTGTAAATAATTTAACTGGTTTGATAATTTTCTTTATAATTTTAATTTAAACTGATAAATTTATTCTTTTTATGGTTAATAAATATTTAATCTGTTAATGGTAGTCAATATCTTTTTAGCAATTTAAATTTGATAAGAATTGTTTTTCAAAAGCTAATTAAATTTTTTATTCTGTTTATAATATATACAACTGATATATATTGTGAATAGAAGATCTTTTGTTTTAAATTAAAGATTAATTTTCAAATTGTAACATATATGTATGTATATGTTATAATTTGATATTGTTTTGAAATTGAATTTTAATCCATTAATAATTTATAATGTATGAATGAATGTTGTAATTTTAAAGCTTTTGTTTTAAAATTTGTATTTTTCAAAAGTTAATTAAAGATTAATTCATTTGTTTCAGAATATAAGATAATTGTTATTTATTAATAAGATAATTTAAAAAGGATTTAAACAAGTTTTGTTTTGTTCTCTTTTAAATTGTTTAAAATTTTAATATGGTTATAAAATACATATATAAGAGATTCATTTGTATTATAATTAGTTTATAATATTTTCTTTAAAAAGTAAGTTTATATTTACATATGTAAGTACTCATTTATAAAGCAAACTAAAATGTAAGTTTATGTTTACATTTAAATTAAATAGAAATTAATTAAAAACACTTAAAGACATGTGTGAACATGTTAACACTTTTTAATAACATTTGTAAAGAAATTAAACATGTTTATGTCATTTGTCCAATCTAAAAACAAGTGGCAACATATTAATAATAATTTTAATAAACGTTTTAAAGAAGAAAACTAATACTCTCAAGACTTTCATTTTTTTTACTTTCACTTCTCAACAAAAATAATGGCAACCTGAAACTTGAATCACAAAAGCAATTCAAACCTGGAATTTGAAAACCCAAAAGCAAATTTAAAATCTATACAAAAGACTTCATCCTATAACAAAAATGGAAGTCTGCATTTCAAAGTTCAACAGCAGTTCAAAACTAAAGTTTCAACCTGCATTCAAACTAAAGCATCAAATTGTTAAGCATGCAAAAGGAAGTCAGATTTGTTTCAACACTATAAAACATCAAATTGAAAACATGCAAGGGTTTAATTTCTTCAGCAAAGAAAATCTCAAACATGCAATTCCAGGAAAAACAAAATAGGTCCTCTGCACTGCTCTGCAATAATACAAGTGAGTAAATGTTTTTTTTAAAACAGCTTGATTCTTGATTAATCTTGATTTTGTGATTATATCATAATGATTATAGGAAATACTTGTTTTAAATTGACTGCATGTTGAATTGGATGTATCGAATGCCTGGGAAAATTTAGAATGGTTACTGTGTTTTGGTAAAACAGTTTCAAATCCTTCAAAATCCCAATAACTTGATTTTTAACACGAATTGGACTGTGATTTGTTAATGAAAGATGTTTGAAATCAAGTGAGTTATCATCTAAAAATGGTTATAGGATTTTAAATAAATTAGTTATTCATATTTTTTTCAAATTTACAGTAATAATCAAACTTTGGACAAAAATTTATGATTTCAAACTTTAAATTTGAATGTATATCTGGATTACAATAGTAAAGATATTATTTTTAGAGCTGGTATCGCAATTTTTAATTGTGTATTGAAGTAGAATTTTCGGTTTGAAGGATTTAGGGAATTTTATGAATTGTGGATGTTATACTTGATGATTTGATTTGATTTTTGAATCGTAGCTAGTTTGTATGTCATAGATTATAGGAAAAATACATAAGAATTTTTCAGATGAGTAATTTGATGGGAATTGCAGAGAGTAGGGTTAGTTTGGTCTTGGTTTCGGTTCAACTGTAGATGGTTTCGCGACGAAGAAGGGTGGGATTTTGGTGTTCGCGCATGGGGGAAAACGAAGTTCGAATTGTGACGCGTTGATGGTGAGGACGGCGAGGTTGGACGGTTTCAAGGAGATGGCCATGGAGGGGTTTAAGGTTGAGTTCGCTGTAGTTTTTTTTGAATGGAAGGTCGAATTTTGTTTCGAGCTTGGATTTTTGAATCTGGGATGTAAGTCAGGTTGTCGTGGGTTTGTATGGTTGGTCGGCGTTCGGCTTGATGGTCGGCGTTGCTTGGTTGGTGGTGCAACGTGCACCGTGCACGTTAAAGTGCACTGGAATGAGAAGCTGGGGAAGTTCAAAATTGGGGAAGAAGGTTTCTCGGGTTACTCTCAAGTTTTCATCAGGGATGACTCGAAGTTGATGGGTTTGAGGTTACTTCGGGGCACGCTCGTGTTTTTGGGGGTTTGAACTCGAGATTCTGAGGGGTGCTTATCTGATAGTACTGTGATAATATTTTAGTTGCAAATTTAAAACTTGAATTTGAAAATGAAAAAATGCATTGAGTTATAAACACAAGTTTATTAAAGCAAACTTGTAAACTTAAAATTTAATGGAAGTTATTATCTTAAATTTTGAAATTCAATTTAAAATAGTATTTTGAATTTAAATATTGAATCAAAGTTTTAAAATAAGTTTAAGTAATGTTTAATTACTAAGTTTCAATTTATATTAAAGATGAATGAAGTTTAAATTAGATAATGAAAGAGTTTTAAATTTCAAATTTGATTTCTAAATTTCTTATCTTCGAACTAAGTTATTGTTATAATTTTGTAAGTCAAATAAAAGAATTTGTCTTTAAGATATTATGATTTGATTTATTCAAATAATCAAATTGTGAGAATAAATATGGTTAATTTAGTATCGTTATAAATATATATATATATGTGTGTGTGTGTGTGTGTGTGTGTGTGTGTGTGTATATATATATATACTTGATTATGATTTGTTAATAAGTAAAGTTTAATTAAGATTAATGTTTTCTTAATTAATTAAGGGTCTTTAAAATATAAGAAGTTAACTAATTAATTGTTTAATTAATTTTTAATAATTAATTATTTATTTATTTAATTTTTAATAATCACTTAATTATGATTAATTAAGTGTAATCACTTAATGAAGTAATTAATAATTAACTATTGAAAGTAATTTTGGAAAGAGTAATTACTTATGGAAGTAATTAAATGGAAGTAATTAATGGATAATCACTTGTGGTTATCAATTAAGGGATTAATTAATTTAATTGTTTCGAAGTTAATTAATTATGTAATAATTAATTAATTAATGAATTAAGAATTATTTAATGATGGAATTAATTATTTGTTAAGTAATTAATTAAGAGATTAATTAAGATTTCTTAATGAAGTAATTAGAAATAATTACTTATTAAGAGTTAATTACTTAATTATTGTAGTTAATTAATTAATGTGATTAATTAATTAATTAATGAGATTAATTTAAGATTAATCACTAAGTGTGATTAATTAAAATATAATTAATTAATAAAGTAATTAACTAAGAATTTATTTGTTAATGTAATTACTCAATGAAGTAATTAAAGATTAATCAATTGGATTAATTAATCAAGAATTTATTTAATTAAATTATAAAATAATTAAATTAGAATTTAATTAATTAAGATAAGTAATTATATATTGTTAATTACTAATTATGATTAATGAGTTGATTAATTATAAGTTAATTATTTATTTAATTAAAGTATAATTAATTAATAAAGATCATTAATAAAGGTGATTAATGATATTAATCAAGGTTGATTAATGTAAGTGATAAATTTAAATGTGATAAATTAATTGTAATTAATTAAGAATTAACGTAATTAATTATAGTTAATTAATTAATAAAGGATCATTAATTATTGTAGTTAATGATAGTAATTAAGATTAATTATTGAATATGGTTAAAGATAATTACATGAATGTAATTAAAGAATAATTAATCAAGGAAGATTAATTAAAGAAGATCATTAGAGATGATTTATTTATTTATTTGGAATAAATAAATGAAAGGATTTAGGTAATCCAGGTGATTAAGATTAATCAATTCTGTTTTGATATGGATAATGGATATTAGATGATTGATTGATATTGGATGTTGATTGATATTGGTTGATATTGGTTGATAATGGATATCTCTGTTATGTGATATGCTGCTTGTGAAGATGAATATTGTTATGAATTATCTATTGTGATAACATATTTCATCTATTTATTTATATATCATCATGAATATAAGTTAAATTGTTTAAACCCTTAAGTGTAACTTGGACATTAAAATGGCGTTTGGTTTCGATGAGACGGGGATCGGGTTTCCATATTTGGAATCCGAAAACCACATCGATTCCAATTAAACGTTAGGACGTGAATCCAAGTGGAGCAAGTGAAGACTCGAGGTGTAAGGGCTATACGTCAGTATAACTCTGTGGGTGATTCCGTAATGAGTTTGACGGAATAGTGCTTATAGATTAGAGATGGTGAATCAGAGTGCAAGGGCTATGGTCGTTGACTCTGAGGGTGATTCTAATAATGAGTGCAACGAGATAGTGCCTTCGATTCGTTCGAACCCGAAACGAACTTGTATGGATTGAATGCTTTCAGCACATCGTCAGGCGGACGATGAGCATTCTAAGATAATGTGTCCTATAAAGGTAATCGTAACCTCAAGCCTCATCAACCGGGAATGGCTAAAACAGGGGAGGTGTAGCAAGGCTTCGTGGGTAGGTCCCACTGGAGAGCAAAATTTTCCCCTGTCTAGAGGTCCCTTTTTATTTCGGCTTAGTGTGTGGTTGGTCGCGCCAACTACGGGGTTGTCTTGTTCGGGACTGTCCAGTAAGGGATGGTTCCGGCCTTGTGTTGCAGGGGAGTGGGAGTACTCCTCGGTATGTTGATCTAGGCCACGTACTGTGACGGGCGGTACCCCAGTAGCCCTGCCATTGATGGAAACTCATTTTCAATACGAGACCCTACGGTTTTGTTTGTATTACCCGCTTTTATGGCTAGTAGCTGGAATTTAATAGATGTAACAATTTCGGCTATTTCATATTTACTTGAAAACCCTAGACACTATTATAATATCACTGGATTTCCTATCAAATGTTTTGGTTAGCGTAAGGTAAAAAATTTTCCATGTTTATGTGTGGGAAGTCTTGCGTGATACCTTTTCTTTTCAAAGGTTTTTCTAAAGTTAAGCAATTTTAACCCGTTTACTCACACCAGACCCCTGTCTGACCCGAGTGTTTATTTTCTGTTTTATTAAACTCTTGGATACTCATATTATGTATGAGTAGTCAAGTGATTCAGGTATGCTTGACAAATTTTGGTGGAGATATAGAGCAGGAGGCTTCGACGTGTAGATATATATATTGATTCCGTTGTGTATGTTGTGTCTGTATCTTGTATACTTGAGTCGTATAGTTAGACAGAAGTTTATAACTGTCTATTATCTGTTGTTTAAGTTGTTTACTCTGATGTAATTAGATACTATGTAATATTTTATGAGATATATTATATTTTATTCGTTCCGCTGTGAGTTCTCTGATGTTGTTTGTGTTCTTCTTTCTCTTTCTTTCTTCTTATATCCCTTTCTTTCTTCAAGATGATGCGATTTTCTAGGAGAAGAAAGTCGGGTCGTCTCATTTAATTATTTTTAGGCTACTCGAACTAGTTAACAAAAAAATACTTCTGTTTTTTCAAAATTCCCTTTTGAAACAATACTGTATATATTTCCACATATACAGTTTTAACCAGATATTAATTTAACAACTTGCTTTGGGTTCGTTCGGATTCAAACTCGTTTCAATCGTACAATGATAAAGAGAATAATTTACCAAGTGCACTACCATGTTCGCCTAGGCAAACATTCGATCGTCACTTTAAGGATTATTCAAAGCATCAAAAAACAAATCAAGACTCATTCCCCCAACCAATCCAAAGAAAACACTCCTTACTTAAAATTCTCTTTTCAAAATATTCATACTTGTAAAAACTTTCAAGTAATACCATTACTACTTCCTCCAAAAACCATTTGGAATAATAATAATAATAATATTTCCTTTTGTAAGTCAAACAATGCTTTTGGGATCAAATCAAAATGTGCTTTATCAAAACGATTCTATAGCAAATTGCTATGTTAGCATATCCCAGCTTGGAAACTCAAAAATGAGCACCAATGATGCTGCAGTCATCATCAGAATTATTTTCCAGCGACAGAAGTGAGTTCAATGCTTTTTATTTCCTTTAAAATTCCTTAGAAATATTCTATTCATAAATACTTTCAAATAGTACTATTAGTATTTTTCACAAAACCTTGAAAACCATTTTTCAAAAGCATTGAAATTTAAATCCTCAAATTTTCTGCTTAAATCCTTTTTATTTATCATCCATATTTTTATAAACCAAAATTTAAAAAATCATCTTTATAAAATCATTCCTAAATATTTATTTCAAATATTCCAGCTTTCATTTTCTTTTAATAAACATCTTTTAGTAAAATCCAATTTTAACCCAATATTATCATCGAATGTCTTATAGTCAAATTGTGAAACTTAATTCACAAGGTGTTCGTTTCAATGTTCCCACAATTCTATCTACCCACCCAAGTTAAAGTAAAATTAAAATAAATCAACCAACAATAGTCAATGTCCAAAAAAAGATGAGCATGACTAATCAAATCTTAAGTGATAGTAGTTGAATATTATCATTTCCTAACAAAGAAGCACATTAAAAATAACTACATTAACTTTTTTGAAATTTATTCTTTTATATATAAAATATACTCCTAGATAAAATTATTCCATTTACCCATTATAAAATAATACTATATCGATTGGCCTTGTTAAGTGTTTAAAGATCCTTATCAATAACATTATCTACTTGTATTGACCAGAAGCCATAAACCACTCAACAGATCAATTAACACAATATAAAACATTTTTATAAGAATAACAAACACATGCTTTTATACACATACACACTCTCAAACTCATTTTAGGATATTACTAACCCCATCTCTGTTTAGTTTACCCCATCAAAGCAAAAGTTCTTGCTTAAATTTCAACTCTGATACCAACTGCAACAACACGCCTTTTCGACCCTTAAAAGTCGACACTAATACATCTACGGTATTCACGTGCCGAACATCCACGTGCAAGAAAGATATATTATTGGGGTGAAAGAAAGAAAGGACAGAACACAATCTTACAACATGGCGATTAATATATAATATATCAATGATTTTTACAAAAGAAAACTATGATATACATAAATTAGAGTAACTAACATATCATCGGTCCGAACAGTTATAACTACCAGTCCTCATAATTGCTAGTAAATACAAATAAGGAAGTACAACAGAAAAGAAAGAAAATACGAGAATACGTCTTGGAAGCATCCATCTCGTCTCTTGAAGCTCCAAAGTGTCTAGTTAAATCTGAAAAATATGCTCGGGTTGACCCGAGCATTATAAAAAAATAACGTCCGAATCAGTCTGGTAAACCAGCGTGAGGAAACTAAATCAAATCATATGGATTTCTGTATTTATATAACTCTTCAAAATAAAGGCACCTTGCAAGACCATACCGCATATAAGCATGGATGATTTTTTACCGCACGATACTAAAACATATTTTATTATAACATCCAATTATATTATAATAACGTCTAGGGATTTTAAAATAAATATATAAAATATCTAGAATGATTACCCATAATTACATTCAACGGTACTAATTCTACAACTAAAACCATAAGGCACGTATTGAAGAATGGTCTTCCAACATGGCAAGGTAAGAGACTACCTTTCGTACGGTACACTTCTAGATAAAATGTACTCTATGGCCACACATGGACCCCTTGCAAACGTAGAGCTGGTTGCCCCTCGAACATGACATACCAAATTACATCATCCCTCGAACATCGAGGTTGCAAACATTGCCCCAATGTTACCACGCACGCACACCAAAATCCATAAAATTGAATCTAGATGGAATGATGCTCCTAATGGTAGCTCACCACATAGCTCTATTGGCATCCCCTGTTTTAGCCATTATTGGGTTGTGAGGCCTGAAAGGCCACACTTTTACCTTTACCTCTTAGCAGTTCCTACTTGGAATGCTGATACTACCCTCCAAGCAAAAAATACAATGCTAGCATTCATCCATACAAGTTGTTCAGGACATGAGCAAACCGAAGGCACTACTTCTATTACATCCATTTTGGAACTATCCTTAGGATTAGTAGCAAGTAACCCTTGCACTTCAAACCGTCTTCGATTTTATTATCTCGAACCAATCTTGAACCTTTTCGAAAGTGTAGAACACCCATACGGGTTTGAAGTGGTTATGGTTTCGGGTTATCTCATATAAGCACACTCTCTCGCTTACCGATCGCTCCAAAACCAATCGATAGATTCTAGTAAGATCAACTCCTATTCTTTTGGAAATAATCAAATAATACATAAGAGCGAAGATAACCTCCTACCCATTTAACCGGACAGATTTCCTTATCATTTATCCTAGAAGAATAAAATGAGATTTATACACATAGTATGGTATCATTGAAGATGAGTGTGCCATATAACTCCAATGTTACTCCTAAATATTTCCGGAGTTATATTTTCGCAAAGTTTTGATAGTTGGTTATTTAACTATCAAATAAACAATTAATCAAACATAGGTTTAATTTATATGTGGAATCCACTATGCCATTTTAACTAATCTTTCATTTGTTAAATCTCTTTTCAATTATCTGATTTAAAATATCTTTGCAAAAGATATGTTCACAAACCCCCTATACTCCTTTCAATACTTGGAAAAATATTCATATACTTATCTCATCGGTATAAGTATATTTACAAGACATTAAGAAAGATTTGTTATTTTTCCAAAATCATATTAAATAGGTCAAAACAAATGTCATCTAAAACATTGTTTACCATAAACCAAACCACTATCCTTTGATGTTATGTATAAAAAGAATGTTTCCATACGACCATAATTTAGAAGGATTATTTATCAATTTCGTATATTTGATTTTTCATAAGTGATCCAATTCGTATATGGAAATAATTCTTTATATGCTGAATATCAACCTTCGATTTCAAACTTTAAACTATCCTTTGGATGACAACGAGACTATTCAAGTTCGAGAATTATTACCCCTCAAACCTTTACTCAACAACATTCTTACCTTTCCAGATAGGTAGAAGGCTTACTACCTCAAAGTCTAATATCAAGTATATGGTTTCAAAGATTCCGTACGCTATTTATTTAAACAAAGTTTATAAAACAAACATCTCTTTCACTTTCCAAAGTCTTATACTATAATTAAAATATTATAGTTTCGTTAAAGTTTCACTTAAAACATCCTTGAAGTACACTTTGAAATCCCCATTTAAACCTCACTTGAAATCTTCGTTTAAAAACACTTTTGATTTGAAAAGATAAGATCATTTTCTTCGTAGAAGTGAACACTTTGTTATTATGTCAAATAATAATTTCAAATCTCTTTAACATTTTTAAAGCAAAGTTTAAATCTTAACTTAAAATCATTACCTTTTAAGATGAATTTTACTTTGAAAAGTAAAACGATTTCCTTTAAATAAACCACTTGTTTAATCCCCAAAATAAATCTTTAAATCTCAAATCTCCTTTAAAACATTTATAGACCCCTTTTATAAATCAATTTGTTATTTATAATCTCCTTTTATAAATCAATTAATTAACTTTAAACACTTTTATTAAATTAATTAACTGATTTTAAACATCATTGTTAAAATAATCGATTAACTTCTAAACATCATTAATTAAAATAATCAATTAACTTCTAAACATCATTGATAAAATAATTAATTAACTTTAAACCATTGTTACTGAAATAATTAATTAAATTCTAAACATCATTATTTAAAGTAATTAATAACTTTAAAACATCGTTAATAAGATAGTTAATTATCTTCTAGACATCATTATTTAAGATAAATAATTCACTTCTAAAATCATTATTTAAAATAATTAATTAACTTTAAAACATCATTAATAAAATAATTAATTTACTTTAAAAAATCATTAATAAAGTAATTAATTAACTTCTTTCTATATTTTAAACCACTATATATACACAAAAAATCTTACTTCAAAGATAAAAAGAAGTTGAAGTTAATTTAAATCCATAACTTTTCAAATTTGAAAAGAGGCTTAGCGACCACTATGGTACTTAAACAAGCTACCATTTAATTTAACTTTCCAAGTCTTATCACTGGTATTTACATAAGCAAACATATATGTAAATAAAATCAACAATTAGCAATCAATAGCTAATATACGAATAAATGTCCAAATTAATCTAATAGAAAAATAGGGTTTTATTCTGCTGAAAAGAAGTCATCAATAATATATTTAATTTAAATATAGAAGAACGGTGTTTATTTCTACTAAATAGATGTTCAAAATAATTTATTCAATTTATTAACATAATAATATTTTATTTGGCCAAATAGATATCACCAGTGAAGTATAATTAATTTAACCACGTTATTATTTAAAATTACATAATTAAAGTCAATCCCTGTTATTTTACAATTGATTTGTACTTCATTATATCAATTATTCTACATTAGAGTTTAGTACTTGTTAATACGAGTCAAATACAAAAGTCTGCATGTCAAACGGATTAAATATGAATGAGATATGGCATTTCAAAGTTTGACCACTTAGTTTATAAAATTGAACAAGTAAATGTTTTATTTTCTCACCCAAACAGAAGAGCCCAAGGCCCAAACCAGCATGCTACAGGGGCATGCATCCCTTCTAATTAGATCGATTTTCCTAAATATAATTTCGATTTTCCTATACTCAACGTGCACACCTGTGCATGTGCACCACCAACCAACACTTCTGATCATCGATCCAAGTTCACCAACCAACTCCACTTCTCCACCTCAATGTGCTGGTACTTACGCCACTACCTCCGGTCCCCTTGATCAAAATCCATCCATCTCAACTCATTTAAAATCGCATCCAGGCAACACTTCGAGCACGAAAACGAAGCTCCCACTACCGCCACACTCAACGTTAGCCACTGCCACTATTGCTGTTAGCTCTACCAATACGTACCATGTCTCCGAGCGCGCCTACGATGATTCCGATGCACCTCAACTCCAACGGACAACCCATTTTCGAACCAAAAACCAAAACACTCTAAACCCTAAACCTAGCTCTACCCACCATCTCAGACAACCGGGCCACCTGTGACTACCGCCAGCTTCTTTGCCATGTCCGAGCGTTGCTCCAAACACCACCGATGACCCCCTCGACCACCACTTTGCCGGAAATCGCAAGATGAATTAAAACCATTCATTTAACCGCCACGACCACCCTAGGCCATTAAAAATAGTGAAACTACATTTAAAAATCTCGTCTTGTAGAGACGAACAGGACCACAACCTCCGATCTCCATTTTGTGTTCGTCGAAAAACGACCAATACTCGGCCGCCACTGTTTTTGGGTGATATTCGCCGCTCCGCTCGATGAAATGATGAGCAACCATTTTTATAAAATACTAAGGGTGGAAATGAACAACTTTCGTGTTGATCACTTAGCCTAATTTTGCTTGGTTTGAGTGATATGGATTTTTGAATCGAGGAGGGCTTTGTTTTTCTTTGAACAAGGAAGTGAAAAATAAAAAGAAGAAGAAGAAAAGAGAAAGACAGAAGAAAACGAGGTGAAGCGAAAATGAAAGAGTGATGAAATATTGATGTTTATTTATAAACAAAATAACCTTTTCACTTCCAACACAAATTAACTAAAACCTACACTCCAAAGCTAAACCAAATTCACACTATAGCTATTAGCACCAAAATTGGTCACTAACACCCTTAGAAAGATTGTGTAGAGAGATTAATGAAGAAATTAAATTAAAATAGAGAAGAGAATGTAAATTCAAGTGTAGAAAGTAAGAACACCAAATTTATAGTGGTTCGGCGTAGTAGCCTACGTCCACTTTGAAGTTGATCTTTATCTTTTTCTTTGATGTTTGATTACAGATACAATCCGTTTCCAAGTACTTGAATACAATTGATAAATAATAATCTTAAGTCTTGAATGAGGGTTGAATGTGACAGAGTCTCTCCAGTGTTCTCTCAAAATCCCTCTTTACTGTGCCCCTGCCCCTCTATTTATAGACGAAAATGGGTTGGACTCCCTGGTGGACCTGGTATCTGAATATCTCGGCCCAAATGGAATAAGCCCTGTGTGCCGACCTAAACGTGCCAAACAACCAAGTGCCAAACCTCCATCTTTATGCTGAACAACATGAGGCCGGACGCTCTTCATGTCGAACACCCATTGGTGTCGAACGATTATGGACGACGAACGGTAGGTAATGGCCGAACGAGATATGTGCCGAACGGGATGTGATGTTGAGTGAGGGGTGCAGGCCGAACGAGGCTGGAATGCCGAGCAGTCCAGGAATGCCGAGTGGAGCATGAGGACCGAACGCTCCAGGAGCCGGACGTAGCTTGTAGGCCGAACGTTCACGGATGCCGAACATCCCTTGGCCGAACGATGTCTTTGGCCGAATGTACTCCGGAGGCCGAGAAATATTTGGTTGCCGAACGATCTTATGCCGAGCGTTCTTCTTTGGCCGAACGATATTCAACATCGAATGTTTCTCGACGCCGAACGCTCCTTGATACCGAACGAGGCGCTCGTGCCGAGCGGCCTTGTCATGCCAAACATTCTTTGACGCTGACTGAACTTGGATGCCGAGTGCTTCTTGGATGTCAGACGTAACGCGATGCCGAACGATCCAGTTTGACCGATTGATAGGGAGGCTGAGTACAAAGTCGCCTGGTCAATTCCCCAGGAAACACTTGCCCCCCAAAGTGTATCGCGTGACTGAACGTGATACGCTTTGGATCATGGGTCCTTTGTGCTTCTCTTCAAACCCTGGCCCATCACTCTTGGGGGTTGCTTTCTTGTGATACCAGTTGGGGGGGTGTGCCGAACGTAATGTAAATGCCGAACGATACGGTTGAAGCCAAACGTCCTATGCGTGTCGAACGATACCTTTTTGACCGGTTCTACCGGTTATGGCCTCTTCAACTTCTCCTTCTTCCCTATAAAACCTGGCGTCCTCCTTCTTCCCCTCTTTTCACTTTTATTTCCGTTATTTTCCGAGAACTTGCAATTCACCTCCCTAGAATCCATCACGCCTTGCTTTAGTCAAGTTTTAGCAATCTTAAATCCGAAACTCATCGATCTCCAAGCTCCCTCCATAATCTTTGGTAAGAAACTTCCGATCCCTCTCGACTCAGGAGGCATTAGATATTACTCAAACAAATCGCTCATGGACCATAGAAAAATAGGAGGCGTGTAAATAAGGGTGATGAGTTGTGGCTCAGTCGTGGCCTAGGGTTGTAACTTACCACGCTCTTAGGTGATTTCGAGGTGAATGGACCGGAGAAGATAAGGGTGGAAGGTGTATTGTGGCGATTCGGCATAATCTCTTAATGTCGAGTAGTCTTACGGTAGCACGAGAATGGACTCAGTGTTCGGGACTGTTGGTAATTTTTTGACTGGGCTGTGGTTCGGCATAATCTCCCTGTGCCGAACGAAATTGGAGCGGGACAAGTTCGAAAGGTAACGGGGAGTGGACAGGAGGCCGAACGACAGTTATGCCGAACAGTATTTCATTCGAACGATGCCTAGGCCGAGCGATGGTTTGGCCGAACAAACTTAGGCCGAACAGCAATTTGGCCGAACGGTAGTTTGGCCGTTCAACATTTAGGCCGAACGATGATTTGGCCGAACGATAGTTAAGCCGAACGACTCTTAGGCCGAACCATTATGAATGCTAGACCATCCCTTAGCTTAGGATGGATACTTATTTAGCTTGCCTAATCAAATAACAAAACAAAGACAAGGACCCCATCATGCTAGCATATCGAACTGATCCGGACTGACAACTTCCTAGCTTCAGTAGACATAAATTTGAACTTGAATTGACATAATCAGATAACTTCTTCTGATATTTTCTAAATCCGAAATTGTGAGCACCATAAGCCAGGCTTTTGGGGATGGTCAGCGATGACGGTCTTCGAAGTCGATGATTCGAAACTTAGTTTTATATCAGTAACCCTGTGACTTTCAATTTTTTAATGCTTACACACGATTGATCGCACTAGTTCACACACCACTTGGGGGGAAATATTTGTGTTGTCGATTCTAATGTCGAACATTTTTCAAGTATAGTTCACACATGTGCTTAGCCAAATTCACTGTTTATTGAAGATGTCGAAAAAATCCAACTCTGCCACGATTTCTGACAGACCAGGGCCATCCTCTCGGCAGGAAGTCACAGACGTCTCAAATCCATCAACTTCCCCTGCACATAACTTAGCCCCCGATGCCCTGGAGGCATCGATCTTCTTGGACAACCCTGTCGATTCACAGGCTTCAAAAATCAATGAAGTTGCGCTCCGGCGAATATGCTCCATCCATGGAATACCTTTTGACGACGTGCTGGTTCCATCGGGGCACGACCGACCATTCTTACTCCCAGTCGGATACACAGCGTGCAACAAATTCATGTGCTGGGTTGCAAGTGTGTCACCGTTCAATTTGTTTCTTCGGGATGTGCTGCAATACATCGACATCGCCCTGTCGCAGTTGCACCCAAACGGTCACGCCTTCATCTATGGCACTTACCTACTCTTCATGACCGTCTTCTCTAGGCCTCCCACTCCTGGCGACATTAGATATATTTATATGATCAAGAAGAGAAGAGATAGCCCCTCCTTTGTCATCACAAATGCCAAATTTTAACCGGGGCATGGAGCAAGTTTTCCCTGTACAAACATGAGTGGTTTTATGTGCGTTGCCCCCCGGTTTCGCGAGGAGATGGGTCGAAGGAAGTAAGTCTTATTCATGGAACGATACTCATGTTTTGACCGAAGCTATGCTTATGCTAACTCTTGTTTCATCTTCTCAGGTATCAATTCACATCCCAACGGCCGTGGGTATTCTGAGGCCGTTAAAGCTATTAGAGCTCTTCCCGCCGAAGAACGAGACATCCGAACCCTTATCTCAAATGAATCACTATCGAGGTTCGGCTTGTTAGCAAAAGGTCACCGAGTAAGTCTTCCTGAAGGCATTACTGTACCCACGCCGGTCTCCGGCAAAGGGAAAAAATTAGTTGAGTCGTCAGCACGCCACACCCCGATGTACAAGAAGAAGGGGAAGTCAAGGAGGGTGAAACACCCGAAGCACAATGTGAGAATATGAGTCCGGCCCAAGATCCTATAGTTGAAGTGCACGATATCGAAACGTCATCTTCTTCTTCATAGAGGAAAAAGGGATTGACGTACAAAATCAGAAAGGAGAAAGTTGGCGGGACTTGAAAAGTTACGCTTATCCCGACGGAGAAAGAGGCTTCTTCGCAGCACGTAGAAAGTTCTTTAAAGGGCTTGTCGAGCCTCTCTATTCCGAATGATCTGATCAATTATGACTTTGACGATCCGGAGGCATTCAAACTTCATTCGCCCATTAGAAACGACGTGGGTGTTCCAACCCAGAGTCAGGGTGAGAAGACTCCTATTAGCAAAGCGACTGGTCCGTTGGGGGGAAACATTAGGACACACACAAACACTTGCACTTCAATTTTCCACTTAGACTTTTGTCGTAACACTACTCTTTGCTAATTTGCTGCTATTTGAATTCCGTACAGGTGGTACGGGGCGTTCACATGGATTCGATCGTCTTCGTGGCTCGTCTGTTCTTCACCGCTCCGGACGGGACTTGGGTTTCGAAAGACGTCGAGATAGGGATGGTGACGGCGATAAAGATATCATTCCCGGGACTCGTCATCTCGGAGAAAAACTTATTATCAGCCAAAATACCACCAGGATACCTCTTCTCATGCGGAGCAAAGTAAAGACAAGCACGGCCATAAGAGGTCGCAACCTGATGCTCCCCGGGACGAACATTCCGACTCCTCTTCCACTCGACAGTCCCGAGATTCTCACAGGAGGGGCGAACTCTCAAAGCCGTCTCCCCCCGCTCCTGCAACAGACCCAACAGTATCAGAGAGGCTGGCTGAGCTTAAAGATAAATTTCTAAAAATCTGCTTCGATGGCCTGAAATTCCTCCCGGTGATTCACCCTATTCCCAGACATGCCAAACAGAGTGCCCTTGCTTGTACGAATGACGTCTATGTTCAACATGACGCGTTTGTTCATCTAGCCGAAAAACTTTCTGAAGTTTCCGTGGATCACCAGCATGAAATCGACCGCCTGAAGCTTGAGGATATCCACGACAATGATATCATTAAAGCTCAGGACGAAGAGATGGCCACTTACAAGTTTGAGCTCAAGGTCGCCCATCAGGGGGCTAAGGACACTGTTGAGGTCGTTACTCGTCTGGAGTCAACTCATAAGAAAGAACTTGACGAGGTGGTTCAACGACATGCGGCTTTGGCTCTAGAGAAGGACTCCGTTCAAAAGGAGAGGGACGCGCTCAGCCTTCGAGTCAAGGAGCTTGAGGAGCAGCTTCGCAGGGAAAGTGAAGAGAAAATGGCCGCCCAAGAGGAGTCACAACGATACTGTGACGAGATCGTTGCCACTCGACTTTTGAAAGAAAAACTTGAGGGCGGGCTTTCCAGGGTCAACGTGTTAAAGAGTGAGGCCCGTGAAGAGGGCGAAAGGATTGCGTCCATCGATATCGACTCGCGTCTTGAGGCGGCTAGAGAAGAAGGCAGGGAGGAGGTCAAAAATATGTTTGACCCGTTAATCGCTGAGTTCAACGCCCGCGTTATCATGCATCGAGACTTGACTTTCTTGGGCAAGGGTTATCTTGAATCTCTAGCCGAGGCATGGGAGGCTTCGATAGAAATCAGGAAGGCCGAGCATGGCACCGAAGAGATTGATGAGGGGCATTGATAAAAGAATATCTCAAGGGAAACAAGCCTTCGGACTTGTCTGCAGCTAAAACTATATATGGCAAAGGTTCCCCCTTAAGGAAAGGGAAAGAAGTTATTACTGGTCCATCCGGGGCTGCGCCTCCAGCTCATGCGCCTACTCGATCGGCCGATCGGCCGATACTCGATCCATTTGAGCAGCATATTAGTTACAACCCGAAGGGCCCAGGCCTTGGCGTTCATATTCTGTCTCCCATTCCGAAGGGTGAGACCCCCTTGACGGCTGAGAGCCTGCCGGAACTTGGTAGATAACTCTTCACTTTAAGATTTCAAACGTCGTCACTCTTTAGGAAGGACTATTGTGTTCTAATACTTATTTTTCATGCTTTCACGCAGGTCGTTTTGATCCTGGCCCCACTCCGAGGAGCGATGTCGCCAAGGAGGTGGAGGAAAAGGTAGGTGAGGCCAGTCAGGCGGGAGAGGCTCCCAGGCCAAATGCTCAAGTGATTGGGGCGCTGGATGAAGACAAATCTGAGACTTCTTCTCCCATCGAGGGGAGTTACAAAGTAGAGATCACGGGCGCTTCCGAACACACATCTGAGATGAGTATGAAAGAGCGGCTGGAGAAGGACAAGAGATAAACGACCAAGATTAAGGTCGATCCTCAAACCATGGACCCCAACGATCCCTTGAATAAGCCGCTGAAGGTCATTCTCCCTGGCAGGTCTAAACCCATGGATGTCCCTCATACTTCTTCGGCTGTCACTCCCCCGTCAACGAAGGGTACCAAGGGTAAACGCGGAGGAGAGGGGTCGTCTGAAAAAACAACGGAGGCGAAGAAGGCGAAGAAGCATAAGAAGTAATCATTACTCTCGTTCAACGAGGGTTGGTTTAGATTAGGCAAGTACTTTTGTTTTCTTAGTTTGTGTAAATAAACTTTTGATTTCGAGCTTCAAAGGAGTTGTAATGGAAACTTATCTTTGATGAATAAAACTTAGTTTTTCTGTCTTTCCATGGCTCTTGTCGTTCGATTTTCTTTGTGATTGTGATTCAAATCCAAGCTGTTGTGGATATAATAGACCTCTTGGTTCATTTTCATATAGCTCGGAATTTTTTTGAGAACTATCTGTTTTTTTCTTCTGCGCCCCAAGCACTTAGAATATTTTCTAATACGCACGCTGAAGGCTCGATGTCTTCAAGTCATTTATGTCCAGTCCGTCTTCAACAGACTTGGTTATTTAAATCATTTACACTTATGTCCGTGCTCCGTGGACCTAGAGTACTCCAATCCGCACTCCAGGGACTTGGAGATTTTAAGTCGTTTATACTCGAGTCCGTGCTTGGGGACTTAGAGTACTCCAGTCTGCACTCCGAGGACTTGGAGATTTTAAATCGTTTATACTCGAGTCCGCGCTCCGGGGACTTAGAGTACTCCAGTCCGCACTCCAGGGACTTGGAGTTTTTAAATCGTTTATACTCGAGTCCGCGCTCCGGGGACTTAGAGTACTCCGGTCCGCACTCTGAGGACTTGGAGATTTTAAATCGTTTATACTCGAGTCCGCGCTCCGGGGACTTAGAGTACTCCAATCCGCACTCCAAGGACTTGGAGATTTTAAATCGTTTTTACTCGAGTCTGCGTTCCGGGGACTTAGAGTACTCCAGTCCGCACTCCGTGGACTTGGAGTTTTTAAGTCGTTTATACTCGAGTCCGCGCTCCGGGGACTTAGAGTATCCAGTCCACACTCCGGGGACTTGGAGATTTTTAAGTCGTTTATACTCGAGTCGGCGCTCCGGGGACTTAGAGTACTCCAGTCCGCACTCCGGGGACTTGGAGTTTTTTAATCGTTTATACTCGAGTCCGCGCTCTGGGGACTTAGAGTACTCCAGTCCGCACTCTGGGGACTTAGAGGTTTTAAATCGTTTATACTCGAGTCCGCGCTCCAGGGACTTAGAGTACTCCAGTCCGCACTCTGGGGACTTGGAGATTTTAAATCGTTTATACTCAAGTCCGTGCTTCGGGGACTTAGAGTAATCCAGTCCGCACTCCGGGGACATGGAGATTTTAAATCATTTATACTCGAGTGCATGCTCCGGGGACTTAGAGTACTCCAGTCCGCACTCCAGGGACTTGGAGTTTTTAAGCCGTTTATACTCGAGTCCACGCTCCGGGGACTTAGAGTACTTCAGTCCGCACTCCGGGGACTTGGAGTTTTTTAATCGTTTATACTCGAGTCCGCGCTCCAGGGACTTAGAGTACTCCAGTCCGCACTTCGGAGGCTTGGAGTTATTAAGTCGTTTATACTCGAGTCTGCGCTCCGGGGACTTAGAGTACTCCAGTCCGCACTCCGGGGACTTGGAGATTTTAAGTCGTTTATACTCGAGTCCGCGCTCTGGGGACTTAGAGTACTCCAGTCCGCACTCGGGGGACTTGGAGTTTTTAAGTCTTTTAAACTCGAGTCCGCGCTCCGGGGACTTAGAGTATTCCAGTCCGCACTCCGGGGACTTGGAGATTTTAAGTGTCCGTGCGCGTTCGTACGCTAGTCGGAATAATATAATTTTATTTGCCTGTCACAGGATCATCATTTGTAGAGACATTAGTAATTCATGGAAAAGATGGCTTTAAGCCTTTATTAATGAGAGCAAGCTAAATTGCCTTATTACATGCCAAGAATTAGAAATAAAAGCATACCGGAAATGAGTGCAACTAATACATGAAAGAAATAGATTAAGTATAATAATGCCGCAAGTGCTCGCTGTTCCATGCTCGAGGGAGTGTCGCACCATCAACGGTCGCTAGCTTGAAAGTTCCTTCTCCAAGCTTCCGTTCGATGACATATGGACCTTCCCATGCGGGATTTATATGAGACGGGATCGGGAAAACTCGTTTCAAAACGAGATCTCCCACACTAAAAGTCTCGGTCGGACCTTCTCATTATAATATTTAGCGACTTTATGTTTGTATGCGGCCGCTCTCAAATTGGCTTCTTCGCGTTTTTCATCAATGAGGTCCAACGACTCTAATAAAGGATTCTGGTTCGACTCGGGGTCGTAATAAGTTACCCGATGTGAGGGACCTCAAGTTCCACGGGTATGACAGCTTCCGTGCCATATGCCAATGCGAATGGAGTGTGGCCAGTCGCGGTTTTGTGGGTGGTCCTGTAGACCCAAAGTGCTGTTGGAAGTTCATTCACCCACCTGCCTCTAGCCTTTTCCAGACGTTTTTTCAATATGGACTTGATTATCTTGTTTACGGCTTCCACTTGTCCGTTGGCCTTCGGGTGAGCAACCGATGCAAACCTCTTTTCAATGCCATATTTCTGACAAAATTCTTTGAACTCCTTGCTTTCGAATTGAGTCACATTGTTTGTAATGATGGTCCGTGGAAGGCCGAAGCGGCATATGATATTTCGTACGATGAAATTAATGACCTTCTTGGTGGTTATCGTGGCCAAAGTCTCTGCTTCTGCCCATTTGGTGAAGCAGCCGACCGCAACTATTGCATATTTCGCTCCGCCTTTAGCTATGGGTAAAGAACCAACTAGGTCAATTCCCCACATTGTAAATGGCCAGGGACTTACCATTTACGTGAGTTCCATCGGTGGAGCTTTCGGGATTTTTGCATATATCTGGCATTTATCACATCTTCTCACATAGTCTGCAGCATCCCGATTCATAGTTGGCCAGTAGTATCCATAGCGGAGGATCTTCTTTGCTAATGTCTGCCCTCTAGTATGGTCGCCGCATTCTCCTTCATGGACTTCCTCCAGGACTCGTTTTATCTCATCATGGGCAATGCACCGGAGTAGTGGGGTCGAGAATCCCCTTCGATACATTATTCAATCCTATATTACATAACGAGAAGCCTTACGGAGGACTTGTCGTTTTTCGCTCCTTTCTTTGGGCAAGATCTCGAATATAAAGTACTGCTTGATTGAGGTCATCCATGATTCCTTCTCGATTTCTGTTTCCAACATGAAATCTACCTCCATCATATCTATACTCGAAGCATGGAGGGTCTCGACATGAAATAATCCCATTTGTTGTGCATCGCCTGTGCTTGCGAATTTTGCCAACGAGTCAGATGCCCTGTTTTGCTCACGCGGGACATGTGAAATATCGTAGTACTCGAGATTCGCTAGCAGTTCCTGAACTCGAACCAAATATGGGGGCAAGACTCTGCCCCCTTGCTTGGTAGGGGTGGGCATTTAACCGACCATACCGACTTAACCGCCTTGACCGATCTAAACCGAACCGATTTAACCGACAAATTCAATTAACCGACATCTTTGGTTAACCGACCGACCTTAACCGATATTTTCGGTTCGGTTAACGGTTAATGAAAATTTGGTCGGTCGGTTAACCGTTAACCAAACAATTATTTAGCATTAGAAAATTAGAAATTAGAATAATAGAAAATAGCAGCACTATAGCAGTACACCCGACCCGAGTCCCTTGCAAAATGCAAACCCTGAAACCCATTACCCGCTTCGTGCCCTAGCCTCCTAAATTAGTAAATCTATTCACTATTCAGCATTCTAAGTTTCTAACTCTCTGTAATAGGTAACACTTAACAGAGAGCAGCCGCCTTCATAGTTCACAATCCCAAATTCCCAATTCCCAAATTCCAATCTCTAATAGGCAACAGAGCAGCCGCCTTCACAATCGGTCGTCATAGCATCGAGACTTCGAGATCAAAGAGAGTCGAGATTTCAAGATCATGGCATCGACATCAGTGAGAAAGAGAAAGCATGTGAGTATTTAGTTTATAACTTATTATTTTTTTGCTTGCTGATTGGTGATTGCAGTCGAGACTTCAATTGCAGTCGAGGCATCAGTCGAGACTTCAATTGCAGTCGAGACTTCGTAGTTCATGGCATCGAGACTTCATGGCATCGAGTCATCGACATCGTCACATCTGATGTACATTTTGAATCTCTGATAATTGTAAAGCTTGCTGTCTTGCTTGTGATAATTGTAATAAACATATGAACTTGAACTTGCTGTCTTGTGATAATTGTAATAAACATATGAACTTGCTTGTGATAATTGTAATCTCTGATAATTGTGATAATACAAATGTCTGTCTTGCTTGCTGTTTTGTAGCTATAAACATATGATTTTGAACTTGAAATATAAGCAAAGTGTATAGTTTTGCTTGAAATTTTGCTTGTTGTTGCTGTTTTGCATTATGTAACAAGTATCGTTGTTGCTATAAGTATTGTTAATTTTAGTCTTAATCTGATTGATATTCATACTATTATTTTCAGGTGCAAGTTGGCGCAGCTGATGATTTATTGGACAATGATTGGGTGGAGGAAGAAACACATGTTGAGGGCATTGATGAAGAAGAAGAACCGAACGTAGTGCGTATTGATGAAGGAAGGCCTCCATTAGCTCCTAAGCGCAAAGCCTCTACTAGAAAACCATCTATGGTATGGGAACATTTTACTAAAGAGAATCCGGTAAACCCTTTACATCCTAAGTGTATTTGCAATCATTGTCATGCACAACTTGCTTGTGATGGTAAAGCGAATGGTACTTTACATTTAATCTATCATATAAGGACAGCTTGTAAATCAATTCCTCGAGAAAACGATAAAAGACAAAAAACTTTAGCTTTTACAAGCAATAGTGAAAGTGAAGGTAGTAACACCCTTAGTACATGGACATTTAACAAAGATGAGTGTAGAAGGGCTCTTGCTCGGATGTTAATTATTGATGAGCATCCTTTTAGTTTTGTTGAGGGTGAAGGGTTCCTTGATTTTTGTCGAAAAATGTGTCCTAGCTTTGACGTACCTTCACGTAGAACAATTTGTAGGGATGTTCTTAACTTATATGGCGACACAAAAGATTATCTTAAAACCATGTTTGCTACTTGTTTGCATGGAGTATGTCTTACTACCGATACATGGACCTCTTGTCAAAATGTAAATTATATGGTTCTAACCGCACATTTCATTGATAATGATTGGAAATTGCACAAAAGGATTTTAAATTTTTGTGTTATCACTAGTCGTAAAGGGGATAACATTGGAAAATTTATGGTTTCTTGCATCAAAAAGTGGGAACTTAAGCGAATAGTGTCTATCACAGTCGATAATGCTAGTGCTAATCAAGTCGCAATTAATTATGTGAAAAATGCGTTGAATGATTATGATGGACGCAATGGTTGCGTTTTGAATGGTGAATTCCTTCATATACGTTGTTGTGCTCATATTGTTAATTTATTGTTAATGATGGTTTGAAAGAAATTAGTAGCACTATTGCTGGGATTCGTACCGTCGTTAGATTTGTAAGATCGTCCCCGGCTAGATTGGCAAAATTTAAGGAGGTTTGTGTTAATTTATCAATTGATAATAAGTCTATGCTTGCTTTAGATGTGCCAACTAGATGGAATTCTACATATTTGATGTTGGAAGCCGCTTTGAAATATAAGAAAGTTTTTGATGAAATGAAAGAAAGCGATGGTATTTATATTGTCTACTTTAATAATGAAACTCAACCTCCGAATTCACTAGATTGGAAAAATGCTGACTTTTTTGTCCAACTTTTGAAGTTTTTTTATGACATTACTTTAAAGTTCAGCAGCACTTTATCTATTACCTCAAATGTATGTTTTACAGAGTTGAGTTTAATTCAAGAAGAATTGCAAGATTTGATTGGAAAAACGGATCCTACTCTTTCACGAATGGCAAGAAGTATGAAAGAGAAATTTGATAAATACTGGGGGAATATTGGTAGCATGAACAAAGTTCTGTTTATTACTTGTGTGCTTGATCCTAGATATAAATTCCAATTTTTTAGGTTATGTCTTGAAGAAATGTACGCTAAAGAAGTGGCAGAAGATATATTAGCGGATGTGAAACGCCTTTTAGTTAGATTTTTTGATTTTTATGCCACCGATCCTACATTTGGGACGCAAAGTTGTGATGATGAACAACAACATAGTTCATCATTTGTTAGTGGAAGTTGTAGCGATAGTAATAGTAGTGGTAGTGCTTATTCTAGAAGAATGAATACTTATCTTAAACAAGTTCAACAACAAGATAGTGAAAGTAATGAATTGGATAGGTATTTAAATGAGCTGGTTGAATTGCCAAAAATTAACTTTGATATTTTATTATGGTGGAAGATAAATAGTCCAAAGTATCGTATTTTATCTTTGGTCGCACGAGATCTTCTTGCAATTCCGGTATCCACAGTCGCTTCAGAATCCGCTTTTAGCACCGGAGGACGGGTTATAGATCCATTTCGTAGTACTTTAAGTCCAAGAATGGTTGAGGCATTGGTAACTACCCAAAATTGGCTTAGGTCTAAACCTATTTTTGTAGACCGTCGAATTGAAGTTCCTTTAGACGATGTGAATTTTTATGATGAAGTTTTTTCAGGTAATATTTCTTTAGTTTGTAAATTATTATCATTTAATCAGTGCGTACAATACACATTACACAGTCACACACTTATTAGTTATTTGGATACAGATTTTGTACACTTATTGGTTATTTGGCTACAGATTTTGTACACGGACGTGGTTCGAGAACTTCTTTAACTGTGAAAACATTGTCGTTGTCGGAGAATCGATTGCCATCCATATGTCATTAGGCCTACGAGCAGGTTCATAACTTTTACTTTAACTTTCTTGTAGTTCTTTCTATAATTAAACTATAAGTTGACTTGGTCAGTTGGTTGTATTGTACATATAAGTGATTAAGTGCAATGTACAGCAACAACTTCGAAACAATGCAACAATTATTTCTGTCATTCCTAAACTAGAAAATGTATACTTTAGCTTTAGCTTTCTGTTGGTCTCAGACTCTCAATGCAACAATTATTTATGTCATTCCTAATATCCTAAACTAGAAAATCCTCCTTTAGCAGTTTATAGCTAAATTCAGGCCTATTTATTCATGCACAAATGCACAGAATATACGTGACAAAATCATTTCACTATTCAGTATCCTAAATTACTTTTTAGCAGTTTATAGCTAAATTCAATATTCTAACAATTTTAGTAGCCTTTTCGTCTTTTTTATTGATCTAACTTGGTGCAATTTATTGTATAAATGCAAGCAAAAAAATGTTGCTAGTTACTAGTTAGTAGTTGCTACAAGGTTACAAAAGTCCTTTCCTTGATTAATTCAAACAACCAAATACTTAACACAGTTTCAACTTTCAAGTAGCAGCAGAACAGAAATGAATTATATAAATATTTTGTAAATTTGTTAACACAGTTTCAAGTATTAATAGGAGTCAGGAAGTCACAGACTCACAACGACACAACCCCTATAAGTTATAACACAGTTTCAAGTATTAACAGTAACTTTGTAATTGTGGTTGCTGTTTTGTTGTAGCTCTTGCTCTTCCAGTTGCTCTGATGCTCTCTGAGTCTCTACTCTCTAGCTAGCTGTTGGCATGTTGCGTTCGAGAATCGGCCCTTCAGTTCAGTCGGTGCCTTGTAATGTACTAAACTACTAATGTAGCCTTGTAATATATTATATATGTTTCCTGCCTGCACTGCAATGATGTATATGTATGTGATTGAGTGATTCTGATTCTGTGAACTGTGATAGTGTAATGTAGTAGTGTAATGTAGTATAACTAATGTAGTAGTGTAATGTAGTACTGTAATGCAATAATCATATGCCTGCATTTGCTATTTAATATGAGTGTAATGTAGTATAATTGTAACTGTGACTCTGTGAGTGCTTTGAGAGTTTGAGTTATTTAATTATGAACTGTAATGTACTAATGTGTAAGCTATTCAGTTATTGATTCACAAATTCAGTCTCCAGATTTTAATAGTTACATTTTATTTTAAATGGTTAACCATCAAATTTAATCGGTTAACTGCCAGTTAACCGATTAAATTGGAGGTTAACCGTTTAAAATAAATGGTTAACCGCGGTTAAAATAGAACGGTTCGGTTGGTAGCATTTGTTCACAATTAACCGCCTAATGGTTAACCGAACCGACTAAGTTAAGCGGTTAACCGAAAATTTTAACCGTTCGAATGGGTTAACCGACCGCGCCCACCCCTATTGCTTGGTAGTCACCTTGCACTTGGTACACCACCAGCTGCGAGTCGCTGAAGATTTCAACCGATTTTACTCCCAGTTCTTTGATAAGTTTCAAGCCGGCGATCAACGCTTCATATTCGGCTTCATTATTCATCGTTGTGAATTCGAGCTTCAAAGCGTAGCAGACCGATCGTTTTTCAGGAGTAATGAGAACTATGCCAACCCCCGAACAACGGTCATTAGATGCCCCATCGGTGTACATCTTCCATCGAATGGGAGGCATGACATTATGACCGTTTAATTCGTCTGTCGTAGTGAATTCAGCAGTGAAGTCAGCTAGTGCATGTCCTTGTATGGCCCTTCACGAGAGGTAGGTGATGTCAAACTAACTTAGCTCAATATTCCATTTTAACATCCTTTCGGAAGTTTCCGGTCGTTGGAGTATCTGTTGCAAAGGTGATCAGTATAAACACTGATTGAGTGTGCCTGAAAATACGGGCGAAGCTTGCGTGTTGCAATCACCAAGCAATATGCTATTTTTTCAATTTTCGGATAATTTCTTTCTGCCCCCGTCAAGCGTTTACTAACATAGTAAACAGGCTTCTGGACCCGGTCTTCCTCGCTAACCAGGGCTGTGTTGAGAGCGTGCTGGGATACAGCCAAGTATACGTACAACATTTCGTGGTATATTGGTTTCGACAATATCGGAGGACTTTCAAAGTGTCTTAAAAGAGCTAGGAATGCTTCCTCACAGTCGGATATCCACTCAAAATTCCTCTTTCCTCTCTTTATGACATCGAAGAAAGGAATACATTTGTCTGTGGCCCTGATATGAATTGGCTCAGCGCGGCCACCTTTCCATTCAAGCTTTGTACCTGTTTTATGGTTCTGGGCACTTGTATATCTCGGATAGCCTGAATCTTCTCTGGGTTAGACTCGATTCCCCGGGCATTTACAATGAATCCCAGAAACTTTCTTGACGCTACCCCGAATGAACACTTCAACGGGTTGATCTTCATTCCATAATGCCTGAGTATGTCAAACATCTCCGCCAAGTCTCGTATGTGGTCGTTTGACTGCTGTGACTTCACGAGCATGTCACCCACATAGACTTCCATTGTTTTACCAATCTGATCTTTGAACATTCGATTCACCAGGCGTTGATAAGTCGCTCCTGCGTTCTTCAACCCAATGGCATTACTACGCAGCAGTACAGTCCCATGTTCGTGACGAAATTGGTGTGTTCTTGGCCTGGGAGGTGCATTGGGATTTGATTATATCCATAGTACGCATCCATAAATGATAGTAATTCGTGTTCAGCGGTAGAGTCGGCGAGCTGGTCGATTCTAGGTAAAGGGAAACTATCCTTCGGGCATGCCTTGTTCAGATCGGAGTTATCAACACAAGTCCTCCACTTTCCATTCGCTTTCTTCACCAACACCGGGTTAGATACCCATTCAGGATAGAGGGCGTTGCGGATGAACCCATTGGCCTTGAGCTTGTCCACCTCCTCTTTGAGAGCTGCGGACCTCTCCGGGTCCATGCCTCTCCTTTTTTGTTTCACAGGTACATATTTCGGGTCTATGTTCAATATATGACTCGCAATCGCAGGAGAAATCCCGCATATATCAGAATGTGTCCAGGCAAAAACATCAAGATTCGCTCGGAGGAAATCAGTAAGGCTCTCAACA
Organism: Allium cepa; assembly: GCA_030765085.1. Taxonomy (NCBI): domain Eukaryota; kingdom Viridiplantae; phylum Streptophyta; class Magnoliopsida; order Asparagales; family Amaryllidaceae; genus Allium; species Allium cepa. Next base: position 566,332,199 of record CM060937.1, on the reverse strand, counting down.
GCCAAAGGGTCGAGTTGCGACCCAATTTTAAGAACTCGTGATGGGTCGCTCCGGCTAACTGGGATGTCAATGGTTAGTTTAGCCGGTGCTGTATTTGTTTCCCTGGATTCCCCATCATCGTCTCTTGGATCTATGTAGATCCGGGAATGTTGCCCGAGCCAGGGCTCGGACGCTACTTGTCAATCATCAGCATTTCGGCTGCGGACGGAGCGGTCCACAACCTTTCCTTTCTCTCTACGCTAAGCCTCTCTCAGCTCAGCCACATAGCAGGCACGTCCGGTCCCCTGATCGTCGTGCACAACTCCAACACTATTGTCTGTGGGAAATTTTAATGTCAGACACCAAGGGGCCAATGCTGCCCTAAATTCTGCCAAGGCTGGACGTCCTAGAAATCGTTATATGGAGAGTCAACGTCTAACACTATGAATGGTAGGATCCGCACCCTTCTACGCTCGCCTTGCCCCAGTTCAACTGGTAACTCCACATATCCCACTGCATCCGTTGCTGCGCCGTTAAAGCCATAGATTCTGGCATTGGAGGGTTTCAAATCTTTAGCTTCCAGTTTCATTTGGTCATATGCCTTCTTGAAGATGATGTTAACGGAGCTTCCACAATCAATTAGAATTCTCTTCACATACGCCGGCCCGATTGTCGCAGATATGACCATCGGGTCGATGGTAGGGGCCTCCACCTTGTCCGCATCCCAGCTTCTGAATACAATATCATCGTCCATCATTCGCTACTGTTTTGCAGTAGTCCGATCCTCCATATTCGAACAACACTCATATTCCGCATGTCTTAAAGAGTTAGCATATCGCTCCATCTACTGCCAATTCTTATTCGCAGGATGAGGTCCTCCCGCAATCGTGTTGATAACCAATCTACCCACAGTTCGAGCAGGTTGCTCTGGTTGGCGTGGAGCTGGCCACGTCCGGGGTCCGATGTCTCTTGTCTTCTATCTTGTGGATCTTTGACGAACTTCTACAGCTTCTTTTGTCTAATCAACTTCTCAATAGCGTCATGGAGGTGCTTGCACTCCTCTATGTTGTGTCCATAAGACTTGTGAAAGCGGCAATACTTCCCAATCCATTTCTGTTCCTCCGTTGATTCCTTTGGGCGTGGTTTTCTATAATAGAAAGTGTTACAAGTTGACAAATAGATGTTCTCAAGTGATGCGTTGAGTAGGGTGTATTCATGGTAGGTCGGGATCCTTGACTTCTATTTCCCCATCTCTCTTTTCTTCCCAGGATTTCCACCTTCGGATCCTTTGGACTGTCCGGGCTTGTTTTTGACGTTGGCTTGAGCTTTTCCCGAATTATCGCCAGCTTGCTTCATAGCGACGGTACTTTTCACAGTCTCCTGAGCAGGCCCTTGTGCCTTGTCTCGTCTTGTCCATCGAGCTTCTTCCCTTCTTATGAACTGATGAGCTTTCGAATAAAAACGCTCCAGCGTGGCTGGGGGATTTCCTGCCAACCAATCACCAAATTCAAAGTCTGGATCCACTCCACGCATTACCGCCATCAAAATTGCGTGGTCGTTTGGATTGCTCACTTCAGTAGCAGCAACATGAAATCTCTGCAAGTATGCTTTCAATGACCCTCCCGGAGCTTGGATTACGCTTGACAAGGACATCACGTCCTTTGGACGAGTGGTGTGTATCCTTAATTGTTCTATGAATTTTATTGCTAATTCATCAAAACTGGATATAGATCGAGGTGGGAGTCGAGTAAACTACATGGTGGCAATTCTGGATAAAGTGATCGGGAAGCATCTACACTTGGTCGCATCATTAGCTCTTGTAGAATCCATCATCCATCCATACCTCATCACATGTTGCTTGGGGTCAGTCTTCCCCTCATAGGCTGGAATGTTGGGCATGCTAAATTTTCTTGGATATTCAGCCTATAGAATAGTATCCGTGAAGGGAGTATGACTCTTAGACACTCCCCAATCTTCATTAGTCAAACCTTGGTTTTCTTTCATCAACTGCCTGACCATAACTGTCAAGTCTGGGGTTTGTATGGAAGATGGGAGGTTAGGTTCTTTGGGATCTTGGTGAGCCTGGCGTCCAGTCTCTTTGCGGGCTTGATCCCTAGTCGATCGATTTGTGGCACCCGCCTGTGCACCTTCATCCTCACGGCGTCTACGCCTAGGAGGTTCGTCAGCTGAAGTCAAACCATCATCTTCAGAGTAAGGGGTAGGGCTACCTCCAGCATTCCGGTGCTGCTGGTGAGTAAGCTGAGTCATGAGGTCAGCGTTGGCTTGCATTTGCTCAGCAAGCTGCTTTCTCCTTAAGTTCTCTTATCAAGTCATTGAACTCTGCTCGGGAAACAACTTCCGCTTGGTTTTGGTTGGAGGGCCCTGCTCCTCGAATCGCTTGCTGATTGCTAGGTCCAACTTGTTGCACGCTAGCAGTCTCGTGGACATCTGCATTTTGAGAGGCCGATCTAGTTCGCGGTCTCCCCATGGTAGTGTAGGATCGATTTCACCCTAGAGGGGGATGAATAGGGTGATAGTGTAAATTATTAAAATTAATCGTGGAAGCTTATAAATTAATTTCAATTCAGATCATAGAATAGCAGCACAGATATCGCAGAATATAAATAACAGAACAACACAGAATTTACCCAGCTTCGGCAAAACCCTGCCTACGTGCTGCCCCCAAGGTTTCTACTAGAAATTAGATAGTCCCTCGCTTACACACGTAAACTCGCTATACCCGCTATTGACTAATCTAACTCTACGCTCAAAACCTTGCCATAACTCAACCACCGAGTTGCGAATTCTCAAGCTACGCCACGTAGCTTGTCCCCTAGTCACATGACTAGAAATAACAACGGTTTAAAGTTTAAAAACAAATTTAAACAGAAATTTAAAAATAAAAACCCTAATTAAAATTAAGCTAAAGCCTTTTAAATAACAAGGCCGGTCCACTCTTCATTAAACCCGATCACTTCTTTGTAAACAAAAATGGCGGCTGCTTCTTTCTTCGTTCCTTCGATCTGAGATATTATGAGAGGCGGCTTTGTTTCGATGCTCTTTAATCTTGGCTATTGCTCGATCTTCGTTTCCCTGGAATTCACGGCTTCGCTTTCTCGTGGTACTGTGACTTAGGGTTTATGGATTTGGGGCTTCGATCCCTTGAATGCTCTGCTTTGCGAATTAGGGTTGAGATGATTATCGGCTTGGCTTGGCTTCGCTTTGGTGAGTTCGATTTCGCTTCAGGTAAGATTTTTAGCTCTGTTCCTCTTCGATTTTCGTATTCGAACTCACGCAATTATGCCGATGATGATTGGGGCATTTTATATAGGATTCAAAACCCTATTTTTGCGTTCGTACAATTATATTTGAATTTGTCAAATTCTTTTGATCGGCCGTTTGATTATGCTTGAACGATTGATGATTGAACTGACTTTGTCAAATTCGTATCTTTCACGTTCCTTGGTTGACGCGGCTTGATGCTGAATAATGTTTGACTTCGACTTGGTTTTTGACTTGTTCCATCTTATCCACGGCTTCAGCTCCGATCATATTTCTGCTGATTTTCAGTTGCACTTGGTCAGTTTGTATCTGCATTTGTTATTTCTGAAGCTCGAGTTGCACTTGCTCACTGCTTGATGGTCTTGTGACTCTTGCTATGCCTTTGTGCATTTTTCTGTAATCAGTTGAGTTGATTGTTGCATTTGTTTACTTCTGCACTTGTGTATATTTGGGCTGATCATTTGTATACATACATTCTTGTATGTATATATGTGTATGGTCACTTGTGTATTGCCTTTCTGAACCGTGCTCATTGTTGCATGGTTCTCTGACCTTGTTGCCTCCGTGTTGTTGTTTGCTTTATGTACCCTACTGCTTTGAACTTCTGGTTGGTTTGGCCTGGACTTCACTTGACCACTGCTCCATGTATACTTGGCGCTTGATTTGGGTTCATACTTGTTCATGTGTACATCTGTGTGTCTTTTGCTCTGTTCTCACTAACCATGTGGTCTGAAATGATTTCGACATTGATTTTTGTGTTATTTGAAGTTACCACTTACCTGACCCTTCCATATGCTCTCTGATAATGTTGAACTTCACTGTTGCATTCCATTTGTGTTTGCTGTGTTGCAGTTTGATTGTGTTGTTTAGTATGTTCATTTGAATCAGTGGAGTTGTTTCATTTGAGTTGTAGTTGTACTGTCTTGAGCTCGTACCACAGCAAACTGCATTTTATATTTCTTGATCATGTTGGCCATTTGGTCGAGCTGTAGTCCAGTGCCCCCATGTCTTGTGTCTGGCCATTCTTTGTTGCCTTGAGTCTGTTGTAATGTGTGCACTTGCCTGCTGCCATACTTGTTCACCGGTGTACATTATTTGTTGTGCATACTTCATGCTTGCACTGTTCGTTTGTTGTTTGCATTATTGCTGTTGTGTTACTTTGATTCTTTTGAAACTCGAGTTGCACACTACTGTCTTGGTTTTGGGGCTGCTGTTCTTGAATGCATCTGTGCATGTCACTGTGTTTATGACCACAAGTTCATCGTGAAGCATGGTTTACTGGTGCATACATGTGAGTTGTATTTCATTTGCGGTCTTGACTTTTGTTGATGCATTGAGTTGAGTAGTGCTTGACCTTTGCATTTTGTTTATATTTCTAATTTTCACCTGAGTTGAATCCGGCTTGGATTTGACCTTGTGCTGAATGACATTGTTTTATTGCACTTGAGTTGAATCCCGTATTTGGGTTTGACCTGTGCTCACTAGTCCCTGTAAATCGATCAAGTGTATATTTCGGTGTGCACGGCCTTGTGGCATATACAGTGATACACTGTATATGTCACAAGCTGTTCGTGTATGATGAATTCAAATTTAAATGATGACGAACAACCCAAATAACTGAGGCAAATATTATTTTCAAAATTCACATTTTATTTTATATTGCAAAAATATTTCTTTTTCAATTTTACTGCGTTAGTGAATATTTTTGCAGATTGCTCAGATGCTGGATTCAAACTGGAAGGAAGTTGAAGATAAATACGAGTGTGAGTGATATGTAGTGAGGTGAACTGTAAATATGAAATGTGATGTTACTGTAATCAAAGTTGTATAGTTATAGTGAGAGCTTGAAATCGTACTATTCAAAGTTGTAATAAATATTTATTTGAATAAAATATTCGTTTGAATTCAAATTCCGTGTTATTTATTTTATTCAGCAAATATTTATTTAATCTGTGAAAAATAAAATAGTATATTATCAAATACATTTAAATGAATGTATATATGTTTATTATCATCAAACAAAAATCATATAAGCGCATATTCAACAGGTAGAGTTGTTGGTTGTAACTCTGAGTAGAATCAACAGATGCCTTATGAATGATTATGGATCTTCTTCGGGGATTTATGCAATCCAGCTACAAAGTAGATCCTAATAGCCTGAGAATTCAATTCTTAGTGAAAGCACTAAAATGTTAGCACCAAAATTGATCACTAACACCCTTAGAAAGATTGTGTAGAGAGATTAATGAAGAAATTAAATTAAAACAGAGAAGAGAATGCAAATTCAAGTGCAGAAAGTAAGAACACCAAATTTATAGTGGTTCGGCGTAGTAGCCTACGTCCACTTTGAAGTTGATCTTTATTTTTTCTTTGATGTTTGATTACAGATACAATCCGTTTCCAAGTACTTGAATACAATTGCTAAATAACAAGCTTAAGTCTTGAATGAGGGTTGAATGTGGCAGAGTCTTCCCAGTGTTCTCTCAAAATCCCTCTTTACTGTGCCCCTGCCCCTCTATTTATAGACGAAAATGGGTTGGACTCCCTAGTGGGCCTGGTATTTGAATATCTCGGTCCAAATGGAATAAGCCCTGTGTGCCGACCCAAACATGCCGAACAACCAAGTGCCAAACCTCCATCTTTATGCCGAACAACATGAGGCCGGACGCTCTTCATGCCGAACACCCATTGGTGCCGAACGATTCTAGATGACGAACGGTAGGTAACGGCCGAACAAGATATGTGCCGAACGGTGAGGGGTGCAGGCCGAACGAGGCTGGAATGCCGAGCGGAGCATGAGGACTAAACGCTCCAGGAGCCGGACGTAACTTGTAAGCCGAACGTTCACGGATGCCGAACATCCCTTGGCCGAACGATGTCTTTGGTCGAACGTACTCGGGAGGCCGAGAAATCTTTGATTGCCGAACGATCTTATGCCGAGCGTTCTTCTTTGGCCGAACGATATTCAACACCGAATGTTTCTCGACGCCGGACGCTCCTTGATGCCGAACGAGGCGCTCGTGCCGAGCGGCCTTGTCATGCCGAACGTTCATTGACGCTGACCTAACTTGGATGCCGAGTGCTTCTTGGATGCCGGACGTAACGCGATGCCGAACGATCCAGTTTGACCGATCGATAGGGAGGTCGAGTACTAAGTTGCCTGGTTAATTCCCCAGGAAACAGCAGCCATCAAATCAAGGCAAATCACATTAATGCTAGTTTGAAAATTTTAAATTTGATCTGATTTAAAAGGTTTTGAAAAGAAGATTTGTGATACTCCACGACATGATATCTCTTGCCCGCACGAACCGCGATCGATAGAAAAAAAATACAACCACACACAAAAATGCGACAACATTACAAAACAGTTATAAAATACAATGATTATTAAATTCTGTGAAATTTCAAAAATACTAACGTTTTGCCGTAAAATACGAAAAACGATAATCCAAATATTTTTCAAATTAAAATTATAGAAAAAGTATACAAATTCATTTTATTACCAAATTGATTTTTCTTTTTATTTAAAACCATCAATCGAATATTTAAAATTAATTAAATATTTTCAAAATAAAAGCGATAAAATTGCGAGTCGTTACACCATGCTTTGATATCTCTTGGAACACCAAAAACAAAATAAATTAGCATCTATTTTTATTTATGTGTTGCTAAGAGCATTAAGTTTCCCTCTTCCTGATAATATAGAAAAAAAAAATGTACCCAATAAAATTTGTGCGCTTTTTAGTACCAAAGTCATTTCACACGGCAATCAACCACTACGTAAAATCGTTTTGGACGGCAAACAATCGTCGACCAATATCATTTTCCATGGCTATCAATCACCAAACTATTGTTGTTCGATTGTTAATCGCCGTGAAAAAACAGCTATTGTTGTTTTTTAGCAATGGACCAGAGGGAGAAAAAGCAGTATAATACAAAATTTTCGCACAACACAGGCGACCCAAACGGCCTTAGGGTTTCTAAAAATTTCAGGTTTGCTGCTGCTGCTTCTTCCCATTCCTCTCTTTTTATTTCATTTTTTCCTTTTTTGCCGAATCGAGATCGTGATGCCGAACTAAATCTCTTTTGATTTTGTTTCAGTTCGATATTTAAACTGAAATCGCGATTCAGTGTTGGACTCCTATATTTTCGTTCTGAAATAGAATCGCACATATTACACGGGTTGCGATCCAATTGAACTCTTGGATCGGGAAGGCTGCGATTCCTTCCAAATCGCGCTTTGGAACGTACGATCTCGCGATTTTTGCAATCACTGAGCAGCAATGTCAAAAATCGGTAAACTTGTTTGGATCCGGATTCTATTGGTATTTTGTTCCTTCTGCAATTACAATTATCCGCGATCGGTTCATGTCTACTTGTCCAACATAATCCTCAGAAACGTATTATTCCAATGCTTCTATCATTGGATTATTAATTGTGGTGGCCGAGAGCTTAGAGAAACAGGGAGGATGTTTTGTTGGCATCATTTAGTCTGTAGCGTCAATTGAGTTTCAAAAGGCCTAATATTTTTGTGATTTTTCTGTAGTGTTTGCATTACTTCGTGATCTTATTTGGTTTTAAATGCTTTAGCTATTGCTTTGGCATAACTTGCCTGCTCTATGTGCTTATTCACATGCCTATTACATTGCCTTTGCTCTTGTATATAATTTGTCATGTTACTTCCATTACTGGAGATATTTGTTCTGTTTGATTATAGCGCTTTGGTTTCGGATAATTATAGGGAGTAATAATTCATGCAAATTTTAGTTTTGTTGTAGAATTAAGTTCTGAAACTGAATTGATTGTATCTGTTTTGATGTATGGTAGTTTAACCGCAGGGTTTATAACAAAATGGCGTTTATACCAAACTAGGAATTCTCTCTCATGTATTATATTGTTTGACACTTCTAATTTTTCCGCAGTTAATGGTTTTTCAAAGCAATTTATATTGCTTTATCATGCTTGATTAAAATATGTTTAGGCATGACAAAATGACATCATATTGGTTTAACCTCAAATATTGCAGCCTTGAAATTATTTTCACGGGTATCTTATTATTCAATATATTACGAGTATTATGCACATTGCATGTTATCCATCTTTAAATCACAAATAACCACCAACAATTTTAAATTTCAAAATGTTTTACCATGTTGAATAAATAAAAGACTGGGTAATGTAAAACAGATCTTCATGCTTCAAAGCATTTGATTTATATGTGAAGATAAAGCATCAAGTTTGAAATGACTAAATATAAAGTTATGCCAAGCCTGTAAACGAATACTTTCAGATACATATAGTGCCATATCCGCATCATCCAAAATTATTTTTAGATATCGGATAATTATCATATCCGCCAACGATTGATTAATCGAGAAATATAAAGTGAAAGTTTTGATTATGCATTATTTTTCAATCCCATTGATCAAAAAAGTGTGAAAAATAAACAAATAGAACGATAATAAATAGTTTTAAGCAATTAATATGCATTAAATTCATATGATACAAATCATTAGCTTAATAAAAACAATTAAAACATGTCTATCATTGCACTAAAATATACAAAATATTAACTATAATCTTGACAAAAACCGAACAAATAATGTTTGCGGATACCCTCGTATCCGCGTCCGTTTTTCCGGATATCGGATATTTATCTGCTTTTCGGATACGGATGCAGACATATTTTAGATATTTCGGGTATCTATTGAAAAACCTACATTATGTTATGCATATAAAACAGGTAGCTTGCCCTTTCCAATAACATCTTTGTTAATATGATATGCGAATATGCATTTTTAATAACTTCCTAGTTCCAAACATCCATATGTATGTTTCTTTAAAAGTTTAAACTTGATGTATAAAAGACAATGAGTTGCTTTTTACCATTGCTGGTATTGTTATCATAAATCTTAAAATCTTACGGTTTCAGTCCCGATGCATATTCCAATTAGAACTCATGGTTAAAACTGCAATTAAGAAAAATAGTTTGATCCACAATGTTACATCCAAGATGATAAATTGGATCCACAATTCCAAATTTAATGTTTTCTTGGAACAAACTCCTTTTTTATGTGTACGACCTTTGTCATCAAAATCAATTTCAAAACGTGTACAAATCTTAAAACATGGATATTTTGAATATACAATTTACGATTTAAAATCCGTTTCGATTTAGAAGTTTGAACTTCACTATTTATGATTTGAATCCCTTTTTGAAAACTTTAATTGCGAGTTAGTAGTAATGTATAGGAGTATGTATAAGCATGAGGTGTATCATACTTACCACTTACCAGGTTCATAACCTCCACCTATGCCATTATACCCGGCTTGTTATAACAAGCATTAGTCATAACATGGAAACTATTTACCTTCTTGTTACCTTTACGGTATAATGCCAGTTCAGGGGTTTGCAACGTTTCTTCACTGCATATTCACTTTATCAATCACAAAATTATCCCTCCAGTTTAATTTTTCAAGAATTTCAGATATTACCCTAATACCTAAGAAACAACATCAACAGCTGTAGGACAAACCCAACCATTGAAGAAGCGTGAATCCTCCACTTCAGCTAGAGAAGATGATCAGTTAATTGTTACCCCGTTAGGTGCCGGAAATGAAGTTGGGCGATCATGTGTTCACATGTCTTATCGTGGAAAATATGTTCTGGTACTGTTTCTATTAATCTTTTAATGCATGAATTTATTTACTTTACATGGTTAGAGAGCAACTTGAGTGTATGGAAAGACTATTTTTTGTGTTTAAGGTTGTGATTATTTGAATGATAATGATAGTTTGATTGTGGAATACATCCGGCGTACTCAGGGATGGCAGCGTTGCCTTATTTTGATGAGATCGATCCTTCTAAAGTGGATGTTCTTCTTGTTACTCAGTAAGTGTTTTTTTCCTTTTCTTTTTTAAGTTTGATTATATCTTGGCCCTTGTAGATTATGCAGTCAGTGATTATATATATATATATATATATTTTAAGTTTGATTATGTCTTGGCCCTCGTAGATTATGCATGACGTCACCTGTGTTATGAAGTGTTTTTTGAGGTATAAATGCCATTTGAGTGAGCTATCTTAGATAGAGTTATTACTCGTTATAAAATGATCGGTTAGATTTATTAGTTTGCAAAATTTGATTCTAAACCCTAACCAACTTAGCTTATAAACTTGTAAGGAAAAGTAAGGAATCTAACCGTTGAAAATATGGCAACAAGTAAGTGAAATCTTACCAAGTGAAAGACACATATCTATGCGTACGCCATTCTTTCATGCAATCATGCATAAAACATATGCATATAAAACCATCACTGCCTCCTAGCCTCTTAATGGAGGCCTAAGGAAACCTCAAAATTGACTTTAATCATTGTTTATTTGGCTTTTTGGTTAAAACTATTAATGTCATAGTTTTATTGCATATTCTATTAGAACGTCAAAGCAAACTTGGCTAATATGATGTTCTTGTCGTGTTGTTAATTAAATAGTCGTAATATGATTTATTTGCTCATTGCGTTACCACTACTTACAAAATTATTAATATTTGCTGGTTAGCTATGCTATTCAAGACGCTAACAATGTCTTTAGAGTCCAGACGAAGTCTAGGTGGAGCCAGGACGAAAATAAGCGCTCGCTACGTATTCGATACAAATTAAATTTCCATTAAGTAGTAAAAAAAATTGTAACCACATATAATGAGAAACTCAATTTTTGTTGATTAGATCATCACTATTTATTATTGTAACATGAGTGATATATACAGACATAATTAAAGTTTACCATCGATAAACTAAAAAAGGTACAAAATCCTATTATAGTTTACAACAGTAATAAAACTTATACATAATAAAGTTTATAGATAATGAAATTTATGTCACAACTATAACTAAATATTTGTGTATTTAATAATCATAACATCAAAAACCACAATGATATTGAATATATTTTCTTAGTTTTAGTGGAATACACCAAGTTATATTCCAAAAATGTTTAAAATGGAATTCAAAAATTAATGAAATAAGAAAGGGAAAGGAAGAACCATTAAAGTCGTATTTCAAAGAAGTGAAAAGTTACACAGATAATGAGAAACTCAATTTTTGTTGATTAGATCACCACTATTTATTATTGTAGTATGAGTAATATATACAGACATAATTAAAGTTTACCATCAATAAACTAAAAAAAGTACAAAATCCTATTATAGTTTACAACAGTAATAAAACTTATACATAATAAAGTTTATAGATAATGAAATTTATGTCACAATTATAACTAAATATTTGTGTATTTAATAATCATAGCATCAAAAACCACAATAATATTGAATATTTTTCTAGTTTTAGTGGAACACACCAAGTTATATTCCAAAAATGTTTAAAATGGAATTCAGAAATTAATGAAATAAGAAAGGGAAAGGAAGAACCATTGAAGTTATATTTCAAAGAAGTGAAAAGTTAACGAATAATTATTATTATATATTTATTATTTTAGAACCAGAAAATTATTCAAGCAAACTTTGGGAAACATGACAATTTCATGTTTATTTTGAATTATAAAAAGAACAAGAATTGAATGATCTTTTATATATTTTGATATGAAATATATAAAACGTAACTAATTTTTAAAATTTATACTAGAAGATGAAGAACTTCAATAAATAAAAATAATAATCGAGTCTTCTTGATGTAATTATATTTAATTTAGTCAAAATAAAAAAAATTAAACCAAAAACATTTTTTTTAGCGCCTCAAGAAAAACTTAGTGCTCAGACGGGGGCGGAATAAAGCGCTTAAGGAAAGAAGCAAAGCGCTAGAATTGTCAAATAATGCCTAAGCGGTGCTCAGCGGCGCCCTTGATAGCATAACTGGCTGGTCCCCTTAGTATTATTTATGATCCATTTACATTTCAAAAATGCTAGCATGTATTCTAGTTGGCCAGTATATAACAACCTCCGATGTGCATGCTGTATTCTTTTTAGCAGCGATAATTTTAATGTAATGGTTAGTTTAGTATTAAATGAGAAAAATACTGGCTAAACTAAATGAGAAAAATACTGGCTGAGTGGATTTGTTTATAATTTCTATTTACGCATGCATAACTTTTTTCCACTGCTGCTGCTTTTTCATAACAGAAGGCAATGTCATAAGTGTGCTTAATTGCAGGGAGTGTGTATATATAGAATAATGTAGAGGTGCAACAAACACTATTCCTGTAAGTGTGTAGATTCAAGTAGAAAATAAAATAAAACAACAAACCACTTTAACCAAAAAACGGTTCTTTTTCTTTGGCTCCTTTTTTTCTTTTCCTTTTTCATGTATACCATCCAGTCCTAAATATTTGCAACGTGGATTCCATTAACTTCTCAGTATCCCCGTTATTAACAATCACATTTAGTTACTTATTAAAATCAATATAGTCTAGAAAACAACATTTAAATCCAGGTAGAGTTGGACAATTTGTTAATACAAATGGCGTGGCTAATCAGCCATCCTTTACTGTTCACCTTCGCATGATTCTTGGGGGTTGATTCAATTCATCTACCGTATCTTTTACAAGAATATATGGAATATATATGTATATATATATACACACACATACAAGCCAACTGCTCAATAATACACATGACACATCATCCTAAATGTAAATATGTATACAATAATGGAGTAAATTGAAACAGTAATTTGGATGTGACGTTATATATTTATGTGGATCTAGTACTAATATTTTGTAGACTCGTATTTTATTAAATTATATGATGTATATTATTCCGCTGCGGTCTGCGACTCTGATTTTGATTTATTTATATTATATACTGTTCTGAATGTTTTAAATCGGTGTATTTATTACGTTGTAGTGAAATTATACACGTTAAATTTCCAGTTCAGATCCTTATAATGGTAATAAAGACGTGTCAGTGTTAGTCCAAAGATATATTCACATTCGATCGCTCTTAACAGTCATATTCTCCGTGTTATTAGATAGCATTACTTGTAATGTTCTTTAATAGTATGTGTATAGCGGTAGGGTTGTTACTGTTTTCCACCACAAGTTTCGATCAAAATAATAGCACTTGCTCTCTCTTTTTACTACACTGTTATTTAATTCGAAGCGTGTTGTGTAAATCAGGGGGAACTTAGAAGGTGTAGCCAATTCTTGTCCTATGTGTGTACCAGTACACATGCACGTCGTGTAGACGTATGCATAGATAAACGTGACCACATTTGCAAATGAGTGTTAAATTGGACCCTTGCTGCCTTATCTTTGATCTATCGTTTCAATGATAATGAATTTCAGTACATAATGGTATCTAGCTACATCTTTTGAATATTTTGGTAATTCTATATGGAAAAGAGTAACTTTTATTACTCTTCTATTTAGGACTTACAGTAACTGCAAAAACTTATTTTTATTGCTGAGGACTATATATTCTCACAGTAACTCATGTTGTACGGTTTTGAAATTCTGTAAAAAATGAAGTACTGTGTAGTTTTTTCGTTTTTTCATCAGGTTCATTACCGCAGTCAATCTTCCCTGCAAGCACATGGGACAAATGAGTAATATATTTTTTGCAACAGGAAGTAGTAACTTAAGAAAATAAACTGAACTGAGTTTTGCAGATGCAACCATGATCATTGACTGTGACATTACATATTGTAGGAACGAGTCCATTTTTTTCTTATTGTGATTTGAAAAGGGTTTAGAATCCAGTGCTTAAAATTTTTAAGTTGTTGAATGGTACATCACTCACATTTTATGTACACATACATCGTATTAGATATACTGACAATTAGTTAATATATTTGAAATTAATAAAATAACTGGAAACTTAAACCATAAATATAAGATGATCAAACACAACAAGGAACCAAACCTTTAGTGGATCTAAAATTTCCAACCATGTCAATTAGTACTTCCTCAAGGAAATTTGAATCCATTAAAGCAACAACGTTCAGTCAGGTTACTCAATAGAAAGCATAAGGAATAGTTTCTAAATATTAAAAAGGGAGATGCAAACCCTTCTCCTGTTATTCTATTAGGAAAAGTCAACTGATAGACTTTCCTTGATTCCAACTGAACTGCTACCCACCTGAAACAGTTAACCAATTTGCTGCAAAAAAAATTAACATTTACCATAATAATCCTTTTCAACTGCAGTATATTATTTCAAAAAACAAAAATTAGACTTTCATTTAGCTACAAATGATGCTTCTTTGGTTTTATTTTCTTGTAGGATGAAAGAAAGTTAATTTTTAGGCTTGGAGTATCACAAATATTCAAACTTCTTTCAGATACAACTATGGAATATGAAGCTGCCGTTCTTCATCTTTCTTGGCATATGTTATTACTGGAAAATGAAGTTGCCTTTCCTCATTTTGTTATATATAATACACAGACACCCTGTACCGGATACATATTCAGATAGTGCCATATCCGTATCTTTATTCAAACCATTTTCGGGTATTAGATATCCGTATCCACGGATGCGGATGGATATCGAATGTTTATCGAATATTCTTCAATCAATTTACAAGTGATAAATCTAAATAAATAAATAGAAAATTTTGATTAATTATAAATCAATTTTAGTACTAAAAATATAAAAATATGCTAAGAAAAATAACTGTAAGCAACAAATATTGATTTTTATACACATTAATATTTCTTTACCTAAATGACATAGCAAATGACAATCGTTTTGTGTTAAAATACACAAAAAACAACTATAATCTTGATAAAAACCGGACGGACAATTATCGGATGCAGATGTGCCTATATCAGCATCCGTATTCATTTTTCGGGTATCGGATAAATTTTAATACATATTTTAGATACAGATGCGGACGGGTATCAGATTTTTCTGATATTCACCGACGACCATAGTTTAAGGCTTGTTGGATTTTATGTATTTTTGATAAAAAGTCATGCCATAATATATCTTTCCTTAAATTTACTATACTAAGATCGTGGCAGTTTGACAAATAAAGGTTCAGGAAGTAAAAAAGAAAATTTCTTTATGATTAGTAATATATTAAAGCATGTTGAATGCATAGTCATAATAGGTAACGACGCAATAGATATACCTTTACTAATATTGTAGTATTTGATTAAATATGTTGGTAGCTTTTACTTATTACCAAATATATATACCATTTGTGTAAAAAAGCCATAAAAGCATTTAGTGTTTGAAAAATTAAGATGTTTATATGCTAAATGAACGACTCTAGGACAATATATCTAATTTATGCAAACTGGTAAGCCTATCACTAATATTTATTATGAATGTTAGCGGCATATTACAACTTAAACTATTTAAATGTCTTTTAATGCAAATGCTATTCATTTACAGTTTACCTATCCACAAATATATATATATATATATTTTAAGCTTTATGCCAAATGAAGATATGAAAATCAAGTGCTAATTTATGTAAATCCACCAATGAAAGATTATAACCATATTCTACAATAATTCAAATTTTAGATTTGATGAGGTTGAGAAACAAAATTCATGCTTATTATCATTCAGAACCAAATAAACTAAAACATATATACATATCTCTATGTATACATTTAGCAACCTAACCATGCATCAGCTAATGATGTGAATGGTATTTTCAAAATTTCTTAATGAGAGCTTGTGTCTACATACAAAAGTTGAGAGCGTTTACATCTTAACCATAACTATTTTGTCAATTATATATTCATGGAACCCTTTTGAATATAAAAGCAAAAAACACACTAACATCACATTGTTGTAAAATTATTCAAAAAATGTAATTTGACTTAACATTACCTTACAGTTAACTTGTAAAACTCACGTATCAACTTTTCTTTGTTAGATTTGTACATCAGCATCTTGTCCAACTCTTATCTGCATTATCCCTAACAACTATACCTGTTAAAAATAGAAAATAACGAAGAATACAGTAAATAACAACCTTCAGTAACATAACATAATAAATGAGACAACCTACATGCCATAACTAAGAAATTAGCTCCTGGTATTTATAAATTTCAAGAATCCACTTAAAATGTCCGCTGGTGCAACGCAGTGGAAAGAAGACTTGGATTTCGGTAAAAAAAATCAGGTTCGATTCCTACGATGCGCTTTCTCATCCTATATAAGTTTACCCGGGGGTATGGAGGCTTGGATCAGCGGACGACTTTACTATACCCTCTTCAGGAGTTTACCGGTCAGCCTGGTTCCTTGGGTTTTCAAAAAAAGAAAAAAAGAATCCACTTAAAATCAATATTTGGCTTTATTCACTGAATAAAAAAAGAGAATATCATAATTGATGATACTCAAATTTTCAAGTGCCATTAGTCTTCAGACATCTGCAATTCTCATGTTATAGCCAAATCATGGAGAAATTATAGCAAAAATTGATATCAAGATATACAAATTATGGTTAGAAAAATTTTAAGATAGAAAAAGCAATGGACCTACCCGCAAAAAAAAGAACATTTAGCAATAATTATTTGAAAAGAAAGAATAATTTTGGTCAAAGAACAAAAATTCATTAGAAAAGGGAGAAACTGAAAACTTTGATTTTGAAGATTCACGTCAGATTTAGTCTTTTGTTCATTATGTTGCACCAGTAACCACTTTCTTTTCAACTTCCAAATTTTATATCTAATAACATGAGGAAAATAATGGAAAATGATTTGAGAATATGGGTTTTTTGTGTGCGGTGGAAGGAAGAGTGAAGGTGGGTAAAAACTCATTGTAGTTGAAACCCAAAAATGAGCATTTTAGGCATTTCAAAAAAGGTTTCACTTTGACTTTTTGACTAAAGATTTTAATACATACATATACATATATATACATGCACGCGGACGTACGTAGTCCTAAATTTATCTAAGAAAAATTGGCATGTGATGAAAAATAATGATGTTAATTTTTGTGATTTAAGTCTAATTTTACGTTTTTGTTCCAATACGCTTTATATGCCATGATTTAATAATTTTTTTTTTTTGGTTTTAGATATTTTCGAGTCTGGTTTTAGATATTTTCGAGCCTGGGTTTATAAAATAAGAAATAGAAAACAATAATTGAGAGAAAATATATTTAAGTCGCTAAAATACTAGGTGGTGTATTTGTTTTTTTGGTTTTAGATATTTTCGAGCCTGGGTTTATAAAATAAGAAGTAGAAAACAATAATTGAGAGAAAATATATTTAAGTCGCTAAAATACTAGGTGGTGTATTAAGTATTTTCTTGAGTTCAAATAGAATTGGCCTAATAAAAAATTCATATTTTATTGATATTCCTCTAATAGGTTATAAAATTAAGAGTTGAGTCTAAACCTTGAATTATATGTTGCTCCACTTGGACTCTATAGTAAATATGCAAACAATGTATCATTGACTTCTAATTAAATTTTCCTATCAACTTGCGATTGAAAATTTATCAATAAAATTTATCATTTGGAAATTCCTAATGACTACTAACATTTCCTATTCCACTGTTGAGTGAAAATGTACCTACAATTGAGAATGTACTGGCTGTGTATCCACGTCATTTTTCGTGTGTCTATACACTTATTCAATACAGTATATTCTTTTGATGACTCCATTTTCAGGAATTCTGAAGTTTTCTTCATACTGACATTAAATTGGTCTCCAATTTTGTTATTCAAATTGGATACGGATTTGCACATTTTAGCGTACGTAGGTTTAATTGGGACGAGGGGAAAATCTAATTGCACAAAAGAATTATGAATATGAATTATAATAATGGTTTTATGTTAGGGTTTAGTGGATACTTGTGCGGATGATATGAATTTGTGAGGTTGGTTGTGGATGAGGATGAGACTGGTAATTGAAACTAGTATATGAATTTTCCTTGGGGAAGGTGAAATCGCCATTGACATTAGTTTTCGAGCTCGCTATTATAAGCTTTGATTGACCCCTAACTACTTTCATCAAGTTTAGCAGCTCCTTGACAAACAAGGCTAATAAAGGTGGAACCCAGTGCATGAGGCTCCCGCACGATAGCGGGCTCTGCGAAGGTCGATAATGCACGCAGTCTTTCCTTTGCATTGCGAAGCTGTTTCCGGACTCGAACCTGAGTGTCCAGATCGCTATGCGGGTGATCTAACCGTTGCGTCAAGATTCCAAATTTAAACCAAAAAAACATACTACACTATTATCCAAATAAAAAAAACATACTACACTATTATCCAAAAAAAAAAAACATACTACACTATTTTATCCAAATAAAAAAAAACATACTACACAATTCATTTTCTAAATTTATTGGCTATCCCTTTTCGCAGATTCATATTGTGATATTTCAGAGAAGCTACTATTGTTTATTTTTGATGTGAATACGCAAACCGTTGTATTTTCGGGATAATTTCGCATCTAGTGATATAAGAACTACATTGTTGATACATTCTTAAATTAGAGGTTTGACAAAAATAGTTAGCTAGTAAAGGATAACCTGCGCATGTAGAGTTCTTGCTGTATATAACTGGCAAGACTAAGAAATGATTTCTTTTCAAAAAGTTGATGTATACACACACACTTTGTGTTTCTGCAGCTTTCATCTTGATCATGCTGCATCTCTGCCCTACTTCCTAGAGAAGGTATCAGTTGAATTTGAGTTTCTTATAAATAACTTGGGTACTCATACGCTTATTGATTAAAAAAAATTAAGTTCATTTACAGACAAACTTCAAAGGTCGAGTTTTCATGACCCATGCAACAAAAGCAATTTACCGTCTGCTTTTATCTGACTATGTCAAAGTGAGCAAAGTGTCAGTGGAGGATATGTTGTATGATGAGCAAGACATTGTTCGTTCTATGGACAAAATTGAGGTATGCCCATCAGTCTCAATGGTTTCACTTTTTTTTTCCTTTCAGAATTTCAAAGAACCAAGCTTGTGCTTGTAAAATCTAAGTATACACTGAACTTCTAACACATACGTTGGGTAATCACAGGTTGCGTAGTTATTGGTTGAATGCATCTAGATTATAACTTGTGGTAATTTGGATCCGTCCCTTATTTTCTTGTTTGATACACGGAAAACCCACCTCAAAAACATGTTTAAAATACATCCCTAAAATTATTTTTGAAACTTTTTTTTTCGTTTTTTTAAATTAAATCTGAAATTAATGACATGTTTCTTTAATCAAAAACTTTTTTTTTTGAAAAGTGCAAATATTTGCATTTTTTTTCTGCAAATATTTGCAGTTTGGCTGAAGCTATATAGAGATGTTTTTAGGAGAGACAGCTATGTATTTTGAGACTTGAAGAGGGTGTTTTACAAAAGTTACATTTTAACTTTATATCCTTTTTTCAGGTCATAGACTTCCACCAAACACTAGAAGTAAACGGAATCCGCTTCTGGTGCTACACAGCCGGTCACGTGTTAGGTGCCGCCATGTTCATGGTCGATATAGCCGGTGTCCGCATTCTCTACACTGGCGATTACTCCCGTGAAGAAGACCGCCACCTTCGTGCAGCAGAAACCCCTCAATTTTCACCAGATATCTGCATAATAGAATCGACTTACGGAGTTCAAACCCACCAACCTCGACATGTTCGTGAAAAGCGTTTCACCGATGTGATCCACTCAACCGTAAGCCAAGGAGGCAGAGTACTAATCCCAGCCTTCGCTCTAGGTCGAGCCCAGGAGCTTCTACTTATCCTAGATGAGTACTGGTCGAACCACCCCGAGCTTCATAACATCCCAATATATTATGCTTCCCCACTTGCAAAGAGATGCATGGCAGTTTACCAAACTTATATTAATGCCATGAATGAAAGGATCCGTAATCAATTTGCTAATTCTAACCCTTTTGATTTTAAGCACATTTCCCCTTTGAAAAGCATCGAGAATTTTGATGATGTGGGACCTTCTGTTGTGATGGCGAGCCCTAGTGGGCTACAGAGTGGGTTGTCTAGACAGCTGTTTGATAAATGGTGTGCAGATAAGAAGAATGCTTGTGTTATCCCTGGTTATGTTGTGGAAGGGACATTAGCTAAGACTATTATTAATGAGCCTAAGGAGGTGACCTTAATGAATGGGTTGACTGCTCCACTTAATATGCAGGTACGTTTTAAAATATAGGTATAAAAATGTTATTACGAGCTTTGATTGACCACTGACTATGTTCTTCAGGTTTTGTAGCTCCTTCAAATAAGAAAACATGTTGCATAATTTATTTTCCAAATACGACTGGCTATTACTCATTTTTGGCAGATTGGTAACGTAATATTTCAGATATGCTACTGTTTTTTATTTGGTTTCTTGTCTTATGCAGGTACATTGTTTTCAAAAATCTTGAAATGTTACAATTTAAATCTCCTTTTAAATTGACTACTAGCTATTCTGATTTAATCTTCAAAGTCCGATTCAAAATGCAGTTCATGCACAATTGAGAAAAAAAAAAATCATTTAACCCATACTGAAATAAAAAATATCAAAATACTTGTTTGAATGTACATATCAAATTTTATTGGTTCAAGAAAATAATGAAATGAATACATATCATGTCATTAGATAACCTGGAAAAAAAATAGCGTATAATATACATACAAATTATATTATGGACCCTTTGAATTTACGATTCACGATTTAAAACCATTTTCAATTTGAAACTTGAACTTTACAATTTACAATTTGAATTTCATTTTGGAAACTTTGTGTAGGTACATTACATATCGTTCTCAGCTCATGCTGATTCGGATCAAACTAGTGCATTTTTAGACGAGCTCATGCCTCCCAATATAATTCTTGTTCATGGAGAAGCTAACGAGATGGGTAGACTGCAACAAAAGCTGGTGAATCAATTCTCGAAAAGCAATACAAAAATCCTCACTCCCAAAAACTGCCAGTCGGTCGAAATGTACTTCAGTTCTGAGAAAATGGCTAAAACAATTGGAGTACTTGCAGAAAAAACTCCTGAAGTAGGAGAAACAGTAAGTGGACTTCTTGTGAAGAAGGGTTTCGCATATCAAATAATGGCTCCTAGTGACCTTCATGTGTTTTCTCAACTAACAACTGCAAACATCACTCAACGAGTAGCAGTACCATATAATGGTGCTTTTGGAGTCATAAAGCATAGATTGAAGCAAATATATGAAAGTGTAGAGTCCCCTGAAGAAGAAACCGATGTTCCTACTATTATCATTCACAAGAAAGTGATAATAAAACAAGAATCTGAAAAATATGTAACGTTGCAGTGGTCATCTGATCCTGTAAGTGATATGGTTTCTGATTCAGTGGTGGCTATGGTTTTGAATATTAGTCGAGAAGGTTTGAAAGTTATGCCTACTGAAGAGATTAACAAGTCGGTAGAAGACATGGAGAAAATGGAAAAGAAAATCGTGTACTCACTTTTTATGTCTATATTCGGAGACGTGAAAATCGGAGAGGAGAATAAATTTGTGATTACTGTTGATGGTGATGTTGCTCATGTTGATGCAAAGAATGGTGAGGTTGAATGCGAAAATGAGGGTTTGAAGGAACGAATTAAGACTGCTTTGAATAGAATCCATGGTGCTATTCGACCAATTCCTCTTCCTTCTAGTTAATAGGTTATATTATATTACGCTGTTACTGAAAAAACTGTATTTTCAATTTGTTATAAGCTGATGTTGTAACATATCTGCTAGTTTATCTACTGGGAACATAATCATTTAGAGTTTAACAGAGCTATGTTAACTGCAAAGGCTATTAGTAATTGTGACTTTATAATCATGTACTGTTTCTGTTCAACATGATGCATGTTTATTGTACTATATTCATGCTCCTTAAGACTGTTGATCTGATATTGATATTGTTTGATTGTAGAATCTGTTTTGCTTGGTTGAGTTTGAGAATGGTTCTGTTTCTGATGAGCTTCTTTAATGAACGTTTTCTTACACATAATGTTCAAGTTACCAATACTCAGATTGCAGATGAGATGTACCGACCCGGCTTTATAGCAACGGTTCGATCACATTCATCGTCTAACCTTTGAAACAGGGACTGTAGCCTACTCATAGCATAACTAGGCAGACAAATTGGTACAACAATCCCATCATTATAGGACACATAAAAGCTGGCTCTGGTCCCACCGACAGCAGGCCCACCGTAAACCGCTCTACCCCACCCGAAATCCACATTGTCAAACCCTGCCTTCGTCACGTCCGAGACCATAAAAGATTTTGCCATCGTAAAATGCAATCTCCCCTTCGTTGCCAAAACATCCATTGACGACCTTACGTATTCTTCGTCCACCACTGCCTTTGCCTTCTGCACCAACCCCAACGCATAACAGAACGGGTTCTTGCACAGATCGCGCACTTTAGACCCTGTAGCCGAAAAGGCAAACGCGTTGCCGTAGTATCCAGCCGGCAAAGGCAGGTCGGCCAGCTTGTCCCTTGCGCCGACGATGCACGTGATGCGCGACACGTCGTCAGGATCCGGACGCAGAGCGACCGTCCGTGTCTTCCACAGATAAGCAGTTAACAGTTCGAAAGTGGAAGCATGCATATGCCGGGGGATCATCTTTCTGAGGGACGATAACTGCTTGGGACCAAAGAAGAAGGATTTGTGAACCTCGTCGCGGTGGTGATGATCTGTGTCAGGGATGTAGTCAAACTCGTGATGCGTGCATGTGGGGTTTGGAGGAATGCGAGCGCGCAACAACTCTCTTTTCCATACGGGGTGTACAGTCGGTCGTTTGCATCCACGGGCCATTTCTGCCACCGCGTTCATGAATAGAACGAGGCCTGGCGCGTCAGCCATCGTGTGGTTTAATCGAAGCGCGAATACAAAACCACCGCACGTCAGACGTGTCACCTGAATACAAGGTATGTCAAGTTAATCGTATAGATTACTTTTTTTATTTTATTATTATTTACAAAAGTTAAATAGACAATAACTTGAATAAGGAGGAGAGGGGAGTCAAGGATGCCATTAGACCCAGCAACATCAAACAAAAGCTCTTGTAAACACGGAAAAGGCGGCGGCAACTCATCGCCAAACTGATCGAGACTAACATCAGCGTCTGCTTCAACAAATAACACGCCTTTGCCGTTACATTCAACGATCAACTTCCTTTCGGGTCCTTCAAATAGCCTGCCTGCGAATGGGTAGTAAACCACTAGTGCTTTAGCAAGAGCTTCTCTTATCACTTTCACTGGATCATGGCCTTTTGAAAGAAAATGCTCATTGCTACGGTAGAAGAAATAGTTTGGTAGATGAAGACGTAGTCCATCTTGATCGTCGATGTCTGAGAGTTCCTTGAATTCATATGGTGTTGCTTCGGCTGGTGTAATTAGCACCGGTTCACACCTCTTTACCGTGAAAGGTAAAAATTGAGCCATTGTTTGATAATTAGCTTGAAATAAACAGAAAATTGCCTGTATTTATGGTTGTGATGCGTACGGTGCAAGGACTTTATTTTATTGTGCAGGTAGGAACTATTTGAAGACAAGGATTTGATAATAGAGTTGAATTCGTCTATGTAATTCGTTTAAAATATCGTGCACGATCAGTCTACGCTAGTTATTCGTTGCAACTTTCTAAATGAAGGGATTTTTATAAGTGCAATCGGAGTCCTTATGCACGTCGTTTTGTGTGTCCAAGATCATAAGCCTGTACCTTGTTGGAGTAAACTATTATAAAATATATATTATAATGTTATATATATATATACACCGGCTCAACTGATTTAACTGTTAGTGGTACAGCCCTCTAGGCATAAGTTTTAAACTTACGAGTTCGAACTTCTAACACATCAAAATGAATTCTCCACCTAAATAATTAGCATTCTTTTGCTATCAAAAACAATATTTATATATTTTGTTTTGGAGTAATAAATAGTGCCAAAAAGAGGTTCAATTAAACAAATATCCCACATCCTAGATAATACAAATTATACTTGTATAAATATAAAGAATTTAAGAGTAAGGCTTGACCATTTGGGCATTCAGTCTCAGCGTTGGAAATAGAGGTCATAAAATATCCATCGTCCGACTGAATCGATTAGAAATGAGATCCAGCGTATTGTAAAGTATTAAGTTAGACTTTTTAGCCAAACAGCAAGTCAAATCCAAATGATTGTGACAAAAATTTTAGAGTTTATAATCAGTCGATATTCTTACTGTTGAAGCGAAAACGTTCAGAATTTCAAATATTTGAACCCAACGACCACGTCTATTCCAACGGATATGTCTCTTCAACGCATATGGATAAACATGTGTTCTTCTCCTTTAAAATTCTGAACTTTTTTGTTCTTCTACCTTTTCTTTTACCATTGAATTTCTTAAAAACTATACAAAATAGCCGTCGAATCTATAGTATTGTAGACCATACTTTGACAACCTTTTTTTTTTTTGAAAACCCAGGAGAACTTGGCGGACCGGTAAAATCATGAGGAGGGTACAGTAAAGCAATCCGCTGATCCAAGCTCTCATACCTCCGGTAAACTTCGACAATCTTGTCACAACAGATTCATAAGACAATCTCGATTTCATTGGTGCTAACGCAATCGATTGAGGGGATTGAATGTATGTAGGCTTTCATTGTATCTTCGAGACGGACCTTCCACAAAGCAAAAGTATCCACTAATTTCATTCAACGGTGGTGAGGGCATTGATCGTCTTAAAGACAACACCTCAAACTACGGACCTTGAAGCAATTCCATCCGTTCAACTTCTAGCATTGTCATTGTCACCTGCTAGAAACAAGAAACATCATAAACAATTTTAAGATGATGAAATTTTTACCCCATGGTTTAAAGGAATTCACTTCCGATTTAACAAAACTTGAGAGGTTTGATGGCATCAATTTCGTTTGTACATTTCTTATTGGCTAGACTTAAAGTGGTATTTTTGTTAACAAAATCAAAACTAGAGGAGAAAGAGAACGAAACAATCACGAAGAAAAGAGTATAACTTAAATAGGAACAAGACGATTACATGTACAAAGGGCATCCATGCGACGCAATGAGTGACGCACCATTCGATCTATACTACATTAAATCGACCATTAAGGATGTTTGAGATGCTTTGGAAACCATGATTCTTATGGAGAAATGACTAGTAAGAAATTTTTTTCCACATTTTTTAAGTACATAATGTCCGTTTCTAGCCCTGTAGTGGAACAATTTAATGATACCATGCATTTCCTGAATCAATTCAACCTATATAACTTGAATATGGCAAGGAAATCAAAGTATCTTCCATTATAGACAAACTCCTCCCTTCTTGGAAAAATAAAGGAACATCCTTAGATGGAAGAAATGGGATATGACTATGGACAACATCGTAGAGTATCTACAAGTTGACGAACAATTAAAACGAAGGGAAAATGATGAAACGGCGATTTATTCATCAAAGGTCACGAGATAGAGAAAAAAGGAAATAATGCCTCAAACCATTCTTTTAATCAGAAGAGGAATTCAGAACAAGAATGTAAAGAAAGTGAATAAGTATTTCAATTTCGAAAAGTTAAGTCACTTCAAAAGATATTGTCATTTCCTTAAGAGAAACAACTTTACAGTTATTATTACTAAAATCAGTATAATTTAATCAAAGAATCCTTGGTGGATCAACTCTAGTGCTATTAAGCATATCTACAGTGGTA
The DNA here is from genome assembly GCA_030765085.1 of Allium cepa. NCBI lineage: Eukaryota > Viridiplantae > Streptophyta > Magnoliopsida > Asparagales > Amaryllidaceae > Allium > Allium cepa. The sequence goes on along the minus strand of CM060937.1, from coordinate 566,306,349 downwards.
AGCGTCAATTCAAGAAAATTGAACAGACTGAGGTTGGGAATCTTGGGCACTTAATACTTTCTCTTATGTTGAAGAAAAACCATGCATCATAACACACACGTGACACTGACATTTGACCATGCCATATCAGATGGATTCGGGATTGAACCAATATTTTTTTTGAACAATGATTAAATCGAGCTCTTTAGCCTAATAACAAGCCAAGCACAAATAACCATAACAACAATTTTCGAATTCGTAAAACTACGGGAAATCTAATTATTGAAGTGAAATGAAGCTTCAAGGATAACGTCTATCAAAATATCCCACAAGAAAATGAGTTTTTGTTCAAAAGTTTGAACCAAACAAGTATGTCTCCTCCAATAGCACTGTAACAACCCGCATATTTAACGATTATATATTTAAATGTTTTATTTAAATATAGCGTTGTTAGTCGGATTTAGGTCCGAAATGTTACTTTTTGCAAACGACCGAATTAGGACTCGAAACCACTTCCGTTGAGTTCGAAATGACGTTTGCGATCTTTTTGAGTATAAGCTTCGATATGTTTGGAGTAAGTCGAATTTTGCTATTTGCTAAGTGGGCTTTTGGGTTTGGGTTCAACCAACTCATCCTATACCTCAACTCAGCCCCCGCTCCTCTCCACTCACTCATTTTATTTCATAAAACTCAAGCACAACTGAAAATGGGGGAAGAGAATGAGAAATAGAAATTCCAAGCCCTATTTTCCTCTTGCGAAATCCAAAGTCTTGCTCCAAAATCCAAGAGAAGCTATTGGTAAGCCCTCTCTTCATTTTCTCCAACTCTTTCTTCCTTCAATTTCAGAAAGTTTCCTAAACCTAACTTAGGAAATACTTGTTTTGATCTTAGATTGAAGCTTGTAGAGTTGAAGTGGAGAGTGGTTGGTCTTTTCTTTGCGTTTGAGCTTCTCATCTTTGTTTGTGAGTTAAAAGGTGAGATTTTTATCTCACATCTATGTCCAAACTATCTTTGATTGTCAGGTATGAATTCCTAACACTTATTCTTGTGCAATTGCTTTTGGCTTGGATTGAATTGGTGAATATTCCAATTTTTGGTGTTTTGGAGTCAAATCTTTGAAAATCATAACTCTGATGTTTGATCATGATTTTGGAGGTGTATTAAAGAGAAAATAGGGCTGGGTTGTCGATTGGCATAAATCCCTAGCGTCATTGCTCGTTCGATTGCATTTTGGAGGAGTTTTTCCTTCATTTGATACGCTGAAGTACAGCCTCAAAGCTCAGTCAGTCAACTGATCTTCTGTAGTCAGTCGACCGACTATAGCAAATGAGGGTTCCGAGGTTGGTCGCAGAGGCTAAGAGCCTCAGTTTTCTGCAATCAGTCGACTGACCCTCTGTAACCAGTCGACTGACTGTAGGAAATGAGATTTTCATGTTTCTAGATCAGCTGACTGATCTCAGAGGACCAGTCGACTGACCTGCTTCAATTTTGTCTAGTATGCCTATTTGTTTGTGGTTTCAATTTTTATCGATTCATGTTGATTCCAATTAGTTGTTTATGCATATTTGACCTTGATGATTCCTTTTTGACTTCATCCACGAGTTTTTATAAAATAATCTTCTAAATTGCATTAAAAGCTCGTTTCTCCAATTTATAAATTCTATTTAAAACAAACACGATTTCGCACTCCGAGCGAAGTGGAAGGAGAATTAAATGATTAGATAAAACGCGTGCAATGAACATGCGCGTTCATCTTCTCAGTTAATTCCCAATCTATTCGTTTGAACGTTTTGACCTTTGGGTCTGGTTTACCGATGAGATGAGATAAACTTTGTACTGCTTTGAGTGTGAAATTAACTAGCGGATAGTAAACCGTTTAGTGCGAACGGGTGGTTATGGGACTCACGTTACCACTTTTCGGATTCCTTTTCTAAAGTTGTGACACATTCTACCAGTTAATGGTGCCCAGTACTGGGCCTCCGGACCTTCACCACTACGGTTTGTTGCCTTTGGGATAGTGTCTTCGGACTGTCTCCTTCAGGTTTATTGCCTTCGGGTATGTTGCCTTCGGGTATGTTGCCTTCGGTTTTGTACCTTCGGGTTTGTGCCTTCGGGTTTGTTGCCCTATTGTATCGCTTTTGGAGTTGGTCATTCATCACCGCTCGAGTGATATTGGGTTTGGAGCCTTCGGGCTCACGGATCCTTGTTTATACAGTACTGAGCACGTGCAATTTTCTGATGTTTCATTGATATGTATATTCCCTAGGTATCGCCCTTCGGTGTTGGTCTTTTTGAGCCGCACGATATATAGCCGTTACATTGTAGAACTTGTGTTACCTTCATTGGTATTTGTTATTTTCCTTTTTGGCTTGTTTTGGGATATTCATATCCTTTGTTTATTGGTGTTGCCGATGATATGATGCTTGTCTTGTTATGATTCATCTTTTGTTAGATGATTGTTGTATCTCTTTGGGAGATATTTGTTATACTTTATGACCTTGCAGGTTATTGTTGTTCAGTTTATCTAATTGATTTGTTTAGCTAGACTGACCCGTGTATTTATACTCGGGTCAGACCGAGATGTTTCAGGTTAGGTGCTTTTGGACTTAGCCTATTTTGCTTCCGCATGGACTACTTCGCTAGCTTCTTTTTGTTATAGCTTTTGTGTAGTCCTCTTTGTTGTAACACTTATATATATGTATTCTTTTGGATTCATCTGTATATTATGGTTTGCTACACCACTTGACATGTATCAGTCTGTATACTCTGTTATATATAGTATATGTGTATATGATGATCTACTGTTCGGTGATGTACAATACATATGAGTTGTTATATTCTGTTCTGATAGATCCTCCAACCACCTATGGTTTTGTTTTAAGTATTCATTGGATATGTGGATCTGCTTGGTATGACTATTAATGATGTATTCAATAGATAGTTAGAGCAAGGCTATAGATGGTCGCTCCTAACCAGCCTTATTCTCCGTGTTAGTTGACGGCATTACCCCGTAGTGTCCTTGGTTAACGTGGGTATAGAGGTGGGGCGTCATAGCTTGGTATCGGAGCAAGGTTCAGAACAAAATATGATAAACACAAAATAGAAGCACATATTCTGGTACATCAAAGTGTATAAGTGTTACAAATCTTTGAACCATCGTGCGTCTATGTCCTTCTGTGCCTTGGTGGTAGATAGAATGTGCGAATACGTTTTGGAATGCATTTTGTTCCGTAGTATTCCACATTTGAATTAGTGGCATCTACCTTGTGAGTAATCTTATTCTTATCTTAACTATCAGCGTATGGATGGAAGAGGCAGGGGACGACGTTCGAATGCTGGGCAATCCAGTGGCTCACATCCGGATGGCGTTTATATGTCCGCCGATCAGTTTTTGGAATTGTTTAGGAGCACTCAGCCTCCAGTTCCTCCTCGAGTATCTCCACCTCGCAAGTCTGTCTTTGCACGTTTGTGCAGTGATTTTTCTCATCTTGGAGGAAAGCCGTTTAAAGGCTCCGAGTCTGTTTTTGAGACTCAAGCTTGGCTTCGCACGTGCGACCGTATCTTCTCTCGCATGGATCATTCTGATCATGATAGAGTTCTTATAACTTCTAGTTTATTGCAAGAGCGTGCCCTTGATTGGTACGAGCTTCTTATAGACGAAATTGATGAGTCTACTCTTTCTTGGACTTAGTTTCGGAGACGATTCGAACTCAATTTCGTTCCTGAATCTGAAAAAGTTTTATTGACCTGTCGCATCCTTGAGTTGAAGCAAGGGAAGTCTTCTGTTTCTGAGTATGTTGCATCATTCGAGGCTTTATCTAAGTATGGTCTTGAATTCATTAGCACTTCTTATAAGAAGAATTTGAAGTTTGTCTTTGGTCTTAAGAAATATCTTAAGAAGTCTTTATTGCTCCAGCTTAAACTTTCTTTTGAGGAGTTGGTAGATTCTGCACTTCACCTCGAAGCCATCGAGAAGGAGTGTGATAGTGGTGAGGATGTTGAGGTTTCCAAGAACCCCAACAAGAAGCAGTTTCCATTTCAGAAATCCAGGTCTTTTCTTTCCAAGAAGAAGAAGACCGGTGGTTCTAATTCTTAGCCTCAGTCTGCTGGAAGACCTTCCATTCGGAAGTGTTTCAATTGTGGTTCTCCTGACCATATGATTCGAGCTTGTTCTAAGCCTTTCTTCTTCCGTTATTGCAAGAAGGAAGGTCATCATGTTTCCACCTGCCCTACTGTTCCTACTGGTGCCAAGTCTAGCAAGCTTTATGCTGCTAAGGCTTCTGAAGGTCCTTCTCAACCCAAAGGTATATCTCCATCTATTTTGAAAGGTTCTATTTTATTTCATGGCCATAGCATTCGAGTTCTTTTCGATACGGGTGCATCACATTCTTTTGTATCAAAAAAGCTCGTCGATGATTTATCTTTGGATGTTTCTTGTATGGTTACTTCTTTAAGGATTGCGAATCCTATTGGGGGATCCACGACCCTTGGCTTGTTTTGTTTTGTGAAGATGTTGAGATTGTTTTATGTGGCTTTTCTTTTCGTGCGAATCTGCACGTTATTTCTTATCTGGGATTTGATATGATTTTGGGTATGGACTGGCTAGTGAGACACGATGCCAAGATTATTTGTTCTGAGAGGATTTTATATCTTTGACATCTGGATTCTTCCACTCAGCTATCTCTTGTTCTTCGGAATGTGGATAATTCCCAAATGGCTTTTCATTTTCTTGACTCGTGAGATGATGATGATATATCTCATATTCCTATTGCTTGTGACTTTTCTGATGTTTTCGAACCTGTTTCGGGTTTGCCACCCAAGTGGGCAATTGAGTTCCACATTGATCTCATTTCAAACGCGCAGCTAGTTAGTCATCCTCCCATGAGGATGTCTACAAAGGAAAATGAGGAACTCAAGAAGCAGCTTTTAGAGCTTGAGTCCAAGCAGTTGATTCCGTCCAGTTTTTCTCCATGGGGATCCACGGTCGTCTTCGTGAAGAAGTCTGATGGAACTTTTAGGCTTTGCATTGACTATCGCAAGCTTAACGAGTTAACCATCAAGAATAGGTATCCATTGCCTAGGATCGATGATATGTTCGATCTATTGAGTGGTGCTAAAGTCTTTTCTCAGCTCGACCTTACCACAGGTTTTCATCAGTTACGAGTCGCGGATGATAGCATACCTCTTACAGCTTTCCGCACTCGATATAGTTCTTTTGAATGGCTCGTTATGCCGTTCGTTTTGACGAACGCTTCTGCTTTCTTTGTCGATCTCATGAATCGAGTATTCTGAAAATATCTCGATAGGTTCATCCTTGTGTTTATTGATGATATCCTTGTTTAATCTAAGTCTGAAGCTGAGCATGCTAATCACTTGAGAATTGTCTTGAGTACTCTTCGTCATCATCAGCTGAGAGCCAACTTCTCCAAGTGCCATTTTTGAGAGAATAAGCTTAAGTTCTTAAGCCACGTTGTATCTTCCGAGGGCATTTTAGTCGATCCCTCAAAGATCGAAGCCATCCAGAATTGGAAGAGGTCTGAGAATGTTCATGAGATTCGTAGTTTTCTTGGATTGGCGGGTTATTACCGTCGGTTCATTAAGGATTTTTCCCGTGTTGTGTTTCCTCTCACCAGCCTTACTCGGAAAGGCATTCGTTATATTTGGTCCGACACGTGTGAAGCTTCCTTTCAGACATTAAAGGAACTTCTCACTAATGCTCCCATTTTAGTGGTTCCCGAAGGGAATCATGATCTTGTTATCTACACCGATGCTTGTAGTAGCGGTCTCGGTGCTGTTCTTATGCAGAAGGATCGGGTAGTTGCTTATGCTTCTAGGCAACTGTGTCCAAATGAAGTTCTCTATGCCACACATGATCTTGAGTTAGCCGCCGTTGTCTTTGCCTTGAAGATTTGGCGACACTATTTATTGGGCGAGCACTTCATTCTCTATACAGATCATAAATCCTTGAAGTATTTATTCACTCAGAAGGAACTCAATATGAGACAACAGCGTGGCTCGAGTTTCTTGCTTTATGACTTTGATATCCAGTATATCGCTAGTAAGGGTAATCGTGTTGCTGATGTGCTTAGTCGCAAACATTCGGCTATAGTTTCTATGACGCTTGCCGAACGGGATATTTTTGAGACTCTATCTTTTTGTGAAATTCGCGATCGAGCTTCATCTTCTGATTCTCCTATTCTATTATTTAGTTTGGGAGCTCGACCCTTTTTATTGGATCGTATTGCCGATGCTCAGCAGCGTGATCCTAATTTGTTGCATCTTATTCAGCTTTGTGAGTTTGGATCCTGTGATGAGGCGTTGTGAGATTTCAATATTGATTCTCATGGGTGTCTTCGCAAGAAGAACCGTCTTTTTGTGCCTTCTGATTTTGCCCTTAGGCATGACATTCTTTATGACTGTCACCGTTCTAAGTATACCATTCATCCCGGTAGTAGTAAGATGTATGCCGATATGCATCGTCTTTATTATTGGGAAGCCATGAAGCGCGATGTGGCGAGTTATGTGAGTAATTGCATAACCTGTCAGCGTATTAAGGCCGAACATCAGCGCCCTTCAGGTCTTCTTCAGCCTCTAGAGATTCCATTGTGGAAATGGGATCAGATTTCTATGGATTTCATTAACGGCCTACCTCGTTCGAGAAACGACCATTCTAGCATCTGGTTTATTGTTGATCGCCTCACCAAGTTTGCTCATTTTATTCCTATTGAGTCTAATAGGACTGCTTCGCATTTGGCTAAGTTGTATGTCAAGGAAATCGTGAGACTTCACGGTGTTCCTAGTTCTATTGTGAGTGACTGTGATCCTTTATTCACGAGTCATTTTTGGCAGAGTCTTCAGCAAGCTTTGGGAACAAAGCTTAATTTTAGCACAGCTTATCATCCGTAGTCTGACGGACAGAATGAACGGGTGAATCGTATCTTGGAAGATCTCCTCCGTATTTGTATTCTTGATTTCGGTGGTAGTTGGGAGGATCACCTACATCTTGTAGAGTTCTCCTATAACAATGGTTTTCAGTCCAGTATCGGTATGGCTCCTTTCGAAGCCTTATGCGGAAGGCCATGTCGATCACCTTCTTGTTGGTTGGAATCTGGGAAGAAGCTTATTCTTGGCCCAGATTTTGTTCGTGATTCTTCCGCAAAGATTGATTTGATTCGTTTGAGAATGAAAGAGGCACAGAGATGCCAGAAGTCCTATGCGGACAACCGTAGGAAGCCTGGTGATCTCGTCTTTATTCGTTTTTCTCCTCTGAAAGGGGTGATGCGCTTCAGTACGACTGGGAAATTGGCTCCTCGCTTTATAGGACCATTTTCTATAACTGAACGTATTAGCCCTGTGGCTTATAGATTTTCACTTCCTGCTCATTTATCTTGCATTCACGACGTGTTTCACGTCTCTCAACTTTGGAAGTGTCTTTGAGAGTCGGATTCTGCTACCAATTTTCCTGATTTGCAAGAGCTTGAGATTTCACCAGACTTATCTATTGTACAACAACCTATTCGCGTGCTTGCCACGGAGATGAGACGCCTTCGAAACAAGGATGTGCCGCTTATTAAAGTTCAATGGTCCGCTAATCCCAATGACTATACTTGGGAAACCAAAGAGTTTATCGAGCGATCCTATCCGGGTTTTCTATCTTTGCTTGGAAATGGTGAGAATATCTTTTCGTCTCAAGCTTATTTCCTTTTCTTTTTGATGATGTATGTATGTAGTTGTTACAAGTATCGTCTCTAGGAATTGCATGGACGCAATTTTGTAAGGAGGGCATATCTGTAACAACCCGCATATTTAACATTATATATTTAAATGTTTTATTTAAATATAGCGTCGTTAGTCGGATTTAGGTCCGAAATGTTACTTTTTGCAAACGGCCGAATTAGGACTCAAAACCACTTCCGTTGAGTTCGAAATGGCGTTTGCGATCTTTTTGAGTATAAGCTTCGATATGTTTGGAGTAAGTCGAATTTTGCTATTTGCTAAGTGGGCTTTTGGGTTTGGGTTCAACCAACTCATCCTATACCTCAACTCAGCCCCCTCTCCTCTCCACTCACTCATTTTATTTCATAAACCTCAATCACAACTGAAAATGGGGGAAGAGAATGGGAAATAGAAATTCCAGGCCCTAGTTTCCTCTTGCGAAATCCAAAGTCTTGCTCTAAAATCCAAGAGAAGCTATTGGTAAGCCCTCTCTTCATCTTCTCCAACTCTTTCTTCCTTTAATTTCAAAAAGATTGCTAAACATAACTTAGGAAATACTTGTTTTGATCTTAGATTGAAGCTTGTAGAGTTGAAGTGGAGAGTGGTTGGAACTTTTCTTTGCGTTTGAGCTTCTCATCTCTGTTTGTGAGTTAAAAGGTGAGATTTTTATCTCACGTCTATGTACAAACTATCTTTGATTGTTAGGTATGAATTCCTAACACTTATTCTTTTGCAATTGCTTTTGGCTTGGATTGAATTGGTGAATATTCCAATTTTTGGTGTTTTGGAGTCAAATCTTTGAAAATCATAACTGTGATGTTTGATCATGATTTTGGAGGTGTATTAAAGAGCAAATAGGGCTGGGTTGTCGATTGGCATAAATCCCTAGCGTCATTGCTCGTTCGATTGCATTTTGGAGGAGTTTTTCTTTCATTTGATAGGCTGAAGTACAGCCTCAAAGCTCAGTCAGTCGACTGACCTTCTGCAGTTAGTCGACTGGCTGTAGCAAATGGGGTTTCCGAGGTTGGTTGCAGAGGCTAGGAACCTTAGTTTTCTGCAATCAGTCGACTGACTCTCTGTAACCAGTCGACTGACTGCGGGAAATGAGATTTTAATGTTTCTGGATCAGTCGACTGATCTCAGAGGACCAGTCAACTGACCTGCTTCAATTTTGCCTAGTATGCCTATTTGTTTGTGATTCCAATTTTTATCGATTCATGTTGATTCTAGTTAGTTGTTTATGCATATTTGACCTTGATGATTCCTTTTTGACTTCATCCACGGGTTTTTACAAAATAATCTTCTAAATTGCATTAAAAGCCCGTTTCTCCAATTTATAAATTCTATTTAAAACACACACGATTTCGCACTCCGAGCGAAGTGGGAGGAGAATTAAATAATTAGATAAAACGCGTGCAATGAATATGTGCGTTCATCTTTTCAGTTAATTCCCAATCTATTCGTTTGAACATTTTGACCTTTTGGTCTGGTTTACCGATGAGATGAGGTAAACTTTGTACTGCTTTGAGTGTGAAATTAACTAACGGATAGTAAACCGTTTAGTGCGAACGGGTGGTTATGAGGCTCACGTTACCACTTTTCGGATTCCTTTTCGAGAGTTGTGACACATTCTGCCAGTCAGTGGTGTCCAGTACTGGGCCTTCGGACCTTCACCACTACGGTTTGTTTCCTTTGGGATAGTGTCTTCGGACAGTCTCCTTTAGGTTTGTTGCCTTCGGGTATGTTGCCTTCGGGTTTGTACCTTCGGGTTTGTGCCTTCGGGTTTGTTGCCCTATTTATCACTTTTGGAGTTTGTCATTCGTCAACGCTCGAGTGATATTGGGTTTGGAGCCTTTGGGCTCATGGATCCTTGTTTATACAGTACCGAGCACGTGCAATTTTGTGATGTTTCGTTGATATGTATATTCCCTAGGTATCGCCCTTCGGTGTTGGTCTTTTTAAGCTGCACGATATATAGCCGTTACCTTGTAGAACTTGTGTTACCTTCATTGGTATTTGTTATTTGCCTTTTTGGCTTGTTTTGGGATATTCATATCCTTTGTTCATTGGTGTTGCCGATGATATGAGGGTTGTCTTGCTATGATTCATCTTTTGTTAGATGATTGTTGTATCTCTTTTAGAGATATTTGTTATACTTTATGACCTTGCAGGTTATTGTTGTTCAGTTTATCTAACTGATTTGTTTAGCTATACCGACCCGTGTATTTATACTCAGGTCAGACCGAGATATTTCAAATTAGGTGCTTTTGGACTTAGCCTAGTTTTCTTCCGCATGGACTACTTCGCTAGCTTCTTTTTTTATAGCCTTTGTGTAGTCCTTTTTGTTGTAACTCTGATATATATGTATTCTTTTGGATTCGTCTGTATATTATGGTTTGCTACACCACTTGACATGTATCAGTCTGTATACTCTATTATGTATCAGTATATGTGTATATGATGATCTACTGTTCTATGATGTATATTACATATGAGTTATTATATTCTGTTCTGATAGATCCTCCAACCACCTATGGTTTTGTTTTAAGTATTCATTGGATATGTCGATCTGCTCGGTATGACTATTGTCGATGTATTCAATAGACAGTTAGAGCAAGGCTATAGATGGTTGCTCCTAACCAGCCTTATTCTCCGCGTTAGTTGACAGCATTACCCCGTAGTGTTCTTGGCTAACGTGGGTATAGAGGTGGGGCGTCACAAGCACTGTTCTTCAATGCCTATAAATAGGCCCGTATTCTTCTTCTTTAGAACTTAGAATTTTCTTCTTCTTCGACCTTCTCCTTTACCATTAAATTTATTAAAGATTCATAAAAAAAGCCAAATCTAAAGTACTAGAGGGAGTAGATTCAACACTCTTGTTGCTGTAGATTCATAAGATACCATTGGATCGATTTCATTAGTGCTAATGCAATCGATTAACGTTATTGAATTCTCGAGCTTCATTGTATCTTGAAAACGAACTTTTCGTAACTCGGAAGCACTTAAGTTTGATTAGACTGTGGTGAGGCATTTATCTTCTTATGGGCAACGTCTCCAACCATGCGCTTTATAATGACCTTCCTTTTTGACCATCAAAAGTCGACACCAAACACTACCACCGTGTTCAAACATCACACATCCAATCAAAAAAAAGGCAGATTGTTATGGTAAATAAAAAGAAAAGAACAAAGAACAAAGAAAAATATAATCTCACGATGGAATCGACAACATATAATACAACGAGGATAGTAGAAATTGTCACTCCAAACATAAAGAGTATATCAGAGTTAAAAAAAGCTAATCAGTTGGGCAGTTACGAAATCTCGACCTTACAAATGCTGATAGGTATACTATATAATACAATGGATAGTAAAATATTACGATATGTGAATCTTCAACTCCCCTCCATGAATCCCAAAACACCAAAGCCAACCTGGGAAAGTACTCAGTCTGACCCGAGCATTATAAATAGATAACACCCTGATCAATCTGGAAATACCAGGGTAAGATAACTCGAAAAATAGGGAACATATATAAAAATTCTGTGAGACCACGCTGCTATCGCGGAACGGGTTTTTACCTCACAAGAATAACATCCATACAGACAAGAGAAGAAATAAATATCATGAAACAAATCCAAATATGATTGAGCATAAATAATATTAAACCAGACTTGAAAGGATGAAAATAAACCAAGTAAAATCCAAACTGGGCAGAATGGATAGAACAAAAAAAGTCCAAAATCGATAGAATGGGCTAATAAGGTAACGATCCAAATTCGATAGAATGGGCTAAATAAAGTAACAGTCCTAACTCGATAGAATGGACTAAATAAACACTTAAATGCCATAATGAGCAATTGGCTCTACTTGTGGCAGTTTAAAGCTATAACGGATTCAATGTTTTCGAATCAAATAAGGAAAGAAATTTTTTCAACAAATGACTACGAGGGCGCACCCCCCCACCGAAAGTGTACCTTTAGAAATATAATTGAAAACACCGATGGCTCTTGGACACATCCAAGTTGGACCCCACCAACAGTTACCGAGAATCCGAGTATTTCACATCTCAATGCGCAACACCGAATCCAATCTAGAGTGGATGTGAAAATACCATAATGGAAGCAACCCCGTATAAATTGGTTTCCACTCACTCTTTGGGTTTAGTCATTTCCAACAAAGGATAACAAAGCTCAAGTGAGCAAAAAGTCATCTTAGAGTGATGAAAATAAACTGGCTGAAGTAACTGATAGCTGACATACCAGACATAAAACGATCGTATGTGGAAATTAAGTCTTGTATACTTATCACCACTCATTGAATTCAAACTTTTACTATTTCTGGGTTAACAATAATACCGAACAAGTCAAGATAGTGTTACCTTGAAGTCATGTCTCACCATTGTTCTTAACTTTTGAAATAGCAACAAGTTCCACTTTTTCGATATTTAGTGCTAATTGTACAAATAAATCGTTTCCATATAAGCGATTCGTTTTATGGAGATAATTTATTTCCATAAGTGAATCAAACTTTTACTTTTAAAAACGAAATGAACTTGTGCTTGATTTCCAAATTGGTAGAACATTTTTAAAATTAGTTCCTGATTGTTAAAGCATTGGGAGAATAATTTTTTCCAAGCGCGTGACCATGAAGGCCTAAACCAACTTCACACCGAACACCTAGAAGATTATCCAACTTAACATCCTGATAATCGAGTTCCAATTCTTTTTTAACTTTAAAAAAACAATATTAATTATCCTAAACGATAACTAATCACACTTAAAATCCCTTCAAATAAATAATTCATTATCTATAATAAAATAGATAATTATTTCCAAACAATTTTATGACATTGGTAAATTAACTTTAAAATCTTTATTAAACCAGTCCATTAAGTTTAAATCAATTTATTAAAGCAATTTTTATTATATTATTAATTTACTTTAATCACCTTTATTAAATCAATTAGTTAAAACGATTTATTAAATTCAAATAGTCATTAATTAAATAAATAATTAATCTCAAATATCATTAATGAAAATGATAAGTAATTGTAAATTCCATTGATTAAAACAATTAATTAGGTTCAAAATAATCATAAATTAATCGTATTAATTAAATCCAAACTTTATCAGTCAAACCGATTAATTGAAGCATCGTTTTTTAAAATGATTTATCTATTTATAAAACATCATCAATTTAAATGATTTAACTAAATTCCAAAAATCATTAGTTAAAACAATTAAGTAAATTTGAAAACCATCATTAATTAAAATAATTAACTGAATTCAAATATCATTATTTAAAATGATTAATTACTTTTAAATATCATTAATTAAAATGATTATTAATTTCAATTATCATAAAACAATCAATCAATTAATTAATTAAACTCCAATATCATTAATTAAAATAAATAAATAATTAATTAAACTCAAATAATCATTAGTTAAAATGATTAATCAAGTATAAAACATCATTAGCAAAAATGATTAATTTACTCTAAATATAAACCAATTTTAATCATCATTTGTTAAATTGGTTAATTAATCCCAAAATAAGTAATTAAAAAGATTAATTAATTTAAATTATCATTAATCAAAATAATTAATAAATTTTTTAATATTCCTTTTAGCGGAAACATAAGCTCAAGTTCATAAGATAAGGTTTTGGGGATGAAAATTTAATAAACGAAGGCATAGCAAAAATTGCTATAACGACATTTAAACTATTAAATGGAATATCAGAAATCAATTTCAATTAATCATCAATAACAACATATGGATGTAAATAAATACTTTATGGGCCAAAACCCCCTTTGAGTCTCTCTACATATTTTTCCTACAAAACAATGGTTATGGATAACATATAGATAATCATATTGGTTTATAACGATCAAACTAATATGTCATCCATTTTCCAATTGGAAATGCAACCAAAACAAGCAATCAAATAATTTAACCAACATCCAAACAGTCGATAAACATTTATAACAACATAAATATGATATAATAAAATTAAACGTGAGTTAAACTCACCGAAGGTTTTGAAAACTTGAAATATTTTAGCGGTCGTAAAGCTTGGAGAACCACAAATTCTTCTCGAAAATGGATCATTTTGCACTCGACTTTTGCACCCTTTCCTATCAGATTTTGGAAAAGTGGTGTAATAATCGTGATTTTTGATTACCGTCGGAAAAAAAAATGCTGGTAGACTTTAAATGTTGTTTTACTTTTGTGCATTTTATAATTGCTTTGCCTTGTGTGTTTTATTACTACTCGGCTGCTATGAAAATAAGTAATACGCATAGGTGCCTGATGCCATGGTCTTGTATATTTGCCTATATCTTCGTGTTTGTTCGTCCACCTGCTGTTTTAGGAAAATTCGAATATATTCAACAAAGGAGCAACTAGCCCTTTCCTTATGTGCAATTGTCCACATTAATTTAGACTTATATGTGAATAGTGTTTTATTGTTTTGACATCCTTTACACGTCCTCCAATTTGCCAAACACTTTGACTTTATTATGTGTTTGATTTGTCTGTCACTTGAAAATGTGGTCATGTAACATGTTTGATTGTCCTATGCCTTTTTCTTCATTGCTCAAGTTTATTGCATGTTACTTGAAAATGTATTTTGCACTATGCATGTTTGCTTAGGGTACTTGCTGTTATTTGATTTGTAGAATGTTTTGTGCCTAATGATATGGTCATGCATGCTGATGTCGTGCTTGGTTTAGGCCTTTGATTTCTGGAGTTTCAAATGCTGTGATTTGGATGTTTTCGTTGACCCAAGTTTCAAGAATTTTAAATTGAGATTTGGAAAAGAAAAAAAAATATTTTTGCAAGGCAAATCCTTTTCTAAGTCAGTATATACTTGCAAGTGGCGCATATTTTAGCATTGCTGTGAACAAAGTTTTAAAAGCTAGTGGAACATTGTAAACATGCTGTCACTTTTATTTCAAAAGTAAAATATAATCATGTGCCGTCACTTACTTTAAAAGCGAGTTGATCACTTTGCCCTTTTCACCATCATCATTTTTATAAGCAGCTGTCCTTTTTGCTCTGTTGCACATCTCAATTAATGCATATGTTCAATGCAAGCTAGCACACAAAAAAAGGTGTACGCTGCAAACCTTTTTTTATTCATTTTCAAAATAGGCACTGCAACATTTATTTTGCTCGTTTCTTCAGTAGCTTGGTTGGATTTAACGGCGGTTCAACTCTTTTGTTCTGGGTTGCTTAAGGATTTTGGAAGCAAATTATGTGAGTTCAAAAAGCTCACATTTCTAATTTTTCTGTTTTCATTTTTGAGTGCGATAGTTTTATTGACTTCAATTTTTTTTGCTATCTTCTTGTTTTCATTTTTATTCTTGCGTGAAAAAAAACGTGCATAACTTGTCATATTTTATGCTTTTATATTTTGGGATTATATTTTGCTTGTGCGAACACATATTGCCCAGACCATTATATAATTCACTCATGCATGGTGTATATTGAAGGTGCCAGGTCACTTGCGTTACCTTCTTATAGAAGGGGCAGATTATGTATAACTTATTAGTGAGTTTTTCCTGCAAAAATCCAAAATACAATCTTATAGTATTCGTTCCAGTTTAAATAATTCTCAATGATAGCATGTTTCTTTTTACACAGCATCTTCAAATGGATTATATAGTAATGGACTCCATTTTGTGGATTACAATTATAGTAGATGTGTTTTGGGATCTGTATTGAATGGTAGTCGAACTGCTACTAGAGACACCATAAAATACCCATTATCTTATTAGTGTGTTTAGATTGGCTAGAATTAAGGTAAAAAGTGGTGAACGTTTATTGTTATCAGTTTAATCATCTATATTTAGTTTAATGTATGGAGTATAGTCAAGTTCTTGAATAGTTATAAACTTTGAGCGTATTGTTAGTAGCTTCATTTATATATCACTTACCTGTATATATTAAGTGTGCCAGCATATAGTTTGCACACGTAGCTTATTTTTACATTTTGTTTCCATTATTGCATGCGCATATAGGTTCAAGTCCAGTATATTACGTGTGCAAGTCATTTCTAATTTGCAAAATGTTTTGTACATTTGCAAAAGTGCGTTCCTGTCCCTTTGTGTTGAAGTTGATATTTGCTTAAAACGTTTGTACAGGTCACTAGTATAAATAACTACGTGCATGCATCAAATTCTAGTACAAATTATTCATATTGAGTGTGTCATATTGCATGCAAAGACCTGGATACATTTTTTAAACATTTTGTTGCGTGCATGTAGCCTGAGTCCAAAGTCATTTATTTTCATTTACATCATAATCGCATGCGAAAAGTTAGAGACCCAGATTACATTCTTTTGCATCAATTACGTTAAGTGCATGCCATACTCAAATACTAGTCACGTTATATCTTTGAAATTTATTTATATGTATACATGAACTCGAAATCTTTGTTGCATGCAAATTGGATTGCATAAAAATGTTTTAAATACCAGTGCATTAATTTGCGTTGAACCGGTGTTTGGTTTTAAAACATATTTTTGCGCCGCTATTTTTATAACGGAATTTTTACTCCGGTATTATATTTTTTGAAGCGTGTTGTTTTGATGATATTTTTGACGAATAAAAATTACGGTTGTTTTGACTTCAGTAACCGTCAAATTTTAAAGTGAATTTTCAAGCGGTTACCCGGCAACGCCGATTTGATATCCGTTTTTACGGTGTTTTGTGAAGCGCAATTTCCTCGACAAAGCTGCTATAGTTGTTGCTGTTTTAATCACGTGTTTTACAAATCGTTTTAAAATAAAATTGTTTTCAAAAATTTTACAGTTTACGCTTTCAAAAGAATGAGGAAGCGATTTAAACGCTTCAGCAAAATTAAGGACTATGAACCCTTACTTTTACTGATTCGGTTAATTCTGGACTTGTCCGTTTGAGAACGTAAAATGTTATATGTCTAAAATATACAATTTTGCACTTTAAAGGAAACGATGAAGAGATTTAAACGATTGAGCAAAAGTGCGGAGTATGGAACCACATTTTTACTATTTCGGTTAATTCTGAACTCGTTAATTGAAATATTTGATGATTTGTTGGGCTTTTGAGCCACTCTGTTGGACCTTCAGGTCATTTATTGGACATTCGGTTCATCTAATGGACCTTCGGGTCAATTACCAGTACTAGACCTTCGGGTCACTCTGCGGACCTTCGGGTCATCTGATGGGCGCAAAAATTTATAGTACTTGGTAGGCTTCGGCCATCTGAGATGCACGTGCGGCGTAGCTAAAACTCGTCATCTACTGGGATCGATCCACTTTTATATTGATTTTCTAGTTGTCTTATTTTGATTTCTAGATTTTGTGACTGCTGATTTGTCTAGTTATCTTAATTGATTTCTAGATTTTTGCGTACTGCTGCTTTGAATTCAGTTGTGATTTTTGAAAGTTGATTTTGATGGAGTTTAAATTGAGATTTCTTCATTTAAACTATGGCGATTATTTATGTTGAATAGTCTCATTTGATATTATCGATTTTGATGGAGTTTAAATTGAGATTTCTTTATTTGAACTATGTTGATTATCTATGTTGTATAATCTCATTCGAGATTATAATTATTTGCTTAAGTGATGTTTATCATACACTTATTTTTGAAGTTTAAATTAGACTGATCCATTTATTATTTTCTTTTAAATAATACTCGGGTCAGACCGAGTTATTCAGGGTAATCGCCATCTTTGATTCAGTTGCTGCTTTAGCTTTTGGGATTTCATTTCATCTTTCATCTAGACTTCGAGGTGTTTCTTTTGGGTGCATTGACTCTCGTCTCATGTATGTTTATGACATGTAAATGTACATTTAGTTTTTGTGAACTATCGATTGTTGTAGCATGTATCCAGACTTGTCTTCCGCTATATACCTGATAATTCTGTTCTGATGTGATTATACCATCAATGTTATGTTATTATGAGTTGTTCTGAATTTTTCTTAAGCCATCGTAGTTTCGTTTTAGATTTGGATTGAATTTATACCTTTGGGAGTAATTTACACAACTCCTATCGATGTAATCAATATCCATCTAAGGCATAACTTACTGATGGTCGCTTCTAACAAGCCTTATTCTTCGCAATAACAGACGTTGTTCCTTATAATAACCTTTGTTATTGTGAGCATAGAGGTGGGGCGTCACAAGTGGTCAAAAGGAGTTTTAGATTATTCTTTCCTCAATCATTTAAATATGATTACTCAAAAAAGATAAATTTTGAGGAAGTTATAGCCAAAATAGTGAGGGGTATTTTCAGACATCAAAATCTAGGTTCAAAAAAACTCTTGCAAAACAATGAATTCTTGGAGCATCTAATCTCGAAATAAGAAAAAGTGGTAAACTTCAAAATTACAGGCACTAGATATATACATGGTTTAAAAAAAGGAAATATTGTTTTGGAATTTTTGTAATAAGTTATGGCCGAAACCATTTTGAAAAAAAAATGGAAGAAATTTAAATGGAAAAGAAGGAACCTTTAAACAAGTTTATAAAACATTTAAAAGTTAACTTCTAAAATCTTAAAAGATGAAAGTAATTTTGGAAGCCATTAAAAGTTTCATGAAGCTTTAAGGAAGATAGGAGAAAATGAAAATAAAATGAGTAAGAAAGGTGAAAAATTAGTTCTATATGAAATAGAAATAACAAACAACCATCTCACTCTCATGTACTCTACCCTCCGCATATGCGTGTCATGTCACACCCTCTCCTCCACCTCACCCATTTCATCTCATACCTAGCTATTCTCCCATCAAATCAAGTCAACATGCATAAGTACTCTTTTGCACTTATATCTCCTACTGATGTGACATTCTCTTTTTATTTTTTTATTATAGCTGCCAAAGTGTCACATCAACATTTTCTTAACTTAATTAATTATACTTAACCCTAATTAAATTACTATTCTATGTTTATAACATTGCATATATTTGAATATATATACATAGAGACACACACAAATGTTTATACAGCATTTCAAATAACTTTTATATGATGAAACGTCGAAAATTCTAAAAACGCTTTCGGTCACATTTTCTGTTTTTCATTGATATATATATATATATATATATATTTGTAAACAAATTTTAAAACTATTTCACCATTATTATTTATTATTAAAAAGAGTTTTATTTTTACTATAAAACCATTTATTTGAATATTTATAATTAATTAAATATTCACAAATCAATGTAGTGAAATTCCGGGTCGTTTTATTACAATTTAATTTTTCTTATTATTTATTATATTCGACTATTTGTTATTGTAATGAATTTACAAAATGATTCACCATTATCATTTATTAATTAAACAAAGTTAAATTACACCAGTAAATCTATTTAATTCATATTTGGTTCACCATTCAAATATTTAATTCTTAATTCAAATATTTAATCAATCACTATTATTGAATTCCAAGTATTAAATTCCAAAATCCAAATATTTAAATATCTAAAATAAATCAAGTATTTAAAATCAAATGACTATAATTTTGGGTTGTTGTATCCCCCCCTAAATGAATTTCATCCCCGAAATTCCTTATGAAGAAAATGTTTCCAAACCCTTAAGTTTAAAACTATTAATAAGAATGGATCATTGAACTCGCTAACTTTTCAAAACAAATTAGTTGGAATAGATTCCAAAATTTTCAAATCTACTAAATCCTTTCATCCATAACAACTAATTCCCTTCCATTCATTCATTCCAAGTTATAACACAAAAACCAAGTTTTAGTAAAATTTCTTAAAAATTTCTAACTCTAAAATTTTCGGAAAATTTCGCCAACGTCTTCTTTGCGTGACTCGATCGGCACAACTACAAATCGCTTCTACAGGCTCCAAACCAATCAAAAAACAAAAGCCAAGTGGCCTCCCATATCCAGGGCAAAAATTCATCAACTAATTCAAGTTTTCTAAATTTATACGTACCTTTTTGCGTTTGATTTCTATTTTGGCTAGTAATTTATTATCTTCTATGCAAATGCAGGTGCACAATTGATAGCAATCTCTTGCATGCCCGTACTTACAAAAATCTAAAAGAAAATCAAGCTGACAAAAATAATATGAGGTCACTCTACATGCAAAAACTAGCATGATATAAATCTACATGCAACCAATAACCATATCTCAATCATATGCGACAAATAAGAGGATATACTATAATAGATGCCGAGCATCCATATCTTTTTTGATGAAAAATTTAAATCAAAATACCCAGGTTTTTCAATTCATAGTTTTATTTTCAAATTTATCAAACGAGAAAATCAAAGATCAGAATCAAAATGACAAAGAGGGAATTCCTCCAAATAAATTATAGTGAAACTCTAGAATCAAAACAAGATGGAGCATCCAGTGGTATTCCGGTTCCTCCTAAAACATCAACTATAGTGAATAAATATCATTCCTTTCCAAAAATCTTTAAAAATCTCCTTTTTTCAAAATCTCCTTGATTTAGGTCTCAATCAACTCTATATTTTGTTAGTTGCTTACTTATATTAAAAATTTATATTTCACTTAGTATTTTGTTCAATACTCTATATTGTTTAATAAAAATATTTTTAATTTAGGTCAAATTTAGTTTATTAGTTTGACTAGCGCCATTATCGCAGTGGTAAACCACTTCGATCACAAATTCGAAACTTGCATAGTGTTATTCGAAAATATATTGACATGTAATATGTAGGGTACTACCTAAGACTTGCAATAAGAATATATACTACTATCTATGTACCCAATTTCAAAATAAATAAATTATTAGTTCAATCTTATGTTTTGATATATTAATATGTTTGCATTTGTAATACAAATTATATTTAGAAGTATAATCTAACATATGGGTAATATAAAAATATATGCATAATTAACCATTGCGACTTACTGTTAATAAATGTATATATGATATCATACTTCAACAGTTATCAAAGGGATATGAAAATACATTAAATAATTAATTTTATATTTAAACTAAGTTTTTTAAAGCATTTTATATATATATATAACACAATGTTTTAAAACGAATTTCTTGTTATATATAAATGGTTTAATTTTACGTATATATGAATATTTATACTAAATATATTAATTATTTAATATTAAAATTATAAATAAATATATTTAATAATTTTAAAATTCAAATTTAAATAGGTTTAACCTTCTTAATATATATATATATATATATATATATATATATATATATATATATAATTTAAAAAAATTATACTGAAAGCAGTGTGACAATCCATTTCGTCGACCCTCGAAAATCGACATTAATACATGGTATTCATGTGTCGTAATTCTGAGTGCCGGGAAGGCAAATTATTGGGGGTAAATAAAATAAGGGTAGAATGTAGAAACATAAATTCTCCCATTGCATTTATCTATATAGATAAATAGTACATACAACCACTCTCACAAGGGTACATCAGAGTTATGGTATGAACTAACCCGGCCAGGAATAGTTATAACTGCCTGTCCCCACACTTCATGGTACAAGAAAACTTGACACAGTGGAAAATAAAAAGACAGACAGATAGATGTCCACACAAGATGCTCTATGATCCAAAAGCTCCTCCCAAAATGCTTCACCAAAATGCTCCTAAAATGATCCTGACTACTTGGGTGCGTGAAAAAAATTAGGCACCTGGAGTTTAAGGGAAAAGAAAATAAACGTTGTATCAGTCATGATAGTGGTATGAGAAAACTTAAAAGAGCGAATACTTTTACAAATAAAGAAATCTTATAAGACTACGCCGCACATAAATACGAACGAGGTTTTTCCCTTATGATAACCAAAATATTTGCTACGTAAATCATTCGATATTATTTTTAAGGACAATATTTTGAAAACTTTTTCCAAGCAAACATATTCAAATTGCCGAAATTGTTACCATTATTGAATTCCAACGTACTAGGCTCTACAACCAAAATTTCAAGCTCGTACTAGGGAATGGATTTCCAACAAATGATCCGGTAAGGGGCTACCTTCTGGCAGTACATCCCTAGAGTAATGTACTAAGGCCCAACTGATGGTCCTCTACCAACACAGGATCGACCTACCTCTGACTAGATAGTACCGAATATGTTATCACCTTGATCATTACCGATCTATCTGAGACATCTCTTAGCGTACACCATAATAATTTAAACCCGAATGTTATAACGGGTAGAAATATATCTAAAAGGGAATGATCGTACCCTAATGGTTGCGAACCACATAGCCTTGCTGATCTACCCTGTTTTAGTCATTTCCAGGTGTGATTCCCGAGGTAACAAATACCTTTCATATAGAACATCAACTTTTCACTTTGAATGCCACATTGCCATTCCATAATCACACAACTGATTTCTACAAACATATAGCTCCTAAGCTCATACGTCTTAGGTAAGGGTGTTAAGCTAAGAGAAGTTGTCTTCTCTGCCACCAACAGATGATATGTTTTATAGAGATCAATAAATGTGATTTAGAATGCAACGTCAAACATTCGTCCATACAAGTAGTTCAGAAACAAAACAAACCAAAGGCACTTCTCCTATCACATCCTGTTTGGAGATCACCCCTAGGATCAATAGCGATTAGTCTTTGCAAATCGAAGATTTTGATAATAGAGCGCTATTTCCACCATAATACATGATATGGAAATTTCCTCGAGAGTCTAGTGGCAAGTAACCCTACATCATGAAGATCTTCGTCTTCAACATGTTTTACTTCAAAAACGTAAATTAGTTCGAAGTGGCTTTCAGATAGGAATCACCCAAATCCGATCCTGGTCTCTTCGAATCTAATTATCAAGAAAAAAGATGTTAAGTGTAGGTGATTAGTAAACAATGTTTTCATTCATCAATATCTTTAGATATATATGTGTGTGTGTGTGTGTGTGTGTGTGTGTGTGTGTATCTGTGAATTCATTTCAGCATATACGGATTTATTAAACCTCTCTTTAAATCATTTTCTTTTATTTCTTGGAAATCATTTCTAAAGGGTACCTTTTATTTTGGAAAAACTTAAAAAGGTTCTTTTTAAAGCATACCGGCTTTACCTTCTATCTGTTCCACCCCTCGCCTAGAAAAAGAAAATAAAGGCCAGGTAATTTTGGGCACTGGTTGCTCCATCCCTAACATTAGTTACACATCTTGTTTTACCTTTCTTGATCTCACAGGTAGTGCAAATGTGCAATTCATTTTCACATACTCCTTTCATTATTAAAAATCATTTCAAAAAAGTTTGGAAAGAAAACTAAATTTACAAATCATTTTCCAAAATTCGTTGATAAATAGTGGAGGAATGGTGATTTTGGAGCCAGAAGCTCAAATTTTACTTTCTACATCTTTTAAGTCAAAATTTATTATTTAAAACTTTTTTTAATATATTTAAAATAAGTTTTAGTAATTTATTAACTATATTTAAGAATTTAAAAACAGCCAATAAAAGATTTTACCACTGCAGCCGTTTAACCGTCAAAGCGCGATTCTTTGGAAAAATTAATTTGAACATAATTTAAATTCTTTTATATGAAATCTTGATTTTTCTTTTGCGTTCAGAAACTATAATGGAAAGTGTCTGGAATATTCTTATTTCAAATAATTTCGATTTCGAATACATCGTATAAATGGATTTAACTTTTGCGGCGTGACATCACGAACTATCGTTACGTGACATGCCTATTCCTAGCTGTTTTCCAACTCTTTTCAAATCTTTTCCAAAATCATGTTAAATACTTATAAAAAATTTCTAAGTTATTTAAAACCATTATCTCATGCTTATGAAAGAAGTTAACAAGTCGTACACATCTTTGAATTTGAGTAAGAAAATGATTCTTTTTGTGATTTTTGACGTGTATTTTATTGTGACTTATTATGATGTCAAACAAAAAAACATTCACATCCATATAGCATCCAAACTGATTGAGTTAGGGATATGCCCTAGGGGCAATTATGTAATTTGTTACATATAGCTAACTCGTTGACTAATTTTGTTCAAAATAAAGGTATTTTCTTTCTATTATGTACTTGATATAATGTGGTTATATTAATTAATCAATTTAATTAAAAATATATTTAATAGAAAATCCATAAATGGTATGTTTTATGATAGTAGTAACAATGTGTTGTAATTGTGAGTAATTTATCACAATGAAACAGATGTATCATTTTAAATGTCCCTAGTCAAGACGCATCGAGACTGGATATCGATGTATCCGTTAAGACTAGAGTACATAACGCTCTTTAAATGTTGGAAAGTGTATTACTCATGACTGTTGGCGGACACCAAGGGGTTACATACTGATAGTTATTAGATAACTATGGAATGACTCACTTGATAATATTTTGTTGGTTAATATAACTTAGGTTAAGCAGAGAATATCGATGTGACTAATTTTCACAGTTCTCTCAACTTGATAATACTGTTGATCTTCAATGTGGAAACTCCGCTTTGATTATTGTTAAATCATGGCACGACATCCATCAAACGGCTATAGTTGGGTCGAATGGAAGCATTGGAAGCAAAACATTATTTAAGAGAGGATTCGTCTCCTCAGTTGTATGAGGTTAGTATCACAGTCATGTGAAGTCAACTCAAAGTCAAAGTCTCTGACCAGAGCATTTCAGTTAATAATATTATTAAACCAAAGACGTCGTGTTTGGAATATAAAGTTAAATGTGGATGTGTAATATTCCTGTTTTTAAATCAAATTTAATTTGAAATTAATTTAGATTTTGAAATTAAATTATGAATTACTTTGTTATTTTCCAAAATTAATTAGATATTTGTTTGTTCATTAATATAAATGAATATAAATATGATTTTAAAATAGAATTTCTATTCTGAAATAAATATTCTAAATAATATAATAATTATAAATCTAATTGTGAATTAAATTGAAAATTTTCGAAAACAAATAAAAATGTACTTTTGTATATAAAAATAAATGTGAATAAATGTAATGTTTCAAAGATAAATAGGATACGTGTTTATAAGAATTTGATTTGAAATTTAAAATAAATAGACAATGAATGGAATATAAAAATATATTTATAAAAAATATATTTGATTGTTTATTCATTTATACATACAAATTGATTGTATATTTATTTTTGGGTTTGAAATATCCTAGGAATAAATTGAATTTAAAGAACATTATATTTAAAATTTATAAAAGATGTTTTTCAATTATAATATATATATAAAGAAATGCATTGATATTAAAATTGTATATATAAAAACATTTGTTTTTATCAAGTGTAAAGAAGATATATTATATGTGTAAATAAGATTTGAATAAGATGTTAATAAACATTTAAACATGTGTTAAGATATAAATACTTAAGGGTTTAAGCATAAAAAGTTACATTGTTAAGACATTTGTAGAATAAGGATTTTATGCTTTAAACATTTGTAAACATTCTAACAAGTATTAAAACAAGTGTAACTTAATATGATTTACGAATATAAAAAGTGGCAACATTGTTTTTCTTTTGAAATTTTACTGTAAATAAATAACGAAGTGTTAAACGAAGCCTCACCTTTTCCTTCACTCGTAAATCCTCTTCTTATCTTTCAAAAGGAAATGGGAACCCGTAAAACCAAAAAGAAATCAAATGATCAAAAACAATCATCAACAGGAAAAACCAAATCCAAACCAAAGATAAAGTTTCAAACAAATACATTAATCTGGAATCAAGCTTCAGATAGCAAGTATCAGTCTCAAATTGAAGTTTTCAACCACCTTAAATTCTTCAACCTGAGATGATTCACTCAAGTGATTCAAGCAAGAAAATCAAAACCTGGAAGCTTTTAGCAAACCTGGAAATCAAAATAGAATCAGAAAACAAAAGCATCCAAATGTATTAGAATCAAGCAAATCTGAAGCAACTAAAAGGTCAGAGCAACAAATCAATTCAACTTAATCAAGTCCAGATCAAAAATAAATGTCAGCATTCAAATTCAAAGTTGCATGTCTAGATTCAAAAATCCTTCCCTGTTTCCTCAAAGCAAAGGTGAGCAAACATTTTTCTTTATTCTAAACCTGAAAATTTGATGATCTTTGAAATGTGTTTGAAAGATTGAGTGAAATTTGGTTTTCATGATTATAAATATGCAGACATGAAGGTGTGCATGTCTGTGTATAGCTGTATATATCCTGTTCTTCTTTACAGGTTAGAAAATGAATCAAAAAAATCAAAATCTCCTCCATCATTCTCTTATAGACATTGATGACAAAATGAAATATGTTTTATCAGACCAGATCTAAAGTGTAAAAATATTTTTTTGAATAACTAGTTTAAGTTTCTAGGAAAAATTTAAAATATACAGAGATGAGCTGGCATAAGTCAAAAATCAATAATTATAATTTCATATTTGGACTCCATGGATGAATTCATGTTAGAAAACTATGAATTTTGACAGTGATTTGAAGATTTTAAAGTTTGGAATTACTGTGTTATCTCGGGTTGAACAAAATTCATACTATCGTCTAGTGCCGTCAATCAATGACGAATTAAAGCTCGAGGTCGATGTCAAGGGTAGCTCATTGTTTACTGATCATCAGAAAAATGATCACATGATTTATGGATTGACAAGGAGGTCGAGAGAAGTTGAACTAGTGTTTAAGCCTAGTTTTGGTTAGTGATTGATTTCAGGGAAAGTTAGCGTCATCAGTGCATCCAGTTGAACTGGACCGATGGGAAGAGATGCGTAGATGATCGACAGAGATCCAATTGAAATTGCATGGTCATCGACGGTCGGTGGTGGTGGTTCGAGGCGATTTTGGGTGTCCGGGTTGATTCTAGGTTGGGGATGGTAGCTCGAATTCGAAGTGATCGCATTTTTGGTATTCTGGGTGGTTAATTGAGATGAGGTGATCAAAGTTGACTTGTGAATGATCTCGTTGATGAACAGAAGGGAGGAAATTGGTGGTGCACGTATACGCGTGCATTTTTGTGTATCTGAAATTTGAGAGGGGAGAAGAAGAAGGCGACTCGGGAATGGTATCAGCAGAATCGATTTTGGCTTGTGTATTTTTCAGGGGCAATGTTGTGGGATTAAACTGTTGAAATTTTAACAAAGTAAAAGGAAAAAAAGAAGAACGAAAAATTTTAGCTGTTTTCAGGTAGATCAAGGGATTAGCTTGGGTGTTTTTAATTTTGGCTCGGGTCTTTAAAAGCAGGCTTTAAACTTTAAAACCAATCAAGTTTTATTGAAAACAAAGTTGTTAAAACTACTTCTTTTGTAAATAATGGATGTTTATCTAAGTTTTCAAATTTGTTTAAGGTTTTCAAATAAAAAATAATAATTATTTCAAATTAAAATAGTTTAAAGTGTTTAATCTATATCAATTTTATTTTAAAAAAAAGTTTGTTGTAAATAAACTCAATGTTATAATTAATTAAAGATGAAATGCTTTTGTTATGTAAAACATTAAGATAATTACCCAATGTAATTAAAAGGATTAATTATGTAAAGATAAATTAATCAAGGTGATTAATCTAATGGTATGATTAATTAAAGTATTATTTGATTAATAATAAAGATTTATTGATTAATATTTAAGGAATAAATTAAGGTTAATTAACTTCATAATTAAGGTTAATTAATGAAAGTAATTAAGGGTAATTAATTACTTAAGGATAATCAGTTATTGTAATTAATTAAGGATAATTGATTAAGAGTTAATTAATTAATGTAATTAAGGGTAAATAATTAGGGTTAATTATTAAATAATTAAAGGTTAATTGAATTATTAACTAAGGTTGATTAGTTTATAATTAAAGGATTAATTAATTTGTAATAAAAGGATGATTAATATATTATTAAAAGTTAATTAATGAATGATTAAAAGGATAATTAGTCAAATGGTTTGTAATTAATTTATGTTAATTAACTCGGGTATAGTAATTTATTAATCTGGTTTAAGTTAAGATCAGAATTGAGTAATTAATTCATAAGCAATTGATTGAAAATTTAATTGAGTTAACTAAGAATTAATTAATTAATTAATTCTGCATATAAATGATTATTGAATGCTTGGATTGCTTGTGAATGTTTGTATTGTATGAAATGCCTTAAATTGATTGTTATCTCTGGACTGTAATATTCTGTTCTGTGAATTAAGCTGTGTGTAATTTATTTATTAATTTGTCTATGATACATTTATATGTGAATATTTGAATGGAGATAAGCATTATAAGAATATACCGCTTATTGTTATTGATATGCTTGAATCCGTGATGATTGATGATGTTGCACTATTGTGTGAAACCCTTGGACTACACTGTACACGCACAAATATGGATTGCACGAGGAAATTGGTTAAGTCACAGATTTTTAAAATGGTTTAAAGTTGAATTTTTGGTTCAAATAGTTTTAGAAATGGAATTGGGTTAAAATATTAAAAGCTTTTGAAAAGGAATTTTAAAGATAAATGTTATTTTGAAGAACTTGATAAAGTTTTGAAATTTAAATAATTTGATTTAAATTTGAATTCAAGGATTTAAATTGAATTCTATATTTGGAAATTATGATTTAAAAAAGGTATACAAGTTATGGATGTGTTTATATGGGTTTTAAACCATTTTAAAAGTATTATTTTGGAAAATCTGAATTTAACCCAAAGTTTTTTATTTGAAGGTCTTTAACTCGTGCAAATGTAATCGGATTTTTCCAAAACGAAAACTATTTGTTTTCAAATAACAATAGCTCTCATATAAAGAAAAGATTTCCAATTTGTGTTGAAAAGGTTTCAAGTTTGAATTGTAAATTGTTTTGAAAGCTATTAATGAATCTGGGTTAAATATTTATGAACTTTGTTTCCAAAATGAGAGGATCTCAAGGATGTATCTTCTGTATAAAAGATTTGAATTGTGAATTGTTTTGAAGGGCTATAAATGAATCTTTGTGAAAGATTGGTGAACTTTGTGAAGTAAATCTTTTTGTTTCAAGATTTGAAAATGGTAATTGGGTTAGACCATTTGAAAGGAAGGTTTTGGATAATAAGTTGTGACTTAACTGAGATCCATATATCCATATGATTTTAAATATTGCGCTCGTTATTCGGTTTAGCCGGGAGAGGACCTTGTGTCATATAACCCATTCCGAATAATGATACGGTGTTATGGATAACATTTAAAGACCGGTGGTGAAGACCGGATATTTTCGAAAATGAAAGGATAACCTGTCGAATGTCTCAGCACCGAATGGCCCCGGTATAGAGATTTGATCACCCTTTGTGATGGGGAGTCCGGACGTGATTATGGATTATCCGAATTTGCAAGGGCTTCTTTGAAAGTGCCTTTGGTTCTGTTCGAATTCGGAACAGACTTGTACGGATGTATGTCTGACATTACACTTTGAGATGTAAAGCTAGTTTCTATCAAATACATTTCTGTTTGGTGGCGGAGATTTATTCTCTTAGCTTAACACCCTTCTCTGACACGTACAAGCTCAGAGGTTATGTAGTTGATGGTTACTAGTGATACATTCCCAATTTGGTAATGTGGCATACGAAGTGTTGCCGATCATTTGTTGATCGAAGCATGACTTTGTGAAAAAGCGTAGCTTTCTGGACGAGACCTCGTCGGACCTCACTCCCCGGAAATGGTCGAAACAAGAAAGATGCGGCAAGGTTGCAGGAGTCGCACCTGTGACGACCCGCCTTTCTGCTACCAGAAAGACGGGTCGTCACAGTTGGTATCAGAGCATAGGTTGGTGATAACCTTGGCTCTGGTAAGAATTACTCATAGAATAGAGTTTATAGAACTCTAAAATGAGTTTGAGAGTGTATTAATAGATATGAGCGCGTATTTGTTAGTGAAATAAAGTTGTTTTATATTGCGTTTATTGATTTATTGAGTGGTATATGAACCTTCGTCGGTACAGCCTTGAAAACTGTATCGAAGGGGTTTCTAAACACTTAAATAGAGCAATTCGACACA
Organism: Allium cepa; assembly: GCA_030765085.1. Taxonomy (NCBI): domain Eukaryota; kingdom Viridiplantae; phylum Streptophyta; class Magnoliopsida; order Asparagales; family Amaryllidaceae; genus Allium; species Allium cepa. The sequence goes on along the minus strand of CM060937.1, from coordinate 566,276,699 downwards.
ATATTGTTTTTAAAAGTAGGGTAAATGAAATAATTTTACCCAAAGGCTATATTTTGATATAAAAAAAGTATTTTTCTGAAATGATTTTATATTTAGATAAAAATTTAAGTTTGAGTGGTTTATAACCAAATAAAATTATTTAAGAATGATTTTAATTAAAAGGGAATATAACTAAAATTTGATTAAACCAGAATTTAAGTCCCGGAAATTTGAAAGGTGTTTAAAAGAATTTAAACAAAAGAATTTGGGAATTTAAAAATCTTGGCAATGTTTGAAATGTTTTTTCCAAAATTTAGAGGCAATGATGGAGTATTGTTTTGGAAAAATATGGTTGACTGAAAATTTGTTTGGAAAGAATTTGAGGAAGTAGGGAAGCACTGAACTCACTTCAGTCGCTGGAAAATAATCCTGATGGTGCTGGCCACATCATCAGTATTCATTTTCGAGTTTCTAAAGTGATGGATTGCTACCAGGATAATTGGACATGATATTTGGAGTTGTTGGGTATATAAGTTGTTTTAAAAATTTCAAAAGAAAATTTGTTTTGGTGAAAACAAGTGTTTGGAAGTTGAAAATTTGATTTGGTATACCAAGTGAGTATGTGTAGCGTCATGTCAAAATGGTTTTGGAAATGAAAACCGGGCAATTGAATTCTGAGAAATTCTATTTAAATAACGTGAAAGGTTTAAATAAATTAATTGTTGAGTTTATAAAGTTAAGTTGATATTACTCAGATGAAATTGGGAATCTCAATCCATAAGATTAAAAGTTTAATTTAAGGAAATAAAAGTGAAGAAAATGTACTTGAGTTTAACCTGAGATAAGCTAAATGAAATTGAAGTTCAAAATGAACTTAATTAGATATAAAAATTTGAAGGTAAAATGATTGTAAATGGGGAAATGAAAATTTATACCTTAAGACAGTAAGAGCTATATGTATATATATATATAGTCTGAAATTGTGAAATGACCCAAATGAGTGATATAAACTTTTAAGAAAATAAATAAGCTTTGAATTCATATAGAGAGAAATAAATTAAAATTATGGTAGGTAAATAAATTTAACTGAAGTTGAGTTGAAATAAAACTGAGTTTGAATGAATTCAGTCGAGTTATAAATGATATTGAATGAAATAAAATTCTTATGTAAATAAGTAAATGTAAACCAAAGTAAGTACTGAATTGGATTTAAATAGAAATGGTGTGAGTTGTAAACAAATCTAATTCAAGTATAAATTGAATAACTTTATTATGAATAAATCCAATAATGAATTGTTAATGTAAATAAAAATTTAAAAATGGATAAAAGAATAAACCAATTAGGAAATAATTGGGATTTGATTAAAGGAAAATTGAATCAAAGATTTGAATGGAAATTGGTGAAATAGAATAAATCTAAGTTGTTAGGTGAAACAGTTTGAAGTAAATAATGACTTAAGTAAATTATGAAATGATTACTTAAAACATTGGTGGTCGAGTTTAATAAAATGGATTGGATATCAAACTTTTGTAATGAAAGAAAATGCAATGATAGGATTGTGAATAATTTAATTGGGATGGAATCAAGTGTAAATTGAATTGGAATCAATTTAAAATTTGTTATAAAGCTTAGGTGATCATCTATCCATAATAATATTGTTGAATTGCATATGGAAGTGGGTTGTTTGAAGTAAATGAGAATTTGATAAATTCTATGAATTATTGGAAGCAAAATAAGATGATTTTGAATATGAGTTTGTATTGCTTAAATGGATTATATAAGCAAGTAAGTTGTAAATTCCTTTTAATTAAAAGGGAATGGTTTGAGAATTGATTGAAGTTAATTGTGTTGAGAATTGGAACCTTACATATGTGCTTATGGAAATATGTAATGGAGAATATGCTAAAGTTTTTCAGAATTGGAAAACTAAAATAAAAATAATAATAATAATAATTTCAAGTTGGAAATTTAAAATAAATTAGTGAATGAAATTAATTCAAAATAATATATAGAAATCAGTTATAAATTTGAGATAGTCAGTAAAAGTTCAATATGCAGAGTTAAGAAATTTGAATTCATATGGAATTGGTAATTCAGCTTTAAATAATAAGATATAATGGCTAAAGTGGCAGAGTAATAATATAAGAGTATATATTACGTTTATAATAAACTTAATGGTGGAATTCTTAAGTAAAATTGATACTGAGAAAATTATTCCAAGTGGATAGAATCAGAATAATGTGGATAAAAGAAGATTGATATAGTTGATAACCAATGGATATAAAGCCGTAGGATGTACGTATATTATTTTATTCGCATAACGATTTGATCCAGATTCGAGCACAGAATTTCGAGATGGATATATCGATCCGAATTAGGATTTTTCACTCGATTTTCGACGACGAACCATGAATTTGGATTTTGATTGATTCTGGAAATTCTCTATCATAGTTGTGACTATGCAAGGAGAATGACAGGTATGATCGAGAAACCAGATCTGAGTCCGTACTAGGAAATCGGGTGGACAATACTAGTTCGGAAGTGAAATTGTGTGATCGAGCGAGCGAACGGATTTGATGCTGCGTACGAATGATATATATACATCGTATGGGCTTGATTGAAAAGATATTAAATTCTGTAAGAGTCAATTAAATTTGGAAAGAGTTAATAATGTAACTTTTAAAATTGAATTTCTAGAATGGATGTCTGGAATTTATTTTATATTCCATATATCTCAGGAAATTGTTCATGATTCATCATTGATTGTTAAACCAGTAATTCAGAAAATTTGAAGTTGAGTCGAATTGAATTGTGATCAGGAATCCAGTTTGGATTATTGATCATCAAGAGACAAACTCTCGATAGTTTTAGAAGTGCTTATCCGGATTTATGTTCGGATAACTAGTGTTGTTTGTTGGAATAGACTGTTTGTTTGTTGTTAGTATATAAATGATATTTATGTTTGAATAATTGGCATAACAGCTTTTTGAATTAACTGTTGTTTGAATTTCGAGGACGAAATTCTTTTAAGGGGGGAAGAATGTGACGTCTCGGAATTTTGACCTTATTATTACAGTAAGTTTTTGATCAAATGTAAATAAAATACAAGATTTTTCATTTTGAAATAAATAGGATGTTGGATATTATTGGTTGTATATATGTATAAAGGAATTTATAATTTCAAAATATAAATAGACACTTTTAGCAATATTCAAAATTTAAATCTGTTTTATTTTATTACGTTAAAAAAATTATACATTAATGACATTTAATATTAAAAGTAATAAAAGTAGCTAATAATAATAAGTATAATAATACATTTCTTTTCACATTAATATTAAATATAAATACATTAGTGCAAATACCTTATAAATCAAATATTGGAAAGATTAAACCTTTAAAAAATAATATATATATATATATAATAAGATTAAGGACTGTTTCTAACAATTTTTATAATCTAAATAAAGTAAGCTTATGGATAAATATGAAGTATAACTATAAATATAAATATGTACCTATAAATTATTTCAACTAGAAGACATTAAAACAATTTTATAATGGGTATGGAACTTTGAAAAGCAAAGCAAAGTAAAGTAAAAAAAAATAAAAAAAAATAATAAATAAATAAATAGCATTCAAATATCAAGGACTAAAGTATATCAGACAAGTAAATAACATATGTTGCAGCTGAAAAAAAAAATATAATATACAGGCAAGATAAGATGTGAAGATATAATACATCTATGTATATAAAGAGCTTAAAATATTAATTGTTAACACACATAAGTCAATTCGAATTTGTTTCAAAATCCTTTCAGCCTCCTTATAAAAACTCACTGACCATACAAATAAAAATCTTTGTACAACACATAAGCATGTATCAACAGGCATTAATTGCTTGTTATCATAATTAAGAGCATCAACAATTAATAGCACAACCTTTTGTTCATGTAAGTACTCAGCCGAGATGTCTTTTTCACTTCATACTGCAATTATATTTGTACCATTTGTTGTGTCAGTAAACATAGATTATGTTAGCATAAGTGAAGACATAAACATTAATTAGCCACTCTTATTTCTGCAAAGAATAGCTGCTAGCCGAAATTTTTTGTTTAGCTCAAATTTACAGTACCATGTTGTAAGTAAAAAATAAAGCAAATGTAATATCAAGTTGAGGCTTGCTCCAGAAGACTTTATGTTCACAGCTATATGTAAATATATTTATCATTCCATAACTTAAACCTGTTAAAGCAAGGAGAGTTTCAACAATTCAAAAACAAAGGAAGATGTGTACAGGCAGTTTTAAAGCTTCAGGTGTTCATAAATTCGAGAGCATCTTTCTGTTCAAAGGAATATTTTGGTGAGTAAACAACAAGATTTAAATTTTTTAGTTTATTCACTTTCAATAAAGATGATTCATTTATTCATGGCATGGAATCAGTTTAACTTTTGAGTATGAATCTGCAAATATTTGTGTTGTGCTCTGTTGTTCTCTGTAGTTGATGCAGATTTCATGACTAATCCAACATTAAGTTATTCCTATTTAAATTTGTGTTAGACTTGTTTTCTCAATACAACAAATGCTAAAATATCAGACAAGGTACTCGAAATAAATTAAGCATGATTAGTAAAAGAAAGAAGAAAAAAAAAGTTACTGGAAGCTTGAGTAACAGGAAATCAGGAAAGATATTGATAAATTGGGTAATACCAATTCAAGTTGATAACTTGAAAACTTACTGTAAATGATGAATTTTAATACGAACCTGAAGATTTATAGATGGGTAATTCAGGGGCAGTTAGTAGGTGATGAAAATCTGCATTTTTACAAATTTAAGATTAAGGGATCAATAATAAATGTTAAGATTTGAAGTGAAGCAAGTATAGGTGATTATGATTTCAAGAAAAATGTTCAATAATTTTTCTGTTGTGTAAGTTTTTCATACGAGATCATAATAGGGTTTCAGATAACAGTTTTTGGTCGTGTCAGATAGATGTTGGGTTCGTCGCCACCAAGTGACCGAGTTGCACGAGGTTCCATAGGAGAATGGTTTAGTGTACCGTTGTCGTGTGGGTAAAGTTTCGACAACTCTGGAGGCTTGTTTGAAGATCATCAGAGAAGTTCGGCCGTGAGTTCTGTTTGCAGTTTTCCCATGAAACTGTAAATTTCTGTTTCAAATTTCTATCGATTAAGTTGAGTTTAAATTTCGTGTTTCTAGATGATTTCTGAGTTGTGGGCATTAATGGTGATGGCCGGAGATCGACCAAGCTTCCGTGCACGTGTACGGCGGCGTGTCCGTGTCAACGTGGCTGTCAGGTTTCGATAACGCGAGGCGTACTCGAGCGAAAGGGGGGCAAGCTTCGAGTTATTGGTCGTGTTCGAGTGTAATTTCCTGATGTTAATGTTTTTGTAAACGTTGAACTTAACAGAGAGAAAAGGAAATAGGAATGGGGGATGAAGAAGGATGCGAACAGGGGAAGGGCTCAGTGATTTCGAGGAGTAACCCGAAGCAACATACGTGTTTTGATAAGGGAGAACTCGGGTTGTTTTGATTTATGCAGATCTGCTGTTTAAGTCAGTCAACAGTTTATTTTACAAACTACAAACATTTGAATCTTAATACGTTTAACAGTATCAAGCTTTTATAAATTTAAATATAAGTTATTTATTTTAATCAAATTCTTTAAAAAATTTAAGCTCTTAGTTAAGTAATCGGTTTAATTAAGCATAAAGTTAATTAATGTTTGGGTTGTTCTTAGTAATATGATTGAACTTCAAATTTAATAAACCCTTTAAATGTTAATTGAAAATCATCATCTTCAGGAAATATGAAGAATAATCACTTTTAATTGTAATTAGTGATAAATTATAAGTAATTATAAAATTTTAATTACTGAGGTTTAATGAATGATTAATTAAGTAAATTTGAAGTTAACAAATAAGTAATCAAGTTATTAAATAGCAATTTAGATAGTAATTAATGATTAAAAGAATAGTAATTAAAGTCAAATAATTTAGTTAGGGATTAATCAATTAAATAGTGGAAAATAAAATAAGTTATTAAATAATTAAGATTTAGTAATTAATTATGAATGATCTATTGATCCAAATAGCTTGAAAGGAAATAAGAAATAAATTGTTAATCACTAAATCAGGGTTGAGTAATTATTTCTGATGTAATTGATTGAAATCAAAATTTATTACAAATGAGAATTTAAGATGATTGCTTATAAATTGTTGTGTATGTAGAATATCAAATTTTGATATTTATTTGATGATATTCTGTGATGCTCTCTATGCTGTGATATATCTATGATGCTTGTATATGTTTTATCTGTGATAGGTGCTATGTTAATTTAATTGTTAAATTTAAATTATTTAAACTGTTAATTTAATTAGACAACTTGGCCCATAAAATGGCGTTTGGATTCGATGAGACCGGGATCGGAAGAATCAAATTTGATTCTCCGAAAACCACATCGATCCAATTTAAACGTTAGGTCGTGAACCCTGAAATGAAGATCAAGATGGTGTTTCAGAATGCAAGGGTTATCGTCGTTAACTCTGAGGGTGATTCCAAACGAGTGTAACGAGATAATGCCTTCGGTTTCGTTCGAACCCGGAACGAACTTGTATGGATTGAATGCTTTCAGCACATCGTCAGGCGGACAATGAGCATTCTAAGTAATATGTTCCATAAAGGTAATCGCAGCCTCAAGCCTCATCAACCGGGAATGGCTAAAACAGGGGAGATGCAGCAAGGTTAGGTGGGTCATGCCCAAGCAGGACAAGATATTTCCCCTGTCTAGATGTCCCTTTTATATTTCGGCTTAGTGGGTGGTTTGTCGCGCCAACCACGGGGTTTATCTTGTTCGGGACTGTTCAGTAAGGAATGGTTCCGGCCTTGTGTTGCAGGGGATGAAGGGAGTAATCCTCGGTACGGTGATCTAGGCCCCGTACTGTGACGGGCGGTACCCCAGTAGCCCTGCCATTGTTGGAAATCCATTTTCCCTACGAGACCCTACGGTTTTGATTTGTATTACCCACTTTTGTGGCTAGTAGCTGGAATTTAATCATGTAACAATTTCGGCTATTTTCTATTTACTTGAAAACCCTAGACACTATTATAATATCACTGGATTTCCTATAAAATGTTTTGGTTAGCGTAAGGTAAAAACTTACCCATATTTATTTGTGGGGAGTCTTACGTGATACCTTTATTTTCCAATGTTTTCAAAGTTAAGCAACTTTAAACCGTTTACTCATACCAGACCCATGTCTGACCCGGAGTTTATTTTTGTTTTTCATTAACTCTCGGGTACCCAAATTTTTACGGGTAGCCAAGGGATTCAGGTTAGATTTGACGAATTCTGGAGGAGCATTGGAGCAGGAGACTTCAGCGTTGTAGATATATATATATAGTTCCGCTGTGTTGGTATCTCTGAGTCATATTGTTTGAGTTGTATTGTATTGAGTTGTATTAACTAGACAGGTGTTATAACTGTCTAGTATTGATGTATTATCTGTTTAACTCTGATATATGTAAAACTTTTAAATATTTATGTGATATTATATTTTGTTCCGTTCCGCTGTGAGATTCTAATGTAGTTGTTCTTTCTTTCTCTTTCTTTTCTATTTTCTCATCCCTTTCTTTCTTAATGATGATACATCTTTCTGGTAGCAGAAAGGCGGGTCGTCACAGCACCCCTATGGTATGTCCATTCCTTCTGGAAAATGGTGGTATCATGGTGTGGACCCCAAATATTTAACCTATGTAGTTACTGCAAATACATTGCTTTGTGGTTGTTGGTGTTGAGAGATCTTGGATAAATGTTGCAAACGACCAAGGAAGGCATATCTAAAGTGTTAGTCCCGGGAAGGGGGTAAACCGGCTTTGTGTTGGCAGAGAGCCGAGTAGGTTCTCGGAGCATCCCTCCAAAGGCGTTCCCATATGACAATAGGAAGTTACTTAGCCTGACAATTTTTTGGAAAATCCAAAGAAACAATACACGTCCTGTACGGTTTTAGTTGTATAACCTGCCATGGAATGTGACGGTAACCTACTATTGAACAAGGTAGCTATAGTAGGCATACGACGAAATGTTGGCTAAGATTTATATTATACTTTCGAAAAATTTTCCACTATGCACTAATAGTAATATCAGATGGTTTTCGCGTATCAAGCATTTTTGACTATCATAAGGAGAAATCTCCTCCAATTCTGCGTTTGCATGGTGTGTGCGGCGGGAGGCCTTATGGTAGTTTCATTTTTCAAAAAGCATTGCGGTTTTCAATGTTTTAAATTCCTTTGTTGTTTATTTTAAAGATAAATTGTTTTTTGCTCATACTAGTCCCATAACTGACCCGGAGTTTATTGTTCCCTTCCTAAACTCTGGGTGCCCATAATTTTCCACACAAGCAGTCTAGAGTTGGGTTTTTCAGATAATTAAATAGTAGGAGTAGATTCGGTAGCATTCAGCCGTTGGATTTCGACTATCGCTTTGTACTTCTCTTCAGCATTCCGGAACGATCTTGCTTAGTACAACTTGATTGGGAGTTTGAGCTATTTCTGGATTGGTGCTTTAGAGATGGAGATTGTTGAAATTGGAGTTCCTTCTTTGGATTTCAAGTTTATATTATCTCTTTCCGCTGCTGTATCTTGTCTTTGATATTTGTATTGATATCATTTGTATCAAATTGTTGTATCGAATATTGTATATTAATGATATATTTGTTTGCTTCCGCTGTGTTGTTGTACTTAATGTGTTATAAGCTCCGCCATGAGTCGGATTTCAACGGTTGAATCTGTGGCATTCGAGTACAAGTGAAGTACGGGTGTCGATTTCCGAACGTGAAAATCCGAGTCGTCGCATTTGGTATCAGAGCTAAAGGTTGAACTTTAGCTTTTGGAGTATAACACGTTAGGTAACTCATTAGAGATAGGGTGAAGTATACCTTAGAATGAGTATTCCCTAAGACATCCGTTTGTATGCCTCAATAAATTCTCTTGCTATCCACTGAAAGTGAGTATGAGTGCAAGAAGAGGACGAGATAGGGGACATGAAAGTACCACTACAAATGGTCAATACCCTGTAACAACAAGGAATAACTTTCTCTATCAATCTCCTTTGATCCAGTTTCAGTTCTTTGATTGTTTCGTGGCAGCTACAAAAGGAAGCTTTGGTGTGGTGGCCCTGCAAATCTTTACAGATAAGTTTCTATCTTGTATTCTCTTCATCGATTCCCTATCAACTTTCTGTTTTAAAATTTAATGAATTTAAAATTCTAATTTAAATAAATTGGTAAACAAGAATATAATGCTGAATTGGGTTGTATCAACAGAACAATTTAGATTAAAACCAAATTTGAAATTCTATTGTAATTTCTTGTGTGGATCAAAGTCCGAGGAGGGACAAGATAGTGTATACTTTGGGATATTCCGATATGAATTGAATATCCATTGTTTGTTCTGTTGGGTTCAAATATATTCTATGAATGGTTAGTTATTCCTTCGAACTAACCAATCCCTGGCATATTTCATAGATTGATGGCTTGAGTATCTTGTGTAGTATCGAATGAGTTTGTTCTCATAATTATTGTTGATATTCTGATTTGGTAAAGCCAAATGCAGAATATAATATCAGTTTGATCTGAAAAGATATTTCTTTATCTTTGTATCCATCCTTTGTGTCTCCCTAGCAAATTTCGGGGACAAATTTTCTTAAGGGGGGAATCTATAACATTCCTGTTTTTAAATCAAATTTAATTGGAAATTAATTTAGATTTTGAAATTTATGCATTACTTTGTTATTTTCCAAAATTAATTAGATATTTGTTTGTTCATTAATACAAATGAATATAAATATGATTTTAAAATAGAATTTCTAATTGGAAATTCTGAAATAAATATTCTGAATAATATAATAATTATAAATCTAATTGTGAATTAAATTGAAAATTTTCCTAAACAAATAAAAATGTACTTTTGTATATAAAAGTAAATGTGAATAAATGTGATATTTCAAAGATAAATAGGATATGTGTTTATAAGAATTTGATTTGTAATTTAAAAATAAATAGACAATGAATGGAATATAAAAATATATTTATAAAAAAAATATTTGATCGTTTATTCATTTATTAATACAAATTGATTTTATATTTATTTTTGGGTTTGAAATATCTTGGGAATAAATTGAATTTAAAGAACATTATATTTAAAATTTATAAAAGTTGTTTTTCAATTATAATATATATATAAAGAAATGCATTAATAATAGAATTGTATATATAAAAACATTTGTTTTTATCAAATGTAAACAAGATATATCATATATGTAAATAAGATTTGAATAAGATGTTAATAAACATTTAAACATATGTTAAGATATAAATACTTAAGGGTTTAAACATAAGAAATTACATTATTAAGACATTTTAAAATAAGGATTTTATGCTTTAAACATTTGTAAACATTCTAATAAGTATTAAAACAAGTGTAACTTAATATGATTTACAAATATAACAAGTGGCAACATTGTTTTTCTTTTGAAATTTTAATGTAAATAAATATCAAAGTGTTAAACCAAGCCTCACTTTTTCCTTCACTCCTAAATCCTCTTCTTATCTTTCAAAAGGAAATGAGAACCTGTAAAAACAAAGAGAAATCAAATGAAAAAAAACAATCATCAATAGGAAAAAGTAAATCCAAATAAAAGATAAAGTTTTAAACAAATACATTAATCTGGAATCAAGCTTCAGATAGCAAATATCAGTCTCGAATTCAAGTTTTCAACCACTTCAAATTCTTCTACCTGAGATGACTCACTCAAGTGATTCAAGCAAGAAAATCAAAACCTGGAAGTTTTTAGCAAACCTGGAAATCAAAATCGAATCAAAAAACAAAAGCATGCAAATGTATTAGAATCAAGCAAATCTGAAGCAACTAAAAGGTCAGAGCAACAAATCAATTCAACTTAATCAAGTCGAGATCAAAAATAAATGTCAACACTCAAATTCAAAGTTGCATGTCCAGATTCAAAAATCCTTCTCTGTTTCTTCAAAGAAAAGGAGTGCAAACATTTTTCTTTATTCTAAACTTGAAAATTTGATGATCTTTGAAATGTGTTTGAATGATTGAGTGAAATCTTGTTTGCATGATTATAAATATGCAGACATGAAGGTGTGCATATATGTATATAGCTGTATAAATCCCTGTTCTTCTTTACATGTTAGAAAATGAATCAAAAAAATCAAAATCTCCTCCGTCATTCTCTTATAGGCTTTGATGAAAAAATGAAATATGTTTTATCAGACCAGATCTAAAGTGTAAAATATTCTTTTGAATAACTAGTTTAAGTTTCCTAGAAAAATTTAAAATATACAGAGATGAGCTGGCATAAGTCAAAAATCAATAATTATAATTTCATATTTGGATTCCATGGATGAATTCATGTTAGAAAACTATGAATTTTGACAGTGATCTGAAGATTTTAAAGATTGGAATTACTGTGTTATCTCGAGTTGAACAAAATTCATACTATCGTCTACCGCCGTCAATCAATGACGAATTAAAGCTTGGGGTTAATGCCAAGGGTAGCTCACGGTTTACTGATCATCAGAAAAATGATCACATGATTTATAGGTTGACGAGGAGCTCGAGAGAAGTTGAACTAGGGTTTAATCCTAGTTTTGGTTAGTGATTGATTTTAGGAAAATTTGGCGTCATCAATGCATCGAGTTGAACTGGACCGAAGGGAAGTGATGCATGGACGATCGATGGAGATCCAGTTGCAATTGCATAGTCATCGACGATCGGTGGTGGTGGTTCGAGGCGATTTTGGGTGTCTGGGTTGATTCAAAGTTGGGGATGGTAGCTTGAATTCGAAGTGATCGCATTTTTGGGATTCTGGGTGGTTAATTGAGATGAGGTGTCAAAGATGACTTGTGGATGATCTCGTCAATGAACAGAAGGGCGGCGATTGGTGGTGCACGTATAATCGTGCATTTATGTGTATTTGAAATTTGAAAGGAGAGAAGAAGAAGGCGACTCGGGAATGGTATCGAGCAGAATCGATTTTGGCTCATGTTTTTTTCAAGGGCATTGTTGTGGGATTAAACTATTGAAATTTTAATATAGTAGAAGGAAAAAAATATAAAAGACGGGAAACTTAGAGCCGTGTTTAGGTAGATCAAGGGATTAGCTCAGGTATTTTTAATTTTGGCTCGGGTCTTTAAAAACAGGCTTTAAACTTTAAAACCAATCAAGTTTTATTGAAAACAAAGTTGTTAGAACTAATTCTTTTGTAATTAAAGTTGAAATGCCTTTTTTATGTAAAACATTAAGATAATTACCTAATGTAATTAAAAGCATTAATTATGTAAAGATAAATTAATCAAGGTAATTAATCTAGTTGTATGATTAATTAAAGGATTATTTAATTAAAAATAAAGATTTATTGATTAATAATTAAGGAATAAATTAAGGTTAATTAACTTCATAATTAAGGTTAATTAATGAAAGTAATTAATTACTGAAGGATAATCAGTTATTGTAATTAATTAAGGATAATTAATTTAATGATAATTGATTAAGGGTTAATTAATTAATGTAATTAATGGTAAATAATTAGGGGTTAATTATTAAATAATTGAAGGTTAATTGATTTATTAATTAAGGTTGATTAATTTATAATTAAAGGATTTATTAATTTATTATAAAAGGATAGTTAATTTATTATTAAAAGTTAATTAATGAATGATTAAAAGGATAATTAGTCAAATGGTTTGTAATTAATTTATGTTAATTAACCAGGGCATAGTAATTTATTAATCTGGTTTAAGTTAAGATCAAAATTGACTAATTAATCATAAGTAATTGATTGAAAATTTAATCGAGTTAACTGAGAATTAAACAATTAATTAATTCTGCCTATAAATGATTATTGAATGCTTGTGAACGTTTGTATTATATGAAATGTCTTGAATTGATTGTTATCTCTGAACTGTAATATTCTGTTCTGTAAATTGAGCTGTGTGTAATTTATTTATTTATTAATTTATCTATGATACATTTATATATGAATATGTGAATGGAGATAAGCGTTATAAGAATATACCACTTATCGTTATTGATATGCTTGAATCTGTGATGATTGATGATGTTGCACTATTATGTGAAACCCTTGGACTACACTATACACACATAAATATGGATTGCAAGAGGAAATTGGTTAAGTCATAGATTTTTAAAATGGTTTTAAAGTTGAATTTTTAATTCAAATAGTTTTGGAAATGGAATTGGGCCAAAATACGAAAAGCATTTGAAAAGGGATTTTAAAGATAAAAGTTACTTTGGATAACTTGATAAAATTTTGAAATTTATATAATTTGATTTAAATTTGAATTTAAGGATTTAAATTGAATTCTATATTTGGAAATTATGATTTAAAAAGGGTATACAAGTTATAGATGTGTTTATATGGGTTTTAAACCACTTTAAAAGTATTATTTTGGAAAATTTGAATTTAACCCAAAGTTTTTTATTTGAAGGGCTTTAACTCGTGCAAATGTAAACCGATTTTCCCAAAATGAAAACTATTTTTTTCAAATAACAATAGCTTTCATATAAAGAAAAGATTTCCAATTTGTGTTGAAAAGGTTTCAAGTTTGAATTGTAATTTGTTTTGAAAGCTACTAATGAATCTGGGTTAAAGATTTATGAACTTTGTTTCCAAAATGAGAGGATCTTAAGGATGTATCTTTTGTATAAAAGATTTGAATTGTGAATTGTTTTGAAGGGCTATAAATGAATCTTTGTGAAAGATTGGTGAACTTTGTGAAGTAAATCTTTTTGTTTCAAGATTTGAAAATGGTAATTGGGTTAAACCATTTGAAAGAAAGATTTTGGATAATAAGTTGTGACTTAACTGAGATCCATATATCCATATGATTTGAAATATTGCGCTCATTATTCGGTTTAGCCGGGAGAGGACCTTGTGTCATATAACCCATTCCGAATAAGATACGACGTTATAGATAGCATTTGAAGACCGGTGGTGAAGACCGGATATTTTCGAAAACGAAAGGATAACCCATCGAATGTCTCAGCACCGAATGGCCCTCGGTATAGAGATTTGATCACCCTTTGTGATGGGGAGTCTGGACGTGATTAGGGATTATCCGGACTTGCAAGGGCTTCCTTGGAAGTGCCTTTGGTTCCGTTCAAAGCCGGAACAGACTTGTATGGACGTATGTCTGACATTACACTTTGAGATGTAAAGCTTATTTTTATCAAATATGTTTCTGTTTGGTGGCGGAGATTTATGCTCTTAGCTTAACACCCTTCTCTGAGACGTACAAGCTCAGAGGTTATGTGGTTGATGGTTACTAGTGATACATTCCCAATTTGGTAATGTGGCATACGAAGTGTTGCCGATCATTTGTTGATCGAAGCATAGCTTTGTGGACGAGACCTCGTCGGACCTCACTCCCCGAAAATGGTCAAAATAGGAAAGATGCGGCAAGGTTGCAGGGGTCGCACCCCTAGGGTATGTCCATCCCTTCTAAAAAAGGGTGGTATCATGGTATTGAGCCCAGATATTTAACCTATGTGGTTACTGCAAATAGATTGCTTTGTGGTTGTTGGTGTTGAGAGCTCTCGGATAAAGGTCACAAACGACCGGGGATGGCATATCTTAGGCGTTACTCCCGGAAAGAGGGTAAACTGGCCTTGTATTGGCAGAGAGCCGGGTAGGTTCTCGGGGCGTCCCTCCAGAGGCGTTCCCATGTGGCAATAGGAGTTTCTTATACTGGCCATTTGTTGGAAAATCCAAAGAAACAATACGTGCCCTGTACGGTTTTAGTTGTATAACCTGCCATGGAATGTGGCAGTAACCTGTTGTTGAACATGGTAGCTATAGTAGGCATACGACGAAATGTTGTATGCTGGCTAATGTAACGACCCAGAATTTTTATTAATTAAAATTTGAATATTTAATTAATTTTAAATATTAATAAGTGAATTTATAAGTCGAATAAATTTTATTTCGAATAATCGGATTTAATTGAATAATTAAATCGATAATTTAATATGTTAAAATATAGAAATAATTGAAAATTGAGTAAAATATGATTGAAAATGATTTGTAAAATTTTATTATATCATATTGAAGTTAGAACGATATTTTAGAACTTTTAAAATCGAATTAAAAGTTAATTTGTGAAAATTGAATATTTTTAATATTTAATCGACTAGTGAAAATAGTCAATTTTTGAACAGTCTCAGAATTGGACGAAACTAGTTCCATTGGATCCGTAATAGTTTGTTATTACCGGATTTCAATTTTCGTAGCAATCGGAGTTATCGTTTGATCGTGGCAACTCGAAACGCATCGAAATTGTTTTAATATTAATTTGGCGAGTTAAAATAGCCATTTTCCAAAAAGTCTCGGATTTCGACGAAACCAGTTTCATCGGATCCGTAATGTGATATTATTGTATGGTTTCAAATTTCGTGTCAATCGGATTTACCGTTTGTCCGGTGCAAGCTAAAACGCCTAGAAAATCGTTTAATCGGTTTAATTTTAAATTGAACATTTATTGCCATAGCTCGCACAGATGACCGAATTAGCTTTCGAAACCTATTCCATTGTGTTCGGAACGCGGGGTAGACCCTAGAAACGCTGGTCACCGCGCGTAAATCGGAGTTTGGAAATTCCGGAATGAATAGTGTCGTTCAAACTCCTATAAATAGACCATCCTCTTCACAAAATAAAAAAAAAATTAGGTTTAAAAACCCTAGCCGCCAGTAGCTTCAACCAATGGCCAAAAATTGTTCACTTTCTTCCCTCAATCTCTCTCAATCCATGCAATATTTCCAGAAACTTTCAACATGAAAGTTGTAGAGCATGACAAGATCTTAATATCCAACGGCTATGATCGCGAATGGGTTAATGGATTGGCGGCAAATCGAGGTGGAAGGGGGGCCGAACGCGCACGTTTTTCAACCTGAATAGGAGGCCGAGCTTCATGCTCTTTAGGCCGAGCGTGGCTCTTGCGAGGGGGGTCAGGATGGTGGCGGAGTGATGACGTTTCGATGCTCGTGGTGGTCGAATTTTTAAACCCTAGTTTGCTTGTTCATGGGTTTGTTGTGCGTGTAGTTTACTGGAGAGCAACGTGAGATGGAAGAAGGGAAGGCACGGTCATGATTGCAGGAGATGGAGATCTAACGGCCAGTAATTGTTGTAGGTTTAAAATTATAAAATTTGTTGTAAATTTATGAATATAAAATCGTGAAACTTGTGAAATGCATATCTTTTTCATACGAGGTCGTAAACGCGCGAACCCAGTTGCGTTGAAATCGTATGGACGAGCACTACGCTATGGAATTAGATTAGAGTCGTTTGGAGTTAGTGAAAATTTCGGGTAAAATTAAACGTCTGTTTAATTTTATTCGAGATAAATCGCTAAAACGAAATTGAAATCAAGGTGAGAACTTCTCACTCAATCGAATCGGTTTCGATTTTAATTTTAAATAGTTATATTTAAAATACTTGAATGCATGTTTGAGTGATGATTGTTATCTATTGATTGTTAAAATAGACATTATGCGCCATTAGTAAGCGGATGTTATTTATTAAAAACATATACCGCGAATATTTCATAAACAGTGAAACTGGTATTATATATAATAGCAATATATATATATTGGCATATGTATATATTGCAGTTGTTGATTTCCCGCATTGTATAGCGGATGAGACCCTATTGCTCCGTCTATTAAGCGGATAATATTTTAAATCCCATATACCGCGATAATTTCGTACTGGAACGGAATTGGTATTGTGCTAACATCTTTGGATGCAGGAAAATAGGTTGGAGGGATCCAACTGGATTCCTCAACAGTATTTATTTGATTATGGATATTTTGATATTTGATGGATTATCATATCGATATATGATGTCGTTGTTGTCGTGATTGACTATTTGGTATGTAGCATCATTGGATCAAATTTTGGAATTTTAAAATCATTTTTAAAGTGATTTTTGAAAGTATACGTTTATAAAATATTTTTGGAATTGATTCATTTTAAATAAATAAACGTTATACTTTTAAAAGTTATAAAAATTATGATTTCTGAGAAATATAGTTAAAAGTTGATTTTTGAAAATATGGAGTTAATGATTTTATAAAATAGTTTAAATTGGGATTTTTGAATTTATTATAAAAAGTTTAAAAATAGGATTTATAAAATTTAATTATTTTATAAATGAAAACGGTGAAATTATAAAGGACTTTAAAGACGTTTTGAAATAATAATATAAATTGATTTATATAAAAGATTTATAAAATTGATATTTATAAATTAGAATATTTTGAATTATGAAACGAGTTTTTATAAGTGTTAAAATGAATTGTGAATGAATTTATAAATGAATGAAATTTATAGAATTATAAACGGTGAAGTTATAAATGGAATTTTATAAGCAGTAGGTTTATAAAATTTGTAAAGTTATTTGAAGAATAGATTTGGTTAAATAAATGAATCTTATAAGTTATAAGATTTATAATTTGGAAAATCTTTAAAAGAACGATTTTGTAAAATAAACATTTTATAAGCAGTAGGTTTATAAAATTTGTAAAGTTATTTGAAGAATAGATTTGGTTAAATAAACGAATCTTATAAGTTATAAGATTTAAAATTTTGGAAGTTCAAAAGAACGATTTTGTAAAATAATCGTTTTACAAGCATTTAACTTATAATATGAACTTTTAGTATATCATTGGGATATGAAATTGAATAGGTTAATAAAGGAGATTTATAGAAAGGATTTGATATAAAATAAATAGAAATGGAAATTATAAACATTGTTTTATAAATTCGCAACGACTTATTTTGATAAGTTAAATTTTATAACTTATTTATGGAGTTATATTCACGTTTTAGACAGTGAATAATCCTTTAAAGTAAAATGAATAGAAATGATGAAATTGGTTAACGTAGTATATTCACGTTTTGAATAGTGAATAATATGTTAAAGGAAAAGTTTAGGATGTGATATTTTAAACAGAATTAAAACGATCTAACGATGTTTTAAATGTGTTAAGATTCGAAACCATAGATTTCAACATTTATTGTTGAAACAGACGTTTTCGAGAAATAGAAGGAAATGGTAGACTATAACATTGTTGTTATAGTAAATGATTTCCGAAAGGAAATGTTTTGTATAGTATTGGGATTTATATATCTATTTGAATTTCGAATCCCTATACTAGTGATTTTGGGTTGTCGTAACGATGTTTTACGCAACATTCGTTTTGGCCCAAATAAATATGATTAAGAGAATGATTTCCTTAGAGAATGAAATATATACTTTATTTCGATTTAAGTATATTGAATATTTTCCAAGTGTTGAAAATAAAAGGATTTGTGAATTACTTATTAAATAAGTATGGAACTGTTTTCCAATATAAAGTGAATATTTGAGAATTTATCTTTTTGAAGATAAATTGAAAATGAATAATTGAAATCGTATATTCATAGATATTTTGGAATATAAATTCACTATGGAATTTATAAAAGAACGGGGAATCTGTTTAAAAATAAATATTGATTTATTTTTGAAGTGTGAAAATTATATATCTAGTAAAGATATTTTTTGGGAAATAAATAATTTGGAAATTTATTTGGAATCTGGTGATGTTGTGCATATCCATTGATAGTTCAATAACCGACTATCAATATTTACCTTTGAAAGGTATTTGTTGGGATTTGCTGAATTTGAATGCTACACTTATTTTTAAATTATTGCGCTCGTTATTCGGATTACCCATTTCGAATAGTGATACGACATAATGGATAGCATTGATGACCGGTGTTGAAGACCGGATATTTTTGAAAGCGAAAGGACAACTCGTCGATTGTCTTTGCACCGAGTAGCTACGGTATAGAGACTCCCTATGTGATGGGAAGTCCAGACGTGATTAGAGATTATCCGGATTGCAAGGACTTCTTTGTAAGTGCCTTCGGTTCTGTTCGAGCCCGGAACAGACTTGTATGGATTGTATGTCTAACGTTACAAATTGAGATATAAAGCTGATTTCTTTCAAATATATTTCTGTTGGTGGCGGAGAATTTATTTTTTTATCTTAACACCCTTCTCTAAGACGTACGAGCTCAGAGGTTATGTAGTTGAAGGTTTTTAGCAATATATTCCCAATTTGGTAATGTGACATGCTGAGTGTTGCTGTGAAATGATCATTGTGTTGAACATTTGTGATATGATCATTTATTTGATCGTTTATCTTGGTGATCATTTCTATGATCATTTGTTGACCCAAAGCATGGCTTTTGTATAAAGCATGGCTTTCTGGATGTGACTTCGTCGAGCTTACACCTCGGAATGGTCAAAACAGGAAAGATGCAGCAAGGTTATGAGGGGTAGCTCCCTTTAGGGTATGTGCATTTCCTTCTGGAAAAGGGTGGTATCATGGTATAGAGCCCAGATACTTACTCATGTTGAAACACTTATTATTTGGTGTGGTGTTGATTACGAGCGCTCGGTTAAAGGTCCCAAAGGACCGGGGGATGGCATACTCGTGTCAGTAGTTACCTAGTTAGGGGTAACCCGGCCTTGTGTTGGCAGAGATCCGGTTTGGTTCTCGGGGACGTCCTTCCAGAGGCGTTCTCATGTGGCAATGGGAAGTTCCTTGGCCTGACCATTCGTTGGAAATCCAAAGAAACAATACGATCTTGTACGGTTTTAGTTGTATAACATGCCATGGAATGTGACGATAACCTGCTATTGAACATGGTAGCTATAGTAGGCATAAGTGCGGAATGCCTATGCTGGTTAAGATTTATATCATTACTTTTGAAATATTTTCTACACTATGCACTAGTAATAATATCAAATGTTTCTTTTTAATGCGTATCAAGCACTTTGACTATCATAAGGAGAAATCTCCTCCGATTCTGCGTTTGCATGTGTGTGTGTGCGGGAGGCCTTATGGTAGTCTCATTTTTAAAAGCATTGCGAATTGACTTTAAAAATATTCCTCTATTTTGATTTTAAAGATAAATAAACTATTTTGAGTTCTCACACCAGTCACATGACTGACTCGGAGTTTATTGTTTTCCTTCCTAAACTCTGGGTGCCCACCAATTTCCACATGGGCAGTCAAGAGTTAGGTTTAGCAGGATATTTCTGGAGTTGCTGGAGGCAAACTGGATGGCATGGCGTATTATTAGTATATAGTATTTCTTTTCCGCTGTTTTTTGTTGTTGTTGTACACTCTGATGATAAGATGTAATGAAATGTAATGTGATGTAATGTAATAACTGATATAGTTCTTTGTTTAAAGATTATTCATTTATTTATTATATGTTGTTCCGCTGCGATTGTGAGATCCTGATATTGTTCTGTTGTTTTCTGTTCTGTTCCGTTCTATTTTCTTTTCTCTCTATTTTCTATCTTTTCTCTCTCCTTCTGTCTTTTTCTTTTTCTTAAACATTGAGAATTCGTATTTCTGTTCATCTTGAGTTAATCTATGGAGATTAGTGTATATTCAAGGAGTACGGATTTGCGGGTCCTCACAGGTGGTATCGGAGCATATGGTTAAGCGACAACCATGGTTCTGTTGGGTATAACTCATTAGAGATAGAGTCAGTAGTACTCTAGAATGAGTTTGAGTGTAATAATAGCTATGAGAGCGTATTTGTTAGTGAATATATAAAATTATTTTATATTGTGATGATTGGTTTATTGAGTGCCGATTATTCGAAATAAAATTTATTCGACTTATAAATTCACTTATTAATATTTAAAATTAATTAAATATTCAAATTTTAATTAATAAAAATTCTGGGTCGTTACAGCTAAGATTAATATTATACTTTCGAAAAAATTTCCACTATGCACTAATAATAATATCAAATGGTTTTCGGATATCAAGCATTTTTGACTATCATAAGGAGAAATCTCCTCCAATTATGCGTTTGCATAGTGTGTGCGGCGGGAGGCCTTATGGTAGTTTCATTTTCCAAAAAGCATTGCGGTTTTCATTGTTTTAAATTCCTTTGTTGTTTGTTTTGATAATCTATTTTTGTTTGCTCATACCAGTCCCATGACTGACCCGGAGTTTATTGTTCCCTTCCTAAACCCTGGGTGCCCACAATTTTCCATACGGACAGTCTAGAGTTGGGTTTCTTAGATAATCAAATAGTAGGAGTAGATTCGGTAGCATTCAGCCGTTGGATTTTGGCTATCGCTTTGTACTTCTCTTCAGCATTCTGGACCGATCTTGCTGAGTACAACTTGATTGGGAGTTCGAGCTATTTCTGGATTGGTGCTTTAGAGATGGAATTGTTGATATTGGAGTTCCTTCTTTGGAGTTCAAGTTTATGTTATCTCTTTCCGCTGCTGTATCTTGTCTTTGATATTTGTATTGATATCATTTGTATCAAATTGTTGTATCGAATATTGTATATCAATGATATATTTGTTTGCTTCCGCTGTGTTGTTGTACTTTATGTGTTATAAGCTCCGGCATGAGTCGGATTTCAACAGTTGAATCTGTGATATTCGAGTACAACTGAAGTACGGGTGTTGATTTTCGAACACGAAAATCCGAGTCGTCATAGGATGATATTGGAATTTTGACCATTACCAAATTATATATATCCAAAGTGATATTTTTTTGAAGAATAGAATTGGTGTAAATAATTGCCACTATTAGGTCCCGCCTATAATAAATAAAATTGGATTTTACCAAAAGATAAGCGATAAATTCGGCCAAAATGTCATACCACCTGCTAGGTGATTTATGAACGTTAATATTCGAATTGTTCGATATTAATCGCTGATTAATTTACACCTTTGAGACGCACAGCCGTAATGATGAATTCTTTGAAAAACCACATGGTTTAATTAATTTATAAAATGTTGTAAATTGATTAAAGTAATTGATATTCGAGAAATATTAATTTTTATTTATTTGATATTTGGAAAAAATTTTGTAATTATTTTAAGGCATTTATAAAAGTTATATTTACGAGGTGGAGCCTTGGCGCAACGGTTAGGTCACCCGCATGGTGATCTGGGCGTCTAGGTTCGAGTCCGGAAACTGACTCTTCACAATGCGAGAGAAAGGCTACGTACATTATCGACCTTCCTAGAGCCCGCTATCGTGCGGGAGCTTCATGCACTGGGTTCCATCTTTTTTATAAAATTTATATTTGCACGCATTGATATACGATGTTGATGTAATTTAAAGATAATTGCATGAAATGATTATGGAAATTTTATGTCATTTAATGACATGATTTAAGGAAACTTTTTGTCATTTGATGACATGATTTGTTGAAATTTTATGTCATTTGATGAGATAAGTTTAAAGAAAGGATTAGAGGGAGAGAAACATCAAGGGAATTAGTTATGGAAGTTTTAATTAAAGAATGGAAAAGTTTCATTCTTTCATATAAAAACATATTCTTTATTCATTCTGTACAAACAATTCATTCTTTCTTATTCATTCTTTCTCTCTCCCCCTAACTTTTCTTCGCAGAAAAAAAGGAAAATGAATTTTCAAAATCTTTAAACTCCAAATAAGAAGGTCAAATAAAATAAAAGTGGTTCATCCATCTCTTGCAAGGATAGGATGTGGATCTTGAAGATCTGAAGAGATAGCATTATTCAATGTGCGATTTCTAGACAACATCCTAAGGTGATTCAATCGATTTTAGAAGCATTCTTCATTCAAGATGCAAAGCAAAGGCAACATCAACATGGTGTGTTTAAGGATTAGGTAGCAAGGTATGTCATTTTCTATATATAGATAGTGATTTTGTAATGTTTGATGGAAATTTAATTTGACTTTCATAATTTGTATGATGTCTTACTGTCTTGCTTATTTAAAAAATTGTTTATGAAGATTGAATTATTTGTTGAATGATATGATTAAGTTTTCATTTGATAAATCAAAATTAATTTTGTTTATGTTTTAAAACAATATTTAAGCATAGATCTATGTTTTTAAACATTCTAATTAAAGTGTAATTCTTCAGATCTGAATGTTTACATGTTCGAATTGTTTATTTGCTTTTCTTTACTTTGTTAAATTAAAACAAAATCTATATATTTTAAAATACACTATTTTATTTTAATTTTATGTTTTAACATTTAATTTAAATTCCATTTCTTTAAATCTAGAAATTTACAATTTCAAGTTGATTGATTGAATTATATGTAAAGTTAAAAATAAAATTTGTATGGAATCAATACAATGTTTCAATTATAGATCTATGTTTTAAACTTTCATAACAAAGTGTAATTTTAGTTTTGAATGTTAATATATGTATGTATATGTGTATGCATTTATTACTTGCACTTTTTATTGCATTAGATATTTATATTGAATAAAAGGAATTTTAACAACAAATCAAAAATTTGAAATTGACTGTAATAACTATCTAATTTATATTATTAGAAAGCTTTGATTGAATTCCATACATATATATTTGGATCTACTTGTATATGTTCATATAGAATTTATTTTTATTTACATACATTGTCATGATATGAAATCATTTCTTTTTTTAGTTAAGACAATAATGTATACATACAATTCATTATTACCTTCTACATTCTTACAATTTTGTACCTATTGGTTGTCATTAATATGTTGCATTAATTAAGTTTACTGAAAAGGAAACTATATCAATCACCCTTGTCATCTCTTATTTATTTTCATTTCAATTCCTATGTAATAACCATTCAAATTGTTCTTGTTTATTTTATATCTACATATCAATTACCACTAACTATGCACATTCCCTCTATATGGCACTTGCATAATATTTACTGTGAATATATTTACAATTCATGTCATATTTAGATACATTAATGTTATTTTAGTAATTAATTATTTAATTTAATTAAGAGGAGGAAATGAAAATTTTTCTTCTCTTAACTAAATTTATGATCCGTCATTAATTAAATAATTTAAGAGAAAGGAAATGAAAAACTTCATTCTCTATATTTTCTTCTTTGAATAAATTTGAAAAAGTTTCCTTCTCTTACTAAATTTACAATCCCTCATTAATTGAATAATTTACGAGAAAGAAAATGAAAAGTTTCATTCTCTAAATAAATTTATGCCCCCTCGTTAATTGAATAAGTTACGTGAAACAAAATGTAATATTTCATTCTCTGAATAAATTTAAATAGTAAACATTATACACAAGTTTGTATATTATAGTATATTTGATATACTCTAACTTACGTACATAATAAATTAAAGTGAAACTTTATTTATGAAGTTAAATAAAATATTGATTTTATTTAAAAGGAACTTGAAAAAGTTCCAAATGAATTTAGACTTCATAGTCCCATTAAAGATCCAAAATGGTTAAAAAAAATTAAATTCACCTATTTCTTCCATTGTGGTCTAGCCCAGTTCCTTTAATGGTATCAGAGCCCAATAACCTATACGGTCAAAATTAGTCATGTTAAGGCTAACTAATTAAGCATGTGCACTTAGTACGGTGTCTAGAAAGATAATGTCTAGGATTGGAATTGGGTAATCAAGTACCCTGTCCTACCTGGTTACTTGCCTGGCCTGAAAGGTGTTGTGAGCCCAAATGTTGCTCCTAATAGAAATTGCCCAATTTGAATCGGGCCTTGGGCTAATTTTCAAAATAGTTTTGAAAATTAAAACATGATTTTAAATTTAAAAGTTAAATTTAAAAAAAAACTTGTTTATTATTAAAGGTTATAATATAACATAAATTTTCGAAATGTTTGAAAATGTAATGAAATGTTCAAAATGTTTGAAACTACGTAAATATTAATTTCAAAATTTAAAATTATTAATAAGATTAATAATATAAATTAATTAAATAAGTTAATAAATTAATACTTATATGCATGTATTATATATATTGATATATATTGTGTTATTTTAAGGTGTTTAAGATAACATAAGCATACGTGTATGCATATAAGTTAAATTTTCGAAATTAATATAATCTAAATAAAATTGTTTAATTAATAAAGTAGTTAAAGGTCAGTTAATTAACTAAAAATATGCATATATAAGATACGTGTCTTACTATAAAGGTTATAGTAGATATGTCTAATATAAAAGTTGTATTGGATACTAATTTAAAATTAATTAAAGAGTTAATGAATTAAAATTAATTGAATAAGATTTAATTAATAAATATCATACATAAGACTATCATATAAGTAATATGAAATATAAAAGTTATACAACAATAAAACTTTATGGTACAAATGTAAAAACTAAAGACGGAATATTAAAGAAATCCAAATAGACTTAAGGAATAAATACATACGCAAATGTACATATACTTTGATTTCTGTTGTGGTTGACACTTGAATCACGAGGGCATTTCATAAGAAATTCATTATTCCATAAGTCGATATCACTCAATATAATATATTGAAGAATGAAGATTATGAATCTTCAATATAATGTTGTCCTCTATTATACACACACACACACATATATAAATTACTTGCATACTCCTTAGTTGTTGAGCAAACTCAAGCTGAGGATGTTATGTGTAGTATTAATACGTCGAGCAGACGAGGTAAGATAACGATATGTATTTGTTGAGCAAACTCAAGGTACATATGCTATAATTAGGCCATCATGATGCGGTAGGTACGAGTAAATAATCTCTTTCGATTTGTTGAGCAAACTCAAGGTCGAAATAAGATTCGAACAAGGAAAAATGGGTCTGAAGTTGTACATGATACAACCGATAAGGAGTTATCCATCGTTTGTGTGGCTATGATTTTTTGAGCAAACTCAAGATCAGAATACTAAGACAGACGAGTCCTATCACCCACTAGTAAAGTCGAAAGACTTCTATGTTTCATCTTGGTGTTTGGAGAAACATAAAAGACTAGTGGGAGCTTTATTAGAAAAATGAAATGGTAACATTTACCCTTTCTAATATTTTAAGAACATATGTTAAATAATGTTTTCATTATCTACAATGATAAATTTGTACATTTAATGTGATTGATAAAATGTTTACCAATTAGCATATACGAACGAACCGAATTGAAAGTTGACAAATGAAAATATAATTCCTACTATTAAATTTTTATTGCATGTTAACTTTTTAACACCCATGCAAGTGCCTGATTTTAGAACTACAGAATAGATTCGTGATTTGGTCACTTACACGTTTATTTGGTCAAGGCCATGTATTGCATTCTATGAGTTTCGAACTCTAAAAGCAATATAAGGCTATGGATATTTGATCCATACACAATTGCATATAAATGTTATATGGTGAACGGTGTAATGTACAATATTTCGATGAAAGTAATTCATCCGAAAAAACCCAATAAACCTTAGTGCGAGATCGAGTATTCAATCTGGTTGATTACAAAAGGGATCATATTTTGTTAATGTAACACAAGACCAAAAATTACAAGACAAATCTAAGAACTCGATCACTGAAATGTCATTTTTGATCGCTTTACGTAAATTGCAACATATTTGATGTCTTTAAATGTTAAGGATAATCAATGCATTTTTGTAAATATTTTTTACGATATTGTATTAAATTTGTTGTTGAATAATTTGACTATTTAAAATGAAAACAAATGCATAAGAATAGATGTAATTTAATGTACAGTTGGGATGAAGAGAATGAATAGTTACTTCTACTTCACGGAGATACATTGGAAATGGAAATTGTAATAATAATTAATACTTAATATTAGAATAAGAAATATGATTTCTATTCCGTAATTCTTTTTCATATAAAAAATAGTTTTCTATGAGATTTATTTCTTTAAGCACAAGATATTTGATTAACAAACTCTCCACTATAAATAATTGCAGTGTATGAAATAAACAAATTGTATTAAGCGAATGATGGACCTTCGAATTTAGTACGATATTATAACAATGGTGAACATAGTGTGAGCATGCCATATAGCACTTACAAATCGCATCATAGTATGAAAATTGTTTTCATAAAACTTATCAGACATTATTTATGAAATAGTGAATATTTTTCGGTATCGATTGAAAAAATAGACATAGCTATATTTCAATATGAATATTATGCATATTCTTTGTGAAACAAAATTATAATATGGTATTACTATTTTTATATCAAAAGTGATGCATTGTGAAATACAAAAGTATGTAATATTATTTACAGTTGTTATGGAATTATAGACTATGCCGTAGTTTTGAGAAATAATTTTATTATATGAATTCAAATCATATGATACTTGTTAATTATATCTCAGACAATAAAGGGCTATGCACCCATTTAGTGGAAGCGTCATAAGAGTTGCTGAACTCTTTAGATTGATACATGTAGATGTATGCAATCGTAATTCTATAAATACCAAAATGGTTCCATGTACTTCGTCATATTCACCGATGAGCTATTGTCTACATGGACATGCGTGTTTGATACACATGTAGTATGTCTATGGTAAATTTATAGAATATAAAACAGAAGTGAATAAAATAACATGCGATAGAAATGATTTGATCTGATCAAATGAGTGAGTATATCGGAAAATGTTTCGGACGTACCTGAATTGAATAAAGATTCAATCTATAATTTACTCCGCCATGTTATACATAATGATTCATCGATATGGAGTAATCGAACTTTGTTAGACAATGTACGATTAGTTGTGAGTGAAATTGAGTTAGTTTCTTTCTATAAGGTAATGTAGTTAATGGTAGCACACAAGATTAATATTATTTCGTCTGAATAATAGTTTACCAATTTTGTCAGATAAGGGTTTATAAAAAACTCCAACAAAACCTAGGCTAAGGAGTTTGTAGGTTGTTCGAGTCGAAAGATTGCACGTAATAATTGTTCGTAATGGATCCTGTATGAATCTCCCCAAAAGAGTTTTGGAAGACTGTCATTGGATGATGTATTTATGTTTTGAACATAAGTTTTGTAACTAAAACCAAATCAGTTTTATAAATAAAGAAATTCATCAAAACATTTATGAATACTTGTTCTGTTGCACTGAGAACCGATTGTTGTTTTAAGAAATACCAAATTCATTGTGAAAAAATTTCTTTGAGGAATTACTATGGTAAAATGGAATTGGATACGATCCATAGATAATACTGATTAGATGAGATGAAATGAAATTAACTAACCTAAACGAACACAACGCATTAGAGTGTCTAATAAGTATTCTCGCATATTGAAGAGAAACTATGAGTTTCTTATTAATGTTGAAAATATATAATCCTAGATTGTTTAATTAAACCATTGGAATTGTTGACTCTATATGGTATAATGCGCAAATAAGAAAGAATTCCAAGTACACTATCAAAATATAGATTTTGATGGTCGTAACCGAAGGGATATGATCCATCGACCATGACTGTGTCTTTATGAGTAAGACTAATGCATTTGGAATTATATGAGCAACGTTCAAGTCAATTCAGATTTACTCACAATATTATTACTTGGTAAGTCCTAATGTTTCGGTACATATGTATTGAAACAAAAAATTCTAAATAATGATTTAGAGTAAGCTGTTTAAACATATTAACCAAAAATGTCTCAAAGTCAGTGGGAGCGATATTAAGTTTGTGGATTTTTGGTATGATCCAAGAAATGATATGAAAGTATCATTTTATAAGCATCAAGATTCAATAAGTACTTTGATAGAAATATCAAATAGTTTGATTTCAATCAAAGTGCAGAGGAAGCATGTGTTCATAAGAAAGAACATTAAAAGGTATACTGATATTTCTGAACTATATGTTAACAACATGTTGTTGATTTTAACGATGTACATGTGTCAAAATTAGCATTAGTTGTTTTAATACTCAACATTGGATTAGTAAATGATGTCTTCTTTTATAGTAAGTATAAAAGATGTCGGGAATGTCCCGAATGATATGCAAGGACACCTATTAAAATGTTTAATGCGGAACATGTAAGATTGATTCCTTTCCATTGGCAACAGGAATTATAAGACGTGTTATGTTGTCTATGATATCATGATTTGTTTATATATATGATGCATGAAGCAAATATCAAATCCAAATTGATATCACTAAATCGTTGTTTGAGGTGTTCTCATGTATTTATGAAATAGTAGAAAATTATTTATAGAAATAATAAATTCCTTATGAAGGAATGCCAGACTCAAACTTTCAAAAGTAATATTGAGTATAATATGTCAATAACAAAATTTTAAGTTGGAACGTTCCAAATGAAAGACAACGGGTAATTTAATGAAAAAAGGCTAGGTACATCGTGTTGAATAATGCCGCAATAAAAACAATGTATATAAAAATAAAGTGCACAAATTTACAACTGAGCCGATTCCAAATGTTGAGAATCTCATGACATAGTTATATGATAAAAATGTCTAATATGGTTCGTAACAGAACATAGAGCTCAGTTGAGAGAGACATACTTTGAATTGTTCCACATGATAATATAGTTTATCACCGTCGGAAAGAGTTAATTGACAGAGTAGATAATGAAAACATAATAGCATACCCGTTCACAAAGGGACCGACCTAATTGGTTTGGAGAAAACCTATTAGAGAAGTTGGAATAAGATTCCATAATTGACACCAAGTGGGGGAGATTGATAGAGTTAGGGGTATGCCCTAAAGGGAAATTATTTGATTTTTTGCATATATCTAACTTGTTGACCAATCTTATTCGAAATAAAGGTATTTTCTTTCTATTATATATTTGATATAATGTGGTTATACTAATTAATCAATTTAATTAAAAGTATATTTAATAGAAAGTCCATAAATGGTATGTTTTGTGATAGTAGTTACGAAGTGTTGTAATTGTGAGCAATTTATCATAATGAAACAAAAGTACCATTTTAAATGTTCTTAGTCAAGATGCATCGAGACTTGATATCGACGTATCCGTTGAGATTAGAGTACGTAATGCTCTTCAAGTGTTGGGCAGTGTGTTACTCATGACTACTGGGGGCATTAAGGGGTTATGTACCGATAGTTATTGGAAAACTATGGAATGACTCACTCGATAGTTTTCTGTTGGTTAATATAACTAATGTTAAGCAGAGAATATCGATGTGACTAATTTACACAGTTTTATCAACTTGAGAATACTGTTGATCTTCAATGTGGAAGCACCGCTTTGGTTATAGTTAAACATGGCACGGGGTTCATCAAATGGCTATAGTTGGGTCGAGTAGAAGCATTGGAAATGAAACACCATTCAATAGAGGATTCGTATCCTTAGTTATATGAGGCTAGTATCACGGTCAACTAAAGCCAACTCAAAGTCAAAGTCTCCGGCCAGAGCATTTCGATTAGTAATAATTGTTATTATTGAACCAAGGATATTGTATTTGGACTATAAAGTTGAATGTGGATGATATTTGGAATTTTAACCATTACCAAATTCTAAATCCAAAGTGATATAGTTTTGACGAAAAGAATTGGTGTAAATAACTGTCACAATTAGGTACCGCTTATAATAAGTAAAATTGATTTTACCAAAAGATGTGTAAGCGATAAATTCGAATAAAATGCCACACCACCTGCTAAGTGACGCATGAACGTTAATATTCGAATAGTTTGATATTAATCGCTGACTGAATTTACACCTTTGAGTCGCACAACCGTAATGATGAATTCTTTGAAAAAACACATGATTTAATTAATTTATAAGATGTTGTAAATTGATTAAGTTAATTGATATTTGAGAAATATCAATTATTATTTATTTGAAGTTTGGAAGTATTTTTGTAATTATTTTGATGCATTTATAAAAGTTATATTTGTGCGTACTGATATATGATGTTGATGTAATTTAAAGAAAACTAAATGAAATGATTATGGAAATTCTATGTCGATTGATGACATGATTTATGGAAATTTTATGTCATTTGGTGACATGATTTGTGGAAATTTTATGTCATTTGATGAGATACGTGTAAAGAAAGGATTAGAGGGAGAGAAACATCAAAGGAATTAGTTAGGGAAGTTTTAATTAATGAATGGGAAAAGTTCCATTCTTTCACATAAAAACATATTGTCTAATTCATTGTGTACATACAATTCATTCTTTCTCATTCATTCCTTCTCTCCTCTCTCTCTCTCTCTCTTAACTTTTCATGTTAGAAAAAAAAACAAATTTCCAAAATCTTTCAACTCTAAATAAAAATATCAAATAAAATAAAGTAAAAGTGGTTCATACATCTCTTGCAAGGATAGGAAGTGGATCTTGAAGATATGAGGAGTCATCATCATTCAATGTGTGATTTCTAGGCAACATCCTAAGATGATTCAATTGGATCTAGAAGCAATCTTCATTCAAGGTGCAAATCAAATGCAACATCAACAAGGCGTGTTTTAAGGATTGGGTAGCAAGGTATGTCATTTTCTATATATAGATAGTGATTTTGCACCATTTGATGGAAATTTAATTTGAATTTCATAATTTGTATGATGTCTTACTGTCTTGCTTATTTACAAAATTGTATATGAAGATTGAATTATTTGTTGAATGATATGATTGAGTTTTCATTTGATAAATCAAAATTAATTTTTTTATGTTTTAAAACAATATTGAAGTGTAGGTCCATGCTTTTAAACATTCTAATTAAAGTGTAATTCTTCAGATCTTAACGTTTATATGTTCAAATTGTTTAGCTGCTTTTCTTTACTTTATTAAATTAAAAATAAATCTATGTTGTTTAAAATACAATGTTTTATTTTAATTCTATGCTTTAACATTTAATTTAAATTCCATTTCTTTAAATCTGAAAATTTAAAATTCCATGTTGATTGATTGAATTATATGTAAAGCTAAAAATGAAATTTATATAGAATCAATACAATGTTTTAATTATAGATCTATGTTTTAATCTTTCACAACAAAGCGTAATTTTGGCTTTGTATGTTAACATATGTATGTATGTATGCATGTATTAGTTGCACTTTTTATTGCATTAGATATTTACATATGAATAAAAGGAATTTTAACAACAAATCAAAGTTTTGAAATTGACTATAATAACTATCTAATTTATATTATTAGAAAGCTTTGATTGAATTCCATGTATATACATATTTGGATCAACTTGTATATGTTCATATAAAATTTATCGTTCTTTACATACATTTTCATAGTACCAAATCATTTCTCTGTTTTAATTAAGACAATAATGTGTGCATACAATTCATTGTTTACCTTCTATGTTTTTACAATTTTGTACATACTGGTGATCATTAATATGTTGCATTAATTTAGTTTACTGAAAGGGAAACTGTATTAATCACCCTTATCATTCCTTATTTATTTCCATTTTGATTCTTATGTAATAACCACTCAAATCCAAAAGGTAGTCCTTTCACTTAGTCATTTGTATGGGAATCCAAAATCCAATATGTATCTGCCATTTCCTATTATAGAAAGCCTTGTATTACAAGGTATATGTTGGAATTCAATAATGTAACAATTTTAGTTATTTTAATATTATTTTTATAATAGACACTATTATAATATAAGAGAATTTGAATGAAATGCTTTGGTTATCGTAAGGTAAAAAACTTGTCGGTATTTATTTGCGATGTGTCTTATGAGATACCATTTTATTTTGATAAAGAAAAGTTTTGGTAATCTTAAAACTTTAAAATTCAGTTGAGGCGTGTTTTTATCACACTGGTTTACCAGACTGATCCGGGCGTTCTTCCCTTTCAATGCTCGGGTCAGGCCGAGTATATTTACAGGTTCAGATTTAGAGCCCTGGAATTTCAACAGGTGAGCTAGAGATCTTCATGTCATATACACGTATCTGTTTATTTTTATACCACATTGCATTGTTGTCGTTGTTGTAAATTATCAGTATTCGTAAGGACGGGTTATTATAACTGTCCAAGTTGATGATTTCTCATTGTGTACTCTGATATTGATTTATGTATATTGCCGTTTCTCTTTGAAAAGATTATTGATCTATATTATATGTTCTTCTGCTGCGATGTGAGATTCTGTATTGTTTTGGTTTTGCTTCTCACTTCTTTTTCTCTCTCTCTCCCTTTCTTCTCACCCTCTCTTTTCTTCTCATGATCATCTGCAATCGGTGCGCTCTGGGTCGGACATGCGTGGTTTGGTGTCGGATTCAGAGGGTGCCGGGTGCGGGTCATCACAGCTGGTAACAGAGCTTAGGTTTAGTATATTCCTAGGCTTTATGTGTACTCAGTATAGATAGGGTCAGTAGCGCCCTAGACTAAGTTTGAGTGTATTATATATATGAGTGCGTATTTGTTAGTGAATATAAAAATATTTTTATATTGTGTGGATTGAGTTGTTGAGTGGCTTATGGGTTCTGATCGTTGCATCTAGCTTATCGATAGGAATTTCTAAATACTTGAACATGGAGATTGGACACAACATTGTTTTCGAAATCGGGTAAATGAAATAATTTTACCTTGATTATATTTTTATAGTAGTGTATAAATTAATTGATTATTGATGAATGGTAATAGTTAATAATTATCATTTGTTATTTATTGTGTTTAATAAAAAGTTGTTATTATTATAAATCTAAACACAGATAAACAAAACCGAAATGATCTCAAATACAAAAGTGAAATAAGAGAAATTATATAAGTATAAAATTTATAGATGTGATTTACAAAAAATTGATTTTAATAGAATTTAAAGCACTGAATTCACTACAGTTGCTGGGAAATAATAAGGGTGATGATTGTAGAATCATCAGTATCATTTTCAAGTTTCGGGATGATGGATTTGCTACCATTAGTAAATTGAAAATTTAAAGTTTGGTTGTGATAAACAAATTTGAATTTAAAATCCAAGTTTGAAATTGACAAGTATAAGTGAAATGAGTTTGGATTTATAATATGAAATTAAAATTTAACTTAAGTAAAGTTAAATAAATTTGAGTTAGTGCAATAAAATATATGATTTGAAGTTTAACTAAAGAAAAATTAAATAAATCTAATTGATATTTGAAATGAATCAAATAAAAATGAATATACACTTAAGTGGTAGAATGATTATACAACTACGAAATGAAATTATATATATGAATAAGCTTAAGTAAATATTCATGGAATCTATAGTAAAATAAGTGGTATAACTTATAAATTGTGAAATAGTCAGCTACAACAAAATTGTTAATTTGTTATAGGTGAAAGTTAAGAAATGAAATCTGAAATGGGATTTATAAGTTGAAATTTAAGTTAAGAAGAATAAAATGAATTTTTAAAAGGAATCTAACTTAAGTAATACTGAATAAAGTTGGAATTGATATCAAAATTAATGAGTTAAGTGAATTAATGGAATGAATATGAACTTGAGTTATAAAATGAAATTCAGCTTTAGTTGTAGATGGATTAGCAATTGGATTAATGTAATTAATTAAATTGAACTAACGAAATAAATTTGTTAAATGGCATTAGTTAATAACTATAAATGAATTGAAACTTAGAAAAGTTTTCATAAAGTTATAACTACTCGATTTATCTTGGAAAGTTAAGCACTTAAAAGAATTGATAATCTATTTTAGTTAGTTTTTTGAAAAGCTAATGGGATTTTGGGGATTCTTCTTACGTAGTAATTTCGGGGATGAAATTCTTTAAAGGGGGGAGAATGTAACGACCCAATATTTCAGTCGTTTGAATTTATAATATTTAATTGAATTTAAACATCAAAATTTAATGTTATAAGTTGAATAACTTATATTTCGAATATAGTGATTTATTTGGATTATTAAATTGTAAATTGAATATTTGAAATTGCAGAAATAATTGGATTTTAAAATTTATGTGAATGAAAATAATTTATAAAGTTGATTTAAATTCTATTTGAATTAGGATGATGCTAGTAAACTTTTAAATTTGATTTAAAAGCGATTTAATAGAAATTGGAAATTTATCGATTTAATTAACGTGTAAAAATAGCCACTTTTCACACTATCTTGGATTTTAACGAAACTAGTTTCATTGGATCCGTAATAGTGAATTATTATAGGATTTCAAATTTCGTATCAATTGGACTTACGGATTGGTCGTGCGAAGCTGAAAGGCATAGAAATTTATTTAAATTAAAATAATTCGATTCAAAAATCTATCTTCCAAATATGATGGAATTGGCCTCCGATATGTATTCCATTATGTTCGGAATAGAGGTAAAACTTTATAAACTCTAGACGGCATGCTTTTCGATTGGAGTTCGAAAATTTGGCGGATGAATAATGCACGAAATTTTTCTATAAAAGCCCCTCACTTTTTCCTTTTTTCCCAAACCCTAAGGTTTCATACCCTAGCTACCACTTTACTTTTAATGGCCAGAATTCTCCAAACTTTTCCCTCCGATCTCGCTCAATCCGCGAGCTATTAACAAAATCTTCCAACTACAAACTTGGAGAGCGCCTTAATATCTATAAATCCAACGACTACGATCGAGAATGAAGCGATGGATCAGTGGTAATTCGTGTTCGAACATGCGCGTTCGTGCACATTTTCCTAGGCTATAGGGTGGCCGAGTTAGACGAGATCGCGGCCGAGAAGGGAGTTCGTGATGGGCTTCGTGATAGCAGTCCCCGATCGTTGCAATGATGATCATAGGTGGAGCAAAAATCGAAGAGCAAACGACGGCTATGAGTTTATCGAACGTGAACGATAGATTTTCATGCATGGGAAGAAGATTGGAGCAGCGGATATGATTTTCTTATGATAAACGTGCGGCCCAGATTTAAGGTTATAAAATAAAAATAAAATTTGAAAACTATGTAGTTATAAATCGTGTAATCTTATAAATTGCATAACTTCTTCATACGAGGTCTGTTTCACATGTAACAAATTGCATTGGGTTCATATTGGAAAATACTACGCGATGGAGCTAGTTTGGATAGATTTGGAGCTAGTAAAATTTTTGTTTAAAATTAAACGCTTGTTTAATTTTAATCGAAATAAATCGTTGCAACAACTACTGGAAGCAATGTGAGTAAAACTACTCTCTCCGTCTCGTTTATATTTTTATATAAGTGAGAGAAAATTTATTTTATGCTGTTTGATGACTGTTTTGATGTTATGCTATACTAGCTAGTAGTTGGACATATTCCGGCCGATTGGAACAGATGAGACCCTACACATTCCCGTGTATGAGTGGATGACCTTTGTACGTCCGTCTGCCTAAAAGTAGACATTGTACATATGTATAATTGCTGCAGGTGACAGGTTTGAGGGATCCAATAGGATTCCTCATGATGTTTACTTACACATATTGTTATATATGCTGTATTATGTTATTTTTGATGCAATGGATGCTATAATTTCTATTATTGATGTGAATCCTCTTATCTAGTAATTTTGCAGCATTGGGCATATATTGGAAAAATTAAAATATTAAAATGATGATTTCAATTTAAAAAGGATTTTAAAGTGATTTTGAAAATATATATATGTTTTAATAATCTTTGAATTGCTAAAGAAATGGATTTATTTTAAATGAATAAAAAGTTATAGTTTTTATGTTATAAAAAATATGGTTTTGTGAAATATACTTAAATATGTTTTTTGAAATTTAAAGTTAACTATTTTGTAAAATAAGTTAAATTGAGACTTTTGAATTTATTATAAATGGTTCATATATATAAGATTTATAGAATTAACATTTTACAAATAAAAGTAATTGTAAACGAGTTTTATATGT
Organism: Allium cepa; assembly: GCA_030765085.1. NCBI lineage: Eukaryota > Viridiplantae > Streptophyta > Magnoliopsida > Asparagales > Amaryllidaceae > Allium > Allium cepa. The sequence continues at coordinate 566,239,996 of CM060937.1, read as the reverse complement.
GTTTAAATGAGATGTATAAAGTAAGGAATGCTATTAATAAATAGTTTTAATGAAATAGATTTTATGAAAGGTGTTTTATAAATATTAGAAATGGAATTGTAATCTAATTTGTATATTGATTTGTAAATAAAATTTAACAATGAATTTAAAACGGACTTTATAAATAATGAGATTATAATAGAATGAATTTGTAAATAAAGAGATTTATAAGTAAATAAGCTCATAATGGGATTTGATATACAAATGAGATAAACGAGAAATTTGTTAATAAAGGGATTTTATAAATGGATGTTTTTATAAAATAGAAATGTGAATTATAAACAAGTATGTTATAAATGTGTAATCAATTTAATTTGATAAGCTAAATATGGGTTTTATAAAAGGTATTATATTCATGATTTTGGAGTGAATAATCCTTTAAATTAAATGAATGTTTTGGAAAGTGATATTATAAAATGGAATTTAAATGGGTGAAAATAAAATAAGTTGTGAATTTACTTGTTATTAAAATATGTATATGAAAATGTTTTCCAAATATCCAACAAGTGAAATGGTTTGAATATTATCATTTTAAAGATATTTTGAAGTGAGTAACTGGAAAATGATTTGATTTATAAACGATTAATAAAATCAGGTCTAATGACAACTTAAGTGCTAGATTTTGTTTGTTTATTTAATAATTAAATAACCGACTATCAAATTTGGCCATTTTAGTCCCTCAAGTTGGTGTAGAAACTAAATTGTCCTACACTTAGCATGTAACTGACTGTGTAGGTTTGATTATCGTTTGTGTTGAGAATGTTGATTTGTGTAGCATGGAGTGATTACTCCAATCTATCGAGCTTCCTTCTTTGCCGAAGGATAGCAAGTTGAAAGTTGGAAACGTGATAAGTCTACGAGACTTGGTTTGTGTGTGAGGTTGAGAAATGCGTTTGCGTTGTTGGTGCGAAGAGACCGGGATCAGATTTATCTGAAAACCATTTCGGACCAACATATATACGACGGTTTTGCAGGTTGGTCAATGTATTCATATTTAGGATTTTCATAGTGAAGGACTGCTTGTTGATCGTTTGGGGTTAGAATCCCAATATACAAATAGTAGCAGTAGTCTCTTTGTTTTGAAATATCCATTGCAAGGGCTGTCGCTATTAATCTGATAAGGTAGAGAGTATCTTTGGTTTGTCCTGTTCCTGGACAACTTCTACGGACGAGTGTTTGACATTGCATTTCTAAGATTACGTACATTGGTTTTATAAACGTACATCATGTGTCGACGGAGAAGGCAACTTCTCTTAGCTTAACACCCACACTGAGACATACGAGCTCGAGGATTGTATTTTTATGGAAGGTAATTAGTAGTCAACGAGAATGGCAATGTGGCATTCAAATATGATCTGATATATGATATGTGAAAGGTAACCGATACCTCTTATGGCCTCACTCCCCAAAAAATGACTGAAACAGAGATAGAAGCAGCAAGGCTAAAATGGATCACTCCCATTAGGGGATGTCATCACTCTTCTAGATATATCTTTACACACTATGGCGTCGTGTATCTTATTATTGTTGATGTATGCTTATGACCATGGATTTTAGGTCGATAACGACTGGAGTGATGACATATTCGGTACCATCCAGGAAGGGGCAGGTCGGTCTTGTGTTGGTTTAGGTGCTGAGTATCTCGACCCTAGGTCATCCCTCTAGAGGTGTACCGAGTTTCGGAAAGGTAGCCCCTTCACCACGTCATTTCTATGGAATTTCAAAATCCAGTACGTGCCTGCCATTTTCTATTGTAGAAAGCCTTGTATTACATGTATATGTTGGAATTTAATATTGTTACAATTTCAGCTATTTTAATATTATTTATATAATATAAATTATTATAATATAAGAGAATTTAATATGAAATGTTTTGGTTACCGTAAGGTAAAAACCTTGTCAGTATTTATTTGCAACGTGGTCTTACGAGATACCTTTTGTTTTGATAAAGAAAAGTTTTGGTGATCTCAAAACTTTAAAATTCAGTTGAGAAGTGTTTTTCTCACGCTGGTTTACCAGACTGATCCGTGCATTCTTCCCTTTCAATGCTTGGGTCAGACCGAGTATATTTATAGGTTCAGATTTGGAGCTTTGGATCTTCAACAGGCGAGCTGGAGATGTTCATTTTGTATACACGTATCTGTTTATTTTTCCGCTGCATTGCATTGTTGTAAATTATCATCATTTTTAAGGACAGGTTATTATAAATGTCCAAGCGGATGATTACTCATTGTGTACTCTGATATTGATTTATGTATATTGTAGTTTCTCTTTGAAAAGATTATTGATCTATATTATATATTATTCCACTGCGATGTGAGATTCTGTATTGTTTTTGTTCTGCTTCTCTCTTCTTCTTCTCTTCTCTTCTTCTTTTCTTCTAACCGTCTCTTTTCTTCTCATGATCATCTACAATTGGTGTGCTCTACATCGGACATGCGTGGTTTGGTATCGAATTCAGAGGGTGCCTAGTGTGGATCGTTACAATAGCTCCGCTATCCTAGAAGTTGAGATGAAAATAAGGTGGAGGTGACTATTAATGGGCTCGGCCTTAGGTGGAGAGACGAATGGAGCTTAATAACTTGAGCTTGAACCTAAGTGGTAACTTCTCCCTACTTTTATCGATTATTTTGCCTTAACTTCGTTATCACTTTAAATTATTTTAAACTAGCATGGAAGCCATTATAGCTCTAAGGAAGAATAATAAGGATTAGAAAATAATGGAATGAAGTGTGAAGAAATGAAAAAGAAGCTTGGGTATTTATAGTCATGAATTACTTAAGGATTAAGCTTTGTATTTTACATTTTGACCCCTTTACATCAATTTGCATGGCCCACGATAGTGCCATGTGCTCCCATCACTTCATGACCTTTTTTCTTACTTCCTTAGCTCTTAAGAATGTATTTGAATGGATTTATGGCTTAAAGTGAAGATTACATTGGCTTTAGTGTGATTTTGTTGACTTTTGGAAAAATATCTTACTTTCCTTTACTTTAGAATTTTGTTAAAGTGATTATTTATTTATAAATTTTGGATAAACTTTTTACCAAATGTATTAGTATGTTTTAAGGTGTTTTAACTTCCAATGATATTTGAATATGAGTTTTGTCCCTTAAGACGTTTTGAATCCGAACCCGTTTTCTAGTCATATTTTTATGTTTTTGTTAATATACATATTTGTAAAAATAACTTGAAAAAATTTGTATATTATTATTTAATAATTAAAAGCCTTATTTAATAGTTAAAATAATTTATTTGACTATTAAAACTTAATTTTACTGAAAACGGACTTTTGTCACTTTTACCGATATAAGCAAAAAGTTCCTGCTTTTGTGTACAAATTTATCTTAAAATCTTGCATAAAATTATTTATGTTATAAAAACTTATATTTTAATATTTAAAATCCATTAAATATTATATCTTGGTGTGATCGAATCTTGGGTCGTTACATTCTCCTTCCCTTAAAAGAATTTTGTCCTCGAAATTTATGATAAGAAGATAGCTAAAAGGGAAATATGTTCGGTACGATGAAATTATACAATATGAATAAGTGACTACACCACAGGCTGTGAATATATTACCGATACAATCTATATAGTCTATATATCAATCTTAAACTCAAGGTATGCCTTCCTCATTTTATCCTTCGTTTCCCAAGTGCAATCCTCAGCATCTGCACTCCATTGAACTTTGACTAACCTTACCACATTCGTTCTTAATCATTCTCATCATAATCAATGATTTGAACAGGCTATATAATAACTACCAAATTTGGTTCCACCTCCAAGTCTTCCTGAGCAACCGTTTCTATGATTTGTTCTGGGTCATGCATATAATTTTGAAAATGAGATATGTGAAAAACGTTGTGCACTCCTAACAACCATTTGACAATTATACTTGATAAGCTAGTGGGCCGATTCATTCAAAAACAGAGAAAGGTCCAATATATCGAGGCGCTAACTTTCTAGACCTTCCAAACATTGACAATCCTCTCATCGGAGAGACTTTCAAAAAGACAGAATCTCCAACTGAGAATTCAAGATTTCTATGCCCTTGATCTGCATAACTCTTCTGCCTAATTTGGGATTCATTTAGCTTCTTCCTAATCATATCAAATTTTTTTGAGGCTTCTCTTATCATGTTCGGACCAAGTATTGATTGATCTTCGGTTTCTATTCAACATGCTGGTGATTTGCATGGACGACCATATAAATTTTCATACAGTGCCATGCTGATACTGGCTTGATACCTGTTGTTATAGGAGAACTCTACCAAATGAAAATGATTTTCTCATGAGCCTCCAAAGTTTAGAATACTTTCTCTTAGAAGATCTTCCAAAATACAGTAGACTCTTTCTATTTGTCCATCAATCTGGGGATGATAGGCAGTGCTTATATTCTGCTTTGTTCCCAAAGCTCTCTATAATGCTTCCCATAACTGACTAGTAAAGATTGGATCCTGATTGCTTACTACACTACTTGGAACTCCATGCAATCAGACAATCTTCCTTATATATATATATCCACAAGGCTTGCAGTGGTTCTTGTTGGCTTTACTAGAATAAAATGTGCACTCTTAGCCAATCGGTCAATGATAACCTAAACACCTTCATTTCCCTAGCCATCCGTGAAATCCATTGATATTTTATCCCACTTCCAAGCTAGAATTTCTAGAGGTTGAAGTAATACTACAACTTTCTATTAGTTGCTCTTAACTTGTTGACAATTGGCGCATCTGCTAACATAAATGGATATGTCCATCTTTATGTTATTCATACCAAAATGTGTGCTTCATGTCTTTGTACATTTTGTGCATCCTCGAATGAATGTTAAATTTGGATTTGTAGCATTCAGTTAATACCTCCTGCCTAAGATTTTCAACAATCAGAACACAAATTCATCCATTCGACTGTAATACTCCACGGTTCTGTACTTCAAAGCTTTAATTTCTTTCCTCTTCGGTTGCCTTAATGAATTTCACAAGTCGTCTATCTTCTCTTTGCTTGTTTGCTATTCTTTCTAGAAGAGTTGGAGTCATTACCAAATAAGCAATAACAACATGTTTCCTGCTCAATGCATTGGCTACTATGTTAACTTTCCTGGGTGTATATAGAATATCCAAATCATATAATGCGAGAAATTCTAATCAACATTGCTGCCTCATATTTAAATCTTTCTAAGTGAAAAGATATATCAAGGATTTGTGGTCCATGAAGAGATCAAACTTTTCACCCAGTATGTAATGCCTCTATAGTTTTAAAGAAAACACAACAAATAGTAGCTCCAATTCATGTGTTGCATAATTTAACTTATGAGGCTTTAGCTGCCTAATTTCACAAGCGTTCACCTTACCTTCCTACATTAGAACTGTACCAACTCCTTCTCTACAAGCATCCATATAATGGATAACCCACTATTTCCATTTAAAATTGCTAGGACTGGAGTGGTACTTGACCACTTCTTAAGTTCCTGATATGCTTCTTCACATTTGGGAGTCCATATAAATTTAGCATCCTTCATTGTCAACTTCATTAGGTGATACGTAATCTTAGTGAAGTGTTGAATGAATCTTTTGTAATATCCTGCCAACTCTAAGAAGCTACAAATCTCTTTAATAGTTTGTGGCTGCTTCCGATTTTGAGCAGTTGCAATTTTTACAGGATCTATTGAAATCCCGTCTCTTGACACTTACTTTTCCCAAAAGTGGCATTTTGAGAATTTGGATTTAAGCACATTATTTCTCAATATCTCCAACACAATTTATGGATGCCTTACGTGTTCTTCCTCTGTCTTAGAATAGATAAGAATATCATCGATAAAGACTAACATAAATTTATTGAGTGCATCTCTAAATACTCTATTCATAAGGTCTACAAAATAAGTCGGTGCATTGGTCAGCCAAAAAGGCATAGCCAACCACTCGAATAAAGTATTCTAAACTTCAAATGTAGTTAAATGGATGCAATCTTCCACGATCTTAAGTTGATGGAATCCCATGGATAGATCCATTTTCAAGAATACATGAGCACCTTGTAACTGATCTAACAAGTCATCTGTTCGGGATAGGAGATACTTGTTCTTAATCATTTGTTTATTAAAGTCTCGATGGTCTACACAAAGCCTCAAAGACTCATCCGACTCGACAACAAAAACTACCGTCGATCCTCAACTTGAACGACTAAGTCTTATAAATCCTTTCTTTAATAGCTCTTGGGTTTGGATATTCAGCTCATCCCTCTTCTTTGAAGCCACCATTCGATCAGATTATTTAACCGGCCTTACGCCAGGAATTAAGTTGATATGAAACTCGATCTCTCGATGTGGGGGTAAACTCTTCACTTCTTCAAAATCATCTAGAAATTCTTTAACCATAGGTATCATTTCTAGTTCTTTTAAGGATGAATCTAGCGCATAAATAGAACTTTCCTTCCATGGACTAGGATCTTCACTATATATTTCTATAAACTTTCCTAATTTATTTATTTTACTAAAATCATCCTTTTTACACAATCTAGAATAGCTTCGTGCTTAGTCAACCATTTCATACCGAGTAAAATTTCAAATCCAATAAATCCAACACAACCAAGTCACAAGGAAATTTATGAAAAGAATCCAGTAGAATCCAAGACAACCAGGTCATGAGGAAATTTATGTAAAGAGTAGGTAATTTGGACTTTTCAACAACTCATACAAAGATTAATGGTACCGCCTATAGGATTTTTTACGCAGATATGGGTATCAACTAATTTAGGGATAAGTTTTAATTCATCTACTGATTCTTTAGCAATAAAACTATGAGAAGCTCCTGTATCAAATAATACTCTAACTAAAATATCTTTTACGAAAATATCACCTTCCAAAACTCCTTTGCCCTTCACATCCTAAGAGGTTGAAGGTTCATCCTTCATAGCAAAAACTCGGGCTTTTTCTCCTTTCTTCATTACTGGACAATCCTTTATCATGTGCCTTGATTGATGATAATTATAACAGTTTCTTTGTGGTGGTCTCTGAACCTTGGGTTCTTGCAATTAGTCACTAGGTGGACATTTTATTGGCAGTTATAACAAATAGCATCCTTCAAATAGTTACCTTGCGATCATCCTCCAGATTTGCCTTGCCCTAGCTTTTTCCCACTATGATTGAACTTCCTCTTCTTCCAATTGTTTTTGTTGTTGGCCTGAGCTACCACCGGATTCGTCTTATCCAATATTTCATATTGAAATCCCATATCCACCAAATCTACAAATGATCCTTTTGCGTGAGCAGTCATCCTGCTCTGGTACTTCTCGTTCATCTTGGAAATAAACTTTTCATTTTTCTTTAAAGGCGTGACAATCAGACCTGGATCAAAATAGGACAATTCATTGAACTTATTTGCATACTCCTCAACTGTCATTTCGTCCTACTTCAGTTCCATAAAGCTACCGTAAAGACAAGATTTTCCGGCCGCTGGCATATACCGTTCCTTCAAAACTTCTTTAAACCTTTCCCATGAGAAATTGTCCTCTGATTCATTTAGGGTAATGGACCCCCAACAAACCAGAGCCCTTTCCTATAGTTTCCAGGAGGCCAAGAATCACTTCTGCTCATTACTAATATCCAATCCCTTAAAGATTCTTTCGCATGATTTGATCCAAGCATGGACTTCAATGATAGTTTCCGTGCCTTTGAATGTTTCCCCCTAAGCTGGTATAATCTTTGCATAGGGTGGCAAAGTTAACCTGGGGTCATACAGGAGCTGCTTCTTCTACAACAATAGCGGTTAGAGCTCGACTGTTGGTTGTTGTGGTGATGCCATTTCCCTATCTTACATGTCTTACTACCTGAATATAGTAAGATAAATTTAGAATACAAAGACAAAATTATCTTGGGGAATGGGTATTTAAGCATAGCACAACTTGAGTTTATTCGGATAAGGATTTTAAATGCGCACTCTCATAGATTAAACTCATTCTAGGGTATTACTAACCCTATCTCTAATGAGTCATACCCCAACCAAAGCTAAGGTTCTCGCTTAATCTTCATCTCTGATACCAAACATGACAACTCATCTTGGCTTCGAAAATCCACACTAATACATTCATGGTATTGACGTATTGCAATTCCAAGTGCCGGAGAGGTAGATTATCAGGGGTAAAATAAAATAAAAGTAGAAGGCAAAAATACAAATTCTCACATTGCATTTATCTATATAGATGATAGGACATACAACCACTCTTACAAGTGTACATCAGAGATATGGTATGAACTAACCCAACCAAGAACAGTTATAACCGCCTATCCCCACATTTTCTTGTATAAACAAACTAGACACAGCAATAAAATAAAAAGATAGATAGATAGATATCCACACAAGATTTTCTAGCTCCATCCTCCAAAAAATCCTCCTAAAATGATACTGACTACTTGGGTGCTTGGAAAAAAATAGGGCATCTAGAGTTTAAGAGAAAAGAAAAGAAACTCCAGGTCAGTCATGGTGGTGTGAGAAAACTTAAAAGAGAAGATACTTTTGAAATCAAAAGGTATCTCATATGACTATGACGCGCATAAATAAGGACGAGGTTTTTCCCTTACGATAACCAAAATATTTACTATGTAAAATCATTTGATATTATTTTTATTGACATTATTTTGAAAACTCTTTCCAAGTGAACATATTCAAATAGCCAAAATTATTGCCATTATTAAATTCCAGCATACTATGCTCTACACCTAAAATCTCAAGCTCGTATTGGAGAATGGATTTCCAACAAATGACTAGATAAGGGACAACCTTTCAATAGTACATCTCTAGAGGAATGTACCAAGGCCTAACAGATGGTCCTCTACCAACATAAGACCGCCCTACCTCTAACTATATAATACCGAATTTTCCATCACCTTGGTCGTTACTGACCTATCCAGGACGTCTCTTAGCTACACCACAATAATTTAAACCCGAAACGTTATGGCGGGTAGAAATATTTCTAGAAGGGAATGATCATACCCTAATGGTAGCGAACCACATAGCCTTGCTACATCTACCATGTTTTAGTCATTTCTGGGTGCGAGACCTGAGGTAACGATTACCTTTCATATAGAACATCAACTTTCCACTTTGAATGCCACATTGCCATAATCACACAACCAATTTCTACAAACATATAATTCCTAAGCTTGTACATCTTAGAAAAGGGAGTTAAGCTAAGAGAAGTTGCCTTCTCCTCCACCAACAGATGATACATTTTATAGAGATTAATAAATGTGATTTAGAATGCAACATCCAAAATTAGTACATACAAGTTGTTCAAGAACAGGACAAACCGAAGGCACTTCTCCTAGCACATCCTGTTTGGGATTCACCCCTAGGATCAGTAGCGATCAGTCCCTAAAAATTGAAGATTTTCATAACAGAGCACTATTGCCACCATATTATATGACATGGAAATTTCTCGAAGGGTCTAGTGGCAGGTAACCCTATATTAGAAGATCTTCGTCTTCAGCATGTTCTACTTCAAAAATGTAAATTAGCTCGAAGTGGTTTTCAAATAGGAATCACCCAGATCTGATCCCGATCTCTTTGAATCAAATTATCGAGAAAAAAATTGTTATGTGTGGGTGATTAGTAAACAACATTTTCATTCAGCAATATCTTTATATATATATTTATTTAATTTAGCGTATATAGATTTATTAAACCTATCTTTAAATCATTTTCATTTAGTTCTTGTAAATTATTTCTAAAGGGTATCTTTTCTTTTGGAAAAACTTAAATAGGATTTTTTTAAAGCATGCAAGCTTTCTTTTCGATCTGTTCCACCCCTCGCCTAGAAAGAGAAAACAAAGGCCAGGTAAGTTTAGTCAGTGGATGCTCCATCCCTAACCTTAGTTATACACCTTGTTTTACCTTTCTAGATCCCACAAGCGGAACAAATCTACTTGTCATTTCCGCATACTTCTTTCATTGTTAAAAAACATTTCAAAAAATGTTTGGAAAGAAAACTAAGTTTCAAATCATTTTCCAAAATTAGTTGATAAATAGTGGAGGAATGGTGATTTTGGAGCCCTGAAATTCAAATTTTGCTCTCTACATCTTTTAAGTCCAAATTTACTATTTCAAACTCTTTTAATATATTTGAAATAAATTTTAGGAATTTATTCCCTATTTTTAAAAAATTTAAAACAACAATTTAAATGGTTTTACCACTTCGGCCGTTTAATTGTCATAGCGCGATTTATGGAAAAACTTAATTTGAATATAATTTAAATTCGTTTAAATGAAATCTTGATTTTTATTTTGCATTCGAAAACTATAGTGAAAAGATTTTGGAAAATTCTTAGTTAAAAAAATTCTGACTTCAAATTCATCGTATAAATGGATTTAACTTTTGCAGCGCGAAATCACGAACTATCATTACTTGACATGCTTATTTCTAGTTATTTTCCAACTCTTTTCAAATAATTTCCAAAATCATGTTGAATAATTTTAAAACATTTCTAAGTCATTTAAAACCATTTTCTCATGTTTTTGAAAGAGGTTATCATGTCATGCACACCTTTGAATTTGAGTAAGGAAGTGATTTCTTTTGTGATTTTCGACGTGTATTTTATCGTGACTTGTTATGATATCAAACCATACAAACATTCACATCCATATAGCATTCAAATACGATATCAAGCAATACAACAAATACAAAAGCATGTCATAACATCACAAAAAATAAGAGTAGAGAAGAGGTAGATTTTTCTTATAAAAATTTGCTTTTCGATCCAACCTTATTATTACGAATTTGACTATAGTTTCGCTACTACTTCTCAAAAATTCTTTAAATCCTCTATAGCTCCACTATCCAAGAATTTGAGATGAAAAAGTGGTGGAGATGACTCTTAATGGGCTCATCCTCGGGTGGAGAGGCGAATAGAGCTTACTAACTTGAACTTGAACTTAAGTGGTATCTTCTTCCTACTTTTGTTGATTATATTGCCATAACTTCGTTATTAATTTGAATTATTTTAAATTAGTATGGAAGCCATTACAGATCTAATGAAGAAGAAAGAGAAAGCTTTGAAAAGAATGGAATGGTGTATGAAGAAATGAGAATGAAGCTTGGGTATTTACAGCCTTGAATTACTTAAGGATTAAGCTTTGTATTTTACACTTTTGCACCCCCCTTCACATCATTTTGCACGGCCCAAGGTAGTGCCATGTGCTCCCATCACCTCATGACCTTTTTGATTACTTCCTTAGCTCTTAAGGGATGTATTTAGATGGATTTATGGCTTAAAGTGAAGATTACATTGGTTTTGGTGTGATTTTGTTGACTTTTGGAAAATATCTTACTTTCCTTTACTTTAAATTTTTTTAAAGTAATTATCTATTTCTAAATGATGTATAAATGTATTACCAACTATATTAGCATGTTTTATGGTGTTTTAACTTCCAACATTGCGATATTTGAATATAACTTTTGATCGTTAAGCCTTTTTGAATCCGGAATCCGATTTCCGGTCACATTTTAACGTTTTTGTTAAAACATACATATTTGTAAAAAAATTAAAATAAATCTGTATATTTTTATTTAGTAATTAAAAGGCCTTAGTTAATAGTTAAAATAATTTATTTAACCATTAAAGCTTAATTTTAGTAAAAACCGACTCTTGTTACTTTTACCGATATAAGCAAAAGTTCCTACTTTTGTGTACAAATATATCTTAAAATCTTAAATAAAATTATTTGTGTTATAAAAAATCATATTTTAATATACAAAATCCATTAAATATTATATCTTGGTGTGATTGAACCTTAGGTCATCAGAAGTAGCTAGCAGGTTTTTAAATATCAATTGGATATTTTATGAGTTTGAAAAATTCAAAATTTTAAATTTAAAACATGTCTGACCTTTTTATAACAGTTTTTTTTTTGAAATTATAAAATTTTATATAGAGATATAAGTGTTAAATTTATTTTTACTATCATAACTGAAATGGAAATACTTTTCTTATAATACCAAATCCAAAAACATTATAATAGTAAAAATATACAAAATACTTATTTTAATGTTTGTATGTATGTATTTATGTATGAGGAAGTTTAATGATACCCCTATTTTGAAGCACCCCTTTAGCGTTCCTATCTTATCTTGAGCTACACTATTCCAAATGCTACATAACTTTATGGATGATTAATCCACATATAGAAGATCATCTCTATAATACATGAGACCATCTTGATGTTTGCAACGTTTCCAAAATCATAAGCCAATTATTCACCATTCAACATTTAAATATCAAATATATTATGCTTCATATATTCAAATGAGCCCAAATTTTGTTTAGATGATCTTAAGTATGAGATGAAAATAATTACTAAATTTTTTAACATTTGAAATAGTTAAGCTCAATATATAATAGGTGTGCTCCAAAATAGGATGCCATTGAACCATCCTTATACATACACATATACATAAGATCAGATCCAAAAATATTATTTATTTATTTTGAAATTCTGAACTATATTTACAAATATTACATTATATATACATATAAGAGGAGACAAGTAAATATGAACATGTTTAATGTATATTTATATATGAATAATTAAAATAAGTAATTACCGCCTTCTTGCGATCCCGTCGATTATCGAACACGTCGGTTGTTTACTTCTCTCCTTTATCCCTTGGCTATAGGTTGCAATGTCATCATCTTGACATTAATAATGCTAGTTAGAGGATACGTTTTGTCTTGATTGGGTGTGTCGAGAATGAGAATGAAGGCTACCTACTTTAGATGTCAAATATCTTCCGTTTTTCCTCAAACTCTAGGAGACTAAGTCCCCTTTACCCCCTCTTCTATGGTCAGCCATACATTTACCCTTGCTTGGTCAAAATACCCAATCGATTCCTTTGAATCAATAAACTATTTTATGTAAGCTCATTTTCAATTGGACGACATACAACTTTTATACATCATTCTGCTCGATTTTAAGCCTTAAATAAATAACTAAAAATGCCATAAATGTTTAGTACAACATTTGTATTAGTTTTATTATTAATTTATAATAGTTATAAGCCAATTTTACATTGGTCGAATTTAAAATTAATTAGCAACAAGGTTGTGTTAACTCTCTGATGTGAACTAGGTCCTCAGTAAATATTTAAACAATTTAAATATTGAAGCTTGTATGGACTTTGCTGAATTCCGATATTGGGAATAACTTAATGCTTACAGATCATTTGGGTGAAATCCATTTCCTAGTACATAACAAGCTCAAATAGTAACGATATTTTGTACACGCATACTTTCCATCATCTCCATATCACTAAGATATCTATAGTTTGGTCTAAGGTCAAAAACTCTACTAATATCCGTATATGATACATATTGGTCAAGTACTGATATGAGACATTTTAAAATATCATGATATTATTGGATAATACCGAGTAAAATATCGGGCATATGTAAAACATGTTATAAACAATATTTTACTATGTTATATTGTTATATTGATGTTAAGTACTCAAATATTCAGACAATAATTTCCAGTTACTATCAAAGTTTTATTGCATGTCGTTTATAGATTATAAACCATTTACTGAGGTATTCTATTTAGTTAAATTATAATATGTGCTCATAAAAACCGAGAAACTTGTATAGTGTACATCTTTGTTATTTTCTTCGCTCTAAACTGTATTCATTGTTTCTTCGGTCATCTAATCATCTATAATGCTTTTCCAAATTTATGTCGCTTCCAATTTCACATAGTTTATCGCATAGGCAATGTTGATTTGATACCGATTACTACTTTAGCTCGTTCTATATCGATATGTCAAATATATAACTTTACTACCTTCAAGTTTTAGTTCCAGGTGAATGATAATAACTAATAAAATGAATTTTCATAAACTTACCAATTAGAAATGTTGAACAAAATATAATTAAAAGGAGAAGTATCTCTTTCATGATCTTGTCTTTAATGGTAAATTCTTCAAGGAAAATAAAACATATAAGATAATGGAATATGTAGAGTTGTCTTTATTGAAAGACTAATATAAAAGCCTAAAACCGTGTAGTTAACACACAAGAATTAGTGCATTAGGGTTTCTAATATGATCTATAAATTGTCATTCACCATATCAAAAAGAATATTGAGAATGTGAAGATATTCATTTGTAATGATATTTTCTCCAGCACATACAGTAATAAACGATTTTTTTAAAATATTGAGTATTTTACACTAAATATTGGAGCGATGTATCGACAAATATCGAATGATATATCGATAATGATATTTTAAGTGATATTTTGAAAAATCGACTTAAGAACGATATGAGATATATCAGAGATATTATCCGCTATTAGCTACATAGATATAACTATTTACATAATTTTTCTAAAGCACACATTTAACTTTATCAATCTTCCACTTGCACTTTGGATCAATTATGGAGCCTCATCTCCATGTCTTTGATCATTCTTCCTAAATTAGATAGAGAAAGTGCCTTTGTGAATGGATCTGCATTGTTATCTTAGTATCCACTCGCTCAATTACGATCTCTCCATCATTGAAAGCTACCTTATCATTTGCTACTTACGAAGGATGTGTCTAAACTTCTTGTGAGCTCGTGGTTCCTTGGAAATCCACATTGTCGCATTATTATCACAGTACAAGAACATTGGGCTTTCAACGCTTGGGATCGTTCCTTGCTCCTTGATGAATTTGTGCATTAATATTACTTCTTTTTTGGCATTATTCAAGGCGATATATCCAGCCTCCATGGTTGAATCAACCACAACTTTTTATTTGAAACTTTACCAAATAACGGCTCCAATATTAAGGGTAAACACAAAACTTAAGACTAATATACTATCGTTAACATCGCTCTGAAAGCTTGATTCCAAATATCCCTTCATAAGGAGTTCATAGTTTCCATATATTAGAAAAAAATCTGTCATAAATAGTTAAGGAAGACCTTAACTACTGTCTAAAGATTTTCTCTCGGATTCGATTGATCCCGACTAACTCCACCTAGTGCAAAAGCAACATCCAACCTTGTACATAGCATAGCGTACATGATCGATCTAATCACCAAAGCATAAAGAATCTGACTCACATGTTGCCTTTCGTCATCCATAGATCGGGAGTTCTTCTTAATTAGGAAAATTCCATGCTTGAAATTTTCCATACTAAATTTTCTTAGTACGGTATCTATGTACATAGATTGGAATAATCCCATTAGCCTCTTAAGTCCATCTCTATATATCTTTATACCAAGTATATATGATGTCTCTCCTAAATTCTTCATCGAGAAATCATTAAAAAACCAAGTGTTCATTGCTTGTAACATCGATACATTATTAATAATTAGTAGCAAGCTATCAATGTACAATATTGTAAACGTTACAACACCATTTTGCTCTTTAATATATATGCACGCTTCCTCTATGTTTTGACCGAAACCAAATTGTTTGATTACCTTGATAAAACATTTGTTCCAACTGCTTGATGCTTGCTTAAGACCATAAATTGACCTTAAAAGTCTACATACTATATCACCACTCCCACTGACTTCGAAACCCTCTAGTAGTAAAATATAAGTAATCTCTTCCAAATCATCATTTAGAAATGTTGTTTTAATGTCTCTATCATTGTTAGCGCCAAAATTGGTCACTAACACCCAAATCCAAGCAAAAGCACCAAGTCACAGTCATAGCTCACAGACAGAGTGTATGTCGAGAGTATAAATATGAAGAACAGTTAAAATTAAAATGAAAGCACTAAAGAACAACAGATTTTATAGTGGTTCGGCTAACTTCGGCCTACGTCCACTCCAAAAGTTTCCTTTTTATTGATGTTAGAATCAATTACAGTTACAAATTGGTAGAGTAATATTTTTCTTAGAAATAGAAAGATCGAGAGCCAAAACGAAGATCTCTTTTCTGAACTCACACATGTTGTATTTATAGGCGAAGATACGCCGGACTTCCCTCGCGGGCCTTGGAACGAGGTAGTTCGGCCTGTAGCAAGTGACTCATGCACACCGAGCCAGGGATGCCGAATGGCAGTTGCCGAGCGAGGATTGCCGGTCGAGAATTATCTGGTCGGTCATCTAATGACTCGAAGTAAACCCTCAAGAGAATCGAAGTAAGTAGTGAGTTGACTCGAAGTGAAGTATGCCTAACGGCATATGCTGAGTGAAGTATGCCAAGGGATATATGCTTAGTAATGTATACCGAGCGACTATGTTGAGTGAAGTATGCCGAGTGGCAAATGCTGAGTGAGGTATGCTGAGCGGCATATGCTGAGTGAAGTATGCCGAGCAGCATATGCTGAGTGAGGTATGCCGAGCGACATTTGACAAGTGAGGTATGCCGAGCAGCATATGCTGAGCAACATTTGACAAGTGAGGTATGTCGAGCGGCATATGCTGAGTGAGGTATGCCGAGAGACATTTGACGAATGAAGTATGCCGAGTGGATATGCTAAGTGAGCTATGCCGAATGACATTTGACAAGTGAAGTATGCCGAGTGAAGTATGCCGAGCGGCATATGCCGAGTGAGGTATACTGAGCGACATGTGACAAGTGACAAAACCGATCACCCTTACTTCCAGACCGAGCCGTCCATGCCTAATGACCACTACTTCCATACCGAACAACATATCCAAGTGGACTTCAGCCTTTTAAACTGAATCCATCATATTCCCGCCTTGATAATCGTGAAGTTAGTTAGGTTGAATTTGCCTGTTTATGGCCTTGTAAAAGGTGGGTTAATATTTGCCCCCCAAAACATGCCTTGTTATTGGAAGGTGTGTTTTGAATATAGTCTCAATCCCGATATTCAAAGTCCATATCACATTCATCATCAAACGGTTTCATCCGAATCTGATAATTTATTCCGCGACCGTTCCAAGTCATTATCCAATTCTGAATTCACTCCTTGGAAGTAAGAAATCGAATCCTACGATCTCTCCAGACTGCTGATGGCCTCTCAGGACCCTTGCTAAGATCGATCCAAACTTAAGGATTGAATAGGCAGATCAGTTTGCGCTCTGGTGAAGCAGCCTATCTCTTGCTCTTTTGGTTTAGCGTCCATGAACATTGAGTGATGCCTTGATCCTCCTGGACCAATATCAAGCCCTCCTAGCTCTTACTGCATCCCATCCTGTCACTCTCCACTGAAGGGAAAACAACATTGAGTGAGCCAATCCCATCGCTCTTCGACAAAGCAGCGTCACTCCCTGCACTTCGGTTCAGTGTCCCTGAACATTAAGCAATGTCATGGCCTAAGTCCTAGACTGATTATAGCCTCTCCGAGCTCTTACTAGGTCCCATCCTATCACTCTTCGGTGAAGGGGAAACAGCGTTAAGTGAGCCGACCCGGTCGCTCTCCGGCGAAGCGGCAACACCCCCTGCACTCTGGTTCAGCATCCCTGAACATTAAGTGATGTCATGCCCTAAATCCTAGGCCGATTACAGCCACTTCAGGGTCTTATCGAACCCCAATCCAATCACTCACCAGTGAATGAGGAACGATGTTAAGTGAGATGATTCTGTCACTCTCCGACGAAGCAACAAGCTTCTTGCACTCCGGACCCCGTCTCTCCGGGTAGGGTCATAAAGCGATTAATAACAAATTGACTTCCAATATTCATCCTTTAATTCTCCGGTCATAGGTTTATTTTAAAAAAATTAAAATTCGTTTAATGAATTAAAATTCCAAATGTTCAATCACAAACAAGGGAAAAATCTAGATACTGCCACTCTGGGCAGAGCGGTCTATTGCCATCTCAGAGCATGCCTGGAGATCTCTCCGGTTCCCTTACATGTGTAAGTGGAATAGCCATTTTATTTTGAAATCAAAATCTAAGAATTTTATGTAATCGACTAAAGTTCAAGTCCTAAACTTTTCCCATGCCATCATGATCAATTGATGACGAGTCATGATCCTGATCCAGGATTCTCTCTGTTGGGTGAAGGCGGTAGTTGCTCAGGTCTTATGGCCGTTGTCCGATTTCTTACATACTGTGGCAATCTACCACTTCTAACATGCTCTTCCACCTAATCCTTCAAATGGCAGCATTCATCAGTAGCATGCCCTTCCAGCTCATGGAATAGGCAATACTTTCCACTTCTACTTCCCATTCTGAGGGATCTCTCCTGGGTGGTTTTCGATAGGGGAGCTGAGCCCGAGTCTCCGTGCAAATCCATTCCAGGTTTGCCGTCAGGTCAGCATATTGTTTGAATCTGGGTTCTTATAATTTCTTCCGCTTGTCAGGACCATCGTGTCTATCATCTTGCTTCCGCTTCCCTTTGTCTATTCCAGACTGTTCCTTGGAGGTTCCTTCGCCTTGCATGGCGTTTATTTCTTGCATCTCGACGCGTGAATCTTCCAGCCGAATAAATCTCTCAACCTCATGGTAGAATTATCCAAGATCCTATGGTTGATCCCGTGCCAAAGAATCCTTGAGTTCCGTGCCTTCCTTAATCCGTGCAACTGCCGCATTCAAAACAATTGATGGATCCGGACGATCTACCGAGGCCACAACCGCATTAATTCGCACAAGAAAACCTCTCACGGACTCTTCGGACCTCTGCTTCATCGATGCCAGTGTCATTACACTCTTAGGTCACGTCACATGGACCTTGAATTGTCTCATGAATCGTTCCATTAGCTTGCCCCATATCCTGATCAATTCGTTCTCCAGCTGCCTGAACCAAAGCCAAATCTATCAAGTATAAAGGGAAACATCTTGCCATCATCTCCTTAGATGCCCCCAGCACTTCCATATGTCTGATGTATCTGGTTACACACATGGTTGGATCTGATTTTTCATCATAGGCCTCCAGTATTAGTAGTTTGAATTCTAGAGGGTTCCTTGCATTCTTGATTTCCAGAGTGAATGGACTTCTACTGATCTCCTCCAAGCCTCTGCTTGGTAGTCCTCCTCTCATAATCCTTCTTATTAATCCAGCCATCTACTCATCTCCATCTGGTGGCAGTCCCCTGTTTGCAACTCCACCTTACCCCCTTGTCCTAGGGGGTACTCCAGATAGTACTTTTCATGTTGGCCATTTACGTTCATGTTGCTCCTTGCTTGTCGAGCTTCATTCACCGCTCTTCCAGTATCCAATCCTGGAGGTCTGCCACCAAGCCTTGGCTGATTTCCTTCAATCCCTCCAGTTTGGTTCTGGTGTTGACCTCCAGAAACTTCTACAGCTCCGGTTCCTTGTTCTGCAATGCCAACAGCCGCGGTTGGTCCATTCACTTGATTTTGTGCTCCAATATGTCCAACCTGTCTAAGCAGGTTCTGTATCATGTCTTCCTGCCTTTTCAACATCGTCTCCATCTCATTCCTAGTGATATAGTTGGTGCTTGGCCTGCTCCAGCTCCAGAGGAGGCCTCTTAACTTCCCTCTCGATTGCTTCTTTCTATCACTTGCTTCCTTATTGATGGCCTAGCTATTGCTGTATAAAATCCATGTTCCTAACCCCAAAATTCCTGAGTTCAATTCTCAGTAAAATCACCAAAATGTTAGCGTCCAAATTGGTCACTAACACCCAAATCTAAGCTAAAGCACCAAATCACAGTCACAGCTCACAGGCAGAATGTATGTCGAGAGTGTAAATATAAAGAATAGTAAAAATTAAAATGAAAGCAGTAAAGAACAACAGATTTATAGTGGTTCGCTAACTTCGGCCTACGTCCACTCTAGAAGTATCCTTTTATTAATGTTAGAATTAATTACAGTTACAAACAAGTAGAGTAACCTTTTCCTTAGAAATAGAAAGCTCGAGAGCCAAAACGAAGATACCTTTTCTGAACTCCTACATGCTATATTTATAGGCGAAGATAGGCCGGACTTCCCACGTGGGAGTTGGAACGAGGCACTTCGGCCCGTAGCAAGTAACTCCTGCACACCGAACCAGGGATGCCGAACGGCAGTTGCCGAGCGAGGAATGCCGGTCGAGAATTATCCAGTCGATCATGTAGTGACTCGAAGTAAACCCTTAAGAGAATCGAAGCAAGAAGTGAGTTGACTTGAAGTGAAGTATGTCGAGCGGCATATGCCGAGTGAAGTATTACGAGCGCTATATGCCGAGTGAGGTATGCCGAGCGGCATATGCGTAGTGAGGTATGCCGAGCGGCATATGCAGAGTGAGGTATGCCGAGCGGCATATGCTGAGTGAGGTATGCCGAGTGACATTTGACAAGTGAGGTATGCCGAGCATCATATGCTGAGTGAGTCATGCCGAGCGACATTTGACAAGTGAGGTATGCCAAGCGACATATGCTAAGTGAAGTATGTCGAGCGGCATATGCTGAGTGAGGTATGTCGAGCGACATTTGGCGAGTGATGTATGCCGAGCGGCATATGCTGAGCGAGGTATGCCGAGCGACATTTGACAAGTGAAGTATGCCGAGCGGCATATGTTGAGTGAAGTATGCCGAGCCACATATGCCGAGTGAGGTATGCCGAGTGACATTTGACGAGTGACAATGCCGATTTTCCTTACTTCTAGACCGAGCCGTCCATGCCGATTGACCCACAACTTCTAGATCGAACGACATATCCAAGTGGACTTCATCCTTTTAAACTGAGTCCATCATATTCCAGCCTCGATAATTGTGAAGTTAGTTAGGTTGAATCCGCCTGTTTACGGCCTTGTATAAAGGTGGGTTAACAATCATATTTTGTAGTCATAATAAGCGATGACGATAAGTAGTATCTGAATGGATTTAAGGCCATTGCTTGGTGAAAATGCTTCATCATAACTAACATCTTGAATTTGATTGAAACCTTTCATTACCAACCTTGCTTTACAAAACTCGACCTTTCCTTCTGCACCAATCTTTTTCTTAGAGACCCACTTGCAGCCGATGGATTTCATCCCTTCAGGTACGCTCTCTAAAGTCCATACTTTGTTTTTGTACATGGAATTTGTTTCAGATTTTGTAGCATTAATCAACAAGGTAGAATCCTTACCCTCTAAGACTTGTCAGTATAAGAGGGATATTGCCTTCATAAATGACATAATTTTTATTCTCGTCGTTAATGAGAAACTCAGTATCTCTTTGTGGCGTAGAGATTCCCTAATAGACATTCTAATAGATTGCGTATTTTTTGGGTGTTGAATTACTATCTAAATACTTTGTTTGTATAAAAGTTTCTTAGATCTCATCCAATTCTATCTTACTACCACTAGTTGAGAGAGAGAGAAATTCCTTTTCCAAATGCTGGCATGTCAAAAAACAAACACTTTGGTTCCTTGGTAGATAGAATATATATATGTGTGTGTGTGTGTGTGTGTGTGTGTGAGAATTTCTTGGATATCTTATAAACATATGTAAAACCGACCTTGCCTCAAGCTTTCTGGGGTTTACGTTCTTAACGTAAGTCGGACAACCCTAACTAGGTCTGCAATTAGAACCAAGGCCCACAAACCTGAACCCGATGGGTCTCCGGTTGGGTCTAGGCGATGAAGAGTACAATTTAGACCCGATCAAACCCAACCTGAACCGAAAGACCCAACGAAAAAAATAAAAAAAATATGTATTTTACGTGTAACTAACCAACCGGACCGGAACCGACCCAACTAGAATTGAATCTCTGGTCGTGTCGGGTCTAGTTTTCAGAATGCAAAAATTTAGACATGACAAAACTTGACCTTCTTAGACCCGAGACCCGTTGGGTTTGGTTTGGGTTTGACCATACCGGTATAATTGTCACACTTATCCTAAACACTAAGGTAATTAAGGTCAGGTTTCTTACTATTCGATAACTAGTATGGAGTCCTACAAATAGATTTTGATGGTACAATGTTCAACATTTATGCCACGGATTCTAGTGCTTATCCCAAAAAGGAAAGAGGCAATCCAGTATCACTCATCATCGATCAAACCATGTCTAAAAAGTTCAATTTCTCTTTTTTGAAACACCGTTGTGTTGAGGAGTATAAGGAGGAGTGACTTGAGAGTGAATCCCATTCTCTTTTAGGTACTCTTAGAGTTTATATCCA
Source organism: Allium cepa (assembly GCA_030765085.1). Lineage (NCBI taxonomy): Eukaryota > Viridiplantae > Streptophyta > Magnoliopsida > Asparagales > Amaryllidaceae > Allium > Allium cepa. Next base: position 566,217,960 of record CM060937.1, on the reverse strand, counting down.
ATGCACTTATTGCCTCAACCACATTGAAGTATTTTAATTTTCTTATTAGTCTGGTTTTCTACCTCGTTCTTATATTCCATGATTTTGTCACATACCTATGATTTTTGTTTCATAAGAAACATATATTCGTATCTAGATAAATCATCAGTGAACATTACAAAGTACGAGTACCACCATTGGTAGTTGTAGACATAGGACCACATGCATTAGTATGTACTAATCCTAAGAGTTGACCAACTCTTTCATTCTTCCCACTGAATGGGTGCTTGGTGGTTTACCTTTAATACACAATGTATAATTATGAAATGGCTTGGAATGATGGTAGAAACCCTTGGTTTCTTAACTTGTTTAATCGATTGTTACTAATTGGCCTAACTACAATGCCAAAAGTAATTATCATTTATTTTAGACTTATTATTATTTTATAGCGGAACATATGGTAATTATTGTACATATAAATGACATTATTTAAAACGCCAAAACCAAGTAATTTATTTACATAACAAATATTTATAATACTTTAATTACAAACAAAACCATAACCTTTTCTCATTAAGCAGGAAGTAGCAACTATTCCATTAATAAAATTCGATACATAAGAACAATTGTATAAAGTCAAATCATTTTCACTAGCAAGCTTCACATGATATCTTCTCATCGCTTCAGTAGCTGTAGTAGCTCCATTTGCAACTTGGAATTCCATGCTTCCTCTTGCTATGAGCTGCTTGCTCCTAAGTCCTTGTGATGAATTACAGATAGGAGTTCTAGATCCAGTATCTAAAACTCAACTAGAAGCACTTATAGATAAACAATTTTCTATAAGGAAAATACCTTTAGGAGTAGAATCTAAATCTTCCCCTTAAGCTTCTTCAAGCAATATAGACAGTTCAACATTAAGTTACCCTGCTTCGAGCAAAAGTGCGAACCACTGTTCTCATGCACCTTCGCTCTACCTTTGCCACCCTTAGATTACCATTTCTCTTCTTTAAACTATTCGTGGAAGAGGTATCCTTAATAGAAAGCCCTACACTCGGTTCCTTCGTGAACATACTCTAGACCATCCCTAAAATATTAAGGAGGTCCATTATAGTCACTTCATCGAGTTCGTATTGAGGTTCAACATGAATGGATCGAATTATAGAGCCAATGATTTAATAATCAAACTAATCTGAAGCTCAATATCAAGCGTAATTCTTAACTCGGCCAACCTTCCAATGTACCCAATCATATTGACTACATGATCTTTGACTGAGCTACCCTTGCTCATCTTCGCATGGAACAACTTCCATGAGAACTCATACCTTGTGATACGAGATTGCTCACAATACAAATTTTGTAGGTATTTGAATATTTCAAGAATATCCATGTTCTTGTGTTCTTTAGAGCTATCAGCTCATGGTCTGCAACACATAGCAAAATGCAAGTTCGTAGTCCATTGACTAGTTTTTGTAAGCCTTAATCTGTTCGGGCATAGCATTCTTATCAAGTTTAGCTAATGGCTTGTTGGTGACAACATACCAGAGCTTTTCATAGGCAGGTTCAATCTTAACATTTCTTAACCAGTCTTTGTAGTTTGCACTAGTTAGTGTTAGTATATTCTTTTTGAATAATAACTTTATAGATGCTATTTGATCTACACAAATTCATTAGATTAAATTAGATAACATTGCATATGTTCTTATACTTATCAGAATGGTTTAATATATATATATATATATATATATATATATATATATATATATATATATCTAATAAGGTTCCCATTGAATTTTGCATATATTAAAAACCTTAAAACCCTAAAATAGATGAGATAATTTCATAAATTCTGTCGGTAGGTGTCAGGATCCGTTTAGCATGTTACCATAATCTTGAGGTTGCTTAATAAATTGTTATCCTAATAAATGGTACATAACACTATATTAATTATATCTCACATATAATTCATAACTTGAATTATGCTCCTAATCATTTCATGACTTTGAGGGTGTTCAACAAAGCATGAATACATTAGATACCCTAAATTCATCACTTTGTGATGTCCTAAGGGAGTTAAGTAGCCCTTGAGGGTGCTCAACAAAGTTATATAAGGTTCTTACTTATTAAGGGATTAAACAAATATCACCTTAGATATTTTATGGCTTGAGGATTATCAACAACCATAGGTACATAAGGTACTTTATTTATAGATGATACAAAATATTGTTATTTTAAATCCTTAATTCAAACTAATTTTGATTATTATTGACTTTTTAACAGAGACGAGTATAACCCATTATACCATATATCTTTATATACTTCCAGTGTACACTTCGCTAAGTTTCTTGGGTTTTAATTTATTTAACCTCCTATTTTATTAATACGTATAATATATGGGGCCCACAAAATTAAGCACAAAATGGTGACATAAAAGATCTGGACTATTGGATTTTTTTTGTCTTTATGGGGAAGGTGGAATTCATGGGGCATTCCAATGGTGGAAATTCTTTGTGTCACCAATTGTGTCTGTATTTTATGTCTAAATAGACTTTCCCATAATATATATATATTGATTATTATAACATGTATAATCCATTAATTTATATATGTATATGTGTATATATATGTATTTAATGTGCATCCCTTTATTAATTAAACATTTTAATTAATTATAAATAATACATATACATATAAATTAAACAATTTTAAATTTATTTATCTATAACCTTTATGAAATAACTATAAATTTTATTCATAGCCTTTATAAATTTTAGTTTTAATTTAAAACAATTTTAACTTTGTGTAACGACCCAACTTCCTATCTCCAGGAAATCGCATCGCTAATAAGAAAGAAAGGGATAGAGAATAGAAAGAAAGAGAAGAAGAAGAACAACAACATCAGAATCTAAACAGCGGAACGAATAAATTATATTAATAACATAAAATATTTACATAGTATACAACATTATCAGAGTACACAGATAATACAACACATACTAGACAGTTATAAACACCTGTCTAGTACTTACAACATAATCAGTACAAGAAACAACTCAGAGAAAACACACCGTGGAAAACTAATATCTAACGCAGAAGCCTCCTGCTCCATTGCTCCTCCAATATTCGTCAAAGCTAATCCAAATCCTAACCTGAATCCCTTGGCTACTCGTAAAAATTTGAGTACCCAAGAGTTTATGAAAAACAAAAATAAACTCCGGGTCAGACATGGGTCTGGTGTGAGTAACAGGTTAAAGTTGCTTAACTTTTGAAAAGAAAGGTATCACGTAAGACTTCCCACACATAAACATGGAAAAGTTTTTACCTTACGCTAACCAAAACATTTGATAGGAAATCCAGTGATATTATAATGGGTCTAGGGTTTTCAAGTAAATATGAAATAGCCGAAATTGTTACATTATTAAATTCCAGCTACTAGCCACAAAAGTGGGTAATACAATCAAAACCGTTGGCACTTATTGGATTTTGGATTCCATACAATGGCAGGGCTACTGGGGTACCGCCCATCACAGTACGTGGCCTAGATCACCGTACCGAGGAGTACTCCCACTCCCCTGCAACACAAGGCCGGACCCGTTCCTTACTGAACAGTTCCGAAGAAGACAACCCCGGCAGTTGTCGCGAACCACTGCCCCACACAGCCGAATATAAAGGGACCTCTAGACAGGGATCAATCTTGCTCTCCAGTGGGAGCTACCCACGAAGCCTTGCTGCACCTCCCCTGTTTTAGCCATTCCCGGTTGATGAGGCTTGAGGCTACGATTACCTTTATAGGACACATCACTTAGAATGCTCATCGTCCACCTGACGATGTGCTGAAAGCATTCAATCCATACAAGTTCATTCCGGGTTCGAACGAAACCGAAGGCACTATCTCGTTGCACTCATTATTGGAATCACCCTCAGAGTCAACGACCATAGCCCTTGCACTCTGATTCATCATCTCGAATCTATAAGCACTATTCCGTCAAACTCATTACGGAATCACCCACAGAGTTATACTGACGTATAACCCTTACACCTCGAGTCTTCACTTGCTCCACTTAGATTCACGACCTAACGTTTAATTGGAATCGATGTGGTTTTCGGATTCCAAATATGGAAACCCGATCCCGGTCTCATCGAAATCCAAAGCGTGTCTTTTAGGTCCAAGTTGTTTTAAAGTTTAAAACGATTCAATCTAATTATCTATATACACACAGATAGATAATTTATAACATCATAATAGATAATCAATATTATCATAAACAGGTAATCATCACAAATTGATAATCTATACTATCATCATCCATAGATAACTCATATCATCATCACAATGCAACCAATGCATCCATAACACACAACATTATTTATCTCATGTCTGAGATTCAAACCATTCAAGTCAAACCCAATCATCCATTCATAAGCAAGGATCCATAATCACATCATCCATAATTAATTTAAAATAAATTAAATTAATTACTTCTATCTCTAATTAATTTAAAGTGAATTAAATTAATTACCTATCTTTAATTAATTTAAAATGAATTAAATTAATTACTTCACCATTTAATTGCTTACCTTAACCCTTAATTGATTATTAATCAATTAGATAATTATTCTCAAATTAATCACCTTAATTAACCACCCTTGATTAATTACCCCTTAATTACATTCAAGTAATTATCTTTAATTAATTTTACAAATTAATTATCCTTAACCAAATTCAGTAATTAACCTTTAATTACATCATTAATTAATTAATTACCTTAATTAATTACTTCCTTAATCACTTATCATTGATTAATTAATCTTAATTAATTAATCTTTAATTACATCATTAATTATATTAATTAATGATCCTTAATTATATTTAAATTAATTACTTATTTAAATTAATTACATTGAATAATTAACCTTAATTAATCCACAATTATTAACCATACTTGATTAATTACATTTAGTAATTAACTACTCTTAATTACTTCTTTAATTACTTCTAAATTAATTATATTTAATAATTAATTATATTTATTAATCAATCTTGATTAATCTCATTAGTAATTAATTACTCTTAATTAATTACATCACTTAATTATTTCAAATAACTTAATTAATAAATGCTTACATAAATTTCCTTAATTAATTAATTACTTCATAAAGAAATTATCTTCACATTAATTACACAAAGTAATTAATCCCTAAATACCATACTTCCATTAATTTCCTCCAGTAATTTACTTATCTTAATTACTTCTCGAAGTAATTATTTCTCAATGATTACTTATCAACCCATCTAAAGACTATTCCAAATTAATTAAACTTAATTAATTAATTTAGACTAATCCAATTAATAAATTAAGTACAAAGAGTAATTAATATCTTTAATTATTTCCATAAAGTAATTCATACTTTATTAAGTTTCATAATTGATTATTTAAATTAATTAATCCAATTAATTATCAAAGTTAGTTACATTGATTAATTAATAAATAATCACAAGTTAATGATCTTCATTAATTTATTAACAATTTCTTAATTACCTTTCTTAAGTAATTAACTTAAATTAATTACTAATTTAATTACCTTAATTTATTTCAAATCTTTAATTAATTAAACAAATTAATTAATTAAATTATCTAAATTACCTTACTAATTTAATGAAACAAAGATCATTTAATCTTAAATTTACTTTTAAAAATAAAACATTTCTTATTCATGGTTACTTTATCATAAATAAAGTAACTTTAAAACAATTTAACTTAAAATTGTTTCAAATTACATTTTAAGTTCAAAATTTGAAAAGAAATCAAACTTAGCTTAAATAAAGTTTAACATTCAAAACCTTTAAATCTTATGTAACAACCCGCATATTTATCGATTTTATATTTAAATATTTTATTTAAATATTTTATCGTTAGTCGGATTTTAGTCCGAAAAGCTACTTTTTGCATACGGTCGAATTAGGACTCAGGACCACTCCCATTGAGTTTAAAATGCCGTTTGCGACCTTTTTGAGTATAAACTTTGATATATTTGGAGTTAGTCAAAAATTTGACCTTTTTCACTTTGGGTTTGAGTTTGGGTTCAGCCCACTAGCCAACTTATACTCAAAACTGAACCACTCTTCCCCATTCACCCTCACTTCTTCCTCTTTTCAGTTCTAAGGCAATAATGGTGGGAGAGATTGGAAATTAAAACTCCAAAACCTTAGTTTCTCTTGCAACCTCAAATTCCTAGCTCCAAATTCAAGAGAACCCATTGGTAAGCATTCTCTTCTTCTTCTCCAACTTATTCTCTTACCAATTTCAGAAATTCCTAAACCTAATTTTGGGAATGTTCTTGTTTTGAGCATAGATTCAAGCTCATTTGGGTTGTGTTGAAGAGAGGTTGATTCTCCATTTGCTTTCAAGCTTCTTCTTGTTTGATTTTGTAAAAATGTGAGATTTTTATCTCACATCTTTGTCTATAATTATCTTCGATTGTTAGGTATGAATTCCTAACACTTATTCATGTGCAATTGATTTTGGTTTGGATTGATTTCGTGTATATTCCAATTTTTGGTGTTTTGGTCTAATTTATGAAAAATCCTATTATGGATATTTGGACATTGATATTTGAGGCGTATCGAAGAGCCGTTTAGGCTGGGTTGTCGTTCGACGTAATTCCTCAGTCATCGCCATTTGCTCGTTCGATCGTTTCCGATATTCGTTTGGCCAATTTTGGCCTAGGTTCAGGGAATGCCCTGAACCCCAGATTCAGACGTATGAAACGTAATATTCAGACGTCTGAATATTGTTCTGGGAAGATTTCTATTCTCAGATTCAGACGTCTGAATATATGGTTTCAGACGTCTGAATTGGTTCATTTGGAACCAGAAAGGAAATAGGCTAAAAAGTGCCTATTTCAGACGTCTGGATCCAAGGATTCAGACGTCTGAATTCTGTCTTTGGAAAATATTTATTTTCCAGATTCAGACGTCTGAATCCTTGATTTCAGACGTCTGAATCAGCACTATTTTGCCTATTTGCCTATTTTCTTGAGAATTCCAATTAAATCGATTCGTGATGATCCTATTTGTTGTTATCATTTATTATGACTTTGATGACTCCTTTTTAGAGATTTTTGAATACCCATTTCGATGGATTCTTTATCAGTTTCTTTGGATTTTATTCACGTCTTCGAATGTGAATTTTACTGATTGATTGTTCTTACAATCTTCTTTGTGATTTGTCACTTTGAAAATATAAAGGTTTTCTATACTAGTAGTAAATATCAAAACTCTTTCTTCAAATGATTTCAACACTATTTTATTACAAAGCTCGTTTTCTAAAACAGTTTTCCAATCTATTAGTATATACAAACCTTTACCTCACTCGTATGAGAAATCTAATTAAACGACTTAGTAAAACAAGTGGTATGAAACGCTTGCGTTTACTTCGTCGGTTAATTCTTGGACTCGTCCGATTGAATCTCTTGTGACAATTTTCTAGTGGAGATCTACAATTTGTTCGTAAATATTTAAGTTAAGCCAGTGGTTATGGGACATGAAGCTAAGCTCATATATTTACTAGCTTACTGTAATTGACACTTCTCGTTGATCATGATGATCATCTTTGTGATTTAGACTAGCAATGTGCGATGTCTCTTTGTCTACGAGGGAGACTAAACCCCGTTTTGTGGAGTTTCGACTCAATTTGGTGGGGTAGCAACCCATGGTCTTCGGGCCGTTTGTGGAGCTTCGGCTCAATTTGTGATGGTTAGCAACCATGGAATTAGCGTTCCGTTTGTGATACACGTGTTGGTGGGTTTTAAGCTCCCATTTGTGATAGGCCTCCCCCTCTTTGTGATTTCTGGATTTCTTGAGATGATTTCTAGAATTTTTGTTTCACCAATTTTCGTGATTTCCATCGATAAGCTTTATCGATATTTGTGCATTGGTGAATTTGTGCGTCATTGACTTTTGTGATTTCTGGATTTCGTGTGTTGAATTCTGGAATTTGTGTGTCACTGACTTTTGTGATTGACATTAATATTATCGTCAATATTTATGGTTTGGTGAACTAAATTAGGAGTATGACGTTTCTGTGATTCTTGTGTAGATTTTGTGACATTGAATAATCCCTTGATGATTTTCAACTGCTTATATATCACAGCTCGGCATTGTGATTATTATGTGTTTAGTCATATCTCTTATTCTATATCGTGTTATCTGATATTTATAGTTAGACTGATCCGTTTATTATTTTCTTATTAAATAATACTCGGGTCAGACCGAGATGTTGCAGGTGTTCGACTTGACTTCTCTCCAGGGATCCATTACTCTGACCTTTTGCTTACTACTTAGATTAGTAGTTTTTTGTTGTATACTCTTGAGATATTGACTCATTGATGTATTCTTTTGTATAGCACATGTTGCTATTATTTTGTGTTATTGTGGATCTTTTTGACCACTACTCTGATATACACTTCCATGTGTTAATTTTATATTCATATCTTCTTCCGCCTTTGTGATATGAATTATCTGTGACTGATTTATGTTATGTTTATTTCTGTATTTGTTTCCAAAGATATTATAGCCACTGTGTAGTGGCTTTGAGTTTGTGTCGGTATGTCGGATTTCCTCTTGATAAAGTATTGCATGTTATACCATCTGACATATCGATGCTCGCACAAAGCAATTACACGGATGGTCGCTCCTCAACAGCCTTATTCTCCGTGCTAGTTGACAGCATTCACCGTAATGTTCTTGGCTAGCGTGGGTATAGAGGTGGGGCGTCACAGCTTGGTATCAGAGCCAAACTTCGGAACAATGTAGAATAACTTAACAAGGATCATCGTCCTAAGTCTACCTTAGGAGTCGTGCTTTAGGATTTTATTCGAGTCTTCGTACCGATTCATCCTATTTTCTTTTATGATTCCTTGTTTTATCTATCAAGAATTGCTTGATATTGAATTTGGTGAATAACCTTTTTCTTCTTCTTCTTTCTTTCAAAAGAAAGAGAAATGTCTAGACCAGGCCGCCCCAGAGCCGTACCATCTAGCACTCCGCCCCAGGATGGAGTTTTTATGACTGCTCAACAGCTTCTTGATTTGGTAACTAATGCTCAAGCAGCTGGAGCTACCCCGGAACCTACTCACCCAAAGTCGGGATTTGCACGCTTGTGTAGCGATTACATTAATTTGGGTGGGGAGCCATTCAAAGGTTCCGAAACTATTATTGAAGTACAGGCTTGGCTAAGGTCATGCGATCGAATCTTTTCTCGCATGAATCTTATTGACCTTCACCGGGTTCAGGTGGCCTCTAGTATGCTCCGAGAAAGAGCATTGGACTGGTACGAGCTTCTTATTTCTGAGATTAATGAAGCGGATCTCACCTGGGAGCAATTCCGGGAACGCTTCAAGTTGAAATTCGTACCAGAAGCTGAGAAGGTGACTTTGGCTCGCCGTTTTATAGACCTTGTTCAAGGTGAATCTTCCGTGGCAGATCATGTCGCGTCTTTTGAATCTCTCTCCAAATATGGGGTTGAATACATCAACACCCCATTGAAGAAAAATCAGAGGTTCGTCTATGGCTTAAACAAAAATCTCAAGAAGCCATTACTTCTAAAATTAGAAGTTACTTTCGACCAACTCATTGATATCGCTCTTCGTCTTTAAGAGGCGGATAAGGAGAATGATGTTGAAGTGGTGGGTTCCAAACCAAACTTCAACAACAAGAAAAGGCCAAACAAATTCAAAGGCCCTTATCCCAATAAGAAAGGGAAGCAAGCAACCTCTGTGGCAAAGATTTATTCCTTTGGTCGTGGGGAATGCTATAATTGTGGTTCGAAGGACCATTATGCGAACAAGTTCCCAAAGTCTCTCTCTTGTCGCTACTGCAAAGTTCCCGGTCATGTTATATCTTCATGCCCCAAGCTTCAGGGCAAGAAGGAGGGAAAGTTAAATGTTGCTCAAGCCCGCTGGCAACACATCTCGTGGCCAAGGTATTTCTCATTCTATTCTGGATGGAATTATTTTATTTCGTGATCATCCTATTCGAGTTCTTTTTGATACGGGTGCGTCCCATTCTTTTGTATCAAAAGAACTTGTTGATACTTTTTCTTTGGATGTTTTGTGTTTAATGACTTCTTTGAGAATTGCGAATCCGGTTGGTGGATCCGCAACAATCAGTTTATTGTGTAAAGATGTCGAGATTATTTTGTGTGATTTTCCTTTCCTAGCCGATTTGCATGTCATGCGTTATTTAGGCTTTGGAATGATTTTGGGAATGGATTGGCTTAATCGTTATGAAGCTCACATCCTATATCCTGAGCGGACTATTTATCTTCGACATCCACTATCTGTTAATCAGGTTTCTGTTATTCTTAAAGATTCGGATTCCGCTTTGGTTGCATCTTTATATTCTTTAAACCCTCGTGATGATGATGATGATGATGAGGGTGATATTATTTCTCTTATTCACGTCGTTCGTGAATTTTCCGACATATTTGAGCCCGTTTTAGGATTACCACCTAAGCGAGCAATTGAGTTCAGAATTAATCTCATTCCTGGAGCTCAACCTGTCACTCGCCCTCCTTATCGTATGTCCGATAAAGAAAACGAGGAGATGCGCAAACAATTATCCGAATTGGAGACGAAGCAATTTATTCGCTCTAGTTCCTCGCCTTGGGGAGCTTCGGCTATTTTCGTGAAGAAATCCGATGGTACACTTAGGCTTTGCGTTGACTACCGCAAGCTTAATGATCTTACTATCAAGAATAAATATCCTTTACCTCGGATTGATGATCTATTCGATCAACTTAGTAGTGCTAGAGTCTTTTCATAATTAGACTTGGCTAGTGGATTTCATCAGCTTCGTATTGCAGAGGATAGTATTCCTTTGACATCGTTACGTACTCGTTATGGATCTTATGAATGGCTTGTTATGCCATTTGGTCTAACGAATGCTCCGGCCTATTTCGTTGACCTTATGAATAGAGTTTTCAAAGACTTTCTCGACCGGTTTGTTCTCATCTTTATCGATGATATTCTTGTGTATTCTAAAACCGAGGAGGAGCATGAGAAGCATCTTCGGATTGTGTTGGAAACTCTTAGGAGTAATCGTTTAAAGGCAAAAATTTCTAAATGCCATTTTTGGCAATCTCGTGTGAAGTTTCTCGGTCATATTATTTCCGAATCCGGAATTTCCATGGATCCTTCAAAGATTGAAGCGATTCAAGATTGGAAGAGACCGGAGAGTGTGACAGAGATTCGTAGTTTTCTCGGATTGGCGGGCAATTACCGTCATTTTATCAAAGACTTTTCTAAGATTGCCGTGCCTCTCACTAGCTTGACGAAGAAAGGTGTTAAATACATTTGGTCGGACAAATGTGAAGCTTCTTTTCAGAAATTAAAAGAGCTTCTTTCTGATGCTCCTATTCACGTTATTCTCGAGGGGAATCAAGATTTCGTTGTTTATACCGATGCTAGTCGCGTTGGTTTGGGTGCCGTTCTTATGCAAAGAGAACGTGTTATTGCTTATGCTTCTAGGCAATTGAAGCCTGCTGAGACTAGATATGCCACTCATGATTTAGAGCTCGCGGCTATTGTTTTCGCCCTTCGTATTTGGCGTCATTATCTTTTAGGAGAGAAATTTGTTCTTTATACCGACCATAAGTCCTTGAAGTATTTATTCTCTCAAAAGGAACTTAATTTGCGTCAACAGCGTTGGCTCGAATTTCTTGCACCATATGATCTTGATATCCTTTACACTCCCGGAAAGGGAAATCGTGTTGCCGATGCACTTAGTCGCAAGCAACAAGCGGTTGTTTTTATGATGATATCCGAATGGAATGATCTCGAGATATTATCCTCTTGTGAGATTCGAGACCGTGTCTCCGATTTATGTTCATCTCTTGTTTTATGTAGCCTTGAGGCTCATCCTTCTCTTTTAGACCACATTCTTGAAGCTCAAAGGCTAGATCCCGAAATGGCTCTACTTGGCCAAAATATTAAGGATAAAATTGATATTGAAGGTTTGAAAGACTTTAATATCGATTCTCGTGGCGGCATCCGGAGATTCGGTAGACTTATCGTGCCAAATATTAGTGATCTTCGAAAAGATATTTTAGAAGATTCTCATCGTTCCAAATTCACCATTCATCCCGGTAGTAGTAAAATGTACGCAGATATGAAGCGACTTTATTATTGGAAGGGAATGAAACTTGACATCGCTAACTTCATTAAGCGTTGCATGACTTGCCAACTCGTTAAGGCCGAACATCAAAGGCCCGGTGGGTTATTGCAACCTTTAGAAATTCCAATTTGGAAGTGGGACCAAATTTCCATGGATTTTATAGATGGCCTTCCCCGTTCTCGTTCGGGTCATGATAGCTTATGGGTGATCGTTGATAGACTTACTAAATCCGCCCATTTTATTCCCGTTCGGTCTAACCGAACCGTTCCTCTTTTGGCCAAGCTCTTTATCAAAGAGATTGTTAAATTGCATGGAATTCCTACTTCTATTGTTAGTGACCGTGATCCATTGTTTACTAGTGGATTTTGGAAGAGTCTTCAAAAATCTTTGGGAACGAAGCTCAATTTTAGCACCGCTTATCATCCTCAGTCCGATGGACAAACCGAGCGTGTGAATCAAACACTTGAAGATCTTCTTCGTGCTTGTGTGCTTGATTTTGGGGGAAGTTGGGAAGATCATATTTCCCTTGTTGAATTCTCCTATAATAATAGCTTCCAATCTAGTTTTGGTATGGCACCTTTTGAGGCACTCTACGGAAGGCCATGCCGATCTCCTTCTTGTTGGCTTGAGGCCGGTGAGAAGCTGGTTTTAGGTCCAGACTTTATTCGTGATTCCACAGAAAAGATTCATCTTATTCGTCATAGGATGAAAGAAGCCCAGAGTAGACAAAAATCCTATGCCGATTACCGGAGAAGGAAATTAGAATTTTCTGTTGGAGACTCTGTTTTTATTCGTGTTTCACCGATGAAAGGTGTTGTACGTTTCAGTCGATCGGAAAAATTGGCGCCTCGTTATATTGGGCCATTTCCTATCGCTGAACGTATTGGTTCCATGGCTTATCGTCTTTTATTACCGGCTCAATTTTCTGCTATTCATGATGTGTTTCACGTTTCTCAATTACGGAAATGCCTTCGAGATTCCGATTCTATTCTTGAGCCCGATGTTGTGGAAGAGATTGAAGTTTCGCCTAATTTAACTTATGAGCAACATCCTATTCGAATTGTTGCTTCGGAGGTCAAACGCCTTCGAAATAAAGATGTCCCGCTTGTTAAAGTTCAATGGTCTTCAAATCCTAAGGATTGTTCTTGGGAATCTAGAGAGTACATCGAGCGAACACATCCGGACTTACTTTCTCGTGCTCTTTGAGGTGAACTTCTTATTTCAAATTTCTTTTGTGTTGAATATGCTTTTATGGTTGTTACTACATATCTTCTTCTTAAATATTGCGAGGACGCAATTTCTTTAAGGAGGGGAGTCTGTAACAACCCGCATATTTATCGATTTTATATTTAAATATTTTATCGTTAGTCGGATTTTAGTCCGAAAAGCTACTTTTTGCATACGGTCGAATTAGGACTCGGGACCACTCCCATTGAGTTTAAAATGCCGTTTGCGACCTTTTTGAGTATAAACTTTGATATATTTGGAGTTAGTCAAAAATTTGACCTTTTTCACTTTGGGTTTGAGTTTGGGTTCAGCCCACTAGCCAACTTATACTCAGAACTGAACCACTCTTCCCCATTCACCCTCACTTCTTCCTCTTTTCAGTTCTAAGGCAATAATGGTGGGAGAGATTGGAAATTAAAACTCCAAAACCCTAGTTTCTCTTGCAACCTCAAATTCCTAGCTCCAAATACAAGAGAACCCATTGGTAAGCATTCTCTTCTTCTTCTCCAACTTATTCTCTTACCAATTTCAGAAATTCCTAAACCTAATTTTGGGAATGTTCTTGTTTTGAGCATAGATTCAAGCTCATTTGGGTTGTGTTGAAGAGAGGTTGATTCTCCATTTGCTTTCAAGCTTCTTCTTGTTTGATTTTGTAAAAAGGTGAGATTTTTATCTCACATCTTTGTCTATAATTATCTTCGATTGTTAGGTATGAATTCCTAACACTTATTCATGTGCAATTGATTTTGGTTTGGATTGATTTCGTGTATATTCCAATTTTTGGTGTTTTGGTCTAATTTATGAAAAATCCTATTATGGATATTTGGACATTGATATTTGAGGCGTATAGAAGAGCCGTTTAGGCTGGGTTGTCATTCGACGTAATTCCTTAGTCATCGCCATTTGCTCGTTCGATCGTTTCTGATATTCGTTTAGCCATTTTTGGCCTAGGTTCAGGGAATGCCCTGAACCCCAGATTCAGACGTCTGAAACTTAATATTCAGACGTCTGATTTTTTTTTTTTGAATTACCTAGAGAACCAAGCTTCGCTTGTAAACTCTAGGGAAGTATGTGCCTGCCAAACACATACTTCGGGTACTTGTTACAGGGTTGTCAGTTTCGGGGCTCGAACTCGTGACCTTTGATCACGCAGTCCGGACCATCAACCAACTGCGCCAACCCTGTTCAGACGTCTGAATATTGTTCTGGGAAGATTTCTACTCCCAGATTCAGACGTCTGAATATATGGTTTCAGACGTCTGAATTGGTTCATTTGGAACCAGAAAGGAAATAGGCTAAAAAGTGCCTATTTCAGACGTCTGGATCCAAGGATTCAAACGTCTGAATTCTGTCTTTGGAAAATATTTATTTTCCAGATTCAGACGTCTGAATCCTTGATTTCAGACGTCTGAATCAGCACTATTTTGCCTATTTGCCTATTTGCTTGAGAATTCCAATTTAAATCGATTCGTGATGATCCTTTTTGTTGTTATCATTTATTATGACTTTGATGACTCCTTTTTAGGGATTTTTGAATACCCATTTCGATGGATTCTTTATCGGTTTCTTTGGATTTTATTCACGTCTTCGAATGTGAATTTTACTGATTGATTGTTCTTACAATCTTCTTTGTGATTTGTCACTTTGAAAATATAAAGGTTTTCTATACTAGTAGTAAATATCAAAACTCTTTCTTTAAATGATTTCAACACTATTTTATTACAAAGCTCGTTTTCTAAAACCATTTTCCAATCTATTAGTATATACAAACCTTTACCTCACTCGTATGAGAAATCTAATTAAACGACTTAGTAAAACAAGTGGTATGAAACGCTTGCGTTTACTTCGTCGGTTAATTCTTGGACTCGTCCGATTGAATCTCTTGTGACAATTTTCTAGTGGAGATCTACAATTTGTTCGTAAATATTTAAGTTAAGCCAGTGGTTATGGGACATGAAGCTAAGCTCATATATTTACTAGCTTACTGTAATTAACACTTCTCGTTGATCATGACGATCATCTTTGTGATTTAGACTAGCAATGTGCGATGTCTCTTTGTCTACGAGGGAGACTAAACCCCGTTTTGTGGAGTTTCGACTCAATTTGGTGGGGTAGCAACCCATGGTCTTCGGGCCGTTTGTGGAGCTTCGGCTCAATTTGTGATGGTTAGCAACCATGGAATTAGCGTTCCGTTTGTGATACACGTGTTGGTGGGCTTTATGCTCCCGTTTGTGATAGGCCTCCCCCTCTTTGTGATTTCTGGATTTCTTGAGATGATTTCTAGAATTTTTGTTTCACCAATTTTCGTGATTTCCATCGATAAGCTTTATCGATATTTGTGCATTGGTGAATTTGTGCGTCATTGACTTTTATGATTTCTGGATTTCGTGTGTTGAATTCTGGAATTTGTGTGTCACTGACTTTTGTGATTGACATTAATATTATCGTCAATATTTATGGTTTGGTGAACTAAATTAGGAGTATGACGTTTCTGTGATTCTTGTGTAGATTTTGTGACATTGAATAATCCCTTGATGATTTTCAACTGCTTATATATCACAGCTCGGCATTGTGATTATTATGTGTTTAGTCATATCTCTTATTCTATATCGTGTTATCTGATATTTATAGTTAGACTGATCCGTTTATTATTTTCTTATTAAATAATACTCGGGTCAGACCGAGATGTTGCAGGTGCTTCGACTTGACTTCTCTCCAGGGATCCATTACTCTGATCTTTTGCTTACTACTTAGATTAGTAGTTTTTTGTTGTATACTCTTGAGATATTGACTCATTGATGTATTCTTTTGTATAGCACATGTTGCTATTATTTTGTGTTATTGTGGATCTTTTTGACCACTACTCTGATATACACTTCCATGTGTTAATTTTATATTCATATCTTCTTCCGCCTTTGTGATATGAATTATCTGTGACTGATTTATGTTATGTTTATTTCTGTATTTGTTTCCGAAGATATTATAGCCACTGTAGTAGCTTTGAGTTTATGTCGGTATGTCGGATTTCCTCTTGATAAAGTATTGCATGTTATACCATCTGACATATCGATGCTCGCACAAAGCAATTACACGGATGGTCGCTCCTCAACAGCCTTATTCTCCGTGCTAGTTGACAGCACCACATCATATCGCGACCATCAAAGATTCATAATCTGCTCGAAAACCAATTCGAGTCTCCCCATCCCAAATCAGAAACTTGGCAACAGCATAAACTTCAAACCCCAAAACTTGAAACCATCTCGTACTACCACCACTGACCACTAGATCACCGGCGGCTCCGGCCATGCCCTCGTTCATGCCCTAGCTTCTTCCCCCCAGAGTTTCATCGAACTCGATCAACCAAAGGATCGTAATGATCTAAAATTACAAAACTACTCAAAACTAGGTTAACAAACTCCATCCACCTTCCATTGCCTCCACCTATCTCTGTTCAACTTCTTGACATTTTTGCCACATCCCCTGATCACTGCTCTACCATCCCCAAGAATTCCAAACACTCAAATTAACTCGATCAACAGAGTTAGCTAAAAAATCCAATTTCTGTTCAAATGGGTACTGCAGTTCCAAATCCTAACTAAACAATATGATTTTAGTTTTAAAAATCATTAATTTGTTTAAGCTTTCAGTTTACAATACTGAACTCAGAATTTATAATGTTTGATTTTTTCCAAGTTTATTAATCATTCTCTGATGTTTTCAAAATCTTTTAGAGTAAGTTACAAATTTTGTGTTTTTACTTAATAAGTTTAAAACTAAACTATGGTATCATTAACATTTTATTTTCAGGACCTTAACAAGTATTTAACTAGAGCAAAGAAAATTTTGTTTAAAAACAGGACCTGAAGCTAGAAGCAGAGGAAGCACAGTCACATACATCTCACATATATACATACATATATTCAACAATACATTTAAAAGCATATGCACAGGCAACTAATCAACATGAAATCAAATTATATACACAAACATACCTATTTAAGCAACAGTTTATATTTAAATTTCAAAAAGAGTTACTCACTTGTCTAGGGCATGAAGAACAGAGCTTTTGTTTTATGCTTTAGGAACTGAGTTGCCTACTGATTGAATTTTGCATGCAGGCTAGCTTCTATATGCATTAGAATCTTTTAAATTTGGAAAACTTGAAGTTGCATGCTTTAAAAAGAACTGAGTTGCTTGCATTTAGATCTGCATGCAGGTTAATGGGACTTGAACTTGATTTAACTTGCATGCAGGCTTTGATTCCAGAACTTAAAAGAATGCAGAGGCTTGATCTTGTTTCAATTGGAAATGCAGGCTTTACATTTGTTATTGAAAAGGTTTCAGGTTGGAGAATATGAAAGGAACTCCAGATTTTGGTTTAAAAAGAATTTCCAGATTTTGTTTTAAGGAATATGGTTACAGATTTGATTTTTAAGAGTTTGAAAGTAAATTTTGTTTCAGCTGAGATTTTTTCTCTCTTAACTTTTAAAAAAATGAAGATTGGAAAAGAATAGAGCTTGAAGATACATGCTTATATAAGATAAAAATGATTTATTTATAAATTAAAAGAAAAATTAAAAATACATGGACACATGTAAAATAAACAACATTTGTCACATTAGTAATTTAATTCAACTACACTTGTCATATACCACTTAATATGATAACATGTGTTTGAGAATTATTTTAATTGTTTTTATTTATTTTAAAAGTAAAAGAAACCCTTTTTCTTTATTTATTAAGTACTTATGTATATAAATCATCTTCATATGTAAATGTTTATGCATTTCATTTTAAAGAAAATGAAATGAAACAAATTATAAAAATATGATAGCTTACCAAATAATTTAAATATGATTACTTTTTGAATTCAAAATTAACTCAATTCCAAATGTTATTCATATATTTAAAAATCCAATTTTAAAACTAATTTATATTAACATATTAAATTTTAAAGTAATAACAATATTGACTTTTAAAATTTATCTATAATTATACATTTATCATTATTATTTGAAAATAACATTTTTATCAGTTTAAATCATTTATAAAAGAAATCATAAATTACTTATCTTATTTAACTTGTTTAAATGCATTAATGTTTTATATATAAATGATATTTTAAATTTTCTATACATAAATCCAAATTATCAAAATGATTTTTAGAATTTAAAACAAGATTTTATTTGTTAATTAAACTACAAATCAAACTTATCTATTTACAATATATATATAAATATAAATTATAAATAGGAAAACAATTATTAGCTTTTAAAAGATAAAATTCATCAATTACACATTTATTTAATTGGATTATTAAATCAAGTAAATTTTTATTAAAATTTTATCAAATCAATTTAATTTTAAATATAGATTATTAAATTGATATTGCTAAAATTTCCGGGATATCACACTTTGCATTTTATAACTTTTTATAAAATTGTATAATTATTTATTTAAGTTAAAACAATTTCAAATTTATTTTATAATACTAAAATATACTCATTTGAGTCAACTTAAAGCTTAGAACACTTCTAAGCCTTCCACAAGGGTATAACCTTGGAACAGACCACTTCGACGAGCGAGGTAAAGGCCAGGAGATCGGGAGGTTTTCTACTTATAAGAACAACCCTGAATTACATCAATATTTTCCTTAGGTTAAGCACATTTTCCTAAGATGCCATTTAATTGGTAATTGTAAAGGAATTGCCATACATATTGGTGAATTTCGTTTTACTTTAATTTGATAAGATCAGTTTTTATGTTTATATGAATAATAAATTTTATACTAATCATATATATTATTTATTAATAAAAGAGTTTAGGAAATATTTAGTTTATTCGATTTTATTTAAAATATATATTTATTCATTGATAATCAAAAATGTTATTTTATTATTAATTAATATAAATTTAAATTAAATTTAAGATTTTAATGTCTCGTTATGTGTGAATTTACAATACAAACATCGTAACTATATTAAAAGTATAATCTAACCTATGGGCAATATAGAAGCATAAGTATAATTGCGTCGTGATTACAGTTAATGAATGTATAAGTGACTTCATATGTCAACAATAATGTCACATGGATATACATATACGTCAAATAATTGAATTTATATATATACTAATACAAACTAAATATTTTATGACCATTTTATTTTGGTTAATATTTGTATAAGTGTAAATATAAATTTATTATTATGTATAATTTTTTTAATTTTATGTACATATAAATATGTATATTAAACATATTTACTATTTAATATTTGGAACATAAATGAATGTATTTAATAATTTTAATATTCAATTTAAATAGGTTTGACCTTTCCAATATATATACTAAATTTATTTATATAGACAATAGTTGGTAGTATTTTTTAATATTCGATTGAATATTTTATCTATTTGAAAAATTCAAAACTTTATAGTTAAAAAATGTTTGACCTTTCTAAAATAAAAAAATGCTTCCTTTTAGTCTAAGATATGAAAATTTTAAATACGTTTTATTTAAAATTTCCATATACAAATTTTGTGTGTGTATATACAAATAAATTAATTTTTTTATCATAATCAAAATAGAAATAGTTTTTTCCATAATATTAAATCCGAAAACCATATAATAATATAAATGTACAAAATACTTATTTTACTAGAAATTAGATCAAAGAGATGCATGGACGACTTTCCAATATCGTTTACAAATCAAAAGCTCTTGGAAAATCATACACAGAGTTGGAGATAGTCCGAAAAATCCTTAGAGTCCTTCCACGAAAATTTGAAGCAAAAGTGACTGCCATTCAAGAATCAAAAGATTTGAAACAAATGAAAGTCGAAGAACTCATCGGAAATCTCACCACTTATGAGCTAGAAATGAAATTCAAGGAAGAGCATGAAGGAGGAGATACTCGAAAGAAATCAATAGCGCTCAAAGGAACAACCGAAAGTGATGATGATAACGATGATGATGAAGGAGCAGCAGAGCTGGCACTACTAATAAAGAAATTCAAAAAGTGGAATCGCAAATATGGAAATCCAGCTCGAAATCAGGAATTGAAAAGCAGAATAGGTAAAGCACTGGACTACTCAGAAGAACAAAAGATTATTTGTTATAATTGCAACAAACCCGGTCATATCAAGCCCGATTGTCCACAAATTAAATTCAGCCATGGAAAGAAACAGAAAAAGAAAAGTTTTGCAGCCACTTGGGATGAAATAAACGAGGGTGATCAAAGTACTAGCAGTGAAAGCGAAAAGGCAGAATTGTGTCTTCGAGGTGATACAACTGACAGTGACGATGACGAGCCAAGTGAGGTATCAAAACTTACCCATTCTGAGTTGCTTATATATTTTCATGAAGTAAACGGCTGTTTTGAACGACTTAGGGAAAAATACGCCAAACTTGAATCTCAAAAGGATACTTTGATAGAATGCAATGAACAACTTGATCAATTAGTTAAGAATTATCAACGTAGGATCCCTAAGTGTGATAAGTGTCCAATATTCGAAGAGGAAATTAAAAAATTAGAAATCAATATAAAATCACTTGAAAATGAAATTCTGATTTTAAAAGAGAATGAAAATACTAGGAGAGAGAATTCTATTAAAAAGTGAACACAATTGTTAAACGAAAATGAATCTCTCAAAACACAAGTCCAACATTTGTCAACGACTTTAGATAAATTTTCAAAAAGTGGAAAATCGTTGAATATGCTATTAGGAAAGCAAACTATTAATACGGTTAGATAAGGACTTGGATATAATAGTTCGAAAATTGTTGAAAGCAATAATAATCAAGTTAATTCTATGTGCACAATTTGTAGAAAATATGGACACAATCACAATAATTGTTGGTATAGACCCAAACATGTGAAAACTATACCAATTTGGGTTCCAAAAGGCACAAATATAAAAACTCTCAAAGTTAAACAAATTTGGGTGCCGAAGGGAACAATTATAAATAGTTTTGGGTCTCCACAAAATTATTTTTCAAAATATTCTGCCACTAACAACCATGGACCTATAAAAACAAATAGGTCACATAAATCTTTTCCCGTGTAGGTGTGGTGGCAGGCTAAGGAACAACAGCGGTGTTCTCTGGATTTTGGCTGTTCCAGAAACACAACGGGCGTCAAAGCAAAGTTCCTTAGCCTAGTATAAAGGTGACAGAATCACAATGGACAACAACGAAAAATTATCGTAAAGGTAAAACAGGTAAAGTTATATTTATTTGAAAGATATATTGAATGTGATAATCTGCATCGTATTCTGAATTAAATCAGCCAATAATGAGATGATGAAAAGATGATGATTTTGACTTTGACTTTTTCAAAATTGTTGGCCAATTATATTCTTATGTCAAAAACACTATAAAATTCTCAGATTCTTTGAACTACTTCATATATATCAGTTTGGATTAAAAATAGTGTTTTTGTTGGACGATAATACATTTGGTGTAAAACAGCTAATTCTATATTCATGGTTTCTTTTATTTACATGGCTTCAAGAAACTTCAAGAAACTGTTTGGAATGATAATGATTTCTCATAAATATAGTAGTTTATTCTACGGCTTCTAAGATTGACACTATGATATGTTTTTGATTATTAATACGGCTTCAATTCAAATCCTAAAAGAATGTCATTTAAATTGCTGCTAAAATTAAGTTTGAAATTCTTGGTGTACACTTCATGGTTTGGTCAATAAAATTCAATGAGTGATAATTGAGTGAAAGTAAAATTCAGATGCAGATTACACTGGTAATCTAGTTGATAGAAAAAATTACTAGTGGAACGTGATTAATTGTTGAAACATTTAGTAACTGCATCATTCATTCAAAGGAAATATCTGCATACATTTTCAAGTCAAATAATTTTTCAAATAGAAGAAAAGTTTCTTATAAAACCCCCTCGAGAAAATCATGTTTGACCATATTTACAGATTAGTCATTTTTGAAAAATTGATTTTATAATTTTTGAATTTGATTTTAAATGACTATTTTGACTAATCTGACTCCCTTTGATTATCGAAAAGATGAATAATGGTTGAAAAAGTGATGAGTGCTGATATTTATCATATATTACAACTCGAGAAAGTATAATTAGAAAATTTCTTTAGAAATTTAAACAAGAGTTATAAAACTTTTATTGGTAAAAATTCCATGACCATCTCTATTTCTATCATACTTCTAACAACCATCACTCATCAGAATTCTATATAGTTTGTCAATATGTGGTACTTTAAACAGGAATCGTTCGTTTTTCATTTTCACATTTTAAAAAAAAAAGGGAAATAATAATAATGATAATAAATACCAAAGTATTCACTCTCATTTAAAAGTCCTCACGGTTATGCATGGGTGAATTACTTGGATTTGTTATGTGCTTCCATGCTCATTTAAAAGTCCTCACGGTTATGCATGTATGGAACGCATATCAAAAGTTGATTTTTAAAATAAACAAGTTGATTCTAATCCCATTTAAAAGTCCTCACGGTTATGCGTGGTTAGAAGATACTTGAATTCAATTTTTAAAAATAAAATTGGAATACTACTAATCTCATTTAATAGTCCTAACGGTTATGCATGGTTAGTAGATATTCAAATTCTTGATATAACTTACCACGAATAGACACATCTGTATGGTTTTATATGATGACATCATTTCCATCATTCTAAAAGTGGAATATGCGCCTAACAAAATATTTATGATTTTTGTTTGATTTTTTATTGAAATTTAATATTTATATTCAATTGAGTTTTAATGTTGAGTTAATATCGATCACTATATCTCTACTTTTCTATTACTATTACTCTTTTGCTGATAACAAAAGGGGGAGAGAAAAGTTAAGATTTTGTCAAATAAAATCAAGCAAAGGTCAAATAATTTTCTATTAGCATCTAGGCTCATTTGCATATTATTTAATTGTATGCATATTTGTAGGGGGAGCTTTGTGTAGAGAGGAAGCATTTAAATAGGGGGAGCAATGCATATCCATGATCAAATACATTTAACATATTCAAAATCTTAAATATATGTTTGTTATCATCAAAAGGGGGAGATTGTTGAATATGCGCTTATATGATTTTTGTTTGATGATAATAAACATATATACATTCGTTTAAATGTATTTGTTAATGTACTATTTTATTTTTCACAGATTAAATAAATATTTGCTGAATAAAATAAATAACACAGATTTTGATTCAAACGAATATTTTATTCAAATAAATATTTATTACAATTTTTGATAGTACAACTTCAAGCTCTCACTATAAATATACATTTTCTATTACAATACATTTCTGATTACATCACAATTCATTTTTACATTTTCACCTCATTACATATAACTCACACTCGTATTAATCTTCAACTTCATTCTAGTTTGAATCCAGCACTGACCAATCTGCAAAAATATTCACTAACGCAGTAAAATTGAAAATAAAATATTTTTGCAATATAAAATAAAAGATGGATTTTGAAAATATTATTTGCCTCAGTTATTTGGGTTGTTCGTCATCATTTAAATTTGAATTCATCACACACGAACAATGTGACATGCACAGTGTATCACTGTACATGCCACAAGGACGTGCACACCGATATACACTTGATAATGCTACAAGGACAGGTGAGCACGAGGTCAAACCCAAATAAAAAGACGGGTTCAACTCAGGTGCAACATAAATAAAATCTCAACTTCAGCACAAGGTCAAACCGGAGTTGTGAAACTGGATTCAACTCAAGTGTAATGCACAGTCTACACAAATTCAACAGTGCATCAAAGCAAACTCAAGTAGACAGTAGCATATACTACAGGGATGAACACACGAGAATGGAATGCACAGGTCAGAGATGCAACAATGGAACCAACACAAAAGTTCACAATGCAACATGATCAACTCAACTCGACTAACAGTAAACAGTGTATAACATCAAAGCCAAACTACAAGCTGCAGTAACTCAAGCTAGTGCACAAACTAAACCAACATGAATGAAGATACAGTGAAGCATGAACACGGGTAAACAGCACAATCAAACTGCAACAAGGCAACAAGGAATGGCCAGAACCAAGGCAAGACCAAGCTGCACTATACAAGTGACACAATGCAAATTCAAACAGAGAATACAAACTATGCCACAAATGATCACTGTCTCGAACCAAATGAAGACATCAAGTGATACAAGTAACATGTGCAGACTATACAAAAGTGAAGACCACAAAGGCAATGCATCAATGAATCAACTGAACAATGAACTCGAACAGTAAACATATATGCACAGGTACAAAGACAGTGAGCATATACATATGTATGTAATGCAAAGGTTCAGGCCGAGACAAAAGCAAGTTCAAGTGATGTAAAATGAAAACCAAAGCATGTACAAGTTGTAATATGCTTATGGTCGAGCTGTTATTCAAAACAACAATTGCAGACTCGAAGCATCAGTGGACATAAACACAATGCAAATCATCACAATATCATATAATCAAATACTAGACACTACAATGCATCAACCACTGACTCCAGTAAACAGCAAGAGGGATGCAAGCATCAAGCTGCAGTTTTCAAAACAAATGACCAAAGTCGAGTACGATACAAAAATAGCAAATCAATTTTATCCAGGCTAGAATCAAAGCCGAGGTTAAACAAGTCAATGATAACGAAGCAAGCAAGTGTGCAGTTTCGATTAATATCCAGAAGTTTAGTTTAAGAAATCAAATGGCTGGAGTAAACATGATCAGTGAAGACCGAGTTCAACATCAAGGTTGATCTAGCCAAAAATTCACGTAATCAAAAGACCAAGCCACGGTCAAAATCGAGGTAGCAAAGGTAATTGACCAAGTTAAAAATCAAGCCGTGATCATCACGATATCAAATCAATGCCATGACCATCAAGTAATAAAAAATAAACGTTTTTGAACAAGTCAAAATCATCTCAATCATCAATACAAAATCAAGCGGCCAGAGAAATCAACTGACAAATTCAAACATGTTTATACGAACGAAAATAAAGGAGATCGAATGCATATAAAACCCACAATCATCATCGGCAATTGGTGCATCGAATTCAAGCAAGCATAAAATCAGTAACAGCAAAAGCATATAATTACATACTGAAGTAAGGAAGGAATTCGATCAACGAAGCAGCCGCGGTGAGCAATGTGGAATCAAATCGATCAAGGAAATTCGCAAATCATCACTGATTCGATCGAATTAAAAACAGGCACTTCGAGATACAAAGCCCTAATATTCCAGATATGAGAAAAATCGAATTGAAGCCGCCATATTTTCTTCTCACAAAAATTAAAGAGGGCTGAGCTAATAGAAGAAGATCGGGACGCATAAAACAAAGAAAAGGGGCCGGCTTGGATTATATTAATAAAGGCTTTTGTTTTATAATTAAGGGCTATTTGTTTTTGTGTATTTGTTTTGCTTTTTAAATTTACTTTTAAATTTTAAACCGTTTTATTTTTCTAGTTGTGTGACTTGGGGACAAACTACGTGTCGTAGTTTGAGAATTCGCAACTCGGTGGCTGAGTTGTGGCAAGGTTTTTAGCGTAGAGTTAGATTAGTCAATAGCGGGTATAGCGAGTTTACGTGTGTAAGCGAGGGACTATCTAATTTCTAGTAGAAACCTTGGGGGCAGCACGTAGGCAGGGTTTTGCCGAAGCTGGGTAAATTCTGTGTCGTTCTATTTCTGCATTTATTATTCTGCTATTATCTGTGCTGCTATTGTTCTGTGATCTGTGTTGAAATTATTTTATAAGCTTCCGCAATAATTTTATAATTTATACTATCACCCTATTCACCCTCCCTCTAGGTTGAACTCGATCCTACAGAATTAATTATGAGGGAGATAAGAAAATATGAACATGTTTTAATACACACACATACATATACGCATACACATATAGTGCATACACACATATATGTATGTATGAATGAATGTAAGTATATTTGAATAACTAAATAAGAAATTAACTCCTCCTTGCAATCCCACCGATTGTCGATCATGTCAGTTGTTAGTTCTCTCCTCCGTCTTCTTGGCTATGGGTTGTAATGACTTTACCTTGGCTTCGCCAATGTTAAATAGAGGCTAAGGTTTGTGTTGGTTGAATGTGTTGAGAATGAGAAAGGAGGCTACCTATAGACCTCTGGATATCAAATATCTCCTTTTCTTTCCTTAAACCTTAGGACACTAGGTCCTCAATGCCCCCCTCTTCTCTGACTGACCACATATTTACCCTTACTTGTTCGAAATGCCCAATTGGCTCCTCCAAATCAATTATTTTATCTAAATTCCTTTTTAGTTGAATGACATATAAATTTTATAGATCATTCTAATCGGTTTCAAGCTTCACATAAATACTTGAAGATGCCTTCAAATTTTAATATAGTGGTTGTATTATTTTAATATTAATTTATCACATTTGTAAATTAATTTTAGATTGGTCAAACTCGAAAATAACTAACAAAGCAGCAGTGTTAACTCTTTGGTATGAGCTCATTTCTCAGTCAATATTAAAATTTAAATACTGAAGCCTGCATGGACTTTACTGAAGTAAATATCGAAAACAAGTTTAACACTTACAAATTATTTAGGCAAAATTCAATTTCTAATCTATAATAAGTTCACATAGTACAACATTTTGTATATGTATTCTTTTCATCATCACCGTATCATTTAGACATCTAAAGTCTGGTCTAAGGTCAATTTTTTTATTAATATCCATATATAATTGTGTAGACCACTTTAAATTCCTTGTTTCAATCTGATAATATTTATTCATTAACTATTTTACTTCAGTCAGAGATTCTGACTTTAAGTTGACTACTGGTTACAATGATACTAACCTTCTACAACAAAGAGGATGAATCCTTTCTTGAATTGTATCATTTTAAGTAGTTTAACATATACCCAACTATGGTCACAATATGATCATTATATCATGTGATTGACTATAAACAAAGTACAGTTTAGTTATTTAAGATCAACACTACTCTCAAGTCTGAATACTACCGCACATCGTTACATCAGATCTTCTAATTTGACTTAGTTGTATTAACCTATTGAAGGCTCTTATTGATTCATTCCATGACTGTTCCAAACTCCCATAAGTATGTAATCCCTTAGAGTCCTCAATGATCATGAGTAATTCATCGCCCTTCATATGGAGAGCATCACACATAATAGTCTTAATGGATCAATTGATATCCTTTTTTGATATATCTCAACTTGGAATAATTTAAGGATAAGTATTTTGAGTGTTTGATTTAAAAATCATCATTATGAACACATCCACAACTACAATCGATAAAATACTTTGCCTAAGGATTTCCTATTTACATATGTTTAATGTATTCATAGCATTACTTATATGACAATATAACAACACATATAGTAGAACTGACTTCCTTATACAACAATGAAAGGCCTCAAGTTTCCTTAAGAACATCAGAGCATCCATATTGGAAATTTTTTTGATATCTTTGATAACAACATAGTAACAACCTTCCTCTACCGACAATTGAGCCAAAAAATGAGAATTCAATTTTTAAATCAAAAGCAACTATGACTACGATTAAATAATATACCACTGAATCAAGTTGGGAAACCCTAACAGAATAAAATTGAATTAAGCCTAATTGAATTTTAAGCCCTTTTACCTCATTCATTAAAGTTTATAACTTGTTGGGAGGATTGACAATGTGTTGAATTACCACGAGAAGGCATTACTTCAACTTATTTTCCTTATGACGAATAACTTTGATCGAGTCAATAGAGTCAATCTGAGATTTCAATGCCTTCTCATAAGTCTTATTAGCACTTCGTATTTGATAAATTCGTCAAGATAAGCCATATTTGTCATTCTCAAGATTTTGAATTCTTGACGTTAAGTTCATTCTTTTTATGCTTTAAATTCTCGACCTTAGGTCTAAGATCCAAAAGTGACCTGGTAAATTTTTATTCCAATACTTCTTTATTTTCTAATTACACACAAACTTGAATGATTTGCTCAACTAAAGAGGTCACTAGATTTATTTTCCAACAATGAAAGAATTATATTAGTTGTATTACTACTACGCATCAAGCGACACTGAGATGGAGTAGAAATCTACAATGACAACCTTTTGGAAGAATTAGCTAAAGTAGGAGTTGGCAACTCCTTTTCACCTTCCGTTAATATAAGCTTATAAGATCGACACCATTTTTAGATTTTATAAGGTTTAGCTCTAAATCAAGAATATGCTAATTAATTTGTGCAATTTTAATGTCATGCTACAGTTGGTGAGGACCATAACAAGAATTAAGCTTCCCAGTTAAGTCATCCATGGAAGAAATTTTTTTTCAAGGTCCTTGACCATCTCTTGAGAAGCTTTTAAAATAGATTTCACTTAAACATATTTCTCATACCATTCATTGGCCATTCTTTTCAAGGTCCTTGACCATCTCTTGAGAAGCTTTTAAAATAGATTTCACTTAAATTAACAGTCGACTTTTTCAAATTTAAAGTACAATTGAATAGTTTAAGATAAACTATATAATAGAATAGAATATCATGTGTTTATATTTTTTATTCGACCACAACAAATATATTTTTTCAATATAAAATTCTCGATCGAAATAAAATTATTTGAAAATTTTAATATATTAGAATTTTGAATCTTATATGACTTGTTAAGAATATGTTTTTTTTCTACTTTGAGCTTCGAACAAAGATGAAAGTGATTTTTTAATAATGATTTCCCTATAGAGAAGTGAGTTATATGTACGAATATATACATGGATATATATGGACATATATATAATTATTTTGTTTCTTTTTTAATAAACCAAGAACAAAATAGGATAACATCTATATAATTAAAACCAAAAAAAACAATTTTAAGATAAAATTGTGTTTAAATATATATGTGTGTGTGTGTGTGCGCGCGCGCTTTTAGATCTGAAATTTTCTTAAATTGCCAAAAAAAAATTGACAGATATAATATATATATATATAGTAACGTAGAATTAATTATTAAATTATATATATACGGAAAAAAATTAATAAAAATTTATGGTCAAATAAATATTAAAATGGGATAAGATGATTTACATGAATATTTACATATATTTAAATCAAACATCGTGTTAGAAAAGATACAGTTCATCGTCGTTGTCTTACCCAAAGCCTAACACGTTTTTTGCTAAAATAACCTCTTGGAGCTTCACATTCTCCTTCTCGACTTCAATTTTCAAGGTTGAATACAAGGCTTCGCCGGTGGTACTTAATGAGTCCAGCGAGTAATCAAAAGTGCAAAGAAAAGGACGTGGAGGCTATCCTATAGCTCGAGGTTTACATCCTTTTCTCCTAATTTTCTCTAGGCCTAGAAGACCAAACCTACTCTCCTTTTTTGAATTCTATGATCGGCCTTGGAAATTGATCAAGCATGGTCCAAGGCCCCACTGAAATCCATTCGCGTTATTTATTATTTAATTCTAGCTACTTAACCGACCAAATCAACGTACAACTTTTATACATCGTTCTATCCGATTTTAAGCCTTAAATAAATAACTAAAATTGCGCATAAAATATTAATACAAAATTCGTAATAGTTTATTACTACTTTATAACATTGATAAATTAATTTTACCATTGGTCAAGTTCAAAAATATTTAACAATGCAGTTGTGTTTACTCTTTTACGAACTCCGTCCTTAGTTTATATTTAAACAATTTAAATATTGAACCCTGTAATTGAAGCATTGTGTTGGGCCAAGTTCAACACTTACAGATTATTTAGGATAATTTCCAATCTAAACTAAGCTTGCCTACTGATGACATTTTGTATATGTATTCTTTTCATAAAATTTGCATCATTTACATATTAAAGTTTGGTCTAAGGTCAAGAACTCTATTAATATCCATATTTAATCGCATAAATAACTTTTAAAGTCTTTAGTTATCTGATAATATTTATTGATTGATTGATTTAGTGTGGTTAGAGATTTTAGGTTTTAAGTCGTACAATAATTATGGTGACACTAACCTTCCTAACGAAGGAGTCAAATCCTCTCTTGGGTAGTATCTCACTACAAGTTATTCAACTTATAGCTATCTATGACATAACAAGATCACCATGCCAAGTATTTGATCATAATCAAAGTATATCCTTGCTACTTAAGGTCATCAGTACCCTTAAGTTAGAAGAAAGCTTATACAATTTTATTATGAGATATTCAATTTTTAACAAGTTATATTAACCTATAGAAGATTCCATCGAGTTGTTTTGTGATAGTCCCAAACAACCATAAGTATATAACCTTATATAACCTCTTGGTTTCGCCAAAGGTCATAAGTAAATCATTATCCATCGTGTGAAGATCGTTACATACACTAGCCTTGATTGAGGTATCTATATTCTTTTCTCGATACATCTTAAATAGGAACATTTAAGGAGTTGGTGTTTTTATATATATTAGATACTCATGGTTATAAACATATTCATAACTATAAATTACAAAAAAGCACTCCTAAGGATTTTCTACTTAATATGTTTGATGTAATTAATTCACTGTTTATATCACAATACAACAACACATACAATAGGAAACAAAACCAAAAGCAAGTTTTATTGCAAACATGACTACTTACAAAGTTAAGTTCATATAAAAAATTATGTAATTGCCCTAAGGTCACACCCTTAACTCTATCAATGCCCCATTTGCACTTGCGGCCTAATATGGAGCCTCATCCCCATGCCTTCGATCAATCTTCCTAAAACTGACTGATAAAGTGCCTTTGTGAATGAATCTGCTACGTTATCTTTTGTATCTTTACTCTCGATCACAATCTCTTCCTCAATAAGAAATTGTCTTATCATGTGGTACTTGTAGAAGATATGTTTCAATCTCTTATGAGGTCGTGTATCCTTGGCAATCTGCATTGCCGCACTGTTGTTCTAATACAATAGCATTGTAACTTTAATGATTAGGATCGCTACTAGCTCCTAATGAATTTATGTATCCACACTACTTCTTTTGCGACATCGTTCAAGGCGACTTACTCAACCTCTATGGTAGAATCAGCACATAATATCTTGTTTGGTATTTTTCTAACTAATGGCCCTTCTATCGAGGATAAACACAAATCTTGAGATTGACTTACTATCATCAACATCGCTTTGAAAATCTGCGTCCAAATACCCCTTCATAAGGAATCCATTGATTTCGTAAATGAGAAATAAACCCTTTGTACCTGTTAAGAATCAAAGGATGAATTTAACTACCGTCCAATGATTTTATCCTAAATTTGTTTGATATCGACTTACTGCACCTGGTACAAAAGCGATATCAATCGTTGTATGTAGCATGGTATACATGATCAATCCTATTACCGAAGCACAAGGAATTTGACTCATGTGCTGCCTTTTCTTATTCATAGATTGGGAGTCATTCTTAAAAAGTATAGTTCAATTTCACACTGGTACATTCCACGCTTGGAATTTTCCATACTAAATCGTCTTAGTATGGTATCTTTGTATATAGATTCGGACAATCCCAATAACCTCTTAAATCTATCTCCATAGACCTTTATACCTAGTATGTCGAATGACTTACCTGAATCCTCCATGAAGGAATTATTCGATAACTAAGCTTTCATAGATTGTAACACTGGTACATCATTACCAATCGATAGCAAGTCATCAACATATAGTAGTAAAAATGTTATAGCACAATTAGGATCCTTCTTTTATAGGCACACTTCCTCCATGTTCTGATTGAAACCAAACTATATGATCACCTTGTGAAAACATTTGTTCCGACTCCTTGATGCTTACTTAGGACCATAAATCGATCTTCAAAGACTACATGATTTGTCATCACTTCCAAAACCTCAAAACCCTCTAGTTATGACATATAAATAATCTTTTATAAATCAGCATTTAGAAATGTTGGTTTAACATTCATCCACCATATTTCATAATCATAATAAGTGATGACAATGAATAGGATCTCAATGGATTTAAGCATGGCGGCTGATGAAAACATTTCATCATAATCAATATCTTGAATTTGGCGAAAACCTTTCATGACCAACCTCGCTTTACAGATCACGACCTTTCCATCCACACTGATCTTTATCTTAAAGATCCACTTACAACCTATGGGCTTCACCCCTTTGGGTACATTCTCTGAGCTCCATACTTCATTTTTTTATATGGAATCCATTTCGAATTTCATAGTGTTAATTCACAATCTATAGCCTCTACTCTCGATTGCCTATTGGTACATGAGAAGATCCTCATCATAAATGACACAATTTGCATTTTCGCCATCCATGAGAAAACTCAGTATCACTTTGGTGCACGAGACTTCCAATTAGATCTTCTAATAGGTTGCGTATTTCGAACAGGTATTAAATTACTCTACATATCTGGTCTTCAAGGAAGTTTCTTAAATATCATCCAAGTCAATCTTATTGCCACTAATTTCTTATAAGAGAAATTCCATTTCCAAAAAAGTTGTATGTATCGAAACAAAAATCTTTCAATGCTCGATATGATATGATATGTTTCCATTATAATTTCTTAGATATCCTATAAACTTACATATGATCGATCTTGCCTCAAGCTTATTGGGATTTACATTTTTAACGTAAGCTGGACAACCTGAAAACTTAATAATTAACGCAGGGTTTCTTCCAAGTCCATGACTCGTATGAGTCTCTAGCACAGATTTAGACGGTACTATAATCAGTACATATGCCACGGTTTAGCATACACCCCCGAAAAGAAGGAGGTAACTTGATGATAGTCATCATCGATCGAACCATGTCTAACAATGTTCGATTTCTCCTTTCCAAAACACCACTGTGTTGTGGAGATATAGTGAAGTGACTTGAGAAAAAAATCCAATTCTCTTTTAGGTACCTTGGATTTCAAAACTAATGTACTCACAACCTCGTTCAGATTGAAGCATTTTTTGTTTCTTATTAGTTTGGTTTTCTATTTCATTCTTATATTCAATGAATTTATCATAGATATCTGATTTGTGTTTCATAAGAAGCATATCCATATCTAGATAAATCATTGGTGAGTAATATGAAGAACAAAGTTCCACCTTTAGTAGTTGTAGACATAGGAATGCTTACATCAATATGTATTACTACTTAGAGAGCATCAAGTCTTTTATTGCTCCTACTAAATGGGTGCATAGCCATTTTACCTTTGAGACATGATGTACAAGTATTGAATGGTTAAGAATAAACCATGGTGAAAACCCTTGGTTTCTTATATTTTTTAGTCGTTTCTCACTAACATGGCCTATTTTACAAGGCTAAAGATAACTACCATTTAATTTGGATGCAATATTTTTTTCAATAGTAAATACATAATTCATATTAAGAATATAAATGCTATTACTTAAAGCACCAAAACTGGCTGTTTTGATTCCACAACAAATATTCATAATATTACCATTACAAACCAAACTATATCTGTTCTCTGTCAAATGAGAGTAAAAAATTATTCTACTATTTGGTACAAGATAGGAATTATTCAAAATTAAATCATATCCACTTTCAAACTTTACATGATATTCTCCCATTGCAACAATGACTATAGTGGCTCCATTTGCAACTTGAAAATCCATGCTTCCTCTTATGATTAGCTTCTTGCTCCTATGTCCCTTTATTGAATTACAGATATGAGTTTCGAATGTGGTATATAAAAACAACTAGAAGCAAATACAGATAAACAATTATCTATATGAAAAATATCATTAGGAGCTAAAACTGATTCTTTCTGTAACGACCCGTAATTTTCGTTAATTACATTTGTCATTTTAATAAGATTTACGTAAATTTAATTTAAAAGAAATAAAGATTTTATAATTAATAATGAAGCAAATGCTGAGAATGAAATGAAACCATGGAAATTAAGGCTAAGTATTTACAGTTGAAATAAAATGACGAATAAATTGAAGTGATGTAAATTGTTATACTAGGCTAAGAGTTTCATATAAGAGAACAAAGGTAAGTAGTGAATTTAGTTAATGAATTAATAATATTAAATAGTAAACTGAATTAAATCAATGTCCGGTAGAAATTGAAATATTGTTTGGAATGAAGGCTTATAAATTGTAAGCATTTAATTTACAAATGAAATCAGTGTATTAATTTAGTTGTAACTGAATGTAAATTAATGAAATTATGTAATAATTGATAAATGATGGCATTCATGAATGAAATAAGATTTGTAAGTAATAAAGGAATAATTGAAATAAACATTTACCAATGAAATAGTATATTAATTTATATAGACTTAATAAAAGAGTTGAATTGAATTAATCTATTTAGTTGAAACTAATTAATTGGTATGCAAATTATAAATGGGTTTATAGTAAGAAATTATACTACCATGAATTGGAATTAAGATGAAATTGAAAAATTCAAGCATGTGATGCAAATATATCATATATAGCAGTGGAATAAAAAAATTAGTGTTATTATAACCTAGCTGGTAAGTAACAAACTTATAACTGAATTTAAAAGAAAATAGGTGACAATGAATATAGATTGTTCATTTATTTGATGTGTTAAATAAATTTTGGTATTCAATCGCAATAAATATAAATAATTAATTGAAACTGTTGTAAGGTCGAAATTTATTGCATATAATAAATTGGGGGATAGACTTCATTAAAGGTAATTTATTTATTATGTTAATGTAAATTAAAATTATTAGAGGTACGTAAATGATGATTAATACCATGTTTGGAAGTTGTAATTCAGAGGATATTAAGAATTAGGAATTGAATTTTGAATTATTTGCAATACAAATAAAGAAAATGTTATGTTATTTCTAACCGAGGGAATCATTAATTAATTGAATAAAAGTTAAATCAGTGGAATAAATTGAAACTAATTTACGTTAGTTATTTAGGGTAGCGACTAAATTTGGTAATCCATTTGCAATTAATGACAATAGTGTTGATATAAGCTAATAAGTTAAATGTCAATGCAATACCAGTTAATGGATTGAATGTGGTTACGAAATTGGAATTAGATAAATGCTGTAACTAATTCAGGGCAAATAAAATTTTTGGAACAAATGTTAAGATCTAAACTGATAATAATTAATAATTGAAGGTAATGTAAATTCCATTTATAATATGAATATTGGTAAATGAAAAGATTGTAAATCAAGATTTGTTTATTCATTTGAATTTTATGAAATTGAAGATTTATACTGATTAATCTTTAATAAATTTACATTTATAAATTGTTAAATCAATGTAAATGTTTGAGAATTATAAAGTGATAAAGGTTTCAAATTTCAGAATTTTAACGCGAAATTTGATTTAATTAATTTATTCTAAATTTATGTAATTAATGGAAAAATAGCCATTTTGGCCACTGACTCAGATTTCGACGAAACAAGTTTCATCGGATCCGTAACGGTGAATTATAATAGTGTATCAAGTTTCGCAGCGATCAGACTTATCGTTTGATCGTACGGACTCGAACCGCCTTGAAATTTATGCAATTGAAATCAATTGAATCAATTTGGAAAATATTGTTTTCAGCATAACTTCTGCATACGATGGAATTTGGACATGAAACCTGTTCCGTTGCGTTTAAAATATTTTAAAACATCTATTTTGATATATGGGTTGACCCAATTTCGTTCCGGAGTAGAAACGGGCTTTTCGGGCCATTTAGCGTTCAACGCGTATACCAATCTGATCCATCTATTATTTTTCAGCCTTGTCTATATATAACCCATTATAAACCTTAGCCACTCCTTATTTTCATTTGTCTATGTACATCTCCTTCTCAACTCCTCATTCCAATGGCAGAAAAAAACCTAATTCCCAAATTCCAAAAATTAATTTCAATAAAAAAAAAATCGGATCTGCGGCCACTTCGAGTCACGCTTCGAGTTTCAGAGGCAAAAATGCTATATCTACTTCGAGTTAGGAAGAAAATGACTCGGGTCGCTCTGGGTCTTTTTGGCAAAAACTCCAAGCAAGCACCGGGGGCGAAGTCGAACCCGAAGTCGACACAGGGCCAGAATTTTCCAATTTTCCAATTTTCATAATTTTTGCGTACGAGCTCGGATTCACGCGTGGTTTTTTTTGTTGGGATTGTATCGGAATTCCAGATATTTTGGCGTTGGTTTGGGAGGATTTGGAGACTGTCAAATTTTTGGGTTTAAATTGAATTTAGATTCAATTTAAATTCAAAAGGTGAGTGTTTTAACCCACTCACAACTTCTAAGTTTTCTTATGTTTGTTAAATTAATTTATGATATGGGTAGAAATTCATTTATGACTGTTTGGCATATTTTATTCGTCATCTCAGTTAGATTGCATTTATTTAAATTAAATTGTTATTTAATTTTATTACTGCATATAAATTGACTGTTTATTTATTTATTTTTTTGCATATAAACTTCCAATTAAACAGTTATTAATTTATTTGTGAATATAAACTGTTCGTTGATACCTATTATATTTTATATGCTATTTATTGATGTTTGTTCAAATTGGATGATGATTGAAATAAAGGGTTGATGAATGATGTTTGGTGAATGGATGATGTGTTCTATATTATATAAGCTGCAAGTTATCATGCATTTCATTTCATTCGGGATTGTGGTTTGAAATGATATACAACCGCAAATTTTATTTTTAAATTGCGGATTGAAATGATAAATATCCGTATCACTTGACCATAGGATAGAAAATGATATACAGGCACCGCGGTGTGTATATATATAAGAATATTTTTGAAATGATTTTCTATGGTTTGGATAGGATACAGTTTAATAAATATTAAATTTTGATATTATATAAAATCAAATTTTATTTATATATATAGTTAAAGTATTGAATTTAAGTTACGTATGAATTTGCTAAATAAAATAAATAAGTTGAATAATGGAGTTTGATTATTTTATATTTTATGGTTAAGTACATGTTAAGATATTAAAAATATATAGAGTTTTGAAAGATTTAAATCAATTAAGATTGGAAGTTAAATTGAAAATTTTATTTGGAATTGAGCTTAATTAAGGATTTAAATTCATAAGTTGATGTAAAATTTATTAACTTGAAATTTTAAAAAGGTATGATATTTATAACTGAAATTTTATTCAAGATGAATTAAATGAATATTTCTAGTGTAAATAAATTGAAGGAAATTTTCTTTTATAAGTAATCTGAGTTTTACTTAAATGATTACGGGTTTATTATGCAAATATTTCAAACTAAATAATAGGACTTTAAATTTTTGAATAGAAATTTCCAACCTTAGTTCCAATTGTTTAATAATCAAAGTTTGAAATACATTGAGACTGAAGGGGTTATTGAAACTGAAAGCGATTCTGAAATTTATGGATTTTGACTTAATTTTTAATGAAATAAATTGTAAGTCGTGGAAATTATTTTATAAAGTAATTTTAAATCCAAACTATTTTATTCTATATACTGTTGAATATCCAAACCATTCAAGTTTTAGAAGTATGGTTTTAAAGCTATGAGTTTCGAAGTATTATGTTTTGAAAGTTATAATTCAAATGTTTGGTTTCCAATTATTATAAATTTTAAAGCAGTATGATTTTGGAAAAATATATTTGAAATAAAAATGATATTATTGATTTGGGTTTATAAAAGTAATTTCAAAATGAGTTGTTTTGGAAATGGAAATGATATCGTATTTATGGGTTTGAAATGGATAATTATTTTCTGGTTTTAAAGTATAAACTATTTTAAAGACCGCGGTGTTATAATAACGTTTAGTTGTTGAAGAGACCGGGATCGGAAGTTGTCATACTCTCTGCCAACTCCGAAAACCACTTTAACAACCGTGTACGCGATGGAGATTCCAGAATGAAGTAGGTTGGTGGCGGCGTTTCCTGTAAGGTAAATACGTGGACCCAACTCCCGTGAGTTGGCATAAGGTGGATAAAACAGGAGCGATTGACAGGTTAATAAGGTAGCACCTTTGATCGGACACATCCCTTCGATATTATACTTGACTTTTGGATTGATTCGGTGGCCATTTTTGATTTTATTTGGGGGTGTGGCTCGAGGTGGGCGGTAGCCGCGCGCTACGCATTACCACCGACCCGGATGCGTAATTGGTATATCTACCCTGGCATTGCCTAGTTGTGCCGTGTCACCTACCCTATCGCGCCTTGTACAAGTTTGGATTTCTCCCGTATCCCGTGTGGTATCCTCTGGTGGCTTCCGGATCAGGAGGGACCATGATATTGGATGGACTACTGGGACTATTACGTGTTAAGGGCTATATGGGTAACCCCTTAATGCTAAGAAAAAAGTAAGTTTATTTTACAATTAGACACTATTATAATAGCGCCATATACTACATAGTAAATAGTTTAACGAATCCTTAGGAGATGTAAATCCCGAGCATCTCTTGAGTCACTGCACTCATATTTATTTCTGCTAATTTAACTTACATAAGATCTTTTAGTTCTAACTCGAGTGTTTTTGTCTTTTCAAATTCGCTCGGGTCAGTCCGAGCGTTTCAGGATTGGAAGATTTAGCACTGGAGGACGAAGACGAAGATTTATATTATTATTATTTATACTAGTGCACTACACACTGTTCCGCTGCATTTGTTATTGGTATGTGTAACTCTGATATTTATTATATAAACGGTTTTGCAAACAGATTTATAAACTGTATATTTGATTATTATATTTTATCATTCCGCTGTGAGATTCTATTTTGTTTTATTTCTTCCTTGTTTTTCTTATTTATCCCATAACAATCTGCCCTTTTGTATGGTTTGAATTGACACATGTGTCGATTTAAATCGTGCGAAAGCGGGATGTTACACTTTCCCTTGAGCATCTTTACATAGTCTAAACAATTCCTTTTTCGATGTCCCTTCTTCGATCAAAAGTGGCATTCGCCCTTTTTTGCACCTTTACTTTCCCTTTTCCACCATTGGACTTACATATCACTCAACCTTTTGTAAGTGTAAAGATAAACTGATCAAGGCTTCTTAGCCTATCCCGGTACAGTCCAGGACGACTCGGATCTAGGCCAGTCCACCGCAGACCAGCCAATGTTAGAGGCAAGCCAGTTAGGATCCCTCGGTTGCTGGCAAAAGTCTTGTGTGGGACCACACCGACCCATCTACTCAAAAGTAGATCAGGCGAGTAGCCAACCAGCGCACCCCGAAGTAGTCCCAACAACTAACTCCTTGAGCAAAGCTAGACCTAATCATAATATAGCTTGGTCAGGGCTGGTCCATTTAGCATTTGACTCTCTTTTGTCGATCCGCATTCGACGTAGCAAGCAGATACCTATCTGCTCTAGCATCTCTCCTAGCCATTTGCCGATTGGGACATTTCAAGACCAGCTTAAGCGTGGCCTGTCTTTGGCCCAAATTCAGTACAACTGCTTATGATCTGTTCCAAGCGGCCAGCTATAACGACTCGTATTTTTAACCATGGAATATTTAGATAATTAATTTAAATATTTAATCATTAATAAAATGAAGGCCCAAAAGCATTATTTTTTACGTACGACCGAATCAGGACTCTAGAACACTTTTGTTGAGTTTGGATTAACATTGCGAATTTAAATGAGTTCAAGGATCGTTATATTTGGGGATCAACCCGATTACCGAAACGATCTCGAAATGCGCAAAATTTGTATCCCAAGATGCAGTCTCATATGGCGATAAAATTTATGTTGTTGGATTTAGAAAAATGAGATGATGTATGTAGATGAGTTTTATGGCGATTGGACACGTCATGCGATCATAGGGACTTGAAATATACGACTATTTATTTGAGAATTTAAACAAATGGAATATTATAATATTATAAATGTCCCAAATTGGATTCCCTCTCATTTTTTAATTGCTTATTACCATTTCATTGAGATTTCTGGTAGCTTCCTCATTCTCCTTCAAAAATCTAGATCGAGTGATTTTCCCAATTAAAAATCATGAAACCAAATTCAACATGTTCATATCAATGAGAGCTTTGATCTCATATGCTCGATCTAAGGTGTGACGATGTTTGGTGGAGATTAACCCACAATGGCTAGATCTAGGGTTAAGCTTTATCGAAGATCAGGGGGAGATAGGAGAAACGAGAAGAACCATTGGAATCTCCTCGATGACGCCCATCTTCCATTATGATTGCAGCCCCTCTGACAATCCAAGTCCAATCGCATCCATAGCCTTAGACTAACGTTGCTATTAGGTCGCGAGCATGGATAAGTGATCAAGTGCATCACCTTCGAGTGCACCATGGAGAGATCGAGTAGCAGAGCGCGTTGCAGCTGTCGGTTCATCAAATAATTGATTAATTAGAGAGAAATCGTGATGTATGTATAAGAGGGATATAATTGTGCACGTGGCCTGTATATCTTGATTAGGGAAGAAGACTTAAAAAGGTAATTAGGCTAATTATTATTATTATAGTTTAATTAATTATCTAGTTAATCTGGATTCTTATTATATCCATATCTTTTACACACAAGGTCTATTTTGGATGTAGTTTCTTACGTTGCACTAGCGATGGAGAGACCTACATTTTGGCGCTGGTTTGATTTGATTTTCATGAGTTGAGTGATATAGTCTCTCACCATACTATGATTGGTTGTATAGCATTAGATAGACGCTCCGAAATGATTTTTGGTTTAAAATGTGATTTTTTATACATAATATCTATTATATTTCTATAAAACAAAATAAATTTATTTTAAAATGGTTTATAAAAAATATCACGTATTTTCCATCGATGTGCCATGGTTAGGGAGTTATAAGATTCGAGCTATTATTAATATGATTTCCTACACTGGTTGGTATGAATGGATTATACATGTTGCATGTATGCTATTTTGGAAGTACGTATGATTTTTGGATGTATGTTTGCTCGTTTGACTTGTTTGACTAATTTGGTTGTTCTGGTTGAAAATGCCAATTAGCGGTGATCGGGTTTTAGGGAAATATCTTGTACATTAGGGTTTTGTACACGTGGAAACCTAACAAACGAGATACGTTATAGATAAGGGTTTATGTACCGATATATTTGAGGTAGAAGACAAGGCTTTGGACCTTAAAATGGATGTCGGACGTTTCCATTTAGTTTGTACTTATCTATTTGGTTAAGTACAAGACCAAAGTTGTTGGTATTGACCATTGTAGAGTGGTCAATGTCCATCACTGTTGTTGATTGGCGATTTGGTCGATCTTTGGCTTGGACATTGACGAGCTTTCATGGGGTGCAATTCGATGGTTTGTTCATGCGACCAACTTAGAGTCTTGATGTTATTGCTTTACGAGTGAGGGATTGAGATGGCGAGGCAATGGTGTAACGCTTCGACATAAGTGTCGGTACTTCTTATATTGGCTTGTGTTGGGAGTGGTTTCCGAGGTAGATAGTTTAGGGCTTTGTAGATCATGTTGGAAGTGTGGCTCGTCCGCATCATGGAGGATGGCAAGGTACAACATGATGGAAAAGCCTTGTATGTTTGTTTTGTAGCTTATAGGGGTAGCGGCAGACGAAGATTAGACACCCCGACTTTACTTAGTATGGAGTAGGTATTTTGAATGGAGATACCTAGAAACTTGGATAGTTTGATTAGTGTGGAGTGGATATTGTGGATGGAGATACCTAGGCACCCCGACAGATACTAAGTATGGTGTACCCTTTTTATGATGTTATAAAGTAGTATATTATCTATGTTATGTGCTGACCCTTTGGTCATAGGGACATGCCAGTTATGATTTGTGTACTCTTTGTTTCCATATTATATTGAATTTTATGGTATTTTGAAATTTTTTATCGCTCACACCAGACTGTTGTCTGGCTTGAGGTTTTATGCTTCTCTTCTTATTGTCTTGGGTACACTCAAATGAGTAGATTTGAGAGCAAGTGTGGATGACATATGGAGTTCTGTACATGGACTAGCAGGAGGTCATACTTATATATGGTTTTGTTATTGTATATTCCATTGTGTGACATTATAGAGCCTTAACAATGTTGACTTATTTTTATAGACAGTTATCAGTTGAGTTTATGTATTAGTTGTACAAACTCTATTACTGTGTTGTATAACTCTATGTATCTTATAGTCTAATGATTAGCTCACATTGTTATTACTGTCTCGACTATTTATTTTTGTGTTGGCTATTATGTTTACTCTGATGCGATTTGAGATGTATGATAGGTTTCGGTTATTAATGTTTCTTTTTTCTTTTTTCCATTCTCTTCTATTTCCTCTTCTTTACTTCTTTTCTTTCCTTTGACAACCATTCTACACATTTGGTATCGGAGCTCTAGTTACATGATTAATCAAAGGTGATAGTGTAATCCAATAGTGATAGAGTAGGAGTTGTCACCTTAGGATGGATCTAAAGTGTATGTGTATACAAGAGAGTTTATATCTGTTATATATTTTGGTTTTCCAAACTATAGAGTAGTATATATAGTACATGAGTTGGGTTACATACACGAGCATCATTGATGCAGTTTTCTTTATGAGAGTCTGATCATCCTTATTGTAGAATAGAAATGATCTGGCATGTGGAAATATTGCTATTGACTCTAATTTTAGGGTTGAGGATTAGGCAGGTCAGGTTGACTAACCTAATTGATAGGACATGTTCACAGAGATGGTGCGAATCATTCTCGAAATGCCCAACTTGTTCTGGATGATTAGACTTTCCTAAGCTGTGTATAGACTACAAGAGCTAGGAGGCAGACCGTTCATTGCAATAGAGACGGCTATTGAATGGCAAGTTTGGATGCTTACTTGCAAGAGGATCTCCGATGACTTAGAGTTAGATGATACCATGAGGAGAAGTTAACCTCTAGATAACTTCAAGGATGAACACTAAACTAGTGGAGTGTTTCTATAGCTTTGATTCCCGATGATCAATTTACTTGGGATTAGTTCATAGTTCACAATGAAGAAGATTTATCTCGACTTTTTTGTAGTCAGTGTTGGTTAGGGGGTTCGCCAATTTAAAGTAAGGCAATATGTCTATATCGAAGTATGTAGCCGAAATCGATGTACTATCGAAGTAATGTCTATTTTCCGTTGATACCCCACACAAAAAGAATGGAAAGTTTATCATTGGGTTTAGTGATCATCTTGGCAAGCAATTGATTCGTCATATTGATGATAGCTTCGAGAAGCTGATTGAGAAGGCTTTATGATGAGAGGGCCGGTATCTAGTGTAAAAGTGTTGTCCCAAACCAGCTGAGTAAAGATAAACCATGGAAGCATATGTACCGATTTCCATTCCCATTTCATTGAGTGCTCCATCGACGAAAGTGAAGGGAAATGACACTACCACTTGAGATAGGCTTTTCACTTATGGAACTTCCATACGTTTTTTATTTGTTGTCGATGTTTCATATTCCTTCATATTTAGATTTAGTGGATATATTGGGTTTGAGACTCGAGATAATTACCAACCCTTGATTGAGATGGACCTAGTTAAAGGCAAAACTAGCTTATACATGGTTTTTAGAGACCTTGTCTTATTGAGTCATGGATGTTATTTGTTTTTTTAGTATTGATTTGTTTTGGGGTTTAGTTGGGTTGGTATTATGGTTTGGAAATGGATTGGCAGAACAGGATATTGAATAATGGTGGATTATGAGAGACCGTTGATGACGATTGGGGTTATAGAGAAGAGAACAATGGTGATTGGCTACCTATAGAGAATGAGGATGGTTAGTTTTCTATATTCACTAGGTATTCCACGTGATGAGCTGTCATCTGTGCCTGTAGCTGGAGAGTGTCCAGACATATTATATAAGGTGACCTGATTACCACCATATGAGGATAAAGTTCTGTATCGAATTGGTCAGAGGAGGTATACTAGTATTTATGCCTTTAAGGCATATGATACCTAAACAGCTTAGGAAACTAGAGGTATGAGCGGATGACCTTTTTAGATGATGGTTCATTCAGTAAGAGTATATTGGGGTAGGATGCACCTATAGTGTTCGTCAGTAGGGGAGGCAGATGGCTCTTTGTAGTTGTTTGTTAGTTTTCATGAGCTGGATGAGACGACGAACAAGTTTCTACTCACATTTATTGATGACTTGTTCGATCAACTCTACAGCACGAGGATGTTCTCTAAGTTGTACCTTGCAATAGTTTCACCAATTGAGAGTATTTAGAGGGAGATTGCTGATTATGGTATTTTGTACGCTACCTTGATTTTTGGATTGGATTGGTTATGTCATCCGGGCTAACCAATGTGTCAGTACATATTGTTGATCTCATGGAACATGTTTGGAGAGGTCACTT
The DNA here is from genome assembly GCA_030765085.1 of Allium cepa. Classification (NCBI taxonomy): domain Eukaryota; kingdom Viridiplantae; phylum Streptophyta; class Magnoliopsida; order Asparagales; family Amaryllidaceae; genus Allium; species Allium cepa. The sequence continues at coordinate 566,173,271 of CM060937.1, read as the reverse complement.
GAGTTAGTGTACTTATGTTGGTTGATGATGCTTTCGTCTGCTCATGGACAAAAGAGAAGCATGAGGCATAATTGATGATGAGATACTTGGGTTGCTTTGTTACAGAGTAGGACATCGCTATAGATTCTGTAGTTACGGTAGTCCAAAATATGAATTATCCCAAGGTGGCAGCATCGTTAACCTATTTGATGAGAGAGGATCAGACTTTTATTTGAAACACGAGGTGCGCAAACACGTTAGTGAGTCTGACCGAGAGGTTGACGGGTGCAGTGATGTTACTCATTTCGAGTGGGAATGAGGAGGCGATAGTACGCACTTGCATGTATTGACGACCTGCACTTCAACCTTTGAATAACGGCATCCAATACATCACTCATATTCAAATGCCGGAGATTCAAACGTTGGAGTCCGGTTCGCTGGAGCTATAACACATTAGATGATAACAACACAACGGAACAAAAATAACTTTATTGATACACAACATGGATTACAACATACTACAACAAATTCCCAACAATATCAGAGCCTATATACAATACAACAGTGGAATACAACATAACAACGGAAAAAGAATACATCAATAGGGTCTTCCAAGAGAGAGAGAGAGTTCATCATAATGCACATTCATTTCCAAAGCTCCAAAGTCCAAACCAAAAGGCTCGAAACCAAAAGCTTCCAAGACTTCCAAATCTACATCTACTTTCCAACCGAGCTCCAAAACACGGATAACCTGATTCTAGGCTGCCCATGTGGAAAATTATGACACCAAAGTTTAGAAAAGGGAACAATAAACTCCGAGTTAGTCATGGGACTAGTGTGAGAAACATAAAACAGTTATTTGTGAAAAATGAAATAAAAAGAAAACCGTCCGTGCTTTTTGGAAAATGAAACTGCCATAAGGTCTCCCGGCATACACTCAAATGCAATCGCACAAATAAGGGAGGCTTCTCCTTATAGTAGTCAAACATACTTGATACGTGAAAATCATTTTGATATTATTATTATTAGTGCATAGTGTGGAAAAACTTTTGCAAGTATAATATTAATCTTAGCTAGCATACGTACCATTATAGTATGCCTACTATAGCTACCATGTTAAATGGCAGGTTCTACAACTAAAACCATAAAGGGCTCGTATTGTTTTGTTTGGATTTCCAACAAATGGTCGAGGCTAAGGAACTTCCTTTATTCGAATGGATAGGCCTCTGGAGGGACGTCCCGAGAACTTAACCAAATCTCTGCCAACACAAGGTCGGATTACCTCTGTAACTAGGTAACTAACTATCATGAGTATGCCATCCCCCGGTCGTAATCAACCTTTACCGAGGTGCCTCAACAACCAACAACCACATAAGTAAAATATCCAGGCTCCATACCAGAATACCACTTTTTATCCAGAAGGAAATGCACATACCCTCAGGGTCGCGAACCCCATAACCTTGCCGCATCATTCCTATTTCGACCATTTCCCAGAGTGTGAGGTTCGATGAAGTCTCGTCCCATAAAGCTACGCTTTACACAAAAGCTATGCTTCGATCAACCAATGCTCAGCACTTAACATGCCACATTACCAAATTAGGAATATATCACTAGTAAATATCAATTACATAACCTCTGAGCTCAAACGTCTCAGAGAAGGGTGTTAAGCTAAGAGAATAAATTCTCCGCCACAAAACAGAAATGAATTTGATAGAAACCAGCTTTATATCTCAAAGTGCAAAGTCAGATATACATCCATACAAGTCCATCCTAGGTCTGAATGGAACCGAAGGCACTTCGTCCAATCTAGGAAAAGTCCTTGCAAATCCGGATATCCCCTAATCACGTCCGGACTCCCTATCACATAGGGTAATCTCTATACCATAGCAACTCGATGCAGAGACAATCAACAGGCAATCCTTTCGTTTTCGAAAATACCCTGTCTTCAGCTACCGTCTTCAAATGCAATTCCACTTCGTCGTATCATTATTCGGAATGGGTTTTATGACTTAATGTCCTCCCCGGCCTTTTCGAATAATGAGCGCTTATTTAAAAACATGTGGATACATTTGGACCTTAGTTAAACCACAACCCATTTCCCAAAAAAATTCCTTTGGAATGGTTTAAACAAATTTAATTTCTAGAACTTTTAAACAAAAGATCCACCTTTAAGATTCAATGTGGTTTTTGGATAACCATTTGAAATCCGATTCTCGTCTCATCGAAATTCAAACGTCATCTTAAAGGCCAAGTTATTTAAGTAAACAATTTTAATTCAATTCAGAAGTTTGCATTCACACAACAATACATCACAGATAAATAACTTACATTTATCATAGCTCAATCCAAAGCAACTAATATCACAGAATATTACAGATTAACATACCAGAGATAGCAATCAATCCAAGCATTCAATATAATCAATCTTTCATAAGCAAGATTAATTATTCACATAATTTATAATTAATTTAATTTAAACCAAATAAATTAATTACTTAAGAATAAATTGCATAGCCCTGCTTAATTAACATTAATTAATTACAAACCATTTGTTATTATTTAAATTAATTAATGAAATAAATTAACCATCCTTAATTATCCATCGTAATTAGTTATCCTTAATTACTTTTATTAATGAATTATCCCTCAATTAATTACATTGATTAATTGATCCTTAATTAATTACATTAACAAATTAACCCTTTAATTACTTATATTAAGTAATTATCCTTTAATTACTCACATTAATTAATCATCCTTTAATTAATTACATTAATTAATTATCCTTTAATTACTTACATTGATTAATTATCCCTTAATTAATTACATTAAGTAATTATCCTATAATTACTTGATTAATTTAAACTTAGGAATTAATTAAAAATAAAGGACATATAAATAAATACCTTAAGCTTAATTAATTTTAAAATAATTAATTTTAAATTCTTTACCTAACCCAAAGCTTAAATAAAACAGTTATTATTTAAAAGAACTAACTAAGAAATTATTTAAAACTTGTTTTATTGAAACTTTTTAAAACAGTCAATATGCTTTAGACAAACCCGAGACTAACCCGAGTTCCCACCCGAGCCAAATGCAAGTTTTTCGAGCAACAACCCGATTTTTTTAAACTTTGTTATGTTTTAAAACCCTGTAACATGTTGGTGCACCTACCCGATACAACTATCGAGCCATTTCATCATCTTCCCGAGTCCAAATCCGAGGCATCCCTTTCTTCTTTCTTCTCAAATCCCACAGCAATCAACCCTGATACATAGATGAACGTGTATACATGCACGATCCATCCGGCACCACTTCGATCATCGACGCCACCGTCACCTAGCCACCGTTGACATGCCTGACCCCTTTCGCAACGCAGAAACAAAATACGACCCCGAAATCAAAATCGATTGAAACCGAAACCCATCAGGACAAACCTGATCACCAAAACCTCCATGCACCTCCTATCTCTGACCACCGAAGATCACAACCTCACACTTGGACCTTTGCTTGAGCTCCACGCTTCCTTTCCCTACCTCCGAACCAACTCGATGCGACGTCGACGCCGCATTAGCCTCGAAATCAACCACGACCCAAACCAAAGCTTAAACCCTAGTTCACCGTCGTCCAGCCATCACGGCGTTCGATAATTCCATGGAGCCTTTTTCTATTGATCACCAGACTTCTATCTTCCTCCAGCGACGATCACGACGACCAACTCTTCCCCGATCGCCAGAAATTGACGAAAATGCAAATCTCGTTCAACTCGCAAGTTCTCACGATTTACTAAACTAAAAATCTTGACTTTTTAAAATTCATGGTTTTTGAAATCGAATTAGGTGATGTAAGTGAAATTTGAAATCGTGATACTTGAATTTGATGAGCTTTAGAGCTTTCACAGTGTAACTTCTTCCCATACAAAACTACTTGTTATTTATACTTAAAAGTATTTTCAAAATTTAGATCTGGTAAATTTAAACTCATTTTGTTTAAACATCAAAGCCTAAAAAGAATTAGGGGATGAGATTTTGATTTTTGAATAAGTTTTAAAACCTGTAAACAAGAACAGAGCATGCATGCTGGTACATAGACATGCACACAATCGTTTACACACACATATGTATAAACATGTAGGAATATTTAACATCTATACAAACATTTTCTCACAACATACTTCAAGTATTAATCATAAACAGATTTAAGCTTTTTAAAAGAAATGTTTACTCGCCAATTTTTGGAACAGAGAAGCAGAGCCGGGAAAAGATTTGATTTTTGAAAATTGGAAGTAGATTTTGATCTTGGCTTTGATTTAAAACTTGTTTTGAATTTGCTTTGTTTCTAGTTGAATTTGAATCTGCTATAAATTGATCTTTGCTTTGATTTTGTTGTTTGCTTTAGGTTTTAAAACTAGAAGATATTGTAGATTTTGAACTTGAATCAAATTTGCTTTAAACAATGCTCAGGTTAAAACTTGAAGTAGTTGCTTGTTTGATTTAGCTTTTCCTTTGGTTTTAAGTTTCCAGGTTTGTTTTTTTAGGTTTGATTTTTGAATAGAAAGAAAATAAGAAGAGGAGGAGTATGGATATATATAGCCTTGTTTACATATTATATATATATATATATATATATATAAATGTGACACTTGTTAAATTTTATGCTAAAATAGTTACACTTGTTTAATGCATGTATTACAAAGCTTACAAATGTTTAAAGCATGATATAATTAACTTACACTTGTCTTTTTTTACATGTATTAATGTTTTCAATATGTTTTATATGTTATATATATATATATATTTACAAACCATATTTATTCATATATAATTTTAAAAGAAAGTATATAAACCTTTTGTTAAATCTTATTTAAGCTATCATACTTTAAAAAAATAATTATTTTTAGTGTTTTTAAAATATAGAATTTAACCCTTTAAATAGCTTTTGAAAATTATTATATTGAGTTCAAAACATAACTTCAAATCATAATATATATACATATACATATATATATATATATTATAATTAATTTTTTATTTTTATTAGTTTTTAAAATATAGAGTTTTTAAATTCGATTTATTTTTAAGATATTTATTTTTGAATTCCAAATCAAAATTCTATTTACAATCTATTTATATATATATATATAAACAAACACATCTCTTATTTGTTTTGGAAAAAATTCAAACTAGATCACAAATTAATTCTAAAAAAATATATTAATTACTCAATTATATTTAGCCTAAAAACGGGATCGTTACAAATCCCCCCTTAAGAAAATTTCGTTCTCGAAATTTGATAGGCAGGGAGACAAACAAAGAACATATGCACACATAAAAAAAACAAAGAAATGGCTTACCAGATTAAGCCGATATATCTATCCAACATTTGGAATAGGACCTCTGCATACTTTTTTTTTCAGTTTTGAAATAAATCAAAATATCATCAATAAACATAAGAATGAACTTATTCAGCACTTCACGAAATACACGGGTCATCAGTCTACGAAATATGCAAGGGCATTGGTTAGTCCTAAGGGCGTAGCTAACCATTCGTAGAATGTATCTGGACCCCTAAAAGCAGTCAAATGGATACAAATCTTTCGAAAGTCTCAGCTGATGGAATCCTTGGGCTAGATCCATCTTGGAAAAGAATTGAGCACCATGCAATTGATCGAACAGGTCATCGATTCAGGCAATGGAAATTTATTCTTAAGGGTTAACTTATTAAGATCACGATAATCTACGCAAATCTCAAAGATCCATCGGACTTGGATACAAATACTACGAACCCCACTAAACGACTAGGTCATATAAATCCTTTCTCCAGTAAATCTTGGGCTTGCTTAACTAGCTCTACTCTTTCCCTTGGTGCCATCCTATGACTTGCAATGCATAACTAACCAATTCGATTCTAAATTCGATTTCCCTATGTGGAGATAAAAACTTAACTTCTTCAAATACGCTAGAAAATTCTTGAACAATAGGTATGGATTCCAAACTTGGGTCGGAATACCCTAAAGTATACATTAGCTTGTCCCTCTTCGGACTTAGATCCTCACACGAAATCACAACAAAATTCCCAAATTTGGTTTTGACCAAAATCGTTCTATCGATGCAATCTAATTTAGCTTTATATTTTGTTAACCAATTCATTCCAAGTAAAATCTTAAATTCTTTAAAGTCAAAAATGAAAAGCTGATAGAAAACTGATGATGAGAATACAAAATAGGAACTTTTCTACAACGTAAACAAAGACTCGCAGGGCCTCCTACCCGGTTCTTCACACAAATAGGTTCGTCTATGAATTCAGGTTCAAGATTGAACTCTCTTACAGTTTGATGGGAAATAAAACTACGCGTGGCTCTAGTGTCGAATAGAACATTAACAATTTTATCATAAATAAGAAGCAAGTTAATCTTCTTGATACATTCTGGAAATACCAGCGGAAGGCATATAATGCTGCTCAAATACTTGCTTAAATCTGTCCTACGTAAACTCATCCTCCAACTCGCTTAAAGTAATGGTCTCCCACCATACCAAAGCTTTTTCCTGGAGCTTCCAGGAAGCCATCAACCTTCTTTGATCATCATCCAATTTCAATCATTTAAAAATCCTCTCACAAGATCGAATCCAAGCTTGCGCTTCTATAATAGTCTCCGAACCTTTGAATGGTTTTCCTCCAAGTCTTGAGAAATTCTGATATAACTCTGCCAGATTTGGCTAGGGTTGGATGGAAAAAAACTGCTCCTTCCATTACTGTTGTTGCAGGGTCTCGACCATTTGTAGTGGTACTTCCCCTTCCCCTACCTCATCCTCTTCTTGCACTTATTCTCATTATCAATAAATAGTAAGAAAATTGATTTTAGGCATACGGACGAGATATCTTAGGGAATATACTCATTTTAGGCAATTTCTAACCCTATCTCTAATGATTCACCTAATGAGTTATACTCCAAAGCTAAAGTTCTTACTCAACCTTCAGCTCTGATACTAAATGTGACGACCTGCACTTTAACCTTTAAAAATCGGATCCAATACATCACCCGTATTCAAATGCCGGAAATTCAAACGTTGGAGTCCGGTTCGCTGGAGCTATAACACATTAGAGGATAACAACACAGCGGAACAAAAATAACTTTATTGATACACAATATGGATTACAACAAATGCCCAACAACATCAGAGCCTATATACAACACAACAGCGAAATACAACATAACAGCGGAAAAAGAATACATCAATAGGGTCATCCAAGAGAGAGAGAGAGTTCATCATACTGCATCTTCATTTTCAAAGCCCCAAAGTCCAACAAAAAAGCTCAAAACCAAAAGCTTCCAAGACTTCCAAATCTACATCTACTTTCCAACTGAGCTCCAGAACACAGATAACCTGACTCTATGATGCCCGTGTGGAAAATTATAGGCACCTAGAGTTTAGAAAAGGGAACAATAAACTCCGAGTCAGTCATGAGGCTGGTGTGAGAAAAATAAAATAGTTATTTGTGCAAAAAGAAATAAAAATAAATCTATTCATGCTTTTTGGAAAATGAAACCATCATAAGCTCTTCCGCCACACGCTCAAATGCAATCGCACACATGGGGGAGGTTTCTCCTCATAATAGTCAAACATGCTCGATATGTGAAAATACTTTTGATATTATTATTAGTGCATAGTGTGGAAAAACATTTGCAAGTATAATATTAATCTTAGCCAAATGTACCATTATAGTATGCCTACTATAGCTACCATGTTAAATGGCATGTTCTACAACTAAAACCGTAAAGGGCTCATATTGTTTTGTTTGGATTTCCAATAAATGGTCAAAGCTAAGGAACCTCCTTTATCCGAATGGGTACGCCTCTAGAGGGACTTCCCGAAAACCTAATCGGATCTCTGCCAACTCAAGGCCAGGTTACTTCTGTAACTAGGTAACTAAATGTCATGAGTATGCCATCCCCCGGTCGTAACCGACCTTTACCGAGGCACCTCAACAAACAACAACCACATAAGTAAAATATCTTGGCTCCGTACTAGAATACCACTTTTTATCCAGAAGGAAATGTATATACCCTCAGGGTCGCGAACCCCATAACCTTACCGCATCATTCCAGTTTCGGCCATTTCCCGTGGTGTGAGTTTCGGTGAAGTCTCGCCCCACAAAGCTACTCTTTACTCAAAAGCCATGCTTCGGTCAACCAATGCTCGACACTTGGCATGCAACATTACCAAATGGGAATATATCACGAGTGAATATCAACTACATAACCTCTGAGCTCGTACGTCTCAGAGAAGGGTGTTAAGCTAAGAGAATATATTTTCGGCCATCAAACAAAAATGTATTTGATAGAAACTAGCTTTATATCTCAAAGTGTAATGTCAGACATACATCATACAAGCCCATCCTGGGTCAGAATGGAACCGAAGGCACTTCGTCTAATTAAGGAAAAAGTCCTTACAAATCCGGATATCCCCTAATCACGTCCGAACTCCCCATCACATAGGGTAATCTTTATACCGGAGCAACTCGGTGCAGAGACAATCAACAGGCAATCCTTTTATTTTTGAAAATACCCGATCTTCAACCACCGTCTTCAAATGCAATTACATTTCATCGTATCATTATTCGGAATGGGTTTTACGACTTAGTGTCCTCCCCCAGCCTTTTCGAATAATGAGCGCTTATTTAAAACATGTGGATATATTTGAATCTTAGTTAAATCACAACCTATTTCCCAGAACCTTCCTTTGGAATGGTTTAAACAAATTTCATTTTTAGATCTTTTAAACAAAAATCCACCTTTAAGATTCAATGTGGTTTTTGGATAACCATTTAGAATCTGATTTCGGTCTCATCGAAATTCATACGCCGTCTTAAAGGCCAAGTTTTTTAAGTAAACAATTTTAATTCAATTCAAAAGTTCACATTCACACAGCAATACATCACAGATAAATAACTTACATTTATCACAGCTCAATCCAAAGCATTTCATGTCATAGAGTATTACAGATTTAACATACCAAAGATAGTAATCAATCCAAGCATTCAATATAATCAATCATCTATAGGCAAGATTAATTAATCACATAATTTATAACTAGTTTAATTTAAACCAAATAAATTAATTACTTATGAATAAATTACATAGCCCTGCTTAATTAACATTAATTTATTACAGACCATTTGTTATTATTTTAATTAATTAATGAAATAAATTAATCATCCTTAATTATCCATCTTAATTAATTATTTTTCATTACTTTCATTAATGAATTATCCCTTAATTAATTACATTGATTAATTGACCCTTAATTAATTACATTAACAAATTTACCTTTAATTACTTATATCAAGTAATTATCCTTTAAGTGATTATTCTTTAATTACTCACATTAATTAATCATCCTTTAATTAATTAAATTAAGTAATTATCCTTTAAGTAATTATCCTTTAATTACTTATATTAATTAATTATCCCTTAATTAATTACATTAAGTAATTATCCTATAATTACTTGATTAATTACTCTTTGATTATTAATCAATTATCCTTTAATTACTTAATTAATTAACCTTTAATTATAAATTAATTAACCTTTATTTAATTTCATTAAGTAATTATTCTTTAATTACTTACAGTTAGTAATTATCCTTTAAGTAATTAATTGTCCCTTAATTACTTACATTAATTATCCTTTAATTAATTATCCTTTAATTACTTAATTAATTAATTATCCTTTAATTAATAAATTAATGATCCTTTAATTAATCACATTAATTAATGATCCTTTAATTACATTAATCAATTATCCTTTAATTATTAAGACCTTAATTAATTAAGATAAACTATTTATCTTAATCAGTTACTTAATTACATCATTTAAATCTTATTTAATAAACCTTGGAAATAAATTAACATATAAATTAACTTAAGACCTTTAAGTTAATTAATAATCAAAAACAACTTTATCTTCTTAATTAACTTCTTAATTATACTATTTAATTTTGTATAAGATAAACTTAAGAATTGATTAAAAATAAAGGACAAGTAAATAAATACCTTAAACTTAATTAATTTTAAAATAATTTATTTTAAATCCTTTAACTAACCCAAAGCTTAAATAAAACAATTATTATTTAAAGGATCTAATTAAGAAATTTTTTAAAACTTGTTTTATTTAAACTTTTTAAAATAGTCAATATGCTTTAGACAAACCCGAGACTAAACCAAGTTCCCTCCCGAGCCAAATGCAAGTTTTCCCGAGCAACAACCTGATTTTTTTTAAAACTTTGTTATGTTTTAAAAATTTTAAACCCTGTAACATGCTACTCTCGTGCACCTACCCGATACAACACTCGAGCCATTTCATCATCTTCCCGAGTACAAACCCAAGGCACCCCTTTCTTCTCAAATCCCACAGCAATCAACCCTGACACACAGATGCATGCATACACGTGCACGATGGATCGGCACTACTTCAATCATCGATGCCACCGTCACCTAGTCACCGTTGACATGCCTGAACCCTCTCACAACCCAGAAACCAAATACGACCCCGAAATTAAAATCGATTGAAATCGAAACCCATCAGGACAAACCTGATCACCAAAACCTCCACGCACCTCCTATCTCTGACCACCGAATATCACAACCTCATGCTTGGACCTTCTCTGAGTTCCATGCTTCCTTTCCCCTACCTTCGAACCAACTCGATGTGACGTCGATGTCGCATTAGCCTCGAAATCAACCACGACCCAAACCAAAGCTTAAACCCTAGTTCACCGTCGCCCAGCCACCACGGCGTTCGAGAATTGCACCGAGCCTTTTTCCATTGATCAACAGACTTCCAGCTTCCTCCAACGATGATCACGATGACCAACTCTTCCTTGATCGCCAGAAATTGACGAAAATGCAAATCCCGTTCAGCTCGCAAGTTCTCACGATTTACTAAACTAAAAATCTTGATTTTGTTTTTAAAATTCATGGTTTTTGAAATTGAGTTAGGTGATGTAAGTGAAATTTGAAATTGTGATACTTGAATTTGATAAGTTTTAGAGCTTTCACAGTATAACTTCTTCCCAGATAAAACTACTTGTTATTTATACTTAAAAGTATTTTTAAAATTAAGATCTGGTAAATTTAACTCATTTTTTTTAAACATCAAAGCCTAAAAAGAATTAGGGGGTGAGATTTTGATTTTTGAATAAGTTTTAAAAACCTGTAAACAAGAACAGAGCATGCATATTGGTACACAAACATGCACACAATCATTTACACACATATATATAAACATGCAGGCATATTTAACATCTACACAAACATTTTCTCACAACAAAGTTCAAGTATTAATCACAAACAGATTTAAGCTTTTTAAAAGAAATGTTTGCTCACCTATTTTTTGGAACAGAGAAGCAGATCCTGGAAAAGATTTGATTTTTGGAAACTGGAAATAGATTTTGATCTTGACTTTGATCTAAAACTTGATTTGAATTTGCTTTGTTTCTAGTTGAATTTGAATATGCTATGAATTGACTTTACTTTGATTTTGTTGTTTGCTTCAGTTTTTAAAACTAAAAGAGATTGTTGATTTTGAACTTGAATCTAATTTGCTTTAAACTTTGCTCATGTTAAAACTTGAAGTAGTTGCTTGTTTGATTTAGCTTTTTCTTTTCTGGTTTAAGTTTTCTCTAAGTTTCCAAGTTTGGTTTTCTTTAGATTTGATTTTTGAATAGAAAGAAAATGAGAAGAGGAGGAGTATGGATATATGTAGCCTTGTTTTCATATTATATATATATATATATATATATATTAAAATAAATGTAACAGTTGTTAAATTTTATGCTAAAATAGTTACACTTGTTTAATGCATGTATTACAAATGCTTAAAGCAGGATATAATTAACTTACACTTGTCTTTTTTACATGTATTAATGTTTTTAATATGTTTTATATATTTTATATTTATATATATTTACAAAACATATTTATTCATATATAATTTTAAAAGAAAGTACATAAATCTTTTATTAAATATTTTTCAAGCTATCATACGTTAAAATAAATAAATATTTATTTTTAGTGTTTTTAAAATATAGAATTTAACCATTTAAATAGCTTTTGAAAATTATTATGTTGAATTCAAAACATAACTTTCAAATCACAATATATATACATATATATATACTATAATTAGCAAACATGTTTTTGTTAGTTTTTAAAATATAGAGTTTTTAAATCCAATTTATTTTTAAGATATTTATTTTTGAATTCCAAATCAAAATTCTATTTACAATATATATATATATATATATATATATGAACAAACTCATCTCTTAATTATTTTGGAAAAAATACAAATAGATCACAAATTAATTCTAAAACTATATTGATTACTAAATTGAATTTGGCCAAAAAAGGGGATCGTTACACATGTGGTACTTAACTGCATGCGGTATTGAAAATGAAAGGTAAGGTTGTCGTATGTTGTTTGGTAGCTGAAATTGCATGAGAGGAAGTTTCCGACCCTTGATTCGAAGTCTGTGGCGATAGAATTCGCTTTAGGATTTGGAGGCACTGTCTATTAGGAGAGAGGGTCAGTTGTTCAGTGTTCCTACATCATTGGAGTATCTCTTCTCCAAGAAGGATCTTGACCCCCGCCAATAGCGATGGTTAGAGTTCCCAGCCTTCTATGGATTTGACATTTCTTATACGAACGAAAGGAAAATATAGTTGTCGATGTTCGACCGAAAAACATATTAGTTTGGGAGCGTTATTCCTAGAGTGGGCATTTTCGAGTTTATCACTAGTTATGACTTCAAAACTCAATCAGCTATGGCCAAGCATGATGGCTAGTTTTACCATCAGAACTACTTTGACTTAGTGGATTGGTACTATTTAGTGGCGTTAAGCTAGACTAGTGGAGATCATAGCTGATTAGAAGAGTGAGTATTGTACGTAGAGGTGATGTAGTGCGGATTCAACAAAGACTATTGGTTTAGTAGGGATGAGAGATTGCTTGTTCTTGAGTAGTGAGAACATATATTTATAGACAACATTGATGGGTTGATGACTAAGGATAGTGTGATAGCATTTCAGCCGCAGTCGATTGGTTGGCGAATAATGTTAGACTGGTATTCCTTAATTCCAGTAGAACGACATCCGTATTTGTTGGGACATATGTGGGATGGATAGTGCGATTCCATTGTGTTTCCCAATGCATTGTAAGCAGCCGAAACTCATTGGTTGATAGTGGATTTTGGGAGAACTTACAAGAGGTATTTAGGAATTTGACACTAAATCGATTATATGATATTAAGACTGAACCAAGGATTTTGAGACCATAGGACTATTTGTACTGATAGATGTGATATGAAATAGGATAGGAGGAAGGCAGTGGAGTAGTAGAGGTTCAGTGGAATGAAAGTGAAGGTGATAGGATATAGGAAACTAAGAAGAACATGTGGACCGCTTATCTGGGGATCTTCGCTTTGTGAGATTTCATTTTATTATCTACTTTCTGTTATCCCACTTTTTGGTCAAAGCTGGAATATCAACAAATTGGCAAGGGATGATGGATACTGGGATTGGAGATCGATTGGAATCAAGGCCGCAATCGATGTCGTTAAAATTTGGTTGAGCTCCGATCGGGACGGAATCGGTTGGAGATGATGATGAGGACTAGGAGAAGCTATGTCTCAAATTTCAGATTAATCGGAGTTCGTATGAAGGAGATATGGATGGATTACGGTGTGCAAGGGACAGATCGTACCGATGCACTTCGCATCGATCAGGATGGTGTTCGCATCGATGCAGTTCGCATCGATCGGGGATAGGTTCGTATCGATGCATTTCGCATCGATAGGAAGATGATGTTTCGAATCGACGGTTCGTATCGATCAAAGGCAAGGCATAGTGGTGAACTTCGAATTGATACACTTCGTATCGATCGGCATGGACAAGGCTCGATTATTTGGTATCGACCGGAGAAGAAGGCTAGGTGTATTTCGACTCCATCAACTTTACAGGTCTCCTTCGTATCCATCATGTAAGAGCCTCCTTCGTATCAATTAGGTAAGATCCTCGTTCGTATCCATTAGGTGAGGTCTCGTTCGTATCCATCCTAAGGATGAGGTTCGTATCCATCCTTCACGACCACTTCGTATCGATGCCTCCCACGTTTATTTCGAATCGGTCAGCACATGGAATCGATACGGGATGAGCTCCTGGAATCGATGTGAAGAGAAGCACAAGTTGATGGATGCGAGCATGACCGTTGTGAAGTTATGGATATGGACGAAGCGTAGAACATGGATGCAAGACCGCGTCTCTAGGAAAGAAGCGGTCAAAGCGGCAAGAAGAATGGATCTAGCCTTGGAAGTAGCGCCACATCATCGATGCACACGCGTTTCTGATGGAGTTGAACAAGATGGATTCGAACACGACAGCCAATGGATAACCCAAATTCGAATCGATCATATCTCCTACACCGATGATCCAAATGCAATGAAATTTTCACAGCAACTTGCATACAAGGTAATGAATGTTCCTACCAAGTTTCAGCTCGATTGGATCATTTTCTGATGGATATGAAATCACTTCGTACCCATCACAGATCGAGTCGAAACTTGGTGGGGTCGGTCGCGTGGTCCCACTCACGTGCCAGAAGAAGTCTCCCGAAGTTTGAGCGCGATTTCAGTCTCCTACGCCTATAAATAGAGCCCCGGAGCCTACAGAAAAAAGGACCTTTTGGCGATTGGACGTCCAGACTCCGCCGGATTCATTTCTACGCTTCAATACAACTGTCGTACTTGAAATTCTTCATTATTACTGCTGTAATCATCTGTAACCAGCAAGTATAATCAATAAAAGGATAAAACTTTGCAATGGACGTAGGCCGGAGATAGCCGAACCACTATAAATCTTGTGTCTTGGTTCATTATTTCTGAATTGCTGCTTGATATTTTGCTGAAATCTGATATTTGTGCTTGAATATCATTGGTTTGTGTTCATACACTGGTGCTTTCATGGTATTTGGGGTTTGTGGCCAATTTTGGCGCAAACACTTTGGTGCTTCCACTGAGAAGGACTAGCACCCGCTACATCGGATTTGAAGTTCAGATTTGAAGAGTTTGAGGAGTTTTGATTTGAGGACAATGACCAGGCAAAATAGTAGAAGACAAAGGGCTGAGAGAAGCCAACAAGGAGGAAGCCAGGAGGCATCCTCTGGAGCAGGAGAAGGACATGCTTTCGTCTACATCACCAGGGATGAAATGGAAGCTATGTCAAATTCCTTGCAAGAGAGATTGTTGAAAAGCCAATAGGAAATGATGCAGACTTTCTTTGAGCAAATGAGAGCTGTAGGGATGCAAAACTTAGGAACAGCTACAGCGGCCGTGGATGCAGGACAGGGGACTGGGGTTGTGGAACCCAATGGAGGACGGGATACAGAGCCAGAAGGCAATCAGCAAGGGCTTGGAGGCAGGCCCACAGGATCCAACACAGGAGAACCTTTGGAAGGAGTTCAACAGGCTAGGGCCAACGTTGCTGAGCCACACGAGGAATATGTGCCGGAGTTCCCTCGGGGACATGGAGGGAAACCCCTGACAGACAACGCTGGATTAGTAGAGATAATCAGGAAAACTGTGCGAGGTGGTTTGACCAACAGAGACTTGGAAGGAGTGAATAGGAGTCCGTTCGCTCGAGAAATAAGGATGGCTCAGAATCCACCTAAGTTTAAGTTGTCTAGCGTAGAGGTATACGATGGCAAGGCAGATCCAACTGATCACTTGATGAGGTACACCAGACACATAGAGGTGCTGGGGGCATCGGAGGAAGTAATGGCGCGATGTTTTCCTTTGTACTTGACGGACATAGCTGCAATGTGGTTTAGGAAGCCGGGAGAAGGATCTATCAGGACTTGGAAGGAATTGGTGGATAGGT
Organism: Allium cepa; assembly: GCA_030765085.1. Taxonomy (NCBI): domain Eukaryota; kingdom Viridiplantae; phylum Streptophyta; class Magnoliopsida; order Asparagales; family Amaryllidaceae; genus Allium; species Allium cepa. The sequence continues at coordinate 566,157,359 of CM060937.1, read as the reverse complement.
TTTTGGGACAGTTTCGGGTTCACATTAAGAGGCCGAAGAATGTGATGACATTGACATCGGTAAAGCAAAGGATGGTTGAATCGCTTAGAGCTGTTCTAACTCGATTCAATGCGACGGTTGCTTCGGTGGATCGGCCTGATCCATCCATGGTTTTAATGGCGGCAGTATCAGGAGTCAGGAAGGATTCGGATTTCAAGGTATCTCTGATACGAGATCCTCCATAGGATCTCGAGGAATTCTTTCACGACACGGAGAGGTTCCTTCGGCAAGAAGATGCGAGTATGGATTTAAAATTGAAGGAGGTAAATGTAACTGAGGGTGGAGGACCATCCAGCAAAGATTCGGATAAAGACAAAGGAAAAAGGAAGTTGGATGATGATTCTGGAAAAAATAGGAAGCGATGGAAGGATCCAAAGTTTTCTACATATACAGGATTGAACAAGACACTAGAGCGGATATACCTGAATACTCGAAATCGCCTTCCCTACCGAAGGCCGGCTAGAAGAGAACCATCAGAATGGGAGAAGACATCAGGAAGGCACTGTCTCTTCCATGATTTAGATGGACATGACACCAATAGCTGCAGGCACTTAAAGGATATAATCGAGGAGCATGTAAGGAATGGACAGTTGCGACAATATGTCGGAACTCGGAATGCAGCGGTGGAACAGGAGCAACCACCAACTACCTCACACCATGGCGATGTGAGGCCAAGGAATGACGATCGATTGATTATCCACTGACCAGGATAATATGAAATAAGTAACAAGCTACTGGCGAACGGCAAAGTCATTTACACATGTATGGGGACGGAGAAAGCCCCTAGGCATGCTCTGAATGATGATAAACCGCGATGCTATTTCTTGTGAAATTTGTTTTTTGTTTTGGATTGGACACTGGTTCTTTTTCTGGTTTGGTTTTGGAGTTCGGATTGAACTACTAGTTTTGTTTGCTTTTCGATTTGGGTTTTCCTTTGGATGATTGTTTTCGGTTTTGGACGCTGGTTTGGATTTCTGATTTTCTGGTTTTGATTTGGATTTTGGATTGGATTTTGATTGGATTTTTATCTGGTTTTTGATAAAAGGTCGTCGAGCATGGATTATGCCTGGCAAGGGGTGAGTCGCTTTGCCCGAACGCGGTAAATTGACTCATTCAGGTCGTTAAGTATGGACTATGCTCGACAAGGGTCCGAAGAGACTAGGATTTGGCCTAGGACTTAGGCCCTGTATTATTAATTGTTATTTTTAGGTCGTTGAGTATGGACTATGCTCAACAAGGGTCCGGAGAGACCAGGATTCGGCCTAGGACTTAGGCCCATGTTATTGATTATTGTTTCAAGTCGTTGAGTATGGACTATGCTCAACAAGGGTCCGGAGAGACCAGGATTCGGCTTAGGACTTAAGCCACGGCATTGTACAACGTCCAGAGACACTGGACCACGGTCGTCAGGTATGGATTGCGCTTGGCAAGAACCCGGAGAGGTTAGCTCAACGTCCGGGGACACTGGACCACGGTCGTCAAGTGTGGATTGCGCTTGGCAAGAGCCCGGAGAGGTTATGGATTTGGATATCGACCCGGAAAGGTCCTGGATTCGGTTATTGGCTATTGGATAAGGATGGATTAGGACTCGGTTGTCAAGTCCGGATAGATATGGAATTGGCTAAGGCTTTGGTTATTGGATTTGGAATTGGGCATCGACTCGGAGCAGTCGAGGAAGACATACTCTGGCGATATGGCTATGGACTTTGGATATTGGAATCGGAACTATTCAAAACACATCTTCTTATCACAAGGCGTATTTTGGGGGGCAAAGTGTTATCCCACTTTTTGGTCCAAGCTGGAATATCAACAAATTGGCAAGGGATGATGGATACTAGGATTGGAGATCGATTGGAATCAAGGCCGCAATCGATGTCGTCAAAATTTGGTTGAGCTCCGATCGGGACGGAATCGGTTGGAGATGATGATGAGGACTAGGAGAAGCTATGTCTCAAATTTCAGATTAATCGGAGTTCGTATGAAGGAGATATGGATGGATTACGGTGTGCGAGGGACAGATCGTATCGATGCACTTCGCATCGATCAGGATGGTGTTCGCATCGATGCAGTTCGCATCGATCGGGGATAGGTTCGTATCGATGCATTTCGCATCGATCAGGAAGATGATGTTTCGAATCGACGGTTCGCATCGATCAAAGGCAAGGCATAGTGGTGAACTTCGAATCGATACACTTCGTATCGATCGGCATGGACAAGGCTCGATTATTTGGTATCGATCGGAGAAGAAGGCTAGGTGTATTTCGACTCCATCAACTTTGCAGGTCTCCTTCGTATCCATCATGTAAGAGCCTCCTTCATATCCATCAGGTAAGAGCCTCCTTCGTATCCATTAGGTGAGGTCTCTTTCGTATCCATCCTAAGGATGAGGTTCGTATCCATCCTTCACGACCACTTCGTATCGATGCCCCCCACGTTCATTTCGAATCGGTCAGCACATGGAATCGATTGGAATCGATGCGAAGAGAAGCACAAGTTGATGGATGCGAGCATGACCGTTGTGAAGTTATGGATATGGACGAAGCGTAGAACATGGATGCAAGACCGCGTCTCCAAGAAAGAAGCGGTCAAAGCGGCAAGAAGAATGGATCTAACCTTGGAAGTAGCGCCACGTCATCGATGCACACGCGTTTTTGACGGAGTCGAACAAGATGGATTCGAACACGACAGCCAATGGACAACCCAAATTCGAATCGATCATATCTCCTACACCGATGATCCAAATGCAATGAAATTTTCACAGCAACTTGCATACAAGGTAATGAATGTTCCTGTCAAGTTTCAGCTCGATTGGATCATTTTCTGATGGATACGAAATCACTTCGTACCCATCACAGATCGAGTCGAAACTTGGTGGGGTCGGTCGCGTGGGCCCACTCACGTGCCAGAAGAAGTCTCCCGAAGTTTGAGCGCGATTTCAGTCTCCTACGCCTATAAATAGAGCCCCAGAGCCTATAGAAAAAAGGACCTTTTGGCGATTGGACGTCCAGACTCCGTCGGATTCATTTCTACGCTTCAATACAACTGTTATACTTGAAATTCTTCATTATTACTGCTGTAATCATCTGTAACCAGCAAGGATAATCAATTAAAGGATAAAACTTTGCAGTGGACGTAGGCTGGAGATAGCCGAACCACTATAAATCTTGTGTCTTTGTTCATTATTTCTGAATTGCTGCTTGATATTTTGCTGAGATCTGATATTTGTGCTTGAATATCATTGGTTTGTGTTCATACACTGTGCTTTCACGGTATTAGGGGTTTGTGACCAATTTTGGCGCAAACACTTTCATATTGGATATTATATTCGATGTTTTATACTATATAGTTTAGTGTTATGCATGCTAGGATAGGCATGGATGTTACTTTTTGATAGGATCTCATGTATGAATGTTTGATGTTGGATTGTTGGCGTTTGATATGGTAGCTTATGCTTATGCGATTGTTAGGCACGCAGTATAGTTATGGTTGGATGTAGCATATTTATTTGAGAATATTGCTATATATGATCTACTATGTTTAAATATACGATGGATATATCTGAATTGGGATTTTTCCAGGGCCTAGCCATACAAAGGAGGTGCTGCCAAATTTTTCCAGAATCTAAGAGGCTTTTCATGGCCTAAGGGTTAGGAGATGATCTCTTTGCTTTGTGATTTCAAGGACGAAATTTTTTTAAGTAGGGGATAATGTAATGACCTTTATTTTTAACGATGGAATATTAAACTAATTGATTTAAATATTTAACTGTTAATTAAATGAAGGCCCAAAATTATGACTTTTCATATATGGTAGAATCAGGACTCAAGACCACTTCCGTTGAGTTCGGATTGACATTACGAATTAGTATAAGGATCGCTATATTTGGAGACAGGACGATCTGATAGCCAAAACGATCTCAAAATGCACGAAATTAGTATCCTGGGCCAATCTTTGATGGCGTCGAAATTTATACCGTTGGATCTGGAAAAGTAAGATGATGTACGTAGACGTGTTTCATGGCGATCGAACGCGTCATGTGATCATATGGACTCAAAATGTGCGATCTTTTATTTGTGAATATGAATAAATAGAATATAATAATATTATAAATATCCCCATGTTGGATTCCCCCTCATTTTTTAATTGACTGTTACTATTTCATTGAGATTTCAATGGCGGCTTTCTCATTCTCCTTCAAAAATATAGATTAAGTGATTACTCAATTAAAAATCATGAAATCAAATTCAATTTGTTCGTATCAATGAGAGCTTCGATCTCATATGCTTGAACTAAGGGACGATGATGTTTGGTCGAGAACAACCCACCATGGCGGGATCTAGCGTTAAACTTTGCCAAAGATTGGGGAGGAGATAGGAGGAATGAGAAGCACCATTGGAATCTCTTCGACGACGTGCATCTTCCACCATGATCCTAGCCCTTCCGGTGATCCAAGTTGAATAGCATCTGTAGCCATAGACTAACGTGGCTACTATTTCGCGAGCATGAATAGGTGATCGGGTGCATCATCTTTGAGTGTATCGCTGAGAGATTGAGTAATGGAGCGCATTATAACTGCCTGTTTGTCAAATCGTTGAGTAATTAGAGAGAAATTGTAACGTATGTAAAGAGGGATATAGGTTGTGCACACGACCTGCATATCTTGATTGGGGAAGAATACTTAAAAAGGTAATTAGATTCATGATTATTATTATTAAGGTTAATTAATTATCCATTTAATCCAGATTCTTATTATATCCACATATTTTCCATCGACATGGCATAGTAAGAGAATTATTAGATTTGAGCTATTATTGATATGATTTCCCACATTGGTTGGTATGGATAGATTATACATGTTGTATGTATATTGTTTTGGATGTATGTTTGATTGTATGGCTTATTTGGCTATTTTTGTTGAAAATGCTGATTAGCGGTGATTGGATTTTATGAGAATATCTTGTACGTTGGGGTTTTGCACACGTGGAAACCTAACAAATGAGATAAGTTATAGATGAGAATTAAGATACGTGCCGAAGGATTTGAGGTAGAAGACAGGGCTTCGGACTTCAGAATGGATGTCGGACGTTTCCGTTTGGTTTGTACTTATCCGTGACCAAAGTGGTTGGTATTAACCACTATAGAGTGGTCAATGTCCATCACTATTACTGATTGGTGGTTTGACTGATCTTTGGCTTGGATGTTGATGAGATTTCATGGTGCACTAATCGATGATTTTTTCATGCGACCAATTTAAAGTCTTGACGTTATTGCTCTGCGGGTGAGGGGTTGAGATAGCGAGTCAATGGCATGACATTTCGACATGAGAATTGGTACTTCAGATATTGGCTCATGTTAGGAGTAGGTTCCGAGGTCGATAGATCAGGACTCTATAGATCATGCTGGATGTGTTGGCTCATTCGCATCATGGGGGATAGCAATTTACAGCATGATGGAAAAGCCTTGTATCTTCGCTTTATGCTTATGGGGGTAGTAAGTGCCAAAGATTAGACACCTCGACTTTACTTAGTATGGAGTAAGTATTGTGGATGGAGATACCTAGACACCTGATAGTTTACTTAGCATGGAGTAGGTATTGTGGATGGAGATAACTAGGCACCTCGATGGATACTGAGTATGGTGTACCCTTTTTATGATGTTGTAGAGTAGCATATTACTTATGTTATGTGCTGACTCTTTGGTTGTAGGGACATGTCGGATATGATTTTCGTATCCTCTGTTCCGTATACTGTATCAACTTTTATGGTATTTTAAGATTGTTTACCGCTCACACCAGACTGTTGTTTGATCCGAGGTTTTATGTTATGCTTATTATCATCTCGAATGCTCGTAAATGAGTAGATTTGAGAGCAAGTGTGCATGACATACGGAGTTCTTTAGATGGAATAGCAGGAGGTGATGTTTACTCATACTTATATGTGAGTTTGTGATTGTATAATTCACTATGTGACATTGTAGAGCCTTGACAGTATTGACTTATTATTATAGAGATAGTTATCAGTTGAGTTTATGTATCAATTGTATAAACTCTTTTACTGTGTTGTATAACTCTATGGATCTTATACTTTGATGATTAGTTCACATTGTTATTACTGTTTCGACATTTTTATATCCGTATTGGCTATTATATATACTCTGACACGATGTGAGATATACGACAAGTTATTCGGTTACTGATGTTTCCTTTTTCTTCTTTTCCATTCTCTTCTATTTCTTCTTCTTTACTTCTTTTCTTTCCTTTTACAGCCATTCTGCACTGTAGGTGTAGGGTAGTCGTTACACTAGCTCCTGTTATCTTGCCCTTAGCCTTATACACAACGTCACTCCAGGTCTACCACCGGTTGGCTCAGCTTGTTGTGACCCCAGTGGCTGCCCTCCTTTTTGGTCTGGCTTCATTACAGCCACCTGCGATCAACATCCCATTTCATCGTCTCTCACTTGGCTCAGCACTCATCTGAGCTTTGTCTTTAGAAACTTACTGTTCTCTTCATGTCCTCAGCAGTCGACTAACCAACCCACCTCGCCTTGTCACATAAGCATACGGAGGTAAATGATAAGAACTACAACCAAGTGTATCTATTTCTGACAAAGAACATATTATATTCTTATAAAATGCAGCCACAGTACATATGCATTCAATGCACAGTAAAGGCCAGGCATGTACCTTGCACGGTTTCCCCATTGACACTCTTCTCAACCATACATTCTTTTCACTATTTCAGTTGTCTCCCATCAGTCGTTCAATGACCAACGGCTAGGCGTGCTTCTTACCTGATTTTCAACTCCATCTCAATTGTCCAAGCATTAGCATCAACTACTATAAATACATATGTATTGCCACTTCATAAGGGTTGAAAAACATTAGCTTTCAAGTATCTTTGTATTTTCAGTCACTATCTTGTAATCTAGGCCGCTGTAATAGAAAAGAAATAATCAGAAATTTTTGATAGTGGACGTAGATCAACATAGATTGAACCACTCTAAAACTCCCGTCTCCTTTATTTTTTTAGCTTATTAATACCCCCTAATTTTCATTTTTAAACATGGTATTAGTTACCAATCATTACTAATATTTCCTCTTAAACTCACTTTCGATGTTTTCTAGAAATCTAGTCAACATTACGCTATCTCTTCTTTGAACTATTCGAAGAAGTGCTACTCTTTTCAACAAGCACTGGATTCAATTCCTTCGTGAACGTACTCTTGGCTAACCTTAACATATTAAGAAGGTCCATGACATTACACTTCAGTGAGTTCATATTGAAGTTTAATATAAATGAATCGAGCAGTGGAGTTAATGATCCAAAAAATAAATTAGTTCGAAGCTCAGTGTAAAGCGTAGTACTAGGCTCGACCAACCTTTCAATTTACCTAATCATATTGAGTACATGATCTTAGACTGAGGTGCCCTTACTCATTGTTATGTGAAACAATTTCCATGAATCTCATACCTCATGGTACGAGCCATACTATTGTAGATGCTTGAATATTTCATGAATTTTCATGTTTTTGTGCTACCTTTAGAGCTCGACACTCATAGTCGATAGTATGTAGCAGTGAGAAAGTTCACAGTCCATTGACCAGTCTTTGTTAGCCTTATTTATTTCAAGTGTGTCATTGTAGCAACCTTTCCAAAACCTAACATGGAACTCCAGTGTGTTGTAGTCACCTTGGGATTATCTTTCGAAAATAGAGATGAAATCAGTTATATTAAACAGTCTTTAGTAAATAGAGCAGATATAAAACTAAATGTAAGAAATGCATCATTACAATTCAAATTTAACAATTTATTTCCCCATGTCATGCCCACGCAGGGGTCAAAATATAATACAAACATACATAATGGTGTTATGCCTAGCATATGAAGATGCTGAGATAAACACTTAACACAATATTCATAATATCATCTTTATGCTTAAAAATGCACAATCTTAAGTGTTTACACAAGCCATAAGGCTATCCCTAACCAAACTATTCAGAATGCCAAACCACACCCGTACGTGGTACAAACCTAAACCCAAATACTATAGGCTTGGCTTCCTCTCATGAAGATATATGATTAAACTCCTACCATTCGGCTGCTATAAAGGCCTTGTGCCTTCATTATTTTTAGAGTTACTAATTTTACTATGATCCCAGTTGTCACACAGGTCATACACCACTTCTTTCATATTTCAACTGCCACTCCTGGCCTCAAGCCTAGATTGCTTCTGTAATTCGATCGCCAGTTCAAGCCATAGACCTACGCTTTTGTCTTTTGGTTGTCACTATAGGCCTTACACCTATTTCATTTTTAATTTCTTGACTTCCACTCCTGGCCTTGCATCTCACATAGTTCCCTTTATTGTCACACTAGGCCTTAAAATAATTGCTTCATGTTGTAGATGTCACTTAGGACCTTATTCCGACTCTTTTCAATGTAGTTGCCACTTCAGACCTTACACCTACATTCTCTTTTTTGGTTTCCACATTATGCTTTAAGCCTACACTTTATATCTTAGATGCCATACCCAATCTCATGCCTACTTCATTCTCGATTTCCACATTAGGTCTTACACATACACTTTTGGTTTCTCGACTGCCACTTTAGGCCTTACATCATCTACCAAACAAACAACCTAATCATTCACTAATAGGCTTTTCACTTAATTATTCATTAAACTAACAATATTACATACTACATTATCATCAACGTTCAACATATTAGTTCTAGCCATCTTAGCCTTAGCATAAATTCTCCTTCAGAAGTCACTTAGTGTTGGTTTCAATCACCCTACCGAGTGCTAAATAGCCTTAGCAATCACTACCTTCGGTCTCATTTGGGGAAGCCTATCTAAGTTTGCCTTTGGTGAATTATGATATTTGAATATTTAAATTTTCGAAATTACCTCCTCTACTCAAAATTCAACCTTAGCCTCTGTCCCACTTCAACAAAAACTACGGTTTATTAATGTTAGCCTTATATTTGGCATTTCTTAGCTTTCTTATTTAAGAGTTTATGCTTAAGATTCATGTTTACATTACTTTTATTTTGGCTCTACCCCCTTCTGCTTTGCCCCTCGCTAATGTTGGGAACTGTTCTCTACACGCCTGACACCACCTTTACACATGCCGACCTCTGATTTATTTGACTTGGTCCTAGATTGCAATTATTATCTACTTTCCAGACATGATCAGCATAATATGCGGATCTAGTCTATTGACTAATAATTAAATACTTAATTAAATTAAATTACATCTCAGTCCTAATTATCAGCCCTTCGACTCCTTATTATAACACTTTAGCCAAGCCAAAAATTAATTATTTTACTTTTACAAAATTATTAAGCATATATTATCTTTCATAAGATTCTCAAACTCCTTATTTCTAACTATTTACTATAATATATGTCTCTTAAATAATTCATATCAACTAATTTACTTAAGGAAAATTCTATAAATGAAAACCCATCTCTAATAATATGTTCCTAACATCATATTAAGTTTTTGGGTCAAGTATATTATAAGAAGCATGAAAAACATTCATTATCAATTCAGTCATTAATAATTTTGGGAAGAAAATGAGATTATAAAATATATTACTCATCAAGATTTCTTAGTTAATGAAGTCTCTAGTTCCCTTAGCTTAAAACATTCTTTCTTCTTCTTCTTTTTCCCTAGGCTACAACCATCATTAAAGAGCTCAAATTTTTACTTTAATTTTGAGGGTAGAATGAAATGAAAAAAGGAAAATGGTTATATTTATTCCAATGAATAATTGGGTCATCGGCCCATACCCCTTTTTCATATTATTCTTTTAAGTTAAGCAATATTAAACACGACCTTTGAAAAGTAAATGTACATCCAAATACTTATCCCATCATCTTTTTTAATTTTATATTATAACCAATTAAACCTTTGTTCTCATAATTAATTATTCTGTAATTTATAGGATGTTACAGCGTCCTTATCTGGTTTAGATAATGCTCGTCGGTGACAACATACCGGATCTTTTCATTAGTGACTGTTATATTAACGTTTCTTAGCCAATATTCATAGTTTGCGCCTCTAAGCATGTTCTTTTTGAAAAAAAAAATCATTGTTTTCGTTTAATTTATCTAAATTTATTAGAGTAAATTAGATAACATTGCATATGATCTTAGCATGATTTATTATATAACCCTAAAAGAGGTATGCGAATTTCATAAGTTCCTTCAGTAGGTGTTGAGATTTGTTTATCATGTTACTACAACCTTGTGATTGTCGAACAAATTGTACTCCCTGGTATGTAACACTACATCAATTATATCTCATATATAAATCCTAACTTACTTTTAATTGTTCTCCTAATCATGTTCATGATCACGAGGTTGCTCAACAAATCATGAAGTATATTGGATATCCTAAACCCATCATTTCACGATATCCTAAGGGGATTTATGTAACCCTGGAGGATTTTTACTTAGAAATAATATAAATATCGCCTTAGATATTATAAGGCTTAAGGTTTCTCAATAACCATAGGTATGTAAGGTACTCTATTTCTATTAAAAATGATGGATAGTATTATTATTTTAAATTAATAATTTAAACATAATTTTGTAGAGCATTATCTACTATTTAAGGGAGATGATTATAGCTCAGGATATCATATATCTTTTATATACATCCAATGTATACTTCCTTAAGTATCATGGGTTTTATTTATTTAAAATCCTAATTTCTTTATACATATACTATATATATAACATTTATATATTCATATTTATTCTTTTATAACTAAACAAGTTAATTAATTTATAACTATAACGTTTAAATTTAAATTTGCATTTTATAAATCATTATAAAATTATAAGATTATTTAATTTGAAATAATTTTAAACTAATTCCATGATATTCAAATATGCTTATTTGAATAAACCTAAGTCTGACCATTTCGATGAGCAAGGTAAATTCTAGAAGATCGGGTGGTTTTCTGCTCATAAGAGTGGTCGTCAATTAGGGTAATCATCTCCATAGTTCAGACAACATTTCCTTTGACACCCATCTGCTTTGGTTAATTCCTAAATAATGTCCTATATGTCGGTTAATTACTCATATAAACACAATGCAGACTTTAAGACCATTGCTGGATCAGATGCATTAGCAATGGGGTAATAGGGAGAATTTCAAAAAAAAACTTTTATTAATTTGCACGAGCTATTATTTTATATTTAGTGAATAAAATTATTTTTATACTTAATCAAATTCAGTATTTGTACGATATAAGTGCTTGTATATTTTTTTTTAATTTGCTTAATTTAATTAAAATATTTATTTTTTGTTAATGTCCAAAATAATATTTATTGATAATTTAAATTAAATTAAATTTATTAATTATTTTAATTTATATTTTAATGTTTGTGATATTCATATTCTCAATACGAACATCTTAACAAAGTAAATATACAAACTATCTTAGGGATACAATGGGAAAACTGACCGTTGTATCCTATGGTCAATAAAATGTAAATGTGTCCAAAAAACGTCATAAGATAATTATTTATAATATGCGAACAATAATATATATATATATATATATATTGCATTTATTGTAATTTTTAAAATAAATTTATAATATACACGTACACTTATATATATATACATATATATATAATTTAATATAAATATATATATATCTGTGTTATATGGAAATTATTTTTAGTTAAAATATTTATGCATATTTTAATATATGGTTTATATTTTAAATTTAAAAAGTAACCTTTTCAAATTTAAAGTATATCGAATAATTCAAAATAAAATATCTATAAAATATAGTATCATATATACACACACTTGGTTGAAATAAAATGATTTGAAACTTCAAAATATTTGAATTTGAATCTTATATGACTCGTTAAAAAACCGAACAAAGATAAAAATAATTTTTTAGTAATGATTTTCATGTGGAGAATGGAATATATGTGAGCATTATATATATATGTGTGTGTGTGTGTGTATGTTTGGACCAAAATGGCAAAAACACCTAATTAAGCGATAAATGTAAAAATAAAGAGATTAAAAGAGAGAAGAACACATAATTTTTATAACTTTTCGGCTAATTAGCATGCATCCACATGCTCTGTTTTTATTGATTTTACTTTGCTCCTATAAAGTAGTTTTTACAACTCGATATCCTATAACTTGGGTATGAGTTATATAGAATCCAATAATAAAGCTCAGATTAGACTAGTGGAAGGAAAGAAAAAAAATTCCTTTTTCAATGCACCTCCTCCTCGATTTATAGACAAAATCCATCACCGAAATCGCCAAAAGTTTCTCAACCACATTCTCTACATCGGGACCAAAGTTGTTGCAAAAGATCATAGCCAAACTGCCAATGACCATTGACCACCATGTCATAGCTTTAAGGTTTCATCTTTCGAAAGCTTCACTGACCATCATGCGGTAACTTTAAGGTATCATCCTTCAATAGCTACTTTGGCCATCATGCGATAGCTTTGTAATTACCAAACTTCGATGGCTTACCTAGTCAACTTACGATAGCTTTAAGATCACCAACCTTTGATAGCTTATTTTATCATCATGTGATAGTCCAGAATCTTCAACCTTCGATGGTTTTCTATTCAGAATGCGACAACACTAATATCTCAACCTTTGATGACTCAAACATTTCAACCTTTCAATGGTTCCTGGAGTCAGCATGTGATAGCTCAAGGAACCAAATGCGACGCCCTACACCTTTGGTGCCCAATAATACCTAAATAGTGCACTACAATGATGCTCGATCGATGCAAGACGATCATCAAGGTTTTTAGTAAATAAATTCGATCATTGAACCTATCATATATCGCACAACACATCGAATAAAATATAATAGTCATGACAAATATGAAAATAGGCAAGACAATGATAACTGGATGAATAATAGAAATCAGAGTACACAGATCCATATAGCTATATAAAATAAGTAATAGAGGTTTATACAGTGGATAATAAACTCAAATATGTAACTGTCTTTAAATAGATAATAGCATTAATAAGCCCCATAGTGCTGCATAGTGGAATAGTAAGTGATAGCATCTAAATATAATGATATGTGAGAACGTAGCCTCCCGCTCTCCACCTGTCTAGCTCCACGTGCTCACAAGAACTGTTATCCTTAATCTACTAGTTTAAGAGTACCCGAAATAATAGCAAGTAAAACATAAAATTTCGAGTCAGACAACAGTCTTGTGTGAGCGGTCGAAAATCTCAAATACTATAAAGTCAATATACTAGGAAAAATGGTATAGAGAATCATACTTGACCTATCCCTGCATCCACAGATTTGGCATATAACACATGAAATATGCTATGTTGGAACTGAGTCCACCCACAGCGGAAGAAAAGGATGAATTTTTAATTCTTTTACCATTTTAGATCTTTAATAATCCTATGAAATCTAAATTCATTTAGAACTTCTCTAAATTTATTTTAAATAAAATCATGTATTCCATTTAAATTTACAAATTATAGTAAGAGATTTTTTTAATTTTGGTTTTACTTATATATATATATATATATATATATATATATATATATATATATGCATATGTATCATATACATATACAAGCGTGTGCATGTTAACATAGCAATCCATGTAGGGTGTAACATGCCTGTATATAGATGCAGAGATTTACATCGCGACGGACATATTAGCTCATTTTGTATGTATTGTATGCTATCAAATATGTGCATGAATATATAGCTATGTATATCAAATGATTAATTATGTGTGTGTGTGTATTTTGTATTTTTAAGATATGTTTTATAAATTAAAATATTATAGAAAGTATATATGTATTTATATAACATATATTGTACTACAAATAGCAATAAAGATATATGTATATAGATATATATATATATAATAAAATAATTACTTTTTTTATAACTTACTAATTAGAAAACATATTAGATCTGAAGTTACAATGATATTAATATTTAAAATACATACATATAAATATATATATATGTATATTAATGAATTAAACAGTTTCGACCATAATAAATTAATATAAAATAATTATATGATAAAAATTCAAGTTTAAAATCTGAAAACACATTTTAGGGCTTCGGAAAAATTTAGGAATTTTATCAATTAAAATAATATCTTTTAATCAATGATAACAGTCAAAATTAAATTAATTTTAAAAAACTATAAAATTAAGTTGAAAAAATATGAAACATTTTTTCAGAGGTACGTAACATGATGAGTTAATTTAAAAAAAAATATAAAATTGAATTTTGGAAACATGAATTATTTTACGTGAATGTATTGAATAAGATAATCATTAAATATTAATAATAGTATATGTATATATAAATGATAAAAAATTATTTTTAGCGCTTATAATTCCTAATAAACATAAACAAGTGTTTTAAAATTTTGAGATCATACATTGAATATAAAAACATATGTTTTAATTCAAATTGTGTGTGAATATTAAATCATAAATTAATACATATATATGTACAAACAAAAATAATTTTTAACTACGATTTATTTTAATATTTAAATTCAGATTATAAACATAAATCATGAACTAGATCTTCAAATGTTATACACATGTCCAGTTTCCATTATGACAAAAACAATACATACAAAAATCTCACCTAACTATTGAAATAACAATAATCTGATTATATACATAAGTTTACATGATTAACAAATGTAAAAGCATAAAAATATGATCAACATATAAATAAACATTACTCGGAACAGTTGCCCTACAGTCCATATTGAAACAACGAATTCTCTTTCTCTAAAATTCCTTGATCCGTCAGATTGCTAATCTAGAATCAATGACCTTTCACTATCAAATAGCTTCTTGTTTTAACTTGAATTGGATTTGAGATCTTGGGATTAATTTAGAGAAAAGTTGCAGCCATGAAAGTAGAAGGATATGGCATTTCAAAAGAATGAATTAGAATCTAGTTAGGGTTTTGAGATTAGTATTTATAATGCTCCTCCTCCTTTGCCACATAATGCACCTCCTCTCGATTCCAGCTCAGAGACTCTTTTCCCTTCAACTTTTGAGGAGTTGTTGATGCCTATCTCCTATTCTTTTATTATTGCTTTCTTGGACTCGACTAAAGTTTCCCATCCTTTTTCAAGGTAGATTCTTCTCTCTCTTTCAGAAATTCATTCCGTTTGTACTTTTTTCCATGTCACATTGCCTGACTAATTTAACTCTAATTATTTAAAATTATCTTTAAATTAGAAAACGTTTGTTCCAACTCCAGCAACCGTCTTCGTCTTCTACTTAAGACGTGATATCATTGTGAGAAATGAATTCCCATTTATCTAAGAAGGTAGCAGCTCTTAAGAAAGATGTTCATGACCTCAAGAATGATAATAACTTGTTGTCTATTGAAAACTCTCAAACTTCGATGTTATTTGGTTTAGGAATAAAACTCGTGATTTGGAAGAGAATCTGAAAACTTTAGAAAATAGATTTCTTTGAGTTTAGAAGAAATAAAGCAAGCTAAGCCTAAAGCTTCAGCTAATTCTCAGATTTAGAGAAGGATTTAGCATAGAAGAAAATCTCTCTTAGGAAATCCAGGTCATCTTGACATAGTGTTAAATATAAGGTGTCCTTTTTTGCCCCATTGGAAAGATCAGAGTTGCAAAGCTATTCTTTTTACTGCTTATAAAGATTATGTCAAACAATGTCCAGAGATGCATTTTCCTTCCTTTCATTTTACTGGGGTAAACTACAAAAAAAAATTTGTCATTCTTCTTGATTAAATCCCCAGTGATCTTTCTGGATTTGAGGATGACGAACCTGTCGACCTTGCTAAGTTTCTAAATTTCGAGGACCCTTTATCGGATGATGATGAACAAGAAAGTGACAGGGAGGACAAGTCTGAATATGATGATGATAACGATGGGAATGATAGTGCTAGAGCTTAAAATCGAGATGGTCCTCTGAGGAAGGATGGAGATTGTAGCTCGGGCCAAGGTGGATTTGGAACTCCTAAGGTCCAAACCATGACGTTGGTTTTCCTTCTCCTCATGCCGACCTTGGTACGGTGGTTCGTCAATGTTAAAGAATCCCTCCTGGTGGTTCAACTCATCATGGATTAATTAGAGAGGACCAATCTCCCTCTATAATTGAAAAAATCAACCCTTCAACTCGAGTGATACAAAGACTCCTTCATTGGTGATTCCTTTTTCCAACCTCTATCCCCTATTTATTTAATTTAATAGTAGATAATTTATAATATTACTTAATCATCGGCATAGAATGAGAATATGAAATTATGTAGAAATTTTACTAAATTAAAAGAAAGTTGAAATTTTAAGGCTTGGCGGAGAAGGAGAATGATTATGCAAAGAATTAAATGAATCGAGAGGATTTTACTAGACGTATATGAGGCTCTTTAAATGCCTTAAATGCCTTGAGGATTTTAAGAATGAATGAGTCGCACCTCTCCTTCAAAAATCTTTCTTCAACCAATCTAACTTTCATAAAGAGATAAGGAGAAGACTACTCTTCTTTGGATGCTGATTGTAGATAGGGCTAAATTGATGGAATGTCTTTACCTGGTCTATACCCGATTTCCTATGACCAACTTTTCCTTTTTAGGTGACAATTGTAGAGGTCTAATCAAGCATCTTCGTAAGAGATTCTTAGATGAACATGGATCCGACACTCATCCACGGGAGCATTGGAACTTAACTAGTGTTCCTACTTCTCCTTTAACTATGGATTATCTTTCCTGATAAGATGGTTCAACAAGGGAAAATTTGTTATTGGGTACTATAAGGAGTCTGTCTTTATGAACCTCAATGATACTGTTGTATAAATTTTATTTTTCATTTAAAATTGATGTTGTATGGTACATCTATGTTGGATTTATACTTTTATTTTTGCATCATTAATGTTTAGTCCTATGAATTTGCCTCTATTTATTCCTTATCTTCTATTTCAAAGGGTACTTTAAGTAAATTAGTTAGACTACAAAGGTCTTTTAAAGAAAATTCTTCCTTGATCGACAAGTCTTTTTCATCGGAATACTGCTTCCTTCGCGACCTTCACTACACACACACACTCTCAATTTCCAAACTTTGACTTTAATTTCTTTAGAGATCATTTTCTTCATGAAATTCGGACCAATTATTTTGTGGTGAACTTAGCATTCCTTCCAAAGAATGGGATTATCGAAAGTTTCCCCCAGTTAACACTCCTCTTGGCACCGAAGCACCTTTCTATAATACATTTTCCATTTCACCTTCCTCCTTTCAAAGAATTTGAGATGTCCTTTCTCATTCTAAGGATTGGCAATGTTATAATATGCATGTAATTCTTATGGCTATCATTTTTACACGAATGTAACTGTTCAAGTTGTCTCCCAATTATTAATAAATTATTACTATTATTTCTATTTTTTCGTCGAAGATTATTTATTATTCATTTTCTAATTTGGGATGAATGACTATCATTATCCCTTTACAATCTCAACCCCAGCCAACCTCTTGGAAGCATTCAATCCAAATTAATGACTGCCTTGGAGCATCGTCCCACTTATTCTATTTTTGGTTCATCAACCACTGATAATGCCAAAGCCAATGAATGGTACGAGAAATATGCTTAAGTGAAATCGATTTTAAAAGCTTCTTAAATTATATAGTTTATTTCAAACTACTCAATTATACTTTGAATTTGAAATTTAAAATATGAATTTGAAACAAAATCGTATATTAAAATATACATATATATTTTGATTAAAAATAATTTTCATGTAACAAATATATATATATATATATATGCTTATATTAAATTATTTCTATACATAAGTGTACATATGCATATGCATAAATTTGTTTTAAAACTGTAACGGTCGGAATAAATAAATATATATATATATATATTATTTGTATAATATAAATATAATTCCCTTATGACATTTTCTGGACAAATTAACATTTTATTGACCATAGGACACAATGGTCAATTCTCCCATTATACCCCTAGTATAGTTTATATATATTACCATGATGTTCGTATTGAAAATATGAAAATATATAGTATTATGATGTTCGTATTGAGAATATGAATATCATAAAACAATAAAATACTTAATAACATAATTTCAAATAAAATTATTAATAAATAAAATTTTAAACATCAGTAAACAAAATAAATATTTTAATTAAATTAAATAATTTGAAATATTATACAGTCACTTTTATTAAAAAATAGTAAATTTGATTTAGTATAAATAGAATTTTATTCACATAAACATAAAGTAAGATCTTATACAAATTAATAAAAGGATTTTTTCTCTCAAAGTTCTCCTTTTTCCCCACTACCAATACACTTGATCCAATAGCTATCACTGAAGTTGTCATCATTGTTACTACCGGGTCTATCCTCGGACCTGATGCTGAAAAGATTGGGGAATTATCTGAGTTAGATGATTCGAATATCGACTTTGAGGAAGAAAGGGAGATCACCATCGCTCATACTTGTAGAGCAGATCATGTGCTCTCTGAAACCCTTGTTGCTAAGAAGATTGTGCTGAAAGAGGCTACGATAAAAAATTTGGATGAAGTCCTCAGCCAACAATTGATCGCTATTCACCCTGATTCTAAAGATTAATACTTACCCTCATCTCTACTAGTCCTCCAACCTTTGGAGGGCAAGGAGAAGGAAGGGGAAGGCACTTGTCATCCCCATTGATGAGTCCTCCCTTCCCAAAGAGGACACTCCTACGGAATATACGACCACCACCACTACTAAGAAGCACTTGAAGAAATTTACTATTAAGCAAAATCAAAGGAAGTGATATGTGTGGCTTCTTCATTTTGCAATTTTGTACCGTTATACCTATACTGCTATTTTTGTACAGCATAATTGTATACAAAAATGAGTGAATAATAAAATTCATTTCTATTCAACCGTGTCCTTTACTCTCCTGTCCACATCTAATTAAATGTTCTATATATATATATATATATATATATTCCAACAATGATATACCTTCACATTATGCATGTCTGTATGTGCAAATCTATGTAATGCATTTATTTATTGTAATTATGTACATGTAAACAAACTTCTACCATTATAGAATGATGCTTTTTTACTTAGTTTTATATACTGCCAGTTAAATTTATCTTGTTTAACCGTAAATAAAATTATGATGTCCTACTGATTTTGCATGGCTTTCCACTTGTATTCGAACGAATGTCATTGTAATTCCCTTGAAGTGTACCTGTTCAAATTTGATTATACTCGATACTAATTTTTGAGTACCGGTGTTCATTAATGCCGATCTCTGGGCATCTATCCATAACAATACCTATCTCCAGGCATTTATTAGGGACTGGTGGAGGGAGGGGAGAGCAAATTATCAAATCTATCCTAAGTTGAATTATACTCAAAGTAATCACTCATGATTTAGAGGAGTCCTTCAGTGCCTTTCTCTAGGTACCACTAATCATCCGATTTTCAAACACTTGACAATTGTGTTATTTATCCCGTACATGAAGTTTAACTTAATAAACACTATTCTATTAGTCTAGAGTTAATGCTGCTTTATTATATATAATTCAATCCTATGATTATCCAAATGAAAATGCTAAGATCAATAAATCAAGTGAAAAGGCAGTGCAAAATACTCGTTATTCCATGCTCGTGGCATTGGGTCTTCATCCACGAACGATATCTTTAATTTGCTGTCTCCAAGTTTCTAGCATACACATACGGTCCTTCTCAATTTAGACTAAGTGCCCCCACATTTAGAAAGACCTATTTTAAAATAAGGTTTCCAATCTCAAATGCACGGTTTTGGATCTTGGCATTAAACTGTTGTGCTACTCTTTACTGGTGAGCAGCTACCCAAAAATTAGACTGTTCACTACAAGAAAACATACTATCAACAGCATCCAATATCAGCGTTTCTCCTTCAAATTCGGTCATAGAATTTCTGGAGGGAAAATGTTTCCGTCCCAAACACTGAGGAAAACCTAATTATCATTTGCCGCCTGCTTTTTCCCACTTTCCCCAATTAATTCTATCGCTCTTTCATTTCGTTACAGCCTTCACAACCCAGAGCAAATTAAGTCTCTCTTCCAATCACCGAAGTTTCCCTTCGTCACTGCCCTCATCGTTCATGCATCTTCCTTCACCTCTCTTTCGATGTCGACTCTGAAACGTCACTGCTAGCTGCTCATCTCGGGTACGTGTTTCAACTAATCGTCGATTTTTTTTTTCAACTAATCATTTCTGTCGATGCCTTTTACATACAGTCGGATTAGGATTCACAACCGGATTTCATTTCAACTAATCGTCTCCATCTCAGGTACAAAGGGCACCTCAGATCGACTTTGTATGTAGGTTTGAAGTTTATAAAAAACCTTTCCAAGAAAGTATTGAATTCGAAATTCAATAAACATTTATACCCTAAAATCGATTTGTTTGATTCCGTAGCCACTAAAAATGCTTACGAGTGTATATTGACTGCCTTGTCAAAGCCTGGTGGAGGTGAATTTGGGAAATATTATAGCTTGCCAGCACTTAGTGATCCTAGAATTGGTGAGTTTGATTTGCTTATTGACTAGTGAATTCATTTTCTAAACTTACTTATCCTGCTATTATTTCTTACTAAAAATTTAAAACAAACGCAGACCGGTTGCCTTACTCAATAAGGATTCTGTTGGAATCGGCAATCAGGAATTATGATGGGTTTCAAGTGACGGAGAAGGACGTGGAGAAGATTTTGGATTGGGAGAATACTGCTCCTAAACAAGTGGAGATTCCTTTTAAGCCTGCCAGAGTTTTGCTTCAGGTGTTAATCTGTGATTTTTTGGAAGTTAGTTATGTTGTATTTGGGAATCTGGACTTACACCCTTTTTACTCTACTTGATGCTTGATAGCGAGTAAAGGGATATATAAGGTAGAACCCTGCTTATAGCGCAGAACCGTAGTAGGAAGGCTTTCATCTAACCTTCCCCTTTTTAGGTTTACAAATTAATTTCTATTACTGAAGTTAGGTTTATAACTTCTGAACTGCCCTCGCAACAACAAAAGGGTGAAGGATTATTCTTTTATTTTTCTGTTGGATCTTATGCGATGCTATACATCCGAGCTTGTAAAATAGAAGATGCTTTTAACAAAAGGAACTGTTTTTTGTCTTTAATGTATTTTTATGTTGAATACTTGCTTCTTTCGTAATGAATAATAAAATGCTACTTAAATACATAGTAGTTGACTTATTTACACTATGATATGTTAGGTGTATAATTTATGTAACTTGGTTGGCATGCCTTGCACATATGCTGAATATTTATTTACTTAGTTGTCCTTCCTTTTTTGTTTAACAGGATTTCACGGGTGTTCCAGCTGTTGTTGATCTTGCATGCATGCGTGATGCAATGAACAGACTTGGTGGTGATTCAAATAAAATCAACCCTTTAGTAAGTGTTTTAACCTTATTTTGCTTCTAAGGAATGAAAAATCTGATCCAATCACCATAACATTAAACTTTATTTGTACAATTATTAAATACGTGTTCAAATTGGCTGAGCGCATATTTTGAGAGGTCAATCAATATTTGTTAAGACTATAGATTCAAATAGGCCGTGAATATTTTTTATTTTTTTCAAAGAAGTTATTGTTGATTTTCTTAGGCAAAGATGTTTGATGTCTTCCTTATTAATTTTATATGCACCTAAAACTTAACAAAGCAACATAAGTGTGCACTTATAGTGGACTTCTTTTTCTGTACACAATATTTAGGGAAAGACATAATAACACATTACAAAGATGAGTTTTTGTTGCGCTCTATTATTTAACATGATGTGATTGTGTTCGAATTAGTCGACTGTATTTGATAAGAAGCCCATTTGAATTTTAGTTAGATTACTTTAGTCGGTGAAAAGAAAACAATGAAGGCTTATCATTCTTATTTTTAAATTTTGAAAGATGGCTGTCATTTTACTTGAAGTAAAATGGTTTTTCATTTTTTTTTAAAAAAATGAAGCACTTTGTCATATTTTTAACATATTACTCGCTAATATACTGTATGATTTTGTTCAATATACTATAACCCTATTTTGTATCACATACGTTAAGTTATCATTTTATTTCATATATAAGTTATAACATTTTTGTTTCTTGCTTTGTAGCAAGATAGCAGCTTCACATAAATTGTACAAACCACCCATGTTCCACCTCACCCTTTAATCGCAAGAAGCAAGAAAGCATGTAAAGAGTGCTCTCGAGAATTCCGGCAAAGCAAAGAGAGTGCGTAAGAAATGAAGGAATATTAGGAGTACAAATTCTACTTTATTGCAATCTTATGCTTACATTTTCTAACTAGAAGTATCCTTTGTGCTAAACTATGTTCTATCTCTCAGGTTTTCCTGAAGATTTTTTTGATAGATTTGAAGCATTAAAGCTTGTTTGGGTTACATACTACATTATGCAACGTAATTGATAGGTTTTGATAGATTTTCTGCTATTTATTTCTTTATACTGATTTAAAATAAACTCTACTCTACATACTACATTATGCAACGTAATTCAACAAGCTCAAATAAAATTTTAGTAGGCTATTTCAAATGAAGTGCTTGAATTATAAGGTATCATTGTGCAATTTAATGGTTCATTTGTATTATGCAACAATGAGTGTAGTTGTATTTATTTAATTAGAACTACAATAAGTGCTAATCCTGTTGCTTGAATAGTTCATGGAAAGACTTCTAGAGTAGTACACATATGTTTGTAATGCTCAACTACAGTAAGTGCTAATCCTGTTGCCTCAACTCCACGATGCGCGTTCTCACATCCATCTCCACTCAGTAGCGAAGCTATCTTATAGCAGCCACTGTAGCAACAGCAGCCATACTGCAAAACCAATGTTTGATGGACTGGTGCTTTCAACTCGAACATGCTGTACTTAGCCTCACTTTATTAGAGGATCGGAATGGCTAGCTCTACTCTCAGGTGAACGTTATACATGTTGTACTTAGCATATTTTTAATCTTTAACTCTTTTTGCTTCTTTTTTTAGGCGCTTCATAGCTTTAGAAATAATTATATTTATTCTTCCTCTTAATACCGTCTCTATTGAATTTATTGCTCTATTTAGATTTAGGTGTACATAGTTTAGCTCATATACGACTATTTTTACATTACTCATTCCTCTCCCAAAAGAGCCATTTACCCTACATGATCTTCTGCTTCCTTAAGAAAGATGTCTTTAAGTATATAACTATACACTTATGTTTTCCTATGTATTTAGCTATAAAACTATATATAAAGATCGTTTGTGTTACAAGTTGTAATTTATTTATGTTAGAATTACTGTAAATATCTATTTATGATCATTATTTTCTTCTGCCTGCAACCACTGCATGTACCTAAATTTGGTAACGTGGATAGTGATAACATCCTATACACATTATACCAATTGAAAAAAGCATGTCAGCTCTAATGACCTGAGAAAAATCCCAATGTTACATGTCTTGGATATTCCCTACTTAATTTGAATTGAGAGCAAACAATAACTATGAGTCTAGTGATGAGAATAAATTAATCAAGTTTTATAAACATCCGACTAAATTAAATAAATTTGTAGAATTTAGCCAAGTTTAATAAAAAATTAATTATGTTAATCTAGTCTACAGAGAGATTTTGAACTTAATGCTGAATCTTCAAAGTGATTTCCATCAAAGCTAACTTTGGATTCTATTTAATTGGTTTTAGGAAATTAGTGTGAACTTGCACACAGTTCATTATATAGCATTGATAGGTAGTAACATTATAATTTGGATTATTAGTGTAGTATAATGTCCTTCCATGTTACTGAACACATCCTCTAATATCATATGTTTTTTCCTAGAGTACTTTCAATTATTTAATAAGTATATCTTAAACAACCCATGTAACAACCCGCATATTTATCGATTTTATATTTTAATATTTTATTTAAATATTTTATCATTCGTCGGATTTTAGTCCGAAAAGCTACTTTTTGCAAACAGTCGAATTGGGACTCGAGACCACCTCCATTGAGTTCAAAATGCCGTTTACGACCTTTTTGAGTATAAGCTTCGATATGTTTGGAGAAAGTTGATTTTTGCTACTTTTTCCCGCTTAGGGCTTTGGTTGGGCTGAGCCAATTAGCCACTTAACTCAGTTCCAACACTCTCCTCTTCATTCACTTCTCTTCTATTTTCCTAACACTCAAGCTCAAGCAAAAATGGAGGAAGTGAATGGGAAATAGAAATTCCTAAGCCCTAGCTTGCTTTGCAAATCCATCTCCTTGCTCCAAAGTTCATGAGAACCCATTGGTAAGCTTCCTCTTCTTCTTCTCCAACTCATTCTCTCTTTGAATTTCAGAAATTTCCTAAACCTAACTAAGGAAATGTTCTTCTTTTTAGCTTAGATTCACGCTTCTAGAGTTGGATTTGAAGAGTGGTTGATTCCCCTTTGCTTTCAAGCTTCATCTCCATAAATTTAGTTCAAAGGTGAGATTTTTATCTCACATCTATGACTATAATTATCTTTGTTTGTTAGGTATGAATTCCTAACACTTCTTCATTAGAATTTGCTCTTGATTTGGATTGGTTTTGTAAATATTCCAATTTTTGGGTTTTTAAGTCAAATTTGTGTAAAATCCTTTTATGGATGTTTGATCATGCTTTTGGTGATGCATCGAGGAGCATATAGGGCCGGGTTGCCGATTGGCATAAACCCTTAGAGCCAATGTTCGTCCGATTGCATTTTGGAAGAGTTTGCTCTTCATTTGTATAAGGCTGAAAAACAGCCCAGGCATGATTCAGTCGACTGAAATCTCTGTTCAGTCGACTGAACCTGAAACCCGAGAGTTTCCAGGCATGATTCAGTCGACTGAAAAACTCTGCACAGTCGACTGAAACTGGAAACAAAAAGTTTCCTGAACTTGGAAAATTTCCATGTACAGGGTCAGTCGACTGAAAAACTCTGTTCAGTCGACTGAACCTGCTGTTTGAGTCCAATTTGCCTTTTTGGATTTAAATTCCAATTTAAATCGATTCGTGATAATCCTATTTGTTGTTATCATCTTGACTTTGATGACTCTTTTTAGGGATTTTTGAATATCCATTTCGATGGATCCTTTATCGATTTCGTTGGATTTTATTCACGTCTTCGTATGTGAATTTTTGTGATTTGATTGTTCTTACAATCTTCTTCGTGATTTGTCACTTTAAAAATATAAAGGTTTTCTATACTAGTAGTAAATATCAAAACTCTTTCCTCAAACGATTTCAATACTATTTTAATACCAAATTCGTTTATAAAACCGTTTTCCAATCTATTAGTATATACAAACCTTTACTTCACTCGTATGAGAAATCTAATTAAACGACTTAGTAAAACAAGTGGTATGAAACGCTTGCGTTCACTTTGTCGGTTAATTCTTGGACTTGTTCGATTGAATCTCTTGTGATAATTTTCTAGTGGAGATTTACAGTTTGTTCGTAAATATTTAAGTTAAGCAAGTGGTTATGGGACATGAAGCTAAACTCATATATTTACTAGCTTAGTGTAATTGACACTTCTCGATGATCATGACGATCATTTTTGTGATTTAGACTAGCAATGTGCGATGTCTCTTTGTCTGCGTGGGAGACTAAACCCCGCTCGTGTGTCAAGTTTGTGGGGTAGCAACCCACGGTCTTCGGACCTTTCGTGTGTCAGGTCTTCGGACCATTCATGTGTCAAATTAATGGCTATCTACCATGAGATAGCTTCTCGTTCATGTGTTATAGCTGTTGGTGAGTTTTCATGCTCCCGTTCATGTGATAGGCCTTCCCCCCTTTATTTTGTGTGATTTCCGGATTTCGTGTGTCGAATTCTGGAATTTTCTTCTTCACCTATTTTTTTTGTGATTTCTATTGATATGATTTATCAATTCTTGTGCATAGGTGATTTCGTGTGTCATTAACTTGTTGTGAATACAAGTTTTGGGTATGATACCCTTTTTGGATCTTTGAGAAGATTCTTTGATATTGATTAATCGTTTGTTGATTATCATTTACATAATTATAGTAGTATGCCATTATGGATATTATACGCCTATGCCATATCTTATATGTCATTTATTGTGGCTTGGTGAATGAAATTAGGAGTATGACATTCCTTTTTATCTTGAGTAGATTATCGTGATATTGATTAATCTCTTGTTGATTTCCAATTTACTTATTTATCACAGCTTGGCATTGTGATTATTATATGTTTATGTCATATCTCTTATTATATATCACTTCATCTGATATTTATAGCTAGACTGATCCGTTTATTATTTTCTTATTAAATAATACTCGGGTCAGACCGAGATGTTACAGGTGCTTCTGCTTGACTTCTCTCTTGGGATTGATCCCTCTGACTTTTGGCTAACTACTTAGATTAGTAGTTTTTGTTGTATACATTTGAGATATAGACTCCATAATGTATACTTAATCTTTTGTGTAGTTCATGTAACTATTTCTTTTGTGTTATGTGGATCTTTTTAGACCACTACTCTGATGTACACTTTCATGTGTAATATTCATATCTATTTCCGCCTTTGTGATATGAATTGTCTATGACTGATTTATGTTATGTTTATTTCTATATTTGTTTCCGAAGACCTTTATAGCCACTGTGTAGTAGCTTTGAGTTTGTGTCGGTATGTCGGATTTCCTCTTGAGTTGAAAAGTTATATTTTTATCCAGTATATCGGTACTCGCACAAAGCAATTATACAGATGGTCGCTCCTCAACAGCCTTATTCTCCGTGCTAGTTGACAGCATTCACAGTAGTGTTCTTGGCTAGCATGGGTATAGATGTGGGGCGTCACAACCCAAACCATTTTTATTCAATTAAAACTGTAATTAAATTTGGCATTGAACTGTTGAGCTTCATATATATAATTTTTTTATAGAAATATGACTTAATTTGGAGTAAATGTTGGGAGTACATGTTACTTTTTCTTTCTTTTTTGGTTGCTCCCTGGTAAAGGAAAGCTTATGAAATATCTCTCAGTTTATTGTGTGAACTGATCCTTGCCATGTTGAAAAATAACAAAACTTGGAGTATCTTTGTTCATATGTAAATGAAATATATTGTTTTATAGGTTTTATTGTGCTATGGTCCATACAGTAATATTCATCAAAAGCAAAGAATTTCTAAACTAGCATATGACATAAGTTTAATTTCCTTGCAATCCATAAACCATCTTTTCATGGATATTATGTCTCAATCGTTATAGTTGAAACTAGTTTGACGTTGCAAGTTTAAACGATCTCTCATTGATTGTTTGGAAAATTTTCGCCCCTTTCATGAAAATTTGTAAGCATTTCTTTTTACGGTATGATGAAGTAAATATCATTTGTGATCTTGACACCAAAGTGGAAGAGATATTTTATCAATGGTATTTGATTATTTGGAAACTAAATACTTTAAACTGTAAAACTACCCTCTTAAATAATAATTCTTTTTTTCTTCCCTTCGTAAAACAGATGTGATATTTAGACTAGTTTTATTCATGGTGCTCGGCAAGTAGGGAGCATGCTTTCTACCACTCTTTATGTTGTCTTTGCTTTTAAGGAGCTTTAATTGGGATTGGTTCATTAATCTACAAAGAATCCTCTTAAATTCCCACTCAATATCTTTTCTCATCGTTGTTGGTGTTTGATAGTGAGAAATAAGGTTTTAGATGCCTTAGATGCTAACATTGATCGAATGCAATTTATAACTGATAGATTAATTGTTCTTAATAAGCCATTAATTTATAACTGAATGGAATTCATAAACGATAAATGAATTAAGTGTTTGATGCCTCAAATAGCAATAAGTGTTTAGTCTATGCACTTGTATTATATTTGTTGCATGTTTGGGAGCTAGTAGATATCAACTGGAAACGTTATATTTATTAAAATTTGATATATGCATTAGTTTTCCTATTAATATCAATTCTTTTACACATATTTTGAATGGTCTGAACTCAAATTAGCAAAACTGAAAATGGTCTAAACATTCATTTGTCATATTAATTGTCCTATTAATTCCAGATAGCATAACTAATTAGGGGATGCCAACAAACTTTCAATTCATTCTGCAAGAGAAACTTAGACTTAACACCATTTCTGAAATGGACTAAACTCAAACTAGAAAAACTTCAAATGGATTTTGGAAAATAGTTGCGCATTGCCAAGTAATATCATTATTTCTTTTTGACACAGGTCAGGTTTTTGACACAGGTCAGGTTTGCTTGCTTATGAGCAAAGAAAAAGGTAAATAACATTCTTAATCCTCCACAATTATGAAGCAGGCAAGTGATATATTATTTACACTTGAATATTACATCATTTGTCCAAATAATTAGATCCCACATCACCATGATTGTGCCTTTGAGCCGTTCCTCGTTAGTACTTTCAATTAGGATTTATTATCTACCACTTTTTGCATGTTGGATATATAAAGTTTACTCTCAAGAATAACAACCATTAAACATTTACTTTGTCTAATAGTCTGCATCAAGCCAAGCTATTTGGAAGGGGAGTTTGACTTTGATCCCCTAATGTCCCAAACTAACATGTCCATTAAATTAATTTGAAGTAGAAGTACTCCTATTTTCTGGAAAAGGAGTAACACCATTCAGTCTTGTTCGTTTTGATTTGCTGCTTTTATTTTTGATTTGAGTCACTAGATTACTCCATACATGATTTTCAATGACGTCATCTTATTGAGTGTCTTAAATTCAAAGAGGATTTGGCCGTTTCTTGTCTTCCTAGTATTTTTTTGTCCCATGGTGTTGATTCTGCTGTCATCTACTTCTATTGACTTATCATTTTCATTCATTGCGTCTTCACTTTTCAGGCAGAAGTCCATGTCTTTATGAGTTTGTTCAATGCTTCTATGACTAGTGCTGGCTGAGTTGAACGGGCAGTTGGCTGTGTGTTGACCTCAGTTGATATTTCAGGGCCAAGATTGGGATTACTGGGATTGCAGGGCCAAGTTGATTTTTAATGCGAAAGCTATTTCAGTTGATTAATGTTAACTACAGGTTTGCTGTTTAAGCTTTATGTTCTTAACTATCAATTATTAAATTTAAAGAATGATTACTATTTTAATGTCATAAATTAAATGTAGGTTGTGTTATTAAAGTTGCTATGTTGAATTTGGTATAGTTATCGGGACATTGATGGTAAAGACTAAGCCTGTTCATGCCAATTATATGCTGAGCCAAGTTAGGATTTCAAAACACTGTATAAATTAGGGCTCTGTGGAGCATTGAAAGCATCTCACACAAGCACAACGTCAAATTAGCCTTCCAAAAAATTAACGTACTTTTTTACCTGCTTGCTTTTATTTTATATATAAATAGTTTGGTTTCAAAGTTGGTGATCTTCCACTAATCAGTCATGATGAATTAAATATTCCACAGTTTAAGAACTTGCCTTCTTACTTATGTCTCAGAGCTACTGCAAGCCTGCAAATTGCTTGGTTGGATCATGAATAACTGCTGCAACTTGCGGACGCGTTGTGATTCTATGACAGTTGACTTAGAGTTTTCATGCAACTTAGGGTCTATGACTATATTATATTTCATTTTCTTGCCGATATTTTAGGTTATGAACTATGTACAATATTGTATTGTTGCTGCCTGCCTTGTTGAACTTTGTACTATATGTATTATTGTTGAACTAGGGAGTGAGTACTATCTGAATTGGATTACATATGGTATTATGTATTATTGTTGAACTGGGGAGTGAGTACTATCTGAATTGAATTGTACTATATGTATTATTGTTGAACTGGGGAGTGAGTACTATTTGAACTGAATTGCACAAAGTATTGTAATTGTAATGTACTGAGTATAGTGCATTTTCTGAATTCTTTGGAAAAAAATGCATATCCCTACGACAGCGTTTATACATTGCTGTCAATTCATTGGAAAAAAAAATGCATATCCCTACGACAGCGTTTATACATTGCTGTCAATTCATTGGGAAAAAAATGCATATCCCTACGACAGCGTTTATACATTGCAGTAGAAAACTATTAACAGCGTTTATACCTTGCAGTAGAAAAATTATTAACAGCGTTTAATAAACGCTGTAGAAAGTTGGTTTTTGACAGCGTTTATATTTTTGCAGTTAAAACTTTAGGGTCAACGACAGCATGTCGTTATACAGCGTTTTTAAAAACGCTGTTAAAAGTCTTTTTTGTTGTAGTGGTTCTTGCTTTTCCTCTACCAAGTCAAGGGATGCAAATAATAGCTCATCATTTATCTTGGAGTCATAATTCATTTGCCAATGAGAATTCATCACTTCAGTTCAATATGCCAGTGCGAACGTTGTATGTCCAATTATGAGTTTCAGGGTCGTCCCATAAGCCCACGATACCAATGTTTACTCATAAACATGATTCCATTTAGCTCGCTTCAACTGCTTCTTTATGATGGATTTAATTACCTTATTAACCACCTCTACCTATCCATTTGACCATGGATGTACCTCCATTGAGAAATTCTTTTAAATTTGATACCTAGGGTAGAACTCATATAAATCTACACTTTTGAATTGAGTTCTACTGTTAGTGATGATCTTCTAAGGTACTCCAAACCTGTGAAATGTTTTTAACTATGAAGTTAATCACTTTCGTTAAAGTGATGGTGGTTAGTAGCTCCTCCTCAACCCATTTTTGTGAAATAGTCCACTACAACGATTGTATATTTACTCCTACTGTTTCCATCGATAGCAAACTAATAATATTTATGCCTTAAAAAATGGCGATAACTATTTTTATAAGCTCATTGGATGTGGATCTTTGTATCTTTGCAAATATCTAGAATGCATCGCAGTTTTTAGTAAATTCCACCACATTCCAATTAACAACTGACCACAAGTACTCATAGCAAAGTACCTTTGTCGCTAGATTTTTCCCCTTGGTATGATCTCCTAAACTTCCTTGATGAAAAATCTCAAAGTGTTAATTTCTTTGTCATTATCAACAAACCTTATCAAGGGGTCGAGAATCCTCTCCGAAGTAGCAGTGTGTTTGCATAATGTAATGCAATACCTTGCATAAAAATTTCTGCATTTCATTTCCACTCTTTGAAAGAATTTACTTCAGTAAATACCCCT
The DNA here is from genome assembly GCA_030765085.1 of Allium cepa. Taxonomy (NCBI): domain Eukaryota; kingdom Viridiplantae; phylum Streptophyta; class Magnoliopsida; order Asparagales; family Amaryllidaceae; genus Allium; species Allium cepa. The sequence continues at coordinate 566,126,152 of CM060937.1, read as the reverse complement.
TGAATGGAGTCATCCATGACTCTTCTTAATTCTTTATTATGTAATCCATATCTATATCTTCAATGCTCAAAGTCTTCAAAACTTCTCCTAGCAACTACGCATCTCAAGAGCTAGTTATCTTAGCTAAGGAACCTACATTCATGTTTTTGTCTCTAGGGATATGCGTAATTGTGTAATTCTCGATCTCATCCAATAACTCCAACACCTTTAACAAGTAATGGAAAAATCTTGCAACTTAGCCTAAAACTCTCTCTTTATTTTACAGACCACTAGCTGAATAACGACCCAGAATTTCACCACCTTAATTTGTGAATATTTAATTAATTTTAAACATTCAATGTTTGCGCCAAAATTGGTTACGAACCCCAAATATCGTGAAAGCACCAGCATATAAACACAGATCAGTAATATATATCCACAAATTACAGATATTGGTGATGTAGAGAATGATAAATGATGAACAATAAACTTCAAACAGAAAGAAATTGACAAGAACACATGATTTATAGTGGTTCGGCTATCTCCCGCCTACGTTCACTCCAAAAATTAATCTTTTATTGATTTTCATTGTTGGTTACAGTTGATTATAGCGATTATAATGAAGAAATTCGAGTACAACAGTAGCTTAATAGTGCAAAAGTGTTTCGGGCAGAGTCTGGATGTCAAATAGCCAAAAGATCCCTTTTATGTAGGCTCTGGGGCTCTATTTATATATTTAGGAGGCTGATATCTCACTCAAACTTCGGGTAACGCCTTTTGGCACGTGAGTGGGCCCACGCGATCGATCCCACGAAGTATCGACTCGATCCGTGATCGATACGAACGTAATTCTATCGATCAAGGTTTTGTCCAATGGAGTCGAAACTTAGCACGAACCTTCTTTAGCATGTACGCAAGCTCCTATGAAAATTTCAAAGCATTTGGACCAGTGAATTATGAGATATGATCGATACAAACTTGATTTTTCAGTTCGCTGTTTCTGTTCAACTCAATACATTGGTATTGCTTCCTTCGACTCGATCTCGAGCACGCATGCGCACAGTATGACGTGGCATGAAATCCCTGGACCGATCCATTTTTTGTGTAGAGTTGACTGAGTTATTCGTACCTAATTTCGAAGCTTCGTTCATATCAACAAATGAAGGTGTATCTCGCATCGATTAAGGATTATTGTTCATATCGATCGTTCGTGGCAATTTTGTATCGATCGTGTTCTGTTCATTTTGTATCGATCGTTCGTGGTAAATGTTTTGCATGTGCTTTGTATCGGTCGATGGTTGATCGATGCGAAACTCCGACCGATGCCAAATTCTTAGAGACTGATCAATACAAAATGCATACCACAATCGATGACATGAACTAGATACGTGAGTGACCGTTGTGAATGGATCGATATGACGCGGCCACTACAGGATGGATATGAATAAGGCTTCATTGGAGCGATACGAACATGATGGGAACGAATAACATGACCAAGGATCGATTCGAACTTGATCGATTCGAACAAGATCGATTCGAAGTTATACGTTCTAGATGGATACGAACAATGCACCTTCCTTAACTTGCATCGATCATACCTCGATCATACGAACCCCGATTGACTTGATATTTGAAACGTAGCCTCCCTAGCCCTGTTCATCATTCCCAATCGATTCCGACTTGATCGAAGCTAGGCCAAACTTTAGTGACATCAATCGTAGCCTTGTTTCCAATCGATCTCCAGTCCCGATATTCATTTGCTCTTGCCAATTTGTTGATGTTCCAGCCTTGACCAAAGGGTGGGATAACATTTTCCCTTCAAAACATACCTTGTGATAAGAAGGTGTGTTTTGAATAGTTTCGAGTCTGATATCTAAAGTCCATAGCCATATCATCCGAGTACATCATTCTTGACTGCTCCAAGTCGATGTCCGATTCCAAATCCCGTAACCAAGGCCTTAGCCAATTCCATATCCATCTGAACTCAATAACCTGGTCCTAATCCATCCTTATCCAATAACCAATAATCGAATCCATGGCCTCTTCGGGTCGATATCCAAATCCGTAACCTCTCCGGGTTCTTGCCAAGTGCAATCCACACCTGACGACCATGGCTCAGTGTCCCTGGATGTTGAGGAATTTCCATGTCTTAAGTCCTAAGCCGAATCATGGTCGCTCCGGACCCTTGTCGAGTATAGTCCATACTTGACAACTTGAATAAGTCGATTCACCATGCTCGGACAAAGCGACTTATCCCTTGCCAGGTATAATCCATACCTGACAATCGTTTACCAAAAACCGTACAAAAATCTAATCAATATTCAATCCAAGATCCAAATCAAATCAGAAAACCAAAAATTCACATCCATAATCAAACCAACGTCCAAGCATGAAAACAATCGTCAAAACAGAAGTCCAAACCAAAAAACAAGAAGAATCAGGAGTTCAAACCAAACTCAAAAACCAAACCAGAAAGACAAGTATCCAATCCAAAAACAAAAAACAGATTTCACAAACCATAGCATCGTGGTTTATCATCATTCAGAGCATGCCTAGGGGCCATCTCCGTCCCCGTACATGAGTAAATGATTTGGCCGTCTTGCCCATAGTTTGCTACTTATTTCATACTATACTAGTCAATTGATAACTGATCGACCATCATTCCTGGGCCTCGCACCATCATTGTTTAAGGTAGACGGTGGTTGCTCCTACCCCATCGCTGCACTTCGATCCCCGACATATTGTCGCAACTGTCCATTCCTTACATGCTCCTCAATTATGTCCTTTAAGTGCCTGCAGCTGTTGGTATCATGCCCGTCCAAATCGTGGAAGAGACAGTGCCTTCCTGATGCCCTTTCACATTCGAAAGGTTCTCTCTTAGCAGGTCTTCGGTAGGGAAGACGATTCCGGGTCTCCATGTATATCCACTCTAACGTCTCATTAAATCCTGTGTAGGTGGATAATTTTGGCTCTCTCCATCGCTTCTTAGCTTTTCCCGCTTCATCATCCAACTTCCTTTTTCCTTTATCCTTATCCTTATCCGACCTTCCACTGGATGGTCCTCCATCCTCAGCCGCATTCACCTCCTTTAACTTCAAATCTATACATGCATCTTCCTGTCGAAGGAATCTCTCAACTTCGTGAAAGAATTCCCAGAGATCCAGTGGTGAGTCTCGTATCAGAGATACCTTAAAATCTAAATCCTCTCTGACTCCTGAAACTGCTGCCATTAAAATCATCGACGGATCCGGTCGATCCACCGAAGCAACCGTCGCATTGAACCGAGTTATGAAAGCTCTGAGTGATTCATCTGTTCTTTGCTTTATTGACGTTAGCGTCATTACGTTCTTCGATCTTTTAATATGAACCCGAAACTATTTCGAAAAACTGTCCACCAATTCTGTCCACGTCCCAATAGATCCCTCTTCCAGCTGTCTGAACCACATAGCAGCTATATCCGTAAAATACAGAGGGAAACATCGGGCCATAACTTCCTCTGATGCCCCCAGCACTTCCATGTGTATTGTGTATCTCGTCAAGTAATCAGTTGGATCAGCCTTGCCATTGTAAACCTTTACGTTAGGTAGCTTGAACTCTGGCGGATTCCGAGCTATCCTGATTTCACGAGTAAACAGACTTCTATTTACTCCTTCTAGATCTTTATTGGTCAAACCTCCGCGTATAGTTCGCTTGATAATCTCAGCCAATCCCGCGTTGTCTATCAAGGGTTACCTCCCGAGTCCCCGAGGAAATTCTAGTACATACTCTTCATCCCACGCTCTTACATTCCTGCCAGTGTCCTGTTGTGTAGTGTTAACTAGAATTCCATAATGAAATGGTTCATCGTTGCCGGGTGGTGTGCCCCAATGTCCGGATCCATCCAGGTTTATGGTTGTGCCTTGTTGAGCTACTCCAATCGATTGCTTGTTTGGCCCTTCCACTCCAGCTCCATGGATCTGGACTCCTGAAGCTCCACCTGCTCTTGCTTGTCCAAACTGTCCGAGGAGGTTCTGCATCATTTCCTCCTGCCTTTTCAAAAAATCTTCGTGCATCGCTCCCATCATCATTTCCATTTCGTCTCGGGTGATGAATGCTGAAGTCTGATTGGCCCCTAATGAAGCCTCATGGCTTCCTTCATGCTGGCTTCTCTCTGTTCTTTGTCTTTTACTCGATTGCCTTGTCATAGCTCTCTAGATATGAATCCTTAAACCTTCAAATCTAAACCCCAAATCTGGTATAGCGAGTGCTAGTTGTTCTCAGTGAAAGCACCAAAATGTTTGCACCAAAATTGGTCACAAACCCTAAATATCATGAAAGCACCAGTATATAAACACAGATCAATAATATATCCACAAATCACAGATATTTGTGATGTAGAGAATGATAAATGATGAACAATAAACTCCAAATAGAAAGAAATTGACAGGAACACATGATTTATAGTGGTTCGGCTATCTCCGGCCTACGCCCGCTCCAAAAGTTAATCTTTTATTGATTTTCCTTGCTAATTATAGTTGATTACAGCGATTATAATGAAGAAATTCGAGTTAGTAGCTTAATAGTCCAAAAGTGTTTCGGGCAGAGTCTGGACGTCAAATAGCCAAAAGATCCCTTTTCTATAGGCTCTAGGGTTCTATTTATAGATGTAGGAGGCTGATATCTCGCTCAAACTTCGGGAGACCCCTTATACCACGTGAGCGGGCCCACGCGACCGATTCCATGAAGTTTCGACTCGATCCATGATCGATATGAATGTAATTCGTATCCATCAAGATTTTGTCCAATGGAGTCGAAACTTGGCACGAAGCTTCTTTAGCATGTGCGCAAGCTTCTGTGAAAATTTCAATGCATTTGGACCGATGGATTGTGAGATATGATCGATACAAACTTGATTTTTCGGTTCGCTGTTTCTGTTCAACTCGATACATTCGTATCGCTTCCTTCAACTCGATCTCGAGCACGTGCACATAGTATGACGTGGCACAAAATCCCTAGACCGATCCAATTTTTGTGTAGAGTTAACCGAGTTATTGGTACCTAATTTCAAAGCTTCGTTCGTATCGACAATTGAAGGTGTATCTCGCATCGATTAAGGATTATTGTTCATATTAATCGTTCGTGGCAATTTCGTATCGATCGTGTTCTGTTCATTTCATATCGATCGTTCGTGGTAAATGTTTTGCGTGCGCTTTGTATTGGTCGATGGATGATCGATGCAAAACTCCGACCGATGCGAAATGCTTAAAGACTGATCGATATGAAATGCATACCACAATCGATGACACGAACTGGATACATGAGTGACCGTTGTGAATGGATCGATACGACGCGGCCACTACTAGATGGATACGATTAAGGCTTCATTGGAGCGTTACGAACACGATGGGTATGAATAACATAAACAAGGATCGATTAGAACATGATCAATTCGAACATGATCGATTCGAAGTTATACGTTTCTGATGGATACGAACAACGAGCCTTCCTTAACTTGCATCGATCATACCTCGATCATAGAACCCCGATTGGCTTGAAATTTGAAATGTAGCCTCTCCTAGCCCTGTTCATCATTCCCAATCGATTCTATCTTAATCGGAGCTCGGCTAAACTTTAGTGACATCGATCATAGCCTTGTTTCCAATCGATCTCCTGTCCCGATATTCATTTGCTTTTGCCAATTTGTTGATATTCCAGCCTTGACCAAAGGGTATGATAACATTCAAATATTGGTTTTTATAATTGAATAAAATTTTTTAATAAATAAATAATGATGGTGAAATAGTTTTTAAAATGTGTTTGCAAAAATATATAGTTTGAAGAAAAATCGAAAATGTGACTGGAATTCGTTCTCCGAATTTTTGACTTCTCCTCGGCTAAAAGTTGTCCGAAATGTTGTAAACTCTTTTGTATAATTACACACATACAAATATAATAAGTTAGGGTTATATGATGTGTGTGTGTATATATATTTATAAAAGAGATATGCATGTTATGAAAATAAAAAATAAATGAAAAAGCAAAGTGACATATGGAGACACAAGTACACCTAACACCATATCTAGAGATGCTTACGATTGAGGGATGTGGGAATTGATGATATTCAGTATCATGTGTTCGGGTGTGGAATGGCTAGTATATTCTTTCTAGAAATATATGACACTTAGAAGTTAGCTTTTGGCCCTTGTTAAGAGGTTGGCTTTGACATACTGAGGGGACCTCCAATGGAAATCCATATGCGAATGCACCTTATTGGTTTTGGTTGTATACTTAATATTATTATTTAATGAGATGCAAGCCGAACAGCTATTTTCTAATTTTTATTCTACACCCTAATAAGTATCTGTTATATCGCCTTATTTATTTAGATTGTTTTGGTTCTTTTGAGGGGAAATTGTACCGGCGATTTGATAGGTGTCATAGATATTATTATATGTTCCTCATATTTCTTGAATTCTAACACTAGACTTATGTCAGACTAATGGTTTTATCTTTTCCTTAAATCCTCGGATGCTCTTTCGAGTAGTTTGAGAAAGGTGGGTTTTTGTTAGATATTCTTTGGAGCTTTGAGTGATGAGTTGGATGCTTTCACCTACCATAATATTTTATTTTCACTATACTACTAGTATGTATATATCATCATTTGTGAGGACATGTTGTGATAACTGTTTAAGCCGATGATAATACTTAGGATTGTAACTCTGAAATGCTATGTATCTTAGAATGACAGTTTGTACTGTCCTTTTGATATTATTTGTTATCGTTCCGTAGTGAAGTTTAGGTGTTTTGTTCTCCTCTTTCTCGTTCCTTTTCTTTTCTATTGATTTTACCCTAACAATATGTCTTTCTAACACATGGGTGTTTGGTATGTTAATACCGTGGATGTATTAGTGTCGAAATTTCAGGGTAAAAAAGATGGGTCTTTACAAAGACCCAAAATAGCAGGTCATTGTGATATGATAACAAGGAAACACAATAGAATATAATTATAAATTTCTAAACTCACAGCGAAAAGAAACAACACGTAGGCCTAAATACATAATTAATCTATACAATAAATCCCAATCCACTATGCAAAAAATATACTATCATAGGTTATACTTATAACCTATACAATATTTACAACGAAATCTTTGCCACTATATGCTCCACATCATCGGGATCCATCAATCTAGTGAAACAGAGAAAAAGAAAACGAGGAGTAGGTTAGATTTACATCTAAGTGAGTGAAATAAGTCTATCCCATATATACTACAAAAAAACTAGTAAAACGTTGTTATGCCTCCTAACCCACATACACACACCTTAACATGCCTATTTGCACCCGAGATGTAATATAACACTAAACCTAGGTTGACTACTCAATTAAGGCCATATCACATCTCATCCCACGCTATACACAAATATATACGCCCAATCAATAGTGTCTACTAAATTCACATTATAGAGCAACACCAATATTTCCGAAACAACTAATATGTTCTTACTGAGGGAATAACTATTTACCTGAAAACAACTATTTCCTTTTAAATACTATCACTGATACCGAGAAACAACCATTCCCCTAAAACAACCATTTCCTTTTAAATATAGAGGGAACAACTATCCTGGGACAACCGTCCCCTGTACCATACATTCCTCATACAAAATTACTCAACAAACCAATAGCACATTATATGTGCCCTCTATCCATTATCTAATCATATGAACTTAATACGATATCCAACCATTGACAAACAAATCAAATGTCCAATTATACATTCTTTGAACTCACGTATATTCGGAAAAAAAAATATTTCACGACGTCACCATCTAATCGTGTTGCCTTCTCCAAAGTAGCTCGAAATGTCATACAAAGTCTCGACTCCGTAATGCCGCCTTATCGCATTGACCTAGTTGGGTCTAGGTTCGACCAGTCCTAACAGGTTGTTGACCAGTCTACCAGTCACTTATGATTGGTCGACCAGTGTACATAGTATTGTTATGTCATCTCATCTTTTTGGTTGCTTTGTTTATTCATTTTCCTTAAACATTCTCTAGTTTGGTTTATTTACTCATACTATTCAATTTTTACTTAATCCTATCACATTATACAATTGTATTGCTGATACTTTTATATCCAATTCATTCTGTTTAATATAAAGTTGGGTTATCTTCCTTTTAATATAATTTAATTTATTGTAAATTAAATTGACCCATTATAATCTTATTTAATCACCAAAACATGATATTTAATTCTAATTAGACTATGACAATATTTTATCATTCAAATTTCACTATAGAAGGAAGAGTTGCCTACTCACCTAAAAAAGAAGAACAAATACCAAAATCCTCCATTGTCGGGACTGTTATGCTTATGAACCTCTAAATTTTGCCTAGCAATTGATATCAAATCATAATGCTTGCTGCCATCTTCAATTTTCCATCGGTTTCATCAAAATTCATTGAGATTTGAATGAGATATTGCATTTTGAAGTTGTAAAGGAGAAAAGGGAAAGAAATGTCTATTTGGAGAAGAAGAAGAAGAAGAAGAAATGAAGGAACATTCGAAAATTGGGTTAGGTTTATATATCTAAAGGACAAATCTAATAGTTGTTTTAGATTTCATATTTAAAATATTAGGGCAAACCCATCTTGTCCTAACCTAAATCGAAACTTATTTTCTTTATAACTCCTCTGTACGGACTCTAAATCAAAAGATTAATATACAATGTGAATCAAAAGGATGAGCAAGTTGTAATGGCTCATGTCTCGTCGTTAAATTCCAAAGTTGAAAAAATGACCATTTTGACTCCTTAAATATTTTATAATAAATAATTAATCAATAAAAATCAAATATTAATTATTATTAAATTACCGAAGTATTACATTCTCTTAAAAAGAATTTCGTCATCAAAATTCCACAAAGAATAAAGAATGCAATTCCCACAATCTCTCGCTTTGTATCGCTTTACATGCAAGTCATAACACGTTCCAAAGGTCCAACCAATCTAGAATCCATTTTAAGTTGAACACTCATCCAAGTAAAAAAGAAACCAATCGTATAAAACATCCATACATAGTATATAAAATCCACAATCAAATTCATCGATAAGTGAATAATCATCAATATATCAAAACATCTACATTGGCGCATGTGTACTTTATGAAATGTAACCAATAGCATCATCATAATATGTATGCAGATGATAGATGACATTATATAAATGCAAATATCTATCATTTAGACCCTTTTGTATGAGTGCAAGATGATATAACATATAAGGCATATATGAAAGCATCCCAGGAAGAACTCATTAATTTTATATGTATGTAACAACCAATCATATCAACATACCACATGGTGAATGCATACATAAGTAAATCATAATGATCAAAAGCACATAGAACATGTCAAGGTTATAAAACAACCTACATCCCTATCTTACGAAAATAGGTTTCTTTAAGATTATTAAACAACCTATAACATGAAATAAAAAAAATCATCCATGGTAAATATCCAACCAATACTAATTAATTAAAGCAAAACAACCATGAATCCATAGTAACCATCCAACCAAACCTAAATACTAATTAAACCAACAATCAAGTAAATGGAAAACGTTTCAAAAAAGAGTCAAAAAAGAAAAGATCGAATCTACTTCTCCACTTTTTAAGTATTCCTAACTAAATCATCCTTCCGAATCCAATATAACAAACTCTACTGTTGGCATAAAGTTATCCTTAAACATCAACTTCAAAAATGCATATATATCTAATACTTCTGCAATCCAAACTAGCAATCAATTAAATAATGCCACAATAAACTACAATGGGTAGTCTTAGCACAAACTATAATGCAATCTCCTATACCATTTCTAAATGCACATACATAGTATAAAATCATTCCAGTGGTACCTACTTCGATTCATCTTTTGGATTGCTAAGGTAAGGCAACTCAAAGTGGATGGTGTCTTACCCAAACAACCCAAGTAACTTGAATCACTAGACTATTCCTTCTTTTTGATATCAAAACGATCGATGCCTTTACCTAGTGAATATAACATATCTTATACTACAATTTCCAATCTAACTTAAGTTGGTATTATTACGCTTATGATATCACATTTCCAAACTCCTAAAAGTTTGTACTCAAAGTATCACCTTCCAACTATACAAACACTTCATCCCAAATTCTACAACATTAAAAAAAGAAGCATCCAAACATGAGAAATTCTATTTTATTCAACTATTTTAACCATATCAATCAAAATCCTAAATCTAAGTGGCACCCTAGCCTAAGAAAAATGCTAATATAAGATAGCGATAATGTTAAAAATATTGACTTTACACTATATCGTTAACGTGCCCCTCATATGCAATGTAAACCATGCACCTTTATGTCGCTACTCCAGAAAGGGTTTCCTTGAACAAACGGGTTCTTTTTAATCCGAGGGATGATTGAAATGAATCTAACTATTCCTCTCCCCAAGTCACATTTTAGCCTTCAAATTCCACCTTCCATTAAATTTCCTCTACATCCTCTATGCATGCGCACTATTATGATTTTTCTTTAATCTCTCAAATAAATTTCCTCCAATAATCATTGAAAACTTGAATTCACACCAATCTATGGTACTTTCTTATTTTATCTTAATATCCATTCATTCTAGAACATCCTTTCTTCGTACCTAAAAATTGGGTTTATTCCGATAGCTTAAAATTCTTTATTTAGATCAACCTGAAATATTCATCATAATATTATTAACACTAATCCAATTTGTTACATCCTTTACAAACAAAAATACACTCTAGTCAATTCTTTATTCTTGCTAAATCAATTCATCCATACATTTAAAAACTTGCCCTTTTAACCCTTGGATTCAACATCCAAATCGACATTTAAACATCGAATATCGAAAACATAATAGATTTATTATGTTGTGATAATGAGAAACATAAAACGAATCTAATTGTAAACTTTCTAACTTGCAGTGGAAGGAAACAACATATAATATAAAACATCTTTATATTCACCATAGAGCAAAATATATGGTTAGATCTTTACAACAAATCTGATCCACAACATATGCGAATGCACCAGTCATAGGTTATATTTACGATTTATACAATATCTACAATATGAGAACTTGGTCATCTTGTTCACCACGTCATTGGGGTCCAACAACCTAGAAATATAGAAAAAGGATAATATGAGTGGGTTAGACGTACGTCCGAGTGAGTGAAACAAGTCCATCTCATATATACTCCAAAATGATTGGTAAAATATTATTGGTGTCTCCTAGTATACACAAACCTTAACCGGCTTGCTTTCACCCAAGGTGTAATATCAACACTATACCTAGGTTGACTACTCGATTAAGGTCACATTATATCTCATAACAAACTATACACAAATATACACACATCAATAGAGTCTACCCAATCTAGATTACTAAGTAAACACAAATTTCCCTAAAGACAAATACATTATTACCGGGAACAACTTTTTCCTTGGAATATCTATTTCCTAAATCACCAACATTGATACCGAGGGAACAACCATTTTCTCGTAACAACTATTTCCTTTTGTAATACTAAGGGAACAACTATTTCCCCGAGGCAACCATTCTTTGCACCATGCATGCCTCATACATAATAACTTGACAAATCAGTAGCACTTTAGGCATGCCTAATATCCATTATCCGATAAGACCAAGCCTACAAGACATCCAATCATGGATAACAAACCAAACATCCAATGTCACACATATCAGACACACGTATATCCAGCGACATCTATATATTTCGCTACGTAATTATCGTATTGCATTATCTCCTACAAGATAAGCTAAAACATCGCATAAAGTCCCAATTCCACAAAAGCCTCCAACTACACATGCCTGGCTGGGTGCTATAGTCGCCACCCTCTTCTTATTTTCTTTATTTCATCTCTAATCGTTATATTTCACCTTTATTTTAAATTTAACTTAATATACTTTTTATACTTTACTATTCTTTATAAATGAGTCTCTATATTGTCATATATATTCTCTATAAATTAATCTACTATTGACTTTAATGACCCCATTAATCACCAAATTTGTTCATCAAACTCATTATAAAATCATAATTTTCTCCTAACCAGACCCCTAAAAAAATTTAAGTCGTTCTAGTTGCACTATGTAATCATAAAGAAGGTTCACTCGCTCAGAAATGAATGCCAAATACCGAAATCCTTCACTGTCAGGATAGTTGCACCTACGATTCTCCAACTTATGCCATCGAATTGATACCGGGTCATAGTACTCATCTCTATGATCGTTTTGATAGGTTAATCATCAAAATCCATTGAAATTGAGAGGGATTTATGCCATTTTAGGGTTGTGAAATGAAAGAGGAAAAATGGTGATAAAAAGAGAGAAAATAATTTATTTTTCTATTCAAAATGGGCTTTTTATACTATTAAATCAAATTAAAATAACCATTTGAAGTTTAAAATAACAAATCCTACCTTAATTTAAAAATTCAAAAACTAAAACTGATGTCGATATGTCGAAATTACCCAAGATGTATGACGACATGTGTAATGATTGGTTGTATCTCTATTGATATATATGTGATGATTGGATGTATTTCGACCTATCATTTCATGAATTTAACATACATGCCAAATTTTTCACTTAGCTATTAATTCATCTATATTTCCTTTATATGGCCCTCAAAATGAACAAACTTATATATCATTTTGATTGGAAAAACGAGTCAGTCACAATGGTACATGTCCCACTGTTAAATTCAAAAGATGGAAAATGGTCATTTTGTTCCTGATTAGTTTGAATTGATTAATTAGTCATAAAAATCCATTATTATTTATTATTAAAATACAGGGTAATTACATTCTACCCCCTCTAAAGGATTTCATCCTCGAAACTCTAAAGGACAAAGAATGAAATTCATACATTCTCTCACTTTGTATTATTTATACGATATTCGTAAAATTCCTAATGACTAACCAAACTATCATCTATCCAATCCAAGCAACCATTCCTATAAACAAACAAACCAATCATACAAAAACATCCATACATGGCATATAAATCTGCAAATCAAATTCGTTGATGTGTGTGTTTATACCATAATATCTACCGTAGTGTTTGTGTACTTTAAGATATGCAACCAATAACATAGCATCGTGATACATATGCAAATGACATTATATAGATGCAAATATCTATTAGTCTGGCCCTCCTATATGTAACGACCTGCCTTTCATTCCATAGAAAGATGCATCATTAAAAAGAAAGAAAGGGATAGAAAAGAGAAAAGATAGAAAAGAAAGAACCAACAACATCAGAATCTCACAGTGGAACGAACAATTTATATTATATCACGTATGATATTACATAGTATCATATACATCAGAGTTATACAGCTTATACAACACAAACTAGACAGTTGTAAACACATATCTAGTTATTACAACTCAAGTACATCACAAAGATATACAACTCTAACACAGCAGAACACTATACATATATCTAATGCTGAAGCCTCCTGCTCCATATCTCCTCCAGAACTCGTTAAAGCTAACCTGAATCCCTTGGCTACTCATAAAAATTTAAGTAAGTTTAATAAAATAGAAAATAAACTCCGAGTCAAACATGGTTCTGGTGTTAGTAAACGGGTTAAGGTTGCTTAATTTTTAAAATCCTTTGAAAACAAAGGTATCACGTAAGACTCCCCATAAATAAACATGGGTAAGTTTTTACCTAACGCTAACCAAAACATTTGATAGGAAATCCAATGATATTATAATAGGGTCTAGGGTTTTCAAATAAATAATAAATAGCCGAAAATGTTACATTTATTAAATTCCAGCTACTAGCCACAAAAGTGGGTAATACAATCAAAACCGTAAGGGCACGCAGGAAGAATGGGTTTCCATCAATGGCAGATACTGGAGTACCGTCCGTCACAGTATATGGCCTAGATCACCGTACCGAGGATCCACACTAAATCCCCTGCAACACAAGGTCGGAAACATCCCTTAATGGACAGTCCCGAACAAGACAACCCCGGTAGTTGTCATGATCAACTGCCCACAGAGCCGAAATAAAAGGGACCTCTAGACATGGGTAAATCTCGTCCTACTTGGGTGCTACCCACTTAGCCTTGTTGCACCTCCCCTGTTTTATCCATTCCCGGTTGATGAGGCTTGAGGCTACGATTACCTTTATAGAACATATCCATCTTAGAATGCTCATCGTCCACCTGACGATGTTCTAAAAGCATTCAATCCACACAAGTTCGTTCCGAGTTTGAACGAAACCAAAGGAACTATCTCGCTACACTCGTTTTGGAATCACCCTCAGAGTTAACGACAATAGCCCTTGCACTCTGAATCTTCATCTCGAATCTGAAAGTACTACCCCCGTTAAACTCGTATTGAAATCACCCTCAGAGTTTTAACAACGAATAGTCCTTACACTTTGAGTCTTCACTCTTCGCTTTAGATTCATGACCTAACGTTTAATTTGGATCGATGTGGTTTTCTGAATTCCAAATTTGGAAACCCGATCCCGATCTCATCGAAATCCAAAACGCCATCTTAATGTCCAAGTGATTTAAGTTTGAACAATTAATTCAATTTAAAATATTGAATTCACACAGCATCATTCATAGATAAATATCACACATTTATCACTAATATATCAAATATCATATCACAGCATATCATCCAATAGATATCAACTAATCCAGACATTCTACAAACAATCATCCACAAACAGAAATCATTAACCCTTTTATAATTAATTTAATCAACTTAAATTAAATTAATTACCTGAGAACTAACCACCTAATCCTGCTTAAACAATCATTAATTAATTAAAATTAATTAATTAATCACTCTTTAATTACCTTATGACCAAATTAATTAATCTTTAATTAATAGATTAATTATCCTTTCATTATCTTCTAAATTAATCATCCTTAATTAATTATTCCTTAATTACATTAAGTAATTAGCCTTTAAATTAATTACACAAATTAATTAATCTTAGATCATTAATTAATCTTAATAAATTTTTAATTAATTAATTATAATTAATTACATTAATCCTTAATTAATTAAATCAATTAGTTATACTTCAATCATCTCATTGATTAATTGTCTTATAATTAATCACATTTACTAATCAATTAAACCTTTAATTATTATCATTAATTACATAAGTTAATGATCTCTAATTAATGATCCTTTAATTACTTTCATTAATTAATTATTATTCTAATTACCTTTTAACAATTATTCTTTAATTAATTACATTCATTAATCAACCCTGATTAATCACAAACAGTAATTAATTACCTTTAATTACTTCTTCAACCAAACCAACTCCTTGACTAATTACATTAATTAATCTTTTAATTACACTGAGTAATTATCACTTAATTACTTCCCTTAAATAATTATCCATTAATTACTAATCATCAAGTAATTTCCCTTTAATCAATTACATCCAATAATTATTCATTAATTACTTTACTAAGTAATCACACCTCATTAATTACATTAAGTAATTATACTTAATCCAACATCAAATGATTACCTTTAATTAATTAAACTTAATTAATTAACTAAATTAACCACATTAACTTAATTAATTACACTGAGTAATTAAATACTTCAATTACTTCATTTAGTAATTACACTTAATAATCCTCTTACATAAGTAATTAATTTCTTAATTACTTAATGCTTAATTATTTCTTAATTAATTAACCTTGATTAATTAATCCTTAAATAATTAATTACACCTAATTAATTACACAAACTAATTTACCTTAATTTAATTACCCACATTAATTAATTTTAGTTAATTAAGTAATTATACTTTAATTACCCTTGTAAATAAATCTTGATTAAATTAAGATAAGCTATACATTATATTAAACTCTTATCTTCCATTTTAGATTAAATTAAATTTTAAAATTTTAAGTTTGGTTTATACAAATCATCATCTCGTAGTTTATTCAAGTTCAATACCTTTCCTTTGATCATATATCAATTACACCACTAACATGTTATTTGAAAACATTTAGAGGTTTATTTCATAATTTAACTAAAGCAAAATTTATAACCAAAACTATTTTTAAAACAAAGTTTAAACTTTGAAAAATCCAAAATTTAAAACTAAAATTCTCTTTAAACATAATGTTCTAAAACATTTCATATTTTTTTAGTTTAAAAACTTTGTTTAAAATTTAATCTTGCTTTTCAAATTTTGAAATTCATTTTTAAAAATTAAAACAGAACTAAAACTCTGGAAACAAACTTTGTTAGAAAAATTGTTTTGCTTTCAATCTCATTTCAGTTTGAAACAGAACAGGATTTAAATCCTGGAACCAAACTTTACACTAGACAAACACATGCAACCATCTCCTTAAAGACTTCGAGCCGCACGCAAGACAAGCACGAAGAAAACCCAGACTAACTCTATCTTCCCAAACAACTAATGCACAGGCTTGACACCGTGCATATGCACTATGCTTCTGGTTAGGGCTGTCAATTTCCTACCACACCCGAAACCCGCACTGAAAACCCGACCCGTTTAAGTTGGCGAGTCATTTTCGGGTCAACCCGAATTTGACCCATTTATAAACGTGTGGGTTTCGGGTTGACCTGCTAATCCGGAATTGACCCATTAACAACCCATTTATACTTATACGGGTTGACCCGACCCGTTTACGACCCAATTATACCTTATACGGGTTGACCCAACCCGTTTACACCTTATATGGGTTGACCCGGCCCATTTGCGGCCCTACCCGACCCAACCTGTTTATAATCGGGTTACATGGGTCGGGTCAACCTGTTTATAAACGGGTCGGGTTCGGGTTGAGTTTTTATGACCCGTTTAATAAACGGGTTGACCCGACCCATTTAAAATCAACCTGAACTCGGCTTGACCCGACCCGAACCCAACCCGACCCATTAACAGCCCTACTTCTGGTCAACGGTGATCATTCCCCTGGTCATCATCAACTCGCAACCGACAACGACATCTACCATGACAACGTAGAAATAGGAAATCAATGGCCAAACAGAAATCGAGCAATTCGATCAAAACCAAAAACTAATGGCCGGTCGAAAAATCCCCCTTCCACGACGATCCTGACTTCGATGAGCCTCGCCGTCCTTACCCTAGCTCCATCTTGAACCACCGCATCCATCACCCCTACTGCGATTCGTTCCGATGCGAAGTCGATGCCGCGATCACCTCAGAAACAACCCAGACAAAACTAAGCTTCGAAACCCTACTTCGCCTCTACACGGCCACTGCGGCCATCAGTGACATCCACCACCATTTTTCCAATATCCCCTGACACCACGGCCACCTCCATGCCGAACCTCGACCTCCCCTTTGACGCCGATCAACGTCGATTGACCGAAAACCCAAATTCGAACAATTCTTAATTTCTCTTTAAATACTAAATTAAAAATTTCCAAATTCATGTTAAAATTCTTGATTTAGTAATTCAATTCAGATTGTATGCTCAGAAACTTAAATTATCATGATTGATTTTCATCGAATATTGAGATTATTACCGTTATTTTGCTTTTCCAGGCTAATTTGCTAAATATAAAATTTTTGAAACAAATTTTAAAATTGTCAATACATTACTAGGTACATTTTTCATTTTCAAAGCTAGGTCTAAAATCAATGGTATGTGAAGATAAGAATTTTTTTCTGATAAAATCTAGAACATGAACTAAGCATAGACCTTATAATTGCATATCTACAGACATTCACAGTCACACTGCTATATATATATATATATATATATATATATATATATATATATATATATATATATATATGCATACATTTTCAAATCAAACATGCAAACATTTATATCATGTTTGCTATAACATTCATTTCACGGAACAATCATATGACAGGTTAAAATTGTTTTTAAAAAGCGTTTACTCACCAGAACTAGAAGGAGCAAGGAACACTATCATACTTGTTTTCTGGAATTGTTTTGATCTGGTGTTGAATCTATTTGGTTGTTATTTTTTTAGTTGAATCTACTGAGTTGAGTTTGCTTTATAGTTGAAGTTATTTGTTGAACTTTGAAACTCCTGTTAGTTGAATTTTGTTGATGATCTTCATTTTTGCAAGATCTCAGATTTGCAAGTTTTTGAATAAATGTTGTATTTGGAATTGAAACTTGTTATAGGCTATGGATTTTTATTACACGCTTTTGAGAAAATGATGTACAGATTTTTGAACTGATTTTAATTTTGATTTGGAAACTTCTTTTAAAAATCTAATTTTCGGTTTTGGAAGAGAAGAAAGAAAAGATTTTGAATACAAATGATTTTTGCTAAGTGTTCTCTTAATACATTTTTAATAAATGTTTTCAAAAATATACTAGGACAATGCCACATGTTACTTTAAGTTGTAGAATGATTTACAAGTGTTATTTGCATGGTTTAAATGTTTTACAAATGTAAAAACAAGAAAATTTGTGTTTATCTCCTTACTTAAATTTTATTTATATTTTACAAGTGTTAAAATTTCATTTTTAAATTAATTCCTTATCTTTACAAATGTTTAAAATTTCATTTAAATTAATTACTTATTTATGTTAACATGATCTTATGTTTATTCTCATTTTAGCTTTTAATGCTTACATATATAAATTACCTTTATACAATTACATTCTTTTATGGTTATTTTTACATTTTAAAAAAAAAAATTCAAAAGTTAAATTTTCAAGAGAGAAAATTTAAAAAGAAAAAGGATATTAAATAAAATCTTATTTAAAGTTTCAAACTAAAAGCATTGTACTTTAATATATGTGAACTAAATTTATTTCAAAAGCCAATTTTTTTAAGAAAAACAAATTAGACTTTTATTATAATATACTATCTTAAGCTATTATAGTTTTAAATAAAATAAATATTTACTTTAATTACTTTTTGAAAATATAAGATAGATTTTTAAATAAGCTTTTGAAAAGTTTCTATGTTAAATCCAATCAAGTTTTCCAATTCACAATATATATATACATATATATATATATATATATATATATAAATTTGAAAACATTTCTTATTAAATTTAAATTTAAATTAAAATCAAACTCCCTATTTACAATGTATACAACTCATATATACATTATAAACGGAATACCTTTTTAATTAGCTTTAAAAGAATTTTATCATTTAAATATTTTTAACTTTGAAAAGAATAAAATTTTCAAATTAAATTATTATCATTTTAAATTTTAAAAAGATAACAGTTATCCAATTAAATAATTATTGGCTTTATAAAGATAAATCCTGTTAAATAAGATATTTAAATCAATATTACCCACTTTAAAAAATTATTAGTGGAAATTATTAAATATATATTGACTAAATTTCCGGGACCTCACACTATTTAAATAAGATTATATGACACATAAGGCATATATGCAAGCATCCTAGACTGAACATGTGAATTCTTATGAAAATCCACCTTTCTGATCCCGGGGAACGATATTTAATACATCCTCGGTGTTTTGTATGCTGTTGCCCAAGCATCCAAAAGGTGAGTTGTCATGGGGTAAGATAAAGAGCAGAATAAAATAGAACAGAAATCATATAACAAAACAGTTAAATGTAGTAAAACAATAATATGTTACATAAGGTTACTCCTTAACACGGAGTTACAAGAGTTACACAAATGTGCTACTACTTTCAACCTAGGCAGTTATACACCCTGCCTTTACACTTGCTGGTACAAAATACATACATAATTAACATAACAGCGGAATTAGATAACTAGATACAAAAGGAGCCTTCTACTTGTCCATCATCTTCAAAAGAGCATAAAGAAACTTGCTACTCTCAGGCTACTCAAATATAATTGAGTACCTAAGATTTTAGGGAAAACAAACAGCTTAGATCAGATAATAAGTCTGCTATGAATAAACTCTAAACAAATGGTGGAAATAAACAACAACATGTGGGACCATGTTTCCAAATGTGGAATGAGTTACCCCTCAAAATAACAACATCCAACCATAAGTAATAGGAACAATTTAAAATAAAACCCAAATTTGAATGAATGGACCTAAATAAGATCAAAAATCCAAACTTAGAGAATGGACACAAATAATTAAACATCGAGAAGAGCTCTAGTCACTTCTCGATGCAATTAAGAAAACAAATTCAAAGGTTTGAATCATAGGCAAGGAAAGGGAATTTTTCAAAAAAATGACTAAAAGGGTGCACTCCTCCACCGAAAGTATACCTCTAGAATATAATTGATAACTATGATGGCTCTTGGATACGTCCAAACGGACGCCACGCCAACCATTACCGAGATTCGAGTATTTCACATCGTAATGCATATATAGCTGAAGCCAATCTAGAGTAGATGTTATAATACCCTAATGGGAGCAACCCTATGTAGCTTGGCTTCCACTTGCTCTTTGGGTATAGTTATTTATGACAAAAGATATCAATTCTCAAAATGAAAAACAAATCATCTTATATTGATGATACACAAAGAACAAAGCTTAATCGATAGTCAATAGATCAACTACTGGGAATATTCAAAATGATCGTATTTGGAAATTAAATCACATATTCTTATCACTGCTCATCGATTTCAAACTTGTACTATATATCGGTTGAAAATAAAGTCGAACAACTGAAGGTAGTGTTACTTTTAGGCATTGCCTTGATGACATTTTTAACTTTCGAGATAGGGATGTGTTTCCATACCTCGATGATTAGTGCTAAGGGTATGACTAAATTCTTTCCGTAAAAGCAACATCGTTTACAAAATTGAGTCTGTGTTTAGTTTGGATTTTCATCCATGCAAAAATGCACAAGACGAATGTATATTATCGAAGAAGACCAATTTAGTAAATAAAATTAACATACAAAATAGAAAACAATTTTTTTCTAATTTTCCGTGTTTTGAAAAATAATAGAACGTGAGAAACAATCCATCCTTTCAATGTCCTTCCATCCCTCCGTCGTCACTCTATTTTCCTTCAATTACTACTGTCATCACTTCACTCCACTCATATTTTGACATACATATTTGAAAACAGTAAACCTAAAATTAATTTTTAAACTAAATACTGCCCATATTTCTTGTCCTTTCCGTAACCGAATCAACTTTTTATCTTTTGAAACCGAACTCGTGTTGGGATTTCACATTTCAAATATTAACTATCAAAAATGATTAATCAACTTTAATCAATGATTAATTACTTCAAAATCTTTATTTAAAATAATTATTTAGTTTTCACCATGATTAATTACTTCAAACGTCATTATATAAAATGATTAATTAACTTTAATCATCATTATTGAAGTGATTACTTAACTTTAAAACATCATTGCTATAATGATTAGTTGATCATCATTATTAAAATGATTAATTAACCTTAAACATCATTAGTTAATATGATTAGTTAATTTTAAACATCATTGATAAAATGAATAATTAATTTTAAACACATCATTATTTAAATAATTAGTTAACCTTAATCATCATTATTTAAAATGATTAATTAAATTTAAATATCAATATTAAA
Source organism: Allium cepa (assembly GCA_030765085.1). NCBI lineage: Eukaryota > Viridiplantae > Streptophyta > Magnoliopsida > Asparagales > Amaryllidaceae > Allium > Allium cepa. The sequence goes on along the minus strand of CM060937.1, from coordinate 566,104,585 downwards.
ATGATTATTTAACTTTACACATATCCATATTTGAATAGTTAATTAACTTTGTAAAAACATAAGCACAAGATTAAACCAAAAGATTTCAAAAGAGATGATATTTTTCAAAGTATCGATATAGCGATAGCCGCTATACATACACTTCCATAAACACGTTCATATATTATTTATTAATCCATGCATCACATAACATAAGTATGGGCATATATATAAAAGCAAATAACAACTATACAACATATAGAGAGCATTACTTATATCTTTTACTAAAACCTTTTCGACAATTCTCAAGTCAGTTACTAACTATCAAGGATGTCATCTTTTAAAAGTGGTAAACAAGCCAACAATCAGTCACTTTCTCACGCATATAAACATAAGTAATTGCCATATATTTTCACAACAACAATAAAGGTTAAAACTTTCTTTTAAAAATGATATTTACTCATGTAAACAAGCATGAACTTCAACCAAACTTTCAAACGACACAAGGTCGGAGTTTCTTTTTGCTAAATCTCGACTTTAAGACCTAGATGAGGTCTAAATGGTTTGACCTAGGGGCTATAGGGCTCGGCCTTGATTTAAAATAGTGGTGATGGGTCTTGTATTGGTTTGTTAAGTGGTGTGGAGGAGAAAGAAAGGCTTTAGTGATTTTTTTAAGGAAAATTTGAAAAAGAAAGGATTTTTAAATTTCAAAACATTTGAAAGCCATGAAAGTATGTAAAGAGGAACATGGAGGTTGAAAATGAGAAATAAAATGAAAATGTGAAAGGGGAAAAAAAGACAAATTGTTTTTATACAGAATGGAATATGAAAATTACCGAAATACCCTTAAGTCCATAGCCTCCACTCTCCTTTTGCCACATCATCACCTCCCTCTAACTTATTCCATAGGCAAGGACAACTCTACCTTGTCATGTCCATCACTTCACTCCGATGATGTTACTTTATAAAGTGACATTTCCATTTCTTTTATTTTTAATTTTTGAGAAAAGTCACATCTTACTTTTCTTTTTACTTAAGTTAATAAAATTTCACTATATATAATTTAACCATACATATGTTATTTAGTATATGTATGTGTATATGTATACTGGAGTGTACACAATATTTTCGACAACTTTTATAAGATGAAAAGTCAAAAGTCCAAAAAACGATTTTCGGTCACATTTTCGATTTTTCTTCGAACTAATTATTTTGTAAACCAAATTTTAAAACAACATCATCATCATTAGTTATTACTAAAAATAAGTTTATTTGAGTTATAAAATTCATTACTTAAATATTTAAAAATATTTTAAATATTCAAATTTAAAGTGATTGAATTACGAGTCGTTATAATTCTATATGTATATAACAAACAATTACTTCAGCATAGCATATAGTGAATACATACATCAGTAAATCATAATAATCAAAGCATATAAAACACAACAAGATCACACTACAATCCATAGCATGATAAAACAACCATCAAAGTCAACTATCTAACTAATTCTAGTAATCTAAGCAAGACAACAATAAATCCATAGCAAGCATTCATCTAGACCTAAATACAAACTATACTAACAAACATGCGACTGTGAAAACATTCCAGAAAGGAGTCAAAATGAAAAGATCGGGTCTAATCTTCCACCTTCCAAATACTATTGAACAAATCGTACTTCCCAACTTAATATAACTATTTCTACTACTAGCACAAACTTGTTCCGAAATATCGACCTAAAATGTGCATGCACATCTACAACTTAAGCAATCCATGCTACCAACTTGGATGAAGATCCCATAATGCACAACGTGGGTAGTCTTAGCATAAATGTGCCCATACTAAATTGCAGTTTCCCACACCACACCTAAATTCGCATACACAACATAAAATCATTCCACTGGCGCTTTCCTCGATTCATATTTTGGATTGCTAAGGTAAGGCAACTCAAAAGTGGATGGTATCTTACCCTAAAAAACCTAAACAACTTGAATGACAAGATGATACCTTCTTTTGGCTAAGAACATCAAATCAATTGATGTCTTAACATGATGGGAAAATATATATATGTACCATCACAATTTCTATTCTAATTTAAGTGGTATCGTTATGCTTATCGGATCACTTCTTTGACCATTCGACGGGTTTCATACTCAGAGTATCACCTCCTCAACTATGCAAACATTTCATCTTAAGTTCTATGAAATATGAAAAAACAAGCACCAAAACATGAGAAATCCTCTATTCGATCAATTCACCCATAGCGGTCAAAATCCTAAATCTAAGTGGGATTGTAACATGTGAAAAGTGCTAACCTAAGATAGTGATAGTGTTTAATAAACCGACTATACAATACATCTTTCACGTGTGCCTCATATGCTACATAAACCATGCACCTTTAAATTGCCACTCCATAGGATTTTCTAAATATATAACTTCTCCTAAGTCCAAGCAATGATTGAAAATAATATACAATGCATTTTTCCTTGACCTTTCAAGTAAATTTTCTTCAATTATCATGCAACACTTGAATCCACACCAATTGGTAGTACTTTTTTTTATACCTTTATATCCATTCAAACCAAAACCTCTTTTCTTTAATTTCTCAAATCGAATCAATTCCATTAGCTTAAAATTCTTTATCTACACTAGTCCGGAATACTTCTCAGATAATTCTTAATACTAAATATAATATGGGATATCCTTTATATCAAAAGTCCAAGCTTAGATATATATATATATAAACCAACTAATAGTAACTTTTTCCAAATATATTTCTACCAACTTACTTTTCTTCCACACTATGGATGAGATGACACTATAGGGATAAACCAACATAATACTCAATAATCATAGCAACAACTTAGCCAAAACAAATCTAGAAACATTGAGAAAAGGGACGATGTCCTAGTATAGTAAACATGATATTAAACTCATGTCACATCTAATCCAAATCAAATACTTGCAGTTACAACTATCACTCTAGTAACGATAATCTATAAATATTGCCTCAAAACATACACAGTAAGAGGACAATAAACTACTTGGAGAACAACATCCATCCAAGTCATATAACATAAATAGTATTACATCCACAATTATAAGAGTAGATTTGTAACAACCCTGTATTTTGTGATTTATTTTTTTGTATATTTTAATTATTTTAATTAAAATTTTGATTTAAAAAAACTTATTTTATTTATTTTGAATGATAAACTTTAGTTTTGATATGAATTATCATTCCAAAGCATGACTAAAAAGAATATTTTCCAAAAAGTGAATTTTTGGTCAAAATAGTCAAACTTTGACTTTTAATTTATATTTTTTAAAAGTTTGAAAATTTAAATTTTATCTTTTATTATGAAAGTACATAAAATTTAAGAACACTTCTTTCTGTTTCGTTGGAAACGGATTTAAATTGTGTAAGTTATGTATATTTCAATATTGATGCAATTTATTTATTCTGCAATTTTGTTATTTTAAATAGTATAAATTTTATTTTTCTTTGTCATATTTTATTGTAATATGTATTGACATGTTATTTTATGTATGTTTTTGTCTTTTAATATTTTTGAAGTAAGGTAGGAATTTTTCTAGAGCTAGTAGTATTTTTCTTGTAATTTCCATGACCTGTTTTCAATTTTAAACATTTTCTTTAGTTCTTTTCTATTTTTCTCCAATTTAATTATTTATTTATTTTAGAAATGATAAATAAATTATTTTATTTCAAAATTTTGCCTTAGAATAGTTTTAAAATGAAGTAGATATTTTTCCAAAGCCATTGATGTTTTAATTGTAATTTTTGAACCCCGTTTTCAGTTTTTAAGCAATTTCCTTAATTCTTTTTATATTTTCTTTAAATTTAATTATATATTTTTATTTTTTTCACTTTGTTTCGGTTTTAGATGCACTTGCTGAAGTTTATTTTGTTTTACTTGACTTAAAAGAAAAGGAAGTATGGAAGGTTTTAAAAGCTAAGAAACGTAAAGTCGTTTCACCGTTTCTTTTACCGTTTCTTTTTCAATCAATACACCATTTATTTTGGCCGTACCTTTCTCTATTCTTTTCAGCTGAATTCTCTCATCTTTATAACGTATTTTCAAAGCTTCTCAACCCTAAAAAAAATCATGGCCTCCATCTTGCAAAAATTTGGTAAAATCTTCTTCCCTTCTCTTGTTTTCTAGTTTTTCTATGTGATTTTGCAACTTGTTCTCTACTTCATGGCTCCACTCCTCCTTAACCAGATCTAGGCCAACCTCCACCACTTTATTCTCTGATCATCATCCACCCTAGATCACCACCATGGCAGGACAAGCAACCCCAAGGCAAACAACACCACCAAAATCCACAAATCCATCACCTATGCACTGAAGCTGACCTAGTTTTGGTACCATCACCTTCATCCACCTTTTGCCGCTACTTCCATCACCACCACCACCTCTGACCTGACCTCCACCCTCTGCTACATCACCCACCACCACCTGGACCCACTGGCCATGCCCCTAGAGCCTATGGCCGATGTAACGACCCGTATTTTATGGACGTTAGATCGTGTGGGAAAATTAACTCGTGTAGAGATTAACTCGTGGGGGAAAGCTTGAGTCGGTATTCATGAGTCGTAGATGACCTAAGCTTATACGAGTTAAGGAATAGGTTGTTAGCAAGTTAGTAATTGGAATAGGTTAATATATTGCGACCTAAGGTAACTAACGAGTTAAGGGTTTGGAGATAGGTCGTATGAAGATAGGTCGGTGATACGACTTAAGGTGGTAGATGAGTTAGTGTTTAGGTCGAGTGGAGCGACCTATGGAAGTAGCGACCTAAGGAAATCCCTGTGTAGTTAGGTTGGTTGAGCGACCTAAGGGGTGAGCGACCTAAGATAGAGGGGCGACTCAAGATAGTACGACCTAGTAGATAACAAGTTAGAGCGACTTAAGTATTCGAGCGACCTAGTAGAATGGGCGACCTATAGGGATGGGAGACCTAAAGGTTAGTGGCTTAAGTCGGTAGGACGAGTTAAGGATAGGTCGCGTGTGTTGTTAGGTCGGCTGTGTTTTAGGTCGTTAGACGACTTATAGATGTTAAGTTGTTAAGTCGCGTAGGAGCTTGGGTCGGTAGGTCATTGACTTGGGATTTGTTAGGTCGACTGTTGTGTTGAGTCGGCAAGGAGTTGAGTCGGCTATAGTACAAGTCGTTGAGACCCTGTGTTAGGATTAGGTCGTGAGTCGCATGTAGGCCGAGTCGTGTGGAGTTGCTAAATCGTTGAGTCGGCCATCATGTTAGGTCGTAGAGTGATGAGTCGTTTTCCCTGATGAGTCGTACGACCTTGTGTCTTAGTGTGTTGAGTCGTATATCGTTATAAGGCAGTGTTTTTAAGTCACGTGCATACTGTGGGCCTTAGGTCGTAATATATTTAGGTCGTAGCATGTTAGGTCGGCAACGACCTAAAACCGAGCTACGAGTTACGACCTAAGGGGGCGACTAGCCTATAAATAGTGGAGTTTTGCTCACTTTTTGGCACCGGTTTTTGAAGCGACGAAGTGCTGCCATTTTGAGAGCTCGACTACAACATTTCTTCACTTCTTTTCTCCCCTTTGATCGAGTGCTAACATCCATCCAAGATCGAAGATCAAGATTGAAGATTGAAGAGCCAAAGTTGAAGATCTTCATCCTACGAAGCTAGATTTCATCGTTTGAAGCGAGGTTTTGCCGGATCAAGCTTGGGTATTTGCTATCCAGATCTGAAGTGGGTTTCTTTTGAGGTGTTTAGGTGTTTTGGTGAGTGGTAGTTATCTCTCACGCGGACCCAAAGGAGTATATTGGATTGGTGGCTTGTTTGAGTGTTAAAGTTAGAGATTTCATGCATTTTTCTTAGTTCCAAGACTAGATTCATTACTTTTGAAGATGTTTACCTAAGCAAGTTCAATTAACAAGTTATAGAGACAAAACCCATGTTTTATATTTGATAGATCTATGCTAAAATCCATGATTTCATATATATTAGACTTATGCTCATTTATTTACGAAATTGCCATTATAGTTGATATTGCTTGATTAGATCTCGTTTGAATGCTTGATTGTTTGGATGTATGATTGATTTGATTGTCTTGAGTTAGCTTGTAGTTGATTTGGGACAAGATGGTTGAAGATGATTAAAAAGCTAAGTGGAAAGGCTCTTGAATGGTGAAAGCTGCTGTGGCATATGAAGTGGATGATGAAGCTCATATGGATGGGTTCGAGGACTTTGCTATAGTTAGAGGAAGCGAAGTATGATGACGAAATGGACTTTGCCATGATATGTTGAGGCGAAGTATGATGATGAGATGGACTTTGCTAAGATGCGTTGGAGCAAAGCATGATGTGGAAGCCTTGGTTTAATCCAGACGGGATCATCCCAAGCATGTTGATTACTCGATGATGCGGTTCGAGTTGGTGGATAATGGTGGCTCGAGAGGTGCTTGAGCTATAATGGGAATAGTCGTCGAGGAGGATGACTAGAAGGCTGAGATCTTATCGTTATTGAAGGTTCTAGCAAGCTCAAAGCAAGAGTACGTTGGGTAGATCCGTTATACCCAGGCGCGGGTCATGATGACATGCTAGTACTCTGGGTAGATTCGTTATACCTAGGCACGGGTCACAATGACGTGCGGAGTTATGTCTAGAACCGAGGTTGCCATTAGCCCTTGACGGATGGTTGAAAGATGTGTTGGTCATTCAATTAACGATAAAATCAAGGCAATGATAACAGTGATAGCCAGAGTCATGGATGTTGGTTGTATCATCATTCGGTCTCAAGAGCGGTGTTTTCTGGGTGCTTATCTGATCTTGGTTTAGGCCTTGGGGGTTTGTACTTGGAAAACATCGACCTTGACTCGAGTGATTATTGCTTTACTTTAATTATCTGCTTTGCTATGCTTGCTTCTCCTTAGTGTGTGTCTGGGGGCTATCACTGTAGAAAGAGGTGGAGTGGGATGATTTGGGTTCCTATTCCTTTTTTCCCTTATGCTCTTTTGGTATGTTTGATAGTTGATTTACTGCTCACTAAGACTTTGTCTGACTCAAGGTTTTATGTCTCCTCTTATTACCTTGGGCTGTTCATCCATGTTTAGGATGGGCAGACTAGGTGACAGGTGGCAGGTGCTGATCTTAGTGGCTTACGCTGATGATGACGAAGACGAGCAGGAGGCTTTGCATATTATTCTCATATTCTATGTAATGGATATTCCGTTGTTTGTTGATTAATCTGAGTGCTATGTAGTGAGGCTTCTTGTATTCTTGATTCAGACTATGTATGAAGCTATTATGATTAGATGATGATATTCTGTTCTATGGGAGCTTCACTATATTATATTTCTCTATTGTATTTTATCCATGCGCTGTGAGTTTTACGATAGAGTCTGTGATGTTTATTTTACCCTTGACGGTCACTCATGGCTGCCTGGCACACTTTCAGCGCACCATTCCCTTGTTTCCGTGCGGGAGTCATGGGCGGTCGTCACATTTGGTATCAGAGCTTTGGTTAATCGATTTTAGCCAATGCTCGCTGACGTAACTACGTATGAGAGACGTAATTGTATTTTGATGAATGATGACTATATATAATATAGTAGTTTAGAAGGATTTGAACTCCTTATGCAGTTATTTCTCAAGGTGTTCTAAGTCATTCCTTTTTGTAGATATTAAGGATGAGTCGAAGGGGGAGACCAGCTGCTAGGGAAGTTGTTGGTTATGCTCCTATGTTTGAGGCCATGATGACTTCGATCATGAGAAGGATCCCAGCTTCAGGGCCATCAGTGGATGTTGGAGTTCAAGTTCAAGCTCCAAGACCGGTGGATTTTGCTAAGCTTTGTAAGGATTATACTGCTCTTGGAGGGAAGGTTTTCTTGGGAATGGAATCGACCATTGAGGTGCAGAGATGGATTGATGCTTGTCGAAGGATTTTTGGTGACTTGGGGATTGAGGATGCAACTAAGAGGAAGCTTGCATCGAGACAGCTTCAGGGAAGAGCTGCTGATTGGTGGAATTCTATCACCATAGACACTCCAGAAGAAGAGATTACTTGGGAGCAATTCCAAGTTAGATTTGAAGCCAAGTTTATCTCTACAGCTCAGAAGTCTGTTTTGTTTAAAAAGTTTGTTGAGCTCAAGCAAGGTGGGAGATCGGTTCTTGAGTACGTTTCTGAGTTTGAGGCCTTGTCCAAGTATGCTCGGTCGTATATTGAATCTTCTTATCAGAAGAATGAGAAGTTTGTGACAGGCTTGGACAGTTATCTTGGAAGGCAGTTGGTGGATCATCTGGACGATCCATTTGAGAAGCTGGTGGAGAAAGCTCTCAGGCATGAGAGTTTGTTTCCTAAGGAAGTATCTGTTGTTGCTGTGACCAAGGAGGAGTCTAAACCACAGCAGGGTGGAAACAAGAAGAGGAAACAGCAACAGCAGAAGGGTAAGGCTGGTCAGAAGAAGCCGAAGGGGGAAAAGACCTGCTACAACTGTCGGCAGAAGGGCCATCTCTCCAAGGATTGCAAGAATCCGAAGGTGCTGTTGAAGTGCTACAACTGTGATAAGCTGGGGCATATTAAGAAGAATTGTCCGGAACCACAGAAGGACAAACAGATTGTGAAAGCTTATACTTTGGGGGTTGTTCCATCGTCTTCGAAAGCTCCTACCGCTGAAGAGAAGGGGAAGAGTGTGGTGGTTCAAGGTACTCTTTCCATTTGTGGTATTCCAGTTAGAGTGTTATTTGATACTGGAGCGTCTCATTCTTTTGTTTGTAATGAGTTAGTAGACCGGTTGGGTTTGGAACCGGATATTGTTAATAGACCATTGGTAGTGACTAATCCAGTTGGGGGTTCGTCTTGTTTGTGTATGATATGCCGTGGTCTAGTTATATCGAGTCATGATTGCTCTTTTGTTTGTGATTGCTTTGTTCTGAACTTTGTGGGGTTCGGAATTATTTTGGGTATGGACTGGCTTAGGAAGTATGCGGCAAAGGTTGATTGTGAGAGATTGGAGGTGACAGTCGAGAATGTGGAGGGGCGAAAGGTTGTGATACGATGTAAGCATGAAGAAGGCGTCTTCATGAGCTTCATGTATTCGCTGGTTGTTCCACGGGATGGACTGTCATCGGTGCCAATCGTGAATGGATTTGAGGATGTCTTTGACGAAGTCAAAGGATTACCGCCGCATAGGGAGATCGAGTTTCGTATTGATCTAGTTGAGGGAGCCAGACCTGTTGTGATGCCTCTTAGGCGGGTGGCGCCTAGGGAGCAACAAGAGTTGAAAGTGCAAGTTGATGACCTTTTGCGGAAAGGATTCATTCGGCGTAGTGTGTCCGAATGGGGTGCACCAGTTGTGTTCGCAACCAAAGCGGATGGATCGTTGAGGTTGTGTGTGGATTATCGTGAGCTGAATAAGGTGACTAAGAAGAACAAGTATCCATTGCCGAGAATAGATGACTTGTTTGATCAGCTCCACGAGGCTAAGGTGTTTTCTCAGATGGATTTGGCAACGGGATTTCACCAGTTAAGGGTGGCGAAGGATAGTGTGCCGAAGACTGCTTTTAGGACACCATCCGGTTTTTATGAGTGGCTGGTAATGCCGTTTGGATTGACTAACGCGCCAGCATATTTTGTGGATCTTATGAATAGAGTATTCAGAGATCAGTTGAATAAGTTCGTGCTTATGTTCATGGATGATATTCTGATTTATTCCAGAACTGAGGAAGAGCACAAGACGCACTTGAGGATTGTTTTGGAAATCTTGCGGAAACATCAGCTGAAGGCTAAGTTTACGAAGTGTCACTTCTGGAAGGGTGAAGTAAGGTTCTTAGGCCATGTCATTTCTGGAAATGGAATAGCGGTTGATCCCGCTAAGGTGGCAGCGATACAGGATTGGATTAGACCTAAGAATGCAACTGATGTGAGAAGTTTTCTTGGATTAGCTGGATATTATCGACGGTTTATCAAAGACTTTTCCAAGATAGCTGCACCGTTAGTAGGATTGACGAAGAAGAACCAAGTGTTCAGTTGGGATGCTAAGTGTGAGCAGGCTTTTAGAATCCTGAAAGAGCGATTGACGAGTGCTCCTGTTTTGACTATTCCAAGTGGGAATGATGAGATGGTGGTTTACACCGATGCATGTGGTACTGGACTTGGAGCAGTGCTAATGCAAAAGGATAGAGTTGTTGTGTATGCAAGTCGACAACTAAAGCCGCATGAAAAGAATTATCCAACTCATGATTTGGAGTTAGCGGCGATTGTGTTTGCTTTGAAGATGTGGAGACATTATCTATTGGGAGTTCGATTCGAGTTGTTTACAGATCATAAGTCGTTGAAGTATCTGTTCTCCCAAAAGGATTTGAATCTTCGACAGCAACGGTGGCTAGAGTTCTTGGCATCGTATGATTTTGGTATAACTTATATTCCGGGAAAAGGTAACGCAGTAGCTGATGCGTTAAGTCGAAGACATGCAAGATTGGGAGCCATGTTTTCGGAATGGAAGAGTCTCGAGTATTTAGCTGGATTTGATTTCAGGCCCATATGTGAATTGGAACCTGAGATGTTGGCAAACTTATCGATAAGACCTACTCTTGTGGAAAGAATTGGCAAGGGCCAAAAGCGAGACGATAAGCTTGTCAAGATTATCCGTGATTTGGAATCTGGATTGAATCCAGAAAAGGTTAAAGGATTTGAAGTCGATCGAGATGATTGGCTTCGGAAACAAGGACGATTAGTTGTTCCCGATATAGATGGATTGAGAGATGAGGTTCTGAGGGAAAGTCATCACTCGAAGTTGACAATTCATCCAGGTGGAAATAAGATGTATCGGGATATGAAGAGAACTTATTACTGGGAAGGCATGAAGAAGGATGTTGGAAATTTTATTTCCAAATGTATGAACTGCCAGTTGGTGAAAGCCGAGCAGAAGAAGCCCAGTGGATTGCTTCAGCCATTAGAGGTTCCTACATGGAAGTGGGAGCAAGTGTCGATGGATTTTATCGATGGTCTACCTAGAACCAGGACAGGGAATGAAGGGATTTGGGTCATCATAGATCGGTTGACTAAGAGTGCAAGGTTTATTCCTGTTCGATCGACTAGGACTGCATCGAAGTTGGCCGAGCTTTATGTTAAGTGGATAGTTCGACTCCATGGTGTTCCGAAGAGTATAGTGAGCGATCGAGACCCATTGTTCACTAGTAGATTTTGGAAGAGCTTCCAGCAAGTTTTGGGAACCGAGTTGTGTTTGAGTACAGCTTATCACCCTCAAACAGATGGTCAGACTGAGAGAGTCAACCGAGTTTTGGAAGATCTTCTTAGAGCATGTGTTTTGGACTTCGGGGGATCGTGGGAAGATCACCTTCATTTGGTGGAATTTGCATATAATAACAGTTATCAGTCGAGTATTGGTATGGCACCATATGAGGCATTATATGGAAGACCGTGTAACTCTCCGACATGTTGGTTGGAAACTGGAGAAAAACTGATACTTGGGCCAGAGATGATTCGACAGACTTCGAATTGTATAGAGATTATTCGGCAACGAATGAAGGCAGCCCAAGATCGTCAGAAAAGTTATGCTGATAATCGTCGTAAGGATTTGGAGTTCGACGTAGGTGATATGGTTTTTGTGAAGATTTCTCCATTGAAGAGTGTTATTAGATTCGAGAAGAAAGGGAAATTGACTCCGAGATTTGTTGGACCATTCCCGATTATCAAGCGAATTGGGAAGCTCGCTTATAGATTGGAGTTACCGGAAAAGATGGCGGGTGTGCACAATGTTTTCCATGTATCTTATCTACGGAAGTATGTGCATGACCCAACTACAGTAGTTTCTGCTGATAGCTGTGAAGATTTGGAGGTTGATCCAGTTGTTAGAAGACCTCGTAAGCCGCTTCGTATTGTTGAAACCGATACGAAACAGCTGAGAAAGACGATTACGTTGCTCAAGATACAATGGAGTGATGATGTTAACGACTGTACGTGGGAGGAGGAAGAGAGGATGAAGGCAGCTCATCCTGAACTCTTCGAGGTATGGACCTAAGGTGTCGTGACATCTCATGAACTTGTAGCTTGTTCTAATCTTAGAATTCTGCATGCTAGGCTAGTAATTGGATGCATGGTTTGTTGGTTGCCATGGATGGTAGGCATGCGGAATAACTTTGGTTGCTCTTGTTTGTTTGGAATTTCGGTGGTGAAATTCCTAAGGGGGAGAGAATGTAACGACCCGTATTTTATGGACGTTAGATCGTGTGGGAAAATTAACTCGTGTAGAGATTAACTCGTGGGGGAAAGCTTGAGTCGGTATTCATGAGTCGTAGATGACCTAAGCTTATACGAGTTAAGGAATAGGTTGTTAGCAAGTTAGTAATTGGAATAGGTTAATATATTGCGACCTAAGGTAACTAACGAGTTAAGGGTTTGGAGATAGGTCGTATGAAGATAGGTCGGTGATACGACTTAAGGTGGTAGATGAGTTAGTGTTTAGGTCGAGTGGAGCGACCTATGGAAGTAGCGACCTAAGGAAATCCCTGTGTAGTTAGGTTGGTTGAGTGACCTAAGGGGTGAGCGACCTAAGATAGAGGGGCGACTCAAGATAGTACGACCTAGTAGATAACAAGTTAGAGCGACTTAAGTATTCGAGCGACCTAGTAGAATGGGCGACCTATAGGGATGGGAGACCTAAAGGTTAGTGGCTTAAGTCAGTAGGACGAGTTAAGGATAGGTCGCGTGTGTTGTTAGGTCGGCTGTGTTTTAGGTCGTGTGGCCTGGGTGTGATTCTGTGTATAGTTAGGTCGTTAGACGACTTATAGATGTTAAGTTGTTAAGTCGCGTAGGAGCTTGGGTCGGTAGGTCGTTGACTTGGGATTTGTTAGGTCGACTGTTGTGTTGAGTCGGCAAGGAGTTGAGTCGGCTATAGTATAAGTCGTTGAGACCCTGTGTTAGGATTAGGTCGTGAGTCGCATGTAGGCCGAGTCGTGTGGAGTTGCTAAATCGTTGAGTTGGCCATCATGTTAAGTCGTAGAGTGATGAGTCGTTTTCCCTGATGAGTCGTACGACCTTGTGTCTTAGTGTGTTGAGTCGTAAGTCGATATAAGGCAGTGTTTTTAAGTCACGTGCATACTGTGGGCCTTAGGTCGTAATATAGTTAGGTCGTAGCATGTTAGGTCGGCAACGACCTAAAACCGAGCTACGAGTTACGACCTAAGGGGGCGACTAGCCTATAAATAGTGGAGTTTTGCTCACTTTTTGGCACCGGTTTTTGAAGCGACGAAGTGCTGCCATTTTGAGAGCTCGACTACAACATTTCTTCACTTCTTTTCTCCCCTTTGATCGAGTGCTAACATCCATCCAAGATCGAAGATCAAGATTGAAGATTGAAGAGCCAAAGTTGAAGATCTTCATCCTACAAAGCTAGATTTCATCGTTTGAAGCGAGGTTTTGCCGGATCAAGCTTGGGTATTTGCTGTCCAGATCTGAAGTGGGTTTCTTTTGAGGTGTTTAGGTGTTTTGGTGAGTGGTAGTTATCTCTCACGCGGACCCAAAGGAGTATATTGGATTGGTGGCTTGTTTGAGTGTTAAAGTTAGAGATTTCATGCATTTTTCTTAGTTCCAAGACTAGATTCATTACTTTTGAAGATGTTTACCTAAGCAAGTTCAATTAACAAGTTATAGAGACAAAACCCATGTTTTATATTTGATAGATCTATGCTAAAATCCATGATTTCATATATGTTAGACTTATGCTCATTTATTTACTAAATTGCCATTATAGTTGATATTGCTTGATTAGATCTCGTTTGAATGCTTGATTGTTTGGATGTATGATTGATTTGATTGTCTTGAGTTAGCTTGTAGTTGATTTGGGACAAGATGGTTGAAGATGATTCGAAAGCTAAGTGGAAAGGCTCTTGAATGGTGAAAGCTGCTGTGGCATATGAAGCGGATGATGAAGCTCATATGGATGGGTTCGAGGACTTTGCTATAGTTAGAGGAAGCGAAGTATGATGACGAAATGGACTTTGCCATGATATGTTGAGGCGAAGTATGATGATGAGATGGACTTTGCTAAGATGCGTTGGAGCAAAGCATGATGTGGAAGCCTTGGTTTAATCTAGACGGGATCATCCCAAGCATGTTGATTACTCGATGATGCGGTTCGAGTTGGTGGATAATGGTGGCTCGAGAGGTGCTTGAGCTATAATGGGAATAGTCGTCGAGGAGGATGACTAGAAGGCTGAGATCTTATCGTTATTGAAGGTTCTAGCAAGCTCAAAGCAAGAGTACGTTGGGTAGATCCGTTATACCCAGGCGCGGGTCATAATGACGTGCTAGTACTCTGGGTAGATTCGTTATACCTAGGCACGGGTCACGATGACGTGCGGAGTTATGTCTAGAACCAGGGTTGCCATTAGCCCTTAACAGATGGTTGAAAGATGTGTTGGTCATTCAATTAACGATAAAATCAAGGCAATGATAACAGTGATAGCCAGAGTTATGGATGTTGGTTGTATCATCATTCGGTCTCAAGAGCGGTGTTTTCTGGGTGCTTATCTGATCTTGGTTTAGGCCTTGGGGGTTTGTACTTGGAAAACATCGACCTTGACTCGAGTGATTATTGCTTTACTTTAATTATCTGCTTTGCTATGCTTTCTTCTCCTTAGTGTGTGTCTGGGGGCTATCACTGTAGAAAGAGGTGGAGTGGGATGATTTGGATTCCTATTCCTTTTATCCCTTATGCTCTTTTGGTATGTTTGATAGTTGATTTACTGCTCACTAAGACTTTGTCTGACTCAAGGTTTTATGTCTCCTCTTATTACCTTGGGCTGTTCATCCATGTTTGGGATGGGCAGACTAGGTGACAGGTGCTGATCTTAGTGGCTTACGCTGATGATGACGAAGACGAGCAGGAGGCTTTGCATATTATTCTCATATTCTATGTAATGGATATTCCGCTGTTTGTTGATTAATCTGAGTGCTATGTAGTGAGGCTTCTTGTATTCTTGATTCAGACTATGTATGAAGCTATTATGATTAGATGATGATATTCTGTTCTATGGGAGCTTCACTATATTATATTTCTCTATTGTATTTTATCCATGCGCTGTGAGTTTTACGATAGAGTCTGTGATGTTTATTTTACCCTTAACGGTCACTCATGGCTGCCTGGCACACTTTCAGCGCACCATTCCCTTGTTTCCGTGCGGGAGTCATGGGCGGTCGTCACAGCCGAACCCATTTATATCATAGAAGTGATGAATTTGCCTTGTAGTTGTTGTTTTGTTGCACCTATGTCCATCCACCTTTGCACCATTACTTCCAAGCTATGGCCGACCCATATGAGCCCAAGACCTGATCCTAACCCACTCCTTAGACATGTATTTTTATAGCTGAAGCATAGGCGGTAGAAAGCAAGTGTAAAAACTTTGGGTTTGTTTTATGCATTTAATTCTAACATTGTTTTATTGAATTTGGGTTTGAAAACTTATGTTATTTGTTCGTTTTTTTTGAATGTTTGCAAGGCTATTAGCCTTGTCTCTCCTACACTCATATCATCATCATGGCTAAGAAAACGAACCCCTTAGTCGAGCTTTTGAATGGTTGTAGCAAGGTCAACTTATCTTGTCTTTGTTGCCTTTCAATTTCAATTTATTTCAATATATTTTGGTTGAATATTCATAAGTTATATTGTCTTGTTTTGGGGTTGTTTAAAAGATGATATCTCGACTATTTCTCTCCACTCAAAATCAAAGATCGTGCCTTCTGGATTCGTTGTGTCATTTTAATTAATATCTCCAGCATAAAAAAGTGAGTATTTCTCACCAGACATTATGTACTTATATAAGTAGTAGATTGACACCCTGTGAATCTGTAGAACTATATTAACATGTTATAACTGCTTATATTATTATCATATGATGTTCACACCTGTTATTACACCTTTTATATCATATGTTACTGTTATTTCATGCTATTCTGTATATTTTATCAGTTTATCACACTGCAAGTTCCCTGTAAATTAGAAATCACTATGGGTTGAAATGATACATACCCGAACGGACTTTAGAATAAGGGAAGATTGTTATGGGCTGAAATGATAGGCCTGAATGATTTTCAATTTATTTCATTTACTTGGGACTGCGGTTTTGAAATGATAAAACCCGGATTTTTCTTTGTAAATTACGGGTTGAAATGATATATTACCCGTATCACTTTACCTAGCGTAGAAAATTTTATACAGGCCCGTAGTTAAAATATGTTTTTCTAAAAAATTTAAAATATTTTAGAAATTTAATTATTATAATATTTGATTTGAAATTTAATAAAAATATAACTTTTGTAAAGTATTATTTATTTTCTGGAAATCTATAAGTTAAATAAATTGTGGAAAGTTAGAAAATATGAATGTAAGTTATTTTGGAAATTTTGATTTAATTTTTAATGGAATTTAAATTAACTTTGAAAATATGATAAATTTATGATATTTTGAATTTAAATTAATTTAAAGTGATTTTATATCATATTAATGATTTTTGATAAAGTTGAATGTGAAATGAATGAATATTTAAGTTGAAATTTTGAAATATAACTAAAATTGGATATTTATGAAATTGACTTAAAAGTCACTTTTAGTTAAGTAAATAAAAATAAAACTAAGTTATATTTGAGAATTTGAACTTAAGTATTAAGTTGAAATTTAATGCAATGAATTTAAAATTGAACATTGCAATTTAATAAGTGAATTATTATTAAATCTTGATTTTTGAATGGAAATTTAACTTTATAAAATCATGAACTTGAAGAAAATTAAATGATGTTTATAAATGTGAAAATGTATGATTTTATGAGTTAAAAATGTTTTAAATAAAAATATAATTGGTTGAGAAATTATATTGAATATTTGGAGTTAATTGACTGCATTTTTGAAATGCTATTAATTACAATGTAAATGATATTACAGTATTTGTAAATGTTGTAGTTGATGATAATGAACTAAAAAGCTAAATTGAATTAAAAACTATTATAGCAATTTTGTAAGTGCTATAATTTTTGAATTTAACTAAGTTTATTTGGAATTTAAGTAAACCTTATTACAACATTTTAAAATGTTGTCTTTTGTTAAATTGAACTGTTTTGAATGTAACTTTCCGTAGCGTTTTCTAAATGCTGCGAAAAGTGAAATTTCACTGTTTTGATAAACGTAAGTGAATAAATGAACTTTGGAAGTTGAAAATTTTGAAAATTTAATAATTTAATTTTTAACATAATAACTTCATTTTTATGATTAAAAATGGTTTTTTTTTGGAATATAAACTGTTTTGAAATATGAATTGAAATGGTATTTTAAATTGAATAAAATGGATAATGATTTGAAATGTGGTTTCGAAAAGATATGATATTTTGATATATTAAAATGATTTGAAATGTGGTTTCGAAAAGATATGATTTTTTGATATATTAAAATGATTTGAAATGTGGTACTGAAAGATATGATATTTTGATATATTAAAATGATTTGAAACAAAGTTTTGAAAGATATGATATTTTGATATTAAATGATTTGAAAAATGAAGCTTTGAAAGGTTATGATATTTTGATGTAGTAAAATGATTTGAAAGGAAGTTTTTAAAGGATATGATAATTTAAAATATTGAAATGGTTAGAAATGACTTGATATTTATTTTGATAAATATTTGAATTGAAAGATATGGTATGATGATATATATTGAAATGGTTTGGGAATGATTTAATCTTTATTTTGATAAAGATTTGGGTTGAAATGACATTTTATTTTTGAAGTATGAAATGTTGTTTTAAAGTTATAACTACGGGTTATAATAACGATTGGTTGTTAAAGAGACCGGGATCGGATATTGTCTTATAGCCGGCCAATACCGAAAACCACTTTAACAACTGTGTACGCGGTGGAGATTCCAGAATGAAGTAGGATGGTGGCGACATTCTCGAGGTATATTACGTGGACCCAACTCCCGTGAGTTGGCATAAATGACTAAAACAGGAGCTATACCGGGCTACACAAATGGTCGCACCCTTTCATCGAGCATGCTCCATCGGAAACCATTCTATTACTTTCGCGATTCGATATGTGGCGCCACTTTGATTCGGGGGTATTGTTCGAGGTGGGCGGAAGTTGATGGCTTGCCGTCACCACCGGTCCGGGAGTGCAAACGGTGTATCCACCCTGGCATTGCCTCGCGTGCCGTGTCATCTCCTTATAGCGAGCCCACTACGATTTTGGTTTGAAAGATCCGACCGCGTTAAGGTTCACCATCCCCTTAACGCTATTTTCTATATGATTATACTTTACTGATTAGACACTACTGTATATGGCGTATATTACTACATAGTAAATAGTTTAACAGATCCTTAGAGGATGGGCGGTCCCAAGCATCTTCTAAGTTACTTGTATCTTTGCTACAGTTCACTTGAGTTGGTTTACATTGTATAAGTATGTATGTCCTGACTTGAGTGTTTGCATTTTTATTTACGCTCGGGTCAGCCTGAGTTATTCACAGATTTGGATTTTCACTTTATGGAGATTGGAATCGCTGGAGATTATCTACTTGTCAAGTTTCATCTTTTCAGTTCAGTTGTTCTATTCAGCTTGTACTTGGTTATCATATTTAAACTTCTGTTATACTTTATTTCTTCTATTGTATCTTATGTAACTCTGATATATTTATATAGTAGCTTCATGAACTACTACCTCTTTTACTTCCGCTGCATTATTATTACTCTGAGTCTGTGATCTGTGATTTTTATTTACTGTATATTCTGAGATTTGCCAAAATTTTATTTACAACGTGGTATTTTGAGCAATTCAATTCCGGCATGAGTGTCTACCTATACACTTATAATGGATGCGAATGGTTGAAAATTCCTGGTTGTTACAAGATTGGCAGATAAGAAGATCATTGTGTCCTATTTAAAGCCTTCATATGTAGATAAAAGCCATTGCATGCAATTAGAGGTCATCATGTTCTATTTGGAGTCTTCATATGTAGATGGAAGCCATCACATGAAACTAGAGGTCATCATGTTACATTTGGAGCCTTTATATGTAGATGGAAGCCATCACGTGCAATTAGAGGTTATGGTCTTCTTTTTGGAGCCTTCATGTGTAGATGGAAGCCATCACAGGCAATTAGAGGTAATCCTATTCTATTTGGAGCCTTCATATATGGATGGAAGTCATTATGTGCAATTAGAGGTCATCGCGTTCTATTTGGAGCTTCTGTATGGAGATGGAAGCCATCACATGCATTTAGATGTGATCGTGTTCTATTTTGAGCCTTCATATGTAGGTAGAAGCCATCGCATGAATTAGAGGTCACCGTGTTCTATTTGGAGCCTTCATATGTATGTGGAAGCCATCACATGCAATTAGAGGTTGTCATGTTCAATTTGGGGCCATCATATGTTGATGGAAGCCATCGCATGCAATCCAAGACCATCAAGTAAAAAATAAAGTCATCGCGATGAATTGAAGGCATCATGTATAATTGAAACCTTCGCGCACAACAAAGCCTTCGCATATATATAGAATTATCACGGTAAAATGGAGCCATTGTGATATGTTATCCAAGCCATCGAGAAATATCAAAACCATCATGATATGTTATCCTAAGCAATCATTAGGATATTATTTAAGCTATCGCGATGCAATTATTCAAACCATCAAAGCCATTGCGATGATTTGAACCATCATAATAATTCACACTATTGGATAGATAAGGAGCCATCGTGATGAATGGCAAGGTATCACATATTGATTAAAGTCATCGTGATTGAATAGAGCCCTCATGTGCCAACTAAAACCATCATATAATGGTGAAATCCAAGCAATGGCCTATACAAAGAAGCAGCACATTAATATGAAGGGAATTATTTGTAATAAAGCTTCAAAGCGGTCTTATACCATGCCACTTTTGTTGATACCATGATCAATATAGCGATCCTGGTGAATTACCACTGTATTAAGATAATGATAAGGCACCATAAAGAGTGTCTGTATTTTCAAGTAACCAATCCACATCAACTTCGCCAACCAATCCAAGCGAGCTATACCACTCTACAACCTTTGTAGACCCACCTCCACCTAAAAAGGCGTTCCTCTTCTCTTAGCAAAAATCATAATTTGGGGCTTAACATTTCTAACTCCTATGAGAAATGAAGACCTCCTTTAATGGCCGACCAAAAAGAAGAAGACATGATCTTTAAGATAAGAAGACCTTTAGAAATATGAATTTTGCATATCTACTTCATTCTTGATCTTTGAAATAGTATAAAGGAAGATGACTTGTATTACTCGCACATTGGTCATCGAATAAACAAGATTACATATATTTTCAAATTTTACATTTATTGCAATTTTATTTGAATTCCATTTACTTCAAAAATATTTCGATGTTAGGTTAAAATTTGGACAAATATTTTTTGATGCTTTCATTGAGAGTTGAATTCAAGACTTTTGGATTTCAAAAATGACCAAAATACTCTTAATTTAAAAATAAATAAAAATAATTTGAAATAATTTTAAAATAAAGTTCATATTTTTAAATATGTTGCTCGATTATTTTTTGAATCGGGCTATTAATGAAGAAAATATGACTTTTGGAAGTTTTAAATTCTAAAGTTTTGAATTAACTATCGTGTCTAATATTTGCTTGCTACCGAACTCCAACTCTCCGCGATGTCCCCTATTCCAATTCACTGTGATGATAATTTACATTTTTGATTCAATGGCTTGGATTCGAGCTTCATCAACTATTCGCGATGGCTTAAATTTCTGATCACGATCGCTCTATTTCATCACAACAGCACTTATAATCACTCCAATTCATCGGATGGCCTTTTCATCACTCATCATTTCAATTTATCGAGACAGTTGTTTCAACACTCTAAACAATTTCATCATGGCAGCTTTATGACTTCTCAAATTCATCGCGATGGCTTTGATTTGAACAAATCACGGTGATGTACATATATGCATAGTGATACATGAAAGATGCACAGTGATGCACGACTGTCAATGATGACTTCAATTATTAATAATAAACGATGACTCCGATTATCAATGATGACTTCAATTATCAATGACAAACGGTGGCTTTTCTCACAATGATTTACAATAACTTTATACGAACTCCGGTAGGTGTTAGATAAAAAAATCGAGTGATAAGTAAATTATACCATCGATAAACTTTCAGGTGAAGCCAATTTACAACGATAGAAGGCGAATTAGGCCTTGGAAAATTCATGTTCAAATAGAAAAGGTTCCATAAAAATAAGCCCTCACCCATTTCCCTCAAATAAACAGTGGTAGCGAGGAAAAATCTGAAATTGTTAGGGTTTCACCTAGAAATGATGTCCAAGTTAGTGCTCAATTTCTCCATTGTCGTTGAGCTAAAAAAATCAAAAACCACTACCAAAAAATAGCTTAGACTGTCTTCTATTCGCGGCAAGTGGGGCCTAATTTTAAGGCAGTGATGGTGCCGGAAAAATCAAAAGAACAAAGCAACTTTGGGCCAAATTCCGACCAATTAGTAATTAATTTGGAAGATCGGACACCGTAAATGTGAAATACTCATCAAAATCTATAAGTTTAAACAATCAATTTGTAGAACGAAGTTATAGATCATGAATTGATAAATGAATGGCCAAAATTAGCCATATCTATTCGTACAAATCCAAGTAGGCTAGCTTTGGATGAAACTAGTACCATTGGAAATATATTTGGAAAAATATGAATAATGATGGAGACTGTTCGCTCATATATATATCCGTATGTAGAAGAAATTGTTAAGCAAAGCTCAGAAAATCAAATAACGATCAATTCTAGAATTCAAATATTTGAACGTTTTGAAATTTTGAGATAATCAAATATGGACTGAAACATAAAATAAAGCAAGGAATACATATAGATTTTAAATAAACACATATGTAGACTAACTAACCGCTTTGAGAAACAACATAGAAGATATAGCAGTAAAAAACTTCAATAAAATGTGGAGTTACAATAATGAACTTAAGAGTTTATAAACCGTTTATATCCATCACAAGCATACCAAGTAAGCGATTATTATAGAAAATCAATTTTCGTTTCTCTTGTATTATGAACTAAGGATATATGTAAATAATTTGTATTTAAAATTTGCGATTTACTAATTGAGAATTCAAGTTTCTTTGTAGGTAGAGTAAGGTGTCAAGTTATGAAATTTTGGATTTTCTTTTCATATGCAAATGATGAAGCTTTGGATATCGTTCTCTGAATCATTGAGTTAAATAATGAAGCCAAGGAGTCTCTACCTGTTTTTTTCGAATATAGATCTGAATTCATTCCAGGATACAAAAGTATTCTAACTCTTATGCATATTCTCAACTCTATACAAAAGTAAGTCCTTGACAAAAACTACTTCTCATTTGCAAAGACTATTAGTTCTATAATCATGACTTCTCGGGCTCACAAACAAGAAATATCTTCTTGTTAAGGAAAATATGAGATACCGCCATACCTTCTTTTTACAAACTTGGTATATCGGAAATAATATTTTGGAAAAAGAAGATAGAACTTTTATATTTACAAAAAAATAATAAATAATAATAAATATATACTAATTTCATTATACATAAAATATTATTATCTAAAAACATTGATCAAAGATGATCTTGGAAAGGTATTTTGAATTTCAAAGGATTTATTATCATACCTCATACATACCTAAAGAACTATAAATGCATTTACTTCAAAAATGGTTTGTGAAGTCCTAAGAGTTATAATTCTATTTGAAAGCTTTGACCCCAAATGTGTTTCGATAAACCACACTTGCAATTTTTGAAATTTTCACCAAGTATTTCTGTTTTACAAAAAGGGATATATTTGGCAAAATACACATTCAAAAATTATACCTTTACAGAAACTCTAGATAGAGAAGTTTGCTTTCAATGAAAAACTACTGGTTTATAAATCATGACCTGAGGTTTACTGTGACGACCCAAAATTTTCAACGTTTGAAATTGAAATATTCAACTGATTTCAAATATCTGAATCGTTAATTTAACTTGAATTTTAATTTTTACTATGAATTTAGAAATTTAATTATCAAATTCAATTATAGAAATTTGGGTAAAATTGTAAATCTTCAATTTTAAGCCTGTTAAAAATAATTAATGGCTTAGAAAATTTATACTGATAATACTGAGGTTAATAGAAGCTTCAGAATTGAATTTGAAACTGTTTTATTCAGTTTTGAATATTTATCGTTTAAAATCGATATTTGAAAATAGCCTTCCGAGGCACAGTCTCGGAATTCGACGAAACTAGTTCTATTGGATTCGTAATATTGTGTTATTATCGGATTTCAATTTTCATAGCATTTGGAGTGATCGTTTGACCATACGATAAGCAAACACGCTGAAATTTAAATCAAAAATTCGATATGTTAACTGTTTCAAAAAGCTATCTTCTCCATACGATCGAATTTGGACTCGGAACCATTTCCGTTGCGTTCGGAATAGGGGTTTAACATTATAAACGCCTAGCGGCACGCCTCAATTGGAGGTCGAGATCTTTTGTTGCGTAATTCAAGATAATTTAAATTTGAATTTAAATACAAATCATATATATTCACAAAATTTAACACGTTTTCTCTTCAAACACATGTTCTACACTCCCTGATAAAAATCAACACACGTTCGTTCGGTTTAAAATAAAAAAATTTAACGAACGAGAAAAAAAATCAATCAAAACCCTTTTCGTTCAAAGGAAAAATAGATTGAAGCTTCAAAACATAGGCCGAAGCCCTTCTCTCGTTCCATTCAATAAATCGCGACCTCAGAATAATGGCCGCTCTCTCTCTCTCCTCTCCAGTTCGAACCAGAGCCGTTCGACAAAAAAAAGAAGGCTGTGCAATCGAACCACTTGAATTAGGGTTGGCGGCGACGATCGCGTGCAATCTAGGGCAGCGGAGGCTCAACGTCGATGCAGTGAAGGGGGCGTGTGTCGATTATCGCAGGAAGGAGGCATGCTCGATTGGCAGCAATCGTACTAGGCACGGCAATGGTTCGCATGCAAGGCTGAAGTTATGGTTTGCATTCTCAAGGCTAGGGTTTTGGAAGTCTGGAGTGTCGTGTAGAGTTGAGGCTGGGATTCACTTCGGTAAGGCAGAAAGTTTTTGGATAATCCTATTTTATCATTTAATATTTATATGTACCTATATATATAGGTTAGAAATTTATAACAGTAAAGGGAATTTCTGTTTTCATTTTACAGAGGTAAGGATTGCAGTAAGATAGAAGAGTATGAATAGTAAAATTTTATATGTATGGGACTTTTAAAAGAAAAAAAATCAAAATTGTTAGTTTAGAGTTGATAAATAAATAGGAATTTAATAAGTTCAAAGTTTATACATGAAAATTGATTTTTAAAACCTATATGGATTATTTTTCATAGGCAGGTGAAAAAAAATTATGCTTGATAAAATAAATTATTTAGGGTGTTTGATTTTTTTAGTTAACTTATTTAATTTTTACTTAAGAAATTGTTAAGAAAGATTAGTTAAAACTAAAATAATTTGTTAATTAAATCTATCAAATGAAAATTTTATTATCCAATTGATTTCAAATATTAATTAAATCCTATAATGTTTGATACAAGGTCTAAAACTGTATGGAAATCAAGCTGGAAAGAAATTGGATTGCCTGCACAATAAAAGGTTTTATCTTCTCACTCAAAATTTTAATTGAAAATTTTAGTTATTGATTGGTTGTGGAATTGTGATAGTTAAATTAAAAATTGATTGATTGTGTGTTTGGATAATTAATTTATTATTAGTTATATTAGTTTAGACCCTATGCGCCGCATAATAGCGGAGGTTATTATATTAATCCCACATACTGCGATATTCCACCTCAAAGTGGAATTGGTATTATATATATTTGGTGTTGTTGATTTCCCGCATTATATAGCGGATGAGACCCTATTGCGCTGCATAATAGCGGATAATATTTTTAAATCACATATACCGCGATATTCCACCTTGAAGTGGAATGGGTATTTATTTGTTGTGCTAATGTCTGTGGACGCAGGGAAATAGGTTGGAGGGATCCAACTGGATTCCTCAAATGTTTAATTTGTTGCTTATGTTGTGTGTTGATTATTTCTAATTCGTGTGAATGTTTGTGATTGAAACCGTAAAGGCTGTAATTCGGCCGAATATATTTTTGGTGTCGTAGGATACCAGAAATAAATAGTTAATTGATCTTGAAATTTAGATAGAAAATTTATAATGAATTCACTCAAAGGAATCGGGTGAATTTTAAAAGAGGGAAATTTAAATAGATAAAGTTTTATCTTTGGAAACTTATAGAATAAATTCCAAAAATATGGGAAATATTTTTATAAAGGAATTTCGAGTAATGTTGTTAAATAGTTGAAGAATTTATTTAAGATACGGATTTTAAATAATTGAAAGAGATAAAAAGATTTATTTCAAAAGGAAATAAATTTAGAAATTAAATTTTGGAATTTAATTTAGAGTTGAAATTAATTTTAGAAATCGATTTAGGAATTAATTTGGAATTAGAATAAATTTTAGGAATCGATTTGGATATTTGGTTAGGTGTTTTGGAAATAATTTTGGGAAATCAATTTGAAATTGATTTGATTTGATATTGGAAAATTAATTTGGGGAAATCAAATTGGAAGTTAATTTTGTATTTGAAATAAACTGGAAATCAATTTGGAATTCGATTGGATGTGAAGATGATATTTGGGAATCGATTTAAATTCATATATCAGTTGATATTTGGAATGTAAATTTGAAATAAATTGAGGAGATTTATTAATTTATTTGAATGGACCCATTTATTTTGGGAAAAGAATTCTTCCCTGAAAAGCCAAGTATATTTTTAAATCGCTTTTAAATAAAATTTAAAAGTTCCAGATTTGGTTTTTAAAGTAATACTGTTGAAGAAATTAGTTTTGAAAATTGTTTTAAATCTTTAAGGTAAAATTTATTTAATAATTTATATAAGGGATTATTTTAAAGATTTAAATTGATATTTGATTTAGGAAATAGTTATTTAAATATATATATATACTCTGTTTATTAAATTTTATGTTAAAATTAGTTTTTGGACTTGAATTTTATATGAGATATTAGTATAATATTTTTCATAATTAATACTTAAGAAAATATTCTAAAATAGTTTATTTTAAATATTTCCAAGTATATTTGGATTAAGTATTTTTATATTATTTTAAAATATTTGAAATCGGCAGATTTTCAGTGGAAATGAATAAATGTTTGGAAATTGATTTGAAATTGATTTTCAAAGGATTGAAGTATGAAATTTTATCTTGCGGAGATATATTGAAAATAATAATAATTGGGAGAAAATTATATGAAATCCAGCGATTGTTGTGAATGATGATTGATAGTTAAATAACCAACTATCAATATTGGCCTTTTTAAATGGCATTTTGAATTTAGATGCGATCGGGAGTCGAGTTCCAAATGGATATTCGAAAACCACATCGAACCTTTGTGATTGTGATGGATCTTTTGTTTAAAAGATCAAAGTGAAGTTGTTGTGATTTATTTGAATCTGAATGAACACTTATTTTAAAATAAGCGCTTGTTATTCGGATTAGCCGGGAGAGGACCTTGTGTCGTAAAACCCATTCCGAATAACGATACGACGAAATGGGATTGCATTTGAAGATGGTGTTGAAGACCGGGTATTTTCGAAAGCGAAAGGATACCTGTCGAATGTCTCTGCACCGAGTTGCTTCGGTATAGAGATTTTATCACCCTTTGTGATGGGGATTCCGGACGTGATTAGTGAATATCCGGATTTGCAAGGACTTCTCTGGAAGTGCCTTCGGTTCCGTTCGATCCCGGAATGGACTTGTGTGGATGTGTGTATGACGTTGAGATGTAAAGCTGATTTCTATCAAATATATTTCTGTTGGTGGCGGAGTCTTTATTCTCTTAGCTTAACACCCTTCTCTGAGACATATGAGCTCAGAGGTTATGTAGTTGATGGTTAATAGTGATACATTCTCAATTTGGTAATGTGGCATACGAAGTGCTGCTGATTATTTGTTGATCGAAGCACGGCTTTTGTGAAAAACGTAGCTTTGTGGACGAGACTTCGTCGGACCTCACACCCCGGAATGGTCAAAACAGGAAGAATGCGACAAGGTTATAGGGAGTAGCGCCCATTAGGGTATGTACATTTCCTTCTGGATAGAAGTGGTATCATGGTATGGAGCCCAGATACTTAATTTATGTGAATGCCGCAAATATATATTCCTTTGTGATTGTTGATGTTGAGGATCCTCGGATAAAGGTTGTTTACAACCGGGGGATGGCATACTCGTGTAGTAGTTACCTATTTTTGCAGAGGTAACCCGGCCTTGTGTTGGCAGAGATCCGGTTAGGTTCTCGGGGCGTCCATCCAGAGGCGTACCCATGTGGCAATGGGAAGTTCTTTGGCCTGACCATTTGTTGGAAATCCAATTCCCAATACAAATCCAGTACGGTTTTAGTTGTATAACCTGCCATTTACTTATGGTGGTCACCACTGTTTAGATGGTAGATATAGTAGGCATAGTGCGAAATGCCTATGTTGGCTAAGATTTATATTATACTTTCGAAATGTTTTCCACGCCATGCACTAATAATGATAATATCAAATTATTTTGCGTATCAACAATATTTGACTATCATAAGGAGAAATCTCCTCCAATTCTGCGTTTGCATTGTGTGTGCGGCGGGAGGCCTTATGGTAGTTTCATTTTCCAAAAAGCATTGCGGATTTCTTTTAAAAATCTTTTGTTTTCCTTTTATTAAAGTATAACTGTTTTTGAGATCTCACACCAGTCCCATGACTGACCTGGTGTTTGCTGTTCCCTTTCTAAACTCTAGGTGCCCACAATTTTCCACACGGGCAGCCTAGAGTTAGGTTATCAGGTCATTCTGGAATTCAGAAGTTGCTTTGGAGATCAGAAGCAAGCTGGATGGCATAGCGTATCATTAGTATATGTTATATTTTTCTTCTGCTGTTGTTGTACACTCTGATAATGTAATATGATGTAATGTAATAACTAATATAGTGATTCTGTTTAAGTGATTCTGTTTAAAGATATTTATTTATCTATTATATTTGTTCAGCTGCGAAATGTGTGACTCTGTTATTGTTTCTGTTCTTCTACCTCTTTTTCAAACCCTAACGGTTCGGTTTTTCGGCATTCGATTGCGCGGCATTTGATACAGTGGACAAATAAATGTCGACTTTCGAACGTCGTAAAATCGGACCGTTACATTGTGGTATCAGAGCGTTTGGTTAAGCGACAACCTTGGCTCTGTTAGATGTTACTCATTAGAGATAGAGTCAGTAGTACTCGAGAATGAGTTTGAGTGTAATAATAGATATGAGCACATATTTGTTAGTGAATATAAATTGTTTTATATTGTGTTGACTTATCGGTTGATTGTTTATAGATTCTGGTCGGTGCAGTCTGGCCAACTGTATCGATAAGTGTTTCTAAACTCTTAAACAAGATAAACCGACACAGTATTGTTTTAAAATAGGTTAAATGAAATAATTTTACCCAAAACTATTTTCATATATAAAAGAAATAAATTTTCTGTGAAGTGTTGTAATATATGGTTGTTTGGTTGTTAGGAAGCGATAATATTAGATTATTATCATCGTTGTATGAGAAATTGAAATCAAAACCAAAAGCTAAGAAAATAAAAATACAAATGAGATTTGTAAATGTAATTTTTAAATGTAATTTATAATTTGGAATAGAATTCATTAATGGAATGAAATTGGTAATGTGAATGTATAAATGGGTTTTATAAATTTAAATGAAATTTAAATGGATCAAGTTGAATTAGTTAAATTAAAACTTGAATTGTGAGTTAAATAAAGATGGTTTGAATTTGCAAATAAATTCAAGTAAGTAGAAATAAATTCGAAATTTCCTGATCATTGATAAAATAAATCCAAGATGAATTGAGAAAGGAAAGTTGAAATTTAAATGGATAAGAGGATAAAACTAATTTAATTAAAATTTGTAAATGAAATGAATTTGATAAATGAAAATCAAATCAAGGATTTAAACTGGGAAGTGTTACAAGAAAAATAAATAAATAAATATGAGTTTTGAATTGAAATAACTTAAGTAAATATTAGATCAAATGGAGATAAATGTTAATAAAGGAATTAAAATTTGTTAGTGAAACTAATTAAAAGAATGACAAATTTAATATGGTTCAAAATGAATTGAATTCAATATTTATAAATAAAAGGTAAAATGAATTCATATGGAATTTGGAATCCAGTTAAATATAAGTGGCTATAAACCAAAGTGGTGAAATGGAAATAAATATAAGAAGTATATAGAAAAATTATCTTGAACTTAAGAAATAAATGGTAAAATTCTCAAGTAAAATTTAGAGTTGGGAAATATTCTAAATAAATAAATGGAGGATAAACTGGAAATTGTGAAATGGTTTTAATTGAAATGAATGTGAATATGGAATGCAAAATGAATTGAATAGAATCAATTGAAAATGAAATAAAGTAAAGAGTAAATTGAGTTTGTATCAATTTAAATTAATATAAACTAGATTGGATATTCTAGTAAGTGAATATCGTCGAAATTTGCATAGAAATGGTTGTTGTTTGACGCAAACGAGTATGTATAAAATTCTAAGAGTTAATAAAAGCAAATCAAATTGATTTTTGAATCAACTGAAATAGATATGAGTTCATTTCGCTTAAAAAATAAATTGAATGAAAGAAAGTGAGTTGTAAATCACTTGAATTGAATAAAAATAGTATATGAATTGATTATAAGTAATTAAATTTGTATCGGACCATATAAATTGCTTATGTGAACTATTTTGAACATATTGCTTGTGAAAACTATGTGTTTACTATTGGAGATAAGGGAAATGTGAATAAATTTCTTATATATGTCACTTATGTGTTTAAATTGAGTAAATACAGGTACAGGAGGGCCGTTTGGGCTGGATTTGGTCGTGCTAAAATGCTAATAATAAACCGCTTTGCTTAAAAATGCTAAATAAGGTACGCCTCCGCAATACAAATAGGAAATATGAACTGTTTTTGCTTTTCCGACCGGGTGGGTCGATGTATATATATTTATACCTTTTGTCAAATTGCAAAAGCTCCTCCGTACAAAGGAGACTCTGCCAAAATTT
Source organism: Allium cepa (assembly GCA_030765085.1). Taxonomy (NCBI): domain Eukaryota; kingdom Viridiplantae; phylum Streptophyta; class Magnoliopsida; order Asparagales; family Amaryllidaceae; genus Allium; species Allium cepa. The sequence goes on along the minus strand of CM060937.1, from coordinate 566,074,347 downwards.
TCCGAAAATTTTAGGAGTTAGAAAATTTTTGGAAAAAATTGTTAGCGACAAACGATTTCAAATTGGGAATTGAAGTAAATTAGTGAATGAAACTGAATTAAAATAATAATATGAATCAATTATAATTGAAATATAAAATTCAATATTCAGAAGGTAAATTGAATCCAAATAAAAATTGAAATTGTAAGTTGAATTCAAATGAAAGTGAAAATGCAAGATAGAATGAAAATGAATATATAACTTCAATGGTAAACTAAAAAATGGTATAAGAAGTATATATTGAAGATTTGTAAAGGAATATGCAAATTGATTTTGAATGTTGTAATTGGATATTATGATAAGCAGGATATAGAGGTATATTAAAGGAAAAAGAATTGGATTTTAAATTTGAAGATAAAACTGAATTGCTTGGCAAAAAGGTATGTATTTAAATTTCTATATGAAATTTGGCAATTTTCTTGTCCAGCCGCTTAGCCTTTTGTTTTCTTTTGGGATTTGAAGGCCTGTGGTACCATTTTATAGTCGTACCGAGCTAGCCGCGCAAAGGAGACGTTGGCGAAATTTTTCGAAAATTTAGGGTGTTAGAAAATTTTTGAGAAAATTTTGAAAGTTTGAAATTTGAATTGAGAAGTAAACAATTTTGTTTGGAATTTATAATTGAACTTGGAAAGTTAGTTGAAATGAATCTTTAATAAAAAGATTTGGGTTGACAAATTGATAAAACTGTTTAATTTGGAAAATATTAAACGGGTTAAGGTCCATTCTTCTTAACTAGCAATTTCGAGACAAAATTCTTTTAAGGGGGGAAGGATGTGACGACCCAAAAATTTTAACGTTTGAAATTGAAATATTCAATTGATTTCAAATATCTGAATCGTTAATTTAACTTGAATTTTAATTTTTACTATGAATTTAGCAATTTAATTATCAAATTCAATTACAGGAATTTGGGTAAAATTGTAAATCTTCAATTTTAAGCCTGTTAAAAAAAATGGCTTAGAAAATTTATATTGATAATACTGAGGTTAATAGAAGCTTCAGAATTGAATTTGAAACTGTTTTATTCAGTTTTGAATATTTATCGTTTAAAATCGATATTTGAAAATAGCCTTCCGAGGAACAGTCTCGGAATTCGACGAAACCAGTTCTATCAGATCCGTAATATTGTGTTATTATCGGATTTCAATTTTCATAGCATTCGGAGTGATCGTTTGAGCATACGATAAGCAAACGCGCTGAAATTTAAATCAAAAATTCGATATATTAACAGTTTCAAAAAGCTATCTTCTCCATACGATCGAATTTGGACTCGGAACCTTTTCCGTTGCGTTCGGAATAGGGGTTAAACATTATAAACGCCCGGCGGCACGCCTCAATTGGAGGTCGTGATCTTTTGTTGCGTAATTAGAGATAATTTAAATTTGAATTTAAAATTTAAATACAAATCATATATATTCACAAAATTTAACACGTTATCTCTTCAAACAGTTGTTCTACACTCCCTGATAAAAATCAACACACGTTCGTTCGGTTTAAAATAAAAAAATTTAACGAACGAGAAAAAAAAAATCAATCAAAACCCTTTTCGTTCAAAGGAAAAATAGATTGAAGCTTCAAAACAAAATCATGGCCGAAGCCCTTCTCTCGTTCCATTCAATAAATCGCGACCTCAAAACAAAACGAACAATGGCCGCTCTCCTCTCCGGTTCAAACCAGAGCCGTTCGACAAAAAAAAAGGGCTGTGCAATCGGGTCAGCGGCGACGATCGCGTGCAATCTAGGGCAGCGGAGGCTCAACGTCGATGCAGTGAAGGGGGCGTGTGCCGATTATCGCAGGAAGGAGGCATGCTCGATTGGCAGCAATCGTACGAGGCACGGCAATGGTTCGCATGCAAGGCTGAAGTGATGGTTTGCATTCTCGAGACTAGGGTTTTGGAAGTCTGGAGTGTCGTGTAGAGTTGAGGCTGGGATTCACTTCGGTAAGGCAGAAAGTTTATGGATAATTATTTTGTCATATAATATTTATATGTACCTATATATAGGTTAGAAATTTATAACAGTAAAGGGAATTTCTGTTTTCATTTTACAGAGGTAAGGATTGCAGTAAGATAGAAGAGTATGAATAGTAAAATTTTATATGTATGGGACTTTTAAAAGAAAAAAAAATCAAAATTGTTAGTTTAGAGTTGATAAATAAATAGGAATTTAATAAGCTCAAAGTTTATACATGAAAATTGATTTTTAAAACCTATATGGATTATTCTTCATGGGCAGGTGAAAAAAAATATGCTTGATAAAATAATTTATTTAGGGTGTTTTGATTTTTTTTAATTAACTTATTTAATTTTTACTTAAGAAATTGTTAAGAAAGATTAGTTAAAACTAAAATAATTTGTTAATTAAATCTATCAAATGAAAATTTTATTATCCAATTAATTTCAAATATTAATTAAATCCTATAATGTTTGATACAAGGTCTAAAACTGTGTGGAAATCAAGCTGGAAAGAAATTGGATTGCATGCACAATAAAAGGTGAGATCTTCTCACTCAAAATTTTAATTGAAAATTTTAGTTATTGGTTGGTTGTGGAATTGTGATAGTTAAATTAAAAATTGATTGATTGTGTGTTTGGATAATTAATTTATTATTCGTTATATTAGTTTAGACCCTATGCGCCACATAATAGCGGAGGTTATTATATTAATCCTATATACCACGATATTCCACCTCAAAGTGGAATTGGTATTATATATATATTTGGTGCTGTTGATTTCCTGCATTATATAGCGGATGAGACCCTATTGCGCCACATAATAGCGGATAATATTCTATAAAACCCATATACCGCGATATTTCACCTTGAAGTGGAATGGGTATTTAATTGTTGTGCTGACGTCTGTGGATACAGGGAAACAGGTTGGAGGGATCCAACTGGATTCCTCAAATGTTCAATTTGTTGCTTAAGTTGTGTGTTGATTATTTCTAATTCGTATGAATGTTTGTGATTGAAACCGTAAAGGCTGTAATTCAGCCGAATATATTTTTGGTGTCGTAGGATACCAGAAATAAATAGTTAATTGATCTTGAAAATTTGCATAGAAAATTTATAATGAATTCACTCAAAGGAATCGGGTGAATTTTAAAAGAAGGAAATTTAAATAGATAAAGTTTTATCTTTGGAAACTTATAGAATAAATTCCAAAAATATGGGAAATATTTTTATAAAGGAATTTCGAGTAATGTTGTTAAATAGTTGAAGAATTTATTTAAGATACGGATTTTAAATAATTTAAAGAGATAAAAAGAGTTATTTCAAAAGGAAATAAATTTAGAAATTAAATTTTGGAATTTAATTTAGAGTTGAAATTAATTTTAGAAATCGATTCAGGAATTAATTTGGAATTAGAATAAATTTTAGGAATCGATTTGGATATTTGGTTAGGTGTTTTGGAAATAATTTTGGGATATCAATTTGAAATTGGAAAATTAATTTAGGGAAATCAAATTGGAAGTTGATTTTGTATTTGAAATAAACTGGAAATCAATTTGGAATTCGATTAGGTGTAAAGATGATATTTGGGAATCGATTTAAATTCATATATCAGTTGATATTTGGAATGTAAATTTGAAATAAATTGAGAAGATTTATTAATTTATTTGAATAGACCCATCTATATTGGGAAAAGAATTCTTCCCTGAAAAGCCGAGTATATTTTTAAATAGCTTTTAAATAAAATTTAAAAGTTCCAGATTTGGTTTTTAAAGTAATACTGTTGAAGAAATTAGTTTTGAAAATTGTTTTAAATTTTTAAGGTAAAATTTATTTAAAAATTTATATAACGGATTATTTTAAAGATTTAAATTAATATTTGATTTAGGAAATAGTTATTTAAATATATATACTCTGTCTACTAAATTTTATGTTAAAATTAGTTTTTGGACTTGAATTTTATATGAGATATTAGTATAATATTTTTCATAACTAATACTTAAGCAAATATTCTAAAATAGTTTATTTTAAATATTTCCAAGTATATTTGGAATAAGTATTTTTATATTATTTTAAAATATTTGAAATCGGCAGATTTTCAGTGGAAATGAATAAATGTTTGGAAAGTGATTTGAAATTTATTTTCAAAGGATTGAAGTATGAAATTTTATCTTGTGAAGATATATTGAAAATAATAATAATTGGGAGAAAATTATTTGAAATCCAACGATTGTTGTGAATGATGATTGATAGTTAAATAACCAACTATCAATATTGGCCTTTTTAAATGGCATTTGAATTTCGATGCGACCGGTAGTCGAATTCCAAATGGATATTCGAAAACCGCATCGAACCTTTGTGATTGTGGTGGATCTTTTGTTTAAAAGATCAAAGTGAAATTGTTTGAATCTGAATGAACACTTATTTTAAAATAAGCGCTCGTTATTCGGATTAGCCAGGAGAGGACCTTGTGTCATAAAACCCATTTCGAATAACGATACGACGAAATGGGATTGCATTTGAAGATGGTGTTGAAGACTGGGTATTTTCGAAAGCGAAAGGATACCCGTCGAATGTCTCTGCACCGAGTTGCTCCGGTATAGAGATTTTATCACCCTTTGTGATGGGGATTCCGGACGTGATTTGTGAATATCCGGATTTGCAAGGACTTCTTTGGAAGTGCCTTCGGTTCCGTTCGATCCCGTAACGGACTTGTATGGATGTGTGTCTGACGTTACACTTTGAGATGTAAAGCTGATTTCTATCAAATACATTTCTGTTGGTGGCGGAGAATTTTTCTCTTAGCTTAACACCTTTCTCTGAGACGTACGAGCTCAGAGGTTATGGTTGCTAGTGATACATTCCCAATTTGGTAATGTGGCATACGAAGTGCTGCTGATTATTTGTTGATTTAAGCACGGCTTTTGTGAAAAGCGTAGATTTGTGGACGAGACTTCGTCAGACCTCACACTCCGGAATGGTCAAAACAGGAAGAATGCGGCAAGGTTATAGGGAGTAGCGCCCCTTAGGGTATGTACATTTCCTTCTGGATAGAAGTGGTATCATGGTATGGAGCCCAGATACTTAACTTATGTGAATGTCGCAAATATATATTCCTTTTTGATTGTTGATGTTGAGGATCCTCGGATAAAGGTTGTTTACAACCGGGAGATGGCATACTCATGTAGTAGTTACCTATTTTTGCAGAGATAACCCGACCTTGTGTTGGTAGAGTCCGGTTAGGTTCTCGGGGCGTCCATCCAGAGGCGTACCCATGTGGCAATGGGAAGTTCCTTGGCCTGACCATTTGTTGAAAATCCAATTCCCAATACGAATCCAATACGGTTTTAGTTGTATAACCTGCCATTTACTTATGGTGGTCACCATTGTTTAGATGGAAGCTATAGTAGGCATAGTGCAAAATGCCTATGTTGGCTAAGATTTATATTATACTTTCGAAATGTTTTCCACACTATGCACTAATAATGATAATACCAAATGATTTTGCGTATCAAGCACATTTGACTATCATAAGGAGAAATCTCCTCTAATTCTGTGTTTGCATTGTGTGTGCGGCGGGAGGCCTTATGGTAGTTTCATTTTCCAAAAAGCATTGCGGAATTTAAAAATCTTTTGTTTTCCTTTTAGTAAAGTATAACTGTTTTTGAGATCTCACACCAGTCCCATGACTTACCTGGTGTTTATTGTTCCCTTTCTAAACTCTGGGTGCCCACAATTTTCCACACGGGCAGCCTAGAGTTAGGTTATCAGGTCATTCTAGAATTTAGGAGTTGCTTTGGAGATCAGAAGCAAGCTGGATGGCGTTGCGTATCATTAGTATATGTTATATTTTTCTTCTGCTGTTGTTGTACACTCTGATAATGTAATATGATGTAATGTAATAACTAATATAGTGATTCTATTTAAAGATATTTATTAATCTATTATATTTGTTCAGCTGCGAAATGTGAGACTCTGTTATTGTTTTTGTTCTTCTTCTACCTCTTCTTCAAACGCTAACGGTTCGGTTTTCTGGCATGCGATTGCGCGGCATTTGATACAATGGACGTATAAATGTCGACTTTCGGTAGTCGTAAAATCGGACCGTTACATTTACTTTTCTATCACAGGATTTTTCAAAGACCTTTCTTAGCAGTAATATTGAGAATGGATCTTTTGTAAAAACTCTAATTTCCAAGAAAAGTTTTCGATCCATTGGCTCGAAACCAAACATAAATTGATTTTATAAAAAGAAAATTGGTTATTGGGAAAGTTTTCTTGGTTTATTAACGATAATGTCAAAAAGAAATATTTATTTTTTCAAAGAAATTCCTCATTTATGCGGTAAGGATCAGCCATCATCAAGATCCATATACCTTACTATCGAAATAGTGAATGTATAAAGTTGCAGATTATTTCATCAAGTGCTAATTGTTGTTTGGTAATGGAGCTCCAAATATCATCTTCTGGGTTGTCAAGTTGAATAAAGTCTCAAGTTATGATTGTAGAAGAAAAGCTCAAGTTTTAATTAAGCATGGGTTAATCTCTTTATCGAATAGGTTTCTAAAGATTACTTATAACACCTTGGATGACAAAACACCTACTAGTGAAATGCATGCGAATAAGTGTTTGACCAATGGAATTCCTAGAATATCGATACAAAATCCTACTTCAAGCAAACTCCTGAAAATGTGAAAGGCATGGGAGCTTATTATCCAAACTTACGAATCCAGTTTTACAACATAAGTACCCATTCCATATAAATGAGTATTAGAGATTTCGGGCTAAGAGAGTATTATTGGAAAAATCCATAAGGATCGAATACTTCATTAATAAAGACTTTAAATTCCTAGATTCTTTTATTAGGAATATATTACACAACGATGAAATTTAAAACATGGTCCCCTCATATTATGATGATACATGTCAAAAGAGAAATAACCCTTGTCCGTATAGTCAACATGATAGCAAGGCTTTCCTACTGAGTATAACTCCTCGTCCAGTAGTGTTCAGAAGTATCATTTTTCAGTTAGAATGATAAAAGATCAGATCTTCTACTTCCAGAGTAAAAATCAAATCATCCATTATCATGGATTTCTAAATAAAAAAACATATTTTATGAGAGCATACTACCCCCAGCCTAATGATCAACAAAGTTTATTAGAAAAGATAGTTCCTTTCTACGGACAAACTTCCAAGCGAATAAGGATCATATACGGTAGAATTTCAATTCCCTACTTCACATACACCTTCGGAAATCGACGATCACTAATATCAACATACTATTAATTAGATAAGTATTGATAAAGGAAACATTGTTATAAGTTAAGACCAAATCAAAGGAATCAAAGATGTTATGCCTTCCTACACTATAATCGACAAAGCACTATAAGAAGGAATTAGCATTCTCAACTTCAATTTAGATGTATGAAAAGCCTTTGGTCTCGCCTTCGGGCATGCAAAAAACCATCCAAAGAGCGCTGGTCAATTAAGCCTTTTATCTCATCGACGGACCTAGTCGAAGCATTCATCCAAGAGAGATGGACGAAAAGCATTTGGTCCTGCCTTTTGGCCTGCCAAAAAAACTATGTAAAGAATGATGGTCAACCAAGCATTTGATACCGCCACCGGGCCTGCTCAAAGCGCCCATCCAAGGGAGATGGAAGAAAACCCTTTGGTCCCGCCTTCACGCATGACTAAAGAAACCATTCAAAGAGTGATGGTCAATTAAGCATTTGATCCTACCGCCAGGCTTGGTCAAAGCACCCATCCAAGGGAGATGGACAATGAAAACTTTGATGATCAAGAAAGGTCTATGAAAACAACTATCCGAAGAAGAACAATTGACTAAATTCCTAATTCGATGAATAAACAAACTCAGAATAAGCAAAGGTCAAAATGCATTTACCCAAAATTTCGAAAGTTTCTATCTTATCGCGGCATCAATTCTTTCTAATAAAAGCTACTCTCAAAAGGTTTTAAGAAGATTTCCTTACTTTCAGGAATCTATTATTCGAAAAATCATACTTTAATAAGTACATATATTTGATTTTCACATCAAATTGTTTCCAAATAAAGTTATGAAATCTCTTATAAGGATATCTTCGAATAAATTTATGAGACATCCTTCACCATAAAAAATATATTTCCAGGGATGATTATTACAACAAAAATATTTCTAAAGGATTGCAAAACCTATACCTTTTGGAAAACCTTTTTATGGAAAGTCATAATACTAAGGAATACAAGTTATGGCAAGTCAAAGTAGCACAAATAATCGGTGATGAAGGATAAAGCACATAGGAGCTGATACATTGAGAAGAAAAAGGAACAACTCAAAAACGAAAGTTTACTTAAGCTAAAGCATAAACACTTCCGATGCAAGGTGGAAAATGTTACACCAAAAATTCCAAGAGCATATTGATAAACACTAAGGGCATTATTTTCTATTTCAAGCTTTCATATGTAGATGGAAGTCGTGCAATTAGAGGTCATTGTGTTCTATTTGAAGTCTTCATATGTAGATGAAAGCTCATCTTGTTCTATTTGGAGCCTTCATATGTGGATGGAAGCCATCGCATGCAAATTAGAGGTTGTCATGTTTTCATATGTAGGTGGAAGCCATCTCGTGCAATTATAGGTCATCATGTTCTATTTAGAGCCTTTAAATGTAGATGGAAGCCATCATGTGCAATTAGTGGTCATCACATTCTATTTGGAACCTTCGTATATAGCTGGAAGTCATCGCATGAAATCCAAGACCATCAAGTAAAAAATAAATTCATCACGGTTAATTGAAAGCATCGTGTACAATTAAAATCATTGCACAATAGAGTGTTTGCGTGTATATAGAATTATCATGGGAAAATGGAGCCGTCGTTGATAGATCGAGCTATTGTGATATGTTATTCAAGCCATCCAGAAATATTCAAGCCATCATGATATGTTATCCTAAGCCATCATGAGGGGATTATTTAAGCTATCATGATGAAATTATTAAACCCATCAAAGCCATCGCGATGATTTGAGCCATCATAATAATTCAAGCTATCAAGTGGATAAGTAGCCATCATGATAAATCATGCTATCATGATGGTTTAAGCCATCATGATGGATCACAAGCTATCACATATTGATTAAAGTCGTTGTATGTTGAATAGAGCCCTCATGTGCCAACCAAAGCCATCATATAATGGTAAAGTCCAAGCAATAGCCTATACAAAGAAGTAGTGTATTTATATGAAGGGAAATATGTATAACAAAGCTTCAAAGCACTCTTATACTACAATGCCATATTTGTTGATACAATGGCCAAGATAACAATCCTAAATTACTAGTGTATTGAGATGATGACAAGTGACACCATCAAGACCATCCATCTTGCCAAGTTACCAATCCATGTCAACTTCGATCAACCAATCCAAGTAAACTATATCATCATCTAACCTTTATAAATAGAGACCTACCTATACCAAAAAACGGTTCCTTTCTCCTCACTCTCACTTAGCATAAACCATAATTTGGGGCTCAACATTTCTAATCTCCCTTGAGAGCTCAAGACCTCCTTTAATGGACAATGAAGAAGAAGATGACATGATCTTTTCAATGTATGGACCTTTATTATATATGAATTTGCATACCTACTCCTTTCATAATTTTTGAAATAGAATAAAGGATGAAGATGACTTGTATTACTTGTACATTGGCCATCGAATAAAGAAGACTACATATATTTTCAAATTTTACATTTATTGTAATTTTATTTGAGTTCCACGTATTTCAAAAATACCTCAACGTTAAACTAAAATTTAGACAAATTGTGTATCGTTAACTGAAACATCAAGTCGACTACACCCACCTTCAAACCAATCCAAATCCATTACAAAACAAATGTGTGGTATAACATTACCCACCACATCAGATCGATGACATCTATCCACAGACTAACTTAAATTGTCACCTTTACAATGATATTAAACAAGAAGGCATTCTAAATACCATTTGCTTCCATATATGATCATTGCCGTGATGATACAGGACAAAAGAACGCAAATGCCAATTATTTCAACTTCTGCACCATTGACCAATCATCGAGTCAAATCACATAGTGGCATCTTTGGATCACTGAGATGCCATCACAAAATAAACTCTAAGCCCTTCTAATAAAAACCTTTATTTACATCTAAGATATTTTCAATCAATTGATTACCAAGGTCCAATTAATTAAAATTCCAATATCACTAGTCTCCCTATTAATACCAATTTTTATCCATGTCAAACACTAGTTAAAATTTGTCTTTAAATCTTCCAATATCAATCAAATATCATTTTGGTCAAATCTCCTTCATATAGATTTTAATCCAAAATGTGATCTCTCTCTTTTAACTCACTCAAAATTTCCTATCAAATTTCCAACCAGCATTCTATAATCATATGCCCAAGTAGCATGTCAACGGATGTACCTAGTTTAATTTATTTGAGGAGGGATATCGAAGTCTTTAATGAAGGTACATGGAACTCCTTCATCAAATATAGATATCAACTCGTCATCTTGTGGCTATTGGGATCACAACGTACAACAAAATCATGCCTAACCCTTTACACCTCATTCAAATCATATCACTTTAACCATCTTATATATTTTTCGTAACAAGTCATCTAATATTTTCCAATATTCAACCTATACCCAAAAGTTTCAATATGTATGTGTCACTAAAGGACCCTACCCTGCATATAGTCTATTTCAAATCATGTCATGAAAAGACTTACATACGTGTGAGATTTAAAGCATAACCACCAACAATAACACTTTATAGTTCAAAGTAATAGCTCACCTTCCATCACGATCTACTTCCCTTTATACTAAGAAGATGGTGGCACACTAGCACATGGGTTCACTTTTAATGCATGGGCTTTAATTATCCGGTTTTCCTTTGGAAAACTTGGCATTCTCTTTCACGTGCCCCAACTGGTTACAATGATAACACTTGATCTATGTAAGGTCAACTCTACGGTCCTTCACTACATGTCCTTTCTTTCTATATCGATTGCAACTTCTTTTTTCTTGCTTTCCATGACTATCCTCGCTTTTTGCATTTCCTTTGTAGATGGTTTACTTCTTTCTTAGACTGCTCCTTAGCTATCTCCCCATTAATTGGATTCAGCAGTGCTGCCTTAAGTGTTCCTTCAAATGTAGCACCAATGGTATTTGGTTCAACGCTAACTTCCTAAGTGGTGATTTTAATCGTTTCGCAAACTTCATCGCCGTCTTGTCTAGGGTACTGACCAATTAGAACCTAAACCTAGCTAACTCATTTAACTGATTCACGTGCTCACCTGTAGTCGTGTCACCCTGCTTTAGGTGAATGAATTTCTACAATAATAATCCTTTCTCCGCTCCAGAGAAAAAACTTCATTTTAAACTTTAACTTAAAATCTTCCCATGTAATATTCCTCTCATCATTTTCAACAGTAAGAACTTCCCACCAATGCTTCTCCCTAGTGGTGCCTGGAAGCGTATTGTCTTCTCTTAACATCACTTAGACCTAAAAGGTTAAGGAATTTCGCACATGTGTTCCGCCAAGCTTATGTTGTTGCATAGAGTTTTGTTCCAACAAAGGGACTACAACTCAAACTAGAGAAGTCCCTACAAAACTTTAGGAAAATTCACATTATGTGGTGTCATGACCTGAACTACTCATTCGGTTGCAACTTCAGATTATGTAGGGTTAACACTGGATCAGCCTATCACTTGCATAGATTGGTAGAACCAAGCGGGAATGTTCACACTAAGAATATCCATAACATCCAATCTAGCGCCGCTCCCGGTTTTGGAATAAACCCCATCAGCATTGTTTTCTCTCCCAGTTTCCATTAGGGTAATCATTCCCGACTATCTTTAAATGGGATTCATTAGCAACTTCCCAATATATAGAAAATCAACTAGAATAGTAAACGAGGTACACACATATACTTAACTCGCCTATTTTTATGGCGCCCCACCCTGAGACCCACATTAACAAATAGTATTACTATGTGATACCGTCCGCTAATGCAAAGAATGTGGCTGGTTAGAAGCGACCATCTATAGTCTTGTCTTAAATATCTATTGAATACGTCAATAAATGATCTATATTTTTTTCTCTAATTCAAGTGGATCGACATATCCAATAAATACTTAATACAAAGCCATAGGTGACTATAGGATCTATCATAACAAAGTACAACTCAAATGCAAAACACATCACAGATCAGCAGATAATCAGATACATACACATATATAGATACATGGCAGAGTAAACAAAAAGACACATCACATATGTGGTATGACGACCACAATACAAACACGAATCAAAAGATTATACATATTAGAGTAGCAACAAAAATAACTACATAAAAGCAACAACAAAAAGAGCTAGCAGAAAAGTCCATGTGAAAGAATAATGGGCTAATTCCAAAGGGTACCTAACCTGAAATACCTCGGTATGACCTGAGTATAAAATACACGGGTCAGTCTAGCTAAACAAATCAGTTTACAAGGATAAGCGATAATATGAGCATAAGGATAACGTGATAATATTCTTGAATAGGAAGGAACAACCTAAAGTGTATGATTACATCAAGTGATAATAAGGTATCACTACACAAACGTATAATCTCGAAGGAGATAAAATAACCCGTAAAATGCTAAAAGTAGCGAGCTTTATATCATCGGCATTCATAAAACATCAAATATGGTTTAGGGGAAAACCTAAACCCGCCATCTTGGCAAACCAAAAACATGCATAAAGCGATCCCATCTCAAACACACAATAAGGCAAATATATCTCCAAAGAGGAGAATAAAATCTCAAGTAAATGCCAAAAGGCAAATCTCATATAACGCCGGTGTTGGCAATTCAAATCTCAAAAATAGAATTTCCAAGAGTTCAACTTCCCGCAAGGTAATTGCCACAAATATATATCGAATGGTTTAAAGGACCATTTCCAAAAAGAGAAATACACTAGGGAAATCATAAATATCAATGGAATCATCTCAAAGATATAGCACGCAATTATGGCCGGAGCCCGCCAAGTACTGTTCTTCCAAAATAAGACGCCATGTCTCTTAGACAAACGTCCCGAAGGACAATAAATACATCTCTTAGACAAACATCCCGAAGGACAACATCCTGAAGCAAAAATACGTCACAATGACAAATGTCTCTTAGACAAACATCTCGAAATACAAATGACCCAAAGGTCCAGTACTGGCAAATACGTCTCTTAGACAAATGTGTCACAAACTCTTGGATAGAAACCCAAACGGTGTTAACATGTGTCAAATACCACACGTTTGCACTAAACGGTTTACTTACTACTAGTAAATTTCACACTCAAAGCGGTAAAAAATTTACCTCGTCTCATCGGTAAATCGACCTGTAGGTCAAAACGATTAAACAGACAAGTCAGGAATTAACCGATAAGATAAACGCACATGTCCCATACCACATATTTTACCAAACCGTTTAATTCTCCTTCTTATTCGCTCGAATAGTGCATAAACATGTAATTTATATATAAAATATTTTACTTTGGAAAACAAGCTTTGAAAACCAATTCTCGAAATCAATTTGGAAACCCTATTTGAAAATCTCCCTTATTATAGAGAATAAATAGATTTTACACTTGAAAATACTTTAGAATATTATATAATAATTATTTTGAAATGCCCATAAATTTTAAAAATTATTTCAAATCGTTTAGAAAAATCCGTGATCGAAATCAAAGAAATTACTCAAAACCGTCATTCAAATTCAATTCAAATTTGATTTACAAATTCATCAAAACTGGGCTGGCCTATAGGCATCCTAGCCCTAAAAAATTCGGAGATATCACAAAAACATGAAGCAAAAGTCAAAAGTCCGACGGTAAAAGAACATAAAAATGCATAGACAAAATAATACCCAAGTCTGAAATCTTCTCTGGGTTCAAATTTCGGACATGAAACAGGTCGCCAAACGACCTTTTATTGAACTAAAAATTGGTGTGCACAAAGCAGAAAACTTCGGCTTTCAAATAAAAAAGGATCAATTAATTCCAACTAGAAATGAAAAAATTACGCTGTCTCAAACATGGACTCAGGCCATGTTTGCAACATTTCAAAAACAAAAATATGTGCAAGCCTGAAAACCATCTTGAGACCAACTTACAGGCATGAAATAGAGGAATAAATGACCTCCTATCGAGCTAAAAATTGGTATGCACATAGTATAAAACTTCATCTTTCAAATAAAAAAATCAAAAAATTCCGACCGAAAATGAAAAAGTTATATTGTCTCAAGCATGGACTCAGGCCGTGTATGCAAGAGTTCAAAAAAAAACTAAATGTATAGGCCTGAATCCATCTCGGGTCCAACTTCCAAGCATGAAACAATGGACCAAGTTACCTCGGATTGAGCTGAAAATTGGTATGGATATAATTGAGAACTTTATCCTTCAAAAAAAAGAATCACGCAATTTGGACAAAATATGAGAAATTATGAAATCTCAAAGTTGAATCCAGACAGTGTTTTCACTATAAAAATCTGGACGAAAACATGCTCCGAATCAAAGATCGGCAACATATTTCTATGAGCTATATGGGTTGAAATAACTTGACATTTGGTATGAAAAAGTTTAACACGCATATTCGAAACTGAAATAAGATTCACAAAATTTGAAAAAGCTATAGGAAACTTAAGATGTCTCAAATTTGAACCTAGGCAGTGTTTTCACTGTAAAAGTCTGGGTAAAAACATGCTCCGAATCAATATTCGACAGCAGATTTGTATAAGCTATAGAGATCGGAATGACCTGAATTTGGACATGCATAAATTTCAACAACTAGACTATCAAACCGAAAAACCTAACACAAATCGGATAAGAAGTGTGAAAGATATAAGCTCTCAAAATTGGACTCACAGCCTGTTTTCGCTGTAATCTTCCAAACAACATAAATTTGTTTATAGTAAGCATTTTTTGAGCAATTTCAACTTTCAAACTTTTGTTTCAACTAGAATTTATGAATTAGGAACTCACCTGGTGATTGAAGGCTAAAACTAGGATTATAGCAGCAAAATATGAAGCTTTGCTTGAGAAATGACTTCTAAGAACCTGTACAGGAGATAGAAAGAACATGCAAACCAAAACATGCAGTAAAATTAGAAAACCACTTACTATAAAAAAGAAATTTTGATGAAATTGATGATTTGGAGGTAGATTACCTTAGATTTAACTATAAATTGCAAAAAGACTTCGATTTGGTGAATTTAATTGAAGAAAATGGTTGGATTTTGCTATTTGAGAAAATGGTTTACTGTATTTTTTATTTTAAGGCTGAAGGAGGAAGAAAATAGCTTGTAAAATGAATGTATAGCATACTCTTTTTTCTCACTTCTCACCAAGTTAAAGGATAATGGGCCTAATTGGGTTCAAAATTTAAAAGAAAATAAGTTGGCCTAAAGTTTAATTAAACAACAATAAACAATATATGTGCATATATCACATATACGTAAAAAAAATGCATTTTCTTTGTATTTTGACATAGGAAAAATATGAAAGTTCATGTACTTATAAAATACTATCATATAAAGAGATTAATTTATATTTTTAAAACATTTTTATTATTAAATTCCCTTATCTAACAAAAATGCACTATTTACTCAAATAAATGAATAAAACATCATTTTAACTTCTAAAATTCTACAAAATTCTTTGCTCACTTGAAAAAATATTTCAAACCATTTCCAAACTTAATTTATAGACAAAACATATTTTTAAACCAATTTCCACCTTGTTATTTAAATAAAACACCTTAAAAATCAAATACTTCTTTTAAAAAACTATTAAAAGAAGCAATTGGGAAATAATTAATATAATTATTGCATTTTCTCGAAAATAAAGTCATTTTCTTTATCTAAAGCCCATATTCCATTTATTATCACTCCAAACAAAATAAAATAAAGTTCTGAGCTTTATTTTCACAATTTAATTCCAATTTTATTGTTTATTTTAAATAAACAATTTAATTTCTCCAATTTTAATTTAATTTACAATATTAAACTATAATTACCATTATAATTTAATATAAACAGGTAATCTCCAAACCAAGGTTGTTATAATTTTACTATATATATATATATATATATATATATATATTGATAAAAAAATACGCTCTCTCCGTACGTTCCTAATCCTTAAATCTACGCAAATTTGCTCTAATACCAAGTATAACAACCCGCCTTTTTTAACCCTCTAATTCAACATTCGAACCGAGTTCAAATTTTGAAAATCGAAAAAGACAACAAATCCTTATGTTATGATAATAAGAAACACAAAAAATATAACTATAACATTTTAAACTTGCACCAGAAGGAAAAGATGTATAATATAAAACATCTTTATATCTAATGTAGATTAAAATACATAGTTAGATCTGTACAACAAATCCCAATCCACAATACACATGAATATACCAGCCATAGGTTGTATTAACAAATTATATGACATTTATAATACAAGATCTTTGTCGCTATGTTCTCTACATCACTGGGGTCCGTCAACCTAGCAAATAGATAAAAAGGAAAATAGGAGTTGGTCAGACATATTTATGAGAAACAATTTTATCTCGCATATACTGCAAAAAGATTGGTAAAACATAACTAGTGCCTTCTAACTCGTATACACATACCTTAACATGTCTACTTGCACCTCGGAGTAATATCAACACCATGTCTAAGTTAACTACTCGATTAAGATCGTATTACGTCTCATAACATGCTACACACAAATATATACTCAATTTAAAGTCTACCTAATCCAGATTACTAATGCAACACCAATTTCTTGAATGAAAAATATATTATTACTGAGGAAACAACCATTTCCTTGGAACATCTATTTCCTGAATCACTAAAACCGATATTGAGGGGATAACCATTCCCCGAAACAAATAGTTCCTTTTCAAATATTGAAGGAACATTTATTCCCTACACCATACATGCCTCGTACATTATCCTTAACAAAGCAATAACACATTAATTGTGTTGCAATATCCATTATCTGATCATACCAAGTCAACATGACATCCAATCGTCGATAATAAACGAAACATCCAATTTCACATACATCAGATACACTTATATTTTATGATATTTATATGTTTCACCATATAATTATTTTACTGCAATGTCTCCTTCGAAATGGTCCACAGCAACGCACCAAGTCCTAATTCTACAAATGCCTCTAATCGTACTCGACTCAATTAGGTCATTAGTCACCATTTCATTCCTATTTTCTTCATTTTCATTCTTTGATGTTTCATTTCGCTTTTATTTCAAATTCAACTTAATATACTTTATTATATTTCATAACTGATTCTCTATATCATCATTTCCGTACACATGCTCATATCTAGAATTCATATAGTGTATACAACTTTATTTTCTATAAGTAGAATATTATTGAGTTCAATGACTCCATTAATCATCAAATTCATTAACTGAACTCATCATAAAAACATAATTATCTCCTGACCATACCTATAACAATATTAAATCATTCTAATTACATTATATAACCATAGAGAAGGGCCACTCATTTAAAAATGAAGGCCATATCCCGATATCCTTTGTTGTATAGACTATTGTACTTACGATTTTCCATACTAAGGCTTTTTTAATGGCTTGATCATCAAAATCCGCTAATAATTTAGAGAGTAATGCCACTTTAAATTTATGAAATTGATTTTCGACCTCGATCGGAGTATACACCTATATCATCAGCAGTAATGGTTATTATGCCTGCACTAATGGATTTCATTGGAGTGAGTCAAGGATAAGATGCATTGTTAGTTGACATATTGGAGCAAATAGGACGGGATGAACAGTTAAGTCATTTGGATCGTTACTCCAAAGATAAGAAGGATTTGAAAGTGCACAAGGATCTTGTATAATATAGCTTATGTGTATACTAACGTAAATAGTTTAAACTAAGCAAAAGTAACTAGCAGAATATAAAAATAGAACAAATAAAAGTAATCACATCAGGATTTTTTATAGTGGTTGGGAACTCCTGTCTTATGTGCAGTCCTAAAGCTCCCCTTCGGAATTTCCATTAACCAAATTCCCTTAATTTGTTTGGAGGAATAGGAAATACAACAGAGCTTTCGGAGAAGATAAGCTTGTATTCTCACAACTTAGGTTTTGAATGATGATACAAATCTTCCTATAATCTCCTTGATGGTTCAAGATGCATATTTTGAGGTTATGGAAGTAAATTAGATGACTCCTAAGTAAAGAATTGAATTTGAATGCAATAGAGTTGTAGGTATGCTCATGAGAATAGAGACCAAGAAGATAGATTGAGAAAGTTAAAAATGATTTCAGATATTGATCTCTATATACAGATATCAAAGAGTTGCGTTGAATAGTTGTAATCGTTCAATCGCATCCATTGCCATTTGCAGATATGCTCACGAATGATCACAACTATAGGAGATGACTTTTAAGAAAATAGTTGTTACAGGGTAATCAGTTGAATGAGTGTCAAAAGTTAGTCTACTGAATAAGAACATTGAATTGCATGGCAAAATTCAAAAACAAGTTTGTATGATAAAGCATAGAAGTTCAGTCGACTAAGATTATTTTCAATCGACTGAGATTATTTTCAATCGATTGAAAATAATCTCAGTCGAATGAATGGTGGAAAAACTATTTTTATATGATATTACTTTTCAAAACTTGTTTAAACTCTTTGATAATTAAAAAAATTGTATGCAGGTGGATGTGTGTGCATATGAACTACCAAGGAGATTTTACAAGTGTATCTAGGACCAAATACATACATTTGACTTGACGATCCATATTTTTATAGCTTTTGAAATGTAGACGATCCATCTTGCTATCTCCTTAATTCTTTGATTCAATATCTCGTTATACCTTCCTAATATTGTATGCTAGGTATACACAGATATATAGTTGCCATCATTAAAACATAAAAGTGGGGTTTTAATAGGATTATTTATGAAGTGACAGGTAACCCAGGTGAAGGAGATGATAAAAGAAGTCTTAGGTGAGTCACTATTTGAGGAAGACTATTCATCCAGAAGGAGGAAAGATGTATCGGGATATGAAGAGGATATCCTATTGGTTAAGGATAAGGAGGCAGGTAGTAGAGTATGTGGCGATGTGTATGATGTGCTAGAGGGTGAAAGTGGTAAAGAAGAAGTCTATTACTTCCGTTAGATTTGCATAGTGAAAGTGGGAATGTGTATCCATGGATATTGTGGATGGATTACCTCATAGTAGAAGAGAAAATGAGAGCATATGGGTTATAGTGGATCATCTAACGATGAATGTGCACTTTATTCCAAGAATAAGTATAAGAACAGCAGCAATATTCAGGACACAACATATTAGAGAAGTGGTTCGACTACATGGAAATCGAGCTAGTATAATGAGAAACCAGGATCCGCTTTTCAAGAAAAAATTCTAGACGAGTCTACATGAGGCATTAGGGACCCTCAGACCGAGGAATGGATGGAGAGGGAAAATAGGGTGTAGGGCGATTTATTGAGGGATTTTGTATTGGATATTGAAGGATCGTATAAGGATCATTTACCTCTCGAAAGAGTTTATATATAGTAACAACTACCTGGCGAGTACAGGCATGGCACCTTCTGAAGTGTTATATGGAAGACCGTATATACCACCTTCTATTGGTAGGAGTCTGCAAATAAGACTGTTTTGAGTCCAGATATAGTTAGAAATAATGTAGAGAGGGTGTAACATACAAGGAAGAGGATGAAAGTCGCACAAGATCGGCAGAAGTCATATGCTGATAGAAGAAGGAAAGATTTGGAATTCAAAGTTGGAGATTTGGTTTTTGTTAAAGTTTCTCCAATGAAGAAAGTGGTGAGGTTTGGAAGTTTGGGAAATTTAGCACCCAGGTTTGTCAGCCCTTTTCCAGTACTAGAGAGGATAAGGAGTTTTGCATATAGAGTGAAGCTTTCGGAGAAGATGACAAGAGGCCATAATATGTTTCATGTGTCACATTGCAAAAATTAATTCGACGACTCTGATTGCACCAAGTCAATTAAAGGAGATAGAGCTAGATTCTAATCCGAGTTCATCCCATGTTCTAACCCGTATTGTGGAGTTGTAGAGTAAAACAACTTAGAAACATGTAATGAAGTTGGTTACAGTGCAACGAGGAAATGGCCCGATGGAGTGTATATAGGAGCCTGAAGAGAAGATGAGGGCTACTCATCCTCAACTCTTTTCCAGTATGTTTCTTGATTTTATTTGATTTTTTTAGTTTGGACCGTTCTAGGATTAGGAATTGGCGCCCTGGGTGAATTGATTGTTAGATTACATATATATAGACACAAACACACATCTAATTGGATTAGCATTCATATAGAAATATGCATATGTTAATACTAGAATATTGTGCATTATGCATGATATACCATCTTATTTCGTTCATATAGGTTGCATTAGCTGCATTTCTACGTTGTAAGTATAGAAACTGCAAGCATATGGCATTATTCATACCTATATGTTGTTTATATCAATTGTATCCATATGTTATTGGCCTAAATTGGATAATATGTTTGCTAATTTGGTCAATATATGTTTGATGAGCAATGTAACAACCCCGGTTTTATGATTACCTGTCTAAACAAAATATCATGAGGATTATTATTTGTTAATTAAGAGAATAAATATGTTTTGGAGAGAATAATTTGTTTAATCATTTGAAATGGTTAAATAGTGAGATTTGGGTTATACTGAATTGAAAAAAAAATACACCTCAATTCAATATTATTAGGTTAAGTAAATTTAATTATGGAGAAAATAAAGTTTTGGAACTTTATAATGGGTAATTGGCAATAAAAACATGTTCTAAGTATTTGTACATGTTGAAAATGTAACAATTAGACAATTTATTGATATTGGCAAATTTTGGTTGTTTTGGAAATTAATTAAGTTGTAAATGAGAAAGTAAAATGTTTAGTTGATTAAAAATCAATATTAGCATGTAAAGGTATTTTTAATAAGATTTGTACATTTATTATGTTTAAAATAATATGTTAGTGCAAATTTAGTTGTTAAAAATGTAAGTTTTAAACAATTATGTGGAAAATTACCTACTTTAGTTGAATATGTAAAATTTAAAATGTTTGTGTTAAAATTAACGTTTAAAAGTGGTTTAAATAATTTTATATATGTTGTATAAATTTTATAAAGTGAAACATGCTAAAATAGGAACAATATGTGTTAAAATAGATTAATTAAGTGATAATTAACATATTTATGGTGTTAATTAGAATATAATAGCCTAAATTAATTAAACATAGCCTATTGGATCCTAACCATACTAACCCAAACCCAATAACCCAATTAAACTTTCTGGTTGCAAGAAAAGGGTACAATACTCTTTCACCATCTTCTTCTTGGAAATCAAATGAAAAATGGCTGCCTTGTCTTAAAAATTCAAATCTAGCTCCAAATTAAACAAAAATTAAAGGAAAAATTTGTGAATTCAAGAGAGTTAACAGATAATCCATTCAAACCATAAGATTATTTCATCAATTCCTAGTTTGAGAAGTTTTGGTTTACCGTAGCTTTCCTTTTGTGTTTGCATGTCTATTTCTTCTTCAGCTATAGGTTCTTAATGCTATATCGGAGCTAAAGTCATCACCTTGCTTATAATTTTATCAACTTTGGTGCTAAGGTGAGTAGTAACTCACATTTCTAGCCAAATCAAACTGCCGGTAAGAAATTAGATTCAGTTTCTGTTGTGTTTTTGATTTACTGTAAACTATAAATTGAAATTTGTAGTTTACAATGAAAAGCTTGTCTGGTTTCAACTTTGTGAACCCATATCTCTTTGGTTTCATATCAGAATTGAATGAAACCTTTTTCGAACTATAGACCATGTTTAATAGGAGTTGCATGTCAAATTCTGTTGCTTGTTTCAATCTGGAAGTGCATGAACCAGTGCTCAAAGTTGGAAACGAAACAGACAAAATTGCTTGTAGCATTCGCGACCATCAGATCGACCCAGACACGCTAGGGGTCGACCCTAAGGTCAATCTGATCAATGTATGGGTTGACCCATTCTTTTCTACGGTCGACCTAAGCTTTTAAAGGTCGGCCCTTGCTCTTTTATTTTGTCCAGGTCATTCTGTTTTATTCCTGTGCACTGTTTTGCTTATTCTGCTTATGCCAGTGATTGTTATGACCAATTCTTGCAATATTTTGAAGTGTTTTGAACGGCTTAAACTATCAATAGGTAAGCCAACATTATTGTTGATTCGTACTGCCGATTGACATGTTTTTGAGTAGATTTCATATGCCGATTTTATGGAGTTTTCGGTGATTTTTTAATGTTTTCAAGCATATGTTTTCCAAATCGATTTTGAAATGATTTTTATAATAAAATAGCTTTCAAAATAAATATTTACAACATTTATAATTATTATTGAAGCTATTAAAGATATATGTTCTCTATAATAAAGAGAATTTCAAAGCCATGAATTTCCAAACAATTTCAGAAAAATTATTTTAAAACTAATTTTCTCGAAGCAAAGTATTTTCTGTATAAAATACACATTTTTGCACTCTTTGAGGGAACTAGAAAGTGATTTAAACGACTTAGTAAAACATATGGTATATGATACATGCGTTGACTTTTTCGATCAATTTCGAATTCATTCTATTGAAGCTATATACATTTCATGGACCTTCGGGTTGTTTGCCAGTGCTGGACCTTCGGATCATTTGGGCTTTTTAGCTATTGGACCTTCGGGTGGTTTGACTTTAGGTTGTTTGACCTTCGGATTGTTTGGCCTTCAGGTCATTTTAGGTGCTTATTTGAGATACAATACATGGCGAGCTTCGGCCATTTTGTAGAGCACGTGCAGGCGTAGCTTAGATTCTCCATTTGGGATATGGATCCATCCTTTGTGATATTTCTAGATTTATTTGTGATTTTCACATGTTTTCGCCATTTCACGATTATTGGGCCTTTGAGCCATTTGAAGATTTATTATATGGTGATTACATTTTGGAGTTTTAAACTCTTTACCGAGTTCTAGATATTGTGATTTGTGGTTGCCATCCTTTGGCGCTTTTTGAGATTTGTGATTTCCTATTAAGGAGTTATGGTTGATGGAAGCCATTATATTGGTTGTTGTGGATGCCGATGATATAAAGCGGTTATTTGTGTCTAATTGATGTTGTTGTTGATCTTGCCTCATTCGAGAAATTTTTATATGATATTTCGATGATACCATCTCACATGAGTAATTGATTTATGTTTATATATATAATATATTTGGTGTTGCTCCTTCTCTTTCGAGAAGAAATATTACCGTTTATCCTTATACTTCATTTATCTTGTGCTAATCAGTTTCTTTAAGCTAGACTGACATGTATATTTTACATATTCGGGTCAGACCGAATTGTTTCAAGTTAGTCACCTGCTATAGATTACTGGTATGCTGCTTCCACTATGAATTATCTTGCTTTCTTTTGGATGTAGTCATCTTTTGTGTAGCCTTATAGTCATTTAATGTACTCTGATATGTACGTGTTCTTTTTGACTCGATGTATGTATTGTGGCCTATGTACCACCACTGTTGTATCGCTATGTAGTGTACTATGATGTATCTGTATATGTGTGTGTGTGTGTGTATAAATATGTATGAGTGTGACAGATGTTCTGTGATATGTAGTATTTGTTGTTATATTTCTTTCTGATAGATCTGTTAGCTATTATAGTTTTGTGTTAAACACTTATCGAGGTTGTCGATCCACTTGAGAAAGGTAGAGGAAAAAAATTAGAGCACTCAATCGACGTATTCAATACTTGTTTAAGACAAAGCTTACGGATGGTCGCTTCTAAGCTGCCCTATTCTCTACATTAACAGACAGTATTACTCCCTAATGCTCTTTGTTAATGTGGGTCTGGAGTGGGGCATCATAGCTTAGTATCAGAGCTGAATTCGGAACAAAATATGATAAACACAGAACATAACATATATTACAATACATCAGAGTACAATATAAGTGTTACATATTCCCTAATCATCGTGTCCTTAATCTTTTCCATTCCTTGGGATAGATATAAGTTGGGAATACATCTAGGAATGCATTTTAATTCCATAGTATTCCATAATTGAAATAATGATATCTTATCCTGTGAATAATTTTTATCTTATCCTAAACTTTAAGCATATGGCTGGAAGAGGCAAAGGTCGCCGTTCTAATGTTGGGCCGCCCAGTGGCTCACATCCAGATGGTGTTTACATGTCGTTGATCAGTTCATGGAGTTATTCAGGAGCGCTTAGCCTCCAGCTCCTATTCCTTCGTCTCCTCTGCACAAGTCTTCTTTGGCGCGTATGTGCAGTGACTTGGAGGTCTTACAAATAGGTGATGGGTCTACCCGCCTCAATGACCCAATGGAGAGGGTCCTGGTGGGTCAAAACAGGGGTGGATCTACAGAGTTTAGACCTTAGACCTGCCCCATTGCCATCCCTAGTTCAAACCCAATCGATGTGGTGTATACAAAGTTTTTGGGCAAGTTAATTTTCCATGTAAGAGGAAAGAAACCCAAGTTTGGCAACCAAAATTAATTCTCCATGTAAGAGGAAAGAAACCCAAGCTTGATGTTTGGCACCTACAACTTCAACATCACTTTCTTTATCGGTCTCTTCAAGTCGAAGAGCGATATCAACAAGTTGATCGAAAGAAACTTCTAATTTTAAAAGTAATGGCTTCTTGAGGTTCTTATTCAATCCATAAATAAACCTCTGATTTTTCTTCAATGGGGTATTAATATACTCGACACCATATTTAGAAAGAGATTAAAAGATGCGATGTAATCCGTCACAGAAGATTCACCTTGAACAAGGTCAATAAAGCGCCGAGCTAAAGTTACTTTTTCGGCCTCCGACACAAACTTTAACTTGAACCTTTCTCAGAGTTGCTCCCAAGTAAGATCCGCTTCAATAATCCCAAAATCAAAAGCTTATACCAATCTAATGCTCTTTCTTGGAGCATGCTAGAAGCCACTTGGACTCGATGTAGATCAACAAGATTCATGAAAGAAAAGATGCGATCGCATGTTCTAAGCCAAACTTGGACTTCAATAACGCTTTCAGAACCCCTTGAATGGCTTTCCACCCAAATTCGTATAATCACTGCAGAAGCGTGCAAACCTAGATTTTGGGTGAGTAGGCTCTGGAATGGGTCCGGCAAATTGAGAATTCTTTACGAGATCTAAGAGCTGTTGGGCAGACATAAATACTCTATCCTGAGGAGTAGCACTGGATTGACCGACGCTGGGACGGCCTGGTCTAACCATTTCTCTTCTTTATGAAAGAAAGAAAGAAGAAGAAAAAGGTTATTCTCAGAATGAATATCAAACAATCATGATTGATAAAATGAGACATTATAAAAGAAAATAGGATAGAACGGGTCCAATGACTCGAATTAAATCCTAAAGCACGATTCCTAAGAGAGACTTAGGACAATGATCCTTGCTATAATATTCTATATTGTTTCGAAGTTTGGCTTTGATACCAAGATGTGACGCCCCACCTCTATACTCACACTAGCCAAGGACACTACGGAGTAATGTCGTCGACTAGTACGAAGAATAAGGCTGTTGAGGAGCGATCATCCGTGTAATTGCTTTGTGCGAGTACCGATATGCCAGATAGTATTACATGCATTTCATTTCCAGAGGAAATCCGACGTATCAATTACAAACTCAAAACTACTACACAGTGGCTATGTGATCTTCGAAAACAAATATAAAATAAGCATAACATAAATCAATCACAGATATTCATATCACTAAGGCGGAAATAGATATGAATATATCACATAAAAGTGTACACCAAAGTAGTGGTCATGTAAGATCCACTACATCACAAAAGAATAGGTAAAAGTGCTAGACAAAAAATATGTATACATCAAGAAGCCTCTATCTTGAATGTATAAAAGCGAAAACTATTAAACTAAGTAGTTAGCCAAAAGTCAAAAGCTAGTCCCAGCTAAGAAGTCAAGTGGAAGCACCTGAAATACCTCGGTCTGACCCAATAATTATTTAAGAAGAGAATAATAAACGGATCAGTCTAGCTATAAGTATCATATAAATGAGATAGGATAAGAGATATGACAAAAACGTATAATAACAATAATGCCATACTGTGACAAGTATACATTAGATAACAACAAAAATCATATAATATCTTGAATATTTCAAACACCAAAAGAATGTCATATTCTTTAACATATTCACCAAACCACAAATATTGATAAAACTTATCAATGTAAATCACAAAAATTGGTGTAACATAAATTCCAGAAATCATCAATTAGAAATCCAGAAATCACAAAAGGGGAGGCCTATCATAAACAGGAGAATAAAAACTCACCAACACATGCATCACCAACGGAACGCTATTCCATAGTTGCTAACCATCAATTTTGAGCCAAGGCTCCACAAACGGCATGAAGACCATGGGTCGCTACCCCACCAATTTTGAGCCGAAACTCCACAAACGGGGTTTTGTTCCCCCACATAAACAAAGAGACATCGCATATCGCTAGTCTAAATCATAAAATGATCACCATTGATATATAAGCGTAAATTACACTAAGCTAGTAAATAAATGAGTTTAGCTTCATGTCCCATAACCACTAGCTTAACTTAAATATTTACGAACATATTATAGATTTACAATCGAAAATTGTCATAAGGTTTCAATCGAACAAGTCTAAGTATTAACCGACGAAGTAAACGCAAGCGTTTCATACCATTTGTTTTGCTAAGTCGTTTAGTTGGATTTCTCAAACGAATGAGGTAAAGGTTTGTATATACTAATAGATTGGAAAACGGTTTTAAAAGCGAGCTTTATATTGAAAGTAAATGTTGAAATCGTTTTGATAAAAGAGTTTTAGTATTTACTACTAGTATAGAAGCCTTCTTATTTTAAAGTGACAAATCAAATTTAATTGAAATCATATTTAAAAAAATATAAGAACGTTAATCGTGAGTGATTGCTCACCTCTCGAGGCTAGAGATGATAGAAAACAAGATTGAGTTATGAATCCAAACATGAATTCTAAAGCAATGCTAGATGAACACGATTTGATGAAGAAAACAGGCACGTCGGCTGATAATGGGAAATCAACGAGAACAAATCAGAATCAGTTTTGATATATATACAGAAATATATATATATATATATATATATATGTGTGTGTGTTTCATAATCCATTTCAATATATATATATATATTTCAAGTCAATTTTTTTTTTCAAATTCATAAAATAAAATTTCCATATATATTTAAAATCAATTCATAAATACTTATATGTAGACAAATATATAAACGTATGTATAAACTTACATACTTATTGAAATTAAAAATTACAAAAAATAACATAACTTAACTCATTATAATATATTGGACTTCACCGATAATAAATAACCTATATTTTATATAATAGCAAACTGTAACAGCATATTAAAATATATGATAATTATTAAATTAAGGCTACTATTTAAAAGTACACATACATCTATAAACTTTTTTTGAAACCATTGGCATATATCCAAAATCCCACATAATAACATATACATACAAACAGCAACTATATGTATATTGCTAACATACATAATAATATCATATACAGAAACAAATATACTTACAAAATTTAAGAATCAAAAATTATAAAACCCACATATATATAAGCTAGCAGACTGCATATACATAGCTAGACTCATATTAATATTGAACAGAAATAGCAACAGAGATTGGAAGGCTGTATAAATGTATACAAACTTACCTATATATATGTAAATATGTATAATTTATAATATACTTTGTAACCGTGTTACTGTAAATATATATATGATGTCTTTCCAAAAGTTTATATACTAGGTGCAGGCAAATATATATACACGTAAACTCATATATGACTCCTACCAATAATAAATACTGGGATATATGCTTAAATATGTAACTAGACTTATATATATAACCACGGAATGAATATATACTTACATAACCCATATAAAATAACTTAATAACTTACTGTAACTAAACAACAATAGTATATATAACTATATATATATACATATATTTAAACTCTATGCACAGCCACACAACAGAACGCAACAGAACAATATATACAAATAGACGTATATAAATTTTATAATATCTATATTATAAAAGGAAAATCGAAACAGGTAACTTTATATACATATATACAAAACATATAAATACCTTGTTATAAATGAAGACATGAGTTGCCAGTGAGTTGCTAGAAGGAAAAATGAGGATGCTAGAATAGAGAGTAGGGGTAGCTGCAAGGCACGGAGAGGGTGGGCTTTGGGTTAGCGTTCCAGGAAGCTTGGGGTTGGTGGCATCGGTGACTCGGTGAAGCGGTGATAGGCCAGAGCAGAGGTGGTGGGAGATGGAGGTTTGAAGGCGAGAGAGGGGAGGATGAGCATGGTCGTGTCGAGGAGGATGGGTTCGAAACTTCAAAGTGGAAGTGAAAGAGAATGTAACATTTCTTATATAAGTAGCTATAGGAAAGAAATATATATATATATATATAATAGAAATGAGCAGGCTTTTCAAATTTCTTCTCAAAGATGCAAAAGAAAAGAATGACTATGGCTATAGAATGCAAATCATTAAATATTGAAACGTATAAAATAATTTGAACGGGAACAAAAACGGACGAGCATTTAAAAATGAACGTGCATATTCGTTCAATAAGATATGGCTATTTGTTAACGGTGAGAAATGAAGCGACAAGAAACCCAAAAGTTTGAAATAGGGTACGGGTATGGTTACTGGTTTTATGGATTCCGCTATGCAACGGACTTAAAAACACAGATATAAATATACCGTAGAGATCAGCACGACGAGACGATCAAAATGGTATGTAGATGTCTGTGGTACGATCATCCTATCAAAAGTCTATATCAGCGCCGAAAATGCTGCTAATCCGTCGAAAATAAGATAAACGGAGCAATAGCAGTCCAAATTTGGAGAAACAAAAGATGACGTCTCACTCAGAAGATGAGTTACAAATTTATTGTGTAAAAATATTCAAGTTTGAAAAACATTTTTTTATCATCAATCATTAACTGATTTGAATTTATATTAGAGTTACAAAATAAAATAAACTTCCTTATCATCTAATAAAAATTTGCCATTTGCTATATTTAATTAGACGTATTCCAAATGTCAAATTTTTATTTCAAAATTCGATTATTTAAAAAGTTACAAAATTTCAGTAAAAATATATATTAAAACCAATAAAATTTTACGGGTCCTTACACTCTCCCCCACTCAATACTTTTCATCTCCGAAAAGGAAGGAGGTAGGAGAATAGAAACAACCATAAAGAAAGACAAACTGAAATACAAAAACACAATTAATATAAAGCATAAAACTGCATTTATTTTAAAATTTGCTTTATATTCAATAATTGATTCCAGTTCGTTTTACTTAATCAATAAAGTTTATTATGTTCACATTTGATTGGTTTCAATTTCATATATTTTATTCAATTGATTTGTTTTCCATTTATTAAAATTTATCACAAAGATTTTCACAACGAGATTTGTTTTATTTTACTCATCTATTAAATCTATTTGATCAAACCATATTTAGTTTCACCTCAACATTCAACTTCAACTATTCAAACCATATAGATTTTTAATTTTAAATAAATTAATATTCAACAATTTGATTTAATCCATTTTATTCAACTAATAAATAGTCATTCAATTTAAAATTGATTTTCTTTTATTTTATCAACATTTCTTTCAAACCAATTCTTTTTTAAATTAACTCATTTAGTTTATCCATTTATCTTCACCTAAGTTGATTTCACTAAAATTCAAGTTCACTATTCTTAAGTTCATTGTCTCCTTTTTGTTTGTTTAATTTATTCGACTTAACATATTTTGCAACATATATTAGGTGTATAAATTTGATAACCATATGTTATTCAACAAATAAAATTTCCTTTTTATTATCCAATTTATTATCAGTAAATTTCCTTAACAAAATGTCATTTTTAGTATTCTATTACTTATCTTGGTGTATACTATCTAATTTACATTCTAATTACATTTAAACCTTTCTAGGTAAGTTATATTAATGTTTTGAGTGTAATTAAATACTATACAAATTTTCTTTTATTTACACATTCATTTTAAGCCAGATTTTTGTTTGAACAATTTATTACCTATGTTTTCTTCTTGTACAACCCTTTATTATACCCTAACATCTTAAGTTTTTGAATTTTTTAGGCAAGTTATATATATTAGAATGTAATTTGTGTTATCCAAATAAGTTTGTTCAAATTCATTATTTCAGGTTGGTTTAATTCCATTTATCATTTCAAATATTCCAATTATTCAAACATTTCACTGTATTTCAATAATTGAAACCATTGCTTAATATGAAACTTAAGATTCAAATTTTTGGTTTCACTTCAACTCTTTTGAAATAATTATATACATATATATTATATAAATCAAATCATATTCAAGAATTTCAAATCAAATCCATTTTTCAAAACAAAAGTGTAGCAAAGCTACTAACTCATTTCTACACTTTGAAACTCGAAAATGAATGTTGATGATACTGCAGTCATCACCGAAATTATTTTCCCACGACAATGGAGGAGAATAAACTGTAAAATTATTCTTTTGAAATAATTTCTATTCGAAAATACTTTTAAATAATAATACTTTCCAAAACTATAAAACCAAATTTGAATGTTAAATTTGAATGATTATATAAAACCAAAGTCGAATAATTTATTTTTCAAATATTAGATTTAATTGGATAATTAAATCAATAATTTAATAGTTAAAATTACAGAAATAGTTGGAAATTGGGTTAAATATGATTAAAATTGATTTGTAAAATTTTATTTAATCATGTTGAAATTATAATGATGTCATAGAACTTTTAAAATTGAATTTAGAATTAATCTGTGAAAACTGAATATTTTAATATTTAATCGACTAGTGAAATTAGCCATTTTTCGAACAGTCTCAGAATTGGACGAAACTAGTTCCATTGGATCTGTAATAGTTTGTTATTATCGGATTTCAATTTTCGTAGCAATCGGAGTTTTCGTTTGACCGTGGCAGCTCGAAACGCATCGAAATTGTTTTAATATTAATTTGACGAGTTAAAATAGCCGTTTTTCAAACAGTCTCGGATTTCGACGAAACTAGTTTCATCGGATCCGTAATGTTATATTATTGTAAGGTTTCAAATTTCGTGTCAATCGGATTTACCGTTTGTCCGGGGCGAGCTCAAACGCATAGAAATTAGTTTAAATCGATTTAATTTAAAATCGATGGTTTATTACCGTAACTCACACAGATGATCGAATTAGCCTCCGAAACACGTTCCATTGAGTTCGGAAAATTTCGGATGAATAGTAATTCGCCAATTTTCTATAAAAGGCCACCATTTCTCAATTTTTATACCAAAACCCTAATTCTTGCTTCAGGACACCATTCTTGTCTCAATGGCTGAAATGTTGTCATCTTCTTCCCCCATTTTCTTCAAATCCACACACCGATCCAACAAACTTTCAACTGCAAACTTGTAGAGGGCTACGAGATCTAGGATATCAACGGTCGAGATTGGAAACGAAGCATCGTGGAGGCCGAAAGATGGCCGCGTTCGTGCTTGTG
This sequence comes from Allium cepa, assembly GCA_030765085.1. Taxonomy (NCBI): domain Eukaryota; kingdom Viridiplantae; phylum Streptophyta; class Magnoliopsida; order Asparagales; family Amaryllidaceae; genus Allium; species Allium cepa. The sequence continues at coordinate 566,042,577 of CM060937.1, read as the reverse complement.
TTCGGCACGTTTTCCAACAACAATATAAGGCCGAGCTTCACATGGCTATGGCCGTTTGTAGCTTGCGTATGGGGCTTCAATTTGGAGGCCTCTGATCATCGTTTTGTTCGAGGTGTTGGTCGCGAAAATTGGAAGGATGAAGGCGGCTATAGGTAGGGGTTGCGTTCGAAAACTGTAGGGAGGAAGAAGGGGGGTGGACGGCCTGATCTGGTGGAAGAGAAAATGGATGGCCCGGATGGTATAGGGTTTAAAGTTAAAAATAATTTGTAAATCTATTTATATTTAAAATTCGTATAACTTTGAAATAATGTAACTTTTTCATATGAGGTCGAAAAAGTACGAAACGGCTTGCGTTGGCTTCGTATTGATGAGCACTACGCAATGGAGCTGGATTGGAAGCGATTGGAGTCAGTGAAACTTTTGGATAAAATTAAACGCCTGTTTAATTTTATTCGAAATAAAACGCGGAAACTGAATTGAAAGCGAGGTGAGAACTTCTCACTCAATCGAATCGGTTTCGATTTAAATTTTAAATAGTTAGATTTAAAATTCTTGATTGTATGCTTGAATGATGATTGTTATCTATTGATTGTTGAAATAGACAATATGCGCCGTTAGTAAGCGGGGGTTATTTATTAAAAACATATACCGCGAATATTTCACCGTATAGTGAAATTGGTATTATATATGTACTTGGAGTTGATTTCCCGCATTATATAGCGGATGAGACCCTATTGCGTCGTCTATTAAGCGGATAGTATTTTATAAATCTCATATACCGCGATATTTCGTCTTGAAGCGAAATCGGTATTGTGTTAACTTGGATGCAGGGAAATAGGTTGGAGGGATCCAACTGGATTCCTCAAACATTTGAATTGGTTTCAATGTTGTATGTTGATCTATTTGTTGATCTATTTATAATCTGCGTGATTATCTTTGTGATTGAGATTGTTAAAGGCTAAATTTTAGCCGAATATATTTTGGTATCGTTAGATGCCGAAAATAAATAAAATTTGATTTTTGAAAATTTAAGTTGAGAATTCATAATAAAATTTAATTCTGAAATTGATTCATTTTAAATGAATACACGTTGTAATTTATATACGTTATATGATTTTTGAGAAATATAACCAAAATGTATTTTTAGATAAATAGTTGATAAATTTATAAAATGATTTAAATTGGGATTTTTGAATTATTATAAATGATTTATATAAAATATTTATAAAATTGATATTTATAAGTTAAAAATATTGGAATTATAAAACAAGGTTTTATAAGTGTTAAAATGGAATATAAATGGACTTTATAAGTGAATGAAATATATATATTTATGAATTGTGAAGTTATAAAATGAATAGATTTTATAAAATAAAAGATTTATAAGTAATTAACTTATAAATCGGATTTTTGCGTGTAAGTGGAATGTGGATAGAATTTGTTAATAAAGTGATTGTATAAGTTGAAGTTGCCATAAAATATAAATGGAATTTATAAACGTTGTTTATAAATCCCAAAACGACTTATTTTGATAAGTTAATTATTATAGATTATTAAAGGAAATATATCCCCGATTTTGGACAGTGGATAATCCTTTAAATAGAATATGTAGAAATGTTGAGTTTGGATAAGTAAATATATTCACGATTTTGGACAGTGAATAATATATTAAAGAAATATTTTGGAAAAAGAGATATTTTAAATAGAATTTAAACGATTCAAAAACGTTTTAAAATGTGTTAAGTATCGAAATCATAGATTTCAAGATTTATTGTTGAAATAGACGTTTTCGAGGAATATAAGAAAATGACGGACTATAACACTGTTGTTATAGTAAATGATTTCCGAAAGGAAATGTTTTATATTGCATTGGGATTTATATATCTATTTTAATTTCGAATCCCTATACTAGTGATTTTGGGTTGTCGTAACGATGTTTTACGTAACATTCGTTTTGACCCAAATAAATGTGTTTAAGAGAATGTTTTCCTTATAAAATATAATATATACTTAATTTAGAAGTAAGTATATTGAATATTTTCAAAATGTTGAAAATAAATAGATTGGTGAATTACTTATTATCAAATAAGTATGGAAATATTTTTTCCAATACGAAGTGAATGTTTTGAGATTTTTATATTTTAAAGATAAATTGAAAATGAATATTAGAAATCGATTTAAAAATCGAATATTCATAGATATTTTGGAATTATAAATTCACTATGGAATTTATAAAAGAAAGGGAAATTATTTAAAAATAAACGTTAATTTATTTTGAAGTGTGGAGATTAATTTACGTATTTGGAACGCAAATTTAATAAATCGGTAAGGATTTATTTAATTGGTTTAAATGAACCATTTTGAAATGAAAGTTGTAAGGGTGTAAATTTATTTGAAATTGGTTTTCAAATGGTTGAAGTGTGGGATATATATCTAGTAAAGATATTTATGGAAAATAAATAATTTGGGAAGTTATTTGGAATTTGGTGAAGTTGAATATGCCTATTGATAGTTAAATAACCGACTATCGACATTTACCTCTAAATAGTTATTTGTTGTGATTTGCTTGAATTTGAATGCTACACTTATTTTTGAATAAGCGCTCACTATTCGGGTTAGCCGGGAAAGGACCTTGGGGTCGTATAACCCATTCCGAATATGTGATACGTCGTTATGGATTGCATTTCAAGACCGGTGGTGAAGACCGGGTATTTGTGAAAACGATAGGATGACCTATCAATTGTCTCTGTACCGTTAGCTACGGTATGGAGATTTCCTTTGTGATGGGAAATTCGATCGGGATTGTGAATACCCGGATTGCAAGGGCTTCTTTGGAAGTGCCTTCGGTTCTGTTCGAACCCGGAACAGACTTGTATGGTTACGTGTCTGACATTACATTTTGAGATATAAAGCAGATTTCTTTCAAATACATTTCTGTTGGGGCGGAGAATTTATTCTCTTAGCTTAACACCCTTCTCTGAGATGTACGCGCTCAGAGGTTATGTAGTTGAAGGTTATCAGCGATATATTCCCAATTTGATAATGTGGCATGCTTGGTGTTGCTGTGTGATGATTATTTATTGATCATTTGTTGATCAAAGCGTGGCTTTGTGCCTAGCTTTGTGGACGAGACTTCGTCTGACCTTACTCCCTGGAAATGGTCAAAACAGGAATATGAGGCAAGGTTATGAGGGTCGCGGCCTTTAGGGTATGTCATTTCCTTCTGGAAAGGGTGGCATCATGGTATGGAGCCCAGATACTTACTCATGTTGATACACTATATCTATTGTTGTGTGGTGTTGTTGGAATCGAGCGCTCGGATAAAGGTCCAAAGGAACCGGGGGATGGCATATTCGTGTAGTAGTTACCTAGTGACAAAGGTAACCCGGCCTTTGTTGGCAGAGAGCGGGTTAAGTTCTCGGGACGTCCCGCCAGAGGCGATCCCATGTGGCAGTAGGAAGTTCCTTAGCCTGACCATTTGTTGGAAATCCAAAGAAACAATACGATCCTTATACGGTTTTAGTTGTATAACCTGCCATGGAATGTGGTGGTAACCTGCTATTGAACATGGTAGCTATAGTAGGCATACGATAATGGTCGTATGTTGGCTAAGATTTATATCTTTACTTTCGAAATGATTTTTCCTACACTATGCACTAGTAATAATATCAAATGTTTCTTTTTAATGCGTATCAAGCATCTTTGACTATCATAAGAAGAAATCTCCTCCAATTCTGCGTTTGCATTGTGTGTGTGGCGGGAGGTCTTATGGTAGTCTCATTTTCCAAAAGCATTGCGAATTGACTTTAAAATTATCCTTGTTGTTGTTTTAAAAGATAATAACTGTTTTAGTTCTCATACCAGTCCCATGACTGACTCGGAGTTTATTGTTTTCCTTCCTAAACTCTGGGTGTCCACCAATTTCCACACGGGCAGTCAAGAGTCAGGTTTATCAGGATATTCTGGAATTCAGGAGTTGCTGGAGGCAAGCGGGATGGCATGACATATTCACTAGTATATAGTATTTCTTTTCCGCTGTTTGTTGCTGTTTGTTGTTGTACACTCTGATGATGTAACGTAATGTGATGTAATGTAATAACTGATATAGTTCTTTGTTTAAAGATTATTCATTTATCTATTATATGTTGTTCCGCTGCGATTGTGAGATTCTGATATTGTTCTATAGTTTCTTTCTGTTCTGTTCTATCTTTTTCTTCTTCTTAAACCATAAGAATTCGGTTTTCCGGCATTCGATTGCTCGGCAGTTGATACAGTGGACGTATTGATGTCGGTTTTCGGAAGTCGAAGAATCAGGTCCTTACAGTGAATGAGTGCTTGTTGTAAAGGAGTTTCACCCATTTACAAATCATTCAATGGAGCTATGAGATGCTCCAAAATCAAGAAAACATGAATAGGGAGAGACAAGAATGAATTTCAGAACGAAGGGAAAGTTCCAAAATTCAAGGGGAGTCTGAATCGAAGGGGAAGAGATTCAGGCTCGAACGAAGGTGATTCCCTAATTAAATTTACTTTATATGCTGATTTTTACCTAAAACATAGCTCTAATACCAACTGTCATGGACCGCGTCCACGGGGTAACGCCCATCGTAGCATACAGCTGTACCTGTGTTTTACCTTTACGGCCGGCCTCTCGACTGCACCAACTCCCACAGGGACATTTAGGAGTAAGAGTCATCCGCTCGCTACCAAACCAAATGCGAGAACCCACTATCATGCTTCACCCGCCAAGTGCATAGGCAGACACACATGTCAGACTTGAGTTGCTCAAAATATTAGATTGTTAATTAAAATTTGGCAAAACTCAGCATATACAGTAAATAAATCAATCACAGAATCACAGACACTGAGTAATATAATAGTAAGCAGCAAAATAGAAAAAATAGTAGTTCATGAAGCTACTATATAAACATCAGAGTTAGAAATAAAATACAGCAGAATATCTCAAATACAATAGAGTCTTGAATACAAACAGATGACATCTCTGAACAAATCAACTGGAAAAGCTGAAAGCTGAATCGATAGTTAGATCTCCAAACGAAGCTTCAAACTCCAAAGGTGAGTCTCAAATGTTGTATCTCTCAGTCTGACCCGAGCGTAATGCAAAACAGAAAACACTCGAGTCAGGATTAACATTCTTATAACAATAAATCCAACTCAAGTGAAATATCAACTGAAATACAAGTAACTTAAAGGATGTTTAGGATAACCATCCTCTAAGGATACGTGCAACTATCTACTATGTAGTAATATACGCTATTATAATATGTCTATAGTAAAGTAAACTATTAAAATAGCGTTAAGGAGCTACCCATATCCCCCTTAACACATTTTTATATATTCTCATAGTCTATACACTACGGTAATTCCTCTGTAAACTGGAGGCTATCAAAGGGCACTCTATAGGTATGGTACAAACCAAACTCGTAGAAGGCGCGACATGGCATGCGACAAGGCACTCGAGGCAATGCCAAGGTAGATATACTGTTTACGGATCTGGGCTGGTGGTTACGCATAGCAGCTACTACCGCCCACCTCATGATGCACTCCCAAATCAAAAGGTGCACCCAATCAATCACAAAAGCAATAGAATGGTATAGAAGAAATGTGCTCGATCGGAGGAATGACCTCACTTGGCCCAGCATGGCTCTTGTTTTAGCCGCATCAAGCTGACTCACGGAAGACAGGGCTACGTAAATACCATATAGAATCATCACCAAATTATCCTACTTCATTTTGGAATCTCCACCATGTGCACAGTTGTGAAATTGGTTTTCGGTATTGGCAGAGAGTATGACAATATCCGATCCTGGTCCCTTTAACAACCAATCGTTATTATAACACCGCGCTCATTTCAAAATAGTTTATACTTCAAAACCAAAACATCATTTCCATTTCAAATCCATATCAATATGATATCAAATTTTCATTTCAGATATATATCCATTTCCAAAATCATAGCATTTTCAAAGTTATACACTTTGAAACCAAAACACTTGAATTTATAACACTTTGGAAATCATAATACTTTGAAATTCTTAATTTTGAAATCATAGCTTCCACCACTTAAATAGTTTAGATATGAATAATAATATATAATAAAATAGTTTTATAAAATAGTTTGTATATAAAATAGTTTATATTGAAGATAATTTATGAAGTAAAAAAATAAAAAAATTTAGTAAATAAATTAGTTTCCTCAAATTTCACAATCGATTCAAATCAACTCGAATTCCAAAGTTCCAATTAAATTCAATCTCAATTTTTCAACTTTGATTCACTTCAGTTTCTCAATAAATCATTCCAAATTTTATCGATTTCAAATACAGATTTGAACCACAAATTAAACCATTTAAATTTCACTATATTCCAAAGCTTTAATATTCAAACATTTTCAAAATTAGATTTTGATAATTTCATACATACATACATACATATAGCTTTGAAATATTCACTTAATAAAATCCAATATCATTTAAATAAAACCCCAAACTTCAAATCACTAAATATTTCCTTTAATTTATTTAAACTTGAAATGTTCGTTAAATCAACTTAATCAAAATCAAGTTAAAAATCATAACCTTTAAAAATCTCAATTTCATTAAGTTCCAAATCGATTTAATTAACTAAAATTCTTAATTAAATACAATTTCAGATAATTTCAAATCTATTTTCCCAGTCTTAACTTATAAAAATCATTATAGAAATCTATTTTAAAATAAAATTTTAAATAAATACTTAAACATATTATATATTAATTAAATCAAACTTTATTAAATTAAAGCTTATTATTAAATCTAGTTTATATTAAAAAATATCTATATATATGTAATACTTTCGATATTAAATAATACTATATATATTTCCTTTCAAACCATAGAAATCATTTCAAAATATTTATATATAGACCAACGGTGTCGGTATATAATTTTCTATCCTATGGTCAAGTGATATGGATATTTATCATTTTAATCCGCAATTTAAATATATACGAGTATATATCATTTCAACCCGCAATCCCAAATTCGATTCAATGAAAATCGCTTGGGTCTATCATTTCAACCCATAATGGTTTTCTCCTATTCCACAGATCATTCAGGTATGTATCATTTCAACCCATAGAAAATTCTAAATTAACAAAGAACTTGCAGATTGATAACATATATGATAATAATATAACAGGCAATAACACGTATATATCATCAATGATAAATAAATATAAACATCAGGATATGATGTCATATACCACAGGTAAACAGTTACAGATAATAGCATATCAAATATGGCAGTTAAATAACTAACAACAGCATATTTTAATTGTCGTTTCATACAACACCAGAAGTCATTTTGTAACGGTTATAACCGTTGGTAAGAAAATTACCAATGGTTGTAACCGTTGGTAGCAGGTACGTTATATTTTTTTACATATTTTGTAACGGTTATAACCGTTGATAATTTCGTCATTCCAATGGTTATAACCGTTGAGAATTTTGGAACTTCCCAACGGTTATAACCGTTGGAAATGACCAAAATTCCCAATGGTTATAACCGTTGGGAAAAAACGTAATTCCTAGAGGTTATAACCGTTGGGAATTTTGGTAAATCCCAACGGTTATAACCATTGGAAATTACTTCACATTCCCAACGGTTATAACTATTGGGAATATTTTAATTTCCAACAGTTATAACCGTTAGGAATTCCTTGCATAAGTAAACAGCAAAATTACCAACACTTATAAGTGTTACAAATTTGGTATAACAGAACCATATCTTATTCAGCATCTAATAGTACTTCATTCAATCATATCTCATTCCGGATCTTATAGTATAATCGCATATTATTTCATTCAACTATACAAATTCAAATTTATAGCAATAACAAACATGAAACCTAATTTACAAAACTAATATATCATCAAATTGTAAAGAAAATCAAACATTCTAATTAGTTCATATTAAATTCTACAATGTTCATTGTGAAAATTTCAAGTTTCACTTGTACAAAATATTTTGAAGCTTACAAACAGCGAATGCGACACTCCGACCAAACTACAAAACCACATGTGTATCATAAAGAACCTTATGTGATAAACAATGCCTTGTGTTATATCACAAAGAACCTTATGTGATAAACAGAGATATACCTTTATGGTTCAATAATCTCATACTTACAAATTTCTCCAATGAAACAGAACCATGCTAAACATTCAAAAACATGACATGTCTAATAAAGAATTCGACAACACATATATTTGCTGAGACGTACCTTTAGCTAGTGGGCTCTCATCCGTTCTCAGATATTTTTCCGGTATCCACAAACTGCATGAAATCAGCACACTGTATCACGTACATAGGAATATTTTTTAAGCATATGGTTATTTAACTCTTAAAATGAAAAGAAATCATAAATTTTATTAAATTATACCTCAGGACAAAGGACATTAACACGGATCCCTTCATGACTTAATGTACTGCGCATGATCGAGTAAATTGAACAACCCCACCTGCAAATAAAAAAATGAAAAACAGTTTGTTTTCCACATGTAATCAGTTCTAAACCCATGCTTTACAATGATATTCGCCTATCGTTTACATACACATTATATAAATTTCAATGACTACTATGTATATGTTATTCTAAAGTATGACATTCATATATGTATTTCAGAGTTTCTGTTCTGAGCTCTCTACACATTTATTCACATCATTTTAAAAATAAAATTACTTCAAATTACCAAATGCATACAAATAGGAGTGCATCTAATTCATACCTTTACTGTCTGAATAGAATGGATCAACACACATTGGGTAAAGACCGGATGCTGACCCAAGATTGATAATTACCCAAGGCTTCTTAATTTTCCGCATTGTTTGGATCTGCAAAACAGTAACTAAAATTAGCCTGAAGTTCTGCAAAATCGTTTATCTTGCGGTAGTTGCTAAACTTTGTCCATATTATTGATTGAAATAATTGTTTTTACCGCAGTTCTAGTGCAATCAATCACAGCAACAAAGTTTATACTGATGATACATCTCCATGTATTAATGCCATCAGATACATCTTCATCAAAGCGTTTTACTGTAGTACCAACTCCTGCGCTGTTTACACAAATGTCTAGACTTCCATATATCTCTACATGCTTCTCAAATGCAGCAGATACTTCACCTACGCAAAATGGACCCAAAGTTTCTTGTCATATGTAACAGTGAAAATCTTATATATATATATAGTACAATATTAAGTTACATGTCACATGTATGGTTATATACCAGTATTAGTAACATCACATTTGATGAACATTGCAAAAGGATGATCTATGTTAGGATGGAACCATTTGTTCTCTTTTCTAACAAGGAAGCAGTTTCAATTCCTCTCTTTGGAAAAATCAACAACAGTTACAAAGAGACCACCTTGGCAAGAGCTAAGTCGATAGCTTTGCCTGAAACAGAAGTAAATATCAAGTAAGTATATGTATTGCAGTATGTTTAAACTAAGCATATTTTTGTAGCATATATTTTCTTTAAACAACTATACATACAATGAACCAATTAATATGATAGTAACTGTTACTTATTCCATTAGCACCCCCAATGACTTGAGTAGACATACCAGGAGTTATTTCTATTTTTCTTACTAAGTTTTAATTAGAGATTATTAGAGTGGAATAGTAAGTGATTTGGAAATGCAGTAAGTTTAGAATGATAGGCATAGGCATGCATGTTATATTGTATTTATAACTGCTGGTATGTGATATTTAATTGTTTAACATGGTCTATACTGGTGTGCGTGATGCACAAGTATACAAATGTACAGTATTTAAAGATTTTCAAACATAAATATCTTTGTATAGTTTCATATAATGAATAAATTAAGATGAGCATTGTTTACTTTTACTATATTTTTTATTCAAAGATGTGATATCCGATAAAAAGAAGGCAAGCATGCTTCATGATGTGGTAATGTATGAACACAACTTTGTCAGTATTCACCGTCCAGACTCTCTGTGTGTATACAGAATCACTTAAACACCTTTTTAAATTTGCAAGTTCAACTTGTATCAAATTAATATATGTCATTCAAGTGCCTAACCATAAACTGTGATGTGAATTATGTAAGAAGGAAAGAATCCCACTAAAGGAAATTGCCACTTGAATTGTGGCTAACATTATGCTAGACAGAAATGATTATTATCTCGCACACTTCTGTAAATAAATCCTAAAAGCTGAATCTGCATATTTTAGTGGGAATTATTTGCATTGTGTGACAGAAGTGTTAAACTACCTATAAACACCAAATTCAAATACCAATCATTCTATACTAAAAAGTGGCATGTGTGAAGTAGTCGAATTGTAGCGTTGATTACATCAATAAATGTAAATTTGATCAACACACATGTTATTACTGCTAGAAAAACAAAGTACGATATATATGTAGCCTTATTTGTTTTCATAACTTTAAGTGAGATCTCGATGCACAAACAATAAAACACAATTTCATATCTTTTTGATCCGATTTTGTTATCATATTTTCTAAAAATATAATATGAAAATATAAAAACAAAGTCCAGCACTGTAAGAAAGCCTATATATTAGCTTGGGTGTGTATTACTAATTTATTTCTTCAATGCAATTTAAGTGTATAAAAAAGTACAAGTGATAAATTTCAAAAGGATCGTTGACAGACAATAATTCAATCAAATTCAAAAGTGTGCATTTTTAGTAAATAATTCAGCTAATATTAAACATGTTAAAATACAATGATCGATCAAGATGATTACATTGTTTGTATCTATTGTATAGCTATAGCTTACCTAACTTTCACTGTGTTTTTTAACTTGAGTAAGTTACTGTACTTAGAATGATAAACTGTGTACTTACAAGAGCCGGCGAGAACTGCAAATATCATATTGATGACATCACCGCTAATATAACCATTATTAAGTATCAACTTCAGCAATTTGGATCCAGTTGAGTATTTTGCATTTGGAGAACAAGCTGTACTTATAGTTCTTATTGAACTGATGGTTTGTTCAACTATGACTGCTAAAGCTAAAGCTACAGCCGCTAAAGTTCTTATTGAACTGATGGTTTGTCCCACTAATGCCATCTTTATCATTGCACCTCCCATGGCAACACCAATTAAAACTACAACTGGGATCATTGCAAGCATTACAAGTAGTTAAATTATCCATGATCAATCGTTTTGAGAAATACACGTTAACCATTAAGAAGAACTTATTTATCATTAAATTTAGCAATCAAACTGACACTGTGAAATTCAAAACATGAAATCAATTTTTAGCCAAATTAAAATTTAAAATAAATTACACATATCAATTTACATATATCACTTATATTCTCAGAACCATATCCGTTTAAAACTAACATTTTAAAAAGCTTGTATATATCCTAAATTGCACATAAAACAGTGCATTTTTTAAAACCATAAATTCCCAAACCGAGAAGTGAAAAGTGGCACTTATATATATGTATAGGCTAAATTATGACATTCCAAATGTACATAAAACCTGTATTTACAAAATCAACGTGCATTGAAAACTGTGCATGTATGGAAGTCTTCACATCTAAAGTCTGCCCTCATGTATAAACCCAGTATATTCGTTCAAAACCTTATATATTCAAAACTTAAACATATTCAAAACCACTATACCCATAATCTAATACATGCAAAACTATATAGTATATTGCAGATCTTTATATTCAAACTAACCATACTACAAAACTTAGATTTTTTTTGCATTGCATAAAATTTGTTTATACACACCTAAGGCTTTACTTTATATAAGAGACTCCATATTTAAGAGCTAATAATCATTCAAGAGCTCAATTGTATATTCATTTTTGAAGTCTTTTATTTGATTATTCGAAAATTCATACCTTAAAAAAATATTTTTAAAAATCAACAAATGCATTTAGACATGTAAATATGAAGCATATTTATTTGTATTCTTGAAGTCATATATGTTATCCCGCCTTTTGGCAAGGCCGTGACACCAAGAACTTGACTAGAAAGCAAGGATGGTTCGTCTTGGAGATCGTTAATACATAGGTCTACTATGGATTTCGGAAAAAAATTTCCGAGTCCGAATCGAGCTATAATTAATATGACCTGACAAGCAAAGTAAAGAAAGCCAATGTTCCCAATTTCAAGTCAATCAGAGTTCGATGCTCAAGATATTGATCGATCATAGTTGAGAAATTCAAACTTGCATCGATCATAACTTGAGATCTATAAGTCCAAATGCCACCAAATTTTCATAGAAGCTTGCGTGCGACCTAAGTAATGTTCATTCCAAATTTCAGCTCGATTGGATCAAATCTTGATCGATACGAAATTCGTTTGTATCGATCACGGACCGAAAAACTCCAACATGCATCGATCATAACTCAGATCTACAAGTCCAAATGCAATGAAATTTTCACAGGAGCTTACGTACGATATAAAGAACGTTCATGCCAAATTTTGTCTCGATCGGAGCAAATCTTGATCGATACGAAATTCGTTCGTATCGATCACGGACCGAAAACTCCAACTTGCATCGATCATAACTCGAGATCTACAAATCCAAATGCTATGAAATTTTCGCAGGAGGTTACGTACGACATAAAGAACGTTCCTGCAAAATTTTGTCTTGATTGGAGCAAATCTTGATCGATACGAAATTCGTTCGTATCCATCACGGATCGAGCCGAAACTTCGTAGGATCGATCGTTGGGCCCACCCACGTGCCAGAAGAAGTCTTCCGAGATTTGAGCGAAACATCATCCTCCTACGCCTATAAATAGGGCCCCAGGGTCTATAGGAAAAGGATCTTTCGTCTTTCCTATGTCCAGACTCTGCCGAATCCATTTCTGTACTCCATAGCTGCTGTTGTACATAAATTTCAACATTATAATCCGCTGTAATTGGTTGTAATCAGTTGTAATTGGCAAGTGAATATCAATAAAATCATCAGCTTCATAGTGGACGTAGGCCATACGCCGAACCACTCTAAAACTTTATGTTTCTGTGCATTTTCTTATATATTTATTGGCGTGTTTGTTAGATCTATTTCATTTTACATTTATTCTCTTCATTGTATCTCTTCAAACACATTCGAAGAGTGTTGTGCCCAATTTTGGTACAAGCACTTTGGTGCTTTCACTGAGAATTCAATCCAGATATTCTCCTACTCTATGATCAACTACCGTCGTTGGAGTGCAAAAATCTAAGGAGAAGATCCAGATCTATCATTTAGTTATTCCTTCTATTCTATTCAAATTGCTCCTGATCTAAGAGGAACTACATTCATTATGAATTTCGTACTATATTTTCGTATCCATAAAAATATGATGAATTTCGTATCCATATTTTCGTATCCATGAAAATGTGTGATTTTCGTATCCATGTTTTCGTATCCATAAAATGTGGTGATTTTCGTATCCATGTTTTCGTATTCATGAAAATGTGATGATTTTTGTATTCATGAAAATGTGATGATTTTCATATCCATGTTTTTGTATCCAGAAAATGTGATGATTTTCGTATCCATGTATTCGTATCCAGAAAATGTGGTATTTTCGTATCATGTTTTCGTATTCATGAAAATGTGATGATTTTCGTATCCATGTTTTCGTATCCAGAAAATGTGGTGATTTTTGTATTCATGAAAATGTGATGATTTTCGTATCCATATTTTCGTATCCAGAAAATGTGATGATTTTCGTATCCATATTTTCGTATCCAGAAAATGTGGTGATTTTCGTATTTATGTTTTCGTATTCATGAAAATGCGATGATTTTCGTATCCATGCTTTAGTATCCAGTAAATGTGGTGATTTCCATATCCATGCTTTCGTATCCAGTAAATATGGTGATTTTCATATCCATGCTTTTGTATCCAGTAAATGTGGTGATTTTCGTATCCATCATTTCAAATAGATTGAAGTCACAACCTATCATTTTGCATCGGTCGATTTCGTATCCATCAACTGATAGTCTCTCTTCGTATCGATCACCTATTGACTGTTTCGTATCCATCGGGGAGCGCTACTCCGTATCCATCTAAAGGCGGCTTCCTCCGCATCGACCTTGTTCGTATCCCTCTGCCTTACACTGTCTACTCTGCCAAATCAAAACATAGCTGGTCACCACTGAACCATCTTCAAATGTCCGCATCTTAATTATTCCACGTCCATATGACTAAAAGCATGGCGTACAACCTTAAGAGGATTTCCTTACTATCTTATACGAGCCTCTTTCCTGGTGAAAATAAGAAATAATCATCAATCTATGAGCCTATCTTAATTTACTCACCATCCAATCGGCATTACCAACCACTCGAACATTGGGTAACTGGGCATACATCATTCACTAGTATTACAAGACCCTATAGCCTTAAAATGAATTTGATAAATTTTATTGTAGTATCTTTTCCATTCGGGACCTATTCATTGAAACCATCATACAAGCAGCATTTCTTGCGAAAATTCAGCATGCTAACTATGTCACCGTACTATGGAAATTCAACCTCCGACACTATCTCATGAAGTAAGAATGGTGCATGGATTCCACGAAGAGTGATGAATGCCATCAAATGCAGATGTCTTCCCCTATTCCTCAAAGAAGACTGTCAATCAGTTTGATAAGAGAACTAGCAGATAGCCACCAACAACTACACCAGCATATCGTATCTAATATAGAGTTAATGAACTAGATGAAGGATCAATGTCGCAAGATAAGGAGGAAACCTACTCCATACTCTAAATCGGGAAGCTCCTCTTCTTTAGATGGCTACCGTGGATGCCAATGCCATAAGGCTACTCCGGAAAGGATAGCTCTGACAATATGTCCGGGCCCTATAAAACGAAGGGCTGGGAATCCCTTATCCCTATCAATCAAGAACTTTCTTTGATCAAACTGAACCACTTGCATTAAACTTCCGACTAAGAAGTGCTGGAGTGAAGTGCAATAGCAGTATACGACGCTGCTTCACTTATCAATGAGATTTAATCCGATCTCTTTTGAATTATTTCTATTTCGTGTATGTCGCAAAATATGACCGACTTGAATTAAACTACTTGCAAATAATGCAGGTAACCGAGTACTTAAGGATGGGTGCAAAACAATCTCTGTGGACTATGATCAAATCATTGAGGTATCATCATGACGAGCATGACTCAACCACTCGTCGGCTACTATATGTACCTGACTTGGGGGTAGGGCATCAAAGCAGAAGAGACCGACATGGTCACGACCCCAATACAAAGTGGATGCAATCGACCATCCACTCACATGCCTATGAAATTTAATTATGAGATTTGAGAAAGACTTGGAGTTATATGTCCCAACAGTGCACTCTCCATCTCGTACTTGAAACTTGCCAAAATATTAATGCTTCTTCTGATGCCCAGTAAAATCGAAATCACACCAAAGGTGGACGTGACGTGATCGTCCATGCATCTAATCCTGCATTAGACACTTGGGGTTATTTAAAAACACATGTTTAAAGTGGATATGATTTGATCATTCACTCCCTAGTTTGTGTCTATGATTTCGCAAAACAGTCGTGCCTCAAACCGACTTCATCAGGGGGCCAACCCTCAATTTATAGTCATCAACAATCGACTGCTAACTCGCTAACCATCATGAGCCATCATTCTAACTCTCTTCCTCAACTCGACCGGAAGTACACAAAGCATAAAGTGGACATGATTCGACCGTCTGCTCTCCAACTCTTGCCCCTAACTTAAGGGAAAATACACAACTCAAAGTGGACGTAGTTCGGTTATCCTCTCCTTTGTTCGAGCTTAAAGCTTTCCAGAACACCACTCTTACTCCTTAGGCTTGGTGGAAGTGGGATCCAAATGAACATGGATCAGATTCAACCGTCCATAAACTAAATCTCATCATTCGTTGATGGCAGATAAGTGGAAAGTGATCGACATCTGACCAATCACTTATTAAGTGAAACCCGAGCTCGGGGGAAAGTCACCACACTGAAGCCAAAGAAGGATTGATACAGACAATCCTTTAACTAGTCCAGTCTCCCAAAGTACAAGCTAGAGTATAAACTTATAAATGCAGTTTTGAAGAGGGTGGATCTGTCCACCTAACGACTTCACCCACATCTTGACCAAGTTTGAGGAGGACGGACCCGTCCATCTAACGACCTCACTTGTCAACTCAGGGTGGATGTAATTGACCGTCCACAATCCTAATAATTCCATTGTTACCATAGTGCGAACACAATCCAAATGCCCAAACAAGCATGACTGACCGTTTGTCGGCCGACTCTAAAACTCCCAGAGTGCGAGTTAGAGTATAAACTCATAAATGCGGTTCCGGAGAGGGTGGACCCATCCGCCTAACGACTTCGGCCGTATCCTAACCAAGTCATAGGAGGATAGACCCGTCCATCTAACGACATCGCTTGTTAACTCGGGGGTGGATGTGATCCGACCATCCACGATCTTGATAAATCCATCGTTCCCTTAGGGTGAACAACCTCCTAAAAAGCCTAAACAGATGTGAATGACCATCTGTCGGCCAACTCCATGTACCCAGAGTGTGAATTAGAGTATAAATATCAAATCTAGGTTGCCGGAGTGTGAACCGAAGTATAAACAGCAACTCTAAGTTCCTAGAGTGCGAATTAGAGTATAAATGTCACCTCCAGATTCCCAGAGTGCAAACTGGAGTATAAACATCCACAAACTCAATATTCCCAGAGTGCGAACTGGAGTATAAACATCCACAAACTCCAGCTTCCCAGAGTATGAATTGGAGTATAAACACTAACTCCAGATTCCCAAAGTAAGAACTGGAGTATAAACATCGACAAACTCCAGCTTCCCAGAGTGCGAACTGGAATATAAACATCAACTAACTCCAAATTCTCAGAATGCGAACTGGAGTATAAACATCAACTAACTCCAGATTCCCAGAGTGCGAACTGGAGTATAAACATCAACAAACTCCAGATTCCCAGAGTGAGAAACATCAACCAACTCTAGTCCCGAGAGCGTAGACTAGAGTATAAATACCAAATGGGGTTTGACTGACAACCCATCAACCAACTCCAGTCCTCAAAGCTAGAATTGGAATATAAATACCAGAAGGGATGTGATTCGACTATCCATCTATCAACTCCGATTCCACAGTAAGTCCTGTAGTATAAAAGTGGATGTGGTTCAACCATCCGCTTTCCAATCTTCCCCTGACATGGGGGCACACTTATCATAAAAAATTGAATGCTCCGAACATCTAGCACAAAGCGGGAACAACACGACCATTCACGCATCAACACTTATCCCCGACACGAGACCTATAACATAATCTTATAGGGATGCACTCCAACCATACAAGACAAAACTTCTTCCTTGATTCGACAGGGAGACGCAGATTCGCAAAACGGACTAGCTGAATGTCTTATTCTAAATGGATGTGACTACCCATCCTACTGCAATAGAATGTGACATTACCCTTTATCCGCTAACTCTCACCTATGATCCAACGGGTTGTGCGTGCCACATGGATGGATGTGACCTAACCATCCACCAATCAACTCCTTCCTACAGCTCAGTGGGAGAGGCATCTAATTAAAGTTGTCGCAATGTGATCGACTACACTTCGACTTTCGCCATTGACTAGTGCCAGAGGAATTAATCGATAAAAATGCAGTAAGACTATTTTCTGCTAAAAATTCTTCGTCCCTAGAGTGTGGACAGGGGTATAAACATCAAATAGGTGTGACGAATGGCCCACTAGCTGACTTTGACCCACAATATGCGACTACGAGTATAGATAGACGAATGAATGTGATTCGACCATTCATTCACCAACTCCGACCTAAAGTCGACGGGAGGAGTATAAACTCGCTACAGATGCAATTAGACCGTCCATAAAATAACTCTGCTAACCCCAGACTAGGGGTAGAGGCGTAAATCACCCAAAGAAGAGAAAGGCGGCTTGCTACATCGCTAACATAGCGTCCTTTACAACTTAAGGCAATGACTACAAAGAGGCCTTAAAGCTAACCAATCAGAATGATGCCGAAGTTATGGGAAACCAATTATATCGTACTGCCGGATCGATAGTCAATATCGATCTGCACCTTTCGTATCATACCAATAGATTGATAGGCAATGAGGTCCATGCATTCTACATCGTGTCACTAAATCAACGGCCAATATGGATCCTCTTCGACTACAAATCGATGTGACACGAGTGCCCATCGAATACCTTCGACCACCAGAGCATTGATAGAACCACGAATGAGTGTGACTTGACTATCCATCCTCCGTCGTCTTCCTTCGATCCGCCAGGAAGAGCATGAGACTGGATAAGCATGACCAGACTGCATTTGAGCTGACTTTATCCCCAGATTTGACGGGAAAGCGTAAATCAAAATAGACGTGGTTGATCGCCTAATTCCAAAAGAATGCAATGCGACCATTCATTCTTTGGCTCTTAACAAAATCCGACTAAACGAGCAATTCACAACAAGTGCAACCTAAACGTCCGCGCATCGATTCCTACCCTCGGTTCGAGGAAGCATCAATCCTGCATTGAATCTTACTGGACAATTTACTCTTCAATTTTTGCCCTAAGTATGACAACATAGGCAACAAAGTGAATGTCGATAAGGCAACGAGGTATTCTACCTAGAGGAAAGAAATTGGACAAAATGCAGGATAAGGCACAACTCAGCCTTCCATCGGTTAACTCGATCATATGCTTCAATGGGACAGAATGCGAAATTTAAGCGAACATTATCTACCTTGCTGCTTATCGAGATGTTCCCCATACTTGGGGGCATGCACGAGAAATAAGATGAATATAATTTGATCCTTTATCAAACAACTCTAGCTCTTACAGCTTGGACTACAGTATAAACACGGCAGAATCTAGGCTCAATCATTCGCACAATACATCCATCAACCCAAGACTGGGGGGCATGAGTGTGATCATCCAAGAGCTGGATACGACTAATCAATCCTATAGCTCATGCCTAGTATTTATAACAACTTGAAGTTACGGCCGAAAGGATGCTTAGAGATAGAATCATCAGATCGACGCCTGGACTTATGGGCAACTGATCATCATTCTGACCCTTCCGATGAGCAATGGATCACAAGTACATTGAATGGAAATCACATTGCTCGGAAACACAAGTAGATTCAAACTCATAGCTGGAGCCAGCTATGCTACAGCACGCGATACAAGGCTAAACTCTACTAAGCCTTTGATTCCACATCCCTACAAGCCTGATCATTTACCATTGCAAATAAGCACATGAAGTGCCTGCAACACATCACTAGTATTGTAGATCAGATCACAACTCAGCACAATGATGGTAAAAGATTTAACTATTTTACTTCAGATGAATCTCGATGTGTTTGCTTGGGCTCGATCTCATATATATGTGTGTGTGTGTGTGTGTGTGTGTGTGTGCGCGCGCGTGTGTGTGTGGACACTCACCAACCATTGAGAACCCTGCATTAAATGTCAACTCGAGGCATGTCTCGGTGAATAAAAATGAAGCGATGTAGATCTAGAAAGATCTAATGCACTTAAGGAGGAGGCGAATCTAATCAAAACCAATAGGTTTATCTATGATGTCCTCTACCCAAAATGAGTATCCAAACCTTTACTTATGAGAGAAACAAATGGAGAGTGGCGGACATAAGCCGACTACTCAGATTTGCACGACGCATAGCAAAGCATAGCTTTCCACTTCCAATGATCAACCAACTAATAGACTTGAACATCGGACATGAATTACTCTCATCCATGGATGCAAACTCCAGATACAATCAGATATTGAAACATGTCCTAGACCAGGAATACAACTGTTTCATTACAGACCTAGGCCTATAGTGGTCATTCAAGAATCATATCAGCCGATCAATGAAAGTATATGTGGTTAATACGCTCATGAGATCACGACTATCGAACGACCACATTGATGACTTTGCAAAGATATACAGTGCTCTCCATTAACTATAGAGTGAAACTTGATCCTTTGGAATGCTCTTTCAGTGTTGTATAATAAGAATTCTCGGGTTTTGCCATCAATTCTCGTAGGATTGAGGCTAATGTCAGAAAATGCTAAAGATTAGAGTCATCCATGTACCAAGGAACCAAGCAGCTCTAATAGATTGCTCAAAGAGACCTCCCATTTTACCTAAGCCGTTGGATCGTGAAGATCTATACCTCGATTGGGTCATGTCAACAACATCATAAGCATCGCAATGCTATGTGAAGAGAAACTAATCCAAAGACCAGTATATGATGAAAGCTACCTATTGACAAGCTTACCCTATTAATGTCTGTATCGACCAAATGTTACGATGGGTCCAATGGCAACCTTAGGTGTCTGAAAAGTTACTCAAATGAAATATCGAGCTAAGCCCATTTGATATCACTTATCTCCCTTAGATAGCTATCCATGGGCAAACATTAGCATACTTCATCTGATTTCACTACAGCAGATGCTTATCCGAAGAACAGTAGAGAACCGTCTAACCAAAAGAGAACAAACATAGATGGAACTTTCGATAATCGGCTTTCTAACTCGAAGTCGTGTTAATGGCTTCTGAAGAATGATCGATCTGCTATACCCTGAAACCCAATTTCCTGCAATAAATAACGAAGCTAAGTATGAGCCTTGGTCGCCATGCTGAGACTTGCAATAAAACTAGGAGTGGAAACTTTACATATGTTATGTGATTTCTGAATAGCGATATGCTAAGACAGGGTGGATTATTGGACTAGGGGGCAAAGTCTAGTTCCCTGCCTTAGCTGGATCTAAAAGCTACTAGCTGACTTCGAGAATTACACCACTACATAAATCCTCAAAGAACAAAACAAAAGGCCGAATCAATGGCCAAGCTAGCCAGTTCTAGGGATGCGCGACAAATAGACTTCATCCCAGTTGAAATACTTATTATTCCAAGCATTGATAGATGAAGATCGACTAGGTCTTAGAGATGGATCCAGGAAAGGGGTCATGGATGACTCCTATCAAAGACTATCTACCATGGGGAATTCTTATTGAATAGGGAATGAGAGATGGAACATCCTCCGCGAAGCATCACTGCATGATTATTTCTGGATCGTTCGACTCCATCGACACAAAGCATTACTCCTGTATCCATCATTCCAAGACCCAATATTACGTATCCATTGATACAAAACATACATTCCAACATCCCAAATCGATCTAGGAGAGGATCGATACAAAGGAAGGACTTAAAACAACCATCGAACGTTGTTATAACTCAAATTTTACTTCAATCCAGGAGAGGATCGATATGAAAGTCAATCCAAAGAAAAATAAAGAACTTGATAATAATCTACAAATGTGCAAACATGAATAGGAGTCAGGCTAACATATGTGCATGTATGCCAAACTAACATTCAATTTTCAAAATTACCAGGAACTGAATGCTTACCCGACGACGATCGGAACGATGAACAAAAATTCACTAGTGCTCAACACTCAGTTACAACAAAACACTGCATGATCATTGACAGTCAACATTTTGACATCTATGTCACTGAAGATCAACCAAAGGCCACGTCTTTTGATGAAAAGATAGCAACTACTCAGCGAAACAGATAGAACTTTTCAAAATGAAGATGGCAGTTTTCAAAGCACGTCATGTTCACACAAGACGTACTTTGGGGGGCAAATGTTATTCCGCCCTTTGGCAAGGCCGTGACACCAAGAGCTTGACTAGAAACCAATGATAGTTCGTCCTAAAGATCATTAACACATAAGTCTACTATGGATGTCGGTAAAAAATTTCGAGTCCGGATTGAGGTACAATTAATATGACCTGGCAAGCAAAGTAAATAAAGCCAATATTCCAAAATTCAAGTCAATCGGAGTTTGTATGCTCCAGATATTGATTGATCACGGTTGAGAAATTCAAACTTGCATCGACCATAACTTGAGATCTATAAGTCCAAATGCCACCAAATTTTCATAGAAGCTTGCGTGCGACCTAAGGAATGTTCATGCCAAATTTCAGCTCGATTGGATCAAATCTTGATCGATACAAAATTCGTTCGTATCGATCATGGACGGAAAAATTCCAACTTGCATCGATCATAACTCGAGATCTACAAGTGAAAATGCTATGAAATTTTCACAGGAGCTTACGTACGATATAAAGAAGGTTCCTGCCAAATTTCGTCTCGATCTGAGCAAATCTTGATCGATATGAAATTCGTTCCTATCGATCACGGACCGAAAAACTCCAACTTGCATCGATCATAACTCGAGATCTATAAGTCCAAATGCTATGAACTTTTCGCAAGAGGTTACGTACGACATAAAGAACGTTCTTGCAAAATTTCATCTCGATTGGAGCAAAACTTGATCAATACGAAATTCGTTCGTATCGATCATGGATCGAGCCGAAACTTTGTGGGATCGATCGCGTGGGCCCACCGACGTGCCAGATGAAGTCTCCCGAGATTTGAGTGAAATATCAGCCTCCTACGCCTATAAATAGGGTCCCGGGGCCTATAGAAAAAGGATCTTTTGTCTTTCCTACGTCCAGACTCTACCGAATCCATTTCTGTACTCCATAGCTGCTGTTGTACATAAATTTCAACATTATAATCCGCTGTAATCGGCTGTAATCAGTTGTAATCGGTAAGTGAATATTAATAAAATCATCAACTTCATAGTGGACGTAGGCCACACACCGAACCACTCTAAAACTCTATGTTTCTGTGCATTTTCTTATATATTTATTGGTGTGTTTATTAGATCTATTTCATTTTACATTTATTCTCTTCATTTTATCTCTTCAAATACATCCGAAGAGTGTTGTGCCCAATTTTGGTACAAACAATATATATCTAAACCATACATTTCAAATTCATATGCTTATGCTAGCTTTATTGAAAGCTCCATGCCTGTTAAAAAAATCAAATGAAACGGAGATATTCAAAGCTCATACATCTATACATTCAAACTCTGTACATTATGGCCATGTATGCTTCAAATATAAAGGCATGTACATATACACTAAATTGCATATTCAAATACTAAGGTTTACATGTATTTAGAATTTAATGATTTCGAAACTTGCTATTGTGTATATCCAAAATTAAAATGTCGAAACTCCTAAGGTCAAAGATAGTTATATATTAAAACTGTATAAGTTCACAGTTGAAAACAAGACTTACTTTCTGAAAAACTCTAACATTTTCAAAGTCATGAATATATGAAACTTTGTTTGTTCTCAAACTAGCATTCATACTCTTAAAATTATATTCTTATGAAATTCACATATTTAAAGGTTTATATATGCTCAAAGATTATGAATATAATTCTGTTATGCTTACAACTCAAATCAAATCCTTTTGAAATTTTTTGCTTTCGAAATCCTTTTCGTTTGAAGTCTACGGATTCAAAAAATTTCACATTTCAAAACCAGTAAACAAGTTATAAATCCTTAAAATACAATGATTTTACAAATTGGTTTTATAATCATTTTTCTAAATTTTAAGTTTGTGAAAATCAATTTCTAAAGTTTGTAGAATTTTTAAAGCTAAAAATTAATTAATTCTAGGTTTAAGTCCCATACCTGAAACGGCTTGTTTTGGGAAAGATGGTCGATACTTGCAAAGGAATGATGGAAGTTGGTCTAGAGTGCTATTGATTAGAGGCTTTGACAGATTGTTCATTCAGCAAATAGTAGTTTCTTCATATTCCAAATCGCTTTCATCACTATTGTGGCAACAACTTCCTTTCGTCGATTTTAACCAAGGGAATCAGCCGACTATTTCGGAAGGAACCCATCAACTGCTTCGGAAGGAACCCATCAACTGCTTCGGAAGGAATTAATCAATGTGGCAGCATAACCTTAATAGTTACAGTACTAGGTTTCAATGCTTACATCACCTAAGCTTTAAACACTAACAACACCGTTCTTCTGACATTGACGACACCACCTTCTTCGTTCGAGGCCTATAAATCAAACAACCGCAGAAGCTTTACCTTTCGACATTGTCAAAAGCCCCCAAATTGGACAGCTACGAAAGCCTTCCCTTTCGTAGTCATTAGAAGCCAATAAATTAAACTATTGCCGAAGCTTTACCTTCCGACATCGTCAGAAGTCACCAAATTGAATAACTACGGAAGCAATTTCATCGTTGTGGAACCTAATTCAACCATTGCAGCACTATTCTCAACAACGATGGAAGACACAACTCTAACTCATAAGGAAAATTCACAACAACGGTGGACTACATTATTCTCATCAACGATGGAAGCACAGTGGTAGAAGGGCGGAGGCGGCGGTAGAACAATCAAAGAGGCGATAACCCTAAAACGATAGAGGAAATAAAATATAAGATGAAATGTTAACCGTTGTTACCTATGAGAAGTGTGATGAATAATAATAGAAGATAAAATTAAAATATTTCCCATATTTTTTTCAACTATTTACAAAATTATCGGAATTGGTAATGGTAATAACTGTGACATATGTTTATCACGGAAATACATATAAGGAATTTGTCACGGTTATCACCCTTACAAACTTAAAGCATAAAAGTGTTACAAAATGGGCTGTTTGGTATAGTGTCAATTTAAATCAAATTTAATAAATATAAGAACTTTAATCGTGAGTAATTGCTCACCTTTCGAGGCTAGAGATGATAGAAAACGAGATTGAGTTATGAATCCAAACACGAATTCCAAAGGAACGCTAGATGGATATGATTCGATGAAGAAAACAGGCACGACGGACAAGGCCGATAATGGAAAATCGATGAGAACAAATCAGAGTCAGTTTTGATATATATACAGAAATATATATATTTGTTTCAAAATCCATTTCAATATATATATTTCAAATCAAAATTTATTTCAAATTCATAAATAAAATTTTCATATATATATATATTTGAAATCAACTCATAAATACTTATATATAGACAAATATATAAACGTATATATAAACTTACATACTTATTGAAATTAAAAATTACAAAAAAATAACATAACTTAACTCATTATAATATTGGAACTCACCGATAATAAATAACCTATATTTTATATAATAGCAAACTGTAACAGCATATTAAAACATATGATAATTATTAAATTAAGGCTACTATGTAAAAGTACACACATATATATAAACTGTTTTTGTAACCAAATGTTGGCATATATCCAAAATCCCACATAATAACATATACATACTAACAGCAACTATATGTACATAGTTAACAAACATAATAATATCATATACGGAAACAAATATACTTACAAAATTTAAGAATCAAAATTTATAAAACCCACATATATATAAGCTAACTGATGACATATATATAGCTGGACTGATATTAATATTGTATACGAACAGAAATAACAACGGAGATTGGAAGGCTATATAAATGTATACAAACTTACCTATATATATATACAAATATGTATGATTTATAATATACTTTGTAACCATGTTACTGTAAATATATATATATGCTGTCTTTCCAAAAGTTTATATACTAGGTGCAGGCAAATATATATACGTAAACTCATATATAACTTCTACCGATAATAAAATATTTCGATATATTCTTAAATATGTAATTAGACTTATATATATATAACCACAGAATGAATATATATTCACATAACCGATATAAAATAACTTAATAACTTACTGTAACTAAACAACAATAGTATATATAACTATATATATTTAAACTCTATGCACAGCCACACAACAGAACGCAACAGAATACTATATACAAATAGACTTTTATTATATAAATTTTATAATATCTATATTATACAAAGAAAATCGAAACAGGTAACTTTATATACATATATACAAAACATATAAATACCTTATTATGAATGAAAACATGAGTTTCCAGTGAGTTGCTAGAAGGAAAAATGAGGATGCTAGAATAGAGAGTAGGGGTAGCTGCAAGGCACGGAGAGGGTGGGCTTTGGGTTAGTGTGCCAGGAAGCTTGGGGTTGGCGGCATCGGTGACTCGGTGAAGCGGTGACAGGCCAGAGAAGAGGAGGTAGGAGACGGAGGTCTAAAGGCGAGAGAAGGGAGGATGAGCATGGTCAGGTCGAGGAGGATGGGCTCAAAACTTCAAAGTGGAAGTGAAAGAGAATGTAACATTTCTTATACAAGTAGCTACAAAAAAGAAATATATATATATATATATATAATAGAAATGAACAGGCCTTTCGAATTTCTTCTCAAAGATGCAAAAGAAAAGAACGGCTATGGCTACAGAATGCAAATCATTAAATATTGAAACATATAAAATAATTTGAATGGGCATAAAACGGACGTGCATTTAAAAATGAACGTGCATATTCATTGAATAAGGTATGGCTATTCGTTCACGGTGAGCAATGAAACAACAAGAAACCCAAAAGGTTGAAATAGAGTACCAATACGGTTACTGGTTTTATGGATTCCGTTATGTACCGGACTTAAAAACACAGATATAAATACACCACAGAGATCAGCACGATGAGACAATCGAAACGGTATACAGATGTCAATGGTACGATCATCCAATCAAAAGTCGATATAGATACCCAAAATGCTGCTAATCCTTCGAAAATAAGATAAACGAAGCAATAGAAGTCCAAATTTAGAGAAACGAAAGATGACGTCTCACTCAAAAGATGATATACAAATTTATTATGTTAAAATATTCAAGTTTAAAAAACATTTTTTTATCATCAATCATTAACTGATTTGAATTATATTGGAATTACATAATAAAATAAACTTCCATATTATTTAATGAAAATTTACCATTTGCTATATTTAATTAGACGTATTTCAAATATCAAATTTTTATTTCAAAATTGAATTATTTAAAAAGTTACAAAATTTTAGTAAAAAATATATTAAAACCAATAAAATTTTATGGGTCGTTACACTTACTTTCGACAAGGTTGAAACAATGTATATGGTATTAAGTTACTTCGTACGTAATGTATTGGACAAGGTCGAAGGGTACTTGGTTGAAACCTTAGTTGCCGAAGAGGTTGGAGTACGTTTGTTTTATAAGCCAGAAGTAACGTCTGCTTTGCTATTGAAAAGAAGCTTTCAACTTTGTTGCTTTCGACTAGGTCAAATATTTAAAACAAAGGCTTAAAGTTTTCAACAAGGTCGAAATTTTTCGAAGGGGTCGAAATCCCTTAGCTGTCGCCTTTCAACCTTTCAAAATCATGCCTTCGACAAGTATACTTGTCTTTTAAAAACCCAGTCACTTCTCCCATGCTTTCAAAAGGAAGCTTTCAACTTAGATGTTTTACCTTTTTAATTCTAATTGAAATATAACCTAAGGTTTCGAAAGAGGTGTTTTAAAGTATTAAAAATGCTATAGCTTATTATTTTAAAGGAAAGGTTTTTAAGCTTTCAAAAGGGTCGAAAGCCAAGCTTTCAAAGGGGTCGAAAGCAAAGCTTTCGATGGAGTCGAAAGGTAGCTTTCGAAAGGATCGAAAGGTAGCTTTCAACAAGGTCGAAAGGTCCTATTTTCTGAATGGTTTTGAAAAGGTTGAAATGGAAGGTTTTCTAAGGCAATGTTTTAAAGCATTTTAAGACAGGATGTCTAAGGTTTTTAATGCTTTCGAAAGGAAGATTTTCAATGGTTTTGAAAGGGTTGAAGTATGGGTTCGAAAGAAAAGGTTTTGGCCTTTTGACCTAGGTAAATAAAGAGTTTTACTTGGTTTCTAAAGAGATGCTTTCAAAAGGAATTAGAAAGGGGTACTTTCAAATGTTTAAATGTTTTCATCAGTAAAAGTTTAACTAAAGTATATATATTTAACATGGCAATGTGATTTTGAATAAAATAAAAGGATTGTATATTTTCCTTGTATTAGTTTGATTTAAAGGTTCTAAATCATTTTGAAAAGACTTTCAAGGAAAAATATGGGAGGGGATTCCTAAGTGAAAATGACTCAGATATTAGAATACCAGATGGGACTGATATAGGGTCGCGCCCTATACATTAGCTATTGGCCTCAGCTAATTGTTGTCTAAAATTCCAATGTGTAGGGCTTGGTCATATGTAGACTAAAATTATGATTACACACCGAAAGGAATATATATTTGTATATAGATATGTTATTGGTGAGCCCGAAAGAACATTAGGATCAGGAAGACCTGAAAGATGATTAAGTTAGGGACATGACGTCCATAAAAGAAGTATTTAACAAATAGTTAAGGAAAGATCGTCCAAATGAGGAGTATCTAACAGATGTTAGATTAATTTTGTTATATTGTCTGGTCGGCCCGAGTCAGCCGAAGGTTAAAAGTTAGCCAAACAAAACTTATGTGTTTGAACGGATAATTCATTTATTACATGATATTTATGTATGTTACATACTGATGCTTTACAGTATTTAACCAGTTTTGGTTGTAGGAAAAGATTTTGCAAAAGATATGTTTTAAAAGGATGTTAGTGGGGGAAAACCCATTCCGCTAAGCGACGTGGTCTCACTTAACATAGTAAACCGGGATGTACAGTATTATTCACACCAAGCTTTATGTCTGACTCAAAGTTTATGTTTTTCCTTAAACTCTCGAGTGCTCAAAATTAATTTGAGTAGGCTGAGGGATTAATGCCGTTTTCAGGTTTCAGTAAGATGACGAATAAGGCTACCGAGGCATGCATGAGGCAAACAGATAGCTATTTAGGAGTTGTAGTTTTATGTTTTATTGTATTTCTGCTGTGTTTGTATTAAATCGGTTATGACTATATGACTCTAATCATCCAAGAGGGTATCTTCATGTACCATTCTTGGCGTATTTTATAATAAGTATATTTTATCTATGCTTGGGAATGTGTTGGGATTATGTATTACTAATATGGAACATCTGTTTGAAATTTAATAAAGAGATGTTGCTTTGAAATTTTTGTTTTGTTTCATATTCAAGTGCTTCTGATATTATAGATACCATTAACATGGTTGTGTTTAGTCGTCGGAAGCTAATACTATAGGAGGTTGCAGCATATGTAGCGCTTAGTTTTGGGCCTCTAGATAAGGGACGTTACATAATCTGAAGCAACTGCAAATAGTGGGATTTTTGTTATGTGCTATGGGTTTACTCCTATTGTATTGCTTAAGATTAGCCCATGCCTTGCCCATGGCAAATTCCAAAATGGAAGTCGAGGATTTTGTAGTGAATTACACATCACCATAGGAAGAAATGTGCTTCTAAGGTTCAGTATGCTTCTCTAGCACCAACTTGGAGATGCTGGAACATCCATTGTCAGAAATTCTTGGTTTTAATTAAATTACCCCTGACCCAGGAAGCCCATAGATTATTACTAGGGGTTAGGAGTTTATTAATGTAGAATGATATCATAGCTTTGTTCCATAGCTTTAAATCAATAATACCCAATGCTTTTATACTCTTTAGCTTTTGGATTTTGTGTAAGAAGATAGGTATCATTTTCCTGTAGAAATGATCATCGTGCCAAAGGAACTAATTTAACACACTGGAGATCATGTTGATGAGCTTTAGGAGGAGTATATAGTGTCGCATCTAGTAAGTAATCATTGCAGTTGCAATTGAGCGTACCATGACAAGTCTCACCATTTGAGAGAGCATTGTGTTTGGTCATGTCAAGAGCTTTTGGGTAATCTTTTCATAAAGTGGAAGACATTTTGAAGTAGTGAGTTCGGAGGTGATTATTGGCATGCCAACTTAGCTTGCATTATGAGGCATTAGGTTGAGCCCAGATTAGCTAATTATTTTAGCTTTAAGTGATTTATGCAGTTCAGTAATAAGGATGTGAGATTTGCTTAAGTTTACTCGGAGGCCTGTCAAGTAGTGGAAACTTTGAAGTGTTGAGAGAATAGCGCAGATATTCTCCTTTGTTGGTTTAGTGAGTGTTACTAGATCATCAGCAAAATGCAAGTGATTGATTTCAGATCTTTTGAGTTTGGATAGAGCTATAATTTTTTGCTTCTAACTTCATGCAAGATAAGAGTGTTAACATGCTCCATTACCATTATGAAAAAATATTTAAATATTAGATCCCCTTGTCTAATTCCTTATGTGGCTTTGAAGAATCCATCTAGGCTACCAATTCATGCAATTGAAAAGTGGGGTGTTGATATGCAAGTGTACATCCAGTCTAGAAATGGCTTCTGAAAATTCATTTTAGACATTATGGCAATGATGGAGCTCCAGGAAATTGTGTCAAAAGCCTTCTTAATATCTACTTTTAGCATGCATCTAGAGGAAATTGTGTTCCTGTCATAACATTTTGGTGATCTCTTGAGTGAGCAGGATATTATCACTTATTATACGCTGGGGAATGAATGCAATTTGGTTCTCAGAGATCAAAGTTGGAGTTTGGTTGCAATTATTTTTGATATACATTTATACAATACATTGCAATAGGCTATAGGGTGATAGTTGACCACTGTGGAGGGATTTTCACCTTTAAGGACCAATGTGATTGCAGCAGCGTTGACACCGGAGGGTAGTTTATTAGAGGAGAAGAAATACTGGACAATAGAGATGATATGAGGTCCAATTATAGTCCAATTATGCTTAAGGATAACCACATTATAACCATATGGACGTACACAACTAAAAGAGTTGAGAGAGAAAACTATAAAAGAGTTGAGAGAGAAAACTACAAGTTTTATTTCATCTTCCACAACTGTAGTTCTTAATTGGTTAGGCAAATCTGGTCCGAACTAGCTTCTCACCCCTTGCACTTTAGTTCAGCTCCTGTACTTTGGACAAAGGCCTTCAAACTGCACTCAGTCTCCCTAATATACAAATCTATGATCAAAGAGCAAGAGGTCCAACCATGGTTTGCCATGATGAGTATAGGAAGCCCGACCAAGGAAAATTTCTTGTTATAGAAGTAATGGCAGATGTCATCCAAACAAAAGATATGTTGTTCCAAAAAGGCATTATTGAAGAAGATAGCTGCCTGCTGTGTGGCAATGGGACCGAAACCAATATTCATCTATTTTTTGACTGTTAATATCTACATAGCATTTGGGCGAGGCTGCTTGCTAATAGAAGTTATCATAGACTTGCGCAAGATAGTAAGGAAGAATGGTTCGACATCTATAGAGCAACTAGATGGAAGACACCAAGAACTAAGCTACTCCTTAAAACGTTCAAGAGGATGGTGAGTGCAATATGGACAAAGAGGAATGAAAGAGTGTTCAACCATAGAATGAAATCTTATGCTGAACTTTATAACTTGCTGCACATGAAGTTTTTGAAAGATGTGAGATTATATAGATGATCTACATTTTTGATCGTCTATGTTTCACTCTTTCTAGTTATTGGGCTATCTCTTTGTTATCTTAAATATATATAGTATATTAATATGGGCTGGGCTCCTTTAACCAAATAAAAATTTCAAAAACATAATCATTGAATATGATCTAGTACAAAAAAAAATAGGTGTGCCAATGGATACTTTCGGATGTGAATAATGCTACATACACATCAGCATCCAAAATTATTTCTACATATCAAATATGTGCATTCGAACATGGACAGATATCGAATATTTATCATATCGGTGATATTCGATAAATTAAAAAAGTATAAAATCTTGGTTTTAACATAATTTTTTTCAATCTCATTGATTATAAAAATATGTAAAATAGACAAATATGATAAAAATAAATAGTTTTGAACAATTAATATGCATTAAATGTACGTAATATAAAACATTAACTTAATAAAACAATAAATACATATTTTTCATTATACTAAAGCACACATAATATAAATTATATTTTTGACAAAAACTCGACCGATAAATTTGAAAGCAGATGCCTTCGTATCCTCATTCATGTTTGTTCTTTTGAAATATAAGATATTTATCCGCCTTTTCGGATTCAAAGATAGATTTTGAATTTTTCGAGTGTCCGTTGACAAACTTAAAACAAATCATTCATGTAAATAAAAAATAAAGATCTAGTGCGAAATCAATAAAACTAACTTTCTTTTTTTGAAATTTCTCAGCAAAAATGTCTCGAAATGCCTTTTTATTTGAAAAAGGAAATTTCAAAACAATATAAACTTGGAGAACATTTAAATCATGAAAGCGAATGGTTGCTTTAACCGGTAGAAAATAGGTAGTAAAGTAGGGATCCCAAATTTTTTTAAGGTTTTTTTCAATAAACTAAATGAAAAAAAAGAAAGGATTGGTTTTTACATTAGTAGGGAAGGAGCGAGTACTTTTTTCTTCCTGTTATAAACAGGCCAGATATAGCCCATTCATCAATTAAGGAACCAAATCTTAGCCGTACATTTAAGAATAGCCGCCATCCTCTCCCCATAATATTCGATGAAAAATCCCAGATAAATCATGAAATTTCTTCTACAAAATGATGCTAAACGGTTTCACTCAACTTCCACGACTCTCTCCGCCAATTTTGACTTTCAGGTATTTCATCAAATTTTCTGGAAATCGCAACCGCTTCCCGTCTTCTTCAAATTTTCCTTTTACTGCTTTTGATGTTTTGTTGAAATGTACATTAGGATAATTAAGCGCAGAATGAGCACAGCGCCAATTAATCCAAAGTTCATTGCTTTAGAAGATGGAGATGACAACGCTAAAGGTGCTGTGGATGGTATGCGCATTTTTTATTGGTAAATACTAGTTTGGATTCTTTATGTACAAATCATAGTTATTTATTTCAGTACTAAGGACTAAGGAGATGCAAAATATACACGACTGGAAGGCAGTTTCATTGATGACTTTTTTGCTACCTCTTAACTTGAATAGTTCTCTTAATTTCAATTTGTAGATCAACTCATGAGTTGACTCTTTTGACCCATTTTCAGAAATTCATACCTACTTAGGAGTAAATGGAATTCTCCCGTGGGTCATTAGTTAAAGGAAGGTACCTGATCCTATAAAGACATATGACTTGTATCTCAGACCGTGCAGTTAAAGCCCAGCAAAATACTCGCTATAGCAAATAGCGCTTTTCGACCGCTACAGCTTTTCAATTTAGCGCTATTAAACAATAGATCTGCTTTAAGCCGTGCTATTTTCCACTGCGTCTGCTAAATCAAGGCTTTTTAACATCCGTTTTAAAAACATTAATAAAAAAAGATTGAATTGACTAGTTCTCTTTTAAAACATATTAACAAAGTTATGGTAGTGAGCTAATTTTAAGGCATAAGTGCTCAATATAAGTTAGAAATCTATTGTAGTCACCAATTTTGGACTGCATAAATCATGATTTTTTTTAGTTTAGTTATATAATATTAAACAATATTTTTTTTTCTATGCAAATGATGTAAGAACAAGAATAAATTAATTTTAAATATTTGGTTTTATATCTATTGAAGTTTTTTGCATCTCTGCTATTTTCCGCTATATCCTCATTTTATCTCCGCTATAACTTTTGCACTTCCACCGCTATAGAACCGCTAAGTGCTTTAACTGCATAGATCTCAGATCATGCCAACTCTACTTCCTACTTTCAAGATTTTTTTAAATGGTCATTAGAGTCAGAATCTATGTTTGATGATACAACTGAACATATTATTGTTTACTTATTAGAAAAAGCAAAGAGTTAGAAAATGAAGGTTATGTCGTGGACGAGGCACTACCTTGAAAATGGAATTCGATACAATTATGGTGCGATCGTTAATTGTGGTTCGCTCTCTAACGCAACAATATTCAAACTTGTGCACTCAGCATTAAAGAATTTGAAGAAATGTAGAAAACTATTTGCCTAGAAGTTTTAGAGTATTTTGGAAGTTCATATTAATTTTTTGGTTATGTTTTCTCTGTCAAATGAATGTCAATAAATAAGCATAACTGAAAACTGTAGCTCACAATACAAAGAGGTAATAAAATGCAAACATCAATGTTTGGGAGGAGACAATTGTTTAATGTAAATATAATTTTAATCAATCACAAATATAATAGTCAGGTAGACGGGAAGATTTTTTTTAGTATAGATATAAGCTGAATGATTCAAAATAAAAAGCACCACCAATGCTGAAGATACACTTAGGTTCTCATTGATGTCTTTCTCTTTTTATTATGAATCATCCAGAATGTATTTATATTAGAAAAAATATCTTCAACTCAACCTTTTTGAATCTTTCCAAATCAAACATTGTAGCTCAACTTTTTTATTCTGAATCATTCAGTTTATATCTTCAACTTAAGTGTATTTCAAAAGCACCATCAATGCTGGTTATGAATTAAACAAAAACAACTAGGCATAATGTATGGAGATTACATAATAACATTTACCTCACTTACTAATCGTTTTCTTAAATCTGCTAAGTTTGAGTGTATTAATCTAGTAATTTTGTATTTCCTTCAGTGGTCGATTTAAAATGTTTCTTATCATGTTTGACATCAACATATATTGAACACTTTTTAGATAAAATGTCATTTTGTATTATTAGCATATTCAATTTTCTAAATATATTATTTTAGGCTATATTAACATGTCTTGGTCTATTAGGTCATAGGTTAAGGATTCAATCACATAAGCAAAAGCGGAAGTATTTTCATTACTAGAAACAACAAAGTTTAATATAAACAGGTCAATAGCTAAGTATCTATTTTCCATAAAGGCACCATTCATAATGATTACAACTTTATAAAATTCAAACACAAGTTTCATGTCAACGTCATTCAGTAACTCACCATAAACTAAATTACTACGAAGGAAGGGGACATCCAATATATCATTTAAAGTCGAACTAAATTACTACGAAGGAAGGGGACATTCAATATATCATTTAAAGTCGAAGTTTTTCTACAAGTTTAAGGAGAATATTTTCTTTGTCGAGCACTCCAGTAGTAATAGAGTTTCCCATGAAGACGCACTTACCATCTCCTACATTCTCAAGGTGATGGAAAAACCTCTCGATTTGCACAAAGATGCCTTGAAGTCACAATGTCCAACATTCAATCAGTTCTATTTTTCACCAAGTTGGCCTCCACAATAACAACTATAATATCTTCGTCCTCAACATGATTTTCATGTGGTTTGACATTGGTAGTATGCTTGTGATTATGTTATCCTTTTTGTTGGAAGCATTGACCTTATGACATTGTTTACCACCAACATATAACACATAATTATTTTTTCTAGGTTTCGTTATTTTTCTAGACAACATACTGATTTTTATGATAAGTAATTTTTGAATTTTTTCGTGTTCTTGAAATTTATCTCCATTAGAATGATAAATTTCAAAAGATTGACATTGTTAAAATCGATGGACGTAACACTGAATTTATCCTTCAAACAACAGGCTTTCTTAGTCTGCAAATGACTAATTAGTTCTTGAAGAGAAAGATCGTTCTTTCTGTGCTTGAGATAGTTTCTATAATCGTTCCAAGACGACGAATTTTTTTCCAGTAAAACACTAACTTTTGTAGGATCTCACACATCTTTATCCCTTCGTTGTATATTATATATACCAAAATTTCATACTCTTGAATCTGCTCTATAATTGATTTGTTATCCACCATATGACATTGCAACCATTTACCCATTACTTACCTTCTCCTTTTTGCATCATCTGCCCCATACTTCTTTTCTAGTGTTTTTCAAATGACCTTAGCCTGTTTTTGATTGATAAACAAATGAAATAGTTTGTTCGACATGTATTTGAGCACGTGTTCCCCTTATCAACTTGTTATCTTTCTCATCAGACTGCCTTGTTATGACAAATTGTTGTGCATCGGTTATAGCAGGAATAGTGATGTTTGAAACATTGATAGAGGAGGTTTCAATGTACAAAACATAATCGACTTTTAATTGTTCGAACCGGATGAGTAGCATATAAGATCAACGTTTGTAGTTGGTGCTGTCCAACGCTTCGAATCTAGAGGGATCGAAAAAAAAAAACAATTGATTAGAATGACCATTAATCTTTGTTGTAATTTTTTCTTTCAAATTGTTGAATTAAAAACAATAAAGAGTTGATGAAAGATAAGCCTGGACGATCACCACCTTGGAGATGAAATTCAACACGACTATGGTGCAATCGTTGATCGTCTCCAAGATTAACACAATAATCTTCACACTTGTGCACTTAAGGTTGAAAATTTTAGAGAAGTGTAGAAAACCATTTGTACATGAGTTTTATAGTATTTTGGAAGATAAAGTTAAAAAAATTTCCTATGTTTTCTCTGTCAAATGAATGTCATAAGTAGAAACTGTGGCCCAGAATAAAAAATGATAATAATGTAAACAATCAGAATTGAAAGGAGATGGTTTTTTTAATGTAAATATAATTTTAATTTATTGCAATGACAACAATCATGAATAGGGGTGAGCGTTTGTTGGTCTGATGATAAAAATTGTTGTAACCGAACTAAAACCAATAAAAGTGAAAATCAAACAAAGCCAACCGAACCAATCTGATTAAACCGAACTAAAATTATTCATATTTTATGTTTGGAATATTCATTATACTTTAAAATAAAATATAAATATATGATTAAAGTATTCTTATTTAGTATTTTTATGCTTTTTAATAGTATATGATACATAAAATTTATTTAAACCACTAAGATAATCTAAAAAAATCATTATAGCATTAGTAATTTTGACAATATAATAAAAGTTTGGTTAAACTGATCACTAAATTAATTTTTTTCGGACTGATTAGAAACCAATCTAGTTTCAAAACCAAACCGATCGAAATAAACCGTTTCGATTGGTTTATTTGATTAAACCAGAGATTGCTCACCCCTAGTCATGAGAAGAACATCAATGGAGGCCTAAGTGAAACCCGATGCAGTGCATAGTGCACTGTCAAAGTGCCACATATGCTCATTCGTTCATGCCGCACGTGTGTGTGCGAGCTTGCCTAGCCATTCATACTTCACACACTTAATTAAACAGTAATGAAAATAATGATATATATATATGAAAGGGTTTGTACATTAACCTTATCGATGGTATGTGCGATAATGTTGTGACTAGTGTCAGAGTATGCGATGAAGAAACTAGTGATATTCCCATTAGCATAGGATTACATTAAGGGTCAGTTTTGAGCCTCTATGTTTTTGCACTACCGATGGATGAGGTTACAAAAGGTATACCAAGTGAGATTCCTTGGTGAATGCTCTTTGCTGATGATGTTCCGATTGACGAAAGTATGATAGTGTTGATAGACAACTGGATTTTTGCAGGTAGACTTTAAAGTCAAAGGGTTTTAGGCTTAGCAGAACTAAAACAGAGTATATGAAGTGCGGGTTCAGTGGTGTTAGGTCAGAGGATGAAGATGTCAATCTGACCGAACAAGTAGTGCCTAAGAAGGAAACCTTTTGATCTTTAGGGTCAATGTGGCAGTATGATGGTGAGATTGATGAAGATGTTAGTTTTAGAATTCGAGCGGAATGAATGAAATGACGACTAGCATCTGACATTCTCCGCGACATGAAAGTTTCACAAAAACTTAAAGGAAAATTCTACAGAATGACAATCAGGCCTGCGATGTTATGTGATGCAGAATGTCGACCTACTAAAAGACAACACATGCAGAAGATAAGTGCAGCAGAGATGCATATACTGCGATAGAGCTGTGGTCATACAAGACGAGACCGATTTGAGAATGATGATATACGCGATAAACTTGGAATAACACCAGTTGAAGAGAAGCTAGTTCAACACCGCTTAAGATGCTTTGGACATCTTCAACGGAAGCCTTCCGAAGCACCTGTGCGCATTGGAATTATACGTCGCATCAAATGCTCAAGAAGAGATAGAAGTCGACCAAAGTTGACATGGAAGAGAGTAGTATAAATGGACTTAAGGGATTGAAATATATCGAAGAGCTAGCATCGGACAGGAGCGCGTGGAAGTTAGCGATTCACATATCAGAACCGTGAGCTATGAGTTTTTTATCTAGGGTTGGTTTAGGAGTAGTTTTATAAATTTTAGATTATATGACTATTGAATAGGAGCCTAAGACGTATGGTTTGGTCTTCGATCCCTATTACTATTAGTACCATTAATTATTACTATTAGCATCATTATTATTGTTATTATTATCATAGTTTTTTATAATTTATTTATTTATTTTTATTTTATTTATTTATTATTATTTGTTTAATTATTTTATTTTACCTTATTTTTATTTATTTTTATTTTTTATAAATCTATTGTTGTTGTTATAACTTTTAAACTGACTTTGTCATTTAGTTTTGAGTTATATCTCTAGCCGACCCTTACTTGTGGGAACAATGATTTCGTTGTTGTTGTTGTGTGTGTAGATATATATGGATAAGACTAATACAATAATAGAAGATGTAGAACAAAGAATTTTATTGTTGTTATCCAACAAAAGTCAATAAGATCTTCAACCCACACATTTTTTTTAAAGGTGGATTACACCTAGATATTTAACAATGTTATTTAATTTTCAATCTCCAATGGTGATGTGAATAGGTTGTGTAGTATGTGGTGGCGATTTATATATTAGACGTGAAATCGATTGGCTAGTTCTAGACAATGCATTCTACAATATCAAGTGACAACTACCAATAATATATTACCAAATGTGTAAATTTAACGTTTATGCATTTTCATTGGAGCGAATAAATTTATTTTATTATAGTGTGGAATTTCATTTTATCTGCATCCGTTTAACATTGTCTAGTGAGCAATGCCGCATAGATATCAAATGAAATTACATCGTGCAAGAGTTGAAGATGCTCTAGAGTCTACGTTTGATGATATGGCTGAACATATTATTGTTTACTGTGTATGATTAATGGTTTAATGTGCATAGTAGCACAAAATGCACACCTGGTCCAGAGATTAATTTCCTTTTATATCTCAAATTAATTATTACTTAGAAGATATTGTAAATATTAAGTCTTTGAACAGATGTTTTTACGTCTCCACTGATAATTATGCGGTTGCTTCTTCTTCTTCTTTTTTTTTTTTTGGGGCCAAGCATTATTTATATAATTTATTTTTATGTCGCAAAATGTTAGGTGTTCTCTGTGTATGCTTTAAAAGGGATGATGGTGTACATTTGAATAATTGATCTATGCCCTTATACGCATGCAGCATAGCACTGTTGTGAATATTATACATCTGATGCTTTCAATTTCTAATGTTTGGGTTCCATTATCCATCACTTGCACATTTTTTTTAGTAATGTATAAAATAATGGCTGATGTTATGTTTCAGGTTCGAGATTTCGGCTTGTATCATATAATATTTTGGCCCAGGTATATGATTATATTGTAGCAATCAGTCACATTTAAGAATCTTGGCTTGATCTATATATTTAATTAAGTCTCCCAAATGTGCAGTGCATGAGTTTTGCACAGTATTCTATCCATAATTACCGAATACACACACACATATATATGTGCGTGCGTGCGTATATATGTATACATGCACATATATGTGTACATACATACATACTA
This sequence comes from Allium cepa, assembly GCA_030765085.1. NCBI lineage: Eukaryota > Viridiplantae > Streptophyta > Magnoliopsida > Asparagales > Amaryllidaceae > Allium > Allium cepa. The sequence continues at coordinate 566,003,123 of CM060937.1, read as the reverse complement.
CAAAATTACAGATCATTCACACTCATCAAAACAAGCTAAAAATATAGAACATGAAACCCAACAGAACTAACATAGCAAAACATGTAACATAAAAAGGCAATGGTGATTGCACTGCTGGAAAAACATCAATCCGTCCAGTTGCTTCCTAAAGGACTGCTGTCAGCTGAGCCAGATGCTGAGTCATCATCCAAGTCAGAAGATTCTAAAGCATTCATTATGCGAGTACGATGATTATGAAAAGCAACAGTAACCTTTCTTTTAACTGCTGAAGACCAGAAAGGTGTAAAATGAATAATCTCATAGAATAAAGATGGAGGAGTTTTAATTTTATTACTGAATAAACACTAGCATCTTTCATTCTAAACAACCCAAATAACCGTCATATTAACAATGCTGCCAAGCACTCTTCTCTTTTATTTTCCCCCTCTTTCTAATAGAACTCCAATAATCAAGCATATCAACAATGATGCAATTCGCCTGCACATAAAGGAATTAACAACCGGAAACCAAATATTTTTAATCACGTCACGTACCAGAAACAGATGAAGAATATCTTCAGTTTCTTCAACACAAAACAAACAATGTGATAATACATTTAAATTTTTCTTCCTCGGCATATCAGAGCTATTCAACTTCTTGAGAAACCACTAATGACATTTAGAATTTAACTTCTGGAACTTTAACTTTCTGTAAATTCTTGTAGAAGTCATCATTAATCCCAGAAAAATCGAGAAGTTTATACATGGAGCTCATAGTAAACGCACCATTAGGAGCCAATCCCCAAAAAAACTCATTAGCCACATCCAACTGCAACTTAAAAATAAAACCTTCCAAATGCTTTCAGAAAATTACCATACAGATAATATTATCCCCTTGTCTAGTAAGAATGATATTCCATTTAAAGACCCGACTGCTCGGATTATAAGCATTATATACATAAACATCCTTGCTGACAACAATATCATCATCAATATAATAAAGGGGAATTTTTTAGCGAGCGAAATATTTCGGACCCAAGGGTCGTTCAAAAAATGATTTTTGCTCTCATAACATTAACATTTAACCCTGTCTTGAGATGATTCATAACTAACAACATCTTTGTACAAAAAAAGACATTCTCGACATATCAACCGTACGAAAAGTGAAGTTTCCATCATAGCATACATAATATAAATTTTCAATCCAAATTCTCCACAAAGCATCCTTACTACTTACCATACTATATAACCATTTGCGAAGCATCGCAGTGTTAAAGTCGTAGAGATTGGTGATACCAAGCCCACTTGAGATTTTGCTTTACAGACAATATCCCTTGAAACAAGACAGTTGATTGCATTACAAAATTCACTACCACTCCAACTAATTTTTTTTCTAACATCATCAATTTTCTATATCACCTATTTAGGAAATTTGTAAAATTCTATTTTTTCCGCGAGCACATATATCAATCAAGGTTTTATCACTATAAATTAGGAGTTCTTCAATGAATACCATTTTGTCCTAAAAATCCTTACTGTGGGGATTGATGAGTACTAATCTCTTTTTGTTATTTTCTGTCAATACGTAGTCAATGCTATGAATTAACTTTTAGGAATTTGTATATAACTCAATTTTTTTAAATATTGTTACCTACGTGACAACTAATTTTGTAGGAAAAATGAACTTATGTTACATCTGAAACATCTGAACGGTAGAGAATAACACTATAAAGTATTGACATATTTTATTGTCAAAAAGTTAATCATGTGGAAATTGATGGCCTTTAATGAATAGAATAGATAATATAGGATTTATATGCTAAATATTGGGTTCCGTGGTATCACTCTCCCTCCCTCTCTCTCTCACACACATATATACATATGTACGCACACATATATAAAGGTTTCACGACACCCCTATTTTGGAACATGCAGTAGCATTTATCATATTTTGAGCAGCTAATTCAAATGCTATTTGTGGATAATTTCATGCTGTACTTGAGATCATCTACGCAAAAATTGGGTTCATTGATTATATCTAATAAGATAAATTTGATGTTCAAAATAAATATTTTAACGATGAACGTTGACTTATGGTTTTTAAGAAGCAAGAAATTTCAAACTGGTCGCAATTTTTGTAGAGATGATATTCATAATGTAGATTGAAATTTTTGTATATATTAATATTTGGAATGGTGCAACTCAAAAAAATGATAGAGTTGCTAAAATGGTGTTCTAAAAAGAGCTACCATTTCTATTGAAATCATGAAAAAAAATTGTAAATTCGTTTTAAAATAAATGCCTATAAAGGTTCGTTTTAACGAAAATAATTTCTCTACCATTTGCGATTTTGGAGTTCAACATCAATCAAAAAACACTTCTGGAGTTACGATGAAGTTCAAAATATTTTCTCACTTCACGAGTAGTTTGTTATTCTTTGAAGCTCATGTATCATCTTGAATGATGTTTTATATCTCATGCAATGTTAGATAACATATGTAAATTAGTGTTGTCATTGAAATAAGATGGATCATAGTTCTGACAGTCACTAGTAAAAATACCTTTTGTTGTTTCCTACACTTTCTTGTCTTTTCTTGATTTTTGTTTAAAGAGTAAGTGATATGCACCACACAAGCATTATGATTTAATTTTTTTTTTAATTTTCCAATAACAAATGACAGTTAACGCTATTTTATTGTACTCCCGTGTTTTTGAAAACAATGACAGGTGTATGTGAAGAGTTCCTACTTTCCATATTCCCCAGCTTCTTGCCTCAAGTAATTCTTTCACTTCATATTTTGAATTATTTTTCTTGTGATAAATGCATCACTGGAATTTATGCTTTAGTGCTTATTTCTTTTGATGGTTGCAATTTTTTCGTTTGATTTTTGACTAGAGCTTAAGACTTCTATAATTGTATCTGCACGCGCACGCACATGTATATGTGTGTGTGTGTTTGTAATTGTATATATCTCACATACTTTGGATCTGTTATAGTAATCTTGAGCACTAGGAAAGTAATGTTGATCAATATGTTCCCGTACATTCGGCCATTGACATATAGCTTTTTAAAATTTGCATTGCAGGTGGAAGGCAAGATCTCAAGCAGTGTTGGAAGATCTTAGAAAGTTCAATGCTGATTTTCTCTGCATCCAAGTATTTTATTTTTTGCTAGTTTTATCAGTCCGTACTGCATACACAATTGTGCATATACTCTGAAATGTTGAAGACAACCTTCTAGGTGGCTGACAATTTTTTTTAAGCTAGAACCACGGTTTGGAAGTTCTTATTTATAAACTTGGTGGAAACACGTTTTCATTATGACTTTTTTTTTACCTACGACAAGATAAAATTGTATAGGATAAAGTTTTTTGCAAGAAAGTTGAAGTTTTGTGCATTGTTGTTCAAATGAAAGAAAAAGAGATACATTAATCATATTGTTCATTTTCTTTTGAAAGATTTAATATTTTGAAGCCTTGCAAGTAAGGATAGCATGAAAAGCTAGTAAAATAATGTATTCTATTTTTTTTTTTTGATAGTAAGAGTGTTACTTTATTCAAGTGGAGTACCCGTTTTGTTGTCTCAGGAATTCGAACCCATGACTTCTAGAACCTATGTCTAGAGCACCATACCACTAACCAGTTGAGCGGTGATCCTTGACAATATGTTTTAATTGAATATAGAGTATTATTTCGTTTATGTTCAAGTAACAAAACATTAAATTATGAATTCGAACATATATTAACACATGAAATTATTAAATATTTCCAAAATAAAGCATGTTCTCATCTTGTTCTGTACTATAGACTCTTTCAAGTTGTCTTGTTTCTGTTTCTGTGTCAGTTTTCACATCCATTTCCACTGTGGGTTTTAAGCTTCAGATTTCCAGAAATAGAGAAAGTTCCCATTATTCTAGGGATGTATTATTGTTATAAAACCAATCAGTAAGAGAGAACTATATATGATACACTCAAACTCTTTTAAGAATATTCCGATGTAAGGGTTTACATTGAACAACCTGTTCCTGAGCTATACACTGTATTTTTGAATTATTCCTTAAACCATATATAGTTTTCTTTTATTAATGTGCCTGTGATATTCAATTCATTCATGGTCATTTTATGTCATACTATTGCATGTTAGAAAGTATATTCTCATATCCTTAGGGTGAATTTGAAGTTATCATTTTGCAGTATTGTCTTTATCGGTTGAATGACATAAAATTTGTTATAATAATCTAAATTAAAGGTAAATTTGATTCACCAAACAAAGTACTGCTTAATTCACTCCGGTCAAGCAAACACTTAAAATTAGTTTCCATCCTGGGTTTTATAAATTGTGTTTATTTTAATTCTATTCTGCACTATTGGAGAAAGATGTAATTTGACATTTACCTTTTATACAGGAGCTGGATGAGTATGATAGCTTCTACAAAAGCAAAATGGAGTCTGCTGGATATTCGTCTATATATGTTCAAAGAAATGGAAAAAAGCGTGATGGTTGTGGGATCTTTTACAAGAACAAAAGGTATGCACCTTAAATGACATTTGTGTGTGTGTGTGTGTGTGTTTGTGTGTATAGATGATTAGGTATATGCTTTTACTCTGTTTTGTATTTTATCACTGCTAGTCCTTTGGCGATGTACAAATATATGAGTATAGGTGGTGGGTGGGATGCTTGCACTAGGTGCTAGGACTACTGTCGTTCCTACACTAGTTGACTGTCATTCTTGTGGTTTCATAACTATTTTTGATGATGTTTTATTGTGCTGATGCCAAATAATTGCACATATTGCTAGCAAATACCAAAATATCTTTATTTCGCTTTATGATCCATCTAAACATTGAAAGTAGGAAAACTGTGCTTCCTATCTCGTATCTTGTACTGTTTGCACTTTGGACTCTATAAAAACATCTCCTTTTCTATTAGATACCGTATTTAATTTGTATATACGCTTAGATTATTTTTAAAAACCGTTTTCCCCCTACAGATGTTGAAAATAAACCTTCTTCTGTCTTTTGTTTTATAAATCTATAGCTTATTCGTTTCAGGAAGAGGTTTTCTCTCTCAATATAATTATATATTCAAAAAATAATGATAAAAAATTTCATTGTAGCTTTGAAAATTAAATTTACACGGAAACAGCTGTTCTTTGAACACTAAAGACTTAACTTTTTATATTATATACATTTATAACTATCACTCATTTTACCAGTGCAGAACTAGTCTTACATGAAGAAATAGACTATAATGATCTTGTTCCCTCAGTTGAGCATGAGAATACGTCATCTGGGAGCGATAATAACGATAACTGTGATTGTAAGTGGATTTTCATTCAAATCTTGGTTCTATCCTTCTTCATTTTTACAATATTTTGTTCAAATAGCATCTGTACATATTTCTGTTTTTATAAAGTTGTTAACCATACATTTTCATGTATTATTTTATTTATTAAATAGTGTATTTAGAACGTATCTAAATTTTTGTTTGTTCAATATTATGCTTTTATATGAATCTAACTCTTAATGTTTGGGTATAAACTTTATATCGGTTCAGTGAAAAAGACAAGTGATAACGATCGTGGAGATCCTAATGATCCTCAAGTGAGATTGAAGCGTGATTGTGTTGGTATACTCGCAGCATTTAAACTTAACAACCCCTCTCAGCATATAGTGATTATGGCAAGTACTCACATATACTGGTAAAAGGCTTTTCATGTTAACGCAAAAGATCATCTTTTCTGCCTATGCAAACATAAGCAATCACCATTGATTTTTTTTTCTTATAGGGATCCTGAATGGATAGATGTGAAATTAGCTCAGGTGAAGTATCTTGTACTGCGATTAACACAATTCGCGGAACTTGTTGCAGATAAATTTAGTTACTTGCCTTCCATAATTGTTGCCGGTGATTTTAATTCAACTCCTGGTGACAAGGTTCGTTATTTTAACTGCTTTTGAATGCTTGTCAGTGCTTTTGAATGAATTTCATCAAAATGATCCGTAGTAAAGTTTTATTGAACATGATACAAAATAAAATTGGTGGTCTAAAACTTTTCTGTATTTTCTGTTTTCAGTTAATTCTTAGGTAATAATACCTAATTATAAAATGGATAAAACCCAAAAGCCAGAACATATATAAATGCTTCAAATCCAAATTAATCTTAGCCAGTTAAATTTGAAACTCCATAGATTCAAGTTATCACATTTGATACAGTAACAAATTAATAGTTCATTAGTTCAAACCAGTTCCGGCCGGAACCCCAAGATTCCGACCATCTCGGTTCGGTTCCGGCTGGAGGCGAGACGGGATTTTAACCGAGACGGGATTATGTTAAAATCCCGTCTCGACAACTTACAATAAAAGAAATCAGAAAAAAATCGAATTGAATGAGAAAGAAAGGTAAAAGACAGATAAAAACAAATCGAATTGAATATACATTAAAAAAGCGAATCAAAATTGTTTGTAAATTCATGAATTCGAAAGCATAACTCACCATCGAAGTCGAGCATAAGAAATTCACCCATCTCGAGCATCGGGATTAAGGAGGAGGAGCAATTCGAGCTGCGAGAGGGGCAATTCGATCTTCGATGGAAGCAATTTGAATGGCGATGTTGATTTCGAGCATCGTAGAGGTGAGTTTTTTTTTTCCATTTGTTCTGGAATTACCGCTGTTAGATTAGGGCTAGGAATGATAAAAGGTAAAAAGAATGGACGGGGCTTTGGATAATGTATGGAATGTGTTGGGTTGAGATTTTATCTGGGCTGAAACTTTATTTAAACATACTGGCTGATTAAAATATATGGATTGAGATAATGTATAGATCTAAATTAGTAATATAGCCATATATTAAAAATATCAGACCCTACCTTGTTAGTAACGTATGTATTTTTACGTTAAAAACATAAAAATCTGACATATGCACCGAAACAAAGACCGAAACTTTCGAAATTTTTGAAATTGGCCGAAACCAATAAAATTTCAGATGACCGAGACTGAAACCGAGTTCTCGAACCTTGGTTCAAACAGACCAAAATGAGGTTTTCTTTACTACAAAGAGCCAAATATAACTTTGCAGACTGAAGGTTTTTTTATACTATCCATCTTACCACTATGTTATCTCACACACACACACATTTTAAAATGATTAATAATCTCGGTCCACATGGCACACATATGTTATTATATGCCCATAGACTACAAACAACTGTAGTTAATAAATAGTAATTATATGATAAATGCTTTCAAAACTCTCATATTAACTCGAGCATTAAAAAAATTCATTAGTTTTAAATAAAAATGTTATTTTGAAGCTTTAGGTTTTTCCAAAAAGTTCGGAAGTTGAGTCCCTTTTTTTCTCAAGCTGGTTAAAATATATTTAAAAAATTGCAAAATTCTTCTAATGAATTAAATTAAATATCAAATATTTTTGTCGGAGAAATGTCCAGTGGTGGTAACTCATATGATGAAGGAACTAATGATAATGAAGTAGCACATGGGCTGAATCCCAACGGTAGCGTAAACTCATCTGTTAATTTTTCAAAGTGTTGGACTTTTACGTGGGTGTTTAAGACAAAAATTGAAGATGAAAACAAAACATATATTTGATAAATTAAATCAACTATGAGAAAAAAAAAGATTAAGAATTTCCTTAAAAAGTAAAAACCATTTTAAAGGAAACCCTCAAAATGCAAGCAATGTACGTTTGCTCCAATGTACATTAATGTACTTAGATGAGATAATATCGTAATCAGAGTCAACTCTCATTTTTTTAATTTGCAACCTCAACTGCTTGACTACATTTTAGGAGGTAAAAATAACCATTTTCCAATAATTAAGATTAATTTTTAATCCAATGTTATCTAGAAAAGTTCTTAAGTTTTTGGTATTTAACCGAATCAAATAGAATCCAATCATAGTTATTAATGGTGTACGGTGCAAAAAAGCGTAAAGCCTCCACGTAGCCTTGACGTACGGCACGTCAAATGGCACACGTCTTTTAATTTTCTGCACATGTTTAATCTTTTTTTATTTAATATATATAACAGTTAATTTAAGAGGTTTAATATAATTTATATTTTTTTTACTAAAGCATATGTAATAAAGATTTTTTAGGCATTTTACAAAAACAACCATCAAATATAATATCATAAGTGTATAGACTTTCAAGCATAATAGTCTTCAAAAGTCAAAATTCAATATAATAATACATATTATCGATAAACTAGAAGTCTGAATATAATTAAGCAATCATATTTTCTAAATCAATATCTGCATCATCAGATTCATAAGTTCAACATCTTCTTCATTTGTTTCATATCCATTAACAAGTTGTCCGGTGTGATCGTAATATGAACAAACAGTTCGAAGTTCATTGGAGATTAATTTGAAAAAACATCCATTTGAGATTTTTTGTTCGGTGCAACAATAATTAGATCAGATAGTTTGAAGTTCGTTTGAAATTAATTTGGAGAATGTGACCATTCGAGATTATTTGTTCGGTGCAAGAGTAGTAATTTGATCCACCGAGTCGGATTTGGACCCGATCTAGTGGATCTCGATTCTAGTCGGGTTTGGTTTTGTTGAGTTTAACTTGTATAATTTAAAGCTTTGACCCAACTTAAAGTTCGATTCAGATCGGGTCGGTTCGAGTGCAATTGAGTAATAACATTAAAAATGCGTATATTTCCTCACTTTGTGTTTAATCTTTCAGGTCAGATCATTTTTCATCTTATTCTTCATTAACTAGACCCGACTGTGGATTCATTGGGTTCAAGTCGGATTCGAATTGGTTTGGATTTGCGGATCTTGGTTCTAATTGTCCATTGTAGTTCGGTGTAGCGATAGTATAAATAAATAATTCAAAGTTTGTTAGAGATTAGTTTGAAGCAACAATTGAGGTTTCGATCGGCATCCGGAAATTCCAGCGGTAGCGGACCGGTATTGCTGGTGAACGGTCCGGAACCGACAAAGAAAATCAGTTCCAGTCTAGGGCAAAAAAAATCAATCACATCTTTTTTTGAGAAAAATTGGATTTTGCAGACATGTGAAGGAACAACTAACAAACCTAGGAAAAAAATCGCACCATTCAAACGTGAAAATATATATCAAATCGTTCAAGCTTATAAATAACAGTAAATGGAGGACAAACTTACCTGTGATAATCTGGATTTTTGGACATCTGGTAATTTGATAATATGAACTATAAGATAAGTTTGAAGTGGATTCAAACCAGAAAATAAATCCTGAAATTTGTAGAAGTGTTTTCAGAATGTTGATAAAGCTTACCTTGATTTTATTTTCCAACAAAATATGAGATAATTTAATGAATTGGTTTCCAGATATGATAATCTTGATTATTATCATAAATATTTGTTGTGTCCAACGACGAGATGTTTGTTTTCTAAAAATATTTAACAATAAAGCAGAATCAAATGATTTAAGGAAGCAACAATTTCGATAAATGTGACTTGTAAATTGAAAAGGATTTACATTGTGAAGTTTTAAAATCTAAATCCAGAAAATTTGAAATTGTTTCAAAGTGTTAAAAGAAATATGTTTTGAACTGAAAACCAAGAATGGTTTAAAATTTAAAGTATGACTTGGTGAGCAAATGAAATAAATATGTATATATAAATAGATATACATATATCAAGATGATTTGAAATAAACTCTAAGTGTTGAGTTTTGAATTTTTCCTAAAATATGATGAAAAAATCCAAAGAGAAATAAGTTTTTGAACTTATAAATGGGAAAGGATATCGGTAGGAAATTTAAAATTTAAAATGGAGAATTCAAATTGAGTAAGGTTGACTGGATTAATTGAATTGAATTTAACTTAGGGGAAGTTAGATAAGTTTAACGAACAACCTGAATTGGAAATTTCAAGATGAAATTGAGATTTAACTTAGAGAAGTTAAATGGTTGGTTTGAATGAGAGTTATGCATGATCTCAAAATAAGTGTGAGATCAGGAAATTGGTAACGAGTGCTATTGATTGGTGTTTGGATAATTTGATTGTTTATTTACCTTGGCTTATCCTGATATCATCCTGTTATAAATAATCTATGAAACTGAGAATTGGATTATTTTAATTGAACTAAGAAGTAGATTGAGATAATATATATCCATTACTGAAATTAAATGGAAATAAAACTTTAATTGAAATTATTTAGTAGATTTTGATATTTTTTTAGAGATAAAGATTTAACTTATGAAAATGAAATTACTTTGAACTTAGGATTTGAATATTAAGAATTGAACTTGCATAATTAAAATTATTAAGAACTAGGTTCAAAATTTAGAAGTTAAAATTTGATGATAAATTGGATTCTGAAGATTAAATTGTTAAAAAAAATTCAGGTTGTTAAATTAAAAGTAAAGGTTGATTTGATTTAAAGGATTAAATCAACATTTAAATTTTTTAACTCGAATTTATATAATTCGAGATGGTTTAAAGTTGAGATTGGAATTGAAGTTAAATTGAATCGAAATTGATTTGAATTTGGAATGGGAATTGAAGTTAATTTAAATTGAATTGGAATTGAATTAGTTTAAAGCAAGTGGAATTGGAAATTGATTGGAAATGGAGATTGGGAAATTGAACAGTTTGACTCTGAAACTATTTTTTTCATATAAATTGTTTTAATATAAACTGTTTTAAATCTATTTTTTTTCTAGCTATTTACTATACAACTTTTCTTTTTAAAACCCAAACTATCTTATACTTATTTTACAACTTTTTTGAAACTAATTATTATTTTACATCTGTTTTATAAAGTGATTACTATTTTACAACTATTTTGCAACTATCTAACTATTCTACAACTATTTAACTATTTTACAGTTATTTATAACTACTTAACTATTCTACAGCTATTTTACAACTGATAACTATTTTACAACTACTTATCTATTTTAAACTTTTAAGCTATTTTCTAAATTTAAGTTAGTCAGAGTGCAAACTGTTTATAAATGAAGTGGTAACCCAAATGGAAATTGAAGTAATTGCGAATAAGTGAATAGAATTAAAATGAAGGTGAATAAAAATAAAATTGATTTAGCTGATAATCAATGAAGGTAAATACGTAGGATGTACGTATATTATTCTATTCGTAATGATTTGATGCAGATTCGAGCACAAAATTTCGAGATAGTATACCGATCCGAGTTGGGATTTTTCGCTCGATTTTCGGCGGCGAACCCTGCATATGGATTTTTGATTGATTCTGGAAATTCTATATCATAGTTAGGCTATGCAAGGAGAATGTCGGTTTTTGATCAAGAAACCAGATCTGAGTCCGCACTAGGAAGTCGGGTGGACGATATTAGTTCGGAAGTGAAATTGTGTGATCGAGGGAGCGATCAAAATTTGATATTGCGTATGAATGATATATGTACATCGTACGTGCTTAAATGTAACAGATATTGAAATTTTGAAAGAAATAGAAATGATTTTTGAAAAGAAAAGTATATTTTGAGAAATATATACGGATAAAAGTGGAAGTTATATATCTTTATAATTGAAACTCACTTTATGAAAAGTAAGTAATATGGTAAATAACTTTATAAAGGAAATCAAACTTGAATATTTAATTTGGCATAACTAAAGTTATATATATATTTGTTACATATGATAAACTCCCCCTTGTTGAATCTAAAACTAGAAGAAAAGATTTTTGAAATTTTTGAAGTATATAAAGGGAATTTATATAAGTATGAAGTGATCCCAAGATTTTTTAAGATTATATATATTTATAAACATAAATGATTTTATGAGAATGATTTTGGGGAAAAGGTTTTTAGAACTTACTAATTTTGAAAGGCTTTTGATTTATGGAAAAAATCAATTTTGAAATTTCGAAAGCCAAGTTTGGAACTATCGATTTGAGATATCAATTTTGTGTAAAAGAGATTTTTATGTGAATCATAAAGAGTATGATATGAAAGATACTATGTGTATAGTATAAAGTATTTTGAGATTGACTCTGGGGAAAAAGGCGCTCCCATGAAATGAGCTTCATAGGAGATCCACAGGGTGGTTCTGCCTTGAGCCCTAAGGGGACTCTAAATTTGATTCTGGGAGGAAGTCCGGACAAATTGAAGTTCCTGAGGATTGTGTGTGGGTAGCGAAAGTCGAGGACGTTGATGCCTATAGAGACATTTGAGTTATGCTGTGCCGACAGTGTAACTCGATGTCATTGCGATCTACTGCGATCGCATTGTGCTATATTACAACATGATAGGAGGTTCTTGCTTCGTGTTTGGTGGCGAGCAGGAGACTCTTACCTCCACATGTCCCTGTGAGGGTTGGTTGCGAGTTGAGAGGCTGGCTGTAAAAGCAAATGCGAGGTACCAATGTGTGCCACGACGGTATTGAGACCGCTGTCCGATGGCCTGACCGTCACATTACCACATCAAAGAAAAACTCAAATTATAGCTTTGGTCGGTTATCTCCTCTACAGAGTTCAGACGTCTTTCTCGACTTACAGTAATTGACTAAATCTCCTTTGTTTTCGTGCTCGTTGTCGAGCGATATAAAAATGATTGATCAATTGCAGTCGTTCGTTGTCGAGCATGCTTTTTCTCTCTCTCTCTCTTTCTTCGATTCTGCAGATAGAATAGGGGGAGGGAACAAAATGTATTTTAGGGCTAACGAGAAAAGTTGGATTGGGCTTGGGCTGTTGTACTTTTGTAACTAGCAAACAGTTATTTAGGTCGTGTGTGTGTGTAAATTTGTCTTAACCTTTGCCCATTCACCCAATTGTATAAATTTTACTCCATAGACTTTAGTTATTGCAAAGATATTGTACCTCGTCATTGTATTAAATTACTGAAAACCGAAATCTTGATCGAAATTGAAACAAAATTGAAACTTTCGAAATTTACGAAATCATCCGAAACTAACAAAATTCCAAATGATCGAAACTGAGACCGAAACCGAGTTCTCGAATCTTGGTTTGAAGTGTACTCGTATCGTTTTATAAAAATATATATAATACTTTCAACTGTTGTCGAAGATCCGTTTGGATTGTGAAAAATGAAAAAGTAAATAAAAAAGAAGTAAAATCCATGGGTAGAGATTTCGTCCAGCATGCTAGAATGCCGACCATTCCTACCCTGTTCTGGCGTCGCCGGACCAGAATTTATATCAAAAACCGTTGTCAGGGATAGACGAAAAAGAAATCTGCTAACGACTTACTGTGTGGCTTCCAACAGCAAGGGAAGTGGAAGATTCGAGCATCGACCTTTAAGACTCTGTTGATTTTATGGTTACATCGAGTAAGAGATCTTATAGATTCCAACGTCAAGCATTAGCTTGAAGCGGGAAAATATTGAGCATATGTACGAGCTTGTGAAAAAAAAAGAAAAGGAAATAAATGGAATATATCGAGCATCAGCTTGGGTAGGGGAGGAGATCAATGGAAAAGGGGAAATTGAGAAAAACTAAGGCCGCTGTGTAAAATTGATACTGTGTTGTTAAAGGAAATGTTTTTTAGGTTACAGTAAAGTATAAAATTTACTTAGGGACTTTGATTTATTTATTTTATTCTTGAAAAAGATACCAATACAGAAATTAGAATTGAGTATAGCATACACTGCGTGAGTTTATTGTATATATAGGATTCAAAATGCCATGAAATCCAGAGCCGGAATATAAACAGACTGTCCGGAATTTCTGAAAGGAAATTATAGAAATTTCTAGTGATCGAAACGAAATCGAAAATCGAAATTTTGAACGAACAATAAAATTACGAAAATGCAGCACCATATTGGAGTCGTAAGCGCCATTTGCGTCTTTCAGCGCGTCTTTCCATGTGCACCGCGCCATACGGAAGAAAGATGCAAACGCCGTCCCGCGTCTTGCGTCATGGCGTGTGCCATATCACGTCTTTCATAACTATGAATCCAATCAGGTCCGTTTTCTTTTTCTTTTTACTTAAAAATTAAAATAATCTTTTAAAAAATAATGAAAAAACTTTTATTCAAATAAATTATAAATCAATGCCTTTGATAGTCAAAATTCTTTGAACAAACTAAAAAAAACTACAAGTTCAACAAAATTAAATAAATTAACATTTCATGAAATGATCATAAATTATGGCGATCTTCAAAGCTATTGGCTATGCAAATAAAGCCTTGAGAAAGCGTTTAGCACTCCTCGGTCGCTACGCTTTTTTACAATTTAGCATTAGTAAATAGTTGATATATTTACAACCCTACTATTTATGGCTAAGACCACTAAATTAAGGTTTTCTAGTATTCGCTTTAGCAATTTTAATATGAAATAATTAATTTAACCCGTTCTCTTTTGAACAACCAAGCTAGGGTTATAAGTCTTAGTTTAAGGCTCGAGCACTCAACATATGTTAGGACGTTATTTCTAGTTCTCAAATTTGATCTGCATAGATTAGGGCATTATAGGGTCTTGTTATATAGGAGCATTTTTTTCTCTCTATAATAATAAATCCATTTTGGAATTTGATTTTGACTCCAATCTATCTTTTTATACTTTTGCTATTTTCCCTATATTCTCATCTTATCCCACTATAATTTATTACACCTCCATCGTTGTAGAACTGTTAAGCGTTTGAACTGCACTGCACAACTTCAAATTATTTCATAAAAATAATACACTTCAGAAGGTTGGGGGGAGGGGGGACTTGTTTTAGAATTCGTGGACACGGGAAAAGTTTAGAACAATCCAATAGATATAACATAACTCAGAAAATAAGAAAGAAAATAAATTGTATTCAAATGAGTTTACTTAATTTCAAAAACAATAATATTAAATTCCAATAGTATAAAAAAAAAATTTCTTCTTTTTTTGTCTAACATTTCCATAATGAACCATGCATTTTGTAACGTTTTCGATTTTTCGTTGCCGAAAAACCGAATAGTTAGGGTTTTAAGAAAAAGGAAAGAGGTAGAAGAAGATGAGAAGAAGATAGAAAATAGAGAGAAAGGAAAAAAAGAAAATAGAGAAAACATAGAATAGAACGGAACAGAAAACAACAGAACAACATCAGAATCTCACAATTCGCAGCGGAACAACATATAATAATAAATGAATAATCTTTAAACAAAGAACTATATCAGTTATTACATTTTATACATTACATGTAACATCCCGCCTTTTCGCACACTTTAAACCGACACACGTGCCAATTCAAAGCATACGCAAGGGCGGATTGTTATGGGGTAAATAAGAAAAACAGAGAAGAAATAAAATAAAATAGAATCTCACAGCGGAAGGATAAAATATAATAATCAATATACAGTTCATGATAACTGTTTACAAAATATTTATTTTACTTATACAATGAATATCAGAGTTACACATACCAATACAATCAATGCAGCGGAAATTTTAGAGTGTGGTGCAATACTATAAATAATATAATACGGATTCTTCGTCTTCGTCCTCCAAAGCTAAAATCTTCGATCCTGAAACGCTCGGACTGACCCGAGCGAATTTGAAAAGACAAAAACACTCGAGTCAGAACTAAAAGATCTTATGTGAGTTAAATTAACAGAAATAAATATGAGTACAGTAACTCAAGAGATGCTCGGGATTTACATCTCCTAAGGATCCGTTAAACTATTTATTATGTAGTATATTGCGCTATTATAATAGTGTCTATTTATAAAATAAACTTACTTTTTAATAGCGTTAAGGGGTTACCCATATAGCCCTTAACACAAATAATGCCAATAGTCTGTACAGTACCGTAATACCTCCTGATCGGGAAGCTACCAGAGGATACTCCATAGGTACGACACAAATAGAAACTCGTAGTAAAGGCTCGGTATGGTAGGTGACACGGCACAACTAGGCAATGCCAGGGTAGATATACCAATTGCTATTCAGGCTGGTGGAAACGCGTAGCCGCAGTTACCGCCCACCTCGGACTAACTCCCCAAAATCAAAATATAGAAGTGGCCACTGAATCAATCCAAAATCAAAGTATAATATCGAAGAGGAGGGTCCGATCAGAGGAATGACCTCATTGGCCTGAGAATCGCTCCTGTTTTAGCCACCTTATGCCAACTCACGGGAGTCGGGTCCACGTATTTACCTTACAGGAAACGTCGCCACCACCTACTTCATTCTGAAATCTCCACCGCGTACACGGTTAGTCAAAGTGGTTTTCGGTATCGACAGAGAGTATGTCCATATCCGATCCCGGTCTCTTTGCCAACCCATCGTTATTATAACACCGCGGTCATTTAAAAATAGGTTATACTTTAAAAATCAGAATAAACATTCCATTTTATAACCATGAATACGATATCATTTCAAAACCCAAAACCATATTTTATCACTTATCCCAAACATAATTCTTTTCCAAAATCATAATGCTTTAACTTCATAACGTCTGAAAATCAAATATTTTCAAAGCATAATATTTTGAAAATCATAATTTAAAACCATAACTTCTAAAACTTGAATGGTTTGGACATTCAACGGTATATGAATTAAATGGTTTAACTTAAATGTTACTTTGTAAAGAAAATAGTTCTCATGGCTTTACAAATACATTTCTTTATTAAAGTCTAAACCAAAATTTATATTATCTCTCACAAGTTCCAAAACCACTTCAATTTATTTATATATACGTATATCCATTTTGAATATCAATATTTCAACTAAAGTTGGATTTTATGCTTTCCACAAATCAATTGTTCTATTAATTAGTCTTGAATATTCATATAAAATCCATAAATAATAAGACTTCAATTTCTAGTAATAAAATATATATATTTTTCCCAATTCAAATTATACTAGAATATTCATTTCAATTTATTTTGGGAAAAATCCAATTATAAATATCATATCTTAAAATTTCCAAACTTAACATTTAAACATATGATTTAAATTATTAAACTCCATTTTCTTAATTTTCTTCCATTTTTAATAAAGATTTTTATACACCTTTTAATTTCAAAATTTTCAACTTCATATGTATATATATATGGAAGAAAAATATTTGTACAAAATAAAATTTAAGATTATTATAAACCGTATTCCATCCAAACCATAGAAATCGCATTTAAATAGTTATATATATACCGCGGTGCCTGTATATAATTTTCTATCCTATGGTCAAGTGATACGGATATTTATCATTTCAATCCGCAATTTAAAAGATATAAAATTTTGCGGTTATATATCATTTCAAACCACAATCCCGAATGAAATGAAATATGCATGATAATTTGCAATTTAATGATATACAATAAACATCCATTCATCAACATCATCCATCATCCAAATCGCAATCATCAATCAATATCAATCAATAACAGTATTATTTTTGGTACTACATAACAGGTAATAACTGGAAATTTTATTCAGATTAAATTTAACAACTATTAATCTAACAGTTTATATTCAGTAATAATCTATATAACTGTTAACTATCAGTTTATAGGCAAACAAATATATTCTAACTATCAATTAATACGCAATAAACAAATTAAATTAACAGTTAAATTTAATAAATGCAATTCAACAAATATGAGTGAAATAAACATGCCAAATACTCATAAATAAATTTCTATTCATTTCTAAAATTAATTTAACAAACATAAAAGCTTCTAGTAGTTGTGAGTGGGTTAAAACACCCACCTTTTGAATTTAAATTGAATTCAAATCCAATTTAAACCCAAAATTTTGACGGTCTCAGAATCTGTCCAAACCAGCGTCAAAACGTCAGAAATTCCGATACGATCCCATCAAAACAAACCGCGCACGAATCCGAGCTCGTATGCAAAAGTTATGAAAATTTGAAAAATGAAAAATTCTGGTCCTGGGTCGACTTCGGGTTCGACTTCGGTGCGCCGCCTCAATTCCCCGGTGCTTGCTTGGAGTTTTCGCCAAAACGACCCGGAGCGACCCGAGTCATTTTCTTCCTGACCCGAAGTTGCTCTAGGGTTTTCTCCCCTGAAACCCGAAGCGCGACCAGAAGCTGCTGCAGATCCAATTTTTTTTTTTTTTTTTTGAAATTTGAATTTTTTTTTTTGAACTGACTGGATCTAGGGTTAGCCCCCATTGAAGAAGAAGAGAAGCTTGAAGAAGATGAACGTACAGCAAATAGACAATAGAATGGAGCTAGGGTTTATAACTGTATATTTATAGGTAGGGTTGGGTTAGAGTAGATAGACTAGATAGATGAACGTACGAAACAAACTAAGGCCCAAAAAGCCCGTTCTGACCCCGGAACGAAATTTGTCAAACCCATATATCCAGATAGGTATTTTAAAATATTCTGAACGCGATGGAAAAAGTTTCACGTCCAAATTTGATCGTATGAAGAAGTTATGCTGAAAACAAGATTTCCAAATTGATTTCAAATTGATTTTAATAAAATTGATTTTCAAGGCGTTTCGCGTCCGTACGATCAAACGACTGGTCCGATCGATACGAAACTTGAAACCCTATAATAATTCACCGATACGGATCCGATGAAATTGGTTTCGTCGAAATCCGAGTCCGTGGCCAAAACGGCTATTTTTAATCTTCATTAAATAAATTATAAAAATCCAAATTTTATATTAAATTCTTAAATTGGCCAAATTTTATTTCTTATATGATTCGTAATCAATTGAAAAGATTTAACAGGCTTAGCTGTGAATTAAAAGTTGACAGTATATTAATTGCAATGTTAATTTCTACACTTTCTTATATTTAAGAATTTTATAAATTATATTCTCAAAACCCATACTTTAGATTTTTAATCTTTATATTCTCAACTTTCACCTAAAATAAAGATGCCATAAACATTAGTTCCTGATTCACATCATTATTCTTTAAGTCTAATTTAAATCTCAATAACGTAGTATTTAACGTTAGAATCCATTTTATTGTGCATAAATTACAAATTTTACTGACCCAAATTTTCTTCTTTTCATTCCATATCAATTGTCAATCCTATAAGAAAAATTAACATTAGGTTCATACTTATTACAAATAACTCCAATTTCTTCCAAATAATAATTACATAACTATTAAATATTAAATCCATTTAATTGCAATAAATTCAATTGATTGCAATAAATTTCCAAATAAATTTGGATCTTTATTTGGTTATACAAAAAAAAATCCGTTATCACTTACCTAACAAAGTTATTATTACTTAAGATCTCATTGCATCCACATTTTCACATTTTCATTTCCTGGTTTCTTTACTTAATTCTACATAAATTATTATAATTGGGATTTTTCTTGGTTACATCTTATTTGTATTTAACATTACTCATTCACCAATTCATTTCACTTTAACTGCGGTAAATTGGCGGATAAATTGAATTTGATTCCCAAAATTTAAATTAACCAGCAACAAGAATAGGTAACACACAATAGTCGTTACGCTAAATTCTAGTCACCTAAATAAGCTTTTATTACTTTACAAATGGAATAACTTTTAAACTCATAAATGTAATACCAAAACCGTTATAAATCCAATAAATTTCCAAATCGAAGTTTGTACACATTTTACACAACTATTATGATTTCTCACAGAACGTTGAATTTATTAAATGACCATTTATTCAAAATTTAATTCCCTTAATTGAATCAAATGCTTATAATTTTTACATTCTTACCATTCCTTCCCATTATAAATTCATTAACGGATTTACAAATCTCTATCTTCCAAATATTAAATAACCAAACTGATTACAACCACTGTTCTTATCAAATTTTCATAAATTTGTTCAAATCTATACTCTTTTTCCATATAAATAAGTTTTATGTTACTACTAGATTTTTTTTTTCCACTACAGCCATTAAATTTTTTTACTATCTACACTTATTACATCTTTGTATTAATGAATCCCATTCAAGTTAATATTTATATTAATATTCACAAATTCAACATTTATATGTTTCTTAAAATTAACTTTCAACCAAATGTGCCAATTTACATTTCATTTCTATTCAATATATATTCATTTTATTCCGTTCATTCGGGTACTGCATTGAAATATATTTATTCTCTAATACTAACGTTATTATCATTAAATTATGATTGGATTCCAAGTTTTTATTCAATACCTTGAACAATAACTTACATATTAACCAAATCCTTCTTCTACTTAATTCAAATTGGATTATGTTCCAATTCCTATAACCTAGGTCTTGAGTCACCATTTACATAATTAAATTTATCGTTTATTTCAATCTTCGTTTATAATTTAAAGTTCTACTAAACTAAATTACAAAACTTATGAACTTTAACAAATTTAATCCAACAATTAAATTTTTCTGATGTTTATATATTGCAATTAAATTCAGTTATTATTTCATTAATACCATTTTAATCAACTAATTATGACTTATAACCACAACACAAATCTTCGTTATTCTACCTATTGCCATATAACATTTCAATTGTTAAATCTTTAATCTCAGTTACTATAACCAACTCCTACATTTATTATAAATTAGATTAAAATTTATATTAAGTTAATCCATTTAATATTATCAAATTTAACGGGTCGTTACAATCTCCCCCACTCAAAACTTTTCGTCCCCGAAAAGGAAAAAGAAGGGAGAAGGAAGAGTAAAACAGTACATCTTATTTCAAACATTAACTTATTGACAATATTACTAAATTAATTCCCTTATATAAACATACCAGTTTTATAATCATTATATTCTTTTGTACTTAAATTATTAAAGTTGGGAAAATATTTTCACAAAATTCTAAGTCCAAAATTTACGGAAAATTTTGGCAGAGTCTCCTTTGTACGGAGAGACTCTGGAGAAAATATAATATCAAAATATACAAATATATTACATATATTATCAAAATATTATATCCCAACACGGGAAAATTATATAAAATAGCGCTAAAACGTAATCCGGAAACGTACCTATTTGTCGGGCAATATACGCTTATTATTTTGGAACCAAAAGCAGTAGTAGTTGCTTCCATCACCTGTATTCATTTATATAATCTAAAAGGTTAAATATTTATATGAAAGTGAAATGTTTAGGTGGTTTCGACCATTAATCAACCAATCAAATGCAACAACCATAGATTTTTAACAAACAGCACACACCACAAACAAGCAACCATTAATCCATCAACCAATTTGTTGTTTGGGTTCAAACTTGAAATTTGTATGAAATGAAATTAACTATCAAGTGCATCCTTTACTCAACAGTCTTAGATGGAACAAGGATAGATTATTTATTCATCCAACAACTTCAAATTCCTTACCCAACAAACATAAATCAACAATAACAATTCAAACCAACAACCAAATTAACTTATTATACATTTATTTCATGCTTCAATGGTTTGATTTTCTTTCTTTCATTTATGGAGTGATTTCTTTATTTCTTACAAATTTTCATTTTCCATTTATCACAAAATTCATTATATTTGTATTCCGATTTATTGACTAAAGTATATATCATCTATTTATACTACTTACCTTTACTTATATAGTAAAATTTCCAATTTATCTTAAGCTTATACAATTAATTCTCATTAACAATAGCAAATTAATAGAATACCTTTATTACCTCAAGCTTCACTTGTAAGATTTCTCCTTTCATTTTCTTAATAACATTGCAAATTTTATTATATGGTAAGTTATGTATGTTTTAAGAATGTAAGTGAAAATTTACAAGTTTCTTCTCAATTCCATTTTATTAATTTATGGTTCAACAAATATATATTCGTTTTATAAATTACAATTTCAACTTACCCTTAATTTCATTCCTTTATTTAATGTTTACGTTTCTATTATATTTAATTACAGTAACCCTCTACTTACACTTAATTTATTAACCTTATAACCTCCATTCCTATAAGTGAAAGATTTTACTCATTCATTAATTATGGATTGCAGTCATTTATATTTTTCCTACTTTCCATTATATTAGAATAGGGGAAATTAAGGCGTACTTAAGTTAATAACCCTACAATCAAACTTTATAAATTAAGGAATTTCATTTTTACTTTCTTACGGTTAAAATCACCTATTAATAATACAACCTTTAATTTTAGTAAAATTCCAATCATCACTTAAGTTAATACCATTAAATTCTTATTTATAACAGTAATTTATTGAATACTTCATTTTTTTCCAAAATTCTACTTGCATAATATTCTATCCCACTCTTAATTTACATTTCAACTTTTTATACTTGGTAAGTTATTTATGTTAAAGAAAAAGCAAAAGAACTTATGCAAGTTTAATCTCAACTCTTTTAATTCATTGATTACTTCTTTTATTTCACTAACCTAAATTTTTTCAACTAATTAATGGAAATTCAAGAATTAATACCGGGTCAAATTCCAAAATTTCTTTAAAATAATAGATAATTTATTTCTTACAACTTTTATATCTCTAATTACCTTTAAACAATTAAAATTTTAAATAATTTCAAAACAAATCTGCAGTAGAATTTACTACAGTGGCCTTTCCCCTTCGAAACTCGAAAATGAAAGTCGATGATGCGGCCGTCATCACCGAAATTATTTTCCAGCGACAGAGAGAAAAGTACAAAATTTATTCTCTTCAAAATCCTCTTTAAACCAATTCTATCGAATTATACTAAATATTTATATAAGAAAATATTTATAAACCAAATCATTATATTTCATAAATCCTTTGAAAGCAAATTTTTAAAATCCCGGACTTAAGTTCTAAAATCTCCAATTTGATTTATTAAAATTCAACTTAGTTTTAATTCATTACAAATATTTTTATTACCTAACACCCAACTATAGCAACCAAAATATATCTTTATAAAAATATTTTTATATATAGAAAATATAATAGGCAAAGTTATTTCATTCACCTATATTAAAAACAAATATTATGTCGGTCTGTCCTATTAAGTGTTTAGAAATCCCTATTGATGTCATAGCGTCTCATGCAC
The DNA here is from genome assembly GCA_030765085.1 of Allium cepa. Classification (NCBI taxonomy): domain Eukaryota; kingdom Viridiplantae; phylum Streptophyta; class Magnoliopsida; order Asparagales; family Amaryllidaceae; genus Allium; species Allium cepa. The sequence goes on along the minus strand of CM060937.1, from coordinate 565,980,241 downwards.
CAACCAGAATTTATAAATACAAAATGGAACAGATTAACACAATATCAAAATCTTTTATAACACTAACAAGTACGCTCTCTCATATATATACGCTCAGTGACTCGCATAGGGTATTACTACCCTATTAACAAAGAGTCAAACCCCACAAAACCAAGGTTTATCGCTAAACCAAAGCTCTGATACCAACTGTAAACGACCCGTTAAATTTGATAATATTAAATGGATTAACTTAATATAAATTTTAATCTAATTTATAATAAATGTAGGAGTTGGTTATAGTAACTGAGATTAAAGATTTAACAATTGAAATGTTATATGACAATAGGTAGAATAACGAAGATTTGTGTTGTGGTTATAAGTCATAATTAGTTGATTAAAATGGTATTAATGAAATAATAACTGAATTTAATTGCAATATATAAACATCAGAAAAATTTAATTGGTGGATTAAATTTGTTAAAGTTCATAAGTTTTGTAATTTAGTTTAGTAGAACTTTAAATTATAAACGAAGATTGAAATAAACGATAAATTTAATTATGTAAATGGTGACTCAAGACCTAGGTTATAGGAATTGGAACATAATCCAATTTGAATTAAGTAGAAGAAGGATTTGGTTAATATGTAAGTTATTGTTCAAGGTATTGAATAAAAACTTGGAATCCAATCATAATTTAATGATAATAACGTTAGTATTAGAGAATAAATATATTTCAATGCAGTACCCGAATGAACGGAATAAAATGAATATATATTGAATAGAAATGAAATGTAAATTGGCACATTTGGTTGAAAGTTAATTTTAAGAAACATATAAATGTTGAATTTGTGAATATTAATATAAATATTAACTTGAATGGGATTCATTAATACAAAGATGTAATAAGTGTAGATAGTAAAAAAATTTAATGGCTGTAGTGGAAAAAAAAAATTAGTAGTAACATAAAACTTATTTATATGGAAAAAGAGTATAGATTTGAACAAATTTATGAAAATTTGATAAGAACAGTGGTTGTAATCAGTTTGGTTATTTAATATTTGGAAGATAGAGATTTGTAAATCCGTTAATGAATTTATAATGGGAAGGAATGGTAAGAATGTAAAAATTATAAGCATTTGATTCAATTAAGGGAATTAAATTTTGAATAAATGGTCATTTAATAAATTCAACGTTCTGTGAGAAATCATAATAGTTGTGTAAAATGTGTACAAACTTCGATTTGGAAATTTATTGGATTTATAACGGTTTTGGTATTACATTTATGAGTTTAAAAGTTATTCCATTTGTAAAGTAATAAAAGCTTATTTAGGTGACTAGAATTTAGCGTAACGACTATTGTGTGTTACCTATTCTTGTTGCTGGTTAATTTAAATTTTGGGAATCAAATTCAATTTATCCGCCAATTTACCGCAGTTAAAGTGAAATGAATTGGTGAATGAGTAATGTTAAATACAAATAAGATGTAACCAAGAAAAATCCCAATTATAATAATTTATGTAGAATTAAGTAAAGAAACCAGGAAATGAAAATGTGAAAATGTGGATGCAATGAGATCTTAAGTAATAATAACTTTGTTAGGTAAGTGATAACGGATTTTTTTTTGTATAACCAAATAAAGATCCAAATTTATTTGGAAATTTATTGCAATCAATTGAATTTATTGCAATTAAATGGATTTAATATTTAATAGTTATGTAATTATTATTTGGAAGAAATTGGAGTTATTTGTAATAAGTATGAACCTAATGTTAATTTTTCTTATAGGATTGACAATTGATATGGAATGAAAAGAAGAAAATTTGGGTCAGTAAAATTTGTAATTTATGCACAATAAAATGGATTCTAACGTTAAATACTACGTTATTGAGATTTAAATTAGACTTAAAGAATAATGATGTGAATCAGGAACTAATGTTTATGGCATCTTTATTTTAGGTGAAAGTTGAGAATATAAAGATTAAAAATCTAAAGTATGGGTTTTGAGAATATAATTTATAAAATTCTTAAATATAAGAAAGTGTAGAAATTAATATTGCAATTAATATACTGTCAACTTTTAATTCATAGCTAAGTCTGTTAAATCTTTTCAATTGATTACGAATCATATAAGAAATAAAATTTGGCCAATTTTAGAATTTAATATAAAATTTGGATTTTTATAATTTATTTAATGAAGATTAAAAATAGCCATTTTGGCCACGGACTCGGATTTTGACGAAACCAATTTCATCGGATCCGTATCGGTGAATTATTATAGGGTTTCAAGTTTCGTATCGATCGGACCTGTCGTTTGATCGTACGGACGCGAAACGCCTTGAAAATCAATTTTATTAAAATCAATTTGAAATCAATTTGGAAATCTTGTTTTCAACATAACTTCTTCATACGATCAAATTTGGACGTGAAACTTTTTCCATCGCGTTCAGAATATTTTACAATACCTATCTGGATATATGGGTTTGACAAATTTCGTTCCGGGGTCAGAACGGGCTTTTTGGGCCTTAGTTTGTTTCGTACGTTCATCTATCTAGTCTATCTACTCTAACCCAACCCTACCTATAAATATACAGTTATAAACCCTAGCTCCATTCTATTGTCTATTTGCTGTACGTTCATCTTCTTCAAGCTTCTCTTCTTCTTCAATGGGGGCTAACCCTAGATCTAGTCAGTTCAAAAAAAAAATTTCAAATTTAAAAAAAAAAAAAAAAATTGGATCTGCAGCAGCTTCTGGTCGCGCTTCGGGTTTCAGGGGAGAAAACCCTAGAGCAACTTCGGGTCAGGAAGAAAATGACTCGGGTCGCTCCGGGTCGTTTTGGCGAAAACTCCAAGCAAGCACCGGGGAATTGAGGCGGCGCACCGAAGTCGAACCCGAAGTCGACCCAGGACCAGAATTTTTCATTTTTCAAATTTTCATAACTTTTGCATACGAGCTCGGATTCGTGCGCGGTTTGTTTTGATGGGATCGTATCGGAATTTCTGACGTTTTGACGCTGGTTTGGACAAATTCTGAGACCGTCAAAATTTTGGGTTTAAATTGGATTTGAATTCAATTTAAATTCAAAAGGTGGGTGTTTTAACCCACTCACAACTACTAGAAGCTTTTATGTTTGTTAAATTAATTTTAGAAATGAATAGAAATTTATTTATGAGTATTTGGCATGTTTATTTCACTCATATTTGTTGAATTGCATTTATTAAATTTAACTGTTAATTTAATTTGTTTATTGCGTATTAATTGATAGTTAGAATATATTTGTTTGCCTATAAACTGATAGTTAACAGTTATATAGATTATTACTGAATATAAACTGTTAGATTAATAGTTGTTAAATTTAATCTGAATAAAATTTCCAGTTATTACCTGTTATGTAGTACCAAAAATAATACTGTTATTGATTGATATTGATTGATGATTGCGATTTGGATGATGGATGATGTTGATGAATGGATGTTTATTGTATATCATTAAATTGCAAATTATCATGCATATTTCATTTCATTCGGGATTGTGGTTTGAAATGATATATAACCGCAAAATTTTATATCTTTTAAATTGCGGATTGAAATGATAAATATCCGTATCACTTGACCATAGGATAGAAAATTATATACAGGCACCGCGGTATATATATAACTATTTAAATGCGATTTCTATGGTTTGGATGGAATACGGTTTATAATAATCTTAAATTTTATTTTGTACAAATATTTTTCTTCCATATATATATACATATGAAGTTGAAAATTTTGAAATTAAAAGGTGTATAAAAATCTTTATTAAAAATGGAAGAAAATTAAGAAAATGGAGTTTAATAATTTAAATCATATGTTTAAATGTTAAGTTTGGAAATTTTAAGATATGATATTTATAATTGGATTTTTCCCAAAATAAATTGAAATGAATATTCTAGTATAATTTGAATTGGGAAAAATATATATATTTTATTACTAGAAATTGAAGTCTTATTATTTATGGATTTTATATGAATATTCAAGACTAATTAATAGAACAATTGATTTGTGGAAAGCATAAAATCCAACTTTAGTTGAAATATTGATATTCAAAATGGATATACGTATATATAAATAAATTGAAGTGGTTTTGGAACTTGTGAGAGATAATATAAATTTTGGTTTAGACTTTAATAAAGAAATGTATTTGTAAAGCCATGAGAACTATTTTCTTTACAAAGTAACATTTAAGTTAAACCATTTAATTCATATACCGTTGAATGTCCAAACCATTCAAGTTTTAGAAGTTATGGTTTTAAATTATGATTTTCAAAATATTATGCTTTGAAAATATTTGATTTTCAGACGTTATGAAGTTAAAGCATTATGATTTTGGAAAAGAATTATGTTTGGGATAAGTGATAAAATATGGTTTTGGGTTTTGAAATGATATCGTATTCATGGTTATAAAATGGAATGTTTATTCTGATTTTTAAAGTATAACCTATTTTTAAATGACCGCGGTGTTATAATAACGATGGGTTGGCAAAGAGACCGGGATCGGATATGGACATACTCTCTGTCGATACCGAAAACCACTTTGACTAACCGTGTACGCGGTGGAGATTTCAGAATGAAGTAGGTGGTGGCGACGTTTCCTGTAAGGTAAATACGTGGACCCGACTCCCGTGAGTTGGCATAAGGTGGCTAAAACAGGAGCGATTCTCAGGCCAATGAGGTCATTCCTCTGATCGGACCCTCCTCTTCGATATTATACTTTGATTTTGGATTGATTCAGTGGCCACTTCTATATTTTGATTTTGGGGAGTTAGTCCGAGGTGGGCGGTAACTGCGGCTACGCGTTTCCACCAGCCTGAATAGCAATTGGTATATCTACCCTGGCATTGCCTAGTTGTGCCGTGTCACCTACCATACCGAGCCTTTACTACGAGTTTCTATTTGTGTCGTACCTATGGAGTATCCTCTGGTAGCTTCCCGATCAGGAGGTATTACGGTACTGTACAGACTATTGGCATTATTTGTGTTAAGGGCTATATGGGTAACCCCTTAACGCTATTAAAAAGTAAGTTTATTTTATAAATAGACACTATTATAATAGCGCAATATACTACATAATAAATAGTTTAACGGATCCTTAGGAGATGTAAATCCCGAGCATCTCTTGAGTTACTGTACTCATATTTATTTCTGTTAATTTAACTCACATAAGATCTTTTAGTTCTGACTCGAGTGTTTTTGTCTTTTCAAATTCGCTCGGGTCAGTCCGAGCGTTTCAGGATCGAAGATTTTAGCTTTGGAGGACGAAGACGAAGAATCCGTATTATATTATTTATAGTATTGCACCACACTCTAAAATTTCCGCTGCATTGATTGTATTGGTATGTGTAACTCTGATATTCATTGTATAAGTAAAATAAATATTTTGTAAACAGTTATCATGAACTGTATATTGATTATTATATTTTATCCTTCCGCTGTGAGATTCTATTTTATTTTATTTCTTCTCTGTTTTTCTTATTTACCCCATAACAATCCGCCCTTGCGTATGCTTTGAATTGGCACGTGTGTCGGTTTAAAGTGTGCGAAAAGGCGGGATGTTACATTACATTTCATTACATCATATCATCAGAGTGTACAACATCATACAACATCAATAGTGCAGCGGAAAAAGAAATACTATATAGCTAGTAATACGCCATGCCATCCAGCTTGCCTCCAGCAACTCCAGAATATCCAGAATATCCTGATAAACCTAACTCTTAACTGCCCGTGTGGAAATTGGTGGGCACCCAGAGTTTAGGAAGGAAAACAATAAACTCCGAGTCAGTCATGTGACTGGTATGTGAACTCAAAACAGTTTATTTATCTTTAAAATCAAAGTAGAAGAATATTTTTAAGTCAATTCGCAATGCTTTTAAAAATGAGACTACCATAAGACCTCCCGCCACACACACAATGCAAACGCAGACTTGGAGGAGATTTCTCCTTATGATAGTCAAAGATGCTTGATGCGTATTAAAAAGAACATTTGATATTATTATTAGTGCATAGTGTAGGAAAAAATCATTTCGAAAATAGAGTATAAATCTTAGCCAGCATAGGTACCATTATATTATGCCTACTATAGCTACTTCCTGAGGAAGCAGGTTCTACAACTAATACCGTACAAGATCGTATTGTTTCTTTGGATTTCCAACGAATGATCAGGCCAAGGAACTTCCCATTGCCACATGAGAATGACTCTGGATGGACATCCCCGAGAACCAAAGCGGATCTCTACCAACACAAGGCCGGGTTACCCCTAACCGAGTAACAACTGACCGAATATGCCATCCCCCGGTCCTTTGGGACCTTTCACCAAGCGCTCGCAATCAATTCACACAATCATAAAGTGTTTTCAACATGAGTAAACATCTGGGCTCCATACCATGATACCACCCTTTTCCAGAAGGAAATGCACACATCCTAAAGGGCGCTAACCCTCATAACCTTGCTGCATCTTTCCTGTTTTGACCATTCACGGGGTGTGAGGCTCGACGAAGTCACGTCCACAAAAACATACTTTATACAAAAGCCATGCTTTGGGTCAACAAATGATCATAGAAATGATCACCATGATAGACGATCAAATAAATGATCCTATCACAAATAATCAACACAATGATCATTTACAGCTACACTCAGCATGTCACATTACCAAATTGGGAATATATCGCTGATAACCTTCAACTACATAACCTTTGAGCTCGTACGTCTCAGAGAAGGGTGTTAAGCTAAAAGAATAAATTCTCCGCCACCAGCAGAAATATATTTGAAAGAAATCGGCTTTATATCTCAATTTGTAATGTCAGACATACAATTCATACAAGTCTGTTCCGGGCTCGAACAAAACCGAAGGCACTTCTCACGAAGCCCTTGCAATCCGGGTATTCACAATCCCGATCGAATTTCCCATCACTTAGGGAATCTCTATACCAGGAGCTACCCAGTGCAGAGACAATCGATAGGTCATCCTATCGCTTTCGCAAATACTCGGTCTTCAACACCGATCTTCAATGCAATTCACAACGACGTATCACATATTCGGAATGGGTTATACGACCCCATGGTCTTTTCCCGGTTAACCCGAATAGTGAGCGCTTATTCAAAAATAAGTGTGGCATTCAATTTCAAACAAATCACATCAATTACCCATTCAAAGGGAAATATTGATAGTCGGTTATTGAACTATCAATGGATATGCACACATCACCAGATTTCAAATAATTTTCCAAATTATTTATTTCTCAAAAATATCTTTACAAAATATATAATTTTCACACATCAAAAATAAATCAATATTTATTTTTAAACGAATTCTCCTTTTCATTCATAAATTCCATAATGAATTTATATTTCACAATATCCATGCATATACGATTTCAATTATTCATTTCAATGTATCTTCAAAAAGATAAATTCTCAAAGTATTCACTTTTTATTGGAAAACATTTCAATACTTATTTAATAAGTAATTCACAAATCTTTTATTTTCAACACTTGGAAAATATTCAATATACTTAAATCAAAATTTAGTATATATCTCATTCTTTAAGGAAATCATTCTCTTAAACATATTTATTTGGGTCAAAACGAATGTTGCGTAAAACATCGTTACAACGTCCCAAAATCACTAGTATAGGGATTCGAAATTAAAATAAATATATAAATCCTAATACTATACAAAACATTTCCTTTCGGAAATCATTTACTATAACAACAGTGTTATAGTCCATCATTTCCTTTTATTTCTCGAAAACGTCTATTTCAACAATAAATGTTGAAATCTATGGTTTCGAATCTCAACACATTTTAAAACATCATTAGATCGTTTTAATTCAATTTAAAATATCACATTCTAAATATTTTCTTTAACATATTATTCACTATTTAAAAACGTGAATATACTACGTTAACGACTTTCATCCTTTTATTCATTCTATTTCAAAGGATTATTCACAGTCAAAACGTGAATATAATTCCATTAATAGGTTACAACAATTTACTTATCAAAATAAGTCGTTTGCGAATTTTATAAAACAACGTTTATAAATTCCATTATTAACCTATTCAATTTATAACTCAATTATAAAACAAAATTCATATTATAAGTTAAACACCTATAATTTATTTGTTTGCACAATCGTTCCTTTACACTTCATAATTATAAATCTTATAACTTATAAGATTCAATTATTTATCCAAACCTATTCTTCAAATAACTTTATGAATTTTATAAACCTACTGCTTGTAGAATTCCATTTATAACTTCACCGTTTATGATTCTATAAATTTCATTCATTTCTGAAATTCATTCACAATTCATTCTAACACTTATAAAAACTCGTTTTATAATTCAAATATTTTAATTTACAAATTATCAATTTATAAATCTCTTATATAAATCAATTTATACTATTATTTTAAAATATCTTTAATCTCCTTTATAATTTCATCCCTTTGATTTATAAAATAGTTAAATTTTATAAATCCTATATTTTCAATTCTTTATAATAATTTCAAAAATCCCGATTTAACTATTTTATAAAATCATTAGCCTCATATTTTCAAAAATAAATCTTTAATCGTATTTCTCAAAATCATAATTTTTATAACTTTAAAAATTATAACATTTATTTATTTAAAATGGATCAGTTTCAAAAATATTTTATAAACGTATACTTTCAAAAATCACTTTGAAAATCATTTTAAAATCCCAAAATTTGGTTCAATGATGCTACACACCAAATAGTCAATCACGACTACAACGACATCATATATCGATATGATAGTCCATCAAATATCAAAATATCTGAAATCAAATAAATACTGCTGAGGAATCCAGTTGGATCCCTCCAACCTGTTTTCCTGCATGCACAAACATTAGCACAATACCAATTTCGCTCTAGTACGAAATTATCGCGGTATATGTTTTTATTAAATATTATCCGCTTAATAGACGGCGCAATAGGGTCTCATCCGCTAAACAAAAAATGCGGGAAATCAATAACTCCAATATATACATATGCCAATATATATATATTGCTATTATATATAATACCAATTTCACTGTTTATGAAATATTCGCGGTATATGTTTTTAATAAATAACATCCGCTTACTAACGGCGCATAATGTCTATTTTAACAATCAATAGATAACAATCATCATTCAAACATGCATTCAAATATTTTTAAATCTAACTATTTAAAATAAAAACCGAAACTGATTCGATTGAGTAAGAAGTTCTCACCTTGATTTCAATTTCGTTTTAGCGATTTATTTCGAATAAAATTAAACGGACGTTTAATTTTACCCAAAATTCTCACTAACTCCAAACGACTCCAATCCAATTTCATCGCGTAGTGCTCGTCCATACGATTCCAACGCAACTGGTTTCGCGCGTTTTCGACCTCGTATGAAAAAGTTATGAATATTTGAACATTATACAAATTTATATTCATAATTTACAACTTTTATTTAAAATTTTTTAACATACACAAACATGGGCCGTTGGATCAAACTGAATGCATCAGGGCCGTACCCCCCTTCCATCTCCCTCACGTTCACTCTCTTCAGGAATTTCACGCACAACATAACCCATATAGCATGAACTAGGGTTTCAATTTGCACCATCAACACTCGACAATACTCGATCACATCACCGCCATGTCGAAGCCCATTGCAAGAGCTACCTCCGCCATGCACCACTTGAAGCTCGGCTGCCCCCTTCATCAGAAAACGCGTGCGCCACCAACAGAAAACGCGGCCACTTTGCACCTTCCACACTGCTCCATTTTTAATCATAGCCGTTGGATCTCTAGCTCTCTTCATGCTCTATCACTTCCTAGTTGGAAGTTTTCTCTAATTGTTAGTGGATTGGAAGAAATCGAGGGAGGAAGGGGAGACAATTCTGGCCGTGTAAAATAGGGTGGCGGCTAGGGTTTTAGGAAATTAGGTTTTTTTTATTTTTTTATTTCTAGAGTGAAGGGCTATTTATAAGGAAATTCTCAAACACTATTCATCCCGGAAATTCCGAACTCCGATTCACGCGCCGTAACCAGCGTTTCTAGGGTTTACCCCGCGTTCCGGACACAATGGAACATGTTTCGGAAGCTAATTCGGACATCTGTGCGAGTTATGGCTACAAACGTTCAATTTAAATTAAACCGATTTAAATCGATTTCTAGGCGTTTTAATTTGTACCGGACAAACGGTAAATCCAATTGACACGAAATTTGAAACCTTACAATAATAATACATTACGGATCCGATGAAACTGGTTTCGTCGAAATCCGAGACTTTTTGAAAAATGGCTATTTTAACTCGCCAAATTAAAATTAAAAATAATTCGATGCGTTTCGAGCTGCCACGATCAAACGATAGCTCCGATTGACACGAAATTTGAAATCCGGTAATAACTAACTATTACGGATCCAATGGAACTGGTCTCGTTCAATTCTGAGACTGTTCAAAAATTGACTATTTTCACTAGTCGATTTTAATATTAAAATATTCAATTTTCAAAAATTAACTTTTAATTCGATTTTAAAAGTTCTAAAATATCATTCTAACTCCAATATGATAAAATAAAATTTTACAAATCATTTTCAATCATATTTAACTCAATTTTCAATTATTTCCATAATTTCACATATTAAATTATTGATTTAATTATTCAATTAAATCCAATAATTCAAATTAAAATTTATTTGACTTATAAATTCACTTATAAATATTTAAAATTAATTAAATATTCGAATTTTAATAAATTAAAATTCTGGGTCGTTACACATTTAGATGATCGAAATTTTACCAAAAATATCTTGCCTAATTGTTTTTCCTCCAAAGGTTTTAATTTTCGTTCATTTACAATATTCAACCAACTGTATGTTGAATTTGAGAATTTAAGTTATTGTATTATATTAAAATGATTAAATAGTTAATTTATTTGTTAATCACACTGTATCACCATATATATTTACTTTGATATGTAATTTTCAAAGATATATATCTTAACGGTTATTGTTTATTTATTTATTTTTATAATGTATGGTTGTATGGAAAAAACTGTGAATATAATATCAAACTTTCAATATATATCTTAACTGTTATTGTTTATTAATTTATTTTTATAATGTATGGTTGTATGAAAAAAACTGTGAATATAATATCAAACTTTCAAAATAACTAAGGTATTAAAAAAAAATGCACTTGAGGCACATCTTAAGGCGTGGTGCGAGTAATAGAGTCTTAATGTGCATGATAAAATACATTCCTCGCCTGGCGAGGTGCACATTTTTCTTTCCACATTGAATAAGTGGAACTGATTGTGAATATCGATAAATGTAATCGGTATCACATATCTGTCCATCTCCACTGGTATGAGGTATCAGACGGTACCCCGAAATTTCGGTGGTACCGTACCGGTGCCGTCAAGTAACGATCCAAAACTGATCAAGTTTATCGGTTTCGGTTAGGGTTTTTTTTTAAAAAAAACCGATAGCGACATGAAACCCTAATTGAAACAAAATCGCGAGAAATCCAAGCAAAGTGAAATTAAGAGAAATCAAAGTGAAAAATCGAAGAAAAATTACCCGAGCACGACTTGCCTTCTTCGATCATCCTCATCTTTAGTCATCTGCATATCGACGTCTGTTTTTTTCTTTTCTTTTTTGAGATCTTCGTCTTCTTCAGCGACAACATCACGGTTTTTTATTTCTGCCATAGCGTATGTGTTTGAGTAGTACGTGTGCATTTGTGTTTGAGTACTACGTGTTGTGGGCTGAAAATGCATGTTTGATTAGCATGAGGACTGAAATAACCATGGGCTGAAAATCTGCAGGGCTAAAAATTTTAATTAGTGCAGGGCTGGTATTAACTAGAAATGTATTGGGCTGGCTTAACTATTGTGACATAGTATTAATTAGTTTTAGTTAGTATTTAGTATAACTTAATTTAGTTTTAATTAGTATTCACTATGATTTAGTTTTAGGGTTTGACTTAACTTGGTTTTAATTAGTATTTAGTATACTTTTCATTAATAAACCAATGCAAAATGAAACCAGGACCGAAACCGAAATCAAAACCGAAACGTTCGAAATTTCCGAAATCGTCCGAAACTAAAGAAAATCAAATGACTGAAACCAGAGTTCGAAACCGAGTTCTCGAACCTTGCTTCACAATCAATCTGTGGTCGATTCCATCTCTGGAATTGATATTCACTGTCGATTCCAGGAATCGGTTTTATTTTATTTCACTTTTAAATATAAAATTAAAAAGAGAAGGATGGTGGTCGTCTTCTTCTTCTTCTTCTCTGTCTCTCTCTCTCTCTCTCTCTATATATATATATATATATATATATATATATATATATATATATATATATATATATATATTGGAACATACCTGGGCTTTAGTTAATTTTGTTGCTGCTGCTTTGATTTCAGAAAAGGCTGCTGGTTTATATGCCCCTCTTTACTAAGGATTAAAAAAAAGTTTAATAAAAAAAAATGTATCACTAAATTAGTAATTGATTTTTAGCAATTTATGTGCATCTTACATTTAATTATTTTGTTCAATTACTTTGAATGCTTATGTTTTTTAATTTAATGTCACCTCAATGTCTCCAGGTCCATGTCTCGCCTCACAAGCGCAAAAACGCCTCATGTTCGCTTTCGCCTTTTAAAACACTGATATTAAATCTTTTTGTTTCATTAATGTTTTTATAATTAATTTCCCATGATTGCATTTGTTTACATATTTAATGCATAGGACTGAATAACAAAGAGTGCATGTCGGTTACCGTCACATAGTGTTTTTAATACCTTGGTAAATCAGACAATATCTGTAAAATTTCCAAGAGAATATGTAGTGACAATGCATATTTCTGGCAGTTCACAAACAAGCTCATTGTCATTGTAGGGGTTAAGTACTAGCATTATCATTGCATTATTATTAATACCCAAACTTTAACCATAGATTATGTTCACAATCCATGACATTCTTTTGATGTTTTCCAATTTGCTCATAACCATTTACAAGCGCTCATCCAATTTTCTTCAAACTGTAACATGTACTACATTCTATGCGTGCTGCTATAACACCCACAAGAATGCTTCTAGCTACCATAGTTGATACAAAAAATAAAAAAATAAAAAAATAAATTAAATGCTACTTACCGCTAAAATTTATTTTTTCATTCAATCTAAAATAGCCATGCGTCCTTGCTTTACAACAGTCTTTCACTGACGTACGACCGTCCAACGCTGTTACTTTATATTCACCAACGGCTTTGCATTGGCGTACGGTAATAAACAGACGAACAGTAAAATTGTGTATTTGGGTGCCTATTTGATAAAACAAAATAATATATGGTGATAATAAGCATGTAAGCTGATTTTGTATTGTGGCCAATGGTTATGTGAGTAAGAGAGATTCTCTGGGAGACAATAGTAATCCACTATTCTATATATTGTAGTAATTCTTTTTCCCTTTTCAGGTATACCAGTATCTTACATCTACTACCAACTCAGCTGGTGCTGACTCCTCAATACTACCATATAAATTATGTAGTCTTTACGGGACAAATGGAGGCGAGCCACCATTCACAAACTATACACCTGGGTTTACTGGAACATTAGACTACATATTTTTGTCAAACACCTCTTCTTTGAAACCTGTAACTTTACTTGAACTCCCTAAAGAAGGCTCTGCAGATATAGTTGGTGGGTTGCCGAATTTGTATCATCCGAGTGATCATCTACCAATTGGAGCTGATTTCAAAGTTTTGATGTCTTCTATGTCTACTGAAAATTTGGAATTGTCCAGTCAAGAAGCTTCACTTGCTGCATTGAAAATTGAATAATAGCAAAATTATTTTGTTTTATTCCAATTTACTAAGGTATTTATACATTTGATTCAATTTTTATATCCTTGTATTTATACATGTAATTTATATTTTAAGATTGCTAGAAAGACGCCATTTTTTCAAGGAACTTGTAATTGTTTTTGAAATCTTAATAAAGACCATCCTTTTTTGAACCTCCTTTGTTTTGCAGTGGATATTTACAATTATGATGTAACTTTCTTATCGAAAAAGTTATATATAATTGCATTCTCATTTAAAAGTAGCAGAAGGAATCAATAAGGGGGCATTGGATACACCTCCTATTACATTCTTGTGTATATCCTTGTATCATATGCCAATTTGATTGGCCTAAAATAAGTGTGCCGTGGGCATTACATTTTGCTCTAAAATTTCTCCTCCAATTTTTTCTGTCCCAGCTTCTCTATCTATTTTTAAAATGGCTCTATTTCATTATATTTCATTCATATTTCAATTCCAGTCATTTAATATTTCTTTGGTGTGATTGACATAAGAGATGTCATTCAATAGAAGAAGACATCTTCTTAAACCGAAACGAAATGGTTGAGAAGAGGTTTCTTTTTGAGGGTAATCTTGAGAGCAGATAAAACAAGGAAAAAGAAAAAGAAATATCATTGTGCTTATAACTCAAGTTGGGTAGTTTCGAAAAAGTCCGAAGGTAAATCTTAAGTCTCGCAATAAGCGCAACACTCGTGTTTAGTTGCTACCATTGAGTGCGGAAATTCTGAGCAGACTGCCGGTGATAAGCCGGAGAAAGGTGGGGATGACGTTAAGTCGTCACGCCCCTTATGCCTGGGCGACACAGATATGTTATTTATTCTGCCGGTCCATCTTCGTTTATACGTTTGAAATAGATATATGGAGTTGACTAAAATTTCATAAATACGATGAAAAATTTAATAATAATTAATATAAGTCTGTGCTTACTGATATCATATATTATATAATTTCTCTCAGGTGAAAACCATCGTTCGGCACAAATTCATCGTACGAATTAATCTTTGTCGGTTGAACGTCCAATGATTTATCCCATGCAGTTAATAATCGTAGATCCACAATAAGTTGTTGTAGATATTGTAACATGGTACTCCTGCCATTTCGGTATTATGAAGTGGAGTACGAGATTTTGTAGGTATGCTTTAGAAATGGTATTTGGAAGAGAGAATCCTATCTTAGCAACACACTAAAATAAATACAATTTTCTAAATATCTTGGACTCTATGATTTTATTATATAGTTGTGATATATCTTTATACATAAAAAGGGATGAGTCTCTCATATTCATAACTTATAAATTAAATATTTATTTTTAGCTTATCACATTTTAAACATCATCGTTATTTTAAAAATTCTGTCTTAAATCTGCAAAAAAGTCGAAATGAAAATTTTATGCTTTCTTAACAAGATCTGTACATTATATGTTTGAACAAATCTTTTCTGTTTTAAATGTGAGACCTCCCTCCGTCTTCAATGCTCCAAATAATCTTTAATGTTGTGTTATTCGAGCCCTTTTAATGGTGGCGGGACATTTGGGAATCAAAGCTTATTTCTAATATGTCGTATATCTCAAAACCCATACGTTCGAGTATCAGTCTCAACAAAAGTTCATAACTTTTCCCTTATGATTTTCAACTTATGCTTATTACAACATATAAATTGAAATTTGGTAATTTTGAATCATTGTATAAGGTTATTTATATGCACATACATTACATGTGTCAAAAAAGTACGTAATGATAATTTTAATATGAAATCAACTTATATCCATGCATAACAAATAAATATGTTAGAGGTATAGAACCACTCATCAGATCATGGAGTCTACACCGATTCAATTGTGGGATCAACAAAAAAATAATCCATTCCTCTACTTTCTATCTAAACCATATTCCCCCTTGAATATGGATTTGGACATACCCCCTTGGTTCTCTTGCTCTCTTTTGATCTTTGCTGTTATATCTTTAGTTTATAGTTTTTAGTAGATTTGGTTGAGATAAGTTTAGTGGCATTTGGAAATGCTTTAAGAGAAGATGGAAATGATTTGTCAACAGGGTTGACTCAATGGGTTGATAATTAAGATTACGAGATTAAAGGTCATGAGTTCGATCCTCAAGATCGATACTTATTAGATTAATGAACCATGTCCAAAATAAAACGGTAGAAATAATTTAGGCGGCTTCACTAACCCTAGTTACATCTCTAATCTCGAAATTGGTCATTAGTGGTTAACTAGGCTTTTGGGCTAAGTGTTGAGAAACTGTTATGTTACTTCAAATTTCATCTTTTCCTACATCGTTTATCTATTTTAAGCACGTCTATTCTTGATTCATATCTACAGAATTTTTTTTGATTCTCCATAAAAAGAATCACACCAAAATTCATTACCATTCAAAAATTATGGGTAAAACAAATTATGCTGTGTTTTGCGTTATGATTTTTATACTAATATACTTCAAGTTAAATAATGGCTTGTTTCATGTAAAGTAAACAAGTTATAAGATGATTCAAATGGATAGAAAGTTTAGTCATGAATAGGCCTGTCAATGGTACGAGTTTCGGCCAGAGCCCGACCCGAACCCGTCCTTAATGCGGGTATGAGTTTTGTCTAAGCTACCCAGACCCGATCCGATTACTATTAGAGCGGGTGCGGTTTTATCAAAATCCTGTCCAATTAGGGCTCGATTCGATTATTAATTTTCCGTCGTATCAAAGCATCAGCGTGTATATTATTTTTTAACCATTTTATTTGCTTGTATGTAGATGTTTTTGCATGCTTTTGTTATGAACATGGCTACATCACCATGCATTTTGTATGTTAACATTGTCCGTATATAATTTTACAAAAATTGCAAGTTTAAAGTATGGTTTTAACATAAATATTATGAGTTGGTTATATGGGTATTACCCAACGGGCTTAAAAACCCGATGGGCTGGTATTGGTTTTGAATGCCCTATGGGTTCGGATTTTAAGATACCTGAATCGAATCTAGTCCATTGACAGGCCTAGTCATGACTATTCATTACATTTGATACATATGTTATATCTTCAATATTTACTTTATATGAAATTGCGAGGACGTATAAATACATGCATTTGCAACTCCTACTTCAACTGGAAATAAAATATAGATAAATACAAATAATTCCACTTTCTATTTTGAATTACAAAATATCTACACTAATAAATTTTTATGTAACATCCCGTATCTGGAGGCCAAAAACTAAGCGCTATGGATTTTGCAGTCATCCATAGTATTAACTTCCGATGATGAAATACGGTAATGTTAATGGTATCCATAATATCAGAAGCACTTGAATATGAATAAAATCACAAATTTCTAAAAACAAAATGATTACATTTCAAATAATATCATATCCAAGGTACAAAAATTCTCAAACGTAATCCCAAACAATGATCAAATATAATTTACAACAACACGCCAAGAGCGACATATGATGATATGCCTTGGATGATTAAAGCAATATAGACATAACTGTCTTAATACACAGCGGAAACAATTTAAAACATAATTCCTAATTTAGCTATCCATCAGCCACATGCCCGTCTTCAGATGCTTTATTCGTCAAAATCTACTAAAACTCGTAAACCTAAATTCTCAGCATGCTCAAATAAATTTTGAGCACTTGATAGTTTAATGAGAAACAAAAACTTCGAGTCAGACATAAAGCCTGGTATGAATAATTTGTGTTACATATCTTTTTACTGATATATAGTGAGACCAGGCCGCTTAGCGGAACGAGTTTTCCCTCACTAATATCTCTTTTCAAAACATATATTGGCAAATCCTTTTCTGCCACCAAACTGGTTAATCAACTGATTATGATAATATAGCAATATCCATTACGCTAAAAACAGAAAATAAATGGACTATCTGTCCGAAATCTGAGCTAACTGTCCTAAAACTGATTATGCCAAAATAGCAATATCTTTATGCTAAATGATGGACTATTTGTCCATAAACAAGTAAAAAGGATGGACTAACTGTCCTTAAGAAGTAGCAAGGTCCGTTATGCTAACAAATGAACTAATTGTTCATATCTAGGCTAACTGCCCTTATTTGGACTAACTGTCCTTTAGGTTGACTGCCCTCAAAATGGATTGACTGTCATTTAAATGAGCTAATTGCCCAAATTTTATTTGGGTTAACTACCCTTCAAATTTTTCTTGAAAACCTTTTCAAAATGATTGAGTCCGTCAAATCATACATATACAAGAAAAATATGTCTTTAGCATTACTCTAAGCTATTTTTGCCATGTTATTTATACCTTACTCAAAATAATGTTGATGATGTTCAATAAGGATTATCTATCATTTTAAAATAAGTTAAAGTCCTTTATAATTTAAAACACTTAGGCTATCTGCCTAGTAATTATATCCGAAACCTTTGTTTAAAACCTATTAAACAACCTTTCAAAAATATTCAAGGTAACCTATTCGAAACCATTTATAAAACCCTTCGAAAGCATTGAAGGTAACCCCTTCAAAACCTTTAATAAAACCTTTCGAAATCATTTAACGTAACTCCTTCAAAACAAATAAAAAACCTTTCTGTGATAAGCTTTAAAACATATGACATACACCTTTAAAATCCTTTAAACCTTAGCCTTTCGGAAAAATTGCAAAACTATACCTTTCGACCTTGTCGGAAGGTCTCTTTTCGACCTTTTCGGAAGGTCTGCTTTTGACTTTGTCAAAAGCTCTTACCTTTCGACTTTGTCAAAAGCCTGAGGATCCACCCTTGTGAAATCATTGGTAAAACCTTCCAAAAGCATTGAAACTTAAAACCTTTCGAAGACATTGGGTTCAATTTAAAACAAGTGGAAACCTTTCGAAACCTTTCGAAGTTTACTACTTTGAAACCTTTAAGACGTTTCGATTTAAAACATTTGGATGATGCTTTCAAGTAGAGCAAAAGGATCAGAAAAATATTGGAGTCGAAAGCAACTGCTTCGAAACCTTTAACAAAATCTTTCAAAACCATTCGAAAACAAGTGTTGGTGTTGGAGCCAACCCTTCGAAAGCAATGGAGAGGCGGCAAATTTTAGAAAACAAAAGATATCCATCGAAAGCAACTGATTCGAAAGGCATAAAGCGGTAACTATACTTTTGACCTTGTCAAAAGGTTTCGGTAAGGTCGAAAGGTTTCAATTAAAACAAGAAAGCCACCCAATCCAAACCTTTTCTTTTAAACCATTGAAATTTTCGAAAGCTCTTTGTCGAAAGCTAGTAGACGTATTTTTCTTAAAATCAAAACAAAGCTTCATCTTTTTCGGAAGCTCTTACCTTTCGTCCCTAAACCTTTCAACCCCTTCAATTCACTACGTAACAGTTGTTTGATAGCATATGCATTGGTTATTGACAAGGTCGAAAGGTTTGATACCTTTCGACCTTGTCGGAAGGTTTGGAATAGAAGCGGAACCTTGTTGCCGAAAAAGTTGAAATAGTAAAAAGCCTATTTGTTTGTGCTTTAAAATTGTCCTTTTGTATCTAACATGCCTTATTTGTCTAAATCTGATTGGTTGCCAGATTTTTATATTCAAAAATGTTGCCCTTTTCTTATTTGAAAATTTAAAAAAATTTGAAAAACTCAATTTCTTCTTTATAATTACATAAAACATTTAAGTCTCTACCTTAAATAATTTTATATAACTATTAAACCACCTTGGAAAAATCTGAAAAAATTCCAAAAAACAATTATTATATGTTTTACAACATATAAAATTTTAGTACCCAAATAGTAATTATTTTTTCCGTAAATAGTTTTATAATCCAAATTATCATTTTATTCCTTATAAAATTCATAATAAATCCATAAAGATTTAGAATAATCTAAAAATTGAAACACATCTCTAAAATATCTTTCTAGATCATCATAAAAATTCGTAAGGCTAACAGATGTCATTTAATATGGTTTTCATCTTAAAACATGTCATAAAATCTATATGAACACTAAAAAATCATCAACATGTATATATGATCATTTTATCATTCAAAAACATGGAAAATCTTTGCAAAATTATTCGGCTTCAATCTTAAAACCGAACTATAAAAATTTAAAAATGTAAACATTATTCACCTTTGCTTTAGAGACTAAGGAGCTTAAGATTTGAATGAGTTGACTTGAATTTGCTTTTCCTCTATCTTTTCTTTAGTTTCCTCTTCTCTTTTCCTTGTTAATGGCGGCCGACCTTGATTTTGAAAATTTTGAAATGAAATGAATGTGTATATAATACACGGCTTAAGGAAGGAAATATAGGAATGGCCTTTTTCCATAGTACCCCTCATCTAATTCATTTTAAACCCTTCTTTAATTCATTAGTTAAAAAGGCACAACTACCTTAATCAAAATCCAATCTCAATTTCCTAATCAGCATATTATTTTATTTAGTTTATCTAACTAAATCTCTTAAATAATGTTATATAAAATCTGAGGTGTTACAGACCCCCTCCTTAATGAATTTCATCCTCGAAATTGCAATAAGGCCCACAAAAAAAACAAGAAGGTAAAACATACTATCAAACAAGTCAGGATAAGTATCTCTAATCTTGCTCTCAACCTCCCAAGTAAAGTCTCTGTCATCGTCACTCCACTGGACTTTGACTAATCTGACCGTCTTGATTCTAAGCCTCTTCTCATCTCTCGCAAAAATGTGATCTGGCTTCCTCACTATGGCCATATCTTCTTTTACCACTAAATCATCTAGCACTGTCGATGTCATAGCAGTCTCCGGGTCTCTAACTCACTTTTTGAGATGAGAAATATGAAAAACATCGTGGATATCGGTAATCAAGTCTATACGTGAGTTTTTCGATCCTCTCAAGAATAGGAAAAGGTCCAACAAACCTAGGAGATAACTTCCCCGACTTCCCAAATCTAAGCTCACCTTCATTGGTGATACTTTGACGAGAACCTGGTCCCCAACTGAGAACTCCAAGTCTTTCCGTCTCTTATCTGCATAACTTTTCTGCCTAAACCGAGCCTCCTTCATTCTAGCCCGAATGACCTCAATCTTTTCTGCAGCCTCTCTAACCAGATCTAGACCAAGAATCAATCTATCCCCGGTCTCCAACCAACATACGGGAGATTTGCATGGCCTTCGATACAAATCTTCAAATGGTGTCATCCCAGTAATAGTCCGATAAATGTTGTTATACGAAAAATCGATTAAATGCAGATGGTCTTCCCATGATCCCCCGAAATCCAGAACACAAGCTCTTAACAAAATTTTCAAGATCTTGTTAACTGTTTCCGTTTTCCTATCTGTCTGCGGATGGTAAGCGGTACTCATCTTAAGCCTGGTTTCCAAAACTTTCTGTAGATTCTTCCAAAACTCGCTAGTGAACAAGGAATCTCTATCACTAACTATAGTGTTAGGAACTCCATGCAGTCTAACCACATTCTTCATGAACAACCTTGCTAAAACATGTGCCATCCTGGCTGACCTAACTGCAATGAAATGGGCACTCTTGGTCAACCTGTCCACTATGACTCAAATACTTTCATTCTCCCTTTTGACTTTGGCAACCCATCAATAAAGTCCATATAAATAGAATCTCACTTCCATATTGGAATATCTAATGGCTAAAGCAAACCATTTGGTTTCTGGTGTTCGGCCTTTGCTTGCTGGCAATTCAAGCACTGCCTTACACAAAAACCAATATCTTGCTTCATTCCTTCTCAAAAGAATTCATATCCTGATACATCTTGATACCTTTGGGATGTATAGTGAACTTCGAACGATGGAATTCACCTAAGACTTCCTTCCTTATGTTCCCTACACTCGGAACATAATCTACCTTTCTTTCTCGATCTGAAAATTTTCAATTTATCGCGCTTGGTTCTTTCCTTTAGCTTCCTAACCCGTTTAATTAACACTGGATCCTCCATCTGCTTAAAAGCAATGCGTTCAATCAACACTGGTCGAACTTTCAAACAAGACAATACAACTGTATTTCCACTAGACCCAGCCTCGAATCTCCATTGCACTCTGCAATCTGCTAATGCTTCTAAGTCCTTCCACTCTGTCATCATTGCTAACACTGCATTTTGATGCTTCCTGCTAAGTTCTTCTGCAACCTCGTTGTCTTTCCTTGTTGTGTACTCAATCCCAAAATCATAAGCGACTATGAACTCTAACCATCTCTGCTGAATCATGTTCAGCTTCTTCTGAGAGAACAAATACTTCAGCGACTTATGATCTATATACAATTCAAACCTTTCTCCCAAAAGATAATGTCTCTACACCTTCAAAGAAAAAATCACTGCAGCTAATTCCAAATCATGCATTGGATATGTGACCTCATGTGGTCTACGCTGTCTAGATGCGTAGGGAAATCACTTTACCTCTTTGCATTAACACAGCTCCTAATCCTGTTCCACGCGCATTGGTATAAACTACCAAATCCTTATTCCCTTTTGGAACAACCAACACAGGTGCATGGATCAGTATGTGTTTCAAACTCTGGAATGCCTCCTCGGTCCATTTACATCCTTCCTTATCAGCCTGGTCATCGGTGTTGCTATTCACGAGAAATCCTTAATGAACCTCCGACAATAACCCGCTAATCCGAGAAAACTCTTGATCTCGGTTACTATCTCGGGGGTTTTCCAACTATTCACCGCCTCGATCTTAGTCGGATCCAATGACAATCCTTCCTCTAAGACTACATGACCAAGAAACTTTACCTCCTTCTTGTAGAAGTGGCACTTTGAAAATTTTGCTTTCAGCTGATGCTGGCTCAACATCTCAAGCACCACTCTAAGATGAACTTCATGCTCTCTTCATCCGTAGAGTATATTAAGATATCATTTATGAAAACCAACACGAACCTATCCAAGTGATCTAGGAAAATCCGGTTCATCAAATCCACAAAGAAAGATGAAGCATTCGTCAGTCCGTACGACATAACTAACCATTCATACGACTCATATCTGGTCCTGAATGCTGTCAATGGTATATTATCCTTTGCTACCCTGAGTTGAAGTAAACTTGTTTCAAAATCCAACTGAGAAAATACCTTTGCTCCATTTAGCTGGTTGAAAAAATTGTCAATAATGGATAATGAATATCGATACATAGCCTCAATGATCCATCCTGCTTCTTAGCAAACACTACTGCTACATCCCACGACGAACTGCTCAGACAAAACTCTTGCCTTCCAGGTCCACCAAATGCACCTTCAACTCCCTCATCTCTGAAGGGGTCATCCCGCTTGGCGGCCTACTCACTGGTTCTGCTCTTAGAACCAAATCTATCTGTAACTTAATGGCCCTCTTCGGTAGTAATCCAACTACAGGCTCAAACATATATACGAATTCTATAACCACGAAAACTCGGCTGAACTCATCGTCTGAATCCAAGCACCCAATAAAGCAAACACTGCACTGCTAAAACCTCTTACGGTGAAAATAATCTGATCCCATAATCAAGGTGTCTAAGATATCTTCCTATCTTGGAAAAATATCCAAGCATCGTACTCACTTAACCAATCCATACCAAGGATAATCCCAAACCCCATAACATCAAACAAATGCAAACTGCACACAAAAGTATGACTTAACAGGTCAAACTCGAACTAGTCACACATCAACCCTAGAGTTGCATACCCGCCTATTGGATTTGCAACCTGTAAGGAAGTAACTAAATATGTGGGTTCAAGGTTAAGCTTATCTATCAAACATCTAGATATAAAAGAATGCGACACACCAGTATCAAATAAAATGCTAACAAACATACCATGAATCTGAAGCGTTCCTCCAAGAGCTGCCTTCCTCTTCTCTTAGGCTGTTGGCTTAGAAGCAGCAGGCTCTAATGCATACACCTTGCCCTTACCATCATTAATGGGCTTTTTGCACTGGTTTTTATTATGGTCTATCTGCTTACAGTTGAAGCAGCTAATATTCTTCCCCTTAGCCACATCTTTTTCTTTCCCTGAGTGACACTCATTAGCAAAGTGCCCTTTCTTGTCGCATTTATAGCAGACAACCTTAGACTCCGCTTTCTTGGCTGCTCCACCCTTCTGAGCACTTTTTTTAGGAAAGAACTTTCTCTTCTGGCCTTGCCCAACCTGGACTTCTTTTGCCTTACTCTTCTGTAACGACCCGTAAATTTAAGTGGTTTTATTTATTTAATTAATGGAAATTTTGTGGAATTTTAAATGTTAAAATTTTGAAATATAAATTTAATATTTGAAATCCGTCTATTTAAACATAGCAATTTGTAAATTTTCATCCGAAAATATGAAAGTTTATTTTCGTGTGTAATTTTATTTTAATTTAATCAGTTAGTAATTGATGAAAATAAAATGTTTTCCAGACCTGAATATTTTTACGCAGAAAAATTCTAAATCATCTTGTGACTGAGACGTCATTTTTCTTTTTCCAAATTCGGACTTCTTTGGCTCCGTCGATCTTATTTTTCTGCGTTTTTGCTGCATTTTCCGTTAGTAGAAAATTCGAACTTTTATAATTCAATCGTACCGCTGATATCCGTATACCATTTTGATCGTCTCGCCGTGTTGACCTCAACGGTATATTCATTTCCATGTTTTGAAGTTCGGTATGCGGCGGAACCTGTAAAACGTCAGACCGTACCGGGTTTTAAAATCTTTCGGTTTCTTGGACCATTCATTTTTACGATGAGTATACCAATAGCCATTAATTATTAGTATTTTTTGAAATTCAACGTACTTGCTTTTCGATATTCTCACCATATTCAATATCTTTGTCGGTTCGTTCATTTTTCTAATCTGTAGAATAATAATATTATATTGTAAGCCTATTTTGCCCGTACTCCTAATTGTGAATCCATTACCTCTTCCCTGTTAGCTCACCTCTTCCTTTGTATACTCTTCTGCCCAGATCTTCTTTCTCATCCAACCTTTCCCTTCTTCTACCTAAGCCACCGACTACATACCCCACATCGGCACCATAACCCTATCACTTGCTGTCAACGATCCACTCTCCCCTCCACCCCGCCATGCATCGTGCCTCCCCTAACAACTGTACACCCTCCACCAAAGTCGCCTCATCTCTTGGCCGACCATCTCCCCCCTCATCCTCTCGCGAACCCAATGTCTGCCATCACCACACACAACATCCACCTCAATCGTACGCTTTCCCATGGCAACCCGACTTCGCCGGCCAAGCACAACACACATCACACTCGGCCTCTGCAACATCCACCTGCTCTTCCACTTCTTACCGTCCCTCTCCCCCAAGCGGAAGGTGCAGCTTCGTGCCCACTACTTTGGCCTTGTCTCCACTGTGCCGCCTTTAACCTACATGCATGTTTTTCCATGATATTTTATTTTACAACATATGTACACATATATTATAGGTGTTACATATATATAAGTTTATATATATATATTTATACAGTAGAATTTTGTTTTAAAAGATATATGTAGTTTACGCATGAATCATATTATTTTGATTTTTTAATATACATACGGTTGTATATATAAACCTACTTTAACTGGTCTCGTAATAACTAATTACTCTATTGGGTTTATGTAGATAGCAGGTGACGTTAGTGCATGATATTATGAAAGTATTATATTAGTTTCTATATGTAAATCGTTCTGATAGGTTACTTAAAGGTTATATAGATTTGTTGTTACATATAAAATAAGGTGTGTTCTTTGCATAAGCCATCTATGTTATAGTTGGGTTTATAAAGTTTGTCTCTGTTTTATAAATGTGTACGTTTTAGTCGATATATATATATTATAATAAGATGTACAAACAAGTTCCGTAAAAGTTATTTTGGCTTTAGGAAAGAATGTCAGAGAGTGATTTGTTGGTTATATTTAAAGAATATAATATACACATTGTTTAAAGTATAGAATACTGTTCGATTTCTATGTATAAAATATTTACATTATTTTATAAATTATTATATAGTAGCTTTTATTAGGGGATATCTATATTAATAGATATACGTAGCAGTACGTATAAGTTTATGTTTACACGTACCTTCTTGTGTGAGTTATTTGTATTATAAATATTATCAAGGTCGGTTTTATTATAACATACAGAATAGTTTTTGTATATATCATCAAGTTTAGTTGATATTAATTATAAAATCTGGATTTCTGGGATAACACGTATGTAAGTTCAATTATATGTTACATATTAATTTACAGATTTTAAAAGAGTTAGCATTTAAAGAGTATAAAATATGTTCCGTTTGTATGTATTTAATTTAATTTAATATATACCCTTATATTTATCTTCACCAATCCAGTCATCGTGCCTTACTCTTGTCTCGCCAATGTCCAAGTTGGTCGCGGTACCTTTTTGATTTGCTCGTGTCCGTATCAGTATGCGTATCTGTATCATCCTCTTGTCTCTCTAGCCTCGAAAGGTGAGTAATCACTCAGATTAGTGTTCTTTTATTTATTAAATTTGATTTCAATTGAAACGACAATTGAAATATGTCGCTGTTAGTTATTTACACTGTTATATATACTATTACCTGCATCAGTTCACCTGTGACATCTGACACCATTATCTGTTATTTATATTGATGATATATGCCTGTTATATGATTACCATATCTGTTATCACTCTGCAAGTTCCCTGTTAGTATATAATCACTATGGTTTGAAATGATACATACCCGAACGATCTGTAGAATAGAAAAAAATCGTTATGGGTTGAAATGATTAACCCAAGCGATTTTCATTGAATTGAATTTGGGATTACGGGTTGAAATGATATATACCCGTATATATTTAAATTGCGGACTGAAATGATAAATATCCGTATCACTTGAACATAGGATAGAAAATTTTATACAGACACCATTGGTCTATATAAAAATAATAATTTTGAAATGATTACTATGGTTTTGGAAGAAATATATGATTTTATATAAATATTGATTTTAGATATTATATAAATGTTATTTTATATATAGTTAAATTCTCGATTTTAAGCTTAATAATAAAGTTTGATTTTATTAAAATGTAATATGGTTAAGTATTTATTTAAATTATATTTTAATATAGAGTTTATAATGATTAAATAAATTCAGGTTGAGAAGATAGATTTGAAATTGATTTGAAATTGTATTTAATTAAGAAATGTATCTAATTAGAAATCGATTTGAAACTTATGGATATATATTTGGAATTATCAATTCTTCTTTTGTAATGTTGAATATTTAAACTGTGAAAATATTGAAATTGAAATGATTTATCTTGTGGTTAAATATATGTATTTGACATCGATATAATTTGAAATGGTTTATTGAGAAACTAAAATAAATTAAAATTGATGATATGAGATTTGATTAAATTTGAATTGATTGGAATCGATTTGTGAAATTTTAAGGAAGCTATTTTATTATATAAAGTATTTTTAAAATTATTTTTAAAACTATTTATATATGTTACTTTATAAATTTATTACATATAAACTATTTTAATATAAATTATTTTTATATAAACTATTTTAAATTATAAACTATTTTATTATATATACTATTATTTATATTTAAAAAGTTAAGTGGGAAGTGTTATGATTCCAAACATTATGATTTCTGAATTTTGATTTCCAAAGTATTATGATTAACAAAGTGTTTGATGAAAGAATATTGTTTAAATTTAAGTAAATTATTAAATTAAGTTCTGAAATTATTTAATAATTAAATAAAATTGAATTCTTTAATAAGTGAAATTGAGTTTCTTTAATAATTAAGTTTTGAAATTTGTTTAAATTAAATAAGTAGATAAGTGAAATTGAATTTCTTTAATGAGAAATAAAACGTAATTGATGGAAATTAATATGAGACTTGTAATTTAAAGAATTTAATTTGATGAATTTAATTTAATTCAATTTATAAGTTTTGATATCATGTAGGTAAACTTAAGTGATTGATTAAATGAATTGGAAATTCAATTGAAATTAATTTGAAATGGTAAATTTACTTAATTTAAATGATTACCGAAAGAATCCATCAATGAATTTAAATTGTTTTGAAGGTTAAATTAACTTAATTTATTTGATTATGGAATGAAACTTATACGTGAACTTAAATCAATATTTGATTTGTTTTAAATAAAAATTTAAGTTGAATTATAGGGTTTTGAAATGGTAAATTTGAAAGTTTGTAACGTAAATTATAGAAATTGATATAGAAAGACGAATGAAATGTTGGCTTTCAAATTCTAAGTGTGATTGAAATTGATTTGGTTTTTTGAAATTTATTAAACGACCAATCGGTGTAATAATTAGAAAGTTATTAAAGAAACTGAAATCGATTAGGGACATACTCACTGTCTAAACCGAATACCACTTTAATAACTATACGCGGAGTGTGATCCAGAATGAAGTGGTTGGAACGATGACATTGCTGGATTTGAAGAAAGAGAACGATAATGGATAGCCTTGACACTTGTGTCAAATTGAAAATGACTAAAACAGGAGCCGTGCAGGGCCAATGAGGTTAGCCACCTCTAAGCGAACTCACTTCTTCGTAAACTACTCATTATTTGTTTTTGATTGGTGCACACCCTTGAATTGGGGGTGTTGTTTCGCGGTGTTGCGATCGTTGCGGCGATGCGTTCTCACCAGTCCAAATCAGGCAAAGGTAGTTTCACTGCCTTGGGTATTGCCTCATGTGCCTTTTCATACTTGTATCCCTATGCGCGATCATTACGATTTGTTTTGTGTTATACCTATGGAGGACTCCTTGATATCACACTAGTTTACGGTGGAGTTACAGTGCTGTATAGACTATGACGCTTATATAAAGTGTGTTAAGGGGAATAATGGTAATGCCTTAACACTATTTTGATACTTTATATTACTGATAGGCATTATCTACTTTGCGTATACTACCACATAGTAGATAGTTTAACCGATCCTTAGAGGATGGTTATCCCAAACATACTTTGAGTTACTTGTATTTCAGTTGTTATTTCACTTGAGTTGGATTTATTGATATAAGAATGTTAATCCAGACTCGAGTGTTTTGTGTTTTGCTTTACGCTCGAGTCAGACTGAGTGTACCAGTATTCAAGACTCACCTTTAGAGTTTGAGCTTTGCTTAGAGATATAGCTATCTATCCAGCTTTCAGATATTCAATTGATTCCAGTGGTGTATTCTGATATTGTATTTGACTACTGTATTCGAGACTTCTGTTGTACCTTATTTAACTCTGATATGTATATAGTAGCTTCATGAACTACTATCTTTTGTTTCCGCTGCATTTATTACTCTGTGTCTGTGATCTGTGATTATTTATTACTGTATATGTTGAGTTTTGCCAAATTTAAACTTGCAATCTGGTATTTTGAGCAATTCAATTCCGACATGTTTGGATACGAATGGTTGAAAATATCAGGTCGTTACATCTTCTCCAGAGACCCAAGGACTTCCTCCTGCCTCAAAGCCATCTCTACAACAATATCAGAAGGATCTCTAAGGTGGGACAAAGTAACACTAGCCAAATCTGGCTTTAATCCTCTGATAAACTTCTCATTTCGCTTCAACGCTGTATCCACTGAAGCATAACCATACCGGGCCAACTCTTCAAACTTTCTAGCATACTCAGCAATAGACATCTCACCTTGCACCAGCTCAACAAACTGCATAATCAAAGCTGACTACGCCATTACAAACATAAATCTCTCTTGGAATCTCCTCTTGAAATTCTCCCATGTCACTGTTTCCTTATCAACTGTCGCTATTACACTGTTCCACCAGAACAATGTGGCTTCCTGCAGCGCCAAGACGCCAACCTCCTCTTATTCTCATCATTGAGCCGTTAATTTGCCAAAATCCTTTCGCAATGCAACAACTAGTTTTCAACTTCAATGGCATCCTCCATTCCCATAAACGGCTTCCCTTCTAGCTTCACATTATCACCACTCATCTGAACGAAATGATTAACTATCGAAACTTCTGGAAACCCTACTTCTGCAGCATTTCCTCCTAATACTCTGACTTCAACTCTTGCCTACATCATATTCCAGAAGAGCTAATACATGACTTCCATTTCGACCTGCGGGACTTCTGCACCAACATTCTCCGCCCGACCTTAGTTAACTCTGCTTCTTCTACCATCCATATCTGTATTCAAATCTTATGAGAGACAGAAAGATATCCTAATCAAAGATAGATAAATGGAGATAAAGCGCATAATTATATATATATATATATATATATATGGCAAATACAAATACGTTACTATAGCGTTACCCAACCCCAAACTTACTCTAATTCCTTTAGATTTTTGTTTTTAAAACAAATAAATTTTTCATAAACCTATGCTCTAATACCAAGTTGTAACATCCCATATCTGGAGGCCAAAAACTAAGCGCTATGGATGCTATAGTCATCCATTGTATTAACTTTTGGTGATGAAATACATTAACATTAATGGTATCCACAATATCAAAAGCACTTGAATATGAACAAAATCACATATTTTTAGAAACAATAATTTCAATGATTACATTTCAAATAATGTCATATCCAAGTTACAAAAATCCCCAAACGTCATCCCAGGTAATTATCAATTATAATTTACAACAATGTACCATGAGCGACATATGATGATGCCCCTTTGGGTGATCAAAGTAACATAGACATAACTGACTTAATACACAGTGGAAACAATTTAAAACGGAATTCCCAATTCAGCTATCCATCATAGGGTGGGCATTTAACCGATTTAACCAACTTAACCGACTGAACCGACTACCACTGAACCGACTTAACCACTAAAATCGATTAACCGACATCATTGGTTAACCGACCGACCTTAATTGAATATTTTTGGTTTGGTTAAGGTTAACAAAAATTAGGTCAGTCGGTTAAGCGTTAACCGACCATTTCTATTTTTTAATATATTTGATCTCGTGCCCAGCCTAGAGCCCAGCCCACTACCCAATTGTATTCCTAGTAACCCACTAGTACCGTCCCGTGCCCTAGTGGTCTCGTGCCTGCAAACTTTAGTATTTCAGTTCGATATAGAAAACAAAACAAAAAAAAACCCTAGATCTGTAAAACTTAGACGAAGCCTCAGCCTGCCAAATCCCAATCGTTCGAGCGCATCTGCCATCTTGTCATCTACGACCACTACGAGTCTGCGATTGCTGTTTGAGTTCGACTACTATAGATAGAATGGCAACGCCAACGAATCCATCGAGGACAACGAGAAAGAGAAACCATGTGAGTTATTTTTTGTTATTCAGATTGCTAATTTGCTATTCTAGTTGCTAATTGCTAGTTATTTGCTTTTAATGTAGTCTTATTTTGCTACTTTATTAGAGATTTTAGTTTGTAAAGTGCAATCATGACATTATATAAAAAAATTACATATATAAAAAACTGTAGAAACAGAAGTATATGATTTTATTTGTACATATAATTGAACTGGGGTTGAGTTCCATGTGATACGGGGTTGAATTCCATATAAAAAATTGAACCGAGGTTCAGTCTTCTGTTAAGATAAGATGGCTTTGTATATACATAATGAAGATATAGGATTTTTGACCTATAAATATTTTTCATAATTACTCTCGACTGTGGGAACTATGATGGTTGCATGAGAACTTGATGAATCAGACTTAAGCGATATATTGCTTCAAGAAATACAAAGAAATATAGTGAAACTCAATAAATGAGATGGTGAATGCAGTAATATTATGTTAAAGTATTGCTAATTCAGTTTTTGTAAATAAATAAGTTTAGCTTGTATGTGGTATGAATACAATGTTCCGATCAATGTGAATTATTATGATGTTGTTTTTTCAGGTAATATTTCTCTTTGGTTTGTAAATTATGATTATTTAATCATCACATATTGAATACACCCTTTCGTTGACTTGTTTGGCTATAGAGTTTGTACATGGGCGTGGTTCGAAAACTTCTTTGATTATGGAAACGTCAACGGAGAATCGATCACCATCCATAGGCCTACATTGAGGTGGTC
The DNA here is from genome assembly GCA_030765085.1 of Allium cepa. Taxonomy (NCBI): domain Eukaryota; kingdom Viridiplantae; phylum Streptophyta; class Magnoliopsida; order Asparagales; family Amaryllidaceae; genus Allium; species Allium cepa. The sequence goes on along the minus strand of CM060937.1, from coordinate 565,948,371 downwards.
ATACGAGCAGCCACTCAGGTTCGTTTTCCATTCATATGTTTTATATGCTTTCAATTCATATGTTTTGAAATATATTTAATATGGTGCCTTTAATTTTGAGTCTTTTCACAGTTAATATGTTATAAAATGTATCATAAATATATAATAAATATCATAGGGTGACAGTGGTCTTGGGGTCTTCTGCTGACATACTGACATGAATTTGAAGTTTAGTTTTGATACGTCTTCAGTTTAGGCCTAGATAAAGGAATTTGAGCGCAGCTAATATTAAATTGTTTATAAATTTCTTATTGAATTGTATACATTTTATGGATGCATTTCATTTCGATGGTTAATTTGCAAAATTTTCTTGTTACTGCCTTTTGATTTTATATCCAAACCAAATTCAGGAGAGTTTCCATGTAAGATCGAATCTATTTAATGATTTGAATATAAAGGGTAGAGCCTGTTATCTGAATCTTCCTAGATTTTTTTTTAAAATTTGCTTGCATGTTTTAAATATTAGTGAATGCACATTAGTCTATCAACAACTTATTGCAATAGTGTATAAAGGAACCCTTTCCCATTGTACTTTAAACTGCCATTAATTATCTTCAACATACACCAACAATTGAGGAAGAATCCACTTTTTTTGTTTGCAGCAAATTTTTTGGTATTGACTGTGATAATCATATTTCAATGCACTATTTCAAAGGTATGGTTTCTTGCTTAACTTCAGTATCTTGCATTTTCTTTCGACTGTATGGCATGGTAACTGGACAGTCTGGACTGTTTCAGCGCTGCTCGATTTCAGCTGTAGGAATTAAAGCATGACAACTATGTGCTTTTATTTTGTATTACTGCTGTATTTCAACTGTTTGTAACAATGAACTTTCAAAACTGCTTTATTTAAACTTTTATTTTGTATGAATTGTATTCATGTTTTGCATTTAAGTATTGTATTTATGTGCTATAATTGCCGAGCCATAACAAATTATTGAACTGGTTGAGCTATTTTGTAATTGCTGAACTATTTTATAATTGTTGAAGTGTAATATGTGATGTATTGAAGAATGCATTGCTTTGCTGTGACATTTACTATTAAAAGCGGTTAAAATTTTGGTTAACTATGGTTAACCGGTTGTTGGTTAACGGTTAATGTTAAGCGGTTAACCACTAAATATTTGTGGTTAACCGCGGTTAAGAATTGGTGGTTCGGTCGGTATGAACTGACCAATTATAGTTTCGATTCGGTTAACCGAACCATAGAATTTGATCAGTTAAATAGGTTGATTAACTAAACGGTTCGGTTAATCGACCGTGCCCACCCTAGTCCAGACTGTCCAGTTGCTCATCTTCGGATGCTTTATTCGCCAAAATATGCTAAAACCTGAAAACCTAAACCCTTAGCCTACTTAAATCAATTTTGGGCACTCGAAAGTTTAAGGGGAAACAAAAACTTTGAGTCAGACATAAAGCATAGTATGAATAATTTTTATTACGTCTCTGTTTATTGATATACAGTGAGACCACATCGCTTAGCTGAACAGGTTTCCCCTCACTAATATCTCTTTCCAAAATATATATTTTGCAAATCCTTTCCTGCAACCAAACTGGTTAATCAACTGATTATAATAATCATATAGCAATATCCATTGTGCTAAAACTAGGAAATAAATGGACCATCTGTCTGAAATCCGAGTTAACTGCTCTTTACTGGACTAACTGTCCTAAAACAGATTATGCCAAAATAGCAATATCCTTTATGCTAAATAATGGATTATCTGTCCATAAAATAGGTACAAAGGGTGAACTAACTGTCCTTAATAAGTAGCAAGGTCCGTTATGCTCATAAATGAACTAACTGCTCATATCTGGGCTAACTACCTTTATCTAGAATAACTATTCTCTAGGCTGACCACCCTCAAAATGGACCAACTGTCCAAATTTAAATGAGTTAACTGCCCGAATTTTCTTTGGGTTAACTACCCTTTAAATTTTCCTTAAAAACCTTTTCAAAATGATTTTAGTCCGTAAAATTGTATGTATATACAAGGAAAATATATCTTTAGCTTTACTCTAAGCTATTTTTGCCATGTTATATATACTTTACACAAAATAATGTTGATGATGTTCAATAAGGATTATCTGTTCTTTTAAAATAAGTTAAAGTTCTTTATAACATAAAACACTTAGGCTATCTGCCTAGCCATTATATTCGAAACCTTTGTTTAAAACCTTTTAAACAACTTTTGAAAAATATTGAAGGTAACCCCTTCGAAACCATTAATAAAACCCTTCAAAAGCATTGAAGGTAACCCTTTTAAAACCTTTAATATAACCTTTCGTAATCATTGAAGTTAACTCCTTCAAAACCATAAAAAAAGCCTTTCTTCTATAAGCTTTAAAACATATGACATCCGCCTTTAAAATCCTTTAAATCTCAGCCTTCCGAAAACATTGCAAAACCATACCTTTCGACCTTGTCAAAAGGTCTCACCTTTCGACCTTGTTGGAAGGTCTCTTTTTGACCTTGTCGAAAGGTCTGCTTTCGACTTTGTCGAAAGCCCTTACCTTTCAACTTTGTCGAAAGCCTGAGGAACCACCCCTATGAAATCACCGATAAAACCTTTCGAAGCATTGAAACTTAAAACCTATCGAAGACATTGCGTTCAATTTAAACTAAGTGGAAATCTTTCCGAACCATTGGAAGTTGACTACATCGAAAACTTTAGAACTTTTCGGTTTGAAACATTTGGATGATGCCTTCAAATAGAGCAAAATGATCAGAAAAACATTAGGGTCAAAAGCAACTGCTTTGAAACCTTTATCAAAACCATTCGAAAATGATGATGTGTTGATGTTGGAATCAACCCTTCAAAAGAAACGGAGAGGCGGAAAATTTTAGAAAACAAAAGATTCCCTTCAAAAGCAACTGATTTGAAAGGTAGGAAGCGGCAACTGTACTTTCGACCTTGTTGAAAGGTTTACATTTCAACCTTGTCGAAAAGTTTCAATTAAAACAAGAAAGCAGCTCAATCGAAACCTTTTGTTTTAAACCATTTGACATTGTCGAAAGCTAGCACGCGTATTTTCATTAAAATTTAAATAAAGCTTCATCACTTTTGGAAGCTCTTACCTTTCATCCCGAAACTTTCAACCCCTTCCAATTCACTACGTAACAGTTGTTTGATACCATGTGCATTGGTTATTGACCTGGTCGAAAGGTTTGATACATTTCGACCTTTTCGGAAGGTTTGGGATAGAGGTGGAACCTTGTGCCGAAGGACTTGAAATAGTAAAAAGCCTATTTATTTGTACTTTAAAATTGTCCTTTTGTACCTTTGCTTTAATCCAAAAAATCAATTATTATATGTTTTATAACATGTAAAATTTTCGGACCCAAATAATAATAATTTTTGTGTAAATAATTTTATAATCCAAATTATCATTTTCTTCCTTAGAAAATTCATAATAATTCCACAAAGATTCAGAAAAATCTAAAAATTGAAACACATCTCTAAGATATCTTTCTAGATCATCATAAAAATTCGCAAGGCTAATGGATGTTTTTTAATAGGGTTTTCATCTTAAAACACGCCATAAAATCTATATGAACATTAATAAATTATCAACATGTATATATAATCATTTTATCATTCAAAAACATGGAAAATCTTTGCAAAATTATTCAGATTTAATCCTAAAACCGAAACCATAAAAATTTAGAAATGTAAACATTATTCACCTTTGCTTTAGATATTAAGGAGCTTGAGATTTGAATGGGGAATTTGCTTTTCCTTTAGCTTTTATTTAGTTTCCTCTTCTCCTTTCCTTGTTAATGGTGGCAGGCCTTGATTTTGAAGATTTTGAAATGAAATAAATGTGTACATAATACACGGCCTAAGGTAGGAAATATAGGAATGGCCTTTTCCCATAATACCCCTCCTCTAATTCATTTTAAACCCTTCTTTAATTCGTTAGTTAAAAAAGTATGGCTAGCTTAATTAAAATAAAATCTCAATCCCCTAATCAACCCATTATTTTATTTAGTTTATCTAACTAAATCTCCTAAATAATCTTATACAAAATCTGGGATGTTACATTTTAAAAATAATATAAGATATAAATAATGTTAGGAAGAATTATATTTGTGATGCACTTCAATCGGATGTATCAAATTTGATGAAAGTATAATTTTGCATGTAAACTGTAAATTTTTGTAGTTTGTACATTACATCTCGTTAATATTTCCGCAAATATTTATAGAAAACAAAATTTTACTAAAGTTTTATAATACATGGATTCTTTTGAAGGAGTATAAATTTATGAACTTAATGGTGAGAATTAAATTCTAGTCAAATGTTTCAAATGAAAGATGTCATTATTTACAATTTAAGTAATGTGGAGGTGAATTTAAATGCAAGGAAACCTCTTAAACAATTTTAAATGGTGGAAACGAAGTTCCAACCAGTTTCAAATGAGAGGTTTCATTTTTATATTTTAATTGATATGTACATAATTTCAAATGGGAAGTGAACTCTTAAACACTTTAATTGAGAGGTTTAATTTGTATGCATATTGGATCAAACACTTAATCTTGAATTACTAAATGTTTGTAGTCAAAGGAATATCGATAAAAGGTTATCATGATACTTAAAAGATTACTGTACATAATGCTTTTTGAAATGACAGATATTGCATTAATCACGTTATTGGTGTAGAGACGCCAAATTGTTACATATGCATGGTCGTTAGAGAATGAATAAAGAAGGACTAATTGAGATGATTATATAGGTAATTATATTTGAATCATATAGGAAATCTAGCATGACAATCTGAATTAGTAGTTTACTTGAGGGTAATGTCCAACTAATGTATAGCCACACTTTAATTATGGACAATTACATGATATAATCACATTACAACTGCAGTTAGGATTGTGTTAAAATACAAAAAGTGAGATAATACTCAAGAGAGGATTCGTCCCTCTTGCTACATGAGGTTTATTGTCACCAACCGAAGATTGACATAAAGAAACAAAATCTTTGCCAAAACAGAATGGTTAATTGATAAATATTATCCGATGAACCAGATGACTTAAAAGGTTATATCTCGCAATTAGCTACAGATGTAGTTAAAGTGTGGTCATTGATCGAGATTTATACATGTATGTGGCACCATTTCAATGAAGAGATATATCGTACATAAGATATCATTGCTTAAGAATGTATCTTTGGAACATGAAGTTAGACTTCACCTAAATGATATGTAAGTATCCGACCTCGTATCCATTACAGCATTTTAGCAAAATACATGCATTTTTTAATGTTTGAAGTGTTTAAATATCAATGAGGACCGAGAATCACACTTGGGAGTCTCACTTATTTCTCTCAGCAATCAAATAATCGAGCTGAAATAAAATTTTGTAGGTGTTATATGTAGTAAACAGGGACTTTAAAATTGACATAATGGTTTTGTTAATTAATAAAAGTTGTATATTAAAAAGACAAACATATTTTACTCTGAACTATTGTTTTAACTATCTACAACATTTGAATCGATTTTTTTTGCAAAAATAACTATGTTGTGAAAGTGACCATATTTTAGCATCGTCAAGGTACATAAAACATTTTAGCTCCAGTTTGAATGAGTTAGTTCATTTTTGCACCAAATATTCCTTATATCAAATTATGTAGGGAATTTTCACTTGGGAAACTTAATGGAATAATATATCTATTGAATCATTTAATGAGTTTCCAGTCCTCTGTATCTAATTGAAGTTAAACCTTAATTAGATGAGTTTAGAAGGAGTTTTAGTATAGTCGTTTCTATCGATTCAAAATGGTAGTTACCTATAAAGTTAAGTAGGTAATATTTGACTCTATTTTATATTGTTATCAACATGTAGTAATTGTAAACATAAGTTCATGGTTCCATAAATATGCTTAGAATTGCATTGAACTAAATATTGAAATCCCTAAATATTACTAACATCTCCATATTTAATTATTAAGCACTTTTTTAAGTACTTTATCACCATTATTTAATTAGAATTAATCCTACGACTTCGTGATTCATAAATTATTTATGTTATACCACAAATTTGCATCAAAATTGATCAAAGGAATACTATTGGAAGCTAGCTTGAATTAGCACTCAAGAACGACAAATTAGCCCTCGAAAAGACGAAGAAAACTTATTCAAAAATAACCCAGAACACTGGTCAAATTTAGGCCATATGGTACTCAAAATAAAGCCCATATAGAACTCAAAGATAGGTTTCCCCTCACTAACCATAGCAATCAAAACGTGTCTCCCAAGGCCGTTCAAAAACAACATTTCACCCACCCTCTCCATAGCATTTCAACATCCTATTATAGTGTTCAAAATGATGAAAAGAGGGCTCGAGTATGAATCCATTATTGCCTATTGAATTTGATCTCCCCTCCCCCCAACCAATTTCATTCCTGCAAAACTCCACCTATTTTTGCTCAAAATATTTCTAGAATTTATTCAAACTCTAAATCCGAGAATCAAGGGATATATTTCGGTTCTAGCACCAGCTTAGAGGCCCAAAATAGTAGGTATTATGTCGAGCAAAGAGATATTTTGGTCACTTCATTTTTCAAGCCTGGAAACCATTTTTTCCCTAACAACTTCATTATTTCTTTGATCTCCTCCAGCAGAATGCAACTGACAATTATAGTAAACTAACGTACATTGTTATCATCGACCAATAAAAAAGAAGCATACGTAGACACCGAGTTTGGATCGAACCACTATAAAATCTTGTGTATTTATACCTTTTGCTACTTATTTTTCATTATTTTAGCATGTCTGTTATCTGACTAAAATTTCTATTTTTATTGCTGCACTTGAATTGCTCAAGTAGATTATACAAAACCCTCTTTGGAACATTATCTTTGGTTACCATTACATTTTCTCACCTAAAAATGACACAAATATTTAGTGCTTGCATTGAAAAGGATTAGATCCTCTCTTTTTAATTTCTAAAAAATTTTATTAATGAAAATATTTTTATATTTTTGAAATTTTTTGGTAGAAAATCACCTTTTCCTTTCAAAAATTACGATATGGCTTCTACACACCAAGGAACCTCCACTGATAACATAGAGCTGTAGGATGTAAATCGACACATTACCTAACCTACTCAGAGAATGGAGATTTCCAAATTAACCATTATTTGCTTGAATCCAGCGTGAGATCATGTTATACAATGGACTCAACTCCAACAACCACTAGATAACTCGAACATTGTACCAAATCAAAAGGTTCAAACCTATGTTATTGGTCCACAACAGTAGAACTAGAATGAATGAGATTCGCAAAATGGAGAAATTGAATGAAATTTGGCTGAAGCACCCAACGGTTGGAATTACCTCATGCCGATTGAAATTCTATCGGATTAGGCTAGAAATCGTGAATTTTGACCCTTCTATGACACCACTCCAAATGAGCATGGAAGTGTATAACACCCGACTATCATTAATGCTAGAAGTCAAAATTTCTAGAATAACGTCATGTGTATTAATTACTTTATATTTGTAAAGCAACCATCAAAACATGGCATATGTTTACTAATTGCTCTATATTGGTAGCACAATCATTAAAACACATCATGTATGTGCTAATTACTCTAGTAACATAATCATTAAACAACATCATATATATACTACTTTATACTAGTAAAAAGATAATATAAGCGTACTAATTTTACATAGCTACACGAATGTTATACACTCAAATCGCATATAAGTTAAATAAGGATATAAGAGAAACATATACAATAAGCCCAATCAACTGCTTGATTATATATGCAACAACTCCATAAATCATGTTAATATTTTATACAATAAATAAACAATATTTGTAAATACGGTCAATATTTAAAAAAATATCAAACATAAACAAACAGATGCCCTAATTATATCGAATTTTAGTAAACAGTAAATGCATACAAAAATGTAAATAACCCTACATATAAAATTCCAACTAGCATAAATCAAAATATCCTAATAATTGATAATTCACCTTAGCCTCTTTAAAATCATTATATAATACTTGTTCTCCAAAATAATTATAGTTCACTTGAAATATCCTAAATTCCTTTTATTATTATTTATTGTGGAAATGATAATAATAGGACCTGGTTTTATAGATAAGTGTAATGAATGTAATTTAAAACAAATGAGTTTAATCAAAACTTTAGACATCAAAATGAGTGCTTTACTCGAATAAAGTACCACTCTTGTTATATAAAAAAGGATTAATCGAGTTAAGACAAATTCCGGGTGTAAAAGTCAAATTTTTGAAGTTGGAATTGAAACCCAAAACTATAATGTTCGAAATGTCATTTATATTTGAAAAACATATAAGACTTAAAGGAATCATAGAACAAGAGAAATAAGATAGGCTGAGATGAAGGGGGACAAACTTGTAATTAGAAACAGATTCCTATACTATTTCAATTTCTGAAATTTGGCTATAACTTTCTCATTTTCCTTCATATTCTTCTTTCTCCTTCCTCAAGCCCTAGCTCCTCTTCCCTTTCCATAACTCCTTCATCCATTCACAAAAAATAACCCAAAATACCTAAATTCAAGCGAGATTGTCCTCTACAATATCCACAAATCGGATTCCCCTAGAAGTGAAGGATTGATTGTGGAATTTCTTAAAATAGTGATTTGAAGAAGTTGATTCCAAGCAAATTTTGGTACTTCTACTAGCTTGGGTGACTGAGAATGAATCTCTACCTTATATGATTTCCTTTATGATTTTGTGCTTGTTTATTTGCTTTGTCAGGTTAGAGCTTATCCATCAGTGCTTTTTTCCTTGTCGAATGATGGGTTTACATTGTTTGATTAAAATATGTTGAGTAAGTTAATTGAATTTTAAATTAAAATCGTGAACTTAAATCACTAAAATAAATGAAATGACCCAAATAAAGTTAAAGAATAATGTCATTGCTTGGTAATGATTGTTGTTGGTTTTTGTTGTGTCATATGATTGGTTAAGCACTTCATATTCACATGATTTGCAAAGTGTTTAAGTTCCAGGATGATTCTCCTAATTTCTTTCTAATAGTATTTGTCTCATGGTAGATCGTCGGTGGCATGAAAGCATGAGATGTAGTGGGTTGGCGCAAGTTTGCAATGCCAGAAGCATGTGGCACCACATGAAGAATTTTGATAAAATGAAAATGAAAGGTCACACAAACTAAAACTCGGTTTTCATATAATATAATAGATAAATATAAATATTAGTCGTGTATTGTAGAACAAAAATCAAATTGTAGTTTAAATTGTTATCAATATTCAATATCTACTGTTTAATTATTTTAACATGGCATTTGAGCAAGAATTCAAGCTCTCAACCTGAGTTTTCTAGTTTGTAGCAAACACCAAATTCTCTTTTTTGCACTACCGTTTTAATCTATTCAGAATCAACCCACAATGAACTAAATCATGGAAACAACATCCATTCACCTCACCAGAGAACCTCTCACCTCATCAACCAAACCTATGTTGCCTTACGGTTAATCACCCCTACCACCATTAGCAAACATCCTCCAAACCCACCACCATTCCTCATTACCCAGATCTAAAACTTGACATCAAAATACCTCACCAAATTGTGGTCAAGCTTCTCTACCAAAGCATCGCGAGCCAGTGAAACCTTCCTCATCGCATCACAACCCTCGTCAATCCCTCAACCGTAGACTCTTATGACCGCGACAATAGTGCCAGCCTAAATCTTTACTCGACTGCAATTCACTACCAGGAAAACCATGAAATCAGAATTGCTTAACCCTATAAACTCCTAGATTTGTTATGGTCCCTAAAATTAGTAAATCTCAAGAAGATCTTAAGCGACAACTTTTGAAGGAGAACTTTAAGAAGGCATCAGAATTCCATTTTTGTGGAGGTAGCATTGTCTAATTGGGTGTGGATCTAATTGAAGAACAAAGGGTAGTAATCAAAACGTCGTTTGGAAGGTTCATCTACTATAACCTTGATAAATCAAACTATTTGAAGCCAAAAAAATAAGGAACATGGCTTTAACATGTCCCCTCAAATCTCTCTAAGGTTGTGTACTTTGTTTTTCTCACAAATGTCTTCTTAAATCTCTTTAACTCAAATTTTTTTTCAATATAGTATCGTTTTATGTTTAAATAAAATTAATAAAAACTAAAATATTTTTGTAAAAAAATTATATAAACGAACGATCGGTCCTAGCATTATGCGATTATAGTAGTGTATATAATTTTATCGAAAGAACAACCTACGATCGACGGCCTTAAGACAACACCCCTAAGAGCTAGAATTGCACTTCAAAATTTGGTCTTCCTCATTTGGAGGCCATGGATTTAAAAATTTATTCATGGAATATTTGTTTGTGTTGCCTTAGTTTACTTTTAAGGAGAATTGAAGTCAAAATCCCATCATGGGACAATTATCACGGTTTAACAATGTATTTTTGAGGCGCTGATCGAAACCCAACCATACTCTTAAATGTAAACCAAAAGATAATTTTTTTTGCATCTTTTATGACTATGCTTGTAGAATCAACGTAAAAAAACTGAGAAGTTGTTCTCTATTTGACAATAGTCAATAAGAAGTTGGTAATTCGAACTCTTTCTATAATGTCATAATCTAATATTTAACAAAGAGTTTGAATTTCTCATAATTCCACGAGTTCAACCGTTCATTTCACCAAGAACAAATCCCTTCAGAAGTTCCCCTCTCTACAAACATAGGTTATGTCCACCACTTCCTTTTCAGGTTAGATGTATAACAACTCCTATGTAAGTCATCTTTATGGGTCATGGATTCCATTGCTTCCCACCATATATCTCGAGCCCTTCATCCTTTGCTTCTTTGCCGTCATCATCTTCTCTTCTCGTTATGACTGCCGATGACACTCGTATTACAACAACATGACTTGGTTCTCTTGTTACCCCTAGCTTATTCTTACCAATGGATGTTATATTCCTAACCTCACATTAAATCTTGCATATGTTGGTTAGTTAAGTGACTTTGGTAACAGAATAATATTTACTTCATTTTTTGCAAGATCCGCGGTCTATAAAGCTAATTGGGATTGGCCATCGAGAAGGAGGACTGTATGTTTTAAATGAATTAAAGTTCTAAATAGTGTTGCAACTAATATTACTTTATCCTCCATTCGTTTGTGTCCTTCTTCTAAGTATTATTTATGGCATTCTTGTTTGTAATATTTACTTTCTTATTGAAGATTTTTAGCACCTACATGTGCGTTACAAAATTTGCAAAATCATGTTGTTTTTGATTATAGTAGATTTAAACTTGCAAAAATGACCTCTTTACACTTTAACGATGGAAGTTCTGTTTCAACTACTCCATTTGATTTGATTTATTCTGATATATGAGATCTCATATTCCTACTAAAGAAGGGTCTCGATATTATGTGCCATTTGTCAATGACTATATATGCTATTGTTGAGTCTATTTAATGGGTATAAGTTGTACAAAAACTTTCATGCATTTGTCAAAGCAAAACATTCTCCTATTAACAAATGTTTTATATTTGATTTAGGTGGAGAATACACTCCTAATAAATTCTATGAATTATGTTCCTTGTGTCAAACTAGTCAACAAACCTCACATACTTATACTCCTGATCAAAATAGCATTACAGAAAGAAAAGGTAGGCATATCCTTGAAATTGCCTTATTTATGTTGCTTTATACTTACGTTCCTGTAGAATTCGAGGGTGAAGTTGTTCCCATAGCTATTAGACTAATAGACATTACTCCATCTTCTCATATTTTAGGTGTTCCACCCATTGAAAAATTATATGGATATGCACCTGATTATTCTACTTATATATATATCGATGTACTAGCTTTCTTCTTCTTCCCTATATAAAATGCAACAAGTTATCATCTTGGTTTACCATATGATTTTTCTTGGCTTTAGTGAGGGAAAAATGGTGTATCGATGTTCTGATTCAACCACTCAAAAACTTAGTTTGTCTTGAAATGTTCTATTTCTTAAACATGTAGTAGTTTACTCTATTCCATCTAGCACTCAAAATTTAACTAGATCGAATATTATTCATATTGATCCTTTTTTCGATGGTTGCTATAATAGTAATAACTCCACATAGACTATGACATGAAGCTCATCCTCCTCCATGGCCCCTCAACCTTTAATAAAGTCAATAGATCCATCTCTTTGTCATTCCACATGCATTCATAATTCTACAAATTACCTTATTTTCTTATTCTTATTACTTTTAATCTTTTTCTTTATTCTCAACCTTCAATTATAAACTTTCCTCGTTAACTTTTAATGACGAGGTAAATTTTAATCTTGTTATCGAAAGGCCATGAACGAGGAACTTTCAGTCTTGTAAAGACAAGTACTTGGGATATGGTTCATTTACCTCGGGGTAAGAGTATTGTTGGTTGACATTAGGTATATAAAACCAAAACCAAATTTGGTGGATCTATTGAAAGAAATAATTCTAGGATTGCAAAAGGTTACTCTCGACATGGATTAAGAGGAGGCTTTTGCTTCATTTGCAAAAATAATTACTATTTGTATTCACATTGTTGTAGCTACCATTTGGCAATGGCCTATTTCACAACTTAATGTTAAAAGTTACTTCTTAAATGGAGATTTTCAAGAAGAAGTTTGCATGGACCCTCCTATGGGTATTCCATGTGAATTTGGTTATATTTGCATTATTAAGAAAACATCGTATGAACTTAAGCAAGCTCCTCGTGCTTGGTTTGAGAAATTTTTTATTATGGTTAAATCTCTTGGTTATATCTCTATCTTCTAAGATGATGCCCTTTTTATTAAAAGCACTAATGCAAGATATATCATATTATCGTTATACGCTGATGATATGATTATTACAGGAGATGAAGTGGATGTCATTTCTATCTAGAAAGGGGAGTTAGCTAGAATATTTATATGAAGGACCTAGATACTCTAAAATGTTTCTTAAGAATTAAGGTAGCATACTCACCAACATATTATATTCTTTCTCCACAAAAATATGTCATAGATATTATATAGAAAAGCAAACTTATTATTTATTAATAATAAGATTGTTGACAATCCCATTGAAATTTATGCAAAATATTCTCCTTTGAATGGTTTACCAATGTCAAATCCTCTATTATATCGTATATTTATTAGAAGCTTAGTTTATCTTACCACTACTCATTCGTACATATAATATGTTATTCATATTTTTAGTTAGTTAGTAGCATCTCCAACTATTGTTCATTAGGCGGCTACTTCGTATTTTAAGATATCTTCAATCTACTAGTTGCCATTGCTTTCTATTTTCATCCACCTCCACCTTGAAGTTATGTGCCTACTTTAACACTGGTTTTAGCAATCCCATAGATTGTAAGTCGTTCATCTATTTTTGTATCTTTGTAGGCGATTCTCTTATATCCTGAAAGAGTAAGAAACAATCTACTCTTTCTCATTCTTCAATTAATGTAGAATATCATGCCATGATATCTATCACAGAAGAATGTTTGGTTACGTTGGTTACTTACGGACATGGGGTTGCCTTTTTTTAGTCCTACTCCTATGTATTATGATAATAAGACAAGAGTGCTATTCATATTTCTTGCAACCCCATCTTTCATGAGTAGACCAAGCATATTGAAATTTATATAATATCTTACCATCTTGAGAAAGGCACCATTACTCTAATCTGCTTCCATATAGAATACATATCTCTTTTCTAAGTCACACATAATTTTTTGATTTTGGCTTTTGGCTAACAAATTTTCGATGCTTACGGCTATTGAATCATGAATTTAAGGAGGTGTTAAGAGAATATTATCTGTATATTAAGAAATATGTTAAGAATATTTTAGTATTCGTACTTTCTCAAGTTATAATATTTTCTTATTTTATGATTACTTGGGCTACAAGTAAAATAACTATAAATATATCAGTCATGTATTATAGAACAAACATCAATTCGTAATGGATACTATTATGAATATTCAATAAAATTTATTATTCAATTATTTTAACAATGTATAAGCGAGTTGAGAACAACTATGATACAACATTCATTTCTCTTCGTTTAACCATATTACTTCCTTCAAAAGCCCTTTACCTCCGCCACGTTAAGAGACCACCATCAATATGACCATATCAAACATGCTCCCATCGCCATGACCATTATCACCTCGATCCCCACCAAGCCCTTCAAGATCTTCCAAACCATTATATGTGATTTGCATAACCTCAAAATGAACCAGCCACTCATTTTTATTGAAAAATAACAAAATAAATTTGTATTTACTTCGGTACAGATAATAATAGTTATAGGTTTAAACTATTTTGCTAGCTATGTTTCATACTATTTTGCTAGCTATGTTTCATTCTACCAGAGAAGAAATGACTAGTATGATTGGCGTTGTTAAAGTCGTGTTAATTACATGTCTGTGATCTCTTTCGGTCGATGCAGATTGAAATAGTGTGGTTGAAGATTGCAATCTATGTCATGAGCATAAGCATATATTTACCGGGTTTCTTTAAGTTTGGATAATCGTGACTACATTTTTGACTTAGTGGGAAAAAGGTTAATTGGTATTTTGGGGCTTGAATGTGGTAGGTTGGTGTGAGTGAGTAATATTAAATTTTTGGAGAATCGGGATTTTTTGTGTGTGTTGGAAATCAGAAATGGTTTTACAAGTCCAAAATTATTAAACTAAACAATTTTGTCTATTTATCCCACTTTCTTCAGTAAAATAGACCACTTATATTTTATATTACAAATATCAGCACATTTCTACCATATTGATCCTATGATAGATATCATTTATGCTAACCTATTGTAATATATTTCTAATTGTGTCAAGATAAAATGTTTTACCAAAATTGCATTCATGGAAGAAGTCTGTGCAAACTAATATATGCATGCGTTCAATGTGAGCTAATTTACCATTATTTTGGAAAAATGGGCCAGTAATCAGGAATTAAACAATGTTTGAGGGGAGGGGTGTGTGTGTATTCATACATAATTATGTCCATGTAATGGTAGTCTCGAACAGGTAGAGCACCCCAACGATGGTAATCCTGAAGAGTATATCAAATGCATACGTTTAATCACTACATGCCACGTTAGCATTTGCACCCATTCATACCCCCTCACCCTAACAACAAAGAAGTTAGAGGCTCTAATAACGAACTTATCTGGTAATTATAATGTTCGAAAAACCAGTGTTGAAGCACAGCCGTAGAGATTGCGATCTGCATTCTCCATGCTGTGAAATCATAGTCACTAGTTTATCTAGCATAATAAATGTTGGATAAACTGGTATAGTACTATTCAGCTTTCCATCTTCCCTCCTCAATTGAATCTCGTTTTTCTTATTATTTTTTCTCATAGTTTCTTGTGTTTCTAGCCCTAATTTTAACTATCTATACACCATTATATATATATATATATATATATATATATATATATATATATATATATATATATAGCTAAATCAAAATTTTCATCTTTCAACACAAACATGAGAAGGACATTTCATACTGTTCAGGATAATGGTGGATATACTTAGGATTTTAGGGGAACTGAAGTGATGTTGGTGATGGAGCTAGCTATAGTTCTTCTAGAAGGTTGGGTGATGGAATGACGATATTTCAAAGAAGGTGCCTGGGATTTTTTTCTAAGACCCTGCTTCGGATCCATATATTGACCATAACCTAGGACCCGGTAAAGACTTGGTGAATTTTTGTGTTTTATCCAATCGGCAAGTGCAAATTTCTACTCTTATCAGCATCACTATAAGTTTAATTTATTACTTTAATGCATTATTATAGATTAAAACTTAACAATTATATACATTTAAAGTTAGTAACATTACAAATTAAGGTGGATTGTAAACGAATATAATTACTTTTACTGGAATTATCTTGCAATTAGGTAGTTGAATTGTAAAAGAAAATAAATACTAATTGTCAATGACGTTTGTGAAATTTCATATGGCTTATGTTACTCAAATTCATAATGCTTTAATACCCTAAGGAAGGAAGAAAACAAGTTGATCTCTAGCATCAGGATTTTATTTTTATCAGGAGAACTAAGTAGTAGATATTGATAGACGTAGAACTGGATTTTTAGGTGATATATCTTTTTAGGGCTTTAAGGTAAAAAATTTCTTTATTAATAATTACTGTAAAAAAACTCTATATTTTTCCACAAAATCCCAATTTACAGCCATAGGAACATCTCACCCTAAATTTTGATGCTCAATCATGCGGCACGTTAGCTGTTATTTTATGGAAGACCCGCTTTGCTTCGGAGAGATGGGTATTACTCTTCTTGATTTTGTTATGCTTACCGATGTTACTGCTGATCTTAATCTTCCTTATGATGAGCAGTTCCGATGACATGATAATTTAAGACATGTTTTACTCGATATTTCTATGCCTACATGCTTATTAAAGTGGTATTCGTATTAGAGTTGGTTTTATTAGGGAAATTATTAGGAAATTAATTAGACAACAAACCCTGGATAATGAATTGGAGATTTATAGGTTATTTATTAGGTACATGATGGGAAACCTTTTATTTTCAAATCCATCCACTATACTTCCCCTAGGACATGTTGTGGCAGTTGCAAATTTATCTCTTTCTTTGTCGATGTTATGTGGTTGGGTAACATAAATCATGGCATACTTATATAATTTGTTGGACGTTCAGTGTGTAAATAATACTATGAGGATATCGCTTTGTGACTTTTGGGAGGTTTTCAACATTGATGGAATGAGTATAGCTATAACATAGCACACTCCATTATAGAGAACTAATTAGTATTATTCACTCTAAGGATGTGCATGCACCGTAGAACACGAAAAGAGTGCGTAGATTTGAGGATAGCCATGCTTTCATTGTTACAAGTGACCAAATAGAGTTACAATGTAGATATGATTTGTAATTTAGTAGTCTTACGATGGATCTATCTTTTTGATATACCATGGCACTTCCTATACTGGAATCCTTTCAAGGAGATGTTTTCCTTTGGTTTCATCTCCTTCTAATGTTGGTAGTAAGTGGTACGTGAGCCGTTTTGGGTGCCAACTTTACGAGATTGACATTGCCCCGAATGACTCTCATCCTTATATACTATTCTTGAGGGTTTTACTACAAAAGAATGCGCGTTTACCTACGCCTAAATAGGCATTAGAAAAGGGTGGCATAACGTGAAGAAATCCTACATGGGGCACTTACTGACATCTGTTACCGATGCCCTATTGCCAACATTGTTGCAATGACATGCCGATGCCATGTTAAAATATTAATATTGGATTTATAATGCCATATCGACGCCTATATGATGCCATACTGATGCCTGACTAACATGTTGAAATCATATATTTTGATGCCTTTGTTGAAACATTTTTGCAGCATTTTCTACTACACTCTCACTTTAATCAAAAACTCATATATATATATATATATATATATATATATATATATATATATATATTATATAACCGTACTAATATAACATAATAACATCACAAATTTATATCACCGATTCATTTATCATAAATATTATCCAATATCGTAAAGATACATATATCACAAAACCGCATCATCCAACATCAGAAATCAAACCAATAAGCGTCTACTTACAAACCATAACATCAAAAATATCCAAATATCTAACATCAAAATATCCAAACAATACAAACCATAACACTTGAAATTTAAGCACCATCGTTACCATAAAATATCCAAACCATAATATATGTAAATGATATAAGGCATGACAAATCAAACCTACTCCCTCAAACCCTGCCCACCATTGTCGTCATCAGCAGAAATGTCATAGTTTGGAAACCTTTATAAATATGCAACGGTAAGTCTCCAGGGCTTCTTCTCTAGCATATCAACATGCGACTTCAACTGTTGGTTTTTATTTCTATAGCAGTATTAAATGTTGCATCTCTACCTAGTGGCGATCTCTACATTTTAATTAAATTTGTTTGTTAATAATAAGTAAATTTTTATTCAACTATTGTATTTGTGTATTTAAAAAAAATTATATTTAACTCAAATACACCTTTTTATTTTATTGAAAGGAAATTTATAACTTAATAATATATATTAGATTAATTTATCAAATGGTATAATTTATACATCTGTTTAATTTATCAGGTAATTTAAAAAAATCAATATTTTAAGTGGAATGAACTTACTTAATTTATTGAAACAAAATTTATAATTTAACTTAGTTGTATATAATTTTAATTTAATAAGTGACTTAACACACACACACACACACACACACACATATATATATATATATATATATATATAATTTATTAAGTGATTTAGCCAAATCCATATTTTAATTCAAATTTTTTTAACCGTTGAAACAAAATTTATAATTTAACTTATTAATATTTAATTTAATTTATTTAATGGTTTAACTTATGTATTTGTTTAATTTATTGGTTGATTTAACAACATTTATATTTAAACTCAAATGAACTTGTTAATTTATTGAAACAAAATTTATAATTTAACTTAATAATATATTTGGCTCGGACGCATGCGTGGATGGACCAGTAGCATCAATAGGAGCATCGACGGTTTGAATATAATGTCATCATGCCGTGAAGAGTGGGAGCCACCCTAAATTGATGGTGATGAGCCTCTATAACCTGATGGTGAAGAGCTACCACAACCTTATGAGTAGCCACCCCGATGACCTGATGATGAGCCACCACAACTATGTACTCTACGATGTTAACTAGACATATCTGTTATAAAAATACATGTGCATAGTATAACAAAGGATATGTAACTTTTTTTATAATGAAATATAATAAAAATATGTGTAGTGCTTTCTTCAGATTGGAAATATTTTGTTGGATGCAAATCATCTACAAGTTAGGGCTATATGTCTTACTCAATTGGGGAATGTTTCAAAAAGATATGTGTAAAGGTTGTTTAATTACCATCATCTATAATATAGAGATGGAGTTATGGATGCATATGATCTAGCACTAATCAATGTGTATAAGCAGAAATAAAAATTGTAGATTTGCTTGGCATGACAATTAGAGAAAAGTGAAAATAACGTGCGTATGTAAAAACATTTTTTTAAATAAACTATACATAAGCTACTAGTTGCCAGCACCATCATCAATATCATCATCATGTTCATGTTCATTGACTTAAACATCATCATCATCAACCTTGACATCTTCACTAATCATATCCATCAAATACTTCATTGTTAAGTGGTCCTGCATTATCGACATCTTTTATTATTTGGAGTATTCGCTGCCCTCTGGACCATTTTTTGGTATGGCTGCTCACTAGTTATGATCATATCCTCGTTAGCTAACCATATAGGTTTTATGTTAATGACATCCAACCATTCGTCCTTGTTGTTCATAGCAAATTAAACGCATAATAAATTATTTTACTTGCATTGCTAGCACGAATGGATCATTTCCATCATATCATCTTTTATGCATTACCTCAATAGGTGGCTAATATTTATATATATGATGTACTCATACATCAGGAGTAGTATCAAACTGATCTCATTTGAATAAAATTGTTTTAAGCTCCAATAATATAGGATAAGTGAGTTTAATTATTATGTTAACACACCATAATAGTCTTATAAGTCATTGCCCTATTCATTACCTTTAACACATAACCCACTATTGTAAGTTGTTTTACTGGCTTCAAACTCCATTGTGTTAAAGCTAAAGCCATTTACGTACATGATCAGGCATTTTCTAGATTTCTTCAGTAGACCAAATGCAAGAGTTTTATAACAGATATCACTGATTTCATTATTAACAACTTATTGCATTAAATTAATATACATAATAATTAATTAAACCGTTTTCATACTAAGTTTATTCAACAATTATATATGCTGATATAATTCTAAAACCAAGCCTCGAATATTTTACTGGGTTGAACCCTTGGATTTTTTTGCTTAAATTGACCGTTAAAAATTGATATATATTATTAAGATAAACATGACTATGATATATAACATAGTAATAGTAACTAAAAAATATTGTTTTACCCGATAAGATTTGATAATTCTTCATAATTGAGAATCACCATTGTTCTAGCTATGACAATCTCTTCAAGTGTTTGAAACCTTCCATCCTTTCAATTACTAGAAGGATGTCCATATTTCTTAAAAAAGGAAAGAGAAATGTCAAATGACTCATCGATAGCATCGTCATTATAGGGACTACTGATAGAATTCAGCTTATCGTGGTCTTCAAAATAATAATAGAAAAATGGGGATGCTTCTTCAATAATATATGCTTGATATACTAAACTTTCAACTTGTGCTTTTTGTTTCACCATTTTTTAAGGCGACCCACATACCTTCAAATGTAAAAGTTATCAATCAGACGTTTATCGTGTTGATTTCAAAAAAGAATATATAATTCCTGCTTCTATTTTATGTACCTCTCAAAAGATTACATCCATTTGTATTGCACTATTCCATGCATTAAAGCTTTAGTCGGTAAATATACGGGTAGATGTTCTAATGCAGTTGAATATTTAAGAGGAAATATTTTCTCCAATTCACATATAATTTGTATGTCAATTTTAGGTTTTTCCATGTTACTTAATCAAGCATTGTTGAGCACAACTCTTAATAGAACAAACCAAGCTCCGTAATGGGTATCCACACCTTCGGTGGTAATAGCTTCTTAAATAATATTAGGAAAACAATCTCTAAAAAATATGTGAACACTTCACACCTACATTTGATGATTCTTCGTATCAATACAACTTTTCATGTTAGAAGCAATTCCATATGGAAACTTCAAATATTGAATCCAATGCAATAGTTTTTTTCAATGCTTATTTTTCAACTTGTAACGAGCAAGAAATTTGAAATTTGACCGTTCGTTATCAATTTTAAGCTCAAGATGGTTACAGTATAATGTGATATCATTTCTCGACTTCAAATCATCTTTTGTTTTTCCTTTCACGTTCATTGTTGTGTTAAAAAAATTCTCGAACATATTATTCTTCTTATGCATTACATCTGTATTGTGTCAAAGTTTATGATTTTTCCAATAAGGTAACTCCCAATGCCCTCTACCTCTATAACCAGGATCCCTTAAAGCTTGGCTCCTACCTTGTAGCCACTAATAACTACTCCTCGAAAGAACTAGTTACCTATTCACTACACATATCAATAAATGCATGTATGCTTGCACTGCACTACGAACAAGATTATTGGCTTATTAGATATCCAGAAACCCTATACTAGAATTACTAAAAGGAGCTAATTCCATCACTAGATATGGGCTAGATCATTTACTTCCTTTTGTTCAGCTAGTATATTCATTATTCGACTCCACAACCAATAACAGTTTACTTGGCTGCTTTCTTTCTGTCAGATCCAAGGCTCACTCCCTTGTTAGAGCTATGATGCCCACTTAATACACTATCATACAACTTTATGTATTGAAATTAGTACTAGAATTAAATGACACTCTCATATACTAAGAATTTTTGGCTTATTTCATGTCTCATGTATTTTAGAATGCATGAGATCATACACTTCTTTGTTACTTGATATGACTCCACATTAGTAGTTGTGTTTTATCTGAAGTTTTTTATGAAATCTAAAATGACCGTTTACAAGCAAAAAACGATGATGTCGATCCCACCAACACTATTTTCCATCATTTATAAGTCAAAATGATTATGACCAATCAATGCAGTCTAGATAAGCAAATATGCCATTGGTACTATATCCAAAAAGTGTGTCATATGCAGGAAAAGCGCTTATAGTCCACAACAAAGAAATAAACAATCTAAAGTTCTTATTTTGAAACATCGTACGTAACAACATCCTCTGTCCAATTTTTTCAATTCAACAACAAATCCTGTAATAACACATCTATCCCATTTTTGGATTTTTAGGTCCAGGAGTGATTGCAGTTAGAAACACATATGGATTCTTCATACACATCTAAGAAGGGAGACTATAAGCTGTTAGTATAATTCATCACTCTGAGTAAGGCATACCGAACAAAGCAAATAGAAATAGAGCAAAACCATCCATACACAAACTAAGTCTAACAATACAAAATTCTTTAGCAAAATTAGGATATGTCATATCGACATATTTCCAAGCTTCATCGTTTAAAGAATGACATAAAATGGCTTCATCTTATTGTCATTCACTATGCCATCACATATGTCTCATCTTAGTAGTAAAAGCATATAGCCTTTGCAGTCTCGGTATAATTAAAAAATAATGCATTTTGGTAAAAGGTACACTTTTACCACTAGTTTTCATCGACTTTTATCTAAATTGTTTGCAATGTTTATACAATGTCAAATCTTTATCTTCTTTCCAATAATCATGATTCCACTTGGACATGTGCCAATTTTTTCATATTATAATCCAAAGGTAGAGACCTCTCTCTTAAGAGAGTACCAATTCTCCACTAACACATTGTCATGTGGAAACATTTCTTTACACAAGCTAAGAATAATGTTCAAGTTTTTTGATTCATTGTATTTGTATTTTATAGCGATTAGCCTAGATGTCATTTATAAGTATGTCATTTTACAACCATAATAAAGGGGTCATTTCTATGCTTCTAACAAGTTGGAAAATATTTTCGCTTCTAGGTCAAGATCTTCCTCCAAATCTAGTTCATCAGTCCACATACTCGGACAAATAACATCATGCATTTCAGCCATTCTGCTTTCTAGATTAAATTTTCTCCAATAAGGGGTTCATTGCAATCTACATCCATATTTTTGGTCTCCTCTTATATAACATGGTATTCTTCTCCATGATATATCCAAAAAAAGATAGTCAAGCATAAAACCATATTGGTGTAAATGTAAAATCATAATATAATACTCTATAAGTTTCAGGCAATGACATTTCAAACATAGACATTGGAATTCTTTCGTATTTGTTTGATTAAAAAATGCCACTTTTATGAATACGTCTGCATCATTTTTAAACTACAATGGTATCGTTCCTCTTTTCTTACATTTTATGTACATCTAAATTCGATCTTTCAAATAATTCATCTTTTATACTCTATACGTGAACAAAAATTACATTATTTTTCACACAGTAATATTTTCTTCTTAATTTTAAACAAAACCAAACATTAATAAAAATAGTACTAATGTTTATCAAATAAAACCAATCATTAGTAATAAATTACTATCATCTATTTAATAAAACTAAACATTAGTAACATTATTAATATTAATATTAATTTAAATAACATTTTTAATTTAAATAACATTTTTAATTTAAATAAATCATTAATCTTATAATTAATTAAAATAATATTAATGATTTTATTATCAATTTAAATAACATTATTAATTTTATTATTACGTTAACAACATTACTAATTTTTTATTAATTTTAATAATATAATTTATTCGATTATTACTTATAAAATTATTAATTTTATTATTAATTTCAATAACAAAATTATAAAACAATGAACTCATGAATAATTTCAAACCTAGATAACCCAGAGTTTTGTACATTTTTTAATGACTGGCCATTTTATTTTCTATTACAAACACAATGATATTTATGTTTTGTAAATCATTTCAAATCAAATGATTAGTAGAATTTTAACAGCACTTCCCCTAATTTCCAGTATCACATGCAAAAGAGCATACACAGGGAACAAGAAGGAGGCGACATTAATTTTTTTTAGCAATTCAATTTGATATATTGCTTTACGAAATATAAATATTTTTACAGCATGTCCAATATAGTGCTAAATCCGTTAAATAATGTATTAAATGAACATTGACTTTTGATGTATTTAAAAAATGAATATCTATATAACGATCATGTATGGTACTTACCAGACGGAGTCAAATTAAACATCTAAAGGTTTTCATTAATAATAACACATCGAAAATAATGAATTTATCAAACACTTTCATGAAAATACCATCAGCCAAAGTATACACGAACGATCATATTAAAGAATTTATACCAATTGTTGTTTTCCAAAGAATTTATAACAACTAATATATATCAAATCATAATATTGAATAAGAAATCAATGGAAGCATTTAATCATGTCGGTGGAGGCAGGGTGCTTATGGCGATGGTTGCTTATAGTGGTGTTTCTTGCAAAGATTGCTTGTGGGGTGCCTTCAATGTCAGGGTGCTTGTAGATGCACTAAGGAGAGGGGGTACTTATAAGTGTGGATGCAGCAAGGGAGGCTTCGACATTGAGGGCTAGTGCGGGGGCTAGTGCAGGGAGGTAAGGTGTCAAGGATCTATGAAGATAGGGGCTAGTTGGGGGGTGGAGGGTTTTGGTGCTACGATGTAGGGAAGGTAGGGTTTATTTTATTTTCTTCATTTACAAATAGGGAAGGAGGGGATGATGCCTAGATTGGTATAGTTGGGTGCGACACTCTATCAACATTCAGTTGACACCTTTAATTGGGCTTCGGCACAAAGTTCGTAAATTTACATAGTTAAAAAATTACAAACACCCTTTTGACGCCCCATTGATGCCAAATAAAAGGCAAGGTGCGGCATCGATGTTCCTGCATAGGTATTTTCACCATGCGCTAGTAGTGTTTAGTCTTAAGCATCCCTGAAAATTGCATCGGTGCACAAATGGTAGGAAGCTAGTTACTTTATTATTCCACTTCTGGATATCTTAAGATTGGCATCGATTCTACTGCCCACCAACATCTACATATTTTACTTATGGGGGCATTATTGATTTAGTTTGGTCATTCAACATTTGTGTCACGACCCGTCTTTCGCTATCCAGAAAGACATATCATGAGTAAGAAAGAAAGGGTTAGAGAATAGAAAGACAGAGAAGAAAGAAGGAAAGACAACATCAGAATCTTAACAACGGAACGAATAAATTATATTAATAACATAAGTATTACATAGTATACAACCATTATCAGTGTTACACATATTATACATCACATACTAGACAGTTATAAATACTTGTTTAGTTATTACAACTCAATACAACACAAACAAATGACTCAGAGAATATACAGCGGAACACTGTAAATATGTACAACGCTGAAGCCTCCTACTCCATTGCTCCTCCATAATTCGTCAAAGCTAACCTGAATCCCTTGGCTACTCGTAAAAAATTGAGTACCCAAGAGTTTAAGAAAACAGAAGATAAACTCCGGGTCAGACATGTGTCTGATGTGAGTAACATGTTAAGGTTGCTTAAGTTTGAAAACCTTTTGAAAAGAAAAAGTTATCACGTAAGACTCCCTACAAATAAACATGGGAAAGTTTTTACCTTACGCTATCC
Source organism: Allium cepa (assembly GCA_030765085.1). Taxonomy (NCBI): domain Eukaryota; kingdom Viridiplantae; phylum Streptophyta; class Magnoliopsida; order Asparagales; family Amaryllidaceae; genus Allium; species Allium cepa. The sequence goes on along the minus strand of CM060937.1, from coordinate 565,923,016 downwards.
AAAACATTTGATAGGAAATCTAATGATATTATAATAGTGTCTAGGGTTATCAAGTAAATAGAAAATAGCCGAAATTGTTACATTCATTAGATTCTAGATACTAGCCACAAAAGTGGGTAATACAATCAAAACCGTAAGGGCACGTAGGAAGAATGAGTTTCCATCAATGGCAGGGCTACTGGGGTATCGCCCGTCATAGTACGTGGTCTAGATCAACGTACCGAGGATCCACTTTAAATCCCCTGCAACACAAGGCTGGAACCATCCCTTACTGTACAGTCCCGAACAAGACAACCCCGACAGTTGTCGCGAATCAACTGCCCCACACAGCCAAATATATAGGGACTTCTAGCTAGGGTTTCATCTCATCCTACTTAGGTGCTACCCACTTAACCTTACTGGACCTCCCCTGTTTTAGCCATTCCCGGTTGATGAAGCTTGAGGCTACGATTACCTTTAGAGAACACATCTCTTAAAATGCTCATCGTCCGCCTCACGATGTGCTGAAAGCTTTCAACCCATATAAGTTCGTTCCGGGTTCGAACGAAACCGAAGGCATTATCTCGTTACACTCATATTGGAATCACCCTCAGAGTTAACGATGGTAACCCTTGCACTCTGAGTCTTTATCTTCACTTGAGATTCACGACCAATCGTTAATTTATATCAATGTGGTTTTCGGATATCCAATTCTGGAAACTCGATCCCGGTCACATCGAAATCCAAAATGTATATTTTAGGTCCAAGTTGTTTTAAGTTTAAAATAATTCAATTTAATTGTCTATATACACACAGATAAATAATTCACATCATCACAATAGATAATCAACCTTATCATCATAAACAGATAATCCATATTATCATCACAAATAGATAATCTATATTATCATCACAAATAGATAATTCATATTATCATCACAATGCAACCAAAGCATCCATATCACACAGCATTATTTATCTCATATCTGAGATTCAAACCATTCAAGGAAATCTATATCATCCATATATAAAGAAGGATTAATAAACACACCATTTATAATTAATTTAAAATGAATTAAATTAATTACTTCATCTCTAATTAATTTAAAGTAAATTAAATAAATTACTTCATTCTATAAATCCTGCTTATATAACCATTAATTAATTACAAATCAATCAATTAATTAACCTCTAATTAATCCCCTTAATTGATCACCCTTGATTAATTATCTTTTAATTACATTCAAGTAATTATCCTTTAATTAATTTCACAAATTAATTACTCTTAATCACTTACAGTAATTAACCTTTGATTACTGCATTAATTAATTAACTATAATCAGTTACATTAATCCTTAATAAATTACATCAATTAATTACTTCAATCACTTATTATTGATTAATTAATCTTAATTAATCAATTCTTAATTACATCATTCATTATATTAATTAATGATCCCTAATTACATTTTTAATTATAATTACATTAAGTAATTAATCTTTAACTAAACCACAATTATTACTCACTCTTGATTAATCACATTCAGTAATTAACTACCCTTAATTGCTTCGTTAAAATAAATAAATTGCTCCTTAATTAATTATCTTAATTAATCCCTTGATTAATTACAAAGTAATTAAACTCAAATTACTTCCATTAATACATCACCATTCAATTAATTACATCCAGTAATTATCCATTAATTACTTCCCTAAGTAATCATACTTTATTAATTACATTAAGTAATTATCTATCAAACCATCCATTGATTATTCTAAATTAGTTAAACTTAATTAATTAACTTAAACTAATCAAATTAACTTAATTAATTACAATGAGTAATTAATTCCTTAATTACTTTCATTAAGCAATTAACTTAAACAATTCCATAAATGATTATCCTTAATTAATCAATCAAATTAATTATTAAAATTAATCACATTAATTAATTATTAAATAATCTTAAGTTAACGACCTTCATTAACTATTAACAATTCTTTAATTACTTTTCTTAAGTAATTAACTTAAATTAATCATTATTAATTACAAATTAGTTAATCTTTAATAACCATTTGATTAATCACTAATTATTTAATTAATTAAGTGTTAACTGCAACTTAATTAATCTTAAATTACTTGATTAATTAATCCCTAGTCACTAATTAAAATCTAATTTAATTAATTAATGATCCTTAATTACCATTTAATTATTATTTAATTAATTAACTTAAACCTTAATTTATTAATTCAATCCCTTAATTACTAAATTAATTAACCCAAATCATCAATTAATTGAATTAATTAATTATTCATTTTAATTACCTTACTAATTTAATTAAATCATTAAGTCTTTATATAAACATTTCCTTATTAATGATAATTATCTTTCTAAACACATTTGAAAGCATTTAACTTTCAAATTCACTTTTAAATTCCATTTCAAATTAAAGATTTGAAATAATTACGAATTTAACATTAACAAATTAATCCAAGTTAAACCTTTTAAAATCAAATGTTAAAGAACATTTATCATATAAAGAAATTTATATGAGTTTTTAAACCAAATTTAATTAAATTCAAAACATTTTGAAATATACTTGACACCTTAAAGTTGTTTAAATATTTAAATTTTATAAAACTTTATTTATTTCAAACTAGGATTCAAAAGTTATTTTGAATTCCTACTTTAAATTCTGATTTCAAACTTTGTTTAAAAATCCTATTTCAAATTTTAAAAACAGTTTAAAATTTTAAAACAGACAGGTTTTTAAAGAAAACCTGTAACAAATCAAAATGACCCGAGACCAACCTAACTTTCTTCGAGTCCAAAACCCTCCTACTTTGGGCCAACCACTCAAATTACTCAAGTAAAACTCGAGTATAAACTTTGCTCAAACCCAAAAATCAACATCACCAGCAAATGTGCACAGTGCACATGCACCGGCCATCCAACCATCTCCGATCAACCATGATGACTTAAACACGTCATCGATCACAATCACATCCTATCTCGATCACCAGAACCGTTGATTTCCCCCTTGAAATCAGATTCAGGTCATTTGAACCCAAACCAGAACCACCATCCAAATCCTAAAAACTGCTCGAACTCATCTCTTCGATCATCAGAGCACCAGCGGCTCCGGCCAAACTTCCTTCAACATCCTAGCTACCATCTCCTCAAATATTGTAGCACTCGATCATCCAGAGGAACAATGCCGATCAAAATTCCAGAGCACACCACAACTAGGTTTAGAAACTTAAAACGTTCGCCGCCGTCGCCATCGTGATCTGCCACCACTTTTACCAATTTTCCCATCATCATCGATGGTTCTACTATCATCTCTGGAAACTACAGCCTCTCAGATCCTCGAGAACATCAACAACTCCTCAAATACTAATTTCTAGTAAAACCAGAACTGCTCATTTAATTTACTATTAAGATTTGTGATTTCATTTTTAAAATCATGATTTTGGTTAAGTATTCAGTTTATAATCCATAATCAATAAATTCGAGTGTTTGAATTTTACCCAAAACTTAACTTCCCTGTTCATTTTTGTTTCCAGGGCAATACACAATTAATTTCCACTCAAATAATTTTTTAAACTTTTATTTATGATTAAACAAACAATTTTTGTTTATAACATAAATCCTAACAGTGACTAGAACCAGAGATAAAGAATTTTAAACTAAAGCTAGAGTTTAAAAAAAACTGGAAATATAGTTGTTTACAGATATTCACAAACATGCATATTATACATCCAAAAATGCACAGAAATTCACTAATATATATTCACACAAACATACTTATTTCATACATAGATCATGCAACCAAATTTATATATTTAATCTTTTTTAAAATAAATGTTACTCACCAGTTTTATAATGATGAACAGAGCACCAAATTTGAAGTTGCTGGAAATGTCAAATCTTCTTTGTTTTTGATAAAACTCAATGTTGCTTGTTGTTTGGATTTGCATGCAGTCTTGATCTTGCTTCACATTTTACTTGCTTGCTTTAAAACTCAGGTTGAAAAGAAAATGCTTTGGTACTTCTCAGGTTTGCAAAAGAACAGACTCTGAAAATCTTTGTCTTTAAGAATGCATGCAAGTTTATTTCCTCAGTTTTGAAATGCAAATGCTCAGATTTGAATAAAAATGCAAGCCTTTGAATTGAAAATGCTTTGCATGTTTTGTTCTTAGATTTGGAAAAATGTAGATGCTCAGAATTTAAAACATGCAGGCTTTGATTTGTATTTAGATTGAGGAGGAAATTTTTAGATTTGAACATGATTTTGGTTTGCTTTTGAAGATGAGATTACAGGGAAATGATTTGCTTTGGTTTTTGGCTTGAGGAATTTGATTATAGATTTGATTTTCAGTTTTGATTTAGCTGAAACTTTTATCTTAGCTTTTGAAAAAATGAAGATTAGAAAAAAATAAGGGAATGAAGAAAACATGTTTTATAAGTATAAATGGTTTATTTTAAAGAAATAAAAGAAAATCAAAAATTAAAAGGACACTTGTCATTAAAATAGTTTATTATTTAACACTTGTCTCTTATACCACTTAATATATTAACATATGTCTTATAAGTAATTTTATTTGTTTTTATTTAATGTAAAAGTAAATAAAAGCCTTTTCTTTATTTATTAAGTACTTATTTATATATAAATTGTTTTAAAGAAACAAAACTAATTATATTTATAAATAAAAGTTTATACATATATTTTAAAATCCAAAACAATTTAAAATATCTATCTATGAATTTCAAAACTTTAAATTCAAATTCAAACCAAAGTCAAAAGTCAAATTTTAAAATCAAGTTATATATAAATATAACTACACAAATTCAAATTGAAATAACAAATCTTTTTTTATTAAAAATCTATTTATTACTTATATAAAACAATACATTATATTTATTATTTGAAGATAACATATTTATCAATTTTAAATAATTTATAAAAGTGATTATAAATTATGTATTTCTTATCATAATAAAATGACTTAATGTTTTATTTGTAAATTTTATTCTAAACTTTCATATATAATTACAAATCATATTTATCAAGTAATACTAAAAAGAAAATAACCTAAACCCTTTATTTAAATTTAAACTTAAGCTAAGATAAAAATTAAACAATTAATATTTGTCTTAAGTATTTAAAACCATATAGTTATTTATTAACTAACTTTGAAAAGCTTAATATTAATTTAAATCAAAATTTCCAAATTACTAAAAATATATTAGAATTTCAAAACAAGATTTTATTTGTTAAATTTAAAACAAAGCTTATCAATTTACAATATATACGAATATATATACGTTATAGGTAGAAAACATTTTATTAGCTTTTAAAAGATAAAATTCACCAACTAAATATTTATTAAAAGAAGATTATTAAATCAATTTAAATCTTATTAACAAAAATTATCAAATCAATTTAATTTTTAATACAGATTATTAAATTGATATTGCCCAAAATTCTGGGTCATCACATTCCTCACCCCTTAAAAGAATTTCGTCCCCGAAATTTAAAACAAAGGTAATTTAATAATCTCATTAAAGATTTAATTTTAAAACACAAGCATGTATCAATCTTATGCTAACAACCGTAGCAACCAATTTATCCAATCAAACAAATTTAACTATCCAGAAAAAATTCTGGATAGAATTTCCTCGAGTTTCCCAGGTATAAATACCGGAATATTCGCTCTACAGAATCCAAACAATCAATACTATTAAGCTACAGAGCTCCTACTCATCTAGATCTACAAAACTAAACAGGACATCAGACTACAGACAAGTCTGACTCAACAACCAAACCTCCTGAACTGCTGGTTCCAAAACCAGAGATAGATCATACACGTAGTCCCTCAGAGATATGTGAAACTCATCGGATCCCAGTTATCCAAACTGGCAATTCAACCCAGAGGACCAAACACTTATCCTCACAAGAACACAGAAAAGACCCAAGATACCTCGGAGCTAGCTTCCCAGACTTACCTAATCTTATAGCTCCTTAGATCGGAGAAAACTTACTCAAAATCAAATCTTCAACTTCGGAATCCAAATTCCTTCATCTCTTATTCTCAAAAAAATTCTGACAATCCTGGGCTGCCCATATCCTCCCTGATCAGCTCACCCTTGCTGATACCTCAAGAAACAAACTGGATCACTCAACAAAATGATCCTCCCACGATCAATCCAAATCAAGAACACAACCTCTATTCCACAAACATCAGAAGACTGATCTTACTTCTCCTATCCGAAAAAGACAAAACAGATGCACTCCCAAACTGCTTTCACTGCACAACTCTATCCGGAGTAGACGAGAATGCTGATGATGGACACATGCACAAACTAGACAACCCATTCTAGAAATATGGTTCAACGGGTCCACAAAGAGAAGACTCAGAAGTACCACCAAAACCTGAGCTACTTCACCACCCTCTATCTCAAAGAACCATCCTCACTAAGCCAACCCAACGGTATTACTCCTGGAATCCTAGTTGTTAAAGAAACTCTAACTCCAGGTGCTAAGGCAAACCTCTGACCTCTCTGAAGACATCCGAAAAATCTCCGATAACTTAAGAGAACACTCAAACCACCGCAAGTCACTTTTGCGATCAGCCCAACCTAATTCCAAAGAAAATTGTTCTCTCTTTACCAATCAGAACACCTTACGCTTATCCAGCCAATCCGTCGAAGAAAAATGGATCCACTCAGCTGCTTCTAAACTCCACCTTTAGAAAATTACCCAGCCAAAAGATTCCTACTAGAACACAGAACACTCTGAACTGCACTGCTAACACAGATGGCAAAGACTTCCTTATCCAAAAGCTCTTCGAGAAACTCGGGCCTCAAAGCCAAACACAACACCTTGCTGAACCCAACCACAACACTGATGCAGACTGTAACGATCACGATTTTTCGACGCTCGAAAACCGACATCAATACGTCCACCGTATCAACTGCCGAGCAATCAAATGCCGGAAAACCGAAATGTTATGGTTAAAGAAGAAGAAAAGGATAGAAGAAGAGAGAAAAAAAGAAGAAGAAACAGAAAACAATATCAGAATCTCACAATCCCAGCGGAATAACCTATAATAGATAAATGAATAATCTTTAAACAAAGAACTATATCAGTTATTACATTACATCACATTACATTGCATTACATCATCAGAGTGTACAACAACAAAATAGCGGAAAAGAAATACAACATATACTAGTAATATACTACGCCATCCAGCTTGCCTCCAGATTTCTACAGCAACTCCCGAATCTAGAATGACCTGATAACCCGACTCTAGACTGCCCGTGTGGAAATTGATGGGCACTAGAGTTTTTGATATTGTTATTAGTGCATAGTGTAGGAAACATTTCGAAAGTAGAATATAAATCTTAGCCAGCATAGGTACCATTATATTATGCCTACTATAGCTACCATATTAGATGGCGGGTTCTACAACTAAAACCGTACAAGGTTCATATTGTTTCTTTGGATTTCCAACAAATGGTCAGGCCAAAGAACTTCCCATTGCCACATGGGTACGCCTCTGGAAAGACGACCCCGAGAACATCACCTAACATTACGGTTAACTCTCTGCCAACACAAGGCCGGGTTACCCCTAACTGGGTAACTACTGACACGAATATGCCATTCCCCGATCGTAACCGATCTATATCTGAGGATCATCGATTCCAACAACCACAAAGTAATAAATTTGCAGCAACAACATAGGTTAAGTATCTGGGCTCCATACCATGATACCACCTCTATCCAGAAGGAATGACATACACTAAAGGGGCGCTACCCCCTAATAACCTTGCTGCATCCTTCTGTTTTGACCATTTCCGGGGTGTGAGGTCCGACGAAGTCTCGACCACAAAGTCACGCTTTATACAAAAGCTGTGCTTTGATCATCAAATGCTCAACAGTACTTCGTATGCCACATTACCAATTTGGAATGTATCACTAGTAACCATCAACTACATAACCTCTGAGCTCGTACGTCTCAGAGAAGGGTGTTAAGCTAAGAGAATAAATTCTCCGCCACCAACATAAATATATTTGATAGAAACCAGCTTTACATCTCAAATTGTAATGTCAGACACACATCCATACAAGTCCGTTCCGGGATCGAACGGAACAGAAGGCACTTCCAAAGAAGCCCTTGCAATCCGGATATTCACTATTCATGATCAGACTTCCCGTCACTAAGGGTGATAAAACCTCTATATCGGAGATCAGCCGATGCAGAGTCATCCGACGGTAATCCTTCCGTTTTCAAAAATATCCGGTCTTCAACACCGGTCTTCAAATGCAATCCATAACGACGTATCACATATTCGGAATGGGTTATACGACCCGAAGGTCCTTTCCCGGCTAACCCGAATAGTGAGCGCTTATTTTAAAAATAAGTGTAGCATTCAAATTCAAGCAAATCACAACAAATACCTATTTAAAGGTAAATATTGATAGTCGGTTATTTAACTATCAGAAGGTGCGCACAACATCACCAGATTCCAAATAATTTTCCAGATTATTTATTTTCCAAAATATCTTTACTAGATATATAATTTCCATACTTAAACCATTTGAAAACAAGTTTCAAATCGCTTTTCACCTTTACAACTTTTGAAAACAAATTTCAATCATTTTCCTTACGCAGAAATACTTTCATTTCAAAATGGTTCATTTAAACCAATTAAATAAATCCTTACCGATTTACTTTATATTTACGTTCCAAATCCATAAATTTATTTCCACACTTCAAAAATAAATCAACGTTTATTTTTAAACAAATTTCCCTTTCTTTTATAAATTCCATAGTGAAGTTACAATTCCAAAATATCTATGAACATCCGATTTCCAAATCGATTTCTAATATTCATTTTCAATTTATCTTTAAAAGATAAAATCTCAAAATATTCACTTCATATTGGAAAACATTTTCATACTTATTTAATAATAAGTAATTCACAAATCCATTTATTTTCAACGCTTGGAAAATATTCAATATACTTAAATCACAGTTAAGTATAGATTTCATTCTTTAAGGAAAACATCCTTTCAAACACATTTATTTGGGTCAAAACGAATGTTGCATAAAACATCGTTACGACGACCCAAAATCACTAGTATAGGGATTCGAAATTAAGATAGATATATAAATCCCAATACTATATAAAACATTTCCTTTCGAAAATCATTTACTATAACAACAGCGTTATAGTCCATCATTTCCTTATTTCTCGAAACGTCTATTTCAACAATGAATATTGAAATCTATGCATTCGATACTTAACACATTTTAAAACATCTTTAAAACAATTAACTTCATTTTATAATATCACTTCCCCAAAAACATATCCATTTTCTTTAATAATATATTCACTGTCCAAAATCGTGAATATTCTTTATTTACCCAATTCAGTGTTTCAACACATTTATTAAAAGATTATCCACTGTCCAAAATCGTGGATATAATTCCCAATCAAACTCTTCATTACTACACCTATCATATAATTGATAATTCGCTATCCAAAATCGCGAATATATCACTTTCTATAAACTTCTATGTTTAATTTATCAAATTCAATTGATTTCGGATTCATAAAACAACGTTTATAAATTCCAATTCTATTTATTAAAACTTCGATTTATAAATCTCATTTATTAACCAATTCAATTTATAACTCAATTTTATACCAAAAATCTAATTTATAAGTTAATTACTTATAATCTTTTATTTTACGAAAATCTAGTCATTTTATAATTTCATAATTTATACAACTGTGAATTTCATTCACTTATGAAATCCTTCAATACTTCATTTTAACACTTATAAAAACTCGTTTTATAATTCCAATGTTTTTAATTTAAAAAATATCAATTTTATAAATCTTTTATATAAATCGTTTATTATAATTCAAAAATCCCAATTTAAACCATTTTATAAATTAATCAACTATTTATTTCAAAAATCGCATTTCGGTTATATTTCTCAAAAATTATAACTTTTATAACTTTAAATATTAACCTTTATTTATTTAAAATAAATCAATTCCAAAATTTAGTAAAACGTATATTTTCAAAAATCACTTTAAAATACTTTTAAATTCAAAATCGTTACTTTAATATTTTTAAAACTCCAAAAATAGGCCAATGCTGCAATAGCAACAATATATCAATCACGACAATCAAAACATCATATATCAATATGATAATTAACAAATATCACAATATCTATAATCAAATAAATACTGGTGAGGAATCCAGTTGGATCCCTCCAACTTGTTTCCCTGCATCCACAGACATTAGCACAATACCAATTCCGTTCCAATACGGAATATCGCGGTATATGGTATTTATAAAATATTATCTGCTATTATGCGGTGCAATAGGGTCTCATCCGCTAGATAATGCGGGAAATCAACTCCAAGTACATATATAATACCAATTCCAATCAAGATGGAATTATCGCGGTATATGTTTTTAATAAATAACATCCGCTTAATATATGGTGTTAGGGTCTATTACTATACAACAGATAATAATTTATCATTCAATCATACAATCAAGCAATTTTAAATCTAACTATTTAAAGTTTAAATCGAAACAATTTCGATTGAGTGAGAAGTTCTCACCTTGGTTTCAATACAGTTTCAGTGTTTTATTTCGAATAAAATTAAACGCGCGTTTAATTTTACTCGAAATTCAAACTATCTCCAAACGACTTCAGTCCAACTCCATTGCATAGTGCTCGTCAATACGAACCCAACACAATTCGTTTCGTGCGTTTTCGACCTCGTATGAAAATGTTACGCTAGTTTAAAATTTACACGAATTATAATATATATAAACTACAATTTCTTTTATTTAATTTAAAACCTAACTAATCAGAGCCGTTGGATCTTGAACCCTCAAATTCAGGCCGTCCCCCATCTTTCTTCTCCATCAGTAAATGCACGCACACGAGAACCCATGGCCGCCTCCATCCCTTGAATTTTTGCGACCTACCCGATGACTTCTGCAACGATCAGAGACTTCCATCTCGAAGCCCGCCTCGAGAGCTCCCTTCGGCCACCAACACGTACGATGTTCACAAGCCGTTTGACGACGATTGGCTCCACCATTCTCGATCACCATCGTTGATTTTATAAAACTCGACACCCTCTTCAACTTTGTAGTTGATAGTTTTCTGAATCGATGCTTGGATTAGAAGATAATTGGAGGGGAAGACAATTGTGTTTCGGCCATTGATAATAGATGGAGGCGGCGGCAACGAAACCCTAGGGTTTTGAATGTTGAAAATTGTGAATAGCTTGTTCTTTTATGGAAAATTCTCCAAAACACTATTCATCCGAAAATTTTCGAACTCCAAATCTCGCGCGGTGACTGGCGTTTCTAGGGTTTACCCTGCGTTCCGGACACAATGGAGTATGTTTCGGAGGCCAATTCGATCATCTGTGCGAGTTACGGAAATAAACTATCGATTTAAATTAAATGGATTTAAACCAATTTCTATGCGTTTTGGCTTGCCCCGTACAAACCGTAAATCCAATTGAGACGAAATTTGAAACCATACAACAATATAACATTACGGATCCGATGAAACTTGTTTCGACGAAATCCGAGACTGTTTGAAAAATGGCTATTTTAACTCATCAATTAAATATTAAAATATTCAATTTTCACAATTTAACTTTAAATTTGATTTTAAAAGTTCTATAACATCATTCTAACTTCAATATGATTATATAAAATTTTACAAATCATTTTCAATCATATTTAACCCAATTTCCAATTATTTCTCTAATTTCAACTATTAAATTATCGATTTAGTTATCCAATTAAATCCAGTTATTCGAAATAAAATTTATTCGACCGTTTAATTTCACTTATTAATATTTAAAATCAATTAAATATACAAATTTTAATTGACAGAAATTCTGGGTCGTTACAAACTTCCCCCTTAAAAGAATTTCGTCCTCGAAATTACAAAGTAAGAAAAAATTACAGAATCCATTAACTTTCCAAAACAAACCATTCAAATTGGATTTTTCAAATCTCTTAAGTGTTTAACTTTCCCAAAAATCCAATAGTTAAACCTCTCACAATAACTTTACTAAGTTTTCAAATCATACTTAGTTATAGTTTTCAAAATTTTCCAAAATTCCCAAAAAATTTCTAACGCCTTAAATTTTCCAAAAAATTCGCCAGAGTCTCCTTTGCGCGGCTCGATCCGAAAAAAAATAACAGTATATATATCACAAATATACATCTCATCAAGTGATGAGGCATCCCGTAGGGAAAAAAGTGTAAAAGTACGATATTAAATCTGAGATATGTACCTTATATATTATTAGCGAGCATATACGACTAATATAGCGCGAAAGCGAGCTCCAAATAGGAAGCATAAGCCATCCGCACCTACTATACACTCAACAACAACATGAGAACATGCATATATGAAAATAATCTCAATATACATCATATAGTAACACAACAAGTACATGTGCCAACATAGCAAATGCCACAAAAGCAACAAATGCAACCATCAAACAACTATCATCCAACTAACATCCAACAAATCAATGTCTATCCAAAATCAATTCATAACCAAATCAATATACATTCACTTTTCATTAATATTCATTGGATTGGTTTTTTTTTTCATTTTAATCACATTTGATTTGTTAACATTGGATTTTATCAACAAACATTTTCAATTTGTTTACTTTCAATTCAATTTGAATTCAATCTCTTAGCTTCCAATTTTGCTAATTCAATTTCATTAACACTTAATGAATTTTACACAATCAACTAACAAGCAAATAACAACCAATGTTTATTCAAAACAATCAAATTTATTCAATTTACATTCAATTTGGCTCAACACTCTTAATTCAATTGGTTGATATTAAATTAACTTTTCTTCCAATTTAATCAATTATCTTTTAATGAATTAACACTTATATTCATTATTTCATATCAATTTATTTACATTCAATTGATTTACATTCAATTCATCCATTACTTCAATTTCCAATTCATTAATTCACTTACTAATTTATTTTACAAATAAAGTTGAATCTCCTTTATACAACTCAAGTTCACATCCATTTAATTCACTTCATTATTTTACTTCGATACCAAAATCAACTTCATTCAACTTCACTTAAGTTATATTCCATTAAACATCATTTGTTCAACTTAACTTAAGTTTCCACTTATCAATCCAATTCATATTCCAATTCTATTTAACTTTTTATTTAAGTTTTACCAAAGTCAAATCTATCATATCATTTTCAAATTCAGATTTTTGTTTTGCTTAACAAAATTGTTTAACTACTTTTAACAGTATGTTTTACTTACATTTTCTCATTTTATAAGTTGTAAAACTTATATTCAACAATTACCACTTGGATTTTATTGATTCACTTATACTTACTCTAATTTAACTCCATCCTTTAAGTTAAATTTATTCTATCAAAATTCAAATTGTATAAGTTATCTACTCATTTATCATTCCCATAAATATTTAAAAATAGGATTCCAGAGTCTTTTCAATCTTTCAAAACAATTTTTGAAATCAATTCAATTATCCTATTAATTTAAAAACCCAAACCCAAATTTTCCAAAAAACTTTCATTTAAAACAATTTGGCAGCAATCCCACTTTTGGAAACCAGAAAATGAACACTGATGATGTTGCAATCATCATCGGAATTATTTTCCAGCGACCGAAAAGAGTTTAGAGCTTTAATTTCTCCAAAACAATTTTTCCAAACCTCTGAAAAACCATTTCAAACTCAAAAAGGAATTTAATCTTTTTCAAATTTCAAACCCTTTCAAAACATTTCCAAATATTCCTCTGGAATTTTACTTCAAATTACAAATCACATTTACAAATCTTTTGCTTATATAATTTCACTTCTTATATATAAGATTATTTCACAATTGTAAATCATATTGATTATAATTCCGTACTTTATAATTCTTCGCTTATACAATTTATTCTTTTAATTAACTTATATATATATTCTTACATTTTCAACAACCAAACAATCAATTCATATATACTTAATAATTCTGAAAAATTATTCCTTTATATATAAAATATAATCAAGGTAAAATTATTTTATTTACTCTTTTTTAAAACAATATCGTGTCAAATTGTTCTGTACAAGTGTTTAGAGATCCCTATCAACAACGTTAATTACTCGTATTGACCAGAATCCACATACCACTCAACAAACTAATCGTCACAATGTAAAACAATTTATATCCACTAACAAATACACGCTCGTATCTATTATTACACTCACACTCATTCTAGAGTACTATTGACTCTATCTCTAATGAGTAACACCCAACAGAGCCATGGTTGTTGCTTAACCATATGCTCTAATACCAGATGTAACGATCATGATTTTTCGACGCTCGAAAACCGACATCAATACGTCCACTGTATCAACTGCCGAGCAATCGAATGCCAGAAAACCGAAATGTTATGGTTAAAGAAGAAGAAAAAGATAGAAGAAGAGAGAAAAAAAGAAGAAACAGAAAACAATATCAGAATCTCACAATCGCAGCGGAACAACCTATAATGGATAAATGAATAATCTTTAAACAAAGAACTATATCAGTTATTACATTACATCACATTACATCATCAGAGTGGACAACAACAAAACAGCAGAAAAGAAATACAACATATACTAGTAATATACTACGCCATCCAGCTTGTCTCCAGATTTCTACAGCAATTCCCGAATCCAGAATGACCTGATAACCCGACTCTAGACTGCCCGTGTGGAAATTGATGGGCACCAGAGTTTAGGAAGGAAACAATAAACTCCAGGTCAGTCATGGGACTGGTGTGAGAACTTAAAATAGTTTATCTTTAAAAACAAACAAGGGGAGAATTTTAAAGCTAATTCGCAATGCTTTTGAAAATGTAACTACAATAAGACCTCCCACCACACACACAATGCAAACGCAGACTTGGAGGAGATTTCCTCTTATGTTAGTCAAAGATGCTTACCACGCAAAATCAAATCATTTTTGATATTGTTATTAGTGCATAATGTAGAAAACATTTCGAAAGTAGAATATAAATCTTAGCCAGCATAGGTACCATTATATTATGCCTACTATAGCTACCATATTAGATGGCAGGTTCTACAACTAAAACCGTACAAGGTTCGTATTGTTTCTTTGGATTTCCAACAAATGGTCAGGCCAAGGAACTTCCCATTGCCACATGGGTACGCCTCTGGAAAGACGACCCCGAGAACATAACCTAACATTACGGTTAGATCTCTGCCAACACAAGGCCGGGTTACCCCTAACTGGGTAACTACTGACACGAATATGCCATTCCCCGATCGTAACCGATCTATATCCGAGGATCCTCAATTCCAACAACCACAAAGTAATAAATTTGCAGCAACAACATAGGTTAAGTATCTGGGCTCCATACCATGATACCACTTCTATCCAGAAGGAATGACATACACTAAATGGGCGCTACCCCCTAATAACCTTGCTGCATCCTTCCTGTTTTGACCATTTCCGGGGTGTGAGGTCCGACGAAGTCTTGACCACAAAGCCACGCTTTATACAAAAGCTGTGCTTTGACCATCAAATGCTCAACAGCACTTCGTATGCCACATTACCAATTTGGGAATGTATCACTAGTAACCATCGACTACATAACCTCTGAGCTCCTACGTCTCAGAGAAGGTTGTTAAGCTAAGAGAATAAATTCTCCGCCATAGAAATATGTTTGATAGAAACCAGCTTTACATCTCAAATTGTAATGACAGACACACATCAATACAAGTCCGTTCCGGGATCGAACGAAACCGAAGGCACTTCCAAAGAAGCTCTTGCAATTCGGATATTCACTAATTACGACCGGACTTCCTGTCACTAAGGGTGATAAAACCTCTATATCGGAGATCAGCCGATGCAGAGTCATTCGACGGTAATCCTTCCGTTTTCAGAAATATCCGGTCTTCAACACCGGTCTTCAAATGCAATCCATAACGACGTATCACATATTCGGAATGGGTTATACGACCCAAAGGTCCTTTCCCGGCTAACCCGAACAGCGAGCGATTATTTTAAAAATAAGTGTAGCATTCAAATTCAAGCAAATCACAACAAATACCTATTTAAAGGTAAATTTTGATAGTCGGTTATTTAACTATCAATAGGCGTGCACAACATCACCAGATTCCAAATAATTTTCCAAATTATTTATTTTCCAAAATATCTTTACTAGATATATAATCTCCGTACTTCAACCATTTGAAAACAAGTTTCAAATCACTTTTCACCTTTACAACTTTTGAAAAAAAATTCAATCATTTTCCTTACGTGGAAATACTTTCATTTCAAAATGGTTCATTTAAACCAATTAAATAAATCCTTACCGATTTACTTTATATTTACGTTCCAAATCCGTACATTTATTTCCACACTTCAAAAATAAATCAACGTTTATTTTTAAACAAATTTCCCTTTCTTTTATAAATTCCACAGTGAATTTACAATTCCAAAATATCTATGAATATACGATTTCCAAATCGATTTCTAATATTCATTTTCAATTTATCTTTAAAAGATAAAATCTCAAAATATTCACTTCATATTGGAAAACATTTCCATACTTATTTAATAATAAGTAATTCACAAATCCATTTATTTTCAACGCTTGGAAAATATTCAATATACTTAAATCACAGTTAAGTATAGATTTCATTCTTTAAGGAAAACATCCTTTCAAACACATTTATTTGGGTCAAAACGAATGTTGCATAAAACATCGTTACGACGACCCAAAATCACTAACATAGGGATTCGAAATTAAGATAGTTATATAAATCCCAATACTATATAAAAAATTCCTTTTGGAAATCATTTGCTATAACAACAGTGTTATAGTCCACTATTTCCTTATTTCTCAAAACGTCTATTTCAACAATGAATGTTGAAATCTATGTATTCGATACTTAACGCATTTTAAAACATCTTTAAAACAATTAACTTCATTTTATAATATCACTTCCCCAAAAACATATCCATTTTCTTTAATAATATATTCACTGTCCAAAATCGTGAATATTCTTTATTTACCCAATTCAGTGTTTCAACACATTTAT
The DNA here is from genome assembly GCA_030765085.1 of Allium cepa. Lineage (NCBI taxonomy): Eukaryota > Viridiplantae > Streptophyta > Magnoliopsida > Asparagales > Amaryllidaceae > Allium > Allium cepa. The sequence goes on along the minus strand of CM060937.1, from coordinate 565,905,852 downwards.
TAAAAGATTATCCACTGTCCAAAATCGTGGATATAATTCCCAACCAAACTCTTCAATCCTACACCTATCATATAATTGATAATTCGCTATCCAAAATCGCGAATATATCCCTTTCTATAAACTTCTATGTTTAATTTATCAAATTCAATTGATTTCGGATTCATAAAACAACGCTTATAAATTCCAATTCTATTTATAAAAACTTCGATTTATAAATCTCCTTTATTAACCAATTCAATTTATAACTCAATTTTATACCAAAAATCTAATTTATAAGTTAATTACTTATAATCTTTTATTTTACGAAAATCTATTCATTTTATAATTTCATAATTTATACAACTGTGAATTTCATTCACTTATGAAATCCTTCAATACTTCATTTTAACACTTATAAAAACTCGTTTTATAATTCCAAAATCTTTTATATAAATCGTTTATTATAATTCAAAAATCCTAATTTAAACCATTTTATAAATTAATCAACTATTTATTTCAAAAATCACATTTCGGTTATATTTCTCAAAAATCATAACTTTTATAACTTTAAATATTATAACGTTTATTTATTTAAAATAAATCAATTCCAAAATTTAATAAAATGTATATTTTCAAAAATCACTTTAAAATCCTTTTAAATTCAAAATCGTTACTTTAATATTTTTAAAACTCCAAAAATAGGCCACTGCTGCAATAGCAACAATATATCAATCACGACAATCAAAACATCATATATCAATATGATAATCAACAAATATCACAATATCTGTAATCAAATAAATACAGGTGAGGAATCCAGTTGGATCCCTCCAACCTGTTTCCCTGCATCCACAGACGTTAGCACAATACCAATTCCGTTCCAATACGGAATATCGCGGTATATGGGATTTATAAAATATTATCCGCTATTATGCGGCGCAATAGGGTCTCATCCGCTATATAATGCGGGAAATCAACTCCAAGTACATATATAATACCAATTCCAATCAAGATGGAATTATCGCGGTATATGTTTTTAATAAATAACATCCGCTTAATATACGGCGTATAAGGTCTATTACTATACAACAGATAATAATTTATCATTCAATCATATAATCAAGCCATTTTAAATCTAACTATTTAAAATTTAAATCGAAATAATTTCGATTGAGTGAGAAGTTCTCACCTTGGTTTCAGTACAGTTTCAGCGTTTTATTTCGAATAAAATTAAACGCGCGTTTAATTTTACCTGAAATTCAAACTAGCTCCAAACGACTCCAATCCAGCTCCATTGCATAGTGCTCGTCAATACGAATCCAACACAATTCGTTTTGTGCACTTTCGACTTCGTACGAAAAATTTACGCTAGTTTAAAGTTTACACGAATTATAATATATATAAATTACAATTTTTTTTATTTAATTTAAAACCTAACTAATCAGAGCCGTTGGATCCTAAACCCTCAAATCCAGGTCGTCACCCTTCTTTCTTCTCCATCAGTAAATGCACGCACACGAGAACCCACGGTCGCCTCCATCCCTTGAATTTTTGTGACCAACCCGATGACTTCTGCAACGATCAGCGACTTCCATCTCGAAGCTCAGCCACCAACACTTGAAGCTCGGCCACGTGTAGACAGTGACAAACAAGTTGAAACGTACGATGTTCACAAGCCGTTTGACGACGATTGGCTCCACCATTCTCGATCACCACCGTTGATTTTATAGAACTCGACACCCTCTTCAACTTTGTAGTTGATAGTTTTCTGAATCAATGCTTGGATTAGAAGATAATTGGAGGGGAAGACAATTGTGTTTCGGCCATTGATAATAGAGGGAGGCGGCGGCAACGAAACCCTAGGGTTTTGAATGTTGAAAATTGTGAATAACTTGTACTTTTATAAAAAAATGGCCAAAACACTATTCATCCGAAAATTTTCGAACTCCAAATCTCGCGCGATGACTGATGTTTCTAGGGTTTACCCCACGTTCCAGACACAATGGAATATGTTTCGGAGGCCAATTCGATCATCAGTACGAGTTACGGAAATAAACGATCGATTTAAATTAAATCGATTTAAACCAATTTCTATGCGTTTTGGCTTGTCCCGGACAAACCGTAAATCCAATTGACACGAAATTTGAAACCATACAATAATATAACATTACGGATCCGGTAAAAATGGTTTCGTCGAAATCCGAGATTGTTTGAAAAATGGCTATTTTAACTCATCAATTAAATATTAAAATATTCAATTTTCACAATTTAACTTTGAATTTGATTTTAAAAGTTCTATAACATCATTCTAACTTCAATATGATTAAATAAAATTTTACAAATCATTTTCAATCATATTTAACCCAATCTCCAATTATTTCTGTAATTTCAAGTATTAAATTATCGATTTAATTATCAAATTAAATCCAATTATTCGAAATAAAATTTATTGGACTGTTTAATTTCACTTATTAATATTTAAAATCAATTAAATATACAAATTTTAATTGACAGAAATTCTGGGTCGTTACACAGACACACTTCCTTAAACTCGTTCCAAAGAAAATATCGTCGAAAACATCGATAGTCACTGCATCTCATCATGCAACTACTACTTCCTGAGGTATCAAGATACCATCACTCACTTCTGCCTAACCGACAGATCCAAACTCTACTCATCCAACTCTGCACTTCAAAGATGGACCCCGAACCTTTAAAAGGTTTCCTTTAGAGATCAATGAAATCCTTACACCAAGCTGCAAAGCTTACTCGAGACGGTATTAGGTCTATAGTCTTGACAAATCCACTTCCAACCTCAAACATTCAAACTCCAACCATTGGTAGTAGTCGTGTTACACACACCACTACCCCATCTACCTTTATAACTTATATTGAAAAACCCGAACAGGTAACCCAACAAATAGGTAAAATTATATATATATATATATATATATATATATATATATATATATATATATATATATATATATATATATATATTCAAGATTACAAATACGCTCTCTCAAGATAGACACCACTCCAGAGCCTAGGTATTATATCAACCTATGCTCTGATACCAACTGTCATGACCCGTCTTTCACTATCCAGAAAGACGTATCATGAGTAAGAAAGAAAGGGATAGGGAATAGAAATATAGAGAAGAAAGAAGGAAAGACAACATCAGAATCTTAACAGCGGAACGAATAAATTATATTAATAACATAAGTATTACATAGTATACAACCACTATCAGAGTTACACAGATTATACATCACATACTAGACAGTTATAAACACCTGTCTAGTTATTACAACTCAATAAAACACAAACAAATGACTCAGAGAACACACAGCGGAACACTATAAATATCTACAACGCTGAAGCCTCCTACTCCATTGCTCCTCCACAATTCGTCAAAGCTAACATAAATCCCTTGGCTACTCGTAAAAATTTGAGCACCCAAGAGTTTAAGAAAACAGAAGATAAACTCCGGGTCAGACATGGGTCTGGTGTGAGTAACAGGTTAAGGTTGCTTAACTTTGAAAACCTTTTGAAAAGAAAAAGGTATCACGTAAGATTCCCTACAAATAAACATGGGAATTTTTTTACCTTACACTATCCAAAACATTTGATAGGAAATCCGGTGATATTATAATAGTGTCTAGGGTTTTCAAGTTAATATAAAATAGCCGAAATTGTTACATTCATTAAATTCCAGCTACTAGCCACAAAAGTGGGTAATACAATCAAAACCGTAAGGGCACGTAGAAAGAATGGGTTTCCATTAATGGCTGGGCTACTGGGGTACCGCCCATCATAGTACGTGACCTATAGCAACGTACCGAGGATCCACCCTAAATCCCCTGCAACATAAGGCCGGAACCATCCCTTACTGAACAGTCCCGAATAAGACAACTCCGTCAGTCGTCGTGAATCAACTGCCCCACACAGCCGAATATATGGGGACTTCTAGACAGCGGTTCATCTCATCCTACTTGGGTGCTACCTACTTAACCTTGATGCACTTCCCCTATTTTAGCCATTCTCGGTTGATGAGGCTTGAGGCTACGTTTACCTTTAGAGAACACATCTCTTAGAATGCTCATCGTCTGCCTGACGAAGTGCTGAAAGCATTCAATCCATACAAGTTCGTTCCGGGTTCGAACGTAACCGAAGGCATTATCTTGTTTCACTCATTTTGGAATCACCCTCAGAGTTAACGACGATAACCATGCACTCTGAATCTTTATCTTCACTTGAGATTCACGACCTATCATTAATTTGGATAGTTGTCGTTTTCGGATATCCAAATCTGGAAACCCGATCCCGGTCTCATTGAAATCCAAAACGTATATTTTAGGTCCAAGTTGTTTTAAGTTTACAACAATTCAATTTAATTATCTATATACACACAGATAGATAATTCACATCATCACAATAGATAATCAACATTATCATAATAAACAGATAATCCATATTATCATCACAAATAGATAATCTACATTATCATCACAAATAGATAATTCATATTATCATCACAATGCAACCAAAGCATCCATATCACACAACATTATTTATCTCATATCTGAGATTCAAACTATTCAAGGAAATCTATATCATCCATATAAAAAGAAGGATTAATAATCACACCATTTATAATTAATTTAAAATGAATTAAATTAATTATTTCATCTTTAATTAATTTAAAGTAAATTAAATTAATTACTTCATTCTATAAATCCTGCATATATAACCATTAATTAATTCTCAAATCAATCAACTAATTAACCTCTAATTAATCCCCTTAGTTAATCACCCTTGATTAACTATCTCTTAATTACATTCAAGTAATTATCCTTTAATTAATTTCGTGAATTAATTACTCTTAATCACTTACAGTACTTAACCTTTAATTACTGCATTAATTAATTAACTATAATTAATTACATTAATCCTTAATAAATTACATTAGTTAAATACTTTAATCACTTATTATTGATTAATTAATCTTAATTAATAAATTCTTAATCACATCATTTTGGCAAGGCCGACGGTTTTAGAGTGGACCGACCACTTTTATTACGAACGTAATAAAGTTGAAGTACAGGAGAAAGGTAGAGACACCTTTGCTACTAAAAATGTAAGAAAAAAAAAAATAACAGCACTGGAGTGTGACGAACATGTCACAGCTACAAAAATAAATAACCAGACTAGTTCTCCTCCGCAGAGGAAGAATCACCAACATTCTCTTCAACCCGGGTTTTATCACGAGAAAGACTCCCTCGAAGGCCAATGAAGGGGCTAAAACGAAGAGCAAGAGAGGGATCATAACAGCCAACATCAGCGGAGTAGAAAAAAGATCGATCCCAATCAGAAACAGCAAGAATATCGGAATTAATTCCAGAGTACATCCCATCCAAATCAAGCTCCAAAGAGTCTCCAGTAATTCTGTAGTAAAGGCATCGTAGGTCCAACAGATCATCAGATACATATTTAAAGTAGGATCCAGTCACAGGATTGAATCTCATCGCAGTAAGACGGTCAACCCAACAAAGCTCATCCTCGACCCAAATCACAAGAGGTGGAGAGGGGACAGGCGCAGCAGACAAAACAGAAGGGACAACAGCGGGTGCAAAAGACTCAGGCTGCACCAAGGGAGGAATATGAACTGGGGCAGAAGTAACTTGAGGGGCTTTAGGAACCCATTTCCTAAGAGGAGGCCTAGGAAGAGGGATCTTTGGTGCAGCAGCAGAAACAGCATTCTTCTTGCAGGCAGAGACTACATGACCAAAAGAGTGACAAGAAGAACAGATGTCAGGGACCCAACCATAACGAACACGAACTTCCACCACGTGACCTACAGCTAGCTGGACAGGAATGGTGGTAGGAAGCAATAATTAATGATCCCTAACTACATTTTTGATTAATTACTTTATTAAAATTAATTACATTAAGTAATTATTCTTTAACTAAACCACAATTATTACTCACTCTTGATTAATCACATTCAGTAATTAACTAACCTTAATTACTTCATTAAAACAAATTAATTACTCCTTAATTAATTACCTTAATTAATCCCTTGATTAATTACAAAGTAATTAAACTCAAATTACTTCCATTAATACAACACCATTCAATTAATTACATCCAGTAATTATCCATTAATTACTTCCCTAAGTAATCATACTTTATTAACTACATTAAGTAATTATCTATCAAATCATCCATTAATTATTCTAAATTAATTAAACTTAATCAATTAACATAAACTAATCAAATTAACTTAATTAATTACAATGAGTAATTAATTCCTTAATTACTTTCATTAAGTAATTACACTTAAACGATTCCATAAATGATTATCCTTAATTAATTAATCAAATTAATTATTAAAATTAATCATATTAATTAATTATATAATAATCTTAAGTTAACGACCTTCATTAACTATTAACAATTCTTTAATTACTTTTCTTAAGCAATTAACTTAAATTAATCATTATTAATTACAAATTAATTAATCTTTAATAACCATTTAATTAATCTCTAATTATTTAATTAATTAAGTGTTAACTGTAACTTAATTAATCTTAAATTACTTGATTAATTAATCCCTAATCACTATTTAAAATCTAATTTAATTAATTAATGATCCTTAATTACCGTTTAATTATTCTCTAATTAATTAACTTAAACCTTAATTAATTAATTCAATCCCTTAATTACTAAACTAATTAACCCAAATCATCAGTTAATTGAATTAATTAATTATTCATTTTAATTACCTTACTAATTTAATTAAATCATTAAGTCTTCATAAAAACATTTCCTTATTAATGATAATTATCATTCAAAACACATTTGAAAGCATTTAACTTTAAATTCACTTTTAAATTCCATTTCAAATTAAAGGTTTGAAATAATTACAAATTTAACTTTAACAAATTAATCCAAGTTAAACCTTTTAAAATCAAATGTCAAAGAACATTTATCATATACAGAAATTTATATGAGTTTTTAAACCAAATTTAATTAAATTGAAAACATTTTAAAATATACTTTATACCTTAATGTTGTTTAAATATTTAAATTTTATAAAACTTTATTTATTTCAAACTAGGATTCAAAAGTTATTTTGAATTCCTACTTTAAATTCTGATTTCAAACTTTGTTTAAAAATCCTGTTTCAAAATTTAAAACCAATTTAAAATTTTAAAACAGACAGGTTTTTAAAGAAAACCCGTAACAAATCAAAATGACTCGAGACCAACCTAACTTGCTTTGAGTCCAAACCGCTCTTACTTCGGGCCAACCACTCAAATTACTCGAGTAAAACTCGAGTACAAACTCTGCTCAAACCCAAAAATCGACATCACTAGAAAATATGCACAGTGCACATGCACCGGCCATCCACCCATCTCCGATCAACCGTGATGACTTAAACAAGTCATCGGCCACCATCACATCCTATCTCCATCACCAGAACCGGTGATTTCCCTCTTGAAATCAGATTCAGGTCATTCAAACCCAAACTGGAACCAGCATCCAAAACATGAAAACTGCTCGAACTCATCTCTCTGATCATCAGAGCACCAGCGGCTCCGACCAAACTTCCTTCAGCATCAAAGCTACCATCTCCTCAAATACTGTAGCATTCGATCATCCAGAGGAACAATGCCGATCAAAATTCCAGAGCACACCACAACTAGGTTTAGAAACTTAAAACATTCGCCTCCGCCGCCGTGATCTGCCACCACTTCTACCAATTTTCCCATCATCACCGATGGTTCTACTATCATCTCTGGAAACTACAACCTCTCAGATCCTCGAGAACATCAGCAACTCCTCAAATACTAATTTCTAGTAAAATCAGAACTGCTCATTCACTTTACTATTAGAATTCGTGATTTCATTTTTAAAAGTCATGATTTTGGTTAAGTATTCAATTTATAATTCTGAATCAATGAATTCGAGTGTTTGAATTTTACCCAAAACTTAACTTCCCTGTTCATTTTGGTTTCTAGGGCAATACATAATTAATTTCCACTCAAATAAAATTTTAAACTTTGATTTATGATTAAACAAACAATTTTTGTTCATAACATAAATCCTAACGGTGACTAGAACCAGAGATAAAGAATTTTAAACTAAAGCTAGAGTTTAAAAAAACTGGAAATATAGATGTTTACAGATATTCACAAACATGCATATATCATACATCCAAAAATGCACAGAAATTCACAAATATATATTCACACAAACATACTTATTTCATACATAAATCATGCAACCAGATTTATATATTTAAGCTTTTTTAAAATAAATGTTACTCACCAGTTTTATGATGATGAACAGAGTACCAAATTTGAAGTTGCTGGAAATGTCAAATCTTCTTTGTTTTTGATAAAACTTAATGTTGCTTGTTGTTAGATTTGCATGCAGGCTTGATCTTGCTTCAGATTTTACTTGCTTGCTTTAAAACTCAGGTGAAAAGAAAATGCTTTGATGCTTCTCAGGTTTGCAAAAGAACAGACTTTGAAAATGTCTGTCTTTAAGAATGCATACAAGTTTATTTCCTCAGTTTTGAAATGCAGATGCTCAGATTTGAACAAAAATACAAGCCTTTGAATTGAAAATGCTTTGCATGTTTTGTTCTCAGATTTGGAAAAATGTAGATGCTCAGAATTTAAAACATGCAGGCTTTGATTTGTATTTAGTTGAGGAGGAAGTTTTCAGATTTGAACATGATTTTGGTTTGCTTTTGAATATGAGATTACAGGGAAATGATTTGCTTTGGTTTTTGGCTTGAGGAGTTTGATTATAGATTTGATTTTCTGTTTTGATTCAGCTGAAACTTTTATCTCAGCTTTTGAAAAAATGAAGATTAGAAAAAATGAGGGAATGAAGAAAACATTTTTATAAGTATAAATGGTTTATTTAAAAGAAATAAAAGAAAATCAAAAATTAAAAGGACACTTGTCATTAAAATAGTTTATTATTTAACACTTGTCTCTTATACCACTTAATATATTTACATATGTCTTATAAGTAATTTTATTTGTTTTTATTTAATTTAAAAGTAAATAAAAGCCTTTTCTTTATTTGGTAAGTACTTATTTATATATAAATTTTTTAAAGAAACAAAACACATTATATTTATAAATAAAGTTTATACATATATTTTAAAATCCAAAACAATTTAAAATATCTATCTTTGAATTTCAAAACTTCAAATTCAAATTCAAACCAAAGTCAAAAGTCAAATTTTAAAATCAAGTTATATATAAATATAACTACACAAATTCAAATTGAAATAACAATTCTATTTTTCTTAAAAATCTGTTTATTATTTATATAAAACAATACATTATATTTATTATTTGAAGATAACATATTTATCAATTTTAAATAATTTATAAAAGAGATTATAAATTACTTATTTCTTATCTTACTAAAATGACTTAATGTTTTATTTCTAAATTGTATTCTAAACTTTCATATATAATTACAAATCATATTTATCAAGTAATATTAAAAAGAAAATAACCTAAACCCTTTATTTAAATTTAAACTTAAGCTAAGATAAAATTTAAACAATTAATATTTATCTTAAGTATTTAAAACCATATAGTTATTTGTTAACTAACTTTGAAAAGCTTAATATTAATTTAAATCAAAATTTCCAAATTACTAAAAATATATTAGAATTTTAAAACAAGATTTTATTTGTTAAATTTAAAACAAAGCTTATCAATTTACAATATATACAAATATATATACATTATAGACAGAAAATATTTTGTTAGCTTTTAAAAGATAAAATTCACCAAGTAAATATTCATTAAAAGAAGATTATTAACTCAATTTAAATCTTATTAACAAAAGTTGTCAAATAAATTTAATTTTTAATACAGATTATTAAATTGATATTGCCCAAAATTCTAGATCATCGCATTCCTCACCCCTTAAAAGAATTTCGTCCCCCAAAATTTAAAACAAAGGTAATCTATTATTAAAGATTTAATTTTAAAACACAAGCATGTATCAATCTTATGCTAACAACCATAGCAACCAATTTATCCAAACAAACAAATTTAACTATCCTGACAAAATTCTGGTTAGAATTTCCTCGAGTTTCTCAGGTATAAATACCGGAATACTCGCTCTATAGAATCCAAACAATCAATACTATTAAGCTACAGAGCTCCTACTCATCTAGATCCACAAAACTAAACAGGATATCAGACTACAGACAAGTCTGACTCAACAACCAAACCTCCTGAACCGCTGGTTCCAAAACCAGAGACAGATCATACACGTACTCCCTTAGAGATACGCGAAACTCATCGAATCCCAGTTATCCAAACTGGCAATTCAACCCAGAGGACCAAACATTTATCCTCACAAGAACATAGAAAAGATCCAAGATACCTCGGAGCTAGCTTCCCAGACTTACCCAATCTTATAGCTCCTTAGATCGAAGAAAACTTACTCAAAATCAAATCTTCGACTTCGGAATCCAAATTCCTTCATCTCTTATCCTCAAAAAAATTCTGACAATCCTGGGCTGCCTATATCCTCCCTGATCAGCTCACCCTTGCTGATACCTCAAGAAACAAACTGGATCACTCAACAAAATGATCCTCCCATGATCAATCCAAATCAAGAACACAACCTCTATTCCACAAACATCAGAAGACTGATCTTACTTCTCCTATCCGAAAAAGACAAAACAGATGCACTCCCAAACTGCTTTCGCTGCACAACTCTGATCCGGAGTAGACGAGAATGCTGATGATGAACACATGCACAAACTCGACAACCCATTCTAGAAATATGGTTCAACGGGTCCACAAAGAGAAGACTCAGTAGTACCACCAAAACCTGAGCTGCTTCACCACCCTCTATCTCAAAGAACCATCCTTACTAAGCCAACCCAACGGTATCACTCCTGGGATCCTAGTTGTTAAAGAAACTCTAACTCCAGGTGCTAAGGCAAACCTCTGACCTCTCTGAAGACATCCGAAAAATCTCCGATAACTTAAGAGAACACTCAAACCACCGCAAGTCACTTTTGCGATCAGCCCAACCTAATTCCAAAGAAAACTGTTCTCTATTTACCAATCAGAACACCTTACGCTTATCCAGCCAATCCATCGAAGAAAAATGGATCCACTCAGCTGCTTCTGAACTCCACCTCTAGAAAATTACTCAGCCAAAAGATTCCTACTAGAACACAGAACACTCTGAACTGCACTGCTAACACAGATGCCAAAGACTTCCTTATCCAAAAGCTCTTCGAGAAACTCGGGCCTCAAAGCCAAACACAACACCCTGTTGAACCAAGCCACAATAGTGATGCTGACACACTTCCTTAAGCTCGTTCCAAAGAAAACATCTTCGGAAACATCCATAGTCACTGCATCTCATCATGCAGCTACTACTTCCTGAGGTATCAAGATACCATCACTCACTTCTGCCTAACCGACAGATCCAAACTCTACTCATCCAACTCTGCACTTCAAAGATGGACTCCGAACCTTTAAAAGGTTTCCTTTAGAGATCAATGAAATCCTTACACCAAGTTGCAAAGCTTACTCGAGACGGTATTAGGTCTATAGTCTTGACAAATCCACTTCCAACCTCAAACATTAAAACTCCAACCATTGGTAGTAGTCGTGTTACACACACCACTACCCCATCTACCTTTATAACTTATATTGGAAAACCCGAACAGGTAACCCAACAAATAGGTAGAAATTACAAATATATATATATATATATATATATTCAAGATTACAAATACGCTCTCTCAAGATAGACACCACTCCAGAGCCTAGGTATTATCTCAACCTATGCTCTGATACAAACTGTCACGACCCGTCATTCACTATCCAGAAAGACGTATCATGAGTAAGAAAGAAAGGGATAGAGAATAGAAATTTAGAGAAGAAAGAAGGAAAGACAACATCAGAATCTTAACAGCGGAACGAATAAATTATATTAATAACATAAGTATTACATAGTATACAACCACTATCAGAGTTACACAGATTATACATCACATACTAGACAGTTATAAATACCTGTCTAGTTATTACAACTCAATAAAACACAAACAAATGACTCAGAGAACACACAGCGGAACACTATAAATATCTACAACGCTAAAGCCTCCTACTCCATTGCTCCTCCACAATTCGTCAAAGCTAACATAAATCCCTTGGCTACTCGTAAAAATTTGAGCACCCAAGAGTTTAAGAAAACAGAAGATAAACTCCGGGTCAGACATGGGTCTGGTGTGAGTAACAGGTTAAGGTTGCTTAACTTTGAAAACCTTTTGAAAAGAAAAAGGTATCACGTAAGATTCCCCACAAATAAACATGGGAAAGTTTTTACCTTACGCTATCCAAAACATTTGATAGGAAATCCAGTGATATTATAATAGTGTCTAGGGTTTTCAAGTAAATAGAAAATAGCCGAAATTGTTACATCCATTAAATTCCAGCTACTAGCCACAAAAGTGGGTAATATAATCAAAACCGTAAGGGAACGTAGGAAGAATGGTTTTCCATTAATGGCAGGGCTACAGGGGTACCGCCCGTCATAGTACGTGGCCTAGATCAATGTACCGAGGATCCACCCTAAATCCCCTACAACATAAGGCCAGAACCATTCCTTACTGAACAGTCCAGAACAAGACAACCCCGTCAGTCGTCGCGAATCAACTGCCCCACACAGCCGAATATATAGGGACTTCAAGACGGGTTCATCTCATCCTACTTGGGTGCTACCTACTTAACCTTACTGCACTTCCCTTATTTTAGCCATTCCCGGTTGATGAGGCTTGAGGCTACAATTACCTTTAGAGAACACATCTCTTAGAATGCTCATCGTCTGCCTGACGATGTGCTGAAAGCATTCAATCCATACAAGTTCGTCTCGGGTTCGAACGAAACCGAAGGCATTATCTCGTTTCACTCATTTTGGAATCACCCTCAGAGTTAACGACGATAACCCATGCACTCTGAATCTTTATCTTCGCTTGAGATTCAAGACCTATCATTAATTTGGATCGATGTGGTTTTCAGATATCCAAATCTGGAAACCCGATCCCGGTCTCATCGAAATCCAAAACGTATATTTTAGGTCCAAGTTGTTTTAAATTTAAAGCAATTTAATTTAATTATCTATATACACACAGATAGATAATTCACATCATCACATAGATAATCAACATTATCATCATAAACAGATAATCCATATTATGATCGCAAATAGATAATCTACATTATCATCACAAATAGATAATTCATATTATCATCACAATGCAACCAAAGCATCCATATGACATAGCATTATTTATCTCATATCTGAGATTCAAACAATTCAAGAAAATCTATATCATCCATATATAAAGAAGGATTAATAATCACACCATTCATAATTAATTTAAAATGAATTAAATTAATTATTTCATCTCTAATTAATTTAAAGTAAATTAAATTGATTACTTCATTCTATATATCCTGTTTATAAAACCATTAATTAATTCTCAAATCAATCAATTAATTAACCTCTAATTAATCCCCTTAATTAATCACCCTTGATTAATTATCTTTTAATTACATTCAAGTAATTATCCTTTATTAATTTCGCAAATTAATTACTCTTAATCACTTACAGTAGTTAACCTTTAATTACTGCATTAATTAATTAACTATAATTAATTACATTAACCCTTAATAAATTACATTAATTAATTACTTTAATCACTTATTATTGATTAATTAATCTTAATTAATCAACTCTTAATTACATCATTAATTATATTAATTAATGATCCCTAATTACATTTTTAATTAATTACTTTATTTAAATTTATTACATTAAGTAATTAATCTTTAATTAAACCATAATTATTACTCACTCTTGATTAATCACATTCAGTAATTAACTACCCTTAATTACTTCATTAAAATAAATAAATTCCTCCTTAATTAATTATCTTAATTAATCCCTTGATTAAATACAAAGTAATTAAACTCAAATTACTTCCATTAATACATCACCATTCAATTAATTACATCCAGTAATTATCCATTAATTACTTCCCTAAGTAATCATACTTTATTAATTACATTAAGTAATTATCTATCAAACCATCCATTGATTATTCTAAATTAATTAATTAACTTAAACTAATCAAATTAACTTAATTAATTACAATGAGTAATTAATTCCTTCATTACTTTCATTAAGTAATTACACTTAAACAATTCCATAAATGATTATCCTTAATTAATTAATCTAATTAATTATTAAAATTAATCACATTAATTAATTATTAAATAATCTTAAGTTAATGACCTTCATTAATTATTAACAATTCTTTAATTACTTTTCTTAAGTAATTAACTTAAAGTAATCATTATTAATTACAAATTAATTGATCTTTAATAACCATTTAATTAATCTCTAATTATTTAATTAATTAAGTGTTAACTATAATTTAATTAATCTTAAATTACTTGATTAATTAATCCCTAATCACTATTTAAAATCTAATTTAATTAATTAATGATCCTTAATTACAGTTTAATTATTCTTTAATTAATTAACTTAAACCTTAATTAATTAATTCAATCCCTTAATTACTAAATTAATTAACCCAAATCATCAATTAATTGAATTAATTAATTATTCATTTTAATTACCTTACTAATTTAATTAAATCATTAAGTCTTTATAAAAACATTTCCTTAGTAATGATAATTATCATTCAAAACACATTTGAAAGCATTTAACTTTCAATTCACTTTTAAATTCCATTTCAAATTAAAGATTTGAAATAATTACAAATTTAACTTTAACAAATTAATCCAAGTTAAACCTTTTAAAATCAAATGTTAAAGAACATTTATCATATAAAGAAACTTATACGAGTTTTTAAACCAAATTTAATTAAATTCAAAACATTTTAAAATATACTTTATACCTTAAAGTTGTTTAAATATTTAAATTTTATAAAATTTTATTTATTTCAAACTAGGATTCAAAAGTTATTTTGAATTCCTTCTTTAAATTCTGATTTCAAACATTGTTTAAAAATCCTGTTTCAAAATTTAAAACCAGTTTAAAATTTTAAAATAGACAGGTTTTTAAAGAAAACCCGTAACAAATCAAAATGACCCGAGACCAACCTAACTTGCTTTGAGTCCAAACCGCTCTTACTTCGGGCCAACCACTCAAATTACTCGAGTAAAACTCGAGTACAAACTCTGCTCAAACCCAAAAATCGACATCACTAGAAAATATGCGCAGTGCACATGCACCGGCCATCCACCCATCTCCGATCAACCGTGATGACTTAAACAAGTCATCGACCACCATCACATCCTATCTCCATCACCAGAACCGGTGATTTCCCTCTTGAAATCAGATTCAGGTCATTCAAACCCAAACTGGAACCAGCATCCAAAACATGAAAACTGCTCGAACTCATCTCTCTGATCATCAGAGCACTAGCGGCTCCGGCCAAACTTCCTTCAGCATCAAAGCTACCATCTCCTCAAATACTGTAGCATTCGATCATCCAGAGGAACAATGCCGATCAAAATTCCAGAGCACACCACAACTAGGTTTAGAAACCTAAAACATTCGCCTCCGCCGCTGTGATCTGCCACCACTTCTACCAATTTTCCCATCATCACCGATGGTTCTACTATCATCTCTGGAAACTACAACCTCTCAGATCCTCGAGAACATTAGCAACTCCTCAAATACTAATTTCTAGTAAAATCAGAACTGCTCATTCACTTTACTATTAGAATTCGTGATTTCATTTTTAAAAGTCATGATTTTGGTTAAGTATTCAGTTTATATTCTGAATCAATGAATTCGAGTGTTTGAATTTTACCCAAAACTTAACTTCCCTGTTCATTTTGGTTTCTAGGGCAATACATAATTAATTTCCACTCAAATAAATTTTTAAACTTTGATTTATGATTAAACAAACAATTTTTGTTTATAACATAAATCCTAACAGTGACTACAACCAGAGATAAAGAATTTTAAACTAAAGCTAGATTTAAAAAAACTGAAAATATAGATGTTTACAGATATTCACAAACATGCATATATCATACATCCAAAAATGCACAGAAATTCACAAATATATATTCACACAAACATACTTATTTCATACATAGATCATGCAACCAGATTTATATATTTAAGCTTTTTTAAAATAAATGTTACTCACCAGTTTTATGATGATGAACAGAGCACCAAATTTGAAGTTGCTGGAAATGTCAAATCTTCTTTGTTTTTGATAAAACTTAATGTTGCTTGTTGTTAGATTTGCATGCAGGCTTGATCTTGCTTCAGATTTTACTTGCTTGCTTTAAAACTCAGGTGAAAAGAAAATGCTTTGATGCTTCTCAGGTTTGCAAAAGAACAGAATTTGAAAATGTCTGTCTTTAAGAATGCATGCAAGTTTATTTCCTCAGTTTTGAAATGCAGATGCTCAGATTTGAACAAAATTGTAAGCCTTTGAATTGAAAATGCTTTGCATGTTTTGTTCTCAGATTTAGAAAATGTAGATGCTCAGAATTTAAAACATGCAGGCTTGGATTTGTATTTATTTGAGGAGGAAATTTTTAGATTTGAACATGATTTTGGTTTGCTTTTGAAGATGAGATTACAGGGAAATGACTTGCTTTGGTTTCTGGCTTAAGGAGTTTGATTATAGATTTGATTTTCAGTTTTGATTCAGCTGAAACTTTTATCTTAGCTTTTGAAAAAATGAAGATTAGAAAAAATGAGGGAATGAAAAAAACATGTTTTATAAGTATAAATGGTTTATTTAAAAGATATAAAAGAAAATTAAAAATTAAAAGGACACTTGTCATTAAAATAGTTTATTATTTAACACTTGTCTCTTATACCACCTAATATATTAACATATGTCTTATAAGTAATTTTATTTGTTTTTATTTAATTTAAAAGTTAATAAAAGCCTTTTCTTTATTTATTAAGTACTTATTTATATATAAATTGTTTTAAAGAAACAAAACTAATTATATTTATAAATAAAAGTTTGTAAATATATTTTAAAATCCAATAAAATTTAAAATATCTATCTTTGAATTTCAAAACTTTAAATTCAAATTCAAACCAAAGTCAAAAGTCAAATTTTAAAATCAAGTTATATATAAATATAACTACACAAATTCAAATTGAAATAACAATCCTATTTTTATTAAAAATCTATTTATTATTTATATAAAACAATACATTATATTTATTATTTGAAGACAACACATTTATCAATTTTAAATAATTTATAAAAGAGATTATAAATTACTTATTTCTTATCTTACTAAAACGACTTAATGTTTTATTTGTAAATTGTATTCTAAACTTTCGTATATAATTACAAATCATATTTATCAAGTAATATTAAAAAGAAAATAACCTAAACCCGTTATTTAAATTTAAACTTAAGCTAAAATAAAATTTAAACAATTAATATTTATCTTAAGTATTTAAAACCATATAGCTATTTATCAACTGACTTTGAAAAGCTTAATATTAATTTAAATCAAAATTTCCAAATTACTAAAAATATATTAGAATTTTAAAACAAGATTTTATTTGTTAAATTTAAAACAAAGTTTATCTATTTACAATATATACAAATATATATACATTATAGATAGAAAATATTTTATTAGCTTTTAAAAGATAAAATTCATTAATTAAATATTTATTAAAAGAAGATTATTAAATCAATTTAAATCTTATTAATAAAAATTATCAAATCAGTATAGTTTTTAATACAGATTATTAAATTGATATTGCCCAAAATTCCGGGTCATCACATTCCTTCCCTCTTAAAAGAATTTCGTCCCCGAAATTTAAATCAAAGGTAATTTAATAATCTCATTTAAGATTTAATTTTAAAACACAAGCATATATCAATCATATGCTAACAACCATCGCAACCAATTTATCCAACCAAACAAATTTAACTATCTAGACAAAATTCTGGATAGAATTTCCTCGAGTTTCCCAGGTATAAATACCGGAATACTCGCTCTACAGAATACAAACAATCAATACTACTAAGCTACATAGCTCCTACTCATCTAGATCTAAAAATCTAAATAGGATATCAGACTACAGACAAGTCTAACTCAACAACCAAACCTCCTGAACTGCTGGTTCCAAAACCAGAGATAGATCATACACGTACTTCCTCAGAGATACGTGAAACTCATTGAATCCCAGTTATCCAAACTAGCAATTCAACCCAGAGGACCAAACACTTATCCTCACAAGAACACAGAAAAGATCCAAGATACCTCGGAGCTAGCTTCCTAGACTTACCCAATCTTATAGCTCCTTGGATCGGAGGAAACTTACTCAAAATCAAATCTCCGACTTTGGAATCCAAATTCCTTCGTCTTTTATCCTCAAAACTCTTCTGGCAATCCTGGGCTGCCTACATCCTCCCTGATCAGCTAACCCTTGCTGATACCTCAAGAAACAAACTAGATCAAAACTCAACAAAATGATCCTCCCACAATCAATCCAAATCAAGAACACAACCTCTATTCCACAAACATCAGAAGACTGGTCTTACTTCTCCTGTCTAGAAAAGACAAAACAGATGCACTCCCAAACGGCTTCCGCTGCACAACTCTGATCTAGAGTAGATGATAATGCTGATGATGAACACATGCACAAACTAGACAACCCATTCTAGAAATATGGTTCAACAGGTCTAAAAAGAGAAGACTCAGAAGTGCCACCAAAGCCTGAGCTGCTTCACCACTCTCTCTCTCAAAGAACCATCCTTACTAAGCCAACCCATCGGTATCACTCCCAGAATCCTAGTTGATAAAGAAACTCTAACTCCAGATGCTAAGGCAAACCTCTGACCTCTCTGAAGACATCCGGAAAATCTCTGATAACTTAAGAGAAGCCCAACCTAATTCCAAAGAAAACTGTTCTCTCTTTACCAATCAGAAAAACTTACGCTTATCCAGCCAATCCATCGAAGGAAAATGGATCCACTCAGCTATTTCTGAACTCCACCTCTAGAAAATTACTCAACCAAAAGATTCCTACTGGAACAAGAACACTCTGAACTGCACTGCTGACACAGATGCCAAAGACTTCTTTATCCAAAATCTCTTTGAGAAACTCGGGCCTCAAAGCCAAACATAACACCCTACTGAACCCAGCCACAACACCGATGCAGACACACTTCCTTAAACTCGTTCCAATGAAAAAAATCTTCGAAAACATCCATAGTCACTGCATCTCATCATGCAGCTACTACTTCCCGAGGTATCAAGATACCATCACTCACTTCTTCCTAACCGACAGATCCAAACTCTACTCATCCAACTCTGCACTTCAATGATGGACTCCGAACCTTTAAAGGTTTCCTTCAGAGATCGATGAAATCCTTACATCAAGCTACAATGCTTACTCGAGACGGTATTAGGTCTACAGTCTTGACAAATCCACTTCCAACCTCAAACATTCAAACTCCAACCGTTGGTAGTAGTCGTGTTACACACACCACTACCCCATCTACCTTTATAACTTATATTGGAAAACCCAAACAGGTAACCCAACAAATAGGTAGAAATTACAAATGTGTATATATATATATATTCAAAATTATAAATACGCTCTCTCAAGATAGACACCACTCCAGAGCCTAGGTATTATCTCAACCTATGCTCTGATATCAACTGTCACGACCCGTCTTTCACTATCCAGAAAGTCGTATCATGAGAAAGAAAGAAAGGGATAGAGAATAGAAAGATAGAGAAGAAAGAAGGAAAGACAACATCAGAATCTTAACAGCAGAAAGAATAAATTATATTAATAACATAAGTATTACATAGTATACAACCATTATCAGAGTTACACAGATTATACATCACATACTAGACAGTTATAAACACTTGTCTAGTTATTGCAACTCAATACAACACAAACAAATGACTCAGAGAACACACAGCGGAACACTATAAATATCTACAATGCTGTAGCCTCCTACTCCATTGCTCCTCCATAATTCGTCAAAGCTAGCCTAAATTCCTTGGCTACTCGTAAAAATTTGAGTACCCAAGAGTTTAAGAAAACAGAAGATAAACTCTGGTCAGACATGGGTCTGGTTTGAGTAACAGGTTAAGGTTGCTTAACTTCGAAAACCTTTTGAAAAGAAAAAGGTATCACGTAAGACTCCCCACAAATAAACATGGAAAGTTTTTACCTTACGCCATCCAAAACATTTGATAGGAAATCCAGTGATATTATAATAGTGTCTAGGGTTTTCAAGTAAATAGAAAATAGCCGAAATTGTCACATTCATTAAATTCCAGCCACTAGCCACAAAAGCGGGTAATACAATCAAAACCGTAAGGGCATGTGGGAAGAATGAGTTTCCATCAATGGCATAGGATCCACCCTAAATCCTCTATAACACAAGGCCGGAACCATCCCTTACTGAACAGGGTTCCATCAATTGAGTCGAGTTAGATATTTTCCCAATTGGATTTAGCAACAGGTTTCCATCAATTGAAAGTGGCGGAGGACATCATTCCAATAATAACGTTTCGAACAAGATATGGTTCATATGAATGCTTAATCATGCCTTTTGGACTAACCAATGTACCTACTTACTTTGTAAATTTGATGAACCGGATATCCCAAGAGCATTTGGACAGATTTGTGTTTGAGCTTATAGATGAAATTCTAATGTATTCTAAGAATGAACGAGATCATGAGATTCATCTTAGAATAGTGCTAGAGACGTTGAGGAAACATCAACTAGAGGCGAAGTTTTCAAAATGTCATTTTTAGAAGAAAGAAGTGAAGTTCCTTGGTCATGTAGTTTCAGAGAAAGGTTATCAATTATCCAGCTAAGATTAAAGTTGTTAATATTGAAAAGGACCCGATACTGTGACCGAGATAAGAAGTTTTCTAGGGTTAGTCAGCTATTATCGAAGATTCATCAAGGATTTTTCAAGTATAGTGGCACATATGACTAAACTAACAAGGAAGGATGTAAAGCATGTATGGACTGATAAATATGAAGAAGCAATCACAAAGATGAAACATTTATTGACCAATGCCCCATGTTAGTTATTCCAGATGGAAATCAAGATTTAGTGGTGTATACTGATGCTTGTGGGATAGGGTTAGGAGATGTGTTAATGCAAAAAGGTAAAGTGATTGCCTTCGCTTCTCGACAGCTTTGACCATATGAAGTTAGATACCCGACTCATGATTTAGAGTTGGTAGTAGTGATCTTTGCTTTAAGAATGTAGAGACACTATCTGTTGGGAGAACCATTCGAGTTATTTACGGATCATAAATTTTTGAAGTATTTATTCTCTTAGAAGGAGTTGAATATGAGACAACAAAGGTGGCTAGAATTTTTGGCAACTTTTGATTTTGATATCAAGTACCCGCTAAGTAAAGAAAATAAAGTTGCTGATGCACTTAGTAGGAAACATCAGCATGTGGTGTTAGCTATGTTAGCAGAATGGAAAGATTTAGAGATATTGACTACTTGGGGTATGTAGTTAAGGTCGACGGCTAGTTCTAGTCGGAATACTGAAATGTTGTCGTGTTTGGAAGTATAACTGAGAATGATCGAAAGAAGTTCTTTTAAGCTGAGAGAGGATACTTGCTGAATGAATTAGAAGACCTGAAGATGGAGCTAAGATTGGAGATATAAAATATTTTAGTCTTGACCGGAACAGATGGTTGAGAAAGAAGGGATGGTTGTGTGTTCCAGATGTTTGTAACCTAAGGAAGGAAGTTCTTAGGGAATGTCATCGATTGTAGTTTACTATTCATCCTGGAGCAACCAAAATGTATCGGGATATGAAAAGACTAGGAAGGAATGAAAAAAAGATGTAGGTTTATGGGTGAAATAATGTTTGAATTGCCAGTAAGTAAAAGCCGAGCATCTAAAACCAAGTAGATTGATTCAACCTTTAGAAGTGCCACTTTGGAAATGAGATTCTATATATATACATATATATGTGTATATATATATGGATTTTATTGATGGATTGCCAAGGTAGGATAGGGGAAATGCAAGTATTTGGGTCATGGTAGATAGATTGATCAAGAGTGCAAACTTTATTTCCATTAAGTCGACAAGAATGGCACGTACTTTGGCCAAGTTGTTTATGAAAAATATTGTAATACCGAATGAGATTCCTAGTAGTATAGTCAGTGATAGAGATACTTTGTTCACTAGTGAATTCTACAAGAGTCTGCAAGAAGTGTAAGGTTCCAAGATGAAGATGAGTACCGCTTACCATCCACAAACGGATGGGAAAACAGAATGAGTTAACAAAGTTCTTAAAGATTTGTTAAGGGCTTGTGTACAAGATTTTGGAGGGTCATGGAAAACCATTTGCACTTAGTCGAGTTTTCCGAGAACAATAGTTATCAAACTAGCATAGGAATTGCACCTTTCGAAGCTCTTTACGGAAGCCATGCAAATTACCAACATGCTGGTTAGAGACCAAAGACAGACTGATTCTAGCCTAGATATGGTGAGAGAAGCTACAGAAAAGATTGAATTGATCCGAGAAAGGATGAAGGAAGCTCAATCTAAATGGAAAATTATGTAGATAAGAGGTATAAGGATTTAAAATTCTCAGTTGGACACTATATTTTGTTGAATTATCGAGAAATGATTGAAAGACTCGTGTACCGTATAGATTTACTGAATAGTTTGGCTGGAATCCACAACGATTTTCATGTTTTCCATCTTAGAGACTATGTACATGATCTAGAAACTACTATTGCACCGACTGAATTGGAAGATTTAGTAGCAGAACTGAATATGACTTTTGTTAGACAACCAGTTGTATTGTAGCAAGAGCTGAGAAGAAATTAAGAAACAAGACGTCAAGCTAGTGAATGTCCAGTGGAGTGACAATGTAAAAGACTGTACTTGGGAGACAGAAGATATGATTAAAGATACCCATCTTCAGTTGACTTGATGGTATATTCTATACCTGTCATATAGACTAGTTACTAGTGGGATTTACTAGTATTGTTGTTATGTGCTTGTCACACATGTTTGCATGATTGTTATGCTTGTTGTTTTCCTTATCGTAATTTCAAGAACGAAATTCTTTGAAAGGGGGAAGCCTATGACACTTAATTTTTGTACAACATTATTCAATGAATTAAATTAGATAAATTAAATAGAATAATGTGAGGTGAAAAGAAGAATGTGATTTGTTAACTAATTTGGATCAGGCCTTAATTAATTAATTAATAAGATTGTTTTAAACATAGAATAGAAAGGGATTAATTGAGGGGCATAATGAGAATAATTTTTGAATAATTCCCTAAAGCCTTCCTCTCTCGTTCATTCTCATTTCACTTTCTAAAATCCAAAAAAAAAAAAACCAAATAGAGACTGGCTATTACCTAGAGAAGAAATCTATGGAATTCAAAAGGAAAAGCTTAGGAGAATTAACCTACATCAAATCTCAATCTCTCTTATCTAATCTAAGGTGAATATTAGATAGCATCCCATTTTTTATGTTTTATTTTGGATATGTGATTGATTTTCAAGTTGGACGTGATAATATTTCATGCTGGGATTGATGATGTCATTATTAGATTAAATAATAATTTGTTGGAATTTTATGGAATTATTCTAATAGGTTTTAAAGGTAAAACCTTAGTTTTGATCTCCTATTGATTTGAAATTTGAATATGTTATGTAAAACATTGTTCTGGAGATGGTTTTTAATTTAATTAATTTTCAAGTTCATAGAACATTTTATGAATTTTGAAAGAGAAAGTTGTGTATATTTTTGGCTTTTTAATTATTAAATATAACTAAACTAATAGTTTAGTCCCGAATTTTTTATACATGGAAGAGAAGGAAATTCAGAATTCTAGTGATTTTTTGGGATTTTCCCTAACTGTTAGGATTTTCTATGAATTTGTTATTCGAGAAATGTTTATCATTAATATGAGTTAAGAATATTAATCATCTTGTTTTGCAAAGTTACTGGAGAAGGCAAAATGTGACTACCAGAATTTTTGTAAAGAATATGAAAAGTATTTTGTTATCCAATAACAATTTGACATGAGGAAAGAGTTATTGGAATGTTTTAACTTTAAAAGGAAATAAATCAGTTTTTTAGTTTATTTACAGAAATGCGATTGGCATTATAATTTAGAGTCTCGATGCCTCTATTTCATAGAAGCTCGATAACTATTTGGGTTGATGCATGTGATAGCTACTCTATAGCTGTGTGATTATCCACTCTTATAGGGACTTAATATCTTGTATTTTAGGGTTTCGATGCCCAATGTTTTATAAAGGCTCGATAAACCTATGGTTTAGAGACTCAACAACTTCTTTTTGTTAAAGTTCGACATCTTTAAGTTTTAGAGGCTCGATATGTCCTATTTTCAAGGGTTCAACATCCACAAGTTTTAAAGGTTCGATACCTCATGTTTTTAAGAACTCGTCACCTCTTGTCTTATAGTTACTCGATAGCTTTAGTATAGCCACCCAATAACCATGTTTTAGTGGCTCGATAGCCGAATGTTTTGCAATTTTGATAATTATATTTTAGAGGCTCGATAGACCATGTTTTCTAAATACTCAACATCTATATATTAGCGGCTATACAGCCACACGTTTAACAAACTTGAAAGCTATGTTTTAGAGGCTCAATAGCTCTTATTTACAAAAGGCTCGACATACTGGTTTTGATAGTAAGTGTTTTAAAAAGCTATGTAAAGATGATAGTGCTTTGGCACAAAATTTAACCAAGTATTGGGTAATGTTCTCCTTATTTTAAGAATGATTTTAAGTAGTTTATCAATTCTAAAGACAAATATTTTCAAGGAAAAGAAACAGTGTTTTTGTCCACTTTTATATGAATTTTGGAAAAGGAATATATTACTTAAACTTAAGTAATTTTGATATGTATATGACCATTGATTGAACATATTTTGATGAATGCTGTTATATTTTCTTGTTATCATTTGATCAGTTAATTTTATCATTTTTCATGCTCAAATTTTCATTACCAACATTATACCTTGGGATTCAAGAACATAATTACCAGTTAGGTTGTTCCAGTAGTAAGTATAGTCGGAATAAACTCATGAGCGAGTAGAATTGCATCTAGGAGATCAAATAGCTCAATTTTGTTTGGATGCTTTGGACCGATCAAAAAAATACGACTAATGGATTTAAAACCATATAAGATTTTAAATGGGATAGGTGTATGGTCATGCCCTATGCTTCAGCTGTTAGCTCTCGGTTGGTAAAGGTCCGTGATTCCTATGCATAAGTCTTTGTTGGTAGTGAGATTAAAAGATATGTATGCACAAAAAGGAACTCGTAGCTCTATACGCTCAACGTACTGTTTAATTAGATTTACTCTTAACTATTTGGAGATTTTAGGACATCTTGTGGTGGTTTGGCCCAAGTCAGCCTAGTAGGTTATGTGCTGGCATGTGAAAACTAATAGGTTTACAGTAACCCTAGGAAAACTATGATTTGAGACAGAAGTCAATGTTATGGGATGGGAAAATCTTGGAAACGCATAGCCTGGTAATGATAGACTAGTCATATTTGCTCATATTGCATGCATGTTGTTATCCTGCCTTTTGGTGAGGTCGTGATACCAAGAAATTTGACCGATTATAGTTGTTTACTTGTTTTAGAAAACATGTATACTCGAGCCTATGAATGAAATACAGTTGGGATCCCAGCCCCGATCCGAGTGCAATCATTATGGAATGATTTATAGAGCTCTAGGAAGTCATATTTCAAATTTTAAATCAATCGGAGTTCGTATGCTCAAGTTATAAGCAAAATAAGCACTCATGTACTCCATCTAGGACCGATACTAGAAACTGTTCAAATTAGTAAGGATCGATCAATATCTACAAATCTAACCAACTTAAAACTTTCATAAAGTTAATAAAATAGTGTAGGAAGCCCACCCATAAAATTACAAGTCAAAACAATGAAGTTGAAAAATCCTTCGTATCCATCATTTTCGTGTCGATCTGATGGATACAAAAATGTTACTTTTTGACACGAGACAGGGTATATCTCACTCATTTCCAATCCAAACGACTCCAAACTTTTAGGACATGCTTAGAATACTCTAATAATCATACACAATCGATCACAAGCCAAAGTTCAATAGAAAAATATTTTCCATATCGATCATTTTCGCATCGATTATATGGATACGAAAAACGCCCATCTCGTTGAGGATCGATAGCTAAACGCACTGGATCGATCTCAAACTTTCACAAAATGCTCCTAAGCTTCTGGGGAGCGACTCTAGAAAGTTTTATCAACATTTGAAAAGTGCTCCCACAGATACAGAATTGATATGGATCGATACGAGGGCCTCAGCTACTCCATAATTGCAATCTTGATCGATCAATAACTCCGCAACCACAACTCCAAATGCAATGAGATTTTCACAGCAAGTTACATAACACTTCAGAAGCCTCCATGATCAATCACAACTTAATTGGTGTATTTCTTGATTGACACGAAATGCTACGGGTCAATCAAGGATCGATCCCAAATAGCTCCAGATCGATCATGCGGGCTTGAGAAAGAGCATTCGGAGATCCAAGGAAAATATTTCGAGCTCCACACCTATAAATAGCACCTCCATTGCAACTAAAAATGGACTTTTTGCTAGGGACTCTGCATGCTACTACTTTAATTTCTGATTTAATTGTAGTCAATCATTAGCTATTACGAGCACTGTACTGGAATAAAAGATTGATCTTCAAAGTGGAAGTAGGCAAAATAGCACCGAACCACTATAAATCTTATATTTATTATTGTTCATCTATTTTCTAAGTGTGATTGCGATATTATCCTTATTTTAATTTTACTTTCTTCGTTCATTTATCTACAATCACGCTCGATGGGGTTTGTGACCATTTTTGGTGTAAACACATATGATCATACCATATCAAGGATCGATCCCAAACTGGTCTAGATTAATCTAGCGGTCCCACCTGGGATTGAGAAAGAGTATTTGAGATCCAAGGCATATATTTTGAGCTCCACACCTATAAATAACACCTCCATTGCAACTAAAAAGGGACTTTTGGCTGGGGACTCTGTGTGCTGCTACTTTTATTTTTGATTCAACTGTAGCCAATCATTAGCTATTACAAGCATTGTACTGAAGTAAAAAAGAAATAAAAGATTGATCTTCAAAGTGAACGTAGGCAAAATAGTGTCTAACCACTATAAATCTTGTGTTTCTTATTGTTCATCTATTTGCTAAGCATGATTGCCATATTATCCTCATTTTAATTTTACTTTCTTCATTCATTTCTCTATAATCACGGTCAATGGGATTTGTGACCATTTTTGATGCAAACATTTTGATACTTTCACTAAGAGTTTCAGACATTTCTCAATTCTATCTGATCTTGTCATCTACTAGTGGATTCCATTATCGGTGAGATAAGAACCAGTTTCGCCTTCACAAAGTCTCATATTCGACTCCGAGCTTTCATATCCAAAAAGCTCCTCCTTTGAGCACTTCAAAAAACTCCAACTCCTAATTTTTGTATATGACTATTTTCGTATCCAGAAAATATGACTATTTTCTTATCCATATTTTCGTATTCAGAAAATATGACTAGTTTCATATCGATCCTCAAGCACAACTTTCGTATCGACCCAGTTGTGCATCTTTCGTATTGATCCTCAAGACAACTTTCATATCAATCCAGTTATGCATCTTTCGTATCGATCCTCAAGCGCAACTTTCGTATCGATCCAGTTGTGTTTCGTATGGATCCTCAAGCACAACTTTTGTATCAATCCAGTTTTGCATCTTTCGTATCGATCCTCAAACAAAACTTTCGTATCGATCCAGTTGTGCATCTTTCGTATCAATCCTTAAGCACAACTTTTGTATCGATCAAGTTGTGCACCTTTCATATCGATCCTCAAGCGAAACTTTCATATCGATCCAATCATGCACCTTTCATATCGATCCTTGAGCACAACTCTCGTATCGATCCAGTAGTGCACCTTTCGTATTGATCCTGAAGCGCAACTTTCATATCGATCCAGTTGTACACCTTTCGTATTGATCCTCAAGCGCAACTTTCGTATCGATCTATTTATGCACCTTTTGTATCGATCCCCAAGCGCACCTTTCATATCGATCCAGTTGTGCACTTTTCTCATCGATCCAGTCGTCCACTTTTTGGATCATTCTATTTCACCAACATTTGTATCGTTTCCCAAGGTCCTGTTTTATATCAAACATCCAACTTTCATTACGAAGAACGATATGAAATTTCAAAAAAAATATGGATCGGGTATGACCCCATTAAAAAAAATCTTTTTCGAGCATGACTCAAATTTTAAGAAAAAGGCTCTCTCCTGATCGTTCCGTGACTGACCAGGACATAGGGATTAAAACAGTAGATGCCAAATTGCAATCAAGGAATGGGCAAGGAACTACTACTCAAATGATGATCCCAAAGGCTAGAGAACCGAGCCAATATGCCAAGAACTGGAGTTAGTTACTATATCATTCTTCCAAGGCAGATTTCAACTTTCCCCAATTGGCCAACTTTCAAATGACTAAATCGATAACTGTAATAACCTGCATATTTGACGGTTGTATATTTAAATATTCTATTTAAATATAGCATCGTTAGTCGGATTTTAGTCCGAAATGCCACTTTTTGCAAACAGTTGAATTAGGACTCGAGACCACTTCAATTGAGTTCAAAATGATGTTTGCGACCTTTTTGAGTATAAACATCGATATATTTGGAGTTAGCTTGAATTTTGACATTTTCACTTAGGGCTTTGAGTTTAGGTTTTTGCCCAATAACCTAACATAAGACCCTAGCTCCACCCCCTCTCCTCTTCATTCATTCTAATTTCCTAATACTTCAAGCTTTAAGCAAAAATGAGGGGAGAGAAAAGAGATTAGGAATTCCTAAGCCCTAGCTTTATTTGCAAATCCAAGTTTTAGCTCCAAAATCAAAGAGAAGCTTATGTAAGCATCTCCTTCTTCTTCTCCATCTCAATCTCTCTCCAATTTCAGAAATTTGCTATAACCTAATTTGGGAAATTGTTATTTATGATCTTAGATTGGAGATTTTAGAGTTGAGATTGAAGAGTGGTTGATCTTCCTTTGTTTTCAAGCTTCTGCTTCCTTGTTTTTTGTGTGTATAAGTTGAGTTTTTGAACTCACATCTATGTCTATATCTTTAATAGTTGTTAGGTAGTGATTCCTAACATCTATTCTTTGTCCATTTGCTTTGGATTGAATTGGTTTTATGAATATTCTAATTTTTGGTGTTTTGAAGTTAAATCTTTAAAAATCTTAGCTTTGATGTTTGATCATGCTTTTGGTGGCGTATCGAAGAGCCTATAGGGCTGGGTTGCCGATTGGCATAAACCCCTAGCGCCCATCGCTCGACCGATCGTAAATTGTTTGGGATTTTTTTCCATGGGGGATAGGCTGAGAATACTGGAATTTCCAGTTCAGTCGACTGAACCAGAAGGTCAGTCGACTGAACCAGAAGGTCAGTCGACTGAATAGAACCTAGGAAATTTCCTAGGCCAGTATCAGTCGACTGACCATTCTGGGTCAGTCGACTGAGCCTGGAAACCAAAATTTTCCAGGCATGATTCAGTCGACTGACCACTTTGATTTAGTTGACTGAACCTGGAAACAGAAAGTTTTCAGGATTTGTGTCAGTCGACTGAATTTGATGTCTCTGCCTATTTTGCCTTTTGTGTTTGAATTTCCAATTTTTAAGCAATTCTTGTTTCTCCAATTTGTTGTTATCACCTTTGTTGACTTTGGTAACTTCTTTTTTGGGATTTTTGGGGAATACCCTTTTTGATGGATTTGGTATCGATTTCTTTGGATTTAATTCACGTCTTCGAATGTGAATTTTTGGTGATTGATTGTTCTAACAATCAATTTTGTGATTTTTCCCTTTATAATACAAAGGCTTCTATACTAATAGTAAATATTCAAACTCTTTCTCAAATATGATTTCAACTCTATTTTTAATACAAAGCTTGTTTATAAAACCGTTTTCCAATCTATTAGTATACATAAACTTTTACCTCATTGTTTGAGAAATCTAATTAAACGGCTTAGTAAAACTAGTGGCATGAAACGCTTGCGTTTACTTCATCGGTTAATTTTTGGACTTGTTCGATTGAAACTCTTGTGACAATTTTCGAATGGAGATATATAGTTTGTTCGTAAATACTTAAGTTAAGCCAGTGGTTATGGGACATGAAGCTGAACTCATTTATTTACTAACTTAGTGTAATTTACACTTTTTATTGATCAATGATGATCATTTTGTGATTTAGACTTGCGATACGCGATGTCTCTATGTCCACATGGGAGACTATACCTCGTTTTATTGAGTTTTGTCTCATTTCTTCTATAGGCTAATGACCTATTGGATCTTTGGAGTTTCAACTCATTTTTGTGCACTAGCGACCTATGCTCTTTTATGGAGTTCGGTTCATCGGACGTATCGTTGTACTACGTCGTTGTCCGGCTTATCAGGTTCATCAGGCGTACCATTGTACTACGTCGTTGTTTCGAATTATTTGAGTTTTAGGTTCCTTGGTCGTACCGTTATTGTAATACGTCGTTGCACCGGCTCTGTGGTTAGCGACCATGGGTTAGCGACCCGTTTGTGACACACGTGTTGGTGAGTTTTCATGCTCCCGTTTTGTGATATGCCTCCCCTTCTTTGTGATTCTGGATTTCTAGTTGATGATTTCTAGAATTTGTGATTTACCAATTTTGTGATTGGTATTGATATTTTTGCCAATATTTCTGGTATGGTAAATAAAATAAAGAATATGACATCCTTTTTGATGTTATGAGATTTTTGAGATATTGTATGATTTTGGTTGATTTTCTAATGTATATTTTTCGCAGTATGGCATTATTGTTATCATACATTTTTGTCATATCTCTTATTCTATCTCATTTTTTTTGATACTTATAGCTAGACTGATCCATTTATTATTTTCTTATTAAATAATACTCGGGTCAGATCAAGATGTTACAGGTGTTTCTGCTTGACTCCTCTTCTGGGAACATTATCCGACTTTTGACTAACTACTCTAATTTAGTAGTTTTTGTTGTTATACATTCGAGATAGAGATTCTTTGATGTATACTTATTCTTTTTCCTAGCACTTTACCTATTCTTTCGTGATATTGTGGATCTTATTTGACCACTACTCTGATATACACTTCTATGTGTTATATTCATATTTGTTTCCGCCTTTGTGATATGAGTATCTGTGACAGATTTGTGTTATGATTATTTCTATACTTTTTTCCGAAGATCATATAGCCATTGTGCAGTAGCTTTGATTTTGTATCGGTATGTCGGATTTCCTCTTGAAAAGAAATGCTTATTATTCAATCGGACATATCTGTGCTCGCACAAAGTAATTACACGGATGGTCACTCCTCAACAGCCTTATTCTTCGTGCTAGTTGATGGCATTACCTTGTAGTGTCCTTGGCTAGCGTGAGTATAGAGGTGGGCGTCACAACAACTATGGTGGTAACCTCAAGAGGGCTTCCAAATTTCCTAATATGGGTCTCCTATCTTGATGAAAGCTTGGGACAATCACCAATCCACAAGCTCACTCTAATTGACTCACCATCTAATCGACGTTACTAACCACTCAAATACTGGACAATCATGCATACATCATGCACCAGTATTACAAGCTGTCATAGCTTGAAAACAGACCTGATTAACAACAATTACAGTGTCTTTCCTAGTCACTACCTATTCATTGCAACCATTATATACGCAAAATTTCCATGCCAATATTGAGTTGATGAACCTGATGAAGGATCAACACGCACGTCGATGTACTCTAGAGAGGCAGCCTCTAACACTATCTCATGAAGTAGGAGTGGCATATGCACTCCTCTTAAGTGACGGAGACCGTCAAAGGTAGATGCCTTCCCATATTCCTAAGAGGAGACTATCAATCATACTAAGAATTACTAGATCTATTTCTTAGATCACTAAAAGGAGATGAAGAAGCTGGCAGTCAATGACTTGATTAATTTCTACAACCAGCTGCTGTCGATACCAGAAAAATGAGCAATTCATCACCAATGATGACTTCCAAACTTTGATGGTAGAACTGATGGACAACTGTCAATGACTACTTCAACATGGCAAGGTTGGAGAGCTAACTTAGAAAGGAAAGCTTCAACTATATGTGCAAGCCCCATAAAACGACGGTAGGGAACACTCGACCCCTATCAATCAAGAACTTTGATTAAATTTAACCACCTTCATTAGCCTTCCAACTGAGAAGGGCTAGATGGAAGTGCAATAGTGAGCACACGATGCTGCATCACATATTGATGAGATTTAATCTGATATTTTTCAAATTATTTCTGTTTCAATTTCATTTATTTTGTGAAATATGACCAACTTGAATTAAACTACTTGCAAATGGTGTAGGTAAATAAGTACTCAAGGTTGGGTGCCAAATAACCTTCCCGGACTATGATCGGTCATTGAGGTATCATCATGACGAGCATGATTCAACCACTAATCAACTACTATCTGCCCCTGGTTTGGGGGCAAGGCATCAAAGCGGAAGAGATCGACAAGGTCGGGATTCCAGTAAAAGTGAATGCTATCAACCATCCACTCATCCGCCTATGCAATTTAATTGGAGATCTGAGAAAGACTTAGAGTGACATTTCCCAACAATGCACTCCTCATCTCGTATTTGAAGCTCGTCAAAATACTTATGATTCTTCCGATACCCAGTAAGAACAGAACCACACCAGGAGTGGATGTGACGTGACCGTCCATGCATCAAATCCTATATTAGAAACTTAGGGTTGTTTGAGAACACAAGTCTAAAGTGGATATGATTTGACCATTCACTCTCCATTTTGCATCTATGATTCGGCAAAACAATCATGCTTAAACTGACTTCGTCAAGGCCGAAGCCCCAATTTACAATCTTCATGGATTGACTGTCAGCTCGCTAATCATTAAGAGCTATCATTTCAATTCTCTTCCCTGACCTAATCAGAAGAGCGTGAAGTATCAAGTGGACGCGACTCGACTGTCCACTCTCCAATTCTTTCCCCTAACACTAGGGGCAAAGACATGACTCTAAGTGGATGTGGTTCGACCATCCATTCTTTCGCCCAAACTCAAAGTTCTCCAGAGCATTACTTTTACTCCTTAAGCTTGGCAGAAGCAGAATCTAAATCAAAGATGATGCAGTACGACCGTCCATGTGTCTTCTCCTATCCTGGATGCAAGGGGCAGTTTGACAGCCCAAGCTTAAATTGTATGTGATCCGACCGTCCAGCTCGAGGAGGATGGATCCGTCCATTCACGACCTCGCTTTTCCAGTTTAAGGAGGATGTGATCCATCCATCCACAACCTTAATTAGCTCTTACCCCTAGAGTGTGGGTAGGAGCATCTTTCCTAAATAGATGTGATCGACCGTCTATTAAACAACTCCAGATTCCCAGAGTGTGAACTGGAGTATAAACATTAAAGGGTGTGATCAACCACCCATCGACCGACTTTGGTCCCCGGAATGCGGAATGGAACATAAACGCCATAGAGGTGTGACTGACCACTCATCAACCAACTCTGGTTCCCAGAGCATAGATTGGAGTATAAACACAATAAAGACATACGTGGATCGACCATCCATTGACTAACTTTAGCTCCCAGAGCATGAGCTGGAGTATAAACTCTAAACGGGTGTAGTTCGACCGCCTGTTAATAGAATATGTTCCCCCAGAGTGGATTATAACATGAGCAACAAAGATGGAACACGATCATATGACAAGTAGTCCTGCCAACCCTTGACCGAGGGAAGAAATGCATTCATCCAACCACTGAGCTCAACGGCGAAGCGTTAAGGTCTGAACCTAACATACAACAACATCAAGGAGGCCTTAGTATTGAACCAATCTGAACGATGTCCAAAGTTAAGGACGACCAGTTATATCATATTGCCAGATCAATGGGAGATATCGATCTAAACTTTTCATATCATACCTTTAATCGACAGGCCTGTTTCAATCCTTTTACATTGTGCTGCTGAATTGACGGTCAATATCGATCCTCATCAACTACAGATCAATGTGACCCGAACGTCCATCGAATATCTTTGACCACTAGAGCATGAATAGAAGAAAAAACCATAAATGAGTGTGACTTTACCATTCATCCTCCATCATCTTCCTTCGATCCGATAGGAAGTGCATGAGACCGTATGAGCATGACCTGACTGCATTTGAGCCGACTTTATCCCACGGTCTAATGGGAGAACGTAAATCAAAATGGACGTGGTTGATCATCCAACTCCAAATGAATGCAATGCGGCCATTCATTCATTGACTGGTACCATAATCCGACTAAAAGAGCAATTCAAAAAAAGAGCAACTAAATGTATGCACACCGATTCTTTTTCTGGATTTGACAAGGGAAGCATCAATACTGCGTTAGATCTGACTGGACGATTCATCCTTCAGTTTCTGCCCAGAATATGGCGACATAAGTAGCGAAGTAAATGTGATTGACCGTCTAGAACTTTGCTCATGTCTAAATGTTGGCGAAACAAAAAAGTATTTTGCCTAGAGGAAAGAACCGGAACATAATGTAGGATAGGCATGACTCAGCCTTCCATCAGTCAACTCGATCCCATGGTTGAATGGGATAGAATACGAAATTGAAGCGAACATGATCTACCTTTCCACTTATCGAGATATTCCCCACACTTGGGAGCATGCACGAGAAATAAGATGAATGTGATTTGATCATTCATCAAACAACTCTGGCTCTTACAGCTTGGACTGCAGTATAAACACAGCAGGGGCTAGATTCGACCATCCGCATAATACCTCCATCAACCCAAGACCGAGGACACGAGCGTAATCATCCATGAGCTAGATACGACCACTCGATCCTATGACTCGTGCCTAGTATTCATAAAAAATTGAGGTTATGACCAAAAGAATGCTTAGAGATGGAATCATCGAACCGATGCCCGGACTTATGGGCAAATGATCATCATTCCGACCCTTTCAACAAGCAATGGATCGCGAGTACATTGAATGGAAAGTGCATCACTTGGAAACACAAGTAGATTCAAACTCATAGTTGGAGCCAACTATGCAGTAGCATGCGATACAAGGATAAACTCTAATAAGCCTTTGATTCAGCGTTCCTATAAGGCTAATCATTAACCATTGCAAATAAGCACATGAAGCGCCTACAACCCATCACGAGTATGAAGATCAGATCACAACTCAGGGTAATGATGATGAAAGAGTTAAATAATTTACTCCAGGTGAATCTTAATGTGTTTGCTTGGATTCAATCTCACACACACACACACACACACACACACACACACATATATATATATCTGTGTGTGTACGTGGACTCTAGCCAGTAATTAAGAACCATGCATTAAATGCCGACCCGAGGCGTGTCTCAGTGGATAAAAATGATGCAATGTGGATCTAAAGAGATCTGCTGCACTTAAAGAGGAGGTGAATATACTCAAAACCAATGGGTTTATCCACGATGCCCTCTTCCCAAAATGAGTATCAAACCCTTTACTTATGAGAAAAACAGAAGGAGATTTGCAGACGTACGTCGACTACTCAGATTTGAACGAGGCATGACAAAGCGTAGTTTTCCACTTCCAAGGATCAACCAACTGGCGGACTCGACCATCGGACATGAACTACTCACTTCCATGGACGAAAACTCCAGATACAATAAGATAATGAAGAATATCCTAAACTAGGAATACAACAGTTTCATTACTGACTTGGGCCTTGCTATGTTGCAATCCCCGAATTCAAACTTAAGAACACCGGTGCTACTTACCAAAGGACGATTAAAAGATTGTTCAAAAATCAGATCAGCTAATAGATGAAAGTATATGTGGTTAATATGCTCGTGATGAACGAAAATACATACCACTTGAGTCAACGCTATTCTACATCAATCAACTCAAGATGAACGGAAATACGAACCATTTGGGTTAAAGAAGAAGAGTAGAAGAAGAAAATAGAAAACAACATAGAATCTAACCATCGCAGCGGAATAAAATATAATAAATAATAAATGATCTTTATACAAAAAAATATATATCTGTTTATACATTACATCATCAGAGTACATCAATCACATAACACACAATTGGACAGTAATCATAACCTGTCCTCACACAATTGAATACACAGCGGAATATAAATCAAGTACGGAAGTACATATCGCCATCCAGCTCGTCTCCTGAGCTCCACAACGTCCTTTCCTGTATTCTATAATACTCGGTTTGACCCAAGCATTATAGTTAAATAACACCGGAGTCAGTCTGGAATACCAGCGTGAGAAATCACACTCAAATTGATTATTAAAGTTTCAAAATCCTTTTGAAAGCAAGAGCACCTCGTAAGACCACGCCACAAATAAACATGTCGGGTGTTTACCTTACGATAGCTAAAACACTTTTTATAAAAATTCTCTGACATTATAATAGTGTCTATAGAAAGTAAAATAGAATCTAGCTGAAATGCTTGCATCTCACGTTTCAGCAATAGTTGGGCACAATCAAAACCTTACGGGCGCGTTGGGAAAATGGATTTTCAACTAATGACTAGGCACTAGGGTACCACCTGTCACGGTACGTGGCCTAGATCACCGTACCGAGGATCACTCCTGACCCCCTGTAACAAAAGACCCGGGACTACCCCTTACTGGATAATCCCTAGTAAGATCACCCCACGGTTGGGATCAGCAACCGCACCACTAAGCTGAATAAAAGGGACATCTAGACAGGGATGACCTTACCCGAAATGGGTGTTACCCACCAAGCCTTGCTGCATAACCCCTGATTTTCAGTCATTCCCGATTGATGAGGCTTGAGGCTAAGCGTTACCTTTTAGAACATTTCCCTTAGAATTCCCCTCGTCCACCTGACGATGTTCCGAAAGCATTCATCCATACAAGTCCGTCCTGGGGTCGAACGAAACCGAAGGCACTACTCCTACTACATCCATTTTGAAAATATCCTCGGGATTAGTAGCGACCAGCCCTTGCACTTCACTGCTCCATCTTCGACTCCGAACTCGTTTTTCCATGAAAACATACAAACCGAATCGAAGTGGTTTTCGAGAAAATAATCCCGATCCCGGTCTCTTCGAGACGATCAGCGCATTGTCCAATATTGAAAGTCGGTTATTTAACTATCAAATAACATTCACAAACATCCATCAACATAAATAATTTCTCCAAATTATTTATTATTCTCAGAATATCTTCGCAAGATATATTTCCATTTTCAACCCTTTGAACACAGTTTTCAAATCATCTTCTTTTCTCATAAGATAAATTTTCAAATATAATTTCCACTGAAAACAACCAAGCACAAGACTTTAGATTTTTAAAATAACTTTAAAACACTTTATTACAAAATATATTCTAACATTTAGATTGAAAACTATTTCAATACTTTATGAAAAATGTATATATTAGGAATATTTAAAATGAGGCTACTTTATAAAATATAAAACTAGATTTTCTCTTTAAAAATAAATACCAAGTCACTTTCAAATAATTACTACTATAATCGATTTGAAAATATACTTACTTCAGAATTTAAACATTTGGAAATAATAAATTTTCTAAAACATGTTTTTTAAAACAACATTAAAACTTTTAATTTATATTTTAAAATTTACTTTGAAACGCACTTGGCTATCCAGGGAAATATGCTTCTCTTCAAATCCTTTAAAAATAAATCACTATTTATTTTTGAACAAAATTTCTCATTTCTTAAATAACTTTCCATCATGAATTTATTCCTTTAAATATCCATTGATATGTTACTTTACTTTTATAAACCCAGTTTACAAATTACAAAGTCCCACTTCTTCTTTAAAATGCCAACTTCAACCACTTAAATCAATTTTCAAATTTATTTTCAATTTACTCCAGTTTGAAATAAATTTCTTTACTTACTCAATTCATTTCAAAATCCATTAGTTATAGACTTTATTATTATTTTGTTTTGGTTTGATTTTAAATCTTTAACTGAAACATACCAATTTCAGATTTTCCAAATTTCTTCTTTATTCTTTTCAATAATTTAAATCTTAAATTTAAAATAAATGCTTTATTTTTTAATAATAACACTGAAGTTTAAAATTCATTATCTTCTTGTTTATTCAAAATCCCCTTTTTATATACCGAATTTCTTTATTAGAATTTTAAAACCACTATTATTCTTATCCAGTTCATTCTTAATTTATTTAAATCCTCTATAATTATTTCCTTAAAAATTCATTCTTTTATTTTCTTTTCAAAAATCCAATTCTGTATATTTTGATATCTCAGTGTCCCAAAATAAATTCAAGTAAACCATAGGATTCAATATTCCAATGATCAATAATATTCATCACAGAAGATCGAATATTTATAATAGAGAATATTAAACAATATAAATAATTTTAAGGAATCCAGTTGGATCCCTCCAACCTGTTTCCTGCATCCACAGATGTTAGCACAATTTAAAATACCAATTCCACTTCGAGGTGGAATATCGTGGTATATGGGTTTTAAATATAATATCATCCGCTATTATGCGGCGCATAGGGTCTAATCCGCTATATAATGCGGGAAATCAATCATTCCAAGATGTATTATATACTATAGTATAGCACATCCAAAACAATTCAATCATTCAACAAGATATTTAAATTTAACTATTTAAATCTAAATTTAAAAAAAAACCAAATGAGTGAGATTAACTCACCTTTGCTTCCTGTTTTGCAACCCAATCCAAACCAGCTATTTCCTTTACAGATTTTGAGCTAGTATAAACGATTCACGATTTGTTAACATTTTGAGCTAATGGAACAATTAATTTTCATTTAATATATTAAATTAATTATTTAATTTTTAAACTAATTTTCCTAATTTCCTAGCAAATTATCATACTGCTTTTCCTAGTAACAATTCAAATTCATTTATCAAAATAAATTAACTCTCTAATTATTGAGAATTAAATATCGCATTTGAGTTAACGATTTTATTGATATTTGAACTAGATGAACAATTAATTTCCCATTTTAAATCGATTGAACTAATTTATTATTAAATTTCCTATTAATAATTATTTCTTTCAGCAACTAAAACAATTAAATAAATTTTATTAAACAAGCTATCTTGATCATATATTATTAAAATAAACTAGTGAATGAAATTAGGCATATATGTATATTTTTATTCATTTATCATTTTCTTTACCTACTGGATACACACGTATACACATAAAACTCAGTAATTAATATATATATTTTATATAAATTCGAAAAGAAGTCATACACAAATCGAGACAGTAGTCGCCGCATTAGTGCCCTAGCCGCTAAAGCCAGCCCCCCAGTCCCACGTGCACACGAAATACACTCCATCGCCATGCCGCACCTTCATCCAACCCAAGTTCGATCGGCACATCGACGCCAAATCATCCAACCCAATAGAACTGGTTTCGTTGAAATCTGAGACTGTGCCTCGGAAGGCTATTTTTAAATTCAATTTAAACGATATAATTTCAAAACTTAACAAATCGCTGTTAAATTCAATTTTAACACTTTTACTATCTCTGTATTATCAATATAAATTTTACAAGTCTTCAAATTATTTTTAACAGGCTTAAAACTGAAGATTAAATAATTTATCCAATTTTAGTTTATTAAATCCAATAACTGAATTGCAAAATAATAATATTTGAATTCAAGTTAAAAATGAACATTTAAACATTTAAAATCAATTACATTTTCCAATTTCAAACGCTCAAAAATTCCGGGTCGTCACATTCCTCCCCCTTTAAAAGAATTTCGTCCCCGAAATTACTAGTTAGGAAGAATGGTCCAATACCCGTTTATTATTCTTTCCTAAAACCATTTAGTTTCAAACACTTCCCGAAACAATCTTTTTATCAAAGACACATTATCATTCTTGCCAACTTCCTAAACTTTCCCATAGTTCCCAGCACCATTATTTACTTCATTTACTCAAATTTAAATTTAAATCCAAATTTAAATTATCAAAACTTTCTCAAAAAATTTCTAACTCTCTAAATTTTCAAAAAATTTCGTCAGCGTCTCCTTTGCGCAGCTGGATCGGTACAACTACAAAATGCCTCTAGGGGCTCTCGAATTTCAAAAGAAAATAAAAAGCCAAGTGGCTAGATCAAAAAACCAATCAAATTTCATACAGAAATTTAAACACGTACCTTTTTGGTCGGACAATTCAAATTTATCTTCTGAAATCAAAACCAATTTTCTTTTCCCTTTATAATACCTGCATATCCTGCTTAGCAATAATATCCAATCATAGATTTTAAAATCATTTTATACATTTTCTTACAGAAATTTTCATACCTACTTCTATTTAATTTAGTTTTTCCCATTTCCATATGAATTTAATTTATCTTCAGCTCTGAATATTGAATTTTTATCTTCCATTTATAACTGATTCGTATCATTATTTTAAACTAGTTTTATTCACCAATTTATTTCAATTTCCAATTTGAAATCGTTTTGTCGCTAACAAAAATTTTCCCAAAAATTTCAAAAAAATTCTAACTCCCAAAATTTTTGAATTTTTTTGGCAGTCTCCTTTATACGGAGAAGCTTTTGCAATTTGACAAAAGATATAAATATATATACATCGACCCACCCGGTCAGAAAAACAAAAACAGTTCATGTTTCCTATTTTTATTCCGTAGGCGTACCTTATTTAGCATTTTAAGCAAGCGACTAATTTAATTAGCATTTTACGCAATCAAATCTAGCCCAACGACTTCCATGAACCTGTACTTACTCAACTAAAACATGTAAATGTCATATATATGAAGTTTAACAATATTCCACTTATTTGCAATAGTTAAACATATGAATTCTAAAAGCAATGCACACTAAACACTTTCCGTAAGCAATTTATATAGTTTTAATAGTAATTCAACTGTTTCAATTAATTCATATACCATTTTCATTCAATTTGCAGGGTTAACAACCCACTTGCTTACGTTCAATTCGTTTTAATTTTTTTAATTAAACAAACCCAAATTATTCCAATTGATTTAAAAATCAATTCTATTCACCTCTGTTAATACATTTACTTTGGTTTACGACAAATTGACTAATTTTCTGTGCAAATTTAATGTTATTCATGCAAATAACAATTACTTAAGCTTATAATCATTTTAAATTGATTCCAGCTCAATTTAGTATTTAATTCCTTCTATCTTAATTCATTTACAACCATTTTATTTTGCTTGAACCATTCCATGCTTATATATTAATAACCATTTCCCAATTTAAATTTACCCAAGCTTTTATTTAATGGATTTTTACTTTTCTCTCGAAGCCGAGCTTCCGCTAATTTTAAACATAAAGTAATTTATTTTCAAATTATTCAAATTTCATACTTAAGCTCATTTCCATTTTATAAATAAAATTTTCTTTTCAGTTTAACTTGATTCTATTTCAACCAAATTTCATTTCAATCTTCAAATTTATTTGATTGGTTATTATAAATTTTAAATTTTTAGATTCAATTTATTCTCAATTCATTTAATTAATTACAAGGCCATTTTCAATTTATTCCCAAATTCATCTGGGATTTATTTACAACTAAAACCATCCCTACTTTAATCCAATTTCTTTTTATTTGGCAACATTTTCAATTATACTTACCTCACTAACGATTCAAGTCGAATTTGATTTATAACTTGAGTTTTATTTCCAAACATCAATATTAACTTACAATTCAGCTTCTATTTAACTACATTAGGTTCCATTTACATATTTCATTAACTAATTTGTTATCTAATTAGTTCTCCCCTATTTATAATTCAATACTTGATTTTTAATCTCAAAAATCACTTCATTTAATTTTCTTAAATTCAATTTATTTTATAATTCAAGTTTGGATTTTTGTTTTATTTTCCAAAACATCAAACAACATTTATTTTGGTTTTTCTATCCCACTTTTTTTTAATTTTATAAGTCACAACTTATTATTTTACACATTTATTCATTCTTGGATTAAGTACATTCATCTTTTACTTTTGACTTAAGATTTATATTTATTTACACCCAAGCATATTTTATTCCATGGATTTTTAATTCTTTTATAAGCTATTCTAATTCATTTATTCCAATCCAATTCTTATCCAACTTATTTCTTATCCAACTCACTTCCATTTATTTAAGTAAGGATCTAATTCCATTCAATATCATCTATAACTCAGCTAAATATTCCAATTTAATTCTAATAAGGATTCAGGATTTCAAACACCCAGCTTTTAGTTCAAATTCATTTTGAAATCTCCAACATTTCAAAATCACACTTCTCAAAATGTAAACCAATCCTGGTTTTTATTCCCAACAAATTTCCTTTGAAATTTCAAAAACAAACTAATTCTTCCGAACAAATCAATTTGGCAGCAATCCATCACTTAGAAACTCGAAAATGAACATCGATGATGCTGCAGTCATCACCAAAGTTATTTTCCAGCGACTGAAGTTCAATGCAATATCCATTCCCAAAATTTATTTGAAACAGTTTTCCTTTCAGAAATACCCACAAAATAACAATGCTATTATTTATCTTCAAAACACTTCGAAAAACACTTTCAAAATCTTTGGGATTTTAAATTTTCAAATTCTGGCTTAAATCAAATTTTAACTATAATTCATTTGTATAATCTATGCTAATACAAATTCCCATTTGGTTATATTTCAATTTATAAATCACGTTTATAATTCACATTTATAAATTTCATTTTATAAATGAATTTATTTCCTTAACCTTTGGTTATATTTTCAATTTCTAGTTAAATTTTTAAACAACAATGGTAATAATTTAATATTATCATTCCTAACATCCAAGAAACCATATATTAGCTAAAATAGTTTACAAAAACTTTTCTTTTATATCAA
This sequence comes from Allium cepa, assembly GCA_030765085.1. NCBI lineage: Eukaryota > Viridiplantae > Streptophyta > Magnoliopsida > Asparagales > Amaryllidaceae > Allium > Allium cepa. Next base: position 565,862,738 of record CM060937.1, on the reverse strand, counting down.
AATATATTTTGGGTAAAATTATTTCATTCACCCACCTTTAAAACAATACCGCGTCAATTGTTCTATTCAAGTGCTTAGAAAACCCTTCGATACAGTTGTCCAGACTGTGCCGACGAAGGTTCATATGCCACTCAATAAATCAATCAACACAATATAAAACATTTTTATATCCACTAACAAATACACGCTCATATCTGTTAATACGCTCAAACTTATTCTAGAGTACTGCGGACTTTATTTTCAATGAGTAATTCCCACCAGAGCCAAGGTTATTACCAACCTAAGCTCTGATACCAACTATAATGGTCTAGGCTTTTCAACCATTGACAACGGCCACAACTGGTAGGCTTTGCAACCATCCTAGCCCCACCGTGGCTTACATTGGTACCTCGGGTTTGCTTTTACGGCCAGCCTCTCAACTTGCAACCAACCCCAAAAGGTCTTATACTACCCCCAGGGACATATAGGGGTAAGAGTCTCCCGTTCGCCACCAAACGCGAAGCGAGAACCCCATATCATGCTGTAATATAGCAAACCCGATCTCGGTCTCTTCGAAACGATCAGCACATTGTCCAATATTGATATTCGTCTATTTAATATCAAATAACATTCACAAACATCCATTAACATAAATAATTTCTCCAAATTATTTATTATTCTCAAAATATCAAGATATATTTCCATTTTCAACCTTTTGAACACAGTTTTCAAATCATCTTCTTTTCTCATAAGATAAATTTCCAAATATTATTTCCACTGAAAACAACCAAGCAGAAGACTTTAGATTTTTAAAATAACTTTAAAACACTTTATTATAAAATCTATTCTAACATTTAGATTGAAAACTATTTCAATACTTTATTAAAAATATATATTATCAATATTTAAAATGAGGCTACTTTATAAAATATAAAACTAGATGTTCTCTTTAAAACAAATACCAAGTCACTTTCAAATAATTACTACTATACTCGACTTGAAAATATACTTACTTCAGAATTTAAACATTTAGAAATAATGAATTTTCTAAAACATGCTTTTTAAAACGACATTAAATTTTTTAACTTATATTTTAAATTTTACTTTGAAACGTACTTGGCTATCCAGGGAAATATGCTTCTCTTCAAATCCTTTAAAAATAAATCACTATTTATTTTTAAATAAAATTTCTTCTTTCTTAAATAACTTTCCATCGTGAATTATTCCTTCAAATATCCATTGATATGTTACTTTACTTTTATAAACCTAGTTTATAAATTACAAAGTCCCGCTTCTTCTTTAAAATTCCAACTTCAACCACTTAAATCAATTTTCAAATTTATTTTCAATTTACTCCATTTTGAAATAAATTCCTTTACTTACTCAATTCATTTCAAAGTCCATTAATTATAGACTTTATTATTATTTTGTTTTGGTTTGATTTTAATTCTTTTAACTGAAACATACCAATTTCAGATTTTCCAAATTTCTCTTTTATTCTTTTCAATAATTTAAATCTTAAATTTAAATAAATGCTTTATTCTTTTAAATAATAAAACTGAATTTTAAAATTCATTATCTTCTTATTTATTCAAAACCCCCTTTTTATATACGGAATTTCTTTATTAGAAATTTAAATCCACTATTATTCTTATCCAGTTCATTCTTAATTTATTTAAATTCTCTATAATTATTTCCTTAAAAATTCATTCTTTTATTTTCTTTTCAAAAATCCAATTCTGTATATTTTGATATCTCAGTGTCCCAAAATATATTCAAGTAAACCACAGGATTCAATATTCCAATGATCAATAATATTCATCACAGAAGATCGAATATTTATAACAGAGAATATTAAACAATATAAATAATTTTGAGGAATCCAGTTGGATCCCTCCAACCTGTTTCCCTACATCCACAGATGTTAGCACAATATAAAATACCAATTCCACTTCGAGGTGGAATATCGTGGTATATGAGTTTTAAATATAATATCATCCACTATTATGCGGCGCATAGGGTCTCATCCGCTATATAATGCGGGAAATCAATCATTCCAAGATGTATTATATACTATAGTATAGCACATCCAAAACAACTCAATCATTCAACTAGATATTTAAATTTAACTTTTTAAATTTAAATTAAAAAAAACCCAAATGAGTGAGATTAACTCACCTTTGCTTTCTGTTTTGCAACCCAATTCAAACCAGTTATTTCCTTTACAGATTTTGACCTAGTATAAACAATTCACGATTTAATAACATTTTGAGCTAATGGAACAATTAATTTTCATTTAATACATTAAATTAATTATTTAGTTTTTAAACTAATTTTCCTAATTTCCTAACAAATTATCATACTGCTTTTCCCAGTAACAATTCAAATTCATTTATTAACATAAATTAACTCTCTAATTATTGAGAATTAAATACCGCATTTGAGTTAACGATTTTATTGATATTTGAACTAGATGAACAATTAATTTCCCATTTTAAATAGATCGAACTAACTCATTATTAAATTTCCTTTTAATAATTATATCTTTCAGCAACTAAAACAATTAAATAAATTTTATTAAACAAGCTATCTTGATCATATATTATTAAAATAAACTAGTGAATGAAATTGGGCATATATGTATGTTTTTATTCATTTATTATTTTCTTCACTTACTGGATACGCATGTAAACATATTAAACTCAGTAATTAATTTATATATTTTATATAAATTCGAAAAGAAGTCGTACCCAAATCGAGACAGTAGTCGCCGCATCAGTGCCCTAGCCACTAAAGCCAGTCCCCCAGTCCCACGCGCACACGAACTACACTCCATCGCCATGCCGCGCCTTCATCCAACCCAAGTTCGATCGGCGCATCGATGCCAAATCGCACGCACGCGCGTGACATATGCTGCCGCAAATCCTTATCGAGCTCAACCGCCTTACGAAACTCCCATCCCCAGCCCTATCTCGACTTCGAGCACACGCCAGTGCCGCCCCATCCCACTCGAATCGAGTTCGAGCGTCGTGCCTTTATCGCGATGTCGTTGCCACACGAGTAGCTTGCGATCGAAGTAGGATTTGGCTATAAGAATCGAAGTCGATTTCAAGGATGACGAACTAAAAGACTTTGATTTCGAATTGGAATGTAAAGGAACGAGCAGCCATTATCTCTTTTTTTCCTCATCTAAAAGAAGATAAGGATGGAACGAATTTAGGTTCAGGGGAGTGGCGTAGAAAAGGTTTGACTATTTAAATTAAATTCAATTAGATTATCCTAGGCATTTACAGATCGTACGACCAAACAGTTACTCCAAATACTACGAAAATTGAAATTTGATAATAATATAATATTACGGATCCAATAGAACTGGTTTCGTCGAAATCCGAGACTGTGCCTCGGAAGGCTGTTTTTATATTCAATTTAAACGATATGATTTCAAAACTTAACAAATCGATGTTAAATTCAATTTTAACACTTTTACTATCTCCAATATTATCAATATAAATTTTACAAGTCTTCAAATTATTTTAACAGGCTTAAAACTGAAGATTCAATAATTTATCCAATTTCAGTTTATTAAATCCAATAACTGAATTGCTAAATAATAATATTTGAATTCAAGTTAAAAATTAACCTTTAAACATTTAAAATCAATTCCATATTCCAATTTCAAACGCTCAAAAATTCCGAGTCGTCACAGAAACTCGATCCTTTGAAATGCTCTTTCAGCATTGCATCAGAAAAATTCTTGGGTTTCATCATCAATTCTCATGGAATTGAGGCTAATGTCCAAAAAGTTTCGACAATTAAGGACATCCATGTACCAAGGATAACCAAGCAGGTACAGATCCTAAGTCGAAAGGTTACCATCCTAAGTTGATTCAACTCTAGAGCCATCTACAAGTGTATTCTCTTCTTCAACCTGACCAAGAGAAGGAAGAGAAATTTCGAATGGACTAACAACTCCGTTGATGCAATTCCTGCTCTGATAGATCGCTTAGAGAGACCTCTCATTTTACCCAAGCCATTGGATCATGAAGATTCATACAACAATTGGGCCGTGTCAATACATGCCATAAGCACCATACTGTCACATGAAGAGAATTACATCCAAAAAGTCAATTTTCCCTACAACAAATAATGAATCTTAACATGATGCCATGACTATCGGGCCCAAATTTGTTAGAGGACTAGGAGTGAAATCTCTACAAATGTTTTGTGAGTCCTGAATAGTTATATCTCAAGACTAGGGAAATTATCAAGCTAATGGGGGAACGACTTGCTCCTTATCTCGTCCGAGTCCAAAAATCATTGACCGATTTTGAATACTGTATCATAACACACATCCCCAAAGAACAAAATGAAAGAGCCAACTTACCAGCTAAGCTAGCCAATTCAGAGGATACGTAGCAAATGGGCTCGCTCTTAGTTGGAGGACTTAATGCTCCAAGCATTGACCATATAGAGATCGACAAGGTTTTAGAGATGGAGCTTAAAAAAAACATAGCCACGGATGAATCCTACCAAAGATTATCTACAACAAGGAATCCTTCTTGAACAGAGGAATGAGAAATGGCATATCCTCTGCCAAGCTTCCTGCTACATCATCCATAAAGTAATCGTGAACAAAAGGATTCCTTCGCATTCCTACTTTGATATATCGCTTACGATATAATCAAACGAGTATCGAGAGAATTCCTACATAAAAATTCATTTTCAGTGGAATACCATTTCTCTTGCCATCAAAAATGCAAGTGATTGAAATGCATTTCACCAAATTGGCAATGACTCGCGAGCGTACGAGCATATCCACGAGCCAATGACATAGACGTGTACATGAACGTGCATGTGTGCATCCTAAAAATTTGATTTTTTGAAACCGATGGAATTTGAATACTCGCCTGGAACCAACCAAAAATAGAAACAACAAATCATTGACACTTGATATTCACCAAAGATGAGAACTGTGTAATCACTGGCAGGCTACAACTAAGTATTTATACTACTGGAAATCGACAAGGGTCACAACTACTGGGAACTACGACTCTTGGCGGAAGGATAACGACTATTCAACAAACTGAATGGGGTCCTTTCCGACTGGAGATTTCAGCTTTTCAAAGCACGTCGTGTTCAAACAAGATGTACTTTAGGGAAAAAATATTATCCTGCCTTTTAGAAAACCCATGATACAAAGAAATTTGACTGATTATAGTTATTTATTAGTTTCAGAAAACAAGTATACTCGAGGCTATGAATGAAATACAGCCGGTCGTGACCCCGGCCCCGATACGAGTGCAATTAATATAGTTATCTTTGTAGAGCTCCAGGAAGTCATATTTCTAATTTCAAGTCAATTGGAGTTCATATGCTCAAGTTATAATCAAAACAAGCACTCATGTACTCCATCTAGGATCGATACAAGAAACTGTTCTAATTAGCAAGGATCGATCAATATCTTGAAATCTACAAAGTCAATCAACTTGTAACTTTCAAAAAGTCAATAAAATAGTGTAGGAAACCCACCCACAAAATTATAAGTCAAAACAATGAAGTTGAAAATTCCTTCGTATTCATCATTCTCGTATCGATCTGAAGGATACGAAATGTTGATTTTTGACACGAGACAGGGTATATCTCACTCATTTTGGATCCAAACAACTCCAAACTTTGAGAACATGCTTAGAGTACTCTAAGAATCTTGCATAATCGATCTCAAGCCAAAATTCAACAGAAAAATATTTTCCATATCGATCATTTTTGTATTGATTATATGGGTACGAAAAAAGCCCATCTCGTTGAGGATCGACAGCTAAACTCGCTGGATCGATCTCAAAATTTTATACAATGCTCCTAAGCCTATGGGAAGCCACTCTAGCAAGTTTCATCATCATATGACAAGTGCTCCCATCGATACAGCATTGATATGGATCGATACAATGGCCTCAGCTACTTCATAATTGCAATCTTGATTGATCAATAACTCCGCAACCACAATTCCAAATGGAATGAGATTTTCACAGCAAGTTACATAACAGTTCAGAAGCCTCCATGATCGATTATGGCTTGATTGGAGCATTTCTAGATTGACATGAAATGCTATGGGTCGATTAAGGATTGATCCCAAACTGCTCCAGATCGATCTTGCAGGCTTGAGATAGAGAATTTCGAGATCCAAGGCAAATATTTCGAGCTCCACACCTATAAATAGCACCTCCATTGCAACTAAAAAGGGACTTTTGGCTGGGGACTCTACATGCTGCTATTTTTATTTCTGATTTAACTGTAGTCAATCATTAGCTATTACAAGCATTATACTGGATTAAAAAGCAATATAAGATTGATCTTCAAAGTGGACGGAGGAAAAATAGCACTGAACCACTAAATCTTCTATTTCTTATTGTTCATCTATTTTCTAAGTGTGATTGTTATATTATCCTCATTTTAATTTTACTTTATTCGTTTATTTCTCTACAATCACGCTCAATGGGGTTTGTGACCATATTTGGTGTAAATACGTATGATCATATCATGTTTTGTTTTAACCATTATGGTTGCAGGTGCATGATTTACGTTCAGATTGAAAATTTTGATAAGCTACTAGTGAGGGAAAAAATTGTTTTGTTCTGCGGCATGGTCTCTCTAGATATTTATTTTTTTAAGATGGTATATTATTATTCATATCAGACTTTTTGCCTGACCTGAAGTTTTTGATGTTCCCCTTATACTATCAGGTACTCATTTGAGTAGATTGGAAGTAGAGTTTTCGGGTTAGATGAGTAAGCTTCCGGAGACGTGCAGGAGGCAAGATAATATTAGGAGTTTATTTCTACCGTGTTCTTTGATATTTATGTTTTGTTTGAAAGAATGTAAAGATGGAATTTACAATCGTCGAGTAATTAGACTCTGATCTTCCAAAGGGGGATCTTCATATGTTGTTCTTAGAATACAATTGTAATTATTATATTTTCACTGAACGTGGAATCGATGGGGATATGTAATGAGTGTGAAAGTCTTAATGAAATGTGCTTTGAAAATTTTCATATTCGTGTGCTTTTGATGTTATAGATACAATTAACTGATCTTATTTTACCATCGAAAAATAATACTACGAAGTACTGCAACATCAATAGTGCTTATTTTCAAGCCTCAAAATGGGGGATGGTACAAAGATTATTTTAGTAATGGTCCTTGTTTCGACATGGATAAGTTTAGAGAGAGGTATGGTAAGCCTCAAAAAAAATTTGAGCATGTAAGGAATAAGTTGGGTGAGGCGAATATATATTTTACTCAAGGGCATAATATATGTTGACAAACAGGTCTGTCACTGCATCAAAACATGATAGGTAAGATTAGTACTTTCAAATAAGAGATTCTACCTTAAATGTGTGCTTAAAAGAATGTTGTAAATCTATGGTTATGCTCTTTGGTGATGAATATATTAGACCATCAAATGCAAATGATATTAAATGGCTATTGGCAATGGATGGACAACGTAGGTTTCCAGGTACGTTGGGTAGCTTAAATTGTATGCATTGATGGAATAATTGTCCTATTGCTTTGCAAGGACAATACACAAGTCATTATCACAAAGCTACTATGGTTTTGGAAGCTATGTCCACTTTCGATGCATATATTTAGCATGCGTTTTTCTATTTCCTGGTTCTTAAATCACAAACATTCTACGTTAATCTGACTTATTTAGCGACTTATCTAATGATAGTGCATCAACTTGAAATTTCATGATTGGGGATAAATAACGTAACATTGGACATTACTTTATTGACGAAATATATCTGCTATCTGGCCTTTTAACTCGACTATATTTAGACTGATTGGACAAGTTAGAATCAGTGATAAGAAAGATATGCAGTCTAGAGGGGTGATCATAGAGTCCATGGATCAAGAATAGACAGCAATATGAAGCAATGATCAAGCGAAACGAAGAGATAGACTCTACAAAACATTCTAAGTAGGGAATGGTGCCTCTCGTAGGCAGGGGTCCAGATCACATCACAATGGCTATGAACAACATCAATCAGCAGTTCATCTCAAAGGGAATCGGTCGATATCTTTTAAAACATGAAGATAACTATGCAAACAACTTTAAAAACATGAAATTAGCATGGAGAGGACCTATCAGAGGGATCGCATGCTGCCACTTGGCATGAAAGGCCGATCAAGGCCGATCGCTATATATAGGGAATTGGGATCGAAATTTTCCTATTGACCTCATCTACATTTGGAAATTATGCTTTCAAAATTTCAGAGAGATATTCGGTCATCTTCGCCTATAAATACTGTGTTTGTAGCCATTTGAAGAATATTTACGCTGTTGTTTTCTTTGTACTCCATTGTAATTATGGATTCTAATCTAATCCCTCTTGTACTTTGAAATTCAAGTGACAAATAAAGTTATCTCTTCAAAGTGGATATAGGCACTCAACGCCCAACCATTATAAATCTATTTTTTGTTGTTTTTTTACTTGTTTTTTGCTAGCTTCCTCTGCTTTAATTTTATTCTCTTGATTTATTTCTCTTCATATAATTTATTGGGTGTTTGTGCCAACTTTTGGTGCAAACATTTTGGTTCTTTCACTAAGAAAGAAGTCTCAGCTTGATTGGATCTCATCATCTACCGGTGGATTCCCATATCCACGAGATAAATCCAGATTCCTACCGACAAGTTCCGTTACTACTCATCTTTTGAGAAGATCTAGAAGGAAGCTATTAGCCATGGCCAGAGGATAGCGTACTACTTCCTATGTTGTTAAAGGAAATGATGATGCAAGTGTTCAACAAGTTGATCAAAATGTACGACCGGTGGATGCCAATGCCCAGAATCCAAGTGAATATATCACCAGTGCATATTTTGAAGTCCAAATGAAGGAACTAGTGGATAGTCGTTAGCAGCTCAATCAATAAATCCATGATAACATTGACTTGATGAACCAGTTGAAAGATCGCCATGGAAAGACTGGAAGAGAGCCTACTCCATATTTAGGACCGAAAAATTCCTCCTCATTTGAAGACTACCACAAGAATAGACACCGCAAATCAGATGCATACACAGTTGGAATGTCAATAGGAGATCAAGCGATCAGCCATGGTTGATTGGTGCCAAACCCCTAGGGTGATCGGTAATGTACCCTCTAATCAAGAGGGGATCAGTATGCAGGTGGAGCCGCTTACTCTGGAGGTGCCGCGATCAATCAAAGTGTTGGTGCTTAGGAAAATATGGTCGACTGTAGTTGAGAGACGATAATAAAACTGCTACTTAAGAAATGGATCAAGAGTAAGAGGAGCCAAGGAAATGTGGAACTGCCCGGAGGCATGGATCGGGTCGTACACGTGAGAAGGACCATGACTATCGCTTGGTACTAGCTTTCCAAACACCAAACTTAACAGCTATGGTGAGGAAGTTCACGAAAGAAAGTCACGGTTTGACCAACGATGATAGGAGACTCTCCAAAAGTCATACTCCATTAACTGACAACATTCTACATGCAGAATATCCGTGGAGGTTCCATATGCCTACAATGCATGCCTATGCAGGAAAAGCCGACCATAGGCAACATCTCTTGAAGTACGAATGGCTGCAGCAGAGTGCAGGTCTTTCTCCATTTTTCTAGAAGATGTTGCGACCATATGGTTCGTCAAGCTACTACCACAGTCAATCTCTTCATTTGATGAGTTAGCAAAGAAGTTCCTTGAGTAGTTTTTCATGCACACAACTCGCCGAAAGGATGTATGCCACTTCGTAGCTTGGTCCAGGCACCGAGGGAGTCATTGAAAGATTTTTTAGAAAGGTTTAATGCAGCTGTTATAGAAGTTAGTAATCTAAATGATAATGCAATACTCATGGCACTGACTAGGGGAGTTGACTATGATTCCAAGTTTGGCGATTGGTTAGCAGGAAAGCCTCCTTCTATATTAGACCGTTTATTTGCAAAAGCAGCTCAGTTCCTAAGAAAGGTGAAAGAAAAGAGAGCTTGGATAAGAGACATTGCAAGCCCAAATTCCAACGGAGTACAAAGTAATGTAGCAGTAAAGTAGTCTGGTGATAGTTTCAGAAAAGTTCAGATCAATATTCAAAAAAAAACTGACTGAACAGAAGAAAGGCGGTGATAGAAACCACATCAAAGACGGGATTCCGAAAGGGGGAAGCCTAGGATCCCATCGTTTGATACATACACGCCATTGAATAAGGCGCTATAAAATGTTTATCTATAAACCTGTACCACTATCCACAATAGAAACTACCTCCGAAGGAACCAACGGAGAAGCAGAGACAGTTCGGAAAGTGCTATAGATTTCATAAGAGTTATGGACATACCATGGACAAGTGTCGCCACTGTCGTGATGTTATTGAGAAGTTAATTCAAGAAAGAAAGTTGCAGCAGTTTGTTAAATCCCCATAGGATGGCGGGTAAGGGACATCCGACCCAAATAAAGGTCAAGCTCCACCAAGTTCTGAGGAACCTCGGAAGACAACAGGGAGATTAGTTATTAATATCATTATTGGAGGACCACCTGGTCGATAAAGGCTGGAATGTGATGAAGTGTTATGTGAAAGCTATCAGGCACGTTGACATTGAATGTTGCCCAAGCACAGAGGATGGTGCTCCAACAAAGCTGCAGCGACCTATGACAAATGATATTGTGTTTCGAAGTATAGATGCAGATAAGGTGAAGACCCCTACGATTGATCCAATGGTAGTCTCAACCAAAATCTTCCTTACCTTGGTAAGAAAGATTCTCATTGATTATGGAAGTTCTATGGATATCATTTTCAAGAAGGTATACGGCCAGATGTTATTGGAAGCCAAATATCTGAAACCATGCAAAACTCGTAATCATAGATCTAATGGTATTGCAATAAAAGCGGTAGGCTATGTCGAACTACCAGTAGAGCTAGGAGACGATAGCCGAAAGAGAGTGTGGGTGCTGCCGTTTGTTGTGATGGATGTGAGCTCTTCATATGATGCTTTTCTAGGCTGACCAGCCCTTGTTGAATTCAGAGAAGCTATCGCCCTCTGGTGTTTAATGCTAAAATTTCCAATAGAGAATGTCATGAGAATTATCCATGAAGATCAAGCAACTGGACGTGCCTGTTATGTGGTTGAGTTCAGAGATGCTCAATGAAGGGAGAAAGAAAGGATGCATAGAGGCCTCTTTGAATCAATGCTAATGAAGCTTAGCAATCAGTGTCTGGGACTAGCTTGGGCACCACATTTGGTTCTATAAAGATATTTATCCAAGAGATGAAGAAGAGGGGCTCAAAGAAACCAAGGCTACACCCATTGAGCTGACGGTTGACATGACGGTCAGACATGATGACCTATTACGGGGCCTGAAGATCGGTTATAGTTTAGTGCAACGATAATGAAGGACTTAGCTGGCTTTCTTCGAGCGAATCTTGATGTGTTTGCTTGGACTCATTTTGACATATGAGGGATCTTGCCAACCATCACTAGCCATGCATTGAGAGATCTGCTGTTCTTAAATAGAGGGTGGATAAACTCAAGAACAATGAGTTTATCTGTGACACCCTCTAACCGAAATGGGTATCTAATCTAGTTCTTGTGAGAAAAGCTAATGGAAAGTGGCGGATCAACGTCGATTACTTAGACCTAAACAAGGCATACCCGAAAGACGGCTTTGCACTTTCAAGGATCGACCAGCTGGTAGACTCAATCGTTGGGCATGAATTGCTTTCATTTATGAATATGCACTCCAGATACAACTAGATCCTGGTGCACGTCCCCGACCAGGAACACACCAGGTTCATGACTGATTTAGGACTGTACTACTATGCTGCGATGCCTTTTGGACTAAAAAACACTGGTGCAACTTACCAAAGACTAGTTAATCGGATGTTCAAGGACCAGATCGAACGATCAATGAAGGCATATGTGGATGATTTTCTCGTGAAGTCACGGCGATCAAATGGCCAAATTGATGACTTGGCGGAGATGTTCAGTATTCTTGAAAATATGGAATGAAACTTAATTCCTTAAAATGCTTTTTTAGCATTACTTTAGGAAAATTCTTGGGTTTCAACATCAACTCTCATGGAATTGAATCTAATCCCGAGAAGATTCAGAGGATAAGAAATATCCACATGCCAAAAGGCAATCAAGCAAGTGCAAAGTCTAAGTGGGAAGGTCGCCGCCCTGAGCAGGTTCATTTCTAGAGCCATTGACAAGTACATTCCTTTCTTTGACTTAATCAGGAGAGGGAAGAGAAAATTTAAATAGACAAAGGATTGTATTGATGTGTTTCAATCTCTGATACATCACTTGGAGAGGCCCCTTATCTTGTCCAAACTACTAGATCATGAAGACTTTTACATCTATTTAGCGGTGTTGATACACACTATAAGTGTCGCACTACTGCACGAAAAGAATTGAATCTAGAGGCCAGTGTATTATGTTAGCAAGCGATTGACAGGTGTTGAGAAAAACTATCTGAAACTAGAGAACTCGCATACTACCTGTTGATTGCATCAAGAAAGCTCCGCCCTTATTTCCAGGCTTATCCTATCAATGTCTTCACCGACCAACTATTACTACAAGTCCTACAACGACCATAGATGTCTGAAAGGTTGTTTAAATGGAACATCGACTTAATCCAGTTCGATATCACTAATCTCCCTCGAAGAGCCATCTAGGGACAAGCACTGGAAGACTTCATATCTGAATTCACTGCACAAGAATACTGTTCGGAGAGCAGCGAAGAACCTCCCATCCAATGGAAGATGTACACGGATGGAGCATCCAATGCTCAATGTTCTGGTGCTAGAGTCATATTAGTAACTTCTAAGGAACGCTCGATCTGCTATGCCTTGAAACTTGACTTCCCTGTAAAGAATAACGAGTAACTAAGTTGAGTATGAAGCCTTGATAGTAGGGTGTAAACTGGCTAAATAGCTGGAAGTAAAAGCTTTATGAATTTTATACGATTCCCAATTGATAGTGTATCAAGTCAGGGAGAATATTAGACCAAAGGAGCAAGACTTGCTCTTTACCTTAACCGGGTCCAAGAGATGCTAACCGATTTCGAGCATTACACCATTATACACATCCTAGAGAATAGACCGAGAAAGCCAATTCGCTGGCCAAGTTGGCCAGTTTCAGTGATGCACAACAAATCGGCTTGGTTCTAGTTGAAATACTTAATGCTCTGAGCATTAACTAGATGGAGATTGATTGGGTCTTAGAAATGGAGCTCAAGAAAGAGTCGTGGATGACTCCGATTAAGATCATTTGCAAAAGGGGATCCTTCTCGAACGAAGAAATGAAAAATGATAGATCCTTCGTACAGCTTCACAGTACATCCTCTAAGAAGGAGTCATGGACAAGAAGGGTTTCTCCAACTCTCTGGTTAGGTGCATCACCAATGATGAAATCAGCCGAATATTAAGAGAAGTCCATGAACGAGAATGTGGTGATCACACCGGAAGGAAAACCCTGACGAAGAAGATACTCCACTATGGTTATTTATGGCCAACCGTCAATCGAGATGCCACTGATTATGCTAGACGATGCGATAAGTGCCAGATGTTTACAAAAATTCTAAGAACCCCGTAGACGAAAATCGCTCATATGTTTAGTCCATGGTCGTTTGCTACTTAGGGTATTGACATCATCGACTTTTTGCCGATTTCTAAAGGTGGTTCGAAGTACGCCATTGTAATTGTTGATTACTTCACTAAATGACCTGAAGCCGAATCTTTAGCCACAATCATTACAAAGAAAGTAATTAATTTTGTTGTCTGAAACATCATCTGTCATTTTGGCCTTCCTCGAACAATCATTACCGACAATAGAACCCAATTCGATAGTGCTAAAATCAAAGACTTCTATTGTTGACCACATATCGAGAAAAGATTTGCGGTAGTTGTTCACCCTCAAGCGAATGGACAGGTCGAAGCTGTCAAAAAAATCATAAAATCCATTCTAAAGAAGCGTTCAGAAAATGCTAGAGGCAAGTAGGATAAGGAATTCTCATAAGCATTATAGGCATACAAAACTGTCCACAAATCCACGACTGGCCATACTCCATTCGCTCTTGCTTACGACTTTGAAGCCATGATTCCTATAGATTTTGAAGTCTTTTTTATCGAGTCACTTATTATGACCCCAGAATTAACAAATTTTCCCTTTTGGAATCTCTGAATATGGTCGACAAGAAGCATGAAGAAGCTGATTTGAGGCTAACTGCACACTGATATCGAGTCGCTCGATACTGTAATGTTAAAGTCTGAACCAGGACCTTTGAAATTGGCGATCTTGTCTTGAAACAGATCTTTCCTAGCCCTGTAATGAAGCGTCCAAAATGGGAGGTACAATATGTCATCAATCAGAAGCTTGGTGATGGAACTTTCAAGCTAGCGATTGTCGATGGCATCACACTTCCTAAAGCATGGAATAGCGAGCATTTACAATGTTATTTCACTTAGTTTTGTTTCATTCGGTTGCATTTCATTTAGAATTTTCTTTTGCAATTGAACTCAAAGCCATGTAATAAGACAGATTTTGTCGCTTCTTTTTCAATTTGTATTAAAATATGAAGTTCCTTCCATATCTATGAATTGTTCATGCATAATATAACAGTTGCGATATACAACCAACTTACATCTACATATGCATAACATGAACCAACAAGTACCCAGAGATTGGTGCCAACCAAGTACTCGGATCCATAATTGAATTAAACAATATAAACATAACTCGACCGTTCATCCATAAACTCTAGCCTGCAATCTAACGGGCTAAGTATAAAGTGGAGAATTAGTGTGACTCGACCACCCGTTAGCTAACTCCATCTCGTAATTCAATGGGATGAATATGAAGTAAAAGTGGTCGTAATATGACCGACCACTCTTCAACTTTTGCTCCGGACTAGGGGGCAAGGGAATCAATCAAAGGAAATGTGATTCGACTGTTTCCTAGAACAATTTCAGTCCTTAAAGTGTGGGGTAGATTATGAATATCAAAAGGGTGTGATTGACCGCCAATCGACTAACTCTAATCCTAGAGTGCAGATAAGAGTATAAACTAAATGAATGACTGTTATTTGACCATTCGTTCTCTAACTCTGGCCTGAACCTAATAGGAGGATTATAAACACATCATGGATGGGACCCGACCGTCACGAACTAACTCCGCCGATCCAAGACCGGGAATAGGAGTATAATCACTAAATCACAGAATACGACAGCATAACACTATGGCTTGCACTTGGCAGTTGATATGACTTAAGGCCATAACCGAAAGGAGGCCTTGAGATAGATTTGTCGGATTGATGCCCGAAGCAACGGGTGACCGAATGACATTACAACTTGAACGACGAGTGATGAATTGTAAGTACATTGAATAGGAAACGTAGTAGCTCGAATACTTAGACAAATTTTGTACAAAATATACACAGAGACGAAAGAATCTTTATTCACATACTTGGAAACTAAGTACAAATTTATTTGGAAAACTAAAAAACCAAAATTGTGGCCAACAAAAAGAAACTGGCTAACTAGCTACTCACTATCTAAGCCACTTTGATGGTTGTTTCACCCCTTTTGGGCTTCTTCAGGGTGGATTCTCTAGAGCTATCACCTCGTACTCTCCTCTTCGCCCCTTGTTTCCTTGCTACCCTTAGGAGAGGTGCTTTCAGAAACAGAAGCCGTCTCATTTTAGGATATAAGAGGATCGACCTCCTCAGGAGTGGAGTAGCTCAACTATATAACTTGAAGCGGAGTAATATTCATTTTGGCACTCTCCTTCTTGGCTAGCAACTCTAGCTCCTCCTCTTCGATGCACTCGTTCATGCAAAGTTTATCAGTGTGTTCGAAGGCATGTGTCACTATGACATCCTCTACTTCATCCTAGCCCTGTCGGCCATCTGTCTATTCTTTATCCAGAGCCCTTATAACTTTAGCATTCGAGCTAGGAGTCTCACAGGTTGATCAGTTGGAGCCACATGTACAGTAATGGCCGTAGGAGACCATGTAGTTTGCGCTTGCTATCCCAGGGTAAAATCATTATCGGGAGCATGGACAGATGCAGACAAACCTGCAATTTTCATGAAGACCAATAGGTAACCCCATGACTATCAAGCGTGAGATGTAAACCTTCTTGAATGTCGGAGAAGTAAGAGGTATACCTTCACTAGATTGGCCTTAGGTCATAGTTAGAGTGTCGCCTTCCAAAATCGAAGACAACCCAAAAGATTTGTCTATCCCTAGATGATATAGATGGTAGCCTGCACCCTTTTCTAGGGCGTAAGAAATCGAAGCACCGACTACTTAAGTAGTAAGGAGTCTTAGGAACAGATCCTGAGGTTTTGCTGTAATCTTTCCCCTTACCGGTGATCGCTGGATCGTTGAGTAAACTGAGTCGAGCAGCCCTGAGCTCATCGGGATCTTCATCGTGCAAAATTTCACGTATTAGTTGCTCTTCATCCACTTCAGTGCCACCAACGGACCTCTTTTTCAAATCTACAATATGTTCCCAGGCTTCAACGAGCGACTCGGGATACCCCTCTCCAAGGAAGCGGAGGTTGTGATTCATTAGGACGCATGCATTGTAATATATAAATAGGGGATCAAACTTGTCCTTTATCTCTATCTGGACCGCCTACCTAGCCTCTTCCTTGAGGGCCTCTATCTACACAAGTTGATTATTGGCCTTTATTTTAGCTTCCAGAGTTTTAACAATCTCCTCATAGTATCGCTGGGACTCCAGCTGAGCCTCGAGTTTCTCCTGTTTTTCCTTCTCAAGCTGCTCCTCAAGCTATTTAATACGAAGGGCCATAGTATCATTATCCTTTTTTAGCACCTCCTTCTCCTTCTGTAAAACATCTTTTTCGAGGGCTAAAGTACCGTTGCAACGAACGGAAGTGTCCAATTCAGCTTAGGGCACTTTCATTAAGCGCTCGATGGCTTTAGAAGATTTGCTGGCTTTTTTCTCAACATCGGCCAACTTCGTACCCAACTGCTTGGCATCCTCGTCCAAGCAAATGTCTTTGTTGTGGATCGCCTTAAGAGTTAAGCGATTGATCAATCTTGTGTACCTCTCCCTTGATACCTTAAAAATTATCTCAACAACATGGAGAGTTGTACTATGCTGGACATAGACATCATGAACGGAGGCGAGCACTATGTCCTTGGCCTCTGAAGGGATTAAATGCAAAGCGGGAATAAACTTGAACTCGTCAAAGTGCAACTTTGAAAATGTGGCCTTGAGCTCAACCATCTTCTCAACGACAACGGCATCAAGAGCAGTAGGTGCTGAAAGAAGCCTATCTGTCGTGCTTGCGGGATGAAATATCAACGCCTTCAATGCCAAACTAGCGATCTGAAGATCCATGGGCGTTGGAAGAACTCGAATGTTGCTCGAATGCAGTAGCCGAAGTGGGGGCATAAGACAGCGACTTGTTGTTGCTATGCATAGGGTCATTGACTGGCACCCTTATCATGAGAAGATTGAGATCTCGACTTATTCTTAGAGGATGATTGATTGATAGCTTTGGCCTCGGTCTTCTAACCCTTCACGACCTTCTCTGTCTCGACCAAAGTTCGGACCTCGACTGGGCGCAAAATAAGACGGCTGGGAGTACATTGGTTTCTTCAAGCGATCATATTTACAAGGCGTCCCATCAAGATAGCAAACAAAATGAAAGTGTATAAAAATCATTGGAGTTAAAGGAGGATACATGTCATGTAGTGCAGGGTATGTGATTGTGAGTGTCGTAGTGTCCCCCAATGGACTAGTCGTTGGAGCTTTTTTCACTGAAGTAATCTCTCCTATGTCAATAGGGGAATGTGAATGCCAAATCGAATAGGACATTCAGACCCCCACGGCTTAAGTTGGCAAAATCATAATTTCCAACATCGTCCAGAAGCGGGATATCAGACAGCCCCTCAAATAGATTTTCTAGAAGTAAAGAGCTAGATTGATCTGTAGCAGCAGAGGTTGATTTGGATTTCTTAGAGACCTACCCTCTGCGAAGCTTATAAACGAGCTTTGTTCCTTTTCTCCTCTCCAAGGCAGGGAGCTATGGACCTTAAAAGGATTCAACAGCAGGCTCGCGGCTTGGGCTCACTATGTCATGACTGGGCTCATCAGCATCGCCCCTCACCTCGCCTTCCTCGGCGACATCCGGAGCCCCTTCGACTGGGGGCACGACAGGATCAACTTTGTTACCTCCTTACTCAACAGCAATTTCTCTCTCTACAACTTCCACCTCGGTGATTCTAGACAGTCCCATGCTGTAACTTTCTTTTAGTAAGCCGAAGACAAAAAGGTGCTCATCGGGTAAGAAGAGATTTGATGTCTCTATTCTCCACGAGTATGTTTTTGAGCGATGAAACCGCCTCCGAGTATATGTCATCGGTGGGACGTGGATGGCTACCTATAATGTTCAATGAGAAACTGTTTAATTTAGGATATGACTTGAATAAAAGCACTTAAAGTTAAATTTGAAGCGACAATTATGTCCTTCCAACCACCGTCCTGCAAAACCAGGTAGGGAGCGCACATAGAAGCATTTGTTCTTAAAAATGCTTAGTTTGTTCCAAGCACCGGTTATGACCTGACAGTTTGTGACTGATTCGAGGAAAGTGTACGATAGGCTTTCTCTTCACCGTTTGAGGTTGTAAATGAATCTAATGTCTTTTGAAATCAGCTCACGATATAAAAACTCAAGGAATATTATGTATGTACAATGCAGAAATGCATAGCTATTCGGATGTAATTGAGCCGGTGCCAATCTTAAATAATGCAGCATTTTCCAAATCAATGGGTTGAAAGGCGGAATGCAACCAGACCAGCACATAAACTTATTGCTGTGGCATACCCCTCTAGGGGCAAGTGAGACCTATCATTATGAGATAGGACTCACATATCTTCGTATGGAACATGTTTAATGCACAGCCTATGAAGAGAGGCCTTATCAACCTTTAAGGCCGCTGAATCCTCTGGGTCATTCAAAAATATGGCATGTTCTAAAGTGTCTGGAGCTGGCTCGATTTATACAGGATTCAAAGGAATTTCAGGCACTTAATGAGAACTTTCGGGCTGTTCGGATTGCTGGTCTGGAGATTTTCGAGAAAATATTGTTGTCGAGCCTGAATCGACGTCGGGATTGTCACGTGAAGAAGTTGTTCATTGCCCATGGCAGCTAAATGCTCCAAGCATCTGGAACCCATAACTATCAAACTTAGCAGAAAATAATCATTAGGAAAATAAACCTATTCCACTCGTGCTAAGTGTAAATTAGTGCAGTGCAGTGATAAATAATTTGAAATTAAAATGATAGTCATGACGAGATTCTGGGATTCAGCCAGAATGACCGTCCTCGTTGACCGGACCGTCCCAACTGACTTTTATGTCGATTGGTTATGGATTTATCTAAGCTCTGGGATCAATCATCAACATATGTGAGTACGAAATTTGCATCCAAGTTCATTCAAGATTATATGTTATTCCTATACAAGTTCAAGTTTCGATGATCAAGTCATATGTGCTTAAGTCCTATAAGTTCAAATGCAAAGTCCAAACATTCACATTCTAAGTCATATGCACTCGTATTGAAGTCAAAGAGCTAGGATCATGGTGGAGTCCCATCCTGGAAGTGTTTAAGTTCAAGTCCACACTACTACAAAAAAGGCCATTTGCATTGCCTCATTTGAATCGGTTTAAGTAAAAACTGATGCAAATAGAACTATTTGCATCAGTTATGTCTTAATAACCGATGCAATTGGTACGTGAGAAGCAATAAGTAATAAAAAAATCAAATTTGCATCAGTTGTCACCAACAACTAATGCAAAAACGTCGATGCAAATAGTTTTAGTCACATCGGTTTTAAAGTCAACTGATGCAACTACGTCCAACATAATAATTTTCGCATCGGTTCCCTTGCGTACGCGATGCAATTTCAAATTATTTAGGTTATTCATTGCTTACTTTTACATCCCGCCTTTCCAATTTTTTTTCGCTGCTCCCATTCTTTTCCCTAAATAATTCACGTGCTTCAAAGAAAAAACCCTAAAATCACCGTTAAGCGATCGGTTGATTTCGAGTTTCGAGTTTGCTGATTGATTTCGAGTTTTGAGTTTGCTGGATTGATTTCGAGTTTCGAGTTTGCTGGATTGACTTCACCGTTAAGCGACCAATTTCGATTTTGCTGGATTGATTTTCAGGTATAAAATTTTCTTTCTTGAAAATTCCTGCTACTTCCTATCATTATTTTCGAGTTTTCTTGATTCTAGCTAATTGATTATTATTAAAAAAAATAAAGTCTCATCTTTCTTTTTTGATTTATTTCACGTGTTCGGTTTTTTTGCACCAAATGTATTTGAATGATGCCTACGAGATCTTTTGTTACTATTTGGCTTTCATTCTCTTTTTATACCTTGTAAAAAAAGAGTGTCATTGGTGTTGTTATAAACCATAGCTGATTAAGTATATGATTGTAATTAAGAAAATAAGTTTGAGCAATAGTATTGACCTTTAGAAATTCTGGCATTTTAATTTCCTTTTTTTATTATCTGTCACTTGTTTAAGTAGGCTATGTCTTCTTAATGCTTTAAACCAACACTTGTAATGATTCTTCAAAGGTAAAATATCTAGATCTTCAAAGGTAAAAAAATGGATATGCACAGTATGTACCATTTATGTCCACGGTACCACTGAAGTCATACACCAAAATAAATAATTATAATTAAAAACAAAAAGATAAAATCAGAGGCATAATAATATAACATCTAACCTGCGTATATGTCATGCTAATGTTATACAAGGAACATTTGCTTTTGTAACTGGTAACATGAAATTGACTTAAAACTCAAAACTCTCAAAGCCAGGCAAATAAAAACTCTAAGCATCAAAAGTTGATAGAATATTTTTCTTGATGGTGAACTCATCTGCTTTTGCAGGGCTTATTGACTGAAGAAGGAAAAAAATCAAATAGAAAGGAACATTAAATTCTGAATAACTAGCTTAGTATAGTTCTATGGAAAATAAAATATAAAAAGGCTTACCTTCTGTAGCATGCGTTCCAAACGTTCGATTTCTTTTTTGGCATAGCCAGAACCTTTCTCTGTGGTGCTTTTTGCAGCTTTCAAGTGAACTTTTCCATACCTACATAACAGAGAAAATCATTTATCTAGGAGAAGAGAATTTGTTTCTGTAAAATAATAATAATAATTAAAAAAAACCTTCCTATTACTCTAAGATGTATACGAAGAATTGAGCACTAACAAATCCATTTTTTCGAAGTAACACAAAGTGGTGAAAAGTCACAACTCATTGTATGTCTCATTGTCTCCTATGGCCTAACCGACAAACCAGTGGAGGTGGTTGGCAGTTGAAATGATGATGAGGCAGTGGGTTGTGGTGATGTTGTGATGGATATGCACAGTATGTATTTTGGTTCTTAATACAGTATGTGAAGCCGACAATTTTTTATGGCTTCAATATTAACGAAAATGTTAAAGTGAATTTCTTTTTGGGAACCATTGACAATTAAAATATGAAGTTGAGATCGACTGGAACATCACTTCTGCTAAGGAGATCAATGTTCATATAATTAGGCATAAATATGATACATTCACAACTTCATGAATGCATTACTTTCACCCAGTTGGAATAAAAGGTTATAAATTGAACTAAATTATTACATGACAATGCTAAAATAATCTAGCATAATAAGAGGTTCTTCTAATAGCGACATCCATATCTTTCTTCAACTCTAATTCTTCTTATCTTAATAAACATAAAAATGCTTCCTAAACTCGACCACCAGATAATGATGTGCAAGAGGTAGATGAGAAAGAATGGACGATCTACAGGAGGAAAGGTAAGATGAAATCAGATGGGCATTTATAATGGAAAATCTAATGGATATAAGGTGGCTTATATAGACCAGGGTTCAAAGGGAAAATTCTTGGAGGAGGAGATGTCCAAGATTAGAAAGGCTGGATCTGAAGGTAGCGGAGGTTTTAGTGTTGGTGGGAGGACTTATGCAAACAAAGATGTTATGAGAAATATTCACAAAAAGGAGGGAGGGATGAGAATGCTTGGAATATGTAAACCACATTTATCAGTTTTACATCAAAAGAAAAAATGACTTAGAGTGGAATTACAAGAGGTATGTGCTTTAACAAAAAGGATATGAAAGCTTTATTTTTTATGGAACCTTCGAAAGTCATGGAATTGATTATGTTGCGATTAAAAAGGAAACATGTGAAAAAGGTAGTAAGGAATGGAATAATACTATTATGACATATGTATTAGGGTCTGGACCCTATTACATCCATTTTAAAGCTTTTTTGTACAGAAATTTTAGACCTAAAGGAGATTTTGAAGTGCACTCAGGAGATAATGGATTCTATATGATCCGTTTTGTGAATGAACAAGATGGAACAAATGCACTAGAAGGAGAACCATATTTCTTTATTATAATGAAAAGATGGGAGGCCACTCAAAACACAAATAGAGATATGCTTACTTCTAACCCTATTTAGGTGAAATTACCAGAGATTAATCCAAGTCTATTCAATGAAGTAGGTCCGAGTACGATATGTAGTGTGTTGGGTAATCCTATTGAAACAGACTATTCTATAGCTAACAGTAAGAGGATTAATTTTGTGAGATGTTTGGTGGAGATAAAAGCTAATTCGGAATTTCCTAAGGAAGTTTCGATGGTTTTATTCAATAGGGAGGTGTTATTTCAAGAAATAGAGTATGAATGGATTCCTCCGAGATGCGATAATTGTATATGCTTTGGGCACTTTAAATCCTAATGCCCTTACAACAAACAATGGGTGGAGAAAAAAATCAAATGATATGTACCATATGGATTCATATTCAAGGTTTGATTAGGACTCTTTTTTTTCGTTTGGTTGTTTTGTCTTTTCTGCTGATTGTGTAGTTAAGTTTGCATCATATGTTGGTTTGGTGTTTTATCTATATTGATGATTCAGAACTAGAATTTCCTTGCATTTTTATTTGGACAATGAGAATTTTTTTGTTTGTTGTGCAGTTTAGTTTGCTTGTGTTTGTGGAGTGATGTTGAACTGATTATCCACTCCACTTGAATTAGCTAAAAATATTGATTTAATAATGAATGCTCTTCGTAATCCAATGTTTTTTTTTGCTTGTGTAGTGTGTCTCTAGCATTTGCATATGGATCGTAGTTGGATGTACAACGAAAACGTAACGATGACGAGTTCCTAAACAAAATTGAAGAGTTCATCAATTGTGCACTGAAAGATCAATTAAGAAGAGGGGAAGAAACTATTTTTTGCCCTTGTAGACACTGCAAAAATAAGAGAAGACTTCGTAACATAGATCAGATTAGAGATCACATAATCCGTTATGGGTTTAAGCAAAATTATACGTGGTGGATATGGCATGGTGAAAGTATACTTAGTAGATCTAGTTGTAATAATCATGAGAATGATGAGAATGACCGAGAAGATAACATGAATAATGACGCGAATGATGAGAATGATTGTGTTCATGAGATGTTTTGTGATGCTGAAGAACATTTGATGGAAAAGCCAAAGTTGTATGAAAGAATATTAATTGATGCCGAGAAGCCTTTGTTTCCTAATTGTGCTAAGTTCACAACATTGTCTGCTGTGCTCAAGCTTTTCAATTTAAAAGCAAAGCATGGGTGGAGTGAAATTTTTTTTACATCTTTGTTGGAACTTTTGAATGACATGCTTTCAGAAGGTAATGAGCTTCCAACTTCTGACTATGAGGCAAAGAAAATTATGTGCCCAATTGGTATAGGATATAAAAAGATACTTGCATGTCCAAATGATTGTACATTGTATCGAAATGAATATAAGAACTTGCACGAGTGTCCCAAGTGTGGATTATCCCGTTACAAGTCGCGAGGGAATGTTCACAATGACCCAGATAAGAAATGTCCTCCATCAAAAGTATTGTGGTATTTTCCAATTATACCAAGGTTTAAACGTTTATTTACAAATAAAGAAAATGCAAAAATCTTAAGGTGGCATGCAGATGTGAGGAAAAATGATGAGGCATCCAGCTGATTCTCCACAGTGGAGAAACATTGGTACAATGTATCCTGATTTTGGTGAAGAAATTAGAAATCTCAGACTTGGTCTTTGCACAGATGGCATAAACCCATTTGGCAACTTTAGTAGTCAACATAGTACTTGGCATGTTCTTTTGGTGATTTACAATCTTCCACCTCATTTGAGTATGAAGCGCAAGTATATCATGTTGTCTCTTTTAATCTCTGGACCACGACAACCAGGAAACGACATCGATGTTTACCTAAATCCTCTTATTGATGATCTAAAACTTCTATGGGATAAAGGTGTGCGTGTGTTTAACGCATATAGTTAAAGTAATTTTACATTGTGCGCCATGATTTTTTGTACCATAAATGATTTTCCTGCGTATGGTAACTTGTCTGGATATAGTACAAAAGGTGCCAAAGCATGCCCAATTGTGAAGATGATATGGTTGTTGAGCGTTTACATTATTGCAAAAAAAATGTGTATATGCATCGTCGTAGATTTCTCCCTCCTAATCATCCTTATCGTAAAAAGAAGAAGCCTTTTAATGGGGAGATAGAGAATGGAGTTGCTCGTTTGCCATTAACAGCAAAATGATGTTTACGAACGGGTCATGGATATTGAAAATGCATTTGACAAAGTATTTCCTCTTTTAGAATGCTCGTGGAAGAAGAAATCTATATTTTGGGAACTTCCGTATTGGAGACATTTACAGGTTAGACATTGTCTAGATGTAATGCATATAGAAAAAAATGTTTGCGACAGTATCGTTGGGACACTCTTGAATATACTTGGTAAGACAAAAAAATATGTGTTTAATTGACTCCTTTTGTTTTCTACATAGCTTGCACTTAGCTGGTTGAACATCACCAATTTTTTACTTTGTCCAGAGTATTCAATCTATTCAAATTTGCTATAGGGAGACATACTAACATTTTGAGGCAGTTATATTATTCTGTATGTGATGATTTTTGTCCTGAATATGGCCATTAATTATAATGCTATTCCAAACAGAAGGTAAACAAAATTTGTCTTTGTAGTTAGGTATGTGGACTGTTTGGTTTTTGTGATGCGTCTCTTAGAAAAAACGAAGATACTCGTGGTGAATGGGTGTAGTTAGTTTTGATGCATCAGTTAAGAATTCAGGGTTCATTTATTATATTCTATTCAAATTTTTGATTAATCTACATCTTCATACTTTAAATATTGGGCGTTAATTAAGATGTAAAGTTAAAACCTCTTTACCAATGCTTTATAAAGAAATTTTCCAATTTGGTCTGCATGTCCATAAGAGAAATGTTGAAAAGTGAACTTTGCATATAAAGCTAATATATACATGTCGTGTACGACGTCCAGAGTGCGTGTGCTCGAGTCTGCTGGTCTAATGATATATAAATGTATTGAGTTGTTTGACATTCTTCATGTTCAACAAAATCACTAGACTGGTCCTGTTTAGATGAACTCCTCTAGACCATGGTACTTGGCTAACAGGAAAAGACTGTTCGCTGCCTATTGATGCTTACAAGGAACTTCATTCTAACTAGTAGCTAATAATGGTTGTGAGCTTTCTTTGCGTCTAATTTTAACTCTTTGGAGACATGGTATGAATTTACATAATCAAGTTGCACTTGAAAGATCTGGATTACATATGCTCTTACAAAGAATTTATCAGACGATGTTACCTAGGAAGCTCTAGATTACCATAGCATATATCTGGTATGATTTTATACATGACATTGCAACAATAAATGGGTCATTAATATGATATGGAATGAAGATCTTCCTTTTTGGAACAAGGGTAATAAAAATATGATTAATTTCTTTTATAAAAAAACCAAAGTTAAATATACCTTTAATACGTGCAATTAAATTCTCTTTCACAAGTTCCCAGCCATATTTAAAAGACCTTGCACCAAAAATATCCGGCCGTGGGCTACCACTATCATTAATTTGAAATATAGTATTCGATTTCTTCATCTGAGATTTCCATGTCCAGTTTTTTTCTAGCATATTCAGATATAATCTTTTTGCAAGTTAGATCTGGGAAACTGTGTTAAATGGTTTCAGCATTATATAGCTCTGAATAAAAGCGAAGTGCATCAGCTTTCAACTCCTTTTCATATGTGACCAATCTACCTTGTTGATCAAGTAATTGCTTGATTTCTTTTCTGTTAGTGGTTGCAGACATGTGATAATGCAAGAATTTTGTGCAGTGGAGTACATGTTAGCAGTAGAGTAGAAGTTGTGCAGTAAAGTATTTTTTTTGGTAGATAGGAACGATAACCAAGCTTCCTTCACAAATACATGCATTATTTTTGACACTTTGGGTATACATTAATATTCATTATTTTGACAGCAATTAAGCGAGAAGGGTAGGAAGAGTCAAGCATACAATGAGCATCCTCACTATTTAGGGCAAGCTGGATATGCAGGGAAGAAAGCTAAATGGATAACCAAAGGTCATAGTTCATCGACTACATTACCAAGTGGTTCTTTTTTGGATCGAAGTATTGACTAGGTTTTGGCAAGATCAAAAAAAGAAGCTAATGGAAGTTATGTAATCCCGAATGAGAAAACTAGTATAGTTGCAGATAAAGCGGTATGACTAATTTCGATGCATTTTATCCCATTTGGTTAATCTCTTTCAAAACAAAGCAATAAATTATTGAGAAAACTAATTTTTTTGTTGTTGACAGAATGCTTGGAGAGAAAAAGATATCGAAGGAACATGGGTTCCAAATAGACATGATGATGTCCTAAATCGTGCTCTTGAAAAAAAAGAATATCCAGGTCGAGTTAGAGGAATTGGTGGGACGGTCGGTATCAAAGATGTATTTGGAAAGGTAGTGAAATATAAAGGTCTAAGTGGTGTAATATCAGCAGATGAACTACATCGTATCACTCAAGAAATAGAAACTAAAGTGAGCCAAAGATTCGAGTCTATGGTAGATACAGTGGTTGAGCAAAAGATTGCAAACTTTTTCAATAGGATGGGTATGCAAATGACCAATGATATTTTGGTCGAAGATGAACCATCATTTGGTCATCGTAGCAGCTGTGAATCAGTACAATTGGACAAATTACAAACTACCAGCACAAATCAAGAGATGGATCCTTATGAAAACTTGCAGGTAACTAATTCAAAAGTCTATTTTGTAAAATTATACGATTCTAAAACGTGTAAGTCAATAATTTTAATGTTGTACTTGTCATTCTAGAAGCCAATTAAATGTCGTTTAGCTGTTAATTTGGACTCCAAAATTGTCGTAGTGGATCACGACATAGTGCATCCTGCTTCTAGGCCTGGAGATCAATGCCATAATCAACAAATCTGGGCCAATCATGTAAAGGTTGGAATTGACGCAGTAGAGCATATTCATGTAGGAACCTCTCTTCTGGTTCCAAGTAACTATCACATCACGATAGAAGAAGCACTTGGTAGTTTTGTACAATGGCCTAAAAATCTCATGCTTTTAGGCGATGATGATAAGGTAAAGAAAACACTTTTTGT
This sequence comes from Allium cepa, assembly GCA_030765085.1. Classification (NCBI taxonomy): domain Eukaryota; kingdom Viridiplantae; phylum Streptophyta; class Magnoliopsida; order Asparagales; family Amaryllidaceae; genus Allium; species Allium cepa. Next base: position 565,835,183 of record CM060937.1, on the reverse strand, counting down.
ATTTTTTTAGCTTTACTTGAATAAAATATGCAGACTCCATGCTGCTTATGACTTTTTTGTGTGCAGGCTATGCATATTAGGAGCAAAGACAAAGTTGAAGAGTGTGTTGCTATGGACATGAATAATAACAAAAGGATGACAAATGAGCCTGCAAAGCGTAGGACGATCGTGGGTGAAGAGATCATCAATACTTTAACGGATGAGAGCAAATATTTACATGACCTGATAGTTCAAGTGCCATCCCATGATAATAATTTCATCAATGCAATTCATGTGAACAATGATTTATTTACATACGATGAGGACTTTGAAATCCATGTCACTATGGATGACATTATCCAATTCCTTAGTATGGGATGGTTGAATGGAGAATGGTTGCAAATTTGCATCATGTGAGTATTATATATATATGATGAATATTTCTATTTGTATACCAATATAGCTACTATGTGAAATACTTAGGTTACATTTTCAACAAAGAGCTTATAATTCATTGTATATGTTCTATTTTATGTTATGTATTATACATGAAATGGTAGAATAACAATATTTGTATGTTGAACTTATTTTTAGGTGGTTAAATCATATGTGCAATGACCTCGGAGTGGAGACCATCGGATTTATGTGTCCATATAAGTTGTCTCGAGTGCGGAAATATCCAGACGTGACAAATATATATTTCTAACACATGGCGTGCGTCACAATCGAAAAGCTTACTCTTAGCCCCACACTACTAAGGGTATGAGCAATAAACTTTTAGAAACTAGTTTACAAATATAATGTTGATATTAACTTCATATAAATCTTATAATGTAGGAAACATTGTCTACTGCTTGTTTTTCGTATAGAAAAGAATGAGGTTTATGTTTTGGATCCCCAAGTCGAACGCAAATCTAAACTGGAAATTAGACCACAAGTGAATATGTACGTTTTATTTATTTGCCTTCTGATATCTTTTTTGCTTGATGCATGTGAATATGTACGTTGTATTTAAATTTTTATTTTATGTGTAGGGCCTTTAAAACTTATAAGGCATATGGTGGAAATTGCCGAGGAACTTACTTGAAATGGAAGACTGTTAAGGTGATTTATTTTGTACAAAATAAAAATAAACTTCTACGTTGGATATAAATTCAAATTAACCTATCTATTAAATTATTATGTAATATTGTTGTAGTGTCCTCAACAATCTAGAACGACGGATTGTGTATATTATGTGATGAGGTATATGCATGATATAGTAAAAAACCACGATCAAAGCACCGAAATACTTAAGGTACCACTTTAATTTTTTTCCTTCATAATTTTTGTTAAGTAGTTATTCGATTAATGTTTCGAAACAATCTTGTAATTGCAGTACTTTGTACAAGATGGTTCTTATAGCCAACAAGAGATAGACGAGGTCCGTGATAACTTAGCTAGTTATATCATGCATAACTGGATGTAGTCTTCTTATATGCTGCTATATGGTGAGTTTATTCTTGTCTCTTTCATACTTTCAGCATTACATGATTTAAATTGACCTTGTTTATATCATTGTTTGCACCTGAAAAACATCACAATATATCTATCGGCGTATCTTCTGGTTGAATATGATAAATAATTTTGGAAGCATTCTCGTTAGAAGTCTAGAAACGTTTAGGTTCAGTGACGGTGTCGTATTCTCGTTTCAATGATTGATATGTCCGTATAAATTATAATAGCTGAATGATTGAAATAAGTCTGATATCGGCTGGCATTTGAATATTATTGAAAAGTCTGGAATTACGTTTACACCAAATGTTCCAAATTAGCATAGTAATTGCCACACTAATTAGATGACCATAGACCGGATTTGCATACTTTTTTTGGGCTAAACACTCTATTATTTGATTGACTTCATTACTTATCATGCTCTGTAAACCAAATTTACCTTTAATTTTGTCCCAAAGATGCATGGAATATTGACAATTATAGAATAGATGATCTCTGTCTTCGGCTTGTTGATTGCAGAGATTACAAGTTTGATCCATAGAATTGTTCCACTTGCTGATCATGTCTTTAGTGTTTAACTTGTTTTTGCAAGCTAACAAAGCACATAAAGACATCTTAGGAGCATATAGATTATGCTAAATCAACTTACACAAACCTAACACTGCTAATTATCATATATGCTTCTTTTACATTATCTGTGCATATTTACAATCCTGCCTCTTGAACCATGCTCCTCTCCCACTCGAAGGTCCATCTTCAACATTTGTATGCCATGTGATTAACTACTCAATTATTTTTTTAAACTACTAATTGGTTTGTATAAATGGAGGAACGGACAACATAGAAACAGGGATAGAATATCTCAAACAGCTTAATCATTCCATTTTATAATTAGAAGCACGGTATATCAATAATGACTTTAACACGAGTGCAAAAAATAATGCCATGTGATCAATACATTACATTAGAGCAGTGTAACGGAATCATCTGGTTTTTCAAATGCAAGTAATAACAATCAAATGAATCAAAATAAAACTAATGGAGAGTGGACAATTATGAAAACAACAGTGTCGAGCATTGAGGTAGATAATATAAAAAATGATAATAGCATAATTATAGATATGAGCAACATGACACATTCAAACTCTATTGAAAATCAAACCAGAATCCAAAATATTGTTGCTGATAAGAAGTTTAGTTTAGATGGTCACAGCCTCGATTATATAAATGTCAACTCTCAATAATGCTTCACGATTGCTCAATTATAACCGGGTCATGAAAATTTTAAAAGAAAAATTAGCAAACACAGCTAAGAAAAATTACAATCCCGACAGCAATTTGATCCCAACAGCAATTTAATCCATGATCAGTGAAAGCATTCCCCAAGTAGCCTCCAGCCCTTGTTCGAGTGGTAGTGCAGCAAGCCAATACTTACCTGATACCTCTTGATATCCCCTGCTAGAACAAACAAATTTAGCAGAAATTAGTAAAATGAAAACCAGACGATCAAAGAGATCTAAAGAGAGAATATATTAACTATTCGATTAAGAAAGAATATAGACTGTATACTTGTAGTAGTAACCAAAATCGTGAAATAAAATAATAACTATTACGCAATTTCTATTATATGATAAGATAACTTGATATATTATTGTTTGTAAGAGAATGACCCTGGCTAACCACAGGTTTGTATTCTGCAGGATCACATGCATATGCAGATTTCACAGCTCAACTTTAGGTAGCTCAAGTACAAAATAGGATGAAGGTTTGTGTATTTGAAGACCATCTTCTGCTTAATTTATCCACTGTCAACGATGCATTCTCTTCTCTATATATATGTATTTTTGTGTGTCTACATATAACACGCTACATTTATTTTTTACTACTGACTGTCTGATTATGTACTGTGGAATTTATTTATGTTTTTCATTCTTTTGTCGAATTATTAAATCTGATTATGTATTTGCCATCAAATTTTATTTTGAATGATTGTAATATTGCATGCAATAATTGTTTGTTATAATCAATAATATATATACAGTCTATTTGAGCACTGTAATAATGGTTTCTGAGAATGGCTTTTTTGCATTAGGTATAAATAGCCGATGCAATAGGGGGATTAGTTTGCATCGGTTTTTATAAAAAACCGATGCAATAGAGGGACTAGTTTGCATCGGTTTTCAACAACAACATATGCAAAGTTCCTTTGTTGCATCGGTTTTCATTACAACTGATGCAACATAGGGGTTGTGTCCAAGCTACCAACCACAATATTTTCATCAGTTGTTAGTAACAACCGATGCAAAAAGGACCATTTTGCATCGGTTTCAGAACTGATGCAAAAGTGTTAAGCCTGTTGCATCGGTTGCATATGCATCGACTGTTGAACTGATGCAAAAGGGGGGTAAACAACCGATGCAAATGACATGTTTTGTAGTAGTGCTAATATTGGATATGCAAACATCCATGTCCGCGTTTTTTTGCATGTTCATGCTCCTATAGAAGAGCTCGGGTTCATTCATGTATACAAGTTTAGGTAATTAAGTCCCAAACAAGTGTGCTTGAATAATGTTGAAAAATGGCTAAGTCTCCTAGGCAGAGGGATCATGCCCAATCCCTCCTTAGGAAGATTGGCCTTATGCATCTTCGAACTCCCAAACACCTAAACTGATCCCTATATTCATCCCCTCAGCACCTAAAACCGATCGCCTATCACCAATCCATCATTCCACTGTCCTCCAACCGATCGCTCCAATTATGTATAACAACCTAATCCCTATAACCGATTGCTCCACAATTGAATCCAAAGCATGAACAACCCCATCACTTCATATCCATCCATATCACTAATCACATATCATCGTCGATCCCCCTCATCACCTTATCACTTCTACACATCGCCTTCTCCAAGTTATATGCAAAAGTAATCCATCCATCACTAATCGCTTCACTCTACCATTCCACTTCATCTTCTCCACTACACAACCGATCCTACAAAAATTTAACCCATCTCAACTCCAAACGATCATCACTGATTGTACGTTGTCACCAAACCCTAAGCCTACAACCACCAATGTGGTTAACCCCATAGATTCATCACGATTCAAGTTCATGTATTACAGACTTATACCTACCTGTATGTGTAAAATCAGATTCAAACCAAGGATTGAAAGTCGAATCGGCATATGAAGAGCAAAAGCAATTTGGGTGTGGGTTGAGTTTCAAAATTGGTTCGATGGAACGAAGTGGAGCTGGTTTGGAGTGATGGCGGAAGCTTCTGGTAAGATGGAGGATAGGTTCACCATGGGGATTGAATGGATCGATGAAAGAGCGGATAAGAGTACTGAATTGAAAAATTTTTAATGGCGGCTGTTAAGGAAGGGAAGGGATCGGGTCGGTTGAGCAATAAAGCGAGATTAAAAAACACAAGCTAAGTATTTAGCTTATATATGGTGTCATCCCGCTCCTCTTACGCCTAAAAAATGGACTAAGTCCATGTAGGAGATCGAGTACAATCCCTTGCCTAGGGGATAAAAACCGATCCCTTCCCGATGTTTATTTTTTTAAATGAATGAAAAATGAAATGAAAAAAAGTGATAACAAATTAAAATACGCTTGCACTTCAACTACATGATATCGGCTGTGATATCTCGAAATTTCAAACCCAGTTTAAATATGATAATCTTTATAATAAACTAATTTAAATTGATAAATTTGTTATTTTATTCAACAGCAAATAAATGAATTGTAAATATACATTTATTCTAATTAAAACTAATACATATATAAGGGTAATGAATGTGTTAAAATTTTATTCATATCAAATTTGATTTTTTAATTGGATTTTAAAATATAAATTGAATTTGAATTGATAAATTAAAAGGTTTAAAATATGTTAATTTTTATTCTAAATTTTACTTTGAATTTTAAGAAATATTCTCATGATTTTATTTAAGTTATAACATTTGTTTTATATTCATTCTTTAAGGAAAATTGAATTTATAGGAATTTAAAAATGAATTTATATAAGAAAAATCAATTAAGAAAAACATTTTTTTATTTCTTTTTGCATGGAATTAACACTTGTTAAACATTTAAATCCTACTAATAACATGTGTTAGAGAACTAAGCTATATAGTGACAACTGTAATAATTTAAATTTATTTTCTTTAAATTTTTGTAAAAATAAAATTTCAAATAAAAAGATATTCCATATTCTTCATCAAAATTTTCTCATCCTCATTTTCTAAAGCAAGAAAAAAGAAAACAGTCCTTCATCTTCAAATCTGAACTTCATAAGTTTCTACACTTTCAACCAAATTTAATTAAGCATTCAAGTTTTTTTTTCTTTCAAAGCAAAGTCTGCAACAAATTACAGTAAAGAAATTTGCAAATCAGAGTTCCTGAATCTTCAAAGAAATTTCTGAAACAAACTCAAGCTTTTATCACTTATTAATTCAAATTTTGAGGCATCATCAAAGTTAATAAAGCAATTTCAAGTAGAGGAAAGAAATCTGCAGTTCATATTTTTCCAGCAGCTTAAGTCTTAGCAGTAACCAAGTGAGTAAATTTTAAATCAAAATTTTAAGTATAAAAATCTGCTGCATGTGAAAGTTAGTTATGAAGATGCTTGCATGTTATTTATTTTGTGAAGTATTTGTTTACAGATTTAATTTTTTTTTACTGTGCATGTTTAAAGGGCAATTGTAACTCCTCTGTTTATTCATGTTCAGAGTAAATTTCTGAACAAACTTCAAATTTAAGTACAGCAAGATAATACTGAGTTGATATCTTCAAGTGCGGAGGTTTGATTCAATATGAATTAAGTGTTAAAAGTAAATATGCAAATGAATCAGTTAAAAAAAGGGCAGGAAGTAGGATATGCAGTAAAAACAAATAATTATATCATGTAAATCATGATCGAATTTTGATGAATTAAGTTTATATTCTAAATCTATTATGAATAATATGAATTTTAAGACAGAAATCAGAATTTTAAACTTAAAGTTGAAGATGGATTTTGAAAATAACTAAAATTGGGGCTTTTGTCAAATTCTTGTGACTGAATTGTTTTTAAACTTTGAAATTTGAATCGAAGTGTGTTAGATGTTGCTTAACACTAGAAAAATAGTGATTGAATTTATCATGCAACACAGAATTTAGAAATTTGATCTTTAGGGTTTTTACTCTGTGTCATTTCGAGTTTGGGAATTTCATTCGTGTGAAGCATTGGATTGACCGAGTTACGACTGTCTTGGGGTGGAGGTGTGTTTGGGTTGTGCAAGTGCATGGCCGGAGTTGGGGGGGAATGGTGGTCGGCTTGCCGTGGGTGATGGGGTTTTTTTAGGCGTCTGTAGTTTAGGTTTGGGTTCGAGCAACCCAATTTGCATTCGAGCTTGAATAGATGAGTTCTGGGTTTTGGAATTAGGTCGTGGGATGGTTTGGGGTTTGCGCGAGTTGTCGGCGGCGGCGGTGGAGGCGCCGGAGCTTCGTGCATGTGCACGATACAGTGGCCTGTGTCGGTAGTGTTGTTCGTGTGCGTGTGGTTTGCCACTCGAAGCCATGCTCGTGTTTTGGGTCGTGAATCTCGTGAGTGTGCTCGGGTGTGAGTGGCTGTGTTTGCGTGTGTTTTGATGGGTTCAGGTAAGAATGAGGAAGGGTAGGGGAGATGGAGTATAGGGTTGTGTTAGACTTGTGTTTTGTCGAGTCAAACCAAGTAAATGAATCAAGCTTTAAACTTGTTTTAAATCTAAAATTTGTTTTAAGTTTAAACTTAAAATTTTATATTCTCACTACTTTATAATATATCAAATATTTTATTTCAAAAGTAAATCACATTCTATTTGCGAAGTTTTGAAATGATTTTACACTTTTAAATCTAACTTTTTCAAAAAGTAATTAGTTTTAATGAATTGAAATGTTTAAAGATGTAAGAGTTTTTAATGATGAATGAAATTGTTTGGTTTTGAAAGTTAATTAAATTTTGAAATTAAATTTACTTTAATTAGTTAGTAATTAGGGTTGGAATTAATTAATTAATTTAGGTTAATTAATTTTTTAAGATTTAATTAATTACTCATGGATTTAATGGATAATTAAGGATTAAATTAAATAACAATTAATAGTTATTAATTAGTTTATTAATTAATTTAAGATTAATTCATAAGTGATTAATAACTGATTAATTAAATGATTAATAAATTAGTGATTAAGAAGTTAATTAATTAATTGATTAAAAGTTAATTAATTAAGTAATTAATTTATAATTAATAGTAAATTAATTAAGGGTTAAGATTTAATTAATTAAATAATTAAGGTTAATTAATTATAATTAATTAAGTAATCAAGATAAATTAATTTGTAATTAATTAAGTAATTAATTAAGGTTAATTAATTATAAATTAAGGGTTAATTAATAATAAATTAAGGAATGATTAATCCTAAATCAAATTTTAATTAATAAATAATTATAGTAATTAATTGATAATTAAATAAAGATTATTAATTAATTAAACATTAATTAATTAATAATGAGATAATTAAGAGGTGATTAATTAATTAAATGATTATGATTAATTAATTAATGTTTGGTTAAGCAAGATTAAGTGATAAATTCTTTAGTAATTAATTTAATTTAAATTAATTAAATTAATTATAGTATGAATTGAAGTAGTGCTTGCTTATGGATGATTGTTTGAATTCATATCTGAATATGGTTGATATCTGTTGAATGATAATTGAGATATTCTGTGATGAGATATTGTATATCTGTGATAGATATTAGTTATTATCTGTTGGTAATGCTGTGTGATGCTATGTTTAAATTTGAATTGGATTGTTTAAATCTTTAAACAACTTGGGCTTTAAGACACGTTTGGATTTCGATGAGACCGGGATCGGGAATCAAATTTGATTTTTCGAAAACCACATCGATCCAAGTTAAACGTTAGGTCATGACATCTCAAGTGAGGATCGAGATGGAGTTTTTGAATGCAAGGGTTATTGTCGTTAACTCTGAGGGTGATTCCAAAATGAGTGTAACGAAATAATGCCTTCGGTTTCGTTCGAACCCGGAACGAACTTGTATGGATTGAATGCTTTCAGAACATCGTCGGGTGGACGATGAGCATTCTAAGAGATGTGTTCTCTATAGGTAATCGTAACCTCAAGCCTCATCAACCGGGAATGGCTAAAACAGGGGAGGTGCAGCAAGGCTTCGTGGGTAGCCCCCACTTGAGAGTGAGATTTACCCCTGTCTAGAAGTCCCTTATTATATTCAGCTGTGTGGGCAGTTGTTGGCCACAACCGCGGGGTTGTCTTGTTCGGAACTGTCCAGTAAGGGATGGGTCCGGCCTTGTGTTGCAGGGGATCGGGAGTGGTCCTCGGTACGGTGATCTAGGCCCCGTACTGTGACGGGCGGTGCCCCAGTAGCCCTGCCATTGATGGAAAACCATTATCCAATAAGCGCCCTCGGATTTGATTGTATACCTATGTATGCTGGAATTTAATAAATGTAACAATTTCGGCTATTTTCTAGTTTACTCGAAAACCCTAGACCCTATTATAATATCACTGAATTTCCTATCAAATGTTTTGGTTAGCGTAAGGTAAAAACTTACCCGTGTTTATTTGTTGGAAGTCTTACGTGATACCTTTTGTTTTCAAAATGATTTTAAAGTTAAACAACTTTAACTGATTTACTCACACCAGACTCATGTCTGACCCGGAGTTTATTTTGTTTTTCATAAACTCTTGGGTACTCAAATTTTTATGAGTAGCCAAGTGATCTAGGTTTGGATTAGCAAATGTTTTGGAAGCTGGAGCTGGAGTCCGGACGTAGTATCTATCTATATTCGCTGTAGTAGCATTTTGATGTTGTGTTTTGAGTTTTATAGTTGGAAAAAAACTCTTATGAATGTCAGATGTGATGGAGTAGTATTATTTTGTGTACTCTGATATGTAAACTTATGTAATGGATATGTGTAATATTATATTTTGTTCGTTTCTGCTGTGAGATTCTAGCGATTGTTGTTTCTTTTCTTTCTATCTTTCTATTTCTATCTCTTTCTTTTCTTATTGATGATACGTCTTTCTGTGGAATGAAAGACAGGTCGTCATGGTTGGTATCAGAGCCAGGTTGAGAAACACCTAGGCTCTGGAGTAGTATCTATCTTGAGAGTGCGTATTTGTAATTGTCTTATATAACTATATCCCTATCTAAATTTATTGGATTATCTATTCAGGTAGCCAATATGAGTTCAAGAGGCCGAAGGGGAAGAGTTGTTGGAAGTGCATCAACTGGTAACAGAAGAGAGCAGACTGATAATGAGACTGTTAATCCAGTTACATCTCCAGTCAGTTTTGCCACATATGCAAGGACTTTGTTCATCTTAGAGGAAAACCATTTCAAGGATCAGAAACTATAATAGAAGTTCAAGCATGGCTTCGCTCGTGTGAGAAGATTTTTAAGAGCATGAGGTTATCAGATGAGCAGAAGAGAATAATGGCTGCGCGGCAATTACAAGGTAGTGCCGCAGTATGGTGGAATTCAGTGACTGCTAATATCTGGGAAGATGGTATGACTTGGGAAGAGTTTAAGGAGATGTTTGAGGAAAAGTTTATGCCTGCTGCAGGAAGAACTCGGCTTTATCAAGACTTTCTGAATTTGAAACAAGGAAATATGTCTATAGCTGAATACGAGACTAAATTCAACGAGTTATCTTGCTACGGTCCAGGACTTATTAACACCTCTCTTAAGAAGAACGAGATGTTTGTCCAAGGGTTGAGGCCTGAGTATCATGAGAGAATGACTGCACATCTGAAAGGGTCTTTTGTGGAGCTTATTGATATGGCGTTAAGGTATGAAGATTTGATGAAAAAGAGGTCAGTGGCACAAGTTGCTGCATCAGGAGGGAATTCTTCTAACCAGAATAAGAGAAAATTCAATCCTAATTAGAAGAAGCAAAACAAAAGGAAGTCTGGGAACAAAAATGAGCCTCGCAAATGCTATATTTGTCATCAAGAAGATCACCTGGCAAATAAGTGTCCCAGCAAAGGATCTCAGCAACAGCGACAGCAGTATAGTGGACTAGGGTCAGCCTTAGTTCAAAAGTCTCTTTGCTTTAACTGTTACCAATCGGGACACATGATTAAAGACTGCCCGCTCCATCATAAGGTTCAACAGAACAAAGTATTTGCTTTAGAAGGCGCACCATCAAACTCGTCGAAGGGCAAAGGAGTTTTAGAAGGTACTTTACTTTTAAATGGAAAGTATATTAAAGTCTTATTTGATTCTGGTGCTTCTTTAAGTTTTATTTCCCTAGGAACTGTAGAGAATTTCTTACTTACCCCTAGTATCGTAGACAATCCCATTTGTGTATCAAATCCTATAGGAGGGGTGACTAAATTGGATAAGATCTGTAAAGATTTGAGAATCTCCTATCTATCCCATAGTTTTTCCTGTGATCCTTATGTATTGGATTTTAAAGGCTTTGACCTTATATTGGGAATGGATTGGCTTGAAAAATATAATGCTATTCTAAATTGTGATGAAAGAATAGTTTCGTTGGAAACTGATCTGAGTAGGATTGCCAGAGTAACGTGTGATAACTCTGGAATTCACTTGAGTAGTCTTTTACATGGAATGGAGACTTCTCAAGAGGAGGTTGTAGATATTGAAGTAGTCCGGGATTACTCTGACGTATTTGAGGAAGTTAAGTGTTTGCCACCGCACCGGGAAATAGAGTTTCGTATAGATTTGGTTCCTGGAGCAGTACCTGTAATTCAACCTAGTAGAAGAATGGCTCCAAGAGAAAGGGAGGAAGTAGTGAAGCAAACTTAAGATTTGTTGGAGAATGGTTTGATTAGACCAAGTTTTTCCTATTAGGGCTCAGCTGCAGTTTTTGTCACTAAGTCGGATGGGTCACTAAGGTTCTGTGTAGACTACCGTGAATTGAACAAAGTGACCATTCAGAATAAGTATCCTCTTCCTCGCATTGATGATCTCTTCGACCAGCTTCATGGTGCATCAGTCTTTTCTCAGTTAGATCAAGCATCAGGTTTCCATCAGTTAAGGGTAGCTGAAGACAGTATTCCCTTAACTGCATTTAGGGGATCTAATTGTTTCTATGAGTGGTTGGGTTATGCCTTTTGGGTTAACCAACGCTCCTGCCTACTTTGTTGATCTGATGAACCGAGTCTTTAGAGATGTTCTGAATAAGTTTGTTTTGGTATTCATCGATGATATTTTGGTTTATTCTAAATCGAAAGAAGAGAACAAGCAGCACTTGAGAATAGTTTTGGAAACTCTAAGAAGGCATGTTCTGAAGGCGAAAATTTCTAAGTGCCATTTTTGGAAATCTGAAGTAAAAAATTTGGTCCACATTGTTTCTGGTGAGGGAATCTCTATAGATCCAGCTAAAGTTGAGACTATTCTGGAATGGAAGCAGCCTCGGACTCCTACAGAGGTTCGCAGTTTTCTTGGATTGGCGGGCTACTACAGGAAGTTTATTAAGGATTATTCTAAGATCTCTTCTCACCTAACGAAGCTTACAAGAAAGGGAGCTAAATTCAAGTGGACACCGGAATGTGAGGAAGCTTTCCAGAAACTGAAGACAAAATTGACAAGTGCTCCTGTATTGGCTATTCCTGATGGGAAGAGCAAGTTTGAAGTGTATACTGATGCCTGTATTGTTGGATTGGGAGTTGTGCTTATGCAGAATAGTAGGGTTATTGCGTATGCGAGTCGGCAATTGAAGCCACATGAGAGGAACTATGCTACGCATGATCTAGAGCTGTTGGCTATTGTTTTTGCTTTAAAGATATGGAGGCATTATCTTTTAGGAGAAAAGTTTGAGTTATTCACGGATCACAAACCGTTGAAATATCTTTTCTCTCAGAAAGATCTTAATCTAAGACAGCAGCGATGGGTTGAGTTCTTGGCATCGTACGATTTGGATATTCTGTATACTCCGGGGAAGGCGAACGTTGTAGCAGACGCTCTTAGCAGAAATGCGGTTCTTTCTCTTTTGGAAGTTGTTCCGTCTCTCCAGGAAAGAATCATAGGCATGCAAATAGAGGATAAAACTTTAAGTAAAATTATTCAAGGAACCAAAGAGGGACATTATCCTGATTTTGAAATTGACGATCGAGGAACTTTGAGGATTAATGGTCGTCTATGTGCGCCGAGTGTGGATGGGCTGAAACAAGAAGTCTTATCAGAATGCCATCGCTCCAGATTAAATATCCATCCAGGAATCTCAAAAATGTATAAGGATATGAAGAGAGTTTTTTGGTGGCCGAGTATGAAGAAGGATGTAGCCAGATTCGTTAATAGTTGTGCCATCTGCCAGCAAGTGAAAGGAGATCAACAGAAGCCAGCCGGTTTGTTACAACCTTTGGAGATCCCGACGTGGAAATGGGAGATGATTTCGATGGACTTCATCGACGGTCTGCCTAAAACTGAGAAGGGAAATGAAGGAATATGGGTAATTGTGGATCGTCTTACCAAAAGCGCCCATTTTATACCAGTTAAGGCAACCCGTACTGCAGCTTCTTTGGCAGAAATTTTCTTGAAAGAGATTGTGAGATTGCATGGCGTTCCAGTCAGCATTGTAAGTGATCGAGATTCGATCTTCACCAGCAAATTCTGGGAGGCTTTGCAATCAGCTTTGGGAACTAGCTTGAGATTGAGTACAGCATATCATCCACAAACAGATGGACAAACAGAAAGGCTTAATCGAATTCTAGAAGATATGCTGAGAGCCTGTGTATTAGATTTTGGAGGATCATGGGAGGATCATCTACATCTAGTGGAGTTCTCTTATAATAACAGTCACCAAGCAAGTATCAAGATGGCTCCTTATGAAGCATTGTATGGAAGACCGTGTAGATCTCCAGCTTGTTGGATAGAGTCGAAAGACCGTATTGTGCTTGGACCAGATCTGATCCGTGAAGCATCTGCTAAAGTCGAGCTTATCAAGAAAAGGATGAGAGCTGCTCAGGATCGACAAAAGAAATATGATGATAAAAGACGAAGACAATTGGGGTTCGAGATTGGTGATTTAGTCTTTGTCAAAGTTTCCCCTATTAAAGGAGCTGTAAGATTCGGGAAGACAGGGAAACTCGCTCCGAGATACATTGGTCCGTTCCGAGTTCTCGAGAGGATTAGTGCTGTAGCATACAGGATTGAATTGCCAGTCAGGATGGCTGGAATTCACAATGTTTTCCACGTATCTCATCTACGGAAATATGTGCACGATCCATCTCTTATTGTGGAGCCAGCTGTGCAGGAAGACTTAGAGGTTGAGCCGGACTTATCAGTTGTCGGACATCCTGTTCGAATTGTTGATCAAGACGAGAGGCAACTCAGAAGTAAGATTGTGAAGCTCGTTAAAGTCCAGTGGAGTGAGGATCCCATAGATTGTACTTGGGAGACTCTGGATAGTTTTAGGAAGGCTTACCCGGATATGTGTCCGGATAGCTAGTGGTGTTTGTATTTGATGTATGGTTGTTTGGATGTTTTGTTTGATGGTTGCTTATGAATGGATGTTATGTATGTTTGAAGTGTTGAATAAAATGAAATTTTGGATTATCTTTTGTTTAAATTTCGGGGACGAAATTCTTTTAAGGAGGGAGGAATGTGATATTCCGAAATTTCAAACCCAATTTAAATATGATAATCTTTATAATAAACTAATTTAAATTGATAAATTTGTTATTTTATTCAACAGCAAATAAATGAATTGTAAATATACATTTATTCTAATTAAAACTAATACATATATAAGGGTAATGAATGTGTTAAAATTTTATTCATATCAAATTTGATTTTTAATTGGATTTTAAAATATAAATTGAATTTGAATTGATAAATTAAAAGGTTTAAAATATGTTAATTTTTATTCTAAATTTTACTTTGAATTTTAAGAAATATTCTCATGATTTTATTTAAGTTATAACATTTGTTTTATATTCATTCTTTAAGGAAAATTGAATTTATAGGAATTTAAAAATGAATTTATATAAGAAAAATCAATTAAGAAAAACATTTTTTTATTTCTTTTTGCATGGAATTAACACTTGTTAAACATTTAAATCCTACTAATAACATGTGTTAGAGAACTAAGCTATATAGTGACAAGTGTCATAATTTAAATTTATTTTCTTTAAATTTTTGTAAAAATAAAATTTCAAAAAAAAAGATATTCCATATTCTTCATCAAAATTTTCTCATCCTCATTTTCTAAAGCAAGAAAAAAGAAAACACTTCTTCATCTTCAAATCTGAACTTCATAAGTTTCTACACTTTCAACCAAATTTAATCAAGCATTCAAGCTTTTTTTTTCAAAGCAAAGTCTGCAACAAATTACAGTAAAGAAATCTGCAAATCAGAGTTCCTGAATCTTCAAATAAATTTCTGAAACAAACTCAAGCTTTTATCACTTATCAATTCAAGTTTTGAGGCATCATCAAAGTTAATAAAGCAATTTCAAGTAGAGGAAAGAAATCTGCAGTTCATATTTTTCCAGCAGCTTAAGTCTTAGCAGTAACCAAGTGAGTAAATTTTAAATCAAAATTTTAAGTATAAAAATCTGTTGCATGTGAAAGTTAGTTATGAAGATGTTTGCATGTTATTTATTTTGTGAAGTATTTGTTTACAGATTTAATTTTTTTTTTTACTGTGCATGTTTAAAGGGCAATTGTAACTCCTCTGTTTATTCATGTTTAGAGTAAATTTCTGAACAAACTTCAAATTTAAATACAGCAAGATAATACTGAGTTGATATCTTCAAGTGTGGAGGTTTGATTCAATATGAATTAAGTGTTAAAAGTAAATATGCAAATGAATCAGTTAAAAAAAACTGCAGGAAGTAGGATATGCAGTAAAAACAAATAACTATATCATGTAAATCGTGATCGAATTTTGATGAATTAAGTTTATATTCTAAATCTATTATGAATAATATGAATTTTAAGGCAGAAATCAGAATTTTAAACTTAAAGTTGAAGATGGATTTTGAAAATAACTAAAATTGGGGCTTTTGTCAAATTCTTGTGACTGAATTGTTTTCAAACTTTGAAATTTGAATCGAAGTTGTGTTAGATGTTGCTTAACACTAGAAAAATAGTGATTGAATTTATCATGCAACACAGAATTTAGAAATTTGATCTTTAGGGTTTTTGCTCTATGTCTTTTCGAGTTTGGGAATTTCGTTCGTGTGAAGCATTGGATTGACCGAGTTACGACTGGCTTGGGGTGGAGGTGTGTTTGGGTTGTGCGAGTGCATGGCCGGAGTTCGGGGGCGAATGGTGGTTGGCTTGCCGTGGGTGATGGGGTTTTTTTCAGGCGTCTGTAGTTTAGGTTTGGGTTCGAGCAACCCAATTTGCATTCGAGCTTGAATAGATGAGTTCTGGGTTTTGGAATTAGGTCGTGAGATGGTTTGGGGTTTGCGCGAGTTGTCGGCGGCGGCGGTGGAGGCGTCGGAGCTTCGTGCATGTGCACGATACAGTGGCCTGTGTCGGTAGTGTTGTTCGTGTGCGTGTGGTTTGCCACTCGAAGCCATGCTCGTGTTTTGGGTCGTGAATCTCGTGAGTGTGCTCGGGTGTGAGTGGCTGTGTTTGCGTGTGTTTTGATGGGTTCAGGTAAGAATGAGGAAGGGTAGGGGAGATGGAGTATAGGGTTGTGTTAGACTTGTGTTTTGTCGAGTCAAACCAAGTAAATGAATCAAGCTTTAAACTTGTTTTAAATCTAAAATTTGTTTTAAGTTTAAACTTAAAATTTTATATTCTCACTGCTTTATAATATATCAAATATTTTATTTCAAAAGTAAATCACATTCTATTTGTTGAAGTTTTGAAATGATTTTACACTTTTAAATCTAACTTTTTCAAAAAGTAATTAGTTTAATGAATTGAAATGTTTGAAGATGTAAGAGTTTTTAATGATGAATGAAATTGTTTGGTTTTGAAAGTTAATTAAATTTTGAAATTAAAGTTTACTTTAATTAATTAGTAATTAGGGTTGGAATTAATTAATTAATTTAGGTTAATTAATTGGTTAAGGTTTAATTAATTACTCATGGATTTAATGGATAATTAAGGATTAAGTTAAATAATAATTAATAGTTATTAATTAGTTTATTAATTAATTTAAGATTCATTCATAAGTGATTAATAACTGATTAATTAAATGATTAATGATTAATAAATTAGTGATTAAGAAGTTAATTAATTAATTGATTAAGAGTTAATTATAAGTAATTAATTTATAATTAATAGTAAATTAATTAAGGGTTAAGATTTAATTAATTAAATAATTAAGGTTAATTAATTATAATTAATTAAGTAATCAAGATAAATTAATTTGTAATTAATTAAGTAATTAATTAAGGTTAATTAATTATAAATTAAGCGTTAATTAATAATCAATTAAGGAATGATTAATCCTAAATCAAATTTTAATTAATAAATAATTATAGTAATTAATTGATAATTAAATAAAGATTATTAATTAATTAAACATTAATTAATTAATAATGAGATAATTAAGAGGTGATTAATTAATTAAATGATTATGATTAATTAATTAATTAATGTTTGGTTAAGCAAGATTAAGTGATAAATTCTTAAGTAATTAATTTAATTTAAATTAATTAAATTAATTATAGTATGAATTGAAGTAGTGTTTTCTTATGGATGATTGTTTGAATTGATATCTGAATATGGTTGATATCTGTTGAATGATAGTTGAGATATTTTGTGATGAGATATTGTATATCTGTGATAGATATTAGTTATTATCTGTTGATAATGCTGTGTGATGCTATGTTTAAATCTGAATTGGATTGTTTAAATCTTTAAACAACTTGGCCTTTAAGACACGTTTGGATTTCGATGAGACCGGGATCGGGAATCAAATTTGACTTTCCGAAAACCACATCGATCCAAGTTAAACGTTAGGTCGTGATATCTCAAGTGAGGATCGAGATGGAGTTTTTGAATGTAAGGGTTATTGTCGTTAACTCTGAGGGTGATTCCAAAATGAGTGTAACGAAATAATGCATTCGGTTTCGTTCGAACCCGGAACGAACTTGTATGGATTGAATGCTTTCAGAACATCGTCGGGTGGACGATGAGCATTCTAAGAGATGTGTTCTCTATAGGTAATCGTAACCTCAAGCCTCATCAACCGGGAATGGCTAAAACAGGGGAGGTGCAGCAAGGCTTCGTGGGTAGCCCCCACTTGAGAGTAAGATTTACCCCTGTCTAGAAGTCCCTTATTATATTCGGCTGTGTGGGCAGTTGTTGGCCACAACCGCGGGGTTGTCTTGTTCGGAACTGTCCAGTAAGGGATGGGTCCGGCCTTGTGTTGCAGGGAATCGGGAGTGGTCCTCGGTACGGTGATCTAGGCCCCGTACTGTGACGGGCGGTATCCCAGTAGCCCTGCCATTGATGGAAAACCATTATCCAATAAGCTCCCTCGGATTTGATTGTATACCTATGTATGCTGGAATTTAATAAATGTAACAAATTCGGCTATTTTCTAGTTTACTTGAAAACCCTAGACTCTATTATAATATCACTGAATTTTCTATCAAATGTTTTGGTTAGCGTAAGGTAAAAACTTACCCGTGTTTATTTGTGGGAAGTCTTACGTGATACCTTTTGTTTACAAAATGATTTTAAAGTTAAACAACTTTAACTGATTTACTCACACCAGACCCATGTCTGACCCGGATTTTATTTTGTTTTTCATAAACTCTTGGGTACTCAAATTTTTATGAGTAGCCAACTGATCTAGGTTTGGATTAGCAAATGTTTTGGAAGCTGGAGCTGGAGTCCGGACGTAGTATCTATCTATATTCGCTGTAGCAGCATTTTGATGTTGTGTTTTGAGTTGTATAGTTGGGAAAAAAAACTCTTATGAATGTCAGATGTAATGGAGTAGTATTATTTTGTGTACTCTGATATGTAAACTTATGTAATGGATATGTGTAATGTTATATTTTGTTCGTTTCCGCTGTGAGATTCTGATGATTGTTGTTTCTTTTCTTTCTATCTTTCTATTTCTATCTCTTTCTTTTCTTATTGATGATACGTCTTTCTGTGGAATGAAAGACGGGTCGTCACATCGGCATAGATCCATGAAGGTGTTAATGTGATCGAAAGCCAATGACAAAAGTGTGTATGTGAATGAATGTGCATGTGTACATCCCAACATTTGATTTCTTGAATTGATAGAAATGGAATTATCACCTTGATTTCATGGAAAAGAAGTCACTACCGATTGGCGAGGCCTACTAACTCGATCAACAAGCTCAATCAAATCGATCATAGACAAAAACAAGGGATTACACTCCGGATTTATACTAAAAATATCAACCAAGGTTGCAACGAACATAGAGAGATACGACTCTTTGGAAAAATTACTCAACTAAAAAATAACGACTGTTCAGGAAACTGAATGGAATTCTTTCCCGATGACTCTAACTTGCTTCGATATAAAGTCTATCATGTTTGAAACAAGACGTACTTTGGAGGGTAAGTATTATCTAGCCTTTTGACTCGGCTATATTCGGATTGATTGGACAAGTTAGACTCGATAATAGGAAAGAAAACAAGCCCAAAAGGGTGATCACAGAGTCCATAAATCAAGTGCATACAACAATATGAAGCAACGATCAAGCAGAACCAATGGATAAACTCTACAGGACATTCTAAGTAAGGAATAGTACCTCCCTTAGGCAGGGGAACAGATCGCGTCACAATGGCTATGAACAACATCAATCAGCAGTTCAAATCAACAAGAATCGATCGATATCTCTTAAGACAGGAAGACAACTATGCAAACAACTTTGAAAATATGAAATTAGCATGGAAAGGGATCCACTAGAGGGTCGCATTCTGCCACATGGCGTGGAAGATCGATCGGGGATGATCGCTATACATAGGAATCAGGCCTCAAAATTTTCTAGGTGACCTCGTCCAGGTCTGGAGATTCTGCTGTCGAAATTTTAGGAAGATATTCTGTCATCTACGCTGATAATACATGGTTCATAGATCATTTAAAGGATCTTTACACTATTGTTTTCTTTGTACACCATTATAATTACAAATTCCGATCAGATCCCTCTTGTACTTAGAAATTCAAGTGACTAATAAAGTTATCTCTTCAAAGTGGTCATAGGCACTCAACGCCGAACCATTATAAATCGGTTTGTCGTTGTTTTTTGCGTGTTTCCTCTATTATAATTATGTTATCTTCGTTTATTTCTCTACATATAATCTATTGGGTATTTGTGCAACTTTTGGTGTAAACAATATCCAACTTGAAAATTTCTGGTAAAAGGTTTTTAAAAATCAAGTAATGAGAAGCAATAGAATTTTACCAAATAGCAAGCCAACTTAAGGAAAGACATTGAATGTGCTTTGGAGTACTTAGAAAATAAGTGCTGGCACTGGAGTGATTTCATATATAATGTATCATTGCACTGTACTCCATAACATGATTGTTGAATAACATAGGGATGGGTATAAACTTCAATTGCATAACTACCTAGAGCTAGTGCATGACTTTCAAACTCCTCGTTTTAAGGAACTAAATACTTTAGTGTAATACATAGAGAGGATTAAAGAGATCAGGAATCCAAAGGCACATGTAGATATGTGTAACTAATGTACTGAAAACTATCTTTACATCGTAGGTAATAATTGAATATTAATGATCTGGTTTGATGTCTTTATCTATATTTTTATTCTTGGATAATCATTGTAAGAATTTATATTTCTTTGTTGTGATTTAATGTAAGTCAATTATAGTATAAATTACAATAATATTAAACAGTAAAATCGCCGAAGCATGTAAGACAACTATATCAAAGTTCAAAGGACTCATGACCAATGAATTTAGTATGATACTCCCATTTGCAACAAGAATTGAAAGTTAAGTGATTTTCCGCAAATAAGTTTTCATCTTCTTCAATTATTTGCAATATCCATTGCAAGATGCGATAAAATTAGTGTCTGCTCTTTTGGTCTTCATAGTCATGCATCTAACTATACAATTTGGATGGTTGTTGTATACCACATTTACTACGTTCCAAAAGCTTTCGTTACTGTTATACATACCGTGACCCAAGTGCAATCATGTGTGCAGTTTTCCTCTGTGATATCAGTAGAAGAAGCAAGTATGCTATTGATCATAGAGCACCAGACATTTTATTAGTACTTAATTTTTGCTCTTGTTCTAAATGTTTGGTTAAGATATCCAAGATGTGTTATGGCATGATTTACCATTTATTAACTTTACTAGTATATTGTATATTTAGTTGATGAGACTTAGAGTACGCCAATGATTGACAAAGATCCAGCTATGCTCGTTAATATGAGACATGGTAGGACTATTTAAACTGTGCATTGATTTGACGATACAAGTTATTTATGAAATAAGATTACTTCCATTCATTACTTTATAACAAAGTTACAATCTAAATGAAAATAGATATACAATGGTTCAAAATACATAACATTGTAATAAAAGAGCAACGACAACAAAGTTATCCTAAAAGTTGGAAGGCCCGCCTGACTTGCATTATATTCTTTGATTTTTTTTACATTCCCTCGCATTGATTAGGTTCTAGCTTGGATGTGTCACAACTTAACATAGCCAAAATGGCTGCTTCTTTCTTCAACCGCATTTTCTCCCTTTGGAGTTTCATGAATTCGTTATGGTGACGTCTCTCTTCTCTCCTTCTTTTTTCTTTCTTATCTTTCTGCTCTATCCATTTTTTGGGTTTCTTCTCCTGTTTTTCACCCTCCATCCATTTTATCTCGTTATGTACATCTGCAATACATTGCACTATTCTTTTTTGTTGAGCGGTGTATTCAAATTTATTCTTTACTCTTCGTTTTCTGGCGCTCGCATAGCATGTTACTGCAGAATGAAGTGGAACTGGATCTTCAACTTCATCTAGGACATCGGAATTACCTATACTTGAGTCAACATTCATTCTTCTTGGAGCAAACTGGAAGGAGGTGTGTTGCTTTTTAGTTGTACTGCATTTGTCTTTCTCCTTTAGGTAATTGTAGACGTGTAGAAGATTGAAGACAACTCTTTTATTTCCTTATACATACAATTTATGATCCTTTTTAAGTTGAAATTTGTATATAACTAGACGTTTGA
Source organism: Allium cepa (assembly GCA_030765085.1). Taxonomy (NCBI): domain Eukaryota; kingdom Viridiplantae; phylum Streptophyta; class Magnoliopsida; order Asparagales; family Amaryllidaceae; genus Allium; species Allium cepa. Next base: position 565,813,528 of record CM060937.1, on the reverse strand, counting down.
AATATTGTAATTAAGTATGATAATGGTTGCTAATAAAAACGTATCAAACTAACATTGCGGTGCTAATACTTTATCTGGTGATCAACATTGTCATTATCTCATTTCATTTTTGGCATGCATTATTAATGCTTCTCCGTTGAGATTTCAATGACTCGACGGTTTTAGAAATACTATTGGAAAGGCTAGCATGGAATAGGTTTGGAATAGATTGTCAAAAGGCAGAGATTCAATTAGGAACGTACCTTCATTTGGATATTTAGAACAACTAACCAACAAACAACAATTTCTTCATGTTCTCCATTCGACAATCTTCTTATATTTGGGATTTTGTGCGACAGTTCACTATTTTCCAATAATTGGCAACTCGGTGTTAATCCCTCATGGATTCACTCTTCTTTAAGTTCATTGGGATTCTTGACTAAAATCGTTATTTCCATCCCATAAATTTTCATCTCCTACGTAATCTCCATAGTCATTTTGCATTTGACTAACTTCTCCCTCAAAAGAATCAAATTGACAATTAAAGTCTCTACTTGAGTTGAGATTTTGAGTATAGGTACTTTGCGAGTTACCCTTAGAATTCTACAATCGACACTGACGACTAATATTTGACCCTCGGTTGTTTGATCATTATTGTTAGGTGTGACTCGTATTGTATTAGAGTGGTTGCGTAGATTGGACTATAATTAGTCCCACATCGCAAGGTATTCTAAAAGAGATGAGCATATATATGAGACGTTAGCATGTAACAACAAAGGATTCTTTTTGTTACAAATATATGTTGCCATGAAAATATATGTGCTCTAGGGGATGTAGGGATATCCAATCATGGTGCTGGCATCAAAAGAACTTTGTTCAGTGGTCTTGCTTTTTCTACACTAAATGAAGTGTGCGCATAGCGGAAGATGAGAGCGGGTGCCGAAAATTTCAACATGGTATCAGAGTCGATGGTTCGATGGGACCAACATGATGCAGCATTGACCTAAGTATGATCCGGTATGTAGTTTGAGCTCGGAATTTTCATTAAGGTGTAGTTATAAGCTAGAACGCGGCCTGCTCCAACCGTGTAAAAGAGAACCCTTTGTAAAAACAGCTTGGCCCAAATGCTGAGAGGTGGTAGCGACCTAATCTAAACTGCCAGAGGTGTTAGCAACATTATTCAAGTGTTTGAAGACTCTTTATAACTTCAAGTTGAATTGAAAAAATGTTCGCCAAGGTGGACATCTGTTAGTTGTGGCTCGCATTGTATTAGAATGGGTGCGTAGATTGGACTACGATTAGTTCCACATCGTAAGATATTCTGAAAGAGATGAGCATTATATGAAATTGGTAGTATATAACAACAAAAGATTCCTTTTGTTACAAATATATGTTGCTATGAAAATATACGTGCTCTATGGGGATGTAGGGATATCCAATCATGACTTGTTTACTGCAATTATTGATGAGCATGTGCTTGAGCCCTTTGCTGATAATTACTCTATCGATTTAGCAAAAAATTGTCATAGAAATCTGAATTTTGATTACTCGTTTGAAACATTGGATAGGCTGAATTCATCAGTTTCTTTCCTCTTCGGCTATTTGATATTTTTTGAATTAAATTTATTTGGATTTTTTTCATAATGAAAGGTTCATAGAAGTAAGATTAAAGAAATATATTGAGCTTGTAAAATGATTAAATAATAAGATATTTACATGATAAATATGTCGTAGTCAAAAATATTGTCGTTGCATCACCCGACATTATTAATGTTGGATAAATATGCAACGGTATATACTATTTTATTTTGTTACACACTACCTTATCCAACATTATTAATGTCGACTGACTAAGATAACATTAATAATGTTGGATAAGTTAGTGAAGCGACCATGTGGGTCATTTTTGTTGTTCATATTCACTCAACCTATCCCATATTGGTGTGAGTCACAACGCCGGTCGTGATGGCAACGGAGACAAACCATTTTTTAAGGATAAAGGAGGAATTCCCGAAATAGTCAAGGGTGAAGTAGAAATTTTAAGACACGATTTCAGTGCAAATGACAAAAATACACCCAGCAACTCCACCGATATTACAAATTTATATGGATTTGTAGACAATGAAAGGGTTATAGAAGAAAGAATAGAGAAATACGGAGTTTCAAAAATGGTTAAAAAATGAGATATTTATGAAAAATATGCAACACTCAAAAGTACTACCATTGAGTTATCCGACATAACTAGCTTTGGATAAGCATGTGTAGCGACTCATCCGACATTAATGTTCAATGAGATTTTTTTATCTCACTTAGAGTTGGTTATTAACCAACGCTTTCAGTGCAATGGTAAAAAATACACTCAGCAACTCCAACGAACATTACCTAATGCAATGAACGGGTTAGATAATGTTCTAAACATATAACACTTAAAAGACATTCAACTACAATCTAAAAAGCCATTGTACAAGTAAAGACCAAAACTATATCAACATATTAACATCTTACATTAACTCACATGCAGTTCAAACACTGGGCGCAACAACCGGAACTGAAAAGTAGGGCTCGACCACCACCAGTTTGTTCCCAACACCAGTATTCACATTTTCATTAGCTTTTCTCTGTATAAAAGCTCGAGCTTTTCTTACAATGTAAATTACAGAAGCAGTCATCCCATTTAAGCAGACACGGCCAGTGCAAAACCTTCTGAATATCCCCTTCCTCCTCCTACTCCTCCTCCTCTTCTTCTCTGCTTTATTGAAATTATTCAAGAATGGAAGTTCTTCTCCATTAGCCATTGCAGTTTATGTGGATGGGATCTGTTATATATTGATGAGAGTAGCCAAGCCAAGTTGCAGCAGCAACTTGCAAGGAAAGACTGTACAGTCCACATGATAGGTGGGACGGTAGTGTAAATGACAGGGCCAGTTTTGTCATTTTCAAGTGATTGTGCATGTATCCGCCGTTCGATTCAAGTGGTCGGTTGTAGGCTGGTATCCTTAAAAGTTTATGAAAATGACTGGACGTAAGTCTGATCTCTGTAACCATTTGGGTCGCTTTAAATTATTTATGTAGAAAAATGGATCTTCTGTAAGAAAAATAGGTTCACACAGGAAACTTACTTCAGGAACATGTTTCACTTGAAATCCATTACAAAAAACAGACATCTTTTTCAGGTTTATATATATATGCGCAATTTCAAAACGCGCGTATATAAACGAGACATTTTTGTCTGGTAATACTGTCGCAGTGGTTACATGTTTTGGTTTCCGTGAGGTCATAAGTTCGAATATACCCTCTGGGTACCGTTCTTTTGCTGAAATGGACAGTCGGCGTTGGCGTCTGCATCGGACGCGTCAAGCATGGGTCTCACGCTGCTGTCCAGTTTAAAGAAACGGTTAGAAACGAACCGTCCGCGTCGGACGCCGTCTGACGCGAACGTTTCATCCCCAGCCGCTATATTTCCCTTTATTCCCTATATATATCAAATCATTTCTCAACCAAATCACCAAAACACAAACCAAACAATGCGAAAATTCGGCAATTTCTACAAGCTTCGTCGTCGATTTTTTCAGGTAAATTTTTTTATGTTTGTGTTTTTCGTATTATTATCTACCATATATATATTTTTTCAGATTTTTTTGAATTGCTTTTTTCATAATGTCCAACCACTCTGCTGCTTCTTCTACAAGAAGCATGGTCGACTGGAATGCCAACATGACAAATGCATTCATCGATGTCTGTTTCGAAAACATTGATACGTGTGTCCACCGTGTTGAACAGTGTTATGAAGATATCACAATCATGTTCAACAAAAGAACTGGTATGTATTACAACGCCGGACAAATGAAAAACAAGTTTGATAATCTGAAAAATGAGTGGAGCCCATGAAACAAGCTGCTACAGATTCTAAGTGGTTATTGGAACAAAGAACAGGACACGGTCGGTGGATCCGACGAGTGATGGGATACAGCTGCAACAAGGTACCGCAAATACAAACATGTCTCAGCTGCTCGTTTTAGACAGTTTGGACGTAATTTTTTATGGCTGCATCCGACTAACAAATGTCAGTTCATGATTCCACAAAGTCCACATGTTCAGCTACAATTCGACGCATAGCTTTATAGCGACTATCTTAGGGTGATGCTGCGGAGATCTCCAATAGCAGAACGTCTAGACAACAACAGTCCACCTGGTGGTCCTTCTAACTCTGTTGGCAGTTCTTCGCATGATCTGATTCTTGCTAGGTGTATGGATGCAAAGCAGGAGGATGATTACGAAGAATGGAAGGTCACGATTTGTTTGGTTGAGTATGATAGCATATGTTTTAATCCTTTGCATGCCCTGCTGAACAACCCAGCGCAGCTTAGGAAGGCTATTGTTTATCTTGTTAGGCAATTGAGAAGAAAAAACTAGTTTGTTTTATCTGTATTTTATTTTCTGTATTTTTATTCGGTGCTTTTATTTCTGCATTTGTATTGTGAATCTAAACTATGAATTTTTATTTCTGCATTTGTGTTCTGTATTTCGTATTATGTAATTAAAAATAATTAACGTAAATAAAATAATAACATAAACAAACAATAAAGTAGTAACTTTGCTCCTTTCGCGTTGTCCATTTCTTAAGAAGAAGATATTCTCCTTTCGTGAACTTACCTCATTCTCAACCCCTTTCGTTTTCCCCTTTCATTTGCCCCGTTCGGTTGGTAAAAGAATGCACCCTGAACGTATATTGACTTGTAGCATATAAACCACCTAAAATTTATGTACTATAACCTAAGAACTCAAATATATAGATTCACATATGTGTTTATACACATATATACATATGCATATGTGTGTGTATATGATAGAAAAGAAATTTTCTGGCTGATGCATATTTTGCAACAAGTATTTTCTGCAAGTCTGTTTTCGAAATTTTTCATAGAAATATACAACGGATGCAAAAGTGACTACAAAATTCAATCAACCTAAAAATGAATTATCAATTAAACATCTATAACTACTGTTAAACATGGATTTAATTCAATGTATAATGCAAATTTAATGATTCAAATTGTAATATTAGAAATGTTGGATATGTTGATGCTCTAAGCCCCTAAGAATGTAATATTAGAGGCTACTCTAGCTTTAATCTGGGTTCAGTTTATGAAAAAAAAATCAATGTAAATTGTTCGGGGCAATTTATCATAGATATCCTGGAGATAATAGCAATTTATGAATATGTACTATAGCTTAATTCCAATATTCTAGAAGAGTGGTGAGTGACTGTTTAGCATTAAAAGATCAAATCTGCAGCAAAGCAAGTTGGTCCTTTTAGCTTTTATTATATGAATATATATGGATATATAAGTGTGCCTTGTGGCTAGGGTATTTGCCTAAAAATATATGGTTCAGAATCAGAGATATGTTTCTGTCCTTACTGATATTCAGGTTCTAAAGGAATTGTTCCAGACCTTTCTCACTTAAGACTGTGGCCTTCTGTTGCAGAATAATATATCCAGGTAATGAATATTTAGTTCTCAGACAGTAGAACAACTTTAAGTACAGAAGTGGTGTAACTAATCAAGGAGCAGGTTAGGCATGATATGAATCTTAAAGAAATTTTGGATAGTAGGTCTAAGTAAAAGTATTGGGATGTATTTTGATTTTCAAGTTAAAATAAGCTAATTTTGATGTTTGTCTACTATAATTTTCAAAGGCAGTAAATAGTCTTAACAAATTACACATTTACGGAAGCAATTGCACATGAACCATGCATTTGGTTCTGAAATAAAGATATTTTATGCTTTGACATCATCAAAGGGTGCAAACTGCAGGTTGTTTGAAGACTAGAACAAACCAGGTCTTATTTAATCAACTATTAAAACAAAACTATGCAACTAGGCATAAAATATCTTGAATCAACCAAGACGTTACACCAATCACAGTTCAGTTTTATATTATTATCGTTTTTAATGTCTAAACTGACAGATCATTTATGGATCAAGTTTATCTGTCTTTGAGTAATACATCTTCATTTCTAACCATTCAACTATTATTTGTTTATCATCAAGTATACGTCTTTTTCATCACCTGTAACACTAAAGATGATGGAAAAAGAAAATATTATACTTTTCTGAGCCTCTACAAAAAAACAATTACAAAATAAATTGATATTGATTTTTTTTTTCTTTTTCTTTTTTTCTTTTTTTCCCTTTTCCCGTATTTTTTTTAAAACTTTGAGAGAGTATGCACCATATTGCATGACACATACTTTTCAGCAAGCATGTAATCTTATTTCATCATTATTATCTTTTTAAAAAAAGCAAATATAACATTCTATAACCTAGCAATTTGTCATGAAAAACATTATCCATGTATTATATAATAGTGTGTGACTGTATACTGTATAATATCTCCATACTGTGCTATCCATCAAAATCAACCGCGGACTGCTCTGTTGATCTCTTGCAACACCAACGGGAACTTGAAAATTAATTCTAATGAATTTATGAAATATAATTTATCGATTTGTTCTTAGTATGAATTACGTTTTGATAATTTAAATGAAAGATAGTTACCCTGCTTCCCAAACTAATCATTTAATGGAAAGTTCAGCATACATCACTCTTTTCAAAAATTACTTATTAAAACATACCTCCCATTATTTATCTATTTTCAAATCCCGATAATTAACATGACTACTACCTAACTTTGATTAACTCTTGATCACCGATTCTTGCCACCATGGTTCATCATCAGAATCTACACCTTCCGAAACTCACATGAATTTCTCTGATTACCGCTTGTAGATGACCAAATACTGGTCATCTTTTGTCCAATTGCTAGTTTTGATCATTCACACCACGTCGAGAGTTGTGCATGAATACATCCTTCACCGCCATAAGAAATGTCAAATCGAAGATCATTAGAGAATTACCGGGGTTCGTCAGATTTTAGCATGCAGGGTAAATATTTTCCATGGACACTACAAGTTTTTGTGGAAATATGAATGTTCCTACACATATTTGCACATATTTTGCAGTACAAGTAATCTACATATATTGAACATTGCTACTACGATAGAAAATAAATTTTGTTAAAATGTAAGAACAGTATAATTGGAGTAATTCAAGGCGCACTTAGGTAATTTCATATGTGGTCCCTCTAAATTTTTTGTTTCGGGGGTAGAATTTGACAAAAACTCTAATTTTATATTGTAACATTTTGGCATATGTTAAAGTGGAACACAAAAATCTGCAGTTATTTTGACTTGTTGCAAGACAACAAACCTTGAGACGGCAAATAATTGCCATGTAATTCTGCACGGCAAGTAATTACATAGTAATTCTCCAGCACGACACAACAATTGTTGGAAAACAATGTTTTCGACTGAGTCGTGTACTACGTCATTTTTTGAAGACGTTTCGGCCATCTACTATGTTGTGCAAAGCAGGTCGTACTATTCGCCGCCATCTGTAGGATAAAACAGTCTCTCAGTACTTTCTGTGGTATCAATTTATTTGCACATACGAAACAATTCTGTCTACACTAAAAAATGTTGCTCGAATTTGTGGATTTAAAAATGGATTTTTTTTTAACTGGATGTAATTCTTTCGGTTTCTCTCCTTATCATTTAAGAAGACAAAATAGCAAAAGAACGTTGTTGGTTGTGTGGAAACGTGGTCTCGAAAAACGGATTTGAGAAAATAATGGACGTCATGTAACGTTCTCCAATACGGGTCTGGTCTGATTTGACCGTTCCAGACCGATCTAAAGCGGTTAAAGAATTTTGTATCAAAAATATAAGTGTTACACCACTACAAGCCCGAATCCGAACCCAAGCCCGACCTGGGTCGAGTCGGTCGGCGCGCGTAGTGGTCAAACATGGTCTCTCTCCTCACAAAAAAGCATCATCGGATGCACAAAAGACCCGAATCAGCTTCTAAGAATCAAATATAAATATTTGATTCTTTCATATAATCCCACAATATGGGACTATTCATATTCCCATATGATATAAGTCATTTCATACTTAGTTATTTTTATTTTTTAAGAATTCACTTATTTTTCTAAAAACAATTTCCAACACTTAAATTTTTTAAAAATATTTTCGAACAATTTCTGAAAAAACATAAGATTATGCATAAACAAAGGTGCCTTTCGACTTGAACCTTTGCATAGTGAATAAGAATCAGTTTTTACTAGAGTGACACGTAGTCTTGAACTCTATTCCTGACATCAGACCACACATAATCTTTTTAGAGTGCAATCAAACAAGCTCATGCATTTATAGTCATGCACGCCCATCCCAGTTTAGTGAATGCTTTAGGAGTTTTGCTCAAAACTCAATAAGAAACGGTCAAATTTACACATTCACACAAATGAGTCTATCAAGAGTACTCCTAAAGAAAAGTACTCCACTACAAATAGAATATAGATCTCATTAAGAGTTTCTATTAACTCTTCCTCTAATCACTTTAGGAATACATGCTTCTATATATATGAAAATAGCATGTTCAACTCATATCACTTCACAACTTGTGCTTACCCATTGAACCTAGTTCTTGAGATCTTCAATCATTAGGTAGGGTTACCATTGTGCGTGACTCAACAATCCAAGGGCAATGGTCTCATTTTTCTAAAAGTTGTAAGGACTTTCTCTCTGTCCAGTCCTTTCGTCAAAGGGTGTCAATTTCTCATCACTGCGTATGTGATCCACTCTAACAGCTCCTGAAGAGAGTAGCACTCTACCAGTGTTGTGCTTACGATGTATCTGTCGTCTCTTATCGTTATAATAACGGTTCTGTACTTTTGCAATAGCAGCGGTAATATCGCAATGGATCAACATAGTTGGTATTGGTTTTTCTCATAAAGAAATCTCAGCTAGCAGATTTCTTAAGTACTCTGCTTCCTCACTATTTGTGGCTTGTGTTATCATCTCAGACTTTATAGTAGACTATACTAAAATAGTCTGTTTCTTGGATTTTCAAGAAACAACTCTACCAGCAATGCTAAAGATTTAGCCATTGGTTGCTTTTGAATCATCAGATAAAGTATTCCAGTCTACATCGGTGTAACCTTCAAGGGCAGCTGGAAACTTTTCATAACGTAATCCAAGGTTCATTGTTAGTTTTAGGTATCACATGACCCTTTCAATAGCATGTCAATGCTCTATACTAGGTCTACTAGTAAACCTGCATAATAATCTCACGACATAAGCAATGTCGAGTCTAGTACAATCAGTGACATACCGAAAGCTGCCAATGATGCTCGCATAATCAAACTGTCTTACACCTTCACCAGTGTTCTTAAATAGCTTTACACTAGAATCATATGGTATACATGCAGGTTGTTGTCTAAATAATTGTATTTCTTTCAGATCTTTTCAATATAATGAGACTGATCCAAAAAAAGTCCATTTTCGGACTTAGTAATCTTAATACTAAGGATTACACTCGATTCACCTAAATCTTTCATATCAATTGGCACTTAACAAAGATATAGAAGTGTTTATGACATGAATGTTTGACCCAAAAATAAGTAGATCATATACGTACAAACATAATATAGTGCAAATGTCATTCTTAGATTTATAATAAATGCATTTGTCACTTTCATTAACTTTAAAACCATTTGGGATTATTAAATTATCAAATTTTTCATGTCATTGTTTAGGTGTTTTGTAACAGACCCGATTTTTCGACTTCCGAAAGTCGACATCCATACGTCCACTGTATCGAATGCCGCATAATCGAATGCCGGAAAACCGAACCGTTATGGTTTAAAAAAGAAGAAGATAGAAGAAGAAACAGAAACAATAAACAGAATCTCACACTTCGCAGCGGAACAACATGTAATAGATAAATGAATATCTTTAAACAAAATCACTATATCAGTTTACACCTTACAACATCAGAGTATTATAACAACATCACAAATCAATGGCAGTTATAATCACCTGCCCAATGGTTGACTACACAGCGGAATGATAATAATATGCGAAAGTACGTCTCGAACTCCAGATCTCCACAACATCTCTATTTTCGACTTCGCTCCAGAATAATGATAACCTGAATCTAGGCTGCCCGTTTGGAAAATTGTGGGCGCCCAGAGTTTAGAAAAGGAACAATAAACTCCAGGTCGGTCATGCGACTGGTATGAGATCTTAAAAACAGTTATTTTTAACAAAAGAAGAGCAAAAGATTTCAAAAGAAATCCGCAATGCTTTTTGGAAAATGAAACTACCATAAGACCACCCAACACACACACAATGCAATCGCAGACTTGGGGGAGATTTCTCCTTATGATAGTCAAACATGCTTGATACGCAAAAAAAAAAAAAAATACATTACTGCATAGTGTGGAAAACATTTCGAAAGTATAATATTAATCTTAGCCAGCATAGGTACCATTATATCATGCCTACTATAGCTACCATATTAAATGGTAGGTTATACAACTAAAACCGTACTGGGTTCGTATTGGGAATTGGATTTCCAACAAATGGTCAGGCTAAAGGACTTCTTATGCTACATGGGTACGCCTTTGGAGGGACGCCCCGAGAACCTAACCGGATCTCTGCCAACACAAGGTCGGGTTACCTCTGTAACTAGGTAACTACTACACGAGTATGTCATCCCCCGATCGTTTGCGACCTTTATTCGAAGATCCTCAACCACAAAGCAACAACCACAAAGTATAATAAATTTGCGGCATCAACATAAGTAAAATATCTGGCCTCCATACCACATTACTACCCTTTTCCAGAAGGAAATGACATAACCTCAGGGGGCGCTACCCTCAAATAACCATACCGCATCTTTCATGTTTCAATAATTTCCGGGTTGTAAGGTCCGACGAAGTCTCGTCCACAAAGCTACACTTTTCACAAAGTCATGCTGTGACGACCGCCCATGACTCCAGCACCAAAACAAGAGAAAAGAGCGCTGAAAGGTATGCCAGGCAGCCATGGACGATAGTCAGGGTAAAATAAAACAGAAGCTCCATCGTATAACTCACAGCGCATGGATAAAATACAATAGAGAAATATATAGTGAAGCTTCATAACAGAAAATCATCATATAAGCATCATAATAGTTTTATACAAACATGTGAATCATCCATACATCAAAGCCTCACTACATAACACTCAATCAAATACAGCAGCGGATACCCAGTACATATAGGAGATAATATGCAAAAGCCTCCTGCTCGTCTTCGTCGCCAACAGCGTAGATCTCGAAGAACAGCACCTGTCACCTGCTACCTAGTCTGCCCATCCCAACATGGATGAACAGCCCAAGGTAATAAGAGGAGACATAAAACCTTGAGTCAGACAAAGTCTTAGTGAGCAGTAAATCAACTATCAAACATACCAAAAGAGCATAAGGAATAAAAGGAATAGGAACCAAACTATCCCACTCCACCTCTCTCTACAGTGATAGCCCCCAGACACACACTAAGGAGAAGCAAGCATAACATAGCAGACAATTAAGGTAAAGCAATAACCACTCGAGTCAAGGACGATGTTTTCCAAATACAAACCCCCAAGGCCTAAACCAAGATCAGATAAGCACCCAGAAAACACCGCTCTTGAGGCCGAATGATGATACAACCAAACGTCCAAACATCCATGACTCTGGCTATCACTGTTATCATTGCTTTGATTTCATCGTTAGTTGAATGACCACCTGTCAAGGGCTAATGGTAACCCCGGTTCTAGACATAGCTCCGCACGTCATCGTGACCCGTGCCTAGGACTTACCTACTCTGCCCAGAGTACTCAACTACCTACCTGTAGTCTTTTGGGTGTCCCGACTACCTACCTGTAGTCGTTATGGGCGCCCCATGTACTCTTGCTTTTGAGCATGCTAGAACTTTCAACAACGATGAGATCTAAGCCTCCTAGTCATCCTCCTCGACGACTATTCTCATACTAGCTCAAGCTACCTCTCGAGCAATCCATTATCAACCAACTCGAACCATCCCTCGAGTTATCAACATGCTTGGAATGATCCCTGCCTGGATTACGCCAAGTCTTCATCACATCATACTTCGCTTTATCACACCATAGCAAAGTCTCAACTCAACAACATGGTTTGCCTCATCGCATCATGGCAAAGTTCCATCTCAACATCATCCAATCCATACATATGAGCTTCAACATCCGCTACATATGTCTTAAGCAACTTTCACCATTCAAGAGCCTCTTCCGTAGCTTTTGAATCGTCTTTGACCATACTTGTCCAAATCTATCAACTAGATAACTCATTTATATCAATCAAACAAGGCAAACATTAATCCAAACAAATAAGTAGTCAATCAAGATCTAAATAGGCATTTATAACTAAAATGGCAATTTCGTAAATAAATGAGCATAGATCTAACATACATGAATTATGGGTTTTTAGCATAGATCTAACAATTATAAATCATGGGTTTTGTCTCTACAACTAGATGAATGAGCTTGCAAAAGTAAACATCTTCATAAGTAATGGATCTACACTTGGATCTAAGGAAATATGCATAAAATCGCTATCTACAACACTCCAACAAACCACCAATCCAATACACTCCTTTGGGTCCGCGTGAGAGATAACTACCACTCACCGAATCACCCAAACACTCCAAAAGAAACCCACTTCAGATCTGGACAGCGGAGATCCAAACTTGATTCGTCGAGATCCCGCTAGAAACGATGAAATCTAGCCTCGTTGGATGAAGATCTTCAACTTTGGCCCTTGAATCTTCGATCTCGATCTTCGATCTTGGATGGATGTTAGAACTAGATTGGAATGGAGAAAAGAAGATGAAGAAATGTTGTAGTCGAGTTCCCAAAATGGCAGCACTTCGTCGCTTCAAAAACCGGTGCCAAAAAGTGTGCCAAAGCCCTCTATTTATAGGCTGAATCACCCTTAGGTCGTCGCCCCTTAGGTCGGTCACGACCTATCCATGAGTCGTCCACGACTCATCAACATCCTGCGACCTAAAACAACCCGCCTCAACAACCTAGCGACCTACCGACTTAACTGCATGCGGCCTAGCGACTTAAGCCCCTTCACGACCTAACACCTTAACATCCCACGCGGCTTAGCCTAGTGCCGACTTAAAATCTTCCCCGACCTAACTTAAGTCGCTGCCGACTTATCATGCTACGACTCATACGACCTAGCTCACAAGACCTTGCGAGTTATAAACACCAGCCACTACCACTAAGTCGCTCGAGCGACTTATCACTAAGTCGCTAACCCACTGTTCTTACTAACTCGCTAACTCGTTAGGTCGTTCCATACGAGTTAACTCGTAACCCTAAACTCGTTAGCTCCTAAGGTCATACAACTTGCTAACCCTTAGGTCGCTTACCCCTACTCACGACCTAACCTCCAAACGACCTAACCCCCTAGGTCGCCAACCCCACTAACTCGATAACCACTAACTCGTTCATCCCCTAAGTCGCTATCTAAACACTAACCCGTAACTCGCAAAGACACTAACTCGTTAACTCGTTTTAATACTAACTCGAGTTAACTTTTCAACCTAACTTCCTTGCGACTCAAACAACATACGGGTTATCTTTCCCTACGACTTAGGTTATGGACGACTTATCAACACTGACGACCTAGAATTCTATGGTATATCGACACGTAAAATACGGGTCGTTACATTCTCTCCCCCTTAGGAATTTCGCCCCCGAAATTCCAAGCAAACAACAGCAATCAAAGATAATCCGCATGCCTACCATCCATAGCAATCAACAAACCATGCATCCAATTCTAGCCTAGCATGCAGAATTCTAAGACAGAAATCAAGTTACAAATTCATGAGATGCCACGACACCTTAGGGTCATACCTTGAAGAGTCCAGGATGAGCTGCCTTCATCCTCTCTTCCTCCTCCCACGTACAGTCGTTAACATCATCACTCCATTGTACCTTGAGCAACGTAATCGTCTTTCTCCTAAGCTGTTTCGTGTCGGTTCCAATAACACGAAGCGGCTTACGAGGTCTTCTAACCTCTGGATCAACCTCCGAATCTTCACAGCTATCAGCAGAAACCACAGTACTTGGGTCATGCACACACTTCCGTAGATACGATATGTGAAAAACATTGTGCACACCCGCCATCTTCCCTGGTAACTCCAATCTATACGCGAGCTTTCCAATTCGCTCGATAATCGGGAATGGTCCAACAAATCTCGGAGTTAACTTCCCTTTCTTCCCAAATCTTATAATATTCTTTAATGGAGAAATCTTTACAAAAACCATATCGCCTACGTCGAACTCCAAATCCTTACGACGATTATCTGCATAACTTTTCTGACGATCTTGGGCTGCCTTCATTCGTTGCCGAACGATCTCTATACAATCCGAAGTCTGTCGAATCATCTCTGGCCCAAGTATCAACTTTTCTCCAGTTTCCAACCAACATGTCGGAGAGTTACACGGTCTTCCATATAATGCCTCATATGGTGCCATACCAATACTCGACTGATAACTGTTGTTATATGCAAATTCCACCAAATGAAGGTGATCTTCCCATGATCCTCCGAAGTCCAAAACACATGCTCTCAAGAGATCTTCCAAAACTCGGTTGACTCTCTCGGTCTGACCATCTGTTTGAGGGTGATAAGCTGTACTCAAACACAACTCGGTTCCCAAAACTTCCTGGAAGCTCTTCCAAAATCCACTAGTGAACAATGGGTCTCGATCGCTCACTATACTCTTCGGAACACCATGGAATCGAACTATCCACTTAACATAAAGCTCAGCCAACTTCGATGCAGTCCTAGTCGATCGAACAGGAATGAACCTTGCACTCTTGGTCAACCGATCTACTATGACCCAAATCCCTTCATTCCCTGCCCTGGTTCTAGGTAGACCATCGATAAAATCTATCGACACTTGCTCCCACTTCCATGTAGGAACCTCTAATGGCTGAAGTAATCCACTGGGCTTCCTCTGCTCAGCTTTCACCAACTGGCAGTTCATACACTTGGAAATAAAACTTCCAACATCTTTCTTCATACCTTCCCAGTAGTAAGTTCTCTTCATATCCCGATACATCTTATTTCCACCTGGATGAATCGTCAACTTCGAGTGATGACTTTCCCTCAGAACTTCATCTCTCAATCCATCAATATCGGGAACAACTAATCGTCCTTGTTTCCGAAGCCAACATCTCGATCGACTTCAAATTCTTTAACCTTCTCTGGTTCCA
This sequence comes from Allium cepa, assembly GCA_030765085.1. Lineage (NCBI taxonomy): Eukaryota > Viridiplantae > Streptophyta > Magnoliopsida > Asparagales > Amaryllidaceae > Allium > Allium cepa. The sequence goes on along the minus strand of CM060937.1, from coordinate 565,798,352 downwards.
ATCCAGATTCCAAATCTCGGATAATCCTGACAAGCTTATCATCTCGCTTTTGGCTCTCGCCAATTCTCTCCATAAGAGTAGGTCTTATCGATAAGTTTGCCAACATCTCAGGTTCCAATTCACATCTAGGCCTGAAGTCAAATCCAGCCAAATACTCAAGACTCTTCCATTCTGAAAACATGGCTCCCAAACCTGCATGTCTTCGACTTAACGCATCTGCCACTGCGTTACCTTTTCCCGGAGTATAGGCTATACCAAAGTCATACGATGCCAAAAACTCTAACCACCTTTGCTGTCGAAGATTCAAATCCTTTTGGGAGAAAAGATACTTCAACGACTTATGATCCGTAAACAACTCGAATCGAACCCCCAATAGGTAATGTCTCCATATCTTCAAAGCAAACACAATCGCCGCTAACTCCAAATCATGAGTCGGATAATTCCTTTCATGCGACTTCAGTTGTCGACTTGCATACGCAACAACTTTACCCTTCTGCATCAGCACTGCTCCAAGTCCAGTGCCACATGCATCGGTGTAAACCACCATCTCATCATTCCCACTTGGAATAGTCAAAACAGGAGCACTCGTCAGTCGCTCTTTCAGGATTACGAAAGCTTGCTCACACTTATCATCCCATCTGAACACGTGGTTCTTTTTCGTCAATCCTGTCAACGGTGCAGCTATCTTGGAAAAGTCTTTGATAAATCGTCGATAATATCCTGCTAATCCAAGAAAACTTCTCACATCAGATGCATTCTTAGGTCTAACCCAATCCTGGATCGCTGACACCTTAGCGGGATCAACCGCTATTCCATTTCCAGAAATAACATGACCTAAGAACCTCACTTCACTCTTCCAGAAGTGACACTTCGAAAACTTAGCCTTCAGCTGATGTTTCCGTAGGATTTCCAAAACAATCCTCAAGTGCATCTTGTGCTCTTCTTCAGTTCTGGAGTAAACCAAAATATCATCCACGAACACAAGTACAAACTTGTTCAACCGATCTCTGAACACTCTATTCATAAGATCCACAAAATACGCTGGTGCGTTAGTCAATCCAAACGGCATTACCAGCCACTCATAAAAACCGGATGGTGTCCTAAAAGCAGTCTTCGGAACACTATCCTTAGCCACTCTCAACTGGTGAAATCCCGTTGCCAAATCCATCTGAGAAAACACCTTAGCCTCGTGAAGCTGATCAAACAAGTCATCTATTCTCGGCAATGGATACTTGTTCTTCTTAGTCACCTTATTCAGCTCACGATAATCGACACACAACCTCAACGATCCATCCGCTTTGGTTGCGAACACAACTGGTGCACCCCATTCGGACACACTACGCCGAATGAATCCTTTCTGCAAAAGGTCATCAACTTGCACCTTCAACTCTTGCTGCTCCCTAGGCGCCATCCGCCTAAGAGGCATCACAACAGGTCTGGCTCCCTCAACTAGATCGATACGAAACTCGATCTCCCTATGCGGCGGTAACCCTTTGACTTCGTCAAAGACGTCCTCAAATTCATTCACAGTATGCACCGATGACAGTCCATCCCGTGGAACAACCAGCGAATACATGAAGCTCATGAAGACGCCTTCTTCATGCTTACATTGTATCACAACCTTTCGCCCCTCCACATTCCCGACTGTCACCTCCAGCCTCTCACAATCAATCCTTGTCGCATACTTCCTAAGCCAGTCCATACCCAAAATAATTCCGAACCCCGCAAAGTTCAGAACAAAACAATCACAAACAAACGAGCAATCATGACTCGACACAACTAGACCATGACATATCATACACAAACATGACGAACCCCCAACTGGATTAGTCACAACCAATGGACTATCAACAATATCCGGTTTCAAACCCAACCGGCTTACCAAATCCTCACAAACAAAAGAATGCGACGCTCCAGTATCAAACAACACTCTAACTGGAACACCACAAATGGAAAGAGTACCTTGAACCACCACACTCTTCCCCTTCTCTTCAGCAGTAGGAGCTTTCGAAGACGATGGAACAGCCCCCAAAGCATAAGCTTTCACAATCTGCTTGTCTTTCCTTGGTTCTGGGCAATCCTTCTTGATATGTCCCAGCTTATCACAGTTATAACACTTTCCCGGCACCTTGGGATTCTTACAATCTCTAGAGAGATGGCCCTTCTGCTGGCAGTTGTAGCAGGTCACTTCGCCCTTTGGCCTCTTCGGACCATCCTTACCCCTCTGATGCTGCTGCTGCTGCTTCCTCTTCCTGTTCCCATTCTGCTGTGGTTTAGATCCTTCCTTGGTTACAGCAACAACAGATACTTCCTTAGGAAACAAACTCTCGTGCCTGAGAGCTTTCTCCACAAGCTTCTCAAACGGATCATCCAAATGATCCACTAACTGCCTCCCGAGATAAGCATCCAGACCAGTCACAAACTTTTTATTCTTCTGATAGGGAGAATCAATATACGATCTGGCATACTTAGACAAAGCTTCAAACTCAGAGACATACTCAAGAACGGACCTCCCACCTTGCTTGAGCTCTACAAACCTCTTGAACAAAACAGACTTCTGAGCCGTAGAGATGAACTTAGCTTCAAATCTAACTTGAAATTGCTCCCAAGTAATCTCTTCTTCTGGAGTATCGATGGTAATAGAATTCCACCAATCAGCAGCTCTTCCCTGAAGCTGTCTCGATGCAAGCTTCCTCTTAGTTGCATCCTCAATTCCTAAGTCACCAAAGATCCTTCGACATGCATCTATCCATCTTTGCACTTCAATGGTCGACTCTATCCCCAAGAAAACTTTTCCTCCGAGAGAAGTATAGTCCTTGCAAAGCTTAGCAAAGTCCACCGATCTTGGGGCTTGAACTTGAACTCCCACATCTACTGATGATCCTGAAGCTGGTATCCTCCTCATGATCGAAGTCATCATCGCTTCGAACATAGTTCCATAATCAACAGCTCCTTCAGTAGCACGGCCTTCCCTTGCAGCTGGTCTCCCTCTTCGACTCATTTTTAGTATCTAGAAAAAGAAATGATTAGAACGCCTTTGAGAAACAACTGCATAAGGAGTTCAAATCCTTCTAAACTACTATATTATATATAGTAATCATCCATCAAAATACAATTACGTCTCTCATACGTAGTTACGTCAGCGAGCGTTGGCTAAAATCGATTAACCAAGGCTCTGATACCAAATGTGACGACCGCCCATGACTCCAGCACCAAAACAAGAGAAAAGAGCGCTGAAAGGTATGCCAGGCAGCCATGGACGATAGTCAGGGTAAAATAAAACAGAAGCTCCATCGTATAACTCACAGCGCATGGATAAAATACAATAGAGAAATATATAGTGAAGCTTCATAACAGAAAATCATCATATAAGCATCATAATAGTTTTATACAAACATGTGAATCATCCATACATCAAAGCCTCACTACATAACACTCAATCAAATACAGCAGCGGATACCCAGTACATATAGGAGATAATATGCAAAAGCCTCTTGCTCGTCTTCGTCGCCAACAGCGTAGATCTCGAAGAACAACACATGTCACCTGCTACCTAGTTTGCTCATCCCAACATGGATGAACAGCCCAAGGTAATAAGAGGAGACATAAAACCTTGAGTCAGACAAAGTCTTAGTGAGCAGTAAATCAACTATCAAACATACCAAAAGAGCATAAGGAATAAAAGGAATAGGAACCAAACCATCCCACTCCACCTCTCTCTACAGTGATAGCCCCCAGACACACACTAAGGAGAAGCAAGCATAACATAGCAGACAATTAAGGTAAAGCAATAACCACTCGAGTCAAGGACGATGTTTTCCAAATACAAACCCCCAAGGCCTAAACCAAGATCAGATAAGCACCCAGAAAACACCGCTCTTGAGGCCGAATGATGATACAACCAAACGTCCAAACATCCATGACTTTGGCTATCACTGTTATCATTGCTTTGATTTCATCGTTAGTTGAATGACCACCTGTCAAGGGCTAATGGTAACCCCGGTTCTAGACATAGCTCCGCACGTCATCGTGACCCGTGCCTAGGACTTACCTACTCTGCCGAGAGTACTCAACTACCTACCTGTAGTCTTTTGGGTGTCCCGACTACCTACCTGTAGTCGTTATGGGCGCCCCATGTACTCTTGCTTTTGAGCATGCTAGAACCTTCAACAACGATGAGATCTAAGCCTCCTAGTCATCCTCCTCGACGACTATTCTCATACTAGCTCAAGCTACCTCTCGAGCAATCCATTATCAACCAACTCGAACCATCCCTCGAGTTATCAACATGCTTGGAATGATCCCTGCCTGGATTACGCCAAGTCTTCATCACATCATACTTCGCTTTATCACACCATAGCAAAGTCTCAACTCAACAACATAGTTTGCCTCATCGCATCATGGCAAAGTTCCATCTCAACATCATCCAATCCATACATATGAGCTTCAACATCCGCTACATATGTCTTAAGCAACTTTCACCATTCAAGAGCCTCTTCCGTAGCTTTTGAATCGTCTTTGACCATACTTGTCCAAATCTATCAACTAGATAACTCATTTATATCAATCAAACAAGGCAAACATTAATCCAAACAAATAAGTAGTCAATCAAGATCTAAATAGGCATTTATAACTAAAATGGCAATTTCGTAAATAAATGAGCATAGATCTAACATACATGAATTATGGGTTTTTAGCATAGATCTAACAATTATAAATCATGGGTTTTGTCTCTACAACTAGATGAATGAGCTTGCAAAAGTAAACATCTTCATAAGTAATGGATCTACACTTGGATCTAAGGAAATATGCATAAAATCGCTATCTACAACACTCCAACAAACCACCAATCCAATACACTCCTTTGGGTCCGCGTGAGAGATAACTACCACTCACCGAATCACCCAAACACTCCAAAAGAAACCCACTTCAGATCTGGACAGCGGAGATCCAAACTTGATTCGTCGAGATCCCGCTAGAAACGATGAAATCTAGCCTCGTTGGATGAAGATCTTCAACTTTGGCCCTTGAATCTTCGATCTCGATCTTCGATCTTGGATGGATGTTAGAACTAGATTGGAATGGAGAAAAGAAGATGAAGAAATGTTGTAGTCGAGTTCCCAAAATGGCAGCACTTCGTCGCTTCAAAAACCGGTGCCAAAAAGTGTGCCAAAGCCCTCTATTTATAGGCTGAATCACCCTTAGGTCGTCGCCCCTTAGGTCGGTCACGACCTATCCATGAGTCGTCCACGACTCATCAACATCCTGCGACCTAAAACAACCCGCCTCAACAACCTAGCGACCTACCGACTTAACTGCATGCGGCCTAGCGACTTAAGCCCCTTCACGACCTAACACCTTAACATCCCACGCGGCTTAGCCTAGTGCCGACTTAAAATCTTCCCCGACCTAACTTAAGTCGCTGCCGACTTATCATGCTACGACTCATACGACCTAGCTCACAAGACCTTGCGAGTTATAAACACCAGCCACTACCACTAAGTCGCTCGAGCGACTTATCACTAAGTCGCTAACCCACTGTTCTTACTAACTCGCTAACTCGTTAGGTCGTTCCATACGAGTTAACTCGTAACCCTAAACTCGTTAGCTCCTAAGGTCATACAACTTGCTAACCCTTAGGTCGCTTACCCCTACTCACGACCTAACCTCCAAACGACCTAACCCCCTAGGTCGCCAACCCCACTAACTCGATAACCACTAACTCGTCCATCCCCTAAGTCGCTATCTAAACACTAACCCGTAACTCGCAAAGACACTGACTCGTTAACTCGTTTTAATACTAACTCGAGTTAACTTTTCAACCTAACTTCCTTGCGACTCAAACAACATACGGGTTATCTTTCCCTACGACTTAGGTTATGGACGACTTATCAACACTGACGACCTAGAATTCTATGGTATATCGACACGTAAAATACGGGTCGTTACACATGCTTTGATCAACAAATGATCAGCAATACTTCGTATGCCACATTACCAAGTTGGGAGTATATCACTAAAAACCATCAACTACATAACCTGAGCTCGTACGTCTCAGAGAAGGGTGTTAAGCTAAGAGAATAAATTCTCCGCCACCAACAGAAATGTATTTGATAGAAATCAGATTTATATCTCAAAGTGTAACGTCAGACACACATCCATACAAGTCCGTTCCGGGATCGAATGGAACCGAAGGCACTTCTAAAGAAGCCATTGCAAATCCGGATATTCACCAATCATGTCCGGAATCCCCATCACAAAGGGTGATAAAATCTCTATACCAGAGCGACCCGGTGAGGAGACATTCAATAGGTAATCCTTTCGTTTTCGAAAATATCTGGTCTTCAACACCGTCTTCAAATGCAATCTCATTTCGTTGTATCATTATTCAGAATGAGTTTTATGATATAAAGTCCTCTCCTGGCTAATCCGAATAACGAACGCTTATTTTAAAAATCAGTGTTACATTCAGAATCAAACAAATCACAACAAATTTCCACTTTGATCTTTTAAACAAAAATTCATCACAATCACAAAGGTTCGATGTGGTTTTCGAATATCCACTTGGAATTCGACCCACGGTCGCATCGAAATTCAAATGTCATTTAAAGGCCAATATTGATAGTCGGTTATTTAACTATCAATCAACATTCACAACCATCACTGGATTTCAAATAATTTTCCCAAATCATTTATTTCCAAAATATCTTCGCAAGATATACTATTATCACTTTAAATATTTTGAAAATAAATTTCAAATCATTATTCACATTTCAATCATTTGGAAACAAAATTTCAAAGCATTTTCCTTACGTGAAAATTTCAAATATTTATTGATTTCCACTGAAAATCTGCTGAGTTCAAATATTTTAAAATAATATAAAATATTTATCCAAAATATACTTGGAAACATTTAGATAAAACTATTTTAAAACATTTATTTAAATATTAGTTATGAAAATATTATACCAATATCTCATATAAAACTTCAAGTCTAAACTAACTTTAAAATAAAATTAGTAGATATGGTATAACTATTTTAAATAACCATTTTCTAAAACAAATATCAATTTAATCTTTAAATAACCACTCTATATCAAAATAAATCTTTACTTTAAAGATTTTCAAAATAACCCAAGTAAATAATTTCTTCAAAATAATTTTTCCTTAAAACCATCTTCACAACTTCAATTTCATATTTATAGACTATATTGAAAACATATTCAGCTTTCCAGGGAAAGTACACCTTCCATTCTAAAATGGTTCATTCAAATCAATTAATAAATCCTTTTGGATTTACTTTAAATTTACGTTCCAAATCCGTAAATTCCTTTCCACACTTTTTAAAAATAAAACAATATTATTTTAAAAACAAATTTCTCTTTCTTTTATAAAATTCCCATTGTGAATTTTAAAATTTTCAAATATCCACTGATATACGATTTCCAAATCGTTTTCCAAATATTCACTTTTCCAACACCAAATCAAATTTCAAATTTATTTCAAACGCCAAATTTATTATCTTTTGAAACAAATTCCTTCTTTTAAATTTATTCAATTTTCTAAAATTAATTTACTATAAATTTTCTACTAAATTTCAAAAATCCAATTTTATTTATTTCTGATATCTTATGATACCAAAAATATATTCGGCTAAATTTTAACCTTCAACGATTTCAGTCACAATATAATCACACGCAGATTTTAAATAAATCAACACACAATATTGAAACAAATTCAAATATTTGAGGAATCCAGCTGCATCCCTCCAACCTGTTTTCCCTGCATCCACAGACGTTAGCACAATAATTAAGTACCAATTCCACTTCGAGGTGGAATATCGCGGTATATGAGATTTATAAAACATCACCCGCTATTATGCTGTGCATAGGGTGTCATCCGCTATATAATGCAGAAAATCAACAACTCCAAATACATATATAATACCAACTCCACTTCGAGGTGGAATATCGCGGTATATGGGTTTAAATAAAATATCATCCGCTATTATGCGGCGTATAGGGTCTAAACTAATATAACGAATAATAAATCAATCATCCAAGTACACAATCAACCAATTTTAAATTTAACTATTCAAAATTTAAATCAGAAAAATATTTGATTGAGTGAGAAGATCTCACATTTGCCTTTATTTTGCAATCCAACCCAAGCCAGCCATTTTTTCCCGATTTAAAACCTTGTAACAACATTATAAGGTTTTATTAATATTTTAGTTGATCGAACAATTAATTTCCGTTTAATAGATTAAATTTCAACTAATGATTCAATTTGAACAAATAATTAAATTTTTAAACTAACTTGAATAATGCATTACTATTTAATAAATTAAATTTACCAATAATTGGATTTAAGCTGATTTCCTTTAAACAAATTATTTTTTTATGCCCTAAATAAATTAAATAAATTTATTAACAAATCAATTACTAATATTCATTGTTTAAAAATAAACTAGTAGATGAAAAATAGGTATATGTATATTTATTTCCTTTTGAAATTACATGCACCAAAAATATTAACCTAACCTATATACATTTAAAAAAAAATCTAATATTTATACAAAATAAACTTAGAAACTAAAGATGGATATTTGTAAAGTATTTTATTTTCCTTTAATATATATTTTCTGCTTTTTCCTGATGTGTATATATATACTGACTGTTGTGTTTTTTTTTTCATATATATATAAATTAAATAAACTAAAGAAAATACCTCAGCTTAACCCTACTGCTATGGCCCCAATTCGAATACGACAACACATAGAGAAACCCCAGGCCAGAGAACCCATCGCGAGTCTCCCCTTCCCACGAACAAGAAACCCTAGCTGTCCCTCGAATCACGGTGTTGCCACCGCTTTCAATCGGCGACCACCCACCAAGCTTCAATACTGAATCCGTGCCCATCTTCCAGTTCGACTGCCTTCTTCGCCATCGAGAAACCCCTTGCCTTGACCACAAATCGATGTCGTGCATCCAGGCATCGCGCGTCTACGCGCTCTCGTCGTCCCCCAGCACTCCGACCAAATCTCGAGCTCGATTTTTTTATATATTTGACTTCCTAAAGCATACGAAAGGAGGGAGATAATCGCGGTCATGTTCCATTTTAATTTTCGTTGGTTTGAATTTTACTGCCGGCCATTATCTTTAGATTTTTTTTTGAACCGAGAAAGTAAGAAAGGAGGTTGCGTGATTTAAACGAGAAAAGGAGACAGGATCAATTACTAGGGTGGCTTATTTCAGAGGAGGTCGGCCGAGATGAAAGGCTGATGTGGAAAGAAAAGCAGCCGACGGGATGAAATTTCGGCCGAGATGAAAGGCTGATGTGGAAAGAAAAGCAGCCGACGGGATGAAATTTCGGCTGTTGACTAGAGTATATAAATTTATATTAAATCGATTAATTATTGTCTAAGCGTTTATATCTCGTATGATCACACGATAACTCCGAAAGCTACAAAATTTGAAATCCGATAATAATTCAATATTATGGATCCAATGGAACTGGTTTCGTTGAATTCCGAGACTGTGCCTCGGAAGGCTATTTTTAAATATCGATTTAAATGATATAATTTCAAAACTGAATAAAGCATTTCCAAATTCAATTCTGAAGCTTCCATTGCCTTTAATATCATCAATATAAATTTTCTAAGCCTTGAAAATATTTTTAATCGGCTTAAAATTTTAAATTCAAATTTTTACCCAAGCTTCAATAAATAAAATTCAATGATTAAATTGCCAAATTCATAATCAATTTTGAAATTCAAGTTAAACTAACTTTCAAATATTTAAAATCAATTAAATATTTCCAATTTCAAATGTTAAAAATTTCCGGGTCGTCGCATCCTTCCCCCTTAAAAGAATTTCGTCCCGAAATTACTAGTTAAGAAGAATGATCCTCAACCCGTTTAATATTTTCCAAACCAAATAGTTTTATCAACTTTTCAAAACAAATCTTTCTATTTAAAGACTCATTATCATTTCAACTAATTTTCCAAATTCAATCATAAGTTTCCAAACAACATTGTTTACTTACCAATTCAAATTTAAATTTAAATTCAAGTTTTAAATTTTCAAAAAAAATTCTCAAAATCTCTCTCCAAATTTCCGAAAAATTTCGCCAGCGTCTCCTTTGCGCGGCTAGCTCGGTACAGCTACAAAATGGCACCACGGCCCACATATTCAAAAAAGAAAATGAAAAGCCAAGTGGCTAGAAAAGAAGATCATCAAATTTCATACTGAAATTTAAATACATACCTTTTCGAGCAATTCAATTTTATCTTCGAAATCAAATCCCAATTTCTTTTTCCTTCAATGCACATGTATGCTATTTAACAACCATATCCAATTTCTACATTCAAAAAACATTTTGCACATTCTATTACAAAATTTTCAATATGTACTTCTTATACCATTTTTACTTCACAATTGAAGTTATATATACATTTTCATTCAATCTTACTCTTTCAATTTTATTTTGTATTCAATTTACCTTCTGAATATTGAATTTTTTATCAATTATCTTTCATTCACAACGGATTCATATCACTAATTTAAATTAGTTTCATTTACTAATTCATTACAAATTCCAATTCATTTTATCTCAAACCAATTTTTTTATTTCTTCCACTTTTATTATCTTTAGTTCACTTCGAACTAATTTTACAACTTCATTTTATTTCACACAATTCAAATTGGTTTTCAATATTCAGTTTTCAAATCCAGTTTTATTCTTTTGCTCATTCTCTTATTCACAATTACCATTTCACGATTTTCAATCTAACCTTCTCTTAATTATTAACCTGGTATATTCCCAATACAAAATTTACGTAAGAATTTCACACTTCATTTCTTAAGTTCAATGCAAATATTTTATATACTTCTTATATTTATTTTTAATTCATCACTTTGGTTTATATTTACTTATATTGAACCGGATTTCCAATTCTATATGAATTCAATTTACTTTCATCTATAAATATTAGATTCAATTCATTTCAAACCATATTAATTTATCATTTCTTCAATTAATTTCACTTACTAATTTCATTTCAATACTTCGCTTTGTTTATCACAAATCAAATTCAATTCCAATTTCAGTTCTATTTACTTACAAATTCGAAATGAATTTCAACATTCAATTTCACTCTCATTTAATTTCAATTTGTAAATTTATTTATTCATTCACAACTTTATTTTCCACCTTATAAAATTTTATTCCATAACTATTTTTTATAAGATTCCAGAGTCTTTTCAACAATTCAAAACCAATTTTGAAGTCAATTCAAATTATCTTTTGAATTTTAAAATCAAACCCAATTTGCAAACAACTCCCATTTAAAATCATTTGGCAGCAATTCTTCTCCTGGAAACTCGAAAATGAACAGCATTATCGATGATGCTGTAGTCATCACCGAAGTTATTTTCCAGCGACCTAAAAGAGTTTAGAGCTTTCATCCCTTCAAAACACTTTTCCAAAACCTTTGAAAATCCTTTTCAAATCAAATGGATCTAAACTTTTCCAAATCTCAAAACTTCCAAATCCTTTCAATTCTTTTCAAAAACATTCCTCTGGAATTCTATTTCAAATTATAGATCTCATTTACGCTTTTATATCTACAAATCACATTTGTATATAAATTTATTTCCTAACCTTTGGTTTTGTTTTCAATTTCTTATTCAATAATCAATGATAATAATTTAATATTATCACTTCCTAACAAACAAGCAACCATATACTATATAATTTACAAGATTATTTCCTTTATCTACGAAAATAGTTTGGGTAAAATTATTTCATTCACCCTATTTTAAAACAATATCGCGTCGAATTGTTCTGTACGAGTGTTTAGAGATCCCTATCGATAGAGTTGTACAGATTATATCGACCAGAATCCATATACCACTCAACAAACCAATCATCACAATATAAAACAATTTTTTTATATTCACTAACAAATACGCGCTCATATCTATTAATACACTCAACTCATTCTAGAGTACTACTGACTCTATCTCTAATGAGTAACACCAAACAGAGCCAAGGTTATCGCTTAACCAAATGCTCTGATACCACATGTAACAGACCCGATTTTTCGACTTTCGAAAGTCTACATCCATACGTCCACTGTATCAAATGGCGCACAATCGAATGCCAGAAAACCGAACCATTAGGGTTTAAAGAAGAAGAGGATAGAAGAAACAGAAACAATAAACAGAATCTCACACTTCGCAGCGGAACAACATATAATAGATAAATGAATATCTTTAAACAAAATCACTATATCAGTTTACACCTTACAACATCAGAGTATTACAACAATATCACACAATCAATGGCAGTTACAATCACCTGCCCAATGGTTGACTACACAGCGGAATGATAATAATATACGGAAGTACGTCTCGCCATCCAGCTCGAACTCCAAATCTCCACAGCATCTCTTTTTTCAACTTCGCTCCAGAATAATGATAACCTGACTCTAGGCTGCCGTGTGGAAAATTGTGGGCATCCAGAGTTTAGAAAGGGAACAATAAACTCCAGGTCAGTCGTGCGACTGCTGTGAGATCTTAAAAACAGTTATTGTTAACAAAAGGAGAACAAAAGATTTCAAAAGAAATCCGCAATGCTTTTTGAAAAATGAAACTACCATAAGGCCTCCCGGTACACAAACAATGCAATTGTAGACTTGGGGGAGATTTCTCCTTATGATAGTCAAACATGCTTGATACGCAAAAATTCTTTTTTTTTATTAGTGCATAGTGTGGAAAACATTTCGAAGTATAATATTAATCTTAGCCAGCATAGGTATCATTATACTATGCCTACTATAGCTACCATATTAAATGGCAGGTTCTACAACTAAAACCGTACTGGGTTCGTATTGGGAATTGGATTTCCAACAAATGATCAGGCTAAGGAACTTCCTATGCCACATGGGTACGCCTCTGGAGGAACGCCCCGAGAACCTAACCGGATCTCTGCCAACAGAAGGTCGGGTTACCTCTGTAACTAGGTAACTACTACACGAGTATGTCATCCCCGGTCGTTTGCGACCTTTATCCGAGGATCCTAACCCACGAAGCAACAACCACAAAGTATAATAAATTTGTGGCATCAACATAGGTAAAATACCTGGGCTCCATACCATGATACTACCCTTTTTCAGAAGGAAATGACATACCCTCAGGGGGCGCTACCCCCAAATAACCTTGCCGTATCTTTCCTGTTTCGACCATTTTCGGGTTGTAAGGTCCGATGAAGTCTCGTTTACAAAGCTACACTTTCACAAAGTCATGCTTTGATCAACAAATGATCGGCAGAACTTTGAATGCCACATCACCAAGTTGGGAGTACATCACTAATAACATCAACTACATAACCTCTGAGCTCGTACGTCTCAGAGAAGGGTGTTAAGCTAAGAGAATAAATTCTCCGCCACCAACAGAAATATATTTGATAGAAATCAGCTTTATATCTCAAAGTGTAACGTTAGACACACATCCATACAAGTCCGTTACGAGATCAAACGGAACCGAAGACACTTCTAAAGAATCCCTTGCAAATCCGGATATTCACCAATCACGTCCGGAATCCCCATCACAAAGGGTTCAACACCGTCTTCAAATGCAATCTCATTTCGTCGTATCATTATTCGGAATGAGTTTAATGACATAAAGTCCTCTTCCGGGTAATCCGAATAACGAACGCTTACTTTAAAAATCAGTGTTCAAAAAATCACAACAAATTTCCACTTTGATATTTTAAACAAAAGATCCATCACAATCACAAAGGTTTGATGTGGTTTCCGAATATCCACTTGGAATTCGACCCCCGGTCGCATCGAAATTCAAATGCCATTTAAAGGCCAATATTGATAGTCGGTTATTTAACTATCAATCAACATTCACAACCATCACTGGATTTCAAATAATTTTCCCTAATCATTTATTTCCAAAATATCTTCGTAAGATATACTTTTATCACTTTAACTATTTTGAAAACAAATTTTCAAACCATTTTCCTTACGCGAAATATATTTCCAAATATTTATTCATTTCCACTGAAAATCTGTCGAGTTCAAATATTTTAAAATAATATAAAATATTTATCCAAAATATACTTGGAAACATTTAGATAAAACTATTTTAAAACATTTAAATATTAGTTATGAAAATATTATACCAATATCTCGTATAAAACTTCAAGTCTAAACTAACTTTAAAATAAAATTAGTAGATAGGGTATAACTATTTTAAATAACCATTTTCTAAAACAAATATCAATTTAATCTTTAAATAACCACTTCTATATTAAAATAAATCTTTACTTTAAAGATTTTCAAAATAACCCAAGTAAATAATTTCTCCAAAATAATCTTTCCTTAAACCCATCTTCACAACTTCAATTTCATATTTATAGACTATATTGAAAACATACTCGGCTTTACAGGGAAAGTACACCTTCCATTCTAAAATGGTTCATTCAAATCAATTTATAAATCCTTCTGGATTTACTTTAAATTCACGTTGCAAATCCGTAAATTCCTTTCCACGCTTTTTAAAAATAAAACAATATTTATTTTTAAAACAAATTTCTCTTTCTTTTATAAAATTCCCATTGAGAATTTTAAATTTTTCAAATATCCACTGATATACGATTTCCAATTTTTTTTCCAAATATTCACTTTCCAACACCAAATCAAATTTCAAATTGATTTAATTTATTTCAAACACCAAATTTATTATCTTTTGAAACGAATTCCTTCTTTTATATTTATTCAATTTTCTAAAATTAATTTACTATAAATTTTCTACTAAATTTTAAAAATCCAATTTTATTTATTTCTGGTATCTTACGATACCAAAAATATACTCGGCTAAATTTTAGCTTTCAACGATTTCAATCACAATATAATCACACACAGATTTTAAATAAATCAACACACAATATTGAAACAAATTCAAATATTTGAGGAATCCAGCTGGATCCCTCCAACCTGTTTTCTCTGCATCCACAGACGTTAGCACAACAATTAAATACCAATTCCACTTCGAGGTGGAATATCGTGGTATATGGGATTTATAAAACATCACCCGCTATTATGCGATGCGTAGGGTGTCATCCGCTATATAATGCAGGAAATCAACAACTCCAAATACATATATAATACCAATTCCACTTCGAGGTGGAATATCGCGGTATATGGGTTCAAATAAAATATCATCCGCTATTATGCGACGTATAGGGTCTAAACTAACATAACGAATAATAAATCAATCATCCAAGCACACAGTTAACCAATTTTAAATTTAACTATTCAAAATTTAAATCAGAAAAATATTTGATTGAGTTAGAAGATCTCACATTTGCCTTTATTTTGCAATCCAAACCAAACCAGCCATTTCTTCCCGATTTAAAACCTTGTAACAGCATTATAAGGTTTTATTAATATTTTAATTGATCGAACAATTAATTCCCGTTTAATAGATTAAATTTCAACTAATGATTCAATTTGAACAAATAATTAAAATTTTAAACTAACTTGAATAATCCATTACTATATAATAAATTAAATTTACTAATAATTGGATTTAAACTGATTTCCTTTAAACAAATTATTTTTTAGTGCCCTAAATAAATTAAATTAATTAATTAACAAATCAATTACTAATATACATTGTTTAAAAATAAAAAAGTAGATGAAAAATAGGTATATGTATATTTATTTCCTTTTGAAATTACATGCACCAAAAATATTAACCCAACCTATATACATTTAAAAAAAAAAAATCTAATATTTATACAAAATAAACTTAGAAAATAAAGATGGATATTTGTAAAGTATTTTATTTTCCTTTAATATATATTTTCTGCTTTTTCCCGATGTGTATATATATACACCGACTGTTGTGTTTTTTTTTCATATATATATAAACTAAATAAACTAAAGAAAATACCTCAGCTTAACCCTACTGCTATGGCCCCAATTCGAACACGACTGCATACAGAGAAACCCCAGGCCAGAGAACCCATCGCGAGTCTCCCCTTCCCACGAGCATGAAACCCTAGCTGTCCCTCGAATCACGGTGTTGCCACCGCTTTCGATCGGCGACCACCCACCAAGCTTCAATACTGAATCTGTGCCCATCTTCCAGTTCGACTGCCTTCTTCGCCATCGAGAAACCCCTTGCCTTGACCACAAATCGATGTCGTGCATCCAGGCATCGCGCGTCTACGCGCTCTCGTCGTCCCCCAGCACTCCGACCAAATCTCGAGCTCGATTTTTTATTATTTGACTTCCTAAAGCATACGAAAGGAAGGAGATAATCGCGGCCATGTTCCGTATTGATTTTCGTTGGTTTGAATTTTATTGTTGGCCATTATTTTGTGATTTTTTTGAACTGAGAAAGTAAGAAAGGAGGTTGCGTGATTTAAACGAGAAAAGGAGACATGATCGATTACTAGGGTGGCTTATTTCAGAGGAGGTCGGCCGAGATGAAAGGCTGATGTGGAAAGAAAAGCAGCTGATGGGATGAAATTTCGGGTGTTGACTAGAATATATAAATTTATATTAAATCGATTAATTATTGTTTAGGCGTTTATATCTCGTACGATCACACGATAACTCCGAAAGTTACGACATTTGAAATCCGATAATAATTCAACATTACGGATCCAATGGAACTGATTTCGTCGAATTCTGAGACTGTGCCTCGGAAGACTATTTTTAAATATCGATTTAAATGATATAATTTCAAAACTGAACAAAGCATTTCCAAATTTAATTCTAAAGCTTCCATTACATTTAGTATCATCAGTATAAATTTTCTAAGCCTTGAAAATATTTTTAATCAGCTTAAAATTTCAGATTCAATTTTTTACCCAAGCTTCAATAAATAAAATTCAATAATTAAATTGCCAAATTCATAGTTAATTTTGAAATTCAAGTTAAACTAACTTTCAAATATTTAAAATCAATTAAATATTTCCAATTTCAAATGTTAAAAATTTCCGGGTCGTCACATGTTTATTTTAAACCATACAATGATTTATCTAATTTGCAAACTTTATGTTCTTGGCCAGAAATAACAAAGCCTTCGGGTTGGTCCATATAAATTTCCTCTAATTCACCGTTCAAAAAAGAAGTTTTAGCATCCATTTGGTATATAATTAAATTATGAATAGATGCTAATGAAATTAGTACCCAAATGGATGTGATTCTAGTTACAGGTGAAAAAGTATAAAAAATCTATATTTTCTCTTTGCCTAAAACCTTTAGCTACCAAACGAGCTTTATATTTTTTCAACTGTTCCATCATGTTTTAATTTCTTTTTAAGTACCCATTTACAGTCTATCGACTTACAACTAGGTGGTAAATCTAATTAGTGCCAAGTCTTATTAGATTCCAAGAAATCCATCTCATCATTTATAGCCTCTTGCCAAAAAATCGACATCTAATGAAGATAAGGCTTCTTGGAGGTTTGTGGGATCCTCCTTTATAGTAAAAGTGCAAAAATCTGTGCCAAAATCTTTATCAACTCTTGCTCTTTTACTTCTTCTAGGTTTGATTTCAGAAGGTTCATTAAGTTCTGTTCTAATAGTCAGAGTGTTATTTGACGTGCCCCCACTATTCCTCAATTTAACAGGAAATTTACTTTTAATGAAAATCGGCATCATTAGATTCTATTATACGATGTGTATTCAAGTCATAAAATCTAAATGTTTTGTTACTAATAGCATAGCCAAAAATACACATTCGTATGCTCTACTTGCTTATTTTATTCTCTTAAGATTAGGTATACGAACATATGCCAAACATCCCCAAGTTCTAAAGTAAGATACATTTGGTTTATAATTTCTTAAAATTTCAAAAGGTGAGATCTTATTTTTTTGATTTAGGGACTATTCAATACATAGCATACAGTCGATAAAATATTCCCCTATCAATATTTTGCTGCACCTGAATTTAATAAAATAGATACAACTAATTCGATAAAGGTCCTATTTTTTCTTTTAGCTTTATTACCATTCATTTCAGGTGAATAAGGTGCAGTTCTCTCATGAATTATATCATGCAATTTATGGAAATCAAGAAATGGACTAGACTCATATTTTGTTCCTCTACCACTACGAAATCTCTTAATTTTCTTATTAGATTGATTCTCGATTTCAGTTTTAAATAATTTAAACATATTAAATGCATCACTTATATTTTTCATAAGGTATACATAAGTGAAATCAGAATCGTCATCAATGAAAGTGATAAAATAATGATGTCTGTGTCTAGTCAAAGTGCTATCAAGCTCACATATGTTAGAATGAATCAAGTCTAAAGGTTCAGAAATTTTATCAACTGATTTATGAGATTTCTTAGTGATTTTTGTTTGACTACAGAATTCACATTTATCAAAATCAGTTTATGACATTTTAGGAAAAAAATCTAAGGTGATAATGTTATGAATTATACATCTATTTACATGACATAATCTAGAGTGCAAAATATTAAAATCACACAACATATAAGCAGAACTAGTTACTTTATTAGATTTAACATTAAGTCTAAACATACCATCACAAGCATAAACCTTCCCTACAACATGCCCTTATAAGTCAAAGTATACAAATCAGCCTTATAATTTGAGTAAAACCAGCCTTTATAAGGAAAAAACCAAAAACTATTTTCTTTCTCACCTATGGAGTATGCATCACATCTTTCAGAAGAACTATCTTTCCAGAGGTAAACTTGATTTCCACATTTTCAATGCTAGTAACTATAGTGGTATGAGAATCTCCCAGCAGCACTTTCTGATCATCAGCAGCCGTGTATGTACTAAACACAACACGATCATAACAGACATGGCAGGATGCACCAGTATCTATCCACCAACCCTTTGATCCACCAACAAGGTGAATCTCAAAAATCATAGTCGTAAGAGGCTCATCAGCCAGGTTAGCATGCGGTGTAGGGCCTGGTCTGCTCCTACACTTGCGTGTCGCATGACCTGCTTTTCCACAGTTGTAACATAGAAACAACTGTCCAAAGTTCTTTTGGGTCGGTTTTTGCTGTCCCTTTTGGTTCCCTTTCGGATTTCAATTCTGTTTGTTACGGTTGCGGTTCTGATTCTTAAAGTTTTTCGGACTTGGTTTAAAAACTGCGGGCTTGGACCTTTTAGTGTTGTTGTTGGTGACAACAAGCACTTTTTCTTTCTGGTCCTGCTTACGAGCCTCCTCCTCAATACGGAGGCGAGTGATCAAACTCTCTAAGGAGAATTCCTTAGTCTTGCGCCTAAGCACATTCTTGAAACCTTTCCAATCTGGGGCAGTTTATCAATAATAACAGCAATTTGAAATTGTTCGTCCAAACTCATACCTTCCGAGATGATCTCGTGAGCAATTTAATTTTCTGAAGCTCATTAGACTGCATCTCTACTGACCTGTCATTCGGCATCTGGTACTTCAGGTAGCGGCCAACTGCATATTTCTTCGCTCCAGCCTTTTTCGTATCATACTTCTGTTGCAGCGCTTTCCAGATTTCTTTGGTTGTCTTGTCGAAATTGTAGTACTGTAGAGGTCATCACTGAGGCCGTTGAGAATGAAGTTTTGGTATAGGTAATCCTGCACTGTCCAGTTCTGCAATTCCTTTGATTTTTCTGTCCAGACACGCATCAGGTCTACGTCTGCTTCGTTTGGTTTATCTGGCAGCTGCGGCTTGTCGGTTGTCAGCACAGTCACCACCTTTCTCATGGTCAGGAAAAATTCCATCTTTTGTTTCCAGCGCTTGAAGTGGAGTCCCTCGAATCTGAAAGGCGTGGCAGAGACCATCGGAAACTGAAAAGGCAAAGTGGGAGCAACGACATCTAAACCTTAGGGCTGTCAATGGGTTGGGTCGGGTCGGGTTTGGGTCGGGTCGGGTTTGGGTCGGGTCAAGTCGGGTTCGGGTTGATTTTAAATGGGTCGGGTCAACCCGTTTATTAAACGGGTCAAAAAAGCTCAACCCGAACCCGACCCGTTTATAAACGGGTTGACCCGACCCAACCCGTGTAACCCGATTATAAACGGGTCGGGTCGGCTCGTAAATGGGTCAGGTCAACCCGTATAAGGTGTAAACGGGTTGTAAACGGGTCGGGTCAACCCGTACAAGGTATAATTGGGTCGGAAATGGGTCGGAACGGGTCGTAAACGGGTCGGTTCAACCCGTATAAGGTACAAACGGGTCATAAACGGGTCGGAGCGGGTCGTAAACTGGTCGGCTCAACCTATATACTGTATAAACGGGTTGTTAATGGGTCAGTTTCGGGTTAGCGGGTCAACCCGAAACCCACCCGTTTATAAACGGGTCAAATTCAGGTTGACCCGAAAATGACCCGCCAATTAAATGGGTCGGGTTAACCTGCTAATTTCCATGCGAGTTTCGGGTCGTGTAGGAAATTGACAGCCCCACTAAATCTGCAGCAGAAGTCGTCGTGTTCGGTGTCGTCTTCAATTTGTTGGAAAACAATGGTTTCGGCTGAGTCGTGGATTACGTCACTCTCTTGAAGACGTTTCGGCGATCTGCTATGCTGTGCAAAGCAGGTCGTACTATTCGCCGCCGCCTCTAGGATAAAACAGCATCTCAATAATTTCTATAGTATCGATTCGTTTGCACGTACGAAACGATTCTGTCTGCACTAAAAAATGTTGCTCGAATTTGTGGATTTAGAAACGAATTTTTTTAACATGATATAGTTCTTTCTGTTTCGTCTCCTTATCGGTTAATAAGGCGAAAGAGCAAAAGAACGTTGCTGGTTGTGGGAAAACGTGGTCTTGCAAAACGGATCTGAGAAAATAATGGGCCAAAAACAATGAACGTTCTCCAATACGGGTCTGATATGACCGTTCCAGCCCGGTCTAAAACGGTTAACTAATTTTATACCAAAAATATAAGTGTTCCACCACTACAAGCCCGAACCCGTATCGAATCGATCGGCGTGCGGATGGCGGTCAAGTATGGTCTCTCTCATCACAAAAGAGCATCATTGGATGCCTAAAGGGACCAACTTAGCTTCTAAGAATCAAGTATAAATACTTGATTCTTTCATATAATCTCACAACGTGGGACTATTCATATTCCCATACGATAAGAGTCATTTCATTCTTAGTTAATTTTTTTTAAGAATTCTCTTATTTTTCTAAAAACAATTTCCAACAACAATTATTATGGATGACAAATATTTGCACCATAAACTAAAAATATTTTTAACATATAAGTAACAGTTTTTGAGCACATTCAACTCAAATTTTAATATTCACAAATTTTAATAAATATTAGATTTGACATTGGCTAAGAAATTTACAACATCGTTTAATATCATTTTGAACAACAGTCTCATACATATAAAAGAGGGACTTGGTTCGCATTATTTATTATATTGTCACATTTTGACATATGTTGAACAGAAAAATCTGCACTTATTTTGAGTTGTTGCAAAACAACAAACCTTGAGATTGCAAATAATTGTTATGTAATCGTTTTGCATGGCAAATAATTGCATAGTAATTCTTCTGCACGGCACAACAATTATTATGAATGACAAATATTTGCACCATAAACTAAAAATATATTTAACATATAAGTAATGGTTTTTGAGTACATTCAATTCAAAATTTAATATTCACAAAAAATTCGAGAAATATTAGATTTGATATCGGCTAAGAAATTTACAACATCATTTGATATCATTTCGAATGATAGTCTAATAAATATAAAAGAGGGACTTGGTTCACATTATTTTTTCCAAGATAATGTAAGGTAAATGTTTTTGCTAAAAATAGAGACATGAGCCAAAATCTCCTAATTATTTATGGAAAAGTATTGAGGGGATAAATCTTTAATTATACAGAGATTACCGATTTATAATTTCTCTTATTTATAATATTTTGAGGGGAGAGTATGGCTGACTAGACTAATATAATCAGTAAACCGATTTAAGTTTGTCAAGTTAGAAGGTTCCTCGATAACTTACCGACTTAAACAAGTTTCTGGAACTCTGATAGCACTCTCCTTCGCCTCCCAAAGACATTAGTAGGATACTCAACACTTCAATCGTGAATTCTCAATTGGAATCTTCTTTAGAAGAAGGTAATATATCGGGCTAGCGGCACTGAATGCTTAGTACGCTACCTGGAAAGAGGTACGTGAGAAGGAAGTCGCCTTTCGACTAAATTTGGAAGGACTTGAGTTGAGTGAGATATGAGACGTCGGATCTCTATTGATAGGACGGATCATACATAGAATTTTAATTGGTAGATAAGAACTACCATGTTGCAAGAAGACTAATTGAATTATGTTTCAACTGAAAGTAAATATATGCATATGTCATAATATGATTGCAGTACTGCCGATTTTAATTTAAAAAACACAGAGATAAGCTGTTTCATGTTGAGATGTGTCGATATACTAATGATCATACAACATTTTTACATTTAAATTTTGATCTATAATGTACTTCAAAAGCATTTTAGTATTTTAATGTGAACTAAAAAAAAGCTGTACAACATAAATATTGAATTGATTTGAATATATTGCTTTGTAACGGGCAACAAAAAGTGTAATTGCGTCGAGCAACCAAAACTCTAGGATTGGCCCGGCCAAAATGTAATCTGAAAGGCATAAATCTACGTGATTAATAACTCGTTATGAATTACTATGTATAAACCAATACCCAACTCTTCATTTTATTATGCATATCATAACACATATACATTGGGTTCTTCCTTTCTGTTTAAAAATTAGTTGCTAAGTGTGCCCAATTATTCCTCTGTGACAACAATAAATACCAAATAGCACTAAATAATTAACTTCTGCAACTAAACCTATCCCAACTTCCGAGGACATTGTTAGACTAAATGATATCTCATCCAAACAGTCTATTTGACAACAAATTATCGATCATCCATTCCTTAAAATATATTTATACAGTTTCAATGGGACGAAATATAATAGCAAAGTGTCTACGACTATTAAGGTTTAACCATTTAAGATCTATTAACTCTGCTCACTCACAGTAAACAAAAATAGTGGGAAAAATGAAAACAAACAGTTAAAAATTTAATATTTTAATAAATGATTGTCGTGTCTGATAACTTTTTATGGATTCTTTGTTATTATCATTTTCACTATCTGATATAATTTTATTTTTCACACGCAATGCTTCAAATCTTGGATCCTTTTTCAATGTTTATATGGAACTGTTTCCCCGTATAAAGATGGTAAATTATTATATCAAGATACTGAAAATGTTGAAAGGAAAATATTCAGAGCTATACGTGTTCACATGTTAGAAGTTGGCACGACAACCTCCATAGCTCGTAAGATGGTGTGCATGAAGTTCATTATGAATCTTTATATTATTGGAGGAATGGAGAAGATATCGAATTCAAATGTAAATTTACAAAATTTTGAATTTTAGATTTAATTTTTCCCACCCAACATGCATTATACAATGTGATAAGACACATTACAGAAAATAATCATTACAAGGATTTCAGATTTCAATTAGATAGTAAGTAGGGCATCATTCAAATGCCGCAACATAGAGTGCGAACTTGGGTGTAGTTTGTCCGGCTTATAATATGAGGCACTCAATATACAAAAGATTATAAAAAGGATTATCATGTAAGAAGGTAACGAATAGTGTCAGAATATATTTTAAATTGTTGTCATAATGTATTTCATTTAAAATACTCACAGGATTTCATACCGTCTATCAACAAAATCTACCATAATCTATAAATTGAATACCGCACACAATTGGAAACAAAAGAACACAAGACATCAAATATAGATATGGTATTACCTCAATAGTGTAATCTTCCACTTCAGCCTACATATATTCGGTATCAACTCACATAGAATTCGATTATTCTTCTTTCTTTTCAAACCTTTTGTCGTCATGGGGTATACACGAAACCCAAAGTAACGGCAACAATGTGCAAAAAGCTTGTGCTATGATTGCAATCCAAAGCCTTGAAAAGTTTCCATCAGAGACACCAACATATCCAGCAAGAGCGACACCCAAATACCCACTCACCATCATTGCTAATGATGTAGCCGACATAAGAAAAGCCATGACTGAACCCTCACATCCACTAGGGCACAATTTCGCCAAAAGTACACTAAAAGGAAGAAACTTGAAAATGAATAGAACCTCCAATAATCCTGAAAATACAACAGTGTATACGGAGTCCGAAACTCCCATCTCCCTGTACACACCCTTCACAAAAAAGACATCCGATATCATAAATATAGCAATTGTAACTTGAAGTGCAGAAAGCAGCTTTCGAACTGAGGTTTTCCTAAACCATTTATTATACACAACACTCCAAGTTAATATAGCCATCTGTCCGAAAACTTTAGACAATCCAATAACTGATGAACTCAGCTTTAGATGTTGAGTCTGATAGAAAAACATAGTACCCAACAAAACTGGAACGACTGCATAAGATGCTGAAAACCATGCAATTGATCGAGATATCTCTTTTTGTTGCAAAGCTAAGGAGATTTCTTTTATCTGCTTCTTTATACTAGAAGAATTCGATGAACTGCTAGACTTTTTAGGAAGATTAAGGGAGCTTTCATGAACAGATAAAGTAATCAAGAATTGGAATAACAGAATGGAACCAAAGCTAAGAAACATAATTTTTGGAGAGAGATGACTGATTATGAAGCCACCAAGTAAATTTCCAAGAATTCCACCAGATGAACCGGTAATCCAGGCAAATGATTGGAGAGAAGGAGAACTGGAAGAATTCTTTGTTTGTTTTCCAGATTCGGCAACAATAGCATCATTAGCAACTTCAGCAATCGATGCACCGAGGTTGCTTAAGAGTAGTAGAAATGTAAGGGTGAATATGGGTATTTCTGGAAGGATAGCGATTGCTAGCCATGAGATTGCTTGTAAGAGAGCTGCAATTTTATTTTTTTAGATTGGTAATGAGTTTACAGTACAAGTATGCCAGAGAAGGAAAAAAGTGGTGTCTGATTGCTCTGATTTTCATATTATAGATGGTATATAATAGCCTTCATGCATGGATGAATTCACATACATACCAATTCAAAAACTTTTTTGAACTTTCATTTAAGCACTAACCTCACTTTGAACTGCAAAGGTTTATGAATGTGAAAATGATGATTCTTAGTGCAGTGATTCTGAATCTGTTTCTTAAATTTATATGACATCTATGGGAATATTATTTTAAATAAATGCAAGAAAAAAAATTACATCATGCTCAATATGATCAAGTGCCGGTGAACATATTACCATGCCTATAGGTAGCAATTAGCACATATGTTTTCTGTATGTGCGCTAGATAATACAATGCCAACTGTTAAAGTACGAAATGTGAGACAAAAGCAACACAAGGCCATTTTGCTATCTACAAAAATACAGTTACCTCTTTTCACAGAGTTTAAATTCACCGTTTCAAGTGTTAGCTTTATGGAAGGATAAAAATAATAATCATTAGAAATTTAGAATGCACAGTAAAGTAACTAAAATCCAGGAGTTCTAACAATGAAAAGCCACCTGGAGGAAAAAATAATATGATGTTTTGTTTATGAAATCATGTTCATTTCTTGCAGATGAAGTCTCACTTTTGTATGGAAAACCTATTTTTACAAAAGCAAAAATTGATTACAAAAGAAAAGATCTTAACCAATAGAGCAAAGAATATAAATTTCAAATTTGACAACTCAATTAGTTCTTACAGCTTTAGAACTCTTCTGCCAACTTAAAATTAGTTATATTAGGTTATAATTCATGTGAAAAAGCAAAGCCTGTGTGCTCTGGTGCTCGATATGCAATATATTCTGTAATTGTGGGGGTTTTTGGTAAAAGAGATCAGTCAAGGTCAGCATTTGTTTTGAGAGAGCATCCAACTTTAAGAAATTCCTCACCTTTTGAATTTTAATTACTTACAAGAGAAAAACATTGGGTATCATTATAAAATAGGATGTGAATAGTAACACTCTTTAATTTAGGAAAGTATAACTCATACTCTGAACAGAAAGGGTAACAATATTTTGGATCACCTTGAGCAACCCAATATTTTGGATCACCTTGAGCAACCCATTATGTACGTCCATCCTGCTTACCAAACAGCTAAATTTAATTATATTTGCAATACTTCAATCGCACAATTTTGACATGAATGTGGAAATTTGCCAAGATGCTCTTATATTTTCAACCAAATACACGCTCGCGTGGGCA
Organism: Allium cepa; assembly: GCA_030765085.1. Lineage (NCBI taxonomy): Eukaryota > Viridiplantae > Streptophyta > Magnoliopsida > Asparagales > Amaryllidaceae > Allium > Allium cepa. The sequence goes on along the minus strand of CM060937.1, from coordinate 565,772,090 downwards.
GGTGATGCTCACAGATTTGAATCAAGATCTTGGCGGAAACGTCTTTTATTTTTTATCAGAGATTTTATAGATAAATAAGATCATGGATTCAAATTTTAGCTCTGACAAGATTATATATATCATTATTTCCCCGTATGTTGTCCGTTTATTTATGCTTTTTATATTCTCGATATCTTTAGATGACCCTTTAGTATATTCATTATTTAACGGTTTTGTTTAATATTCAACATTCTACTTATCTAACCTTTCGTGGTTACAAACAAAGACAAAAATATTAGAGTAGATCCCTCTTTTATGCTGAAAATGTATAGCGGGACATTGTGATATAACTAGAGGTAAAATAGATCCTTCTATGTTACCCTCGCCCGTATGTATATCTGTGACCATTTTTCCAAGCAGTAAGACGTCTATCTTGAGATGTTGCTAGAGGTTTTGTGTTCGAACTTTGAGGTATACATAAAAAACATAACTTTAGAAAATGTGAAATGCAATAACATTTTATACAAAACTCGTATTTATGATTCATATTCACTACTGAACTGTAATTTTGTAAGCTTATAATGATATGTGTTTTTATTTATGAAAATTAACAGTTCAAAATTATACTCTTTGAAATGCAATTTTAACTGACATCAAACTGACGCAGTGTTAATTGGAAATGTATTGGGAAGGATTGGTGTTGGATTTGGCATTAGCGGGTATCCATTGCAACCAAACTATAGGATGTTTACGTTGGGCACGCATTCATCCATTTCTCCGTGGCCATCCCCAAAGCAGTGATGTACTGACGGTTTGGGATTGCCATGAATATCAATTGGATTCATTCCAAGAAAGTGTCTAATGCAAGCATGAACTGTCTTTCTAATCTACAATGGAAGTTATAGATCCCATCCATGATAGTCCAGTGTTGAAAGAGATCAAAAATTATCACTGTATTTTAGGCTTAAAATCAAATTCGATAGGATATTTCACTCACATTTTTAGTGCATTGGTTGGATGTAACTACAGATGCAGGAGCATGTGCATCCAAAGTAGCATCCAACGGGTGCAGCTTTAGCTGCATGGAACACGTACAGTTTTAGTTACACCGAACCAATGATGCTCTTATTTGATACAGTTTTAGCTGCATCGAACTGACGTAACTACAATTGCATCTATTGGATGCACTAGTTGCACCTATCTAATGCATATCTAATGCAGCTTCAACTGCATCGAACAGTTGCAGGTTTAACTTCATCGAACCATTACTTCAAATTTTAATTACTACAACTTTCATTTCTACATATGTATAGTGTTTATCATTACAAAGATAATAAATTTGTGATTTAACGATGAAAATAGTTTGTTGATCTGATTTTTCAACAAAAACTTTCGGTATTATAAAGATCTAAACTAAAATGAGGTGTGAATTTGTTAACAATGGATGTGAGAATAATTGTCATATATAAAGTGACGGGATGAGCAAGGACTTTATTTTATATATATATATATATATATATATATATATATATGTATATGTATGTATGTATATAATACTGTTACTACTTTTAAAGTAACTTTGTCATTTAGTTTTGAGTTTCATCTCTATCTGACCCCACCTTGTTTGAGAATAATGACTTATTTGTTGTTGTTGTGGTGTATGTGTGTAAGAGTAGTACTTTATTCAAGCAGAACGCTGATTTTGATATATCGGGGTTCAAATTCATGAACTCACCTTAGCCTACAATATCATACCATTTTAGCTAGTGGCCCTTGATGATTTAAAGATAATTATGATGGATGTTTATTTTTCTTTAAAATTAATGACATGGGCATACTATCCAATTCCTAAACGATATTCTCCTATGAAATTTATTTATCTTTAATAAATTTTCTTAGTTATGAAACTTTTTGAAACATAATTTTAAATTTTAACAATATATATACTTTACTTTATTTCCTAAAACAGAAAATTCAAACTTTACCTTAAACAATACATTTATGGTGTGCCGTTGTTCTACTATACTTAATCAAATAATTCATGAAAACTGAATGTTGATTCGAATTACCTGAAACAAAAATCGTTTATAATTGTGAATTTTTTAAATTAAACTATAAAATGTTTAAATATTGAACTTAAACAAATTCGAAATTACTTCAAACTATATACTTCTTATATTAATATCAACAAAATAAAAAATAATCTAAATTAAGAGATGCAAAAAATAATTCTTACTGTTTTAGCATAATGTGTATTCTATAATATTTCCTTAATTTAATAAATGAACTCTTTGTGCCGGTATCTACCTAATCTAGTTTTGTATGAAAGTATTCGCGTTTTTAATATTAAATTCCCTATGAAAATATCTAGAATGAAAATTAAATTTGATTTCCCAAAAAGTTACACCTTTGATTCATTCTTTTATGTTCCAAAGTTGTCCAACTATGCTTTCTAAAGATAAAGCTTGAGAATTTATAAGAAATATACATTTTTAGTTTTTATTGGGAATACAATATTTCTAAGATCACCGTTGCGTTGTACACTATCTTTATTTAATAAATATTTTTTTATCAAATTAAAGAAGGCGTATTTATAACATGATCATTTCTGAAACTATTTTTATTTTTAAGTGCATCACACCTGTCAAATTAGCTAATAACAAATACATAAATAAATAACAGAATATTAAAGAATATGCCAGAAGTATCACCTCCAACGCAACACATTAGAATACCCCCAAACATTGGAAACGCATCTTGTCGGAGGTGACCATAAGCAATAAACTATAATACACAGGAAGCTCACCTCCAATAGCGACATAAGGCAAGCGGTGCTGGCCGCGTATGTAGAGAACGTCCGAGACAAGACCGTAAAGAGGTTTTCCGACCATCGGTAGATTTGCGGAGTTCTGAAGGAGCTGAATCGTGGATGATGGCAGGTTGAGCGAGTCTTTTAGGAAGAAGTTGATCGCCATCCATGGAAAACACCTGAATCCTTGCACCCAAAAACCTAGTCCTAATACGTATTTTACTGACGAGGCGGACACATTGTCGTTTACCATTTTTCTGAGCTTCATTTTCTCTATGGGTTTATTGTGATTTTGGCGTATGAGATACTCCGTCCTTCACCGACTCTATACTTACTCTGCTGGAAGGACAAATTTTGGATGTGGGATACTTTTGGAATCAATCTTATTATCAAACAGGGCTGCTGGTCTCTGTCCAATCAGCAGCCCGATCACGTTTTTGTAACTGCCATCAGAAAACGCAATTTTTAGTTGCGCATGTGATTTATTTTTTTCGAATGCGCAACTCTTAGTTGCGCATGTGATTTATTTTTTTCGAATGCGTTGCGCTGGATGGGGATGTTGGTTTTTTTGAATTAGACGCAACTGTTAGTTGCGCCTTTTATATTTTCGTGCAGGCGCAACTCATAGTTGCGCCTACACAGGTTGATGCTGCTAAAACAGAGACAGCAACAACCATCCTCCCTATTCCTTCAAAACTCTTCCCAACCTTCAACCCCTCTTCCATGGCCGAACCCATCAACTCCCAACCCAAATTTTAGCCCATTGCCGCCATTTTTTCACAAAATTATCAAATTTCTTTATCTTTCTTCGATTAAACCAAAGGTACAACAATCCCTCCAATTGAACATATAAGTGAATGGTCGATAAAATGTTCAGTTTCAAATAAAAACATAGAGTCTCGTGCTAGAGAGCTCACTGCTATATGTGATATTGATGCTAATTGTCCATGGCGGCTTCATGCTGGGTGGTGGATGATAAAAAAATACAGTGGTGATCGCGCTTGCTCAAATCCAATCATCAACTCGAACCACAAACAAGCAACGGCCAAATTCGTTTGCAACAAAGTCCTTCCACATGTTCGTTCGAATCCAAGTTACACTGCAAAATCTGTCCAAGAGCTTATGGCACACACTTACAAAATTCAAATAAGCTACATGAGAGCCTGGAAAGGACTTAGCAAAGCGTTGTCTACAATTTTTGGCGATTGGGAGTCTTTGTACTATGATTTGCCTCAGTTTCTTCGTGCTATACAGAAATGCAATCCAGCTACTATTTATCATGTACATACAGAAGGAGTACAATTCTGGGGGGCTTTCTGGGCATTTGGACCGAGCATTGCAAGTTTCAAACATTGTCATCCGGTTCTTTCTATTAACGGAACACATCTGTATGGTAAATATCAAGGTACGTTGCTTGTGGCCACAGGAGTTGATGCAAACAACTCTCTTTTCCCTTTGGCATTTGCTATTGTAAGGACGGAGTCTGTGGAAACTTGGGGTTGGTTTTTTCATGCATGGGACACTTAATTCCATCATTAAGTGCAAGATGCATTACATTCATTTCCGATCGAATGAAAGGAATTCCAACCGCCTTGCAAGATAAGTGGAGAATACCACATCATCATCGCTTCTGCCTACGTCATTTGAAAGCAAATTTTAAAAAAGCTGGTTTTGGTAGCAAGATTTTGCAAACTTATTTCATGCTTCTGCTGAAGCAAGAGATGGGATAACATACAAAGCATTCAGAGAGCAACTAAAAAATATGAATCCTGCTGCTGACAGATGGATTGATAGAAGTCTTCGACATAAGGATGAACAATAGGCTCTTTACAAGGACAACGGTGAACGGTTCTGTATGATGACTACCAATGCTTCGGAGAGTTTCAATGGAGTTCTTAAAGGTGCAAGATCGTTACTGGTCAAGGCGTTAGTGGCACGTACCTTTCATCGCCTTAATAGCTACTTCTACAGAAGACGTACCGACGGAATGGATTACGCATCTCCGCTCACGCCAAACTATGACAAAATGATGGAAAAATATTCAGCAGAAGCACGTAATACGAGCATTAATAGGTTCAGCTTAACGGAGTGACAAGTAACAGACACAAACGCGTGCAATTATACAGTAAATATTACCAATGAAAAGGAGGTGATCCAGCCGCACCTTCCAGTACGGCTACCTTGTTACGACTTCACTCCAGTCACTAGCCCCGCCTTCGGCATCCCCCTCCTTGCGGTTATGAATTTAAGATTTAGATTCATATTTAGAAAAAAATAGATGGAAAGATAATATAAATCCTGTGTTCAGTGGGATACAATTGTTGATGGGAATCAGCTTGGTCTTGCATTGTTTTCTTTTTTTCTATTTCAAATAGAATAGAACCCATAGAAAGCGGACTCTCGGGTAGCCAGAGGAATACAGTTTTGTTTGAAGCTCTTGTAAGAAAATCGAACCTAGCCCTAACTAAGAAAGCCGGCCCGGGGACCCTCGAACTACGTTGCAGCTGTTCATGCAATATTCATATTCTAGCCCATTTTCCATGTTCCCATGTTTTAGTTGCATGTGCACGATGTAGAGGAGGAGCGAACAGAGCTTACCATGATCTTATTTCATCCTGGTTTACGGCAGACATTTATAGACATAGTTATTCTCTGTTTTTTCATCCAGTGCCCGACAATAGATATTGGGATGTACCTGAAGGCCCTAATATACTCCCGCCACCAACGCGAAGGAATACAGGAAGACCGAGGTCCACAAGAATAAGGGGAGTCATGGACGAAATGGAGGACAAAAGACATGATAGATGTGGACAATGCGGTAACTTGGGTCATAAGAGACGAACGTGTGGGAAGCAATAAATATTTTACCTGTTTCTACTATTTCTGTCATTTGTGAACTGTATAACTTATATTTTTATTCTGTAGGCAACTTTGTTATCAAACGATATCTTATGTCAAACATTTAAATTACTTGTTATGTTATGTTACTTTGATTAAATCATCTATTGCATATCCACTACAACAAACCAAGTACAATAAAACCAAGTAATACAGCATTCATTACAACTAAAGCATACATAACTCAATTAAACAAGTTTGATACAGATCCATTACAGTACAGTTGCACTATACAGTTTACTAGACCCCTTTCCAAATTGGATTTACGGACTGCAAATACTCTACTTGATGTCGAAGCTGACTTTTTTCCTTTTCCAAACGTTTTACTTCGGCTTGCATCTCTAGCGTATATTCCACTCCCCTCGGGGTCAAGGGACGATCTAGCCATTTGAAGAAATTACAGCACTCAGCATCTTTCGGGTTAGTTATATGATCAAGGTGACCGGCACATCCATAAAACCGACGTCCAGCATTTGTTTGAGTCTTGCATACAACTACCTCACAAACATCTCCATAGTGGCAAAGTGGATGTTTATCTTCTCTCACTCGTCCTTCGCCGTTAATTTGTTTTCCCAGTCTTTGATTCGGTTTGTCTACACAGAATTGATTATCCAAAGCAGATTGAACATCAACATTATTAGCCGTCGGAACTATCTCAAATTGAGCTTCAGGAACTGCAAACCAAGTTTCAGGAACAAATTCATTTTCGGCTTCCATCCGTTCAACATATTGCACCAATACTGCATCTGCAATCTCCCAATTATCCGTAATAATTAGTGATAATGTGAGTGAGATTGAAGGGATTGTTGTAGCTTTGGTTTAATCGAAGAAAGAGGAAGAAATTTGATAATTTTGTGAAAAAATGGTGGCAATTGGCTAAAATTTGGGTTGGGAGTTGATGGGTTCGACCATGGAAGAGGGGTTGAAGGTTTGGAAGAGTTTTGATGGAATGGGAAGGATGGTTGCTGCTGCCTCTGTTTTAGCAGCAGCAACCTGTGCAGGCGCAACTATGAGCTGCGCCTGCACGAAACTATAAAAGGCGCAACTAACAGTTGCTTCTAATTCAAAAAAACCAACATCCCCATTCAGCGCAACTCTTAGTTGCGCATTCGAAAAAAATAAATCTCATGCGCAACTAAGAGTTGCGCTTTCTGATGGCAGTTACAAAAACGTGACTGGGCTGCTGACTGGGCAGAAACCAGCCTTGTTTGGTAATAAGTTTCAAAACTAACGCCGATCGCGAAATTGATTTGAAAAGTAGCCCGTTTTGAAAATTTGTCCCCGCTGGAATTGTTTATACCATAATGCTGTATTCTCGTAAGTCGGTCTTCAGGCTAGGGAGATAAAATCCGGATGTTCAGAAAATGAATGTTCGACCTTGGACATTAAGAATATTACAACCATTTCGGCCCCACCAGCCATAAAATGACTAATTTCTTAATCATAAAATGACTAGTTTCCATTCTTTATTAAAATGTTTAATATTTAGTTCGTTTCGATAAATCTATACACGTCTACCGCATCATAATGGCAAATACAGCATGGACTCCACCGAATAACTTAGCGTTGATTAAATTATATATAGATGTGGATGTCTTCACATGGAAGAATGGATTGATCAAAAAATTTGGATTGTCATCAACGAAGTTTACAACAATCATCCATAATCTAGATTAATAAGGAGGATAATCTAGATTAATAAGAAGGATGGTGGATACAAGAACTATGTTCGTCACATTTAGTAGGTCATGTAGAAGATACCGCAAAGGTATAACTAAGATGAAAGAGAGGAACATTTTTCAGTTGTCTCGGTCAACCTACGACTCACGCTGCTTCTTCGAATATCGACCTAGCTTTGTCGGGCACGATGCATACCAGCTTTGAAACAGCTATATGTTGCAATTTGAATAACAACCTCAAGCATGTCGGTTAAATGTACTACCTATTTATTCATGTTCGTATCATGCAACGTGTATGATTGTTTTTTATTTCTAATTCAGCCCATGAAATGGTTGTTTATCAAAACATGAATATATGTTCGTGGAAACAGAGAACGATATTGAACATAACGATAGATTGGTGGCACATCATCATACTAAACCTTAAACAAGAAGCTGCAACAATACATCATCAAACATAGACATAGATTAGTCTAACTATGTTAATTTTGTATTCAGCCCGTGAAACTGATCATGAAATCTACTAATTTTTTTCTACCATCCAATTAATTGATTCTACAATCATGTTCTTTGATACTCTAATTCATTAGCATACTCAACTGCAAGTTAAGGAAAAGAATCGTCAGTCCACTTCCAAAACCCACATCATTTGGATAAAAGTGGCATATAAAATGACGACAACCAATGTCATTTCCTCTTTCAACGACATCTTCTGTAGTGGCATATCCACAAGCACATATTATAGATGTTGAATCACATTTTTGTTCGATTCTAGGTGATATGATTCATTGTTCTTGTCATCTTGATTGGCATTTACATTGACATCTTTGTCTTTCTTCATGACATTTCTGCTCTCTCACTTGTCTTTGACGTTCTTCTTATTACCTTTCATGCTCTCATAAATCTTCATAGTATCTTTCTTGCATTACAATGCAGAAATCAATGTTAGTTTTGTTAGTCCGTGAGATGATGGTTTTGATGATAACAACCTTAGAATAGATTATAAAATATAAATACTAACATTATAAGTTTAGATATATATGTATATGCAGGATTTAACCATGCAGGTACCAAGAATGAAGACTGTACAGTATAGAGATTCAAGATATCAAGATTGAAGACTCATGAGTATCAAGATTACCAAGAGTTCAAGTAATTTATTTAGAAAATTTGTTAAAACTCATAGAATAGCACTGATATCTTAAAATCCAATTTATTCATGGAATGGAATTCACTTCGAGCCTGTTAAAGGAATGGAACCCTAAGTAGGATGGAACCTACGAAAAATCTAGTGGAACATTGTTTTGTATCCGCTAACTTTTTATTCAAAATGATTTTTCAAAAATATATCTTGTCCTCAAAATGACTTCAAAATCTTCCTTTTAAAAGCATCAAAAACATCTATCCTGATTTCAAATACTTTTAGCCTCAAAATAATCTTTAATTTCAAAATCAAATTATTCTTGTTTTTAAACTATTTTTTAAATATAATATATTTAACTTTTAAATATTTATACTTAGATTTTAAATATAAAATTATAGTAAAATTTTGTATATATTATTCTATATATTTACTTATGCATTTTAATAATAGTCAAGTATATTTATAAAGTTTAAAATAGTTTTAATATAAGATAAATGTTATTTTCAAAGAAAATCAAAACACCAAAAATCCCTTTGGGATGTCGACATACTCATGTACCCCATGTCGACATGGTGTCAGCTGAGTTCAAAATTTAAATTTCAGAAGAAGTGTCTATTCATCATAACTCTTCACGGATGGACATGGCTGTTGTTCCTCTATAAATAGGGGTTGGTTTCAATGAATTTTAATATAGATTTTTTGGTTTTTCACTCCTCTTCTTTTTCCACATTTCTATATACAAATTCTTATCATTACTCTGCCGAAATCAACATTGAATCTAACCAGATTACCTCTGGTTTGATTCTCTATCACTATCTCAACAAGATCCTCAGTGCTATTCAGAGCTATAGGCTTTTTGTAATCAACTTAGCGAGAAAAAGTGTGATTGTAGACTTGGAAATCAATCAAGCGAGATAAGGTGTGATTGTAGCCTTGGAAATCAATTGGGTGAACTTGTTGCCCATAAAATCAAGTACATTTACCCAGAGGATTGTGATTCTGGAGGGTGTGCCTCGTTGCCTTGAAATCGAGGGTGTAATTGTAAAGATTGTTTTTGAAAGGAAATCCGTACTTGTGTGCGGGACTGGATGTAGGGTAACTCCGAACCAGTATAAAATCCGGTGTGTTCTTTCCTTTACTACTTTTACTTTATTTCTGCATCTATGTTTGTTTCTGTGATCATATCTGTGTCTGAATATTGCATACATCTGTGTTCAAATTAACATAAACTTAAAATGATTTAGTAATTCTTTATAAACACTATTCACCCCCCTCTTGTGTTAATCCTATCCTTAAGATCCGTAATTCCCATTTCTCACATTTGGTATCAAAGCAAGGTTTTCAAAGTTTCATAATCTGATTTTTGAAAAAGTTTTCAAAATGGCTACCAACACTGGTAGTGTTACTAACACTAGTATCCCTGTCACTAGTTCATTTGTAGATGGTCAGTCTACTGCCAGACCATGACTTTTTAATGGCAGTAACTATGCATATTGGGTATGTAGGATGAAAATATATTTACAGTCTGTAGGACTAGATACTTGGAATATCAAACAAACTGAATATTCTTAACCCACGACTGATTTTGCACAGTGGACCGCTGAGCAAAAGACTATTGCACAAAATAATTCTAAAGCAATTAATATTCTATTTTGTTCACTTGATAGAAATGAATTTAATAGAGTGTCAGTTTGTAAATCTGCATATGAAATCTGAAAAACTTTGCAAGTAACTCACGAAGGAACAATCAAAGTTAAACCGACCAAAATTTCCACGATCACAAATCACTTTCAATTATTTAAAATGAATCCTAATGAGTCTATTTCAGATATGTATAGCAGATTTCATGATATTGTGCATTCTTTAATATCCTTGGGAAAGGAATTTTCTGAAGAAGATCAAGTCAGAATTTTTTTAAATTCTCTTACTCCAGAATCTGATCAAAAGACACTTGCGATCGAAGAGGCAAATAACATCAGTACCTTAAAGATAGAAGAATTAATTGGAAATCTAATGCCATTTGAAGTCCAAATGATCAGAAGAAGAGAAAGCAAAGCATCCGAAATGAAATCAATGGCATTCAATGCATTGACCGATGGATCAGACTCAAACAGTGATAATGATGAAGAGATAGCCTTTATGACCAGAAATTTTAGGAAATTCCTGAAATACAAAAAGATGAATAATCTCAAGAGAAACAACTATAAGAACTCTGGAAATCGGAATGTAATGCCAAATAATGTCAAATGTTTCAACTGTGATGAACCAGGCCATATCAAAAGAGACTGTCCTTATCCAGATAGGCAAAATCCTCCTATGAACAATGATCCAGCAAAGAAACGGAAGCATGCATTTACTGCTACTCTAGATGACTCAGACTCGTCCTCAAGTGATGATGATCAGAAGATAGATAATTCAAATTTGCGTTTCACAGCAGTTCACGGTTCCGACGAAATCAGATAAACGGACTCAGAAAAAGGTACACATTTACAATATAATTGGTTGAAATTGCATGCTTAGAACTAGATGTTGATTGCTTGACTGATTGATTTTGAATTAGTGTGTTATTTGAAATTTAAATTTTTTACTATTATTTTATTATTTTTATTATTTTATTATTATTTTTAATATTATTTTCGTAGTATAATAATATATTGAAAATACTATCATTCTAATAATATTCCAGATATATATACATGAAATATAATATATATATATATATATATATATATATATATATATTAGAGTACTTAGGAAAAATAAATCACAAAATTTCATAGGCACATGTCGACATGGTCCCCACCATGATGTCGACATGGGTACCAGAATTTGAAATTCAAAATTTGAATTCAAATAGTTGAATTTCCCTCCACCTTTTCACTTCATTCAATTCTCTGATAAGGCATCTTTTGACCAGAGAACATGTCCTTTGAGAATCCATTTATTCACTATCTTTTCACTCTCATTTTCAAATTCAAACTCTCTCTTCAAAACTTCAAGCTCTATACTCTCTACTTTAATGGCTTCTTCAAGCAACCCCTCCACCATGAGAATTTTCAGAAAAATAAAAGAGCAACTTTTCAATGATCCGGAGGCAATAAAAGCATACATCAATTATGCTAATTATGCCAAAGTCCATACCAGAAAGTTTTCTATTTTTCAAGATTTTTGTTCTTATGACATTGATTCTCTTTTTGCAAACAATCAAATTCTTAGTCTTTTTGATGCTTCTCAAAATGATTTTGTTTGCTATGAAAACCTTGTCAAAATTTTCTATGCAAATTTAAACCGTGAATTTTATAATGGAAATGAGGATGAAATTTGGAGTAATGTCAAAGGCACTAGAATTATTTTGAATTGTGATCTTTTGGGTACCATTCTCAATTGCAAGAGTACGGAAATGGATCTTTCTAATTTTAAAATCGATGAAAATGATCGTGAGACATTTCATCACATTTTCGAAGGGAATGATAATTTTGAATTCAAAAATCAAAATTTTCGACCAAAAGCAAGAATTGTCAATCTTCTTTTGCAACATACTTTGACCCCAAGATCGGCGAATTTTAACAATCCTACTTCAAAAGTTTGCAAAGCACTTTTTGCTATTTTTGAAAATTATGACATTAATTGGACGCAAGTTATTTTGGATGAATTTCGTCCTAAAAATCTTGAAATGGGTGAGAACACTTTGTATCATAGAATTTATCTCACTCGGATTTTTAACTATTTTGGAGTGGATTTCAAAGGCGAAGAATTTGTTTCTAGAAAAGTTTTCAATCATTCCAACATTTCGCTTATGAAAATTCCATTTGTTTTTCAACCTTATGAAACTCTTGCCGGAAAGGAAGAGCGTTTGACTAATGAGGAAATGGAAGAAGAGGAAGAGGAAGAAGAAGAAGGGAATAAAATGGAAATTGAAGACGAAGAAGAAGGTGAAACTTCTTTGGAAAGCATCGACTGTCCTCCTAATACATCCAACAAAACGCTTCTCAAAAACCAAAAGACGATTGTTGAGAATCAATGGATTCTTAAACGATCCGTTAGTCAGAAGTTGGACAAAATTTCATCCAAGATGAACAAGTTCATTTCCAAAGTCAGCAAGAAACTTGGACTTTCTTCATCATCATCATCCTCTAACTAGTTCTACCTTATCGTATCTCGTTGTATTTGTTTTAGTTTATTTTGATTTGAATATTTGTGTAGTTCTTTATGATTAATCGTTGTATCGTCTTAATATGAAATGAAATGGAATTTCCTTTCTGTTATCTAGCTTATCTTATCTCCAGAATATATGTTAGTATATTATATATATATACACACATACACACACACACAATTATTCACAAAATCAAAATAGATCATCAAATTTCACTACACCGTGTTGACATACCCCCTATGACCATGTCGACATGTATTGGTCAGAAATGACAATTCATTTTGAATTTGAAATTTGAATATCTACCATATGCCTATTCATTTCAAACGAATTTCTACACCTATAAATACCTATTTCTTCCAGAATTCATCACTGAAAACTATTTCTTATCTACTCTATCTCTCATTCTTCTCACAAATCCAAATATGGCTAATCCAATTCATAACTTATCCGAAAATCTTGAAGAAACTCTTAATTTGTTCAAGAATATTCTCTCGTTCATTCTTCGTAACCAGCGACGCTTAAAATTGAGTCAAATGCAGATGATCAAGGAGCAAGAAAGGCATTTTGATGCAATCGATGGATGATTTCCTCCCTACACAAGGATGATAATGAAGCACATCCTCCAGTCTCTCTCACCAACGACAATGGAAATTGGGATGCTATTAAGGCAGACCCTATCTTTGGAGAAGAAGGATGGGTGGAAGTTCCTCATAACGTTTAATTTTATTTGGTTGCTTTGTTTGAATTGTTTGCATTGATTGATTTGATTTCATTTGCTTTGGCTTGGTTTGATATTGATTGATATTTAGTGTGGATTAATGTTTGTTGTACAAAATGTATATAACTATACATTGATATATATATATATATAATCTTTGATTCATTATTATGACTGTCAATATAATTATCTCTTTATTCTATATTCCATTGTATAAGTTTATTAATGCAGGTATTTTAGTCCAAGAATGAGGGGGAGTTATATAGTTTGGTGTTATATAGTTTAGAGTTAGTTTTTTTGTTGATGACAAAGGGGGAGAAGTATAAAATAGGGTAGTTAGGCATAGATTAAGGGGGAGTTATTAGGATAGAAGTAATATTTTATAAACAAAGGCTGTCATCATCAAAAAGGGGGAGATTGTTAGTCCGTGAGATGATGGTTCTGATGGCAACAACCTTAGAATAGATTGAAAATATAAATACTAATAGTATAAGTTTAGATATATATGTATATGCAGAATTTAACCGCAGGTACCAAGAATGAAGACTGTACAGTATAGAGATTCAAGATATCAAGATTGAAGACTCATGAGTATCAAGATTATCAAGAGCTCAAGTAATTTATTTAGAAAATTTGTTAAAACTCCTAGAAAAGCACTGATATCTTAAAATCCAATTTATTCATGGAATGGAATCCACTTCGAGCCTGTTAAAGGAATGGAACCCTAAGTAGGATGGAACCTACGAAAAATCTAGTGGAACATTGTTTTGTATCCGCTAACTTTTTATTCAAAATGATTTTTCAAAAATATATCTTGTTCTCAAAATGATTTCAAAACCTTTCTTTTAAAAGCATCAAAAACATCTATCCTGATTTCAAATACTTTTAGCCTCAAAATAATCTTTAATTTCAAAATCAAATTATTCTTGTTTTTAAACTATTTTTTAAATACAATATATTTAACTTTTAAATATTTATACTTAGATTTTAAATATAAAATTATAGTAAAATTTTGTATATATTATTCTATATATTTACTTATGCATTTTAATAATAGTCAAGTATATTTATAAAGTTTAAAATAGTTTTAACATAAGATAAAGATTATTTTCAAAGAAAATCAAAACACCAAAAATCCCTTTGGGATGTCGACATACTCATGTACCCCATGTCGACATGGTGTCAGCTGAGTTCAAATTTTAAATTTCAGAAGAAGTGTCTATTCATCATAACTCTTCACGGATGGACATGGCTGTTGTTCCTCTATAAATAGGGGTTGGTTTCAATGAATTTTAATATAGATTTTTTGGTTTTTCACTCCTCTTCTTCTTCCACATTTCTATATACAAATTCTTATCATTACTCTGCCGAAATCAACATTGAATCTAACCAGATTACCTCTGGTTTGATTTTCTATCACTATCTTAACAAGATCATCAGTGCTATTCAGAGTTATAGGCTTTTTGTAATCAACTTAGCGAGAAAAGGTGTGATTGTAGACTTGAAAATCAATCAAGCGAGATAAGGTGTGATTGTAGCCTTGGAAATCAATTGGGTGAACTTGTTGCCCATGAAATCAAGTACCTCTACCCAGAGGATTGTGATTCTGGAGGGTGTGCCTCGTTGCCTTGAAATCAAGGGTGTAATTGTAAAGATTGTTTTTGAAAGGAAATCCGTACTTGTGTGCGGGACTGGATGTAGGGTAACTTCGAACCAGTATAAAATCCGGTGTGTTCTTTCCTTTACTACTTTTACTTTATTTCTGCATCTATGTTTGTTTCTGTGATCATATCTGTGTCTGAATATTGCATACATCTGTGTTCAAATTAACATAAACTTAAAATGATTTAGTAATTCTTTATAAACACTATTCACCCCCCCTCTAGTGTTAATCCCAGCCTTAAGATCCGTAATCCGCATTTCTCACGTTTGGTATCAAAGCAACGTTTTCAAAGTTTCAAAATCTAATTTTTGAAAAAGTTTTCAAAATGGCTACCAACACTGGTATTGTTACTAACACTAATATCCCTGTCACTAGTTCATTTGTAGAAGGTCAGTTTACTGTCAGACCACCACTTTTTAATGGCAGTAACTATGCATATTGGGCATGTAGGATGAAAATATATTTATAGTCTGTAGGACTAGATACTTGGAATATCACACAAACTGAATATTCTGAACCCGCGACTGATTTTGCACAGTGGACCGCTGAGCAAAAGACTGTTGCACAAAATAATTCTAAAGCAATAAATATTCTATTTTGTTCACTTAATAGAAATGAATTTAATAGAGTGTCAGTTTGTAAGTTTGCATATGAAATCTGGAAAACTTTGCAAGTAACTCACAAAGGAACAAGCAAAGTTAAACAGACCAAAATTTCCATGATCACAAATCAGTTTCAATTATTTAAAATGAATCATAATGAGTCTATTTCAGATATGTATAGCAGATTTCATGATATTGTGCATTCTTTAATATCCCTGGAAAGGGAATTTTCTAAAGAAGATCAAGTCAGAAAAAATTTAAATTCTCTTACTCCAGAATGGGATCAAAAGACACTTGCGATCGAAGAGGCAAATGACATCAGTACCTTAAAGATAGAAGAATTCATTGGAAATCTAATGTTATTTGAAGTCCAAATGATTGGGAGAAGAGAAAGCAAAGCATCACAAGTACCAAACTGGAATGAATGTAGTCAAATGTAATAAAACCTAATGCCTTAAAATGATAAATGAGACCCTCAATGGATGATCATGAAGTAACTAACCAGCCTCCTCCAATGTTATCCAATAGGCTGCTTATGGACTCGAAAGGTTAGTCCCAACATGCATGTCCAACTATTATCGAAACTCCCTATGGTCATGCCTTACCTTAAAGGGATTTGGCAGAGGTACTGTTAAAGGAAGTGAGCCAGCACACAATAGATAAAACTAGTGAATTTTAAAAAAGAATTACCATGGATCTTATTAGGCCTATGGAGTCTAAATTAATTTGGATCTGATCTAAATAATTTTAAATAAAATATTTATTTTATTTAATTAGTTAATGTAAAGATTTGATTTTGTATATATTTGTGATACATCAAGTGTATATGTGTGTTAAATACACACATACATGAAAGCGTACGTGCAACACATAACTATGTATATAGTTAAATGTGTTTGTATATAGATGTTGGGATTTACACTACAATGGACCTATTAGCCTCTTTATGTACGCATATGTTGTCTATTATTATTTTAAAATTAATATGATATAAAGTATACTTACACACACACACAAATATATATATATATATATATGTATATGTATATGTATATGTATATGTATGTATGCATGTATGTATAAAACTTATGTATAAATTTAATTTTAAATATGTAAACCAATTCAAATTTTATATTTAAAATAACTTAGGACAAATTCAAATTTGAAAACAGATCTAGATCCAAAGTAATATCTTATTTAAAATTCAAATTCAAAGTTTAAATGTTATTATATTACATATATATACACATATACATGTTTAAAAATACGTCTTTTTTATTCGAAAATATATATAAAACCGTATACATAAATTTTTAACTTATAAAATACTATTTTGTAAATATATAAATAATAAAATGTATTTATACATAAAAAT
Organism: Allium cepa; assembly: GCA_030765085.1. Lineage (NCBI taxonomy): Eukaryota > Viridiplantae > Streptophyta > Magnoliopsida > Asparagales > Amaryllidaceae > Allium > Allium cepa. The sequence goes on along the minus strand of CM060937.1, from coordinate 565,755,064 downwards.
TATTATTTTTTTGGCCAAAATACTTTTTTAACAAAAGCAGGTTTTTCTTAAATCTACGTGGATTAATAATCTATTTTATTAAATAAAAAATCTGTATGCATTTCAAATTAATTTTTTTATTTTTAAATTATAACTATTAGATATAGTTTATTTAAAATATGCATGTGTGTGTATGTGTGTGTGCTAATATATTAAAATTTGAGAAACTTTAAAGTATGCATGTATAGTGCTTAAATTTCGGCTTTTATATATAAATATAAATATTTAAAACATGCACACACATACAAAAACATATATATATATATATATATAATTTAATAAATAAATTTATGCAATGTTTAAGTTTATAAAAATTATACAATGTTTATATGTAACAATAATTTAAAAATTCAAAATTTAATTTAGAAATTATTTTAAAATGATTTTTCTTTCAAAATATAGTTTTATTTGAACGGCTGAAAATGAAACACACACGAATATAGTAGTTTTTTTATATGAGTATATACATATGCAAATTTAACAACAGATAAATATATAAATTTGTGATAATATATAATTATAGTCTATACATATACTATGACATAAATGAACATATAAATAAGCAAATATTGATCAGAGTTACCTATATTGTGTCCTTAATATTGCACCTTAAATGTTGAATCAGAAAACTCCTTGAATCAAATTCATTCTCCTCCAAAAAATCTGCAAATTGAAGAGAGCACCACACCTTTGTATTAAAGTTAATGATTTACATTTTGGATTGGAAATGAAGAGGAGGGAGGACTAATAGTTGTCGCTAAAGCTAAGAGGAAGGGAGGAAAAGAGGTAAATAAATAAATAAAAGGATGAGGATGGTTGGTTTATACTGGAAAGAGAATGGATTAAAATGAGGAGATTTGGATTTGCTATTCTACCTCTTCTCCTTGCCAATTCAAACTACATATTTCTAGCAAATAATTCGATCCCCCTAGCATGGACGGCCATAATTATAGGCTAATGGACCCATACGCATTTCCAAATCCAATTAATATTTATATTTTAAGTCTATTTTAAATGTTTATCGATATCATATATTGATATATACATAAATAACTTTTATATACGCACTTTATTAAATATTGATATAAACAAATTAAATATAATTTTATAATTAATAATTCACAATTTTTAGTTAATTTATAACAATTATAATTTAATTAAATTATGTGGTTTTTCAAAGTATTCAACGTTGCAGTTGTGTGACTCATAGGTGTAAATTTAGTTAGAACAATTCAAGTATTAATGTTCACATGTCACCTTAGCTAGTGGTGTGATAGTTTGGCTGAATTTATCACTTACACATTTTTGGTAAAAATCCAATTTTACCGTTTTATGCGTTCCTTGGTAGCGACAATTATTTACATCAATTCTCTTCGCTAAAATTATATCACATTAGGATTGTTGAATTTAATTTTACTCAAAATTTCAATATCATCCACATTCAACTTGTATAATCCAAACATAAGGTCCTTGTTTAACAGTGACAAATATTATTAATCAAACTGCTCTAGCTAGATACTTTGACTTTGAGTTGACCACAGTTGACTATGACATTAACCTCATATAACCAAGGAGACGAATTCACTATCGAATACCATTTCACTTTCAATGATTCAACTCAAACTCAACTATAGTTGTTCAGTGAATACCATGCCACGATTTAACTATAATCATATTGGAGTGTCTACATTGAAGTTTAATTGTATTCTCAAGTCGAGTGAATTATGTATATCGCCACTTCGATATTACCTATTTGACCTTAGTTATATTAACCAACATAAAATTATCAAGTGAGTCATTTTATGGTTATCGAATAATTATCGATATGTAACCCTTTGGTGCATCCCAATAGTTATGAGTAATACACTGCCCAATATTTGAAGAGCGTTACACACATTGGTCTCATTGGATATATCGATATTCTGTCTCGATGGATCTTAACTAGGAATATTTAAAATAATATATCATTTTCATTATGATAAATTTCTCATGATTACAAAACATTATAATTACTATCACAAAACATATCATTTAAGGATTTCCTGTTAAATACACTTAAATTAAATATACGATTAACATAACACATTATGACAAGTACATAACAGAAAGAAAGACACCTTTTATTTCAAACGAGATTTTATAACAGAGTTAATAATTTACAATAAATTACAGAAGTGCTCCTAAGGCATACCTTTAACTGTATCAATCTCTTACTTGCATTTGGGGTCAACTATGAAATTTCAATAGCATATTTTAGATCGGTTTGATGAGAGCCGGTCAAGCTAGTCCCTACATGAATGGATCTGCTATATTGTTTTAATTATTTACCATGTGAATCAATTCTCTCTGATTCTAATAAACTGTCTTTGTCATGTGGAAATATTCAGAGTTTGTTTCTCCACTTTTAGTAAGCTCTTATTAAGACATTGTTATCATATAACAGTGATATGGTATTCTCAATACTTAAAATCACCTCTAGCTCGGTTATAAATTCGTGCATTTATATTCAAAACATTGCTTTTACTGTGATGTTATTCAAAGTGACATACTTAACCTTTTAGTTGAATCATCCATAACTTTCCATTTGGAACATTTCCAACTTAAAGCTCCTTAATTAAGATTTGAACATGTATTCAATATTGACATATTATACTCAATATCAGGTATGAATTATTGATCTAAATACTCCTTTATAAGAAGTTCGTTGTTCCTATAAATAGTTCTCTAGTATTCCGTAAATACTCGAGAAAACTCTAAACTACCATTTTGTGATCTTAATTTGGATCTGATATTTGGTTCATGGATCAAATACATAAGCAAAATATAATATTATAGACAATACAACATGTGTGATATTTCCTATCGCCTATGCATAAGCTGGCAGAGTTAGGGATACTCCGTAGGGGCAATTTCGTAATTTACTTTAAATTATTAACTTTGTAATAAAATCTTATTAAAAATAATGGGTGTTTTTCTTTCTATTGCACACTTTATATAATGTGTTATACTAATTAATTATTTATTTTAAGTATATTTAATAGAAAAATTCATAAATGATATGTTTTGTTATTGTATTTACAATGTGTTGTAATCACGAGAAATTTATCACAATAAAAATAAATGAATCGTTTTAAATATTCTCAATCAAGATGTATTGATATTGGTATTGATACATCCTTTGAGAGTAGAGTTTGTAACGCTCTCCAATTTCTGGATAGTGTATTACTCATAGCTGTTGAGGCAAGGGATTACATACTGATAGTGTTTGCAAAAAAATAGGCAAACACCTCCAATCGATCTGTTGTAGAGCTATGAATGTGGGATGTATAACATAACTGTTATATTTATATCGTGATTGATTTTCAAAGAGCAGATCACATATAGGTATGCAGAAATTAAATTGTAGTAAAGTAAAAACACAAAGATTTATACTGGTTCGGCTAGAATGTACCTACATCTACTATCCATTTTCATTATTCTTATAGATATTTGATACAATTCTTGAGGTACAAGGTGCAATGATATGTAGCTCAAAAGACAGCAAGATATAGCCCAAGAGAGTCGGTTCGGCTATTCCCATCTTGTTATTCTTGCCCGCCTATTCATGTTCGATTATTATTGTTCCACAGTTCCTCGAAGGCTATTTCTATTAGGGGGATTCTGCTAGGCTGTTCCTATTAGGTGTGCACATCCATCCTTGGTCTGGTTCCTGAACAATGCCACTTCTCTAAACCAAGCAAGATTTCATGTTTGGTACCATGGGTACTGAACAAGATTTCCTGTCCCTTCCTTATCTATGTTCCTTCCTTATGTTGGAATTAGTTAGGAACTCAGATTCCATACGGGACCATCATGTTTTATATACAAATATTGTGCCTGCTTGGAATCGAACTCCTGACCTCTTCGTTGAAAGCTTGGTGTTCAACCACTTGAGATACATATATTTTTGTGCCATATCTCCTTTATTCCAAGTCAGAATCGAATGAAACTTGGACCAAAAGCTTTGTTTCTCGAGTAGAGTATTCCAATGCCCTTGAATGTTCCATTTGCATGAAGTAGGTAGTAGCTTTCTAAGGTGGGGCTTGAGTTAGAAGGTGGACAAATTTTAAGATGATATATCTTCCAATCCGTAGCTCGGATTGAAATGCGGTTTCATGCATGTCCTAACCTTAGGAACATTTTACAAGTGTTTGACTATGTTTTTTGACTATTCTGATTTTTCCCCTAATGCTTCACCTTGCCTTTGTGATTACATGATGGCACTTATATCATGCATCTTTCGGCCATTTCTATGTTCCTTGACATCTTTTCGTATTCACCACGTTGTGGGCAAAAATGCTCATAACACTTGATGGCGGGGGAGCAGTGAATTCTTTGCATTCTTTTCATTGAGCACATTGAACTATCCATGTGGCTGAGAGCCCACACAGCCCCCCGAAGCATATTTTCGTAGAATAAAAAGTGTGCTTTATTTCATCCAAACTTATCTTTCTTTCTCATGTGATAGTTATCATGAACCATAAATATCTATATCCTTATTCACGTCCTTTTAGTAAGTTTTCCGCTGCTAATATGTTGCAAAGCCTTGTTCACTCGAGGAAAGCCTGTCGATCGCTCCATGACATCCCTTATCAATATGACATTCAAAGTTTATTCTTTCTTGGTAGAATACTCATCTAGCATGATTTATCATCAATTCTCATCTTTATCTGGTAGGCTTTTTCTCCCTCTAGTTCAACCTTCTTATCCTCGGGTCTTGAGGGCTGTGCGTTATCTTATAAATGTTTCAAGAATATTGAGGTGACATTGGGAAATAATATATAGTGGTTCCGTGGTACGTGGACTTAACGATGTGTATTTTGTTGCATTGATTATAGTTTGGCCAAGTAAGACGGGTAGTTGCGATGTACTTTCCTACATGATTGCCAAGCTATTTCACTAGTGACTCCTTCATTACTACCATGCATATTTGTATCGGTCAACCACCCGAATATTTGGCTAGGTAAGTGGTTTCTGCCGAAATTTTGAACATGGGTTGATCATGCGCTTATGTTATGAAGCTAATCTTCTTTTGATTATGTGTTGTTGCATCTAATTTGTATTCATCCCCATATTCTCCTATTCCTAGCTAGTAATGTGACATGTTTATTCTACGTGATTGCTTGGTTTGCTTGTATGGGATCAATCACTAGCAAGTTCATTAGGGTAAACAATTTCTATGACTAATGCTTCCCTTGGCCTATATTTTACATTTCATGTATGAACACTTACACAATCGCATACGTATCTTACAAAATTTTTAAATGAAATTATCATACCTGATCAGGATTAATTATTACGTTGTGTTTATACAGTATCCTTGCTTAGCCATTAGCTTGTTAGTAATCTTTATTGCTTCTTCACGTATTTGTAGGGTCCATCACTAAGAAGTTCGACAAAGAAAGCATACATGTGAAGTAGTTACATGTTATTTTGTTATCCCTTCCAGTAGCTCTTCCTTCACCCTGGCTTATTTGCACAGGATTAATCACTGGCAAGTTTTCTACATCGAGTGATCTCCGATGGAATGTCTTCGTAATCCAGTTCCATGTGTCCCTATTTGATTTCATGCATATATTTCGCATGCACTTTATACAAGCTTGTTCTAGTGTCAATCTGTTAGTTGCCTTTATCTGTAATTCTAGCATCAATCACTTGCACTAAACCACTCAACTGATAGTCACATTTACTATAGGCAAACTCAGTTATTAACCGCTGATAGAAATCTAGGGTAGATCGGTAGAGGTGAACAAACTAAGCGGCGGTCATGTTTTAATCACTGATAAGTCAGGTTCTCCATAGCCGTCCCAATAGCTTATACTCGATCGTCAATAACAGACACCTAATTGAGGGATCACTCAGGTCCACCACCACCAGCAAGAAGTTTTAGGTAGACCGACAATGGCGACGCCTGTTTGGTGGTCATGTTCTGACCATGGCTGATCTGACTTGCCATTACCGGCTGAGAATTTAGGGTCGATCGTCAATGGTAAACACCCATTTGGAAGTCATGTCTTAACCATGGGCTGATCTGGCTCACCGTTGCTGGCCAAAGATTTATGGATGATCATTAATGGAGAACACCCATTTGGCAATCATGTCCTGACCGTAGGCTGATCTGGGTCGCCATTGCCGACTAACAATTAGTGTCAATCGTCAATGGAGAACATCCATTCGGCATCCATGTACTAACCATGGGCTGATCTGGCTCGCCATTGCCAGCTAAGGATTTGGAGTCGATTGTTAATGGCGAACACCCATTTGGCGATCATGTCCTGACCATGAGCCGATCTGGCTCGCCATTACTGACAAAAGGTTTGGGGCCAATCATCAACGACAAGAACCTATTTGGCAATCATGTCCAGACTAAGGGCTGATCTAGTTTTCCATCGTCGGCTAAAGATTTGGGGTCAGTCGTCAATGGCGAGCACCCATTTGGCAGTCATATCTCGACCCATAGGCTGATCTGGCTCGCCATTGATGGCCGAAGGTTTGGAGCCGATTGTCAATGGTGAACACCCATTTGGAGGTTATGTCATGACCATAGGCTGGCCTAGGTTACCTTGTCGGCTATGGATTGGGGCTGATCGTCAAAGACGAGCACTCATTTGGTGATCATGTCCTGACCATGGGCTGATTTGACTTTCCATTGCCGGCTAAATCTTTTTAGCTAATCATTAGAGGCGACCACCTATTTGGCGGTTATGTCCTGACCATGGGCTGATCTGGCTTGCCATTGCCAGCCAAAGGTTTTTCCAAGCTTTTTATAATGTGCCAGATTGGGTTCCCCAAGTATGTAGTGGCCTTGCCGGTGTAGTCTTAGATATTAAGGTTTTGGCATGAGATGGTTGTTCTTATAGTGGTTTGGTAGCACATATCGTCTATCATGGTTTCACACACCCTATCCATGGGGTTCGATAAGATCGCAATAATTGATAATACACATATCCATAATCCATGCAATTGTAGCAATCAATGAGCCAAAATGAAACAGAGGTTTTGAGCACTCCATGTTTTCTAGGATACTGCTCCATCCAATGGTGATGAGAATGTAGTCTCCATTCCTTAGATCCCTGATAATAAGCATATCAGGTATGGTGCCCCTATGCCAAGGAAAATTCACTCCAGGAGTAGGTCTCCTTCTTGGAGCGAGCAAGGCTCTGTCCTAGAGTTGTATTTTTTCACCGCTTTTTGCTAGAGCATCGCGGTTTTCAAAATACCCACATCTCGCTTCTTCTTAATCAGATCCAGGAACATGTTTAGAAATTCATTATTCTCCTCCAAGTCATATGGATTCTCCTATGGGATAAGACTGTAGTTTCAAGGGGAAGCATAACCAATAATTCGTAGGCCAAAGAAAAAGGAGTATGTCCCATTGTAGTTTCATGGGAAGTACAATACGCACAAAGTGCCAATGGCAGTTCATCCGTCCGAGTTTCTTACAATTTTCCAAACGCTCCTTTATAAGAGTTTTGAGAACCTTATTAACTTATTCAACTTATCCATTGTCCTACGAGAGAGGCACTATAGAAAAGCTTTTCACGATGGCATGCTGTTGATAGAAGTTGGCGAATTTTTGGCTATCAAACTGACATCCATTGTCTGAGATCCTCTGGAGCGAAACTCCATACTCGATAAATTAAATTGCAACCACCATTGCATACTTAGCTCCATCCATAGCTATTAGAAGTTCTCCATTTACATTGCCCATGAGATTTTTTTTTCTAGGGTCTACCCCTCAATGTGGTCTCTTTGACCGCCTTGATGTACATTATCTAATATTTCCTTAGCTTCTCTTGCAGCCATGCGCCTTAGTATCGGGTTAGTGAAGACCCTTCTACATAGGATGTCATCTTGTATGATGTGCCGAATTGCCTTGCACATTACTTTTCTTGCTACATTTCGATTTAAGGATAAGGTTTTTACTAGAACTAATCTAAAAGTGATTCGTCTCTTAAGCAAGCCAATTTTTCCAAATCGTTAGCATATCAATTTTCCTCCCGTGAGGGTGCTTAACCAAATATCATTCTTGCATATAAAGCAAAGTCTTTGCCCTTTTTTAAGTAGTATTCCAGCCATTCTCTTTTGACTTAGAACTCCCAAAATGATTTATTCACAACCATTTCAAAGTTGTTATGTATACATAGTGTCCTGATTCCCAGTTCATTTTCTATTTCCAATCTTGTTGTTAGTGTATTGTACTATATCGTCGATCTAGCCTATAAGTAAAGATATTTATCTGAACTGTAGGGGTTAAGAAAATCCGTTATTACGTAGACATTAGTATTTATGTAACTTCTGTGGGTTTTTCACAGTCATGTGGCATGGTGTTATTATGCCTTAATCATTTCTATTAAATATCATGTAAAATTTATTCATTAAAGTAAGTCATACCTTCGCGTTGTTGTCCCTATATTCTATGAGGGTATTCAGTCTCTTTACTATCTTACTTTATATTCATATGTAGTTGACTCTATCTCTAAGGATTTTTGAAAAGATAATGTTCCACCATCTCTAGAGATGCCCGAACCTGCCTATGGAATGTGTCAGAATTACACCCCACTATCTTTGGAGGAGCTAAACCTAGTCTCCCATCTGATGTAGTTTAACCATATCTCTAGGACTAGGAAGCTTATGCTTTGCTGTTTAATTACCTAGGTCTTCACAATTTTCATGCATATCTATCTCTAGATATCTAGTAGAAAGATATATTCAAATATCCATAGGGAAAACTGACACCGTGCCCCAGTGCGTGGTTTATACCCTTCCTCAGAAATGACTCGGTTAGGTCAAGGGACTACAGTCTATAATTTACAGCGCTGTAACGACCCAGAATTTTTAGAAATTAAAATTTGAATATTTAATTTATTTTAAATATTAATAAGTGAATTTATAAGTCAAATAAATTTTTATTTGAATTATTGGATTTAATTGAATAATTAAATCGATAATTTAATACGTTAAATTATGGAAATAATTGAAAATAGAGTTAAATATGATTGAAAATGATTTGTAAAATTTAATTTTATCATATGGGAGTTAGAACAATATTTTAGAACTTTTAAAATCGAATTAAAAGTTAATTTGTGAAAATTGAATATTTTAATATTTAAATCGACTAGTGAAAATAGCCAATTTTTGAACAGTCTCAGAATTGAACGAAACCAGTTCCATTGGATCCGTAATAGTTAGTTATTACCGGATTTCAAATTTCGTGTCAATTGGAGTTATCGTTTGATCGTGGCAGCTCGAAACGCATCGAATTATTTTTAATTTAAATTTGGCGAGTTAAAATAGCCATTTTTCAAAAAGTCTCGGATTTTGACGAAACTAGTTTCATCGGATCCGTAATGTGATATTATTGCAAGGTTTCAAATTTCAAGTCAATTGGATTTACCGTTTGTCCTGTACAAATTAAAACGCCTAGAAAATCGCTTAAATCGGTTTAATTTAAATTGAGCGTTTGTAGCCATAACTCGCACATACTTCCGATTTAGCTTTCGAAACCTATTCCATTGTGTCCAGAACGCGGGATAAACCCTAGGTACGTCAGTTTCGGCGCCTAAATCGGAGTTCGGAATTTCCGGATGAATAGTGTCGTTCGATTCTCTATAAATAGCACCACTCTCTTCATAATTTGATAAAAAAAAAAAATGAAACCCTAGCCGCCACCTAACAATGAATGGCCAGAAAACACCCAACTTCCACCTCGATTATCTCCTCATCCGTCGACAATTAGCCTTAGGTTTCAACTAGAAGATTGAAGAGCATGCCAAGATCCATCTATCCAACGGTCATGATCGTGTTTGGAGCTTCGGATTGGCGGCAAATTGGGCTCAAAGGCCTGGAGTTCGGCCTCGAACTGCGTGCTACAGGGATGGCCGAGCTCTATGAGCTTCAGACCGAGCATAGCTTGTGGAAGGAGCTTCGAGATGAAGGTGGTTTGATGTGATTTCGTCGAGAAATGAGGTTGTAAAGTGAAAACCTAATTTCATGCTATGGGTTTCTATATGGTTCGGCCTTAGCATCATGTTCTGGAGCAAGAAAACGTGGAGGGGGAAGAAGAAAACGTGCGGGCCTGATGAGGAGGGCATGGATCCAACGGCAGATATTAATCTAGGTTATAAAATTTTAAATTTATGTTGTATTTGTGTATATAAATACGAGCAAACTTCATAAATGCATAACTTTTTCATACGAGGTCGAAAACGCGCGAACCAGTTGCGTTGGAATCGTATGGACGAGCACTACGCGATGGAGTTGGATTGGAGTCGTTTGGAGTTAGTGAGAATTTTGGGTAAAATTAAACGTCCGTTTAATTTTATTCGAAATAAATCGCTAAAACGGAATTTAAAATCAAGGTGAGAATTTCTCACTCAATCGAATCAGTTTCGATTTTATTTTAAATAGTTAGATTTTAAAATATTTGAATGCATGTTTGAATGATGATTGTTATCTATTGATTGTTAAAATAGACATTATACGCCGTTAGTAAGCGGATGTTATTTAATAAAAACATATACCGCGAATATTTCATAAACAGTGAAATTGGTATTATATATAATATCAATATATATATATTGGCATATGTATATATTGCAGTTGATTGATTTCCCGTATTTTTAGCGGATGAGACCCTATTACGCCGTTATTAAGCGGATAATATTTAATAAAAACATATACCGCGATAATTTCGTACTGGAGCGAAATTGGTATTGTGCTAATGTTTTTGGATGCAGGAAAACAGGTTGGAGGGATCCAACTGGATTCCTCAACAGTTTTTATTTGATTTTCAAATATTTTGATATTTGATGGATTTTCATATCGATATATGATATCGTTGTTTGTCGTGATTGACTATTTGGGGTGTAGCATCATTGGACCTAGATTTTGGAATTTTAAAATGATTTTAAAAGTGATTTTTGAAAATATACTATATTTTTGGAATTTATCCATTATAAATAAATAAACGTTATAATTTTTAAAGTTATAAAAATTATGATTTTGTGAAATATAGTAAAAAGTTGATTTTTGAGAAATATGGGATATATGATTTTTTAAAAAATAGTTTAAATTGGATTTTTGAATCTATTATGAAAAGATTAAAAATAGGATTTATAAAATTTAATTATTTTATAAATCAATAGAATGGTGAAATTATAAAGGAGTTTAAAGACGTTTTAAAAGAATAATATAAATTGATTTATATTAAGAAATTTATAAATGGATATTTATAAATTGAAATATAGACATTATAAAACGAGTTTTTATAAGTGTTTGAATGAAGTGGAAATGAATTTCATAAATGAATGAAATTTATGGAATTATAAACTATGAAGTTATAAAAGAAATTTATAAATAGTAAGATTTATAAATTTGGTGAAATTATTTGAAGAATAGATTGGTTAAATAAATGGATCTTATAAGTTATAAGATTTATGAATTTGAAAGTCTTTAAAAGAACGATTTTGTAAAATAATCGTTTTATAAGTAATTAACTTATAATATGAACGTTTAGTTTATAATTTAGTTATAAACTGGAATAGGTTAATAAAGGAATTTATAAAAAGAAGTTCCTATAAGATAAATAGAAAAGGGATTTATAAACGTTGTTTTATAAATTCGCAAACGACTTATTTTGATAAGTAAATTGTTAAAACCTATTAATGGAGTTATATTCACATTTTTGACTGTGAATAATCCTTTGAAATAAAAGGCATAGAATTGATGAAATTTGTTAACGTAGTATATTCACATTTTTGAATAGTGAATAACACGTTAAAGAAATTGTTCTGGATTTGGATGTTTTAAATAGAATTAAAACGATCGAACAATGTTTTAAAATGTGTTGAGATTCGAAACCATAGATTTCAATATTTATTGTTGAAATAGACGTTTTCGAGAAATGAAAGGAAATAGTGGACTATAACACTGTTGTTATAGTAAATGATTTCCGAAAGGAAATGTTTTGTATAGTATTGGGATTTATATATCTATTTTAAATTCGAATCCCTATACTAGTGATTTTGGGTTGTCGTAACAATGTTTTACGCAACATTCGTTTTGGCCCAAATAAATATGTTAAGAGAATGATTTCCTTAATAGAATGAAATAGATACTTAATCTTGATTTAAGTATATTGAATATTTTCTAAATGTTGAAAATAAAAAGATTTGTGAATTACTTATTGAATAAGTATGGAATTGTTTTTCCAATATGAAGTGAATAATTAAAATTTATCTTTTTGAAGATAAATTGAAATGAATAATTGAAATGATACGCATGGATATTTTGAAATATAAATCCATTATGGAATTTATATGTGAAAGTGGAATTTGTTTAAAAAAAATAAATATTGATTTATTTTTGAAGTGTGAAAATTATTTATCTTGTAAAGATATTTTGGAAAATAAATAATTTGGAAAATTATTTGGAATCTGGTGATGTTGTGCATATCCATTGATAGTTCAATAACCGACTATCAATATTTCCCTTTGAATGGGTATTTGATGTGATTTGATTGAATTTGAATGCCACACTTATTTTTGAATAAGCGCTCACTATTCGGGTTAACCGGGAAAGGACCATGGGGTCGTATAACCCATTCCGAATATGTGATACGTCGTTGTGAATTGCATTTGAAGATCGGTGTTGAAGACCGAGTATTTGCGAAAGCGATAGGATGACCTATCGATTGTCTCTGCACTGGGTAGCTCCTGGTGTAGAGATTCCTTAAGTGATGGGAAATTCGATCGGGATTGTGAATACCCGGATTGCAAGGGCTTCGTAAGAAGTGCCTTCGGTTTTGTTCGAGCCCGGAACAGACTTGTATGGATTGTGTGTCTGACGTTACAAATTGAGATATAAAGCAGATTTCTTTCAAATATATTTCTGTTGGTGGCGGAGAATTTATTCTTTTAGCTTAACACCCTTCTCTGAGACGTACGTGCTCAGAGGTTATATAGTTGAAGTTATCAGCGATATATTCCCAATTTGGTAATGTGACATGCTGAGTGATGCTGAAATGATCATTGTGTTGATTTTTTGTGATAGGATCGTTTATTTGATCGTCTATCCTTGTGATCATTGTGTTGATCATTTGTTGACCCAAAGCATGGCTTTTGTATAAAGTATGTTTTTGTGGACGTGACTTCGTCGAGCCTCACACCCCGTAAATGGTCAAAACAGGAAAGATGCGGCAAGGTTATGAGGGGTAGCGCCCTTTAGGATGTGTCCATTTCCTTCTGGAAAAGGGTGGTATCATGGTATGGAGCCCAGATACTTACTCATGTTGAAAACACTTTGTTATGATTGTGTGAATTGATTACGAGCGCTCGGTGATAAAGGTCCCAAAGGACCGGGGGATGGCATATTCGGTCAGTTGTTACTCAGTTAGGGGTAACCCGGCCTTGTGTTGGTAGAGATCCGGTTTGGTTCTCGGGGATGTCCATCCAGAGGCATTCTCATGTGGCAATGGGAAGTTCCTTGGCCTGATCATTCGTTGGAAATCCAATTCCCAATACGAAACTTTTACGGTATTAGTTGTAGAACCTGCCATTCACTTATGGTGGTCACCACTGTTTGGATGGTAGCTATAGTAGGCATAGTTCGAAATGTCTATATTGGCTAAGATTTATATTCTACTTTCGAAATGAATTTTTCTCTACACTATGCACTAGTAATAATATCAAATGTTATTTTTAAATGCGTATCAAGCATCTTTGACTATCATAAGGAGAAATCTCCTCCGATTCTGCGTTTGCATGTGTGTGTGTGCGGGAGGCCTTATGGTAGTCTCATTTTTAAAAGCATTGCGAAGTAACTTTAAAAATATTCCTCTATTTTGTTTTCAAAGATAAATAAACTATTTTGAGTTCTCACACCAGTCACATGACTGACTTGGAGTTTATTGTTTTCCTTCCTAAACTCTGGGTGTCCACCAATTTCCACACGGGCAGTCAAGAGTTAAGGTTTATCAGGATATTCTGGATATTCAGGAGTTGCTGGAGGCAAGCTGGATGGCATGGCGTATTACTAGTTTATATAGTATTTCTTTTTCCGCTGCACTGTTTGTTGTTGTTGTTGTACACTCTGATGATATGATGTAATGAAATGTGATGTAATGTAATAACTGATATAGTTCTTTGTTTAAAGATTATTCATTTATTATTATATGTTGTTCCGCTGCGAATTGTGAGATTCTGATGTTGTTCTGTTGTTTCCTTTCTGTTTCGTTCTATCTTTCTTCTCTTCTATTTTTCTGTTCCCTCTATTCTCCAATTTTCTATATTTTCTGTTCTCTATTCTCTTTTCCTTCTATTTTAAAATTTTCTACTTTCTATTTCCTATTTTCTTTCCTCTCCATCTATCTTCTATATTCTTTTCCCTATCTATTTTTCTATCTTCTTCTCTTTTCTTTTCTTAAATTCTTTTTAAAAACCCATAACTATTCGGTTTTTCGGCAACGAAAATCCGCGTACGTTACATTTGGTATCGGAGCTTATGGTTAAGCGACAACCATGGTTCTGTTGGGTATTATTCATTAGAGATAGAGTCAGTAGTACTCTAGAATGAGTTTGAGTGTAATAATAGCTATGAGAGCGTATTTGTTAGTGAATATGAAATTGTTTTATATTGTGATGATTGGTTTATTGAGTGGCATATGAACCTTCCTCAGCGTGGTCTCGACAACTATGCCGAAGGGGTTTCTAAACACTTGAATAGAACAATTCGACATAATATTGTTTTAAATTGGGTAAATGGAATAATTTTACCTTGATTATATTTTATATATAAAGGAATAATTTTTCAGAATTATTAAAGTGTATATAAGTAGATTGTTTGGTTGTTGAACAAGTTGTTTGAATAATCTAAATAAAAGAATAATTGTATAAGCAAAGGAATTATAAGAATTGAATTATAATTAAAGTAATTTACAATTGTGAAATAAACTTATATATATAAGAAGTGAAACTATATGAATATATTTATAAATATGAGTTGAAAGTAAAAGTGAATTTAAAGTTAAATGGAATATAACTTAAGTGATATGGAATGAAGTTGATATTAGTATCAAAGTAAATTAATAAAGTTAAGTGATAAATGTGAACTTGAGTTTATAAATGAAATTCAACTTTTGTAATTGAATTGAATTAATGGATTGAATATTAATCAATTGAATGTGAATAATTGATATGAAATAATGAATATAAGTGTTAATTCATTAAAATCTAATGTTATTTGAAAGTTGAATAATTGAATGAAACCAAATATAAGAAAAGGAATTTGGTTGAAATAAATATAAATTGGTTGTTATTTGATTGATTAGTTGATTGTATATAATTTATTAAGTATTAATGAAATTGAAATTCAAATTGAAAGTAAATAAATTTGAATAGAATTGAATGTGAATTGGATTTAATTAGTAAATGATAACTAATTGAATTGAGAATGAATGTTGATAAAATACAATGTAAATAAATCAAATATGATTTAGAGTGAAAACCCATTTCATTGAATATTAAAGAGAATATGAATGAATATTTATTGGTTATGGATGTTAGTTGGTTGATGGTTGAATATATATTGCTATTGAATGCATTTCTATGTTAGCATATATAGTTATTATGTTGCTATATGTTGTATATTGAGATTATTTCATATATGCATGTTCTCATGTTGTTTGTTAAGTGTTTAGTAGGTGCGGATCGCGTTTGCTTCGCATTTGGAGCTCGCTTTCGCGCTATATTAGCCGTATATGCTTGCTAATAAAATATAAGGTACATATCTCGGATTACATACCGTACTTTTATACTTTTTTCCCTTCGGGATGCCTCATTACTTGATGAGATGTATATTTGTGATATATATACGTTATTTTTTTTCGGATCGAACCGCGCAAAGGAGACTATGGCGAATTTTTCCGAAAATTTAAGGCGTTAGAAAATTTTTGAGAAAATTGGAATTTTTTTGAAAACTTTAAGTTTGATTTGAAATTGAAAGTTAAACAGTAGTTGTTGTTTTTGAAAGGATAACTAAGTATGATTTGAAAACTTAGTAAAGATTTATAAGAAGTTTAATTATGAATTTTGGGAAAATTAATAAATTCTGTAACTTTTCTTACTAATAATTTCGAGGACGAAATTCTTTTAAGGGGGAAAGATTGTAACGACCCAGAATTTTTAGAAATTAAAATTTGAATATTTAATTTATTTTAAATATTAATAAGTGAATTTATAATTCAAATAAATTTTTATTTGAATTATTGGATTTAATTGAATAATTAAATCGATAATTTAATACGTTAAATTATGGAAATAATTGAAAATAGAGTTAAATATGATTGAAAATGATTTGTAAAATTTTATTTTATCATATGGAAGTTAGAACAATATTTTAGAACTTTTAAAATCGAATTAAAGTTAATTTGTGAAAATTGAATATTTTAATATTTAAATCGACTAGTGAAAATAGCCAATTTTTGAATAGTCTCAGAATTGAACGAAACCAGTTCCATTGGATCCATAATAGTTAGTTATTACCGGATTTCAAATTTCGTGTCAATTGGAGTTATCGTTTGATCGTGGCAGCTCGAAACGCATCGAATTATTTTTAATTTAAATTTGGCGAGTTAAAATAGCCATTTTTCAAAAAGTCTCGGATTTCGACGAAACCAGTTTCATCGGATCCGTAATGTGATATTATTGTAAGGTTTCAAATTTCAAGTCAATTGGATTTACCGTTTGTCCTGTACAAATTAAAACGCCTAGAAAATCGCTTAAATCGGTTTAATTTAAATTGAGCGTTTGTAGCCATAACTCGCACATACTTCCGAATTAGCT
Source organism: Allium cepa (assembly GCA_030765085.1). Lineage (NCBI taxonomy): Eukaryota > Viridiplantae > Streptophyta > Magnoliopsida > Asparagales > Amaryllidaceae > Allium > Allium cepa. The sequence goes on along the minus strand of CM060937.1, from coordinate 565,738,145 downwards.
TTCGAAACCTATTCCATTGTGTCCGGAACGCGGGATAAACCCTAGGTACGTCAGTTTCGGCGCCTAAATCGGAGTTCGGAATTTCCGAATGAATAGTGTCGTTCGATTCTCTATAAATAGCACCACTCTCTTCATAATTTGATAAAAAAAAAAAAAAAACAAAATGAAACCCTAGCCGCCACCTAACAATGAATGGCCAGAAAACATCCAACTTCCACCTCGATTATCTCCTCATCCGTCGACAATTAGCCTTAGGTTTCAACTAGAAGATTGAAGAGCATGCCAAGATCCATCTATCCAACGGTCATGATCGTGTTTGGAGCTTCGGATTGGCGGCAAATTGGGCTCAAAGGCCTGGAGTTCGGCCTCGAACTGCGTGCTACAGGGATGGCCGAGCTCTATGAGCTTCAGGCCGAGCATAGCTTGTGGAAGGAGCTTCGAGATGAAGGTGGTTTGATGTGATTTCGTCGAGAAATGAGGTTGTAAAGTGAAAACCTAATTTCATGCTATGGGTTTCTATATGGTTCGGCCTTAGCATCATGTTCTGGAGCAAGAAAACATGGAGGGGGAAGAAGAAAATGTGCGGGCCTGATGAGGAGGGCATGGATCCAACGGCAGATATTAATCTAGGTTATAAAATTTTAAATTTATGTTGTATTTGTGTATATAAATACGAGCAAACTTCATAAATGCATAACTTTTTCATACGAGGTCGAAAACGCGCGAAACCAGTTGCGTTGGAATCGTATGGACGAGCACTACGCGATGGAGTTAGATTGGAGTCGTTTGGAGTTAGTGAGAATTTTGGGTAAAATTAAACGTCCGTTTAATTTTATTCGAAATAAATCGCTAAAACGGAATTTAAAATCAAGGTGAGAATTTCTCACTCAATCGAATCAGTTTCGATTTTATTTTAAATAGTTAGATTTTAAAATATTTGAATGCATGTTTGAATGATGATTGTTATCTATTGATTGTTAAAATAGACATTATACGCCGTTAGTAAGCGGATGTTATTTAATAAAAACATATACCGCGAATATTTCATAAACAGTGAAATTGGTATTATATATAATATCAATATATATATATTGGCATATGTATATATTGCAGTTGATTGATTTCCCGTATTTTTAGCGGATGAGACCCTATTACGCCGTTATTAAGCGGATAATATTTAATAAAAACATATACCGCGATAATTTCGTACTGGAGCGAAATTGGTATTGTGCTAATGTTTTTGGATGCAGGAAAACAGGTTGGAGGGATCCAACTGGATTCCTCAACAGTTTTTATTTGATTTTCAGATATTTTGATATTTGATGGATTTTCATATCGATATATGATATCGTTGTTTGTCGTGATTGACTATTTGGGGTGTAGCATCATTGGACCCAGATTTTGGAATTTTAAAATGATTTTAAAAGTGATTTTTGAAAATATACTATATTTTTGGAATTGATCCATTATAAATAAATTACGTTATAATTTTTAAAGTTATAAAAATTATGATTTTGTGAAATATAGTAAAAAGTTGATTTTTGAGAAATATGGGATATATGATTTTTAAAAAAATAGTTTAAATTGGATTTTTGAATCTATTATGAAAAGATTAAAAATAGGATTTATAAAATTTAATTATTTTATAAATCAATAGAATGGTGAAATTATAAAGGAGTTTAAAGACGTTTTAAAAGAATAATATAAATTGATTTATATTAAGAAATTTATAAATGGATATTTATAAATTGAAATATAGACATTATAAAACGAGTTTTTATAAGTGTTTGAATGAAGTGGAAATGAATTTCATAAATGAATGAAATTTATGGAATTATAAACTATGAAGTTATAAAAGAAATTTATAAATAGTAAGATTTATAAATTTGGTGAAATTATTTGAAGAATAGATTGGTTAAATAAATGGATCTTATAAGTTATAAGATTTATGAATTTGAAAGTCTTTAAAAGAACGATTTTGTAAAATAATCGTTTTATAAGTAATTAACTTATAATATGAACGTTTAGTTTATAATTTAGTTATAAACTGGAATAGGTTAATAAAGGAATTTATAAAAAGAAGTTCCTATAAGATAAATAGAAAAGGGATTTATAAACGTTGTTTTATAAATTCGCAAACGACTTATTTTGATAAGTAAATTGTTAAAACCTATTAATGGAGTTATATTCACATTTTTGACTGTGAATAATCCTTTGAAATAAAAGGCATAGAATTGATGAAATTTGTTAACGTAGTATATTCACATTTTTGAACAGTGAATAACACGTTAAAGAAATTGTTCTGGATTTGGATGTTTTAAATAGAATTAAAACGATCGAACAATGTTTTAAAATGTGTTGAGATTCGAAACCATAGATTTCAATATTTATTGTTGAAATAGACGTTTTCGAGAAATGAAAGGAAATAGTGGACTATAACACTGTTGTTATAGTAAATGATTTCCGAAAGGAAATGTTTTGTATAGTATTGGGATTTATATATCTATTTTAAATTCGAATCCCTATACTAGTGATTTTGGGTTGTCGTAACAATGTTTTACGCAACATTCGTTTTGGCCCAAATAAATATGTTAAGAGAATGATTTCCTTAATAGAATGAAATAGATACTTAATCTTGATTTAAGTATATTGAATATTTTCTAAATGTTGAAAATAAAAAGATTTGTGAATTACTTATTGAATAAGTATGTAATTGTTTTTCCAATATGAAGTGAATAATTAAAATTTATCTTTTTGAAGATAAATTGAAATGAATAATTGAAATGATACGCATGGATATTTTGAAATATAAATCCATTATGGAATTTATATGTGAAAGTGGAATTTGTTTAAAAAAAATAAATATTGATTTATTTTTGAAGTGTGAAAATTATATATCTTGTAAAGATATTTTGGAAAATAAATAATTTGGAAAATTATTTGGAATCTGGTGATGTTGTGCATATCCATTGATAGTTCAATAACCGACTATCAATATTTCCCTTTGAATGGGTATTTGATGTGATTTGATTGAATTTGAATGTCACACTTATTTTTGAATAAGCGCTCACTATTCGGGTTAACCGGGAAAGGACCATGGGGTCGTATAACCCATTCCGAATATGTGATACGTCGTTGTGAATTGCATTTGAAGATCGGTGTTGAAGACCGAGTATTTGCGAAAGCGATAGGATGACCTATCGATTGTCTCTGCACTGGGTAGCTCCTGGTATAGAGATTCCTTAAGTGATGGGAAATTCGATCGGGATTGTGAATACCCGGATTGCAAGGGCTTCGTAAGAAGTGCCTTCGGTTTTGTTCGAGCCCGGAACAGACTTGTATGGATTGTGTGTCTGACGTTACAAATTGAGATATAAAGCAGATTTCTTTCAAATATATTTCTGTTGGTGGCGGAGAATTTATTCTTTTAGCTTAACACCCTTCTCTGAGACGTACGTGCTCAGAGGTTATATAGTTGAAGTTATCAGCGATATATTCCCAATTTGGTAATGTGACATGCTGAGTGATGCTGAAATGATCATTATGTTGATTTTTTGTGATAGGATCGTTTATTTGATCGTCTATCCTTGTTATCATTGTGTTGATCATTTGTTGACCCAAAGCATGACTTTTGTATAAAGTATGTTTTTGTGGACGTGACTTCGTCGAGCCTCACACCCCGTGAATGGTCAAAACAGGAAAGATGCGGCAAGGTTATGAGGGGTAGCGCCCTTTAGGATGTGTCCATTTCCTTCTGGAAAAGGGTGGTATCATGGTATGGAGCCCAGATACTTACTCATGTTGAAAACACTTTGTTATGATTGTGTGAATTGATTACGAGCGCTCGGTGATAAAGGTCCCAAAGGACCGGGGGATGGCATATTCGGTCAGTTGTTACTCAGTTAGGGGTATCCCGGCCTTGTGTTGGTAGAGATCCGGTTTGGTTCTCGGGGATGTCCATCCAGAGGCATTCTCATGTGGCAATGGGAAGTTCCTTGGCCTGATCATTCGTTGGAAATCCAATTCCCAATACGAAACTTTTACGGTATTAGTTGTAGAACCTGCCATTCACTTATGGTGGTCACCACTGTTTGGATGGTAGCTATAGTAGGCATAGTTCGAAATGTCTATGTTGGCTAAGATTTATATTCTACTTTCGAAATGAATTTTTCTCTACACTATGCACTAGTAATAATATCAAATGTTATTTTTAAATGCGTATCAAGCATCTTTGACTATCATAAGAAGAAATCTCCTCCGATTCTGCGTTTGCATGTGTGTGTGTGCGGGAGGCCTTATGGTAGTCTCATTTTTAAAAGCATTGCGAAGTAACTTTAAAAATATTCCTCTATTTTGTTTTCAAAGATAAATAAACTGTTTTGAGTTCTCACACCAGTCACATGACTGACTTGGAGTTTATTGTTTTCCTTCCTAAACTCTGGGTGCCCACCAATTTCCACACGGGCAGTCAAGAGTTAAGGTTTATCAGGATATTCTGGATATTCAGGAGTTGCTGGAGGCAAGCTGGATGGCATGGCGTATTACTAGTTTATATAGTATTTCTTTTTCCGCTGCACTGTTTGTTGTTGTTGTTGTACACTCTGATGATATGATGTAATGAAATGTGATGTAATGTAATAACTGATATAGTTCTTTGTTTAAAGATTATTCATTTATTATTATATGTTGTTCTGCTGCGAATTGTGAGATTCTGATGTTGTTCTGTTGTTTCCTTTCTGTTCCGTTCTATCTTTCTTCTCTTCTATTTTTCTGTTCCCTCTATTCTCCAATTTTCTATATTTTCTGTTTTCTATTCTCTTTTCCTTCTATTTTAAAATTTTCTACTTTCTATTTCCTATTTTCTTTCCTCTCCATCTATCTTCTATATTCTTTTCCCTATCTATTTTTCTATCTTCTTCTCTTTTCTTTTCTTAAATTCTTTTTAAAAACCCATAACTATTCGGTTTTTCGGCAACGAAAATCCGCGTACGTTACAAGCGCTCTCATTAAAGTTACCTTAGATTTACTCAAGAGCATATCAGTTCCCATTTCTTTCATAGTTAGAGCTCTGATTCTCGATTCATCATATTCCATAGTTTCTTTAGTAGCAATATAGATTCTTTCAGGAGTTCCATAAGCTATGAGTGTGGAAACTTATCTTGCCTTCTAAAGTGTTTCCTTTCTCTGGTCCTATTATCCATCTTTGGCATGTCCCTATCCCGAGGCTTTTTTCTCCAACCATGTTGACATTTGTCAGTCCTGCCACGATATCAGAATCCTCTAAGAGCATAAACGTGTATAGGTTGGGTAGTATGTCCCCCAAGTTGGCAGTTGATTCTTCTTAAGTCCCTTGTATAACTCTGTTTTCCTATTAATTCCTCAAGCAATAACCCTCGTGGACAATCCATTTTTTGAGTTGATGCATAGCGGCTACTATAGCGCTGAACCATGCAAAATTATTCTGTAAGTTTTAACCATCCTTTCTGTTGATAGCTAAGTGTTAACGGATTTGTGCTCTAAACGACTAAACCAAATAGTCTATAAGTGCGTCGTGAGAGGAAAGCAACGACGTCATCTTCCTTCATAGTTCTAACGGCTTCCATACGCCAAATGTAGCACCTTAAATGTTGTTCAAGGGTTGTTTTTTTAATGTATTGTTCCATAACCAGTGTCTTAAAGTCTAGGGATTGACTGCATATCTAATGTTCGAAGTGAACTAACTATGGTTCATCTTGTCAAGCTCCGGTCTCCTACTTCGCTCACCTAACACTTGACACATTAGCCGAACGATTCACTTCCACTACTAGAAAGCTTCCTTAGTTTGCTTGGTGGGCCACGTCATGCCCCCCATGCAATGATCAACCATCTCGATACCAACTGGTATAAACTCAATAGGTCTTATTTCGACAGCCAAGAATGTGGTTCCAACATCAGCATTGAATTCTGGTGATATTCCTTCCTTGTTCCGGCACGGGCTATATCAGCCATTTGTACCAATTAGTTCTACCTCGATCCGATTTTGATTGAGCCCTAGCCGGTTCGGTTTGAGGAAGTCCAAATTTCTATTGCTCCTTCCTACCTTGCATGTTCCCTTACATTCATTCTTGATAGGCTGCAGACATAATTTACTTGTTCTCTCTAGACCTACATTTGTGATGATTACTCCATGATTCTAAGGAATGCTCCATTGTCTTCAAATAATTAGCTAGGAAAGAAACAACCATATTTTCCATCATTATTTGCAATCACTACTAGACTCTTCTCTAGTAGCAATACCGAGCTACCTTCCTAATGCATCACATTCCAACCTCATATAATTAGCCGGCTCAGAGATGAATTCCTATACCGTCATAAATGTACTACAAGGTCAGTAAGTCCTTAATATGGTTCCATAGTAAGTGTCCTGAAATTTTTAGGATCCTTAGCAATCATATCTCGAAGGAGAAGGTATTGCTAAGCTAAGCTCCAATTCCTCACTCCACTTGTTCGCATTTGAACGAATAGTCTAATGATTCGAGCCATCTTATCCTCTGGTTCGAATGATTGGCAATGATAGCTCGTTGTTACCCTTTAGGGGTGAATGATTTCCTTCATCTTCCTCGTGATGACTTGATCTTCAGTTATGGGCATGGTTATGGCTCTTAGATCGGTCCCAGTGATCATTTTACCCTTCACTGACCATAATTTTAGTAAGGGAATAAGAAGAGTTTGTTGTAACTGCCCTAGGTTCGATATCATCCTATCTGGTTTAGCGTTGAACCGCTTCTCGAGTCTAGCTTCAGGCTAAACTCTTGCTCATTTCATCCCTCGAGCATTCCTTCTTCTATCTCTTTGACTCTTTGATTGGGGCCTTTGTCAGACTATGACCCCTAGATTAGGATTGGCCTTGTGTTCAAGAGTTGCAGCCAATAATTAGCGGTTGTCCTAAGCATTTCATATGACGGTACACAATTACTAGATGTTGGATAGCAAAACATTCATTTAGCTTGGCCAGAACTCTATCTAGGTTGCCTCCAGCAATTATGTTTACTAGCACTAGAATGCTTACTGAATGATCGTCCTAATTGGCAGTTGTCTGATTGGGTGCGTGGGCGTTCCCTGCGTTCCCGCTGATAGCACCAACCTTGTTGTATGATCTCAAAGGCATGTTGAGAATCATTCTCAATGAAAGCTCTAAAAATGTTTGCATAAAAAATAGGCAAACACCTCCAATTGATCTATTGTAGAGCTGTGAATACGGGATATATAACACAACTATTATATTTATATCATGATTAATTTTTAGAGAAAAGATCGTATATAGGTTATGTAGAAAGTAAATTGCAGTAAGGCAAAGAATAGAATGATTTATAGTGATTCGGCCAGAATGTGCCTACATCCACTATCCATTTTCATTATTATTTTTATAAGTCTTTGATATAGTGCCTGAGGTACAAATTAAAATGATATGTATCTCAAAAGACAGTAAGATATAGTACAAGCGAGTACGTTCAGCTATTCATATCTGGCTATTTCTGGCCACCTATTCATGTTCGGTTGTTCTCGTTTAGCAATTCCTGCTAGGATGTTCCTATTAGATAGATCCTGCTAATCTATTTATGTTAGGTAGATCCTACTAGGTTGTTTCTGTTAGGCAGATCCTAGCTTTCCTTGACTTGTTCACTATTATTGTTGTAAGCTTGGCTCTTCTGAATTGTCCCTTTGTATGTCAAATGCTTGGATATTTATAGGAGTGAAGATGTGGTGTCATTATTTTGAAAAGTTAAGAAATTTCCATTTGTACCCCGTTCAGATGAAAAATTCCCATATATCGAGGATATGCTTGATCCTTTTCAAGATTTCATTACATATACAGGACATCCCTCCTTGGCTCGGTTCTTGTACAATTCCACCCCTCTTAACCGAGCAAGATTTCATATTCGGTACCATGGGCACCGAACAAGATTTCATGCTCAGTACCTAAAAGGGATTCTAATAGGATTTCATGTTTGGTATCTTGGGTGCCGAATAGAGGGAAGGGGCTTGTCTTAGCTTTCTCTTCTTATTTCCTTCTACTCTTTCTTATCTCTATTCCTTCCTTACATTAGAAATGGTTAGTCACTAAAATTCCCTATTGGACCATTCCTCATGTTTTATACAAAAATAACGTGCCTGCTAGGAATCAAACTTCCAACCTCTCCGTTGGTTGCTTGATGCTCAACCACTTGAGCTACGCACATTTTTATACAATACTCCTTCCAAGTTAGAAATGAATGAAACTTGAATCAATAGCTTCATATTTTCAAATAGAGTATTCAAATGACCTTAAGAATACTTTACAAGCACTTTGACCATATTTTCTAACTATTCCATTTTTTCCCTAGTGCTTCGCCTTGCCCTAGAGATTACATGATGGCGCTTTTAATATGCCTCTTTCGACTGTTTCTATGCTCCTTGATGTCTTTCAATATTCACCATGCTATGGAAAAAAATTCCCGCCATATATAATTATTCAATAATTATGGAATGACTCACTCGATAGTATTCTGTTGGTTAACACAATAAAGATCAAATAGATAATATCGAAGTGACGATATCACACCATTCTCTCGACTTGAGAATATTGTTAAATTTCAAAGCGAACACTTTACTTTGATCATAGTTAAATTGTGGTATGGCATCCATCGAATGACTATAGTTGGGACTGAGTAGAAGCATTAGAAGTGAAAAACACAATTCAATAAAGAATTCATCTCCTCATTTATATGAGGTTAGAATCATGATCAACTGTAGTAAACTCAAATCAAAGTCTTTGGCTAGAGTAGTTTAGTTAATAATAATTGTTATTACTAAAATAAGGACTTTGTGTTTGGAGCATACAAGTTGAATGTGGGTGTTATTGGAATTTTAACCAATACCAAATTCCATAAGTCCTTACGTGATACAGTTTGACGAAGAGAATTAGAGTAAATAAGTGTCACTACTGGGAACTACTTAAAATTGTAAATAAGATTGTACAAAAATTGTATTAGCGATAAATTCGACCAAGCTATCATAAATAATTAAGGCGATATTTGAACGTTAATATCGAATTAGTCTATATTAATCGCTGATTGGATTTACACATATAAGTCGCACAACCAAAATATTGAATACTCTGAAATATCACACAATTTAATTAAATCATACTTGTTATAAATTGACTAATATCTATAAAATGATAATTATTAAATCTTATTTGATTTTTTTAAACTAGTATTTTATAAAGTACATATGTAAAAGTTACACATGTACATATCAATATACAGTACTGATATTAAATTAGATTTAAACTATATTGATACTAATTCGGTTTGGAAGTTTTAAGGGCCCATCAAGCCCTATGATTTGTTTGACCATATTGTAGAATGGTGAAGGGCGAATATTCAATCTCAAAGGTGTTTTTGAATTAGGAATGGGAAGAGGTAAATATGAGTTTGGAGCTCTACTTTTCCCTCATCTTCTTTGCCTATTAAACATCACATACTCCTCATTTGCATTGGCCCTTTGGAGCCTTCTCTACCATTATTTTCAGCCAAAAATACTAGGCCATCCCCTCCTCCTTTCCAAACAAATTAAATCTAATAATTTAGCTTAAGGTGTGGTGATTACTTCATTCTATTGCGTATTCTAGAGTCAAATTGATCTGATTAATACGTGGAATTTAATTCAACATTCAAGGCGCTTTAATAAGGTAATATTTAGGTAATATATAATTATTTATTCACTTATTTATATGTTAATGTCATTATATGTATGTAGCTTAGAATTTACAATATTATGAATTTGTAAATCTATTTACCGTCAATTATATATATATGTTTGTATTTACAAATAAAAAATGATTTTTTATACCTCTTGTTTTCGGCCATGATAATTAAAGAAAACATTTTTTAATGATGACATTTGAAATAAGTCAAACTCAATGTGAATTTTAAATTAGTTATATAAACATTATAAATATATGTATAATCTACTAAATAAACTTTCTAATGCATATATTTTCGAAAAAAAGTTATTTTTGTACATATAAATATTAAACCGAAAACTTTATGTGCGCATGCATGTCTATAAATATATTATGTTTCTTAAATTTATTTATAACATTTCAACGTATGTAGAAATAATTATATTTCTATACGTATATATCATATATATAATGTAAATAAATTTTTGAATTAAAAAAAGTAATTTCAAATAACTTTTCTTTATGGAAATGTTTTAAAAACAAACTTTAAACGCATGGAATTTAAAAATAAAATTTGACTTTGTCAAAACCTTTTTGGTCAAAACAAAAGGAATTAAATTTTGTTTTATATTTAAAATATATAATTTTATATTTATATATTATTATTTTATAAAATTTGATATAAAATATAAGAATATATTATATATATTTTTGAAAAAAAACTATTATATTTAATTTTATGCATATATATATATATTTAAAGTATATAAATATTTGAATCTAAATTTGAATTTCGAACTAGATATTATTTTGAATCTTGAAATAATTTCAAAATTTCAATATCTCCTTAGCTAATTTTATTATTGTATTTTGAATTGATGCTATATTTAAAATATTTTATTCATCCATAATTATTTTAGTACATGTATATATTTATATGTATAAATAAACGTGTATATATACAAGTATACTTTAAATTACATTTTATTAACAATAATATTGGATAAAAAACACGTATATGAAGGGGCAAACGTGTCTGCTATGGTGTAAAGTGCAACACTTATTTATGGGCATGTTAAACCATGTACACATTATATGTTGTACGTGCATGTAAATGTACATTTGTATTTCATACACATGTTCGCATTATATATATCTTGTATATAAATAAATAAATTTTTATATTAATAAGTTAAACTAATTAAAAAAATATTTATATTAAATCTAAATTAATTTATACTTCATAGGCCCATTAAGATCTAAAATGGTAAAAAAAATTCAAATTCACTCATTTAACCCGCTACATGCTGGCCTAATTCCTACAATGGTATCAAAGCCCAATCGCCTATGTGGTCTAAATTAGCAATATTATGACCAACTAATCAATCTTACCCGTTTAGTAGGGTGTATAGAAAAGTAGGGTTTAGGCGGGATTTGGGTAATCAGGTACCCTGTCCGACTTACCTACCAACCAATCCCGAAAAGTGAAGTAAGTCCAAAGTTTATCCCTAATTTGAGTTTGGGCATTGAGCTAATTTTCAAAATCTATTTTTAAATTAAAATAAATTTTTAGAGGTTAAATTTAAACAACTGAGTAAAATTTTATAAATGCTATAAAATAATTTTCAAAATAGTTTTGAAAAATTTATGATTTAATTACAAAAATTATTTAAATATTTAATTAGATTAATAAATTAAATATTTAATTAAATAGTTAGTTAATTAAATTAAATAACATATATATTGAGGTATGTTACATTATCTTAATGTGTTTAAGGTGATGTATGTATATATATAATTTTCAAAATAAAATAAGACTAATCAAAATTGTTTAATTAAATAAATTAATTAAATTTCAATTAATTAATAATATTATACATGTATATTATGATATACATACATATATATATATATATATAACTATAAATTTTATAGTATACATAGTCAATTTTTTAATTGAATAAAATAAAATCAATTAAAATATTATTTAACTATTTAATAAAATTAATTAAATAAGGTTTAATTAATAAAATTAGTATAAGAATATACATAAGATTATTATATAAGTTAATTAAATTATAGAATTTTACACAATAATAAACTTATATAATATGAATGTATAATAAAAGGTGGAATAATAAGGAACCCAAAATAGAATTAAGAAATTAGTACATACATATAACACATATACCATGATTTTAGATGTGTCTGACACTTGAATCACGGGGGTGTTTAATAAGAAATGCATTTTCCAATAAGTCGATATCACTCAATGTGAATAAATTAAAGATTATGAATCTTTAATATAAATGTTATCATCTACCATTTATATATTAACATATTACTTGCGTACAACCTAGTTGTTAAGTTTTCCCCAAACTAGGGATGTTATTTGTAGTACTAATTAATATGTAAAGTAGACGACGGAAGATATATGCATGTATTCATTGAGGTTTCCTCAAGTTATGTGCATTATACTTAGGCCATCACGATATGGTAAATATGAGTGAATAATTTCTCTTTATTTGTTGAACTTTCCTCAAGGTAAAGAAGAAATTAGGACAAATACTACAAGGTTACAGGTTGTATGTGATATAACCGATAAGTCGTTACTCATCGTACGTGGGCCTATGATTTGTTAAGCGCTACTCAATTTCAGAATCCCAACGCATATGGATACGAGTCTTAACACACACCAAAGAAGTCAAAAGATTTCTATGTCTTATCGTAGGATATTGAGAAACATAGAAGTCTAGTGAAAGCTTATTATTAAATGAAATGTAATGTGTACCCTTACCAATGATATAAGAACATCTGCTATGTCTAAATTAAACTAATCTACAACGATAGATTTGTGCATTTAATATAATTGATAAAATGTTCATAAATTAAAATATACATATGAACTAAACTAATATTGACAAATAGAAATTAATATATACTTACCAATAAGTTTTGCATGTTGTTAATTCAAAACCCTTGTAAGAGCCTAGTTATGCAACTAAAAAATACGTTCACAACTTGATTACATGTTTATTTTCCTTATACTATGTATTGTCATCTATTAGTTTCGAACTCTAAAACAACACAAATGTATACGTTCATAGCATGGTCACTTACATATTTATTTGCCTTAGACTATGTATTGTTTTCTATGAGTTTCAATGTCTAAAACAATACAAATATATATTGATATTTGTTCCATATTCGATCACATATAAATTTTATATGGTGAATGGTCGCAATTTGTAAAATACGAAATCTCGATGAATTTAGACCATTCGAAGTGAGCAAATAAACCATAGTGCTAGATCGTATATTCAATATGATTGATTATAATAAGGATCTTATTGTATGGATGTAACACTAGACCAAGAGCTACAAGATGGATCTAAGAATACGATCAAGGAAAAGTCGATTTGATCAGTTTACGTAAAATGTAACTTATTCGGTATTCTTAAATGTAAAGATGACCAAATGCATTTTTGTAAAAAGTTCATTATGATCGTATAGTAAGGGTTTCCTTTTGAATGGTATGACCATTTGGAAAGAAAAGATAATGTACAAGAGGGGATGTAACTTAAGGCACTGTTGGGATGAATAGAGTGAATGATCATTTCTGCTTTATGAAAAGATATTGGAACTAATTATATAAAATAATATATACTTAACAAGGAATAAGAAATATGATATCTATTCCATATGTATTTTCATATAGAAACTTATTTTCTATGAGATTAATTTCTTAGAGTTTAAGATATTTGATCGAAAAATTCTCGATTGTAACCAATTACAGTAAATGAAATAAATAGTCCATATTAAGTGGCTGAATGGAGTATCGTATTTCATATGCTATTATAGTAGTGGCGAAAATACGCATACCTTTTAACAGTTTCGGTAATAACATCAAGTTATGAAATTATTTTCGTAAACATACCAAATAATATTTATGAAATAATAACCATTTTCAGTATCAATTGAAAATATACACAGTTCTATTTTATTATGAATATTTTGGATATTCATTATTACGAATATTTTGGATATTCATTATAAAATAAAACGATATTATTAATCTTTGTTTTCATAACAAAAGATATGCATTGGAAAATACATAAGTACTTGTAATCTTTTGCAATTATTTTGAAATTATGGATAAGGCCAAAGTTTTGGAAAATAATTCTTTAATCATATGATTATGTATCACATGCAGTAGTGAATTATGTCTCAAATTATAAAGGGAAAAGCACCCATTTAGTGGGAGTGCAAAAGGCTTGATGAACTCTTCGGATTGATACATATAGATGCATGTAATTGTAAGTCTAATAATACTAAAACGGTCCTACGTACTTCATTAAATTCGTCGATGAATTATCATAGACATTTTAATATTTGACAAATATGAAGTATGTCTATGGTAAACTCCTATAATATAGAAAGAAATTAAGTAGTGTAACATGCAAAATAAAATAAAATAAAATGATTTGATTTGATCGAATAGGTGAGTATATTGGAAGAGTTCCAAATGTATCTTAAAATGAATAAAAATTCATTCTAAAAAGTTATACCTCCCTTGATACATAATGATGTATTGATAAGGAGTAATCGGACTTTATTGAATAAAGTACGTCTGATAAATGAGCGAAGTTGAGTTTACTGCTTTCTCTATGGCTGTGTACTTAAGAGTAGCACATAATGTTAAAACTAATTTCATCAAAAGGAATAGTTTACAAAATCATACAAAATAAGGGTTTATAAGAACCCTAACATATCCTAAGTCAAAGAGTTGATAGGTTGAACGAGTCAAAATAGTACAAGTAATAATTGTTCGTGAGTTATCTTGTATCGACCATTTTAGAACTAGGCCAGCCCATAGTGGAAATTATGGGCGAATTTCTATTTTTTACCATATTTGATCTTTATTGGACCTATGAAGTCTAATTTATTTGGAATATTTCTAAATTTCATTTAAATAACATATTTTATTTTATCTAAATTTATGAAATGATATAATATTATTTAATTCATGTTATATGATATATATACGTGTATGACACTATATATATATATATATATATATATATATATATTTGTGTGTGTATGCATGCTCGCATGCGTGCGTATGTGTAAAATATTAATCCATATAAGGTATAACATGCTTATGCATAGAACTTGTGATTTACATCGAAACGAATACGTTAGCTCATCCAATTTGCAAATATACCGCCCAAATGTGTTTATGTATACTTTTACTTTTGATATATAAAATATTAAAAAATACATATAAATATTTATATGTATAGTTATAAAATATAATTTTGTGTGTATATACACACACATATAAAATGAGTATGAAATATTAACGATGTGTATACATTTATAATTATATAAATATATTTAAATCAATAATAAAATATATTAAATATAAACTTTTTTGCTATAAGGTGGAATAGAGTAGATGTATAAATTTAATTTTTTCTAATATATACATATATATTTATAATACATACTTATATCTATGTATATATGTATGATAATATTGATAGTGTTAGGGGTATGCCCCAGGGGCAATTATTTAACTTGTTACATATATCTAACTAGTTGACCAATCTTGTTTGAAATAAAAGGTATTTTATTCCTAATCTGTACTTGATGTAATGTGATTATATTAATTAATTAACTTAATTAAAAATATATTTAATAGAAAAATCCATAAATGGTATATTTTGTGATAGTAGTTACAAAGTGTTGTAACCGTGAGTAATTTATCACAACGAAACAAATATACCATTTCAAATGTTTCTAGTCAAGATACATCGAAACTGGACATCAGTAGAGACTGGAGTACGTAACGCTCTTCGAATGTTGGACAGTGTATTACTCATGACTGCTGGGGCACCTAGGGGTTATGTACTAATAGTTATTGAATAACTATGGAACGACTCACTTGATAGTTTTTTGTTGGTTAATGTAAATAAGGCCAAACAGAAAAATATCGATGTGACTAATTTACGTACTTCTCTCGACTTGAGAATACTGTGGATTTCAATATGAAAGCTCCACTTTGATTATAGCCAAATCATGGCATGGCGTCCATTGAGTGACTATAGTTGGGTCGAGTGGAAGTATTAGAAGTGAAGCACTATTCAAGAGAGGATTCGTCTCCTTAGTTATTTGCGGTTAGTATCACAGTCAACTCAAAGTCAAAGTCTCTGGCCAGAGCATTTCGGTTAATAATAATTGTTATTATTGAACCAATGACTTTGTATTTGGGCTATAAAGTTGAATGTGGATGAGGTTGGAATTTGGTAATTTTAACCATTACCAAATTCCATAAGTTCAAAGTGATATAGTTTTGACGAAGAGAATTGGTGTAAACAAATGTCCCAACCGAGTAACTATTATTAAACTAAAATTGGATTTTACCGAAAATGAGTTAGCGATAAATTTGGTCGTAATGTCACACCACCTGCTAAGCGATGAGCGAACATTAACATTAGAATAGTTCAATGTAATGGCTGATCAAATTTACGCCCAAGAGTTACACAGCATAAATGATGAATTCCCTTAAGACCGAACTATTTAATTACTTTATAAATGTTTTAAATCAATTAATATTTATGAAATATTAATTATAAAATTTGAATATGATTTGAGAAATAAATTGTGATGCCCCACCTCTATACCCACGCTAGCCAAGAACATTACGGTGAATGCTGTCGACTAGCACGGAGAATAAGGCTGTTGAGGAGCGACCATCCGTGTAATTTCTTTGCGCGAGCACCGATATGTCAGATAGTATAACATGCATTCTATTTCAAGAGGAAATCCGACATACCGACACAAACTCAAAGCTACTACACGGTGGCTATATAAATCCTTCGGAAAACAAATATAGGAATAAGCATAACACAAATAAGTCACAGACAATTCATATCACAAAGGCGGAATAAGATATGAATATTACACTAGAAAGTGTACATCAGAGTAGTGGTCTACAAGATCCACAATATCAAAAAGACATAGTTACATGAACTACACAAAAGAATAAGTATACATTATGGAGTCTAAATCTCAAATGTATACAACAAAATAAACTACTAATCTAAGTAGTTAACCAAAAGTCAGAGAAGCAAATCCCGGAAGGAAGTCAAGCGGAAGCACCTGTAACATCTCAGTCTGACCCGAGTATTATTTAAGAAGAAAATAATAAACGGATCAGTCTAGCTATAAATATCAGATGAAGTGATATATAATAAGAGATACGACATAAACATATAATAATCACAATGCCAAGCTGTGATAAATAAGTAATTGAAAATCAACAAGAGATTAATCAATATCACAATAATCTACTCAAGATAAAAAGGAATGTCATACTCCTAATTTCATTCACCAAGCCACAATAAATGACATATATATCAATGCCCATCGTAAAAGTTGGTGAAACATAAATTCCAGAAATCACAAAAAGGTATGTGTGAGCGGAATCACACAAGTGGTGTCTAGGCTAACCGAAAAGGTATGTGAGAATGGAATCACACAAGTGGTGTCTAGCCTAACCAAAGAGCATAAAGGTATGTGTGAATGGAATCACACAAGTGGTGTCTAGGCTAACCGAAAAGGTATGTGTGAATGGAATCACACAAGTGGTGTCTAGCCTAACCAAAAAGCATAAAGGTATGTGTGAATGGAATCACACAAGTGGTGTCTAGGCTAACCGAAAAGGTATGTGTGAATGGAATCACACAAGTGGTGTCTAGCCTAACCAAAAAGCATAAAGGTATGTGTGAATGGAATCACACAAGTGGTGTCTAGGCTAACCGAAAAGGTATGTGTGAATGGAATCACACAAGTGGTGTCTAGCCTAACCAAAAAGCATAAAGGTATGTGTGAATGGAATCACACAAGTGGTGTCTAGGCTAACCGAAAAGGTATGTGTGAATGGAATCACACAAGTGGTGTCTAGCCTAACCTCGCAAACAAAGAGACATCGCACATTGCTAGTCTAAACCATAAAGATGATCGTCATGATCAACGAGAAGTGTCAATTATAATAAGCTAGTAAATATATGAGCTTAGCTTCATGTCCCATAACCACTAGCTTAACTTAAATATTTACGAACAAATTGTAAATCTCCACTAGAAAATTGTCACAAGAGTTTCAATCGAACAAGTCCAAGAATTAGCCGGCAAAGTGAACGCAAGCGTTTCATACCACTTGTTTTACTAAGTCGTTTAATTAGATTTCTCATACGAGTGAGGTAAAGGTTTATATATACTAATAGATTGGAAAACGGTTTTATAAACGAATTTGGTATTAAAATAGTATTGAAATCGTTTGAGGAAAGAGTTTTGATATTTACTACTAGTATAGAAAACCTTTATATTTTTAAAGTGACAAAGCACAAGGGGGATTGTAGAAACAATCAATCACAAAGATCACATTCGAAGATGTGAATAAAAATCCAATGAAATCGATAAAGGATCCATCGAAGTGGATATATCTAAAATTCCCAAAGAAAATAAGTCATCAAAGATGATAATAAATGATGACAATAAATAGGATCATCACGAATCGATTTAAATTGGAAATTCAATCCAAAAAGGCAAATTGGACTCAAACAGCAGGTTCATTCGACTGAACAGAGTTTTCAGTCGACTGACCCTGTGCCTGGAAATTTTCCAGGTTCAGGAAACTTTCTGTTTCCAGTTTCAGTCGACTGAACAGAGTTTTCAGTCGACTGAATCATTCCTGGAAACTTTCGGGTTCCAGGTTCGGTCGACTGAACAGAGTTTTCAGTCGACTGAATCATGCCTGGGCTGTTTTTCAGCCTTATTCAAATGAAGAGAAAACTCTTCCAAAATGCAACCGGACGAACATTGGCTCTAAGGGTTTATGTCAATCGGCAACCCGGCCCTATATGCTCCTCGGTGCATCACTAAAAGCATGATCAAACATCCATAAAAGGATTTCACACAAATTGACTTAAAAACTCAAAAATTAGAATATTCACAAAACCAATCCAAATCAAGAGCAAATGCACATGAAGAAGTGTTAGGAATTCATACCCAACAACCAAATATAATTATAGTCATAGATGTGAGATAAAAATCTCACCTTTGCACCCAAATCAATGAAGGAGAAGCTATGAAGCAATGGCAAGAACAAGCACTCTTCAATTCCAACTCAACAAGCTTGAATCTAAGCTTAAAGGAGAAACATTTCCTAAATTAGGTTTAGGAAATTTCTGAAATTGAATGGAGAAAGAGTTGGAGAAGATGAAGAGAAGCTTACCAATGGGTTCTTCTTAAATTTGGAGCTTGGAATTTGATTTGCAAGAGAAACTAGGGTTTTGGAGTTTAAATTTCCTCTTCCACCCTCCATTAACATAAAAGCTTGAGTATTAGGAAAATAGAAGAGAAGTGAATGAAGAGGAGAGTGTTGGAACCGAGTTAAGTGGCTAATTGGCTCAGCCCAACCAAAGCCCTAAGCGGGAAAAAGTAGCAAAAATCAACTTTCTCCAAACATATCGAAGCTTATACTCAAAAAGGTCGCAAACGTCATTTTGAACTCAATGGGAGTGGTCCCGAGTCCTAATTCGACTGTTTGCAAAAAGTAGCTTTTCGGACCAAAATCCGACGAACGACAAAATATTTAAATAAAATATTTAAATATACAATTGATAAATATGCGGGTTGTTACATAAATAATGTTATATATATTTACAACAGTTATAAATATGTCGATCGATATACAATATCGACAAGTGATTAAATTAGATTTAATTGCATTGTATTTTGGCTTAGCCTTAGATGGGTTTAAAGCCCATCATTAGGGCAACAAAATTTCGGTTTTGAGAAGGTCTAGGGGTGGCTAAAACGTAAAGTGAGAATGGGTAAAAATGTTTCCCTCGTTTCTCTCTAATACAACCTATATATGTATATGTAGGTATGTATCCCTAAAAATAAATCAAATAGTATTAATTTCATATCTTAATATATTTGAATTTAAATAAAATAAATGATTTTATTTAAATGAAATTTAGAAATTTTCTAATTCGGTTAGACTTCATAGGCCCAATAAAGATCTAATAGGGTAAAATTTTAAATTCATCCATAACTTCCGTTGTGGTTGGTCCAGTTCCAATAATGGTATCGGAGCCCAATAGCCTAAGCGGTTTAATTTAGTCGTGTTAGGGCTAACTAATTAAACTTGCCCACTTAGTACAATGTCTAAAAAGGTAATGTCTAGGATTGAAATTGTGTAATTAAGTATCCTGTCCTACCTAGTTACCGGCCTGGCCCGAAAGGTGAAGAATGAGCCCAAAAGTTGCTCATAATAGAAAAGGCCCAACTTAATTTGGGCTTTGGGCCGATTTTCAAAATCGTTTTGAAAATTAATGTTAAAGATTTTAAATTTAATAGTTAAATTTAAAATACAACATGTTTATTATAAAAATTATAGTACTACATAAGTTTTCAAAATGTTTAAAAGGATAATGATATTGATTGAAAATATTTATACAATAATTTCAAATTTCAAATTTATTAATAAGATTAATAAAATAATTAATTAAATATGTTAATTAATTAACGTATATATTCATGTATTATATATGTTGGTATATATTATGTTATTTTAAAATGTTTTAAATAACATAAGTATACATGTATGTATGCAAGATAAATTTTGAAATTGATAAATTTTAATAAAAATTGTTTAATTGAATAAATTAATTAAAGGTTAATTAATTAAATAAAATAAACATATATATGATATATATGTGTTATACTATAAAGGTTATAGTATACACTGTAAATGTTATAGTAGATATGTCCAATATAAAATTTATATCGGAATACTAATTTATAATTAATTAAAGAGTTAATTGATTAAAATTAATCAGATAAGATTCAATTAATGATATATTATACGTAAGATTATCATATAAGTAATATGAAATATAAGAATATAACAATAAAACTTATATGATATGTGTATAAATTAAATGTGGAACATTAAATAAACCCTAATAGACTTGAGAAATAACTATATATGCAAATGTACATATACCATGATTTTTGATGTGTTTGACACTTAATCGCTGGGGTATTTCATAAAAAATATATTATTTTATAAGTCGATACCACTCAATATATATATTGAAGATTATGAATCTTCAATATAATGTTGTCCTCTACCATATATATTAATAAATTACTTACATACTCCTTAGTTGTTGAGCAAACTCAAGCTACGGATGTTATGCGTAGTATTATTAATATATTGAACAAATGAGGTACGATAACTATATGTATTTGTTAAGAAAACTCAAGGTACATATACTATACTTAGGCCATCACGATATGGTAGGTATGAGTGAATATTCTCTTTTGATTTGTTTAGCAAACTCAAGGTCGAAATGAGATTGGAACAAGGAAAAATGGGTTAGGAGTTGTATGTGATATAGCCGATAAGGAGTTATCCATCGTTAGTGGGGCTAGTTGAGCAAAATCAAGGTCAGAATACCAAAACAAAAATGAGTCCTAATACCCATTAGTGAAGTTTTAAGACTTATATGTTTCATCTTAGGGTTTGGAGAAACATAACAGACTAGTGGGAGCCTTATTAGAAAAATGAAATGGTAACATTTAACCTTTCTAATATTGTAAGAACATATGCTATATAATGTTATAATTATCTACAACGATAAATTTATGCATCTAATATGATTGATAAAAAATTTGTCAATTAACATGTATAAACAAACTGAATTGAAAGTTGACAAATAGAAATATAATATATACTTACTAATAATTCTAATTGCATGTTATATAATGTTTCTATTCCCATGCAAGTGCCTAATTT
Organism: Allium cepa; assembly: GCA_030765085.1. Lineage (NCBI taxonomy): Eukaryota > Viridiplantae > Streptophyta > Magnoliopsida > Asparagales > Amaryllidaceae > Allium > Allium cepa. Next base: position 565,716,567 of record CM060937.1, on the reverse strand, counting down.
CAACTACTTATTACATTCGTAAGTTGGTCACTTATATGTTTATTTGGTTTAGACCGTGTATTACATTTTATGAGTTTTTTAAACTCAAAATGCAATTCAAGGTTATGGATATTTGATCCCCATACTTTCACATATAAATGTTATATGGTGAACAGCCGTAGTTTGTGTGGTACAATATTTAGATGAAGTTAGTTCATTCTAAGTAAGTCAATAAACGGTTTTTAAGATCATGTATTCAACTTGAATGATTTCAAAAGGATCGTATTGTGTTAACATAACATAAGACCATAAAATATGAGATATATCTAAGAACTCGATTGTTGAAACGTCATCTTGATCGGTTTACATTAAGTGCAACATATTTGATTTCTTAAATGTTAAGAATAATCGAATGCGCTTTTGTGAAAAGTTTGTTATGATATTGTAGTAAGGTTTTCTTTTGAATAGTTTGACCATTAAAAAGAAAAACGAATGTATAAGAATAGATGTAATTTAAGGTAAAGTGGGAATGAAGAGAATGAATAGTCAGTTCTGCTTCATAGAGAAACATTGAAAACAAGAACTGTAACAATGATTGATACTTAATATTGTAATATGAAATATGATTTTTGTTCCAAAATGTATTTTCATATAGAAAGTTGTTTTCTATAAAATTTATTTCTTTGAGTTTAAGATAATTGATAAAAGAACTCTCCATTGTAAACTAGTTGCAACATATGAAATAAGTAAATAATATTAAAAATATTAAATGAATGGTGGACCTCTAAATTTAGTATTCTATTATAGTAATGGCGAAAATAGTGGGAAAATACCATATAGCATCTAATGATTACATCAAATTATGAAAACTATTTTCGTAAAATGTACCAAACATTATTCATGAAATAATGTTTATTTTTTGTATTGATTGAAAAATAAGATATGACTCTATTTCACTATGAGTATTATGAATATTCATTATGAAATTGAACTATGTTATGGAATTTGTTTTCATAGTAAAGTGACACAACAAATATATACACACACACACACACACATATATCTGTGTATGTGTCTGTGTCTAATATTATTTATAGTTGTTTTGGAATTATAGACTAAGCCGTAGTTTTGAGAAATAATTTTACTATATGATTATGAATCATATGATACAAGTTAATTATATCTCAAACAATTAATGTCTAGGCACTCATTCATGGAAGCATCATAAGAGTTGAAGAACTCTTTGAATTAATACATATTGGTGTATGAAATCACAAGTCTATTAATACTAAAAGAGTTCCACATACTTTGTTATATTCATCGACGATTTATTACCAACATGAACCTGTGTATTAGATACACATGTAGTAAGTTTATGATAAAATCATAAACTATAAAATAAAAGTAAATAAAATAACATGCAATAGAATAAAATGATTTGATTTGGTCGATAAGCGAGTATGTTGGAAAGAATTCCATTTGTACCTAAAATTGAATATAGATTCAATCTCATAAGTCACTCCTCCATGTGATACATAATGATGCATCGATAAGGAGTAATTAGACATTGTTGGACAATTTACAATTAATTGTGAGCGAAGTTGAGTGCATTTCTTTCTAAAAGGTCATATACTTAAGAGTAGTACACAAGGTTGATATTATTTCATCAAAATAATAGCTTACAAAATCATATAAGGTAAGGGTTTGTAAGAAATCCCAACATATTCTAGGCCAAGAAGTTGGCACATTATGCGAATCGAAAGATTGCACGTAGTAAATGTTTATGAGAGATCTTGTATGAATCTCAATAAGTTTTTTGGAATGGTTTGTCATCAAATGACATATTTATTTTTGAACATAATTTTTGTAAACTAAAATCAATTTCATAAATAAAAAGGTTCATAAAGCGTTTACGAATCCCTATTCTATTTGCACTAAGAAAACATTGTTGTTTCAAGACATATCAACTTCATTGTGAAGAAATTTCTGTGAGAAATTTTTGGTAATTAAATGGAATTGGATCCGATCCATAGATGGAACTGATTATATGAGATGAAGTGAAATTAACTAACCTAAATGAACACATAACATTATAATGTGAAGTAAGTATTCTCGTACATCGAAGAGAAACTACGAGTTTCTTATTAATGTTGAAAATATACGTTACCCTCGATTGTTCAGTTAAACCATTAAGATTGTTGACTCTATATGTTATGATGTGCAAATCTGAAAGAATTCCAAGTACGCTCTCAATATGATTTTGGTGGTCGTAACCAAAGAGATGTGATCCATCGCCCGAGATTGAGTCTTTATTGGAAGGACTAATGTGATTGGAATTTAATGAGAAATGTTGATAAGAATAATATCGCAAATTTCAGTTATTGAAATTAGCATAAAAGATTCGGTATTCAACATGCTCAAGTTAATTCAGATTTACTCATAAAATTATCGCTTGATAAGACTTAGTGTTTGGTACTTATGTATTGAAATAGAAAATTCTAAATAATGATTTAGAGTAAGCCATTTACACATTAACTAAAAATGCCTTAAAGTCAGTGGGAGCAATATTGGGTTTGTGAGTCTTTGGATATAATGCAAGAAATGATACGAATGTATCATTTTATAGGCATCAATGTTGAGTAAGTATTTTGATAGAAATATCAAATAGTTTTCAATAAAAGTGCAGAGAAAGCGTGTGTTCATAAGAAAGAATGTTAAAAGGTACATTGATATTTCTAAACTATAAGTAAACGACAAGTTGTTGATTTTAACAATATGTTTGTATTAAGATCAACTTTAATCGTTTTAATACTCAATTTTGGATTGTAAATGATGTCTTTTATGGTGAGTATAAAAGATATAGGGATTGTCCCAAAACGATATACAAGAGCACCCTATTAAAAAGAGAACATGTAAGTTGGATTCCTTATGTATTAGCAATAGGAATCATCATACAGATAATGTTGTGCATGATATTGTGTTTTGTTTATGTATTTGATACATGGAGAAAATATAAAATCCAAATTGATATCACTAAATGGTTGTTTGTGGTGTTCTCACGTATTTATGAAATACTAGAGAATTGTTTATAGAAACAACGAACTCGTGATGATGGAACATTTGAACACAAACTTTTATAAGTGATATCGAGTATAATATGTCAATGATAAAATTCAAGTTAAAATCTTTAATTTGAAAATGTTTCAAAATAAAAGTGATTGTGGTCGATTCAAAGAAATGTTGATAACATTAACTTGAATAGCGATACGATAAACCCATGTATATAGATATAAATGCACAAGTTTATAATTGACCGAAGGTGATTCCAAATGCTGAGAATCCCATAATAGTGTTATAAGATAACAATGTCATGAAATTTGTCATGATAGAACTTAAAGCTCACTAGAAGTTAAAAGATATACTTCGAATCATTCCACATGATAAAGACGGTTTATAAGTGTCAGAGAGAGTTAATCGACAAAGTAGATTACTAAAACATAATAGCATACCCATTCACTAAGGGACTGATCTAATTGGTTTTGAGAAAAATGAATAGAGAAGTTGGAATTAGATTCCATAATTGACCTCAAGTGCAAGTGGGAGATTGATAGAGTAAGAGGTATCCCTTAGGGAAATTATGTAATTTGTTACATATATCTAACTCGTTGATCAATCTTATTCTAATTAAAAGGCATTTTCTTCCTATTACATACTTGATATAATGTGATTATATTAATTAATTAACTTAATTAAAAGTATATTTAGTAGAAAAATCCATAAATGGTACATTTTGCAATAGTAGTTACAAAGTGTTGTAATCGTGAGTAATTATCACAATGAAACAAATATGCCATTGTAAATATTCCTAGTCAAGATGCATCGAAACTAGATATCGATTTATCCGTTGAGACTGGAGTAAGTAACGCTCTCCTTATGTTAGGCAGTGTATTACCCATGACTGCTGGGGGTATCTAGGGGTTACGTACTAATAATTATTGGATAACTATGGAACGACTCACTCGATAGTATTCTGTTAGTTAATATAACTAAGGTCAAACGGAAAATATTACCGTGACTGATTTACACAATTCTCTCAACTTGAGAATACTGTAGATCTTCAATATGAAAGCTCTGCTTTGATTATAGCCAAATCATGTCATAGGTTCATTAAGTGACTATAGTTGGATCAAGTGGAAGTATTGAAAGTGAAGTACTATTCAAATGAGGATTCGCCTCCTTAGTTATATGCGGTTAGTATCACAGTCAACTCAAGTCAACTCAAAGTCTCTAGCCGGAGCATTTCGGTTAATAATTATTATTATTTTGTATCTGGACTATAAAGTTGAATGTGGACGAGGTTGGAATTTTGACCATTACCAAATTTCATAAGTCCAAAGTGATATAGTTTTCACGAAGAGAATTGGTGTAAACAATTGTCACAACCGGGTAATGCTTATTAAATTAAAACTGGATTTTACCGAAAATAAGTAAGTGATAAATTTAGCCATAATATCTCACCACCTGCTAAGTGACAAGTGAACGTTAACATTAGAATAGTTCGACTTTAATCGCTGACCAAATTTACACTCAAGAGTTACACTACCGAAATGATGAATTCCCTTAAGATCGAACAATTTAATTAGTTTATAATTGTATTAAATTAATTAATATTTATGAAATATTAATTATAAAATTTGAATATTATTTGAAAAATAAATAATGTTATACATATTTATAACAGTTATAAATACATCGATTGATATAATATCGACAAGCGACTAAATTAGATTTAATTGCATAGTATTTTGGTTTGGGCTTAGATGGGTTTAAATCCCATCATTAGGGTAGAAAAATTTCGGTGTTGGGAAGGTTTAGGGGTGGCTAAAACATAGAGAATTGGTTTGGAGATAATAGGTTGAGATCAAGTGAGAATGGATAAAAAGGTTTTCCTCGTTTTTCTCTAATACAATCCTAAATATATATATGTATCTCCAAAAATAAATCAAATAAAATTAATTTCATATCTTAATATATTTAAATTTAAGTAAAATAAATGATTTTATTTAAATGAAATTTAGAAATGTTCTAATTCAGTTAGACTTTTTCGGGCCAATAAAGATCCAATATGGTAAAATTTTGAAATTCACCCATAACTTCCTTTGCAGACTGGTCCAGTCCAATAGGTGTATATATATATTCACTAATACAAATAAATCATAAAATAATTTATATTAGATATATAAACATCTAGTTTTGCGCATGGCTCTGATTTTTTTATTTTTAATATATATATATATATATATATATATATATATATATATATATATATATTATAAAATGTACGCAAATATTTAAAAATAAACAAAAATAATTTTATTCGAAACTCTAAAATTTAAATTTCTAGTAAAGATTTAGATGAAATTATTTAATTTGAAAATTTATTGTATAATTTTATAATTTAAAATAATTTTTTAATTTTTAGCTTTAATTTTAAATATTTAAATATAAAAAATTATCTTTATTTTATTTTAGCTGAGAGTATAATTTGTATTATCCAAATTTTGTAAAATTTAAAACATAATTTATATATTTATATAATTAATTATATGATTAATTGTTTTAAATATTATTTAAAATAATATATAAATATATAAAAATTACTCCTGCAAAAATTAGTGTACATATTAAACATTATGTGCAAAATTTTATTTCCATATTTTACATAAGTATAAAGTAGAAAATTATAAGCTATATATGTACATATATTATATGTTAAATTATTTTAAATAATATTTTTTTATGTATTGAGCCATGTTGCATATAGATGTAGTTACCCGATTTTACTTTGTTAAGCGTTACCTGATTGTGACTATTTCATACACCAATTCTCTTCGTCAAAACTATAACACTTTGGACTTATGTAATTTGATAATAGTCAAAATTCTAATATTGTCCATACTTAACATATATAATCCAAACACAAAGTCTTTGGTTCAATAATAACAATTATTATTCACCAAAATGCTACGACCAGAGACTTGACGTTGAGTTGACTTCAGTTGACCATGATACTAATCCAATATAACCGAGGAGACGAATGCTCTTTTGAATAATTTTTCACTTCCAATACTTCTACTCGAACTAATTATAGGCTTTCGATGGACGTCGTACCATGATTTGACTATAACAAAAGCCGAGCCTTTATATTGAAGATTAACAGTATTCTCAAGTCGAGGGAACTATGTAAATCAGTCATATTGATATTTTTTGTTTGACCTTAGTTATATTAACCAACATAAAACTATCGAGTAGATCATTCCATAGTTATCTAATAATTATAAGTACATAACCCATTGATGCCTCCAGCATCCATGAGTAATACGTTGTCCAACATTTGGGAGAGCGTTACGTACTCTAGTCCTAACGGATGTATCGATATTCAGTCTCGATACATCTTGACTAGGAATATTTAAAATGGTATATTTGTTTTCCTTGTAATAAATTACTCGTAATTACAATACTTTGTAACTACTATCATAAAAACATACCATTTATGAATTTCTATTAAATACACTTTTAATCAAATTTGTTAATTAACGTAGCATATTAAAGCAAGTATATAATAGAAAGAAAACACCTTTTATTTTGAATAAGATTGGTTATCGAGTTAGATATATGTGACAAATTACATAATTGCCCATATGGCATGCCCCTAACTCTATCAAACTCCCACTTGTGTTTGGGGTCAATTATGGAACCTTGTCCCAAATTCTCTAACAGGTTTCCTCATAGCCAGTCAGGCCAGTCCTTTAGTGAATGGGTATGCTATTATGCTTCAATTATCTATTCCATTAATCAACTTTCCCCGACGTTGATAAACTATTTTATCATATGGAAAATTCAGAGTATGTATCTCGACTTCTAGTAAGCTCTAATTTCTATTACAAACTGCATTGTGACATTATTATCATATAAATATGCTATGGGATTCTCAATGTTTGAAATCACCCTTAGCTTAGTTATAAATTTATGCATTTATATTTATATACATTGCTTTTATTGTGGCGCTATCCAAGGCGATGTACTTAGCCTTTTTCGTTGAATCGCCATAACCCTTCATTCCTAACATTTCCAGCTTAAAGACTCATAACTTGAATTTATTATTGACATGTTATACTCAATATCACTTATAAAGTTTGAGTCCTAACACTCCTTCATAAGGAATTTGTTGTTTCCGTAAACAATTCTCTAATATTTCGTAAATATACGAGAACATTCCAAACTACCATTCAGTGATATCAATTTGGATTTGGTATCTGCTTCATGTATCAAATACATAAACAAATCACGATATCGCTGACAATATAATATGTATGATAATTCCTGTTGCTAATATAGAATACAATAGCCTATGATTTTTGTTTGATGATAATAAACATATATATATATCTTCATTTAAATGTATTTGTTATTGTATTATTTTAATTTTTCACTTATTTAAATAAATATTTGTTGAATAAACTAAACAACTCAGAATTCATATTCAAATTCAAATAGTACAAATTGAGCTCTCACTACATTTACACATTTTCAATACAGTTTCAATTGTAACACATTTTTCACTTTACGATTTTCACCTCACTGCATATATTCACTCATCACTCGTATTTAATCTTCAATTCTGCTCCAGTCTGTGTCCAACATCTGAACTATTTTGAAAAATAAACATTGACGCGGTAAAATTGAAAAAGAAATATTTTGCAGTGTACAATGAAGCGTGTGTTAAAAAATTTATTTGCCTCGGTTATTTTGGTTGTTCGTCATCATTTTTTAATCTTACAGGAACAACTTGTGACATGCAAAGTGCATCATTGCATATGCCACGAAGCCATACACACCGATATACACTTGCTTGTCAAAACTGCAAGGATAGGTGGGCACAAGGTCAAACCCAAGCAAAAGCTGGACTCAACTCAGGTGCAATACAAACCAACATGAACCAAACTTGACTACAGTAACAAAAGTGCACAGTCACAAGGCAACATGAAAGGAGTTTGAATCAAATCAAGTAAGAGTTATAGTCAAGTCCACAACAACAACTAGTGCAACATGAAGACTTGATTTCAACTGGACGTGAAGCAACATGGATTGAAACTAGAATCAGACCAAGGCAGTTTAGGCATCAAGTACACCGGACTCCAATCAATCAAGTTTATATGCATATGAACAAAGTGAGAAATGACAACAACATCATGCATTCAAACACACCGCAATAACACAAACAGAGGTGACCGGAACAATCAGCGAAGCATGTAACTGCACCAGATCAAACCACGCATGCAACTGGTCAATGTGCTCAAATGTACAAAGGATATTGCAAGCAGTTCACACACTTATATAGCAAATGCATCCTGATTTTAATATGGCACTGGAGCAGCACACATGAAGTATCAATCAAACCAAACTTCAAGTGCAACAAGACCATCACACATGAAAATTCATCATGACAGCAACTCATAAACCAGATCACCAAATAAACAAAATGTACAAGTGTAGAACCGAATCGACTCCAACAAGAACCAAGTCAACATTAACATGTTAAATGCATTCAAAGCAACAAGACTCAACCAAAATACATACATACATGCCTAAACACACACATACACACACACATATATAGGTCCAACCAAACAAAGTTCAAGTCAGAACCAAAATAGATATGCACAAGAACAATGCAATGACCAGGCTCACAGATCAAAGACATGAACACAAGTGAATGCAATCGGAGCACCAAGTTCACTCAACCAGACTTGAAATACAACCAGACTTCGTGTAACGACCCGTAATTTTCGATAATTAAAAATAGTTAATTTAATAAGATTTGGTAATTTAATATTGGAAGAAATTAAAATTTCTAATTTAATTAATGAGAATAATAACTAGAATTAAATTTAATAATGTTAATTTATGGCAATTGATAATTATCTCAACACAATTTCTATAAGTTGAAATAATTGTAAACATAAAATTTGTTATAGATTGTAAATAAGGAAATAATTTAAATTTATATTAATTGTAATTAGGTGAAATCAGTGTTGTGTAAGTATATATAACATTTGTTTGTAAATAATGAAACCATAAATGTGATTAATAAAGTAAAAGGTGACCATTGTGACATGTTACCTATTTATTTAAGCTGTTGAATTAAATTGGAAATCAATTGAAACTAAATGTAATTAAATATTACGTTAATGGAAATTAAGATGAAATTGGATAATATTAATGTAACAAGATATAAACCAGTGTTAACTATGCCTATAGAGTAATGATTGATTGAAATCAAATTAAATCAATTTATTGGAATTAAATTTTAACTAATTGGATTTTATTTACAGTCGAAACCGAACACTGTAATTAGTGTGGTATTTAACACTGAATTGATATGTAAATTTGTTTTAAAATTATTGTTAATTTCTGTGTAATTAAAATGATAAAATTTATTAATTATGAAATTTGAATTAAAAAGTTATTTTATTAATTTAACAATAATTTATTTAATTAACGCGACAATAGCCATTTTGGCCACTGTATCGAATTTTGATGATACCAGTTTCATCGAATCCGTAACGGTGAATTATTATAGGATTTCAAGTTTCGTAGTGATTGGGCTTGTCATTTGATCGTACGGACTCGAAACGCATAGAAATCAATTTAATTGAATTCAAATAAATTGATTTTTTAGCTAAATTCTTTATACGATGGAATTAGAACTTGAAACCTGTTCCATTGAGTTTAAAAATATCAAAAATGTCTATTTTGATAAATGGGATGACCTATTTTCGTTTCGGGTCAGAATGGGCTTCTCGGGTTGCTATTGTCGTTCGTACCAATTCAATATGTGTTTATTTTCTTATCGGGGTTTGTTAATATAAATAGTTTTGTTCTAAGCCTAGCAACCTTTTTATTCCTTATCCTAGTATGTACATTTCCATCTGTCTGTTTCTTCTTCTCAATGGCATAACTCTATTTCCTAGATTCCAAGTGCAAATCAAAATCAAATAGAAAAATTAAAACTCCTCAAACTATTTCGAATTATGTATCATTAGAAAGTTCTCGAGAATGGAACCTACGTCTATTGTTCATTTTTCGCAACAGTGCTTGAATCAACCACAAATCACAGTCAAAGCCAATTGGGGGCTTTTAATCGGAGCAACAATCGACAAAATTGGGATATGGGTTTTATGGAAGGGATTGCTTGGAGTTGTTTGGAGGTGGTCGCATGAACTGGAAGTGCTCGTGGTGGCCAGAATTTGCAAAATAGGGTCTGAAACCCTAGGAAATAAGGTTGCGGCACATGGTGGTAGAGGCGGCCGAAGGTGGAGTTGTGGCCACTGGCGGGTGTGCCACGTCGAGGGCCTGGCGATGGTGGTGGTCGGAAGGCCTCTAGTGGTCGAAGACGCTCGTATGGCGTGGTCAAAGTAGGGGTGCAGACGTGTTTTTAGGTTCGAACGTGCAGGAATCGCGTGGGGGGTGGGGAGGAGATGTTGCAAGGCGATGACGTGTAAGGTGAGGTGTCCTATTCCAATTGCTCATATTTATTTTATTTTATTTCAATTTCGACCCGTTCAAATCAACATTTCTTTCCCATACGAACTCGGATTCATGTGCGGTTTATTCTGCTAGGATTGTATCGGAATTTCGGTCATTTTGGCACTTTCTTGGACAAATTCTGAGACTATTGAATTTTGGGCTTTATTTTGGATTTCAAATCAATTTGGAATCAAAGGTGATGGTTTTGACTCACCCACAACTACTATAATTTTCTTATGTTAGTTAAATTGAATTTATAATGAGATTAGAAGTTGTTTGACTGCTATTTGATATATTTAAATCTTCATTCCCATTAAATTTGAAATTGTTGAATATAATTGTCGTTTAATTTAATATTAAATTTCAACTTGCCAGCTTATACCTGCTATTGATAATCGGTTACCTATGGATGTTTATTGGTTGATTTGAATGATGATTGTGATGAATGTTTGATTGTTGATATTGGATGATTGGATATAATTTTATATTGTTATAATACTGCAAGTTCCTTATGGGTTGAAATGAGACATACCCGAATGATCTGATAGATTAGGAAGAAATCATTATGGGTTGAAATGATAGATTCGAGCGATTTCATCGATTTGAAGTAAATTTGGGATTGTGGGGTGAAATAATATATACCCGTAAAATATAAATCTTTGTGGATGAAATGATAAATATCTGTTTCACTTGACCATAGGGTAGAAAATTATATACAGACACCGGTTTGGTTAAATTAAAATTATTTGAAAGTTTTAAACTAGAATTCAATTAAATGACATTTTGTAATAAAATTTGATTTATAAAAATTGAATTATTTTTGAAAATTCAAGCTTTATAAGTTGGAAATTCGTTTAAGTCATAATTCTAAAGTTGATTTTGAAGTATAATGAAATTTATTGAAACCGATTTAATGAAACATTGAAGATTTGTAACTTTGAAATCTATTGAAATAGATTAAACTGATATTTCAAGATGTAAATTTGGGTTTTGATTTGAAATCTGGATATGATCCAGATTTTTCGAAATGAAAGAAATAGTTAAATTTGATGTTAATTTCAAAATTATTTTCTTAATACGAATTGTTAAAATATCATTTTAAATTCTAATTATTAAAATTTTCAACTATTAAACTAAATTAATCTACTTTAAATTATTTTAAACCATTTTAATCAATTTTAAACAATTTTAATTTATTTAATCTATTTTAATCTACTTAATCCAATTTAAATCTATCTATCCTATTTCAAACTAATTAACCTACATTAATCTATTTTAATCTATTTTAAATCAATTTAAGTATTTTAACCTATTCTAATTTATTTTAAATCTATTTAACGTATATTAATATATTTAATTTAAATCTATTTTAAAACTATCTTAAATCCGTTTCAACTATTTTAATCTATTTTTAAACTATTAAACTATTTTAACCTATTGAAAATTCAAACTGTGTAAAGTGGGACGATTTATTTTAAGCTAATATGGTTAAATGATATTATTACTAAAGTTGGATTTAAATGACATATTTAAATATGAGGATTTTGAACTGAGGATTTAACCTATTTTTTCGATATGATTTCGAAAGTGAATATGATTTTTGAAAGTGACACGTTTGAATTGAATATGATATTTTGATATCAATTATAAAACGGTTTTGGAAGTTCAAAAGAACCATCCAGTGTGAAATAAGTGTTTGGTTGTTAAAGAGACCGGGATCAGATATTGTCATACTCTCTGCCAATACTGGAAACCATTTTAACAACTGTGAGCATGGTGGATATTCCAGAATGATGTGGGATGGTTTGGTGTACGATTCTATATGAGATATTTACATAGCCCCGACTCCCGTGAGTCAGCTTAAATGTGACTAAAACAAGAGCTATGCCGGGCCAAGTGAGGTCATTCCTTATATCAGGCACATTTCTCCGATACCATATTATGACTTTGCGATTGATTTGGTGGCCACCCCTTGATTTTGATTATGGGAGTGTGTTTCGAGGTGGATGTTAGTAGCTGCTATGCACTACCACCAGTCCGGATTCGCAAATGGTAGAATCCTACCATGGCATTGCCTCGAGTGTCATGTTCACATGCCCTATCGCGCCATCTACGAGTTTGTTTTGTACCATACCCATGGAGTGCTCTCTGGATAACCCTCCAGTTTACAAAGGAGCGTATGTTACTGTATAGACTTTGGGAATATATAAAATGTGTTAAGGGGGATGTGGTGTAATGACTCGTAATTTTCAATAATTAAAAATATTAAATCAATTAGGATTTTACAATTTTATATTGTAGTAAATGAAAATTTATGACTTATGTATGGAATTTTTTTATTAGAATATAATTTAATAGTGTTGTTTGAATGTTATTGACAACTACTTTAATGAAATTTCAATTAATGGTAATAATGAAAGTGGATAAGGAATAAAACTAAACGTTGTATTAAAAAGAGAAATCAATGTTAGTTGATTTGGTTGGTTTTAGCACGCAATAGGATACCAATATTTAGTACGTAGATTCAATAACATTTGTTATAAGCAATAGATATATTTTTTTTTTAAATGTGTTTAAATTACTTAAATGTAAATATTGTTTTACTTATCATCTAACTATTTAATTCTTTGAAATCAATTTGGAAATCAATGAAATTGAATGTAATTAAATATTGCAGTTAATATACGAAAAGATGTTAACTATAGAGTTGAGGAAATAAAATGAAAATTTATGTTGAATAAATTCATAAGTTGATAGTTGATTTTATATAAGAACATCTAAATCAAAAATAAAAGAATAAAAATGAATAAGTTTAGTAAAGGAGTGAATATATGTTTATTTGTTTGAAATGTATTTTAGCTTACAGATTAGTTACAGGAATAAGAAATCAATTATTCAATGTAATGACCCATAAAATTATAATAATTTTATTTATGTATTTAATTGAAATTTTGTGAATTTTTAAATAACTTAATTTTGAAATAAAAGTTTAATATTTGAAATACGTCTACTTAAACATAACAAATGGTAAATTTTCCTCTGATAATATGAAAGTTTATTTTATTGTGTAATTTTATTTCATTTCAAATCAGTTAATAATTGATGATAATAAAATATTTTCCAAACCTGAATATTTTTACATAATAAATTTGTAAATCATCTTCTGAGTGAGATATCATCTTTCGTTTCTACAATTTTGGACCTCTCCTACTTCGTTTATCTTATTTTCGACAGATTTACAACATTTTCGATACCAATATCGACTTTTGATCAGATGATGCTATCGCTGATATCTGTAACGATCCCAATTTTGAATTAATTTTAAATTAATAGTTAATGTAAGTTTTGGAATTAACTTGAATTTGAAATATATAGGTATATTTATATATGAGTAAATTTGAATTTGAATATTGAATTTGAATTTGAATATTGAATTTGTATTTGAATTTAAATAAATGACTTAGAAAAAATGATTTGGGTTTAAAAATATTATTTTAATTAATTATGGATAGTTAGTTTTAATAGCTTTTTCTTTTAAATAATGTGTATATGACAATGATTAAGAAGATATATTTATAAAATAATAAAAATGTAAAAACAAGAATTGTGCTAAACATAAATATATAAGATAAGATAAACTATAAAGACAACATATGAAATACATATAGAATTGTATATGAATTAGGCAAGCAAGAAGATAAAACAAAGGAATGTATGCAAGAAAATAGAAACAAAAATATGTACAAAGCACAAAAATCAAATGAGATGATGATACATGTAAACAGAAAAAGAAACATATGTACTTAAAAGCTATCTTCTCAGCACAAAATATAGTCAGCCGAAACAACATCATCTCAGCCTCCAAAAGGAAAATATCTTTGGTCAATGAAAAAATATGAAAAAAAAGAAACAAGCTAAACTAGTAAATACCTCCCCTCTGTAAACACCTTTCTTTCTATATATACATCTACACTATTCTTGTTCATCCATCAACTTAGCATTCCAGAAAATAAACATCACTATATCTACAAGCTTAATCAATTCATTCAACTAAACAACAAAACAGAAAAAGGATTCACAGGAAAAAATAAATCAAACTGCAGTCTTCAAACAAAAGTGTTCTCTGCTCAAAAGTCTTTTCTGTGAGTAACTTCACCCTTAAAACTTTAAGTATACTTTTGGTTGCATGTCATTGCTGTGTTCAATATTGTACTGTGAAGTATATTTGTGTATTTATATTGTTGAACTGCTGAAGTATGATGTATGCATGCATTTGAATATATGTAACCTCCCTGTTTCCAGTATTGGTTCTTGTTTTGATTTAAATTCAAAACCTATTGATTTTGGTCTCTGTTAAACTTGAGTTCCAAATCAAACCTGTTTGATTTATTTCAAACTTTAGTTAAAAATTTATACTTAAGTTAAAGAAATACTTAAATGACTCTGGAAATCAAATAAATAATCAAGTCTAAAAATAAGTGAAAATTTAAACTTCATAAATTATTGTTTCAGGTTAGTATCTGAAACATCATGTAAAAATATGAATTTTAAAACTAAAATCATAGCTTTTAGTTTGAAGGATCTGGTGCAGTTCTGGTATAAACTGGAAATGACAATTTGGGATTTTATAATGATCTAGGTGATTGGGTTAGTCGTGGTTCTTTCTGGAGGAGGAAGGATTATCGAGGACTTCGGGAAAATTGTCAAAATGGCGATCGAGTGGCTGTGGAGGCGATGGATGATCAGTAAAGTTTGTAAACCTAGTTTGGAGCTTTATCGGAATTGGATCCACCACGGCCTCTCTGGTGGATCGAGTGCCACCAATCTTTGCGAAAGGGAAGTCGGGGTGTTGACGAGGTCATGGATGGAGATGGAGCTTCTCCGGTGGTCTGAGAAACGGCGGCGAGGCGATTTGTTGAGGAGGGTTGAGTTACAGCTTTTGAATGCAATGCTTAATTTCGATTTAGAAAATTTAGAATCGAACCGAGTTTGGATTTCGTATGAAGGGGTGATTTGTGACTTGCCGGGGATCGTGAAGTTCGCCAGAGGGACGGCGCGACGCCGTGCACGTATACGGCGTCGATATGGTGTTAGCGTGTTGGGTGGTGAACGACTCGAGTTGATACTCGAGGAAGACGATGCGTTGCTTCTGGTTGGAGCGCGGGCCTGGAAACTATTATTTTAGTTTAAAACTTAAGTTTAACTGGAAAAAAGAAGAAGAAGAAGAAAGTATGTGTAGAACGAGCGAGTGACTCGGGGAAATGAAGGGAGTGGCTCGAGTTTAACTCGAGTAAACTGGGGATTTCCCTCGGGTTGATATTACAGTGCTTAGCATAATTAAATTTGGATTTAATTATCTTAAACAAATTTTATGCATTAATGATTTAATTAGTATTTGACAAGTTTAAGTTACTAAATTATTATAAGTTTTAATGATTCAAGTTAATATGTAAGAATGTTTTCTAAAATCTTAATTAATATTTTAATTAAGTAGATAATTTAAGTTAAGTGTTGAAATTTAATTACCATTAAAGTTTTCAAGTTAGTAACAATTTGATTTCAAAGTTTAAGAAAGATTTTAAAATGTTAATTAAGATAAATTATTATTATTATTAATTAGTTGTTTTGGAAAGTAATTAAGAAGGGTTAATTAATTTATAATTGTAATTAATTAAGTAATTAGAGGTTTATCAATTTGTAATTAAAGATTGGTTAATTAATAGTTAAGTATCTAATTTATTTGTAATTAAGAATTGTTAATGACAATTAATTACAAAGATGGTTAATTAAAGATTTTTAATGATAAGTTAGTGATTAATGAAAGGATAATTACTCATGGATGTTTGGATTCTATTGGATGTTTGGATGGTTGATATTCCTCATATGTGATGCTTTGTGATTTGAATTGTTTTAATTCAAGCTGTGATGAATGTAATTTATTTATTTATAATGCATTCATATTTTCTATTTGTGAATCTGTGTATATAGATAAGCGTTATTGGAATGTACCGCTTATCGATATTGTTATGATTGAATTTGTGGTGATTGATGTTGTTGCACCATTGTGTAAAACCCTTGGACCACATCATACACACACAAATATGGATTGCATGAGAAAATTGGTTAAGTCACAGATTTTTAATGATTTTAAAGATTTAATTTTTGAATCCAAAATAGTTTTGGAATTGGAATTGAAAGCTTTTGAAAATGAGTTTCAAAAATAAAAGTTGTTTTAAATAACTTAATAAAGTTTTGAAATTTAAATAATTTGATTTGAATTTGAATTCAATATTTGAAATTGGATTCAATAATTTGGGAATTATGGTCTAAAAAGATTATACAAGTTATAAAGGTGTTTATATGGGTTTTTAACCATGTAAAAAGTATGGTTTTGGAGATTTAAATTTAAACCCAAGTTTTGTACTTGAATATCTTTAACTTATGTAAATTGTAATCAGGTTTTCCCAAAACGAAAACTATTTGTTTCAAATAATATAACTTTCATAAAAAGGAAGGGTTTCCAATTTGTATCCAAAGATTTCAAGTTTGAAATGAAATTGTAAATAGTTTGGAAAAACTATAAATTAACCTTTGCGAGGATGATTAAATCTTGTTTGGAAATCAAAGAGGATTTTAAATGGTGTATCTTTTATATAAAAGATGTGAATTGGAAAGTGTTTGAAAGTTATGAATTAAATCTTTAATTTAAAGATTGATGAGTTAATTCAATTTGAAATGGGATTGTTTTGAAAAGCCGTAAATAAATCTTTGTGAAAGATTGGTAAACTTTGTGAAATAAATCTTTTTATTTAAAAAGATTTGAAATAGTAATTTGTTAAACCATTTGAAAAGAAAGTTTTGGGTTTTAAGTTGTGACTTAACTGAAATCCCATTATCCATATGTTTTCAAATATTGCGCTCATTATTCGGTTTAGCCGGGAGAGGACCTTGTGTCATATAACCCATTCCGAATAATGATACGTCGTTATGGATAGCATTTGAAGACCAGTGGTGAAGATCGGGTATTTTCGAGAACGAAAGGATAACCCGTCGATTGTCTCTGCACTGAGTCACGTCGGTATATAGATTTCCTAAGTGATGGGAAGTCCGATCGGGATTGTGAATACCCGGATTGCAAGGGCTTCTTCGGAAGTTCCTTCGGGTTCTGTTCGAACCCAGAACAGACTTGTATGGTTGTATGTCTGACACTACACTTTTAGATATAAAGCAAATTTCTTTCAAATACATATCTGTTGGTAGCGGAGAATTTATTCTCTTAGCTTAGCACCCGTCTTTGAGACGTACGAACTCAGAGGTTATGTAGTTGAAGGTTATCAGCGATATACTCCCAAATTGGTAGTGTGGCATGCTAAGTGCTGATGTGTGTTGATGATCATTTGTTGATCAAAGCATGGCTTTCGTGTAAAGCGTAGCTTTGTAGACGAAACCTCATCGAGCCTCACAAACCGGTAATGGTTGAAACAGGAAAGATGCGGCAAGGTTTCAGCAGTAGCTCCCCTAAGGTATGTCCATTCCTTCTGGAAAAGGGTGGTATCATGGTACGGAGCCCAGATACTTACTCATGTGGGCACTGTAGTATATTTATTACTGTGTGATGTTGTTGGTGCAGAGGATACTCAAATAAAGGTCGCAAACGACCAGGGGTGACATATCTTAGGTTTTACTTCCCGGGAAGGAGGTATCAGGCCTTGTGTTGGCAGAGAGCCGGGTAGGTTCTCGGGGCGTCTCTCCAGAGGCGTTCCCATGTGGCAGTAGGAAGTTCCTTAGCCTGACCATTTGTTGGAAATCTAATCAAACAATATGAGCCTTGTATGGTTTTAGTTGTAGAACCTGCCATTTAAAATGGTAGATATAGCTGGCATAATATAATGGTACATATGCTGGTTAAGATTAATATTATACTTTCGAAATGTTTTCCACTATGCACTAATAATAATATAAAAGAAGAATTTTACGTAGTAAGCATATTTGACTATCATAAGAAGAAATCTCCCCCATGTGTGCGATTGCATTGTGTGTGTGCCGGGAGGCCTTATGGTAGTTTCATTTTCCAAAGGCATTGCAGATTTCAATCTAAATTCTTTTGTTTGTTTTAGAAGAAAACTATTTTCGTTTGCTTATACCAGTCCGATGACTGACCTGGAGTTTATTATTCCTTTCCTAAACAATGGGTGCCCACAATTTTCCACACGGGCAGTCTAGAGTTGGGTTTTTCAAATAGTCGAATGGTAGGAATTGATTCGATAGCCTTCGAAGCCCGTTTGGATTTGTGGATCGTATTTGCTACACTTCAACATTCACGGACGACGTTGCTTAGCTTTGTACAACTTGATGAGTGTTCGAGCTAGCTTTGGATTGAAGATGGAGTTCTTGGAGTTGGCATTGAAGACATTATCTTTCCGCTGCTATTTCTTGTATCTCTGATAGTATTGATATTTAACGCATCATTCTATTGTATCATCATTGTATCTGAATGTTGTATTATCTATGTATTATTCATTTTCTTCCGCTGTGTTGTACTTAATTTGTTATAAGCTCCGGCACGAGTCAAATTTTGACGTTTGGATCTGCGGCATTCAAGTACAAGTGAAGTATGGGTGTCAATTTTCGAACGCTGAAATTTGGAACGTGACATTTTGGTATCAAAGCAGAAGGTTAAAACTCTAGCTCAGGAGTATAACACATTAAGTAACTCATTAGAGATAGGGTGAAGTATACCCTAGAATGAGTATCCCTAAGATATCCGTCTGAATGCCTCAGTAAATTCTCTTACTATTCTTTGATAGTAAGTACGAGTGTGAGAAGAGAATGAGATAGGGGACAGGGAAGTACCACTGCGAATGGTCAATACCCAGCAACAATGGAAACAATCTTTCTCTATCAATCTTCTTTGATTCAATTTCAATTCTTTGATTGGCTTTGTGGCAGCTCGAGGGAGAAGCTTTGGTGTGATGGTGACTCTTACGAATTATGTAGATAAGTCTCTATTTCGTATTCTCTTCATTAATTTCTATCAGCTTTTCGTTTTTAACTTCAATGAATATGAAATTCTATTTGAAATAAATTGGTAAATTTAATATAAATTGAATATGAAGATTTGTATCGATAAAATAATTTCGATTAGAACCAAATTTGAAATTCTATTGTAAATTCTTGTGAATATCAAGTCCGAAGAGGGACAAATTATATATACTTTGGGGTATTCCGACTTGAGTTTGGAATCCATATCTAGTGTTTGAAAGTTGTGGAAGATTAAATCCATTTATCTATTGTTTGGGTCTCGATATATTCTACGAACGGTTAGTTAGCCTTCGGACTTTCGGACTAACCAGTGCCTTGCATATTTCGTAGATTTAATGAACCGAGTATCCTGTGTAGTATTGAATGAGTTTGTTCTCATATTGGTGATATTCTGATTTGGTGAGCCAAATACAGAATTGATATCCAGTTTGACCTAGAAAACTATTTCTCTAGCTTTGTGTATCTATCTTTGTTGTTTCCGTGCCTGCAAATTTTGAGGACGAATTTTTTTTATGGGGGGAATCTGTAACGATTCCAATTTTGAATTAATTTTAAATTAATAGTTAATGTAAATTTTAGAATTAATTTGAATTTGAAATATATATGTATATGTATATACGAGTAAATTTGAATTTGACTTTAGAATTTGAATATTGAATTTGTATTTGAATTTAAATAAATGACTTAGAAAAAATGATTTGGGTTTAAAAATATTATTTAAATTAATTATGGATAGTTAGTTTTAATAGCATTTTCTTTTAAATAATGTGTATATGATAATGATTAAGAAGATGTATTTATAAAATAATAAAAATGTAAAAACAAGAATTGTGTTAAACATAAATATATAATGTAAGATACACTATAAAGACAACATATGAAATACATATAGAATTGTATATGAATTAGGCAAGCAAGAAGATAAAACAAAGGAATGTATGCAAGAAAATACAAATAAAATATGTACAAAGCACAAAAATCAAATGAGATGATGATGCATGTAAACAGAAAAAGAAACATATGTACTTAAAAGCTATCTTATCAGCACAAAATATGGTCAGCTGAAACAACACCATCTCAGCCTCCAAAAGGAAAATATCTCTGGTCAATGAAAAAAATCTGAAAAATAAAGAAATAAGCTAAACCGGTAAATACCTCCCCTCTATAAACACCTTTCTTTCTATATATACATCTACACTATTCTTGTTCGTCCATCAACTTAGCATTCCAGAAAATAAACATGACTATATCTATAAGATTAATCAATTCATTCAACTAAACAACAAAACAGAAAAAGGATTCACAGGAAAAAAATCAAACAGAAGTCTTCAAACAAAAGTGTTCTCTGCTCAAAAGTCTTTTCTGTGAGTAACTTCACCCTTAAAACTTTAAGTATACTTTTGGTTGCATGTCATTGCTGTGTTCAATATTGTATTGTGAAGTATATTTGTGTATTTATAATGTTGAACTGCTGAAGTATGATGTATGCATGCATTTGAATATATGTAACCTCCCTGTTTCCAGTTTTGGTTCTTGTTTTGATTTAAATTCAAAACCTATTGATTTGGTCTTTGTTAACCTTGAGTTCCAAATCAAACTTGTTTGATTTATTTCAAACTTTAGTTAAAAATTTATGCTTATATTAAAGAAATACTTAAATGACTCTGGAAATCAAATAATTGATCATGTCTAAAAATAAGTGAAAATTTAAACTACATAAATTATTGTTTCAGGGTTAGTATCTGAAACATCATGTAAAAATATGAATTTTAAAACTAAAATCATATTTTCTAGTTTGGAGGATCAGGTGCAGTTCTGGTATGAACTGGAAATGAAAATTTGGGATTTTCTAATGATCTAGGTGATTGGGTTAGTCGTGGTTCTTTCTAGAGGAGGAAGGATGATCGGGGACTTCGGGAAAATTGTCAAAATGGCGATCGAGTGGCTGTGGAGGCGGTGGATGATTTGTAAAGTTTGTAAACCTAGTTTGGTGCTTGATCGGAATTGGATCCACCATGGCCTCTCTGTTGGATCGAGTGCCACCAATCTTTGCGAAATGGAAGTAGGGGTGTTGACGAGGTAATGGACGGAGATGGAGCTTCTCCGGTGGTCTGAGAAACGGCGGCGAGGCGCTTTGTTGAGGAGGGTTGAGTTACAGTTTTTGAATGCAATGCTTAATTTCGATTTAGAAAATTTAGAGTCGAATCGAGTTTGGATTTCATATGAAGGGGTGATCTGCGACTTGCCGAGGATCGTGAAGTTCGCCAGAGGGACGGCGCGATGCCGTGCACGTATACGGCGTCGATATGGTGTCAGCGTGTTGAGTGGTGAACGATTCGAATTGATACTCGAGGAAGACGATGGGTTGCTTTGGGTTGGAGAGTGGGCCTAGAAACTATTATTTTAGTTTAAAACTTAAGCTTAACTTTAATTGGAAAAAAAAGAAGAGGAAGAAGAAAGTATGTGGAGAACGAAAGAGTGGCTCGGGGAAATGAAGGGAGAGGCTCGAGTTTAACTCGAGTAAACTGGGGATTTCCCTCGGGTTGATATTACAGTGCTTAGCATAATTAAATTTGGAGTTAGTTATCTTAAACAAATTTTATGCATTAATGATTTAATTGGTATTTGACAAGTTTAAGTTACTAAATTATTATAAGTTTTAATGATTCAAGTTAATAAGTAAGAATGTTTTCTAAAATCTTAATTAATATTTTAATTAAGTAGATAAATTAAGTTAAGTGCTGAAAATTAATTACCATTAAAGTTTTCAAGTTAGTAATAATTTAATTTCAAAGTTTAAGAAAGATTTTAAAATGTTAATTAAGATAAATAATTATAATTATTAATTAGTTGTTTTGGAAAGTAATTAAGAAGGGTTAATTAATTTATAATTGTAATTAATTAAGTTATTAGGGGTTTATCAATTTGTAATTAAAGATTGGTAAATTAATAGTTAAGTATCTAATTTATTTGTAATTAAGAATTGTTAATGATAATTAATTACAAAGATGGTAAATTAAAGATTTTTAATGATAAGTTAGTGATTAATGAAAGGATAATTACTTATGGATGTTTGGATTCTATTGGATGTTTGGATGGTTGATATTCCTCATATGTGATGCTTTGTGATTTGAATTGTTTTAATTCAAGCTGTGATGAATGTAATTTATTTATTTATAATGCATTCATATTTTCTATCTTTGAATATGTGTATATAGATAAGCGTTATTGGAATGTACCGCTTATCGATATTGTTATGATTGAATCTGTGGTGATTCATGTTGTTGCACCATTGTGTAAAACCCTTGGACCACACTATACACACACAAATATGGATTGCACGAGAAAATTGGTTAAGTCACAGATTTTTAATGATTTTAAAGATTTAATTTTTGAATCCAAAATAGTTTTGAAATTGGAATTGAAAGCATTTGAAAATGAGTTTCAAAAATAAAAGTTGTTTTAAATAACTTAATAAAGTTTTGAAATTTAAATAATTTGATTTGAATTTGAAATCAATATTTGAAATTGAATTCAATAATTTAGGAATTATGGTCTAAAAAGATTATACAAGTCGTAAAGGTGTTTATATGGGTTTTAACCATTTAAAAAGTATGGTTTTGGAAATTTAAATTTAAACCCAAGTTTTGTACTTGAATAGCTTTAACTTATGTAAATTATAATCAGGTTTTCCTAAAACGAAAACTATTTGTTTCAAATAATATGGCTTTCATAAAAAGGAAGGGTTTCCAATTTGTATCCAAAGATTTCAAGTTTGAAATGAAATTGTAAATAGTTTGGAAAAACTATAAATTAACTTTTGTCAGGATGATTAAATCTTGTTCGGAAATCAAAGAGGATTTTAAATGGTGTATCTTTTATATAAAAGATGTGAATTGGAAAGGGTTTGAAAGTTATGAATTAAATCTTTAATTTAAAGATTGATGAGTTAATTCAATTTGAAATGGGATTGTTTTGAAAAGCCGTAAATAAATCTTTCTGAAAGATTGGTAAACTTTGAGAAATAAATCTTTTTATTCAAAAAGATTTGAAATATTGTTAAACCATTTGAAAAGAAAGTTTTGGGTTTTAAGTTGTGACTTAACTGAAATCCCATTATCCATATGTTTTCAAATATTGCGCTCATTATTCGGTTTAGCCGGGAGAGGACCTTGTGTCATATAACCCATTCCGAATAATGATACGTCGTTATGGATAGCATTTGAAGACCGGTGGTGAAGACTGGGTATTTTCGAGAACGAAAGGATAACCCATCGATTGTCTCTGCATTGAGTCGCACCGGTATAGAGATTTCCTAAGTGATGGGAAGTCCGATCGGGATTGTGAATACTCGGATTGCAAGGGCTTCTTCGGAAGTGCCTTCGTTTCTGTTCGAACCCGGAGCAAACCTGTATGGTTGTATGTCTGACACTACACTTTGACATATAAAGCAGATTTCTTTCAAATACATATCTGTTGGTGGCGGAGAATTTATTCTCTTAGCTTAACACCCTACTCTAAGACGTACGAGCTCAGAGGTTATGTAGTTGAAGGTTATCAGCGATATACTCCCAAATTGGTAGTGTGGCATGCTAAGTGCTGCTGTGTGTTGATAATCATTTGTTGATCAAAGCATGACTTTCGTTTAATGCGTATCTTTGTAGACGAAACCTCATCGAGCCTCACAAACCGGTAATGGTCGAAATAGGAAAGATGCGGCAAGGTTTCAGGAGTAGCTCCCCTAGGGTATGTCCATTCCTTCTGGAAAAGGGTGGTATCATGGTATGGAGCCCAGATACTTACTCATGTGGGCATTGTAGTATATTTATTACTGTGTGATGTTGTTGGTGTAGAGGATCCTCGAATAAAGGTCGCAAACGACCAGGGGTGGCATATCTTAGGTTTTACTTCCTGAGAAGGGGTAACCGGCCTTGTGTTGGCAGAGAGCCGGGTAGGCTCTCGGGGCGTCCCTCCAGAGGCGTTCCCACGTGGCAGTAGGAAGTTCCTTAGCCTGACCATTTGTTGGAAATCCAATCAAACAATACGAGTCTTGTATGGTTTTAGTTGTAGAACCTGCCATTTAAAATGGTAGCTATAGCTGACATAATATAATGGTACCTATGCTAGTTAAGATTAATATTATACCTTCGAAATGTTTTCCACTATGCACTAATAATAATATAAAAGAAGAATTTTGCGTAGTAAGCATATTTGACTATCATAAGGAGAAATCTCCCACATGTGTGCGATTGCATTGTGTGTGTGCCGGGAGGCCTTATGGTAGTTTCATTTTCCAAAGGCATTGCGGATTTCAATCTAAATTCTTTTGTTTGTTTTAGAAGAAAACTGTTTTCGTTTGCTCATACCAGTCTCATGACTAACCTGGAGTTTATTGTTCCTTTCCTAAACTCTGAGTGCCCACAATTTTTCACACGGGCAGTCTAGAGTTGGATTTTTCAGATAGTCGAATAGTAGGAATTGATTCGTAGCCTTCGAAGCCCTTTTGAATTTGTGGATTGTATTTGCCACACTTCAACATTCATGGACGACCTTGCTTAGCTTTGTTCAACTTGATGAGGGTTCGAGCTAGCTTTGGATTAAAGATGGAGTTCTTGGAGTTGGCATTGAAGACATTATATTTGCAGTGCTATTTCTTATATCTCTGATAGTATTGATATTTAGTATATCATTCTATTGTATCATCATTGTATCTGAATGTTGTATATCTATGTATTATTCATTTTCTTCCATTGTGTTGTACTTAATGTGTTATAAGCTCTGGCACGAGTCAAATTTTGACGTTTGGATCTGCGGCATTCAAGTACAAGTGAAGTGCGGGTGTCGATTTTCGAATGCTGAAATTTGGAGCGTGACAATATCCGTGTACCATTTTTATCGTCTCATCGTGCCGATCTCCATAGTATATTCATTTGTGTGATTCGGTGTTCGGTACGCAACGAAACCCGTGGAACTAAATCTTATCGTTACCCCTTTGAGCCTTTCGGTTTCCTTTGTCTATTCATTTTCCACTGTATAAATATCTAATAGCCAGTTGTCATAAATAATTTCAAATTTCAATGTTTTGGCCGTTACTATTCCCTGATGCCAATTATAATTGGTTCGTTCCATTGCCTTTCGGTTCCTTTATCTTCTTTCTGCTTTAAACATTTTTTTACAATATAAATTTATATACAATAATTCCTGAAGCTCTTCCCCTACCCTCTCTCTTCTCATTCTTCTTGTCGACCTTCACACACAACACCCGATCCACGTGGCCACCTCCGCTCCAGTTCGCCATTCTTCCATGCAACGCAACGTATCTCTCCGACATCTTCAATCTCTCCTATTTCACTTCGGCTTCCCTTCTCCACCTCACCTCGGCTGCTACTCCACCTTGCACCATCACACGATCCATCACCGAACCAAGGTTCACACATGTAGTAGCTCTCCTCCTGTTCCTCTCTAGCCATGCGTCACACCTATATTTACAGCCTCTGTTGCTCTTACTATGTACATATATTAGTATTACCGGGTGATGTATATAAGTTATATATAAAGGATATTTTACGTATATCAGTTATATATTTATATTTTCGAAAATTTGGCATAGTGTTTTTACATATGTTGGCAATAATATTAAATTTATGTGTCTTAAGTTTATATATATTGATCTTATACATTTGTTATATGCGAGCTAGTTGGAAGTTGTACATCTATATTGATATATATCTTTATATAGCTTTGACATATCATATTATATATAATTGATTTCAAATACATGCGTATAGATGATTGGATTTTTGCATACAGGCAGCCCATATGCGTTTGTTAAATAACTTACATATATATATTTATATAGAATCTACATATGTTATAGATATCTTTTCGCGATATATATATATATACACACACACATATACATATACATATACATATACATACATATATATATATAAAGTCAACATGCATGTTTCATATATATGTTGCATTGGGTAGCTGTAAATATTTTGTTGCATATACGAGCTTGGGTATTTTATATTGAGTTTATATGAGTTTATATATATATATATTACATTATAAAGTATTTTATATATGATATTTGGAAGATGATAGATTTGTTTGTTAAATAGTAAATTTCACATAACAGTATATATCATTGTATGTTAAAGTTTTGTTAGCCTATATATTTATGCAGTTTTGTATATATATAAAAGTTATCTCTGTTTATATATATACAATGTTTTTAAAAGACTGTAGCATATTTTAAAGCTGTAGCATATTTTAAAGCTTACAGTTTATATATATATATATATATATATTAAAGTATATAAAGTGATATTGATTTGGATATAAGCACTGATCTTAGAATATAAAAGCCATATGTATATAGTTATAAAGGTCGTTTATAATATGTGAAATTTATATACAAAACTTATAAATTGTGTTGTGCATACTTTCATATAGAGGAAAACATATATGTATATATTATAATGATTTAATCTTTATATGTGCTTAAGTTAAAAGTTGATTTTAAATATAATAAGCATGTAAGTTAAGTATAAACTATAATTTCACTAACATAGTGGCATTTGCTGTTTGAATATAAATAATATGATTTGATTTTTAATTATCTATATGTTCAATGTATATAGTGATATATATTGTTGATTTCAAAATACATTATGTATATATATTTGAATTTAATACATGAGTTTCAATTTAAAACAATGATTTTTGATACATAAGTATATATTTTTAATATATGTTAGAATTTATAATATGATTTTTTTACATAAATACTGATATATATAGTTATATATATAGGTTCACTTATATTATTGATCTTCATTAATACAGTTTGATTTGATTTCGTCAATTACAAGCTATTAGCTTTGTTGTTGAATTCGTGCCAATCTCGCTTTGCTTTGGAATTCATGTTTGGATTCATAGCTCAATTTCTTTGTCAAATCTATCTAGCCTCGAAAGGTGAGCAATCACTCACGATTAATGTTCTTATATTTATTAAATTTGATTTCAATTGAAACAACAATTGAAATATGCTGTTGTTAGTTACTTAGATTACTATATATAAATGCTATTATCTGTATCTGTTCACCTGTGACATTTGACACCATTATTTGTTATTTATATTATGATATATGCCTGTTATATTATTTTTATATCTGTTATCACTTTGCAAGTTCCCTGTTAGTTTAGAATTCCATATAGAATGAAATGATACATACCTGAATGATCTATAGAATAGAAGAAAATAGTTATGGGTTGAAATGATAAACCAAAGCGATTTTCATTGAATTGAATTTGGGATTGCGAGTTGAAATGATATATACCCGTATATAATTTAAATTGTGGATTGAAGTGATAAATATCCGTATCACTTGACCATAGGATAGAAAATTATATACAGACACCGTTGGTCTATATATATATATATATATATATATATATATATTTTGAAATGATTTCCAAGGTTTTGAAATGAATATTTTGGTTTTAAGACATATTTATTAACGTTATCTTATAAAGATTTTAAAATTTTATTTTAAAATTATATGTAATAACTCGTAAATTTTCGACTATTTAAATTGTTAAATTAATAAGTTTTGGTAATTTAATATGAAAAGAAATAAAAACTTGGTAATTTAATAATAAAGTGAATGCTAAAATGAAACATAGCAATGGTAATTAAAAACTAATTATTAACAATTGAAATGAAATTCCAATGATGAAATAATGTAAATTGTTACACTTGGATATAAAATTTAATAAAAGAAACAAATGTAAATATTTAATTGTTTTATGAAATAGAGAGTTAACGGCAATTAAATGTAACAACCCGATTTTCCGACGCCCGAAAACCGAACCATGAGGGTTAAAGAAGAAGAGGTAGAAGAAGAAAATAGAAAACAACATCAGAATCTAACCAACGCAGCGGAATAAAATATAATAGATAATAATAGATCTTTACACAAAAGTAAACTATATCTGTTTATATATACACATCATCAGAATACATCATCAAAGTTCAACAATATCAATAACATACAACTGGACAGTCATATAAACTTATCCTCAAAAATAAATACACAGCGGAATATTTAACACAAATACGGAAGTACGTATTGCCATCCAGCTCGTCTCTTGAGCTCCACAGCATCTTTTCCTGTATTCTATAATACTCGGTCTGACCCGAGCATTATAGTTAAATAACACCCGAGTCAGTCTGGAATACCAGCGCGAGAAAACCACACTCAGATTGATTATTAAAGTTTCAAAATCCTCTGAAAACAAAAGCAGCTCGTAAGACCACGCCACATATAAACATGTCGGGTTTTTACCTTACGATAGCCAAAACACTTTTTATTAAAATCCTCTGATATTATAATAGTGTCTATAGAAAGTAGAATAGAATCTAGCTGAAATGCTTGCATCTCATGTTTCAGTAATAGTTGGGCACAATCAAAACCATACAGGCGCGTAGGGAGAATGGATTTCTAACTAATGACTAGGCACTGGGGTACCACCTGTCACGGTACCTGGTCTAGATCAGCATACCGAGGATCACTCCCGACCCTCTGCAACACAAGACCGGGACTACCCCTTACTGGATAATCCCGAGTAAGATCACCCCACGGTTGGGATCAACAACCGCACCACTAAGCCGAATAAAAAGGGACATCTAAACAGGGATGACCTCACCCTAATGGGTGCTACCCACCTAGCCTTGCTGCATAACTCCTGATTTTCAGTCATTCCCGGTTAATGAGGCCTGAGGCTAAGCATTACCTTTTTAGAACGTTTCACTTAGAATGCTCATCGTCCACCTGGCGATGTTCCAAAAGCATTCATCCATACAAGTCCGTCCCGGGTTCGAATGGAACCGAAGGCACTACTCCTACTACATCCATTTTGAAATCATCCTTAGGATTAGTAGCGACTAGCCCTTGCAATTCACTGCTCCATTTTCGAATCCAAACTCGTCTTCGTTACGAAAACGTACAAACTGGATCGAAGTGGTTTTCGGAAAATAAATCCCGATCCCGGTCTCTTCGAAACGATCAGCGCATTGTCTAATATTGATAGTCGGTGATTTAACTATCAATTAAATTCACAACATCCATCAAACATAAATAATTTTCCCAAATTATTTATTAACCTGAAAATATCTCCACAAGATATATTTCCACTTTCAAACCTTTTTAAAATAGTTTTCAACCCACACTCTTCTCATGGAATAAATTTCCAAATATTTATTTTCACTGAAAACACCAAGCACCAAAAACTTTAAATTTTTAAAATAATTTAAAACACTTTATTATAAAATATGCTTTAAAACATTTAAATAAAAAAATTACTTTAATACCTTATTCAAAAATATATACTATAAGAATATTTAAAATAAAGCTACTTTATAAAATATAAAACTAAGTTTCTTCTTTAGAAACATAGTACCAAGCCAATTTTAAATAATTTCTACTATAATAAATTTGAAAGACTTATATTAAAATTTAAACACTTAAAAATAATAAATTTTCTAAAACATCCTTTTTAAAACAACTTTTAACTTATACTTATAAATTTATTTTGAAAACATACTTGGCTATCCAGGGAAATACGCTTCTCTTTACATCCTTTAAAAATAAATTACTATTTATTTTTAAACAAATTTTCCCATTACTTTAATAAATCCCCATCGTGAATTTATTCTTCCAAACATCCACTGATATATTACTTCACGTTTATAAACCCAGTTTATAAATTTCTTAGTCTCAACTCCCTTTTAAAATTCCGATTCCAAACACTTAGATCAATTTCCAAATTGATTCCCATTTACTCCATTTGAAATAAATTTCTTTACTTACTCAACTCATTTCAAAATCCTTATTCCCAAATTATGATTTAAAATCTTTTAATTGAAAACACTAATTTCAGATTTTTCCCAAATTCCTTCTTTATTTTTTCCAATAATTTAAATCTTAAATTTAAAATAAATGCTTTATTCTTTTAAATAATAACACTTTAGTTTAAAATTCATTATGTTCCTGTTTATTCAAAATCCCCTTTTCATACAAGGAATTTATTTATTAGAATTTTAAAACCACTATTATTCTTATCCAGTTCATTTTTAAATTTATTTAAATTCTCTATAATTATTTCACTTACAAATTCTCTTCTTTTATTTTCTTTTCAAAAATCCAATTCTATATATTTTGATAACTCAGTGTATTGAAATATATTCAAGTAAACCATAGCACTCAACATTCCAGTTATCACTAATATTCATCACAGAATATCAAATATTCATAACACATAATATTAAACGATCTAAATAATTTTGAGGAATCCAGTTGGATCCCTCCAACATGTTTCCCTGCATCCACATATGTTAGCACAATAAAATACCAATTCCACTTCGAGGTAGAATATCGCGGTATATGGGTTTTAAATATAATATCATCCGCTATTATGCGACGTATAGGGTCTCATCCGCTATATAATGCGGGAAATCAATCACTCCAATATACACTATATATATACACTACTATATATAATATAGCACATCAAATCAATTCAATCATTCAATCAGTTATTCTAGTTATTTAAATTTAACCATTTAAATTTAAATATCAAACCAGATGAGTGAGATTAACTCACCTTTACCGTTTTGCAGTCCATTTCCTTTATGACTTGTTCTTCATGATCATTGACCTTGTACAACATTGTCTGATTTATTAATACTTGAACAATCGAACAATAAATTTCCAGTTGATGAATTTTATTAGCCAATGGTTTAATCTTTAATTGATAATTTTCCTTTAATACAACCACTTAGTAACTAAAATCACTTAATAAGTTAAGAAAACAGGTTAATCTCCATACCACAATATTTTAGAATAAACTAGAAAATTTGTATGTATATTTTTTTTCTCATTTACAAACTGCTTATAACAAAATCTATATAGTTTTTTAATTAAAAAAGACATATATATACACAGTTATAAAATAATCTATATAGGTTTAAAGATCTGCTTTTTATATGACTCCTATCCTTTTCCCAAATCTATAAATAATTTCTGTTTCCTATACATATTTAAATTAAATTCAGTCTTCCTTAAAATTTAAAGAAACCGCTTAACAGATAAAAATTTCTTTTTACTGTAAATAAAAACAGTAATTACTTTACTGTATATATATATATATATATATATATGTTCATATATAAATATATTGTCTAATAAAATTTACTGTTATATTTTTTTCTAAATTATTTATATACACGTACATTCATAAATTAAGCCAAATCTAAATGTAAAATAAAAATCGAACCTCGAGAGTCTCCTCTGTCACCACCGCCATCCTTTGCATACGCCATCTCCACCAATCGAAACTTCCCATCGCCTCGCGCGCTCACCAGGCCATGCGCGTGACTCCCAAAAGCGGCGACCCACCCACAGATGCGTCTGACCTATGAGCGCTTCCTCCTAACTTGAGCACACCCCCACGCCATCGCGACACTCCCAAACGAACGCGCGTGCACGCGTTCGAGATCTACTGCGATTTCTTGATTCGATTCGAACGAGAGAGAGAGAGTGGCCATTTTTTTGTTGAACACCTGAATTCGATTTTTGTTCTTGGTGAAACGAATTTGATTTTGGAGGAGGATATAGTAGTTTCGTGAATTTGTGATGCCGAAAGAGGCTCGCCCTCGATTTTTTATAATCGACCTCGAAACTATTGCATGAGCAAGAGATACGCGGCCATAGATTTCCAATGCTACTGCTTATTTTTTTTTCTTTTTTCGCTTTTGGTTTGAAAAAGAAAGGGTAAGGGTACGCGAGTTATAGCTGAGGGAATGGCGTGCTAGGGAAGATAAGCAACAGTAATTTGATTCGAATAAAGTTGTCGTAAAAATCTTCCTTGACCAAACAGCTATATAAAATACTAAATTAAACCGTCTCAATAAATGCAATTTAAAATTTTGACATCCCATCGAGGCATGCCGCTAGGCATTTATAATGTTATACCCATAGTTTGAACGCAATGGAAAAGGTTTCGAGTCCTAATTTGATCGTATGGAGAAGATAGCTTTTTGGATCCAGTTATCATATTCAATTTTCGATATAAATTTCAGTGCGTTTATATATCGTACGTTCACACAACAACTCCAATTGCTATGAAAATTGAAATCCGATAATAATACAATATTACAGATTCAATGGAACTAGTTTCATCGAAATCTAACACTATGCCTCAGAAGGCTATTTTTAAACGTCAATTTAAACGAAATATTTTTAAAACTTAACAAAACATTCCCAAATTCAATTTCAAAACTTTTACTATCTTAGGTACTATCGATATAAATTTTACAAGCCTTTAAAATATTTTTAACAAGCTTGAAACTCCAGATTTTATATTTTACCCAATTCTCAATTATTAAATTAAATAGTTATATCATCCAACAAATCGCTATATCAAATTCTGAATCTATTTTATTAAATAAAAAACCAAACTTTCCATACTCAAAATCAATTTATAATCCAAATTAAATATTTAAACCCATTTAAATATTCCAAACTCAAAGATGAAAAATCCGGGTCGTCACATTCCTCCCCTCTTAAAAGAATTTCGTCCCCTAAATTACTAGTTAAGAGAAATGGTCCATAACCCATTACTATTTTTTTCCAAAACCAAATAGTATTAAAGACACACTATCCATCTTACTAACTTTCCAAACTTTTCCATAGTTCCCAAACAACTTTACTTATTCAACCATTCAAATTATAATTCAAAACCAAGTTTTAAATTTTCAAAATTTCTCAAAAATTTTCTATCTCTCTAAATTTCCGATTTTTTTTGCCAACGTCTCCTTTGTGCGGCTAGATCCGTACGACTACAAAATGCCTCTACGGGCTCCCAAATTCCAAAAGAAAACAAAAAGCCAAGTGGCTAGACCAGAAAATCATCAAATTTCATACAGAAATTTAAACACATACCTTTTTAGTTGGGCAATTCAAATTATCTTCTGAAATCAAAACCAATTTTCCTTTGCCTTAACACACCTGTATATCATATTTAGCGATAAAGTCCAATTACAACATTAAAAATCATTTTATGCATTTCCTTTCGAAAGTTTCAACTAAACAATTTGTTCCAATTCCCATTTCTAAAATTCCTTATTCAATTCCAATTTGAAATCGTTTTGTCGCAAACGAAATTTTTTTCCAAAAATTTTCTAACTCCCAAAATTTTTGGAAAATTTTGGTAGAGTCTCCTTTGTACGGAGGAGCTTTAGCAATTTGAAAAGTGATATAAATATATATACATCGACCCACATGGTCGGAAAAACAAAAAAATTCATATTTCCTATTTTTATTGCGTAGGCGTACCTTTATTTAGCATTTTTAAGCAAGCGACTTATTTAATTAGCATTTTGCACAATCAAATCCAGCCCAACGGCTTCCCTGAACCTGTACTTACTCAACTAAAACATGTAAGTGCTAAATATGTGCAATTTACTCGTATTTCACTTATTTTAATATAGCTAACACATAAATTTCACATATAATGCATGTTATATAATTTCCATAAGCACATACAAGGCTCCGACACTTATTACAATTGCTTACAACCAATTCTCAAACCATTCCATTCGGTTTAAGTGATTTACAACTTACTCGCTTATATTTAATTCATTCTAAGAAAAACAAACTCATATTCGTTCCAATTGATTTCAAAATTATCCTATTTCACTTCTAGTAACTCATAGGATTTTACCTAATCTCGTTTACATCGAACGACCCATTTTCTTATGCAATTCGACAATATTCATGTGAATAAATAATTTCTTAAGCTTATAACCATTTTAAATTGATTCTAACTCAATTTATATTTAATTCCTTATATTTTAATTCATTCACAACCATTTTATTTAGCTCGACACATTCCATTTCAATTTTATTCCATTTCAATTTTATTCTCGATCCATTCATTTGCATTTCATTTCTTATCCGCATTCATTTCATTTGAAACCATTCTATTATACTTGAAAACATTCCATATCTCTTATTGTCTTTAAGTTCTTTCAACTCCTTAACAATTTCATTTCTTCTTAACTTGTTGCGACTAAAACTACTCCATTTTTAACATTATAGCATATGTTCATTTCATTCAACCAACCTCCATTTCTTTTTGCAACAAGTTCTATTTCCATCTTTCATTTGATTCTTATTTAATCAAATTTCATCCATTTATTTATTCAATACAATTAGTTTATTCACTCAATCCATTATGAATTTTAACTTCCATACTCAATTCATCCCGAATTTATTTTATTAATAACAATGCCATTTTCAATTTATTTCTACTTACTTGGATTTTATTTGCAATACAAACCATTACCACTTTAATCCAATACCATTTTATTTTTACAACATCTCCACTTATTTTAATTTTATCAATCTAGGTCGAATTCTATTTATAATTCGAGTTTATTTCCAAACTTCTTTATTAACGTACAATCCATTTCATTTAACCGAGTTAAATCTTATTAACATAGTCTATCAAATAATTTATTTAGCTTAAGTCAATTAAATTTTATTTCTTTCAAATCACCATCAACTAAATATTCCACAATTTAATTTCTCCATCCAATTCTGTTCCAATTTATTTTTATTTTTTTCCCATTCAATTACAATCCATTTAAGTTTCAAAATTTTAATTTCTTCACTTTATTCCAAGTTGAATTTTATTTTCACTTGATTAAACCCAACCCAATATAATTAAACTTAGTTTAAGTTGAATTCAATTCAACTCTCCTCCATCTATTTATAATTCAATACCTGATTTTCAATCTCAAAATTCACTTCATTTAATTTTCTTCAGTTCAGGTTATTTTATAATTCAAGTTTGGATTTTTGTTTCATTTTCCAAAACATCAAACAATATTTATTTTGGGTTTTATATTCCACTTTTCAATTTTATAAGTCACAACTTATTATTTTACACATTTCCATTCATTCTAGGCTTGAATATATTCATCTTTTATTTTTAACTCAAGATTTACGCTTATTTATAATCCAAGCATATTTTTATTCCATGGATTTTTAATTCTTTTATAAGTTATTCTAATTCATTAATTCCAATCCAATTCTTATCCAGCTTATTTCTTATCCAACTTACTTCCATTTATTTGAGTAAGGATCTAATTTCATTCAATATCACCTATAACTCAACTGAATTTTTATTCCAATTCGATTCAATTTTCTTCCTCAATCCAAGTTAATTTCATTTTTAAATTTTCACTTTAAATTTTAATTCCAACATTCAAAGCT
The DNA here is from genome assembly GCA_030765085.1 of Allium cepa. Lineage (NCBI taxonomy): Eukaryota > Viridiplantae > Streptophyta > Magnoliopsida > Asparagales > Amaryllidaceae > Allium > Allium cepa. The sequence continues at coordinate 565,680,604 of CM060937.1, read as the reverse complement.
CATATTTTCCTTCTTTATTTAAAAATCATTTCAACTTTACAAGTTTATAACTTATCTCATCAGGATTTTCAATTCAAATAAGGATTCAGGATTTTAACACCCGACCTTTGGTTCAAATCATCCTAAAATCACATTTCTCAAATTTTTAAACCAATCCTGGTTTTTATCCCCAACAAATTTCCTTTGAAATTTCAAAAACAAACTAGTTCTTCTGAATAAATCAATTTGGCAGCAACCCGTCACTTAGAAACTCGAAAGTGACCATCGATGATGCTGCAGTCATCATCGAAGTTATTTTCCAGCAACTGAAGTGAGTTTAATGATATTTCCCTTCCTAAAATTTATTTGAAACAATTTCCTTTCAGAAATACTTCTAAAACAATAGTGCTATTATTTGTCTTCAAAAGACTTCAAAAAACACTTCCAAAATCTCTGGGGTTTTAAATTTTCAAATTTTGACTTAAATCAAATTTTAATTATAATTCGTTTGTATAATTTATGCTCATACAAATTTTCCATTTGATTATACAAGTCATACCAATTTTTAAAATCTTATTTGTTTAAAATATTATCATCCAAACATCCAAGTTATATAACAATTCAAGGTAATATTTCCTTTATATCAAAATATATTTTTGGGTAAAATTATTTCATTCACCTACCTTTAAAACAATACTGTGTCAATTTATCGGGTTAGGTGTTTGTAAACTCTTCTCGAATAGCGGCCAACTTACTCGATAAGAATTCATATTTCACTCAACCAATAAGTCAATACAATATTAAAACAATTTATATTCACTAACAAATACGTGCTCATATCTATTAATATACTCAAACTCATTCTAGAGTACATTTTCAATGAGTAATCCTAACCAGAGCCAAGGTTCTCGCTTAACCTTTCAGCTCTGATACCAAATGTAACAGCCCGATTTTTCGACACCCGAAAACCTAACCATGAGGGTTAAAGAAGAAGAGGTAGAAGAGGAAAATAGAAAACAACATTAGAATCTAACCTACGCAGCGGAATAAAATATAATAGATAATAACCCGATCATTACACAAAAGAAAACTATATCTGTTTATATATATACATCATCAGAATACATCATCAAAGTTCAACAACATCAATAACATACAACTGGACAGTCATACACTTATCCTCAAAACTGAATACACAGCGGAATATTTAACACAAATACGGAAGTACGTATTGCCATCCAGCTCGTCTCCAGAGCTCCACAGCATCCTTCCCTGTATTCTATAACACTCGGTCTGACCCGAGCATTATAGTTAAATAACACTCGAGTCAGTCTGGAATACCAACGTGAGAAAACCACACTCAGATTGATTTTTAAAGTTTCAAAATCCTTTGAAAACAAAAGCATCTCGTAAGACTACGCCACAAATAAACATGTCAGGTTTTTACCTTACAATAGCCAAAACACTTTTTATTAAAATCCTCTGATATTATAATAGTGTCTGTAGAAAGTAAAATAGAATCTAGTTGAAATGCTTGCATCTCACGTTTCAGCAATAGTTGGGCACAATCAAAACTGTACAGGCACGTAAGGAAAATGGATTTTCAACTAATGACTAGGCACTGGGGTACCACCTGTCACGGTACCTGGTCTAGATCAGCATACCGAGGATCACTTCTGACCCCTACAACACAAGACCGGGACTACCCCTTACTGGATAATCCCGAGTAAGATCACCCCACGGTTGGGATCAGCAACCGCACCACTAAGCCGAATAAAAAGGGACATCTAGACAGGGCTAATGGGCGCTACCCACCTAGCCTTGCTGCATAACCTTTGATTTTCAGTCATTCCCGGTTGATGTGGCTTGAGGCTAAGCGTTACCTTTTTAGAACGCTTTACTTAGAATGCTCATCGTCCACCTGACGATGTTCTGAAAGCATTCATCCATACAAGTCCGTCCCGGGTTCGAACGGAACCTAAGGCACTACTCCTACTACATCTATTTTGGAATCATTCTCAGGATTAGTAGCGACTAGCCCTTGCACTTCACTACTCCATTTTTGAATCCAAACTCGTCTTCCTCACGAAAACGTACAAACAGGATCGAAATGGTTTTCGGAAAATAAATCCCGATCCCGGTCTCTTCAAAACGATCAGCGCATTGTCCAATATTGATAGTCGGTAATTTAACTATCAATTAAATTCACAACATCCATCAAACATAAATTATTTTCCCAAATTATTTATTAACCTCAAAATATCTCCACAAGATATATTTCCACTTTCAAACCCCTTTTAAAAACAGTTTTCAACCCACAATCATCTCATGGAATAAATTTCCAAATATTTATTTTCACTGAAAACACCAACCACCAAAATTTTTAGATTTTTAAAATAATTTAAAACACTTTATTATAAAATATGCTTTAAAACAGTTACATAAAAATTACTTTAATACCTTATTCAAAAATATATACTTTAAGAATATTTAAAATAAAGCTACTTTATAAAATATAAAACTAAGTTTTCTCCTTTAGAAACATAGTACCAAGCCAATTTTAAATAATTTCTTCTATAATAAATTTGAAAGACTTACATTAAAATTTAAACACTTAAAAATAATAAATTTTCTAAAACATCCTTTTTAAAACAACTTTTAACTTATACTTATAAATTTGTTTTGAAAACTTACTTGGCCATCCAGGGAAATACCCTTCTCTTTACATCCTTTAAAAATAAATTACTATTTACCTTTAAACAAATTTTCCCATTCCTTTAATATATCCCGATCATGAATTTATTCTTCCAAATATCCATTGATATATTACTTCACTTTTATAAACCCAATTTATAAATTTCTTAGTCTCAACTCCCTTTTAAAATTCCGATTCCAAACACTTAGATCAATTTCCAAATCGATTCCCAATTTACTCCATTTGAAATAAATTTCTTTACTTACCCAATTCATTTAAAAATCCATTAATTTCAGACTTTATTCCTTAATTACGATTTAAAATCTTTTAATTGAAAGCACCAATTTCAGATTTTTCCCAAATTCCTTCTTTATTTTTCTTCAATAATTTAAATCTTAAATTTAAAATAAATGCTTTATTCTTTTAAATAATAACACTTAAGTTTAAAATTCATTATCTTCCTGTTTATTCAAAATCCCCTTTTCATACATGGAATTTATTTATTAGAATTTTAAAACCACTATTATTCTTATCTAGTTTATTCTTAAATTTATTTAAATTCTCTATAATTGTTTCACTTACAAATTATCTTCTTTTATTTTCTTTTCAATAATCCAATTCTATATATTTTGATAACTCAATGTACCGAAATATATTCAAGTAAACCATATCATTCAATATTCCAATTATCAATAATATTCATCACAGAATATCAAATATTCATAACACAGAATATTAGAAGATCTAAATAATTTTAAGGAATCCAGTTGTATCCCTCCAGCCTGTTTTCCTAAATCCTCAGATGTTAGCACAATAAAATACCAATTCCACTTCGAGGTGGAATATCGCGGCATATGGGTTGTAGTATAATATCACCCGCTATTATGCGACGCATAGGGTCTCATCCACTATATAATGCGGGAAATCAATCACTCCAATATATACTATATATACAACTATATATAATATAACACATCAAATCAATTCAATCATTCAACCAGTTATTCCAGTTATTTAAATTTAATCATTTAAATTTAAATATCAAACCAGAAGAGTGAGATTAACTCACCTTTACCGTTTTGCAGTCCATTTCCTTTACGACTTGTTCATCACGATCATTGACCTTGTATAACATTGTATGGTTTATTAATATTTGAACAATCGAACAATAAATTTCCAATTAATGAATTTTATTAGCCAATGATTTAATCTTTAATTAATAATTTTCCTTTAATACAACCATTTAATAACTAAAATCATTTAATAAGTTAATAAAATAGGTTAATCTCCATACCACAATATCTTAGAATAAACTAGAAAATTTGTATGTATATTTTTTTTCTTTCATTTTTCTCATTTACAAACCGCTTATAACAAAATCTATATAGTTTTTTAAAAAAAACGACATATATATACACACTTATAAACTATATAGGTTTAAAGATCTGCTTTTTATACGACTCCTATCCTTTTCCCAAAATCTATAAATAATTTCTGTTTCCTATACATATTTAAATTAAATTCAATCTTCCTTAAAATTTAAAGAAACTGCTTAATAGGTAAAATTTTGTTTTTATTGTAAATAAAAACAGTAATTAGTTTACTCCATATATATGTTCGTATATAAATAAATTGTCTAATAAAACTTACTGTTATATTTTTTTTTCTAACTTATGTATATACACGTACAATCATAAATTAAACCAAATCTAAATGTAAAATAAAAATCGAACCTCTATAGTCCCCTCTGTCACCACCGCCGTCCCTTGCATACGCCATCTTCACCAGCGGAAACTTCCCATCGCCTCGCGTGATCACCAGGCCACGCGCGCGATTCCCAAAGGCGGCGACCCACCCACAGACGCGCCTGACCTACGAGCACTTCCTCCTAACTTGAGCACACCCCCACGCTATCGCGACACTCCTAAACGAACGCGCGTGCACGTGTTCGAGATCTACTGCGATTTCTTGATTCGAATCGAACGAGAGGGAGAGTGGCATTTTTTTTTGAACACCTGAATTCGATTTTTGTTTTTGGTGAAACGAATTTGATTTTGAAGGATGACATAGAAGTTTTGTGAATTTGTGATGCCGAACGAGGCTCGCCCTCGATTTTTTATAATCGACCTCGAAACTATTTCTTGAGGAAGAGATACGCGGCTATAGATTTCCAATGCTACTGCTTATTTTTTTTCTTTTTTTGGCTTTTGGTTTGAAAAAGAAAGGGGAAGGGTACGCGAGTTATAGCTGAGGGGATGGCATGTTAGGGAAGATAAGCAATAGTAATTTGATTTGAATAAAGTTGTCGTGAAAATCTTCCTTGACCAGACAGCTATATAAAATATTAAATTAAACCGTCTTAATAACTGCAACTTAAAATTTTGACATCCTATCGAGGCATGCCACTAGGAATTTATAATGTTATACTCATGTTTCGCAATGGAAAAGGTTTCGAGTCCTAATTCAATCGTATGGAGAAGATAGCTTTTTGGATCCAGTTATTATATTAAATTTTCGATATAAATTTCAGCGCGTTTATATATCGTATGCTCACACAACAACTCCAAATGCTACGAAAATTGAAATCTGATAATAATACAATATTACAGATTCAATGGAACTGGTTTCGTCGAAATCTGAGACTATGCCTGGGAAGGCTATTTTTAAACGTCAATTTAAACGATATATTTTCAAAACTTAACAAAACATTCCCAAATTCAATTTCAACACTTTTACTATCTTTAGTACCATCGATATAAATTTTGCAAGCCTTTAAAATATTTTAATAGGCTTGAAACTCCAAATTTTATATTTTACCCAATTCCCAATTATTAAATTAAATAGTTATGTCATCCAACAAACCGCTATATCAAATTCTGAATCTATTTTATTGAATAAAAAACCAAAATTTTCATATTCAAAATCAATTTATAATCCAAATTAAATATTTAAATCCATTTAAATATTCCAAACTCAATGATGAAAAATCCGGATCGTCACATAAATAAAATCAGTATTATATAAGAATTGTAACATTTGGTTGTGAATAACGAATTCATAAGTGTAATTAAAAGTTATGATAACGATTGCTATAAGTTACCTGTTTATTTGTCCATTAAATTAAAATGGAAAATCAATTAGAATTAAAAGAACTTTAATGTTACATTAATAAGTTTAAGAATAACGGAGACTGCGAATGTAATAAAATGAAGAGGAGTGCTAATTCTATCATAATATGATAGTTAATAATCAATTTAACAACAAGATTGAGAAATCAAATAAATGGATTTATTGGAATTTCAATTGATAGCTATTGAATTTACTGAAAGTGAAATTTAACACTGAAATTGGTAAATTAATTAACTTTGAATTGATATCTAAATTGCTTAAAGTATTGTAATTGTCTAAGAAATCAAAAACGATAAAATTTGTTAATTATATAATTTAAATTGAAAATTTGATTTAATTTGATTTAATAATGATTTATTTAATTAACTGAAATATAGCCATTTGGCCACTTGCTCGGATTTCGACGAAACCAGTTTCATCGGATCCGTAACGATGTACTATCATAGGATTTCAAATTTCGTAGCGATCGGACTTGTCGTTTGATCCTACGGACTAGAAACACCAAGAAATCAATTTAATTGAAATCAACTGAAATCAATTTGAAATAAGCTGATTTTATCACAACTTCTTCATACAATGGGATTCGAACTTGAAATCTATTCCATTGAGTTTAAAATACTCGAAAACATCTATTTTGACATATATGGGTTGATCCATTTTCATTCCGGGGTCGAAACGGGCTTTTCGGGTCATTATCGTTTAACTTTCCAAACCAATCGAGCCCATTCAATTCTATTTTATTCTTCCTATAAATATGTCGTTTAAATCCTAAGGGAATTCTTATTCATCATTTCTGTACATACAGTTTCATTTGCTCTCTTCATTCCATTGTCAAACAAAACCTAATTCCCAAATTTCAAAATTCAATTTCAAATCCAATTCCAAAAATTCAAATCCACAAACAATATCGAATTATATATCGATTTGAAGCTCTCGACAAGCGCAGGTCAATTATGTGATTCGTTTTTTGATCTGAATTACTGGATGGTAGGAAATTGAGGATTTATTTTCGATCATTCGCAGGCTATTGCCTCGTTTAACTGTGGATCTAGGTCATGGAGCCGATCAGAGGACATGGTTGCGAAGAGGGAGCCGAGAAGGTCTGTGGAGAGGCGTTCTTTCGTACCATAGTGGTTGGAGTTCGCCAGTTTTGGCCTTAAACTCACGGCGACGAAGGGGGTTTCTGATGGCCGGAGGCTTCGCGTGGCCTGGCACTGGGTCGACCAGTGATGGGGAAAGCGACGGCGACCCCTGATGTAGTCGCGGTTGAGCGGAGCAGCAGCGTTATTCGAGGCGGCAGCCGTGTAGCGATCTGCGTTCGTTCGCGAACGAGGGTTAGGGCTTTGGGTCTCATGCTAGGCAAGGTGACGTGTTATTTTTACTATTATTATTTTATTTGTTTTAAAATTTAAACCCTATAACTTCTTATATCGATAACTTTTGAATACGAGGTCCGTTCTGCACGCGGTTACTTTCGTTGGGATCGCATTGGAATTCTGGACATTTTGGCTCTAGCCTGGGTAGATTTTGAGATTGTTCAAATTTTGAGTTTAAATTTGGTTTAAATTCGATTTAAATTCAAAGGTGAGTGTTTTAACCCACTCACAACTTCTAAAATTTCTTATGTTCGTTAAATTTAATTTATGATGTGATTCGGAATTTATATATGATTGTTTGGTACATTTTGAATCATCATCTCGGTTAATTTGAATTTATTTGAATTAAATCGTTATTTAATTTATTACTGAATATAAACTGCCAGTAAATATCTGTTATCGATTATCAGTTCTATATTGATACTTATTGATTGTTTTGGATGATTATTGTGATGGATGTGGATTGTTGATATTGATTGAATGGATGTTCTATTTTATATCGTTATAAACCGCAAGTTCTTTATGGATTTTGTTTAATTCGGGATCGCGTTTTGAAATGATATATATAACCGTAATATGTTAAATTGCGAATTGAAATGATAACTATCAGTATCACTTGACCCTAGGGTAGAAAATTATTGTGACACCCACCTCTATACTCGCACTAGCGAAGGGCACTACGGAGTAATGCCGTCAACCAGCACGAATAATAAGGCTGTTGAGGAGCGACCATCCGTGTAATTGCTTTGTGCGAGCACCATAAATTATCTCTTTCTTTTCAAGAAGAAATCCGACATACCGATACAAACTCAATGCTACTAAATAGTGGCTATATGGTCTTTGAAAACAAATATAAAATAAGAATAACACAAAACCAGTCACGGATATTCATATCACTAAGACGGGAATAGATATGAATATAACACATAAAAGTGTACATCAAAGTAGTGGTCATGTAAGATCCACTACATCACAAAAGAATAGGTACAAGTGCTAAATAGAAAAATAAGTATACATCAAGGAGTTTCTATCTCGAATGTATAAAAGCAAAAACTACTAAACTAAAGTAGTTAGCTAAAAGTCAGAAGACAGTCCCAGATAATGAGTCAAGTAGAAGCACCTGAAATGCCATGGCCTGACCCGGGTATTATTTAAGAATAAGACAATAAACGGATCAGTCGAGCTATAAATATCATATAAAATGAGATAGGACAAGAGATATGACAAAAACTTATGATAACAATAATGCCATATGTGACAGGTATACATTAGATAACAACAAAAATCATACAATATCTCAAGAATCTCAAAGCACCAAAAAGAATATCATATTCTTCATTTTATTCGCCAAACCCCAAATATTGACAAATATATCATTGCCAATCACAAAAATTGATGAAACACAAATTCTAGAAATCAATAATTAGGAATCCAGAAAACACAAAGGGGGAGGCCTATCAAAAATGGGAGCATGAAAACTCACCAACATGTGTATCACAAACAGGTCGTTATCCCATGGTCACTAACCACAGAGCCAGTGCAATGACGTAGTATAATAATAGTACGCTTAAGGAATCTGAAACTCGAATAATTCGAAACAATGACATAGTACAATAATGGTGTGCCCGATGAACCTGATAAGCCGAAACAATGACATAGTACAATAACAGTACGCCCAATGAACCGAACTCCATAAAAGAATATGGGTCGCTAGCCCATAAAATGAGTCGAAACTCCAAAGAACGATCAAAAGACCATGGGTCATTAGCCCATAAAAATGAGACGAAGCTCCATAAAATCGAGGTATAGTCCCCCACGTGGACAAAGAGACGAAGTTCAACATAATGGGGTACTATGCCCCATACGGACAAAGAGACATCGCATATCGCTAGTCTAAACCATAGAAATGATCACCATTGATCAACAAAAGTGTGAATTACATTAAGCTAGTAAATAAATGAGTTTAGCTTCATGTCCTATAACCACTGGCTTAATTTAAGTATTTACGAACAAATTGTAGACTTCCACTCAAAAGTTGTCACAAAATTTCAATCGAACAAGTCCAAGAATTAACCAACAAAGCAAACGCAAGCGTTTCATACCACTTTCTTTTCTAAGTCGTTTAATTAGATTTCTCATATGAATGAGGTAAAGGTACGTATATACTAATAGGTTGGAAAGCGGGTTTAAAAACAAGCCTTGTATTAAAAATAGTGTTGAAATCGTTTTTGTCAAAGAGTTTGAATATTTACTACTAGTATAGAAACCTTTGCATTTTAGAAGTGACAAATCACAGAAATGATTTGTAACGACCCATTATTTTTCACCATTCAAATCGGAATTAATCCACACATGTCGAACTTGAATAGTGCAAAATAACAAATTGTAATAAAAATTCGGAGCAAATAAAATCAAATCACAGAATCACAGACACAGAACATCAGAATATCTCGCAGCGGAAAATAAAATACCATAGTAGTTCATGAAGCTACTATCACAAAGTCTCGAAACAAAATACATAATATCTATCTGAAAACAGATACAACATAAAATCCCAAATACAAAGAAGTCCACTAATACAAAGCTGTTAATAGAATTACAGAACTGAAATAGAACAATAGAACTGTATATAGATAAACTAGATAAGCTGATAATCTCCAACGATTCCAGACCTCCAGAGAGTGGAAATCCAAATCTATAAACACTTAGGCTGACCCGAGCATAAATAAAACACGAACACTCGAGCCAGAACATACATACTTATCCAATGTAAACCAACTCAAGTGAACTGTAGTAAAGGTACAAATAACTTAGAAGATGCTTGGGACCTCTCATCCTTTAAGGATCCGTTAAACTATTTACTATGTAGTAGTATACGCTATTATAATAATGTCTATCAGTAAAATAAACTTACTTTAAAGTAGCATCACGGGGTTACCCATACAGCCCTAGACACGTAATAGTCCCAGTAGTCCATCCATTATCTGCATATCTTCTGGTCGGGAGACTACGAGAAGATACGCATGGGCTACGTGAGAAAACCAAACTCGTAGTAAAAGCTCGGTATGGTAGGTGACACGGCACAACGAGGCAATGGCAGGGTAGAAATACCAATTACGCACACGGGCTGATGGTAACGCAGCAGCCACATACGCCCACCTTGGAACACATTCCCAATCGGAGGGTGGCCACCAAACAATCATAAAGTAATAGAATGGTATCGAAGAAATGTGTCCGACCAGAGGAGCTACCCCTTTTGGCCCGAGATCGCTCCTGTTTTAGCCACTTTAAGCCAACTTACGGGAGTTGGGTCCACGTAACATACCTCAAGAACGTCGCCACCATCCTTCTTTATTCTAGAATCTCGACCGTGTACACGGTTGTCAAAGTGGTTTTCGGTATCGACAGGGAGTATGTCCATATTCGATCCCGGTCTCTTTGCCAACCAATCGTTATTATAACCCGTGGTTAAAACTTTTAAAACTAATAATTTATACTTCAAAATATAATACCCTTTCAAATCTAATTTTTTATCAAATAAAGATTAATCATTTCCAAATCATTTCAATATATCAAAATATCATATATTTCAAAACTTCCTTTTCAAATCATTATTTGAATTCAAATCCAAATACCCAATTTAAATAACCTTTTAACTTCAAAGATAACATTCATTTATTTCAATTGAAATCATCTTTTAAAATGATTTATTTTCCACTTAAATTTATTCATTTAAATCATTTACAAGTGAGATTATTATTCTTTCAAATCAAATATTCAATTTCGAAAGTTTCAAAATATTTTGAGCTCATTTACTAAGTCAAAAACCATAAACTTTTAAAATTTCAGCCTTTCACGACATTTAGAAAAAGCTGTTATAAGTTATACTTGAAAATATTTTAATTCAGCAAAGATAGCATTTTAAAACTGCTGTTAAAACTCAGTTTTAGTTGAAATTTAGTTTCAAACAACAAAGACAGCATTTCCAGAAATGCTGTAATAGCTCAGGTTTCAAGTTTAGATTTTTATTAATTTCAACAAAGACAGGAGACCACCACAGCATTTACAGAACTGCTGTAATAGGCCTTATTAAGTTTTAGCCTTATAAATTTACTACAGCAACTACAGCATTTCAGAATTGTTGTAATAGCCTCTTTTATTCAGTTTTAGTTCATTTACATAAACCATAGCATTTCTGAATGCTATAAAAAGTATTTTACAGATTTTAGTGTATTTCCAGCAATCATAAACTTCAATTTAAACCCTTTAAACATTATAAAAATCATATTTTAACATTAAAAATGTTCATTTAACTTACTTTTAACATATGATTTTTATAAATAATTTTTTTAAATCAAATCAAATTTTTCAATAATTTCACTTAACAAATTCAAGCGTAACATTTTCTTTTCTTCACTTATTAACAAATAAACTTAACACTTATATTTTTCTTCCATTTTCCGATATAATTAAATTTCCATTTTATTTATACAACTTAATTTTCATTTTTAAACCAAAATTCCAAAATTTTCAACTTAAGTTATATTTCAAAAAATTCACTTTTACCATTTATTTAAATTACATTTTTACTTACAGAAAAATCAAAATTTCTTTATTAAAACATTTAAAACCCAATTTAAATCAAATTTTCATAATTTTACACTTTTTAAAATATTTAAAAATATTCGAAATACTTTATAAAATTAACCACGGGCCTGTATATAGTTTTCTAACCTAAATCAAGTGATGTGGATATATATCATTTCAATCCGCAGTTTACAAGGAAAAATCTGGGTTCTATCATTTCAAACCCGCAGTCCCAAGTGAAAATATAAAATACATAAAAACCGTTCAGGCCTATATTTCATCCCATAACGATTTTTCCCGATTCTAAAGTCCGTTCGGGTATGTATCATTTCAACCCATAGTGATTCTATTTTACAGGGAACTTGCAATGTGAGAAACAAATAAAATAAACAGTTTAACAATATATGTCAATAACAGATGAGATGACAGGTAAAATAAAAGGTTTAACATCATATAATTAATAATCATAGGCAGTCTACACATTCAATTGTTATCGCTTCACATTTGCATAAGTATATAATGTCATGTGAGATTTACTCACCTCTTTGCGCTGGAGATATCAGTTGAAATGACACAACGGATTCCGGTACACAATGACAAGACTACAGACTCGAGTGGAGAGCGAGATCCAAGCTGTAGATCTTGTGTTACAAACCAAAAAAAACAGAATAAAATTATAAATTCAATACAACATTCAATTCAAAATAACTTCGAAATAAAAGCAATATGAACACAATATCTTTTTGCCTTGCTTTCTACCTTTGTTTGCACGGCCTAGGGGTTGATTTGGTCAGGTTTTGGTGTGACTTGGCTCGGGTTTGGACACAAGGGTGCACGGTTAACAAGGATAGAATATGGAGGAGTTTACAACATAGGAAGGTGAAGAGGTTTTAGGCAAAATAGCATGGTTTTTGTCAACAAAAGGCTCGGCCATGTAGGCAATTGGCTCGGCCAGTGGGTGTGGGGTCTGGTCAGTGGCTGGAGTGGTGAGGGGAGGTCAGGAAAATGTGGTGGTGGCAGCCTATGGTGGTGGTGGTGAACAAGGAAGTGATGAAGCAAGGTGGGGGGCCTATGGTGGTGGTGGTGGTGAACAAGGAAGTGATGAAGCAAGGTGGCTCGGTTATGCTAGTTTTCAAGTCATAGTTGCAATTTTTTGTGGATTTTTGCATCATAGGAGTCTCGGCCATGGTCAAGACCTGAGGGGTAGGTGTTGAAGATGACAAGGAGGAGATGTAGGAGGTGATGGCCGTGACAATGAAGAGGAGGCCGAGCAACAATCAAGAGAAAGCAAGGCAAAATAACATAGAAAAGAAGAAGAAAAAGAATAAAAACAAGGAGCCATTATCAATAATTTTCTCCTAGCCGTGAATGGAGATGAGATGCAAATTTTTGTGCATGAGATATAAAATGAAACTCATGGCTAATCAAAGTAAAAAGCACGGCCAAAAGAAGTTAATGAAGAGTTATGGAAAATGAAAAGTTTTGGAAATGAAAAGACTTAAGTTTTGAAAGCTCTTTAAACCTTTCATATTTCCTTTTTCTTTAATTCAAATAAAAAAATCACAAAATGAATTAAAAAACTGAAACAAAGTAAAATAAAATGAAAATAAATAATTAAACTTAAAGAAAATAGAAAAAGAATTAAATGAATTGCTTAGAAATTCAAAACAGGGTTCAAAAATTACAAATAAATCATCACTATCTTTAGAAAAATATCTACTTCACTTTAAAAATATTGTAAAACAAAATTTTAAGTTCTAAAACATTTTCAAAGTGGAATAAATTCAAATAAAAATTAATTTCAAAAATATTGGGTTGTTACATGATTATAGAAACAATCAATCACTAAAAATTCATATACGAAAACGGGAATCAAACCATAGAATCGATATCAAATCCATCAAAGTGGATATTCCCAAAAATTCATAAAGAAGTCATTGAAGTTGATAATAAATGACGTTGAACAATCTAATCAACCTAAAAAGCGATATACATGGAAACCCATCGCAAACAAGCAAGATGGCTGAAATTAGAAGCTCTAGACGTCTGGTGGTTCTCCCAAACGTCTGAGCTAAGATACTGGAAATTTTATTCCAAATCGCCCAGACGTCTGGGTAGTAAGCTCAGATGTCTGAGCTGATTGTTTGGAATTTTATTCCCGTAGCTCCAGACGTCTGGGCATACTACCAGACGTCTGAGCTGAAGCTCAGAGCAGAAATCAGTTAGGCCAAAGATGGCCAATTCATCTCAAAAATAATCGAACGAGCACGAAGGTTAGGGTTTATGCCTAGCGACAACCCAACCCTATAAGCTCTTTAATACACTCCAAACAACATATCAAAACATCCAGTGTAGGATTTTTCATAAATTTTGACTTTAAAATATCAAAAATTGAAAAATTCACCAATTCAATTCAATTCGATTCAAAGCAAATGAACATGAAATAGGTGTTAGGAATTCATACCTAATAACTGTCAAAGGTATAGACATAGATGTGACTTTAAGAACTCACCTTTAAACTCAAAAACAATGAAGGAGAAGCTCAAAAACAAAGGAATGATCAATCTACTCTTCAATTTCAACTCTAGGAACTCTAATCTAATATTATAAGCAATAATTTCCTAAGTTAGGTTATAGGAAATTTCTGAAATTGAAGAGGAATAGAGATGGAGAAGATGAAGAGGATGCTTACCTAAGCTTCTCTTTGATTTTGGAGCTTGAATCTAGAATTTCCTAGTAATATAGGGTTTAGGAATTTTAGTTTCCTCTTCCTTCCCCCATTCTTTCCTTTAGTTTGAGACTGTTAGGAAAATAGATTGAATGAATAAAGAGTGAGGAAGTTAGGGTATTAGATGTGTGAGTGGGATGAAACCCAAGTCCAAAACCAAATAGAAAAATAGCAAAATTCTAGTCAACACCAAACATATCGACGTTTATACTCAAAAAGGTCGCAAATGCCATTTTGGACTCAATGGAAGTGGTCTTGAGTCCTAATTCGACAGTTTATGAAAAGTAGCTTTTTGGACTTAAATCCGACTAACGATGCTATATTTAAATAAAACATTTAAATATACAATCGTAAAATATGCGGGTTGTTACAGACTCCCTTCCTTAAAGAAATTGCGTTCTCACAATACTTAAGAAGAAAAAAAAGAGTAACAACCATGAAAGCATGTCAACACAAAAGAAAATTTAAAGTAAGAAGTATACCTTAAAGAGCACGATAGAGTAGTCTGGATATGTCTGCTCGATGAATTCTCTGGATTCCCAAGAGCAATCCTTAGGATTTGAGGACCACTGAACTTTCACAAGCGGAACATCTTTATTTCGAAGGCGTTTAACCTCCGTAGCAATGACGCGAATATGATGTTGCTCATAAGTCAAATTAGGTGAAACTTCAATTTTTTCAATAACACCGGGCTCAAGAATAGAACCAGAATGTCTAAGGAATTTCCGTAGTTAAGAGACGTGGAAAACGTCATGAATAGTAGAAAATTAAGCCGGTAATAAAAGGCGATAAGCCACGGAACCAATGTGTTCGGTGATGGGAAATGGACCAATATATCGAGGTGGTAATTTTCCCAATCGACTGAAATGCACAACATTATACATAGGAAAAACACGAATAAACACCAAATCTCCCATAGAAAAATCTAAATTCCTTCTTGGGTTATCGGCATAGGATTTTTGTCTACTTGAGCTTCTTTCCTCCTATGACAAATAAGGCAAATCTTTTCTACGGAATCACGAATAAAGTTTGGACCTAAAATCAGCTTCTCACCGGCCTCAAGCCAAGAAGAAGGAGATCGACATGGCCTTCCATAGAATGCCTCAAAAGGTGACATACCAATACTAGATTGGAACAATTATTATAGGAAAACTCAACAAGAGGAATGTGATCTTCCCAACTTCCACCAAAATCAAGAACACATGTCGAAGAAGACTTTAAGAGTTTGATTCACATGCTTGGTTTGTCCATCGGACTGAGGATGATAAGCGTTGCTAAAATTAAGCTTCGTTCCCAAAGCTTTCCGAAGACTCTTCCAAAATCCACTGGTAAATATGGATCACGATTACTAACAATAGATGTAGGAACTCCATGAAATTTAACAATTTCTTTAACATAGAGTTTGGCCAAAAGAGTTCTGGTCCGATTGGACCGAACGAGAATAAAATGGGCGGATTTTGTATATCTATCAACAATCACCCATAAAGCGTCATGACCCAAACGAGAATAGGGAAGACCATCAATAAAGTACATGGAGACTTGATCCCACTTCCAAATAGGAATATCCAAAGGTTGCAACAAACCACCAGGCCTTTGATGCTCGGCCTTTACAAGTTGGCAAGTCATGCAATGCTTAATAAAGTTGGCAATATCAGATTTCATTCCATCCCAATAATAAAGTCGCTTCATATCCTCGTACATTTTACTACTACCGGGATGAATGGTAAATTTAGAACAATGAGAATATTTTAAAATGTCATTACGAAGATTACTAATATTTGGCACGATAAGTCTGCCAAATTTTCGAATGCTACTACGAGCATCGATTTCAAAGTTTTTCAAACCATTAATATTTCTATCCCTACAACTTTGGCTAAGATGAGACAATTCGGGATCACGCTTTTAAGCATCAAGAATGCGGTTTAAAAGAGATGGATGACCCTCAAGGCAACATAGGACAAGAGATGAACATGAATCGGATTCACGATCTCAAATTTCATAAGCAGACAAAGTCTCGAGATCATTCCACTCAGATATCATCATAGAAACAACTGCTTGTTGCTTACGACTAAGGGCATCGGCAACACGATTCCCTTTTCCGGGAGTATAAAGAATGTCAAGATCATAAGATGCGAGGAATTCGAGCCAACGTTGTTGATGCAAATTAAATTCCTTTTGAGAAAATAAATACTTCAAAGATTTATGATCAATGTAGAGAACAAATTTCTCTCCCAAAAGATAATGACATCAAATTCTAAGGGCAAAAACAATAGCCGCGAGCTCTAAATCATGAGTGGCATATCTAGTCTCGGCAGGATTTAATTGCCTAGAAGCATAAGCAATAACATGTTCCCTTTGCATGAGAACGGCTCCCAAACCAACACGAATAACATCAATATAAACGTTAAAGTCTTGGTTCCCTTCGAGAATCACAAGAATAGGAGCATCGGAAAGGAGTTCTTCTAATTTCTAAAAAGAAGCTTTACATTTGTCTGACCAAATGTACTTAACTCCCTTCTTTGTCAAACTAGTAAGAGGTATGGAAATTTTAGAAAAGTCTTTTATGAACCGACAGTAATAGCCCGCAAATCCAAGAAAACTATGGATTTTCGTCCCACTCTCCGGTTTCTTCCAATTTTGAATCGCTTCAATATTTGAAGGATCCACGTAAATTCCGGATTCAAAAATGATATGTCCTAAAAATTTAATACGAGTTTGCCAAAAGTGGCACTTAGAAAATTTTGCTTTCAATTGATTACTTCTAAAAGTTTGCAATACAATCCGAAGATGTTTTTCATGCTCTTCCACGGTTTTAGAATAAACAAGATTATCATCTATAAAGATGAGAACAAATCGATCGAGGAGGTATTTGAAAACTCGGTTCATAAAGTCAACGAAATAAGCTAGAGCATTCGTTATCCATATGGCATAACAAGCCATTCATAAGATCCATAACGAGTACAGAATGATGTCAAAGGAATGTTGTCCTTTACAATATGAAGCTGATGAAAACCGGTCGCTAAGTCTAAAGGCGAAATGACTCTAGCATCGCAAAGTTGATCAAATATATAATCAATCTGAGGTAAAGGATATTTATTCTTGATGGTGAGATCATTAAGCTTACGGTAGTCAACGCAAAGCCTAAGTGTACCATCGGATTTCTTCACAAAAATAGCTGAAGCTCCCCAAGTAGAGGAACTAGAACGAATAAACTACTTCGCTTCCAATTCGGATAATTGCATGCGCATCTCCTCAATTTTCTTATTGGACATACGATAAGGAGGACGAGTGATAGGTAGAGCTCCAGGGAATGGATTAATTCTAAACTCAATTGCTCGCTTAGGGGGTAATTCTAAAACGGGCTCAAATATGTCCGAAAATTCACGAACAACGTGAATGAGGGTAATGACATCCTCATCATCATCATTATCGTCATCATGAAGGTTTACAGATTATAAGGATGATGCCAAATTGGAATCCGAATCTTTAAGAACAATAGAAATCTGCTTAACAGATTGAGGATGTCGAAGATGAATAGTCCTCTTAGGACAAAGGAAGTGGGACTCATAACGGTTAAGCCAATTCATTCCCAAAATCATTCAGAAGCCTAAGTAACGTATAACATGCAAATCGGTTTGGAAAGAAAATTTACGTAAAATAATCTTGATATCCTTACAAAGCAAACTGAGTGTTGCAGATCCACCAACCAGATTCGTAATTCTCAAAGAAGTCATCAAGCACATAACATTTAAATACAAAGTATCAATAAGTTCTTTTGATATAAAAGAGTGAGATGCTCCCATATTAAAAAAAACTCGAATAGGTTGATCACGAAACATAAGAATGCCATCAAGGATAGAATGAGAAATACCTTAACCAAGAGATGTGTTATTAGGCGCTTGCACAACATTTAGCTTTCCCTCCTTCTTGCCTTGAAGTTTGGGACATGAAGATAAAAGATGATCCGAACTTTTGAAATAACGACAATAAAGAGGTTTCGGGCACCTATTTGCATAATGGTCCTTAGCACCACAATCGTAGCATTCTCCACGATTAAGGATAGGGGTCTTTGCTACCGAAGTTGCTTGCTTCCCTTTCTTACTGGGGTTAGGGCCTTTGAATTTAATAGGCCTCTTCTTGTTGTTGTTGAAGTTCAATTTGGCACTCGAAACTTCAACATTACTTTCTTTATTGGCCTCTTTAAGTCAAAGAGTGATATCAACAAGCTGATCAAAAGAAACTTCTAATTTAAGAAGCAGTGGCCTTTTGAGATTCTTATTCAACCCATAAATAAACCTCTGGTTTTTCTTCAATGGGTATTGATATACTCAACCCCATATTTAGAGAGAGATTCAAAAGATGGGACATAGTCTGTCATAGAAGATTCACCTTGAGCAAGGTCAATAAAGCGCCGAGCTAAAGTCACTTTTTCAGCTTTCGGCACAAATTTCAATTCGAATCTTTCTTGGAATTGCTCCCAAGTAATATCTACTTCGATAATCTCATAAACCAAAAGCTCATACCAATCTAATGCTCTTTCTTGGAGCATGCTAGAAGCCACTTGGACTCGACGGAGATCAACAAGATTCATGCGAGAAAATATGCAGTCGCATGTTCTAAGCCAAGTTTGGACTTCTATAATGCTTTCAGAACCCTTGAATGGCTTTCCACCCAAATTGGTATAATCACTGCACAAGCCTACAAATTCGGATTTAGGGTGAGTAGGCTCTGGAATGGGTCCGACAGCTTGAGCATTCTTTACATGATCTAAAAGCTATTGGGCAGACATGAATACAACATCCTAAGGTGTAGCATTGGATTGACCGGGGCTGGGGCGGCTTGGTCTAACCATTTCTCTTCTATAAGAAAGAAAGAAAGAAAGAAAGAAGAAAAGGTTATTCTCAGAATGAATATCAAACAATCGTGATTGATAAAACAAGGCATCATAAAAGAAATTAGGATAGAACAGATCCAATGGCTCGAATTAAATCCTAAGACACGATTTCTAAGAGAGACTTAGGACGATGATCCTTGCTATTATATTCTATATTGTTTCGAAGTTTGGCATTAATACCAAGCTGTGACGCCCCACCTCTATACTCACACTAGTCAAGGACAATACAGAGTAATGTCGTCAACCGGCACGAAGAATAAGGCTGTTGAGGAGCGACCATCCGTGTAATTGCTTTGTGCGAGTACCGATATGCCAGATAAAATATCACTTTCTTTTCAAGAGGAAATCCGACATACCGATACAAACTAAAAGCTACTACACAGTGGCTATGTGGTCTTCGAAAACAAATATAAAATAAGCATAACACAAAATCAGTCACAGATATTCATATCACTGAGGCGGAAACAGATATGAATATAACACATAAAAATGTACATCAAATTAGTGGTCACGTAAGATCCGCTACATCACAAAAGAATAGGTACAAGTGCTAGACAAAAGAATAAGTATACATCAAGAAGTCTCTATATCGAACGTATAAAAGCAAAAACTACTAAACCAAAATAGTTAGCCAAAAGTCAGAAGATAGTCCCAGATAGTGAGTCAAGTAGAAGCACCTGAAATACCGCGGCCTGACCCGAGTATTATTTAAGAAGAAGATAATAAACAGATCATTTTAGCTATAAATATCATATAAAATGAGATATGATAAGAGATATGACTAAAACATATGATAACAATAATGGCATACTATGACAAGTATACATTAGTTAACAGCAAAAATCATACAATATCTCAAGAATCTCAAAGCACCAAAAACAATACCATATTCTTTATTTTATTCACCAAACCCCAAATATTGACAAACATATCATTGCCAATCGCAAAAATTGGTGAAACACAAATTCCACAAATCAATAACTAGGAATCCAAAAAACACAAAGGGGGAGGCCTATCAAAAATGGGAGTATGAAAACTCACCAACACGTGTATCAAAAATGGGTCGTTATCCCATGGTTGCTAACCATAGAGCCGGTGCAACGACATAGTACAATAACGGTACGCTTGAGGAACCTGAAACTCAAATAATTTGGAACAACGACGTAGTACAATAATGGTACGCCTGATGAACCTGATAAGCCGGAACAACGACGTAGTACAATAACGGTACATCCGATGAACCGAACTCCATAAAAGAATATGGGTCGCTAGCCCATAAAAATAAGTCGAAAATCCAAAGAGCGGTCAAAAGACCATGGGTCATTAGCCCATAAAAGTGAGACAAAGCTCCATAAAATCGAGGTATAGTCCCTAACGTGGACAGAAAGAGATGAAGCTCAACATAACGGGGTACTGTCCCCTATGCGGACAAAGAGACATTGCATATCGCTAGTCTAAACCATAAAAATGATCATTATTGATCAATAAAAAGTGTGAATTACACTAAGCTAATAAATAAATGAGTTTAGCTTCATGTCCCATAACCACTGGCTTAACTTAAGTATTTGCGAACAAATTGTAGATTTCCACGAAAATGTTGTCACAAGATTTCAATCAAACAAGTCCAAGAATTAATTGACAAAGAAAATGCAAGCGTTTCATACCACTTGTTTTGCTTAGTCGTTTAATTAGATTTCTCATACGAATGAGGTAAGGTTTGTATATACTAATAGGTTGGAAAGCGGGTTTAAAAAAAGCATTGTATTAAAAATTGTGTTGAAATTGTTATTGTGAAAGAGTTTGAATATTTACTACTAGTATAGAAACCTTTGAATTTTAGAAGTGACAAATCACAGAAATGACTGTAGAAACAATCAACCACCAGAAATTCACATACGAAAATGTGAATCAAACCATAGAAATCGATATCAAATCCATCAAAGTGGATATTCCCAAAAATTCATAAAGAAGTCATCGAAGTCAATAATAAATAACGTCGAACAATCTGATCAACCCAAAAATTGATATAAATGGAAACCCATCAAAAACAAGCAAGATGGTTGAAATTAGCAGCTCCAAACATCTGGCGGTTCTCCCAAACGCCTAAGTTTAGAGACTGGAAATTTTATTCCAGATCACCCAAACGTCTGATAAGTAAGCTCAGACGTCTGTGCTGATTATCTGGAATTTTATTTCCTTAGCTCCAAACGTCTGGGCATACTACCAGACATCTGAGCTGAAGCTCAAAGCAGAAATCAGCTAGGCCAAAGATGGCCAAATCATCTCAAAAGCGACCGAATGAGCACGAAGGCTAAGGATTTATGCCTAGCGACAACCCAACCCTATAGGCTCTTCAATACACACCAAACAACATGTCAAATCATCCAATGTAGGATTTTTCATAAATTTTGACTTCAAAATACCAAAAATTGGAAAACTCACCAATTCAATTCAATTCAAAACAAATGAACATGAAATAGGTGTTAGGAATTCATACTTAACAACTATAAAAGGTATAGACATAGATATGAGTTCAAGAATTCATCTTTAAACCCAAAAACAATGAAGGAGAAGCTCAAAAACAAAGGAAAGATCAATCCACTCTTCAAATTCAACTCTAGAAACTCCAATCTAAGATTATAAGCAATAATTTCCTATATTGAGTAATAGGAAATTTATGAAATTGAAGAGGAATTGAGATGGAGAAGATGAAAAGGATGCTTACCTAAGCTTCTCTTTGATACTGGAGCTTGAATCTAGAATTTCCTAGTAATCTAGGGTTTAGGAATTTTAGTTTCCTCTTCTTTCCCCTATTCTTTCCGTTAGCTTGAGGGTGTTAGGAAAATAGATTGAATGAATGAAGAGTGAGGAAATTAGGGTATTAGATGAGTGAGTGGGCTGAAACCCAAACCCAAAGCCTAATAGAAAAATAATAAAACTCTAGTCAACTCCAAACATATCGATGTTTATACTCAAAAATCTCGCAAACATCATTTTGGACTCAATGGAAGTGGTCTCGATTGCTAATTCAACAGTTTACGAAAAGTAGCATTTCGGACTTAAATCCGACCAATGATGCTATATTTAAATAAAACATTTAAATATACATTCGTAAAATATGCGGGTTGTTACAATTATATACAGACACCGGATTGGTTAAATTAAATGATTTTAAAATCCTTAAATTTTTTAATTTAATCAATTGACATTTTGAGATAAAATTTTATTTATATTAATTGAAGTATTTTAGAAAAATCAAGTTTTGTGTTGAAACGCGAACTAGTTTAAAAAGGAATTTCTTTAAGAAATTAAATCGGAAGTTTAAAGTTAAACTTTTATGTATAAATGAAATTCTATCGAAAATGAGTTATTGAATTTGTTTGAAAATAAATTTGAATTTTTTTGAAACTGGAGTAATCCGTATTGACATTTTGAACACGGATTGAAATAATATGAAATTCGATAGTTTATTGAAATTTGGTCTATCGATTTGGAAATTTGAAATGGTCCAAATATGTTGAAACGAAATGAATAGTTTAATTTAATATTAATTTCAAACTCATATTTTAATATAAACTATTTTAAAATTATATTATTTTATAATTTTTAATTATTAAAATTTTCAAATTTATTAAACTATGTAACTAATATTAACTATATAAATTATTTTAATCTATTTTAAACCAATTTAATTTATTTTAAACTAATTAGACTACTTTAATTTATTTTAATTCTAATTAATCTATTTTAGTTATATTTAATCTATTTTAAATCTATATTAATCATTTATAGATATTTAAACTATTTTCTTCCAAAATTCCAAACCAAGTAAAATGGATGGGTTTATATTCAAATTCTCGATTTATTAAAGTGAATATGGTTAATGATGTCATAACCTAAGTTTGGATTTAAAGTTATAACTAATTAAATATGATGATTTTGTAGTAAGGATTTTACCTATTTTGGAAGTATGATTTTTTGAAAGAAATCATGATTTTAGAAAAGATAATGATTTGGAAGTGATATTGTTTTGAGAATACGATATTTTGATATAAATTGTGAATTTGACTTTGAAAGGGAATGTTATTATCGAACTATGATTTCAAAGGAGAATATGATTTCGAAAATAAGTAATAGTTTCGAAACTGATATGGTTTGAATTGAATATGATATTTTGATATCAAGTATGAAATGATTTTGGAAATGTAAAAGAACCATCCGGTGTGTAATAAGCGATTGGTTGTCAAAAAGACCGGGATCGGATATTGTCATACTCTCTGCCAATACCGAAAACCACTTGACAACTATGTATGAGGTGGAGATTCCAGAATGAAGTAGGATGGTGGCGACGATTCTGAAGGTATATTTACGTGGACCTAACTCCCGTGAGTTAGTATAAGGTAGCTAAAACAGGAGCGATTCCTGGCCAAGTAAGGTAGCCCCTCCTGTCGGACACATTCCATCGATACTATATTCTGACTTTTGATTTATTTGGTGGCCACCCTTCGATTTTTACTCGAGAGTATGTTTCGAGTTAAGCGGTAGTTACAGCTATGCGTTACCAGCAGTCCAGATGCGTAATTGGTATATCTACCCTGGCATTGCCTAGTTGTGCCGTGTCACCTACCCTGACGCGCTTTCTACGAGATTGTTTTGTGCCATACCTATGTAGTGCTCTCTGACGACACACAGTACGGGTGGGATTACGGTACTGTGTAGATTATGGGAATATATAAAATGTGTTAAGGTGGAAAATATAAAGCCTTAACGCTACTTTAATACCTTTACTTTACTGTAGACATATTATAATAGCGTATTGTACTACATAGTAGATAGTTTAACAGATCCTTTAGAGATATGAATCCCGAACATCTCTTAAGTTTCTACACTCATGTTAGACACTGGATAGGAGATGTCAAATCCCGTAATAATATCTGACGCCGTTCCACTCATATTTATTTCCGTTGATTTAACTTACATAAGATCCTTTAGTTCCGACTCGAGTGTTTTGTCTTTTCAATTCACTCGGGTCAGCCTGAGCATTTCAAGATTCGAAGACTTATTTGGAGGACGAAGACAAAGATGTGTACTACTATTATTTACTATATTATCCCACTGCATCATACTATTCAGTTGCATCATTACCTTATTTACCATTGATAGGTGTAACTCTGATTTTGAATTGTATAATTATAATCAAATGTTTTGTATACAGCTTCATGAACTGTTATTTGATTATTATATTTTGTCATTCCACTGTGAGATTCTGTTTTGTTTTCTTTCTTTCTCCTTTTTTTCTTATTCATCCCAATAACAATTCGCCCTTCTGTATGGTTTGAGTCGACATGTGTGTCTGCCTATGCACTTGGAGGGTGTAGCATGATAGGGAGTTCTCGCATTTGGTTTAGTAGCGAGCGGATGGCTCTTACTCCTACATGTGCCTTGGTGCAGTCGAGAGGCTGGCCATAAAGGCAAAACACAGATACAGCTGTATGCTATGTTGGGCATTACCCCATTGGCAGGTGGTCCATTCTAGTTGGTATCAGAGCTTTGGTTTAGCGACAAACCTTAACTTTGTGGGGTCTAACTCATATTAAATAAGGTAGTAATACCCTATGATGAGTCGCTGAGAGCATATATATGAGAGAGCATATTTGTTAGTGTTATAAAAAGATTTTATATTGTGTTAATTTGTTTCGTTTTGTATTTATAAATTTTGGTTGGTGTATAGGACATTATGACATCGATATGAATTTCTAAATACTTAATAGGACAGACCGACACAATATTTGTTTTGAAATATAGGTAAATGAAATAATTTTGCCTATTGTATATTTTGTATATAAAATAATAAGTTTTATAAAGGATATATTGGTTTGTAATATACTTGTTGTTAGATAATGAAATTCATAAATATTGGTTGGAAATAAGATTTGAAAAAAAAAATGAAATTTGGAAATTTAGAACTTAAGTTCTAAGGTTTTTGAAAATCTCTTTCGAATAATTTGGAATGTAATAATAATATAATTAGAAGTATTTTCTGATATAAATATTTCAATATAATTTGAAAGAATTATTTTAAAGAAATTTTGGAAAGAAATAAGTTCTGTACTCCCCTCTCTGTCGTTGGAAAATAATTTCGGTGATGAGTGCACGCATCATCGACATTCATTTTCGAGTTTCAAAGTGGGAAGGCTGATGTAGTAATTTACTGCATAATCATTTGGAAAAATATATTAAATTTTACTCTTATATATAATTTGAGATATATAAGATATGGTTATATATATATTAAATGATTTGAAATGGAACCCGACATTTAGTTCTTAAATTTCTATGAATTAGAGATTTTTATTAATGAAATGGAATTTAACTAATTAGTAATTGGAACCTCTAGATGAAATAAGAGATTAAATGATAGGTTATAAATGAAATTACAAGAAGTTGAAATTGGTAACCTATAGAACCAAGGGTATGATTATTGAACATTCAACTAATTAAAAGAAATGCGATAAACTTCTTTAACTTTCAGTTGCATTCTTAAAAGCATATGTGTATAACTTACCAAATATTAAAAGTTGCAGTGTTTAATATGAAAATGTAATAGGATATTATACAAGTAAAACTTAAAGTAATGAAAGTATTCAATGAAATTATTTAATAAATAAGAATTTGATATTGTAGTTATTATAAACTTAAGTATAATTGAAAGTGGAAATTAGCCACAAGGGACTCTTCAGCAAGTACAATTAGTTTCTAGGATACACAACTGAAATAATTACTTTTAAGGAAAAAATACAAAATAATTAGTTTCTAGGGCCTAAAAACCTATGAAATTATGTCCTTGAAAGTAATTGGACTACTGACTTTGTCTTTAAAATTAATTATTTTGCTGACTTGGCCTTAAAATTAATTTCAGTGGATGTGTGTCCCAGAAACTAATTGGACTGCAAAGTTTGTCCTTCTAGTGAAATGTCCCTAATTGAAATGTTACCATATAAAAGGTGATAGAAAGTAAGTATTATAAGTAAAAGATTATAGACTTAAGTTTATGAATTGATATGCTAATTAATTGAATTGAACATGAATACTATAAATAAATGAATGTAAATAAATGAAATAAACACTGAATGAATGAAAAAAAATGAACAACAAACCCTGTGAAAAGAAATTAACAAGAATAAACTTAAATAATGTTAGAATCTGCTGTTTTTTTGGTTTATTGATTGTTTGTGAAATGATACTTCTAATTGTTTGGATGTATGAATAATCTATTGAGTTTTATCTAAGACTGTTGAGTAAATGATACACTTAGTAGTTATTTGACATTCTATGTGATTAAAAGTGTCTTAACCCGAACAAACTATTGTTTGGTTGATATGGATGAATAACTGATTTGTATTGATTTCATACGATGATTGTATGCTGTGGTTGCAAGTGATTGTTGTTTTATATTGATTTGTTTGTTAGTGGTTGAAACAAATTTAAATATTTCATTTTATATAATTATTAACTTCTTTGGATTATATAAGTGAAATACAAGTTGTGAAGCAATTGTTACTGCTTTTGGTTTCATAATTAAGTATTAATTGCCCGACAAATAGGTACATTCTCGGATTACAGTTTTCTTACGATATTATATATTTTATTTCCCATGTTGGGACATGTTATTTTGAAATATATGATATATATTGTTATTTTTGATATTATATTTTCTTCCGATCCTCTCCGTACAAATGAGACTTTGTCGAAATTTTTTGAAAATTTTAGACATAGAAAATTTGAGAAATATTTTCCAAACTTTATCACTTTGAGTATAAAAGGATTTAATGGTTATACATTGTTATATTTTATTTAAATTACTTATTTTGTAAATTTATTGTTTATAAATTTAATATTTTAAATAAGATATACTGATTTCTAAATCCCTTTCTTTTCCCTTCTTTCCCTTTTTGAGGACGAAAAGTTTTGAGTGGAGGAGAGTGTAACGAATCGTAAATTTTCGACTATTTAAATTGTTAAATTAATAAGTTTTGGTAATTTAATATGGAAAGAAATAAAAATTTGGTAATTTAATAATGAAATGAACGCTAAAATGAAATGTAGCAATGGAAATTAAAAACTAATTATTAACAATTGAAATGAAATTCCAATGATGAAATAATGTAAATTGTTATACTTGGTTATAAATTTTAATATAAGAAACAAATGTAAATATTTAATTGTTGTATGAAATAAAGAGTAAATGATAATTAAATAAAATCAGTATTATATAAGAACTGTAACATTTGGTTGTGAATAATGAATTCATAAGTGTAATTAAAAGTTATGATAATGATTGCTATAAGTTACCTGTTTATTTGGTCCATTAAATGAAAATGGGAAATCAATTAGAATTAAAAGAACTTTAATATTACATTAATAAGTTTAAGAATAAATGAGACTGTGAATGTAATAAAATGAATAGAGTGTTAATTCTATTCATAATATGATAAGTTAATAATTGATTTAGTAACAAGATTGAGAAAATAAAATAAATGGATTTATTGGAATTTCAATTGATAATTAATGAATTTACTAAAAGTGAAATTTAACACTGAAATTGGTAAATTAATTAACTTTGAAATGATATCTAAATTGTTTAAAGTATTGTAATTGTTTAAGAAATCAAAAACGATAAAACTTATTAATTATAGAATTTAAATTGAAAATTTTATTTAACTTAATTTAATAATAATTTATTTAATTAACTAAAATATAGCCATTTTGGCCACTTGCTTGGATTTTGACGAAACCAGTTTCATCGGATCCGTAACGGTGAATTATTGTATGATTTCATGTTTCGTAGTGATCGGACTTGTCGTTTGATCGTACGGACTAGACACGCCTATAAATAAATTTAATCGAAATTAATTTGAAAAAAGCCGATTTTATCATAACTTCTTCATGCGATGGAACGGGACTTGAGATCTATTCCATTGAGTTTAAAATATTCGAAAACATCTATTTTGATATATGGGTTGACCCATTTTCATTCTGGGGTCGAAACGGGTTTTTGGGGTCATTAACGTTCAACTTTCCAAACCAATCGAGCCCATTCAATTCTATTTTGTTCTGCCTATATGTATGTCACTATACACCCTAGGGTATTTCTTATTCCTCATTTCTGTATGTATTCATTTGTTCCTCCTCATTCCAATGGCAGACAAAACCTAATTCCCAAATTTCAAAATTCAATTTCAAATCCAATTCCAAAAATTCAAACTCCACAAACTATATCGAATTATATATCTTGAAGCTCTCGACAAGCGTAGGTCAATTATGTGATTCGTTTTTCGATCTGGATTACTGGATGGCCGAAAATCGAGGATTTATTTTCGACCGTTCATAGGCTATTGCCTCGTTTAACGGTGATCTAGGTTGTGGAGCCGATCGGAGGACATGATTGCGAAGAGAGAGCCGAGCAGGTCTGTGGGAAGGAGTTCGTTTGTGCTGCGGTGGTCGGAGTTTGCTAGTTTTTGGCCTTAAACTCGCAACGACGAAGGGGGGTTTGTGATGGCCGAAGGCTCCGCGTGGCCTGGCACTGGGTCGGCCAATGAAGGGGAAAGCTACGACGACCCCTAATATAGCCGCTGTTGAGCGGAGCAGCAGCGTTATTCAAGGCGGTGGCCATGTAGCGATCTGCATTCATTCTTGAACGAGGGTTAGGGCTTTGGGTCTCGTGCTAGGCAAGGTGACGTGTTATTGTTTAATATTATTATTTTATTTGCTTTTAGATTTAAACTGTATAACTTCTTATATCGATAACTTTCGAACGCGAGATCCATTTTGCACGCGGTTTCTTCCATTGGGATCATATTGGAATTTCGGACATTTTGGCATAGGTTTGGGCAAATTCTGAGAATTTTTAAATTTTGGGTTTAAATTGGATTCAAATTCGATCTAAATTCAAAGGTGGGTGTTTTAACCCACTCACAACTTCTAAATTTCTTATGTTTGTTAAATTTAATTTATGATGTGATTAGGAATTTATTTATGACTGTTTGGTACATTTGAATCATCATCTCGGTTAATTTGAATTTATTTGAACTAAATCGTTATTTAATTTATTATTGAATATTAACTGCCAGTAAATACATGTTATCGCTTATCAGTTCTATATTGATATTTATTGATTGTTTTGGATGATGATCATGATGGATGTGGATTGTTGATTTGGTTGAATGGATGTTTTATTTTATATCGTTATAAACCGCATGTTTGTTACGGATTTTGTTTGATTTGGGATTACGGTTTGAAATGATATATATAACCGTAATATGTTAAATTACGGATCGAAATGATAAATATTCGTATCACTTGACCCTAGGGTAGAAAATTATATACGGACACCAGATTGGTTAAATTAAATAATTTTAAGATCCTTAAATTTTTGAATTTAATCATTGATGTTTTGAGATAAAATTTGATTTATATTAATTAAAGTATTATAGAAAAATAAAGTTTTGTGTTGAAACGCGAATTGGTTTAAAAAGGAATTTCTTTAAGAAATTAAATCGGAAGTTTAGTGTTAAACTTTTATGTATAAATGAAATTCTATCCAAATTAGGTTATTGACATTGTTTGAAAATAACTTTGAAACATTTTGAAATTGGAGTAGTCTGTATTGATATTTGAACATGGATTGAAATGATATGAAATTCAATAGTTTATTAAAATTTGGTTTGTCAATTTGGAAATTTGAAATGGTCCAAATATGTTGAAATGAAATGAGTAGTTTAATTTGATATTAATTTCAAACTCATATTTTAATATAAACTGTTATAAAAATATATTATTTTAAAATTTCTAATTATTAAGATTTTCAAATTTATTAAACTATTTAACTAATATTAACTATATGAACTATTTTAATCTATTTTAAACCACTTTAATTTATTTTAAACTAATTAGACTATTTTAATTTATTTTAAATCTAATTAATCTATTTTAAAGCTATTTAATCTATTTTAATTATATTTAATCTATTTTAAATCAATATTAATTATTTATACTGTAATAACCCGGATTTTTAGAATCCTGTAATTTATAGATTAATTGAATTTAATTAATGAAAATACAATTGATTTTATTTCTTTAAGCTATAGATTTATAAATTAAAAGCATTTTTTGTAATTTTTAAAATTTAAATAAAATACTTGAAGAGATAAGTGTTATTATCTTAAGTCTTCTTATAACATGTGTAAACTTAAGTAGAAAACGTGTTTTCAAATTTATAATATACATATGCATATATTGCGATTTGGAAATTTTATTTTGAGATTAGAAATATAAATATAAAAACAAGGTTTAATAAAAAGCTTAAATGCATATATATTAATAAACTTAGAAATAAAACATAAAGAAACCATATGATATATACAAAGCAAAATAATGAATGTAGTATAAAATTTTATCAAAAACATATTAAAATCATTTATACATACATATTTTCATATATAAAAAGTCTTAGCATAAATTTAAAACATGTGTAATATTTTAAAACATAAGGTAAATATGAAATCTTTTATTAACATTTAAAAAATAAATTAGTGCATAAATATAAGACAAGTGTAACAAATCATAATAAACATTAAAACAAATGTAATAATATCAACATGCAACTCAACAAGTGGCATGTCTCATCTTCTTATTAACTTGAAAATGAAAATTAATAATAAAAAAAACAAGCCTGCAAGAAAATAAGTAAAAACAGAAAATGGAATCCAAATAGCATATTCACTAAAGTCAGGCAGAAAAAAAAATTTAGTTCATCTCAAAACTTCAGATTCAACTCAGTAAGCAATGCAATGATAGATCAGTTTGAAAGCAAATCACATTAAGCAACTTCGAATTCAACTCAACTAAGTATAGATCTGGAAGCAAAGGAAGATTCATATCAGGATATATTTTTTCAAAATCAAAACTGGAAATCAGGGAGCATCTTCTCTGCTTTTAAATCAGTGAGTAAATTTTAAAATCTAAAAATTTAAGTAAATATGTCTGCATGTGAATGTTAGATCTTTTGATGTTTGCCTGTACCTATTATTTTTTTGTAAAATCTTTGTTCACAGGTTATAATTTGACTGTGCATATTTAAAATATTACCGATGTTCTCTGTATCTTCAAATACAGAGTAAAATTTAAACTAAAATTTCAAATTCTACTTAACAAATCTTTGTTAAGACAGAATCTTCTATGCAGTAGTCTCACTTAAGCATGAATTAAGTATTAAAGTGATATTCAAAAGGAAAATGTTTAAAAATCTTCTTAAATCAGGATAATACAGTAACAAAATTTATATCATAATAAAATCATGTTTTGGATTTTGTTGAATTGAATTCACATCATAATCCTACTATGTATAACATGATTTTTAAGGCAAAATTCAGAATTTTAAAATTGGGATTGAAGCAGTATTATGATGATAACCTAAAATTGATCTTTGAGCGAATTCAGGTGACTGCGATAGTTTTACGCTTTGAATTTTGGGGCGAAGCTGTATTGAAGATCACATAGCATGAGAAAAATAGTGAGAAGTGAATCAAAGCAGTGTGGCGTTGGGAATTTTGAATCAAAGAGTATAACCCTAGTTTTGTTCATCTAGGAAAATATGATCACCGCGACCCCTATAAGCGATCGAGTTCTTCCAGATTTGAAATGATGATAGATGGAATATGGAAGGAGTAGTGGCCGGAGTTGTAGCTTCTCTGGTGATCAGATTTAGGTGTTTGAAGCGAATTTCTGTTTCGACATTGTTACAGTTTTTGGAACTCGAATACTAGTTTTTGATTTTTGGGTTCTGCAGTTAGTTTGACGGCCGGAATCGAGTTAGGGGATGGACGACGACTTGCGTGGATGGTCGCGAAGGGGTCGGAGTGGACGGCGTGACGGTGTAGGTGCACATCGATCTTGGTGTATCAGTTGATATGTTTGGGGAAGAAGAGATACTCAAGTTGGTTTCGGGTTGCATCATGAATTGCTCGAAGTTGTAGGTTGTTGAACTCGAAGCTTTGGGGTTTGGGACTTGGGGAATTGTTATTATGGGTTGGGGGTGTTGATGTTTCAGGTTTTTGAGGAAACTGTCAGTACTTTAAAATTTAACAAGGCAGATGAAAATGCTACTCGAGTTATTTAGTGAGTTACTCGAGTTATGTTAATAATTTGTTCGAGCTAGAATAGGATTGGCTCGAATAATTAATTGTTGCTTGAATTAGAATTTGTTCAGGTTAGAAAACATGTTATGTTTTCAAATTTTAAACCGAATTTAAATATTAAGAAAAGATTTAAAATATGTTTTAAATCTAATTTTTTTTTAAAACTATAGATTCAAGTTTAATTTGAATATTAAGATGGAAATGAATATGTTTTCTTAAATTCAAATTTGTTAAAAATACTTTTAAGGGTTTATTGTTTAAAAATGTTTTTAAAAGGAAATTTGTATTTAAATTAGAAATTGAAATGTAAAGAATGTTTTAAACAAAGTTTAAATTTGATTCAAATCTGAATTTGAATCTCTGGTTTAAATAAATTTAAGTTTTATACAAAGGTCATTAACTTGGGATCAATTTTGATAATCAATTAGATTAATTAATTTAGATAATCAATTATGGAACTTGATTAAGTATGATTACTTTATGGAAATAATTAAAGATATTAATTACTCATTATAATTAATTTATTAATTTGATTAGTTTAAATTAATTAATTAAGTTTAATTAATTTACAATAATCATTGGATGAGATGATAAGTAATCAGTGAAGAATAATTACTTAGAGAAGTAATTAAGATAAGTAAATTACTGGAGGTAATTAATTAAAGTATGGAAGAGTTTTGAGATTAATTACTTTGTGTTAAAGGGCAATTTCTTTATGAAGTAATTAATAATTAATTACCTAGTGTAATTAATTTAAGCATTGAATGATTAAGTCTTTTGGAAATAATTAAGTGATGTAAAAGGGATTAATTAGAGATAATTAATTAAGGAGTAATTAATTTATTTGATGAAGTAATTAAGGGTAGTTAATTACAGATATTACTAATCAAGGGTGATTAATAATTATGGTTAATAATTAATTAATGAGATAATTAAAGGCTAATTACTGCATTTGGTTAAGAATAAATTAATTTGTGAAATTAATTTAAGGGATAAATAGAATGATATGGGAAGCCTTTGATTAATTGTTATCCCTAATATGTGGTTCGTAATGCTATATGATAAGTTATGTTAAATTTAAACTGTGGTGATGTGGTTTCCTATGGATGATGAATTACTGTGACATCATGTATTAAAAGTAGAATTGTATTTCACTTGAATAATCTAAGTTAAGTTGATAAGGGTTTCGAAGAGACCGGAGTCGGGTATTAGTGAATACCCGAAGCCACTTCGATTCTTTATGAATTGATATGTGAAACAAGTAATGTGTATAACAGCTTGTGAAGTTGTAAATTGATATAAATTACGCCGGGTTTATATAAGTTGTATGTTTTGGAATTTCTTGATAGATGAGTTTACTCACGCTGGTTTCCAGCCTGACCCGGGTGTTACTTTGATGTAATGCTCGGGTTAGACCGAGTATTATAGATTTTCAGGTAAGGGCGTTCTGGAGCTCAGGAGGCGAGCTGGATGACAGGGACGTATAGAGAGTTTCCACTGTGATATTGTAGTATCTGGACATGATTGTTTGTCCAATGTTTATGTATATGTCTAACTCTGATGTATTTAAATGTAAATTAACAGATATAGTTTTCTTTGTATAACTGCTATTTTATTTGATATTATATTTGATCCGCTGCGAATGTGAGGTTTCTGTGACTTGTTTCTGTCTTCTTCTTCTTTCTCCTTTCTTCTTTTCTTAACTATCCGGAAATTTCGAGATCGAAATTTTCAGGTCGTCACATATACCTATTTAAACTATTTTCTTTCAAATTCCAAACCAAGTTAAATGGATGGATTCATATTCAAATTCTCGATTTATTAAAGTGAATTTGGTTAATGATGTCATAACCTAAGTTGATATTTAAAGTTATAACTAATTGAATATGATGATTTTGAAGTAAGGATTTTACCTATTTTAGAAGTATGATTTTTTGAAGGAAATCATGATTTTGGAAACGACAATGATTTGAAAGTGAGATAGTTTTGAGAATATGATATTTTGATATAGATTTTGAATTTGACTTTGAAGGGAATATAATTATCGAACTATGATTTCAAAGGCAAATATGATTTCGAAAGTAAGTAATAATTTCGAAAGTGATATAGTTTGAATTGAATATGATATTTTGATATCAATCATGAAATGATTTTGAAAATGTAAAAGAACCATCCGGTGTGTAATAAACGATTGGTTGTCAAAGAGACAGGGATTGAATATTGTCATACTCTCTGCCAATACCCAAAACCACTTTGACAACGGTGTACACGTTGGAGATTTCAGAATGAAGTAGGATGGTGGCGACGATCCTAAAGGTATATTTAGTGGACCTAACTCCCGTGAATTAGCATAAGGTGGTTAAAACAAGAGCGATTTAGGGCCAAGTGAGGTAGGCCCTCCGTTCGGACACATTCCATCGATACTATATTCTACTTTTGATTTATTTGGTTGCCACCCTTCGATTTTTACTCGGGAGTGTGTTTTGTGTTGGATGGTAGTTGCGGCAATGCGTTACCAATAGTGCGATGCATAATTGGTATATCTACCCTAGCATTGCCTAGTTGTGCCGTGTCACCTACTCTAGCTCGCCTTCTATGAGTTTGTTTTGTACCATACCTATGGAGTGCCCTCCGACGACACCCAACATGGGTGGGATTACATTACTGTATAGACAGTGGGAATATATAAAATGTGTTAAGGTGGAAAATTTAAAGCCTTAATGCTACTTTAATATCTTTACTTTCCTATAGACATATTACAATAGCGTATTATACTACATAGTAGATAGTTTAACGGATCCTTTGGAGATGTGAATCCCGAATATCTCTTAAGTTACCGCACTCACGTTTGACACTGGATAAGAGATATCAAATCCCATAAACATCTTTGACGCCGTTCCACTTATATTTATTTCTGTTGATTTAACTTACATAAGATCCTTTAGTTCCGACTCGAGTGTTTTATCTTTTCAATTTGCTCGGGTCAGCCTGAGCATTTCAGGATTTGAAGACTTATTTTGGAGGACGAAGACGAAGATGTGTACTACTACTACTTACTATATTATCCACTACATCATACTATTCTGTTGCATCGTTAATTTATTTACCATTGATAGGTGTAACTCTGATTTTGTATTGTATAAGTATAGTCAATTTTTTTGCACACATCTTCATGAACTGTTATTTGATTATTATATTTTGTCATTCCGCTGCGAGATTCTGTTTTGTTTTCTTTCTTTCTCCTTCTTTTATTATTCATCCCAATAATAATTCACCCTTCTGTATGGTTTGAGTTCGCATGTGTGTCTGCTTAAACTGTGCAAAAAGGCGGGATGTTACATTATATGTTTTGAAATTTTAAAATTATAAGTTAGTTTTGGAATTATAAATTTTAAGATTTTACTTACAATTTTACTATTTTAAAATATATATAAAATAAGTTAGTAGTAAGATTTGATTTATTAAAGTTGATTTAATTAGTATATAATATGTTTAAGTATTTATTTAAAATTTATATGTTCAAATATAGAGATTATAATGATTTTAATAAATTCAGGTTGGAAAGGGTAATAGAAATTGGTTTGAAATTGAATTTATTTAAGAATTATACTCAAATAAGTTTGATTTGAAATTTACAAGATTTGGGATTTTTAAGATATGATTTTATAACATGATTTTGATTAAAAGTGATTTAAATGAATATTTCAAATTTACATCAATTGAAATGGCATATTTAGTTTTATTTAAATTTGAAATTTGAAGTTTTATTTAAATGTTTTTGGCAAGGCCGACGGGGTTGAATGGACCCCGACCATTTTATTGCAACACTTAGAATACAAACACAAACAACATCATGAGCAAATGCTCAAAGAATACAAAGGAACAAAGTGCAGCAAACACAAAGGAAGCAACAGGAAAAAAAACAAAGGAACAAAGGAAACACTGCAGTTACGACAGGTTATATCTCGTGTATATCCCCGGATCATAAGTGAAGAGCATATCAAGGGTACATCTAATCTCGTGCACTTTCCAAGGCTTTAACAATGCATCAGTTTTAGCTCTGTTGGCATCAAAAATTCTTGTATTACGATCTCTCCAAACAGCGATGATGAAACTCTTCAACACCACTGTAAATATTCCTTCTTGTTTTTGCTTTCCTCCTATCTTTGCATGGATACACTCCCACTTAGTCAGATTGACATGAGAAGGGCCAGTTCTATGTAACTTTATCATCTGTTTAGTCCATACTAGTCTTGTAGTCGAACATTCAAGAAATATATGCTCAGCATTCTCTGGTAGCACACCGAAGAGAGTGCAGAAAACATTCATATTCGTTCCCATACTCGCTAGTTTCTCCTTAGCTAGGATAGCTCTTTTCAGCACCTTCCACGATAGTAAGTTGTGACGCATACTACTACTATCAGCAGTACACATCCACCATTTGCATGCTTGTTTGGCTCTGTTTTGTAGCATGAATACAAAAGCATCACTAAGTTTATATGTTACCTTCTTCTCTCCCCAAACAAATCCCATGAAATTTAAATGTTATTTGAATGGCTAAATAAATATTTCAAAATAAATAATAGTAAAGTGAATTTGATATATATATATATATATATATATATATGTGTGTGTGTGTGAAATTCTCAAATTTAGTTTTGAAATGTTGAATATTTAAAGCTTTAAAATATATTGAAATTGAAATAGGTTATTTTGTGGTTCAAATCTGTATTTGAAACCAATATAATTTGAAATGGTTTATTAAGAAACTGATTCGAGTTGAAATTGATGAAGATTGAATCAAACTTGAATTTTGGAATTCGAGTTGATTTGAATCGATTTGTGAAATTTGAGGAAATTATTTATTATATAAAGTATTTTTAAATTATATTTAAAACTGTTTATATATTTTAATTTAAATTATTTTAATATAAACTATTTTAATATAAATCATTTTTAAAATAAACTATTTTTAATATAAACTATTTTTATATACTAACTATTTTATTTTAAAACTATTTTAACAAATAATTACTTTATATGAACTATATTATTTCATAAACTATTTTATTTTATACACTATTTTAATATCTATATCGGTTAAGTGGAAAGTGTTATGATTTCCAAAATGTTATGATTCCAAATTGTTATGACTTCCAAATAATATGATTTATAAATTATGATTTCCAAAGTGTTATGATTTCCAAAGTATTATGATTTCTAGGTTATGATTTCTAAAGTCTAATGGTTTTAGAAGCTTTATAATTTCGAAAGTGTTATAACTTTGAAGTGCTATGATTTTTGAAAAATGGATATATTTGAAATGGAAATGACACCACATTTAGTTTCGAAATGGAAATGATATCGTATTGATATGGTTTTGAAATGGCAATGATATTTTTATTTTGAAGTATAAACTATTTTGAAATGACCGCGGTATTATAATAACGATTGGTTGTTAAAGATACCGGGATCAGATATTTTCATACTCTCTGCCAATACCGAAAACCACTTTAACAACTGGGTACGTGATGGAGATTCCAAAATGAAGTAGGATGGTGGTGACGATCCTATATGAGGTATACATGTGGACCTAACTCGCGTGAGTTAGCATAAGACGGTTAAACAGGAGCAATTGATGGGCCAAGTGAGGTTTCTCCTCCGATCGGACACACTCAATCGTATGCCATTATATTACTTTATGATTTATTTGGTGCGCACCTTTGATTCAGGGGTGTGGCTCGAGGTGGGCGATTGCTGCGGCTCTGCGTTACAATCAGCCCGGAAGTGTAATTAGTATATCTACCCTGGCGTTGCCTAGTTGTGCCATGTCACCTACCCTATCGAGACCACTACGAGTTGTTTTGTGTCGTACCTATGGAGTATCCTCTGGTAGCCTATCGACCAGGAGGTATACGGTACTGTATAGACTATCGGCGCTATAAAATGTGTTAAGGGGAAAATGGGTAACACCATAATGCTATTTTAATAGTTTACTTTACTATAGCATTATTATAATAGCGTATACTGCTATATAGTAGATAGTTTAACGGATCCTTAGAGGATGGCTATCCCAAACATCCTTTAAGTTACTTGTGTTTCAATTTTTATTTCACTTGAGTTGGATTTATTGATATAAGAATGTTAATCCTGACTTGAGTGTTTTGTGTTTTGCTTTATGCTCGGGTCAGTCTGAGTGTCACAACATTTGAGACTCATCTTTGGAGTTTGGAGCCTCGCTTGAAGATCCAACTATCGATTCAGCTTTCAGATATTCAGTTAATTCCAGTGATGTATTCAAATCTTGTATTTGAATATTGTATTGAGACTTCTATGTATTCGAGACTTCTATTGTATCTTGTTTAACTCTTTATATATAGATAGTAGCTTCATGAACTACTATTCTTTTTTTTTCCGCTGCTTATTGTTATATTACGCCGTGTCTATGATTTTGTGATTTATTTATTTACCATATATGCTGAGTTTTTTCAAATATAAATTAACAATATGGTATTTTGAGCAATACAAGTCCGACATGTGGGGGCGCGAATAGTTGAAAATATCGGGATGTTACATTTAATAAAAAATTAATAGCTTTTGGTTATATAGAATAATTCCATAAATATGTTAAATTACTATAAAAGGGAATTGAATTGTCTCATTTCCCTTTTAAAATTTAACTTAGAAATCAATGACAATTAATGTGATTGGGACCTTTTAATTAAAAAGAGAGAAGAAGTTACTTGTAGACGTATATTGAAATAAATTTAAGTTGGGTGATTTATTTTCAATTAATTCAGTTTATGTTTCAAACTTTTGTGTTGGTTTACTGCATATATGTTTGTAACTAAATATAAACTTAAGTTTCAGATCCAATTATAAAAAAAGGAATATTTAGATTTGAAATCTCATGTGGTTTTAAGTTAAATGTTAATAGGAGATTGTAAAGGGGTAAAGTAGATTTACACTTGACTATTACATTTTCACTTAAACTTGATTAGATTTTAATTGCAACATAACTTACCTTTCCTTCTCCGCTCTTCTAATTTACTCTTACATTCATTGCCTCCTTATGTGGATTAGTAACATACCTTTAATTTTTGAATGTAAACTATAAGTGGAGATAAATATGTACACACACATATATATGATACACCTGTTTATATTTCCTTATTTATGCTGTCATATTCGTTTAATGTATGTTAATGCATTCCTAGTCAAATGTTTAATCAAAACGTTAATATGTTTGTTTGAATTCCTAATCTAATCACAAAGAGAGAAATGAATGGTTCTTAATGTTGTATATTGCCTTAATCAATTACATAAATTTGTGTAGAGAATTTATTTTCATTTATCGTGTGTTAACGTAAAATGAAATAGGTGTAACTGGGAGTTTATGGGAGTTAAGAAAAGTAATAAAGAGGAGACATAAGTTTGAAATTTGAATTCCAAAAGGTTCGTTGGTAGTGTACATCTGGTCCGTGCATTCCTTCATCATTATTTAATACATATCACATTTCTTTCCTCGCTTCTGTTGTTTCTTCATTTTCATTTATTTCCTTCTTCATTTTCCTAAAGCTGCATCTTCTCAAACGTGAGTTTCATTTTATATGTATACATTTTTTGTTCAACCTTTCTTCACCTCTTTACACAATGTCTTACCTCCAATTCCTAAAGGAAAAAAATTATGACTTCGTTGTTTTCTCTACCTCATTTCATATTTCTACAGTCACTTCATTTCTTTTCATTTTGGTTTCTTATAGCCTTCTTCAACAACCTCATTTTTTTGGTAGCCTATATTTCCTAAAGCCTTCATTTTAGAAACGTGACATTCATTTTTGTCCCTCCACTTTCATTTCTTTATTATTAAATAACCTTCCACTTTATTTCTTATTTTACGTTTTTTTTCTCTTGACATCTCATATTCATTTAGCTCAAATTATTCTTTGCTGAAGTTATAATGTCATCAGTAAATTGTTCACGTTTTTAAAATTGTTCCTTCATTTTTCTTGTCGCCGCTTTATTTCCTATGTTTATATCTCCATTTCAAATCTTCATTTCCCCAAATCATTTTGATGTGAACTTACAAATTCAAAATCTTTCTTTTACGAAACATGAGTTTCATTTTTTTCTTTTCATTTTTCCTACATGTCCTGCCCTCGTCTTAGTTTGTTCTTCCATGTTTGCCTGAAACCTTACCTTAAGAAAATGTAAGTATTAAAATTTGTTAATTTTTTTACTTAAACGTGTTCCAATTATTATTTTAATAATATTTATAGTAACATGAATATGTTTTGCATATAAACTTCGATTCACATGCGATTTTTTCTATAAATCAAAGGTGAGTGTTGTAACTCACTCACAACTACTAAATTATCTTATGTTAGTTAAATTGAATTTATGATGTGATTTGGAATTGATTGGTTGATGTTTGATATATTTAAATTGTCATTCTAATTAAATTTAACTTTTATTTCATTTAACTATCATTTAATTTAATATTGAATTTAGTTGTCAATTTAATACCTACTAAAGATAATCGGTTATCTATTGATGCTTGTTGGTTGATTTGGGTTATGATTGTGATGTATGTTTAATTGTTGATATTGGATGATTTGATGTTACATTTATATTGTTATAACACTGCAAGTTCCCTTGGTTATTGTTAGAAAATCCATATGGATTGAAATGATACATACGCAAATGATCATATAGAATAGGAGTAGAGTGTAACGACCTGCAATTTTCAATAATTAAAAATATTAAATTAATTAGGATTTTGCAATTTAATATTGTAAGAAATCAAAATTTATGACTTATACGTGGGAAAATTTTGATTATAATATAATTTAATAGTGTTGTTTGAATGTTATTGACAACTATTTTAATGTAATTTCAATTAATGGTAATAATGAAAGTTAGTATGGAATAAAATTAAATGTTGTATTAAAAAGAGAAACCAATATTGGTTTATTTGGTTTGTTTTAGCATGCACTAGGAAATCAATTATTTAGTACGTAGATTCAATAACCTTTGTTGTAAGTAATAGATTTATAAATATGTGTTTTTTTAAATGTGTTTAAATTACTTGCATGTAAATATTGTTTTACTTATCATCTTATTATTTAATCCGTTGAAATCAATTTGGAAATCAATGAAATTGAATGTAATTAAATATTGCAGTTAATAATATATGAAAAGATGTTAACTATTGAGTTGATAAAATAAAATGAAAACTTATGTTGAATAAATTCATAAGGTAATAATTGATTTAATATGAGAACGTTTAAATCAAAAATAAAAGAATAAAAATGAATAAGTTTAGTAAAGGAGTAAACATATGTTTATTTGTATGAAATGTATTTTAGCCTACAAATTAGTTACAGGAATTAGAAATCAATTATTTAATAAGAAATTAATAGCTTTTGGTTTGTATACAATAATTCCATAAATACGTTAAAGTACTATAAAAGGGAATTGAATTATCTCATTTCTCTTTTAAAATTTAACTTAAAAGTCAATGGTAATTAATGTGATTGAACCTTTTAATTAAAAAGAGAGAAGGCATTAATTGTAGACGTATATTGAAATATATTTAAATTAAGTGATTTATTTCCAATTAATTCAGTTTATGTTTCAAATTTTAGTGTTGGTTTACTTCATATATGTTTGTACCTAAATATAAACTTAAGTTTCAGATCCAATTATAAAAAAAGGATCATTTAGATTTGAAATCACATATGGTTTTAAATTAAATGTTAATAGAACATTGTAAAGGGGTAAAGTAAATTTACACTTGACTATTTCCTTTTTCACTTAGACTTGATTAGATTTTAATTGCAACATAACTTACCTTTCCATCTTCGCTCTTCTAATTTACTCTTACATTTATTGCCTCCTTATGTTGATTAGTAGCATACCTTTTATTTATGAATGTAAACTATAAATGGCGATAAAGATGTACACAAACACACACACACACACACACATATATATATATATATGATACACGTGTTTATATTACCTTGTTTATCCTGTCATATTTGCTTAATGTATGTTAATGCATTCCTAGTAAAAATGCTTAATCAAAACGTTAACATGTTTGTTTAAATTCCCAATCTAATCACAAAGAGAGAAATGAAAGGTTCTTAACGTTGTATATTACCTTAATAATTTCAAAATTTTGTGTAGAGAATTTATTTTCATTTATCGTATGTTAACGTGAAATTAAATAGGTGTAGCTCTGAGTTTATGAGAGTTAAGGAAAGTAATAAAGAGGAGATATAAGTTAGAAATTTGAATTCCAAAGGTTCATCGGTAGTGTACATCTGGTCCGTGCATTCCTTCATCATTATTTAATACATACTACATTTCTTTCCTCACTTTTTTGTTTCTTCATTTTCGTTTATTTCTACCCTCTTCTTCCTAAAGCTACATCGTCTCAAACGTGAGTTTCATTTTATGTGTATACATATTTTTTTACATCCAACCTTTCTTCACCTCTTTACACCATGTCTTACCTCCAATTCCTAAAGAAAAAAAATTGTGAGTTCATTGTTTTCTCCATCTCATTTCATATTTCTACAGTCACTTCATTTCTTTTCATTTTGGTTTCCTGTAGCCTTCTTCCACAACCTTGTATTTTTGTTTTTATATTGGTAGCCTATATATCTTAAAGCCTTCATTTTAGAAAAGTGACATTCATTTTTGTCCCTCCACCTTCATTTCTTTATTATTAAATAACTGACTACTTTATTTCTTCTTTTACGTTTTGTTTCTCTTGACTCCTCATATTCATTTAGTTAAATTATTCTTTAACCTGTAAGCTACAATTTCCAATTTCTGATCTATTTCATTTACCACTTAGCTTCTAATTTCTTATTTTCATTTAGAAGTTTACAATTATTAGAATAGTTAAGGTTTCATTCATTATAACAATTATAATTTCTAATTTACAGAAACTTAAGAACTAAATACCGGGTTTCATTTTCAAATCATTTTAAAATAATATATATATTCATATATTTATATATCAAATATATTTAGAATTTAAATTTTAAGATTCGTTATCAAAAAAATTGGGTAGTAAATCTACTACAGCGGACTTCCCACTTCGAAACTCAAAAATGAACGTCGATGATGCGTGCACTCATCATGAAATTATTTTCCTGCGATTGATAGAGGAGTACAAAACTTATTTCCTTTAAAATTTCTTTTCAAAATTCCTTGAAACATTTCTTTAAAATCATATTAAAATATTTATATCAAAAAATACTTCCAAACAATACTAATAATATTATATTTCAAAATCTTTCGAAAGCAATTTTCCAAAATCCTAGATCTTAAGTTCTCAAATTTTCAATTTATATTTACTTTATTTGTAAATTCTATTATACAACCAAGATTTATAAATTCCACTTCCTAACAAACAATTATATCACATCTAATCATATTATTTATAAAATTATTTCTTTATAAACAAAATATAATACTAGGTAAAATTATTTCATTTACCTATATTTCAAAACAATATTGTGTCGATCTGCCCTATTAAGTGTTTAGAATAACTACCAATGTCATAACGTTCTATGTACCAACTGGAATTTAAAAATACTAAATAGAAAAAGTTAACACGATACAAAACTTTTTATAACACCAACAAATACGCTCTCTCATATATACACACTCAACGACTCGTACTAGG
This sequence comes from Allium cepa, assembly GCA_030765085.1. NCBI lineage: Eukaryota > Viridiplantae > Streptophyta > Magnoliopsida > Asparagales > Amaryllidaceae > Allium > Allium cepa. The sequence continues at coordinate 565,636,316 of CM060937.1, read as the reverse complement.
GTATTACTACCTTACCTTTAATGAGTCAGACCCTAAAAAGCTAAGGTTATCGCTAAATCAAAGCTCTGATACTAAATGTAACAATGGGTGTTACCCCACTGTCGATTGACCATTACATATAAGTAATGCCATAATGCTATTTTAATACTTTGTTATTACTGTAGACACTATTATAATAGCTTATTATACTATGTATGTAGATAGTTTAACGGATCCTAAAGAGATGGAAATCCCAAACGTCTCTTAAGTTATTGCACTCATGTTAGACACTAGATTGGAGATAAAAAAACCCGTAAACATCTCTGACGCGTTACACTCATATTTAATTACTGTTGATTTAACTTACACAAAATCTTTTAGTTCTGACTCGAGTGTTTTGTCTTTTCAATTCGCTCGGATCAGCCTGAACTTTTCAATATATCAAAGACTGCTTTACAAAGGACGAAGACAAGGAGTTAGTAATACTACTACTATTATTTATTATATATTTCTACTGCATCATGTTGTTCTGCTACATTTATTTATTTATTGATTCCTTTTGTATGTAACTCTGATTCCGTGTTGAAAAAGTGTAATCAAATGATATTTGTAAAACAGCTTCATGAACTGTTTATTTGATTACTATATTTTGTCATTTCGCTATAAGATTGTGTTTTTTCTTCTTTCTTCCTTTGCTTTTTCTTATTCACCCCATAACAACTCCCCTTTTGAATGGTTTCAGTTTGATATGTGTGGTTTATCTTTGATTTAAACCGTCCAAAAAGGTGGGTCGTTACATTTGGTATCAGAGCTTTGGTTTAGCGATAATCTTAACTTCGTGGGATCTGACTCGCATAAAATAGGGCAGTAATACCCTAGAATGAGTCATTGAGTGTATACATACGAGAGAGCATATTTGTTAGTGTTATAAAAGGTTTTGTATTGTATTAATTTGTCCTATTTTTTATTTATAAATTTCAGTCAGTACATATGATGCTATGACATTGATGGGGATTTCTAAACACTTAATAGGGCAAACCGACACAATATTTGTTTTGAAATATGGGTAAATGAAATAATTTAACCCAGTATTATATTTTTTATATAATTGGATAACGATATAGTTGAAGGTTATATGTTGTTGTTAGGAAGTGAAAATTTTATAAACATTTGATGTAAATTGAGATTATAAATAAAATGAATATAAATTGAAATCCGAGAACTTAAGTTCCTGGATTTTTGAAAATTGCTTTCAAAAGATTTTGGAATATGATATTGGTATTATTTGAAAGTATTTTCTGATATAAATATTTTAATATGATTTGAAAGGAAGTTTTAAAGCAATATTTTAAAGGAAATAAATTTTGTGCTCCCCAGTCCGTCGCTAAAAAATAATTTCGATGATTAGTGCAAGCATCATCGACGTGCATTTGCGAGTTTCAAGTGGCTGTAGTAGTTTTACTATGTAATTGTTTTGATAACAAATCTGAATTTTTCTAAATATGAATTGGATAAAAAAGATATGAGTATATATTATTTTCTAAATGACTGAAATGAACCCGGAGTTAGTTCTTAAAACCTTCTGATGATTGTTAGTTTTCAGTTATTATAATAGAATGGAATCTTCACTTTTTTAATAATAAGATGCTTCTAAGATGGAAAATAAGAATTAAGAGTTAAGTGATTAAGGAAATATGAAAAAATTGAAGGTTGTCACTTAAAAATTAAGTAATGAAAATAAGAAAATGTAACTATTGAACATTTTGTTAACTAAAAATAAATAAGATAAACTCGTGTAGCATTCAATTACATTTTAAAAGACATATATATATATATATATCTTTTGATAAAAGTTGAAATGTTAAATAAGAATATGTAGTAGAATATTATACAAGTAAACTTTAGAAATGAAAGCGTTTGATGGTATTTCTTCTATAAATAAGAATTCTGATATTATAAATTGTTATAAACTTAAGTTAATAGTTTGAAATGCCACTAATTAAATGTAATAGAAAAGTGAATACTATAAGAAAAATGGTTATAAACTTAAGTTAACATTTTAAGCCATTTATAATTGAAGTAAATAGTAAATATGAATACTGCATATGAAAGAAAAGAAGATAAATTCAGGAAATGATTGCTAAAACATGAATATTTATATAAAAAGGAAATCAAAGTAAATAATAAATGTGAATTAACTGAAAAAAATATATGCAAAACTTCAATAATAAATTCATTGACGAAACTGAAATAGAAATAACTTATGTAAGTAATTAAAAGAAATGGCATTGTATGAATGAATGAGAAATGAATTTGGGTAAGTAATCGATGTAAATTAAAGAAAATTACCATGGATGAATGAAATCGATGAATAGTGAATGATATGAAAAGAAATTAATAAGAATATACTTAATAATATTTGTAATTCTGAGTTGTCTTGGCTTACGGGATGGTTGGAAAAAGATACTTCTAACTGTATAAAGATGTATAGATAATCTATTAAGTTTTATCTATGACTATTGAGTGCATTGTATGCTTAGTAGTTTATTTATCATCTTATACGATTAAAGGTTTTGAACTCAAACAAAACATTTGTTTTGGTTGTTATCGCTGGACGGCGGATTACTTTGATTGCTTGTGATGATTGTATGGTTTTGTTTGCAAGTGACTATGGTTATGTCGTGTTCCCCTGTTTGTTATTAACTGAAACAAGCTAAATTTCTCTTTTATATAATTATGAACTTCTTTGGATTATATAAGTGGAATACATGTTATGGATGCAATAACTACTGCTTTTGGTTTCATAAAATATGTGTGGTTTGCTCGACTAATAGGTACATTTTTGGATTACGGTTTTCTAGCGATATTATCTGTGTTTTTCCCGTGGTATGGGATATTTTATTTTGAAATATATGATATATATTTTTATTATTGATATTATTATTTCTCGCAGACCTCTCCGTACAAAGGAGTATCTGTCAAAAATTTCTGTGAATTTTGGACTTAGAAAATTTTGTGTAATGTTTTTTAGACTTTATTAACTTGATTATAAAAGGGTTTAATTGTTTATAAATTGATATTTTTTAAATAAATAAATTATTTAAATCAATTAGTAAAACTTTAATATTTGAATAAGATATATCAATTCCTTAATCCCTTCTTTTTCCTTTTCAATGACGAAAATTTGAGTGGGGAAGAGTATAACAACCCGTAATTTTTGTAATTAAAAATAGTTAATAAGATTTTGTAATTTAATGTTGGAAGAAATTAAAATTTATGATTTAATTAATAAGAATAATAACTAGAATGAAATCTAATAATGTTAATTTAAGGCAATTGATAATTATCTCAATGCAATTTCAATAAGTTGAAATAATTGTAAACATAAAAATTGTTATAGATCGTAAATAAGGAAATAATTTAAATGTTATATTAATTGGTAGGAAAAAATGTAATTAATTGTAATTGAATGAAATTAGTGTTGTGTAAGTATTTATATCATTTGTTTGTAAATAATAAAACCATAAATATGATTAAATTAAGTAAAAGGTGACCATTGTGACATGTTACCTGTTTATTTAAGCCATTGAAATAAATTGGAAATCAATTGAAACTAAATGTAATTAAATATTATATTAAAGGAAATTAAGATGTAATTGGAGAAAATTAATGTAATAATATAAAAACCAGTGTTAATTATGCCCATAAATTAATGATTGATTGAGCAAAAAGATTGAAATCAAATTAAATCAATTTATTGGAATTAAATTTTAATTAATTGGATTTTATTTACAGTCGAAACTGAACATTATAATTAGTTAATATTTAACACCGAATTGATATGTAATTTTTTTTTAAATTATTGTTAATTTCTGCGTAATTAAAAATGATAAAATTTGTTAATTATGAAATTTGAATTGAAAAGTGATTTAATTAATTTAATAATAATTTATTTAATTAACGTGACAATACCCATTTTGGCCACTGTCTCAGATTTCAACGAGAACTGTTTCATCGGATCCGTAACGGTGAATTAATATAGGATTTCAAGTTTCGTAGCGATTGGGTTTGTTGTTTGATCGTACGGACTCGAAACGCACAGAATTCAATTTAATTGAATTTAGTTTGAAATAAACTGAATTTTTAGCTAAATTCTTTATACGATGGAATTAGGACTTGAAACCTGTTCCATTGTGTTTAAAAATATTGAAAATAACTACTTTGATATATGGGATGACCTATTTTCGTTCCGGGTCAGAACGTGCTTTTCGGGTTGCTATTGTCGTTCGTACCAATTCTATATGTGCTTATTTTCTTATCGGGCTTTGTTAATATAAATAGTTATGTTCTAATCCTAGCAGCCTTTTTACTTCTTATTCCAGTATGTACAATTCCATCTGTCTGCTTCTTCTCAATGGCAGAAACTCAATTTCCTAGATTCAAATTGCAAATCAAATCGAAAAATTAAAACTCTTCAAACTATATCGAATTATATATTGTTGGAAATGTCTCGACGAATGGAGCCTATGTCTAGTGTTCATTTTTTGTAACAGTGCTCGAATCAACCGTAAATCATGATCAAAGCCAGATTGAGGGTTTTTAATTGGAGCGACAATCAACGAAATTGGGATATGGGTTTTGTAGAGGGGACTGGCTGGAGTTTTTTGAGGTGGTCGCATGACTTGGAAGTGCTCATGGTGGCCAAAATTTGCAAAATAAGGTTTGGAACCCTTGGAAATAAGGTGGACGCGCACGGTGGTAGAGGCAGCCGGAGGTGGAGTCGTGGGCACTAGCGGGTGCGCCACGTCAGGGGCGGGGCGATGGTGGTGGTCGGAGGGCCTTTAGTGGTCGGAGGCATTCATATGGCGTGGTTAAAGTAGGGGGCGCGGATTTGTTTTTGGGTTCGAACGTGCAGGAGTCGCGGGGGAAGGGGGGGAGGGGACGTTGCAAGGTGATGATGTGTAAGGTGGGGTGTCCTATTTCTATTGCTCATATTTATATTATTTAATTTCAATTTCGACTCATTCTAATCAACATATCTTTTCCATACTATTTCAGATTCACGTGTGATTTGTGCCATTGGGATCGTATCGGAATTTCAAACATTTTAGCACTTATTTGGATGAATTCTAAGACTATTGAATTTTGGGCCTTATTTTGGATTTTAAATCGATTTGGAATCAAAGGTGAGTGTTTTGACCCACTCACAACCACTAGATTTTCTTATGTTAGTTAAATTGAATTTATAATGAGGTTAGAAGTTGACTGACCATTGTTTGATATTTATAAATCTTCATTCCCTTAAAATATGAATTTATTGAATATAATTGTCATTTAATTTAATATTAAATTTTAACTTGCCAGTTTATACCTGTTATTGATAATCAGTTATCTATGTTTATTGGTTGATTTGGATGATGATTGTGATGAATGTTTGATTGTTGATATTGGATGACTGGATATATATTTTATATTGTTATAACACTACAAGTTTCCTACGGATTGAAATAATACATGCCCGAACAATTTGATAGATTAGAGAGAAATCGTTATTGGTTGAAATGATAGACTCGAGCGATTTCATGGATTTGAAGTAAATTTAGGATTGCGGGGTGAAATAATATATACTTGTAAAATATAAACCTTTGCGGATTGAAATGATAAATATCCATATCACTTGACCATAGGTAGAAAATTATATACGGACACTGGATGGGTTAAATTTAAATGATTTAAAAGTCTTAAAATTTGAATTCAATTAAATGACATTTTGTAATAAAAATTGATTTATATAAATTGAATTATTTTGAAAATTCAAGCTTTAAAAGTTGGAAATCGGAAATTGGTTTAAATCAAAATTCTAAAGTTGATTTTGAAGCATAAACGAAATTTATCGAAACATTGAAGATTTGTAACTATGAAATCCATTGAAATTGCAATAGCTTAAGCTGATATTTCAAGATGTAAATTTGGGTTTTGATTTGAAATCTAGATGTGGTTCAGATTTGTCGAAATGAAAGAAATAGTTAAATTGGATGTTAATTTCAAAATTATTTTTTTAATACGAACTATTAAAATATTATTTTAAATTCTAATTATTAAAATTTGCAACTATTAAAATAAATTAATCTACTTTAAATTATTTTAAACCATTTTAATCAATTTGAAACTATTTTAATTTATTTAATCTATTTTTATCTATTTAATCCAATTCAAATCTATTTATCCTATTTCAGACTAATTAACCCATATTAATCTATTTTAAATCTATTTAAGTAGTTTAACTTATTTTAATCTATTTAAAGTCTATTAATCTATTTAATTTATTTTAAATCTATTTTAAATCTATTTAAAACTATCTTAAATCCATGTCAGCTATTTTAATCTATTTTTGAACTATTAAACTATTTTTAATCTATTTTAACCTATTTAAAATTCAGACTGCATAAAGTGGGATGATTTATTTTAAGCTAATATGGTTAAATGATATTATAACCAAAGATGTATTTAAATGACATATTTAAATAAATATGATGATTTGAATTGAAGATTGAACCTATTTTGTCAATATAACTTCGAAAGTGAATATGATTTTTGAAAGTGATATGTTTGAATTGATTATGATATATTGATATCAATTATGAAATGGTTTTGGAAATTTAAAAGAAACATCCGGCGTGAAATAAGCGTTTGGTTGTTAAAGAGACCGAGATCAGATATTGTCATACTCTCTGCTAACACAGAAAACCACTTTAACGGCTGTGTACGTGGTGGAGATTCCAGAATGAAGTAGGATGGTTTGGTATACGATTCTATATGAGGTATTTATGTAGCCCTGACTTTCGTGTGTCAGCTTAGATGTGACTAAAACAGGAGCCACGTCGGGCCAAGTGAGGTCATTCCTCCTTTCGGGCACATTTCTACAATACAATATTATGACTTTGTGATTGATTTGGTGGCCACCCCTTTATTTTGGTTATGCGAGTATGTTTCGAGGTAGCCACCCATTGATTTTGATTTGAACCCTCCAAAAAGGTGGGTCGTTACACTTCAAATAACACCACAACAAATTAAACTCCAACCAGGACGTGCATAAGCAAACTTAAAAACAAGGCAGCCAAATTAGAAAATGTGCTCACATATAAATGTATATACATGTGTAGCTTCAAATCAAAACTTGTACAAGTGCGAAGCAAAATTGAACCACACTTGTATGCATATATGCAAATATATACATACATATGTATCGGTTCAGAGATATGAACATGATAAACAAGTCAACACACTCGGGTGGACAAGTTTTATGCAACAACAATGAGAACAGCGGAGAAAACAGTTTAAATGTTTCAAAAATCAGTGAGGTAATTCGAACAGTCAAGAAGTAGAAAAATTGCAGTGAAGTCAATCATATGAAACATGATGAACAAGTCAAAATATTATCACAAATTCAAATTGCCGAAGTCCAAGGTGCAAAGAAAGGAACTGACTCAAAGAGATTCAAATACATCAACTATTGAACAAGTCAGTATAATCATCATCGTTCAAGCACAAATCAATGCCGTAGATAAAATCATGAAAAGTTCAAACAGAATCATACGAACGTAAATATATGGTTTTCATTCCCTATATAAACCCATTTCATCATCGGCATTAAAGGCTTTTGAGTTCAAGAAAAATCAGAGTGCAAGCATTGAAATAAATCACGAACTAATCCATGACTCAAAGCAAGTCGAGCATAATTAAAAATCGAAAAAGGAAAACACGTACCAATTTAGTCTAAGCATTCAAGCTCGACATTTGAAGCAATCACAAAGCAAATCAAAGAACACTGATTGAAGAAGTTGGATAACTGTGGAATGAGAGAATTTTATTAAAGAGTAACAAAAAGGGATCGGCCAAGGAATCACTGGAATGAAAAAAATAAAGATATCTTTATTTTATTAATGGGCCGGTCTAATTTTTATATATTGGGCTTAAAATTTTAATAGGGTTTTGAGTTTGGTTGTTTATTTTTATTGTGTAATCTTCTTTTTTGAATTGTGTAAATTCTAGTTGTGTAACTAGGTACAAACTACGGAGCATAGTTTGATAACTCGCAAGTCAGCGACTGGGTTGTGGCTGGGTTTTGAGCTTAGAGTTAGGTTAGTCAAGTTAGCCGGTGTTGCAAGTTTATATATGTAAGCGCCTGACTACTTAATTTCTAGTAGAAACCTTGGGGGCAGCATGTAGGCAGGTGATTGCCGAAGCTGAGTAAATCTGTATGTGATTTTTACTGCATTACTTTATGTTATTATATTTAATTTCCGCATTAATTTTAGTATCACCCTATTCAACCCCCTCTAGGACGAAATCGATCCTTCAGATAATGCATAAGGAATCCATCTTACATGTTCTGTATTAAATATTTTGTAACGATCCAGAATTTCACTGCTTTGATTTGCGAATATTTAATTAATTTTAAATATTCAATATATAGTTTTTATAATAAAAATAAAAATCTTTTTTAACAATAAATAATGATGGTGAAAAAGTTTTCAAAATGCGTTTACAAAAATATACGGTTCGAAGAAAATTCGAAAATGTCACCGGAATTTGTTTTCCAAATTTTCGACTTTTCATGGGCTAAAAGTTATCAGAAACATTATGAACTCTTTAGCATAAGCACATATTTGTAAATAAGTAAGAATATGTATGTATTCATGTAAATATTGTAGGATCTAGATTAACCCTAGAGGGGGGTGAATAGGGTTTTAGCAAATTTTCTCTAATTAAACACAGAAATAAACTGCAGAAATAAATATGCTGAAAAGTAAATCACACACAAAATTTACCCAGCTTCGGCAACCCCTGCCTACTGCTGCATTCCCAGATTTCTATTAGAATTAAACAGTATCCCGCTTACAAACACTCTACTAGACTTGCAAACCTTTGCTCCCTCTCACAAACACTCTACTAGACTCGCACACCCTGCTCCGCCTATAGAGTTTCGCTTACTCGCAAACTTTGCTCCCGCCTATAGAGTTTTGCAAACTCACACACCCTGCTCACTGAACTAATTCTAACTAGACAATATAACACTACCTAATCCCTAGGTGGTGATTTACCAAGATTTGATTTGAAAAATAAAAACAACAATTAAAAGACAAATAATTAACAAACACTTAAACCTTAATTAAAATAAACTAAAGCCTTTAAAATTAAAATAGGCCGACCCTATTCTCTTTTCTTTAACCCGTCCCTTTTTGGCTTGTGAAATGGTGGTCGATCCTCTTTCTTTAGAAATTAGGGCTTTTGCTCTTTTGCTCCTTGCTTTCAAAATTAGGGTTGTACAAATTGAAGCGCCGCTCGATACCGTTCAATAGTAGGCTTCGATGCTCCTTGATTTGCTCACGGCTCTTCAATTTGGATCGAGTTCGTCTCCTTGATTCGGTATGTGATTTTATGCTTTTGTGCTTTTGTGTATTCGTACTTGAACTCGATGCCTTTAGCCGATGATGATTGTGGGTTTATATATGCGTTCGATTTCCTTGAAATGCGTTCGTATGATGTTATTTGAATTTGTCAATTTTAGTTCTCTGCCGATTGATTTTATTTGGATGCTCGTGATTATTTCTGACTTGTTCGTAATCGTATATTCTTCGATTGCTTGATATTCACGGCATTGATCGACTCCTTGGTCATTACGTTGTTGACTACGGCTTTGATTTCCTTTTTCTGTTGACCTGTTTGATTAAAACATACAGCTTTGACTTGGTCGGCTCCTTGATTGCTACTGCTTCGGCCTTGACTTGAGAATTGCTACATGACTCTGGCCATTGATTTTTGATTGCTTGGTTCTGTTGTTGCTGTAATTTTCAAGCATTGTTGCACTCGGCTTTGACCTGATTTTTAAAAAAAAACTACTTTTACATTTGGCTTCGGTCATTTTTGAAAATTCTTTCTTGATTTTGCTCGGCCTGTACTTGTGCATTTGCATCATTTGAGTTTGTAGTTGTCTTGTATAACTTGAACTTCGATAGTTGCTGGCTTGTTTCAGTTGCTTAGTGTCTTGATGCTCGGCTTGCATTGTGGTTCCCACTGTGTTGCATTTGTATCACTGTATCATGCTTGGCTTTGCGGTTTGGTTTTACTCATTACTTTTTCTTGTATCATTGATGTTTCTTGAGCTTCTGGCCTGAACTTGACTCACTTGAACTTGTTTTTGCCAGTTTTCATTTGTAGTTGTATTCCCTTCATGTTTGCATACTGTACTTCATTTGCCACTGTTTGGTTGATGTGCATGTGCTGTGATGTTTGTTGTTTGGACATTTGCTTGTGTGATCTTGACTATTGTCTGCACTGTCCACTTGTGTATTGCCTTTGACATCCATGTTCTTCACTCTGGTTGGTCTGCATTTTTGCTGCAATCTTCATTGAGCTTGTACACCATGTTGCATGCACTGAGTAACTGGTTTTTGGTCGAGACTTGATTCTTTGTTGGCACTGGCTTGAACTTGATTTTCATTGTGGGTCTGTTCATTGCTTATGATATCCATGTTGCAACTGTTTTTGACATGTTTAACTGCCCTGTGTTGAATCCAGTTTCAAAAATAAAACTCGGGTTTGACCTTGTGCTCATGTTGTGATATATTGCATGTGAGTTGAACCCGGCTTTTCATTTGGGTTTGTCCTGTGCTCACCTGTCCCTGTAGCATTATCAAGTGTATATCGATGTGCATGGCCTTGTGGCATGTACAGTGATACACTTTGCATGTCACATTGTTCGTGTGTGATGAATTCAAATGTAAATTATGACGAACAACCCAAATAACTGAGGCAAATCATATCTTCAAAAATCGTATTTCATTTTATATTGCAAAAATATTTCTTTTTCAATTTTACTGCGTTAGTGAATATTTTTGCAGATTTCTCAGATACTGGATTCAAACTGGAATGCAGTCTTAGACAAAATACGAGTGTGAGTGATATGTAGTGAGATCAATTGTAAATGTAAAATTGTGATGTAATTGAATTTGTATCAAAATTGTATAGTGAATAGTGAGAGCTTGAATTTGTACTATTCAAAATTGTAATAAATATTTGTTTGAATAAAATATTCGTTTGAATTCAAAATCTATGTTATTTATTTTATTCAGCAAATATTTATTTAATCTGTGAAAATAAATAGTATATTAACAAATACATTTAAATGAATGTATATGTTTATTATCATCAAACAAAAAACCATATAAGCGCAAAGCGCATATTCAACAATCTCCCTCTTTTGATGATAACAAACATATATTTAAGATTTTAAATTTATTAAATGTATTTGATCGTTCAATTTGCTCCCCCTTTTTGAATGCTCCCTCTCTACACAATACTCCCCCTACATATATGCATACAAATAGAAATATATACAAATGAGCCTATATGCAAATGGAAAATTATTTGACCTTTACTTGATTCTATTTGACAAAATCTTAACTTTTCTCTCCCCCTTTTGTTATCAGCAAAAGAATAATAGAGTTAGAGTGAATAGAGATATGGTGATCGATATTAAACCAACATTAAAACTCAATTGAATATAAATATTATATTTCGATAAAAGTCAAACAAAAATCATAAATACTTTAATTGACGCATATTCCACTTTAGAATGATAGGAATGATTTCATCAAATAAAACCATATAGTTGTGTCTATTTGTGGTATATTTATTTCAGGAAATTTGAATATCTACTAACCATGCATAACCGTTAGGACTTTTAAATGAGATTAGTAGTATTCACAATTTTTATTTTTATTTTAAAAATAAATTCAAGTATCTTCTAACCACGCATAACCATGAGGACTTTTAAATGGGATTAGAATCAACTTGTCTATTTAATCAATTAATTTTGATATGCGTTCCATACATGCATAACCGTGAGGACTTTTAAATGAGCATGAAAGCACATAATCAAAAATCTAAGTAATTCACCCATGCATAACCGTGAGGACTTTTAAATGAGAGTGAATACTTTGGATATATATATTTTTTATTGCTAAAAATATAATAAATTGAAGCACAAATGATTTCCCGTTTAAAATACCACATATTGACATACTATATAGAATTTTGATGAGTGATGGTTGTTAGAAATATGATAGAAATAGAGATGGTCATGGAATTTTTACCAACAAAAGTTTTATAACTCTTGTTTAAATTTCTAAAGAAATTTACCAAATATACTTTCTCGAGTCATAAAATATGATTAGTATCAACACTCATCTTATTTTCAATCACTATATATCTTTTCGGATAATTAATAGGGGGTCAAATTAGTCAATTTCCATAATCCCCAAATCCAAACGTAATCTGGAAAATCTGTCATCGGGGAGGGGTTTTGTGAAAATATCAGCAAGTTGTGCCTCAGTTGAAACATGTTCAATGCAAATGTCTTCCTTAGTAATGTGATCTCTAAGAAAGTGGTGTCTCACATCAATGTGTTTTGTGCGTGAATGATGAACAGGATTATTTGACAAGTCTATTGCACTTTTATTATCACATTTTAATGGAACTTGTTTATAAGCTAAGCCAAAATCAGAAAGAGTTTGCATCACCCATAAAATTTGAGCACAACAACTTCCTAAAGCAATATATTCTGCTTCAGTGGTGGATAATGCAACACAATTCTGTTTTCTACTTGACCATGAAACTAATGAATGTCCTAGCATGAAACATGTCCCATTAGTACTTTTTCTGTCAACCAATGAACCAGCATAATCAGCATCAGAGTAACCAACTAAATCAAAATTTTCACAAGAAGGGTACCATAATCCAAATTTGTGTATGTGTGAAAGATATCTCAAAATTCGTTTAGTGGCTTCAAATGAGATTCTTTAGGGTAAGATTGAAAACGTGCACACAAACACACAGAAAACATAATATCAGGTCTAGAAGCAGTAAGATAGAGAAGTGAACCAATTATTCCTCGATATTTCTTCTGATCAACAGCAATTCCTTTCCGTCTTTGTCCAGCTTTATTGATGGACTCATAGGAGTTCTCAATGGTTTGGAGTTCTCAATTTCAAATTTCTTCAACAATTCCAACACATACTTGGATTGTCAGATGAAAATACCATCACTGCTTTGCTTGATTTGAAATCCAAGAAAATATTTCAATTCTCCAACCAAGCTCATCTCGAATTTAGCCTGCATGACTTGTTCAAATTTCTCGCACAAGAGTTCATTAGTAGCACCATAAATGATATCATCCACATAAATCTGAACAATCAAAAATTCACTTCCTTTATGTAATGGAAACAGTGTCGTGTCAGCACTCCCCTTTTTAAAACCATTTTCCAAAAGATATGTACAAAGGCAGTCATACCAAGCTCTAGGAGCTTGCTTAAGACCATATAATGTTTTTTCTAATTTATACACATGATTTGGAAAATCATGATTTTCAAAACCGAGGGGTTGTTCAACAAAAACTTCTTCTTTCAAATCACCGTTCAAAAAGGCACTTTTTACATCCATTTGTTTAAGTTTGAAACCCTTATAACATGCAAAACTTAGCAAAATCCTAATGGCTTCTAACCTAGCAACTGGAGCAAATGTTTCATCAAAATCTATGCCTTCTATTTGGTTATATCCTTTTGCGACCAACCTAGCTTTGTTTCTAATTACATTTCCTGATTCATCAAGTTTATTTTTGAACACCCATTTAGTTCCAACAATTGGATAGTCATTAGGCCTGAGAACTAATTTCCAAACTTTATTTCTCTCAAATTGATTAAGTTCATCTTGCATTGCTAAAACCCAACTTTCATCATTAAGAGCCATTTCAACAGAATCAGGTTCAATTTCAGAAATAAAACCACTGTGACAACAAAACGAACACAAATTTTTATCAAATGAAGAGCGAGTACGTATACCTTCCGTAGGATCACCTATAACCAATTTAGGAGGATGATTGGATTTCAATTTCAATCTACCAGCATCAATAGTTCTATTTTCAGATTTCTCACTAGATGATCCATCTTCAATGCCTTCATGATCTACCCCATCGTCATCCGTCTTTTCAGTCGTCCTTTCCAGGTCAGATTCATCGAATTTCACATTGATTGATTCAACAATTGTCTTTGTTCGTTTGTTGTATATTCTGTAAGCCTTGCTCCTTGTTGAATAGCCCATGAAAATTCCTTCATCAGCCTTTGATTCAAATTTTCCAAGTTGATCACCCGTGTTAAGAATGAAACAAGGGCATCTAAATACACGAAAATAAGAAATGTTAGGTTTCCTTTCATGCCACAATTCATAAGATGTTTTGCCAAGTATTGGTCTAATCATTACTCGATTCATTATATAGCATGAAGTATTCACTGCCTCTACCCAAAAGGTTAGAGGTAGTTTATACTCACTCAACATGGATCTAGCCAATTCCTGCAATGTACGATTTTTCCTTTCAACCACCCCATTTTGTTGAGGTGTTCGTGGAGCAGAAAATTCATGTTTTAAACCATTTTCTTCACAAAAGTTTTCAAATTCCAAATTTTCAAATTCGCCTCCATGATCACTTCTCAAGGTTTTAATTGAAACTCCTTTTTTCATTTTGAACAAGTTTTGCAAATTTTGAAAAATAATCAAAAGATTCAGACTTTTTGGCTAAAAAATAAACCCATGTAAATCTAGAATAATCATCAACCAAAACATAACAATAACGTTTCCCATTCAAGCTTGTGATTTCATTTGGTCCAAATAAGTCCATGTGAATTAATTCGAGGACCCTTGATGTGCTAACAATGTTTTTAGGGTGAAACGATGATCGACTAAGCTTGCCCAAGGAACATGCTTTACACACTTTATTATTTTTAAATTTCTGATGTGGTAACCCTCTGACTAATTCTTTCATTTTAAGTTTTTTTAAGAGGCTCATGCTAGCATGTCCAAGTCTCCTATGCCATAAAGATGCCTCTTCGTTAGTGGCTACCAAACATCTAGAAAGATTTAGATTGTCGAACGAAAGCGAGTAAACATTTCCTTTTCTTTTGCCCATAAAAACAATGTTATTAGAAGATTTATCAATGATTTTACAAGTATCACTATCAAAAAATACATTCATACCTTAGTCACATAGTTGGCTAATAGAAATGAGATTGTGATGCAAATTATCAACGTATAAAACATTAGTCAAGGTAAAAGTTCCGTTACCTACTTCACCTTTACCAATAATCTTACACTTACTATTGTCTCCCATGATCACATTTCCACCTTTAAAATTCTCTAGGCCAAGGAACTTCGATTTGTCACCTGTCATATGTCTAGAACACCCTGAATCTAGAAACCATTCTTGTTGCTCCTTAGCTCGCCAACAGACCTCACTAGATTCCTCTGAACTTGCTTCTAAATTATTAAACATGGGCGGCCTAGCAATAGATTCCCCCTCAGTAAAAGTATTATTCGGTGAATTCATGACTCTAGAGTTAAAAGAAAAAATACCGGGCTCTGATACCACTTGTAGGATCTAGATTAACCCTAGAGGGGGGGTGAATAGGGTTATAGCAAATTTTCTCGAATCAAACACAGAAATAAACTACAGAAGTAAATATGCTGAAAAGTAAATCACACACAAAATTTACCCAGCTTCGGCAACCCCTGCCTACTGCTGCATTCCCAGATTTCTATTAGAATTAAACAGTATCCCGCTTACAAACACTCTACTAGACTTGCAAAACTTTGCTCCCGCTCACAAACACTCTACTAGACTCGCACACCCTGCTCCGCCTATAGAGTTTCTCTTACTCGCAAACTCTGCTCCCGCCTATAGAGTTTTGCAAACTCGCACACCTTGCTCACTGAACTAATTCTAACTAGACAATTTGACACTACCTAATCCCTAGGTGGTGATTTACCAAGATTTGATTTGAAAAATAAAAACAACAATTAAAAGACAAATAATTAACAAACACTTAAACCCTAATTAAAATAAACTAAAGCCTTTAAAATTAAAATAGGCCGGCCCTATTCTCTTTTCTTTAACCCGTTCCTTTTTGGCTTGTGAAATGGTGGCCGATCCTCTTTCTTCAGAAATTAGGGCTTCTGCTCTTTTGCTCCTTGCTTTCAAAATTAGGGTTGTACAAATTGAAGTGCCGCTCGATACCGTTCAATAGTAGGCTTCGATGCTCCTTGATTTGCTCACGGCTCTTCAATTTGGACCGAGTTCGTCTCCTTGATTCGGTATGTGATTTTATGCTTTTGTGCTTTTGTGTATTCGTACTTGAACTCGATGCCTTTAGCCGATGATGATTGTGGGTTTATATATGCGTTCGATTTCCTTGAAATGCGTTCGTCTGATGTTATTCGAATTTGTCAATTTTAGTTCTCTGCCGATTGATGTTATTTGGATGCTCGTGATTATTTCTGACTTGTTCGTAATCGTATATTCTTCGATTGCTTGATATTCACGGCATTGATCGACTCTTTGGTCATCACGTTGTTGACTACGGCTTTGATTTCCTTTTTCTGTTGACCTGTTTGATTAAAACATACGGCTTTGACTTGTTCGGCTCCTTGATTGCTACTGCTTCGGCCTTGACTTGAGAATTGCTACATGACCCCGGCCATTGATTTATTGATTGCTTGGTTCTGTTGTTGCTGTAATTTTCAAGCATTGTTGCACTCGGCTTTGACCTGATTTTTAAAAAAAAAACTGCTGTTACATTTGGCTTCGGTCATTTTTGAAAATTCTTTCTTGATTTTGCTCGGCCTGTACTTGTGCATTTGCATCATTTGAGTTTGTAGCTGTCTTGTATAACTTGAACTTCGATAGTTGCTGGCTTGTTTCAGTTGCTTAGTGTCTTGATGCTTGGCTTGCATTGTAGTTCCCACTGTGTTGCATTTGTATCACTGTATCATGCTTGGCTTTGCGGTTTGGTTTTACTCATTACTTTTTCTTATATCATTGATGTTTCTTGAGCTTCTGGCCTGAACTTGACTCACTTGAACTTGTTGTTGCCAGTTTTCATTTGTAGTTGTATTCCCTTCATGTTTGCATACTGTACTTCATTTGCCACTGTTTGGTTGATGTGCATGTGATGTGATGTTTGTTATTTGGACATTTGCTTGTGTGATCTTGACTATTGTCTGCACTGTCCACTTGTGTATTGCCTTTGACATCCATGTTCTTCACTCTGGTTGGTCTGCATTTTTGTTGCAATCTTCATTGAGCTTGTACACCATGTTGCATGCATTGAGTAACTAGTTTTTGGTCGAGACTTGATTCTTTGTTGGCACTGGCTTGAACTTGATTTTCATTGTGGGTCTGTTCATTGCTTATGATATCCATGTTGC
The DNA here is from genome assembly GCA_030765085.1 of Allium cepa. Taxonomy (NCBI): domain Eukaryota; kingdom Viridiplantae; phylum Streptophyta; class Magnoliopsida; order Asparagales; family Amaryllidaceae; genus Allium; species Allium cepa. The sequence continues at coordinate 565,619,021 of CM060937.1, read as the reverse complement.
AACTGTTTTTGACATGTTTAACTGCCCTGTGTTGAATCCAATTTCAAAAAAAAAACTCGGGTTTGACCTTGTGCTCGTGTTGTGATATATTGCATGTGAGTTGAACCCGGCTTTTCATTTGGGTTTGGCCTGTGCTCTCCTGTCCCTGTAGCATTATCAAGTGTATATCGATGTGCACGGCCTTGTGGCATGTACAGTGATACACTATGCATGTCACATTGTTCGTGTGTGATGAATTCAAATGTAAATTATGACGAACAACCCAAATAACTGAGGCAAATCATATCTTCAAAAATCGTATTTCATTTTATATTGCAAAAATATTTCTTTTTCAATTTTACCGCGTTAGTGAATATTTTTGCAGATTTCTCAAATACTGGATTCAAATTGGAATGCAGTTGAAGACAAAATACAAGTGTGAGTGATATGTAGTGAGATCAATTGTAAATGTCAAATTGTGATGTGATTGAATTTGTATCAAAGTTGTATAGTGAATAGTGAGAGCTTGAATTTGTACTATTCAAAATTGTAATAAATATTTTTTTGAATAAAATATTCGTTGGAATTCAAAATCTATGTTATTTATTTTATTCAGCAAATATTTATTTAATCTGTGAAAATAAATAGTATATTAACAAATACATTTAAATGAATGTATATGTTTATTATCATCAAACAAAAAATCATATAAGCGCAAAGCGCATATTCAACAAATATGCATTAGATAAGTATACGTACGTATATATATACACTTAAGATATTATGATATAAAATTTAGTAAAAGTAAACATCACATCAATGAAACATTTTTAAACATTAAGTACAAGAGGTTTAAACGCATGTTGGCTTTGATTTGATGGGCAGATGGCTAAGAGGAAGCTTTGTGGGCTGAAACTGTGAGGTGGAAAGGAGGCGGTGACATGATATGCATGTAGTGGAGGATATAGGAGCAAGTGTATATTAGTAATTCCACTTATTCCATTTATATAAAAACTACTTTTCCTAGTTTCTTTTCTATTTTTTTCTTTCTATTTCTCATGTTGAAACTTTATAAGCTTTTGAAATATCGTCCATGGCTACTAAAATATTTCCTAAGTTATAAAAACTAAACTTTTCTACTTGAATCTCTTTAAAAGCTTGCTAAACACTTCTACATTCAATACTTCAGCTTCTTTATTTTCGTTCCACTTAATTCGGCCATAACTTCCTCTAGAATATAATTAATAATAATCTTTATTTCAAACTATGTAGAATTCAAGTGGCTACAACTTTTTTGTGAACCACTTTTTCAAATTTCAAATAGTTTTAGATCAAAATTGTATTTCTTTCTACTTTATTTTCGGACCCATATTATAAAGGCCGAAAATATCACTCCTTATTTTGACCATATGTAACGATCCAGAATTTTAGTCATTTGAAATTCGTATATTTAATTGATTTTAAATATTCACAAGTTAATTTTATAAGCTGAATAACTTGTATTTCGAATATTTGGATTTAATTGGATAATTAAATCGTTAATATAATATTTGAAATTATGTAAATAATTGAAAATTGGATTTAATGTGAATGAAAATGATTTACAAAGTTGAAATAAATTCTATTTGAATTAGAATGATGTTATAGAACTTTTAAAACTGAATTAAAAGTTAAATTATAGAAATTAAATATTTTAATATTTAATTGACGAGTAAAAATAGTCATTTTTCAAACAGTCTTGGATTTCGACGAAACCAGTTTCATTGGATCCATAATATAAAGTTTATTGTAATATTTTAAATTTTGTGAACCTATCGGATTTACGGTTTGTTTGGGGTAAGTTAAAACGCGTAGAAATCTGTTTAAGTGAATTTTAAATTTACATAGTCCATTCGAAAGTCTATCTTTCAAATATGATCGAATTGGCTCTCGATATATATTCCACTGTGTTCATAATAGGGGTAAAACATTATAAACGCCAGGTGGTACACTTTGTTTCAAGTTTGAAAAAAATTCGGGTGAATAGTGCGCACGAATTTTCTATAAGAAGATGTGAATATTCACATTTTTCAGCAAAACCCTAACTAAGTTTGTGGCCGCCGCCATTAACATTTACACGGCCGAGAAACTCCACACTTGCACCTCGATTATCTCCCAATCCAGAAACAATCAAGTAAAATGTTCAAAAACAAACTTGTAGAGCTCCTCGAGCTCGACAAATCCAACGGTCGATCTGCATTATCATCGACGAAGGGAAGAGAAAAAAGGGCCTCGTTCATACGACATTTGCATGCATTTTTCATGGTCGAGTGGCAATCGAGCTTCGCGTTATTCTCTGTGGTGATGGAGTCGGCGACGTGCTTCAATGTGGTGGCGATGGATCTTCATCTAGATGATCGTGGAGGTGGCGAAAATTTGAAGCTCGGTGGCGGTTATGGGTATGTTCGAACACGTATAACTTGGGTAGAGGAGAAGATAAGTCGGTCGGCCGGATCTGGATCTAAGAAAAATCATGGGCCAAGATGAATTCTAGGGTAAAAATATAAATAGAAAAGTGAAATTATTATGTTATAAAATCATACAAACTTTAAAACACCGTATCTTTTTCATTCGAGGTCCGTTTCACACGAAATGAATTGCGTTGGATTCGTATTGACGAGCACTACATTGTAGAGCTAGTTTGGAGTTGATTGGAGTTAGTGTAAATTTTGGGTAAAATTAAATGTTGTTTAATTTTATTCGGAATAAAACACTACAACTGCTATTGGAGACAGTGTGAGTACAACTCACTCTTTCTGACTCACTGATATTTTAATATAAGTGAGAATAAATATTATTTATGATGATTGATGATTGTTTGGATGATATATAGTATATTATCAATATATAGATTGATATTTGGAAATATTCCTACCTATTGGAGCAGATGACCCTAGACATTCCCGCGTATGGGCGGATAACCCTTTGTATGCGCGTCTGCCTCGAAGTAGACTTTGTATACATATTCTACTATGTATATTTGTTACAGGTGATAGGTTTGAGGGATCCAACAGGATTCCTCACCAGTATTGGTTTTATTTGCAAATATTGTGATATATTCTGTTATCATATGATATATGATGTTTTGGATGCCGTGACTGATGTATTCAGTGCTGTTGCAACATTGGGCCTATTTTTGGTAATTTAAAAATGTTAAAGTGACGGTTTCGAATTTAAAAAGGATTTCCAAGTGATTTTGAAAATAGACGTTTTATTTATTTTTGAATTGATTAAGGAAATGGATTTATTTTAAATAAACAGAAGTTATAATTTTTATGTTATACAAATTATGATTTTTGAGAAATATAATTAGAATGTATTTTTGGAAATATGGAGTTAATGATTAGGTAAATAGTTTAAATTGAGTTTTTGAACAATTATAAATGGTTTATATATAATATGTATGAAACTGAAATTTTATAAATAAAAATAATGGAATTATAAAGGATTTTTGTAAGTGTTAAAGTGAAGTTATAAATGAATTTTATAAGTGAATAAGATTCATAACTTATGAAATTATAAAATGAATGAATTTGTAAACAAGAGAATTATAAGTTATTAACTTATAATTGGACTTTGGAATATAAATGGGTAGAAATATTGGATTAGGTAAATAAAGTATATTTACGATTTTGGACAGTGGATTATCCTATAATAAATGGGTAGAAATATTGGATTTGGTAAATAAAGTATATTCACGATTTTGGACAGCAAATAGTCTTTTAAGGTTAAATAAACCTTTTGGGAAGTGGTATTTAAATTGAATTTAAATGATTTAAAGATGTTTAAAATGTGTTAAGTATCGAATATATAGATTTCAACATTTATTGTTGAAATAGACGTTTCGAGAAATAAGGAAATGATGGACTATAACACTGTTGTTATAGTAAATGATTTTCAAAAGGAAATTTTTTGTATAGTATATGGGATTTATATATCTATCTAATTTTCAAATCCCTATACTAGTGATTTTGGGTTGTCGTAACGATGTTTTACGCAACATTCATTTTGACCCGAATAAAGACATTTAAAAGAACATTTTCCTTAAATATTAAATATATACTTAATCCTGATTTAAGTATATGTAATTTTTTCTAAATGTTGAAAATAAATAGAATTGTAAATTATTTATTATTAAATAAGTATATGGAAATGTTTTCCAATATTGAAAAGTTGAAATGGTTTGAAATATATGTTTTTAAAGATAATTTGAAGTCAATATTTGGCAAATAATTTAATTAATAGAAGATTAATTAAAAGGGCCTAGTGATTATTATGGTACTAAATATTTGTTTGTTTGTTTTGATAGCTAAAGAACTGACTATCGAATTTTGCCATTTTAGTTCCTCGCCTTGATGTAGGAACTATTTAGTCATACACTTACGTATCCTTTTATGTAGGCTTGACTATCGTTTGTGTTGAGGATGTTAATTCGTATAGTGCAGAGTACTACTCCAATCCATCGAGCTTCCTTCTTAGCCTGAAGGATAACAAGTTGAAAGTTGGACACATGATAAGTCTATGAGATTTAGTTGATGTGTGAGGTTGAGAAACACTTTTGCAATGTTGATGCAAAGAGACCGGGATCAAATTTATCTGAAAACTACTTCGGACCAACAATTATGCGACGATTGTGCAGGTTGGTTGTGATGATATTGATATTCCAGATTTTCATAGCGGGGGACTGCTTGTTGATCGTTTGGGGTTAAAGTCCCAATATACATATAGTAGCAGTGGTCTTCATTATGAAATATCCAATACAAGGACTACTCGCTACTAATCGTATGGATTTCCCGACAGGATGTGGTTAAAGTACCTTTGGTTTGTCCTATTCCTGGACAACTTGTATGGATGTTTGTCTGACACATTGTATTTCTAAAGATTACTTACATTGGAACGTACATCAGTGGTGGCGGAGAAGGCAACTTCTCTTAACTTAACACCCTCCTTGAGACGTATGAGCTTAAGGGTTGTATTTTTGTGGAAGACAATTAGTAGTCAACGGAAATGGCCGTGTGGCATTCAAAGTGATGTGATATGTGATTTGTGAAAGGTAATCGCTACCTCAGGCCTCATCAACTAGAAACGACCAAAACAGGGTTAGATGCAGCATGGCTAAGCTTGTCGCTCCCATTAGGGCATGATCATCCTCTTCTAGATATATCTTTACATGCTATGACGTCGTGTATCTGGTTATTGTTGTTTGTATGCTTCGAGGGCCCTCAGTGAAGGTCGGTAACGACCGGAGGATGGCATATTTGGTACCATCTAGTTATAGAGGTAGGACGGTCTTGTGTTGGTAGAGGGCTGATGTTCTGTGCCTCGGGACATCCATCTATAGGTTTACCCATTTGAAAGGTAGTCTCTTCACCTGGTCATTTGTATGGAAGTCCAAACTCCACTACGTACCTGCCATTTGATTGTATTACCCATTTTGGGCTATATGCTGGAATTTAATCAATGTAACAATTTCAGGTATGATTAATATTATTTGTATACTAGACACTAGTATAATATCAGATGATCTGATATGAGATGTTTTAGTTATCATAAGGTAAAAACATGTCCGTGTTTATGTGTGGACTTGTCTTACAAGATACTTTTGTTTTAACAAAGGAAAAGTTTGGTAATTTAAGAAATTCAGTTGAGTGTGTTTCTGACGTTCGTTTACCAGACTGATCCGGGCGTTCTTCCCTTTCAATGCTCGGATCAGACAGAGTATATATACAGGTTTAGATTGGTGCTTTTGGAGCTTCAGCAGGAGAGCTAGAGACCATCATTTTCGTATACACGTATCTGTTTTGATTATTGATTATCCGCTGTGCTTTATTGTTTATATTATCGGCAATTATGAGGATATGTTATTATAACTGTCCAGACTGATGATTATTGATTGACTGTGGTACTCTGATTGTGTATGCATATACAGTTTCTGTTTTGTAAAGATCATTGATATGATATTATATATTTTCTGCTACATGTAAGATTCTGTATTGTTCTGTTTGGTTCTATCTTCTCTCTTTATTCTCTTCTCTTCTTCTGTCTTCTTTACTTTCTTTTGACTTTCCATCGGCCGGTGCTTTTTGGGTCAGACATGTGTAGATTATTGTCGATTCAAAGGGTACAGATTTGCAGGACGTTACACCATATCTCCTTAAAAACCGACCCAAGTCGGGTGATAATTTTTTAAAATTATAGAAAAGAATTTTCAACAACTTTTCTTTTGACCACTTTTCAAAATTTCGAGAGCAACATGGTAAAAACTCCAAGAGAATATTACTAATTTTTAGGTTCGGTTTTGTAAATTCAACCTTATCCGAAGTACCTTCACCTCTCCAAGTCAAGCCCACACATCCTTGTTCTTATCATGGCCGACCTATGCATGCCCTAGGCCGAGCCTATATCAAGATGCAAGGGTCATAAGTCAAGTTTGCAAAGTTATTTCAAGTTTTCAAAAAAAATTCTAAACTTTGGTGTGTGAACTTATAGTATTTAAATTCAAAGTTTTAAACTTTTATATGTTGGTTAAAGGTGGTATAATTTGTTGGTTGAAATCTTGGTTTATGATGTGATTGATTTTATAAGTGTTGGCTAAGTGTCATTGTAAATTAGACTTGAAATTGAAGTTTAAATATAGCGTTGTTTGGAAAGTTGTAGACTTTGTTTATGTGATGTGATCTTGCTTAAGTTTGTGGATGTGTCATGTATGATTATGTGGTGATCTTGAAGTTTTGGGTATATGCTAAGAAAAGTTAGCATCTTTAGTGTTAAAATGGAATGGGATTCCATGTGTAAAACTATAGTCTTTTTTTTGGAAATCAAAAATCAAATTTAAGTTTTCAAACTTCATTTACTTTTATAAGGCTTATTTTATGTTTTGGAAAAAGTAAGTAAACTTCCAAAGATGATAAGTTTAGAAGTAAAGTAAGAAAAACATTTTCGAGTTACGGGTACCCATAGCAATAGTCGCAATGGATGCAGTTTCGCTTAAAAATCCGATTTTTGCAAAATTTTGTTTTTACAATTAAAAGTATTTTAGAAAATTAATAATGATGTTTAAGGAAAGTTAATTAATAATTTAATAATTATTAATTAATTAGTTAGTTTTGATAATTAATAAGTAATGAAGTATTAAAGAAGGTTTATTAATTTTGATTAACTGAAGATTTGTTACTAATCAATTATCTTTCAAAAGTAAGATTAATTTAATTAATTATTAGTTAAGCAAGATTAATTTTAAACTAATTATAAGTTAAGTACATTATTTATTTTTAATTAACTGTTAATTAAATATAGGGTTAATTATTAATTAAATGTTAAGGCAATGTTTAATTATTTTGAATTATAAATTAATGAAGGTTTTAATTTAAAATAAATTATTTATTCAAGGTTTAATTTATTGTTTAAGTTTTAACTAAAAGATTATTTAATTTATTAATTGTGACTAACTAATAGTTAATTATTAATGAAGGTTTAAATTATTATTTAATAATTAATAAAGGATTAATTGGAGGTTTAATTTATAAATAAATTATTTATTAAAGGTTTAACTATTTACTAATTTATAATTAAATTAAGTTTAAATTTAATAATGACTAATTATGGTTTAACTTATATTTAATTATTTCAAAGGGAGTTTTAAGTTTTAGTCCTTGTTTTCCAAGAATCAAATTTGTTTTAAAGGTACTGCTTTTCCAAAGATGGTTTTGAACATAAGGGACTCAAATGTCAATACCATTAAGTAGACTGACAATTGTGAATGAGTTTAAATGATTTGAGTGTGTGGACATGTGTTAGCAAAATACATTCCCGTTCTGCTATAAGTTGATTGTTTGATTGTTTGGACATCTATTAGCAGAATAAATCTCCGTTCTACTATAATGTAATTGTTTATTATGTGGACATATGTTTGTAGGATAAATTCCCATTTTGCTATTAGTAGTGAATTGTTTGGACGTCTAGTTAGCGGGACAAATCGACATCCTACTATTATGTTGTTTGGACATGTATATGCTAGTTGAGTTGCATTGACATGTTACTCCTTGATTTGGATATGAAATGCATTTACATATATGTTAACTTTTGTAAATAAATGGTTAAGTGACTTAAAAGTGAAATTAATGTTAAATGGTAACTTAAATTAATGCCATTGGGATTGCTAAGCCTCTTTTTGAAATTATAAAGTATGATTTTGATTTAACTTCAATTCTTTAATCAATTTTTGGGTTTAACGTTTATAAATGATTTTTCAAGTTATATTATTATTATTTTGTAAAGGTATTTATTAATTTATAACTTATTTGTACAAATGGGTTTCACTAAGTAAAAATATTTATTTAAAGTGACTTAAAATGATGAGTCAAAAAAGATATTTTGTAAAGGATTTTTCTTAAAGAAGATTTATCAAAGGATTTTTAAATGGGAAAATATTTTATAAATGATTTTGAAGTTTGTAAAGAGGTTTTGTAAATTGACTTGTTGACTTGTAAAAGTGTTTTATAATTTGATTTTAGAAATTTATAAAGATATTTAAATGTGAAATGAGCTTTTAAAAGGGAACTTTTTATAAAGAATAAGTGGATTGGTTTATAGTACGTAATGTTTTCAAAAGGAATTTAAAACGAGAGAATTTTTCAAATGTTTTTGATAATATACTTATACCATTGAGATAAGTGTATAAATGTTTGTCTAAGTATAAAAGGGATGTAAGGGGTTTGGAAATAATGTTTTGTAAAGATCTTTTGATCGAATGTTTATAAAGTGATTTTAATTAATCAAATAAGCCCTTATGGATTCCGCATGAATTAAATCAATGTTTGAATGATTGTTTATTTGATGATTAAATAACCGACTATCAAATCTGGACCAAAATAGAACTTTGGAAATATATAGGAGAAGCACGTGAGTTATATGGCATAGTCATCCCTAATGGTAATGTACTGCGCGTATAAATATCGTTTCGTTCTTCTAGGATAAACGATAAAGAAATCCATCCACTAATGGTTAGGAGGCGATCTCCGCTCTTATTTTATCTATTTATTTCCTAAAGAACCAGGGTTGAGTTTACCGGACATTATCGAAAATTGTTTCGAAGAGACCAGGATTAGATATGTTATCCAAGAAGCACTTTGATCCAATTCAAGCGTTCCTACTTGAAGACATCTTGAAGAATATGGAATCGAAGATATTTTGAAGTGCAAGGGCTATTTTCTATTAATCCTGGGAGGAATTCCTCGAAAAGGATGTAATAGAAGTAGTGCCTTCAGTTTCGTTCGGTCCTAAAACGAATTTGTATGGATGAATGCTAGCATTGCATTGATGCCTGGAGGGCATTGTAGCATTGCAAGTGGGAAGTGCTATATAAAGTAAAACGTAACCTCAAACCTCATCAGCTGAAAATGACAAAAATCAGGCATGCAGCAGGGTCAAGTGGGTCGCCTCCATCAGGATACGATCATCCCAAATCTAGATCGGTTACTATCTACTCATGTATGCTTCGAGGCCCTAACGTGAGGTTGGTCATATTTGATACTACTAGTCAAGTTGTAGGCAAGTCCTATGTAGTAGGGATACAAAATGTTCTTGTCAAACTTCGGTGCATTTTATCCAGAGATGTACCATCAGAAAGTAGTTCCTTACCTAGTCATAGTATGGAATGCATTCTCCAATATGGGCCTTTACAATTTTAGTTCTATACCTATTATGCTAGAATTTAATTAACATAACAATTTCGTCTATGATTAATAAGTATTTGTATCTTAGACACTATTATAATACCAGACAATTTCATATGAAATGGTTTGGAACGTAAGGTCAAAACTCATTCGTGTTTATTTGCGACGTGATCTTACGATATATCTTTGATTTTAAAAGGGTTTTGAACATCATAATTTAGTTGTTTAAGTTTACTCAAACCAGACCCATGTTTGATCCGGAGTTTTATTTTCTTTCCCTAAAACTATTGGGTGCTCAAATTTTTATGGCCAACCAGTTCAGGTTTTCTCCAGATGCATTTTGGAGGAGCTGGAGCAGCTGACTTCACTACTAGCTAGCTATTATCTATTCCACTATGTATGTATGTATGTATGATCTATGTATCAGTTAGGTAGGGACAGACTGTTATAACAATCCTAGGGTAGAATTTGTAGTAATATGACTCCATTGTATCATATTGTAAAGTATTATGTTGATTAATATATGTTATTCCATTGCATTGTGAGATTCTATGATCGTTCAGTTTCTTCTTATTTTCTATCTTTTTTCTTTTCCCCCGGTGACTTGACTTTCAGACACATAAATGAACGGCACACGAATACCATGTGTGTATTAAGTGTCATCTCTAGGTATAAGAAAGCAGATCATTACACATTTTAATAAGGTGTCCTTGCACTATTTTGGGACATTCCCAATATCTTTTATACTTACTATAAAAGTCATCATTTTCAAATCCAATACCAAGTATTAAAAAAATTAAAAACAATTTAACACAAGTCATCGTTAATAACGAATGGTGTATTATTTACTTATGATTTAGAAATATCTATATACCTTTTAACATTCTTTCTTACGGACACACACTTCATCCAAATTTTGACTAATAATCAAACTATTTAATACATATATCAAAACATTTTTTGAATTATGATGCTTTTTAGAATAATACATTTGTATCCATTCTCAGATCGTACTCGAAAACCAAAAACTCAATATCACTCCCACCGACTTCAAGACATTTTGGTTGTTATGCGCAAACAGACTACTCTAAATCTATATTCAAAACTTTCTTTTTCAATATATATATGCCAAAACATAAAGCCATACTAGGTGATTATTTTGTAAGTAAAATCCAAACCAAATTTAACTCATCGAATGGTGAATCTATTACGTTAATTTCTTCATGGTATTATTCTTATCAATGTGCCTCACTATATTCTAGATGCATTTGTCTTTCTCTTAAAGACAAATTTGGAACAAATGGATCATACCTTCGGTCAACTATCAAAATCATGTTTTGATAATATACTTCGAATCTATTTTAGATTTGTGCATCGTACCAAATCAGAGTCAACACTCTAAATGATTTAATTAAACAACTGAGGATTATTTATTCTTGACATTGACAAGAAACCCATAGTTTATCTAATGTATAAGAATACTCATTAGATGTTCTAATTCATTTGTGTCCATTTAGGTTCGGTCAATTTCATCTCATCCTTTATAATTAGTTTTTTCCTTCTATCGTATCCAAATTCATTTTTTGCTAATAATTTCTCAAAGAAATTCCCTCGTTATGAAGTTGGTATTTATTGAAACAACAGTTGTTTCCCAATGCAACGGAACAGGCACTCATAAACACTTTATGAATTGCCTTATTTGAAACTGATTTTGTATCAGTTGACAATATATTTATGTTCATAACATAAATTTTTCGTTTATTGACTATCGTTCACAGAATTCTCTTGGGACGATTCATACAAGATCCCTTACATAAAATTATTGCATGCAGTCTTTTTACTTGCACAACTTACCAACTCATTAGCCTAGGATGTATAGGTGCTTCTTATAAGCTCTTATCCTGTATGGTTTTGTAAACTATTCTTTGGATGATATTAATTTTGACCTTGTGTACTACTCTTAATTGCATACCTTATAGAAAGAATTTAACTCAACTTCACTCATCACTAACCGTGCTTTATCCAACAAAGTTTGATTACTCCATATCAATACATCATTATGTGTTATAGGGAGGAGTTACCTTTAAGACCAAACCGTTATTAATATTAGGTACATAAGAAACTCTTTCTAATATACTCACCCATTCGATCAAATCGAATCATTTCTATCCAATGTTATTTTATTTACTTCTGTTTTATATTCTACGAGCTTATAACATACTTATTCATGCGTATCAAATACAAATGTACGTGTATGTGATTGATCATCGATGAATGTAATGAAGTGAATGGATCTATTTTGATATTAATAGACTTACGTTACATACATCTAAATATATCAATCCGAAGAGTTCATCAACTCTTACAACTCTCTCACTAAATGAGTGCATAGCCCTTAATTGTTTGATATATAATTAATTAGTGTCATATGATTCATAATTATATAATGAAAATTATTTCTCCAAACTATAGCTTATACTGCAATTCCAAAATAATTATAAATACTTTTAGATACTTCAGTATTTTCCTATGCATCACTTTTGTTATGAAAACAAATACCATATTGTAGTTCTATTTCATAATGAATACTCATAATATTTGCAATCAAATATAACTATGTCTATTTTTCAGTCGACACATAAAATAATCATTAATTCATAAATAATATTTGGTATGTTATATGAAAATGATTTTCGTAATTTGACGCAATGAATAAGTGTTATATGGTATGCTCCTACTTTTTTCACCATTAATATAATAGCATACTAAATTCAGAGGTCCATCATTCACTTAATATAGATTATTTATTTCATATACTGCAACTAGTTTGCAATGGAGAGTTCTTTGATCAAATATCTTGAACTTACAGAAATAAATGTCATAGAAAACAATTTCTAGATGAAAATACGTTTCAAAATAGTAATCGTATTTCTCGTTCCAATGTTAAGTATCAATTATTATTATTGCAATTCTCCTTTCTGATGTTTCTTTATGAAGTAGAAGTGATTATTCACTCTCTTCTATTAGAACCCTGAATTTTGATGTTTTGATTCTGACAACTATATAAGTAAATATTATATAAACTAACCATATTTGCAGAGAAGATACTATTTTACTCAAGAAATTATCTATCAAGTTGCAAACCATATTCCAAATAGAAGCTTCAGTAATATATTTTATCTATGGTATAAGTCTAGTAGTGAATTCATGTTAAAATCTCTCTGAAGTGGTATATGCACGCACACGCAATATAAAATCTTTTAAATCATAGTTATGATAAACTTTTTAGTAACCTAGTTCACATACAAAAACTTTTTTGAGAAATCTTTGATATGGCAAAAATGATGGGCAATTCAGCCGACTGAACCATATAGTTCAGTCGACTGAACGCCTGTGCACGTGCACAACTAAACTTGAATATTCAGACGACTGAAGTTTTTGATTCAGCTGCTGAATTGCATGACTTTTGCATTATTATTTTTCCGATACGATTTTCTAAACGTTTCAGCCTGCTGAATTATTCCACTCAGACGGCTGAATCTTCATAACAGCTATATTTTGAAAAGACACTTAATTTCAATGAGTAAAAAAACTCTTGATTCAAGAGTTGCTTCCATATTCTTTCATGGCTACTTTTCATGAATGATTGTAACTCTTAATCACTATATATAACCACGAAATCCATTGTTTTAATTACTGATTCTAATTCTCACTCTTATTGTCTAAACAATCTTGCCATTTGCATTTAATATTTTCATTCTAATCACTTGTTCATTCAAGCAAATTTCATTACTGATTGAATAAACTTCCCATCTTCACAAATTACACGATATACCACAAAGAAGAAGATTATAGGAAGGGTGTACGTTATTGACTTGTCAGTGCTACTCAAGAGCATAGTAAATCAGAAACAATTTTACTATTTGTATTAGAAGTCATGTTCAGTTGCTCAGGCGGTTGAAGTCCTATTCTGTTGCCTAGGTGATAGAAGTCATGTTCGCTGGCTCAGGCGGTTTAATACATGTTCCTCCGGGTCAAGTGAGGGTTTATAGTCGAACTCCATAAGGATTTTAGGGGCTAGACGTAGAATGAGAAATTCAAACCAGCATAAAAATCTCTGGTGTCATTTACTTTATTTTTTACTTTTATATGTATATTCCACACTAGTAGATAACTTAGTTAATATTCTATATTATACGATCCTTGGTCACTTTCATCTTCATTCCAACTGTATCTACAATCACATCTACTCTTGCACACTCATTTTTTTTCTAAATGGTCGAATCGTTCAAAAGAATACCCTTACTATAACAACATAATGAACTCTTTACAAAAGCACACTCGATCATCCTTCATATTTAAAAACATCAAATATGTTGTACTGTGTGTAAATTGATCAAACCGACAGTTCAGTGATCGAATTCTTTGTCTTTCTCACAGTTTTGGTCCAGTGTTACATTTAACACAGTAAGAAATTTACTGCAATCAATCAAATAGAATACTCGATCTCATAGTATGGTATGTTTTCTTATTTCAAATGAATTAATTTCGTTGAAATATCGTACACTATAAATTGTGATCGTTCATCATATAACATTTATGTGCAATTTTATATGGATCAAATATCCAAGTGTTGTATTGCTTTAGAGTTTTGAACTCGTAGAATGCAATACACGGTCTTGACCAAATAACATGTAAGTGGCCAAACAACGAACCTATTTAGTAGTTGTAAAATCTAACACTTGTATGGGTGTAGAAACGTTAACATGCAATAAGCATCTAGTAGTGAGTATATGTTATATTCCTATTTGTTAATATTCAATTTAGTTCAATTGTATATCTTAGTTGATAAATATTCTATATATTCTACTAATCATATTAAATGCATAATTTATCAATTATATTATTATAACAACATATAGCATATATTCTTCCTATATTAGAAAAGTTAAATGTTACCATTTCATTTTTCTAATAAGGTTCCCACTAGTATTTTATGTTTCATCAAACCTAAGAAAAACATAGAAGTCTTTCGACTTCACTAGGAGGTGTTAGAACTTGTATGCCTTAGGGTTCTGACCTTAAGAAAAGCTCAACAAATCATAAGCAAACATGCGATGGACTTCTTATTGGTTGTATCACATATAACTCCTAACCATCGTTTCTTGTCTTAATCCCACCTTTACCCTAAGGAAAGCTCAACAAGTAAAGCGAGACAATTTACTCAGACCTACCATTTCATGACGATCTAAGCATAATGTACATACCTTGAGGAAAGCTCAACAAATACGAGCAGTTATCTTACCTTGTCTATTCAATATATTAATAGTACAACACGTAACATCCATAGCTTGAGGAAGCTCAACAACTAAAGAGTATGCAAGTAATACACTAATATATAAACGATAGATGACAACTTTATATTAAAGATTCATAATCTTTAATATATTATATCTAGTGATATCGACATATGGAATAATGTATTTTCCATGAAATACCCTCGTGGTTTAAGCGTCAAACACATCAGAAATCATGGTATACGTTCATATATGTATGAATTTATTCCTTTAGTCTACTTAGGGTTTCTTTAATGTTCCACCTTTAATTTATACATTTATATTATATAAGTTTTATTATTATATAATTTTTATTTTTTAGTTAACTTATATAATAGCCTTATGTATAATATTATATTAGTTAATCTTATTTATTAACATTTTAGTTCATTTTTTATTATCTTAATACAAAATTTATATTAAATATTTGATATATAATATAACCTTTATAGTATAACAATATATCCCATATATGTGTATTTTTATTTAATTAATTAACCTTTAATTAATTAATTTAACCTTTAATTAGTTTACTTAACTAAAAAAAGTAATTAAATTATATTAATTTCGAAAATCATATTATATACATATATGTGTACTTATGATATCTTAAACATTCTAAAATATCTTAACATATATTAAACATATATAATGTTTGTACATAATTTTTCATTAATTAACTTATTTATTTAATTAATTATTTTATTAATCTTATTAATAAATTTAAAATTTTGAAATTAATATTTAATATTTTGAAACATTGTGAAAATTTTATTATATTATAACTTTTATAATATACATATATTTAATTATAATTTAACTTTTAAATTTAAAATCTTATATTTTAGTTTTCGAACATTTTAAAAATTAGCCTAAGGCCCAATTTAAGTTGGGCCTCTTCTATTAGGGAAAACCTTTTGGGCTCACATATCTGTTTAAGCCAGGTAGGTAGCCAGGTGGGGCAGAGTACTTAATACCCAACTCAATCCTTCGACAATACCTTTCTTAGACACCTACTAACTGGACTGTGAGCTTAATTGGTTAAACCTAACATGGCTAATTTAGACCCATAGGCTATTGCTCTCTAATAACATTGTTGGAAGTGGGCCAACGAGCAGCAGTGGTTATGTGTGAGTTTTAATACTTATTACCATATTAAATTTTTATTGGGCCTATGAAGTCTAATTTGTTTTGAACATTTCTAAATTTTATTTAAATAAAATAGTTTATTTTATTTAAATTTATAAATTTATATAATATTATTTAATTTATGTTATATTACATATATACGTGTATCATATACACATATATATTTGTGCATGTAGAACATATCAATCCTTGTAAGGTATAATATGCATGTGTATAGATGTTGGGATTTACATCGTAATGGACATGTTAGATCATCCAATATGCAAATATATTATCCATATGTTTGTTTATGTATACTTTTACTTTTAATATATAAAATATTATTATATATATATATATATATTTATATGAGTATAAGTATAAACTATGATTATATATATATTTTTGCATGTATGTATATATATGTATAAACATAAGTATGAAATATTAACAATATGTATATATTTATGATAATAAAATAATAGATGTACAAATATAATTTTTTAAATATATATATATATAAATATACTTAAATTAAATACTTATATATATGTATGATAATGTATATATATGTTAATACAAATAAAACACAAAATAATTCATATTAAATATATAAACATCCAATCATGTGCATGGCTCAAATTTATTTTAATTTTAAATATATATGTGTATAGATATACTATATAAAACGTACAAAAATATTTAAAATTTAACAAAAATAATTTTATTTGAAATTAAATTTAAATATTAAGTCTTTAGTAAAGTTTTAGATGAAATTTTATAATTTGTAAATTATTTGTATAATTTTATAATTTAAAACAATTTAAAAATCCGATTGTTCAATTTTCGATTTGAATTTTAAATATTTAATGTAAAAAAATTGTTTTTTATTTTGACCGAGAGTATAATATGTATTATCCTAATTTTATAAAATTTATAAAATAATTTATAATGAGTATATATATTTATATGATTGATTTATTTAAATTTTATTTAAAATAATATATAAATATATAGAGATTATTTTACTCATGTTGAAATTATTATACATATTAAAAATTATGTACAAAATTTTACTTCCATACATAAGTATAAGGTGGTATTTAAAATTATATGCTACATATACACATATGTTATATAATAAATTTTTTAAAAATAAAAATGATTTTTTTAAAGTATTGAGCCATGCTGCATACAAATATAGTAATATAAATCTTTCTAAACATATATATACATATACCTACAACCAATCAATATTGTCACAATATATTAACATGTTGGAATCGTCACCTAGCTACCAATATAATATGTCAAATAAAAATTACATATGTGAATTAATATTTATAAACTTTATACCTTATAATCAAAGCCTGTACACACACCTTGAAACAAAAATATCTGATTTCCAAACTGATTCTATTTAGTAGGTTGCTGGTCTCTGAATCGTTGACCACTAGCTATCGATTAACACTGAAACTGATTTGATTTGAGGTTGATATTAAAGGGAAATGGAGGGGAGATGTTGGCAAAAATTAGAGTGCATATGGAGGCTTCCCAAAAGTCCTGCAAAAATGAGGTAAATATCTTTATATAGAGGAAAAGTCAGGACCAAAATATTTACTCATTCTCCTTTTATCTACGCCCTCCCTTTCAAATCTTTCAAACTCCCATTAGGATATTTGAGCTGATCCTACCAGCCCCTTTCATGGGCTTTAAACCCATTTTAAGCTCGAACAAAATATTATGCAGTGAAATCTAATTTAATGCTTATCAATATCGTATATCGATTAATATATATATATATAACTATTATAAATATATTTAGTAATATTTTTTCATCAAATTAGAATAAATTTTGCATAATTAATATTTCATAAATATTAATTAATTTAATTAATTTATAATAATTAAAAATTAATTAAATCGTTTGGTCAAAGGAATATTCATCATTTCTGTTGTGTGACTCGTTAGGCATATATTTGGTTAGCGATTAAAAATTAACTATTTGAATAATGTCCATACTTCACTTAACAAGTGGTGTGGCAATTTGATCAAATTAATCACTTACTTGGTTTTAATAAAATCCGATTTTATTTTGTTAAGCCTTACTTGATTATGACTATTTCTTATACCAATTATCTTCGTCAAGCTATATCACTTTGGACTTATGGAATTTGGTAGTGGTCAAATTTCCAATATCATCCATATTTAACGCCTGCAGTCCAAACACCAAGTCCCTGGTTCAATAATAACAATTTTTATTAACCGAAATGCTCTGGCTAGAGACTTTGACTTTGAATTGACTTCAGTTAACCGTGGTACGAACTCCATATAACCGAAGAGACGAATCCTCTCATGAGTAGTGTTTCCCTTCCAATACTTCCACTTGACCCAACTATAGTCGCCGATGGACGTTATGCCATGATTTAACTATAATCAAAGCAAAGCTTTCATATTGAAGATTAACTGTAATCTCAAGTCGAGAGAACTATGCAAATCAGTCACATCGATATTTTCTGTTTGACTTTAGTTATGTTAACCAATCGAAAACTTTCGAGCAAGTCATTCTATAGTATTCAATGATTATAAGTATGTAACAACTTGATGCCCCCCAACAGTCATAAGCAATACACTACCTAACATTTGAAGAGCGTTGTGTACTCTAGTTTTAATGAATGTATCGATATCCAGTCTCGATACATCTTGATAAGGAATATTTAAAATGATATATTTATTTTCATTGTAATAAATTAGTCATGCTTATAACACTTTGTAACTACTATCACAAAATATACCATTTATTATTTTTAGTTTTATAAACTAAAATCAAATCAATTTTTTTATATATAAGGAAACTTATAAGGTGTTCATGAATACCTATTCTGTTGCATCGAGAAACAATTGTTGTTTTAAGAAACACCAACTTCATGATGAAGGAATCTATTTTAGAAATTAGTGGCATTAAAATGGATTTGGATATGGTCCAAAGATAAAACTGATTACGAGGAAAGAGATGAAATTAACCAAACCTAAATTGACACAACATATTATAATGTCTGATAAGCATTCTTGAACATTAAGAAACTATGAGTTTCTTACCAATGTCAAGAATATATATTTCTTAGTTGCCAATCAAACCATTAAGAGTATTGACAATACTATATGGTATGATGTGAAAATAAGAAATGGATTCAAATTACATTATCAAAATATAATTTTGATAGTTGTACTCGAAGGAATATGATCCATTGACTGCAAATATGTCTTCAAGAGAAAGATTAATGCGGTTGGAACATAGTGAGAAAAATTAATAAAAATGACACTATAAATTTAAATTGTTGAAATTAGTATAGATTCATCATTCAAGGTATTCAATTTATTTTGGATTTTGCTTGCAAAATTATCACTTGATATGATTTTGTGTTTTGGTACATTTGTGTTGAAACATTAAAATTCTAAATAACTGTTTAGAATTGACTATTTACACATAACAATCAAAGTGTCTCGAAGTTAGTGGGAGCAGTATTGTGTTTGTGGGTTTTCAGATATAATCTAAAATAGATATGAAATTATGTTTGAAAAGCATCAGAGTTAAACAAGTATTTTGATAGAAGTATCAATCATTTGATCTTCATTCAAAATGCAGAGGAAATCTTGTCTATAATAAAGAACATTAAAAGGGCGCATAGATATTTCTAGACTATAAGCAAACAACATACCACTTATCGTTAATGTTGTACCTATGTTTAAATTAGTTATAGTTTAGTTGTTTAAATTCTTAACATAGGATTTGGAAAACATCTTTTATAATCAATATGAAAGGATGTTGGGGAATGTCCCAGACTATATGCACAGAAACCATATTAAAATGTTTACTATAGAGAATGTAAGATGGATTCCTTATGCATTGGTAATATGAATTATCATATATGTTGCATTGTCTACAATACTGTATATAGCTTATATACATGAAGAAAATAAAACATCCAAATTAAGATCGTTAAATGATATTTAAAAGTATTCTTGAGTATTTGCGAAATTGTAGTGAATTGTTTAGAAAGAACAATGAGCTTCGTACGAAGAAGTATCTGACTCGAACTTCATAAGTGATATTGAGCATAATATGTCAATATTAAATTCATATTCCGACTCGAAGTTCATAATTGATATTGAGCATAATATATCAATATTAAATTCATGTTCAAACCTTAGTTAAGGATTTTAAGTTGGGAATGTTTCAAATGAAAAATTATGGCTGATTCAATGAAAAGGCTAAGTACATCATCTTCAATAGCGCCATAAAAGAAGCAATGTATAGATATAAACGCACAAATTTGTAACCAAGCTTGGGGTAATTCCAAGTATTGAGAATACTATGTCATTGTTATATGATAACAACGTCGTGATAAAAGCTCGCTAGAAGTCAAGAAACATATTCCGTATAGTTCTATATGATAAAGGAAGTTTCATTAGAGAGAGTTGATTGAAAGAGTAGATAATTAAAATAAGATAGCAGATCCACTCACGAAGGGACTGGTTCGATCGGTTCTCATCAAACTAAGTGAAGGGACGGGATAGAGATTCTGCTGACGTGGTTTTTAGTGAAGAGATTTCAACTGGACTAAGAAGATTCAAATGAGGACCAAACAACTTAAAACCTAAAAGGCACACTTAAAAGTACTAGAGAATTGATCTTAGGAAATTTGGTTAAAAAATTGGGTTAGTCCTTAATTCACACCCGAATTAAGGCCTTAGATCAAAACCTGAACTAAGACCTTAGATCAACCCCAAATTAAGGTTTTAGGTAAAAATGACTTGAAACTTGACATTTACACTTAGAAAAACACGATGAAGGACATGTAAAAGCTTTGGAGTGGTTTGGCCCTACCAATTAAATTCATCACCGAATTAAAAACCTTAATTCATCTCGCATTAAGGGAACATTGAGACGAAATCAGAATGAGTTGAAATTTGGCAAAAGCACTTAGATAAGTCAAATGAAAGACTTGGGAAAGTTTCATCATGATTGGGCCAAGCACCAAAATTCATCCCCTAATTAAGGACCTTAATTCGGTATCAAATATAGGTGTTAAGCCCTAGCACATTCACACTTGGGACAAGTGATCCCCTAGTCCTCCTATGCATCTTTGTGAAGTTTCGTAGATCCAAAGAACCTATCATCAAGAATGAAGACGTGACAGTCCAAATGGCAGAATAATCTAAGTCATGAAAGAACAATAATCAAACCTCATCAATAATCTACAAAATTACATGGAGGACATCTAGATGAAGTAAGGAACTCGATCCAAAAGGACTTGGCCATCGGATGGTTAAGGATTTGATTTGGCATCGAGTTAAGGACCTTAATTTGGCATATAATTTAGCTTTTGACTCGGGGAGTCAAGATTTTTCTTGTGTTGCCTTGGACTGGTTTCTAGATTTCTCTGGTAGCGGACTTTTGATCTAATATAGCTGCTACCACTATAAATACAAACTAAAGATAAACTAAGAGAAGGGCTAGTTTCTGCCATTGCTACAAGGAATCCCTATCATTTCTTCAACTCTTTCTCCACTTCATAATCACTAAGGCAGTTCCTTAAGGCAACTCTAGGACTTAAAATCTGTCTAACACTTGTGTTTTTGACTACTTCTTATTCAATCACTTTGTAATCATATTCTATCAAGATCCAACTAATAAGCAAAGTTATAAAGTGCACATAGACTTAGTTAACAGCTAAACCACTATAAAAATCCATGTCTCTCATTTATTTTTCTTTGATTCTCTATTATATTTGCTCTGTTCTAACAAGGCTAATGCTTTCATATCACACTCCAGGATATTGATCCCTTTTTTAACTTAATATTTTGGTGCCTTCACTAAGAAAAAAGGTAGATTTGAAAATTAGAAGTTTGAATCTAAGATTTGGAGATGATGAAGAGTCATAACACTAGATATAAGACCGGAGCAAGTCAACTAGAGCCTAGGGGAGCCAAGAGGTGTTCTCAAATTCTCATCAGTCTAACTATGTGTTTAGAGAGGAGATAGAGAGAATGAAAAAGGAGATGCAGGATGGAGTGATAACTTAAAATCGGAAATGCTTGAAGGATTATTCCAAAGGATGGGACCATAAGAATAGCTAGAGTTGATGGAATTCAGAATCGAGAACAAAGAGCAAATGCAGGAGCATTTGGAGTTAGAGCACAACAAATAGTAGCATTCCCCCCACCAACTGAACAACTTGGTGCCAACACAAATCAACTCCCTATTGAGAGAACTTACTTAGGGGCAATGTCGGTGTGGTTGTTGGAATACTAAGTATTGATAATGCTGGAACTAGGAATGCAAATCAAAATGTGCATGGACAACAACCGAAGGGATTTACCTTATAGGAACACATGATAGAATGAAACTGGAAGAGTAGGATAGAGCTTTATTGTGCATCTTGTGGAGTATATGCAAGAGTATGTGCTAGACTTCCCTCACAAGGGCGAGGGCAGAATATTGATTTTGGACAAAGACCTTTATTAAACGGTGAAAACCAAATTGCTGAATTGGCAAGAAGATTAATTAAAGGAGGAACCCCAGATCAGGATTTGGAAGATGTGAAC
Organism: Allium cepa; assembly: GCA_030765085.1. Classification (NCBI taxonomy): domain Eukaryota; kingdom Viridiplantae; phylum Streptophyta; class Magnoliopsida; order Asparagales; family Amaryllidaceae; genus Allium; species Allium cepa. The sequence goes on along the minus strand of CM060937.1, from coordinate 565,596,256 downwards.
AGGAATCCATTTACCGCTAATAGCCAAAAAGCGAGAAATCCTCCCGATTTCAAGCTTCTGACACTGGAGGTGTACGACGGTGATCCAACAATTCATCTGAAGAGATATATCCAAAATATGGAGGTGTTGGGTGCTTCTAAGGAGGTAACAAGGCGGTATTTCCTATTATACTTAACAAACTTGACGGCGATGTGGTTCAGACAGCCGAAGAATAGGTTCATTAGCATGTGAACTGAGCTAATGAGCAAATTCTCAAGACAAATTCAAAGTTCACGTCTCACAACCGAAGAATGTGATGACGTTGTCAAGTGTGAAACAAAGGCTCGGATACCTTGATAGGCTTTTGACAAGGTTCAATTCAGCAGCAACTACGGTCGACATGCCGGATCCATCAATAAACTTGATGGCGCTGTGAGAAATGCGGAATACGAATCTTAAGACTAGGATTAACACTAGAGGGGGTGAATAGTGTTTAAAGAAATTACTAAATCTTTTTGAGTTTTTTTTAATTTGAACACAAATGTATGCAATATTCAGACACAGGTATGTTCACAGAATCAAACATAGATGCAGAAATAAAGTAAAAGCAATAAAGGAAGGAACACACCGGATTTTATACTGGTTCGGAGTTACCCTACGTCCAATCCCGAACACAAGTACGGATTTCCTTTCAAAAGCAATTGTACAATTACACCCTCGATGTCAAGGCCACGAGGTACACCACTCCAGAATCACAATCCTCTAAGTAGAGATACTTGATTTCAGGGGAAACAAGTTCACCCAATTGATTTCCTAGGCTACAATCAACCTTTTCTAACTTGATTGATTTCCAAGGCCACAATCACACCTTTTCTCGCTTGATTGATTTCCAAGGCTACAATCACACCTTTTCTCGCTAAATTGATTACAAAGAAGTCTATAACTTTGAATAGCATTGAGATCTTGTTGAGATAGTGATAGAGAATCAAATCAGAAATGATCTAGGTAGATTCAATATTGATTTCGGTAGATAATGGTAAGAATATGTATAAAGAAATATGGAAGAAGAGAAGTGAAAACAAAAAAAAATGAATACAAATTCGTTCAAAACCATCACTATTTATAGTAGAATAACAGCCATGTCCATTCATGAAAGAATATGATGAATAGACATTTCCTTTGAAATTCAAAATTTTGAAATTAACCGCTACCATGTCGACATGGGTTACTTGGGTATGTCAACATGCCAAAGGAAATTTTGGTAATTTGTTTTTCTTTTAAAATAACTTCTATCTTATATTAAAACTATTTTAAACTTTATAAATATACTTGACTATAGTTAAAATACATCAATAAATATAGAGAATGATATATATATATATAATTTTACTATAATTTTATATTTAAATATAAGTATAAATATTGAAAAGTTAAATATATTATAATTAAAAGATAGTTTAAAAACCAAGGATAATTTGATTTTGAAAATAAAGATTATTTTGAGGCTAAAAATATTAAAACCAGGATATATGTTTTTTGATTCTTTGAAAAGGAAGATTTTGAAAACATTTTTGAAAACAAGATATAATTTTGTAAAACATTTTGAACAAAAGTTAGCGGATACAAAACAATGTTCCACTAGATTTTTCGTAGGTTCCATCCTACTTAGGGTTCCATCCCTTTAACAGGCTCGAAGTGGATTCCATTCCATGAATAAATTGGATTTTAAGATGCCAGTGCTTTTCTAGGAGTTTTAACAAAATTTCTAATTAAATTACTTATCTTGAAATCTTGAACTCTTGATAATCTTGATACTGATGAGTCTTAAATCTGGATATCTTCAGTCTTGAATCTCTATGCTGTACAGTCTTCATTCTTGGTACCCACATGGTTAAATCCTGCATATACATATATGTCTAAACTATAATGTTAGTATTTATATTTTATAATCTTATTCTAAGGTTGTTTTCATCAAAACCATCATCTCAAGTACTAACAATCTCACCCTTTTTGATGATGACAACCTTTGTTTATAAAATATTACTTCTATCCTAATTACTCCCCCTAAAACTAATAACTCCCCCTTAATCTATGCCTAACTATCCTATTTTATATTTATCCCCTTTGTCATCAACAAAAACTAACTCGAAACTATATAACTCCCCCTCATTCTTGTACTAAAGTACCTGCATTAATAAACTATACAATGGAGTATATAATAGATAGATTAAGAGATAATGATACTGATAGACATGATAATTAATCAAATATCATATAAATAAATATCAATGCATATTTATACATGTTTTGCACACCAAATATCAATCCAAACCAAACCAAAACAAGTCAAATCAAATCAATCCAAGCAAACAATTCAAATCAAATAAAGCAATCAAATAAAATCAAACATTACGAGGAACTTCCACCCATCCTTCTTCTCCAAATATAGGGTTTGCTTTAATGGCATCCCAATTTTCATTATCATTGGTGAGAGAGAAAGGAGGATGTGCTTCATTATCATCCTTGTGTAGGAAGGAAATCATCTATCGTATCGCATCGAAATGCTTTTCTTGCTCCTTGATCATCTGCATTTGACTCAACTCTAAGTGTCGCTGGTTACGAAGAATGAACGAAAGAATATTCTTGAAAGAATTAAGAGTTTCTTCAAGATTCTCAGTTAAATTATGAATTGGATTGGCCATAATTGAGTTTGAGAGAAGAATAAGAGATAAAATATATAAGAGATAATTCTAAGTGATGAATTCAGGAAGAAATAGGTATTTATAGGTGTAGAAATTCGTTTGAAATGAATAGACATAAGGCAGTTATTCAAATTTAAAATTTAAAATGAAGTGTCATTTCTGACCAGTACATGTCGACATGGTCAAGGGGGGATGTCGACATGGTCTAGTGAATTTTGATGGCTTATTTTGATTTTGTGAATAATTGTGTGTGTGTGTGCATGTATTTATATAATATACTAACATTTATTCTAGAAATAAGATAAGCTAGATAACAGAAAGGAAATTCAATTTTCATTGCATAATAGAATGATACAATGATTAATCATAAAGAACTACATGAATATTCAAATCAAAACAAACTAAACTAATACAACATGAAATGAAAAGATAGAACTAGCTAGAGGATGACGAAGATGAAGATAATCCAAGCTTCTTGCTGACTTTGGAGAAAAACTTGTTCAATTTCGATGACATTTTATCCAATTTCTTACTAAGGACTGTTTAAGAATCCGTTGATTGTCGAAAATAGTCTTTTGATTTTTGAGAAAGGTTTTGTTGGTTGGATTGGAAGTATAGTCAATGCTTTCCAAAAAGGTTTCACCTTCTTCTTCTTTTTTTATTTCCATTTCATCCCTTTCTTCTTCTTCCTCCTCTTCCATCTCCTCATGAGCCAAACGCTCTTCCTTTTTGGCAAGAGTCTCATAAGGTTGAAAAACAAATGGAATTTTCATAAGAGAAATATTTGAGTGATTAAAAATTTTCTTGAAACAAATTCTTCTCCTTTGAAATCTACTCCAAAATAGTTAAAAATCCGAGTGAGATAGATTCCATGATACAAAGTGTTTTCTCCCATTTCAAAATTTTTGGGATGAAGTTCATCCAAAATAACTTGCGCCCAATTAATATCATAATTCCCAAAAATAGCAAAAAATTCTTTGCAAACTTCTGAAGTTGGATTGTTAAATTCCCTGATCTTGGGGTCAAAGTATGTTGCAAAAGAAGATTAACAATTCTAGCTTTTAGTCGAAAGCTTCGATTTTTAAATTCAAAATCATCATTTCCTTCGAAAATGTGATGAAATGTCTCACGATCATTTTCATTGATATTAAAACTAGAAAGATCCATTCCCGTGCTTTTGCAATTGAGAATGGTACCCAAAAGATCACAAATTAAAACGATTCTAGTGCCGACACTACTCCAAATCTCATCATCATTTCCACTATAAAATCCACGGTTTAAATTTGAATAGAAAATTTTAACAAGACTTGGATAACAAACAAAATCATTTTGAGAAGCATCAAAAAGACTAAGAACTTGATTGTTTGCAAAAAGGGAATCAATTTGACAAGAAGAAAAATCTTGAAATAAATCAAAATTTCTGGGATGGACTTTTCCATAGTTAGCATAATTGATGTTTGTTTTATGGCTTTCGGATCATTGAAGAGTTGCTCTTTTATCTTTCTGGAAATTCTCATTGTGGAAAGGTTGCTTGAAGAAGCCATTAGAGTAGAGAGTAGAGGGCTTGAAGTTTTGAAGAGGAAGATTGAATTTGAAAATGAAAGTGAAAAGATGTGATAAAAGATAGTGAATAAATAGATTCTCAAAGGACATATTCTTTGGTCGAAAGGTAGCTTTTCAGAGAATTGAATGAAGTTAAAAGGTGGAGGGAAATTCAACCATTTGAATTTCAAATTCTGTACCCATGTCGACATCATGGTAGGGACCATGCCGACGCGTGCCTTTGAATTTCCATGATTATTTTTCTTAAGTATTGTAATATATATATATATATATATATATATATATAATTTTTAATGTATACATATATCTGTAATATTACTAGAATTATAGTATATTCCATAAAATATTATGATTCTATTAAAAAAATAAAAAATAACAATAAAATAATAAAATGATAAATAATAAAAATTTAAAATTAAAACAACACAAAAATTCAAAATCAATCAATCAAGCATCTAATTCTAAGAATGCAATTTCAACTAATTGTATTGTAAATGTGTACCTTTTTCTGAGTCTGTTTCTCTGAATTCATCGGAGTCGTGAACTGCCATGAAACACATATTTGAATTATCTGTCTTCTGATCATCAGCACTTGAGGACGAGTTTGAGTCATCTAGAGTAGCAGTAAATGCACGTTTTCGTTTCTTTACGGAATCATTGTTTATAGGAAGATTTTGCCTATCTGGATACAGACAGTCTCCTTTGATATGGCCTGGTTCGTCACAGTTGAAACATTTAATATTGTTTGGCACTACATTCTGATTTTCGGAGTTCTTATAGTTGTTTCTTTTGAGATTATTCATCTTTCTGTATTTCAGAAATTTTCGAAAATTCTTAGTTATAAGGGCTATCTCCTCATCATTATCGCTGTTTGAGTCTAATCCATCGGTTAATGCATTGAACGCCATTGATTTCTTTTCAGATGCGTTGCTTTCTCTTCTCTCAATCATTTGGACTTCAAACGACATTAGATTTCCAACTAATTCTTCTATCTTTAAGGTACTGATGTCATTTGCCTCTTCAATTGCAAGTGTCTTTTGATCCCATTATGGAGTAAGAGAATTTATGGTTCTTCTGACTTGATCTTATTCCGAAAATTCCTTTCCCAAGGATATTAGAGGATGTACAATGTTCTGAAATCTACTATACATATCTGAAATAGACTCATTAGAATTCATTTTAAATAATTGAAACTGGTTTGTAAGCATGGAAATTTTGGTCTGTTTAACTTTGCTTTTCGTGAGTAACTTGCAAAGTTTTCCAGATTTCATATGTAGACTTACAGATTGACACTCTATTAGATTCATTTCTATCAAGTGAACAAAACAAAATATTCACAGCTTAAGAGTTATTTTGTGCGATAGTCTTTTGCTCGGCAGTCCACTGTACAAAATCAGTTGTGGGTGTGTGACATTCCAAGTGTCTAGTCCTATAGACTGTAAATATATTTTCATCCTACATGCCCAATATGCATAGTTACTGCCACTAAAAAGTGGTGGTCTGACGGTAGATTGACCTTCTACAAATGAACTAGTGACAGGGATAATAGAACCAGTGTTGGTAGTGTTAATAGTACCAGTGTTGGCAGCCATTTTGAAAATTTTTCAAAAATCAAATTATGAAAACCTTGCTCGATACCAAATGTGAGAAATGCGGAATACAGATCTTAAGGCTAGGATTAACACTAGAGGGGGTGAATAGTGTTTAAAGAAATTACTAAATCTTTTTGAGTTTTTGTTAATTTGAACACAAATGTATGCAATATTCAGACACAGATATGATCACAGAATCAAACACAGATGTAGAAATAAAGTAAAAGCAATAAAGGAAAGAATACATCGGATTTTATATTGGCTCGGAGTTACCCTACATCCAGTCTCGCACACAAGTACGGATTTTCTTTCAAAGGCAATTGTACAATTACACCCTCGATTTCAAGGCCACGAGGTACACCACTTCAGATTCACAATCCTCTGGGTAGAGATACTTGATTTCAGGGGCAACAAGTTCACCCAATTGATTTCCTAGGCTATAATCACACCTTTTCTAACTTGATTGATTTCCAAGGCCACAATCACACCTTTTCTCGCTTGATTTATTTCCAAGGCTACAATCATACCTTTTCTCGATAAATTGATTACAAAGAAGTCTATGACTCTGAATAGCACTGAGATCTTGTTGAGATAGTGATAGAGAATCAAACCATAAATGATCTAGTTAGATTCAATGTTTATTTCGACAGAGTAATGGTAAGAATACGTATAAAGAAATGTGGAAGAAGAAGAGGAGTGAAAACCAGAAAAATATGAATACAGATTCGTTCAAAACCATCCCTATTTATAGTAGAACAACAGCCATGTCCATTCGTGAAAGGATATTACAAATAGACACTTCCTTTGAAATTCAAAATTTTGAAATTAACTGCTACCATGTCGACATGGGTACTTGAGTATGTCGACATGCCAAAGAAATTTTTGGTGATTTGGTTTTCTTTGAAAATAACTTCTATATATATTAAAACTATTTTAAACTTTATAAATATACTTGACTATAGTTAAAATAGATCAATAAATATAAAGAATAATATATATATAATTTTACTATAATTTTATATTTCAATCTAAGTATAAATATTTAAAAGTTAAATATATTATTATTAAAAGATAGTTTAAAAACCAAGGATAATTTGATTTTGAAAATAAAGATTATTTTGAGGCTAAAGATATTAAAACCAGGATAGATGTTTTTGATTCTTTGAAAAGGAAGATTTTGAAAACATTTTTGAAAGCAAGATATAATTTTGTAAAACATTTTGAATAAAAATTAGCGGATACAAAACAATATTCCACTAGATTTTTCGTAGGTTCCATTCTACTTAGGTTTCCATCCCTTTAATAGGCTCGAAGTGGATTCCATTCCACAAATAATTAGATTTTAAGATGCCAGTGCTTTTCTAGGAGTTTTAACAAAATTCCTAACTAAATTACTTATCATGAAATCTTGAACTCTTGATAATCTTGATACTCATGAGTCTTCAATCTTGATATCTTCAGTCTTGAATCTCTATACTATAAAGTCTTCATTCTTGGTACCTGCATGGTTAAATCCTGCATATACATATATATCTAAACTATAATGTTAGTATTTATATTTTATAATCTTATTCTAAGGTTGTTGTCATGAAAACCATCATCTCAAGGACTAACAGGCACCAGTATTTGGAGTCGCGAGCAAGACCGAATTCAAAGATGCGCTAAAAAGGGATCCATTGATGGATCTTGCTGGGTCTACTATGAAGTCGAGAGATATTTGTGTCAGGAAGAAGCTAAAGCTAAGGATGAAGCTAGGGATGCTAAAATTAGTGTTGTGGTTGATAGAGGACTGTCTGGGGTAGGGATTATAAAAGACAAAGGAAAATGAGAAACCCATGACAACTTTAGAGAGCCAAAACGACAAAGGAAGGAGATAAATTCTCTTCTTACACAGATCTGACTGAGACCCTGGAAAGGATATACCTAGACGTTAAGGACAAAATTCCCTATCGGAAGCCTCCTATAAAAGAACCCACTGGCCAAGAGAAAAGATCTAGAAAGTTTTGCATCTTCCATGAGCTAGATGGACATGAAATGAATGAGTGCTGACACCTTCGTGATCTGATAGAAGAACTGGTCCGGAACAACCAACTGTCACAATATGTGAGGAACAAAGCTGCGATGGTGCAACCGAACCACTTAGGTGTGCGCAAAACCTAGATTTGACTCTAGTCACGCTCTAAGTCAGATGTCTGGGGTGACTGTTTAGGATAATAATAACCTCGGACCGCTTGCACGTGCATAAGACCTGGATTTGTCTCTAGGCATGCTATGTGTCGAATGTTTGGAATAAACATTTAGGATTTCTAATAGTTTGATTTCTGCTTGTTTTCTTTTATTTGAATATTCGAATTTTGAAAAATCCACATTGAATATGATGAATGATATTGATCGCTTTATGTCCCATCTGGAGAGACGGGACTGGAGTGCAAGGTGCAAGCCCCCTTGTTGGAGAGCGAGTGGATGGACTTGTACGACATTGATTGCTATAGGGTCCCAACCGAAGAGATGAGACCTGAGTTCAAGAAGTAAGTCCCCTCACCGGAGAGTAAGCAGATGGGCTTACTTAGTCATTGAGTCCCTCTACCGGAGAGTAACAGACTCAACAAGGATCCGAAGAAATCAAAACCTTAACTTAAATAATAAACGATCCAGAAAGATCGTTCCCTCAACTTAAACAATAAACGATCAAGATTGATCGTCCCCTCAACTTAAACAATAAATGATTTGGAGAGATCGTACCCTTAACCTAAACATTAAGTGGCGTGGAGAGATGGCACATTAAACTGAATGTAAGACAATTTGGAGATATCGAACCTAAGGATGAAAACAGATTTGATTTTGCTAGAAGGATTTGAATACCTTATAGTTAGAATAGAACGGTTAAATCTCGGATGAACATAGGATGATTTTGGATATGCGATGTAATAGCTTCGAATGAAGTCAAATATGAAATGTATTATGATATATGTGTTGTAATAACTCCGAGTGAAATCAGAACTACCGTGATGTAATAACTCTAGTGTCTTAGGTTGTAACACATTTGGAATGACCTTTATTTTACAAGAGAAACCGAATGAACTGGATGATTCACCAAGAGTAAAGTAGTTGGAAATCTCAACTATCAAAAACTTGTGGAGGAACTTGTTCTTGAGCAAAGCATACCTAACATTCAAAAGGCTTTTTTGAGGGGCAAGCGTTAATCCGCTTTTAAGCAAAGCAGATTTTAACTTGACTTAGAAGATTCAAATGAGGACCAAATGACTTAAAAACTTAGAGGCGCACTTAAAAGAACTAGAGAATTGAGCTTAGGAAATTTGATTGAAAAATTTATTAGGCTCTTAATTCACCCATGAATTATGGCCTTAGATCAACCCTGAATTAAGGTCTTAGGTAAAAAAGACTTGAAACTTGATATGTACACTTAAAAAAACACAAAGAAGGACTTAGAAAAGGTTAGGAGTGGTTCGACCCTATTGTTAACAAAAAAACTTGTCAACATACCAAAGCTAAGTTGCTAATAAGAAATGTTTCTAACACCTCAAAAGAAAGTTTTAGAAGTGACCAATATTTTTGAAATCCCTTTAGAATGAGTTGACTAGGATGGATTGTCTTCGGAGGGTGGCCTTATGAAAATGTTAATTATAGATAAGGCCCCATCAACCCTTTAAAATGAAAGTTAAGAAGAGAACATCTCCTTCGTGACCCCTTTTGAGTGAGTCGAAAAGGTCATTCGCATCTCCATTTAAGTGAGAAGAAAGGGATCATTCATATGTCCCTTTCGAATGTGTCGATAGGACCATTCTGCCCTTAAAAGAAGAATTTTCTTCCCAATGTATAGATTATGCTGCCAGGGAAGGTATTTCTTCGAAAGGATTATATGTTTTGAAATATCCAAGCCTCTTTCGAAGATGTCCAACCAGCAATCATAATTTAATGTTCATACATTGAGTCCCTTTCGAAACCCCCTTTTGGTTAAGTCGAAAGGGTTTTCACTCTTTCATTGGGGATCAATGCATAAAACATAAGATATATATTCAACATTCAATGGAAAACATCTTGGACAGTATGATATAAGTTCTATGAACTTATTAATATAAAAATATCATCATCACGTCAATCTAGCATTTGATATCACGAAACATGATGATAATATGATTTGAATTCATAATGTCTAAGTTGATCCCATGGCATTACATAAGTCAAATAGGGGTTAAGAAAATAAGTGTGTATCATGTGCAATACGTCATTAGTCAAGCTAATGGCCAAAATGATCTTCCTCATACAAAATTGGTATAAGATCCATGTGTCTGCTCTTTTGCATTCATTTTAAGTTGGATTACAAGTAGGCAAATCCCCAAATTGATGTAAGGTTACAAAAGTTTGATTTTGCTATGAAATAAGAGAGAGAATTCAGAATTCCAAAATTGGGTCCCCCAACTCAGAACTTTAGGGTCGTATTTATGGATGCAGGTTGACCCCCTTTCGCATTCATCCTTTCAACACAGTCGAAAGGCCTTCCTTCAACCTTTTGCGTGCATCCTTTTGAGGCGAGGCCTTTCTCCTAACCTTTCTCATTCGCTCTTTCGCCTTCACCCTTTCGAATCAGACCTTTCGAGCTAGTTTAAAGGATTATCTTGACGACCTTTTACTACCTCTATAGTTTGGGTGTCCTTCTACTTTGCTTTTAAAAAGAACATGATTGCTTTTGACTTCATTGAAAGGGGTAGGTGTGCTCTCCACTTTTGTTGCTATGCCATTGCAAGTAAGAGAATAGTTTAGCTTTCACATAGTTCTGAAAGGATCAGCAGGTGACAAATGGATCTTTGTCAAAGGTCACTTAGCTGTCATGTGGAGTTTTCATTATGCTTTCGAATGGTTCCAACTGTTTCGAAAGGCTTGTTCTTGCTTTCAAAAGGTGCATATTGGTTAACAACGGCGAAAACCTCTATTTTGAAGGAATTGCTTCTTGTGTGTGAGTCTGTTGTTCAATACCTTCAAAAGGTGTTTCGAACTCATTTTAGGATCTCTCATGTATGTGGATTCAACCGCGTTGAAAGGTTTAGATGAGGCATAAGGGTAATTTTGCTTTCTTTTCTACTCTTTAGGAATCTCTTGTCTCACTTGACACTTTAGGCAGACTAGGCGCTTGCGACTCCAACCTATCCTCTTCAAAAGCTATCTCAATACCTTCGAAACACTATTTTTGAACTATGGTGAAAACCATATCTTCCATTCTTTTGGAGCCTAACACTTTTTATGAACCTTCTTTTATGCCTTTAGTCTTAAGTGAATTTTATGGTTAATATTTTTCCCTCCCCCTCCCCCCTATGAAGTAGTTTTTCTTCTTTAGGACAAAAATTTAACAGCTTTCCCTTCACACTATTTCATTTTAATGACCTCATTTCCCTGCAAAGTTCAAAGTAGATAACATTCTCTATTGTTAGCTTAAGATTTATATAAAAACATGCTCAGTGACTTGTTTGCAATATAATTGAAGACGATGTTAGTATAATAGAATTCCTGGATTCTAAGCTCAGAAGCAATAAAAATCAGTCGACCGCTATCTGGAGTTAATAAGTGATAAGAAATCTGCAATTGTAAATGATTGGATACCAAGAACTCATGTCTGACAATAATAGAAGTCTTACCATCCAGCCTATGGTAATTACAAAAGAAGTTCATAAATTAAACTCCCATTGTATAAAGAAGACCAGGCATCTAACTTTTGTAATTAAAGTCCATGAGTTTTCTTTTGATAATAACAGTTGTTTGGTAATAAAGAGTTATAAACTACCATTTATAAAAAAGTCATAGAAACCATGAAGCCTTATTTGGGGGTAAATAATGGGTATTTAGAAACCCCTATTAGAAATAATAATAATAATAATAATCCTAAAATCGAGATTCGTATGTTGATGAGTGTTGTTCGAAAGTTAGTGGTAGTAAACTAGTGAACTTGGTTTGGGTATCAGTAAGACAAACTCAGTGTTTGATTGAAGACAGAAGTCCATTGAGATCACAATAACAATTGCCTTGGAACCCAAATTTTGGCATAAACAAATGAAATTCAAAATTTAATAGTAGAAGGTTCGAAACCCAGATTCGAGTATTAATAAAATGTTGTGCTGAATCCCATGATAAAGGTTAGATTCCATACTCGGGAATTAATAAGTGAAATCCAGAAATTAAAAATGAGAGACCCGATCCCTTTTTGTTAAGAATTTTACCATTAGATATTTTGGCGAGACAAAAACATCCACTTCATCAAGTGTGGGTCGGCTAAAGAAAGCATTGTAGTATGACGGTTGGTTGATGATTACGAAGAGAATTTCAAAGGTCCTGTAGCATGGCGGTACTCCCATCTGCACTAGCAACTTCACTTGTCCCATCGGAGTTGACCCCTTGTTATTGAACCCAAAGATAGGCTCAAGACTGGGTTCTAGCTTGTCTTCTGGAATTCCCATTTGGTCAAAGGCATGTTTGAAAATAACATTGACTACACTACTTGTGTCTACTAGAATCCTGGACACTATAAAAAGTCCAGTTTAGGCCATGATCATGAGGAAGTCATTATGAGTGTGATGGATTCCTTTCCTCAGCACCTATGGAGTAACCATAAGATTTGGCATTGTTACATTGAGTCGTGGACTTTGAAGCGGGAGCTCTTCTTGAATGGAAGACACTCTATTATTTAGCTTCTTTAATGTATCTTTTTATGGCTCCCTTGCTAGTCCCTGCTGGATGTGGTCCCCATGGATTACATCAATCCTATTCAACGGTGGACTCAAGCTTAATAGGTCTTCTTCATCCAAGATTTTGGCAACATTGTTAGGAAATTTCTGCGGACCATCACCAGTCTGTGTTACCTTTTTCTTGTAATGGATGAATTCCTTCAAATGCCCTTCACAGATTAGTTTTTGAAATGGTTCCCGCCAACACCCGACATTCATTAGTTTTATAGCTATTCGCTTTGTGATAAGCGTGGTAGTCATCTCAATTTTTCTGTTCAGGGTAATTTTTAGCCTTGAACAAAGTTGGGAAGTTAATCTTCTTCTTGGTCATAGCATATATATAAGACAATGGCTTGTTTAAAATGATTGAGATAGTATTGGGCTCTTTCCATCTTGGCCTTTTGTGTCTTCGATCAAACCCAAATCTTCCGCTCTCCTTATTCGGGTTAGCTTTCTTCTTTGCATAGTACAATTCATCCATTCGAATGAATTTATCTATTTGGAAGTGGAAGTCTTGCAAATGTTTACACCCATGAACAAAGAGTTCCTTCCAAAATGTCGTATTTTCAGTCTACCTAGAATGCATCGCAATTAATCCATCCATGTCATTCGTATATTTAGCCTTCAATGCCTCATTATTAAACCTTCTTAGATAATTACCTAGAGACTCTCCCTGCCTCTGCTTAATGTTTACTAAAATAGCATAATCAATAGTTGGATCCTTACATATACAGAATTGAACTGAGAATTCATATGATAATTTCTTCCATGAGTAGATAGTTTTTACTCGATACTGACGATACCACTTTGCACTGCTCCTTGAAGTGTTACAGGAACTACATCGAACTGCTCCAGAGGCATTGTATAGATCCATTTGGCTAACAAAAGCCACCAAGTGATTTTCAGGATTGGTGGTACCATGATATTTCGTGGTTGGGATCTTGACATGAGATGGGATGACTGCTGATATGATTTCATCCGTGAACGGAGCTACTCTTTCATTATTATTTGCTCGCTCATCCAAAGTTCTTTTTCCTTTTGCATTTAACATATCTTTGACTGCCTTTTCTGCTACATCTTTCAAATAAGCTTCAGTGTTGTGATAGCTTTTTTGGTTTGGACTGTATTCTTTCGAGATTGAGTTTCTAGATTGCTAAAGATATTTTTCCAGTATCCTTCCTTTATGATCAACTTTAATCAGATGACGTTCTTTTTCTTTGATGATGTTAGATCTATCTTGAACTTGCCCTCATAGGTATAAGCTTTTAAGTTTCTTCTTAGGGAGATCACCTCATCCCCAGTTGTTGGTTTTGCAGGTTTGGAAGATTTCTAGGATAGAGCTGCTTTGAGGAGCTCTTGCATTTCCAGTAATTGTTGCTCCATACACTTTATCTTTGTTGCACAGTCGTTTTGGTTGAAAGTTGGAAGTTGGAGCAATGTTGAAAGTTGGAAGTTGAAAGTTGGAGCAATGTTTTCTTCCAAAGTTGTGGTGTGTATTGCTTCTTCGTCCATTCGACTAAGCCTTTTAGATTTCATTTTCCTACATCAAGTTAAACAATTCATAATTAGTCTATGAGGGAACCACCAAGGCAGAGGTTCAAGCCCTCATTCTAGTGCCAAAAATGTTAATGAGCAAATTTGTCAACATCCCAAAGCTGAGTTATTAAAAGGAAATGTTACTAACACCTACAAAGAAAGTTTTAGAAGGGACCAATCTCTTCGAAACCCCTTTCAAATGAGTTGATTAGAATAGATTGTCTTCAGAGGGTGGACTTATGAAAATATTAATTGTAGATAAGAAGCCCGGTCAACCCTTTAAATGAAAGTTAAGAAGAGAACACCTCCTACGTGACCTATTTCGAGTGAGTCGAAAGGGTCATTCGCATCTCCTTTTAAGTGAGAAGAAAGGGATAATTCATACACCCATTTCGATTGTGTCAAAGGACCATTCAGCCCTTAAAAGTAGAGTTTACTTTGCAACATATAGATTCTATTGCCAAGGAAGGCATTTCTTCGAAAGGGTTATATGTTTTAAAATATCCGAGCCTCTTTCGAAGATGTCCAACCAGAACCATAACTTGATGTTCATACATTGAGTCCTTTTCGAAACCCACTTTTGGTCAAGTCGAAATGGTGTTTACTCTTTCATTGGGGTTCAATGCATAATACATAAGATATATATTCAATATGCAGCGGAAAAACATCTTGGACAATATGATATAAGTTCTACTAACTTATTTGTATCAAAATATCATTATCACGTCAATCTAACATTTGATATCACGAAACATGATGATAATATGATTTGAATTCATAATGTCTAAGTTGATCCTATAGCATTGCATAAGTCAAATAGGGGTTAAGAAAATAAGTGAGCATCATGTGTAATAGGTCATTAGTCAAGCTAATGGCCAAAATGATCTTCCTCATATTCAAAATCGATATAAGATCCACGCGTATACTCTTTTGCATTCGTTTTAAATTAGATTACAAGCAGGAGAATTTTTCCCAGATTGATTTAGGGTTACAAAAGTTAGATTTTGCTATGAAATAAGAGAGAGAATTTAGATTCCAAAATTTGGTCCCTTACTCGAACCCCTAGGGTCGTATTTATAGACGTTGGTTGACCCCCCTTCGCACCCATCCTTTCGATACAGTCGAAATGCCTTCCTCCAACCTTTTGTGCACATCTTTTTGATGCAGTCGAAAGGCCTTTCCCTTAACCTTTCTCAATAATTCTTTTGCCTTCACCCTTTCGAATCAGACCTTTCGACCCAGTCGAAAGGATTACCTAGATGACCTTTCGCTACCGCTAAAGTTTGGGCTCCATTCTACTTTGCTTTTGAAAAGAACTTGATTGCTTTCAACTTCATCGAAAGGGTAGGTGTGCTCTTCACTTTGTGTTGCTATGCTGTTGCAAGTAAGAGAAGGGATGAGCTTTCACATAGTTTCATAAGGATTTTGAGGCGATGACCAGATCTTTGTGAATGGTCACTTGGCTTTCGTATGGAGTTTTCATTATGCTTTTGAAAGGTTCCAACTGCTTCGAAAGTCTTGTTCTTGCTTTCGAAAGGTGCATGCTAGTTGACAATGGTGAAACCCACTATATTGAAGGAATTGGTTCTTATGTGTAAGTTTGTTGTTCAATTCCTTTGAAAGGTGTTTCAAACCCATTCTAGGCTCTCTCATGTATGTTGATTCAACCAGGTCGAAAGGTCTAGATGAAGCGGAAGGGTAATTTTGCATTCTTTTCTACTCTTTCGAAAGCTCTTGTCTCACTTGACACTTGTACGTACATCAGGCGCTTGCAACTCCATCCTATTCTCTTCGAAAGATATCTCAATACCTTCGAAACACTGTTTTTTAACTATGGTGAAACCCATATCTTCCATTCTTGTGGAGCCCAACACTTTTTATGAACCTACCTTCATGCCTTTATTCTTAAGCGAATTTTATGGTTAACACCTATCAATTAAATTCATTATCGAATTAAGGATCTTAATTCATCTCTAATTAATGAGAACATCAAGGCAAAATTGAAATGACTTGAAATTTTGCAAGAGCACTTAGAAAAGGAAAAATAAAAACTTAGGAAAGTTTCACCATGTTTGGGCCGAGCACATAAATTCATTCTTGAATTAAGGACCTTAATTCGATATCGAATATAGGTGTTGAGCGTGGGCACATTCTCACTTGGAGCAAGTGACCCCTTAGCCCTCCTATGCATATTCGTGAAGCTTCGTAGATTTCTAGAGAGCCTATCATCAAGAATGAAGACTTGACGATCCAAACGTAGGATAATCTAAGTCATGGAAGAACGATGATTCAAACACATCAACAACTACCAAATTACATGGAGGAAACCTAGATGAAGTAAGGAACTCGACCCAAGAGGAATTGGCCATTAGATGGCTAAGGGTTAGATTCGATACCGAATTAAGAATATTAATTCGGGTTTGAATTTAGCCCTTAACTCGGGGAGTCACGATATTTCTTGTGTTGTCTTGGACTGGTTTTCTGGACTTCACTGGTAGCGGGCTTTTGATCCAATATGGTGCTACCACTATAAATATAAACTAAAGAGCAACTAAGAGAGGGTACAGTTTCTGCCATTACTTCACGGAAGCATTATCATTTCTTCAACTTTTTCTCTACTTTATAGTCACAAAGGCAGTACTTTTAAGCAATTCTAGGATTTAGAATCTATCTAGCACTTGTACTTGTGACTATTTCTCGTTCACTCACTTTGTAACCATATTCTATCAAGATCAAACTTAATATTTTGGTGCTTTCACTAAGAAAAAAGGTAGATTTGAAAATTTGAAGTTTGAATATGAGATTTGGAGAGGCGAAAAGGCCTACTACTAGATTTAAGACCGATGCAAGTCAACCAGAGCCCGGGGCAGCCAAGAGATGTTCTTAAATTCTCATCGGTCTAACTACATGACCAGAAAGGAGATAGAGAGAATGATAAAGGAGATGCAAGACGAATTATCATACATGTTGTATTGTCTACAATATCGTATATAGATTATCTACATAAAGCAAATAACAAATCCAAATTAAGATCGCTAAATGACATTTAAAAGTATTCTTTGAGTATTTGGGAAATAGTAGTGAATTGTTTACCAAGAACAATGAGCTTCGTACAAAGAAGTATCTGACTCGAACTTCATAAGTGATATTGAGCATAATATATCAATATTAAATTAATATTCTGACTCGAAGTTCATAATTTATATTGAGCATAATATATCAATATTTAATTCATGTTCGAAACTTTGTTAAGGATTTTTAAGTTGGAAATGTTCCAAATGAAGGTTGTGGCCGATTCAATGAAATTGCTAAGTACATCGTCTTCAATGGCGCCATGATAAAAGCAATGTATAAATATAAATGCACAAATTTGTGACTGAGCTAAGGGTAATTCCAAGTATGGAGAATACTATGTCATTGTTATATGATAACATTGTCATGATAAAAGCGCGCTTGAAGTCTAGAAACATATTCCAAACAGTTTTATATGATAAAGGAATTTTTATCAAAGTTAGTTGATTGAAAGAGAAGATATCTAAAATAAGATAGCAGATCCATTCACGAAGGGACTGGTTCGATCAGTTCTCATCAAACTGATTGAAGGGATAGGATACAAATTCTATTAACCCACTTTATAGCAAAGCAGATTTCAACTGGACTTAGAAGATTCAAATGAGGACCAAACAACTTAAAAACTGGAAGCACAATTAAAAGTACTAGAGATTTGAGATAAGGAAATTTGGTTGAAAAATTAGCTTAGTCCTTAATTCACCCCCGAATTAAGGCCTTAGATCAACCCCCAAATTAAGGCCTTAGGTCAACCCCGAATCAAAGTCTTAGGTCTAAATGACTTGAAAATTGACAAGTACACTTAGAAAAACACAATGAAGTACTTAGAAAAGGTTTGAAATGGTTTAGCCCTACCAATTAAATTCATCACTGAACTATGGACCTTAATTCATCCCACATTAAGGAAAACATCGAAATGGAATCATAATGATTTGAAATTTGGCAAAAGCACTTAGAAAAGGAAAACGTTGGACTTGGGAAAGTTTCACCGTGATTGGAATAAGCACCAAAATTCATCCCGTAATTAAGGACCTTAATTCGATATCAAATATAGGTGTTAAGCCCTAGCACATTCACACTTGGAACAAGTGATCCCCTAGTCCTTTTATGCATATTCATGAAGTTTCGTAGATTTCCAAAGAGCCTATCATCAAGAATGAAGACGTGACAGTCGAAATGGTAGGATAATCCAAGTCATGGAAAAACGATAACCAAAACTCATCAATAATCTACCAAACTACATGGAGGACATCTAGATGAAGTAAGGAACTCGACCCAAAAGGACTTAGCCATCAGATGGTTAAGGATTAGATTCGGCACCGAATTAAGGACCTTAATTCGATAGTGAATTTAGCTCTTAACTCGGGGAGTCACGATATTTCTTGTGCTGTCCTGGACTGGTTTCTAGACTTCTCTGATAGCGGACTTTTGATCCAATATAGCTCTTACCACTATAAATACAGACCAAAGAACAACAAAGAGAAGGGTCGGCTTCTGCCATTACTACATGAAAGCGCTATCATTTCTTCAACACTTTCTCCTTTTCTTAATCACCAAGGTAGTTCGTTTTGGCAATTCTAGGACTTAGAATTTGTCTAACACCTGTGCTTGTGACTACTTCTTCTTCAATTACTTTGTAATCATATTCTATCAAGATCTAACTAATAAGAAAAGTTATAAAGTGGATGTAAACTTAGTTAACAACTAAACCACTATAAAAATCCATGTCTCCCATTTATTTTTCTTTGATTCCCTATTATATTTGCTCTATTCTAACAGGGTTGGTGCTTTCACATCACACTCCAGGGTGTTTATCCATTTTTTAACTTAATATTTTGATGCTTTCACTAAGAAAAAATTAGATTTGAAAATTTGAAGTTTGAATCTAATATTTAGAGAGGATGAAGAGGCCTAATACTAGATCTAAGACTGGAGCAAGTCAATCAGAGCCTGGGGACATCCAAGAGGTTTTCTCAAATTCTCACTAGTCTAACTACGTGACCATAGAGGAGATGGAGAGAATGATAATGGAGATGCAAGATGGAGTGATAACTAAAAATAAGAAATGCTTGAAGGATTCTTCCATAAGATGGGACCACATGGAATAGCTAAAGTTTTCGGAATTCAGATCAAGGACAAGGAGAAAATGTAGGAGCATATGGAATTAGAGCAGAACAAATAGGAGCAGTGCCCCCACCAACTAAACATGGGTGCCAACCGAAATCCACCTTGTATTAAGAGAACTATACTTGGGGGCAATGTTGGTGCGGTTGCTGGAATGCCAAGTATAGATAATGCTGGAACTAGGAATGAAAGTCAGAATGTTCATGAGCAACAACTAGAGGAATATGTGCTAGAGCTACCTCGTAGGAACGAAGGATAGAATGAAACTGGAAGAGTAGGACGTAATGCTAATATGGAGCCAGTGGAGATGTGCTAGATTTCCCTTATAAGGTTAAGGGGAAGAATATTGCTTTTGGACAAAGGCCATCATTGGACGGTGAAAACCAAATTATGGAATTGGTAAAAAGATTAATTAGAAGAGGACCCCCAGATTTGGGTTTGGAAGATGTGAACAGGAATCTATTTACTGTTAATATCCGAAATGCGAGAAATCCTCCTGATTTCAAGCTTCCGACGTTGTAGATGTACGATAGGAAGACTGATCCAACGACTCATCTGATGAGATACATCCGACATATGGAGGTGTTGGGTGCTTCTGAGGGGGTAATGGGGTGGTTCTTCCCATTATACATAATGGATTTGGCAGTGATGTGGTTCAGACAGCTGGAGAATGGTCCATTAGCACGTGGACCAAGCTGGAAAGCAAATTCTTAAGACAATTCAGAGTTCACAACTCGCAACCGAAGAATGATATGACATTGTCAACTATGAAACAAAGACCCGGAGAGACCTTGAGAAGTTATTTGATAAGGTTCAATGCAGCAACAGCTGCGGTCGACAGGTCGGATCCTATGAGTCACACAACCGAAATGTTGAAAACTCTAAAATATCACAAAATTTAATTAAAGTATAACTAATATAATTTAATTCAATTATAATTAATATAATTTAATTAATTAATATTTATGAAATATTAATAATTTTATATTGTTTGAATTAGTATTTAATGAAGTGCTTATATAAAAGTTATATATGTACTTATCGATGTACGATATTGATAAATGATTAAATTGGCTTTAAACTATATTAATGGTAATTAGGTTTGGAAGTTTTAAAGGCCCATCTAGCCTTATGATTTATCTGGCTATATGGTAGAATGAGAGAGGTGAATTTTGGAACCAAAAGGTTTTGAATTACGAATAGGAAGAGCTAAACTAGGAGATTTAGATCTCCACTTTTCCTTATCTCCTTTGCCCATTTAAAAGTCATATGCCCCTCATTTGCATTAATACTTTAGAGCCTCCTCTAACATTATTTTTAGCCATAAATACCAGGCCTTCCCCTCCCACTTTCCAAATAAATGGAATCATATAATTTTTCTTAAAATGTGTTGATTACTTTTAGTCTATTGCATATTCTAGAGTCGCTTAGATCTGATCTATACATTGAGTTTGATTCAACATTCAAGGTGCATTATCAAGGCAATAATTAGGTACATCCAATTATTTATTCATTCATTTATATGTTAATTTATGTCATTATATGCATGTGGATTAGAATTTACAATATCATGAATTAATATATCTGTTTACTGATAATCCTATGTGGATGTCCTAATAAAAAATGACTTTTTATACCTTTTGTTTTCGGCCATGATACTAAGATAAACATTATAAATATTTGTGTTTTCAAACTCAATTCAAATCTTAGATTAGTTATATATAGATTATAGATATTTGTATAATTTACTAAATAAACTTTCTTGTGCATATGTTTTCAAAAAAATATTTTCTCTATATATAAATATTAAATCTATTTTTTATGTTTGCATATATAAATATATTTATGTTCCTTAAATTTAATTATTACATTTCAATTTATATATAAATAATTATATGTGTATGTATTATATGTATAATGTAAACATCTTTCAAATTTAAAAAAAAAAAATTTAACAACATCTTTGTATGGAGAAGTTTTAAAAAAACTAACTTTAAAAACATGGAAGTTAAAAAAATAATTTTATCAAAACAATTTTAGGGATAATAAAAAAAAATCTGAATTTTTTATTTAAAATATATAATTTTATATTTATAAAAAAATATTTTATAAAATTAATATATATATATATATGAATATATTATATATATTTTCAAAAAATAACATTTATATTTAATTTCGAGCATATGTATGTATATTAATAATTTAAATTTTTAAATATTTAAATTTTAATTTCAAACAAGATATTATTTGGAGTCTCGAAATAATTTTAAATTTTGAATATCTCTTTAAATAATTTTAATTTGTATTTTTAATTGATATTATTTTTAAAATATTTATTCATACATAAGTGTTTTAGTGTATATATATTTATTTAATTATATGTATACATATTAAATGTATATATAGTTAAATTTAAAGTCTGTTTTATTAAAAATAATATTAGACGGCAAACACGTATATAAAAGGGGCTAACGTGCCCGTTGCATTTTATATCCCAACACTACTATATGGGTATGTTAAACCATGTATACATTATTTTTTACACATGCACGTACACGTACATGTGTATTAGATACATATGTACACATTATATATATCTTAAATATAAATAAATATATCTTTTTATTAATAGATCTATTTAAATAATGATTTCAAAAAATTAGATTAGATCTAAATTAATTTAGACTTCGTAGGCTCATTAAGATTTAAAATTGTAAAAAAATTTGGAATTCACTTATTTAACCCGATGCATATTAGCCTAGTCCAATATACGGAATCCATCTTACGTGCTTCAAATTTAACATTTTAATATGGTATGTGTATATCGTTTGGGGCACCCCAGTATCCTTTTGTACTAATTATAAAATATATCATTTATAAATCTAATGTCGAGTATTAAACAACCAAACTATAATGATTTTAACTTGGTTACATCATTATTAATTATAAGTTTGTTGTTTACTTATGGTTTTAGAAATATTCTAGTACCTTTATAGTTCTTTCATACAAATATACGTTTCCTTTGTATTTTGACAGTGAATTAAATCATTTTGATATATTTGTAAAAATAATTGTTCAACTCTGATGCTTTTCGAACGTTACTTTCATATTAGCTCTTGAATCATATCCAAAACTCACAAACCCAGTATCGCTACCGTTGACTTCGAGACACTTTGGTTATAATGTGTAAATTTTCTATACAAAATCATTATCTAGAATTTTCTATTTCAAAATATTCACCCAAACTCAAAATCTTGGACAATAATAGCAAGTAAAATATAAATTTATTCAAGAACGTTAAATGTTGTTACGTTAATTTCAATAATTGAAATTTACAATGTTATTCATATCAACGTTGCTCACTAAACTATCCCAGTAGCAATCCTTTCTTCACTCTAGAGAAGAATTTAATCTCAAACCTCCTTTTGAAGTCTACCTAAGAGATAATGTCCTCATCTACTTCTAAAGAAATTAATTCCCACCAATTTTATGCCCCTGCCTACAGATAACATATGGCCAACTACCTCCTAATGATGTCATTTATACCCAATAAACTGATTACAAGAATTCAACCACGCCATAGTTACCAAATAGGGTTCGGTACCTACATAAGGTTTTTCGCCCAAGCTTGAGAAATCCCTACAAAGCTTTGGGATTACCACTACTAGTGCTTGTTAAATAGGATTAGCCTCTAGTTTGGTAATAACATTAGGAATAAGAGGAGTCTTGGTAGGATTAGTGGCATTTTCCTAACCAATCACTTGCAAGTACCTTCAGAGTTATAAAGAAATGTTCACCCTAAGGATGTTCGTGGCATCAACCTCGGTGCTAGTACCATCCCTAGTCTCCATCCCATCTATATCGGTAACCTTGGTCTCTGTTCCGGTTGATTACATATTTACACTATATAAAAAAAATAGGATTCATTAGTAACTATCCAATTGATAGTGGATAGAACTGGAATGATAAAAGGTGTATACATATGTACTTAACTTACTTATATATATGTATGTATATGCATATATATATATAAAGGAACTACAAATTTTCTCTCTCAATACATTCATAGTTCTTAATATAGGGAAATTTTTGCTCTTATACCAAATGTAACAACCGGACATTTTCGACCCTTTTATTTAACATAACTCGCGATGTGTAAACCACAAAAATCAAAAATAACCTGTAGTTGGTGATTGATAACAAGTGACAAACTAAGAAATATATTATATCATCTCTTTCTAAACTCACAACAGAAGATAAAAATTTACAATATAGTTAAATATCGATATATTCCAAAT
Source organism: Allium cepa (assembly GCA_030765085.1). Classification (NCBI taxonomy): domain Eukaryota; kingdom Viridiplantae; phylum Streptophyta; class Magnoliopsida; order Asparagales; family Amaryllidaceae; genus Allium; species Allium cepa. The sequence continues at coordinate 565,572,656 of CM060937.1, read as the reverse complement.
CGATAGATTCAATGTATATACATAAGTCAAATACAACCAAATCCAATCTAGGCACATAATCACAAACCCAAGTAATGTAAGATGAAGTTTATGCCAAATGTTGGGTCAAACACCCAAAGGTTAATAGAGGAGAATAAAATGAAGAAAATAAATTGAAAACGAGGAAAAAGAGAACACACAACAATTATAGTGTTCAGCTAATTAAAGGACTACGTTCACTTGAACTTTGTTTATGTTTCCGCTAAGTTTTACAAAGTCGATCTTATAGATCGGTAGCTAAGGATTGGTGACGATCCGTGAGATTACAAAGAAAGTAAAGAAATTTGTTAAACATGCCAAAAGTCCTCCAAAAAGTACCCTTCAACCAGTATTTATAGTTGCAGGTCGTATGAATTCTCTCTACCACATTCTTGCCCACGTTCCCTACGTCCTGAAGGAGCCATTCTTATAAGATCATGGCCTACTTATCAATATTCAGGGATCCATATCGAACCATATTATATGGATTGGTACCAATCCATGATATTGTTCTGTGGATCTTCCTAGCTCTCTCATGGATGTTTAATTGGCACGATGTTTGACTTTGACACTTGGTTGCATCAGTATGAGCTCGAACATGAGTGGATTCCTTGGTTCGAAGGTTGGGCAAAACCATTCGACTTGTCCATTATTTCTTGGGTCAACAACACCAGGCGAACCATCCCTCTTGGCTTGTACCAACTAATAAATTCTCTAGCTTGGTGTGGCATGAGCCAAGTAACACACATAGGCAAGTGTTAGGGGTTGGTACCGATGCATGATCATGGATCGGTACCGATCCATGAATTTACTCGATTCTTGGATTTTGGTTCTTTTACTTGGAATAGGATGTTGTGTAGGTTATTCATGAAGGTTCTTGGCAAGTTTATGACTTTTCTTCTTGGCTTACTTGACATTTGAGTTTGGAAGTTAATGCTTTGAATTCCTGCTTGGTTATTTTCTTGTTTGACCAATCTAGCTCATCCGAATATGGCTTGGTCGCAAGGCTGGATAACATTCGCCTCTCAAAGTATATCTTGTTTAACAAGATGTAATGTGGATCGAAAGAAACCATAGATTCTGTACTATGTCAAGTTTTGCTCCGAATAGGTGCTATCTTTCCTTTAAACTACTTCCATGAAGTATAACATCTTTTATCAATCATTGTATCACTTCTAAATATTTTGAACTTGAAACTTTTGTGTAGAATATAAAAAACTGAAGCATGTTCTTCAAGTTCATCATTCTAGTTTTGGAAAGCTTTCAAAAATCTGTTTCTTTTATTCTATAGGTTGGATTCCGTTCTCTTAGAACTTCAGTTGACTGATGACATGTATGCACACATACATACATGCATTTGCTGCCTACACACTCGTACACATATACATACACACACACACACACACATATATATATATACACATAATTTTTTAATTTTTAGGGATAGGTATTGATCGATAGGCTATGGATTGGTATCGATCCATAATCTTCTTCAATTTAGTACCTTGAGAAATACCGATTCTTCTTCCTATACTTATGGATTTCTGTTTATATAAGCTTGAGCCCATACTTAGCCATTTCCATTTGTTTCCACTTCATTCACACGGTTCTACTGTTCATGAAGCTAGATCCAACCCAATCTTCATCCTTTATTTAAATCATGAGCCCAATGCCTAGAAGATCCATTATCTGTAAAGATTCAAGCATCAACAAGGATCTCCCATGCTTACCTTTTCTAGGGGCTGAGAAATAGCACTGGGCCTCTAGAATAAGATTAATTACTTCACAGATGAATTCTTTTCTGTATGTTGTCTGCTTGGCTTTGCATAAAGGTGGTTGTCTATAAGTAAGTCTCATTTTCATCTTCTCTTTTTTCCTATTATAGATGTTATAGCTTCAGCTACTTGCACCGTCATTCCTTGTGATTGCAGATAATTCAAGGAGGCCTAGCGGCATTGCTTTAGCAAGTACCCTCGTAGATCTCTATCAAGTCCTGCTCGAAGAAAAGGAAATGAGAATGCTTCTTGTAGATGAGAATCTGCATGCTTATAACTTGTTAGAGGAAGGCCATAGTGTTGGCCATGTCCTGGAAGTTAGGGAGGATAATGATGGTGGTGATGATTCTTTACAAGAACATGATGCCACTGTAGAAGCCAATGTAGGCCATGAGGTGCCTCTAGTTTTGAGTCATGTAATTGATCCTAAAGCAAGTCAAAGGGGTAAAGATGGAGGAGAAGTAAGGAGTGAATATGCTGAGGAAGGAAGGAACGATGGTGGGGATAGTGATGATGTCGATTTTGGCTGTGAGTCCTCTAGTGATGGAGTTGGCGATGATCGTGCATTCCTTGTAGCTCAATGACCAAAAATAAAGATTATTTCATATTAGACGTCTGTACAGCCTCCTTAAGTTAGCACGGTAGAGGAGACCCCCATCCAACCTTCTAGGGGTATCTCAGGGTCCTTAAGAAGTATTACGGATGAGTTTGGCTTTTGGCCTTGGTAATATCAACATCGGGGATATTGGATCTCCCATCCTTCTACCCAATGAAGTGCTAGTTATTCATGCAGGGGAAATAATCCTTATTAGCAAACTCCAAGTCGTGATCCATGGGGGACACTAGGACATATTTATACTTTCATGGCACTACACTTTTACTCTTTCTACATGAGGTTTCTATTTTGTTGGTGCGAACTTGTTTATTTTCATTTACAAAGTCGATGGAGCATAGGAATTTATATGATATCATCAAAATCTATAGGTAAAAGTATAAAAAAAGGATTAACCGGCCATTCTCATGGTTTTTCTCATGAGTTTGATTTGGGGAGGTGCTCAGGAAGAGATGATAGGAAGAATAGAAGTTATAGGTCTTGCCAGTTGTCCCTATGATGTTAGTATCGTTCATCTCTGCTACATAGTATGGATCTATATTCGACAGGACCTGATCATTGCCCATACTTTAGCTCCTTCACCGATACAACTAGCAATATCTTATCTTATGCCATAATACTCCGAGCATTTATCTTGGTTGTTTGCTTCTAGTGCTTTTCACTTGAGAGCTGATAAAAGGCCAATACTACCCTTGTCACTACTATGGAAACATAAATTATTTCCAATCCTTGGTTAGATGCTATATAGCATGCATTTTTGAAAAGAATATTTGGCGACATCCTTTTTATTCCTCAAATGAAAAATATCCCTCCAAAGGTCAGGTCCGATGTCGTGGCTTACATGGATGATGTATACGATCGGTACTTTAAATGGAAAATATTAATTGAGGCTATTTATAAAGGTTCTTACGAGAGAAAAGTGAAACTTGATGGAGGGAAACATTTGCAAGAACGAGACAAGCGCGTCATTTCTCATTTTGAAAAGGAGGTTGAAAAGTTCAACGCGTCGTTGGTCGGGGACACAAAGCAGATGGAGTATCCGACTAAGTCAGTTGGGAAGGAGCGTCAAAACCAGTAGAGGAAACTTAAGGCAACTCACAATTAGAGCCATATTTTATTGTTGGAAAATGAATAACTCAAGAAAAATGCAGAGACCAAGCCTCAGAAATCTCTTGGTTGAAAAAGTTAGCGGAAGATGAAAAGATAGAAAACAATGATGCCCTTACCCAGGCTTAGAGTTATTGGAAGAAGTTGCTAGATGCTTGTGAAGCAAAAGACAAAGCAGAATCCTGAGCATAGGGTGTTGAGGAGTAGGTAGGGGCCGCAGAGAACAGAGTAAAAACTGAGCTGGAGCCTATTCTTGTATGGTACAATGCAAAGGTCATCAAGCTTGGTAGCTTGAAATGGATGGATAAGGGATACCCCCAGACCCTGGCCATGACCTGGGAAGAGATAATTAGACAGAAGCAAGAGCACTTCCATGTAGTTGAGGTCGATGAAGAAGAACTAAAGCTTGTCCTTTTGGATGTCGGAGACCTAGAAGAGCTCAAGCGCGATGAGTTCATCCGATACCGTAAATAGGTTATTAAGGATCAAAAAGACCAGGGTGAGAGTTTCGGGTCTACTCTTCATGGATCAACATTAAACATTACAGCTTCTTTGACTTCAAAGCTCCTAGTTATTGAAAATATCACTTATCTTCCCAGCTCTACTACTGAATCTACTACTGGGGCAGCTTCTGAAGTTTCAAATGTTTTGACTCCCTCGTTGGATGCTCAATACATTCCTGATAAGTCTTTACATCTAAAGTTGTCCGTCTTATCTCCCATTTCGGAGGGAGTCTTGATGGCACTCCAGCTCATGTTGAATCCATATCTCCCGAAGGTATATTATTAACCTCGACCATATTTAAAATGGCTCATCTGACACCAATCGACAACACTAATCTCTACTTTTATGTTTCTTAAGTTTCGGGTCAACTTTCCATTGTTCCTTTGCCTAAGGAAGCTTACCAGTGGGCACACAAGATATGATAACTGAATCAGTCAATGTGTCTCCTTACTGACCTCGGCCTCTCTAGCGTACCATTCCTGGTCCCAATAATGAATGATCAATGTTTTAGATAAGGAAGTCAGAGATGATCTTAATGAGGCATAGGTGGAGAATGAGGATATCACTATAACTGGAGCTTCTAAGCCTTCCTTAAGGCCTACCATGCAAGAGATGCTCCAATCCTAAGTCATGCTGGCCAAGGAAATTAAGAACGAAAAAATGTTGATATACCTCCCACACTATCCATCTCATTGCCTGGTCAATCTATCTTTGCCTCCATTACCTTCCCTACCTCTGCATGTGCTCAAAATGTGCCTCTTGCATTCTCAAGGAACGATCTTCCAAAGGGTAGGAAAAGCAAGGAAAAAAGCAGAAGGCGGACTCTCTGGCCTAGTGTGCGTTCTTCCATAGAAGGGAAGAAGGAGACGAAAAAGTGGAAGAAGACCGAGTCACATTTTCCCTGTTTTGATCATCTTTATTTTTGTTTAAAACTAGTGTAGATAGGCTGAAGTTGTGCGAGTGCAGCCCTCGGTTTTTGTCCAAGCAGTATGTTAATAAAAAAAAGTGGACTTGTTTCGTCCAACCAACGATAATACCTGGTAATTTTAGTCTCGGGATAGCAGCAAAAAAATACAATTTTGATCAACTTAACTTTAGAATTTCAAAAATCACAAAACATGAAACTTTTAGAGCAAATTCAAACCTTTCCGGAACATCTAAGATGATAGAATTTGGATAAAAAACGACAAAGTTATGCCAAAATTCATTTTCAGCTAGGCAATTTGTGAGTTACCCACTACGAAATATGTGAATCGTTTCCCTGCCACCATTTAGCGAAATCAATTTCTTATTTCGTTATTTTAGTCGACTTTCGTTCAACCAATGATAATATCTGAAATTACATTATTCCCATTTTTGGAGAGTAATGGCCTGGATGCCTATTTGTGGGGATCATGTTCGGTCAAGCCTATCTCTAGACCTCGATCGGAATTAGTCATTTAGAGCGATGGTATGAACATCCATTTCATGGATATTTTCATCCGATCTTTCCTAGATTCGAGCATTGATCAGGATTGATTACCTAGAATGGTGATTATAGCGTCCATTTCTTGGACATCTACGAAAGATCCCACCTAAATCAAGGCATTGATCTTTGGCATCGCTATCCTCCAGGCGAGGAGTTTACGCTCTGCCAAACTTCAAGCTAGAGCTTTGTTAGGGTGTAGCGTGTCTTTCCACCCTCACATGTTTATACTCTTACACCCGCACCATGGGTTGGAAGAGTTGATCAACATTTTTCTCTGGAAATCAAGAATAATCTTATTTCATAGGTCTGATCATGGATCCTTAAGCTTCAAAGGGTACATATCTCAAGGAACTTGCATACCTGATGTTACACTAAAAATCAACCTTTCGACTAAGATGGAAGGTCCTTCAGCAAAAGCAAAGGAAAAGGAGCACAGCCCAAACATTTTGAAGGAGTCAAAGGGATGTAGTCATCGAAATTCTTTAGCATCAAACCTTTCAAAGGAATTTAAAGGTTCCATCTCTAGCACTCAAGAAGTTCTTACCTTTTGAAGAAGGTGGAGAAGTCAAAGCAAGTGCAAGCAATTCTATAACGACCTTTTCGAAATTATAGCAAGCCTTTTGAACCTGTTGGAACACATCCAAAATACCTTTCAACAATGTCGAAGGGTTTATAAAGAAAGCAGCATTCAAGAGTCAGCAAAGAATGAAGAACAACCTTCCGTCAAGGTCAAAGGGTTCAAAATAACCAAGAAAAGAGCAACCTTCTGACAAGGCCAAAAGGTTCATGAAAACATAAAGAAAAACAAACTTTTCGATAAGGTCAAAAGGTTTATAATAAAGGATGAAAGGCAAACCTTTTGACAAGTTCGAAAGGTTCACAACAGCATATAAAAGGGAGACCTTCTGGCATAGTCGAGGGCATGGAGTCAAAAGGAAGGCCACTAGCATCTACGAATAAGTCCCAAGGGGTCCTGTTTTAGAGGCCGAATTCTCTCATTCTAGTCTTGTAACTTCTTAATCAAAATATTGTAACCCTAATTGAGTGTAATTTGGGGAAAATTAATAAAAGAAAGCTTTTTTGAAAATGAAGGGAAGTCCTAGATTTTATTAATTACTTTACTATTTTCTTAAACATTTATTGAATAAACTCATATTTTCAGGTTCAACCCCATCGGAAGGTACTTGTCGACAAAGTCGACAACACTTCTGCTATATGTAATCACTGCAACCATTCGAAGCCTTTAGTTCTGCAATCTATACCTTTAGACTAGGTTGACAATTCTTCATACCTTAACAGCACTTCTACCTACCAAAGCTACAAATCAAGTGGTCTAACCTTTCGACATGGATCGAATCTACTTCATTTAAGTGACCAACCTTTCGACAAGGTCGAAAGCTTCTATATAACTTTCAAGGAGTGTGATGTTTTTCTTAAACCCATAAAGGGCTATCATCCTAATCTTTCGACGGGACAAGAACTAATCTTTAAAGGATCCCATACTGTTTGTATCGAAATTGGGCACAACACTCTTCAGATGTGATTGAAGAGACTAAAATAAAGAAATTAAATGGAAAAAGAGGCTAATCTAACAATCACAATAATAAAAGCATTCACAAATAGAAAAAGAAAAGAAATTATAGTGGTTCGGTGTTGTAGCCTACGTCCACTTTCAATGTTTTATTGCTTATTGATGATTGACCACTGATTACAATAGTACAACATTCTAAGACTTGAGTTACAATGGAGTTGTGGCAGACCAACGACGTAGCAGAGTCAAAAAATCCTTTTTCTATAGGCTTAAGGGTGCTATTTATAGATGTAGGTCTGGAAATATCTCCCTCAAAGCTAGAGATACCCCTTCTCTTACGTGGGTAGGCCCATCAGACCAATCTGGGGTCAATTGGGATCGATCTGGATCGATCCGAACCATTTTCGTATCTAGGCCTGTCAACGGATACCCAAAAAATCCGAAATTCATCGGATCCGTATGCGAAAAAATGGATATTACCCGATATTTGAAAAGCAGATGCAGATATTCTTATCCGAAAAGAAAATCGAATGCGAATGCGGTTATGGTCATATCCGTATCCGAAAAACATCCCTCCGATCCGAATTTTTTTATGTATTGCCATTTTTTCATTATGTATGTTGCTATTCCATCATTTGAATTGTTGTAATATCATGTAAACTTGTTTGAAATTTTGTGTGTTGCCATTTTGTCATTTGAAAAACTGATTAGTATTGTAGTGTGTGTATTGTCATTTGAGAAGGTGATTGTTTTAGTTCAAAAATATTAGTATAATAAAAATCTTAATCAATTTCGGATGTGGATATTTCGGGTATTTTCAAATATCCAGAAATATTCGCTTTTTATTTTCGAATGCAGATATTTTCGAATATCCGAAAAAAATCCCCAAAAAAAACACCGATGCAGATACAAATGTTAATTCTCTGATATCCGTGATACCGGATGCGGATTTAAATTTTCGAATGCAAATGCGGATACAGCCATATCCGCATCCATTTGCATCCGTTGACAGCCCTATTTGTATCGGTCAAGATTTCGTCCATTTGGGCTACGATCGATCAAAGATATTCTTTAGATAGTAAGCAAGCGCTTGTGAAAATTTCATAGCATTTGGACTTGTAGATTTTGAGTTATGATCGATCCAAGATTGATTTTGCAAGTATGTTGGTGGCTGCGTATCGATCCCTGTTTGTATCGATACTCCTTTGTATCGATAGGCCATGCGTCGATGACATGGAGCGGCGTTCACATGGAGATCTGCTTTTCATGCCGAGTGACCGTTTCTCTTGGTTTGAACATCCCTTCTTCATATCGATCTACTGTGATTCCTTTCGTATCGATGCCTAGACGCGCCTTCGTATCGATGCATGTATGTTACTTCCTTCTTATCGATAGTTGGTTGTTGCCTTTGTATCAATGTACTAATTGATCGATACGAAATGGGTGAACGGGTAATCGATACAAAGAGTGTTAAGGGCTGAGAAAATTAACTCTAAGCGATGTTTGTACTTGATGAATACGAAGGGGGTGGATGTGGAGTTTGATGGATACGAAGCAAGCATGTCTCACGTGAAACTAGATCGATCTATAACTTGAGCATACGAACTCCGGTTGCATTGAAATTTGGAATGTTTCCTTTCATAGTTTGTTTGTAATACCATGTTAATTGTAGCTCGATCTGGATTCGAATCAAATTTGTTAGTATACATAATGGACCTGTGTATAATCGATCTTCAAGACGGATTATCTTTGGTTTCTAGTCAAGTCCTTGGTGTCACGGCCTTACCAAAAGGCGTGATAACATTTGCCCCCTAAAGTATGTCATGTGTGAACATGATGTGCTTTGAAAAGCTGCATTCTTTATTCTGAAAAAGTTCTATCTGATTCATCGAATAATCGTTGTCTTTTCATCAAGAGACGCAACCTTTGACCAATTTCAAGCATTACAAACATTGAATTGTTGACTGCCAATGATCATGCAGTGTTTTGTTATAACTATGGGTTGAGTTCTAGCAATTTGTTGTTCGTTGTATTTTGTCATTAGGTAAGCATTCGATTCCTTTCAATTTTGAAAATTAATTGTTTGCTCGTCATACATGCACGTATGTTAACCTGACTCATGTTCATGTTCACGTTTGCATGTTCGTGGGTTATTTTAAGTTCTTTTGTTCGTGTTTGGATCGAGTTTTGTACCGATCCTCTCCTAGATTGATGTGAAATTCGAGTTGTAGCATAAAATTATGGTTATTCTAAGTCACTCCTTCGTATCTATCCTCTCCGGGATCGATTTGAGAAGTTGAAATGCATGCTTCGTATTGATCGCTACGGATACGAGATAGATAGCCCTTGGAGATGGTTCATATCGATGGATACAAGGTCTCAGGGTCTTGGAACAGATGGATACGAAAATGACGCTTCGTATTGATGGTGTTGAGCATCATAGGCTTGATCTTGTAGCGACCTTCGTATCGATGGGATTCGTATCAATGGATACGAACATTCCAGGTAAGCCTAAACAACACCTTTCATATCAATGGAAATTTGACTTCTACCGATTCTTGCTATTGGGATACGAATCATTTTCGATTGGTTACAAAGGCACATAAATACCTTTTGTACTTAGCCAAATTTTCTCACTTGATTTTTCTTTCATATCGATTGAAAATTCGAGAAAAGAGAATTGCAAAGCCATTCATCTCCAAAACAAAATAACCTGTTAATCCTTCAAACCAACTCTGTAATGAATCCATCTTAAAATGATGAGCCTTTAGGATTGATGCCGGTTCATTCAAAGTTGTGGCCGATTCCGATATTGTTGATGTCGAAATTAGGCTGGAGGGAGGTCGAGGAGATAGCAATGGAGCCTTGGAGAATTGAGGAGGAAGAAGTGCTATCGATCGAGGCGGTGGAGCCATTCGTATCGATACGAGGCATGGATGATAGATCTGGGATGTTGGGAAGTAGTTTGTATCGATCTAGAACGGTAGGGGTTCGTATCGATCTGATGTGATCGATACGACGTTTGTTGCCTTAGATCGTTATGAAGTGGAACAGTCTAGTGTGACCGATACGAAGCCAAGGCTTCGGGATCGATACGAAGAGCATCGATCTAGAACGATCGATAGGAAGTCACGGCTCTGGACTGATATAAAGGCAGACTTTCGAGGAACGATCCAAGTTTAACTTTAATGGATACGAACTAGTGGCCTATTGCATATTTGAACATTTGACTCCGATGAGCTTTAGCCTCGCATAACTGGACTTGATTGTTAAACTGCATACTTGACTTTCCTTCAAAGCTTGTCGATGGAACTGTACTTTGACAAACATAGCCAACTTTAACTTGGATCGTTCTTTGAAGTCAACATGGCACAGTTGGGACGGTCAGTGGTGATGGTCACTCTTGCTAAATCTCGAAGTCCTGTCGTTTTAACATATTCCGAACTTGTAGAAATTCAATGTATCATGTTACACTGCACTGCACAACTTGATCATTCACATTACATTAGGGGGAACACAGGTTCATTGCCATCTAGTTATTGAAAATATCACTTATCTTCCCAGCTCTACTACTGAATCTACTACTACGGCAGCTGCTGAAGTTTCAAATGTTTCGACTCCCTCGTTGGATGCTCAATACATTCCTGATAAGTCTTTACATCCAAAGTTATCCATTTTATCTCCCATTTCGGAGGGAGTCTTGATGGCACTCCAGCTCATGTTGAATCCATATCTCCCGAAGGTATATTATTAACCTCGACCATATTTAAAATGGCTCATCTGACACCAATCGACAACACTAATCTCTACTTTTATGTTTCTTAAGTTTCGGGTCAACTTTCCATTGTTCCTTTGCCTAAGGAAGCTTACCAGTGGGCACACAAGATATGATAACTGAATCAGTCAATGTGTCTCCTTACTGACCTCAGCCTCTCTAGCTTACCATTCCTGGTCCCAATAATGAATGATCAATGTTTTAGATAAGGAAGTCAGAGATGATCTTAATGAGACATAGGTGGAGAATGAGGATATCACTATAACTGGAGCTTCTAAGCCTTCCTTAAGGCCTACCATGCAAGAGATGCTCCAATCCTAAGTCATGCTGGCCAAGGAAATTAAGAACGAAAAAATGTTGATATACCTCCCACACTATCCATCTCATTGCCTGGTCAATCTATCTTTGCCTCCATTACCTTCCGTACCTATGCATGTGCTCAAAATGTGCCTCTTGCATTCTCAAGGAACGATCTTCCAAAGGGTAGGAAAAGCAAGGAAAAAAGCAGAAGGAGGACTCGCAGGCCTAGTGTGCGTTCTTCCATAGAAGGGAAGAAGGAGACGAAAAAGAGGAAGAAGACCGAGTCACATTTTCCCTGTTTTGATCATCTTTATTTTTGTTTAAAACTAGTGTAGATAGGCTGAAGTTGTGCGAGTGCAGCCCTCGGTTTTTGTCCAAGCAGTATGTTAATAAAAAAAAGTGGACTTGTTTCGTCCAACCAATGATAATACCTGATTACCCATTACGAAATATGTGAATCATTTCCCTGCCACCATTTAGTGAAATCAATTTCTTATTTCGTTATTTTAGTCGAGTTTCGTCCAACCAATGATAATATCTGAAATTACATTATTCCCATTTTTGGAGAGTAATGGCCTGGATGCCTATCTGCGGGCATCATGTTCGGTCAAGCCTATCTCTAGACCTCGATCGGAATTAGTCATTTAGAGCGATGGTATGAACATCCATTTCATGGATATTTTCATCCGATCTTTCCTAGATTCGAGCATTGATCAGGATTGATTACCTAGAATGGTGATTATAGCGTCCATTTCTTGGACATCTGCGAAAGATCCTACCTAAATCAAGGCATTGATCTTTGGCATCGCTATCCTCCAAGCGAGGAGTTTACGCTCTGCCAAACTTCAAGCTAGAGCTTTGTTAGGGTGTAGCGTGTCTTTCCACCCTCACATGTTTATACTCTTACACCCGCACCATGGGTTGGAAGAGTTGGTCAACATTTGTCTCTGGAAAACAAGAATAATCTTATTTCATAGGTCTGATCATGGATCCTTAAGCTTCAAAGGGTACATATCTCAAGGAACTTGCATACCTGATGTTACACTAAAAATCAACCTTTCGACTAAGATGGAAGGTCCTTCAGCAAAAGCAAAGGAAAAGGAGCACAGCCCAAACATTTTGAAGGAGTCAAAGGGATGTAGTCATCGAAATTCTTTAGCATCAAACCTTTCAAAGAAATTGAAAGGTTCCATCTCTAGCACTCAAGGAGTTCTTACCTTTTGAAGAAGGTGGAGAAGTCAAAGCAAGTGCAAGCAATTCTATAATGACCTTTTCGAAATTATAGCAAGCATTTTGAACCTGTTGGAACACATCCAAAATACCTTTCAACAATGTTGAAGGGTTTATGAAGAAAGCAGCATTCAAGAGTCAACAAAGAATGAAGAACAACCTTCCGTCTAGGTCAAAGGGTTCAAAATAACCAAGAAAAGAGCAACCTTCTGACAAGGCCGAAAGGTTCATGAAAACATAAAGAAAAACAAACTTTTCGATATGGTCAAAAGGTTTATAATAAAGGATGAAAGGCAAACCTTTTGACAAGTTCGAAAGGTTCACAACAGCATATAAAAGGGAGACTTTCTGGCCTAGTCGAGGGCATGGAGTCAAAAGGAAGGCCACTAGCATCTATAAATAAGTCCCAAGGGGTCCTGTTTTGGAGGCCGAATTCTCTCATTCTAGTCTTGTAACTTCTTAATCAAAATATTGTAACCCTAATTGAGTGTAATTTGGGAAAAATTAATAAAAGAAAGCTTTTTTGAAAATGAAGGGAAGTCCTAGACTTTATTAATTACTTTACTATTTTCTTAAACATTTATTGAATAAACTCATATTTTCAGGTTCAACCCCATCGGAAGGTACTTGTCGACAAAGTCGACAACACTTCTGCTATATGTAATCACTGCAACCCTTCGAAGCCTTTAGTTCTGCAATCTATACCTTTAGACTAGGTTGACAATTCTTCATACCTTAACAGCACTTGTACCTACCAAAGCTACAAATCAAGTGGTCTAACCTTTCAACATGGATCGAATCTACTTCATTTAAGTGACCAACCTTTCGACAAGGTCGAAAGCTTCTATATAACTTTCAAGGAGTGTGATGTTTTTCTTAAACCCATAAAGGGCTATCATCCTAATCTTTCGACGGGACAAGAACTAATCTTTAAAGGATCCCATACTGTTTGTATCGAAATTGGGCACAACACTCTTCAGATGTGATTGAAGAGACTAAAATAAAGAAATTAAATGGAAAAAGAGGCTAATCTAACAATCACAATAATAAAAGCATTCACAAATAGAAAAGGAAAAGAAATTATAGTGGTTCGGTGTTGTAGCCTACGTCCACTTTGAATGTTTTATTGCTTATTGATGATTGACCACTGATTACAATAGTACAACATTCTAAGACTTGAGTTACAATGGAGTTGTGGCAGACCAACGACGTAGCAGAGTCAAAAAATCCTTTTTCTATAGGCTTAAGGGTGCTATTTATAGATGTAGGTCTGGAAATATCTCCCTCAAAGCTAGAGATACCCCTTCTCTTACGTGGGTAGGCCCATCAGACCAATCTGGGGTCAATTGGGATCGATCTGGATCGATCCGAACCATTTTCGTATCTAGGCCTGTCAACGGATACCCAAAAAATCCGAAATTCATCGGATCCGTATTCGAAAAAATGGATATTACCCGATATTTGAAAAGCAGATGTAGATATTCTTATCCGAAAAGAAAATCGAATGCGAATGCGGTTATGGTCATATCCGTATCCGAAAAACATCCCTCCGATCCGAATTTTTTTATGTATTGCCATTTTTTCATTATGTATGTTGCTATTCCATCATTTGAATTGTTGTAATATCATGTAAACTTGTTTGAAATTTTGTGTGTTGCCATTTTGTCATTTGAAAAACTGATTAGTATTGTAGTGTGTGTATTGTCATTTGAGAAGATGATTGTTTTAGTTCAAAAATATTAGTATAATAAAAATCTTAATCAATTTCGGATGTGGATATTTCGGGTATTTTCAAATATCCATAAATATTCGCTTTTTATTTTCGAATGCAGATATTTTCGAATATCCGAAAAAAATCCCCAAAAAAAACACGGATGCAGATACAGATGTTAATTCTCTGATATCCGTGATACCGAATGCGGATTTAAATTTTCGAATGCAGATGCGGATATAGCCATATCCGCATCCGTTTGCATCCGTTGACAGCCCTATTTGTATCGGTCAAGATTTCGTCCATTTGGGCTATGATCGATCAAAGATATTCTTTAGATAGTAAGCAAGCCCTTGTGAAAATTTCATAGCATTTGGACTTGTATATTTTGAGTTATGATCGATCCAAGATTGATTTTGCAAGTATGTTGGTGGCTGCGTATCGATCCCTGTTTGAATCGATACTCCTTTGTATCGATAGGCCATGCGTCGATGACGTGGAGCGGCGTTCACATGGAGATCTGCTTTTCATGCCGAGTGACCGTTTCTCTTGGTTTGAACATCCCTTCTTCATATCGATCTACTGTGATTCCTTTCGTATCGATGCCTAGACGCGCCTTCGTATCGATGCATGTATGTTACTTCCTTCATATCGATAGCTGGTTGTTGCCTTTGTATCAATGTACTAATTGATCAATACGAAATGGGTGAACGGGTAATCGATACAAAGAGTGTTAAGGGCTGAGAAAATTAACTCTAAGCGATGTTTGTACTTGATGGATACGAAGGGGGGTGGATGTGGAGTTTGATGGATACGAAGCAAGCATGTCTCACGTGAAACTAGATCGATCTATAACTTGAGCATACGAACTCCGGTTGCATTGAAATTTGGAATGTTTCCTTTCATAGTTTGTTTGTAATACCATGTTAATTGTAGCTCGATCTGGATTCGAATCAAATTTGTTAGTATACATAATGGACCTGTGTATAATCGATCTTCAAGACGGATTATCTTTAGTTTCTAGTCAAGTCCTTGGTGTCACGGCCTTACCAAAAGGCGTGATAACATTTGCCCCCTAAAGTATGTCATGTGTGAACATGATGTGCTTTGAAAAGCTGCATTCTTTATTCTGAAAAAGTTCTATCTGATTCATCGGATAATCGTTGTCTTTTCATCAAGAGACGCAACCTTTGACCAATTTCAAGCATTACAAATGTTGAATTGTTAATTGCCAATGATCATGCAGTGTTTTGTTATAACTATGGGTTGAGTTCTAGCAATTTGTTGTTCGTTGTTTTTTGTAATTAGGTAAGCATTCCATTCCTTTCAATTTTGGAAATTAATTGTTTGCTCGTCATACATGCACGTATGTTAACCTGACTCATGTTCATGTTCACGTTTGCATGTTCGTGGGTTTTTTTAAGTTCTTTTGTTCGTGTTTGGATCGAGTTTTGTACCGATCCTCTCCTAGATTGATGTGAAATTCGAGTTGTAGCATAAAATTATGGTTATTCTAAGTCACTCCTTCGTATCTATCCTCTCCGGGATCGATTTGAGAAGTTGAAATGCATGCTTCGTATGGATCGCTATCGATACGAGATAGATAGCCCTTGGAGATGATTCGTATCGATGGATACGAGGTCTTAGGGTCTTGGAACAGATGGATACGAAAATGACGCTTCATATTGATGGTGTTGAGCATCATAGGCTTGATCTTGTAGCGACCTTCGTATCGATGGGATTCGTATCGATGGATACGAACATTCCAGGTAAGCCTAAACAACACCTTTCATATCAATGAAAATTTGACTTCTACCGATTCTTGCTATTGGGATACGAATCGTTTTCGATTGGTTACAAAGGCATATAAATACCTTTTGTATTAGCCAAATTTTCTCACTTGATTTTTCTTTCGTATCGATTGAAAACTCGAGAAAAGAGAATTGCAAAGCCATTCATCTCCAAAGCAAATAACCTGTTAATCCTTCAAACCAACTCTGTAATGAATCCATCTTAAAATGATGAGCCTTTAGGCTTGATGCCGGTTCATTCAAAGTTGTGGCCGATTCCGATATTGTTGATGTCGGAATTAGGCTGGAGGGGGGTCGAGGAGATAGCAATGGAGCCTGGGAGAATTGAGGAGGAAGAAGTGCTATCGATCGAGGCGGTGGAGCCATTCGTATCGATACGAGGCATGGATGATAGATCTGGGATGTTGGGAAGTAGTTTGTATCGATCTAGAACCGTAGGGCTTCATATCGATCTGATGTGATCGATACGACGTTTGTTGCCTTAGATCGTTATGAAGTGGAGCAGTCTAGTATGACCGATACGAAAACAAGGCTTCGGGATCGATACGAAGAGCATCGATCTAGAACGATCGATAGGAAGTCACGGCTCTGGACTGATAAAAAGGCAGACTTTCGAGGAACGATCCAAGTTTAACTTTAATGGATACGAACTAGTGGCCTATTGCATATTTGAACATTTGACTCCGATGAGCTTTAGCCTCGCATAACTGGACTTGATTGTTAAACTGCATACTTGACTTTCCTTCAAAGCTTGTCGATGGAACTGTACTTTGACAAACATAGCCAACTTTAACTTGGATCGTTCTTCGAAGTCAGCATGGCACAGTTGGGACGGTCAGCGGTGATGGTCACTCTTGCTAAATCTCGAAGTCCTATCATTTTAACATATTCCGAACTTGTAGAAATTCAATGTATCATGTTACACTGCACTGCACAACATGATCATTCACATTACATTAGGGGGAACACAGGTTCATTGCCATCTAGTTATTGAAAATATCACTTATCTTCCCAGCTCTACTACTGAATCTACTACTAGGGCAGCTGCTGAAGTTTCAAATGTTTCGACTCCCTCGTTGGATGCCCAATACATTCCTGATAAGTCTTTACATCCAAAGTTATCCATTTTATCTCCCATTTCGGAGGGAGTCTTGATGGCACTCCAGCTCATGTTGAATCCATATCTCCTGAAGGTATATTATTAACCTTTTCCATATTTAAAATGGCTCATCTGACACCAAACGGCATCACTAATCTCCACTTTTATTTTTCTTAAGTTTCGGGTCAACTTTCCATTGTTCCTTTGCCTAAGGAAGCTTACCAGTGGGCACACAAGATATGATAACTAAATCAGTCAATGTGTCTGCTTACTGACCTCGGCCTCTCTAGCGTACCATTCCTGGTCCAATAATGAATGATCAATGTTTTAGATAAGGAAGAAGAGATGATCTTAATGAGGCATAGGTGGAGAATGAGGATATCACTATAACAGGAGCTTCTAAGCCTTCCTTAAGGCCTACCATGCAAGAGATGCTCCAATCCTAAAACATGCTGGCCAAGGAAATTAAGAACGAAAAAATGTTGATATACCTCCCACACTATCCATCTCATTGCCTGGTCAATCTATCTTTGCCTTCATTACCTTCCCTACCTCTTCATGTGCTCAAAATGTGCCTCTTGCATTCTCAAGTAACGATCTTCCAAAGGGTAGGAAAAGCAAGGAAAAAAGCAGAAGGAGGACTCGCATGCCTAATGTGCGTTCTTCCATAGAAGGGAATAAGGAGACGAAAAAGAAGAAGAAGACCGAGTCACATTTTCCCTGTTTTGATCATCTTTATTTTTGTTTAAAACTAGTGTAGGTAGGCTGAAGTTGTGCGAGTGCAGCCCTCGTTTTTAGTCCAAGCAGTATGTTAATAAAAAAAGTGGACTTGTTTCGTCCAACCAATGATAATATCTGATTACCCACTACGAAATATGTGAATCGTTTCCCTGCCACCATTTAGTGAAATCAATTGCTTATTTCATTATTTTAGTCGAGTTTCGTCCAACCAATGATAATATCTGAAATTACATTATTCCCATTTTTGGAGAGTAATGGCCTGGATGCCTATCTGCGGGCATCATGTTCGGTCAAGCCTATCTCTAGACCTCGATTGGAATTAGTCATTTAGAGCGATGGTATGAACATCCATTTCATGGATATTTTCATCCGATCTTTCCTAGATTCGAGCATTGATCAGGATTGATTACCTAGAATGGTGATTATAGCGTCCATTTCTTGTACATCCGCGAAAGATCGCACCTAAATCTACGCATTGATCTTTGGCATCGCTATCCTCCAGGCGAGGAGTTTACGCTCTGCCAAACTTCAAGATAGAGCTTTGTTATGGTGTAGCATGTCATTCCACCCTCACATGTTTATAATCTTACACCCGCACCATGGGTTGGAAGAGTTGGTCAACATTTGTCCCTGGAAAACAAGAATGATCTTATTTCATAGGTCTGATCATGGATCCTTAAGCTTCAAAAGGTACATATCTCAAGGAACTTGCATACCTGATGTTACACTAAAAATCAACCTTTCGACTAAGATGGAAGGTCCTTCAGCAAAAGCAAAGGAAAAGGAGCACAGCCCAAACATTTTGAAGGAGTTAAAGGGATGTAGTCATCAAAATTCTTTAGCATCAAACCTTTCAAAGGAATCGAAAGGTTCCATCTCTAGCACTCAAGGAGTTCTTACCTTTTGAAGAAGGTGGAGAAGTCAAAGCAAGTGCAAGCAATTCTATAATGACCTTTTCGAAATTATAGCAAGCCTTTTGAACCTGCTGGAACACATCCAAAATACCTTTCAACAATGTGAAGGTTTTATGAAGAAAGCAGCATTCAAGAGTCAGCAAAGAATGAAGAACAACCTTCCGTCAAGGTCAAAGGGTTCAAAATAACCAAGAAAAGAGCAACCTTCTAACAAGGCCGAAAGGTTCATGAAAACATAAAGAAAAACAAACTTTTCGATAAGGTCAAAAGGTTTATAATAAAGGATGAAAGGCAAACCTTTTGACAAGTTCGAAAGGTTCACAACAACATATAAAAGGGAGACCTTCTGGCCTAGTCAAGGGCATGGAGTCAAAAGGAAGGCCACTAGCATCTATAAATAAGTCCCAAGGGGTCCAGTTTTGGAGGCTGAATTCTCTCATTCTAGTCTTGTAACTTCTTAATCAAAATATTGTAACCCTAATTGAGTGTAATTTGCGGAAAATTAACAAAAGAAAGCTTTTTTGAAAATGAAGGGAAGTCCTAGACTTTATTAATTACTTTACTATTTTCTTAAACATTTATTGAATAAACTCATATTTTCAGGTTCAACCCCATCGGAAGGTTCTTGTCGACAAGGTCGACAACACTTCTGCTATATCTAATCACCGCAACCCTTCGAAGCCTTTAGTTCTGCAATCTATACCTTTAGACTAGGTTGACAATTCTTCATACCTTAACAACACTTGTACCTTCCAAAGCTACAAATCAAGTGGTCTAACCTTTCGACATGGATCGAATCTACTTCATTTAAGTGACCAAGCTTTCGACAAGGTCGAAAGCTTCTATATATCTTTCAAGGAGTGTGATGTTTTTCTTAAACCCATAGAGGGCTATCATCCTAATCTTTCGACAGGACAAGAGCTAATCTTTAAAGGATCCCATACTGTTTGTATCGAAATTGGGCACAACACTCTTCAGATGTGATTGAAGAGACTACAATAAAGAAATTAAATGGAAAAAGAGGCTAATCTAACAATCACAATAATAAAAGCATGCAAAAATAGAAAAAGAAAAGAAATTATAGTGGTTCGGTGTTGTAGCCTACGTCCACTTTGAATGTTTTATTGTTTATTGATGATTGACCACTGATTACAATAGTACAACATTCTAAGACTTGAGTTACAATGGAGTTGTGGCAGAGCAACGACGTGAGCAGAGTCAAAAGGTCCTTTTTCTATTGGCGTAGGGGTGCTATTTATAGATGTAGGTCTGGAAATATCTCCTTCAAAGCTCGAGATACCCCTTCTCTCACGTGGTAGGCCCATCAGACCGATCTGGGGTCAATTGGGATCGATCTGGATCAATCCCAACCATTTTTGTATTTAGGCCTGTCAACGGATACCCAAAAAATCCGAAATTCATCGGATCCGTATCCGAAAAAACGGATATTACCCGATATTTGAAAAGCAGATGCGGATATCCGATATCCGAAAAGAAAATCGAATGCGGATGCGGTTATGGTCATATCCGAAAAACATCCCTCCGATCCTAATTTTTTTGTGTATTGCCTTTTTTCATTATGTAAGTTGCTATTCTACCATTTGAATTGTTGTAATATCATGTAAACTTGTTTGATATTATGTGTGTTGCCATTTTGTCATTTGAAAAACTGATTAGTATTGTAGTGTGTGTATTGTCATTTGAGAAGGTGTATGTTTTAGTTTAAAAATATTAGTATAATAAAAATCTTAATCAATTTCGGATGTGGATATTTCGGGTATTTTCGAATATCTAGAAATATTCGCTTTTTATTTTCGAATGCAGATATTTTCGAATATCCGAAAAAAATCCCCAAAAACTATCCACGGATGCGGATACAAATGTTAATTCTCAGATATCTGTGATAACGGATGCGGATTTAAATTTTCGGATGCAGATGCGGATACAGCCATATCCGCATCTGTTTGCATCCGTTGACAACCCAATTTGTATCGATCAAGACTTCGTCCATTTGGGCAATGATCGATCAAAGATATTCTTTAGATAGTAGCAAGCTCATGTGAAAATTTCATAGCATTTGGACTTGTAGATTTTGAGTTATGATCGATCCAAGATTGATTTTGCAAGTATGTTGGTGGCTGCATATCGATCCCTGTTTGTATTGATACTCCTTTGTATCGATAGGCCATGCGTCGATGACATGGAGCGGCGTTCACGTGGAGATCTGCTTTTCATGCCGAGTGACCGTTTCTCTTGGTTTGAACATCCCTTCTTCATATCGATCCAGTGTGATTCCTTTCGTATCGATGCCTAGATGCGCCTTCGTATTGATGCATGTATGTTACTTCCTTCATATCGATAGCTGGTTGTTGCCTTTGTATCAATGTACTAATTGATCGATACGAAATGGGTGAACGGGTAATCGATACAAAGAGTGTTAAGGGCTGAGAAAATTAACTCTAAGCGATGCTTGTACTTGATGGATACGAAGGGGGGTGGATGTGGAGTTTGATGAATACGAAGTAAGCATGTCTCACGTGAAACTAGATCGATCTATAACTTGAGCATACGTACTCCGGTTGAATTAAAATTTGGAATGTTTCCTTTCATGGTTTTGTTTGTAATACCATGTTAATTGTAGCTCGATCTGGATTCGAATCAAATTTGTTAGTATACATAATAGACTTGTGTATAATCGATCCTCAAGACGGATTATCTTTGGTTTCTAGTCAAGTCCTTGGTGTCACGGCCTTACCGAAAGGCGTGATAACATTTTCCCTCTAAAGTATGTCATGTGTGAACATGATGTGCTTTGAAAAGCTGCATTCTTTATTTTGAAAAAGTTCTATCTGATTCATCGAATAATCGTTGTCTTTTCATCAAGAGACACAACCTTTGATCAATTTCCAGCATTATAAATATTGAATTGTTGACTGCCAATGATCATGCAGTGTTTTGTTATAACTATGGGTTGAGTTCTAGCAATTTGTTGTTCGTTGTTTTTTGTCATTAGGTAAGCATTCCATTCCTGTTAATTTTGAAAATTAATTGTTTGCTCGTCATACATGCATATATGTTAACCTGACTCATGTTCATGTTCACGTTTGCATGTTCGTGGGTTTTTTTAAGTTCTTTTGTTCGTGTTTGGATCGAGTTTTGTACCGATCCTCTCCTAGATTGATGTGAAATTCGAGTTGTAGCATAAAATTATGGTTATTCTAAGTCACTCCTTCGTATCTATCCTCTCCGAGATCGATTTGAGAATTTGAAATGCATGCTTCGTATTTATCGATACGAGATAGATAGCCCTTGGAGATGATTCGTGTCGATGGATACGAGGTCTTAGGGTCTTGGAAAAGATGGATACGAAAATGACGCTTCGTATTGATGGTGTTGAGCATCATAGGCTTGATCTTGTAGCGACCTTCGTATCGATGGATACGAACATTCCAGGTAAGCCTGAACAACACCTTTCATATCAATGAAAATTTGACAACTTCTACCGGTTCTTGCTATTGGGATACGAATCGTTTTCGATTGGTTACAAAGGCATATAAATACCTTTTGTACTTAGCCAAATTTTCTCACTTGATTTTGCTTTCATATCGATTGAAAACTAGAGAAAAGAGAATTGCAAAGCCCTCCATCTCCAAAACAAACAACCTGTTAATCCTTCAAACCAACTCTATAATGAATCCATCTTAAAATGATGAGCCTTGAGGCTCGTTGCCGGTTCATTCAAAGTTGTGGCCGATTCCAATATTGTTGATGTCGGAATTAGGCTAGAGGGAGGTCGAGGAGATAGCAATGGAGACTTGGAGAATTGAGGAGGAAGAAGAGCTATTGATCGAGGCGGTGGAGCCATTCGTATCGATACGAGGCATGGATGATAGATCTGGGATGTTGGGAAGTAGTTTGTATTGATCTAGAATGGTAGGGGTTCGTATCGATCTGATGTGATCGATACGAAGTTGCTTACCTTAGATCGTTATGAAGTGGAGTAGTCTAGTGTGACCGTTATGAAGCCAAGGCTTCGGGATCGATACGAAGAGCATCGATCTAGAACGATCGATACGAAGTCACTGCTCTGGACTGATATAAAGGCAGACTTTTGAGGAACGATCCAAGTTGAACTTTAATGGATATGAACTAGTGGCCTATTGCATATTTGAACATTTGACTCCGATGAGCTTTAGCCTCGCATAGCTGGACTTGATTGTTAAACTGCATACTTGACTTTCCTTCAAAGCTTGTCGATGGAAATGTACTTTGACAAACATAGCCAACTTTAACTTGGATCGTTCTTCGAAGTCAGCATGGCATGATTGGGACGGTCAGCGATGATGGTCACTCTTGTTGAATCTCGAAGTCCTGTCGTTTTAACATATTCCGAACTTGTAGAAATTCAATGTATCTTGTTACACTACACTGCACAACATGATCATTCACAATACATTAGGGGGAACACAGGTTTTTGCCATCTAATGATGATTTTTAATGAGTTCGATAGCTATGGATCCCGAAAGCTTGTGGTAGTAGGAAGTTCGGAGTTCTACACTTCCCATTATAGAAATACTAGAAATCACAGCAGATGTAATAAGTCCTGCTCCAAATGAATTGTTGGGTGCAGATTTTTTTCTAGATTTGGAGAAATCAGTTCACTCCAAAATTTTCGAAGACATGCTAGGCAGGATCTGCCTTATACATGGTCTATCTCTAGAAGATGTTTTGTTAACGGGGCCAGAAGAAAGATCCCACAATCCCCCAAATGGGTATACTACTTGTAATAGGTACATGTGTGTAGCCGGAACGTTGCCCCCGTTCAACCAGTTTATCCGAAAAATGCTGTTCTTTTTTAGGATTGTGCCTTCTCAATTGCATTTGAATGAATATGCTCTTCTTAACAGCTTATACATTATCTTCATGGAGTATCTTTTTCGACCCTCGACTTTCGAGGAAATCAGATACAATTTAACTTCAAAAGTCGCGGGGACAACCCTCCTTTCACCTTTTTAGAAGCAGTCAGAAACTGTCAAGTAGTGGCAGGGTCTTGGAGCAAGTTAAGCTATTTCAAGATCGAATGGTTCTTCGTTCGATGCCCACCCGGATTTTCCAGACGGTGGTTAATTAGACATAAGCGCTTTAACTTCTTCATCAATTAACTGGATAATATAGGTTGATGCTGAGTCTAGTACTGTGTTCCTTTTACAGCTTTGATTCCATGGCCTGAAGGAGCGCAATTCAAAGAGATAGTGAGAACTCTCCAATCAATGCCTGCTGAACTTAGGGAGATTGACGAAGTCCTTAGCGATGATAATTTGATCGCCATGGGGCTCAAAGATAAAGGCCAAAGAATTGGATTAACAGGAGTTCCCAAAGTGGCTCTGGTGAGGCAAGGAGGAAGAAGAGCTCCTGGAATCGTAATCACTGAACAGGGAGACAACATGAGTATCCCAGCTAGGGATGAGCCCGAAGTTGTGCCTTCGCAGAGTCTTCGATTACCAGAATCAAAAAGAAAAGGCAAGGCCCTCGCTCACAAATCCAAGAGGCGTACAACTGTTGTGGTATCTCTACCTGCTGCAACTGCTATAAGTCGGGAGACTTCTCCTCCATAAATGGAGATTTCTTTGAAAGGATTGGTGGACATCCCTATTCCAGATGACTTGGCTTCATTTCAAGATTTTGGATTAAAGGGACTTCACTCCATGTCGCAAACCAATGTAGGCTTAAGTGCTTTAGATGTAGGGCAGCCAACTCCTACGAGCAAGGCCACCATAATCGGTTGGTTGGAGGTTTGCATATGCATACACACATTTTATGACATCACACAACTTCTAATCACATGTTTTCTCATTTCAGGAGATAACTAACTGCTTCTCTTTTCATTTTATAGACACAAAGGTGAGGCAGGTGTCGATGCTTAGCAGTCTTCGTTCTAAACGCCATGCATCCAGCTCTAACTCCAAATCTTATATGCACGAATTTGAAATATATTACGACCGTGGTCATCACTCCAGCTAGGAGCGTATGCGTTATAAAAGGGAGAGGGAGAGGCGACATCAATGTTGGCATCGCTTCCAGTCATGATTGCCTCCACCTAAAGGTTTAACAAAACCCTCCGGCTCCAGCATATAACCCTCTAAAACTGCCCATCAAATAGTGCCTCCTCATACTTCAAATTCTGGCGAACAGCGCCGTAGGACTAGGGCGGAAGCTTCCAATGTTAGAGAGCCAGCCGCCATAGAACCCATTGGAGAGGGAGCTATTCGGATTGCTAAGTTAAAGAAAGACTTCCTAAACATCTTCTTTGATGGCTTCCACTTCCCTTCGAACTTGAAATGGATTCCCAATGATGCAGAAAATTGGTACAGAACTATGTGCATGAAGCTTATAGCCAGTACTGGGAATGGATGAAATCTGTCGAAAAATCTTCGACGCTAGCCATCAAGCGGTCCAAGATAATTGAGAAAATGGAGATTGATCTTGCTCAGAAAAATCGGATAAAAGAAGTGCTTAATAAAGAAGTTGAATCTTCAAGGAATTCAGAGATAGAAGCTGACTAGAGAGCTGAAGAGGTCAGACAATCCATGGAAAAAATGCGACATACGCATATAGCCTTCGTGGAATAGATGAGCCACCGCAATACCACTCTCATGGAAGAGAGAGATTCTATGCCTCAAGAGATTAATGAGCTGAATGTGAAATTTGCTAAGGCCATCAAGAAGGATGAGGACAACAAACCTGCTCAGAAGGCACGCAAACAGGCAGTGATACTCAAGGATGAAAGGGATGTGGAAAACTTAAAGGTTCAGGAAGACGAGGCCAGAATTGAGAATGAAATTAAAGCGGGGAGGCCAGGATGGAAAATGAATTTGAAGATCTCCTAGTCACATACAGCGTCAATGTTTTAAGAAACTACAATCTAACCTGGCTCGATGAAGATTATCCTTTTTAATTGTACAAGGCTTGGAGCTGTTTGGTGGAGGATGAGAAGGTGACTCGTAACACTACAGCCATCGACGAATTCGAACTGGAAAATCAAATACTTGTCGGAGATGAGCCGAGAGCCCTCCACGACACTATCCTTGCTCTCGGAAAGGAAAAGCATGTTGCTAAGTACCCGGATGCTGGAGAAGGATCTGGAGTTGAACATCACGAATCATATTCCGAAGCACTCCAAATCTCTCAATCTAAGCCTAATTCTTCTATTAATCTTCCAGCTATTTTGTGATACAACCCTGACCAGCCACTACTATCTCCGATACATGAATGCGGCTCTGAAGGGACATCATCCCAGCACATGAGTTAACTTAAGGAAGGCATTCTAAACACTTCTCCCATTTATCAAAATGCAGGCGCACTGTAATAAGATGCCGCTAATAGTTTTCCCTATTTTTATTCAGCTCTAGATTATGCATCAGTTGATCCTCCTGCATCCCAAGAAATGCAACATGAGCAGGAGGCTATAATGATAGAGGCGACAACTACATGGTCGCTATATCGGCTGGGTAATTACATGAAAGCAGCCGTGTGCTCGATGAACAAATGCTGGAAGCACTCCTTAGTCGTCAAAGCGACCCGAACATCAAAATGCCTTTCGTCATAGATGAAGACGTGAAATTTACGGGCTCCTTTGGCACAACTAGAAGTATTCCCATAGGCATTCGTGTGGAGTGGGCCGACCGAATAATGGAAGAGATTAAGACCGAGATGGAGCACGCCGAGCTGAACGTAGAGTTGGTGGCATGGCGGGTCCTGGCCCAGTTCCCATACTTGTCATTTCTCCTGGTGGTACAATCATTGATAGGGTGCTCCTCTGTCTTCTAACATCGAGAGTAACACTATTCCTTCATCCCCGCATATAGAGGACACTCTTGTCCATGTGAGTTTCGAGGAGGAGATAGTCGTAATTCCTTCAGCCGAAGATAAACCAGCCGGTGCGGGTCGGGGAGGTAAGGCTCGAAGAGAGGACTGAGTGGCAGTACAAATGGGTCTATTCCAAAGAAGAGAAAGAAGGAGAAAAAATCAAAGGTGTAGATTTACACTTTTTCTTTTTCTTTTTGTAGATAGTTGGAATAGGATTCTCTTTTGCTCTTTGTAGGTCGTGTATAGATGCGGGTTCGGCCCCTGCTTATAGGAATTCTTCGAATAATTTTTTTGTACTTATCTTTTTCAAAGAATAGTGGAAATAAAACTTCATTTTGTTTTTTCCAGCATAATTCTGTGTTCATTTGCTTAAGTATTTCAGCACTTGCGTTTCCATTCAATGTACTTGTGAGGCTTTAGTCTCTAAGTCGAACTTGAGTCCGGTCGTTAAGTTCCAAAGTCATAGCTTCGGGTCATAACCAAATGTCGAGTCGAGTCCCAACATTGTGCAGTCTCTGTCAGCGGTTGGTACTTGAATTATTCCCCTAGTCTTGGAGATAAATTGAAATAGTTGGTTGGCAGTTGTCTTCCGCCTTTGCTAATTTCAATTTAACCAAGTCAGAACAAAGTTAAAGTAAAACAATTTTGAGTGGTTGGATCAAACTCGTTCGGTATTTGGAATTATGTCCACACTCTGGGGACATAAGTTATTTTACGGTAAATTAGTCACACCCATTCAATGCTTGGAATCATATCCGCCCTCCGAGGACATGAGTTGATTTACGGGCGGTTAATCACACCCATTTGATGTTCATACTCTAGCCCATGCTCTCGGGGATAAAGTGAGTCGATGGATGGTCAATCACACCCATTTAATGTTTCAAATTACATCCGCACTCTGGGGATATAAGTTGTTTTATGGATGGTCGATCGCACCCGTTTAATGTTTATGCTCTGGTCCGTGCTCCCAGGACCAGGATTAGTTGATGGGTAGTCAGTCATATCCATTTGGTGATTATACGCCAGTCTACTCTCTTGGGACCGGAGTTAGTTGGTGGGTGGTCAGTCACACTCGTTTAATGTTTATACTTCAGTTTGCACTCCGGGAATCTAGAGTTGGTTGATGGGTGGTCATTCACACCTATTTAATGTTTATACTCCAGTCCTCGCTCTTGGGACCAGAGTTAGTCGACAGATGGTCAACCACACCTGTTTAGGCATTGTGATCTTGTTTGCACTCTGGGAACAAGGAGTTGATCAAGGTTGAGGACGGTCGGATTACATCCACCTTAATTTGGCAATCGAAGTTGCTGATGGATGGATCCATCCTCTTCGAGTTTAGATTTGGATTTTGTACCTCAGCTCGCACTCTGGGAGCTAGAGTTTGTTCGAGGATTGTTATGTTTCAATCCTCTTTTCCCTTAGAGCTATTTTCCCTCTATCTTAGGGTTTCGCTTAGTGAGTGACCGATCAGATCACGATCACTCCCTATTTGAGTGAGTCTCACCATGGAATAGGACGGTCGCATGATGCATGTCAAGGATCGCCACTCTGGCTTGATGAGTCAGCATTTTATTGCTGGAATAAGAAAGCATGGCAAAGTCGGTTGCCATATTACAAGTTCAAATTCAAAAAATGAATAAACAAATTTCAAAGAAAAACAGACTAAAGGAATAAAAGCCAGTTATGTGTAATAGCGATGTAGACTCTCGTTGTTCTATGCTCTTGTAAAGTAAGACCGTCAACGGTTGATAGTTTGAATGTGCCGTCTCCAAGTATTCGCTCGATGATGTACGGTCCCTCCCATATCGGTTTCATGTGTGAAGGAATCGGATAAATTCATTTGAGTACAAGATCGCCAATTTTGAAGGTTCTGGTCGGACCTTAGTGTTGTATAATTAGGCAACTCAACTACGGTATATGGCTGCTGATCAGCCTCTTCACGCTTCTCATCCAACAAATGCAAAGATTCTGCAAGTAGTATGACATTTGTCTTTGGATCCTAATAGGTCATTCGGTGAGAAGGTACTTCTAGTTCAACTAGAATAATGGCTTCGAAGCCGTAGAAAAGTGCAAACGAAGTGTGGCTGATCGCGGACTTATGGGTAGTTCAATATGCCCACAGGGCTACGGGAAGCTCATCGACCCACTTGCCCCTGCCTTCTCCAGTTGTTTCTTCAAAATGGACTTGATAACTTTGTTGACTGCTTCGACTTGCCCATTCGCTTAAGGGTGAGCTACATTTGAGAACTTCTTTAGATGCGGTAGCATTGATAGAAATCTTTGAACTCGACACTATTGAAATGGGTCCCGTTATTGGTTACAATGGTGTGTGGGTGACCAAAGTGACAGATGATGTTCCGCGCAACAAAGTTGATTACTTTCTTCATCATGATAGTGGCATAACTTCCACCCATCTAGTAAGGTAGTCAACTGCAACGATGGCGTACTTCCAACCACCTTTGGCCAGAGGTAAAGACCCTATTATATCGATGCCCGATGTGGCAAACGACCATGGACTGACCATCTGAGTGATTTCGGTGGGCAGGGATGTTGGAATCTTGGTATGCTTTTGGCACCTATCACAATTCTTAGCATATTCTGATGTGCCTCGGTTCACTGTCGGCTAGTAATATCCATATCCGAGTATCTTTTTAGCAAGAGCATGCCCTCAATGTGATCACAACACTCTCCCTTATGTACATCATGTAACAGTCGTTTGATCTTATCGTGGATGATACACGGAGTAATGGAATAGAGTATCCCCTCCTGTGCAGGACTCCATTCTATATAATAAATCATGAAGATTTATCGAGAACTTGTCTTTTTTACTTCTGCGCTTTGGTAGAGCTCCATGCCTAAGATAGTTTTTTAATAGTGTCATCCACGACTCCTTCTCGGGCGTTGCCTCATGCCCCCAGTCTGTCTCCATCTGGTCAATATTCGGAGCAGTAAGTGTCCCAATAGGGACGAGTCCCATTTGTTGTGCTTCGCTGGTGCTTGCTGGTTTTGCTAAAGAATCGGTTTTCTGATTTTGCTCTCAGTGTATACAGTGAATAGCATAGTAGTTGGACTGATTCAACATTTCTTAAACCCGAGCAAGGTAAGTGGCCAATCTCCGATCTCTTGCTTGATACACTCCCCGTACCTGTCTCATGACCAATTGCGAGTCACAATAAATCTCCACGGCAATGATGTCCAAGTCTCTAGCATGCCTAAGTCCAGCTAGTAAAGCTTTGTACTCGGCCTTGTTGTTAGTTACGCAGAAGTCAAACTTCAAAGCATAGCATATGGATCGGCCTTCTGGGGTTTCGAGTACCACTCCAGCGCCTGAACAATAGTTTTTTAATGCATCATCGGTGTATAGCTTCCACACATGCTTAGGAGATTCACTGGCTGCGACCAAGTCTTCTGGTATGGTGAATTCGGCTATAAAGTTTGCCTGAACTTGTCCTTGCATGGCTCACCTTGGTATCTAAGCGATGTCAAACTGATTCAACTCGATATTTCACTTAAGAAATCTCCAGACATATCAGGTTCTATAAGGATCTGTAGTAACGGCTGGTCGGTTTAGACTATGATCAGGTGCACCTGGAAATATGGACGGAGCATTCTCGAGGCTATGAGAAGACAATATGCCAGCTTTTTCAACTTCGGGTAGTTTCTTTCTGCCCATGTCAACCTTTTGTTGATATAATAGACCGGTCGTTAGATCCGATCATTTTCACGAAGTAGCGCAGCACTGATTGCATTTGCTGAAACTGCCAGATATGTATAATCTCTCATGATCAACCAGCTTCAAAAAAATGGGAGGTGTCGCCAAATGTTGAACTAGTGCTTGGAATGCACCTAAACACTCCTCTGTCCATTAGAAGTTCCACTTTCATTTTCCAATCAGATCAAAGAAAGGGATGCACTTGTCTATGGATCCGAAAATAAATCTGCTTAAGGCTGCCACCTTTCCATTGAGGCTTTGTACTTCTTTATGGTTCTAGGAGTTTCAAGATTCCAAATCGCTTAGATTTTCTAAGGATTGGCTTTGATTCCTCGAGCATTGAGAATGAATCCAAGAAACTTTCCCGATGCAGCTCCGAAGTGACACTTTAACTTCATTATGTATTGTCGGAGTATGTTGAACATCGTTTCCAAATCTTACACATGGTTGATGAACAGTCGCAACTTCACGAGCATATCATCCACGTACACCTCCTCTGTCTTCTAGATTTGGTTAGCGAACATTCGATTCACGAGCCTTTGATAAGTTGCCCCATCGTTCTTAAGTCTGAACGACATTACTTTGTAATAATAGAGTCCCAAATCAGCGACGAAGCTAGTATGCTCATGGTCAAGAAGGTGCATTGGGATTTGAGTATAGACAGAATACGTGTCCATGAAAGATAAGAGCTTGTGTCCGGCTGTTGAATACGCAAGTTTGTCAATTCTGGAAAGTGGAAAACTGTCTTTGGTGCATGCTTTGTTTAAATATGAGTAGTCCACACATGTTTACCATTTCCCATCTGACTTTTTGACAAGCATTGGATTAGATACCCACTCTGAGTATAAAGCATCACGAATAAACCCATTCGACTTAAGTTTATTCACTTCTTCCTTCAGGGAGGCAGATCTCTTTGGATCCATACCGCGCCTTTTTCATTTGACCAGGACATGCCGTGGGTCTATATTTAATGCATGGCTCGCGATGTCTGACGAGATCCCACACATGTATGAATGAGTCCAAGCAAACACGTCAAGGTTTGCCTGGAGAAAATCAATCAATTCCTGTCTCATCTGGGGGCTGAGTTGAGATCTGACCTTTGTCATTCTGGAGTCATCATTGTCATGGATTGGAACATCAATCATCAACTCTACTGGGGAAGCCTGATTGTCTTTGACTTCTTCTTCATCACTATTGACTCGGGGATCAAGATCTTAAAGGAATTTGTTGTGATGCCCGGCCTAGGCCTAGGCGTTAGCTATCAATATTCTGAAAAACGGACACAGATAGATTCCTCTACGCCTCCTTACGCTGCGCATCCCGCAGCTCAGAGTCATAAGAGGCGTGTCCAACTATCTGATCACCATGCACTACTCCAACCACGTTATCAGTGGGGAACTTTAGAGTCAAACACCATGGGGCAATTGTTGCACTGAATTCAATGAGGGTTGGTCGGCCCAAGAAAGCATTATAGGGGGAATGAATGTCTAACATAACAAACTACAGCATCCGGACTCTCCGGTGTTCTCCAATACCTAACTCAACTTGCAACTACACTATTCCAGTTGGTATAGTTGTGATTCCATTAAAACCATGAGGGACTGACATGGTTTTAGATCTTTTGCCTCCATTACCATTTAGTCATAAGCGTGCTTGAAAAGTATATTGACAGAACTTCCATCGTCAACAAAGATCCTTTTCATCCAAGCAGGCCCTACTTGAGCTGAAATAACCAACGGATCAATAGTAGGGGTCTCGATTATGTCAGCATCTCGTTTCCTGAAAACAATGTCGTCTGTCATCGTCCTTTGCTGTTTTGTCGGGGACCCGTCATCAACATTAGTATAGCATTCAAATTCCACATGCTTAATCGAACTGGCATATGACTCCATTTTATTCTAGCTCTGATCGACCGGATGAGGACCACCACTCACAGTATTTTAAACCAACCTCCCACCAGTACATGTGGGTTCTTTGGGCCTAGCTTGGCCTTGACCTTGATTTAGGTTAAATGAACCCACACCTCCATCCTACGGTGCCCGAACAAACTATTCCAACTCCCTTTCTCTAATTAATTTCTTAATGATGTCTTACAAGTGATGGAACTCATTGGTGTTATGGCCGTAACAATCGTGGAACCTACAGAACTTCCCTGCCTGAATTTGCTACTCAGATGATTGTTTCAAAGCTGGTTTCTTATACTGTTCGATATTAAAAGTCTGCAAGTAAACATTTTCCAGCGATGTGTTCAAAGGGATATATCGTTGAACATGGAAGCTCTGGTTCTAGGTCTACGATTTGGGTCTCTCTTCTTCCCTTGACCTTCGTTGTCCTTCTATTGACCTTGCTTGTTCTATATGTTCAATTGTACTTTATCGGAGTTCTCACCGGTCTGTTTCACAGCAACATTACTCTGAGTGCCTTCAACATTGGGCCCCACATCATCCTACTTCCTAGATCGTCCAGCATCTTCTCTCCTCAAAAACTAGGCCATCTTAGCATAGAAACGATCCAACGACGCGGGGGGTTTCCCAGCCAACCAATGGCAAAACTTGAAATCGGGACCGATCCCTTTAGTCAATGCCATCAATATTGAATTACCATTGGGGTTTCTGACCTCAACACAGGCAGCATGAAACCTTTCCACATAACTCCTAAGAGTCTCTCTTGGAGCTTGAGTGACACTGGACAAGGTGTTGACATCCTTTGGTCTTGAAATGTGCATACATAATTATTTAACGAACTTGGTAGCTAACTGATCGAAACATGAAATGGATCTGGATGGTAGACGAGTGCCTCCCAAGGAGATAGGGAAACTCCTACATTTGACCGCATCTTCAGCTCAAGCAGCATTCATGAGCCATTCATACTTCAAGATATGCTGGTAAGGATCCGAACTTCCTTCGTACATAGGCAAGGTAGGCATCCTGAATCGACAAGGTGGCTTGGTGTAAAGAATGTCGTTAGTGTACGAAGTATAACTTTGGGAGATTCCCCAATCATCGTTGGTAAGACCTTGACTTTCTCGGATCACTTAACCTTGACTTTCTCAGATCACTTAGTGGATCATGATTGGAATGTCAAGCATCTAGATGTTCGGGGCCAAGGCATGGTCGGGTTCCATATTGTGGGGACGGTCCAGGCATTGTCAACGGTCCGTTCCTCATCTCCTTGGCTCCTGCTCTTTGGGAAAGTATGGTTCATGAGCATGGACATGTTGATGAAGGGCTAGATCTAGTTATTCTGGATCTCAGCTTCTAGATCTATAGCGGCGGCGGCTAAATGGTAATGGATGGTGTGTAAGGAAGCGCCCCTCCTCGGGTGGAAGGTCCGGCTTGGTTCCCTATAAAAGGACCAACCCCTGCTTGTCCAAGATTTACAGCATGCTGATGTCCGGAGTTCTACATACTTTCCATCCAACCGATGGCACGTCGATCTATGGTTGAAGTCAGATGAAGCCGAGCTTTCAGTCGAGGAGTGTGAGACATGATCCCTCCTAGATCACCTTCGCCTTTCCTCATTTAGCTAGTATGCGAGCTCCGTGTTGGCATAGATCTGCTGGGTAAGCTTTTGATGGCTCTAAGTGGGCTCTTGCATGATGATCTGGAACTCCTCTCTAGTCATTGGACCTTGTGGATCTGAAGCTCCAGCTGATGTCTGGCCCGCGGATGTCAGCTGCATGGGATTTTGCCTATTCCTTCTATCTAGATCTGCAGCATTTGAAGCAGTTCTAGTGGTACACTATGGGCGATGTAGCTCTTTCTTAGATCTTGAGTAATCTGAGTAGAATGGAAGGAACCACAAGAAGATAGGTCTGGATCTCCATCTTAGATTTTAGCAATCCAACAACAGCAGTAGATCCAATGAGCACTACAAGAAAAACCATTTATAGTTGCAAAAATTTGTTGTATTTCCGTTAAATGCAACCAATAATATTTTCACCAATAACATAAACGCGACCAAAAACATTTCGCGTTCCCGCCTTTCCTAAAAATTTCCGCGTAAGATAAATAAACGTGACCAACCTAAATCCATTTGTATACTTAGAAAAATTTATTATCCTCTTTCACTTTTACCCCTTTCGCTTTCTACTGAAGTAAAATTTCCCCCCTTTTAATCGAGCTCAAATTTCATAGTGCTGAAAAGTTTGTCCTTTTCATCGTCGATTGCATTTGTTGTTCTCCACTCAACGTCGTCGCGGCAGCTAGCATAAGTTTCTCCTTACAGTATAGGTATATTTAGGTATGAATTTTTTAAATCGATTTTGTTGCTCAATTTGATTTTATATTAATTTGAATGCATCGTATTCTCAAATTTTTGTCTAGCTTGAGCAGTTTATTTAACCCTAATTTGAGCAGTTGATTTCCCTTCGTCATCATCGCGCTACTCCTCTCCTCTCCACAGTCAATCGATTCCTCTTTCTATGTACTGTCATTTGATTGAGATTCTACACAAATCTTAAATCAATATGGATTTTATACTCTATTTTATGATTATATATTTGTTTGTATGTTTTAATATTGATTATATAAATCGAATTGCAAAAACCCTAATTTGGTTGAGATTCACGATTTTGCCATCCATCCCTCCCGCTGTTAAAACATTGTCATTCCATGGCAGTACATTGTCGTTCCTTTTTTTGTTGGAAAATTGTAGAAGGTATATGTTCTATCTATACTGCTTTTCTTCCTTCTAGAAATCACTGAAGTTATGTTTTATAACTTATTGAACAATTATGAGTATTTGTTAATAACTGATTGATGCTCTAGCTGCGCAAATAACTTCAATATAGTGAAAATTGCTACTATTGTCTGGCATCCCTAGTAATAGAACATGAGAATATTTGTATGGCTGAGTCAGTAACTTCATGAGAATGTTATGTTATTTGTGCAGTCTGCTTTAGTCTAGCTAAATGTTAAACATCATTTTATTTTTCTATTATAAGTTACCTAACACAACTGCTTTTCGGTACACAAACATAAAAAGTGAATTTCATATTACTAAACTACATTTTGGCTTTAATTTCAGCAAGCTATCGGAACACTGTTTTACTAAAACCTGTTACACCCTTAATAAAATATATTAAATGTCCCGCATTCGGTTTTGATGGTAAAACAAGCTTAAATGTTATCCCATTGTTTCATGTTTTTCTTCAATAACTAAATTTCATTCCTGAACGTGGCATTGGTATATAATTAATACAAGAGATGTTTCTTTGTGATAATTTAGGAGTTTGGTTGCCAAATTTGATTTGTTCAAAATCAGTTTATGTTAGAAAATGTAGTTTATTATCCTTACTATGGGCGTGTTACCAATGTTCCAGATAGTGCATTATTTGTAAGATGCTTGGTTGTTTTTTTGGGTAATAACTTCAACGTCTAGTTATTTTTTTGATTACAACAGATAATCAATTTATACGTCAAAGATTGGAAACTTATTTGCCTTATATGTCGAAAATGGAAAAAGACTAGGTTTTTTAAGCAGGTGATAAAACCATGATTAACTTAATATTTATTTTGAGAATTATAACATATAATCTAATATTAAAGCTCAATTTTTTTATTTGTTTTACTTTTTTCATAGAACTAGTATAGAGTACCGACAAGGAGCAATGAATTTTATGAATGCTGCAAAGAGGAATGCAAGAAGTGTAGAAAAAATTTTATGCCCTTGTAAGGATTGTCGGAATCTTAGTCGTCATGATGAACAAATAATCGTTGAACATTTAATTATAAAAGGAATGGATTCTAAATACATGGGTGGTGTATGGTTTGGCCATGGTGAAGAGATAAATGTAGAGAAGAAAACAAATACGTTTGATGTATATGATCTATTCAAGATGATTCACTATGAAGATGAAGATTTTTTGAATCAAGATTTTTTTGATGATGATAAAGATAATGTTAATTCTCAAAAAAAAGAGGATGAGTTACTCAAGAACTTGGAAGATGCAGAAACTCCATTATATCCTGGTTCCATAAATCACACAAAATTATCTGCTATCGCCATCTTGTATAATCTTAAATGTGAGACTGGCTTGTTTGATAGTGGGTTTGATAAGCTTTTAACTGTGCAACATTTATTTCTGCCGAAGGATAATGTGCTTCCCAAAGACTTATATGAAGTAAAGAAATTTCTTAGAGCATTCGACATGGGTTTTGAAAAGATACATGCTTGTGAGAATGACTGTTGCCTTTACAGAAAAGAATACAAAGATTTAGAAAGTTGTCCAAAATGTGGTTCTTCAAGATGGAAGAAAAATCAAGATACTGAAGAGGTTATACAAGGTATTCCAGTTAAAGTACAGTTAAAGTATTGAGATACTTTCCAATAATTCTAAGATTTAGAAGACTGTATAGATCTCAAAAGATGGTAGAAGATTTAAGATGGCATTTTAATAATACAAGCAACGATGGAAAAATGCGTCATCCCGTGGATTCTACGACATGGAAAATGGTGGATGAAAAGTATAAATCTTTTTCATCTGATCCACACAATCTTAGGCTTGGTCTTGCTACAGATGGATTCAATCCATTTTCCATGTTGAGTTCGAAATATAATTGCTGGCCGATGATGCTTGTGACATACAATCTCTCGCCTATGTTGTGTATGAAGAAGGAAAATATTATGTTAACTTTACTTATTCCTGGCCCAAAGCAACCCGGGAATGATATTGATGTATATTTGGCGCCTTTGGTGGAAGACTTGCATCATTTGTGGTGTAATGGAGTTGATGCTTATGATGCATTTAGTAAAACTTTGTTTAAACTGAATGCAATTTTGCTATGGACGATTAACGATTTTTCAGCTTATGGAAATCTTTCTGGATGTCGTGTGAAGGGGGGAAAAGCTTGCCCATTATGTGGTGTCAATACCCATTCTCGTTGGTTGAATCATAGTCGAAAGAGCACCTACATGGGTCATAGAAGATTTCTACCTGCTTCAGATTCACGGAGGAAACAAAAGGCATTGTTTGATAACACCATAGAGAAAGGTAGTGCTCCTAGACTACTAACTGGGAGAAACATTTATGCATTGTTGAAGGATTATCCAAATGATTTTGGAAAATAAAAAGAAGAGAAAAGTAAGAAGAGAAAGCGTGTTTATGATACAGAAGATGAAGATGATAATACTAACGATTCTACAAAAATGGAGCTATCGAGGTGGAAAAAAAGATTAATTTTCTTTGATTTACCTTATTGGAAGGTTAGTGGTTAGTTTATTTATTTTTCATTGTTTTAATAGAAGAAAAACCCAATAATGCGTTATAGTTTTGGTTTTCGCAGGAGCTTCCATTACGTCACAATATAGATGTGATGCATGTGGAGAAAAACAGTGGTGAAAGCCTATTGGGTACGATGTTGCATGGTAATAAATCAAAAGATGGAACCAATTGTAGAAAGGATTTAGAGGATTGGGGAATTCGAAGTGAGCTTCATGCACAACCTCGTGGGAATAAAACATATCTTCCACCGGCTCCATACATGTTGTCAAAATCCGAGAGAAAAATATTTTGCAAAAGATTGTACGATTTCAAAGGACCAGATGGCTACTGTTCAAATTCGAAAAATCGGATTTCGTTGTAGGATTGCAAAATTAGCGGATTGAAGTCACATGATTACCATGTATTAATGCAACATTTATTGCCAGTAGCATCGAGAGGATTAATGGCAAAGAAGGCAAGAAAAACAATAATTCGCTTATGTTCTTTTTTCAACAAATTATGTCAACGTGTTCTTGATAGAGAGAAGGTAGAACAAATCAATGTTGAGATTATTGAAGTTTTATGTGAGCTTGAAAAATATTTCCCACCATCTTTTTTTGATATAATGGTACATTTATCCATTCATCTTGGAAAAGAAGCAATAATGTGTGGACCGGTTCATTTTCGTTGGATGTAACCATTCGAAAGATACATGAAGACACTTAAAGACTATGTCAGAAACTATGCATGACCAGAGGGATGTATTGCAGAATCCTATCTTGCAAAAGAATCCATGATGTTTTTCGATGAATTTCTGAAAAAATAAGGACATATAGAGGAGAAAGAAGCTCGAAATGAAGATTATGAAAGCAGTGTAACACTCGAGGGACGTCCGATTTCAATATCCAAGATTGTTAAACTGTCAGTTAATGACAAAAAAAGTGCTCATTTAGCCGTGTTAATGAATATGGCTGTGGTGGAACCATTTATAGAGTAAGTGTATGTTATATTGTTTTAATTATTTTGATGTGTTCGTAATGCTATATATAACTTATAATCAATTATTCAATACTAGTTTGCATTTGGAGGAATTAGAAAAGTCAGACCCACGCATGACAAAAAATGTGACCTTACTTTGGGAAACGCATACAAAAATTTTTGCCGATTGGATTAGAAGAAAGGTTAGTTAGATTTCAAATATATTCTCTTTTGACTATTAATCTTACTATAAAATATACATGCTAAATAAAATTTGTTGTAGATACCTATTACCTCCAAGGATCATGATGACATGTTAAGATGGATTGCTTTTGGTCCGAAGGATGATGCCATGTCTTACAACGGATATATCATCAATGAGCAACGTTTTCATATACAACATGTAGGGAGAGAAACTCAGAATTGTGGGGTGACTTTTGATGCGACTACTATGTGTAGAGCAAGTGCAAAAGATATGTCCCAAGTGGTTGATGTGGTCACTTACTATGGAATATTGACAAATATAATTTTATTAGATTATCATACGTTTTATATTCCAGTTTTTAAGTGTCATTGGGCGTATAAAGAAAATGGAGTAAAAGTTGATGATGATGGGTTCACTCTTGTTAATTTACAGCAAGCATCGTTTTCACGAGATCCATAAATACTTGCATCTCAAGCAAGACAAGTATTTTATTCAAGAGAGAATGATGTTTCCAATTGGTATGTTGTAATGAAAGCACCATCAAGAAGTTTTAAAGATTTAGAGGATCACGATTGCATCGAGGAAGATATCCAAGTCGTGGAAGGCAGCGAAATAAATGAAATGAATGATGAAGATGTTAGTTATGTTAGAGAGGATTGTGAAGGCGTACTTGAGTAGATTATATGTTCTGCTTCAGTAGATTATAAAATTTGTTATACTATCATTTGAAAAATGTATTACAATCAAGTAGTTTCTTTTCCTTGTTTCATGACAGCTTTGACATTTACCACCTTTGCGTTGTCTACTACTAAAGAATCAAAACCTAGCATTAAACCTTGCATATATGTCATTTGAAGTTGTATGGTCAGCTTCTGATTGAGGATCTTCATTTCTACTCTAGCATGCATCATTTCTACATATAACTCATTTTTTTCTATATTAATTTTGTAATATATTTCTTTTTTGTCTGACTCTATTTGGATTTGATATGTCAAATCTAATTTAATATTATGTTTATGTTGAATTTAATTCCATTCAGCTAATGTTTGTTTGATAATCTTCCCTTGACATATGTGGCACATAATTGGAAGTTGGGCATATTTTGTTGTTTTTGGATAGATTTAGTATGTAACTACAACAGTGTATTCATATTGCTTTATGAGTTATATGATATCAAATTACGATTTGGGCATGTCCTCTCCTAGACTCAGATCACAAGGTACTGTAAAACTGTTTATGTAATACAATTTTTCAACTTTGGAATATTTTCATTTACATAAGGTGCATATTAATACAATAGTGACTGATAAGGTAAGTGGGTAGTTAGTCTACATATGTGTTTGTGTGTACTGTGTATTCATATTGCTTTATGAGTGTGTTGTGCTTTTTTTTATTATATGTTAGGTGCCTTCATTTGTAAATGCAAGCATAGAAAACATATTAATATACATTTACAGAAATTATATGTTTTGATTATTCCATTATTAAGTATTAATGTGATTATTTACATAGCTT
Organism: Allium cepa; assembly: GCA_030765085.1. Lineage (NCBI taxonomy): Eukaryota > Viridiplantae > Streptophyta > Magnoliopsida > Asparagales > Amaryllidaceae > Allium > Allium cepa. Next base: position 565,532,576 of record CM060937.1, on the reverse strand, counting down.
ACATTACAGAGTTCATATACATGTATTAATAACTATTGTATTCAAGGTTACATAATAGATAATGTTAACTGTCCTTTATATGAAGTATTCTCAAAATAAGTTACTGTTTTTTGTTTCATTTGCAGAAAAAAGATGCATTCAAGCTTTGTACGTACTCGCAACTAGAGAAAGGCTGATGAGGAATCTCAGAAGGATAAGTCAAAGCGGAATTATAATCCAAAGAAAAAGGTTAAGATTATAGCTGGTGCTTGCACCGGCAGTGAAGAGCCAACAGTCAATGCTAAGAAACAAGCCATTTTTTGCAATGAAGACAAAGAACAAGAGTAACATGTTACCCCCTCCGACCCAAATGAAGAAGGACTTCGCTCAAAAAATGAAATCCTTCATGAACAAGCTGATGATGCTGAGGGAGAAATTGGGAGAGCAAGTGAAGCTGAATCCAGAATTACATCTCCGAAAAGAGGCGGTAGAAGTCCAGCAAAAGCAAAAAGACTCCCGTTAAGCAGTCAAGATCGAATTGAAGTTGAGTTCAATGATATAGGTATACCAATAGGGAAAGGGTCAGTACATTTATCCTCTTTTCTTGGACCGCTTGTGCGGGAGCTGGTTCCATACACACTGATGATTGGAGGAATCTAAGTGATGAGTTAAAATTTGTTTTGTGGCAATCGATTCAGGTATGAGATAAAAATTGTTTTTTTTGTTTATACATCTGTTTGCAAGTTGCTACATTGCTACATTGTTACATCACGTATTATTGTTATAGTTGAAAAAAATTGTTTGATGCATACATATGGTTGTTGTTTGATTTTAATATCATGTTTTCATGTATTCTTACATATTAGATTTGAACTGCAAGATGATTGGCAAAGAAAAGCTGTATTTCAGCAAATGAGAGTAATTTGGAGATCGTCAAAAAGTAAATTGGTTCGAAACTTAAATAAAGCGGAGAACGAAGAGGAAAGACTAAAACTGAAACCTACCAACATCAAAAGCATGAACGAATGGAGAAGGTTTGTGAAGGCGAAAAAAAGTCCGGAGTTTAAGGTAACACTATTCACTATTTTATTTGCTAGAACACTTTAAAAGTTAATGACTGGGATCCAATAACACATATGGTTATTTGCACAGCAGAGTTGATTATCATTTTCAAAGAACAATTTTATTATCCAATAACACATATCTTGTTCACTTGATTATCATTCTGCACACATTTCTTGTTTACTTGAATTTAGTTCAGTTTAGTGTTGTGTGTTTGGTTTTGTATTGTGTTTTTTTGAATAAAAAATTTGTTGGATTTGTTTTCATCTTGCATTGGAATTTTCAACTTGTTTGCTATTACATTTCATTTCCTGGCTTTTGCGTTTCGTTTTCTGTTTTACATTGCTGTTGCATTTCATACTTCAACAAGCTTGCATTGCATATACCCAAAAACAAAAATAAAACAAAAAACATTGCATTGCATCTTAGATTTTAGTTTTCATTTTTACATATCTGTTTCTTGTGCTCGCTGTTTTCACTTGATATTATGTTCGCTGTTTTATTTCATTTCTCTTTTCGTTTCTGATACATTGAATTTTCCTCTACTACAAGCAACTGTTTTCAAGTTTTTGTTCTCTATTTACAAAACAAAATATCCATGTTTCTTCTTTACATTGCCTTTATCAAACACTTCTCAAACAACTTCTCTCTGTCACTCTTCACTTCCTTAACCAAGCTACCATTATCCTATAACAATATATCAACTTCTCTCTGCCACTCTTCACTTTCTTAAACAACGAAGCTGCCATTATCCTATAATAATATATCAACAATATATCTTTCTACTTTACAGAAAAGAAGTGAGAAATATTCGGCCCTTAGGGATAAACAACTTCCACACACAACTGGTCGTAAGGGAATGGCTAGATTGACGGAAGACATGGTTAGTTAATTAAGTATAGCTTTATTTAATATTATTATATACCTGTCCGGTTTTTTATTTAATGTTATCCTAAATTTAGAAAAAAGAAAGTCCAAGTCCATCGTCCATAACTAGAGCTGATGTTTGGATTAAATCTCACATAAAAAAATGGTGAACCGGTGAACGTGGAAGCTGGAAATGCTATTGTAATTTTTTTTTATTTTATCTGTATATAAAAAATTGTCCGAAAGTACGATAATTTTACCATTGTACATTATCTATTTGTATTTATTTATGTAGGAGGAGATTAAAAAATTTGGTAGCCTATCACATTCCGGTTCGTCATAGAATGTCGGTGGAGATGCTCTTGTACATGTACTTGGACAAGATAAACCAGGACGGTTAAGGGCATTGGGAAGGGGTTGCACTTTAACCAAGCTAGCCGTGACCCAGTCCAAAGATAAACAAATATCGCAGTGTCGAGAGGAAATAGCAGAAATGAAGAGTATGCTGCAGGTTCTGATGAACCAGAAGGTAAACTATTAAAAGTAATTTATATATGTAAAATAAAAAATTCAAAGCGCCATATAATTTAAAATACTAAAAAGAACAAATTTATTCTCTCTCACAAACTTATTATATGTTCTCTGCCATTTTAAGTATGGTCATTTTAATTTTAGCAACTCAATTTTATTTTTTTCACTTGCTGGTTTCGGTAGCCATATTAATTTCATCCCATCATTTATAGTTGTAAAATACATTAACTGATCAAAGTCCGTTTAGTAGTTTTCGATAGTCAATTAAACGCCTACATTACATTTAATTGAGTGCTTTTAAGATTAAAATATCCTGATTTAGAGCTTTGCTGCAGGGTGTAGAAAGTTCGAAAACGAGCACATCTGAATTGGTAAAACTAATAATTATATTACTCAAGAAATAACATTTAGATTTTACATTTTGATCCAGTGATTGCTATAATTTTTGGTTGAATAATTGCAGAGCAATGACGATGTATGTTTAATTGGGATGGAAACTGTGAAGTTGTTGCCAATGGGAGGGTGTTGTCCAGGGACCCAACTGCGGTTGTCAATGGCATTAATCTTGGACCAAATGTTGTGAGCGTTATTGTAGATATCGTGGACAAACCAGATACTTATTTATGGAGGCCTACACCTAAAATGACAGTATTAGCAGACGCTGTGAATAAGGCAGTAGCTTGGGCATCAACTTGCATTAAGACGGCGCTACGAGTAAATTTGAACGACGTCAGTACGGTAAATTTTACACTTCTCATACTAAACTATTGAATTACACTTCTCATTGAAACATACTAAAGTTTTAGTTTTATATTTTAGATATTAGTACCCCAAATTAATCCATTTGTATATTTATTTGTTTGTTAAAATTACACTTCTCATTTTATAACCTGTGAATGATTTGATAAGTAGAAATTTATTTTTTTGTTAAAATAAACCATCTTTATATTTATTTGTTTGTTAAAATTACACTTCTCATTTTCAGGGTAACAGCACTGTCCAAGACGACAAATGCAGGATTTATGGTTGGAATGAGGGTGAAGGGGTAGTTGCCGAAGGAAGAGTCTACTCCAGAGAGCCACAGTATGTTGTTAATGGTATTCCGCTCGGTCCGTCTGCCGTTGTGATTTCGGTCGACAAAGTAATAAATAACGATGCTTATTTGTGGCGACCCACATGTGATATGTCGTGCATTGGACATGCACTTGGTAGGAAAGTTGCATGGCCAAAATCAAAAGTTGAAGTTGATAAAGAAAATGTAAATGACAGTGTAAATTATGCGACTTCTCCCATGGAATCTACACACGTGGTCATGAAGAAATCAGAGCATCTAAGTATTAATTTTCAAAATTGAAGAAATTACCTGCGTATGAAAGTTTATTTATTATGTGTATGTATATATTCTGCATAATAATCTCTTTTTTCCAGCCAATTGCACAGTGGACAAAAGGTAGCAAATGCCAGTTGATCGATTTGGGTGGAACAAACGTAGTGGCTGAAGGAACTATTGCATCAAATGATCCGATAATGCTGGTCCATTGTCGTCCATTGGGACTTAATGCTGTCAAAGTTTGGGTTGATATTGTGAGAGATGCAAATGCAGAGCTATGGAGACCAACGTCGGCATTGACGTGCATGGAAGATGCACTTGGCGTTCCCATAGCTTGGCCAAAGGAAAAAGTCATTCTGAAAACAAACTGAAAGGTATATAACTTGTTCATCATAAATGTTTTCAAACTTTGATTCTAATACCCTGACAATATTCCTAGATAATCGACTATAAAAATTAGTTATATTACTCAATAAATATTGGTGTAGAGCTAGAAAGTGATTGAATTGGTGATTGTCGGATTTTGATATGTTGTGGAGTTAGAGTTTGTATTCCAGGGTTTGGTGTTGATATGTTCGCAGTGTGTTGTTTAATGACAGCGGCGATTTTGAAAGTACCGACTTGGTCGGTGGTCTATCAGGTGATGGTTTTGGGTCAGCGAGGGGTAGCAGTTTGGTTTCAGGCGATTTGTGGTGGTGATTATGGTGAGGCAGATCGTGGTAGCGGGTTGGATCGATTATCGTAGCGATTTGGGAGGAAGTGCAATGGTGTTGTAGTGATGCTCGCAGGCAGGGGAGGTAGGGGTTATTGATGGTTGTCAGGCAATCTTTGATGGTGCTGCTTTTTTGGTCAGGGAGAACAGTTGTATTGAGATGGTCGTGGTGTGTCAGTAAAGTATCAATGAAGAATTGTGGTTTCTGGGTTTGCAGCTGTAGGAGACAGAGGAGCAGGGGGAGAAGTAGATGGTTGGGAAGTTTGCTTTGTGTGGAGGAGTAGTAGGTGGTGACTGCAACAGAATGTATGGGAGATAGGTGATGCTGGTAGTTCAGTGATGAGGAGGATGATGAAATATCTGCTGTGGGAAGCGATGAAGTAGAGTTTGAGATGAATGATGATGGAAGTTTAGTGGATTAAAAGTGTATATGTAAATGCCTATATTGACTGTGATGCTTGGAGGTTATGAAGTATGTTTGGTAAATTGAAGTCTGTGGAGGAGATGCAGTGGGATGTGTTGAAGTGGTGAAGTGATGATGATGGTTTTATGAACTGGTATGGTCTTGGTTAGGGCTAGGAGATGTCAGAGATTGGTAGAATGGCATTGGATGCTGTTGTAAGGCAGGGGTAATATTTGAGCACTGTGATGAAGTGAATGGCTATGGGCAGTGGTTGTTGTAGTAGTTGAGATTGCTGTAGTTGGGTGAATAAGGCAATGATGTTTGTATTTGCAATTTAAGGTTGTATATGCAGTGTCAATTTGAGTTGGTATATGTAGTGTTGATTGTAACTACAGCAAATTTTTATCTTTGATACCTTCACCTCACAAATATTTAGTAACATGATTATTATTTTTTACAGGTAGATAAACGTTTGCGAAGAATTCAAGCATCGGCACTGGTTTTTGGTATGGTAGCAGCACATGTATGTAGTTTGGTTGATTAAAACTGTTACGAAACTATTATGAAACTAGTATGTATGGTAGCAGCACTACTTTAGCTGCATGTACTATTATCAAACTGTTTATGGTAGTTTGGTTGTGTAAATGTATGGTTAACCTTTTGTCTTGACACTAATGCTATGATATAGTGGTGATTATGTAATTGCTTTTGTTTGTGTTATTGTAGTTCATTGAATGTGTTATTTTTGAATGTGTATGTGTTTATAGATTACGTTATTGTATAAGTTTTGAAGTACTTGAATTAGAGGCGAAATCAGATGCAGTCGTGGAACAGCAGGCAATAAAATCGAAACATGCGGTGGTGGAGAAAAAACGCCACCAAAAATATATTTTTTGTAGCGTTTAAAAAGCGCTACAGAATCAGCAATTATAGTAAGTCAGATAACCTCCGTGGCGTTCAAAAAACGCTGCAAAAAATAATAATAAGTGCAACAAAAAAATAAGATAGTAAACGACACCTTTTCGGTGGCGTTTCTTAAACGCTGTAAAAAGATCTTTAGTAACGTTTAAAAAACGCTGCCAAAAATTCATTTATAGTGGCGTTAAAATAAATGCAACAAAAAATCATGGATTTTTAGTCGCATGTTTTCTGGCGGCGTTTATCAAAACGCCACCAAAACTTTTTGTAGCGTTTTTTGAGCGCCACTAAAAATCAAATTTCTTATAGTGGAGTCAGAGAAAAATGGAGTTTCCTCAATGAAAGCACCAAAGTGTGTGTACCAAAAATGGGAACAACAATCTTCGGATGTGATTGCAGAGATTAAAATGAAGAAATTAAATGAAAAAGGAGGCTAGTCTAACAGTCACACCAATAAAAGCATGCAAAAATAGAAAATGATAAGAAATTATAGTGGTTCAGCGTTGTAGCCTATGTCCACTTAGAATGTTTTGCTGCTTATTGATGATTGACCTCTGATTACAATGGTACAACACTCTAAGAGTCGAGTTACAATGGAGTTGTGGTAGAGTAACGGCATAGCAGAGTCAAAAGGTCCTTTTTCTGTAGGCGTAGGGGTGCTATTTATAGGTTGTTTGGGAAATATCATCCTCAAAGCTCTAAATACCCCTTCTCTCACATGGGTGGGCCCACTAGATCGATCCGGGGTCATTTGGGATCGATCTGGATCGATTTTGCGTCGATCAAGATTTCATCAATTTGGGCTGCGATTGGTCAGAGACATTCTTGAGGTAGTAAGCAAGCTCCTATGAAAATTTCATAGCATTTGGACATGTAGATTTTGATTTATGATCGATCCAAGATTGATTTTGCAAGTATGTTGGTGGCTGCGTATCAATTCCTATTCGTATCTATACGACGTTTACATGGAGATCCACTTTTCATGTCGAGTGACCGTTTCTCTTGGTTTGAACTTTCCTTCTTCGTGTCGATCTAGTGTGATTCCTTTCATACCGATGCTTGGACGCACCTTCATATCGATGCATGTGTGTTACTTCCTTCGTATCGATAGTTGGATGTTGCCTTCACATCGATGTACTGACTAATCGATACGAAAATGTGTGAATGGGGGATCGATATGAAGAGTGTTAAGGGCTGAGAAAATGAACTCTGAGCGATCCTTGTACTTGATGGATATGAAGGGGATGGGTGTGGAGTTTGATGGATACGAATATGATGTATATGAAGTAACCATGTCTCATGTGAAACTTGATCGATCTATAACTTGAGCATACAAACTCTAGTTGACTTAAAATTTTGAATGTTGCCTTTCATAGCTTTGTTTGTCATACCATGTTAATTGTAGCTTGATCCGGACTCGGACCAAATTTGCCAGTATCCATAGTGGACCTGTGTATAGATGACCTTCGGGACGAATTGTCTTTAGTTTCTAGTCAAGTCCTTGATGTCACGGCCTTGCCAAAAGGTGGTATAACACACACCAACTCAACAAAGCCCGAAAGATTCATAACCAAGCACTTAAACCTTTCAACGACGTCCAAAGGTCTGAATCGAAAGCTATCAACCAGTAAGGCTAAATTTGAAGGCAATTCCATAGATTATCATATCCACCATCCATAGAAAGGATTTTCATCTTTCTTATCATAACTTTGGGGTATTGACCATAAATTTGGTTAACACCTGCATTATTTGCATGCGGATTTGTACAACTTCGTTTTGTTTGCAGCATACGATTAGGCTAACAAGAACATAAATTCATTGATTTTGAAAGCCAAATTGCTTTATATTCACAAGAAAGGACAAATTCTATCCTTTTACATCAAAGTTGATTAAATATGTACAAGGTCTAAGTTAAGTGAAATAGTGTCGTAGATACTCGCTATTCCACGCTACGGGAGTGAAATCTCATCAGTAGTTGTCGCTTAAATGCTCCATCTCCAAGCTTATATTCAATTGCATTCGGACCTTCCCAGCTCTGGCCCATATTCATGAGGTCAGGGAAGATTTGTCTAAGGACGAGGTCGTGGATCTTAAAGGTACGGTTCCTGACCTTATTGTTGAAGAGTCGAGCAACTTGCTTTCGATGAGTAGCCACTCTTAGGTCGGCTTCATCTAGCTTCTCATCGATCATATCGAGCAATTCTAACAAGTGTTTCTCATTCATTTTAGGATTATAATGGTATATCCGATGGGAAGGTACTTCTAATTCAATTGGAATGATAGTCTCTGGTCCACAAGCCAAAGAAAATGGAGTGTAACAGTCGTCGACTTGTGAGTTATTCGGTAAGCTCAAAGTGCCAACGATAATTCATCTACCCATTTGCCCCTCGACCTTCTTCAATCACTTCTTCAGAATGATTTGATTATCTTTTTCACAACTTTGACATGTCCATTTTCTTGCAGGTGTGCTACCAATGCAAACCTCTTCTCGGTGTAACATCTATTGCAAAATCATTTAAATTCGACATTATCGAATTGGGTATCGTTGTCCGAAATCATCGTTCATGGGATTCCAAATCGATAAATTATGCTTCTAACTACAAGTTGATCACCTTCTTCGTTGTGATGGTGGCCAGCAGTTCCGCTTTAGCCCACATTGTCAAGTAATCAGCGGCAACAGTGGCATACTTTGCACCACCGTTTAACATCTATAGGACACCAATAATATCAATTCCCCAAACAGCAAATGGGCAGGGACTGACCATCTACGTGATCTCTATCAGTGGGGCTTTAGGCATCTTTGCAAATCTTTGACACAGATTACACCTCCTGGTGTAATTGGCCCCATCCCTGTTAATTATTGGCTAGAAATACCATAGCAAAGAGCTTTCTTCGCTAGCATCTGCCCTCCAGTGCAGTCACCACAAGTTCCTTCATGCACATCTACTAGAATTCTTTTGGCTTCGTCATTGGATGCACACTGCAACAGGGGAATCAATAATCCTTTTCCCTATAATGCCCTCTCATGAATAATAGATCGTGAAGCCTTGCAGAGGAGCTTTAGTCGTTCACTCCTTCCATTAGTAAGGCTTTTTGTTAGCAAGTACTCCTTGATCAGAGTCATCCATGACTCCCTCTATAACACATTGCAAAAATTAACTAATAAGAAAAGAATTATTAAATTAATAATAAGGCTAAATATGGAAATTTTGAAGATGTTGGAATTCAGCCACGAACGTTGTGTTTTTGCATTAGTGGCGTTCTGATCAATTCCCATGTATAAAGTTTTTGAAATGGAGCTCTAACGAAAAAGTTTTTGAAGTTTGAAGTTTTCATATTCAAATTAATGTAAATGGAATTCAAGTAAGAAATTTTAGGTGTTCAATATTCAATACCTAATTCTATTCTCTTTCGATCTCTAAAATTCTAAATCCAATCATTATACAACCCACTTGTTGTATATTTCCAAAGGAAGAGATCTAGAAATATATTTAAAGCGGGTGTAAATAAATCCAAAAGGAAGAGCTAAGGACCTATTATGAGAGGAAATCTTAGTCTTTCTTATTTTAGTAATTGTATAGTATAATTTGGATTTGATATATGCCATAGGAATTTTGTTCACAAAAATAACACACTAAAACCTCGAAATTCCTCTAAAGCGAAATGTCAATTCTTGTGTTAGAATCTCAATTATTCTATGTTAAAATAGTGGAATTAAGTAATTACTGCAATTTCAATCATTTACATTATATTCCACTTTTTTCCTTTTTGGGATTGATTAAGGATTTGAAAAGAAATAAGTTAGGAAATGGTGTATAAGGTACGGATTCTTTTGTTCATAGTTTGCACTACCTATTTCCATAATTAAAATGGAAATTCCCATTTTCATTCTTATATATAGAAGTTGAATAGAGCGTAAAAGGATTTGAATTGAGAATTCTATTAATGTTGATTCTACTATTTCAATATAAAATAATTTTAGTATAGATTCTATTGTTATACAAGTCTATGGTTGGAATGAGAATGTTGGATATATGGTATGTTTGTTGATATAGAATTAAACTTGTATAAATTTGAAGTTTTGACATTTAAACGATTATCATAGGGTGTAATCTTTGCACGTTTAGAAATATTTTAGGCACGTATATATATACATATATACATATATGTATGTATGTATGTATGTATAAGTATATATTAGCATATAAATAACATATAATTAATAGCAAATTAGTTGCATAGTAAATAGGTTATTAATTAGTACTAAATCCCCTTTAGGAAAGAAATTGATAGTTAAGGCAAAATAATGGTTTTCCATATAAGGCCTTAATTGGCAATGCGGTAACGTGTGTGATGGTATGTTAAGAGAGTGTAGATTATGACTAAGTTATCAGGATGCAAGCCCAGTCAAAAGCACATAGTAGTCTTCCCAGCTAGCTGGCTACCAGCAGTATGACCTTAGGGATGATGTAAGGCATCACCTATAATAAGTACCTACGGAGGATGCGAGGTTAGTCCAAAATTATATAGGGTAAGCCTGCCCAGCTAATTTGGCTGTCAGTACCTACAAATAGTAGGACTAATATGAGATGTCACAGTTAGGTTACATGTCATAATATGTAGGACCTAATTCGGGGTCGAAGTTAGTAAGTGGCTGATTGAGGGGACACATCCTCCCTATTTAGGAAGTATTAAATGGTCAGTGTTAGCGGTTAGGCACAGTAGTGGATATCTCGGGAAGGATATGCTTTAGGTTTGAGGTATTGCTCTCCCATAAAGAAGTATTAAGTGGCTTAATGAGATTCTATGCAATTTAAGATAGATAGTATTGGAGAGGAGTCTGCTTTGAGATAAGTAGTAAATGATGGGGACCTACCTAAAATGAGGTAATAAAAGATCATAGTCTGCCTAGTTCCAATTGGAAAGGTATTAAGTGATTTGGGTATTGTCTCTTACATTAATAGAACATTATTTATAGTAGATGTGTGGGATTGGGAATGACTTTTGGCCTACAAAAAGATGGGTTATTAGGTTGAAAGGATAGGGTTATAGAATTGGACTAGAAAAGCCTCAGGGATTGTAGTTGAAAAAACTAAAATAATAGTTAGGATGCATAAGACATATTTTTATATAAATTATACAGCCCAAATACTATTATAGAAAAATTTGATATTTTTATTCATCATATATTGTTGTTCTAACCCCCTCCTCATTATAACACAGGTTAGAGAGAAGGCGATGCAGATTATGAAGGCGAAGGCGATGAGCGGACTCGTGGCAGTTATATATTTGTCTACTTATGTTGATTTTGTATTTCTGACGTCCCATTTAAAATTGTTGATGTATTTTGAGATATTACACTATGGATATTTGGCATTGTTAAGTGGTATTATGTTGTACTTTTCTAACATTTGAAATTTAAATAAAATAGGTATTGTTTTGATATCATATTTTATCCTTCTGCTGTGAGATTATGAATGTATAGATAGATAGCTCTGTTTATTGTTCTTTGTAACTATTTTACCAACCAACAGCCAGCTCTGAAATCGATCTAAGGTTTGATGGGCCTTTTTGAGGTCAAAACTTATGCCCATTTTGAAGAGATTCTAAATGTGTTGATAAATAGCGCTATGTATTGTTCTTTGTAACAATTTTACCAACCAACAACCAGCTTTGAGATAGGTCTAAGGTTTAATAGCCCTTTCTAGGGTCAAAAATTAGGCCCGTTTCGAAGTGGGTTGTAACAACTTCTCACACTCAACCTCCAAGATCCAACTAACATCCATCTACTCCAAACTTGGAGTCATTAATACCTCCATCGGGACCCAGCCCATGAGTTGCACATCCCCTAAACTAGCCAGTTTGGATAGTGAATCGACTTTCATGTTCTCTTCCCTAGGGATATCGTTATCGCTTAACATTCATAGTCATTCAATGCCTCTAGAGCCTTGGTCAAGTAAGCAGCTAGTCTCGCCCTTTTGGCTTGGAATCATTCCTCACTTGGCAAACCACCAATTGAGAATCGTAATAAATGTGCAAAATTTTGACCCTCGGTTCCTTCGCGATCTTGAGTCACATGGTTAGTGCTTCGTACTAAGCTTCGTTATTCGTTATAAAAAAATCAATTTTCAAGGAATAGCTAATTGACACTCCTTGGGGATTACCAAAACAATGCCAGCCCTCAAGCAATGTTCATTAGATGCCCCGTCGGTATAAAACTTCCATTTAACAAAATAACCTTCCAAAGCCTAGCGTTGAATTGCTCTCTGAGGATGATATAATATGTCGTACTGACTCAATATGATGTTCCATTTCTTGAATTCTTAGGTTGCTGCAGAACCAGTCTGAGGGTTGATGAGTTAGTACTCTAATCGGGTGAGTGTGAAAATATGAATGGATTTTTCTTGAAGCGATTGATGGGCAATAAGTGAGGTTTTCCAACTTCGGATAGTTTCTCTTTGCTCTTGTTAATTGCTTGCTGATGTAACATGGCGGCCTTTGGATTCTAGAATCATCACGCGTCAGTGTGGAACTCAGGACATGAATCGATACGGCTAGATAAATGGAAAAATCCTCTCCTTCCAAAGGCTTTGACAAGATGGGAGGTCTTTCCAAATGATCCACTGGGGCTTCAAAACATTCTTACATTCTTGTGTCCATGAGAAGTTTCTTTTTACCACTTTAAGGACATCGAAGAATGGTATACATTTGTCTATAGCCTTCAAGATGAATCTGCTTAATGCGGCTACTTTCTTGTTCAAACTTTGTACCTCCTTTATCATCTTTGGGGTGCAACATTTCTCAAGGCTTCAATCTTCTCTGGGTTGGCCTTAATTCCTCTAGAGTTCACTACAAAACTCAAGAACATTGCCGATGCAACATTGAATGAAAATTTCAGCGGGTTAAGCTTCATTTCATACTTTCGGAGTGTGCAAAACATCTTTGACAATTCTTCCAGATGGTTCATCGATCTCCATAATTTACAAGCATATCATCCATGTAAACCTCCATTCTATCCCAATATGCTTCTGGAACATTGAATATCACCAATCTTTAGTAAGTTGCTCATGCATTCTTCAAATCAAAAGGCATAACAAGATAACAGTACAACACTAAGTCGGTTAAGAAGCTAGTATGTTCCTGATCGGGGACGTGCATTGGAATTTGATAATAGCCCGAGTAAGCATCAATGAACGACAACAATTTATGACCGGCTATTGAGCCTACCAGTTGGTCAATCTTCGGTAGTGGGAAGCTATCCTTTGGGCATTCTTTGTTCAAATCAGAGTAATCAACGCATGTTAGCTATTTCCTATTAGATATCTTGACCAATGCTGGAATAGATACCCAATCAATGTATAGTGCATCGTAGATGAAGCCATTAGCTCTTTTATCTTATCCACTTCCTCTTTTAAATCACAGATCACTCTGAACCAAGGCTATGCCTCTTTTGCTTGACATGAAGATATCTGGGGCTCATATTCAATGTGCAGCACACCATCTTCGATGATATTCCACACATGCCTGAATGTGTCTAAGCAAACACATCTAGATTTGACTGGAGGAACCATGTCAGCTCCTTCTTCATCTCTGTGCTAAGTTGCGAATCGATTTTCAAGACCCATGTAGGATCATTCTAACTAACCGCGATGTTGACTGTTGACTCGATGGGAGCCGCCCTTGCACCTTATGGCTCTTTTCTTAGGTTCGTAGCTTTATGAAACATGCTATGCTAACCGACCTAGGGATTATGCAGTGGTTGTTATGCATCCATTTATTAGACGTAGAGAGTTTTCTCTACATCTTTTCATTTTTCACATCGCTTTGCCTCCCATACTTGATGACATAGCATTCATGTTCAATATTATGGTCCCTTTGAATGACTACTACCCCATTTTATGTAGTAATCTTCATTGTCGATCACCATAGGGCAAGGGCTACTTGAAAACTAGCAAGGGTCGATCGGTCCAAGAATGCATTATATGTAGAAAAGACATCCATCGCTAAGAAGGACACGACTTGACCCCTCTTGCATTCAGCTTCACCTGAAACCACAGGAAAATTCACACAACCAATAGGACTTATTTCCTCTTCAGTAAATCTTTGTATTCGGTATTTAATGGCTTTAGATTCTAGCCAATCATCATTTGATCATAGGCTTTTTTAAAAAATATATTCATTGAACTACCATAGCCAACTAAAACCTTTTTCATAGTCGTCAGTGCAATCATGACTGATATCACCAAAGGATCAAGCGTAAGTGCTTCGATCCCACCTGCATCTATGTTCCTGAACATGGTAGCATTAGTCACCGTCCTTAGCTGCTTTACCAGAGCTCTGTCTTTGACAGAAAAGTATTTTTCATGCACAACATACTTTAAAGAACTTGCATATCTCTCTATCTCGTTCTAACTCTTAGCAGCTGGATAAGGTTCTTTAGTAATTGTAGTAATAACCAATCATATTCCAAGCTGCCTAGGCCCATCGTCACTAGGTCCAGCTTGGCCCCATTGAAACAATTGTCCTTCGAGGTGAGCATTTCCTTGCCCACCATTATACAAGTATATGTGACTAACTATATGATGCAACTAAGATAAAATTAATCTAGGTAAATATACAATAAGCACACTAGGATTTTATACTAGTTCAGACCTCCCATTCTACATCCAGTCCCGAAGCTCCGCTTCAGAATTCGACTATCAAACATCCTCACTTCGTCCGGAGGAATAGGCTTGGTTACAATAGCTTGTTCTTGTCAAGTATGTGTTCTATAACACGGATATTGGCTATTAAGTACAATGCTTCCAATATATGTATCTACAGAGTATTGATTAAGGGGATCTGAATATTTATAAAAGAGTTAAATACAAGTATAGATTGCTAGAGATCAAGAATATAACAGAGTATTTGAGTAAAGAGTGCAAGTAAGTAAAGTGAATTCTTCTCTTTGATTATTGATGTTATATATAGTGTTAGAGAGATTCCTTGAGTAGTTGCATCCATTAACAAGTGCTATATAGTTCCTTCTAATGGTGATGAAGAGTTGCAGCGAAGATAAGCGAAGATGTCTTTTCAAATGTGGCAGTTGTAATTTGAATTTTAAATCCTGAGTTCAGCATCAGACATCTGTTATTTATTTCAGACGTCTGGCTATATTTTTTTGTATACAATAGCCTTTAAGATGTCTGAGTGCATTAACTAGACGTCTGATCCTGTCTGTTTGAAATTCTAGAGGATTTCTTCAGATGTCTAGCTAGTGCTTCCAGATGTCTGAAACTTATGCATATTTACTTTGTGCATCTGTCTTGTTGCTTCATTGATCCTATCGACGTGTAGTCTCTTGTAACGTTCTTTGAGCCTTGTTCTTGTCTTTCTAGTGATGTTACTCCAGTAAGTTCCTATACAAATAAATATATATTCATATTCGATTTCCATTGTATAGTTGTTGTCATCGAAACCGTAGATTTGATTTCCTAACAATCTCCCCCTTTTTGATGATGACAACTATATAATATACTTATATATAATTCATAAATCTCCCCCTGAATATGTGCTTATTTATAGTGTGTGTGTGTGTGTGTGTGTGTGTATTTCTCCCCCTTTGGCATTAAAAATCTAAAATTTTAGCCAATCGTCAAAGATAACACGGAAAGAGAATTTCATTAATAATTTGAAATTGAGTACATTCATAGATATTTTCAAGTGTACATGAGTTGAAATCCTAAAATCTATGAGTCTTTCGGAGAAGCTTTTTCTTGATCATCACCTTTATCTTCTTTTTGGGAAGAGCTAGGTTTCTTTGTAGGAGATATCGAAGCTTGTTTTAGAGGTTCATCCTAAAAAAGTTTGGAATGTTTCGAAGGAGGAGAAGGCACTGGGGTTGGCCAATCTTCAGAAGGAGGTGTCGGACCGCGAACCCATTGAAGAACCTCTTTGAGAACTGATAATACGGTTGAAAGTAATGTTTCATATGTTGCTAGACGTGTTGCAAAAGATGTTTTAAAACTGTCAATACGCTTAGCCAAAACTTTTTGATTATGAGACAATATATGTTGATTTTTAAGAGTGAGATCTCGAATGCTTTCATTTGGAGTTGTTTCTATTCGAGTTTCCAAAATCTCATCCTGGCTTGTATAATCAAATGGTGCAGCAGGAGGAGGAGTTATCTCACGGAGTTGTTCCTCCTCTTATGATTGTTCAATGTGTGGTTGAGGTGGAGACCTAACTTGTCTAGCTTGACGATTGTGCGTCCAATCTTCAATTGATATAAATTCTAGAGGAATATCCGGTAGGTGCATTAGTGAGAAAAACTTTGTGGAAGCGTATTTTGGAGAGATTTCTTCAAAAGTTGATAAGTAGGAGGGGACGTTGTGAGCACGTAGAAGTCCCATGACGTATGTGGGGTAGATAATTGATGGTCGTGATCGAGTCCAAAAATGTTTGAGCTCGTCAAAAATAAATTTGGCCCAATTTACCCTTGTTCCGCTAAATAGAGCATATAAAGATTTGTGTTCTAACTCGGTTATCTACTCATGACTTCCCAGACGGAGAATGATGGTATTGATGATCATTCGGTAAGAAGTCTTGCCTTTGGTCGTAGATATTTGGATGAAAATTTAGCCATTTCATCCTTCCATATTTGATGTGTTATACTGTTCCTTGGTTTGAAACGCATATCAGGAATATTATATAGATCTTCGCCCGTGTCGGAACATCCTAGAGTTCTTCCTATTATTCTTGAAGTGAGTCTAACCGTGTTGCCATAAACACTAGACCATAACCAATTGTCTTCATTTCCAATGGTCCATACCACCGTGCAATCCAAATTTGCATAAAAAAGAAATATAGCTAATTGATCGATTTGGATGTCATTGGGAGTGAATGATATCAATGTTTCTAGACCGTCATTCTCACATAATTCATCCAAATCATACATTGGAAACGTAAGTAAGTTATAAAATGGACCTGTTTGAAGTTTCTTCTTCTGTATATCCTCATATATCTTGAGAGAGTGTGGTGCTCGATTCATCCATCTTTCGATTTGATCATCGGAGCAAACTTGGGGATTTGAGGAAGTCGGTTGATCTTGTTTTCATTTGGATATCTTAAGGTTTTTAGTTCTAGAAGGCATTGTAATCGAGCGGCTGTAAAAAGAAAAGATGTTTTTGAGTAAAAAAATCGTCGATGAAGTATAATCGAACAAGTGAAATTAGAAAAAAAAATAGACGTTATCTGAGAGTTTTAAAGTGTCGATTGAATTTCAGACGTCTGAAAGCGAATTCAGACGTCTGATTTACCCTAATTCAAACACAGTAAATAATTTAAGATGTCTGGTTTAATTGGTAGACGTCTGGTTTGGTCATATTTATAAAAAATTGATAGTCAGAGAGATTTTTCAGAAGTCTGGTTAAAATATCAGACGTTTGAAATAGGTCGAATTTTATAATTTGGTGGCAGAAACATAATTCAAACGTTTGGTTCAAGGTTCAGACGTCTAAAATAGTCCCGTATCTATTTAAAGGAGGTAGAGTAAATTTTCAGACGTCTGGAAGGTTATAACAAGCGTCTGACATATGCACAGTGATGAATAATTCATGGGATATCAGAGTGTCAGACGTCTGAGATCAATATCCAGACGTTTGAGATTACCAATATTTCAGAAATAGACTAATTTTAAAGGGTGTTGCTAATTTTTCGACCTTCTATTGTTTGAAACAACATGTATTATTATTTTTTGTGAAACAAAATTACAAACATACATAGATGAAAATACAATAAAAGAATATGATATACTTACATGGCGATGGAGTTTTGCGATCATCTGACTTGTCATCCCTCAATGGCTTGAGTGGAGACCATATATTTCCACGTTCGTGCGTTCTCGGAGAACCAGAGTATCGCCCTAGTGGAGGGTCCAAGGGTGTACGACATGAGGAAGAGGGATCCAAGGAACTGCAAGGTATCGAAAATGGTTCATGGACATCTTTCTCCCATGAAGTACAAAACTTCCTCGCTGCTTGCTCCAAAAAGCTTAGTCGACGTGTCGTGACTTTTTGTTCAAAATACAGTTCTCATTGTATAACTATTTGTTGTTTTTGATAGTGATGTATCTCATCAATTTTCTTCTTTATGTTAGGAGAGACAAATAAAGATCTTTGGACTTCTTGCTATCGGAAGTGAATCCCGCGTGATATGAGGACCACCTATACGTCGGTTCCTGATTTGGTATGGAGGTAGGAAGTCTTGTAGTGTATCCGTCGAGCTATCCATTGCAGGTGTCGAGATGGATAGATAAGAATTTTCAGAAGCCATGATTATATTTTGTTGAAAAAGAGTATGAATTGTGTATACATTTTTTCTTTCTTGTTGTATGAATATTTATATATAAGTTCAAAAATTATTTATAGATAATTGTCAGAAACTAACTAACTAAAAAAAACTAAAGGTGAAGGATATATCAGTTATAATTTGTGGATAGAAAATTATTAGCTAATCATAGCATAAATGATGGAGTGGTTATTAATTTAGGAGATCATTAAGAGAGCATATCCCCAAATTGTGTCGAAGTTTAATAAAAGTTTGTTCATTTAGTGGTTTTGTGAAAATATCTGCTATTTGATTTTCGGTATTTACGTATTCTAAGGAAATAATTCCTTTTTCAACATTGTCACATAAAAAATGATGTCGTATATCTATATGTTTAGTTTGCGAGTGATTTACAGGGTTTTTTGATAAATTTATTGCACTTATGTTATCACAATATATTGGGGATTTATTAATAATTTTGTCGAAATCCATAAGTGTTTGTTACATGTATATCACTTGTGCATATGCTAGAGCTGCTGAATTATATTTGGCTTCGCAAATAGATAAGGAAACGCAATTTTTCTTTTTGCTAAACCATGAAACTAATGATTGTTCGATAAAGTGCATTTTCCACTAGTACTCTTACGATCTGTTCTACGTCCATCGAAATCCGCATCACTATATGAAACTAGCTCAAAGATGATCCTTTAGGGTAAAACAAACCGTAATCTCTAGTACTAGATAGATATCCTAAGATACATTTAACATCTCTTAGGCGAGATTCTTTTGATTTTACTTGAAATCAAGCACAGAGACATACACTCATCATAATATCGGGTTGACTAGCCATCAAATAGAGTAAGGAACCAATCATGCTACGTTATAATTTTTCATCGAAATCTTTTCCATTATCATCATTTTCTAAGTGAACGGTAGTACTCATTGGTATTGGTTTACTTGAAATTTTATCCATTTTAAAACGACGTAATAGATCGTTATAATATTTTTCTTGATAAATAAAAATACCATTTTCAAGTAGTTTTATTTGTAAACCTAAGAAGAAATTTGATTCTCCCATGTGAGACATTTCAAATTTATTTTTCATAATATTTGAAAATTGATTACAGAGGTTTTCGTTGGTTGAACCAAAAATAATATCATCAACATAAATTTGTACAACTAAAATATCGTTATTTTCTCGTTTAATAAATAAAGTTGTATCAATTTTGCCTATTTGAAAACCAGATGTAATTAAGTGATTTTTAAGACGTTCGTAACATGCACGAGGAGCTTGTTTTAATCCATATAATGCTTTTTGTAACTTAAAAACATGGTCGGAATATTTTTCGTGAACAAATAATGGGGCTTGTTCAACATATACGTTTTCTTTAATAAAACAATTTAAAAGGGCACTTTTGACATCCATTTGAAATAGTTTAAAATTGCGATGATTTGCAAAAGCGAGTAATGTACGAATGGCCTCTAATCTTGCTACTGGAGAAAAGGTTTCGTCATAATCGATACATTCTTCTTGATTATAGCCTTGAGCAACTAAACATGCTTTATTTCTAACAATATTTCTGTTTTCATCTTCTTTGTTTTTAAATACCCATTTTGTTCCGATAATCTATTGATCTTATGGTCTTGGTACTAATTCCCAAACATTATTACGTTCAAATTGATTTAATTTTTCTTGCATAGCTATTATCCAAAAATTATCATTTGAAGCTTCTTTATAATTTTTTGGTTCAAAATTTGACACAAATGCTATATGGCTTATTTGATTAAGTTAATTTCTAGTTACTCTAGAATTGAGATCTCCAATGATATTATCTTTTGGATGATCCTTAAGAATTCTAGGGGATGAAATCAAAGTATTATTTTGCACATTTATCTCATTATTAATAGAATTTGTTGTATTTGTTATTGGAATTATTTCTTCATCATCATTAGTATGATGGTTAAGAAGATTTTCGTCGAATGAAAGATGTAAACTTTCTTCAATAATGTTATTTTGTTTATTAAAAATTCCATATGCTTTGCTTCGATCCGAATATCCAACAAAGATTCCTTCATCGGCTTTCGGGTCAAATTTTCCTAAATTATCTTTTGTATTTACTATAAAACGTTTTTGATCGGAAAGTTTTAAAGTACGATACTTTAGGTTTTCTTCCAAATAATATTTCAAAACAAATTTGTCTAGTCATAGGACGTATGGTTACTCGATTCAGTGCATAACAAGCTACGGCAATAGCTTCAGCCCAAAAATGTTTTGGTAGACCAGTAGTATTTAGTAGTGTTCGTGCACATTCTTGTAACATATGATTTTTTCTTTCTACTACACCATTCTGTTGAGGTGTGCGGGAAAAAGAAAGATTATGACTTATTCTTTTCTTATTACAAAAATTAGTAAAAAGATCATTTTCGAATTCTCCACCGTGATCACTTCGAATATTTTTAATTTTCAAATCCATTTGTGTTTTAATTCTTGTAGCAAATATTTTAAATATACCAAAGGTATCACTTTTATGTTTTAAAAATATATTCCATGTATATCTCGAAAAATCATCAAATATTACGAAAACATATTTGTTGTGATTTATAAATCGTACTTGCATTGGACCAAATAAATCTAAATGTAATAATTCTAATGGTTGTTTTTTAGAAATATTATTTTGAGATTTAAAAGAACGTTTCTTTAGTTTTTCAATTTGACAATCATCACATAAATTTTCTACTTTGTAATTTATTTTAGGTAAACCTCTAACTAGCTCATATTTTGCTAATTTATTAATATTTTCAAACTTGATATGACAAAATCGTTTATGCCATAACCGTGGATCGTTATGTTTGGCGGTCAAACACAAATTTGAATTTTTATCTATATTCATGTTTAAGACGTAAATAATTTTGTTTCTAAAGCCTTCAAATATAAGTTGTTTGTCATTATCGAAAATATTACATCTATCTTTTTCGAAATTGATTTGAAAACTTTTATCGCATAATTGACTAATACTTAGTAGGTTATGTTTTAGATTTTCTACTAATAAAACATTTGTAATAATAGGAGAGTTAGAAATACCAGAGATGATGACTTCTCCAATGCCCACGACATATCCTTTTGAGTTATCTCCAAAGGTTACCGTTCCACCATCGATGTACGTAATATTTGATAACATTTTTGAATTTCTGGTCATATGCTTGGAGCATCCGCTATCTAATACCCATTTCTCCCAATTTTTTATTTTGGGTACCTGCAAAATAAAAGATGTTTTAATTGGTACCCATATACTTTGTTAGGGTCCTAGATGTTAGGAGAAGTAGGTAGCCATACCCAAGATGGTTTGGTACCTTTATGAATATAATTTTTATTATAGACTATGTTCTCTAAGAAATTATTAATATGTTTTTGTCTAATCAAATTATTATTTGTCTTAGGAATCAAAATTTTCATATTTTTGGCATTCATATTAGACTTAGGTGAACTTTTAATCTTTTATAACTATATTTCTTAACATCATTTCCTCTTTGTTTAGGAGTATTTTTAAATCCTATTCCATTTCTGTTTCCCGATGGTTTTGAAGTTTTGATAAGATTTTCCAAATATTGTTTTCCTTTATTAAATTTTGAAACATTATTTGTAATTTTATCTAATTTTTCTTCTAATTTTAAATTTTTAATTTTCAATATTTCAATATTACTCTTCATGTTGACATTTTCTTTTAACAAATTATCCTTTATTATTTTAGTCCTATCAAAATCAATAGCAATAGCCTCGTTTTTGACTAAATTATTTTTCATTTTTTCTTGAGATAATTCTAGCTCCTCTTCTAAAATAATTTTTTCATCTTTTAACATTCCTACTTCAAGTTCTAATCTATTTATTTTGGCTATATGTTCTTTGTTCAATTTTTTAATTTGTCTAAATTTATCATCTAATTCCATGCTAACTTCTAACAATTCGTCGTAGCTAAGTTCGGGACATACCTCATCAGTTTGTGCCATAAAACACACATTAGCTTGTTCTTCATCACTATCGCTATCACTATCAGATGATGAAGAATCCGAGTCATCCCATGTTACTTTGAAAGCCTTCTTCTTTTTGAACTTTTCAAATTTGTTCTTCTTTTTATCATCATAGAGCTTGGGACAGTCTTTCTTCATATATCCAAATTGATCACATTCATAGCATTTGATTGATGTTTGATTTGCTGAGCTTGATTCTCCTCCTTTCTGAAATTTGGTCATTTTCCTAAACTTCTTGAATTTGTTTTGATTTTTGAAAATAAATACAATTTCTTCTTCATCTAAGTCGGAGTCTTCATTTGTTGCTGGGAAGCTATGTTATTCTTTTTCGAATTTAGTTCTTTTCATGCCTGCAAATTAGCTACATAGGACATTAAATTTCCTATCAACTCTTCAATTAAAAGTGCTGAGAGATCATTAGCTTCTTCGATAGCTAATACTTTTCTTTCCCACTCTGGAGTTAAAGAATTGAGTATTCTAGATACTAAATCAAAATTTGTGAATTTGACTCCAAGTGCCATTAAATCATGTTGAATGGTTTGGAATCTAGAGTATATATCTACTATAGATTCATTTTGTTTCATTTTAAATGATGAGAATTGGTTTTGTAAAATTGAAATCTTAGTTTTTTTAACTTTGTTTGTGCCTTCGTGTGTAACTTGTAAGGTACGCCAAATATCAAATGCAGTGTTACATAACATGACATGTGAAAATTCATTTTTATCTAGTGAGCAAAATAAAACATTCACAGCTTTGGCATAATTAGAAGTTGTGGTTTTTTATGCATCGGTCCATGTGTTCATAGCAGTAGTAGGTGTGTCATATTTATCTTGAGTAGCTGACAAATTTCTATCCATTAACTTCCATAAAAATTCTCATATGCTTTGACCAATATGCATAGTTAGAGCTATTAAAAAGTGGGGGTCATGATGTGGATTGTCCTTCTTGAAAAATACTTGCCATAATAAAGTGATTCAAAAACATGCTACTGTACTTTGATCAAACCTTACTCTGATACCAATTGAGAGTCTATAGAATGGATCGTGTAGTACATATGCAAGTATATGTGACTAACTATATGATGCAACTAAGATAAAATTAATCTAGGTAAATAAAGAATAAGCTCACCAGGATTTTATACTGATTCGGACCTCCCGTCCTACATCCAGTCCCAAAGCTCCCCTTTGGAATTCGACTATCAAACACCCTTACTTCGCCCGGAGAAATAGGCTTGGTTACAATAGCTTGTTCTTGTCAAGTATGTGTTCTATAACACGGATATTGACTATTAAGTACAAATGCTTAAAATATATGTATCTAGAGAGTATTGATTGAGGAGATTTGAATATTTATGGAAGAGTGAAATACAAGTATAGATTGCTAGAGATTAAGAATATAACAGAGTATGTGAGTAAAGAGCGCAAGTAAGTAAAGTTAATTTTTCTCTTTGATTCTTGATGTTATATATAGTGGTAGAGAGATTCCTTGAGTAGTTGCATCAATTAACAAGTTCTCTATAGTTCCTTCTAATGGTGATGAAGAGTTGCAGCGAAGAGAAGCGAAGATGTCTTTTCAAATGTGGCCATTGTAATTTGAATTTTAAATTCCGAGTTCAGCCTCAGATCTCTGGTATTTGTTACAAACGTCTGGCTATATATATATATATATATATATATATATATATATATATTTCTATACAGTAGCCTTTCAGACGTCTGAGTGCATTAACCAGACATCTGATCCTGTCTGTTTTGAATTCTAGAGGATTTCTTCGGATGTCTGACTAGTGCACCCAGACGTCTGAAACCTATGCATGTTTACTTTGTGCATTTGTCTTGTTGCTCCATTGATCCTATCGACTTGTAGTCTCTTGCAACGTTCTTTGAGCCTTGTTTTTGTCTTTCTAGTGATGTTACTCTAGTAAGTTTCTGTAAAAAGAAATATATGTGCATATTCGATTTCCACTATATAGTTGTTGTCATCGAAATCGTAGATTTGATTTCCTAATGGAACCTTCATGGATACTCCTCACGCAATATCTCTTTGGTGGATGGGTTTCTACTAGGCGAAGAGCCGACTCATCGTTGTTTCCATGTTTGGCTTTTGTTCACTATATATGCCAATTTGGCTCAATTTTCCCTATTAGATGGTAGTAATCATGGCCTACCTCTAGTGTTCGGCTCTACAAACAATCACGGTTAGTTCCATAGTACTTAGATTCTCTTATCTGTGGGAGAAACATTTGTCCGGTTGAATTGCTTCTATGATTCTACACGACAGATCAATAGCAGCCATTTTAACTTCAACATTCTGGCCATCAGCAACATGACCATCTCCACCACCAATGTTATCATCCAAGTCAATAAACACCCCTTACGCCTACATCACATTGATGAGGTCGATATCGATTCCCGCGGAAGGTTCGGTACAAATCCACGCACTTGCATTCTGGACAATGTCGAATATATTTTTCGATTTATGTTGCCTTTCACTTCATTTTCTGCTTCCCTTCTCTATGTTTCTTAGTAGATGATGAGGAACTATCTTTATCTTTGAAACTGGAAGGCGACAACTCTCTTTTGTTCCTTCTATGGCTACGAGTTAACTTGTTCAGCAAGTCAAGACTTTCCTTCACCTGCCTCCTCAATTCGCCTTGACTTTCATGCATCTTATCATTCATCTCCTTCATCCTATCCATTTCAACTCGTGTTATCATATCTGATGGGCTTTGAATTTCAGTAGCATTGGATTGAGTGACTCTTCGACATGTTGAGAACCAGCATTCTTAACATCATTAGTATGCCTGGAAGTAGCAAATTCTCCTTTAGTGGGGCCATAACTTCAATTAATCCTATGATAGATTCTGCGAATCTGAATAGTCATGGATTATAAGAAAAAAACAGACAGATCTACTTCGTGAACTAACGCAATCCAGTAGTAGAAAATAGATCCAAATAGCCTGAGATCGATACGTTCTCGATAAAAGCACCAAAATGTTTATGTCAGAAGTTGGCACAAACTCCCAAAGATTAATAAAGGAGAATAAAATAAAGAAAATAAATTAAAAATGAGGAAAAAGAGAACATACAATAATTGCAGCGGTTCGCTAATCAAAGGCGTACGTCCACTCAAACTTTGTTAATGTTTCCAATGAGTTTTATAAAGATGATCTTATGGATATGTAGCTATAGATCGGTGATGATCCGTTATATTACAAAGAAAGTATAGAAATTTATTAAACATACAAAAAGTCCTCCAAACAGTGCCGGTGAACCTCTGTTTATCGCTATAGGTCGACGGAATTCTCTTAACCACGTTACCCATGTTCCCCACATCTTGTAGCAACCGTTCTTAGAGGATCAAGGCTAACTCATCAATCTTAAGGGATTGGTACCGAATTATGCTCTATGGATCGATACTGATCCATGAGATTGTTCTATCGATCTTTCTTGCTCTCTCATGGATGTTTAGTGGGCCCGTATCTTTGATTTTGACACTTGTTGCATTGATTTGAGCTTGAGCTTGAGTGGATTCCTTGGTTCAAAGGTTTGGCAAAGGCATTCGACTTGCTTGATCAAGATATAGAGCAAACCATCCCTCTTGGCTTGTTCGACTAGCAAATTATCTAGCTTGGTATGGCATGACCCAGGTAAAACATATGGTCAAGTGCTAAGGGTCGATACCAATACATGATCATGGATTGTTATCGATCCATTACTAATTTATTCTTAGGTTTTAGGTCTTGAACCTGAAATAGGATGTTTGTGGACTATCCATAAAGGTCCTTGGCAAGTTTATGACTTTGCTTCTTGGCTCCGATTGATGTTTGAGTTTGGCAGTTGACGCTCTGAATTCCTGCATGGTTATTTTCTTGTTTGACCGATCTGGCTCGTTCAAATAATGGTCTGTCATAAGACTAGAAAGCAGATGATTATTTATATACAAGTTTATATACATAAGTAACGCCACAACATCTACACCTTTAAACGTTACTTGACAAAGCACACCGCATACCATCAACCTTGTGATGGAACAAAAATATATAGAGAGGATCAGACTATAGTCCGGTGAGTGATTTACGTCTACTTTACTACATACCCTATCATTTCCCAAACAATTCTCTGACAACAATGGTAAACATCATACTTAATCCAACTTCACCTGCATCCAACAAGTCAAGAATTTTGTTAATAATGGTATTGGAAGTTGAATTCAGCCTTTGATATTAGAAGTTGAATTCAGCCTTTGAAGAAACATTTTGATATTGAATTTGTTTTTTTAGAACATATTTTGGAATGTATTTTTATAATGGTATTATTGCTTGGCAACATTTTGTTAATAATGGATTATTTTATCTATGTAAAGAGAAATTTTCTTTTTGAGAAAATTTCTATTTGAAATAATTTTATAGAGGATGTTCTGGTTTAAAATATTATATTACGAAAGAAATGTTTTAGTGCGAATATCTTAGCTAAAATTATTTTAATTTGAGAACGTATTTTGGAAAAAAAGATCGTATATGTTAAAAAGAATTTTGTAACCTCATTTCTAATTAAGAATACCTTGGAAATTTTTTATATTAAGGGTTATTTTGGAAAAGAGTATTTTTGGTTAAACGATATTTTAAAATATATATATATAAAGGTACGAAGAGTATTCTAAAAGATACTTTTAGGGAGAAAACTATTTTAATGACTGTAAAAGACTTCAAAATGTTTTTGTTAAAGATACCTTGTTGGGGAGTATGTAGTGAGAATCCTTATTTTAAAGAAAAGAGTATTTTGTTAAAACATTCTTTATAATGAACACTATATGATTTAGAGAAGATTTATTTTACAAGTATTTTTAGAGGGGTTATTTCCACAAAAAGATGTTTCATTTTGAAGGAATTATTTTCTCAATGTAAGTTTTTGAAAATAAATAATTTTTAAACTAAGGAATTATATTATTGGTGGAAATATTTGGGAATAGTCTGATGAAGGTATTTTTGAGAAGTATCCTTTTGAGAGTAAAGAATGTGATAAAATATATATTTTAGAAAAAAGTTTTATGAATGGAGTATAAATTATTTTGAAAAACTCATGTTCGAAAATTGATTTTGCATGTAAGGACTTTCAGTAAACAGGTACTCTTTGATAATCAATGTTTTGAAAAGAAAAACATTTTGGGTAAGTAAATTTGGTTCAAAGAAACCTAATTCGAAAATTGTTTACATATTTGGTACTGTATTATTAAGAAATGATGTATCATAAAATATATAGTTTTGCAATACCTTGAGAAAATATTTTACTAAAATAAAGAATGATCTAAATTGAAAAGAAAATGGTTGAAAAAGTAAAATATTTAATTGAATAACAAACTTTGCAGGCGGTTTGTTAAACAGAGATATAATAATAAGATGTTTTATTTAGGAATTTTAAATGAGAACTATAAAAATGGACTTTGTAACATGGAGTGTAAAACGATGGGTAAGATGATTTTTGAATCTGCTTGGCACCTATTATGACGATGTCGCTTTTATGATGATTGTATGTGATTTCCGTAATGAGCTGTAGGGACACCTAGAAATTTCCTTCTATGGAAAGAGTTGGAATATGAAAGGGGGTTACCCATTTTATTGTTTGGTATAGTCATCTTATAGGTTATATAATTATTTGAATTGATTTATATTTTGTTATTGTTATGTTTTGATTCCATGTTTGTATTATGCCATTAATCGTTTCTTTAATAAATTCATGTCATGATTGCTTGAATTATTCCATCATGTTTGTATCACATTGTTGCTTATTTGTTGTTTTCTTATGGTTGATTTTAATTATTTGTTAATTAACTTGTTTGTTTGATGTTCACCTTCATGTCATGTTTGTTTGGATTAATTTCTTTTGCTTGTATTAGTTATTGTTGATTATTTGTTTGCTTGTCGTTTATTTTGACTGGTTGTTTGTTTGGTTGTTTACTTGTTCACACGATTGCTTGTTGTTTGACATATTGTAACTGCATATACCTTGTTTGATCATGTGATGTGAA
The DNA here is from genome assembly GCA_030765085.1 of Allium cepa. Classification (NCBI taxonomy): domain Eukaryota; kingdom Viridiplantae; phylum Streptophyta; class Magnoliopsida; order Asparagales; family Amaryllidaceae; genus Allium; species Allium cepa. The sequence continues at coordinate 565,504,415 of CM060937.1, read as the reverse complement.
AAGGTTCCACGAACATAAGTAATAGTGGTTGGAGGATTTTAGTGACTAAAGGCTTACTAGATATCAACGAGGAATCAAGGATAGGCGGAATGCCCATTATGCGGAATTTTGAAAATGTTTATTTCAAAAAGCTATTTTAAATGTCAATTCAATTTAATGTCAATTCAGATTCAATATCAATACACATGTCAGTTTAAATCAACAAATAACAATCAAAAAATTATATATCACATCATAAATTTTATTTAATTTGCAATGGAAATTTAATTTGACAAGCACCATTATCCTAGTGGTTAAGTGATTTGGCTTTGGTGCGAGAGGTCACAAGTTCGAAACTTGCATAGCGTGATTCGAAAATATATTGACATGTGATTTGTGTTATGTTGTCCCAGTGACATGTTGTATCTAAGTACCATTTCAAAAAAACCTATTTTTGGCTTCCATAAATATTTTAAAACAAAGAGTTTCTATTTTAATGGATGGTTTAATTTCTTATATAAGATGTTGTTTTCTGGAAATTATTTTAAATTGGTATAAAATGAATGAAAATATTTTGAGAAATTGTTTTGTAAATAAATACTGTATTTTTACAAAAAAAGATATTTTTTTAAAGGGAGATGGAAGCATTTATTTGAAAATAAAAATGTTTTGATAAATGTTTCTCTTTTAAGGTGTATTGGAACTATCATTGCTAGTAGGTCCCTCTCTGGTATTTGTGACTTATCCTAAACATTGGATGAAGGAATCACTATGTAAGATGGAACGAAGCCGAGTTCAAGAAAAGAAGCTCGTAAGAAGAACGTGGAAGGTTTCTGTATGAAAAATGGAACCAGTGTGGGTTTGTTGAAGGGTATTCATAGGTAGAATGTTGATGGGTTCTATTATGGAAAGTGGAATGTTAAAGGGTTCCACTACGGTAAATGGAAATAAATGGAGCAAGCAAAGGCTTAGATATGTGCAAAGAGATCATTGATACCCGAAGTGTTTTCTAGTGTACTCGTAAGTAGGGGTATGTGAGGAAGCTTGCTAGGTACTAGTCGGTTAGCCTGGATTTTTGAAGGGATCCTTGTACCCGAATCGTTAAAGGGACCTAGTATTAACTTTGCATTGGTGTTCGGGTATACAGAATACCGAGGTTTTTATCCAACTCGGATAAGAGATGCAAGGATCGATGCAGTTGGAGCACAACTGGATTGACAAAACCAAAGGCATAGGTTTATATGCCTCAATGAAATGAACTCAACGGTTGTCTCAATTGCATTAAAGGAGGTTAAAGCTGGCTAAATTTTTGGCCCAGAGGGCATAGAGGCTCTAATTTTGGGTGGAAGATGTAGTCGGGGCCAACAATGATGGTCGGGTTTTGGTAGCTCTATCGATGAAGATTACAGCTGTGGCGACTGTTTCTAAAATAAGTTTAAGCTAGGAGAATTTATTGGTCAAAGTTCACAAAATGGGTTATGCAGAGGAATCAGGGCGTACAAGGGAGGAAGTAATCACGTCAGTTAATTTCATTTTTTCTTATTTTATTATTATTTTAATTTGTGGCTAAATTAATAATTTCAAACTATGCACTAATCGCCAAAACTTCTGCATACGAACTCTGATCCACATGCAGTTTCTTCTGTTGGACTCGTGGTGGAATTCTGGACAATTCGGCACTCGATTTGCAGAGATTGGAGACTGTTAGTAAAAGCACATTGGAATAAACTATTTAATTTAATTAATTAGTTTTAACTTATAAAGTAGATATCTATTGATGAAAAATCATAACTATTGATATATGTTGTGTTCTGTTGGTGATTGTTTGGCATTTATGATATTTTGTATATATTGTGCCTTAGTTGGATAATTATCGTTGATTGTTTAATTTTTTGGAGTTTAATAAAAATAAATATTTAAATTGAATTGAGAAGTAAATAATTGAAATAAAATTGATAATAGTGGGAGATATAAATAAATAAATGATATGACAGATTATTTACAAATTTTGATGGTTATAGCAAATAACGATGATTTAACAAACGTTACTAAAATTGAAGTACGGAGTTAAATAAGGTTTACTTATGACTATATGAGGAAATTCATAAATAATAACTGAAATTATAGTATAATTTAATATTTGGGAAGTTTATTATTTATAAAATAGAATGGGATTTTAAATAACAATAATATGGGTTTCGGTGAAAATAGCATTGTTGTATGTAAATGACGTAATGATTGATTCTATGGTATTTATGGTGTGGAATATTATTATTTTTTGATTAATAAAATAAAATAGTATTTATTGAATAATAGTAGTAGTAGTAGTAGTAAAGAAATGTTTTTCAAAGGTTTATCGGATAAAATAATTACTATTTTGAGATAAATAGAAATATAGAGGAGTTTCGGTGATTTAAAAATAAAATATTATATTTCTGGAAAATAGTAATAAATTGGCGTTGGAAAGTATTTAAAGAGTTTTTTATACATTTTTTAAACAACCTCCCTATGGTTACCTTAAAAGGTTTCGCCATTGACTGACGGTGACTAACCTCAAGTACCACAAAGACAGATTGTACAGGGCTATTTAAAGTTTTATTATTTATTTAAGTTAATTAAATGTGGTGTAACGATAATAGCTCATACAAGATGACAGTATATAATACGTAAAAGATACAGAGCCGGAACATGATATATATATATATATATATATATATATATATGAGACATAGCAACGTGGAAGCAATTGATAGGACTAGCAACATTCAGAATAATTGAATCCATATATACGGAGTACTGAATATAACATATGATAATATATAAATACAGGTCTGTCGTGTATAACAAAATAAACATCTAGATGTATAACAAAATATCATCGCCAAGCTCCAATCCAAAATGAATAAACAAAAACAAAGCCGATTCAAACTAAAAGCTTGGTGTGAGGAGAAATAATATTAAAATACTATGCATGAAATCTAGATATACCTAAGTGACTACAGTAAAGATAAAGACGTATTATTAATGATATACCGCAACTTGTTCTTCCCCTAAGATCAATGAGTCAGCATATAAATAAAATGTGACAACAACATGATAGTTTATTATGATAAAGGGAACCCGGTATACAAATGTAAGGGTAATATAGATATCATAATATAGGCCATCCCAAAATACACAGTAATAATATCAACCAACTGATATACTTCGTATTGTCTACAGAATAATGATATATGTCAAATAGTGTATGTAAATTGATACTCATCATTGTTGATGAGTGGAGTCCACGATGGACATTTATCGTGATTTAATGATTCCTATCGAGGGTCCAAAATAAATAGAGTTGATACCAAATTGTATCATAGACGCTGAGCTACATCTAGTGTGATGGAACTTGTGTAGATCTCATTGTATCCCATATCGAACATAAGTGATATATGACCTACTCTAGATATTTGAAACCTATGTAGATCTCATCGTATCTTACATCAAGCAAAAGTGATTTGTGATCTACTCGTAGATGGTCGTCGTTATCACCCCTTTTTAGTCCTATGGATTTCTTAGCAAATTTACATTATGCTTCTCTGAAAGAGAATAATGAGCGTGTCCCGTATAATACACTACCAAAGCCATAAAGGGGCATTGTTATAGTGTACCATCACCTAATCATGCACATATATCATGAAAGAAAATGATATCTCACCATCGCCTCGCTGCCTAAACATTATGCAAACCCACATCAGCATCATCGTCAAGTATCCCCAAAGTAGTTCGGGTGAATTTGGCTTGGTACAGGAACAAATTTTCCTAGATCAAAGCATTATTGCGTATAGCAGCCACTGAGCGGCGGACCGATCCGTGCTTCGAACTGGGTAATAATGTCTAGTTTGAAGCATATTCCGACCTCCGGTTCTTTCACCTTTTGTCATGTCACCTCCTCTGTGAAGACCCACAAATCCGTACTCCTTGAATAGACACTAATCTCCATTGATTAACTCAAGATGAACGGAAATACGAATATTAGGGTTTAAAAAAAGAAAAAGATAGAAGAAAAGAGAAAAGATAGAACAGAACAGAAAGAAAACAGCAGAACAATATCAGAATCTCACAATCGCAGCGGAACAACATATAATAGATAAATGAATAATCTTTAAATAAAGAACTATATCAGTTATTACATTACATCACATTACATTATACTATCAGAGTTTACAACAACAACAACAAACAGCGGAAAAGAAATACTATATACTAGTGAATACGCCATGTCATCCATCTTGCCTCCAGCAACTCATGAATTCCAAAATATCCTGATAAACCTGACTCTTGACTGCCCGTGTGGAAATTGGTGGACACCCAGAGTTTAGGAAGGAAAACAATAAACTCCGAGTCAGTCATGTGACTGGTGTGAGAACTCAAAACAGTTTATCTTTAAAACAAAGAACATGATAATTTTAAAATAGATTCGCAATGCTTTTTTTGAAAATGTAACTACCATAAGACCTCCCACCACCACACACAATGCAAACGCAGACTTGGAGGAGATTTCTTCTTATGTTAGTCAAAGATGCTTACTACGCAAAATCAAGTCATTTTTGATATTATTATTAGTGCACAGTGTAGAAAACATTTCGAAAGTAGAATATAAATCTTAGCCACCATAGGTACCATTATATTATGCCTACTATAGCTACCATATTAGATGGAAGGTTCTACAACTAAAACCGTACAAGGCTCGTATTGTTTCTTTGGATTTCCAGCAAATGGTCAGGCCAAGGAACTTCCCATTGCCACATGGAAACGCCTCTGGAATGACGTCCCGAGAACCAAACCGGATCTCTGCCAACACAAGGCCGGGTTACCCCTAACTGGGTAACTACTGACATGAATATGCCATCCCCCGATCGTAACCAATCTATATCCGAGGATCCTCGATTCCCAACAACCACAAAGCAATAAATTTGCAGCAACAACACAGGTTAAGTATCTGGGCTCCATACCATGATACCACCTCTATCCAGAAGGAATGACATAAACTAAAGGGGCGCTACCCCCTAATAACCTTGCTGCATCCTTCCTGTTTTGACCATTTCCGGGGTGTGAGGTCCGATGCAGTCTCGTCCACAAAGCTACGCTTTATACAAAAGCTGTGCTTTGATTCAACAAATGCTCAACAGCACTTAGCATATCACACTACCAAATTGGGAGTATATTACTAATAACCTTCAACTACATAACCTCTGAGCTCGTACGTCTCAGAGAAGGGTGTTAATGCTAAGAGAATAAATTCTCCGCCACCAACAGATATGTATTTGAAAGAAATCAGCTTTATATCTCAATTTGTAATGTCAGACATACTATACATACAAGTCTGTTCCGGGATCGAACAGAACCGAAGGCACTTACAAAGAAGTCCTTGCAATCCGGATATTCACCAATCACGTCCGGACTTCCCAACACATATGGAATCTCTATACCGGGGCCATTCGGTGCAGAAACATTCGACGATCATCCTTCCGTTTTCAAAAAGATACGGTCTTCAACACCGGTCTTCAAATGCAATTCATAACGACGTATCACATATTCGGAATGGGTTATACGACCCCAAGGTCCTTTCCCGGCTAACCCGAATAGTGAGCGCTTATTAAAAAATAAGTGTGGCATTCAAATTCAAACAAATCACAACAAATACCTATTCAAAGGTAAATATTGATAGTCGGTTATTGAACTATCAACAAAGATGCGCAACATCATCAGATTCCAAATAATTTTCTAAATTATTTATTTTCCAAAAATATCTTTACGAGATATATATTTTCCACACTTCAACCATTTGAAAACAATTTTCAAATCACTTTTCACCTTTACCACTTTTGAAAACAAATTTCAATCATTTTCCTTACGCAGAAATACTTTCATTTCAACATGGTTCATTTAAACCAATTTAAATAAATCCTTACCGATTTACTTTATATTTACGTTCAAAATCCGCAAATTAATTCCCACACTTCAAAAATAAATCAATGTTTATTTTTAAACAAATTCCCCTTTCTTTTATAAATTCCATAGTGAATTTATATTTCAAAATACCTATGAATATACGATTTCAATTATTCATTTTCAATTTATCTTCAAAAAGATAAATTCTCAAAACTTTTCATTTCACATTGGAAAAACATTTCCATACTTATTTATTAATAAGTAATTCACAAATCTATTTATTTTCAACATTTGAAAAATATTCAATATACTTAAATCGAAATTAAGTATATATTTCATTTTTAAGGAAAACATTCTCTTAAAACACATTTATTTGGGCCAAAACGAATGTTACGTAAAACATCGTTACAATGACCCAAAATCACTAGTATAGGGATTCGAAGTTAAGATAGATATATAAATCCCAATACTATATAAAACATTTCCTTTCGGAAATCATTTACTATAACAACAGTGTTATAGTCCACCTTTTCCTTCTATTTCTCGAAAACGTCTATTTCAACAATGAATATTGAAATCTATGGTTTCGAATCTTAACACATTTTAAAAACATCGTTAGATCGTTTTAATTCTATTTCAAACATCACATCCAAAACATTTTCTTTAACATATTATTCACTATCCAAAAACGTGAATATACTTCATTAACCAATTTCATCATTTCTATACATTTTATTTTAAAGGATTATTCACTGTCTAAAACGTGAATATAACTCCATTAATAAGTTATAACAATTTACTTATCAAAATAAGCCGTTTGTGGATTTATAAAATAATGTTTATAAATTCCATTTCTATTTATTTTATAACAACTTCCTTTTATAAATCTCCTTTATTAACCTATTTCAATTTATAACTCAATAATATACCAAAAGTTCATATTATAAGTTAAATACTTATAATTTATTTGTTTACAAAATCGTTCTTTTTAAACTTCCCAAATTATAAATCTTATAACTTATAAGATTCACTTATTTACCCAAAACTATTCTTTTAGTAACTTTACAAATTTTATAAACCTACTGCTTATAAAATTCCATTTATAACTTCACCGTTTATAATTCTATAAATTTCATTCATTTACACTTCATTCTAACACTTATAAAAACTCGTTTTATAATTCAAATATTTTAATTTATAAATATCAATTTATAAATCTTTTATATAAATCAATTGGTATTATTATTTAAAAACGTCTTTAAACTCCTTTATAATTTCATCATTTTTGATTTATAAAATAATCAGATTTTATAAATCCTATATTTGAACTTTTTACAATAAATTCAAAAATCCTGATTTAAACTATTTTATAAAATCATTTCCCATATTTTCAAAAATCAACTTTTAACTATATTTCTCAAAAATCATGATTTTATAACATTAAAATTATAACGTTTATTTATTTAAAATGAATCAATTCCAAAAATATTCTATAACGTATACTTTCAAAAATCACTTTAAAAATCCTTTTAAGATTCCAAAATCGTTATTTTAATATTTTTAAAACTCCAAAAATGGATCCGATGATGCAACACACCAAATAGTCAATCACGACAACAACGACATCATATATCTATATATGATAATCAAAAAATATCAAAATATCTGAAATCAAATAAATACTGTTGAGGAATCCAGTTGGATCCCTCCAACCTGTCTCCCTGCATCCAAAGATGTTAGCACAATACCAATTCCGTTCCAGTACAGAATTATCGCGGTATATGGGATTTATAAAATATTATCCGCTTAATAGGCGGCTCAATAGGGTCTCATCCGCTATATAATGCGGGAAATCAAATACAAGTACATAAATAATACCAATTTCACTGTACTGTGAAATATTCGCGGTATATATTTTTAATAAATAACCTCCGCTTACTAACGGCGTATAATGTCTATTCTAACAATCAATAGATAACAATCATCATTCAAACATACAATCAAGAATTTTAAATATAACTATTTAAAATTAAAATCGAAACCGATTCGATTGAGTGAGAAGTTCTCACCTTGATTTCAATTTCGTTTTCAGCTTTTATTTCGAATAACATTAAACGAACGTTTAATTTTACCCGAAATTCTCACTAACTCCAAACGACTCCAATCCAATTCCATAGCGTAGTATTCGTCCATATGAACCCAACGCAACTTGTTTCGTGCGTTTTGGACCTCGTATGAAAAAGATATGAATTTTTAAAGTTACACGAATTTAAAACATATAAATTTACAATTCTTTTATATTTTCTAAACCTAATAGATCCCAGCCGTTGATCCCATCATCACGTAATTAGGGCCACACCTATCTTCATCTTCCCCAACCCAGTAAACGTGCACGACATCAACCATCGGCCGCCCAAAACCTTGAATTTTCGCACCAACTACACCACGTTTTAGCTCGATCAGCTACTACCATTTCGTCGCCCCACTCGAGAGCCGCCAACACCGTGAATAGCATCGAGCTCGGCCCTATGATGGTCTCGGAATTCGCGTGTGAACGGTGCGCCTTTGATCGAGAATTTCCATTGATCCGTGGCTCCATATTACATCTTGACCGTTGGATTTGTAGATCACAACGTGTTCTATAAGTTTGCTTTAGAAAGTTTTTGCTATTAATTGATGGATTTGAAGAAATCAAAGAGGGAAGGAAAGAAAACATCGGCCATTGATGTTATGAAGGTGGCAGCCTGAAGAATAAAACCCTAGGTTTTGTTTCTTTTGCAAAAATGAATTTTAAGGGGCTTTTATAGAAAATTTCTCAAACACTATTCATCCCGAAATTTCCGAACTCCAAATGAAGCGTGTCGGTTGGCGTTCCTAAGGTTTATCCCGCGTTCCGAACACAATGGAATGTGTTTCGGGAGCTAATTCGATCATCTGTGCGAGTTATGGCAATAAACGATCGATTTAAAATTAAATCGGTTAATCAAATTTCTAGACGTTTTAGTTTGCCCCGGACAAACGGTAAATCCGATTGCTACGAAATTTGAAACCATACTATAATATCACATTATGGATCCGATGAAACTGCTTTCGTCGAAATCCGAGGCTGTTTGAAAAACGGCTATTTTAACTCGTCAATTAAATATTAAAATATTCAATTTTCAGAAATTAACTTTTAATTCGATTTTAAAAGTTCTAAAATATCGTTCTAACTCCAATATGATAAAATAAAATTTTACAAATCAATTTTAATCATATTTAACCCAAATTTCAGTTATTTTTGTATTTTCACATACTAAATTATCGATTTAATTATTCAATTAAATCCAATTATTCGAAATAAAATTTATTAGACTTATAAATTTCACTTATTAATATTTAAAATCAATTAAATATACAAATTTTAATTAATAAAAATTCTGGGTCGTTACATCCTCCATCCAGCCTTGTTGCCTTCATCGCACGATTGAAGTTTGGTGTCTTTTACGCATCAATTTCTTTAGGTCTTCAAGGTAGGTGTTTGTGTCATCACGAATCCTTCTTTGATCATTTCATTAACGAATTGCGATGTGCATTCCCGACAGCCAAAATACATTCTACTACACTACCTATCTTCATTATAGATGTATAATTATGGACTAACGCCCATAATATATATCAATTCACACACACACACACTTATACTTCACATCTTTAACTTCTTCAAAATGCAATTTGATGTCTTAACCACTTCCTTATATTTTGATTTAAAGTTGTTATATCTTATATGTACAAAATTATATCAATTTACTTCTTTTAACAATTTACTTCACTTTAAATCAATTTGTTCCTTATTTTCTTATTTTTCCTACATAACAATAATTCACAAAACACACAAATTAAAATACCCAATAAATTCAACAAATCCTACCATTCAACTCGACAAATATAAATTATTTAAAAAACCAATCTACCAAGCTGGAATATTTTATTTATCAACCAATTGTTTTAACTTTAAATTCTCAATTTCAATACTTCTCTTTCAAAAATCATAATTTCATTGTATCATGTTATAAAAATCTCAACTAAGTCTTATAAAATCATAAAATCACTTATTAATTGTTTCATCATTTAAATCGTGTCTAATCATCATCTTTAACACTAAAAGCTTACTAATTTTGTTAAACTGCCATCATAAATCCTTAAGTTGATTCTTTAATAAAAAATCAAGTTTAATGTACTCAAACAAGCTCAATAAAGTATAGAAACATCCTAATCAATCCCAACTTCATTCAAAAAAATTATTAATCCCGAAAAATGTATCAACACCCTAGATTGAGTGTGAAAGCACTAGCCCTGTTTCTCAGAGCAATAAATATAGAAAATGAATGAAAAAGAGCAGAAATAATAAAGAGACACAAGAATTTTATAGTGGTTCGGCTATTAACGAATCCTATGTCTACTTTATATCTTTTATTAATTGACTTCTGTTACAGGACTGATTTGGATTACAATATGATTGAATCGCCTAAGTTAGATATAATTCACAAGTACTTAGAGGCAACCGGAGGATCTTAGTTGCTCCTTTATCACTATTGTGTAGGCGAAGAAGAGTGAATAATAGTAATGATAGAGTTGCAACTGCCAGTCTAGAGATTCCTTTCATGTTGCAGATGAGATAGTATTTATAGGGTTTATAGAGCACTTGGGCCAGAGCCACATTGCTAGAAGCTTGTAGTCATCATGCAGAGGAATCCCAAGAAGTTTGGAGGTTATCAGAGCAAACTATCTGGATCGGATCGGTACTGATCCAAATAGCTAGATTTTTATGCTTTGACTACTTGATTGTCTTCCTTGCTTCGATATGATGCTCTCCATGTAATTTCTTAGCTTGTTGATTTGTTTCGATGATGATTCACCTGTGAGTTAGAGTGAACCATATTCTGGATCGGATGAACCTTCACTCTCAAACTCGTATGCTTGGAATGTTACCAAACTTGTTGGGTAAGCTTAGTGGAGTCACAGGAGCATGATGCAAGAGATTTAGAAGACCAATGATCAACCAATATGGACCGGTACCGATCCAATTGGATCGGATCGGTGTCGATCCGAAACATTAGGCTATTTTTAGCCCATACTTCTTGGAGACTTTTGTGATGCTCTTTTTGGTCTTTTGGTCAAGTTTCGAGTCGTTCTAGCTTAATCTAAATGTTCTAACTCCTTTCGAATTCTGCCGGATTAAAACCCAATTAAAAAAATCCGAAATTCAAATAAATAAAAATATATTCCATAATAAATAGAGGAGCATTCTCACTCACCTTACTAAGAAAAGGAAGCAAGAAAATAAAAAAAAAACTCTAATTTTTCCTTCTTTTGAAAAATGGGATGAAGATCTCCTCTCCAAATCAAGCACCAGTTGTTTATGCTCCTTGATCTAACTAGAATTATGGTGATTTTAGTTTGAATTTAGGAATTTTATTATAAGAGATAGAGCTAGTTTGAGGGTTAGGCCAAGGTGAGATTTAGGGTCTGACATGGTTTTTGAATGCTACGAAAAATGAAAAGTAAATGAAGAGAGAGAGAGAGAGAGAGAAGGGAAAGCTTATATGAAGCCCAAAATTTACTGAGTGCAAATTTTTATCCTTTCCCCAAAAATACTATTCATTGCTCAAAATCCCTAACTCGAAATACATTGATGCGGATACTCATTTCAATTCATGACGCCGACCTGGACTCAATAGCACTGCCCATAGGTCTGAATTCCAGTGTCTATAAAAGCTGAATATTCCACCTTTTTATCAATTAAATAATTTAATTAAATAAAATCTATAGTTAAATTCTCATCACTTGGGTTGTTACAATTTTGATGTAAAATAATAATAATATCATTTTAAAAAGTGATTTGACGGAGATTTCCATTTTTCCACAATATATGATGTTTTGAAGTAATTGGAGAAATAAAAGTATAGTAAATGGAATTTTAAGTATATTGCTATTTTGGAAGAATTATTATTGTTTTTAGGATGAACAACTAAACATGGCTTTACGATAAACAATAATAAGACGATTTATACTTAAGAGAATAATGGATATAAATATAGTATTTGGATGGTTCTTGGATGTGTGGTTAATTGTTGATTATAAATATCACATATATTTGATGTTTGATGATAGTATCGCAGTTTGATGAGTGTGTGATATTTTACCATTATTTCTACTAGCTGATGGGTAGTTAATTATGGTTATTTGATGATGGGTGTTATGTTACTAATATTGATTGGATCAGTAAACATTTGATGATATTGATGCTGTGTTACTTTTATGGAGTGATTAGTATACACTGAATGATTTATACTTACAATGATGATATATTATTATAGAGTTGATAATTAATAATATTTGTAAGTATATTTATGTTGTTGTTTCCTTGGTTGCTATTTTATATTGTTAATGTTAATGTTTGTATACTATTGTTGTTTTCCCCCATAAGATGATTTATTGTTATGGATGAGTAAGAATACTGTTTTCTACTTTAATTTTTGCATTAGTTGCATTGATTTCAATGTTTGCATCGATACTATGGTTTTTATGTACCAATAAGTATTTGGATGCAGGATAAGAGAAGGGAATAGAACTACATAGGCTTGATCATCCAAAAAGAGTATGCGGACAGCTTCTCCATATGCAATTGCAATCGAGCCTATGGTCGTAGTGTATAGGATAAGGCATAGCCCAAAATAGATAATCTAATATTTTCCCTTTATTATTTGCATATGTATTTGTATACTCTACAGATAAGGGCAAAGGTGGAGCAGAGACCTAGATCAAAGTTGTATTTGTAGGATATTGGTTTGGTATATTTTCCTTAAACTATAGCTTATTGTTATTTATTAATTGTGATTAATATGTTGAGATTGTTGTTGTTAATATATCAAAATTGTTTAACATTTTACATTTTTTAATTGATGGTCTTGTATAACAATTATTTTAGGTTAATATACATATGTAGTGAATGTTTGAATTCCGTTGTGAGTTTTTCACTTTTCCAATCATTGTTTTAGAAATTTTTAATTTTATATCCCCACGGTCCACTGCCTTTGATGTATGGATTTGGCTGTAAGCATATTTCTACCTTGTTTATAATTGAATTTAGATGTTAAAAATAGTGGGTCGTCTCAAAAAGTATACTACGTAGGTGTACATCCAATATACATATACAAACACACACATACACACACACACACATTATATAACATACATACACGCATATGGTCTACTAAAGTTTCAACAAAATACATAAGCATGAAACTACATGTAGGCATGAATATGAATGGCGAGTGTGCTATTATATTAATATGTAAAAATGCAACTAGTGTCCTCATATATGTGTGTGTGTGTGTGTGTGTGTGTGTGCGCAAATAGTATGGCCTATGGGCAATAAAACATCCTAATAATAAGAACATAGTTCTATATGAATGCAAAAATACATTTCATTAATGCTCCATCACATCGTATTAAAATATTAGCATGGCATAATCGGTATAGCACAAAATATCCTAGCTAATCTGGTCTTAGCTTTGATCACTACATAGTCCTAGCAACCATGCATGAAATCAAACATCTAATCCGTGCAATCAACACAATTACAAACGATCATACAAAGCAATTAATCATCCAAAAGAAATTTACTTACCCTAAGTAAGCGAAATAATAAAATTGAAACATCAAAAGGTTTGGCTTAGTTGGCTGGTAGTTTAGACTACTAGATCAAAGGTGGCGAGTTCGATCCTCGAGATTGACAGTTGTAACCAAAATATGTTCAAAAAAACAATACAATTAAAACATACTGGTAAAGGGCTCGGGATGAGAAGAATAAATTTTCTCTTCAAGTTCTCAAGTACTCTTCGCTGGACCGTTTCGCTATTGTACTTGAACCATCTTCACCTCTTTATTACAAAGTGTTTTCATTCAGTTCTCTACTATTCGAGTAGTACCAAGGGATGCAAAATACTCAGACTCCACTTCCTCTAGCGGATTTGGCTTGTCTACAACAGCCGAATCATGAAATAACTTTGTAGATGTGACGCATGAAAAATATTGTGAATGCCTGCCAACTTTTTAGGAAGCTCCACTCTATAAGCCAACTTTCCTACTATGATAACTTGAATTTATGGACATCTGTTAGTTGGTAATTAACTAGTTTTTATTTAGTTGAACAGATAAAACTTTGATAATAAAAGATATCTGGATGTATATAAATGATTTGAAACTATAATAAATATTGAAATATAAATATCTAGAAATGATAAATCTTATAGTAAATTAACAAATATATAAATAGATATATGCAAACTCTATAATGTTGAAATCTTAAGTGTATATATAAACAAATCCATTGCGAATATATAATCACAGTAAACAGATTAATATAATAATTTAATTTGGCAAAAATATTTGATAATCTTTTTTATAAATATTTAATTTGGCAAAATTTATATTTTCAAAGCTAATAAAAATGATTTTCTAATCATAATATATAATATATATGTATATATATTAAATTGGAAGTTATGTTTTGAAATTAATATAATAATTTTCAAGAGTTATTTAAAGTTGAATTCTATATTTTTAACACTAAAATGGTGTGTGTGTGTGTGTGTATATATATATATATATTAATTTAAAAAGTATTTTAGCTTAAAATAAAATTTGATAAGGGTATATATGCTTTCTTTTAAAATTTTATTTGAAATAAAGATAGTTTATATATATTTAAGGATTTAAAGAATAATGAATAAAAACATATTCATTTATAAATATAAAAACCAATTGATATATGATACAAAAATTGTATAAAAACATATTAATACATGATAATTACAAATGTAAACTAATTTTATATGCATAATACAAGTTTAAGCAATTTATATCATGCAAATGACAAATGTATGATAATTTTCACAAGTGTTATAATTTTTATCTTTCTTTTCATTTTTAATAAAAGATAAAACAAAGTTATATAAATGTCTCCACTCTCTATCTCATTTCTTTTTCTATCTTTCCAAATTCAAAACAAAGAAAATCAAAGCCTGTAAACTAAAACCAGAATACAAAAATCTAAGGAAATAGCTAACATCCTGTTTCAAATTCAACCTAAGCAAACTAAGGCAAGTTTCAACACAGTTTTACAGCAAATTCAGTTCAAATTCAAGTACAAAACAGATCAGATCAAACATCAAAGCATCTCCAGTTTTCAAGTTCGCATCTCCAGTTTTCAAGTTCAAATAATTTCCAGTTTCAAAACCCTTCCAGGCTTTCTCTGTTCTTAAGTTAAACAGGTGAGTAAACAATTTTATTTAAAAGTTTAAATCTTTTAAAATCTAGATGCATGCAGTAATTACTTAAAGTAAAATATGATAAGTGTTTGCATGATTTTTTAGACAGGAATGCATGTATATATGTATGTGGATGTTTGTGTGCATGTCTAGAACAAACATGTTTGCTCTGTTCTTAGATTTACAGGTTTCAAATAAGTTTAAAATCAAATTCCTCTTTCCCGAATCTTCTTTAGGATTTGATATGTATACAAAAATTGTTTGTAATAGCAAGATATTTGATTCAAAAATAATTTCAAGTAAGTTTTGTAAGTAGTTTTTCACTGGAAGAAAAATGTCAGTAAAATCTCAAAATATCAAAAATTTAACTTCAATGATTTAATAATTCATGTATATGATCGGATTTATCTTCGAAAGATATGATTTTTAAAAGTGAAATCATGATTTTTAAGCTTTTAAATCGAGAGAAATCACGGGATGAACGGAAAAGAGATTTTATGCGATTTCTGATGGTCGGCGGGGTTAGGGTGGTCGAGGTCGTTGCTAAAAAAGGCTGGGGGTCGGGGGTCATGGCAAAAATAGTCGGAGGAATTCTCATCCACCTAGTGGCCGTACGAAGTCGGAGTAGGGTTTTAGCCCAGGAATTGGTCGAGGGTGGAAATTGGGCTGCTATGTCGTTGTCAAGACGTCGGAGTTGATCGCGGTTGGGGGAAATGGAGCGTGGGTCTTCGACGAGGCTGTGGACGTGGTAGCGAGAACTCCGATGGTCGGAATCGGCATGTCGAGGCATTTCTTGGCGACCTGATTCGTTCCAGGTTGCGTTCGTTGAGCTCGAATTTGATTTCGTATTCCATTCTTCGATCTGGTGGTCGGAATTGAATGGGAAGGTCATAGGCGACTCGTTGGCGGTGGCAAGGGTGGTCGGAGCATCGTCATTGATTCGTGCACGTGCACGAGGTTTCTGGTGTGTCAGCGTTTGTATTCGAGAGGGCGAGGAGGATTGTCTCCGGGTTGGTCTCGAAGAAGGGAAGGATAGTCTCGGGTTCGATTTCGAGTACGTGAGTGATAATACTTGTACAGTTTTTAAAATTTAATCAAAGTTTAAAAAAAGGAGAGATGGTGACTCGGGCTTGGGTGTGGGCTCGGGTTTTACTCGGGTAAATGATTGAGATTTACAAGTTTTTAAAGTTAAATGAAAATCAGGTTTTAAACTAATTTCTTAAAAATATTTCTTTAAAATAATAATTGTTACTTAAATGATTAGTTAATTAAAGTTGTGTAATTAATTTTAATTTTAATTAATTAAGTTAATTCTTAAGTTGTATTAAAACTTAATTAATCATGTAATTAAGTAGTTAATTAAAGAAGTATAGTGTTTTAATTATTAATTAAACTTAAAGTTTTTAAGTTAATCTATAGATAAATGATAACTTAATTCCAAGGTTTATTAAATAAGGTTTTAAATGATAATTAAGTAATAAATTAAGATAAATGAATTATCTTAAATTAATTTAAGGTTTGGAGGATTAAGATAATTAAAGAGAAATTAATTATTTAATTGATTAATAACTAAAGGTTAGTTAATGAAAGTAATTAAAGATTAATTATTGATTACTAATTAGTTAATAAATAAAGGTAATTAATTAATAACTAAAGGGTAATTAATTAATGTGATTAGTCAATGTAATTAATTAAGGCTAATTAATTAATGTAATAAGGTAAGGATAACTAATTAATATGAGTAATTAAGGGATAGTTAATTAATGAAGGTAATTAAGGATGGTTAATTAATTAGGGTAATAACAAATGATTTGTAATTAATTAATGTTAATTAAGCTGTGTTAAGTAATTATTTCATAAGTAATTAATTTAATTGGTTAAATTAAATTAATTGTAATTATGTGATTAATTAATCTTGTTGATGGATAATTTAATTTAATTGAATGATTAGATTAATATCTAGTCTGATAACTTGTAATGTACTGTGATATTGTGGGTTATCTATCGATAATGAATTGATGTGTGAATATGATACCTTGTATTTAAAATTGATTTGTATCTACTTAAACAACTGGGATTAAAGATGACATTGAATTCAAAGAGACCAGGGTCGGGTATCAGCAATACCCGAAACCACTTCGATTAGTAATCTAAATTCTTTATAAATTTGATATGTGGAATCAATAGGATGGAATGTAATAAATTAAGCAATATGGCCATTTTAACTGAATAACAAGTTCTTAGATATTGTTTATAATAATGGTTAACTATAACAAGTTAAGAACTCGTAGAAGGTACGAGTTACCCGGATATTCAAAGAAGATTTGTAACTTAATATTTCAAGTTATATAGGTTTACTCACGCTGGTTTCCAGCCTGACCCGTGTGTTACTTTATTGTAATGCTTGGGTCAGATCGAGTATTACAGATTTTCAGGTTAGGACGTTCTGGAGCTCAGGTGGCGAGCTGGATGGCGAGGACGTATGGAGTATATTCCATTGTGTATTGGATTGTATTGATAGTGGTCTGGGACAGATTATTATAACTGTCCAAATTGTTTGTGTATGGTTGTAACTCTGATGTATCGTATTCAAATTAACAGATACAGTTTTTCTTTGTGTAAATGCTATTCTTTGATATTATATCTTGATCCGCTGCGAATGTGAGATTCTGCGTTTTGTTTTCTATTTCTTCTACCTCTTGCTAATGCTCGGTACTCCTACAGTGAACGTATTAGTGTCGAATTTCGAGGTCAAAAATTTCGGGTCGTTACACCGACTCACTCTAATATCGAAAAAGGCCTTAAAAGTGATTGTTTAGACAGGTACATTAACATGTGGCTAAAAAGTTGGCTTATAGATATTAGAGTACGACTAAAAACTTTTCATAATTAAATAAACACACAAAGCATGATTAAGTCACACAAAGCATGATTAAGTCACATAAGTGACTAATCAACTACCCAGTTCCAAAGACGATCTTTTATGGAAATCAAGGTTCGTATACTTAACATGTTTCTGACATTCCAAGTTATACTATCCTTCAGTCAAGGGGTGAAGCCAGATAAGTTAGAGCACTAGTTGCATATCAAAGCCTTGCCCAGACATTTCATTCTTAACTCCCACAGATAGACAAGTCTACCTTGTCGGCTTTTAGCGTTAAGGATAGTATTAATGACTTTCATAAATGAGTAAATAAACAATATGATTAACATGTTTTCGGCATTCCCGACTTAATTATTCCTCGATCAAGAGTGAAGCCGGTAGGTTGGGGCAAAATGGCTTCTAAACCCTACTCGAACATCAATCTTAACTCTCATAAATAGATGGGTTTACTTCGTAGGCTTTTAGTGTTAAGCATAGTTAATTACGTTTTTCAAAACTTATATAAAAATATTTAAATAGGTCTTAAATATTTATGTAAATTATTACTTGTAGTGACCTGTATTTTTAACGCTTTTAAAATACTAAATTAAATAAAATTTTAATTAAAAATCCGATAGAAATAAAATTTTACGATTTATTAAATGGAAATTTCTTTGTATATATGTTACAAATCCAAAACCAAATTCGTAGACGACAAATTTCGATAAGACCAATAATGTAATACATATTAAAACGTAATGTAATAATATGAAATAGTCGTAACCAATAACAGAAACCAAATTAATAATTTTAACGTAAGAAGCGTGCGTTTTGCGTTAAATGAAAATTTTCGTTAAATAAAAATAAACAATAAAATTTCTCAACGGAAACTTGATATTTGGAATGCGTATAGTTAAACATAGCAACTGGTAAATTTTCGTCCGAAAATATGAAAATTGATTTCGTGCGTAAATTTACTTCAACTTAATCGGTTAAAAAGCGATGAAAATAAAACTTTTTCAAAACCAAAATATTTTTACATAGAAAAATTCTAAAACATCTTTTGAACAAGTTGTCAGTTTGTCGTTTTTCCAAATTCGGACATCTTTGGCTCCGTCGATCTTATTTTTCTACGTTTTTCATGCATTTTTCGCTAGTATAAAATTTCGAATTTTTATCTTCAATCGTACCACCAATATTTTTATACCGCTTTGATCGTCTCGTCGTGTTGATCTCCATGGTACATTCATTTCCGTATTTTGGTGTTCGTTACACGATGAAAACCGTAAAATAGATAGCCGTATCGGTTATGTAATTCAAATTTTTGATCTTTGTATACATCCAAATCCCGTTGAAGGGAACAACCATGCTTTAATTAAATGTTCCCTGAATTGGTGCATCACTTTTGTTATTCCTACTTTCCCATACGTGATCTTTGCCACCATTTCAAACTTCCATCCAAGTGTTGTTTCGATTCCTACGTTTATTTATAATATGTAATAATAAAATGCATGCCTTCATTATGTGTGCTGTAGCCTCGTTTGACATTCTTTCCTTCCAAGCTAGTCATCCTTATCTACTCTCTACTCTCTACTCTCTGTTCTCTTTTCTCTAGAAAAAAAAAAAAGAAGGTCCAAAGCTAATTCATTTTTCCCATGAACGTATATGCATCAGCTCGCAACCCAGTTCCACCACGCGCAAACTCCGCCAACACCAGCCAACGCCCGTCACCGCCCCTCTCTCGACCGACGTCATCTCCAGCACCCAGTGTTCGCCTCACCGCTGAACCAAGCCCACCGCACGTCCATGACTCTCAACCGAGCGAATGCAGCTTGTCATCACCGCTCCTCCACGCCGTCCACCACTTGCTCCCTTCTCATTTGCCCGGCCACCGTTGCTTCCCGTCAGCCTCCTAAGCTCCGCCGGTCTCCGTCATCTCAGCGAACAGTTGATGTTCCACTCATGACCAAGCTCAGTTCACTTCCTTTATTTATAATAGGTAATATAATTTTTGTTATATGTTGATTTTATTATTATTTTAAAATTGTTATATATACATTAGTTATATGCAGTGGTATGTTAGTTTGCTGTAAATGTTATATTGGTTATAAATTATGTAATCTATGGATATAGATGATCTGCAAGTCAAACTATGATTTACATGTATAGTATGTACATATACAGTTTATATTGTATTAGTTGCGTATACAGTTTATATAACGTATAAATATATGTATTTACGTGTGTAATATGTTTCAGGTATTATACTTATACAGTTTATATTGTATTAGTTGCTTTATAAATATTTCGGGTTAGTTACATATTTGTGAATAACTGATTTGTATGTATATATATGCATCAATTTAAATAAGCATATATGCTACTAGTACACGTATATAAGGTCACTGTGTTATAGAAGTAGATTTACAAACAAAATTTTGTTCTGGATGTCAAAAAAAAAAAAAGAAAAAAAAAAGAAAAAGAAAAGAAAAGGTACAAAAAGGAAAAGGGAGAGAGGGGGTAGGTGTAGCAAATCCACCGCATATTATGCTGCCGCCCCACCAACGCTCTTCATCTCAAGTATAATTTAAGTGATAAAATAGTTGTTCACAGTGCACTTTCTATGTACGAGTATATATGCAACAATATAGTATTTATATAACAATTATTCTTTATTTACAACTTGCTATTATCGGTAACTAATATTAGTCAATGGAGTTTTCAATGAAGGATATTTATACTACTTTACTTTATACATATATACTGTTGTACGTGTTTTGTTATGATATATATATATGTCTTGTGTACATGTCTTGTAAATGTGCATATTTGCTTGGTTTTAAGTTTTGGTATTTATAAACAATAATAAATAATGTATATATGTTGATATTAATAAATGTATTCTAATTTGAATACTAGAATTTGAAATACATATATATTCAGTATAAATGTGTTTCGATTTAAATTATGATATTATATATATAATTATATAAAAGTTCACTTATACTGTTTTCATCGTTGATCCAGTTCTGATTTAGTTTCGTAAATTTCTATGTATCAGCTTTGTTCAGCAAACTCGACTCCATCGTTCTTTGATTCGAAATTCATGTTTGGATCTATAACTCGTTCATTGTCTATCTCCCTAGCCTCGAAAGGTGAGCAATCACTCACGATTGGTATTCTTGTATTCGTTAAATTTGATTTCAATTGAAATGACAATTGAAATGTACTGCTGTTATTTATTGCACTGTTATTTATGTATCAGTTCACCTTTGACATCTGACACGGTTATCTATTATGTATGCAATAATAATCCAGTTTGATTGATAATTGATTGATTGTTTGTTGTTTATATTGGATGTAAATTGAAATGCGATAAGTGATAAATATTATGCAATTGAATTTGACGTAGGATAGTTAAGAATTTGAATCGACATATGTGTTGAATTTGATTAGTTAATTTGAATAATATGACCCCTTTTAATTGTTAAATTAATTGAAACGTAGAATTTGATAAATTATACTTTGAACCTTTGAACGTATATTGGATAAATGGTTTTAGGATTAATTTGCAATTGAATTGAACGACAAGTGGAAAAACCGTAGTGTAATAATCTTTAATCTACACGAAAAGATAGTGTAGATTCTAGAGATAATTATATTAATTCGCACAAACATTAAATGCGGATTAATACGATTATTTTGGGATTATTGAATTGATCATCGTATTGTTATTGATTGTTGTTATTGCTTGTTATTTACTTTGACACCATCCCAGTTATCACACTGCAAGTTCCCTTTGTTCTGCTTGATTTTGAATTGAATTGGAATCGGGTTGAAATGATAAATACCCAAATAAACTTGACTTAGGATAGAGAATTTAATAAAATCCGATTGGTCAATAATTTGATTTAAAATAAAATAATGATTTTTCTTGAGCAAAGAATAAGTTTTGAAATGAAGTTGGAATTTAAATTTTTGAAATGAAAATGTAAAGATTTAAATCTGAAACGAATATTAGCGTAGTAATTGATGAAAGAACGTTGTTTGAAATTTGATTATCTAATAATTAAATTTTGAATTATTAATAAATAATTTGAAATTGGTAAGAACTGAGTTTTGAAATTATTAAGTTTGAAATCATTTAATAATTAAATTGGAAATTATAATTGGGTTTGGGATTATAATTAAGTTCGAAATTGTTAAGTTGAATTATAATTAAGTTTGAAATGATTTAATAACTAAGTTGATTTTACAATTAAGCTGAGATTATTAAGTTTTGAAATGTTTTAATAATTGAGTTTGAATATATAATTAAGTTGAAGTTATTAAGTTTTGAAATTATTAAGGATTAAGTTTGAAATTATTTAATAATTGCTTAAAAGTGAAATTATTTAATAATTGAAAAAGATTGAATTATTTGATAATTGAATTCTTTGATAAGAGTAATTGAACTTTTGAATAAGTGAATTTTAACTTCGTTAATAAATGAAATTGGTTTCTTTAGTTATTAAGTTTTGGAAAATTTACTTAAGTAAATTAATAATTGAAATTGAACTTCTTGATGGTGTGAAATTTAGTTCTTATTTAAGTGATTTTTGTACTTTATAACTAAGGAAATTGATAAGTGAAATTGAATTTCTTTAACCAGAAATAAAATGTGATTTATTGAAATTAACGTAAGACTTGTAATTTTAAAAAAATTGATTTGACGAATTTAAATTAATTCAAATTTGAGGTTTTGATATAATGAAGTTGAACGTAAGTAATTGATTTAATAAATTGGAAATTAAATGGAAATTTGTCAAATGATAAATGAACTTAATGAATATTGAATGAAATCGATAAATGAGTTAAATTGGTTTGCATGTTAAATTGGATTAATTTAAATGATTTTCGGAATAAAACTTATATATGAACTTGAATTAATATTTGAATTGTTTAAATAAAAATGGAAATTGAATTATAAGATTTTGAAACGGAAAGTTAGAAGTTTTGAAACGTAAATTTTGGAAATTGATTTAGAAAGACAAACGAAATGTCGATTTACGAATTGTAATTGAAGTTGAATTTGATTTGATTTTGAAATTTATCAAACGACCAATCGGTGTAATAATCACGAAAGTTATTAAAGAGACCGGAATCGGTTATGGATATACTCTCTATCTAAACCGAAAACCACTTTAATAACTATACGCGGAGTGATGATCCAGAATGAAGTGGTTGGAATGATGTACGTGATGACTGAAGAAAGAGAACGATAATGGATAGCCTTGACACTTGTGTCAAATTGGAAATGACTAAAATCAGGAGCCGTGCCGGGCCAAATGGGGTTAGCCACCTCGAGAGGACACACTTCTTCGTAACTACTACTCATTACTTGTGATTGATTGGTGCACCCTTGGAATTTCAGGAGTGTTGTTTCGCAGTGTTGCGGTCGCTGCGGCGATGCGTTCTCACCAGTCCGGATCAGGCGAACGGTAGTTTCACTACCTTGGGTATTGCCTCATGTGCCTTGTCATGCTTGTATCCCTATATACGCGACCACTAAGAATTTGTTTTGTGTTATACCTATGGAGTACTCCCTGATATCCCACCAGTTTACGGTGGAGTTTACAGTGCTGTATAGACTATGACATCTATATAAAATGTGTTAAGGGGGATAATGGTAACGCCTTAACACTATTTTGATATTTTAGATTACTGATAGACATTATCTATTTAGCGTACACTACTACATAGTAGATAGTTTAACGGATCCTTAAAGGATGGTGATTCCAACATCCTTTGAGTTACTTGTATTTCGATTGATATTTCACTTGAGTTGGATTTATTGATATGAGAATATTAATCCTGACTCGAGTGTTTTGTGTTTTGCTTTACGCTCGGGTCAGACTGAGTGTACCAGTATTCGAGGCTCACCTTTGAAGTTGGAGCTTTGCTTGAAGATCCAGCCTTCTATTCTACTTCCAGTATTCGATGGTTCCAATGGTATTCTGATTTGTACCTGATGTATTATATTACTCTTCTGTTGTAAACTCTGATGTATCTTATATATTTATATAGTAGCTTTATGAACTACTATCTCTTTTACTTCCGCTGCATATTATTACTCTGTGTCTGTGATACTGTGATTATTTATTTACTATATATCTCAGTTTTTGCCAAATTTAAATTAACAATACGGTATTTTGAATTATTCAAGTCCGACATGTGCGGATGCGAATAGTCCAAAATAGCGGGTCGTTACAGTTGGTATCAGAGCTTTTGGTAGCTCTAGGCAAAACTTAGCATATACGGTAAATATAATTACAGAATCACTATCATTCGAGTTTCAATCTCTTCCTTTTGACTCAATTCCTTTGAATTTTGGAACGTTCACACGGTTTTGAAATTCATTCGTATCCCTCACTATTCGTCTTCTTTCAATCCTGGAGCATCCCATAACTCCACTTCGAATGACTCTTACAATGAATTGGCGATCTCGCCAATCTTCGAATTATTTGTAAATGGGTGAAACTCTTTTACAATAGAGCATTGATTTACCGGAGATTTCTGTATCCTCGGTTTACGATATTATCTATTCCCTGCTATACCTGAATTCCATCTCTTGAGACCGAATGTTGATTTACCTCGGAATTCTACATCGATCTTATTCTTGAAGTTACGGTCGACCGGTTAAGGTTGCCCGTGAATTAAATAACCTTATCCATCTCTTGATTCTATTAATTGAATTATCTTATCTTCTGTTTCGAACGTATTATCGAATCAAAATCTTCTTTCATTTGATTTCATCAAATTTGAATTCCTATACTTGTTTTGAAATCTATTTTTGTATCGTCAAACGAAGAAGTGTATTTGTATATTTATATTTAAAATGTTTTATATATTGTGTTGTTTGAATTGTTCATGTTGATTTGGATTTTCGATCGATTCGTCTGATCAACGCTATCGATAGAATTTCCAAAACACTTGAACAGTGCAAACTGACGCAATAGTATTTTCGAATTTGGATAATAAAATAATTTTGAATGATTATATTATTTATAAGTATAAATTTTTTTTTTAAAATTAAAATGTTAATGAATTTGTTATCCGAAATGATAATATTTAATTTTCATTTATTGTTTTATAAATCATTGACTATTTCATAAAATGAATAAATAAATTTATAAAATTTGGTTATAATTTGATTTGGAATTTGAAATGTATTTAAATTAGAATTTGAGAATTTAATTTCCGATGGTTTTGAACTTTGGTCTTAACGGTTTTAAAACGTATATTATTTAAAGTATTTTCAAATAGAAACCATTTTTCAAAGAATTTAAATGTTTAAATCAGTGCTCTTCTCTTTGTCGCTGGAAAATAATTTCGGTGATGACGGCCGCATCATTGATATTCATTTTCGAGTTTCGAGGTGGAGAGACAAATTCGTAGCTTTGCTACAGTTTTGTTTTAGAAATTAAATCGATTTAAATTTCTTAAGTATGATTTGACTTATATTTATAGGTATATTATTTTAAATTTAATTTGATTTGATATATGTAGTATATACATAATTATCTCTAAATTGTTGAATTTAATCGGAAATTTAATTCTAAATTTTTCTTAAAGTATGATTTCAATTATTAAATGAAGCCAGAATTCTGAACAAACATTTAAACTTAAGCTAATTGAATTGGAGAACTTTATTTGTATAATACCCGATTTCATTCTAATACAGCTTACCTAAATTATTCAAAAGTTGAATGTGTAATTAGATAATATACAATATAAACTGATTTTATAAATAAATTTGAGTGTTTATAATAAATGTTATACACTTAATTTGATTATAAAATGATAATAGAAATAAATAGAATAATAAGTTAATTGAATAATAGATGTGGTCAATAAAATAAAATTTTTGTTTTGAAAATTTATAAATTGAAATTAAATCAACTTAATGAGATGTATTGAATTAATTGAATTTAAATTGAATTTCATTTGAAAGAAACCTTTTGTACCTAACATTAATAAATGTGAAATCAAATAAATTTAATGGGAATCTTGAATTTAAAAACAAATTGTTGCATATAAATTGGAATTTATATGGTTTGAATTAATTGTTTTACTCTGTTTTCAATCTATTTTCTTTCTGTTTGTTTCTGTTCTCCTACCCTCCTTCCTTTTCGAGGACGAAAAGTTTTGAGTGGGGGAGATTGTAGTGACCTGTATTTTTAACGCTTTTAAAATACTAAATTAAATAAAATTTTAATTAAAAATCCGATAGAAATAAAATTTTACGATTTATTAAATGGAAATTTCTTTGTATATATGTTACAAATCCAAAACCAAATTCGTAGACGACAAATTTCGATAAGACCAATAATGTAATACATATTAAAACGTAATGTAATAATATGAAATAGTCGTAACCAATAACAGAAACCAAATTAATAATTTTAACGTAAGAAGCGTGCGTTTTGCGTTAAATGAAAATTTTCGTTAAATAAAAATACACAATAAAATTTCTCAACGGAAACTTGATATTTGGAATGCGTATAGTTAAACATAGCAACTGGTAAATTTTCGTCCGAAAATATGAAAATTGATTTCGTGCGTAAATTTACTTCAACTTAATCGGTTAAAAAGCGATGAAAATAAAACTTTTTCAAAACCAAAATATTTTTACATAGAAAAATTCTAAAACATCTTTTGAACAAGTTGTCAGTTTGTCGTTTTTCCAAATTCAGACATCTTTGGCTCCGTCGATCTTATTTTACTACGTTTTTCATGCATTTTTCGCTAGTATAAAATTTCGAATTTTTATCTTCAATCGTACCACCAATATTTTTATACCGCTTTCATCGTCTCGTCGTGTTGATCTCCATGGTACATTCATTTCCGTATTTTGGTGTTCGTTACACGATGAAAACCGTAAAATAGATAGCCGTATCGGTTATGTAATTCAAATTTTTGATCTTTGTATACATCCAAATCCCGTTGAAGGGAACAACCATGCTTTAATTAAATGTTCCCTGAATTGGTGCATCACTTTTGTTATTCCTACTTTCCCATACGTGATCTTTGCCACCATTTCAAACTTCCATCCAAGTGTTGTTTCGGTTCCTACGTTTATTTATAATATGTAATAATAAAATGCATGCCTTCATTATGTGTGCTGTAGCCTCGTTTGACATTCTTTCCTTCCAAGCTAGTCATCCTTATCTACTCTCTACTCTCTACTCTCTGTTCTCTTTTCTCTAGAAAAAAAAAGAAGGTCCAAAGCTAATTCATTTTTCCCATGCACGTATATGCATCAGCTCGCAACCCAGTTCCACCACGCGCAAACTCCGCCAACACCAGCCAACGCCCGTCACCGCCCCTCTCTCGACCGACGTCATCTCCAGCACCCAGTGTTCCGCCTCACCGCTGAACCAAGCCCACCGCACGTCCATGACTCTCAACCGAGCGAGTGCAGCTTGTCATCACCGCTCCTCCACGCCGTCCACCACTTGCTCCCTTCTCATTTGCCCGGCCACCGTTGCTTCCCGTCAGCCTCCTAAGCTCCGCCGGTCTTCGTCATCTCAGCGAACAGTTGATGTTCCACTCATGACCAAGCTCAGTTCACTTCCTTTATTTATAATAGGTAATATAATTTTTGTTATATGTTGATTTTATTATTATTTTAAAATTGTTATATATACATTAGTTATATGCAGTGGTATGTTAGTTTGCTGTAAATGTTATATTGGTTATAAATTATGTAATCTATGGATATAGATGATCTGCAAGTCAAACTATGATTTACATGTATAGTATGTACATATACAGTTTATATTGTATTAGTTGCGTATACAGTTTATATAACGTATAAATATATGTATTTACGTGTGTAATATGTTTCAGGTATTATACTTATACAGTTTATATTGTATTAGTTGCTTTATAAATATTTCGGGTTAGTTACATATTTGTGAATAACTGATTTGTATGTATATATATATGCATCAATTTAAATAAGCATATATGCTACTAGTACACGTATATAAGGTCACTGTGTTATAGAAGTAGATTTACAAACAAAATTTTGTTCTGGATGTCAAAAAAAAAAAAAAAAAGAAAAAGAAAAGAAAAGGTACAAAAAGGAAAAGGGAGAGAGGGGGTAGGTGTAGCAAATCCACCGCATATTATGCTGCCGCCCCACCAACGCTCTTCATCTCAAGTATAATTTAAGTGATAAAATAGTTGTTCACAGTGCACTTTCTATGTACGAGTATATATGCAACAATATAGTATTTATATAACAATTATTCTTTATTTACAACTTGCTATTATCGGTAACTAATATTAGTCAATGGAGTTTTCAATGAAGGATATTTATACTACTTTACTTTATACATATATACTGTTGTACGTGTTTTGTTATGATATATATATATATATGTCTTGTGTACATGTCTTGTAAATGTGCATATTTGCTTGGTTTTAAGTTTTGGTATTTATAAACAATAATAAATAATGTATATATGTGAATATTTATAATTGTATTCTAATTTGAATACTAGAATTTGAAATACATATATATTCAGTATAAATGTGTTTCGATTTAAATTATGATATTATATATATAATTATATAAAAGTTCACTTATACTGT
The DNA here is from genome assembly GCA_030765085.1 of Allium cepa. NCBI lineage: Eukaryota > Viridiplantae > Streptophyta > Magnoliopsida > Asparagales > Amaryllidaceae > Allium > Allium cepa. Next base: position 565,475,678 of record CM060937.1, on the reverse strand, counting down.
TTTCATCATTGATCCAGTTCTGATTTAGTTTCGTAAATTTCTATGTATCAGCTTTGTTCAGCAAACTCGATTCCATCGTTCTTTGATTCGAAATTCATGTTTGGATCTATAACTCGTTCATTGTCTATCTCTCTAGCCTCGAAAGGTGCGCAATCACTCACGATTGATATTCTTGTATTTGTTAAATTTGATTTCAATTGAAATGACAATTGAAATGTACTGCTGTTATTTATTGCACTGTTATTTATGTATCAGTTCACCTTTGACATCTGACACAGTTATCTGTTATGTATGCAATAATAATCCAGTTTGGTTGATAATTGATTGATTGTTTGTTGTTTATATTGGATGTAAATTGAAATGCGATAAGTGATAAATATTATGCAATTGAATTTGACGTAGGATAGTTAAGAATTTGAATCGACATATGTGTTGAATTTGATTAGTTAATTTGAATAATATGACCCCTTTTAATTGTTAAATTAATTGAAACGTAGAATTTGATAAATTATACTTTGAACCTTTGAACGTATATTGGATAAATGGTTTTAGGATTAATTTGCAATTGAATTGAACGACAAGTGGAAAAACCGTAGTGTAATAATCTTTAATCTACATGAAAAGATAGTGTAGATTCTAGAGATAATTATATTAATTCGCATAAACATTAAATGCGGATTAATACGATTATTTTGAGATTATTGAATTGATCATCGTATTGTTATTGATTGTTGTTATTGCTTGTTATTTACTTTGACACCATCCCAGTTATCACACTGCAAGTTCCCTTTGTTCTGCTTGATTTTGAATTGAATTGGAATCGGGTTGAAATGATAAATACCCAAATAAACTTGACTTAGGATAGAGAATTTAATAAAATCCGATTGGTCAATAATTTGATTTAAAATAAAATAATGATTTTTCTTGAACAAAGAATAAGTTTTGAAATGAAGTTGGAATTTAAATTTTTGAAAGGAAAATGTAAAGATTTAAATCTGAAACGAATATTAGCGTAGTAATTGATGAAAGAACGTTGTTTGAAATTTGATTATCTAATAATTAAATTTTGAATTATTAATAAATAATTTGAAATTGGTAAGAACTGAGTTTTGAAATTATTAAGTTTGAAATCATTTAATAATTAAATTGGAAATTATAATTGAGTTTGGGATTATAATTAAGTTCGAAATTGTTAAGTTGAATTATAATTAAGTTTGAAATGATTTAATAACTAAGTTGAATTTACAATTAAGCTGAGATTATTAAGTTTTGAAATGTTTTAATAATTGAGTTTGAATATATAATTAAGTTGAAGTTATTAAGTTTTGAAATTATTAAGGATTAAGTTTGAAATTATTTAATAATTGCTTAAAAGTGAAATTATTTAATAATTGAAAAAGATTAAATTATTTGATAATTGAATTCTTTGATAAGAGTAATTGAACTTTTGAATAAGTGAATTTTAACTTCGTTAATAAATGAAATTGGTTTCTTTAGTTATTAAGTTTTGGAAAATTTACTTAAGTAAATTAATAATTGAAATTGAACTTCTTGATGGTGTGAAATTTAGTTCTTATTTAACTGATTTTTGTACTTTATAACAAAGGAAATTTATATGTGAAATTGAATTTCTTTAACCAGAAATAAAATGTGATTTATTGAAATTAACGTAAGACTTGTAATTTTAAAAAAATTGATTTGACGAATTTAAATTAATTCAAATTTGAGGTTTTGATATAATGAAGTTGAACGTAAGTAATTGATTTAATAAATTGGAAATTAAATGGAAATTTGTCAAATGATAAATGAACTTAATGAATATTGAATGAAATCGATAAATGAGTTAAATTGGTTTGCATGTTAAATTGGATTAATTTAAATGATTTTCGGAATAAAACTTTTATATGAACTTGAATTAATATTTGAATTGTTTAAATAAAAATGGAAATTGAATTATAAGATTTTGAAACGGAAAGTTAGAAGTTTTGAAACGTAAATTTTGGAAATTGATTTAGAAAGACAAACGAAATGTCGATTTACGAATTCTAATTGAAGTTGAATTTGATTTGATTTTGAAATTTATCAAACGACCAATCGGTGTAATAATCACGAAAGTTATTAAAGAGACCGGAATCGGTTATGGATATACTCTCTATCTAAACCGAAAACCACTTTAATAACTATACGCGGAGTGATGATCCAGAATGAAGTGGTTGGAATGATGTACGTGATGACTGAAGAAAGAGAACGATAATGGATAGCCTTGACACTTGTGTCAAATTGGAAATGACTAAAATCAGGAGCCGTGCCGGGCCAAATGGGGTTAGCCACCTCGAGCGTACACACTTCTTCGTAACTACTACTCATTACTTGTGATTGATTGGTGCACCCTTGGAATTTCAGGAGTGTTGTTTCGCGGTGTTGCGGTCGCTGCGGCGATGCGTTCTCACCAGTCCGGATCAGGCGAACGGTAGTTTCACTACCTTGGGTATTGCCTCATGTGCCTTGTCATGCTTGTATCCCTATATACGCGACCACTACGAATTTGTTTTGTGTTATACCTATGGAGTACTCCCTGATATCCCACCAGTTTACGGTGGAGTTTACAGTGCTGTATAGACTATGACATCTATATAAAATGTGTTAAGGGGGATAATGGTAACGCCTTAACACTATTTTGATATTTTAGATTACTGATAGACATTATCTATTTAGCGTACACTACTACATAGTAGATAGTTTAACGGATCCTTAAAGGATGGTGATTCCAACATCCTTTGAGTTACTTGTATTTCGATTGATATTTCACTTGAGTTGGATTTATTGATATGAGAATATTAATCCTGACTCGAGTGTTTTGTGTTTTGCTTTATGCTCGGGTCAGACTGAGTGTACCAGTATTCGAGGCTCACCTTTGAAGTTGGAGCTTTGCTTGAAGATCCAGCCTTCTATTCTACTTCCAGTATTCGATGGTTCCAATGGTATTCTGATTTGTACCTGATGTATTATATTACTCTTCTGTTGTAAACTCTGATGTATCTTATATATTTATATGGTAGCTTTATGAACTACTATCTCTTTTACTTCCGCTGCATATTATTACTCTGTGTCTGTGATACTGTGATTATTTATTTACTATACATCTCAGTTTTTGCCAAATTTAAATTAACAATTCGGTATTTTGAATTATTCAAGTCCGACATGTACGGATGCGAATAGTCCAAAATAGCGGGTCGTTACATTACTTGAACATAACTATGTTAGAAGTTGGTTAAAGATTAACAAAAGCATGTTTTACATTTTATAGTACTGTACTTTTAAAATTCATATATAGTTATTAAAATTATTGTAACGATCCCGAATTTTGATTTCGATTTTTAATAAATAAATAATTTATTTTTGAATAAAATTTGTGAAATTTATTGATAAATTGCTTTGAATTTCTTAAAATTCGTATAAAGAGATATGTGTTTATTTTATTTAGTTTTTAAAACGATTTCTTTTATAATTAAATATCTAGGTAATGAATGAATGAAAATGTAAGATAAGTTAGAAATAAATATCTTAAGATTTTGGTTATGTAAACTATAAAACATTAAATATACACATTAGACAAATTTGTTAAAATTCAAAAAACATAATTTTAAAATAGAAATTGGTTATAGTATAAAGTAAGAAGACAACAAGTATACTCAACTCAAAGGGAATGTAATAGCCTGTAAAAGAAATAAAAATAAAAATATTTAAATTAGAAAAAAAAACACTCATGTATATACAATACAAAAATCAATGCTTTAGTTAAAATATAACAACATATTAATTATAGAAATTAATTTATATTTTAATGAAATATGACAAAAGAAAGTATTGCAAAAAAGAATGAAACAATAACAAAGCAAATACATTCAAGTAAGAAAACAAAGTAAAAATATATATAAATGTCTTGCAAAAGATGACAATGTTAATTTTCAAGTTGAACAAATGCATATAGATAAATATGAATTAACTTGTAAAATGAAACAAAGCAAACAAGTCAGTATAAAAAATATACAAGTATGTAAAAGCAAGAGTTTGTAAAGCAAGTACAAAGTATCATCAGCCAAGCAAGAGAAAAGGTAGGCAAGCATAAACAAAGTATAAAAGGAAATATCAAAGAAGACATAAAGGACTAAGGTAATAAATGCAACATGCTTCTTGCATTTAATGCAAGCATTCCAGCCATGCTTATTTTACTAAATAATTTATATCACTCTGTACAAACAACATACCCTGTCAACTTTTCTTATATATCCACTTCACCTCAGTTCGTCCATCAACCTGAGAAGATCAAGTTAAAACAAGAACAAAGAAATAAAAACTTCAATTAAAACAACAACAACTACATCAATTCAAACAAGAATCAAAGAAAGGTTTTAGCTTGCGGTTTCAAGCCTGGTTCAAAAAAAAAATTAAAAGCTCTGTTCATTTGGAATTCAGGTGAGTAAACTTTAAACCTTTTGAAAACTTGATCTTCTTTAAGTCTATGATGATGGATGGAAATGATGATTTGAAATGTTCTGTTTTATTTGGGTATACAAATCTTCAAACACTAAATGTATGCATGCTGGTCTGTATGCATCTGCATACCTTTGTTTGACAGGCTCATGATATCTCAAAATAATTTTTATCTCCCCATCTAAATCATTATAAAATATGATGTTTAAAAGGAAATTGATGATAATGAAGTAATACAAATTTTAAAGATAAAATAAGAAAATTTATTATGTATCTTATCTGGAAAAAAAATCAGTGACAAATCAAAAACTTTCCAAAAATCAAGTGTGAAGATTTACTGTTTCACATACATGTTTAAATTCATCTTTGAAATTAATGATTTTTAAGGGTAGTTTTGTGATTTTTAACTATGTAAATCACGAGATATTGGTAGATGACCAGAATCGAGAATTTGCTCGATTTTTGATGATCGTATGGGCGAGTAAACTCAAGATTCGAATTTAAGTTTGCTGGTAGATAGGTGATTGGTAGAAAAATGTGAAATATTTTTTTTATTCATCATAGATGGAGTTTTGGATTGATGTAGGGTTTTAGCTCTATGTTGGATAGTTGATGTCGTGAGGCAAAATTCGCCGGCGTCATCGCGTTTTAAATGATCGGACCGGTGGCGATGGATCGTAGTTGGTCAAAGTACCCTTGGCTTTGGAGGTGTGGCTCCTGGTGGCGTGTAACGGCGGGGATGAGGGTTTTTCCAGTTGAACATTGGGTTCCTGGTAGTGCAAAAATTTTACTCGATTTCGAGTTCGACTTTGCTAAGGAGTTTTGGGTAGTCGAAGTAGCTGCTGGGGTCGTAGGTGACTTGTGGAGGGGCTCGGCCACGATCGGAGAAGCTCCGATCGTATGTGCACGGGTACGACGTGGAAGTGGTTGGTGACAGTGTCGTGGTGGTCTTCCGTCTCGAGTCGTGCTCGAGCAAAAGAAGAATTCGCTTCGGGTTGTATCGCGTGTGTTCCTGATGCTATTTTTAATTTGGTAAAATAAAAAAAATAAAAGAATAAAAAAAGAGGAGAAGAAGAGAGTAGCATATAGGGAAGAGACACGAAGTTGTCTCGGTAAGATAAGGGGTTGACTCGAGTTTTTATAGGCAAAGGCTCGGGTAAATGTTTGTTCCAGGTTTTAAAACCTGAATCTATCTGTTCTGTTTTAATCAGAACTTGAGTTTGAAACAGATTTTTAAATAAGTTAAAAAAATCATAATTTGGAAGATGGAATTCAAATTTACTATTGAAATAAATGAAGTTGTATAAAATTTAAAGTATTCAAACAACTTTAAAATGTTCAAGTATACTTTATACAATGATTTGAATTTAAATAACTGGGTTTAAACTCTTGTAAATTTCTTTTATAAAACTAATATTATTTAACATAAGAGTTCAAAGGTTTTAAAAATTTAGTGGTAGACTTTATTAAAGATAAACCGGTATTTCATTTTGAATTTAAAATTGAAATTTAAAAGTAAAATTGGATGAAAAGCTATTAAATTAGTTTAACTTAAATTTGTAAGTTAAATAAATCAATTTATCTTTAAAACTGGAATGTAGATAATTTGATTTAAACTTAAATTTAAAATGGAACTAAATTGTGAGTTCAAAAGTAAAATGTTTAATATATATATGTTAATGTTAATTAAGTCATTAATAAAGAAATGGATTATCTTAGAGATAATTAAGGTAATTAAAATGATTTAATTAATAAAGAAATTAAAGAATGATTCATTTATTTATGAATTAATAAATTATTTAATTAAAAATGATTAATAATGATTTAAATTTGAGGAATTTTCTTAAATAAGTAATTAAAGAAATATTATTAGTTAATAAAGATAATTAACTAAGGATTATTAAGTATTGATTAATGTTAATAATTAATTGGATTAATTAATTTAGATAATCAGTTATAAATTGTTTAAATGTAATTACTAAATGAAAGTAATTGAGAATTAATCACTTGTTGTAATTAATTTTTGGATATTTTGATTTGTTAAGGTTAATTAATTAAGTAATTGGTTTAAAGGTTGATTTAAATTAATATGATTAATTAAGTATAATTTAATTAATTAAAGTGTTTGATAAATTTATTTATATCAAATGATTTGTAATTTCTAAATAAGATTGAATAATTTATTCATAAGTAATTAATTTAATTGGAAATAAATTGAATTACTTAGCATTAGATAATTTATTAATCATGCTTATAAATGATTATTAAATGCTTGACCTTACTTATGAATGATTATTTTGTATGAAATGCCTTGATTGATTGTCCTATCTGATCTGTGATATTTTGATCTGTGGATTGTGCTATGTATAATTTTATTCATTTATTGATGATACATCTGTATATATATCTGTGATCTGTGAATGAAGATAAGCGTTATAGTTTATATCGCTTATCGGATATATGTTGTATTTGATTTATGATGATTGAATGATGTTGCACTATTGTGTTAAACCCCGGGACCACACTTTTACACACACCAATATGGATTTCACGAGGAAATCGATTAAGTCACAGATTTTGAGATTATTTTAAAAGTTGAATATTTAAATCCAAATGTTTTGGAAATGGATTGGGTTTAAAGTGAAAAGTTTTTGAAATAGAATTTCAAGATGAAATTTATTTTTGAATAACTTGATTAAGTTTTGGAATTTAAATAATTTGATTTAAATTTGAATTCGATATTTGAAATTGAATTCTATGATTTGGAAACTAGGGTTTAGAAAGGCTATTCAACTTATAAATAAGTTTAAATGGGTTAAACTATCTTAAAAGTATCGATTTGGAAATGTGAATATAATTTAAGAGCTTTAACTCGAGCAAATAAAATTGGATTTTTCTGAAAAGAAAACTATCTGTTTTCAAATAACAAAAGCTTTCACATAAGAAATGAACTTCCAATTTGTGTTAAAATGATTTCTAGTTTGAAATGAAGATAATTTCCAAATTATGAAAATGATTTGAAAACTATAAGTTAAATCTTTAATTTAAAGATTTTAAACGAGTTAATCCAATTGAAATGAAAATTGTTTTGAAATCCGGAATGAATCTTTGTGGAAACTAGGTGAACTGTATGAAATAAATCTTTTGTTTAAAGGATTTGAAATGGTAATTGGTTTAAACCATTTGAAAGAAAGTTTTGAATTATTAAGTTGTGACTTAATTGAAATCCCATGTCCATATGTTTTAAATATTGCGCTCACTATTCGGGTTAGCTGGTAAAGGACCTTTGTGTCGTATTACCCATTCCGAATATGTAATTCGACGTCATGGATAGCATGTGAAGACCGGTGGTGAAGACCGGATATTTTCGAAAACGAAAGGGTTTCTTGTCGATTGTCTCTGCACTGGCTGATCCCCGGTATAGAGATCTCCATATGTGATGGGAAATCCGAACGTGATTAGGGATTATCCGAATTGCAAGGACTTCTTTGGAAGTGCCTTCGGTTCTGTTTGAACCCAGAACAGACTTGTATGGATTGTATGTCTGACATTACATTTTGAGATATAAAGCAGATTTCTTTCAAATACATATATGTTGGTGGCGGAGAATTTATTCTCTTAGTTTAACACCCTTCTCTGAGACATACGAGCTCAGAGGTTATGTAGTTGAAGGTTATCAGCGATATATTCCCAACTTGGTAATGTGACATGCTGAGTGATGTTGATCATTTGTTGATCAAAGCGTTGCTTTTGTGAAAAGCTTAGCTTTGTGAACGAGACTTCGTCGAACCTCACACCCCGAAATGGTCGAAACAGGAAAGATGCGGCAAGGTTATTGGGGGTAGCGCCCCTTAGGGTATGTGCATTTCCTTCTGGATAGAGGTGGTATCATGGTATGGAGCCCAGATACTTAACCTATGTTGTTGCTGCAAATTTATTACTTTGTGGTTGTTGGTTATCGGGATCCCAGATAAAAGTTGGTTACGACCGGGGGATGGCATACTCGTGTCAGTAGTTACCCAGTTAGGGGTAACCCGGCCTTGTGTTGGCAGAGATCCGGTTAGGTTCTCGGGTACGTCCTTCCAGAGGCGTTCTCATGTGGCAATGGGAAGTTCCTTGGCCTGACCATTTGTTGGAAATCCAAAGAAACAATACGAACCTTTACGATTGCAAATTGTAGAACCTGCCTCCTCAGGAGGTAGCTATAGCGGGCATAATATAACGGTACCTATGCTGGCTAAGATTTATATTCTACTTTCGAAATGTTTTCTACACTATGCACTAATAATAATAATCAAATGATTTGATTTTGCATAGTAAGCATCTTTGACTAACATAAGAAGAAATCTCCTCAAAGTCTGCGTTTGCATTGTGTGTGTGGTGGGAGGTCTTATGATAGCTACATTTTCAAAAAGCATTACGAATTGACTTTAAAATCTTTTGTTGATTGTTTTAAAAGATAAACTGTTTACGTTGCTCACACCAGTCCCACGACTGATCCGGAGTTTATTGTTTCTTTCCTAAACTCTGGATGCTCAAAATTTTCTACACGGACAGCCTAGAGTTGGGTTTTTCAGATAGTCAGCTTTAGTAGATTATCTGGAGTCAGTTCAGTCTTTGGATCAGGACTGCACTTGCTTAGCTTGGTGCATCGTGATGATTGGTTCTCGCTATTTCTGGATTGGTGCCTTGGATTTCTCTTTTGAAGACTATTTTGGAGATTATCCGCTGCTGGTGTTATCGTTTTCTTTTCCGCTGCTATTCTCTTATATCATAGCTCTGATGTATATTGATATTCATTGTATATTGATCATTGTATCAGATATTGTATCAATGTTGTATATCAATGTATTATTCTTTTTATTCCGCTGTGTTGTTTACTTAATGTTGTTATAAGCTCCGGCGAATCGGATTTGAACGGTCGAATCTACGGCATTCGAATACGATTTAAAGTATGGATGTCGATTTTCGAGCGTGAAAAATTCGTATCGTCCCATTTGGTATCAGAGCTAAGGTGAAACTTTAGCTCAGGAGTATAACAGGTTAAGTAGCTTATTAGAGATAGGGTGAAGTAAACCTTAGAATGAGTATATCCCTAAGATATCCGTTCGAATGTCTCAGTAAATTCTCTTGCTATCCACTGATAGTGAGTATGAGTGCAAGAAGAGGACGAGACAGGGGACAGGGAAATACGACTATAATTGGTCAATACCCTGCAACAGTGGAAATAATCTTCTCTATCTATTTCCTTTGATTCGTTTCCAAATTCTTTTGATTTCTTCGTAACAGCTCCAGAAAGAAATTCGGTGTGATGATGGCTCTACGAATCGTTGTAGAAAATTCTTACTTTGTATCTTCATCGATTTCTTATCAATTTTCGATTGAAACCTTAATGAATATGAATTGGAAATTTTGAATAAATTGGAAATTTTAAATTGAGTTAAATTGATTAATAGAATATGAAACTAAATTTGAATTGTATCAATAAAATGATTTCGTTTAAAACCAAATTTGAAATTTTATTGTAATTTCTTGGGTATGTCAAAGTCCAAAGAGGGACAAATTGGTATATATTTTGAGATATTCCGACCTGAGTTTGAAATCCATATCTATTGTTTGGGTCTCGATATATTTTACGGACAGTTAGTTATCCCTTCGAACTAACCAGTGCTTTGCATATTCGTAGAATTTATAACCCAAGTATCCTGTGTAGTATTGCATGAGTTTGTTCTCATATTGCTGATATTCTGAATTGGTAAGCCAAATGCAGAATAGATGTTCAGTTGATTTGATGAAATATTCTTCATTTATCTATCTCTGTGTTATTATCGTGCCTGCAAATTTCGGGGACGAAATTTCTTAAGGAGGGGAATTTGTAACGATCCCGGATTTTGATTTTGATTTTTAATAAATAATTAATTTATTTTTGAACAAAATTTGTGAAATTTATTAATAAATTGCTTTGAATTTCTTAAAATTCGTATAAAGAGATATGTGTTTATTTAATTTAGTTTTTAAAACGATTTCTTTTATAATTAAATATCTAAGTAATGAGTGAATGAAAATGTAAGATAAGTTAAAAATAAATATCTTAAGATTTTGGTTATGTAAACTATAAAACATTAAATATACACATTAGACAAATTTGTTAAAATTCAAACAACATAATTTAAAATAGAAATTGGTTATAGTATAAAGTAAGAAGACAACAAGTATACTCAACTCAAAGGGAATGTAATAGCCTGTAAAAGAAATAAAAATATAAATATTTAAGTTAGAAAAAAAAACACTCATGTATATACAATACAAAAATCAATGCTTTAGTTAAAATATAACAACATATTAATTATAGAAATTAATTTATATTTTAATGAAATATGACAAAAGAAAGTATTGCAAAAAAGAATGAAACAATAACAAAGCAAATACATTCAAGTAAGAAAACAAAGTAAAAATATATATAAATGTCTTGCAAAAGATGACAATGTTAATTTTCAAGTTGAACAAATGCATATAGATAAATATGAATTAACTTGCAAAATGAAACAAAGCAAACAAGTCAGTATAAAAATATACAAGTATGTAAAAGCAAAAGTTTGTAAAGCAAGTACAAAGTATCATCAGCCAAGCAAGAGAAAAGGTAGGCAAGCATAAACAAAGTATAAAAGGAAATATCAAAGAAGACATAAAGGACTAAGGTAATAAATGCAACATGCTTCTTGCATTTAATGCAAGCATTCCAGCCATGCTTATTTTACTAAATAATTTATATCACTCTGTACAAACAACATACCCTGTCAACTTTTCTTATATATCCACTTTACCTCAGTTCGTCCATCAATCTGAGAAGATCAAGTTAAAACAAGAACAAAGAAATAAAAACTTCAATTAAAACAACAACAACTACATCAATTCAAACAAGAATCAAAGAAAGGTTTTAGCTTGCAATTTCAAGCCTGGTTCAAAAAAAAAGTAGAAGCTCTGTTCATTTGGAATTCAGGTGAGTAAACTTTAAACCTTTTGAAAACTTGATCTTCTTTAAGTCTATGATGATGGATGTAAATGATGATTTGAAATGTTCTGTTTTGTTTGGGTATACAAATCTTCAAACACTAAATGTATGCATGCTGGTCTGTATGCATCTGCATACCTTTATTTGACAGGCTCATGATATCTCAAAATAATTTTTATCTCCCCATCTAAATCATTATAAAATATGATGTTTAAAAGGAAATTGATAATGATGTAATACAAATTTTAAAGATAAAATAAGAAAATTTATTATGTATCTTATCTTGAAAAAAAAAATCAGTGACAAATCAAAAACTTGCCAGAAATCAAGTTTGAAGATTTACTGTTTCACATACATGTTTAAATTCATCTTTGAAATTAATGATTTGTAAGGGTAGTTTTGTGATTTTTAACTATGTAAATCACGAGATATTGGTAGATGACCAGAATCGAGAATTTGCTCGATTTTTGATGATCGTATGGGCGAGTAAACTCAAGATTCGAATTTAAGTTTGCTGGAAGATAGGTGGTTGGTAGAAAAATGTGAAATATTTTTTTTATTCATCATAGATGGAGTTTTGGATTGATGTAGGGTTTTAGCTCTATGTTGGATAGTTGATGTCGTGAGACAAAATTCGCCGGCGTCATCGCGTTTCAAATGATCGGACCGGTGGCGATGGATTCGTAGTTGATCAAAGTACCCTTGGCCTTGGAGGTGTGGCTCCTAGTGGCGTGTAACGGTGGGGATGAGGGTTTTTCCGGTCGAACATTGGGTTCCTGGTAGTGCAAAAAATTTACTCGATTTCGAGTTCGACTTTGCTAAGGAGTTTTGGGTAGTCGAAGTAGCTGTTGGGGTCGTAGGTGACTTGTGGAGGGGCTCGGCCACGATCGGAGAAGCTCCGATCGTATGTGCATGGGTACGACGTGGAAGTGGTTGGTGACAGTGTCGTGGTGGTCTTCCGTCTCGAGTCGTGCTCGAGCAAAAGAAGAATTCGCTTCGGGTTGTATCGCGTGTGTTCCTGATGCTATTTTTAATTTGGTAAAATAAAAAAAAATAAAAGAATAAAAAAAAGAGGAGAAGAAGAGAGTAGCATACAGGGAAGAGACACGAAGTTGTCTCGGGTAAGATGAGGGGTTGACTCGAGTTTTTATAGGCAAAGGCTCGAGTAAATGTTTGTTCCAGGTTTTAAAACCTGAATCTATCTGTTCTGTTTTAATCAGAACTTGAGTTTGGAATAGATTTTTATATAAGTTAAAAAATTCAGAATTTGGAAGATGGAATTCAAATTTACTTTTGAAATAAATGAAGTTGTTTAAAATTTAAAGTATTCAAACAACTTTAAAATGTTCAAGTATACTTTATACAATGATTTGAATTTAAATAATTGGGTCTTGAACTCTTGTAAATTTCTTTTATAAAACTAATATTATTTAACATAAGAGTTCAAAGGTTTTAAAAATTTAGTGGTAGACTTTATTAAAGATAAAGTGGTATTTCATTTTGAATTTAAAATTGAAATTTAAAAGTAAAATTGGATGAAAAGTTATTAAATTAGTTTAACTTAAATTTGTAAGTTAAATAAATCAATTTATCTTTAAAACTGGAATGTAGATAATTTGATTTAAACTTAAATTTAAAATGGAACTAAATTGTGAGTTCAAAAGTAAAATGTTTAAAATATATATGTTAATGTTAATTAAGTCATTAATAAAGAAATGGATTATCTTAGAGATAATTAAGGTAATTAAAATGATTTAATTAATAAAGTAATTAAAGAATGATTCATTTTATTTATGAATTAATAAACTATTTAATTAAAAATGATTAATAATGATTTAAATCTGAGGAATTTTCTTAAATAAGTAATTAAAGAAATATTATTAGTTAATAAAGATAATTAACTAAGGATTATTAAGTATTGATTAAAGTGATTAATGTTAATAATTAATTGGATTAATTAATTTAGATAATCAGTTATAAATTGTTCAAATGTAATTACTAAATGAAAGTAATTGAGAATTAATCACTTATTGTAATTAATTTTTGGATATTTTGATTTATTAAGGTTAATTAATTAAGTAATTGGTTTAAAGGTTGATTTAAATTAATATGATTAATTAAGTATAATTTAATTAATTAAAGTGTTTGATAAATTTATTTATATCAAATGATTTGTAATTTATAAATAAGATTGAATAATTTATTCATAAGTAATTAATTTAATTGGAAATGAATTGAATTACTTAGCATTAGATAATTTATTAATCCTGCTTATAAATGATTATTAAATGCTTGACCTTACTTATGAATGATTATTTTGTATGAAATGCCTTGATTGATTGTCCTATCTGATCTGTGATATTTTGATCTATGGATTGTGCTATGTATAATTTTATTCATTTATTGATGATACATCTGTATATATATCTGTGATCTGTGAATGAAGATAAGCATTATAGTTTATATCGCTTATCGGATATATTGTTGTATTTGATTTGTGATGATTGAATGATGTTGCACTATTGTGTTAAACACCGGGACCACACTTTTACACACACCAATATGGATTTCACGAGGAAATCGATTAAGTCACAGATTTTGGGATGATTTTAAAAGTTGAATATTTAAATCCAAATGTTTTGGAAATGGATTGGGTTTAAAGTGAAAAGTTTTTGAAATAGAATTTCAAGATGAAATTTATTTTTGAATAACTTGATTAAGTTTTGGAATTTAAATAATTTGATTTAAATTTGAATTCGATATTTGAAATTGAATTCTATGATTTGGAAACTAGGGTTTAGAAAGGCTATTCAACTTATAAATAAGTTTAGATGGGTTAAACTATCTTAAAAGTATCGATTTGGAAATGTGAATATATTTTAAGAGCTTTAACTCGAGCAAATAAAATTGGATTTTTCTTAAACGAAAACTATCTGTTTTCAAATAACAAAAGCTTTCACATATAAAAATGAACTTCCAATTTGTGTTAAAATGATTTCTAGTTTGAAATGAAGATAATTTCCAAATTATGAAAACGATTTGAAAACTATAGGTTAAATCTTTAATTTAAAGATTTTAAACGAGTTCATCCAATTGAAATGAAAATTGTTATGAAATCCGGAATGAATCTTTGTGGAAACTAGGTGAACTGTATGAAATAAATCTTTTGTTTAAAGGATTTGAAATGGTAATTGGTTTAAACCATTTGAAAGAAAGTTTTGAATTATTAAGTTGTGACTTAATTGAAATCCCATGTCCATATGTTTTAAATATTGCGCTCACTATCCGGGTTAGCCGGGAAAGGACCTTTGTGTCGTATAACCCATTCCGAATATGTAATTCGACGTCATGGATAGCATGTGAAGACCGGTGGTGAAGACCGGATATTTTCGAAAACGAAAGGGTTTCTTGTCGATTGTCTCTGCACTGGCTGATCCTTGGTATAGAGATCTCCATATGTGATGGGAAATCCGGACGTGATTAGGTATTATCCGGATTGCAAGGACTTTTTTGGAAATGCCTTCGGTTCTGTTCGAACCCAGAACAGACTTGTATGGATTGTATGTCTGACATTACATTTTGAGATATAAAGCAGATTTCTTTCAAATACATATCTGTTGGTGGCGGAGAATTTATTCTCTTAGCTTAACACCCTTCTCTGCGACGTACGAGCTCAGAGGTTATGTAGTTGAAGGTTATCGGCGATATATTCCCAACTTGGTAATGTGACATGTTGAGTGATGCTGATCATTTGTTGATCAAAGCGTGGCTTTTGTGAAAATCTTAGCTTTGTGAACGAGACTTCGTCGAACCTCACACCCCGAAATGGTCGAAACAGGAAAGATGCGGCAAGGTTATTGGGGGTAGCGCCCCTTAGGGTATGTGCATTTCCTTCTGGATAGAGGTGGTATCATGGTATGGAGCCCAGATACTTAACCTATGTTGTTGCTGCAAATTTATTACTTTGTGGTTGTTGGTTATCGGGATCCTGGATAAAGGTTGGTTACGACCGGGGGATGACATACTCGTGTCAGTAGTTACCCAGTTAGGGGTAACCCGGCCTTGTGTTGGCAGAAATCCGTTTAGGTTCTCGGGGATGTCCTTCCAGAGACATTCTCATGTGGCAATGGGAAGTTCCTTGGCCTGACCATTTGTTGGAAATCCAAAGAAACAATACGAACCTTTACGATTGCAAATTGTAGAACCTGCCTCCTCAGGAGGTAGCTATAGCGGGCATAATATAATGGTACCTATGCTGGCTAAGATTTATATTCTACTTTCGAAATGTTTTCTACACTATGCACTAATAATAATAATCAAATGATTTGATTTTGCGTCGTAAGCATCTTTGACTAACATAAGAAGAAATCTCCTCCAAGTCTGCGTTTGCATTTTGTGTGTGGTGGGAGGTCTTACGGTAGTTACATTTTCAAAAAGCATTGCGAATTGACTTTAAAATATTTTGTTGATTGTTTTAAAAGATAAACTGTTTATGTTGCTCACACCAGTCCCCCGACTGATCCGGAGTTTATTGTTTCTTTCCTAAACTCTGGGTGCTCAAAATTTTCTACACGGGCAGCCTAGAGTTGGGTTTTTCAAATAGTCAGGTTTAGTAGATTATCTGGAATCAGTTCAGTCTTTGGATCAGGACTGCACTTGCTTAGCCTGGTGCATCGTGATGATTGGTTCTCGCTATTTCTGGATTGGTGCCTTGGATTTCTCTTTTGAAGACTATTTTGGAGATTATCCGCTGCTGGTGTTATCGTTTTCTTTTCCGCTGCTATTCTCTTGTATCATATCTCTGATGTATATTGATATTCATTGTATATTGATCATTGTATCAGATATTGTATCAATGTTGTATATCAATGTATTATTCTTTTTATTCCGCTGTGTTGTTTACTTAATGTTGTTATAAGCTCCGGCGAATCGGATTTGAACGGTCGAATCTACGGTATTCGAATACGATTTAAAGTATGGATGTCGATTTTCGAGTGCGAAAAATTCGTATCGTCACAATTATATTTAAACTCCTAATCTTTTTTCCAAACTCAAATACATTTTATTAGAACTTCCATAAAAATATTTTACAAAGAAAAGAATTTTTAAACCACTTAAATCACAAAAAAAACTAGCCAAAACATCTATGTAAACAAAACAATGCAACAGTCCAGTAACGTTGTAGTAGACCGGGACAACATTTAAAAATGCTCTCTAAAGTCTAGGCAAAGAATTAACATGAAAATGCCTGATTTGTGTGGTCAGTTTTAACCACTTAACCAATCGATATAAGACCTAAAAATTTTACAGTATGTATTACCCTTATGGTACTTAAAAAAATATGGCAAGAAACCCTTAAGAATATTTGTCGATTTATTTATAAAAATTCCCAAAAAAATTTATTTCAAAGTGCTTATATAATGACCATCTTCTCGCTATAACTTTTTGCAACTTTGCTCTACGAGTTAATTGATGGTTTATGCTTCAATATTTTTCCAGTAATAAGTACAGTTATAGTACTTAATAAAAACGCGAAAAAGGTCCTAGGATGTTTCTCAAAGTTGACTTTGAAAATCATCAAACATAGGGCATTTTCAAAGTGCATCCAGAGCAACCATTTTTCTTCTAACTTTCACAATTTTGTTTCACAATTTCTATAACTTTCCAAACCATTTATTTACTTCCCTAGGTAGGTTGGAGCAATATTGCTTCTACACCCTACTCAAACAAAAATCTTAACCCTCAAAGATAGATAAGCCTATTTCATCAGAATTTCATGCTAAGTGTACGGCTAAATACTTTCTATAAATGAATAAACATACGAAGAACGAAAGTCACACAAAGCACGATTAAGTCACATAAGCGACTTCTAATTCCCTTTTTAATTAATTAATCAGTTTATTAATTAAAACCTCTTTTGTTAGTAAAACTTCTTTTATCTAAGAAAATTTCATTTATCACTCACTATTATGAAGGAAATGCGCTAGCTCGCAGCGGAAAAATGGATGAATTTCAAAAAAAATAGCTATTTTGAATCTTTAATGAGCCTATGAAGTCTAAATTCATTTGGAGCTTTCCCAAGTTTTTTTTAAATAAAACTAATATTTTATTTAACTTCATAAATAAAGTTTCACTTTAATTTAGTACGTATGTGTGTTAGAGTATATCAAATATACTCTTATATAAAAAATTGTGCGTAACGTTTACTTTTCAAATTTATTCAGAGAAAGAAATATTTCATTTTCTTTCCATTAACTTATTAAATTAATGAGTGAGCATAAATTTATTTAGAGAAGGTTACCTTCCTCTTAAATTATTCAATTAATGAGGGATCATAAATTTAGTTAGAGAAGGAAACTGAACTACATACAGAATGAATTAGAGAATACGTTTTATTTGAAAGAATGAAACTTTTTCCCATTCTTTAATTAAAACTTCCCTAATTAACTTCTTTAATTGTTTCTCTCTCTTTAATCCTTTCTTTACACGTATGTCATCAAATAACATAAATTTTCCATAAATTATGTCATCAAATGACATAAAATTTCGATAAACATGTCATCAAATGACATAAAATTTTCGTAAAACATTTCATGCAATTATCTTTAAATTACATCGATATCATATATCAATGCGTGCAAATATAACTTTTATAAATGCATTAAAGTAATTACAAAGAAACTTCAAACATCAAATAAGTAATAATTAATATTCCTCAAATATCAATTAATTTAATCAATTTACAACATTTTATAAATTAATTAAATCAAGCGGTTTTTCAAAGAATTCATCGTTACGGTTGTGCAACTCATAGGTGTAAATTCGGACAGCGATTAACATCGAACTATTCGAATATTAATGTTCACATGTCACTTAGCAGGTGGTGTGACATTTTGGCCGAATTTATCGCTTACTCATCTTTTGGTGAAATCTAATTTTACTTATTATAAGCGGTACCTATGACAATTATTTACAACAATTCTCTTCGTCAAAACTATATCACTTTGGATTTATGGAATTCGGTAATGGTCAAAATTCCAACATCCACATTCAACTTTATAGTCCAAGCACAAAGTCTTTGGTTCAATAATAACAATTATTATTAACTGAAATGCTCTGGCCAAAGACTATGACTTTGAGTTGACTTTAGTTGATCGTGATACTAACCTCATATAACAGAGGAGACGAATCCTCTTTTGAATAGTGTTTCACTTTCAATGCTTCCACTTGATCCAACTATAGTCGTTCGATGGACGTCGTGCCACGAATTAACTATAATCAAAACAGAGCTTCCAAATTAAAGATCAATAGTATTCTCAAGTCGAGAGAACTGTGTAAATTAATCATATCGATATTCTTCACTTGACTTAGTTATATTAATCAACTAAAAACTATCCAGTGAGTCATTCCATAGTTATCCAATAACTATCAGTACGTAACCTCTTGGTGCCCCAAACAGTCATGAGTAATATACTGTCCAACATTTGAAGAGCGTTGCGTACTCTAGTCTCAATGGATACATCAATATCCAGTCTCGAAGCATCTTGACTAGGAACATTTAAAATGGTATATTTGTTTCATTGTGATAAATTGCTCACGGTTACAACACTTTGTAACTACTATCCCAAAACATATCATTTGTGAATTTTCTATTAAATATACTTTTAATTAAATTGATTAATTAATATAATCACATTATATCAAGTATATAGTAGAAAGAAAATACCATTGTTTTGAACAAGATTGATCAACGAGTTAGATATATGTAACAAATTACATAATTGCCTGTAGGGCATACCCCTAACTCTATCAATCTCTCACTTGCACTTAGGGTCAATTATGGAATTTTATTCCAACTTCTCAATCCTTTTTCTCAAAACCAATTGGGTTAGTCCATTTATGAATGGGTATGCTATTATGTTTTAATTATCTACTCAGTCGGTCAACTATCTCTGACGGTGATAAACTATTTTATCTTGTGGAACAATTCAGAGTATGTCTTTCGACTTCAAGTGAGTTCTAATTTTTGTTACGAACTATATTACGACATTGTTATCATATAACTATGTTGTGAGATTCTCTACATTTGGAATCGGCTCAGTTATAAATTTGTGCACTTATATTTTTATACACATTGTTTTTATTGTGGCGTTATTCAAGGCAATGTGCCTGGCCTTTTTTCATTAAATTAGCCACGGTCTTTCATGCGGAACATTTCCAACTTAAAGGTTTGTTATTGACATATTACACTCAATATTACCAGTGAAAGTTTGAGTCTGAACATATCTTCATAAGGAATTTATTGTTTCTGTAAACAATTCTCTAGTATTTCATAAATACATGAGAACACTTCAAATAACCATTTACTAATATCAATTTGAATTTGATATTTGCTTCATGTATCAAATAAATAAACAAATCACGATATCGTAGACAACATAACATGTATGACAATTCCTATTGCCAATGCAAAAGAATCAATCTTACATGTTCTTTATTAAACATTTTAATAAGTTGTCCTTGCATATCATTTGGAACATCCCGACATCTTTTATACTTACTATAAAAGACATCATTTATTAATCCAATGTTGAGTATTAAAACAACTAAAGCTGATTTTGGCACAATTACATCGTTAAAATCAAAACGTGTTATTTACTTATAGTTTAGAAATATCAATGTACTATTTAACATTCTTTCTTATAAACACACGTTTCCTCTGCACTTCGATTGAAAATCAAACTATTCGATACTTCTATCAAAGTTCTTATTCAATCTTGATGATTATAAAATGATATTTCCGTATCATTTCTTGGATCATATCCAAAGACCCACAAACTCAATATCGCTCCCACTGACTTTTAGACATTTTTGCTTAATATGTGTGAACAGCTTACTCTAAATCGTTATTTAGAAAAAAAATTCAATACATATGAGCAAAACATTAGGACTTATCAAGCGATAATTTTGTAAGTAAATCCGAATTGACTTGAATATGTTGAATATTGAATCTATTACACTAATTTCAAAATTTGAAATTTGTGGTATTATTCTTATCGACATTGCTCATTTAATTCCAACTGCATTAGTCTTACTTATAAAGACACGGACGTGGTCGATGGATCTTATCCCTTCGGTTACGACCACTGAAATCTATGTTTTGATAGCATACTTGGAGTTCTTTCGGATTTGCGCATCATACCATATAGAGTCAACACTCTCATAAACAATCTACAATTATATATTTTCGACATTAATAAGGAACTCATAGTTTCTCTTCAATGTGCAAGAATACTTACTGGACACTCTAATGCGTAGTGTTCGTTTAGGTTAGTTAATTTCATTTCATTTCATCTAATCAGTATTATCTATGGATCGTATCCAATTTCATTTGACCACCAGTAATTCTTCGAAGAAATTTCTTCACAACGAAGTTGGTATTTCTTGAAAAAACAATTGTTTCTCAGTGCAACAGAATAGGTATTCATAAATGTTTTATGAATTTCTTTATTCATAAAATTGATTTGGTTTTAGTTTACAAAAAATATGTTCGAAACAAAAATATATCATCCAATGACAGTCTTTTCAAAATCCCTTTGGGGAGATTCATACAAGATCCATTACAAACAATTATTACGTGGAATCTTTCAACTCGCACAACTTGCCAACTCTCTGGCCTAGGATATGTTGGAGTTTCTTATAAATTCTTATCTTGTAAAATTTTGTAAACTGTTATTCAGATGAAACAATATTAACCTTGTGTACTACCCTTAAGTACATTACCTTATAAAAAGAAACTAATTCAACGTCACTCATAATTAATCGTACATTGTCCAACAAAGTTCGATTACACCATATCGATGCATCATTATGTATCACATGGAAAAGTATTTTTGAGAATGAATCTTTATTCATTTTAGGTACGTTTGGAACATTTACCAATATATTCACTCATTCGATCAAATCAAATAAATTCTATCGTATGTTATTTTATTTACTTTTGTTTTATATTTTATAAGTTTACCATAGACATACTACATGTCTATCAAATACACATGTCCGTGTCGACGATAACTCATTAGCGAATATGATGAAGTATGTGGAACCGTTTTGGTATTTATATATTACGATTGCATACATCTATATGTATCAATCCGGAGAGTTTATCAACTCTTATGATACTCCTACTAAATGGGTGCACAGCCATTTATTGTTTAAGATACAATTAACAAGCATCATATGATTCAAAATCATACAATAAAATTATTTCTCAAAACTACGGCTTAGTCTATAATTGCAAAACAATTATAAATAATATTAGATACTTTTTTATTTTCCAATGCATCACTTTTGTTATAAAGAAAATAGCACCACATTATAGTTTTATTTCACAAAGTATATTCATAATATTCATATTGAAATATAGCTATGTCTATTTTTTCAATCGATACCCAAAAATAATCATTATTTCATAAATAACGTATGGTAAGTTTTACGAAAATAATTTTCGTACTATGATGCAATTAATAAGTGCTATATGGCATGCTCCCACTATTTCCACCATTACTATAATAGTACACTAAATTTGAAGGTCCGTCATTCACGTAATACAATTTGTCTATTTTATACAATGCAACTATTTACAGTAGAGAGTTTGTTTATCAAATATCTTGAGCTCAAAAAAAATTCTCATAGAAAACTATTTTCTATATGAAAATGCGTTACGGAATAGAAATCATATTTTTTATTCTAATATTAAGTATCAATTATTATTACAATTCTTATTTCCAATGTTTCTCTATAAAGTAGAAGTGTACATTCCCTCTTCATCCCAACTGTACCTTAAATTACATCTATTTTTATACATTCGTTTTCCTTTCAAATGGTCAAATTTTTCAACAAAAAACCTTAATACATATCATAACTAACACCTTACAAAAGTGCGTTCGATTATCCTTAACATTTAAGGACATCAAATATGTTGCACTTTACGTAAACCAATCAAAATGACATTCCAACGATCGAGTTCTTAGGTCTATCTTGTAATTTTTGGTATTATGTTACATTAACACAATATGATCCCTTTTGTAATCAATCAGATTGAATACTCGATCTCGCACTTAGGTTTATTTGATTTTTCGGATGAACTAATTTTATCGAAATATTGTACATTACAAACTTTGACCGTTCACCATATGACACATGCAATTGTATATGGATGAAATATCCATAGTCTTGGGTTGCTTTTAGAGTTCGAAACTCATAGAATGCAGTACATGGTCTTGACCAAATAAATGCGTAAGTAATCAAACCATGAATGTATTCAATAGTTGTAAAATCGGACACTTGCATGGGTGTTGAAACATTAACATGCAATAGGAATTTAATATTGGGTATTATATTTACATTTGTCAATTTTCAATTCAATTCGTTTGTATATGTTGATTGATAAACATTTTATCAATCATGATGTACAAATTTATCATTGTAGATAACTGTAACATTATTTAGTACATGTTCTTACAATTTAGAAAGGTTGATGTTACCGTTTTATTTAACTAATAAGGCTCCCACTAGTCTTTTATGTTTCTCCAAACTCTAAGATGAAAGATAGAAGTCTTTCGACTTTACTAGTGAGTGTTAGGACTCGTTTGTCTTGGTATTTTAACCTTGAGTTTGCTCAACAAATCATAGCCCCACAAACGATGGATAACTCCTCATCGGTTGTACCACGTACAACTCCTGATCCATTTTTCCTAGTCCTAATCTCATTTCGACCTTGAGTTTGCTCAACAAATCGAAAGAGATTATTCATTCGTACCTACCATATCATGATGGCCTAAGTATAGTACATGTACCTTGAGTTTGTTCAACAAATACACATAGTTATCTTACCTCATATGTTCAATATATTAACAATACTACACATAACATCCCCAGCTTATGTTTGCTCAACAACTAAGGAGTATGCAAGTAATTTAGTAATATGTATGGTAAAGGACAACATTATATTAAAGATTCTTAATCTTCAATATATATTTACAGATGATACCTTATTATTTATTTCACATTTGCCTAATCATATCATTACCCTTAATTATTTTATACAACTTTGCTCTTCTTCCAGGGCTAAAAATTAATTTCGATAAAAATTCCATTTTAGTACTAAATGATGTTGATAAGATTGAAGATTTAGTTGCTAATACACTTAATTGTAAAACTATGACTTTCTCTTTTGATTATCTTGGTTTCTCGATTAGACAAACTAAACTTAAAAATGATGGCTGGTTAATTATAATAGATAAAATTAAAAATAGAATTTCTAATTGGAATTGGAGGTTTTATTTGAGAGCAGGTAGATCGGTCTCATTAACTCTGTTTTATATGCTCTTCCAATCTATTGGTTGTCTATGCATCTTTTTTCTGATTGGATGATTAATAAAATAGATAAAATAAGAAGGGATTTCTTATGAAGTGGTGATAATCTCAATGGTAGTCTCAAATGTTTAGTCAATTAGAAAATAGTTTGTAAATCAAAAAAAGGAAGGTGGTTTAGGAGTTATTAATTTACGTAGCATGAATTTGTCTTTATTGGGGAAGTGGTTATGGGAATTTAAGGATATAAATGATAATTCTATTTGGAAAGAAATTATTTCTAAACATTATTATAACGGTAGTAATAATTTATACCAAATTACACCTACAGTTATTAATAAATTGTCTAATTTATGGAAATCAATTTTAAAATGTCATGAGATTTTTAATTACGATTGTTCATTCAGGAATTAATACTTCTTTTCGGCATGATCGTTGGTTATCTGTTATTCCTCTTAGGGTAGAATTTAAAGAACTTTTTGATATTTGTAACTTTAAAAATGATTTAGTTATAGATTTTTTTTCCCAGATAATGATCCCTCTAGAAATTTTAGTTTTAATAAAATCTTAGAAGGTATACTCTTTAGGCAATTTTCTTTATTATGTGCAAGATTGAATTTATATAATATTGACAACAAAAACGATATTATTAACTAGGAATGGGATAAAAGTAAGAAATTCGCTTCTAATTCTTTTTATAAATTTCTTAATTTCTCGCGCGGTACTCATAACTCTTTTAACTTTTTTGGAAAGCTAATGCACCGCCAAAAGCTAAGATCCATATGTGGTTAATCATGCATGGGAAATTAAACACTATTGAATTTTTAAAAAGAAAGAATATGCATATTGATAATAAATGTATTTTTTGTAAACTACATTTTGAAGATATTAATCATATTTATTATGATTGTATGAATACTTGTTACATTCTTAACAATAGTCTAAAAAAAATTTAACTTATTCTTACAACTAAAGTTTTCGATTGTGGTTTCTACTGGAATAATTTAAGGTTTAAGTTTAAAAAAAGAAATAGATTTTTACTAGATACTTTATTCATTATAATATGTTGGTATGTTTGGTTTGGGAGAAACCAAAGACTTTTTAATAATAATTCTAGTCATATTAATAGATTGATATTTACAATAGCATCATTTTGTTTCAATTGGTCCTAAATATACTTAGCTAAAAATATTTTTTTTAAGTATCTTAATAAGGTTAGAAATAGCATGATGTTATTTACACAAAAATACAGTATTTTTACTAATAATAATCATAGCATTAACATTTTCTTGAATCATAATGTTCTTTGGTCAAAGGAGCATAATGTTAATTTTTAAGATTTATCTAGTTTATAGGCTTTTGTGTCATGTTTTGTTCCTTTCTATGCCTTTTAGTTTTCAAAATCACTATTTCATAACTTTTGAGTTAGTTAAGATGTTGCATAACAAACTTTGATCCTTTCTTTAGTTTTTCACTTATTTCAATTTATTTACCATTTTGTAATCTTAACTTTAGTTTTAGTACTTTTACTTCATCAATACATATATTTGTATATAAATTTCATTCATGTACATATATATGTCTTATTCTTATAATTCTCTTTAGTTTCATTTGCAGATACAGGTTTAGCCCAAAAATTGTGTCAGATTACTATTTACAGGTTTTTAGGGTTGTTGTTGACGAGATTGCAGTGAGACGTTCTTTCTGGACCTTCCGTGTTGACAGTGAGGAGTTCTTTCTAGTTCTTCTGAGATTGCAGTGTGGCGCTCTTCTTTCTAGATTATCCGCATTTATAGTGAGGCATTCATTCTGGATCTTCTGAGCTTGCAGTGTGGCGTTCTTTATCTCCAGGAGTTTCCTATCGATTTCATCTGCACTGGGTTGCATCATGGATTTTTTAGGTACTTCTAACACTTTATTATCTGGCAGTGGCCTTGTCGAAGTTCGATATTGAGATGTAATGGACGGTGGCCTTGTCGGAGCTCATTCTAGATGTACCTATATCCTTTTTCATTGATTTTATGTTTTGATTATTTACCTGTCAGGCATGTCGACAGTTCCTTTGTATTCAGTGATATATACATATACATATATGCGCTCTCCTCTACTTTTGAGGATCACACATTTCTCTCAAAAAAATAAATTAGAAAATACTATTCACCACCCTCCTAGCATTTAATTAGCCTTAAAATTCGTAATTCTGCAACCCACGCATATAGTGACCTTCTTGCTAATTTTGTTCTACAAGTTAATGAATGATTTAAGCTTCCATATTTTTCTAGCAGCAAGTACACTTATAGCACTTATTACAAAATGCAAAGAAGCATCTATGATGTCTCTCAATGTTGACTTCGAAAATTGCCGAACACAAGGCATTTTCAAAGTGCATGCATAGCGACATTTACGCTTCTAACTTTAACAATTTTGTTTCACAATTTCTATAACTTTCCAAACCATTTATTTATTGTCTTATACACTAAAATATGTGTAGAAAACAATCGAATCACATTATCCCAAATTAAGTTTATAAATCTTCCATTTACACAAGTTAAATTTAAGTGATATCAAGCTATACTTATAGTGACTATTCTCGCTTCAAGCATTTTCAAACATATTTCAATTCAACACACAATCCAAACAACCATTTAAACATCAAGTCAAGGTCACATGACAAAAGGGTAATAGAAGTGAGGTTGTACAATATAAGTTGTCATTTGCTTTCAAAAACAAGAAGGGTCCAATATTTATAACTTTAATTAGATAACACCACTTTAGCTTTATATCTACACATGTATATATAAACACAATATATACATACAAGATAGCTAGTAACTCACTCAAATCCAAGCCTACAACAAGCTCAAACATATAAGAACCAAAGAACCACTTCCTACCATCACCAAAAGCCTAAAGATCCAAAATTTCTATCAAAAAGTGCTCGACCACCTTCCCATGCTAGAAGTCCCCCTTGTGCCTACTTTCTTCACTTTCAACTTGATATTTATGCTTTCTGTGATGGTTTAGACCTATAGCCAAAGTTTGGTGAAGTTTGGACTTGATTTACTTTGATTAGAAAAATATTAGTGGAGATGGAAGTGGATTAGTATTAATTAGCTTCTACCATTTTCTTAATTTCCTAAAAGTGATTAGTGCAACCCTTAAGGGCTATTTGTAGGCTTAAACAAGAGGTCACTGCCACCTTCTACCCTTCATGAAAGGTCATAAAGAAGCCACCCCCTCACATGCCACATTCACATCTCATTTCCTAAGAAAAATATCTCTTTCATCCCTTAGCCAATTGCATTTTGGAACCTTCTAGAAGCTTTCAAAAATTTGGCGTAGTGCAAAATATTTTTATTTCTTATTAATTAATGATTTCCTAGGTGTTTTAGTGTATGTAAACAAAAGTTAGAACAACTTCTGACAAGTAAAAAGGTGTTTATTGGTAAAACGATTTTCAATCACATTATCGATATCTTCGAAGTATTTATTTTTGTGAACATTTTTTCTAAAACAAGTTTACCATCATTAGTTATGATTCAAACGGGGGTAAACAAGGTTAATAAATCAATTTAATCATATTTAATCCAAGATTTGAATATTTACATAATCCAGACATAAATACGAAGTGTGTGAAATTCTGGATCGTTGCAATTTGAGTTTCTATACACCTTATATGTGTTTATATTCCTCAATCGTCGTCTCCTTTGATTAAGGTCTTACCCAACACACTACACCAAAAAAGGCATTTCGTAGCATTGAAAAAACGCTCTCAAAACTTTTAGTAGAGTTTAGATAAACGCTGCGACAGGACATGCAACTAAAAGTCTAAAAGTTTTTGTGCATTGTAGTAAACGCTACAAAAACAAACATATTGTGGCGTTTTTGAAACCCTACAAAAAAAAAAATTTGCGGCGTTTTATTTGTCCTACTATATATATTATTTTTTTTGCATTTTTTCTCTGCTACAATATGTTTTTTGTGTAATTTACATTCATTCTCGTAGCACTTTTAAAACACTACTAAAACTTATTGATTGTTGTGTAGCATATTTTAAACGCTGCTATTTACGTCAGACGCTTGTTCTAACTCTGTTAGTATCAGATGAACTGTACATGCATGCATTGTTCAATTCAATCAAATTAGTACAAAATAATATATAATTATATGAAATTATAGAAAAAGTATAAGTAGATATTAAGCAACACCTACTGTTGTAATAGAAGGCAAATACGACCACGATCAGAGGACTGCATTAAAAAGTTCGAAAAATAACTGTTTGGTGAAATTAGGTAGAAACCTCGATGCCTTTGTTGTGCCGTTGAAGAGTGCACATAAAGCCACTGTAGAACTTAGCAATACAAAAACCACAGCAAAGAGAATGGATATGGCTGACGTGTACTTTAATGAATCTGCATGCATTTATGGAAAAATATTCATATACATGATGGTGCTGAAATATAGGAAGTGAAATGATGACAATTAATGGTAATAGTCGATTTAATTAATTACCGATTTTCTTTAAAAGCACAAGCAAAAAAAGAACAAGCA
The DNA here is from genome assembly GCA_030765085.1 of Allium cepa. Lineage (NCBI taxonomy): Eukaryota > Viridiplantae > Streptophyta > Magnoliopsida > Asparagales > Amaryllidaceae > Allium > Allium cepa. Next base: position 565,447,246 of record CM060937.1, on the reverse strand, counting down.
AAAGGGTTAAAGCAAAAGAGACTTCACGGGAGTTCCACTAGCACTCTTGTCCAAACCACTCCACTGATAAACTAGTTGATCCGCCTTCTGACTTGTTGCCTGGTATCACATCTCCTGGTTATCAAACCATAACCATTAATTAACTCAATTTATATGTAGTTAGCATTTTTAAATACAGCTAAATCAAGCACAGTGTGTACATACACACGTATTGAAAATATAAAGGACTGCTCACCAATGATCTGATAGCAATATTATGTTGTTAGTTTAAGAAATATTGTCAGGCTAGCTTTACGAATATTGTTAAATGTAAAGTCATTCAAACATATATGAGTATATACAACAGAATTTTTTTAAATAGTTTAAAAACAAATTTCTTTAACTACCTGCATTTAATAATAATTTGACAGACAGACTTGCACTGCACAAGGACATCATCATAAAGGCTATTTGCATATACCGAATTACCATAGTACGGTAGCAGTTTTTAACAAAACCAATTTCAGTATAGTCATTAACCAAATTTGATATGGGCATGGTTAGTACTGTTTACCAACACCAGACCGTTACCTATCATAATAAGTAATAAAACTGCAAGAAAATAACAGTGAATGCAAAAACTGGTAAGAAAAATGTAAGAAGAAAAAACAGTAAGAAAATCTGTAAGAAAATGTGTTACTGAAACTGGATTTTTTTGCAGTGTGTAGTACCGTGAAATATAATGAAATTAAAAGTCTGAAACCAAAATCGACACAGGTTAACTCGCTATTTCTACTACACATTGGTAGTTTATATCATCAGATGGTTACAATTATTATGTTTCCTTTGTGTTTTGTTGATTTATTATACATTTTGTGAATTCCTTTTCATAAAAAAAACGTTTCTAACTAATAATTGTGGCTTTGCAGGTTTAATGGTCCACGACTAATTCATTTGATGCTCTTTGTTGAACTAGCAGACAAATTTAAATACACAGGTTTGTTATATATATTCAGAATCAATGATGTGGAATACTTCAAACTACTGGACTACTCATAGAAGTGGCTCTTTATGAGTATAAACTATAGTTTACAAAAGGTTCTCACACAGCCGTATGCAAGCTAGATGAAAGTGTTAACAACCATGTGCAACAAAAATAAGGCACTTGAATGCGTAAATATATTTGTCTTTGATTGAAATCTGTTACAAACTAACATCGATTATATATATATATATATATATATATATATATATATATATATATATATATATATAGACACACACACACACTATGTGAGAATGAACTTAATATAGACACTGATGACAGTTATAAACAAAAGCAAGCTGTTTTGATCTACTCACAATGAAAATAAATTATGAGTCATTCTTCATTAAGAAGAAAAAAAACCACTTACAATACTGAAAATGGCATTTTGGACAAACCATGGGACAAACAATTTGCACCATTGTAGAAGTCATGTTGTATACCAAAAAAGTAAACTAGTTCAAAAGGAGAAACCATAGTAAATTCTTTTTATCAAAATCAATATGGGTTAACATTTCATTTGAACCAATAAACATCATAAAAGGGAAAAAAAATTAATGCGCTGCTGCATTGCAACAACAGCATACTTGCAGCTGCCTGGCGCTACAGCAGTCTACTGTTGCCTTATAGGCAACATATTTTTTTGTTTTTTTATTTTGAACCTTATGCACATAAATCCTTATGCACATGCACAAATCTTCTTCACTTGTCTGTCAATTATTCAAATTCATATACTACTTATTTTATATGTAGGCAGAGCACTTATACATTGGAAGCATTGAAAGAACAAGACAAGTTTCTCATGCAACAATTTCATGTCTCTTATGTCAATTTATATATAAAAAACTATTACAGTGGTGATTTTTATTTTTATTTTTAATGTACGCGAGACATGTATAATAAGTAATTGAAATGCTTCGGGCTACATTATGATTTTTATTTTTATTTTTAATGTACGCGAGACATGTATAATAAGTAATTGAAATGCTTCGGGCTACATTATACCCCACTATATTATCTTTATATTTGTCGGAGAAAAGAAAGGGATCTATGGTTTATTCTTCAAAAGCTTCTTTATTTTCTCTTTTATTCTCTACACTTTTGATATGGACGAAATTGAAAAGGAGAGGAATATGATGTTTCTTTTATTCTAAAAATTTATGCATTTTCTATTGACTAAACAATTATTATAAATATAGCATATGACCGCTAAAGATTTCTTTTGTGTGCCATATATATGCATTATTTTGGTATAAGTCAATTTTTGTTCTGCTATAGGCTCATGTATATGAAGCATTACTAACTTTTGTAGGATCTAGATTAACCCTAGAGGGGGGGTGAATAGGGTTATAGCAAATTTTCTCGATTTAAACGTAAAAACAAACTGCAGAAATAAATATGCTGAAAAGTAAATCACACACAAAATTTACCCAGCTTCGGCAACCTCTGCCTACTGCTGCATTTTCAGATTTCTATTAGAGTTAAACAGTATCCCGCTTACAAACACTCTACCAGACTCGCAAACCTTTGCTCCCGCTCACAAACACTCTACTAGACTCGCACACCCTGCTCCGCCTATAGAGTTTCGCTTACTCGCAAACTCTGCTCCCGCCTATAGAGTTTTGCAAACTCGCACACCCTGCTCACTGAACTAATTCTAACTAGACAATCTGACACTACCTACAACCTAGGTGGTGATTTACAAATTCTTTGACTCGAAAAGAAAACACAACTTCAAAAATACAAGCAGGAGCAAAAATTAAAATATAAACTCGAATCCCTAATTTTTGCTCAAAATAAAAACCCTATTGAAAATTAAACTAAAGCCCTCTAAAATAAAAATAAATTAAATCCCCTTTTTAACAAACAAGGCCGGCCCCTTGTTTTTTAACCCGATCCACTTCTATTCTTTAACCCGTTCCTTCTTTTGATTCGTGAAGAGAAATGGCGGCTCTGTCAATTTGGGGTTTTGTTCCCTTGCGAAAATCTGATTTGTGTTGCTCTTGCGCGCTGCTTCTAATGATCAATTGTCTTGTTTGCGTTGCTCTTGCTTCTCTGATGATCGATTGTGAAATTAGAGCTTCTGGAATTCGGCTTCAATTTGGTATGTAACTTTCCTTTTTGCTTTTCTGGATTGAATGCTTGAATTCGATTGTTGCTCTGCTTGCCGATGATGAACTTGGGTTTGTGTTTGAATTTGATTCGATTTTTCCCCCCTTTCCGATGATGGTTTGGGTGATGTATTTATATGAATTCTGGACAGTTGATTTCGTTCGTGTTCATTAACGCGACTTCATCACTTTCCTAATTTTTTACAACTTGATACACACGGCTTTCCTGATATGCTTACTACTTGATGCTCACGGCTTTAACTTGAGAGCGTTCGATCCTTCTTGTGTCACACGGCAAAGAACTTTCCCTTTTTAATTTTGCTGACTGTTTCAAAGATACGAATTTGATACACTTGCGTTGAATTCTGACTTGACACGGCTTCGGCCATCTTGTGTTTATCCATGTCTTCGTCTCTGGTCATCTTTTCTGGTTTCCACTTGAACATTGTATTTGTTAATCTTGCTTGCGTTTCACTGAGCTGAATATCATGGTGTTCATTTGGTTTTGTACTGCATTGTATCATCCTTAGTTTTTGCATCACTTGTAGCTTTCTGTATTCATGTGCTTGTCGAATTTGCACTTGTGTTGCTTCATATATATGTGTGTCTGACATTGATATTGCCATCACTGGTTGCATGTTGGTTTAACCTGAACTTCCCTTGAGCATTTTGTATGTTTCACTTGACTTGACTTGTGTACACTGAGTTACAAATGAATTGTTGTGTTGTTTTGTCTCTGCTCAGTTGATGTTCTGTTCATGTGTGATCTTGAGTTTCTGGTTATTAGTACACTGTCACACTGAACTTAATTCACTTGTACATTTGTTCATCATGTCTGCCCTTTGCACTATCCTTTGTTGCTCACCATGTTGCATACATGTTTTCATTTTTGCTGTCATTTCTCTGCCTTGTCAACACTTGATGTTTGTAGCTTGTGGTTTCATACATGTGAGTTGTTCAATGAAGAGGTTGCATTATGTTGTTCATTGCTTGGTCTCTTCTTGATGCTGTAGTCTTCAAGCATTTTTGATTGCCATGTGCATCACTTGTTCATTCCACTGTATCATTGAGTAGCTGTCGTCTGCACTTGCACACTGCTGCTTGTTGTTGTATACTGCATAGTGCATTGCCTTGTTTGTTGTGAAGTTGTGCACTTGTCTGCACTTGTACTTCTGGTTCTTCATGCATGTTCTCTTTTCATTGCTTTGTATCTGTTTTCATGTTCTTGATGGTTCTTTTCAAAAACTGTTGTGCCACTTCTCCATGTGTTCATGTTGCTGGATTTGTTGTTGGCATGTGCATTGTGTTCATTTGAGTTGTCTGCACCTCTGGTATGCTGCAGCTTGGTCTTTGTTGCAACTGGCTGTTGTCATGATTGTTGTGATGTCATTTGAACTTGATATTATTTGGTTTCATGTTCATGTGTGTCTTCCCGTTCACTGTTGTCTGGTTTGATCTTGTTTCATGCATTATTGATGCTTTGGTTTTGACTTGTGAACTGCCCTGTGTTGAATCCAGTTTTTCAAAAAGCTCGGGTTTGACCTTGTGCTCGAGTCGTGATTTTGAATATATTGCACGTGAGTTGAACCCGCCTTTTCATTTGGGTTTGACCTGTGCTCACATGTCCATGTAAATCGATCAAGTGTATATCGATGTGCACGGCCTTGTGGCATGTACAATGATACACTGTGCATGTCACACTGTTCGTGTGTGATGAATTCAAGTGTGAATGATGACGAACAACCCAAATAACTGAGGCAAATAATATTTTCAAAAATCATATTTTATTTTATACTGCAAAAATATTTCTTTTTCAATTTTACTGCGTTAGTGAATATTTTTGCAGATTGCTCAGATGCTGGATTCAAACTGGAATGCAGTTGAAGACAAAATACGAGTGTGAGTGATATGTAGTGAGGAAATTATGTAAACTGAATTGTGATGTAATTGTGATGTAATCAAAAATGTATATGTATAGTGAGAGCTTGAAATTGTACTATTCAAGATTGTAATAAATATTTGTTTGAATAAAATTTCTGTTTGAATTCCAATTCTGTGTAACTTGTTCTGTTTGAATTCAAATTCTGTGTAATTTATTTTATTCAACAAATATTTATTTAATCTATGAAAAACAAAATAGTACATTACCAAATACATTTAAATGAATATATATGTTTATTATCATCAAACAAAAACATATAAACGCATATTCATACAACTTTAACTACAAATATGTTGATATTCGATTTATAAACACAAATAGAGAATGAGGTTGTCACATATTTCCAAATTGGACTATCACAACTAAAATTTAACTAGCCATACTCACAAAAATATCATGTTTATTCATGATAGATCACTCTATACCGTGCAATTAAGTATTATCATTTTCATATGTAATTTACTTGTTTTTTTAAATTATTTTTAAAATCATAACTTATATTTATTTTTAAATATTCATTCAAATTCATATACAATAATATCAATCAAATATCCGAACAAACCATAGAAATCATCACGCCGCCAAATATACACAAAACAAGAAAATGAAAATGACACAAGTACCAAGCACATGTAGCCATGTGTTCGTGAATTATTGCACATTGATTGTTCAACACAACCAAAAGATTTTACACTCCAATCATCTGGAATCAGTATTTATTAGTAATGTCAGGAATCACAGAATGTTAGTTTTGGTGACAAAAGTAATACATAAGTAGAATGCTCAGCATCCTAATTCATTTTATAGGAGGCCCAATCAATGCCAGATCAGGTTTCAAGTTGCAAAATGATGTAAATCTAAAATTCAAAATTTTATTGCACCAAAAACCCGATCACATCAAAAACTCCTGTACATCGTATAACTACGTCTGTAGTTTCTACAATGAAGCCACCGTAGACATCCTTTTAAGGACACCAACCTTTTAAGAACAAGCTGCAAGAAACGGCCCAAAAAATTTCTAGGCTCAACCAAGGGTAATAACCAACACACACGTTGTTTTTCAAGGAAATATGTTTCTTCTCTTCCCTTCGGCTGTTTTAGAAACTAAAATATCCAAACAACAAAAACTGTGTAGCTGATCCACTTGTGAAACATACACATCTATCTCAATGAAGAACACGGAATGATGCAGAATAGACATACCTCTGATAATTGTGAAATGATGTTCGATGACCCTGAGCTTCGTTTTATAGTAAGGACGGCCATTCAAAGAATTCAAAGACAGCAAGGCAAGGGATATAGTGACTGCCCATTGCTATAAAGATGATTGAATACCTCATAATAGGACGAATATGTATCCCCAATGGGGTTTCAAAAAACTTTACAGGCATTGTTCCAGCACGTGATGAAGAATTCGCATCCCCAAAATATGAGTCTTCTATAATACATTGAAACAAATAATAAAGAATAAATTTCGCAAAATAAGCAGCGAGCCACATAAGTAAGAGAGAAAGTTTCCTCTGATATTGTATACCATCTGCCATGCAACATAGACAATTTATACAACAGAGATCACTAGACAACACAAGCAGCAACCACACAATCTGGCATCTTAATGCATGCGGTAACATATGAGTATAAACTCATCAGTAGCACAGTTTTAGTCAGCAATAAAAGAATCCATTAGCAGGAGAAAATTTACCCATCTTAATATAGACTTGGCACGAACTCAAATGATATAGGCTTGTCGTGGACTCAAAAATATAGACTTGACATGAACATAAATCAATGTTAAGCCACTTGATTCATCATATAATTTATTTGTCAAATTGGTTTGCATTAAATGACTCAATTTTCGGAATAACTAAACAATTCACAAATTCAGCATATAAAGTATTTAACAATTAGTATCTAGTTAATCGACAGTAAGCTTCTTGTTATATTAATGTTACTGCCTCAAATTTTTAAAAACTTTATCATAATTGAAAATTTCGAACTCACCTCATATTTTGATTTCAGAATCCGAGAAGGTGTTTAGAGCTGAGATCGTAGATGCAGCATGCCACTGTCAGTTATCTCATCAGATAGCCTTAGGCCGACACTAAGAGAGGGCAACCGGAAATGATCGGCGCTAACAGTAGACCGTGATGCGAGTTGTGATAAGCAAGGCAGATCTAGGGTTTGCAGATTTGAAAGGGAAGCAATGATCAAAGGAGCGGATGAGAAGGAGGAGGATTGGGCGAGAGGGAAAGGTTGAGAGGCAAGGTCATAGTGGAGAAGAAGGCAAATGAGAAGACGAGGGGTGGTGGTTGAATTAAACTTCATCAGGCTTTTCTAATACAAATGTTTATGTTAAAGAAAGAAACTGAGCGGGGTAATAGAAGTTTTACCAAAATTCTAGGAGGTGAGGATGGGCGGCGTTTGTTTATCATTCATTTTCTTCTAAATAAACATTAGTAGCACCTAGCTTTAAAAGACGGTCTTTCAAAGCAACCAATAACATGTTTTTTTAGTGACATTAATAGCTAAATATCATTCCTAACCTAAACATCAATTTCAATGTTTCGATTCATCATGTATTTGTGATTAATTCATATCAACTATGGTCATTAACCTAATATAGGATATAGGGACGAAGTAAACGCACACGTGATATTATATGGCAGAGCAAATTGATCCTTACTCGCTTAACCAGGTTAGCCCTAATTTCAATGGAATCCCCTTCTTCTCCACTCTCCAGATTTACCTTAATCTCCAAATTCCACATGATACCTTGATTTTAACATACCATTATTGCCCTCTTCGCTCTAATCTCTTTAGACTCAAATTCTATTGAACTTGATGGAGATTTGATGACTTTATTTTAGATCTAGAAATTAGGTTTGGGGTTTTTCCTTTTGAGGAGAGAAAGAGATGAATGAAATGAGAGTAAATTTCTTTCTGAGTTGGGAAAGGATATTAGTAACCTTTTTGGTACAAATAGGCTATTAGACCTAACTAGATAAACAAATTATTATTTCAGTTCTACTTCTCACTCCCTTTTTAGTGCCTTTATAGTAAAACTTGACCAGAAAAATAACGCAATGATGTAAGTTTTGTTACCTCATTCATTCATTTATAAAAATTCATACCTTGCCATTTTTGGTAAATTACGATTTTATCCTTTGTTCATTATTCATTTAGTTATAAAAAAAATTATGGGATGTTACACATATTCCACCTTATTATAACATAACATTACATTAGATGTCACCCATGGTTCAAGTTGAAATGATAACTTTGTTTTCCTTACATTGCCACTAGTAACTAAAGCGAATTCCGTCTTATTATGACATTGCCACTCATGGTTAAAATTGAAATGTCAACTTCTTGATAGCTATTGTCCTCATTACCACTAGTAGCTAAAAGAAGTTTCACCTTATTATGACATAATGTTACAGTAGATGTTACCTATGGTTAAATTTGAAGTGGTGACTACTTGAAAGTTGTTGTCCTTACAATGTCATTAATAACTAAAGAAAACTCTGTCTTATTATGACATAACATTATAGTAGATGTCACACATGGCTAAAGTTGAAATGGTAAGTCCTTAAAAAAAATGTCCTATAACATTGCCGCCAGTAACTAAAGTAGATTCCACCAGCAATACCTTATGGATTATTCTCTTATATAAGGGTTCCAACATTCATCTTATATGACACAATAAAACCTTAAGAATTCCTCATAGACCAACAAAATAAATATTGTTACAATGTCTTCGTCTTCATTTAAATGTGTCATAACACTCGATGGTGATTCCCGATGAAAAAGTGGTTAAATGAGAACAATTTGAGGAAGACAAAGAAATAATAGATCTCTATCGTGAAGTTTATGGATCAACATTTGGAAAGCATGGTAGTTCAGCCATTAGTTGAAATTTATCAATCGCGGTCATTTTGCGTTCCATAAAAATCTAATGCAAAGGCTACTAAAATAAGGTCTAACTTAAGGACCAGATATGTTTTGGTGGAGATTCGGAATGCAACAAGATTTATTTTCAAGGATTTTGACAAGCATTAAAACCAATAATTATTACGTTATTCATAAGCAAAACACTTAAAAAAAACATAGGGTTTAAGCTGGCATTAGAAAAGGAGAGATTCTCTGAGGATATTAGCTTATGGTACCCTTACAGATGCTCAAGATGATGGATGCAGTATTGTAGAAACTACAGCATTAAAAACCGTAGATAAATTCTTCCAAGCAATAGTGGACGTTTACAGCATGGAGTACTTAAGATCTCCAAATGAAGTACATGCTGTGGGAATAAGAGAAATGTATGAGAGCAGAGGATTGTCAAGAATGTTAAGAAGTATTAATTATGTGCGCTTGGAATGGAAGAACTTCCCTAAAGTGGAGCAACAACCGTAAGGTGAAACTAACAATTATTTTGGAAGTTGTTGCATTATATGATTTGTGGAATGTGAGGTCACATTTGTTTAGTGGTCTTGTATTTGGCAAACTATCTCCCGGCTCATTTACTTTTGGTCAAAACATCTAACAATACGGATACTATCCGAGAGATGGAATATGTCAAAAATGCAGCACTATTGCAAAGAACTTTTCAAGTTCAATGACACTAAAGTAAAACTTTTTAGATTCAATGATACTGAAGTAGAACTTTTTAGATCTAATGACACCGAAGTGGATAAAGTTTAATGAGATGCAAGAGTGACAAAGAAAAGAGTTAGAAAGAGCATTTGGGGTCCTGAAATGAAGGTTCACAATGATTAGTAATCCTTTTAGATTATGGAAGTGATCTAAAATGACTAGAATAATGTTTACATGTATACTAAATCATAATCAAAGAGGCAAAGGTCATGGAAGAAGATCGCCAGTACAAATATGACGATGCTTTCACAATTACTCTAAGAAGACATTCTATAAATCGAAGAACATTACAACATTCACATGAACCAATAGGTACCATACCGAAACACAGTGCTACATAATATGCTACAAAGGATCCAGTGGACAATATAATTTAAATTGTATGAAAATTATCAGTTTACTTATTACATGTTTATGCTTATTTCTTTCATTTTTGTACTTTGATTTTAAGAAAGGCATTGATTCACGTTGTATGCAACTATAAGTTTATGTTGTTGTTCCTATTAATTGTAACGTTTTAGATTAAGTTCTATAAAAATACTATGACTAATAACCGGTATGTAGTAAACTGGTAAACATAACTAAAGAAACATTATGCGTAGAAAATTAAAAATGCAACATTTTAACTAATATAAAGAAAATAATTAAGGAATAAAATGTTATGAAACAATAACCTACTATTTACCCAAGTCACCATCAATAATTCTTCTTCTACACTCTATCCAATAATGTGTTGTAACTTCGTCTATCCCCATCAAATCTTTTTCCATAACCATGATCTTGTGTTCCTAATGTTCAAGAGCAAACCTTTCATTTTCAATGTAGGCAAATTTGTTCATTGCTGCTAACTTCTTCTCCACAACAATGCTCCTTTCATCGTTCTATATTGCGTGTCTTTCTTGCATTTCATGTACTCGAGAATCCAAGCTTTCAATTATCTTGTTCTTTACAACTGTCGTTTTTATCGTTTCAGAATCTTCAATCTTTTATACGTAAGTGCATCCCATCAATTTTGTCCTCAAAGATGGTATCTCTAACTGATGAGTCTCTTGGACCATAGTATAATTCTGATTTTGGTGATTTATTCTTCCTTTTCTTTTTTTGTTTAATCATCTCTCAAGTTCCTTGCATTGTCAGACTTCCACTTTATTTGGTTGGTTAACAAATCATAACAATTTTTGAAGTGGTAATAATGTGGATTTCGATATCATTTTCCCTTGTAAATAACTTTAACAATCTTGGATTTGATGTTTTTTTTTTCTAATTTTAAAATAATACTAAATGAATGATCAAAATTTTTAATTAACGCAAAACGAAAAATTAAAAAACATATCAACCGGTCTTTTCCTCCCATACCTTTAAGATTTTCTTTCTTTATTTTGTAATTTGCAATTATAGAATTGAGCCTGTCGGTTAATCATACCAAATCAACCTTGGATCGGGGACATGAATCGTGTTTTCTCTGAATATTTTTTGTTGTAACAATCAATAACTTTTCTCTAGAACTTATCACTGCATTGGTCGTTTCCCTTAATACAGTCTTTAGAGTAATTGCAATATATATTATGTAAATCCTAATCTTCGTACTTTTCCATAGAGTGGATGAACGGAGGCTAAGAAGGGTTTCACTTTGATCTCGATTGTCCTTAAATACAAAATTATTTGTATTTGACGTTTGTGTAAACGACCCAAATGGTGAAGGCAAATTATGTATTGAAACTGGTGGTAAATATGATAGTTGTAGTGGAAGAAGCGGCATAGAATGCGATGAAAGTTCAAAATTGAGGGTGAGTTACTATATGGTTGGGAATTAGCCATTTTAATGTCCAGACAAGCTATCTTATGATCGTTGTGTGTTGGGTGTTTCTTTAATAGGAGTCTCACTTTCATGCGCAAAACACATAACGCCTATTTCATAGTGTTTGGTTTCGAACACCTATGAAATAGTTCTGCTTTTATTGGGGGTCTATTAAAAAGGTGACTGATATATGAGGCATGTTAAATATGCAATCTAGACCAATTCAACAAACATTACCCTGACTATACAAGAAAACGTCCCATGTTGGAAAGCAAAACCTCCATAGTGAATAGAAGATTGTTAAAGATGCTCTTAGTGAAAGTTTGATGTAGTAGTATAGAATTTATCCTCACGACCGCTCGATCAATTTTATTATTTTAAGGACATTGTTAAAGGACTACAAAAATGGATAAGAGGAGCATATTTTGAACTCACTTAAGATTTGTCGTCAATTTTATAGTTACATTTAAGAGGATTCTAGACCCTTAAACACCCCTTATCCATTTCGGTAGTCCTTTTAACAATATTCTAATTTAAGCCAAATAAACCAAACAACCTTGTTAAGCTACATATTTTTTTTCATCTTTTACTAATAGTTCTCATTAATTCATAGTTTATAAATATAATTTCAAAATACATCGCTAGTTTAGTTCCCATCGAAAATACAATCTCATTAGTTCATTGTCTAATTATATAACTAAGCAAAAGAACAGAAATTCCTAATCTATCTTTCTATTACTTAATTAGAAAGAGAACTAGGCAAACTTAATGATGTGTTGTAACGATCCGTATTTTACGTATCGGAGAATTGTAAAATATTGTTATTCTATTGATATGAGATCGTTTGATCCTATAAATTTGAGATATGACTTTTAGGGATATTTTACACGCCTTTGATTTTTCACGAATTTCTATGTGACCATTTTGACCCTAAAAACCCTGCTTGCACTATAACTTTTGATAGGATTCGAACTAAGATCTCAAACCAATTCCATTGCTTTAGGATGATGATTTTTCATTCTATAAAGTGATCATAATAGAAAAATGGATTTAGAGCTAGGAAGTTATGATTGTTTTAAGTTTTCATAACTACTGTTCAGAATTAGTGTGTAATTACTCAAGCCCATTAGTAAGCCTATTACTCTAATTAGAGAATCACTATAAATAGAGGGCTGGAGAGTCAAACTAAAACTTTTTTCTCTCTCTTCCAAATCAGATCTAAACCCCCCATTAACCATAAATTCATCCAAAATCACCCAAATTGCACTCTTTATCACATTGAACTGAAGATTAGTGGATAGATCATTGATTAGAAGATAGAGATCATCGATTTGGATGACGTGCGTTGCTTTTGATTGATGTGCATATTGGATCTACACTCGAATTGGTTGAATTTGCTAATTAGTGAGTGGCTTATGACTTCTCACGCATGTTTAGAATTATAAATTTTAACATGATTTTTTATTTAAAAAACCATTTCTAACTTTAATCACGAGTTAACATATGTCTATGACCTAAACTGATGAATTCTAATATGATTTGTAGAATTGGCTTTGTAATTCACCTTATTCATACTCATGTTCATGGATTTCTTAGATTTGGACTAGAATTTGTTTCATTGCTATAATTCTATGAATTTCTTATTTGAATGAATGTAATTGCATGTTATTCCATATTTGTACGTTGTGCTTTGATATGGTTTGTTAGTGTTTTGGATGTTTAGGAAGATAGGTTGAAGAATTTGGCAAATCGAAGGAAAAGTTGGTCAGAATTGAACGAAACTTGGAGGATAGGCTTTGCGGCATGGGTGGAGGCTACAAAATTATTTGTACTACCAAAATCGTTAAGGAGATGAGTCGATATCGACTGATTTAGGTCGATACGGAATCATTTTTGTGGGTCTAATCGATCGGCCCTTGGCATGGTTGGATAGAGCTTGGCTAGAGGAGCTTGTCCATGGCAAGGCGCAGGAAATTGACTAAGTGGTTGAGTTAATGCCGAGTTGTTTCTAAAATTTGGAGTTGAGTGCTTTAGATTTGGGGCCGAGTTGTTTTGATGAATATATCGGAGTCTAATGCAATTAGGGATGGAGTTCTAGAAGCATGGGAGATCACTTAGTCAAAATTGACTAAGTAAATTGTTAGTATCTTAGGCATTAGTTTTAATGACAACAATCATATGACATCATAAAAGATATAGATATTAATGTTTTTATAAAGTTATATATAGTATATAGTGAATGATATTAAACATGTGTTGATTAAGAAGACTGTATGATATCAAGAGTGGATTAAAGAGGCTGATATAGAGATTCAAGAGTTAGAGATTGAAGACCCATGATTATTGAAGATTCATGACATCCAGGTAAGTTATAGAGTCATAGATTATTGTTAAAACTCTGATAGCAATTCTTTGATCTCTCTCTCTCTCTCTCTCTCTCTCTCTTCTCATTTTTCAAAAGGTTTTAAAATTTATTCTATGATTTTAAATGGTTTCCAAATATTCTAAATTACAAAAATGATTTTAAAGAATCCCTATTTTCAAAATGATCTTTCGGAATGGCCTTCAAATGATTTCTAACTTTTAATTTCATTTATAAGATTGTATATTTTGAGTAATAAAGTTCTTAAGTATTTTGTATTTTAAATATACTTTTAAATCTATTCTACTTTGTTATAGTTTTAGTTTTAAGCTTTCTAATTTTTTGTAAGTATATTATAACATTTATTATCTTCGTTTTCAAATATATATTCACTTATACTTTATATATATTATTTTCAAAAAGAAATTCATATTTAAATCCTTTATATATTTAAAAATATTTCAAAATAATTTTATAAAGTTTTCTTAAGTTTTGACATGATTAAAATATGTATAAACTATGCTTAGATGATTGTACAAAGTTTCAAAATATTTTGCAAAGCTTTATATTTTAAAAACTATTTTTATAAAGTGTTTTCCAAAAGTACAAAGGGTATGTTGACATATCCTTATAGTGTATGTTGACATATAGGCCGAATTTTTCAAATTTCAAAGTTGTATGCAAGAGTATTTTCATCGCATCTCTTCGCGAATGGACATGACCATTGTTTCTCTATAAATAGGAGGATTTTCAAACGAAATATTTAACTAATTTCTCACCCTTTCTCTCCTCTTTTACTTTATTGAATTCTAAAAGAAAATATACTCAAAATATTCTCAAATTCAATCAGAATCAAATTCAAAATCTGTTTATTTGATTCTCTATCAATTACTATCTAATCTCTCTCATTTCTATCACTCAAAACAAGATCTAAGTGCCATTCAAGAGGTTATAGGATCATTTGCACTCAAGATCAAAAAACTGAGTCTGTAAATTCTATCAAATCATACTCATATACTCTTGGGTATGCTTGATGTCCCTGAAATCCAAGTGGGTGTGCTTGGTATCCTGTTTGAATCCAATTGGGTGTGCTAGTGTCCCGTCTTCCAGTGAGTGTACCCAGAGCTCGGAAAACCTGAAGAGTGTGTCTCATAGCCTTAAAATCGAGATTGTATTGACTTTGATATTTGAAAAGGAAATCTGTACAAGAAATTGTACGGGACTGAATATAGGGTAACTCCAAACCAGTATAAAAATTCCTAGTCTGATCTCTCCAACTCTTTATTTTTTACTTTTGTTGCATTTATATCAGTTTGTATTTGAATATATGATAGTTGATTCTGCTTCGTTTAATTATAACCTTAAAAGAATTTAAAAAGATTTACAAAGATCATTAGACACTATTCATCCCCCTCCCTCTAGTGTTAAATTAGCCCTAAGATCCATCTTTTGCAAACTAGCATTTGGTATCGGAACTTTGGTTTCCAAAGTATTCATAATTTTGATTTTTTGAAAAGTTTAAATGGTAACAACACTGTTAGTAATAATGTTAGTAACATTGCTAGTTCACAAGTTAGTAACATCTTTGTCGAAGGACAATCTACTGTTAGACCTATACTTTTTAATGACAGTAATTATATATACTTGTCATATAGAATGAAAATTTATTTGCATTCAATTGGTCTAGACAATTGGAATATCACACAGAATGAGTACACTGAGCATCAGACTAACTTTTCACAATGAACTGAACCAAAAGGCGGTTGCACAAAGCAACTCTAAAGCCATGAATATTTTATTTTGTTCATTAGATAGAAATGAATTTAATAAAGCGTCTATTTATAAGTCTGCATATGAAATATGGAGAATATTACAAATTACACATGAGGGTACTAGTAAAGTCAAACAGACCAAAAATTTAATTTTAATAATCAGTTGCAATTATTTAAAATAAGTCCATACGAGTTCGTTTCTAATATATAGAGTCAATTTCAATACGTAGTACCCTCGCTAATTGCATTAGATAAAAGATTTTCTAAAGAGGATCGAGTAGAAAAATCCTCAACCAAATTACTCCTAAATGGGACCAAAAGACTTCTGCGATTGAAGAGGCTAATGATATTAGTACTCTAAAAATTGAAGAGTCAATTGGCAATTTAATGTCATTTGAAGCACAAATGCAGAGTACAAGAGAAAACAAGGCAATAGAGAAGAAATCTATCGCTTTCAATGCCGCAACAGATGATCTAGATTTGGACAACGATGATAATGAAGAAATTGCCTTTATGACCAAAAAATTCTGAAATACAAAAAGATGAATAATCTTAGGAAAAATGATAACAAAAATCCGGGAAGTGGAAGTGGAAATGCTGTTAGATGTTTCAATTGCAATGAATTTGGCCATATGTAGAGAGACTGTCCACAAACAGAGAAACTAAAAAACTCACCGAATATTGACTCGTCCAGAAAACGGAGAAGGACTTATACTTCAACACTAGATGGTTCAAATACTTCCTCAAGTGATAATGAACAAGATACGGAAAATCCCAATATGTGCTTCATTGCCACAATAAATTCAGAATAAGTCCAAAGAAATGGATCAAAAATAGGTATTAAATTTTAAAATTCCAGGCTATGATGCCCCCTTATAAAAATTGTATATACTTAGTTTTATAAAATGGCCGAAGCCCGTTAAGTACTGTCTCTCAAAATAAGGTGCCACGTCTCAAATGGACAAAACTATTAAACGGTGTTCTTGTTTTCCTTTGATTGGTATGAAGAAACTATATATTCATAATAATACTGGATAAATATAATGTGTATGTGTGTATTAATATTAAATATTTTATATTTTTATAAGAATATAATATAGAATAAAAGTAATATATATATATATATATTTAAAGTAATTTTTAAAATTATTTATTGTGTATATATATTAGCAATAATTATAGGATAATTATAAACATACATATATAGGTAAATAGAAGTAATTTCTTCTATTCTTCTTTTTTGAAATTCTTGAGTTGTATGTCGACATACCCACTCTGCATATATCGAATGCCGACATATGCAATCAGAGTTTCAATTTCCATTTTAAATTCAAAATTTGAAATACCCTCCACCTTTTCACCAACCCCAGTGTCCTGAAAAGGTTTCTTTTAACCAGAGAACATGTCTATTGATTCTCGACTTAATTATACTATCTCTATCCATTCATTTCACTTGCATTTTCAAAATTCAAAAATTCATTAACTCTCTTATCTCTTCAAATTATTCTTTAAGGGCTTCCTCAAGCAACACTCCATTAAAAACGAGGCTTTCTAAGAAAACAAAAGGCTATATTTTTCATGACAAAGAAACCATACATGCCTATATGAAAAATGTGTCTTTCGGAAAAGTCTCTCCTGGAAGATTAGCCATTTTCAACGACTTTCATACTTATGGTCATTACCTTTGTATGCAAAAATGGAATTCCTGGTTTAATTGATGCTTCCCAAATGATTTTGTATGTTTTCTAAATTTAGTAAACATATTTTATGCAAATTTGAAAGGAAAGTTTTATAAAGGGAATGAAAGTGAAGTTTGGAGCAATGTCAAACGCATTCAAACTATTTTAAATTGTGAAATTTTAGGTAACATTCTCGGATGCAAATCTGCTGGAATGGGTCTTTGTAACAGCCCAATTTTTTTAACAAGTATTTTTCACTTGTATTTTTTTTTAAAAAAAACTTTGGGGTTTATTTAAAGTGATTAAAAATAATAAAAAAAAAAATTTGACCAAATTTTTAATTAAATAATAAGATCTCTGAAATTTTGACATGGTTAAGAATTAACTTTAATTTGGTAATTTGGGTTTTTGTCGAGGATGGTAAATAACTTAATTTCTAGCAAAATCAAGTTTTAATTAAGAAAACATTAATAGCTTAGGTGGTTAAGACATCTGGGTTATTCACGACAGGTCACGAGTTCGAGTCTCAACATGGTCAGAATTTTGAATTTTTTTGTGTATAAATGAACTGGGAAATTACGCGTTAAAAAGGGCGCGTAAATTTAGGGAATAAATACTATATATATATATGTAAGATTATATATAAGAAAACGTATAGAACTTTAATCCGTTATTTTTCTCTTTCCAGTAAAATTTACTTCCCAATTTATATACATATATAATTTGATTTAAATCATCTCCTTAAAATACTAAATATGGAAATTTAAAGTGTGAAACGGTTAAATTTGTTAAAAGACAACTCCATTTGAATTTTAATAAAAGGAATTTTGTATATATATATAATATGTGAAAACCAATTAAGTTTGTTAAGTAATAATTTTGAAGAATTTAGTGTATTAATGAACTGTTAAATTTCGCGTTTAAAGGACGCGTAAAAATTTATGGTATAAGTAACAAAATAAACGTATAAATTAAAAACGTTATTTTTATATAACTTTGGGTGTTTTATATTACGTCAGTTTGGCGTATTATAAAAATCATATTTCAACATTCATATGTATTTAAAATATCGTATCAATGGTCTGTATACAAAATCAACGCTTGCTTTAATCACGCATATAAAGTATAGAATCCAAAGCTTTGTATAACTGGCAACTAATATTTTCGCAAGCCTTATCTCAAATCCAGAGGAATAACGTGCATATCCAGACATCAAAAAAGCACGCAAATCTGAATTTAAAAGAGAAACGTTCAAATCTGTTTGTAACTGTTCTTCAAAATATAATGATAATAATCAACTCTTCCATTTTTTGATTTAAACATACCATATATTTCTTCTTAAATCACGCATATATCATTTGAGAGAAAATCAATTTTGCACTCCTTTGCGCGTGACACAAAATTTTATTCTTTTAAAATTTTTGGCATTTGCCTCTTACCTTTTTGTTTCTTGAGCATGTCACTGTATTCATTTATTCACGCAACCTAAATGGACCAATATATTTGATTGCCTAAAATCAACTCATGCATTCAAATTTAACCTTGCCTATCTTTTCAAATTCTCACATTCCTATTTATATCTCTCTGTTTCCACTGCCTTTATTTTGCAAGATAAAAATTTTCGTTCCTATAATCACGCATATAAAGTAAAAATCATATTTAAATATACTTATCGATTAAAATATCAGTTAGTGATTTTTATAACAAATGTTACTTTTGTTTTAACTGTCAAAATTTATTTTAAACTTTTGTATATACCTTTTCATCCAAATATCTTTTGCCTAAAATCAATCTCTTGCCTAATATCAGTTCTTCCAAATGTCGTTTCTTCAATCTACAATCACGCAACTATCAAATAAAAAAAATGTTGAAATCAAAACTCATAAACTGGCAATGAATATCACGCATATAAAATCAAATCTAATTGCTAACCGTGGTCCCTAAAATCACACGAGCCTTATCCATTCAAACAAGATAAAAACTGGAAATAAATCACTGAGCTCTGCTTGCTTTTTCTTTTTCCATTGATTTCGCCTCAAATCAATTCTTTATCTGCAAAACGTTCAATCTTCTATCAATGCTGCCGTTTTTTTTCCAATCTCTTGCCAAGGTATTCACATTCAAACTTTTGAACGTACGAAATTTTGCTTTATCAATCAATTGTTTAGGCATGCCAAGATATGTTGCCATTTTTGTACCGAGCCCTTTTGATTTTCTTCACGTATATATGTTTTCTTGCATCTAAAGCAAACTCTCCCCTCTATAAATATATTAGCCTGGTTCGTATTTTATCTCCTCATCTTGCATAACATCATCCACAAGGAGAAAAGCTTCTATCAGGTAATATTACTATTCCTCTTCTTCTTTTGCATCCTCTCCGTTTTCCTTCTTCAGTTTTGTTTCCTTTGCTTTCCCATCTTTTGGCTCGACCACTCCAACCCTGACTACCACTCTAGTGCTCGGCCAAGTTTCCTACGAGACATATATTTTGAAAAAAAAACCTTGTTTCTAGTAGCAGTGGACATGTGTGTTGATGATGAGGTCTTAAGAGAAATGCATTACCTTGCAAATTCATTCAAGTCAGTCAATAACCTGTAGGAAGCTAGGTTATGGAATTAGTGTAGTTATGATGTAGTAAGTGTTATTCTGGATGTACTTATCACTAATGATCTGTGCATGTTTTACCATCTTGTAACAGTAGATAGCAGAGAGACGCAAGTTGTAGGCAGAGAGTTGCGTGAGTTTTGTTTTGCATAGGATGTTAGACATGTTTAAAAAAAATAAATAAATAAATAAATATAAAACGAGAGTAAAGAAGAATATAACAGAGGGAGAGAAAGAGAGTTTTTAGGGTTCATCAGAATATAACATGTTGACATAGTGAGTGAGCCTTCAGTTGCATATAGGCATATCATATAGGCAGGCTTTTAGTGAAATCTTGACCGTGTTTTAGGTAACTGACTTGGGTAGTTATTCGTTGATGATAGTAAAAAATTTAAAGAAGAAATGATGTATCCGTGCATGTTTTATATATATATATATATATATATATATATATAAGATTCGGTTGAAAAAAAAGGGAGAAAACCTGTAATACTTCAGATAACAGAGAAGATGTTAGGTGGAAATGTTTAGTTGCATATAAAAGCATATAACTGCAATATGCTTTATAGTTGTGTGGAACAGTGCATAAGCCTGTAGGTAGTAGAGTATTGGATGCACTTGTACATGCATATATCACGGCCTATAGGAGAAAAACTTCACCATTTTGTTTTAGATGGCCTTTAGGTAAATTTTACCTTGATTTTTGAAATGGCATGGTTCAGTAATGGGTAGGAAAAGTTTCGTTATGTTTTGATAGTATACCCAGTGGAGTGGTCGAGCAAGTCGAACTAATTCTCGTCCTATTTTTAATTTTTGCTTTGACCGTAAATTTCTAAAGTCACGTATCCGGTATTTGGATCTTGTTATAGATTTGAATCTAGGCGTGACATCCGGGATATTTGATCGTTACTCTCTGTTCGTTTCTTTTCCGGTGGATTTTCATTTTGAATCAAATTTTTTCTGCAGCCTTCAGGTGAGTTTTTCTCACCAGACAAACATGCCTATATTTCTGTGAATTATCGCAAGTGTATGTGTAAATTATTATTTAACTGTTATCTGTCTGTAATATAACGTAGGATGTTAAACTCCATTTAAATTGACACCTCATCAGTTATTTATCTGTTGTAATATTTCTACAGTTGTATTGTTAAATGTTTATTTACTGATTTAAATCATCATTGCAAGTTCCCTATAAATTTAAATCGTTAAGGCTGAAATGATAGGCCTAAAACGATGATTATTATGCATTTATTCAGTTAACTGTTTAATTTTAACTTGGGATTGCGGGTTTGAAATGATAGAACCCGGGGTTTGTAAAATTGCGGATTGAAATGATATAAATCCGTATCACTTGACCTAGGCTAGAAAATTTTATACAGACCCGTGGTTCCTATAATATTTTTCTGAAATATTTTAAAATTATTTTTAAATGGAAGTTTATATTATTGTGGTTTAATGTATTTAAAGGATTTTTATAAAGATTTAAAAATGATTTTTGAATGAGTTAAGATTTTAAATAAATAAATATAACTTATTTGGAAAAATTCTGGATTTTTGTTAAGATGAGATTTCAGTTAAGAAATAATTGATAATAAGTTGTATTTGGAATTTAAACTAAATTGATAAGTTAATAATCTATTACAGCATTTAAATGCTGTCTTTTAAAATTGGACTGTTTAACCCATAAACTTTAGGTAGCATTTCATAAGTGCTGCAGAAACTGGAATTTGATTGTTTTAAAATGTATGGAAATTAATTTTGGGAAAAAGGTGTAAATTTTGGAATTTAATATGAAATTAGAAAAATTTTAAGAAATTGATTTTTTGATGGATTTAAAGGAAGAATTTAACTTTAAAATTTGGTAAAGGCAATAAATTCCAAATAAATTGAATAAATTTAAAAAGTATGTATAAAGTGGAAAGTTTAAATCAATATTTGATATTGAAGGAATTTGAGATATATTTTGATTTTAAAGTACGAATACCATTTTAAACTGTAACCACGGGTTATAATAACGCTTGGTTGGCAAAGAGACCGGGATCGGATATGGACATACTCTCTGTCGATACCGAAAACCACTTTGACTAACCGTGTACGCGGTGGAGATCCCAGAATGAAGTAGGATGGTGGTGACGGTTCCTTTAAGGTAAATACGTGGACCCGACTCCCGTGAGTTGGCATAAGGTGGCTAAAACAGGAGCGATTCTCGGATTAATGAGGTAGCACCTCTGATCGAACGCACTTCTTCGTATGCCATTCTATTACTCCTGTGATTGTTTTGGTGCGCACCTTTGATTTGGGAGTGTTGTTCGAGGTGGGCGGTAACTGCGGCTACGCGTTTCCACCGGTCCGGATAGCAATTGGTATATCTACCCTGGCATTGCCTAGTTGTGCCGTGTCACCTACCATAGCGAGCCTCCTACGAGTTTCTATTTGTGTCGTACATATGGAGTATCCTCTGGTAGCTTCCCGATCAGGAGGTATTACGGTACTGTATAGACTATTGGCATTATTTGTGTTAAGGGCTATATGGGTAACCCCTTAACGCTATTAAAAAGTAAGTTTATTTTACAATTAGACACTATTATAATAGCGCAATATACTACATAGTAAATAGTTTAACGGATCCTTAGAGGATGGGCGGTCCCAAGCATCCTTTAAGTTACTTGCTCTATATTACAGTACACTTGAATTAGCTTACACTATATAAGTATGTATGTCCTGACTCGAGTGTTTATGTTTTATTTTACGCTCGGGTCAGCCTGAGTTGCAGTTCAGTCATCATCCCGGAGCTAGGACTTCTGTAGATCCTTTCAAGTTGTTGGCTTCTCTCTGTCCGCTATCTTATTTATGAAAACAAGACTTTGGGATTTTTATTTGATGATTTAAACTATATTTGGGATGGAAGACTTTGTAATTTGTATTTGTTGAGACTATTTATAGTGGCTTCATGAACCACTAAGTATTTTTAAATTCCGCTGCGAGTATTCTGATTCTGTGTCTGTGATTCTGTGATTAATTATTTACTGTATATTTTGAGATTTGCCAAATTTATTTTTACAACGCGGTATTTTGAACAATTCAAGTCCGACATGTGCGGATGCGAATGGTTGAAAACACCGGGTCGTTACATCTGGTATCAGAGCTTTGGCTCTAGGCAAAACTTAGAATGTATGGTAAATTTGATTTACAGAATCACTTTCATTCGAGCTTGAATCTCTTCCTTTTTGAATTTTGGAACGTTCCCTGCGGTTCCGAAGTTCATTCGTGTCCCTCACTATTTATTTTTCTTTCGATTCGGGAGTATCCCATAACTCCACTTAGGATGATCTTTATAGTGAATTGGCGGTTTCGCCAATATTCTAATATAGCGGTGAAACTCCTTTACAACTAGCATTGATTCACCGAAGATTTATATTTATCCTCGGTTTAGATACTAGTATCTTTGGTTATTCTGAACTCTATCTCTTCAGATCGAATGTAGATTTACCCTAGAAAATTCACATCGATCTGACTCTTTAAGTCACGGTTGACCTGGTTAAGGTTGCCCGCGATTTATATAAACTTATCTGGTTTCTTATTCTGTTATTTAACCATCGGATCTTCTGATTCCAACTTATCTTTAAATCAAAATTCTCTTTAATTTGAGTCCTTCAAAATTTGAATCTCTATCCTTGTTTTGAAAAAAATTTATTCCTATATTTGGGAAAAATCTAATATTATATATATAAGTATAATTTTCAGAATTTAACTAGTTGTTTAGAGATAATAATGTTTGATTTTATTTATAGTTTTGTAAACCATTGGTTTTGTCTTAATAAATAATTGGACTATAAAACATGGTTATAAATTTATTTGGAAACAGAAATGGATTTAAAACAAGAATTTAAGAATTCAATTTCGATAGTTTCAAACCTTGTGTTTAAAGTCTTAAAAGGATATATTATTATTTAAATAATTTTCGAATATAAATTTGTTTCCAAAGAATTTTAAAGTTTTAAAAATTAGTGCTCTTCTCTTTGTTGCTGGAAAATAATTTCGGTGATGACTACAACATCATCGACATTCATTTTCGAGTATCGAAGTAAAGAGACCACGATGTAGTTTTGCTTCAAAAATTTAATTAATTTGAATTTCTAAAATATGACTTAATTTATAATATATATAGATATATGATTTAAATTTGATTTGACATATACTATATGTATGTATTTATTTATCTCTAAAGGGTTTGAAGTTAATTGGAAATTTAATTCATAAATTTATGTTAAAAGGTGATTCTAATGATAAAATAAAGTCAAATTTGGAATGAATATTTAAACTTGAATAATATAGTTGGAAAATTTTACTTGTATAAATTGCATGCCAATATAACTTACCTAAATCATTCAGAAATTAACTATGTAATTGGATAATGTATAATATAAAAGGATTTTATAAATAAAAATTTGAGTGGTTATAATAAATGTTATACACTTAAAGTTTCAGTTACAACAAGACAAATAGAGGTAAATAGAAATAAAATAATAATTGAATAATATACAATATCAAATGGTGTTAAAGGAAATTTAGAAATATATTGGAATAGTTATATTAAATATAATCTACTTAATATGTGCGATAAGATATATTAAGCAGAATATATTTAATAATAATCTGGAATAAAGAAAATTAAATTTGTTGAATAAAAGATGATTATTATAAAAGACTATACAAATTTCTGATTTTAGAAAATAATTGGATAATAAGATAATTAATTTGGAAATAGTTAAGATTGATTTAACTTCTGTAAAAATCAAATGAATTAAATCAATTATTGAATATTAATTTAAATTGAATTATATAGTTTAGATATTGAGAAAAATATTTGACATAGATGAGAAAAATATTGAGAAAAATAAATTTAATTATAGTTTGGAATAAAGAAGAAACTAAATGGGGAATTTGGTTTATTTTGGGAAATGGTAAATTTACTTTAACAATTAAGTTAAATTACCATTTCAAATTTGGATTAAAATTAAACATTTTAAATTAGAATGTTATAATACCTTGGGTAAAATTTGGATAAAAAAAAAATTTTGAATGATTTTTTTTAAGTGTAGGGATATTATACAAGTAAATATGTAAATAAATAAATGTTAAAATTTTAAGTATAAATAGATGAAATCAATGATTAATTTAAAATTGAATTTTTATTGTTTAGATTAATGATTCTAATTTAAGTTTCAATTTAGTTTTATTTCAGGTTGTTTCTATTCCCCCACCTTCTTTCTTTTCGAGGACGAAAAGTTCTGAGTGGGGGAGAGTGTAACAGCCCAATTTTTTTAACAAGTATTTTTCACTTGTATTTTTTTTTAAAAAAAACTTTGGGGTTTATTTAAAGTGATTAAAAATAATAAAAAAAAAATTGACCAAATTTTTAATTAAATAATAAGATCTCTGAAATTTTGACATGGTTAAGAATTAACTTTAATTTGGTAATTTGGGTTTTTGTCGAGGATGGTAAATAACTTAATTTCTAGCAAAATCAAGTTTTAATCAAGAAAACATTAATAGCTTAGGTGGTTAAGACATCTGGGCTATTCACGGCAGGTCACGAGTTTGAGTCTTAGCATGGTCAGAATTTTGAATTTTTTTGTGTATAAATGAACTGGGAAATTACGCGTTAAAAAGGGCGCGTAAATTTAGGGAATAAATACTATATATATATATATATAAGATTATATATAAGAAAACGTATAGAACTTTAATCCGTTATTTTTCTCTTTCCAGTAAAATTTACTTCCCAATTTATATACATATATAATTTGATTTAAATCATCTCCTTAAAATACTAAATATGGAAATTTAAAGTGTGAAACGGTTAAATTTGTTAAAAGACAACTCCATTTGAATTTTAATAAAAGGAATTTTGTATATATATATAATATGTGAAAACCAATTAAGTTTGTTAAGTAATAATTTTGAAGAATTTAGTGTATTAATGAACTGTTAAATTTCGCGTTTAAAGGACGCGTAAAAATTTATGGTATAAGTAACAAAATAAACGTATAAATTAAAAACGTTATTTTTATATAACTTTGGGTGTTTTATATTACGTCAGTTTGGCGTATTATAAAAATCATATTTCAACATTCATATGTATTTAAAATATCGTATCAATGGTCTGTATACAAAATCAACGCTTGCTTTAATCACGCATATAAAGTATAGAATCCAAAGCTTTGTATAACTGGCAACTAATATTTTCGCAAGCCTTATCTCAAATCCAGAGGAATAACGTGCATATCCAGGCATCAAAAAAGCACGCAAATCTGAATTTAAAAGAGAAACGTTCAAATCTGTTTGTAACTGTTCTTCAAAATATAATGATAATAATCAACTCTTCCATTTTTTGATTTAAACATACCATATATTTCTTCTTAAATCACGCATATATCATTTGAGAGAAAATCAATTTTGCATTCCTTTGCGCGTGACACAAAATTTTATTCTTTTAACATTTTTGGCATTTGCCTCTTACCTTTTTGTTTCTTGAGCATGTCACTGTATTCATTTATTCACGCAACCTAAATGGACCAATATATTTGATTGCCTAAAATCAACTCATGCATCCAAATTTAACCTTGCCTGTCTTTTCAAATTCTCACATTCCTATTTATATCTCTCTGTTTCCACTGCCTTTATTTTGCAAGATAAAAATTTTCGTTCCTATAATCACGCATATAAAGTAAAAATCATATTTAAATATACTTATCG
Organism: Allium cepa; assembly: GCA_030765085.1. Taxonomy (NCBI): domain Eukaryota; kingdom Viridiplantae; phylum Streptophyta; class Magnoliopsida; order Asparagales; family Amaryllidaceae; genus Allium; species Allium cepa. Next base: position 565,420,545 of record CM060937.1, on the reverse strand, counting down.
ATTAAAATATCAGTTAGTGATTTTTATAACAAACGTTACTTTTGTTTTAACTGTCAAAATTTATTTTAAACTTTTGTATATACCTTTTCATCCAAATATGTTTTGCCTAAAATCAATCTCTTGCCTAATATCAGTTCTTCCAAATGCCGTTTCTTCAATCTACAATCACGCAACTATCAAATAAAAAAAAATGTTGAAATCAAAACTCATAAACTGGCAATGAATATCACGCATATAAAATCAAATCTAATTGCTAACCGTGGTCCCTAAAATCACACGAGCCTTATCCATTCAAACAAGATAAAAACTGGAAATAAATCACTGAGCTCTGCTTGCTTTTTCTTTTTCCATTGATTTCGCCTCAAATCAATTCTTTATCTGCAAAACGTTCAATCTTCTATCAATGCTGCCGTTTTTTTTTCAATCTCTTGCCAAGGTATTCACATTCAAACTTTTGAACGTACGAAATTTTGCTTTATCAATCAATTATTTAGGCATGCCAAGATATGTTGCCATTTTTGTACCGAGCCCTTTTGATTTTCTTCACGTATATATGTTTTCTTGCATCTAAAGCAAACTCTCCCCTCTATAAATATATTAGCCTGGTTCGTATTTTATCTCCTCATCTTGCATAACATCATCCACAAGGAGAAAAGCTTCTATCAGGTAATATTACTATTCCTCTTCTTCTTTTGCATCCTCTCCGTTTTCCTTCTTCAGTTTTGTTTCATTTGCTTTCCCATCTTTTGGCTCGACCACTCCAACCCTGACTACCACTCTAGTGCTCAGCCAAGTTTCCTACGAGACATATATTTTGCAAAAAAAACCTTGTTTCTAGTAGCAGTGGATATGTGTGTTGATGATGAGGTCTTAAGAGAAATGCATTACCTTGCAAATTCATTCAAGTCAGGTCAATAACCTGTAGGAAGCTAGGTTATGGAATTAGTGTAGTTATGATGTAGTAAGTATTATTCTGGATGTACTTATCACTAATGATCTGTGCATGTTTTACCATCTTGTAACAGTAGATAGCAGAGAGACGCAAGTTGTAGGCAGAGAGTTGCGTGAGTTTTGTTTTGCATAGGATGTTAGACATGTTTAAAAAAAAAAAAATTAAATAAATAAATATAAAACGAGAGGAAAGAAGAATATAACAGAGGGAGAGAAAGAGAGTTTTTAGGGTTCATCATAATATAACATGTTGACATAGTGAGTGAGCCTTCAGTTGCATATAGGCATATCATATAGGCAGGCTTTTAGTGAAATCTTGACCGTGTTTTAGGTAACTGACTTAGGTAGTTATTCGTTGATGATAGTAAAAATTTTAAAGAAGAAATGATGTATCCGTGCATGTTTTATAAATATATATATATATATATATATATATATATATATATATATATATAAGATTCGGTTGAAAAAAAAGGGAGAAAGCCTGTAATACTTCAGATAACAGAGAAGATGTTAGGTGGAAATGTTTAGTTGCATATAAAAGCATATAACTGCAATATGCTTTATAGTTGTGTGGGACAGTGCATAAGCCTGTAGGTAGTAGAGTATTGGATGCACTTGTACATGCATATATCACGGCCTATAGGAGAAAAACTTCACCATTTTGTTTTAGATGGCCTTTAGGTAAATTTTACCTTGATTTTTGAAATGGCATGGTTCAGTAATGGGTAGGAAAAGTTTCGTTATGTTTTGATAGTATACCCAGTGGAGTGGTCGAGCAAGTCGAACTAATTCTCGTCCTATTTTTAATTTTTGCTTTGACCATAAATTTCTAAAGTCACGTATCCGGTATTTGGATCTTGTTATAGATTTGAATCTAAGCGTGACATCTGGGATATTTGATCGTTACTCTCTGTTCGTTTCTTTTCCGGTGGATTTTCATTTTGAATCAAATTTTTTCTGCAGCCTTCAGGTGAGTTTTTCTCACCAGACAAACATGCCTATATTTCTGTGAATTATCGCAAGTGTATGTGTAAATTATTATTTAACTGTTATCTGTCTGTAATATAACGTAGGATGTTAAACTCCATTTAAATTGACACCTCATCGGTTATTTATCTGTTGTAATATTTCTGCAGTTGTATTGTTAAATGTTTATTTACTGATTTAAATCATCACTGCAAGTTCCCTATAAATTTAAACCGTTAAGGCTGAAATGATAGGCCTAAAACGATGATTATTATGCATTTATTCAGTTAACTGTTTAATTTTAACTTGGGATTGCGGGTTTGAAATGATAGAACCCGGGGTTTGTAAAATTGCGGATTGAAATGATATAAATCCGTATCACTTGACCTAGGCTAGAAAATTTTATACAGACCCGTGGTTCCTATAATATTTTTCTGAAATATTTTAAAATTATTTTTAAATGGAAGTTTATATTATTGTGGTTTAATGTATTTAAAGGATTTTTATAAAGATTTAAAAATGATTTTTGAATGAGTTAAGATTTTAAATAAATAAATATAACTTATTTGGAAAAATTCTGGATTTTTGTTAAGATGAGATTTCAGTTAAGAAATAATTGATAATAAGTTGTATTTGGAATTTAAACTAAATTGATAAGTTAATAACCTATTACAGCATTTAAATGCTGTCTTTTAAAATTGGACTGTTTAACCCATAAACTTTAGGTAGCATTTCATAAGTGCTGCAGAAACTGGAATTTGATTGTTTTAAAATGTATGGAAATTAATTTTGAGAAAAAGGTGTAAATTTTGGAATTTAATATGAAATTAGAAAAATTTTAAAAAATTGATTTTTTGATGGATTTAAAGGAAGAATTTAACTTTAAAATTTGGTAAAGGCAATAAATTCCAAATAAATTGAATAAATTTAAAAAGTATGTATAAAGTGGAAAGTTTAAATCAATATTTGATATTGAAGGAATTTGAGATATATTTTGATTTTAAAGTACGAATACCATTTTAAACTGTAACCACGGGTTATAATAATGCTTGGTTGGCAAAGACACCGGGATCGGATATGGACATACTCTCTGTCGATACCGAAAACCACTTTGACTAACCGTGTACGCGGTGGAGATCCCAGAATGAAGTAGGATGGTGGTGACGGTTCCTTTAAGGTAAATACGTGGACCCGACTCCCGTGAGTTGGCATAAGGTGGCTAAAATAGGAGCGATTCTCGGATTAATGAGGTAGCACCTCTGATCGAACGCACTTCTTCGTATGCCATTCTATTACTCCTGTGATTGTTTTGGTGCGCACCTTTGATTTGGGAGTGTTGTTCGAGGTGGGCGGTAACTGCGGCTACGCATTTCCACCGGTCCGGATAGCAATTGGTATATCTACCCTGGCATTGCCTAGTTGTGCCGTGTCACGTACCATAGCGAGCCTCCTACGAGTTTCTATTTGTGTCGTACCTATGGAGTATCCTCTGGTACTTCCCGATCAGGAGGTATTACGGTACTGTATAGACTATTGGCATTATTTGTGTTAAGGGCTATATGGGTAACCCCTTAACGCTATTAAAAAGTAAGTTTATTTTACAATTAGACACTATTATAATAGCGCAATATACTACATAGTAAATAGTTTAACGGATCCTTAGAGGATGGGCGGTCCCAAGCATCCTTTAAGTTACTTGCTCTATATTACAGTACACTTGAATTAGCTTACACTATATAAGTATGTATGTCCTGACTCGAGTATTTATTTTTTTTTTTACGCTCGGGTCAGCCTGAGTTGCAGTTCAGTCATCATCCCGGAGCTAGGACTTCTGTAGATCCTTTCAAGTTGTTGGCTTCTCTCTGTCCGCTATCTTATTTATGAAAACAAGACTTTGGGATTTTTATTTGATGATTTAAACTATATTTGGGATGGAAGACTTTGTAATTTGTATTTGTTGAGACTATTTATAGTGGCTTCATGAACCACTAAGTATTTTTAAATTCCGCTGCGAGTATTCTGATTCTGTGTCTGTGATTCTGTGATTAATTATTTACTGTATATTTTGAGATTTGCCAAATTTATTTTTACAACGCGGTATTTTGAACAATTCAAGTCCGACATGTGCGGATGCGAATGGTTGAAAACACCGGGTCGTTACAGTCTTTCCAATTTTAAAATTGATATTCAAAATCGAGATTTTTCATGATATTTTTGAAAGTGATGATTATTTTGAGTTCAAAAACAAAAAATTTCATCATAAAGCAAGAATTTTAAGTCTCCTTTTGCAACAAAGCAAAACTCCGAGGATAGAAAATTATAATAACCCAACTCAAAAGGTTTTCAAAGCACTTTTTGTCATTTATGGTCATTATGACATAAATTAGTCACAAGTTATTTTGGATGAATTCTTTTCTAAGAATCTCTCTAGGCATGAGAAGACACTCTTTCATGGTATGTATCTTACTAGAGTATTCGCATATTTTGGTGTTGACCTAAAAGGAGAGTAAACCATTCCTTAAAAGCTTTTTGACAAGGCCAACATCTCTCTTATGTAAATTTCACTCATGTTCGAGCTTTATGAAACATTTGTGGAAAAGTAACAGAGATTGGCTTAGGAAGAGGAGCATGAAATAAGAAAAGAGGAGGAAGAGGAAGGAGAAGAAATGAAAATGAAGGAGGAAGAACATGAAGAGGAGGAAAATACTTCTTTAGAAAGTATCAAAATGACATCTCATCCATCCAACAAAGATCTTCTTAAAAATCAAGAGAATATTGTTTACAACCAAAAGAAGCTTAAGAGGTCATTTTCTAATAAATTCACTTCTCTTTCCAACAAAATAGACATGTACTTTGGAAAGATCACTCGAAAGTTTAGTGGAAAAGCTTCATCTTCATCTACTTCTTCTTATTGTATTTTCTTTTGATTTTCAAGTTTTTAATTTGAATTATCTTAGTTTTAATCCACATACCTTTATGTTTATCTTTAAAATTACATGTAATCATCTATTATCATCAACGAAATCATGTTCCTTGCTATTATATATAGAGTTATTAGTCTCTGGAAATCCATAAAAGTACAATAGTTTAGGCTAAATACAAAATATAGCAAGATAATTGTTTTTGCAAAAATTGGTACATATATCGACATATGTGTACCATATATGTCGACATATAACATGCAGAAACCAAGAAATTTTAAAATTCAAAATAAAAAAACTACTAAACACCTACTCATTTCAAAAGAATGCTCACCTCATATATACATATTCACTTCAGAAAAACATCATTTCTATTATCTTTCTTCTCCCTTTTCATAATAAACTTATCTTTTCAATAATGGCTTCTCTACACTGTAAATTGTGTAAAAATCTTGAACAAACTCTACAATTGTTCAGGAATATCCTTACTTTTATCCTTAGAAATCACAGTACTTAGAATTAAGTCAAATGCAAATGATAAAAGAATAAGAAAAACATTTTGACACCATCAACAAAGAAGATGAAGATTGGAATGCCATCAAAACGAATTCAGTTTACAGTTCTGATGGTTAGGTAGAAGTTCCTAGGGAAGTCTAAGATTGATTGGTTAGTCTTAATATATATGATATTAATATAAATTTGTATACTAAATATATTACAAATATGGATTGGTGTGTACTGTAGGAAATGCGGATTACGGATCTTAAGGCAGAATTAACACTAAAAGGGGGTGAATAGCGTTAATTAATTTTATGAATCCTGTTGAAATCTTTTCAAATTAAATCCAAACATATGCAATTTACAAACACAGAAATAATCATAGAATCAGACACAGATGCAAATAATCAATAAAAGGGGCAAAGGAGAGAACACACCAGAATTTATACTTAGTTCGGAGTTACACTACATCCAGTCCCACACAATTTCTTGTGTAGGTTTCTTTTCAAATATAATGTCGATATTACAACCTCGATTTCAAGGCTACGAGAAACACCCTACTATCTTCGAGTCTAGGGCAAATTCTCTTGATTTAACCAGGCTATAATCACATCTAATTGATTTACAGGCCACAATCACACCTAATTGATTTACAGGCCACAATCACACAGTTTCCAATCACATTGATAGAGAGAGACTCAATACACTTTGATCTTTCGATCTTTGATTACAAACGATCATATAACTCTGAATAGCACTGAGATCTTTGAGAGAGAGTGGCAGAGAATCAAGCTAGAGATGATCGAGTTTGATTCACTTAGAATTTCGACAGAGTTTTATTAAAGCATTTGAAATATAAGATAATATTTGAGTGGAGAAAAAGGAGTGGAGAAATGAAGAAAAACTAACTTAAAATTCAGTGAAAACAACTGGTATTTATAAGAGAACAACGGCCATGTCCATTCGCGAAAGGTTATGATGAATAGACACTTTTTTTGAAAATTTGAATTTTAAATTTTATGGCTACCATATCGAGATGGAGGATGAGGGATGTCGACATGCCTATGCTATTTTTGAAAATAAATTTTGCTTTAAAATGATTTCTATTCAAAAACTTGTCAAAACAGTTTCTTAACTTTGTAAACTATTTTGAATATAGTTTAAACTTATGAAAGAGTTTTAGAAAGTAATCTTAAAATATATAATCTATAATATAAAAGTAATATTAAAAACTAAGTATAAATTTCTTTAAAATATAGTAAAGCTAAAATATTAAAATCAAGAGATAGTTTAAAAAAACAAGAGATGATTTTAGAATTTATATGATTAAAAATAGTTTTTGAATTAAGGTTAAATATTTAAATTGATAGAGATGACTTTAATAAGATAGTTTTGAAAAATAAATCATTTTGAAAATTTCATGGATTCCATTCCACTAGAGAAGGTCGTGAGTTCCATCTCACTAAAGAGGTCGCGGGTTCCATCTCACTATTAAAGCGAGAAGGTGGATTCCATTCCACAATTAAAATATGAATAAAGATTTTAATGTTATTATGAAGTTTTAACGTAAATCTAGACTTTATTATTTATCTTGATATCTTGAACTCTTGAATTCTTGATAATCTTGATACTCATGAGTCTTCGATCTTGATTTCTACAATCTTGAATTCGTCGATCTTGAATCTCTATACTCAGTCTTGAATTTTTGTACTGTACAATCTTCATTCTCAGTACGTGCATATAATATATATATATATATATATTATATATATATATATAGACAAGAATATTAGTATTTATATTTTTATAATAGTCCTAAGGTTGTTATCATCAAAACCATCATCTCAGGAACTAACATGTGTAAACTTATTGGATTGGATTGATTTGTTTGAATTGATTGATTTGTATTGAATTTGATTTGGATTAACAACATGCATGTAATGGATTTGTGTGATTAACAAAGTTGGGTTATGTTATTACTTCCTATTTACATATCACTCTTGTATATATCATATAGTACCTTAGTTATTGTGAGGACCTGCAAATCCGTACTCTTTGAATAGACACTAATCTCCATTGATTAACTCAAGATGAATGGAAATACGAAGTCTTAGGGTTTAAAAAGAAAGAAAGAGGTAGAAGATAGAAGAAGAGATAGAACAGAACAGAAAGAAACTACAGAACAATATCAAAATCTCACAATCGCAGCGGAACAACATATAATAGATAAATGAATAATCTTTAAACAAAGAACTATATCAGTTATTACATTACATTTCATTATCAGAGTGTACAACAATCAAACAACAACAAACAGCGGAAAAAAATACTATATACTAGTGAATACGCCATGCCATCCATCTTGCCTCCAGCAACTCCTGAATTCCAGAATATCCTGATAAACCTGACTCAAAACTGCCCGTGTGGAAATTGGTGGGCATCCAGAGTTTAGGAAGGAAAACAATAAACTCCGAGTCAGTCATGTGACTGGTGTGAGAACTAAAATAGTTTATTTTTTTAAAACAAAGTAATAGATAATTTTAAAATAGATTCGCAATGCTTTTTAGAAAATGAGACTACCATAAGGCCTCCCGCACACACACACACACACACACAATGCAAACGCAGAATCGGAGGAGATTTCTTCTTATGATAGTCAAAGATGCTTGATACGTATTAAAAAGAACATTTGATATTATTACTAGTGCATAGTGTAGGGAAAATCATTTTCGAAAGTAAAGATATAAATCTTAGCCAACAAACGACCATTATCGTATGCCTACTATAGTTACCATCTAAACAGTGGTGACCACCATAAGTGAATGGCAGGCTCTACAATTAAAACCGTACAAGATCGTATTGTTTCTTTGGATTTCCAACAAATGGTCAGGCCAAGGAACTTCCCATTGTCACATGGAAACATGGAAACGTCTCTGGAATGACGTCTTGAGAACCAAACCGGATCTCTGCCAACACAAGGCCATGTTACCCTTAACTGGGTAACTACTGACACGAATATGTCATCCCCCGATCGTAACAGATCTACATCCGAGGATCCTCGATTTCCAACAACCACAAAGTAATAAGTTTGCAGCAACAAAATAGGTTAAGTATCCGGGCTCCATACCATGATACCACCTCTATCCAGAAGGAATGACATACACTAAAGGGGCGCTACCCCCTAATAACCTTGCCGCATCCTTCCTGTTTTGACCATTTCCCGGGGGTGAGGTCGACGAAGTCTCATCCACAAAGCTACGCTTTATACAAAAGCTGGTTTGGGTCAACAAATGATCAAAGTAATGATCACAAAGATAAATGATCAAACAAATGATCATATCACAAATGATCAAACAATGATCATTTCACAGCAACATTCAGCATGTCACATTACCAAATTGGGAATATATCGCTGATAACCATCAACTACATAACCTCTGAGCTCGTATGTGATATCCCGGAAATTTGGGACAATATCAATTTAATAATCTACATTAAAAATTAAATTGATTTGATATATTTGTTAATAATATATGAATTGATTTATTAATCTTCTTTTAAATAAATATTTAACTGATAATTTATCTTTTGAAGTTAATCAAATTGCCTTCTATTTATAATGTATATATCTGTATATATATTGTAAATAGAAAAATTTTGTTTAATTTAATAAATAGATATGTTTTCTAATTCTAATATTTTTGAAAATTTAGAAATTTGATATTTAAGCTATAAAAATAAATAATTACATGATTTTAAATTACTCAAGATTACAGTTTAGTTTGTTTAAAATAATTTTAGCTTACATTTAAATTTAGAAAAAAGGGTTGTTTAAGTTGTTTAAAATTTAACTTGATAAAATTTAGTGGTTTATTAATAGATAAATACTTTTATAAGTCATTTGATTTAATAATGAGCTCTATTAATTATGTAAATGTTTACAAATGAATTTTTAATAATGTCAACTTTATTTATATGTGTGTTTGCATAAAAATTTATGATTTGAAAAAAAAATAAAGTTTAAAAATGTTCAAATTAAAATAAACATTTATTAATATTAATATAAGTATAAAGTAAAATAATAGTAAGCAATCAAATATTGGTTAGTCTATGTAAAAATAATAAAAGAAAAATAAAAGTAAAAACATATGCTAGAAAATAGAATTAAATACCTAAGACTAAGTCATAGCAAAGAAAAATATAAGGTCTGTAAGAAATTTATAGTGCAAGCTAATGCAAAAGAAAATTCAAAATACATATTTGTAAGTATACAAGACAAAATGATTGAAGTATGCAGGCAGAATAATAATATAAAAAAAAAGAAACAAGTGTGCAAAGCTAAACAAAATATCTTCATTCTAGTCAAAAGAAATTAGTCAAAGTCTAAGATGTGTATTATAGTTTGAACAAGAAACAAATAAAACAAATATTTATAAAACATGTAGCTTCATATACAAGCTAAAGTGTGTTTGCAGAATTGTACAGTTACACAGCTGTATATAATTATGTTTATGTTAACAAATAGAGGAACAAAATCTTAATCACTATCGTATCAGCACATAATTTTGTCAATTCACTTGGATAAAAATTTGTACCTCTCTGATAAAAAAATAAATAAAAATAAATCTGCTATATCAAATAAAAGTAAAACCTGCACATAGGAAAACCTACAGCTGTTCAACAGCTTTCTTATATATATATATATATATATATATATATATATATATATTCCACTATGTTAGTTCGTTCACAATCACTTAATAAATTTAGTAAACCAGAAAAGTAAGAAAGGTAGGCATATCCATTTTTACAAATTGAAAACAACACTCATGCAAGATGATTAGAGGATCAAAGTAAGGGCTATTTCCAGTTTTACAAGTTCAACAACTGTTACAATCAGAGGTGCTCTGTCCCTCTTTTCTATGCAATGGTGAGTAACACCCCCTTTAAAAGAAATTTACTTAAGTTTAATCTTATACATGTTAATGTCTGAATGCTTGACATATTGTGTGAATATCCATTTATTTCATTACCTGGACATTTCTGAGTTGGAACTGCTTGACATATTGCATATTGCATAGTTGTTCTGTGAAAATTCATGCCTGAAGTTTAATTTAGTTTTAAATAACTTGTTCTTACACTTAAGTATTTGGTTGTTAGATTTAAGTATTAGGATAACTATGTTTTTATATTGATAAATGGCTCAAATTTTGTATGATTGTGAAATAAGATAATAACAGGTTCTATATTCCTATAATGCAACCCTGTATGTAGAATTCAAACTCAGGCGAGTAACAGTTTTAAAATTTCTTAAGTTTGAACCTGATACATGCAAATATTTGAATGCCTGAATATATTGATTGAACATTTATATATTCATTTTACCTGGATTATTGTGAGAAGGGAATTACAGTATGTTATAAACCTGCAGTCCAAACTGTTCTATTTGAACTTGCTTTGTTTTCCCATTGCTGTGAGTAACTCTTTTAAACTTAAGTTTTTAAACTTGTTACATACTAATTTTTGAATGTTTAAATATATTGTGTGGATATTTATATCTTCATTTCTTTGTGTGTCTGTGAGATGGAAATCTCTGTATATTTAAAAGCCTGCAATTTCAAAAAAAATTGTTTTCATCAAAAACCTGCTCTGCTTATTTTCAAGTGAGAAACTTTATTTTTTTTAAAACTTAAATATACTATCTGGTTGTATGGGTAAAGATCTGGACCAAAGATACTTTGTATGTATGCATTATTCTGTGCATATAGGGATGAATGTTTGTGTACTGGTTGTAGTAGCTGTGACAATGCAGATTCAGTTTCAAGCTTGTGTTTTGAATCCATAAAGTATTATTAATTGATTTTGATAACATTTAGGATCTAGTTTATAAATAAAACTTGTTGTTTCATCATAAAGTAGAGTTTAAATTCTATTTAAGATAAATAATTTTTGTATGTTGCTCTGGAAAACTAAAACAACATAGCAAATTTGAATAAGAGAAGAACCAAACAATCTAAATTATAAACTCAGGGAAATTCTCGAGTCACTCGAGTAGATGACTCGAAGCAAGGTGGTGGAAGACTCAAAGCACTGAAGTGGGTTGGTGATTTTGATGGTTCCAGTTTTGTATAGTTACAGTTTTTAGTATTCAGAGATTTGGACTCGGGGAAGTCTCGAGTAAATTTCATTTTTACTCGAAGCACAGAGGCTGTTGACTCGAAGCAACATTTGTGGTCTCAGGTGGAAGTTAATTTCTACAGGTTGTATAAACAACCTGTATATTTAAAGTTAAACCAAAATTTAAAGCAAAATTTAATGGTAAGTTAGTGAAATCTTGATGTAATTGAATTTAAGTTGTCAACTAAGATTTAACAAAGTCTAAATCTAATTAGAAGTATGAATTCAAATTTATGTTTTAAATCTAAAATGCAGTTTTAATACTAAAATGAGTTTCAGGTTTTAAAACCTGATAGTTTCCAGATTTTCAAAGTTAGACCTGAAACAAAATGTTGCAGCAGTTCAATTCGAATGTTTAAAGGTATTGATTCAAATGGATATTTGAATTTTAAAAGTTTAAAATGGATTTGGATGTGAAAAGTCAGGTTTTCAATTCAAGTTTTGGTTAGGAAGTTAAATCAAAAGTTTGGAATTAAAGATAACTTGATGAAATTCAAGATCACCTAGAGTTCAAAATCTGAAAATTTAAATTAGTTTAAATATGAATATTTCAAGAATGAGTTCAGAATAAAATAGTTGACAAGTAATTTGATTTAATAAAAATTAACTTGATTTTGAGAATTCTTGATTTAAGATTTTGAATGAAAAATAAATGAATTGTTTAACTTGAGGTTTGCAAGTTAAATATTAATGTAATTTGGAAATTTAAATTTAAATTAAAAATTCAAATAGTTTAATTTAAAAAGATTTTAAATTGAATTTAAATATTAATCATTTTGAATCTTAAATCCAAATGATATTTAAATTTAAAATGCAATGTTAATGAAGCCATTAATTAAAGAATGAATTATCTTAAGGATAATAGGGTAATTAAGGAATGACCTATGTATGAAAGTTAATAAGTAAAGATCAGTTAAGAAGTAAATTAAGAAATATTATTAAATGTAGACAATTAACCAAAGATCTTTAATTAATTAATATATATGATTAACTTTGGTTAATTAATTAGATTAATTAGGTAATTACTTGATGAAAGTAATTAAGAGATTAATTACTTATGGTAATTAATTTTGATAAGATGATTAATTTAAGTTAGTTAATTTATTTTAATTAATTTAAAGAAATCATTTGCTAAATTGATTAATTACTAGTGTATGCAATGGAGCACAATTACTTAATGAAGTAATTAATGTTAATTACTGAATGTAATTAGTGAAAGATTATACATTAATAAAGTAATTTGGATAATTACTTTTGAAATTAATCAGAGGATTAATTAATAGAGATAATTAATTATGGATAATTAATTTATTTATCTGAGTAATTAAGGATAATTAATTACTGGTTGATATTTAATCAAAGGTGATTAATAATTATGTTTAATTAAAGATTAATCACTTAATGTGATTAATAAAGTAATTTAATCTGAATTAGAGATCATTAATTAATATAATTAATGATGTAAATTAAGAATTGTTTAGTTAAGAAATAATTAATAATGTGGAGATTAATTTATGTAATTAATTAAGAATAAATGTAATTAAATATAAATGAAGTAATTAAAAGTTGATTACTAGGAATAATTTAGAATAATAAATTTGTAAAAATTATTAAAGACTAATTACTTACTGTAATTAGAAAATGATTAATTAGAGGAGTTAATCAAGATAAATTAATTAATTTGTATAAATTTAATAATTGGTTGTATAAGCAGGATTTATGAATGAAGTAATTAATTTAATTTACTTTAAATTAATTAGAGATAGAAGTAGTTAATTTAATTCATTTTAAGTTAATTACGAATGGTATGTTTATAAATCATTGCTTATAAATGAATGATATTGATATTTCATTTGATATGAGATGGTAATATCTTATGATGTTTGGTTTAAGTAGGATAATATTTAATTATCTGATGGATGGTAATTTTGATTATCTGTTTATGATGATGGTATGATTATTTATTATGATATTATGAATTATATATCTGTGTGCATATTGATTATGTTAAATTAAACTGTTAAGGCTAAATAGACAACTTGGCCCTAAAAGACACGTTTTGGATTTCGATGAGACCGGGATCGGGTTTTCCGCATTAGGAACATCCGAAAACCACATCGTTTTCCAAATTAACGATAGGCCGTGAATCTGAAGTAAAGATGAAGATTCTGAATGCAAGGGTTATCGTCGTTAACTCTGGGGGTGATTCCAAAATGAGTGTAACGAGATAATGCCTTCGGTTTCGTTCAAACCCGGAACGAACTTGTATGGATTGAATGCTTTCAACACATCGTCAGGTGGGCGATGAGCATTCTAAGTAATGTATCCTTCAAAGGTAATTGCAGCCTCAAGCCTCATCAACCGGGAATGGCTAAAACAGGGAAGGTGCAGCAAGGTTAGGTGGGTCATGCCCAAGCAGGACAAGATTTTCCCCCGTCTAGATGTCCCTTTTTATTCGGCTTTGTGGGCGGTTGGATATACACCAACTGCGGGGTTATCTTGTTCGGGACTGTTCAGTAAGGGATGGTTCCGGCCTTGTGTTGCAGGGGATGAAGGGAGTAATCCTCGGTACGTTGATCTAGGCCACGTACTGTGACGGGCGGTACCCCAGTAGCCCTGCCATTGTATGGAATCCAAAATCCAATAAGTGCCGTACGAATTAGTTGTGCCCAACTATGTTGGAATGTGAGATGTAAGCATTTCAGCTAATTCTGTATTTTACTTGAAAACCCTAGACCTATTATAATATCACAGAATTTCCTATCAAATGTTTGGTTAGCGTAAGGTAAAAACTTTTCCATATTTATGTGTGGGGAGTCTTACGTGATACCTTTTATTTTCAAAAGATTTTCAAAGTTAAACAACTTTAACCTGTTACTCATACCAGACCCGTGTCTGACCCGAAGTTTATTTTTGTTTTCATAAACTCTCGGGTACCCAAATTTTTACGGGTAGCCAAAGGATTCAGGTTAGCTTTGACGCATTCTGGAGGAGCAATGGAGCAGGAGGCTTCAGCGTTGTAGATATATATATAGTTCCGCTGTGTTGGTATCTCTGAGTCATTTGTTTGAGTTAAGTTGTATTAACTAGACAGGTGTTTATAACTGTCTAGTATGTGATGTATTATCTGTATAACTCTGGTTGATGTTGTATATTATGTAAATACTTATATGATATATTATATTTTATTCGTTCCGCTGTGAGATTCTGATGTTGTTGTTCTTTCTTCTCTATCTTTTCTATTTTCTCACCTCTTTCTTTTCTTATTAACGATACTTCTTCCTGGGCGTAGGAAGTGGGGTCATCACATCGTACGTCTCAAAGAAGGGTGTTAAGCTAAGAGAATGCCACCAACAGAAATATATTTGAAAGAAATCAGCTTTATATCTCAATTTGTAATGTCAAACATACTATGCATAAAAGTCTGTTCCGGGATCGAACGGAACCGAAGGCACTTACAAAGAAGTCCTTGCAATCCGGATATTCACTAATCACGTCCGGACTTCCCATCACATATGGAATTTCTATACCGGGGCCATTCGGTGCAGAAACATTCGACGGTAATCCTTCCGTTTTCAAAAATATGCGGTCTTCAACACCGGTCTTCAAATGCAATTCATAACGACGTATCACATATTCGGAATGGGTTATACGACCCCAAGGTCCTTTCCCGGCTAACCCGAATAGTGAGCGCTTATTCAAAAATAAATGTGGCATTCAAATTCAAGCAAATCACAACAAATACTCATTCAAAGGTAAATATTGATCGTCGGTTATTGAACTATCAATGGATATGCACAACATCACCAGATTCCAAATAATTTTCCAAATTATTTATTTTCCAAAAATATCTTTACAAGAAATATATTTTCCACACTTCAACCATTTGAAAACAATTTTCAAGTCACTTTTCATCTTTACCACTTTTGAAAACAAATTTCAAACATTTTCCTTACGCGGAAATACTTTCATTTCAACATGGTTCATTTCAACCAATTAAATAAATCCTTAACGATTCACTTTATCTTTACGTTCCAAATTCGTAAATTAATTCCCACACTTCAAAAATAAATCAACGTTTATTTTTAAACAAATTCCCCTTTTCATTTATAAATTCCATAGTGAATTTATATTTCACAATACCTATGAATATACGATTTCAATTATTCATTTTCAATTTATCTTCAAAAGGATAAATTCTCAAAACGTTTCATTTCACATTGGAAAAACATTTCCATACTTATTTATTAATAAGTAATTTACAAATCTATTTATTTTCAACATTTTGAAAATATTCAATATACTTAAATCGAAATTAAGTATATATTTCATCCTTTAAGGAAATCGTTCTCTTAAACACATTTATTTAGGCCAAAACGAATGTTGCTTAAAACATCGTTACGACAACCCAAAATCACTAGTATAGGGATTCGAAATTTAAAATAGATATATAAATCCCAATACTATACAAAACATTTCCTTTCGGAAATCATTTACTATAACAACAGTGTTATAGTCCACCATTTCCTTCTATTTCTCGAAAACGTCTATTGCAACAATGAATGTTGAAATCTATGGTTTCGAATCTTAACACATTTTAAAAACATCGTTAGATCGTTTTAATTCTATTTAAAACATCACGTCCAAAACATTTTCTTTAACATATTATTCACTATTCAAAAACGTGAATATACTTCGTTAACCAATTTCATCATTTCTATATATTTTATTTTAAAGGATTATCCACTGTCTAAAACGTGAATATAACTCCATTAATAAGTTATAACAATTTACTTATCAAAATAAGCCGTTTGCGGATTTATAAAACAATGTTTATAAATTCCATTTCTATTTATTTTATAACCACTTCCTTTTATAAATTTCCTTTATTAACCTATTTCAATTTATAACTCAATTATATACCAAAAGTTCATATTATAAGTTAAATACTTATAATTTATTTGTTTACAAAATCGTTCTTTTAAACTTCCCAAATTGTAAATCTTATAACTTATAAGATTCATTTATTTACCCAAAACTATTCTTTTAATAACTTTACAATTTTATAAATCTACTGCTTATAAAATTCCATTTATAACTTCACCGTTTATAATTCTATAAATTTCATTCATTTATGAAGTTCATTTACAATCCATTCTAACACTTATAAAAACTCGTTTTGTAATTCAAATATTTTAATTTATAAATATCAATTTCATAAATCTTTTATATAAATCAATTTATATTATTATTTTAAAAATGTCTTTAAACTCCTTTATAATTTCATCATTTGATTTATAAAATAATCAAATTTCATAAATCCTA
The DNA here is from genome assembly GCA_030765085.1 of Allium cepa. Classification (NCBI taxonomy): domain Eukaryota; kingdom Viridiplantae; phylum Streptophyta; class Magnoliopsida; order Asparagales; family Amaryllidaceae; genus Allium; species Allium cepa. The sequence goes on along the minus strand of CM060937.1, from coordinate 565,403,704 downwards.
TATTTTAAACTTTTTATAATAAATTCAAAAATCCCGATTTAAACTATTTTATAAAATCATTAACCCCATATTTTCAAAAATCAACTTTTAACTATATTTCTCAAAAACCATAATTTTTATAACACTAAAATTATAACGTTTATTTACTTAAAATGAATCGATTCCAAAAATATTTAATAACGTATACTTTCAAAAATCACTTTAAAATTCCTTTTAAAATTCCAAAATTGGCCCAATGATGCTACACACCAAATAGTCAATCACGACATCATATATCTGTATATGATAATCAACGAATATCAAAATATTTGAAATCAAATAAATACTGTTGAGAAATCCAGTTGGATCCCTCCAACCTGTCTCCCTGCATCCAAAGATGTTAGCACAATACCAATTCCGTTCCAGTACGGAATTATCGCGGTATATGGGATTTATAAAATATTATCCGCTTAATAGACGGCGCAATAGGGTCTCATCCGCTATATAATGCGGGAAATCAACTCCAAGTACATAAATAATACCAATTTCACTGTACTGTGAAATATTCGCGGTATATGTTTTTAATAAATAACATCCGCTTACTAACGGCGTATAATGCCTATTTTAACAATCAATAGAGAACAATCATCATTCAAACATACAATTAAGAATTTTAAATATAACTATTTAAAATTAAAATCGAAACCGATTCGATTGAGTGAGAAGTTCTCACCTTGATTTCAATTTTGTTTTCAGCTTTTATTTCGAATAAAATTAAACGGACGTTTAATTTTACCCGTAATTTTCGCTACCTCCAAACGACTCCAAAACAATTCCATAGCGTAGTGCTCGTCCATACGAACCCAACGCAACTTGTTTTGTGCGTTTTTGACCTCGTATGAAAAAGATATGATATTACGAAGTTTACACGAATTTAAATATATACTAAATTAACATTTTCTTTATTTTTATATACCCTAGCCAATCCTAGCCGTCCATCCATCATCACGCAATCACAGCCGCACCATCTTCATCTCCCCCTTTCCAGTAATACGCACGCGCATCCAACCCATTAGCCGCCATTAGGGTTCAAATTTTTGCGACCTCCACGACGACTTCCACCACGATCAGCAACTTCCACGCGAACGCTCAAGACAAGAGCTACTTCGGCATGAACATGGTGGAATTCGGCTGTCTATTGGCCTCCTATTGCGTGCGCGACCGGCCATGGTTCCAGCTCCAATTGCCATCAATCCGTAGCTTGAAATTTGATCTTGACCGTTGATATCCTAGATCTCACCACCCTCTACGATTTGTTAGTTGAGAACATTGGCTAATTCCTCACGGATTGGAAGTAAATGAGGGAGGAAGGAGAGAAGATTTCGGCCCTTGGTTTCTAATGGTGGCGGCTGGCTATAGAGAATTAGGGTTTTGGGTTAAATGAAAGGTAAGGGTTCCTTTTATAGAATTTCACCGGAAAAACACTATTCACTCCAAAATCCAAACTTCAAATCTCGTGCGGAGACCGGCGTTTCTAAGGTTTATCCCGCGTTCCGGACACAATGAAATAGGTTTCGGAAGCTAATTCGATCATCTGTGCGAGTTATGGCAATAAACGTTCGATTTAAAATTAGATTGGTAAATCAAATTTCTAGGCGTTTTAGCTTGCCCCGGACAAACGGTAAATCTGAGTGACATGAAATTTGAAACCATACAATAATATCATATTACGGATCCGAAATCCGAGACTGCTTGTAAAATGGCAATTTTAACTCGCCAAATTAATATTAAAACAATATCGATGCGTTTCGAGCTGCCACGGTCAAATGAAAACTCTGATTGCTACGAAAATTGAAATCCGATAATAACAAACTATTACGGATCCAATGAAACTAGTTTCGTCCAATTCTGAGACTGTTCGAAAAATGGCTAATTTCACTAGTCGATTTAAATATTAAAATATTCAATTTTCACAAATAAAATTTAAATTCAATTTTAATAGTTCTATAACATCGTTCTAACTCCAATATGATTAAATAAAATTTTACAAATCATTTTCAATCATATTTAACCCAATTTTCAATTATTTCTGTAATTTTCACATATTAAATTATCGATTTAATTATTCAATTAAATCTAATTATTCGAAATAAAATTTATTCGACTTATAAATTTCACTTATTAATATTTAAAATTAATTAAATATACAAATTTTAATTAATAAAAATTCTGGGTCATTACAATTTTCCCCCCTTAAAAGAATTTCGTCATCGAAATTACCAAGTAAGAAAAGTTACAGAATCTATTAACTTTCCATAAATCCATAGTTAAACTTCTTACAAAATCTTTACTAAGTTTTCAAATCATACTTAGTTATCTTTTCAAAAACAACTACTATTGTTTAACTTTCAACTCCAAATCAAAATTATAGTTTTCACAAACTTTCCAAAAATTCCCAAATTTTTCTAACGCCTTAAATTTTCGAAAAAATTCGCCAGAGTCTCCTTTGCGCGGCTCGATCCAAAAAAAATGATAGTATGTATATCATAAATATACATCTCATCAGGTGATGAGGCATCCCGCGGGGAAAAAAGTGTAAAAGTACGATATTTAATCCGAGATATGTACCTTATATTTTATTAGCGAGCATATACGGCTAATATAGCGCGAAAGCGAGCTCCAAATGCGAAGCAAACGCGATCCGCACCTGCTAAACACTGAACAAACAGATGAGAAACATGTATATAGACAATAGTACCGATATACAACATATAGCAACATAATAACTATATATGCCAACATAGCAAATGCAATAAAAGCAATAAATTCAACCATCAACCAACTATCATCCAACTAGCATTCAACTAACATCCATAACCAATAAATATTCATTCATATTCTCATTAATATTCAATGAATTGGGTTTTCAATTTAATCACATTTGATTCATTAACAGTGGATGTTTTTACTAACATTCATTTTTAATTAGTTTATATTCACTAATTCATATTCAAGTTGGTTCACTTCCAAATCAAATTCAATTCTATTTAAGATTCACTTAACTTCCAATTTGATTTCAATTACTTTAGCTTTCAATTTCATTAACTCAATTGCATATGGATTTTTATACAATCAACTAACTATCATATATCAACCAATGTATATTAATTACAACCAAATTCCTTTGCTTACATTCATTCAATTTGGTTTAACACCTTCACTTTCAGTTGGTTTAATTAAATTGATTTTCATTCAATTATTCAACTTCCAATAACATTAGATTTTAATGAATTAACACTTACATCCATTATTTCATATTAATTATTTACATTAAATTGATTAACATTCAATTCTTTCATTAATTCAATTACAAAAGTTGAATTTCATTTATATAACTCAAATTCATATTTATCACTTAACTTTATTATTTTACTTTGATACCAAAATCAACTTCATTCAACATCTCTTAAGTTATATTCCATCTAAACATTATTTGGTTTTACTTAACTTAAATTCCAACTTATAAATCAATTCAGGTTCCCAATTTTAAAGTAAATTTTATTTAACCTTTACCAAAGTCAAATTTCATCACTTATTTAAACTCATTTTATTTACAACTCATATTCATAAATATATTCATATAGTTTCACTTCTTATATATATAAGTTTATTTCACAATTGTAAATCACTTTAATTATAATTCAATTCTTATAATTCTTTTTACTTATACAATTATTCTTTTATTTAGATTATTCAAACAACTTTTAATTAACTTATATATATATATTCTTTCATTTTCAACAACCAAACAATCAACTTATATACACTTTAATAATTCTGAAAAATTATTCCTTTATATATAAAAATAATCAAGGTAAAATTATTTCATTTACCCAATTTAAAACAATATCGTGTCGAATTGTTCTGTACAAGTGTTTAGAGATCCCTATCAACAACGTTAATTACTCGTATTAACCAGAATCTGTATACCACTCAACAAACCAACCATCACAATATAAAACAATTCGATATTCACTAACAAATATGCTCTCATAGCTATTATTACACTCAAACTCATTCTAGAGTACTACCGACTCTATCTCTAATGAGTAATACCCAACAGAGCCATGGTTGTCGCTTAACCATATGCTGTGACACCACATGTAAGGACCCGCAAATCCGTACTCCTTGAATAGACACTAATCTCCATTGATTAACTCAAGATGAACGGAAATACGAAGTCTTAGGGTTTAAAAAGAAAGAAAGAGGTAGAAGATAGAAGAAGAGATAGAACAGAACAGAAAGAAACTACAGAACAATATCAAAATCTCACAACCGCAGCGGAACAACATATAATAGATAAAAGAATAATCTTTAAACAAAGAACTATATCAGTTATTATATTACATTACATTACATTTCATTATCAGAGTGTACAACAATCAAGCAACAACAAATAGCGAAAAAGAAATACTATATACTAGTGAATACGCCATGCCATCCATCTTGCCTCCAGCAACTCCTGAATTCCAGAATATCCTGATAAACCTGACTCTAAACTGCCCATGTGGAAATTGGTGGGCATCCAAAGTTTAGGAAGGAAAACAATAAACTCCGAGTCAGTCATGTGACTGGTGTGAGAACTAAAACAGTTTATTTTTTAAAAACAAAGTAATAGATAATTTTTAAAATAGATTTGCAATGCTTTTTAGAAAATGAGACTACCATAAGGCCTCCCCCACACACACACACACAATGCAAACGCAGAATCGGAGGAGATTTCTCCTTATGATAGTCAAAGATGCTTGATACGTATTAAAAAGAGCATTTGATATTATTACTAGTGCATAGTGTAGGGAAAATCATTTTCGAAAGTAAAGATATAAATCTTAGCCAACATACGACCATTATCGTATGCCTACTATAGCTACCAACTAAACAGTGGTGACCACCATAAGTGAATGGCAGGTTCTACAACTAAAACCGTATAAGATCGTATTGTTTCTTTGGATTTCCAACAAATGGCCAGGCCAAGGAACTTCCCATTGCCACATGGAAACGTTTCTGAAATGACGTCCCGAACCGGATCTCTGCCAACATAAGGCCGGGTTACCCCTAACTGGGTAACTACTGACACGAATATGTCATCCCCCGACCGTAATCGATCTACATCCGAGGATCTTCAATTTCCAACAACCACAAAGTAATAAGTTTGCAGCAACAACATAGGTTAAGTATCTGGGCTCCATACCATGATACCACCTCTATCCAGAAGGAATGACACACACTAAAGGGGTGCTACCCCCTAATAACCTTGTCGCATCCTTCCTGTTTTGACCATTTTCGGGGTGTGAGGTCCGACGAAGTCTCGTCCACAAAGCTACGCTTTATACAAAAGCTGCTTTGGGTCAACAAATGATCACAAAGATAAATGATCAAACAAATGATCATAACAAATGATCAAACAATGATCATTTCACAGCAACACTCAGCATGTCACATTACCAAATTGGGAATATATCGCTGATAACCATCAACTAGATAACCTCTGAGCTCGTACGTCTCAGAGAAGGGTGTTAAGCTAAGAGAATGCCACCAACAGAAATATATTTGAAAGAAATCAGCTTTATATCTCAATTTGTAATGTCAGACATACTATCCATACAAGTCTGTTCCGGGATCGAACAGAACCGAAGGCACTTACAAAGAAGTCCTTGCAATCCGGATATTCACTAATCACGTCCAGACTTCCCATCACATATGGAATTTTTATACCGGGGCCATTCGGTGCAGAAACATTCGACGGTAATCCTTCCGTTTTCAAAAATATGCGGTCTTCAACACCGGTCTACAAATGCAATTCATAACGACGTATCACATATTCGGAATGGGTTATACGACCCTAAGGTCCTTTCCCGGCTAACCCGAATAGTGAGCGCTTATTCAAAAATAAGCGTGGCATTCAAATTCAAGCAAATCACAACAAATACCCATTCAAAGGTAAATATTGATAGTCGGTTATTGAACTATCAACGGATATGCACAACATCACCAGATTCCAAATAATTTTCCAAATTATTTATTTTCCAAAAATATCTTTACAAGAAATATATTTTCCACACTTCAACCATTTGAAAACAATTTTCAAGTCACTTTTCATCTTTACCACTTTTGAAAACAAATTTCAAACATTTTCCTTACGCGGAAATACTTTCATTTCAACATGGTTCATTTCAACCAATTAAATAAATCCTTAACGATTCACTTTATCTTTACGTTCCAAATTCGTAAATTAATTCCCACACTTCAAAAATAAATCAACGTTTATTTTTAAACAAATTCCCCTTTTCATTTATAAATTCCATAGTGAATTTATATTTCAAAATACCTATAAATATACGATTTCAATTATTCATTTTCAATTTATCTTCAAAAAGATAAATTCTCAAAACGTTTCATTTCACATTGGAAAAACATTTCCATACTCATTTATTAATAAGTAATTTACAAATCTATTTATTTTCAACATTTTGAAAATATTCAATATACTTAAATCGAAATTAAGTATATATTTCATCCTTTAAAGAAATCGTTCTCTTAAACACATTTATTTGGGCCATAACGAATGTTGCGTAAAACATCGTTACGACAACCCAAAATCACTAGTATAGGGATTCGAAATTTAAAATAAATATATAAATCCCAATACTATACAAAACATTTCCTTTCAGAAACCATTTACTATAACAACAGTGTTATAGTCCACTATTTCCTTCTATTTTTCGAAAACGTCTATTTCAACAATGAATGTTGAAATCTATGTTTTCGAATCTTAACACATTTTAAAAACATCGTTAGATCGTTTTAATTCTATTTAAAACATCACGTCCAAAACATTTTCTTTAACATATTATTCACTATTCAAAAACGTGAATATACTTCATTAACCAATTTCATCATTTCTATACATTTTATTTTAAAGGATTATTCACTATCTAAAACGTGAATATAACTCCATTAATAAGTTATAACAATTTACTTATCAAAATAAGCCGTTTGCGGATTTATAAAACAATGTTTATAAATTCCATTTCTATTTATTTTATAACCACTTCCTTTTATAAATTTCCTTTATTAACCTATTTCAATTTATAACTCAATTATATACCAAAAGTTCATATTATAAGTTAAATACTTATAATTTATTTGTTTACAAAATCGTTCTTTTAAACTTCCCAAATTATAAATCTTATAACTTATAAGATTCATTTTTTTTTAGCAAAGGCTAGCGGGGTCAACAGGGACCCTACCTGGTTTTATTGCAAAACCACAATAAAATACAAATTAGAAACACACGGGGATAAACAAAGGAAAAAACAAAAACACAAAGCAAACAAAACAAGCTACAACCCAAAAACACAAACTATCTCCAAGCATCTCTGAATATCGAAGGAACAGAGGGTTGCATCTTCAAAGCCATATAAATTTCTGTCCTCAAAACTTTCCATAACACCTGCCCATCTCTCCTCTTCTTTTCAAAACAAATCATGTTTCTTTCAAACCACACTATTGCCATATACCTCTTCATGCAGATTGTAAGGCATCTCGCTTTCATTGTTCGCCACCTTGTTGCTTTGTATATCATGTCAAAATCCATTGGCCTTAGACCGGCCAACAATCTACTTCCAGCAACCAGCATCATCTTGTCAAATAGCATCATTGTGTAGGGACATTGCAAAAACATATGGTGCACAGTCTCTGGTTCATTAGCACAGAAAACACAAGACAAACCAGTATAATATCCCATCTCCATCAACTTGCTTTTAGTTAACAAAGCATTTTGAAGAACTTTCCAAAGCATCAGATTATCCCTTGGAGTTGAATCAGAAGTCCAAATGACCTTACTCCACTTAAAAGCTTGGTTGCTGGGGCTGTGCAGATGCTTATACACAAGAGTGACAGAGTGAGGCTTAGCATTCCAATGCACAGCATCAACATCAACAAGAGGGTAGCAATTTCTTTGTATTTCATTCCAAATAGACCTTATGATTTGGTTAGAAGAATATGGAAGTTGCAGATAACCATGGGTAATAAAATCCACTGCTTTGACTTCAATAGGAATACCAGATTGTTGTAGCTGTTGATAGGTGAGAAGAGTATGCAATAACACACCTTTGACAACCCATGGATCATACCAAAATTTTACATCAGATGAGTTTGCCATCCTATGGACAATGAGGGGAAGCAAGGTAGCACGCAATCCCAGGATCTTTCTCCATGACCAACTGCATGTTTGAGGAGTAGGCAAAGTCCAGAAACTTGCCCTACCAATTCTATGTGCCCAAACCCAATTAACCCACCCAGAATTCTTCTTGACAAGTATGGAATTAAGATGGGTACTGAAAGCAGCTATATTCCAGTTGACAATGTTTATAACTCCTAGCCCTCCAGCATTCAAGTTCTTTTCAAAAAGACTGAAAGAACATGGCAGAGGCTTCCTGTTATTGATGGAGCCAGTCCAAAAAAATCTGAGCATTGCACTTCTGACCTGATACAAAAGTTTAGCAGGCAAGACAAACGCTTTAGACCAATAAACTGTCATAGAAAATGCAACTGATTTGATAAGAACAAGCCTTCCCGCCTGGGTTAAGTATCTGTTAGACCACCTGTCAAGAATAGATACTATCTTGGTGTACCGGGGGAGGCAATCAGCAAATTTCAGTCTGGAGGTTAAGAGCGGGAGGCCAAGATATGTCATACTAGAAACCATACTTTGAAGACCAGTGAGATGGATCAGGCAAGTGGATAGATTGGAGGTGATCCCAGCAAATGCTATACTAGATTTCGAACAGTTTAGCTGATTAGACCAGCAGTTTACTCGGTTATAAGATTCATTTATTTACCCAAAACTATTCTTTTAATAACTTTATAATTTTATAAATCTACTGCTTATAAAATTCCATTTATAACTTCACCGTTTATAATTCTATAAATTTCATTCATTTATGAAGTTCATTTACAATCCATTCTAACACTTATAAAAACTCGTTTTATAATTCAAATATTTTAATTTATAAATATCAATTTCATAAATCTTTTATATAAATCAATTTATATTATTATTTTAAAAACGTCTTTAAACTCCTTTATAATTTCATCATTTTGATTTATAAAATAATCAAATTTCATAAATCCTATATTTTAAACTTTTTATAATAAATTCAAAAATCCCGATTTAAACTATTTTATAAAATCATTAATTCCATATTTTCAAAAATCAACTTTTAACTATATTTCTCAAAAACCATAATTTTTATAACACTAAAATTATAACGTTTATTTATTTAAAATGAATCAATTCCAAAAATATTTAATAACTTATACTTTCAAAAATCACTTTAAAAATCCTTTTAAAATTCCAAAATTGGCCCAATGATGCTACACACCAAATAGTCAATCACGACAACAACGACATCATATATCCGTATATGATAATCAACGAATATCAAAATATTTGAAATCAATAAATACTGTTGAGGAATCCAGTTGGATCCCTCCAACCTGTCTCCCTGCATCCAAAGATGTTAGCACAATACCAATTCCGTTCCAGTACGGAATTATCGCGGTATATGGGATTTATAAAATATTATCCGCTTAATAGACGGCGCAATAGGGTCTCATCCGCTATATAATGCGGAAAATCAACTCCAAGTACATAAATAATACCAATTTCACTGTACTGTGAAATATTCGCGGTATATGTTTTTAATAAATAACCTCCGCTTACTAACGGCGTATAATGTCTATTTTAACAATCAATAGATAACAATCATCATTCAAACATACAATCAAGAACTTTAAATATAACTATTTAAAATTAAAATCGAAACCGATTCGATTGAGTGAGAAGTTCTCACCTTGATTTCAATTTCGTTTTCAGCTTTTATTTCGAATAAAATTAAACGGACGTTTAATTTTACCCGAAATTTTCGCTAGCTCCAAACGACTCCAAACCAATTCCATAGCGTAGTGCTCGTCCATACGAACCCAACGCAACTTGTTTCGCGCGTTTTCGACCTCGTATGAAAAAGATATGATATTACGAAGTTTACACGAATTTAAATATATACTAAATTAACATTTTCTTTATTTTTATATACCCTAGCCAATCCTAGCCGTCCATCCATCATCACGCAATCACAGCCGTACCATCTTCATATCCCCCTTTCCAGTAATACGCAGCGCATCCAACCCATTAGCTGCCATTAGGGTTCAAATTTTTGCGACCTCCACGACGACTTCCACCACGATCAGCAACTTCCACGCGAACGCTCAAGACAAGAGCTACTTCGGCATGAACATGGTGGAACTCGGCTGTCTATTGGCCTCCTATTGCGTGCGCGACCGGCCATGGTTCCAGCTCCAATTGCCATCAATCCGTAGCTTGAAATTTGATCTTGACCGTTGATATCCTAGATCTCACCACCCTCTACGATTTGTTAGTTGAGAACATTGGCTAATTCCTCACGGATTGGAAGTAAATGAGGGAGGAAGGAGAGAAGATTTCGGCCCTTGGTTTCTAATGGTGGCGGCTGGCTATAGAGAATTAGGGTTTTGGGTTAAATGAAAGGTAAGGGTTCCTTTTATAGAATTTCACCGGAAAAACACTATTCACTCCAAAATCCAAACTCCAAATCTCGTGCGGAGACCGGCGTTTCTAAGGTTTATCCCGCGTTTCGGACACAATGAAATAGGTTTCGGAAGCTAATTCGATCATCTGTGCGAGTTATGGCAATAAACGTTCGATTTAAAATTAAATCGGTAAATCAAATTTCCAGGTTAGCCTGCCCCGGATAAACGGTAAATCCGATTGACATGAAATTTGAAACCATATAATAATATCACATTATGGATCCGATGAAACTGGTTTCGTCGAAATCCGAGACTGTTTGAAAAATGGCTATTTTAACTCGTCAAATTAATATTAAAACAATTTCGATGCGTTTCGAGCTGCCACGGTCAAACGAAAAATCCGATTGCTACGAAAATTGAAATCTGATAATAACAAACTATTACGGATCCAATGGAACTAGTTTCGTCCAATTCTGAGACTGTTCGAAAAATGGCTAATTTCACTAGTCGATTTAAATATTAAAATATTCAATTTTCACAAATAAACTTTAAATTCAATTTAAAAAGTTCTATAACATCGTTCTAACTCCAATATGATTAAATAAAATTTTACAAATCATTTTCAATCATATTTAACCCAATTTTCAATTATTTCTGTAATTTTCACATATTAAATTATCGATTTAATTATTCAATTAAATCTAATTATTTGAAATAAAATTTATTCGACTTATAAATTTCACTTATTAATATTTAAAATTAATTAAATATACAAATTTTAATTAATAAAAATTCTGGGTCGTTACAGTTATGGGAAGTTTTGATTATATTTTTGTTGATGACGAAGGGGGAAAAATATATAAAATATCCAGACATAGATTAAGGGGGACTTTTATAACTGAGAAGGAGTTATATCATATTTTATAAACAAGGTTGTCATCATTAAAATGGGGGAAATTGTCAGTACCTTAGGCATTAATTTTGATAACAACAACCACATGACATCATATAAAATATAGATACCAATGTTTTTATAAAGTTATATATAGTATATAGTGCAGGATATTAGACAGATGTTGATTAAGAAGACTGTATAGTATCAAGAGCAGATTCAAGAGGTTGACATTAAGATTCAAGGCTTAGAGATTGGAGACTCGTGAGTATTGAAGATTCAAGATATCCAGATAAGTTATAGAGCCATAGATTATTGTTAAAACTCTAATAGCATTTCTTTGATCTCTCTCGCATTTTTCAAAAAGGTTTTAAAATCTATTCTCAGATTTTAAATGGTTTCCATATATTCTGAATTTCAAAAATGATTTTAAGGAATCCCTGTTTTCAAAATGGACTACAAATGATTTCTAACTTTTAATTTTATTTACAAGGTTATTATATTTTGAGTAATTAAGTTTTTAAAGTATTTTATATTTTAAATATACTTTTATATTTATTATACATTGTTATAGTTTTAATTTTAAGCTTTCTAAATGTTTATAAGTATATTATAACATTTATTATAACTTTGTTTTTAAATATATATTCGCTTATAGGTTATATATATTATTTTCAGAAAGAAATTCATATTTAAACCCTTTATATATTTCAAAATATTTCAAAATAATTTTATATAGTCTTCTTAAGTTTTGATATAATTAAATATGTATAATTTTATATAGTTTTCTGAAATGGTGTCGTTACGAAGTTATGTGTGATGTGATCATGTACAAAGATAAAAAGGATGTAGGTCGTAGGTTCTATGGATGTCCCCGTTATGCGTGGCATATGGCATTGCCTACAATTTACGACTATTGCAATTTTTTTCAATGGATAGTTCCCTCAATGTATCGCGGGGGCTTGAGTATGCACTTGAGATGCAGGCTGAAGTTTCGTGGTTGATAAAATGTAATCTTCGGTTACTAAAAGACAATTCATACATACAGTCGAAAGTCCCTTTAGAAGCACAGTTTGATCATGCTGGTAGGCATCCTGATGAGTAATTTATATTGCTTTTGTTGTTGAAATCTGTTGTTTATTTACTGATGATGCCGTATGTCGTTTTTATTATAGTAAGAACTAGATTGGGTTGTCTTCGAATGTTGAATGTTTACTCTATTGTTTGCGTAGATGAATTTGTTTTGTAAATCATCGACGTTATGAGAAATTGAAACCATCTATTTAGTTTCAAACGTTATATGTGTATGGTATGATATCGTGTTCCATGACAAGGCGATTGTGTGATGTATGGTATCACATTGCGAATTATTGGAATGAGTTATCATATATTTTGGTTTTGATTGTGTATGGTATGGGTGGTATGGATGTTGCAGTGTTCGATGAATACAAAGACGACTTCTCGAAAATCGTCAGTGGGCGATTTTTGAAAATGCGTCTGTTGGCGCTATCTCAAAAGTCACCCCTTCGATTTACTGCTGTAAAACAAGACAATGTCCTCTCCTCCTATTCACTTTGTCCATTTATCAAATATAATAAAAACGAAAATTTTACCCAATTTTTCCAACTTCAAAATTTTATTTCAAATTTCATATGTTTCTTCGTCAATTTGAAACACGTCTTGCTCTTCATCATATAAAGCACCTACAGATTTCATTTCTAATCTCAATCTCCAATATTTTTGCGATCTAGGTTTTTGTTAAATTTATTGTTTTGAACTTGTAGAACTAGTTGTGTGAGAATGGAATTCACAATTTTGTTTGTTTTACCTTATTTAAGTAGATGTTCGACATTGTTGGTTATAATTGAAATAGATTTTGTGTTAAGCAAATAGTTTAATTTTGTGTAGATTATTTCGAGATGTTACCGAGACCAATAGACGGTATCGGATTGTACTTGCAAGAACGTCATCAATCGAGCAACCGCGCATGGATGGAGGTAATATACTTTCATGTCAAATAGAATTATACAGCGACGTTTGTTATACGTAGCGTTTATATTTTGTTATTTTTTGACAGTGCACCACTGCAGATGGGACCATTGATCACTCGTTTAAACTAAAGAAAGTCACTTCATCTCATTCCGTCGTGCTAGAGCTCATAGAGCGGACCGACATTTCACTAATCATGAAGCTGAGGTACACCAAATTGGATCATCATCTTATCAACGTTTTGGCAGACAGATGAAGGCTGAAGACATCTACATTCCAACTTCGAATTGGGAAGACTACCATTACGTTGACTAATGTTGATGTTTTGCTCGGTTACAACCCCGACCCTAGAGATTACATGAAGTTGTGTGAGTCGCTCTTAGGGCTATGCCTCCTAATGAACCGAGGTAGGGTAATGAAATGATTATTACTACTTGGTTTAGGAAGCAGCTTGCAGATGCCTCCAAAATTCAGAATGTGCATTCTACAATAACAATGGATACAACATTACACAATTTTCATTTACAAATCGATCAAAATATTAGGATTTACAAATTCATATCTTGATTGATCTGAAGTAAAAAAGACATTCTTAAACTACATATATTCAAACACAAGTTTTGATTGTTTTTAATGCAATGGTAAGAGATTTCGGCAAAATATAAAAGGGAGAGTATTGGGCTTTTGTGAATGAAATTTGATAAGGTTAAAGCAGGGATAGAAAGAAAGAATGGACTGTAGTTATACAAGGCCTGGAAAACAGACACTGGCGATTTTTCAAAAAATTGCCCATGTGTTTTTGACCCAAACACAGTTGGCGACTTTTAAAAAATTGTCAAGTAAGATACAAAAAGAAACACAACAGGCGGCATTCAAAATGCCGCCTGTTGTGTTTTTCAATGCCGCTTGTGTTTTTCCATCTAGAAGCTGATGTGGTCAAAACTTGCCTATGTGTATAAATAGTTTCTAAACCGGCCGTGATTAGTTTAAAAGAAAAAACCCAAATAAGTAAACTGCAACCAGCTTGTCTACAAATTATTACAAATTGAAAGGTCATCCTTCATCATTATACAGGTGTAATTTTATCGGTCATCATCATACAGATGTAATTTTAATATTACAATAACCAGCTTATCTAAAAATTATTAAGCATGGAAATCTATCCTTGAAGTTAGTTTTCTATCCTTGCCTGTTTCTTCAACTGAATGCAGTATTTTACCAACTAGCACATGTCCAGTTGCCATGCTTTTATCACAAATTTCAGTAAACAACAAATGTTTACATATTCAAATTACCATAGCCATAATTTTTAAAAAATCTCATCTATGATTTAATACTTACAACATCTATCATCTAGTAAAAAGTATCAACTGACCACTAGTTCAGTATTGTACATTACATATGATAAATACTCACATTTGATCTATAAACCTCTAAATGCTAACACAGTTACAGTAATTTTTGCTAGCTTTCACAGCAAAAGTTAAAGAACCACTTCTAATCAAAACAACATCAGTTTCTTCTTTCCCATTTACCACCATCACGCCTCCCCTCTTTGTCTCTTCTATCCGCAACCTGCCTCGATTTGCCGCCTCGGGTCGAGCCCTGCTTCTGACCCGAACCAAACCCATCGAAAGCTGAACCTAGTTCTGGATCCCCTACACTACCTCCGTCGCCCGAATCCCTGCTTCCAGCCTCTACAATATCGTCGTAGTTAGGGTTACTGCTAGCTTCCATGCGGTCACGGGGCTGAAGAATGGTCGGGGGTTGACCTGAAAATGAGCGAGAGCCAGCTAGCACTACTGTTGAGGCTGGAGAAGTAGCGGGTCCCGCTGCTGCTGTTTGTGAGGCTGTGATATCGGTGCTCCGGTTGCTCTGTCTATGGTTGTCCCTTTCACGGTACCTTTCTCTGTCTCTGTCCCTTTCCCTTTCCCTTTCGCGTGGTCGACTGCGAAATTTCATGCAAAATAATGATGATCGTTTAGAGGATGTGTATATATATAATTTTTTTTTGAAATTGGATACTTAGGTCGTAGTACATAGTTGTAATATAAGTTTTAGATGGTATATGGTATACTACAAATCAACATATGTCCAGATCCAATGATTCAAATCACGCTAAGCAGGGCTCGAACTTGTGACCTCATGAACCAAAGTCTGAGCACTTAATCAGTGGGAAAGTGGTGCTGGACAGGTTTAGAGGTTTAGTATAATGATGGGGGCTAAAAGTTCAAAAATTCGTTTTCAACATTAAATCATAGTTTTTGTACGCTTCTCGATAAGATTCATATGCTATATGTTTCAATTAATTTTTTCCTTTTTTGGCTAATTACGATGCTGATACACATTGCAAATATTTGCAATTCTCTTGAATTTGAAGCACGCAATTGGAATTTTGTTTTCACCATCATTGCAAATTTCATATCACGATATTCTTTATGTCGTGTAACTTTTGGTTAAAAAATAGAAGTTCATCGAATTTTTGAAATTCGAAGTAAAAACCATGAATATTTGCAGTTAACTGCATTTTCACAATTCAAAGTAGAAATGGTAAATATTGAATTTACGTGCACTTTGAAATGATCGATACAAATTTTTGCTCTTGTCTTGCATTTGAAACATCCAATTGAAATTTAGCTTTTATCGTCACATCGCAAATTTTACCATCTTTCCAAGAATAACCATGTCATATAATTTCATAAAATTTTGTTGATGATATTATACACACACACGCGCACACACACACACACACACACATACATATATACATATACGCATTTAAAAATATAGCAAATATTTGTAGTTTGACTAATTTTTCTATATAATACGTGGATCTTGTCGGAAAAACATTTAAAGAAATTACAAACAGTGAAAACAAAATTTCAACCGATTTTTCTATGAAAAATGTTTAGGATTTTGTATGTTTAAAATATTGTGTGTATATAAAGTGATATTATAAGGTGAACTTAAATGGGACTTCATTTAGCCTTACTTTGAAATTTCTATAGGCTCTAAGATAAAGGATTCATTTTATGTATAAGAAAAATGAATGTGTGTTTTATTTCTCTTACCTGTACTTTATTCAAATTTGGACGGAAATAATCCCCATTAGCCCCTGGACGAAAATTACCCCCATTAGCCTCCCCAATCCCAATGCCCAAGGACAATTTCATCCAAAACTGTATATTTGTTATTGTTAGCTGCTTTTAACTAATTTAACTGTTACATTAACAATTCACCACTCCGAAACAGAGTAATTTAAACTGATTTTTAAACTTTGAAGTTTTGTTTTAAAGAAAAATGCTTATTGTTTGTAAGCCCAAAAAAAAAAAAAAAAAAGAAAAGAAAAAAGAAAATAGATAAATTGTTAGTGTGTCCACTAGCAAAAAAAATTATCCCTTCCCAATTTTCCAACTTCCGAAACAAGTAATGTTTATCTTTAAAACAAAACCCCAAAATTCAAAAATCAATGTACACTACTCTATTACAAAATTGTTCACCGTCGGTTTGAGAGCTCTCCACCTCTGATGCGCCATCTCAACAGCGCTGAGTCCGCTGACCAAGTCCTTGTACTTATTTGCCACAATTATTCAATGGATTAACGTTTTTTCCAATCAATTTCTATTTGTATCATTCTTATCCCTCAGGTAGTATTTCATTATTTGTCCTTTTGATTTTCTGAGAAGTCATAATTAATGGCTAGTAAATTTTTGTTTTAAGAACAATTAGTATGTTGAAACCTAATTAACAGCAAATTCAAAGTTTAATATTTCACTTCTATGCTTAAAGTTGAATGTGAAATACTCACTGTTACACTTGTCTACTTCAAGAGTTTAAAATTCTACTTTTGCTCCAAATTAAGGAATATTTTGGCTCGCATTCTTCTTCTTCTTTTTTTTTCTTTTTTTTTAAATATAGGGGCACATCCCTATTATAAAACAATATAGGTCACACTAGCTTTTTAGATTTGTAAAATTATTGTTGAAAATAATATGGAAGGTGCAAAAAAAAATTCAATCATAATCGAGTCTACTGCCTTTTGAATGTTTTATGAACATCGAATATTGATTAGATATACTCAAAACTGCTGGTCAAGTTTCAAAAAGACCTTTTATTAGCATTATGCATATATTCGCGCTGCAATTGTTTGTTGTTTAACAGCATTAAATAAATGCAACAAACAAATATATTCAAACATGTTTCTCATTTTCTCCTTTTTCTCCATTTAACCTCAAATTTTTGTGTTGCGAATGTTCAACTGAATATTTCCACCATGAAAACAAGTATTTCAAATATTTGCACTGTATGTGGAAATATATACAGTACAGAAACAAAAACCTAAAAAGTAGAACAGGAAATAGAGGACCTGGATTTTTAAATTAAAAAAAATTAGACTGAGGTCAAATTTCAATTGACATTAAACATTTGTTGTTTGCACATCTACATTTTAAACTTTTGCTGCTTTTTGAGTTATTTTGCATTTCTGTGAATATGCACAGTAAATTGACTCTCGGTCAATGGATAAATTTGTTGCTAAAGAGAAGCATACAACAGTTGACCCATCGACCAATATATTATAGTAAAGAAAGGTCATGTCGAGATTGAATGATTAATTATGAAAATCTTTACCGGCCCTGATTGGGATTGCCAAGATGGAACTATTGTCCAAATAACAAATATGGACTGATGATCATACCAAAGGGCCATTGTCAACCTACTAATTGTAATTTCTGCGAACATCCAGAAAATTTAGTAAAGACTGATTTAATACATCCAGAATTATCGAACTGTATCATAGCCAAAGATGTGGTAATATTGTTTGTTGCCATTTCTTATGATTTATAATAGCAAAGCATAAGAATTTTCAAGCCTCTCATTAATTCCAAGAATGTCCACACCTCTTTTTTGATTTTACACATTCCAATCACAATATTTAATAGTTTCTAAAATTATTTGCATCCATCCCCGTAATTCTCTCATATTGTTTTGCATTCAAATTGCTACATTTTATCATTTCTACGATTATTCATAACTTCTCTTAATTAACCCCACCTATTTACATTCAAGTCATTATAGTTTATAGGTTCAACAATTATTTACAAGTTTCTCCTTAATTCTCATCCACTGTTTCACATTAAAATCCTTGTTATAATTTCTACCGTTGTTTACAAGAATTTCGTTAATTTTCTTCCACTATTTTATATTCAAGTTCATGTACCTTTTTGCTTTCTAAAACTGGTGTTTTCATTACAAATGAACATGTACAAAATGGCGTATACAACATATAGACCAAACAAACAAAAAGTAACGTACAATATTATTGGTATTTCATTTACTTGCGTTGAAAATATTCAACCCTATAAAAAATAACGAATTCAATCTATCCTGTTTCTATTTACGAATATAGAAAAGTTTGACTTATTTTCATCTATAATAACATAAAATTACATGACAGAAACAGAAAAGAAAAAGAACATTTAAATTGTTTGCATTGTTGTTCTACAACATTATCATGTGCGACCAACGAATATAGCAGTAAACAAAATACATTTTCCCTTCTCTTATTGATTATCTCATTATATTTTCATTTAAGCCTTCCACGTCTTCAGTTACCTTTCCTTGGTCCTCTCCTCAATATTCACCTAAAGTGCTCTACATTTTTTTCAATTGGCATACCTTCACTTTAAGATCATCATCAAATTTTTATCAACTTCTGCACAATTTCAAAATGTCATCCACTTAAATACAAACTTTTCAGTTTTAAATTTATTCATAATTTATCTCAACAAATTTATCACAACAAATTTATCACACATCAACAAAAAAATTGATATTTATTTAAATAAGTAATGTCAATGTAGTTAATCGTTTGAATTAACCAAGTAAACATAATTTAAAAATTCAAAATCCGCCCGCATCTGCATCCGAAAAGTGGATAAATATCCAATATCCAGAAAACGGATGCGGATACGAAGACAACCGCATCCGAAAATTATCAATCCGGTTTTTTATCAAGATTATAGTTCAAATCATGTGCATTTTAGTGCAACAAAAGATATTCGTTTATTATTTTATTAAGTTAGTAATTTATGTTATATGCATTTAATGCGTATGAACTGTTCGAAACTATTTATTATCATAATATTTGCTAAATGTTAACACTTTTATAATCAATGGGATTGAAACATATTTATATTAAACTAAAATTTTCATTTTATAATTCTAGTTTTATCGGTCGTTAGCGGATAAGATAATTATTCGATATCCGTCTGTATCTGCGGATACAGATATCCGATATTTGAAAATGATTTCGGGTACGGATGCGGATATGCGGATATGACACTATCTGCATCCGAAAGCATCCGTTGACAGACCTATTGATGCCCTTGCTGCTAAGATTAAAAAAAAGATGTTGCTAGGATTTACCCTAAATCCAATAAGAATAAACCTTAAAAAGGGTCTAATCGATTCAGATTTAATTGGGAATTTGAGAGGCAAACTTTGTCACAATTCATTATATTTCCGACTGTTGCCTTTTCTTTGTATTTCTTCTTCTTTCTTATTTATTTGGTTCTTCATTTTTCCCTTTCATTCAATTATTTCGCATATCTGATTCTCTATTATTATTAATAAATAGAATTGGTTACATAGAATTCACTGGTGCGCCGGCATTTCAACCACCATTAAAGGTATATAAATTTCCTTACAAAATTTTGCATTTCTACATTACGTGCATGTGGAAGCACGTTGTGTATACCAGTTTACACTAATAAAGTTTGCCATTTTTTTACTAGTAACCGACCAAAATGAGAATTTTTCCCTATTTCATCTCGGTTTTGGCCGAGGGGAACCAAACTGGGATGGACGGAGTCCCGAAGTTCCACCAGGAACCTCAAACCTGCTTTAAACACTCATAAGGTGGAAAGTGAAACTCAGTGCACGAGTTTTCCGCACGATAGCAGACTGTGGAGAGATCGATAATGTACATAGTCTTTCTCTCGCATTGTGAAGAGGCTGTTTCCGGACTCGAATCTGGACGTTTAGATCACCATATGGATGACCTAACCGCCGAGTCAAGGTTCCGCCGAGTCAAGGTTCCACCTCATATTGAATGAAATAACTTTGATACATTGTTTTTGTGGCAAAAATCATTCTCAAGTGGAGTTCTATTTTGAACTTCAATAACCTGAATAACGGTGAGTATCTTGTAAAAGAAAAAGGGAAATGTTCTCTTAGTTTGGCGAAATGTTAAAATACTTTATGCAATGAAAAAAAAGTTATTACACAAATGAGGAAAAAATGTTTAACACCTTCACAATAGCCCCTTTACAAGATTTCTTTCGCAATAGCTTGCCTGAATTGTAAAACTGTTCTGTCTTATATTTCAAAGGAAAAAATGAGTATTACTCAAATCATACAAACAGACAAACCATCGAGTAATATAATAAAGATAAATTCCAATACACCTTCAAAAACCAAGCGTATAAATTAGTCGAATGAATAATTCTAAATAAAGAAATAAATACATACTTTTAGTAGAATGTAATGGGGTTGAATGAACGAATAATGAAAGCGTGGCATTCATTTACATTGCATTTTAATTTTTAATATGGTAAATCCTTTAAACTATTGAAATACAAATTAGTGGCTTACTATATTATTGTTAGTAGCCATGACTTGCCTCATTTTTTCTTTTTTAAAGTAATTATATAATGCTAACAATAACGTTGGTGAAATGTGAATTACATTTTAATGACCAACAGATATCACCATTTAAGACAAAATTTGCTTTGTTTGATGAGATTCTTTAATCTTTAATTATTATAAGTTCGACAAACTTTTAAATTTTTATGTTCTTATTTATCAAATATTTAGTTTAGATTTTAACATAATATATAACAATTTGTACAATGCAATTTGTTTTTTGATAGCATTAATATACTAAGTACTTTAAAATATATGTATGTCTTCCATTTTTCTTTACTATCATTGTCACTTTTTAATCTTTTTGCTTAGGAAGCAAATGATTGAGGACTTTCATTGATACCAAGTTGTTTCTTATTTTTATCTAATGTTAGCATACTTTAAAACTCAACTTTAAAGTCTAAAACCCGGATACTTTTTAATTTTTATAGTGCAAGCTAATGCAAAAGAAAATTCAAAATACATATTTGTAAGTATACAAGACAAAATGATTGAAGTATGCAGGCAGAATAATAATATAAAAAAAAAGAAACAAGTGTGCAAAGCTAAACAAAATATCTTCATTCTAGTCAAAAGAAATTAGTCAAAGTCTAAGATGTGTATTATAGTTTGAACAAGAAACAAATAAAACAAATATTTATAAAACATGTAGCTTCATATACAAGCTAAAGTGTGTTTGCAGAATTGTACAGTTACACAGCTGTATATAATTATGTTTATGTTAACA
This sequence comes from Allium cepa, assembly GCA_030765085.1. Lineage (NCBI taxonomy): Eukaryota > Viridiplantae > Streptophyta > Magnoliopsida > Asparagales > Amaryllidaceae > Allium > Allium cepa. The sequence goes on along the minus strand of CM060937.1, from coordinate 565,381,781 downwards.
AATAGAGGAACAAAATCTTAATCACTATCGTATCAGCACATAATTTTGTCAATTCACTTGGATAAAAATTTGTACCTCTCTGATAAAAAAATAAATAAAAATAAATCTGCTATATCAAATAAAAGTAAAACCTGCACATAGGAAAACCTACAGCTGTTCAACAGCTTTCTTATATATATATATATATATATATATATATATATATATATATTCCACTATGTTAGTTCGTTCACAATCACTTAATAAATTTAGTAAACCAGAAAAGTAAGAAAGGTAGGCATATCCATTTTTACAAATTGAAAACAACACTCATGCAAGATGATTAGAGGATCAAAGTAAGGGCTATTTCCAGTTTTACAAGTTCAACAACTGTTACAATCAGAGGTGCTCTGTCCCTCTTTTCTATGCAATGGTGAGTAACACCCCCTTTAAAAGAAATTTACTTAAGTTTAATCTTATACATGTTAATGTCTGAATGCTTGACATATTGTGTGAATATCCATTTATTTCATTACCTGGACATTTCTGAGTTGGAACTGCTTGACATATTGCATATTGCATAGTTGTTCTGTGAAAATTCATGCCTGAAGTTTAATTTAGTTTTAAATAACTTGTTCTTACACTTAAGTATTTGGTTGTTAGATTTAAGTATTAGGATAACTATGTTTTTATATTGATAAATGGCTCAAATTTTGTATGATTGTGAAATAAGATAATAACAGGTTCTATATTCCTATAATGCAACCCTGTATGTAGAATTCAAACTCAGGCGAGTAACAGTTTTAAAATTTCTTAAGTTTGAACCTGATACATGCAAATATTTGAATGCCTGAATATATTGATTGAACATTTATATATTCATTTTACCTGGATTATTGTGAGAAGGGAATTACAGTATGTTATAAACCTGCAGTCCAAACTGTTCTATTTGAACTTGCTTTGTTTTCCCATTGCTGTGAGTAACTCTTTTAAACTTAAGTTTTTAAACTTGTTACATACTAATTTTTGAATGTTTAAATATATTGTGTGGATATTTATATCTTCATTTCTTTGTGTGTCTGTGAGATGGAAATCTCTGTATATTTAAAAGCCTGCAATTTCAAAAAAAATTGTTTTCATCAAAAACCTGCTCTGCTTATTTTCAAGTGAGAAACTTTATTTTTTTTAAAACTTAAATATACTATCTGGTTGTATGGGTAAAGATCTGGACCAAAGATACTTTGTATGTATGCATTATTCTGTGCATATAGGGATGAATGTTTGTGTACTGGTTGTAGTAGCTGTGACAATGCAGATTCAGTTTCAAGCTTGTGTTTTGAATCCATAAAGTATTATTAATTGATTTTGATAACATTTAGGATCTAGTTTATAAATAAAACTTGTTGTTTCATCATAAAGTAGAGTTTAAATTCTATTTAAGATAAATAATTTTTGTATGTTGCTCTGGAAAACTAAAACAACATAGCAAATTTGAATAAGAGAAGAACCAAACAATCTAAATTATAAACTCAGGGAAATTCTCGAGTCACTCGAGTAGATGACTCGAAGCAAGGTGGTGGAAGACTCAAAGCACTGAAGTGGGTTGGTGATTTTGATGGTTCCAGTTTTGTATAGTTACAGTTTTTAGTATTCAGAGATTTGGACTCGGGGAAGTCTCGAGTAAATTTCATTTTTACTCGAAGCACAGAGGCTGTTGACTCGAAGCAACATTTGTGGTCTCAGGTGGAAGTTAATTTCTACAGGTTGTATAAACAACCTGTATATTTAAAGTTAAACCAAAATTTAAAGCAAAATTTAATGGTAAGTTAGTGAAATCTTGATGTAATTGAATTTAAGTTGTCAACTAAGATTTAACAAAGTCTAAATCTAATTAGAAGTATGAATTCAAATTTATGTTTTAAATCTAAAATGCAGTTTTAATACTAAAATGAGTTTCAGGTTTTAAAACCTGATAGTTTCCAGATTTTCAAAGTTAGACCTGAAACAAAATGTTGCAGCAGTTCAATTCGAATGTTTAAAGGTATTGATTCAAATGGATATTTGAATTTTAAAAGTTTAAAATGGATTTGGATGTGAAAAGTCAGGTTTTCAATTCAAGTTTTGGTTAGGAAGTTAAATCAAAAGTTTGGAATTAAAGATAACTTGATGAAATTCAAGATCACCTAGAGTTCAAAATCTGAAAATTTAAATTAGTTTAAATATGAATATTTCAAGAATGAGTTCAGAATAAAATAGTTGACAAGTAATTTGATTTAATAAAAATTAACTTGATTTTGAGAATTCTTGATTTAAGATTTTGAATGAAAAATAAATGAATTGTTTAACTTGAGGTTTGCAAGTTAAATATTAATGTAATTTGGAAATTTAAATTTAAATTAAAAATTCAAATAGTTTAATTTAAAAAGATTTTAAATTGAATTTAAATATTAATCATTTTGAATCTTAAATCCAAATGATATTTAAATTTAAAATGCAATGTTAATGAAGCCATTAATTAAAGAATGAATTATCTTAAGGATAATAGGGTAATTAAGGAATGACCTATGTATGAAAGTTAATAAGTAAAGATCAGTTAAGAAGTAAATTAAGAAATATTATTAAATGTAGACAATTAACCAAAGATCTTTAATTAATTAATATATATGATTAACTTTGGTTAATTAATTAGATTAATTAGGTAATTACTTGATGAAAGTAATTAAGAGATTAATTACTTATGGTAATTAATTTTGATAAGATGATTAATTTAAGTTAGTTAATTTATTTTAATTAATTTAAAGAAATCATTTGCTAAATTGATTAATTACTAGTGTATGCAATGGAGCACAATTACTTAATGAAGTAATTAATGTTAATTACTGAATGTAATTAGTGAAAGATTATACATTAATAAAGTAATTTGGATAATTACTTTTGAAATTAATCAGAGGATTAATTAATAGAGATAATTAATTATGGATAATTAATTTATTTATCTGAGTAATTAAGGATAATTAATTACTGGTTGATATTTAATCAAAGGTGATTAATAATTATGTTTAATTAAAGATTAATCACTTAATGTGATTAATAAAGTAATTTAATCTGAATTAGAGATCATTAATTAATATAATTAATGATGTAAATTAAGAATTGTTTAGTTAAGAAATAATTAATAATGTGGAGATTAATTTATGTAATTAATTAAGAATAAATGTAATTAAATATAAATGAAGTAATTAAAAGTTGATTACTAGGAATAATTTAGAATAATAAATTTGTAAAAATTATTAAAGACTAATTACTTACTGTAATTAGAAAATGATTAATTAGAGGAGTTAATCAAGATAAATTAATTAATTTGTATAAATTTAATAATTGGTTGTATAAGCAGGATTTATGAATGAAGTAATTAATTTAATTTACTTTAAATTAATTAGAGATAGAAGTAGTTAATTTAATTCATTTTAAGTTAATTACGAATGGTATGTTTATAAATCATTGCTTATAAATGAATGATATTGATATTTCATTTGATATGAGATGGTAATATCTTATGATGTTTGGTTTAAGTAGGATAATATTTAATTATCTGATGGATGGTAATTTTGATTATCTGTTTATGATGATGGTATGATTATTTATTATGATATTATGAATTATATATCTGTGTGCATATTGATTATGTTAAATTAAACTGTTAAGGCTAAATAGACAACTTGGCCCTAAAAGACACGTTTTGGATTTCGATGAGACCGGGATCGGGTTTTCCGCATTAGGAACATCCGAAAACCACATCGTTTTCCAAATTAACGATAGGCCGTGAATCTGAAGTAAAGATGAAGATTCTGAATGCAAGGGTTATCGTCGTTAACTCTGGGGGTGATTCCAAAATGAGTGTAACGAGATAATGCCTTCGGTTTCGTTCAAACCCGGAACGAACTTGTATGGATTGAATGCTTTCAACACATCGTCAGGTGGGCGATGAGCATTCTAAGTAATGTATCCTTCAAAGGTAATTGCAGCCTCAAGCCTCATCAACCGGGAATGGCTAAAACAGGGAAGGTGCAGCAAGGTTAGGTGGGTCATGCCCAAGCAGGACAAGATTTTCCCCCGTCTAGATGTCCCTTTTTATTCGGCTTTGTGGGCGGTTGGATATACACCAACTGCGGGGTTATCTTGTTCGGGACTGTTCAGTAAGGGATGGTTCCGGCCTTGTGTTGCAGGGGATGAAGGGAGTAATCCTCGGTACGTTGATCTAGGCCACGTACTGTGACGGGCGGTACCCCAGTAGCCCTGCCATTGTATGGAATCCAAAATCCAATAAGTGCCGTACGAATTAGTTGTGCCCAACTATGTTGGAATGTGAGATGTAAGCATTTCAGCTAATTCTGTATTTTACTTGAAAACCCTAGACCTATTATAATATCACAGAATTTCCTATCAAATGTTTGGTTAGCGTAAGGTAAAAACTTTTCCATATTTATGTGTGGGGAGTCTTACGTGATACCTTTTATTTTCAAAAGATTTTCAAAGTTAAACAACTTTAACCTGTTACTCATACCAGACCCGTGTCTGACCCGAAGTTTATTTTTGTTTTCATAAACTCTCGGGTACCCAAATTTTTACGGGTAGCCAAAGGATTCAGGTTAGCTTTGACGCATTCTGGAGGAGCAATGGAGCAGGAGGCTTCAGCGTTGTAGATATATATATAGTTCCGCTGTGTTGGTATCTCTGAGTCATTTGTTTGAGTTAAGTTGTATTAACTAGACAGGTGTTTATAACTGTCTAGTATGTGATGTATTATCTGTATAACTCTGGTTGATGTTGTATATTATGTAAATACTTATATGATATATTATATTTTATTCGTTCCGCTGTGAGATTCTGATGTTGTTGTTCTTTCTTCTCTATCTTTTCTATTTTCTCACCTCTTTCTTTTCTTATTAACGATACTTCTTCCTGGGCGTAGGAAGTGGGGTCATCACATCGTACGTCTCAAAGAAGGGTGTTAAGCTAAGAGAATGCCACCAACAGAAATATATTTGAAAGAAATCAGCTTTATATCTCAATTTGTAATGTCAAACATACTATGCATAAAAGTCTGTTCCGGGATCGAACGGAACCGAAGGCACTTACAAAGAAGTCCTTGCAATCCGGATATTCACTAATCACGTCCGGACTTCCCATCACATATGGAATTTCTATACCGGGGCCATTCGGTGCAGAAACATTCGACGGTAATCCTTCCGTTTTCAAAAATATGCGGTCTTCAACACCGGTCTTCAAATGCAATTCATAACGACGTATCACATATTCGGAATGGGTTATACGACCCCAAGGTCCTTTCCCGGCTAACCCGAATAGTGAGCGCTTATTCAAAAATAAATGTGGCATTCAAATTCAAGCAAATCACAACAAATACTCATTCAAAGGTAAATATTGATCGTCGGTTATTGAACTATCAATGGATATGCACAACATCACCAGATTCCAAATAATTTTCCAAATTATTTATTTTCCAAAAATATCTTTACAAGAAATATATTTTCCACACTTCAACCATTTGAAAACAATTTTCAAGTCACTTTTCATCTTTACCACTTTTGAAAACAAATTTCAAACATTTTCCTTACGCGGAAATACTTTCATTTCAACATGGTTCATTTCAACCAATTAAATAAATCCTTAACGATTCACTTTATCTTTACGTTCCAAATTCGTAAATTAATTCCCACACTTCAAAAATAAATCAACGTTTATTTTTAAACAAATTCCCCTTTTCATTTATAAATTCCATAGTGAATTTATATTTCACAATACCTATGAATATACGATTTCAATTATTCATTTTCAATTTATCTTCAAAAGGATAAATTCTCAAAACGTTTCATTTCACATTGGAAAAACATTTCCATACTTATTTATTAATAAGTAATTTACAAATCTATTTATTTTCAACATTTTGAAAATATTCAATATACTTAAATCGAAATTAAGTATATATTTCATCCTTTAAGGAAATCGTTCTCTTAAACACATTTATTTAGGCCAAAACGAATGTTGCTTAAAACATCGTTACGACAACCCAAAATCACTAGTATAGGGATTCGAAATTTAAAATAGATATATAAATCCCAATACTATACAAAACATTTCCTTTCGGAAATCATTTACTATAACAACAGTGTTATAGTCCACCATTTCCTTCTATTTCTCGAAAACGTCTATTGCAACAATGAATGTTGAAATCTATGGTTTCGAATCTTAACACATTTTAAAAACATCGTTAGATCGTTTTAATTCTATTTAAAACATCACGTCCAAAACATTTTCTTTAACATATTATTCACTATTCAAAAACGTGAATATACTTCGTTAACCAATTTCATCATTTCTATATATTTTATTTTAAAGGATTATCCACTGTCTAAAACGTGAATATAACTCCATTAATAAGTTATAACAATTTACTTATCAAAATAAGCCGTTTGCGGATTTATAAAACAATGTTTATAAATTCCATTTCTATTTATTTTATAACCACTTCCTTTTATAAATTTCCTTTATTAACCTATTTCAATTTATAACTCAATTATATACCAAAAGTTCATATTATAAGTTAAATACTTATAATTTATTTGTTTACAAAATCGTTCTTTTAAACTTCCCAAATTGTAAATCTTATAACTTATAAGATTCATTTATTTACCCAAAACTATTCTTTTAATAACTTTACAATTTTATAAATCTACTGCTTATAAAATTCCATTTATAACTTCACCGTTTATAATTCTATAAATTTCATTCATTTATGAAGTTCATTTACAATCCATTCTAACACTTATAAAAACTCGTTTTGTAATTCAAATATTTTAATTTATAAATATCAATTTCATAAATCTTTTATATAAATCAATTTATATTATTATTTTAAAAATGTCTTTAAACTCCTTTATAATTTCATCATTTGATTTATAAAATAATCAAATTTCATAAATCCTATATTTTAAACTTTTTATAATAAATTCAAAAATCCCGATTTAAACTATTTTATAAAATCATTAACCCCATATTTTCAAAAATCAACTTTTAACTATATTTCTCAAAAACCATAATTTTTATAACACTAAAATTATAACGTTTATTTACTTAAAATGAATCGATTCCAAAAATATTTAATAACGTATACTTTCAAAAATCACTTTAAAATTCCTTTTAAAATTCCAAAATTGGCCCAATGATGCTACACACCAAATAGTCAATCACGACATCATATATCTGTATATGATAATCAACGAATATCAAAATATTTGAAATCAAATAAATACTGTTGAGAAATCCAGTTGGATCCCTCCAACCTGTCTCCCTGCATCCAAAGATGTTAGCACAATACCAATTCCGTTCCAGTACGGAATTATCGCGGTATATGGGATTTATAAAATATTATCCGCTTAATAGACGGCGCAATAGGGTCTCATCCGCTATATAATGCGGGAAATCAACTCCAAGTACATAAATAATACCAATTTCACTGTACTGTGAAATATTCGCGGTATATGTTTTTAATAAATAACATCCGCTTACTAACGGCGTATAATGCCTATTTTAACAATCAATAGAGAACAATCATCATTCAAACATACAATTAAGAATTTTAAATATAACTATTTAAAATTAAAATCGAAACCGATTCGATTGAGTGAGAAGTTCTCACCTTGATTTCAATTTTGTTTTCAGCTTTTATTTCGAATAAAATTAAACGGACGTTTAATTTTACCCGTAATTTTCGCTACCTCCAAACGACTCCAAAACAATTCCATAGCGTAGTGCTCGTCCATACGAACCCAACGCAACTTGTTTTGTGCGTTTTTGACCTCGTATGAAAAAGATATGATATTACGAAGTTTACACGAATTTAAATATATACTAAATTAACATTTTCTTTATTTTTATATACCCTAGCCAATCCTAGCCGTCCATCCATCATCACGCAATCACAGCCGCACCATCTTCATCTCCCCCTTTCCAGTAATACGCACGCGCATCCAACCCATTAGCCGCCATTAGGGTTCAAATTTTTGCGACCTCCACGACGACTTCCACCACGATCAGCAACTTCCACGCGAACGCTCAAGACAAGAGCTACTTCGGCATGAACATGGTGGAATTCGGCTGTCTATTGGCCTCCTATTGCGTGCGCGACCGGCCATGGTTCCAGCTCCAATTGCCATCAATCCGTAGCTTGAAATTTGATCTTGACCGTTGATATCCTAGATCTCACCACCCTCTACGATTTGTTAGTTGAGAACATTGGCTAATTCCTCACGGATTGGAAGTAAATGAGGGAGGAAGGAGAGAAGATTTCGGCCCTTGGTTTCTAATGGTGGCGGCTGGCTATAGAGAATTAGGGTTTTGGGTTAAATGAAAGGTAAGGGTTCCTTTTATAGAATTTCACCGGAAAAACACTATTCACTCCAAAATCCAAACTTCAAATCTCGTGCGGAGACCGGCGTTTCTAAGGTTTATCCCGCGTTCCGGACACAATGAAATAGGTTTCGGAAGCTAATTCGATCATCTGTGCGAGTTATGGCAATAAACGTTCGATTTAAAATTAGATTGGTAAATCAAATTTCTAGGCGTTTTAGCTTGCCCCGGACAAACGGTAAATCTGAGTGACATGAAATTTGAAACCATACAATAATATCATATTACGGATCCGAAATCCGAGACTGCTTGTAAAATGGCAATTTTAACTCGCCAAATTAATATTAAAACAATATCGATGCGTTTCGAGCTGCCACGGTCAAATGAAAACTCTGATTGCTACGAAAATTGAAATCCGATAATAACAAACTATTACGGATCCAATGAAACTAGTTTCGTCCAATTCTGAGACTGTTCGAAAAATGGCTAATTTCACTAGTCGATTTAAATATTAAAATATTCAATTTTCACAAATAAAATTTAAATTCAATTTTAATAGTTCTATAACATCGTTCTAACTCCAATATGATTAAATAAAATTTTACAAATCATTTTCAATCATATTTAACCCAATTTTCAATTATTTCTGTAATTTTCACATATTAAATTATCGATTTAATTATTCAATTAAATCTAATTATTCGAAATAAAATTTATTCGACTTATAAATTTCACTTATTAATATTTAAAATTAATTAAATATACAAATTTTAATTAATAAAAATTCTGGGTCATTACAATTTTCCCCCCTTAAAAGAATTTCGTCATCGAAATTACCAAGTAAGAAAAGTTACAGAATCTATTAACTTTCCATAAATCCATAGTTAAACTTCTTACAAAATCTTTACTAAGTTTTCAAATCATACTTAGTTATCTTTTCAAAAACAACTACTATTGTTTAACTTTCAACTCCAAATCAAAATTATAGTTTTCACAAACTTTCCAAAAATTCCCAAATTTTTCTAACGCCTTAAATTTTCGAAAAAATTCGCCAGAGTCTCCTTTGCGCGGCTCGATCCAAAAAAAATGATAGTATGTATATCATAAATATACATCTCATCAGGTGATGAGGCATCCCGCGGGGAAAAAAGTGTAAAAGTACGATATTTAATCCGAGATATGTACCTTATATTTTATTAGCGAGCATATACGGCTAATATAGCGCGAAAGCGAGCTCCAAATGCGAAGCAAACGCGATCCGCACCTGCTAAACACTGAACAAACAGATGAGAAACATGTATATAGACAATAGTACCGATATACAACATATAGCAACATAATAACTATATATGCCAACATAGCAAATGCAATAAAAGCAATAAATTCAACCATCAACCAACTATCATCCAACTAGCATTCAACTAACATCCATAACCAATAAATATTCATTCATATTCTCATTAATATTCAATGAATTGGGTTTTCAATTTAATCACATTTGATTCATTAACAGTGGATGTTTTTACTAACATTCATTTTTAATTAGTTTATATTCACTAATTCATATTCAAGTTGGTTCACTTCCAAATCAAATTCAATTCTATTTAAGATTCACTTAACTTCCAATTTGATTTCAATTACTTTAGCTTTCAATTTCATTAACTCAATTGCATATGGATTTTTATACAATCAACTAACTATCATATATCAACCAATGTATATTAATTACAACCAAATTCCTTTGCTTACATTCATTCAATTTGGTTTAACACCTTCACTTTCAGTTGGTTTAATTAAATTGATTTTCATTCAATTATTCAACTTCCAATAACATTAGATTTTAATGAATTAACACTTACATCCATTATTTCATATTAATTATTTACATTAAATTGATTAACATTCAATTCTTTCATTAATTCAATTACAAAAGTTGAATTTCATTTATATAACTCAAATTCATATTTATCACTTAACTTTATTATTTTACTTTGATACCAAAATCAACTTCATTCAACATCTCTTAAGTTATATTCCATCTAAACATTATTTGGTTTTACTTAACTTAAATTCCAACTTATAAATCAATTCAGGTTCCCAATTTTAAAGTAAATTTTATTTAACCTTTACCAAAGTCAAATTTCATCACTTATTTAAACTCATTTTATTTACAACTCATATTCATAAATATATTCATATAGTTTCACTTCTTATATATATAAGTTTATTTCACAATTGTAAATCACTTTAATTATAATTCAATTCTTATAATTCTTTTTACTTATACAATTATTCTTTTATTTAGATTATTCAAACAACTTTTAATTAACTTATATATATATATTCTTTCATTTTCAACAACCAAACAATCAACTTATATACACTTTAATAATTCTGAAAAATTATTCCTTTATATATAAAAATAATCAAGGTAAAATTATTTCATTTACCCAATTTAAAACAATATCGTGTCGAATTGTTCTGTACAAGTGTTTAGAGATCCCTATCAACAACGTTAATTACTCGTATTAACCAGAATCTGTATACCACTCAACAAACCAACCATCACAATATAAAACAATTCGATATTCACTAACAAATATGCTCTCATAGCTATTATTACACTCAAACTCATTCTAGAGTACTACCGACTCTATCTCTAATGAGTAATACCCAACAGAGCCATGGTTGTCGCTTAACCATATGCTGTGACACCACATGTAAGGACCCGCAAATCCGTACTCCTTGAATAGACACTAATCTCCATTGATTAACTCAAGATGAACGGAAATACGAAGTCTTAGGGTTTAAAAAGAAAGAAAGAGGTAGAAGATAGAAGAAGAGATAGAACAGAACAGAAAGAAACTACAGAACAATATCAAAATCTCACAACCGCAGCGGAACAACATATAATAGATAAAAGAATAATCTTTAAACAAAGAACTATATCAGTTATTATATTACATTACATTACATTTCATTATCAGAGTGTACAACAATCAAGCAACAACAAATAGCGAAAAAGAAATACTATATACTAGTGAATACGCCATGCCATCCATCTTGCCTCCAGCAACTCCTGAATTCCAGAATATCCTGATAAACCTGACTCTAAACTGCCCATGTGGAAATTGGTGGGCATCCAAAGTTTAGGAAGGAAAACAATAAACTCCGAGTCAGTCATGTGACTGGTGTGAGAACTAAAACAGTTTATTTTTTAAAAACAAAGTAATAGATAATTTTTAAAATAGATTTGCAATGCTTTTTAGAAAATGAGACTACCATAAGGCCTCCCCCACACACACACACACAATGCAAACGCAGAATCGGAGGAGATTTCTCCTTATGATAGTCAAAGATGCTTGATACGTATTAAAAAGAGCATTTGATATTATTACTAGTGCATAGTGTAGGGAAAATCATTTTCGAAAGTAAAGATATAAATCTTAGCCAACATACGACCATTATCGTATGCCTACTATAGCTACCAACTAAACAGTGGTGACCACCATAAGTGAATGGCAGGTTCTACAACTAAAACCGTATAAGATCGTATTGTTTCTTTGGATTTCCAACAAATGGCCAGGCCAAGGAACTTCCCATTGCCACATGGAAACGTTTCTGAAATGACGTCCCGAACCGGATCTCTGCCAACATAAGGCCGGGTTACCCCTAACTGGGTAACTACTGACACGAATATGTCATCCCCCGACCGTAATCGATCTACATCCGAGGATCTTCAATTTCCAACAACCACAAAGTAATAAGTTTGCAGCAACAACATAGGTTAAGTATCTGGGCTCCATACCATGATACCACCTCTATCCAGAAGGAATGACACACACTAAAGGGGTGCTACCCCCTAATAACCTTGTCGCATCCTTCCTGTTTTGACCATTTTCGGGGTGTGAGGTCCGACGAAGTCTCGTCCACAAAGCTACGCTTTATACAAAAGCTGCTTTGGGTCAACAAATGATCACAAAGATAAATGATCAAACAAATGATCATAACAAATGATCAAACAATGATCATTTCACAGCAACACTCAGCATGTCACATTACCAAATTGGGAATATATCGCTGATAACCATCAACTAGATAACCTCTGAGCTCGTACGTCTCAGAGAAGGGTGTTAAGCTAAGAGAATGCCACCAACAGAAATATATTTGAAAGAAATCAGCTTTATATCTCAATTTGTAATGTCAGACATACTATCCATACAAGTCTGTTCCGGGATCGAACAGAACCGAAGGCACTTACAAAGAAGTCCTTGCAATCCGGATATTCACTAATCACGTCCAGACTTCCCATCACATATGGAATTTTTATACCGGGGCCATTCGGTGCAGAAACATTCGACGGTAATCCTTCCGTTTTCAAAAATATGCGGTCTTCAACACCGGTCTACAAATGCAATTCATAACGACGTATCACATATTCGGAATGGGTTATACGACCCTAAGGTCCTTTCCCGGCTAACCCGAATAGTGAGCGCTTATTCAAAAATAAGCGTGGCATTCAAATTCAAGCAAATCACAACAAATACCCATTCAAAGGTAAATATTGATAGTCGGTTATTGAACTATCAACGGATATGCACAACATCACCAGATTCCAAATAATTTTCCAAATTATTTATTTTCCAAAAATATCTTTACAAGAAATATATTTTCCACACTTCAACCATTTGAAAACAATTTTCAAGTCACTTTTCATCTTTACCACTTTTGAAAACAAATTTCAAACATTTTCCTTACGCGGAAATACTTTCATTTCAACATGGTTCATTTCAACCAATTAAATAAATCCTTAACGATTCACTTTATCTTTACGTTCCAAATTCGTAAATTAATTCCCACACTTCAAAAATAAATCAACGTTTATTTTTAAACAAATTCCCCTTTTCATTTATAAATTCCATAGTGAATTTATATTTCAAAATACCTATAAATATACGATTTCAATTATTCATTTTCAATTTATCTTCAAAAAGATAAATTCTCAAAACGTTTCATTTCACATTGGAAAAACATTTCCATACTCATTTATTAATAAGTAATTTACAAATCTATTTATTTTCAACATTTTGAAAATATTCAATATACTTAAATCGAAATTAAGTATATATTTCATCCTTTAAAGAAATCGTTCTCTTAAACACATTTATTTGGGCCATAACGAATGTTGCGTAAAACATCGTTACGACAACCCAAAATCACTAGTATAGGGATTCGAAATTTAAAATAAATATATAAATCCCAATACTATACAAAACATTTCCTTTCAGAAACCATTTACTATAACAACAGTGTTATAGTCCACTATTTCCTTCTATTTTTCGAAAACGTCTATTTCAACAATGAATGTTGAAATCTATGTTTTCGAATCTTAACACATTTTAAAAACATCGTTAGATCGTTTTAATTCTATTTAAAACATCACGTCCAAAACATTTTCTTTAACATATTATTCACTATTCAAAAACGTGAATATACTTCATTAACCAATTTCATCATTTCTATACATTTTATTTTAAAGGATTATTCACTATCTAAAACGTGAATATAACTCCATTAATAAGTTATAACAATTTACTTATCAAAATAAGCCGTTTGCGGATTTATAAAACAATGTTTATAAATTCCATTTCTATTTATTTTATAACCACTTCCTTTTATAAATTTCCTTTATTAACCTATTTCAATTTATAACTCAATTATATACCAAAAGTTCATATTATAAGTTAAATACTTATAATTTATTTGTTTACAAAATCGTTCTTTTAAACTTCCCAAATTATAAATCTTATAACTTATAAGATTCATTTTTTTTTAGCAAAGGCTAGCGGGGTCAACAGGGACCCTACCTGGTTTTATTGCAAAACCACAATAAAATACAAATTAGAAACACACGGGGATAAACAAAGGAAAAAACAAAAACACAAAGCAAACAAAACAAGCTACAACCCAAAAACACAAACTATCTCCAAGCATCTCTGAATATCGAAGGAACAGAGGGTTGCATCTTCAAAGCCATATAAATTTCTGTCCTCAAAACTTTCCATAACACCTGCCCATCTCTCCTCTTCTTTTCAAAACAAATCATGTTTCTTTCAAACCACACTATTGCCATATACCTCTTCATGCAGATTGTAAGGCATCTCGCTTTCATTGTTCGCCACCTTGTTGCTTTGTATATCATGTCAAAATCCATTGGCCTTAGACCGGCCAACAATCTACTTCCAGCAACCAGCATCATCTTGTCAAATAGCATCATTGTGTAGGGACATTGCAAAAACATATGGTGCACAGTCTCTGGTTCATTAGCACAGAAAACACAAGACAAACCAGTATAATATCCCATCTCCATCAACTTGCTTTTAGTTAACAAAGCATTTTGAAGAACTTTCCAAAGCATCAGATTATCCCTTGGAGTTGAATCAGAAGTCCAAATGACCTTACTCCACTTAAAAGCTTGGTTGCTGGGGCTGTGCAGATGCTTATACACAAGAGTGACAGAGTGAGGCTTAGCATTCCAATGCACAGCATCAACATCAACAAGAGGGTAGCAATTTCTTTGTATTTCATTCCAAATAGACCTTATGATTTGGTTAGAAGAATATGGAAGTTGCAGATAACCATGGGTAATAAAATCCACTGCTTTGACTTCAATAGGAATACCAGATTGTTGTAGCTGTTGATAGGTGAGAAGAGTATGCAATAACACACCTTTGACAACCCATGGATCATACCAAAATTTTACATCAGATGAGTTTGCCATCCTATGGACAATGAGGGGAAGCAAGGTAGCACGCAATCCCAGGATCTTTCTCCATGACCAACTGCATGTTTGAGGAGTAGGCAAAGTCCAGAAACTTGCCCTACCAATTCTATGTGCCCAAACCCAATTAACCCACCCAGAATTCTTCTTGACAAGTATGGAATTAAGATGGGTACTGAAAGCAGCTATATTCCAGTTGACAATGTTTATAACTCCTAGCCCTCCAGCATTCAAGTTCTTTTCAAAAAGACTGAAAGAACATGGCAGAGGCTTCCTGTTATTGATGGAGCCAGTCCAAAAAAATCTGAGCATTGCACTTCTGACCTGATACAAAAGTTTAGCAGGCAAGACAAACGCTTTAGACCAATAAACTGTCATAGAAAATGCAACTGATTTGATAAGAACAAGCCTTCCCGCCTGGGTTAAGTATCTGTTAGACCACCTGTCAAGAATAGATACTATCTTGGTGTACCGGGGGAGGCAATCAGCAAATTTCAGTCTGGAGGTTAAGAGCGGGAGGCCAAGATATGTCATACTAGAAACCATACTTTGAAGACCAGTGAGATGGATCAGGCAAGTGGATAGATTGGAGGTGATCCCAGCAAATGCTATACTAGATTTCGAACAGTTTAGCTGATTAGACCAGCAGTTTACTCGGTTATAAGATTCATTTATTTACCCAAAACTATTCTTTTAATAACTTTATAATTTTATAAATCTACTGCTTATAAAATTCCATTTATAACTTCACCGTTTATAATTCTATAAATTTCATTCATTTATGAAGTTCATTTACAATCCATTCTAACACTTATAAAAACTCGTTTTATAATTCAAATATTTTAATTTATAAATATCAATTTCATAAATCTTTTATATAAATCAATTTATATTATTATTTTAAAAACGTCTTTAAACTCCTTTATAATTTCATCATTTTGATTTATAAAATAATCAAATTTCATAAATCCTATATTTTAAACTTTTTATAATAAATTCAAAAATCCCGATTTAAACTATTTTATAAAATCATTAATTCCATATTTTCAAAAATCAACTTTTAACTATATTTCTCAAAAACCATAATTTTTATAACACTAAAATTATAACGTTTATTTATTTAAAATGAATCAATTCCAAAAATATTTAATAACTTATACTTTCAAAAATCACTTTAAAAATCCTTTTAAAATTCCAAAATTGGCCCAATGATGCTACACACCAAATAGTCAATCACGACAACAACGACATCATATATCCGTATATGATAATCAACGAATATCAAAATATTTGAAATCAATAAATACTGTTGAGGAATCCAGTTGGATCCCTCCAACCTGTCTCCCTGCATCCAAAGATGTTAGCACAATACCAATTCCGTTCCAGTACGGAATTATCGCGGTATATGGGATTTATAAAATATTATCCGCTTAATAGACGGCGCAATAGGGTCTCATCCGCTATATAATGCGGAAAATCAACTCCAAGTACATAAATAATACCAATTTCACTGTACTGTGAAATATTCGCGGTATATGTTTTTAATAAATAACCTCCGCTTACTAACGGCGTATAATGTCTATTTTAACAATCAATAGATAACAATCATCATTCAAACATACAATCAAGAACTTTAAATATAACTATTTAAAATTAAAATCGAAACCGATTCGATTGAGTGAGAAGTTCTCACCTTGATTTCAATTTCGTTTTCAGCTTTTATTTCGAATAAAATTAAACGGACGTTTAATTTTACCCGAAATTTTCGCTAGCTCCAAACGACTCCAAACCAATTCCATAGCGTAGTGCTCGTCCATACGAACCCAACGCAACTTGTTTCGCGCGTTTTCGACCTCGTATGAAAAAGATATGATATTACGAAGTTTACACGAATTTAAATATATACTAAATTAACATTTTCTTTATTTTTATATACCCTAGCCAATCCTAGCCGTCCATCCATCATCACGCAATCACAGCCGTACCATCTTCATATCCCCCTTTCCAGTAATACGCAGCGCATCCAACCCATTAGCTGCCATTAGGGTTCAAATTTTTGCGACCTCCACGACGACTTCCACCACGATCAGCAACTTCCACGCGAACGCTCAAGACAAGAGCTACTTCGGCATGAACATGGTGGAACTCGGCTGTCTATTGGCCTCCTATTGCGTGCGCGACCGGCCATGGTTCCAGCTCCAATTGCCATCAATCCGTAGCTTGAAATTTGATCTTGACCGTTGATATCCTAGATCTCACCACCCTCTACGATTTGTTAGTTGAGAACATTGGCTAATTCCTCACGGATTGGAAGTAAATGAGGGAGGAAGGAGAGAAGATTTCGGCCCTTGGTTTCTAATGGTGGCGGCTGGCTATAGAGAATTAGGGTTTTGGGTTAAATGAAAGGTAAGGGTTCCTTTTATAGAATTTCACCGGAAAAACACTATTCACTCCAAAATCCAAACTCCAAATCTCGTGCGGAGACCGGCGTTTCTAAGGTTTATCCCGCGTTTCGGACACAATGAAATAGGTTTCGGAAGCTAATTCGATCATCTGTGCGAGTTATGGCAATAAACGTTCGATTTAAAATTAAATCGGTAAATCAAATTTCCAGGTTAGCCTGCCCCGGATAAACGGTAAATCCGATTGACATGAAATTTGAAACCATATAATAATATCACATTATGGATCCGATGAAACTGGTTTCGTCGAAATCCGAGACTGTTTGAAAAATGGCTATTTTAACTCGTCAAATTAATATTAAAACAATTTCGATGCGTTTCGAGCTGCCACGGTCAAACGAAAAATCCGATTGCTACGAAAATTGAAATCTGATAATAACAAACTATTACGGATCCAATGGAACTAGTTTCGTCCAATTCTGAGACTGTTCGAAAAATGGCTAATTTCACTAGTCGATTTAAATATTAAAATATTCAATTTTCACAAATAAACTTTAAATTCAATTTAAAAAGTTCTATAACATCGTTCTAACTCCAATATGATTAAATAAAATTTTACAAATCATTTTCAATCATATTTAACCCAATTTTCAATTATTTCTGTAATTTTCACATATTAAATTATCGATTTAATTATTCAATTAAATCTAATTATTTGAAATAAAATTTATTCGACTTATAAATTTCACTTATTAATATTTAAAATTAATTAAATATACAAATTTTAATTAATAAAAATTCTGGGTCGTTACAGTTATGGGAAGTTTTGATTATATTTTTGTTGATGACGAAGGGGGAAAAATATATAAAATATCCAGACATAGATTAAGGGGGACTTTTATAACTGAGAAGGAGTTATATCATATTTTATAAACAAGGTTGTCATCATTAAAATGGGGGAAATTGTCAGTACCTTAGGCATTAATTTTGATAACAACAACCACATGACATCATATAAAATATAGATACCAATGTTTTTATAAAGTTATATATAGTATATAGTGCAGGATATTAGACAGATGTTGATTAAGAAGACTGTATAGTATCAAGAGCAGATTCAAGAGGTTGACATTAAGATTCAAGGCTTAGAGATTGGAGACTCGTGAGTATTGAAGATTCAAGATATCCAGATAAGTTATAGAGCCATAGATTATTGTTAAAACTCTAATAGCATTTCTTTGATCTCTCTCGCATTTTTCAAAAAGGTTTTAAAATCTATTCTCAGATTTTAAATGGTTTCCATATATTCTGAATTTCAAAAATGATTTTAAGGAATCCCTGTTTTCAAAATGGACTACAAATGATTTCTAACTTTTAATTTTATTTACAAGGTTATTATATTTTGAGTAATTAAGTTTTTAAAGTATTTTATATTTTAAATATACTTTTATATTTATTATACATTGTTATAGTTTTAATTTTAAGCTTTCTAAATGTTTATAAGTATATTATAACATTTATTATAACTTTGTTTTTAAATATATATTCGCTTATAGGTTATATATATTATTTTCAGAAAGAAATTCATATTTAAACCCTTTATATATTTCAAAATATTTCAAAATAATTTTATATAGTCTTCTTAAGTTTTGATATAATTAAATATGTATAATTTTATATAGTTTTCTGAAATGGTGTCGTTACGAAGTTATGTGTGATGTGATCATGTACAAAGATAAAAAGGATGTAGGTCGTAGGTTCTATGGATGTCCCCGTTATGCGTGGCATATGGCATTGCCTACAATTTACGACTATTGCAATTTTTTTCAATGGATAGTTCCCTCAATGTATCGCGGGGGCTTGAGTATGCACTTGAGATGCAGGCTGAAGTTTCGTGGTTGATAAAATGTAATCTTCGGTTACTAAAAGACAATTCATACATACAGTCGAAAGTCCCTTTAGAAGCACAGTTTGATCATGCTGGTAGGCATCCTGATGAGTAATTTATATTGCTTTTGTTGTTGAAATCTGTTGTTTATTTACTGATGATGCCGTATGTCGTTTTTATTATAGTAAGAACTAGATTGGGTTGTCTTCGAATGTTGAATGTTTACTCTATTGTTTGCGTAGATGAATTTGTTTTGTAAATCATCGACGTTATGAGAAATTGAAACCATCTATTTAGTTTCAAACGTTATATGTGTATGGTATGATATCGTGTTCCATGACAAGGCGATTGTGTGATGTATGGTATCACATTGCGAATTATTGGAATGAGTTATCATATATTTTGGTTTTGATTGTGTATGGTATGGGTGGTATGGATGTTGCAGTGTTCGATGAATACAAAGACGACTTCTCGAAAATCGTCAGTGGGCGATTTTTGAAAATGCGTCTGTTGGCGCTATCTCAAAAGTCACCCCTTCGATTTACTGCTGTAAAACAAGACAATGTCCTCTCCTCCTATTCACTTTGTCCATTTATCAAATATAATAAAAACGAAAATTTTACCCAATTTTTCCAACTTCAAAATTTTATTTCAAATTTCATATGTTTCTTCGTCAATTTGAAACACGTCTTGCTCTTCATCATATAAAGCACCTACAGATTTCATTTCTAATCTCAATCTCCAATATTTTTGCGATCTAGGTTTTTGTTAAATTTATTGTTTTGAACTTGTAGAACTAGTTGTGTGAGAATGGAATTCACAATTTTGTTTGTTTTACCTTATTTAAGTAGATGTTCGACATTGTTGGTTATAATTGAAATAGATTTTGTGTTAAGCAAATAGTTTAATTTTGTGTAGATTATTTCGAGATGTTACCGAGACCAATAGACGGTATCGGATTGTACTTGCAAGAACGTCATCAATCGAGCAACCGCGCATGGATGGAGGTAATATACTTTCATGTCAAATAGAATTATACAGCGACGTTTGTTATACGTAGCGTTTATATTTTGTTATTTTTTGACAGTGCACCACTGCAGATGGGACCATTGATCACTCGTTTAAACTAAAGAAAGTCACTTCATCTCATTCCGTCGTGCTAGAGCTCATAGAGCGGACCGACATTTCACTAATCATGAAGCTGAGGTACACCAAATTGGATCATCATCTTATCAACGTTTTGGCAGACAGATGAAGGCTGAAGACATCTACATTCCAACTTCGAATTGGGAAGACTACCATTACGTTGACTAATGTTGATGTTTTGCTCGGTTACAACCCCGACCCTAGAGATTACATGAAGTTGTGTGAGTCGCTCTTAGGGCTATGCCTCCTAATGAACCGAGGTAGGGTAATGAAATGATTATTACTACTTGGTTTAGGAAGCAGCTTGCAGATGCCTCCAAAATTCAGAATGTGCATTCTACAATAACAATGGATACAACATTACACAATTTTCATTTACAAATCGATCAAAATATTAGGATTTACAAATTCATATCTTGATTGATCTGAAGTAAAAAAGACATTCTTAAACTACATATATTCAAACACAAGTTTTGATTGTTTTTAATGCAATGGTAAGAGATTTCGGCAAAATATAAAAGGGAGAGTATTGGGCTTTTGTGAATGAAATTTGATAAGGTTAAAGCAGGGATAGAAAGAAAGAATGGACTGTAGTTATACAAGGCCTGGAAAACAGACACTGGCGATTTTTCAAAAAATTGCCCATGTGTTTTTGACCCAAACACAGTTGGCGACTTTTAAAAAATTGTCAAGTAAGATACAAAAAGAAACACAACAGGCGGCATTCAAAATGCCGCCTGTTGTGTTTTTCAATGCCGCTTGTGTTTTTCCATCTAGAAGCTGATGTGGTCAAAACTTGCCTATGTGTATAAATAGTTTCTAAACCGGCCGTGATTAGTTTAAAAGAAAAAACCCAAATAAGTAAACTGCAACCAGCTTGTCTACAAATTATTACAAATTGAAAGGTCATCCTTCATCATTATACAGGTGTAATTTTATCGGTCATCATCATACAGATGTAATTTTAATATTACAATAACCAGCTTATCTAAAAATTATTAAGCATGGAAATCTATCCTTGAAGTTAGTTTTCTATCCTTGCCTGTTTCTTCAACTGAATGCAGTATTTTACCAACTAGCACATGTCCAGTTGCCATGCTTTTATCACAAATTTCAGTAAACAACAAATGTTTACATATTCAAATTACCATAGCCATAATTTTTAAAAAATCTCATCTATGATTTAATACTTACAACATCTATCATCTAGTAAAAAGTATCAACTGACCACTAGTTCAGTATTGTACATTACATATGATAAATACTCACATTTGATCTATAAACCTCTAAATGCTAACACAGTTACAGTAATTTTTGCTAGCTTTCACAGCAAAAGTTAAAGAACCACTTCTAATCAAAACAACATCAGTTTCTTCTTTCCCATTTACCACCATCACGCCTCCCCTCTTTGTCTCTTCTATCCGCAACCTGCCTCGATTTGCCGCCTCGGGTCGAGCCCTGCTTCTGACCCGAACCAAACCCATCGAAAGCTGAACCTAGTTCTGGATCCCCTACACTACCTCCGTCGCCCGAATCCCTGCTTCCAGCCTCTACAATATCGTCGTAGTTAGGGTTACTGCTAGCTTCCATGCGGTCACGGGGCTGAAGAATGGTCGGGGGTTGACCTGAAAATGAGCGAGAGCCAGCTAGCACTACTGTTGAGGCTGGAGAAGTAGCGGGTCCCGCTGCTGCTGTTTGTGAGGCTGTGATATCGGTGCTCCGGTTGCTCTGTCTATGGTTGTCCCTTTCACGGTACCTTTCTCTGTCTCTGTCCCTTTCCCTTTCCCTTTCGCGTGGTCGACTGCGAAATTTCATGCAAAATAATGATGATCGTTTAGAGGATGTGTATATATATAATTTTTTTTTGAAATTGGATACTTAGGTCGTAGTACATAGTTGTAATATAAGTTTTAGATGGTATATGGTATACTACAAATCAACATATGTCCAGATCCAATGATTCAAATCACGCTAAGCAGGGCTCGAACTTGTGACCTCATGAACCAAAGTCTGAGCACTTAATCAGTGGGAAAGTGGTGCTGGACAGGTTTAGAGGTTTAGTATAATGATGGGGGCTAAAAGTTCAAAAATTCGTTTTCAACATTAAATCATAGTTTTTGTACGCTTCTCGATAAGATTCATATGCTATATGTTTCAATTAATTTTTTCCTTTTTTGGCTAATTACGATGCTGATACACATTGCAAATATTTGCAATTCTCTTGAATTTGAAGCACGCAATTGGAATTTTGTTTTCACCATCATTGCAAATTTCATATCACGATATTCTTTATGTCGTGTAACTTTTGGTTAAAAAATAGAAGTTCATCGAATTTTTGAAATTCGAAGTAAAAACCATGAATATTTGCAGTTAACTGCATTTTCACAATTCAAAGTAGAAATGGTAAATATTGAATTTACGTGCACTTTGAAATGATCGATACAAATTTTTGCTCTTGTCTTGCATTTGAAACATCCAATTGAAATTTAGCTTTTATCGTCACATCGCAAATTTTACCATCTTTCCAAGAATAACCATGTCATATAATTTCATAAAATTTTGTTGATGATATTATACACACACACGCGCACACACACACACACACACACATACATATATACATATACGCATTTAAAAATATAGCAAATATTTGTAGTTTGACTAATTTTTCTATATAATACGTGGATCTTGTCGGAAAAACATTTAAAGAAATTACAAACAGTGAAAACAAAATTTCAACCGATTTTTCTATGAAAAATGTTTAGGATTTTGTATGTTTAAAATATTGTGTGTATATAAAGTGATATTATAAGGTGAACTTAAATGGGACTTCATTTAGCCTTACTTTGAAATTTCTATAGGCTCTAAGATAAAGGATTCATTTTATGTATAAGAAAAATGAATGTGTGTTTTATTTCTCTTACCTGTACTTTATTCAAATTTGGACGGAAATAATCCCCATTAGCCCCTGGACGAAAATTACCCCCATTAGCCTCCCCAATCCCAATGCCCAAGGACAATTTCATCCAAAACTGTATATTTGTTATTGTTAGCTGCTTTTAACTAATTTAACTGTTACATTAACAATTCACCACTCCGAAACAGAGTAATTTAAACTGATTTTTAAACTTTGAAGTTTTGTTTTAAAGAAAAATGCTTATTGTTTGTAAGCCCAAAAAAAAAAAAAAAAAAGAAAAGAAAAAAGAAAATAGATAAATTGTTAGTGTGTCCACTAGCAAAAAAAATTATCCCTTCCCAATTTTCCAACTTCCGAAACAAGTAATGTTTATCTTTAAAACAAAACCCCAAAATTCAAAAATCAATGTACACTACTCTATTACAAAATTGTTCACCGTCGGTTTGAGAGCTCTCCACCTCTGATGCGCCATCTCAACAGCGCTGAGTCCGCTGACCAAGTCCTTGTACTTATTTGCCACAATTATTCAATGGATTAACGTTTTTTCCAATCAATTTCTATTTGTATCATTCTTATCCCTCAGGTAGTATTTCATTATTTGTCCTTTTGATTTTCTGAGAAGTCATAATTAATGGCTAGTAAATTTTTGTTTTAAGAACAATTAGTATGTTGAAACCTAATTAACAGCAAATTCAAAGTTTAATATTTCACTTCTATGCTTAAAGTTGAATGTGAAATACTCACTGTTACACTTGTCTACTTCAAGAGTTTAAAATTCTACTTTTGCTCCAAATTAAGGAATATTTTGGCTCGCATTCTTCTTCTTCTTTTTTTTTCTTTTTTTTTAAATATAGGGGCACATCCCTATTATAAAACAATATAGGTCACACTAGCTTTTTAGATTTGTAAAATTATTGTTGAAAATAATATGGAAGGTGCAAAAAAAAATTCAATCATAATCGAGTCTACTGCCTTTTGAATGTTTTATGAACATCGAATATTGATTAGATATACTCAAAACTGCTGGTCAAGTTTCAAAAAGACCTTTTATTAGCATTATGCATATATTCGCGCTGCAATTGTTTGTTGTTTAACAGCATTAAATAAATGCAACAAACAAATATATTCAAACATGTTTCTCATTTTCTCCTTTTTCTCCATTTAACCTCAAATTTTTGTGTTGCGAATGTTCAACTGAATATTTCCACCATGAAAACAAGTATTTCAAATATTTGCACTGTATGTGGAAATATATACAGTACAGAAACAAAAACCTAAAAAGTAGAACAGGAAATAGAGGACCTGGATTTTTAAATTAAAAAAAATTAGACTGAGGTCAAATTTCAATTGACATTAAACATTTGTTGTTTGCACATCTACATTTTAAACTTTTGCTGCTTTTTGAGTTATTTTGCATTTCTGTGAATATGCACAGTAAATTGACTCTCGGTCAATGGATAAATTTGTTGCTAAAGAGAAGCATACAACAGTTGACCCATCGACCAATATATTATAGTAAAGAAAGGTCATGTCGAGATTGAATGATTAATTATGAAAATCTTTACCGGCCCTGATTGGGATTGCCAAGATGGAACTATTGTCCAAATAACAAATATGGACTGATGATCATACCAAAGGGCCATTGTCAACCTACTAATTGTAATTTCTGCGAACATCCAGAAAATTTAGTAAAGACTGATTTAATACATCCAGAATTATCGAACTGTATCATAGCCAAAGATGTGGTAATATTGTTTGTTGCCATTTCTTATGATTTATAATAGCAAAGCATAAGAATTTTCAAGCCTCTCATTAATTCCAAGAATGTCCACACCTCTTTTTTGATTTTACACATTCCAATCACAATATTTAATAGTTTCTAAAATTATTTGCATCCATCCCCGTAATTCTCTCATATTGTTTTGCATTCAAATTGCTACATTTTATCATTTCTACGATTATTCATAACTTCTCTTAATTAACCCCACCTATTTACATTCAAGTCATTATAGTTTATAGGTTCAACAATTATTTACAAGTTTCTCCTTAATTCTCATCCACTGTTTCACATTAAAATCCTTGTTATAATTTCTACCGTTGTTTACAAGAATTTCGTTAATTTTCTTCCACTATTTTATATTCAAGTTCATGTACCTTTTTGCTTTCTAAAACTGGTGTTTTCATTACAAATGAACATGTACAAAATGGCGTATACAACATATAGACCAAACAAACAAAAAGTAACGTACAATATTATTGGTATTTCATTTACTTGCGTTGAAAATATTCAACCCTATAAAAAATAACGAATTCAATCTATCCTGTTTCTATTTACGAATATAGAAAAGTTTGACTTATTTTCATCTATAATAACATAAAATTACATGACAGAAACAGAAAAGAAAAAGAACATTTAAATTGTTTGCATTGTTGTTCTACAACATTATCATGTGCGACCAACGAATATAGCAGTAAACAAAATACATTTTCCCTTCTCTTATTGATTATCTCATTATATTTTCATTTAAGCCTTCCACGTCTTCAGTTACCTTTCCTTGGTCCTCTCCTCAATATTCACCTAAAGTGCTCTACATTTTTTTCAATTGGCATACCTTCACTTTAAGATCATCATCAAATTTTTATCAACTTCTGCACAATTTCAAAATGTCATCCACTTAAATACAAACTTTTCAGTTTTAAATTTATTCATAATTTATCTCAACAAATTTATCACAACAAATTTATCACACATCAACAAAAAAATTGATATTTATTTAAATAAGTAATGTCAATGTAGTTAATCGTTTGAATTAACCAAGTAAACATAATTTAAAAATTCAAAATCCGCCCGCATCTGCATCCGAAAAGTGGATAAATATCCAATATCCAGAAAACGGATGCGGATACGAAGACAACCGCATCCGAAAATTATCAATCCGGTTTTTTATCAAGATTATAGTTCAAATCATGTGCATTTTAGTGCAACAAAAGATATTCGTTTATTATTTTATTAAGTTAGTAATTTATGTTATATGCATTTAATGCGTATGAACTGTTCGAAACTATTTATTATCATAATATTTGCTAAATGTTAACACTTTTATAATCAATGGGATTGAAACATATTTATATTAAACTAAAATTTTCATTTTATAATTCTAGTTTTATCGGTCGTTAGCGGATAAGATAATTATTCGATATCCGTCTGTATCTGCGGATACAGATATCCGATATTTGAAAATGATTTCGGGTACGGATGCGGATATGCGGATATGACACTATCTGCATCCGAAAGCATCCGTTGACAGACCTATTGATGCCCTTGCTGCTAAGATTAAAAAAAAGATGTTGCTAGGATTTACCCTAAATCCAATAAGAATAAACCTTAAAAAGGGTCTAATCGATTCAGATTTAATTGGGAATTTGAGAGGCAAACTTTGTCACAATTCATTATATTTCCGACTGTTGCCTTTTCTTTGTATTTCTTCTTCTTTCTTATTTATTTGGTTCTTCATTTTTCCCTTTCATTCAATTATTTCGCATATCTGATTCTCTATTATTATTAATAAATAGAATTGGTTACATAGAATTCACTGGTGCGCCGGCATTTCAACCACCATTAAAGGTATATAAATTTCCTTACAAAATTTTGCATTTCTACATTACGTGCATGTGGAAGCACGTTGTGTATACCAGTTTACACTAATAAAGTTTGCCATTTTTTTACTAGTAACCGACCAAAATGAGAATTTTTCCCTATTTCATCTCGGTTTTGGCCGAGGGGAACCAAACTGGGATGGACGGAGTCCCGAAGTTCCACCAGGAACCTCAAACCTGCTTTAAACACTCATAAGGTGGAAAGTGAAACTCAGTGCACGAGTTTTCCGCACGATAGCAGACTGTGGAGAGATCGATAATGTACATAGTCTTTCTCTCGCATTGTGAAGAGGCTGTTTCCGGACTCGAATCTGGACGTTTAGATCACCATATGGATGACCTAACCGCCGAGTCAAGGTTCCGCCGAGTCAAGGTTCCACCTCATATTGAATGAAATAACTTTGATACATTGTTTTTGTGGCAAAAATCATTCTCAAGTGGAGTTCTATTTTGAACTTCAATAACCTGAATAACGGTGAGTATCTTGTAAAAGAAAAAGGGAAATGTTCTCTTAGTTTGGCGAAATGTTAAAATACTTTATGCAATGAAAAAAAAGTTATTACACAAATGAGGAAAAAATGTTTAACACCTTCACAATAGCCCCTTTACAAGATTTCTTTCGCAATAGCTTGCCTGAATTGTAAAACTGTTCTGTCTTATATTTCAAAGGAAAAAATGAGTATTACTCAAATCATACAAACAGACAAACCATCGAGTAATATAATAAAGATAAATTCCAATACACCTTCAAAAACCAAGCGTATAAATTAGTCGAATGAATAATTCTAAATAAAGAAATAAATACATACTTTTAGTAGAATGTAATGGGGTTGAATGAACGAATAATGAAAGCGTGGCATTCATTTACATTGCATTTTAATTTTTAATATGGTAAATCCTTTAAACTATTGAAATACAAATTAGTGGCTTACTATATTATTGTTAGTAGCCATGACTTGCCTCATTTTTTCTTTTTTAAAGTAATTATATAATGCTAACAATAACGTTGGTGAAATGTGAATTACATTTTAATGACCAACAGATATCACCATTTAAGACAAAATTTGCTTTGTTTGATGAGATTCTTTAATCTTTAATTATTATAAGTTCGACAAACTTTTAAATTTTTATGTTCTTATTTATCAAATATTTAGTTTAGATTTTAACATAATATATAACAATTTGTACAATGCAATTTGTTTTTTGATAGCATTAATATACTAAGTACTTTAAAATATATGTATGTCTTCCATTTTTCTTTACTATCATTGTCACTTTTTAATCTTTTTGCTTAGGAAGCAAATGATTGAGGACTTTCATTGATACCAAGTTGTTTCTTATTTTTATCTAATGTTAGCATACTTTAAAACTCAACTTTAAAGTCTAAAACCCGGATACTTTTTAATTTTTATATACAATTAAATTATAGCATATTGTACGATGATTCATGTACGTAACTTTATTGGTTTCAAATTTTGTGAAGAAATAACCTTTAAAATAACAATCATCTATTTAAGCATAAACCAATCCTTACAAAACTTGTGTAATGGATGTGGAACCGCAATTAAATTGTTGAATTAACTGTTGTTAAATGTAGAAATATCATTCTCTTCATTTTATAAATGATATTGTACATGATAAAAAAGGAGCGTAAATGGTAAATTTTTCCAACATTTCAACTCCAAGAATGGACTCTCAATTTTTTTATGTAAAAATTTTCAACTAAATATAATAAAAGGACAACTTTTCAATTTTTAGCTCCCAGGACATGCTAATTTGTAGTATCGGTTTCAAATTTACTAAACAATTAAATAAAGCGCTTGTATTTCAATTTTATTATGGTAGATCTTACATTGTAGTAGCATTTATGGTTACATGATACGACTTGGTGACATTTTGTAGTACCTATATTTCTTTTTACATCATTTTCTCAGATGCTAACACTATACAATATCATTTTTTACATGTTGCTATTTAGAGTTAGATTTTAAATTGGCAACGGCTACAAGAGGAGGCAGTTATGAGCAGAGCACAAGAAAAGGATGGCATGGGGTGCGGCAGTGTGGTGTAGTTGCGTGAACGCATTCAAAAAGCAATGTATCCTTATGGCTAAATTTTAAAGAGGTTGTCCTGGAAACTAAAAAACTTAATTTGGTCCGTTAAACTAAATTCTCCTTGTATTATATATTAACAGGTTTTAGTAGCAGGCTACATGAAGAACTGTTGTAGCACTTACAATGCAAAATGGTAAAATGATACTCAAAAAAGCTATTTCGATGTATTTTGATGTAAATGCGTTTTCAGTGTTCTTTGTGCTATGTAATATATTAATATTCTCAAACTGAATCATGTCAAAAGCACTAGTATTTTGTGTAATATTGATGTCTCTTGATTTGAGAGTGAATTTGATTCATGTAATTTGTATATCTAAATGTGTATAGCTTGTTGTAGAGACTATCTTCATGGTATCATTAGTATATTCATCAAAGTGTTTCATAATTAGTTTCTACTGTGAACTAATTTGTTTATTGTCTATCAATTTGGTATACATGGAAGTCCATAGTGTATTTTTCATGTCATGTGTTTGAAATTTTGGTTAAATAAGAAAAACTACACATCAAGCAATACGCTTTGGACTTCCCTCTATAACAAAGTGATAGGCAGTAAATAAATTAATTCACATGAAAGACTAAATACGAAAGACACTTTGATGAATATACTAATGATACCGTGAAGATGGTCCCCAGAACAACTTATACACTGAGATATATAAGTTACATGAATCAAATTCACTTTTAAATTTAGAAATATCTATTTCACACAAAATATTTATGCTTTTGACATGATTCAGTTTCATTTTAGTATATTACACAATGCAAAGAACATTGAAAATGCATCTACATCAAAATGCATCAAAATAGCTTTTTAAGTATCCTCTTACCATTTGCATTAAAAGTGCTACAACGGTTTGTCTTCGTGTAGTATGCTATTAAAATTTGTTGACATTATATACATTATCAATTAAATGACATGAAGCGATTAAAAATTCTACATTTAATAGCAGTTAATTCAACAATTTAATTGTTGTTTTGTAACATCCTTGTTTGAAGTTAAAATAAAAAACATTAAAATGGATTTTGAGAATTCAATTGGATATTTGAATTAAAAATTCAAATCTTTAAATATAAAATTTGGAATTGAGATTAAAATGTTGAATAAGTATTTTATAAAGTTCAAAAGTTATTTTGAATATTAAATTTAATTAAATAAATTGAATTTTTGGATTTATTAGATAATAAAAGAAGAATAATGATGTAAAAAATTAAATTTGAAAATTGAATTATATTTTTAAAATCCAAAAGTTGTTTAAAAAAAATTGTCAAAGTAAATAATATTTGTAAAATTTTGGAATTAATTCGAAATAGCTTAAAATTAAAGGTGATATTTTGAATAAAAAGAAAATCGTTACAAAATTGAAATAAAACTTTTTATAAAACACCTTAAACTAGATTTTTAAACGAATGTAAAACGTTGATTTAAAGGCAGTTAGGCATATTGTTTATATTTAAAGAAAGATTTCTTTCTTCTAATTGGACTTTCCTCTCGAAAGCCCATACGTGCACCCCCTTTTCTCAACGTTCATCCTTATCTCCTTTTCACTGCTTCCTTCTCTTCTTGCCCTAGTCCAAATCAATTCATTAAAAAAAATTGAGAGATAAAAAAGAGCCGATGCTTAGACTCGAGAAGGCGACGACAAAAGCCAAAGGAATGGCAGAGGCGCGTGGGCAGAGACGCCGAAGCGGAGGCGACCATGGCACCAATATGGAGTCGTCCAAGGTAGGGTGATAGGAGAAGGACGATGTTATTGATGGAGATGCGGTGATACGTGAGCATCACTGAGGGATGTTGGCATTTAACTTGTGCACGACGCAATGGAGGTAACGTCAAGTTGGAGGCGCACGATTGGAGCTCACTGGTGATGCTAAGCCTGTGCACATGCATTGAGAAGAGGGTGACGTTTTGGAGTGTGATGGGACAACGTAGGTGAGTATAACCTCTCTTTAATTTATAGTGAGTATTTCACGCTATTTTGTGACTATTTTGAATTTACAGTGAGTTAAACTTCCTCCTATTATGCATTGTTTGATCATACGAGGCAATTCCATATTAGTTTGACCTTCTTCTTTTGTATGATTGTTGCCTTATCCTATTATGCATTGTTTGATCATATGAGGCAATTCAATATTACTTTGACCTTCTTTTGTATGATTGTTGTTGTAAGTTGATGAACATGATTGATTTAGAATAAATGGATTGGTAAGGAATATAAGTGAAATATACCCACTGCGTGCAAATTAGTTAAATAGCGTGAGTATAATGACCTTTTTAGTGAATGTAACATGGATCGGCGATTTATTTGATGATGATTTATATGCATGTTTGCTTTATTACTAATTCATATCCTTGCAAAGGATTATATATGAAATATACGATGATAGTTTGATTAAGATGTATGATATTGAAGTTGATATTGAGTTGCTAGCATTGAATATGCACATGTATCTTTGATTTTTTTTTGAAACATGTTGATATACAATAATTTGATGTATATATGTAGTATTTTTTTTTCTTTGTTTTAGAAATGATTGAATACCGTTTCAAAGTGTTTTTGAAATATTTCGAAGTGTTTGAAATAAGGTGAAAAAGAAAGATCAATAGTTTTGAGAGTTTGAAAAGATAATTTGAAAATGGCTTATGATTCTTAAAATATTATTTGGAATTGATTTAAACACATTTTTAAATATTTCAAAGGAAATAAAATTATTTTGAATTGCTTTTGAAAATATTTAAAGAGCAAATGAACTAAAATTTGGCTTGAAATGAGATTGAAGGCTGTGAAGTGTTTACATATAAATTTCTAAGTTTGACTTAAAGGTGGACCAATAATATTTCAAAAGTATTTGAAACAATAAGGAAAATAAAACTAATTTGGAGGATTTATGAAACATATATATAAGTGATGGTTTGAATTGAGTTGACAAAGGATTTTCAAGCCAAAAATTTATGTTATGCTAGAAAAGTCTCGTAAGTGAATTTCAAATTCATTCTTATATGATCTAATAAAATGGATTTTGAAATCATTTTTATTTAATTATGTGAAGGAGTTTAATTTATTTTAAGTATATTATTTTATTATGAAGTATGTTTGTGCATATAGTATGCAAAGTAAATAAATAATGATTTGGCTTGATTAATGCTTGGCTTGATTAATATACATAAATGAGATATATAAAATAAATGTGAAGTACAGATTTTATGAATAAAATGAGTAAATTTATACTTAGTTTGTTAAATATATAACTGTGTAAAGGAATTTTATTCATTAATATACAATTTTACAAATAAGACTTAACTCATTTTTATGTAATGCTAATTATTATTCACACGATTTTGAAAAAGAATATTAATTCATTTTAATGATATATATAAAGCGTGAAAGCTTTTATTTCAAAGGAACTTTATGGAATTGATTTAAATGTAATATTGGAATGGTAGTAAAACAATTGCATATTGCCATAAGGTGCTTGGTTTATAAATTACCAAGTGGATGGAATGAGCCTAAGGAATGCAAAGCAAATCAACAACTTTATTGATAACACTTGGTTAGAGTATGATTTTGACAAATAAATACCAAGTCTACATATGTTTTGTGAAACACGAGTATATCGCGCAAAATATGAAAAATATGTATTTGGATGATTAAAATTATTGATTGATTTTATAAAAGACTATATTGTAAGCTTTTCACCCAGACTATGCAAATATATTCGTGTTTGGTTGAGTGATGATAAACTTGCTTGATTTTGATTTGAATGAATTGAATGATGCTTGGTTATAGCTGATACGTGAAGTATATTGAGCGTTTATGAACTGTCCGGTATGTTATGAATGAACTACAAGTGAATTGGATGAACTGTGTGCTTTGATTGACTATGGGTGCTTTGGAATACATTTTGATCTTTAATACAAATATATATGATGTTTGATTCACTCAAGTTATATACGTGCCATATTATTATATCTCATATTGTGTAACGATGTGAATATATGAATTGACATGTGTAAATTGTCTAATTATGATGCATTATAATATGATGTGATGAAATGCATGTACACGGCATTCGATGAAAAAATGAAAATAACGTCATTTGAGAATATTGAAGCTAATAAAAGTCAAATGTTTTGAAAAGCAATAATTTAACATTTGACGAGAACGTTAGGAGGTGTTGACTACTAAACTGCTAGTATCCATCCTAACGGACTAATTCGAAAATTGCAATTCGAATCATGACGGCCTTGTCCCTCGTCGTTGTTCAAACAATTTGTTGTCAGGACATATGAAGTTACTAAAGATTGTCGAAGATATAGTGCAAACGAAGAGAAATAACACCACCGAAGTGAGATATAATAAAGTGGGCTATAGCACTTGTAAGATTTATCATGTCTTCAGATACCAGAAGGGTGCGACAATAAAGAAATCGTGTGGGCACCACCACAACTCATCGGAAGTATATGGATGAAAAAGACCGTGATAACTTATCGAGGCAGGTAGTCCACGTAGAGAGTAAATTCACGGAGGAGATTTATAAATGTGAAATCCTGATGAGATTCACAGAAGAGAGTATGATATAGCACTATCATAAGTTAAACTAGAAATGTCAACCTCGTAAAATGAATATTTTAAAATGATGATTTGAATTTATGCAACAAAAAGCAACCCATATAATATGAATAGATTGTGATATCCCAATTGACTCGAGTCGCAGCGGTAAGTCACGACGGATAGAGCCATGACACGAGTGCTGTCATTATTTGTGAAAATTAATTATGGACGGGGTTTGGTATGGCTTGAATGACATCTGTGTGTTCGAAAATGTCGCCGTTAAACCCGATATTGTACATTTATTGTTTATGATTTCGTTATACTCACACTAGATTCCTAGTCTGACTCGAAATTTGTTATGTACTTAACAAACTCGGATCAGATTGAGATTGTTTTGTAGATCAATATTTTGACTTTATATCTTATGTGGGCTACGATATGGAGTTGGAGTAGATAACGATAGCGAGTAGTTTTTTGCTTATATTAATTATAGAGATGTCATTGTAATGGCTGATGTGATATACATGTGCAATGAATTGTGTATAGGAGATAATATATCGTATTTTCATAAATGATATAACATTCATCGTTTTTGTGCACTCCGATTTTGTTAGAT
The DNA here is from genome assembly GCA_030765085.1 of Allium cepa. Classification (NCBI taxonomy): domain Eukaryota; kingdom Viridiplantae; phylum Streptophyta; class Magnoliopsida; order Asparagales; family Amaryllidaceae; genus Allium; species Allium cepa. Next base: position 565,347,304 of record CM060937.1, on the reverse strand, counting down.
AATTTTCATTAGTATCTCTAATATCGGAAAATTAGTATCTCTCTAATATCGTATTACTTAATTTGGGCAACTTGTATATGTTGCTTTATGTCGAGACAAGATACATAATATTTTAGATGTGATCGGGTATTGTAACGTATCTGTATTGATCCAAAGTAGCGTGTACGAGAGAATGCTTCTTCCAAGCCTTTTGATTAGAGCCAATGGATGGTAAACTCCCATAACTTGGTTATTAAAGCCGGGACGTTATAAGTTTCACTTCCATTACACAAGTTATGCAACGATCGATTTATGCTTAAATAGATGATGCTATTTTAAAGGTTCTTTCTTCGCAAGATTTGGAATCATGAGAGGTACATGAAGCATCATGCAATATGATTTAATTTTAATAGTACATAAAAAGCAATTATTTTTTAGACTTTAAACTTGAGTTTTAAATCATGCTAGCATCATAGGAAACAAGAAATGGTTTAGTATCAACGAGAGTCCACAATCATTTGCTTCCTGTTCAAAAAGATTGAAAAATGGTAGTTGTAAAAAAAAGAGGGAGAAATACATGTATTTCAAAATGCTTAGCATATTAATACTATTATAAATAAATTACATTACACAAATTGTTTATTTTATAACAAAATCTAAACAAAAAACCCCGGTGAATAAAGGCATAAACATTTGAAAGCTATTAGTCAAAATTATAATAATTAAGGAATCAATCATCAGCCAGAGCAAATTTTGTCTTAAATGGTAACATCAGTTGTAACAAAAATGCAATTCACATTTTAACAACATTATTGTTAGCATTATATAATAATTATATACTATTAAAAAATAGAAAAAAGAGGCAAGTCACGGTTACTAACAACATATCATAAGTCACAAATTTGTACTTCAATAGTTTAAAGAACTTATCATAGCAAAAATTAAAATGTAATGTAAACAAATACAAAACTTTTATTATTCGTTCATTCAATCCCATCACATTCCACTAAAAGTATGGATTTATTTCTTTATTTAAAATTATTCATTCGACTGATTTATATACATGGTATTTCAAAGAGTATTGGAATTTATCTTCTATTATATTACTTGGTTGTTTGTTTGTGTGCATGATTTAAATATTTATTTTTCTCTTTGGAAAATAAGGCAAAATGGTTTTACACTCCAGGCAACCTATTGCGAAAGGAATCTTGAAACTTTGCATTAGACTACGATATTTGTTAGCGTCCAACCATATACTTGAGTTTAATTCTAAAGGCGTCGTCATTAAGCAAAAGTTTCAAACATCACCAATTTAATTACCGTACAAAACAGGTATGACATTAAAATCCTTATCAAAATTAAAATCCACGAGAAAATTCCATATTTCAACAAGTCCCTGACAAAAAAGATATCAACTAATAAAAAACCACTAAAATTAGGTAGTCAAGTACCTAAGAAACAAGTTCCTAATCGGAAACAACGAGCGAAGCTTGATAAGATTGGGTTTTTGATATTCTGATTGAGAGGGGAAAAGATAAGGGTTTTGGTTTGGAACTTTTGTGGTTTAAGTGAGAAATTAATGTGATTCAAAGAAAACGTGTTTAGTTTATAAGCTTGGCCCAATTAAATGGACTGAAACAAAAATTCTAGAAGAAAAGGAATTTCATTGGAAATCGTGGAAACTTCTGATATTTTTTATCAATTGTTGGAAGGAATTCCTTCCGAAACTACTTCTTTGGAGATGCACAGATAACCAAAATTTAGGAAAATTCAAAAGGAAAAATTCACAAAACCAGAGAAACAGAAAATAACCCAACCCTAGTAATAACTAATGATGTTTCATTGACACTAAAATATGATCAACAGATTAAAAATGCACTGAAGTTAGTGAAAACATCAGTGGAAAAGGTACAAAAGATGTGAGGTAGAGATGAGAAATTGGAGGTGCTGATGAGAGCGTCTTGTTTTCGTTCTTTTGCATTGAATTGTTGTATCTCATAGACGTTTCTGGAGTTGAGAAAGAACAATAATAAGCTTTCATCATATTTGAATTGAAGTTAGTATTTTGCAACACTAATTATTCATTTACAATTTTTGAAGTTGTAAAACTATTTCTAGAAACAAAATAGAGTTGCATTCCCGCATGGCAAAATTAAGTCCCTTCCTAAAGTATTTCTTCTACCACATGTTATTCATACATCTCATTTTAATTCCATTATCTAAAATATCATATTTTTGCTCAGAATGATACGATTAAAGATATGTTTCCACCGTATCACAAATTTTTGCTATATTAGCGTCATACACATAGAATATCAAAAATATGAAAGTCAAATTTTAAATTTAAGAGCATTTTTTAGAGATATCGCATCGATGATCCGTCTTCACCATTTAAATGTTCACGTAAAATCTTTTAGATTATATATAACTTTGATGTTTAGAACTAATTTTCCATGAGACTAAACTGTCTTTTTCGTGAAAGGGAGAGCTGTCTTCCTTTCCAGAAAGGTTAAATTTCCAAAAAGGAAGTGGACGCTTCTTTTTTCGGAAACTATCTTGTCTTAAACTGTCTTTAAGTAGGCTTAAATTGCATCGAACCGTCTTAAATAGCATTGAAAATTCCTTAAACTACCTTAAAATCGTCTAACTACCATAACTATTTTTGAATATGTCAGATTAAATATACCTTTTTTTGAATATGTCAGATTTAATATACCTTTTTTGAATTTGATTTTCATACAACAACAGCTATCACTAACAAAACTTACAAATATGCGACCTATGGTTAAAAAACAAATTTTCAATCCGACTTTTCAATGAAAAGTTAGTGCATTATCAAAACAGAAAATAAAACAGGTTGAATGAACAGGCAAGATAAAGCATGTAAAAGTAACAAAGTAGCAACTTGTTTTACAAATTAATTACTAGTGGAGACCCTAATTTGCATTTCAATTTGTAGTTAAGGACTTGAAGGTAGTTTTCACACTGTAGATACTAGCATATTGGAGCACACAATGTCTGTCATGTGTGCTCACATACACACATGAGGCGTATGGTGCTCGTCAATTAAGTTAACAACCTCATTTAAGATGTATAGGAAAAGGACTCCTATGTAAATTGGTTCAACATTGAAATGGCGAACATACTGGTGAAACCTCTTGGAACTATTCCTTTTATTAACAATAAAGATAAGTACGAAGGAAGAGTTTCTAGCATGAAATTGTGTTCTTGCAAGATATATAGTTCAAAAAAGAGAACATAAAACTTATCCACCACATGTTTATAAGCTCACTGAATTGGCATCAACTCTGTCAATAGCAAACGGTAACTTTTAGTAATTGATCATTTTTTTTCCTTCACGGTGAGATTTTTCACTAATTGATTATGTATTTGTATAAAAGATGATTAGTTCCAAGTTTGTTTGATTACATATATTGAAAAAAAACGTTCTCAAAGAAACTGATAATGAAATCATTATTTTTGATCAATACAATCTTGTGGAAAGCAATTGTAACAGGAATTGATTATCAATATGATGTTAGGAACATTGTAGCTATGACAGTTAATGGTTTTTTTTTTGGTGATTTTGTTGTCTACACTTTTAGTTTTGAGTCTTCAGACCCTCAGATAAACTCTTCGCTTCGTCCCAAGCGTTAACTTTTGAAACCAGTCTATAAAACTATAAATTACAAAATTGATTTTACCTATCTTATGAAGAATAGTACTGAATTATGACAACTATTCCTAGCAATCAAAGGAAATAATAATTCTTGACTACGCCCATGTATAAAGAAGTCAACTGTAGAAACTACACATTCCACTCTCACCAAAAATGGTGAATCCTGCATACAAGGTTGCCCCTCTTCTCTACAAGGGTATGGAAGAGGTTCCCGTGCTAACTAAGCTTCCGCTAAAATTAACAGTTTATCGTGAGTCAAGCATGCATGAAAACATTTTGCCAGTCATCCCTTCAACATATAAATGTCAGCATTCATCTAAACTACAATCGTTTAGCATACTTTTAGTGTAAGGGAGGCATGCAAGATAAGGTAGGCCAAAAAGAAAGTAAAGATGTAAAGGGATTAGTATGAAAAGTCATCCACCAAGAAAGGAAGAAAATTATTATGTTTCAATATGATTCGTTTAAAGTTCAATCTGACTCGTTTAAAATTGAACAAGAAGCTACCTGTTTGAATTAGATGAAAATTCTCTGCGCGGTAAACGAACACCAGATTCCACCTGTTCTAGCTCCCTTTGAAGCTCTTTCTGTAAATATGACAATAAGCAATAAGAATTAATTAAGAAAACTAAAACGAAAATTGTACATGAAAAATAAAATAAACTGATGATTTAAGAAGATGATCTCAATAGTAAGTAGATCATACCTGAGTCTGTCTTTCCCTCTCTATGTCAAGATTGAACTGCAATTCTTTAGTTTTTGCACGTTCAAGCTCGAGTTGCTTCTGCCGCTCCATTGTCCGTTCCATTTCTAATTCCCGTTCCCTGTTTATTAACATATATATATATACACACACACATATATATATATACATACACACACATAATATAAACCTTGGCAAACTTTGTTATAACTTTTTGCGAGTAAAGAATATATAATATGGGAAAGAAAAAGAAAAAACCTATCAATCTCTTGAAGAAGCTGCATTTCCCTAGAAGCTGCTTCTTCCAAAATTTTCATGCGTGCTCGTCTCATCAGCAGTTTCTTCTGACTTCGTGCTGCTACTTCATCTCTAAGTTTTGACCTCTCTCTGAAGAAGATAATCTAAACTAAATAGAGAGAAATATCCTAATAGTAGCTATAGAATTTAATGTGGGCATTGCATGCCTCATATTCATATATAATTTAATGTATTTTAAGGTGAAATAATTTGGAATGCTCCAGAATATCTTTTTAAGTCCTAAAGTATAGTTGAATTTAGAATCGGAATATGCAAGAAATTATGCAAAATATTTTCATCTATTCTACATAAATTTCATAAGATTCCACGTACATGACGTATAAATTTTCTAATATTCATTTGAGCAGAAGTATATAAGATAACGAGAACACATGCATGGTTAGTTCAGCTAATTAAGAAAACAAGATTTTCTACAGTCTGTTTACAAGTAAAACGAAAATGAAATACCTGGAGATAGGCCATTCAAATAATATTACTTGATCAAATAAATTACCATAGTGGGGAACATAAAATATGAAACTGGATAAAGGTGTTAAGTCAAAAATAAGCAATATGCACCAGTTCATACACTAACATTTTGTGTACATCTATGCATACAAGCAAGCGCGCGCGCACATACACATACATACATATATATAGACACACAAACATAGCACCAATGCAAACTGCAATGAGATTAAAAGACAATACTATCCATGTAAAACTAGCAGGTCAAGGATCAATGTTACTCACAAGGACTTAATGTTGTTCTTAATTTTCTGAAGCCGGCTTTCATCAACCTTGTTGCCTTGCAGAAAAGATGAAGTAAACAACATTAGTTTTATTTTTTTTGGCGGTAGCGGCGGTGAGTGCATAGTACATACACGATACACACGCATATATACATGTGTGGGTATACATATATATACACGGATATCAAAGAGGGAGTCTTTGCATCCCCACTGTTTAATTTCTCAAAAATTCCTCATCGACATTTATGTACTAAAAAGTTTTGTATTGAACCAATTCTCATAGATATGATTTTCCAATCATGTAGATCATTTTTAAAGAAATGAATGATTTTAAAACTTCAAACCCTCTTAAGACTTTACTTTAAATCAACTAGCGGAACAATATTTCTGACAACTCGCGTTAATTTACAGTTTTGAAGGCGTTGAAAATTTGGAATGATAACATATTCTATGAACATGATCTATGAATCACAACTACAAGAAATTAGCTTAATTTGGGACGATATGAAACAAATGGGGATGTGGAGAGGGCCTCTATATAAAAAAGCAGTGGAGTTATCTATATATATACTTGAAATTTTAAACGATCCAAGTGGTTCTTTTAGGTAATGTCCAGATATTTCCTCCAGTGCTTTCTCTTTTTGAAGCAAATCCATTTCAATTTCAGCCTCATCAAGTTCCTGTATTAATTTCACAGATGTTAAGTTGAATCTTAAACATCAAAAAAAGAGGAAAAAAATTAGTTATTTTTCAACCTGAGATGTTTGATCAGCCTTCTTTGAAAAGAAATCAACATACGACTGAATAGAAGTCAACGAAGAAAGGACCTAATACAACATAAGTTGGCTACATAAAAGAACTAATATAATTTGCACGGTAAGCATGATGGAAATTCATTCGAATTCATATTGTTGTGTTAATAATGCTTAAAACCATTCTCTAAAGAATTTTAAGTATTTATACTTGAGAATACAAACCAAGATGTATAATATTTTTGACGTCTTAAAATTTATTGCAAATATAGTTACTTGTTTGTGCATAACACATGCAAATACAAACTATAAGCCTTTAAATAATACTAATAAATAAATACAATTAATCTTGTAGCTTAAAATAAATCCCCCAACTTTCTATTACAAGATATCTGAAAGTTAATAACCTGAAGAATCGATTCCCTCGTGCTTCTGAAATCGGGATTACTTGGTGTTGCAGTAATGCTAGTTGAAAGTGCACATTTAAGCTCCTTAAGAGATTAACAAAAGAGAGGTTATTTTTTGAAGTTGAAATGCATGTGAAATAGGTGTTAGAATACAGCACATTTCTAAAGATTAAAAGGTTTCAGATAGAAAAGCAACAGGCATAACGAAAAAATACAAACAAAATAACAATGAATACAAACTAACTTCTTTGGCACCATCAGGATCAGTTTTAAGCTTGCATAAAACTTGGCAGAGCTTTTTGTCGCCATTATCAAGTCCGCCTGCAAAAACATTACACATGGTAAACGCTTGAATTTTCAGCAAATATATTCAGTTTAAACTTCTAAGTTATCCTTTGCAAATTGCAGAAAGAAAAAGAAAAAGAAAAGGTGATTCATATTTTTGTTTGTACATGGAAAGAAGCAATCATGAATGTAAACTGAGGCATAGTTTGCACATTTTCTGTTATACGTATATATACACAGGTCAGTCAATGGATACCCGAAAAATTCGAAATACATCCGGATCCGTATTCCAAAAAACGGATATTATCCGATATCCAAAAAGCGGATGCGGATATCCGATATCCGAAAAGAAAATCGGATGCAGATGCGGATATGGGCATATCCGTATCCGCAAAACATCCGTCCGGCCCAAAATTAATTATAATATAAATTGTTATTATTATTGATTTATTATTTTAAGATGACCCTAAGTTATAGTTAAAATATATTTAGAAATGAATTGGCACAAGCCCAAATTGCTCAAGAAAGAAAGTAAAACCCTAACTAAGCAAGTAAAAATATCAATCTAAGTTTATGTTAGAGGAATATGTATGTTATTTGGTTTATTAACTGATATTTGATTTTCTAGTGTGCTATACTTTGTATTTTGTTTAGATTATTAGTTACTTCATATGAGATGGCTAAGATGAAAACATATGAGAACTGAAAACAAATATTATCTATTGTTTTAGTTTGTTTTTGTTTATTTTAACTGTTGTAATATCGTACGAACTTGTTTATTTCGGATGCGGATATTCAATTTTCGGATGCGGATATTTCGGATATTTTTGAATATCCGGAAATATCCGCTTTTTATTTTCGGATATCCGAAAAATATCGACGGATGTGGATGTTAATTCTCTGATATCCGCGGATATCGGATTCGGATGTGGATTTAAATTTTTGGATGCGGATGCGGATACAGCCATATCCGCATCCGTTTGCATCCGTTGACAGCCCTATATATACACGTACCTCCTAGATATGCCATTAAATTACATGTTTCTACTACATGAGACAGCTGCAATGGTAAATCAGGTAAGAAATGAAATAAGAGGCAAAGTTTCCAGAGTTGAAGTACTTATTGGTTTTATTGAACTGTAGAGGGGTTTTCTGTTATTAGCATAATAAATACCTGTCTTTGACATTCCAACATTCTCCAAGTTCTTCCACACACTTTCAGGTATCAATATGATATCCTCGGATGGAGAGTACAAACATACATATGCTAAAAGACCTAATGACAATCGTGTCACAAAGCACTCTTCTAATGAAAGGGAAAGCTTCCCTATGCTCCGCAAAATAGTATTTGTTGTCACAAGAAATGATTGCAAATTGGTTCTATCTGCAAATGGAATATAACTAGAAAGCAATGCAGTTGCATGTGATCTCAACATCATCGAATGGTCAGAAAGAGCAAGTGTAGCAACTCTATCCCATGTGTTGGTTACCAATGTAGACACAACTGATTCCGGAATCAAATTATCATGCGACGGTTGAGATAATTCAACACTACTATTATTATCGGGACAAACGATTCTACCAAGATGCTGCATTGCAATAGATCTTTGTTCTGGTTCCCAATGACTTAACATAGAAGATATCAAATCAACTACTGGTGTTACATTTCCATCCAAGTCATTTGTCTTCTTTGTGAATAGATAAGACAACCATTTATCTGTTTGCATTCGCCATGAAATTCTAGGTGCATTGAGAAAAATAAGTTTTATTGTAGTGCATATGTCAGAAAGGACACAGTCTAGAAAGATGGTGCAAGGCAATTTGAATAAATAATCTAGCATAGCTGAACACACATGCCAGCACTGATTCTTCTGAATTTTTATAATAACTGCCATGAGTCCTTCAAGCGAATTTTGCCAATGTTTATTTCTACATTCGTATGTGTCCGATGTGTTACTTTCTTGACCGACGGAATGCAAACATATTGCAAGCAGATAACATTCACATAATTTATCAGTGAGCTTTGCTGATAACTGACAGTGCAGTTCCCAGCTATTCTCAACAGCACGAGAAAGTTTCGAAATTATAAGCTGCAAACTTTGTTGAAGTTGTTTGATGTCATCTGTAGACAAACGACAAAACTCTTGATCTGATGTATGGTATGAAATGTTACAACCACTGTAATCAGCCTGAGAAGCTGTTGTAGAACCATCCTCATTCTGAAATAATTTAAGAATGTCAAATGATTTCAGATTTTGGACTAGCAAAATATGACAGCTGTCCGCTAACTTCAGATAAGCGCACAGGTAATCAAGGTAACTTGATGTTGGCTCTGAAACTGTAAAGTCGGCCCAATCAACCAAACACTGTAAAATTTCATTCTTTTTATTGATACAAAAATATGGAAACAAAGCACCCAAAACAAAAATCACTAAAGGTCCCTGCAAATTTTCCCCTCCCATACATGCTTGATTTTCCACTCTGTGTTTGATATGATCAAATAATTCCTTAAAATTCTCTTCGAAATCGCAAGCAGAAATTTCATTGTTTAACATTTTTCCATCAACTATTTCTTTTCTCATAAAATAAGAGATGAGTGGTTGCAGTATCTGCAATATAGCATCAAGAAATGCTACATCACAGTAAGTTGCTCCACACAAAGAAATCAAAATTTGTGCCACATTAGGCATCTCAAGAATTATTGCTTCCATATGTTCACTCACAATTGATTCAAGCAAGTATAGGACTATGGCCCTGGCATTAATAGCATTATATCCTTTCAACTTCTCGTTATTTTTACCTAAATAGGGCCACATACATACATCAGCAAACCAACAGAGTAGCTCTGGGATAAGACCAGAAGGAAGACACTTTAACTGCAGGCTAACTGCCTCCAAAATAATTTCACCAAAATTTTCGAATTGTTTCTTCATATCCGGGAAGAACTTTTGCCAATCAGGATAAAGTACAACAAAGGACTCTTTACTGCTTGAGCTTTTACAATGTTCTACATTTCCTATGTTATTTACTAGTGCAAGCTCATCTGTAAAGATTGTGAGTAAGGATGTAAGATGAGAGAGTTCAGAAGCAAGAAACAGCCTTTCAGTTAAGTATAACTTAGCATAACGGGATACAGCCATCCATCCCAAAAATCGAGGAAGAAGATATTGGTTTTTTGAAAATTCTGAAATTTTATCCATCCATGAATAAGGAGGAATCAAACATTTATATTGAAACCGGTTTGTCCCGTTTTTAAAAATATTTGTGCCATTATCACCTGAAGATGCTAGAATAAGTCTCTGAAGAAGCAACCAGCGTCTCTGTAAAACATGCAACTTTATAATATCAAAATGCGTGTTCCCTTCTTTAATTTGATAATATAGTGAAGTAAACATTCCACTAAGTTTCTCTGCTGATAGCAGTATAACATCAATAACATCCTCGGGAGAGCAAAAAAGTTCGGTCCCAGAGTGTAACAACAGGAGTAGAATTTGTAAGAGAATTTCATGTGATAAATGATGTTCTCTTTGCAATTGTTGCATGGTAAAATACCACAGCATTTCCTGATTTTTTCTAATAAGAGTTACAGCATCAGCAGACTGTAGTTCAATTGAGTGAAGATCACAATTGTATGGGATTTTTTCACCTTGATATTGAACGTTCAATTTTGCAGCTTTAAGAAGTAGTTGTAAAACAGCTTTGTCTCTTTTTGGTTCAAGGCGAGCAATTTTATCCAAACCAATTCTGTCATTTTGAGAGTTTCTGCCAAGTTCCATGATATCACCATCTTTAGTTATCTTAGACTTAATATATGCAAGTTGATCCGTAAGTTTGGAAGCAGGTCTAACTGAAATCAGAAAGAAGGGGTTAACATAACATTCTGCAGCTAAAAGCAATGCATCTATTGCAGCATCATGATCCTCTTTAGTGATGTCATGCCGTGAACATAGATCTAATGCTAATTTCTGAAACTCAGAAGACATTGTTTCACAGTCATGATGATCTAAGAGCTGCAAATAATCTGCTTGAGTGTTGAAAAATTCAGCAAAAAAACTACTATCCAACTGTAGATGATAAAGAGGATTCTCAGACATTTTCCATGCTACATTGCTGTGGCCACTTTCCTTTTTTTTATCTGGATTTTTGAATTTATAGGAAGAATTTATTAATGTTGTTTTCTTCAAATCTTGAGGAGCAAATAGAAGATTTAAATCTTCAAAAGTGCCTGTCTGCAAAACAGGTTCAGATGTATTTTCACCGGATTCTCTGGACCCAGATGTGATGCTATGAGATTCTTGCTCGCCTAGTTTAGAAGTTGAACATTTGCAGAGATCAATATCAGGAGGTAATTGTATGTTTGGTCCCAAAATAGAAAGAAGCACGCTGCTTAGCAAAACACAGAGAAACCATTTTACTATTTTAGTAGTTTGACAAAATAATGCATAAGTGATCTGTTGTAACATGCATTTTGACAGTAAAAAGATGAACGGATTTTAAGCCATAAAAACAAAAAAAATCCTCATGGTGAGCCTGAAAATAAAACATAGTCATGCAAGTCTTGCAGTGAAACTCTTTTGTATAACAGCACATTTCCACAGTGGCTAATTAAACACAACTCATGGTATTTAAAATTTTGAAATTTGAATAGTAACTTGCTAACTCCTTCAATTAACATGGAGACCTAACATTAAACAAAACTTGAAACCCTATAAACACATCTGATATACCAAGCCCAGCCCTTTGGATGTTTTAGCACCTTCTCCCAAGAAATAATAAGATGCCTTTTGAACCGTAACTTGGCTTGACCCATCTGGTTGTGTGGTCTAGGGAATGGAGGTTGGTAAACAGTGGATTGTTACATGCAAACACTTCTACTCAAAAGTTAAAGACAGTGTCCTTTTATTGGATTTCAACAAATAGTATTTGAAACAATTGTATGTGGCAACTTTAATAGCATGCATGGTAGCATCAAAAACACTGAAAACATTTGATAATAACTATGCATCTAACCAAAAAACCAATCCAACAAATTTTGAATATCACGATGGACACAAAAGATTGAACAAAACCAGCTTCATCATATATGATGGGATTTATTATTCTATTGCTTGTAGAGAGTAATATTATGGATGGCAAAAAATGGAAGATGTTTTTAGAGGGATTTTAGCATCAAAGTTTGAGATGGGTTAGATATTAGGTTGTAATTGATATGTATAAAATTTGTTTACAGAACATGATTAACTAACAAGATATAAATACAACTGAATCCATAATGAGAGGGATCGACTGCTCTTCTGAAGCAAGTGTGGCTTTTCCACTGATACAGTAGCAAAATTTCAATTTATTGACTCCATCTTTATTTAGCACGAGTGTAGTGGCACGCGCTTCGCGCGTGAATTGTTTTTCTTATAAATTATATATGTTTAAATCAGTTAAAAAATAATTTTTTATTTTCAAGTGATATTTTGTAAAAAAGTATTTTGAATCAATAAATAAGGTTTAATTTTAGATCCTATTTTTAGAAGCGTTTTGAATTTTAAAGCATGTTTAGTTATTAGATCCTATTTTTATGGACATTTGAATTTGTAAACGAAATTTTGTATTATATCCTAATTTTATGGGCATTTGAATTTGTAAACGAAATTTAGTATTAGATCCTATTTTTAAGTAATTAAGATTGGATAGTATATAGAGGGACATTTTTGGTAGTTCACATTGATACCAAAAAAGTGTGACACCAAATCTATTACAACTATTATTAAAGATTTAACTCATTAATATCTTCTTCTTATTTTTGTGGTGCAATATACGGTTTTAACTAGCAATATGTAATGAAAATTTAACCAAAATTTACATAATCAGGGTGTTTTTCGCAACATACTCGCATAAGTGCCATATACAATCATTTAAACAGAAGTTAAGAACAATACATGGTTGCATCTTGGCCACTGAAAAACGCCTACTTAGAAATAAGTAGTAATAATAATATAAACCTCAAACAATCATCTGATTTAGCATAATAGAAAAAATAAAACTGTAATATTGTTCTCCAACACTCACTTTTATTAGTAGCATACGATGGGAACATGTTAGACTTGGTATTAGGAAATACTTTAATATATTTGAGTAGACAGACAACAAACAAAGAATGAAAATGAACACAAAGCTTTGTTCTAAAAGGTGCTATAACTTTAGATGAACATAAAATATAACGAAAAAAGGCACAATACAACACACTTATCCCATCCAAACTAACCTTTCTTTACCTATGTTCCTCTAATGCATTTGTATTTAAAATATACCATAAATTTGATCTGCGGTTAAAACATAAATAAGGATGATTTTTCAAACTCAACTCGCCATTTATCTTAAACATAATTTTAGATTTCCTAGTTATATGAGGTTCTATATTTTGAGGCTATATTTCAAAAATAACGTACTGAGATTGTATGTAAAAAAGGCGTAAACTGTCATTTGTGAGGCTATATAGACAATCTCTTAAATAATGGTAGTACCTTAAAGTTGAATAGAGTAGATATTTGACTGTTCATTTTATTCTTAAGTATCATCTTGAAGTGATAATCTTGAAGATTTTTAGCATATAAATTACTGTGCAAAGGGACACATATTTGAGAGGTATTAAAGGTTCCAAAGGGTTGGTTTTGACATAAAACATATGTATAAAATGCGCTTAAAAATTTAAAATAGCATGACTAACTGTATACAAAATAATACAAACTAAATCAATATTGAGAGTGATTGGTTGCTCCCTATGGATCAAGTGTGGCTTCGCCATTGGTATAATGGCTTAGTTTAAGAACATTGCCTCCATTTTTATGTAGCATTCACGTGCTAATATATATTTTAGTGTTGTTATCCACATACTTTCAAGTGTTATCCATATAATTTCAATTTCAAAGAATTTACAACAAGCGGCGACATCATAAAAAAGTCAATGCCACCAAGCCAACAACGCCGCGTATCATCTACGTTGTATCTACCGCTTCTCATCCATATCTTCTTCTTCGACAATGCCTTTCTTGAAAAGAAGCAATGGCAATCAGCATCGCAAGCCATTAAGGCCGTCGCCTTCGTCGCGTTCCACTGATGCCGAGCCCCATCAAGGTCGTCGCCCACTTATGAAATAGAATGAACAACCCAGCTCAGTGATGTTGTTTATTGTTGGTGATGCACGACACCGTTGTCGCCTAAGATCAACCGCGTCATACGATGACGTCGAGAACTACTACAATTAAGGCATTGTCGCCTTTCTTCAACACCGCTCTATGTCAACGCCGCTCTCCACCAATTACACTTCATGTTGATGTCGCTCATCATCCTTATATTGGTGCCGCTTTCTATCAAACAAAGCTTTGGAAAATAACATCGCAGTCTATCCTTGCGACGTCGATAATAAATATCTTTGACGTCCGTAAAGATAGGATGATAATCGACACCGCTTCAATTACACACCACCATCAACCAATGAGAGGCGTCGATCGTCAACACCAAGACTCATCGACTTCGACACTATACTATATGAAGTTGTTCTTTCACAACACAGTTTAGTGACGGCGTCGCTCCTCATCAATGCTTGGTGCCGCCTTTAATTAATGTCATTCAACAACGAAGATAATGCCAAGCGCTGCCAAGCCAAGCTTGTCGAAGAAGTTGGAGGCAGGATGGAGCCTGTGATTTTGTGTTCGTGAAATAAATATATGTTCTTGTGTCTTGGGATGAATGTTAAGTTAATTCTGTGATTTTGTGTTTAGTGACTAGTTCGTATTTGTGACATCCTATACTGAGTTAATCATTGATATTTGTGTGCCTAGAGATATTGTGTTTTGTTCTGTGAATTAAATTCTGAACATCTGTATTTACTTATATGTTATTTGTTCATGTGCTTTATCTTGTTCTCACATTTTTGTATATTTAAAGATAGTCTGACCTGAGTGTTATTTTGCTCGGGTTAGGCCGAGACTTTTCAGGTTACAGGATAGACTGACCTTTGAATGGTTGTGTCAGCAAAGAGATAAGAATTTGGACTTTTAATTTATCTCATTTAGGAATTTGGACCTTATATACAAAATGTATAATTGAGATTAGAGAATGGTTAAATTTGTATAACAATCAAGTTTAGTATTTCATTTTGTAAACTAAATAATTTGTATATGTATATGTTGAGATTTATTCCATTGTGATCTGTGACTGTTATTTATATGATATATTATTCTGATTTTGAGGAATCGGTGTGCCTATTACTTTGTATTAGTATTGTACATGTCAAATTCAGTTCAGATATTAAGTGACAAGGTATAAATGACGTGTCAGTATTAGTATAAGGATATATTCACATTCGATCGCCCTTAACAAGCCGTATTCTCCGGATTAGCAGACGACATTACTTGTGTTGTTCTTTGCTAAACTGGGCATCGCGGTGGGGTCGTTACAGTTTGGTATCAGAGCTTTGTGAGAACAATATAATACATAATATCATGGATCGAAGACCTAGATGACCTAGAGTTCTGTCCCCTAAGTGAGTGGTAGGTAGTCCTAGTAATTATATAATTAGGGATGGAAAAAAAAATTGGGACGTAAATCAATTAAATTGGAATTTAGATATTAAAATTTTGGAATATAAAATGTTAAAATTCTTTTGAGGTTGGAAATTATTTTCAGATTACTGGAAATTAACTCTAAAATTTTAAAGAGATGAAATGAATTAATTTAAAGTGAACAATTTTCTTTTAGTAGAGAATTTATGTAATTTGAGTAAATGAGTTAAGATTTAAATAAACTAGGAATAATCAGAGTTGCACAGCGGAAGCTATTAGACTGTTTCCGTTGAGCACAACAATTAATGAATTATATATATGGCTAATTGGAATGCGTGCATGGTTGATTGCTTTGTTGAATTTACTTAAAAATTGGATGCATGGATGTTAATGATAATAAAATAAATGCTCCTAAATAGTGATTTTCTATTGTGTTGATTTATCCGGACGTTGTTTAAGGATTCTGATCAATATATAGGACGTCATGTTATCGACAGTGAT
Source organism: Allium cepa (assembly GCA_030765085.1). Classification (NCBI taxonomy): domain Eukaryota; kingdom Viridiplantae; phylum Streptophyta; class Magnoliopsida; order Asparagales; family Amaryllidaceae; genus Allium; species Allium cepa. Next base: position 565,331,394 of record CM060937.1, on the reverse strand, counting down.
TCCTAACTTCGAACGTGACATTTTCACATGAGAAATAAATTTTGGAAAACTGGGAAATATTCTGAGTTAAAATAAATTGAAATCATATTTTTGCCATGAAGCCTTTATGTGAAGTGGGTGGGTTTGGTAAGGCAACGTTGATAGCTCATGCAATCAACTTGGTAGCGATGAAATTGATCACAATAATCCATGGTTTAATATTATTTCTGGTATGTGAAGAATTTGAAATTTATAAATTAGAGAATCAGGTAAGAAAGAAAAATCTTGGATTAAAAATATTGAGTTTCAAAAACCAAAAGTGATAAAAACTATTTTGAGATTTATTAAGAGTTGTGAAAAGAATAATACAAGTAAAGATAAAATGAATTTCCAAAATAAGTTGGAATTGAATTTTAAGAGTTATAAAGGAAAAAAAATTAATTAGTAAATAGAATAGCTTTTGGGTTAGCAATTTGAGAAAATTGTAATTAGAAAATTTTGAGCTTATAATTTTTGAAAGGATTGAAGATTTGGGATCTAAATTAAATATGAAAACCAAATAAATAATTATTTTGAGATTTTGAGTTCATAAAGTCATAACTAAAGAGAAAATTTTATGTTATAGATTCTTTCGCTTAACAAATTGCGAGGACGCAATTTTCTTAAGAGGAGGAGTCTGTATTAACCATGTTGCTGGTGACATAATTAATTTATGATTAATGATGGTTAATTAATGTTAATCTTAGATTTTGAGTTTTGATGGAAAAAAAAATAAATAATTTTTTTAAATTGGTTTAATCCAATAAAAGAAATGAGATATCATTTCTTATATGTGAATTTCAATTTTTATTGGAATAGTATTAAATCAATCAGAGGATTTTAATTGTTGATTTGATAATAAATTGATATGAGTTAGTAATGAGTTATTTTTAAATAATAAAGGGAAATGAGTAACTGTTTATTAAAAAAAATTAGAGATTTTGTTAAATTATTGGTTAAATTAGTAAAATTAGGACAAGGAATAAAATAATAAGTGGTTATGTAAAAATCAAAACTAGCAACACTTGCTTTAAAAAGAAAATTTGTAACACTTGGCTTGTTGGATTCACATCTCTCCCTCGTGGCCCATTTAGAATAATTAGGAAAGAGAAAAAAGTACGTATATTTTCTCATTTTTCATTTCGTTCCAAAAAAAACAGAAGCAAAACCTCTTCCTCTCAAAGTTCTAAAACCTTAGTTCCTAATCTCCAAAATCAAAGATCAAAACAAAGGGGTTTTGTCCAATAAAGAAGAGTAAGTATTCTAAACCCTATCCCCACCTTCTGACTCTTAAAATTATGATTTTGATTTCGTTGTTAACCTAATTACTACTATGATTGCTTGGGTTTTTGAGTTATTAGGATTTTGGGGAAGGTGGGGAAATTAAAAGGGAGTTAATCGCTCACACTACTATCTTTAATCCATGAAAATAATTTTTGTTTGTCGTTTGAATTTTATTGGATGATTTTTTGTTGAATTTCTTTCAGTTTGTCGAATTGAATTGGTTGTATACTGATTGTAAGCTTGATGATTGTGGTGTTATTGTTCGTTGAAAATTTTCTTTGTAGTTTGCTGTAGTAAAATAGCAATATTAAGATGTAGGATAACCCAAAACGGCTCAATTTTTTTGCTATAGAAAGGTCTTTCAACTAGCTACAGCTTCTCATTTAGTCACTTGTGGAAATTCTGTCGTTTAAGTAGTCTAATTTGAGTTAGAAATCGATAGTGTCACGCTGTCATGGTTAATTGGCTGTGTTAAAACTTGAAATTAAAATGACCATAACTTTTTCGCTATTAATCGAAATTGAATGATTCTTGATGTTCTGTAAAGATTAAACTTTTTTCTACAACTTTCATGTTGTAAGTTTCTGCAAATTCTATGATTTAAAGGGTCGAAATTGGGTTGAAACTGAGATACATGCTCCGCTCTATCGATTTTCAGAATTGAAACCTAAAACTAAAATCGCTATAACTTTGTAACCGTAATTCCAAATTGTACAAAAGTTTTTCTGGTGGAAATCTGAGATTTTAAGAAACAACTTTCATGTTGTGAGTTTTTGAAAATTCTTAGTAGAAAATGGGTCGAAATGGTGCTTTAAAACTGAAAATCTATTGTGATTTATGATATGTTGCTATGGTTGTGATATTGTTAAATGTACTTTCGTGATCGTTTTGATATATATATTTCCATTGGTTTGTTAAATTATAAATTGTGTTTAGAGATAATATGAAAATCAAACTTTATGAAACTGTGGTCGTTACAATCTTGTGATATTGTGCTTTATGGACTACGAATCATTTTTGATTCAAAGATTTGGAAATTCATAAATTTAAAACTACCTATTTTGCAAATGTATATAGGTGCTTTGTTTTGCATGCAAATAATTTCGCAAAGAGAGTTTATTAAACTTCTAAATATCAAACATGTTTCCTTTAGTAGTCTAATTAAATTTATAAATGATTTGTGAGTTTGAAATTTAAATTTTTGAAAATATAAGTGTACAAGGTTTTAACTAATTACTAGAATGCTAAATTGGTTCTGAAAATGGATTAATGGATTTATAAATAAATGAATTCTTTTATAAGTGGCTTTTGAAATTCATGAGTAAACATTATACCCTTATGGAATTTAAAGAATTAATGTAATTTTGGAACATGGAAAGAATCTTGTTTCATAAAACAAATACACTTGGAACAATTTGGATTAACGCAATATTTTGATAAATTACAAATTAAATAAATGTTTTGAGAACCTTAATTCTATAATTTGAAAAGTACTAATAATTGACTTCGTGTCATCGGTTGGTTTAAATGCTTTCGAATAACGCTTCGTCGAATATGCTATAACTCATTGAATAGAATGTTTGAGTGCAATTTACTAGCCTATTAACGAATACTTGAAATTCATGGGGTAGTATGGAATGCCTTGGTTAAATTCTCGTGATCGTATTTAGGAAAGTACTTAACACTTTAGAGCTGTATTCTCTTCTGGTGTGCAACAAGTGGTTGCTAGATCCTTAAGAGAATATGGTTCAGGTTTTCCAATGGCATCCGTAATAAGTGATATTTACTAGCTTTTAGTAAATACTTGAATTTACTTTCTAGTGATTGCTGAAGGTGATAGTATCTGCCACTTTAGAATTTACTCTCTTTTGGTGTGCGGCAAGTGGCTGCTAGATCCTAAAGAAGTTTATTCCTGGATTTCATTTCAATCATAATAATTTAATAATATTAAATAAATGTGGAATTATCGAGTCATAGTTTTAACGATCACCTTAATCGGTGTGGACTATCGTTGAGATTATTCTGTGATTCTGTAATTCTGTGTTCCCGGTCTGAGTACGATCCTTGGTATCGGATCGGTTCAAGTGATATCAATTTGTTTGTTTGCCACGGGTTTTGAGTACAATCATGGCGATTGTTTTGGACGATCATCACGATCGGTTTGGATTAAGACCTCTTGGATTCTGGATATTTGGATTCTGTGACTGCTCTGTATTCGTAAAATAAGTATATATTCATGCGTCTTGTGTTTGTGAAATAAACATATATTCTTCTGTCGTCTGTTCGTGAAATAAATATATGTTCTTGTGTCTTGTGATGAATGTTGAGTTAATTCTATGATTTTGTGTTTGGTGACTAGTTCGTGTTTGTGACATTCTGTACTGAGTTAATCATTGATATTGAGATATTGTGTTGTTCTTTGAATTCAATCCTGAGCATCTGTATTTACTTATATGTTATTTGTTCATGTGCTTTATTTTGTTCTCACCCTTTTGGATATTTAGAGATAGTCTGACCCGGGTGTTATTTTGCTCGGGTTAGACCGAGACTTTTCAGGTTACAGGATAGACTGACCTTTGAATGGTTGTGCTAGCAAGGAGATAAAAGTTTGAACTTTTAGTTTATCCCATTTAGGAATTTGGACCTTGTATATAAAATGTATAATTGAGATTAGATAATGGTTAAATTTGTATAACAATTGAGTTTAGTATTTCATTTTGTAAACTAAATAATTTGTATATGTATATGTTGAGATTTATTCCACTGTATTCTGATTCTGAGGAATCAGTGTGTATAGTACTTCGTATTAGTATTGTACACGTCAAATTCAGTTCAGATATTAAATGACATGGTATAAATGACGTGTCGGTATTAGTATAAGGATATATTCACATTTGATCGCGCTTAACAAGCCGTATTCTCCGGATTAGCAAACCTCATTACTTGTAATGTTCTTTGCTAAACTAGGCATCGCGGTGGGGTCGTTACATAAATGGTATTGATAGTACCGAGAGGAAACTATCTATTCTTGAAAGCAATTTTCTTACAAATTCTTGGCACAATTTTGCATTTGCAAAGATCCTACTATCGACTACACCGTGCTAGCTGATATCAAACAGAGACGGTGAAATTGTTGGATGATTATCTTAAGAGGTTCAACACGGAGGCCCTGAAGGCAAAAATAACGACCGACAAGGATAAGCTGGTGTGGTATTGAGGACTGATTGAGCAAACCCTGTTTTGGCGAGAACTCTACATACATGGATGTAAGCATTTGCAGGATTCTCAATTTCAAGCTAATAAATCTATTCGTATGGATGAAATATATTATGCCAGAAAGAAAGCTAAGACAAAAAGAAAACAGGGAATATTCGTCATAACCACAACCATAAGAAGCCAAGATGGGAAGAAACTTTGAATACTAATCATGTTGCTTTGAACAAGCCAATATCCTAAATATATGCTACAATGAAGGAAAATGGTGACTTCCCAATTTCTTACAAAGTCAAAACTGATCCCGAACCAAGGAAAGGAGAAGATTACTGTGTTTATCAAAAATCGAACGGGTATAAAACCGACGAGTGCCAAGTACTAGTGGGCATAATTCAACGTATAATCCGTTCTGGACATCTGAAGAAATTTGTTAAGGATAGTCAGAAAGCTGAAAATGGCAATCAAAGACTGCCAAACAACGCTGCAAATCTGGCGGAAGGTGATATTCAGCTAGATTTCATTCCATCTCTCAACAGAATTGACGTTATCCATGGACGTCCACACCTAGCTGGAAATAGCAAAGAAACTAGAAGTCGCTATGTTAGGGAAGCAAGAGAAGGAATTTTCTTTATCCAAAAAGAGCCGCTGCTCAAGAATATGAGATTTCAAATTCAAATGCATAATTTGACAATCACTCTACAACAGCTAAGAGGATTCATCACCCGCATAATGACCCACTCGCTTATGATTACTGAAAAATATGAACTTTCTGTGGTTACTAAAATTTTAAAGTGTTGTCAGCGTAATTTTTCAAGCATACATTTGACTAAATGAGAATTCCAAAAGAGAAGCTTGAACCAAGTTTTGAACCTATTTTCGGGTTCAATAATAAAGGATCAACTCCGGTTGGACAGATAAGACTTCTTGTGCAAATGGAGGTTCCACCGCGCTTTCGAACTTTCGAGATTCTCTGACATAATGGATCAACCCTCACAATATAATGCTTTTTTCGAAAGACCGGCTTTGGACGAAGTTGATGCTTTTGTTTCACCGAAGTATCTTATGGTGAAGTTCTTACCAAAAGCGAGTAGAGAACCATAAAAGGAGAATAATTTAGTGCTTGTGATATGTACTTTGCAACTATTGAGTAATATGAACGATACAATCTTTCTTGTTATGGTTCGAAGAAAAATAAATTGATTTGAAATGATATTAAAAAGCCTTTAGATGACGATTCCTCAAACTCATCACCCAAAGCGAAAACAGAGCCCGTCAAGAAGGCTAAACGTGTATTGAGGAAATTTGACTTCTCCAAAAAGAAAAGAGAAGGTAGAGCAAATTGGGTGGAAGACAAAATAGAAGATGAGGAAATTGTCACTGGACTAGAATGTAGAAATGAACAAAAGAGAATGATGCCCATAGAAGATCTTGAGGAAATATGTTTAGATTTAGCCAATACAACGAAGACAGTCAGAATTGTAGAAGAGTTAGATAACAAACTCAAGGGACAGCTAATTCATTTTATTCAGTATATCAAAGATGTATTTGCCTCGACCCACTCAGATATGGTTGGAATAGATTCAATCATCATGTGTCATGCTTTGAATATAGACCCAAATGTCATAGCAATCTGACAGAAGAAAAGACAGTTTAACAAAGTTCGGTCTAATGCTTTGGAAGAAATCAAAAGATTGCTCGAGAATTGATTTATTATAGAGGTACTATATCCAAAATGGTTTGTTAATCCAGTGTTAGCCAAGAAATCCAATAGGAAATGAAGAACGTGTGTTGATTACATCAACTTGAATAAAGCATGCCCAAAATACCGCTATCCGCTTCCAAGGATAGATCAGTTAGTCGATGCAACAAGCGAATACCAACTTTTATCTTTCATGGACGCGTATTCCGAATACAATCCAATGTTCAAACTAGATGAGAAAACGCTAGTTTTATAACAGATTAGAGAACGAATTGCTACAAAAGTAAATGCCCTTTAAATTGAAAAATGCTGGAGCAACATACTAGAGACTAGCGAATAGAACGTTCAAAGAACAAATTGGCTGGAACATGGAAATATATGTGGATGATATGTTGGTCAAGTCTCAAGAGATAGGCAGTCGTCTAAAAGACCTAAAAGAAATGTTTGATGTGAAAATATCAGATGAAGCTTAATCCACAAAAGTGTTCTTTTGAAATTCAATCCAACAAAATTTTGGGATATATTGTTAGCGCAAGAAGAATAGAAGCTATCCCTGACCAGATTCAAACTATTGGAGATATAGCAGAATCTAAGACAAGTAAAGATGTAATGAACCTGAATAGGAGAGTGGCAGCGCTGGACATATTTATTTCCAAAGCTACTGACAAGTGCATTACATTCTTCAATGTGATTAAGAAGAAGAAAAACTTCGAACGGGGTGAAGATTGTCAAAAAGCTTTTAAGAAGCTGAAAGATCATTTCGAAAAACCATCAATTCTCTCTAGCCCTGTGGATGAGGAAATTTTTTATCTTTATATGGTCGTTTCTGAACATGCAATTAGCTCAGTGCTAATGAGAGGAGAGGAGAATTTAGCTTCCAATATATTATACCAGCAGAAGACTCAAAGATGCAGAAACTAGATATTCAGTTATAGAGAAATTGACGTACTGTTTAATGCTCACCGCACAAAAATTGAAAGCTCATTTTCAAGCGCATTCAATCAGTCCTAATTAATTTCCTAGTCAAGCAAGCTTTTAGTAAGCCAGAAACTTCAGGTAGATTAGTTGAATGGATAATAAAGCTTAGCCAATATGATATCGAATTCCTACTCCAAGGGACACGCTCTAGCCGATTTTGTCAACGAATGTATGTGATTCATTAAAAAGCAATCGGAAAAGGAAAAAGATCTAAAACCCAAGTGGCACTATTCGTGGACGGAGCCTCAAAGGAACAAGAAGCCGGGGTCGGATATGTGGTTACAACCCCCGATGAACATCGTTTGCATTATGCAATGAAGTTAGGATTTCCAACCACCAACAATGTGGTGGAATGTGAATCTATGATAGCAGGACTGACCCTAGCCCTCCAATTGAAAATCCCTAGAATCGAGATTTTCAGTGATTCGCAATTAATGGTAAATCAGCTAAACTAGAAATATCAGACGAATTTGACATCAAACTAACTTTATATGTCAAAAAGATATTGAAAATGTTAACTCAATTTAAAGATTTCTTAATACATCAAGTGCCAAGAGGCAAGAACTCCTAAGTTGATTCTTTGACAAAGTTAGCAAGCTCACGAAGGGGCCCGAATCGTGTCAATAGGCTACACCAAGAGAATCCTAGCATAGAGGAAAAAAACCCCAATCCAGAAAATGAAACTTCAGTGTTGACCAGATCTCAAGCCTTAACATGCAAGGTGAAAGAAGACGAAACTGAGACCCTTCAAGAGCACCTTTCTCATACGGAAACTAATAATCGATACGAAAATGATTGGATGGCTCCTATCGTCGAATATATAACAAAAAGAAGGTTGCCAACAGATAAAAAGAAGGCGAGGAGAATAAAACAACAGGCTCCAACTTTTGTCATGACAAACGGCACTCTATAAAAGGGATATTCACTCCCTTGCCTAAGATGTGTTGATCTAGAAACAGAAGCATAATTGTTGAGGGAAGCCAACGAAAGATTTTGTAGACCATTTCAATGATATGAATTGACCCAGAAAGTTACGAGGCAATGCTTTTATTTGCCTCAAATGACTAGTAAAGTCATTGACTATGTAAGAAGATGTGAAAAATGTCAAAAATTCTCTAAAATCCCACATCTACCATCGAACAAAATTGACTTATATCTCAAGTCCATGGCCATTCGATGTGTGGGGAATTGACCTAATAGGGACATTGCCGATATCCAAATGAGGAGCTAAGTACGCAGTAGTAGTCATTGATTACTTCACAAAGTGGGTAGAAGCTGAGTCGCTTCCGAATATCACATCGAGAAAAGTTCTCAAGTTCATAATTAAGAATATCGTTACAAAATTCGGAATTCCATACAAGATAATATCCGACAATGGAACTCAATTTGAAAATGAAGAGTGTTAACCCGCCTTTTGGCAAGGCCGTAGACAGACGGATTTAACTAAATCGACTGCTCGTTCGTCGAGATTGGCATACAATGGTTTTAGTCAGCTAGATGGATAGATGGTCAATCATGGATGATAACCATGATTACGAAGTCGGATTTCGGCATAACATGGGTCGGTCATGATCGTTCGGTCATTGAAGTTCGGCCATGTGGGTTGGTTGTTCGGGGTCCGTGCAATTTGATTGGATCGGCAATAGGTGGTTCGGTCTGGTTGGGAGGTGGTTTGGTTGAAGTGGCTCGGGTTCAGCACGAAATTATACTCGGGTCAGCATCTTGAATCGGATCGGCATGGAAGGGACTGGGCCGGGTCGGCTATGATGTAAGAACGTCTTTGGGTCTGCATTCTATTCTGGGTCGGTATATGTGGATCGGTACATATGGGCCGGTATATATGGACCGGTATGTATGGGTCGGCCATGTGTGGATCGGTCAAGATAGTTAGGTTCAGCAGGGGATCGGGACTCAACCGTCAAGCAGGTGGAGTGGTTCAGCAGGGGCAGCCCCCAATCAACAAACACTATCAATCTGGATGGACCTAGACTCGAAGGCACACCACCAGGTAATGCTGGACCGATCCATGGAGGGATACCAGATGACGCTGCATAGGCCGACGCCAACAGAAATACAGGAGTGCGTGACAAGGAGTATTCCCTCGAGGGCTCGGAAGGCAATTAGGAAATATGGATGAAGGGAAACCCTTGGTAGGTAACACTGGATTAACTGACATTATCAGGCGAATTATTCGCGGAGGTTTGACAAACAGAGATTTGAAGGGAGTAAACAAAAGTCCGTTTACCCGTAACATCAGGATGGCTAGGAATCCATCTGATTTCAAGTTGCCTATTCTAGAAGATACAAGGTAAGACGGATCTCACTAACAACTTGATGGGGTACACAAGACATATGAAGGTGTTGGGGCCATCAAAGGGGGTTATGGCACGATGTTTTCCCATGTACTTGACCGATATAGCTATCATGTGGCTCAGACAGCTGGAAGATGGATCTATTGAAACATCAGAACTGTTAGATGGGTTCTTGAAGCAGTTTCAAGTTCACATAAAAAGGCCGAAGAATGTGATGACACTGACGTCAGTTAAGCAGAAGCGGATGAATCGCTTAGGACATTTTTAACTCGGTTTAATGCAGCAGTTGCTTCAGTGGATAGGTCAGATCCATCAATGGTTCTAATGGCGGCAATATCAAGAGTCAGGGATAATTCGGATTTCAAAGTATCGTTGATACGGGATCCACCAATGGATCTCGGAGAATTCTTTCACGAAGCTGAGAGGTTTCTTCGACAAGAGGATGCATGTTTGGATATGAAGTCAAAGGAAGTAAACATGTTAAAGGATAGAGAAACGTCCGATGAAAGCTCAGGTAAAGACAATGATAAAGGGGAGAGAAAGCGCTGCGGAGAACCAAAATTCTCCACTTACACAAGACTGAATGAGACATTAGAACGGATATTCGGGACCGCTTTCCTTATCGAAGGCCAGCAAGGAGGGAACCCTGAGAACGCGAAAGGGCATCGAAAATACACTCTCTTTCATGACCTGGACGGGCATGGTACAAGGCATCTAAAGGAAATAATTGAGAAGCATGTAAGGAATGGTCAGTTGCGGCAATATGTCAAAACTCGAAATGGGACGATAGAACACGAGCAGCCACCGCCTAGCTTGAATGGCAATGGCACGAGGCCTAGGAACGGTGGTTGATTGGTCATCAACTAATCATGATGGTTTGAAATAAGTAGCAAACTTTAGACAGACGGCTAAGTCACTTACTCGTGTACGGGGACGGAGACAACCCCTAAGCTTGCTTTGAGATGACGTTAAACCGTGACGCTATGGTTTGTGAAATTTGTTTGTTCTTTTTGGCTTGAACACTTACTTTTTCTGCTTTGGTTTTGGAGTTCGGTTTGAACTCCCGGTTTTGTTGGTTTTCTGGTTTGGATGTTTGATTTTTGATTTGGACTTATAATATGGATTTATGGTTTTCTGGTTTGAATCTGGATTTCGAATTAAATTTTGATTGACTTTTTGTCTGGTTTTTGCTAAAAGGTCGTCGAGCACGGACTATGCTCGGCAGGGATCCGGAGAGACCGGGATTCGGCCTAGAATTTAGGCCCCATATTATATTTCGGTTATTATTTCAGATCGTCGAGTATGGACTATGCTCGGCAAGGGTCCGAAGCAACCAGGACTCGGCTTAGGACTTAAGCCATGGTATGACTCAGCGTTCAGGGATACTGAACCAAAAACACCATGGTATTACTTGACACAGGTCGTCAGGTGCAGGTTGCGCTTGCAATAACTCGGAGAGGTTACGAATTTAGATATTGACTATGAACAGCTAAGGGTTTGGAAATGGACTCGGAGCGGTCCCGGATTTGGATACCGACCCGGCGAGGTCATGGATTCAATTATTGGTTATCGGATATGGATGAATTAGAGGTCGGCTATCGGATTCAGATTTCGATTTAAGATTTGGACTCGGCAAGGTCCTTGATTTGGACTACAGGACCTAGAGGGGTCCCGTACTCGGATAAAATGATCCGAAAAGATCGTAGATTCGATTAATGGATTTGGGATGGATTTAGAATTGGATAATGACTTGAAATGATCGCGGAGTAGACTATCGGATTTGGATGGAATTGCTTGGTAATGAATGTAACATGGACTTTAGGTACCGGATTTGAGGTTGTTCAAAACACACCTTCCAATAGCAAGGCATGTTTTGGAGAGCAAATGTTAACCCGCCGTTTGACAAGGCCGTAGACAGGCGGATTTAACTAAATCGACTGCTCGTTTATCGAGATTGGAATACAATGGTTTTAGTCAACTAGATGGATAGATGGTCAATCACGGATGATAATCATGATTACGAAGCCGAGTTTCGACATAACATGGGTCGGTCATGAGCGTTCAATCATTGGAGTTCGGCCATGTGGGTCGATCATTCGGGGTCGGTGCGGCAATAGGTGATTCGATCTGGTTGGGAGGTGGTTTGGTTGAAGTGACTCCGGTTCGGTACGGACTGGTCAGCATCTTGGATCGGATCGGCATGGAAGGGACTAGGCTGGGTCGGCTATGATGAGAGAACGCCTTTGGGTCGACTTTCTATTCTGGGGTCGGTATATGTGGATCGGTACATATGGGCCGGTATATATGGACCAGTATGTATGGATTGGCCATGAGTGGATCGGTCAAGATAATTAGGTTGAGGTGGTTCGCAATGTTGGGTCAGACTTAGTGGGTCGGTCACATAAGGTTGGTCAGGGAAGATGAGACGAAGTGGCTCGGTATGGATGGGTTCAGCCTCAATAGAATTGGAACGTGTGGGTCGGCCCTAAGCGATTCTGTCGTAGTGGGTCGGTCGGTATAGCTGGAAGTTGGTTAAGTTGCTTCGAGCACGATTGAGGTCTACTCCGAGTCAGCATCCAAGGGATTCAGGGTCGGCATATGTGGGTCGGTGGTTGTGGATCGGCTTGCCTAGGTCGGTCAACTTGAATTAACGCTTGTGGGCCGAGCTACCTTGGTCATGGGCCTGCACATGGGAAACCAGCATATCTTCGTCTATAAATACAGCATGTGGAGCTTCAGAAAAAGGAATCTTCACTCTGCTTCCTTCTTCTTCTTGATTATGGCTACTCTGCCGTTTATCGTTTTAAAAACTCTGGATTGTAACTGCAATTGATTCTCATATCAATAAAAAGGAAATTTCTAGAGTGGATGTAAGCCAGAGTCAACCGAACCACTATAAATACTCTGTTATTACTGCTTTTTTTTTAGTTTTACCGTTCTTCGTATTTATATTCTCTACATACATTATATCTGTGATCTGTGACTGTGATGTGATGCTTTCATCTGGATTTGGATGCTAGTGACCAATTTTGGCGCTAATAAAGAGTTCACCCAATTCTGTAATAAGAATGGAACATGGTTCGAAAACTCAGTTTCGGTTTCGGTTTCGGCCATTTAAAATTTACTAGTTTCAATCAATTTCGAAAGTTTCGAATGTACGGTATTTGTTTCAGTTTCGATCCCGAAATCTGATTTCTGCAAATTTAATAAAATAGTAATAATATAGGTTCACTTTTTGAACATATTCGTTGTATAAAATGAAAAAACATGTCTAATGCATAAACTAAAATCTCATTGCTTAATATAAAACATATTTAAAGCCTAAACTAATATCCACTAATATAAATTACCCAACCCATCATCATTGTCATATTCATTTAAACATATAAATTAAAGCACTAAACTAAAATTCTAGCCCATTATCTTTATCCTAACCACAACCCAGATATTACGTCGACTATCATCTCAACCCTAAAAACCGAATTCGAGAGCGTAAAAAAAACAAAAGGAAGAAAACTGCTCGATACTTTGAAGATCAAAGATGATCGACAAAGCAGAGATGAAATTAGCGAATCGACAATCCTAGCTCCATTCAGGTAATGAAATCGACAAGTCGAGCATTAGATTAGGGTTTTTTTATATGTTTCGTACCTTTTGTTCATATTAATTACGATTTAATGATTCTTTTGCATTTTTTCTATGTTTCTTCCTCTCTAGTCTGATACGTTTGATTTTTCGTTATAAAAAATCAATTTTTAAGTTGTAAATCCAATATCTTGAGCGAAACGGTTTCAGCCTAGGGTTTCGTCCGACGACGGCCGAAACCGAACCAAGGTTGCCGCAATTTCGTGATTCCAGTCGAAACCTCAAACCCGGGAATGGAATCATCAAAACATTTTCATCCGTAGATCATCCCAAAGCAAATGAAGTTGTCGAAGCAGCCAATAAAACTGTAAAGACCATCCTAAAGAAACGGTTAAACAAAGCAAAAGTAAATTGAGTGGAGAAACTATCTCTCGTTCTATGGGCATACAGAACCTCCACTAAAACCACAACAGGACATACCTCATATTCTCTAATATATGGATGTGAAGTCATGCTCCCAATTGAGATTGAAGTACCTTCTCATCAAAGGATTGAGTATGTCTTTAATCTGAATCAAGAATTAAAGAAGAATCCCTAAACTTAATCAATGAGTTAAGAGATAAAGTGGTCATACGAACGGCTGAATCTCAACAAAGAATACCCAAGTATTACAACTCTAGGGTAAGAGGAAAAATACTCCAACAAAAGATTTAGTACTCAAAAGAGTAATAGAAAATACTAAGAATCCAGCAGATAGACCACTCGGCTAAGTGTGAAGGACCCATAATCATACACAAAATAATCCCGTTTGAGACCTATAAACTCCGTTGGTCAGATGACAATGTCGTAGCAAGAACATGAAATGCTGAATATTTGCGGCCATATTTTCCAATAATTGATGAATAAAGAAGTTAATAAAGAAGAAATTATCAGCTCAACCACAGAAAAGGAGTAGGATACCCCTAAGATATAAGATCTGGTCGTCAAAGGCCCCTAGCCATCAAAGGTCCATGGCCATCAAAGACCTTATCAAAGCCTTCAATGTCGTCGAAGCGCCTCCTAAAGGAAGGATGAAGTAAGCTTTTAGTACCATCATCAAAGGCCTCACTAAAGCACCGAACAAGCCTTCAGTGTCGTCATCAAAGGCCTCACTGAAGCGCATCAAAGAAAGAGGACAGAGTAAGCTTTTAGTGTCGTCATCAAAGGCCTCACGGAAGCGCCTCCTAAAGGGAGGACGGGTAAGCCTTTGGCCTGTTCAAAGCACCGAACCAGCCTTTAGTGTCATCATCAAAAGCCTCAGTAAAGCGCCTCTTAGAGCAAGATCAGATAAGTCTTTGGTCATGCTTAAGATAGCTAACTAAACGCACCAGACATCAGACCTAAATCACCACCTAAGACGTTGATAAAGGGTCTGAGCCAAGTGATGCTCCAAATCAATCAATCTTCTAGAGGAAGATCCGTCAAAATTTGAGCCAAGAAATGCTTCAAATCAAACAAATCTTCTAGAGGAAGGTCCGTCAAATATGAGCAATTTATGCTCCCCAACAAACGCAATTTTCAACTACCAGATAAGAGGTTTTGGTCTTCTACTATTGCCAGATATGTATTTCTAGTCTTCTACTATTATTGTCAAATTTGAATTTCTAGTCTTTTACTATTATAGCTAGATTTGAATTTCTGGTCTTCTACTATTATTGTCAAATATATATTTCTCGTCTTATATTATTAGTCAAATATGCATTGTCAGACTTGGATTTCTGGTCTTCTATTATTATGCCAAATTGAAAGTTCTGGTCTTCTACTATTATTATCCAATATAGATTTCTGGTCTTCTATCATTATTGTCATATTATTATTGCCATATATGGATTTCTGGACTTCTAATATTATTGCCAAATGTAGACTTCGGGTCTTCTATTATTGCTACATTTAGATTTCTGGTCTTCTATTATTATTGTCAGATATGGATTTCTGGTCTTCCATCATTATTGCCGGATTTAAATTTTTGGTCCTCTATTATTATTGCCGAATAAGAATTTCCAGTCTTCTATTATTATTTCTAGTCTTTTATCGAATGGATTTTTGGTCTCTTGTTATTACAGGAAAAAATTATGATGCCTCTTCCAAGGACATTACCAGATAATCATCTGAGCTTCCGTTTGAAAACTTATTGTTATTTATTGATCTCTAATAATAAGATTATAATCTTAATTCACAGAGATAAGATAGGCAATAAATGACAATTCATAACACAATCAAATTCAGAAGGAGAATTGCTGACAAAGCATATCATTCACTTCTTATTTTACAGGAAAACAAGGCCAGCAAGGGAATCTCACTAAAGATTGGGCAATATAAAGGAATTCTTGGTTTTACCCCGAAGAGTAAAAAACTTATTTTATACAAGGGGGTATAATTTCAAATATTATCCACATACTTTCAATCTCGAATAAGTTACAACAAGTGGCGACGTCATAAAGAAGTCAATGTCGCCAATCCAACAGCGCCGTGTCTAACTAATAAAGCGGCTTTATGCCGTATCCCATGCAATGCTGCTTCTCGTCCATATCTTCTTCTTCGACGACGCATTTCTTCAAAAGAAGCAATGAAACCAAAGGCAATCAGCATCCCAAGCCATTAATGTAACGTCGACATCGCCTCCACTGGCACGAACCCCATCAAGGTCGCATCCGCTTATATGACATAGAATGAATAACCCAGCTCAGTGATATTGCCTCTTGTTGGTGTTGGCGACATCGTTGTCGCCTGTGATCAACGGCGACATACAAGGACATCGAGAATTCTTACAATTAAGGCATTGCCACCCTTCTTTAACACTGCTCTATGTAAACGCTGCTCTCCACCAATTTCATTTCATGTTGATGTCGCTCTTCATCCATATTGCTTATATTGGTGTCGCTTCCTATCAATACCGCGCTTTGGAAAATAACGTCGCAATCTATCCTCGCGACGTCAATAATAAACATCGTCGACGTCCATAACGATAGAATGATAGTCGACATTGCTTAAATTCTGTATCGCCATCAACCAGTGAGAGGCGTCGATCGTTAACACCGAGAGTCTTCGACTTCGACACTATACTATATGAAGTCGTTCTTTCACAACACAGTCTAGTGACGAAGTCGCTCCTCATTAATGCTTGATGTCGCCCTTTATTGATGTCATTCAACGACGAAGCTAATGCCAAGTCGCTTCCTATCAATACCCCGCTTTAGAAAATAACGTCGCAATCTATCCTCGTGACGTCAATAATAAACATCGTCGACGTCCATAAAGATAGAATGATAGTCGACGTCGCTTAAATTCCGTATCGCCATCAACCAGTGAGAGGCGCCGATCGTTAACACCGAGAGTATTCGACTTCGACACTATACTATATGAAGTCGTTCTTACAACACAGTCTAGTGACGAAGCCGCTCCTCATTAATGCTTGATGCCGCCCTTTATTGATGTCATTCAACGACGAAGCTAATGCCAAGCCTGCCGAAGACATTGGAGACAGAGTGGAACCGCACTACCCCTATAAATATGGACCTAAGGGCTCGCAAATGAGGGACGATTCTTCTTTTCTCCATTCTCAAAATCAAACTTTTGTAAACTCTAAATTGAATTGGGGACACAATCTATTCGACTGTAATCATGCATAATTTATATGAACAATAACTTGGACATGCCTATTGTTTTTTTACTGTCTTTTTTAAACATTATCGATGTGGACATGCATATGCATGAACTCTTCAAGCCTAAAACTCGACATGATTATTCAAAAGGAGCTTTGGACTATGATGAGTATAACATGCATAATTATATGAACAAGGGACTTTGAATATAAGAGCTGATTACATAGCCCATTGACAAACTTAATGGATTATTGCACAAATTTGTTACTTGTCTACTATATCTCCTATGAACATATATGACACAATATGACCCTTTTTGGAGTGTCTTTCTTAAAAGCCCATACGAACTCTTGGATATGTTAATTCCAAGTGACCTTAACTAATATAGAGCACGTGATATAAGAAAACAATCACATGGACTTTTACATATTTTTCCAAAAGGGCCTATCAGCACTATAATTTTATTATTTAATGACTTCTTCATGCACCAAGTCTCAAGTGATGAATTAGTCCTTGTTAACACTGTTAAGTCAACATTGATTAAGTCATGCTTAATCATATCATCGTATATGTTCAAACTAAGGATTAATTCACCACATTGGCATCATGGGTGTTATACCAATTTTTGGTCTAACAAGTGTCATTGAAGAATTGACAAACATGCTGAATGAAAGTGTAACATAAATTTACATGATTAAGCGTTAAGGTGAACTTTGCAATAACTCTTGCAAATGACTTATAAGCATCCTAGACAAATATTTAAAAGTCAAAAGCAATACATGTGTACATCTCGGTGGCGGTGGCGGCAAACATGCTGAATGAAAGTGCAACATAAATTTACATGATTAAGCGTTAAGGTGAATTTGGCAATAACTCTTGCAGATAACTTATAAGCATCCTAGACAAATATTTAAATAAAAGTCAAATGCAATACATGTTTACATCTCGGTGGCGGTGGCGACAAACATGCTGAATGAAATTGTAAGATAAATTTACATGATTAAACATAATTGTGAATTTGGCAATAACTCTTGCAAATGACTTATAAGCATCCTAGACAAATATTTAAATAGAAGTCAAAAGCAATTATGAAGCTTTGCATTTCAAATAAATGATAAATGAGCTGTAATTTAAATCCTTAATAGAACTTTTCGGACTTGACTCCTCATTTCGTCTCAAATTCTCAAACATATTGTTAGATTCCATATTATTTGAGGCTGTGTATTTAAAATTAACATGCGAAGAGAATATTTAAAATGGACGTAAGGTTTGTCATTTATGAGGGTAACCACCTAAAAGTTATTACAACCTTAAGTGAAGATTAAGAAAAGAGAAAAATAGATTTTAACGGTGTCCGCAAACTTTGTCCACGGACCTTGTCCATAAACATAATTATATAGAACAGTGGGTTTGTTCTAAATGCTAACCGTATTAAATATTTAATGTTATCAACAAATACCATTTGTATGCCACACAAAACATGAATAATAAGTTTCTTGAGCAAACAATTAGCAATGAATGCCCTTTAAGATATGGGGAGATATGCATGTCTAATAAGAATCAAGATGGCCTATATGAATATTCACGTAAAATACGGGGCACACGCTTATTAAAGATTAAACATAAAATATGTCAATGCTGTTTAGTAAAAGAAAGTTAGTAAACATGTGACTGAACAGCTGTATATTTATCAATAGAAGGCAAAAGAACTATACTCTGCTTTTTACACCCTTTCTGCAAATCTACCAGTGCATATAAGGGTGCCAGTGAAAAATTGAATGATCAAGTAATTTTGTCTCGCAAGTCCAAGGCTACTCCAGATTGATTCATTTTAACATCAAAATGCTGAAGATAACTAATGTCTGCATTACAGAAAGTTAGTGAAATAAACCTTGGAACAACAAATCCAGATCGCCATTCTAACTCAAGGGAGGAGAGAACAGCAGGCTTTTGAGCTGCTGCACGGATAATGTTGAGAGAACTCACACAAATTATTTCTTCCTCTTCACTAAATACAGTAGATACATCTCCAAATGAGATTGAACTCTTTACAGACACTATGGCAGGATCTAGGAAAGGTTCTAACATTTCAAGAAGAAACAGTAATTTATGCTTATTTTCCTGAAAATTTGAAACCATGACTCAGATGTAAGAAAATAAATAGTGACTGAACCATATAAAGATGCTCTACCTTATATTTTGTTAGCACGTCATCCATGTGTCCGGATAAAGCTAGTATGACAAATTTTAGAGCAGCACGGGCATGTATGATAGATCTTGAGGCTCCCTGCACACGAATATAATGTAAGCGATGATAGATTTGGCGGCAATACAGTTTCATATTATTACTTTTGAATCTCTTGTTCCTTTGAACTTTGATAAAATCGTTTATGGTGCAACACAGGTACATTCGAGGAGTTTGTCTATTCAATACTGCCCTAACACATGCATGGTTATCACTGTTGTTATCACAGGGATAGGTTCATAATGTAGGTGTGGTTACACAGCTTGGAACACAAATAATATATAAATTAACTGGTATGGTGCAATAGATAACAATAATGAAAAATATGTGCATCTCAAGTTATTAAGGTTACACTTCAAGGTGAGTAGTCATGAACCATTCATATATTAGAACTCACTAGAACCAAACAGATATACCATGGTTTAACAAAAGCGTATCAGAATCATGTACAACGGTATTTACAGCAAACAACCTATATGAATGTGAAGAATTGACCTGAATATCTAGTAACAGATCTTCCATAAGTTCAACTGCAAGATCGACCTGTATCAAGATAAAATTACTAAACAAAGAAGAAGAAAATTATTGTCTACACAGTTCCAAGCAATTACCTTGTTAATAAATACTGATATCCATGGTGACAATGGACCACAACACAGATCAATAAGCAAACAAGCAGCCTTTATCTAGTAAGAACAGTAAAACATTACGAATATTGTGTATATACGTCTTAATTATTTAAATATATTAGATTAGATGTTACAAACATGTGTGGATGAAAAAGAAGACAAATAGCCAGCGCAAGCACGAACAAGAGGCCGATAAACAGATGAAGATGCCATCAGAACTATCTGCAGCCATTATGAATGTCAAATATCAAAATAGTGAAATGCTTCTGTTATAGTAGCACAATTTTTTTCAAGATAAAATAAAATCTAACCTGAGATAGAGCATTTCGTATGGAACTATGTTTCCACTGAGAGAAAGTATCATCAACTTTATCTGGACTACTGAAAGGTGGTCGAAGAGCTGCACAATGATAATTATATAGATAGATAGACAAATAGATTAGTATCACAAATACAAAAGTGGATTTCAACTATGAGGTACACAAGACCCCATTAGTAAGGAATTGTTTTAGTCCTACCAAGTTTTAAATGCACTTTGATTTTCAAGCATTGGTCGCTCACAAGACTCCATTAGTGAGGAATTGTTTTAGTCCTACCAAGTTTTAAATGCACTTTGATTTTCAAGCATTGGTCGCTCTTCCAATCGTGAATAATTCAATTATATTCAATTGGCATAATAAGTGGAACCAAGTGCACAAAGCACCCTGCTATGTTAGGGTTTGGGAAGGTATATTGTTGGGAGCTAGCCTTACCTAAAATAAATAAAAAATTATAGTTGTGAGGATCCAATCACTGATCTGTGAAGAGACATTGGTTTGCTTTTACTGTGACTATTGGTTGGTATCAACAAGAATTTACATCATACTTGTGGAGATTACAAAAGAAAAGTTAAAAACCTTAAAAATGACCATCCTCCGTATTACAGCATTTTTGCATCGAAATGTTGCTTCAAATTTGTGATTGCCCTTCATCTAGTTCTCATTTGAGATTTTATATTTTCGACCTTTAGGGTAAGACCTTAGTTTAACTCCTTGACTATACACATGTGAAATAAGTCACGCACCTGGAAGAAGTGCTTGAACAAGAGGAAGGACGGACAAGATATCTGAGTTGTTATCCGCCAACTTTGAGCAAAGAAGAGGCTATATGTACATAAGGGTAAGTATTATCTAGTAATCATCGAGAAGTTTCTATTTCATGGATTACTTGTGACTAATCAATTGATATTTTCAAAGGAATATGATAAAACTTACTTCTGCTGCACAGGCATATAGGACATGGATGATGCCTTCTTCAACTGCAGCAATATCCAACAAATTAAAATATGTAGCATCCTCACAAGTCTCATGTAGCCTAAAAGTTTCTCCGAATAAGCTTGAGTAATCCGACAGATATAGAGATGGTAGTGTTTTATTTTTGTTGACTTCATCAGAGATTGAAGAGCAATTTGAATTATTTACAGGCTTGGAGCATTCAGCAGATACAGTAGGCTTTACAAGCATATGCAGAACTTTTGCAGCCTAAAACAAAACAAAAAAATCAAGAAGGACAATGATACATATTGGCTAATAAAAAAAATAAGCAAAGTTGCATAATAAAGATAACCAGATAAGAATTTCAAGAAAGTCGATACATCTTGCTTATTTCCATCTTACTTTCTGTTCTTCATATTCTGCTTTGAACTGTTTTCTTTAACGAAAAAGTGGGAATCACCTTGGTCAAACATGATGATTCAATTGCAAAGTTCAAACCGTCACTTGGATGGCTTGGCAACAATTGAAAAAATTTAGTATCTATACCACGTCCGGTCCTCGGGAGAAACACAAACATTCATGTAAAACAATAAATAATGAATAACAAATGACAAGAAAATTATAGATCAAACTTTGAAATTAAATTTTAAAAGATTTAATATTAACGCATTTTATCAAAAATCCATATACGAATAATATTACACTGGTAGATGTAGGGCTTTTCGAAGTAAGGGGTTTATGATGGTCGCCGTTCTGGATCACTGCTCAGGGCCAACTCTTTAGTGGGGTAGTGTGTTGTAAATTTAAAATTGCTACTAATAATCTAAAACACCATACTTTTAACTGTCTGGATGAAATAATTTAATCCTCCTTCTGGATACGTGAGGGTATGAGGGACAGAAGGGTGAGCGGAGTGTAAGCGCGGAGAGTGAACATTTATATAAAGCGAAAATTATGCATCATGCTTCTCGTCTCTGAACATTATATTTGCATGTAATGTGCTTCGCATGCATCCATTCATCACAAGTGTAAAAAAATAAAAATCAAACACATAGAACATTTCGTCTATGTGAACCTAGCATATAGAACAAGCTACACATAATATTCAACATAAATCCATATGCCACTGTCATCGAATTTAATATGAATGTGCATATAGTGCACGCCAATATGGTAGTTTAAAAAAAACTGAAATTAAATGAAAACATACTTTAACACAAACAGTTCCTAGAAGTGGATCTTTATATGCTTCTTTCAATAGTAGAATAAGAGCATCAGGTCGAAATGCTAAAGAACAAGACATGTTATTTATGAAAGATGGACTGCAGCTTCTCCTAGGTTGGGCCTGTATGCACAAGAATAAAGTCGCATCAAAATTTTATATACAACAAATCATGCCATGATCCTAGGAATAAAATAAAATCTTGTGGACAAAATTATCTGCCCATAATGCTATGAACAGAAGTCTTTATTTGTTTGCAGCAGTGAAAGGTTGAGTTGTTGAAAATAACCTTTTTAGATGAACCCAAAAATATATTTGTACCAGTATGATAGTAAACATAAACAAAGTTTCAAGACATCAATATATGGCATTTGTATCTGATATATCAAAAATGCAGAAGCTTGGACAAGACTATTGGGTACTAACAAATTAAAATATCAAAAGATGGCCATTACTTTTTAGATCCTCACCACTTTCTTATCATTGAGCTTTGATATAACAAATTGGATGCTTTAACTAAAATTAATGCTCAAAGAAAAGTTTAGAAACGGAGAAAACAAGCAAATCAGTGGTGGAGTATCGCATCTGAAGCCCAATTAGTCTACCTCAAAATTTGAGGATACTGTTAAAGTTGATGTTTGACTGATTTTTGAAACATCTGGGTCAGAGCTGGTCAGCGGCTTCACAATTTCCCTACAGTTTTGAGTAAGAAAACATATGAAAACATCATTTTAGTATCACAAATAGCAAAATGAAATAAACTAATTTTACTCTAATCAACGAAAATGAGATATCGACCTACTTCACCTTTCTTTCAGTATATGTAAAATTGGATAAAATGGACCAGTGAGCATGGCAAAAAAACGAATGTCCTCATCTGTGAAATTGGCAAGATCTGTCTGCATTCAAAGAAAACAGAACTATGCATGTAGATTTATAAAAGCACCTTATTGAACATAGTGATTCAAATTTTCACGATTGTACCTCGAGTTGAGGGAGAAAAACTAGCAGACGACTTGTTATGTCTTGAAGCAACTGCAGATGTTCAATTTACTAATGTGGTTACATCCAGGAAAATAGGTTATAAATAGTTAAAAGAAGTTATGACATCAACTTACTTGCAAATGCATATCATGGACTTCTTGTTTATGAGATATAATGTGTGGTAGCAGATAATTAACAACAGGCTGAAACTCTGGTCCTAGTCCAGTCACAGAAACTCCTATCAGCTGGCATATGTTCAAATTTTAGATCGCAGGCACTTTCAATAGAGAAGTTTGTAATAGCACAGTAAAAAAATGTCAATGTATAGAGTTTATATTTCAGTCGAACCTCCTGATGTAAAATCACTACATACCAACTGCTCAACGCTTTCAAGAGAGAAGTTTGTAATAGCATGACATTATGTATTGATATCAAAGTATTAAAATAAAATACACAGTTTTGAAACGATAAGCATTACTTAGTGAAAAAAAATGTCATTCATCACTGCAGTGGCATGAAGACCTCCGTAGTAGATAATATCTTTACCTGAATAAAATATATAGCTATAGGATTTCCCCGCAAACAAGCAATACGTACAAAGCGACAAGGGGTATAGCTCATGGGGTACATCATGTCACGTCTTGGAGCTTCACAGCGAGGACGCACCTTTACAAATGCCTCAGGCTGTAAGAGTTCACATTGAATTATCAGATAACTGTTTGTATTATCGCGCAAATACAATGAAATATAACCGATGATGCAATATAATGCTTGAAATATTATTACAAACATAATTGAATTAGCACAAGTTATTAATAAGTTATCAAAATGACATATCATAAGCATTTTACAGCATATGATATCTTGATTTACTGGATCTCATGTCCAACTATGTCTAATTGTATCGACAACAAAATACTACAGCATAAAAGTAGGATAATACAATGTTGAAATAGTCGCGTATTTCGGTTAAGAAACGATGTGGTCAAGCTTAAGAATTAACTTACTTGGTTAATCAGAGTGCATTTACTAGGATTCTCATTTCATTTGGTCTTGCTGGGTCTAGGTTTTTCAAAAAGCCATGATTTTTCTTCATCAAAACACAAATGGTCCAATTTTAATAGAAAAATAAATTCTTGTTATTAATCTAGAAAATCAAATTACTTTTGCTAGTTTAAATTAAACGTAAACAATTTGCTAGAGCTATTAAAGGGAATGATGATTGAAATATTGTTTATGGTTGTTTCATTGATTGGTTGATTATTTTCGTTTCGAACTCACGCATATTGGATGTCTTATTCATTTTATTTATATTATGGTTTTGTTCTAGATTGGACGATATTAAGCACCTGTAAAGTTTCAACATCGTTTAATTTTGTCGAAATTCGTTGTTTCACGTCATAGCCATACCACATAATTTTTGACTCGGCTTCCTTTTTCTAAAACATGTTATTCCAGGCGAGTTCAAATTTTATAATCTCATAAAGTATTGGCTTGTGTATGAATGAATATTTGAACTTGGCGGCGGCGTGCTCGTATTGGAAGGCCATATGGCATGCTTGAAAAATCTGAGATATCAGATAGAAACTACATGTTAATAATCCCTTGAAAGATGTAATCTTACAGGAAGACATAATAAAAAAGCGTTAAGACGTTTTTTCAGGTTTATTGAACGACTATAGTTATGAAGGCACACTAGAGCATGTGCCATAGTGCAAGGCACGGCTTGACGACCGCACTTGTCACCCTAAGGTGCAGCGTGCATGGAAAGAATGAATGCGAAAGGCACACATGGTGTACGGCAAAAAAAGATGTGCATTTTTAGTATTTTGTTATTTTATTTTTTATTTTTAACAATCCAAAAATGCATGGAGGTTGGTAGTCATATAATATGATCAGGCTTATTGTCATGCTTATAATTATTATAATTTTCCAGCCTAATGGATAGTTTTCTTCTTTAATTCTTTTTGCGTGAAAACAGAATGTCATAATTGACTTTTTTATTTATTTAAAGGGTGTATGGTCCAAGGACAATACAGTCGTACTATATATCTGCGTGCGCGCGCGTACACACACTAAAGTCCACGACCCGGAGGACCATCCAACAAACAAACACAAAACCAACATGTCTGGCTCGATAACATAATGAAAAACAAAATAAAGCCAACATGCCTGGCAGAATAGCAAAATAACATACAATGTCCCAAAAGTATGAAATCCAAATCCAATGATGAATGACTTCAAGAAATAACTGATAAAGCTAAATTCCAGCGCAACGATAGAACCAAGATAAACTCTCAGGCCTGTAACCAGGAATCCGGGATGAGAAGATGAATTTACGATCTCAGTCCTTAGCAGCTAAGATTGCTTCGTTATTAGCGCCGAACTCACCATCATTGTAGAGGACCAACTCGTTATCTAAGAACCAGTGGAAAAGCTCCCTCTCACCTTTGTCGTCATCGAAAATCCATTTTGAGAATACCTTCCAAGCAGAGTAGTAGCAAAGGCCGGTATCCTTATACGTCCAGGTCCCAACATCCCTACAGCAAACTAAAGGGGTAACTTCAGAAAGTTTGGCTTCAATCTCATGGGCAATGAGCTCGGCACTAGGAGGGTCGTCAATCAAGGCATGGACAAATCGCTTCTTGAGAGTTGTGATTGAGGTGTTAATGACAGAAGAGGGAATCAGACCCGGAGGTGAAGCTGTGACGTAGGTAGGTGCAGGTGGGGCAAGAGGATTAGCAGCGGGCAGCGTTGACGGATCTACCAACCCAGGAGAGGCCGAAGTGATGGGGGACAAGGGACATGCAGGAGGCTGGAAGGGTTGGGAAGCTTTGACCTGCCAATGCTTCGTGGGGGCTTAGGCAAGGGGTTCTTGGGGTGCTGCAAGAATCAACACCAGAGTGAGGACGGTTGGAAATTTCATGACCATAGAAATGACAGAGGTCATAAATAAGCGGCTTTCACTGGTAAGATATGGCCATGTGGTTAACCCTTCCCTCAGCAAGAGAGACGGGGATTCGAAAAGGCATTTTCCTAGCGGAGAAATCTAAATAAGAGCCTTGGCATAACATAGAAACGTCCTACGTCCGGTGAAAATGTCAAAACAAATCAGTTGTCCAATATGGTTGACAATCTAGTTTACCCCCTCAAGCGATTGAAAAATGGAAGGAATTTTTGAAATGTGTATCCAAGCTAGAATAGTTAAAACTTGATCGCGCCCAAGATCGACAGAAGAGGACATTGGGTGATGATAAACACTTTACTTTTAATAATAATAGAATCTAATTTCAAAACATGAGTTCTCTCTTGAGAGGAGGAGAATTTTGAAAAATACATCAAGTTATCACATCTGACATTTACCGAACCACGCAAACGACACAAACCAAGACCGTGTTTTTTGACTACCGAGGAATGGAGAGCTTCATCTAAAAGGAAACCAACTAAATAATCTTTCCAAAATGCAATTCCAGCATCAACAATTTCCATTAATGTGTGTTACTATTTTTTGAATTTTGGTTTTTAAGAAAATTATTGTACTCGAAATTCTATGTTTATGACACTATGTTTAATGATGTTTTTGCAAAATAATTAAAAAGAATTTTTTTATGCGTTTATTATAGTAAAATAAATATTAATTATGTCAAAAAAATTCGACTAATTGTTATATATAATAAAATTATATATTTTTTCTAAACATGTGTCAAGACTCTAAGAAGGTTTTGCATTATTTTGCGTTGTTAGCAACTATCTGGTCGGATCAATCTTTTAATCATTGGGACTATATACTATAAGGAATGTCAGCCACCAAAAACAATCAGACACTCCTAAGTGCAGCCCTAGTTTATTTATACTGTTAAACTTAAATGAAAAAGAATTGAAACAAAGAAGTAAAATAAAAAGAAGAAACAGCTTTGATCCCTGTTACAAGATTCGCATAACATGATTTGTAATCAATATAATCAAGGCTGCTAATAAAATACTACTAGGCTATCACAATCAGCCTTCAACGGTATATTAGGAGCAAATATGAGTTATCATGTTATACAACTTATCATAATGAATAATCTACCAGTAAATACATCAATGCAAGACAAAAATAGTTCTATGCAAGCACATTACCAACCAGAGAACGAATTGAATGAAAGCTAAAAAAGTACAGTTGTATTATGTGTTATTTATGTAACATATTCTTGACTAGTAAGTTGTTGGTAAGCGACTATAATTTAATGTTTATTTTCTGTGACGGACTTTTCAGCTTAACTGCATGCACACATGTATTGATGTATGCAACGGGAAATGCACTCTAAAATGAGAAGATTTGTATAATGGAGGCAACTTATGCAGATACCAACTCATGGAAGCAAATAAATAAATGCCATACCTTATACTGCAACCCAACTGAAATTTCCCACTCAAGAACAGACTTATTGTAAATTCGTAAATGAGACAGCAAACAAGGTTCCTAAACACAAATAGTAAAAATAAATCCATTATCCATTACAAAAACAACATTGCGAATATCAAAAGAAAAAGGAAAAAGAATATAATTATATCACATCGAGTTCCAAAAGAATCCACTCTTTCGTGTTGGTTCCAGTTGACCAGTGAGTTCTGATATCGCAATCCAGAACATGGGTCGCCTTCTGAGGAGTTGACTCACGGGACGTGGCTTTGACTTGGAAAGTCAATGGCTTTACTCTAGGCTCCAGCTCCATCTCCATTTAGATTACTGGGTAACTTAGAAAACGATATTATTTTGTTAAAAGGAAATAAAATTGAGGCTTCAAGGGTTTTAGGGCCCAGTTGCTGGACTAGAGGAAGAGAGGAAAAGAGAAGAAAGGGAGGTGAACGATTATTTACAATTTAAACCCCGTTAGATTTTCCATTTAACGCCTTCGGGCCCAAAAAAAATTGAATTGTTATAGGATAAAGGAAAATAAAAGCCATTGGAGAGAGACAAAAGATATATTATTCATTTCTGAGAATAGATATGTATTTACTTTACATAGCCTTCTTTATATAAAGGCTTCAGAGCAAAGGACTTAACCAATTTCACGATGTGGGACTAAACAAAAAATCCATAAAAACATATTCACTTATATATTTACATATATTATAACACTCCCCCTTGAATATGCGTCTTCAAAATCTTGAATGCTCCGATAATTTAAAATTTCCATTTCAAAACGTGTATGATGATTGCTCCCCCTCATTATTATCTTGCTTGCATTTATCGATTCAGTCGATATAGATATTGTATGTTGCCTCATTAAAAACCTCTATTAGAAAAACTCAGTGGGAAAGAATCTTGAACGAGGAAAAGAGTGCAACTTGTGAAATCATAAATATCATACTAAAAATGATATCCATTATAAGAGTTTGATACTTCAGGATCAAAATAATGCCTCATTAAAATCTTACTAAGAAAAACCCAATGGGAAAAATCTTAGTGAAGGAAAAAGAGTACAATGATATATTTTATTTTCTTATTTCTTTAAATAAAGCTTGATACTTCTGGATCAAACTAATGCCTCATTAAAACCTTACTAAGTAAAACCCTATGGGAAAAATCTTAGTGAAGGAAAAAGAGTATAATATAGTATGTCATATTTCAATAATTTACTGCATCTGACGGAGTTTGATACTTCTGGATCAATTTAATATGTCAGTAAAAACCTTACAAAGGAAAACCCGATGGGAAAAACCTTAGTCAAGGATAAAAATATAATTTAACTTAAATAACATATTTGAGTGTTA
Organism: Allium cepa; assembly: GCA_030765085.1. NCBI lineage: Eukaryota > Viridiplantae > Streptophyta > Magnoliopsida > Asparagales > Amaryllidaceae > Allium > Allium cepa. Next base: position 565,302,571 of record CM060937.1, on the reverse strand, counting down.
TTTCTTAAAAAGACGTTTGATTCTTCTAGATCAAGATAATGCCTCATTAAAACCTTAATAAGAAAAACCCAGTGGGAAAAATCTTAAATAAGAAAAAAGAGTACATTATAGCTTATCTCAAATATTACTAGGGAGTTGATACTTCTGGATCAAGATAATGTCTCGTTAAAACCTTACTAATAAAAACCCAGTGGGAAAAATCTTAGTTAAGAAAAAAGAGTGCATTATAAAATACTTATGAATTCTCCCCCTGATTTTAATTTTTCCTTTGAATTCATATTTGTCTTTCGATAACTTAAATTGGTTATATATACTTCTGGATCCATAAATATGTATTTCATTTATAATACAATTTATTAATAGTTTTCTTTGATACAATCAAATTTTCTAAGATTGTTTCTTCCAAATATGGTTTGCATTTTATGCATTTGTATGCTACTTTTATGAAAAACACTTCATGTGCTTTCATTTTTATGCTTCAAATTAGTTTTGCGCATTGCAACTATACATCTTTCATGAATATTAAAAATTTCATTACAACATTACTAGAAGGCAGGAAGTAATCTACTCATCTTGATGTATCAATATTTTCATTACAACAATACTTAGAAGAAATTTGTAATCTACACTTCATGTCTTTTTCATTCTTTATAACTACAAAAGTTATGTATATTCTTCGGAAGTTTGTATACTTTAATAAATATTTGCATATCGCAACTATCACTTTAATGGATATTAAGAGTTTCATTACAATGATACTTAAAAATAGGAAGTAATCTACTCATCATGAATTATATCAAGATTTTCATTACAACAATACTTAAAAGTAGGTTGAAATTTACTCTCTTTGTTCTTTGCATTTTTTATAACAATGAAAGTTATTTATATTCTTCAGGAATTTGTATACTTTCATTATTTAGTATGATTTAAACCATATTTATACCTTCGGGGTATATTAAACATTTCAAGTACTTTCGCTATTTTGCGGACTACATGTCCATATTTCTCTATTGGTAAAGGATTCATGATGGCCAGTCATGTTTTCCCTTAATCCAGGATCTTTAATCCATTTATAAACATAAGCGCTTTATTATTTATAAATTTATCATCGATGATTATTTCTTGTCAGTTCTAGGCATGATTTATTGAGATCTATTTAATTATGTTTTAGGTACCTAACCCACTTCTAGGGTTATTTGAGAATTATGTCACGGATCTCTTTCAGAGCATCCTTAAGTGTTTCTTCAAGAACACTCACCTCCTTTATTTGCATCTTTATTGCATACTCTAAAAATATTTTGAAGTGACTTTTGAACCATATTTCAGATGTGGTTTACAAACTTTGATCCTTCAGGGATTCAAATCTATATTGGAGAAAGTCTATTAGGGATAATATTGATAATATTTTGCATCATTGTATATTTTAATAAATATTTAACACTGATGATCAAAATGAACTTGTATCCCTTTATCATCCCCCTCAATGTTGACAAACATTGAATAATTATCGTCTTTGGATTCTTATTTTGATCCATTATGATATTGCTACTAGCAAATACATCATACATATTAATAATAGGAGGATAATTCTTTTATAAGATGCATTCAATTGATATTGATTATTAGAGTTTGTTCTCATTCATTGATCTAAGCAATTGGAGGAATTTACTTATTATGTAGATCATTTGAATACATACATGACTTCAGGTCATTCAACATTTATGTTGATTGAATTTTAAATCACTAAATAATGCCTATGCATAATCTATAAGATGAGCTTATAACAAACTTCAGGTTGTTAGCTAAATATTTACATATATGGATGTATACGTGCGTCCACGTATCACATATATATTATAAAATTTTCATATTCTTTCTCATTTGAATTAGTGATTTTTAGAACAAACTATTACAAGGATCCAAACTATTAATTTCTATTTATAAATCAATGTCAATGCAAACCTGTCAAAACAGCATGATAATTTTCAAAACTTTTGGTTTGAAACCATATCGAACTTCTGGTTCGAATAAAATATACACACAACTTCAAGTTGTTAAGTTTATTCTTCAATTATATCTCAAATATCAGTTTTGAACCTAATTATGATTACTTATCAAGGAATAATTTTAATTGTGTATAGACATTTCTACACATCTCTATTGAGAGTTCTGTAAAAAAAAATACAGCAAAAATAATAATAGTATCTTCTGGATACTTGGAATGTTACAGATACAGATTTCCTCAGGACCGTGTGTATAGTTCTCAAATTTTTATGATCTAATCTAAGCTAAATTAGGATCCTTTATAATCAAATTCCTATGCATTTATTTGGTTTAATAAAATTACCAAACATATAAGCAAATCTCTCATAGAGATATGTTATCATTTCCTAATTTATTAGTCTCTTTTAGGGATATTTTATTATCACTACTTCTGGAGTGAATTTATCTCTTCTAGAGATATATATGTACTATTGGAATGCCATATCAATGTACAATGTTTCTATTTGTAGAAATTACATAATTACTACCTTTAAAATAACATAAAACATCCCTACTGGAATTATTTTTTTGTAACTATCTTTGAAATGACGTATCAGACTTTAAATACAGTAACAAAATTAGATGCACCAAATGAAAGTAAGATGCGAAAGATAAAACCACTACTTCTGGAGTGTAACATTGGTATATAATATCATTTTTTTTCTCTCGATAAATTATTGTTATTACTCAAAAATATTTATATCATTATTCCTTCGGGGAATATAGTATTTCCTTTTAAGGAATTGCAATGTAACAAAAACAAAATTTCTATAACATCTCTTCTGGGATGTCAAATTTTGCAATATAAATATAAATAAATCTCTAAAACATCTTTTCAAGAGATTAATACACACACATTCAATGATGTTTGATATATCATGTAACATAATATCTTCAGGATATTTGGTTAATATAATATAAATATGAAGATATAAATTAAGGTATAACTCATTTGGAGATTTTTGTAATCTCTTGAATGCAACATTATTATCTCATATGATAATATATTATTTTCCTTTAACTTCTTCAAGAAGTACAACCTTATCATTTTACACAATTTCAATAGAGCTTCGGCCTTCTAAGTCATGAACTTCAAGTTCACTAATTTATTACGAACTTCGGGTTCTTAAATTTTGTGTAAACTGCCCTTCTTTTTTTTAGAAGCTTGTACATTTTGACAAATTAAAAAAAAATACTGACAAGAATTCGAGCTTGTAAAGTTTGTCAGAAAATCTTTTCATAATTCCAGACTTCAGGCCTTGGACTTTGAGTTATACAACTTCTATTAAAATAATTCCTTTGCACAACTTCAAGTTGTTAAACCTATTTTTTCCGTTACAACAGACATTACTTGCGAAAATAAATACATCAAATAGTAAATCATACGTCTATTCTTATCCCAAACACAAACATACAACGTCATTTAATTTACAATAATCAATGCATTTAATGCATTTATGACAATAAATGATTTAATTTATTACCATAACACTTGCAATTAATTCATTTGTGATAAAAATAACTACAATTAACCTTTATGTGGTTTAGGATATAACTATTGTCATAGCAAAATAATTTCATCATAAATATATGAACTAATTGAACAAACAGTACTCAAAGTAACACAATTTCATCTCAAATATAGGTTCAATATTACTCAATAATAAAATTAAAATAAATATCTTAAAGCGAAACTTTATTTCCCAATAATCAGAATTTCTAAATAAACAAAATTATCTCAGATCTATCCATATCATTCATAATCATAAATAACCATAAATCTCAGATCCAAATCATTATTTTTTTCATAAGAAAACTAACTTCATAATTCTTTACCAAATATATCAAAACAAACATGTAAATCTTCAAATCAACACAAGTTGTTTTAGAAATTTAGGAAATTAAGATTATTTCAGATCTATTATATTTGATCTATTATATTTTACCTTTTGAAAAGCGATTGGATGCATGGAAGAAGGAAAAAAAAAATTAAGAAATAAACTTTCTATTAGAACAGCTTATTTTTAATTCAAAAGAAAGAGAGTATGAGAGTATATATATATATCTACGTATTTATTTGGTTTAGTAAAAGCACCAAATATATCAACAAATCTCTTCCGGAGACCTTTTTATTTTTAATATATTATTATCACTACTTCTGGAGTGAACAAGTTTCTATACATTTATTTGATTTAGTAGTTAATACCATTGGCAAATATTTTTAGAACTTCAGGTTCCAATTTTACTTTAAAAAAAGTCTTTGTTTAGTAGTTTAGATCCTAAATGGTACAACTTAATTTTCATTATCAAACTTTAGGTTTGATTGCAATTGAAATTTACCATAATCTGAATTAGATTTTCTAATAATTCAAAGCTTCACATCTCAAATTTATATATTTGAGTTTTGATATATAATCCTTTTTCTTTAGTTAGAACTTCTGGTTCTTTATTTTGAGAAAACTTGTAATTTACTGATTTATGAAAACTGCAGGTTCTCAGTTATTATTTCTTTTCTTTTTTTTTAAGGAAACATTGGAAGATATTAAGTTTATCATGCAAGCTTTTACTAATGTTTCCATTCACTTAATACGATCTTCTAGATACGTATTATATTTATATTTGTTTCTCTTAGAAACAATAAAATATTACTTCTGGAAATATAAATCATATATCAAAATAATTTCCAAAGTCTTCATCCAAATCTAAATCAAATCAAAAGGTTTTCAAAATGAAAACCCCATTTACCAACCATGTTTGATTTCTCAAATCCATGTCGAAACTAAATATAATAAATTCAAAAAAAATGCTTTAATCAACAATATCAAAATTTTGTCAAGTTCAAACTTGCATTCCAAAATAAATGAACTCAAAAACATAAAAATAAGTATGATATTGAGATCTACAATATAATATTATCAGAAAAATAGCAACAACAAACAAATTAGATCTGAAATATAATAACCAACAAAATAAGAATTAGATCTCAAAGTTTAGATCTATATAAGATATAAAATTATAAGACTAGCATAATAAAGTCTAAAAAATAAGACAATAGATTTAGATATGAAGAATTAGATCTAGAATGGAATGAGATATATAAAAAAATTGGAAGATTAGATCTATCATATTAGAAAAATAACTTACCGTTTTGAAATCTATAATTAGACGTGGAGAAGAATAGATTTGATTTCATAAATTATCACAATTGTAGATGTGGAAAAAAAAACTTTTGTGGAGATCGTGCTGATGACGTGTTATAGAATAAAGAAAAATAGAAGCCACTGGAGAGAGACAAAAGATATATTATTCATTTATGAGAATAGATATGTATTTACATTACATAGCCTCCTTTATATAAAGGCTTCAGAGCAAAGGACTTAACCAATTCCACGATGTGGGACTAAACAAAAAATCCATAAAAGCATATTCACTTATATATTTACATATATTATAACATGAATGTATTTCTTCCGTCCCGATTATTTTTTCTTATTTTTGTTTTTTGCGTATATTTTCCTTCATGCAACAATCCATATTATTTCTCAAAGATTCAATTATCTTTACCTCATCTCTGTATGGCTCAAATAAAATTAAAAAAAATCTTCAACTCATCTTTGTGACTCGAAGAAAACAAATTCTAAAAATACATGTTTCATATCTTCAATAATAATTGTAACAGCGGTATCACATTTTTTGCCAAATCTTAGTATTACTTAGAAATAGTATATAACAATTAAATATCATTTATAAATTCAACACACCCTCTATAAATATTACCAAATCTTAATATCGATTTAAATTATGATCGAATAAATAAACTTTCTTTACAAATTCACTCTTTATTAATTAATAAATAAATAAAATTCAAACTAACATCCTTAATTAATAAATAAGTAAGAATTCAAATTAACAAAAATTAGTTGTTGAAACTTAAAATTTAAATCTAATTTAACTACACGTGATTTCAACGTAAAAATATAATTAAATACTGTAAAAAAAAATGTTAAATATGTACAATTTGTTCACGCGCGAAACGCATTTAGTAACGCTCGTTTATCAGAGTTATAATGGAGAGGGGAATATACTAAATCAAAATTTGTGTCGTTGATTTCTAAGGTTGGATTTATTTTTTATTTTTTTGGGTATCTGTTTGGTAACTTTATTTTTAGTTTGTTCTGGAACCCTAATTTGAACCGTTAATTTTGTTTTCTTATTGAGGGTCTTCTACTAATCACATTAACACGTTGGCTTAACATGTATTCTTATATATCTCCACATCCATTATTCCAAGAAATTGAATCTGGTTTAACTTTTGTGTGGATTTCATTGATTTTATGCAATCTACTAACTGTTTTAGATTATACGCGTTTGATTGTTAGATATGCAAATAAAACTTCGTAGAATGGTTGAGTATACGACTAATACCTAGGCTAACCTATTTAAAATTGAGTTTCTGATTAGTAGATTAATTTACTTAAATAAGAATGATTTTAAGATGTGGATTTGATTTCTCAATACGATACTAGAATGAAATACTAGGTTGTTCATATATCCAAACACTTTAGCATAATCCACGTTTGTAGGATACGCGGGTTGGAATATGGCATGCTTACTAAAGCGTGAGTTATAGATCTTTGCTTGCAACACGTTTGAGTCGAATGCTGCTTTAGCCTACTTTTATTTGAGAGGGGATAAATGTAAGATTAAAAAATATATTTTTAAATACATATGTAAGGCAATTTTAGAATGCTTAATTGACAAAGTCAAATTTATTCTAGTTTTTTAAGTAAATTAGCATTGGAAAACATTAAACATTTCTATTATGCATGAATGGTTTGTTTGGCTGCGAAAATAAAGAATCAATGTGTCGATTCCAATCTTATCTCTCTCTTTTTAAGATATTCTTGTTTTCCTAATGAAGGGGTTTTTCTTCCACTAAAAAAATGCGAGTCTTTACCGCTTCATTGAAAAAAGAATTGACTGAAATTATTTAATTAACCTCTCATTCATGTATTGTTTCGTTAAGATTTAAACCATGGTGTTTTTTTCTTGTTCTTGGATAGGCCTGAAATCCAAAATCTTCACAAACCTCCCTTTATTTATTTTTTCAATTTCTCGACTAGTATGTGATACTCTCTTAATTTTCATATATAGAAAGAGATATACTAGAAATGTCATCTCTTGTGTCAATAATACCATCTTTTTTGATTACATGACATCTCTCGCGTCAATCACGCCGAAGAAATGTTAAATGAATGAGATTGGGATATATATTATATATGATAAAATAGAGGAGGCGTGGATTGGAGCCACCATAATTTTGTCTATCGATATTTATGGTCTTCGACTGTCAATAATGGTTTTTCTTTAGAGTTCGGACACTCGATTAGTCTGCTTACCTCTATTATTCCAGTATTAATTACTACTGTTGGAATCATGGTTCTTATTTATGATGAAAATCATGTCTCGTGATCGAGGATATTTTAGATTTTTTGTCTTTAAGTTTAAGGTGTCTAGAAATCTAACTCTTGGATCGTTTCATGAGTTTCAGTCGGTTGTTTAAAGGCCATAGTAAATGTGCCCCCATCCATGTAATGTACAAAATGTGGTACATCGGCCTCTAAATCGTAAAGCCTTACATAACATCTTCGATTTTGAAGTTGTTAATATCTTAAAAAAATTCAAATCTTGAATGAATTTTTTTATTTGGTCAAAAGATTTATGCGCGTTTACTACAAATAAATAGTTAGCATACTCAAAAAGATTGGTTGCATTTTCATAATCTGCTCGTTAGTCATTTTCTACGATCGGATAAAAACATTGGATGCGTGAGATTGTTCCATTATGTTTATCTGAAGGCTAGTGTTTTGTTCTTGAGTTCTCATGAAAACAAATTTGGTGTTTTCATGAATTTTCGAAGGGAAATTCTTTCCATCTTATTAAAATGTAAATCGCAAGAATCCCGCATGGCTAATAGATTCGCTTCCCTAGATGATAGAGCTTGATATCGATTCTTTGGCTTAAAAGCTTTTCTCGATTTGGTCTTCCTACGATTGTTTGCCTTTTCCATAAATCAAAGAGTAGTAGAGGTATAAAAGCGTAAACACTATTCCTCTCCTCGCTCTGATTCCCAAGAAAAAGACATGGATATCCAATTTTGTAATGTTTTAAACTGATGTTATTAATCATATAAGAATTGTAATGCATATCAATGAAAAGTGCATATAGTTATGGATTCAACTAATTTTGTATTCAATGTAAGTTTACTCACATTAGTTTGAGCCCTATTTTTCATCAATTTAAAATGGATGGATTTGGCAGTTATAACTGTTCGGTGCTCTATTTTAGTTGTTTTAGGGCTGTTGTAGTACCGATATAAAAAACTGTTAGCTTACCGTACTATCGGTAAGTCAAAAATGACTACTGATGCTTTCCATTTACCATGGTAAAATAATCTTTGGTGAATCGATATATTGGTAAACCATTGATTGGTAGTGGTGAATTTACCGATATATAAGGATATTAAAATATTATTGCATTAAGATTTTGACAATGATAAAAAAAAATTCTACACTTAATACCATGTCCAAAATGGATATATCATAATTTTGCTTTTTTATTTAATATAGAACATTTTCATGATTCGCCGTAAAATTATTTACTATAACACGAAAGCATAACCTTGTTAAACCAAAACTTGAAGTTTGAAAAACTAAATAAAGAAACATTGCCATGGAAAAATTAAAACGATCTTCCTAAATATGATATATGTGTGTGTGTGTGTGTGTGTGTGTGTGTTCTAAAGTGTCCATAGTTAAAACTAATAAAATAGAAAAAAAAATAACTTGTAAAAGTACCATTACCACTGATTTTAACAAATCTTTACTGCTACAATTACCGTTAACAACGGTAAATTTATCATTGTCGTAACGGTAGCATTGATACACCAATGTACCTAATTATTAATTGCCAATAGTATGGTATTGGCATGTTAAATTGTAGCACCCATCACATTATTAAGGAAATTTAATTGGACAGATTAAATAGAATAATGTAAATAGTTCAGGAGAATGAGATTTGGTCATTAACAAGGTCATGCCTTGATAAATTAACTAATAAGATTATTTTGAAAAACTTAATATATATGAGGATATATGAGAGGGGCAATTTATGTATAGACTTATCTTTTATCCCATAAATCATCTCTCCCTCGTATCATTCTCGTTTTTCACAAATAAAAACAATCAAAAGAAAAACCTAAAGAGGCTGGGCATAACCTGGAAGGAAGAAGCACGAAATCAAAGGGAGATTTAACAAAGTTTAGAGGAAGCTAAAGTCAAATCAAATCTCAACCCCAACATCAAATCGAAGGTGAATAATACAAGATCCATCTCTTTTGCTTGTTTCAGGATTCGGTTGTGGATAGTACTCGAATGATTGTTGTTTTTTTGCCAAGGTATGGTAGTATATATAATCGTTGTTTGAATAGAATAATGATTTATGAAATTTTATGGAATTATCTAAGTAGGTTTTAAGGAAAAACCCTAAGTTTTTAGTCTCCAAATAATTCAATTTTTTTATATGATATGTAAATGATATTTTAAAGACGGTTTTTTTATTTCATAAATTTTCAAATTAAATTGAATATTTTAGGATTTTCCTAAGGAGGAAATTGGGTTAATTTCGAGCTTTAATTATTAGAATAATTAAATAGGTTTTTGGCTTCGAAATTTTAATATGATGAAGATTATAAAATATTGGAATTTCTATGAATTTTTGGGATTTTTTCCAAGTAGTTCGAATTATTGTGAATTTAATATTCTAGAAAAAAATTTAAAGGATAATTAATTAAGGATATTAATTAATTAGTTTAACCAATGTTTTGGGACTTTGAAAACTGAGTGTGGTAGCATTTCCAAATAGATTTGTAAAGGATATTATTTTATACAATAAAAATTGAATAGGAGAGTGGATTTGATGAAAAGTATATGCTTTATTAATAATAAATCGGTTTTTTTGATAATTACAGTAATGTTTGCCGCATGTATCCTCTTCGTGCCTATAGAAGCATTGCATCCGTGAGTGTCGATGTCTAAGTGAAAGAAAGAATATGATAACTACTTCGGTAGTTATGGAATGTTTTCAAATAGGACGAAATCGACCTCGTTGACAACTTAGTATCGGTGGCATTGGCACTTCGTGATTCATCTCTCTTCGCCTCTGTTTGGACTTTGCACATATGCAATTGGCGGCATAATAGACAAAGTAAACTATTATATAATGTCGCCGCTAGTCTTGATGCCGCTACTCATCAGTGTCGACGACCTTGTATACTAAGCTTTTTAAATTATGTTGTGATGGCAACAAAGCCAAACCGCATCGGCACTGCACTTTTTCCTTTTAAACGCCGTAGAGGCTCATTTTATGTAAACTAAAACTGTTTTAAAGAGACAAAGTGGCCTATGTTCGATAAGGTCGATAGCCCTATGTTATTGGCAGTTGGCCAATTACTTTGTAATATTTTAATGTTTTATTTTTAAAATATGGATATTCTATATTGTAAGAGGGTTGATAACCTTATCTTCGACATATGTTTATACATAAAAGAATTTTAAGTTTGTTTTCAATCTTGGATAGAGGTCGACAATGTCTTAACTCCGTTTATTCATAAGTTATCTTATTAAAGGCGCCGAGCCTATTGTTTTATGACCTCAACTTTAAACATTGGGGATATCGATATTATTTTGATTGTAGAGGTCGAAAATATCATTAGGGACACCAATGTTGATTAGTTTCGACAAGCTAAATGTTTTATAAATGCGACTTTACCATTGGGGATACCAATGTATTTCCTATAATGAGTTCGATACCAACCATTGGGGATACCAATGTATTTTATTTTTGAGATATTATATGTTTGAGGGATAAACAACCTAATTGATGACACTAATAGACGTAGGTTAAACATGTGGGTAATATGAAATAAATTTATTAAATGATATGTTTGGTTATCCAAGGAAAACTACGGGATATGAGATAGATAGTTTACATCATGCCGGAGATGGAGAGTCTTTATAAGGATTAATGAAGGGTTCACGGCTATCTGAGGAAAACTATAGTTAGTGATATGGATAGTTCACATAATTATAAATTAAATGGAATATGTGTGGTGGATAGTCCACGCAATTTAAACAATGGAACCATATGTGATGGGTGGTCAATATGGTAAGGGGATGGGTAATCTAAGTAATAATTATATATGAGATGGATAATCCACATAACTTTGAATATGTTTATATGTAAGATGGGTAGTCCACGTAATCACAAGACGGGTAGTCAGATTAAAATAAGACGGATAGTCGGTTTAAATTATGATGGATAGTTATTCGATATTAAGATGGATAATCTAATAAATCAGGATGGGTAATCCATTATATTTTGCATAACTGTAAATGCTACTTTTTATGTTTAACCATCTACTATATGGTTAATGTATTTCGGTTAAGATACTAGCCAGTGAGGGGAAAATCCATTTCGCTCAACGGCGTGATCTCACTAGATATCTATATGCTTCGAGATGGTATGTTATTACTCACACCGGGCTATTTGTCCGACCCAAAGTTTTGTTTTTTCCCTTAAACTCTCAGATGCTCATTTGAGTAGGTCGAGATTAAGGTCTTTCAGGTTCCAGATAGACGAATAAGCTTTCGGAGACATGTAGGAGGCAATCTATCTATTATGAGCTTTACCTATTTCTGTTGTGTTGGACTGTTTGAAAGTATGTAATGACAAGTTGTATAAATGCCAAGTAGTTGGCTTTGATCAACCAAGAGGCATCTTCATATATCATTCATAGAGTATTTTGTAATATTTATATTTTCTCTGAATGTGAGTTTATGGATGGATTATATAATGAATCTGAAAATTTTACTTTGAAATGCAATGAAAGCTGTTAATGGAGAAGTGTTTGAAATTTTTTCATATTCATGTGTTTCTAATATTATCAATGATTAACATAGCCGCATTCTATCATTAGAAATTAATACCATGGATGATGCAGCCTCTGTAGCGGTTAGTTTCGGCCCTCAGAATAGGGGGTGTTACATAAATCCACTGTTACCATAACAATCTTAATGTATTTTCACATGTACAAAGCAAGGTGTAATTAGTCGGCATTTTGGACCAATTGTAACGACCCGACTTTTCGACACTCTAATGTCGACACTAATGCATCTGCAGTATTCATGTGTCGAACACCCAAGTGCCAGAAAGACTGAAAGTTAGGATAAATAAAAAAGAATAAAACAAGAAAGGAAGAACACAACATTAGAATCTCACAGTGGAACAGTAACATATAATATTAAAAGAACGGTGCAAAGCGTTATTTTGAATACGGGAATTTTAGGATTACAAAACCTAAGTACTATCATTAGCATGTACAGTTATAAATGCATGTCATCACAATATTGATATATACATAGCTAAAATAGAACAACAAAAATAGAAATTGATAGATAATGGAAGCCTCTAGCTCATCTTTTGAACTCTAAAGCGTCTAAGGTAAAAACCCGCTACTTAGCTTACTCAAAAGAGTACGCGAGAATTTTAGGAAAAACAAAAACCGAGCATCAGACGTAAGTCTGGTATGAGAAAACCCGACATACATGCAACATGTAACAGTAACTATCGAGACCGCGTAGAATCCCATAGTAGTTTTCCCCTCAAAAGAAGCCAACCATTTATTAAGTTTAATATAATGATATGATAGATAATGTCTAGGGTGTAGGATATAATCATATTAAATGGTTGTGATGCTTACACTGGTCACACCATAACATATTTAGGTTACATCTAAAACTGCTAAGATACATTTGCATAATGGATTTTCCGTGGAGACAACTCCAGTAAACTAAAATGGATCTCCATGCACAAGGATTGGAAAACACCTTCCGAGTGTCGTATAACTCTAGATAAAATATACCATAAGGTAAACACAAGTGGCCCACACCCGAACATAAACATGAACAACGTGGAACCAAATATTATCAACTTCTGCCGTCCAACAATCGATAAGTATCTGTAACACTCCTAATTTTAAATAACATTATTTAGGAGATTTAATTAGATAAATTAAATAGAATAATGTAGAGGTTAAAGTGACAAAGGAATTGAGATTTGAAAATTAATTAAGGTTGTGCCTTAACTAATGAAGTTATAAGTGTGATTTATAAATTAGAAACTTAAGAGAATAAGGCAAGGGAAAAATGGGAATAGTCATATACCATAACCCCTAAACCCCTTACCTCATTCTCATTCACATTTTCGTAAACCAAAAGCATAAGCAAAAAGAGTTGCACTACAACAAACAGGACTTTTAACAGCGTTTTAAAAACGCTATAAAAGCTTTTAACAGCGTTTTTACGTATGTTGTATACCGACATATAGTTATATGTCTGGGATATACAATGACAAGAAATAAAGGCTATTAAATGTCCTTTTTAACAGCGTTTCCCTAGTGTCATGAAAGCTTTTAACAACATTTGGTTGGGTGCAGTTAGAGATCTTTCTTAGGATTTGTTTAGTGTTAAGATAAAATTTTATAGCGTTTTTTCAATGTTGTGATATTTATTTACAGCGTTTCCTTGTTGGAATATATTATGCTTTATGTTTTTAGGTACAGTTTAACGGCTTTTAAAACGTCGTTAAAACTTTCAATGGCGTTTTAAAAATGCTGTGGAATGTTTTAACTGCTTTTAAAAAGCTGTGAATGTTTTAACTGCGTTTAAACTGTGGAATGTTTTAACAACATTTTAAAAACGCAATGGAATGTTTTAACAACGTTTTAAAAACGCCGTGGAATGTTTTAATTCCATTTCAGCAAACATCCTCCACAATGTGCGTATATACCACATTTCAAAATTGGCATATTATATCAATATCACATTTCAAAATCAACATATTATATCAATACCACGTTTTGGACACATATTTGATAACCAATGTATGAAATTTCATAATCAAAATACACAATATTCTTACACAAAACATAAATAGTTTGTCCCATCAATACTTTAAAAGTAAAATATAGAACAAGTAGCAATAGCAAAACAAAGCAAGAAGTACATACGTTAAAACCAAAACGTAGTTCTAGCGGCAAAAATAATTTCGATCCATAACTCGTTGCAAACTTTTTTTGCATCACAATCATCTATCTACCTGTAAAGTAAAAGTAATGCTTAAGAATCAATTCATCAAAAAAGTGTACACAAAGTTAAAACGGATTCGTAATGCAAACACTAAATATTCATCACACTATTTCAGTAGGCGATTGACTAATACAAATATATAACCTTAGCATCGAATACATATTATGCAACATGCTTGAACAAAAAAAAACTGAAAACGGCAATATTCAACTAGAAAAATGTAGGAAACAGTTTTGAATATGCTCAGAAGAAAGAAAAAGGTCTTTTATTCAATCAGGTTTTTATTGCATATATTTCAACAAAAACTAATAACCGCGATATATTTCCAAACTATCACTCAATGTGTATAATAATTCAACATGATATATAAGAGTTAGTTAAGTGCAGAAATTTACTAGTAACATAAGTCTGAAAATTGAGATGGTGCAGGCAAGTTGGGCAATAACAATTAACAACCATTGGATTCAGGAAATCATTAAACACTAGCAGTTTAATCACCCCTACATCAGACTGAAAAACTACCATAACGGAATGAGACAACCTCCTCACCACCACCTTATCTAAAACCCCAAGATCACCTCCAAGACGAGCACCAAAGAAAACCAAACAGTTAGAGTTCACATCAAAAATCTTGTGTATGCCATCTCCAACCAAAGGAACCAAATAATATGTCAACATATTCACGACCATTACATCAAGATCCCCAACCACTCCACTTAAATGAACACTATAATTATTCAAACAGTTTGAGGTACTATCACTTAAAGCATTACTAAACCTATGTATATCCTCACAAACTTCATTAGATTCACAGTGTAAAAACTGCTGCTATGCTGTCAGATATACCATTCTAGACAACACATACAAGAGGAATTTGAGAATCACAAATAGCAGCAGGCAAAGCACTTGCATAGGCAACATGCATATCATCCACCATTACATCATAGGGACCTTCCATCTTACTAACATCCACTTCCACCCTAACTTCATTCAAGTAGCTAGTTAAAACACCATTTTCTTTAGTACATGTGAAATCCATATACATATTTGAAAACAAGGCATTCCTCAAATAATCCATGACACCGTGAACCATATCCCCATTCAAACAAGCCTTTTCATCCACAGCTGCATGGTTTGGTATAACAATTGATGCACCTTCTTTCAAATCAATAAGAGTATAATCACTCACCGTATTCGATACAACCTCATCAAAAACAGAGTCAACAAAATTCTCCAACATATGATCAGCATTACCCAAGTTTGGAACAACATTCACCACCATATCATCATCTATCATAGATAGTACCTCAAAACTATTAGACATAGAAATCTTAAAAAATTGAATTCAATTGTTCTTTCAATTTTGAACTATTTTTAACATTTATAAAACCAAAATATTTAGCCTCAAGCAAACCATCTTCAAAGACAGCCATATTATCTCCCGATTCCATCGAAACAGGTAAATAAGGTGACTGCCTATTCTTATCCAAATTCAAAAGTGAGGGGTCAAAGAGCATACAGTCAGAAAACAAGTCCTTTGAAGCCTCATCAAACATTAAATCACCTCTTGAAAGATCAAAGAAAATTTCTGGAATCAAACTAATATCAGCACATTCAACCGACATAAGACTTACTAAGATCTGAACATCTCAAACCACCATCATTTGTATCATTAAACTTATCTAAGACACCAAATTTATTCATATAGTTCATAATGCATTACGCATTTAAAAGCATAGGAGTAGTCTATGGAGACATAGGAACATCACCTCTCTATGTATATGTAAGTACTTTTACTGATGGAATTAAAGACATGGATGACATTCTTGGCATTCTTTCCCTTATTCTCTACACTATTTTTCTCATTCCTTTAACCAAATACACGTTCATTGTCCTTTGGGCAAACGATAATGGCAATGGCATGTAAGTTACTAGGATTTATAAAGCTTCTGGCTAGATGTATTTAATAGATTGGAAGAAAATGGACAGTCTCCAAAGCAATAATATTATCACCGATCATTAGATAATGTTATTGCTCGCTTTAGGCATCTAAAATCCTAGATTTGCAAACATGACATTTAAATTAAACTTGCATCAAATTATATTGGTGCAAATTTTGAGTCAGAATGATATATATAATACTTTGATATTACCTAGTGAAATGTCCACAAACTTAGCAGCAGCTGCAACAGCAGAACCACTATAAGATCCACTGGTACTCTGCCCGGAGAACACGGATTCTTTGGTTTCCTGTAATGCTTATTTTCACCATTTATGCTGCATATAAATATATGTATGAGATCATTATTGTAAAACTTTTAGTCAGATTAGAGTATGATGTGTGCATGTATAATTCTGATGCAAGTGAAATGGAATATGAAAAATTGTTAAAACATTTATATAACAACTGAAACGGTTATTCTGGTATGATTAATTTGAAACAATTATTTTGTAAACTTAAATAGAATATGATTTGACAAACATAACTTAAGAAAAGAAATACTAACACATGAAACGAAAAAATGATTTGGTAAAATTGAATAAATGTTAAGTGATGGTTACCAATTAGTTGTGATCAATTAAGAAAAATCATACACATAAAGTTTACATAACTTTGTAGCTTAAATAATTGCAGCATAACATTTGCTTTACTTACTAAAAATAATGTCAACATAACTTTCAATGTTTACAGACTATAATCTGAAAATCATGAATAGATGGAGATGTAAGGCAAAGAAAATTCAAAATAATTCTAAAAGCAATAAATTTAAGTGAAAATGACACGAATGTTAGTAATCAATGTATTTGGTCATTTTCAACATTTACTTACTGATTGGGCTACAACCATGTTGTAAACTGAGGTTTTGCACATTATAACATCAAAACCTAATCGAGAATGAAACAGATACTAAATGTATATAAATGTCATATGTTAGTCAATATATTAAAAAAAAGTGGTATCAAACAATCTATTATTACCCAACTACAGGAGATTGGCTATATGATTTGCAACACGGACCCTGCAAAAACAAAATTACTTTAAATAATTTATGCTTTGCAGAAGTAGTCTACCTTAACTCTCTTCCTTCCGCAACAATTTTGTTTATCTCACTTCAATCTAATAAATCACATTTGTCATATTTTTTATCATTTTTATTCTATAATTAATCAAAAGAAAATTTAATAAAGATTTTAAAACAGTGAACATGAATTTTGTAAAACTAATTTTTATAAAACTTGATTAAATTTTATAAACTTATTTAATAAAAAAATAGTTGATATATTCAATTATTATAAAACTTAATTAACTTAGTTACTTATTCTAAACTTAGTTACTTATTCTAAACTTAGTTAATTTATTATTATTAATAAAATTATTATTATTATATTATTATTATTATTTTATTTTATTACTACTACTATTATTATAATATTATTATTATAATTCAAAATTTAGTTAATTTTTACAAACTTAATTAATCTTTATGAAACTTAGTTAACTTGGTTAATTTTTATCTAATTTTTATAAAACTTGGTCAATTTTTATAACAATTTAACAAAGATTTCAAAATAGAGAACATAATTTTTATAAAACTAATTTTTATAATACCTAATTAAGTTACATATACCACACATTCTCAATACTGACTACTTTCTGCTAGTTGGATCAAATTACAGATGCTATTTTAAGCCCTGTCAATACACTTGCACAGAAATAATCTGTCAGTTTATTTTGATCATTTCAGGTACAAAGTGACAAGATTTGTTAATAGTTTTCAATGAGCATGTTTTTGCATTCGCTTTTGCAAAGTGGTCCAAAATGAGAATAAAGTTATTTTAAAAAAAGAATCAACAAAGTATATCAAAATTGTGATTTTATTCATAGTCTGTTGTCTTTTAATCAAACCTATATTGTCGATAACGATTTTCAGTACAGTTCATAACTAGATTCTCGTATTGAGTGGCATTGTTTATGTACCTGATGACCAACACCCCATATAATCTTTTCCTCAGGAGTGTTGAAAACATAATGAAGAGCAGCAGATAGTTCGACCAAGCCTAAATTCATGCTCAAATGACCTCCTGTCTTTGACACCGAGTGCACCATGTCCATTCTCAGTTCAGCTGCCAATTGCTCCAAATCCTACATTCCATAATTTTAAATTTAATTGACATATGACAGAAAAACAACTACACCTAAATTTAATTTGATCCATCCATATTAATGAAATCTAGCCAATGACCAACTATATCCATGTTCATCTTGATATCCCAACACCTAGATATTCTCTTCATAATTATTCAAGAAGTAAATTTATGAAATTAAATGAATTAAACAGATCCTAGACAACATATACATTGTTAGTATATGGAACTTTGTAGTTTAACTGACTTACACTTAAATCCCCTTATCATTTCTCAATTATTCATTTATGTGTACTTGTTAACTATTATTATATGCAGACATGTTCGGTAAGCTATTAACAGTTTTGGAAGAAAATAATTAAGCACCTGTGTGCTCCACGAAATAACACGTGCAACAAAAATACAAACATATAGAAGCACAAAACGTGTACCAAAATAACTCATCACCCTCCACAGAAGTAGATGCCTACGCAGGAAAAAAAAGCATAATTGTATGATTATAAATCAAAACCAATGCAAAGAAATGTGATAAGTACCCACTTATCAGAGATAAATAAACCCCAAATAATAACATAAGTTTTCTGACACAATTTTGATATTCCTACAGAACCACAAACGAATTTTCCACTGCTTAAGAAAGTTATTGGTAAGAATACGTACAGAATCATTCCTTAATCAAGCCTATTAGCTGCTTATATAAAAATGTTATTAGTAAGAATACGTATAGATGGTAATAAATGATAAACACAAGAAGAACAAAAAGCAAAAGAAAAACAACGATGCCAGTTGCAGTGATGAACTATAGAAATTTAGGCATAGTAATAGTGAGAAAATAAATCGCATTGAACATAGTTTTATTCGCACAATTATCGAGCATTAACTGAAAACCTAATCCACTCGATGAGTAAACAATGACTCAAGGATATGGAACCATCAATGTATCACAATATATATTATAAGAGTGGGCTATTATAATGCTTTCATATGCACTCTGTATCGTCGGTTACTTTCAATACTTATGAATGTCGGAAAATCGCAATAATTATGATACCCTTTGTTACGACGCCTGATCAAAAAGGCGATCTCTGTAAGTACCTCGACTGATTCCTAGTAAATTCTTATAATAACAAAATTTAAACTCATGTATCCCCTCTTATGTTAAGTCATAAGTCATATATCCATTAGTGATTATATATTTTTCTTAACGGAACCAACTTAAGATGGTTTGATTTTGATTTAACAAGTATTCTTAGAAGCAGACAAACAGTCTATATCTCATGCTCTTGCGCATTCAAAAGAGATAATGTATGGCTATTGCTATCGTATAAAAAGGAACAATTTAACCCAATTTGAACAGCACAATTCTTGGCAAAATCATAATTAATATGAATTATTGAACTGTTATTATTTATTGTACATTCTTGCCAAAAGTATAATTCTTTGCAAAAGGGATGGAGTAAGTATTAAATAAAGCGGAGAAAGACATCAAACGTGGGTAACCCGATCAAAAGTCCACAGAATATCAATAGATTAAACTATTGATTATCAATGCTTATGTGATGTTTGTATAATAACAAACAAGGAAAAATAATTCACATACATACGTAAAAGAAAAGAAAATACATAAAACCCTTGAAATTGATGCTTCCAAAATTCTGCCTCTGCTTTCTGCCCCATACTAGCCCAGACATCTGAATACAATATGCCTGCTCCATTCACTGCTTCTTTGGGATCATTTGCTATTTCTATTTTGCTGATTCCAACAATCTTGGCTAGTTCAATTGTTTTTGCATCTGGTTCAAAGCCTTTTTAGACAAGCACAGACGAAGTGAAGGGGGGCAACAGATGCAAGCAGAAGTAATGAGTGCATAATATTTTTTCCGTCTCCAACATACACAACCTAAATGATAATAGATTTCAATATATAAGTATATTTATGCATTGTCAAATTGAAATTTACATAACCATAATATGTTTAAGCTATGCTTCAGATCTGGTACCAGTTCCGCATAAACCAGTGCCAAATCTACATCGAATCACTTCCTCGGCTTTGCATCAGGAACCCTCATCAGGATGCATCGAATCATTTCTTCAACAGTATCTTCCCAATCGACTTTAAATGCATTAGTTGCATTCATTAGTTCTATAAATTACAATCTGAATGTTCGGTCACTAATACAAATTATAATTAGGTAAAATCCAAAACATAGTATTAAGAACTACCTTTATATGTTGAGAATTGGAACTAACAAGGAAATCGTCAACCTAAATGCTCATGGGCTTCCCTTCTTTAGAGGACGACATGCTAATAACTGTGACATGAAGTCTGATTCAACTTCCCTTCTTTGAAGAACCCCAATTCAGCTTCGTTGAGGATTCATGCTCCGCCTTTGTGAAGGAATTGACTTCTTTGAGGAATCGCGTGAAATCGAGCTCCGAGGAGTTGAGCGATTGCAAAATCGAGCTTTAGTAGTGAGAAGGGATTCGTGGTTTAAGAGGGATTTGTGAGTGAAAAGAAGATTCATGAGCGAAGGAGTCTCGTAATTTTGGAATTGGAATTAAATATGAAAAGAGGCCATGTATGGTGGCAAAGGAAAAAGGAGGAGGGAAATGTAACATTGGACTGCCAAATTTTCTTTTCGTTAATTGATGGCATGAGCACAAGCTATCTTTTTAGTCAAAATCACCTTTAGCTCTCTATTCATAGCAAGTTGATTTTTCATGCAATCTTTGCTTGCTATTAATAGAACATTTTCTTGTAGTGTTGAAGGCCGACCATAACCCTAAGAAGAAGAGGAGTACATATATATTTGGAGGCTAAGGTTCAAGTTAGTAAGATTAAAGTAAGAACAAATCTCAAGTTCCTTATCCAAACAAGGGAAATAATGATCTAAACCATCTCATATAAGTCATCTTGAATGTTTTAATTCGGGTTTGAGGTTTTAAACCATATGATTGGCTGAATAATGATATGTTTTGATATACTAAATGGATATATATATATATATATATATATATATATGTATATGTATGTATGTATGTGTGCTTATTGATGATTTATATAAGTTAATATAAATTCCATAGCAATCGCTAAATACAAGGCAGGAAACCTCGAAGGATCTCTCTACAAAATTCCATAGCAATCGCTAAATACAAGGCAATTCCAAACTGCATCTATGGTGACTATCGCTATTAGTGCACTTTCAAATCCGAGATATATTCAAGCCTATGTTCAACTATAATCTATATGCTTTGTTCCAAGATCTTGCTATATGTCATACAAGTCCATTCAAGTCCATTCAATTCCATACAAATGCCGCTTGCTTTCAAAGAAAGAAACAAAATCAATGTTTTCACGTATGTCTATATTAATTCAACATCGTTAATACAATCAAACATATATGTGTGTGTGTGTGTGTGTGTGTGTGTGTGATATTTTCGAATTAAATTGGTGAGTTAGCTCACCTTTAACCTAACAACCGACCAAGTCTAGGCTAACCAAGTCCAACCTCAATCTAGCAACACCTTCCCCCATCGCTTCCTTGCTTTCCACTTGCTCCTTTGCCTCCCTCTTCCTTAAGTTGCTCACGACCTTCACTTGAGGTGTGATTATTGTAGGATCTAGATTAACCCTAGAGGGGGGGTGAATAGGGTTATAGCAAATTTTTGCGAATTAAACACAGAAGCAAACTGCAGAAATAAATATGCTGAAAAATAAATCACACACAGAATTTACCCAGCTTCGGCAACCCCTGCCTACTGCTGCATTCCCAGATTTCTATTAGAATTAAACAGTTTCCCGCTTACAAACACTCTAACAGACTTGCAAACCCTGCTACCGCCTATAGAGTTTTGCAAACTTGCAAACCCTGCTAACTGGACTAACTCTAACTAGACAATCTGACAACACCTAAACCCTAGGTGATAATTTATCATGTTTTGTTTTGAAAAGAACATACAAATAAAGCAAATTATAAAAGCAAGCACTAAATTTAAAACAATTTAAATTATCTTGCCTTTATAATAAAAATAAAAATACCCTATCCCAAAACAAACAAAAGATATGCGGTCACTTCCCTTTATCTTATTTCACCCGGTCCATTTTCTTTTGTTTGTAAAAAAATGGCGGCCCTCTGTTTATTCGATCTGAATTAGGGCTTCTGTTTCTTCCTCGAATTTGGGGCTTCGGCTTCTTTCTGATGTCTGATTAAGCTCTTGCTTGTCCTCTGATGATTGATGCTTGTTGCTAGCTCGTTCTCTGTTGATCGAGTTTGTTGATGGTTCGGTATGTAATTTCTTTTGTTGCTTGTTTGATTGCTTGCTTTTTAACTCGATTGTTCTGTTGTCTATGATGATTTCTTGGGGTGTATTTATAGGGTTGAAACCCTAATTAACACTGTCAGATTTGATTTCTTCATGTCGTTGATTATTTTCCTGAATTTGTTCTGGATTTGGACTATTCCTTTCTTGATTCAATTTCGAATAATTGCTGACCATATTTGAATTCGAATTAATTGATTCGAAGATATCTTCCTTTATTTGTTTTCTCGGTCCCTATTTGAATTAATACTGATCATATGTAGTCGAGAAGTTTGATGCAGAGATTTCTTTCCAAAATTTGATTTCTTTGACTTAATTAAAAATACGAATTTGATCTTTAACTTTGGCTTGATTTCTGCACTGACTTGTACTTTCCACGGTCTTGTGTTTCCTACTGCACATTCACCTGTTTACTATATATGTGCATACATACATATGTATGTGTGTATGCATATATTCTTGGGTTTGTACTTTCATTGTGACTTGATTTTGCTATGGGATTAAATCAGAACTTCATTTGATCTGCATGTAGTTGTGATCTGATTCTTGATAGCTTGCTGGTGCATGTCATTTGTTTCTAGCTCGAATTCGTCTTTGAGGAACACTGTACTTGTTGTTATGATGTTTTGAACTTGATTCACTTCATGTTGCATTAGTCACTTGCATTGGTGTATTGCCTTGTACATCCATGTTCTTTACTTGGTTGTTGTCACTGGTCTGCTGCCATGTTCACGTGCACTTGAGTTTGTTTCCACTGCTTTGATACAGATGCTACACTTGTTCATGTTGCCTTTGTACACTTGTTCATATGAGCTGTTGTTCCATTGTTGTAGTTGCAGTATTTATGTTCCTTGTTTCATTTGAAAGCTGGTTCGATGTACTCAAATATTGTCCGGACACATGTTTTATCACTTGAGTTTGCAGTCTTCATTTTTTGCTGTGACTCTTGTGATATTCATGTTGATTGCTTCATGACTTGTTGTTGGCAAGTACATTGTTTTCACTGTTGCACTTGGTGTTTGTAGCTTGCCACTGACTTCTTTGTAGTTGCACTGCACTTTGGTTACTATATATGCTATGTTCTGATTTGCATTGGTGCAGTTTCCATATTTTGTGTATTTTGATGTTGTATATGCTTTTTCATGCTGCTGTGATGCAGTTTCTTTCACTGTTGTATCTTTGGGAGTTTGCACTGCTTCATGTTGAATTTGTGCAGTGTTGTACTTGTTGCCTTGTATCACTGGTTCATTCTGGTTGGTGCAGTATTCAAGTTTTTGTTGGTCTGGACATTTGTGGGATATTTGACTGTTTCTGGCTCGATGTTGTTAATGCATTCATGACCACTGTCTTGCATATTTTTGATAAAGTGTGACTGATGCTGCACTTGGTCTTTGTTCTTCTCTGTTATGTTGCTTTGAATGAATTTGTGTTTTGTTGTAGTTTGTGCACACGAGTTCGCGTGGCAGTGCACACGTATACGAATGTACACGTGTGTACTGCAGCCACTTATAATTGCCTGTCCCTGATAAAAATTACTGATATGCATAGATATTGCACAATCAAAGATGATGACAATAACCCATGTATCTGAGACACAAACAAATTTTATTTTTGCAAATTTAAATTTGTTTGTTTTCAGATTACTGTTGTAGTTGCTAATTATACAGGTACACAGGAGACAGGACGAGAAGTGGAGCTGGACAATGCAGATAGATGCAGATGTGCAGACAGAGTGAAAAACTGAGTGTTGAGTGTTGTAGTGAGAAAAGTAAAATGTATGAACTGATGTATATATATATAGAGAGAGCTGAAAACTTTGTATTGTTTAAGTGTTGTAATAAAATATTATATTGAATAAAAAACACTAGTTGAATTATATAGATTCCGTGCAATAGTATAATTATTCAATATGAATATTTCTTCCTTTCTGTATATAGTCCAAACTGCAAACACATATATATATTGATATATATATGTTTGTTATCATCAAACAAAAAATCACATCAAACAATTATAGCTTTGATTTTTCACTTCTAATGAAGTATAAGGCTTTGAAATGCGGTGGTAAGGCTTCACTCCAAGTCTGAAGTGATTTGGATTTGATTTGAAAATATTTTGCTTTTGGGAAATTATAGAGAGAAAGAAGAAGAAGAAGATATGGATTTTAGCTCACCTTTGCTTGTGAATTTGTGAATGAAAACTAGGGATATCCCCATCCTTATATAGGCTAAAAATGATGCTCTTTAATCTTGCCTTCACCCCACTCATGCCATAGAGGACTCACCTCCCATCACTTCTCCTTTCAATCACTTCTCATTTATGTTAATTACCATTTTACCACTTTCATGATAATATCTCTTATCCTAATAGAAGCTTCTAGAACATTCCAAGCTTTATGAAGTGGTGTTTATGTTAATTAGCTGGTAATGTTTTCATTTGATCACTAGACTAGTGCACAGAGGTTCGAACAACTTATATCGATCGAAAAGTTGTTTACAAATGAACCGATATTCGATCACATTATCGATTTTTATTCAAAGAATATATTTTTGTAATTTTTTTTCAAAATAAAGCTTCTTATCATTATTTATTAATCAAATGATGTTTAACAAGGTTATAAAATTATATTTATAGCACTTAATTATATTTCAAAACGTTTCGATATTCGAAGATGAAGTGTTCGAATTTTAGGATCGCTGTATCAACTAACTAAATAGACTTATCCGATTGGTATATAGAAAAATACTTTATAGGCTTGGGATTGAATAATCAAGTATTTTTCCCTCTTGGCAATCGGCATGCCCCAATGGGTAGAGTAAGTTCAAAACTGAAATTTGGACCTTGGGACAATTTTCAAATTTAATTTTTTTAAATATATTTAAATGTGAAAGTTGAAGTATTAAATGAAATTTTATAAAGGTTATAAAATAAATTTGAATCTTATAAAATGTTTTAAAAATAAAATAATAATTTTGAATTTTCATATATATATATATATATATATATATGCACACACATATATTAATTAAGTTAAATTAATTGATTAATTAAAAGGTTAATGATTAAACGTAGTTACAGACATATATCAACACACACAAATATACATATACATACATATGTGTGTGTTGATATATGTATGTAACTGTAATCGTTATAGTTATATATTTATCTTAAATTTGTTTAAAATGAATTATGTTGAAAATTCAAATTAATTATATTATTTAATTAAATTGGTTAACTAAATAAAAGGGTATATTTGATAATTAATTATTAAAAGTTAATTAAATAATATACATATTATAATATGTATATATATTATAAAACTGTAAATGTTATAGTTACTCAACTTAGATAATATAGGATGAATATTTTTTTTTGAATTTTACAAAATTTAATTCAATAGTTAATTTAATTAATTAAATATGGTTTAATTAATAAAATTAAAATTTAATTAAATATAATTAATGATATACATATGAATATTATATATGTTAACTAAATTGTAAATAGTTATAAATGAATTAAACTTATATAATATATATGTATAAACATAGTGGAACTAGAATAAATCTAAATATACTTTTTGGAATAAATATATATACATGGTATGTATACCATAATCTCGTGTGTTTGACACTTAAATCACAAAGGTATATTAAGGAATACATTATTCCTTAATCAACATCACTCAAAGTATGTTAAAGGTTATGAATCTTTAATATAAGTTACCCTTTATAATTTATATGTTGATAGATTACTTGCATATTGTGCAGTTAAAGCGCTTAGCGGTTCTATAACGATGGAGGTGCAAAAAGTTTTAACGGGATAAAGCGAGGACATAGTTGAAAATAGAGGAGGAGCGAAAAGGTTTATTGAAAATAAAATTAAATCTCCAAAGTTAATTTACTCTCGTTCTTACATCATTTGTGTAGGAAAAAGAAATAACTTTTAATCTTGTATAACAAAATAAAAATATCATGATTTATACAGTCCTGGCTTGGTTACTAAAATACATTTCTAACTTATGTTGAGCAAGTAGAACTTAAGATTAGGTCTTTATCCTAACTTGCTGATTTGGTTTAAAATAGAGCTAATCAAATTAACCATTTTGTATTAATTTTGCTAAAGCGGATGCCAAAAACCATTGATTTAGCGGGCATAGCAGAGCTTTAGGTGGATCTACTGTTCAATAGCGCTAAAGTGAAAAAGCGTAGCGGTCAAAGAGCGCTACACGCTTTAGCAGGAATTTAGCAAGGCTTTAGCGAGGCTTTAATTGCATGACTTGCATATGCACTAGTTGTTGAGCAAACTCACGCTAGAGCTGTTATCTGTAGTACTATTTGGTAAGGTTCATGTATGCATTTGTTGAGCAAAATCAAGGCATGTGATTTATACTTAGGTTGTCATGAAATGATACGTAAAAGTGAATAGTCCCCATGATTTGTTGAGAAATCTTAAGGTCAAGGTCAAGATTATTGAAAGGACCACGATTAAGAGTTGTATATAATACAAACCGATAAAGAGTTATCTATCGCTTGTGGGCATGTGATCTGTTGAGCAAATCCAAGGTTATAATTCCAAGGAAAATGAGTCTTAACACTCACCGGAGAATGGAAATATTTATATGTTTCTCTTAGGGTTTCGATAAATATTAAAATTAGTGGGAGCCTTATTATAAAAATCAAATGACATTTAAATTTTCTAATATTGTAAGATAATTTCTGCACAAAATTAAATTTGTCCACTTCAATAAATTTATGCTATGCACATAATTTAATTTAAAATTATTTAGCAATTGAAATGTACTAATAAACTGAATTAAGATTGACAAGGAAATATAATATATAATTACTAATAAATCTTTTAGCATGTTATCACTTCAAGACCCATACAAGAGCCAAATAATACAACCAGTAAATACACTCACGCCTTGGTCGCTTAAGTGTTACATTTGCCTAAGATAATAATTGTCTTCTATAGGTTTTGAACTCTAAAGCAATATGAGAATATAGATATTTAATCCATATTATATCACATACAGAAGTTATACAGTGAACAGTTTTGTTTGTGTGTTAATGCTTAGCATCCAACCCCCTTTGATAATCTTCATTGGTGACATCCAATATCAACATTGCATTGTGGATATGCGACATCCTTTGAAGGTTGATAAACGCCAAGGCATGACACTAACAAGTGGTGATATTGATGAGTGGCGATATTGATAAATGATGACATTGGCAATAAGCAGCATTGACAACGAGCTGTATTGGTGATGAGCATCATCAGTAATATGTGGCATTGATAGTAAGTGGTACCGATGATGGGCGACATCAAAGAGGGGTGCCATTAATAAAAGACACCATCAATGGAGAAGCGGTATCGATGAGATGCGGTATTAACTAGATGCAGTATCCATTCTTCCTCCATAGATGAGATGCGACATTGCTTTGAAGGGCAACATTAGAATAAAATGGCACTGAAGAGGCATGGTATCAACCTAAAGTGACATTAATTCTTCTTGCCTCATGGAAGAAGTGCTTCATTGATGGAATGTGGCATCAATGTGATGCGGCATCAATGTTATATCATGCCGTTATGACATTAATGGCTTTTGGTATAGAGCTTTCCAATGTTGTCACTCCTTACTAACATATGACATTGTTTCCAATTTCTTTAGCACGATATCATTCAACTTTATAAGCGGTATGCGGCACTAATGGCATTTTGCATTTATGGCTTCGAGTATGATCTGCGACATTGTCTATTATTCTTTATTGATGAGGGGTGGCATTGTATGCTTTCGGCATTGATTTATCTTCATACTTTTGACACTGTTTGAATGTGAGATCATGGCTATGTCGAATGTCGTACACCTTCCGAATTGATAGTGATAATAACATTTACCCTCTAGTATGAAGGAAGAATTTACTTTTAAAGTCAATACTTTTGGCATTGGCTCTTTACCACCTATTGGTATTCTTTGCAGGTGCGATCGTACATTTAAAATTGATCAAATGGTAGCCGTGTGTCCCCTTTTCCACTATAAATAGTTAGATCTTCTCCTTCTTCCTCTTTTACCTGCATTTCAATCTTAAGCAAAATCTATTCCTTAATTCTCAAAATCATTAAGGTCTCATATTTCAGACATCCAAGCCATCTTTAAGGTTCGATTTCTGATCCTAATAGCATCGATTAACTTGAATTAAAAAACCTTATACAAAAATAATTATTAGAGTTTTATCTAGGTTCCATCGATTTTGAATTGATACTTGGGTTTAATTACATGATTTTGATGATTGTATTCATATTATCACTTACATTAATGATCGATTGTTCTTATAAACTGAAACAGTGACAAATTTCTATGTCACTCAGTTAATTTTAGATTAATTAATAATTAGGCAACGTTGATTTGGAAGCCTGGACATTTCTAGTTTAACGATGAAACGAATAGTTTATTAGACCCAAAACCCAATATTTCTCTATTTTATTTTGGCATTGATGCCCTACGACATCATTATGATGTTCGACATTAATTAGTTTACACTTTGTCCATTATTTTGATGATCGATTCCAAAGTTCAGAAAACCTATAGTGTAACACCTTTATGTCTTGAAAAGCGGTGCGACAACCTATTTGAAAACACAAGAGTTTGTGAATAGAGAGTTTATGTCATTCACTAACCATAAATGCAACACACGTGTATTCAACATTAATTAAAAACGTTGCCGTTTAGATTCGATATTTATTTATAGGCATGTTGAATGACATTGATAATCTTACTATATGTTATCATCTTTCTTTGCTAATCATTTTCAACATTCTTATGTAGACATTATACGACGTTGTTATTTTATGACATAGTTGTTGTAGTAATTTTATGTGTCACTTATAAAAATATTATGAACCTATGTCGACATGGTCATTAATGTCAGTTATTTTTATTATTTCGACATTGACCATAGCTGCAGTATCACATCACAATTTTATAACGTAGCTAATGTGATATTTGACATTAATTTGCATATTAGACTTAATTTTTAATGGGTCAATGTGAGATTCATGATACATTTAAAATATTTTTTCATTTAAGTTTTACTAAATAGCCATAAACTTATTCCTTTACCATGACTATACCACTTATTTGCATTTTTTTAGGCTAAAAATTTAAGTATTTTATGAACGTAAAAATAGACCACTTTATGGTTATTGACTTTGTTGTAAATATCATAATAGACTTTAACTTTGATGTTTTTATGTTATTACCTGGGTATTTCATAATTTATGTGCTAACTTTTTTCTAGCATATAATAACGTATGAGCACTCTGAATTTCACAAAATATCCAATATCTTCCGATTTGGAATAATATCACCTGGAAGGCAAATGGAAGGCAAGAAAGTAATTCAAAAAGGAATCAAGAAGTCCAGTAAGGGTTCTAAAGCTTCACCCTCTGCTAAGAAAGAGGATCATCTTTTTAATCCATCGTATATTATCACTCAAGAAGAAGTGGATTCCACACTTAAGCAGTTTGGAATCACAGTTATAGAAGTTATTCCTGTCGGTCCTTCTGGTAGAATTTACAATCCTCTTAAAGGCTTTTACTCCTTCATCCCAATACATATATGACACTCGAGGTACTTCCTTTCCCCGACTTTCTTTTGAGATTCCTTAAGCACCTAAACATTGCTCCAATCCAATTTACTCCAAATTAGTACACCTACTTGACCTGCTTGGAAGTTATTGCTAGGGAAGCCAAGCGTCCCTCTCATAGTGTTGAAATTCTTCAGACCACAGCCAGCCCTGCCTAGATAGGTGAGCAGTATGGTAATCCACTATATCACATTTGTCCCCTTCCGAAAATCTTGATCATCAATGCCGTTAATAAGAATAAGCGATGGAAAAATCAATTTGTCTATATCAGATGCTATTATAGGATTAGGAAATTTTTGTCTGTTATAGGTAAGTCTTTATTTCTTGTTACTTATGTTATATTTATCAATTTTCTCACAATGGACGTTTTCTTTTAAGTTTGTCTTTTAAGTAGTTAAGCTCCTCTAATAGTGAGACCGTCAAATCTCCGACTCTAACATCTAAGAGCATGGACGTGGACTCACACTTATGATGGAAGCAACTCTTCGTCACCACCCATCTAATTCTAGATCAACATATAATACTTGGAAAACCCCCAACGATGAAAGGAAATGCCCAAGGGAAATGTCTCTGGTCATCAATAACCGTAATGCTTTCTCTATTTCTTCTCCAGTTCAACTTGAACCCATTGGTGAGTTTATAATATAACTAGTGTGGAATTCTCGATGTCATTATTTTATTAACTTATTTTCTTTGTTTTAGGCTTGTCAACTCTTGTTGTTGCATCGAAAGGACATGAGTCAAAGATGTGCTTCTAAAAAGAGGAAAAATAAAGATTAAATTCCTACCTTGTCTTGACTAAGAAAACCACTGCCATTAAGGACTCCATTTCCAAAGCAATTGAATCATTAGGAAAGGAAGCAGACGATAAGGTTCCTGCATATATTATTCTTCTCCTCTAAATAAAAGGCCTAAGCCTGTGGGTGACTTTACCCCTACTATTGTGGATGAGGAGGAACATGTGATCATTGTAGGATCGATTTCACCCTAGAGGGGGGGGGTGAATAGGGTGATGCTGTTAATTGTAAAAATTATTGCGGAAGCTTATAAAATTATTTCAACGCAGATATATCAAAATTATAGCAGCACAGATAATTGCAGAATAATAAATGCAGAAATAGAACGACACAGAATTTACCCAGCTTCGGCAAAACCCTGGCTACGTGCTGCCTCCAAGGTTTCTACTAAAAATTAAGTAGTCACACGCTTACACACGTAAACTTGCGACATTCGCCACTGACTAACCTAACTCTACGCTCAAAACCTGCCATAACTCAGCCGCTGAGTTGCGAATTCTCAAATTACGCTACGTAGTTTTCCCCTTAGTCACACGACTAGTAATTACAATGGTTTAAAGGAGAAAATACAAAAACAACAACTTAAAAAACAATTAAACACCAAAGCCCTAATTATTACTTTTTAATATAATCCAATACTAAAGAAAGAAAGGGGTCGACCCAATATAATTTATCACTAAAAAGCGCGACCTCCTTTATCTCTTTTATCAATGTCGGCCCGTTCCTTGCTTGTTCCTCTTAGCTCTGAATTCAGGGCTTTTTGAAGTTGCCGCTTAAATTGATGGTTGGTGCTTCGATGCTTGCTTCAATTGATTCGTTCGTGGTTCCTCCTCCTTGATCGAGTTCAACTTTGATTTGGTATGTAATTTTTTTTTTGCTTCTTCTGATTTGCTTGCTTTTTCTCGATCCGATTCGAAAGGCGATGATGTTGCTTGTTTATATAGGATTCAAGATCCTTGATTTTCGTTTGTATACATTTATTTGAATTCCTCACTTGATTTATTTCGGCCATTCGATTTTGTTTTAATGCTGATGATAATTTTTGACTTGTTCATATCGAATAATTTCGTTTACTTGATTAACACGGTTTTGATTTCGAACTCGCTTGATTCCTTGATTGATACGGCTTCGATTCAGAACCGTTCGATCTTTCCTTGGTCGTTACGGTAGTGAATTTCCTACTTGACTTTGGCTTTGATTTTTGACCCACAGCTTTGACTTGATTTTGACAATGTTGATTTGGTTCGACTTTGGCCATACTGTTCACTGCCTCTAGTCATTTGATTTGACTATGTTGATTTTGGCATTTCCTTTGTACTTGCTTCGGCCATTATGTCTTTGACTGTTGTATCACTTTGTTGATGATGCTTTGACTGTTGAACTTGGTGGTCTTGTGTCATACTTTTTGGTTCATCTGATTATAGTTCTCTGCACATTGTATTTCATGGTTGCTGTGTTGCCATATTAATCCCTCTGGCCATTTGTGTTCATCCCCGATAGCACTTTCGACCTTGTTCGATTTTACTTGCCATTTCATGACTCCGTCCACTTGAACTATTTTGATTTTGGTACTGTTTAATTTGATATAGATATGTATGTGTATACATATATATATGCATACATGTATATTTGTATTTGCTCGGCTTTGGCTCTGTTCAAACTTGCCACCATGGTTTGTTCATCTCTGCTTGATTTTCCATTGTACTTAGTATCACTCGATGTTGTAGTTTGCACTATGCATTCCTGTATATGTACTTGAGTCTGGTACTTTTTGAAGCTTGCACTGTCCAGTTTCACTGTTGCATGCATGTTGTATCTTTTGGAGCTCAAGTTACCTGACATTTCCATTCTGCTGTGTCTTTGATGTTGGCATGCATTGTTACTTGCATCAGTCATTGTTCTCTGGTGCATCGCTTGGCCATATGTATGCATCGAGGCAGTTTGTATTTGTTTGTAGTTTTGCCCCTGTTTCAGTTGATGTTGTAGCCTTGTTTGCTGGTTTGTGTGTATTTGGCCTTGCTGTATGGTCAGTGCTGATTTGGTTAACATTTTTGGTGGTTCACCTTGGTCCCTCTTATGCTGGTCTTCAAGTTGAGTTGTAGACTTGAGTCTGTTGTATTTCATGTTGCCTTGAATACGCTATCTTCATATATTTAAAACTGTTGTGTGTATGTTGGCATTGAATTCATCTTTTCCACTGTATATGTTGACATATTAACTTGGTTGAACATGTGCACTGAGTTGGTCCTCATGTGTACCGATGCATTGTATTTTCATTCATCTTTGAACCTGGGAAGTTTGGTTAAGATTTGGTCTTGCATTGCACTGACAACTGAATTCATTTATTTGTCAATTTTACTTGAACTTCATCTTGATTTTTGGAATTACACCTGTGTTGAATCCAGCTTTAAAGCTCCTGTTTGACCTTGTGATCGTTTGTGATTTCACTTGAGTTGAACCCGACTTTGATTTGGGTTTGACCTTGTGCTCACATGTTCTTGTAATTTTATCAAGTGTATATATCGATGTGCACAGCCTTGTGGCATGTACAGTGATACACTATGCATGTCACAAGCGTTTCGTGTATGATGGATTCAAATTTAAATGATGACGAACAACCCAAATAACCGAGGCAAATATTATTTTCAAAATTCATATTTTATTTTATACTGCAAAAATATTTATTTTCAATTTTACTGCGTCAATGTATATTTCTACAGATTGCTCAGATGCTGGATTTACATTGTAATGAAGTTGAAGATAAATACGAGTTGAGTGAATGAGTGACATGTAGTGAGGTCAAATGTAAATGTGAATTGTAATGTAATCAAATTTGTATTGTAATTGAAATTGTATATATATATATATATATATATATATATATATATATATATATATATAGTGAGAGCTTGAAATTTGTACTATACAAAAATTGTAATAAATATTTGTTTGAATAAAATATCCATTTGAATTCAAATTCTGTGTTATTTATTTTATTCATCAAATATGTATTTAATCTGTGAAAATAAAATAGTATATTAACAAATACATTTAAGTGAATATATATATATATATATGTTTATTATCATCAAACAAAAATCACATAATCGCATATTCAACAATCTCCCCCTTTTGATGATAACAAACATATATTTAAGATTTTGAATATGTTATATGTATTTGATTATTCAATTTGCTCCCTCTATTTGAATGCTTCCTCTCTACACAAAGCTCCCCCTTCATTTATGCATACAATTAAAAATATGCAAATGGGCCTAGATGCAAATAGAAAATATTTGACCTTTGCTTGATTTTATTTGACAAAGTCTTAAACTTTTCTCTCCCCTTTTTGTTATCAGCAAAAGAGTAATAGTGTTAGAGAAAATAGAGATAAAGTGATCGATATTAATACAATATTAAAACTCAATCGAATATAAATATTAAATTTCAACAAAAAATCAAACAAAAATCATAAATACTTTGTTAGGCGCATATTCCACTTTTAGAATGATGGGAATGATATCATCATATAAAACCATACAGTTGTGTCTACTTGTGGTATATTTATATCAGGAATTTGAATATCTACCAACCATGCATAACCGTTGGGACTTTTAAATGAGATTAGTAGTATTCCAATTTTATTTTAAAAAAAATGAATTCAAGTATTTTATAACCACTCATAACCGTGAGGACTTTTAAATGAGATTAGAATCAACATGTTATTGAAAAAATTCAATTTTGATATGCGTTCCATACATGCATAACCGTGAGGTTTAAATGAGCATGGAAGCACATAAAAAATTCCAAGTAATTCACCAATGCATAACCGTGAGGACTTTTAAGTGAGAGTGAATACTTCGGATTTTATTTTATTTTATTTTATTATTATTTTATTAAAAAAATGTAAAACGAAAAAATGAATGATTCCTGTTTAAAGTACCACATATTGACAAACTATATTGAATTTTTGATGAGTGATGGTCGTTAGAAATATGATAGAAATAGAGATGGTCATGGAATTTTTACCAACAAAAAGTTTTACAACTCTTGTTTAAATTTCTAAAGAAATTTACTAATTATACCATCTTGAGTCATAATATATGATAAATATCAACACTCATCACTTTTCAATCTATTTATCTTTTTGATAATTAATAGGGAGTCGGATTAGTCACTGTTATAATTTAAAAATTAAATTCAAAAATAATTATAAAATCAATTTTTCTAAAAATGATCAATCTGAAAACAAGGTCAAAGATGATTTTCTAGAAAGGGTTTTATGAGAAAATTTTCTGCTATTTGAAAAACATTTGAAATGAAAAATATGCAGATATTTCCTTTGAAAAACGATGCAGTTACTAAACGTCTCAATAAAAATCATGTTCCACTAGTAATTTTTCTATCAACTAGATTACCAATGTAATGTGCATCTGAATTCTTCTTTCACTCAAAATTATCATTAATTGAATTTGATAGACCAAACCATGAAGTGTGCAACAAAATATCCCAAAATCAGTTTTAACAGCTTTTTAAATGACATTCTCTTGAATTTGAATTGAAGCCATGTAAATAATCAAAAACCGTGAATATAGAATCAGCCGTAAAATAACCAAATGTATTTTCATCAACCAATAAAACACTATTATTAATCCAAACTAAAGTATATGAAGTAATTCAAAGACTCTAGAGATTTTTATAGTGTTCTTGGCATAAGAATATAATTGGCCAACAATTTTGAACAAGTCAGAATCAAAATCATCATTTATTTTATCATCATATTATTGGCTGATTTAATTCAAACTACGATGCAGATTATCACATTTAATATATCGTTCAAAATATACCATTAACTATTTTACCTTTACGATAATTTTTCGTTGTTGCCCATTGTGATTTTGTCACCTTTATACTAGGCTAAGGAACTTTGCTTTTTCGCTCGTTGTGTCCTTGGAACAGGCAGAATCCAAGTAACACTATTGTTGTTCCTTAGCCTGCCACCACACCTACACGATGAAAGATTTTTGTGACCTATTTGTTTTTATAGGTCCATGACTGTTAGTGGCAGAATATTTTGAAAAATAATTTTGTGGAGACCCGAAACTATTTATATATGTTCCTTTCGGCACCCAGATTTGTTTAACTTTGAGAGATTTTATATTTGTTCCTTTTGGAACCCAAATTTGTATAGTTTTCACATGTTTGGGTCTATACCAATAATTGTTTTGATTGTGTCCAAATTTTCTACAAATTGTGCACATTGAATTGACTTGATTAATTTCATTTCTAACATTTTCAGTTTGATTATATCCAAGTCCTTGTCAAACTGTATTAAGAGTTTGCTTCCCTAACAGCATATTCAACGATTTTTCATTTTTTGAAAATTTATCTAAAGTCGTTGACAGTTGTTGGACTTGTGTTTTAAGAGATTCTTTTTCGTTCAATAATTGTGTGCACTATTTAATAGAGTTCTCTCTCCTAGTATTTTCTCTTTTAAAATCAGAATTTCATTTTCAAGTGATTTTATATTAATTTCTAATTTTTTAATTTCTTCTTCGAATGTTGGACACTTGCACACTTAGGGCACTTATTTTGATAGTTTTTAATTAATTGTTCAAGTTGATCATTTAAATCTATCAAAGTATCTTTTTGTGATTCAAGTTTGACATACTTATCCCTAAGTCGTTCAAAACAGCCATATACTTCGTGGAAATATATAAGTAATTCCGAGTGAGTGAGTTTTGATACCTCGCTTGGCTCGTCATCGTTGCTATCAGTTATATTTCCTTGAAGGCACATATCTGCTTTCTAACTCTCACTGCTAGTACTTTGATTATCTTCATCACTTGTATTCCACGTGGCTGCAAAACTTCTCCTTTTTGATTCCTTTTCAAAGTCGTGTCGGTTTTGAGGACAATTGGGCTTAATGTATCCGGGTTGGTTGCACTTGTGACAAATGATCTCCCGTTCTTCTGGATTATCTAGTATTTTGTTTATTTTGCTTTTCAGTTTCTGATTTAGAGCTGGATTTCTATATTTGTAGTTCCATCTTTTGAATTTCTTCATTATTAACGCCATCTCAGCTGCTTCATCGTCGTCATCGTCATCATCACTTTCAGTTGTTCCTTTGAGAGCTATTGATTTCTTTCAAGTATCTCCTCTTTCACGCTCTTCCTTGAATTTCATTTCTAGCTCATAAGTGGTGAGTTTCCGATGAGTTCTTCAACTTTCATTTGTTTTAAATCTTTCGATTCTTGAATGGCAATCACTTTTGCTTCAAATCTTCATGGAAGGACTTTGAGGATTTTTCGGACTAGTTCCAATTCCTTGTATGATTTTCCGAGAGATTTTTATTTGTATACAATATTGGAAAGTCATCCGTACATCTCTTTGATATTTTCTTCCTTGGCCATTGTAAAGTTCTCGTATTCGCTGCTTAGCATGGCAATGCGAGATTCTTTGACTTGCGACGTTCCTTTGTGAGCCACTTTGAGTGTGTGCTATATTTCCAGTGCAGTTAGACAATTTGAGACACGATTAAATTCAAATTGATCCAATGAAAAATAATCGAATTTATAGCTTGGGCATTAGAATTCTGTAACTTATTTTCTAGATCTGTCCATTTATCCTTCAGTTTATTTATTTCCTAATTATCTACAATTATAGTTGGTGCTCTATGACCTGACTCAACAATATTCCAAGCGTCAATGGTTTTCAGAAAAATTTTCATTCTATTTTTCTAGTAGGCATATTCACCATTGAAAATTGGTGGTCTAACTATGGACTGACCGTCAGCAAAAGCATTATTAAAAGAAGCCATTTTAAAAATTCAACTTTTTAAAACAAAAATTGATTTTTGAAAAAAAATTAAATTTTTAAAAACAAAAACTAACTTCTATTTCTAGCTCTGATACCACTTGTAGGATCGATTTCACCCTAGAGGGTGGTGAATAGGGTGATGCTGTTAATTGTAAAAACTATTGCGGAAGCTTATAAAATTATTTCAACGCAGATATATCAGAATTATAGCAGCATAGATAACTGCAGAATATTAAATGCAGAAATAGAACGATACAGAATTTATCCAGCTTCGGCAAAACCCTGCCTACGTGCTGCCTCTAAGGTTTCTACTAGAAATTAAGCAGTCGCACGCTTACACACGTAAACTCGCGACACCCGCTGCTGACTAACCTAACTCTACGCTCAAAACCCTGCCACAAATCAGCCACTGAGTTGTGAATTCTCAAACTATGCCACGTAGTTTGTCCCCTAGTCACACGACTAGTAATTACAATGGTTTAAAGGAGAAAATACAAAAACAACAATTTAAAAAACAATTAAACACCAAAGCCCTAATTATTCCTTTTTAATATAATCCAATACTAAAGAACGAAAGGGGCCTGCCCAATATAATTTATCACTAAAAAGCGCGGCCTCCTATATCTCTTTTATCAATGTCGGCCCGTTCCTTGCTTGTTCCTCTTAGCTCTGAATTTAGGGCTTTGTGAATTCTCCGCTTAAATTGATGGTTGGTGCTTCGATCGCTTACTTCAATTGATTCGTTCGCGGCACCTCCTCCTTGATCGAGTTCGACTTTGATTTGGTATGTAAATTTTTATTTTTGCTTCTTTTGATTTGCTTGCTTTTTCTCGATTTGATTCGAAAGATGATGATGTTACTTGTTTATATAGGATTCGAGATCCTTGATTTTCATTTGTATACATTTATTTGAATTCGTCACTTGATTTATTTCGGCCATTCGATTTTGTTTTAATGCTGATGATAATTTCTGACTTGTTCATATCGAATAATTTTGTTTACTTGATTAACAGGTTTTGATTTCGAACTCGTTTGATTCCTTGATTGATATGGCTTCGATTTAGAACCGTTCGATCTTTCCTTGGTTGTTACGGTTGTGAATTTCCTACTTGACTTTGGCTTTGATTTTTGACCCGGCTTTGACTTGATTTTGACGATGTCGATTTCGTTCGACTTTGGCCATACTGTTCACTACCTCTGGTCATTTGATTTGATTATGTTGATTTTGGCATTTCCTTTATACCTACTTCATCCATTATGTCTTTGACTGTTGTATCACTTTGTTGATGATGCTTTGACTATTGAACTTGGTTGTCTTGTGTCATAGTTTTGGTTCATCTGATTACAGTTTTGTGCACATTGTATTTCATGGTTGCTGTGTTGCCATATTAATCCCTTTGGCCATTTGTGTTCATCCCTGATAGCACTTCGACCTTGTTCGGTTTTACTTGCCGTTTCATGACTCCGGCCACTTGAACTATTTTAATTTTGGTACTGTTTCATTTGATATAGATATGTATGTGTATACATACATACATACATACATACATACATACATATATATATATATGCATACATGTATATTTGTATTTGCTCGGCTTTGGCTCCGTTCGAACTTCCACGATGGTTTGTTCATCTCTGCTTGGTTTTTTGTTGTACTTAGTATCACTTGATGTTGTAGTTTGCACTGTGCATTCCTGTATATGTACTTGAGTCTGATACTTTTTGAAGCTTGCACTGTCCAGTTTCACTGTTGCATACATGTTGCATCTTTTGGAGCTCAAGTTGCCTGACCATTTCCATTCTACTGTGTCTTTGATGTTGGCTTGCATTGTCACTTGCATCAGTCATTGTTCTCTGGTGCATCGCTTGGCCATATGTATGCATCGAGGCAGTTTGTATTTGTTTGTGGTTTTGCCCCTGTTTCATTTGATGTTGTAGCCTTGTTTGCTGGTTTGTATGTATTTGGCCTTGCTGTATGGTCAGTGCTGATTTGGTTAACACTTTTGGTGGTTTACCTTGGTCCCTCATGTGTTGTCTTCAAGTTAAGTTGCAGACTTGAGTCTGTTGTATTTCATGTTGCCTTGAATACACTACCTACATATATTTAAAACC
This sequence comes from Allium cepa, assembly GCA_030765085.1. Taxonomy (NCBI): domain Eukaryota; kingdom Viridiplantae; phylum Streptophyta; class Magnoliopsida; order Asparagales; family Amaryllidaceae; genus Allium; species Allium cepa. The sequence continues at coordinate 565,262,473 of CM060937.1, read as the reverse complement.
GCTGTGTGTATGTTGACAATGAATTCATCTTTTTCACTGTGTATGTTGACATATTAACTTGGTTGAACAAGTGCACTGAGTTGGTTCTCATGTGTATTGATGCATTGTATTTTCATTCATCTTTGAACCTGGGCATTTTGGTTAAGATTTGGTCTTGCATTGCAGTGACAACTGAATTTATTTGTTTGTCGATTTTACTTGAACTTCATCCTGATTTTTGGAATTACACCTGTGTTGAATCCAGCTTTAAAGCTCGGGTTTGACCTTGTGCTCGTTTGTGATTTCACTTGAGTTGAACCCAACTTTGATTTGGGTTTGACCTTGTGCTCACCTATTCCTGTAATTTTATCAAGAATATATATCGATATGCACGGTCTTGTGGCATGTACAGTGATACACTGTGCATGTCATAAGCTGTTCGTGTATGATGAATTCAAATTTAAATGATGACGAGCAACCCAAATAACCGAGGAAACTATTATTTTCAAAATTCAAGTTTTATTTTATACTTCAAAAATATTTTATTTTCAATTTTACTGCGTCAATGTATATTTCTGCAGATTGCTCAGATGTTGGATTCACATTGGAATGAAGTTGAAGATAAACACGAGTTGAGTGAATGAGTGACATGTAGTGAGGTCAAATGTAAATGTGAATTGTAATGTAATCAAATTTGTATTGTAATTGAAATTGTATATATAGTGAGAGTTTGAAATTTGTACTATACAAAAATTGTAATAAATATTTGTTTGAATAAAATATCCGTTTGAATTCAAATTCTGTGTTATTTATTTTATTCATCAAATATTTATTTAATCTGTGAAAATAAAATAGTATATTAACAAATACATTTAAATGGATATATATATATATATATATGTTTATTATCATCGAACAAAAATCATATAATCGCATATTCAACAATCATTGATTCGAGCCCTGAGGTTTCCGATCAGGAATATCTTGGGCATGAAGTTCAAGAATCCACTTAGGCAGCTCGCTCTACGTATCCCCTCCTTAAGATTTCTTTTCCTACTTTCCGACAGCTCTTAGTTATTCGTATGCTGATCATGGGCTGTCTCCTTCCCCAAAAGATCCTCTTTCTTCGGAGGCTCGGGTCTAGTCTCCTATGGCCAGTTTTGATGTTTTCATTCGATTGGCTATCCAATCTCCCTCTATTGCTTCTCTTAGGTCATCGCAACCCTCAATTTATTCCAAGGATCATCTTTTCTTTATTCTTAAGTAGCTTTTATCAATATGTGTTTCCTTTCGTTTGGTTAAATTTTAGCTCTATAGATCCTGTCCCGACTTAAACTTGTTAGACATTTCTGGTGGGAAAGAATATATTTCTCCTCCAAGAGGCTTCTCAAAAGCCTTCTAACGAAATATTTGAGCTCGAAAGACAAATATGTTTGCTTAATCATGACATAATTGATATTGCATCAACAACAGACAAAGCTGTTACCAAGAAAGTGAACCTCATCTCCTCAGTCAATGAGGATAAAAATGCTAGGCAATTGCTAGAAAAGGAGGTGGAGGGATTGAAAGAAGACCTCGAGAAGGTAAATAAGGAGAAAACCAAGTTAGTTGAGAAGGAAGTGAAAATGTTAAAAGGCGGGTCTCGAGAGGGATAATGTAGAAAAAGCCGAGCTATCTAATAAGAACTAATCCTTGGAGGATAAGCTACAAAGGAAAATTCGCACCCTGGCCTACTTGAATAGTATTATTAGTGACACTAAAAAGAAAATCATCTCTTTCCTCAATGATGCTCTTCCCGAGATTACAGAGAAATGTTATGAAGAAGCCTTGTTTGTGGCATATGCTAATATTATTCAAAAGTGCCCAGACTTAGATTTTCCATTCCTCCCAGATTGGAAAGAAAAAATTAAAAGAAAGTTTAGCATTAAATCATAGAAAGATAAGAAGGCTCTTTAGGAAGAGTTTCCTGCTGAAGAAAAGGTTGATGCCGAAAAGTGGCTAACCTTTGATGATCCTCCAATCGATAAAGAAACAGAATCCATAAAGAAGAAGGAGAAGATGACAACGACGGCGACGATGGTGATGGAAAAGGCTAGGAGGAACAAAAGATGGGGGAGATTGATTAAGTGATCCTAACTTAGATTTGTCTACACAAGATGCAGGCTTTACCAAATTCCCTAATCCTCAAGATGCTGCAAAGAAAGATACTGCTTCAAAAGACAGCACTCCCCTTAGCCATTAGCCGAAGGAGAAAAATCATACTCAAGTTTTGGCCTTACAGGTATGGAGTTCTTTATTTTAGATGTTTAAGACTATCTGTTTAGCTATTAATTGATAAGCTTACTATTTTAGTTAAGGAAAAATACTATTACGATATTCTTTATGAAAAGAGTATGAATAAGGAGAATCGATTGAGTAGGGAACTTGAAAATTTAGTTAAAGAATACAATGCCCTGTTTGAAAAATACAGATGCCAACCTAGTGATACCGTGGCGTTATAATTTTTTAAAGAGAAGCAAGTCACCCCTCACTTGAAAAGAGCTCGTCTATATTGAGAAAGGATTGCGAGAGGGAATGCTGAATTAATGACTCACTTTTGGATGTTAATTGATGGCATAAACGCTTTGGTGGTGTTCGTCTATAAAGTCTATTCTAGGGTTTAATTTGTGAACTTTTCTTACTTGGACAAAAATAATGGGGGTTTGCTTAGACGTCTTCATAAAAGATATCTAGACGATCATGGATGCGATCCACATCCCGAGGCTTATTGGAACTTACCTAGGGTCGATAGTGTTCCATTTTCACCTAATCCTCTTCCTCCCGAAAAGTTAAGTATAATAAGAGGAGATTTATTATTGAATTTTATGAGAGATCAATATTGTATGAACCCAAAAGATTGTATTATGTGATTCAAGTAGCTTATGAACTTTATCACTTTTGTTTCTCTTTTATTATTCTAATTTTAACATATAATCCAGATTAAGGAAACCTCAAGTAGTCCTATTTCCAGGGATCTCTTGAGTAAATTCATCAAGTTAAATAAGGAATTTAAAGAGAAATATTTAACTCTCAAGAAATCTGAGTTAGCAAGGCATTGCTTTCTAAGAAACCTACAAGAAGTACACACACAATTCCATCACTTTCGTTTTGATTTCCTGGGCAACGAGAAGGATAAACTACTTAGTGTAGTTCGAACTTGTCATGCTAAATTGCTATGTGATCACGCTAGCCCTCTAGCCAGGAAATGAGACTTTCATTTATTCCATCCAATTGATATCCTAAAAGAGATTAAAGCTCCTTCTGGTTCTACCCTTAACCCATCTATTGGGTCATTTAAAAGGGCCAAAACCATTGTTTCTAAATTTTAAGAGTTATTTGAATGTTCAATAATGGAATTGTGTAATTTGAATTTCCTTATTTTTTTTAAAACTTCTACTTTTATTTAATGAATGAACTTATTTTCCTCTATTACTTTCCTTTTTATAATAGGAAAGCCAGTTAGCGCTCGCATCTGGTCCCTCGAATTTTCTTTCTCAGCTAAACGATACTAAAGATAAATTAGTAACTAATACTGAAAAGAGATGGTCTTCTCAATACACTTCAGTTTTGTAGTTTCCAAACAATCCAGAAGCACAGGAGTGTCATAGAAAGTATTATCAACATTTAGTAACTATAAATAAATGACCTCCAACTTAGAGAATCAAATTAAAGAAAAGAATAAAAAATTTCAAGAATTGAAAGAGAAGATAGATGCAGTCTTACTAAACCTTCAATTGTGGATGATGCAGAAATAGCTAGATTACACCAACGGATAAATGACCTTAAAGTGGAAGTATTAAAAAGTCAAGTGTTCTATCAATTCTTAGAACTTATTGCAAGTGGAGGTGATTCCATCCTTCCTACTCCTACTACTGGGAGAACGACAAGGTCTCAATCATTAGCTAGTAAAGAATTTCCTACTCTGTTAAACCTATATTTGGGGTATAAGCAATGAAGAAATCTCCAGAGTAGACAAGTCAAATTTGAGCGCATGCAATTTTTCAACAAAAAATGGAATGAAAAAGTTTCTCCACGCCTTAATGATTATGAAAGTCAAGTTGAAAAGCTAGAGCGCGAAAAGTGTACTCTTGAGCAAAAATTAAGGAATTAAAGAGCATAGTTCTAACTTTAAAAGGAGCTAATAAGAATCTCAAGCATGCGTTGAAGACTCAAATCGACATAGTTAATGATGTAGATACTCTTCAAAAAAAGGAGAAGAGACTTAAGGAACTTTTGGATGTGGCCATTCGCCACATTACCGATTCTTCATTCGGTTGTTGAAGATCTAAAGAACTTGACATAGAGCCTTGCCCTTTAATAGAGAATTGCCTATAGATCACCAAACAGATCCTTTTGTGGCTCAATTTTTGTCCCTATAACTTTTAATATACAACATATTAGATAATAAATGAACTTGTATTCAAATGAATGATACATTGAATAAACTATATGTAATTTATTTTTTGAGTTTGCTTAAGGAGTATGTAACTTGCTTTTTAGTACCTTAACATGATATGTAGCCTTGGATTGAACACTGGTTTGTCTTTGAAATTGCTTGATGGTTGATATCCCGCCTTAATGTTTTAATTCGATCTATCATAAATGGAGGACCAAAAAATCATATAGGAGTAATAACAAAAGACCAGAAAACCATCTATCAATAATAATAGAAGACCAGTAAACACATCTGGTAATAGTAATAAAAAGACCAGAAAGCCATTTGATAATAATAATAAAAGACCAAGAAACACATCTGACAATAATAAAGGAAGACTAGAAAGTCCCTTTGGCAATAATAAAGGAAGACCAGAAAATCCATCCGATAATAATAATAGAAGACCAAGAATCAATAGTAAAGGAAGACTAGCAAAATCATCGGGCTGTAATAAACAAAGATCAGAAAATCCATCTAGTAAATGAAGACTGTCTTTGGTTTGGAGCATAAATGGCCCACATTTGATCAATTTTCCTCTACAAGATTGATTAATTTTGTTTTAAAGCACAAATGGCTCGTTTTTGACAGATCTTCCTCTAAAAGATTATTTTTGCTTTTGGATTGAGTTGATTTCTTTGGCACCATCTGATGATCTCTAATTGGATCAAACCCTTTATCACCATCTCTAGTGATCAAACCGTTGTGTTGATTAGCAATCTTTTAGTAGAACCAAAGACTTACCCGACCTCCCTCTAGGAGGCGCTTTTGTAGGGCCTTATAAACGGTACTGAAAGCTAGTTCGGTGCTTTGGTCAGGCCCTCTTATGCGATACCAAAGGCTTACTCCATCCTCCCTCCAGGAGGGACTTTGACCAAGCCATGTAGGCGGGATCAAAGACTTGCAGATACTTTGGACAAGCCGTTTTTAGGCGGGACTAAAGGAGTACTCTGACCTTCCTCTAGGAGATTCCTTAAACAGGCCATTTTCAGGTGGGAATAATGACTTATGCTTTGGCAGATCACGTAGGCAGGACCGAATACTTAGTGAAGCTTTGGTTAGGTCATCTTAGGCGGGACTAAAGGCTTACTTTGTCCTCCTTATAGGAAGCGCTTTGACCAGGCTGTCTTGGCAGGACCAAAGGCTTTTTCCTTTATTTTAAGAGTTTTTTTTCTCCTTAACCATGTGGATACGCTTATCTTAAGTAGATAATCTCCCTTCATTGCTGACTTGTTTAATATCTAATTACAAATTCATCAAGCTTTCCTTGTCCTAGGAAATTATTGATTGTTCCTTCCAAGCTTCGACATTGATTCGTTCCTGTTAGAACGATGATGAAGATAATATATTCATCTAGGGTTTCTCTCATTCTTTGATCGCTTCTTTTGTGAAGGCCAATAGTTGAGCTTGTCTTTGGTCAAGAAGTATATATTCTCATAAAAGGAAGTAAGATAGCAATTTTTTGAAACTTATGATCTTTTGGAGAGTGATCCTCTCGATTGATTTTGAACTCTTTTGTTGCCTGTGATGGATTTCTCATCTTTGATTGTTAGTTTTCTCTTTAGAGAGCTTTGTGCTTCATTCGTTTTGTAGCATCGATCAAACACACTCCTTCACTTTCTAGTTAATCGATCGAAATATCTTTTTCAAAAATAGTTCCTTTTCGGATCTCCTTTCTCATTTACATGAAGATGCTATCTCTTTTGTATTACCTTCCTAGGGCAAAGATTAGTGTCGACCCTATATGGAATGGATTCAAACTCCATTTTTCTAGGTTATAAGGAGCCACTTGTCTTTTCTTATCTTCCATTACTTGTAGTGCCATTAATCTTAATACTTTCTCTTCATGAAGCCGAGGATTACTTATAATTTGGTAGGTTGGCCTAATCATTTGAGGCTCGGAGAATCCTTATTCGGAGATTTTAACACATTTAATTGACATGACTAAGCAAAAACTTAGTTAATTGATTAAATGGTGTTAAGAATTAGGGATTGTCTAGGTTGGAATGGTTCCTTGATGGGATATGCTTGGTAGGGATATATGCATGCTAAGGTAGTTCCACTTATGGGCTAAACAGGGTCGAGGTTCGAGCCCTACTTTTAGTGCCAAAATGTTAACAAATTTCTTCGCTAACACTCAAAAAGTGCAAGAGAAGAGGAATTTGAATGAGTAAGGCTTAGTTGACCCTTAATAGTGTAGAATATGCTATTATATGATTTTTGTTTGATGATAATAAACATAGATATATATATATATTCATTTAAATGTATTTGTTATTGTACTATTTTATTTTTCACATAATTAAATAAATATTTATTGAATAAAATAAATAATACAGAATTTAAATTCATACGAATATTTTATCCAAACAAATATTTTATTATAATTTTGAATAGTACAAATTTGAGCTCTATATATATACACAATTTCAATTGCATTACAATTTTGATTACATCACCAATTTTAATTTACAATGTTCACCAAACTACATATCACTCAATCACTCGAATTTATTTTCAACTCTATCCCAGATTCAATCCAGCATCTGAATTATCTGCGAAATAAACACTAATGCAATAAAATTGAAAAAGAAATAATTTTTGAATGTAAAATATATGTGTATTTTGAAAATATTATTTGCCTCAGTTATTTGGGTTGTTCATCATTAATTATTTTGAATTCATCTTACACGCACAGCTTGTGACATGCACAGTGTATCACTGTGCATGCCACAAGGCCATGCACACCGATATACACTTGATAAAACTACAGGGACAGGTGGGCACAAGGTCAAACCCAATCAAAAGCTAGGTTCAACTCAAGTGATACAAATAAAGTCACGATATGAGCACAAGGTCAAAACCGAGCCAAAGGTAGGTTCAACTCAGGTGCAATACAAAAACAAAAATAGAGTGACCAAGTTTTAATGACTAGAACAAGCCTTGGCCAAAAATTCAATGTGTACACATGAAAACAACTCAACGATTCAAACTCAAGTATGAACCAGGACAAGTAAACAGTGATAGGAAACAAGGCTGGTCAATGACACTATAACTCAACAAGGAGTTCAACATGATACTATATGCAAGTCCAGTTACAACATGAACTGGTTCGAAGCAACGAAACTCCAAACAAGCCAAAGCAATATGAAAACCAACGTCACAGCTTCATCAGATCAAAGAAGACTTCAAGTAGAGGCATAAACAACAAAGATTTCGTATGGAACCAGACCTGGCAACATAAATGCTATGATCAAATGAAACAACATCAACCATGTTCAGGTATAAGCAGGGATGTGATAAGCAGTGATGACACAAGTGCATCAAACCACGGCCGTGCAACATGTGCAAAGGGCTACAACAAAATTCAAGTGTAGTGAATGATGACATACATCAGGCATCACAACATGCATCATATACATGAACACATAATGCTCCACTAAACCAGAATTGATGTTAATCTCACACACATACACACACACACATATATATACATATATATTTATGTGTGTGCGTGTATGGAGACCATTAACCAAAGTACAGACAAATTCCAAAATCAAGATGAAGTTCAAGTAAAGACCAGAGAATTCAAGACTACGGTGAAATGAATCAGACTGCACATATATAAGAACTCAAGTCCAAACCATATGCCAAAATATGATAAACTAATGAATGCAACCGAATACAAGTGCAGACTCAAATGAACTTAAATATCAACGGCACCAAAAAAGTGACAAAGAACTTGTATAAAACTGAATGGTTATAGCAAAGTGAAGCATGAGGCATGTACAAGACAACAACTCAGAGGAACCACATACTAAATCAGTTCCAAAAATAACCAAGCTTGTATGCAAGTTAAGTTTTAAACATATAGTAAAAATATATAATGGCGCATCCAACAGTTCAGGTATGAAGGCACCAAGGTAACCCTGATAACAAAAAAACAGTGATAGCATACAAGTGAAGTGTCACATAAGAATGAAATGCCACACCACTCAATGACAAAGTATACCAGATCAACATGGCCATAACAATCATGGGCAACAACAAATTAATGGTCGAACTACAGCTAAGCAAACATGTTGATTGGTGGACTAACTGGCTATAGCTACAAAATATACATGTATACATATATGCAACTATATACATGCACATATTAGCACAAGTTAAAGGAATATACTCAAGATACATAAAACAGAAATAGTTTGATAAGTCAAGGAAGGTAACTAGCAGGTAAAACACAGATGAACAAAGTCAAAGCACATCAGGAATTTCAATCTGAACATGTCAAATTTTAAATAACAAAGTCAAAGTCGTGGTGGCTAAGATGATAACAAAAATTGAACAAGTCTAGATTAACATAAATGGCCGAAGTCAAATCCCAAAAAGGAACGAAATAAATCTAAAGCAAATTCATGAAGCCGTGGTAACAAAACAAAGAAATATTCGAAATTGAACCGGTCGGGATCAATCACAAGCAACCAATCAAAATCAAACGGCCGAGCTAAAGTAACAAACAAATTCAAAAAACATATTTGAACGAAAATTTGGGAACTAAACCCTATAAATACCATTAACATCTTTGTTATTCAAGATCATCGAGTTCAAGCATATCAGAAAGAGTAACAAAGAAAATCACATACTAGATTTATTCAAATCGAACTCGACAAATTGAAGCAGCCGAGTTTAATCAAAGCAAGATGATCGATCAATAAAGCAATCAACGCGAGAATATCAACTCAATCGATCAATAATCAATTGGCGGCTCCAATTCCACAAAGCCCTAAAATTTTGAAAGAGGGACGAACGAGCAAAGTGGCAGATGTTTTTCACAAAGGATATGGGCCAAATAGAAAGAAACAAAGGGAGACAATTTTTTTTTACTAAAATAGGCCGGTTCTGTTTTATAAATTTGTGCTTCAACTTTATATAGGGTTTTTTTAAATTGGTTTTCTTATTTTATAATTTCTCTTTAACTTGTGTAATTGTCTAGTCATGTGACTAGGGGACGAACTACGGTGGTGTAGTTCGAGAATTCGCAACTCAGTAGCTGAGTCGTGGTAGGGTTTTGAGCGTAGAGTTAGGTTAGTCGATAGTGGATGTCATGAGTTTATGTGTGTAAGTGTCTGACTACTTGATTTCTAATAGAAATCTTGGGGGCAACATGTAGGCAGGGTTTTGCCGAAGCTGGGTAAATCTGTGTTGTTCTATTTCTGCTTTTATTATTCTACTATTATTTGTGCTGCAATTATTTTATATATTTCTGCATTAATTTTTATAATTATTAGTATCACCCTATTCAACCCCCCTCTAGGGTGAAATCGATCCTACAAGTGGTTTCAGAGCTAGGAACAAAAGACAATTTTCGTTTTAATTTTTTTATGTGGCTTCTTTCAATAATGTTTTTGCTGAGGGTCAGTCTACAGTTAGACCACCTATGTCTAATGGTGAATATGCTTACTGGAAAAATAGAATGAATTTTTCTTTTGAAAACCATTGATGCTTGGAATATTGTTGAGATAGGTTATAGGACACCAACTATAGTGGTAGATAATCAACAAATAGATAAACCGATGGATCAATGGATAGATCTTGAAAATAAACTGTAAAATGCTAATGCTAAAGCTATGAATTCTATTATTTGTTCTTTGGATCAAATTGAATTTAATCGTGTCTCACATTGTCTAACTGCGTATGAAATCTAGCACACACTTGAAGTGACTCACGAAGGAACATCTCAAGTCAAAGAATCTCGCCTTGCCATGCTTAGTAGTGAATACGAGAACTTTACAATGGCTAAGAATGAAAATGTCAGGGAGATGTGTGGACGACTTTCCAATCTCGTATACATATCAAAAGATCTTGGAAATCATACATAGAATTGGAAATAGTCCGAAAAATCCTTAGAGTCCTTCCATGAAATTTGGAAGCGAAAGTTACAGCCATTCAAGAATCAAAAGATCTGAAACAAATCAAAGTCGAAGAACTCATTGGAAATCTCACCACTTACGAGCTAGAAATCTAATTCAAGGAAGAACGTGAAGGAGGTCATACACGAAAGAAACCAATATCTCTTAAAGAAACAACAGAAAGCGATAACGATGATGATGAAGCAGCTGAGCAGGTGCTATTAATAAAGAGATTCAAAAAGTGGAACCGAAAATATGAAAATCCAGCTCGAAATCAACAATTGAAAAGCAGAATAGTCAAAGCACTAGACAACCCAGAAGTGCAGGAGATCATATGTCACAAGTGCAACAAACCCGGTCAAATCAGACCAAATTGTCCTCTGAATCGACTCAGCCAAGGAAAGAAACCGAAAAGGAGAATTACAGCCACTTAGGATGAAAATGATGAAGATGATAAAAGCACTGGCAGTGAGAGTGAAAAAGTAGATCCGTGTCTTTGAGGTGATATAACCGACAATAATGTTGACGAGGCAAGCAAGGTATCAAAACTTACTCATTCGGAGTTACTTATATATTTTCACGAAGTAAATGGTTGTTTAGAACAACTTAAGGGGAATACGCTAAAATTGAATCACAAAGAGATACTTTGATAGAATTAAATAAACAACTTGACCAATTAGTCAAAAACTATCGAAATAAAAGCCCTTAGTATGACAAGTGTCCATCATTCGAAGAAGAAATTAAAAAAATCAGCAATCAAAATTAAATCACTTGAAAATGAAATTCTAGTTTTGAAAGAATGTGAAAACATGAGGAGAGAAAATTCTATTAAAAAGTGCACACAATTATTGAATGAAAATGAATCTCTTAAAACACAAGTCCTACAATTGTCTACAACTTTAGAATTTTTTTCCAAAAGATCGCTAAATATGTTATTAGGGAAACAAACTGTTAATACTATTCGACAAGGACTTAGATATAATCAATCTGATCATGTTAGAAGCAAAATTAATAAAGTCAATTCCGCACGATTTGTGGAAAAGTTGGACACTCAATTGTTGGTATAGGCCCAAACACGTGAAAACCATACCAATTTGGGTTTCAGAAGGCACAATATAAAATCCCTTAACGTCAAACAAATCTGGGTGCCAAAAGAAACAAATATAAATAGTCTTTGGTCTACCCAAACATATTTTTCAAAATCTTTTACCACTAACAACCATGGACCTATAAAAAAATAGGTCATAAAAATCTTTTCTCATGTAGGTGTGGTGGTAGGCTAAGGAACAACAACAATGTTATCTGGATTCTAGCTAGTCCAGGCACATGACGGGCGACAAATTAAAGTTTCTTATCCTAGTATAAAGGTGGCCAAATCACAATGGGCAACAACGAAAAATTATCATAAAGGTAAAATAGGCAACGGTACCTTTATCTTGAACGATATATTAAAAGTGATATTTTGCACCATAATCTGAATTAAATCAGCCAATTATGTGATAAAGATATAAATTTTGATTTTTGATTCTGAATTATGAAAATTGTTAGAAAATTATCTTTTTATGCCAAGAACACTATAAGTATCTCTAGAGTCTTTAAACTAGTTCATATAGATTTATTTGGACTAATGATGTTTGATGATTACTCTAGATACACGTGGATATATTCGTTTATCTTACTGCTTCCAGATCTGACACTATGTTAACTCTTTGTTTATTGGCACAACTTCAATTCAAATCCAAAAGAATTTCATTTAAAAGCTATAAAAAGATTTAAAGGTATTTGTTGCAACTTCACGTTTCAGTCTGCAACATCCAACTAATGATAATCTTGAGTCAAAGGAAAATTCGGATGCTGGTTACACTGGTAATCGAGTTGACAGAAAAAGTACTAGCGGAATGTGATTTATGTTGAGACATTCAGTAGTTGCATCGTTTTCAAAGAAAATATATGCATATTTTTCGTTTCAACTGATTTTCAATTAGTAGACATTTTTCTTATAAAACCCCTTCCAGAAAATAGTTTTTGTTGACCTTGTTTCAGATTAGTCATTTTAGAAAATTTGATATTATACTTATTTTTGGATTTGATTTTAAATGACTACATTATCTAATCCGACTCCCTACCAATTATCAAAAAGATAAATAGTGATCAAAAAAGTGATGAGTGTTGATACTGATCATATATTATAACTTGAGAAAGTATATTTAGTAAATTTCCTAAAAAATTTAAACAAGATTTAAAACAACTCCTGCTTGGTAAAAATTCCCCGACCTTATCTATTTCTATCATATTTCTAACAACCATTACTCATTAAAATCCATTGTAGTATGTCAAAATGTGGTATTTTAAACAGGGAATTATTTATTTTTATTTTATTTATTTTTTCTAAAAACATCCAAATTATTCACTCTCATTTAAAAGTCCTCTCGGTTATGCATGGGTGAATTATTTGGAATATTTTTTTACGTGCTTTCATGCTCATTTAAAAGTCCTCACAGTTATGTATGTATGGAACACATATCAAAATTGATTATTAAATAGACAAGTTGATTCTAATTCCATTTAGAAGTCCTCACGGTTATGCGTGGTTAGACGATGCTTGAATTTATTTTTTTATTTTTATTTTAAATTTGGGCATACTACCAATCTCATTCTAACAGTTGTGCATAGTCAGTAGATTTTCGAATTCCTAATATAAATATAGCTCAAATAGACACAGCTATATGGTTTTATATACCGACATCATCGCTATTACTCTAAAGTGGAATATGCATCTAATAAAGTATTTATGATTTTTGTTTGATTTTTTATTGAAATTTTATTTATACTCGATTGGGTATTGATGTTGTATTAATATCTATCACTTTATCTCTATTTTTCTAACACTGTTACTTATTTACTAATAATAAAAGTGGGAGAGAAAAGTTAAGATCTTGGCAAATAAATTTCAAATATTTTATTTTTATTTACATATTCTCATCTAGGTTCATTTGCATATTTTTATGTATTTTCATGCATATATAAAAGAGGAGCTTTGTTGTAGAGAGGGAGCATTCAAATAGGTGGAGCAAATAGAATGATCAAATACATTTAATAGAGTCAAAATATTAATATATGTTTATTATCATCAAAAGGGGGAGATTGTAGAATATGCTAGTATATGATTTTTGTTTGATGATAATATATATATATATATATTCATTTAAATGTATTTATTATTGTACTATTTTATTTTCACATAATTAAATAAATATTTATTGAATAAAATAAATAACATAGAATTTAAATTCAAACAAATATTTTATTCAAACAAATATATTATTATAATTTCGAATAGTAGTAATTTGAGATCTCACTATATATACACAATTTCAATTACATTACAATTTCGATTACATCACAAATTTCAATTTACAATGTTCACCTCACTACATATCACTCATTCACTCGTATTTATCTTCAACTCCGTTCCAAATGTAATCCAATATTTGAATTACCTGCAAAATGAACATTAATGCAGTAAAATTGAAAAAGAAATATTTTTTGCAGTGTAAAATAAAATGTGTATTTTGAAAATATTGTTTGCCTCAGTTATTTGGGTTGTTCGTCATCATTTATTTTGAATTCATCTTACATGAACAGCTTGTGACATGCACAGTGTATCACTGTACATGCCATAAGGCTGTGCACAGCGATATACACTTGATAAAACTGCAGGGACAGGTGAGCACAAGGTCAGACCTAATTAAAAGCTGGGTTTAACTCAAGTGCAATACAAATAAAGTCATGATATGACAACAAGGTCAAACCCGAGCTAAAGCTAGGTCCAACTCAGGTGCAATACAAAAACAAAAATAGAATGGTCAAGTTTTAATGACTGGAACAAGCCTCGACCAAAAATTCAATGTGTACACATGAAGACAACTCAACCGTTCAAACTTAAGCATGAACCAGGATCAGTAAACGGTGATAGGAAACAAGGCAGGTCAATGACACTATAACTCAACAAGTAGTTCAACATGATACTATATGCAAGTCTAGTTACAACATGAACTGGTTCGAAGCAACGAAACTCCAAACAAGCCAAAGAAATATGAAAACCAAAGTCGTAACTTCATCAGATCAAAGAGGACTTCAAGTAAAGGCATAAAAAATAAAGACTTCATATGGAACTAGACTTGGCAACATATATGCTATGATCAAAGGCAACAACATCAACGAAGGTTAGATATAAGATGGATGTGAAAAGCAATGATGACACAAGTGCACCAAACCAGGGCAGTGCAACATGTACAAAGGGCTACAACAAGATTCAAGTGTAGAGAATGATGACATACATCAGGCATCACAACATGCATCATATACATGAACACAAAATACTCCACCAAACTAGAAATGATGCCAATCTCACACACACATATACATACATACATACATGTATGTGTGTGTATGGAGACCATCAACCAAAGTACAAACAAATTACGAAATCAAGATGAAGTTCAAGTGAAGATCAGAGAATTCAAGACTACAGTGAAATGAATCAGATTGCACATATACAAGACTCAAGTCCAAAACCATATGCCAAAATACAGTGAACTAAAGAATACAACCGAATACAAGTGCAAACTCAAATGAACTCAAATATCAATGGCACCAAAACATTGACAAAGAACCAGTGCAAAACTGAATGGTTATAGAAAAGTGAAGCATGAGGTATGTACAAGACAACAACTCAGAGGAACCACATACTAAATCAGTTCTAAAAATAACCAAGCTCGCACGCAAGTTAAGAATTAAACATATAGTAAAAATATACAGTGGGGCATGGCAATGAAGGCGGCAAGGTAACCCATATAACACAAAAGAGAGGTGATAGCATACAAGCGAAGTGTCACACAAGAATGAAATGCCACACCACTCAATCTCAAAGTATACCAGATCAACATGGCCATAACAATCAGGGGCAACAACAAATCAATGGTCGAACTACAATGAAGCAGACATATAGTTCGGTGGACTAACTGTCCAGAGCTACAAAACATATATGTATGCATATATGCAACTATATACATACACTTATTAGCACAAGTTTAGGGAATATACTCAAAGTATATAAAACATAAATAGTTCGATAAGTCAAGGAAGGTAACTAGCAGGTAAAACACAGATGAACAAAGTCAAAACACATCAGGAATTTCAATTTGAACATATCAAATTTTAAATAACAAAGTCAAAGCCATGGTGACCAAGGTGATAACAAAAGTCCAATAAGTCCAGATTAAAATAAATAGTCGAAGTCAAATCCCAGAATAGAATGGAACAAAATCTAAAGCAAATCCATGAAGCCATGGTAAAAAAGCAAAGAAATATTCGAAATTGAACCGATCAGGATCAATCACAAACAACCAATCAAAATCGAACGGCCGGGTTAGAGTAATAGACAAATTCAAAAAAATATTCGAACGAAAATTTAGGGAATTAAACCATATAAATACTAGTAACATCATCGACATTTAAGATCATTGAGTTCAAGCATACCAACGAGAGTAACAAAGAAAATCGCATACCAGATTTATTCAAATCGAACTCGACAAATTGAAGTAGCCGAGTTTAATCAAATTAAGACGATCGATCAATAAAGCAATCAATATGAGAATATCAACTCAATCAATCAATAATCGATGACACCAATTCCACAAAGCCCTCAAATTTTGAAAGAGGGACGAAGGAGCAAAGATGCAAACGTTTTTCATAAAGGATACAGGCCTAATAGAAGAAATAAAAGGTGACAATTTTTTTATTAAACGGGCCGGTATTGTTTTATATATTTGGGCTTCAACTTTATATAGAGTTTTTTTTTAAATTTGTTTTTTAATTTTGTAATTCTTTTTAACTTGTCCGATTGTCTAGTCGTGTGACTAGGGGACGAACTACGGTGGTATAGTTCGAGAATTCGTAACTCAATGACTGAATTATGACAGGGTTTCGAGCGTAGAGTTAGGTTAGTCGTTAGCGGGTGTCGGGAGTTTACGTATGTAAGCGTCTGACTAATTAATTTCTAGTAGAAACCTTGGGGGTAGCACGTAGGCAGGGTTTTGCCGAAGCTGGGTAAATCTGTGTTGTTCTATTTCTGCTTTTATTATTCTACTGTTATCTATGCTGCAATTATTTTATATATTTCCGCATTAAGTTTTATAATTATTAGTATCACCCTATTCACCCCTCCTCTAGGGTGAAACCGATCCTACATATAGGCCTTAACAAGTGTTGGCAAAAGTGACACTTAGTTAAGAAAGGGCATAGGGAAGTAGGCTTAGAGCTTCCAAGTCCATGTCAAAGTTATGTCATCAATATAGAATAATATTATTTTAATTGAAATCGTGACTATGAGTGCTTTTGGAATTCAAAGCAAGTTATGATAAAAATCACAAGTATTTTGGAACTCGAAAACAAGTCATAATTGAAGACATATTTATTCGTATTCCATATAATTATGGAATGTATAAGGTCCTATGTGCAAAAATTACAATCGGCACTAAATGTAACGACCCAAAATTTAACCACTTCAAAATATAATATTTAAAGTAATTTTAAATATAAATGGTTTTATGATTCAAACATTATTACATAGGATTTGGAAATAGAAATATACATAAAAATAGTAACATTTACTTATATCGATAAAAATGGCAAAATGCTGATTTTAGAAAAGTAAGTTTCAATGCTTAAATAAATTATTTTAATTTATTTAAGAGTGTTTATATTTTTAAATGACAATTATAAAAATTTATTTTCAAATTTGGTTTACATAAATAAATAGCTTAAATAAAGCGTCAAAATATGACCGTACAACATTTTGTCAAAAATCAACGTTTTGTCGATTTAAAGTTGTCGCAACGCTGTTGCACCTTTATGTATATAATTTAATAAATATGGTAACATATAAAGATACTTAACAATTAACTAAATAAGGTTACTTTTAGTAATCACACTTAGAAAATTCTAGAAAATAATTAGCAAAAGTAAACTAAAAAAGACAAAACACATGTCACATCAAAAGTGACATAAAGTAAAAAAAAGTGACATAAAGTAAAGAGAAGTGACATAAAGTAAAGTAATCATTCTTATTCTTTACTTAACTTTAAAGTATTTGAATTTTAAAAGTGTGATGTGATGTGGATGGTAAGTTTTGAATTTAATAAGTTTACTTAATTCTTAAGGAAGGTTATTTAAGTAAAAATATAAATCTATATTTTATTTTCAAATATTTTCTATAAATACATATCCACTTTCTCACTTCCTTTCACACTTCTTCTTCTCAAAATTTCAAGCTTCTTCTTACCTCCTTTAATGGATTCCAACCTTAAAAATTTATGACAAAATATTTCCAAAAATAAAATAAAGAAAATATCAACAAAACACCGTTCGAACCACTTCAAACTCCTTCTCCTTCCTCACATTGCTCACGCCCCCTCTTCCTCCATTTGACCGAGCACTCTTAGCCTTCCCCAAGCCAAGGCGAGCCATCTAAGTCGAAGTGTTCAAGGAATCATAAGCTAAAAGCGTCGAGTAGCGAAGCTTCGCCAAAACCAAACAAAGTGAGAACTCTAAATTGTTAAGTAGGAAATATTTGTATTATTTTTTGCAAGTTATAAACATTATTTGGATGTTAATAATGATGTTTGAAAAAGAAAACAATCACTTTAAGTCATTCGCAAAAGTTAGTAAGCAAATATGTACATAAATGAGAATTATGTAACATTGTAATAAAAATGTTGTTCAATTGATATGCAAGTTCATATGACATATTAGAATATGTTAAAATGATTATAAATATTATTTTGGAGGTTTATTAGTTGTATATTAAATATATATGTTGAAACAAGTCACAGATTTACACGACGTATAATCATATGAAAATCGCTTTCCAAAAGAAATGAAATGTGATATGGAATCATTTATACCTTTGAAAAATGTTTGAAAATACTTTAGAAATGATTCCTAAGTGTTTAAACTTGTCTCGACAAAGTCGGGATATGAATCTCAAAATACGCCAAAAATTTGACGCGTCGCGTAACTGTAGTCCACGTTTACGCGTCAAAAGTTCAAACGAACATACGAAGTGGAATATAGTTCGGAATTCTTCGAAATAAGAATTTTCCAAATTATTATATCCATATCTTTCATAAAAAAGAAAAAAAAATCAAGATTTCATCTTATATATTTTAAAATATGGCAAAATCAATTTTCAAGAAAAATCTAGTTTTTGCACTAAATGACCAAAGTTCGAAATTGATAAAATAATAATCTTAAAAATGTGAAATAAATTCTAAAACTCTTTTAAAATGTTTTAAAAGTGATTTAAGTTGAAAATATGGTTTTTTAAATAATATAAAAGTTGTTTTGAAGAATATAGCTTTTAAAGCACTTTTGTAACACTATTTGCAACACTTCTCGCAACGCTTTTCAATAACTTTTGAAATAAAAGTTGAAACTTAACAATCCTTTCCTAAATCCTTAGTAAATGTTTTTTAAGTAAATAATAAGCATTTCAAAAGAAATTTGAACAATTTAACATTATATCAAAGATGATTAAACAAGAAGTTAATTGATTTAAAAAGGGAAAATGAGTATGCGGAAACGGCTAGTACATGTGTCCTGCCTGTGAGATCTAAAAGTGGAAACAAGGTGTGTAACTAAGGTTAGGGATAGAGCAACCAGTGCACTGAACTTACCTGGCCTAAGTTTTCTCTTTTAGGCGAGGAGTGGAACATATCGAAAGGAAAGCCCGGATGCTCAACTTGGATTTTATAGAAATAATCTTCTTATACTCATTATTAAAATCCGAAGAGGGAACTTATCCTATTCGTGGAATTTAAAAGGTGATCTCACCGTTATTCTGCCTATAGCACTCGTTGAATATGGAAGTTGATTTTGGATAAAAGTAAAATGACTTCTATAATCCTATTTTCTCACAAGATACTCTTTAAAAAATGATTTGAGAAATATTCAGAAAGAGGTTTAAATGATTCCGTATTCACTAAAAAAATATTTTGAAAATATATATCTCTTGAAGATATTTTGGTAAAGGAAATGAATGAATCAAAAAACAATCACCTAATTACACTATTTTTATCGATGATTGGATTTCGAAGAAACCGGGGTCGGATTTGGTTGATTTCTATCCGAAAACCACTTCGAATCAGTTTACGTGTTCGAAGAATGAAGATGTTTGAAGACGGAGATATTGTGACGAATAATAACGATGGACTACTTGTTGATTAATTGGGGATAAACTCCCGATTCACTATATTGTAGCAGTGGTCTCTTTGTTATAAAAACCTCAAAACCACAAGGGCTTCTCGCTTAGTAATGGCCGAGGAAAGTGCCTTCGGTTTCGTTCGGTCCAGAATGAACTTGTATGGATGAATGTCTGACCTTGCATTTCAAATCATAATGTGTGGTTCTATAAAAGTATATCAGTTGGTGGCGGAGAAGACACCTTCTCTTAGCTTAACACCCTTTCCCGAGACATACGAGCTCAGAAAGTTATACGGTTGTAGAAATCAGTCATGTGAATATGGAATGGAAATGTGGCATTCAAAGTGAAAGAAGATGTGCTATGTGAAAAGGAAACCGTAGCCTCAAGCCTCATCAATCGATAATGACCGAAACAGGGTTAGATGCGGCAGTGCTAAGTGGGTCATTCCCAATTAGGGTATGATCATCCCCTTCTAGATATATTTCTTTCTGCTACGGCGTTCGAGATGTTAATTAATGTGGTGTAAGGAAAACGAGCGTTCGGTTAAAGGTCGGTAACGACCGGGGGATGACATATTCAGTACTACCTAGTTATAGAGGCATGCCGGTCTTGTGTTGGTAGAGGGCAGATGTTCTGTGCCTCGGGGCATCCATCTAGAGGTATACCCATCGGAAGGTAGTCCCTTTACCTGGTCATTTGTATGGAAATCCATTCTCCAATAAGAACCTTCGGACTTGATTGTAAACCTATTATGCTGGAATTTAATCAATGTAACAATTTCAGCTAAGATTAATAAGTTTATTTGAAAATATTTTCAAAGAATGTCATTAAAAATAATATCCCTAAATTTTGCGTAATAAAGAGTTTTGGTTATCATAAGGTAAAAACTCATTCCGTGTTTATGTGCGGCGTGGTTTTATGAGATACCTTTTTGTTTTCAAAACATCATAGTTTGAGTTCTCACACCAGTCCCATGACTGATCCGGAGTTTTTTTCCCTTTAAACTCTGGGTGCCCTATTTTTCGGGCAGCCATGTAGTCAGGATACCTTAGGAGCATTTCGGAGCATGTTGTGGAGCTTTTTGAACAAGTCTTTTGGAGTATGAAGCTGAAGTACCTTATGTAGTTATCTACCCATTTTCCACTGTGTTATGTAGTATGTATATCTAGCGTATGTACAGATAGACAATTATAACTATCCCGCTGGATATGTATTTGACTCTGATCATTATGTATAATTATAAATGTTGAATGCGATGTGAGATTCTATTATTCTATTATCTTCTATCTTTATTTTCTTTTACACCCTTGATAACCCGCCTCTCTGGCACTTGGATTTACGGCACGTGAATACCGTGGATGTACTAGTGTCGATTTCTAAGAGTCGAGGAAATGGATCATCACACGTGGTATCAGAGCTGAAGGTTAAGCGAGATTGGCTTTGTTGGGGTATGACTCATTAGAGATAGGGTTAGTAATGCCCTAGAATGAGTTTAGTCTGAGAGAGCGCATAATTAAAACTTCTAATTTGAATAAGTATATTCATATTGTATAGCATTCCCTAAGGTATCTCGTCTATATATCCTAAAGGACTTTTTCTTACTATATACAGATAGTAGAAAATGAGTGGAAGAAGCGTACGAGGTAAGGGAGGAAGTAACACCACAAATGGTTAAACTCCCGTAACTACAGTAGTTGAGGAAGTTGTAGCTCCGGTACAGCCCCAAATTAACTTTGCAGCTTTATGCAAGAACTATACCAGCCTTGATGGTAAACCTTTTAAAGAAACAGAAACCATCATTGAAGTACAAGCTTGGATCCGCTCTTGTGAAAGAATTTTCAAAGGACTGAATATTGGAGATGAGCAGAAGAGATTCTTAGCTTCTTGGAAACTACAAGATGGAGCACTAGTTTGGTGGCAATCTATTACTCAAAATGAGTTAGAAGATGATTTCTCATTGGAACGATTCAAAGAAGTTCTGGAGGAGCAGTATATGCCGGAAGCTGGAAAGTTCCGTCTTTACTAAAATTTCATGGATTTTAAACAAGAGGAGGAGATGTCATTTGAGGAGTATGCTAACAAGTTTAACGAATTATCTCGTTTTGGGCCTCGATTGGTAGATACGCCCCTAAAAAAGAATGAAAAGTTTATTTCTGGAATGAAGAAGCAATACCATGTCAGAATGACTGGGCATGTGAAAGAACCATTTGTAGACTTAATAGACATGGGATCCAGATACGAAGCTTTGGATAAGATAGATCCACCAGTAGTACAAGAAAGCAACAACAATAACTGAAAGAAGAGGAAGTTCAATGGCAAGAAGCCGTGGCAGGGAAAACTCAAAGGAGGATCTCAAGAGAACCGCTTTAAAGACATCACTTGTAACAATTGTAAGAAGAAAGGCCATATTGCGAAGGATTGTTGGGGTCCCAAAGCTAAGAGTGTTGCCTCTCCTGTGGCTCATAATTATCTCTGCTATAATTGTCATAAACCAGGGCACCTGATTAAGCATTGTCCTATAATGAAGAAAGGAGAACAAGCCAAAGTTTACGCTATCAAGGATGAGCCTCCAACCTCAAAAGATGTGAAGGGCAAAGGAGTGTTGTAAGGTAATATTTTTATCAAAATGTTTTAGTTAGAGTATTATTTGATACAGGAGCTTCTCATAGTTTTATATCTAAAACGACTGTACAAGAATTAGAACTTAAACCTAGAATTGTTGACGAACCTATCTACGTAACCAATCCTATAGGAGGTTCCACTAATCTTTGTATGCACTGTGAAAAAGTCCAAATTTCCTATCCTCCCCATCACTTTCCTTTTGATCTTTTTGTCTTAGATTTTATTGGATTCGAAATATACTCGGTATAGATTGGTTGGCTAAGTACAAAGCTATGCTCGATTGCGAAAAAAGAACGATATCTTTATGGATCCATCTTTGGAAAAATCATAGAAATATCTTGTGAAGGTCCTAGTCCAAGAAGGGATAGTTTTCTTTATGCTTTAGATACATCCTAGAAACAATACCCATTGTTAAAGAATTTGCAGATGTCTTTGAGGAAGTAAAAAGTTTGCCTCCACACCGAAAAATCGAATTCCGTGTCGATTTAGTTCCTGGTGCGATGCCAATTAAACAACAAGATAGAAGGATGGCTCCAAAAGAAAGGGATGTGTAACAACCTTATATTTTATGATTATTTTAATTGTATATTTTAATTATCGAACTCCTGATTTAAAAACTTTATTTTTATTTACTAAAATTGAATAATTTTGTTATTTTAAATATAAACTTTGATTTTGATGTGAATTATAATTTCAAACATGTATAAATTGAATATTTTCCAAAAATGTGAATTTTGGTCAATCTGGTCAAACTTTGATTTTTAAATTTAAAATTTAAATACTTTAAAATTTTAATTTTTTATTTTATTACGAAAATAAATTAAATTTCAAGAATACCGCTTTTCGTTTCTTTGAAATCCGATTTATATTGTGAAAGTTATGCTTTTTACAATACTGTGTATAAATTGATTTATTTAACAAAATTTGTTTATTTTAAATTGTATAAATAATATTTTGTTTGTCAAATCATGTTCTAATATGTATATATGACATGTTTTGTGTATATTTTTATTTTTAAAACATTTTATAAGTGTTTTTACAATTTTCTAATGCTTATTGTATATTGTTTTCAATTTTCAAAGTCTAGTTTCAATTATTTAACAATTTTCTTATTTATTTCCTATTTTTCCTTAAATAATTATTTATATTTTTTTTTCACTTTATTTCGGTTCAGTTTTTACTTTTATTTTCTGAATTTTATTTGTTAAATATTGATTAAAAGAAATAAGTAATTTAAAGAGACAAACCTTTTCATTTCCTAGTGATTTTTCATTGTTTTGTCTTTTCATTATCCTTGCCTTTTCACCTCATTGCTTCGACCATCCACTTCTTCCTTGTTGCCGTACATTTTTCATTTCTAAATCTCGAAAAAGAAACTTTCTCATGTCTCAAAATTCAAGGCATTCCATCTTGAGAAAAATTTATAAGTTTTTATGGCTTCTTTCTTTCTCATTTTTCCTTATTTTCTGTTGATTTTGCATTTATTCTTCTTGTGTTTTGCTAGGCCTAGCTTCTCCACCATCAACTCCACCATCACCTCCTCCATCTCTAGCTGCAACATCAGCCTCTCCTCTGTCCATGTCTGGCCATGGCATCCCAAAGATGAAAACACCACAAAAACAATGTAAACTTCACCAAAACAATGCAAGCCAAGCCCTGATTTTACCACATACATTCATAGCTTGCCTTTGGCCACCCCTTAGCCACCACCACCATCATCTACTTCACCTCTGGCTGCCCTTTCACTACTATCCAGACCTGGTCCAGATCTGAAGCTAGCCTGGGCCGAGCCATATGATGTCATAGCCGAACCTAAATGTGACCAAACCCTTCACTATTTAGCCTTGTTCCTTTGATTGCTTTATGTTACCACTCCTACCTCTTCAACCACTTGCATGGCCGTGCATTTGTGATGCAAAACCTGAGCAAAAGCATGATCACGGCTGAGTATAATGTCCCCTTCGTCAAGCTTTTGAGTGGCTAAAGCAAGGTCTAATCTGTCTTGTTCATTATTGCTTCATATTTCAATTTGTTTCTATATCGTTTTGTGTTAAACATATTCAAATGTTATATTGCGTTGTCTTGTTTTGGTTTTTGCGACAAGATGATATCTTGGCTCTCTCCACTCATCTGAATCACTAGTCGTGCTATATCGTGCTTGTCATGCCTTTGGAATCGTTTTGTGTGTCGTAGTGGTCTTCCGCTTGAAAAGGTGAGTTATTCTCACTCTGATATATTTACTTATGAAATAGTAAATTGATGGCAAGTGTTTAGTAATATAAAATGTTTATGAAAGTTAATGATGATCATATAATATGCTATGCCATATTATTACCATGTTAAAACTGTTAATTATCACCTGACATCTTATATATGACATTATATTGTGACATTGACATTGTTTATACATATATTCACACTGTAAGTTCTCTGTTAGAATAGAACCACTATGGGTTGAAATGATACATACCCAAACGGACATTAGAAGAGGGAAAAATCATTATGGGCAGAAATGACAGGCCCGAGTGATTTTTATTGTATTTTATTTGAGTTGGGATTGCGGGTTTGAAATGATAGAACTCGGGTTTTCTTTTAAATTGCGGATTGAAATGATATATATCTGTATCACTTGACCTAGGTTAGAAAATTATATACAGACCCCGTGGTATATTTTTAAATGATTTAATTAAGATATGTATTTTTAAAAGTATGAAATTTTGATTAATTTTTTTTTATGGTTTTGTGAAAGTTAAATAATAAGTTTTTAATTTGTAAATTTAAGTATGTAAATTTGAAATAAATGTGATTTTCGACTTTAAATTTTATTTTAAAAAAATGTAAGTAAATAATGGAAATTAAATTTAAAGTTTGAAATGATATTTAAAGTAAAATGCCAAGTTTTATTTAATTTATAAGTTAATAAATAGTGAAATTTTGACTTAATAAATGAATTGAGTTTTAAAAATTGAACATTTGATTTTAAAATTTTATTATGATAAATCATATGTTAAAATGATTTAAATATTAAATTTTGAAGTCTAGAAATATGATTTATAAATTTAAATAACAAGAATTGAAGTTTTATTATTTTTGAAAAGTTAGAATAAAATCTGAAATTTTATTAACAGCATTTCCTAAAATGCTGTAGTCTTATGATAGCATTTTAAATGCTGTTGTTTTGAACGTAACTTAATATTTAAATTTGAATTTTAAGGAATTTACATTGAATTTGAATTTAAATAAGGTTTACTTGGTTATGTGTTAAATTGAATGAAATCAAATGAGATAAATGAATTTTTGAATGGAATTTTGAAATGTATTTTTCTAATGATATTTGAAATAATAAATGAATGACATATTTGATTTTTAAATGATATTTAAATTTGAATATTTGAAACTGAATTCAAATAATGATTTGATAATGAGGTTTTGAAGGATATGATATTTTAATGATTTCGAAATGGTTTTTAATGATACAATATTTATTTGATAAAGAATGTGAATTTGGAATGATATTTGATTTTGATAAATGAATATTTGAAGTTTATATTTGTATGAAAATATATTTGGTTTAATTGTAATTTAAGTTTATTTAAACAATATTGGATTTATGAAATGAATTTTTCAAAACTAAATAATAATGAAATTAGATTTGAGATATGAATTTATGAAATTATAAAGTTTAGTTTTCAAATGTGGGATATTAAAGTTTGGAAATATATTAAAATTGGATGGTTTATTTTGTAGATCAAATCTATATTTGAAATTTATAAGATTTGAAAAGTTTTATTGGAAAACTGAATTGAATTGAAACTGATGGTTTGAATTGAATTAAATTGGAAATTTGAAAATTGAGTTTAATTGAATAAATTTGAAAATTTCAAATGTATGATTTGGAAATGTTATAATTTTCAAAGTATAATGATTTCAAGTATTTTGGTTTCGAAAGAGTTATAATGTTGAAGTATTATGATTTTTGAAAGGTGAATATATATTTGAAATGGAAATGATAAACTATTTTGATTTGAATATAGTTTTGAAGTATAAATGGTTTTGGTTTCGTAGTACAAACTATTTTTATTTGAATATAGTTTTGAAGTAAAAATGTTTTGGTTTCGAAGTATAAACTATCATGAAAGGAATATAGTTTTGAAATGAAATGATTTGATTTTTAAAGTATAAACTATTTTGAAATGACTACGGCATTATAATAACGTTTGTTTGTTAAAGAGACCGGGATCGAAAGTTGTCATACTCTCTTCCAACTCCAAAAACCACTTTAACGACTGTGTACGCGGTGGAGATTCCAGATTGAAGTAGGTTGGTGGCGATGTTCTTAAGGTATATTACGTGGACCCGACTCCCATAAGTTGGCTTAAGGTGGCTAAAACAGGAGCGATCTCGGGCCAAAAGGGGTAGCTCCTCTGGTCGGACACATTCCTTCGATACTATACTCTTTGTAAAGGCCTGTTTGCCCGTACCTTTTGAATCGACAATAAACCACACATGTCTAACTCAAATTGCACGAAAAGATGGATCTTTAAGGGTGATTAAAGAAAAGTAGACAGAACAGAATCTCATACGAATGGAATAACATATAATATTGAACAAATATTTTTACAGCGGAAATCTTTTAAATACTTTGTTATCCCAACTTTTGGCAAAGCTGAGATACCCAAAAATTAGCTGAAAATCAATGATTACTATTCTTGAATATCAACTGTGCATTGCAGGATAACCATGGATATCGATGAATTTTGTCCGAGTCCAGATCGGGCCGCAATTGACAAGACATGATGAGCAAAGCTGTAGGAGCCAGCTTTTCAAATCTCAAGTCAATCCGAGCTCGTATGTGCAAGTTATGATCGATTCAATCTAAGGAAAGGGCATCGTTTTCGTATCCATCTTCAAGCTCCGGTTCGAATCGATCCTGATTGTATCAATAGAAGGACTAGTAGCTTTGTATCCATCAAAAGACTTGATTCGTATCGGTCGAGTTCGAACCCATCATGTTGCCTCGTTCGACTGGATCACGTTCGAACCCATAAGCATGGTCTCATTCGAATCCATCGTTTTCGTACCGATGGATTTCGTATCCATGGGAAAATGATGCACCTCGTAATGATTCAGCTGGTGCCTGCTTCGTACCCATCAGAGAAGTTGCTCTTCGTCTCCATTTAAGAAGCATTGTTTGAACCCAGGTGTGAAGAGTTGTTCGCATCCATCGGGGTTCCGCCATTCGACTCCATCGGAAAGTTCTACTTCAAATCCATCGAAAGTCCCTCGTATCCATCTATTTCATATCCATCAGGTGCTGGCCGCTTCGTATCCATCACGAGTCCTTGTTCGAATCCATGAACAATCGCTTGTTCGTATTCACCAAGCAGCAAGCGTAGATGACGTGTCATTCCATGATACGAATTAGGCGAGATCTAAGGAATCGAAGCATTCAACTCGGAGAGAAGACCGGATTGACTCGAAGGACGCGTGCCACCTCATCACAGATTCACGTGAGCTGATGGAGTCGAAGGCATCGATTCGTAACCATTGATTAGAACCAGACAGCAATCGAAAGACTCCATTTCGATCCATGATATCTAGAGATCTACTGATCCAAATGCCATGAAATTTTCACAGGAGCTTGCATGCATGATGAAGAATGTCTCCACCAAATTTCAGCCCAATTGGACATCATCTTGATCGATACGAAATGACTTCGTATCGATCACAGATCGACTTGAAACTTTCTGAGGTTGGTCGCGTAGGCCCACTCACGTGCCAGAAAAAGTCTCTCAAGATTTGAGCGTGATCTCAGCCTCCTACGCCTATAAATAGAGCCTCAGAGCTTATAGAAAAGGATCTTTTGGCCATTCAACGTCCACACTCTCCCGGATTCGATTCTACTTCCTTCCATCACTGTTATAGCCGATATTCAATCATTGTCACTGCTGCAATCACCTGTAGCCAGCAAAGAACATCAATAAAAGTTAAAACTTTGAAGTGGACGTAGGTCGGAGATAGCCGAACCACTATAAATCTTGCATTTCTTATTGTAATCTTTGTATTGCTGCTTGTTGCTTATTTGGATCTGAGACTTGTGCTTGAACATTGTTGAATTATATTCATTATTTGGTGCTTTCATAATACTTGGGGTTTGTGACCATTTTTGGCGCAAACACTTTGGTGCTTTCACTGAGAGAACCAACACCCGCTACATCAGATCAAGGTTAGAATTTGAAAAGCTTGAAGATTTCAGACTTAGAGAAAATGACTAGGCAAAACAGTAAAAGGCAGAGGGTTGAAAGAAGCCAACAAGGAAAAAGCCAGGAGGCATCCTCTGGAGCAGGAGAAGGACAAGCTTCTGTCTACATCACTAGAGATGAAATGGAGGCTATGGCTAATTCGTTACGCGAAATCATGATGAAGACTCACCAAGAGATGATGCAGAGTTTTCTTGAGCAGATAAGAACAGCAAACGTGCAAAACCTTAGGCCAACTACAGCGGCTGCAAGTATAGGACAAGGAGTCAGGATTACGGAGACCAATGAAGGACAGGTCCAAGACCGTAGTGCAGGACCTGAAGGCAATCAACTAGGACTTGGGGGCAGACCCTCAGGATCAGATACTGGAAGACCCATGGATGAAGCTCAGCAAGCTGGAGTCCATGCTACTGTTACTGAGCCACATGAAGAGTATGTGCCGGAGTTCCCTTCAAGACTTGGAGGGCAGGATAGAAACACGACAAGGGGGAAACCCTCAGATAGAGATGAAAGAATGGTTGGTCTAGTGCGACGAATCATGAGAGGAGGATTGTCAAGTGGAGGATTGCAAGAAGTCAGCCGGAGTCCATTCACTTCGAATATCAGGAATGCAAGGAATCCTCCGAAGTTCAAACTGCCTATGTTGGATCCTTATGACGGGAGGTCAGACCCAACGATGCACATTACCAGATACATCAGGCACATGGAAGTGCTGGGGGCACCCGAGGAAGTGATGGCTCAATGCTTCCCTTTATACTTGTCAGATTTAGCTGCGCTTTGGTTCAGATAACTGGAGACTGGATCAATCGGGACATGGGGTGAGCTTGTAGATTGCTTCATGAGACAATTTAGGGTCCATGTGACGCGACCCAAGAGTGTGATGACTCTAGCTTCAATCAAGCAAAGGACTGGAGAGTCCATAAAAGATTTATTATTGCGATTCAATGCAACGATGGCTTCTGTAGATCGCCCGGATCCATCGATGATTTTGATGGAAGCGGTAGCAGAGTCGGGGAAGGCACATAATTCAAAGATTCTTTGGCGAGAGATCCCCCACAAGATCTTGGAGAATTTTATCATGAAGCTGAGAGATTCATTCGGCTAGAAGAGTCACGAGCCGAGAGGAGAGAAATAAATGCCGTGCAGGGCGAAGGAACCACCAGGGAACAGTCCGGAGCGGACAGAGGAAAGAGAAAGCAAGACGATGGACGCGATGGTCCTGAAAAACGAAAGAAATTCCGAGAGCCTAGATTCAGACAGTACACGGATCCGACGGCATGTCTAGAAAGGATTCACACTGAAACTCGGGGGCAACTCCCCTATCGAAAACCACCTAGGAGAGATCCCACTAAGCGGGAGCGCAGAACTGGAAAATATTGCCTATTCCATGAGCTGGATGAGCACGTTACAGATGAATGCCGTCACCTAAAGGATGAGGTGGAAGAACATGCAGGAGTGGTAGATTGCCACAATATGTCAGAGAACGGACAACAGCGGTAAGGCCTGAACAACTACCACCTCCACCTAACAGGAATGATCCTGGATCGGGATCATGACTCGTCATCCACTGATTAAAGATGGCAGGGGTCAAGTCTAGGATTTGGACTTCGGTCAAATAACTTCATTAGATTTGTTTTCAGAATAAACGGTTACTCCACTTACTCATGTACGGGAACCGGAGAGATCCCTAGGCATGCTCTGAGATGGAGATAGACGGATATGCCCGGAGAGGCAATTTTTAGCTTTTTCCTGATGTTTGAGATTGAACATCTAGGACCTGAATTTAAATAAATAAATTAGAATTTCTTGAAATAAACCTTTGACCGGAGAGTCAGAGGACGAATATTGAATACCAATATGAAAATGATCGCTTTATGACCCTACCCGGAGAGGCGGGGTCCGGAGTGCAAGAAGTGAGTTGCTTCACCGGAGAGCGACAGGATCGACTCACTTAACGTCGTTTCCCATTCACCGGAGAGTGATTAGATCGGGATTCGATAAGAGCCCGGAGAGGCTGTGATCGGCCCACGATTTAGGCCATGACATTGCTTAATGTTTAGATACACTGAACCGGAGTGCAAGAAGTGAGTTGCTTCGCCGGAGAGCGACAGGATCGACTCACTTAACGCTGCATCCCCTTCACCGGAGAGTGACAGGTTGGGATCCAGCAAGAGCCTGGAGAGGCTATGATCAGTTTAGAACAACCAAGACATCGCTATATGCCCTAGCTGGGGCCGGAGTGCAAGGGATAGAAGACAACGCCGGAGTGCAATGGGATCTTTCTATTCAATCGTCAAGTCTAGAATGGGCTTGGCAAGGGTCCAGAGTGACCAACGACAGTCCGGAGAGACTGTAAAAATTCATTCTTAACTTCCACCGGAAGAAATTAATAACGATTTGGCTTTGAACAGCCGTGGACTTGATTGAGAATGCTATAAGATTTGAATAAAATGTGAACTCGCTATATTCGAACTGAGACTGATCAAAACACACCTTTTACCAAAAGGCATGTTTTGGGGGACAAAATGTTATCCCAACTTTTGGCAAAGCTGAGATACCCAAAAATTAGCTGAAATCAATGATTACTATTCTTGAATATCAACTGTGCATTGCAGGATAACCATGGATATCGATGAATTTTGTCCGAGTCTAGATCGGGCCGCAATTGACAAGACATGATGAGAAAAGCTGTAGGAGCTAGCGTTTCAAATCTCAAGTCAATCCGAGCTCGTATGTGCAAATTATGATCGATTCAATCTAAGGAAAGGGCATCGTTTTCGTATCCATCTTCAAGCTCCGGTTCGAATCGATCCTGATCGTATCGATCGAACGACCAATAGCTTCGTATCCATCAAAAGACTTGATCCGTATCGGTCGAGTTCGAACCCATCAGGTTGCCTCAGTTCGACTCGATCACGTTCGAACCCACAAGCATGGTCTCATTCGAATCCATCATTTTCGTACCGATGGATTTCGTATCCATGGGCAGATGATGCACCTCGTAATGATCAGTTGGTGCCTGCTTCGTACCCATCAGAGAAGTTGCTCTTCGTCTCCATTTAAGTAGCATTGTTTGAACCCAGGTGTGAAGATTTGTTCGCATCCATCGGGGTTCCGCCATTCGACTCCATCAGAAAGTTCTACTTCGAATCCATCGAAAGTCCCTCGTATCCATCTGTTTCGTATCCATCAGGTGCTGGCCGCTTCGTATCCATCAGGAGTCCTTGTTCGAATCCATGAACAATCGCTTGTTCGTATTCACCAAGTCAGCAAGCATAGATGACGTGTCATTCCACGATATGAAGTAGGCGAGATCTAAGGAATCGAAGCGTTCAACTCGAAGAGAAGACCAGATCGACTCGAAGGACACGCGCCACCTCATCACAGAACCACATGAGCTGATGGAGTCGAAGGCATCGATTCGTAGCCATTGATTCGAACTAGAAAGCAACCGAAAGACTCCATTTCGTATCCATGATATCTAGAGATCTACTGATCCAAATGCCATGAAATTTTCACAGGAGCTTGCATGCATGATGAAGAATGTCTCCACCAAATTTCAGCCCAATGGGACATCATCTTGATCGATACGAAATGACTTCGTATCAATCACAGATCGACTTGAAACTTTCTAAGGTTGGTCGCGTGGGCCCACTCACGTGCCAGAAAAAGTCTCTCGAGATTTGAGCGCGATCTCAGCCTCCTACGCCTATAAATAGAGCCTCAGATCCTACAGAAAAGGGATCTTTTGGCCATTCAACGTACAGACTCTGCCGGATTCGATTCTACTTCCTTCCATCACTGTTATAGTCGATATTCAATCATTGTAACTGCCGCAATCACCTGTAACCAGCAAAGAACATCAATAAAAGTTAAAATTTTGAAGTGGACGTAGGCCGGAGATAGCCGAACCACTATAAATCTTGCGTTTCTTATTGTAATCTTTGCATTGCTGCTTGTTGCTTATTTGGATCTGAGACTTGTTCTTGAACATTGTTGAATTATGTTCATTGTTTGGCGCTTTCACAATACTTGGGGTTTGTGACCATTTTTGGCGCAAACATACATATATCAGAGTCTAACCTAAATTCAGCCTGGACAGTTATAAACATCTGTCCCTACAATTGCTGAAAAACATCAAACAAAATATACTAAGCAAAGCGGATAACAGAATATGTCCATACGACGATGAATATCTCCAGCTCTCCTCTACTCCAATTGTCTTCGACTATCCTGAAACTACTCGGACCTGACCCGAGTATTGAAAATACCCGGATCAGGCTTGATAACTAGCGTGAGAAAAACTCAATAATAAATGAAAGTGTCATATATCAGCCTTTGTTATAAATCCTTTGGAAATAAAGAGTATCTCATAAGACCACGCCCACACATAAACATGGACGGGTTTTTACCTTATGATAACTAAAACACTTTTATATCAAAACACTTGATATTATTTCTAATGACATTCTTTGAAAATATTTGCAAATAAACTTATTAACCTTAGCTGAAATTGTTACCATTATTAAATTCCAGCATACTAGGCTCTACAAACAAAACCGTAGGTTCTTATTGAAGAATGGATTTCCATACAAATGACCAGGCGCAAGATCTACCTTCCGAAATGGGTACACCTCTAGATGGATGTCCCAAGGCATAGAACATCTGCCCTCTACCAACATAAGACCGGCCTACCTCTTTAACTAGATAGTACCGAATATGTCATCCCCGGTCGTTACCGACCTTTAACCGAGCGCTCGTTTTCCTTTCACCACATAAATTAACATCCCGAACATCACAGCGGGAAGAAATATATCTAGAAGGGGATGATCATACCCTAATTGGGAATGACTCACTTAGCCTTGCTGCATCTAATCCTGTTTCGGTCATTTCCGGTTTGATGAGGCTTGAGGCAAACGATTACCTTTTCACATAGCACACATCACATCTTTGAATGCCACAGTGCCATTTCTGTTTAACTACTAATTGTCTTCCACAAAAATACAACCCTTGAGCTCGTAAGTCTCAAAGAGGGTGTTAAGCTAAGAGAAGTTGCCTTCTCCGCCACCACTGATGTATGTTTGTAAAAACCAATGTACGTAATCGTTAGAAATGCAATGTCAGACAAACATCCATACAAGTTGTCCAGGAGCAAGACAAACCAAAGGCACTTTCCTCGGCCATTACTAGGCGAGAAGCCCTTGCAATCCGCAAAATCTCCATCACGAGGAGACAACTGCTATATATAACTCTATAATGGGTGCGTCCCCGAGTAAATCAACAAGCAGTCCTCACTCTATGAAGATCCACGGTCTTCAATAATCATCGTCTTCAACATTTCTTCACGTTCGAACATATACATTGGTTCGAAGTGGTTTTCGGAGAGGAATTACCCAAATCCGACCCTGGTTTCTTTGAAATCCAATATCGATAGAAAGTGAATATGAGTATATAGGATTTATCAAGTCTCTCTTCACTTTAATTCTTTTTGGATGATTTCGAATTCTCTTTCTTTTAACTTAGGATGATTCTAAGTAATTCATTCCTTTACTGTGGAAAATATCTCAGATTTCCTTATTAGATTCTTGATCCAAACTTCTTAACTTTTAAGCGGGTCAAAAACAATGTTATTTAAGACATCGTTTACGATAAACCCTAAGTCAATCTTAACAAAAACATTTTTGAGTAAATAGGATCATAGAAATCATTCATCTTGGAGATTGCTTAACTTTTGGATAATACCAATCTTCTTTTAATTCAAAAAATTAATACAGAATCTTTTTATTTAAGAGCATCCGGGCTTTCCTTTCGATCTGTTCCACCCCTCGCCTAAGAAAAGAAAACATAGGCCAGGTAAGTTCAGGGCACTGGTTTCTCCATCCCTAACCTTAGTTAAACACCTTTTTTTATCTTCCTAGATCTCACAGGCGGGACAAATGTACTAGTTGTTTCCACATACTCAGATTTTCCACTTTATTTTGGAATTGCTTATAAATATCCCAAATTATCCTTCAAAACGCTTAATTATCCTTTTTAAAACATTCACATTTTATTCTAGAAAACGTAGTTACATTTAAACTCATATTCCAAAAGTTATAGAATTCGCAACATTAAGTGCTATAGAAAGTGCTAAATAAGCTTATTTTGAATTAAACAACTTTTAAACATTCGATAACTCATATCCCAATCTCATTTAAATCATTTAAATAGATTTATCAAATTTATTCCATATTTTTCCATAATTAAAAACATCCATTTAAACAAATTTCCTGTTATGGTCACTAAACTGCACTAGCGCGATTTTTCTAGAAAATTGATTTGGGCTTAATTCAAAATCTACTTATCGAAACTTTGATTTTCTTTCTTCGTTTAGAAGATATGGATATAATAGTCTGAAATTTTCTTATCTTGTAGAATTCCGAGCTATATTCCACTCTATACATTCATTTGAACTTTTCGGCTCGAAATCGTGAACCACCTTTGCGCGACGCGTCTAGTTTTAACTTATTTTTCAATATTTGAAATAATAAATTCAAATTGGATTTCAACACTTATAAAATCATTAGAAACCATTTTAAATCAATATTTTCACTTTTAAAAGTATTTAAAATGAATTTTCACTATTACTATATTATAATATTATTATATTCACATTATTTTAATATTAAATTTTAAATTCTAATTTCAATTCAATTTCAATTCTAATCTCAAATTAAACACATTTAAAACTTAGATTTAAAATCTAATTTCTATTTAAACTTCAATTCATTCTCAAACTAAACTTCACTTTTTAAAAAATCGATTTCAATTTCAGTTTCACTATTCGTCTTTTTCTGAAGAGAACGGGTGTGTAGCGTGGGGCTACACAGCCGATTAAAATAATATAAATATATAGGTAGATCGACCAACATGCCTGGTCGATGGCGAGAACAAAACAGCATAGTCCGACTTTACGTTATAACAACAGAATACCAGCATAAGACATCAGCCTTTTAAGTTTATAATATACATCAAATTAACAAAATAGAACAATTGCAGCCCGGCTTGATCCGCAGTAGTCGGTGACGATATAGCACAGGGCCTTAGCTACTTCCTGGGTGATCGGTCAGTGACACAGATGAAGCACTTCCAACAGATTCTTTCAAAGAGGATCTGGCTAAAAGGAGCCGGAGTCTGAAAGGCGCTGAGAAAGAAGGGCCTGTCCAATATGCAAAGATAATAGAAAGTTTACTACATAAGCTAAAAAGCGAGTTGGTTGGTTTGTTGAAAACGAAGGCATTTCTTTCATTCCAAATAACCCAGCTGAAGATGGCTAATAGTGAATCTAGTTGGTGACACGGTGCGTTGTATTACCAGTGTTCAAAGAAGTTGGAGATCAAGGGAATTTTCCTAAGGCTGTGAATGCAAACCGGAACCCATATATAGTATGATATGTCGCACTCGAAGAAAAGGTGGCGGATCAATTCAGTTTCAGAGTTGCATAGGACATACAACTGGTCGGAAGTGACATTCAAACGCAAGAGACGGTCTTTGGTATTGATGCGCCCATGAATAAGACACCATTGAAAGAATTTGATACGAGGAGGGATGTGACATTTCCAAACGCGAGCAAATGAGAAAAGACGGCCAGGATGGTTCAGGAAGGAGGAATATTGTGAAACGGAAAAACCTTGAGAGGGAGAAATAGACCAGGTGTGACAGTCTTTCTTTAGAGGGTCTAAAGTTACGGATCAGAGCAGACGAAGAGCGTAAAGAAGTTCCAATAAAGTGTCGGAGGTGAAGTAGGTTGAGGGGCATAAGCAAGGGAGGCCTAGGGACACAGCGTCCGCCACTATTAAAAGGGGAAGGTTGGAGTAGGAAAAGAGCGATGGAAAGGAGCGGTTGAGCGGGGAGAGGCTTTGTCAGGAGTCAAACCAGAAGAGGCAGTTGGAGCCATTACCAACACAAACCTGGATAATGGGTTTGAAACAATCCACAGAGGCTAGAACACCCGACCAAAAAGGGAAGGGCTTGAGATGCGGAGCGAAATGGAGAGCGAGGAAGGGATCATTGTTGTAGAGGGAAGTTAGGATCCAATCTTTCCAGCTGAACTATCCTGGCGAGAGGAGGCGCCAAAGCCATTTTGATAGGAGAGCCTGATTGAATGAGGTCAGATTGGAAACACCAAGACCCACATGATTCTCATGCATGCACACAATTTTCCAGTTGACAAGACATTTGATCTTCCCTCCATTCTAGAGGAAGGTACGTCTAATGGCGTTAATTTTCTTGGATATCCAGATAGGAAGCTTGTGGAATGAGAGCCAGTACATAGGGAGAGCTGAGAGAACTGCTTTGACCAAGACCAGCCTCCCTGAAGTCGATAAGGAATTAGCTTTCCACCCGGCAAGTCTTGATTCAATTTTGGATATGAGAGGGGTCTAGTCAGATCGGTAAAGCTTGGTGGGGCGTAAGGTGATACCTAGGAAGGATAATGGAAAGGAATCAAGGCGGCAGTTAAGGGCGGAGGAGATGAGGGGACCAAGATGGTCAGTATTACCTAGCATAATGACGGAGCTTTTGTTAAAATTTATGGACAGGCCCGAGATGAGTTCAAAGGTGTAGAGGAGGACCTTGAGACAGTGGATGTGATCAGGAGAGGGAGAAACGAAGAGGATAGTATCATCTGTGAATTGGAGGTTGGAGATCATAGGAATAGGGCCGGAATTATGAATAGAGCTTGGAGGGATGATTCCAGCTAGGTGATTGTTAGATATTGCTAGTTTGATCATACGATTGAAAACATCAAACACAAGGACAAAAATGAGTGGAGAGAGAGGATCTCTATGCTTAAGACCCCGGGCTGATTTAATGAGTCTACCTGACACTCCTCCGATCTGAATCGATGAAAGGCTCGAATAAAGAATACTTTGGATCCAGTTACACCAAGTTGGTGGGAAACCTCTGTGTCTAAGAAGCTCCAAAATAAAGTTCCAATTTACAGGCCTTGGAGAAATCAAGTTTCAGCAAAACGCCTGGGGTGTTGTATGAGTGACAAGATGAAATTACTTCTTGAGTCGCAGCCACGCAGTCCAGAATGTTCCTACCATGAATGAAGGCAGACTGCTCTACCCCAACTAGCGAGTCTATAAAGGTTTGAAGACGATTGGCAAGGACTTTAGTGATTATTTTAAACGTGGTATTAAGCAGGCTAATGGGTTGGAAAGCTGAGTGGGAGTTGGCTCCAGCAGTTTTAGGAAGGAGAACAATGTGAGCATAGTTTAAGCGAGCAATGGACATAGGATTGGAGCAAAATTCTGCACACATCTCTAGAATATCCTGCTTGACCACCCCCCAGAAATGCTTGAAAAAGAACGGACCAAAGCCATCCGGCCCCGGAGATTTGTTGTCATCCATGTCCATAAGGGCAGCCAGGACCTCATCTTCTGAAAAGGGTGAGTCAATGTGAATTGGTGAGGGATTGGGATAAAGAAGGTTCCAGTCTATGGCAGGGAGAGAGGTGGAGGGTTTGCCGAGAATGGAGCGGTAAAAATTGGTAAAGAGATTTGAAATATCAGAAGGGTCGATGATTGGGACGCTATTATGAACGATTTCTGGGATAAAAAGGGACCTACAACGGCCATTAGCACATTTATGAAAGAAAGACGAGTTCTTGTCCCCTTCCTTCAACCACTTGGCTTTGGATCGTTGCTTCCATCCAATCTCTTCTTGTTTCATTAGGCGTTCGAGCTCAACTTCTAGGTTTAAAAGTTTGAGTTTGTCCTTGTTATTAAGGGGTAGGGCTTCATCCTAGATGTTCAGGGCTAGGATGGCATTCTGGATGTCGGTAATACGACAGCTGAGGGAGCCCCAGATTGATTTCGCCCAAGGTTTGATCAGTTTTCTTAAGGATCTAAGTTTACAGACTATACAAGCAATGGCCGAGGGGGATCTGATTGGCTGGTCCCATGCTATTTTGATAAAGTCCTTAAATGACGGTTCAAGCAGCCAGAGCCGTTTAAATCTAAAAGGGCGTTTGGAAAGGGGAAGAGAGCCAGAGTCAAGGCAGAGAGGACAATGGTCAGATAAAATAGTAGCGAGACCAGTGCAGCTGGAGAGAGGATGTAAATCTTCCCAGAATGAGTGAAAGAGGAAACGATCAAGTTTAGCAAGGGATGGCGGCTGACGTTTATTGGTCCATGTGAAGTGGCGATTGTTGATCGGGGACTCAATAAGGGAACATGAATTGATGAAGGCATTGAAATCATCTGAATCAAGAGAGAGGTTTCCTGAGCTTCTTTCCTTTAGATATCTGGTTGTATTAAAATCTCCACCAATTATCCATGGGCCATATAAAGATGACGCAAAGTCTGAGCAGCTCGTCCACAAGTCCAACCTTTCTTGTGTCGTGTGGGGGATATAAATACTTGAGAAGAAATAAATAGTGTCCGACTGCACGTGTTTGAGCGCAACATGAAGGACGGATGGGTAAGATATGATTTGACGGAGGGACAAAATAGATTCATTCCACATGGTAATTAAACCTCCCCTAGAACCAATAGAGTTGGAGTGTGCACAGCCCGTGAGGTTGGGTCCACCAAGTTATCTGATTTGAGAAGGTATTTGGATTAAGGGGGGACAAGGACAGATATATTGAGTGTCTCTTAGAGGGGTCCCCTAGCCCACGAATGTTCCGTGATACTATTTTCATTGGGAGAAGGATATTCTCTCCTGTTCTAGGGTTTGCATGGCAGTGTATTGATCATCGTGTATAGTTACTCCCATGCAACGTGCTAACTTTCTGTTAAGATTAGAATTAGCGGAAGAAAAAACAACAGTTTCATAAAAACAACCTGTATGACCGGGCAAGGATCTTGAGTTCCTTGCGCTTCTTCTAACTTACGCCGGAGTGAAGATATTCCTTCTTGAATTCTACGGCAACGGGGACGATGGGAAGGCCTGATTGGGGTCGCGCAATGCATTGGAGTCAGGGATAGGAGCTTGGGTAAGTGAGGGCACATGAGGACGAGGGTGAGTGGGATTAGGGACAGGGTGACAGGCTTCAAAATGAACAGGCTCCATAGGGGGAGCTTGGAGGTGCAATGGTATAGAGGTCCAGATCATGGAATGGGTCCCACCTTTGGGGGGCTGGATCAACGTTGGGGCCGAGGATAATGTTGACTTCATCGTTTAGATTGGGTTGCACAGGGAGACGACAGGGTGGTGGGGCAGGTTCGAAGTTCATAGCGTCAAAACGTTCATCCGAGGAGAGGTCAGTTGATGGTATACCAAGAGGATCATTGAAACACTTCAAATCTCTCTCAAAGTCCAACCCCAGAAGATAGTTCTCTAGTTTGGTGCGCGGGTGAGCATGGTCCCACCTAGATACCGTGATTAGGTAATCTACGTTGTTGAGACGAACTCTGTAAGAAGAGGAGGAGGGAACACCCACAAGAAACTGCATTCTGATGTATAGGAGTCGACGATCAAATTCTGACCAGCCACATCAGTCATACTCAGTGAACCTTCCTACTGGGTTGATGGCTGTGTGCACTACGTCAGGATTGTGTCTGAGGGCCTCTGGATACCCTTAACCGACGCCCAACTTGGGGGTTCAAGGTAAATCCGAGCCGGCCGTTCATAATTTGGCCAGGCCTCCAGGAAGATGGAACCTCCGGCTCTGGTAATGATTTTGCGTGAGAGGGCCATAGTTCTGATGGATGAAGAGGGGCAGGCCACCAGAAAGCGGTTATTATCTAGAAACCAGATAGGCCACTCACTATGGTTGAAAGCAGATTGAAGAACCCTGCTCAGCATATCCACAGACCAGGCGCCATCAATTATGGTTGCAGTGACGTAGAGAGAGGTCGGCCATTGGAAAATGGTGAGAGGGGACAGATAGAGAAGGGAGTACAGAATGAGTGTCTCGGTATATGGGAGAAGGGGAAGCAATACGATTGGGTTCAGATGCTTTAGTGGTGGGACCCGAATGAGAAGAGATAGATTGATGTTGTGGTTTGGCACGTGCTTCATTATGATCAGATGGATTTGATTTTACTCTGTAGGAGAGATGAGTGCTTGATGGAATCGAAGAGTTTTTGATAGGTCCCGATGCAGCACATCTGGAGGGACAACTGGAATAATTATGACCAAAGAAGCCGCAGTAGAAACAAATCTTTGGCTCCCTACAGATGAGCGCCACGTGTCCAAGACCTGCACAGCGAAAGCACATCTTTTTTAATTTTAAAAAATCCAGGGTTTGGCGGTAAGAAGAGAAAACTGGGAAGGGCCGCCTTCGGGTGGAAAGCTGGGGGGTCGGAAGGATAGGCGTCTGTTTGGGGGTCGCTACCACTTACGCGTAAGTTCGCCCCTTGTTGAAATTTGGTCGCGGGTGATCAGGAGAGTTAACATCTGTGTTAGGGGAAGTGGATCGCATAGCATTGATACTAGGTGGCGAAATGTGAACCTGGCCAGTGTGGGGGGTATGCTGTGGTGGACGGAGGTATCTGGGAGGGAAGAATGAGATGCCTGGGAAAGAGAGGGAAGGCGTAAAGGAGGCGGGAGGATTGGATGGTTTATGGGCAGCCATTAGGATGTGAATGAACTTTGAATCAATTTGGAGGGAAGCCTCTCTACAATGCTATTCAATTTCACTATTCATCTTAATTTCAATTTTTAATTAACTATCATTTTCAAATCCGATTCACTTCAAATTTCAAATTCTCTTTCATTTTAACTTTAATTTCACTTCTAAATGAAAAGAGACTTATTTTTCCACAATATCTCATATTTCTAAAATATTGTCTTTTTAGATAAAGGGATTACTTGATCAAAATGAACATATCCAATATTCATATTTATCACTAACATAACATCCATTTAACCAATCACATGCATATGATTTCAAATCTAACATTCACTATTAGTATCATAACGGGATATATTATCACAATTCACTTAATTTATTAACTATAAAATCATCCATATTAACAATCAATTTGGTATAAACATTCATATGTCATAAGGGTGTAAATATGATTTATAACATAATCAAAATATAAATTCAAAAGCAATGAGAATTTCTCACCATAAACCAAAGCGATTAACTTCCTACCAACATTCTAATCAACCAACACTTCACTAATTAATTCATACTCCATTAAACACTAGCAAACAACACCCTCTCCCATCCAATAGCATGACCGAG
Source organism: Allium cepa (assembly GCA_030765085.1). NCBI lineage: Eukaryota > Viridiplantae > Streptophyta > Magnoliopsida > Asparagales > Amaryllidaceae > Allium > Allium cepa. The sequence continues at coordinate 565,220,781 of CM060937.1, read as the reverse complement.
GCTTGAGATGGAGGTTGGCCGAAAATATAGAGAAGAAGCGGTAGAGCTTTGAACTTGAATTCCCAAGATTTAGATCCGAACAATAGGTCATCTTCTCTCTTGTTTTTGACTCTCTTACTCACAAAATTTGAAAAACTTATTAACTGAAATGTTGTTGCAAATTCATTTCTATTGAATTTAAAAAAAGATTCATTTGAATCCAAGTTGTTTTGAGGGAGATATGTTCAAAATAAAAGAGCTATTCTCAGATTCACAAAAATAAAGCCCGAAAATACACTTCAAAGAATTGAGTTTCAGGTATAGCAAACCTCAAAACTGGAAAAAGTGATCAACATAAAAGTTGTAGCCACTAAAATTTCATATGATTATAATAAAAGACTTTATAAATATGGATCTGTTATGATCAAGTTATGATCAAAACAAAACGGCCTATTTTCTGGCCTAAAAACTGAGCCAGAAAATGCACTTGAAATAAGTGGAATTTTGACATAGTAAACTTTGGAATGAAACAAAGTCATAAACATGAAAGTTGTAGCCACTGGAAAAATAAATGATTTAAAAAAATGAAGTTTGCATTTTGGTTCTTTACCGAAGAATTTATGGCCGAAATAAGAAGAGGTAAAATATAGAGAAAAAAAGAGTTTGTTTTGAAGAAAATAAACATTGATTTCTTTTGAAAATTCTGTAAACATTTTGACATTATTTCTTTATAATATTTTTCTATGGCATGGAAGCCATTAAAGAGGTGAGGAAGAAGATGAAGATGCTTGAGAAAATAAGAAGAAGAAAATATAAATGAAAGTGAAGAAGAAGGTGGATATTCATAGAAAAAGAAAGAAAGTTGTAATTTACCAAAATAACCTGTTACCAAATTACCAAACTAACCTTACTTCAACCTAAAGCAATCTCCACTTCTTCAAAAGTTAACATCACCTTTCACATCCTTACTTTATGTCTTAATCCCTTAAGAACTAAGCTAAGTAAAATAAAAATTATGTTGGCTTTTGATGTCATATTGATTTGATATTTACTTTTGACTTTTCTTACTTACTTTTGTTAATTCGTACTTACTTTTCTTAATGACTTCTAGAAGTTTTCTAACCTTGTTTAGTAAAAGTAAACTTGATTAGTTAATTAATTAATACTTACACTATTAGAATATATGTTCCTATATAAGAAAATAAGGGTGCGACGACGTTGCGACAACTTTTAATCGACAAAACGTCGTTTTTCGGCAAAATGTTTTTACGGTCACATTTTGACGTTTTAGTTAAACTATTTATTTATGTAAACCAAATTTAAAAACAAACTTTTTACTTCTTTAAATAAATTAAAACAAGTCTCTTTATATTTTAAAATCATATCTAATTAATATCAAAATCTCTAATTTTACAGTGTATGTAAAACTGACAAAATGCGACAAATTTTTGTTATTTTTATAAAACGATGATTAACAAACTTTTAAATCTTTTAACATACTTTTATTACCTTTATTAGATGTTTTAAATAAGATTTATCTTTTTAAATAAATATTTAAATCCATTTATTTAAGCCTTTATTTTTTTTTGACAAAACTTAACTTTTGTCGATTTGTTCTAAAATCCAAATTTATACTTTTTTAATACATTAACTATAAGAATAGATAATTATTTTTATATATAACATATTTATTTAAGATTTAAACTCCTTTTAAATTTAAATCGAACGAAATATCTCATTTTCGAAGTAGCGAAATTACGGGTCGTTACATTCTCTCCTACTTAAAAGCATTTCATCCTCGAAATGAAATCAAAGACAAAGGAAACTATCCCATACCCATCTCCTCAAATAATTTGACTTATTTCTACTGATAATAGAAAAGAAGAAGGCCGATATCATAACAACACTAAAAAAGATGATGCCAAACATAAATACCAAGATTTTCCACACTAACCCGAGTGCTTATCATGTACTTAAGGTTATATATACATACATCAAGCCATACTTCTATCGTACCCATCCTAGTGCATACTGCATATTTAAGATAAAATATACAACAACCAAATAATACTATACGTCCAAAAACAGCCATACTGATACTAATGCATACATCCACATAACTCGTCCTCTGTCCCGAGCATGTACTATACCCGAGGTCTATATATATACATACCAAAACATCGGTCTAACCACTATATCTTAGTGTCTATTATTTAAGATAACTATCCAACCACTATGTTGACAGACCCAACACATCATACTATATGTGATATTTGATTCGATCTATTATTTAAATCCACAACTTTTCTTTTGAACTAGTATCGATCCCTCGATTTTCTAGTGAGGATTTTGATCAGACTTCTTAATCACAAACCCTTACTTTCCTTGCATAGCTCTCAACTATGATAGAAAACTTGTGTACATAATCATAAACTCTCATCCATGTTCGCCATCAAGAATCAAGTGATAAATCCTTTTTCGGATTGGTGTAAACACCTCAAAATTCTGTTCTCAAATCTTAGATCCAAAATTTAATGTGCCAAAATGATCTACGTTTAACTTATATACTTATTCACATTCATCTTTACCTAAAACATTTTTTCAAAACTTCTATTAATCCAAGTTTATTTCACAACCATTTACCTTTTACTAAATCCATTGTTACTTAAGCTCATAAATATGACTTAAACTTGTATAATATACTTTTACTTCCTAAGAGTGTATATACATATCCCTAATCTTCAAACCATCATCACTTCAATTAGGGTCTTCAACAAATGTGGAATTCTATTATTATCTCAAAATAATAAGTTATAAAACTCAATCCTTAGTTTTCTTTACCTAAGGTTTCCATTCAGCTATTATTATTTATCCAATCCATATATTAATAAGATAACTTTACTAAGTGTACACCTTTTATCTTACTAATTCTATGATTAACTTACTTAACTTATTTACCTATCCGTTTTCTAAATCAATTTCTTGATCTTAAATCCATCAAATATCTTATAGTCAAATTGTGAAACTTAATTCACATGGTATTTGGTATTAACCTTTTTCATCTAACAATCAAACTACTAACCATATAATTCAAAAATATCCACTTCTAATCTTAGTTCATTTTGAATTACAAATGTTACCCTACATGTATCAGTAATTCAAAGTTTTTATATTAGGATGATATTTTTTTATATCTCATATTACTAAATTTTACTTTGACTTTTAACCTAGTCAAAGTGTCTAAATCTAAAATTACCTTATCTCCTTATAAGTTATAGGACTTATCCTTTCATAAAATATTTACCCAAAATTTCAATTTTGGCTTATCTTTTCTATCTTATTGATAAGAATTTTTTCTAAGTGTACATTTTCTCTTCACTTTCTCTAATTACACTTCTAGCTTCAGTATTATCATCAAATATCTTATAGTCAAATTGTGAATTCTACTTCACAAGATATTTGTACTTAGCTTTTAAATCCATCCATTATGATAATCACTTAATCATTATTATTTCTTAATACTAAATATCTAGGGGCATGTGATTAATGTTTTAAATTCTAGCTTTCAACTAATTGGTTCTATATGGAATATCTTATAGTCAAATTGTGCAATTCTAATCACAAGATATTCATATTTTAGTTTTACTAAGTAGAGTTACAATCAATCCTTAACTTCTAACCCAAAAGATAATAATATCCCCTAAGGTAAAATTATTTCATTTACCAATTCCTTTAAAACAAAATCATTTTTTATAAAATTAAGAAATACACACTCATATATATATATATATATAATACTCTCATAAACTCATTCTAGGGTGTTACTAACCCTATCTCTAGTGAGATACTCATCCTAGGATATTATCTATCTCTGATGAGATACTCATCCTAGGATGTTACTAATCCTATCTCTGATGAGATTTTACCCATAATAGAGCCAAGGTTCTCGCTTAACTTCAGCTCTGATACCAAATGTAAAGGCCCATTTGCCCGTACCTTTTGAATCGACAATAAACCACACATTTCTAACTCAAATTGCATGAAAAGACGGATCTTTAAGGGTGATTAAAGAAAAGTAGACAGTACAGAATCTCACACGAATGGAATAACATATAATATTGAACAAATATTTTTACAGCGGAAAGCTTACAATTGCTGACAAACATCAAACAAAATATACTAAGCAAAGCGGATAACGGAATATGTCCATACGACTAATATCTCCAGCTCTCCTCTGGAAACTCCAATTGTCTTCGACTATCCTGAAACTACTCGGATCTGACCCGAGTATTGAAAATACCCGGATCAGGCTTGATAAACCAGCGTGAGAAAAACTCAGTAATAAAAGACAGTGTCATATATCAGGCTTTGTTATAAATCCTTTGGAAATAAAGAGTATCTCATAAGACCACGCCCACACATAAACACAAACGGGTATTTATCTTATGATAACTAAAAAAAATTTATATCAAAACACTTGATATTATTTCTAATGACATTCTTTGAAAACACTTGCAAATAAACTTATTAATCTTAGCTAAAATTGTTACCATTATTAAATTCCAGCATACTAGGCTCTACAAACAAAACCGTAGGTTCTTGTTGGAGAATGGATTTCCATACAAATGACCAGGCACAGGATCTACCTTCCGAAATGGGTACACCTCTAGATGGATGTCCCGAGGCACAGAACATCTACCCTCAACCAACACAAGACCGACCTACCTCTTTAACTAGATAGTACCGAATATGTCATCCCCCGGTCATTACCGACCTTTAACCGAGTGCTCGTTTTCTATTCACCACATAAATTAACATCCCGAACATCATAGCGGGGAGAAATATATCTAGAAGGGGATGATCATACCCTAATTGGGAATGACCCACTTAGCCTTGCTGCATCTAATCATGTTTCTGTCATTTCCGGATTGATGAGGCTTGAGGCAAATGATTACCTTCTCACATAGCACGTATCACATCTTTGAATGCCACATTGCCATTTCTGTTTAACTACTAATAGCCTTCCACAAAAATACAACCCTTGAGCTCGTAAGTCTCAAGGAGGGTGTTAAGCTAAGAGAAGTTGCCTTCTCCGCCACCACTGATGTACGCTTGTAAAAACCAATGTACGTAATTGTTAGAAATGCAATGTCAGACAAACGTCCATACAAGTTGTCTAGGAATAGGACAAACCGAAGGTACTTTCCTCGGCCATTATTAGGCGAGAAGCCCTTGCAATCCGCAAAATCTCCATCAAGAGGAGACCACTGCTATATATAACTCTATAATGGGTGCGACCCCGAGCAAATCAACAAGAAGTCCTCACGCTATGAAGATCCATGGTCTTCAATAATCATCGTCTTCAACATGTCTTCACGTTCGAACATATACATTGGTTCGAAGTGGTTTTCGGAGAGGAATTACCCAAATCGACCCCGGTTTCTTCGAAATCCAATATCGATAGAAAGTGAATATGAGTATATAGGATTTATTAGGTCTCTCTTCACTTTAATTCTTTTCGGATGATTTCGAATTCTCTTTCTTTTAACTTTGGATGATTCTATGTAATTCATTCTTTTACTTTGGAAAATATCTCAGATTTCCTTATTAGATTCTTGATCCAAACTTCTTAACTTTTAAGCGGGTCAAAAATAATGTAATTTAGGACATCGTTTATGATAAACCCTAAGTCAATCTTAACAAAAACATTTTTGAGTAAATAGGATCATAGAAATCATTCATCTTGGAGATTGCTTAACTTTTGGATAATACCAATCTTCGTTTAATTCAAAAACTTAATACAGAATCTTTTTATTTAAGAGCATCCGGGCTTTCCTTTCGATCTGTTCCACCCGTCGCCTAAGAAAAGAAAACATAGGTCAGGTAAGTTCAGGGCACTGGTTGCTCCATCCCTAACCTTAGTTAAACACCTTGTTTTATCTTCCTAGATCTCACAGGCGGGACAAATGTACTAGTTGTTTCCGCATACTCAGATTTTCAACTTTATTTTGGAATTGCTTATAAATATTCCAAATTATCTTTCAAAACACTTAATTATCCTTTTTGAAACATTCACATTTTATTCTGGAAAACGTAGTTACATTTAAACTCATATTCCAAAAGTTATAGAATTCGCAACATTAGGTGCTACGGAAAGTGCTAAATAAGCTTATTTTGAATTAAACAACTTTTAAACATTCGATAATTTATATTTTCCAATCCCAATCACTTTTAAATCATTTAAATAGATTTATCAAATTTATTCCATATTTTTCCATAATTGAAAACATCCATTTAAACAAATTTCCTGTTATGATCACTAAACTGCACTAGCGCGATTTTTGTAGAAAATTGATTTGGACTTAATTCAAAATCTACTTATCGAAACTTTGATTTTCTTTCTTCGTTTAGAAGATATGGATATAATAGTCCAAAATTTTCTTATCTCGAAGAATTCCGAGCTATATTCCACTATATACATTCATTTGAACTTTTCGGCGCGAAATCGTGAACTGCCGTTGCACGACGCGTCTTGTTTTAACTTATTTTTCAATATTTGAAATGATTAATTCAAATTGGATTTCAACACTTATAAAATCATTAGAAACCATTTTAAATCAATATTTTCACTTTTAAAAGTATTTAAAATGAATTTTCACTATTACCATATTATAATATTATTATATTCACATTATTTTAATATTAAATTTTAAATTCCATTTTCAATTCAATTTTAATTTTAATCTCAAATTAAACACATTTAAAACTTAGATTTCAAATCTAATTTCAATTTAAACTTCAATTCATTCTCAAACTAAACTTCATTTTTTCAAAATCGATTTCAATTTCAATTTCACTATTCATCTTAATTTCAATTTTTAATTAACTATCATTTTCAAATCCGATTCACTTCAAATTTCAAATTCTCTTTCATTTTAACTTTAATTTCACTTCTAAATGAAAAAAGACTTATTTTTCCACAATATCTCATATTACTAAAATATGGTCTTTTTAGATAAAGGGATTACTTGATCAAAATGAACATATCCAATATTCATATTTATCACTAACATAACATCCATTTAACCAATCACATGCATATGATTTCAAATCTAACATTCACTATTTATATCATAACGGGATATATTATCACAATTCACTTAATTTACTAACTATCAAATCATTCATATTAACAATCAATTTGGTATAAACATTCATATGTCATAAGGGTGTAAATATGATTTATAACACAATCAAAATATAAATTCAAAAGCAATGAGAATTTCTCATCATAAACCAAAGCGATTAACTTCCTACCAACACTCTAATCAACCAACACTTCACTAATTAATTCCTACTCCATTAAACACTAGCAAACAACACCCTCTCCCATCCAATAGCTTGACCGAGGCTTGAGATGGAGGTTGGCCGAAAATATAGAGAAGAAGCGGTAGAGCTTTGAACTTGAATTTTCAAGATTAAGATCCGAAAAATAGGTCATCTTCTCTCTTGTTTTTGACTCTCTTACTCACAAAATTTGAAAAACTTATTAACTGAAAAATTGTTGCAAATTCATTTCTATTTAATTCGAATAAAAGATTCATTTGAATCCAAGTTGTTTTGAGGGAGATATGTTCAAAATAAAAGAGCTATTCTCAGATTCACAAAAATAAAGCCCGAAAATACACTTCAAAGAATTGAGTTTCAGGTATAGCAAACCTCAAAACTGGAAAAAGTGGTCAACATAAAAGTTGTAGCCACTGAAATTTCATATGGTTCTAAAAAAAGGCTTTCTAAATTTGGATCTGTTATGATCAAGTTATGATCAAAACAAAACGGCCTATTTTCTGGCCTAAAAACTGAGCCAGAAAATGCGCTTGAAATAAGTGGAATTTTGACATAGTAAACTTTGAAATGAAACAAAGTGATAAACATTAAAGTTGTAGCCACTGGAAAAATAAATGATTTAAAAAAAAGAATTTTTCATTTTGGTTCAGTACTGAAGAACTTATGGCCGAAAGAAGAAGAGGTAAAATATAGAGAAAAAAGGAGTTTGTTTTGAAGAAAATAAACATTGATTTCTTTTGAAAATTTTGTAAACATTTTGACATTATTTCTTTATAATATTTTTCTATGGCATGGAAGCCATTAAAGAGGTGAGGAAGAAGATGAAGATGCTTGAGAAAAGAAGAAGAAGAAAATGTAAATGAAAGTGAAGAAGGAGGTGGATATTCATAGAAAAAGAAAGAAAGTGGTAATTTACCAAAATAACCTCTACCAAATTATCAAACTAACCTTACTTCAACCTAAAACAATCTTCACTTTTTCAAAAGTTAACATCACCTTTCGCATCCTTACTTTATGTCTTAATCCCCTAAGAACTAAGCTAAGTAAAATAATAATTATGTTGGCTTTTGATGTCATATTGATTTGATATTTACTTTTGACTTTTCTTACTTACTTTTGTTAATTCTTACTTACTTTTATTAATGACTTCTAGAAGTTTTCTTACCTTATTTAGTAAAAGTAAACTTGATTAGTTAATTAATTAATACTTACACTATTAGAATATATGTTCCTATATAAGAAAATAAGGGTGCGACGACGTTTCGACAACTTTTAATCGACAAAACGTCGTTTTTCGACAAAATGTTTTACGGTCACATTTTGACGTTTTAGTTAAACTATTTATTTATGTAAACCAAATTTAAAAATGAACTTTTTACTTCTTTAAATAAATTAAAACAAGTCTCTTTATATTTCAAAATTATATCTATTTAATATCAAAATCTCTAATTTTACAGTGTATGTAAAACTGACAAAACGCGACAAATTTTTGTTATTTTTATAAAACGATCATTAACAAACTTTTAAATCTTTTAACATACTTTTATTAACTTTATTAGATGTTTTAAATAAGATTTATCTTTTTAAATAAATATTTAAATCCATTTATTTAAGCATTTTTTTATTTTTTTGACAAAACTTAACTTTTGTCGATTTGTTCTAAAATCCAAATTTATACCTTTTAATACATTAACTATAAGAATAGATAATTATTTATATATATAACATATTTATTTAAGATTTAAACTCCTTTTAAATTTAAATCGAACGAAAATCTCATTATCGAAGTAGCGAAATTACGGGTCGTTACACTCTTACTTGTGACTGATTAGATGGCCATCCTCTGATTTTGATATGGGAGTGTGTTCTGAGGTGGGCGTGTGTGGCTGCTCTGCCCGTGTGCGTAATTGGTATATCTACCCTAACGTTGCCTTGTGTGCCGTGTCACCTACCATACCAAGCCTTTACTATGAGTTTGTTTTTCTCTCGTAGCCCATGGAGTATTTAGGGTAGTCTCCCGATCTGGAGATATGTTGATACTGGATGGACTACTAGGATTATTATGTGTGAAGGGTGATATGGGTAAGACCGGAATGCTATTTTAAAGTTAGTTTATTTTACCGTAGACATTATTATAATAGCGCAATATTACTACGTAGTAAATAGTTTGACGGATCCTTAAAGGATGGGCGATCCCAAGCATCCTTTAAGTAACTGATGCATTTTGTTACTGTTCACTTGAGTTGATTTACAGTTCATAAGTATTTATGTCCCGACTCGAGAGTTTTGTGTTTTGTTTTACGCTCGAGTTAGATTGAGTAATTCAGTATTCAAGACTCGCCTTCAGAGTTGGAGCTTTTTTTGAAGATCCAGCCATATATTCTGTTTTCAGTATTCAGTGATTTCAGTGGTCTATTCTGATTTGTACCCGATATGTTGTTACTCTTCTATTGTATTTTGTTTAACTCTTATGTATCTTATTATTATATAGTAGCTTCATGAACTACTATCCCTTTTACTTCTGCAGCGTTATTATCCACTCTGTGTCTGTGATCTGTGACTATTTATTTACTGTATATTCTGAGATTTGCCAAATTTTATTTACAACGCGGTATTTTGAGCAATTCAAGTCCAACATGTGTGGATGCGAATGGTTGAAAATATCGGGTTGTTACAATTGGTATCAGAACTTTGGTAGGTCTAGGCAAAACTCATTATATAGGGTAAATATATTTACAGAATCACTTTCATTTGAGTTAAATCTCTTCCTTTTTAACTCAATCCCTTTGAATTTTGGAACGTTCCCTGCGGTACCAAAATCCATTCGTGTCCCTCACTATTTATCTTCTTTTGATTTTGGAGTATCCCATAACTCCACTTCGAAAGATCTTTATAATAAGTCGACGGTCTCGCCAATCTCAAATTATTTGTAAAGGGGTGAAACTCCTTTACAATAGCATTGATTCACCAAGGATTTTATATCCTTGGTTTAGATGCTAGTGTCTCTTATTATCCCAAACTCTATCTCTTGAGACCGAATGTTGATTTTTCCCCAGAAATCCACATCGATCTTATTTTTTAAGTCACGGTTGACCTGGTTAAGGTTGTCAGCGATTTATATAAGCTTATCCATCTCCCTATTCTGTTATTTATCATCTCATCTTTGTTTTCAACTTATCTTCAAATCATTCTTGAAGTTTGTTTGTAAACTAATATTTAAATATTTTATATATTGTGTTGTTTGAGTTGTTGATGTTGATTTGGGTTTCCGATCAATTCGTCTGATCAACGCTATCGATAGGATTTCCAAAACACTTGAACAGAGCAAACTGACACAATACAGTTTTGCAAATTTGGTAATAAATAAATTTTGTAACTATATTATAAATTTTTCTAGATTTTATTGAATTAGTTGTTAAGAAATAATATTTGATTTTATATATCATTTCTCTTGTTTCATATAATTGAACAATAAACCATGGTTATAAATTTTTTGGAAATTTAAAATGAATTTAAAACAAGAATTTGAGAATTTAATTTCCGATGGATTTCAAACCTTGTGTCTAAAATTTTAAAGGATATATTATTTATAGTGTTTTTTGTAGAAATTTGTTTCCAAAGAATTTTAAAGTTTAAAATTAGTGCTCTTCTCTTTTTCACTGGAAAATAACTTCGATGATGACTGCAGCATCATCGATATTCATTTTTGAGTTTCAAAGTGAAGAGACCGTTCTGTAGTTTTGCTATAATTTTGTTTTGGGGAATTTAATTGATTTGAATTTCTAAAATAGGATTGATTTATATTGTTTTGGAAATTTAATTGATTTGAGTTCTAAAATAAGACTGGATTTATAATTTATGCTGATATATGATTTAAATTTGAATGGACATATATATATATATATATATATATATATAGAGTATATGTGCATTTATTTATCTCTAAATAGTTTGGAATTTATCGGAAATTTAATCCCTAAATTTTATCTTGAAAGATAATTTCAAGTATATTCAAGATTTGGATGAATATTCAAGCTCGAAACGATTGAGTGGTTATAATAAATATTATACAATTAAATTTTAGTTATAAAATGATTAACAAAGGTAAATAAAGAAAAAGGGTAATGGAATAATTTACAATATAAATGACGTTAAAGGAACTAAGAATAATTTAAAGCAGTTATAATAAGAGTAAGTATATTTAACATAGGTGATAAAATATATTGAGAGAAATAAATTTAATTTTTATTAGGAATAAAGAAGAATAAAATTTTATTGTGTACATTTTGAGTATAATAAATGATTTTTCAAATCCATGATTTTTGAGATTGTTTATTTAAGATAATTGGATGATAAGATAATGAAATTAGAGGTGATTAAGATTTATTTAACTTATGTAAAATTAATTTTCAATTTAAGTTGAAATTTTCATAGTTTCAAATTTGTTATCTTATTATGTTCTCAAACTATCTTTTGGTTATCCTTATTTCCGTTATCTTGTAACAGAATGGGGAGGCTATTGCTTATACCAGTCTGTTTAGAAATCTTTCTATAATTTTTGATAATCTTTGGTACTCATTTTTGAATCTGAACACTGCTTTCCAGCCACAGACCGTCGGTTAAGCAGAAAGGGTGAATCAGATTCTAGAAGATCTTTTTCGTGCTTGGGTTCTTGATTCTGGAGGATCATGGGAAGATCATCTCCACCTTGTTAAACTACCTATAACAACAGTTATCAGGTAAAAAATTCTAATCTTTCTGTCATCTTGTCTTAATCCTATTTCATTCTATCTTTTTCTATGTTTTCCCGTACCTCATTCCTTTTCGGGGACGAAAAGCTTTGAGTGGGGGAGAGTGTAACAACCTTATATTTTATGATTATTTTAATTGTATATTTTAATTATTGAACTCCTGATTTAAAAAATTTAATTTTATTTAATAAAAATGAATAATTTTTTATTTTAAATATAAACTTTGATTTTGATGTGAATTATAATTTCAAACATGTATAAATTGAATATTTTCCAAAAATGTGAATTTTGGTCAATCTGGTCAAACTTTGACTTTTAAATTTAAAATTTAAATATTTTAAAATTTGAATTTTATCTTTTATTATGAAAATAAATTAAATTTCAAGAATACTACTTTTCATTTCGTTGAAATTCGATTCATATTGTGAAAGTTATGTTTTCTACAATACTGTGTATAAATTGATTTATTTAACAAAAATTGTTTATTTTAAATTATATTAATAATATTTTGTTTGTTAAATCATGTTCTAATATGTACATATGACATGTTATGTGTATATTTTTATTTTTAAAACATTTTATAAGTGTTGTTATAATTTTCTAATGCTTATTGTATATTGTTTTCAATTTTCAAAGTCCAGTTTCAATTATTTAACTATTTTCTTATTTATTTCCTATTTTTCCTTAAATAATTATTTATATTTTTTTCAATTTATTTTTGTTCAGTTTTTACTTTTATTTTTTGAATTTATTTGTTTAATATTGATTAAAAGAAATAAGAAATTTAAAGAGACAAACCTTTTCATTTCCTAGTGACTTTTCATTGTTTTGTGTTTTCATTTTCCTTGCCTTTGCACCTCATTGCTTTAACCGTCCACTTCTTCCTTGTTGCAATACATTTTTCATTTCTAAATCATGAAAAAAACTTTCTCATGTCTCAAAATTCAAGGCATTCCATCTTGAGAAAATTTGTAAGTTCTTATGGCTCTTTCTTTCTCATTTTCCTTATTTTCTATTGATTTTGCATTTATTCTTCTTGTGTTTTGCTAGGCCTAGCTTCACCACCATCAACTCCACCATCATCTCCTCCATCTCCAGCTGCAACATCATCCTCTCCTCTGTCCATGTCAGGCCGTGGCATCCCAAGATGAAAACACCACAAAACAATGTAAACTTCACCAAAACAATGCAAGCCAAGCCCTGATTTCACCACACACCTTCATAGCTTGCATTTGGCCACCCCTTAGCCACCGCCACCACCATCTACTTCACCTCTGGCTGCCCTTTCACTACTACCTGTCCAGATCTGAAGCTAGCCTGGGCCGAGCCATATGATGTCATAGCCGAACCTAAATGTGACCAAACCCTTCACCATTTAGCCTTGTTCCTTTGATTGCTTTATGTTACCACTCCTACCTCTTCAACCACTTGCATGGCCGTGCATTTGTGATGCAAAATGTGACGCCCCACCTCTATACCCACGCTAGCCAAGAACACTACGGAGTAATGCTGTCGACTAGCACGGAGAATAAGGCTGTTGAGGAGCGACCATCTGTATAATTGCTTTGTGCGAGTACCGATATGCCAGATAAAAATATAACTTTTCTTTATCAAGAGGAAATCCGACATACCGACACAAACTCAAAGCTACTACACAGTGGCTATAAAGGTCTTCGGAAACAAATATAGAAATAAACATAGCACAAATCATTCGCAGATAATTCATATCACAAAGGCGGAAATAGATATGAATATTACACATAAAAGTGTACATCAGAGTAGTGGTCAAATAAGATCCACAACATCACAAAATGAATAGATACAAGTGCAAGACAAAAATATGTATACATCATAGAGTCTGTATCTCAAATGTATACAACAAAAACTACTAATCTAAGTAGTTAGCCAAAAGTCAGATGATGGTCCGATAAGGAGTCAAGCAGAAGCACCTGTAAAATCTCAGTCTGACCCGAGTATTATTTAAGAAGAAAATAATAAACAGATCAGTCTAGCTATAATTAGCAGATAAAATGAGATATAAGAAGAGATATAATAATAAACGTATGATAACCAAAAATGTCATACTTCAACAAGTATACATTAGAAAATCACGAAAGTCATACAAAATCTCAAGAATCTCATAGCATCAAAAAGAATGTCATATCATTCATTTAATTCACGAAGCCACAATAAATGACATACATATCAATGCCAACTGAAAAAGGTGGTGAAACATAAATTCCAGAAATCATCAAATAGAAATACAGAAATCACAAGATAAAGGATGTCCAATCCCATAAACTAGACATCGACGCACCTAGAAAGACACGCCCCATGCACAGTCGAACATCGACGCACCTAAATAGGTACGACCCATGCTCTAGCATCGACGCACCTAGAAAGATACGCCCCATGCACAAATAAGCATCGATGCACCTAGAAAGATACATCCCATGCATAAATAAACATCGATGCACCTAGAAAGATACATCCCATGTAATGTCTAACACTGATGCACCTAGAAAGATACACCCCATGCAAAGTCGAACATCGACGCACCTAGAAAGATATGCCCCATGCATAGACGAACATCGACGCAACTAGAAAGATACGCCCCATGTCCCAAATTATTGAGCCGATTGCTCCATGAAGTAAACAAACATCGATGCACCTAAAAAGGTACACCCTATGCATAATAAACATCGACACACCTAAAATGGTACGACCCATGTGTAAACAAACATCGACGCACCTAAATAGGTACAACCCATGCAAGAAATGAGACGAAGCTCAATAAAATGAGGAACAGTCCTCCACATAGACAAAGAGACATTGCACATTGCTAGTCTAAACCATAAAATGATCATCATGATCATCAAGAAGTGTCAATTACAATAAGCTAGTAAATATATGAGTTTAGCATCATGTCCCATAACCACTAGCTTAACTTAAATATTTGCGAACAAATTGTAGATCTCCACTAGAAAATTATCACAAGAGATTCAATCGAACAAGTCCAAGAATTAACCAACGAAGTAAACGCAAGCGTTTCATACCACTTGTTTTACTAAGCCGTTTAATTAGATTTCTCATACGAGTGAGGTGAAGGCTTGTATATACTAATAGATTGGAAAACGGTTTAAGAAACGAGCTTTGTAATAAAATAAACGTTGAAATCGTTTTGATGAAAGAATTTTGATATTTACTACTAGTATAGAAAACCTTTATATTTTTAAAGTGACAAATCACAAAGAAGCTTGTAGGAACAATCAATCACTAAAATTCACATACGAAGATGTGAATAAAATCCAAAGAAATCGATACCGAATCCATCAAAATGGATATTCCCAAAAATCACGATGAAAATGTCATCAAAGTCCATAATAAATGATAACAACAAAAAGGGAATCAATATGAATCGATTAAAGTTCGAAATATACTCAAAAATATAAGCAAATAGGCACTATGCACAATTATAGGCGTCTGGAGGTCCAATCCAGGCGTCTGAAAACTAATCAGACGTCTGGTTTAGAATCCCGACGTCTGGATTTGTTCTCTGGGAATAATCCAGAGAACACCCAGACGTCTGAAACTTCAAGTCAGACGTCTGAGACCTATCCAGACGTTTGATCCTAAATTTCAGACGTCTGGAATTAGTCTCTGCCTTTTTTATATATTCTGCGTGGTTATATTTTTTTTCTTTCCAGGTCCAAACCAGACGTCTGGACTTGGTCACCAGACGTCTGGTCTCCTGGTCTGGGCAACAATTTGCCTAGGCCAAAGTGGCCAAAACATATCGGGAGCGATCGGACGAGCAACGACGACTAAGGATTTATGCCTAGCGACAACCCAGCCTTAACGGCTCCTCAATACACCCCGAATATCATTGTCCAAATATTCATAATAGGATTTTCATAAACTTGGACCAAAACACCCAAATTAGGAAAATTCACCAAATCAATTCAAATCAAAAGAAAATGAATATGCACAAATGTTAGGAATTCATACCTAACCACAAAGATAGTTATAGACATAGATGTGAGATAAAAATCTCACCTTTGAACCCAAATCAATGAAGGAGAAGCTTTAAAAACAAGCTAAGATCAATTCCTCTTCAATAACAACTCAAGAAGCTTCAATCTAAGCTTAAAAGAGAAACATTTACTAAATTAGGTTTAGGAATTTTCTGAAATCAAAGAGAGAATGAGTTGGAGAAGATGAAGAGAAGGCTTACCAAAGGGTTCTCTTGAATTTGGAGCTAGAAATTGATTTGCAAATGGAAACTAAGGTTTTGGATTTCTATTTTCCATTCTCTTCCACCATTAATCTCTTTAGAACTGAAAGTAGAGGAAGAGGGAGTGAATGAAGAGGGGGGGTTCAGTTTGGGGTATTAAGTTAGAACATTGGGCTGAACCCAACCTAAATCCAAAGCCCTAAGTGAAAAGTAGCAAAATTCTACTATCTCCAAACAATATCGAAGTTTATGCTCAAAAAGGTCGCAAACGTCATTTTAAACTCAATGGGGGTGGTCTCGAGTCCCAATTCGCATGTTTGCAAAAAGTAGCTTTCGGACCAAAATCCGACGAACGATAAAATATTTAAATAAAATATTTAAATATATAATCGATAAATATGCTGGTTGTTACAGACTCCCCTCCTTAAAGAAATTGCGTCCTCGCAAATAAAGAGTAACAACCATAAAAGCATATCAACACAAAAGAAAATTGAAATAAGAAGTTCACCATAAAGAGCACGAAGGAGTAAATCCGAAAGTTTTCGTTCGATGAATTCTCAAGATTTCTCAAGAGCAATCCTTAGGATTTGAGAACCATTGGACTTTTACCAAAAATAATATCTTTATATCGAAGGCGCTCAACCTCCGAAGCAATAATACGAATAGAATGTTGCTCAAAAGTCAAATCTGGTGAAACTTTAATTTCCACAATATCACCGGGCACAAGAATAAAAACTGGAATCCCTAAGGCATTTCCGTAGATAAAAGACGTGGAGAACGTCAAGAATAGCAGAAAATTGAGCTGGTGCAACGACGTAGTATAATAACAGTACGCCCGAGAAATTAGAAACTCAAATAATTTGGGACATCAGCGTAGTACAAAAACGGTACACCCAATGAACCAAAGCCCGAATAATTTCGGAACACCGACGTAGTACAAAAACGGTACGCCCAATGAACCAATAAACCGGAACAACGATGTAGTATAATAATAGTACATCCATTGATCCAGGTAAGACGAAACATCGATGTAGTATAATAACAGTACATCCGATGAACCGAACACCATAAAAGAACATCGGACGCTAGTATATAAAAAAAGAGAGATAAAGCTCACTAAAATGAAGTATATCAAAACGTTCGATGAACTTGATAAAAAGATAATTCCATTCAGACAACATCAAAGTATCAACAACTTGTTGCCTATGACAAGGCGCGCTGGCAACACGATTTCTAGAATATCAAGATCATAAGATGCCAGGAACTCGAGTCGACATGAAGTTCTTTATGAGAAAATAAATATTCCAAAGATTTATGATCGAGGTAGAGAACAAATTTCTCATCCAAATATGATGATGCTGAATTCCAAAAGTAAAAACAATAGCCGCGAGCACTAGATCATGAGTGGTATATCTAATCTCGATAAGCTATAATGATTTAGAAGCACAAGTGATAGCACGTTCTCCTTTGCAAGAGAACGGCATCCAAACCAATACGACTAGTATCGGTACAAATAGCAAAGTCTTGGTTCCCCTTCAGGAATCACAAGAATAAGAGTATCTAAGGGAAGAGTTCTTTTAAATAATCCTCTTTCCCGAATAACTAAAACTTTCAAAATTACATTTTTATTTTTATGTAATAATCTTTCTACAAAAATTTACATTTTTACAAGTCAATATATCGTGTCTGACCGTCTCATCAAAGCGTTTAGGAAATTCCTATCGATAATGTTGATCAAGCGCATCGACCAGAATTCTTAAAACACTAAATGGACAATACAATCACAAAATCATATTCTATAGGATAAGTAAGTTTCTCAAAAACTTCTCAGAATATTCTTTGTTCGTTTTAAGAACAAAAATCCAGTTATACTTCAAAATAAATCTTATGAAAAAGATTTTGCAAAATTTTAAATTGCTATTTTCATCCAAAATCAATAAATGCGAAAAATGAAATCATCGAGATATTCGATAGAATGATCAATACCTAAAATGGATGAAATAAGCTGGACAAACTGAATGAAATAATAAGTCATTCATAAGAACCATAACGAGTGCGGAATGCGGTAAGTGGAACGCTAACTTCCGCAACTCATAGCTAATGAAAATCGGTGGCAAGGTCAAACTGGAAAGACCTTAACACCACTCAAAAGATTGCTTAGGTGATAATCCTAAGACAAGCTCAAAGATTTCGCAAAATTCACAACTACCCAAATGAGAGAAATAACGCTCTACTCAACATGTGAGCTTAAAGAATAAAATGATGCCATCAATTTTTAAATCAAAATCATAAAGGAAAAATAGAAATCTGCTTAACAGATTGAAAATGTCGAAGATGAATAGTCCACTCGAGAAAATAGGATATAGGCTTCATTAATGATTAAGCCAATCCTATCGCACAAATCAATTCCGGAGCCTAAGTAAAAATATCGGCTCGGAAAGGAAAATCACATAAAATAATTTTCAACATCAAATAAAAGCAAATTGAGTGTTGCGGATCTACCATCCGGATTCGCAATTCTCAACGAAGACATCAAGCCCGAAATATTTTTAAAGAAAAAGAATCACAAGTTCTTTTGATATAAAATAGTGAGATGAAACCCATATCAAAAAGAACTGAAAAGGAAAATCATAAAACAAATGTAATCAAGGATTGAATGAGAAATATCTTGACCAAGAGAAGCGCCACTAGGGGCTTGCACTGCATTGAGCTCTCCCTCCTTCTTACTTTGAAGTACGGGACATGCAGTAATATGGTGACCCGAATTTTTGCAATAACGACAAAAGAGGGGTTTCGGACACTCCCTTGCATAGTGGTTCGTGGAACCACAATTGTAGCATTGTCCACGACTAGAGGTAGGAGTCTTTGCTACCGGAATTGGTTGCTTCCCTTTCTTATCAGAATTGGGGCCTTTGAATTTGATAGGCCTCTTCAAGTTATTGTCGAAGTTCTGTTGGGCACGCACAACTTCAACATCACCTTCATTATCGGCCTCTTCAAGACGAAGAGCGATATCAATAAGCTGATCAAATGAAACCTCAAGTTTCAGAAGTAATGGCTTCTTAAGATTCTTATTAAAGCCATAGACAAATCTCTGATTTTTCTTCAATGGGGTATTAATGTACTCAACCCCGTATTTGGAAAGAGATTCGAAAGATGCGACATAGTCTGTCACGGAAGATTCACCTTGAACAAGGTCAATAAAACGCCGGGCCAAAGTTACCTTTTCAGCCTCTGGCACGAATTTCAATTCGAATCTTTCTCGGAATTGCTCCCAAGTGAGATCCGCTTCAATGATTTCAGAAATTAAAAGCTCATACCAATCTAATGCTCTTTCTTGGAGCATGCTAGAAGCCACTTGGACTCGATGAAGGTCAATAAGGTTCATGCGAGAAAAGATGTGATCGCATGATTTGAGCCAAGCTTGAATTCAATAACACTCTCGGATCCCCTGAATGGCCTTCCACCCAAATCGGTGTAGTCTATGCATAAGCGTGCAAAACCGGATCTAGGATGAGTAGGCTCTGGATTGGATCCGGCTGCTTGAGCGTTCTTAACAAGATCAAGAAGCTGCTGGGCGGACATAAATACTCCATCCGGGGGAGTGGCACTAGATTGAGCGGCGCTGGGATGGCCAGGTCTAACCATTTCTCTTCTTTAGGAAATAAAGAAAGAAGAGGAAAAAGTTATTCTCAAAATAAATTTCAATCAAACTTGATTGATAAAACAAGGAATCATAAATAAAATAGGATGAATCGGTACGAACACTCGAATTAAATCCTAAAGCACGACTCCTAAGATGGACTTAGGACGATGATCCTTGTTAAATTATTCTACACTGTTCCGAAGTTTGGCTCTGATACCAAGCCGTGACGCCCCACCTCTATACCCACGCTAGCCAAGAACACTACGGAGTAATGCTGTCGACTAGCACGGAGAATAAGGCTGTTGAGGAGCGACCATCTGTATAATTGCTTTGTGCGAGTACCGATATGCCAGATAAAAATATAACTTTTCTTTATCAAGAGGAAATCCGACATGCCGACACAAACTCAAAGCTACTACACAGTGGCTATAAAGGTCTTCGGAAATAAATATAGAAATAAACATAACACAAATCAGTCACAGATAATTCATATCACAAAGGCGGAAATAGATATGAATATTACACATAAAAGTGTACATCAGAGTAGTGGTCAAAGAAGATCCACAAAATCACAAAAATGAATAGATACAAGTGCAAGACAAAAATATGTATACATCATAGAGTCTGTATCTCAAATGTATACAATAAAAACTACTAATCTAAGTAGTTAGCCAAAAGTCAGATGATGGTCCGATAAGGAGTCAAGCAGAAGCACCTATAAAATCTCAGTCTGACCCGAGTATTATTTAAGAAGAAAATAATAAACGGATCAGTCTAGCTATAATTATCAGATAAAATGAGATATAAGAAGAGATATAATAATAAAACGTATGATAACCAAAAATGTCATACTTCAACAAGTATACATTAGAAAATCACGAAAGTCATACAAAATCTCAAGAATCTCATAGCATCAAAAAGAATGTCATATTCTTCATTTAATTCACCAAGCCACAATATATGACATACATATCAATGCCAACAGAAAAAGGTGGTGAAACATAAATTTCAAAAATCATCAAATAGAAATCCAGAAATCACAAGATAAAGGATGGCCAATCCCATAAACTGGACATCGACGCACCTAGAAAGACACGCCCCATGCACAGTCGAACATCGACGCACCTAAATAGGTACGACCCATGCTCTAGCATCGACACACCTAGAAAGATACGCCCCATGCATAAATAAGCATCGATGCACCTAGAAAGATACATCCCATGCATAAATAAACATCGATGCACCTAGAAAGATACATCCCATGTAATGTCTAACACTGATGCACCTAGAAAGATACACCCCATGTAAAGTCGAACATCGACGCACCTAGAAAGATACGCCCCATGCATAGACGAACATCGACGCAACTAGAAAGATACGCCCCATGTCCCAACTTATTGAGCCGATTGCTCCACGAAGTAAACAAACATCGATGCACCTAAAAAGGTACACCCCATGCATAATAAGCATCGATGCACCTAAAAAGGTACGACCCATGTGTAACAAACATCGACGCACCTAAATAGGTACGACCTATGCAAGAAATGAGACGAAGCTCAAGAAAATGAGGAACGGTCCTCCACATAGACAAAGAGACATCGCACATTGATAGTCTAAACCATAAAATGATCATCATCGATCATCAAGAAGTGTCAATTACAATAAGCTAGTAAATATATGAGTTTAGCATCATGTCCCATAACCACTAGCTTAACTTAAATATTTACGAACAAATTGTAGATCTCCACTAGAAAATTGTCACAAGAGATTCAATCGAACAAGTCCAAGAGTTAACCAACGAAGTAAACGCAAGCATTTCATACCACTTGTTTTACTAAGCCATTTAATTAGATTTCTCATACGAGTGAGGTAAAGGCTTGTATATACTAATAGATTGGAAAACGGTTTAAGAAACGAGCTTTGTAATAAAATAAACGTTGAAATCGTTTTGATGAAAGAATTTTGATATTTACTACTAGTATAGAAAACCTTTATATTTTTAAAGTGACAAATCACAAAGAAGATTGTAGAAACAATCAATCACTAAAATTCACATACGAAGATGTGAATAAAATCCAAAGAAATCGATATCGAATCCATCAAAATGGATATTCCCAAAAATCACGATGAAAATGTCATCAAAGTCCATAATAAATGATAACAACAAAAAGGGAATCGACACGAATCGATTAAAGTTGGAAATATACTCAAAAATATAAGCAAATAGGCACTATGCACAATTCTAGGCGTCTGGAGGTCCAATCCAGGCGTCTGAAAACTAATCAGACGTCTGGTTTAGAATCCGGGCGTCTGGATTTGTTCTCTAAGAATAATCCAGAGAACACGCAGACGTCTGAAACTTCAAGTCAGACGTCTGAGACCTATACAGACGTCTGATCCTAAATTTCAGACGTCTGGAATTAGTCTCTGGCTTTTTTATATATTCTGCGTAGTTATATTTTTTTCTTTCCAGGTCCAAACCAAACGTCTGGACTTGGTCACCAGGCGTCTGGTCACCTGCTCTGGGCAACAATTTTCCTAAGCCAAAGTGGCCAAAACGTATCGGGAGCGATCGGACGAGCAACGACAACTAAGGATTTATGCCTAGCGACAACCCAACCTTAACGGCTCCTCAATACACCCCGAATATCATTGTCCAAATATTCATAATAGGATTTTCATAAACTTGGACCAAAACACCCAAATTACGAAAATTCACCAAATCAATTCAAATCAAAAGCAAATGAATATGCACAAATGTTAGGAATTCATACCTAACCACAAAGATAGTTATAGACATAGATGTGAGATAAAAATCTCACCTTTGAACCCAAATCAATGAAGGAGAAGCTTTAAAAACAAGATAAGATCAATTCCTCTTCAATAACAACTCAAGAAGCTTCAATCCAAGCTTAAAAGAGAAACATTTCCTAAATTAGGTTTAGGAATTTTCTAAAATCAAAGAGAGAATGAGTTGGAGAAGATGAAGAGAAGGCTTACCAAAGGGTTCTCTTGAATTTGGAGCTAGAAATTGATTTGCAAATGGAAACTAGGGTTTTGGATTTCTATTTCCCATTCTCTTCCACCATTAATCTCTTTAGAACTGAAAGTAGAGGAAGAGGGAGTGAATGAAGAGGGGGGGGGGGGGGTTCAGTTTGGGGTATTAAGTTAGAACATTGGGCTGAACCCAACCTAAATCCAAAGCCCTAAGTGAAAAGTAGCAAAATTCTACTATCTCCAAACATATCGAAGTTTATACTCAAAAAGGTCACAAACGTCATTTTGAACTCAATAGGGGTGGTCTCGAGTCCCAATTCGACTGTTTGCAAAAAGTAGCTTTTCGGACCAAAATCCGACGAACGATAAAATATTTAAATACAAAATCGATAAATATGCGGGTTATTACACAAAACCTGAGCAAAAGCATGATCATAGCTGAGTATAATGTCCCCTTCGTCAAGCTTTTGAGTGGCTAAAGCAAGGTCTAATCTGTCTTGTTCATCATTTCTTCGTATTTCAATTTGTTTCTATATCGTTTTGTGTTAGACATATTCATATGCTATATTGCATTGTCTTGTTTTGGTTGTTGTGACAAGATGATATCTTGGGTCTCTCCACTCATCTGAATCACTAGTCGTTATGTACTGTGCTTGTCGTGCCTTTGGAATCGTTTTGTGTGTCGTAGTGGTCTTCAGCTTGAAAAGGTGAGTTATTCTCACTCTGGTATATTTAGTTATGAAATAGTAAATTGATGGCAAGTGTTTAGTAATATAAAATGTTTATGCAAGTTAATGATGATCATATGATATGCTATGCCATGTTATTACCATGTTAAAACTGTTAATTATCACCTGACATCTTATATATGACATTATATTGTGACATTGACATTGTTTATATTGTTTATACATATATTCACACTGCAAGTTCCCTGTTAGAATAGAATCACCATGGGTTGAAATGATACATACCCGAACGAACATTAGAATAGGGAAAAATTATTGGCCAGAAATGATAGGCCTGAGTGATTTTTATTGTATTTTATTTGACTTGGGATTGCGGGTTTGAAATGATAGAACTCGGGTTTTCTTTTAAATTGCGGATTGAAATGATATATATCCGTATCACTTGACCTAGGTTAGAAAATTATATACAGACCCCGTGGTATATTTTTAAATGATTTTATTAAGATATATATTTTTAAAAGTATGAAATTTTGATTAAAAAAATATATTTTATGGCTTTGTGAAAGTTAAATCTTAAGTTTTAAATTTGTGAATTTAAGTATGTAAATTTGAAATAAATGTGATTTTCGACTTTAAATTTTATTTTAAAAAAATATAAGTAAGTAATGGAAATTAAATTTAAAGTTTGAAATGATATTTAAAGTAAAATGCCAAGTTTTATTTAATTTATAAGTTAATAAACAGTGAAATTTTGACTTAATAAATAAATTGAGTTTTAAAAATTGAACATTTGATTTTAAAATTTTATTATGATAAATCATAAGTTAAAATGATTTAAGTATGAAAATTTGAAGTCTAGAATTATGATTTATAAATTTAAATAACAAGAATTAAAGTTTTATTGTTTTTGAAAAGTTAAAATGAAATCTGAAATTTTGTTAACAGCATTTCCTAAAATGTTGTAGTCTTATGACAGCATTTTAAATGCTGTTGTTTTGAACATAACTATGTTTGAAATAACTAAATATCTATTACGACATTTTATAAATGTCGTTATCCTTGAACTAAATTATTTTGGAAACTATAAGCTACGATAGCACTTTATAAATGTCGTCGTTACTATATTTTGTCAATGTTTTGAAATGTTATAGATTTTAACACTGTTTGCGTTATATTTTAAAGTGTTAAATGATTTAACTATTTGAACTGATTATTTGTGAAATATAAGGAGTTTTGAATATAATTTAATATTTAAATTTGAATTTTTAAGGAATTTACATTGAATTTGAATTTAAATAAGGTTTACTTGGTTATGTGTTAAATTGAATGAAATCAAATGAGATAAATGAATGTATGAATGGAATTTTGAAATGTATTTTTATAACGATATTTGAAATAATGAATGAATGACATATTTGATTTTTAAATGATATCTAAATTTGAATGTTTGAAATTGAATTCAAATAATGATTTGATAATGAGGTTTTGAAGGATATGATATTTTAATGTTTTCGAAATGGTTTTTAATGATATAATCTTTATTTGATAAAGAATGTGAATTTGGAATGATATTTGATTTTGATAAATGAATATTTGAAGTTTATATTTGTATGAAAAGATATTTGGTTTAATTGTAATTTAAGTTTATTTAAACAATATTAGATTTATGAAATGAATATTTCAAAACTAAATAATAATGAAATTAGATTTGAGATATGAATTTATGAAATTATAAAGTTTAGTTTTCAAATGTGGGATATTAAAGTTTGGAAATATATTAAAATTAGATGGTTTATTTTGTAGATCAAATCTATATTTGAAATTTATAAGATTTGAATAGTTTTATTGGAAAACTAAATTGAATTGAAACTGATGGTTTGAATTGAATTAAATTGGAAATTTGAAAATTGAGTTTAATTGAATAAATTTGAAAATGTCAAACGTATGATTCCGAAATTTTATGATTTTCAAAGTATAACGATTTCAAGTATTTTGGTTTCGAAAGAGTTATAACTTTGAAGTATTATGATTTTTGAAAGGTGAATATATTTTTGAAATGGAAATGATAAACTATTTTGATTTGAATATAATTTTGAAGTAAAAATGGTTTTGGTTTCAAAGTACAAACTATTTTGATTTGAATATTGTTTTGAAGTAAAAATGGTTTTCGTTTCGAAGTATAAACTATCTTGAAAGGAATATAGTTTTGAAATGAAATGATTTGATTTTTGAAGTATAAACTATTTTGAAATGACCACGATGTTATAATAACAATTGGTTGTTAAAGAGACGGGATCAGAAGTTGTCATACTCTTTGCCAACTCCGAAAACCACTTTAACAACTGTGTACGCGGTGGAGATTTCAAAATGAAGTAGGTTGGTGGCGACGTTCTTAAGGTATATTACGTGGACCCGATTCTCGTGAGTTGGCTTAAGGTGGCTAAAACAGGAGCGATCTCGGGCCAAAAGGGGTTGCTCCTCTGGTCGGACACATTCCTTCGATACTATACTCTTACTTGTGATTGATTAGATAGCCATCCTCCGATTTTGATATGGGAGTGTGTTTCGAGGTGGGTGTATGTGGCTTCTGCGTTACCACCAGTCCGTGTGCGTAATTGGTATATCTACCCCGACATTGCCTTGTGTGCCGTGTCACCTACCATACCGAACCTTTACTACGAGTTTGTTTTTCTTCCGTAGCCTATGGAGTATTTAGGGCAGTCTCCCGATCTGGAGATATGCTGATACTGGATGGACTACTTGGACTATTATGTGTGAAGGGTGATATGGGTAAGCCCAGAACGCTATTTTAAAGTAAGTTTATTTTACTGTAGAGATTATTATAATAGCGCAATATTACCACATAGTAAATAGCTTGACGTATCCTTAGAGGATGGGCGATCCCAAGCATCCTTTAAGTTACTGATGTATTTTGTTACTGTTCACTTGAGTTGATTTACAGTTCATAAGTATTTATGTCCTGACTCGAGTGTTTTCTGTTTTGCTTTACGCTCTAGTCGGATTGAGTGATTCAGCATTCAAGACTCACCTTCAGAGTTGGAGCTTTTCTTGAAGATCCAGCAATATATTCTGCTTTCAGTATTCAGTGATCTATTCTGATTTGTACCTGATATATCTTGTTACTCTTCTGTTGTATTTTGTTTAACTCTTATGTATCTTATTATTATATAGTAGCTTCATGAACTACTATCCCTTTTACTTCCGCTGCATTATTATTCAATCTGTGTCTGTGATATGTGACTATTTATTTACTATATATTCTGAGATTTGCCAAATTTTATTTACAACGCAGTATTTTGAGCAATTCAAGTCTGACATGTGTGGATGCGAATGGTTGAAAATATCGGGTCGTTACAGGATGAGTTGAATAACCAAACTCAAGAGCTATTAAATAAAGGACCGATAAGACCCAGCCGTTCAAGTTGGGGATCGGCAGTAGTTTTTGTTGCTAAGTCAGATGGATCTTTGAGATTATGCGTAGACCTCTACCCCAAATAGATGACTTGTTTGACCAGTTACACGGAGCTCTAGTTTTCTCTAAAATGGACTTAGCTACAGGATTCCATCAGTTAAGGATCGTAGAAGATTGCATCCATTTAACTGCATTTAAAGGTCCGAATACTTTCTATGAGTGGTTGGTTATGCCTTTTGGGCTGACTAATGCACCCGCTTATTTTGTCGACCTTATGAATAGAGTGTTTAGAGATGTGCTAAATAAATTTGTGTTAGTCCTTATTGATGATATCCCCATCTATTTAAAGACAGAAGAAGAACACGCAAGGCATCTAGAAGCTGTGTTGGAAATATTGAGAAATAATGTGCTAAAAGCCAAATTTTCAAAGTGCCATTTTTGGGAGAAGGAGGTAAGATTCCTTGGACATATAATATCAAAGGATGGAATTTCAGTAGATCCAGGGAAGGTTGCAACTATTCAAGATTGGAAGCAGCCGCAAACTCCTAAAGAGATTCGTAGCTTCTTAGGTTTGGCAGGATATTACAGAAGATTCGTTCAAGACTTCTCTAAAATTGCCTATCACCTAACGAAGTTGACAATGAAGGATGCTAAATTTATTTGGCCTCCTAAGTGTGAAGAAGCATTCCAAGAACTAAAGAATAGATTGACAACCACTCCAGTTTTAGCAATTATAAATGGAAATAGTGGATTGACCGTTTATACCGATGCTTGTGGAGAAGGAGTTGGTGCAGTTTTAATGCAAGATGGGAAGGTGATTGATTACGCAAGTAGAAAGCCGAAGATACATGAGAAGAATTATGCAACACATGACTTAGAATTATTAGCCGTTGTGTTCGCTCTAAAGAAATAGAGACATTATTTGCTGGGTTAGAATCTTTCATAGTTTATTTCGATAAAACTTTGAATTGACCTTAGTAAATAATATTCCATCTTTCAGGTGAAAATTCGAACTCTTCACGGACCACAAATCTTTGAACTATCTTTTCACCCAGAAGGATTTGAACATGAGACAGCAACGCTGGTTAGAATTTCTCGCGTCATATGATCTAGATATTCTATATACATCCGGGAAAGCCAACGTAGTAGCTGATGCATTGAGTAGGAAGTTAGCTACTATTTCTTATTTGGTAGTAACTCCAACTCTTCGGGAGAAAATAACTAGCAAGCAAAAAGAAGATTGATTCCTAATGAAGATTATTGAAGACATACACAAAGGAAGGAGTTCAAGCTTTAAAATAGACAGCCATGGAGTACTACGGTTAAATGGAAGAATTTGTGTTCCAGATATTGGAAACCTTAAGCAAGAAGTATGGAAACTAAGAATTTAAATGAACATCTAGATCTACGGGGGAATATAGGGGCTAGATCAGCCTTTTTTTTTTATTGTAACAATGCTAGCAAAGATATAAAGTCTTGTAGGTAAATTCCCGCAAGATATCCAACTAAGAATTTAAACACAAACAGATATATGTTATATAGAAGGGAAAATAAAGAAGATACCTGATTCATGACGATAAGCGGTATGAATTTTGAGAGGATTTACAGAGGCTAGCAGCAGAAATTTTTTTTTTTTTTTGAATCTCTCTCTCTCTCTCAGAATATGAAGTTCAATAGGAACATAAGCGAGCACCAATACGGGGGATTATAGGGGCTAGATCAGCCTTTTTTTTTTATTGTAACAATGCTAGCAAAGATATAAAGTCTTGTAGGTAAATTCCCGCAAGATATCCAACTAAGAATTTAAACACAAACAGATATATGTTATATAGAAGGGAAAATATAGAAGATACCTGATTCATGACGATAAGCGGTATGAATTTTGAGAGGATTTACAGAGACTTGCAGCAGAATTTTTTTTTTTTGAATCTCTCTCTCTCTCAGAATATGAAGTTCAATAGGAACATAAGCGAGCACAGGGAAATGAAGAAGAAATTTAAGCTGCCATTGGCGTTTTCAAAGCTTATATTATTTCTGAGCACTCAAGTATATCACTTACATCTTACACACACAGATTTATAGCTATATAGCCGGTTGAACCGGTCATCTATTACACACACTAGGCAGTTATAATATTCTGCCTTTACATAAAGACATAAGCATTAATAAAAGTAGTAATATAATATATGACAGCGCATAATCTGGAGAGTTCTCTTGTCCCCTGAGATAAGATTCCTTATTAGTGGAGTCTTAGTTGGATTACAGCTGTATGATTGTCTTCTAGTCCGTATCTGCCATCTCATCCATTGGATTAAACTCTTCTAATCTCATCCTGTCGTTTGCACTAAGGTCTGGAATGGATTCTAATTCTGGTTCAGACGTTTCTTGATCGTAAATTACAATATCATTGTTTGGATCAAACATATGTTCTGCTGCTGGTAAGGGTAGCAGAACTTTTAATTCCATCTCGCCCCATATTTGATAGCGTGACGTTTCTGCTTGTAGAACTAATTCCTTCCAGTTTGGGGGAGGACTTAGCGTTACTTGTAACTGATGATACTGCCAAGGTTTATCCGCTCCGAACCAAATAGGCGTTCCTTCATACATCTGGAAATAACATCTTAAACATTTTGACACATTATGTCGTGTATAATTTACGTGTTTGAAAATGGCCATCCGATGCGTTGCTGGCTTAATTGTGTGCTTCTTATCAAACTGAAAGACTGGAGTAGTTGAAGTAATACATACTATTATGGCTGAAAAAACACGTAAATATTGTTGAGCTACTAATGCAAAACGTTTACCAAAACGTTCTAAGACTGATTCTTCAACTGGATTGCTAAAAGTTATCCTAGATAGCATTCCATGATCAAATAAGCTTACTATTTTATCCAAGTCACATGGTAATTGTGAACTATCGACTCTGGCGCGTAGCATGTTGGATCTCCTGTCTTGGACTACCTTGAACTGAACCGTTTCTATTATCCGTTTGAAGTAGGTTGCGAGTAGCCTTTGCAATTCTTCCTGGTAACTATTCCATCGGTCATAGGTTAACTTTTCTATCTTGAGGACTAATTCTTGTCCTCCTTGTTTGCATAACTCATCAAGGATGGGCTCTGGTCGTAGTTTGAGATGATTTGAAAGTTGTTCATAGGTTAGGGTCTTTGGTCTTTTGGGAATTTGGTTGAGGAGCTCCTCCTTTTCTCGGACTAGCTGTGAAATACGTTGCTCTAGTAATTGGTTGGTTTTGTGGACGTATTCATGCTTCTGATTTTCTTGCTCTAAGAACTGATTTCTATGGATATAGTGTTGTAATTGGGCTTGACTTCGTTGATATAGGTTCTGTAAGTCGTTTAGTTGTGAGGCCTGGGAATTTATTAGGTCTGTTGGGGATTGAGGAGTTGATGAGGCCGTATGAGAATATGATTGTTGACAATCTGGATCAATATAATAATTAGGACCAAAGCAATTTCTTGCTTCGTCCAGAGCTTGTTGCAGATTGTAAAAACCTTTAAAGACTGGATTTTGAAAATTTTGTATAGCCATCTGCACTTGGCTATAATGTTTAAATACGCCTGTAAAATTGCCTCTAAAAACTATGTAACAAAAGAAATTTTTTGAAAGAGGCTTTTGTTGTATTTTTGAGAAATAGTATGCAAAACAATTTCCAAGCCGTTGTTTATTTCTTCGTTCATTTTCAATAGTCTTTAGATTCCACAGATGATCAAGTAAGCACTGCTGGGATAAATCGTTTATTTTAACAAGAGGTTTGAATTTTCTAGGATCGTTGCTTTTAAACTGGATCAGAGAAGTTTGACCAAAGGTCATGCATGGGGTGTTAACCTCCATCGTTTGAGTATTACTGGTTCTAACTGGAGATTGAGCCTGTGAACTTGATTCTGTTGGTGGCGTTGTAGAGATTTCACCTCTGTTTTGATTATTGGGGCTTTTGCCTCCACATTCGTTTTATAACTGCTGTTATCTATGGACTTTCCTGTTTCTTTGTTCATGTTGTATCTCTCCTGCGTACAACAAACTTGGTTAAAAACATGGAATAATCTTCTTGATAAGATATCAGCTAACTGATTATTTTTGCCTTTGATGTGTTCGAAATTTATCTTGTATCCATTACCCTGTATAAGGTTCTGCAAATTTAACCATCTGGTTCTATTTACTTTCTTCGAGTTTTCGTTTGAAATAAATTTGACAATTGCTTCACAATCTGTTCGGACTGTGAATTCTTTATTTAGATATATTCTATATTTATCTAAGGCATTGATTAACGCTTGTATTTCAAAATCTAAGGATGTCCATTTAGTTTCTTAGTAAAATTACCGCTTGCATAAGCTGCAATTTTTTCTGTTGATTTGTCACTGTATTTTGATGGTTTGCATTTTAGAATTGCTCCCCATCCTTCTTTGCATCCGTCGCATTCAATGATAATGTAATCTGTTTCTAGTGGTAGTTCTAGTGGACTGATTTTCTTAACTGCCTCTTTAATTTTTTGGACTAGTTTTATATCCTCTGAATTGAATCGTGTTTCTCCGTTTTTTGAAATTTTACCATATAAAGGACCTACTAATTTTGCTAGATTAGGAATAAATTTTCTAGCATAATTTATTAATCCTAAAAAAGCTTGAATCTTCTTTTTATTATCTAATTTATCTGGAAATTCTATAATTTTCTGGGAAATATGTGGCTGAAGTTCAATTTTTCCATTACCAATTTCTAGACCTAAAAAAGAAATTTTTTGTTTAAAAAGCTCCATCTTTTTCCTTGATATAACCAACCCATTATCTTCGATTTCTTTAAATACTATTTTTAAATGCTGTTCGTGTTCTTTAATGTTTTTACTTGCAATTAAAATATCGTCAATATATACTAAACAGAAATCATATTTCTTAAATATCGTATCCATAAATCGTTGAAAAATTGCAGGTGCCGTTTTTAGTCCAAAACTTAATACATTCCATTCGAAATGTCGTTCGGAACACATAAATGCTGTCCAAGGTTTAAAGTTGTCTTCTAACTTTATTTGGTTATATCCTGATTTTAAATCAAACTTGCTAAATATTCGTTTGTTTTGTATTAAATTTATTAATGTATCTTTGTTTGGTATATTATAACCATCATCTTCTGTATTGTCATTTAATCTTTTATAATTATAAACTATTCTTGGCTTACCTCTTTTCTGTTCAGAATGATTTCTAACTAAAAAGGCTGCTGACCTATGTTTACTATCAGATCTTCTAATTAAGTTTTGCCTTAACATTTCTTCAATTTGCGTTTTAAATTCTTTTATATCGGCTGGTGAATAATCAATATTTGCCGTTTTAATAGTTATTTCTGGATTTATGATTTTTATTTTGCAAATGTATTTAACTTTGTTTTTTGTAATATCTTCACTAATTAATCCTAATTTTTCTAGGTGTGAGATAATCTGATATGGGATAAACTTCGTTTCTTTTCCTTTTTCTAGTTCTCTAATCGTTTCAAATGCTAACATAGCTAATACTTGTTTATGCTCTTTGTGGGGTGAAATCTTTTCTATCCTTGGTTTGAAAAAATCTAATTCTGCCTGTCCACCACGCTTTCGAGCCAACTCTGATTGATAAGTGTGATAGTTTGTAGGTAACGTGTAATTATATTTACTAAAAGTAATACTATTTCTGGAAATTGAAATACTACCTCGATAATTTAGGATAAAATTTAAACCTAAAAGAAATTCTTGACTTTTAATATCTTTCGGAGTAATAGTACATTGTCCTAATTCGTATTTAGAACTATAATTACCAGCAAAATCTTTGAATTGAATCATTGATTCATCTGGCAATTTATGTGTTAATGTCATTAGACTTTGATTGGCTATTTTTGATGTAATAATGTAATTTAAAGGCTTGTGATATTGTAATGGTATTAAAGAATGTGCTATTAAGCTTTTAGTGCTTCCTGTATCTATTATTGCTATCGTTTCTATGAACTTATTATTATCTAACCAAATTCGACAGTTGACTGTAAGCAGAGATGTATTATATTTATTAATATTAACTGAAAATTCTGTATTTTCCTGTATACTATTATTTAAATTATCTATTGTTTCCGTTGATTTAGATGAACTTCCTATTTCATCTGGATTATAACTTTTGTGTTTTTCTTTTAAGAAATAAACATCATTTTGTAAGGTACTAACTTGTAGCTGTAATAATTTTATCTGCGCATCGTGTTTATCTACTTCTTCTTGTAATACCGTTTTTTCGTTTATTCTATTTTGTTTTAATGAAAGCTCTAGATTAAATTGCTTTTTGGCACATAAAAAACATATTTCTATAAAGCATTTATCACATTGAAAGCGTTTAATAATTTCAGAATATCTATAACATACAAAGCAGGGTATATGATCGTTACCTCTGTTCTGTATCCACTGGTGCTCACATTCATCATCGTTATTCATTAGCGTGTAACTAATACTATTTTGTGAAGATCCTTCATCGTTATCTGAGACAATACTATATATTGATTCAGTGTCATCGAAATCGTTTTCACTAAGACTTTCTATCTCGTATTCTCCTATTTCGTCAACTAAGTTAGACCGTTGTTGATTGTTTTGTCTATTAGGACATCTATTTGCTAGGTGATTTGGGTCGCCGTAAATAAAGCAGTTGCATTTTCTATTTGGTTTGCTTCTTTTAACATATTTTTCTCTTTTATGCTTATCAAAATGTTTAGATTTTCGAAGATATTTTCTAGGTTTATAATATCCATAAGCTTGTGGGGTGTAAATAGCTGTTCGGCAAAATGCCCAAGCCTGTCTTTTAATTTGTTCTTGTAAAGTTGCTTCTTTACAGCGTTTTTCTAATTCTTGAAATACGAACATTATTCTTGGACCAATTCCTAATTTAGGTAATCCTCCATATTGTGTATTCCAGTCTTCTTGCAATTTTCGTCCTAAGTCTCCTGGTAATTTTGAAAAATACTTATTACATAGATCTTCATCCATTGCTTTACCTGTTTGCGCTAGGGTAACTGCAAAATCTTGACTAAATTCTTTTATATACTTAAAATCTCTTATGCTCAATTGTTCTAAGTTTCTTATTGCTGTGTTCTGCATTAGCGTACCGCCTTTACCTGGATCATTTCCTATTAGTAGTAGTCTAATAAAACTTGTAAAATTGTAAGGGTTATTTCCTAAAGCTTTCTGTTCAGTTATTACGGCTGGATTATCTGTTTTTCTACTTTGATATATTCCTAAGGCCAATGGACCTAGGGTAGTTTCTAGTACTGCCCACATATCCATTTCTGGTTTTTTATTTACTTCCCAATATCGAACTACGTTTTGTTCCCATATTAGAATTTCTTCTGGCCATAATTGTGGTGATTGATTTTCTAGTAATAGCATATTATGGCTATAAATTCTTCCATATGGTTTCCTTATTCCTTTTCCTATGCAAGGACTTTCTTGTAAATAATCTACTTCAGGTTTAGCCCATTTCTCTCTTTCCAATGGTCCTTCTTTATATTGGCTACTTGGTTCGTTATCAAATCTGCTACGTTTATTAGTTGGTATCATAGCCTGATCCATAAAATTTGTTTCAATAAAAAAGTCACTAAGAGGGATCTGTTTGTTTAGAATATCTTCAATTAATGGCATGTTGAAATACTTTGATAATGTTGTAAAAGCATCTTCATATGTCATATCCAATTCTGTTATACATGCAATTAGCACGTTATCTGTTTCTTCTCTTATATTTTCTACTGTTATCTTTTTGTTAATTATTTCATGTAATGTTCTTTTGCTTTCTGTTTTAAACGTTTCCTCTACTTCTAGATCTATATCATTTTCTTCATATTGTCTGTCATATTGTTCTTCATCTACTAGATAACCTAGTATATCAAGTTCTTCAATACTTTCATTATCTGTTTCGTAATGATCATAAATTGGTTCATCATCCCAATTTATAGTATTAAAGTGATCTAGATGTTCATTTAGATTCTGTCTTACTTCTATTTCTGATTCTGTATCCGTTTCTTCTTCATTTTGTTTAAACTTATAGTTCCCAAATCTTAAACTTGGTTCTCCAAATTGGTTATTGTATATTACGTGTGATTCTGGAACAAACAGGCTTTTATCATTTTCTACAAAATCTTTTAATTGCCATTCAAGGCCCGCTAAATCTTCTGGACTAATTCTTCGAGGTTCAATCATTTTTATTCCTTTGCTGGCTATATTCTGTACTATTCCGTCAAGATTAATTTTGAACTTCATTCCTGACCTATTACTTGCTTTACCAATTATTCCTATACTGATAATTAAATTATTGCCAATATAGTTTTCAAATCCACTTGCTTTAAATCCTAGTTTTAAATGCTTTAGATCTTTAATACTTTTAAGAATGTCTGGAACACAATATACTAAGGCTGATTTATCGTTTAAATCTATTTCCATTCCTGAGAGTAAAGCTTTTTCTATATCTGATAGACTGTTTCCCGAATAAGTAGTAAAACCTTGTTTTGGAACTGGCTGTGATGCAAATTTTGTTGCGTCGTCTATTGCTTTTTGTAAATATTTATTCATAAAATTAACCGCTAACGATCTTTTTAACCTCCAAAAGGAGCGTTTCAATCTGTTTGGTTTTTAAATCAAAATCAAGCGTTCTAGTTTTAAGTTCTTCTAGAATTCGTTTAGATTCTAATTCAATAGCTTTTGGCTTATTATTCTCTAGTGAGAACTTTAGTTCGTTAATAATTGTTTTATCTGGGAGAATACC
The DNA here is from genome assembly GCA_030765085.1 of Allium cepa. Taxonomy (NCBI): domain Eukaryota; kingdom Viridiplantae; phylum Streptophyta; class Magnoliopsida; order Asparagales; family Amaryllidaceae; genus Allium; species Allium cepa. Next base: position 565,184,940 of record CM060937.1, on the reverse strand, counting down.
TTTTAGGCTTATTAAAGTTCGTAGGATACTTTCGTTTTGGTTTTTAATAAAATCGAAATTGTCTACTAACTGTTTTAAAGTTTTGTTCTTATCAGAGATGGATTTAACAATTACTTCTAACGTTTTAGCTGTTGAATTATCGTACTGTTGTAGGGCTGTTCCTAGATTTATAATTAAATCTGTAACTGAATTAAGCTGTTTGTTCTCTTCGTGTAGAAGATGTTGAAAACCTTTTTCAAAATGACAGACGAATTTGTAATTGTCAATACTAACAATACTTCGTTCTTTAAAAGTATATTCAAGATTTAAATAGCTTAGGCGTTTGAAGTTTGAAGAATCGATTTTGTTTTAGGGTTGTTTTTCTCAGTTTGAATGGTTCATTTCCCTATGCAGCTTATATTTTTCCTGAAATTTTTTTTCTTTGAGAGAGAAATATTTATTTATTATAGAAAATAACTATTAATCTAAACAACGAAACTGATACCCGTGGTTACCATAAGATTTCATTTTATTCATACTTAGTTTCCATATTATGCTGAAGTTTACCATGTTCAATTAAAGACGGGAATTACGCACCCTTGCTACCCTATAAACTGACTCAGAGGGTTCTGCATCAAAATAATATTTCAACTCTATATGATTAAAACTAATTCTTGTAGTAACTCTAGGATCAACTCGCTCTGATACCAATACGGGGGATTATAGGGGCTAGATCAGCCGTTTTCAAAGCAAATTTTTAAGTATAAGTTAAAATTTTTAAAGTTATTTAAAAGTATGATTTAGAAAATCTATTATTTGAAATGTTTGAAATTTTAAAGTACGTATTTTTCAAATTTATCTTAGTAGTAATTATTTAAAGGTGACTTGGTATTTTGTTTTAAAAAGAGAAATTTAGTTTTATATTTTATAAAGTAGCTTTATTTTAAATATTCTTAAAGTATATATATTTTTAATAAGTATTAAAGTAGTTTTTAATTTAAATATTTTAAATTATATTTTATAATAAAGTGTTGTTAATTTGTTCTAAATTCTAAGTGTTGTACTTGGTGATTTTAGTGGAAATAGAAAATATTTGGGAAATTTATCCCGTAAAAAGAAGATGGTTTGAAACTGTGTTCAAAGGGTTGAAAATGGAAATATATCTTGCGAAGAAATTTTGAGAATAATAAATAATTCGGAAAATTATTTATGGTTGATGGTTGTTTGTGAATGTTAATTGATAGTTAAATAACCAACTATCAACATTGGCCAATGTGTTGATCATTTTGAAGAGACCGGGATCGGGATTTATTTCTCGAAAACCACTTCGATTTGGTTTGAATGTTTTTGTGAGAAAGACGAGTTTGGATTCGAAGATGGAGCAGTGAAGTGCAAGGGCTAGTCGCTACTAATCCTGAGGATAATTCCAAAATGGTTGTTGTAGGAGTAGTGCCTTCGGTTCCGTTCGAACGCAGGACGGACTTGTATGGATGAATGCTTTCAGAACATCGTCAGGTGGGCGATGAGAATTCTAAGGGATATGTTCTAAAAGATAACGCTTAGCCTCAAACCTCATCAACCGGGAATGACTGAAAATCAGGGGTTATGCAGCAAGGCTAGGTGGGTAGCACCCATTTAGGGTGAGGTCATCCCTGTCTAGATGTCCCTTTTATTTCGGCTTAGTGGTGCGGTTGCTGATCCCAACCGTGGGGTGATCTTACTCGGGATTATCCATTAAGGGGTATTCCCGGTCTTGTGTTGCAGGGGGTCGGGAGTGATCCTCGGTATGCTGATCTAAACCAAGTACCGTGACTGGTGATACCCCAGTGCCTAGTCATTAGTTGGAAATCCATTCTCCCTACGCGCCTGTATGGTTTTGATTGTGCCCAACTATTGCTGAAACGTAGATGCAAGCATTTCAGCTAGATTCTATTTTACTTTCTATAGACACTATTATAATACCAGAGAACTTTAATAAAAAGTGTTTTAGCTATCGTAAGGTAAAAACCCGACATGTTTATTTGTGGCGTGGTCTTACGAGATGCTTTTGTTTTCAAAAGAATTTTGAAACTTTAATAATCAATTTGAGTGTGGTTTTCTCATGCTGGTATTCCAGACTGACTCGGGTGTTGTTTAACTACAATGCTCGGGTCAGACCGAGTATTATAGGATACAGGAAAAGATGCTGTGGAGCTCAGGAGACGAGCTGGATGGCGGTACGTACTTCTGTACTTGATTATTGTTCCGCTGTGTATTTAGTTTTGAGGATGAGTTTATATGATAGTCCAGTTGCATGTTATTGATGTTGTTGAGCTCTGATGATGTATTCTGATGGTGTGTGTGTATATATATATATATATATATATATATAAAACAGATATAGTTTTCTTTTGTATAAAAGATCTGTTATTATCTATTATATTTTATTCCGCTGCGATGGTTAGATTCTGATGTTGTTTTGTTTTCTCTTCTTCTACCTCTTCTTTTTTACCCCAAATGGTTCGTATTTCCGTTCATCTTGAGTTGGTTGATAGAGAATAGTGTCGACTCAAGGGGTACGGATTTATGGGTCGTCACAGTTGGTATCAGAGCTGAAAAGTTAAGCGAGAATCTTGGCTCTGGTGGGATTACTCATTTAAATAGAGTCCGTCGTACTCCAGAATGAGTTTGAGTGTATTAATAGATATGAATGCGTATTTGTTAGTGAATATAAAATTGTTTTACATTGTGTTGATTTGTCGGTTGAGTGTTTACGGATTCTAGTCGATATGTGGGACGCCATGTTATCGATAGGGATTTCTAAACTCTTAAACAAGATAAACCGACACAGTATTGTTTTAAATATGGAAAATGAAATAATTTTACCTAAAATTATTTTTGTCTATAAAAGAAATGATTTTTCGTAAATGGTTATAGTTATATATGGATGCTTGGTTGTTAGAAAGTGATAATATTAAATTATTATCACTGTATGAGAATTAAATAAGAAATTGAAGATAATAACCAAAGATTAAGGAATAAATTAATAAATAAATGGGATTTGTAAATGTGATTTATAATTGAATAAGGAATTGAAATCATAATAAAAAAACTAGAAAGAAATTCGTATACAAATCAAATTTGTAAATGTAAACTATAAATGTGAATTGTATTGTGATTAATAATTAAAATAAGATAAAATTCCAAAGTAATGTTTGAATATAAATTTAAAGGATTTGGAATTTGAAAGTTTGGAAATTTAAATTCCTTTGAATTTGAAAATGATTCTAAAAAAGTTGGGAAAAATAATATATATTTGAGAAATATTTTTGAATCGGATTTGAAATCTAGAGAGATTTGGAATTTAAAAATATTCGAAGGGTTTAAAAGAGATAAAAGCATTGAACTCTTTACGGTCGTTGGAAAATAATTCCGATGATGATCACGACATCATCGGTGTTCATTTTCGAGTTTCCAAAAATGGGAATTGCTACCTGGATGTTTTGGATTAATGTTTGTTTGTGAAATTTGGTTTGATTTTTGAAAATGCGAAGGAATAGTTTGATTTAGATATATATGTTTTCAAAATTTAATTTGGAACCTTTTTAGTAATGAGTTTAAACGTGTAAGCAAAATGGAATTGAAACTGAATGTTGAACTTAAGTTTGAATGGAAAAAAATTTAGTCAAGTTGGACTAAATAAAACAAAATTTTGAGATTAAAATTAGTAAGTAACTGATTGATTTATATGGTATGAAAATGAAATGAAATTGAATATTGGATGATGTTTGATTTAAAATTATGTAAAATAAAGTGCAGAATTGGTTCAAATGGACTAAAAATAATTAATGTTTAGAAATTAAAATTATTGGTTGAAAATGAATTTGTGAACGGATATTAATAAGTGAGTAGCTTATAAAATTTAAAAAGGGAATAAATAATCCAGAATAAAAGTATTGGTATTTTGGGAATAAAAAAAATTCCAAACTAGGGATATAAAGTAAGATTGAACTCAACAAAATTAAATAAAATGGTTTTGAAGATAAAAAATCAGGCATGAGATTATAAATTGAAAGTGTGATCAAATGAAATTGAATTGGATTAAATAGATTTGGTGTGAGTTGTAAACAAATCCAATTCAAGCATAAATTGAATGACTTTATTACTAATGAATTCAATAATGAATTGTTAATGTGAATTAAAATTTAAAAATGGATAAAAGAATAAACTAATCGAATAAATTAGCAAAATGACCGGGATTTGATCAAAGGAAAATCAAATTAAAGATATAAATGGAAGTTGGTTGAATAAAATAAACTTAAGTTATTGGGTGGAATAGTTTGAAGAAAATAATAACTTAAGTAAATTGTGAATGGTTATTTAATATATTGGTTGTCGAGTTTAATAAAATGGTTTGGAATCAAACTTTTTGGATATGAAAGAAAATGCAATGAAAAGATTATGAATAAATTAAAATGGGATGGAATCAAGTGTAACTTGGGTTGGAATCAATTTATATGGTTATAAAGCTTAAGTAATTATTTATTCACATTAATATTGTCGAACTGCATAAGAAAATGGGTCGTTCGATGTAAACGAGATAAGATAAAATTCTATGAGTTATTAGAAGTGAAATAGGATGATTTTGAAATCAATTGGAATGAATATAAGTTTGTTTTGCTTAAAAATGAATTGAATGTAAGCAATTGAGTTGTAAACCATTTAAATTGAATAAAGTTATATACGAATTGGTTGTAAACAATTAAAATTAATATCGGAACCCTATAAGTTGCTTATAAATATTGTTTAACCTGCATTTGCTTATAGAAACTTGTATGTTTGCTAGTTAAATATGTTAAATGTTGTTGATTTACATGATTTTGGTAATTACATGTTTAAATTAAGTAAGTATAGGTACCGGGAAGCCGTTTGGCTGGATTTTGGGCGCGCTAATTGTTAAATAATAAGCCGCTTGCTTAAAAATGCTAAATAAAAGTATGCCTATGCAATAAAAATAGGAAATATGAACTGTTTTTGTTTTTCCGACCGGGTGGGTCGATGTATATATTTATATCTCTTGTCAAATTGTAAAAGCTCCTCCGTATAAAGGAGACTCTGTCAAAATTTTTCGAAAATTTTGGGAGTTAGATTTTTTTTTGAAAATTTTGGAAAATTTTTAGTTTGCGACAGAGTGATTTCAGATTGGAAATTGAAATGAATTAGGGAATGAAATTAATTTAAAATAATGATATGAATCAATATAAATGGAAGATAAAATTCAATATTCAGAGTTGAAGATAAATTGAATTCATATGGAAATGGGAGAACCAATTTGAATAAAAGTAGATATAAACTAAAGTGGTGAAGTGAAAATAAATATAAGAAACGTTTAAAATACTTATATTGAACTTAAGAAGAAATGGTGAAATTCTTAAGTAATACGAGTGTCGGGAAAATATATTGAATAAGCATTTGAGTGAAGATAAAATAAACATATATGTTCATCATATGGCTTGAATGAATAGATATTGACATTTTGTAAGGAAGTCAATAAAATGTTTTGAATGTTGTGATTGGATATTATTACTAAGTAGAATATGCAGGTATTATAAAGGGAAAGGAAAATTGGTTTTAATTTCAGAAGATAAATTTGAATGACTCGACAAAAAGGTATGTGCTTAAATTTCTGTATGAAATTTGATTGGGTTTTTGATCAAGCCACTTGGCTTTTGTAGTTGTACCGAGTTAGCCGCGCAAAGGAGACGCTGGTGAAATTTTTCGGAAATTTAAGGAGTTGGAAAATTTTTGAGAAAATTTTGATAATTCAAAATTTGGTTTTAAATTGAAATTTGAAAGATTGAGCAAATAGTATTATTTGAAAACTATGGGAGAGTTTGGGGAAGTTAGTAAGAATGGTAATGGGTCTTTTACAAAAAGATAGTTGGTAGGATGTTGAATTGTTGGTTTTGGGAAAAAATAAACGGGTATTGGGCCATTCTTCCTAACTAGTAATTCGGGGACGAAATTCTTTTGTCGGGGGAGGAATGCGTCGTCCTGGAATTTTTGAGCGTTTGAAATGAGAATATTTAATTTATTTTAAATATTTGAAAGGTTAATTTTAACTTGAATTACAAATATCACTATTTGTTTATTGAATTTTCTAATTGGAAATTGGGTAAAATATAAAATCTGGGATTTTAAGTCTGTTAAAAATAATTTGAAGGCTTGTAAAATTTATATTGATAGTACTGAAGATAGTAAAAGTGTTAAAATTGAATTTGGAAGTGTTTTGTTAAGTTTTGAAAATACATCGTTTAAATTGATATTTAAATATAGCCTTCCGAGGCACAGTCTCGGAATTTGACGAAACCGGTTCCATTGGATCGTAATATTATATTATTATCGAATTTCAATTTTCGTAGTGTTTGGAGTTGTTGTGTGAGCGTACGACATATAAACGCGCTGAATCTATATCGGAGATTCAATATAATAACTGGGTCCAAAAAGCTATCTTCTCCATACGATCAAATCAAGACTCGAAACCTTTCCATTGCGTTCGGAATAAGGGTATAACCTTATGAACGCCTAGCCGCACGCCCCGATTGGAGGTCGGGATTTTAAGCTACAATTTTCAAGATGGTTTAAATTTAAAATTTAAATATAATATTTGACCATTCAAATTTTCTGTCACTTCAAAACTTTTTCCCATCGTTTCAGAATACTGTAGCTTGTTGACTCGAGCAAGCTAACAGCTTCTCTTGTCGTCCCCGTTTCCTCTCTAAACCACGCAGCAGATGGATTTAATTAAACAACGGTCGAACATAATTTTGTATAAAAATAAAAAAATAAAAACCAAATCAATCAATCCAGATATGGTCGCGATTTATTTCCTCCCCTCAATTTCATTTTCGAATTCACGTAGTAATAAAAGAGAGAAAAAATGGCGACCGTAATCAAAATGAAACAAAATCGAGGAGCCGAGGCAAGCACGAGCTCGCGAACAAGGCCGCAATTGATTTCGCCTAGAAGAGGGGATGTCGCGAGCACAGGTCGAGTCACATCGACTTGGGTTCGAATTCGTCGAGATGGCGGCGCTGATGAGAGGGGGAGGCGAACGTACGACAATCGATGGAAGAAGGCCGATGTGGGTTTTGTTGTGATGGTGACGACTTCGAGGGTGATCTAGGGCTTCAGTTGCGAGAGGCTAGGTGACGTGGAGGCTCGCGAACATCGGTCAGGGTGGCAAGGAGTCGAGATGATGGGGCTTTGTGTTTGATTTTGGGCATAGGAAGGTAGCCAGGCTCGATCTAGAGATTGGATTTAGCAGCAGGTATAATTCTATTTTTTTATTTAAATAAAATAAAATGTTTTTTTAAAAAAAGAGAAATTTTTATATACATATAGATCAGAAGATAAATATGTGTCAGTTGAGTATAAACATCTCTATTTTATTTTATCCATATATAAAGATTAAAAAGATATATAATATATATATATATATATATTAAATGGTTATAGAGATTATTTTATAGTTATATTATATTTATATAGATTTTGGAATGTGTGTGTATATATATATATATACCATTTTCAAAAGGATATGTATTTTCAAGAAAAAATGAAAATTTATTAGTTAGAATTAAATTTATAGTTAATCAAATTAAATGGAAATTGATAGTTTGATTTGTTTCGAATATTAATAACCTGTATAAATATTTATACATGGTCAAATCGTAGATAAAACAAGACGAGATGGAAATGGATTGCGAATTAAAGATCAAAGGTGAGTTAATCTCACTCATCTGGGTTAATTTAAATTTAAATGGTTAAATCTAAAAAATTGATTGAATGATTGAATTGATATGATGTGCTATATTATATAGTAGTATATAGTATATATTGGAGTGATTGATTTCCCGCATTATATAGCGGATGAGACCCTATGCGCCGCATAATAGCGGATGATATTATATTTAGAAACCCATATACCACGATATTCCGCCTCGAAGTGGAATTGGTATTTTATATTGTGCTAACGTCTGTGGATGCAGGGAAACAGGTTGGAGGGATCCAACTAGATTCCTCAAAATTATCTAAATTATTCTAATAATTCTATGTTATGATTATTTGCTATTCTGGGTTGAATTATATTGATAATTAGAAATGTTGGATGCTATGGGTCGATTTAATATATTTCGGTACTGAGTTATCAAAATATATAGAATCAGATTTTTGGTAAGAAAATAAAGAAGAGAATTTGTAAGCAAAAATAATTATAGAGAAGTTGACTAAATTTAAGAATGAATTGGAAAAGAATAAAAGTGGATTTTAAATGTTAATAAATAAATTCCGAGTAGGGAAAGAAGATTTAAGTAAACAGGGAAATAATGAATTTTTAAAACTTAAGTAGAGAATTTTAAAGAGCAAAAATTTATTTTAAAGATTTAAGCTTTAAATTTATTCAAAGGAATAGAGAAGGAATTTGGGAAATTTGGAATTGGTATTTTTAGTTAAAAAGGATTTTTAATTATAATTAAGAAATGAAATATGTGGTTAATGGCTTTTGAATAAATTGAGCAAGTAAAGGAAATTATTTCAAATTAGGTAAATTGGAAATCCATTTGAAAATTGATTTAAGTGTCGGAACTGGGATTTTAAAAGGAGGTTGTGACTATGAAATGTATAAACTGGGTTTGTAAAAGTAAAGCAAAATATATCAGTGGATATTTGGGAAGAATAAATTCAAGGTGGGAATTTATTAAAGGAATGGGTAAATTTGTTTAAAAACAAATAGTGATTTATTTTTAAAGGATGTGAAAGAAAAGTAAATTTCCCTGGATAGCCAAGTACGTTTTCAAAGCAAATTTTTAAGTATAAGTTAAAAGTTTTAAAGTTATTTAAAAGTATGATTTAGAAAATCTATTATTTGAAATTGTTTGAAATTTTAAAGTACGTATTTTTCAAATTTATCTTAGTAGTAATTATTTAAAGGTGACTTGGTATTTTGTTTTAAAAAGAGAAATTTAGTTTTATATTTTATAAAGTAGCTTTATTTTAAATATTCTTAAAGTATATATATTTTTAATAAAGTATTAAAGTAGTTTTTAATTTAAATATTTTAAAGTATATTTTATAATAAAGTGTTTTTAAATTGTTCTAAATTCTAAGTGTTGTACTTGGTGATTTCAGTGGAAATAGAAAATATTTGGAAATTTATCCCGTAAAAAGAAGATGGTTTGAAACTGTGTTCAAAGGGTTGAAAATGGAAATATATCTTGCGAAGATATTTTGAGAATAATAAATAATTCAGAAAATTATGTATGGTTGATGGTTGTTTGTGAATGTTAATTGATAGTTAAACAACTGACTATCAATATTGGCCAATGCGTTGATCGTTTCGAAGAGATCGGGATCGAGATTTATTTCTCGAAAACCACTTCGATCCGGTTTGAACGTTTTCATGAGAAAGACGAGTTTGGATTTGAAGATGGAGCATTGAAATGCAATGGCTAGTCGCTACTAATCCTGAGGATAATTCCAAAATGGATGTGGTAGGAGTAGTGCCTTCGGTTCCGTTCGAACCCGGGACGGACTTGTATGGATGAATGCTTTCAGGACATCGTCAGGTGGACGATGAGCATTCTAAGGGCTATGTTCTAAAAGGCAACGCTTAGCCTCAAGCCTCATCAACCGGGAATGACTAAAAATCAGGGATTATGCAGCAAGGCTAGGTGGGTAGCACCCATTTAGGGTGATGTCTAGATGTCCCTTTTATTTCGGCTTAGTGGTGCGGTTGCTGATCCCAACCGTGGGGTGATCTTACTCGGGATTATCCAGTAAGGAGTAGTCCCAGTCTTATGTTGCAGGGGGTCGGGAGTGATCCTCAGTATGCTGATCTAGACCAGGTACCGTGACAGGTGGTACCCCAGTGCCTAGTCATTAGTTGGAAATCCATTCTCCCTACGTGCCTGTACGGTTTTGATTGTTCCCAACTATTGCTGAAACGTGAGATGCAAGCATTTCAGCTAGATTCTATTTTACTTTGTTTAGACACTATTATAATATCAGAGAACTTTAATAAAAAGTGTTTTAGCTATCGTAAGGTAAAAACCGACATGTTTATTTGTGGCGTGGTCTTACGAGATGCTTTTCTTTTCAAAAGAATTTTGAAACTTTAATAATCAATTTGAGTGCGGTTTTCTCACGCTGGTATACCAGACTGACTCAGGTGTTATTTAACTATAATGCTCGGGTCAGACCGAGTGTTATAGGATACAGGAAAGGATGCTGTGGAGCTCAGGAGGCGAGCTGGATGGCGATACGTACTTCTGTACTTGATTATTATTCCGTTGTGCATTCAGTTTTGAGGATGAGTTTATATGACCGTCCAGTTGTATGTTATTTATGTTGTTGAGCTCTGATGATGTATTCTGATGATGTATATATATAAAACAGATATAGTTTTCTTTTGTGTAAAGATCTGTTATTATCTATTATATTTTATTCCGCTGCGATGGTTAGATTCTGATGTTGTTTTGTTTTCTCTTCTTCTACCTCTTCTTCTTTAACCCCAAATGGTTCGTATTTCCATTTATCTTGAGTTGATTGATGGAGAATAGTGTCGATTCTAGAGGTACAGATCTGCGGTTCGTCACAAAAGCGTTATGCATACCAAAGGCGTAGAAATCTGGAATTCTCAGTTGGAGATTCAGTCTTTTTGAAAGTCTTTCCAATGAGAGGTGTAGTAAGATTTGGAATAGCTGGAAAGTCAGCCCTCGATATATTGGACCTTTTCCTATTCTCGAACGTATTGGCCCACTAGCTTATCGAGTGCAATTGCCTGAAAGATTGTCTGGTGTACATAATTTTTTTCACGTATCACATCTGCGGAAGCATATATATGATCAAGAACAAATCATAGAAATAGCTGCTCGGGATTACTTGGAGATAGAACCAAACTTAGCTATTATTAGAAATCCTATTCGAATCGTGGATCAAGATGAGAAACGATTAAGAAGGAAGGTTGTAAGGTTGGTAAAAGTTCAGTGGAGTGGGGATGCTGATGATTGCATATGGGAAACAGAAGATAGAATGAGAAAAGCATATCCCGAGTTTAGGATCGATGTATAGACTTTATCTATCATTTGAGTGTACTCACCGCCTGTGGTGTAATCACTTACTGTATATATTCCATCTTATTGAATATATTTCCTTCTGAGCTATTTTCTTCTTATCTAATTTCGAGGACAAAATTCTTTTAAGTAGGGGAGAATGTATCGACCCAAAATTTAACCACTTCAATATATAATATTTAAAGTAATTTTAAATATAAGCGGTTTTATGATTCAAACAATATTACATAGGATTTGGAAATAGAAATATACATAAAAATAGTAACATTTACTTATATCGACAAAAGTGACAAAATGATGATTTTAGAAAAGTAAGTTTCAACGGTTAAATAAACTATTTTAATTTATTTATGAGTGTTTATATTTTTAAATGACATTATACAAATTTATTTTTAAATTTGGTTTACATAAATAAATATCTTAAATAAAGCGTCAAAATATGACCGTAAAATGTTTTGTCAAAAATCAACGTTTTGTCGATTTAAAGTCGCCGCAACATTGTTGCACCTTTATGTATATAATTTAATAAATATGGTAACATATAAAGATAGTTTACAATTAACTAAACAAGGTTACTTTTAGTGATCACACTTAGAAAATTCTAGAAAGTAATTAGCAAAAGTAAACTAAAAAAGAGAAAACACATGTCACATCAAAAGTGATATAAAGTAAAGAAAAGTGACATAAAGTAAAGAGAAGTGACATAAAGTAAAGTAATCATTCTTATTCTTTACTTAACTTTAAAGTATTTGAATTTTAAAAGTGTGGTGTGATGTGGATGGTAAGTTTTGAATTTAGTAAGTTTACTTAATTCTTAAGGAAGGTTATTTAAGTAAAAACACAAATCTATATTTTATTCTCAAATATTTTCTATAAATACATACCCACTTTCTCACTTCCTTTCACACTTCTTCTTCTCAAAATTTCAAGCTTCTTCTTACCTCCTTTAATGGCTTCCAACCTTAACAAAGTTATGCCAAAATATTTTCAAAAATAAAATAAAGAAAATATCAACAAAACACCGTCCGAACCACTTCAAACTCCTCCTCCTTCCTCACATTGCTCACGCCCCCTCTTCCTCCATTTAGCCAAGCACTCTTAGCCTTCTCCAAGTCAAGGCGAGCCATCCAAAGTCGAAGTGTTCAAGGAATCATAAGCTAAAAACGTCGAGCAACGAAGCTATAGCCGATTTTCCGTTGGTCAAAACCAAACAAAGTGAGAACTCTAAATTGTTAAGTAGGAAATATTTGTATGATGTTTTGCAAGTTATAAACATTATTTGGATGTTAATAATGATGTTTGATAAGTGTTTGAAAAAGAAAGCAACCACCTTTAAGTCATTTGCAAAAGTTAGTAAGCAAATATGTACGTAAATGAGAATTATGTAACACTGTAATAAAAATGTTGTTAAATTGATATACAAGTTCATACGATATATTAGAATATGTTAAAATGATTATAAATATTATTTTGGATGTTTATTAATTGTATATTGAATATATATGTTGAAACAAGTCACAAATTTACACGACGTATAATCACATGGAAATCACTTTTCAAAAGAAATGAAATGTGATATGGAATCATTTATACCCTTGAAAAATGTTTGAAAATACTTTATAAATGATTCCTTAGTGTTTAAAATTGTCTCGACAAAGTTTGGATATGAATCTCAAAATACGCTAAAAATTTGACGCGTCACGTAACGGCAGTTCGCGTTTACGCGTCAAAAGTTGAAACGAACATACGAAGTGGAATATAGTTCGAAATTCTTTGAAGTAAGAATTTTCCGAATCCTTATATCCATATCTTTCATAAAAAAGAAAAAAAAATCAAGTTTCGTCTTGTATATTTTAAAATATGGCAAAATCAATTTTCAAGAAAAATTCAGTTTTTGCACTAAATGACCAAAATTGGAAATTGATAAAATAATCGTTTTAAAAATGAAATAAATTCTAAAAATCTTTTAAAATGTTTTAAAAGTGGTTGAAAATATGGTTTTCTAAATGATATAAAAGTTGTTTTGAAGAATATAGCTTTTAAAGCACTTTTGTAACACTATTTGCAACACTTTTCGCAACGCTTTTTCAATAACTTTTGAAGTAAAGGTTGAAACTTAACAATCCTTTCCTAAATCCTTAGTAAATGTTTTTAAGTAAATAATAAAGCATTTCAAAAGAAATTTGAACAATTTAACATTATATCAAAGATGGTTAAACAAGAAGTTAAGTGATTTAAAAAGGGAAAATGAGTATGTGGAAACGATTAGTACATGTGTCCTGCCTGTGAGATCTAAAAGTGGAAACACGGTGTGTAACTAAGGTTCGGGATGGAGCAACCAGTGCCCTGAACTTACCTGGCCTAAATTTTCTCTTTTAGGCGAGGGGTGGAACATATCGAAAGGAAAGCCCGGATGCTCAACTTGGATTTTATAGAAATAATCTTCTTATACTCATTATTAAAATCCGAAGAGAGAACTTGTTCTATTCGTGGAATCTAAAAGCTGATCTCACCGTTATTTCGCCCATAGCACTCGTTGAATATGGAAGTTGATTTTGGATAAAGGTAGAATGATTTCTATAATCCTATTTTCTCAAAAGATCTCTTTAAAAATGATTTGAGAAATATTCAAAAAGAGGTTTAGATGATTCCGTATTCACTAAAAGAATATTTTGAAAATATATATCTCTCGAAGATATTTTGGTAAAGGAAATGAATGAATCAAAAAAAAAATCACCTAATTACATCATTTTTATCGATGATTGGATTTCGAAGGAACCGGGGTCGGATTTGGTTGATTCCTATCTAAAACCACTTCCAATCAGTTTACGTGTTCGAAGAATGAAGATGTTTGAAGATGGAGATGTTGAGACGGATAATAACGAGGGACTACTTGTTGATTAATTGGGGATAAACTCCCAATTCACTATATTGTAGCAGTGGTCTCTTTGTTACGAAGGGCTTCTCGCTTAGTAATGGCCGAGGAAAGTGCCTTCGGTTTCGTTCGGTCACAGAATGAACTTGTATGGATGAATGTCTGACCTTGCATTCGAATTATAATGAGTGGTTTCTATAAAAGTATATCAGTCGGTGGCGGAGAAGACACCTTCTCTTAGCTTAACACCCTTTCCCGAGACATACGAGCTCAGGAAATTATACAGTTGTAGAAATCAGTCATGTGAATGTGGAATAGCAATGTGGCATTCAAAGTGAAAGAAGACGTGCTATGTGAAAAGGTAATCGTAGCCTCAAGCCTCATCAACCGGAAATGACCGAAACAGCGTTAGATGCGGCAAGGCTAAATGGGTCATTCCCAATTAGGGTATGATCATCTTCTTCTAGATATATTTCTTCCCGCTATGACGTTCGAGATGTTAATTAATGTGGTGTATGGAAAACGAGCGCTCGGTTAAAGGTCGGTAACGACCGGGGGATGACATATTCGGTACTACCTAGTTATAGAGGTAGGCCGGTCTTGTGTTGGTAGAGGGCAGATGTTCTGTACCTCGGGGCATCCATCTAGAAGTGTACCCATTGGAAGGTAGTCCCTTCACCTGGTCATTTGTATGGAAATCCATTCTCCAATAAGAACCTTCGGACTTGATTGTAAACCTATTATGCTGGAATTTAATCAATGTAACAATTTTAGCTAAGATTAATAAGTTTATTTGAAAATGTTTTCAAAGAATGTCATTAAAAATAATATCCCTAAATTTTGCGTAATAAAGAGTTTTGGTTATCATAAGGTAAAAACCCGTTTCGTGTTTATGTGCGGCGTGGTCTTATGAGATACCTTTTTGCTTTCAAAACATCGTACTTCGAGTTCTTACACCAGTCCCATGTCTGACTCGGAGTTTGTTTTTCCCTTTAAACTCTGGGTGCCCTATTTTTTGGATAACCATGTAGTCAGGATACCTTAGGAGCATTTTAGAGCATGTCGTGGAGCTTTTTGGACAAGTCTTTTGGAGCATGAAGCTGAAGCACCTTATGTAGTTATCTACCCGTTTTCTGCTGTGTTATGTAGTATATATTTCTAGCATATGTACGGATAGACAGTTATAACTATCCCGCTGGATATGTATTTGACTCTGATCATTATGTATAATTATAGATGTTGAATGCGATGTGAGATTCTATTATTCTATTATCTTCTATCTTTATTTTCTTTTACACCCCTGATAACCTGCCTCCCCGGCACTTAGATTTACGGCACGTGAATACCGTAAATGTATTAGTGTCGATTTCTGAGGGTCGAGGAGACGGATCGTCACACTAAGTCCCCAAATCAATTTAGGGTTACAAAGTTAAAATGTAAGAAGTTGAGCAAAGAAAAATGATCCCCTTCTTCATGCCTCTAGGTCCGTATTTATAGGGCTTGAGAGATGCGGCACAGCTACCACATGTCTGTGTAGCATGCTTGACCTTCGGCATTAACTATATTAATAGTGCATGGTGCTGTGCCTTAGTTAATGATGAACTTCGGCATATAGTTGTATGATGGCGAACTTCGACATCATGTGTTAACGCTTAGCATCCAACACACCTTGATAATCTTCATTTGCAACATCCGATATCAACATTGCATTGTGGATCTGTGGCATCCTTTAAAGGTTGATGAAATGCGGGATCGCTAAGGCACGACATTAATAAGTGACGATATTGATAAATGGCGACATTGGCAATGAGCATTATTGGTAATAGACAACACCGACAAAGAGTTGTATTGGTGATGAGCGGCATCAATAATCGGCAGCATTAATAGCAAGCGACATTGATGATGGGGGAGATCAAAGAAGAGAGCCATTAATAAAAGGAACCACAATGGAGAAGCAGTATCGATGAGATGCGATATTAACTAGATGTGGTATCCATTATTCCTTCATAAATGAGATGCGACATTGCTTTGAAGAGTGATGTTAGAATACAATGGCATTAAAGAGACGTAGTATCAATCTGAAGCGACATTAATTCTTCCGACTTCGAGAAAGAAGTGCTTCATTGATGGAATGCGACATCAATGAAATATCATGTTGTTATAACATTGATGGCTTTCGGCATAGAGCTTTCGAATATTATCACTCCCTTACTAACATGCAACATTTTTTTCCAATTTCTTTGGCAAAATATCATTCATTTAACTTTATAAGAGGTATGCAACACTGATGGCATTCGATATTTCTGGCTTCATTGATGACCTACGACATCGCCTATTATTCTTTATAAATGCGAGGAGACATTGTATGCTTTTGACATTGGTTTATCTTCATATTTTCGACATTGCTTGAATGTGAGATCATGGCAATGTTGACATGTCGTATACCTTCGGGATTGAAAATGATAGTAACAGTATCTCAAAAGCATGTGACTTCCAAACTACTCAATCGAGTACCCGAGAGTTGTCATGACATAAACGACAAAACGCGGGTCAGACATAAAGCCTGGTATAAGGAACTATCTCAAAATACTGTATATCAAAACTATATATAAATAAATAGGAAATGGATAAATCATAGTTGACCCTCTCCAAAAACATTGCTTAGGGTCCGGACTACCCGTAAACAAGTATAATAAACCTATCTAAAAAATATGAAATCATACTCGCTCTTCTCCTGTAATCAATGAGTCAGCATAACTAATATATTATGGCTAGCACATAATAATAAACCAAAGTAAAGGAAATCACAATATACAGGTGTAGAGGCAATGGAAGTGTCATAATATATGTCTACTTCATGCTATAAAATGATAATATCAATCAACTAGTATAACACGAACACAACATAACGATATGCCAAACAGAGAATATCTATCATCATCCCAAACTGAATGAACTATAAATGGAGAAACTACACCTTACGTGATCTTGGATTTATGTATGCATTCTTACCCTTGAGAGTCCGCTAATGGAACTAAGCGTCCTCACATGATCTCTTGTCTGTACAGTGTCCCCATACAAACCTAAATCGTTCTCCTAGCAACAATGAAAACCCCTACCGCTACAGTGCTCCATGGAGTCTATATCTATGCTACCTATATTAGGCATAGGTACCCTTAAGCGCTACTCCAAACTCTCCCGAAAGCTTGGTATGAAACAATAAAACAGTGTCTAAATGGATGCATAACATTGGAACCACACTATGACCCGAATCTAGTCGCCTACTCCATGATTCCCTTGCCATGTACTTGGATTGTCTCTAACGGATCACTCAAGCACAATAGTGCTTTGAACCACGATATCTATGTTGTCCATCTATCTCCACATATGCCTGATCTTGTACCGATTGTTGTCATCACGTGCTTGCACATCTTCCTAAATCTCGAGCCAACTCATTGTCTTTATCTTCTCCTCCCAATCATATACGCTCATCGCACATGATCGTGAAACTAATCAATGTCTCGATCTCGTATATTTTATTTTTATCAAAGCCAGTCGGTTTTAAAGTGGGCCATGCCACTATATATAAATATAAAAAATAGGTATTCTACATATGCACAAAATAGCTAACATGGTTTTATAGTGGCCATACCACTGTACGTACATATCACTAGACATCCTCCTAAGAGGAGGCGCCGTTGTCACCATTAACTAGACAAGGACCCATAACATAGATAAATCCTGAGAAATGAGCCGCGATATCATGATCAAAAACCATAGATTCAGAGGAATAAATATATTTTCTATCACAAGTGACATCCTCCAAAATAAGTGTATTGTCATCCCCATCGTCTCCCTTGCTGGATAGAACGAAACTATCACCAACAACATGATAAAATAACCGCCTCATCTCTCCATCTCTACCAACAAACATATAATAACAGTAAAAATCTGGACTATATCGCATCTCTGATTTCAGATGAACCCAAGCCTTCTTCCTAGAGTACCACTTAATTAAAGGAACAAAAGGAAGAGAGGACTTAACAATAACAGGAGAAGGAGCAACAACAACGTCAATGTTATGAATATGGGCTTTATGGATCTCCTCAGGGACAGTAGCAGAAGAAACTGGGTCAACCAAAATAGAGGGGCGTGATTTCAGAACCTAAGAACTAGCAGAAGGCAAAGGAAGGGGGATCTTTTTCGAGATAGAAAGAGGAGGGTCACCTGATGGATCGGAAGCAGGGAGGTGCTTGCATGAATTCGCCACATGACCAAAGGAGTGACATATATCATAGATATCAGGTTTCCATCCATAGTGAACATCAATTATTGTCCCGATCTAATATTTGATTGGCCCTCAATCGCTGTCTCGATCTCCTACTATTCATGTATAGGAGTAGTCTATGCTTTGCGCTCCTTATCTCGGTCACTTCCTCGTCGGCATCATTCCATTATTTTAATAGGAAACTAACTTATAAAAATATCTTAAGCCTTTATTATACTTTTCTTCATTAAAATCAAGTTATCTTATAATTTTTTATAAAACTTTATAACCATTTTATAAAATAATCCCTTTATATTATTTTATAAAATCGCATACTCCATTGTAAAAGACAACATTTATTCTATTTTATAAAATGTCACACTATTTTATAAAGGACTTCGTTTACTTATAAAATTATTCCTTTACATAAATAATATTTATAAGTAAACCATTCATTAATAAAGATTGTTTCTTTTCTTTTAAATAATATTCATAAGTACAAATTAAACTTCATCAACCCTCTAATCACTTTAATAGTAAGTGCATAGTTCAAAACTCACTTAATTAGCTTACTAACTTTTTTTTAAACTACTTGAATTAGTTTCATTATTATTAACTGATGACATGAACTTAATTATGCCATCTAATTAGTCTCTAATCCATTACAACATCACATACATATATATAATCACTAAGTTAACCCAAATCCATTTCTAAACTTACTAACTATTTCAAAAATAGTAATTAAGGTATTAAACAAATAATGCGTTAACATAATCATGTTTATGACATGAACATGAGCCTAAATCAACCTAAACATTCTCCAAATCACTTCATATAATTCCTTAATCATCAGTAAACGAAATAATGAAGATTAATAAGTAAATATAATTAGAGAATCCACTTACCTTCTCTTTCACCAAAACAAGATCTAATTACCGAAAATCCAAACTTTACTCTCTTGAAGCATTGGATAAAGACCCAAACTTTTATTTAAGCTTATTCCTTGATGGGATATATAAGGAATTGGATGAGATGAATTATTGTGATTTTATTGGAATTTATTTGGGTTTGGAATAGTGATTTAAGGCTTAGAGGATTAAGAGAGAATTAGGAAATAGATTAAGGAAGAAGAATGAAAAGTAATGTTGAAATGAAAATGAATGAAGAGTTAGCAACATGTAAGCTAACTTATGAACAAGCTAATGGGCTTAGCCCAAATTCATTTTATCCAACTAAAAACACAATTCATTCTAAAAATTCATCGACTCTAAACATAGCCAAGTTTATACTCATTCTTCTCGCCACAGAATTGTAGTCTCAATTGCAGGTTCCTCAAGTTCCAATCCATCCGTCTTTAAAAGTCGAGTACAATGGGTATTTCATTGATTAACGATTTAAATATTTAAATATCCAATCGTTAAAATTATGAGGTGTTACATTCTCCACTCCTTAAAATAATTTTGCCCCTAAAATTCCATTGAGTATGAGAAATTAACTGTACTAACCAAAATTCTCGATCCTCAACTTTGAAAAATTTCAACAGTGCTTTCCTTATGCTACTAACGTTACGAAAACACCCAAATGGGAATGCATCACACCGCTAGAAAATAAGCGATATCCTAATTATCCTATATTAACCAAAAGCATATACCCTTTTTTAAGAAAGCACCACACTATTCAAATGCAAAGAAGCAATTAACATTTAAATAACTATACTTCATCTCTCAACTACCCAATTGTGCTATTCAAAGAGAATTATATACCAATACAATAGCAACACAGAATTCAAATATATATAACCTTAATGTAGTAACCGATACTACCCCAATCATATATGACAATCAATTGGAGAGTAAGCTCACGTAAGTCGATATCAAAATATAAGACTCTAATCACGTCAAAATGCAATAGATCTGTATAGATCCCATCTCTACTCTATAGTAGGCATGAGTGATGTGCGATCTACTTTAGATAGCTATTGCTATCTCTTTCCGAACATGAAGAAAATTGTAACCATCATAAAAGCAACCAAACACACAAAGCAAGCAACAACAATCAAAAAACATAAACAATGAGCAACAATCAACCAATAACAAATAATGGTAAGCAACAATAACTAACATACAGACTATCAAATACGCAAACAATCAATAAGATCAACAATAATTAATCTTCCAACGGCAAAAAGCAATGGCAACATCAAACAATAGCAAGAAAACATGATCAGTGGCAAACAAAAGCGAGCAACAACTACTATTAACAAACAACAATAAGCAATCAACATACAATTACAATACGAACGACCAATCAACAAGCAACCATAAACATATAAAACAATGAAATATTTAGAAAGGGTATATACCAACACGCATGGTAACTAATCAATAGTCAAAACACACATGTCAAGCCATAAACCCTTTATGATCCTGTTTCACATCCGAGATAAACAAATGCCTAAGTGGTGCGACTCTTTCTATGAATACAATACACAAAAGACTATTCACCTCCCATTATAAAGTGGAAAACTTTCATGATATGTGGGATCTTTGAGTCTCAAAACTCTTGAATAAATCCTACAATCTAAGACTCGACTTTCCTTTTCTTACGAACATAACTCATTCCCCAAAGGAGAAAATTCTACTAATTAGATCATTAATAAATGACGATTTGCTAATGCTTGGGTTTGCTCGAGTTCAAACTCACCTAAAGCACACAATATTAATAAGGATAATATGCTAAATGCACTACGATACTCCCCTAGGCAAGTATCATCTCATCACTTTGAATATTATCCAAATCGCAACAAAACCAATCAAGAAATCCTTCCCCAAACTATCCCAATTAACCTTAACTATACTTATAACTTACAATGAATAAAGATCATCCAAAATGATACACGATACACAAACTAATCCTTTGTTTGTTTGAATGATTTCTTTGTAAAACTAGGGTTGACCATTGATCCTCTCATGCGAACTCCGATCTAGTTCTTTGGTCTGACCATTGAAATTTCTTCGCTCGACTAGAGTCATGCTTCGAAAACCTCTCAGTCACCTTAAGATTCCAACTTAAGTGCTCGCCTTTAAGAATTGAGTGAAAACCCTTGTCTAACTGGTGCAAATCTACTAGAAACTCTACACTCAAACTACAGATTAAGAACCGATATGTAAATAAACCAATTCTTAGAAAATACCTTTTCATCACATAGGATTACTCCCATCACCTAAGGCTTACTAGCATAAGGAAAAACAATTATAACACGAAGGACGCAGGGCAAATGCATATAAGTTATTCGCTCGGTCTTTACTCATTATCGGGCATCCATCGAACCTCACTTGCATGCAAATTCAAGTCACACTTCATTGACCATCCACTTTCAACTTGAAAGCTCATGCATCAAGTTCGAATGGTAGTACTCTTGGTTGCTTCACCCTATCTTAGCAACTAAGGCTACAAATACAAGGTTTGTCTTTACAAAAGAAATTATTTACTATGAAAGGTATTAAGTTTAACCTATCTACCAGGTAACCAATAATAGATGAATATATAGCTCAAGTATCGAAAAGAACAGAATTGAGTACCCCTAATACAAAGCATAACTGACTACATGAGCTCCTTCCATTTTCCCTGAGTAGTAGGCCTACTAGGACCCAATAATGCCCATAAGGCATAAGCCATCCACCCCTATAAAACGTAGGATAATTCTTTCTCAAGTGATTAAGCTAATTGCAATTGAAGTACTTATGCTCCGCTTTCATTGGATGACATTCCATAGCGAAATGCTCTTGTATGCTATATGAGTGGCATACCGGGTTAGCTTTCTTCTTTGCATAAGTTCGATGTTTCCTTGTATCCTGGTCTTTGCACTTCAGTTGGAGCTTCAATTTTCTTTCCACTTTTGCTACCTCCACCGGTACCTCATGGGTGTTCTCATTAAGGAGAACTATCCAACGATACTTTCAACAGTGGCCTCTAAAAGGGAACTTTAAGACCTTAGGCAAACACCTTTGCCCACACCAATGGAGTACCAACCATCTCAATCCCCAAATCAAACCAAAAGATTGAACTGGTCATCATAATCCCTTACTGACAAGATGACCTACACAAAATTGATGAAATGCTCAAGCTACATGCCATTTTCTATCTTAGAAATGAACTTAGACCCAAAGCAACACCTAAATTCATTCCAAGTCATGGGCCTGCTCATCGACCTCTGCTACCATTCTATCCTATCCAACCAAAGCCTCACCTTTCCAAATATTAAGAAGCAATTCCCCTTATGAGGACATTCTCCTAAGACTAAGGAAATCCTGACACATCTTTGAAGAGTCTAACGTTGGAGCAGCAAGCTGGCGCCCCAAGGGCCACACCACCTCCAACATCAACCACATTTGCGAAAAATATTCACGGGTGGCAAAACATCCCTTGCGGTACCTAAATAGTCTCTGAACTAATCAGGCATCTCAGATTGTCCATCCGTAGTCGCTCGTGTACTTCGTTTGCTTGTACCGATATCCTAACGAAGGTACCTTACTAGTAGCAATATGAATAAATCAAAGTCCAGAAGACAAGTAGTGTATACAGTATATATAGTAGAAAAATAAAAGTATGCTCTCGCGACGTGTCTTCTCATACAAGATTGATTAGCTCGAACTGGTCTACTTGGTCCTGAGTATTGAGCCTAAGCTCTAATACCAAATGTAACAACCTGTCCTTGGCAATATCCAAAAGTCAACGCCTCAAAACAATGCATGACTTTCAAATAACATAAAAGATAGACCATCTAGGTAAAATTAAAAACAAAATAAACTAAGGCATCGATAAGATCTCACGATGGAGTGATAACATATAATATACTGAATATACACGATCATAAAAAGATAAATAATATATATTAGAGACCGCACTAGCGGAAGCAACTAGTAAATAAATATAAATACAGAAAGTTAGAATACATCAATTCTCAACAATAGATTTCTGAATAATAACTAATACAACAAGTCTTATATATAGAATAACATGTGTATCATGTACTACTTAAATATCAAGTATACATATCCAACGTATCAATGCTTTGCCTTCAAAATGCTTTAGTTGCGCCCTCTTATAGCATATCCCCAAAAGCACCTGACTCCCAAACTACTTAATTAAGTACCCGATAATTGTCATGACGTAAACAGACAAAGACAAAATGCAGGTTAGACTTAAAACCGGATGTGTGGGGAACTATCTCAAAATAAAATATATCAAAACTATATACAAATAAACAGGAAATAACTAAATCATAACCGATCCTCTCCACAAAAGTGGCTTAGGGATAATCCGGACTGCCTATAAACAAGTATGATAAACCCATCTCATAAATAGGGAATCGTACCATAACTTGATCCTCTCCTATAATCAATGAGTCAACACAATTAATATAATGTGAGTGGCATGTAATAATATACCATGATAAAAGAAAACCTACCATACAAGTGTAGAGGTAATGGAAGTGCCATAACATATGTCTGCACCATATTACATACAAGGGTAATATCAATCAACTAGTATAGCACAAACGGAATAGAACAATATGCCAAACAGAGAATATCTACTGTCATCCAGTCGTCTAGAACTGAAAAAATATAAATGGAGCACCTATACCTTATATGATTATGGATTTATATAAACATTCTTACCCTTAAGAGTTCACGAATGGAACCGAGCATCCTCACACGACCTCTTGCCTATACAGGTGCCCCCATGTAGACCTAGACCACTCTCCTACAAACATTGAAAACCACCTACCACTACTGTGCTCCCCATCATCTATATCTAAGCTACAACTAAAGGGTTTTGGACCCTCCTGAAGGCTTGGTTCGAAACCATAAAACAATATCTAAATGGATGCATAGCACTGGAACCGCACTACGACTTGAAACTAGTCGCCTACTAAACGATTCTCTCTACGATTCTCTCTTCATGTACTTGCTTTGATCCCAATGGATCACTCAAGCATAAAAGTGCTTTGAACCATGAAACCTATGCTAATCGTCTGTCCCATATCTGCCCAATTTCATACCAATCGTTGTCGTCGTGTGCTCCAACATTTGCTTGGGTTTGGAACCCGACTCCTTGCCTTCGTGTGCCCTTTCCAATTGTATATGCTCATCGTACATGATTTTAAAACCGATCACCATCCTGATCTTGTATCTGATTGGACCTTGATCACTATCTCGATCTTCTACCATTCTAGTGTAGGAATAGTCCATGCCTTATGCTCGTCGCCTTGATCGCTTCCTCGACTGTTTGCCCGAACACCTTAGTGATCTTTGCCGACCACTTATGCACCTCCTATGTTTGCATTCGAAATTCGAGCCTTGCCTTGCATTCTACTTTCCCGAGTAGCCCGAAGATTCTCTATGTCACGCCGAAGTGTCATGGCGAACTACATCCTAAACGGGGGAGAAATCTCCCAAAAGCCACTCCTTGCCCAGGCTTTATTGCCCGGGATAGGTGTAACGATCAATGTTATGTATTAGAGGATCGTAAAATATTAATATTATTTTCATATAGTGTTGTAAGATTCTATAACTTTGGGAAATGACTACTATCGATATTTTCCATCCTTAGAATTATTTCAAATGGTTTTAACCCTGAAAATCTTGTCAGGCTATAACTTTTGACTGGAAACAAATTGGGATCTGAAACCACTTCCATTAGATCTTAATTGTTGTTTTCCTTTTTGTAAAGCAGCCATAATATGAAAAATAACTTACCGTTGGAAGATATGGTTGTTTGAAGTTCTACTTGATTTTTAATAGCTTAATGGGTAATTATGTGGATTAATGGCTAAGCCCAAGGCCCATTTTGGGATTAGCACCCATAGGGGTTGATGGGACTTCTCCTTGTCATTTCACATTTCTCAAAATAGTTATAGAAACCACCATTAACATTCTCTTTGCCTAAAACCACTTTAAACCTTACTTTATTTTGCTAAACCTTTTTATTAAGAGGAGATTAGTGAGATTAGCACTTGGATTTTGGGATTTTTTGTTGGAGATACCTTGGAGTTGTTGTTCATCTTGGGATTCATGCTCTTTTGGATTGATTTGGATTTTAGGTGAGTGGTTAGAACCTCTCACTTTCTAGTTAGTCATTATATGCTTGTAAATGATATTTCATAACAATTTTTGAACCCCAAAACGTGTTTTAAACCTAAACTAATCATATATGTTAATTTTAAATGATTTTATAAGTTTTGTGAAATCTCGTTCTTATGGATATCCCTTGTTCTTATGGTTCTTCCTTTCTCCTACCATTAGATTTAGGCTATAGTTGATGTATGTGAATGTTTACTTGTTTGGATATAGTCATATGTTAAATGATTGAATATATGATGTTTGTTTGGTTGAAAACATCGATCGAATGACGAGTTCAAAATAGGAATAGTGTTACAGCTTGTCGCCGATCCATGGAGGTGATAACGATCAAATTTAGTGTGAGACCTGTTGGGTGACAAGGAAGGCCTCACAAAGTTACGTTTCAAATTTCAAGTCGTTTGAAGTTCATTTACTCGAGTTATGAGAAAAAGAAATTGGATCAATGATGATGTTCTAGTGACAGATCGGTAGAGGATTGCTTTGTGTTCTACTTTGAGTCTTATAGTGGTTCACTTCGAGCCTTGTTTTGAGGTTTCATGGAGGGTTATAGCACAAGTGTGGATCAGTGATGGAGGCAACAGCGGTGGGATCGACACCGAGTCATAAAGGGGTTGGCTCGGGTCTCACTTCGAGTTTCTCGCATGTTCACTTGGAGTTGCACTTTGGGGAAGTAAAGTAGCTTAAGTACTAGATCAGAGTACGTGGTTCGATGAAGGGCCAATTCGGTGGATCGTCAGTTCGATGGTCATGGATCGGTTGGGGATCATGGTTCGATAATAGGGAGAGGCCAAGCCTGCTTAAAGTTCAACACGCGTTTGCTCTAGGCTGTTGTAGTGATTGCTTCGAATCTCCTATGCATTTACTTCAAGCTACTTGAGTTTGTACTTGCTTTGAGTTTTGCCGTTTCTACTTCGCCTGAGGCCCAGTTCGGTACGGAGTCATGGAACTCCATGGCAAATTGTTGACTATGACGATGTATAACTTTGTAATGGGAAGTAATGGCATCGATGATGGGATAGCTGTACTTTGAGACGTAGAGTATTGGACCACAAATAGGATTTTAGTAACTATTGAAGGAAGATTATAGGACAAATGGTGATATTCTACGACTAATGATGATCGTTGAGAATCGTCCCAATCTTGATGACTTCAGACAGAAGTTGTACGATAACTTAAGATCAGTTGTAGAATGTGCTATACTGCAAGTGATGTGTGTAAAGGGATCGTTGATATTTGGAGGTTTTGATATGTAATCATAAAGCATAGGTATGTAAGGATGCTCCCTTGGTCTAAGATGTGCACTTGATCTTCAAATGGGAGATTTGGCTTATCCTGGACTGCGAGGGTGCACAGTTTAGTTCTTGGCTACTAAGTGGCATGGATTCGAGTACCGAGAGACCGAGACGTTGAGTAGTCTATGACCTCGGACGCGGTCATGCAAGTATCATGTATCCAACACACCAAGTGATTGAATGCGAGGATGGATGGTATGTTTTTTTGTTGCTTATCACTCTAAGTATGTCACACGATGTATAGATATCTAGACACCCACTAGTACTTTTACGTATGGTACACCTATGATGATTATGATATAGAGTAACACATATCCTGTATTATGCTAACTCTGTGGATGTAGGGATATGTCAGGAATGATTCTCCATACCCAATGTCGTAGCATATTTGCTTTATAACATTTGAGACTTTTTACCACTCACACCATACTGTGATTTGACTTGGTATTTTATGCTTTGCTTCTTATTATCTAGGGTACTCTTAAGTGAGTTGATTAAGGATATCAGGTCTTGTGAGCACATGAAGCTGGACAGGCAGAGAGCAAGAGGCTACGTTCTCACGTATTATTGTATTTGGTTGTTACTGCTTATTATTCCGATGTGCAGTACTATGGAGCTTAACAGTTCTTTTATCTATTTAGAGACAACTATCTATTTAAGTTTATTATTAATTGTATAAACTCTATCACTATGTTGTATAACTGTGTAGACCATGTACTCTGATTTCAATCGTTTACTTAGTTATTGCCATCTATCCTGTTTTATATATGTGATGACTATTATATTTTATTCGATGTGCTATGAGATATACGATAGATTCTATGATGTTTTATTACTTTAAACCTTTGAAAATCATCCTACATCGGCCGAACAGTGTAGCAGCGCGCTATACAAGTATATAAGGTGTAAGAGGTGTAGGGCGGTCATCACATTTGGTATTAAAGCTTAGGTTGCATAGTTTAACCTAGGGGATACCATGATCTGGTAGAGATAGGATATGAATTATTGCTCTAGACTGGATCGAGGGCGTGTATAGATATATACGAGAGAGCGTACTTATTATATATTTTGGTTTCGAAACCATATATTGGAATATATAGTATAAAGTCGCATTATACACATGAGTACTTCTTAGGCAGAATTCCTTATAAGGAGACTGACCGTCCTTGTTAAAGATTGAAAGGTGAATCATCATATAAGGAATGCTGCTAGGAACTTCATCTCCAGAATCGAAGAAGACTACCAAAACAAGGCAAATTACCGATGCCAAAAAGGCGTCGGCTAGGAGTTAGTAAATGACCTACCAACGCCACACCGATGCCACACTAATGCCTTAACTAGCAATTGTAAAAAGTAGGTTAGAAAAAGTGTTCCAATGCCTTGAAGACGCCTTGCATGGGGTTGCTACCAATGCTATACAGGGGCCATTTTTTGAAGACTTTCCAACGCTCTAGTGAATACTATCAAAATTGTGTTATTTGGATTTTACGATGCCATTTCAACAACTTTTCAACGCCCTAGTGATGCCCAACTAAATTTTTAAGATCAGATTTCCCGACACCATTTAAACGTCCTGCTGATGTCATTATTGAAACATGTTGCAACATTTATGCTGCATGTGTAACTTCAATCACACATTTAAATATATACAATATATATTCACCTCAACTATCACATATACCATACTATCACATATCATCAAATTCATATACCAAAACATATTACCCAATATAATAATATCATAAATATTATCCGACATCATAATATCTAACAATACCATCACAATACAAATCAAATATCCATGTATTACCATCACAATACAAACCAAACACCCAAGCAGTATCATCATAATATACAAACCAAACACCCAAGCAGTATCATCATAATATACAAACCAAACATCCAAATAATAACAACAAAAATACTTCATACTCCCTCGAACCATGCCCACCATCACCAAAAATGTTCTCGTCTGGAAGGCATCACAAAAATGCATCTGCAAGCAATCCGAGCTTCTTCTCTAGCTTACCCGACATATGAATTCCACCATCGATTTTCTTCTTCTGCAATGTTACGAATTGCAACAGCTCTATCTAATGACGATCTTTACATTTTAACTAAATTTATTTGTTAATAACGAGTAATTTTTTAATTCAAATATTGTATTTTAGATTTTAAATCTGCGTTAACCATATATTTGTTTAATTAATTGAGTGATTAACTTATATATTTATTCAATTTATTGAGTGATTTAGCAAAAAGATAATTTAGCTCGAATAAATTCTTGTTTAATTTATTAACACAATTACATACACATTTATTTAATTTATCGAGTGATTTAACTTTTATATTTGTTCAATTTATTGTGCGATTTAAAAATTCTATAATTTAACTCGAATAAACTCATGTATAATTTATTGAAACAAAATTTATAGTTTAACATAACTACATATAATTCATTGAGTGGTTTAACTTAGGTAAATATACTTACGTTCAATTTATTGATTTTTTTTATAATTTAACACAATTATATATACATTTGTTTAATTTATTGAGCGATATAACTTATATATTTGTTTAATTTATTCTGTGATTTAAAAAATTATCTTGTTTAATTTATTGAAACAACATTTATAAGTTAATCTAGTTATATATTTGTTTAATTTATTGAGTGGCTTTACTTATATATTTTAACCCAAACTCAATCTATTTTAAAATGACGATTTTTAGGATACATATGGCGTACATGTGGTTCTTGGAATTTAAATAACTCAAATTTAATTATACTAAGAATTCGTATAAAACACACACACATATATATACATAGACCTACATGTGTTTTTTAAGATTTAAAACCAATGCATGCATGCATATATAGTTTTATATACATATATACTTATGATCATATTATTATGTATGTAACAAATGTTTAAGCTATAATGTACCCTTGGAGTATTTCCATAGTTGGACTTACGATCTGCCCTTTTTCCAGCAGCTCTATTGAGTGTATAGAATACATCTTCATCTACTTCTCTTGTTATCTCCACACCTTGACTCTGGATCTCCTCAATTCTAGCCCGGTATTTCTCCTATTTTTCATTAATATATTCAGTTAAACTTATACATATTTATATACGTAAATATTATGTAAATACTTATATACGTACTGCAAACTCGATGGAAGCATCATCTACCCAGCTATTGGCGGTGGACCCATCCAATGACTTAGTCTTGCGAGTCCTACAATAGAATCGCCAAGATGAAGGCTCACCATGCTTGAGTGTATGTGTGTACGTATGTATGTATGCATATGTGAGTATATGTGTACATGTATATGCATATGTATATGTATGTATCCAATGTTTATGCGAGTGTATATGTGCATATGTGTACGTGTGCATGTACGTATATATGATTGTATGTATGTATGTAATTACTCACACTCTAGGGAAGACATCAAGTTAGGCCATAGATGTGAAATAGTCCGTCTCAAAGACACGAGTGGATGAACCAATACCATCCATAGGAGCATCAGGAGCACCGATTGTTTGAATGAATGGCGACATTATACGTGCATCGTCGACATCATTCTATAATAAGTAGGAGCCACCATGACCTTATGATGAGACACCCTGACCTGATAATGAGCCATTACGGTTGTGACGATGTAACGCCCCACCCCGAGACCCACCTTAGTAAAGAGAATTAACGAGTAATTCCGTCTACTAAAGCGGAGAATAGGGCTGGCTAAGGGCGACCATCTATAACTTTGTCTTAAACATCTACTGAATACGTCGATAAATGCAATACAATTTTCTTTTCTATCTCAATGGATCGACATACACAGTAAATGTTTAATCCAAAACTATAGGTGGTTGATGGATCTATTAGAACAAAATACAATAACTAAATGTAAAGCACATCACAGAACAGTAATCGACATCATATATATACATATACACTGATACATGTTTAGTACAATACAATATGAATACAATAAAGGTGGTACTCGACCACACCATATACATCAAATCAAATGTAAAAACATCAGAGTATGCGGAAGAAATAAACTACCCAAGCGAAAGAAGAAATGATATCCAACACCAACTTCAAGCTAAGTCCAATAGATGATACCTGAAACAACTCGGTCTGACCCAAGTATAAATACACGGGTCAGTCTAGCAACCCAAATCAGTTAATATCGATAATATGAAGCGGAATGGACATAGTGATACTTCTTCTCGAATGAGGATAAGGATTAGATAACTCATAGCTCAATACTTAAGTAACAAACGCTACCTAAGTGACTAAATACCTCGAAAGAGGCAACTCAAACTCAATACTCAAATAAAACACAAGTGCCTCATATCATTAGCGATAACCCATAATGAACTCAAATCAACTCATATAAAACTCAAGCAAAACTCAAATGGTTCGATGAACCATTACTCCAAAAAGGAGAAAATCATCTCAATCACAAGTAGAAGTCATGAAAGCAACACAAGACAACTCCATAAGAATGTGAGATCTCAAACTCATAAGTAGGCCTAGGCGACTAAATCTCACACATACATCTCAATCATAAAAACTCATGGAACTCGATACGAATTCAAACTGATAAAATCTCAAACTCAATAAAGATTTCATGCATGTTCAAACTCAGAAATCTTAACACTAATGCTCCAAAAACGGCGAATTCAAAGCTCAGAAAACTCGGATTGGCCATATCCCTGAATACAATGCCGAAGCAATGCTGACGTGCTAAACTCAAACGGCCGAAGCCTTAGACAAGGTCGCTAACACCTTCCAAAGCAGTTCGTCCTCATGACAAGGTCGCTGACACCTTTCCAAAGCAGTTCGTCCTCATGACAAGGTCGCCAACACCTTTCCAAAGCAGTTCGTCCTCATGACAAGGTCGCTGACACTTTTCCAAGCCATTTTGTCATCCCTAACAAGGTCGCTAACACCTCCAAAGCAGTTCGTACTTATGACAAGATCACTGACACCTCTCAAAGCAGTTTTGTTAGGTAAACATCGTGAATGTGTCACAAACTCACGGATATGAACCCGAAAAGTGTTAACGTGTGTCCCATACCACACATTCACACTTAGCGGTTTACTAGACGTTAGTCGATGCCACACTAAAAACATCATAAAACTCAGAAAATTATATCTCACCCAGTCTCATTGGCGAGTGATAAAGAGATACCATACTTGTCTCATCACATCGATAAGTGAAAAACATCATGATGGTTTCTCATAAACCATAAATCTCAAAATATGAAATCATAAACTCAAGACTTGCCTTATGTCATTGGCAAGTAAATAAAACATCGTGATGGTTCTCATCGATCAAACTCCTACATAGGAGATCTCAAACCATAATGCTTGCCAAATATTGGCCATCTTAAATAATCCAATAAATAGGAATTATAAAACTCAAAATACGCCATAAAATGGCAAAACATCTCAGAATCATTAAACTCAAATAGTTTCGATCGTACAAGTCCGAAATTAACCGAAATAGTAAACGCACATATCCCATACTACGTGTTTTACTAAATCGTTTAATTCTCTTTCTTATACGTTCGAATAGTACAAAAGTGTGTGTTTTATATTTAAAATAGTTTACTAGAGAAAACAAGCTTTTAAAACTTTTTTTCTTTCCAAAAAGATTAATAAAACCAATATTTGAAGTTCCTTTATTATAGGAAATAAGTAGATTTTATATTAGAAAAATAATTTTAAAATACTATATAATAATAATTTGAAATTTTCATATATTTCAAACATCACTTCAAAAATGGTTAGTGGAAACCGTGCTCGAAAATAAAGAAAAACAAGAAAGATAACTCAAGACCGATAACTTGAGTTCAATACGAATTCAATTCAAATTTAATCCTAAATCAATTCAAATTCTATTTAAATTTCGATTCCAAATTCTTAAAATATAGATAGCCTATTTCTAGGCATCATATCTCTCAAAACATCTCAAAACAACATCAAAATCAAATAAGAATGAGAACAAAAATAAACTAATACAATTCTCGGGTCAATAATTGTTATTGCTGACGTATTGCTCTCGCAACAGCGACAAATAAACACATTTTTGATCAAGCAAACCTCAAAATTTAAAGAAATAAAAAACATTAAACTTTTAGTACAAATTTTACGCTTTTCGAAACATCTAAGATTATTAAATTTGGATAAGAAATGAGAAAGTTATGATATAAATAGTTTAGAGATCTAAATTCAACACTGCTGTCATTTTGATCTCGGGATAGCAACGGTCAAATGCAGTTTTGATCAATATAACTTCAAAATTTCGAAAACCTCAAAACATGAAACTTGTAGAACAAATTATTAGATTTCAAGAACATTAAAGATTATTGAATTTGGATAAAAATTGAAAAGGTTATGCTTAATTTAGTTTCAGATTCAACAACAGAGCAAATAATAGTTTTGCTCTCGGGATTGCAATAGAAACACTCAAATTTGAAATAGATAACTTCAAAATTATAAAAAACAGAAAGCATAAAACTTGTTCCTTATAAATTTACCTTCCAAATTAAAAAAATCTCACTCAATTTTGATTTATCGTTCAAAAGTTATGGTGATTTGAAGATCAGATTTTAACAAAACAAATTGCACAGAGCAGAACTGTATACATCAGATCCAAACTAAATTTCGACCCTATAAACAATAAAATTTCAGAAAGTAATTAAAAGAGAAGTTGTAGCTAATGGAATTTTCTTTCAATTGCAAAAAGTTTGAGTTAATTCGGGTAAATATGCACTAAGATATTGCTGTTTTACAGCAGCAATTTTTTTCCACAAACAATTTTCAGCAAAGCACAACAACCAACATGAGAGCAATTCAGCATCTCATTCAATTAATTCAATAGAAACTAACAATTATTCTCATAGATTAAAGCTAGTGGTGTGAGTGATTAACTCACCTTGGATTGGCAGCAAGATATTAGAAATTTTCAGCTAGAATTCGGATCAAAATAAAGGCTTGGAGGCTCATATTGTTGCTTCAGCATCTATAGAAGCCATTTGAGCTACATGCAAGGAGAAATCAACCTATGGTGATTCTATTTTCACAAAATAGAAAAGAAACTGAGACAAATTCATAGCTTTGAATTGATTACCTGAATTAATGGCTTTATTTTTGATTGTTACATAAAGAATTTGAATTAAATTAGGGGATTTAGGTTTTTGATTATGAAGAGGAGTTGGGTTCTTCCTTTCTCTTTTACTGTAAAATAAGTTATGTACGTATAGGAAGAAGAAAGCTTCCTTTCATTTTTATGTTTAGTCTAAGTGGGCTTTGGACCCAAAGTTATTTAATTATTTAGCCTATGAGAAATTAATTAGCACCAAACAAGTATAAACACTATATAATTAAAGTAAACAACACATTTTCTACAAGTTTTCTCTACAAATAATTCATGTAAATCCACTTACATGTTGAACAAAATATTGTCCGATGTATAAAAAGATAAATTTTAGTTTTAAAAATATTTTTATTATTAAAGACTCTTAATTTACACAAATAACCAATTTTACAAAATAAATGCTTAAATCACCATTTTTTAGCTCCAATAATTTCATAAAAATTATTTTCTTGCATATAAAAATGTTATAAATCATCCTAACATTATTCTATAATTAAAACTTATTTTTTAAACCAAATACCATATTTTTATTTATATTATTATCCATACTAAATTAAAATTAACAAAATTCAACGCTTGGCTATAATTTCCAAAATTATTGCATTTCATCAAATTAAATCCATATAATGCTAAATTTTTTTTACAAACGAACATAATAAAGTTTTTAAAACTTTATTTTAACATTTTACATTTATGTACAACAAATAATGTTGATTTAAATTATTTTATCTTTACTTACATCAATTAATCCCCAAACCAACATATTACCATTATTCACAATTTATTACCAGCCAAACTATCTTACATCTATTTTATTTATTCCAAATCCATTTTTTATTTGAAATAAACAATTTTAACAAATTTTTATCTCTCCAATTTATTTTTAGTTCACAATATATAATTAAATTACAGGTAATCACTAAAACTATGGTTGTTACAGACTTCCCCTCTTACAAAAATTGTGTCCTTGCAATTTTCTGGAAAAAGATCCGTAAACAACACAAAAATTCAATCGACAAAGGATAAAAGACAAGCTCGAAACTCATACCATTCATACTCTCAACATAGAATGGTAGAGAGAAACAAGGAAAAACTAACCCGGTTAATCTAATGGCCCATCAATTGCTTGTATAGCGATTAGCAAACCATCGAATTTTCCAAGTAATTTGAAAGAATTTCAAAGATATCCCATTTTCGAAACAAAACTCAATAAGATGCTCAACAATTAATCAATCAAAAATGATTGATTTTAAAAAAAAAAACTCTATGAGTAAAGTTGGGATCAAACTCACTTAAACCCGAACTCTAACTAATAAAGAAGATCATCAATAAGATTTTCCGCATAGATATACGGAAAGAACATCCTCACAGCAGGGTAGACACAATAGACAAGATAGATAAATCACAAGATGGCTTCTTACAAGGCAACCAAACTCGAACAACCGCGGAAAATGCACGTCGTTGATAATAGCTCAAAGAAGAATGTACTCAAGAAAAAGGATATAAGCTCGAATTATCTTTTAATCCAAGATATTTAGAATTTTAAATCTCAACATCTTTTAAATTTTAAATCTCAATTTTCAACATTTGAAACTTTTTCAACTCTTTACTATATTACTTAGTAAATAATTAAAAACTCAAATTAAAAGTCCAAAATTTCTTCTCTTACTTCAAAATTAATTTCCAAAGAATTTGTAAATCCATAATAATATTCTTCAAAATAAATTTAGGGTTTAAATTCTATTATTATATAAGATAGATTCTAAAATCTCAATATACACATCCAATAAAACACAACTCAAAAATAATCTCATTTATATTCTCATTTTTATAATTTAAAAATAAATAAATGGCATTACCTCGCCATTGAGTCTCTAATAAATAAATATATCTATTGGCTGCAGAGTTGACCGAACGATCAAAACTACCTCGCCACTCTATTACTCATCTCTAAAATCAATGGCTGCAATTACCATTCAAAAATAGATTTAATATTTAATCTCAAAATATTATTTTCAAAATCTCAATCCTTAAAATACAAATCTTCGTGTTTGATTGCCTCATCATAGCATTTAGGAGATTCCTATCGATAACGTTGATCAGGCGTATCGACCAGAACTCTTAACTATTCGATGGATAACCCAACACTCTCTAATTATTTTTATGAAAGAATACTGCTCGTATAAATATATTCTCAAAACATTCTTTGATTTTTAAAATATCTCAAAACTCCAATTTCTCTTTTTAAAACTCATATATATGGCTTCAAAAACTCAAACCAAAGAACATTAAGAGAATGCATCAAGATATTCCTAAAGTACGCGATTCACAAAATCAACAGAAGGAGATGGAGTGTTCGTCAACTCCTACATGAGGACGAGCCACTCTCGGAAATCATCAAGACCAAAGATAAGCAAGATATTCTCCTTGAAGGAAAAGAAGCGTACAAATCACAAATCATTACTTCAAACAAAGTAATGCTGCAAAGGATAACACCGATTGAGTATTCGTAAAGGATAACTTAAAGAAACTGAATGATAAACTCAATCGAACTTGAATAATCTAGAAACTCACCTCATTCCTTAGTGGATATCCTCGTGGAAGGATAATCGAAGAGCTAAGAGCCATGAATAAGGTTACCTCAACATTCGATTGACTGATTGGATGTCAAATCCAAACGGACTCACAAAAATCAGCAAAGTCACCTTGATTGGAATTCGAGATATATCATCGACATCTCGATACTCAAGAGTGAATACAGAAACTTCGGAATCATCATTAACATTCCAAAGTGATAGGAATAATAAAACAATCAAATTAGGATGCCTAAATAAATATAGGATCCTATAACAACCAAAAGGATCGTACTTAACATCAAATAAGTCAATCCATCTCAAATCAAATACATCTTAATATAGTGAGTAATAAACAAATACTCACTAAAGTAGCAACAAATAGAATACTCGAAATGCTCACAACAAGCCAATCGTT
Source organism: Allium cepa (assembly GCA_030765085.1). Lineage (NCBI taxonomy): Eukaryota > Viridiplantae > Streptophyta > Magnoliopsida > Asparagales > Amaryllidaceae > Allium > Allium cepa. The sequence continues at coordinate 565,148,097 of CM060937.1, read as the reverse complement.
GTGGACCCCTTAATAGGATTCACAACTCTCAAAGGAATGCAACAAGAATGCTTCAAAGAAATCAATCAGCTCTATCGATACGAACTCACTCGTATCGACAAAAATAAGAATACAATAATCCTAAATAAGATTATTTATAAGATAATATGACATCAAACTCTATTATGGAATACTACGGAATACAATATACATATTCCTAGACATATTCCATCTCAACATATCCTAATACACGAAAAATAATCAAAGCACGATTCGAAAACAAGCTCGAATAAAGGACAATGGTTCACTCGTATTGTACTTCGACGTATCGTGATATACATACTGTTCTATGTTTATTCTACTTTGTTCTGACCACAGCTCTGATACCAAGCTGTAACGCCCCACCCCAAGACTCACCTTAGTAAAGAGAATTAACGAGTAATTCCGTCTACTAAAGCGGAGAATAGGGCTGGCTAAGGGCGACCATCTATAACTTTGTCTTAAACATCTACTGAATACGTCGATAAATGCAATACAATTTTCTTTTCTATCTCAATGGATCAACATACATAGTAAATGTTTAATCCAAAACTATGGGTGGTTGATGGATCTATCAGAACAAAATACAATAACTAAATGTAAAGCACATCACAGAACAGTAATCGACATCATATATATACATATACACTGATACATGTTTAGTACAATACAATATGAATACAATAAAGGTGGTACTCGACCACACCATATACATCAAATCAAATGTAAAAACATCAGAGTATGCAGAAGAAATAAACTACCCAAGCGAAAGAAGAAATGATATCCAACACCAACTTCAAGCTAAGTCCAATAGATGATACCTGAAACAACTCGGTCTGACCCAAGTATAAATACACGGGTCAGTCTAGCTACCCAAATCAGTTAATATCGATAATATGAAGCAGAATGGACATAGTGATACTTCTTCTCGAATGAGGAGAAGGATTAGATAACTCATAGCTTAATACTTAAGTAACAAACGCTACCTAAGTGACTAAATACCTCGAAAGAGGCAACTCAAACTCAATACTCAAATAAAACACAAGTGCCTCATATCATTAGCGATAACCCATAATGAACTCAAATCAACTCATATAAAACTCAAGCAAAACTCAAATGGTTCGATGAACCATTACTCCAAAAAGGAGAAAACTCATCTCAATCACAAGTAGAAGTCATGAAAGCAACACAAGACAACTCCATAAGAATGTGAGATCTCAAACTCATAAGTAGGCCTAGGCGACTAAATCTCACACATACATCTCAATCATAAAAACTCATGGAACTCGATACGAATTCAAACTCATAAAATCTCAAACTCAATAAAGAATTCATGCATGTTCAAACTCAGAAATCTTAACACTAATGCTCCAAAAACGGCGAATTCAAAGCTCAGAAAACCCGGATTGGCCATATCCCTGAATACAATGCCGAAGCAATGCTGCACGTGCTAAACTCAAACGGCTGAAGCCTTAGGCAAGGTCGCTAACACCTTCCAAAGCAGTTCGTCCTCATAACAAGGTCGCTGACACCTTTCCAAAGCAGTTCGTCCTCATGACAAGGTCGCTGTCCAAAGCAGTTCGTCCTCATGACAAGGTCGCTGACACCTTTCCAAGCCATTTTGTCATCCCTAACAAGGTCGCTAACACCTCCAAAGCAGTTCGTACTTATGACAAGGTCACTGACACCTCTCAAAGCAGTTTTGTTAGGTAAACATTGTGAATGTGTTACAAACTCACGGATAGGAACCCGAAAAGTCTTAACGTGTGTCCCATACCACACATTCGCACTTAGCGGTTTACTAGACGTTAGTCGATGCCACACTAAAAACATCATAAAACTCAGAAAATTATATCTCACCCAGTCTCATTGGCGAGTGACAAAGAGATACCATACTTGTCTCATCACATCGACAAGTGAAAAACATCATGATGGTTTCTCATAAACCATAAATCTCAAAATATGAAATCATAAACTCAAGACTTGCCTTATGTCATTGGCGAGTAAATAAAACATCGTGATGGTTCTCATCGATCAAACTCCTACATAGGAGATCTCAAACCATAATGCTTGACAAATATTGGCCATCTTAAATAATCCAATAAATAGGAATTATAAAATTCAAAACACGCCATAAAATGACAAAACATCTCAGAATCATTAAACTCAAATAGTTTCGATCGTATAAGTCCCAAATTAACCGAAATAGTAAACGCACATATCCCATACCACGTGTTTTACTAAATCGTTTAATTCTCTTTCTTATACGTTCGAATAGTACAAAAGTGTGTGTTTTATATTTAAAATAGTTTACTAGAGAAAACAAGCTTTTAAAACTTTTTTTTCTTTCCAAAAAGATTAATAAAACCAATATTTGAAGTTCCTTTATTATAGGAAATAAGTAGATTTTATATTAGAAAAATAATTTTAAAATACTATGTAATAATAATTTGAAATTTTCATATATTTCGAAAATCACTTCAAAAATGGTTAGTGGAAACCGTGCTCGAAAATAAAGAAAAACAAGAAAGATAACTCAAGACCGATAACTTGAGTTCAATACGAATTCAATTCAAATTTAACCCTAAATCAATTCAAATTCCATTTAAACTTCAATTCCAAATTCTTAAAATATAGCTAGCCTATTTCTAGGCATCATATCTCTCAAAACATCTCAAAACAACATCAAAATCAAATAAGAATGAGAGCAAAAATAAACTAATACAATTCTCGGGTCAATAATTGTTATTGCTGACGTTTTGCTCTCGCAACAGCGACAAACAAACACAGTTTTGATCAAGAAAACCTAAAAATTTCAAGAAATACAAAATACGAAACTTTTAGTAAAATTTTTACGCTTTTCGGAACATCTAAGATTATTAAATTTGGATAAGAAATGAGAAAGTTATGATATAAATAGTTCATAGATCTAAATTCAACACTGCTGTCATTTTGATCTCGGGATAGCAACGATCAAATGCAGTTTTGATCAATATAACTTCAAAATTTCGAAAACCTCAAAACATGAAACTTTTATAACAAATTCTTAGATTTCCAGAACATTAAAGATTATTGAATTTGGATAAAAATTGAAAAAGTTATGCTTAATTTAGTTTCAGATTCAACAACAGAGCAAATAATAGTTTTGCTCTCGGGATTGCAATAGAAACACTCAAATTTGAAATAGATAACTTCAAAATTATAAAAAAAATAAAACATAAAACTTGTTTCTTATAAATTTACCTTCCAAATGAAAAAAATCTTACTCAATTTTGATTTATCGTTCAAAAGTTATGGTGATTTGAAGATCAGATTTCAACAAAACAAATTGCACAGAGCAGAACTGTATACATCAGATCCAAACTAAATTTCGACCCTATAAACAATAAAATTTCAGAAAGTAATTAAAAGAGAAGTTGTAGCTAATGGAATTTTCTTTCAACTGCAAAAAGATCGAGTTAATTCGGGTAAATATGCACTAAGATATTGCTGTTTTACAGCAGCAATTTTTTTCCACAAACAATTTTCAGCAAAGCACAACAACCAACATGAGAGCAATTCAGCATCTCATTCAATTAATTCAATAGAAACTAACAATTATTCTCATAGATTAAAGCTAGTGGTGTGAGTGATTAACTCACCTTGGATTGGCAGTAAGATATTAGAAATTTTCAGCTAGAATTCGGATCAAAATAAAGGCTTGGAGGCTCATATTGTTGCTTCAGCATCTATAGAAGCCATTTGAGCTACATGCAAGGAGAAATCAACCTATGGTGATTCAATTTTCACAAAATAGAAAAGAAACTGATACAAATTCATAGTTTTGAATTGATTACCTGAATTAATGGCTTTATTTTTGATTGTTACATAAAGAATTTGAATTAAATTAGGGGATTTAGGTTTTTGATTATAAAGAGGAGTTGGGTTCTTCCTTTCTCTTTTACTGTAAAATATGTTATGTACGTATAGGAAGAAGAAAGCTTCCTTTCATTTTTATGTTTAGTCTAAGTGGGCTTTGGACCTAAAGTTATTTAATTATTTAGCCTATGAGCAATTAATTAGCACCAAACAAGTATAAACACTATATAATTAAAGTAAACAACACATTTTCTACAAGTTTTCTCTACAAATAATTCATGTAAATCCACTTACATGTTGAACAAAATATTGTCCGATGTATAAAAAGATAAATTTAGTTTTAAAAATATTTTTATTATTAAAAACTCTTAATTTACACAAATAACCAATTTTACAAAATAAATGCTTAAATCACCATTTTTTAGCTCCAATAATTTCATAAAAATTATTTTCTTGCATATAAAAATGTTATAAATCATCCTAACATTATTCTATAATTAAAACTTATTTTTTAAACCAAATACCATATTTTTATTTATATTATTATCCATACTAAATTCAAATGTTTAATTAAAATTAACAAAATTCAACGCTTGGCTATAATTTCCAAAATTATTGCATTTCATCAAATTAAATCCATATAATGCTAATTTTTTTTACAAACGAACATAATAAAGTTTTTAAAACTTTATTTCAACATTTTACATTTATGTACAATAAATAATGTTGATTTAAATTATTTTATCTTTACTTACATCAATTAATCCCCAAACCAACATATTACCATTATTCACAATTTATTACCAGCCAAACTATCTTATATCTATTTTATTTATTCCAAATCCATTTTTTATTTGAAATAAATAATTTTAACAAATTTTTATCTCTCCAATTTATTTTTAGTTCACAATATTAAATTATAACTACCGTTATAATTTAATATTTACAGGTAATCACTAAAACTATGGTTGTTACAGCCGATGTCGACTAGACATTTATATTATAATAATACATATATAGATGTATACAATATAATAAGGAATGATAAATCCATCTTCATATTATAGACTGGGCATGATAAATAAAGAAAACAATAAATTATATATAAGCTACCAATAGTAAGCACCACTATAATATCATCATCATATTCATGTTTATTTACTTCAACATCATCATCATCAATAGCAATGTTGACAACTTCATCTAATTCAACTCTATCAAATACTTCATTGTGGAGTTGTCCTATATCATCAGCATCTTTTGTTGTTTAGAGTATTTCATTATCCTCTAGATCATTTTGGTATGTCTGATCATTGGTTATGATCATACCCCCTTGAATGACCACCTAGGTTTTTTTAATGACAACCCTCCAGTCGTCCTTGCTGTTGTTCATGGCAGGATAAGGCACATAATAAACTTGTGTTGCTTGTGTCACTTGCACAAATGGTTCATTTCCTTTATATTGTCTTTTATGATTTACCTTAATAAAAGGATAATCTTTATGTATAGGACATACTCCTGCATCAGTAGTAGTATCAAACCAATCATTTTTGAATAAAAATGTTTTAAGCTTCGGTATTGCAAAATAAGCGAGTTCAATTATTTCATGTCACACTCCATAATAATCTTGGATATCATCACCCTATTCATCGCCTTTAACACATACCCCTGCTATTGTGAGTTGGTTTACTTGGTCCAAACTCCTTTGTGTGAAATTTAAAGCCATTTATGTACGATATTAGACATTTTCTATATTTCGTAATTGGACAAAATGCAAGAGTTTTATTACAAATATCACTGACATCATTATCAACAACCCATTGCATGAAGTAATACACATCATTATACATAATAATTATACCATTTCATACTAAATTTATTCAATAATTATATATATAGACACACACACATATATGCTTACATATTTCTGAAACCAAGCCCGAATTCCTTTACCGGGTTGAACATTTGGATATTGTTGTTTAAATTAACCATTAAACAACTAATATTGTTAAGATATACATGGTATATCCTCTTGTAAATGTGATATTTTCTCCATCATATATACCCTTTTTCAAATCGCAATCCACATCCATATTACAGTCTACTCTTATATAATGTGATACTTTCTCCATGATATATCACCTAAGATAGTCGGGCATAAAATCATATTAGTATAAATGTAATATCACAGTATAATACTCTATAAGTTTCAAGAATGACATTTTGAACATGGACATTATACTTCTTTCATATTAGTTTTATTACTAGATGCCACTTTCATGAAACCATCCATGCCATTTCTAAAGTGCATTGGAATCGTTCCTCTATCCTTTCATGTACATCCAACTTCGATCTTTCAAATAATCCATCTTCAATATTCTACAGGTAAATAAAATTTGCATTATCTTTCACATGGTAGTATTATTAATTAAAATTAAATAACATTATTAATTTTATTATTACCTTGAATAACATTATTAATTTTATTATAAAACAATGGAATTCACTAACAATTTCTAAGCTATGTAACCTAGGGATTTCTACTCTTATTTAATTGGCCATCCTACTTTCCATTATAAAAGCAATGATATTTACGTTTCATAAATCATTTCAAATTGAACGATTAACAAAATTTCGGCAGCACTTTCCCTTATTCCCTGTATCATTCGCAAAAGAGCATACATAGGGAACAAGAAGGTAGTATCATCGAAATTTTGTTAACCGTTTGATTGAAATATTAGTTTGTGAAACATAAATACCTACGTTTATAACTTATCCATTACTAGGACAAATCCGACAAAAAATGTATCAGATGGATATTGATTTTCGTTTTATTTAAAGTACAAATATCTATATAAAGATTATGAATGGCACTTGTCAGATGGAACTAAATTAAGCATCTATAGGATTTCATTAATAATACCATATGATAACAATGGCTTTATATAATAATTTCATAATAATACGAACGATATCTTAAATCATATACAAATTATCGTACCAACAAACCTATGTCGGCGATCATATACCAACGAATATAAACCAACGAATCTATGTCATATACAAAATTAATCAATCAAAGCATTGCATAGAAATTGAATCGAAATATAGATGCACAGATTTCATATGTATATCGATGTATGAATCTAAAATAGGTTTTAGTATTGTGAAACAAAATATAACATATATTCCTATTAATTCTGATTCATTAAATATATGTTGTATTCAACCATGATTCACATTTCATGGAAATCCGTCCTCATGATTAATTTTGCAACAAATAATAAAATATAAACCTCTTTATAACTAGCATTAGCAACATTAGAATCATACAATAGACAGATTATAATAGAATTTAATAGCCTAGGATGTAACATAAAAAATGCTTAAGGTGGAATAGTACATTAAACCAAATTTCAAACAGTAGGGTTGTTATATTTGTTGAAATGAAGTTAAATCATTGACCGAAGAGCGGTGGTTGAGCGAGCGTCAATGGGATGCGGTAAATGAGGTACAATCGACGAGTGGTAGTCTTTGAAAGTGGGGGGCCTCGACTTTGCAAAAGGATGCTGGCTGCGGTTGATGAGCGTAGATCTTTGAATGTCTAACGATGGTGGAGCGGAGTTGGCAATGGTGGAGGAGAGCAGCGGAATGAATCTCATAATGGATGAGAAGGAAAACTAGGGTTTTTGGAATGACCTGCCATTTCAACCATCGAAAATTGATACTTAATACATCCACGGTATTCAAATGGTGGACATCCAATCTTCGAAAAGGCAAATTGTTTGGGTAAAATAAAGAACAATAGGGAAAATAAAATCTCGCAGTGGAAACGACAACATATAATATAATAAAGACATTGTAAACTATCACTGTAAGGTACAAGGTACATCAGAATTAAAAACAAACCTCATCAGCTGGACAGTTGTAATTTCCTGCCTTTATAATTACTGAGAGGTATATAATATAAAACAACATAAAAATACTACGGTAGGTGAACATCCAACTCATCTCCAAAAGCTCCATAACACCAATGCCAACCTAGAGAATACTTGGCCTAACCCAAGCAATACAATAAAATACCATCCGGGTCATTCTGGAAAACCAGCATGAGAAAACTCGAGGGATATAATAAACATAAAATAATTGGTGGGACTACGTCGCAAAACATGGAACGGGGTTTCATTATACAAGAACAACATCCATACATAAGCGAATGGACAAACAACAAAAACAAATCCAAACATAAAGAATGAGCACAAGTAAGGACAAATCCCTTACTTGAAGAATGTACAAAATTCAGACTTAAAGAATGGACAAAATTAATTAAACATAGAGAAGGGCACAAGGCACTTATCGATACAATTAAGAAAGAATCAACTCCAAGGTTTGAATCAAAAAAAGGAGAATGAATTTATCCAACATGACTAAGAGGGTGCGCCCCCTACACTGAAAGCATATCTCAAGATAAAATATACTTGAGAGCTGTGTAGTTAATGCCCCGCTATTATCCCGCTATAACTCCGCTATATCCCATAGCGGATTTCTACCGCTACGATTTTTCCATATAGCCCCAAAATATAGCCTTTCCGCTTTAATCCCTGCTATTTCCGCTATATCCCGTTGTTCCCGCTATATTTTGCTATTTCCACCATATCTTCTTTAATAAAATGAATTAAAAAATTGGATTTATACATTATAAAAATTATGAAACTAATTTATTTGATTTAATTTTTAATATATTTTCAGAAATGAAAATACTCTAGTATTCTACTAAATTCAATTATGTTATATGACAGTTTTACGTTCATTTAAAGTATATTCACACATGTTTTTTGTTTAAAATTATTTATATATTAATTATAATTCAATTGAGTGATAATTTTTCATTTAATTACCATTTGTATATTTGTAAAAACATTAAGTGCGGGTTTTATATGCTATTTTAGAGCCATCTGCTATATCCCGCTATATCCTCGCTATATCCCCGCTATGACTTTTTGCACCTCCACCGCTTTGAATTTGCCGAGCGCTTTAACTGCACAGCTTGAGAGCCCACGCCAAACATGAAACACTCCCAGGAACTTCCAAGATAAACCCCGTTAAAACCATATGCATCTGAATATACTCACATCACCGCATGCATGCTACAAACAAAATCTAGATAAATGTGAATATACCATAATGGGTGCGATCCACATGGCTTGGCTCTCACTCGCTCTTTGGTTTTAGTTATCCACGATGTTGATGTGAATGCTTAAAATGAGCGAAAAATCATCTTAGAATGATGAAGCACAATGAAGGATATCAAAATCGATAGTCAAGAAATCCACTACCGAAAAAAAATAAGTACTACTCCAGAGAAAACAATAAAGCCAGACAAGATAGGGCAGTGTTGCTTCCTATCTTGGCTCTATAACATTCTTAACTTTAAGAATAGCAAGAGTTTAAATTCCCCAAAAAAGCAACAAAATCGTCCTGAGTCCACGAACATAAAGAAAATTGTAACGACCCTGGATTTTGGCCATATTCTTTTAATAAATATTTAATCTAATTAAATAAAAAGTGAACTTATCATTTTAAAATGAATATGACTTTGAAATAATGGCATTTATTGGTAAGGACTTGTATTTTTGAAAGGAAAATTTGATTTGGGAATTTAAAATAAAATCTCTTGATAATATTTATCTTATATAATTAAATTAAAATGCTTACCTTGTTAACATCTAATGATTGAAATAAAATCAATATAAAATATAAATATTAAACATAAGTAAGTAAACTTATGAATATAATTCAAATGTCAATAGTTAAAATACAAATAGAAATAAATATAAAAATAAGTATAAATGTAAGTAAAACGTATGAATCTAATTTAAATATTGATAGTCAAAATATAAAATACAAATGTAATAAATAAAAACAGGAATTAAGTGTTAGTGTATGCTTACAACATAAACTGGAAAAATTAAGAACAAAGTATAGGATAAGATAAGCACAAGTGTGTGTGTATATATATATATATATATATGTATGTATATGGTGAATGCTAGAAGTAATACCAGATAAAACCAACATCTCTAAAACACATATCTTCATTTACAAGACCAAAGTATAAAATAAACCTGACCCAAACATATACATATGAAATATTTAAGCAACGAGACAAAATGTTTTCATGCATAATATCTATGTTTATAAAATAAAAAGATAAAAGATAATATCTTCATTTACAAGTCTTATCTACCTGCAAAATGTATGGTCACATACAAATGTTTATACCAAGCAAACATGATGATAATTATGTAAACATATACCGAGACAAGCATTAAATTGTAGCCTACAATATATCATTTCAAGTATACATCAGGCCAAGCTTATGCTAGAAGGAAATCTTCCCTGGTCAAAGAAGGAGGCTAGAAAAAAAATATCTCTGACCAATTGTTTGTACCAGAAATTACCTATTCCCTGTAAACTTGGTTCTATATATATATATATATATATATATATATATATATATATATATATCAATCTTTTTTTTTCATTTCGTACATCAAACTTAGCATTCCTAAAATAAGAGAACATTTAATCTTACTACAAAAGCTGAAGTAACAATTCAAGTTACAATTTTCAACTCAACACAAACAAGAAGATTTAAAGGACCAGGCTGATGGTTTTTCAAATCCAGAAAGTTATTCCCTGTTCTCCTTTCAAAGATGTGAGTAAACCTTTAACTACAATGCTCATAGAATAAATGTTGTGTATATATATGTTCTTGATGATATGTAAGCTGCATATTTATATATAGATAAATTTCAGTGTATATATATGTGTGCCTAATTGTGTATGATTTGGGTGTAACTGTAAATTTCTGTGAAAAATTTACAGTTCAAGGCAAGTCAGAAAATTAAGAATCTACCTAACAGATCATTGTTATGAAATAAATCTTGAATAAAATATATTTGTTTAAACATCAACCTTGGTTTAGAATTTTATCCAAGTAAAGTAGGTTTGAACTTTCTCTGAAAACAAGCAATTTAGCTGCAAATTCTTAAAATCTGTTAAATTCGAGTATCATATTTTGTTGATTCATTTATATAATTTGAATATACTCTGAGAAACTAGATTTTTAAAACCAAAATCAAGATTTTTAGGATTGGGATTAGAGAGAAATTTCATGTTGAACCGAAATCAAGCCTTGGTCGAATTCAGGCGAACAAGGGGCTCGGTGAGAATGAAATTCATGTTGAGGGTTGCTTATGGTCAGGAGGGATGGAATAAAATACTGCAAGATTTTTCTCTGACCTATAGCGGCTGGGAAAATCGATTTTAGGATTTTGTCACTATTTTATTTGAGGTCGGAGACGAGGTGATTTCGTCACCTCTGATTGACCGAGTTGCTTGAGACTCTGGGGAAGCGTTGCGTGAGGGGTAAGTGAGGTGAGACCGAAGCTGGATCGATTCTGGTGGTCGGAGCGAATAGGGGTAGTGGGTTTGTTTGGGTAGATCGAGATCAGTTTTTGATCGAACAACGAAATTTTGTTCTTGATTTTTTGATTCCGAGATGAGTGTTGCGATCGAAAGTGGGGGCGTTGAGCGACTTGTTGGTGATCGACTCTGGTGTCGGAACATCACCATGGGTGATGCACGTACACACTGGGTCGTGCACACGTCAGTGGGTTTGGAGTTGTGAATTACTCGAGTAGTTCTCGAGTAAATATAGTTTTGTCTCGGGTTGCAGTTTTCTGCATAATCTACTTTTCCAGGTTTATAAGTTTTAAAACTAAAACTTAGCTGAAAAAAAAGGAGAAGTATGTGAGAAAGAAAGAAGGGGATTCGGGAAAGATGGGATGGAACTCGAGTGAATACTCGAGTATAGTGGAGATTTCCTCGGGTTTTGTATTCTAGTGTTTTCTTCCTTTTAAATTTTTAAGTTAATCACCATTAAACTATTTTAAGTATAGATAAATAATTAAGGGTTTGTAAATGTTGAGTTAAGAATTTATTAAAAATTTTAATTAATTAAGAATGTTTTTAAAATCGTAATCAACATTTTAATTAAGTAGTTAATTTAAAATGAATGATTAAATTTAATAACATTAAAGCTTTTAAGTTAATAATAATTTGATTTCAAAGTTAAATTAAATAAGTGAATGATAATAAATTGTTTTGGATGTGCAATATTATATATAGTAGTATATAGTATATATTGGAGTGTTTGATTTTCCGCATTGTGTAGAGGATGAGACCCTATGCGCCGCATAATAGCGGATGATAATATATTAATCCCATATACCGCGATATTCCAACTCGAAGTGGAATTGTGCTAACATCTGTGGATGCAGGGAAACAGGTTGAAGGGATCCAACTTGATTCCTCAAAATTTTATATTAAATGTTTAATATCCTGAGTTATGAATATTTGATATTCTGTGATGAATCATATTTTGGAAGAAATATAAGAGTAAACTTTGGAAGAGAAATAATTATAGAATAAAAGAAGAATGAATTGGAAAGAAATAATAAGTGATTTATGAGAAATTCATTAATATAAGAAATTAATGTAATTAAATTAGATTATAATAAATTAAAATACAATTAGAAATCATTAATTTACATAATTAATGATGAAATTAAAGATTGATTAATTAAGATTAATTATTCAATAATAAGTGACATATGAAAAGTTAATTAATATAAGTAATTAAGATTACTTATTGATTTTGGTTAAGAAGAATTAATAACGTGAAATTAATTAAAGTTAATTACTTGAATGTAATTGAGAGATAATTAATCCAGGGTGATTAATTGTGATAAATAATGATGGGTTGACTAAATAATTGATTTGCAATTAACTAATGTTAAGTGAAGGAATCTAAATGGGCTTGAAATTCAATTAGAATCAATTGAATTGATTTGTATATGATTAAGCTTTGTTTATGGATGATTGAATGGTATTGGATGTTTGAATGAGTTGATATCTCTGATAAGGAATGTTGTGTATTTCATTTGGACAACTTGGGTTAGGATGACATGAGTTTTCGAAGAGACCGGGATCGGGTTTGCTACATTACAGCGTGATAGGGGGTTCTCGCTTTGCGTTAGGTGGCGAACGGGAGACTCTTACCCCTACATTCCCCCGGGGGTAGTATAAGGCCTTGCGGTGTTGGTTGCGAGTCGAGAGGCTGGCCGTAAAAGCAAACCCGAGGTATCACTGTGAGCCACGGCGGGGCTGGGATGGTTGAAAAGCCTACCGGTCGTGAGCCGTTGCTGATGGTTGAAAAGCCTAGGACGTCACATTTGGTATCAGAGCAGAAAGGTTAAGCGAGAACCTTGGCTCTGGTGGGGATTACTCATTTAATAGAGTCTGTAGTACTCTAGAATGAGTTGAGAATATATACATATATATATATATATATGAGAGTGTACTTGTTATTTTCTTATAAAAAGATTTTAAATGATTTTATATAAAAGTATATTTTGATATATAAAGCAATATTTCCTTCTAATAAATATTAAGGCGATTGGTTGTAAAATTATTGAAATTAAAATTAGGAAGTAATATAATACAACCAAATTGAAGTCTTGAATTGGAATTAAATTGAGTACAAATAGAAATACAATCAAATTAAAATTTAATTGATTTAAAATGGAATTCTAAATCTGATCCCGAAATTTGAAAATTTTGTTTCAAAGTAATGAAAAATAATAAATAAGTATTATTTGGATAAATGAGATTTGTTGCAAACAATGGGTTGTTTGGAAGTTTGATTTGAATTAAAAACCAAAAGAGGTCTAAATTTTAGGATGGCCTCGTGTGTAAAATAAATAATATGTATGAATAAGGAATATACATAAATCAAAAATAGTTTGAATAAACTCTAAATGTTAAGTTTGCAATTTGGAATGGGATGTGATATCCAAGTGATAAGTTTTTAAGTGGGAAGATTATTATTGTGAAGTTTGAGGATTGAATGAGGTTCACTGGATTAAGTAAATTGAATTTTAACTTAGGAAAAGTTAAATAAGTGTAGAAAAAGCAACCTGAATTGGAAATTTCAAGATGAAACTGGAATTTAACTTGGAAAGTTAAATGGTTGATTTGAATTAGGAATTTGTGTGATCTCAAAACAGGTTTGGGATTTAAAAATTGGAAATGGATGGACGTTTTAAAATAAATTGGATGATATCATCCTATTGTTAATGAAATCTTTAAATTGAGAATGATATTGTATAAATAAAATAAATTTGAATAATTGAATTGTAAATTAAACCTGTTTAAGAACCGGCTTTATATTGGAAGATAAAATTGAGTAATAAAATTAAATTTTTAAAACAAAGTTGTATTGAATTCTTATTTGAACCTTGAAATACATAAGTAAAGATAATTTAGAATGGAAATTTGAGAATTGGACTCGGAAATTAAATTGTTAAAAATAAATAAATAAATAAATAAATAAAAACTTTTAACAAAGGTTAATTTGGTTTAAAGGGTTAAACCAGTCTTTGAGAATTTAACTCGAATTTATAAAATTCGAGATGGTTTAAAAATTGGGATTGAAATTGAATTAGTTCAAATTGAATCTGATTTGAATTAATTGGACTTGAGATTGAAGGTGTATAAGATTTAATAAAAAAATTCAAATGGAAAATTTAGGTTGAATTGAAATGATTTGAATTTGAAATGGGTTCAATTGTTAATAATTCAAATTGATTGGAATAATTGAAAATCATAATTAAAGTTGAACAGGATTAAAATCAAATGGAATTTGATTTAAATGGGGGAAGGAATCAAGGTTGATTCAACTTGAATTGGGTTTAAATAAATTTCAATAGAAATTGAAGTTATTCAAATTGGAATTGAGTCAATTAAATGAAAGTGGAAATTTAAGTTGAATTGTTGGGAAAGTGAACAGTTGACTCTTGACTATTTTCAATATAAATTGTTTTAATATAAACTTATTTTTCTAAGCTATTAAATATATACAACCTTTCTTTCTTAAAGCCAAATTATTTTATATTTGTTTCATAATTTTTTTTAGCTATTTAACCATTTTTCAACTGTTTTCTAAACTAATTACTATTTTTCAACTATTTCACAAACCAATTTCTATTTTTCAACTATTTGAAATTTCTGAAACTATTTAACTATTTTCCAACTATTTTACGATTAGTTAACTATTTTACAGCTATTTTGTAAAACAATAATTATTTTTCAACTACTTATCTATTTTTAAAAATTTTAAGCTATTTTCTAAATATAAACTGGTCGGAGTCCAAACTGTTATTGAATAAATACCCAATTGAGATAAGAATTGAAGTGATAATCCGAATAGGGATTAAGACAAATGTGAATAAGTGAATGAGAATAGAAAGAGAAATTTATTTGGCTAATAATCAATGAAAATAAATACGTAGGATGTACGTATATTATTCTATTCGCATAGTGATTTGATCCACATTCGAGCATAGAATTTCGAGATAGTATATCGATCCGAGTTGGGATTTTTCACTCGATTTTCGACGGCGAACCTGGATATGGATTGTTGATTGGTTCTGGATATTCTCTATCATAGTTATGGCTATGCAAGGAGAACGACGGTTTCTGATCAAGGAACCAGATCTATGTCCGCACTAGGGAGTCGGGTGGACGATACTAGTTCGGAAGTGAAATTGTGTGATCGAGTGAGCGATCAGATTGGTATAGCGTACGGATGTTATGTGTACATCGTACGGATTTGAATGGAATTGATATTTGAAAGAGTAATCAAATTTGAATAATTGATTTTGAATAAACAAAGTCATATATCTTTGTTATATAAGATAAATCTCCCATTGTTAAATCTATTGCCGGAAGAAAAGGATTTTTGAAGGTGTTTGAAGTATAAAAGGAGTTTTATACAAGTTTGAAAAGATCCAAAGTTTTTAAATTTTATATATCTGAATATATATATATATATATATATATATATATATATATAATCTTATGAGGAATTTGGAAAAAGGTTTTGGGAACCTTTGGATTAGAAAGGCTTTGGTTTTTGGGTAAAATCAATATTGAATTTGGAAAGCCAAATTTGTGAATTATCGATTTTGGGATAATCGATTGTGTAAAGGAGCTTTGTATGATATCATACTAGGTGTATGATTTGAAGATACTATATGTGTATAGTATAAAATGTTTTGATGATGGCTCTGGGGAAAAAGGTGCTCCCTTGAAATGAACTTCTCAGGAGTGCCACTGGGTGGTGCTGCCTTGAGCCCCAAGGGGGGTTCTAAAGTTGATCCTGTGAGGAGTCCGGACAAAACTAGTCCCTGAGGATTATTGGGTAGCGAAAGTCGAGGGCGTTGATTCCTACAGAGGCATTTGAGTTATGCTGTAACGACAGTGTAACTCGATGTCATTGCGATCTACTGTAGGGACCATAGCGAAATCGTGTGGAGGATGAGTGCCAACAGTCTACACTTGATTTTGTTGGGAAGGCAACGCAACATCGGTAGACTGCGATCTATGGTAAAGTGGAGTGGAGAAGTTTCATTTTTGGCAGCGAAATTCGATGGCGCTGATGCCTACAGTTATATGGGTTTTTGCTGTGATAGCTACGTAACCCCAGTTGTATCTGCGATCTGTCGTGGGTTCCATGGTGTAATCGAGGGGCGCGGAGGCCTAGAGTTATCTATGGATTTTGTCGGGATGGCAACGTAACCATCGGGTTAACTGCGACCATGGATGCGGGGTGATGATTTCCAGAGCATTCTCACCAAAGTTATTTCCTCTATTTTCAAAAACTGTATTCATTATTTTAATAAAATTATTTTTCAAGTATTTTCACTGGATGTTGAAAACGGGTTTACCAAGTACTTATAGGCTTTCAGTCGTACGCCTGATCAACGTATGACCGAATTTCTGTGAGAACAAGGTTGGACTTGTTGAAACATCAAGTTATAAAAGTATATGTATAAAAACTAGTTTAGAAATATTATATAGAATTTTAAAGTAGTTTAACAATAATCAAAGAAAATTTATCTGATTTTAAGCATTTTAATAATTGGCTTCGTACCTTTTCGAGGACGAAAAGATTCAAAGGGGGGAGGAATGTAACGACCCTGGATTTTGGCCCTATTCTTTTAATAAATATTTAATCTAATTATTATCATTTTAAAATGAATATGACTTTGAAATAATGGCCATTTATTGGTAAGGATTTGTATTTTTGAAAGGGAAATTTGATTTGGGAATTTAAAATAAAATCTCTTGATAATATTTATCTTATATAATTAAATTAAAATGCTTACCTTGTTAACATCTAATGATTGAAATAAAATCAATATAAAATATAAATATTAAACATAAGTAAGTAAACTTATGAATATAATTCAAATATCAATAGTTAAAATACAAATAGAAATAAATATAAAAATAAGTATAAATGTAAGTAAAATGTATGAATCTAATTTAAATATTGATAGTCAAAATATAAAATACAAACGTAATAAATAAGAACAGGAATTAAGTGTTAGTGTATGCTTACAACATAAACTGGAAAATTTAAGAACAAAGTATAGGATAAGAAAAGCACAAGTGTGTGTGTGTGTGTGTGTGTGTGTGTGTGTGTGTGTGTGTATGGTGAATGCTAGAAGTAATACCAGATAAAACCAACATCTCTAAAACACATATCTTCATTTACAAGACCAAAGTATAAAATAAACCTGACCCAAACATATACATATGAACTATTTAAGCAAGGAGACAAAATGTTTTCATTCATAATATCTATGTTTATAAAATAAAAAGATAAAAGATAATATCTTCATTTACAAGTCTTATCTACCTGCAAAATGTATGGTTACATACAAATGTTTATACCAAGCAAACATGATGATAATTATCTAAACATATATTGAGACAAGCATTAAATTGTAGCCTACAATATATCATTTCAAGTATACATCAGGCCAAGCTTGTGCTAGAAGGAAATCTTCCCTGGTCAAAGAAGGAGGCTAGAAAAAAAAATCTCTGACCAATTGTTTGTACCAGAAATTACCTATTCCCTGTAAATTTGGTTCTATATATATATATCAATCTTTTTTTTTCATTTCGTACATAAAACTTAGCATTCCTGAAATAAGAGAACATTTAATCTTACTACAAAAGCTAAAGTAACAATTCAAGTTACAATTTTCAACTCAACACAAACAAGAAGATTTAAAGGACCAGGCTGATAGTTTTTCAAATCCAGAAAGTTATTCTCTGTTCTCCTTTCAAAGATGTGAGTAAACCTTTAACTAAAATGCTCATAGAATAAATGTTGTGTATATATATGTTCTTAATGATATGTAAGCTGCATATTTATATATAGATAAATTTCAGTGTATCTATATGTGTGTGCCTAATTGTGTATGATTTGGGTGTGACTGTAAATTTCTGTGACAAATTTACAGTTCAACGCAAGTCAGGAAGTTAAGAATCTACCTAACAGATCATTGTTATGAAATAAATCTTGAATAAAATATATTTGTTTAAACATCAACCTTGGTTTAGAATTTTATCCAAGTAAAGTAGGTTTGAACTTTCTCTGAAAACAAGCAATTTAGCTGCATATTCTTAAAATATGTTAAATTCGAGTATCATATTTTGTTGATTCATTTATATAATTTGAATATACTCTGAGAAACTAGATTTTTAAACCAAAATCAAGATTTTTAGGATTGGGATTAGAGAGAAATTTCATGTTGAACCGAAATCAAGCCTTGGTCGGATTCGGCGAACAAGGGCTCGGTGAGAACGAAATTCATGTTGAGGGTAGCTTATGGTCAGGAGGGATGGAATAAAATACTGCAAGATTTTTCTCTGACCTATAGCGGCTCGGCAAATCGATTTTAGGGTTTTGTTGTTGTTTTATTTGAGGTCGGAGACGAGGTGATTTCGTCACCTCTGATTGACCGAGTTGCTTGAGACTCTGGGGAAGCGTTGCGTGAGGGGTAAGCAAGGTGAGGACGAAGCTGGATCGACTTTGGTGGTCGGAGCGATTAGGGGTAGTGGGTTTGTTTGGGTAGATCAAGCTCAGTTTTTGATCAAACAACGAAATTTTGTTCTCGATTTTTTGATTCCAAGATGAGTGTTGCGATCGAAAATGGGGGCGTTGAGCGACTTTTGGTGACTCTGGTGTTGGAACATCACCGTGGGTGGTGCACGTACACACTAGGTCGTGTATACGTCAGTGGGTTTGGAGTTGTGAATTACTCGAGTAGTTCTCGAGTAAATATAGTTTTGTCTCGGGTTGTAGTTGTCTGCATAATCTACTTTTCCAGGTTTATAAGTTTTAAAACTAAAACTTTGCTAAAAAAAAGGAGAAGTATGTGAGAAAGAAAGAAGGGGATTCGGGAAAGATGGGATGGAACTCGAGTGAATACTCGAGTATAGTGGAGATTTCCTCGGGTTTTGTATTCTAGTGTTTTCTTCCTTTTAAAATTTTAAGTTAATCACCGTTAAACTATTTTAAGTATAGATAAATAATTAAGGGTTTGTAAATGTTGAGTTAAGAATTTATTAAAATTTTTAGTTAATTAAGAATGTTTTTAAAATCGTAATCAACATTTTAATTAACTGGTTAATTTAAAATGAATGGTTAAATTTAATAAAATTAAAGCTTTTAAGTTAATAATAATTTGATTTCAAAGTTAAATTAAATAAGCGAATGATAATAAATTGTTTTGGATGTGCAGTATTACATATAGTAGTATATAGTATATATTGGAGTGTTTGATTTTCCGCATTATGTAGAGGATGAGACCCTATGCGCCGCATAATAGCGGATGATAATATATTAATCCCATATACCGCGATATTCCATCTCGAAGTGGAATTGGTATTGTGCTAACATCTGTGGATGCAGGGAAACGAGTTGAAGGGATCCAACTTGATTCCTCAAAATTTTATATTAAATGTTTAATATCCTAAGTTATGAATATTTGATATTCTGTGATGAATCATATTTTGGAAGAAATATAAGAGTAAACTTTGGAAGAGAAGTAATTATAGAATAAAAGAAGAATGAATTGGAAAGAAATAATAAGTGATTTATGATAAATTCATTAATATAAGAAATTAAGGATTAATGTAATTAAATTATATCAGAATAAACTAAAATACAATTAGAAATCATTAATTTACATAATTAATGATGAAATTAAAGATTGATTGATTAAGATTAATTATTCAATAATAAGTGACATATGAAAAGTTAATTAATATAAGTAATTAAGATTACTTATTGATTTTGGTTAAGAAGAATTAATATCGTGAAATTAATTAAAGTTAATTACTTGAATGTAATTGAGAGATAATTAATCCAGGGTGATTAATTGAGATAAATAATGATGGGTTAACTAAATAATTGATTTGCAATTAACTAATGTTAAGTGAAGGAATCTAAGTGATTGGGGCTTGAAATTCAATTAGAATCAATTGAATTGATTTGTATGTGATTAAGCTTTGTTTATGGATGATTGAATGGTATTGGATGTTTGAATGAGTTGATATCTCTGATAAGGAATGTTGTGTATTTCATTTGGACAACTTGGGTTAGGATGACATGAGTTTTCGAAGAGACCGAGATCGGGTTTGTTACATTACATCGTGATAGGGGGTTCTCGCTTTGCGTTAGGTGGCGAACGGGAGACTCTTACCCCTACATGCCCCCGGGGGTAGTATAAGGCCTTGCGGTGTTGGTTGCGAGTCGAGAGGCTGGCCGTAAAAGCAAACCCGAGGTATCACTGTGAGCCACAGCGGGGCTAGGATGGTTGAAAAGCCTACCAGTCGTGAGCCGTTGCTGATGGTTAAAAATCCTAGGACGTCACAAAAATAGCAGGATCGATATTTAATAAATCAACTATCGGGAATAATGAAATGTTTGTATATGAGAATTAAATCTCTTAAAACATTTGGCTCACACTTGTGCTTGTTTTTCACATCACAAACATCTGTAAAACACTTTTAAACATTCTTTAGAAACATTCTTTTTAAAGTGAAAATTATACTTCTAAGTGTATTCAAAAAGAACGGTCAAAAGAAATGTCATTAAAACATTCTTTACCGTAAACCCAAAACCAATTACACTTAGCTTTATTTTTAAAACATTCCTTTTCAAAGGATTTTCTCATTTATAAACTATCGTTTGTAACTTTTAAAACAACTTTTATTATCTCGAAGATAATAAATCAAATTTAAAATGCTTTTATAAATTTAAAATAATATTAATCACACTGATAGATAATTGATATAATTCTTTTATACATTTAAGACCACATTAATTATTCTGAAAGAAAACTAATCGAATTTATAACCTTTTCATAAATTTAAAACAATAATAATTACCCAAGAAGGATAATTAATCAAATTTATAACTCCTTTTATAAATTTAAATTAACACTTATCCTTTCTTTTAAAATTTCAATATTACTTGAAAATATGGTTTAAACAACTTTTCGACATACAAAAACGCGACCAAACATTTATTTTGTGAAAATATAAGCACAAATTCAACATATACAAAGGTTTGAGGAGATGATATTTTTGGTGTGATGGTATAACGATAATTGCTATAGCGACACTTACCCAAGTTAAACAGTATGTCATAAAAATTTCAATCAGACATCAATTTAAGCAACATCAAAATACAAGCAAGGTACATATAAGAGTAAATTAATAATGGCAAGAAACCTCCTAGGGTCTCTCTACAAAAGTCCCCTATAAAACAATGGTTATTTATGCCATCTGCTTCTCAAGCGAGAATTCAAAACCAAATAAATGATCAAATGATAATAACAAAAATATTGTTTATCGATCAATCCACATATTAATTAATTTCAAAATAATCCTTTTACTTTATAAGCACATAACAGACTAGATAGATGTCCAAAATAATCTATTCAATTTAATTATAGCAGAACAGTGTTTATTTCGCTAAATAGATATCCAAAACAATCTATTCAATTTAATTATAGCACAATGGTGTTGTATTCTGCTAAATAGATATCACAAATAATGTATAACTAATTTAACTACGTCAAAACGTAATTAGGTCAAGTCATTATAATTTAATCATTAATTTATACTTCATTAAAACTATCAACTATCATATCAACTATCATCTAAGCATTCAACAATATTCTATAGCAACACAAATATCATATAGTTTATTTAGAGGTGAGTAAACTCATCGAAATTTCAGTTGACGCTTTCACATTCCGATTTGATTTTAGCTTAAAACTCTACTTGCTCCAATCTCGACGAATCCAACTCCAAAACATAGATATCATTCCTACGAGTGCAATGCAACTGACCGTGTCTAAATCCAACCTCGTATGAGCAAGGTACGAGTTAATGAACATTATGAGATTAATTAATTAATACATCACTTAGTTAATTAGGTAATTAGACAATTTCATTGCTAACGTCGTTAATCAAACCCAGGCTGACTCTCTCACAGACGCTCGACTTCTGTCTGTCTACGCGTCACCACCGTCGCCGCACTCCCACCAGAGGAAGCCTCGGCCATTCTCGACCCTACGCCACCACCCTCGCCCTCTAACTCGCTACCGTCACCGAGAACGAGATCAAAAACCCAACCGTCATCGAACTCAATTCTAAGCCGCCTCGCGCCACCATCGCCCAATCCAACAAGTAGTCTCACTTGACTCACCCCCACACACATTTCTTAGTCAGACGCTTCTCCTTAATCAACCTCTAGTGGCACCGATCATTCTAGGTTGTTGGATGAGTTGGGACATGGATGGGGAATTTGAGAAAAAGAGTAAGGAATGAGGTCCTTATATAGACTTTATCGCCTACACTATTCACCCTCCAAAAATTCTTGAACTCTAATCGAGTCGTGCTTATTGGCGTTTCTAGCCAAATACCCCTATTTCGAACTCAATGGAACTAGTTTTGAGATCTAATTTCATCGTATACAGAAGTTTGCTTTTATAGTCAAATTATATTATTATTTTAATTCTCTAAAATTGACCGTTGAGCATTTTGAGTTTGC
Source organism: Allium cepa (assembly GCA_030765085.1). Lineage (NCBI taxonomy): Eukaryota > Viridiplantae > Streptophyta > Magnoliopsida > Asparagales > Amaryllidaceae > Allium > Allium cepa. Next base: position 565,125,173 of record CM060937.1, on the reverse strand, counting down.
ACGATCACATAATATATCCAATCGTGCAAAGCTCATTGACACACATCACCATATTATTCCGAGCCCAATAGCACTTGTAACAACCCTCCTTTTTGGACAGTTTAAACCGACGATCAATTACACATGCCGATTCCAAACTATTCAAAAGGGCAGATGGTTATTGGGGTAAATAAGAAAAGAAAAGAAAGAGAAATAAAGGAAAAGAAACAACACAGAATCTCGCAGCGGAACGATACAATATAATAGTCAAATAAACAGTTCATGAAGCTGTTTACTATGACAATTATTTATACAACATTTATCAGAGTTATACATATACAACAGAACAATTAAAATAATGCAACAGATAACATGATGCAAGGGTAATAATAGTAATAGTATACCAAATCTTCGTCTTCATCCTCCAGAATAGATCTTCAGAAATCTGAAAAACTCAGGACTGACCCGAGCGTAATGAAAAGACAAAAAACTCGAGTCAGGACTAAAATATCCTTATGAAAGTTAAATCAATCGTAAATAAATATGAGTGTAACGGCGTCAGAGATGTTTACGGGATTTGACATCTCATATCCAGTGTCAACGTGTGTGCAATAACTTAAGAGATGTTACGGGATTTTCCATCTCTTAAGGATCCATTAAACTATCTACTATGTAGTAATGTACGCTAAGTAGATAATGCCTATCAATAATATAAAGTATCAAAATAGCGTTAAGGCGTTACCATAATCCCCCACACATTTTTATAATGCCATAGTCTATACAGCACCGTAAGCCCCACCGTAAACTGGTGGTTATCAGAGGGTACCCCATAGGTATAACACAAAACATAACGTAGTAGTCGCGAATAGGATAATCAGTATGACAAGGTACATGAGACGATACCAACTAGGATACTAGTAGTTGCGTGATTCGGACTGATGTTGAGCATAGCCAGCAGCTACCCCAACACCGCGAAACAACACTCCCAAATCAAGGGGCGCACCCAAATCGAATCACAAATGTAATAGATATGGTATCGAAGAAGTGTGTCCGCTAGAGGTGGTGAACCTCAATGGCCCGACGCGGCTCCTGTTTTAGTCATGTCAGGGGTCATCCAATATCGTTCTCTTTCTTCAATCAACGCGTTCACCAAACCATCCACTTCATTCTGGATCAACACTCCGCGTATAATAGTTATTAAAGTGGTTTTCGGTATCAACAGAGAGTATGTCCATATCCGATCCCGGTCTCTTTAATAACTACGTATTATTACACCGTTGGCTCTTTTACATTTCAAATCGTTTCGTAATTGATATCAAAATATCATATTCGCCTCAAAAATCAAATCCCTTTCAAATATCATCATAGCTATTCAAAATGTAAGATTCCGTTTCAAAAATCATTTTCGTCTCAATATCTCATTTTGATTCCAAAATCATTTCTAATTTCAATTTAGGTTGCAATTTCATTTAACCCAATTTGTATTTAAATTCAAGATTTAAACATAAACATTTCACCTTATTAACCAGCTTGAAATTTTAGAAAATAGTTTAAGTAGTTTAAAAGTAGTTTAAATAATTAAAGTAGTTAAAATACTTAAAGTCTTAAAATGGATTCAAAATAGATAAATTAGTTTAAAATAATTTAAATTGGGTTAAGTAGATTTAAAATAGATTAAAATAGTTCAAGTATTCAAAATGGTTTATATAACTGAGTAATTTGGAAAACAAATAAAACAGCTTCAAAACCGAGCCATTTCAATTTTAACTTCCCAATTCAAAACAATTTCAATTTCCCTTCTACCGATTCAATCTCGATTTCGATTCAATCAATGACAACATTGACTTCAAATTTATTAAATTTTATATTCACCTTCAATTAATTCAATTTCAATTTATATCGATTTGGAGCTTGATTTTCAAAATATCCATTTATAACACTTAACAAAATTTTCCATCAATATTCAAGTTTAAATCCAAATTTCAAATATGATTCAATTCCAAGCTCGATTTCAAAATATCATTTTTCTAACACTTTTACTTAGTAATACTCAAAGCTCGAGATAATGTTAAATCTTTAAAACAAATAAATTTCCGAAATTCAATCATATCCCAATTTTAAATCTCAAAGACTCAACTTAAATTATTTAACAAAATTCCTTTAACCAAAATTTATTTCAACATTCCAAACTCAATTTTTCGATAAATTTGATTTCTATAAATTGATTTCTATTTATAACTTTTAAATCAAAACATTTAATAAATTTCAAATCGACGATTTTCAAAATTATTAATTTAGCCAATTCGGTGTCCGTATATAATTTTCTATCCTATGGCCTAGTGATTATTTATTTCAATTAAATGCCAGGGATGAATATATATCACTTAAATCAAATCACAGTTTCATATGTATGCATAACAGGATATATATAAGCAAATAAACATCCAACATTTAAATATCAACCAATAGCATCCATCGAAATACATCATCCAATAGACAAAACAATTCATGGCAATTTCATAGTTATCAATGTCGGGTAATTTAATCGCAATTCAACTTTAATTCCAATTTAACTGTCAGCTTAATTTTTCAACGGTTAATTCAAATGACAAGCTATATGACAATTAAATTTTTAATAAACAATGACAAATAAAATCATAACACTTCATAATGTCAAATTTAACAAGCATAAAGATATTTAGTACGTTGTGAGCGTTATAAAACACCCACATTGATTTTTACGATTTTAAATCAAATCGAACGACGTTCGATTTAATCCAAAATTTTCTCTAGCTCCAAACGATTCCAATCCAGCTCCATAGCGTAGTGCTTGACAAAACGATTGCAACACAAAAAGTTACGTCCGAATCCGACCTCGCATGTGAGAGTTATACATTTTATAAGTTATCGACATTTGAATTTTATAAAACACTTTATATCATATTTGAATGAATTCATACCCAAAGCAATTGAGGCCCAGCCCACTAACTCCATCTTCCCCAAAGCAAAATCCTGTACGTGAACAAAATGCACAACCCACCATTGCCGTGCATCAAACTCCAGTGATACGGAGCTCCGGTACTCCGTTCGACATGCCGCCTTCGCCAAACTCCTTCTCTCCGCGTGCTCGACTCGACCATACCAAAATCCCCAAGCTCGGCCACTCTTAGAAAAACGTGACCTGGAGCCAGCTTACGCACGACGCGAATGTCGCGCGTCCCAAACCATAGCCGCACCCCACCGAAACTTGCTCCGAGATGCCGTCTTCGACGACGAGTTCAAATCAAAGCTCCGTTTCGCGAATCGATCGCTAAATCCCTCGATTTTTCAAACCCTAGATCACAACTATGAACGGCCTTGACCCCAATAGTTGCCGCACCCAGCAACGAGCATATCAAATTGAAGCACTCGATGAAATAAGATTTTTAAAACTAGTTTCGCGATTTTTACTTGAGTAGAAATAGAGTTATGATTTTTCAAAGTTTCCATTTTTTTCCTCTTTCTATTATTTATTTTCTGCCATTGCGTGTAGAATAAAGGAGAGGGAGACGTGAATGAAAAGCTACAGGGACAAGGTAGAATTTACAGCTGAAAAGAAGGGTTGACCAGTCAAAATATAAATTTTAAATTTCAAAATATCCCAATTTATTTAACTTAAAAACTTGAACCCCTATCGAGGCGTGCCGCTAGGCGTTTATAATGTTATACCCCTATTTCGGACGCAATGGAAAAGGTTTCAAGGCCTAATTCAATCGTATGTGCGAGTTACGGAAATAAACGACCAAATTTAAATTAAACCGATTAAACGAATTTCTATGCGTTTTGGCTTGCCCCGGACAAACGGTAAATCCGATTGACACGAAATTTGAAATCTTACAATAATATCACATTACGGATCCGATGAATCTAGTTTCGTCGAAATCCGAGACTGTTTGAAAAATGAGTATTTTAACTCGTCAATTAAATATTAAAATAATTTCGATGCGTTTCGAGCTGCCACGGTCAAACGAAAACTTCGATTGCTACGAAAATTGAAATCCGATAATAACAAAATATTACGGATCCAATGGAACTAGTTTCATCCTATTCTGAGACTGTTCGAAAATTTGCTATTTTTCAGTCGATAATTAAATATTAAAATATTCAATTTTTATAAATTTACTTTTAATTCAATTTTAAAAGTTCTATAACCTCATTCTAACTTTAATATGATAAAATAAAATTTTACAAATCGTTTTTAATCATATTAAACCCGGTATTCAATTTCCCAATAAATTCCAATTTTAAAATCTTATTAACACTATTATAATCCCGATATAACTTACATTCACTTTGGAAACCAATTTGAATCATATTAAATCAAATTTCAATTATTCACTCTATTTCCATATATTAAATTTTAATATCAACTTAATCATATCAAATTCGGAATTTAATTATTCAAACATTTGTAATATTAAATTTAAACAAATTTGATTATTCTTAAATCGCTATCTTTTGAAATATTCAAAACGAACTTATAAAATTTAACAAATTCAAATTATTGAACAACCATTTTCATTAAAACAATTATTCAATTCCCGTTATTCAATTATTCAATAAATTTCAAATATTAAATTCAAACAATTTACCTGTTCAATATTCAATATTTGATTTTAAATAGATTTTACTTATCAATCAATTACTCTATTATACCCAATGAATTTCAACATTTATTATCCTATTCAACTTTTGATTGCAAAGGCATTCACTAAGTAGCTTTTATTTTTCATTACTTGGATAATTATTGTCGCAATTCATTCCAGTTATTATTATTCCAAACGACTTACAACTTTTTTCTAACACTAAATCACGAAATCTTATTAAATTTGCTATTTTAATTATCGAAAATTTACGGGTCATTACAGCACTAGTTTCACCAAAATCAAGACAGGTACCTGGGTTGAAAATTTCACGTGTTTTGATACTGTTTATTGACAAACGAATTTTGGTCTCACTATCAATATTAATTCGAACTATTTGCTATTGTGAATAAATTTACAAAATGGATTCACCATTATTATTTATAAACTAAAATAAGTTAAATAAGGTTATTTAATCCATTTAATTTATAGTTAATTTACAATTAAATATCTAAATAATCACCATATTTGAATATAAGTTATTAAACTCTAAAAATGAATTTTATAAATCTTTAAAATTAATTAAATATAAAAAAATCAAAATGATAGAATTTTGGGATCACATTCTCCCCCTTAAAAGGAAATGTTTCCAAATTATTAACGTTTCAGTACTTATTAATTAAAATGAGTTACAGGCTTTTAAAGTCCCTTATGTTATGGAAAATTTCGGCAGCACCTCCTCTGTGCGGCTAGATCTGAAAACTACAAATCGCCACAACTAGCCCAAACCAATCAAAGAAGACAAAATCCAAGTAGCCTTCCATATATGGGGCATAATCATCAATCAATCGAAATACCAATTTTTAAATCTGCTATATATCTCTTTTGCGTTTGATTTTTATTTTTGCAAGCAACTTATTACCTAGATGCAAATGCAGATACACAAGAAATCAAATAGTAATCTCTCACTTCACTATACCTACCTTGTACATACATAATCCAAAATAGCACCATGCTGACAAAAAGCAATAAGCTAGCAACAAAAATAATATATCAACCATATGCAGCAAGTCACTATGATGCAACTTATAATAATGAGGTAACTCTAGTGTGATATAAAGCTACATGCAACCAAAAGCAATGTGTCAACCATTTGCAACAAAATTATAGAGAATACTCTGAAATAAATACTATGAATCCAAACTTTTTAAAAGATAAATTTAGAACTAAATGCCCAATTTTATTTCGAAATATATTTTCAAATTCACCCAAAGAGAAATATATCAAAACCAAAATCAATTATGACAAGAAGGGGGATCCTTCTACCAAAGCATGGTATAACTCTAGAATCAAAACAACACTGAGCATGGTATTATGGTTCCTCCTAAAATAATAACTAGTGTAAAAAAAATAGACCAGTGAGTCTTCTAAATCAAAAAACTCCCAATCGCCCAAGTCATTATCAAAATATTTGAAAAATCACTTCACAAAAACCTTTTTAAAATATATTCTGAAATAATAATACTTCACTAGTACTTTCAAAATAAGATTATTATTATTTTCACAAATTCTTTCAAAATAACTTTTTCAGAAACAATGGGATTTAAGTCCTAACAAACAACAGTTTATAAAACCGTAGTCTATAAGATCGCACTATCCATCAAATCAAATTCCATTAACACTTAACATTATATAAAATGTTAAATGACTATCAAACAAGATTTAGAAATTTTTCTTAGGTTTACAATTTTGCGACCGTCAAAGAATATAAATAACTTCCTAAGTGTATCATATGCTCATCAGCCTTCGGTTATTGCTTAGAAGATTATCTAAGCTACCTTAGAACAAAATTGAAAGTCATTCCTAAACTTCCTTAAGCCATCAAAACCAAGAATACAAATACACCTAATCCCATATGATGTATGTAAATCATTCGTATGCAATATCCAATCCGATCACTTACTCGGATACATAAACTTTACCTCCGAACTAACATCGCTCACTCGACCTCCCTTTTGCAGACTCCGATCAGGTACCTTGATTAGAGACCTTCGATCTTCTTACATAGCCATATACTATGATAGAAAATCTCAGTATCATATCAAGAATCCTAATCAAGTATTCGCTGCCAAAAATCAAGCGAGAAATCCTTTTTTGGATTAGTGTGAATCACACCGAAGTTATGTACTCGAATCTTAGATCAAGAACCGTGTGAATAAAATAAGGTACATACAACTTATGTACTTAATCTTATTGGTTTCTTAACTACACCAATCCTTTTCAAAATAACTTTTATTTTCATTTATAGTATTTCATTCAATAGTAAAATTATTTATGAATTACTCTACAAATTGTCACTTAAGTTTATAAATAGTTTATAAAGGCACGTCTTTATGAAATATTAAATTAAAAACTTACTCCACTTTTATTTATTTGTAAAATACTCTTCTACATCCTAAGAGTTTATATGAAATTCAATTTTATTCTATTTATTTATTATTATTTTTTTATTTTTTTTCTATTCAAATGGAGGCCCAAACATTATACGGTTCTTAAAACTAGGTGACAACTTTGACCGTTTTAGCTTTTCGGTCCGGTAAGTAGCTAAGAAAAGTAGGATGTTGGTAACTAAACTCAATCCCTGTGTCTACTTTCCTTAGACATCCCTAAGGTAAATATGTTTATTTAGTCGGTCCAATAATGTCAAATGGTTTATGAGACATAGATGTTTAAATAAAAACAACGGTATTAATAAAATAATGCTTATTAAAACCTTTTTACCCAATTTAACCCATTTAAAATCTTGAGTTAAATTATCTCTTTTCTATCCAAGGGTTAAAATTTTCATTTATCAAAATACCCTTTCATTTTTATCAATTTCCTTTAAAGATACTTAAAAACTAAATACCTGATTTTTATTTCAAAAATCATTTTTGAAATCATACTACATATATTTCAATATATGAAATAACTTTAACAGTTTATTCACTAACACTCGCTTTTGATTCGTTCGGATTCGAACTCATTTCGATCGCACAATGGTGAAAAGAATAATTTACTAAGTGCGCTACAACGTTCGCCTAAGTAAAAATTCGATGATCACTTAAAAGAATATTTAGATTACCACAAAACTAATCGAGATGTTTTCCCCAAACTATCCGTAGCAAATGCATCTTTATAAAAAATTCTCTTTGAAATATTTATATTTACAAATATTTCTAAGTAATACTACCACTACTTTCTCAAAATCCTTTTGAAATCATTTCAAGCTATACCGAGATTTAAATTCTCAAAATTTCTACTTACTTATAAAACACCCTTTATAAATTATATTAATCATTTTATGTATACCATACTCATATAAAATGTACCTTTAAAATCATCTTATATTATAATAACTTTCATTTATTATAATAAACTTTGCATGGATATTTATTCTTTAAATGTCTTATCTTCCATTTAGATTATATTAAATAACTTTTATTAAAAGATGACTTTTAACTTAACATTTTCTCCGAACACTTTTTAATTAAATTATGAAACATAATTCACAAGGGGTTTTTTTCTAATGTACTTACAGGTATCAAACAATAAATGCTCATAAACTGGTTGAGCGTAAATAAACAATCAATAAACAATAGTAAATGTGCCTAAACTATCTGAGCATGACAAATCAAACAATAAAGATAATAAATAAATAATATCATTTTCAAACAAACAAACACAACATAAGTAACTATATCACTTTGAAAATTATTCCTTTATTTATATAAAACATATAATCCTAGGTAAAATGTTTCATTTACTAATTTTCAAAAATCAGTGTTATGTCTGTTTGCCTTGTTCAAGTGTTTAGATATCTCTATCAAAACCATGGCAACCCACGTCTCGACCAGAATTCATATACAACTTAATAGACCAAATAACACAATATATTTTTGAAGCAATGAAAAATACGTTCTCTTATATATAATACTCTTAACTCATTCTAGGGTATCACTTATCCTATCTTAAATGAGTTTACCACATCAAAGCGTTGGTCCTCACTTAACCTTCAGCTCTAATACCAAATGTAAGAACCCGCCTTTTCGACCATCAAAAGTCGAAAATCAATATATACACAATATTCAAATGTCAGATATCCAATCGCTAGAAAGGCAAATTGTTAGGGTAAAATAAGAAGAACATCAGGGGAAATAGAATATCACCGCGGAAATGACAACATATAATTTAACAACGATAGTATAAACTGCCACTCCAAGATACAAGGTACGCCAGAATTGAAAACAAACCACATCATTAGGACAGTTATAATTTTCTGCACTTATAATTACTGATAGATATACAATATAATACAGAAGGAAATAAAATACTATGATTGGTGAACCTTTAGCACTTCTCCAAGGGCTGCATAACACCAATGCAGACTTGGAAAATACTCGGCCTAACCCGAGTATTATAATAAAATAACACCCGGGTCAGTCTGAAAAACCAGGGTGAGAAATCTCAAGGGATATGGTAAACACAAAAAAATTGACGGGACCACACCACAAAAGATGGAATGAGGTTTCACCATACAAGAACAACATCCATACATAAGAGAATGGACAAATAATAGAAACAAATCCAAACATAAAGGATGGGCAGAAGTAAGGACAAACCCCTTACTTGAAGAATGTACAAATCCAAACTTAAAGAATGGATAAAAATAATTAAATACAGAGAAGGGCACAAGACACCTCTCAATGCAATTAAGAAAGAATCAACTCCAAGGTTCAAATTAAAAAAGGAGAATAAATTTATCCAACATGACTGGGAGGGTGCGTCCCCTACACCGAAATTATACCACTAGATAAAATATACTTGAGAGTCCATGCCAAATACGCAACACTTCTGGGAACTTCCATACTCATATCATTGCATGCATGCTACCAACGAAATCTAGATAAATATGAATATACCCTAATGGGTGTGACCTACATGACTTGGTGTTGGATGACAATTCTCAAAATGAGCGATGAATCGTCTTAGATTGATAAAGCACAATGAAGGTATCAAAATCGATAGTTAAGAAATCCACAATTGGAAACAAACTAGTGCTACTCTGGGGAAAACAATTAAATCAAACAAGATAGTGTAGTGTTGCTTCCTATCTTGACTAGATAACATTCTTAACTTTAAGAATAGTAAGAGTTTACATGCCCTAAACGAGCAACAAAATCATCTTGAGTCGACAAACACAAAGAAGATATCAGAATCAATAGATAATAAATAAACTACCAAGAAAACCAAATGTTCGTATATGAGAATTAAATGTAACGACCCACAAATCCTACCCTTTGAATCGACAATAAACCACACATGTCCGACCCAAAAAGTACAGACCGACAGAAAGTCAAGGGAAATAAAAGAAGAGAGAAGAAGAGAAGAGAAGAAAGAGAGAAGATAGAACCAAAGCGAACAATATAGAATCTCACATCGCAGTGGAAAACATATAATATCGTACCAATGATCTTTACAAAATAGAAACCGTATATATACATACATCAATCAGTGTTCAACAGTCAGTCTCTAGCTATCAGCCTTAACAGTTATAATAAGCTATCCTCACAATTGTTGATAATATAAACATCATGTACGAACCTCACTAAGCAAAGCAGATAACCAAAACAGATACTTGTATACGAAATGAAGATTTCCAGCTCTCCTGCTGATGCTCCAAAAGCACCAAAACTGAACCAGTAAATATACTCGGTCTTATCCGAGCATTGAAAGGGAAGAACGCCCGAATCAGTCTGATAAACCAGCGTGAGAATCACACTTAACTGAATTTATTAAATCCAACTTTTCCTTTCAAAACAAAAGTATCTCGTAAGACATGCCCATACATAAACATGAACATGTTTTTACCATATGATAACTAAATCCTTTTATATCAAATTCATGTTACATTATAATGGGGCATTTCACTAGAAGGACAAACTTTGCAGTCTAATTAGTTTCTAGGACACACATCCATAGAAATTAATTTCAAGGCCAAAATCAGCAGAATAATTACTTTTAAGGACAAAGTTAGCAGTCCAATTAATTTCAAGGACATAATTCCATAGGTTTTTAGGCCTTAGAAACTAATGATTTTGCATTTTTTCCTTAAAAGTAATTATTTCAGCTGTGTGTCCTAGAAACTAATTACACTTGCTAAAGAGGCCTTTGTGGCTAATTTCCACTATTATATAGTGTCCATTGCACAAATAATATTAACCATAGTCGAAATTGTTACATTTATTAAATTCTAGCATATAGCCTAAAATGGGTAATATAATCAAAATGGCAGGCACGTAGTGGAGTCTGGATTTCCATATAATAGCCAAGTGAATGGACTACCTTTCGATGGGTACACCTCTAGATGGATATCCCGAGGCACAAAACATCTGCCCTATACCAACACAAGACCGGCCTACCTCTGTAACAAGATAGTACCGAATATGTCATCCTTCAGTCGCTATCGACCTTTTCTGAGGGACCTTATAGCATACAAACCACAATAATCAGATACATGACGTCATAGCATGTAAAGATATATCTAGAAGAGGATAATCATATCCTGATGGGAGCGACCTACTTAGTCCTGCTGCATCTAACCCTGTTTCGGTCATTTCCGATTGATGAGGCCTGAGTTAACGATTACCTTTCACAAACCACAATCACATCACTTTGAATGCCTCATGGCCATTTCCATTGACTACTAATTGCCTTTCACAAAAATGCAACCCTTGAGCTCGTATGTCTCAAGGAGAGTGTTAAGCTAAGAGAAGTTGTCTTCTTCGCCACCACTGATGTATGTTTGTAAAAACCAATGTACGTAATCTTTAGAAATGCAATGTCAGACAAACATCCATACAGGTTGTCCAGGAACAAGACAAAGCAAAGGTACTTTCCTACCACATCCCATCGGAAAATCCCTAGGATTAGTAGCGAATAGTCCTTGCATTAACGAAGAGACTACTACTACTGCTGGATGTATATTGGGATTTTAAACCAAACGATCAACAAGCAGTCCTTCACTATGAAAATCCTAAATGTTAATATCATTAAAACCAACCTGCACAATCGTTGCATAAAAGTTGGTCCGAAGTGGTTTTCAGATAAATCTGATCCTAGTCTCTTCGCACCAACAACGCAAAAACGTTTCTCAACCTCACGTAGAAACTACGTCTCACAGACTTATCACATCTCCAACTTTTAATTTTCTATCCTTCGGCCAAGAAGGAAGCTTGATAGATTGAAGTAATACTCCGTACTACACGAATCAACATCCTCAACACAAACGATAATCAAGCCTACACAGAAGGCTACGTACTAGTGTACGACTAAATAGTTCCCACATCAAGTCGAGGAACTAAAATGGCCAAATTTGAAAGTCGGTTATTTAATTATAAAAGCAAACAAATAAATATTAAGCACCATAAGCAATCACTAGGCCCTTTTAATTAATATTTCATTTATTAAATCATATTCCAAATATTCACTTCAAATTATATTTAAAAGATATATTCTCGAAAACCATTACAACTTCTATATTGGAAAACATTTCCATATACTTATTTAATAATAAGTAATTATCAAATCAATTTATTTTCAACACTTAGAAAATATTACATATACTTAAACATGGTTAAGTATATATTTTATTCTTTTAAAGGAAAACATTCTCTTAGGCATATTTATTTGCGTAAAAATGAATGTTGCATAAAACATCGTTACGACAACCCTAAACCACAAGCATAAGGATTCAAAAATTAGATAGATATATAAATCCCATATACTATACATAACATCTCCTTTCGAAAATCATTTACTATAACAATAGTATTTAGTCCATACTTTCCTTACTTTTCGAAAATGTCTGTTTCAACAAAGAATGTTGAAATCTATGTATTCGATACTTAACACATTTTAAAACATGTTCAAAATCATTTAACTCTTTTTAAAAGATCACTTTTCAAAACCTATCTTTTAATTTAAAAGATTACTCACTGTCCAAAATCGTGAATACAATTCATTTACTGAATTCATTATTATTGCAAAATTTAATTTAAAGGATAATTCACTGTCCAAAATCATGAATATATCTCCTTTACTAAATTCATTACTTCTACACGTTTATTAAAGGATTATCCACTGTCCAAAATCGTGAATATATTTCCTTTAATAAACTTTCATATTTAACTTATCGAATTCAATTGATTTTGGATTTATAAAACATTGTTTATAAATTCCATTTCTATTTTTAAAAACTTCCATTTATAAAATTCCTTTATTAACCAATTCCATTTAAATCTCGTTATATGCCAAAATCCAAATTATAAGATAATTACTTAAAATTTTCTTTATTTATAAATTCATTCCTTTATAACTTCATTAGTTATAAATCTATAAATCTTATTTACTTACAAAATCCATTTATAACTCCATTTTATCACTTATGAAACTCCTTTACAATTCCATCATTTGATTTATAAAAATTCAATTTTATAAATCTTATATACATACCATTTGTAATAAATTCAAAAATCTCAATTTAAACTATTTACAAAATTGTTAACTTCATATTTCAAAAACCGCATTTCAATTATATTTCACAAAAATCATAATTTTTATAACATAAAAATTATAACATTTATTTATTTGAAATAAATCCATTCCATTATAAGAATTAAAAAATTAAATAAACATATATTTTCAAAATCACTTGAAAATACCATTTAATTTGAAATCATCACTTTACATTTTTAAATTATCAAAAATAGGCCCAATACTACAATAGTACCAAATACATCAATCACATCAATACGGACATCCAAAATATCATATATCCTATGATAACAGCATATATCAAAATATCTGTAAATAAATCAACAGTGGTGAGGAATCCAGCTGTATACAATGACCGCTTTGAGGCAAACGCACGTACAAAGTGTCACCCGCTTATACACGGGAACGTATAGGGTCTTATCTGCTCCAATAGGCAGGAATATATCCAAATACAATCAATATATATATATACAACATGTAATATATCATCTAAATAATCATCAATCAGCAAAAAATAAATTTATTCTCACTTTTATAAAAATATCAGTGAGTCAGAAAGAATGAGTTGTACTCACTTTGGTTCCAATAGCAGTTGTAGTGTTTTATTCCGAATAAAATTAAACAAGCGTTTAATTTTACCTAAAATTTACTTTAGCTCCAATCAACTCCAAACCAGCTCTAAAATGCAGTGCTCGTTAATACAGACTTAATGCAACTTGTTTCGTCAAAAACGGACATTGTATGAGGAAGTTTTGCAATTTTAAAGTTTATATGAATTTATTATATAGATTATTAATTTTTTTTAACCTTTTAATCTAGGCCGTAAGATTTCGTCACAGCAGATTGTAGCCGTGAATTTCATCTCCTTCTTCCTCGCGTTCAACAATTCGAAAGAATCCATCATCACGTTCGATTTCTAATGGCTGCACCTCCCATCGACCACTAGACGATGATCGAACAACGCCAACCTTAATCCCCCAGCGCCACACACTCCGCCCCTGGTCCAGTCACCTTCGATCAACCATAACTTGTAAAGATCGAGCTCGAATGTCATGCGTTCGAACACCAATTGTCGTCGATCCACCACGTGAAACTCTATCGCAGCCGTTAATTTCATAGATCTCTTCGTCATCGACGTTTTTCCTTCAGATGAGTATATATTGAGGGAGGAAGGGGATGAGTTTTTGGCCCTTGAATAGCAAGTGGTTGCTAGGTTAAGGAAACCCCTAGGGTTTGTGAAAATATGAAAAAAAAGTGGCCTTATATAGAAAATTTTCGCGCACTGTTCGCCCAAAATTTTTCCTAACTCCAATCGAAGCGTGCCGCATGGTGTTTATAATGTTTTACCCCTATTTCGAACACAATGGAATATATATCGAGAGCCAATTCGATCATATTTGGAAGATAGGTTTTTGAATCAAATACTAAAATTTATAAATTACTGAAACAAATTTCTATGCGTTTCAGCTTGCATGACTAAACCGTAAATCCGATTGATACGAAATCTGAAATCTTACAATAATATAACATTACGATCCAATAAAAGTCGTTTCGTCGAAATCCGAGACTGTATCAAAAATGACTATTTTTACACGTTAATTAAACGTTAAAATATTCAATTTTTATAAATTCATTTTTAAATCAGTTTTAAAAGTTCTCTAACATCATTCTAATTAAAATATAATTTAATTCAACTTTATAAACCATTTTCATTCTTATTAAATTCAAATTTCAGTTATTTACACAATTTCAAATATTAAATTAATAATTTTGTTATCCAATTAAATCACAATATTTGAAACATAAGTTATTCAACTTAAAAAATTTACTTGTGAATACTTAGAATCAATTAAATATACGAATTTCAAATGACTGAAATTTTGTTTCGTTACATTTTTCCTACTTAAAAGAATTCTATCCTCGAAATTACCAAGTAAGAAAAAGTCACAAAATACATTGACTTTCCAAAACAATTCGCTCAAATTTGATACATATTCATTTAACCTTTTAACCTTTTTTTTAACTTTTCCAAAATCATTCATTAAAATTCTTACAAAGACTTTTCTAAGTTTTCAAATTTATTCATAGTTGTCTTTTCAAAACCAACTAGCATCATATAACCTATAACTAAAAGCCAAAATTTTAGTTATCAAAATTTTTCAATTTTTCCAAAAATTTTCTAACGCCTTAAATTTTCAAATTTTTTTGCCAGCGTCTCCTTTACGCGGTTCGATCGTAGTAGGATCACAACATATATATATCACAAATATACATCTCATCTTCGAGGATAAGGCATCATGTAGGGAAAATAAAAATAAAAGTATGATATGTAATCCGAGATACGTACCTTATATATTATTAGCGAGCATATACGGCTAATATAGCGTGAAAGCGAGCTCCCAATGCGAAGCATACGCTATCCGCACCTACTAAATACTAAACAAACAATGAGGAACATGTATATATGAAAATAATATCAATATACAACATATACCAATACAACAGCTATATATGCTAATGCAGCAATGCAATCAAAAACAACAAATTCAACCATCCAACAACTATCATCCAGCTAACATCCGACAAACCAACATCTATCCAATAAATCCATAACCAAATCAATATGAATTCATTTCTCATCAATATTCACTGAATTGGTTTTCAGTTTAATCATATGTGATTCATTTACATTGGATTTTACTAACATTCATTTATCCATTTCCAATTCACTAATTTATATTCAAGTTAGTTCACTTCTAATTCAAATTAAATTCAATTATATTTAGATTTACTTACTACCAATTTGGATTCAATTATTTAGCTTTCAATTTCATTAATTCAATTTCATTAACATTTAATGAATTTCTGTACAATAAACTAACATCCAACTAACAACCAATGCATACCCAACATAACCAAATTTATTTAATTTACACTTCATCATTCATGTTTACTTGTTTACCTTCAATTTGGTTTAACATGTTTAATTTCCAATTGGTTTAATATCTAATTGACTTTCATTCAATTATTTAATTTCATTAGCTTTAAACGAATTAACACTTACATTCATTATTCCTTATCAATTCATTTACATTCGATCGATAATTAATTTTATTAGTTGAATTTCCTTGTATTACTCAAATTCATATTCATTAATTACTTCATTTCATTAACTGCTTATTATTTGACCTTACTTTGCATATTCACTTTATTATTCATTTTGATATCAAATCCGACTTCATTCAACATCACTTAAGTTATATTTCATTTCATTCTCCTTACATTTACTTTCCTTATACGACTTAAGTTCACTACTAATCTAATTCAAATTCTATTTTATTTAACTTTTACTTAATTCAAATTCATATCGCTATTTAAATTCAGATTTTGTTTTGCTTAACAAAATTGTTTAACCATTTTAATATCTGGTTTTACTTACATTTTCTCACCTTATTTATACAACTTCTTTATCTAAACTTCCAAATTCATATTATACAATCACTTTCCTCTTAAGTTTAATTTCCATTTCAATTGCTTATCTGTCTAGCTCAAATTGTTTAATCTGCCTTTTGTTGAATTCCAAATCATATATTTATTATGCTAACTCAAATTTATTTCAATTTTACTAAGTTACATTTTTATTTCATATTACAAGTCCAAAACTCATTTGACTTATATTTATCAATTCCAATTTAGATTTTAAATTCAAATTCGTTTATCATAAAAAAGATTAAATTTCCATTTACTATTAGTAGCAAATCCATCACACAGAAACTCGAAAATGATACTGATGATGCTATAGCCATCAACCTTATTATGTCCCAGCAACTGTAGTGAATTCAGTGCTATATTCTTCTAAAAAAATTCCTTTTATATTATTTATAAATCAGATTTATAAATCTTCTTACTTATATAATTTTACTCATTCACTTTACTCATATAAGATTCATTCCCAAATTCATATATCTTACTTAGATTTATAGCAATATAATCTCTTTAATCTTTGAAAAATAACTTTCAAAATCAATGAGATTCAATTCTCAAATTCTTGGTTTAAATTTATTTTTCATTTACAACTCATATTTAAAAATATATTCATATTATTTCATTTCTTATCTATAAGATAATTTCACAATTGTAAATCATTTAATTATAATTCCATACTTTATAATTCAATTGCTTATATAATTTATTCTTTTACAATTGTTGTTTTCATTTAGGTTATTCAAACAATTTTTATTTAACTTATCTATATTTACATTTTCAAACAACCAAACAATCAATTTATATATACTTTAATAATTTCTGAAAAAATGTTTCCTTTTATATGTAAAATATAATCGAGGTGATTTATATTATTTCATTTACCCAATTTAAGATTAATATTATGTCGACTTGCCTCGTTTACGTGTTTAACAATCCTTATCAAAAACATGGCATCCCACGTACCGACCAGAATTCACAAACAACTCAACGGATAAGTAAACATAATATAAAACATTTATGTCACTAATAAATATGCGGTCATATATAATACACTCAAACTCAATCTAGGACGCTACTATCCCTATCTATACTGAGTACACATCAAAACCTAGGAATATAAAAAATCTAAGCTCTAATACCACGTGTAACAATCCGCAAATCCGTACCCTTTGAATCGACAATATACCATACATGTCCGACCCAAAAATCACAGACTGACGGAAAGTCAAAAGAAAGAAAAAGAGAAGAAAGAGAGAAGATAGAACCATACCGAACAATACAAAATCTCACATCACAGTGAACAACATATAATATCATATCAATGATCTTCACAAAACAAAAACTGTATATATACATACATCAATCAGAGTTCAATAATCAATCACTAATTATTAGCCTGAACAGTTATAATAACCTGTCCTCACAATTGTTGATAATATAAACATCACGTACGAACCTCACTAAGCAAAGCGGATAATCAAAATAGATACATGTATAAGAAATGAAGATCTCTAGCTCTCCTGTTGAAGCTCCAAAAGCACGAAAACCGAACCAGTAAATATAGTCGGTCTGACCCAGCATTGAAAGAGAAGAACGTCTGGATCAATCTGGTAAACCAGCATGAGAAACACACTCAACTGAATTTATTAAATTACCAACTTTTCCTTTCAAAACAAAAGTATCTCGTAAGACACGCCCACACATAAACATGGGCATGATTTTACCTTACGATAACTAAATCCTTTCATATCAAATTCATATTATATTATAATAGTGTCTATTGCACAAATAATATTAATCATAGCCGAAATTGTTACATTGATTAAATTCAAGCATATAGCCCAAAATTGGTAATACAATCAAAATGGCAGGCACGTAGTGGAATTTGGATTTCCATACAAATAACCAGGTGAAGGGACTACCTTCCGATGGGTACACCTCTAAATGGATGTCCCGAGGCACAGAACATCTGCCCTCTACCAACACAAGACCGGCCCTGTAACTAGATAGTACCAAATATGTCATCCTCTAGTCATTACCGACCTTTTCTTAGAGCCCACATAGCATACAAACTACAATAATCGGATACATGACGTCATAACATGTAAAGATATATCTAGAAGAGGATGATCATATCCTGATGGGAGCGACCCACTTAGCCCTGCTGCATCTAACCTTGTTTCAGTCATTTCCGGTTGATGAGGCCTGAGGTAACGATTACCTTCCACAAATCACAATCACATCACTTTAAATGCCACACGACCATTTCCATTGACTACTAATTGCCTTTCACAAAAATACAACCCTTGAGCTTGTATGTCTCAAGAATGGTGTTAAGCTAAGAGAAGTTGCCTTCTTCGCCACCATTGATGTACGTTTGTAAAAACCAATGTACGTAATCTTTAGAAATGCAACGTCAGACAAACATCGATACAAGTTGTCCAGGAATAGGACAAACCGAAGGTACTATCCTACTACATCCTGTCGGGAAATCCCTAGGATTAGTAGCGAATAGTCCTTGCATTGGATATTTCATAATGAAGAGACTACTATTACTGGATGTATACTGGGATTTTAACCCAAACGATCAACAAACAGTCCTCCACTATGAAAATCCTAAATATCAATATCATCAAAACCAACCTGCATAATCATTGGTTAAATGTTACTCCGAAGTGGTTTTCAGATAAATCCGATCCCGGTCTCTTCGCAACAACAAGGCAAAAGCATTTCTCAGTCCCACATAGAAAATAAGTCTCATAGACTTATCACGTCTCCGACTTTCAACTTGCTACCATTCGGCCCAGAAGAAAGCTTGATAGATTGGCGTAATACTCCACACTACACGAATCAACATCCTCAACACAAAAGATAATCAATCCTACACAGAAGGCTACATACCATGTGTACGACTAAATAGTTTCCACATCAAGTCGAGGAACTAAAATGGCCAAATTTGACAGTCGATTATTTAACTATCAAAGCAAAAAAAATGTTTAGCAGCATAAGAAATCACTAGGACCTTTTAATTAATCATTCATTTATTAAATCACTTTCCAAATATCCACTTCAAATTATCTTTCAAAAGATATATTCTAAAAACCATTACAACTTCTATATTGGAAAACATTTCCATATACTTATTTAATAATAAATAATTCACAAATCAATTTGTTTTCAACACTTGGAAAATATTACATATACTTAAATCACGATTAAGTTTATATTTTATTCTTTTTAAGGAAAACATTCTCTTAAACATATTTATTTAGGTAAAAACAAATGTTGCATAAAACATTGTTACGACAACCCAAAATCACTAGTATAGGGATTCGAAAATTAAATGGATATACAAATCCAATATACTATGCAAACAATTCCTTTCAAAAATCATTTACTTTAACAAGAGTGATATAGTCCATACTTTCCTTACCTCTCGAAAACGTCTATTTCAACAATGAATGTTGAAATCTATGTATTCGATACTTAACACATTTTAAAACATCTTTATAATCATTTAACTCTATTTAAAAGATCACTTTTCAAAACCTGTCTTTTAATTTGAAAGATTATTCACCAATATCGAGAATATGATTCATTTACCGAATTCATAATTATTGCAACATTTAATTTAAAGGATGATTCACTATCCAAAATCGTGAATATATCTCCTTTACCAAATTCATTACTTCTACATGTTTATTAAAGGATTATCCATTGTCCAAAATCGTGAATATATTTCCTTTAATTAACTTTCATATTTAACTTATCAAATTCAATTGATTTCGATTAAAAAACAACGTATATAAGTTATACAAATTTTATTTATTTATTTTTTTAACCTCCTCATCTAGTCCGTTAGATTTCATCACCACAGATCGCAACTGTGAATTTCATCTCCTTCTTCCTCGCATTCAACATTTCGAACGAACCTATCGTCACGTTTGATTTCTGACGGCCGCACCTCCCATCGACCACTAGACCACGATCGAATAATGCCAATCTTAAGCCCCGAGTGCCACGCGCCTTTGCCCTTCGTCCGGTCACCTTCGATCAACCCTATCTCATAAAAATTGAGCTCGAATGTCATGCATTCAAACACCAATCGTCGTCGATCCACCATGCGAAACTCCATCGCAACCGTTGATTTCGTAGATCTCTTCGTCGTCGACGTTTTTCCTTTAGATGTCGAGGCTTGATATTAGTGGATGAGGAGAGATTGAGGGAGGAAGGGGATGAGTTTGTAGCCCTTGAATAGCAAGTGGCGGCTAGGTAAGGAAACCCTAGGGTTTTTGAAAATACGAAAAAAAGTGTTCTTATATAGAAAATTTTCGCGCACTATTCACCCAAAAATTTTCCGAACTCCAATCGAAGCGTGCCGCCTGGCGTTTATAATGTTTTACCCCTATTCCAAACACCACGAAATATATATCAAGAACCAATTCGATCATATTCGAAAGATAGGTTTTCAAATCAAATATTATATTTAAAATTTACTTAAACAAATTTCTATATGTTTCAGATTGTCCGTAAATCCGATTAACACGAAATTTGAAATCTTATAATAATATAACATTACGGATCCAATAAAACTAGTTTCGTCAAAATCTGAGATTGTATCAAAAATGACAATTTTTACACGTTAATTAGATATTAAAATATTCAATTTCTATAAATTCGCTTTGAATTAATTTTAAAAGTTCTCAAACATTATTCTAATTCTATAGAATTTAATTCAACTTTATGAATCATTTTCATTATTTTAAATTCAAATTTCAATTATTTACACAATTTCAAATATTAAATTAATAATTTAATTATCCAGTTAAATCACTATATTATAAATATAAGTTATTCAACTTATAGAATTTGCTTGTGAACATTTAAAACCAATTAAATATACGAATTTCAGATGACTAAAATTCTTGGTTATTAAATTAAATCTCTTAAAACATTTGTCTCACACTCATGCTTGATTTTCACATCACAAATATTTATAAAACACTTTAAAACACTTTTTAAAAATATTATTTTTAAAGTGCAGATTATACTTCAAGTGTATTAAAAAAGAAGGGTAAAAATAAATGTCATTAAAACATATTTATTGTAAACCCAAAACCAATTACATTGCTTTATATTCAAAACATTCATTTTCAAAGAATATTCTCATTTATAAACTATGATTTATAACTTTTAAAACAACATTTATTATCTCGGAAGATAATAAATCAAATTTAAAATGTTTTATAATTTTAGAACAATGTTAATCATCCCAAAAGATAATTTATATACTCTTTTATAAATTTAGAACCACAGTAATTACTCCAAAAGATGATTAATCAAATTTATAACCTTTCTATAAATTTAAACAACATTAATTATCCCGAAAGATAATCAATCAAATTTATAACTCCTTTTGTTAATTTAAATCAACATTTTTCCTTTATTTCAAAATTCTCAATAATACTTGAAACTATGATTTAAACAACTTTTCAAAGTGTAAAAACACGACCAAATATTTATTTTGTAAAAATACAAGCATAAGTTTAGCACACACAAAGGTTTGAGGAGATGATATTTCATAAGTGACGTCATAGCGATAATCATTACAATGACACTTACCCTGTAATGACCTGCTATTTTGAACCATTCAAATCGACAATCATCCACTCATGTCAGACTTGAATTGCTCAAAACAATAGATTTTTAATTTATATTTGACAAAACTTAACGCATACAGTAAACGAGTTAATCATGGAATCACAGACATAGAGTAATATAACAATGAGCAGCGGAATAGATAAATAGTAGTTCATGAAGCTACTATATAAAAATTAGAGTTTAAAGCAAAATATAATAGAAATCTCAAATACAAAGTAGTCTCAAATAAAAAGTCACTGACAAGACTGAACATAAGCAACTGGAATAACAGAAGGCCGAATAGATATAAGTCGGATCTTCAAGCAAAACTCCAAGCTTCAAAAGTGTGTCTCAAATGCTATGACACTCAGTCTGACCTGAGCATAAAGAAAAAACCAAAACGCTCGAGTTAGGATTAACATTCATATACCAGTAAATCAACTCAAGTGAAATGTCAAGAGATATACAAAGTAACTCAAAGGATGTTTGGGATTTCCATCCTTTAAGGATCCGTTAAACTATCTACATACATAATACAATACAGTACATAAATAATGTCTAAAGTAATGTAAACTATTAAAATAGCATTAAGGCGTTACCCATATCCCTATTAACACATTTTATATATTCCCACAGCCTATACAGATACAGTAAGCTCTACCAAACCGCTGGTTTACTCAGGGAGCACTTCATAGGTATGGTATAAAACAAACTCGTAGGGGCATGATAAGGCATGTGACAAGGCATGCGAGGCAATGCCTAGGGTAGGATTCTACCGTTTTGCAGAACCGGGCTGGTGATAACGCATAGCAGCCACTACCGCCCACCTCGAGACACACTCCCAAAATCAATGGTGCACCCAGTCAAGTCACAAAGTAATAGAATGGCATCGAAGAAGCTTGCTCAATCGGAGGTGCGACCTCACTTGGCCCAAGTATAGCTCCTGTTTTAGTCACATCAACCTGACTCGTGGGAGTCAGGGCTACGTTAATACCTTACATGGAATCATCGCCAAACCATCCTACTTCTTTTGGGAATCTCCACCACATACATAGTAGATAAAGTGGTTTTTGGTATTGGCAGAGAGTATAACAATATCCGATCCTGGTCTCTTTAACAACCAAACGCTTATTTCACACCATGGTCATTTCATTTCAAATAATTTATAATTCATATTTAAAATGAATACACTACGAAGATCAGCTAGACTAGACGGACAGAATGATACACATATGTAAGCGATATGATCACCCTATCAACAGTCGAAACATTATAAAGCTGATGATTCCCGCCAAGAATTTGATCATCGGGTCGGGCTAATTCCATACGAATCAGTACGGAGAAGCATGTGCCCATCACTCCAGCAATGGCAGCAAAGAATGAAATAAAGAATACCGATATCTTTGTGGTTAGTAGAGAAGAGCCATCAAACCACCATATGAGGAAGGAGAAGTGGCATAACGCCAACCGGTCCACCCGCTGGTGTATATCCCGGAGTACCAAGAAGTACCTATCCCTTACGGATTTCGCTCCCAAACTGCTGCTAATTTGCTGAAAATAAGATAAACAGGGCTAGAGCAGTCCAAATTTAGCAAAATGAAATATGATGTCTTGCTCAGAAAATGATAAACATTTTTTGTTATGTAAAAATATTCAGATTTCGAAAACATTTTAGTTTCATCAAATTAACCGACTTAAATTGAAATTGAAAATTACACAATAAAACTAACTTCCATATTTTCTAATGAAAATCTGACATTTGATATGCTTAAATAGACGCATTCCAAATATCAAATTTTTATTGCAAATTTTTATTAATTAATTTCAAGAAAAATTTATTTAATTACGTTATAAAAATCATTAGAAATTACGGTTCGTTACATACCAAGTTAAACAGTATGCCATAATTTTTTTAACCTAACATCAACATAAGCAACATAAGAATATAAGTAAGATGCATATAATAGTAAATTAATAATGGTGAGAAACCCTTTAGGGTCTTTGTATAAAAATCCGCTACAAAACAATGGTTATTTATGCCATCCGCTTTTCGAATGGGAATTCAAAACCGTACAAATGATCAAATTGATAATAACAAACATATTATTTATTGATTAATCCATATATTAATTAATTTCAAATAATTGTTTTAATCTGTAAGCATAGAGCGGTATTTTATTCAGCTCGATAAATGTCCAAAATAATCTATTCAATTTAATTATTGCAGGTTTTATTATGCTACATAGATGTCGAAAATAATTTATTTAATTGTAGTAGAACGGTGTTTTATTTTGCTAAATAGATATCACAAACGAACTATAACTAATTTAACTACGTTAAATGTAATTAAATTAAGTTACTATAATTTTATTATTAATTTATACTTCAATAAAACTATCAACTATCATCCAAGCATTTAACAATAATCTACAATAACATAGATATCATATAGTTTATCTAGAGATTAGTAAACTCACCGAAATTTAGTTGATGCTTTCGCATTTCGGTTTGATCTAAAAGCGAACGACGTTCGATTTTAGCTTGAAATTCCACTTGCTCCAAATTCGACAAATCCAACTTCAAAACATAGATAACTTTCCCATGAGTTCAACACAACTAACTGCGTCCAAATCCGACCTCGTATGAGCAAGATACGGGTTAATGAAAATTATGGGATAAATTAATATCACTTAATTAATTAGGTAATTCGCTAATTACATTGTTAATCTCATTAATCAAACCCATGCTGCCACTCTCATAAACCCTCAACCTCCATTCATCTGCTCGTCACCGCCACCGCACTACCACAACGGAAGCCCCAATCATTCCTAACCTTATGCCACCAACCTCACCCTCCAATTCGCCGTCGTCATTAAGAACGAGCTCAAAAACCCAGCCACCATCGAACTCAGATCTGCTCCACCTTGCCCCACCACCACCCAATCCAACCGGTCATCTCACTCGATCACCCCATGCACATTCTCTTTGTTGGCACTTCGCCTAAACCGGCCACTAGTGGTGCCAATCAATCTAGCTCGTTGGATGGGTTAGGGCATGGATATGGAATTTGGGAAAAGAGAAATTAGGTCCTTATATAGGCTTTATCTTCTACACTATCCACTCCTCGAAAAGTTACGAACTCTAATCGAGGCGTGTTCGCTGGCGTTTCTACCCAAATACCCCTATTTCGAACTCAATTGAACTAGTTTTGGGACCTAATTCCATCGTATATAGAAGCTAGCTTTTATAGTCAAATTATATTATTATTTAAGTTCTCTAAAATTACGTTATGTGTTTGAAGCTCGCACAATCATATGGTACGTCCGATCATCACAAACTCATCCGCACACTTTACCATATTATTTCGAGCCCAATGGCACTAGTTTTGTTAAAATCCAAGACAGTGCCCTAGGATGATAATTTCACGTGTTTCGAGTCCGTTTATTGACGAAAACGAATTTCAGTCTCACTATTGAATTAATTTTGAACTATTTGCTATTGTAAATAAATTTACAAAATGGATTCACCATTATTACTTATAACTTAAATGGAGTTAGATAAGGTTATTTAATCCATTTAATTAATATTTAATTCATAATTCTAATATCTAAATAATCACTATATTTATGTTATTAAACTCTAATAAGCAATTATTTAAGTATTTAAAATTAATACATATTTTAAAATAAAAACAATAAATTTCTGGGATGTAATAATTTTATTTAATCCCATGTTAGTTGTTTTTTATTTCAATTGTAACGTGGAAGGGAGACATCGGTTGAGGGGTTATGGAGAGGGGTGACGTCATACCAATGCCCTATCAATGCCTATATGTGTGAATTGGCTAGGCATCGATAATGATTCATAGGTAATATATTCCCTATGACTTACCGACACCCCACTAACACCGCTTCTCATGGCTTCGGTAATGTTAAGTAGGTAAATAGCAAATTTTCTAGTAGTGGAAGGAGCTGACTTGGGAGTTGGTAATCCCGACCTATAGAGATGTTCAATACCATGATGAGGAACATGCTACAAAACGCTTAAGTAATCGCTCTTAATGTTGTGTGCTTCGGTATAGGCACCCAGAGCTGATTTTGCTAAGTTGAACAAAGACTTTGCTAGCCTGGGTGGAAAACAGTTCTAAGGAAAGGAATCAGCGATGGAAGTGCAGGATTGTTTTGATGCCTGCGAAAGAGTCTTCGACGACTTTGAGCTGAACAGTGCTATGAAGAGAAGATTGGCTTCCCGACAGCTTCAAGGGCAAGCCATGAATTGGTGGAATGCAGCGAGTGTTGCCACTCTAAGGATCAGTTTATTTGGGACTAGTTCAAAACCAAATTGGAAGAGAAATTTATTTCGGTAGCTCGAAAGTCAATTTTGTTTCGTAAGTGCCTTGATCTGAAGCAATTAGATATGACTATCTTAGAATATGTTGCTAAGTTCAATGCCTTATCAAAATATTGGATGTCTTTCATCGACACTCCATTACAGAAGACTTCATCGACACTCCATTAAAGAAGAATGAGAAATTTATCATTAGCTTCGATGACTATTTGGGGAACGACTCATGGGCCACATTGATAAGACTTTTGAGAAGATAATCGAGAAAGCCCTAAGGCGTGAGAGTCTTTATCTAAAACCGAAGATTGTTATTCCTAAAGAAGGTCTAAAGCCACAATCGGGCGGGTGAGGCAAGAAGAAGTGGAATAACAAAAACAATAAGAGGAATAAGTTTTAGCAAAAAAGTTGGCCAAAAGAAGAAGATCAAATATTGACCAACCTATTATAGCTGCAGGGAGAAGAATCGCTTTAGTAGAGACTACAAAGATAAAGGGAAGAAGTGCTTTAATTGCAACAAGCTTGGGCATATTCAAAAGGATCGTCCAGAGCCGTTAAACCAAAAATAGTTAGTGAAAGCATATGCTCTCAATGTTGTCCTGACTTCGTCGAATTCTCCATCAGTGAAAGAGAAGGGAAAAAGCATCATTTTCAACGTATGCTTTCTGTTTATGATGTTTCTATAGGTGTTTTGTTTGATACTGAAGCTTCACATTCTTTCATGTCTAGTGACTCGGTGGATAAGTTAGGATTAGAAACCAAAATTATTGACCGATCTTTAATTGTGATGAACCCTGTTGATGGTTCCACTAGCCTGTGTGTGGTTTATCATGGTTTGATATTATCGAGTCATGGATGTTCTTTTGATTATGATCGCTTTGTTTGGGTTTTGTAGGATTTATTTGATAATATTTAGGTATGGACTAGCTTCATAAATATGGAGTGATGGTGGATTACGGGAAATCATTGGCGACAATAGGGGTAATGATGGGCAAACGATAGTGTTAGGATGCCTACTAGATGATGAGGTAATAGTTAGATTTCTATAGTCGATCGATATCCCATATGATGAGTTGTCATAGTGCCTATTGCTAGGGAGTACCCAAACATATTTGAGGAGGTGACTGGACTTCCATCGCACATAGGGATCGATTTTTGTATCGAATTTATGAAAGATGGCGCTAGTAATGCCTTTGAGGAGGATGATGCCTTGAGAACAGCGAGAGCTTAAGATGCAAGTGAATGACCTATTGAGAAGAGGGTTCATTCACAGGAGTATTCTGAGTGGGAAGCGCTTGTAGTATTCACCACGAAGGCGGATGGTTCCCTTAGACCAAGTGTCAATTACCATGTGCTGAATAAAGTGACGAGGAAGAACAAGTATTCACTCCTACTTATTGGTAACTTGTTCGACCAGTTTCATGGTGCTAAAGTATTTTCTCAATTGGACCTTACGATGAGATTTCACTAGTTGAGTGTAGTAAAAGAAAGTATGCCGATTGTGGTGTTTCATATGCCATATGGATTCTAAGAGTTGTTGGTTATGCCATTTAGGCTAACCAATGCGTCGGCATACTTTATTAATCTCATGAAATGTTTTTTCAGAGGTCAGTTAGATAAATTTGTATTTGTGTTTGTCGATGATATTTTTGTTTACCTACGGATAAAGGAGGAACACAAAACACATTTAAAGATCGTACTTGAGGTGTTAAGAGAGCACCGACTAAATGCAAATTTTTCTTAGTGTCCTTTTAGCAGGAGGGTAGTGTGACTTTTTGGTCTAATTGTTTCTGAGCAGGGAATTATCGTAAATCCTACAAACTTGCAGCAATTCAAGATTGGACTTGATCCAAAGACGCTATGGATATGAGATGTTTCTTAGGATTATCTGGATATTATAGACGATTCAACCCAAATTTTCCCAAAGTAGTTGCACCGTTGACTAACTCGACGAAAAAGAATCAAGCATTTACTTTGGATGCTAGATGCGAACATGCATTCGTGAGTTTGAAAGAGAAGTCGACGAGTGCACTAGTATTGACCATGAGTGAGAATGAAGAGATGATGGTATACATCGCTGCTTATGGTATCAGATTAGCTATGGTATTGATGTAGAAGGGTAAGGTTATTGTGTGTGCTAGCCGACAACTGAAGCCATATGAGAAGAAATACCCAACCCATGATTTGGAGTTAGCAGTGATTGTGTTTGTGCTGAAGATTTGAAGATATTATCTTTCAGGAGAGAGGTTCGAGGTTTTCACCGATTATAAATCTTGAATAGCTCATTTTTTGGAAGGATCTTAACTTCACCCACAACGATGATTAGAGTTCCTAGCCTCCTATGACTTTGATATTGTATAAACACCAGGGAAAAGGAATGCATTTGTTGATGCGTTAAATAGGAGACATGCTAACTTAGACCTATGATTCTAGAGTGGACGCAGTTAGAGTACATCATTGGTTATGATTTTCGACCAAGATGCGAGCTAGACCTATAGATATTTGCATGCTTGACTATCGGGCCTACTTTGTTCGAGTGGATCAGCACAAATCAAAGATGTGAGGCAAGACTAGCCAAGATTATTGCTAAGACTGAAACTAGAGTAGAGTTTGAAGAGATGAAGCAGTGCAGGCTCGATCGAGATGGTTGGCTTTGTAAGGCTGTGAGATTGTTTTTTCTTGATGTTGATGGGTTAAGGGATGCAATGCTATATGAGTGCCAACATTCAAGATTAACTATCCATCCTGATGATAATAAGATGTATCATTATATGAAGCAAACCTATTATTGGAAAGTGATGAAGGAAGACCTTGGCACATACATCTCCAAACGCATGAACTGCCAATTGGTTAAGGCAGAGTATAAGAAACATAGTGAATTGATGCAACCACTATAAGTTCTTGAGTGGAAATGGGAACAAGTATCAATGGATTTCACTTATGGACTGCTAAGGAGTAAAAGATGGTACAATGGCATGTAGGTCATAGTTGATAAATTGACCAAAAGCGCCATATTATACTCGTCAAATCTAGCATAATGGCAACCAAACAAGCCACTTATATGCGAAGTGGGTAGTGTGATATGCCGAAGAGCATTATAAGTGACCGAACCATTGTTCACTAGTTCGTTTTGTAAGAGCTTACAAAAGGCGTTGGGACAGAGCTGCATCAAAGTATAGCTTATCACCCTCAAACTGGCGGTCAAACCAAGAGAATGAATCATATCCTAGAAGATCTTGTAGGCTTGCATACTTGACTTTGGATGCTTGTGGGATGATTGCTTACATCTAGTTGAATTCGCATACAACAACAGTTATTAGTCTTACATCGGTATGG
Source organism: Allium cepa (assembly GCA_030765085.1). Lineage (NCBI taxonomy): Eukaryota > Viridiplantae > Streptophyta > Magnoliopsida > Asparagales > Amaryllidaceae > Allium > Allium cepa. The sequence goes on along the minus strand of CM060937.1, from coordinate 565,095,174 downwards.
TACAATTCGAGACACTATATGGCTGATCGTGCAATGCTCCTTCATGCTGGTGGGAAGCAGGCAAAAAACTAATACTTGGGGCAGATATATTCAAATAAACTTCGAAGAACATTGAAATCATTCGGCAATGGATGAGACCGCTCAAGGTGGACAAAGAGCTATGTTGATAAAAGAGTAGGGATCTAGAGTTCTTTATCAACAATATGGTGTTTGTCAAAATCTTTCCATTGAAGAATGTAATTTGGTTTGTTAGTAAAGGGATGATGGCATCGAGATTCGTAGGCTATTTTTCGATGCTAGAGACGATTGGGAACCTTGATTACAGAATTGATTCACCTCAAAGAATGGCGAGATTGCACAATGTGTTCCACGTTTTCCACTTGTGGAAGTTTATGCATGACCAGGCATAACTATCGCAATGGATTAACTACATGATATCGAGATTGAACCGAAAGCTTCGAGACCTCGCATGCCTATTCGTACCATTGGACGTGACATGAATCATCTTAGGAAAAAGGTGATGAAGTTGGTGAAGGTTCAATGAGTGAAAATAGAGGCGATTGCATTTGGGAGACCAAGATGAGCGTGAGGATGGCTTATGCAGAGCTTTTTACTTAGTAAATCTTTCTATTTATCGATTTTATTTTTCACTACTGATATCACAAAGTATACCTTAGTGTTGTATCCCGTATGCTAAGATTGGCTAGGATGTTACGATTTATATTTGTTGTTGTGTATGCATGTTTGATGTGTAATGGTTGCTTTTGCTTGGATATGATTGTTAGGCATGAGCGATAACACGACTGATTTTATTTGGGAGTTCAGGGGTGGAATCCTTAAAGGGAGGAGAATATAATGATTCATATTTTAAGTATCAGAGGATCGTAAAATACGAATATTATTTTCATATAGAGTCTTATGATTTTATATAACTTTTGGAAAGGACAGCTAGAGACATTTTCCATCCTTAGAATTTTTATTAGACGATTTTGATCTTAAAATATTATATGGCCTATATATTTTGATATGAACTGAAATGGAATCTAAGACCACTTCCATTAGATCGAGATGATGGTTTCCCTTTCTGTAGAGTGGTCATAATAGGAAACCTAACTTAGAATTGGCAGATATGGCTGTTTGAAGTTCTACTTGATTTTGAACAGCTTAGTGGGTTATTCAGGGCATTAGTGGCTAAGCCCAAGGTCCATTTTGGGATTAGCTCCTATAAGGGTCGATGGGACTTCTCCTTGTCATTTCTCACTTCCTAAAATAGTTAGAGAAACCACCAATAATATTCTCTTTGCCTAAAATCACTCTAAATACTTTAATTAGCCAAATCTTTTTATTAAGAGAGATTAGTAAGGTTATCACTTGGATTTAGGGATTTGTTGCTAGGAATACCTTGGAGCTGCTATTTGTTTTGGGATTCATGCACTTTTGGATTGATTTGGATTTTAGTTGAGTGGTTAGAACCTTTAAAATGACTTTTGAACCCTAAACCGTGTTTTAAACCTTAATTAATCATATATATTAATTTCAAATGATTTTACAAAGTTTTGTGAAATCATGTTCTTGTGGATCTCACTTGTTCTTATGGTTCTCCCTTTCTCATATCCTTATATTTAGGTTATAATTTGATGTGTGTGAACGCTTGCTTATTTGGATTAATTATATGTTGAATGCTTGAATGTAAGATGTTTGTTTGGTTGAAAACGCCAATCGAATTGCAATTTAGAAATAGGAATAATGTTACAACCCATCGTCTATCCATGGAGGTAGAAGTGACCAAATTTGGTGCAAGTTCTATGGGGGTGACAGGGAAGGCCTCACAAATCTACATTTCAAATTACAACTAGTTTGGAGTTCATTTGCTCGAGTTATGGGAAAAAGGAGTTGGATCGGCGATGATGCTAAAGTGTTGGATCGGTGGAGGATTGCTCCAGGTTCTACTTCTAGTCATATAGGGGTTCGCTTTGAGCCTTTCTTCGAGATTTCATGGGGGTTAGTGCACAAGTGTAGGGTCAATGGTGGAGGCAACAAGGATAGGATCGAAATCGAGTCGTAAAGGGTTTAGCTCGAGTCTCACTTCAAGTTTCTCAAATGTTCACTTGGAGTTGCACTTTGGGGGAAGTAAAATGCTTAAGTGCTAGATCAGTGTGTGTGGTTTGGTGAAGAGTCAATTAGGTGTAAGGTTAGTTTGGTTGTCATGGATTGGTTAGGGGTTATGGTTCGGTGGTTGGCTTCGACGATGTGATAGCTGTACTTTGGGACGTTGAGTATAAGACTACGAGTCGGACTTAAGGAACTATTAGAGCAAGATTATAGGACAAACGATGATATTCTACAACTAATGATGGTTGTTGAGAATCATCCCAATCTTTACAACTTCGGACAGGAGTTATATGATGATTTAAGGTCAGTTCCAGGGTGTGCTCTGCTATATATGACGTGTGCAAAGGGATTGTTGATACTCAGAGGTTTCGATGTGTACTCGTAAAGAATGGGTATGTGAGGGCACTCGCTTGGGACAAGACGTGCCCTAGATCTTTAAATGAGAGATTTGTCTTACCCTGGACTGCTGGGACCACACTTTAGTTCCTAGCATACTGAATGGAGTGGATTCGAGTACCGAGAGACAGAGACGTTGAGTAGTCTCAGACCTAGGATGCGATTATATGAGTATTATATATCCAACGAACAGAGTGGGTGAATGTGAGGATGAATAATGGATGCCATGTTTGTTTTGGTTGCTTATCACTCCAGGTATGTCTCACGATATAGATTTCATTGATGTACATATCCGGACACTCATTAGTACTTTTACTTATGGTACACCCATGATGATTATGATATAAAGTAGCATATATCTTATGTTATGTGCTAACTTGTGGATGCAGGGACATGTCAGGTATGACTCTCCATAACCTATGTCCCAGCATATTGACTTTATAGTATTTGAGATTTTCTACCACTCACACCAGACTGTGATCTGGCTTTGGATTTTTTGGTTTGCTGCTTATTATTTCGGGTACTCTTAGATGAGTAGATTATGGATATCAAGTCTGGTAAGCACGTGTAGCCGGAAAATTGGAGAGCAGGAGGCAACGTTATCACGTATTATTATATTTAACTATTATTGCTTATTATTCGGATATGCAACACTATGGAGCTTACCGATGCTTTTATCAATTTAGAGACAATTATATATTTGAGTTTAATATCAATTGTATAAGCTCTATCACTTATGTTGTATAGTTGTATAAATATGTATACTTTGATTTCTATGGTTCATTCAGTTATTACCATCACGCCTATTTTATATTTGTGATGACTATTATATTATTCGATGCTCTACGAGGTATATGACATGTTTGTGATGTTTTATTACTTTAAACCCTTGATAATCATTCTACATCGTCTGGGCTGTAACGAGTCGGATTTTGCCCGCTCAAAAATCGACATCCATACTTCAAATCGTACTCGAATGTCATAGATTCGACCGTTCAAATCCGATTCGCCGGAGCTTATAACAATCATTAAGTAAACAACACAGCAGAATAAAAGAATAATACATTGATATACAGCTTTGATACAATATCTGATACAACAGATGATCCAATAGATATCAATATACATCAGAGATATGATACAATAAAATAGCAGCGGAAAGAAAATAGATGACATCTAACAGCGGAACAATATAACTCTAAGATAGTCTTCAAAAGAGAACTCCGAGAACTGTAACTCCATTTCCAAGAATCAATCCAGCAGAAGCTCGAACTCCCAATAACATATCACCAAGCTCAGCAAGACTGGTGTGGTCCAAAGACTGAACTAACTCTAGATAATCTACTAAACCTGACTATCTGAAAAACCCAACTCTAGACTGCTCGTGTAGAAAATAATGAGCACCCAGAGTTTAGGAAAGAAAAAAATAAACTCCGGATCAGTCGTGGGACTGGTGTGAGCAACAAAAACAGTTTATCTTTTAATACATTCAACAAAAGATTTTCAAAGTCAATTCGCAATGCTTTTGAAAAATGAGACTACCATAAGGCCTCCCGCACACACACACACAATGCAAACGCAGAATCGGAGGAGATTTCTCCTTATGATAGTCAAAGATGCTTGATACGCATTAAAAAGAAGCATTTGATATTATTACTAGTGTATAGTGTAGGAAAAATTCATTTCGAAAGTAGAATATAAATCTTAGCCAACGTACGACCATTATCGTATGCCTACTATAGCTAACCATGTTCAATAGCAGGTTACCGCCACATTCCATGGCAGGTTATACAACTAATACTGTACAAGTCTCGTATTGTTTCTTTGGATTTCCAACAAATGGTCAGGCCAAGGAACTTCCCATTGCCACATGAGAATGCCTCTAGAAAGACATCCCCGAGAACCAAACCGGAACTCTGCCAACACAAGGCCGGGTTACCCCTAACTGGGTAACTACTGACACGAGCACGCCATTCCCCGATCGTAAACGACCTTTCTCACGGGATCCCGATAGCCAACAACCACAAAGTAATAAATTCGTAGTAACCACATAGGTTAAATATCTGGGCTCCATACCATGATACCACCTCTATCCAGAAGGAAATGTACATACCCTAAAGGGTGCTACCCCTCATAACCTTGCCGCATCTTTCCTGTTTTGACCATTTCCGGGGTGTGAGGCTCGACGAAGTCACGTTCACAAAAACATACTTTATACAAAAGCCATGCTTTGGGTCAACAAATGATCAACACAATGATCACCAAGATAGACGATCAAATAAATGATCCTATCACAAATAATCAACACAATGATCATTTCAGCAACACTCAGCATGTCATATTACCAAATTGGGAACATATCGCTGATAACCTTCAACTATATAACCTCTGAGCTCGTACGTCTCAGAGAAGGGTGTTAAGCTAAAAGAATAAATTCTTCGCCACCAACAGAAATATATTTGAAAGAAATCGGCTTTATATCTCAATTTGTAATGTCAGACATACAATCCATACAAGTTTGTTCTGGGTTCGAACAGAACCGAAGGCACTTACAAAGAAGTCCTTGCAACCCGGATATTCACAATCCCGATCGGATTTTCCCATCACTTAGGGAGTTTCTATACCGGCGCGACTCGGTGCAGAAACAATCGATAGGTCATCCTATCGCTTTCGCAAATACCCGGTCTTCATCACCGGTCTTCAATTGCTATCCATATACGACGTATCACATATTCAGAATGGGTTATACGACCCAAGGCCCTTTCCCGGCTAAACCGAATAGTGAGCGAAAATATTTTCAAAACATATGGATATGGGATTTCAATTAAGTCACAACTTAATAATTCAAACTTTCTTTCAAATGGTTTAACAAATTACCATTTTCAATCTTTAAACAAAAAGATTCATTTTCACAACCTTTAACGGTTTAAACAATTTTCACATTTAAATCTTTTAAACAAAAGATTCATTCACATATTTTCCAAATCAATTTTCATTTCAATTTGATTTAACTCGTTAAATCTTTAAATCAAAGATTTAACTTATAGCCTTCAAAACAATTTCATTTCAATTTGATTTAAACAAATCATCAATTTAAATCTGTTAAAAATAAACAGATTTAATTCATAGCTTTCAAAAAGAATTCATTCATAACTTAGGAAAATCATTTCTCTATTCAATCTTGCAATTCCCCTAATTAACTGGAATCTCAGTTCTTATCTAAAAGTGTTTATCATTTGAAAACAACAGTTTTCATTTTGGAAATCTGATTCATTTATACGAGTTGAAATCCTTGAGTTAAATTCAAATTCCCAAAAATAATACTTTAAAAATGGTTTAACTCATAATGACTAGTATAATATAATTAATCCCTAATTTCAAATTATAGAATTCAATTTCAAGTATTGAATTTAAATTTAAATCAACTTATTTAAATTCCAAAACTTAATCAAGTAATTTAAAAATAATAAATTCTATTTTGAAATTCCATTTTGAAATTCCATTCCAAAAGCTTTTCACATTTATTCCGATTCCATTTCCAAAACATTTGAATTTAAAAATTCAAATTTAACTATTTCAAAAATCTACGACTTAATCGATTTCCTCGTGAAATCCATATTTGTGTGTGTATGGTGTGGTCCAGGGGTTTAACACAATAGTGTACATCATCATCATCACAGATTAAAGCACAGAAATATAGTTGATAAGCGATATAAACTATAACGCTCATCTTCCATTCACAAATTCACAGATAATATACAAATGCAAACAAATATACAACTCAATCTACAGAACAAAATATCACAAATCAGATAGGATAATCAATTCAAATCATTTCATACAATATAATTATTCATAAGCATTCAATAAACATTTGTAAGCAGGATTTAATTAATTCAATTCATTTCCAATTTAATTAATTACTTATGAATTTATTATCCAATTCTGATTAGATTATTTTCATTAAGTAATTACATTTAAATCATTTATAATTGATTATCTAAATTATTTAATCCAATAAATCATTAACATTAATCACTTTAAATCAATTACTTAATAATCCTTAGTTAATTATCCTTATTAACTAATAATATTTCTTAATCACTTCTTAAGAAATTATCTTAGATTAATTCATTATTAACCATTTCAAATTTTAAATAAATCTAATTATTTATTTATAATTAAATAAATTATTCTTTAATTACTTATTAATTTAAATTAACTTTTAAACCAACTTCATAATAAATCGTTTAAATTAACTTAATTAATTTATTCACTTACTTAAAGTAATTAATTAAATTTCTTACCTTAAACTGATTAACTATCTTTACAACTTTCTTTACTAAACTTTTGAGTTACATATTAACTTAATACTAACTAACATTACTTAATTATCTAAGTTAAACACCTGTATAAAAATCATTATTCACGGCTATTTTGGGAAAGCACCGAGACCGCATCATTCTTACTCGAGAAAACTCGAGTTTCCCCTCGTGTCTCTCCCGTGTCACTCTCTCTCACCCCCTCCCTGTTCTTCTTTTTCTCAGTTCTTCTCCCCCTTTTCATTTTTTTTTTATATTGGTTGAAGTTATAAAAGAACAGCTGAAACCCATTCACGAAAACGACCTAGAGGCAAACCGAAGCGACTCCTTCTTTTACTCGAGTATACACTCGAGGATTTAATCACCAAGAACACCAAGCTGTGCACGAGATCACCGTGCACCTGCACCGGACCACGACCAAATTCTGGCGATCCTCACTAGCTCCGGCAAGTCACAATCGATCACATCCTCGACCCAGATCGACCCAAAACCCCAAACATTCCCTCCATCGAATTCGAGCATAGCTGGAACCGTACGACCAAAACAGCGACCAGAAAAAAATGTCTCATCGCCGCGCCTCCGACCACCAGCATCGCCGCACCTCCGCCCCAACCTTCGTCTACGTCCCAAGCGCATTCTCTCCAAGTCCGGCCCCACTCGATGCAATGAGGTGTGAGAACGAACCCCAAAACTTCGACATCAGTTTCACATGCCTTAAACCCTACATCTAATCGAATCTCAATCTATGATGCATAAAAAAAATACTTTGCATTTTTCCCGCGATCATCGATCATGTTAGCTCCTCCCCACCAATTTTCGACTTCTCTGATCAACTGTGTTACCCGAGGCAACCCCATCTTCCCAAAATGATCAACACGGCCATGCCACTTCTACTCTTTACAAAAAAATATGAATTGAGCTTTAAAAATCCTATTTATGATTAAGCAATCAGTTCCTAAACTTGAATCGAAAATTCAAGATGTTCAAAATTTTGATTTATGTTAAGTATTACTGTCCTATGTTTATTCCCAGAGCAGCTCAAACTTTTTATTATGAATTTAAATTTTTAAAATTCACTTTATACTTTCCTAAACATAATCTGTTTATATACTTTACTCTAACAATCAATAGATTTGAGCATACATGATTTTTGAAGCAACTTAGGCTGTTGGAATGTATAAACAGAGGCAATATTTGTATATGTATATGCATTCCTGTATAAATGCAGAGAGAAGCACCAATATATACATGCATTCAACATAGAAATCCCAAAGATTTTATGCAACCAGTTTACTACTTAATTTTTTTTTTTTTTCAAAATGAAGTTACTCACATTGTTTTATGGAAGATAGAGAACAGGTTTCTTCAATTTGGAACTGGTTTGTATCTTGCTTCTTGATGTTTGAGTTGAATGATATATATAGGGGAGAGTGTTCACAGTATGTTATATATGTATATTATATATATTACAATGGGTATGGTATACAATATCTTGTACAGGGTAATATTATATTTTCCTTGTACTAAAGGTATCTTTACATTATTTATGTCGGCTGAAAATTCTTCTTTGATATGCTAAAGATGCAAACATTAATTGTCTATGTACTAGCCTAAGATATTAATTGTTTACTTGTTTCATTCCATGCTTATATTTGTACTTGCTTTATAATTTAACATATATTGCTTTTTAACTTGTTGATTATGCAGTTTGGTGGCTGCAAATCATTTTCTTTGTTTTGTTCATATTTGATTTTCTTTACAGCCTACATATTTATACAACTTTGCTTTGTGCTTTGCTTTATTACTTATGTAAAAACATATACTTTGTTTTGTTTAGCAATATTTTTTTCTTTTGTTTGCTTTACTATGGTGGCTGCAGCTTTATCTGTTTATACTTATTGATTCTGCTCTCTCTTTTCTTATATGTTGTTATATCTTTAGCTGATATGTTACTTTGTATCCATTTTATAGTTTACACACTTATATTACTTTGTCTTGTTTTATCAGTTTGTAAGTATACATGCTTTTGTTTATTACTTTACTTATTTATTTGGATGTAGTTCTATATTTAATTTGTTGTTAAGTTATTAGTTAATGTATTTACTTACTTCTTATTTTCAGCTGAGTATATTTATGTATTTTATTTTCTTTAAATCTTCTTGTTTTGTAATACAAATAAATTTCTATTTTATTATGTTGTTAGAATTTAGCAAGTGTTCTACTTCCTATTTTTATTAAAATTTATCTCATATTATTTTTCTATTTCTAGTTTAAATATTTATTGTTATCTTACTTTAATATTTATTGTCTTATATTATTTTATCTGCTCACATATTTTGTTTTAATGCTTAAATATAGCTGGTTTGTTTTGCAAGTTAATTCATATATATGTTTTGTTCCACTGCTTTGTCCTATTACTTTATAGTATGAATAACTTCTATGTTAACATGTTGTTAAAATTTATTTATGAGTTACTATAGATATATATATATTTTTTCTTAATTTATTTTATAACTCAAATATTTATTAAACCATTCATCTAAGATTTAAATCAAAATATATATATACACACACACAAGATTTTATAATTTCAAATTGACTCATATATACCCAAATATACATATATATATATACATTCACATATATACATATATATACAAAAATTAAAATTTTAAATGATTTATATAGAATATATTTGAACTCGGGGAAACTCACATCACTAAATCGATTAATTTCACCGTTTTCTTCAAAAATAGATTTTTAATTATCATTTTAAATTTATATAAAAATCCGGGGTCGTTACAGACTTCCCCCCTTAAAAGAATTTCGTCCTCGAAATTCGCAGGCACGAAAACAACACAGAGATAGACAGATTCGATCTCCTATAATTCTTCAAACTTAAGATATGGATTCCAAATTCAAGTCGGAATATCTCAAAATACATACCAATTTGTCCCTCTTCGGACCTTGGTATTCACAAGAAACTACAATAGAATTTCAAAATTTGGTTTCAAACGAAATCGATTTATCGATACAATTCGATTATCCTTCATATTCTATTAATCAATTTAAAATCAATTTAAAATTTCTAATTTATTTAAAATTCTCAATTTCAATTTGCAAATTCATATTCATTAAGGTTTTAAATCAAAAAGCTGATAAGAAACTGATGAAGATACGAAATAAAAATTTCCTACAACGATTCGTAGGCCTTCATTACACCGAAACTTCTTTCTGTAACCGTCATGAATCAATCAAAAGAATTTGGAAACGAATCAAAGAAAATTGATAGACAAAGTTATTTCCACCGTTGTTACAGAGTTTTGACTAATTATAGTCGTATTTACCTGTCCCCTATCTCGTTCTCTTCTTGCACTCATACTCACTATCAGTGGATAGTAAGAGAATTTACTGAGGCATTCAAACGGATATCTTAAGGATTACTCATTCTAGGATTTACTTCACCCTATCTCTAATGAGTTACTTAACGTGTTACACTCCTGAGCTAAAGTTCAACCCTTAGCTCTGATACCAAATGTAACGAGTCGGATTTTGCCCGCTCAAAAATCGACATCCATACTTCAAATCGTACTCGAATGTCATAGATTCGACCGTTCAAATCCGATTCGCCGGAGCTTATAACAATCATTAAGTAAACAACACAGCGGAATAAAAGAATAATACATTGATATACAGCTTTGATACAATATCTGATACAACAGATGATCCAATAGATATCAATATACATCAGAGATATGATACAATAAAATAGCAGCGGAAAGAAAATAGATGACATCTAACAGCGGAACAATATAACTCTAAGATAGTCTTCAAAAGAGAACTCCGAGAACTGTAACTCCATTTCCAAGAATCAATCCAGCAGAAGCTCGAACTCCCAATAACATATCACCAAGCTCAGCAAGACTGGTGTGGTCCAAAGACTGAACTAACTCTAGATAATCTACTAAACCTGACTATCTGAAAAACCCAACTCTAGACTGCTCGTGTAGAAAATAATGAGCACCCAGAGTTTAGGAAAGAAAAAAATAAACTCCGGATCAGTCGTGGGACTGGTGTGAGCAACAAAAACAGTTTATCTTTTAATACATTCAACAAAAGATTTTCAAAGTCAATTCGCAATGCTTTTGAAAAATGAGACTACCATAAGGCCTCCCGCACACACACACAATGCAAACGCAGAATCGGAGGAGATTTCTCCTTATGATAGTCAAAGATGCTTGATACGCATTAAAAAGAAGCATTTGATATTATTACTAGTGTATAGTGTAGGAAAAATTCATTTCGAAAGTAGAATATAAATCTTAGCCAACATACGACCATTATCGTATGCCTACTATAGCTAACTATGTTCAATAGCAGGTTACCGCCACATTCCATGGCAGGTTATACAACTAATACTGTACAAGTCTCGTATTGTTTCTTTGGATTTCCAACAAATGGTCAGGCCAAGGAACTTCCCATTGCCACATGAGAATGCCTCTGGAAAGACATCCCCGAGAACCAAACCGGAACTCTGCCAACACAAGGCCGGGTTACCCCTAACTGGATAACTACTGACACGAGCACGCCATTCCCCGATCGTAAACGACCTTTCTCACGGGATCCCGATAGCCAACAACCACAAAGTAATAAATTCGTAGTAACCACATAGGTTAAATATCTGGGCTCCATACCATGATACCACCTCTATCCAGAAGGAAATGTACATACCCTAAAGGGTGCTACCCCTCATAACCTTGCCGCATCTTTCCTGTTTTGACCATTTCCGGGGTGTGAGGCTCGACGAAGTCACGTCCACAAAAACATACTTTATACAAAAGCCATGCTTTGGGTCAACAAATGATCAACACAATGATCACCAAGATAGACGATCAAATAAATGATCCTATCACAAATAATCAACACAATGATCATTTCAGCAACACTCAGCATGTCACATTACCAAATTGGGAACATATCGCTGATAACCTTCAACTATATAACCTCTGAGCTCGTACGTCTCAGAAAAGGGTGTTAAGCTAAAAGAATAAATTCTTCGCCACCAACAGAAATATATTTGAAAGAAATCGGCTTTATATCTCAATTTGTAATGTCAGACATACAATCCATACAAGTCTGTTCTAGGTTCGAACAGAACCGAAGGCACTTACAAAGAAGTCCTTGCAACCCGGATATTCACAATCCCGATCGGATTTTCCCATCACTTAGGGAGTTTCTATACCGGCGCGACTCGATGCAGAAACAATCGATAGGTCATCCTATCGCTTTCGCAAATACCCGGTCTTCATCACCGGTCTTCAATTGCTATCCATATACGACGTATCACATATTCGGATTGGGTTATACGACCAAAGGTCCTTTCCCGGCTAAACCGAATAGTGAGCGAAAATATTTTCAAAACATATGGATATGGGATTTCAATTAAGTCACAACTTAATAATTCAAACTTTCTTTCAAATGGTTTAACAAATTACCATTTTCAATCTTTAAACAAAAAGATTCATTTTCACAACCTTTAACGGTTTAAACAATTTTCACATTTAAATCTTTTAAACAAAAGATTCATTCACATATTTTCCAAATCAATTTTCATTTCAATTTGATTTAACTCGTTAAATCTTTAAATCAAAGATTTAACTTATAGCCTTCAAAACAATTTCATTTCAATTTGATTTAAACAAATCATCAATTTAAATCTGTTAAAAATAAATAGATTTAATTCATAGCTTTCAAAAAGAATTCATTCATAACTTAGGAAAATCATTTCTCTATTCAATCTTGCAATTCCCCTAATTAACTGGAATCTCAGTTCTTATCTAAAAGTGTTTATCATTTGAAAACAACAGTTTTCATTTTGGAAATCTGATTCATTTATACGAGTTGAAATCCTTAAGTTAAATTCAAATTCCCAAAAATAATACTTTAAAAATGGTTTAACTCATAATGACTAGTATAATATCATTAATCCCTAATTTCAAATTACAGAATTCAATTTCAAGTATTGAATTTAAATTTAAATCAACTTATTTAAATTCCAAAACTTAATCAAGTAATTTAAAAATAATAAATTCTATTTTGAAATTCCATTTTGAAATTCCATTCCAAAAGCTTTTCACATTTATTCCGATTCCATTTCCAAAACATTTGAATTTAAAAATTCAAATTTAACTATTTCAAAAATCTGCGACTTAATCGATTTCCTCGTGAAATCCATATTTGTGTGTGTATGGTGTGGTCCAGGGGTTTAACACAATAGTGTACATCATCATCATCACAGATTAACACACAGAAATATAGTTGATAAGCGATATAAACTATAACGCTCATCTTCCGTTCACAAATTCACAGATAATATACAAATGCAAACAAATATACAACTCAATCTACAGAACAAAATATCACAAATCAGATAGGATAATCAATTCAAATCATTTCATACAATATAATTATTCATAAGCATTCAATAAACATTTGTAAGCAGGATTTAATTAATTCAATTCATTTCCAATTTAATTAATTACTTATGAATTTATTATCCAATTCTGATTAGATTATTTTCATTAAGTAATTACATTTACATCATTTATAATTGATTATCTAAATTATTTAATCCAATAAATCATTAACATTAATCACTTTAAATCAATTACTTAATAATCCTTAGTTAATTATCCTTATTAACTAATAATATTTCTTAATCACTTCTTAAGAAATTATCTTAGATTAATTCATTATTAACCATTTCAAATTTTAAATAAATCTAATTATTTATTTATAATTAAATAAATTATTCTTTAATTACTTATTAATTTAAATTAACTTTTAAACCAACTTCATAATAAATCATTTAAATTAACTTAATTAATTTATTCACTTACTTAAAGTAATTAATTAAATTTCTTACCTTAAACTGATTAACTATCTTTACAACTTTCTTTACTAAACTTTTAAGTTACATATTAACTTAATACTAACTAACATTACTTAATTACATAAGTTAAACACCTGTATAAAAATCATTATTCACGGCTATTTTGGGAAAGCACCGAGACCGCATCATTCTTACTCGAGAAAACTCGAGTTTCCCCTCGTGTCACTCTCTCTCACCCCCTCCCTGTTCTTCTTTTTCTCAGTTCTTCTCCCTTTTTTTTTTTTATATTGGTTGAAGTTATAAAAGAACAACTGAAACCCATTCACGAAAATGACCTAGAGGCAAACCGAAGCGACTCCTTCTTTTACTCGAGTATACACTCGAGGACTTAATCACCAAGAACACCAAGCTGTGCACGAGATCACCGTGCACCTGCACCGGACCACGACCAAATTCTGGCGATCCTCACTAGCTCCGGCAAGTCACAATCGATCACATCCTCGACCCAGATCGACCCAAAACCCCAAACATTCCCTCCATCGAATTCGAGCATAGCTGGAACCATACGACCAAAACAGCGACCAGAAAAAAATGTCTCATCGCCGCGCCTCCGACCACCAGCATCGCCGCACCTCCGCCCCAACCTTCGTCTACGTCCCAAGCGCATTCTCTCCAAGTCCGGCCCCACTCGATGCAATGAGGTGTGAGAACGAATCCCAAAACTTCGACATCAGTTTCACATGCCTTAAACCCTACATCTAATCGAATCTCAATCTATGATGCATAAAAAAAATACTTTGCATTTTTCCCGCGATCATCGATCATGTTAGCTCCTCCCCACCAATTTTCGACTTCTCTTATCAACTGTGTTACCCGAGGCAACCCCATCTTCCCAAAATGATCAACACGGCCATGCCACTTCTACTCTTTACAAAAAAATATGAATTGAGCTTTAAAAATCCTATTTATGATTAAGCAATCAGTTCCTAAACTTGAATCGAAAATTCAAGATGTTCAAAATTTTGATTTATGTTAAGTATTACTGTCCTATGCTTATTCCCAGAGCAGCTCAACCTTTTTATTATGAATTTAAATTTTTAAAATTCACTTTATACTTTCCTAAACATAATCTGTTTATATACTTTACTCTAACAATCAATAGATTTGAGCATACATGATTTTTGAAGCAACTTAGGCTGTTGGAATGTATAAACAGAGGCAATATTTGTATATGTATATGCATTCCTGTATAAATGCAGAGAGAAGCACCAATATATACATGCATTCAACATAGAAATCCCAAAGATTTTATGCAACCAGTTTACTACTTAAATTTTTTTTTTTTTTTTCAAAATGAAGTTACTCACATTGTTTTATGGAAGACAGAGAACAGGTTTCTTCAATTTGGAACTGGTTTGTATCTTGCTTCTTGATGTTTGAGTTGAATGATATATATAGGGGAGAGTGTTCACAGTATGTTATATATGTATATTATATATATTACAATGGGTATGGTATACAATATCTTGTACAGGGTAATATTATATTTTCCTTGTACTAAAAGTATCTTTACATTATTTATGTCGGCTGAAAATTCTTCTTTGAAATGCTAAAGATGCAAACATTAATTGTCTATGTACTAGCCTAAGATATTAATTGTTTACTTGTTTCATTCCATGCTTATATTTGTACTTGCTTTATAATTTAACATATATTGCTTTTTAACTTGTTGATTATGCAGTTTGGTGGCTGCAAATCATTTTCTTTGTTTTGTTCATATTTGATTTTCTTTACAGCCTACATATTTATACAACTTTGCTTTGTGCTTTGCTTTATTACTTATGTAAAAACATATACTTTGTTTTGTTTAGCAATATTTTTTTTCTTTTGTTTGCTTTACTATGGTGGTTGCAGCTTTATCTGTTTATACTTATTGATTCTGCTCTCTCTTTTCTTATATGTTGTTATATCTTTAGCTGATATGTTACTTTGTATCCATTTTATAGTTTACACACTTATATTACTTTGTCTTGTTTTATCAGTTTGTAAGTATACATGCTTTTGTTTATTACTTTACTTATTTATTTGGATGTAGTTCTATATTTAATTTGTTGTTAAGTTATTAGTTAATGTATTTACTTACTTCTTATTTTCAGCTGAGTATATTTATGTATTTTATTTTCTTTAAATCTTCTTGTTTTGTAATACAAATAAATTTCTGTTTTATTATGTTGTTAGAATTTAGCAAATGTTCTGCTTCCTATTTTTATTAAAATTTATCTCATATTATTTTTCTATTTCTAGTTTAAATATTTATTGTTATCTTACTTTAATATTTATTGTCTTATATTATTTTATCTGCTCACATATTTTGTTTTAATGTTTAAATATAGCTGGTTTGTTTTGCAAGTTAATTCATATATATGTTTTGTTCCACTGCTTTGTCCTATTACTTTATAGTATGAATAACTTCTATGTTAACATGTTGTTAAAATTTATTTATGAGTTACTATAGATATATATATTTTTTTTCTTAATTTATTTTATAACTCAAATATTTATTAAACCATTCATCTAAGATTTAAATCAAAATATATATATATATATATACACAAACAAGATTTTATAATTTCAAATTGACTCATATATACCCAAATATACATATATATATATACATTCACATATATACATATATATAAAAAAATTAAAAATTTAAATGATTTATATAGAATATATTTGAACTCGGGGAAACTCACATCACTAAATCGATTAATTTCACCGTTTTCTTCAAAAATAGATTTTTAATTATCATTTTAAATTTATATAAAAATCCGGGGTCGTTACATGGGCACTGTAGCAGCACACTATACAAGTACATATAGTGCCAAAGGTATGAGGTCGTCTTCACTATAGGTCCTTATCTATGGACCAGTCAGGTCCTAAGTATGGACTGGTGGGACCGCTCCTAGGCAATAAAGCCCGTGCAACCGTCCACCGTTTCACACATCGTTTCCTCCGTTGCATTGTCCAATGAGCCGTTGCTTCCTAAGCCTATGTTCACCCCATCGGTCCTCCCCTTAAGTTCATTTGTCGATATTTTAGATGTGGTTTCTTATTCATGAGTACTAATAAAGATCATCTCTTTACTTTTAAATAATATTCATGAGTACTAATTAAGTTTCATTTACCCTCTAATTACTTTGATAATAAGTGTAGAGTTTAAAAATCACTTAATTTGCTTACTAAATTTTCTAAAACCATTTAAATTAGTTTCATTATTGTTAATTAAGGACATGCACTTAATTATACCATTTAATTAATCTCTAATCTATTACAACATCATATATATATATAATCATTCAGTTAACCAAAATCCATTTCTAAGCTTACAAACTATTTCAAAAATAGTTATCAAGGTGTTAGACAAATAATGAGTCAATATAATCTTGTTTATAACATGAATATAAGCCTAAATCAGCCCAAACATTCTCTAAATCACTTCATATAATTCCTTAATCATTATTATTACTACAAATATACATGTCGAGTATTTAATGGGAACATATTGAGTTTGATAATGACATGGGGTATCGAGCTAGAAGGAAGCAAGGTCATCAAGCACTCAAGGGTAACGAGCTTCAAACACTTACCACGAGATGTCGAACTTCCAAAAGTAGGAGGCATCAAACCTCTACGATAAGAAATGTCACATACTCAAGAAGAAAACAGATATGAAAGGATGTCGAACCTCTAGATGTTGAGCCCTGAGTGTTTAATAATATAAGTGTTGTAAAGCTTGAATAAAGAAAAATGATGGTTTCGAGCCTCAACAATCATAAAGGCTATTAAGCATATAAGGCAGAAAAGGTGTCGAGCCTTAACAATATTAAGGTATGCCGAACCTATGACAAGCGGAAAGGTCATGTCGAATATTAACAATAAACCAAGATATCGAGCCTATAAAGTAGTGAAGATGATGAATCAAAGATACTTGTAGACGTCGAGTTATAATAGAACAAGAGCTATCAAGCCCAAGATGTTGAGCTTCTACAACGTGGAGTGTTGTAGGACTTGTTATAAAGGGAGGATGACGCATCTAATCACAAGTGAGGATATTGAGCCACTAAAGGATGATGAGCTTACAATACATCAACTATCATCAAGCTACTATCACAATACCAACTATCGAAATATTTACCATCCTAAAAGATATCGAGTAGCTCCAAAAGGGATTAAATTTCCAAAATTATGAAGACAAGTGATGTCGAACTTCATCAATGTTAAGAGGATGCTGATTCTTAAAAGAAGGCAGGGATGTCGAATATCAACAATTCAAACACATAACACACATCATATCGGGTGGACACGTGGCAGTCAAACTGACGGAAAGTCAAGAGAAAGAAAAGAAGAGAGAAGAAGAGAAGAGAAGAAAGAGAGAAGAAAGAACCAAACAGAACAATACAGAATCTCACATCGCAGCGGAAAATATATAATATCATATCAATGATCTTTACAAGACAGAAACTATATATACATACATCAATCATTATTCAACAATCAATCAGAGTTATTAGCTTGAACAATTATAATAACCTGTCCTTACAAATGCCATAACAACAACAACTAAGCAATGCAGCGGATAATCAAGCAAATACGGATGTATGAAAATGAAGATCTCCAGCTTTCCTGCTGGAGCTCCAAAAGCATCAAAACTGAACCTGTAAATATACTCGGTCTGCCCCGAGCATTGAAAGGGAAGAATGCCCGGATCAGTCTGGTAAACCAGCGTGAGAAACACACTCAACTGAATTTATTAAATTACCAAACTTTTCCTTTATAAAAAAAAGTATATCGTAAGATACGCCCACACATAAAGACGGACATGTTTTTACCTTACGATAACTAAAACATTTCTTTCATATCAAATCCTCTTATATTATACTAGTGTCTAGTATATACAAATAATATTAATCATAGTCGAAATGGTTACCCATATAGCAATTCGAGGCTATTCATTACGCCTTTACAAACAAAATCGTAGCTCGTAATGGGTTTTGGATTTCCATACAAATGACCAGGTGAAGGGACTACCTTCCGGTAGTACATCTCTAGAAGAATGTACCGAGGACCATCACTAAGGATCCTCTACCAACACAAGACCGGCCCACCTCTGTAACTATATGGTACTGAATATATCATCCCAAGTTGTTACCAACCTTTACCGAGGGCTCTTATAGCATACAAACCACAATAATCAGATACATGATGTCATAGCGTGCAAAGATATATCTAGAAGAGGATGATCATATCCTACTTGGGAATGACCCACTTAGCCTTGCCGCATCTAACCCTATTTCGGTCATTTCCGGTCGATGAGGCTAGAGGTAATGATTACCTTTCACAAAGCACACATCACATCACTTAGACTGCCACATGGCCATTTCTGTTTACTACTAATTGACTTCCACAAAAATACAATCCTTAAGCTCGTATGTCTAAAGGAGGGTGTTAAGCTAAGAGAAGTTGCCTTCTCCGCCACCACTGATGTACGTTTTTGAAAACCAATGTACATAATCTTTAGAAAAGCAATGTTAGACAAACATCCATACATGTTGTCCAGGAACAAGACAAACCGAAGGTAATTTCCTACCACATCCTGTCGGGAAATCCCTAGGATTAGTTGAGAATAGTCCTCGCATTGGATATTTTATAACGAAGAGACCACTGCTACTGGATGTATATTGGGATTTTTTAACCCCAAACGATCAACAAGCAGTCCCCCACTATGAAAATCCAGAATATCAATATCATCACAAAGCAACTTGCGCAATCGTTGCATATACGTTGGTCCGAAGTGGTTTTCGAATAAACCGATCCCGGTCTCTTCACACCAACAATGCAAAAGCATTACTCAACCTCACACAGAAACTAAGTATCATAGACTTATCACGTCTCTTTCAACTTGCTAGCCTTCGAGCCAAGAAGGAAGCTCAATAGATTGGAGTAATACTCCGCACTATACGAATCAACATCCTCAACACAAACGATAATCAAGCCTACACATAAGGCTACGTACTAAGTGTACGACTAAATAGCTCCCACATCAAGTCGAGCAACTAAAATTTGGCCAAGTTTGATAGTCGGTTATTTAACTATCAAAACAAACAAATAAATATTCAGCACCATAACAATCACTATGCCCATTTAATTAATCTTTTATTAATTAACCATTTGCCAAATATTTACCTCAAATTATGTTTAAAAAGATATATCTTCAAAACCATTTCAACTTCTATATTGGAAAACATTTCTAAATACTTATTTAATAATAAGTAATTCACAAATCAATTTATTTTCAACATTTAGAAAATATTGCATATACTTAAATCACGATTAAGTATATATTTTATTCTTTAACGAAACCGTTCTCTTTAAACCCATTTATTTGGGTCAAAACAAATGTTGCGTAAAACATCGTTATGACAACCCAAAATCATTAGTATATGGATTCGAAAATTAGATAGATATGTAAATCCCAATACTATATAAAAACATTTCCTTTCGAAAATCATTTACTATAACAATAGTGTTATAGTCCATCAGTTCCTTACTTCTCGAAAACGTCTATTTCAACAATGAATGTTGAAATCTATGGTTTCGATACTTAACACATTTTAAAACATCTTTAAACCATTTAACTCCATTTTAAAATATCACCTTCTAAAACATTTATTTAACATATCATTCACTGTCCAAAATCATGAATATAAATCATTTACCAAATCCAATACTTCTACACATTTAATTTAAAGGATAATCCACAGTCCAAAATCGTGGATATAATTCCCAGCCAAATTCTTTATTATTACAACATTTAATTTAAAGGATAATTCGCTGTCCAAAATCGCGAACATATCTCCTTTAATAAACTTCTATATTTAATTTTTCAATTTCAATTGATTTCGGATTTATAAAACAATGTTTATAAATTCACATTTATATATTTTATAAAACTTTCAATTTATAAATCTACTTTATTAACCAATTCCATTTATCTCATTTATATGCAAAATCCAATTTATACGTAAATTACTTATAAATCTCTTTATTTACAAAATCATTCTATTTATAACTTCACAATTATAAATCTGTAGATCTTATTTACTAATAAAACCCATTTATAACTTCATTTTAACATTCAAAAATATCCTTTACAATTTCATCATTTCGATTTATAAAAATCCAATTTTTTAAATCTTATATATAAACCTTTTACAATAAATTCAAAAATCACCATTTAAACAATATTTCTCCAAAAACCATAATTTCAGTTATATTTCACAAATATCATAATTTTTGTAACGATAAAATTATAACATTTATTTATTTAAAATAAATTTGATTCCTTTACAATCCAAAAATCAATAAAACGTTTATTTCCAAAATCACTTTAAAATTCATTTAAATTCAAAAGCATTACTTTAACATTTTTAAATTATCAAAATATGGCCCAATGCTGCAACAACACTAAATACAACAATCACGGCATCCAAAACATCATATATCATATGATAACAACATATATCACAATATCTGTAAATAAATCAATACGGGTGAGGAATCCAGTTGGATCCCTCCAACCTGTCACCTGCAAAAAATATACATATTAGAATATGTGTACAATGTCCGCTTAGAGGCAGACGCGCGTACGAAGGGTCGTCCGCTCATACACGGGAATGTATAGGGTCATCTGCTCCATATATCCAAATATCAACCAACATATCATATATCATCCAAACAATGATCAATCATCTTAAATAATATTTATTTTCACTTATATAAAAATATCAGTGAGTCAGAAAGAGTGAGTTGTACTCACATTGGTTCTGAAAGCAGTTTTAGTGTTTTATTCCGAATAAAATTAAACAAGCATTTAATTTTATCCAAAATTCACACTAGATCCAATCAGCTCCAAACTAGCTCCATCGCATAGTGTTCGCAAATACGAACCCAACGCAATTCGTTTCGTATGAAACGAACCTCGTATGAAAAAGTTACGACGTTATAAAGTTTGAACGAATTATTATAAAATCAATTTCAATTTTAATGTTATTTTTTTAACCTTCACTCGATCTAGGCCGTTCGTTTTCTAACCCTAGATCCGAGCTGCATCTTTCTTTCTTCTTCGTTCATTATTGTGAGCACAAGAACTCAAAGCCGTCGTTTCTTCTTCAATTTCCATGACCAAAACGAACGCCGAGACGACGATCAGGGCGTGCCGCTACGAACGCCGAGACGACGTAGACACCCCATCGACTCAAGCTTGGTGAAGCTCGGCTCCTCCCCTTTGTTTAAAAATGTGCACGACTTATTGATGAACGCGAGCAATTTTCTTCCTCCATGTCGCTCTGATTAAGATCATCGCCGTTGGATTTGTCATACTCGTCGAGCTCTACAAGTTTGCAGTTGAAAGTTTTTTTAATTGATTGACGGATTTGAAGAAATTGAAGGGAAAAGGAAATGAATTTATGGCCATCGGAATTGTTTGTGGCGGCTTGCCCTAGTTTGTTAGGGTTATGATGAAAATAGTGAAAAGTTATGGCCTTTTATAGAAAATTCTCGTGCACTATTCATCCGAATTTTTCCCGAACTCCAAATGAAGCGTGTCATCTAGCGTTTATAATATTTTACCCCCATTCTGAACGCAATGGAATATATATCGGGAGCCAATTCGATCGTTTTTGAAAGATAGGCATTCAAATCGAATTATTTAAATTTAAAATTCCTTAAACCGATTTCTATGCGTTTTAGCTTGCCCCGAACAAACCGTAAATCCGATTAACATGAACTATGAAATCTTACAATAATATAACATTACGGATCCAATGAAGCTGGTTACGTCGAAATCCGAGACTGTTTGAAAAATGGCTATTTTTACTCGTCAATTAAATATTAAAATATTCAATTTTTACAATTCAACTTTTAATTCAATTTTAAAAGTTTACCAACATCATACTAATTCAAATATAATTTAATATCACTTTACAAATCATTTTTATTCGTAGGCATCCCGCAGGGAAAAAAGTGTAAAAGTACGATATGTAATCCAAGATATGTACGTTATGTATTATTAGCGAGCATATACGGCTAATATAGCGCGAAAGCGAGCTCCAAATGCGAAGCAAGCGCCATCCGCACCTACTAAATGCTCAACAAACAAATGAGAAACATGTATATGTGAAAGTAATATCAATATACAACATATACCAATACAACAACTATATACATCAATATAGCAAATGCAACAAAAGGCAACAAATCCAACCATCAACCAATTATAATCCAACTTACATCCATAACCAAATCAGTACACTTTCACTTCTCTTTAATATTCATTGAATTGATTTTCAATTTATTAACATTTGATTCATTAACGTTGGATTTTACTAACATTCATTCATTCATATTCAATTAGTTTACATTCACTAATTCATATTCCAACTTGTTCACTTCCAAATCAAATCAAATTCATTTCTATTTAAATTCACTTAACTTCCCATTTGAATTTAATTATTTAGTTTTCAATTTCATTTATTCAATTTCATTAAAACTTAATGAATTTCCATACCATCAACTAACAACAAATTGACAACCAATGTATATCTAATCATAACCAAATTTATTTACTTCGCTTACATTCAATTTGGTTTAATATTCAACTAGTATTGAATTCTAGTATCCACTATAATCACATTTTTATACAACACTTTCAATGTTATTATTAATTCACAACCTCTT
Organism: Allium cepa; assembly: GCA_030765085.1. Classification (NCBI taxonomy): domain Eukaryota; kingdom Viridiplantae; phylum Streptophyta; class Magnoliopsida; order Asparagales; family Amaryllidaceae; genus Allium; species Allium cepa. Next base: position 565,071,654 of record CM060937.1, on the reverse strand, counting down.
AAAAACAATTTTTTTAATGCTAATTCATTTAACATTTCAAGTTGAATTTCATAATATAACTCAAGTTCATATTCATTTTATTTCACCTTATTAATTTACTTCGATACCAAAAATCAACTTCATTCATATTTTCTTAAGTTATCTTTCATTTCAACTTCGTTTACATTCACTTTCACTTTTACAACTTAAGTTCATTCTCTAATGTAATTCAAATTCTATTTTATTTAACTTTTACTTAAGTTAAATTAATATCACTTATTCAAATTCAGATTTTGTTTTTCTTAACAAAAGGTGTTTAACCATTTTAACAATTGGTTTTACTTACTTTTATCATTTTATAAGTTATACAACCTAATTTTTATAAACTCCAAATTCATACTATGTAATCACTTACCATCTTAATCTTAATTTCCCCTTTCAATAGCTTATCTAATCCAATTCAATTTACTTAACCTTCCTTTAGTTAAATTTCAAATCATATATTTATTATGCTAACTCACATTTATTTCAACTTTACCAAAGCTAAAATTTTATTATCTCATATATTATAAGTTCAAAACTCATTTCATTTGTTTTTATCAATTTTAACTTGGATTTTAAATCAAATTTGTTTATCACAACAAAACTTCAATTTTCAATTCACTATTGGTAGCAAATCCATCACACAGAAACTCGAAAATGATACCGATGATGCTACAGTCGTCACCCTTATTATTTTCCAGCAACAGTAGTGAATTTAGTGCTTTATATTCTTTTAAAAATTTCTTTTTATTCATAAATCGAATTTACAAATCTTTTTACTTATATAATTTCACTATTTAACTTTACTTATATAAGTTCATTTTAAATTTATTTATCTTGTTTAGATTTATAATAATAGAACATCTTTAACTTTGGAAAACAACTTTCAAAATAAACGGAATTCAACATTTCAAATTAATTGGTTTGAATTCATTTTTATTTAGAACTCATATTTATAAATATATTCATATAGTTTCATTTCTTATATATAAGATTATTTCACAATTGTAAATCATATTAATTATAATTCCATATTTATAATTCATTTGCTTATATAATTTATTCTTTGACAATTGTTGTTTCCATTAAGATTATTCAAACATCTTTCATTAACTTATATATATTTACATTTTCAAACAACCAAACAATTCATTTATATATACTTTAATGATTCTGAAAAATTGTTTCCTTTATATATAAAATATAATCGAGGTAAACTTACTTCATGTACCCAATTTAAAATATGTCGACTTGCCTCGTTTAAGGGTTTCAAAATCCCCATCGATAACATGGCGTCCCATATACCGACCAGAATTCACAAACAGCTAAACGGATAAGTAAACACAATATAAAACATTTTATATTCACTAACAAATACGTGCACATATATATAAATACACTCAAACTCAATCTAGGGTGCTACTGTCCCTATATATATTGAGTACAATTCAAAGCTTAGAAATATACAAAATCTAAGCTCTGATACCAGCTGTGACGACCCGCAAATCTGGACCCTTTGAATCGACAATAATCCACACATGTACGACCCAAAAAGCACAAACTGACGGATAGTCAAGAGAAAGAAAAGAAGAGAGAAGAAGAGAAGAGAAGAAAGAGAGAAGATAGAACCAAGCAGAACAATATAGAATCACACATCGCAGCGGAAAATATATAATATCATATCAATGATCTTTACAAGACAGAAACTGTATATACATACATCAATCAGAGTTCAACAATCAATTAGAGTTATCAGCTTGAACAATTTTAATAACCTGTCCATACATGTCGATAATAACAACAACTAAGCAATGTAGTGGATAATCAAGCAAATACGGATGTATGAAAATGAAGATCTCCAGCTCTCCTGCTGGAGCTCCAAAAGCATCAAAATTGAACCTATAAATATACTCGGTCTGACCCGAACATTGAAAGGGAAGAATGCCCGGATCAGTCTGGTAATTCAGCGTGAGAAACACACTCAACTGAATTTATTAAATTACCAAACTTTTTCTTTATCAAAACAAAAGTATCTCGTAAGACACGCCCACACATAAAGACGGACGTGTTTTTACCTTACGACAACTAAAACATTTCTTTCATATCAAATCCTCTTATATTATACTAGTGTCTAGTATATACAAATAATATTAATCATAGTCGAAATGGTTACCCATATAGCATTTCGAGGCTATTCATTACGCCTTTACAAACAAAATCGCAGCTCGTAGTGGGTTTTGGATTTCCATACAAATGACCAGGTGAAGGGACTACCTTTCGGCAGTACATCTCTAGATGAATGTATCGAGGACCATCACTAAGGATCCTCTACAAACACAAGACTGGCCTTCCTCTATAACTTGATGGTACCGAATATATCATCCTTTGGTCGTTACCGACCTTTACCGAGGGACCTCATAGCATACAAACCACAATAATCATATACACGACATCATAGCTTGCAAAGATATATCTAGAAGAGGATGATCATATCCTACTTGGGAATGACCCATTTAGCCTTACCGCAACTAGCCCTGTTTTAGCATCATAACAATCACTAGGCCCTTTTAATTAATCTTTTATTAATTACCATTTGCCAAATATTTACCTCAAATTATCTTTAAAAAGATATATCTTCAAAACCATTTCAACTTCTATATTGGAAAACATTTCCAAATACTTATTTAATAATAAGTAATTCAGAAATCAATTTATTTTCAACATTTAGAAAATATTGCATATACTTAAATCACGATTAAGTATATATTTTATTCTTTAAGGAAACCGTTCACTTTAAACCCATTTATTTAGGTCAAAACGAATGTTGCGTAAAACATCGTTACGACAACCCAAAATCATTAGTATAGGGATTCAAAAATTAGATAGATATATAAATCCCAATACTATACAAAAACATTTTCTTACGAAAATCATTTACTATAACAACAGTGTTATAGTCCATCATTTCTTACTTCTCGAAAACGTTTATTTCAACAATGAATATTGAAATCTATGGTTTCGATACTTAATATATTTTAAAACATCTTTAAACTATTTAACTCCATTTTAAAATATCACTTTCCAAAACATTTCTTTAATATATCATTCACTGTCCAAAATCGTGAATATAAATCGTTTACCAAATCCAATACTTCTACACATTTTATTTAAAGGTAATCCACTGTCCAAAATCGTAGATATAATTCCCAACCAAATTCTTTATTATTGCAACATTTAATTTAAAGGATAATTCACTGTCCAAAATCATGAATATATCTCCTTTAATAAACTTCTATGTTTAATTTATCAAATTCAATTGATTTCAGATTTATAAATCAATGTTTATAAATTCAGATTTATATATTTTATAAAAACTTCAATTTATAAATCTACTTTATTAACCAATTCCATTTATCTCATTTATATGCCAAATCCAATTTATAATTAAATTACTTATAAACCGCTTTATTTACAAAATCATTCTTTTTATAACTTCACAATTATAAATCTATAGATCTTGTTTACTAATAAAACCCATTTATAACTTCATTTTAAAATTCACAAATCTCCTTTACAATTTCATCATTTCGATTTATAAAAATCCAATTTTATAAATCTTATATATAAATCTTTTATAATAAATTCAAAAATCACCATTTAAACTATATTTCTCCAAAAATCATAATTTCAATTATATTTCACAAATATCATAATTTTTATAACGATAAAATTATAACATTTATTTATTTAAAATAAATTCAATTCCTTTACAATTCAAAAATCAATAAAACGTTTATTTCCAAAATCACTTTAAAATTCTTTTAAATTCGAAATCTCAATATGGGTGAGGAATCTAGTTGGATCCCTCCAATCTGTCACCTTCAACAAATATACATATTAGAATATGCGTACAATGTTCGCTTCGAGTCAGACGTGCGTACAAAGGGTCATCCGCTCATACACAGGAACGTATAGGGTCATTTGTTCCACTAGGCAGGTATACATCCAAATATCAACCAATATATCATATATCATGCAAACAATCATCATAAATAATATTTATTCTCACTTATATAAAAATATCAGTGAGTCAGAAAGAGTGAGTTGTACTCACATTGATTCCGAAAGCAGTTTCAGTGTTTTATTCTGAATAAAATTAAACAAGCGTTTAATTTTATCCAAAATCCACACTAGATCCAATCAGCTCCAAACCAGCTCCATCGCGTAGTTTTTGCGAATACATATCTAACGCAATTTGTTTCGTGCGAAACGGACCTCGTATAAAAAAATTATGACGTTATAATGTTTGAAAGAATTATTATAAAATCAATTTCAATTTTAATTTTAATTTTTTAACCTTCACTCGATCTTGGCCGTTCATTTTCTAACCCTAGATCAGAGCCGCATCTTTCTTTCTTCTTCGTTCATTATCGTGAGCACAAGACCCAAAACCGTCGTTCCTTCTTCAATTTCCACGACCAAAACGAACGCCGAGACGACGATCAGGGCCTGCCACTACGACCGCCTACGTGAGACACCCAATCGAATCAAGCCTGGTGAAGCTCGGCCCCTCCCCTTTGTTGAAAAATGTGCATGAGTTATTGATGAACGCGAGCAATTTTCTTTCTCCACGTCGCTTTGATTAAGATCATCACCGTTGGATTTGTCGTACTCGTCGAGCTCTACAAGTTTGCAGTCGAAAGTTTTTGAATTGATTAACGGATTTGAAGAAATCGAAGGGGAAAGGAAATGAATTTCTGGCCACTGGAATTGTTGCGGCGGCTTGCCCTAGCTTGTTAGGGTTTTGATGAAAATAGTGAAAAGTTATGGCCTTTTATAGAAAATTCTCGTGCACTATTCATCCGAATTTTTCCCGAACTCCAAACGAAGCTTTCCGTCTGGCATTTATAATATTTTACCCCCATTCTGAACGCAGTGGAATATATACCGGGAGCCAATTCGATCGTATTTGAAAGATAGGTTTTCGAATCGAATTATTTAAATTTAAAATTCCTTAAACCGATTTCTATGCGTTTTAGCTTGCCCCGGACAAACCATATATCCGATTGACACGAAATTTGAAATCTTATAATAATATAACGGATCAATGAAGCTGGTTTCGTCGAAATCCGAGACTGTTTGAAAATGACTATTTTTACTCGTCAATTAAATATTAAAATATTCAATTTTTACAAGTCAACTTTTAATTCAATTTTAAAAGTTTACTAACATTGTACTAATTCAAATATAATTTAATATCACTTTAAAAATAATTTTTATTCGCATTTAAATCAATTTATAATTATTTACGCAATTTCAAATATTAAATTGACAATTTAATTATTCAATTAAGTCATTATATTCGAAATATTATTTATCCAGCTTATAAATTTAACTTGTGAATATTTAAAATCAATTAACTATACGAATTTCAAATGACTGAAAATCTGGATCGTTACAATGCATACGACTTCACTTGGACTCAAACTGAACTTGCATGTTATCCCAAGCTTACATAAGGCTCCTTAAGCCATTATCCAAACCAATCTTAAGCCTGCTCTGCATATTTGGTTATAAGAGAATTTTTTTATCATTTCGATGTTATAAGGAGGGCTTGAACCTCTGATTCCCTGCATATCCCAATAAAGGACTTTCCCTAACCTGCATATAAAGCTGTGCAGTTAAAACATCCTGCCGCTCCATAGCGTTTGAGGTGCGAAAAGTTATAGCGGAGATATATCGAGGATATAGCAGGATAAAGCGGACTACTTTAAAAAGAGGAATGATGAACATTCTACATTAAAAAGAGGAACAAATATTACTTATAATTTCCCACCAAGCAAACAAGTTATGATAAAGTAAAGATAAACAAAGTTGGCACTTAAAAAGTTAGAACTAGTTATAATAACCAACAGCTTATATCATTGCTACATCAACTTTGAAGTTACCATAAAACTTAAAAGCAAGACATCAAGAAAAATGCTTATTTATAGGAAATTGGGATATAGCGGGGCAACAAAATCGAGGAGGATTATTGCTGCAATATCGAGGATAATAGCGGATCTGCTATATTAGGCCGCTATACTGGAATATCATTGCCTCAAAAGTCAGCTACAAGAAATATCGGGGATATATCGGGGCAATTTAGGGGAATTGACTGCACAGATATAAAGGATATAGAGATCTTTCGCTAACCAGCATATTCCTATATAAAAAATTTCTTAGCTCACATATTCCCATAAAGGACTTTCTGAATCCCGCATAACCCATTGAACTACACAATGACTATTTCTAGACAAGGATCTTTTGACCCTTACCTTCCCAGTTCAACTTATCAAGTGATCCATAATCTTCAATTCCATGAGGATCAAGTGTCAAGAGAATTGGCACTGATGACATTAGCTGAAAAGAGACCGGTAATTCCTTATGGCCCGGATAACTGGAATATAAATTCATTTCATATAGGATCTACTCTGATCTTCGCTTATTATCTTGCTCTAAGAAAAGAAAACAAGAAAAGGAATGATCCGTCCTCGAAAATAAGGAAAAACTATACAACTCCAAGATAAAGGAACTATCTTCAAGAATGAAATTACAAAGGATTTCAATAAGTTTGTTCGAAAGTGGATGATAGTAATCGAATGCTCGTCCAAAAGTGGAAGAGAGTAATCGAATGCTCTCTTACCCACATCAAAACTCGAAAATTTTCAAAGAGAAAACTGACCGATAGAATTGAAGAGCCTACCCAAAGTTATAAGAAAGCTATATAGGGATCATAGACATGATTCCCTAAGAATTTTCGAAATTTTAGATCTTGTTCTCTTACCACCTCCTATGAAAACATCTATCTCTTAACTTACAAGAGGTTGAACTATTGGCCTTCAAAGAAGAAACAACCAAGAAATGAAAGAAATCTCAACGGCGCTTATCGCCGATATCATCGAAGGAATGGACACAAAACCAGTCAGTGTTGAGCCCTTAAAGAAATGATCGATAATTTATTGGGGAAAGGAAAACTTCTAGAATTTGTTAACAAGATTTGAGAAAAACCCAAACGTGTCTGTAAAGATCAAGTGATTAGTAAAGGGAAATGCTTCATGAAAAGGATTTATAAAATAGAGGAAAAGACTTTAATCCTGCCAAGATAGCACGGTAAAAGCATCTCCTAGTGGGAGGTTTGAGTAAGTCTCTGGTCTCGCCTATAAGGCCTGGCCAAAGCACTGCAGGCCTTCGATCCTACCTACATGTCCCGGTAGAAATGCCTGCTAGAGGGAGGACGGAGCAAGCCTTTGGTTCCGCCTAAGATGGCCCAACCAAAGCACTGACTAGCCATTGGTTCCACCTATAAGGCCTGACCAAAGCGCTTCTTAGAGGGAGGATGGGTAAGATTTGGTTCTGCCTAAGATGGCTAAACAAACGCACCGACCAGCCTAAATCATTATGGTGATAAGGGGAAAAGAGCTAAAACCTAAATCACTACCTGAGATGGTAGTGTGGGTGGAAAAATACAAAGCCTAAATCACTACCTAGGATGGTGGTAAAGGGAAGAAAATTTCAAAGATCTAAATCACTACCTAAGACGACAATAAGGGGTAAAGGGGACCAATTAGACAAGTGTGACTTCGTCCTAAGAATTGATCAAAGCAATCTTATAAAAGAAAGTGTAAAAAAGCATGACCAGTCTGACACTAAGCATAAAAATAAGGCAACCTTCAAAGGAAGGGACAAAAACTATCTATTACCCAAAACTAAAAATCTTAACATCGAATATGGAGATCTAAAAAGTTGTGAACCTCTTGGTCAGAAATATTCTAGTAAATAACGGGAATCTCCATTATTGCTTAAATTTCCAATCTCCCATTAGTTGAGACGTATTATTACCAAATGAATTTTTGGTTTCTTATCAAATGAATTATGGTCTTCACGTCGAACGAATTCTGGTCTGCATATCAAATGAATTTCTAGTCTTCTTATTAGATGGATGGATTTTTGGTCTTTTATTAAGCTAATAAATAACCTTTCATGCTTACATAATCTCAAACGACAAAGGAAAGTCATCAAATAATCACTTAAGAAACCCGAACAGAAGGAAGTTTAAGCCACAGAGATCTATTTGTGAATTCATTCAGTCAAGAAAAGATGAGAAAACAAATTGATCCTACTCATCTAAAGTTCTGCTAATTCAATAATGATTCTAAAAAAATGAATTTTAAAAGCCAAGTTTTCCAAAGTTTCTAAGATCAACAAGAATTTTTTTTTCATGAACTTCTTTGGCATTTACAAAACAAAACGATCAAGTTCAGAAAAATAATTTCTTGAAATTATGGGAGTTATAATAATTTACTTTGTGTTTTTCTAAGGAAAATCTCATAAAAAGTGAATCGGAAAGGCATGTGTAACGACCCATATTTTACATATCGAAGGATCGTAAAATATTTTTATTATATTCATATGAGGTCGTATAATTCTATAATTTTGAAATATGACTCTTAGGGACATTTACAGACCTATGATTTTTCTCAGAATTCTATGCGACTATTTTGACCCTAAAAAGCTTGTTTGGGCTATAAAGTTTGATTGGAGTCGAATTTGTGTGTAATTAATTAAGCCGATTAGTCTGATTAGAGAACACTACAAATAGAAGTAAAACTTCTCTCTCATTTTAAATTAGGTCTAAACCCTAATTAGCCACGGATCCATCATAATTTCATCCAAAATCACCTAATTTCTCTCTAAATCAAACTAGATTGAGGATTAAAGACTGGATCCTCAATTAGAAGCTAGGGATCATCAAATTGCTTGATTTGGAGTGCTTTTCTTCATTGTTCGGGTTAGATCTAATGCAAATTGGTTTAATTTGGTAACTGGTGAGTGGTTCATGCATTCTTACGGTGCTATACATGTTTATATGATAGAATTATAGGATTTAACATGTTTTAAATTGATTTTGGCCATAAAAGCCTTTTTCTAACTTTAATGGCATGTTAATCCATGCATATGATATAGATTGATAAAAAATCACCTTCATTTATGTCCATATATCCATGCATGTGTAGATCTATGTTAGAAATTGCCTTGTTTGTCTTATTTTGATGGGTTGCAAGTTTGATTGGATGAAGTTGCTTATTATTCTATGTTTGGATAATATGATTTGATGTTTTTTGCTCGTGTTATGCACACATAAAATGGTTGGTCAGAGAATTGAGCAAATCGAAAGCTAAGTTGGTCAGAATTGGACGAAACTCGATACATATGCTTTGCAGTACGGTAGGAAGATGCATGATGAGTCACAACTCTAATGGGGCTAAGTACAGAACTCGGCACCGATTTATGCCGACACCGAGTTATGGGAAAGAAGGCTATGACTCGATGGTTGATATGGGTGGATAGAGCTTGGCCAGATGAGGTATTTCCGTAGCAAGATGTAAGGTATTTAGCTAAGGATTAAATGATAATATTGTGTTATCTCTAAAACTTTAAGTGGAGATTTGAATTGGGGGCCAAGTTATCAATGGTGGATGAGCCAGGGTCTAAGGCACTAGAAGAGGAGTATTAGAGACATGGAAGAGAAATTAGCCATTTGTTAGCTAAATGTATAACTCGACATCAAGTCATACCCATAATCCGACACCGGTTTTTATGGTGAATGATATGGATATGGAAATTTTAGGGCAGGAAGAGGATGCTCTGTAGATCATGCTGGAGGTGTTGGCTCGTTCGTATTAGGCTGGATGACGATATAAGATCATGATGAAAAGCTATGGTCTTTGGTTGTTGGCTCGTGTTGGGAATAGGTTCCGAAGATGGCGGCTCATAAAGGACAGAGCCTATGATAGGAGGATATGGAAGAGTTCCTCATGAATAATAGAGACTAGATTGAGCAAAAGGGAGGGTACCCAAATGGAGCAATGGTGGGCTAGGGTATATGTGCTAAGAAACCGTTGATGCTAGGAGAGTTTTCAGTTGTACTCGAAGTAGGGGTATTGTAAGTGGGGATATCCATGAGTCAATAGAGGGACCTGTATACCATGAACCTATGCTGAGAGACACGTATCCAGCTTTGGGCTGCGAGATATGAGAGTACAATAGAGAACTAGGATTTCTAATCGTCTCCGGCTTGGGGGCCATACGAGTTATCGTATATTCAGGGTAATATGAGTGATAGTTAAGATTGTTGATGGATGCTATGGATGCTTTGATTGTTTTCGTTAGTAAACTATAACTCATAGGTATTGGGGGAAGTAGGTATTAGAGATAGGAATACCTAGAAGACTGATATCCTTTATTTGGTTTGTGGTATACCTTTATGATATTGTAGAGTAGCATATTATAGTGTTATATGCTAACTTTTGGTTGTAGGGACAGGTCAGGTATGGTTCGTGTACCCTTGTTCCTTACTATTAATTATATAATCATCAGCATCCAAAGGTGCATTGAATTGAGAGTAAATCGAAAGAAGAACTCTTTTGAAGGACTACGAGATAGCTTGTATCGACAAAACTGTGATTCAATGTTGCAGTCTTATGTATAGACCCTTTCGAAGGGATCAAAATGGGTTCTACTTAAGAGAATTCATTCAATAGAACCCCTCCAAAGGTATCGATACAACAACAATGAAAGGAACTTCTTCGAGAGCTAAGATATTTTCGGAAGCATTCAAATACCTTTTGAAGAAGTCCTCTCAAAGAAATTGGTTCAGTAGTTATGATGAGAACCCTTTCGAAGGTCCAGTGCCTCTCGAAAGCATTCGAAACTCAATGTTTATATATTTGAGTAAAGTGTAGATTCAACTATGTTATAGAGCCTCATTAAGTGGGTGCCGTAAGGACTTTAATTGTAATAACAATATGCATTGGAGTCAAGATATCCAAATTGGTTATATGACATAACATATGCTTTAAGAAGATAAGTGTGTATCAAGTGCAATTGGTCATTAAGCAAGTTAATGGCCAAAATGATTGATCTCATATTTGAATTCAATATTCATAGGCTATCAAGCATCCATTCTCCACTAGCTCAAAATAATATTATTCATGTAAGCATGAACAATCAAGTCAATGTATTCTCTCTTTTATTTTTTATAAAGGGATTACAAATAGAAGTTGTCCCCAATTTGATTTAGGGTTACCGAAATTTGATTTGACCAAGAAATGTTGGAGTGAAAAAACCTTCTCGAATTTGGATCCGTAGGATCGTATTTATAGAGGCGGGTTGGACCCTTTTTCATCCATCCTTCCGCCTCCATCCTTTTTCTTTCATCCTTTTGCTTTCATAGTTTCGAAGTTGCTGGTCAATACTCGGGTCTTTTGGCATGCTTGAATAAACCCTTTTGTCTCTATGAAGGCATGCTATTGATGGATATTGATCTGACATTCATCAATACCACTTGCATATACTTCTGATGTCTTTTGACGCCGTCAAAAGGTGTGCTTTTGGATAGTGAGTGGATTTTGGTATTTCATTGTGCTGTTTAAGTATAAGCTGATTGGTCACCTTTAAAACCTAGCATCGAAGTTGGACTGTGTTATTTTGACGTGAGCGGAAGAGTATTTGGACTGGTTCGAGAGGCTGTAATACTGGTGGAAGTTTATTTACGAAGGTAATCTCTTCGACTATTGTAGGAGCCAAATTTTTTATGCTTGCGGAAGCCCTACCGATGCATGTGAAACCCCTTATAATGCTTGTGGAAGTGAAATGTTGGTAAATTCTTCTTGTGCGGAAGATAGACAGTGGCGAAACCAATTGTTTTGAATGGTTCGATCTATGCGGAATGGGTAGCGTTTAGTGGAAGCCTTTATATTCATCTCCCATGGAAGTGTCCAATGCTCGTGGCACCAACCTAATTGCCTTCGGAAGCAATTTCAATTCCTTCTCCCTCTTTTGAACCACAGTGGAACTCTTTTCCAATAATAGCAGAGCCCCTATGATGAGTTTATTTTCTATGCTTTGTAAGCCTTATTTCAACATTTGTGGAACCCTTCTTTTGATGCCTTCGGAAGCCTAATTTTATACCTTCATCCTTGAGTGAATTTTATGGTTAACATTTATCCTACTTGTATGAAAGAATCTTTTGTTCTTTAGAACAAACATCCAAGAATTCTTATTCAATCCTATTTCCCTGCAAAGTGCAAAATTAATAACATTTCTTTTCGTAATTTACATCATTAAATCCTTTTTGACAATAAGAATTTAGAAGTTAAATTCTGATATTAATAATAGAATTTTTCAGAAATTTTCTTGTAGAAGTCCAAAAACTATCTCCTAGAAACGATAATAGAAAACTCGAAGCCCGGATTTGGATATTAATAAGGGAGGTCCAAAAATTATCTTCTGAAATTAATGGAAGTTCAGGAATCCATAATAGAAGAAGATCTGAAACCCAAATTCGGGTATTAATAAGAGAGATTCAGGATTCATCATTTGGGAAATGGAGGATCAAAAATCTAGCTCTGGTAATAATAGAAGACCTAAAACCCAGATTCGGGTATTGATAAGTAAAGTCCAGAAATTAATAGTAGAAGACCCGAGACCTAGATTTGGATATTAGTAAGAAGGAGCCAGAAATTATCATTTGGAAATTAGTAGAAGACCATAAGTCCATAATAGAAAACTTGAAATCAATAACAAAAGATCTGAAACCTAGATTCGGGTATTAACGAGTCAAGTCCAGAAATCAATAGTAGAAGTCCTGAAATCTAGATTCGAGTACTGATAAGGGAAGTCCAGAAATCATCTTCTGGATATAGTGGAATACCAAAATTCATAATAGAAGACCCAAAACCCAAATTTGAGTACTAATAGGTGAAGTCGGAAATCATCTTTTGGACATAGTGGAAGACCAAAAATTCATAATAGAGGACCCGAAACCCAGATTTGGGTGTTGATAAGTAAAGTCCGGAAATCGTCTTCTAGAAATTATCCAAAGGCCATAAATTCAAATCTAATAATGAAAGTAGTCCAAGAATTATCATCCGAAAATGATAGAAGACCGGAAATCCATTCCTGGTGATGAGAAGGAAAGTTTAGAAAACATTATTTGAATAATAGAAGTTCAGCAATTCTCATCTGAGTCTTTTGTTCTGCACCACTCTTTGGACTTTGATTATTTGAATCTTTTGCTTTGTGTTACTCTTTGGTTCCAGGTATCTGATTCTTTCGATATGCCATCTTTTAGGCTTTGTATATTGTTAATGCTTGCCACTCCTCGGGCTTGGACGTCTTAGTTCATTGTTGTCCAGTGAGCTTGGTTAGCTTATCTATAAGCAAGACCCAAGGACTTACCCGACCTCCCTCTAGGAGGCGCTCAAACTAGGCCTTGTAGGCAAGATTGAAGGCTTTTTCGGTTCCTTGACTAGAGCATGGCATGGTGGGATCAAGGGTTTACCCCATCCTTCTTCTAGGAGGTGCTCCAGTCAGGCCTCATAGGTGGGACTAAAGGCTGGTGAGTGCCTTGAACTGGCCATAGCGTGGTGCGTTCAAGGGCTTACTCCATCTCCCCTCTAGGAGTCACCTTGATCTGGCCATAACATGGTGCAATAAAGGGCTTATAGATACTTTAATCTAGCCATAGTGTGGCATAGATAAAGGATTACTCTGACCTCCCTCAAGGAGGCGCTTTGACTTGGCCATCTTAGCGTGAACAAAGGCTTATGACCGTTTAAGGTAGTTCTCAAGTTTAACGAGAATCTTACTCCCGACAATGTATATTTTCTTAAAAGTGCGCTTTATTCATCCAATGTTGGAAAATACGTTCGCATTGTTCCGTATTCCATGTTCTAGGAACCATATTGCTATCTGGTCAACAAAATTTGTAAGTTCCCGAAGGAATTACTTTGTATATAATTAGAGGACCCTCCCAGTTAGGTCCTAGCGGTCCGTCTGCATAATTTTTAGTATTTTCCATCACTCTCCGGAGAATCGAATCACCTTCTTGAAATGATATTGTCTTCACTTCTGAGTTATAATATTTTAAGATTCTTCTTTGATATTTGGCAGTTTGAATAGCTTCTTCATTTCTTAGTCATGTATCAAATTCAATGACTCTTTCTTTAACTCTTGGTTTGTGTTGAAGCGTATGCAATTCTTTAATGTGAAGGTATTTCAATTTTGACTGGCAACATTGCTTCGCACCCATTGTTAGAGTGTAAGGGGTACGACCTGCAGCAGTTTTGGTCGACGTCCGTCCGATATGCCCAGAATATAAGTGGTAATTATTCCACCCAATTTCCATTGGTTTTAGTCAGTCATTTTTCAAAATGGTCTTAATAGTTTTGTTGGATGTTTCAACGGCTCCATTAGCCTTTGATTGTGCTACAAAAGAAAAACTTCTGATGATTCCCTTCTTATAGCAAAATCAAGAAAACTCCTCACTTTCAAATTGCATTCCATTGTCGGATATATTCTTGTATGGGATCCCGAATCTAGTGATGATGGTCTTAATAACAAATCTAAGTACTTTCCCAGAAGTGATTTTAGGAAGCGATTCTGCTTCTACCCCTTTGGTAAAGTAATCAATGGCAACTACATCATACTTTGCCCCTCCTTTAGAAATTAGCAATGGTCTAATCAAATCGATTCCCCGTACATCAAAGGGCCATGGATAGAAGATCAAGGTTAGTTGGCTTGGCGGTTATCGAGGAATCCTTGAGTATTATTGGCACCTTTCGCACTTCTTCATGTGCTCTATAGCTTGACTAGTCATTTGAGGCCAATATAAACCTTGTCTCATTACTTTCTTAGCCAACTTTATCACATTGAAATGGTATCCACAAAACCCTGCATGTGCTTCTTTTAGCAATTTCAACCTATCTTCAGGATTTAGACATCTTAAGTAAGGAAGAGCATATCCTTCCTTATAAAGAATTCCCATCATAGTGAAGATTGGAGCCTGACGTCTGATTTTCCTACCTTCCATTTTGTTAGATGGTAGTATTCCATTGGTAAGATATTTTACAATAGGTGTCATTCAAGTGTTCTTGCAGCTGTTATATGTTCTCGAATGAATCGACTCTTCACATGGAATTTCCTTATGACACCCCACCCTGAGACCCACACTAACAAAGGACATTATTAAGTAATACTATCAACTAGAGCGGAGAATAGGGCTAGTTAGGAGAGATCATCTGTAAGATTTGTCTTAAATGAGCATTAAATACGTCGATTGGGTGATTCAATTTTCTCTCTCTCTTTTTCATGTGGATCGACATATCCAATTCAGGTTTAACACAAAACTACGGTGGCTAAGGATCAATTCAGGACAACATATAATAACAACCCAATTCACAGAGCATAGAATAGAGGCATATTTATACAGACAGCGGAAGTACAACATATGCAACATAAGTCAGTGGTTCTTATGAACCACATATACAAAACATAGTCTGACAAAAGTATATACATAAGATGTCCAAACTGGCAACAAAAAGATCGACATAGATATATGCTAAACAATGGAAGCTAAACACATAAGCTAAGGTGGTGCAAGGTGAGATACATACGACGATCAGCTAATCTGAAACAACTTGGTCTGACCCAAGTATTATATAAAATAATGAAACGGCTCAGTCCAACTTAAACAAGATGATTAGTGCATGATATTTGAAGGGAATATACAAGGAAGTGTTAAATAGCCTCCCTTTAGTTGAGACTTCATATTCACAATATCAACATAGTTCACAAGAGTCACATTCATCAAAATCACCACAAAAATCCCAACTTATCGAACTCTCAGAGGAGTTCAAATCAAGAAAAACGTAATAACCAAATTTCATCTCAAATTTGCACTAAGGCTATGCACATATCCAACATCCAACATAATGGTGGAAACATTTGAAACTCATCAAATTCCAAAAATCAATAATAATGAAATCTAGAAAGCACCACAAAGTAGATCCCAAAAAATGGCGAGTCTAAGCTACGCCGCACGTGCATCAACAACAAATTAGCCGAAGCCTGCCTGGTACTATCAATAAATTTGATGCCCAACAAATGACCCGAAATCCCAACAAATGGCCCGAAAGCCCAGCAAATGGACCGAAAGCCTAGTACTGGCAATATCAACATGCCCAAAGGTCCAACATAAAGTGTAACCAACATCCAAATAGTTAATTTCACTTCGTGTAACTTTGATTGAACAAGTTCGCAATTAACCAAAAAAGTAAACGCATGTATCATATACCACATGTTTTACTAAGTCGTTTAAATCTCTTTCTCGTTCACTTGACGAGTGCAAAAACGTGTGATTTTACGAAAATATTTTACGTTAAGAAAATTAGTTCTAAAATGACTTTTCAAAACATTATAGAAATTCTTTTCTTTCAAAACCTCTTCATTATTGATATACACATACATATATATATATAGATATATATATATATATATATATATATATACACACATAAAATGTGCCTTGGAAAAAAATATTATTACTAATAGAAATTGATTTAGAAAAGTATTAATTCAAAACAAGCTTTTAATCGAAAATTTCCTTAAGAAATCATTTCCAAATCACGTGCATGAAAACATCGAATGCAAAAGGTATTTAATTTAAATCTTTTACAACAAATGCTCTTGAAATCCATAAATTCATAGCTTAAAATGTTAACAATACTTGGCTTATAAATTTATAAAGAAATGTTCACGAAACAGCAACTAAAACTGCACAAAACCTAGCAATAGATCTTAGGACTACGGTTTATTTAGCCATTTCGACCCTTAAAACATAAAATCTGATAAAAATCAAAATATAGAAGTTGAAGTGGATCACCTTAGCTCGAAATCAGAAAAATAATCATCTAATTCCGACTTACGGATCAAAAGTAATGGGAATTAAATTATCAGGACATAAAATTATGGAACTCTAAAATCGATAAGGCTGTAGTTTAAAGAGCCAATTAGACACTTTAAAACATAAAATCTGATAAAACTCAAAAAAAAAGTTACGACAATTTCATTATCAAGACATAGAGTTACAAAACTCCAAATAACTAAAAAAAGACAGTGCTACGGCTTAAAGAGCCAATTAGACCCTTAAAACCTTAGAATCTGATAAAACATAAAAGTTGAAGAAGATCATCATAGGTCGTAGTCAGAAAATGAATCATCTAATTTGGACTTACGAATCAAAAGTTATGCCCAAAACAATTCTCAAGTCTAAATTCATTGTCGCTATCGTTTTACTCTCGGGACACCAACAAAGCAGTGCAATTTAGACTAATTTAACTTCAAAATTTTATAAAACTCAAATCATGAAACTTGTAGTAAAAAGTCTAAGCTTTCCTGAACATAAAAAATTAACGAATTTGGATAAGTAAAATAAAAGATATGTCCAAATTCGTTTCATGTTCAAACAAAGAAATTTTTTCCCTTAGCAAACAAAAAACAAACAACTAATTATTAACATTCAATACCTGTTTGAGTTAGAAGTGTGAGTCAATACTCGCCTTTGTGCAAAATAGGAGCAAAAAGCAGCAAGATGATGGCTTTGGCTTTGACTTAGGCCTAGGAACTTGCAAAAAGAGATCATATAGACACGTAGCCAAAGAGAAGCAAGTTACAAACAACTGAAATTTCACAAAAATTGTAAATTAATGAAATAACTTTGGTTTTGGAGAATATGACCTGTTAATACACTTGGATTCACTTATTTCTATTTTATTTTGTTTAATTTGGAGAGGATTTAGAATTTACAGTAAGCGGCCATTTTTGAGTTTCTCATAGGAAGAAGAAAGAAAGGAGGAGTAGAGAGATGAAAAATAAACGTAAAAGTTCGCTAATTATCTTCTGGCTCTTCTAGATTTTGGGTATTTGGGTTTTGGATTTGGACTAAAACCTACCCAATAAGACTATGAAATTTATTTATGTTTTAATTAACATAAAAATCATGTTATTCATCATATAATTACGCTATTTATTCTTTTTCAACATATTTAACCAAACAATCAACATAACTTAAGTTTTTATGTTCAATAAAATGTTAATCAACATAGAAAAATTATTTTAACCATTTAAACAAAATTTTATAACAAAAACATTAATTTCACCATTAAAATTCTATTTTCCACTTAAGTGCTTTAATTAACATTTTATTCACACAATATGACATAACCAAATTCAAAATTTACATAAAATTCATTTCTAGTCCAAACTAAGATAAAAACAATGTTAAAATTATTTACACACTTAAATACCGATTTTAATCAATATATCCCATATTTATATTTCAATGTCACCAAATTCAATTTAACATGTCTTAAAAATAAGAAAAACCATTGTTTACATAAGTTTACACGCAAGCATCATAAACTGCATTTTATTAACTCGGATTCCATTGTTTATTCAAACTAAACAATTTTCAACAATTTCTCATCTGCAAATTTATTTATTTCTTCCCATTTCCAATTAAAATCAACATTATAATTTATTACAGGTAATCACAAAAATAGGGTTGTTATAAACTCTCTTTCTTATAAAAATTTCATCCACGCAATTTCTAGAGAAGAGTCGTATCCAAAAAATTTATTTCATCTTAAAATAGAAATAGATAAGCATGAGTCAAGAATACTCACCCTCAATAATGGAAGAAAGAAAACCAGGATATGTTTTCTCGATAAATTCTTTGATTTCCCAAGTACAATCCTTGGGATTAGCGGACTATTGAATTTTCACAAGTGGAATATCCTTATTTCGAAGTTGCTTAACCTCCGAAGCAAGCACTCTAACATGATTTTGCTTTATAGATAAGTCGGGTGAGATCTCAAGGTCTTGCAAAGCATGAGGATCAACAACTGAATCCAAATCTCAAAGACATTTTCGGAGTTGGGATACGTGAAATACATCATGAATGCTAGAAAACTGAGTTGGAAGTGACACATGATAAGCAACTAGGCCAATGCGTTCAGTAATTGGAAATGGTCCTTTTTATCGAGGAGCCAATTTCCCGGTTCGACTAAAACACATTACCCCCTTTAGAGAAGAAACTCGAATAAACACAAGATCACCAGCAGAGAACTCTAATGGCTTCCTACGGTTGTCCGTGTAGGATTTCTTCCTACCCCAAACCTCTTTCATTCTCTGTCGAATGAGATCAATCTTCTCAGAAGCTTCATGAATAGAGCCAGGGCCTAAAACCAACTTCTCCATGGACTCCAACCAACAAGATGGTGATCGACATGGTCTTCTATATAAGGCTTCGAAAGAAGCCATGCCGATACTGAACTGAAAACTGTTACTGTAAGAGAACTCAACAAGAGGTAGGTGGTCTTCCCAACTACCACCAAAATCAAGAATACAAATACGAAGGAGATCTTCTAGAATACGATTCACTCGCTCAGTCTGTCCACCAGATTGTGGACGATAAGCTGTGCTGAAATTAAGCTTCATATCCAAAACTTTCTGGAGACTCTTCCAGGATCCACTAGTGAAAAGCAGATCGCTATCGCACATAATAGAACTACGAACACCGTGAAGTCTCACAACTTCTTTAATAAAAAGTTTGGATAATAGAGGAGCAATCTGATTGGACTTAATAGGAATTAATAGGGCTGATTTGGTTAAACGATCAACAATTACCCACACTGCTATGGACAGATCTAGATTGAGGTAGACCATTAATAAAGTCCATCTAGATTTGATCCTATGTCCACAACGGAACCTCTAGAGGTTGCAAGAGACCACTAGGACGTTGATGATCGGCTTTGATAAGCTGACAAGTCATGAAATATCTTACATAACTTGCCACATATCACTTCATACCTTTCTAATAATATAAGCGTTTCATATCGGCATACATCTTGCTACTACTGGATGTATAGTACACTTAAAACGATGACACTCTTCGAGGACATCTTTTCTAAGATTATCAGGATTAGGCACAACTAACCTTCTCTTCTTCCAGACACAACATGAGCATCAATATTGAAATCCTTCAATTCATAAATACGGGATTCTGATTTACAAAATTGAATAAGATGGGAAAGATATGGATCTCACCTCTAAGCATCAACAATAAGATCTAATAAACTGGGACGTGCTTCCATGCTGAATAATAAGACAGGAGAATCTAATGCCGAAGCACGATAACGAATATCACAAAAAGATAAGGTTTCCAACATATTCCACTCAGCTAACATCATGGAAATGACAACTTGCTGTTTACGACTAAATGCATCAACAACTCGGTTCCCCTTTCTAGGAGTATACTGGATATCGAAATCATAAGAAGCGATGTATTCGAGCCAACACTGCTGTCGCATAGTTAGCTCTTTCTGAGTGAACAGATATTTTAAAGATTCACTATTGGTGAAAAGGAAAATTACTCTTCCAAAAGATAATGTCACCAAATCTTTAAGACAAAGACTTTGGTAGCTAATTCCAAGTCATGTAGCGTACCGAATCTCGTTCGACCTCAATTGCCAAGAAGCGTAGACAACCACCCTATCTTTCTACATAAGAACAACACCAAGACCATAATGACTGGCATAAATATAGACAATAGGATCTTAATTCCCTTCGGAAACCACTAAGATAGGATCATGAGTAAGAAGTTCTTTCAATTTATGAAAAGAAGATTCACACTTGTCGGACCAAACGAAATGAACTCCCTTCCTCATGAGGCTAGTAAGAGGTAGTATAATGCGAGAGATATCTTTAATGAACCGACGGTAATAACCCACCAATCCAAGAAAACCACAAATCTCAGAAACATTCTCGAGGCTCTTCCAATTCTGAATAGCTTCGATCTTTGCAGGATAGACTGAAATGCCATCAGGAGAAACAACGTGGCCAAGAAATTTCACTTTCTTTTCCCAGAAACGACACTTAGAGAATTTTTCCTTGAGCTGATTTTGCTGGAGAGTGCTTAAGACAATTTTCAAGTGTTAGGCATGATCGGCTTATGATTTAGAATAAACAAGAATGTCTTCAATGCAAATCATAACGAACTTATAGAGATATTCCTGGAATATTCAATTCATAAGATCAACGAAATAAGCAGGAGCGTTCGTTAAACCGAACCATATAATAAGCCACTCATAAGATCCATAACGAGTGCAAAATGCTGTTAGAGGGATGTTATCCTCACCAATTCATAGCTGATGAAAACTGATAGCAAGATTAGGCTGAGAGAAATCCTTGGCACCACTTAAAATGATCGAACATATCGTCGATCCTAGGCAAGGGAAACTTAATCTTGAGAGTAAACTCGTTAAGCTTGCGATAGTCGACGCAAAGCCTAAGAGTACCATCAGATTTCTTAACGAATACCACTGCAGCGCCCCAAGGAGATGAACTAGACTGAATAAACCATTTAGCTTTTAGTTCCAACAACTATTTCTTGAGTTCCTTATTTTTTTACCGGACATCCTTATGGGTGGACGACTAACAGCCTGAGCACCAGGAATGAGATCAATACGGAACTCAGTTGCCCGCTTGGGTGGCAAACCCAAAACAGGCTCAAAGACATCAGCAAACTCACGAACAACAGGAATTCGAGATATGTCATCATCATCTCGAGATTTAAGGGAAAATAGAGAAGCTTTAGAACCACGGCCAACTTCTCAAAGAATTACAGATAACTATTCGACAAAGTCAGCGTGCTTAAGATATAAAATCCTTTCGAGGTATAGGATTCGATCTTTATATCGGTGAGCCAATCCATCCCTAAAATCATGTCAAAATCAAGATAATGAATAACATGCAGATTCTCATGGAAGGAATAACAACGAAGAATAATCTCAACGTCTTCCCAAAACATACTAAATCTTGCGAACCCTCCAAGAGGATTCGCAATCTTCAAAGAAGTCATAAAGCAAGACACATCTAAAGGAATAGTATCAACAAGTTCCTTTGATACGAATGAGTATGACGCACCCGTATCGAAGAGAACTCGAATATGAAGGCCATGAAATAAAATGGAACCTTCAAGAATGGAAGAGAATGTACCTCTGAGCTGAGAAGATCCTCCAGAAGCATCCACAGCATTAAGCTTCCCCGAATTGGGACCCTTAGGGGCTTTAGGGCACGATGAAGCCCAATGTCCCTCTTGCTTGCAACAATGACAAATGCGGGGCTTGGGACACTTTCGGAATAAATGATCTCGAGATCCATAATTGTCACACACCTTTTGGCTAGGAGGTGTCTCAATAGAATAAGAACTGGATCCAGCTTGCTTCTTCTTCTTGTTATGTTAAAAGGACCTAGATTTATGAAAAGGAAATATCTTCTTATTGGGTTTCACAAGAACCCCAACCTCGACACTACTATCCTTGTCCTTTTCAACATCTTCAAGGTGAAGTGCCGAGTCAACAAGCTCCTCAAAAGTGACGTTAAGTTAAAGCATTAAGGCCTTCTTAAAGTACTTCTTCAAGACATCAACAAGTCTCACATTCTTCCTATATGTTGTATTGATATGCTCAATACCATACTTAGACAAAGCTTCAAAAGATGCAACATGCCCAGAAATAGAAAACTCCCTTGCTTCAACTCAAGAAAATAACGAGCAAGGAGAGCTTTCTTAGATTCAGGAACTAGCTTAGCCTCAAATCATTCCTTGAACTGATTCCAAGAAAGAGTAGACTCATCAGCTTTTGTAATCAAAAGTTCATACCAATCCAGAGCACGTTCTTGCAACATACTAGATGCTACAAGGACGAGATGGTGGTCAAAAAGATCCATGCGAGAAAATATACGATCACAAGTACGCAACCAAGCTAGAACCTCCAATAAACTTTCTGAACCCTTGAAAGGCTTGCCCCTAGAGTGTGGAATGTCGCTGCATATGCCTACGAATGGTGACTTGAGGGAAGGAGGTGTAGGAGTAGGATCTAAAGGCTGAGTACGAAATAGCTCCATAAACTGATCGACAGACATATACACTCTGTCCAGGTGTGGGCCACTAGACTGCCCAACACCTGAACGGCTTCCTTTGCCTCTTCCAGCCATAATGCTGAAAGGATAAGGTAGGATAAAGATTATTCAAAGGGGTAAAAAATCGATAATATAATTTAATATATGGAATAATACAGAATATTAAAAAATACATTCCTAGACATGTTCCCAAACCTATTATCTACCCCAAAGACTCCGAAAGGTTGAAGGAGAACGATTTTGGATGACGACAAAGAAGATTGGGATGACATGAATGTTATCCTCTGCACGCGCTGTAACACATGTATTGTTCTAGTTCTGTGCTTTATTTATTATATTTTGTTCTGAACTCAGCTCTGATACCAAGTTGTGACGCCCCACCCCGAGGCTGCACTAACAAAGGGCATGACTAAGCGATACTGTTTGCTAGAGCAGAGAATGGGGCTGGTTAGGAGCGACAACCCATAAGCTTTGTCTTAAACGAGCAACGAATACATCGATTGGGTGATCCAAATTTTTTCTGTCTTTTTCATGTGGATCGACATACCCGATTCAGGTTGAACACAAAATTACGGTGGCTAAGGATCAATTCAGGACAACATATAATAATAACCCAATTCATAGAGCACAGAACATAAGCATATTTATACAGACAACGGAAGTACAACATGTACTATATAAGTCAGTGGTTCTTATGAACCACATAAACAAAACATAGTCTGACAAAAGAATATACATAAAGACATTCAAACTGGCAACAAAAAGATCAACGTAGAAATATACTAAACAATGGACGCTAAACTCATAATTTGAGGTGGTGTAAGATGAGATACATACAACGATCAGCTAACCTGAAACAACTCGGTCTAGACCAAATATTATATAAAAAATGAAATGGGTCATTCCAACTTAAACAAGATGATTAGTGCATGATATTTGAAGGAAATATACAAGGGAGTGTTCAATAGCCTCCCTTAAGACTTCATATTCACAATATCAACATAGTTCACAAGAGTCACATTCATCAAAATCACCACAAGAATCCCAACACATTGAACTCTTGGAGGAGTTCAAATAAACAAAAATGTAATCACCAAATTTCATCTCAAATTAGCATTAAGGCTATGTATATATCCAACATCCAACATAATGGAGGAAACATGTGAAACTCGTCAAATTCTAGAAATCAATAAAAAAGAAATCTAGAAAACAACCACAAGGTGGATCCCAACAAATGGCGAGTCTAAGCTACACTGCACGTGCATTAACAACAAATTAGCTGAAGTCTCGCAAGTACTATCAACAAATTTGGCATCCAACAAATGGCCTAAAAGCCTAACAAATGGCCCGGAAGCCTAGTACTGGCAATATCAACATGCCCGAAGGCCCAACATAAAGTGTCACCAACTTCTAAATAGTTAATTTCACTCTTGTGTAACTTCAGTTGAACAAGTATGCAATTAACCGAAAAATAAACGCATGTGTCACATATCACGTGTTTTACTAAA
This sequence comes from Allium cepa, assembly GCA_030765085.1. Taxonomy (NCBI): domain Eukaryota; kingdom Viridiplantae; phylum Streptophyta; class Magnoliopsida; order Asparagales; family Amaryllidaceae; genus Allium; species Allium cepa. The sequence continues at coordinate 565,047,262 of CM060937.1, read as the reverse complement.
TCGTCTAAATCTCTTTCTCGTTCACTCGAAGAGTACAAAACATGAGATTTTAAGAAAATATTTTACTAAGAAAATTAGTTCTAAAATGATTTTTCAAAACATTATAGAAATTCTTTTCTTTCAAAATCACTTTATTATTGAGGAATATATATATTTATAAATAGATAAAATGAGATTTGGAAAAAATTTATTACCAATAGAAATTGATTTAGAAAAATATTAATTCAAAACTAGCTTTTAATCGAAAATTTCCTTAAGAAACCGTTTCCAAATCACGTGCACGAAAACATCAAATTCAAGAGGTATTTAGTTCAAATATTTTACAAAAAATACACTTGAAAATCCATAAATTCATAGCCTAAAATGTTAACAGTACTTAGCATCTGAATTTATAAAGAAATGGTCACGGAACAACAATTAAAACTGCACAAAACCTAGCAATAGAACTCAGGACCGTGACTTATTTAGCCATTTCGACCCTGTAAACACAAAATTCGATAAAACTCAAAACACAAAAGTTGAAGAGGATTGCCTTAGCTCAAAGTTAGAAAAGGATCAACTAATTCGGACTTATGGATCAAAAGTTATGGGAATTATTTCACCGGGACATAAAATTACGGAACTTTGAAAATCGACAACGGTGCGGCTTAAAGAGCATATTAGACCTTTTAAAACATAAAATATGATAAAACTCAAAACATAAAAGTTGAAGAGAATTGCCTTAGCTCGAAGTCAGAAAAGAATCACTTAATTTAGACTTATGAATCAAAAGGTATGGCAATTTCATTATCAAGACATAGAGTTACAAAACTATGAATAACTAAAAAGATGACAAAGCTGCAGCTTAAAGAGCCACTCAGACCCTTTAAACCTTAGAATCTGATAAAACATAAAACATAAAAGTTAAGGGTGATTGTCATATCCTGAAGTCAGAAAAAAATCATCTAATTTAAACTTATGAATCAAAAGTTAAGCCCAAAATAATTCTCAGATCTAAATTCATTTCCGCTGTCGTTTTACTCTCGGGACAGCAACAAAGAAGTGCAATTTAAACTAATTTAGCTTCAAAATTTTATAAAACTCAAAACATGAAACTTGTAATAAAAAATCTAAGGTTTCTCGAATATAAAAATTAACGAATTTGGATAAGTAACACAAAATATATGGCCAAATTCGTTTCAGTTTCAATCTCAAATTTTTTTTCTTCAGCAAACAGAAAACAAACAACTGATTATCAGCATTCAATACTTGTTTGAGTTAGAAGTGTAAGTTAATACTTGCCTTTGTGCAAAATAGGAGAAAAAAATGTAAAATGATGGCTTTGTCTTTGAATTAGACTTAGGAACCTGTAAAAAGAGATTATACAAACATGCAGCCGAAGAGAAGCAAGTTACAAACAACTTAAATTTCACAAAAAATGTAAATTGACGAAATAACTTTGGTTTTGGAGACGATTACCTATTAACACACTTGTATTCACTAATTTCTATTTGATTTTGTTTAATTTGGAGAGATGTAGAATTTACAGTAAGTGGCCATGTTTGAGTTTCCCATGGGAAGAAGAAAGGAAGGAGGAGTAGAGAGATGAAAAATGAACGTACAGGTTCGCTAATTCTCTTCTGACTCTTCTAGATTGTGGGTATTTGGATTTTGGGTTTGGACTAAACCCTACCCTATAAGACTATGAGATATATCTATGTTTTAATTAACATATAAATCATGTTATTCATCATATAATTACACTATTTATTCTATTTCAACATATTTAACCAAATAATCAACATAACTTAAGTTTTTATGTTCAATAAAATGTTAACCAACATAGAAAAATTATTTTGACCATTTAAACAAAGTTTTATAACAAAAACATTAATTTCACCATTAAAATTCTATTTTTCACTTAAATGCTTTAATTAACATTTTATTCACACAATTTAACATAACCAAATTCAAAATTTACATAAAAATTCATTTCTAGTCCAAACTAACACAATGTTAAAATTATTTACACACTTAAATATTGATTTTAATCAATATATCCCATATTTATATTTTAATATCACCAAATTCAATTTTAACATGTCTTAAAAATAAAGAAAACCATTATTTACATAAGTTTACACCCAAACATCACAAACCTCATTTTATCAAGTAAAATTCCATTGTTTATTCAAAATAAACAATCCTCAACAATTTCTCATCTCCAAATTTATTTTTTTCCTCCCTATTTCTAATTGAAATCAATATTATAATTTATTACGGGTAATCACAAAACTAGGTTTGTTACATTCTTCATCATTTTTTCTTTCTTCTCTTTCTTGTATCATGGCTTGGGATCTAGTTAAAATCAATAGTTCTTTCCCTGGTTCGAGCATTTTCTTTTCGATATATGAACTTGCTTGATACCCTACTAGTACGATATGGGTTTTTGGAGCTCCTCTTGAACTAGCCCATTTTGCTAATGAATCTTCTTGAGAATTATTCCCCCTTTGTCCTTGGTATGTAGAAAAATCTTCAAATAGGGTATGCATTTTTAGCTCCTTCTTAACATATAGGGATAATCCAGCATCTTTAGTCCGATATATCTGATTTACCATTAGCTGAGAGTAACTAAAGATTTGAATTTGTGGGATTTTGAGTTGTAGGGCTAGAGTTAGTCCTGCCACCAGTGTTATCCAGAATTCCAGCCTGGCTATATTAAACTGGCTGCATGAGTTAGACCTGATCGCCCTTAAGGCCGATGATTCTAGAATGATGATTGTGGGACCCAGAAGTCAACGGCATATGGTTATATCAAGCTAGAATTGAATGGAGTTGGTAGATAGATAATGTAGAATCCTTAAAGTGTGGAATATAGCTTAGCAACTTAGAAGGGATCGACATGGGTTTGCTCCTATAGAGGGTTCAATATACTTCATTGGAAAAGGGAGGGATCAACACAGTTGGCCAGTATGGATCGACATAATTCAGTTTACAAAGAAGGGATCAACATAGTTGAATGAGGATAGATCGTCATGCTTTGATAAAAGATTGGATCGGCAAGGTCTATTGAAGAGGGCTCGACATCCAACCAATTTCAGGTGTCTTCAAACATTCAACAATCAATATCTCAAGATCTGTAAGTCCAAAGCATATGGGATTCAAAGGGCAAGGCATATGGACCCTATGAAACATACCCTATGGATTGCACATCAAATGGACAAAGATGGAGGGATCAGTATACACCCTATGAGAGGGATCAGTATAAGATAATACACAAGCAATACTGAATCAAAGATCATGCAATAACTTGTGCTCCTTTGATCCAAATGACATAAGATTTAAAGGGCTAACATACTTAAGCATGTAGAAGCCACCATATGGATTGCTGCCCAAAAGTCAAACAATAAAAGGATCGATACCGATCCCTCTTCATGGGGATTTAGGCCTCTCTGGTGGGCCCACGTGGGTTAGAAGGTCCTATAGCCAAAGTTTAAGAGAGATTGGTGGTCGATGGTGCATTCTGAGGATTTACATTGCTTGTTACTTTAGTCTTTATTGTAGTCATGTTTTTTCAACTCCTTGCTGCTGTAATCAGATTTATAAGTGATAAATAAAGATAATCTTCAAAGTGGACGTAAGCATACAACGCCAAACCACTATAAATCTCGTGTTTCTGGTTATTGCTTTTTATTTATTGTTATCTTGATCCGTTCCTTATTTCAGTTTTACGTTCTTTACTTACTTCTCTATAATAATCCATTCTTGGGTGTTTGTGGCCAATTTGGTTGTAATTTTTTTGGAGCTTTCACTGAGAACCTTGATTCTTAGCTTGCTAGGATCCTTTCGTTGCTACTGGATTGGGTAAATCTTCCAAAGCAGATCCATAGTTATCTTCATAAAGTTGCTTATACTATTTAGATTTAGAGGAATCTAAAGCAAAGTCATCAATAACGGTGAGACATACTAGAACTACTTCTCAGAACGTGGATGGAAATGAATGCTAGCATTCGGCAAGGAGACATAAACAATCAATCAACAAATGTGAACGCCAACCCATTTGAAGTTTAAAATCCCCTCGATTCTCTTATCTAAGCTGAATTTCATAATCTAATGCGAGAGTTGATGGAAAACCGTCGGCAATTAAATTAGCAAATCCAGACTAACATTAACTTAATGAACCAGATTACTCAGTAGGACCACGGGAAAGCTAGGAGGAAACCCACTCCTTACTCGGCATCAGAATGTTCTAGCTCATCGAATGAATATCACAGGCATATGCGTTGTAAGATCGAATAAAATTGCATAGAAACTTCAGAACATCGCCAGGCAGACCATCATGGTCTTCCAAGATCGATCAATGCCGATCCCTCCCTAGGCATCGGTACTAATCCCTCCTCCAGTGGAGGGATTCTCATCGTACACTTGGGAATCATGTTGGAACTATTTCTGAAGGATTGGATGATGGATTTCGATTAAATGCTGACCAGTTACCTCCTTGAAATGATGACGGAATGAATATACAAGATGTGCTTTGGGAAGATGGTGAACCAAGAAGGAGTGAAACGGCCCGCATATGTCGACCAGACCATTCATATGAGGTGGAGCACAACACCGCTTAGCACCACCCATTGAAACGTCAGACTTACCAGCAATTGTTAGACAGTTAGTGAGGGAGAGCCAAGGCTTAACCAATGATGACCGTAGAATCTTAAGAAGTCATACCCCAATGACTGATAGTGTATTACATGCACGGTACCCAAGGAAATTAACATGCCATCGATGCCTGCCTATGATGGAAAAACCAACCCCAGGCAGCACATCACGAGATATGAATGATTGATGGATACATGAGCTGATGATGCAACCACGTGTAGATTCTTTCCCATAACTCTTTCTGGAATAACGACGATGTGGTTCATGAGACTACCCCTGCGATCAGTTTCTAGGTTCGATGATTTGGCAACCAAGTTTATGGAGAAATTCCGGATCCACGCGACTTGTGCTAAAGACATGATGTCTCTTTCCAGAGTGATTTAGGCTCGAGGAGTGTCGTTGAAAGGTCATAAAGAGAGATTTTGTATAGCTATCATGGAGGTTAGTAATCCGAATGGTCATGCAGTACTTATGGCCGTGACAAGAGGGATTGATCCATAGTCTAAATTTGGCGATTGGTTAGCCAATAAGCCGCCCGCTACGTTGGAGGTCTTTTACGCAAAGGTGGCCTAATAGTTAAAGAAGGAAGAAGCCAGGTCCTCCAAAAAAAAAGAATGTTGCGGGACTGAGTAGAGAACGAGTAAAGAGTAACATTGCAATCAAACAGTCTGATGACGTTTCTACGAAAGTCCAAGTGAATGTTCAGAATAAGCCAAATCAGTAAAAGAGAGGCGGAGATAGGAATCGAGAGCGCAAAAGGGATTCTGGAAGGTTGAAACCTAGGATTTCAATGTATGATAATTCACACCGTTGAATACGCCCTTGGAGAATATCAATCTGTCTACTTGCAATACCATGCAGTATAGGAATCAGCCTCCAAAAGAGTCAATAGAGAAGCAAAAACAGAACGGGAAATATCTTTAGTGTCATGAGTGCTATGGACACAACACAAATGAATCAGGCATATTTAGGATGTTATAAAAAAACTAATTTGAGAAAAGAAGTTACAACAGTTTATGAAAGCCCCGTAGGATGGCGGGCTGGGGACTTCTGACCCCAACCGAGGACAAGTGCCATGTAGGGCGAAGGAACCTACGCGGAATTGTGGAAGGCTGGCGATAAACACGATAGTCAGGGGACCGCACCCGACAGATAAGAGTTGGCAAGAGATGGAGCGCTACGCTAGTGCGATTTGGCATGTGGACTTTGAGTGCCGTTCGAATATGGAAGATGGAGCTCCAACAAAGCAACGTATAATGATAGATGATATTATATTTAGGAACGGATATGTCGATAAGGTAGAAGCTTCGACAATCGACCTAGTGGTTATTACAGCAATGATTGTTCCTGCTTTGGTGAGAAGGATTTTGATTGATTATGGAAGTTTGGTGAATATAATCTTCAAAAAAGCTTATGATCAGATGAGGATGGAAGCCAAAGAATTAAAACAGTCTAAAGCTGTATTCACGGTTTTAATGGCGTTGTAACTGAGGTTGTTGGTTATATGGAATTACATGTTGCGTTGGAAGAATGCGAACAAAGGAGAGTATGAATTTTTCCATTTATTGTTTTGGATGTTGACTCTCCATACAATGTTTTACTAGGTTGACCGGCCCTGGCTGAATTCCAGGCAGCGCTTGCCACCATGGTGTTTGACTTTGAAGTTTCCAAGGGATAATGGTGTAGAAGTTGTTCATGGAAATCATGCAACTAGACATGTATGTTATGTAGTTGAGTTGAGGGAAGCTCAGTGCAAAGAAAAGAGAAGGGGTGTGGACCAGACTGTCCATATCCAAGCTACCGAAGATTGAAAACTAGCATCTAAGCCTTGGCTCACGCGCCATTGTCTTTTCTATAGAGATATAGAATTGAGAGATGACAAAGAGGAGTCTAGAGAGACCAAGGCTGCACTCGCTGAGCTGACAATTGATATTATGGTCAGCCATGATGATCCATCACAAGTCTTAAAGATTGGATCACAGCTCAGCCCTCCAATGATGAAGGAACTTGTTGGTTTTCTCTGAGAAAATCTAGATGTATTCACTTGGACTCACTCTGACATGTGTGGAATATCGCCTTCCATTGCAATCCATGCATTGAATATGACCCGAGGTATGTCTCGATGAAGTAAAAAAGATGCGGTATGGATCCAAAAAGATCTAGCGCTCTCAAAGAGGAGGTGGATAAACTAACAGTCAACGGGTTTATCCGCGATGCCCTCTACTCTAAATGGGTATCTAATCATTCACTTGTGAAGAAAGCAAATAAGAAATGGGGAGTGTGTGTTGATTATTTAGATTTGAACAATGCGTGCCCAAAAGACAATTTTCCCCTTCCAAGGATTGACCGGCTGGTGGATTCAACCGCAGGACACGAATTGCTATCTTTCATGGATGCATACTCCGAATATAACTAGATCCCGATGCATATCCCCGATTAAGAGAACACCAGTTTCTTTACTGATGTTTGGTTGTACTGTTATGTAGCAATGCCGTTTGGATTGAAGAATGCAGGAGCAACTTATCAGCAGTTAGTTAACAGGATGTTTAAAGACCAGGTTGGAAAAATAATGGAAGTGTGTGTGGATGATATGCTCGTGAAGTCACAACGATCAAGCGACCATATCGAAGACTTGATGGAAATGTTTAACATCCTCCGACATTACAAGATGAAAATCAATCCTTTGAAGTGTTCTTTTGGTGTTGCATCAGGGAAATTCTTAGGCTTTATTGTCAATGCTTATGGAATAGATGCTAATCCTAAGAAGATTCAGGCTATCCGTGATATTCAAGTGCCAAGTACTATTAAACAAGTACATAGTCTGAATGGGAAGGTCTCCTTAAGCCGATTCATCTTTAAAGCTACCGAAAAATTCATTCCTTTCTTCGATTTGATTAGGAAAGGGAAAAGAAACTTTTTATAGACGCAGGATTGTAAAGACGCATTTCAAACTTTGGTGAATCATTTGGAGAGAACTCCTATCTTGTTAAAACCAGTGGATCATGAGGAGTTATGCATTTATTTGGCTGTATTAGCATACGCTATTAGCGCCACGTCGCTTTGTAAGGAGAATCAGATCTAGAGGCTAGTGTATTACGTCAGCAAACGATTAACAAAAGATGAAAGGAACTGCCCAAAAATAGAGAAATTGGCATACTGTTTAGTAATTTCATCATGGAAGCTTCATCCGTACTTTCAGGCACATCCGATCAATGTTTACACCGACCAACCATTACAATAGGTCCGATAACGACTTGATATCTCTGAAAGGTTACTCAAGCGGAATATTAAACTCGGTCAACTAAACATTACTTAGCTCCCTTGGAGGGCTATCTAGGGTCAGGCATTGATAGATTTATAGCAGAGTTTACTATGTAGGATGACTCTCCAAAAGGCAATGAAATCCCTACCGTACTTTGGAAATTGTATACTGATGGAGCATATAACAATCATTGTTTCAGAGCTGGGATTGTGCTCGTAACTCATGAAAATCGATCAATCTGTTATGCATTAAAGTTTGATTTCCCAACGGCAAACACCAAAGCTGAGTATGAAGCTCTGATTGCTGGACTTAAACTCGCTGGAGAACTTGGAATAAAATCTCTTGAAATCTTTTGCAATTCACAGTTGGTAGCGTATCTAGTTAGGGAAGATTATCAGGCTAAGGGACAACGGTTTTCCCCATACCTTATCCACGTCCAAGAGTTGTTGAAAGAATTTGAATATTATGACATTTCGCATCTTCCACGAGGTCGAAAAAGAGAGGCTGATTCATTGGCAATTTTTTTTAATACCAATGATGCACAGTATATGGGCTTGGTTCCGGTTGAATTATTAAATACCCCAAGTATAAACATGATGGAAATCGACTGGACACTAGAAGTGGAGCCTGAACAAGAATTGTGGATGACCCCGATCAAAGACTATTTACTGCACGGAGTCCTAACGGATAAAAGAAATGAAAACTGACAATTCCTTTGCAAAGCTTCACGATATATTATGCAAGAAGGAATTATGTACATGAAAGGTGTCTCGGTCCCTCTACTCCGGCGTGTCGGTCATAACGAGATAAGACGTGTTCTAAAAGAACTTCATGAAGGGAAATGCAGCCATTACACCAGGGGCCAAACTCTGGCAAAGAAAATACTCCATTATGGGTATTATTGGCCAATCGTAAATTGAGATGCCGCTGATTATGTAAGATGATGTAATAAATGCCAGATATATAAAAAAGTTCCAAAAGCTTTGCCAACAGAAATCACGTAAGTGGTTAGCCTACAGCCGTTCTCATATGGGGTATAGACATTATCGGTTCCTTACCGATCTCTAAAGATGGTGCAAAGTATGCCATCATTGTAGTTGATTACTTCACCAAATGGGCCAAAGCAGAAACTTTAGCCATGATAACAATCAAGAAAGTAATCAACTTTATTGTCTGAAACATCATATGCTGCTTCAGTCTTTCGCAAACTATTGTAATAGATAATGGGACTCAATTCGACAGTGTTTAATTCAAAGACTTTTGTTGAAGATATTGTATTGAAAAGAGATTTGCAGCAATTGCTCACTCTTAAAGAAATGGATAGGTTGAAGCGGTAAATAAGATCATAAAGTCCATTCTGAAGAAGCGTTTGGAGAAGGCTAGAGGCATGTGGGTGGATGAACTTCCTACAACACTATGGGCTTACATGACTACCCACAAGTCCACGACTGGCCATACTCCATTCGCCCTTGCTTAAGGTTCCGAAGCCGTTATTTATATGGAGCTTGAAGTTCCTTCTCATCGAGTGATTTACTACGACCCTAAAACGAATAAAGATATCCTCTTAGAATCTCTTGAATTTGTAGATGAGAAGCACGAGGACGCCGATCTGAGGGCAGCTGCATACCAACACCGATTTTCCCAATATTACAACATTAAAGCCCGACCTAAAACCTTTGAAATTGGAGAAATCGTCTTGAAATGGGTTTTTCCTACCTCATCACACATGAATCTAATCTGGAAGGACCATATGTCATTGAACAAAGGCTTGGAGAAGGAACTTTCAAGCTCGCGACTGCCGATGGCATCACACTTCCAAAGGCATGGAATAGCAAACATCTTCAGCGCTATTTCACTTTGTTTATTTCCTTTATATTTCAGTTGTATTTATTTCCAAAATTTTCTTTTTCCTTTGATTTCCCAAATGTGTGATAAGACAATTTATGTTATTCCTTTTTATTTAATGAATAAATTTCCAGGCTTTCTTTATATTTATGTTTATATTTGATGTTGCAATATATGCAAATTACATAACGAAAATGATTGATGTCGTTATGTATGAACATGCTCCCAGAGTTTGAGATCAATCAATCATACTAACTTCTAATAGGATTAAACAGGATGAGCTCAATCTACTTGTTCATTTAACAACTCTCATTTACAAACCAAAGGACAGGATACATAATAAGGAATAAATGCGAGGGCATTCTGATGATCAAATAAATCCCTCCAAGTTGTGGGATTAAGATAAAGTAAGAGTGGCCGTGACATGTCCGATCACTCACTAGATCAAACCCCAGACCCTGGGGGGCAACTCAATCAATTAAGAGGAGTGCGATCCGATCGCCCTCCAAAATAACTCCAAGACCCCGGAGTGTGGACTGGAGTATAAACTTAAATCGGGTGTGAATTGACCATCTGCAAAATGACTCTAAGTCCCTAGAGTGCGGATTGGAGTATAAACATAAGTCGGGTGTGAATAATCCACCCATGAGATAATTCTAAGTCCCCAGAGTGTAGATTGGAATATAAATATAAATCGTGCGTGGACTGACCACTCAAAAGATAACTCTAAGTCCCCAGAGTGCATACAAGAGTATAAACGTAGATTGGGTGCGATACGACCATCCATCAACCAAATATTATCCCAACAGTGCGGATACGAACATGAATGAATATATTAGTGGAGTTCGACCATTCACTATTGCATGAAATCTGGTTTGTAACCGAAGGGAGGAGTATAAACTCATTGAGGATGGAATTTGACCATCTGACATCTAACCCCGCTAACCTAAAACTGGGGGCAATAGTATAGTTTCTCAAAAACCGCTGATTTCGACAGCGTAACACTAAGGTCCAAGCCTAATGTTTGATACGACTTGAGGCCACGACCACTTGGAGGCATTGGGATAGAGCTGGTGGATTGTTACTAGAATTTATAAACAATGAATTACGAGTACATTAAATGGAATGTAATAGTTCAACTACTTAAATAACGATTCACACGAATGCTCAACATAAAACAAATTTTTTTATTCACATAACATGTTTTAAGATCGCAGTACAGGTTATTCCAAAAAAATCAGGACTCATACCCGTACAACCATAACTAATGAAAGAAACGACTTTGCAAACTATATACACACTGAGCCAAAGTGATGGATATTTTTTTGACATTCTCTTTTTTTTTTGATTTTTCAGGAGTAGTGCCACTTGTGCTTCTCTTTCTGGATCCCTAGTCGCCTTTACTAGGAGAGCTTAAAGAGGTAAGAGGAGATTCACCGGGAATCGACCCGTTAGGTGGAATAAGTTGCGGTGGCACATGATGAGGATTGTCATTGTCCACCTCGACGGGCTCAGTTTTAGCTTTTCTTTTCAGCAACTCCTCTTCTTCAGTCTTCTCTTTCAAGCTAATCTTGTTGGCATGTTCAGGGGACCAATGATCATTACATCGTTAGAGTCATCCGTTGGTAGCATATCTTCAACCTTATCGTCACTAAGAGCTTCGATGACTTGAGCATTGGGCCTTCGTACATCAGCGCTGTCGGAACCTCTATCGTTTTTTCTTATTGTTCGATGGTTTGGAGTTTGACCGAGAGTCGGAAGACCTGCAAAATTTGTTAAAATAGGAAGATGAGCTTAAAAATGTTGGGCGCGAAGAACAGAACTTTTCAGAAGCTGAAGAGTAAAGTGCAATACCTGGATCGAGTTGGCTTATAGTGGTTGCTGGGGTATCTCCTTCTAAAATAGGGGACATCATCTTGGATTGGTAACTAAGCTAACCTGGATCATAGCCCAAGTCCTATTCCATGTCGAGGGAGATTGATGCTCTAGTTGCTTGTGATGAATAGAGACCCTTAGGATATTCCCCTGAAGATCCTGTAATATATTCCACTTCCTTGGTAGGTGCAAAAACGTTGAAGTATCGGAGCCTTTCGGTAGCCAAATCCAAGAGTTCATTTCCACGGAGGATCTTCCACACTATTTCTTCTTCATTGAGCTCAGTTCCACCCAATTCTCACTTCTTTATCTCGATAATTTGCTCCCTAGCTTCAACAAATAGTTCGACATAACCCTAACCAAAAAACTAAAGTCACGATGGATGAGGACTTTGGAATTATACTTGATGATCAATGGATCGAACAAGTCCTTGATTTCATTCCTATCGTACTCTTTAGAGGCTTCTACACGAGATTCAATTCGTCCTCTTTAAGAGCTTTAATTTTAGCGAGCTGATCATCAAGCTTAATTTTCATGCTCCTGGCTTTGACGGCCTCTTCACAGTACTTCTACGATTCTTCACGAGCCTTAATTTTCTCCTCCCTTTCTTTTTTGAGAAGCTCTTCGAGTACCTTGATGCGGTGGGCCAAAACATCCTTTTCCTTTTGCAAGGAATCTTTTTCTAAAGCAAGTTCCCTGTTGCGGTTGAGGGCAACGTCGAGTTTTTTTATGAGAAGTTTCCAAACGTCTCACCGCCTCTGCCGTTTCCTTTGCATTTTTCTACTTTTTAGCAAGTTGTGTTATAAATTCTAATAATTCAGCATCTTGATGTTTGATTATGTCCTTATCATGTATCGCTTCTAACTTGAGGCAGTCTATTTCATACTGTCTCTCATGGACACTTTAGAGATTTTTTCGCCAAATATTGGAACGATTCGTGCTGCACGAACAAATCATTAACACAAGCAAGAGAACACGCTTTGGTATGCCTTGAAATCGTATGTATTGTAGGAAGGAATTAAAATTCATCAAAGCATATTTTCGGGAAAGTGGCATTGAGATCGGCTAATTTCTCTACTATGGAAACATCGAAAGCAGCGACCGAAAAAAGCAGATCAGAAGAGGCAATTAGATGTTTACTTGATCTACATTCGCAAGACTGTTTAAAGCTTGAAGATCCAGAATGTTACTCATGTGATGTAGCGATTTGAGGGTCATGGTAAGGAGGTCGGTCTTTGATATAAGTAGGAAATTTGGACTGTTTTCGTTGGCTTGATGTCTGGGACTGGGACTTGGACTGGAATTTGCACTTACAAGAAGAGGATTCCCTCGAATGGTAGTTTTTATCTCATCTTACATCTTTTTCCCTACACTGGCAAGACTCCAAATCTCGGCTAAATCGATAATAGTTAAAGAACTTCTGAGGCGATCAAAGGCTGAGGACTGAGACATAGCACCTATAAAGACCAAATAAGTGCATGTGAGTAACTATTAAATGAAAGAATAATGAAGAATGTGCAGTGAAGTGCACGTGGTTATGAGTATCCTAGTGTTTCTCTTGGACAGACCTGTGGCAGTAGCCTTGCTCATCGACGTTTTCTCTCCTTTATCATAAGGACGAAGCTTTCACTGCTCTAGTAGGAGAAATAAGTCCTTAGATGTTGATATTTGGAAAGTCATAGGTCATGATATCATCTGGAATTTGTAGAATTGAAAATCCTTTCAATGAACTTTCCAAATGTCGAGAAGATGATTCCTCATCAACAAAAGTAATGATGAATTATGGATCCGTGGTAGTCTTTCTTCTACGAATTTTGTATGCTAGCCTTTTCTTTCTCTTGGTGGGTGTCCGGGATTGAGCGCCTTTCGATGGTTCGACCATAGGCAGCTTCCTTGGGATTGCATCAGCATCACCAGGTTTATTAGCTTGGAAATCCCTAATCTCACACTCTTCGACGTCATCCCGAGTCCTTTCGGCTAGGGGCATGATGGGATTGATAGTGTCCCTTCTTTATTTTGCGACATTCCTCGACAATGCTGCACTTTCGAGGAGCTCGATACTACGGCCTTCCTTCAACAGCCCGAATAAAGATAGTAACTTTTCAATTACATGAATTTTGATGTCCCTGCCTTTGATAGGGGTAGCACGAATGGCAGTGGCTTCTCTTGAAAAATTAGTGCCTTCAGGATGTGGGCGAACACCTGAAAGAATCCCAAATCTTAGCAGATTCAAAGGAAAAGTTATGACTTGGATCGGTAGACTTGAGAATGAAATGAAAGCAGTACTTACGTCCTTCCAACCATTGCCTCGCAAAGCCGAGTGGACATTGTACATAAAACCACTTGTGCTTGAACAAAGAAAGTTTATTCCAAGCGCCTACCAAGACTTGGAAATTCGACGAGGGTTCCATAAAAATATATGAAGGACTTCCCGATTGCCGTTTGAAGTTGTAAATGAATCTTATGTCTTTGGGAGTTGGCGAACCAAATAGAATGCTCATAAATAGCAAGAAGGTTCTATGTATAAACGCATAACTATTTGGATGGAGTTGAGTGGGAGCTATTCCAAGGTATCTCAACTTCTCCCGAATAAACGAGTTAAAAGGAGGTACGCATCCGTCTTAGTTCATAAATTTATTACATGTTGTGTTCCCCGCCAGGGGAAAGTGAGGCATGTTATTTATTGAAGGGACCAAGACGTCTATGAATGGAATTCCTTCAATAGAACATAGCCGACAAAGAGCAACCCACCAATTCGGGAGGCCCGTGAGTCTACTGGGTTATTTAGGAAAATCATACCCACTACTGCATTATGAGCATGACTTATATCCTCTGCCAGGAGGACTAGGATATCCAAGAAAAGGTCGACCAGTGAGCTAAAAACTTTCGTCTGTTCTTCTTGATGGCCAGGAGAAAGCCTGCCGGATATAGTTGCAAAACTTGATTTTGCTTTGGAATCGATGTGTTGCATTGTCGGATCAGAAGACATACCAGCTACATGCTCTAGGCATCTAGAATCCATATTAGCTATACTCAGTAGATAATCAAGGTTAGAAAAGATAACCTGTCCCCCCGTCTATGTGTGAGCTAGTGTAATGCACTACCGTGTATAACATATATAAACAGTTTAAAATCAGACAAACGAAGTAAAACAATGAGACTTGGGAGTTTGACCAGGGAGACTATCATCGCTGACCATCTCAACTTGCAAGAAGATTGATCAGTTATGAAAACTTTAGGATCGACTATCGGCATATTGGAATGTGAAGTTTGTTTAAGTCCATGTTTTTAGTCTATGTTGAAAGTTCTAAGGTTTTCATTGTTTAATCTCAAGTTCAAAAGTGAATATGCATGTTTTATCATTCATCATCATCATCATATGTCCAAGATCATTTGAGGTAAATTAATGGTGATTGTTTGAGCAAGTTAGATTGGAGTAGTTAACAAGTTCAGAAAGCTAATACTTAATTTTATGCTGATCCAAATGTTTATGCCGATCCTTATCCCTATACACCGACCGCTCTCCTACACTAAAAAGCTACTGACCCCTTGTCATGGATAAAGCCTGCCGATCCCTAAACCACTAAGGATCCCTCACTTTAACTAAATCAAGCCGATCCCTGAGGTTAGGCCGACCATTTCCAAAGCCACATGAACGAACCCTTCATCTGAACGTGACTTTTCCGATCCCTCTACCTTCTTCTCATAGAGCCAATAACACTGATTCCTTTCTTCCTAACCTAGTACGAACGATCCTCCCTACTTCAGATCCACCCTTCAACGTTAACATTTTCACCAATTGATATCTAACCGCACCCTCTTCATTTTTCTTCCTCCCATCTTCCTTCTCCTAATTTAATACCTTGAAGCCCATTCACTAATCACTTATCTCTTCCAGGTCCCTTGTCATCATGATCTCAAGCGCTAATGTGACCACCAACAACTCGAAACTCAGAATCTCATCATATTATCGAAAATTGTGTTTCAAAATCTTACTATATGAATGTTCTATGTAAATTGGACGCGAGTAATTGGGGGATGTCTGAATTGGAAGGAATTAAGGAACTAGCTTGGGGAAAAGTTTGGATCGCGAGTGGATTTAAGGTTAAAAGTTAGAGGTTTTGGTTTCGAGATGAAGGCTCGATGTAAAAGCAAGAAAATAAAAGAAGTGAGGGTATAAGGGAAGAAAGGTTAGTATATATATGGGAGAGGGTTCGACCTTAAATGCCGAGTGCGTAAAATGGAGAGAGGGATCAACATAAAAGCTCACTGATCCCTATCAGCATGGCTCAAAAAAGGGATCGACATAGTGCATGACGGCCCCTATAAGTCTTTACAAAAAAAGAAAAAAAGAAAGAAAAAGGAAAAATAAAAAGTGGTTATAGGGGATTGGCTATGAACATGAACATACAAAACACTATATAAATTGGCAATGACCCGTAAGTGTTCGAACACGTTCGGGAGCCAATAGAAAAAACATGTATATGAATGTACACGTGAATGACCTAAAAGTTCAATTCTTGAAATTGACACAAATTGAAGTCAAACCTGAAACCTTCAAGTTCGGGGCTGCGGTAGATAACAAAAGCTTGTAGGTCTCGCAGAACCAGACTTATATATATTGACAGAATATAACATTGGATTTATGTTATTGGAAATCGAACAAGCATCATAGCTATTATTGAGAAATTCAACGCCTTGGAAAAAAGATTCGAACAAGGAATAACAATCATTCAGGAAGCTAAATGGACCTCTTTTGGACAATCCAGACTTGTTTCAATTCAAACCACGTCATGTTAATCACAAGACGTACTCTAGGAGGGCAAGTGTTATCCGGTATTCCAGTCTGGCTATATTGAACTGGCTACATGAGTTAGACCTGATTTCCGCCAAGGCCGATGAATCTAGAATGATGATTGTGGGACTAGGAAGTCAAGTACAGATGGTTATATCAAGCTATAATTGAATGGAATTTGTAGATAAACAATGTAGAATTCTTAAAATGTGGAATATAGCTTAGAAACTTGGAAGGGACTGACATGCATTGGCTCCTATAGAGGGTTCAGTTTACTTCATTGGAAAAAGGAGGGAACAACATAGTTGACTAGTATGGATCGACATACTTCAGTTCACAAAGAAGGGATCAACATGGTCAAATGAGAATAGATCGGCATGCTCTGCTAGAAGATATGGATCGGCGTGTTCTATTGAAGAGGGCTCAACATCCAACCAATTTCAAGTGCCTTCATACATTTAACAATCAATACCTCAATATTTGTAAGTCCAAAACACATGGGATTTAGAGGGCAAGGCATATGGGCCCTAGGGAACATACCCTAGGGATCGCACATCAAATGGGCAAAGATGGAGGGATCAGTATATACCTTATGAGAGAGATCGGCAGAAGATAGTTTACAAGCAATACTGAATCAATGATCATGCAATAACATGAGCTCCTTTGGTCCAAATGACATAAGATTTGAAGGGCTAACATATTCAAGCATGCAGAAGCCAACATAGGGATTACTGCCCAAAAATTGAAAAATACAAGGATCAATACCGAGCCATCTTCATGGGGGTTTAGACCTAGTGACCCCTCTGGTGAGCCCATGTGGGTTAGAAGGTCCTGCAGTCGAAGGTTTAGAGAGATTGGTAGTCGTCTTCACCCATAAATACTGGCCTAATGGGTCATTTTGAGGATCTTTATGCTGCTTGTTACTTTAGGCTTTATTGTAATCAAGTTTGCTCTACTCCTTGCTGCCGTAATTAGATTTATAAGTGATCAATAAAGATAATCTTTAAAGGGACATATGCATACAACGTCGAACCACTATAAATCTCTATGTTTCTGGTTATTGCTTTTTATCTGTTGTTATCTTGATCTATTCCTTATTTTAATTTTATATTCTTCACTTATTCTACACAAATCTGTTCTTGGGTATTTGTGACCAATTTGGTCGCAGACAACCATTGAATCGTATTCAACTACGTTGTTTGTTGTAGGAAATCCTAGCTTCATTGCATAGTGTAGGCGGTGTCCATCTGTTGTGATTATGAGATACCCTGCTATGGCTCCTTGCTCATTTGACGCCCATCCATAAATAGTTTCCATTTAGGCTTTTGATCTTTTTCTTTCCCTGACTGCTCTTTAACAAAGCGTGTGCATTCGTTGATAAAATCCGCTAGTGCTTGTCCTTAGATTAATGCTCGTGGATGAAATTCGTTGTCTTATTAACTAAGTTCAATTTCCCATTTTACTAGTCTGCTTAAAGTCTCAGGTTTACTGAAAACTTGTTTGAGAGGAAAGTTAGTCAATACTCTTATCGGATGTGCTTGGAAGTATGCTTTGAGTTTTCGTGCTATAAGTACCAAACAGTGAGCCAACTTTTCTATGACTGGGTATCGAACTTCAGCATCCTTTAATTGTTTGCTTACGTAATAAACGAGAAGCTGTATTTCATTTTCCTATCTAATTAGAACCAAACTAACCACATGTTCTTAGACTTCCATATATATATATATATGTATGTATGTATATATATAAGCTTTCTCCATTCACGGGGCTAGATAATATCAGTGGCTTTTCCAAACATTCTTTTAATTCTTGAAAGGCTTTCTTACAGTCTTCTCCCCCCTCAATGTTCTTTTTTTCTTAATTACATTGAATAATGGGATGCATTTATCGGTTGCCTTGGAGACGAATCTGCTCAAAGCTATAATTCTACTATTCGAACACATTACATCTTTGCTTATTTTGGGTTCGGCCATGTCTTTGATAGCTTGGATCTGGTCAAGACTAGCTTCAATCCCTTATGCGCTAACAATGTAACTTAAGAACTTTCCAGAATGAACTCCGTAAGAATTTTTTTGAAGATTTAGTTTCATTTGATACCTTCTTAATACTTCAAACAATTCTTCAAGATTGTTAAGGTTGTTAAATATGCTAGTATACGATTTTTGTTTGATGATAATAAACATATAAATACATAAATACATAAATATATATATTTTTATATATATATTCATTTAAATGTATTTGTCAATGTACTATTTTATTTTTCACATAATTAAATAAATATTTGATGAGTAAAATAAATAATATAGAATTTAAATTCAAATAGATATTTTATTCAAACAAATATTCTATTACAATTTTGAAGAGTACAAATTTGAGCTCTCACTATATATATACAATTTTTGATTACATTACAATTTTGATTACATCAAAAAAATTAATTTACATTTGCACCTCACTACATATCATTCATTTGCTCGTATTTATCTTCAACTCTATTCCAGACTGAATCCAGCATCTGAGCGATCTGCAAAATAAACACTAAAGCAGTAAAATTGAAAAAGAAATATTTTTGCAGTGTAAAATAAAATGTGTTGTGAAAAAATTATATGCCTCAGTTATTTGGGTCATTCGTCATCATTTAATTTTGAATTCATCAAACACGAACAACCTGTGACATGCACAGTGTATCATTGTATATGCCACAAGGCCATGCACATTGATATACGCTTGATAAAACTGCAGGGACTGGTGATCACATGGTCAAACCCGAGCCAAAGCTAGGTTCAACTCAAATGCAATACAAATAAAGTCACGATATGAGCACCAGATCAAACCTGAGTCAAAGCTAGGTTCAACTCAAGTGCACAACAAAAATATCATCATCGAAGATCAAAAAATCAAGGAGCAACAAAATGAACTAGTGAAACAGTGGTAAACAGCAAATAAAGGAGGAAAACAACATGAATGGTCAAAGCAGTGTGAATATATCATAACCCATGAAGACCAACAAATCAGTGACAATTACACAAGTCATGTACATGATCAGAGGCATATTGGAATATGTAGTGCAACAAAGTAGATAGTGCAATCAACCAAACTACAGCTACCAAATTGAAAAAGCCATTACTCAACATAGTTCAATGTGCAAGTGAAGCAACCAGACCTGGCAACCTGTATGATATGATCAAAGGCAACAACATCAACCAAGGTCAGGCTGCACAGTCAAGTTCAAGTGCAAGCATATGGAATCAATTACAAGACCACATTAAACACAACATAATAATTAAATGAATCAGAGGACAGAGAATCAACATGTACAAAGGGCTGCAACAAATGTAAAAAATCCAAATCAATAGCCATGTAAACACACACACCAAATTTCCAGTGAACCAAGCAAGCCAGTGAAACAAAGTGCACTCACATACATGAATCAAGTGAAATGATCGAACCAGTCAATACAAGCAACTGAACAGGTACTCAGTGCAACCCAGATCAATATCACACAACAACTACAAGCATCAGGTGGAGTCATAAGTCCAGACAGTGATACGTACAAAATAGTGACAGTAATCAAGTGCAGACAAGCTACATGAAGACCAACAAACTACAAGTTGTTCAGTTACAAAATGAACCAGTAATATACAAGTCGAACTCCATTTTTTTCAAAAAATTAGAAATTTTAAAATAATCAAGTCATGAGTCAAAGCAGTTTAAAAAATTCGATCGTTGCCAGTAATGAATGAAAAATCAAAAACCAAACAAGACGTGTGATAAAAAATTTCAAACAGAGATATACATATGCAGTTCATATATATATATATAGTAAATTGAACAAGTAGTAGCAATCCAGATTATACCGAAGTCAAAGGGAATAAAGAACGGAACCAAAGTCAAGTTTAATCAAAGCCACGGTGACCAAGAAAAAATCGAACAAGCCAAAATCAAAGTCATGATAATCAAGCAAAAGTATATACAAAATTGAACCAGTCAAGATGAATCACATGTATTCGATCAAAATCAAATGGCCAAGCTAAAATTATCAGATGATATATTCGATCGAAAATTTAGGATTTTCAATCCTATAAAACCCGTTAACATCATCAGCTTATTGAGGCAATCGAGTTTAAGCATATCAACGAGAATAACAAAGCAAATTAAATACCAAATTTTTTTCGAATCGAATCGACGAATTGAAGCTGCCGTTTGCGAATCAAAGTGATAAATTGGTTGAAGAAGCAAACTGTAGATAATTCATCATTCAATCAACAACTACAGTTGGCATCTTCAAAATCATGACGCCCTAAAGTTTTGAAAAAGGAACGAACCAAGGCAAGAAGGAATCGGCCAATATTTTTACTCAGAGAAAAAGGAAAAAGGGGGATTCATTTTTTAACTTTTAAATTGGGCCAAACCAAATAGCGTTTGGGATTCTATTTTTAAAACTAGGTTTTTTTTTAATTTTTCTTAAATTTGTATTTCTCTTTTAAACTTTAGTAATTTTCTAGCCATGTGACTATGGGACGAACTACAGTGGTGTAGTTCGAGAATTCGCAAATCAGTGGCTGAGTTGTGGCAGGGTTTTGAGCATAGAGTTAGGTTAGTCGATAACACATGTCGCGAGTTTACATGTGTAAGTATCTGACTACTTAATTTCTAGTAGAAACCTTAGGGGCAGCACATAGGCAGTGTTTTGCCGAAGTTGCGTAAATCTGTGTTGTTCTATTTCTGTTTTTATTGTTCTGCTATTATCTATGCTGCTATTACTCTACTATATCTGTATTGCAATTATTTTATATATTTCTGCATTAAAATTTTATAATTATTAGTATCACCCTATTCACCCCCTATATGGTGAAATCGATCCTACGAGCAGTATCAGTGCTAGGAACAAAAGTCAAATTTTTAAAAAATTTGATTCTTTTTCAAAAACCAATTTTTGTTTTAAATTTTTTAAATGGCTTCTTTTAATAATGCTTTTGCTAAGGGTCAGTCCATAGTTAGACTATTAATGTTCAATAGTGAATATGCTTACTGGAAAAATAGAATGAATTTTTTTCTAAAAACCATTGATTCTTGGAATATAGTTGAGACAGGATATAAGATACCAATTATAGTTTAGATAATCAAGAAATTGAAAAACTGATAGATCAATGGATAGATCTAGAAAATAAATTACAGAATGCTAATGCTAAAGATATGAATTCTATTATTTGTTCATTGGATCAAATTGAATTTTTTCGTGTCTCACATTATCTAACGGCGCAGGAAATATGGCACACACTTGAAGTGACTCACAAAGGAACATCTCAAGTCAAAGAATCCCGCCTTGCCATGCTTAGTATCGAATAAGAGAACTTCAAAATGGCCAAGGATGAAAATGTCAAAGAGATGTATGGACTACTTTCCAATATTTTATACAAATCAAAAGCTCTTAGAAAATCATGCACATAATTGAAAATAGTCTGAAAGATCCTCAGAATCCTTCAATGGAATTTTGAAGCAAAAGTTACTGCTATTCAAGAATCGAAGGATTTGAAACAAATCAAAATTGAAGAACTCATCAGAAATCTCACCACTTATGAGCGTGAAGGAAGTGATACACGAAAGAAAATAGCTCTTAAAGGTACAATGGAAAGTGATGATGATGGTGATGGAGCAGCTGAGCCGGCGCTATTAATAATGAGATTCAAAAAGTGGAATCGAAAATACGGAAATCCATCTCTAAATCAATAATTGAAAAGCAGAATAGTCAAAGTTCTAAACAACCCAAATGAGCAAGAGATCATTTGCCACAAGTGCAATAAACCTAGTCACATCAAGCCCAATTGTCCACAGAATCGACTCGGCAAAGGAAAGAAACAAAAAAGGAGAAGTTTTGTAGCCACTTAGGATGAAACCGATGAAGATGATAAAAACACTGGCAGTGAGAGTGAAAAATCCGATTTGTGCCTTCGAGGTGATATAAATGACAGTGATGATGACGAGCCAAGCGAGGGATAAAAAATTACTCATTCAGAATTACTTGTATATTTTCACGAAGAAAATGGTTGTTTTGAAGAACTTAGAGAGAAATACGTTAAAATAGAATCACAAAGAGATAGTTTGATAGAGCTAAATAAATAACTTGATCAATTGGATAAAAACTATCAAAACAAGTGCCCTAAGTATGATAAGTGTCCATTATTTGAAGAAGAAATTAAAAAAATCAAAAACTAAAATTAAATCACTTGAAAATGAAATTCTGATTTTGAATGAAAGTGAAAACACCAGGAGAGAAAATTCCACTAAAAAGTGCACTCAATTATTGAATGAAAACGAATCTCTCAAAGCACAAGTCCAACAATTGTCTACAACTTTAGGAAAATTTTCCAAAGGAGAAAAATCATTGAGTATGTTATTAGGGAAATAAATTGTTGATCCTATTAGACATGGACTTGGGTATAAACAATCTGAATGTATTAGAGGGGAAATTAATCAAGTCAATTCCAAGAGCACAACTTGTGGAAAAATTGGACACAATCTAAATAATTGCTGGTATAGACGCAAACATGTGAAAACCATTCCAATTTGGGTTTCTAAAAGCATGAATATAAAATCTTTTAAAGTCAAACAAATCTAGATGCCAAATGAAATAAATATAAATTCTCTCAGGTCCACTCAAACATATTTTCCAAAATCTATTGCCACTAACAACCATGAACCTATAAAAACAAATAGGTCACAAAAATCTTTTCTCGTGTAGGTGTGGTGGCAGGCTAAGGAACAACAGTGTTATCTGGATTCTGGCTATTCTAGATCACAACGGGTGACAGATCAAAGTTCCTTAGCCTAGTATAATGGTGGTAGAATCACAATGGGCAACAATGAGAAATTTTCGACAAACGTAAAATAGGTAACGATACATTTATCTTAAACGATTTATTAAATGTGATAATCTGCACCGAAATCTAATTTAATTCAACCGGTTATGTGATAATGAATGTTGAAAATGATTCCGACTTATGCAAAATTGTTGGCCAATTACCTTTTTATGTTGAGAACACTACATGTATCTCTAGAGTCTTTGAACTAATTCATATAGATTGACTAACGATACTGCAAGTTTAGATGATAAGAAATATCGTCTTGAATTGATTTTTGATCACTCTAGATACACGTAGACATATTTGCTTATCTTACTACTTCTGGATTTGACATTATGTTCACTGTTCGTAAATTTGCACGATTTCAATTCAAATTCAAGAGCATTTCATTTAAAAGCTGTTGATTTGAAGAAATTTTGTTACACACTTCACGGTCTGGTCTATAACATCCAACTAATGATAATCTTGAGTCTAAGAGAATTTCAGATGCAGATTACACTGGTTATCTAGTTGGTAGAAAAAGTACTAGTGGAACGTGATTCATGTTGGGACATTCAGTAGTTGCATCAGTTCAAAGAAAATATCTGTATATTTTTCATTTCAACTAATTTTCAATTAGCAGACATTTTTCTTATAAATCCTCTTCTAGAAAATAGATTTTGCTGACCTTGTTTCAGATTAGTCATTTTAATTATTTTTGGATTTGATCTTAAACGGCGATATTAATTAATCTGTCTCCCTACTGATTGTCGAAAATATAAATAGTGATTGAAAAAGTGATGAGTGTTGATATTAATCATATATTATAACTTGAGACAGCATATTTAGTAAATTTCTTTAAAAATTTAAACAGGATTTATAATAACTTTTGATGGGTAAATTGCATGACCATCTCTATTGCTATCATATTTCTAATGACCATCACTCATCAAAATCCAATATAGTATGTCAATATGTGGTATTTTAAACGGGAAATCATTCGTTTTTCAATTTATTCTATTTTTAGCAATAAAACATCCAACGTATTCACTCTCATTAAAAAGTCCTCACGGTTATGCATGGGTGAATTACTTGGAATTTTTGACTATGTGCTTTCATGTTCATTTAAAAGTCCTCACGGTTATGCATGTATGGAACACATATCAAAATTGATTAGTTAAATAGACAAGTTGATTCTAATCCCATTTAAAAGTCCTCATGGTTATGCATGGTTAGAAGATACTTGAATTCATTTTATTTGGAATACTACTCTTTTAAAAGTCCTAAAGGTTATGCATGGTTAGTAGATATTCAAATTTCTAATATAAATATGCCACAAATAAACACAGCTACATGGTTTTATATTGTAACAACCCAGTATTTTGTTTTAATTGTTTATTTTAATTATTTAAAATTGAAACTCCTGATTTAAAAATTTTATTATATTTATTAAAATGAATAATTTTTTTTATTTTAAGAGTATATTTTGATCTTTGTGTGAATTATAATTTAAAACCTGATTAATAGGATATTTTCAGAAAATGTGGATTTTGGTCAATCTGGTCAAACTTTGGCTTTTAAATTTAAAATTTAAATATTTGAATTTTTGAATGTTATCCTTTATTATGAAAATATATTAAATTTCAAGAATACTACTTTTCATTTCGTTGAAATCCGATTTTTATTGTGAAAGTTATGCTTTTTACAATATTGTATGTAAATTGATTTATTTAACAAAATTGTCTATTTTAAATTATATAAATAATATTTTATTTGTCCTATCATGTTCTAATATGTGTAATATGACATGTTAGATATATATTTTATTTTTAAAACATTTTAAAGTGATTTTATAAATTTTCCAAAATTTATTGCATTTATTTCCTATTTTAAAGGTTAGTTTCTATTTTTCTGCCATTTTCTTAATTTAAATTATATTTAATTAAAATTTATTTATTTATTTTTGTTAATACATTTTTTTATGTTCTTATCTTTATTTATAAATATTTTCCAAGTCCATATAAATTTTCCAAAGTTTATTCTGTATATTTTCAAATTTTCTAGACTAGTTTTCATTTTTGTGATATTTTCTTATTTTAATCATATATAATTAATATTTATTAATTTATATTTTGTATATATGTTATACTTTCTAATTTTAACTGAAATTATATGTATTTTCAGATATTTAAACTTATAAAAAGAAAATAAAGAAATTTGAAAGGTTTTAGTGACTTTTTATCTCATAAGGCCTTTTATATTCCTACCTTTTCACATTTTAACTATATCTTTTCATCAATTGGCCATATCTACTCACTTCCTTCAGCCGTCTACTTTATTTTATCATTCACGTAAACATTTTCTCATTCCTGAAAAAAAAACATTCGGCCATGGCTTGAGAAAAACATTTGGTAATCTTCTTTTCTTTTTTGTTTACTTTTATTGTTTTTTTTTGGATTTGTTTTACACTTGATCTTCTTCATCTCTAGGTTCGGCCCTTACCTCAACCTGCCTTGCCGCCTCCACCACCACCTAAGAACATCACCATCACCTCCTCCTCACTGGCCAACCCCAGCCGAACCACCCTTGGTGGTTGATCCTTCACCAAATTCACAAAAACTTCAATTTCATGCCTTAGCCGAGCACACATCAACTTCCATTACCTTCAACACCCCATAGCCGCCACCTACTCCACCTGCACCACTTCCAGCCTCACCTAAACTCTCTGCCACGTCATCTTCTTGACTACTCCAGTGAAGGCTGTGCCCATATGAGCCTTGGTCGAACCTTGTTTTGATATGAAAACATGTATGTTGCCTTGTTATTGTTGTTTCATGCTCAACCACTTTTGCACCACCTTCAACCTATGTGTGGCCGACCTATATCCAACCCTAACCAGATACAAACCCTTGCTTTAGCCTTGTACTTCACCTATGGCCGAACCTAGGGTATGCTGGAAGCAAGTGCAAAGCGTTTCAGCTTTGTTTATGCAGTTAATTCTAGCTTAATTTAGTCGTTTTTGACTTGAAAGCTTATGAATTGTTGTATTGTTTTGTTCGATTTGTTTTCAAGGAAATTGGTCCTTTGGCTCTCTCACTCGTATCTTGTCATGCTATCGTGCTTGTGTGTGCATTCATCGTTGTGTCTCCAACTCAAACCAGTGAGTTATTCTCACCAGACAAATTGTACCTATATAACTAGTAAATTGACCACTTTTGAATCTGTAAATGCATCACCATATTACATCTGTTATGTTATGATTATATGATGTTCAACCATACTTAAACACCTGTTATATCATCTGTTACTGTTATATTATGTTGTTCTATTGTTTTTATCAATTTATCACACTGCAAGTTCCCTTTAGATTAGAATCACTATGGGTTGAAATGATACACCCGAACGGACATTAGAATAAGGGAAAATCGTTATGGGCTGAAATGATAGGCCTGAACGATTTTCAAATTATTTCATTTACTTGGGACTGCAGGTTTGAAATGATAAAATCTGGGTTTTCTTTGTAAATTACGGGTTGAAATGATATATTACCCGTATCACTTTTCCTAGTGTAGAAAATGATATACATACCCATGGTTAAAATATATTTTTCTAAAATTTTAAAATATTTTAGAAATGTAAATATTATAATATTTTGATTTAAACTTAATTAAAAATGATTTTGTAAAGCATTTTGATTTTTCTGAGAATTTATAAGTGAAATAAATTAATGATAAAATGGAAATTTGAAATATAAGTTATTTTGGAAATTTTGTTTTAATTATAAATGGAATTTAAATTAAATATGAAAATATGATAAATTCATGATATTTTGAATTAAATGAATTTAAAATGATTTTATAATATATTAATGGATTTTGAGTAAGTTAAATTGTGAAATAAATGAATATTGAGTTGAATTTTGTAATATAACTTAAATTGGAAAATTGTAAATTTTGTTTAAAAGTGAATTTTGAAGTTAAGTAAATAAAATGAAAAATAAGTTATATTTTGAAATTTAAATTTGATTGCTAATTTAAAATTTTAATTATATGAATTGAAATTGAACGTTGAAATTTAATAAGTGAATTATTATTAAATATTGATTTTGAATGGAAATTTAACTTTATAAAATCATGAATTTAAGGAAAACTAAATAATGATTATAATGGTGAAAATATATGATTTTATAAGTTTGAAATGGTTTAAATGAAATTTATTGGTTTATGAAAATATATTGGATATTTGAAAGTTAACCAACATCATTTTTGAAATGCTATTATTTCTATAGTAAATGATGTTACAGGATTTGAAAATGCTGTAGTTGATATAAATGAACCAAATGACTAAATTTAAATAAGGGTTATTATAGCACTTTGTAAGTGCTGTAATTGCTAAATTTAATTAAGTTTTATTTGGAACTGAAGTAACCCTATTACAGCATTTTAAATACTGTCTTTTGCTAAATTGAACTGTTTTAAAACATAACTTTCCGTAGCATCTTCTGAGTGCCGCAAAAGGTGAATTTTCCCTGTTTTGATAAATTTAATTGTATAAGTGAACTTTGAAAAGTTTAAAATTTTGGAAATTTAATAATTTAATTATTAATTATAATAACTTCATTTTTTATGATTTAAAAATGAAGTAATTTGTTTTGAGAAATAAACTATTTTGAAATGTGTGTTGAAATGGTATTTTAAATAAATGAATGTGGTTTGGAAGATATAATACTTTGATATTTTGAAATGGACTTCTGAATCATATTGAATTTTGAAATGATATTTGATTTCGAAGTATAAATTATTATTGTGGAACTTTAACCATAGGATGTATTTAAATTATAGTTTAACTGATCCTTAAAAGATGGGCGATCCCATACATCCTTTAAGTTATTCTGCATTTCTACTATAGTTCACTTGAGTTGGTTTACATTATATAAGTATATATGTCCTGACTTGAGTGTTTTGTGTTTTACTTTGCGCCCGGGTCAGCCTGAGTATTCACAGCTTTGGATTCTCTTTCTGGAGCTGGTCTTTGCTGGAGTTTCTGCTTATCTACATTTATATCTATTTCTGTTTCAGCTGTCTAGTTTATCTCATGTATTAGTGAACGTCTATGTTTTTGGGATTTCTATTATGTTGTTTTCAGACCGTATTTATGTATTTGGTTTGAGACTCTATTATAGTAGCTCATGAATTACTATGGTATTTTAATTTTCCGCTGCGTGCTATTCTGATATTTCTGTGTTTGTGATTCTGTGATTTGTATTTCATTTGCTCCAAATTTGTTTACAATGCGGTATTTTGAGCAATTCAAGTCCGGCATGTGTGGATGCGAATGGCTGAAAATATCGGTTTGTTACATGTGGTATCAAAGCTTTGGTTTTAGGCAAAACTTAGCCTGCAAAGCAAAAACTCATTAGAGATAGGGTATAAATACCCTAGAATGAGTGAAATCAATCTCAGAATCCTTTCTTTATGAGAGAACGTATTTTCGAAGTATAAAATGATTTTCAAATGATTTTAAAGGATTTTTAAAGATTATTTTGGTATAAAAATTTCTTATTTTGAAACCAAGATTTTCAAAACTTCATCCCTTTGGTATCCACCTTGTTAGAAATTTCTTGGTTGGGATTTTTATCGATTAGGATTCCATGAACTTTGGAACACTCCCACTTGTTCTGAAATCCAGTCATGCCTTCCCTATTTTATCCTTTTGATTTTGGAGCATTCTATAACTCCACTTTGGAATGACCCCTCTTAAGATCGGCGATTCCACAAACCTTTGAATGATTTGTAAAGGTGTGAAACTCCTTTACGATTAGCATTGATTCACCGAAGATTTTGGTATCCTCGGTTACGATGCTATCTATCTCTGGCGATCAAATGTCGATTTGCCTTAGATTTTCAAATTGATTATATTCCTGAACTCACGGTTGACTCGGTTAAGGTCACCCATGATTTATATATGCTAATTTATCTTCTACTTGGTAATTAAATTATCTTATCTTCGTTCGAGTTATCTTTGAACTAGAATTCTATTAGATTAAAGTTACTCTAAAATTGAATATCTGTTTGTTGGAAATCCATTGTTGAATCATTCTTTGGAAATTTGTATTTGGTTGTATTTTGAAATTTTGCAAACATCGAAATTATTATTTTGATAAGGATGATCCTATTTTGTATATAAAAGTGAATGTTTTCGATAAAGATTATATATCTTTTAAATGAAAATTTGAAATTTCGAAAGGATTTGAAATTCTGAAAATTTATAAGAAATTTGATTTGAATAAAAATGATTTATAACTGAAGGGTTTTAAATTTGAATTTTGAGGAATCAAACTCCGGTGTTTTGAAATTGATTTTAAGATTTTGATAATATGATTTAAAGATATTTTCTGAATAAGAAATTTTTCATATGTATTCGAATGAATTCCAATGATTTTGAAGTAATTTCAAATAGGTTTCAAGAAAATAAAGTCCAAAACCCACTTATGTCGTTGGAAAATAATTTCGGTGATGAATGCATGTATCATCGACATTGATTTTAAAGTTTATGAGTGGGGAAGAGGCCACTCTAGTAGTTTTGCTATGCGAGCGATTTTTTTTGAAACCAAATTTTGATTTCAGATTTTGAAGTATGGTTTGATATTCGAAAGATATATGTATGTATGTATGTATGTATGTATATTTGAAATAATTTAAAGTAAGCCGGTGTTCAGTCCTCGAGATTCAGATTTGTTTTGGTATAACCTTATCTATTGGAATTGATTTACTGATTTGTTGGTGATTTCCAACTATTGGATCTGAAAATATGATTTCTTCGACTATTTTGAAGGTTCGAGCACTTCCAAATCAAGGTTAACTTTTCAAAGCTAAGAAATTTTGTAAGGTATAGGGTTTTTGATAAAGAGTATAAGTTTAGTTTGGTTTGAAATGAACTAAAGTTGGAAATTTTAGATTTGGGTTAAATTGAATAATTTATGAAATTTAAAGAATTAAAGGAATGTTTTATGATTTCAAATGTATGATTTCGAAAGGTTATGATTTTCAAAGTGTAATGATTTCAAGTATTTGGTTCGAAAGATTTATTACTTTGAAAGTATTATGATTTTTCGAAAAGGGAATATATGTTTGAAATGGAAATGAATTTGTTTGACATAAAATTTTGTTGATTTGGAAATTAGATTATTTTCTAAATCTACTGTTTTAAGAAACATTGAAACTGAATATATTTAATTTGAAAGAAATGATTTGGCGAAATCATATATGATTTTGAAACTGAATTGATATTGAAATGGTTTGGATTGAGAACCTTATTTATTTAAATACTTTGATTTAGGAGTTATCGAACTTATACAAAAGTGATTTGTATAAGTATGCAATGATTTGAAAACTATTGATCTGTAAAGGTACTAATTTTGTAAATTAAGATCTTATATAATCGAAGTCTATATAAGTGTGATTTGATATACTATTGATTTTGGAAAGTATTCGATTTGAAATGAAATCTTATATATAATGCACTTTATATAAGTATGATATTTGAAAGTGATTTTGAAAGGTACTATATGATACATATTTTCGACGTAAAGATATGGAAAGTGCCTTTTGCTTGATATCCGCTTTGTGGCTATACTGTGGATTTATTCTATCGATATCATTCTCTCTGGTTTAGGTTTTCCAGATATGATACTTGAGTGCCCATCGAATTCCATGGCGATCTCCATGGTCTTACGAGCGCGACTGCATTGTGCAACTTCCTGGCTGAGTTGGCCTAGGGGTACGGATTGTTTCTGGGGGATGCAGGCGTAACCATTGTGTATCCTGAAATCTATGTAGGTCACATCATTTGCGAAACTGCCTGGCTGAGACGGCCTAGGTGTACAAATTGTTTCCTGGAGGATCCAAGCATAACCATTGTGTATCCTGCACTCTACTAGTCATCATGGCGTAACTCGTAGGGCTGAGAAAGCTTACGGATATGGATTGTTTCCTGGGGGATCTAGGCGTAACCATTGTGTATCTGCGATCCATGGTTAGACAAATGGTTGGTTTGGTTGATTTGTTTGGATTGTACTTTCCATATCTGTTGTATTTAAAAGGTTTTTCAAGTATTTTCACTGGGTGTTGAAACAAGTCTACTAAGTACTTGGAGAATTCTAGCTTTGCGCCTGATCAACGCATGGCCAGAGTCTGCAGGAACGGAAGTAAACTTGTTAAGACATTGAGTTATAAAAGTATTTTGATAAAGTATATTATATAAAGCATATTTTGATCATTATTTTACTTGTCTAAATAATTTAAAATGTTTTATATATTGTTTACTTTGAACTAACAAATTTGAATCAAATGACAATTTATCATATTATAAATTGTTTAGAATGTTAAATATAAAATTTTAAATTGAAACTTAGATAGTTTTAAATATGGTTCATCCTTTTCATTCAATCTATTCCCCCTTCTAGCTATTTCTACCTTCTTCTTCTTTGAGGGTTCTTTTCGCATTGTGGAAAGAATTGGTTCTTTGGATTATCATTTAGATTTGCCCGAGAAACTTTCTGGAGTGCATGATGTATTCCATGTCTCACATCTCCTCTAGCCACTTCGTATTGTCAACAGTCGTACGAAGCAGCTAAGAGGGGAATCTGTTAGTCTGGTCAAAGTACTGTGTAAGTACTGATGATCGAGAATGTACCTGGAAAACGGAGGAGAGCATTCGTGCTTCGAATCCGGATTTGTTTTTTTTTTCAGGTACTGTTTTTTTCCCATCTTTTTTTCCTTATTTTCCTTGTTCGTTCTTTTTGAGGACGAAAGATTTGAGTGGGGGAGAGTGTAACAACCTAGTATTTTGTGATTATTTTAATTGTTTATTTTAATTATTTAAAATCGAAACTCCTGACTTTATTATATTTATTAAAATGAATAAATTTTGTTATTTTAAGAGTATATTTTGATCTTTGTGTGAGTTATAATTTCAAACCTGAATAAATAAGATATTTTTAGAAAATGTGGATTTTGGTCAATCTGGTCAAACTTTGACTTTTAAATTTAAAATTTAAATTTTTGAATTTTTGAATTTTATCCTTTATTATGAAAATATATTAAATTTCAAGAATACTACTTTTCGTTTCGTTGAAATCCGATTTGTATTGTGAAAGCTATGTTTTTTACAATATTGTATGTAAATTGATTTATTTAATAAAATTGTCTATTTTAAATTATATAAATAATATTTTATTTGTCATATCATGTTCTAATATGTGTAATATGACATGTTAGATATATATTTTATTTTTAAAACATTTTAAAGTGATTTTATAATTTTTCCAAAATTTATTGCATTTATTTCCTATTTTAAAGGCTAGTTTCTATTTTTCTGCCATTTTCTTAATTTAAATTATATTTAATTAAAATTTATTTATTTATTTTTGTGAATACTTTTTTATGTTCTTATCTTTATTTATAAATATTTTCCAAGTCCATATACCAAAGTTTATTCTGTTTATTTTCAAATTTTCTAGGCTAGTTTTCATTTTTGTGCTATTTTCTTATTTTAATCATATATAATTAATATTTATTTATTTATATTTTGTATATTTGTTATATTTTCTAATTTTAACTAAAATTATATGTATTTTCAGATATTTAAACTTATAAAAATAAAATAAAGAAATTTGAAAGGTTTTGGTGACTTTTTATCTCCTAAGGCCTTTTATATTCCTACCTTTTCACATTTTAACCATATCTTTTCACCAATTGGCCATATCTACTCACTTCCTTCAGCCGCCTACTTTCTTTTACCATTCATGTAAACATTTTCCTCATTCCTGAAAAAAAATTCGGCCATAGCTTGAGAAAAAACATATGGTAATCTTCTTTTCTTTTTTGTCTACTTTTGTTGTTTTTTTTTTGATTTGTTTTACACTTGATCTTCTTCATCTCTAGGTTCGGCCCTTACCTCCACCTGCTATGCCGCCTCCACCACCACCTGATCACATCAAAATCATCTCGTCCTCACTGTCCAACCCTAGCCGAACCACCCTTGGTGGTTGATCCTTCACCAAATTCACAAAAACTTCAATTCATGCCTTAGTCGAGCACACATCAACTTCCATCACCTTCAACACCACATAGCCGCCACCTACTCCACCTCCACAACCTCCAGACTTACCTGAAATCTCTGTCACGTCATCTTCTTGACTTCTCCAGTGAAGACCATGCCCATATGAGCCCTGGCCAAACGTTGTTTTGACATGAAAACATGGATGTTGCCCTGTTAGTGTTGTTTCATGCTCAACCACTTTTGCACCACCTTCAACCTATGTGTAGCCGACCTATATCCAACCCTAACCTGATCCAAACCATTGCTTTAGCCTTGTACTTCACCTATGGCCGAACCTAGGGTATGCTGGAAGCAAGTGCAAAGCATTTCAGCTTTGTTTATGCAGTTAATTCTAGCTTAATTTTGTCGTTTTTGAATTGAAAGCTTATGAATTGTTGTATTGTTTTGTTTGATTTTTTTTCAAGGAAATTAATCCTTTGGCTCTCTCACTCGTATCTTTTCATGCTATCGTGCTTGTGTATGTCTCTTTTGTGCATTCGTCGTTGTGTCTCCAGCTCAAACCAATGAGTTATTCTCACCAGACAAATTGTACCTATATAACTAGTAAATTGACCACTTTTGAATCTGTAAAATGCATCACCATATTTCTTCTATTATGTTATGATTATATGATGTTCAACAATGCTTTAACACTTGTTATATTAATCTATAACTGTTATATTATGATGTTCTGTTATTTTTATCAGTTTATCACACTGCAAGTTCTCTTTAGATTAGAATCACTATGAGTTGAAATGATACATATCCGAACGGACTTTAGAATAAGGGAAAATTGTTATGGGCTGAAATGATAGGTCTGAACGATTTTCAAATTATTTCATTTACTTGGGACTGCGGGTTTGAAATAATAAAATCCGGGTTTTCTTCGTAAATTACAGGTTGAAATGATATATTACTCGTATCACTTTTCCTAGTGTAGAAAATGATATACAGACCCGTGGTTAAAATATATTTTTCTAAAATTTTAAAATATTTTAGAAATGTAAATATTATAATATTTTGATTTAAACTTAATTAAAAATGATTTTGTAAAGTATTTTGATTTTTCTGAGAATTTATAAGTGAAATAAATTAATGATAAAGTGGAAATTTGAAATATAAGTTAGTTTGGAAATTTTGTTTTAATTATAAATGGAATTCAAATTAAATATGAAAATATGATAAATTTACGATATTTTGAATTAAATGAATTTAAAATGATTTTATAATATATTAATGGATTTTGAGTAAGTTAAATTATGAAATAAATGAATATTGAGTTGAATTTTGTAACATAACTTAAATTGGAAAATTGTAAATTTTGTTTAAAAGTGAATTTTGAAGCTAAGTAAATAAAATGAAAAATAAGTTATGTTTTGAAATTTAAATTTGATCGCTAAGTTAAAAATTTGATTATATGAATTGAAATTGAATGTTGAAACTGAATAAGTGAATTATTATTGAATATTGATTTTTGAATGGAAATTTAACTTTATAAAATCATGAATTTAAGGAAAATTAAATAATGATTATAATGGTGAAATATATGATTTTATAAGTTTGAAATGGTTTAAATGAAATTTAATGGTTTATGAAAGTATATCGGATATTTGAAAGTTAACCAACAGCATTTTTGAAATGCTATTATTTCTAATGTAAATGATGT
This sequence comes from Allium cepa, assembly GCA_030765085.1. Classification (NCBI taxonomy): domain Eukaryota; kingdom Viridiplantae; phylum Streptophyta; class Magnoliopsida; order Asparagales; family Amaryllidaceae; genus Allium; species Allium cepa. The sequence continues at coordinate 565,012,238 of CM060937.1, read as the reverse complement.
TACAGCATTTGTAAATGATGTTACAGCATTTGTAAATGCTGTAGTTGATATAAATGAACCAAATGACTAAATTTAAATAAGGGTTATTATAGCACTTTGTAAGTGCTGTAATTTCTAAATTTAATTAAGTTTTATTTGAAACTGAAGTAACCCCATTACAGCATTTTAAATGCTGTCTTTTGTTAAATTGAACTGTTTTAAAACATAACTTTCCGTAGCATCTTCTGAGTGCTGCAAAAGGTGAATTTTCACTGTTTTGATGAATTTAATTGTATAAGTGAACTTTGGAAAGTTTAAAATTTTGGAAATTTAATAATTTAATTATTAAATATAATAACTTCATTTTTTATGATTTAAAAATGAAGTAATTTGTTTTTGAAAAATAAACTATTTTGAAATGTGTGTTGAAATGGTATTTTAAATAAATGAATGTGGTTTGGAAGATACAATACTTTGATATTTTGAAATGGACTTTTGAATGATATTGAATTTTGAAATGATATCTGATTTCGAAGTATAAATTACTATTGTGGAACTTTAACTACGGGATGTATTTAAATTATAGTTTAACTGATCCTTAAAGGATGGGCGATCCTAAACACCCTTTAAGTTATTGTACATTTCTACTACGGTTCACTTGAGTTGGTTTACATTATATTAGTATATACGTCCTGACTCAAGTTTTGTGTGTTTTACTTTGCGCTCGGGTCAGCCTGAGTATTCACAGCTTTGGATTCTCTTTCTGGAGCTGGTCTTTGCTGGAGTTTCTGCTTATCTACATTTATATCTATTTCTATTTCATCCGTCTAGTTTATCTCATGTATTAGTGAACGTCTATGTATTTGGGATTTCTATTATATTTTTTTCAGACTGTATTTATGTATTTGGTTTGAGACTCTATTATAGTAGCTTCATGAACTACTATGGTATTTTAATTTTCCGCTGCGAGCTATTTTGATATTTCTGTGTCTGTGATTCTGTGATTTGTATTTCATTTGCTCCAATTTATTTACAATGCGGTATTTTGAGCAATTCAAGTCCGGCATGTGTGGATGCGAATGGCTGAAAATATCAGGTTGTTACATATATGATGACATCGTCCCTATCATTCAAATTGGGTATTAATATTGTATTAATGTCTATTACTTTATCTCTATTTTTCTAACACTATTACTCTTTTGCTGATGACAAAACGGGGAGAGAAAAGTTAAGATTTTGGCATATAAAAGTCAAATATTTTATTTTGTATTTTCTATTTGCATCTAGATTCATTTGCATATTTTTATTTATTTTCATGCATATATGAAAGGGAAGCTTTGTTGTAGAGAGGGAACATTCAAATACGAGGAGCAAACTGAATGATCAAATACATTTAATATGTTCAAAATCTTAAATATATGTTTGTTATCATCAAAAGGGGGAGATTGTTGAATATGCTAGCATATGATTTTTGTTTGATGATAATAAACATATATATAGATATATTCATTTAAATGTATTTTTTAATGTACTATTTTATTTTTCAGATAATTAAATAAATATTTGCTGAATAAAATATATAACATAGAATTTAAATTCAAACTGATATTTTATTCAAACAAATATTTTATTAATTTTGAATAGTACAAATTTGAGCTCTCACTATATATATATATATATACACACACACAATTTTTGATTACAATACAATTTCGGTTACATCATAATCTTTAATTTACATTTGCACCTCATTACATGTCACTCGATCGCTCGTATTTATCTTCAACTCTATTCCAGATTGAATCCAACATCTAAGTGATCTGCAAAATAAACCCTGAAGTAGTAATATTGAAAAAGAGATATTTTTGCAATGTAAAATAAAATATGTTGTGAAAATATTATATGCCTCAGTTATTTGGTTGTTTGTCATCATTTAATTTTGAATTCATCAAACACGAACAACCTGTGACATGCACAGTGTATCACTGTACATGCCACAAGGCCGTGCATACCAATATACACTTGATAAAATTGCAGGGATAGGTGAGCACAAGGTCAAACCCGAGCCAAAGCTAGGTTCAACTCAAGTGCAATACAAGTAAAGTCGTGATATGAGCACAAGGTCAAACCGGAGCCAAAGTTAGGTTTAACTTAGGTGCACTACAAAAACATCATCATTCAAGATCATAAAATCAAGGAGAAACAAAATGAACTAGTGCAACAGTGGTAAACATGACATAAAGGAGGCAAACAACATGAATGGTCAAAGCAGTGTGAACATATACTAACCCATGAACACAACAGATCAGAGACTAGTGCACAAGTCATGTACATGATCAGAGGCACATTGGAATATGTAGTGCAAAAAGGTGGACATCCCAATCAACCAAACTGCAGCTACCAAATTGAACGGGCCATTACTCAACATTGTTCAATATGTAAGTGAAGCAACTAGACCCGAAAACATGTATGATATGATCAAAGGCAACAACATCAACCAAGGTCAGATTGCACAGTCAAGTTTAAATTTAAGCATATGGAATCAGTTAAAAGACCACATTGAACACAACATAACAATTAAATGAATCAGAGGACAGAGAATCAACATGTACAAAGGGCTGCAACAGATGTACAAAATCCAAATCAATGGCCATGTGAACACACACACCAAATTTCCAATGAACTAAGTAAGCCAGTGAAACAAAGTGCACTCACATACATTACTCAAGTGAAATTATCGAACCAGTTAATACAAGCAACTGAATAGGTACTCAATGCAACCCTGATCAATATCACACAACAACTACAAGCATCAGGTGGAGTCACAAGTCCAGACGGTGATATGTGCAAAACAGTGATATTAATAAAGTGTAGACAAGCTACATGAAGACCAGCAAACTACAAGATGTTCAGTAACAAAAGGAACCGGTAGTATACAAGTCAAACTCCTTTTTTTTCACAAAGTCAGAAATTTCCAAATAATCAAGTCATGGGTCAAAGAAGTTTAAAATTTTCGACCGTTTCCAGCAATGAATGAAAAATCAAAAACCAAATAAGCCATGGGTTAAAATATTTCAAATATATATATATACAGTTCTTATATATACACTAAATTGAACAAGTAGTAGCAATCCAGATAATGTCGAAGTCAAAGGGAATAAAGAATGGAAGCAAAATCAAGTTTAATCAAAGCCATGGTGACCAAGAAATATCGAAAAAGCCAAAATCAAAGCCGTGATAATCAAGTAAAAGTATAAAATTGAACCAGTCAAGATGAATCATGTATTCATTCAAAATCAAACGAGAATAACAAAGAAAATTACATACCAGATTTTTTTTTGAATCGAACTCGACGAATTGAAGCAGTTGTTTGCGAATCAAAGTGATAAGCTGATTGACGAAGAAAATTGTAGATAATTCATCATTCAATCAACAACTAAACTTGGTGTCTTCAAAATCATGAAGCCCTAAAGTTTTGAAAGAGGAACGAACGAAGGAAAAAAGGAATCGGCCAACATTTTTACTCAAAGAAAAAGAAAAAGGGGGATTCATTTTTTAACTTAATTGGGCCAAATCAAATAGATTTTGGGCTTATATTTTTAAAACTAGGATTTTGTGTTTAAATTGTTTTTAAATTTTTATTTCTCTTTTAAACTTTTGTAATTTTCTAGTCATGTGGCTAGGGGACGAACTACGGTGGTGTAGTTCGAGAATTCGAAACTCAGTGGCTGAGTTGTGGCAGGGTTTTGCACGTAGAGTCGATAGTGGGTGTTGCGAGTTTACGTGTGTAAGCTTCGGACTACTTAATTTATAGTAAAAACCTTGGGGCTAGCACGTAGGCAGGGTTTTGCCGATGTTGGGAAAATCTTTGTTGTTCTATTTCTGTTTTTATTATTTTGCTATTATATGTGCTGCTATTGCTCTACTATATTTATATTGCAATTATTTTATATATTTCCGCATTAAATTTTTATAATTATTAGTATCACCCTATTCACGTCACCTCTAGGGTGAAATCGATCCTACAAAGGTGACTCCCAGCTTCATTAGACTTTACTAGCATATCATCAATGTAAACCTCCATATTTCGACTAATCTGTTCCTTGAACATTCTACTGACTAACCTTTGATAAGTAGCACATGCGTTCTTTAGTCCGAAAGGCATTGCTTTATAACAAAAAGTTCCCCAATCGGTAAAGAAGCTTGTATGCTCTTCGTTTGGCTTGAATATGTAGATTTGATTATATCCTGAATAAGAATCCATGAGAGATAATAGCTTGTGTCCACTAGTTGCATCAACTAACTAGCCTATTTTTGGTAGTGAATAGCGGTTTTTCAGGCATGCTTTGTTCAGATCAATGTAATTGACGGAGGTTCTCCACTTTCCATTCGACTTCTTTACCAACACCGGGTTTTCCATCCATTTTGGATAAAAAACTTCCTAATTAAATTCATTTTCAAGTAGCTCTTTAACCACTTCTTTCAAGGTGTCAGTATCGAACTTTGTCAAACTACCTCTTATTTTATCGTACATGGGTCATATTTGGATCAATATTTAGTGCATGGCATATAACTGATGGGTCAATCCCGGCCATATCTATATGGGTCCATGCAAATATGTCTTTGCTAGCTTTAAGAAATTGAATCGTCTGCTTTCAATTTGTTTTCTAACTCTTTTTCCACTTTGACTATTTTGGTTGAATCAGTTAGATCTATACATGCTTCTTGAAGATCCTCTGTTGGGTTTATCCTCTCCATTTGTCCCCGGCAACCCAGTTCTGTGATGATCTCGCCTTCTTCTATAGAGTTTACATCGGTCCTCTTCCTTTTCCCTCTAGGTGAGATGTACCTTTTAAACACACATTTATTCGTTTTATTAGATCTTATTTTTTCTTCGAATGTTGGATGTAAAAATGCATTATCCAAAGTCTAAAAAATAGTAGAGGAATCATAGTAAGAAGTGTACTCCCTTTTGTATTGATCAGGTATGTTGGCGAGACAAAAGCATCCACCTCATCCAGCATAGGACAACCAAAGAATGCATTGTAATATGAAATCCGATCAATGATCACAAAGAGAGTCTCAAAATTTCTACGGCATGGTGGCAGGCCTATCTGTACCGGTAGCTTTACTTGCCCTAATGGTGTTGACCCCTTATTATTGAACCCAAAGATAGATTCAAGACTAGGATCTATTTTATCTTCAGGAATGCCCATCTAATCAAAAGCATGCTTGAAGATAACATTAACCACGCTTCTAGTATCTACCAGAATCTTGGATACTATGGATGCCCAATTTGGGCTGTGATCATAAGGGGGTCATTTTAGGGATGACGGATTCCTTTCTTTAGATCTTGTGAAGTGATGATAAGATTTGGCATTGTATATTAAGTCGTGGGTTTTTGAACGGGGTCTCTTTCTGTACAGAGAACACTCATTCCCTAGCTTCCTTGATATAATTTTTCCTAGCTTCCTTACTATTTCCTGCCATATGCGGTCCCCTATGAATCATATAATCCTATTAAAATATGGACTTAAATTCAATGGATCTTCATCCTCTAAAACATTCATAGCATTACTAGGGAATTTTTGGTGTCCATTTCAGTACGAGATGCTTTCTTTTTATCTTGGACAAACTCTTTTTAAATGTCCTTCATGAATCAGCTTTTGAATAATTTTAGCTAGCACATGGCACTCGTCTGTCTTATGATAAGCATAATAATCATCCCCTTTTCTCTTTTGGGGGAAGTTCTTAGCCTTGAATGAAGTTGGGAAATTTACATTTACTTTAGTTGTGGCATAGATATAAGACAAAGGTTTATTCAATGCAACTGAATTGGTGTTGGAGTCTTCCCACCTTGACCTCTTGTGTCCTCAATCGAATCTGAATCTTCCAATTTCCTTCTTGGGGTTGGTTTTCCTTTTAGCATAGTACAATTCATCCATTCGAATGAATTCATCAGCTTGAAAGTGAAAATCTTGTAAATTTTTGCATCCATGGATGAAGAGCACTTTCCAGAATGATGTGTTTTCTATTAATCCTGAGTGCATTGCGATTAGCTTATATCTATCGTTCATGTCTTTAGCCTTTAATACCTCTACACTGAACCCTTTGAGATAATCATCTAATAATTATCCTTGCCTTTGCTTAATGTTTGCCAAGACGGTGTAGTCGATGGTTGGATCTTTGCATATGCAAAATTGATCAGAGAATTCATAGGAGAATTATTTCCATGAGTAGAAAGTTTTCTCCCGATATTGGTGGCACCATTTTACAGCAGCCCCTTAAAGTGTTACGGAAAATAATCTGCATCAGTCTTCCCTCGAAGCATTATAAAGGTCCATTTGGCTATCAAAAGCCATTAGGTGGTCACCAGGATCAGTAGTGCCATGGTATTTCATAGTGGAACCTTAACATGAAATGGAATTGTGGTTGACATGATTTGTCAATGAACAGAGCTACTCGATTGTTATCATTAACTTGCTCATCTAAAGTTCTTTTCCCTTTAGCATTCAGCATGTCTTTAACAGCTTTTCTACTACATCCTTCATGTATGCTTCAGTATTATGGTAGCGTTTTTCAATTTGGATTATACTCCTTTGAGGTTGAGCTTTCGAATTGCTCCAAAGATTTGTCTTGCATTCTGCCCTGGTGATCAGCTTTAGTTTCACAACGTTCCTTCTTCTTCAATGATGTCAAGTCAATCTTGCTCTTGCCCTTGAATGTGTATGCCTTCAGATTCCTCCTTAGGGAGACCATTTTGTCCCCTGTTGTTGGCTTAGTGGTTTTAAATGATTTTTGAGTAAGGGCTGCTTCCAGCAGTTCTTGCATTTCCAGTCGTCGTTGCTTCAAATGTTTTATTTTAGCTGCATTGTCATCAGGTTGCGCTGGAGTTGATGGTTGTCCTAACACAGTGCCTTTTAAGTTGAATGTTGGCACAATATTTTCCTCTAGAACTGTTGTGTGCGCCTCTTCTTCATCCAATCGACTGAGTCTTTTTGATTTCATTTTCCTATAATATATCAAGCTTTCCATAATTAGTCTATAAGGAAAGAATTGGGTCGAAGGTTCAAGCCCACCTTCTAGCGCTAAAAATATTAATGATATAATCATTAACATCAAAAGGTGCATTAAATTGAAAGTAAATCAAAAGAAGAACTCTTTGAAGGACTTGGAAACAACTTGTATTGACAAAACTGTGATTCAATGTTGTAGTCTTATGAACAGACCCTTTCGAAGGGAATAAAATGGGTTCTAGTTAAGATAATTCATTCGAAGGAACCCTCCTAAGGTGTCGATACAACAGCTATGAAAGGAACTTCTTTGAGAGCTAAGATATTTTCGAAAGCATTCAAATGCCTTTCGAAGAAATCCTCTCAAAGTAGTTGGTTCAACAATTTTGATGAGAACCACTTCGAAAGATCCATTGTCTTTCAAAAGCATTCGAAACTCGATGTGTATATATTTGAGTAAAGGGTAGATTCAATTATGCTATAGAGCCTCATTTTAGATAAAATATGATAAGTCCATTGGACTCAGTGATATTGGATTTTCATCATCAAGTTAAGTTGGTGCCATAAGGGCATTGTTGTAAAAAAAATTATGCATTGGAGTCAAGATATCCAAATTGGTTCTATGACATAATATATGCTTTAAGAAGATAAGTGTGTATCAAGTGCAATTGGCCATTAAGCAAGTTAATGGCCGAAATGATTGATCTTATATTCGAATTCAATATTCATAGGCTATCAAGTATCCATCCTCCAATAGCTCAAAAAAATATTATTCATGTAAGCATGAATAATCAAGTCCATGTGTTCTCTCTTTTATTTTTCATAAAGGGGTTACAAGCATAGAAGTTGTCCCCAATTTGATTTAGGGTTACCACAATTTGGTTTGACCAAAAAATGTAGGAATGAAAAAACCTTCTCGAATTTGGACCCCTAGGGTCATATTAATACTGGCGGGTTGGACCCTTTCACATCCATCCTTCCGCCTCTATCCTTTTGCTTTCATCCTTCTGCTTTCATAGTTTTGAAGTTGTTAATAGGTACTCGGGTCTTCTAGCACACTTGAATAAGCCCTTTCATCTCCATCGAAGGCATGCTATTGATGGATATTAATCTGACATTCATCAATACTGCTTACACATACTTTTGAAATCTTTCAACACATTGAAAGGTGTGCTTTTGGGTAGCGAATGGATTTCGGTATTTCATTGTGCTGTTTGAGTATATCGCGTAAGCATTTCCGACACCTTCGCCACCTTTGAAACCTAGCATCGAAGTTGGAGTATGCTATTTTGACGTGAGCGGAAGACTATTTGGACAGGTTCGAAAGGTTGTAATTGCTATGGAAGGTTGTTTTCAAAGGTAATCTCTCTGACTATTGCATGAGCCGGACTTTTGATGTTTATGGAAGCCCTACCGATGCATGCAAACCCCTTATAGTGCTTTTGGAAGGGAAGTGTTGGTAGATTCTTCTTCTGTGGAAGGTAGACAGTGGCAGAACCAATTGTTTCGAAAGGTCTGATCTATGCAGAAGGGTAGTGTTTGGTGGAAGCCTTTACTTTCATCTACCGTGGAGGTGTCCAATGCTTGCAGCACCAATCTAATTTCCTTCAGAAGCAATTTCAACTCCTTCTCCCTCTTTTGAACCATAGCGGTTCAATACTTTGCGAAGCCCCTATGATGAATTTACCTTCGATGCTCTTGTAAGCCTTCATTCCACACTTGTGGAACCCTTCTTTCCATCCCTTCGTAAGCCTTCTTTTATACCTTCATCCTTGAGTGAATTTTATGATTAACATTTACCATATTTACTCGTATAATATTTTAAGACTCATTTATCGCTCACACCAGACTGTTGTCTGATCCAAGGTTTTATGATTTGTTTCTTATTATCTTGGGTACTTTTAAATGAGTAGACTAGATAACAGGTCTACGTGATGCAGTACTTGTTCAGAGGACGAGTGGGATTGACTATCTCGTATTATATACATATATATGGATTCCTACGCTTTTCCACTGTACAATGCTGTGGAGCCGTGAAAGTGCTTGCTTATTTCTGTTTGTTGAGACGGTTTATTTGAGTTTACTTCTATTGTATAAACACTACTACATTTGATGTTTAACTTTGTGATTCTATTGCTCCAATGATGATTTGTTCGCATAGTTATTACCGTCTCTTCTGTTATATCTGTGATATTATATTCTTTACATGCACTATAGGATATGATAGGTTATATGCTATATTGGTTTGTTTTAACCCCGATGATCATCCTATATCAACTGGACAAGGACATCGCACTATTTATATACTATTGGTGCCGGTAGTATAGGGCGGTCGTCACAATATGTCTAAAGCATTCTGCAAGGAAATAAGGAAGAAGTGAATCTGCAACCTCATATCATATTGAAACTCTAAAGTAAGTTGCAAATCTCAAATAGTAGAACAAATTCAAATATAAGATGCATGTAAATAATAAAATACAAGTTCGATTCGAAGTATCAACCATTCAGGTACGAATTTATTTACTATTTGATATATCACATACAAAAGTTATAGATATCAAGGAAGGTTAATCAGTAAGAAAATCCAGTCAAGAGTTCCCTAATTACATCACCTCAGTTATTTTCAGTCGAGACTCAAAGTCTTGCACCACTTTCTTCGGAGCTTCAATGACTAAAGAAGATTCGGTGATATGACGAATTGCCACATCCAGTAATTCTTTAAGTTTCTTCTACTTCTTTCGGATGATATCCATATCATCGATAGAGCTAATTTGAACCTATAATGCACGATTGAGCGTTTTATTGGCTCCTTTAAGGGTTTTGATCTTGCTCTATAATTCTTTAACCTTTTGCTCAAGAACGTGCTTCTCGCATCCCAGTCCCTTAACTTGACTTTGATACTTATTGAGATGTTCCGAAACGTTTTCATCCCATTTTCCTTTTAGAAACTGGGTACATTCATATTTTTATGCTCAACACCACCTGGAAATCTCTCCATCATCCACACCTAGAGGAGGGTTCTCCGAGGAAGAAATTTTCTTTTTACCAGTTGAGGAATTAGACCTAATTGTCTTTACAGGGGTAGGAGCGAGAAGGCTAGATTTTCCTCCACTTGCGATGAACTTTAGGGATTGGCATGACACTTGGCTTGAAATTGAGCAATCTCTGCATCAACGTCGGTCCTTTGATCCGGGGATCCAAATTGACCGACCGTAGTTATGTTCTCTTTTAGCTCTTTAATCTCTTTATCTTTTTCTTTGATTTTCTCCTCAAAGCTCGAGGTCATCTCTTTCATGTCACTTAATACCGACCTCAATTTTTAATACTTGTTTTACCATTTCTATGCTTCTAAGTTATCCGAAAGTTGCACAACTGAAGCATCGTGAGAATAATGTTTAGTCTCGATGTCCAACATCATTTTGGTTATAATATTGTTTAGTTGGGAAAGGAGTTCTGGATTACTGGACGTGAGCATCAATTGACATTCCTATCAAAAATAAATAAAGGAAAAAGAAATGAATACATGGGAAAGTGTGACCTTTGATTAATAGCAACAAGATTTATAAACATAAAAAAAAGATCAAAATACATTAACAACATAAGTTTTGTACACTCGATTCCGGACGGGGGACAAGCTTCTACGCAAAAAAATTTAGTGTAATTAGATCATATCTCCTTAAGTAAGTTGTCCTTTTCATCAACTAAGAAATTAAAATAAAAGTGGGGAAACTACGTGTAAATTTCTTAAAGATCACTATGAAAGTGGTATTTTGCTAATCGGGAGGTTTTTGAGAGTTAATAATTTCTCCTTAAAATCTCTTTTTAGCTGGACAAATTTACTTAAGAGTTCTTTTGGAATGGAAGTGCCTAATGATCCTTAACCTGTGTATTTCAAGAAAAAAATCTAAGCTGCAAAGAAATAAGGATTTCAATACTTATAAAGATTGTTTGAATTACATAATACAATGACAAAATCATTCGAGTTCATATAATATAGACCCTTTGTAAAATTCAAAGTTAAATCTCTCTTTGTTAAACTTGATTTTTTCTGGAGGAAGAGTGCACGAGGAAAGTGGAACAGCCTCAATCCTGGGAAGGTTCCAACATTCCCCTGAATGAGGATCAGACCCATGTTCATTCAAATATCCATTATGCAAACGCCTAAGTAACCCCTATTCTCTTTCCCTAGAAAAGAAAATTCAACGAAAAATTTCCTAGAATAACCTTTATAAAGGAACTCTACTCAAGCGCCTCTATCTTTAACGAGCATCCAAAAGAGCATAATCAACTCCACATTCTCTTTTATAACTCTTTCCTAATGAAGGCGAGATCTTTTCAAGAGGGTCCTTTTTCTTTGAAATCTTTCAATCAATTAGCATAGTTGCGGAGATGCCTATACTTTTTAGACAAGCTGTTATGGTCTTCAATCAATTTCTTAATTTCTCTGTTTATTCGCAACACTTCCCTCTCTCTTCTCTTGCAATATCTCAAAGTAATATGTATTTATTTTCCTTAACTAAAATAATAATTTTATTAACTGAAGCTAACAGATAATTATAAACACTTAAAGGTGGTAAACTCTATACTTGTACATGGGAGCTTGTGGAGCAGAAACCCAATTTTCTTCCTTGTCTAGTTCTTTATTAGAAGCTTGGGCATCCTTTACGGGGATGCCTTCTTAATAAGCATTATGAGGATCAAGAAGATTGGAAGATCCGTATCATTAATAGAGGGGCCTAAGTCATGACCTCCTCGATCCGTTACCACCATTCCCGGTCCATCAAGATCCTTATTACCATCAACCCTCATCTTCATCATTATTGTCGTCATTGTCATAATCATTACTTTTATTTTAATCATCATCCTCCCCTTCATCATTAACTTTATCTTCATCAAGCATAGGATCATCAAAAGATGATAGCTCATGAAGATTAATAGGCTCCTCTTTTAGGAATTGATCTCGAAATAACCCAGGAACCCTTATTAGCTTGAGACCAAACTTCCTTTTAAATTTATCATTTAAATCCGAGAGTGAAGAAAAGTCTAACCCTGAACACCTCCCTATATTATCAAATATGCAATAAAGAGGGCATCATTATAGCATCGTCCCTTGATTTTGGGGAGGGCATGAATGATAATGTGGGAAACTTTCCATTTGGAATCTTTAATATTGTTGTTTGCATAAACAACGGTGGAATCCTTGCTTTCCAACTGATTAGCCATCCGAGCCTTTTATTTTCTAGGTTGCTCAAGCTTTGTCTCCCAAGGCCTTTACCCTCTCTTTGCCCGCTAGCCTAGTTTTTCTCTCCTCATCTAAGTTGAAGACAAGTTTATCTTTTTCTTAGATAGCATCATTCTTCTCTACAACAACATACAATACTTGGCCCTCAAGGAACCTAACTCTAGTTATCAATGAAGAAATCTGCTGTTTAAGATCTGGAACTTGAACGAAAAATTCTTAAGAAGTATGTTAGAGGGAAAACATGTGCTTAGCCACCTTAAGCATATGGAACTATGTGATAAATAAAAATATACAAAATTAGAGTTTGAATTTCCCAGACATGTAAAGATATATACCATTAAAAGCTATTGAAAAAGGACATAAAGGTGATCCATTGAAGGCTGTAGTGGCGTTAGGTAAGCCATGGATGGGGATTGGACGACTGAACGAACAAAGTCGTCAAAACCTGAAGAGATAAGTTGAGCCCAAGCATTTAGGGGAAAAATTAAGGAGGAAGATTCAAATCTAAGAGAAATTCTAGATAATGTTTGTTACCCTGAAATATTCTTGTCTTTCTCTAATGATAAAGAGAGAGAAAAGATTGGATCCAAAGAAAATGCCATTTTGGAGTTTTATCCAGTCCCGTTGTGGATTCGGACCATTTTTTTCGTTCCTTCGATAAAAAGGTTCAATCTCCTCATAAAGAAGAGGAGGTAGAACCAATAAAGATTTCTTTTTCAATTCATCTCAGGAGTTGAATACCACATTCAAGAATTTTTTTTGTCTAGCCTCTATTCTTCCTTAGATCTCTTATTTCACTCCGATAGAATCATAATATAAATCGAGGTTGATGAAGAAGAAATGAATGCATTTCCATACTACAAATGAACAAGTAGGATAGAAAAAATATTGAATTTCCCAACGGCAGGTTCTTACGTGTTACTCACCCATCCGCCACTGGAAACACCACTTCCTGTCCGATTTGCATGTGTTAAGCATGTCGCTAGCTTTCATCCCGAGCCAGAAATTCCCTGGGAACCTCTATAGTTGTTTCCTGGAGATTTGACCAGGCAACTAGGTACTCGGCATTATCACACCGTTCGACATTCTTAACGCTCGGCATAAATGGTTCGTCTGGAATCCACGTTTGAATAGCATTCGAGAGTACTCGGCATTGGGAAGCGCTAGGCATCCAGAAGCGCTCGACATCCAGAAGCGCTCGGCGTCCAGGAGCGCTCGGCATCCGAGTCCCGTTCGGCACTCGCCTACCATTTGGCATTTGTTTGTTCGGCGCAAATGGTTTGTTCGGTACCACTTCGTTTGATATGAGAATACCGTTCGGCACGCAAGAGCGTTCGGTATCAAAGGATGCTCGGCAGGCAAAGACATTCGGCATCCCTAGAAGTTCAGCATGCCAGACTCGTTGGGCATCTAGGAACGTTCGGCATTCGAAGGTCGTTCGGAATCCAGAGGTGTTCGGCATCCCGAGGTCATTCGGCAGTCAGAAGTGTTTGGCATTCAACCATCATTGCTCGGCATACACTCGCTGCTCGGCATCTCACTTCGTTTGGCATGAAGATGTTGGTTCGACATTTAGTCGTTTAGCACAACGCACTGGGTCGGCTTCCGGTATCGTTCGGCATCATTCTGTTGGGCAAGAGGTGATCGTTCGGCATTCATGCCCTGTTCAGTATTTGGCCGTTCGGCATATTTGGTTCGGCGCATAGAGTTACTTTATTTGGGTCGAGGTATTCAGCTACTAGGCCCACAAGGGAAGTCCAACCTATCTTCGTCTATAAATAGAGAGGCAGGGGCACAGTGAAAGGGATTGGTTTTTTGGAGAACAGCGGGAAAACTCTGCCGCATTCAACACTCACTCAAGACTTAATCATTTACTTCGCAATTGTATTCAAGTAATTGGAAACGGATTGTATCTGTAATCAACTATCAAGGAAAGCAATAGAAATCAACTTCAAAGTGGACGTAGGCAGTTACGCCGAACCACTATAAATTTGTTGTTCTTGTTCTCTACATTTAAATTTACATACCATCTTCTGTTTTAATTTACTATCTTCATTAATCTCTCTACACAATCTTTCTTAAGAGTGTTAGTGGCCAATTTTGGTGCTTTCACTGAGAATCGAATTCGCAGGCTATTAGGATCTGCTTTGTAGCTACTGGATTGCATAAATCTCCCAGAGGAGATCCAAGATCATTCACCAGGCATTTGTTGATTCTATTTAGAGTTACAACCAATAACTCTACCATGGGAAGACCACGAACCAGATCGCCCTCCTACAACGCAGATGTCCATGAGACTGCTAGCGTACAACAAGTTGGACCTAAAAACCAGCAAGCAACTCGAGGTACAGGGCCCTCCACCCAAAACCAAGCAGAAGTTGTTTCCCGAACAAAGTTCAACGACTTGATGAGAGAACTCAAGGAAAGTAGAAGGCAAATTGTTGAGCAGATTCAAGCCAACACTAACCTCATGTCTCAGCTCACTCAACAGCAGCGTCAGAAAGCTGGAGGTAACCCTGCCCCTTTTTCTGAATCTGATAGTTCAACATCAGCTGATGAACCTCCTAGGCGTAGGCACCGTAAGGATGAAGGTGCACAGACAGGTGTCATAGATCGATCAATTAGGAATCAAGCCTGTGAGGAGACTAGACGCCCGAATCTCCAAGACCCAAATAAGGCGGGACATCAACCCGCACGGTCCCATGGGACGGAACCCAACCTTCCATCCTTCATACAAACTTCGGACTTAACAGCTATGGTCAGGCAGTTGATGACAGGGAACCAAGGCTTGACCAATGAAGATTGGGGAGTGTCCAGAAGCAATACTCCCTTTACGGATAGTATCCTACAGGCTGAGTACCCCAAGAAGTTCAATATGCCGACTATCCCAGCCTATGAAGGGAAGACTGATCCCAAGCAGTATGTGATGAGGTACGGATGGATGATGGACTCTGCAAGAGCAAATGATGCAACCAAGTGTAGGTGCTTCCCAATCACTCTGTCCGGAATTGCCACCATGTGGTTTACTTGACTTTCCCCATGATCTATATCCTGCTTTGACGAATTGGCAATGAAATTCATAGAATAATTCAGGATACATACCACTCGTCCAAAGGATGTGATGTCCTTATCAAGCGTAATCCAAGCTCCGGGGGAGTCATTGAAAGCATACTTGTAGAGATTTCATGTTGCTGCTACCGAAGTGAGCAATCCAAACGACCATGCAATTTTGATGGCGGTATACGTGAAGTGGATCCAGACTCTGAATTTGGAGATTGGTTGGCGGGAAAGCCCCCAGCCACGCTGGAGCGTTTTTATTCGAAAGCTCATCAGTTCATAAGAAGGGAAGAAGCTCGATGGATAAAACGAGACAAGGCATCAGGTCCTGCTCAGGAGACTGTGAAAAGTAACGTCGCCATGAAGCAAACAGGCGATAATTCGAGAAAAGCTCAAGTCAATGCCCAAAACAAGCTTGGGCAGTCAAAAGGATCCGGAGGTGGAAATCCCGGAAAGAAAAGAGAGACAGGGAAATGGAAGTCAAGAATCCCGACCTACAATGAATACACCCCGCTGAACGCATCTCTTGAGAACATCTATTTGTCAACTTGCAACACTTTTCAATATAGAAAACCACGCCCAAAGGAATCAATAGAGGAATAGAAGCGGACTGGGAAGTATTGCCGCTGTCACGAGTCTTATGGGCATAACACAGAGGAGTGTAGACACCTCCATGACGCTATAGAAAAGTTGATTAGACAGAAGAAGCTGCTAGAGTTTTTCAAAGACCCACAAGATGGAAGACAAGAGACATCGGTCCCCGGACACGGGCCAGCTCCACGCCAACCAAAACAACCTGCTCAAACTGTGGGTAGATTGGTTATTAACACGATTGGTGGCGGACGTCATCCTGCAGATAAGAATTGGCAGGAGATGGAGCGATATGCTAACTCTTTAAGACATGCGGAGTATGAGTGTTGTTCGAATGTGGAGGATGGGACTCCTCCAAAGCAGGAGCGCACAATGAATGATGATATTGTATTCAGGAGCAGAGATGCGGATAAGGTGGAAGCTCCTACTATCGACCCGATGGTCATATCTGCGACAATCGGGTCGGCGTTTGTGAAGAGAATTCTAATTGATTGTGAAAGTTCCGTTAACATCATCTTCAAGAAGGCATACGACCAAATGAAGCTGGAGACTAAGGATTTGAAACCATCTAA
Organism: Allium cepa; assembly: GCA_030765085.1. Lineage (NCBI taxonomy): Eukaryota > Viridiplantae > Streptophyta > Magnoliopsida > Asparagales > Amaryllidaceae > Allium > Allium cepa. Next base: position 564,995,784 of record CM060937.1, on the reverse strand, counting down.
AGCCAGAATCCATGGCTTTAATGGCACAGCAATGGATGCAGTGGGATATGTGGAGTTACCAGTTGAACTGGGGCAAGGCGAGCGTAGGAGGGTTCAAATCCTACCATTCGTAATGTTGGACGTTGACTCTTCATATAACGTATTTATAGGACGTTCAGCCCTAGCATAATTTAGGGCAGCATTGGCCCATTGGTGTCTGACGTTAAAATTCCCGACAGACGGAGGAGTTGGAGTGGTACATGGCGATCAGGCGACCGGTCGTGCATGCTATGTAGCTGAGCTGAGAGAAGCTCGACGTAGAGAGAATGGAAAGGTTACGGATAGTCCATCCGCATCCAAAATTCTGATGATTGACAAGTAGCGCCCGAGCCCTTGCTCGGGCAACATTCTCGGATCTATAGAGACATAGATCCGAGAGAGGACGATGGGGGACCCAGGGAAAAAAATGCAGCATCGGCTGAAGTAAAAATTGACATCCCAGTCAACCGGGATGACCCATCACGAATTCTTAAAATTGGATCACAACTCGACCCTGTGGTGGCCGAGAACCTCACTGACGTCCTCCGGGCGAATCTTGATGTTTTCGCTTGGACACACTCCGGTATGTGCGAGATTTCTCCAACAATTGTGAGTCATGTATTGAAAATAGACCCAAAGTATGTTCCCGTAAAATAGAAAAGGAGAGGCATGGACCTAGAGAGGTCCGCGGCTCTCAAAGAGGAGGTGGACAAACTCAAAGCCAATGGGTTCGTCCACGATGCCCTCTACCCTGAATGGGTATCCAACCTGGTGCTAGTGAAGAAAGTGAATGGAAAATGGAGAACTTGTGCTAATTATTCTGATTTAAACAAAACATGCCCGAAGAATATTTTTCCGTTGCCTAGGATTGACCAGTTGGTCGATTCAACTACCGGGCATGAGTTACCATCATTTATGGATGCATACTCTGGATATAATCAAATCCCGATGAACTTCCCAGACCAGGAACACACCAGTTTTGTCACGAATATGGGGCTATATTGCTATGTAGTAATGCCCTTTGGATTAAAAAACGCGGGGGCAACTTATCAACGTCTGGTGAATCGAATGTTTAAAGACCAGATTGGTAAGACGATGGAAGTCTATGTGGATGACATGCTCGTGAAGTCACGACAGTCAAACGACCACATTCGAGACTTAGCAGAAATGTTTGATATACTCAGACATTATGGTATGAAGATCAACACCTTGAAGTGCTCTTTTGGTGTGGCGTCGGGGAAGTTCTTGGGTTTTATTATGAATGCACGTGGAATCGAGGCTAATCCGGAGAAGATTCAGGCTATCCGAGATATACAAGTGCCCAGAACTATAAAACAGGTGCAAAGCTTGAATGGAAAGTTGGCCGCGCTGAGCCGATTCATACCAAGGCCACAGACAAGTGCATTCCTTTCTTCGATGTCATAAAGAAAGGAAAGAGGAATTTCGAATGGACGTACACTGTGAGGAAGCATTCCAAGCTCTTGTAAGGCACTTAGAAAGTCCCCCGGTATTGTCGAAACCAATAGACTACGAAATGTTGTACATGTACTTGGCAGTATCCCAGCACGCTATCAGTATGGCTCTGGTTCGCGAGGAGGACCAAGTTCAAAAGCCAGTATATTATATCAGTAAACGCTTGACGGGGGCAGAAAGAAATTATCCAAAGATTGAAAAACTAGTCTATTGCTTGGTGATTGAATCATGTAAGCTTCATTCGTATTTTCAGGCGCACTCAATCAGTGTTTATACCGATCAACCTTTACGGCAGATACTCCAACGATCGGAAACTTCCAGAAGGATGTTAAAATGGAATATTGAATAAAGTCAATTTGATATTATCTACCTGCCGCGAAGGGCCATACAAGGACAAGCACTAGCTGACTTCATTGCTAAATTTACTATGTCAGACGAATCAAACGACCACGTTGTCATACCTCCCGTTCGATGGAAGATGTACATCGATGGGGCATCTAACGACCGTTGTTCGGGGGTTGGCATAGTTCTTGTAACTCTTGAGAACCGATCAGTTTGCTACGCTTTGAAGCTCGAATTCACCGCAACGAATAACGAAGCCGAATATGAAGCATTGATTACCGGCTTAAGACTTATCAAAGAACTGGGAGTAAAATCAGTTGAAATTTTTAGCGACTCGCAGCTGGTGGTGTACCAAGTACGAGGAGACTATCAAGCAAGGGGGCAGAGACTTGCCCCATATTTGGCCCGAGTTCAAGAGCTGCTAGCAAAACTCGAGTATTATGATATTTCACATGTCCCGCGTGAGAAAAACAGAGCAGCCAATTCATTGGCAAAATTTGCAAGCACAGGTGATGCGCAACAGATGGGATTGTTCCCTGTCGAAACCTTACATGTTCCGAGTGTAAATATGATGGAGTTAGATTTTACGTTCGAAACCAAAATCGAGAAGGATCCGTGGATGACCCCAATTAGGCAGTACTGGATCTTACCCGGAAAAAGGAACGAAAGACGATAATTCCTTCGTAAGGCTTCACGATATATAATGCAAAATGGGTAATGTACCGAAGGGGATTCTCGACCCCCTTACTCCGGTGCGTGGCCTACGATGAGATAAAACGAGTATTAAAGGAAGTCCATGAGGGAGAGTGCGGCGACCATGCTAGGGGGCAGACGTTAGCAAAGAAAGACCTTTGTTATGGATACTACTGGCCAACAGTGAATCTATAACATCCCGCCCTTTCGTACGCTTTAAATCGACACACGTGCCAATTCAAACCATATGCAAGGGTGGATTTTTATGGGGTAAATAAGAAAAACAGAGAAAGAAAAAACTAAACAGAATCTCACAGCGGAAGGATAAAATATAATAATCAAATATACAGTTTAAAAGTCTGTTTACAAAACCATTTATATAATACATATCAGAGTTACACATACCAATAACAAAGCAGCGGAACAATATGAGTGTAGTAGAATATAATTAATAATAATAATAGAATCTCTGTCTTCGTCCTCCAGAAATAAAGTCCTCAAATCCTGAAACGCTCGGACTGACCCGAGCGAATTGAAAAGACAAAACACTCGAGTCAGAACTAAAAGATCTTATGTGAGTTAAATTAACAGAAATAAATATGAGTGCAGTAACTCAAGAGATGCTCGGGATTTACATCTCCTAAGGATCCGTTAAACTATTTACTATGTAGTATATTGCGCTATTATAATAATGTCTATTTGTAAAATAAACTTACTTTTAAATAGCGTTAAGGCTTTACATTTTCCACCTTAACACAGTTATATATTCCCATAGTCTATACAGTACCGTAATCTCCCCCGTACTGGGCGTCGTCAGAGGGCACTCCATAGGTATGGTACAAAACCAAAATCGTATAAGGCGCGCTAGGGTAGGTGACACGGCACAACTAGGCAATGCCAGGGTAGATATACCAATTACGCTTCTGGGCCGATGGAAACGCGCAGCTGCCGCCCACCTCGGACTAACTCCCCACATCAAAGAAATCAAAAGTGAAGGTGGCCACCGAAAATCCAAAATCTGAGTATAGTATCGAAGGGAAGTGTCCGATCAGAGGTGCTACCTCATTAACCCGTCGATCGGTCCTGTTTTAGCCACCTTATGCCAACTCACGGGAGTTGGGTCCTCGTATTTACCTTTAAAGGAAACGCCGCCACCAACCTACTTTATTCTGGAATCTCCACCGCGTACACGGTTGTTAAAGTGGTTTTCGGAGTTGGCAGAGAGTATGACAAATTCCGATCCCGGTCTCTTTAACAACCAAACGTTATTATACACCGCGGTCATTTAAAATAATTTAAACTTTAAAACCAGAATAAAATATCCATTTTAAACCCATATAAATACGATATCATTTATACTTTTAAAACCCCAAATCAATACAATATCATTTAGACCCAAAATCATTTAATGTCATTTTATTTTCCAATATATATTCTTTTCCGAAATCAAATGTTTTCAAAGTAAAATATTTAGAAATCAAAACTCCTTAATATATTATTTTCAAATCATACTACCTTGAAAATCATAACTTTGAAACAAATTTCCATCTCAAATGGTTAAATATTAAATTACTTTTATAAAACAAAATAGCTTCTTTAGATTTCACAAATCAATTCTAAATATCGATTTAAACTTTCAAATACCATTTCAATTCTTATGTTTCAAGGCTTTAAATATTTCACCATTTCAAACAGACTCATTTGACAATTCCATATATATATCAAATTCAGTTACTTGTTATTTAGACTTGAAATGTTTGCTTAATGAATTCAATATAATTTAAGAAAACCTTTAACTTCATATAACTGGATCATCTTTCAATTTATTATATATTCATTTAATCAACCTGATATTCATTAAAATCACTTTACCCAAAAATCAAGTTATAAAAATCATATCCTTTAAGAATTTTAATTTTTTGATTTAATTCCAATTTAACTTAATATTCATCTTCCAACCTTATTCTCATTTAAGTCAATAGAACTTCCAGAAATTAATTTTAAATAAATGCTTAATCGTATTTGATCTAAAAAAAATCAAAATTTATTTTATACTTCAAATCAAATTTATACAAAGTTTAAAAACCAGAAATTTCTATATATATAAATAGCCTTTATCAAGAACCAAATCAATATCCCATAAACCGTATATATAGCTTTGCAAAACCATAAAAAATCAATGCAAACTACTTTTATATATATATATACCGCGGTGCCTGTGTATAATTTTCTATCCTATGGTCAAGTGATACGGATATTTACCATTTCAATCCGCAATTTAAAATAAAATGCGGTTGTATATCATTTCAAACCGCAATCCCGAATGAAATGAAAATGCATGATGACTTGCAATTAATAAATAAATCATCCATTCATCCATCAAATCATACATCCATTATAACAGTCATCATCCAATTTCAAACAATCATCAATATATATAACAGGTGATAAATAATGGTATCAATTATCAGTTTATACTCAAACTAAATTTAATAACTGTTAATTGGAAGTTTATATGCAAATATAAACGTAAACTTTACTTGCAGTCAATATGAAATAAAATTTAACATAACTATGCCTGGCAGTTAATATGAAATAAATAAATTCTAACTGTCAAATTTATATGCAATAAATAAATAAATTTACAGTTATATTAAATAAATGCGTTTAAACAGAAATAGTGAATAAAACATGCCAACAGTCATAAATAAATTTCTACCCATATCTAAAGTCAAATTAACAAACATAATAAATTTTAGAAGTTGTGAGTGGGTTAAAACACTCACCTTTTGAATTTAAATCGAATTTAAATTCGATTTAAACCCAAAAATTTCACAGTCTCCACATCTGTCCAAACCAGCGCCAACAGATCCGGAATTTAATTTCGATCCTAATAAAAAAATCTCGCGTGAATACAAGGTCGTATGAGAAAGTTATTCAATTTTAATGAGTTGAAACAAAAATTAAATAAAACAAATTTAAACAACAATCTAATTAATGCTTGCCCCGTCATAAAGCTTCTTCTCAACTCACGTATGCTCGTCCAGGGAATAAACCCATTTCAACGCATGCCCTCCCCATCTTTGACCGTGCCTTTAGACCGCGATTTGTCGCTGACTCGAGTATCGATTTCGAAAACAGAGACTGCGCGTAGATTCGTATGGATGAAATCTACAACATATATTTTTTTGGAATTTTTCTGAGATGTTTGAATTTTCATTTTCATTTGAATAGAAATAGATCTAGGTTTGCATCCATTTGAGGAGGAGAAGGAGTTGAAGAAAAGAACGTACAGACAAATGATAGGAGATGGAGGCTAGGTTTTATGATCGTCTATTTATAGATAGATCGCAAAAGAATAGGTGTGCACGAATTTTAACGTGCAAACGGAAGTGGTCCCAAAAGATAAATAATATTAATTACACACGTTATGGATTTAGGAAATAAATAAATTCCTTATCATTTACATTTTATTTTAAACATATTTACAAATGTAAATCTAGACGTTTCGTTTACGTTTCAAAATATATCCACAATTTTATTAATTTCCAAATTGATCTAAACAAATTTAGATGTAAATTAAAAGCTGATAAGTCTGTCCATTGTAGTGTTAATTTCCCCACTTCCTTATATTTAGAAATTATAAATTAAGGTTTCAAAAACCTATTTTTTTTCAAACTTTTATATTCTCATCTTTTACCAGTAATAAGGATGCACTAACATTTGTTCATGGTTTCACCTTATTATCCTCAAATTCATATTAATTTTCAATAATTACAATTGTTGAATGTTGATACTTTAATTAAATTTATACATCTTGCTTTCTATACTATAAATCAACCAGTGGTCCTATTTTATATAGAATTAGCAAAATTTCATCTTATAAAATTAACCTCCTTCAATTACAAAACAAAATCTAAGCTAACTGCACAATTCAAGTCAATTAATTGTAATTGATTCTACATTAAATGTTATAAATTATAAATTGGAACCTCAATAAATTCGTTTATTGATTTTAAAAATCTTTATATTCAGTAAATAGACATTTTATGGGTATAAATAATATTTGAATTATAATACATTTCATTAGTGCATGCTTCAATTCATATAAATTCCCTTTTATTAACTAGAACACATTAGCCAAAACAAAATAATTAATTTAGATTTATTTCAGTCGATTGCCATTCTTAACTTAACATACTCAAAATGGTTAACCTAAATAATTGTTGCCCTTTTACATTCAAATTCACTTACAACCATCATTACAACAATGTTGCCATAGGTTTAGATTTAATTAAATAAATTAGATAGATGGGTAAGTTTTGTAATTATCACTAATGCAAAATATATATGCATTAATTACTACTTATTATTATGAATTCATTTATTAATTTACTAGGTTCCTTTGTCTTCTTATATCCTATTTACTACCAAACTTTCTATTTAGTTATAGTTTATAAATATATAAATGCCTAGGCAAATCAAGTTCTTGTCCTTTCTGTTATTCCAATTTAAATCGGGTATGCGCAAATAAATTGTTTATTAACTTATTCTTACAACTTATTTGCATACATTCAGTTACACCTAATTTAATGCATATCTTCACTTACTTCCTATTTTATTTGTAATATATTTCTATATTCATTCATTAATGCACCCATACAAATTAAAAATTCTAAATCCCTTTTAATATTTCCATCTATGCTCCATTCCTTCACTTAATGCACAATTAGCATTCCTTATTCAAATTTGTTACATTCCCTTATATCCACTTCATAAATAAATTGGTATTCCGTTTTCCATTTATTACTAACTTTAATTATTGCAATTTATTATCTAACATACAACTTGAATTTATTTTCAAATTTCACCGTTAAATTAATTAACTTCTTCTAATAGTGAATAATAAGGATTGAGCAAATTAAAATTTCTATTCAGTTATATTTTATCAAATTTCAACTTATCCCTCAACCCCAAATAACGTTATCAAAAATCTTCATATTATAATTAATACTAACCTTTATTTCATCTTATAGAATCAACTATCTTTATTGACAAATTAACCTACCTTACTGCACAACTTAAGAAAATTAATTGCAAATATGATCTCACATTAGACTTCATAAATTATCAGTTGAAATCTACATAAAACCATTTATTTAATTAAAACCTCGCTATTATACATATTGACTCTTTACATGAAATTAGATTACATTCCTTAATTTCATTAAAACTTTATTTCTCACCTAAATCGCAAAATAATAAATTTCAATTAATATAGAAATTTTATTTAAGATGAATTTGAATCCCAATCAATTGTTATTGCACTCCTTATTACATTAAATTTACATTTAGTTTACACATTTTAGAATTAAATTCAAATTACCTACAAATCTTATTCCATTCATAAATGCCATCATTTACCACATTATTGCATGGTTTCATTTAATTATATTCATGCTATTCATGTTTCTATTAAACTTGCATACATACTTCCGTTATTATTTAATCAATTATTAAACATTATGACCAAATCATCTAACAAAATTGTATAATTTTCCATTTATCAATATTCAGTTACTATTCAACATGTTTAATTCATTAGATAAATCAAATAATTACGCTTGCTTTTCTCATTTGATTTTATAACCTAATATACCATTCATATTAAACCTATTGCATTCAATTCATACAAATTCAGCTAGATTAACTTTACCGTCAAGATTTTCATGCAGTTACTTTTTAATAAATCGAATATTGCATTGGATAATTTTACTGCTTACCTTTCATATATAAAAAAAATTCAAAGTGTACGCTCTCACTACTACCTTTATTAGGATTTAGTCCCTATACTAATATTTAGTTTTATTTACCCTTTATATTTCATCTCTTTTTAAGTTAAATTACAAAATCTTAATTAAATTAATCAACTTAAATTGTCTAAATTTACGGGTCGTTATATTCTCCCCCACTCAAAACTTTTCGTCCCCGAAAAGGAAAATGAAGGGAAAAGAAGGATTTAGAATCTACATATCTTATTCAAAACATTACCTTATAAACAATTAAATTTACAGTATCTGTTACTTTTCTTAAAATATACAAATTTACAACATTATCTTTTTATACTTAAATTTATTAGAGTTTGGAGAACATTTCAAAATATTTCTAAGTCCAAAATTTAAATATCTAAGTAGTTCCAATCACTAATCATCCAAATTAATACAACAACCATCAATTTCCTCGAACAACATACATACAATTACAAAACAACCATACAATCACACAAATCAAATAGTTGTTTGGGTTCAAACTTGAAATTGTACGGAACGAAAAATAACTATCAAGCGCATCATTTACTCAACAGTCTTAGATGGAATAAATTATTTATTCATCCAACAATTTCAAATTTCCTTACCCAACCAAACAATAACCATTCAACCCAACAATAAATTTAACTTATCATAAATCTATTTGATGCTTTAGTTGTTTAATTTCTTTTCTTTCATTTATTGAGTGATTCCTTCATTACTTACAATTTTCATTTTTCATTTATTACAATATTCATTATATTTGCATTCCGTTTTATTTACTTAAGTTTATAATCATCTATTTATAATACTTAAAATTTCCATTTTAACTTAAGTTTATACATTTAATTCTCATTTTGTAACAGCAAATTCATTGAATACCTTTATTACCTCAAGCTTCACCTATAAGATTTCCCCTTACATTTTCTTACTAACATTGCAACTTTTATTATATGGTAAGTTATATATATGCTTTAAGAATGTAAGTGAAAATTATACAAGTTTCTTCTCAATTCCTTTAATTAATTAATGGTTCAATAATTATATATATTCGTTTTATAAATTACAATTTCAACTTACTTTTAATTTCATTCATTTATTTAATGCTTACATTTCTACTATATTTAATAATGGTAACAATTTAACTACACTAAATTTGCAACTTTATACATCAATTCTTATAAATAAAGAAGTTCATTAATTCATTTAATAATGTTTACAATCATTTATTTACATTACTTATCTTCCTATTGTATTAAATTTTTACTTTAATTAAAGGTTCCAATTTCTACGCTTAATTGAACTATTGATTAACTGGAACTTAAGAACCAAATACCGGGTTAAATTTTAAATCATTTAAAATAATAAATAGATATCTACACTTAACATATATATCCAATCATAATTAAAATGATAAAATTTCCTTAACAATTCTGCAGTAAATTACTACAGTGGCCTTCCCACTTTGAAACTCGAAAATGAATGTCGATGATACGTGCACTCATCACCGAAATTATTTTCCAGCGACAGAGAGGAAAGTACAAAACTTATTTTCCCCAAAAATCTTCTTTAAAACAATTATATTAAATATTCATATCACAAAATACTTATACCAATTATATTCCAAAAATTTTACCAATTATATTCCAAAAAATTTACGAAAAATTCCAAAACCCCGGATCTTAAGTCCTAAATTTCCAAATTTCATTTATCTTATTTTTAAATCTTATTTCTATCATTATTCAAAACCTTCATTACCTAACAACCAATCTATTACAACCAAATATATATATTATTTTGAAAAATTATTTTATAGAAAATATAATAGGTAAAATTATTTCATTCACCTATATTAAAACAAATATTATGTCGGTCTGTCCTATTAAGTGTTTAGAAATCCCTATTGATGTCACAGCGTCCCATGCATCAACCAGAATTTATAAATACGAAACGGAACAAATTAACACAATATTAAAACTCTTTTATAACACTAACAAATACGCTCTCTCATATATACACTCAGTGACTCCCATAAGGTATTACTACCCTATTAGTAAAGAGTCAAACCCCACAAAGCTAAGGTTTATCGCTAAACCAAAGCTCTGATACCAACTGTAACATCCGCCCTTTCGTATGATTTAAATCGACACACGTGCCAATTCAAACCATACGTAAGGGTGGATTTTTATGGGGTAAATAAGAAAAACAGAGAAAGAAAAAACTAAACAGAATCTCACAGCGGAAGGATAAAATGTAATAATCAAATATACAGTTTAAAAGTCTGTTTACAAAACCATTTATATAATACATATCAGAGTTACACATACCAATAACAATGCAGCGGAACAATATGAGTGTAGTAGAATATAATTAATAATAATAATAGAATCTCCGTCTTCGTCCTCCAGAAATAAAGTCCTCAAATCCTGAAACGCTCGGACTGACCCGAGCGAATTGAAAAGACAAAACACTCGAGTCAGAACTAAAAGATCTTATGTGAGTTAAATTAACAGAAATAAATATGAGTGCAGTAACTCAAGAGATGCTCGGGATTTACATCTCCTAAGGATCCGTTAAACTATTTACTATGTAGTATATTGCGCTATTATAATAGTGTCTATTTGTAAAATAAACTTACTTTTAAATAGCGTTAAGGCTTTACATTTTCCACCTTAACACAGTTATATATTCCCATAGTCTATACAGTACCGTAATCTCCCCCGTACTGGGCGTCGTCATAGGGCACTCCATAGGTATGGTACAAAACCAAAATCGTATAAGGCGCGCTAGGGTAGGTGACACGGCACAACTAGGCAATGCCAGGGTAGATATACCAATTACGCTTCCGGGCCGATGGAAACGCACAGCGCGCAGCTGCCGCCCACCTCGGACTAACTCCCCACATCAAAGAAATCAAAAGTGAAGGTGGCCACCGAAAATCCAAAATCTGAGTATAGTATCGAAGGGAAGTGTCCGATCAGAGGTGCTACCTCATTAACCCGTCGATCGCTCCTGTTTTAGCCACCTTATGCCAACTCACGGGAGTTGGGTCCTCGTATTTACCTTTAAAGGAAACGCCGCCACCAACCTACTTTATTCTGGAATCTCCACCGCGTACACGGTTGTTAAAGTGGTTTTCGGAGTTGGCAGAGAGTATGACAAATTCCGATCCCGGTCTCTTTAACAACCAAACGTTATTATACACCGCGGTCATTTAAAATAATTTAAACTTTAAAACCAGAATAAAATATCCATTTTAAACCCATATAAATACGATATCATTTATACTTTTAAAACCCCAAATCAATACAATATCATTTAGACCCAAAATCATTTAATGTCATTTTATTTTCCAATATATATTCTTTTCCGAAATCAAATGTTTTCAAAGTAAAATATTTAGAAATCAAAACTCCTTAATATATTATTTTCAAATCATACTACCTTGAAAATCATAACTTTGAAACAAATTTCCATCTCAAATGGTTAAATATTAAATTACTTTTATAAAACAAAATAGCTTCTTTAGATTTCACAAATCAATTCTAAATATCGATTTAAACTTTCAAATACCATTTCAATTCTTATGTTTCAAGGCTTTAAATATTTCACCATTTCAAACAGACTCATTTGACAATTCCATATATATATCAAATTCAGTTACTTGTTATTTAGACTTGAAATGTTTGCTTAATGAATTCAATATAATTTAAGAAAACCTTTAACTTCATATAGCTGGATCATCTTTCAATTTATTATATATTCATTTAATCAACCTGATATTCATTAAAATCACTTTACCCAAAAATCAAGTTATAAAAATCATATCCTTTAAGAATTTTAATTTTTTGATTTAATTCCAATTTAACTTAATATTCATCTTCCAACCTTATTCTCATTTAAGTCAATAGAACTTCCAGAAATTAATTTTAAATAAATGCTTAATCGTATTTGATCTAAAAAAAATCAAAATTTATTTTATACTTCAAATCAAATTTATACAAAGTTTAAAAACCAGAAATTTCTATATATATAAATAGCCTTTATCAAGAACCAAATCAATATCCCATAAACCGTATATATAGCTTTGCAAAACCATAAAAAATCAATGCAAACTACTTTTATATATATATATACCGCGGTGCCTGTGTATAATTTTCTATCCTATGGTCAAGTGATACGGATATTTATCATTTCAATCCGCAATTTAAAATAAAATGCGGTTGTATATCATTTCAAACCGCAATCCCGAATGAAATGAAAATGCATGATGACTTGCAATTAATAAATAAATCATCCATTCATCCATCAAATCATACATCCATTATAACAGTCATCATCCAATTTCAAACAATCATCAATATATATAACAGGTGATAAATAATGGTATCAATTATCAGTTTATACTCAAACTAAATTTAATAACTGTTAATTGGAAGTTTATATGCAAATATAAACGTAAACTTTACTTGCAGTCAATATGAAATAAAATTTAACATAACTATGCCTGGCAGTTAATATGAAATAAATAAATTCTAACTGTCAAATTTATATGCAATAAATAAATAAATTTACAGTTATATTAAATAAATGCGTTTAAACAGAAATAGTGAATAAAACATGCCAACAGTCATAAATAAATTTCTACCCATATCTAAAGTCAAATTAACAAACATAATAAATTTTAGAAGTTGTGAGTGGGTTAAAACACTCACCTTTTGAATTTAAATCGAATTTAAATTCGATTTAAACCCAAAAATTTCACAGTCTCCACATCTGTCCAAACCAGCGCCAACAGATCCGGAATTTAATTTCGATCCTAATAAAAAAAATCTCGCGTGAATACAAGGTCGTATGAGAAAGTTATTCAATTTTAATGAGTTGAAACAAAAATTAAATAAAACAAATTTAAACAACAACCTAATTAAAGCTTGCCCCGTCATAAAGCTTCTTCTCAACTCACGTATGCTCGTCCAGGGAATAAACCCATTTCAATGCACGCCCTCCCCATCTTTGACCGTGCCTTTAGACCGCAATTTGCCGCTGACTCGAGTATCGATTTCGAAAACAGAGACTGCGCGTAGATTCGTATGGATGAAATCTACAACATATATTTTTTTGGAATTTTTCTGAGATGTTTGAATTTTCATTTTCATTTGAATAGAAATAGATCTAGGCTTGCATGCATTTGAGGAGGAGAAGGGGTTGAAGAAAAGAACGTACAGACAAATGATAGAAGATGGAGGCTAGGTTTTATGATCGTCTATTTATAGATAGATCGCAAAAGAATAGGTGTGCACGAATTTTAACCTGCAAACGGAAGTGGTCCCAAAAGATAAATAATATTAATTACACACGTTACGGATTTAGGAAATAAATAAATTCCTTATCATTTACATTTTATTTTAAACGTATTTACAAATGTAAATCTAGACGTTTCGTTTACGTTTCAAAATATATCCACAATTTTATTAATTTCCAAATTGATCTAAACAAATTTAGATGTAAATTAAAAGCTGATAAGTCTATCCATTGCAGTGTTAATTTCCCCACTTCCTTATATTTAGAAATTATAAATTAAGTTTTCAAAAACCAAATTTTTTCAAACTTTTATATTCACATCTTTTACCAGTAATAAGGATGCACAAACATTTGTTCATGGTTTCACCTTATTATCCTCAAATTCCATTTTAATTTTCAATAATTACTATCGTTGAATGTTGATACTTTAATTAAATTTATACATCTTGCTTTCTATACTATAAATCAACCAGTGGTCCTATTTTATATAGAATTAGCAAAATTTCATCTTGTAAAATTAACCTCCTTCAATTACAAAACAAAATCTACGCTAACTGCACAATTCAAGTCAATTAATTGTAATTGATTCTACATTAAATGTTATAAATTATAAATTGGAATCTCAATAAGTTCGTTTATTGATTTTAAAAATCTTTCTATTCAGTAAATAGACATTTTATGGGTATAAATAATATTTGAATTATAATACATTTCATTAGTGCATGCTTCAATTCATATAAATTCCCTTTTATTAACTAGAACACATTAGCCAAAACAAAATAAATAATTTAGATTTATTTCAATCGATTGCCATTCTTAACTTAACATACTCAAAATGGTTAACCTAAATAATTGTTGCCTTTTTACATTCAAATTCACTTACAACCATCATTACAACAATGTTGCCATGGGTTTAGATTTAATTAAATAAATTAGATAGATGTGTAAGTTTTGTAATTATCACTAATGCCAAATATATATGCATTAATTACTACTTATTATTATGAATTCATTTATTAATTTACTAGTTGCCTTTGTCTTCTTATATCCTATTTACTACCAAACTTTCTATTTAGTTATAGCTTATAAATATATAAATGCCTAGGCAAATCAAGTTCTTGTCCTTTCTGTTATTCCAATTTAAATCGGGCATGCGCAAATAAATTGTTTATTAACTTATTCTTACAACTTATTTGCATACATTCAGTTACACCTAATTTAATGCATATCTTCACTTACTTCCTATTTTATTTGTAATATATTTCTATATTCATTCATTAATGCACCCATACAAATTAAAAATTCTAAATCCCTTTTAATATTTCCATTTATGCTCCATTCCTTCACTTAATGCACAATTAGCATTCCTTATTCAAATTTTTTACATTCCCTTATATCCACTTCATAAATAAATTGGTATTCTGTTTTCCATTTATTACTAACTTTAATTATTGCAATTTATTATCTAACATACAATTTGAATTTATTTTCAAATTTCACCGTTAAATTAATTAACATCTTCTAATAGTAAATAAAAAGGATTGAGCAAATTAAAATTTCTATTCAGTTATATTTTATCAAATTTCAACTTATCCCTCAACCCCAAATAACATTATCAAAAATCTTCATATTATAATTAATACTAACCTTTATTTCATCTTATAGAATCAACTATCTTTATTGACAAATTAACCTACCTTACTGCACAACTTAAGAAAATTAATTGCAAATATGATCTCACATTAGCCTTCATAAATTATCAGTTGAAATCTACATAAAACCATTTATTTAATTAAAACCTTGTTATTATACATATTGACTCTTTACATGGAATTAGATTACATTCCTTGATTTCATTAAAACTTTATTTCTCACCTAAATCGCAAAATAGTAAATTTCAATTAATATAGAAATTTTATTTAAGATGAATTTGAATCCCAATCAATTGTTATTGCACTCCTTATTACATTAAATTTACATTCAGTTTACACATTTTAGAATTAAATTCAAATTACCTACAAATCTTATTCCATTCATAAATGCCATCATTTACCACATTATTGCATGGTTTCATTTAATTATATTCATGCTATTCATGTTTCTATTAAACTTGCATACATACTTCCGTTATTATTTAATCAATTATTAAACATTATGACCAAATCATCTACCAAAATTGTATAATTTTCCATTTATTAATATTCAGTTACTATTCAACATGTTTAATTCATTAGATAAATCAAATAATTACGCTTGCTTTTCTCATTTGATTTTATAACCTAATATACCATTCATATTAAACCTATTTCATTCAATTCATACAAATTCAGCTAGATTAACTTTACCGTCAAGATTTTCATGCAGTTACTTTTTAATAAATCGAATATTGCATTGGTAATTTTACTGCTTACCTTTCATATATATAAAAAATTCAAAGTGTACGCTCTCACTACTACCTTTATTAGGATTTATTCCCTATACTAATATTTAGTTTTATTTACCCTTTATATTTCATCTCTTTTTAAATTAAATTACAAAATCTTAATTAAATTAATCAACTTAAATTGTCTAAATTTACGGGTCGTTACAGAATCGGAATGTTGTAGGCTATTTGAGAAGATACGACAAATGCCAGATATATGCAAAAAATCCCGAGAGCTCCGCCGATGGAACTCACGCAAATGGTTAGTCCCTGGCCATTTGCAATGTGGGGGATCGACCTAGTTGGTTCTTTACCCATAGCCAAAGGTGGAGCGAAATATGCAATAGTTGTTCTCGACTACTTTACCAAATGGGCAAAAGCAGAGCCTCTAGCCACAATAACCACCAAGAAGGTTATTAATTTCGTCGTACGAAATATCATATGCCGTTTTGGCCTTCCACGGATCATCATTATAGACAATGGGACTCAATTCGTAAGCAAGGAGTTCAAAGAATTTTGTCAGAAATATGGCATTGAGAAGAAGTTTGCAGTGGTTGCTCACCCGAAAGCCAGTGGACAAGCGGTAGCCGTAAACAAGATAATCAGGTCCATATTGAAAAAGCGTCTGGAAAAGGCTAGAAGCAAGTGGGTGGATGAACTTCCAACGGCGCTTTGGGCATACAGGACCACCCACAAGACTGCGACTGGCCACATTCCATTCGGATTGGCATATGGCACAGAGCTTTCATACCCGTAGAACTTGAAGTTCCATCACATCAGGTAACTTATTACGATCGTGAATCGAACCAGAATCTTTTATTGGAATCGTTGGACTTCATTGACGAAAAATGCGAAGAAGCCAATTTGAGGGCAGCCGCATACATACATAGAGTCACTAAATATTATAACGAAAAGGTCCGACCGAGAATTTTTGGTGTGGGAGACCTCGTTTTGAAACGAGTTTTTCCAATCCCATCTCATATGAATCTCGCATGGGAAGGTCCATACGTCATCGAACGAAAGCTTGGAGAAGGAACTTTCAGGCTAGCGACCGTCGATGGTGCGACACTCCCCCGAGCATGGAACAGCGAGCACTTACGGCATTATTATACTTCGTCTATTTCTTTCATGTATTAGTTGCATTTATTTCCAGTACGCTTTTATTTCTAGTTCTTGGTATGTAGTAAAACAATTTAGCTTGCTTTCATTAATAAAGGCTTAAAGCCATCTTTTCCATGAATTACTAATGTTTCTGCGTATGATAATCCTGTGACAGGAAAATGAAACTATATTATTCTGGCAGACTTACGAACACGTGCAAACGATTAAAATCTCCAAGTCCCCAGAGTGCGGACTGGAGTACTCTAAGTCCCCGGAATGCGGACTCGACTATAAACGACTCAAAACCTCCATGTCCCAAAAGTGTGGACTGGAGTACTCTAAGTCCCTAGAGCGTGGACTCGCGTATAAACGATTAAAATCTCCAAATCCCCAGAATGCGGACTGGAGTACTCTAAGTCCCTGGAGCGCGGACTCGAGTATAAACGTTTCAAATCTCCAAGTCCCCAGAGTGCGCACCGGAATACTCTAAGTCCCCGGAGCATGGACTTGAGTATAAACGATTCAAACCTTCAAGTCCCCAGAGCGCGGAATGGAGTACTCTAAGTCCCCGGAGCGCGGACTCGAGTATAAACGACTCAAAATCTCCAAGTCCCCAGAGTGCGGATTGGAGTACTCTAAGTCCCCAGAGCGCGGACTCGAGTATAAATGAATCAAAACCTTCAAGTCCTCGGAGTGCGGACTGGAGTACTCTAAGTCCCTATAGTGTGGACTCGAGTATAAATGATTAAAATCTCCAAGTCCCCAGAGTGCGGACTGGAGTACTCTAAGTCCCGGGAGCACAGACTTGAGTATAAACGATTCAAATCTCCAAGTCCACAGAGTGCGAACTAGAGTACTCTAAGTCCCCGAAGCGCGGACTCGAGTATAAATGACTCAAAATCTCCAATTCCCCAGAGTGCGGACTGGTGTACTCTAAGTCCCCAGAGCGTGGACTCGAGTATAAACGACTCAAAATCTCCAAGTCCCCATAGTGCGGATTGGAGTACTCTAAGTCCCCGGAGCGCGGAATCGAGTATAAACGACTCAAATCTCTAAGTCCCCAGAGTGCGGATTGGAGTACTCTAAGTCTCCGAAGAAGGGACTCGAGTATAAACGACTCAAATCTCCAAGTCTCTCAGAGTGCGGACTGGAGTACTCTAAGTCCCCGATGTGCGGACTAAAAAATATTCTAAGTGCTTGAAGCGCGGGAGGAAAAATGAAAATCTCTCAAAGAATCTCCAAGCTATATGGTGAACCGAGAATTCCATGTTATTCACAACAGCTTGGATTTAAATCACAATCATACAAAAATTGAACGACAAGAGCCTTTTGAAAGACAAAAAAAGGAACTAAGCTTTATTCAGAAAAAGTTTCTACTACAAGCCCTCCAAAGTTCGAAGTCGACAATCTATTTACAAAGGCTACAGAAGTAGATGAAAATAATTACATAACGTAAACTAACTCTCGTTGAACGAGAGTAATGATCATTTCTTGTGCTTCTTCGACTTCTTCACCTCCGTTGACTTCTTAGACGGCTCCTCTCCTGTGCGTTTACCCTTGGTACTCTTCTTTGATGAAGGGGTAGCAACTGAAGAAGTACGGGGAATTTCCATGGGCTTGGACCCGCCAGGAAGGATGATCTTCAACGGCTTATGCAAAGGGTCGTCTAGGTCCACAACTCGAGGCTCGACCTTGATCTTGGCTGTCTCTCTTCTCTACCTCAAGCCGCTCCTTTATACTCAGCTCAGATGTGTGTTTGAAGGCGCCTGTAATTTCTACTTCATAACTCCCATCGATGGGAGAAGAAGTCTCGGATTTGTCCTCATCCAGCGCTCCAATCACCTGAGCATCTGGCCCGGGAGCCTCTCTTGCATGAGTGGCCTCACTTATCTTTCCCCCACCTCCTTGGCGACATCGCTCCTTGGAATGGGCCCGAGATCAGAACGGCATGCGCAAAATCATGAAAAACAAGCATTAGAATACAATTGTCCTTCATAAAGAATGACGACTTTTGGAATCTTAAAGTGAAGGGTTATCTACCAAGTTTCGGCAGGCTCTCAGCCATCAAGGGGGTCTCACCCTCTGGAATGGGAGGCAAAATATGGATGCCAAGGCCGGGGTCCTCCAGATTATAATCGATATGCTGCTCAAACGGATCGAGTATCGGCCGACGGCTGATCAAGTAGGCACATGAGCTGGAGGCACAACCCCGGATGGACCGGTAATCACTTCTTTCCCTTTCTTTGAGGGGGAGCCTTTGTAATAAATAGCCTTAGCCGCTGACAAGTCCGAAGGCTCATTTCACTTGAGGAATTCTTTTGTCAAGGCCCCCTCATCAATCTCTTCGGTATCGTGCTCGGCCTTCATGATTTATATCAATGCCTCCCATGCCTCGGCTAAAGATTCAAGATAGCCCTTGCCCAAAAAAAGTCAAGTCTCGGTGCATGAGAACGCGGGCATTGAATTCAGCGATTAGCGGGTTAAACATGCTTTTGACCTCTTCCCTACCTTCTTCTCTAGCCGCCTCAATACGGGAGTCGATGTCCGCAGACGCTATCCTCTTACCCTCTTCACGGGCTTCACTCTTTATTGCCTCAACTTTGGAAAGCTCGTCCTCAAGTTTTTCTTTTAAGAGTCGAGTAGAAACGATCTCATCACAGTATCGTTGTGATTCTTCTTGGGCAGCCGTTTTCTCTTCCTTCTCTCTACGGAGCTGCTCCTCAAGTTCCTTGACTCGGAGGCTGAATGCATCCCTCTCTTTTTGGACTGAGTCCTTCCCTAGTGCTAGGGCCGCAGCGTTGTACCCCCTCGTCGATCACTTTTTTATGCGTCGATTCAAGACGAGTCACGGCCTCGGCAGTGTCATGAGCGCTCTACCGGGCGGCCTCAAGCTGAGATCTACAAGATGCAATCTCTTCGTCCTGAGCTTTAATGATATCTTTGTCGTGGATAGCCTCAAGCTTCAGGCGATCAATCTTATGTTGGCGCTCCACGGAGAATTCAGAATGTTTTTCAGCCAAATGAACAAACGCGTCATGTTGAACATAGACGTCGTTGGTACAAGCGATGGCGCTCTGCTTGACATGTCCGGGAATATGATGAATCGCTGGGAGGAATTTCAGGCCATCAAAGAAGATTTTTGGAAGTTTATCTTTAAGCTCGGATAGCCTCTCCGATACTGTTGGATCTGTTGTAGGAGCAGGAGGAGACGGCTTTGAAAGTTCGGCCCTCCTGTGAGGATCTCGGGACTGTCGAGTGGAAGAAGAGTCGGAGTGTTGATCCCGGAGGACATCGGATTGCGACCCCTTGTAGCCGCGCTTATCTTTGCTTTGCTCCTGGTGAGAAGAGGTATCCTGGTGATATTTCAGATGATAGTAAGTTTTCTTTCGAGATGACGAGTCCCGGGAATGATAATCTCTATCGCCGTTACCATCTCTGTCCCGGCGTCTTCCGTAACCCGAGTCCCGTCCAGGTTGATAAATGATAGACGAACCACGAAGGCGATCGAATCCGTGTGAGCGCCCCATGTCACCTGCATAGAATTTAAATAACAATGAATTAGCGAAGAGTAGCGTGACGATGAAAATGTAAGTGCAAATTGAAGTGCAAGTGTTTGTGTGTGTCCTAGTGTTTCCCCCCGACGGACTAGTTGCTTTACTAATAGGAATTTTTTCTCCTTGACTTTGAGCTAGAATGCGCGCATAGCCTCTGATGGGCGAGTGAAGTCTAAATGCTTACGAATCGTCGAAATCATAATTGAGCAGGTCATCGGGAATGGAGAGGTTCGATAGACCCTTTAAAGAACTTTCTACATGTTGTGAAGAAGCCTCTTTCTCCGTTGGAATGAGCGTAACTTTTGAAGTTCCGCCAACCTTCTCCTTCCTAATCTTGTACGTCAATCTCGTTTTCCTCTTCGAACAGGAAAATGACGTTTCGATGTCGTGCACTTCGACCATCGGATCCTGAGTGGGACCCAAGTTCTCACCTTGTGCTTTGGGTGTTTCGTCCCCTTTAATTTCCCCCTCTTCTGGTGCGTCAGGGGTGTGACGTGATGAATCAGCTAATTTTTTCCCTTTCCCAGAGGCAGGCCTGGGTACAATAACGCCTTGAGGAAGGCTTATCTGACGGCCTGCTGCCGACAGCCCAAACCTTGTAAGCGACTCATTCGAAATGAGAGTCCGGATGTCTCTTTCTTCGGTAGGAAGGGCTCGAATAGCCTCGACGGCCTCAGAGTATCCGCGACCATCAGGACGTGGGTTGACACCTGAAAAGATGAAACAAGAGTTAGAAAAGGCATAGCCCCGACCAAGCACAAACATCGATCCAGAGAAAAGACTTACTTCCTTCAACCCATCTCCTCGCGAAACTAGGAGGGCAACGCACATAGAACAGTTCCTGTTTGTACAGGTAAAATTTGCTCCATGCCTCGGTTAAAATCTGGCATTTATGGTGCGGCTCGAGGAACAAAAAAGAGAGGCTATCTCTCCCTTCTTGAGCATATATATATATATATATATATATATATATATATATATATCTGATCGCCCGGGGTTGGAGGCTTAGAGAGGACGGTCATGAAGAGGATGAAGGTACTGTAGATAAATGCGTGGCCGTTCGGGTGCAGTTGTGACGGGGCAATGTCAATGTACTATAGCACATCCCGAAGAAATAAGTTGAACAGTGGCACGCTGCCAACCCAGCACATGAATTTATGACACACCGTGTATCCAACTGGGGGCAAGTGTGGACGATCGTGCCCGGATGGAACCAATACGTCGTCAAAAGGAATTCCGTGAATAGAGCATATTCGCTGGAGCGCAATTTCATTGACCTTTGAAGCCTGAGAATCGACAGGGTTGTCCAAGAGAATTGCTGCCTCCAAAGCATTGGGAGCCACGTTATGTGCAGGGGAGGTTGATGGATTTGAAACATCTGCGACTTCGAACCGGCAGGACTGTCCCGGTCTTTTTGAAATCGTGGCGGAGCTAGACTTCTTAGACATCTTCAATAAATATTGAGTTTGGCAGAGCATCTGTTTGAACTATACTCGAAAAATAATTGGCATTAGAGTTAACAACATAAATTCCCCGCACCCATGTGGTGTGTGATCTAGTGCAATCATTCAAATATAAATGCTGAGAAATTGTAGGTCACATAGTTGATGCTGTAAAGTTAAACTTTGAACTGTCATTCTCGAAGACCGTCAATGCTGACCGTCTCTAAAAGCCAGCCTGGAAATGTTTTCAATTTTAAACTCGGACATTGGCATTATATGCCAAAAGTTTTTGTATGTTTTTATCGACTTCAGTTCAGGCTTATGGCGATTGAAAATAGGAAGTTGTCAGTCCAGATTAGTTTGATATGCCATTTTGATAGTTATTAGTCCAGGTTAGTTTGATATGCTAGTTTGATTAGGTCCAGGTCTTTGTTTTTGTCTTATGCTCAGGCAAAGTTAGAATGTTGTTCCCAAACTGCCGTTCGGCCTGACTATTGTTCGGCCTAAATTTTGGTCAGCTAAACTATCTATCGTTCGGCCAAAGTATCGTCCGGCCCAAATTCTGTCCGGCTGAAGTAACGTTCGGCACAAGTGCTATTCGGCCGAAGTAACGTTCAGCATAAGTACTGCTCGGCCTAAGTAACGTTTGGCATCCTATCCAATTCATACTCCTCCCTAACCTTCCATCCCACTACTCAGCATGTGGCGAGTCAAGCCGAACCAAAGTTATGCCGAACCCTAACGCTTAGCACTCCGTCCTTAACAACGGTTTCATTTTTCCTCTCATCGTCCATCCAAGCCGAACAACAAGGGCGGATCGTTCGGCGAGCCATACCATACCATGTTGTTCGGCATCCTAGCCAATTCCTGCTCCTACCCTATTCTTTCCCTCCAATCTCGTTCGGCACAAAAGAACCATGTCGAACCACAATACACTTCCCAGTAACTCCCTCGTGTACTCGGCTCTGGTCACTTCTCTTTCCCTTCATACCATCTAGCCCTAAAAAATAGCCTAATCGAATCGAAGTTCGATTCTTTCATCAACGCAACACCTATCGGCTACGGTTCTAATTCACGAACTCGATCCTTGTGTTAAAACCTTTTTATTCGGGGAAAGGATTTGAGTAGAGGGATTGATACCTAGTTAGTAGATTAAGACTTGGAGAATTCTGGAGTTGAAAGCGCGGTTTGGATTAATGCCGAATGGATTGGGATGGATTGTTAAATCTTTGGAGGCTATTAACAGGCGAGGTATGCAAGTACAAGTTAGAGGAGGTAAAAAGTGAAAAGAGAAGAAGGAAGAAGATGCTGACTTTTATAGGAGAAGAAGGGAAGTCGAAGAGGCTATGTTCGGTGGAACCGGTCAAAGCGTCATCGTTCGGCTTCGGCATTTAGAGTCGTTCGGCATACATGGAGCGTTTGGCTTCAACTGTTCTGTTGGCATTTGCACTTCGTCCGGCACACACCACCTCACTTGGTATTCACACCATCACATCGAAGAGAGAAATAAACCAAGGATCGAAGAGGAGCATAAAGGACACGTAATTCAAAGTACATCACGTTCGGTCACGCAATACACTTTGGGGGGCAAGTGCTTCCTGGAGATTTTACCAAGCAACTAGGTACTCGGCATTAGCACACCGTTCGACATTCTGAACGCTCGGTATAAATGGTTCGTTTGGAATCCACGTTCGAATAGCATTCGAGAGTACTCGGCATTGGGAAGCGCTCGGCGTCCAGGAGCGCTCAGCATCTGAGTCCCGTTCAGCACTCGCCTACCGTTCGGCATTTGTTTGTTCGGCGCAAATGGTTTGTTCAGCACCACTTTGTTCGGCATGAGAATACCGCTCGACACGCAAAAGCGTTCGGTATCAAAGGATGCTCGGCAGGCAAAGACGTTCAGCACGGCAGACTCGTTCGACATCCAGGAACGTCCGACATTCGAAGGTTGTTCGGTATCCAGAGGTGTTCGGCATCCCGAGGTCGTTCGGCAGTCAGAAGTGTTCGGCATTCAACCATCATTTCTCCGCATACACTCGCCGCTCCGCATCTCACTTCGTTCGGCGTGAAGATGGTGGTTCGGCATTTAGTCGTTCGGCACAACGCACTGGGTCGGCTTCCGGTATCGTTCGGCATCATTCTGTTGGGTAAGTGGAGATCGTTCGGCATTCATGCCCTGTTCGGCATTTGGCCGTTCGGCATATTTGGTTCAGCGCATAGAGTTACTCCATTTGGGCCGAGGTATTCAGCTACCAGGCCCACCAGGGAAGTCCAACCCATCTTCATCTATAAATAGAGAGGCATGGGCACAGCAAAAGGGATTGGTTTTTTGGAGAACATTGGGGAAACTCTGCCGCATTCAACACTCACTCAAGACTTAATCTTTTACTTTGCAATTGTATTCAAGTAATTGGAAACGATTGTATCTGTAATCAACTATCAAGGAAAGCAATAGAAATAACCTTCAAAGTGGACGTAGGCAGTTACGCCGAACCACTATAAATTTGTTGTTCTTGTTCTCTGCATTTAAATTTACATACCGTCTTCTATTTTAATTTACTATCTTCATTAATCTCTCTACACAATCTTTCTTAAGGGTGTTAGTGTGACGACCCGGAAATTTTAACGAATTAAATTGAAATAATTAGTTGTTTTTAAAATAGTTCAAAGTTAATTTTAACTTGAATTCAAGATATCAATATTTACTTGATAATGAAATCAATGAATTGTATAGTTTAAATATTGAATTTTAATAATTGAAATTTGGTAAATTGTTGAATCTGAAATTTCTAAGCCAGTTTAAATAATTGGAAGACTTATGAAATTTATAATGATAATACTGGAGATAATAGAAGGATTGAAAATTTAATTTAAAGGAATTTGTTCAATTTTAAAAATATATCGTTCAAATTGAATTTAAAAATAGCCTTCCGAGACACAGTCTCGGAATTCGACGAAACCAGTTCCATTGGATCCATAATAGTTAGTTATTATCGAATTTCAATTTTCGTAGCAATTGGAGTTGTCGTTTGACCCTGGCAGTCCAAAACGCTTAGAACTATTTTAATCGATTTAATTTAAAATCGATCGTTTTCTTCTGTAACTCGTGCATACGATCGAATCAGCTTCCGAAACACATTCCATTGTGTTCAGAACGCGGGTAAAACTTTATAAACACCTGTCGGCATGTCGGATACTGGGTCTGGAATTTCGCGTTATGTTTAACGAGACGTTTGTAAGTTTTATAATATAATAAATTTAAAAGTACATTTGGTCAGAGATTTTTTTTAATAACAGCGTACGTAGGAAGCTTTTCTAACCCTATACCTTAACCCCCTCTCTAATTTTCAACCGGAAAGCAAGAATTCTCGAGAAAAATAATAATAAAATGGCCAAAGCCGGCCTCGAATGAATTCGAATCTCGTTCAATCGAAGATCATTTCATTTGCTCGAGTTCGATAACTGCGTTTTCAGCAAGCAGGGCGTGAGGTAGGTGGTTCGACGAGGGCGAAGTCGCGATGCACTCGAAGCTGTAGCTTGCGTGCGATGGGGAGGCGACTCGATTGTCGCGATGTCGCGAGGGTGAGGCGATGCACTGGGGTAGGGGCGTGAGGCGACTCAAATTTGGGGATTCGAACTTAGGGTTGCAGTGTCTCTGTAGATGGCAGGTCACGTTTATGCAGAGGTATTTTTCTCAATCCATTTGTTTGTAGTTTAAATTTTATAACCTATATAAATTGCAGAAGAGATAAAAAAAAATTATTATATGAATGTTGAGCAGTAAGTTTTATAAAACAATTCTATTTTTTAAACTGAAGTATAAACTTGAAAAGATTTTTATTAGAAATAGTGTATTGAGGGAATTAAGTAGTGTAATTAACTTATGTTAATTATTTTAGTTGCTTAAGGATTTTCAGGGAATATTTTTAGTTAAATTAAATTTTTGGTCAATTAAATTTATAGTAAAAATAAAAATTTTGTTCAACAACTTACTTAATTTATTTTAGATACAAAATATCTGTTTAAATAAATAATTTGCTAATTAAATTTACTAGATGAAAATTGATCATTCATTTAGTTCAAATATTAATAAATCGTATAATTGTTTATACAAGGTTAGAATCGGAAAGGAAACAAGCCGGATGGGAATGGATTGCGAAAAAAACAAATCTGAGGTGAGTAAATCTCACTCGTCTGGTATTATTTAAATTTAAAGGGTTAAATTTAAATAATTGGTTGATTGATTGAGTTGTTTGAATGTGTGCTGATAATCTGTGACTTTGGATTTGTTTGATTCTCGAGTTAATGCGGATTTAATGATTGGTGATTCATTAAATAGGCAGAATAATTTGAATGGATAATGAATTAATTCAATTAATTAGTGATTGTGCTAATTAATTCAGTAATTAAGGGTTTGACTTAATTAAGGATTAAGTTAAATTGATTTATAAAAATCAATTGATGGCTGGTTTGTAATTTGTAGCGACCCGACTTTCTATCACCAGAAAATCGTATCACTAATTAAGAAAGAAAGGGATAGAAGAAGAAAAGAAAGAGAAGGAAAAGAAACAACACATCAGAATCTCGCAGCGGAATCGAATAAATTATAATATATCACATAAAACTTTACATAGTATCATATACATCAGAGTTAAACAGCTAATACAACACAAACTAGATAGTTATAAACATCTGTCCAGCAATTACAATTCAAGTACATCAGAGAAACAGATATAACTCAAAACACAGTGGAACCACTACATATATCTACACGCTGAAGCCTCCTGCTCCTTTATCTCCTCCAGAAACTCGTCAAAGCAATCCTGAATCACTTGACTACTCATACATAATATGAGTACCCAAAAGTTTAATAAAACAGAAAATAAACACTCAGGTCAGACAGGGGTCTGGTGTGAGTAAACGGGAATAAAAGTTGCTTAACTTTAGAAAATCCTTTGAAACAAAAGGTATCACGTGAGACTTCCCACACATAAACATGGAAAAGTTTTTACCTTACGCTAATCAAAACATTTGATAGGAAATCCAGTGATATTATAATAGTGTCTAGGGTTTTCAAGTAAAATACAGAAATAGCTGGAATGCTTACATCTCATGTTCCAACGTAGTTGGACACAATCAAAACGTACGACCCTTATTGGAGATTGGATTCCATCAATGGCAGGGCTACTATGGTACCCCCCGTCACAGTACGTGGCCTAGATCACCGTACCGAGGAGCCACCCTAACTCCCCTGCAACACAAAGCCGGGACCGTTCCTTACTGAACAGTCCCGAACAAGACCACCCCGTAGTTGGCTGCAGACCAACTGCCCACAAAGCCGAAATAAAAAGGGACATCTAGACAGGGATATATCTTTCTCTCCAGTGGGAGCTACCCACGAAGCCTTGCTGCACCTCCCCTGTTTTAGCCATTCCTGGTTGATGAGGCTTGAGGCTGCGATTACCTTTATAGGACCAATTATCTTAGAATGCTCATCGTCCACCTGACGATGTTCTGAAAGCATTCAATCCATACAAGTTCATTCCGGGTTCGAACGAAACCGAAGGCACTATCTCGTTGCACTCATTTTTGGAATCACCCTCAGAGTCAACGACCATAGCCCTTGCACTCTAAATCTCCTATCGAATCTATAAGCACTATTCCGCCAAACTCATTACGGAATCACCCACAGAGTTATACTGACGTATAGCCCTTACACCTCGAGTCTTCACTTGCTCCACTTGGATTAACGACCTACGTTTAATTGGAATCGATGTGGTTTTCGGATACCCGAATATGGAAACCCGATCCCGGTCTCATCGAAACCAAACGTCATTTTAATGTCCAAGTTGTACTTAAGGGATTTAAACAATAGATATTTCATAAATATCACTTAACATAAATCGATGTATCATATTACACCGATAGATAAGCATCTATTATCACATGCATCTATACATATCACAAAGCAGCATATAAATCACATCTCAGATATAACATATTCACATCATCACATATCAATCAATGTCATCCAACAACAACCAATATCATTAACTCATCCAATGATATATATCATCCAATCATTAATCATTCATAAACAAGTTTGATTCAAACTTGATTAATTTAATTAATCCTTAAATTAAATTAATCCTTAGTTAATCACTTGGATTATCTTCAATCCATTTCACTATTTATTAATTACAAATTAATTAATTAACTAACATCACTTAATTATCCATTTCAATTAATCTTCCCTGATTAATTATCACTTAATTACTTTAAGTAATCCTTACGTAATTACCATATTAATTAATCATCCTGATTAATTACTTCCAAATTATACTAAGTAATTACCTCTTTATTACCTCTTTTAAATTAACCATATTTGATTAATTATTCCTTAATTATCCTGATAATTATTCCTTAATTATCCTTTAATCATACCTGATTATTCACTTTTAATTAATCACATTTGATTAATTACTTTTAATTAAATACTTGATTAATTACTTTTAATTAATCACATTTAATTAATTACTTTAATTATATTCAGTAATTAAAACTTAATTATAAATTAATTATCCTTAAATTTTTAATTAACAATTAATTAATTATTTCCATTGATTAATGATTATTTCCATTAATTATATCTTAATTAATTACTTAACAAGTAATTAATCATATAATAATTACTCTTAATCCTTTTATTAATTAATCATTAATAAAATAATTTAAATCTTTAACTAATTATTAGTTAATTCTTTAATTTAATAACTCAAGTGATAAACTCTTAATCACATTACTTAATTACTTTTAATAAAGTAATTAACTCTTACTTAATAACATCTAGTACTTAACCACTTAATTACTTTAATTACTTTCCCAAGTAATTATATAAGATTAACCCATAAGTGATTATCTTAATTAATCATAGATTAATTATTTAATTAATTACTTAATTTAGTCATTTAAAATTAATTAAATGATTCTTAATTTCTTATATTATAAAGATTCTTAATTAAGCAATTCCTTATCTTAATTTAATCATTTATTAACCAATAACACTTGATAAAAATAATTAATTATCTCAAGTATCTTCACAAATTTATTTATCTTTACTTAATCAAACACTTAATTTCCTAAGACAAATCTTCATTATAATTGAACTCTTAATCCTTATCACTTATCTTCATTTAAAAATATAATATTTAGAAATCAGTTTTAAATTTTAACAATTTAAACATTTAAAATAAACTTTTTAAATCTTTAAAACTTTCCAAAGATATTTTATAAAATTTAATACAAATTTCATTTCAAAATTTCACTTATTTCTTTTAAAAACTTTCATATTTATTATGTATAAACTTGTTTGAATCAAAACTTGAAAACAAATTTATTTTTAAAACAAAATTCGTTTAGCAATTGTGTTAAACTTTGATTTTATACACAATCTACTTACCATTGCTTTAAAGCTTTAGGACTTTACTGAAAAAAATAATTTTAAAGCTTTAAATTCCCAGAACCAAACTAAAACATGCTCGACAACTTTGAACATAAACTCAGAAATACTCGCGTCTCTCCCCGAGCAACCCAAAACCCTACCTGTTCGAACTCGACCCACAACAAACCCGAGAACAACATCGAGTCTTCCCCCTTCTTCTCCCCAGAACCCAAAACCAAAACAAGACCTGATACGTTCTCCCACGTGCAACATGCACCATTCCCCCGACCACCATCGACCACCACTGTGACTTCGACAAGTCATTCGTATCCACGACAAAGCTATGGGAAACTCAGCAACCTCGATCCTATCAAGAATCGAAAATGGACCCTCTGACCATCAATTCGAACTCCCCCTTCATCGGCAAATCGGCCCTCCACGGCAACCTCGGCCTTGAGAAACCCCATCACCTTATCCGAGGCTTCCTTACGACCACCAAAACCTACGGTAACCTACGCGATCCACTCCGGTTATCTCTTGTCGCTGAATAATCCATTCGAACAAAACTCAATGCAATAAACCCTACTCGATCGATTCATGGTCAACTCGATCAATATAAAATTCCAATTGTATTTTTCTGATGATCTACAATCTACCCTCAACCTTCATACTCAACGACGAGGTCCAATTTGCCTCCGATCACCGTGAATCGACCAACATTCCCAAAACTGAATAACCAAGATACCTCACAAATTACCAAATTAAAAATTGTGGTAATTACACTAAAATTCATAATTTTCAATTGCTATTTCAAACATGCAATCAAAACTCAAAATTGATTTAAATTAATTTTTGATCCACACTTTGATTTTACTGTAAATTTAAAAAAAAACTAATTATTTACTTTTAAAACTTACAATTATTTTTAGATGATAGATTTCTTGTTCACAAACAACTTGTTTACAAATCGAAGGCCAAATCTAATTCAACAATTAGTTATTGAATTTATTATGAAAGTTTAAACTGTTATGATAATACAGTGTATATACTTTACCATATAGATATTCAAATAAAAGAAGATAGGCATGCATCCATTTAAATCCAAGGAATCAGGTAAATCATCATGGATTCATACACATAACTAAATGAAATCCAAAATAAACTGTTTTTAAGAATTCATTTACTCACCTGATATCCAGGACAGAGAACAGAAGCTGTTCTTTGACTTCCAGGCATTTTAAATTTTTCTTGCATTGATTACTGATGGTACTAGAAGATGAACTTGCATGTCGATGTTGAAAACAATATGCTGCTTGATTGAATTTTAATCTTGCATTCCCCCCCTCCTGATTTTGAAAATCCAGCATCTTTTGAATCCCAGATTTATTACTTTCCAGGTTTTTTTTCTTCAGATTACTTCTTTCTCTTATTTTCAGGTTTACAGTTTTCATTCTTCTTTTCAGATCTTGTTTTTGTATTGTAATTTGTTGAAATGAAGAAAATATTCATCTAAAAGTAAAACTTATCTTATATTTTACAATTAAATCTTAAATTTTATTATTAATGTAAAAGACATTTGTCACTTAAGGTTATAATGATCTTACACTTGTCTTAACCCACATTAAAAGATTAACAAGTGTTATTATTGTTTTATTAATGTTTTCTTTTAAATGTTATTTTAATGTTTAATTAATGTTTTTAAATGTTATTTTATCTTTAATAATTTATTTAAGCCTTATATACATATATTTATGTAATATTCATATGAATTATAAAATGTACATACTTATACTTTAATAAATATTCATATGAAATCAAGTAACTTACATTTCTAATTCAATTTAATGTTTATATGTTTGAAACATTTATTCTAATTCAACTCTTAAAATTTTAAAACAAATTTATCTTGTGTTAAAATTAAAATGAAAAGATATTAAGAAAATGAAATTTAAAATTTAAATCTTATCTAACTCAAGTTAAACTATATGTTTATAATAATAAGCAATTAACTTTGTTATAAAAATTTAAAATTCGAATATCATTTCAAAAATATTAAATCAAATTAACATTTCAAATTTCAAAACTATATATATTAAAGTTTGAAAAACTCTTGTTAAATTTAAATTAATAATTTTCCTATTTCAAATATATATACAAATATATATATATATACACACATTTCAAATAGAAACATTCTAACATTAAATTTGTTAATTTCCATATTAAATTTTAAAAAAAATATCAAATCACAATATATACATTCATATATATTACAATTTGAATATAAAGTTTTATTACATTAAAAACTTCTTATTTACCAAAATAAATATTTCCAAATCAAATTATTATAAAACTTCAAAAGAATTGATCTTGCCTATTTATATTGTTAAGAAAATGTTGATAGATATTAACAAATTATTATCATAAATCTTTAAAATAATTTTTAACTTGTCAATTTTTAATATAAAATGATCAAATCAATTTAATTATTATCAAAGATTATTAAATTGATATTGCTCAAAATTCCGGGTCGTCAAATTCCTTCCCCCTTAAAAGAATTTCGTCCCCGAAATTTAAAAGCAAAGATAATTTAATAACCCAGCTAAAGAATTTAAATTTAAATTAGCAATCATACAATCAATCATAGCAACCAATTCAAACAAATAATTTTATCTATTCAGACAAAATTCTGAATAGAACTTCCTAATATTATCAAGAGTTTTCCAGGCGTCTGTGCTGGAATACTCGCTCTACAGAATCTTAAGTAACTATACTACTATAACCAAGAACTCCCTCATCTGATCCTACAAATCTGAATAAGATATCAGATTAAACTCAAAACCAGCTCAACTACCAGATCCTTCTGAACTGCTGATTCTATCACTCAAAGAATCATACACATATTCCTCAGAGATATGTGAAATACAATGAATTCCAGCTATCCAAACTGGCAATTCAATCCTGTAGATCAAAATCAAATCTTCAGAGAACACAGGAAAACTCAAAATTCCTCCAGAGCTAACTTTCCAATTTTACACAATCTTATATCTCCTTTGATCGGATAAAACTAAAACAATATCCAAATTCCAACTTCACATTCCAAATCTCCTCAATTCTTAACTGCATAACTCTTCAGATGCCCTGAATCACCTTCAATATTCCTGATCAGCCTAACCCTTGCTGATTGCTTCAAGAAACAACATCACCAACTCAAACCAAACCTCCAGGTCCTACTCAACAAAATGGCTCTCCCAAAAATAATTTGCTGAAATCCAATCCACAACTCTATTCCACAAGCATTAGTGGACTTCAAACCTACCTCTCCTATCTGGAATAACCAAACAGTTGCACTTGACAACCTTGCCTACCAAATCCAGAAAATTCCTTCATACATGAATTTCCTGTAGAAATCTTTACTGCAACTTCTGGTTGCTCCCATTCTAGAATAACTGCCAACTCGCTTCCGCTGCACAACTCTGATCTAGAGCAGATAAGAATGCTATCGAAGAACACAAGAAAAAATGTTCCTCATACACTGTTCATCTGACTCATAAAAACCTCAGTGACCATTCCACTTGGTCAAAACATCTTAGCAGAATCTCAACTTAGAATAAGATGATCAATCCCTCTCCAAAGAATCTTGAGCTGCCTCACCAAACTCTTCTCGTTCTAAGAGTCATCCCACTATATGGTTGAATCATCAAAATTACTCCTGAATTCCAAGTTGATAAGAAAACTCAATCTTCGATTCGGGTCAACTTCTAATTCCCTTAAAAACATCTAGAAAATCTCCGACTACTTTCATAGCTTTCACCTCTACTCGAGATGCCTCAATTCCTAAGCTAAGAATACTCAAGGATTCCCAAACTAATCGCAAGTCACTTTTGCGATCCCACTCAGTTCTGATTCCAAAGAACTGTCTCCCCAACTAGAACAGCTTTTCCTATTCAAGACCAATCTTCAAGAATGGCTTACCTATCAGAAACCGATAGATCACTTCCAACAAATATCTCGCTCTGCTGAGCCTCCCAAAAGAAATGGATAAGCTTCACCATCTGCCTGGTCTGCTGATAGTAGAATCCCAAAGATTTCTGAATCATCGAGGAAATAGGTCACGCTGCTGCTTCCAAACTTCACTTCAATGATACTACTGAGCCAAAAGATCATCCTTAACCACAAGCTCCTTGAAACTCAAAACTATCATCCAATTTCCACTAAAAATCCTTGAGACGAGTAGACATCTTCTCAAGAAACTCGGCTCCCAACCAAACACCAACCACTTATCTTCTTAAGAAAATAATTGAGACCATGTCCGAAATGAGGTAACTCATCGACCTTAGTCTCAATCTTCAATATAGATAAGATACCCTTACTTGAGATCCAGAGAATCTCTAAACATTCGAATCTTCATTGCAGTAGACATCAATTGCTCTTCCAACACCATCTAAATCTGGCTCCAAAAGAAACATCTTCAGAACCATCTATGGAAACTGCATCTCATCACACAGCTATTCCTTCCTGAAGCTATCAAGATACCACCACTTGCTTCTCCTCAGCGGATAGATTCAACTTTTAGAAATCCCTCTCACTTGAGAGCAAATCAACCTCACACTTCAAGAATATACACCAGTTCTTGAAAATACTTCCTCTGGACTCAAAGAAATCCTTTTACCAATCTACAAAACTTATTCGAGACGGTATTAGGTCTACAATATCGACAGATACATCTCCAACCACAACATATAAACCTCTTCCATTAGTGGTAGTCGTGTTACACACACTCCTACCTTATCTACCTTTATAACCTATGTTGAAAAATCCGAACAGATAACTCAACAGATTAGGTAGTTATATAAATATATATTTATATAAAAATTACAAGTACACTCTCTCAAGATAGACACCACTCCAGAGCCTAGGTATCCACTCAACCTAATGCTCTGATACCAACTGTAGCGACCCGACTTTCTATCACCAGAAAATCGTATCACTAATTAAGAAAGAAAGGGATAGAAGAAGAAACGAAAGAGAAGGAAAAGAAACAACGCATCAGAATCTCACAGCGGAATCGAGTAAATTATAATATATCACATAAAACTTTACATAGTATCATATACATCAGAGTTAAACAGCTAATACAACACAAACTAGACAGTTATAAACATCTATCCAGCAATTACAATTCAAGTACATCAGAGAAACAGATATAACTCAAAACACAGCGGAACCACAACATATATCTACACGCTGAAGCCTCCTGCTCCATTATCTCCTCTAGAAACCCGTCAAAGCAATCCTGAATCACTTGACTACTTATACATAATATGAGTACCCAAGAGTTTAATAAAACAGAAAATAAACACTCAGGTCAGACAGGGGTCTGGTGTGAGTAAACGGGAATAAAAGTTGCTTAACTTTAGAAAATCCTTTGAAACAAAAGGTATCACGTAAGACTTCCCACACATAAACATGGAAAAGTTTTTACCTTACGCTAATCAAAACATTTGATAGGAAATCCAGTTATATTATAATAGTGTCTAGGGTTTTCAAGTAAAATACAGAAATAGCTGGAATGCTTACATCTCACGTTCCAACGTAGTTGGGCACAATCAAAACGTACGACACTTATTGGAGATTGGATTCCATCAATGTCAGGGCTACTGGGGTACCGCCCGTCACAGTACGTGGCCTAGATCACCATACCGAGGAGCCACCCTAACTCCCCTGCAACACAAAGCCGGGACCGTTCCTTACTGAACAGTCCCGAACAAGACCACCCCGTAGTTGGCTGCAGACCAACTGCCCACAAAGCCGAAATAAAAAGGGACATCTAGACAGGGATGTATCTTGCTCTCCAGTGGGAGCTACCCACGAAGCCTTGCTGCACCTCCCCTGTTTTAGCCATTCCCGGTTGATGAGGCTTGAGGCTGCGATTACCTTTATAGGACCAATTATCTTAGAATGCTCATCGTCCACCTGACGATGTTCTGAAAGCATTCAATCCATACAAGTTCGTTCCGGGTTCGAACGAAACCGAAGGCACTATCTCGTTGCACTCATTTTTGGAATCACCCTCAGAGTCAACGACCATAGCCCTTGCACTCTAAATCTCCTATCGAATCTATAAGCACTATTCCGCCAAACTCATTACGGAATCACCCACAGAGTTATACTGACGTATAGCCCTTACACCTCGAGTCTTCACTTGCTCCACTTGGATTAACGACCTACGTTTAATTGGAATCGATGTGGTTTTCGGATACCCGAATATGGAAACCCGATCCCGGTCTCATCGAAACCAAACGTCATTTTAATGTCCAAGTTGTACTTAAGGTATTTAAACAATAGATATTTCAAAAATATCACTTAACATAAATCGATGTATCATATTACACCGATAGATAAGCATCTATTATCACATGCATCTATACATATCACAAAGCAGCATATAAATCACATCTCAGATATAACATATTCACATCATCACATATCAATCAATGTCATCCAACAACAACCAATATCATTAACTCATCCAATGATATATATCATCCAATCATTAATCATTCATAAACAAGTTTGATTCAAACTTGATTAATTTAATTAATCCTTAAATTAAATTAATCCTTAGTTAATCACTTGGATTAGATTCAATCCATTTCACTATTCATTAATTACAAATTAATTAATTAACTAACATCACTTAATTATCCATTTAAATTAATCTTCCCTGATTAATTATCACTTAGTTACTTTAAGTAATCCTTACGTAATTACCATATTAATTAATCATCCTGATTAATTACTTTCAAATTATACTAAGTAATTGCCTCTTTATTACCTCTTTTAAATTAACCATATTTGATTAATTATTCCTTAATTATCCTGATAATTATTCCTTAATTATCCTTTAATCATACCTGATTATTCACTTTTAATTAATCACATTTGATTAATTACTTTTAATTAAATACTTGATTAATTACTTTTAATTAATCACATTTAATTAATTACTTTATTTATATTTAGTAATTAAAACTTAATTATAAATTAATTATCCTTAAATTATTAATTAACAATTAATTAATTATTTCCATTGATTAATGATTATTCCATTAATTATAATCTTAATTAATTACTTAACAAGTAATTAATCATATAATAATTACTCTTAATCCTTTTATTAATTAACCATTAATCAAATAATTCAAATCTTTAACTAATTATTAATTAATTCTTTAATTTAATAACTCAAGTGATAAACTCTTAATCACATTACTTAATTACTTTTAATAAAGTAATTAACTCTTACTTTAATTACTTTCCCAAGTAATTATATAAGATTAACCCATAAGTGATTATCTTAATTAATCACAGATTAACTATTTAATTAATTACTTAATTTAATCATTTAAAATTAATTAAATGATTCTTAATTTCTTATATTATAAAGATTCTTAATTAAGAAATTCATTATCTTAATTTAATCATTTATCAACCAATAACACTTGATAAAAATAATTAATTATCTCAAGTATCTTCACAAATTTATTTATCTTTACTTAATCAAACACTTAATTTCCTAAGACAAATCTTCATTATAATTGAACTTTTAATCTTTATCACTTGTCTTAATTTAAAAATATAATATTTAGAAATCAGTTTTAAATTTTAACAATTTAAACATTTAAAATAAGCTTTTTAAATCTTTAAAACTTTCCAAAGATATTTAATAAAATTTAATACAAATTTCATTTCAAAATTTCACTTATTTATTTTAAAAACTTTCATATTTATTATGTATAAACTTGTTTAAATCAAAACTTGAAAACAAATTTAGTTTTAAAACAAAACTCGTTTAACAATTGTTTTAAACTTTGATTTTATACACAATCTACTTACCATTGCTTTAAAGCTTTAGGACTTTACTGAAAAAAATAATTTTAAAGCTTTAAATTCCCAGAACCAAACTAAAACATGCTCGACAGCTTCGAACATAAACTCAGAAATACTCGCGTCTCTCCCCGAGCAACCCAAAACCCTACCTGTTCGAACTCGACCCACAACAAACACGAGAACAACATCGAGTCTTCCCCCTTCTTCTCCCCAGAACCCAAAACCAAAACAAGACCTGATACGTTCTCCCACGTCCAACATGCACCATCGCCCCGACCACCATCGACCACCACCGTGACTTCGACAAGTCATTCGTATCCACGACAAAGCTATGGGAACTCAGCAACCTCGATCCTATCAAGAATCGAAAATGGACCCTCTGACCATCAATTCGAACTCCCCCTTCATCGGCAAATCGGCCCTCCACGGCAACCTCGGCCTTGAGAAACCCCATCACCTTATCCGAGGCTTCCTTACGACCACCAAAACCTACGGTAACCTACGCGATCCACTCCGGTTATCTCTTGTCGCTGAAGAATCCATTCGAACCACAGAACAAAACTCAGTGCAATAAACCCTACTCGATCGATTCATGGTCAACTCGATCAATAGAAAATTCCAATTTTTTTTGATGATCTACAATCTACCCTCAACCTTCATACTCAACGACGGGGTCCAATTTGCCTCCGATCATCGTGAATTGACCAACATTCCCAAAACCGAATAACCCAGATACCTCACAAATTACCAAATTAAAAATTGTAGTAATTACACTAAAATTCATAATTTTCAATTGCTATTTCAAACATGCAATCAAAACTCAAAATTGATTTAAATTAATTTTTGATCCACACTTTGATTTTACTGTAAATTTAAAAAAGAAATTATTTACTTTTAAAACTTACAATTATTTTTAGATGATAGATTTCTTGTTCACAAACAACTTTTGTTTACAAATCGAAGGCCAAATCTAATTCAACAATTAGTTATTGAATTTATTATGAAAGTTTAAACTGTTATGATAATAAAGTGTATATACTTTACCATATAGATATTCAAATGAAAGAAGAAAGGCATGCATCCATTTAAATCCAAGGAATCAGGTAAATCATCATGGATTCATACACATAACTAAATGAAATCCAAAATAAACTGTTTTTAAGAATTCATTTACTCACCTGATATCCAGGACAGAGAACAGAAGCTGTTCTTTGACTTCCAGGCATTTTAAATTTTTCTTGCATTGATTACTGATGGTATTAGAAGATTAACTTGCATGTTGATGTTGAAAATAATATGCTGCTTGATTGAATTTTAATCTTGCATGCCCCCCCGGCTGATTTTGAAAATCCAGCATCTTTTGAATCCCATATTTATTACTTCCCAGGCTTCTTTTTTTTTCCAGATTTCATCTTTCTCTTATTTTCAGGTTTACAGTTTTCATTCTTCTTTTCAGATCTTGTTTTCGTATTGTAATTTGTTGAAATGAAGAAAATATTCAGCTGAAAGTAAAACTTATCTTATATTTTACAATTAAATCTTAAATTTTATTATTAATGTAAAAAACATTTGTCACTTAAGGTTATAATGATCTTACACTTGTCTTAACCCACATTAAAAGATTAACAAGTGTTATTATTGTATTATTAATGTTTTCTTTTAAATGTTATTTTAATGTTTAATTAATGTTTTTAAATGTTATTTTATCTTTAATAATTTATTTAAGCCTTATATACATATATTTATGCAATATTCATATGAATTATAAAATGTACATACTTATACTTTAATAAATATTCATATGAAATCAAGTAACTTACATTTTTAATTCACTTTAATGTTTATATGTTTGAAACATTTATTCTAATTCAACTCTTAAAATTTTAAAACAAATTTATCTTGTGTTAAAATTAAAATGAAAAGATATTAAGCAAATGAAATTTAAAATTTAAATCTTATCTAACTCAAGTCAAACTATATGTTTATAATAATAAGCAATTAACTTTGTTATAAAAATTTAAACTTTAAATATCATTTCAAAAATATTAAATCAAATTAACATTTCAAATTTCAAAACTATATATATTAAAGTTTGAAAAACTCTTGTTAAATTTAAATTAATAATTTTCCTATTTCAAATATATATACAAATATATATACACATTTCAAATAGAAACATTCTAACATTAAATTTGTTAATTTCCATATTAAATTTTAAAACAAATATCAAATCACAATATATACATTCATATATATTACAATTTGAATATAAAGTTTTATTACATTAAAAACTTCTTATTTACCAAAATAAATATTTCCAAATCAAATTATTATAAAACTTCAAAAGAATTGATCTTGCCTATTTATATTGTAAAGAAAATGTTGATAGATACTAACAAATTATTATCATAAATCTTTAAAATAATATTTAACTTGTCAATTTTTAATATAAAATGATCAAATCAATTTAATTATTATCAAAGATTATTAAATTGATATTGCTCAAAATTCTGGGTCGTCACATAATTACTTCATGAAATATATATATATATATATATATATATATAATTACTTTGAGAAATTTATCAAGAGATTAATTAAAAGAGTTAACTGAGGAATAATTTATTGTGGTTGAATTTAAGTAACTGATTTGGATTCGAACAAATTAAAATGTGATTGGAAATTATTAATTTATTTAATAATTGATGTAATTAAAAATTGATTAATTAATCAATTAAATAAATAATGACTTATGAGAAATTAATTACTGTAAGTAATTAAGAATTAATGTAATTAATACTAATAATTAATTTATGAAATAATTGATTAATGTATAAAGTGATTTAGATTTCTTATTCATTTTGGTTAAGAACAATTAATATCGAGAAACTAACTAAAGATAATTACATAAATTTAATTCAAAAATAATTAATCCTGGGGATTAATTAAGATGAATAATGATGGGTTGACTAATTAATTGATTTGGAATTAATGAATGTTAATAAAGGAATCTAAGTAATTGAGGTTTGAAATTCTATGAGAATCAATCAAATTGATTTGTATGTGATTAAGCTTTGTTTACGGATGATTGAATGGT
The DNA here is from genome assembly GCA_030765085.1 of Allium cepa. Taxonomy (NCBI): domain Eukaryota; kingdom Viridiplantae; phylum Streptophyta; class Magnoliopsida; order Asparagales; family Amaryllidaceae; genus Allium; species Allium cepa. Next base: position 564,955,200 of record CM060937.1, on the reverse strand, counting down.
ATTGAATGCTTGAATATATTAATATCTCTGATATGATATGTCGCGTATTTCATTGTATAACTTGGGTTAGGATAACATGAGTTTCGAAGAGACCGAGGTCGGGTATTAGAAGATACCCGAAACTAATTCGAATTTTATATAAATTGATTTGTGGAATCAATAGGCAGGACTGGAATGATTTAAGTGAACTGGATTATCTAAGTTTGGTACTTAGAAATTTATATGTGAAGTAAGTGTTGTTTATAGTAAATTGAGAATTTGTTAAATTGATATAAGTTACCCGGGTTTTATATGAGTTGTTTGCTTTGGTATTCCATGTTAGTTGGGTTTACTCACGCTGGTTTCCAGCCTGACCCGGGTGTTACTTTGATGTAATGCTCGGGTCAGACCGAGTATTACAGATTTCCAGGTAGGTACGTTCTGGAGCTCAGGAGGCGAGCTGGATGGCAGTAGCGCATAGAGTATTTCCGCTGTATTTATATTATTAGTAATCTGAGACTTGATAATTGTAAATATTCAGTGACTGTATATAATGTGAAACTCTGATGTATATTAAATGTAATCGATAGATATAGTATTCTTTTGTAAACTGTTATGATTTATTATATTTTATCCGCTGCGAATGTGAGATGTTTGGTGTTTCTGTTCTTCTTCTTCTATCTCTTTCTTCTTTTTCATAACTATCTGGGATTTTCGGGATCGAAAATTCCGGGTCGTTACATTTGGTATCAGAGCTGAAAGGTTAAGCGAGAACCTTGGCTCTGGTGGGGATTACTCATTTAATAGAATCTGTAATACTCTAGAATGAGTTGAGAATATATATACATGAGCGCGTACTTGTTATTTTCTTATATAAATATTTTAAATGATTTTATATAAAAATATATTTTGATGTATAAAGGAATATTTCATTCTAATAAATATTAAGGCGATTTATTGTTAAATTATTGAAAGTAAAATTAAGAAGCAATATAATACAACCAAATTGAAGCCTTAAATTGGAATTAAATTTAGTAGAAATAGAAATACAACCAAATTAAAATTTAATGGATTGAAATTAAAATTCTAAATCTGGTTCTAGAATTTGGAAATTTTGTTTCAAAATAATGAAAAATAATAAATAAGTATTATTTGGATAACTGGGACTTGTTGCAAATAATGGGTTGTTTGAAATTTGATTTGAGGTGGTTTAAAATGTTAAAACATGGCTGGGAGGACCATGAAATAAATATGTATATATGTATGGATATACATGATATCAAAGATAATTTGAAATAAACTCTAAGGGATTGAGTTTTGATTTTTCCCTGAAGTGATGTAAAAACCCAAAGTGATATAAGTTTTGAACTTATAAGAGGGAAAGAATTTTTGAAGTTGAAGCGGGAATTCAAATTGAGTAAGAGTACTTGGATTAAGTAAAATTAGAATTTAACTTAGAAATTTAAATGGTTGATTTGAATTAGAAATTTGTGTGATCTCAAAACGGGTTTGAGATTTAAAAAAAAATGAAAAAGGATGGACATTTTAAGATAAATTGAATGATATCATCCTATTGTTAATGAAAATCTTTAAATTGAGAATGGTATTGTATAAATAAAATGAATTTGAATAATTGAAGTGTAAAATAAACTTGTTTAAGAACTGGCTTCAAACTGGAAGATAAAATTTAATAATAAATTAAAATTTTAAAATAAAATTGTTTTGAACCATGAAATACATAAGTTAAGATAACTTAAAATGGAATTTTGAGAATTGAACTCAGAAATTAAATTGATTAAAAACTTTAAATAAAATTTAAGTTGGTTTAAAGAGTTAAACCAACCTTTGAGAATTTAACTCAAATTTCTATAATTCGAGATAGTTTAAATTCAAGATTGAATTGAATTAGTTCAAAATTGAATTTGGTTTGAATTAATTGGATTGGTGCTTGAAGATGTATAAGTTTAAAATTTTAAATGGGAAAATAAATTGGGTTATATCGAAATGATTTGAATTTGAAATGGGTTCAATTGATAATAATTCAAATTGATTGGGATAATAGGAAATTATAAATAAAACTGAACAGGATTAAAATCAACTTGAATTTGATTTAAATTGGGAAAGGAATCAAGATTGATTCAATTGAATTGGGGATTAATCAAGTCCAATGGAATTTGGAGATTTAAATTGAATTGTTGGGAAGTGAACAGTTGACTCTTGACTATTTTCAATATAAATTGTTTTGATATAAACTTATTTTTCTGAGCTATTAAATATATATACAACTTTTATTTCTTACAGCCAAATTACTTTATACTTGGTTTATAATTATTTTTGGAGCTATTTAACCATGTTTCAACGGTTTTCTAAACTATTTACTATTTTTCAACTATTTCACAAACTAATTTCTATTTTACAACTATTTGGTAATTATTTAAAAATTTCTAAAACTATTTAACTATTTTCAACTATTCTATAATTAGTTAATTATTTTAAAGCTATTTTGCAAACTATTAATTATTTTTCAACTACTTATCTATTTTTTTTTAAATTTCAAGCTATTTTCTAAATCTAAACTGGTCGGAGTTCAAACTATTATGGATTTAATACCCAACCAAGATAAGAATTGAGGTGATAATCCAAATGGGGATTAAGGCAATTGTAAATAAGTGAATGGAAATTTAAGGAAGTGTGAATAGAAAGAAAATTGATATTGGAAAGAGTAATCAAATTTGAATATTTGATTTTGGGTAAACAAAGTTATATCTTTGTTATATATTCTCCCCTTGTTGAATCTATTGTTGGAAGAAAAAGGATTTTGGAAGTGTTTGAAGTATAAAAGGAATTTTATACAAGTTTAAAGTGATCCAAAGTTTAAAAAATTATATATATCTGTATATATACATAAAGGATCTTATAAGAATTTTGGAAAGGGTTTTGGGAACCTTTGGATTTGGAAAGGCTTTTGATTTTTGGGTAAAATCAATATATGGAATTTGGGAAGCCTATTTTGAGAATTATCGATTTGGGATAATCAATTTTGTGTAAAGGAGCTTTGTATGATATCATACAAGGTGTATGATTTGAAAGATACTATATATGTATGGTATAAAATGTTTTGATGATGGCTCTCGGGAAAAAGGCGCTCCCTTGAAATGAACTTCTCAGGACTGCCACTGGGTGGTGCTGCCTTGAGCCCCAGGGAGGGGTTTTTAAAGTTGATCCTGTGAGGAGTCCAGACAAAACTAGTTCCTGAGGATTATTGGGTAGCGTAAGTCGATAGCGTTGATGCCTACAGAGGCATTTGGGTTACGCTGTGACGACAATGTAACTCGATGTCGCTGCGATCTACTGTGGGGACCATAGCGAAAATCGTGTGGAGGATGAGTGTCAACGGTCTACACTTGATTTTGCCGGGAAGGCAACGCAACATCGGTAGACTGCAATCTATGGTCAATTGGAGTGGAGAAGTTTCATTTTTGGCAGCGAAATTCGATGGCGCTGATGCCTACAGTTATATGGGTTTTTGCTGTGATGGCTACGTAACCCAAGTTGTAGCTGCGATCTGTTGTGGGTTCCATGGTGTAATCGTGGGGCGCGGAGGCCTACAGTTATCTGTGGATTTTGTCGGGACGGCAATGTAACCATCGGGTTAACTGTGACCATGGATGGGGGTGATGATTTCCAGAGCATCCTCAGCAAAGATATTTCCTCTATTTTCAAAACCTGATTCCTATATTTTCAATAAAATTATTTTTTCAAATGTTTTCACTGGGCGTTGAAAACGGGTTTACCAAGTACTTATAGATTTTCAGTCCTACGCCTGATCAACAAATGACTGAATTTCTGTGAGAACAAGGATGGACTGGTTGAGACATCGAGTTATAAAAAGTATTTCTATAAAGAGTTATTTTAATAGTATTATGTGACTTTAAAAGCTTTTCTAAAATTTTGAAATAAAGGTGTCGGGATTTTGGAAAATCAAAGGAAATCCAAACTAAAATTATAAAATTAAAACTCGAAAAAATTTAATGAAGTGATTCTTTATAATTAAAGGAAATCGAATATTAAATTAAAAGTGAAAGTAAACCAATCAGCTAAGTAAATTAAAAACTTTAAATTGGGTTGATTGAGTTAAATAATAAATGGATGAAGTCCGATTGATTAAAAACTAAATCAATTGTGATTGGAATTGGATTACCAGACTGAACTTGAATTTGGTGGTATATTAATTTGAAGTATAAATAAGTTAAGTTTGTGCTTGAATATTGTTTTGATAAATTGAGAAGATGAATTTGAAATTAAAAATTTAAAATGAATGGGCTAACTGAATTTAGTAAAAATTAATTAAATAAGAATCAAATAGAAGTAAACTTAAGTTTGGTCTTGGAATAAACTAAAGTAAATTCACTTAAGTTTAGAATTTATGGAAGTTTGGCCTCGAATAAGAGTGAAAGCCCATTAAATAGAAGCTTGGATTAAATTAATTTGGAAATGGTCATTAATTTATAAGTTTGAATGTGCCAAGCTTAATAAATTGTTTTGCATGAATCTAATGCGAAAATAAAATGAAATGCAATGAATGGTTGGTTAATAAATTAGAAATGAAATGGAATTGAATACAGAATAAGTTGAAATTAATTTAAGTAATTATAAACTACATGAATACTCTATTAAACGAATATCGTCGAAATTGCATAAAATGGTTGTCATTCGGCGTAAATAAAAGTAATTAAAATGCTAAGAGCCAGTGAGATTAAATAAAATTGGTTCTGAATCATTTGAGGTGAATATGAGCTTGTTTGGGTTAAAAATCAGTGGAAAGTAAGAAATTGAGTTCCAAACCATTGAATTGAATGAAATGGTATATAAATTGGTTGAAAGCAATGGAATTGGTTTTGAAAACATATAAATTGCTTGTGGAAGTTATTTTGAATGCATATCTTTTAGAATTGAAGTGTTATAGTTGTTTATGTAAGAGAAATGTTATAAACTTCATATATATATAGCACTTATATGTTTAAATTGAGTGAGTACAGGTAACTGAAGGCCGTTTGGCTGGATTTGGATTGCACTAATTGCTAAAATAAATAAGCTGCATGCTTAAAACGCTAAATAAGGTACGCCTACGCAATAAAAATAGGAAATATGAACTGTTTTTTCTTTTTCCGACCGGATGGGTCGATGTATACATATTTATATCTCTTGTCAAATTGCAAAAGCTCCTCCGTACAAAGGAGACTCTGCCAAAAAATTTCCACAATTTTGGGAGTTAGAAAAAAAATTTGAAAATTTTTGTTAAGCAATTAAACGATTTTAAATATGAAACTGAAATAGATTAGTAGATGGAACAAATAAGACTCAGTTATAAATGGAAAATAAAAATTTAATATTCAAAATTGAAATAAGTTGAATTCATATTAAAACGGGAAAAATGAATTTGAATAGAAGTAAATATGAAAACCTATATAAGAGAAGGTATAAAATGATTTGTAAAGTTTCGATTGAATATTGTTGCTAAACAAGATATGCAGGTATTAAAGGGAAAACGAATTGGATTTGATTCCAAAAGAAAATTTGTATTGCCTGACAAAAAGGTATGTATTTAAATTTCTAGATGAGATTGGATTGGGTTTTTGATGTAGCCACTTGGCTTTTGTATCTTTTGGAAGTTGGGAGCCCGTAGAGGCCATTTGTAGTAGTACCGAGCTAGTCGCGCAAAGGAGACGCTGGCAACAAATTCCGAAAATTTAAAGAGTTAGAAAAATTTTGAGAAAATTTTGATGATCCAAATTTTGGTTTTAAATTGAAATTTAAATAATTGAGCAGAAGGGTATTGATTGAAACTATAGGAGGTTTTAAGTAGTTGGTTAAGGTGACAGTGAGTCTTTAATAAAAGACAGTTGGTAGGATGTTGAATTGTGAGATTTGGAAAAAAATAAACGGGTATTGGTCCATTCTTCCTAATTAGTAATTTCGAGGACGAAATTCTTTTAAGGGGGGAGGAATGTGACGACCCGGAAATTTTAACGAATTAAATTGAAATAATTAGTTATTTTTAAAATAGTTAAAAGTTAATTTTAACTTGAATTCAAGATATCAATATTTACTTGATAATGAAATCAATGAATTGTATAGTTTAAATATTGAATTTTAATAATTGAAATTTGGTAAATTGTTGAACCTGAAATTTCTAAGCCTGTTTAAATAATTTGAAAACTTATGAAATTTATAATGATAATACTGAGATAATAGAAGGATTGAAAATTTAACTTAAAGGAATTTGTTCGATTTTAAAAATATATCACTCAAATTGAATTTAAAAATAGCCTTCCGAGGCACAGTCTCAGAATTCGACGAAACCAGTTCCACTGGATCCGTAATAGTTAGTTATTATCGGAATTCAATTTTCGTAGCAATTGGAGTTGTCGTTTGACCCTGGCAGCCCAAAACGCTTAGAACTATTTTAATCGATTTAATTTAAATCGATCGTTTTCTTCTGTAACTCGTGCATACGATCGAATTAGCTTCCGAAACACGTTCCACTGTGTTTAGAACGCGGGTAAAACTTTATAAACACTTGCCGGCATGTCGGATACGGGGTCCGGAATTTCGCGTTTTGTTTAACGAGACGTTTGTAAGTATTATAATATAATAAATTTAAAAGTACATTTGGTCAGAGATTTTTTTTAATAACAGCGTACATAGGAAGCTTTTCTAACCCTATACCTTAACCCCCTCTCTAATTTTCAACTGGAAAGCAAGAATTCTCGAAAAAAAAATGGCCGAAGCCGGCCTCGAATGAATTCGAATCTCGTTCAATCGAAGATCATTTCATTTGCTCGAGTTCGATAACTTCGTTTTCAGCAAGCAGGGCGTGAGACAGGTGGTTCGACGAGGGCGAAGTTGCGATGCACTCGAAGGTGTAGCTTGTGTGCGATGGGGAGGCGACTCGATTGTCGCGATGTCGCGAGGGTGAGGCGGCGCACTGGGGTAGGGGCGTGAGGCGACTCAAATTTGGGGATTCGAACTTAGGGTTGCGGTGTCTCTGTAGATGGCAGGTCACGTTTATGCAGAGGTATTTTTCTCGATCCATTTGTTTGTAATTTAAATTTTATAACCTATATAAATTGCAGAAGAGATAAAAAATATATTATTATATGAATGTTGAGCAGTAAGTTTTACAAAACAATTCTATTTTTAAACTAAAGTATAAATTTGAAAAGATTTTTATTAGAAATAACGTATTGAGGGAATTAAGTAGTGTAATTAACTTATGTTAATTATTTTAGTTGCTTAAGGATTTTCACGGATTGTTGTTAGTTAAATTAAATTTTTGGTCAATTAAATTTATAGTAAAAATAAAAATTTTGTTCAACAACTTACTTAATTTATTTTAGATACAAAATATCCGTTTAAATAAATAATTTGCTAATTAAAATTTACTAGATGGAAATTGATCATTCAATTAGTTCAAATATTAATAAAATCGTATAATTGTTTATACAAGGTTAGAATCGGAAAGGAAACAAGCCGGATGGGAATGGATTGCGAAAAAAACAAATCTGAGGTGAGTAAATCTCACTCGTCTGGTATTATTTAAATTTAAAGGGTTATATTTAAATAATTGGTTGATTGATTGAGTTGTTTGAATGTGTGCTGATAATCTGTGACTTTGGATTTGTTTGATTCTGGAGTTAATGAGGATTTAATGATTGGTGATTCATTAATAGGCAGAATAATTTGAATGGATAATGAATTAATTCAATTAATTAATGATTGTGCAAATTAATTTAGTAATTAAGGGTTTGACTTAATTAAGGATTAAGTTAAATTGATTTAGAAAAATCAATTGATGGCTGGTTTGTAATTTGTAGCGACCCGACTTTCGTACCGAGACTTTGCAAATTTGATTTCCATACTCTAATCCATATAGTACCGAGATGATACCAACACTATAATATCACGTTAGGGAGGTATTGACTTCCATACTCTAATCTTTTTTTTGCAATAACTTAACTCGTGATCTAATCCCATAGAGATGATAAATTTGATTCCTGTAAATTCAATGGGATGAATTGTATCTTGATGATACTAAATCAGATCAATATTATGAATAAAAATTTCTGGAGGGGTCAAGCCTAACTCCCGATATATACGTTGAAAAGAAGAAGCAGATGTGGGAATCAAAATATCTATAGATGGACCTAAAATGGAACCAATCTTTATCTAGTTAGGAGTATTCCGAAGTAGTAAACTGGGATCAATAAAGTTGGATCTTAGAGTAGTGCAGTCATATCTACATTTTATTCTTTAGCAATGGCAGGAAAAGTTTGGTCTTCTCCGAGATGGGGCCTTTTGTTTGGTGAAGAGCTTAATGCACTAGATAAATCATCGTAATCCCTTTCTCGTGACTCTTAACATCAATATACTTAAGGGCATTAGTAGTGGAGTCCTTAATAGAGGCCGCTTTAATAGAGCGACCAATGAAGAAGCACAAACTTTAGCCTTCTTGGACTTTGAAGTGGCGACAATAAGAGTCGAACCTAAATCAATAGGAAAAATCATAAGATAGTGATGCAGGAAACTTTGTTGAAAATCATAAAAAGGCTTACCAAAGGAGTCATAGTGAATGGGGAAAGAATTAGAAAAAGCATTTTGTTTACCAACAACCAAGATTTGTCTCCTGTGGACATCTTTCTTCACCACAGGGGGCTTCTCGAGCACTTTTTGGTTCTCCAAGATCAAGGAGTACTTTCTAAGATTAATATCAGTTAATATTTTACTTCTAACTCCTATAGTTTGAAATGCTAGGCTCAAAGAGCTGATTGTACCAGCAATGGAAGGGTTCATTCCGTTAGAAGCAGATTCTGAAAGAAAATAATTATCATAAGGAAATAATATAATATATTATAAACAATAATAGAAAAGAAACAAGTCTTACTAAGGATAGAAAAGTCCCTAAAATTATAGGGGTATGGCTTTTAACATAGAAGAATTATTCCTCCTAGTCCTTAACTCTATTGATCAAATTAGTTATCAAGCTCTTTTGAGGGAGAAGAAGATATATAATGGTTGGTTCCCTACTTTGACAGGAGTTACTAAAGAGTGAAGGGTGTCAGCATCGAGAGAGGGGAGTGCAGCTTCCCTAGCCAAGATTTCAAGACAACTGAGATAAGTATAGAAGTTCGGCAACAATTATATCGGGGCAATACCTAGATGATCTAAGAATCAAACAAAGAATTCTGAAAAAGGAAGGTAGCCCGAGTGCCAAATATGGATAGGGGTGAATGCAAAGAAACCTTCTGAAGGGTTGTCTATCCTTCTGAATGGGTTTTCCACCCTAGCCTCTATATTGATAATACTAAATTATTGAAGGATGGTGTTGACTTCTTCTTGAGTAGTTATCAATGATGGAATAAGCATATAGTCTCCTTTCTCTGAAGCAGAAGAAGAGTTGGAACCCTTATAAGCTTTCTTCCAGCCATTTATCTGCAAAATGATATTACACAGGATCGTGGAAGTATTATACATTTTATAAGAGTTTAAAATATTTAAGGAAAATGTTAAGTAAAAGTTGATTCCTAAAATATAATATAATGAAGCGTTAAATGCGACGCCCCACCTCGAGAGCTACATTAACAAAGAGTATTACTGGGTAATACCGTTTGCTAATGCGGAGAATAAGGATGTTTAAGAGCGACCATCATAGCCTTGTCTTAATATCTATTGAATAAGTCGATAAATGCTCTATTTTTTTCCTCTCAAGTGGATTTACATATCCAATAAATACTTAATACAAAATCATAGGTGGCTATAGGATCTACCAGAACAAAATACAACAACTCAAATGCAAAACACATCACAGAACAATAGATAATCCCATATACACACACATACATAGATACATCACAGAGTATACAAAATGATACATCACATATGTGGTATGATGACTATAATACAACACGAGTAAAAAGAATATACATATCAGAGTAGTAGCAAAAAGGACTACACAAAAGCTACAAATAAAAAGAGCTAGCAGAAAAGTCCATGTGGAAGTAATAGGCTACTCCAAAGGTACCTAACCTGAAACACCTCGGTCTAACTCGAGTATAAAATACATGGGTCAATCTAGCTGAACAAATCAGTTTAAGTGGATAATCGATTACAAAAGCATAAGGCAAGATGACAATCTTTTCAAGTGAGAAGGAATAATTCAAGGGTACATGGTTACTTCACAAGGCACAATTAAATAGGTAAGTAATTTCAAGTGATATAAGGATGCCACTAAATATGAATGCAACTCAAAGGTGATAAAACTCTATAAAAAATCTCACAATAAAAACATGCCTCATCTCATCGGCGTATCACAAAATATCAAATATGGTTTAGGAGAAAAACATAACTCCAAAGAGGAGAAATCCCAAACCCGCCATATCGGCAACTCAAAACAACCACAAAGAAATCACCATCCCAAAATATGCCATAAGGAATCAAATATAAATCTCCAACATATGAGACTGTATTCCCAAATAAACACCAAAAGACAAATCACATATAATATGCCAAAAAGGAAAATCTCAAATAACGCCAGTGTTGGCAAACCCAAATCTCAAATATAGAACTCGATAAGGAGTTCAATTTCCAAAGATATAATCTCCATATATAATATCTTAAACGGCTCAAATGGCCAATAATGTAAAAAGGAGATACACTTGGAAAATCATAAGGAAATTGATGAAATCATCTCAAAGATATAGCATGTTCTTATGGCCAAAGCCCGCCAAGTACCGTTCTTCCAAAATAAGCGCCATGTCTCTTAGACAAACCTCCCAAAGGACAAATAAATACGTCTCTTAGACAAACATCCCAAAGGACAACATCTCAGAGGAAAAATATGTCGCAATGACAAATGTCTCTTAGACAAACATCCCGAAGGACAAATGACCCGAAGGTCCAGTACTGGCAAAAACATCTCTTAGACAAATGTGTCACAAACTCTTGGATAGGAACCCGAACAGTATTAACGTGTGTACCATACCACACATTCGCACTAACAGGTTTACTAACAGCTAGTAAATTTCACACTCAAGGAGGGAAAAAGTTTAATTATCTCATCGGTAAACTTGACTCGAAGGTCAGAACGATCAAATGGACAAGTCAAGAATTAACCAATAAGATAAACGCACGTATCCTATACCATGTGTTTTGCCAAACCATTTAATTCTCCTTCTCATTCGCTTGAAATATGCAAAAACGTGTAATTTATATATAAAATAATTTACTTTGGAAAACAAGCTTTGAAAACCAATTCTCGAAATCAATTTGAAAACCCTATTTGAAAATCTCCCTTATTATAGAGAATAAATAGATTTTACACTTGAAAACACTTTAAAATATTATACAATAATTATTTTGAAATGCCCATAAATTTTAAAAATTATTTCAAAATCGTTTGGAAAAATCCGTGCTCGAAATCAAAGAAAATACCCAAAACTGTCATTCAAATTTAAATTTCATCAAAAATGGGATGGCCTACTGATTCGCATCATGGACCTCAAAAGAGTTCAGAAATATCACAAAAACATCAAGTAAAAGTCAAAAGTCAGATGAAAAAAGAACATAAAATGCATAGACAAAATAATACGCAGGTCTGAAATCTTCTCTAGGTTCAACTTCAGATGTGAAACAGGTGGCTCGACGACCTCTGATTGAACTAAAAATTGGCGCACTAATAGTAGAAAACTTCAGCTTTCAAATAAAAAGAATCCATGAATCCCGACTGGAAATGAAAAAGTTACGCTATCTCAAACATGGACTCAGACCATGTTTGCAACAGTTCAACGCAGGTCTAAATTCTTCTCTGGGTTCAACTTCGGATATGAAACAGGAGGCCCAACGATCTTTGATTAAACTAAAAATTGGTGCGTAAATAGTAGAAAACTTCAGCTTTTAAATAAAAAAAGAGTCAATGTATCCCAATTGGAAATAAAAAAGTTACGCTGTCTTAAACATGGACTAAGACCATGTTTGCAACAGTACAAACAAGTACTCTGGCCTGAAAACCATCTTGGGTTCAACTTACAGGCCGGAAAAAGAGAAACAACGATATAATATTGAGCTAAAAATTGGTATGCAGATGTATTAACACACGTACTTGAAACTGGAAGAAGAATCATGGAATTTGAACAAAGTATGAGAAAATTATGATGTTTCAAAGTTGAACCCAGACAGTCTTTTCACTATAAAAATCTAAGTAAAAACATGCCACGAATCAAAGTTCGACAGCATATTTCTATAAGCTACATGGATCTAAATAAATGAAAATTTAGGATGTATAAAGTTTATTACTCATAATTAAAAATGGAAAACGAATCATGAAATTTGAACAAGCTATGAGAAACTTATGATGTCTCAAATTTGAACCCAGGCGTGTTTTCACTGTAAAAATCTGGGTAAAAACATGCCCCGAATCAAAGTTCGACATCATATTTTTATAAGCTACTTAGGTCAAAATGACCTAAAATTTAACACTCATACTCGAAACTGGAAAATGAATCATGAAATTTGAACAAACTACGAGAAAGTTATGATGTCTCAAATTTAAACCCAAGTAGTGTATTCACTGTAAAAATCTGGGTAAAACATGCTCCGAATTAAAGTTCGGCAGCATATTTCTATAAGCTACATAAGTCGAAATGACCTGAAATTCGGTATGCTTATAGTTTAACACTCATACAAAACTGGAAAAATAATCATGAAATTTGAACTATCTATGATAAAGTTATGACATCTCAAAGTTGAGCCAAGACTGTTTTCACTGTAAAAATCTGGGAAAAACATGCCCCGAATCGAAGTTCGGCAGTATATTTCTATAAGCTATATAAGTCAAAATGACCTGAAATTTGGTATGCTTAATCAAAAAAACATTGTCTACAATCCTGAAAAAATACGACACCATTTCGTTGCTACAATAGAAAGATATGACTGCACAAATGGGCTACTCAAAACAGTTTTCACAGAAAATCAAAACAATTCAAATACGATTTTAAGCAAATTTCCACTTCAACATGCGATTTTTGGCATTGTATAAGCTAGATATTGTGAGATTGATACATACCTGTTATTGAAAATGATCAAACCTCAGATTTAAGTCAAATGATTGAAGCTTGGGTTGAATTTGAGCTACTATAACCTCTAAAAGCTTGAAATAGGAACACGCAAAAGAGGAAAAGGAATTAAAAGACAATTCAATTCTCAAATTCACATTTTGATGAAATATTTGTGTTTTGGATTGAATTACCATTTGATTTCTCCTTAGATTTGATAAAAATAGCAATTTGTTTGAAGAAATAAGAAGATTTGAAGCTTGGAATTGAAGAAAAGATGAGTTTGGTTTTTTTTTCTATTTGTTGGCTAGAGGTAGAAGATGAGAATAGTTTTCTATACGTATAGGAAATGTTTTCCCATTTCCTTATCTTTTGGTTCTAGGCTAATGGGCTTTTGGGCACAAATAGAGAATAAATTAGTAAGCCTAAGGTTTTAATTCACACCCAAGTCAATATGCAAATATTTACACTATGTTATAATAAAACAATGCATTTTCTTTCAAGTTTCTACACAAACAAAATATGTTAACTTACATACACAAAAAACTAAAATATTTTACGTCATATAAAATTTCAATTAATTTTGAAACATCTTTATTATTAAAACCCATATTTTACATAAATACACAATTTTACACTAATAAATGCATAGCTCCATATTTTTGACTCTAAAAATTCTATTAAAATAATTTTCTTTTTTAGAAAAATACAACAAACCATTTTAAAATTAATTTTATAATCAAAACTCGTTTTAAAATTGAATTCCACCTTTTTATTTAAATAAACAACCTTTAAAAATCAAATAATTCCTTTAAAAATTTATAAAAAGGTAATTAGCAATAATTAATAAAATTATTTCATTTTCTCCAAATAAAAACCATTTTCCATTCATTATTGACTCAAACAAAATAAAATTAATTTCCAAACATTGTTTTCTCATTTCATTACCAAAAATTCATTGTTTATTTAAAATAAACGATTTATAATTTTCAAATTTATTTTAATTCACAATATTAAATCATAACTACCGTTATAATTTAATATTTACAGGTAATCTTCAAAACCAAGGTTGTTACATCAAACCTATAAATAATTAATTAAATCATAATAATTTGAAAGTCGTTTCACTAATTATTAAGCTCATAATGAAATGCTAAAACCATGAATAGTAATCAATTTACGAGTACATGACAATTCACCAAATAGTTATTTAGTCTATTGCTAGATATCGAATCTATAACAAGTTATCAAATTTGCAAATGGTTGGTAAATTCATAACTAATTGAAAATTCATTAATTATTTAATAGATTCATGATAGGATATCATATTTACATCTTAATGGGTGTCAAACTTATGACTAGTTGTCGAGTCCATCACAGGGTGTCACACTTATGGATAGTTTGTAAATTAATATTATTTAAAAGTGCTTTGAAAAGTTATTGAGTTTGCAACACAATGTCAAATTCATAACCAACCGGAGATCCATTAATTAGTTATTGAGTCCAAAACGAGATATCAAGCTCATAAAAGTGAGTACATAACTAGTTGAGGATTCTTTAAATAGTTATAGAATTCATAGAAAGACGTCGAACTTATAACTAGCTATCCAATTCATAGATCGTATTGAAATCATAAGCAATTAGTGAGTTCGAAACTATTTGAAGATACTTTAACTAGATATCGATCCATAACAAAATGCTAAACTTATATAAGATGTTGATTTAGTAACTAAATAGCTACTCCTTAAAAAGTTATCAAACTTGTAAAAGTTAACAATATGATAAAAGGTTAGTTGCCAAATCACTAATTGATCATTGATTTATAGCTAGTTAACGAAACCTTGACAAGGTACCGAATCTCTTCTTGGTTATTGAGTTTTAAGGTGATTAACAAATTTGTGAACTGGTAAATAATTAACAAACCCCCAACAGGCTGTCGAATTTTAGGTGGACGTCGAGTTTTTAGCAATTAACTAAATTCTCAATTGAGTGTCGAATGTCTAAGAAGGTATTGACCTTTATCATTATCTAAACTCTAGAATGTTACCGAATTTCCATAAGTTGTCGAATTCACAATAGCCAACAAATTATCAAGTTTCTATCAATCGGTAAAGAGATGTATTGCAATCGACGTTTGAACCCAAATACTAAAATTCTCAGAATTATAAAGAATACACGGACCCATTCACCTTAAAACCCTAATTTTAAAATTAAAAACCCCTTTTCTTATCTTTCATTTAAATTGGTTAGAAATAAAAGCCGCACCTTAAAATTGATCTTGAATGCTATAGAAATTGAAAGATTTTAATTAAAATGAGAAAATTAAAATCGCAGTTTCAAGTTTAGCTTGCAAGTAAAGCTTGAAGAAGGAGGAGAAGTAAGTATATATAGGGAAGAAGAGAAACAATATACAGCGTTAATTTCAATTCAAATAAACGGGTATGATTGAAGCAAAATATCAATAGGGGGCAATGTCAATATCGAAGTGGCAATGTTGATATTGAGGCAACAATGAGAAAAGTCAAGATTATACTAAAGTATAATACTCTTCTTCTACACAGGGGGGTGAGTAAGCGGTAAATGTTACTACAAATATACATGTCAACTATTTAATGGGAGCATATCAAGTGTGATAATGATAAGAGGTGTCGAGCTAGAAGGAAGCAGTTCATCGAGTACTCACAGGTAACGAGCTCCAAATACTTACCATGAGACGTCGAAAGTGTAAAAGTAGGGGGTGTCGAACCTCTACAATAGGAAATATGTCACATACTCAAGAAGAAAACAGGTTAAAGAGGGTGCCAAACCTATTGGGATGTTGAGCCTAAAATGTTTAGTAATATGAGGGTTGTCAAGCTCGAATAAATAAAAATAGAGGTGTTGAGCATCAACAACCTTTGTCGGGTATATAAGATAGAAAAGGCATCGAGGCTCAATAATTATAAGGTGTTCTTAGCATATAACAAGCGGAAATATGATGTCGAACATTAGCAATAAATCAAGATTTCGAGCCTACAAAGTAATGAAGATTCTGAATCAACAAGTATTTGTAGATATCGAGTTTCATTAGAATAAGAGGTAACGATCCCAAAGATGTCGAGCTTCTACAACCTAGAGAATTCTAAGACATTTAATAAAGGAAGGATGTTGCATCGAATCACAAGTAGGGGATATCGGGCCTCTAAAGGATGATGAGTTTACAGTACATCAACTATCGTCAAGCTACTACCAGAATATTAACTATCGAAGTATTTTCCATCTTAAAAGCTATTAAGTAGTGCCAAAGGGGGATCACATTATCGAACTTATGAAGACAATTGATGTCAAACTTGACCAATTTTTAGATGATGTCGATTCTTAAAAGAAGGCGAAGATCTCGAATATCAACAATTCACATAACACATATCATATCGAGTGGACACATGGCAATCAACCCACCTGCTACCGCCTCTATAAATAGGCACCCCTCTGTTACTTAGAAGGGGCGATTAGTTCTTCTTTCATTCTCAAATTTTAAAGTTGTAAACCCTAAATTGATTTGGGGATTTTATAGCCAATTGTAAGTTGTGAAATATTTACACATAATGACTTGGAAAAATAAAATTTTGCATCGCATACTTCTTTCGAATGACTATATTTGTCTATCATTGAACTATAGACAAGAAAATGAAAATCTTTCGGACTTGAATTATAATGACAAATATGCATGTGACTTAACTTGGACTCGAACTGGACTTCCATATTATCCCAAGCTTGCATAAGTCTGCTCAACCCTTATCCAAACCAATCTTAAGCATGCTCTACATATTTGATTAGCATATAATTTGTTGACAATTATTAAACAAAATAATGGAGATTAACAAGTAAACATAGTTATAGAATCTCCCATTTACCTTCTCTTTCACCAAAACAAAATCTGATCACCAAAAACCCAACCTTTGCTCTCTTGAAATATTGGATGAAGATACAAACTTTGATCTAAGCTTATTCCTTGATGGGTTATGTAAGGAATTGGATGAGAGGATTTAAGGTGATTTTATTGGTTTTTATTTTGGCTTTGGTTAGTGATTTAGGGCTTAGGGAATAAAGAGAGAATTAGGAAAATATTAAGGAAGAAGAATAAAAAATAACATTGAAATGAAAATGAATGAGGATTTAGATACGTATAAGCTAATTTATGGGTAAGCTAAGGGGCTTAGCCCAAATTCATTTCATCCAAATGAAAACACGATACACTCCAAAAATTCATCGACTCCAATCATAGCCAAATTTATACTCATTCTTATCATGATGGAATTACGGTCTCAATCGCAGGTCTCTCGAGTTCCATTCCATACGTCTCTAAAAGTCGAGTACAATAGGTATTCCATTAATCAATGATTTAAAATTTAAATAAATTATCTAAATATCCGGTCATTAAAATTGTGGGGTGTTACAGAGTATGCGATCACAATGCCAAGACACACATCGTACAGCCCCAATGGTAAATTGCCTGCCTATGCATTAAGCATACAACCTCAGTGGTAAATGTGTCTT
The DNA here is from genome assembly GCA_030765085.1 of Allium cepa. Lineage (NCBI taxonomy): Eukaryota > Viridiplantae > Streptophyta > Magnoliopsida > Asparagales > Amaryllidaceae > Allium > Allium cepa. The sequence continues at coordinate 564,937,576 of CM060937.1, read as the reverse complement.
ACCCTCCACAACATTCAACTATTATCATAAATGGGTCGATAAACAATATGACTTCTCCCGTATGAGCATTTTTCGAACGTTGCCACCCTACTAACATTTTTGATTTTATATATTATAGCAACAATAAGATCAACTAATTGAGACACAATCACATATCGTGTTGAGTATCACGTTATACAGCATCATGAACTTATATATGTGAACTTCATATAAATAGGAAACAAATCTCGAAAGCCATTCTACTTGACCTGCATTAGGTCTAGGTTCAACCTGGGCTACCTACAGGCCATCGGTCAACTAAATATACAAGGTCGGTCGGTCAGTTACCTTTCATATTTCTTCTTTTAACAATGTAACAACGAATAGGATAAACATGAACTGTCGACTCTTCAAGCGATCAGTTGACCAACGACTTCAAATCAATCGACTTTTTGCCTTTAGCTTTTTTCAATAGGCCATCAATCGACTATTTACGTCAATCACCTCCTCAAGAGTTTACTTGACTGATGACTTACAATTAGTCGACCTTTGATCTTGAATTTTTCCTAGGGTTAGATTAAAATTTATTCAGCGTTTCCTGAAGCCAATCAGTCACCCCATCATGGTCAATTAACTACGAAGGAACTGGGCTGGGACGTAGGGGGTTAAACGGGTGAATTTAAAAAAAATCCATTTTAGATCTTTATTAGGCCAGTGAAGTCTAATTGATTCAAAGTCCAATCTAAAATATTTTAAATAAAATTAAATTTTATTTAATTTTTTATAAAAGAAAGTATCTAATTTAATTCAGTTATATTTTATAAATGTATCAAATATTGTTATATGTGTATATTACACATGCAATATACAAGAAGTGCACATAGCTAATGTTTCCGTTTATAGTTGCGGCAACAAACACATCCGTCCTCTTATATATACATTTGTTATCCATAGTTTTCCTTGAATACTATATATATATATATATATAATTATTATTATATTTGTTATTTTATTTATATATTTTGACTAATTCAAAATAGTTTGAACTAATATCTTGTCTTAATTTTAAAATTCAAAAATAGGTCATGACCTAAAGAAATATCTATTTTAAAATTCAAATTCAAATTACAGTATATATAGTTCGAAATGTATTTTAAATATATTTTATATTTTAATTTATAATATATATTTATTTATAGATTATTAACTAGTTTGCGTGTGTGTCTAAAAATTGATTTTTTTTTTGGTTGAGAAGTTTTTATTTAAAATTTTATTTCAATTTTTATGTCAAATCCGTATAGGTTTGGCATAATTATTTTAAACAATAGATACATTAATTCATTTAAAAGATTATATATATATATATATTATAATGCATAATAGTTTTTCTAAATCCAAAAATACACACACATTTATAAATCAATTTAATGTATATATATATATATATATATATATTACTACATATATTATTTTATAAAATTGATAAACGAATTAAAAGCCATTTTAGATTACTAAGAATTATTTTTAAATTGATAAATTAATTAAAAATCATTTTAGATAAAATAATTAAAAAATTATGGTTGACAAATATAACAAACCATTTTAGAAATAATTTTATAACCAAAACTCATTTTAAAATCAAATTCCATCTTTTTATTTAAATAAACAACCTTTAAAAATCAAATACTTCCTTTAAAAATTATTAAAAGAAGCAATTAGCAATAACTAATAAAATTATTGTATTTTCTCCAAATAAAAAACCATTTTCCATTCATTATTAACTCAAACAAAATAAAATTAAATTCCAGACTTTATTTTCTCATTTCATTTCCAAAAATTCATTGTTTATTCTAAATAAACAATTTATAATTTTCAATTTAATTTTAATTCACAATATTAAATCATAACTACCGTTATAATTTAATATTTACAGGTAATTTCTAAAACCAAGGTTGTTACATCAAACCAATAAAAAATTAACTAAAACATAATAATTTGAAAGTCATTTAACTAATTATTAAGCTCGTAATGAAATGCTAAAACCATGAATAGTAATCAATTTATGACAACTTGACAATTCACCAAATAGTTATTTAGTCTATTTGTAACGACCCAGGTTTTTTAGTAATTAAAATTTGAATATTTAATTAATTTTAAATATTAATAAGTGAATTTATAGGTCGAATAAATTTTTATTTCGAATAATTGGATTTAATTGGATAATTAAATCAATAATTTAATATGTTAAATTATGGAAATAATTGAAAATTGAGTTAAATATGATTGAAAATGATTTGGAAAATTTTATTTTATCATATGGGAGTTAGAATGATATTTTAGAACTTTTAAAAATCGAATTAAAAGTTAATTTGTGAAAATTGAATATTTTAATATTAAATCGACTAGTGAAAATAGTCAATTTTTGAACAGTCTCAGAATTGGACAAAACTAGTTCCATTGGATCCGTAATAGTTAGTTATTATCGGATTTCAATTTTCGTGTCAATCGGAGTTATCGTTTGATCGTGGCAGCTCGAAACGCATCGAATTGTTTTTAATATTAATTTGGCGAGTTAAAATAGCCATTTTTCAAAAAGTCTCGGATTTCGACGAAACCAGTTTCATCGGATCCGTAATGTGATATTATTGTAAGGTTTCAAATTTCGTGTCAATTGGATTTACCGTTTGTCCGGTACAAATTAAAACGCCTAGAAAATCGTTTAAATCGGTTTAATTCAAATTGAACGTTTATTGCCATAACTCGCACAGATGATCGAATTAGCTTCCGAAACCTGTTCCATTGTGTTCGGAACGCGGGGTAAACCCTAGAAACGCTAGTTACGGCGCGTGAATCGGAGTTCGGAATTTCCGGAATGAATAGTGTCGATCGATTTTCCTATAAATAGCCCACTATCTCAAAAATAAAAAAAATAAAAAAAATTAAAAACCCTAATAACTGCACAGCCGCCACCAACAAAAGAAGGGCCGAAAATTGTTCATCTTCTCCCCTCAATCTCTCTCGATCCATTCACTTTCAAGCCTCGTCTTCAACTAGAGAATTCAAGAGCATATGAAGATCTACAACTTCAACGGTTAAGATCGCGAATGGTGTTATGGATCAACGGATATTTGCGTTCAAAGGCCATAGGGTCGGCCTCGAACTGCATGCGCGATAGGCGACCGAGCTCCACTTTGCTCTGGCCGTGGGTAGCTCTTGCGAAGGGCGTTCGCATGGAGGTGGTTTGATGAAGTTTAGTCGAGTATTGGCGGAGCAAATCGAAACCCTAGTTTATGTGTTGGGTTTCTTGTGTGCGTGTTAGTTACCTGTAGAAGAATTCATGAATGAAGAAGAAAGGGGGGGTGTGCGCATGGCCTGGATTCAGAGCATGGAGATCCTACGGCTATGGATAGTTAGGTTATAAATTAAATTAAATTTGGTTGTTAATTTATAAATAAAAAATTGTGTAAACTTGTAAATTGCGTATCTTTTTCATACGAGGTCGAAAACGCGCGAAACAAGAAGCGTTGGAATCGTATGGACGAGCACTACGCTATGGAGATGGATTGGAGTCGTTTGGAGTTAGTGAGAATTTCGGGTAAAATTAAACGTCCGTTTAATTTTATTCGAAATAAATCGCTAAAACGAAAATAAAATCAAGGTGAGAACTTCTCGCTCAATCGAATCAGTTTCGATTTTTATTTTAAATAGTTAGATTTAAAATATTTGAATGCATGTTTGAATGATGATTGTTATCTATTGATTGTTAAAATAGACATTATGCGCCGTTAGTAAGCGGATGTTATTTATTAAAAACATATACCGCGAATATTTCATAAACAGTGAAAATGGTATTATATATAATAGCAATATATATATATATTGGCATATGTATATATTGGAGTTGTTGATTTCCCGCATTTGTATAGCGGATGAGACCCTATTGCGCCGTCTATTAAGCGGATAATATTTAAAATCCCATATACCGCGATAATTCCGTACTGGAGCGGAATTGGTATTGTGCTAATGTTTGTGGATGCAGGAAAACAGGTTGGAGGGATCCAACTGGATTCCTCAACAGTATTTATTTGATTTCAGATATTTTGATATTTGATGGATTATCATATTGATATATGATATCGTTGTTGTCGGGATTGACTATTTGGTATGTAGCATCATTGGACCAAATTTGGAATTTTAAAATGATTTTTAAAGTGATTTTTGAAAATATACTATATGTTTGGAAATTGATTCATTTTAAATAAATAAACGTTATAATTTTTAATGTTATAAAAATTATGATTTTTGAGAAATATAGTTAAAGGCTGATTTTTGAAAATATGGGATTAATGATTTTATAAAAGAGTTTAAATCGGGATTAATTGAATTTATTATGAAAAGTTGAAATATAGGATTTATAAAATTTAATTATTTTATAAATCAAAATGGTGAAATTATAAAGGACTATGAAGACGTTTTGAAATAATAATATAAATTGATTTATATAAAAAGATTTATAAATTGATAATTTATAAATGAAAATATTTGAATTATAAAACGAGTTTTTATAAGTGTTTGAATGAAGTGAAAATGAATTCCATAAATGAATGAAATTTATAGAATTATAAACGGTGAAGTTATAAATGGAATTTTATAAACAGTAGGTTTATAAAATTTGTAAGGATATTAAAATAATATATTTGGATAAATAATTGAATCTTATAAGTTATAATATTTATAATTATGAAATTTAAAAGAACGATTTTGTAAAATAATTGTTTATAAGAATTTAACTTATAAAGTGAACTTTTGGTTTTATAATTGAGTTATAAATTGAATAGGTTAATAAAGGAATTTATAAAAGGAAGTTGTTAAAAAATAAATAGAAATGGAATTTATAAACGTTGTTTTATAAATTCGTAAACAACTTATTTTGGTAAGTAAATTGTTGAAACCTATTAATGGAGTTATATTCACGTTTTGACTGTGAATAATCCTTTGAAATAAAATGAATAAAAGGATGGAATTTGTTAACGTAGTATATTCACGTTTTTGAATAGTGAATAATATGTTAAAGAAAATGTTTAGATTTGATGTTTTAAATAGAAATTAAAACGATCTAACGATGTTTTAAAAAAAAATGTGTTGAGATTCGAAACCATAGATTTCAACATTCATTATTGAAATAGACGTTTTCGAGAAATAGAAGGAAATGGTGGACTATAACACTGTTGCTATAGTAAATGATTTCCGAAAGGAAATGTTTTGTATAGTATTGGGATTTATATATCTATTTTAATTTCGAATCCCAATACTAGTGATTTTGGGTTGTCGTATCGATGTTTTACGTAACATTCGTTTTGGCCCAAATAAATATGTTTAAAAGAATGATTTCCTTAAAGAATGAAATATATACTTAATTTCGATTGAAGTATATTGAATATTTTCCAAGTGTTGAAAATAAATAAATTTGTGAATTACTTATAAATAAATAAGTATGGAAATGTTTTTCAATAATAAGTGAATATTATGAGAATTTATCTTTTTGAAGATAAATTGAAATGGATAATTGAAATCATATATGCATGGATATTGTGAAATATAAATTCACTATGGAATTTATGAATGAAAAGGAGAATTTGTTTAAAAATTAATACTGATTTATTTTTGAAGTGTGAAATTATATATCTAGTAAAGATATTTCTGTAAAATAAATAATTTGGAAAATTATTTGGAATCTGGTGATGTGTGCATATCCATTGATAGTTCAATAACCGACTATCAATATTTACCTTTGAAAGGTATTTGTTGTGATTTGCTGAATTTGAATGCTACACTTATTTTTAAATTATTGCGCTCGTTATTCGGATTACCCATTCCGAATAGTGATATGACGTAATGGATAGCATTGATGACCGGTGTTGAAGACCGGGTATCTGCGAAAGCGATAGGATGACCTATCGATTGTCTCTGCACTGGGTAGCTCCTGGTATAGAGATTTCCTAAGTGATGGGAAATTCGATCGGGATTGTGAATACCCGGATTGCAAGGGCTTCGTGAGAAGTGCCTTCGGTTCTGTTCGAGCCCGGAACAGACTTGTATGGATTGTATGTCTGACATTACAAATTGAGATATAAAGCCGATTTCATTCAAATATATTTCTGTTGGTGGCGGAGAATTTATTCTTTTAGCTTAACACCCTTCTCTGAGACGTACGAGCTTAGAGGTTATGTAGTTGAAGGTTATCAGCGATATATTCCCAATTTGGTAATGTGACATGCTGAGTGTTGCTGTGAAATGATCATTGTGTTGATTATTTGTGATAGGATCATTTATTTGATCGTCTATCTTGATGATCATTTCTATGATCATTTGTTGACCCAAAGCATGGCTTTTGTATAAAGTATGTTTTGTGGACGTGACTTCGTCGAGCCTCACACCTCGGGAATGGTCAAAACAGGAAAGATGCGGCAAGGTTATGAGGGGTAGCGCCCTTTAGGATATGTGCATTTCCTTCTGGAAAAGGGTGGTATCATGGTATGGAGCCCAGATACTTACTCATGTTGAAAACACTTTATGATTGTGTGAATTGATTGCGAGCGCTCGGTGAAAGGTCCCAAAGGACCGGGGGATGACATATTCGGTCAGTTGTTACTCAGTTAGGGGTAACCCGGCCTTGTGTTGGTAGAGATCCGGTTTGGTTCTCGGGGATGTCCATCCAGAGGCATTCTCATGTGGCAATGGGAAGTTCCTTGGCCTGATCATTCGTTGGAAAATCCAAAGAAACAATACGAGACTTGTACGGTTTTAGTTGTATAACCTGCAATGGAATGTGGCGGTAACCTGCTATTGAACATGGTAGCTATAGTAGGCATAAGTGCGGAATGTCTATGCTGGCTAAGATTTATATTCTATTTTCGAAATGAATTTTTCCTACACTATGCACTAATAATAATATCAAATGTTCTTTTTAATACGTATCAAGCATCTTTGACTATCATAAGGAGGAATCTCCTCCGATTCTGCGTTTGCATTGTGTGTGTGTGCGGGAGGCCTTATGGCAGTCTCATTTTTAAAAGCATTGCGAATTAACTTTAAAAATATTCCTCTATTTTGGTTTTAAAGATAAATAAACTGTTTTGAGTTCTCACACCAGTCACATAACTGACTCGGAGTTTATTGTTTTCCTTCCTAAACTCTGGGTGCCCACCAATTTCCACACGGGCAGTCAAGAGTTAAGGTTTATCAGGATATTCTGGATATTCTGGAGTTGCTGGAGGCAAGATGGATGGCATGGCGTATTATTAGTATATAGTATTTCTTTTCCGCTGTTTGTTGTTGTTGTTGTACACTCTGATGATATGATGTGATGTAATGTAATAACTGATATAGTTCTTTGTTTAAAGATTATTCATTTATTTATTATATGTTGTTCCGCTGCGAATTGTGAGATTCCGATATTGTTCTGTTGTGTTCTGTTCTGTTCTGTTTTCTATTGTCTATTCTCTCTATTTTTCTATCTTCTTATCTCCTCTTCTACCTCTTTTTCTTTTTCTTAAACCATAACATTTCGGGTTTCCGGCCTTCGATTTCTCGGCAGTCGATAAAGTGAGTATCGATGTTGAATTTTCGAAAGTCGAAAATTTCCGGGACGTTACACCTATTGCTAGATATCAAATCTATAACAAGTTATCAAATTTGCAAATGGTTAGTAAATTCATAACTAATTGAAAATTCATTAATTATTTATTAGATTCATGATAGGATATCAGATTTACATCTTAATGGGTGTCGAACTTATGACTAGCTGTCGAGTCCATCACAGGGTGTCGCACTTATGGATAGATAGTAAATTAATATTATTTAAAAGTTCTTTGACAAGTTATTGAGTTTGCAACACAATGTCAAATTCATAACCAACCAGAGATCCATTAATTAGTTACTGAGTCCAAAAGGGGATATCAAGCTCATAAAAGTGAGCACATAACTAGTAGAGGATTCTTTGAATAGTTATCAAATTCATAGAAAGACGTCGAACTTATAACTAGCTATCGAATTCATAGATCATATCGAAATCATAAGCAATTAGTGAGTTTGAAACTATTTGAAGATACTTTAACTAGATATCGATACATAACAAAATGTTGAACTTATATAAGATGTTGATTTAGTAACTAAATAGCAACTCCTTAAAAAGTTGTCAAACTTGTAAAAATTAACAATATGATAAAAGATTAGTTGCCATATTACTAATTGGTCATTGATTTATAGCTAGTTAATAAAACCTTGACAAGGTACCGAATGTCTACTTGGTTTTCGAGTTTTAAGGTGATTAACAAATTTGTGAACTAGTAACTAATTAACAAACCCCCAACAGGCTATCAAATTTTAGGTAGACGTCGATTTTTTAGCAATTAACTGAATTCTCAGTTGGGTGTCGAATGTCTAAGTAGGTATTGATCTTTATCATTATCAAAACCATATATTGTTATCGAATTTACATAAAGTTGTCGAATTCACAATAGCCAACAAATTATCAAGTTCCTGTCAATCAGTAAAGGGATGTATTGCAATCGACATTTGAACCCAAACACTAAAATTCTCAAAATTATAAAGAATACACGGACCCAATCACCATAAAACCCTAATTTTAAAATTAAAAACCCCTTTTCTTATCTTTCATTGAAATTGGTTAGAAATAAAAGCTGCACCTTAAAATTGATCTTGAGTGCTATAGAGATTGAAAGATTTTAATTAAAATGAGAAAATTAATATCGCAGTATCAAGTTTAGATTGCAAGTAAAGCTTGAAGGAGGAAGAGAAGCAAGTATATATAGGGAAGAAGAGAAATGATATAGGGCATTAATTTCAATTCAAATAAACGGGTATGATTAAAGTAAAATATCAATAGGGGGCAATGTCAATATCGAAGCGGCAATGTTGATATTGAGGCAGCAATGAGAAAAGTCAAGATTATACTATAGTATAATACTGTTCTTCTACATAGGAGGAGTGGGTGAGCGGTAAATGTTACTACAAATATACATGTCAAGTATTTAATGGGAGCATATCGAGTGTGATTATGATAAGAAGCATCGAGCCAGAAGGAAGCTAGTTCATCGAGCACTCAAAGGTAACGAGCTTCAAATGCTTACCATGAGACGTCGAACGTCTAGAAGTAGGGGGTATCAAACCTCTACGATAGGAAAGATGTCACATACTCAAGAAGAAACAGATAAAAGAGGGTGCCAAACCTATAGGGATGTTGAGCCTAAAATGTTTAGTAATATGAGGGTTGTCAAGTTTGAATAAAGAAAAATGGAGGTGTTAAGCATCAACAACCATAAAGGTTGTGGAGCATATAAGATAGAAAAGGCATTCAGTCTCAATAATTATAAGATATGGTTAACATATAACAAGCAGAAATGTGATGTTGAACATTAGCAATAAATCAAGATTTCCAGCCTATAAAGTAATGAAGATGCCAAATCAACAAGAATTTGTGGATATCGAGTTTCATTGGAACAAGAGGTATTGATCCGAAAGATGTCGAGATTCTACAACATGGAGAGTTGTAGGACATGTAATAAAGGAAGGTTGTTGCATCTAATCACAAGTGGGGGATATCGGGCCTCTAAAGGAAGATGAACTTACAGTACATCAACTATCGTCAAGCTACTACCACAATATCAACTATCGAAGTATTTGCCATCTTAAAAGCTATTAAGCATAACCAAAGGGGGATTACATTATCGAACTTATGAAGACAATTGATGTCAAAATTGACCAATGTTAAGAGGATGATGATTCTTAAAAGAAGGCAGGGATCACGAATGTCAACAACTCATATAAAACATATCATATCGAGTGGACACATGGCAATCAACCCACATGCTACCGCCTATATAAATAGGCACCCCTCTGCTACTTGGAAGGGGCTATTAGTTCTTCTCTCTTTATCAAAATTTAAAGTTGTAAATCCTAAATTGATTTAGGGATTTTAGAGCCAATTGTAACTTGTGAACTTTTTACACATAATGACTTGGACAATAAACTTTTACATAGCATACTTCTTTTGAATGACTATTTTTGTCTATCATTGAACTTTGGACAAGCAAATGACAATCTTTAGGACTTGAATTATAATGACAAATTTGCATGTGACTTAAGTTGGACTCGAACTGGACTTGCATATTATCCCAAGCTTGCATAAAGTCTGCTCAAGCCCTTATCCAAACCAATCTTAAGCTCGCTCTGCATATTTGGTTAGTGTTAACCCGCCTTTTTACCAGGCCATGGACATGCGGGATTAACATAATCGGTTGCACGTTCGCCAAGGCTGGTGTACGATGGATTCAGTCGACTGGATGGATGGATGACGCAACGTGCTTAGGAGATGGAAATATGATTGGATAAAGATGAATCAACTATGGTTTGGGTCTAGGAAATATGGTTCGGCATTGGCAATCATTCGGCATAAATTTATTAGGCAGAAGACCAGTTATGAAATTGGGCAAGGAGAGTATGTTCGGCATTTGTATATGTCCGGCATTTATGTGTGCTCGGCACTTAATTATGCTCGGCATGCTAACTATGATCGACATGAAGATAGGCCCGGTATTTATGTATGATCGGCATGTTAAGTATATTCGGCATTTGCTTATGTTCGGCATTTAGGTCTGTTCGGCACCTAGTTATGTTCGGCATGATAGTTTGTTCGGCATATTCGGCATTGAAGTACGTTCGGCTTAGTTGCCTCGTTCGGCATATGAGTATGCTCGGCATAAGGGATGGCTCGGCATTGGTTGTCGCTCGGCATAAGGGATGACTCGGCATTGGATGGAACGTTCGGCATCAGGGATCGTTCGACGTATTGGATCGTTCGGCGAAGACATCGTTCGGCCGAGACATCGTTCGGCCAAGACACTGGATCGGCTTTCGGTATCGTTCGGCACGAATACATCCCATAACATTCAGAGTGTTCGGCCTCACTGTGGTCGGCATAAGAAGTATGTTCGGCATCAGGAAGCGGTCGTCTTGATAGGCTATTTGGCATCATATGAGGCTCGACATTGGGAGAGGCAAGTATGTTCGGCACGACATTTTGGTTCGGCATGGGCCGTTCGGCCCTGATGGGCTCAGGATATTCAGAGAGCCCAACAACTACCTGGACGTGTCTATAAATAGGGCATGTAGGGCTTCAGAAAATGGATCTTTCTTCTTCTTCTCCTTTGCTCTCTGACCTTCTATTTCCTAAGGCTAAGGCTAGCCTATCAGTTTGTAACTGTGATCGATTGTTATAGCAATAAAAAGAAATTACTGGAGTGGACGTAGGCCAGAGTTAGCCGAACCACTATAAAATCTGCTGTTCTTTACTGCTTTTATTTTAATTTTAACTGTTCTTCATATTATTACTCTCTACACACACTCTATCTGTTACAGTGACTGTTAATTGGTGCTTTCGTCTACATTTGGGTGTTAGTGACCAATTTTGGCGCTAACATTTTGGTGCTTTCACTGAGAACTGAACTCAGGAATTTTGGAGTTAGAAACTTGGATTTAAAAGAGCAATGGCTAGACCATCAGCAAGGAAACAAGTAATGGAAAGGAGCAATCAGGAGGGAAGTCAAGAGGCTTCCTCTGGAGATGGAGCAAGTGGAGCATCCATTTACATCACTAGAGAGGAAATGGAGGCGATGATGAAAAGACAAGAGGAGATGATGCAGACTCTTCTCAGACAATTTGCACAAACAGAAAATGCACGAGCTCAGATCCGTGGAGCTGGACCAGAAGCACTCAACCAGCAAGCAGAGGGAATAGCTCGGCAGGGGGCAACCCCCAATCAGCAGACAGCTATCAATCCAGATGGATCTAGACTTGGGGGCATACCACCAGGAAATGTTGGACCAACCCATGGAGGGATACCAGACGATGTTGTGCAACCCGACACCAACAGGAGTGCAGGAGTGAGAGATGAGGAGTATGTGCCAAAATTCCCTCATAAACTCGGGGGGCAGACCAGAGGCGATGGACAAGGATTACATCTTGGGGGCAACGACAGACTAGCGGAGATGGTTAGACGGGCTATGAGAGGTGGATTGGTAAATAGAGACTTGGAGGATGTAAATAGGAGTCCCTTTACTCCTACTATCAGGCAAGCTAGGAACCCACCCGAATTTAAGCTACCAAATTTTGAAATGTATAATGGGAAGGCGGATCCAACGGTTCATCTGACGAAATACATAAGGCATATGGAGGTATTGGAGGCATCGGATGAGGTCATGGCTCAATGCTTCCCATTGTATTTGACAGATATCGCAGCTATGTGGTTTAGACAGCTGGAGAATGGTTCAATCGGCACATGGACGGAGCTAATTGAGAGGTTTATGAGACAGTTTTGGGTCCACATAGATAGACCCAAGAACGTGATGACTCTGACATCTATGAAACAATGGTCACAAGTTACGAGTCCCTTCGTCGGAGAGCGAAGAAATGGACTCGGGGAGAATATAAAAAGTCCTTGACCAGAGAGTCGAGGCCGGTGAATATAAAAAGTCCTTGACCGGAGAGTCGAGGCCGGTGAATATAAAAAGTCCTTGACCGGAGAGTCGAGGCCAGAGAATATAAATGGTCCTTGACCGGAGAGTCAGGGCCGGAGAATATAAAAAGTCCTTGACCGGAGAGTCGAGGCCGGAGAATATAAAAAGTCCTTGACCGGAGAGTCGAGGCCGGAGAATATAAAAAGTCCTTGACCGGAGAGTCGAGGCCGGAGAATATAAAAAGTCCTTGACCGAAGAGTCGAGGCCGGAGAATATAAAAAGTCCTTGACCAGAGAGTCCAGGCTGGTGAAAATAAAAAGTCCTTGACCGGAGAGTCGAGGCCGGAGAATATCAAAATCCTTAGCCGGATTGCTGAGGCCGGTGAATATCAAAGTCTTTGACCGGAGAGTCGAGGCCGGAGAACATACAAGCCCGTGTGGAAAGTTAAGGCTGGAACAGGATAACACGACCCGGCGAGGTCTACAAAATCAAGATTAAGCCCGGAGAGGTCGTGGATTTGATGATATGGTTACAAAAAGGATGTGGACTTTGGATATCAGATTTGAGGCTATTCAAAACACACCTTCCAATAGCAAGGCATGTTTTGGAGGGCAAGTGTTAACCCGCCTTTTTACCAGGCCATGGACATGCGGGATTAACATAATCGGTTGCACGTTCGCCAAGGCTGGTGTACGATGGATTCAGTCGACTGGATGGATGGATGACGCAACGTGCTTAGGAGATGGAAATATGATTGGATAAAGATGAATCAACTATGGTTTGGGTCTAGGAAATATGGTTCGGCATTGGCAATCATTCGGCATAAATTGATTAGGCAGAAGACCAGTTATGAAATTGGGCAAGGAGAGTATGTTCGGCATTTGTATATGTCCGACATTTATGTGTGCTCGGCACTTAATTATGCTCGGCATGCTAACTATGATCGACATGAAGATAGGCCCGGTATTTATGTATGATCGGCATGTTAAGTATATTCGGCATTTGCTTATGTTCGGCATTTAGGTCTGTTCGGCACCTAGTTATGTTCGGCATGATAGTTTGTTCGGCATATTCGGCATTGAAGTACGTTCGGCTTAGTTGCCTCGTTCGGCATACGAGTATGCTCGGCATAAGGGATGGCTCGGCATTGGTTGTCGCTCGGCATAAGGGATGACTCGGCATTGGATGGAACATTCGGCATCAGGGATCGTTCGACGTATTGGATCGTTGGACAAAGACATCGTTCGGCCGAGACATCGTTCGGCCAAGACACTGGATCGGCTTTCGGTATCGTTCGGCACGAATACATCCCACAACATTCAGAGTGTTCGGCCTCACTGTGGTCGGCATAAGAAGTATGTTCGGCATCAGGAAGCGGTCGGCTTGATAGGCTATTTGGCATCATATGAGGCTCGACATTGGGAGAGGCAAGTACATTCGGCACGGCATTTTGGTTCGGCATGGGCCGTTCGGCCCTGATGGGCTCAGGATATTCAGAGAGCCCAACAACTACCTGGACGTGTCTATAAATAGGGAATGTAGGGCTTCAGAAAATGGATCTTTCTTCTTCTTCTCATTTGCTCTCTGACCTTCTATTTCCTAAGGCTAAGGCTAGCCTATCAGTTTGTAACTATGATCGATTGTTATAGCAATAAAAAGAAATTACTGGAGTGGACGTAGGCCAGAGTTAGCCGAACCACTATAAAATCTGTTGTTCTTTACTGCTTTTATTTTAATTTTAACTGTTCTTCATATTATTACTCTCTACACACTCTATCTGTTACAGTGACTGTTAATTGGTGCTTTCGTCTACATTTGGGTGTTAGTGACCAATTTTGGCGCTAACAGTTAGCAAATAATTTTTTAACAATTAATAAACAAAATAATGGAGATTAACAAGTAAACATAGTTAGAGAATCTCCTATTTACCTTCTCTTTCACCAAAACAAAATCTTATCACCGAAAACCTAAACTTTGCTCTCTTGAAATGTTGGATGAAGATCCAAACTTTGATCTAAGCTTATTCCTTGATGGGTTATCTAAGGAATTGGATGAGAGGATTTATGGTGATTTTATTAGTTTTTATTTTGGCTTTGCTTAGTGATTTAGGGCTTAGGGAATAAAGGGAGAATTAGGAAAATATTAAGGAAGAAGAATAAAAAATAACATTGAAATGAAAATGAATGAGGATTTAGATACGTATAAGCTAATTTATGGGTAGGCTAAGGGCTTAGCCCAAATTCATTTCATCCAAATGAAAACACGATACACTCCAAAAATTCATCGACTCCAATCATAGCCAAATTTATACTCATTCTTATCGTGATGGAATTGCGGTCTCAACCGTGGGTGCCTCGAGTTCCATTTCATACATCTCTAAAAGTCGAGTACAACAGGTATTCCATTAATCAATGATTTAAATATTTAAATAAATTATCTAAATATCTGGTCATTAAAATTGTGGGGTGTTACAGAGTATGCGACCACAATGCCAAGACACACATCGTACAGCCCCAATGGTAAATTGCCTGCCTATGCATTGAGCATACAACCTCAGTGGTAAATGTGTCTTACCCTCCTCAACATTCAACTATTAGTATAAATGGGTCGGTAAACAATACGATTTCTCTCGTACGAGCATCTACCGAACGATGCCACCCTAATAACATTTTTGATCGTATATATTATAGCAACAATAAGATTAATTAATTGAGATACAATCACATATCGCGTTGAGTATCACGTTATACAACATCATGAAGTTATGTGAACTTCATATAAATAGGATACATATCTCAGAAGCCATTCTACTTGACCTACACTAGATCTAGGTTCAACTCGGGCTACCTACATGCCATCGGTCAACAAATATACAAGGTCCATTGGTTGGTCACCTTTCATATATTTTTCTTTTAACAATGTAACAACCAATAAGATAAACATGAACTGTCGACTCTTCAAGCGATCAGTCGACCAATAACTTCAAATCAATCGACTTTTCGCCTTTAGCTTTTTTCAATAGGCCATCAATCAACATAATAATTCGAAAAGAGTTATATAAATATGATTTTATAACTTGATTTTCATTAAAAGTGATTTAAATGAATATTTTCAAATTTACATAAATTTAAATGGGATATTTAGTTTATTTAAATTTGTAATTTGAAGTTTTATTTAAATGTTATTGGAATGATTAAGTAAATATTTCAAAACTAAATAATAGTAAAGTTGGATTTGAGATAAATGGAATTATCAAATTTAGTTTTGTAAGTATTTGAGTATTTAAAGTTTTGAAATCGATATAAATTAATGGTTTATTGAGATGTTGAATTAAATTGAATTTTTTGAACTAAGATTTAATTTAATTGAATTTTTGAATTCGAGTTGATTTGAATCGATTTGTGAACTTAAGGAAAGATCTTAGGTATTTTAATATATATATATATACTACTTTATAAATTATTTTAATACATATACTATTTTAATATAAACTATTTTTAATATAAAATTATTTTAATATATATACTATTTTAATATAAAACCATTTAATAAAAACTATTTTAAATATACAAATTATTTTAATATAAACTATTTTAACTTATAGCTATTTTAATATTCAAATTATTTTAACATATAAACAATTTTATTATATAAACTATTTTATTATATATTTACTATTTTTAATACCTAAACTGGTCAAGTGGGAAGTATCTTGATTTCAAAGTGTTATGATTTTCAAATTATTATGTTTCCAAAATGTTATGATTTTCAAAGTGTTATGGTTTCAAAGGGTATAATTTTAAAAGAGTTATATTTTCAAAGGGTATAATGTTATGATAATCATAGTACTATGGCCACCAAGTCAGGTGTCTGAAAGTTGGTCAGTTGAGAGTAGTCATTATCTACCCAGAAGCTTAGCCCGGTAATCCATCCCAGTTTGTTCCATATTGCCTGAGTCTGTGGCTTCTGGGAGTGCCATTTGATTAAAAGTTCCTTGTTCGCTCCTTGGCAGCAATTCAACATCTGTCGCTTGGTTCCCAGTACCCGGTCTGTCGCGAGAATTGAAAGAATGCACCGACTTCAAGTTGAGTTCCAAATCCAGAACGCGGAAGTGGCATATCATCGCGATGGAGGGATCGGTACATATCCCTAATTTTTGTCCCAAACTGGGAGATATCGATATGGGGTGACAAGGAAGGCTCCATAAGGCTACATTTCAAATTTCCAGTTATTTAGGGTTCATATGCTCGAGTTATAGGCAAAAGAAGATGGATCGGTGTTAATGGATCAGTGGTAATTTACTTGGAGTCTAACCCGAGAAAATTCACGATTTGCTTGGAGTTGGCACATGGTTCTCTTGGAGTCGCAGAAATTTGAAGTGCTAGATTGGTCACGAAAAGTGCTTGGAGTCATTTACATATTTGCCTGGGGTTCGATACCAAATAATGGGTATGGTTCGGTGACGAACAGTTTTTGGAGTCAAATTTGAGTTTGCTTGAGGAAATCTTGGTTTTACCTGAGTCTGACTTCGGTCAAGAATTTCCAATGTTTTCTTCGAGTCAAATGGGTGATTACTTCGGGTTTGACTTTGGTCAACTCTGAAGTGAGTTTTTCGATGATCGTTTCAACGATTTTCGATGATTTTTGATAACGACCACTCGTGACTTGGCGATGGTAGTTCCATGATGGAAGTACGACTTTGATGATGTATAGTTATACTTCGAGAGGTAGAGTAGGTGACGATGAGTTAGACAGAGGGGACTATTAGAGGTAAGTTATGAGACCTTGTCTTCTTAGATTCGTTTTTTCGATTCTGCATGGGTATCATGGAGCTCTCTCTGCAGTCTATATATATCATCATTATTGATTACATTAGATGGGGCCTGCCTTCCAGGGACCCTGTTGCGCTGCATCATCCAAAAGAGCGATCTCCGTGTTATCACTGCTTTGTCGGTAGGTCATGAGGAGGTGGCAATGGATTTTTCCTTCCCAGGAGGCATTAGATAGCTTCCTTCTAGATCTTCTTCATATCTGAGTAGATACGAAAACTTGTTAGCGAAAATCCGGATCTATCTTATGGATATGGGAATCTACAGGTTGATAAGAGATCCAATCAAACTGATAATTCTCTCCTAGTGCATGCACCAAAATACTTACACCAAAATTGGACATAAACATCCAATAGAGTTCTAGCAGAGATCAAATGAAGAATAAAATTAAAACATAGCAGAAAAAGTAAATCAAATACAAATTTTTACAGTGATTTGATAATCTTGGCTTACATCCACTTGGTTCTATTATTGATATTGCACTAGTTGTTTGATTACAAGAGATTTGGCTCGACTGGGATCCAGTAATACAAGAATAAAGAATAGTAATGCAGAGCCTTAGCAGCCGAAAGTAAAGATCCCCATTATAGAGAATGGTCACTGTATTTAAAGGGGAAGACTACTGAATATCTTCTTGAAATTTTGCAGGTAGAATCTTATGGAGTAGATGAGCTCACCTCAAAAGTTTCGTGGCCCAACTTCGAAGGATAGGGGATAAGCTCCGATTGATTCAAATGGCCACGTGGTGCCGTGCGATCACTCTAGTAAGTCTAACTTGATGTTGGCTTCGTGTTTCCAAAGTTACTTTACATAATCACCCACATGTTATTTGGAGATATCAATCGGTTTCCATTGAGCTGAACTGTTGGCCTGATCCGATCCTCTGCCTAGGGGAAGTGATGCGATCTGATCCCCTATCTAAGGATACAATCCAATCCCCTACCTTGCGAAAGTAATACGATCTGATCCTCTGCCTAGAGAAAGTAATACAGTCTGATCCCCCACCTATGAGAAGTGATATGATGCGATCCCCTAACTAGGAGAAGTGATATGATCTGATCCCCTTTATTTTGGAGAAATACCAATCCATACTTAGAATATTTCAGAGAGTCCGTTGCTTGATCTTGCTTGATTGCTGTTTTATACCATTATCTATGCTTAATCTCTGGACTCAATGATCATCCCTCCAGGCTAATTGTCTTGTCCACCGTCGAGTCTAATTTGTCAAACCGGCGTGGATATAGCCGGACCAAACGGCTGGATAACATATAATATCCTTAGCCAACAACTTGACTTGTAAACAAAAGGGAATAATACCAAACTTATCTCATATTAATATAACAGAATTAACCCCTCTCTTCATGGAACAAACTTTACGATTTAAACCTTTTATATTTTGTCTAACTTTCGTAATTATTACCTTAGAGTAAAAAAGGGATTCATACTTTTTCTACTTTACAGAAATAGACGGTGCAAACTACAAATAATCAAAAATCATACTTTGCACAGTATTTCCAACTTTATTTATTTTTTAGAATCCTACAACACTACAAGAGAAATCAAAAGAGATGAAGTGGAATAGAATATAAATTTCCTAAATCTCAACATAGATCCGATTCCACTATATTAGTACCAAACAATTAAAATTCCAACATACTCAAATATTTATATTTATTTAAGGAAATTCTAGGGATTTTAGATGTTACGTTTTCATTTACCAAAACTTTCCAAGGCATACATCAAATCTAAATAAATACTATTCAATTACAAAAGTGTGAAAAACTTGATATTTCTACTCACAGAGAATAGTTTGCTTCCTAACTGGATTTGATTCCATCATGCCTAATTTCCTTTCAGATCTTCCTCTTTTAGAATATACAACAAAGTGAATTGTATATAAAAATTAGATTTAAAATCAGAAACTAGAGAGGAATAGAACCAGAAATCAAAAGAATTAAAAATCTAGACCTCTTACCCAAAAAACCTAACTGATTCTAGTATCTAAAGAAGAAGAAAAAGAAGATAAGATCTGATTTATAGCACTCCTAATTCTCTGTTAGATCTTCCCCTTTTTAAATATACAACAAATAGATTGTATATATAGATTAGATTTCAGAAATTAGAAGATAGAGAGGAGAAAGATTGGGAATTTAATTTAAACTAGAGATCAGGGATTAGAATTACTTACCAAAAAGTTTATTGTTTCTAAAAACCGAAGGGAAAAGAGTTTCACAGGGCTTTGCTGTTGCTACAGAAATTAATGAAGAAAAGTGGTGAGTTTATGGTTCTATGTATAGAGATGAGAAGGAACCAAAACCATCAGATTAAAAATAATGAAATCCAAATCGTTAAAATAACTAAACCCTAGCTGCCACCTTCAGGCAGTGGTCGACCGGTCAAGACCAAAGGGTCGACCGCTCCCCCTGTATTTAGACGCTTGTTTTCTTTCCGTTTAATTTTTATTAATTACCTTATTTAATTTATTTTACTCAACTAATTCATTCTTTAACCAGGTTGGCTCAAATGTTAAGTATTTCTTAATGTTGCAGAATTTAAAATTAAAATATTTAAATTTAAACTTGTTTGAATATTTTAAATTCGAAAACTTCAAATGTTCGTAACTCCTCCGTTTGAACTCCAGTTTTAACATATTATATATGGAAATTGATCAAAAAATCATTACGGACGCAATGGTACAACTTCCATGATTGAATTCTGACATCTAATTTTTTTTTCATTTTCAACCTTATTTTAATCACTTAGTTTTTTATTAAATATTACGAGGTGTTATATTCTCTCCTCATTAAAAAGGATTTCACCTCTGAAATCACCAAGGAGAAGACAGTGTAATACGCACTTAACAACCATGTTATACAACCAGTTTATTTAAAATAATCTGCATAACCATTTACTGAACTAAAAATGCAATATGATTATGTACGCAAACATACTATAGGTGAGCACAATCCTAGCGTAAATGCAAGATCGTGACATATAAGCATGTATGAAACATCCTAAATATACATAAAATTGTATGTGAGTGTAGAAATAACAGTAAAAAGTATAGCAACCATCTCCTACTGTCCAATCTAGCAGCCATGATGCAACCAAATACCTATGTTTTTGGAGAGAAAGTTTACCGAAGGAAAGCTCATGGTGAGAAATCTTCATCTTTTCTTCAGTTTTCCTTGTGCTTTCCGTTGGGTTATCTCCCGATCTGCCCTTACCAACCTAATTTTTTTTGTTATGAAGCCTCTTAATATTGTGCTCCATAATGTGTGCAGTGGCATATAAGGGGGTCGGTGGGCTTCATTCAACATCAATTAACTGATCAGGTTCTATTACAGTGGTAATGTCATGCGGACATTTCCTCAAGTGTGGAACATGAAAGACGTCATGGACTCCCGCTAACTAGTCTAGATGCTCCACCCAATAAGCAATTTTCCCCAACCTCTCTAAAATCTAGAAAGGCCCAACGAACGCATCAACTTCCCAGATGTACCAAACCTCATAACCTTTCTAAAAGGGGAAACCTTATCGAATACCATATCTTCAACTAAAAACTCCAATTCCTTTCTTCGCCTGTCAACATAGGACTCATGATGGTACTGTATGGCCTTCATTCATTGCCTTAACACTTCTACCTTCTCCAGGGTCCTTCAAAATTCATGATGAAATCTCTTAAAAATTCTTCAAAAATTCTTTTAACCCTTTCCATCTAACCATCGGTCTACGGGTGGTAAGTGGCGCTAAGATCCAAAGTCATTCCCAAAACAGATTGCAAACTCTTCCAAAATTCCCCAGTAAACACAGGGTCTCTATCGTAGGAATGCCAACAAGAACTCCATGTAGTCATGCCTCTTTCTTGTCACAATCGTGTTAGAGACGCTACAATCCTATTTCTTCCAACGGAAGTAAAATGGGCCAACGTACTATAACTTAAATAGCTTCTTACCCTTTATGCTTCCCAGGCAACCCATTCATAAAGTCCATCGATATATGCTCCTATTCCCAAGTCAAAACCTCCAAGGGTAATAACGACCCTACAGACTTTCCCGTGCTCAATCTTAATCTTTTGGTACGTCAAACATCTAGAGGCAAATTCAATGACTCTCTCTTTATCCTAGAGTAATAGAAAAATCTTCTACATATCCCTATACATCCTAACTCATTCGGGGTAGTGACCCTCTGTAAGCTCTAAGTTTAAAGCACTAACCTAATTTCCTCACTAACTTTCAGTTTTATTTTTGGTTTATAGCTAGTTAAGTGTCCTTATGAAATTTGTCTATTTACGATGTTCCTTAATATAACACTTATTCAGAGGTCTAACCTCACCCATAATATCAACATAGTAATATACCATGAACATGTCTTATACCATATCGAACACTTTTTCAAAGGAGACAACTAGCCGATTACAGCCTAAAACCCTAAAAGAAAATGTTGTTGGAAGCTGCCCTCAATTATCAACTAGTGTTAATGATGTTAAGGTCCTAATGCTCCTTATCAATTTAAGATGTACATTCTTAGAATGTCATTCCACCATTATCTACCTTTCTTAATTTATTTTCTTATTCTAATAAATATCCATTACCCACAATAACTCGCCATTAATATCAAAAATGACAATCTCTAATCAGTTCTTATTTAATCCCTTTCAATCTATTAACAATTCAAAATTCACTTAATATCAGTATTCAACTCCTCCGTATATACAAATTAGCATCCTTAATCAGTTCGCTATTTAATTCCATTTTATCCTTTATTAATTAAAATTTATTGCCCATTTAATTTGTAGTTAATGTCCATAAATCAGTCTTATAATTACTACGCTGTTTATAATTAATACGAATACTATTGTAAATTATACTATTTATATATTTCTTATTTCTAATTATTAATTTCTAAACTAAAACTTCCTTTTCGTATTTTATTTTATTAGAGCTATCCTCCCAAAAAGAATTATCGTTATAGTTTTCCATAACCTAATCATAAGTTATATTTTTGTTTTTTTAGCATTACAAGGAATTATTTCTCTTTCTTTTATTGAAATAGACAGTGTAAACTATGGAAAAAAATATCCATATCTTCCACGTCTCTTTCCATTTTTGGTACATTCCTTGTCAATTCAAAAGACTCATTTTTATTCATATTTTGGGAGTGGATAATATGTGGAAATTACACGGAACCTGCTCCCAATAAATAAAAATATAGAAATTCACATTCTAATGGCAACCTAACTTACAACCTAATTATAGATCTAGAATACCTTCACAACACTACCAACATTCTATAAACAAATGTCTATGCTGATTTTAAATTTCCAGATTAGGTTGTACATGCTATTCATATTTTCTTCATATCCTGAAACTTTTAACCTTTCTTTCCTTGATAGTGATCCCTATCTGCTCCATTAGTATGCGCTAGTTGAAATTTAAAATTGCAAAAGAATTACTACATCTCAAAAGAAAACCTCTAAGCGTACTTTCCTAAAGAGTTTCCAACTTGTAAAAAATAATATGGGGAATTGAATTCTTAAAAAAATCTAAACACCATGTTTTACTTTACTCCATACATATATTCCATTTTTATTAAACATTTGAATAAATCCTTTCCAAAAATATTTGGACCTAACTTTTCACAATTTTCGAAACATTCACCACTTTGTTTTTAACCCCAAATTCAAAAAATTGCTTAGTAAAATAATTTCCCTTCTTAAATACTTTTACTCAAAGGCTTACTTCTTTAAAGTAGAATTTTTAACCCAAAATATTCAAAAACTCAATTGTTAAATCAAACCATCAAAAATACAAAAAAGAATGCACAATCCTAAAAAAAGAAGCAAAATAATTTTTCTTTTTCAAAAACTTTCTACATTAAGGATTTGTTCCTTTAAAAGTTGGTCTTTTAGTTTGAAACATTCAAATACATCTTCTATAACTTTAGACAATGAAAAGTGGAGTAAACAAAGATAACTTCCATCCTATTATTATCCTATCATATTTCCATAACTTTTCTCTTACATTATCTCTAACTAGCTTACTAACCCTATTTTATAGGTTTCTAATGTTATTCCTATCCAAATCTTCCAATATTATCTCTATTTATATTCTCCTATTTAAACGGCTTCCACATCATTTTTACTTAAGTTTTATTTCCATTTTCAAAGAAGAAATTTTAAGAACTTTCGAATTTATGAAATAGGAACAATCATCAAGTCCAACCTGTGCTCTATTGTACATTTATTTTAAAAGAAAATCCCTTTATCGAAAATCTTTAAACTAAAACTTTTTGACCCAACAATTTTTAGACTAAGAGTTTCAAAAATGGAAAACCCTCTTACCAAAAACCTTTTAATCAAAACTTTTGACTCCACGACTTCCTTTTAAATTATGACTTTCCAATTTTTCTTTCTTTTCAAAATAAAAACTTCCGAATAAACTTTTTGAAAAATCCATTCAAAATATTTCAAGGAAATTTTCGAAGAAAATCTTTTTATCAATTTCTTTCACATGGAATTAGATTTTAGAAATTAACTTTAATTGTCCTTTCTATTAGATTTTCTTCTTCCATTATCCCTTATTTCTGAATGTTTATAATTATACCACCTTGTAGTAATTACTACCTAACATGCTTATTTGATGTTTTTCTAAATATCGATTATCCATAATAAATGATTATTGTTCTAATACTGGATAATTTCTTAAGACATTTATTTGTTCATCCAACTTTTCCAATTAAAACTTCTTTACCTCTCCATAATTGCCCTAATAATCTCTTTAATTTATCCATTTATATCCTTATTAAATTCTTATAACTCCCTATTTATCTTACATTAATTGTCCTATTAATTTTAGAATCACAATCTTTTCGTATTTACATTGCTTACGACACGACCTTCGTCGCACTCTCCTTACTGTATTTATTTATCCAACTCATAGTCACGTCGTCCATCCTTTCGAAATATGGTCTTGACTACTTATATATTTGGACTTTATAAAGTAAGTTCTAATTAAGTATACATATATATTTATATATAGTATGGTTTTTGAAAAATATTTTCTAAAATAACGAATACGCCACTCATACATATATATATCCCCGTTGATCGTGCAACCTAAGCTCCAATACCAAGTGTAACAACTACTCCAAAATTGACCTACTTTCGAACAAAAAAAAGCCCATAGAACCACAGATTGATCACAAGGCGAGTTGTTAAGTTGATAAAAATTTAAAAAATACATAGTATACAGAGCTACTATCTATACTTTCAGAACCTCATAGTGGATTGGATAAAATATAATACCAGAAACAAGTACCTATTTCATAAACATAACATGTTAAATATTACAACATGTTCAAATATAGCCTCTATAGTATAATATTCCAAAATAACATAACTTTTTGGACTGGGTACAACAAAAATATTTAAAAAGCATAGATAGATAGATAGATAACTACCACACGTCTTAATCTCCACAATCGTCTCCTAAATCAACATTGTCTCCTCTAACCTGTGTGTTGTAATGAGGAGTAGGTCAAAGCAACAAATGTCTGGTGAAATAAAATCTCAAGCTTTACCATAATTATATTAGACAGTATTATTTTAATAAGAAATATGTCTTACGTATTTAAAATTATACCATAATAATAACTTTAACTGTAAACCTAAAGGCCTTTCCAGTCCAATTTCCAAACTCCAATGCAACTAACATCAATGATGCAAGAGAAATTACCCAAGCTAATAACACTTTTGATTAAAAGTAGGCAGACTCTAGCTATTTAATACATATAAAATAGGTAGGTCCCCATCACTTAATACTTAACCCATTTTCAATGTCTAACATAAATAATGTTAATGATGCAAGAGAGAACCTCCAAACCACTTAATAACTTTCTATTAGGAATTAGGTAGACTCTGACCATTTAATACCTATAAAATAGGTAAGTCCCCGTCATCTATGACCAAACTCAAGGCAGGTCCCTACCTGGTTCTCAATAACTGGCATCATAAAAAATCTCATCAAGTCACTTAATACTTCTCCTAAAGGAAAGAGGCGGACCCTACCATATCCGCTTAATACCTCTAACCTGAAACGGCTCCCTTCTAAAGATTTCACTTACTGTATCAATAGAATGACTTATGGTTCATAACATACTGTGAGATTCATATTAATCCGATTATTCATAGGTACCGGTTGCCAAATTGACCGAGTAGATTTACCCTACAGAATTGAGACTAACCTCGCGTCCACTAGGGTTACGTATTATAGGCAATGTCCCATATCAATCCGTAAAGTCACACCGCTAGTAGCTAGATTTAACTGGGAAGACTTCCGTGCTTTGGACTGACATCACATCCCTATAAATTAGTCATGGTTCATATGCATAACTTTTTTATACATACACCATCCTACAAAATTGATAATTAAGGCCATATAGGGTATCCCTTTATTAAGTCTTTAATTATGGATTAATTCCCATAATTATCATTAACTACCTTTCTAAGAAAATAATGCTATTTACTACCATATTAATTCTAATCAATGCGTTATACTATTACGTTATTATTAACTTAATAATCAATATGTTAATACATATATATATATATATATATATATATATATATATATGCACGAGACTTGAATAAAATATTTCCAGTCACACGCAAAGAAAACGCTTATTAATTTAAATGTCAAACTCATACAAGTCCCAAACTCCTAACAAAAGAATATCTAATACCCTTAGCCATCAACTTGACCTGTAAACCAAAAGGAATAATACCAAAATTATCTCATATTAATATAATAGAATTAGCTCCCCTCTTTAAGGAATAAACTTTACAGTTTAAACCTTTTATATTCTATCTAACTTTTGGAATGACAACCTTGGAGTGAAAAAGGGATTCATACTTCTTTTAATTTTATAGGCGGTGCAAACTAAAAATAGTGAAAAATCATACTTTACACACCATTTCTAACTTTAATTATTTTTTTAGAATCCTTTAACACTATAAGAGAAATCAGAAGAGATGAAGTGGAATATATTATAAATTGCTTAAATGTCAACACAGATTTGTTTCTACTATATTAGTACAAAACAATTGACATTTCAACATGCTCAAAGATTTACATTAATTTAGGGAAATTCTAGGGTTTTTAGATGTTATGTTTTCATTTACCAAAATTTTCCAAAGTATACATCAAATCCAAATAAATAATATTCAATTACACAAAAGTTGATAACGATAAAAATCATTAACACCCCAAATGAGTGTGCAATATAGTCTAGTTGTAGAAGTTCCACAAATGCCCTTGAGGTTAATTCATAAATGTAAAAGAATAAAGTAGATAAAATTCGAATATGCTCAAGCCATCCTCATTCATATTTTCATTCTATTACAAGATGAGACACATGAGAGAGAGAAAGGAATTCCAGTCCTCTTTCATGATGGGGTACATCTATATATAGAGGTAGGATGGGGACATGCTTGCTCCAACTCGCGATTTGGGACTAATAGCTTCGTAGAAGTTGTGAAGGAAAATAAGCCGATTCCCCTTGAATTTGCTTTGTGGATGGCTTTAATTTTTCTCTCTTTGCTTGATCTTCAATATCTTATAGTATGTATGTGGTGTGGCATCGATAATCTCAAAATATTACTTCGATTTATGATTTACGGCATGCTTTTGGCCAATATTCTTCATAAATTTGATGGTATGATGTCTTGATAAGGGATAATGATGTCTTCGACATTGTTAGTATCCTTGTGGGTGCCGCATTGTTGTTATTAGTCTTTGGTGCCTCCGTAGACTAATGATATGCGGATGGAAGTCATACGGTGCACTTGCATTGATGGAGGAAAGAAACCAACTCTTGCGAACCCCTTTAACGTTTGCAAAATCCCTTCAACCCCGACGAAAGCACCTTCTTTAATAGTTACGGAAGGCATAATCAATGTTTGAGTCAATCCAAATCAACACTTGTGGAAGCCCTTACAATAATAAATGCGAAAGCCAAAAAGTACGAAAGCACCAATAATCAACAAATGTGGAACCCTCAATCAATGGATGCGGTTTGCGAAAGGAGCAGTGCCTTTGATGCTTGCAGAAGCGCCACGACAACACTTGTGGAATCTTCCTTTTGATGCCTTCAGAAGCCTTCTTTCAACACTTATGGAATCCTTCTTTTGGTGCATTTGGAAGCCTTCTTCTTTTGTACCTTTATTCTTAAGTGAATATTATGGTTAACATTTAGCCCCCCTTGTATGAAAGAAGCTTTTGTTCTTTAGGAAAAAAATCCAAGACTCTTTTGCATTATTTCATCCTCAATGATTTTCCATATCAATCTTATTTTCCTACAAAGTACAAAGTAGATAACATTTCTTTCATTAATTTGAAATCTATGTAAACAATATGTTCAGTAATTTGTTCATAATATTATTGGAGACAGTATTTGAATTTTTGATAATAGAATTTAAGAAATCGAAATCTGAGAATAATGGAAATTAATTGATCATTATCTGGAGATAATAAGTTATGAGAAATTCACAGTTGGGAATGATTGAAGACCGAAAATTCTCGTTCAGCAATAACAGATGTCCAGAGATCCAACTTTAGTAATAATGAGTGAAGATCAGAAACCCGACTTTGGTTATAGTAATAGAAGACCAAAAATCTAATTATGGAATTAATAATAGAGGACCAGATATTCAAATCTGGCATTAATAATAGAAGTTTAGAAATCTTCTTCTAGAAATAATAATAATAATAATAATAGAAGTTTAAAAGACATCTTCTGGAAATAATTGATAGAAGACAAAGAACAATCGTCTGGTAATAATAAAATCCAGAAATCATCATCTGAAAATAAGTCATAGAAGACCGAGAATCCTTCTTTGGGAATAAATAATAGAAGTCCATAAACCCTTATTTTGAAATAATAATAGAAGAAGTATGGGAATCATCATTAGAAAATAATAGAAGACCCGAAACCAGATTTGGGTTGAAATCTGAAAATTATTGTCTGAGAATAAGAGAAAATCATAAATCTGCATCTGGTGAAGACCATAAATCCAAATTCGGTGTTAATAAAGAAGAAGTCCAAAAAATCCAACTTCAGAATAATAGAAGATCATAAATTCAAGTTTGGGATTTATAATAAAAGAAGTACAGAAATCCAACTTCGGAATAATAAAAGACCAAAAATTCAAATCTGGCATTTATAATAGAAGAAGTACAGAAACCCAACTCTAGTATAATGGAAGATCTAACACCTAGATTCGGGTATTGATAAGTAAAGTCCTGAAATTAATAGTAGAGGACCCAAAACCTAGATCCGAGTATTGATAAGTGAAGTTCAAAAATCATCTTCTGGATATATTGGAAGACCAAAATTCATAATAGAAGACCTAAAACCTAGATTCGAGTATTGATAAGTAAAGTCCAAAAATCATCTTCTGGAAATTAGCCGAAGGCCATAACTTCATATCTAATAATGAAAGTAGTCCAAAAATAATCGTCCGAAAATAATAAAAGACCATAAATCCGCTCCTGGTAATAAGAAGTAAAGTTTTGAAAATATTATTTGAATAATGGAAGTTTAGAAATTCTCATCCGAGTCTTTTGTTCTGCACCACTCTTTGGACTTTAATTGTTCGAATCTTTTGCTTTGTGTTACCTTTCTGGTTCCAGTTATCTAATTCTTTTGATATGCGCCATCCTTTAGGCTTCGTATATTGTTAATGCTTTGAGTGCCACTCCTTGGGCTTGGATGTCATAGTCCGTTATTGTCCGATGCACTTGGTTAGCTTATCCACAAGCAAGACCAAGGACTTACCTGACTTCCCTCTAGGATGTGCTTCGGTCAAGCTTTATAGGTGAATTGAAGGCTTGTCCGGTGCTTTGACCAGGCCATGGCGTGGCGGGATCAAGGGCTTACTCCATCCTCCCTCAAGAGGTGCTCCAGCTAGGCCTTATAGGTGGGACTAAAAGATGGTCGGTGTCTTGAATTGGCTATAGCGTGGCGCATTCAAGGGCTTACTCCACCCCATCCCCATCGAGGGGGCGTATTGATCCAGCCATAGCAAGGTGCAATCAAGAGCTTGTAGATACTTTAACCCGACCATAGCGTGGCACAGATAAAAGATTAATCTGACCTCCCTTCAGGAGGTGCTTTGATCTGGCTATCTTAGCACGGACAAAGGCTTATGACCGTTTAAGGTAGTTTCCAAGTTTAAGGAGAATTTTACTCTCAACTATGTAGATTTTCTTAAAAAGGCGCTTTATTCATCCATTATTGGGAACGTGGTTACAAACGTTTTGTGTCTCATTTAGCATATCTTACTATATTCTCGTTAGAGTAGTCAGTGGATTTTTGGTGAGATTATTCCAGCCATAAATTTCGAAGTATCCAATCTCATTTTAATATAGTCTTCTTTGAACTTGTGATCGTTGCATCTCAATATCCCTTATCAATACTTGAATTCTTACTTGACCAGTTTGATATCTTATCTTTGACGAAAGCATTATTTATTATGCATGGAAAATTCATCCTGTAGTGGCTTGACATTTCCAAAGTGTGAATAGTAGTTCTTGGCCAATTCTCCTTTTAGTAGAATTTCGAAGTTTTTCCTTTAGTGATCTCGTGCCCTTTAGGGGGTAATTTTTCTCACCAATCTTTAGGATTTCTTTGGTAGTTGATGTTTTTTGATAAGATCTCATAATTATCCTAGGTGCTCCATCTTGAAATTACCAATGTTTCAGAATCTGGATCAAGTTGTGATGTAGTTGTACCTCGAAATATCTTTTGATATGTAGCATCATCATCCTTTTTTAAGATGAGCTGTGCAGATTTTAAATGGACCTTGTAGCTTGAGGGTTATGGTTTTAATTTTGAATTCTTGGGCTGCTTCCTTGTTTTATCTCAGTATATCGATCTTCTGGTTGGTGACTCCTTATCCTTTACTCTTACTAACTAGGAAGATTCATAACAATTCCTTCTCAAATCTTTCTTTGTTTGAGTCAATGATAACTCCTTTCCAAATTTATTGTGCTCTTTGAACCAGTTATCTACTTGATTTGCTTGTCTTCTCTAGATGCACGCGATCATTGCTTTTGATGAATTCTTTGAAAGTTGTTTAGTACATCATTATGGTTTGGATAAAAGACTTTAATTCCGATGTTTGAACTTTAGAAGAAGCTTATATGGTGCTTAAATCCTTATAAGAGAAATTTGGTCTTTAAATAGGGGGCTTAACGATCATGATTCTCGAATCAATAGTTCTTCAATCGAAAGCAGACTCTTTTGGTTGAAGTGATAGCGGTGCAAATGGACCTTGGTAAAAAATGTTTGAAAAAGCATAGTTTTCAATAGTTTATGTTTTTAGAGATTTCGTAAACTCCTATTCGAAATAGATAGTCATACGGAAAAATTAGTATAATTCTTTTAATTTTCAAGGAGTGCTTTTCTCAAAGATTGATACAGTAAAATTATTTAAGTAAGACTACTTGTTGAAATTGATATGGGTGTATATCACCATACTTTTGTAAGTCATAAAATTATACTTCATCAGGTTTCGCTTAACAAAAAGAAACACCTTGTTTATGAGTCTGAAAAGTCATGATTCATGAACTGATAGGCTCTATAGATAAGAACATACTCTTTTATAAGAATTCCCTTTGGCAAAACAGTCTTTTCAATAAAGTACACTTATTATATGAAGAATTAGAGCTTCATATACCAAGAAATATACTAGAATTAGAAAGTTTGAATTATAGAAATTTGAATATACAAAATTATATAGATTTGTATATAAGAAACTAAACTTTCAAGATAATAGCCAAGGAGTCACTGAACTCCTTGTAGCAGTCGGTGTTTCCTGATGTTATTTTGCATACCTGAAGTTATCTCTTCCTTGCACTTTGAGTCCATTCTATCTTTGGTACCGCTCGTATTCCGTGATTTATCCTTTGTAGCACCTCTCATCCATTTCAAAACCCAAAATCCCGAAGTTTGTACACGTTTTCTTTTATAATCTAGGATTTGCTTGAAATCCAGTTATAACAACCTACACTTTGTTTAAAGTTCATTTAACTATTCAAAATTCATGCATGTGAGAAACCTTTAGTATTTGAAAGACCGATATGCATTGAAAATAACGCGTCATATATATATATATATATATGAAGTCATATATGAAGTCATATATGAAATATTTTTACATTCAGAACTCAATGTATCGAAAAGCCCACAATTTATATATGAACTTGGAAATACCTATCTTCTGAAAATAGCACATATGCTTTAACATGCATACAACTAGGTTCAATATAAAATTCGATTTCTTCAAAAAGCTTGGAAGTGAATATATATCCTTTATGGTAAGTTTCACATGCTTAGAAAATATATGCCGGAAGCTTTATCAAAATTTTCGAAAACGGGATTTGAGACCCATTTTCATGTGAACACAAAGCTAGTCAATATCTAAAAGACTCTCACCTATTCAAAAATCATATACAAAACTATATATACATTTATCTGAAATTTTTATTGCATAATATGCATTCGAACATTTCACAAAAACAAATATATTTTTAATATTATGTACTCGACTCTTTAGGGATTAGAAATTTGCTTATTCATACAAAAGGAATTTTGATATGTTTGAAAACACGGAAACTTCATAATTATTCAAACTTTATGTTTGCAAAGTGCTCATTATGGGTTTAATGATCCACATTAAAACCAGTATGTATGGCACATCCGCTGCATGTATTCAAAGAAAAACTTATGTTTATTTCGTTTTAGTAAAAAAATACGTAATCTAACTTGTATTTTCAATAGATAATCATAACTCATAAAAATATTAATTATATTATGTTTTGGCGCATAATCTAAAAACTTAGGAAACTTATAATTATATAGTAAAATTAAGGACTGGAATTAGTAGGATAAAAAGAGGAAAAAATAACGAAGGTAGAATATGCCATTGAGAAAGATAGAAAGTAGTGTGCATCAATGGAAATGCGGCTCGATAATGTTTACGTTAGAATTGGCAAAAATACCCATACGTTAGCATAGAACGCTAAAGAGGGTGTTTAGGTAATTTCAAAAGCTTCAAATATGACATGTTCTATGGACGTGTGCACATGAAAAATTTAGCAAATTCTAGATTGGTTCAAAAGTTTTCATGCGTAGCTACGAATGCCAAATTATACGAAGCCATTAAAATGCTTCCAGCATTAAAATTTTCCTTAATTTTCGATAGAAGTTCTTGCATGAGAAGTTCATAGCATATGTCGTGTGCAACATATACTGAAAATCTGATATAGTAGCTATAATAATGAGCTCAAACAAAAGAATATTCACAAAAATGTCGGCATGGAAATCCAATACTAACGTAAATATTTCACATGCGAGAAAAAATATGAATGGTAAATAGATTGATAATCAAACAAAAATTGCAATAGAAATGCCAACCAACCATTCAATAAATGTGTGCATCATTATAAAAAATGAGGTAAAAGACTCTGATATAATAAAACTACACGTGACTAATTTTACTCAATTACATTTGGAACTATAACTTTATGCATTTGGAACTGATCTTTCATAACATGCAGCAACATGAAGCTCTTCTTTGCATGGTTGTTATTGTCTTAGCGGCTCCCATATGTAGAATTTTTTTCATGCCATGGACTTGTAGGTTCAATAGGGCTTCCAACACTACTCTTGCTTTAATCATACAAATATTGTTTTAACATCCTTTGTAGCACTCTTATATGAGAAGATGCCCTTTTTGGTGAAAAAAAGGACAATGCTACTTTTGTTAAAGAAAACAAAATCAAGCTCAGATTTCAATAACAACACATTTCATACACTAATTATACAAAAAAAGGTACTATGAATAATAATATACATTCACATAACTATGAAACTTACATGTTCTGAATCCCTACTAAAAATGAAAGTTTAAACACCTCATTTTCAGTTATATTTGTCATAAAAGATTTCAGAACGTGATAAATATAAGAAATTTTGTCAAATTTGAATTGCGGAAAAAATTATTTAGTACAAATTTGCATCTTTCATTTACTAATAATAACATTTGTGTCCATGTTACATGCTAATTTTAAATCTATGACATTTTAATATTTTTCAAATGTTCGTCGTTGATCAATAAGACATGTTGATTAAAAACTTCACACATACAAAAATCTCATATGGTAAATAGAAAGTTGTGATATGCATGTAGAAAGACCCAAAATAAACTATCCTTTCGTCAGTGCAAGCAATGTAGGTATCTTGTGATAGATGTCATTACAACCATGGAATGTTGAAGCTGATAGTTGTTTACAAATGATAGACTGTTGCTCTACAAATTTACTCATCAGTAACACGCTATATCCAAACATAATACCTCCAGATTATTGATTAACTTACTTATAAATTGCAAATCATATTAAAATAAAATGGTTATGTTGGGTAACCAAGCATCCTACACCATAATTAAGCATTTCTAATATAGATGCATGATGAAGCAGTTTGCATCTAGCATAAATTAAATGGCTGATGATTTTCAAATTTTATAGTTTAAAGACAATGATCCGTACAGTGATCAGAAACTATAGTTTGGGAATCTTAACTTTGAATAGATCAACCTAAGATTTTTCATATTCAATTTTTAATTATGAATAAAATTGTTACCTCAACGGTTAATTTCAAAAGCTCTAGAAATACCCCAAATGCAGCATATTATCTTCAATTCTTTTTAATATTCCACCATTTTAAATTTAACTAATAATTACTGATAAAGCAATAAACAACAAAAACATACCTAATAAACATAGGGTCTGTGGTGCTTGAATGTACATAAGCAGTTTGGAAATAAGACATAAGTTGTACAAAAATAAACAACTTAATTCATATAATTTATATTATTATTTTTTGACTACTATTTTCAAAAGACTAATCAAATGTATGATGTAAAATAATTTGGAAATGCTATGAGCTTGATAATCTTTTCAAGATTGCATTTAGCCTATAGAAAGACCTCTTAATAGCATAATATCCATCACTTCGAGTGCATAAACTAATCAACTCAATAAAAAGAAACTAATCACGATTGAATGAGATTAAAAGTGAAAATAAAGCCTTTTAAAATATAAAATTCTCATATAGTAAAACCTCCTTATAAGTTGAATTTTTCGAGTGATTAGTGTCAGTTTATACAAAGCCTCATTTACTTCATAACTTGAACACATATGCCCCAAACTAACAACTTCGGAGAAACCAAACGTATTCAGTCGTAATCACGACCATTTTGTGATTCTAGTCTTTAGTTTTTTTGTTTGTTCAATTTTATCAAATTCTCAGTAAAATATAAAAATTAGATCTCAAGTGCAATGTCACAAACATTTCTTCAATTCTGCAATCGGTACCTCTAAAGATAAAAAGTACCAATCATAACGTAATAAAAGTAACTGGATAAAGATAGATTAGAATTGAACTTCAAAATCTAAGAAACAATACCTTGGAAGCAGCAGAAAGTAGCAATGATGAAGAAGATCAAACTGATGAAGGATAGATCCACGAAAGTGATAATTTTGGGGAGAATTATCTAACAAAATCGACAACTTTATATGCAGAATTTGAGAAAACCTAATATTTGTAAGAAAAGTTTGATATCTCGTTACTTGAGAACGTAGGGAGAATGAGGGTTCAGAAAGATGCGTGGGGAAATAATGTCATGCGCTTGCTGTTTAGCACATAGAACGTGACAGATGCGAAGGACAATTGAATCCTCCTTATGAATCAAAAAACTTAAAAAAGGACATTTTAGTAATTTCAATAGCTTCAAAATGGAGTATTCCTATTATATATAGATTATCCATATCTTAAAGATTCATACCTATAACATCTTTTTTTTAAAAAAAAAAAACCGATGCAAACCCATAATCCCCTATTTATGAGAAACTTCCCTGTTTAAAATGTGATGCGCACATGCATATAAAATTGTTTGTATTTGAAACCATTATTTGTGAAATTTTTTAGCTTTGCCTTTCCAAACTTGACACGCAAAAATGACTACATATGCTTTTGAAGCTAGATTTGTGAAATTTAGATATGTGTATTTGAAGCTAGATAATTGAAATTTTACTTTCCAAGCTTTTGACACTACTTGCATTTATGTGTACAAGACTTTGGCATTTTAAGACTTAAAACTCATATGTATTTGCTTAGGAATCAATGTTCATTGAAAACCGTGCATATCTGAACGTATGTGCATATGTATGCAGGAATGGTACACTTAAAACATGATATTTTTGGAAACCAAATGAGCATCTGTATGTAGAGTTAAGCATGTGCAAGTCCATCACACATTTAAAAGTTGTGAAGTAAAAGAGATGTATATGTGAAGCTGAATGCACTTGGAACTATTTACTTTTGGAATCAGATTTGTGTATGCAACAAACTCTGTACGAAACAGGTATATATGAACTGAGACATGCTGACAATCCATGTGCAATTGAAACAGAGTATTCATATAACTGAAATCAAATGCGTATATATGAAGTTTTTATGTATTAAAATCATATTTATACAATATATATATATATATATATATATATATATGAAACTATATAAGTGTAGTGAAATGGGAGTGCATGTATGTTGTGTATACTTCAGAACAAGGGCAAATATACACATATCTAAATCCTTCTTAACAAGTCTGTTATATATCCAAAGCTTACATATTTAAAAGACGCACACAAGAAAATATAGGATGTATAAAATCAATTTACATCAAAACTAGTGCATGCAAAATTCACATTGAAAACCATATGCATACCCAAAATATATTTGAGTTGGAATTGAATATATTTTAAATTCCCTATGTATAAATTTATGTACAGCTAGAGACTCATACATATTCATAGTCATATGCATATAAATATCCAAACTGGATATACTTTAAAACTATGCTCGTTTGAAACCAATAACAGCTTTGAAAGTTAAATTTGCCCAAAATTTTACAAAATAGGGAGGGATTTCAAATTCATATATAGTGAAATCGATCTCCATTATACCCAAGATCCTTTCATTTGAAAATGGCATTTATGCAAACACTTGATGTACAAAACCAAAGCTGTAAGTTTTATGATAAAATATTCTCAAGATCAACTTTGTAATCACCCTCAAAATTCGAAGTATCATTTTCCAGATCTAAAACATTCGGGAACTTTGTTTCATTTTTAATTCTAAAAGTTTGTGGATTTTAAGAAGGGTTAATGTCCCATACCTTATACTTACCTGCTTTGAGCATAAATGATGACTTACAAAATAACAAGGGGGTGCAGAATGGTGGTTCTTTTTCAATGATTGGCAACGCACAATCTTGACGACAGCAAACAACTATTATGGAAGGAAAGAACTCTAATCCAATTATTGCTGAATCATTTCTTTTGATCATTGTGATACGATGAACAATACTTGTGGCACGACACTTAATTAAACAAAGCAGAAAGCACCCATGTGATAACATTAATTGTTCTTGCGGCACCATCAGCTTTGACTGAAGGCTTCATCTGCATCCTTCCGCAATTATTAACTTCAACCTCTATGAAAGGCTCCAACTCAATACTCAAACCCCTCCATAGCTATCATTATTGACAATTGCGAAATCATCAAACCAATGATGGCGGAAGCATCTTAAGACTAACTAATGCAGAGCCAAATTGAGTCATTAGATGAGGAAATCTTTGCTCAACGATTACTGGTACCAAATCGATGTTGAAGCGATGTCTTATAAAATGATGGTGGGCTCTGACTTCGGTCACCATCGTTTAGCTAGCTTGTGCCTTTCTGTTCCATCACCGATGAAAGGGAATAATGAAACATTAGCGAAAGGAAGCCAACAACTTCGGAGGCACTTTGAATCATTCAATGCAGAGGCAAACATTAGCGAAAGGAAGCCAAGCGGAGGCAACTCATAATTAAACGAAGGTGGAAGCACTCCTTTAATTCTAGCGGAAGCTATCGCTTCGACGCATGCAGAGGCACTCCTTCGACAGATGTGCGGAGGCATCAATCCAATCCAATCGTCTCCCCTA
Source organism: Allium cepa (assembly GCA_030765085.1). NCBI lineage: Eukaryota > Viridiplantae > Streptophyta > Magnoliopsida > Asparagales > Amaryllidaceae > Allium > Allium cepa. Next base: position 564,900,121 of record CM060937.1, on the reverse strand, counting down.
CTTCCTGGCTTCGACGGAGTCGGAAGTCACTAGTTCAAACACAAACGAAATGGCTCCGCCTACCTCTGACTTCGGCGGAGTTGGAATAAAAATTAAATCACCATTAAATTGGTTTCTAATTTCCCAAAAATTGTTTTGGTTTTTCCTTCAAATGAATTAGAATTGGGTTGGGATGAACGAAGCGGTATGCTAGTGATTCGGTCACGTGATAGGCTGCTTGCTAGTTTTGATGTGAAATGCGGAACCATGGAAAAAGCGACAAAAGGGTCTTGTTGTTGTCTATTTCCTGAAGCATGTTCAAACATGAGCAGTGATTACTCTCCAGATTTAAAAATAAACGTATAAATTTAAATTTAAATATTTTAAACATGAAATTCAAATCTTTGTCAGTGTATTTTGGTCATCCAGAGGTTTGACCCCTCCTTTTAGCACCAAAAATTTTAATGATAAAAATTGTTAACATCTCAGGTGAGTGTGATCCTTGTACAATTCTTTATATGGATTTCTTTTCAACTAATAAATACAAATACAATCTCGATTTCATGCCTACGATATACACCTTCTAAAATCTCTGCCTTTAGGTAGAGCTGCATGATTTCCGAGATATAAACACACCTATTGGATTTACGGGCTACTGAGCAAACCCAATTGATTTCATGGGCTACAATCACACCCACAAATATATTGGTTTTATTTTATAGAGATTTACAAACTCAGAACTTCAATCTTGATTACAAATGATTCTATAATCCTTAAATAGCATTTAGATCTTGATTGGAGTGAGAGTGAAGATAGAAATCAGAGAGCAAATGATAGATAATCAAACTAATGGCAATGGAGTTTGATTCTGGTTGAAATTCGGCAGAGTACGGTTATAATTTGTTTTAGAAAATGAGAGAGAAGAAAGAGAAGAGAAGAAAATGAAAAGTGGTTGAAAAATATGTTGGAAACATGGGTATTTATAAAGGAATAACGGTCATGTCTATTCGTGAAGAGATACGACAAATAGACAATTCTTTTGAAAATTGAATTTTGAAATTCATGGCTAGCACGTCGACAAATAGGGTCAGAGTATGTCGACATACTCTTTGTAATTTTGAAAAAACACTTTAAAATATTATTTTGAAAATGTATTGTTTTGTGAAATAATTTTATACTTTGTAAGTATGTTTAAATATAATATATATATACGTTGTAATCATAATAAAACTTACGTAAAACTATATGATAAGAATTTTGAAAAATAAACTAATATAAATCAAAATCTAATAAAAAAATAAATTGGCAAAATATTAAAAACCAAAATAATAGGTATAAGAATTGTAAAAACAAATAAAAGCAATTTTGAAAAGAATATTTAAAAACCAAAACATTTTAAAACTATTTTAAAACTTGAAATAGAGAGAGAGAGAGATCAAATGCTATCAAAATTTTAACAAACATTCTAGACTCTATAATTTATCTATAATATCTTGGAATCTCGAACTCCTGAATACTCACAAGTCTTCATTCTTGGGTCTCTATATTAACATATTTAACTCTTCAATCTTTAATTGATATTGTACAGTCTTCTTATATCAACACTGTCTAATATCCTACACTATATACTATCTACCTTGATAAAATATTGGTATTCTGTTTTATTTGATTTCCTAAAGTTGTTGTCATCAAAGCCAAATCCTTAGGTACTAACACTTCCCTTTTTTAATATACATCAAATAGATTGTATATATAGATTAGATTTCGAAAATCAGAAGTTAGAGAGGAGAAAGATTGGGAATTTAATTCCAATTAGAGATTATGGATTAGAATTACTTTCCAGAAAGTTTACCATTTCTGAAAACCTGAGGGTAAGAGTTTGATAGGGCTTCAACATTACTACAGAATTTTATGAAGAAAAGTGGGGAGGGGGGGGGTCTAAGGGTCTATTTATAGAGGTAAGAAGGAACTAGAACAGTATGATTAAAATAATAAAATCTGGATCGTTAAAATAATTAAACCCGCTAGCTTTTGATAGCGGCCAGCCGCCACTCACCGGTCAACCACTAGCGGTCGACTGGTCAAGACCAAAGGTTTGACCGCTCCTACAATATTTGGATGTTTATTTTCTTTCCGTTTAATTTTCATTAATTACCTTATTTAATTTATTAATTACTCAACTAATTCTTACGTTAACCAAGTTAGCTCAAACATTAAGTATCCCTTAACGTTGCAGAATTTAAAATTCAAAAATTTAAATTTTAAATTTAAACTTGTTTGAATTATTTTAAATCTGAAAACTTCAAATATCCATAACTCCTCCCCTTGAACTCCGATTTCAACATATTATATATGGAAATTGATGAAAAATAGGCATGGCCGCAATGGTGCAACTTCCATGACCAAATTCATACATTTGGAAATTTTCCATTTTTAACCTAATTTTAATTACTTATTTTTCTATTAAATTTTATGGGATGTTATAGTCAGGAGATACGCGTTGGTGCGTTGTAGGAAGCTAACTCTCTTGGTAGCCTCTAAATGTCAGCATGCATCCCGTTGGTATCTCAAGTAGGAATATCTATGAAGGAGTCGGATAAAAATCAGACCTTTGGATGATTGAAATTCAAGTGTTGGATGGAGATATGAAAAAAAATCTTATTGTCGGAAAGCCAATGCCTATTGAAGCCGTACGGGCCTTGAACGAAGAAGTACTTGCTCTGGAAATACGAGTGGTTGTTGTCAAGCATTTTGATGACTTTACATTGGCACCTGACTTCGATTATCATATAAGATGGCGAATTGCACCACTTTTTGGAACTCTCTGAAGTTTGGAGGTCGCTAGAATCGGTTTATAAATAACACAAACAAAGAGTACATGAGTGCATACCCATTAGGGTGAACTTGGGATGGAGCTAGTCCAAGCTCTTGGAGAATCATGCGTAGGAATGGATTAAAGGAAGGTACGATTGCATGTTGTATAACCCTCTTGTGGTTATGTGCTCATTGGATTTGCATCGGGAGAAGCATGCATCTTTAGCAATCCCATGCCGCCTACATGTTATGGAACATGTTCGTGGTTAGATTTGTTGGCACCTTTTCAGGTGGATCATCAGAATTCGTAAGCCATCATATTCGTTCAAAGGCGGAGGTTGCTCTCAGATGGGTTATGTCGGCATGATCATTCTTTGAAGATTGATAGTGATTGAATGCTTGGGTCCAAAAGGTGTAGAGGTTGAAGTCTTAGCCATGATAGACCGGGCCTTAGGAGGAGTAGATGGCCCGATGTTGGTCTTGAAGCGGTGCGATTGGTGAGTCATTCTGGAAAGGAAAACTTAGCGTTTAACATGATTATGCATGTTTTATTTTGGAATTTTATTTCAACTTTCAACTCTTGTGACCAAGTCCCAGAATTTAACAGTTATCTACGTGTGTTGACTAATCGGATTCTCAATGACCAGGGTAGGTGAAAGTTTTACTCTATGCAATGTGAGTCCTATGCCTTGTACATGACAAATGGACCATCTAGTGTAGGTAGTCCCCTTATGTTAGAAAAACGAGCCATGTCGCATAACGAAGTCGTGCATCGAGACTTCCCCGTTATTATCAAATAAGCGATAATGGAACAATTGTCCATAGCGGCGCGGAAATTTTCTTTTACAGGAATATGGGAAGTGTTGGAACTGGAAATGCTATGCAATAGAATCGTTCAATATGACTGTTCTTTGGAAAAGAACCATCCTACCAACATTTGAACAGTGATATTTGGTCAGTAAAGTATTGGTTGGAGCAAACCAGGGGATTTTGTCAAATAAAAACCTAAGTTTTGGTAATCAATCATTTTTCTTAACCATACCCCAAGTTGAACCTGAATGCGCTTTGGGTTGGACCTAAGATCAACCTGAAGGAGCTAAGGTTTGCTTCGATTATCAAAATCACATAAACCCTCATCACTATCGTCGACAACCCCTTCCGAGCCAACATCGACCACCACAGCACCGCCGTAGCAACTTCGCCGATGGAAACCCGCTTGTTTTAATTGGATCTGAAGACAAGAAAGAAATCAAGATCGAGCACTTTTAAGAGCAATGGCAGTCAGGGGCGGTTTTTCGAGGTCGGCGGCGATGGTTTGGTGGCGATGACACTTTCAAGTAGATGGCAGAGGCAGTTGAAGGATGATGATGATTAGTTTTCTATCCATGGAGTAGGGTTAGAAAGGAAGTCACGTGAGCTTGGTAGCGAAAGGAGATCAGTCATGAAGTGCATGAAGGGAAAAAGAAAAGAAAAAAGTGTTGATACCGAGTATAAATAGTACCCAATGATGACAAAAGGACTCGGTAGCGAGAAGAATTTTTGGGTAAAAAATTGGAGAAAAGGCAAGGGAAAAGAAATATGGAACCAACTAAGGCATGTAACATTCTCCAAAGTGCAGATCTTATCCCTAGCATAAAGGAAGGAATTTTGACTACTTAAAGAAGTTGAACGGATATCTATGAAATGGAGACAACATTATGAAGCAGCTCTTGGATAACCAACAGACATATATGGATAGTAATTAAAGGTTGTCTCATTCCGAAGCATCCTTTATTTCAAACAAAAGCATACTCCAAGGGGTAAGTGTTATCCAGCTTTTTAACTAAGCAGCCTCTATATGAATTCGAATGTCAGGATGAAGATGAAACGATTCACGGACTTGGAAACATACTTGGGTGGACCACGGAAGTGGACTCAAGAAGTTGAGACAATTGGAATTGAGCAAAGCACTGGGTACCAAGCTGATCCGACTCAATACCGACCACTGGCTTGGGTTCCAATGAGGTCCTAAAGCTATGTTTTATGGAAGTATGGTTCGTGCGATCGTCTTGAGGTACATTCCATAGGGAATAGATGAACAAATCTAAAGAGGCTCTGGAGAAAGCAGAAAAATACAAGTAATATCAAAACCTCTAGGAAACAACTCAATTTCTAAAGGAAAGTACTTGGAACACTATGAATCGAGGATAAAAACCAAAAGAAAGAAGAAAGGGACGTTCCCCTCCAAAAATCATGTCTGTGACAACCACTTCTGGTCAATACCAAGTAAATTTTATAGCTTAGGGGACTCTAGTTTCCCTCATGTATTCTCGAATGGTATTTCCAAGATTCCTAACACTATAGGACGGTTTCCTTATAAATACAACATTCTCAACAACTGTAGGACTTTCAGCACTTTGCTTTCTTCATCTTTTATCTCTCCTCTACCACAGTCACCAAGGGAGCTATTATTTGCTGTTCTAGGTGGTTAGATATGTAAAACCCTTGTACTAATGACTCTCAAACCTATAATAAATAAAAAGCAAAGTGGACATAGGGCTGAGACTGCCAAACCACTTTACAATTCTTGGTGTTCTCTCCATCTTTCATATATTTTCTGCTAAGTTTCTATATTTCAATAGGACTTTGTGTAATATCCCGTAAAATTAACATTAATTAATAAGTCTTCAAAAATGGAATTTAAGCAAATGATGAAACTTGGCAATGAAACTTGCATCATTGCGTTCGTGGTAATTTTCTGAGCAACTTTCATGGTTGGAGTTTCATGAGCAAAGCTCAAACGAAAGAGTTTCACAGTTTGAAGTTTTCAGAACGATAAGAATTAAAAAGCAAATAAAGAAAATGAATTATAATAAATGAGGATCCTATCGGTCGGCCTCCTAATTGGGCCGGTTGACCCCTAGCAGTCGACCGCCTATAGTGAGCAGTAGACCTATCGTATGGCAGCGGCTAGGGTTAGAACCTTGGCCAATGATCCGAATTTTATTATTTTAATCTAATGGTTACGATTGTTTCAAGCGCTTATAAGTATAGGCCTAACCTCTCACTTCTCTTCTCATATTTTCTGATCCAAGCGGTGAAGCTCTGCCATTTTCCCTTCTATACTATTTCTATTAAAATTAAAATATTATATATATAAACAATAATTGGAGAAGGGCAAAAAATAAAAGAGAAGAATAGGAGGAGCAAATCAATACTATAGAAAAAGGTTAGATCTTATAATTATAAATCTATATTCCCCTTAATCTCAAATCTCTTCTCAGATCTGTAAATCTAATAGTATTTATATATCTTATTATACATATTCTTTTAGGTTAGAATGGAAAATCAGTCAAGTAAAGAATGGATTCAGATTTGAGAGATTTGAAAAGCTAGAAATATGAGTGGAAAATTATATAATTTATTATTACATGGAAATTTATATCATTGAATTTTATTTAATTATTATGGTTGGATAAGATATGATGAGTTGTAGGCTTAAAAGAAACATATTAGATTATCGACTACGTATTCTATAAAACAGGTAAAGTGGAATAGGAATGGTACATACAACATAATCTAGAAATTTAAAATTAGTCCCAAATAATTATTATTAAAAGATGTTTGTAAAGTTGTAGAGTTTATTCTAGATCTATAATTAGGTTGTAAATTAAGCTTCCCTACTTGACTTGGAATGTGAATTTCTATGTTTTAATTTATTGGAAACAAGGTATAATTTAATCGTATCTATTTTTGTGTAATTTTCAAAAATTATCTAATTCGACAAATTGTAAAAGAGAATCATTTGAATTAATAAGGAATATACTAAAAAGGAAAGAGATATGTAAGGTATGAATATTCTTTTTCGTAGTTTGCACTGTCCATTTCAATAAAAGAAAAGAGATAATTCGTTATAATTTCAAACAAAGCAAAAGTCTCATTTTTAGGTAATTTAGAAAGTTAAAACGTGGAAAGGAATGTTCTAATTTAGGAATCAATAGTTAAAAATAGGAAAAAATATATATGTATAACTACACTCAAATATTAAAAATAAAAAAATATACATAACGTAATTTACGATGATATTTGTATTAGTTATTAATGACATAATAATTATATGTTAGGAGGTTGAAAAGGAAGGAATAGTAATTCCAACATTTATGGACAATAATCACAAATTTAACGGGCAATAAAATTGTATTTAATAGAGGGTTAAAGAAATTAAACGGGAGCTGATTAGAACTTTAATATGAAATTTATGGGGAAATTGAATAGACATGTTAAGTGGGTTTTGAAATAGGTAAAAAAATGTCATTAGAGATTCTCCAATTTTGACATTAATGGTCAATTATTACGGACAATGGACATTTATTAGACATAAGAAGGAAATAAGAAATCAGAGCCTAAGCGTATAAAATAGGAATAATTACGTAACAAACAAGTAAGTATTAATACTACTAAAAACACATAAAAGGCAATATAATTCTTATAGTAGGAAATTATATAACTTTAATTATACGTTTAGAACAAGCTTGGATTAGTGGGCCTAGCCCAACGCTTAGGCTTTGGGTTTTTGATTTAGTTTAGTAAAGGTTATGATAGAGTTACACAATAGAAGTCTGCCCTTTATCCAAAGGCAATCAGCAGTTATATATACTTACTACTAATGTGAGACATCTCCATCCATAGGATCCATGGGAAAGGGATAAGCGTTACGGGTAGGTGAGGGAAAATATACCAAGGGTTTGTCTTAGATTTGAAGTATTAAATGGCCCGGTATTTTTAAGAAATGAGGTCTAATTCACTTCCAATAAGAGGTATTAAGTAACCGAAATGTGTATTTTTCTTGACTTGCTTAGGATAGTCTAAACGATATGTTAGTTGTGGAAGATTGGCCTATTTTAGTATATTTGGGCCGGTCTTTAGTAGTATGTTTAACATATAGGTTATGAAAACCAGTGGTCCCAAGCAAGCTACAGCAAAGGGTTAGGTTATGCCATGACGGATTTCGCTTTCTGCTAGTGTGGAATCTGTAAGGGGGATGCACAAACCTTAAAGTAGATGGTTAGATAATGTTGGCGTTAAAATTGGCCACCAACATCCAATTGTAAGAAAGCAGCAATACTCAATCCAATCACAGAAACATGAAGAGAAATAAATGAAGAATAAAATTAAAACAATTAAAAAGCAAGTAAATAGAGACACAGATTTATAGTGGTTTGGCTAACTTCGGTCTACGAATATCTATTACTACCATTTTTGATCAAGTTAATTAGGTAAAACTCACAAAATGGATGCCGAGGATGGATGTCCGCCATATGCTTCCAAATAGGGCTATTGGACCAATGACAATTGCAAACGTGTCTTAGAAAATTCAAATATCAAAAGTCCACTCCAGAATAATCATTTTTATTATACTGAAGTTTGTCTATATTTATAATCCAAAATCTAAGAATAAAATTGGCAAAATGTAGCCTAGGTTGAAGATAAAGAGAAGAAGAAAGAAGATCTCTTTTCTCAAACCGTGTTTGTTGTATTTATAGAGGAAGACCAAATTCCAGGACATTTGGGGCCTACAGTAGAGATCTATACTGATCCTTATTTTGGTGTCCAAATGGAGTGTGATTCCTTTAGGGTGTTCCCCATTATATTAGCTACTTGAACTCCAAATTTCTTGTCATTTTGATTTACAGTTTGTAAGATATCGCATTTTCTGTGAAGTGGTGTTGTTCAAATCCTGATTTCTATTGATCCCATGGAGGGACAGATACCGATCCCTCCAACTTCTTCCAAATGCCATGTGACCCCTAGAGGAGCTTCTCCATGTTGTATTATGCTTAGCCTCCAAGTTTCACGCCAATTGGATTAAGATAACTCAAGTTATTGATCAATCTTTGTTGCAAATCCAACTAAACCAATTCTAAATAGGGATAGGTGCCGATCCCTACTAAGGGAAGAGTGCCGATCCCTCTAAACTCGTCCAAATGACATGCGATCCCTATAGGGTGTTCCATATGTTGTAATTAGCTTATGCTCTAAGTTCCGTGTCAACTTGATTAGTAGAACTCGAGTTGTCGCTTGATCTTTGAGTCAAAATGACTTGGATACTGCCTTTTTCCAATCCCTCTCGAGGGGTGTATACTAATCCCTCCTACTTTTTCCATTTGATATGTGATCTTTAGGGTAGGTACTCTAAGGTCCATATACCTTGATCTCTAAATTTCATATGCTTTTGACTTGCAGATCTCGAGATATTGATTGTTTTCTACAAGAGCACTTTTGTATTTCGATGTATGCCGATCCCTCCTTCATGAAGCATGTCGATCCCTCCTTCATGAAGTATGCCGATCCCTCTCAATGAACCAATCCATGTCGATCCCTTCCATCCATTAAGCTATATTCCAGACTCTGAGCATCCCATGTTGTACATCTATCAAGTCCGTCCAATCCTAACTTTATATTATTATCTGTACTTGATTTTTGGGTCCCACAATCATCACTCTGGACCAATCATCCTCGATAATCGTGAAGTCTGTTGGGTTAAATCTGTCTGTATACTACCTTCGAAAAATGTGGGTTAACACTTTTCTCCCAAAAACATGCCTTGCGATAGGAAGGTGTATTTGAAATGGCCGTAAATCCAAAATCTGAAATCCATAATCCATTGATAGCCATATTTTCTAATCCAAAATCCAATCCGTTGCCATTCCAAATCCATGATCTCTTTGGATCGTTAGTGAAATCCATCACTGTTCGGAGTCGATATCCAATTCCAAATACATTCTAAATCCTTAGCCGAATTCATATCTATCCAAAGTCAATAGCTATATCCATGATCTTACCAGATCGTTTGCCAAATCCAAAGCCTCAATCTCACTGGATCCTTACCGAACACAATTCATATTCAACGCCTGAGTATGACGATCCATCACGTTCGAGTGAAGCGACCCACCCCTTTCCAGGCATAATCCATACCCGACGACCTTGATCTCTCCAGATCCTTATCGTGCATAATCCATATTCAACAACCTTAGTAGGTCGATCCATTACGTTCAAGCGAGGGGACCTACCCCTTGCCAGGCATAGTCCATACCCGATGACCTTGATCTCTCCAGATCCTTGCCAAGCACAATTCATACTCGACGACCTGAGTATGGTGATCCATCACGTTTGAGTGAAGCGACCTACCCCTTGCCAGGCATAGTCCATAAATGACGACCTATGTTATCTATTACATTGATCCAAATTTAAAATTCCTAAGTCCATTTGCCAAAATATAAAATAAGAGTCCGTACAACCAATAAACCAAAGTTCAAAACAAACAAGAAAAAAAAAACAAATTCACAAACCTGAGCATAATGGTTTATCATCATCTCAAAGAAAGCCTAAGGACCATCCTCGATCCTGTACATGCGTAATTGACTTAGCCGTCCTACTGTGGAGTTTGTTTCTTATTCCATGCCATGCTGATCAATTGATGACTAGTTGATGATGATGCTTTGATCCAGTGCCATTTTCATTCGAGGTGGATGGTGGCTCACTGCAAGAAAATACACTTCCAATAGCATGTGTGAACAGCGTTTCTAACAGAGTTGCAATTATTAACTTTTTTATCATAAAATGGTAAAATGAAAAACCCTACCTTAGCTGTGTAAACAGAAACCGCTGTTAGTGCAAAACTAAAGGCGGTGAACTTTCACGTTCTAATCTTCTCAAAATTTTCTTTCCCACCATAACTTTCATCCTCAATTTAGACAGGAAAAAGCCCTAACTACAAAGTTTAATTTAAATCCAACTTAACATTAGTCGATCCCCACCTCAACCCATGCTTAGATGTCTTTGCAATCTCCACTTCCTTTGAACTTCCCTAAATCGTATGCGCTCCTCTACCTAACTAAGCCTATAGTTTTTAAGCACTTCCCTAAATATCTTACATACACCCATGTACAAACCTAGGTTGAAATAGATTTGCTGAACTGGTAATTTGTCCTTTTATTCGATCGTACTGCTACAACAATCGGTATGAAATAATCTCATCGTTATCAACTTTTATTCTTATTTCTATTCACTAGTATGTGCCCAATTTAGGTCGAATTTCAAGCGAGATGGGTTTTTCAGACCAAAAGTAAGGAGGAGAACATAGAAAAATATTCTCAAAAAACAGGTGGAAGTTTTCTCACTTAATAAATTACATATTAAGTCTACTGATTTCTAAATTCCATTATTTTGTTTAATTGTTTCTATTTTACTCCGTTAATGTGACCTTTAGTTAGGCGTACACCAATTTCGTTTTTGTTTTATTTAGCCATTATTTGTTGTCTGCTTAGGAAAATAGCAAACAAATGCTTATAGATTAGCGTATTCCAAATTTATATACAAATAAGTTTAATGTTAAGAACATAGTAAACAATAAACTATAATATTACTAACAAAATTCTAATATGATTTCCTTTGAATTCATAAATTTAAAGCAAGGTGGAATATTTAATATATCGGTACTTAATATTTAATATTAACATCGTTATCAATTTGGTTGGTGTATGGTTAAATTGTAAAGGGTTTTTACACCTTGGTCTTGGAGAGAGAAGATGGCATTATCTGTGTAGCATTATTTAGGTAATGTCTAATTTCATAATACACATAAAAGTGTAAAATAAATAGATTACAGATTTTTGTTATTTTGCTTACTTTTTATTACCAAATTGCTTTGGAAGTAACACGTTGTTATCATTTAATACAATGACAACATATTCCTCTAGTATTAAAATGGAAGTTTTCTCATCCAAAGTATGTTGTGACTGGAAGCAAAAATTTATATCCTACTAGGAAAAAATAAACATTTATAAAGTATGCTAATTTACTTCACTATTGGCTTCTTATTAACAAACATAATTATTTAAATTTGTGTCTTAGTTATAGTCTAATATGGAATTATATGATTTGTTCTTCTAGAATAAACAGAGTATATGTGGTTGAAATACCACTACTTGCAACTAGTAATGAATATGGTTGTTAAGGAATGTGCAGTAGTTTGATGAGTACAATTGAGGAGGTAAGACTGAAATGATCCAAACAACAATCATGTTAATCCGTACTGTTAATGCTTTTGCATTTAAAATCTAACGCTGAGATGTTTCTAAAGAATAAAATTGATCATTCATATTTTTTATGTTTGTATAAAAGATAATTTATTGTTCGTACATTTCAAAGCAAGTTTGGCCATAAAAAATGATTTTGTTAATATTATGTTTCACAGCAATAGGCTATATAATACATGTACTACAAAGTATATTTTGATATTATGTTATGTTTCTGGCTTTAAGTTTTTTTAGTTTAGTTATTTATATTCACCTAGGTTAGATAGACTTGTGAATGCTTGATCCTTTATACATGTACAACATCAAATATGGCTCTATACATAGAATTAAGCATCAGGACTGTCTGAAATACACTGCATAGGACTGCCTCTTTATTTGATGTAATTTTCTTTCCTGCCTGTGGAACTAGTATCTTATGTCTATTTACATGTCATAATTTCTCAAAGTCTAATTGCTAGTTTTATCAACTATTCCTAAGTAGGTGACTGTTGGATATCTAGATTTGGGTACAGACATATGAACTCTAAAGAAAAGAAACATCTTATTTACATGAACTTGGTATCATTTATAGGAACCGTACTTCTTCACAAAACCTTATATGAAGGTAAAACAATATATGCTCAGCTTAGAAGGATTATTATGAATTGTCTTGTACATTTCTTCTGGGTATGGCCTGTATCCACTCATGACTCTAGCTATAGTATCATTTGCGTAAATTATTATTTGACACGTGAGGCCTACATGTAGGAATCCATAATAATAAAATATAATTTGCACCGATATCCAATAATATTTTGCAACCTGAGTTAAGTTTTAAAAGTTTGCCAGACAATGAAATCCTTGATCATTTTCCTAAGCATAACTGCAATGTTTTTTCCCTGACATAATTTGATCATAAAACTACTATTTGATTCTAGCTTATCATGGTTTTTACATGTTAATTATGAATTTATGTACATAGTAAATGCATTTTCAAAATTAGGTGCGCTAACATCAAAAAGCTCAATGCACACTCAAGATTATGTAAATTGTGATAAGAGGATGCACGTTGAAATTGCAGTGAAAGAAAATTCACAACACGCATGAGTATTCATCTCAAAGTTGTACTTAAGGGGAATATGATTTACTTTTTCTTCTTAGCAAGTAATGTAGGGAATAATTTTAGTTTCGAAAAAAGTTTTTCATTAAGTCGTCGTCGAATCCTCTAACTTTGAGGCGTCAAAAATATAGAAGAGAAAAGGAATGGAATAAATTTGAGCAAATTCTATAAGAACTACTCTATTAAATGATAATAATATACAGCAAAAATATATCTCACTAAAACTAAAATCACCTTCTCAATTAAAAAATAAAACCGAGTAACTATTTAATCTAGTTCAATGATTTAGTAATGGCTACCCAAACTCATGCACATTTTAATCAAGTAAATATGCAAGTAATCTAACTTTATTTGCCTGGAAAAAGAGAAAGAACAACATATATTATGGCAATGTATATTTTACTCTTATTGTCTATCCTAATACTTCTCAATTCTCTTAGACGACAGGCAATCTCCTATATAAATTGTATACCACAGCTTCCTTTGTTAAGTGAATTGATAGCATGTTCAAAAAAAATTACCACTAGAAACGTACAATTATAGTGTACATTTTTACAAGGCAGTGCTACAAATGCAGTACACGAACTTCCTTTTACAAGGCAGTGCTACTGCCTTCTACAAAGGCAGTACATGAACTTCCTTTTACAAGGCAGTAGCACTGCCTTGTAAAAATGTACGATATAATTTTTTACAAGGCAGTGCTCAGTGCTACTACCTTGTACAAAGGTAATGCTACTGCTTTGTACAAATGTAGAAAGGCAGTACATGCACTGCCTTTTTCTAGGTATTGTATTATTTCTATATTTAGTTGAATTAAGGAAGCGGAGCTCATGTTTCCTACAACTGACAGATAAGATAGATCAATATATAGCATTTAAGGTATTTAATGTTCATATTTTCTTAAGATATTAATTTAATTAACTTTAGTCTTAAACAATTAGAATCGTGATTGGAATTTGTAGGTAAGAACAACTAAACCAATGACTCTTATGTGCACAGGGTTGTAGGGATTGCTGTTCTTGGATAGACATGTGATATAACAGGTAAATTCGTTTTTAGATTTTCATTGAAATATTGTGAATGGGTAAGCAATTTATATTATTGATTAATGATAATATGGATCATTATTATTTTACGACCCTAATTAAACTGAATTTAACTATCGTTGATGTGGTAATGTGAGCACTCCAGTCTTTTTGGTTTTGCACCATTAAGGGATAAAGTTCATTGGCAAATTTGTTTAATTTTATTGTGTAATTCGTAGATCTTTTTACCTTGCTCTTTCTAAACACAACTCACCTCCATGTATATTAATTCCATTTGCCTCCCAAAAGAGGGACTACACATGGAAATTGTGGATAAGGAGAGGGAATATGACTTAGTTGAGCTTCTCCAACAATTATATAACTTAAGAAGATTGAAAATAAAATGACATGATGTAAGTTGTTCTAGTCAATGCTTTTCCTGAACTTCATATTCTTTCAGCTTAGTGCCCAACTACTGCTACTGATATTACAATGATCCATATAGACATAGCCTTCAGTGTAGTTGCTTATTATGTTGTCAAAAGACCTGTCTGAGGTCCATTAGGCTTTGTCTAAGCTGAACTTTTGAGCAATAGCGCTAAATGCCTAATGATGTTATAGCATTCTGCCTTATCTTTTGTTATGTTGGTTATTGGCATCTAGAACTAAACTATTGAATTTGTACATCATACGGTAAGCTCGTTAGTTTGATTGTTAAGTTGTTAATTTTTTTTACCTTTATACGATATATAAGTTTGAAATTTAGACTAGATTTCAGCGTATTACTGCAGATTGTAGCATAAAACTTAAGCTAAAGAAACATTGAGTTAAGTATATATTCGTAGATTTATGATTCTTTTTTCCACGGTTTACTACAAAATTCAAAATCTTTAAAAACATCCATTAGTGGCACTTTGTTTGTGCAATAGGTCAATGGATGAAGAGATAGAGTCAAGACTTTGGCATTTAAACTGGAATCTAGTAATGCATAAGGATATAATGGATCAAATGATGGGAATCCATGAATTATAGCAAAATTCTTTGCCTCATGGTATACTCTAAATAAGTAAAAAAAATTCAAAATATTATTTGCAAGATAGACTACAATTTTTTGTTCCAATATTTTGATTACTGCAGTAGATTCCAGTTTTATGTCGTTTTTCTATAGGTTGATAATTCTACCATCTTTGCCTACTTACAGCATACTTCATTTTTGTTAGAGGATAAGTTAGCTTCTCAAAATAAATATTACAGGCATCTAACCAATAATTATATGCAGTAAATACTCAGAAATTGATACTTGTTAAATCGAACATGTTAGAGGAAAATATCTTTGTATGCTTGTCGTATACTATTTCCTGTTGCAAAGGATACTGTGTATTGTTTTTTTCATAATGCTTACTGATGTATCTTTGTATTATTATTCTACACTAATTCACTACTTTTTATTGTTAGTAATACATATATTCTTAGTTTCTCGTTTAACTTCTCCTGAAATTTTCATGTTGATTGAAAGTATAGAACTGACTATTATTATCTTCTCTAGGAAAAACAATCACAACTCTCACAAATCACAAGAAAGCAGTTTGTGCCTTGGCATTTCATCCTGTAGAGTAAAATAATGCTATATCATTTAGCTATTTTCATGTTTTTCCCTACTAACAAGACCCTTACAAACTATTATTTCTGACAAAATTTCATTTTGATGTATAATGTAGGAATACTTTTGCTTCAGCATCAGCTGATAATGTAAAGAAGTTTAATCTCCCGAGAGGTGAATTCTTGCATAATATGTTGTAAGTACTTGATGACTTTTCTAACTTCATCACGGATATAGAAACAATGTTGGTCATCTTTATTCATCTGGATTTTGGACCCACATACTCAAAAATATTTTAGTTATCCTTGTTATTACTTTATGTCAGTTAGAGGTTTCTTTAGATATATAAAATTACATCCCTGTAACACCATTTAACTAATTCAATTCATTATACAGATGGTCATATTTTATAAATTTAAAACAGTTTCATTGCACCTGCTCATTAGTTTTTTATTTTTTTGCTCATGATACAAGTGCTAAACTCAATGGATGTAAATTTCTCTGCCTTGCTATAATTTCTATGTCTTAGGTCCCAACAGAAGACAATCATAAATGTAATGGCAGTGAATGAAGAAGACGTCCCTGCATAAGGGGTACGTTTCAATTAACTTTGTACAAACTATGAAACAAGATCAAATTCTTAATAGTATGTCAAAGTCCAGAAGGGATACAGATATACTGCTGTTTCCTGCTAACCAAAGTCAAATTTGGCAAGCATATGTCCTCATTTTCAAACGTTAAGGTCATTGTGTTTTGGTCAATATTTGATGAATCTGGGCTTTGACGTTCAATATTATGAAATATACTTAAGAATATCATATTATACTAATATTGTTGGTTATTTTTAAGGTTAGACTAGGACGACAATGAATTTTGTTCAGAGATTAATTTGAAGGTTGCTGAAGAGTAAAATATGTGGGCATTTTTTATTCCTTTTTTCCATTTCAATACTTCATCTTTTGAAATAATTTTATTTTATTTAAGTTTTATATTAAACATTCAACTCTTTTGCATAATTAGGTGACACTTTTATAGATTTGCACCTTAATTATTCCCTTTACTTTCTTACATGTGTACATAAAACATTATTTTTCTATCTGGGAGGTTGCTGATTAAAATTGCTAATCAAAGATATGTTTTTATTAATTTATGTGTATGCTATATGAAGTATGTTCAGTTATATGTGATAGGAACCAGGTTTTAATGCGTGTGCAGAAAAGTATCCTACTTTATAAAAATACCTAATTTTTATAAAAGTTAACTAAGTTTTATAAAATTTAAAAAGTTTATAAAAATAACTAAGTTAATAAAATTTTACTTATTATTATAGAATTAAACCAAATTCCATACACGTCTGACTAAATTGACTAAGTTTGTATAATTTAACCGAGTTTTATGAAAATTAAATAAGTTTATAAAAATTAACTATATTGTATAAAAATTTAACTAAATTAAGTAAATTGCTAAAGGAATTTATTGAAATTTAGTAAATATTTAACTAAGTCAACCGAGTTACGAAAAATTAGCTAGGTTTATTTTCTTAGCAAGGTTATTAAAAATTAGCTAGGTTTTATAGAAATTTACTAAGTTGAATTTTTAAATTAACTAATTTTACAAAGTTAATTAATCTCACAAAAAATAATTAATTTTTACAAAAAAATCTATGTTAAGAAACTTTTACAAAGAAATAACTAAGCTTATACAGAATAATTAAGTTTTATAAAAATTAAACTAAGTTGATTAAACGTTTATGAAAGTTAAATAATTTTCAAAGAAATTAACTAAGTATATAAAAATTAACTAAGTTAACCAAGATATTCAGTTTTCTTTTATGATGCGATGAAATATTTAATTATCTATCCTGGTATAAGTTAAAAATTAACACAATTTTTTATATGATTTAATCGATTCTCCTTTCATGTTCATCTATTTAATGTAATGCTGCTATGTATTTTTTGAAGTTAACATGCAACTACAATGTAAAGAGAATATTTTGAGATCCAGTAAAAGCAATTTTTATATGGCAACTATAAAAGTAACATTGAATCTGAATTTAAGAACACTACAACAAACCTAGCTAACGTTGAATCACGCAACATTGAATCTCAATTTAACCGAGTCTCGGTTTCAAGAATCAAGTCCAACTTAAAAACCGAGTCTAATTTTTGAAATCTGACTACACCTATATTGGTATACTGAGAGGACCACTTAGTTAACAACATTGACGACTAGTTTACGTGATTTGTAAACAGACCACTTCATATAACGATAATATGCAGTTTGACTTTACTCCAAGTAAATTTCTGAGTTCATTTATTATTTTTTACTCACTTGTAAATGCTACTTGATTTTATGGCATGTTGTATACTTTGTATTAGTCAATCGCCTAATGAAAAAATGTGATGAATATTTAGTGTTTACATTATGAATCCAATTTAACTTTGTGTAAACTTTTTTGATGAATTGATTCTCAAGCATTGCTTTTGCTTTACAGGTAGATAGATGAATGTGATGCAAAAAAAGGTTGTAACAAGTTATGGATCGAAGTTATTTTTGGTGCTAGAACTACTTTTTGGTTTTAACGTATGTACTACTTGTTTTATATTTTGAACTATTGATGACAAACTATTTATGTTTGGTTTAAGAATATTGTGTATTTTGATTATGAAATTTCATACGTTGGTTATCAAATATGTGTCCAAAATATGGTATTGACACAATATGTTAATTTTGAAATGTGATATTGATATAATATGCTAATTTTGAAATGTGGTATATATACACATTGTGGCAGATGTGTACTGAAATGGAATTAAAACATTTAACAGTGTTTTTAATACGCTGTTAAAACCTTCCGCAACATTTTTAAAACGCTGTTAAAACCTTCCACAGCGTTTTTAAAACGCTCTTGAAAGTTTTAACAACGTTTTTAAAATGCTGTCAAATTATATCTAAAAACATAAAGTACAATATATTGCAACAATGAAACGCTGTAAATAAATGTCAGAGCATTAAAAAAATACTATAAAATCTTATCTTAGCACGAAACAAACGTAAAGAAAGATCTCTAACTGCACCCAACCAAATGCTGTTAAAAGATTTCATGACACCAGGGAAACACTGCTAAAAGGGACATTTAACAGCGTTTATTTCTTTTCATTGTATATCCGTAACATATAACTACATGTCGATATACATCGTACATAAAAATGCTTTTGAAAGCTTTTATAACATTTTTAAAACACTGTTAAAGGTCCTGTTTGTTGTAGTGGCTGCTCCTGTTCTATGGTCGTAGCTCGAATCCTTACATATTATTGTAACTGACCACTCCACATGTGTTCCTCAATAATATCCTTCAAATGCCTGTAGCCATTTGTATTATGGCCATCTAACTCATGGAATAGGAAGCACTTTCCTGATGTCCATTCACGTTCGGAGGGTTCCCTCCTAGCTAGCCTTCGATACGGAAGGTGTTCTCAAGTATCCAGATATATTCGTTCTATGGTTTCATTCAATTCCGTGTAAGAAGAGAATTTGGATTCCCCCCTCTTTCGCTTCGATCTAGTAAAGCTATTATCCATGTTCCATTTACCCTTATCCTTTCCAGAGCTTTCACCGTGTGGTTCTCCACCCCGTACCATATTAACTTCGGTTGCCTTTTTATCAGCTTTCACATCTTTTTGTCGTAGAAACCTTTCTACCTCATGGTAGAATTCCCTGAGATCCATCGTTGGATCCCGTATCGGTGATATCTTAAAATATAAATTATTTGCAACTCCTAATCCTACCGCCACCAAAACCATCGATGGATTTGGTTGATCTATCGAAACAACTACCGCATTGAGCCTGGTTAAGAAATTCTTGAGTGATTCTCCTACTGTAAAGGCCCATAGATCCATACCCCTTTGAGTCGATTATATTTCACATCAGCTCAACTCAAATTGGACCGAAATACGAATCATTAGGGTAAAAAGAAGAAGGGTAGAAAAAAGAAAATATAAAAAACAACAACATAGAATCTTACAATCGCAGCGGAACAAAATATATTATATAATAATAGATTTTTACATGAAAGAATCTGTAATATTTTTATATTTACAGCCATCAGAGACATTAATCTGGGCAGTTGTAGTAACTTGTCCTGACACATCGAAATAAACAAATATGTGATATACGTCAGAAAATCCTCCAGCCTGTCTCCGGAGCTCTATGGTATCCTAGCCTGAATCTGTAATACTCGGTCTGACCTGAGTATTATAATAAAATAACACCCGAGTCAGTCTGGAAAACCACATGAGAAAACACACTCAATTTGAATTACTAGAGTTATCAAAATCCTTTGAAAAACAAAGGTATCTCGTAAGACCGCGTTATACATAAACATGACGATTTTTTACCTTAGGATAACAAAAACGATTTTTATCAAAATCATCTGATATTATAATAGTGTCTATAGAAAGTAAATAGAAAATGGCTGAAATGATTAAATCTCATATTTCAGCATAGTTGGGCACAATCAAAACCGTACCGCGCTTATTGGAGAATGGATTCCATCGAATGGCTCGGCCATTGGAGTACCGCCCACCACAGTACACCTCTAGAACAATGTACCAAGGACCACGCCGGGATCCCCTGCTACACAAGTTCGGCCTACCGCTAACTTAGATAAATCGAATATGTTATTACCCAGAGTGTTCCCACCCTTACCATCGAGCGCTCCTTCTTTCATGCACAACCAAATTCATAATAAATAGGTTTTCCAAGAACATCTAGAAAGGTAATAACATATCCTAATTGGGGGCGACCCACTTAGCCTTGTTGTATCTCCCCTGTTTTACTCATTCCAAGTTGTAAGGCTTGAGGCTAAGCGTTACCTTTCAAGAAACAATTCTTCGTAGAATCTGATGACAATGTTCTGATAGCATTCGTCCATACAATTTCCCCTAGGTCCGGACAAACTGAATCACCATCTTCGTCATCTTCACGGTATTCATTTTTTACGTTCAAACCGGATCGAAGTGGTTTTCAGATAATTAAATCCGATTTCGATCTTTTTGAAACGATTAACCAAATTGGCCAATATTAATAGTCGGTTATTTAACTGTCAAAAAAACATCCATAAGCAGTCACTAGGACCAATTTTATAACCCTTTAAAACATGTTTTTTAAAATATCTTTACTGAGATATATGCTTAACTTCGTTCAATATTCCTCTATTTTGGAAAAAAATTCAACACTTGTATCCATAACGGAATACTTCACCATTCTCAACATTTAGAAATATTTCCAAACTTCCATTTTTATAATACTTAGAAAATATTTTAATTCCAAATCATTTCCCACTAAAAATATTTCCAAAACATTCCTTTCAATACCTAGGAAAATATTTCTACGTATAATTTCCAAAATAATTTTAGTATTTAACTTGGAAATATTTCATACCTTATCTCATAAGTCTTCGGAATTTTATTAAATCCTTCCTACAATTTCCAAACCGATTATATTTACTTATAATCCTAACCAACCCTTCATAACTTCTTTACTTTAATTCAAATTATTTCTGAAGTTATCGCATCTAATATTGGAAAATTTCTTAAGTCTCTAACATTCCATTTATAAGATTTTTCTTATAAGACCTCATCTTTAAAATAACCCTGTATACACATCTCAAGAGAATTTTATAAATAAATTCTCAATCATTTCAAACTATATATATATAATCAGTTTTAAAGAGTAATAATTTATTTTATTTTTAAATATGTTTAAGTTATTATTTAAAATGTTAAACACTTTTAATAAACTATCAACAAATCTTTTAAAAATTAAAAATCAATTTACAAAGCTGATTATAAAAATTAAAATTTTATTTCAATAAATATTAAATATTTAAAAATCAGTTTTTCAAAGTATTCCAATACTAACTAGTTTAAAATTTTATAGTTAAATAATAAAGTTTCCTTTTTTAAACGAAGTTAACTTCTTAAAAATAAAGATACATTTTAAAAACTCAATAACCAATTTAATTTATAACTTCCTCTCGATTTCACAACATATCGATTTATTTTCGATTCCGTAACAATTCTGATCTCAAAAATAGAATCTACTATTTTTACCAATCATGTTTTACATATTCTTTCGATTTTCATCCGGTATCGGATTCCTTTATTTATAAACATCGTTTATAAATTTCATAACCTCTTTGTTTTTACCTGTTCATAAAACAAATCTTATTTATTAAATTCTATTACATAATTTCATTTCTTATAAATTCGCTTTATACTTCCAACCTATTTTCAATATTGATTTTAACTCCTTTTTATATTTACAAAATATCATTTGTAAATTCTCTTACATAATTCATCAAATTTTAAAAAAAATCTCCATTCAATAATTCACAACAATTAAGTGTAACCAAAAATCAAATATATATATTTTCTCTAATTCAATTTCTTTAAAATAACTCCAATTCCATTATATATATTTCTATATCAAATTCCTTTTTATTCCATAAGTTTTAAAAATATATTTATGATATTTAAATTATCAAAATTTAGGCCAGTGCTACAATAGCAACCAATAATTCCAATCACTACAATAATATATAATAGATTATTTTACATAAATCGTATATCACTATATATGAAAAATAAACAATGTATTTGAGGAATCCAGTTGGATCCCTCCAACTTGTTTCCCCTTCATCCACAGATGTTAACACAACATAAAAAATACCAATCCCATTTCAGGGGGGATATCGTGGTATATAGGGTCATCTGTTATTATACGGGGCGCATAGGGTCTCATCTGCTATAATGTGCGGGAATATCACTCCAATACTAATATATATACTACTATATATATATATATATAACATCAACAGATAATAATTATATAAATTAATCCAATCATCCAATAATTTATTTTAACTATTAAGAATTTAAAGTTGGCAATCCCAAATGAATGAGAATTTTCTCACCTTGGTTTTTGTTTGCAATCGATTCCAATCCCAACTTGTTTTTTGGACGTCGTATAAAAAGTTTATGAATTTATATAAGTTAATTATTTCAAATTTTGTAATTAACAAAGCGAATTCTAATTAAAATTCTAATTACCTTCTTCCCCACGCAAGCCGCCTACCGCTTGAACAACCTCGCTCCTTCCAGGTCATGCTATCGACCATGACACGAACATCCCAGTATCTCGTTCATCAACAAGAACCTCTACTCACCCCTTCCTAATGCCGCACTTCCTCCTCGCGAGGCACGAGAGCCTTCTTCGAGTCACGACCGTGACGAGACCAAGCAGTAGCCTCACTTCTGCCCCTAAACGATCGGACATCCCCAAATCATGACCGCGGCTACTCCACACTCCTACGAACAAAAATCAAATCTCCAAATCTGATAACTCCCCTTCAATTCATTCCAGAACCCAACCCTAAAATTAAACCTCCACCTGCCTGCTCACTATGAGCTCGCGCCTTGCAACTGCCATCTCTAATACTTGCGTCACCTCCCCTTGCCATCACGATTTGATTTCTTTGAACAGGCGATTGAGAATGGAAACTAGGGAATGAGATTTTCGAGCTGGGTAAAATGAAAGTTCAATTATCTTTCTTTTTTAAGTGAGGTAAGGCGTTCGATGTTGATTTTGACCTTCTGCGAATGAAGAAAAACGGCATAAGGACGGGTTTTTGAATTTGAAGGTGGCATGTTTCGAACGTTTTGAAGGAAAAAGTTGGACGTGATTTAAACGTGAATAAGCAGCTGATTTATTTGATTTGATCATATATAATTTTATTTAATTATAAAATATCTCGTTTTAGCAACTTAAAATTTTGATATCCTACCGAGACGTGCCGCTAGGCGTTTATAATGTTATACCCCTATTTCGAATGCAATGGAAAATGTTTCAAGTCCTAATTCAATCATATGAAGAAGATAGATTTTTTGGATCCAATTATTAAATTGAATTTTCGATATAAATTTCAACGCGTTTGTATCCCATACGATCAAACATAATTACAAATGCTACGAAATTTGAAATCCAATAATTATTCAATATTACGGATCCAATGGAACTGGTGTCATTGAATTTCTAGATTGTATCTCGGATGGCCATTTTTAAATGTCAATTTGAACAAACTATTTTAAAAATTTAACAAATCACTTTTAAATTCAATTTTAAAACTTTTATTATCTTCATTTTTTTTATTATTAATTTTATAAGCCTTTAAATTATTTTTATCGAGCTTAAAACTTACGATACAATAATTTTACCAATATTCAATCATAAAATTCAATAATTAAATTATTCAGTAAATCTCTATATTTAAATTCTAAATTTATTTTATAAATAAAAAACCAAATTTCCATATCCAAAATCAGTCTATAATTCAAATTTAATATTTAAAACCATTTAAAATTTTCAAATCTCCAAAAATATGGGTCGTTACACATGCCTACTGCTGTACTAATGCCAATGTCATCACATTCTTCGGTCTCATAATGTGAACCAGAAATTGCTTCATAAATCTTTCGACCAATTCGGTCCATGTGCTGATAGAACCACTCTCCAACTATCTAAACCATAGCACAACTACATCCCCTAAGTACAAGGGGAAGCATCGTGCCAGGACTTGTTCCGAACCCTTAGTAATTCCATGTGCCGTATATATCTCATCATCATATGCATAGTTGGATCCAACTTTCCATCATAAGCTTCTAGTGTTGGTAGTTTGAATTTCGGTGGATTCCTAGCATTCTTGGTATTAGAAGCGAATGGACTTCTATTTACATCCTCCAGATCCCTGTTCAGTAATCCTCTATGCATAGCTCGTTTAATCATCTTGAAAAACCTGTCGTTGTCTTCCAGTGGTAGTCTCCTATCATCATGTCCAAGCTGCCACCCGAGTTTACGAGGGAGTTCTGGAATGTATTCCTTTGGATGGGCATCCAAATTCCGATTCGTACCGAGCTCCATGGGATTGGTAGATCCTCCAGCATCATTATCGACCACACCTGGGGGCATGTCCCCATGTCTTTAGGGATCAGTGCCAATCCCTTTTGGAGGGATTGGTGTCGATCCCTCTTAGATGGTCAGGGACTGTCCTCGACTGCTCTGTTCCACTCCTTTGTCAAATAGCTTCGTCGCCATGCTCCCGGTTTTGATTTTTAGCGAATCTTGCCACCTCAACTCCTCGATCCATAGCTCTAGTAGTCCCTATCATTCCAATTCCTTGCTTTTGTATTATAGAAGCTCCTTTAGCTACAGTCTATCAGATCTATCGAAGTAGATTCTGCATAATCTCCTCCTATCTTTTCAGCATCTGTTCCTGCATATCGTCCATCATAATTCCCATTTCATATCCGGTGATGTAGATAAATGTTTGATTAGCTCCAGATCCTGTGGAAGCCTCATGACTCCCTTCGTGATGGCTCCTATCTGATGCTTATCTCCATGTTGATTGTCTCACTATTGCTCTAAATCCAAGCTCTCTAATTGATTCCAAATTTGAACTCCAAATCCGCAAGGGCAAGCTTTCTCAATAGAAGCATCAAATTATTGGTGTCAAAATTGACCACCAATACCCAGTTGTAAGAAAGCATCAATATCCAATCCAATCATAGAAATATAAAGAGAAATAATTGAAGAATAAAATTAACAATTAGAAAGCAAGTAAATAGAGACATCGATTTATTGTAGTTCGGCTAACTCCGGCCTATGTCCACTCCAGAATAATCTTTTTTATTATACTGCAGTTTGTTTACAATTACAATCTGAAATCCAAGAATAAAATTGGCAGAGTGTAGCCTAGTTGAAGATAAAGAGAAGTAGAAAGAAGATCCCTTTTTTAATGCCATACTACTATATTTATAGGGACGACGTGCACGAATCAGGTTGATATTTTGACAGAAGATTCAGGAGACCAAGATGCAAAAATTTCCAGGCCCATTAGGGCCTATAATAGGGATTGGTACCGATACCTATTTTGGTGTCCAAATGGGGTGCAGTCCCTCTAGGTGTTTTCCCATGATGTCGCTAATTTCCCTCCAATTTTCATGCCATTTTAACATACGGTTTGTGAGATATCGCCTTTTTTGTGAAATGGTGTTGTTTAAATCCTGTTTTCTACTGATCCCTATGGAGGGATAGGTACCGATCCCTCCAACTTATTTCAAATGCCATGTTATCCCTAGGGAACCTCTCCATGTTGTATTATTCTTAGGCTCCAAGTTTCATGCCAATTGGATTAGTAGAACTCGAGTCATTGATCAACCTTTGTTGCTAGTCCAACTAAACCAATTCTGAATGGTGATAAGTGTCGATCCCTACCAAGGGAAGAGTGCTGATCCCTCCAAAGTCCTCCAAATGATATGCAATCCCTATTAAGTATTCTATATGTTGTAATTATCTTGTGCTTCAAGTTTCACGTCAATTGGAGTAGTAGAACTCGAGTTGTCCCTTGATCTTTGAGTCAAAATGACTTGAATGTTGCCTTCTGTCAATCCCTCTCAAAGGGTGTATACCGATCCCTCCTACTTTTTCCATTTTATATGAGGTCCCTAGGGTAGGTTCCCTAGGGTCCATATACATTTCTCTCCAAAAGTTTTATGCTTTGGACTTGTAGATCTCAAGATATCGATTGTTTTCTGCATGAATGCTCTTGTATTTCGATGTATGTCGATCTCTCCTGCATGAAGTATACCAATCCCTCCTTCATAAGGTATGTTGATCCCTCTCAATGAGCCAATCCATGACGATCACTTCCATCCAATGAGCCATATTCCATAATCTAAGCATCCATTGTTGTACACCCATCAAGCATTCAATCCTGACTTTATATTATTATTTGTACTTGAAAGAAATGCGGATTACGGATCTTAAGGCTAGGATTAACACTAGAGGGGGGGTGAATAGTGTTTATAAAGAATTACTAAATCTTTTTGAATTTATGTTGAATTGAACATGGATGTATGCAATATACAGACACATATATGATCACAGAAACAAACACAAATGCAGAAATAAAGTAAAAGCAATAAAGGAAAGAACACACCGGATTTTATACTGGTTTGGAGTTACCCTACATCCAGTCCCGCAACACAAGTACGGATTTCCTTTCAAAAGCAATTGTACAATTACACCCTCGATTTCAAGGCTACGAGGTACACCCTCCAGAATCACAATCCTCTGGGTAGAGATACTTGATTTTCGGGCCACAAGTTTACCCAATTGATTTACCAAGGCTACAATCACACCTTATCTTGCTTGATTGATTTTCAAGGCCACAATCACACCTTTTCTCACTGAATAGATTACAAAGAAGCCTATAACTCTGAATAGCACCGAGAACCTTGTTGAGATAGTGATAGAGAATCAAACTAGAAAAGATCGAGTTTAATTCAATGTTGATTTCGGCAGAGTAATGGTAAGAATATGTATTAAGAAATGTGGAAGAAGAAGAGGTGTGAAAAACCAGAAAATCTAATATAAAATTCGTTGAAACTAACCCCTATTTATAGAAGAACAACAGCCATATCCATTCGTGAAGAGTTATGGCGAATAGACACTTCTTTTGGAATTTAAATTTTGAAGTCAACCGACACCATGTCGACATGGTCACCATAGGCATGTCGACATCCCAAAGCAATTTTTGATGATTTGATTTTCTTTTAAAATAACCTTTATCTTATATTAAAACTATTTAAAACTTTATAAATATACTTGACTATAGTTATAATTCATAAGTAAATATAGGGAATAATATATATATATATATAATTTAACTATAATTTTATATTTAAATCTTAAGTATAAATATTTAAAATTTAAAATATTATATTGAAATATAGTTTAAAATCAGGAGTAATTTGACTTTGAAATTAAAGATAATTTTGAGGCTAAAATTATTTAAAATCAGGATAGAGGGTTTTAAATCTTTTAAAGGGAAAGTTTTGAAATCATTTTGAAAAGAAGATAATTTTGTAAAATCGTTTGAATTAAAATTAGTGGATACAAAACAACGTTCCACTGGATTTTTCGTGGTTCCACCCTACTTAGGGTTCCATCCCTTTAACAGGCTCGAAGTGGATTCCATTCCACGAATAAATTGGATTTTTAAGATGCCAGTGCTTTTCTATGAGTTTTAACAAAATTTCTAATTAAAGATTAAATTGCTTCAATTCTTGAACTCTTGATAATCTTGATACTTATGAGTCTTCAATCTTGATATCTTGAATCTCTGTACTGTACAGTCTTCATTCTTGGTACCTGCATGGTTAAATCCTGCATATACATATTTATCTAAACTTATAATGTTAGTATTTATATTCTATAATCTATTCTAAGGTTGTTGTTATCAAAACCATCATCTCACAGACTAACAATACTTTATTTCTGGATCCTACAATTCACTCTGGACTCATCCGCCTCGATAATCGCGAAGTCTGTTGGGTTAAATCCGTCCGTATACTGCCTTGGCAAAAGGTGGTTTAACAGATATATTTTTTATCATTGGTGGACTAGTTAACCCTTAGACTAGACTTTGATATGCGTTAGTAGAACAACAATTAAATTATAAGTTAGAAAGCCGGATATAGCGGTCATTAGTTTCTGTAGCTAGAACCGAACGACTAACATTTATGTCGAAGGGCCTCTTCGGAGACTGAGGTATTAAATGGCCGCTGGGTCTACCTCCTACCAATTTAAGAAGTATTAAGTAACCGAGATTTTTGGGTAGTAAAACGGTCGGACATATATGTAGATAAGCATATATGTATATAGTTATACCTCGAAGGAGATTAGGCACGTTATACATGCATATATAGGACCGAACAATTAGCCATAAGTAATTGACATAACACTTAAATGGAAATCAATCGACATAAATTAATAATATGGATAAAGCATGTAATTTGTCAAATGGCCAGAACGTTGTTCCACCCCATTAAAACTCATAGGATAGGTTTACAATGGCATGATACCGGAATAAGACATGAATGGTAGATGAGGAAGCCTCTTATTCTTGCTCGGTGCTGACAAGGCAATTAGACATCTGAGGAATAATATTGATTTAAGGGTAGTAGCTTTAGTTAGTAAATATATTCTGTGTTATTTTTCAATTCCATTGTGAGTTTATATTGTCTTGTACCGATATGCTTGTGTTTATTATAAGTTACCAAAACCAACAATATGTACCCTAATGGACTTGGGTTTTGATTTAGTCGAAATTCGAATCCATTAAGGTATAGGTTGTTACATTTGATATCAGAGCTTAGGTTAGTCGATCATAGGAATTAGGATACGCTGAAAGGACATATTTGTATTTTTTCCTATAATTATATGTATGTATGTATGTATATTATATGCTAAACTCTATAAATTCCGACTATAGAAGTAGTTGCGACCATATTCCAAAATGATGAACGAGGCAACTATGAGTTAGGTCAATAAATACAGTTAAATTTATTCACCTACTCGGATTACCATATGGAGTGTATGAAATACCGAAGGCAAGGACCAAGAAAAGCATGACTGTGACATATAGAAGAATCCTAAAGGCAGGATGGTACTTTACTCCTTTATAGGGGAGTTGGCTGCCATATGATTGTGGATTCTGATGGATTTCCGATTGAAGATGCACATTTCATCCAGACAAATGGAAATTAAGAAACTATATGTTGCAAATATTCGAAAGTAAGGAAGAATAGGAGTGAAGAAAGTTCTCGCAAGAAAGTGCACATTAATCACCACACGAAGATAACCAGATTTTTATGAAGATAAGTAGAAGAATGAAAGTCCTAAAGAGAGGACGATTAAAGTCCATTTCTTAGTCTTACCTATGTGAAAGAATTCGAGAAAAAAAGATTTTTTTTTTTTAATTTCCTGAAAGGTTTCGAATGAGTTTTTTTCAAAGGATTTATTGAGAAGTCGTAGTTTTGAAAGAGTAAGTAGATTTTGAAATTTTTAGCTTAAAATTGGTTGAGTCGAAAGTTCTCGATTTAAAGGTCTTTGGTGAAAGGGTTTTTCTTTATTGAAATGAATGGAAAATAGTGTGTATGTTTGGCTCGATAATTTTCCTATCCTTATAAGTTTGAAGGTTTTCAAAACTCTCTCCGAGGGGTGGATAAATGGAAATGGTACTTGACTGAAATGGGGTAAAGAGAATATAAGGGTAATAATGCCTAGTAACTTAGATTGGAGGAATATATTATTAGAGAAGTGAAAGTCACTTGAAGGCAATTTAAGAAGGAGAAATTTTAGTAGTAGTAGTAGTAGTATTAGGAAATTTAAATAGAAATAGCATTAGGAATTTATATAAATTAGGATTAGTAATCCAATTAAAAATAGCATAGGAGAGAAGCAATAGGAAGAGGGTAGTAAGAATGGATATATTCCATGAATATGTATTAATTTCACATATATTTTAGATAGACACAACAATTGCGTGTATCTTTTAGAAGTCCCCCTCATATTCCATTATAATCTTCATCATAGGTGGAAGTGAAAATAACATGAGTAGTAAGAAAATAATAGGATAAAAGTTATCCTTCTCTCCTCCACTCTTAATTGACTAAAGTTATAAAAGATGTTTTTGAACATAATGGTTTAGTACGAGAATTGGGTTTAAACGTGATAAATGTTTTGGGTTTAAAATTCCTACTTCTAAAGTAAATGTAACAACCCGCATATTTATCGAGTTTACATTTAAATATTTTTATTTAAATATTAAATCGTTAATCGGATTTTGGTCCGAAAAACTACTTTTTGCAAACGGTCAAATTAGGACTCGAGACCACTTCCATTGAGTTCGAAATGTCGTTACAACTTTTTAAGTATAAACATCGATAGGTTTGGAGTTAGTGAAATTTCACTAACTTTTCCCGCTTTGGACTTTGGGTTAGTTTAGCCTATTAAGCCCAAGTTCCAACCCTCTTCTCCTCACTCTTCATAAATTTCCTAACTAACTCAAGCTTTAGCATTAATGGTGAAGAGAATGGGAAATTAAAACTCCAAGCTCAAATTCAATTGCAACTCCATCATTCAACTCCAAATTCAAGTAGAAGATATTGGATTCAAGCTTTGGATTGCTTCTCCTTGCTTTCAAGCTTCATCTTCATAAATTTTAGTGCAAAGGTGAGATTTTTATCTCACAATTCTAGCCTATAACTATATTGGACTGTTGGGAATGATTCCCTATCATTTTTGCATGCATGTTAGCATTTGGTTTGGATTGGATTGGCGAAAAACTCCAATTTTTAGCGTTTTGGTGAATTTTCTGCACTTAGGTCGTTCTGGCCATTTTTAGGTCGTTCGGAGTTAAGTCGTTCGTCCATGGGTCGTGAGTCGTTCACGAGTTAACTTTAGGTCGTTCTGGAAGAATTGGCACTTCGGAATTAGGTCGCTCACGAGTTAAGCCTTAAGTCGTAGGTCGCTCACGAGTTAGGCCTTAAGCCGTAGGTCGCTCGCGAGTTAAGCTTTAAGTCTTAGGTCGTTTCCGACCTATAATCTCTAGGCAAACGTTAAGTCGCTCGCCCTGGTTTATCTCGTAGGTCGTCTCCGACCTAAGCTCCTGATAAGTCATTCGAGTTAGGTCGTTGGACCATTTACCTTAGGTCGCTCGTCCACTAGGTCGGCCTGGTTTATCTCGTAGGTCATCTCCGACCTAAGCTCCATATAAGTCGTTCGAGTTAGGTCATTGGACCATTTACCTTAGGTCGCTCGACTCTGTTAAGTCGTAGGTCGTTAGACCTTAGGTCGCTCGACTCTGTTAAGTCGTAGGTCGTTAGACCTTAGGTCGCTCGACTCTGTTAAGTCGTAGGTCGTTAGACCTTAGGTCGTTCGCATTCCTTAAGTCGCTCGACCCCTCCACACTAGGTCGCTCGGCTTGCTTGAGTCGTAGGTCGTTGGACCTTAAGTCGCTTGCCTCCCTTAACTCCAGTTAGGTCGCTCGGCCATTGTGTTAGGCCGTGTGAACCCTTAGGTCGTTAGACCTCACTTTGCTTTAGGTCGTAGGCCGCTTGTCTTCACTTAGGTCGTACCGTTTTGGACGGGGCGCTGCCCCGCACCCCGCCGGGGGCGCTGCCCCCTGGACCCCCGCGACCTGACCGGGCAGGTCGAACCCCGTAAGCGGTGGCGTTGCCCCCGCACCCCCACCTTGGGGGGTTGCCACCCCCCTGGACCCCCCCCTCCGTAGGGGATCTTATCTGAAAAACATTGAGCTGATTTCCTTGGATTTTATTCACATCTCCGTATGCGATTTTTGTGACTGATTGTTTCTACAATTGCTTATGTGTTTTGTCACTTTATAATATAAAGGTTTCAATACTAGTAGTAAATATCAAAACTCTTTTAACAAACAATTTCAACTCTATTTTTAATAACAAAGCTCTTTTCTTAAATCGTTTTCCAATCTATTAGTATATACAAGCCTTTACCTCACTCGGATGAGAAATCTAATTAAACGACTTAGTAAAACAAGTGGTATGAAACGCTTGCGTTCACTTCGTCGGTTAATTCTTGGACTTGTTCGATTGAACCTCTTGTGACAATTTTATTAGTGAAGATTTACAGTTTGTTCGTAAATATTTAAGTTAAGCAAGTGGTTATGGGACATGAAGCTAAACTTCTATATTTACTAGCTTAGTGTAATTGACACTTCTCGTTGATCTTGATGATCGCTTTATGAATTAGACTAGCAATTGCGCGATGTCTCTTTCATTGCAAGGTTAGACTAGACACCACTTGTGTGATTCCATTCACACATACCTTTCTGCTTTTTGGTTAGTCTTGACCTCATTCTGTGTGATTCCACTCACACATGTGGGGTAGCTCCCCATGGTCTTCGGACCGTCATGTGATAGGCCTCTTTCCCTTTTTATGATTTCTGGATTTCTCGTATTGATTTCTGGAATTTATGTCATTGACTTGTTATGAGTACAAGTTTAGGGTATGATGCCCCCTTCGAATCTTTGAGAAGATTCTTGTGATATTGATTATCTCTTATTGATTGATCTTCTGTTGATCATTATTTACATACTTATAGCGGTATGTCGTTATGGATGTTTATGTTTGTGCCATATCTTTTATGTTATATCATGTCATCTGATATTTATAGCTAGACTGATCCGTTTATTATTTTCTTAAATAATACTCGGATCAGACCGAGATGTTACAGGTGCTTCTGCTTGACTTCTTCCCAGGGATTCATCACTCTGACTTTTGGCTAACTGTTTAGATTAGCAGTTTTTGTTGTATACACTTGAGATATAGACTCATAGTTGTATTCTTTTGTATAGCACGTGTTGCTATTCTTTTGTATTATCGTGGATCTTATTGACCACTACTCTGATGTACACTTTCATGTGTTAGTTATATATTCATATCTTCTTCCGCCTTTGTGATATGGATATCTGTGACTGATTTGTGATATGATTATTTCTATGTTTGTTTCCGAAGATTATTTATAGCCACCGTGTGATAAGAAATTACATGGATGGTCGCTCCTCAACAGCCTTATTCTCCGTGCTAGTTGACAGCACTTCTCCGGAGTGTTCTTGGCTAGCGTGGGTATAGAGGTGGTATGCGGGTTGTTACAGTAAATTTCCGTTCTACAAAGTCTTTAAAAAGGTAAAGTTGATTAGAAAAGGGAAAATTTTCATGGTTTCTTTTCGGAAACCAAGAAACTTTTGAATTTGATAAAAAGGTTTTCAGGTTTATGTTTTTAAAGATAAAAGTTTTCATCAAGTATTTTATGGCCGTGAAGTTTTATTTTTAAAAGGATTGTGAAAAACTAAACCGATTTTTGATGTGGATTAGATATGGATGGCTACCTAGGAAATACATTGTAACGGTTTATGCTAGAAATAAAATAGCTATCGATGCTCATGGAGTAGCAATAAGGAATGTCCGTTGAATATAAGGAATGTTGGTATGAACATAGGAATACATTATTAGAGATGTGTGGAAGCCAGAAGAAGAACCCTTAAACGAATGTGGAATGTTATCAAAGTACAATTTTGCGAGTCCTAGGGCGTACTCGCATGAAGGATCACAGATATAAAGGAAGTAAATACCAATGTTTGAGGATCCTGTCAAGAGATTGTGGTTGAAAGAAGATAGTAGTATGGTTGGAGAAGCGAGTAATAAGATGGCAAACCCACATAATGGATGTTGGTTGACTCAAGATTAGAGAAGGAAAGATAGGAAAACTATTCCACTAAAACCAATTTTATGAAGAGTTATTCTAAATATGCATGGTTTATATTTCTTATCCACTACAGTATGAGAATACACGATTTATCTCATAGCTGGATGTAATAAGTGAAGTAATGTATAGGTCTTATTTATTAAAGTCAAGGAGGTAAGTTAATTCTTGTAGATTATAGTTGAATGGCGTACTAGAAATATCCATCTTAATTTAGTAAGGAGTGTTATGGCCATAACATTATTAACTCCAATTGATGATGAATGATAGCTTTCGGCAAAAAATTTCTTTTATGGTTTTGTGTTGTAATCACTAGTTTTCTCCCTTGGGTTATTCGAAAAGTGTACAATATGATATGAGATATATTCCTATTTTATTATTGTATTGATGATTGAAATGATCTTTGGTCGTTATATAAATTTATTAGAAAACGGTGTAAGTAAAGAAATCTCTTAAGGACGCTTAACTTCGATAAATGTAAGAAAGACTGAACATTTATAAAATAAATTAGGAAATTATGTTAGCAACTAGAAATTAAAATTCCTTTAACCCCAAAACTTTTGGATTTTGAGAAAAATAAATTTTAGCGAGCGAAGGATAGGAAAAGGTTATTGCGAAATCACGGATCACTATCCTTATGTCTTAAAAGCAAAAATTTATAAAGACGCTTGTAGGTTGCTTGTTGTTTTAGAATAAAAGAAAGGTATCTAAGATTAACTGCACAATACTAGGGTCAATCATATGCATTGACTTATAGTTCGAGTCCCGATTACGTTAAGACATGGTTTGAGTTGTTTTAAGGATGAATGGGAAAATGTTTTGAAAAATTGTATTCGAAAGCTTTTGGTTTTTTGTTTAAATGCTTTTGAGAATATGGATTCAAATGTTCTTGAAAATGTTTGGCCAAGTGCTTTTGAAAAAAATAGTGTTTAAATGCTTTTGGTAATTTGATGTTTCAAACTATTTTGCAAGTTTGATTGTAAAGGAAAACGATTTTTGATGGAAAATGAAAAAAAATTCAATTTTTTAGTGCCACAAGCTTGACATAGGACATGTCGATGTGTTAGTGAATGTGATTTTTACTGTCCGAGAAGGGTGGTAGTATATTATACATAGACAATAATAAAGGCAAAAGTTGTTTTACTTTAATAATTTCTATTTACATACCTTATTAATAGTAAACAAAAACTCGTGCTTATGATAATTATGTTTAGCATCCAAAAATAAATCTTCTTATGCAAACTGTACCTAGAATAGTTGGAAAAGCGCTAGGGGCAAAAGAGAATGTTCACTACAACAAAATGCACTATCTGTAGCGCTAAGCCATAGCATTTCCGCTTCGTATGCTACTAAAAGAAAACGAAACAGAGACACCCTCAATTTCCGACGTTACGTTAGAAAAAGGCAGGAATTTTTTTTAAGGCGGTTCATTTTCAATGCTATGTACTAACTTCGTCTCTTGAAAAAAAACCGATCACTTCGTTTTTTATCTTCCTTTTCTCTCTTTATAAAACCCTAAATCAAATCATGCTGTCTCCATCCAAAATACCTTAAATCAAATCAAAACACTACCTCTCCAATCCAAAGCCACTCACTTTGTCTCCCAATGCCGCTCCAAATCAAATCACCCAAATTTTCTCCAGCTGAACGCCTCTCCAAGCACGTATAGTAAATCCAACGCCACTCCAATCCGAAGAATCGCCATCAAAGGAACCGCCGTCATAGGTACCTATTAAGTTATTAGGTTTGATGATTATGGCTTAGTACTTTATAATGAGCTTGCAATGTCTCATGAATAACCAATTTTTAACTACTGTACACTATTTTTGGATTGAAGTGGAAGAACTTTTGAAGAACGTTCAGTGGCGGTTTATATAAAATCGTCCACAATTTTATATGGAACTTTGATAACCTGTATTATAAATCCAAGATCTATACTTTTGAACCTACAGTATATAATATATTATTGTACTTCCTACTAGACTCAAATAATAATAATTAGTTTTAGCATAAACTATCAATATTAAGAGTGTTTTATCGAGTTGATTATTTTAGTGCTTATTTAGTTGTCTTGGAATCTTGGACGTTGTTTATGCTGATTGTTCAACTTGATTATTAACTATGAAATTTTTATTTAAAGGTATGTTGGATGGGTAGTTTATGTGACGGATTATGTCATTCAAATAGCATGAAATTGATAGACATGTGACAATTTGATCTCTCGGCCTTCTATTTCAGTATATATTAATTAATTAATTTTTATATGATGCTATTTGGTATGAATGATGATATACTACTTTCACATTGGAATATTACGTCAATCTCTGCAGTAAATATGCAAAAATCGTATAATAAATGATGTGCATGGATAAATGTACTTGCGTTATCAAAACATAATGACTGCTACGATAATCTAGAGCCAACCTCAATATTTTTGCATAAAGTATTACATGAGTATTTGTATTGAACTTTTGACTAGTTTTATAACTATCTAAATATGAATTTCTATCTAGAAATTTCACGAATGGATGCACATATGGCCTAGTTTTAATCATCTCAGATCTAATTTATTTAATTTTCTCTTCCTTAATTTATCCATTGTCTTATTATAGCATCATCCCATTTTTGTTTCCATTATTTTACTAAACGCAATTGATTTATTTACTTCTCCCATAACTGTTTCCTTTGTTATCTTATTTTGATTATAGTTGTAGCCTAAATATGGACTAAATGTGAAAAAATGGAGTATCTTATGACTGGAGGTAGAGTTTGCATGGATACAAATGATTAACAATGGGATGATATTGATTTCAGTTCCTTATATTCCTTTTAGAAATTAGAAGGGGCTGTTAGCTATTTCAAATGAATGAAAGGTTGAGTGGAATTAAACTAACTAATCTTAGGTTAACTTTTCCCCTGTTCATTTATTTATTTGCATCTAGAGTAGTTAGCCAATATGGAGTCTTTAGTGTGATATTCTTGGTTAAAGGTCACTAATGCTGTTTTTTTTATTAAAGTTGAAAACATACGTGACTCTTGAAGTTGTCAATATTGTTGTTTGTGCTATATGATGTTCCTCTTTTTTTAATTTACGATATTTTTTGTGATTAAATCAAAGTTGTATTATTTATTCTCATTGCTGAGTTGCATAGTTTAATATAGTTTTCCACCATGCGGTTAGTTTTTTCGCATTTAGCAGAACAAAATCAGCACCACTTCCATCTTATTTTTGTATGTGTACGTGTACATTTTGTTATCGCAGGAAAGTAAGGAGGACAAGATGTCCCTCTTTTACTTTGTAGGCGGTAGATAACTTACATAATGCTATAAATCATAATTGATATAGTTTTTTTATTGTTAGAAAATTTTAGTTTTCAAGTTTAGGTAATGCCTACAAATTGTACTTAGATCATCAATGGAAAGGCATCTTTTTCTCATACACACATAATCCACCTACCTTGACTTGTCATTTAGTTCGCTTATTTTGTTTATATCGTTCACCCACTTAGGCATATCAAGGAGAATATCCTCCATCAGTTACATCTTATTGTAACTAAATATTGTAATACTCTTTTACCACTAATTCTTTCAATTTTAGACCAATTCAAATTGAAGAAGAAATAAGTAATGAAGAAGTTATTAATTTTTTTGAATTTCAATTTGTTTTGGTGCTAGAAATTTCTAAGGTTTTATGTGAATGAATTCTAAGTTTGGAAAAAAGTTTCGAGTTCGAAATAGAGAAGATGACGAAAGATGAAAATATACACACACATTGATATGTATATGTGTGTGTATACACATACATACATATGCACATACATACATCTAAATACCTATGTGTGTGTCTGTGTGTATGTATATGCATGTATGTATATGTATATCTATGTGCGCGTGCATGTAACACTGCACCTGCATACTCTATTTAGCATATATGCAAATAAGATAAGGAATTCACAAGGATTCTGCATTATATTTCATATTTATTTAATATTTCATTCTTAAATAGTTGCAAAATAAACTTATGTAAGTGTATCATTTTCGTCAACGCTCGCAAAGTGCATCCATAATGAAATTTGCAAATGTACAGTTAATAGGCATATTGCTTCTTCATTTTCACCTTCTCATTGCATTCTCCATTCTTTAGTAAATCCTTTGTTATCTAAATAGCAGTTGTCATTACCTTTATCTAGTTCATACACACACACGAAACACACACACATACATTTTTTTTGAAAATGGGTTTCTTTAATTACTTTAAACATAACCTATAATTACAAAGTAAAATACAAACAGTACACCAAGCAAACAAGACTATCTAGTCTAATTAAACAAATAAGTATATCTGAGAACTTAATATAAACATTTCTCCTAGTATGTGGATAGCAACACGCCCGATAAAATGTAGACCATTCCGCCCACTCGCTGCAGCATGGTATGTTGATCATCTTAGCAAATCCTGCAGCAGTTAATCGAACACCAAATGCTGCAAGTTTCAAGTGTTCAACTTTGAACACACAAGCGGTTATTATAACTGCTACCCCTCTCATAAAACCATCATCTACAATCACAAACGTGGCTTCGGTGGAACTCATCTTCATCGACAACCCTTCCTTATACAATCGCTTTTTACAAAATGGGATATGCGAAGCCCAATCATACTTCAACAGCCTCTGATACAATCAAACTTTCAGATCCCAAATCGAAATTTGATACTATAACTTCCTACATCCTCACTCGGCAGTTTCTCTCCCCATGGGAGAGAAAACTCATAGACACACATATATTTATTTAGAATCTCAATTAAGATACCGTCCGACTACATTGGTCAATAATCATGAATGCATACTTAGAACTAAAATCATAGTTTTCAAGTTGTAGAATTCTATATATTTTTGAACTGCAATACTCGACTAACAAAAGTGTTTAGCACACTGTAATTAACTTAGCACGTATAATCACATATGCTTGCTTCACGAAATAATTTGATGGTTATAGAGGGTTTTTGGCTATCAAATGTCATGCCAGTTCCAATTTTGTAGTTTGTTATAATATTAATAAAACTGAACCTTTAAAGATTAACGAAGATAGTTGTGGAAACAATATTGAATTAAAATGAATATAAGTGTAACGACACAGAATTTTGATTATTTGAAATGGAATATTTAATTAATTTTAAATATTGAAAAGGTTAAATTTATAAATTTAATAACTTGAATTTCAAATATAATAATTTATTGGATAATTTAATTGTTCAATTTAATAATTGAAAATCGTTTAAATAATAGAATCTTGAGTTTTAAGCTTGATAAAAATAATTTCCAAGCTTATTTAAATTATATTTAATAAAATGAAGGTAAACAAACTTTAAATTGGATTTAAAAGTGATTTAGCTGATTTTAGAAATAACTCGTTTAAATTAACATATAAAAATAGCCTTTTGGGATGCAGTCTCGGATTTTGACGAAAAAAGCGTACTTGGGTCCATAATAATAAATTATAATACATTGTCAAATTTCATATCAATCAGATGCATCTTTTGGTCGTACGGGATAGAAACGCGTTGAAATTAATATTGAAAATTTAATATCATAATAGGGTTCAAAAGGCTATCTTCTCCATACGATTGAATTGGGGCTCGAGACTTGTTCCATTGCGTTTGAAATTTGAAAATAATATTAGGAACATCGGGCGGCATGCTCCGGTCGGGGTACAAAATAAAATACCTAGATATTTTGTAATTTTAAATATATACATTCACATCAGCCCACAAAAACTTACACTTAGCCACCACACTCCCTGAACGAGCCACCCTACACGCAGTCTTTTATTTTACTTCCCCCCTTTATTTAAACAAGCCTACTATGAGAAAAAAAAGAAAAACCTTAAATTTCAACATCCCCTTATTCATTCGATTTAACATCATAAGTTTGGGATATGTAACGACCTGGATTTTCGATGAATAATTTTGAATATTTAATTAGTTTAAAATATTGGATTTGGAATTTATAAGTGAGTCAACCATTTTTAAACTGATCAAGTGATTTGGTCAATTTTAGAAATCGTCGATTTAATTGGCGCGTTAAAATAGCGATCCGGGGCATAGTCTCAAAATTCGACGAAGCTAGTTCCATTAGATCCGTAATAGTGTATTATTATTGGATTTCAAATTTCATAGCGTTTGTATTTACCTTGTGGTCGCACGACCTGAAAACGCCTAGAATAATTTAATTGAATTTAATTTAAATAGTCGATTTAAAACGCTATCTTCTCCATTTGATCGAATTGAGATTCAAAATTTGTTCCATTGAGTTAGGAATAGCGGTAAAACATTAGAAACATCTGGTGGCATGTCTCAATAGAGGTTTGAAATTTCAAGATATGCTAAGCGGGATATTTTTAAAAATAAATATTGTAAACTTCAAATCCAAATCAAGTCATAGCCACCCTATACAAATTTGTCACGCCACTTATCACGTACAAAGATGTCTTTCACCATTTAAGTCACGTTTCCCCCTCCTTTTCTCCTATCAATTCGATATCTACCCAATTGAGAAAAAAGAAGAAAAAAAATCGAAAATCGATCAGTATTCAAAAAAAGTACAGGCAAATGACTCGTGATCGGAGATAAAGGCGAATTCACACGAGAGAGAGCTTGAAATCGAGAGACGTGAATGCTTGCGTATGCATGTCGATGAAAAAGAGCATCTGACGAGTTCGAGAGAAGTGGGCACGAAGCGATAGGAACGGTGGTGGCATAAGGCCTTTTGCTCGATAGTTCTTGGACTAGAAAATAGGGTTTGGCGTTGCTTTGAGATTAGGCGATGAGTTGGATCAAGGCAGGTCAGAACAAGGTGGCTAGTTTTTGTGATCAACGGACTTGGGTTTTTGGGTGAAATCGTGACTTGCAGGCGATGTTGGGGGTCGAGGGCAGTTTCATTCGAAAGCACTTGGCTTGGGAAATTCCTTGATGAAGTGAGGCAGTGGCCAGAGATGCCTGGCGGCGGTGACGAAACGTTGAAGGTGAGATGGTTAGAGGTTTCAGGGGGACTGGAACGTGAATTAGGAAGGAGGAAGGGGGTGTCGAGCGTGACCAGATTTTTGGAAATAGCTATTAAGGTATATATATATGTTTATATAGATTAATTTAAATTAAATGTTAAATTAGCTTATAAAGTTCAAATGTTTAAGATCGTACCACTTTTTGAATGCGAGGTCGAATTCGAATGTGAATTCTTGTGTTGGATTCGATTTGACATAGAATACGAAATAAAATTGGAGCGGATTTGCAAATAGAAATCAAGGTGAGTAAATCTCACTCGACTTGGATTATTGGTTTAATTTAAAATTGTTGAAATCAATTAGTTATTGATTGGATGAATGAATAATTATTATTATCACTTGAATGTTGAATATATATATATATAGTGTGTATATATATATATTAGTAGTTGGATTGATATTCCCGTATATTTTTTAGCGTATGAGACCCTATGCGCCCTGTATAATAGCGGATTACCATATATACCGCGATATCTCTCTCGAAGTGGGATTGGTTTTTTTATCTTGTATTAACATCTATGGACGTAGGAAAATAGGTTGGAGGGATCCAACTTGATTCCTCAAAAATTTATATTGATTTTTTTCATATATAATAATATATGATGTGTTAGAACAATCTACCATAGATTATATTGTTGTGATGTGAATCATTGGATGTTATAGTAGCGCTGACCTTAATTTTTGGATTTTAAATACCATAAATATTATTATGAATTTTTAAGAAATTAAAGGAGATTTTAATATGAAAACATTTATGTTGGAATTTGGATTATTTAATGAAAATGCTTTGGATAAGCAACGATTGATTTGATCGTACTTAACAATTCGAAAAAATATATATTTCAATAGAGATTTTGAAATAATTCATATAGAAGATTCTAAACAATGAATTTTTAAAATGATAGCCTGAAAAATATAGAAAGACGTTGAAATCGATATTAAAAATAGATTTGAAGGATAAATGAAACTTATAAAGAAGTGGATTTATAATATGGAATTTTATAAGTGAGATTAGTTCATAAAAAGTGAAATTCAAAGAAGTTATAAATTTATAAATGATGTTTATAAATAAAGGAAATCTATAACAAATGAAATTTGGGAATATAAATTCATAGGGTGAATTTATATTAGCATATGGAAATAAGTTTGGAAAAAAATGGTGGATACTATTTTTGAAAAAAAGTGGAAATGGATAGGATGCTGGAATGGAATTGATGGGTTGTAAACCGAATGGATTTATAAATTGAATTGATTATATGAACTTTAAATTAAGTATATCTTTGATTTTAAGAAATTAAGTTTGTTTTCAAACGGAAAGTGTTATATATCAACCTATGAAATTTTGAACTAGAATGTAACAACCCGCATATTTTACGATTGTATATTTATTAAATATAGCATCGTAAATTGGATTAAAGTTTGAAATTCTAATTTTTGCAAACAGTCGAATTGGAACTCGAAACCACTTCCATCGAGTTCAAAATGGCGTATGCGACCTTTTTGAGTATAAACATCGATATGTTTGGAGTTTGGTTGGATTTTGCTATATTTCTATTGGGCTTTGGTTTGGGATTCAGCCCACTAACCCAACACAATACCCTAACTCTTCATCCAACTCCTCTTCATTCTTTCTTTTATTTCCTAACACTCAAGCTAAAGGGAATTAAAATTCCTAAACCCTAAATTACTAGGAAATTCCCGATTCAAGCTCTGAAATCAATGAGAAGCTTAGGTAAGCATCCTCTTCATCTTCTCCATCTCAATCTCTCTTCAATTTTTAGAAATTCCTAAACCATAACTTAGGAAATATTTGCTTATGAGCTTAGATTGGAGCTTCTTGAGTTGAAGTTGAAGTATGGTTGATCTTTCCTTTGTTTTAAAGCTTCTCACTTTTGTTTTTGGGTTTGAAGATGAGTTCTTGAACTCACATCTATGTCCATACATTTCATTGTTGTTAGGTATGAATTCCTAACATCTATTCATGTTCATTTGCTTTTGATTTGAATTGATTTGGTGAATTTTTCAATTTTTGGTTTTGAAGTCCAATTTTATGAAAATCCTACTATGGATATTTGGACATGTTATTTGGGGTGTATCGAAGAGCCTACAAGGCTGGGTTGTCGCTTGGCATAAATCCCTAGTCTTCGTTGCTCGTCCGATCGCTCCCGAATCATTTCGGCCATCAAGGTCTAAGCAAACTATTGCCCAAACCAGGTGACCAGACATCTGGTTATCAAGTCCAGATGTCTGGTTATAGACCCTGGAGAAAAGGAAAATATACGGCAGGAAAAAAATGGCAGAGAACAGAATCAGACGTTTGATATAAATTGTCAGATGTCTGATGCACCCTTTCAGACGACTGATACAACTTGTCAGACGTCTGATACAACATTTC
Organism: Allium cepa; assembly: GCA_030765085.1. NCBI lineage: Eukaryota > Viridiplantae > Streptophyta > Magnoliopsida > Asparagales > Amaryllidaceae > Allium > Allium cepa. Next base: position 564,856,868 of record CM060937.1, on the reverse strand, counting down.
AGACGTCTGTAAGGTTTTTGAAAATTTCCAGAACCTAAACCTAGACGTCTGGATTTTCAACCAGATGTTTGGAACTGTTCAATTTTGCCTATTTTGGCTGTTTTTGAGTGGATTTCCAATTTTTATTTTTGTTGATCCAACTAGTTGATATCACTGTTCATTGACTTTGATGACTTTTTTCTGGACTTTTGGGAATATCCATTTGATGGATTTGATATCGATTTTTATGGTTTTAATTTACGTCGTCGAATGTGAATTTTAAATGATCGATTGTTTTTACAATCGTTTTCTGTGACTTATCACTTTAAAATACAAAGGTTTTTATACTAGTAGTAAATATCAAAACTCTTTCAAAAAAATGATTTCAACGTTATTTGTAAATACAAAGCTTGTTTTTAAAACCAGTTTTCCAATCTATTAGTATATACAAACCTTTACCTCATTCGCATGAGAAATGAAACAACTTAGCAAGTGGTATGAAATGCTTGCGTTTACTTTGTCGGTTAATTTTTAGACTTTTCGATTGAAATCTCGTAACAATTTTCAAGTGAAAATCTACAATTTGTTTGTAAATATTTAAGTTAAGCCAGTAGTTATGGGACCTGAAGCTAAACTCATTTACTTACTAGCTTAATATAATTTACACTTCTTATTGATCGATGGTGATCATGTTATGGTTTAGACTAGCAATATACGATGCTCTTTGTCCACGTGGGGACTATACCTCGATTTTATAGAGCTTCGTCTCATTTTTATAGGCTAACGACCCATGGTCTTTGGATTGTTCGTGAATCAATCGGCTCGAGAAGTCGGTGCATGGGGCGTATCTTTTTAGGTGCGTCGATGTTTGACTAGGCATGAATCGTATCTTTTTAGGTGCATTGATGTTCGACTAGGCATGGGGCGTATCATTTTAGGTGTGTCGATGTTCATTTATGCATGGGGCATATCTTTCTAGGTGCGTCTATGTTCGTTTATGCATGGGGCGTATCTTTCTAGGTGCGTCGATGTTCGACTGTGCATGGGGCGTATCTTTTTAGGTGTGTCGATGTTCGGTTTATGAGATAGCATCTCGTTTGTGATACACATGTTGGTGATTTTTCATGCTCCCATTTGTGATAGGCCTCCCCCTTTGTGTTTTCTGGATTTCTAATTGGTGAATTCTAGAATTTGTGTTTCATCAATTTTTGCGATTGACATTGATATGTTTTGTCAATATTTACGGTTTGGTGAATAAAATAAAGAATATGATATTATTTTTGGTGTTTTGAGATTCTTGAGATATTGTATGATTTTTGTTGTTATTTGATGTATAATTGTCATAGTATGGCATTATTGTTGTCATACGTTTTTATCATATCTCTTATACTATCTCATTTTATATGATATTTATAGCTAGAGTGATCCATTTATTATTTTCTTCTTAAATATTACTCGGGTCAGACTGAGGTATTTCAGATGCTTCTGCTTGACTTCTTATCATGATCCTATATATGACTTTTGGGCTAACTACTTGGCTTGGTAGTTTTTGTTGTATACATTTGAGATAGAGACTCCTTGATGTATACATACTCTGTTGTCTAGCACTTGTACCTATTCTTTTTTGATGTAGTGGATCTTGTATGACCGCTACATACTCTGTATGACCACTTGTACATACTCTGTTGTATACATACATGATTTTTGTTGTTATTTAATGTATACTTGTCACACTATGGCATTATTGTTATCATGTTATCATACGTTTTTGTAATATCTCTTATCCTGTCTCATTTTATATGATATTTATAGCTAGACTGATACATTTATTATTTTCTTCTTAAATAGTACTTGGGTCAGATTGAGGTATTTCAGGTGCTTCTGCTTGACTTTTTATCATGATCCTACATTTGAATTTTGGGCTAACTACTTAGCTTAGTAGTTTTTGTTGTATACATTTGAGATAGAGACTCCTTGATGTATACATATTCTTTTGTGTAGGACTTGTACCTATTCTTTTGTGACGTAGTGGATCTTGTATGACCACTTCTTTGACGTACGCTTCTATGTGTTATATTCATATTTGTTTCCACCTTAGTGATATGAATATCTATGATTGATTTACATTATGATTTTTTATATTTGTTTCCGAAGACCACATAGCCACTGTGTAGTAGCCTTGTGTTTGTATTTGATATGTCAGATTTCCTCTTGAAACGAAATGCATGTAATACTATCTGACATATCGGTACTCGCATAAAGCAATTACACGGATGGTCTCTCCTCAATAGCCTTATTCTTCGTGCTAGTCGACGACATTACCCCATAGTGTCCTTAGCTAGTGTGATTATAGAGTAGGGGTGGGCAAGGGTCGGTGTGGTCTGGTTCGAAGCTCAAACCGTTTTCGGACCGTAACAAACGGTTAGCTAAAAATAAAGACCGTAATGTTGTATTTCACTGCGGTTCGGTTTGGTTAAAAACGCATATGATACAGTTTCGGTCCGGTCCGATTTGATTTTATATCTTTGCAGTTTGCACATTCAGGTTTACTAAACAAACCTAGGTATACTATTTGAAACATTCATTTCAAATAAACAACTACTCATCAGTCATCACATGCATTGCTTTTTCGAATATATATATATATGTGTGTGTGTGTGTGTGTACGTACTTCTAGCATACAATTCAATACACGACTGTCTACATAATACTTCATTACTTAATTACATCATAAACTTATTCAAGCATACAGTTCATTCATACCTGACTGCATCACTACATAATTACATAAACTTCAAATATTAAAACTTCATATTTTACTTCTAGCATGAGTGTACCAAACCAAAATACCATCAACTATCGCGAACTTCAAATCTTTAAAAAATTGCATAAAAGTCTTCATATAGACATACCGGGCAAGAAGTAATAAAAAATTCAGAGCTGCAGTGTCATTTTTACACCCCTATACATGCATTTATAAGACACATATTAATATATTGAATATGAAAGAAAGTAAATTAATCATTTTGATTTTTGAATAATAATAGTTTTCTTATGTCTGTGCAGTTCTAGAGTTGCAGTTCCAACATGTGTTTGTGCAAATATATATCATTTCTATAGCATTACTGCAAACATATGTCTATACTATTTCTATGTAACTGGGATTTTTGATTTTATACATATTATAGTACAGTTCTAGAGTTGTAGTTCTATAGTTGCAGTTCCAACATATGCAAACATGTGTAGTTCTATGCAAAGATTTTTGATTTTTGATTTTTGATTCTATGCAAACATGTGCAGTTCTAGAGTTGCAGTTCCAATATATGCATTTTCAAGGTTATAAGATGAAGATAGTCAATTGACGGCTGCAATGTAAGGGGGAATGAATACTTGTATCCAGTGAGTGATTCATAGTACAATATTAATCATAAACCAAAACAAATTATTTACAGGTTTTAGTTGTATAAATATGAATCATTGATAATGTAGCAATTAACAGTTAACAATTAGCAGTTTCAATTTTAATGAAAATCCAGCAGTAATATGTATAAAATGCTAGAAACCAAATATCATAAAATTACCTTTTTCCACGTTCTCTAATTCCTCATAGATATTAATCTCATCTTTTGCAGGATCCTTATAAAATGAAAATCCAACTGCTTACAACCAATCATTCGCACACACTAAAGCTTCAACCATTGTTGGGGTTAATGATGCTCTGAATGGATCAACAACTCGAGCACCAAGATTGAAAGCTGCTTCAGATGCAACTATTGAAGTAGGAACAGCAAATACATCTTTAGCTATCTTTTATAGAGTTGGATACCTAATTTAATTGAATCAGTTTCATCCATTAGTGTTGTAAATAAGTATGATTGCATAAATAACAAAGTGTAATATCATTTAATTCACCACTTGTTTTGTACCACGTAAGTATTATTGCATTTAATTCACTACCTGATTTAATTCACTACCTGATTCAATTCACTACCTGATTTAATTCAAGTATAATATCAAAGTATAATATCATTTAATTCACTACCTGATTTAATTGAATCAGTTTTATTCATTAGTGTTGTAAATAAGTATGATTGCATAAATAACAAAGTATAATATCATTTCATTCATTAGTGTTGTAGACAAACCTGTGAGTATTTTCTTTCCACCACTTAAGTAGCTCAAATTTTTTATTCGAAGGATTTTCAGAAGCATCAACCAAGTACTTATCAACCTCATTCTTTACCACAACTACATCTCTTTCTTGTCTTAGTCTCATGAATTTCTATATGTTAGCTGCATGACTATCTTCTTCATAATTTACTACAACAATATGATCTATCTTTAGCAGTGTGGCATCTAATGATGCTTGCCTACCCAAGGGATATAGGTCACAGTATCCATAATATAAGCCAAGAAACATTGACTTGATTTCATCAACCGTCAACTTCACCATTATAGGATTAGGTTCAATGCATGGAAAAAAATATTCAACATAAAGCATCTTATATCGTGGATCAAGAACCACAGCAATAACAAGAATCTTGTTCATATCATGAAGCTTCAGCCAAAATTTATCGAATTTCTTTTCATCGAATTTCCAATGCTCATTATCAACAAATCATCACTTTGTACACATTTATCTAGTTCGCCATGATAGTGGACATACAAAGTAGTGGCTCATTTGCAGTAATGAATTTGGTACCACTAAATTTCAATGTTGCATCATAGAAGATTTTTAGATACTTTACTAAACGAACTGCCTTATCCCAATCATCATTTTTCGGAGGCCCCTCTCATTTTTTACCACCGATTTTTTCTTGAAAATATCCCTCAAATTGACCATCTTCATCTTCTAACCTTGAAAATGCGTATCTATACTTCAAAGTGATATCTAACATGAAGTATGTTGAGTTCCACCTAGTGCAACCATCTAATGGAACTATTCCACCCTTATGCTCAATCTTCTCTTGAGCCGCACAACTTCTAAATTTGGCTAACCTAGAAGGGGATGGCCTTGTGTATTTTACTCAATTACGAATCCCATCTATAGCACTATCAAGCTCATCCATACCATCTTTTACAATCAAATTAAGAATATGACAACAACATCTCATATGTAAAAAGGAACCATTCAACACTAAAGTTTTCCAATTTCCAATCTTATCTCGTATATAATCAACAACCACTTGATTTGCACTGGAATTGTCAACTATGATTGTAATTTTTTTTTTCAATTCCCCAGTCAATCAAACAATTTTCCATTAACTTCCTAATGGTTTTACCCTTATGATTTGAAATGACAAGAAAGTTAAGGATTCTTTTGTGTAGGGTCCAATTATCATCAATAAAGTGAGCAGTAAGAACCATATAATTGACATTTTGTATTGATGTCTAAGTATCGGTGGTTAAAGAAACATGTTGTGAGTTATTTAGCAAAGCACATTTAAGATTATTTTTCTCCTCCAAATATAATTCCTAGACCCTTCTTGCAATTGTCCTATGGGATGGTATATTAAACTTGGGATGTTTTATTCTCATGAACTCAATGTATCCTTGTCCCTCAATAAAACTAAAAGGAAGCTCATCTCGAATTATCATTCTAACACAATAAAGTCTACTAACATCCTTATTATACTCAACGCACACAAGTTTTGCACCATTTTCTAGTGAATCAAACGATAGAATTTTTTGTCGTTTATTAGGCAAATAAATAGGACACTTCTTACATTGATAAAGCATTTGCATTCTCATGGAAGATGTCTCGATATTTTCATTAGACTGATAAACCTTTGGGCAATAGTTGCTTTTTGCTTGAGTGGGAGAAATTTCTATGCCATCTGAATTTTTGATCTTTTTAAAGTGATTCCAGACTTCTGATATATTCCTTCTTTCACTGTCAGGTGGAAGTTGAGCTGTAGTGGTAGATTGAACTTCAATAGCAATCGAGTCTTGTAAAGGTATCTCTGAAGGTGATGTATTTGTAATAGAAACAATTTCGATTAGTGAATCCTGTACTCCTTCCGTACTCTACAGAAAACAATTCATACACGGTTAGAGATCTTGTGTTGTCATAAGTATGTTTTATATTAATTATCCATACAGAAAACAATTAGAATTTTATTCTATCCATACAGAAAACAATTCATATAGATAACACGAATTAACCAGATTCATGAAATAACCAAATTCACGAAATAGTTAATTATATCAAAATCAACTATTACTACCAGATTCGCGAAATAACTAGATTCACGCAACCATATCAACACAAAATGCACAATAAGTTGTAGAAATTAGAATTATTAAACAAGATATTAACTTAAATTTACCTCATTTGTATTCGAAAAAGAAGATGAAATCCATGATCAGAAAATTAGCAAAGGAAAGAGAGAATTGGCATAAAGTAGCGATCGTCTTCCTTAGGTTATTATAGAGAAAAAGGGGAAATGGATATGGCGGGGCTAACTAAGTAAAATAAACAAAAATGGGGTTTCACTGTTTGAGCCTTTGAGGCTTTGAGCCTTTGAGATACTGATGTAATGTAGCCAGCCCCTGCTATGAATAAAAATTAAATAATATAAGTAGTTCAACTGTTCAAGAATATAAAAGCCAGTTAAGACTTAAGGAAACGCAGAGTGAACATATCATTTCCAGAAATAAATGGATTGGGCTGTAGATAGAGCTTTTTTTAAATAAACTTGGTAAAAAACAGAGCTCGTTTTTGAATAAACATTGTATAAAAAATGCTGCATATAATTTTATATATAAAGCAATCTGGTCTGGTTTGATACGGTTGGTTGCACCCTTCAAACTGCAACCAAACCTAATGAAATGGGCCGGGTCGGTTTTTAATATATGGTTTAGAGAGATAATACAGAGCGGTTTTCTGCACCTTTTCATCAGTTTGGGGCGGGCGGTTTCTGTTTGGTGGTGCGGTTTATGCCCACCCCTAGTATAGAGGTGGGGAGTCACAGCTTGGTATCAAAGCCAAACTTTGGAACAATATATAATAATCTAACAAGGATTATTGTCCTAAATCTTTCTTAGGAATCATGCCTTAGGATTTATCCGAGTCTTAGTACCCGTTCTATCCTAATTTCTTTTATGATGCCTTGTTTTTTCAATCAAGTTTGTTTGATATTTATTCTAAAAATAACCTTTTTCCTCTTATTTCTTTATTCTTTCTTTCTTAAAGAAGAGAAATGTTTAGATCTGGCATCCTAGCACCGGTCAATCCAGTACTGCATCTCAGGATGGTGTATTTATGTCTACCCTGCAGCTTTTAGATCTCGTAAAGAATGCTCAAGCTGTCGGACCCATTCTAGAACCTACTCCCCTAGATCTGGGTTTGCATGCTTGTGTAGAGATTATATCGATTTAGGTGGAAGGCCATTCAAGGGATCCGAAAAGCGTTATAGAAATCCAAGCTTGGCTTAGAACATGCGGCCGCATCTTTTCTCGCATGAATCTTGTGAATCCACATCGAGTCCAAGTGGCTTCTAGCACGCTTCAAGAATGAGCATTAGATTGGTATGAGCTTTTGATTTCGGAGATCATTGAAGCTGATCTTACTTAGGAGAAATTCCGAGAAAGGTTCGAGTTGAAGTTTGTGTCGGAAGCTGAAAAGGTAACTTTGGCCCGGTGCTTTATTGACCTTGTTCAAGGTGAATCTTCCGCGACAGACTATGTTGCATCTTTTGAGTCTCTCTCTAAATATAGGATCGAGTACATTAATACCCCATTGAAGAAAAATTAGAGGTTTTTCTATGGATTGAATAAGAACCTCAAAAAGCCTTTACTCCTGAAACTGGAAGTTTCTTTTGATTAGCTTGTTGATATTGCTCTTCGACTTGAAGAGGCCGATAAAGAAGGCGATGTTGAATTAGTGGGTGCCCAACATAATTTCAACATCAACAAGAAGATGCATATTGTGTTCAAAGGCCACAATCCCAACAAGAAAGGGAAGCAAGCAACTTCAGTAGCAAAGACTCCTACCTCTAGTCTGGACAATGCTATAATTGTGGTTATACGGACCACTATGCAAATAGGTGTCCAGAACCCCTTTTTTGTCGTTATTGAAAAACTTCGAGCCATCACATATCGACGTGTCCCATACTTCAAAGCAAGAAGGAGGGAAAGCTAAATGTTATGTAAGCTCCTTGTGACACTTCTCTTGGTCAAGGTATTTTTCATTCAGTCCTTGATGTCACTATTTTATTTCGTGATCTTCCTATTCGAGGTCTTTTTGATATGGGTGCATCTCACTCTTTATATTAAAAGAACTTGTTGGTGCTTAGTCTTTAAATGTTATGTACTTGATGACTTCACTGAAAATTGCGAATTTGGTAGGTGGACCTGCAACACTCAGTTTACTTTGTAAAGATGTCGGATTATTTTACGTGTTTATTCTTTCCGAGCCGATTTGCATGTTATGCGCTACTTAGGCTTCGTAATGACTATGAGAATGGATTGGCTTAACCGTTATGAAGCCTACATCTAATGTCCTGAGAGGACTATATATCTTCGACATCCTCAATCTGTTAAGCAGATTTTCATTTTTCTTAATGATTTCGATTCTAATTTGGTGGCATCATTTTATTCTCTAGACCCACTTGTTAAGGAAGATGCTCATTCAAGTAGTTGGAGAATTTCCCAGTATCTTTGAGCTTGTCTTAGGATTACCACCTAAGCGATCTATTGTGAGGTGAAAAAGTCTTTTCAGCTCGACCTTGCCACCAATTTTCATTATCTACGAGTTGCGGAGGATAGCGTTCCCCTTTACCGCATTCCACACTCGTTATGATTCTTATGAATGACCTCTGATGTCATTCGGTTTGTCCAGCTAATTTCATCCATCTTATGAATCGAGTATTCTATGAATATCTTGATGAGTCCGCCTTGTATTCATTGATTATGGATGAAAATAGCAATTTAAAATTTGCAAATCCTTTTAATAAGATACATTTATAAGTATAATTGGATTTTGTTCTTAAAATGAATAAAGAATATTCGTAAAAAAAATTAAGAGATATTTTTATCATATAGAAGATGATCTTGTGTTGTATTGCCCATTGAGTGCTTTAAGAATTCTGGTCGATGTGCCTGATCAACGTTATCGATAGGAATATCCTAAACGCTATGATGAGACAGTTAGACACAGTAAATTGACTTGGAATAAGTAAATTTTTCTAAAAAGATGATTACATAAAGTTAATTATAATTTTGAAAGTCTTAAGCTTTTCGGGAAAGAGGATCATTTAAAAGAACTCCTTCCCAATGCTCCTATTCTTCTGATTCCCGAAGCGAACCAAGACTTCACTGTTTGTACCAATGCTAGTTGTATTGGTTTGCTTGTCGTTCTCATGCAAAAAGGGATCGCGATATCGCTTCTACTTCTATACAATTAAAGCCTATTGAGACTGGATATGCTACTCATCTAGTGCTCGCGGCCATTGTTTCCGCTCTTAGAATTTGATGTTCATTCGTGTTTCACCTATAAAAGGGTATTGTGCATTACAACCGATCAGGAAACTAAGCATCTTGGTATATTAGTCCATTTCCCATCACCAAATGCATTGGTTCCGTGGCTTATCGCCTTTTATTACCGGCTCATTTTTCCGCTATTCATGACGTTTTCCACATCTCTCAACTAAGGAAATTCCTTTGGGATTCTAATTCTATTCTTGAGCCCGGTGTTACTGGAGAAATTAAAGTTTCGTCTAATTTGACTTATCGGCAACATCCTATTCATATCATTGCTTTGGAGATTGAATGCCTTCGAAATAAAGATGTCCCACTTGTGAAAGTTCAAAGGTCCTTAAATCCTAAGGATTGCTCTTTAAAATCCAGAGAATTCATCGAGCGAACACATCCGGACTTACTCTCTCGTGCTCTTTAAGGTGAACTTCTAGTTTCAAAATTTCTTCTTTTGTGTTGATATGCTTTTATGGTTGTTACTCTTTGTTTTCTTCTTAAGAATTGTGAGGATGCAATTTATTTAAGGAGGGAAGTCTGTGGCAACCCGCATATTTTACGATTGTATATTTAAATGTTTTATTTAAATGTAGCATCGTTAGTCGCATTAAAGTTCAAAATGCTACTTTTTGCAAACAGTTGAATTAGAACTCGAGACCACTTCCATTGAGTTTAAAATGACATTTGCGATCTTTTTGATTATAAACATCGATATGTTTGGAGTTGGGTTGAATTTTGTTATTTTTCTATTGGGCTTTGGGTTTGGGATTCAGCCCACTAACCCAACACAAACCCTAACTCTTCATCCAACTCCTCTTTATTTATTCTTTTATTTCCTAATGCTCAAGCTAAAGGAAAATGGAGAAGGAAAGGAAAATTAAAACTCCTAAACCCTAGATTACAACGAAATTCTAGATTCAAGCTCCAAAATCAAAGAGAAGCTTAGGTAAGCATCATCTTCATCTTCTCCATCTCAATCTCTCTTCAATTTTCAGAAATTCCTAAACCCTAACTTAGGAAATATTTTTGTATGGTCATAGATTAGAGCTTCTTGAGTTGAAGTTGAAGTATGGTTGATCTTTCCTTTGTTTTAGAGCTTCTCACTTGTTGTTTATGGGTTTAAAGGCGAGTTCTTAAACTCACATCTATACATTTCATTGTTGTTAGGTATGAATTTCTAACATCTATTCATGTTCTTTTGTTTTTGATTTGAATTGATTTGGTGAATTTTTCAATTTTTGGTTTTGAAGTCTAATTTTATGAAAATTCTGCTATGGATATTTTGACATGTTATTTGGGGTGTATCGAAGAGCCTACAAGGCTGGGTTGTCGCTTTGCATAAATCCTTAGTCTTCGTTGCTCGTCCGATCACTCTCGAATCATTTTGGCCATACAGGCCTAGGCAAACTATTGCCCAGACCAGGCGACCAGACATCTGGTTATCAAGTCCAGATGTCTGGTTATAGACCCTGGAGAAAAGGAAAATATACGACAGGAAAAAAATGGCAGAGAACGGAATCAGACGTCTGATATAAATTGTCAGACCTCTGGTGCACCCTTTCAGACGACTGATACAACTTGTCAGACGTCTGATACAACCTTTCAGATGTCTGGAAGGTTTCTGAAAATTTCCAGAACCTAAACCCAGACGTCTGGATTTTATACCAAACGTCTGAAACTGTTCAATTTTGCCTATTTTGGCCGTTTTTGAGAGGATTTCCAGTTTTTATCGATTTTTGTTGATCCGACAAGTTGATATCACTATTCATCGACTTTGATGACTTCTTTTCTGGACTTTTGGGAATATCCATTTGATGGATTTGATATCGATTTTTATGGTTTTAATTTACATCGTCGAATGTGAATTTTAAATGATCGATTGTTTTTTACAATCGTTTTCTATGACTTATCACATTAAAATATAAAGGTTTATACTAGTAGTAAATATCCAAACTCTTTCACAAAAATGATTTCAACGTTATTTGTAAATACAAAGCTCGTTTTTAAAACCGTTTTCCAATCTATTAGTATATACAAACTTTTACCTCATTCGTATGAGAAATCTAATTAGATGCCTTAAAAAAACAAGTGGTATGAAATGCTTGCGTTTACTTCGTCGGTTAATTTTTGGACTTATTCGATTGAAATCTCGTGACAATTTTCAAGTAGAATTCTATAATTTGTTTGTAAATATTTAAGTTAAGCCAGTAGTTATGGGACATGAAGCTAAACTCATTTATTTACTAGCTTAGTGTAATTTACACTTCTTATTGATCGATGGTGATTATTTTTATGGTTTAGACTAGAGATATGTGATGTCTCTTTGTCCACATGGGGGACTATACCCCGAATTTTTGGAGCGTCATCTTATTTTTATGGGCTAGTGACCCATGGTCTTTGGACCGTTCATGGAGCAATCGGCTCGAGAAGTCGGTGCATGAGGCATACCTTTTTAGGTACATCGATGTTCGACTAGGCATAGGGCGTAACTTTTTAGGTGCGTAGATGTTCGACTAGGTATGGGGCGTATCTTTTTAGGTGCATCGATGTTCGAGTAGGCATGGGGAGTATCTTTTTAGGTTCGTCGATGTTCGTTCATGCATGGGGCGTATCTTTCTAGGCGCGTCTATGTTCGTTTATGCATAGGGCGTATCTTTCTAGATGCGTCGATGTTCGACTGTGCATGGGGCATATCTTTCTAGGTGCGTCGATGTTCGGTTTATGGGATAGCGTCTCTTTTGTGATACACGTGTTGGTGAGTTTTCATGCTCCAATTTGTGATAGGCCTCCCACTTTGTGTTTTCTGGATTTCTAGAATTTTTGTTTCACCAATTTTTGTGATTGAAGATGATATGTTTTGTCAATATTTGTGGTTTGGTGAACAAAATAAAGAATATGACATTCTTTTTGGTGTTTTGACATTCTTGAGATATTGCATGATTTTTTTTGTTATTTAATGTATACTTGTCACACTATGGCATTATTATTATCATGTTATCATACGTTTTTGTCATATCTCTTATCCTGTCTCATTTTATATGATATTTATAGCTAGACTGATACATTTATTATTTTCTTCTTAAATAATACTTGGGTCAAATTGAGGTATTTCAAGTGCTTCTGCTTGACTTCTTATCATGATCCTACATTTGAATTTTGGGCTAACTACTTAGCTTAGTAGTTTTTGTTGTATACATTTGAGATAGAGACTCCTTGATGTATACATATTCTTTTGTCTAGGACTTGTACCTATTCCTTTGTGACGTAGTTGATCTTGTATGACCACTTCTTTGACGTACACTTCTATGTGTTATATTCATATTTGTTTCCACCTTAGTGATATGAATATCTATGATTGATTTACGTTATGCTTTTTTATATTTGTTTCCGAAGACCACATAGCCACTGTGTAGTAGCCTTGTGTTTGTATTTGATATGTCAGATTTCCTCTTGAAACGAAATGCATGTAATACTATCTGACATATCGGTACTCACACAAAGCAATTACACGGATGGTCGCTCCTCGGCAGATTTATTCTTTGTGCTAGTCGACGGCATTACCCCGTAGTGTCCTTAGCTAGTTGACCGCATTCTCTCGAGATTCGTAAATGGGGCTTATAAATGGATTTGATTTTGAGGAGAGGAATTTTTAAGGGATTTGGAGGAAATGGAATTTCAAAATGTTGAATATGGGAACTTCGAAAATGAAATCTGAATTTGTAAAAGAAGTTATAAATTGTTGAATGGGATATAAATAAATATACTGGGTTTTGAAATTTATTAAAAGGAATTTATCAATGGTTCCGGAGACTTATGAGATACATTACGAAATATTCCTTGAAGCATTGATATTTGAAATGATTTTGGAAAATAAGACTTATAATGTTTTTCCTAAGTATTAAAATGGAAATTTGGGATATTTCTAAGTGTTGAAATGGTTTGGGAATATCCTATTATCGATTTAAGTATTTGAATTTTTTTCAAATATTGGAATATGGAAAGGAAATTGAAAATATACCTTTGTAAAGTATTTAAAATGAATATTTTGGAAGAAAAATATAATATGGCCTAGTGACTGCTTATGGATGTTATTTGATAACTAAATAACCGACTATCAAATATTGGCCAATTTCATTAATCGTTCGAAGAGACCGAGATCAGGTTTAATTATTCGAAAACCACTTCGATCCAGGTTGAACGTTACGAATGGATATCGTGAAGATAGTAAAGTCGTTGGTTTAGTTTGTCCAGACCCAAGACAACTTGTATGTATGAATGCTATCAGAAGATCGTCATTGGAGGGCGATGGGCATTCTAAGTGAAAATAGTTCTTGATAGGCAATCGTAGCCTCATGCCTCATCAACCTGAATGATTGAAAATCAGGGGATATGCAGCAAGGCTAAGTGGGCCGCACCCAACTAGTGTATGTTATCACATTTGTAGATACCTTCGAATTTATTAACAATTATGGATATGGTGGTGCATGCAAAAGAGCTCTTGATAACGGTGGGAACACCCGGGGCACATATTCGTCTTATCCAGGTTAGGGATAGGGCCGGTCATGTATTGTAGGGGATCTCGGCCAGGTCCTCGGCACATGTTTCTAGATGTGTACTGTGATAGGTGGTACACGAGTGCCTAGTCATTATATGGAATCTATTCTTCAATAAGCGCTGTATGGTTTTGATTGTGCCAGCTATGCTGAAACGTGAGGTGCAAGCATTTCAGCTATTTTCTATTTATTTCTATAGACAATATTATAATATTAGATGATTTTGATAAAAATTGTTTTGGTTCGTAAGGTAAAAACTTGTCGTGTTTATTTGTGATGTGGTCTTACGAGATAACTTTGTTTTTCAAAAAAATTTGATAACTTTAAATAATTCATAATTTAGTGTGTTTTCCCACAGTGGTTTTCCAGACTGTCTCGGTTGTTATTTTATTATAATGCTCGGGTCAGACCGAGTATTACAAATTCAGGTTAGGATGTTATGGAGCTCAGGAGACGAGCCAGATGGGAAAGACATATTTTTCGTAGTTGATTTCTGTTTCCATTGTGTGAGGACAAGTTATTTAACTTTCCAAATTAAATGTTGTCTATTATACTCTGATAATGGTATGTATATTAAAAGTACAATTCTTGTATTTAAAATGTGTTATTATATATTATATTTTGTTCCGCCGCGATTGTGAGATTCTGTGTTGTTTTCTGTTTTTCTTCTTCTTCCTTTTCTTTTTCACCCCTAAAGATTTGTATTTTCGTTCAACTCGAGTTGAACTGATGTTACTTATGGTCGACTCAAAGGGTACAGAGATACGGGCCTTTATAGGATAACTTGTAATAACCCGGTTTTTGATCATCTGTTAATTGATAATTAACAGGATATAATTTATTTAATATGCTGATATGTATGTTAAACAAATTAAATTTTGATAAATATCTGAATATATATAGGAGGCTATAATAAATGATTTAATCTCTAGATAAATTAATAATATATTTATATATATAAAGATATATGCAAATTTTACTATGTGAAGATTTTAAATATATATACTTATACAAATATATAAGTGCGTGATTATATATTTATGCATATATATACCCTGGTTAATAGGATATTTGGAAATTTGGAAAAGTACGAATACCTATATATTGTGAATAAGAATTGATAAAAAAGGGTTGTATACTTTCTTCAAAATTTACACATGAAAGATAAAATTAGTTTATAAGTAAAAAATGAATTGAAAACATATATAATTAGATGTAAAACATTTAAAACCCGTACTAATATAAAAAGGAAATGCGTTAATTAAAGATATAAAAGTATAAAATATATATACATAATTAATTATCATATAATAGCATATTAACAAATGAAATTTATAAATGGAAGTTATATATGTACAAAACTACAATTGTAAACAAATCTTTATGCATTATAACAAATGTAAGGTTATTAACATGCAAATCGAACAAGTGTCACCATTTTTATTTTAATATTTTAAATCTGAAGTAATCAAACAAAGGAAAAAAAAACCTGAAAAGAACTTCACAAACCGAAAATCAAAACCCGTAATTCATTTGCAAATCATTTTCAAGATCAAAAGTAAGGCATGCAGCATCATCTTCAACCAGAGTATATCTAAAGCAAACATGTAATTCAATTTTTAATATCAAAGCAAGTAAACCTGGAAATCAAAGAAGTCATCTCTGCAACAAGTTTCAGATCATTACAACCAGTAATCAAAGTAATCACAGAAGCTAAGGCGACTCAAGTTTTAAAAAAATCAAAGGCTTTTTCAGCAAAAAGGCTTTGTTTTCAAATAATGCAAGGTGAGTAAACATTACTTTAGAAAGTTTAAATCTATTCTTATCAAGATGCATGCGATAGATAGTAGATGGAATGTTGTGAAACATCTGTGCATGAATGGATTTAGATGTTTTTATGGATAAAAATAAAAAAAATGGAATTTGTTGAGAATGAATGTCTATGCGTAAATATGTCTCTGTTCTTAAATCAACAGACTAAAATTTAGTTCAAAAATCGTTTTCTTCCTTTCCAATCTCCTATAGGTATTGATCTTTGAGGGAAGTTTGGTTGTTATAATTAACTTGACTTTTAAAATATATTTTTTAAAGCTTAATCAACAAGTTGTTTTAGTCGGAAAAGAATTTCCAGTGATAATGAAGTAAACCCAAAAAAAAAATTGTTCAAATTCCAAGATTCATTTATATAATCTGATTCACCATTAAAAATTACGATTTTTGGTGATATTGCTTCGATTTTCATGCATGTGGGTGATGGGGATTTCAGAGTTGATCAGAATTGGGTTTGGTGCGAAATTCCGGTAGCACAGTTTTGGTTAAAGCAAGTCGTTGGGGCAGTGGATGGCCATGGAGTTGGAGAACCTGAGAAAAATAGCGAGGCGATTTTCTGGTGGCCGGATGTGGACGAAGTAGGTTTTTTGATAAGTTTGCTTTGCTTCGCTTCAACGTCTAATGGCGGCGGAGAGGAGTCATGGTGGGTGTGCGGTCCTGGAAAAATAAGTGGAGACAGTTATGGCGGAGCTCGTGGAAAATTATGGTGAAGAATGATGGCCAGAGGTTGCGGCGAGGTGATGGATGACGGGTTGTCCTTGTTTTTTTTAGGTTTCTAGTGTTCGTATTTTGATCTGATGACTCGATCGGGTTTTTAGGTAGGTAGGATGGTGGGGATGGTCAAGGATGAGTTGTGGAGTTGGTCGGCGGCGGCAGCAGATAGGCGTTGTGGATGTGCATGTGCACACATCCGGTGTGCACGAGCAGGATTATGGAAGAGGGATTGGAAATAGGCTGGGAAAGGGAAGAGAGGGGAATTGGAGATCGGGCCGAAGATAGTTGATGGGCCAGGTGGAATTTTTTCTGCCAGGCCGAGGAAATTAAAGAAATAAATAAATGAAGGTAAATTTTGTTTCAAACTTAAACTTTAAAGTCAAAAGTATTTTTTTTGAATCTAAGTTGTTGATATGAATAATTATACAATAGGTTAAATCCTATATGTTTTTACAGATAAATTAAATGATGGAATGAAATAATATATAAATTACTTAATATATTTAGGATGGTAAATTGATTAATGAAATCCGGAAATAATTAATTAATTTAATTATTTAGATAACTGATTAGTTTAAGTAATCTATTTAAAGAATTGATTTATTAATGTGATTAAATAAGTTATTAATTAAAAGATGATTAATTGATTAGGGTTAAACACTTAATGAAATTAATAAATGATGATTACTTAGTAAAAGTAATTAAAGAAAATTTACTTAATATTTTTAATTAAGGAGAGTAATTAATGGACGATTTCTAAATGTGATTTATTTAAATGATGATAATTACTTAATAAAAGTAATTAAGGATTAATTACTTATTGTAATTAATTAGAGAATTAATTAATTAAGGAAATTTATTAAGGGTTAATAAACTAATAAGAGTGATTAATTAAAGGATAATTAATCAATGTAAGTGATTAAAGAATAATTAATTTGAGTAATTAATTAAGGATCAACGTGATTAATGTGAATGGGTGGAGGATAATTAATTGTGAAATTAAATAAAGGCTATTTGCTTAATGTAATTAAAGTATAATTAGTCAAGGGTGATTAATTAGGATGAATAAATAAAAAATTGATTAATTAATTGGTTTGAAATTAATTAATGTTCAAAGGTAATCTAAGTGCTTTAAATATGTGAAATTAATTTAATTAGAGATAAATTGAATTAATTTTGGAAGTGATCAATCTTATTTACGAATGATTGAATGATGATTAAATGCCTTGAATTGATTGATATCTCTGATATGAAATATTTTATGGTATGGTTATATTAGATGGACAGTGATAATGTAGTTATTTATCGATGATAAATTGATGTGTATAAGTGACATCTTGTATTTAAAGTTGAATTGTATTTAATGGAATAATTGGGTTAAGACGAAATGGGATTCGAAGAGACCGGAGTCGGGTATTAGTAAATACCCGAAACCACTTCGATTCTTTATAGATTCATATGTGAAATCAATAGGCTGGAATGGAATGATTTAAGTTAATTGGACCTTTTAATCTAAGTTTTTGGTACTTAGAAATTGATATGTGATAAGTGATGTCTATAACAAATTGTGAATTTGTAAATTGATACGAGTTACCCCGGGTTTTATGTAACTTTTGTGCTGTTGTATTCCATGATTAGATGGGTTTACTCACGTTGGTTTCCATCCTGACCCGGGTGTTACTTTGACGTAATGCTCGGGTCAGATCGAGTATTACAGATTTTCAGGTAAGGACGTTTGGAGCCCAGGAGGCGAGATGGATGGCAAGAACGTATGTAGTGTTTCTGCTGTATTATTGTATATATGAGACATGATGATTGTGTATGCCTAGTGTTTGTATATATGTGTGACTTTGATGTATTAAATGTATTCGACAAATATAGTATTCTTTGTAAACTGTTGTTATTTGTTATGGTATTTTATCCGATGCGAATATGAGATGTTTGTGTTTCTGATCTTCTTCTTCTTCTATCTCTTTCTTCTTTTCCATAACGATATGGAATTTTCGGGTTCGAAAACTCCAGGCTGTTACATAACTGATGTCTTATGGGTGCGAGCATTGTTCTCGACTGAAGTCAATATATAGGAAGAAGCTAGGATTTGGAATTCTAGCTGGGTTGGTCGACGTTTGATAAGGGGACGATGGAATCGAATTCGTGGGGGTGAAGGGGTAGCGGTGGCAGGAAGTAGAAGGGGTCCGGTCGTATTTTAGGAATTACGACCGTACAACGGAGATATGTGGGTCGTACAAGTCGCATTTTGTTGCGATGAGGCAAAGGCAGTGATAATGGCATGGACGAGCTCATAGAGGCGAGGCGTTTAGTGGAGGTTTAAGGGTTCGATGGTGATCTAAATTGAAATGCGACTGGCCGAGGCAGTTTTGGGCGATGGGTCGCGTTCGAACTGGGGTTGCTGGATGGGAAGATGATGATGCCAACGCGTTGAGTTCGAGGAGAGCGATGTGTATGTGGGTTTAAAAGCGGCGTGGGTGTCCATGGGGTCGTGTGCATGTGCAAGCCATTCACAGATGTTGGGTCCAGGAAGAAGAATGGGAATTGGGGGTGGAAAACTGTTCATTTCGGGTTTTGTGCTGATCGACTTGCTTTGGATTGGGGTGCGATTTATAAATTCATTTGGTGATTTTAAATAGTAGTTAACTTTGAAAATCAATAACTCCTCCATACGCAACCCTATTAACTCATAAATTTTTGCATTAGGATAGTGTTAGCGTGAACAATAATATGGAATTGGATTGGTTAGGATTTGAGCTTGTAGAATTTTAACTTATACTTGAACGTTGTTTGAGTTCAGACGGAACCAGAATGCTTCGGCGACAGTAAAGGATAAAGGTGAGTAAATCTCACTCACTTTGGATAGCTGGTTATATTTTAAAGTGTAAAAATTATTTATTGTTTTATTGAATGGATTGATAAATAATTACAATTGGATATCATAGTATTATATATATAGTAATATATATTAGTAGTTAAGTATATTTCCCGCAGATTGGAGTGGATGAGACACTATGCTTCCCACATAATAGCGGATGACCATTTTTATTGCGATATCCCGCCTCGAAGCGGTGATTATATTTTGTGATTATGTGATATCTGGGGTTGCAAGGAAACGTGTTGGAGGGATCCAACTGGATTCCTCAAAAATGTTGACTTTTATTTCATATATAGTGATATATGATGTGCTTGAATAATCTATGATAGTTTATGACATGATTTGATTTATTAGATGCTATAGTACCGTTGGTCTTGATTTTGGTATTATAAACATCACAAAGAATATTTTTCAATTTAAAAAGGAAATTCAAATGCGATTTTGGAAATGAAAATATTTATATTGAAATTTGGGATTTATTTAAAAAGGAATTGATTTGGATAAAATAATTAAATTTTATTTTAGATATTTATTTAGCTATTTTGTAAAATGGTTTAAATAGGTAATTTAATTTGAGTATTTTTAAATAGCGAATTATTAATTGGGATTTCTGGGAATACGAAATGGAAGTCGAAATCGAGATTTGAATGGTTTTGGATTATAGTTCCGAGTTATTAAGAAAAATATTTATAAACGGGATTTTAAATAGGAACCGATTTATAAATGGAATTGGTTAATGTGAATCTACTATTAACAGAGGAATGGGAGTTGAGTTTATAGACCTATAAACGATGTTTATAAACAACTGGAATGATTATCATTTGATAAATTGGGAATATAAATTCATAGTGTGAATTTAAAATGAGATATGGAGATCGGTTTAGGATGAAATGGTAAATTCTATGTTGGAATTTGGGAATTGTTATGAAATTGGTAATGTGAATAAATTATGATAAATCAAGAGAGATTTATATGTACAAAAATGGGTATGTTGAACTTTTAAAATGGTTTTCTCATAAGAATTTAAGGTATGTTTTTTAGAAAAATATTTATACTTATTAAACTATTAATTGGATAAATATATTTTAGAAGATTAGTTATTTAAATATTTAAATTTGTTGAAATGAATTCTATGTTTTATAAATCGATTCAAATTTTTTTAAATGAATTGGAATTAGTTATTAATGCTTATCTTAAAGGTGCTTTGATATTTTAAGTAATTATTTAACCATGTTTTCAAAATCTATTATTATATGTATATAGTTTAAAGGTAAGTGATTGAAATTTATTTAAAAATGCTCTCGAGATTTGTGAATTGGGTTTTATTTAATGGATATGATTTTATAAGAGAAAATCTTATAATGGAATTCAGGAACTTGAGAAAATTTGAGGAAAGGGAATTCGATATGGGAACTTTGAAAATGAATCTGAATTCATAAAGGGGTTATAAATTGATAGTTGGATTATAAATAAGTATAATCGATAATTTTTGGAAACTGTGAAAGGAATTAAAAAAAATTCTGGAGATTTATGAGATAAGTACGGAATATTTCCTAAGTATGGATATTAGAAATGATTTTGGAAATAGACTTATACTATTTTCCTATATGCACAAAAATGACCATTTTGCCCTTGGATGACGATGAAAATGTGACAATTTCAAATAATTTGAATTTTGGTTAAAACAAGTTAAAATACCCAATATGATCATTTATTCAATTTAAATAGAATAAATATGGTGGTAAAAATATGCATACTTACGTGCACATCAAATACCCCCACACTTATCTTTTTATTCGTCCTCGAATAAAGAAAAACTAAGATAAATCCATTTTCGTAGGGAGCACGATTGCATTGAGCATATGCAACAAGCCGTTAAACCTCTGGGTGTCCCCAGTAGGACGAGTGTTGTCTCGTGAGGGTTTTCAGTGGATGCTACCCACAAAATCCACATGCAGGATGAAAATATTTACAAAATGCAAGATTTATTTACAAAGAGATGAATGCGAATTTTTGAAAATATTTACAATGAAGGATTTACTTTTAAATCGACACAAATAAGTTAAATATAGGTTTTGGTTATTATCTTGAATTTTTTTAGTCATTTACTCGTCAAAATTTTCAATAAAAACAAGGTTATCATAACAAATTGACTATAGTTTAACTTGTTATTTTGGTTGATAACAAAGTGTAACTATGAAAAGGATTCTTAGTTGATTATCAAAGTTTATCAAAGTGGTATTTTTATTTCTTTTCAATAACAAATCAAATCAACTAAGTAAAAATAGTGCTAGGATTTCAATTGCTTGTTCTCTCGTTATTTGCAAGAAAAATTACACATCTAGCTCAGGTAAACTGAGGCCAGATATACCACCCATGCACTGCCTTTCGGGCTTATGTAAGGGGAGTACAGAGCATGGAGAGTGCATACACTTTCGTGCACACCTATCGACCGTAGGTGGTTTTTATTAAGTCTGTTCTTTTTTTTACATGTGTTCCATACATGCATAACCGTGAGGACTTTTAAATGAGTATGAAAGCACATAATCAAAGATTCTAAGTAATTCACCCATGCATAACCGTGAGGACTTTTAAATGAGAGTGAATACTTTGGATGTTATTATTTTTTTATTTTTTTAATATTTTTTAAGAGAGAGAGAGTTTTGCAAAATCATCTTAGCACCATTTAACTTAGAAGATAAAAAATGTTATATCCTTTACTTTAAATTCACCACTTTTAAAACAAAAAATTTCAATTAGGATGTATTTCATAGTTAACACGTATGAATCTTCCTATATACTAGTTAAACCATTGTTATTTATAATCAAACTTCATTTTTATTTTTGTTAAGACAAATAAATTTTCAATAATTTCAATTTAATAAACCAAAACCATATATTTATCCTATAGTGTTTCTTTAAAAATAAATCAAAAACGCTAAAAAAAATATTCTTTTGTTTTTGGAATTTTTTTGAGTTTTTGGAAGAAAAATGGAAAATTAATCCTGAAAAATCAAGAAGAAGATGAGTCTCCCCCCACACTTGATTTTGACTGTGTCCTCACAGTCAACCTAAGTGGAAGGAAAAAAATAAAATAAAATAAAAATCTTATATTTACATGAAAGATTATTATTTACAAGAGATGAGAAAGTATACAGTCAAAAAGTAAATGAAACGGTCTTCTAAAGACCGATTCATTTGTCTCGTCAAATGTGCGAGACACAGCTTAAGCTCGAAAAACCAAACCATCAAAGATTTCAAAGTTGAATCTTGATTTGGAAAAACGAATGTTGTTTTGAAAATTGTACGAGTTGTTTTGTTTTCGATGATTTTTTGGGTTGATAAAAGAATTGATTGAAGTTCAAGTTTATTTTCACTAATTTGAAATTCAAGCTTATCATTGAAAACATTTTCAGAGTTATTGATTTCAAAATCAAAATGGTGATTTTCATCTTCCCCGTTGAAATTTAACAACTCTTCATCCAAAAGTCCAAACAATTCGTGTTCATTAAATTCATCTCCCTTTATTAGGTTATCAACAACTTCATTATGCATATAATTTTCAGAATCCAAAGTTGTTGTATTCAAAATTTTAAAATCGAGAAAAGGAAGATCGAATTTTAAATCGGGTTTCTCACCCTCAAAAGAATTGAAATCCAACTCAATTACCTCCTTTTCAACAACTTCGTTAAGATCATCATTTTAAGTTTCAAAAGTTGTTACTTGAAAATCATCGATTTGGGTAAAAGATGGATTATCACTTGACTCGTCGCACGTTGAAATTTGATTTTATTTCTCACGAAAATTTTCCAATGTTTTAATCAACAAATTTGTGTGATCATCGTAAATTTCATTCATTTGCTCAACAAAGTCAAATTTGTAATTATTAACTTGAAAATTTTCGATTTGGGCTTGCTGAGAACAAGAATTGTCAATTTCGATAAACGGAAGATTGTTATTTGATTCTTCGCAACTTCATATTTGACTATGATTTTCACGAGAAGTTTTGTGTCTTTCAAGTAGTAAATCCCCGTTATCTTTTTCCATTTGGTCAACAAAATCAAATTCATGATTATTAATTTGAAAATTTTCATTTTGAATTTGTTGATAACCAAAGTTTTCAATTGTATCGTTATTGAAACTATTCCCATTGCCAAAATTATTTGAAAATTGTTTCACATTTTCGTCTTGATTTTGAAATTCATCTTGAAACTCGAAATTGAATTGGCATGGGTTACACTCGAAATCTTTTGAATTTTGAAGAGAATTCAAATTTTGATTATTTTGAAAACCTTGATTCGAGTTATAGCACAAATATGAATTTCACAACTCATTTGTACTTTGATTTTGTTGCGTAGAAAGTTCAAGTAATAACGAAATGCTATTTTCAAGAGTTGAGGGTTCATCATTTTGAAAATTTTGTGGTTCAAGACTCAAATTGTTTAAACAATAGTTGTTGTTGTAATATCCATAAGAATTTGAAGTGAAATTATATGGATTATATTGATTTTCACAACTATCGTAAAGTCATGTGAATATGTAAATTCGGACATTTTCAAGATTTTTTTTTTCTTTATAAGGGAAAAATATTTACAAATAGAATTTATTTTTCAAAAGGGAAATCGATTTTTTTTTGGTTTTTAATTTTTTTTGTTTTTGAAAAAGTTTTATAATATTTTTTTGGATTTTTGTTTTTCTAATTTTTTTGGATTTTTGAAATTTCAAGGAAAAAGGATTTAAAAATTTCAAAGGAAAAGGAATATTTACAATTTTTTTAGTTTTGGGTTCAGAATTTTTTTAAAAAATATGTATGAACTAATGCAACTAAATGGATGCAGTGGTTAATTACAAATGATTTATCCTAAGTTAACTCAAAATTGTGTAATCACAAATTGTCTTAGATAAACAAGATAGTTCTCGGCCAGGTAACGGGCAGGAGTTATCGGTGCACCACGAATCACCGTAGCAATGCAGCCGAAGGTTTAAGTACCTTCAGAGGAACAACCACTATAATATTTACGAATCGCCGTAATATTTATAAATGGTTATTACTCTGTAGTAGCCTGGACACCAAGAAATTAAATTGTTCAAAGAAGACAACTTGTCAATATACAATTAAAAGTTATCGTTGTCTAACCGTTATTATAAACAAATTCTATGATGAGATGCAAAACAGAAATTAAACGTGTATTAAAAATGCAAATACGAATGAATTTTTGTCTTTGGTTTTTTTTAATGCAAGCAAACAACAATAGATATGGCTTAACGGCAGCAATTTTTTTATAAGCCAACTAGCAATTATTTTTTGGCAAGTTAAGCGAAGCAATTATTTTTCCCTTGGTTTGGCAAGCACTTCTTCCTTTTGCGAATTTCTGCTTTGGCAATCTGCAAGTAAAACAAAGATGTATATACAGGTTTTTTTTTAAGAAGGCACACTAAAACAAATGGAAAATTAAAACAATTGAAATCAAAAGAAATAAATCAAAACACAAGATCTATAAACAAAAGATACATACATACATACATATATATATATATATATATATAGTTTTTTTAAGTAAAAGGGAACAGAAGGAAAATAAAAAAACAAATGAAAAACCCAGCCTAAACAAACTTTACTCGGCTCACTTGTTAAGCCTGCATCCCCTAATTCACACACACTCCTCCACAATTTCCTCAGAAGAAAATAGACAATACCACAAAAAAAATGAAATCGAAATTAAATGCGAATCCAGAAATCACGAGAATGAAATTGAATAAAGGTTTTGGGTTGTTGGCTATTCGATTTTGTTTGCGATTGCAGCGATGACAAATTGTTCAATTGTAAGGTCGGTGGTTGATGGGTCGCGATTTGGTTTTTGTATTCGATGGTGGTGATTATGTTGCATGCTCGCGAGTCGAGGAGGTGAACCAAATCGAAGGCGGTGTTCATTTCAGGCACGTGGTTCGTGGGAGTTGATTGTTGCGAGTTAAATTTGTTCGAAATTGGATTGGGGATTTTTGATTTTGGGTTGATGAAGGGCGACTAATTCAGGCGTTCATGGAAATGCGGTGGCTTGCAACTTCGTGGTTGCTGGCGAAGTGTTGTCAGTTGGTGTTGAGTTGTTGCTGCTACTTGATGTCGATGATAGTAGCTTGGTGTGTTCGAGCCAAGGCAGCAAGAAGGTGGAGGTTCTGTTCTCTGTTTTTTTTGGTGGTGGCAGAGTAGCAGTTTGATCAGAGAATGTTGGTGAAGAAGAAGTTGTGTAACAGTTTTGTATAAGGAAGTGGGATGGTTGTCTGGAACTGTTGCTTGGCAGTTCAGTGGTTAGGGCTGCAGTTGTATGCTCTGATACCAGCGAGTCTGGTGATAGGGGGTGGTTCGAATATGAGATGACTGTGTTATGTGGTGATGAATGTCAGGCACAGTTGCACAGGGGAAGTATGTATTGTGGTGAAGGGGAAGACTACTGTGTGGTCAGTAGTGCCAGTTTTTCGGCAAAGATGATGTTTGGAGGATTTTCTGTTGTGCAGCAGTTATTGTGAAAGTGGCAGGCAACGTTTAAGAAGAGGCAATGCTTGATGAAGTGAAATGCAGTGGTATGTGAATGAAGATGGTGGGTCAGTGGTTGCACAAAGACTTGTTGAACTCGGCTATGCTTTCGGGAGATGATGGATGTGAAGGGTAGTGGAATGTATTGTAGATTGCAGTTTTGGTGATAGAGATGATTTGAAATATGTAGGAGTGAAGGAGGCAAGGGGAAGCTGGTTCAGATATGGATGAGCAGCAAACTGGAATTGGTAGTTGCTGGAAAGGATTGTAGTGGCAGGTTGGAGTTGTGGATGGTGAGTGTTGATGTCGGAGGCAAGGTTGAGGCGGTTTGCGGTGTTAGGTGAAATAGTAGCAGAAGTAGCAGATGGACATGGAAGTGAACAGGGGAGTGTAGTTGCTTGTTTGTTAGTACTGAGGTGGTTGTATGCACTTGCGAAGTTGACCGCAGGCGATATGGAGTGGTGGGATGTTGTTGTGAGATGTTAGTGAAGATGTTTGATGAGGTATGAGGGGGATGGAGATGCTACTGCGATTGTGTTGTATGGTTTATAAGTTAGCTGCCTTGCCTGATTGCAGTGGATGTACAGTCGTGACAGTGGTGGGTATTGTTTGAAGGCAGAATGAAGGCAAGGGTTGTTGAATGGAATGGTGAAATGGTTGAGTTGTGTGTATGTTGAGAAGTTGAAGTCAGGCGATAGTATTTGGGGATGGAATGTAAAGTATGATTGTATAGGAGGTGTTCTGAAGTGTTCTCGGCAGTGGTTGTAGCCACCGTATTTATGGCGGGGGTAGATGGACTGGAATGAGTGGCAGAGATGTCAGTGTTGAGGGTGATGTATCAGTGGTGGGGAAGTTGTCGATATGGCTAGTGATTGGGTATTGGTTGTTGAAGTTTGATGCTGTTGACAGTTGATGTAGTTGGTTTGGCGGTTGGAAGCTCTGTGTTTGATGTTGTATTGGGTGACATGGCTACTTGTGGTGATGATGGTCGGGTTCAGGCAACAGGGATGCTTGCTCGTGTGGGCAGAGCAAGGCAGCAGTCAAGGGAGTTATGGTTTGTGATGTTTTATGGATGGTGAATGTAGGAAGGTTGTAGGAAGTGTTACGGTAGTTTTTTTTGTTTTTTTGTTTTTGGTGCAATGATGAACTGGAGAGAGTGATGAAGGTGGTAGCTCGGTGATAGTCAAAGGGGGCAGTGGTTTGTGCGATGATATGCACAGTCGTATCAGCAATGGCTATTTGAAGGCAGTGATGTAAATGGGTAGGGGATTGAAGTGAAGAAGGTAGATGTGGTCTATGCAGAAGTTGTAGTGAATGTAGGTATGTGGTTCAGTTTGTATGGTAGAGGTGTTAGTGAGTGGTAGTGGAAGAGAAGTGCTCAAGTTGGTTTGGTGTAAGTATGACAGTGGTTCTGATGGTAAAGAAGATTTGTGTTGTCGATGGGTGAACTAGATAACAGTTTGGTGTGGAGGAAACAGAGATGAGAATAGGATGAATGAATTGTGCACTATTAGAAGAACAGGCAAACAGAGAAGGGGGAATTTGCAGAGAGATATGCAGTTTGTAAAAAGAAAAGAAAAGGAATGTAATTGTAAATGAAAATGCAAATTGAATGCAATAAAATATGCTTGTTTTTGAAATGAAATTGTGCATTTTTTTTAATATGGAAATGGACATGCAAAATGAAAAGAAAAACAAGCACACAAACAAAATACCAACAAAAAAAAATCACACACAAACAATTTTTTTGGGAACTACAAATTAACACAACAACAAACACACAACGAAAATTCAAATGAAATAATTCGAAGAATAGAAAATCAAAATCAAAGAAACTCCCCGGCAACGGCGCCAAAAACTTGTTCGTCGACGGAAATTCTATCGGTTTAGAAAACCGTTGAACGAATTTTTAATAAAATTTATACCGCAAGCGCACGGTGTACGAATGTAGCACGTGGCGAATACGGGTCGATCCGTAGAGAATTGATGATTTTAAAATTCTAATCAATCAAATTATACCAAAATCGAGAGTGAATAGCTAGAAATGTAAGAATCTAACAAAAACTAGCAAAAGAAAATGATAAAAATATGAGAGTTAAATGACAACTTAGAGATAATTCCACTCTCTAGATCATATAGTTCAACAAATCATGAAATTATGATCACTCTTTTTTGGGTCATAAGTGAATTTAGATGATGTGTTTATCATAAGTATGACTCATTTGTGCTATTAATTAGCTCAACATAAGCCATCAAACTATAACACAACCTTTAAATCACTTACTAACTCTCATTAAACTTGACAAAGAAAAAGAAAACGAAATCTATTTTAAGTATGGCCTATTAACTATTGATTAGAAATATAGACCGTCAAATTTTAATTTCAAATCACTTTCTTATGCCATAATCATATTTTGATGAAGAGATATTTGTGTTAGTGATTGTTTAAGCATAGCCTATTTGGTGTCAACAATATAGGCTATCAAATTCAAAGAAAAAACAACAAATAAAACCACTTCAAGCATTGTCATTAAGCACAAAATGAGAGCTATAATTATCAAATTAAGTTGAGGCTACATGATTGGAGAGCTTCATTACCCCTAAATTGAAGGGGTTTAGCCTCTCATATTTGTTACCATATGAACAAATGTAGCTTGCAACATGAGAGAAAAAGAAAAGGAAAAGAGAGCAAAGTGAAATGGAAAGCTATTCTAATTGCATAAAGGAAAATCTACACTACTTGCATAAAAGGAAATGAACATGTAATTAAAAAGAAACAATAACTAACATTGCATTAAAAAAAGAATTACATAAGAGAAGAAATGGCTAAGTAGCCATGGAAAGAAAGAGAGATTTGATTTATTTTCTAAACGAAAACTAAAGAGAAGGAGGCCTAAGAGAGACTAAGAGAAGAGATCTACATGAAACATAAGGGGTATTTATACAAGTTAGAAACCCTAATGCATATTTTTGGGGAGTACCCAAAATGCCCTTGGAGGAAGTGTGGTGGCCAAGTTATCATTAGTTTCAATAATCCCCCACTTAAATGTACATGAAGCTTTAAATGTCTTTTAGCATGTGCATTAGCCTTTAATTTGTACATTAAGGTAGTGGGTAGGTGGGGTCCTCCATGTTCTTCACTTTGAATTATTTCCATCTTCATTCTTTTGTATCTTCTTTGTACATGCATATTCCTTCATGAAACCACTTATAATTGAGTTTAAATTCCTACAAAATAATATAGAAATTTCCCATTAAATTTTCTTAATTTGATATATGCACAAAAATGTCCATTTTGCCCTTGGATGACGATGAAAATGTGACAATTTCAAATAATTTGAATTTTGGTTATAACAAGTTAAAATACCCAATATGATCATTTATTCAATTTAAATAGATTAAATATGGTGGTAAAAATATGCATATTTACGTGCACATCACTTATATCTCACTGCCTTGATCGAACAACACCTAAATGTCGAGCTCGGCTACTTCTCATTACTGCTCCAACCAGTTCCGTGTCCCTTCCTCCAAACACCGAAGCACCATCAACCCTCATGTGAATAGTAGCCACCGCCCTCAATCTCACCTCCTACCATCACCAAAAATCCTACCACACTCAACATTGCCTCGCGAATGCCATCTCCCTCAAAACACTAACTCGATCAATGCGCAGCCTTCATCCTCGCGCGCCCCTTCTCTACCTTGAAAAAGATTCGCCATTGTCGCCTCGAGTTTCGGTCTCCTCC
Source organism: Allium cepa (assembly GCA_030765085.1). Taxonomy (NCBI): domain Eukaryota; kingdom Viridiplantae; phylum Streptophyta; class Magnoliopsida; order Asparagales; family Amaryllidaceae; genus Allium; species Allium cepa. Next base: position 564,827,150 of record CM060937.1, on the reverse strand, counting down.
CATTGCATGCGTGATGGCCAACACTCTGCGATGAAATCACATTTCCACTTTACGTGAAAGTCGATTCGATCCATTTATTATTATTATTATTAACTGTTGCGACTTCTAGCTTCAGAAAGACAGAGGGGAAAAGCTCGCATCTTCATGCTTTGAACAATTAGAGAGCGCGATCGATTTCCCTCTTTTTTTCTAAAGATTGGTTTCGAGCAGATGAGGAAAGGAGGAAGGTAGTTCGCGATTTTTGAATTGAGAAGACTCGTGATTTTTTTAAACGAGGCGGCCTCATTTTTTTTAATTTCCAGAATTCCATTTGAACGATAAGGAGAAGGAGAGTGATTTTATCCAGAGAGCATGGCGTGCTTCAGAAGAGAAGGGGGTCGTGTGACTTGAATTTGAAGGTGACTCCGCTGTTCATTTGATCTGACCATTTTTTCTTTTTAATTCTTAAATATCTCGACTCAATACCATGAAATCTTGACCTCCTACTAAGATGTGCCGCTAGATGTTTATAAAGTTATACTCCTATTTCGAATGCAATCGAAAAGGTTTTGAGTCCTAATTCGATCGTATGGAGAAAATTGCTTTTCGAACCAATTTATTATCTTGAATTTTAATAAAATTTCAAACGTGTTTGTATCTCGTACGACCAAAATAAAAATCCAAATGCTATGAAATCTAAAATTTGATAAAAATACATTATTACGAATCCAATGGAACCGGTTTCGTCGAAATCTGAGACTATGTCTTGGAAGGCTATTTGTAAATGTTAATTTGAACAACTATTTTTAAAATTAAATAGATCACTTTTAAATTCAATTTTAAAACTTTTATTATCTTCATTATTATCGATATAAATTTTATAAGCATTCAAATTATTTTTATCGAGCTTAAAACTCAAGACATAATAATTTAATCAATATTCAATTATTAAATTCAATAATTAAATTATTCAATAAATCGCTATATTTAAACTCTATATTTATTTTATAAATAAAAACATAAATTTTCAAAATTCCCATAATTCAAATTCAATATTTAAAACCATTTAAATATTCCAAACCAAACGTCAAAAAATCCAGGTCGTTACGTTCCTTTCCCCTTAAAAGAATTTCGTCCTTGAAATTGCTAAGGCAGAAGAATGCTCCAAACCAAATAACTTATCCAAAAACCCACTTAGTGAAAACTCAATATTTCACTTTCTAATCTTTTAGTTCCACCCAAAAAAATTAGTCTTCAATTCTAATTCCAAAATCCTTTATTTCAATTTTAATTTCGAAATCAATTTGTCGTTAACAAAAAAAATTCAAAATTTTTCTAACACCCTAAATTTTCAATTTTTTTTTGGCAGATTCTCCCTTGTACGGAGAGGCTTTTGCAATATAACAAGAGAGACAAATATATATACATCGAACCACACGGTCGGAAAACAATGTATATATATATATACACATCAATATTTATTGTTTGCAGTATTTAATCCGAAGACGTACCTTATTTTAGCATTTTTAAGCATTATTAAGCGAGCATTTACTTCATATACAAATACACAACCCAAATTTAGCCAAATAGTCCCTCTGTACATAAACTTACTTAATTTAAACATGTAAATACCAAATATATGAAATTCACTAACATTTCATTAATTTAAACAAGTTTAAACACATAAGTTTCATAAACTAGCATGCTAATTATATATCATAAGCAATTTATAAGGTCTGGATACTAATTTAATTGCTTTCAACCAATCCATATACTTTTTCGTTCAATTCGAACGATTTTCAACTAAATTCTCTTGTCTTCATGTCATTTTTAAACCAAACAAACTTATATTCATTCTAAATTGATTAAAATCAATTTATTCACTTTAAATTCATTTGTAGGATTTGATTTACTTCTGCATATGTCAAACGACAAATCTTTCTATACAAATACGGTGATATTTATTTAATAAAATATCCACTTTAGTTTATAACTATTTTAAATTGATTCCAACTCATTTTTTTTTAATTCCATTTTATTTCAAACTCATTTACGATCAAATCGGTTGCATTATGCATAAATCCATCTTATTTAGCCTTGGAATCATTACATATTGTTATATTAAATAGCTACCTCATAAATTATTTAATCAAGCTCCCCATTAAAATATTAACTCAAGTTAATTTATTTATTTCTAACTATTACAACTATATGATTTAAGTTTATTTCCTTTTGCAGCAAATTCTATTACCATTTTGGATTAATTTCCATTCAATCAATCCCCTTTTCAATTTTAATTCCATACTCAATTCATTCCTAAATTTATTCAAAATTGAAATTCAAGGCTATATTCAATTTATTTATACTCACTTGGATTTATTTGTAACTCAAGTCATTTCTATTTTAATCCAATGTCATTTTATTTGACACGTTTTCAATTATATTTAATTCACTTACAATTAAGTCGAATGTTATTTATATCTCAAGTTTCATTTCCAAAATCCATTTTTAATCCACAATCCAGTTTTAACTTTACCAAGTTAAATTCCACCTTCATATTCATTTAACTAATTAGTTACGTGATTAGTTCACTTCAAATTTATAACTCAATATCTGATATTTATTTCAAAAATCAATATATTCAATTTACCTGAGTACAAATTCATTTTATAATTCAAATTTTGGATTTTATCACTTCACTTTAAAATATTACACCACTTTTTTTTTAATTTTCAATTTTTCTATAAGTCACATAACTTATTTTTTTCACATTTCTACCAATTCTATACTCGAGTATATTCCTATTTTATTTTTAACTCGAGACTATACATTTATTTATGGCCTAAATATATTTTTGTTCAATTCATTTCAATTTTTATGAGCCATTGAAGTGTATTTATTCCATTTAAAATCATTTATAACTCAATTCAATTTTATTTCAATTCAATCCAAATTCAACCAATTTTTTATTAACTTAGCTTAGGTTAAATTTAATTCCTTCAATTTAATTTAACTCGCTTAAGTTAAAATTCCATTTATTATAATCACTTCATTTATTGATTTACTTTAACTTGCTTAAGTTAAATTCCTGTTTCATTAATGCACCTCATTAATTCAATGCAACCCAATCAACTAAATTTATAAAATTTAATTTATTCAACTTAACTTAAGTTGAATCCTATTTAATTTTATATCTCAGTCCCGCTCGATATCATTTCTAATACAACTCTATTTTACTTAGCTTAAGTTAAATTTTATCCATTTTGACTTTCACAAGTTAGAATTTATTTCCAAATTCTCGAATTCCATATCTTTCTTTTCCTTCTTTAGAATCATTCTCAACTTATAAGTTTATAACACATTTCTTGATTATCTCTAAAATAAATAAGGATTCTAGAATTCAAACACCGGTATTTGTTTCTAATCACTTTGAAATCGATTATATACATATATATAACCCTTCGTTTCAACAAACCATTCCATTGAAATTTAAAAAAAAATCACTTTGTTCCATACCAAAACAATTATCCTTTGGAATTTAAAAAAAAAATTGTTTTTCCTCAAAACAACCCAAAAACAACGACCATGGCAACAATCCATCATTTAAAAACTTGAAAATGAACACCGATAATGTCGCGATCATCGTCGGAATTATTTTCCAGCGATTGAAGCGATTTCAATGCTATTATCACCTTCGAAAATCCATTTAAAAACATTTTTCTATTTAAAAATATCTACAAATAATAATACTATTATTTATCTCAAAATACTTTGGAAAAAATTCCAAAAATCTCCGTGATTAAGTCTTCAAACTCTGGTTTTTAATCAATTCTTAGTTCTTAACTCAATTATATAATCCATATCTATACAATGTCTATTTGGTCATATAAACTATATACAATCTTATTTTGATTATAATATTATCATCCAAATACTCCAATTATACCATAATAATTTCTAAAAATTACTTCCTTTATATAAAAATATAATTTGTATAAAATTATTTCATTTACCTGCTTCAAAATAATATTATGTCAATTTACTTGGTTCAAGTGTTTAGAAACTCCTATCGATTTAGTGGCATCCCACTATTCAATCAGAATTTATATACCAGTCATTAGATAAATTAACACAATATAAAACCATTTATATTCACTAAAAAATACGTGCTCATATCTATTAATACGCTCAAACTCATTTTAGAGTACTATTGACTCTATCTCTAATGAGTAATCCCCACCAGAGCCAAGGTTCTAACTAAACCTTCAGGCCTGATACCAAGTATAGCGACCCGTAGATCCATACCCCTTGAGTTGATAACAATTCTTCCTCGCTCAACCCAAAGTGTACGAAAGAGCGAATGACTAGGGTAAAGAAGGAGAAAGAGGTAGAAGAAAAATAAAACAACAAACAAAGAATCTCACAGTCACAGCGGAATAAAATATAATATTTAATAACAGATTTTTATACAAAGAATTTGTAACAGTTTTATATTTACAATCATCAAAGTACAACAATCAATACATCAAATTGGACAGTTATATAACTTGTCCTTACACAGCGGGATATAAGCAAGTACGAAAATACATTTGAACTCCTCCAACTCGTCTCCTGAGCTCCATAGCATCCTAAACTGCATCTGTAATACTCGGTTTGACCCAAGCATTATAATAAAATAATAACCGAGTTAGTCTGAAAAACCAGCATGAGAAAAACACACTCAATTTGAATTATTAGAGTTATCAAAATCCTTTGAAAAATATAGGTATCTCGTAAGACCGTGTCACACATAAACACGGCGGTTTTTTTACCTTACGATAACTAAAACATTTTATAGAAAATTAGTGATATTGTAATAATGTCTGAATATAAATATTTATTCAAATAGCTGAAATTGTTGCATTATTTAAATTTTAGCATACTAGGTTCTATAAACAAAACCGCAAGCTCGTATTGGAGAATGGATTCCAACGAATGACCGAGCCATTGGGGTACTGTCCGTCACAGTATACCTCTAGAACAATGTACCAAGGAACATGTTGGGATACCCTGCTAAACAAGACCAGCCTGCCCCTAACCTGAATAGATCGAATATGTTATCACCACGGGTGTTCCACCCTTACTATCGAGCGCTCCTTCCATACACAACCATATTCATAAAAATTAGATTTTCGAGGACATCTAGAAAGGTGATAACATACCCTACTTGTGTGCGATTCACTTAGCCTTGCCGCCTCTCCTTTGTTTTTAATTATTCTCGGTTAATGAGGTATGAGGCTAAGCGTTACCTTTCAAGAAACAATTTTACTTAGAATGCTCATCGTCCTCAAATGACGATGTTCTGATAGCATTCGTCTATACAAGTTGCCCTGGGACTAGACAAAACGAATCAGCATCTTCATTATCTTCATGGTATTCATTCATAATATTCAAACCGAATCGAAGTTGTTTCCGAAGAATTAAATCCGATCCCAGCTTCTTCAAAACGATCAACGAAATTGGCTAATATTGATAGTCGGTTATTTAACTATCAATAAAACATCCATAAGCAGTCATTAGGCCCAATTTTATAAATCTCCAAACATATTTATTCCAAAACATCTTCACCACGATATATGTTCAATCTCTTCAATATTCAATATTTGAAATTAATTTCAACACTTGTATCCATAACAGGATATTTTACCATTTCAATACTTAAAAATATTTTCAACTTCCATCTTTATAACACCTAGAAAATATTCCTATTCCAAATCATTTCCCGCTAAAAATATTTCCAAAACCTTCCTTTCAATACTAGGAAAATATTTATACATATAATTTCCAAAATCATTTAAATATTTAACCTGGAAATATTTCACAACTCATCTCACAAGCTTTTCGGAATTTTTTATAAATTCTTTCTATGATTTCCAAACCATTATACTTATTTATAATCCTAACCAACCATTTTTACCTTTTTAAACGAATTCACATTCTCCCTGAAGTTATCGCATCTAATCATTTGAAAATTTCTAAATCTATAGAATTCCATTTATAAGGTTCCACTTATAAAATCTCAACTTTAAATTAAAACCTGTTTACACATCTCGTGCAACGACCCAGATTTTTCGACGTAGGATTTGGAATATCTAAATGTTTTAAAATATTAAAACTAAATTATATATTTATTTTAAATATGAAAGTTTGGTTTCTATTTGATAAAATGGATTCAAAATTTAAATATAGAAATTTGTTGAATAATTTAATTATTAAAATTTATAATTGAATATTTGGTAAATAGTTGTATCTTGAGTTTAAGCTTGATAAAATTTAAAGGGCTTGTAAAATTTATATTAATAATACTGAAGACAAGGCAACTTTTAAAATTGAATTTGGAAATGATCGATTTGGTTTTAAAAATATTTTATTTAAATTGACATTTAAAAATAGCCTTCCAAGGCACAGTCTCAGAATTCAATAAAACCAATTCCATTGGATCCGTTGTATTGTATTATTATCGAATTTTAAATTTGGTAGTGTTTGGAGTTATCGTGTGATCGTCCGGTGTATAAACGCGCTAAAATTTATATCGAAATTTGATATAGTAGTTAGGTCCAAAAATTTATCTTCTCCATACGATCGAACTAGGACTCGAAACCTTTTCCATTTGCATTTGGAATAGGGGTATACCATTATAAATGCCTGGCGGTACGCCTCGATAGGAGGTCGAGATTGTGAGCTACGATTTCGAGATGATCTAAATTTAAAATTTAAATATATATACTAATCACCTTCAGCTGTAATTCTTTCCCATCAGCTGCTTTTTCTTTTTTCCCATCAGCCTGCTTCCTTTCTCCATCAAAACTTTTTGCCTTCTCTGTAGCAAGCAATGGCAGGCACGTGAAGCAAAAATTTTACGCAAGGCATCTTTTTCGTTCTTTAAATCACGTATCTTCCTTCCATCTTCATCAGTTCAAACCAAAGCAAAAAATGGCTTCCTTCATAAAAAAGTTTGAACCAAATCCCAAAAACCTCGTTCCTCATTTAAAAAAAAGGGAATGGAGGGCAAATAGAACATAAAAAAGAAATCGGTTCATGCAAAATCACGTAAACGAATCAAGAGATTTAAAATCGAACTCGTTCGATTGTGGGAGAGAGAGGAGGCAGCAAGAGTCTAGTGAAGTTGAATAATGTGGGGGACACGATCGAGTTCGCAAAGAGGCGACGCTGCAGTTTGGGCTTTAGGGTCGGCAACGCTAGGTTTGAAGGAGGGGAAGGGCGTCGTCGCGAGTCGAAAGGAGATGTCTTAGGAGAGTCATCGTGATTCAATCTTGGTTTCGAGTGTCGCGTGCATTCTAGTGGCATGCTCGAGTCGAAGCATCGGTGGTGGCCGCGATGAGGCAGTGAAGGTATTTTTTTATGTATATGTATATATATGTTAGAGAATATATAACACAGTATTGATTTTACAATAAGTTATTAAATTTCTGTTTTATTTTAAATGTAATAAATAGGTATATAAACATAAATATATAGATGAGACTTTGATTTACAGTAAAAGAGAAGTATAATATTAATATGAATATATATATATATATATATATATATATATATATACACACGCAATTCTACTTTAAATATATATAGGGAAACAGAAAATTGGTTTATACAGATAAAGTTTGGAATAAAAATAATATATAGAAATTTTTAAAATTGTTATAGATTTTATATAAAAATTAGATTTTTAAAATGTATATAGGTTATTTTGGTATAAGTAGTTTCAAAGAAGAAAAATAAAATAAATATACGTGTACAAATATTTTCCCTCACTAGTTTAATTTTAAAATAATGTGTTATGGAGATTAATTTGTTAAATTAACTTGTTCAAATCATTGGATGTTTGGTTGAATTAAATAATTGTTGCCTGTTGAATATTATATATAGTATATATATACTGGGGTGATCGATATTCCCACATTATATAGCGAATGACACCCTATACGCCCCGCATAATAGTGGATGACCCTATATTCCACGAAATCACCCTCAAAGTGGGATTGTATTTTATTTATTGACTAACATCTGTGGATGTAGGGAAAACCAAGTTGTAGGGATCCATTTGGATTCCTCAAAATATTTATTGTTCATATATATATATTGATATATGATATGATGGATAAATTGTTATGGATTGTGTATGAATTGAATTATTAAATTTTGAATGGCCTGGAAATTAACTTTGGCATTTTTAAATATCATGAATAGTTAAATTGAAGGGATTTAAAAAGGGAAAATCCGAAAAGAGATTATTTATATCGAAATGTGATTTATTTTAAAGGAGATTAAATAGAATAAAAATTTATTAACTAACTTGAGTTACACTTAACTATTTGTAAATTGGGTTAAGTAGAGATTTGGAATATAAATTATATATTAAGGGCTTGAAGAGAATTGGAAACGGTAAGTAAAATAAATTGAAAAAAATGGAGTTATATTAAAGGAAAATTTTGTAATGGAATTATAAATAGAATTTGATTTTATAAATAGCTGGAAAACTCAAGGGAGTTTATAAATTTATAAATAGGGTTTATAAATGAGATGATATCGATGGATATGTGAAAACATAAGTGAATGGCGTGAACTCATATGGAATTATGAAATTTTTTTGAAAAGAAAATGGTGAATATGGCCGATGAGATGTGAATCAATAGGAATTTATGAATTGAATTGGTGGATATTAGATTTTCTAAAGATTGACTTTTGTCGAGTAAAGTAAAATCGTTTTTAAAGTGAATTTTTTAATCTACTATACTATATAACTTTTATAATCTATTATTGGATTTAGAATATTCCGAAGCTAGTTTGCTTTAAACCATATTTTTGGAAATAAAACTGTTATTCTTATTTTATAAGTACATATGTTTTATGCTTTAAATTCAATTAAAAATCCTCTTGAGATGAGAAGCGGGTCTATTAAATTAGATAAGATTGTAGGAGAAATATCTTGTAAGAGGGGTTATGGAACTTAAATAAATTGCTAAAGTATAAGTTTCGGAAGGTGAAACATAATTCACAAAGGGAAGTGGAAGTGAAAACTGGAATTATAATAAGCAAAGAGGGCTTTGGAAAAATTTAAGGAAACTAATTAAGAAATTCTACAAATTATAGAATTAGTAAAATGAGCTTGGAAATTTACAAATAAAATTGTAAATGATTTTGAGAAAAGAAATAGAAAATAAATGAATATTTTCCAAGTGTTGAATATCAAATGGGGTGGGAAAGATATTCTAAATATTGGGCAAAGTTTGAAGTTATGTCGTGAGAATAAAAGGAATTTGGAACTATTTTCAAAGTGTTGAAATATAAAATAATATCTTATGTAGATATTTTGTAATAAATAATTTGGAGAATTATTTAAGGCCTGATGGTTGCTTATGGATGTATATGATATTAAATAACCGACTATCAATGTTGGCCAATGCGCTAATCGTTTCGAAGGGACCGAGATCGGATTTAATTATTCGAAAACCACTTCGATTCGGTTTGAACTTTTGCGAATGAAGACCATGAAGATGATGAAGAAGGTGATTCGTTTTGTCCAGACCCAGGTCAACTTGTATGGACGAATGCTATCAGACCGTCCTCAGGAGGACGATAAGAATTCTAAGTGAAATGTGTTCTAAAAAGGTAGCACATAACCTCAAGCCCCATCAACGGGAATGACTAAAATAGGGGAGGTGCAGCAATGCTAAGTGGGTAGCACCCAAGTAGGCTAATATTTCCCCTGTCTAGATGTCCTTTTTTTGGCTTAGTGGGCGGTAGCTGATCCGAACAGCGGGTTGATCTTATGCGGACTATTCAGTAAGGGGTAGCTCCGGTCTTATGTTGCAGGAGATCGGGAATGGTCCTCGGTATGCTGAGCTAGGCCAGGTACTGCGATGGGTAGTACCCCGGAAGCCCTGCCATTGCATGGAATCCATTCTCCAATAAGCGCTTGTATGGTTTTGATTGTGCCCAACTATTGCTGGAATGTGAGATGCAAGTATTTCAGCTAGATTCTATTTTACTTTCTATAGATACTAATATAATATAAGACGGATTTGATAAAAATGTTTTGGTTATCGTAAGGTAAAAACCCGACATATTTATTTGTGGCGTGGTCTTACGAGATACCTTTGTTTTCAAAGGATTTTTGAAAATATAATAATCCAATTGAGTGTGGTTTTCTCATGTCGGTTTTCCAGAATAACTTGGGTATTGTTTTATTATGATGCTCGGGTCAGACCGAGTTTAATAGATTCAGGATAATATACAATGGAGCTTAAGAGGCGAGCTGCAGGACAGAGACACATCTCAGTACTTGAATTATTATTTTCGCTATGTAAGGACAGATAATAAGCTGTCCAAAGTGATGGATTATTGTTGTACTCTGATAATGGTATGTATATATAACAGTACAAATTTTTTGTATTTTAAAGCTGCTATTGTATATTGTATTTTGTTCCGCTGCGATTGTGAGATTCTGATGTTGTTTTCTATTTTCCTTTTCTACCTCTTTCTTTTTTTACCCTAGTTATTCATTCTTTCGTACACTTTGGGTTGAACGAGGAAGAACTATTATCAATTCAAGGGGTATGAAACTGCAGATCCTACACTTGGTATCAGAGATGATGGTTAAGCGGGGACCTTCGCTCTGGTGGGGATTACTCATTAGAGATAGAGTCAGTAATACTCTAGAATGAGTTTGAGCGTATGGGCATGTATTTGTTAGTAATTATAAAATGGCTTTATATTATGTTGATTGATTTATTGAGTGGCTTATGAACCTTGGTTGGACAGTGTGCACAACCGTATCGAAGGGGTTTCTAAACATTTGAATAGAACAATTCAACGTATTGTTGTTTTCGAAAAAGGGTGAATGAAATAATTTTATCCAAAAATATATTTTGACATAAAAAGAAACAATTTTTCTGAAATTATTACATATATAAGAGTGTTTGGATGCTAATATTATAGTCAAACAAGATAATAAAATTTAAAATAGTTTATATAACTAATACGAGAATTTGTATAAATATAAATTGTACAAATAGGTTATAATTAAAATTGGACTTAAACCGAAAGCTGGAAGTTTAAATTTTGAGGAGTTTGGAAAATAGAAGAAAAAAATTGGAATCCTTGCTTAAATAATTTAAAAATCATCAGAAAATAAGTATAAGCTTATAAATAGAAATGATTTTTTAAATAAGAAGGAAAATTATGAGATTTGAATCTTGAGATTAAAATTAAAAATGAGGAGATTAAAATAAAGTTCAACTTAGATTAAGTTGAAGAAATTTAAATTGTTTGTGGTTTGACTAAAATAAATTGTGAAGTAGACTAGTTAAATGAATAAATGGGGATGTGATTGAATTGAATGGAAAAATTAAATTGGAATAAATGAATTGCAATAGCTCATAAAGGATGGATTGAAATGAAATTGAATTGGGTTGAAGATGATATTGAATGAATTAAGTTCTTACCTAAATAAATTCAAAAGAATGAAATTGAATTTAGTGCAAGCTAAGTTAAGTAAGAATTGAATCCGAATAAATAAACTTCAATAGCTTATCAAAGAATTGAAATGCATGAAGTAAATGTATACTTGGGTAAGTAAAGGTATCGTACTGAGTTAAAAATTAAACGTGAAGTGTGATCGATTATAAATAGATGGAAAGGTGGAAAATTTAAGCATGTGGCTTGTAAAAATTTGAAGAGTGAGACAAGAAACCCAAGATAAAATGTGTTTGATATTTTGGAAAATGAAAGAAAATCCAAAATTGAATTATAAAATAAATTTGAACTCAAGAAAATTAAATGAAGTGATTTTTGAAGTCAAATATTAAATTTGCGAATTGGAAGTGAACTCTTTAGGTTGTAAAATAGTTAATTGAATAGGTTAATGAAGTTTAATCGGTTAAATAGAATTGGGTTGGTAATTAAAAATGGGTTTTTGAAGTAAAGTTGAGTTATAAATAGAATTCGACATATAGTGTGAATAAATTAAATATGATTAAAATATTGTCGAATAAAGTGGAATTGGATTAAAATAGGAATGGATTGAGTTGAAAATAAAATCCAGGTGAGTAGAAATAAATTGAAAATGGGCTTGCATTAATAAAATAAATTCAGAAATGAATTGAGAAGGTGAATTAAAATTTAAAATGGATTGAATTAATTATTGAATGGATGAAATTTGATTAGAAAAAGATCATATCAAAGATTTAAATTGGAATTTGGTTATCAGAAAAATAAACTTAAGTTATGAGGCGAATTACTTGAAGTAAATAAATTAATGTAAGAAAATATGTGAAAGGAAGCTCGGCCTAAGTAAATATGTGAAATGGTTATAGTAATATGAAATGTTGTCGAGCTTAATAAAATGGTTTTAGATAAAAAAATTCTGATGTAAAAAGTAATGCAAATAGTTTGTGAATAAAATTGAAATGGAATAGAATTAAACGTAAAATGAGTTGGAATTAATTTGAAATGGTTGCAAACTAAAATGGATATTCTATTAAGTGAATATCATCGGAAAAGTTGGTTGTTCAACATAAGTAGAAGTAAATAAAATTCTACGAATTGGTAGAAGCAAATAAAACTTATTTTGAAGTTAATTGGAATGAATATGAGTTCGTTTGGTTTAAAAATGAATTGAATGTGAACAAGTGAGTTATAAACCATTCAAACTAAATGAAAATGATATGCGATTTGCTGGAAGCAATTAAAATTTATGTCGGATTCTTATAATTGCTTACAAATATTGTTTAATATGCATTGCTTATAGAATCCAGGTGTTAGCTATTAAAATAAGTGAAATGTTTGTGAATTTCATATATTTGGTACTTACGTGTTTAAATTGAGTAAGTACAGGTTCCTAGAGGTCGTTTGGCTGGATTTTGGTAGTGCTAGTTGCTAAATAAATAAGATGTTTGCTTAAAAATGCTAAATAGAGGTACACCTACGCAATAAAAGATAGGAAATATGAAATATTATTGTATTTTTGTTTTCCTACCATGTAGGTCGATGTATATATATTTATCTCTCTTGTCAAACTGCAAAAGCTTCTCAGTACAAATGAGATTTTGCCAAAAAAATTGGAAATTTTGGGAGTTAGAAATTTTTTGAATTTTTTTGTTAACGAAGGTTGATTTTCAAATTGTAATGAAAATGTAGGATTTGAACTAGAAGATGAAACCCAATTGTTTTGGGTGGAAGTTCAAGGATTAGAAAAAGTGAATATAGGATTTTCACTAAATGGGTTTTAGTAACTTAATGGGTTTGGGCATTCTTTCGCCTTAGTAATTTCGGAGACGAAATTCTTTTAAGGGGGGAGGAATGTAACGACCCGGATTTTTTGACATTGGATTTGGAATATTTAAATGATTTTAAGTAATAAAATTGAATTATAGATTGATTTTAAATATGAAAGTTTGGTTTCTATTTGATAAAATGGATTCAAAATTTAAATACAGCAATTTGTTTAATAATTTAATTATTAAAGTTTATAAATGAATATTTGGTAAATTGTTATATCTTGAGTTTAAGCTCGATAGAAATAATTTAAAGGGCTTGTAAAATTTATACTAATAATACTGAAGACAAGGCAACTTTTAAAATTGAATTTGGAAATGATCGGTTTATTTTTTAAAATATATTGTTTAAATTGACATTTGAAAATAGCCTTCCGAGGCACAGTCTTGGAATTCAATGAAACTAATTCCATTGGATTCATAGTATTGTATTATTATCGGATTTCAAATTTCATAGTGTTTGGAGTTATCGAGTGATCGTACGGTGTATAAACGCGTAGAAATTTATATCGAAATTTAATATAATAACTGAGTCCAAAAAGCTATCTTCTCCATACGATCGAATTAGGACTCAAAACCTTTTTCATTGCATTTGGAATATGGGTATAACACTATAGATGCTTGGCAGCATGCCTAGATAGAAGGTCGAGATTGTGAGCTACGATTTTGAGACGATTTAGATTTAAAATTTAAATATAATATATATATATATATATGCACTAATCACCTTTAGCTGAAATTCTTTCCCATCGGCTGCTTTTTCATTTTTTCGATCAGCCTGCTTCCTTTCTCCATCAAAACTTTTTGCCTTCTCTGTAGCAAGCAATGGTAGGCACGCGAAGCAAAATTTTTACGCAAGGCATCTTTTCCTTTCTTTAAATCACGTATCTTCCTTCTATCTTCATCGGTTCAAACCAAAACAAAAAATGGCTTCCTTCAGAAAAACAATTCAAAACAAATACCTAAAACCTCGTTCCTTATTCAGAAAAGGGAACGGCGGACAAATGGAACAGCAGAAAGAAATCGATTCAAACAAAATCACGTAAACGATTCAAGAGATTTAAAATCGAACTCGTTAGATTATGGGACAGAGTGGGGCAGCGACAGTCTAGTGAAGTCGAATACTGTGGGGGGACACGATCGAGTTTGCAAAGTGGTGACGCTGCAGTTTGGGCTTTAAGGGTCGGCGACGCTAAGTATGATGGAGGGGAAAGGCGCCGTCGCGAGACGAAAGGGGATGTCGTGGGGGAGGCATTGTGATTCAATCTTGGTTTCGGGTGTCGCGTGCATTCTAGTGGCATGCTCGAGTTAGAGCGTCGGTGGTGGCCATGGTGAGGCAGTGAAGGTATTTTTTCATGTATATGTATATATAGGTTAGAAAATATATAACACAGTATTGATTTTACACTAAGTTATAAATTTTTTGTTTTAGTTTAAATGTAATAAATAGGTACATAAATAGAAATATATAGATGAGATTTTGATTTACAGTAAAGGAGAAGTATAACATTAATATAAATGTGTGCGTGTGTGTATATATATATATGTATGCATACCTATTTTAAATATATATAGGAAAATAGAAAATTGGTTTATATAGATAAAGTTTGGAAAAAAAAATACATAGGAATTTTAAAATGCTTATAGAGTTTATATAAAAATTAGATTTTTAAAATGTATATAGGTTATTTTTGATATACGCAGTTTTAAAGAAGAAAAATTAAATAAATATACATGTATAAATATTTTCACTTACCAGTTTAATTTTGAAATAATGTGTTATAGAGATTAATTTGTTAAATTAACTTGTTCAATTATTTTAGTTACTAAAAAAATTATTAAAGGAAAATTAGTTTAAACTAAATTATTAGCTAATCAAATTATTAGATGAAAATAAATTGTTCGATTAGTTCGAATATTAATAAACCGTATAAATGTTTGTACAAGGTCTAAAATTGTGAAGAAACTAGCCGGAATGGAAGTGGATTGCAAACAAAAATAAAGGTGAGATTTTCTTACTCATTTGGATTACCATATTAAAATTTAAATGTTAAATTTAAATCATTGGATGTTTGGTTGAATTAAATAATTGTTGTCTATTGAATATTATATAGAGAGTGTGTGTGTGTGTGTATGTTGGATCGATTGATATTCCCGCATTATATAGCGGATGAGACCCTATGCGCACCGCATAATAGCGTATGACCCTATATACCGCGATATCCCCCTCGAAGCTGTGTAGTTAATGCCCCGCTATTACCCCACTATAACTCCGCTATATCTCATAGCGGATTTCTACCGCTATAATTTTTCCATGTATCCCCAAAATATAGCCTTTCCGCTTTAAGCCCCGCTATTTCCGCTATATCCAGTTATTCCCGCTATATTTCGCTATTTCCGCTCTATCTTCTTTAATAAAATGAATTAAAAAATTGCATTTATGAATTGTAAAAATTATGAAACTAATTTATTTGATTTAATTTTTAATATATTTTCAGAAATGAAAATACTAAATATTCTACTAAATTCAATTATGTTATATAATAGTTTTACGTTTATTTAAAGTATATTTGCACATGATTTTTTTAGAATTATTAATGTATTAATTACAATTCAATTGAATGATGATTTTTCATTTAATTACCATTTATATATTTTTTTAAAACATTAAATACGAGTTTTATATGCTATTTTAGGGACATTCTGCTATATCCCGCTATATCCTCGCTGTATCCTCGCTATGATTTTTGCACCTCCGCCGCTTTGTATCTGCCGAGCGCATTAACTGCACAGCCTCGAAGTGGGATTGGCATTTTATTTATTGACTAACATCTGTGAATGCTGGGAAAAATGGGTTAGAAGGATCCAACTGTATTCCTCAAAATATTTATTATTCATATATATATATATATATATATATATATATTGATATATGATATGATGGATAAATTGTTATGGATTGTATGTGAATTATTAAATTTTAAATGGCCTAGAAATTAAGTTTGGTATTTTAAATATCATGAATAGTTAAATTGAAGGGATTTAAAAGGGAAAATTTGAAACGAGATTATTTATATCGAAATGTGATTTATTCTAAAGGAGATTAAATAGAATAAAAATATATTAACTAACTTGAGTTACACTTAACTATTTGTAAATTGGGTTAAGTGTAGATTTGGAATTTAAATAGTGTATTAAGGGCTTGAAGAGAATTGGAAACGGTAAGTAAAATAGATCGAATAAAATGGAGTTTTATCGAAGGAAAATTTTATATTAGAAATATAAATAGAATTTGATTTTATAAATAGATGGAAAACTCAAGGGAGTTTATAAATTTATAAAAAAAAGTTTATAAATGTGATGATATCAGTGGATATGTGAAAATATAAGTGAATGGTGTGAATTTATATTGAGTTATGAAAATTGTTTTGAAAAGAAAATGGTGAATATGGCCGATGAGATATGAATCAAGAGGAATTTATGAATTGAATTGGTGGATATTGGATTTTCTAAAGGTAGACTTTTTTCAAGTAAACTAAAATCTTTTTTAAAGTGAATTTTTAAATCTACTATACCATATAGCTTTTATAAACTATTATTGGATTTAGAAAACTCCGAAGTTAGTTTGCTTTAAACCATATTTTTGGAAATAAAACCTTTATTCTTATTTTATAAGTATATATGTTTTTGAATTTTTTAAATTCAATTAAAAATCCTCTTGATATGAGAAGCGAGTCTATTAAATTAGATAAGATTTTAGGAGAAAGATATTGTAAGAGGGGTTATGGAACTTAACTAAATGCCAAAGTATATGTTTCGGAAGGTGAAACAAAATTCACAAAGGGAAGCGGAAGTGAAAACTGGAATTTTAATAAGCAAAGAGGGCTTTGGAAAAATTTAGGGAAATTAATTAAGGAATTCAAGAAATTATAGAATTAGTAAAACGAGCTTCGAACTTTACAAATAAAATTGTAAATGATTTTGAGAAAAGAAATAGAAAATAAATGAATATTATCCAAGTGTTGAATATCAAATGGGGAGGGGAAGATATTCTAAGTATTGGGCGATGGTTGAAGTTATGCCGTGAGAATAAAAGGAATTTGGAACTATTTTCAAAGTGTTGAAATATTAAATAATATCCTATGTAGATATTTTGTAATAAATAATTTGAAGAATTATTTAAGGCATGATGGTTGCTTATGGATGTATATGATAGTTAAACAACCGACTATCAATATTGGCCAATGCGTTGATTGTTTCGAAGAGACCGGGATCAGATTTAATTATCCAAAAACAACTTCGATCCAGTTTGAACGTTTACGAAGACCATGAAGATGATGATTCGGTTTGTCCAGACCCAGGGCAAATTGTATGGAGGAATGCTATCAGACTATCGTCAGGAGGACGATGGGCATTCTAAATGAAATATGTTCTGAAAAGATAACGCATAGCCTCAAGCCTCATCAATCAGGAATGGCTAAAACAGGGGAGGTGCAGCAAGGCTAAGTGGGTATCACACAAGTAGGGTAAGATTCTTCTGTCTAGATATCCCTTTTTGGCTTAGTAGGCGGTTGCTGATCTCAACCGTGGGGTGATCTTATTCAGACTATTCAGTAAGGGGTAGCTACGGTCTTGTGTTGTAGGGGATTGGGAGTAGTCCTCGGTACGCTGATCTAGGCCAAGTACTCTGACGAACGGTACCCCAGTAGCCCTGCCATTATATGGAATCCATTCTCCAATAAGCTCTTGTACGGTTTTGATTGTGTCCAACTATTGTTGGAGCGTGAGATGCAAGCATTTCAGCTAGCTTCTATTTTACTTTGTATAGACACTATTATAATATTTGATGGATTTGGTAAAAATGTTTTGGTTATTGTAAGGTAAAAACCTGGCATATTTAATTGTGACATGGTCTTACGAGATACCTTTGTTTTCAAAGGATTATCGAAAATATAATAATCCAATTGAGTGTTTCTCACGCTGGTTTTATAGACTGACTCGGGTGTTGTTTTATTATAATGCTTGGGTCAGACCGAGTTTAACATATGTAGGATAGTATGCTATGGAGCTTAAGAGGTGAGCTGCAAGACAGAGACGTTTCTCCATACTTGACTTATTATTTCCATTGTGTAAGGACAGATAATAAGCTATCCAAAGTGATGGTATGTATATATAATGGTACAGATTTCTTGTATTTTAAAGCTGTTATTATATATTGTATTTTACTCTGCTATGATTGTGAGATTCTGATGTTGTTTTTTATTTTCTTCTTCTATCTCTTTCTTCTTTTACCCTAGTTATTTGCTCTTTCGTACACTTTGGGTTGACCGAGGAAGAATTATTATCAACTCAAGGGGTACAAAATGTCAGTCGCTATATCTTGAGAGAATTATATAATTCAACTTTCAATCATTTAAGACTATATATATAGATAAGATCATTTTTAAAGAGTAATAATTAATTTTTATTTTTATAATATATTTTAAGTTATTATTTAAAATATTAGACACTCTTAATAAACTATTAATAACTCTCTTTTTAAAAAATAATCAAATCGATTTAAAAAGTTGATTATAAAAATTAAATTTTTGTTCAATAAATATTAAAATTTGAAAAATCCATTTCCCGAAGTGTTCTAATAATAACTAGTTTAAAAGTTTATAGTCTAAATAATGAAGTTTCCCCTTTGAAAAGTGAACTTAACTTCTTAAGAAATATATATTTTAAAATCTCAATATCCAATTTAATTTATAACTTCTCTCGATTTCACAACGTATAAATTCATTGTCGATTTCCTATCCATTTCCATTTCAAAAACAGAATCTATTATTTTTCTCAACCCTGTTTCCATATTCTAATATAAACTCACCTTATGAATTTATATTTCCAATTATCATCTGATACTAGATTTCTTTATTTATAAACATAGTTTATCAATTTTATAACCCCTTTGATTTTACTTGTTTATAAAACAAATCTTATTTATACTTTCAATTTATTTTCAATATTGATTTTAACTCCTTTTATATTTCAAGAATATTATTTTATAAGTTTTCTTATATAGTTCATTTTAAAAAAAAATCTCCATTTACTAATTCGCAATAGTTAAGTATAACCAAACTCAAATATTTTTTTAACTCAATTTATTTAAAATAACTGAAATTCCAATATATATTTTTATATCAAATTCCCTTAAATTTCATAAATTTTAAAAATATATTTATAGTATTTAAATTATCAAAATTCAGGCCAGTGCTACAATGACATCCAAAAATTCTAATCGCCACAATAATCTATATAGATTATTCTATATAATCCAAATATCACAATATCTAAAATTAAATTTAACATTTTTGAGAAATCCAGTTGGATCCTTCTAACTTGTTTCCCTGCATCAGCAGATATTAATACAACATAAAAATACCAATCCCACTTCGAGTGGGATATCGCGGTATATAGGGTCATTCGCTATTATGCAGGACGCATAGGGCCTCTTTCGCTATAATGTGTGGGAATATCACTCCAAATACTAATATATAAACTGATATATATATATATATATATTATCATTCAACAGACAATAAATTTATAAAATCATCCAAACAACCAACAATTTAAATTCAATATTTTTAAATTATTCAAGCAATCCAATTGAGTGAGATTTTACTCATCTTGATTTAATTTTGCTGAAAATCCAGATTTTAAACTAAATCGAACCTCGTTCGATTTAATTTAAAATTCCAACAAACTCTGAAAAATTCCAAATCACTTCCAGAGTGCGATTTTGCAGCTACGAATTTAATGATCGACTTCGTGAATTTTGGACCTCGCAAGAACATATTATACATTTTTAACATTTGATAAAAATATAATTTACATAAACTTAATATGAAAAATGAACTTATATATATATATATATATTAAATTTAATTAAAATAAAAATTTCTTATACCTCACTGTCTTGATCGAACAACACCTACATGTCGAGCTCAGCCACTCCTCATCACTGCTCCAACCAGTCCCATGTCCCTTCCTTCGAACGCCGAAGCACCACCGACCCTCATGTGAACAGTAGCCGCCGCCATCAATCCCACCTCCTGCCACCGCCAGAAATCTTACCGCACTCGACACTGCCTCGCAAATGCCATCACCCTTAAAACACCAACTCGATCAACGCGCATCCTTCCACCCTCGTGTGCGCCTTCACTGCCGCGAACAAGATTCTCCATCGTTGCCTCGAGCTTCGCTCTCCTTCCCTTGCGTGCGTGATGCCCATCACGCTGCAATGAAATCGTGTTTCCTCTTTTCGTGAAAGTCGATTCAATTCATTTATTATTATTTTTTTAACTACTACGACTTCAAGCTTCAGAAATAAGAAGGTGGAAAAGCTCACATCTTCATGCTTTGAAAATTAAAAATCGCGATCGGTTTCCCTCTTTTTTTTCCTAAGATTGATTTCGAATAGATGAGGAAAGGAGGAAGGTAGTTCGCGATTTTTGAACTGGGAGGACTCGTGATTTTTTTAAATGAGGTGGCCTCATTTTTTAATTTCCAAAATTCCATTTGAACAATGTGGAGAAGGGACGTGATTTTATCCTGAGAGCCTGGCGTGTTTTAGAAGAGAATGGGGACATGTGACTTGAAGTTGAAGGCGACTCCACTGTTCATTTGATCTGACCATTTTTTTCTTTTTAATTCTTAAATATCTCGAATCACATACCTCCTATCGTGACGTGCCGCTAGGTGTTCATAATGTTATACCCCTATTATGAACGCAATGAAAAAGTTTTCGAGTTCGATCGTCTGGAGAAGATAGATTTTTGAACCAATTTATTATATTGAATTTTCGATAATCCCATATGACCAAGCGATAACTCCAAACGCTATGAAATTTATAATTCGATAATCATACATTATTTTGGATCTAATGGAACTAGTTTCGTCAAAATCCGAGACTATGCCTCGGAAGGCTATTTTTAGATGTTAATTTGAACAACTATTTTTAAAATAGAAGAGATCACTTTTAAATTCAATTTTGAAACTTTTATTATCTTCATTATTATCAATATGAATTTATAAGCCTTTAAATTATTTTTATCGAGCTTAAAACTCAAGACACGATAATTTAACCAATATTCAATTAATAAATTTGATAATTAAATTATTCAATAAATTGCTATATTTAGGTTCTGCATTTATTTTATAAACAAAAACCCAAATTTTCCACATTCAAAATCAATCCATAATTCAAATTCAATATTTAAAACTATTTAAATATTCCAAACCAAACG
The DNA here is from genome assembly GCA_030765085.1 of Allium cepa. Taxonomy (NCBI): domain Eukaryota; kingdom Viridiplantae; phylum Streptophyta; class Magnoliopsida; order Asparagales; family Amaryllidaceae; genus Allium; species Allium cepa. The sequence continues at coordinate 564,805,546 of CM060937.1, read as the reverse complement.
TCAAAAATCCGGGTCATTACAATAATTCACTACTATAGATCCGATAAAAGTGGTTTCGTTGAAAGCCAAGACAGTGTCCGAAAAAAACTATTTTCACATGTTAATTAAAATAAATAATTTCCAAAATTAATTTGATCACTTTAAATTCAATTTTAAAACTTAACAATTTTCATTCTTGTTTAAATAAAATTTAAATCAACTTTCGATAACATTTTCATCCATATTAAATTCACGACTCAGTTATTTAAATAATTTCCAATATTAAATTTAAACAATTTAATTATCCAATAAATTACCATATTTTAAATATACGTTTTTAACTTATAAATTTAGATTTTAAAACGAATTCAAATAGCAAAACAACCACTTCCATTTTACAATAATTTAACATTTATTATTCAATTCCAACTATTGATTATAAACATATCCAATACACAAAATTCATTTCAATACTTGTTATTGCCAAAATCTTTGAAATTGGTTACTTCAAAATTTTATTCAAGTTCATACTAAATAAACTACATTGATAAATCATTAAATGTTTATTTCTAACCATTTTTGTTCAGTGTCATATTACATTTAATAATTTAAAAAGGCTAAAAATATAGGTCGTTACATTTGCATTCTTTAAAACCAGCAAAGCTATATATATTCTTTAGGAAGTTGTATATTTTCATCATTGAGTACGATTTAACCAATATTTATACCATCAAGTATTTTAAGTGTTTCAAATACTTTCATTACTTTAAACGATTTAATTACTTCTAAAAACATCATGTCTAGAGCACATAACATGTTGTTAACACCATATGTGCTTCAGTAATTTCAATGGGCTTTCACCGCTTTATATATATGTTTCTAATTATATTTTGTGGGCTACAGTTCCATATTTCTTATTTAGGAAAGGATTCATGATGGCCAATCATTTTTTCCTCTAATTCAAGATCTTTAATCTATTTATAAACGTAAGCGCTTTATTATTTACAGATTCCTCGTCAATGATTATTTTTTGTCAGTTCTAGATATAATTTACTAAGATTTCTTTTCTTATCAAGTTTTAGGCACCTAAACTACTTCAAGGATTATTTATTAATTATATCATGTATCTCTTCCATAGCACTCTTTAGTGTTTTTTAAGAACATCCACCTTTTTTATTTAGCATCTTTTTTACTTATTCCAAAAATATAGTAAAATAGTTTGGAAAACTAAAGTTATTTAAATATTTAAAAAGATAGATTTTAAACAGTTTATATTAAAATAATTTATTCTGAAAATAGTTTCAAATCAATGTGTCTCATTCCATTTCAACAAATCTGGACCCAAGTCTAAATCTTAATCAAATTGATTCAATTTCAAATCTTTCAACTTAAAATCATCTTCAATCTCAAATCAATTCAAATCGACACAAATTCGATTTCAGTTCAAATGAACTTCAATTTTGAAACGTTCATTTTAACTTCAAATTTATGATTCGATTCAATGGTTTAATTTCAATTCAATTCTCAATTTTAACCATTTCAGTTTATATAAAATCTGTAACGACCTGAAAATTTTAATGGCTTTTATGACGTAATTAACTGAACTTTTCTTGAAAATAAATGATTAAGTTTGAAATAAAATTTTTACATTTGGTATGCGTCTATTTAAAAGTAGCAAATAGCATATTTTCATAACATAATATGAAAGTTTATTTTATTGTGTAATTTCAATATATATCAGTTAATATTTGATGAAAATAAAATATTTTTCAAACCTGAATATTTTTATATAAGAAAATTGTTTAATGTTTTCTGAGTGAGACATCATCTTTCGTTTCATCAAATTTTGACTTCTCTAGCTTCGTTTATCTTATTTTTAGCGAATTTGCAGCCATTTGGCAGCGAATATCGACTTTTGATAGGATGGTCATATTGCTGATATATGTGTACCATTATATTTGTCTCGTCGTACTGATCTCCGCAGTATATTTGATTGTGCATTTGACGTTCGATACGCGACGAAATCGACGTAATGGTTCGTCGTATCGGTTCCGCATTCGGGTCTTTTGGGCTTTTTGTGTCCTTTCGTTGGTCAATCAGGTAAAGTAACTAGATGCCAGCTATTAATATTCCTTGAATTCAGCTTTAACAATTTCTATTCCCAACAGTTTCATTATATTGATGGTTCGTTCTTTGCCTTTGTTTCTATCAGTTTGGGAATATAAATTATATAAAGTTGGTACATTTTAGATTTCTTTATTTGCTGAACTGTTCATTGCTCTTCCTCTTCGAAACTATCTTGCTCCTCCATTTTTTCTCTCGAACCAAGCTTTACTCTAACAGAAAAAACAATATATATATATATATATGAAAAAAAATCATCACCACCTGTTTCAAATCCGGCCCCACTTCCTCAACCACCACTCTAAAGATCTCCACCTCACCAAACTCCGACAGCCATGCGAGGCAGCCTCCGCCTTTTGCTAACTCTAACTTGAACCCATTGCACAACAGCCGCACCTAGCTTGCATCTCGACTTTCCAATTTTCCACCGCCCACACCCTCCTTCCTTCGGCCAATCGCCGCAACACGCCCTGACCACCCTCCATTGGTGCGCCACCCATCTCCTTGCCGAGACCCCACTAGCAGCGTAAAACAAGCTACCGAGACCATGCCTTCGTTGTCCTATACACCTCACAAGCACATCCGTGCCCATCTTCTCTCCAAACTTTCTAACCCGCCGCGCGCCTTTTAGCCCACACCACGAACCACCTGCTCCGCAACTGAAGCCACCCCACCACTTTCCCTTGGCCGAACTCACTCAAACGCAAACCTTCTCCCCTGGCCAACGGCTGTATGTGTATATATATATATATATATATAATATATATGTTATACATATAAGTTGGTTAGAATATAGGTTCTCATGTTTTAAAGTGTTTCTCTTACTTACAGTTTATATATATATAGTTTTTCATTGTAATCTTGGTTTCCTTGTGCTGTGAGAGAAAAACAGTAATATATATACAAAGATGTGTATTATATGTTAGAATATATTATGCGTTTAAAAAAATATCTACATAATAAGTTTTGTGCAATCCATCCGAAGCCTTCTATAGTTTATTTATATATATATATATATATATATATATATATATATATAAGGTATATATTTAAAAGCTGTGAAAGTTTGCCTGTTTATATTTTTCCAGCTCCTCTTTCTTTCTTTACATTTTTTTGAAAGTGTATAATTTAACATTTCATATCTAAGAACAAAATATAAGTTATATATGCAGTTTGCACATATATATAAGTTTATATAAGACGCATGGTCTGTTTATATAGAAAGTTTAGATAAGTTTGTATAAAATATGTTATATATATGTAAAGTTGTACGAGTTTATTTATAATGTATATTTTATGTTATATATAAATTAAATATATATATATAAGTTATATATTCTATATATGTTATACATTTGTATATAAGTTATACATTGATGCATGAGAGTGATTTTCCCACGTATATATATATTGTACATATTTTGTTTGAGATCTGATTCGTATATATTATATATTCCTATAGTACTAGTATACAGGTAACAATATATGTTGATCCTGTGTAATATATGTGCTAGTTATATAAGATTTTAAGGTTTGGTTTGTTATAAAATATAAGTTTATACAAAATTTGTTCATATCTGTTTCTATATTTAAAGTTGAGGTAATAACTTTTATATGTTATGGCATTGTACATATGTATGTTGTCAGAATAAATTTGAATATAATATATATATGTATATTCCTTTTGAATAAGCATATATAAGTATATATTTTAAAATATAAAATGTGTGTGTGTATATATATTAATTCCAATATATATAGGTTCAAATTTAATATTGATTTTTTTAAATGTGATTTAAGTAGATATATCTCATACAAATATATTATTTCCCATCGAATTCAAGTGGTTCATTTGCTTACTTCATCAAATGTCTAGTTGTGGTTTTGTCTGTCGTTGCCTAGAAATATCAGCAGCATTTGATTTACATTACTCATGCCCCCTATCCATTTGCGTGTCTGTGTCACCATCTTTACCATCGTTGTTCTCTAGCCTCGGAAGGTAAGCAATCACTCACGATTAACATCCTTATATTTAGTAAATTTGATTTCACTTGAAACGACAATTGAAATATGCTGTTAAAAATTGAATTGCTAGTTATTTAATTGTTAAATATGATATGTTATTATCTGTCATAGTTTACATATGTCATATGACTCCATGACCTGTTGTATACTTATATTTAAATTGTTACGGATGATGTATGCCTGTTGTAAATATATTATGTTATTATCATATTTGTTCTAACTCTACAAGTTCCCGGTTAGTATATAATCCCCTATTGGTTGAAATGTTACATACCTAAATGATATTCTAGAATAAGAGAAAGTCGTTATGGGTTTAGATGACAAACCGAAGCGATTTTCAGTGATTTTAAATTTTTGAGATTGCGTGAAATGATATATACCCGTAGATATTTAAATTGCGGATTGAAATGTTAAATATCCATATCACTTGATCATAGAATAGAAAATTATATACGGACACCATTGGTCGATATTTTGAAAAATGATTTCTAAAGTTTTGAAAGGAAATATATGGCTTTAATAAATATTGATTTTAAATATAATATATATAAATGTTATTTTATATAAGTCTAAATTTTTTATTTTTAAAATTGTATTGTTTTAAAAATATATAAAAATAAATTTAACATAGAATAAATTTAATAATAAGTTTAATGTGATAAAATTTAATTTAATTGGTTTATAATAAGTTTAAGTATTTATTTAAATTTTATTAATATTTTTAAAAATAGATTTTTAACTTTAATAATAAAGGTTGGGAAGATAAACAATGTTGACTTGGAATTTAAAGTGGGTAATAATTGAATTTAAATAATAATTTATTTGAACTTATTTATTTTTTAGATTTTGGAAAAATATGATTTATAATGATTTGATAAAAAGTGATTAAAAGAATATTCTCAGTTTCAAATAAAATTAAGATTGGATATTTATATTGATTTAAATTAATAAATTGGGATTTTAATAAATGGTTATTAAAATGATTAAGTGAATATTTTCCAATTTGAATAAAAATTGGAATTAAGTGCCGAAATATAGATGAAATTTATATTGTAAATGTTTGAATATTTAAACTTGACTCTTTGAACTTTAAACTGAAATGGTTAAATTAGAATTGATTTAAATTGAATTTGGAATTTAAGATGATTAGAATTGACTTGCGAAATTAGAGGAAACTAATTTTATTATATAAAGTATTTTATTATATATAAACTATTTTAATTTATAACTACTTTAATGTGTATAGAAATTTCAATATCTAAACTATTTAATTGGAAGTGTTATGAATATGGAAGTGTTATGATTTCACAAGTGTTATGATTTCAAAAGCATTATGATTTCAAAAGTGTTATGATTTCAAAAGTGTTATGATTCCACAAGTGTTATGATTTCAAAAGCGTTATGATTTCAAAAGTGCTATGATTTCGAAAGTGTTAAAATTTTTGAAAGTGTTACGATTCTAAAAATGAATATTATTTAAAGTGAATAATGATATCGAATTAATATGGTTTTGTAAAGAATATGGTATTTTGATATGAAGTATAAACTATTTGAAATATGAAATGACCATGGTGTCAAATAAGCATTTAGTTGTTGAAGAGACTGGGATCAGATATTTTCTTACTCTCTGCCAATATCGAAAACCACTTTAACTACTGTGTACATGGTGGAGATTCCAGAATGAAGTAGGATGGTTTGAAGATGGTTCTATATGGTACTTACGCAGCCCTGATTCCCATGAGTCATCTTGATGTGATTAAAACAGGAGCTATACCAGGCCAAGTGGGGTCATTTCCCCTATCGGGCACATTTCTTTGACACCATTCTATTGCTTTTGTGATTTGATTGGGTGCACCTTAGATTTGGGAGTGTGTCACGAGGTGGGCTGCAGTAGCTGCTATGCATTACCATAGTCCGGGAGTGCAAATGCTATATCTACCCTGGCATTGCCTCGAGTGTCGTATCGCGTGCCCTAGTGCGCCTTTTACGAGTTTGTTTTGTATCATACCTATAGAGTGCTCTCTGATAGCCCTTCAGTTTACGGAGGAATTACGGTACTGTGTAGACTATGAGAATAAATAAAAATGTGTTAAGGGGGATATGGGTAATGCCTTAACACTATTTTAATACTTTTACTTTACTATAGACATATTATAATAGCGTATATTATTATATAGTAGATAGTTCCATGGATCCTTAGAGGATGAGTATCCCAAACATCCTTTAAGTTACTTGTGTTTTAGTTGACATTACATTTGAGTTGAATTTATTAATCCTGACTTGAGTGTTTTGTATTTTACTTTATACTTGGGTAAGACTGAATGTCGCAGCATTTGAGACTCACCTTTGGAGATTGGAGCTTTGTTTAAAGATCTATCTATCCAGTTTTCAGTTATTTTAGTTTATTCCAGTCATTTATGTTCATATTCTCAGTTGCTTATGTATTAGAGATTCTTTTGTATTTGAGATTATGTTGTATTTTATTCAGACTCGGATGTTTTATAGTAGCTTCACGAACTACTATTTTTCTATTTTGCTACTTATTGTTGTAATAACCAGTGTCTGTGATTCTTTGATTGATTTATTTATGGTATATGCTGTTTTGCCCAATATAATTAACAATCTGATATTTTGAACAATTTAAGTCTGACATGTGCGGATGCGAATGATTCGAAATACCGGGTCATTACAGTTGGTATCAGAGCTCTGGTTTAGGGAAAACTTAGCATATAGAGTAAAATTAAATTACATAATCACCTTCGTTAGAGCTTGAGTTTCTTCCTCTTTGACTGGGTTTCCTTTGAAATTTTGAAACTTTCCCTTTTGTTCAAAAATCCATGCTGGTCTTTTCCTATTCATGTTCTTCTTGATTCTAGAGCATCCCATAACTCCACTTCGACTGATCTCTATAATGAATTTTAGAACATCTTGCACCTCAATTGGCAACTTTGTCCTTGGATGTGTCTAATTCTATCGGTGGTCCCATCAAATTTTGTATGATTTGTAATAGGGTGAAACTCCTTTACAACAACCATTGATTCACCGGAGATTTTTACGTCCTTGGTTTAGATGCTATTATTTCTTGCAAAGCCCGAACAGTCTCTAGTAGATGATCAGGGTAATTGCCTTATAATCTTGACTTCACTCCGATAACCAAAGATTATCCTGATACTAGGTGAAGTCACTTCTCCACCTCCTCAGCGAGAAATTTAATTCTACATCGATCTTATCCCTAGAGCTTGACTTATTGCCCTGGTTCTCATTGATGATATTCTCACCTTCTCTAAGTCTCGATTGACCCGGTTAAGGTTGCCGCGATTTAATATAAATATATCCATCTTTTCCCTTTTTTATTTAATTATCTTATCTCTCTTTCGAGCCTATCTGTCTTAGTTAGAATTCTCTTTGATCAGGTCCTTCTGAATTTGAGTCTCTATCCTTTTTCTATGATCCATTCTTGAATCATCATGTGAGGGAGTGTATTTGTAATTTATATAAAATATTTTATATTGTGTTATTTGAATTGTTAAGTTGATCTGGGGTTTCGATCGATTCATCTGGCCAATGCTATCGATAGGAATTTCAAAACACTAAAACAGAGCAAAGAGACACAGTATTGTTTTCAAAATTTATGATTTTGTATTATTATAGTTTATAAATATAAGTATAAATTTTTGAATCAAATAGTTAAATGAATGAGTTGTTAGAAAGGATAATACTAGATTTTCATTTATTGTTTCGTCAACATTCCTAATTATTAACTATTTTGTATATCATAAGGAGGTAAAAAATTTAAAACATGGGTCATAAATCTAATTTGAAAATGAAATGAATATAAAGTAAGGATTTGAGAATTAAATTTCTGTTACTTTTCAAAATTGGTTTTCAAAGTTTGATAAATATATATATTTGAAAATATTTGCAAATAGAAATTGTTTCAAAGAATTTTAAAAGAAAATCAGTACTCTCCTCTTTTGTCGCTGGAAAATAATTTCGGTGATGGCTGCAGCATCATCAATATTCATTTTCGAGTCTCAAAAAGCGGAGAGACCCCTTAGTAGCTTTGCTACACTTTTGTTTTGGGAAAAAAGAGATTTTATTTAAACTCCCTGTGTATAATTTGATTTATAATATATATATATATATACATATATATATAATTGTTTAAAAATAGTTTAAAGTGAAATGGGAAATTCGAATCTTAAGTTTTATATTAAGAAATGGTTCAATTATTGAAAAAATTGAAGTTTTTGAATAACTGGAATATCTGAAATGATAAATGAAATTGAACCAACTTGAAATAGTTGAATTTGAATAAAACTTATTTGTATAATATTAAACCGCGTTCTAATATATATAACTTACCTGAATATTTAAAAATTTAAAATGTTATGTAAATATGTTAGCGAAGGTTATACAAGGCAAATTTAAATAATAGAAATATATAAACTAAATTTTTATTTTTCTTAGTAGAAATGTTGTAAATAATAGGTGAATTTGTATAGTGTTTAATTACACTCAGAAACATTAATATAACTTACTTTAATTAGAATGTGATTGGATAATATACAATATGATATAAGTTATAATATGTCCAAATAGTATTTGTTAAGGAAATTTATAGATAATAAATTTAATAATAAACTGAATAATAAAAAGAGAATTTATTCGTTGAATATATATGGTTATAATGTGTTTATACACTTAATATATGTTGAAAAATATGTTAAGTAAAATAAATTAAATAAATAAAAGAGGAGACTATTTAAGTAGATAAATATGAACTTAAGAATAGTGAACGTGAATTTTAAGTGAAATCAACTTAACCGAAGGTAAATGGAGTAAATAAATAAGTTAATAATAAATTCTGTTTTGGAATAAAAATTTTTGTAACAAATGTTAATAAATTAAAATTTAATCAATTGAGTGAAAACTTGTTGATGAATTGAAATCAAATTTGTTGAATATTAATCAATTTAGAAACTAATGAAATTTATATGGTTATGATTTGATTATTGTATCTGGTTCTTTGTATTTTGAATCTATCTTTCTTCTGATTATTCTATTCTTTTACCTCGTTTTCGGGGACGAAATTTTTTGAGTGGGGAAGAGTATAACGACCCGAAAATTTTACTGGTTTTTATAACGTAATTAACTGAATTTTTCTTGAAAATAAATGATTAAATCTGGAATTTTTTTTTGATATTTGGTCTGCATCTATTTAAACGTAGCAAATATCATATTTTCATCACATAATATGAAAGTTTATTTTGTTGTGTAATTTTCAATTTAAATCAGTTAATATTTGATGAAAATAACATATTTTTCAAACCTGAATATTTTTATATAAGAGAAATGTTTAATATTTTCCGACCGAGAGCTCATCTTTGTTTCATTAAATTTTGACTTCTGTAGCTTCATTTATCTTATTTTCAGTGAATTTGCAGCTGTTTGGCAGTGAATATCAACTTTTAATAGGATGGTCATATCACTAATAACTGTGCACCATTCTGTTCATCTCATCGTGCCGATCTCCATAGTAAATTTGACTATGCATTTTGACATCCGATACACGATGAAATCGGCACAACGGTTCTTCGTATTGGTTCTACATTCTGGTCTTTTGGGCTTTCTATGTCCTTTTGTTGGTCAATACCTGTAAAGCAACTAGCTGCCAGCTATTAATATTCCCTGAATTCAGCTTTAACTATTGCTATTCCTAACAGTTTCATTATATTGGTGGTTCATTCTTTGCCTTTATTTCTGTCAATTTTGGAATATAAATTATATAAAGTTAGTACATTTTGCATTTCTTTATTTGTTGAACCATTCATTGCTCTTCCTCTTCGAAACTATCCAGCTCCTCCATTTTTCCTCTCGAACCAAGCTTTACTCTAATAAAAAACAATATATATACATATCACTACACCAAAAAGGTGTATTTGTAACGAATATAGTCGTTACAAATGAAATTTATAACAGATATAGTCGTGAGCGGTACAGGCGTGAGGTATGTCGTTACAAATATTTATAACGGCCTCTACCCGTTATTAGATATATCACTTACCAACGGACTTTGTCGTTAGAAATCTAAATTTTTGTAACGAAAAAGTTTGTTATTAGTTGCATCGGTTTGTAACGGGTATTTTCCGTTACTTAGTTTCCCCTTTCATGGTAGAAAAAGGGGTTGTCATTCTAAATTATCACGACCTTGTCCGTTACAAATTTCATCATTAGTAACGTACTTGTTCGTTACAAATTTCATCAATAGTAACGACTATGCTCGTTATAAATTTCGTCTCTAGTAACGAATATGTTCGTTACAGCTACTGAACCATGTAGAGCTGCATTTTTGCTAGCATTTACACTACAGAATTGTCAATTATAATACAGTATGTACATACATATCAAAAATTATAGAATTTTGATAACAATAAGCAATTAGGCATCCAAACATACAACTTAAATTGCACAAATATTTGACAATAAATTAAAGGAAGATTCGAAATTTCACAAGTTCATCATACATAACTAAAGAGTATGAAATCAAAATATTACAAGTTCTAACATTACGTCAAAATAAATTCTAGATCCTACAAACAACGAACACGACACTCAGGCCAAATAACAAAACCTCCATCAATTATATCAAATAGCTTGTAATTACCATTTTGTGGTGCTTCATAAATAGGTGCTTCTGGATCAAACACTTTCTCCACCCATACAATATACATGCATTACTCATCGGTTCTAGTTTGTTGAATACCCATTTTCGATCCATGTGGCCATGAACCCATTACAGAGTACGGCAAGCACTGGACAACAAAAAAGTAATTAAGAAAAGCATTGGAGCACCTTAGTGATAATAATTCAAACATCAGTTCTTGCATATTTTGACTTAACCTCAATTTCATGTCTTATGTCAATTATTGAAACAGTACAGGTGCTACTAAATTTATACTTTATATACTCGAATGTTAACATACATGCCCCTTCAAAATTTTAGGCTTTCAGCTATACCCTGTTTTAATACATTCTAATGTTTAATATATCAAATGGCGAATGCAGTTAAACTTAGAGGAGATATTGGGTACAATAAGCAAATATATACTTACCAAAGGAAGCGTTCATTTTCTTCTCCCTCTCCTAAACTCTCCTTCCTCTGGTACAAAACGCAGCAGTTCCCCAAATCCACACACACCCCTGCATACTTCACACACTTCCAATACTAAAAAAACACTTCACTTCATAGTTATTATGAGTAATCTGGTATTATAAAGTTACCTAGCTAGATTTAATATAAGCCAATGATCTCATAACCAATCTAACATGTTACTCGCAAATATTTACTGCACATGTTGGCAAACATAAATCAGTTTCACAATCACCTAAATAAAATAAAATAAAACCAAAGTAACATAAGTAAAATCCAATCACAGACATTGTGAACTACATCACTTATTTAATAAGCGTCTAAAGCTACTTGACAATCAATTTCTTATTTAATAAGATTGTTGAACACATATTAGAAATGTTTTCTTGTTGAACACAATTAATTTCTTAATTAAATTTGGTGTTCTTGAATTTACAAAAGTCAATTTCCATTTGGAAAATTCCTCGTTTACTGTTTGTGTTTAAGATTTTATTGTCACACAGCTAAAGCAGAGCTGAATTGCCAAGTCTACAAATAAAATGCGCTTAAGAAGACGAACGAATCTAATCCAAAAATCCAAATGTTCAGTTGGTTAAATTAGAATATTATCTACTAACTATGTAAATGTGAATACAGCAATAGAAGAATGAAATTAAACTCACCATATAACCATCTGATCATTCCAGCAATGAGGATATAGGCTCTAATATTAACCTTGTAACACAGAAAAAAAAAATAGTACTTAGGGATTAAGATAAAAAGATATTGCTATTAAGATAGTTAAAAATAGGAAACCACTAAAGCAAGTTTATAGAACCAAAATCCAAAATGACCAACACATGGGAATTGTATTGAAATACTAACAGTTTAAATATATCAATGAACATTACCTAAATTATGTATATGCAGCTTCTGTTTATAATCAATACATGTGGTGTACATAAATATCAGCATGGCCATCATTTGCAAGTGCTTCTGAACTAACAGATCAACATGAGTCGATATTTTTGTAGCTTTTTTCCACAATTTTTATTCAATTTAAGTACTTAACAGACAAAAATGAGCTGTTAGGCATAATCAATTCAGATTTGAGTATTTTCTCAAGGTTCTGGCATTCTTCCACATAAAAACAAATTATTAAAAAAAAGCTATGGAGAAGCATAAGTAAATCGTTCCAATGTTCTATTATTAAACATATATATGCAATCCAATTTACAATTAGAGCTACAAAACTAGGTCAGGGAGAAGCCATCATGCAATCCAAGAGATTTAAAGGCTAATATTGTTCAAAAGAGAAACCCTATTCATAAAAAAATGCAGAACCACTCTGTTTCCAATGTCAGAAAAATCAAAACAGTGATACTCTAGTCATGGGAATCTTCTATTTTACTCTAATTTCATGTTTAGATTCATGAATTTAAACCAAAAGAATTCAAACTATTTTTCTTCAGGTGATTGAGCAGACATCTTTTGATACTTAGAGGGCGGATTAAGGAACAACGCGTTTCTCAAACTATAAATTACAGGAACATTAGGCATCCAATTATTCAAAAATGAGACGGAAACAACATATAGATTGAATAAAGTATTCACGCTACATCAAAAATAAAGTATGAATTTGATTAATATTGTTTTAACTCCAAGACATGATGTGTTGTTCATGGCTTTGAACATAAACCATGACTTGAACGGTTTCATTGTTGTTCAACATATACTCCATTGAATAACATATTAAATAATTCAGCAGATATATAATTTCATTAACAGCTCAAAAAATCATAAAAATCCAACCTGGCCTAGTTTCCATTTAATATCTTTTATCTTGAGTTTCAAAATGTTGTGTTTTCCTCTCCAATAACTGAGTGCACACATTTTGCAGCATGTACTCTTTTTTCATGCTTGCAACTTTTCACAAAAATAGAAAACTCAAAATTCAAACTTTTTATTCAAAACCAAAAATATATATCAAACACAAACCTCGCAATAACAAGCATTTGTACTGCTTGCATAGTCTCTTCATAGTTCTTTCCTAGGCTCTTCAATTCTCCAATTACACGGTAAAATCTGCATAAACACGATTTGGGGTAGTTTATTTCCCTCTTCTTTGGGAGAATTAAGCATTTTTGAAGGGTCGTGTATTCTGGCATTAATCATTCAAATTTGGGGTAGTTTATAATTTTGTAAATGTAGATAATGATGCTAATTCTCAAGTCTGATCCCGTATACAAAAAATGATAAAACTTTTTGCAGCTAAAAATATGATATGATTGAACTAACTAAACTAATATAACTGATGTAGAACAAATAACCATGGGATGTTCATAACTGTGAAGCTTATATATGTAACAAAAAACGTAACAAAAAACATAACAAAAATAAAGCAATCAACTAAGTACTATGCGATTGGAAATTTGTATTTTTTAATTAGTGATGAAATCACAAGTAAATATTTTATGACCAAGGTTAATTCAAAGCACTTGTTGTTAATTCAAAGCACAATGCATTAAGTATTATACAATGTCCAGATTGTAATCCGATTTTCTTTATAAATGAACTGTGAAATCAACAAGGATGAATAATCTGTGATTTTGTCAAGTTCGAGCAGTGATATATTAGCATGTATAGTTCTATGTATCAGCGTATTGTTCCACATAAATATGATGCTTGTGGTAAGAAATGTGCGTAAATACATAGTCAAATAACCAAGAACCAACGTTTTTTAGTAATTTGCTCCTCTATTACTGAAGTTAGCTTGATGGTTGTGTGTTACTTTGGTATTGTTTTTCATAACCACAGAAGAATAGCAAATTACCATGCAAAGCCAGAACAGGATATAATGATGAACAATACTAAACTCGGATTTTAGCATAAATTGTACCGTGCAATATAAAAGTCTTTCTTACCTTTTCAAATTGTCTTCACATCTTTCCCATGGCTTATTACAACTTCTTTCTCATCTTTCTATGGCTTTAAAAATTCTTTGTCATCAATGACAAACCTACAAAGAACCACAACAAGACACTGAAAATGTAAAATGAAGATCTATAAAATAAATAATTGATTAACTATGTTATATCTTTAGATAAAAAGAAGCTAACTCACACCCAGATATAATATGGTTATCTCCAACAGGTTTGAATTCAAATTCTTTAATGCTATCAATTATTCTAGCCATTTAGATCCTACAAAGTCCAGTTCCAGCAGCTGTATAAAAAGTAGAAAATGGTTTTTATGACCGGAATTCTTATTTGAAGATACGCAGATAGCAAAATTTTCATATTGAACCTCCGAGTGTAGCAACAGGAACCAAAGTTCATACCATGGGAGCTACAACACCAAATCCTACAGCAATAGCCGATACTGCTAACCAGCAAGAAGATTTATTAAATCAATCATCATCACAACTGCATAAAATAAAGATAAATGGTTGTAATACACCATCTCCTTTCTACTGCTGGCCATACACTTCATACAGAACACTACCCCTCTGATACACTCACTTCTCTGCAACTACCACCCCTGATCATCTATTGTTGTGCCAAACAAACCAACCACTGTCACAAGCCAAAACAACCATCTGCCTACATGTAACTGCATCACAGCCACCATCCCACAATAGTGCTGCCAAAACTTCATTGCCTGTAACAACCAATCTCAATCATGCAATCATCCACCGCAATACACCCACCGCAACCTCCTCCTCATCAACTCCTATCACTGCCATTCATACAATCATCAAGCTGCTGCCACCGATCAACTATACAACCGTGTACATCATCTCAGTCATCAACCTAAAGAGAATTTGAGCGCACTAGAGTGAATACATGAACAAAAAAGTCCTGAATTTAAATTCGAACAACAATCGAAAACCCAATTTGAGATCTAAAAAAATGAAAAATACCCGATGGAGGCGGTGCTAGAACGAGACAAAGGGAACGATAACCAGGAACGAACAACAAGGCAGAGTGGGCGATAACCATATAACGAATAACACGACGGAGAGAGCGATAAACCTCAAGGCGGAGGAGGCGATAACCCTAGAATGAAATAGAGGCCGAGGAATAAATGAAACAAAGTGTGACAAATGAAAGAAAGTGTCAATAAAAGATAAAATGACAATCCCGTCCATGCTACTTTTATTTATTTATGAAATTACCAGATTTGATAACGGTTAATAACCCTTGCAAACTTTTGCAACGAACATATTTGTTAGAAATTTGTAACGGTAATAACCGTTACAACTTGAAGCGAAAAAAGTGTTACAAAATGGTCTGTTTGGTGTAGTGTATGTATATATATGAAAAAAAAATCATCACCACTTGTTTCAAATCCGGCCCCACTTCCTTATCCACCACTCCAAAGATCTCCACCTCACCGAACTCCGACAGCCATGCGAGGTAGCCTCCACCTTTCGCTAACTCCGACCCGAGCCCATTACACAACATCCGCACCTAGCTTGCATCTCGACTTTCCAATTTTCCACCGCCCAGACCCTTCTTCCTCCGACCAAGTGCATCACCCGCCATCAGTGCGCCACCCATCTCCTTGCCGAGACCCCACCAGCAGCCTAAAACAAGCCACCGAGACCACGCCTTCTCCTACCTATACGCCTCAATGCACAGCACCCCTCCCCTCATCTTCTCTCCAAACCCTCTAACCTACCATACGCCTTTTAGCCTACACCACGAGCCACCCGCTCCGCAACCGAAGTCACCCCACCACTTTCCCTTGTCCGAACTCACTCAAACGCAACCCTTCTCCCCTGACCAACGACTGCCACCTATCCTACCTCCAGCACCTCTAGAGCCGAGCACTTCCTCCCTAGTTAGCAGTTTTCTCCGTAGCCGAGCTTGTTCCCTCCTCCGCGGTTTCGAAACTCACCTCTCCAATTGCTTCTCCCTACCTCCGCCTATCATCTCCTTGCAGCATCGCGTGTACATCTGCAACTTCACTTGTTGATTATAGGTATATATAATATATGTTATATATATAATTTGTTTAGATTATGGGTTCTCTTGTTTTATAGTTTTTCTCTTACTTACAGTTTATGTATATATAATTTTGCATTGTAATCTTGGGTTCCTTGTACTGTGAGAGAAAAACGGTAATATATATACAAAGGTATATATTATACGATAGAATATATTATGTGTTTAAAAAATATCTATATAATATATTTTGTGCAATCCATCAGAAGCCTTCTCTGGTTTATAAAATACAAATATAGTAGGTATATATTTAAACGTTGTAAAAGTTTGTGTGCTTATATTTTGCCAGGTCCTCCTTCTTTCTTTACATTTTTTTGAAGTGTATTATATAATTTAAGATTTCATATCTAAAAGCAAAATGTAAGTTATATATGCAGTTTGTACATATATATAAGTTTATACAAGACGCATGGTCTGTTTATATAGAAAGTTTAGATAAATTTGTATATAATATGTTATATATATACATAAAGTTATATGTGTTTATTTATAACATATATTTTATGTTATATATGAGTTAAATATAAGTTATATATTCTATATATGTTATATGTTTATATATAAGTTATATATTGATGCATGAGAGTGATTTTCCCACGTATATATATTTTGTACATATTTTGTTTGAGATCTGATTCGTATATATTATATATTCCTGTAGTATTAGTATACAGGTAACAGTATATGTTGATCCTGTAATATATGTGCCAATTTATATAATATTTTAAGTTATAAAATATAAGTTTATACAAAATTTGTTCATATCTGTTTCTATATTTAAAATTGTGGTAATAACTTTTATATGTTATGGCATTGTACGTATGTATATTGTCAGAATAAATTTGAATATAATATATATAAATATGTTCCTTTTGAATAAGCATATATAAGTATTGATTTTAAAATATAAAATGTACGTATGTGCGTGTGTGTGTATATATATATTGATTCTAATATATATAGGTTAAATTTAATAATGATTTTTTAAATATGATTTAAATAGATATATCTCATACAAATATATTGTTTCCCATCGAATTCAAGTGGTTCGTTTTCTTACTTCGTCAAATGTCCAGTTGTGGTTTTGTCCGTCGCTGCTTAAAAATTTCAACAGCTTTTGATTTACTTTACTCGTGCCTGTATCCTTGTGTGTATCATCTTTACCATCGTTATTCTTTAGCCTCGAAAGGTGAGCAATCACTCACGATTAACATCCTTATATTTAGTAAATTTGATTTCACTTGAAAAGACAATTGAAATATGCTGTTAAAAATGGAATTGCTAGTATTGAATTGTTAAATATGATATGCTATTATCTGCCATTATTTGCTTACGATATGACACCATGACCTGTTGTATATATTATATTTAAATTGTTACTGATGATATATGCCTATTGTTGATATATTATATTATTATCATATTTGTTCTCACTCTGCAAGCTCCCTGTTAGTTTAGAACCCCAATGGTTGAAATGATACATACACGAACGATATTCTAGAATAATGGAAAATCGTTATGGGTTGAAATGATACATACCCAAACGATATTCTAAAATAAGAGAAAATCGTTATGGGTTGAAATGATAAACCCAAGCGATTATCAGTGATTTTCAATTTTTGGGATTACCTGTTGAAATGACATATATGCCTGTAGATATTTAAACTGTGGATTGAAATGATAAATATCTATATCACTTGACCATAGGATAGAAAAATATATGCGGACCTTTGGTCTATATTTTGAAAAATTATTTCTAAAGTTTTGAAAGGAAATATATGGTTTTAAAAAATATTGGTTTTAAATATAATATATATAAATTTTATTTTATATAAGTCTAAATTTTTATTTTTAAACTTTTATTATTTTAAAAATATATAAAAATAAATTTAATATAAAATAAATTTAATTATAAGATTTAATTTAATAAAATTTAATTTAATTGGTTTATAATATGTTTAAGTATTTATTTAAATTTATATTAATATTTTTAAAAATAGAATTTTAACTTTAATAACAAAGGTTGGGAAGATATACTAAGGTTGACTTGGAATTTAAATTGGGTGATAATTGAATTTAAATAAGAATTTATTTGAACTTACTGATTTTTGAGATTTTGGAAAAATATGATTTATAACGTGATTTGATAAAAAGTGATAAACGAATATTCTCAATTTTAAATAAAATTAAGATTGGATGTTTAATATTGATTTAAATTCATAAATCGGGAATTTAATAAATGGTTATTAAAATGATTCGGTGAACATTTTGTAATTTGAATAAGAATTGGAATTAAGTGTTGAAATATAAATGAAATTTATATTGTAAATGTTTGAATATGTAAACTTGACCATTTAAACTTTAAATTTAAATGGTTAAACTGGAATTGATTTTAGTTTAATTTGGAATTTAAAATAATCTGAATTGACCTGCTAAATTGAAGGAAACTAATTTTATTATATAAAGTATTATATTATATATAAACTATTTTACTATTTTAATATATATACAAATTTCAATATCTAAACTGTTTAAGTTAGAAGTGTTATGATTACGGAAGTGTTATGATTTCACAAGTGTTATGATTTCAAAAGCACTATGATTTCAAAAGCATTATGATTTCAAATGTGTTATGGTTTCAGAAGTGTTATGATTTTTCGAAAGTGTTAAATTTTTAAAAGTGTTATGATTCTGGAAATAAATATTATTTAAAGTGAATAATGATATCGAGTTGATATGGTTTTGAAATGAATATGATATTTTTATATGAAGTATAAATTGTTTGAAATACGAAATAACCACGGTATGAAATAAGCGTTTGGTTGTTGAAGAGACCGGGATCAGATATTGTCATACTCTCTGCCAATACCGAAAACCTCTTTAACAATTGTGTATGTGGTGGAGATTCAAGATTAAAATAGGACGGTTTGGCGACGGTTCTATATGGTATTTACATAGTCTTGACTCTCGTGAGTTAGCTTGATGTGGCTAAAACAGGAGCTATACTTGGCCAAGTGGGGTCATTCCCCCTACCGGGCACATTTCTTCGATACCA
This sequence comes from Allium cepa, assembly GCA_030765085.1. NCBI lineage: Eukaryota > Viridiplantae > Streptophyta > Magnoliopsida > Asparagales > Amaryllidaceae > Allium > Allium cepa. The sequence goes on along the minus strand of CM060937.1, from coordinate 564,786,222 downwards.
TTCTATTGCTTTTGTGATTTGATTAGGTACACCTTTGATTTAGGAGTGTGTCACGAGGTGGGTGGTAGTAGCTGTTATGCATTACCACTAGTCTGGGAGTGTAAATAGTATATCTACCCTGCCATTACCTCGAGTGCCATGTCGCATGCCCTAGCGCGCCTTCTACGAGTTTGTTTTGTACCATACCTATGGAGTGCCCTCTGATAGCCCTCTAGTTTACGGAGGTATTACAGTGCTGTATAAATTATGGGAATATATAAAAATGTGTCAATGGGGATATGCGTAATGCCTTAACACTATTAGTATTTTTACTTTACTATAGACGTATTATAATAACATATATTATTACATAGTAGATAGTTCCACGGATCCTTAGAGGATGGGTATCCCAAACATCCTTTAAGTTACTTGTATTTCAGTGGATATTTCATTTGAGTTGAATTTATTAATACAAGGATGTTAATCCAGCCTCGAGTGTTTTGTATTTTGATTTATGCTCGGGGCGGACTGAGTATCACAGCAAGTAAGACTCACCTTTTGGAGATTGAAGCTTTGTTTGAAGATCTATCTATCCAATTTTCAGTTATTTCAGTTTATTCCAGTCATTTATGCTAAGATTCTTCAGTTGCTTATGTAGTAGAGATTCTTTTGTATTTGAGATTATGTTGTATTTTGTTCAGACTCTGATGTTTTATAGTAGTTTCACGAACTACTATTTATCTATTCCGCTGCTTATTGTTGTAATACTCTGTGTTTGTGATTGATTTAGCTACTATATATGTTGAGTTTTGCCAAATATAATTAACAATATGATATTTTGAACAATTCAATTCCGACATATGTAGATGCAAACGGTTTGAAATACCGGGTCGTTACAAAGTTCGAGTTAAATTTCAGAGTACCGATTCAAATCATTTAAATCAATTTAAACTTTAATGTTCAATTTAAGGTTCAAGTCTTTTAAAATAATTCAATTCCGAGTTTAAATTTGAAATGTCCATTTAAATTACTTTTACCTGGATTTATTTCAAAGTACGAATAAAAAGTTCAAATCTTTTAAAACAAATCAATTTCCATAATCAAATCATATTACGATTATAGCTTCAATTTTCAAATCAAATTCTTTAAACAATTTCATTTAACTAGTTTCACTTTCAACATTTCAAACTTGAATTGAAAATAATTCAATTACCATAAATTTAATTTTTCTTTCAAAAACAATGTCTTTTAAATAATTTCAAAACCAAGAATTTTAAAACCATTTAATTTAATCGATCAGATATTCACATATAATTTTATATCCTATGATCAAGTGAATAGTTATTTCAATTTTATTTCAGGTATGGATATATATCATTTCAATCTAAATCTCATTGTCATAGGTATGTATCATTCCAACATATTTCTCAATTTATTCGAAATAATTCAATTTATAGTTTTATATTGTCAAATAATATCCAGGGTGATAATATGAATATACAAAAAAAATGAAACATCCAATCATCCAAAATATAAACCAATAGCCATCCATCATAATCAACATCCAGATCAGTCAAAATATCACAACAATTAACTAGTTATCAATAACAGGTGTTTAACTAGCAATTTAAATTCGATGTCTTTAACTATCGATTGAAATTCCTAACAGTTCAATTCATATGTCAATTCAAATATCAGTTAATAAAAATCAATAAAATTATATCACTTCATGATTTCAATTTAACGAACATCAGAATACTTTAGCATTTCATGAGCAGTTTAAGACACTTACCTTTATTTGAAACAAAAAATAATTCATCTTCAAACAAATTTAAGTCCAATTTCATGTTGTAGATGACTTCGATACGAATATAATACAACGTGTTTTATTCGTATCCGGCCTCGTATGAAAAAGTTACGAATTTTTAAACATTTGAAATAATAAAGATTTGATTAGCATAATAATTAACTTAAAAATAACTTAACCTAATCTCAAATCTCCCTTCTTCCTCTCAATCGATACCAGGAGAACCTAAACTTATGCGACCTAAACCCTGTGTGCACACGCAACCTTAGGCCACCGGATTTGGATCAGAGCATCCCACCAGAACCGCCACCCTCCGAGCAACCTTTGACCCAAGAGTCTTTGACTCTGTCGCCTCCGTTTTCACACAATTGGAGAAATTCTGCATGTTCCTCAAGGCCAAATTCTGGCGAATTCGCAAGCTTTCGTCTCAATCCAACCGTAGGATGCGTATAGCTCGATGAGATCGTCAGTTCTCCTTTTAAAATCACTCGATTTCATTGAATGGATTGGAAGATATCAAGAGAAGAAGGAAAGAGGATTTCAGCCATTAAAAGATATAGAACGGCTAAAGGTGTGACAACCCGCAAATCTGTACCCTTCGAATGGACAATAATCCACACATGCCCGACCCAAAAAGCACAGACTGACGGAAAGTCAAGAGAAAGAAAAGAAGAGAGAAGAAGAGAAGAGAAGAAGGAGAGAAGACAGAATAATACAGAATCTCACATCGCAGCAGAAAATATATAATATCATATCAATGATCTTTATAAAACAGAAACTGTATATACATACACATCAATCAGAGTTCAACAATCAATCAATAGTTATCAGCCTGAACAGTTATAACAACTTGTCCTCACAAATGCCGATAATTTAAACAACTAAGCAATGCAGCGGATAACCAAGTAAATACGGATGTACGAAAATGAAGGTCTCCAGCTCTCCTGTTGAAGCTCCAAAAGCATCAAATCTAGACCTATAAAAATACTCGGCCTGGACTAGGCATTGAAAGGGAGAACGCCCGGATCAGTCTGGTAAACCAACGTGAGAAAAACATTCAACTGAATTTATTAAATCACCAAACTTTTCCTTTAACAAAATAAAAGTATCTCGTAAGGCAAGTCCACAAATAAACACGGACATGTTTTTACCTTATGATAACTAAATCATTTCATATCAAATCCTCTTATATTATAGTAGTGTCTACTATATACAAATAATATTAATCATACCCGAAATTGTTACATTGATTAAATTCCAGCATATAGCCCAACTGGGTAATACAATCAAAATGGCAGGTACGTAGTGGAGTTTGGATTTCTATACAAATGAATAGGTGAAGGGACTACCTTCCGAAGGTACATCTCTAGAAGAATGTACTAAATCACAAAGTTTCTCTACCAACACAAGACCAGCCCACCTCTATAACTAGATGGTACCGAATATATCATCCTCCGGTCGTTACCGACCTTTACCGAGGGCCCTCCAGCATACAAACAACAATGATCAGATACACGACGTCATAGCGTGTAAAGATATATCTAGAAGAGGATGATCATATCCTACTTGGAAATGACGCACTTAGCCTTACTGTATCTAACCATGTTTTGGTCATTTTCGGTTGATGAGGTTAGAGGTAACGATTACCTTTCACAATCACATCACTTAGAATGCCACACGGCCATTTTCGTTGACTACTAATTGCATTCCACAAAAATACAACACTTAAGCTCGTATGTCTCAAGGAGGGTGTTAAGCTAAGAGAAGTTGCCTTCTCTGCCACCACTGATGTACGTTTGTAAAACCAATGTACGTAATCTCTAGAAATACAATGTCAGACAAACATCCATACAAGTTGTCCAGGAACAGGACAAACCGAAGGTACTTTCTTACCACATCTTGTCGGGAAATCCCTAGGATTAGTAGCGAATAGTCCTCGCACTGGATATTTCATAACGAAGAGACCACTGCTACTGGATGTAATTGGGATTTTAAATCCAAACGATCAACAAGCAGTCCCTTACTATGAAACTCCGGAATATCAATATCATCACAAGCAACCTGCACAATCGTCGCATATACGTTGGTCCGAAGTGGTTTTCAGATAAATCTGATCCCGGTCTCTTCGCATCAACAACGCAAAAGCGTTTCTCAACCTCACACAGCAACTAAGACTCGTAGACTTATCACGTCTCCAACTTTCAACTTGCTATCCTTTGGGCCAAGAAGGAAGCTCGATAGATTGGAGTAAAACTCCACACTATACGAATCAACATCCTCAACACAAACGATAATCATGCCTACACAGAAGGCTACGTACTAAGTGTACGACTAAATAGTTCCCATATCAAGTCGAGGAAGTAAAATATGGCCAAGTTTGGTAGTCAATTATTTAAATATCAAAACAAACAAACAAATATTCAACACCATAACAATCACAGGGCCCTTTTACTAAATCTTTTATTAATTAAACCATTTTCCAAATATTCACCTCAAATATATTTTTGAAAAGATATAATCTCAAAACCATTTCCACTTCTATATTTGAAAACATTTCCATATACTTATTTCAATAGTATAAGTAATTCACAAATCAATTTATTTTCAACACTTAGAAAATATTCCATGTACTTAGATCACGATTAAGTATATATTTCATTCTTTAAGGAAAACATTCACTTAAAACATTTATTTAGGTCAAAACGAATGTTGCGTAAAACATTGTTACGACAATTCAAAATCACTAGTATAGGGATTTGAAAATAAGATAGATATATAAATCCCATATACTAGACAAAACATTTCCTTTCGAAAATCATTTACTATAACAACATTGTTATAGTCCATCATTTCCTTATACTTTTCGAAAACGTCTATTTCAACGATGAATGTTGAAATCTATGGTTTTGATATTCAATACATTTAAAAACATCTTTAAAATCCTTGAACTCCACTTAGTAATATTCACTTTCTAAAAATATCCATTTTATTTAATATATTATTCATTGTCCAAAATCGAGAATATACTTTGTTTACCAAATTCAATACTTCTACACATTTCATTAAAAAAGTTATCCACTATCCAAAATTGTGGATATAGTTCTTTTACCAAATCTCTGCTTCTATATATTCATTAAAGGATTATCCACTGTCCATAATCGTGGATATATCTCCTTTAATAAACTTCTATATTTAACTTACCAAATTCAGTTGATTTCGAATTTATAAACATTGTTTTATAAATTCCTTTTATATTTTATAAAACTTCAATATATAAAATCCCTTTATTAACAAATTCCATTTATTTTAATTATATACCAAAAATCAAATTTATAAGCAAATTACTTATAAATCATTTTTTTACAAAATCGTTTATTTTATAACTTCACAAATTTAATAAATTTCATTCACTTATAAAATCCGTTTATAACATCATTTTAACAATTATAAAAACTCCTTTATAATTCAATTATTCTGATTTATAAAAATTCAATTTTATAAATCATCTTTATAAACCATTTATATTAGTCAAAAAATTCAATTTAAACCATTTCACAAAATCATTAACTCCATATTTCACAAAAATCACATTTCAATTATATTTCCCAAAACATCATAATTTTTATAACATAAAAATTATCACATTTATTTATTCAAAATAAATCAATTCTTAACGATTCAAAAATTCAATAAAACATTTATTTTCAAAATCACTTTTAAAATTCTTTTAAATTCAAAATCGTTACTTTAACATTTTTAAAATTCCAAAAATAGGCCCAATGCTGCAACAGCACTAAACACAACAATCACGCATCCAAAAACATTACATATCATATGATAACAGACAATATCACAATATCTGTCAATAAATAAATACTTGTGAGGAATCCAGTTGGATCCCTCCAACTTGTCACCTGAACAAATATACATATTAGAAATATATATACAATGTCCGCTTCAAGGCAGACGCACGTACGAAGGGTCATCCGCTCATATACAGGAACATACAGGGTCATCTGCTCCACTGGGCAGGTATATATCCAAATATCAATCAATATATCATATATCATCCAAACAATCATCAATTATCATATAATAAATTATTTCTCACTTATATAAAAATATTAGTGAGTCGGAAAGAGTGAGTTGTACTCACATTGCATCCAATGGCAGTTGCAGTGTTTTATTCCGAATAAAATTAAACGAACGTTTAATTTTACTCAAAATTTACACTAGCTACAATAAACTCCAAACCAGCTTCATCGCGTAGTCTTCGCGAATACGAATCCAACGCAATTCGTTTCGTCAATCTTTGACCTCGTATGACAAAGTTATAGCATTTAGAAGTTTGAACGAATTTATATTATATAACTTATAATTTTATTTCTTATTTTCAACCTTTTATTCATCCTAGCCGTTGATTTCCTCTACCACAAATCTAAGCCGCCCCCTTCATATTCTCTCAAGCATATCCTCCCTTCAGGTGAAAAATGCACGCAAGAACCTAAATAGGCCGTTCATCACTTACTAGTCGCTCCCTATACGAACATCAAGAACACGATCAACTATCGCAAATCGAAAGGCCATCGCATCCTCTACCATCACCGGAAGCATCATCATGCTTGACTCTGAATCGTGCTTGAAAACAAGATTGAACATTAGTCGTTCAAACTACAATTGACCTTGATCGGCCTCGTTTTAGACGATCTCCACCGTCGGATCGAAAGATCTAGGTATGCTTGACATTTTCCTAGTTGAAACTTTTTTGTAATTGTTGATGGATCGTGAGAAAAACGAGGAAGAATGAGGGAAGTTTCTGGCCATTGAAGTTGTAATGGCGGCTAGGGTTTCATTGATTAGGGTTTGATGAAAATTGTGAATTATGGTGGCCTTTTATAGAAAATTACGTGACACTATTCATCCGATTTTTTTTTAATGAAGCGTGCCTGTAACAACCCGCATATTTAACGATTATATATTTAAATATTTATTTAAATATAGCGTCGTTAGTCGGATTTAGGTCCAAAATGTTACTTTTTGCAAACGACCGAATTGGAGCTCGAAACCACCTCCATTGGCTCCAAAATGGCGTTTGCGATCTTTTTGAGTATAATCTTTGATATGTTTGGAGTTTGTGAAATTTTGACCCTTTTTCTATTGGGTTTTGGGTTTGGGTTCAGCCCCAATCTCCACTTAACCCTCTAACTCAGCCCCTTCTCTTCATTCATCTTCATTTCATTTTCATTTCTTAAGCCAAAGCTGAAAATGGTGGAAGGGAAAGAGAAATAGAAATTGCAAGCCCTAGTTCCATTTGCAAACTCCAAATTCTTGCTCCAAAATCAAAGGGAAGCCATTGGTAAGCTCCTTTTCATCTTCTCCAACTCTTCTCCTCTTCAATTTCAGAAAATTCCTAAACCTGAATTGGGAAATATATATTTTATTCTTAGATTGAAGCTTGTTGGGTTGAAGTAGAGTTTGGTTGGTCTTCTCCTTGTTATTAAGCTTCTTCTTCTTCTTTGTTTGGGTAAAAGGTGAGTTTTGAACTCACATCTACTTCTCTTGTTTTCATTGATGTTGGCTATGAATTCCTAGCACTTGTTCATATGCACTTGCTTTTAGTTTGGATTGAATTGGTGAATATTCGAATTTTTAGTGTTTGGGTTCAATTCCTTAAAGATCCCAACTTTGATATTGAAACATGTTTTTGGTAGCGAATCGGAGGGCTAATGGAGCTGGGGTATCTATTGGCTAAGGCTCCTTAACTCCATTGCTCGAACGATCGTGGTTTGGAAGAATTTGCATTTCATTGAGATAGGGCAGGAATTGCAAATTCATCAGGTTCAGCTGACCGAGCCCTGTAGCCGGTCGACCGACCTGCTACCCCGAGTCATGTCTTATTTCCTGCATCTGGCCAGCCGATTGAGCCCTGCAACCGGTCGACGGACCTGCTCCTGTTTTGCCTGTTTTGCCTATTTTTGCATATTTTGATTGGTTTTCCAAATTTTATCAATTCAAGTTGCTTTTTAGTAGTTGTTATTGCATATTTGACTTTGATAGCATATTCTTGACTTCATCCACGGGTTTTTATAAAATAATCTCTTGAATCACATTTAAAAGCTCGTTTCTCCAATTTATAAAATTCTATTTAAAACACACACTTTCGCACTTCGAGCGAAGTGGAAGGGTGGTTAAATGGTTGGGCAAAACACGGACCATGAATCTGTGCGTTTATCTTTTCGATTAATCCCCGACCTATTCAATTGATCGTTTTGACCTTCGGGTTTGGTTTATCGATGACATGAGGTAAACTTTGTACTGCTTTGATTGTGAAAGTGACTGACGGATAGTAAATCATTTAGTGCGAACGAGTGGTTATGGGACATACGTTAACACTTTTCGGATTCCTCTACGAGAGTTGTGACACATTCCGCCAGTTAGTGGTGTCCAGTACTGGGTCTCTGACCTTCACCACTACGGTTTGTTGCCTTCGGGTTTGTTGCCCTTTAGTATCGCTTCCGATGTTGGTCGTTATGAGCCGCATGGGTGATATTGGGTTGCCCTTTTGTATCGCTTCCGATGTTGGTCGTTATGAGCCGCATGGGTGATACTGGGTTTAGAGTCTTAGGGCTCATGGATCCTTGTTTATACAGTACTGAGCTCGAGCAAATTTTCTGATGTTTCATTCATATGTATATTCCCTAGGTATCGCCCTTCGATGTTGGTCATTATGAGCCGCATGATGCGTAGCGTTTACCTTGCGGAACTTGTATACCTTATTGGTATTTGTTATTTGCCTTTTTGGTTTGCTTTGGGATATTCTTATCCTTTGTTTCTATATGTTGCAGATGATATGAGGCTTGTTATCATATGATTCATCTTTTGTTAGATGATTGTGTTATCTCCTTTAGAGATATTTGTTATACTTTGTAACCTTGCAGGTTTATTATTGTTCAGTTTATCTAACTGATTTGTTTAGCTAGACTGGCCCATGTATTTTATACTCGGGTCAGACTGAGATGTTTCAGGTTAGGTGCTTTTGGACTTAGCCTATTCTGCTTCCGCATGGACTACTTCGCTAGCTTCTTTTTGTCATAGCTTTTTGCGTAGTCCCATTTTATAGTAACTCTGATATATGTATTCATCTGGAATCATCTGTATATTGTGGTTTGCTATACCACTTGACATGTATTGTTTTGTAAACTTTGTTATGTATCAATATATGTGTATATGATGATTTACTGTTCTGTGATGTATATTTCATTTGAGTTGTCATATTCTGTTCTGATAGATCCTTAAACCACTTATGGTTTTGTTTTAAGTATTCATTGGATATGTCGATCTGTTTAGTGCGATTGTTGTCGATGTATTCAATAGATAGTTAGAGCAAGGCTATAGATGGTCGCTCCCAACCAGCCTTATTCTCCGTGTTAGTTGACGGCATTACCCTGTAGTGTCCTTGGCTAGCGTGGGTATAGAGGTGGGGCGTCACAGCGTGGTATCAGAGCTGAGTTCAGGACAAAATATGATAAACACAGAATAGAGCACATATTACGGTACATCAAAGTGTACAAGTGATACAAATCTTTGAATCATCGTGTTTCTTTATTCCATCAAGGTTAGATAGAATTTGGGGAATACGTCTAGGAATGCAATTTATTCCGTAGTATTCCGTAGTGACGTATCTACCTTGTGAATAATCTTGTTCTTATCTTACTTTCAGCGTATGGCTGGAAGAGGCTGGGGACGACGTTGGGATGCTGGGCAATCCAGTGGCTCACATCCGGATGGCGTTTATATGTCTGCTGATCAGTTTTTGGAGTTGTTTAGGAGCGCTCGGCCTCCAGTTCCTCGAGTATCTCCACCTCGCAAGTCTGCCTTTGCACGCCAGTGCAGTGATTTTGCTCATCTTGGAGGAAAGCCGTTTAAAGGCTCTGAATCTGTTCTTGAAGTCCAAGTGTAATGACCCGTGTAAATTCGATGTTTAAAATGAATTAAATTATAGGATTTCTAATTTAAATTTAGGAAGAAACAGAAATCTTATTTGTTTACATGAAAGAGAATGTTGAAATTTGTTGGATCAAGGGTAATTAAATTTTTACAAATTTAATTTTATATTTCAATTGATTGGAATAGTGAAAATTTGAAAATAGATTTAAATTTATGTAAGACAATGAATTGCAGTAACTAAAGTTAATAAATCAATGGATTAAATGGAATAATCAATTGGAGTTAAGATCTAAATTTGTATGTGAGCATTCATTGATATTGGAATATAAAAGGGTAAATTTATAGTATAAAATGTAGACATCACCTTTAAGATGATGGGTTTATAATTGATGCATAATAGGGAAATCAAATGAATGGGTTTAATTGAATAAAAATTAGCAATTAATGAATGAAGAGAAATTTTTAGGGCGTAATTGTTTCCGTTAAATTAATTTTGGTAACAAATTGTATTGAATATAGATTTAACGTTGTGTGACGTATTTAAGTAATAATTGGAGAACAATGTAAATTATATCCGTGATTGGTCAATTCAATTAAACAACAAGATTTTTAAATAAATAAACGTTTTTATTTAGGTTTCAATTTGTTAATTTATGAAGTTTAATGGGAAATCAATTGCAATAAATTGCCCTAATTTATGCAGTTAGAGGAGATTTAGATTTGCATTATAGATGGAAGTATAATCTAAATTGATAGGTAACAAACTTAAGAATAAAATTTAGAGCTAATAGGTGGCAAATTTATATAGTTGTTTATTTACGTAATGTATACGTAAGCTTTGGTAAACCGATTTCTATCGATCCAAATCTAACGATTTGTTAATATAGATTTAAGTATAGGAGCAGTATTAATTAATTGAATTGAAGTATTGCAAAATAAATGAAATTCAACGTTTAATATTACATTATTGTAAGTAAGATAATATGTGTAAGTATTGTTAAGGTTATTCATATTTGACAAATTTATTGAGTTATAAGGATTGATATATAAATTAATGTTAGTTTAGGATATCGTTACTTGGTGATTTATTATAGAGTAACGGGAGTGTGAACGTAAAATAATAAAAGCATAGATTTATGGTAGGACATAATTTATGGTTTTGGGAATTTAAATCCAAAGATTTATTTATTTGAGGAAATAATACGTATTAAATCTCAACTTGATATAATCAATGCAAATTTAGTAATTAAAAACAAATTGCAAGTTGGTAATTAGGATGTTTGTGAGTAAATTTGCAGGTAAGATAATTTTTAAAGTTTTACCCATTCATATAATTTATTTAAATATGTATAAATCAAATGGCAACATTGTGTTAATAATAGTCGTATGTGAATTTGAATGCTAAAGGGGTAACAATCATTTTAGGTTAACCGTTTATTTAATATATTAAGTCTAGACTGGTAATCGATTGAAATAAAAAAAAATTATTTTGTTTTGTTAATGTGACTTAGTTAATAAAGAGGAATTTATATGAAATGTAGCATGCATGAGAAATGCATTATAATTCAATGTTATGTTTACCCATTAAATGTATACTAGGTTAAGTATCAAATAGAGGGAAAGAAAAGTAAATATTGAATTGATTGATGAATAAGTATTCATTGGATAGAAATTTAATGTAAAGTGATATTAATTGTATAAAATCTATCTAAGATAATGAATTGCAATAAATTGTGGGTTGATAATAAGGTGTGAATGGAAATTTGATTTGTTATATTAAATGAATGGATTCAAATTTATTGGGAAAGGTAAATGGATATTTGGTAATAAATATAAACGGACTTCAATAGTGAATTTAGTTAATTTGAATATATAATAAATAATGATTTAACGGAAACCTTATTTGCGAAGTTGGAACATGGGTTTGGTGAGATTAGTCACTAGGGGTGCGCAGAGCTGACGTGGCAAGCGATAATAGGTAGGTTTATTTTGTTTGAATTTAATTTAATTTTGATTTTTCAAACGCGTTAATACATTTAACTTCCACATACGAACTCCGTTTCACGCGCGATTTTTTTTGTTAGGATCGTAATTAAATTCCAGTTCTTTTGATGCTGGTTTGGACAGATTTGGAGACCGTCGAATTTTTGGGTTTAAATCGGATTTAAATTCGATTTAAATTCAAAAGGTGAGTGTTTTAACCCACTCACAATTTCTAAAATTTCTTGTGTTTGTTAAATTAATTTTGATATGGGTAGAAATTTTTTTATGACTGTTTGGCATGTTTTATTCACTATTTCTGTTTAAACGCATTTATTTAATATAACTGTAAATTTATTTATTGCATATAAATTTGACAGTTAGAATTTATTTATTTCATATTAACTGCCAGGCATAGTTATGTTAAATTTTATTTCATATTAACTGCCAGTTAAGTTTACGTTTATTTTTTCATATAAACTGCCAATTAACAGTTATTAAATTTATTTTGAGTATAAACTGATAGTTGATACCATTATTTATCACCTGTTATATATTGATGATTGTTTGAAATTGGATGATGACTGTGATAAATGGATGTATGATTTGATGGATGAATGGATGATTTATTTTATTAATTACAAGTTGCTATGCATTTCATTCATTCGGGATTGCGGTTTGAAATGATATACAACCGCATTTTATTTTAAATTGCGGATTGAAATGATAAACATCCGTATCACTTGACCATATGGTAGAAAATTTTATACAGGCACCGTGGTATATATATATATATAATATATTCTGGAATGTTTTTATGGTTTTGTAAAGCTATATATATATGGTTTATGGGATATTGAATTAGTTATATATATATATATATATATATAGTAATTTTCGGGTTTAAGCTTTGTATAAATTTGATTTGAAGTATAAAATGAAGTTTGATTTTTAAGATCAAATACGATTAAGCATTTATTTAAAATCTAATTTCTGGAGTTTTTATGACTTAAATGAGAATAAGATTTGGAAGATGAATATTAAGTTAAATTGAAATTTAATAAAAATTAATTTTTTTAAAGGATATGATTTTTATAACTTGATTTTTGTGTAAAGTGATTTAAATGAATATCAGGTTGATTTAAATGAATATATCAAGTTTAATAAATTGAAAGATTTTCCAATTATGTGAAGTTAAAGGTTTTACTTAAATTATATTGAATTCATTAAGTAAACATTTCATGTCTGAATAATAAGTAATTGAATTTGATATATATGGGTTTGTCAAATGAGTTTGTTTTTGAAATGGTGAAATATTTAAAGCTTTGAAACATAAGAATTAAAATGGTATTTGGTAGTTTAAATCGATATTTGAAATTGATTTGTGAAATCTAAAGAAGCTATTTTGGTTTATAAAGGAAATTTAATATTTAACCATTTGAGAAATGGAACTTGTTTCAAAGTTATGATTTTCAAGATAGTATAATTTGAAAATATTATATTCAAGAGTTTTGATTTCTAAATATTTTACTTTGAAAATCCTATGATTTTGGAAAAGAATATATTGGAAAATAAAGATGATATCATATTGTTTTGGGTTTTAAAAGGAAATGATATCATATTATATGGTTTTGAAATGGATATTTTATTTTGGTTTTAAAAGAATAATTATTTTTAAATGACCGCGGTGTTATAATAACGATTGGTTGGCAAAGAGACCGGGATCGGATATGGACATACTCTCTGTCGATACCGAAAACCACTTTGACTAACCGTGTACGCGGTGGAGATTCCAGAATGAAGTAGGTTGGTGGCGGCGTTTCCTGTAAGGTAAATACGTGGACCCGACTCCCGTGAGTTGGCATAAGATGGCTAAAACAGGAGCGATTCTTGGGCCAATGAGGTCATTCCTCTGATCGGACACTCCTCTTAGATATTATACTTTTACTTTGGATTGATTCAGTTGCCACTTTTATTTTTGTTTTGGGGGAGTTTTTTCGAGGTGGGAGGTAGCTGCGCGCTGCGCGTTTCCACCAGCCCGAATAGCAATTGGTATATCTACCCTGGCATTGCCTAGTTGTGCCGTGTCACCTACCCTATCGCGCCTTGTACGAGTTTGGATTTCTCCCGTAGCCCGTGTGGTATCCTCTGGTGGCTTCCCGATCAGGAGGGACCATGATATTGGATGGACTACTGGGACTGTTACGTGTTAAGATGGAAAATGTAAAGCCTTAACGCTATTTAAAGGTAAGTTTATTTTACAAATAGACACTATTAAATAGCGCAATATACTACATAGTAAATAGTTTAACGGATCCTTAGGAGATGTAAATCCCGAGCATCTCTTGAGTTACTGCACTCATATTTATTTCTGTTAATTTAACTCACATAAGATCTTTTAGTTCTGACTCGAGTGTTTTTGTCTTTTCAAATTCGCTCGGGTCAGTCCGAGCGTTTCAGGATTGGAAGATTTAGCTCTAGAGGACGAAGACGAAGATTTATATTATTATTATTTATACTAGTGCACTACACACTATTCCGCTGCATTGTTATTGGTATGTGTAACTCTGATATGTATTATATAAATGGTTTTGTAAACAGATTTATAAATTCTATATTTGATTATCATATTTTATCCTTCCGCTGTGAGACTCTGTTTAGTTTTTTTTTTCTTCTCTGTTTTTTCTTATTTACCCCATAACAATCCGCCCTTCAGTATGGTTTGAATTGGCACGTGTGTCGATTTAAAGTGTGCGAAAAAGCAAGACGTTACACCAAGCTTGGTTTCGCACGTGCGAGCGTATCTTCTCTCGCATGGATCTTTCTGACCATGATAGAGTTCTTGTAACTTCCAGCTTATTACAAGAGCGTGCTCTTGATTGGTATGAGCTTCTTATAGCCAAGATTGATGAGTCTACTCTTTCTTGGACTCAGTTTTGGGAGCGATTTGAACTCAAGTTCGTTCCTGAATCTGAAAAAGTTTTATTGACCCGTCGCTTCCTTGAGTTGAAGCAAGGGAAATCTTCTATTTCTGAGTATGTTGCATCATTCGAGGCTTTATCTAAGTATGGTCTTGAATTCATCAGCGCTTCTTATAAGAAGAATTTGAAGTTTGTTTCTGGTCTTAAGAAATATCTTAAGAAGTCCTTGTTGCTCCAGCTCAAGCTTTCTTTTGAGGAGTTGGTTGATTCGGCACTTCATCTTGAAACCGTCGAGAAGGAGTGTGATAGTGATGTTGATGTTGAGGTTTCCAAGAACCCCAACAAGAGGCCGTTTCCAATTCAGAAGTCCAGGTATTTTCCTTCTAAGAAGAAGAAGACTGGTGGTCCTAGCTCTCAGCCGCAGTCTTCCGGAACACCTTTCGTTCGAAAGTGTTTCAATTGTGGTTCTCCGGATCATATTATTCGAGCTTGTCCTAAGCCTCTCTTCTGCCGTTATTGCAAGAAGGAAGGTCAACATGTTTCAGTTTGCCCTACTGTTCCGGCTGGTGCCAAGTCTAGCAAGCTTTATGCTGCTAAGGCTTTTGAAGGTCCTTCTCAACCCAAAGGTATATCTCCATCTATTTAGGAAGGTTCTGTTTTATTTCGTGATCATAGTATTCGAGTTCTTTTCGATACGGGTGCTTCACATTCTTTCGTATCGAAAAAGCTCGTTGATGATTTATCTTTGGATGTTTCTTGTTTGGTTACTTCTTTAAGGATTGCGAATCCTATTGGGGGATCCGCGACCCTTAGCTTGCTTTGTGATGATGTTGAGATTGTTTTATGTGGCTTTTCTTTTCGTGCGAATCTGCACGTTATTTCTTGTCTGGGATTTGATATGATTTTGGGTATGGACTGGCTAGTGAGATATGATGCCAGGATTATTTGTTCGGAGAGAATTATATATCTTCGACATCCGGATTCGCCTACTCAGTTGTCTCTTGTTCTTCGGGATGTGGATAATTCCGAAATGGCTTTATATTCTCTTGATTCGCGAGATGATAATGATATATCTCGTATTCCTATTGCTTGTGACTTTTCTGTTGTTTTTGAGCCTGTATCGGGTTTGCCACCCAAGAAGGCGATTGAGTTCCGCATTGATCTCATTGCAGGCGCGCAGCCAGTTAGTCGTCCTCCCACGAGGATGTCTACAAAGGAAAATGAGGAACTCAAGAAGCAGCTTTTAGAGCTAGAGTCCAAGCAGTTGATTCAGTCTAGTTTTTCTCCGTGGGGATCCGCGGTCGTCTTTGTAAAGAAGTCCGATGGAACTCTTAGGCTTTGCGTTGACTATCGCAAGCTTAACGAGTTAACCATCAGGAATAGGTATCCATTGCTAGGATTGATGATATGTTCGATCTATTGAGTGGGGCTAAGGTCTTTTCTCAGCTTGACCTTGCCACAGGTTTTCATCAGTTACGAGTCGCGGAGGATAGCATACCTCTTACCGCTTTCCGCACTCGGTATGGTTCTTTTGAATGGCTCATTATGCCGTTCGGTTTGACGAACGCTCCTGCTTTCTTTGTAGATCTAATGAATCGAGTATTCCAGGAATATCTCGATAAGTTCGTCCTTGTGTTCATTGATGATATCCTTATTTATTCTAAGTCTGAAGCCGAGCGTGCTAACCACTTGAGAATTGTCTTGAGTACTCTTCGTCGTCATCAGCTTAGAGCCAAATTCTCCAAGTGCCACTTTTGGAAGAATAAGGTTAAGTTCTTAGGCCATGTTGTATCTTCCAATGGCATTTCTGTCGATCCCTCAAAGAGCGAAGCCATCCAGAATTGGAAAAGGCCTGAGAATGTTCATGAGATTCGTAGTTTCCTTGGATTGGCGGGTTATTACCGTCGGTTCATTAAGGATTTTTCCCGTGTTGTGCTTCCTCTCACTTGCCTTACTCGGAAAGGCATTCGTTTTGATTGGTCCGGCAAGTGTGAAGCTTCCTTCCTGTCATTGAAGGAACTTCTCACTAATGCTCCTATTCTTGTGGTTCCCGAGGGGAATCATGATCTTGTTGTCTACACCGATGCTTGTGGTAGTGGTCTCGGTGCTGTTCTTATGCAGAAGGATCGGGTAGTTGCTTATGCTTCTAGGCAACTGCGTCCGAATGAAGTTCGCTATGCCACTCATGATCTTGAGCTTGCCGCCATTGTCTTCGCCTTGAAGATTTGGCGACACTACTTATTGGGCGAGCGCTTCATTCTCTATACTGATCATAAATCTTTGAAGTATTTGTTCACTCGGAAGGAACTCAATATGAGACAACAACGTTGGCTCGAGTTTCTTGTCTCCTTTGACTTTGATATCCAATATACCCCTGGTAAGGGTAATCGTGTTGCTGATGCGCTTAGTCGCAAACATTCGACGGTTGTTTCCATGATGCTTGCCGAATGGGATATTCTTGAGACTCTATCTTTTTGTGAAATTTGTGATCGAGGTTCATCTTCTGATACTCCTATTCTATTATTTAGTTTGGGAGCTCGACCTATTTTATTGGATCGTATTGCCGATGCCCAGCGGCGTGATCCTGATTTGTTGCATCTTATTCAGCTTTGTGAGTCTGGATCCTGTGATGAGGCGTTGCGGGATTTTAGCATTGATTCTCATGGGTGTCTTCGTAAGAAGAACCATCTTTTTGTGCCTTCTGATCTCGCACTTAGGCATGACATTCTTGATGATTGTCACCGTTCTAAGTATACTATTCATCCCGGTAGTAGCAAGATGTATGTCGATATGCGTCGCCTTTATTATTGGGAAGGCATGAAACGCGATGTGGCGAGTTATGTGAGTAATTGCATAACTTGTCAGCGTTTTAAGGCCGAACATCAGCGTCCTTCTGGTCTTCTTCAACCTCTTGAGATTCCATTGTGGAAATGGGATCAGATATCTATGGATTTCATTGACGGCCTACCTCGTTCGAGATCAGGTCATTCTAGTATTTGGGTTATTGTTGATCGCCTCACCAAGTCTGCTCATTTTGTCCCTATTAAGTCTAATAGGACAGCTTCGCATTTGGCTAAGTTGTATGTTAAGGAAATCGTGAGATTTCACGGTGTTCCTAGTTCTATTGTGAGTGATCGTGATCCTTTATTCACGAGTCATTTTTGGAAGAGTCTTCAGCAAGCTTTGGGAACAAAGCTTAATTTTTCTACAGCTTATCATCCGCAGTCTGATGGATAAACTGAACGGGTGAATCGTATCTTGGAAGATCTTCTCCGTATTTGTATTTTTGATTTTGGTGGTAGTTGGGAGGATCATCTACCTCTTGTAGAGTTCTCCTACAACAATAGTTTTCAATCTAGTATCGGTATGGCTCCTTTCGAAGCCTTATACGGAAGGCCATGTCGATCACCTTCTTGTTGGTTGGAATCTAGAGAGAAGCTTATTCTTGGTCCAGATTTTGTTCGTGATTCTTCCGAGAAGATTGATCTTATTCGATTGAGAATGAAAGAGGCACAGAGCCGCCAAAAATCCTACGCGGATAGCCGTAGGAAGCCTCTCGAGTTCTCGATCGGCGATCTTGTTTTTATTCGTGTTTCTCTGTTGAAAGGGGTTATGCGCTTCAGTACGACTGGGAAATTGGCTCCTCTCTTTATAGGACCATTTTCTATTACTGAACGTATTGGCCCTGTGGCTTATAGAGTTTCACTTCCAGCTCATTTATCTGGTATTCATGACGTGTTCCACATCTCGCAACTTCGGAAGTGTCTTCGGGAGTCGGATTCTGTTATTACTTCTCCTGATTTGCAAGAGCTTGAGATCTCACCGGACTTATCTATTGTACAGCAACATATTCGCGTGCTTGACACGGAGGTGAGACACCTTCGAAACAAGGACGTGCCGCTCGTTAAAGTTCAATGGTCCGCTAATCCCAATGACTGTACTTGGGAAACCATAGAGTTTATTGAGCGATCTTATCCGGGTTTTCTTTCTTCGCTTTGAAACGGTGAGTATGTCCTTTCATCTCAAGCTTATTTCCTTTTTCTTTTGAATGTTGTATGTATGTAGTTGTTACAAATATCGTCTCTAGGAATTGCGGGGACGCAATTTTGTAAGGAGGGGAGATCTGTAACAACCCACATATTTGACGATTATATATTTAAATATTTTATTTAAATATAGCGCCGTTAGTCGGATTTAGGTCCGAAATATTACTTTTTGCAAACGGCCGAATTGGAGCTCGAAACCACCTCCATTGGCTCCAAAATGGCATTTGCGATCTTTTTGAGTATAATCTTTGATATGTTTGGAGTTTGTGAAATTTTGACCCTTTTTCTATTGGGTTTTGGGTTTGGGTTCAGCCCCAATCTCCACTTAACCCTCTAACTAGGCCCCTTCTCTTCATTCATCTTCATTTCATTTTCATTTCTTAAGCCAAAACTGAAAATGGTGGAAGGGAAAGAGAAATAGAAATTGCAAGCCCTAGTTCCATTTGCAAACTCCAAATTCTTGCTCCAAAATCAAAGAGAAGCCATTGGTAAGCTCCTTTTCATCTTCTTCAACTCTTCTCCTCTTCAATTTCAGAAAATTCCTAAACCTAAATTGGGAAATATATGTTTTATTCTTAGATTGAAGCTTGTTGGGTTGAAGTAGAGTTTGGTTGGTCTTCTCCTTGTTGTTGAGCTTCTTCTTCTTCTTTGTTTGGGTAGAAGGTGAGTTTTGAACTCACATCTACTTCTCTTGATTTCATTGATGTTGGGTATGAATTCCTAGCACTTGTTAATATGCACTTGCTTTTAGTTTGGATTGAATTGGTGAATATCCGAATTAATAGTGTTTGGGTTCAATTCCTTAAAGATCCCAACTTTGATATTGAAACATGTTTTTGGTAGGGAATCGGAGGGCTAATGGAGCTGGGGTATCTATTGGCTAAGGCTCCTTAACTCCATTGCTCGAATGATCGCGGTTTGGAAGAATTTGCATTTCATTGAGATAGGGCAGGAATTGCAAATTCATCAGGTTCAGCCGACCGAGCCCTGTAGCCGGTCGACCGACCTGCTACCCCGAGTCATGTCTTATTTCCTGCATCTGGCCAGCCGACTGAGCCCTGCAACCGGTCGACGGACCTGCTCCTGTTTTTCCTGTTTTTCCTATTTTTGCATATTTTGATTGGTTTTCCAAATTTTATCAATTCAAGTTGCTTTTTAGTAGTTTATATTGCATATTTGACTTTGATAACTTATTCTTGACTTCATCCACGGGTTTTTATAAAATAATCTCTTGAATCACATTTAAAAGCTCGTTTCTCCAGTTTATAAAATTCTATTTAAAACACATACTTTCGCACTTCGAGCGAAGTGGAAGGGTGGTTAAATGGTTGGGCAAAACACGGACCATGAATCTATGCGTTTATCTTTTCGATTAATCCCCGACCTATTCAATTCATCGTTTTGACCTTCGGGTTTGGTTTATCGATGACATGAGGTAAACTTTGTACTGCTTTGAGTGTGAAAGTGACTGACGGATAGTAAATCGTTTAGTGCGAACGAGTGGTTATGGGATATACGTTAACACTTTTCGGATTCCTCTACGAGAGTTGTGACACATTCCGCCAGTTAGTGGTGTCCAGTGCTGGGTCTCTGACCTTCACCACTACGGTTTGTTGCCTTCGGGTATGTGCCTTCGGGTTTGTTGCCCTTTAGTATCGCTTCCGATGTTGGTCGTTATGAGCCGCATGGGTGATATTGGGTTGCCCTTTTGTATCGCTTCCGATGTTGGTCGTTATGAGCCGCATGGGTGATACTGGGATTGGAGTCTTCGGGCTCATGGATCCTTGTTTATACAGTACTGAGCTCGAGCAAATTTTCTGATGTTTCATTCATATGTATATTCCCTAGGTATCGCCCTTCGATGTTGGTCATTATGAGCCGCATGATGCGTAACGTTTACCTTGCGGAACTTATATACCTTATTGGTATTTGTTATTTTCATTTTTGGCTTGCTTTGGGATATTCTTATCCTTTGTTTCTATATGTTGCCGATGATATGAGGCTTGTTATCATATTATTCATCTTTTGTTAGATGATTGTGTTATCTCCTTTAGAGATATTTGTTATACTTTGTAACCTTGCAGGTTTATTATTGTTTAGTTTATCTAACTGATTTGTTTAGCTAGACTGACCCGTGTATTTTATACTCGGGTCAGACCGAGATGTTTCAGGTTAGGTGCTTTTGGACTTAGCCTATTTTGCTTCCGCATGGACTACTCCGCTAGCTTCTTTTTGTCATAGCTTTTTGTGTAGTCCCATTTTGTAGTAACTCTGATATATGTATTCATCTAGAATCGTCTGTATATTGTGGTTTGCTATACCACTTGACAAGTATTGTTTTGTAAACTCTGTTATGTATCAATATATGTGCATATGATGATTTACTCTTCTGTGATGTATACTACATTTGAGTTGTCATATTCTGTTCTGATAGATCCTTCAACCACCTATGGTTTTGTTTTAAGTATTCATTGGATATGTCGATCTGTTTAGTGTGATTATTGTCGATGTATTCAATAGATAGTTAGAGCAAGGCTATAGATGGTCGCTCCCAACCAGCCTTATTCTCCGTGTTAGTTAACGGCATTACCCTGTTGTGTCCTTGGCTAGCGTGGGTATAGAGGTGGGGCGTCATAGCGCCGCCTGGCGTTTATAAGGTTTTACCCCTATTTTAAACGCAATGGAATATATATCGGGAGCCAATTCGATCGTATTTAGAAGATAGGTTTTCGAATCGACTATTGAAATTTAAAATTCACTTAAACCGATTTCTACGCGTTTTAGCTTGCCCCGGACATACCGTAAATCCAATTGATACGAAATTTGAAATCTTACAATAATATAACATTACGGATCCAATGAAACTAGTTCTGTCGAAATCCAATTTTTTTTTGAAAAATGACCATTTTTACACGTCAATCAAATATTCAATTTTAACAAATTAACTTTTAATTCCATTTTAAAAGTTTACTAACATCATTCAAATATGATTTAATTCAACTTTATAAATCATTTTTATTCATTTTAAATCCAATTTCCAATTATTACGCAATTTCAAATATTAAATTAACAATTTAATTATCCAATTAACTCGCTATATTCGAAATATAATTTATTCAGCTTATAAAAATTACTTTTGAATATTTAAAATCAATTAAATATACGAATTTCAAATGATAGAAATTCTGAGTCGTTACATTCTCCCCTAGTTAAAAGAATTTTGTCCCCGAAATTACCAAGTAAGAAAAGGTCACAAATCAATTAACTTTTCAAAACAATTCGTTCAAATTAGATTTACCAAATCTATTTAACTTTTTAACTTTTTCCAAAATCCAATAATTAAACTTAAGAAAACTTTTCTAAGTTTTCAAATCCATTTATAGTTATCTTTTCAAAACTACTATGTCGTTTAACTTTTATAACTCAATATCAAAATTTTAGTTATCAAATTATTTTCCCAATTTCTCAAAAAAATTCTAACGCCTTTAATTTCAAAAAAATTCGCCAGCGTCTCCTTTGCGCAGTTCGATCTGAACAAAAAATAGCAATATATATATATATCACAAATATACATCTCATCATTAAGGATGAGGCATCCTAAAGGGAAAAAATGTAAAAGTATGATATGTAATCCGAGATATGTACCTTATATATTATTAGCGAGCATATACGGCTAATATAGCGCGAAAGCGAGCTCCAAAAGCGAAGCAAGCGCCATATGCACCTACTAAACACTCAACAACAAATGAGAAACATGTATGTTACGTAATATCAATATACAAAATATATCAACAACTATATATGTCAATATAGCAAATGCAATCAGTAAGCAACAAATCCAACGATCAAACAACTATCATCCAACTAACATCCATAACCAAATCAATACACTTTCACTTCTCATTAATATTTACTGAATTGATTTTCAATTTAAATCATGTTTGATTCATTAACATTGGATTTACTAACGTTCATTCATTCATATTCAATTAGTTTACATTCACTAATTTACATTCAAGTTTGTTTACTTTCACGTTAAATCAAATTCACTTCTATTTTGATTTATTTACTTCCAATTTAATTAATTCAATTTCATATGAATTTATATACAATCAATTAACAATCATTTAACAAACAATGTATATCCAATCATTACCAAATTAATTTACTTTACATTTATTCAATTTGGTTCAACACTTTTAATATTATTATTAATTCACAACTTCTTAACAACAATATTTTTAATGCTAATTCATTATACATTTCATGTTGAATTTCCTTATATAACTCAAATTCATATTCATTTCATAAATTCACTTTATTAATTTACTTCGATACCAAAATCAACTTCATCCAACATTACTTAAGTTATCTTTCATTTCAACTTCATTTACCTTCACTTTCACTATACAACTTAAGTTCACTACTAATTCATTTCAAAATCTATTTTATTTAACTTTTACTCAAGTCAAATTTCATTCTGTTATTCAAATTCAGATTTTGTTTTGTCTAACCAAAAGTGTTTAACCATTTTAACAATTGGTTTTACTTACCTTATCTCATTTTATAAGTTATACAACTTATTTATTCAACTTCCATAAACATTTACCTAAGTATACTTCCATTCACATTTTTATAATTTCAAATCATGGCTATATAATCACTTTGCTTAGTTAAATTTCAAATCATATATCTATTATGTTACTCAAATTTATTTCAGCTTTACCAAAGTTAAAATCTTTATTTCATATTATAAGTACAAAACTCATTTCACTTATATTTATCAATTTCAACTTGGATTTTTAATTACATTTTGTTTATCACAACAAAAATTAAATTTTCAATTTACTATTGGTAGCAAATCCATCACACAGAAACTAGAAAATGATACTGATGATGTTGCAGTCATCACCCTTATTATTTCTGTGACGCCCCACCTCTATACCCACGCTAGCCAAGAACACTACGGAGTAATGCTGTCGACTAGCATGGAGAATAAGGCTGTTGAGGAGCGACCATATGTATAATTGCTTTGTGCGAGTACCGATATGCCGGATAAAAATATAACTTTTCATCTCAAGAGGACATCCGACATACCGACACAAACACAAAGCTACTACACAGTGGCTATAAAGGTCTTCGGAAACAAATATAGAAATAAACATAACACAAATCAGTCACAGATAATTCATATCACAAAGGCGAAAATAGATATGAATATAACACATGAAAGTGTACATCATAGTAGTGGTCAAACAAGATCCTCAATATCAAAAAGAATAGATACAAGTGCTAGACAAAAGAATAAGTATACATCATAGAGTCTGTATCTCAAATGTATACAACAAAAAACTACTAAACTAAAGTAGTTAGCCAAAAGTCAGAAGATGGTTCCAGATAGGAAGCCATGAGGAAGCACCTGTAATATCTCAGTCTGACCCGAGTATTATTTAAGAAGAAAATAATAAACAGATCAGTCTAGTTATAAATATCAGATGAAATGATATAGAATAAGAGATATGACTAAACGTATAATGATCACAATGCCAAGCTGTGATAAATAAATAATTGAAAAATCAATAAGAGATTAATCAATATCGCAAAGATCTTCTCGAAGATAAAAAGGAATGTCATACTCCTAATTTCATTCACCAAGCCACAATAGAGGACATATATATCAATGCCAATCGTAAAAGTTGGTGAAACCTAAATTCCAAGATTCAACACACGAAATCCAGAAATCACAAGAAAAGGATGACCAAGACATTGATGTAGTGCAAACGGTACATCCGATGCAAAGCATATCATTGATGTAGTGCAAACGGTACATCCAATGAATCAAAAGCAAAGACATTGATGTAGTGCAAACGGTACATCCAATGTATCAAAAGCATATCATTGATATAGTGCAAACGGTACATCCAATAAATCAAAAGCAAAGACATTGATGTAGTGCAAACGGTACATCCAATGTATCAAAAGCATATCATTGATGTAGTGCAAACGGTACATCCAATGAATCAAAAGCAAAGACATTGATGTAGTGCAAACGGTACATCCAATGTATCAAAAGCATATCATTGATGTAGTGCAAACGGTACATCCAATAAATCAAAAGCAAAGACATTGATGTAGTGCAAACGGTACATCCGATGCAAAGCATATCATTGATGTAGTGCAAACGGTACATCCAATGAATCAAAAGCAAAGACATTGATGTAGTGCAAACGGTACATCCAATGTATCAAAAGCATAACATTGATGTAGTGCAAATGGTACATCCAATGAATCAAAAGCAAAGACATTGATGTAGTACAAACGGTACATCCAATGTATCAAAAGCATATCATTGATGTAGTGCAAACGGTACATCCAATGAATCAAAAGCAAAGACATTGCACATGCTAGTCTAAAACATAAAATGATCGTCATGATCAAAGAGAAGTGTCGATTACAGTAAGCTAGTAAATATATGAGCTTAGCTTCATGTCCCATAACCACTAGCTTAACTTAAATATTTACGAACAAATTATAGATCTCCACTAGAAAATTGTCACAAGAGATTCAATCGAACAAGTCCAAGAATTAACCGGCGAAGTAAACGCAAGCGTTTCATACCACTTGTTTTACTAGGTCCTTTAATTAGATTTCTCATACGAGTGAGGTAAAGGTTTGTATATACTAATAGATTGGAAATCGTTTGAGAAAACGAGCTTTGTAATAAAATAGTGTTGAAATCGTTGTGATGAAAGAGTTTTGATATTTACTACTAGTATAAAAAACCTTTATATTTTTAAAGTGACAAATCACAAAGGTGATTGTAGGAACAATCAATTCATAAAGATTCACATTCAAAGACGTGAATAAAATCCAAAGAAATCGATAACGAATCCATCAAAATGGATATTCCCATAAATCACGAAGAAATGTCATCAAAGTCGATAATAAGTGATAATAACAAAAGGGAATCAACATGAATCGATTAACATTGGAAATTCAATCCAAAAAGGCAAAATGGACTCACACAGCAGGTTCAGTCGACTGAACAGAGTTTTCAGTCGACTGACCCTGTACCTGGAAATTTTCCAGGTTCAGGAAACTTTCTATTTCCAGGTTCAGTCGACTGAACAGAAGATTCAGTCGACTGAATCATGCCTGGAAACTTTCGGGTTCCAGGTTCAGTCGACTAAACAGAAGATTCAGTCGACTGAATCATGCCTGCACTGTTTTTCAGCCTATTCAAATGAAGGGCAAACTCTTCCAAAATGCAATCGGACGAACGTTGGCTCTAAGGGTTTATGCCAATCGGCAACCCGGCCCTATATGCTCCTCGATGCATCCCCAAAAGCATGATCAAACATCCATAAAAGGATTTCACACAAATTTGACTTAAAAACCCAAAAATTGGAATATTCACAAAACCAATCCAAATCAAGAGCAAATGCACATGAAGAAGTGTTAGGAATTCATACCCAACAACCAAAGATAATTATAGTCATAGATGTGAGATAAAAATCTCACCTTTGTACCCAAATTAATGAAGAAGAAGCTTGAAAGCAAAAGAAGATCAACCACACTTCAATCTCAACACTAGAAGCTTAAATCTAAGCTTAAAAGAAGAACATTCCCTAAGTTAGGTTTAGGAAATTTCTGAAATCAAAGAGAGAATGAGTTGGAGAAGAAGAAGGAGATGCTTACTAATGGGTTCTCTTTGAGTTTGGAGCGAGAACTTGAGCTAGCAAGAAGAACTAGGGTTTGCAATTTCTATTTTCCCTTTCCCTTCCACCATTTTCAGTTGGAGCTTGAGTTGGGGTATTAGTTAATGTAACAACCCTAATTTTTAGCTATTTTATTTTATTTTAATTATTTAATTTTTAAGATATTTTATATAAATTGTGTTTAAAGATATAGTTTAATTATTTAATTTGAAGATATATTTTATAAAATTGCATATGCCAATAAAATCTAATAATAACTGTGAATTTTTAAGCTATGTTGGAACAGTTGAATTTCGCGTTCAAAAGACGCGTCAATTTTAGGGTATAAGCAACGTAATAAAACGTGTGTTTCTAAAATGATATTTTTACAGAAATTTTTGATGTTTTAGACTGCGTCTGTTTAACGTAGTGTAAAAATCATATTTTCATATTAATTTGAAGAAAAATATCAGTCAGTAACTTTATAGCAACCGGTACTCTGTTAACTAACAGTCTGATTTTCAATAAACTTGTATACGTTTTCCACTCTTATAGCCAACATAAATATTTACCATTTCATTTATTGTTTTCAAAACTAAAAAAATCAAAATGTATATATGAAATGAGATGGACACAAAGTAACGAACAAACATTAAAACCAGACATATATTCATTGCATACGTTTTTTTTTGCTTTGCCTTAAGTTTGGCCAGTTCATACATTTGATACAAATCAAAACTTATGTAAATATAAATGAATCATCATCTTTTACTCATGCTATCAATACGTGAGAAACTGTTGAATTCAAAAATTGATAATCCATAAATCACGCAAGCTCTAAGTAACGTATTATCAACCTTTGCTCTGCTTCATCAGTCATCAACCTATAATCACGCATTTATATTTATAACTAAAGAGAAATCATATGAGTCAACATTCAACATAAAACTGATACATCTTTTCTCTTCCCCTGATCTCGCCAGGTATCACATCTATTAAAAGTGTAACGTTCGAACCTATTCCTTCTCCCATTATCTAAAGAAACCGACACATTCATATTTACACATAAAAAAAAATTTAACTGATGCTCTCTCCATTTATCTCCCACTCCTTTGATCAAGTTTCAAACCTGGAAACCTCTCGGCCTCCCTCTGATGAATACATTTTGTATTTAAGCTGAGAAAGAAAACAACACATACATTTAAATTCTTTTGCCTGGAATTAGTTTTCACAAGCTTTATCACCTATAAATACTACATCTTATCACCCCTCTACAAATTCTTTTGCGTCTCATATTTTGCCATCAGTTCCTTCCTTCTATTGTGAAAAACTTCAGGTATGGGTTTTCTTTTATATTTTTCCTTTCTCCTTCTAGTCGTTTCTCTGTTATCCCTTTTACCTTGCTCGACTACTTCCCTGGCCCTTGATGTTAAGGCTATAGGCAGACCAATACCAAGTCTTGACCGACCTTTTGTGCAGACTTTGGCAAATATTTGTTCTAGAAGGAAGTGTATATGTTTACAGTAGGATGGGTCCATGCCCACCTGTATACAGCAAGGACCAGTATCAGTGGAGAGTGCAAGGTGTTTTTTCTTTTGACTGATGTACATACAAGTATCACGGCCACAAGAATATTTAAAAGCATGCATCTGAAATTAGTGATTGTTAGGTAGAAGCATTCTCAATATATATATACAGAGAGAAGAGTTTTGTGGTTGTGTGTGCATGTCAGTTGTCTCAGAGTTTTGTAGACTTAAACTGAGTATTTATGTTTTGGTTTTGGGGTAGGCGTGTTTATACATTTTAAGGGGTTGTCTGTTTATAGGGGAGAGGAGTTGTGTCCATAATTATTTTGATTGTAGATCTGTGATTTGTGTAGACCTGTGATTGTTGTCTAGGCTAGGAAGTTTGGTAAGTCTGCACTGTAAATAGACTGGGGATCTGGTGGTGTCACTGTGTACATGCTCAAGTGTGCACCTGTGCACCTAAATGGCAGTGGTAGGAGTATTGAGATGGGCTTGCATGTGTTTGTCTGAGGCTGTTTGGTGAAGTCTGATTTGGTAAAGTGGGAGTTAGTGGTGAAACTGTGAAAAAGAGGAAGAAGACTGGGTTTAAGGGAGCTTTAGCTTGCATTCATGTTTGAGTAGCCTGCATACATATTCGTACTGATCTGACTTGGGTAAGGCACTTGATTTGATTAGTAGTCTGTAGGGGGAGATGCTGAGTTGTGTGCAAGTATCATGTTTACATGTTGTATAAGTACAGAGACAAACTGTATAAGAGGATAGGTAAATTGATGTTTCGGTTGGTGCTCTTGTTGCTCAGCCATAAAGAGAAATGTGTGCAAGCAGTGGAAATGAAGAGGAGAGAGAGGGAGAATGCAACTGTTTGGGGCTCAACTAATAGGATGCAGTGGCTAACATTTTGGTGAATATGTTCAGAAATGAGCATTTTGTAGCGAGAGGATGAAGACTGTGCATGATGGTATTACCAGTGTGCACCTGGGCATTTTCATAGCAGTATATACTCATTGGGTTGCTGAGATTGGTTAGCTCTGAACTGGTCTCTGTTGGCAGAGGTTTGCATGAACTTGGGCATATCAGAATTTGTGCACATGTACACACCTGTACATGAGCTGTTTTGTTGAAGGCTGGAGTTGTTGTCTGGAGTTGTTTTGATACTTGACTGAAGTGGTGGGGTTAGGGGTAGTAGAAAGTAGGCAGTATATGTCTTGACAGCATGAGTTGTATGGGAGGTTGGGATAGGACTGGTCTCTGCATAATTAAGGAAACAGAGGATAAAGGCAGAGAAAAGTGCGGAGCAACTGCATGTTTTACTCGGAGCAATATGAATTTCGACTCGGAGCATTAGGCGATTTTCTCGAAGTAAGGTAGGTGTGGCTCGGGTAGTTAGATGAGGCCTCTGAAGTGTTTCAGTTTATAGGACTGGAAAGTAAATTTGAAATGAAGATTCTTAGAACTAATGTAAAGATAGGTTAAAACGTAAATTAGAAGGGGAAGTCTGGAACGTGAATCTAAGATCGAAAATGTTAGGCAGCAGTGGAGTGATGTACGTGCGTGCACGTATCCATGTCATCATACATGAGGAAAAGAAAGAAGTATTTTGTGCGCGAGTGTATTCAACATTTTGCCATAGTGGTTTTAGGAAAGATTTGGTCGTAAATTTTTGAGTTAGCCCAATTCACGTTTTAGGGTATATTTTGGTCCGATTACACGGTGGAGTGGTCGAGCAAGTCAAATCATTTTCGTTCTATTTTCATTTTTCCTTGACCATAAATTCTTAAGTCACGTTTTCGATATTTGAATTTTGTTCTAGATTTGAATCTAGGCGACATCAGAAGAAATTCGATCGTTATCTTCTGTCGTTCTTTACCGGTGTATAGCCGTTTTGAATTCAAATTTTCTGCAGCTTTCAGGTGAGTATTTCTCACCAGACATACGTATTTATATTTCGTAATTTATTGCAAGTGTATGTGTAGAAATTTATGTCACTATTATCTGTCTGTAGTATAAATGATGAACCCCTTTAACTTGACACCTCATCAGTTATTTATATGTTGCATTATATCTGCAGTTATATTATGTTATTGTTTATTTACTGCTTAAATCACACTGCAAGTTCCCTGTTATATGTAGATTGTTGTGGGCTGAAATGATAGGCCTAAATGATTATCGCCGTTAAATTATGCTGTTAACTGTTATAAATTTACTTGGGATTGCGGGTTTGAAATGATAGAACCCGGGTATTTGTAAATTACGGATTGAAATGATATACATCCGTATCACTTGACCTAGGCTAGAAAATTATATACAGGCCCGTGGTCCTTACAATATTTTCTGAAATATTTAAAATTATTTTGGAAGTTAAATATTTGATTTATATCTTTAAAGGAATTTATATTGATTTTAATAAGTTATAAATAAAAATAAGTAAATATTTGAATAAAAGTATGGAATATAACTTATTTGGTAAATCGGGATTTTGAAAGAATAAGATTTCAGTTAATAAATAAATAAATAGTTATATTTGGAAATATTTATTAAGTTAAACAATCATCTACAGCATTTAAATGCCGTCTTTTGGAATTGGACTAGTTTTACCCATAATTTTAGGTAACATTTCCTAAGTACTATGGAATCTAGAATTTGTTTGCTTTAGAATTTATGGAATTTGATAAATTTTATTTTATATTTAAGTTTTGGAAAAGCTTAAGACATAATATTTATAACTGGATTTTCCTTAATAAATTAAAGATGAACATTCTGGTATTAAGTAAATTTTTGGAAAAATTTAATGGCTAAAAATTTGGAGTTTTATTTATGGAAATTATGGGAATATTCAAGACTAAATAATAAAACATTGATTTGTGAAAGAATAAAACCCAAACTTAGTTTGAATAGTAAATACTCCAATTTAATATATATATATGGGAATTGTAATGCTTTGGGAACATAAAATGATATTTAATTTATGGTTTAAACTTTAAAAAAAAGAAATATTATTTGTAAAGCTATGTAAATTCTCTTCTTTACAAAGTAACCATGAAGTTAACCCATTTATTCTATATACCGTTAAATATCCGAACCATTTGTGTTTGGGAGTTATGGTTTTAAGTAAAGTTCCAAAAATATTATCCTTTGAAGATATAATTCAAATATTTGGTTTCCAGATATTATAATTTTAAGCAGTATGGTTTTGGAAAAGAATTATATTTGAATATAACGATATCCTATTGTTTTGGTTTTAAAATGATATCGTATGTATAAATTTGAAATTTGAAATGGAAATGATTATTCTAGTTTTAAAGAATAAACTGTTTTAAATGGCCACGGGTTATAATAACGTTTGGTTGGCAAAGAGACCGGGATCGGATATGGACATACTCTCTGTCGATACCGAAACCACTTTGACTAACCGTGTACGCGGTGGAGATTCCAGAATGAAGTAGGTTGGTGGTGACGGTTTCTTGAAAGGTATATACGTGGACCCGACTCCCGTGAGTTGGCTTAAGGTGGCTAAAACAGGAGCGATTCTCGGATTAATGAGGTAGCTCCTCTGATCGAACGCACTTCTTCGTATACCATTCTATTGCTTATGTGATTGTTTGGGTGCACCTTTGATTTGGGAGTGTTGTTCGAGGTGGGCGGTTGCTGCGGCTTCGCGTTACCACCGGTCCGGATAGCAATTGGTATATCTACCCTGGCATTGCCTAGTTGTGCCGTGTCACCTACCATATCGAGCCTTGTACGAGTTTGGTTTTCTCCCGTAGCCCGTGTGGTATCCTCTAGTTGCTTCCCGAGTAGGAGGAGCTATGATATTGGATGGACTACTGGGACTATTACGTGTTAAGGTGGAAAATGTAAAGCCTTAATGCTATTTAAAAGTATGTTTATTTTACCGTAGACACTATTATAATAGCGCAATATACTACATAGTAAATAGTTTAACGGATCCTTAGAGGATGGGCGATCCCAAGCATCCTTTAAGTTACTCGCTATATATTACAGTACACTTGATTTAGCTTACATTATATAAGTATGTATGTCCTGACTCGAGTGTTTTGTTTTATTGTACGCTCGGGTCAGCCTGAGTTGCAGTTTCAGTTTCTCTCCGAAGCTAGGACACTCAGTAGAACATTCGTGCTGCTGGAAGTTGTTTCAGCCTTTATCTTTTCCGGAATTCAAGGCTTCGAAGACTCTATCTCTATTTATGTATTAAATTTGTATTGAGTATTATAGACAATGTAAGTTCTGTTGTGTAAAGTCGTATCAGTGGCTTCATGAACCACTAAATTTTTAATTTCCGCTGCGAGATTCTGATATCTGTGTATGTGATTCTGCGATTTATTTATTGTATATTCCGAGTTTTTGCCAAATTTATTCTACAACGCAGTATTTTGAACAATTCTAGTCCGACATGTGCGGATGCGAATGGTTGGAAATACTGGGTCGTTACATTTGGTATCAGAGCTTTGGCTCTAGGCAAAACTTAGAATGTATGGTAAATTTGATTTACGGAATCACATTCATCCGAGCTCGAATTTTTTTCTTTTCGAATTTTGGAACATTCCCGGTGGTTCCAAAGTTCACTCGTGTCCCTCACTTTTCTATCTACCTTGGATTTTGGAGTGTCCCGTAACTCCACTTTGGATGTTCTTCTTAGTGAATTGGCGGTTTCGCCATTATTCTAATAAAGGGGTGAAACTCCTTACATTTAGCATTGATTTACCGGAGATTTATATTCGGTTTATATGCTAGTATCTTTGGTTATTCCAAACTCTAACTTTTCAGATCAAATGTAGTTTTACCCAACCACATCGATCTGACTCTTTAAGTCACGATTGACCCGGTCAAGGTTGTCCGCGATTTATATAAACTTACCCAGTTCCTTATTCTGTTATTTAATCATCAGATCTTCTAATTTCAACTTATCTTGAATTCTATTTGATTTGAGTTCATCAAAATTTGAATCTTTATCTTTGTGTTGAAAAATTTATTTCTATATTTGAAATAAAATCTAATATTATATATATGAGTATAATTTTCAGAATTTTATAATAAATTTAACTATTTGTCAAGAGATGATAGTTTTGATTTATTTTTGATTTTAAAACCATGTGTTGTCTAATATATAATTAAATATAAAACAATGGTTATAAATTAATTTGGAATCAGAAATGAATTTAAACAAGAACTTGAGAATTCAATTTCCGATGGCTTCAAACCTTGGGTTTAAAAAGGTTTTAAAGGATATATTATTTAGAGTATTTTTATAGAAATTGTTTTCAAAGAATTTTAAAATTTAGTGCATTTCTCTTTGTCGCTGGAAAATAATTTCGGTGATGACTGCAGCATCATCGACATTCATTTTCGAGTCTCAAAGTGAAAGACCATACTGTAGTCTGGCTACAGTGTTATATTGAGATTTCAATTGATTTTAATTTCTAAAGTATGACTTAATGTATATAAAGATATAATTTAAATTTGATTTGACATATTATGTATATATTTATTTATCTCTAAATGGTTTGAAGAGAATCAGAAATTTAATTCTTAAGTTTATCTTGGGGGAATAGTTTCAATAAAAATAAAATTTTGGATAAGAAATTCCAACTGGAAATAATTGAATTTGAAAATTTTAGCTGTATAATACTCAATTTCATTTCAATATAACTTACCTTGATTTTCAGAAGTTAACAATGTAACTGGATAATATACAATACAAAAGGATTTTATAAATAAACTTTGAGTGGTTATAATAAATGTTATACACTTAAATTTTAGTTATAAAAGATTAATTGAGGTAAATAAGGAAAAAAGGAATTTAAGGAATTTATTTAAATAACTTAATAATCAAAACTGATTTAATAAGGAACCTTAAATCTAACCAAGAGATTTTAATAAAAGTTGTTTCCTGAAATGAATATTATTTGGCATTGAATTCAAAGGGTATAAATGAAGATTATTTTAAAAGTGTTATGATTTTGTAGTATGATTTATAAATGATAATATCTATAAATTTAATGACTTTCAAAGTATTATGATTTCAAAATTTATTATCTTATTTTGTTTTTCAACTATCTTTAAAAGTCCTTGGTCTCCCTATCTGCTACGGATTGGGGAGACTATTGCTTATACCAGTCTATTTAGAAATCTTTCTATGATCTTTGAAATCTTTGTTACTCATCGGGACCTGAGCACCGCTGAGCACCCAGAGCATGACTGTCAAACTGAAAAGGGTATAATCCGATTCTAAGGATCTTCTTCGTGCTTCAAATACCGGAACTATTCGTTTACGGTACTTGTTTATCTAGCTTATCTTCCTGTTGTTTCTCTTTTTCGTTCCTTTTCGAGGACGAAAAGTTCTTAAGTGGGGGAGAGTGTAACAACCCTAATTTTTAGCTATTTTATTTTATTTTAATTATTTAATTTTTAAGATATTTTATATAAATTGTGTTTAAAGATATAGTTTAATTATTTAATTTGAAGATATATTTTATAAAATTGCATATGCCAATAAAATCTAATAATAACTGTGAATTTTTAAGCTATGTTGGAACAGTTGAATTTCGCGTTCAAAAGACGCGTCAATTTTAGGGTATAAGCAACGTAATAAAACGTGTGTTTCTAAAATGATATTTTTACAGAAATTTTTGATGTTTTAGACTGCGTCTGTTTAACGTAGTGTAAAAATCATATTTTCATATTAATTTGAAGAAAAATATCAGTCAGTAACTTTATAGCAACCGGTACTCTGTTAACTAACAGTCTGATTTTCAATAAACTTGTATACGTTTTCCACTCTTATAGCCAACATAAATATTTACCATTTCATTTATTGTTTTCAAAACTAAAAAAATCAAAATGTATATATGAAATGAGATGGACACAAAGTAACGAACAAACATTAAAACCAGACATATATTCATTGCATACGTTTTTTTTTGCTTTGCCTTAAGTTTGGCCAGTTCATACATTTGATACAAATCAAAACTTATGTAAATATAAATGAATCATCATCTTTTACTCATGCTATCAATACGTGAGAAACTGTTGAATTCAAAAATTGATAATCCATAAATCACGCAAGCTCTAAGTAACGTATTATCAACCTTTGCTCTGCTTCATCAGTCATCAACCTATAATCACGCATTTATATTTATAACTAAAGAGAAATCATATGAGTCAACATTCAACATAAAACTGATACATCTTTTCTCTTCCCCTGATCTCGCCAGGTATCACATCTATTAAAAGTGTAACGTTCGAACCTATTCCTTCTCCCATTATCTAAAGAAACCGACACATTCATATTTACACATAAAAAAAAATTTAACTGATGCTCTCTCCATTTATCTCCCACTCCTTTGATCAAGTTTCAAACCTGGAAACCTCTCGGCCTCCCTCTGATGAATACATTTTGTATTTAAGCTGAGAAAGAAAACAACACATACATTTAAATTCTTTTGCCTGGAATTAGTTTTCACAAGCTTTATCACCTATAAATACTACATCTTATCACCCCTCTACAAATTCTTTTGCGTCTCATATTTTGCCATCAGTTCCTTCCTTCTATTGTGAAAAACTTCAGGTATGGGTTTTCTTTTATATTTTTCCTTTCTCCTTCTAGTCGTTTCTCTGTTATCCCTTTTACCTTGCTCGACTACTTCCCTGGCCCTTGATGTTAAGGCTATAGGCAGACCAATACCAAGTCTTGACCGACCTTTTGTGCAGACTTTGGCAAATATTTGTTCTAGAAGGAAGTGTATATGTTTACAGTAGGATGGGTCCATGCCCACCTGTATACAGCAAGGACCAGTATCAGTGGAGAGTGCAAGGTGTTTTTTCTTTTGACTGATGTACATACAAGTATCACGGCCACAAGAATATTTAAAAGCATGCATCTGAAATTAGTGATTGTTAGGTAGAAGCATTCTCAATATATATATACAGAGAGAAGAGTTTTGTGGTTGTGTGTGCATGTCAGTTGTCTCAGAGTTTTGTAGACTTAAACTGAGTATTTATGTTTTGGTTTTGGGGTAGGCGTGTTTATACATTTTAAGGGGTTGTCTGTTTATAGGGGAGAGGAGTTGTGTCCATAATTATTTTGATTGTAGATCTGTGATTTGTGTAGACCTGTGATTGTTGTCTAGGCTAGGAAGTTTGGTAAGTCTGCACTGTAAATAGACTGGGGATCTGGTGGTGTCACTGTGTACATGCTCAAGTGTGCACCTGTGCACCTAAATGGCAGTGGTAGGAGTATTGAGATGGGCTTGCATGTGTTTGTCTGAGGCTGTTTGGTGAAGTCTGATTTGGTAAAGTGGGAGTTAGTGGTGAAACTGTGAAAAAGAGGAAGAAGACTGGGTTTAAGGGAGCTTTAGCTTGCATTCATGTTTGAGTAGCCTGCATACATATTCGTACTGATCTGACTTGGGTAAGGCACTTGATTTGATTAGTAGTCTGTAGGGGGAGATGCTGAGTTGTGTGCAAGTATCATGTTTACATGTTGTATAAGTACAGAGACAAACTGTATAAGAGGATAGGTAAATTGATGTTTCGGTTGGTGCTCTTGTTGCTCAGCCATAAAGAGAAATGTGTGCAAGCAGTGGAAATGAAGAGGAGAGAGAGGGAGAATGCAACTGTTTGGGGCTCAACTAATAGGATGCAGTGGCTAACATTTTGGTGAATATGTTCAGAAATGAGCATTTTGTAGCGAGAGGATGAAGACTGTGCATGATGGTATTACCAGTGTGCACCTGGGCATTTTCATAGCAGTATATACTCATTGGGTTGCTGAGATTGGTTAGCTCTGAACTGGTCTCTGTTGGCAGAGGTTTGCATGAACTTGGGCATATCAGAATTTGTGCACATGTACACACCTGTACATGAGCTGTTTTGTTGAAGGCTGGAGTTGTTGTCTGGAGTTGTTTTGATACTTGACTGAAGTGGTGGGGTTAGGGGTAGTAGAAAGTAGGCAGTATATGTCTTGACAGCATGAGTTGTATGGGAGGTTGGGATAGGACTGGTCTCTGCATAATTAAGGAAACAGAGGATAAAGGCAGAGAAAAGTGCGGAGCAACTGCATGTTTTACTCGGAGCAATATGAATTTCGACTCGGAGCATTAGGCGATTTTCTCGAAGTAAGGTAGGTGTGGCTCGGGTAGTTAGATGAGGCCTCTGAAGTGTTTCAGTTTATAGGACTGGAAAGTAAATTTGAAATGAAGATTCTTAGAACTAATGTAAAGATAGGTTAAAACGTAAATTAGAAGGGGAAGTCTGGAACGTGAATCTAAGATCGAAAATGTTAGGCAGCAGTGGAGTGATGTACGTGCGTGCACGTATCCATGTCATCATACATGAGGAAAAGAAAGAAGTATTTTGTGCGCGAGTGTATTCAACATTTTGCCATAGTGGTTTTAGGAAAGATTTGGTCGTAAATTTTTGAGTTAGCCCAATTCACGTTTTAGGGTATATTTTGGTCCGATTACACGGTGGAGTGGTCGAGCAAGTCAAATCATTTTCGTTCTATTTTCATTTTTCCTTGACCATAAATTCTTAAGTCACGTTTTCGATATTTGAATTTTGTTCTAGATTTGAATCTAGGCGACATCAGAAGAAATTCGATCGTTATCTTCTGTCGTTCTTTACCGGTGTATAGCCGTTTTGAATTCAAATTTTCTGCAGCTTTCAGGTGAGTATTTCTCACCAGACATACGTATTTATATTTCGTAATTTATTGCAAGTGTATGTGTAGAAATTTATGTCACTATTATCTGTCTGTAGTATAAATGATGAACCCCTTTAACTTGACACCTCATCAGTTATTTATATGTTGCATTATATCTGCAGTTATATTATGTTATTGTTTATTTACTGCTTAAATCACACTGCAAGTTCCCTGTTATATGTAGATTGTTGTGGGCTGAAATGATAGGCCTAAATGATTATCGCCGTTAAATTATGCTGTTAACTGTTATAAATTTACTTGGGATTGCGGGTTTGAAATGATAGAACCCGGGTATTTGTAAATTACGGATTGAAATGATATACATCCGTATCACTTGACCTAGGCTAGAAAATTATATACAGGCCCGTGGTCCTTACAATATTTTCTGAAATATTTAA
This sequence comes from Allium cepa, assembly GCA_030765085.1. Taxonomy (NCBI): domain Eukaryota; kingdom Viridiplantae; phylum Streptophyta; class Magnoliopsida; order Asparagales; family Amaryllidaceae; genus Allium; species Allium cepa. Next base: position 564,748,200 of record CM060937.1, on the reverse strand, counting down.
AATTATTTTGGAAGTTAAATATTTGATTTATATCTTTAAAGGAATTTATATTGATTTTAATAAGTTATAAATAAAAATAAGTAAATATTTGAATAAAAGTATGGAATATAACTTATTTGGTAAATCGGGATTTTGAAAGAATAAGATTTCAGTTAATAAATAAATAAATAGTTATATTTGGAAATATTTATTAAGTTAAACAATCATCTACAGCATTTAAATGCCGTCTTTTGGAATTGGACTAGTTTTACCCATAATTTTAGGTAACATTTCCTAAGTACTATGGAATCTAGAATTTGTTTGCTTTAGAATTTATGGAATTTGATAAATTTTATTTTATATTTAAGTTTTGGAAAAGCTTAAGACATAATATTTATAACTGGATTTTCCTTAATAAATTAAAGATGAACATTCTGGTATTAAGTAATTTTTTGGAAAAATTTAATGGCTAAAAATTTGGAGTTTTATTTATGGAAATTATGGGAATATTCAAGACTAAATAATAAAACATTGATTTGTGAAAGAATAAAACCCAAACTTAGTTTGAATAGTAAATACTCCAATTTAATATATATATATGGGAATTGTAATGCTTTGGGAACATAAAATGATATTTAATTTATGGTTTAAACTTTAAAAAAAAGAAATATTATTTGTAAAGCTATGTAAATTCTCTTCTTTACAAAGTAACCATAAAGTTAACCCATTTATTCTATATACCGTTAAATATCCGAACCATTTGTGTTTGGGAGTTATGGTTTTAAGTAAAGTTCCAAAAATATTATCCTTTGAAGATATAATTCAAATATTTGGTTTCCAGATATTATAATTTTAAGCAGTATGGTTTTGGAAAAGAATTATATTTGAATATAACGATATCCTATTGTTTTGGTTTTAAAATGATATCGTATGTATAAATTTGAAATTTGAAATGGAAATGATTATTCTAGTTTTAAAGAATAAACTGTTTTAAATGGCCACGGGTTATAATAACGTTTGGTTGGCAAAGAGACCGGGATCGGATATGGACATACTCTCTGTCGATACCGAAACCACTTTGACTAACCGTGTACGCGGTGGAGATTCCAGAATGAAGTAGGTTGGTGGTGACGGTTTCTTGAAAGGTATATACGTGGACCCGACTCCCGTGAGTTGGCTTAAGGTGGCTAAAACAGGAGCGATTCTCGGATTAATGAGGTAGCTCCTCTGATCGAACGCACTTCTTCGTATACCATTCTATTGCTTATGTGATTGTTTGGGTGCACCTTTGATTTGGGAGTGTTGTTCGAGGTGGGCGGTTGCTGCGGCTTCGCGTTACCACCGGTCCGGATAGCAATTGGTATATCTACCCTGGCATTGCCTAGTTGTGCCGTGTCACCTACCATATCGAGCCTTGTACGAGTTTGGTTTTCTCCCGTAGCCCGTGTGGTATCCTCTAGTTGCTTCCCGAGTAGGAGGAGCTATGATATTGGATGGACTACTGGGACTATTACGTGTTAAGGTGGAAAATGTAAAGCCTTAATGCTATTTAAAAGTATGTTTATTTTACCGTAGACACTATTATAATAGCGCAATATACTACATAGTAAATAGTTTAACGGATCCTTAGAGGATGGGCGATCCCAAGCATCCTTTAAGTTACTCGCTATATATTACAGTACACTTGATTTAGCTTACATTATATAAGTATGTATGTCCTGACTCGAGTGTTTTGTTTTATTGTACGCTCGGGTCAGCCTGAGTTGCAGTTTCAGTTTCTCTCCGAAGCTAGGACACTCAGTAGAACATTCGTGCTGCTGGAAGTTGTTTCAGCCTTTATCTTTTCCGGAATTCAAGGCTTCGAAGACTCTATCTCTATTTATGTATTAAATTTGTATTGAGTATTATAGACAATGTAAGTTCTGTTGTGTAAAGTCGTATCAGTGGCTTCATGAACCACTAAATTTTTAATTTCCGCTGCGAGATTCTGATATCTGTGTATGTGATTCTGCGATTTATTTATTGTATATTCCGAGTTTTTGCCAAATTTATTCTACAACGCAGTATTTTGAACAATTCTAGTCCGACATGTGCGGATGCGAATGGTTGGAAATACTGGGTCGTTACAGTTAAGCTAGTGGGCTGAACCCAAACCCTAAACCAATAGAAAAAGTAACGAAATTCAACTTACTCCAAACATATCAAAGATTATACTCAAAAAGATCGCAAACGACATTTTGAACTCAATGGAAGGGGTCTTGAGTCCCAATTCGACTGATTGCAAAAAGTAGGTTTTCGGACTAAATTTCGAGTATCGACAAAAATATTTAAATAAAAATATTTAAATATAAAATCGATAAATATGCGGGTTGTTACAATTTCCTAGTAATAGTAGTGAATTCAGTGCTTCATATTTTTCCAAAAAAAATCTTTTATATTTATAAATCACATTTATAAATCTATACTTATATAATTTCACTATTTTACTTACATAAGATCATTTCAAATTTAGTTATCTTATTTAGATTTATAACAATATAATCTCTTTTACTTTGAAAAAACAACTTTCAAAATAAACGGGATTCAAATTTCACAAATTCTTAGTTAAATCCATTTTCATTTACAACTCATATAAATTCATTTCTTATATTAAGATTATTTCACAATTGTAAATCATATTAATTATAATTCCATAATTTATAACTCATTTGCCTTTATAATTGATTCTTTTACAATTGTTGTTTCTATTTAGATTATTCATATAGCTTTATTTACTTATATATTTACATTTTAAACAACCAAACAATCAATTTATATACACTTTAATAATTCTGAAAAATTATTCATATATAAAATATAATCTAGGTAAAATTATTTCATTTACCGAATTTGAAATGATACTATGTCGACTTGCCATGTTTAAGTGTTTGGAAATCCCTATCGATAGCATGGCGTCCCCCATACTGACCAGAATTCATTAGTAGCTCAACGGATAAGCAGACACAATATAAAACATTTTATATCACTAACAAATACGCGCTCATATATATACAACATTCAAACTCAATCTAGGGTGCTACTGTCCCTATCTATACTGAGTACACATCAAAGCTCAGGAATATACAAAATCTAAGCTCTGATACCAAACGTGACGACCCGCAATTCCGTACCCTTTGAATAGACAATAATCCACACACGTCCAACCCAAAAAGCACAGACTGACGGGAAGTCAAGAGAAAGAAAAGAAGAGAGAAGAATAGAAGAGAAGAAAGAGAAAAGATAGAACAAACAGAACAATACAGGATCTCATATCGCAGCAGAAAATATATAATATCATATTAATGATCTTTACAAAACAGAAACTGTATATACATACACATCAATCAGAGTTCAACAATCAATCAATAGTTATCAGCCTGAACAGTTATAATAACTTGTCCTCACAAATGTCGATAATTTAAACAACTAAGCAATGCAGCGGATAATCAAGCAAATACGGATGTACGAAAATGAAGATCTCCAACTCTCATGCTGAAGCTCCAAAAGCATCAAATATAGATCTATAAAAATACACGGTCTGACCCAGGCATTGAAAGGGAGAATGCCCGGATCAGTCTGGTAAATCAGCGTGAGAAATGCACTCAACTGAATTTATTAAATTGCCGAACTTTTCCATTAACAAAACAAAAGTATCTTGTAAGACAAGTCCACACATAAACACGGACATGTTTTTACCTTATGATAACTAAATCATTTCATATCAAATCCTCTTATATTATAGTAGTGTCTACTATATAAAATAATATTATCATAGCCGAAATTGTTACATTGATTAAATTCTAGCATATAGACCAACTGGGTAATACAATTAAAATGGCAGGTACGTAGTGGAGTTTGGATTTTCATACAAATGACTAGGTGAAGGGACTATCTTCGGGCAGTACATCTCTAGAAGAATGTACCTAGAAACCATCACAAAGATTCTCTACCAACACAAAACCGGCCCACCTCTATAACTAGATGGTACCGAATATATCATCATCCGGTCGTTACCGACCTTTACCGAGGGCCCTCTAGCATACAAACCACAATAATCAGATACATGACGGCATAGCGTGTAAAGATATATCTAGAAGAGGATGATCGTATCCTACTTGGGAATGACCCACTTAGCCTTGCTGCATATAACCATGTTTTGGTCATTTTCGGTTGATGAGGCTAGCGGTAACGATTACCTTTCACAATCACATATCACATCACTTAGAATGCCACACAGCCATTTTCGTTGACTACTAATCGCCTTCACAAAATACAACCCTTAAGCTCGTATGTCTCAAGGAGGGTGTTAAGCTAAGAGAAGTTGCTTTCTCCGCCGCCACTGATGTACGTTTGTAAAAACTAATGTACGTAATCTTTAGAAATGCAATGTCAGACAAACATCTATACAAGTTGTCTAGGAATAGGACAAACTGAAGGTACTTTCGTACCACATCCTGTCAGGAAATCCCTAGGATTAGTAGCGAGTAGTCCTCGCATTGGAATTTCATAATGAAGAGACCACTGCTACTGGATGTATATTGGGATTTTAACCCCAAACGATCAACAAGCAGTCCCTCGCTATGAAACTCCGAAATATCAATATCATCACAAGCAAACTGCACAATCGTCGCATATACGATGGTCCGAAGTTGTTTTTAGATAAATCTGATCCCGGTCTCTTCGCACCAACAACGCAAAAGCATTTCTCAACCTCACATAGCAACTAAGTCTCGTAGACTTTTCACGTCTCCAACTTTCAGCTTGCTATCTTTCGGGCCAAGAAGGAAGCTCGATAGATTGGAGTAAAACTCCGCACTATACGAATCAACATCCTCAACACAAACGATAATCATGCCTACACAGAAGGCTGCGTACTAAGTGTACGACTAAATAATTCCTTCATCAAGTCCAGGAAGTAAAATTTGGCCAAGTTTGATAGTCGGTTATTTAAATATCAAAAAAAACAAACAAATATTTAGCACCATAACAATCACAGGGCCCTTTTACTAAATCTTTTATTAATTAAACCATTTGCCAAATATTCACCTCAAATATATTTTTGAAAAGATATAATCTCAAAACCATTTCAACTTCTATATTTCAAAACATTTCCATATACTTATTTCATAGTATAATTAACTCACAAATCAATTTAGTTTCAACACTTAGAAAATATTTCATATAATTAAATCACGATTAAGTATATATTTAATTCTTTAATGAAAACATTCACTTAAACACATTTATTTGGATCAAAACGAATGTTGCGTAAAACATCGTTACGACAACCCAAAATCACTAGTATAGGGATTCGAAAATAAGATAGATATATAAATCTCATATACTATACAAAACATTTCCTTTCGAAAATCATTTACTATAACAACAGTGTTATAGTCCATCATTTCCTTATACTTTTTGAAAACGTCTATTTCAACAATGAATGTTGAAATCTATGGTTTCGATATTCAACACATTTAAAATCCTTTAACTCCACTTAGTAATATTCATTTTCCAAAAATAACCATTTTATTTAACATATTATTCACTATCCAAAATCATGAATATACTTCATTTACCAAATTCAAAACTTCTACACATTTTATTAAAAGAGTTATCCATTGTCCAAAATCATGGATATAGTTCTTTTACCAAATCTTTGCTTCTATAATTCATTAAAGGATTATCCACTGTCCAAAATCATAGATATATCTCCTTTAATAAACTTCTATATTTAACTTACCAAATTCAATTGATTTCGAATTTATAAACATTGTTTTATAAATTCCTTTTATATTTTGTAAAACTTCAATATATAAAATCCCTTTATTAACAAATTCCATTTATTTCAATTATATACCAAAAATCAAATTTATAAGCAAATTACTTATAAATCATTTATTTACAAAATCGTTCATTTTATAACTTCACAAATTTAATAAATTTCATTCACTTATAAAATCCATTTATAACATCATTTTAACAATTATAAAAACTCCTTTATAATTCAATTATTCTGATTTATAAAAACTCAATTTTATAATTCTTCTTTATAAACCATTTATATTAGTCAAAAATCTCAATTTAAACCTTTTCACAAAATCATTAACTCCATATTTCACAAAAATCACATTTCAATTATATTTCCTAAAACATCATAATTTTTATAATATAAAAAATTTCACATTTATTTATTCAAAATAAATCAATTCTTAACGATCAAATAATTCAATAAAACATTTATTTTCAAAATCACTTTTAAAATTCTTTTAAATTCGAAACCATTACTTTAACATTTTTAAAATTTCAAAAATAGGCTCACTGCTGCAACAGCACTAAACACAACAATCACGACATCCAAAACATCATATATCATATGATAACAGACTATATCACAATATCTGTAAATAAATAAATACTTGTGACGAAAGCAGTTGGATCCCTCCAACCTATCGCCTGCAACAAATATACATATTAGAAATATATGAACAATGTCCGCTTCGAGGCATACGCACGAACAAAGGGCCATCCGCTCATACACAGGAACGTAGGTCATCTGCTCCACTAGGAAGGTATGTATCCAAATATCAATCAATATATCATATATCATCCAAACAATCATCAATCATCATATATTAAATTACTCACTTATATAAAAATATCAGTGAGTCGGAAAGAGTGAGTTGTACTCGCATTGCATCCAATAGCAGTTGCAGTGTTTTATTCCGAATAAAATTAAACAACGTTTAATTTTAATCAAAATTTACACTAGCTCCAATCAACACCAAACAAGCTCCATCGCGTGGTGTTCGTGAATACGAATCCAACACAATTTGTTTCGTCAATTCTCAACCTCGTATGACAAAGTTATAGCATTTAGAAGTTTGAACGAATTTATATTATATAATTTATAATTTTATTTCTTATTTTCAACCTTTTATTCATCCTGACCATTGATTTCCTCTACCACAAATCTGAGCCGCCCCCTTCATCTTTTCTCACGTGTATCCTCCCTTCTGGTGAAAAACGCACGCAAGAACCCAAATAGCCATTCATCACTTACTAGCCGCGCCCTAAACGAACATCAAGAACACGATCAACTACCGTAAATCGAAAGGCCATCGCCTACTCTACCAATGCCGGAAGCATCATCATGCTCGGCTCTGAATCTTGTTCGAAAAACAAGATTGAACGTTGGCCGTTCAAACTACAATTGACGTTGATCGGCCTCGTTTTAGACGATCTCCACCGTGGGATCGAAAGATCTCGGTGTGCTTGACATTTTCCTCATTGAAACTTTTTTGCACTTGTTGATGGATCATGAGAAAAACGAGGAAGAACGAGGGAAGTTTCGAGCCATTGAAGATGTAATGGCGGCTAGGGTTTCATTGATTAGGGTTTGATGAAAATTGTGAATTATTGTGGCCTTTTATAGCAAATTACGCGACACTATTCATCCCATTTTTTTCGAACTCGAAACGAAGCATGCCGCCTGACGTTTATAAGGTTTTACCTCTTTTCCAAACGCAATGGAATATATATCGGAAGCCAATTTGATTGTATTTGGAAGATAGGTTTTCGAATCGACTATTTAAATTTAAAATTCACTTAAACCGATTTCTATGCGTTTTGGCTTGCCCTGGACAAACTGTAAATCCGATTGACACAAAATTTGAAATCATACAACAATATAACATTACGGATCCAATGAAACTAATTTCATCGAAATCCAGGATTGTTTGAAAAATGGCCATTTTTAAACGTCAATTAAATATTAAAATATTCAATTTTAACAAATTAACTTTTAATTCAATTTTAAAAGTTTACTAACATCGTACTAATTCGAATATGATTTAATTCCACTTTATAGATGATTTTTATTCATTTTAAATCCAATTTCCAATTAATTACGCAATTTCAAATATTAAATTAACAATTTAATTATCCAATTAACTCACTATATTCGAAATATAATTTATTCAGCTTATAAAATTTATTTTTGAATATTTAAAATCAATTAAATATACGAATTTCAAATGACAGAAATTCTAGGCCGTTGCAAAAGGTTTCTTTTAGGGTTTTGGATTGCAAAATAGAAAATAAAGTGGCCTTATATATAAATTTTCAAAACAATATTCACGCGCGACCTTCCCGAACTCAGAACGAAGTGTGCCACCTAACATTCTGTATGTTATACCCCATTCCGAACATAAGGGAATATGTATCGGGAGTCGATTCCATCATATACAGAAAATATCTTTTCAAAATCAAATTATATTAATAAATTTCTTACATCAATTTCTAGGCGTTTCAAGCTCGCACGGCCAAACGATAAGTCCAATTGCTACGAAACTTGAAATCCTATAATAACTCACTATTACGGATGCGATAAAATTGGTTTCATCAAAATCTGAGATAGTGCTCAAAAAGACAATTTTACACATTAATTAAAATATAAAATTTCCAGTTCCTATTTATTCAATTTTAAATTCAACTTTAAAAGTAAACAATCTTCATTCTTGCTTAAATAAAATTAAATAAACTTTTGAAATCATTTTCACTCGCATTAAATTTAGGATTCGATTATTTAAATAATTTCCAATATTAAATTCAAACAATTTAATTATCCAACAAATCACTATAATCGAAATACAAGTTATTTAACCTATAAAATTTAACTTAGAAAAATAATTTCAAATAACAAAACAACTACTACACTCTTTATAAAATTATAATCATAGTCAAATAAGACGTAGTTATATATGTTGAATTTATGTGATTCAAATATTTTCCTAAGAAGACAAGAAAATAATTAATTCATTCAGTCAATCAATTAATTAGGTTATATATGGAAAGATAAAGAGGAAGGATATATGTGATATCTTTTAGAGAAGGAAAACTAGTTAATTGCTAACCAATTAATTAGTCAAAAAATTTGTTATATAAAGAAAGAAAAGATTGTCGATAGAGATTGATTCAAGCAAGGAAAACTATAAAAACCAAGATCACCATTATCCATTTACATAGAAATTAAATCATGAATATTCGGAAAGGTTTCAAACATAATCTGAAAATTAATTTTCTTCATCTCCAAGCATCCTTCATTTTCATGCCTGTTTAAATGAAGGAAGTTCATCTTCATATTGTTGTGAGCGTGTGATAGAGCATCCACCATTATCCTCTTCTTCAATAAACCCTAATTTTTTGCGTCAATCAATTAGGGATTTTGAGCGTAAGCAAGTCTTTGGATAAATTGATCATTCAATTTGTAATTATAGGTTAGTCTCTCCACTACTACCTATAATTTTGTAATCTCTCTCTTTTGCGCTCTCTTTCTTTAGTGAAATAAAGAATAGTTGTTGGGTCCGTGGACGTAGGCAATCTAGCCGAACCACATTAAATCTCTGTGTTCTCCGCTCTTCTGTATTTTTTTGTCTGGTGATTATTTTTCATTGAATTTGAGGTTGATAATTAATCAACAAGCTAGATCCTTCTTTTGATTGTTTCCGCGCATTACCATTCCGCTGCGTTTTTGGAGTTGGTGTGAAGTAATTGAAATTTCCGCACAACAGTTTGGTATCAGAGCTGGCTGCCTTGTTCTAGATTAGTTATCAATGACAAATTCTTTCAGTAGTGGCATGAAAAATTATGACATCGCCAAATTTGTTAAAAAAGGTGTTTTTGGAACATGAAAGGTGAAGACTAATGATGGTGTTCTTTAGCAATAACTTCGTTCATCTAAAGGAAGAGATAAAAGCCAAAAGCACCTTGGAGGTAGAGATATGCATGGGTTCCACTTCAAGGGTCCTAGAAGGGGTGCTTGCTATTATTGTAAGAAGAAGGGACATTTCATACGGGATTGTCTAGCTCTTAGAAAGAAGAGAGAGAAGAAGGAGAAAGCTTCAGTTTTGCCAGCAGCTAGATCAGAAGCGGATAGAAGTGATAGTAATACATCATTGCTTACAGCCAGTATTTCACCTTTAGAGCACACAAGTTGGGTGATTGATTCTGAAGCCTTTTTTCATATGACGCCAAATAGGAGCTGTTTTGTCAATTACAAAAAAATTAATGGCGGAGCAGTTCATATGGGGAACGACACATCTTGTCATGTTGTGGACGTTGGAAGTGTGAGTTTTAGGATGCATGATGGTGTTGTTAGGACTATCACGGATGTTAGACATGTTCCGATGTTGCGTGGAAGTTTGTTATCAGTTGGAGCTCTGAGTAGACTTGGAATGAGGATAATAATATATGAAGAGAATTTAAGAGTGGCGAAAGGTTCATTGGTAGTGATGAAAGGGGTGCGAGTTAATGATATTTATGTGCTTCATGGAGAGACAGTCTTAGATGAGCCAGTAGTGTGATATCCCGGAAATTTTAGCAATATCAATTTAATAATCTGTATTTAAAATTAAATTGGTTTAATAAAATTTTAATAAAAATTTACTTGATTTAATAATCCAATTAAATAAATGTTTAATTGATGAATTTTATCTTTTGAAAGCTAATAATTGTTTTCTATTTATAATGTATGTATGTATATATATATGTGTGTGTGTATATATATATATGTATATGTATATATTATAGATAGATAAGTTTTGAATTGAAGTTAAATAAACAAATAAAATATTGTTTTTAATATTCATTTTGATAATTTGAAGATTATTATTTGTTTAATAAATAACTAATTGGTTTAAAATACTTAAAGTAATTGTTTAAAATTGTATAATTGTATTTTAAATATAGTTTAAATTTTAATAAGATAAATAAAAGTTTATTTTATTTGTTTTGAAATATGGCTTAATAATTATAATTTGGAATTAATTTGAAATTTAAAATACCATTTAAACAATTAACATTAATGTAATTAATTAAGATAAATAAAATATGTAATTTATGATTTCTTTTATAAATAATTTAAAGTTAATAAATATGTTATTTTCTAGTAATAATAAATGTATGAATGTACATATGTTTTAAAAGACAAAACTATTATTGTCAAATTAAATATGTTAATATAAATTAGTTTTAAAATTGGATTTTAAATATATAAATAGAATTTGAATTTGAATTCATTTTGAAATTCAAATGAATAAAACATATATGAATAACCATATTTAAATTTTGTAAGTGCGCTCTCATGTTTTATAAATTGTTTTACTTCATTAAAAAGAAATATATATACATTTATTAATGAAACTACTATATATGTATTTAATAAAGGAAAGAGGATTTTTATTTATCTTTAAATTAAAAGTTATAAGTAACATATGCATAGAACAAGTGTTAATATTCTAGGTGATTAATAAGACAAGTGTAAACAATTTATTTTCTTATTTTGACAAGTGTCTTTTATTTTGATTTCTTTTAATTTTTTTAAATAAATCATTTATGCCTATATAAAACATGTTTTCTTCATCTATATTCTTTTCTAATTTTCATTTCTCAAGGAAAAAAAAAGAATCTCAGCTGAAACTAATTTGTTTCAGAAAACTCTTAAACCTGAGAATCAAATCCATAATCAAATCTATTCAAGCAATGCAAACACTCCTCAAACCTGAAATCAAATCAATATCTTTTATTTTTTTCAAAATCAACCCTGCAACCTGAATTCATATCAAAAACATGATTGTCTGCATCCTTTAAACCTGAAGCCTGCATGCAAGTATCAACAGCAAGTAACTAAGTTTCATTAGCAATTGAAGATTTGAGGCAAAGAAATTTCCAGTTTTAAAGCAAGGCACTGATTTTTGAAATTCAAAAACAAAAGCTTTTCCAAACTTAAAAGCTCTGTTTCATCTCTACTGTTAGGTGAGTAACTTCTTTTTCTTAAAATTTAAAACTTAAGTATATATGTTGCTTGTTTATGACTGAAATGAATATGCTTGTGTTTATTACCTGATAACATGTTGAATGGAATGTTTATGAGTAACACTTTCTGTTAAAAACTTAAATATTTAATTTTTGCTTGATTGATGACTTGTGTATATCTGGTTGAATGTTGATTCTTATATTGAGAGTAACCTCATAAATTTTAAAAATTTAAGTAGATATGAGGTGCATGCTTGTTTCTGTAACAAAAAACCGTATTTAGTATAGGAGTAAGACTTCTGTTTTGTGATATTACAGTTCCAGGTCCCAAGTTTTTAAAGAAAAACTTAAGTGTCTTTAAAATTAATCTTTAATAATATAAGAGATTTGGTCAATGTATGTTTAATAAATCATAAATGATAAGCTTAAGATTTTGTTTAGAATAAAATAAAAAAAAGAAATATACCTGTAGTTTACTGGAAAACAAGTTATAACAAAAGTAAATTAAAATCTGTCAAAATCCAGTTGATTGTTAGTTCAGGTGTTTGAATCAAAAGTGAAAACTAAATTGTGGATATTTAAAAGCAAATTGTAATTTTTAGAGATGGATTTATGTGCATTGATGTTTCCTTCTGGGAAATGAAAGGGGGAAAGTTTGTAAACCTAGGCACTGTTTTAAGTGATTGGTGAGGAGACTACAGGTGACCGAATGTTTTGATTTTTGGGAAGGTAGTTGCTTGGGTGTTGAGGAAGAGGTGGACGGAGTTTCTACGTCTCCTATGGTCGGCATCGAGGAGTCGAGACGGTTTCAGGTTTTGGGAAATGGGGTATGCCTAATGCTAGGTTTGAATTGGGATGGAGGAACTCGATTTCAATTTCGAATGGGAAGTGAGTTCGTGATGGTCGTGATGGGTTCCTGGGATGAACGACGACATGTTCATGGCCTGGGTGGTGGCCGGAGGTGGCTACAGCCACCGTGCATATGCACGGAGCAGAGGAAGTATCAGGTGAAGTTTTTTTTTGGGGATTGTTGTGTGTTTTGACTCGGGTTATACTCGGGATAATTCAAGAATTTCTCGAAGTAGTTGTTGGTTTTTCTCGGAGTAGGGAAAAGAGGACTCGGGTTTATTTCTGAGTTTACAGGTTTCAGAAAACCTGTAATTTCAATTCAAATATTTGTTTTAAAAACTGAATGCAGGGTTTTTAAAACTGGAATTTAAACTTAAAGTTCAAAGTACGAATTTCAAAACTAGATTTAAATTCAAGTTTAAAATTAAATTTAAACTATTTAAATTAAATGTTTAAGCAGCATTTAAAAGGGTCTAAATGATTAAATTTAAAGTTAAAACTTTAAATTTAAAATAGTAAATATAAAAATAAATTCAAATCTGGAAACAAGAATCAAATTTGAATCAGTTTTTGAAAGAAAAGAAATTTTAAATATTTTTAAATGTTTTAAACAACTTTAAAACATATATATATATATATATATATATATATGATTTGTATTTTGAAATGAATTTGGGGTTTAAATTTATTTTAACTTCCTTTATAAAATAAGGAATCTTTAGCATAGGATTTAAAGGTTTTGAATGTTTTAAAAATTTATTTAAGTTAAGTTTGTTTTCTTTTTAAATTTTAAATTTAAAATGTAATTTGAAAAAAGAATTAAGTTAAATTGTTTTAAGTTACTTTATTTATAATAAGTAACCATGAATAATAAAGGTTTTATTTTTTTAAAAGTAAATTTAAGATTTAATGATCTTTGTTTCATTAAATTAGTAAGGTAATTTAAATAATGAAATTAATTAATTTGTTTAATTAATTAAAGATTTGAAATTAATTAAGGTTAATTAAATTTGTAATTAATATTAATTTATTTAAGTTAATTACTTAGAAAAGGTAATTAAAGAATTGATAATAAGTTAATGAAGGTCATTAACTTGTGATTATTAATTAATTAATCAATGTAATTAATTTTGATAATTAATTAGAATAATCAATTATAAAACTTAATTAAGTATGATTACTTTATGAGAATAATTAAAGATATCAATTACTCTTTGTGATTAATTTATTAATTTGATTAGTTTAAATTAATTAATTAAGTTTAATTAATTTAGAATAATCATCGAATGGATTGATAAAAAATCAATGTGGAATAATTACTTAGAGAAGTAATTAAGTTAAGTAAATTACTGGAAGTAATTAATTAAAGTATGATATTTGGGATTAATTACTTTGTGAAGTGATTAATAATTAATTACTTAATGGAATTAATTTAAGCATTTATTAATTGAGTTATTTGAAATAATTAAGTGATGTAATTAATTAAGAGTAATTAATTACTATTGAGATTAATCAGGGATGCTTAATAAATATAGTTAATTATTAAATGTAATTAATTTAGAAGTAATTAAGAGTAGTTAATTACTAAATGTAATTAATCAAGTATGATTAATAATTGTGGTTTAATTAAGGTTAATTAGTTAATGTAATTAATTTAAATAAGTAATTAATTTAAATTTAATTAAGGATCATTAATTAATATAATTAATGATGTAATTAAGGATTAATTAATTAAGATTAATTAATCAATGATTAGTGATTAAGGAAGTAATTAATTAATGTAATTAATTAATGAAGTAATTAAAGGTTAATTACTGATATTGGTTAAGGATAATTAATTTAGGATAATTACTTGAATGTAATTAAAGGATAATTAATCAAGGGTGATTAATTAAGGTGATTAATTTGAGGATGATTATTTGATTGATTGGAAATCAATTAAGAGTTAAGTAAGCAAGTTTTAAGTGGTAAAGTAATTAATTTAATTTATTTTAAATTAATTAAATAATAGGTAATTAATTTAATTCACTTTAAATTAATTACTTTAAATTAATTAGAGATAGAAGTAATTAATTTAATTCATTTTAAATTAATTATAGATGGTGTGATTATGGATCCTTGCTTATGAATGGATGATTTGGTTTGCCCTGAATGGTTTGAATCTCAAACATGAGATAAATAGTGTTGTATGTTATGGATGCATTGGTTGCATTGTGATAATGATATGAGTTATCTATGGATGATAATATAGATTATCAAGTTATGATGATAATATAGATTACTTGCTTATGATAATATTGTTGATTATCTATTATGATGATGTGAAGTATCTATCTGTGTGTATATAGATAGTTTAAATTGAATTATTTTAAACTTAAAACAACTTGGACCTAAAATACACGCTTTGGATTTCGATGAGACCGGGATTGGATTTCCATATTTGGATATCCGAAAACCACATCAATTCTAAATAACGTTAGGTCGTTAATCCAAGTGGAGCAAGTGAAGACTCGAGGTGTAAGGGCTATACGTCAGTATAACTCTGTGGGTGATTCCGTAATGAGTTTGACGGAATAGTGCTTATAGATTCGAGATGGTGAATCAGAGTGCAAGGGCTATGGTCGTTGACTCTGAGGGTGACTCCAATAATGAGTGCAACGAGATAGTGCCTTCGGTTCCGTTCGAACCCGGAACGAACTTGTATGGATTGAATGCTTTCAGCACATCGTCAGGCGGACGATGAGCATTCTAAGATTTGATGTCCTGTAAAGGTAATCGTAGCCTCAAGCCTCATCAACCGGGAATGGCTAAAACAGGGGAGGTGCAGCAAGGCTTCGTGGGTAGCTCCCACTGGAGAGCAAGATTGATCCCTGTCTAGAGGTCCCTTTATATTCGGTTGTGTGGGGCAGTGGTTTGCGACAACTGCCGGGGTTGTCTTGTTCGGAACTGTTCAGTAAGGAACGGGTCTGGCCTTGTGTTGCAGGGGAGTGGGAGTACTCCTCGGTATGGTGATCTAGGCCACGTACTGTGACGGGCGGTACCCCAGTAGCCCTGCCATTGTATGGAATCCAAAATCCAATAAGTGCCAACGGCTTTGATTGTATTACCCACTTTTGTGGCTAGTAGCTGGAATTTAATAATGTAACAATTTCGGCTATTTCATATTTATTTGAAAACCCTAGACACTATTATAATATCATCGGATTTCCTATCAAATGTTTTGGTTAGCGTAAGGTAAATTTTTTTCCATGTTTATGTGTGGAAAGTCTTATGTGATACCTTTTCTTTTCAAAAGGATTTTTAAAAGTTAAGCAACTTTAACCTGTTACTCACACCAGACCCATGTCTGACCCGGAGTTTATTTTTGTTTTCATAAACTCTTGGGTACTCAGATTTTTACGAGTAGCCAAGGGATTCAGGTTAGGATTCGGGTTAGCTTTGACGAATATTGGGGGAGCAATGGAGCAGGAGGCTTCTGCGTTAGATATTAGTATTCCGCTGTGTGTTTTGTGATTGGTTCTGAGATTGTATTATGTTGTAAATACTAGACAGGTGTTTATAACTGTCTAGTATGTGTTGTATTATCTGTGTACTCTGATAATGTTGTATACTATGTAAATATTTTATGTTATTAATATAATTTATTCGTTCCGCTGTTTAGATTCTGATGTGTTGTTTCTTCTTCTCCTCTTTCTTTCTATTCTCTATCCCTTTCTTTCTTATTAGCGATGCGACTTCCTGGAGTCTGGAAGTTGGGTCGTCACAAGTAGTTTCTACTGATTCTAATATTTTAGATTTTACTCAGTTATGGCATTTTCGTTTAGGTCATGTTGATGAGGAGAGTCTTGAAGTATTAACGAAGCGTGGGTTGATTGATGGTGTTTGTCAGTCAAAGCCTCGTTCTTGTGTAGATTGTTCTTTTGGAAAGAAGAAGCATGTCACATTTGATGTTGGAAGACCTAGAGCTGTAGAGTTTCCAGAGTACGTTTATTCTTATGTGCGGGGACCCACCCCAGTTGCATCTTTTGGTGGAGCCAGTTACTTTGTCTTATTTGTGGATGATTTCTCACGTAAGGTCTGGGTCTATTTCTTAAAGGCCAAAGACGAAATATTTGCCCAGTTTTGTAAGTGGAAGACCTTAGTAGAGAAGCAGTCGATGAAGCGTTTAAAGGTTCTCAAAGTTGGAAGTAGCAGTGAATTTATGTCACAAGAATTCACTAACTATTGTGCGTCCAAGCATGTAATTAGAGATTTTTCTATTTCTCTTGAGTCATATTGTTATGAAGTGGCGGAGGGCATGTGTCGGGTATTATGGGAGAGAGCTATGAGCTTGAGAACGACTGCTGGTCTAGAAGAGGGATTTTGGACAGACTATCTATGGCAGTATTTCTCATCAACCGCACACCTTCTATTGCCATAGATATGAAGATCCCAGAAGAGATATGGAAAAGAGAGCTTGTTGATTATTCATTTCTTAAAGCGTTTGGTTGTTCAGCTTATTTAGAAGATGAGAGACAAGATAAGTTGAAGCCTAGAGAAAGCAAACACATTTTGTTAGGCTATAGAGAATGAGTGAAGAGGTATTAGTTGTGGTGTAAAACAACTAGGAGAATTGTGACTAATAGGCATGCGATATTTGAGAGAGGTCTTTGTTGAAGGTAGAGCTTCTATCAAGTGATGACATTGGGAGGACAGAAAATTGCCAAACACATTTGGAGTCATCAGATTGTTTCCATATTCGGAGAGATGTTGGTATTTCCAATGATACCATTGTTGATGAGAAGATTACAGAGGTTCGGAGGCTAGTTGGAGCTCACTTGCTGGAAAGGCCTTTTGGTTCATTTAGCCCTATTTGTAAGCATATTTGTAGTGATAATTCTTCATCTTATGCTTTGAATGTTGTGGAGCTTGTTGGTGAGTCTGCTGATGTTGACTTAGGAAAGTCTAGCAAAATTCTTGTGGAGGAGATTGGAGTAGATAATATTGAGTATGTCCTCACTCAATTTGGAATGGAGAAGGTGAAGCGCGCTGTTAAATCTCCACTAGTCACTCGAACCTTAGTATCTACATGTTCGTCTCCAACATCGGATTTGTTGAAGAATTTGGATACTTTCTCGTATGCATTATGTTTGATGATGTGCGTACTATCTTTCTTGTGCTTGGGAAAGGTTTGGAAGCTCTGTTTAAGCAATATTGTCCAAAATAGTTCACATTGAGCTTGTTGACGTAGGCCCAACAATTTGTCGAGATGTGATGATGCAGAGAGATTGTTATATTTGAATCAAGGTGGAGTGTTGAATTTATGTGATTCAAATATTTTCCTAAGAAGACAATAAAATAATTAATTCATTCAATCAATCAATTAATTAGGCTATATATGGAAAGATAAAGAGGAAAGATATATGTGATATCTTTAGAGAAGAGAAACAAATTAATTTCTAACCAATTAATTAGTCAAAAATTTTGTTATATGTAGAAATAAAAGATTACTGATGGAGATTGATTCAAGCAAGGAAAATTATGGAAACCAAGATCACCATCATCCATTTACATAGAAATTAAATCATGAATATTCGAAAAGGTTTCAAACATAATCTGAAAATTATTTTCTTCATCTCCAAGCAACCTTCATTTTCATGCCTATTTAAATGAAGGAAGTTCATCTTCATATTGGTGTGAGCGTGTGATAGAGCATCCACCATTATCCTCTTCTTCAGTAAACCCTAACTTTTGCAGTCAATTAATTAGGGGTTTTGAGCGTAAGCAAACCTTTGGATAAATTGATTATTCAATTTGTAATTATAGGTTAGTCTCTCCACTACTACCTATAATTTTGTAATCTCTCTTTTGTACTCTCTTTCTTCAGTGAAATAAAAAATAGCTGTTGGGTCCGTGGACATAGGCAATCTAGCCGAACCATGTTAAATCTCTGTGTTCTCCGTGTTCTCCGCTTTTCTGTATTTTTTTTGTTTGGTGATTAATTTTCATTGAATTTGAGGTTGATAATTAATCGACAAGCTAGATCCTTCTTTTGATTGTTTCCATGCATTAGCATTCCGCTGCGTTTTCGAAGTTAGTGCAAATTAATTGAAATTTCTACACAACAATATAAATTATTTCAAATATCATTTTTATAAATAAAATTGTTCGTTCTTATTCAATGCAAAAAAAAATTATGTTAATTACACAGATTAAACTATTCTACACTTTTTATTTAACGTATTTCAATAATCCTATTTCGATAAATTCCAATGTTAGATTTCAAATGAATTTTAGTTATCAAATAATTATTTTATTTTCAACTAAATAATTCAACATTTATTATTGATTCCAACACAATAAATGTATTGAACTTCTTCCTAACACAAATAATTTCCTTAAATCTTATTGGGATTGTTATTTCAAAATTTTATTCAAGTTTATATTAAATAAATTACATTAATAAATCATTAAATTTTTATTTTCAATCATTTTTATTCAATAATTATTAAATTTAATAATTTAATAGTTAAAATTGCAGGTCGTTACAAAACATATTTTTTGGTTCACTTCTTTTATGTTTCTGGGCTTTCAGTGTTCTCTTATACTATAAAGCATACATTACTGATAAAGGCATCTTGATTTCCTAAACCTTGTGCATGTTTGGTTATATATGGATGGTTTTCCATATTACTCTCTTCTTGTATATTGGGAAAAGTCTCATAACCCAAAATGTACTGCACCTTTTATGTCCAATTTTTTATTGTCCCAAATACTTTTTAACCTAATTTTAAGTTTCTTAATTGTCTTAGTGCAATATCTATTCATAAGGAAGAATGGATATAGTGTACTTTATTACAGTTTGCCGAATGATTTAATTTTCATTTGTATATAATTCACCTTCTCTATCCCACCATCCCGGGTTTCAAGTTAAGTTCCTTTTTCCATATTTTCTCACGACTTAGCTATAGATTACCAAAAATGTTGACAATTTCGTAGGACCATTTTCATCTTGTTGGGTGCAACTTTTCCCTTCAACTCTCGTTGATATCTTTATTTCTGTATTTTTGTCCCTGGTTAGCTATTCTTGAATTCTATATGGATGGTATTCCAATTATTTTTCTTCTTCTATGTAAAGAAAAGTCTCAAAACCCAAAATCTATTAAACCTTTACTGCCCATTTTTTGCTGTCCCAAACAGTTCTTACCCTAATTTAAGTTGCATGATTGTCTTGATGCAGGGTCTATTCGTAAGGTGGTATGGATATAGCAGTGCAATTTAAGGCACCACTCATTTGAATATAAATAGGCATGTAACAGATATTATGAACTTTGTGCTACAGTGATGCTTAAATTTTCATTTTTGATATGGTTTGTAAGACTTGCACCTAATAAATTATGCAGGTTTCTTTTGATGGCTACTTATTGTCATCATACACTTATAAGTTGGGATCCTTTGCAAATAAATAGCTTATACTAGATTGATATAGATACACATCTAATATGTCCAAATAGAGGCTACTTTGTTATATAATTTATATAACATGTGCAATATTAATTATTTTCATTTGTGGTACGTGAAAAAAAAACACTCTGAAAGCAAAATTCATGACCTTAGAATGATCTTTGTTATATAATGCATTTGTGTGTGTGTAAAAGATGCAATGGAAGAAAAGATGCCGAGAAGGAACCCATTAGAAAATAAATATGGAACAGTCAAACGCATATTGAATTAGGGGATTTTCACCTCAAGTGCTTTATTTGTTTAGGGTAATAAGTTTTAAGGACACTACTGAAAAATTAGTTTTAAGGACATTTTATAGAAAAAAGATAAAAGAATTTATCATTTTCAGTTATACAGAAATAATGACAAAAGGATTTGTCATTTTCCTGTATAACTTAAAAAGATAAATGAATTTATCATTATGGTTGTAAATTTTTCTTAAAACTAATTATTCAGATGTGTTGTCCTTAAAACTTATTACCCTGCAAATAATTTCCACTATTTTGAATTTTTATCTTTATTGAGCTGTTGCTTGCTATTTTTTTATGACAACAATTTTCATTGATAAAATGCTCAGGATGACTTTTTTACAATTTTGTGCAGACACCCTTTTAACAATTTCCCACACCATCAAGTTGATCATTTTATTTGTTTGTGATTGGAGAATAAGAAAATGTTGCTCTATCGATATTTTCAGTGATTGTAGCAAAGTACTTGAGGTAGGTATCTTTTATCCCAGATTTAAAATATGTTAATGCAACTTATCAATGGTTGATCAACTGATCTCTTTATAATTGATTTTTCATAAACTCTTATGATATTTTATTTGTATGCTTTTTGTAGCTTTAAATGTGTTATACGTCTAGTATACCAAAACAGAGAATAATAAATTATAAACTCGCCGCACAAGTTTATAACTCAGATTTCCACTACACTAGAATTCTATATTAATTATTATAACAATATGAATGTTGTAAATAAGTTATAACAATAGCATTATACTATTTTGAATAAATAGTATAACCAGAATAACGGATAGAATATAGAATAATGTATATAAATATACAAACAGACTAGAATTCTAACCGGATTACGTTTGAGGCTCGTCGTAACGATTTCCTTAAGAATTTTATTTCGAAATTCTCCCAAGATACAATTGACGAATTCTGCTCGAAATTGTAATGAGTATATCACTCTGTGATGTGAGTATAAGAACAGTAGTTATCAGAAGAGAAGAGATATTTGGATTGGAAATGCAGTGAGGAAAGTGATTAGTTTTCCTCCTTATTTATAATTGGTTTGTATCCCTTCGAACGGTCGCATTTGCACCGTTTGTCCAAACGGTCACGCCTGTTTCTGCCTTTTGTTGCTGCTGTTTATCATTTGCGCCTCCTCAGTCGGGCCGCACTCGCTTCTTCAGTCCGGTCGCACCCGCTCGCTTCAAAAGTCGCACCTCCTCAGTAACCTACGTCCGCTTATGAACAGTCGCGTCTGTTCATTAGCCTGTAACTCTTAAAAAAAACCCGGCCCAGTTTTGCAGTAAAATTAGGATCATATTAGACCCGAAACCGAGCCCGAGCCCGACCCCGGGCCGGGCCCGACCCGACCCGTTTCACTTCGGTCGGACGGACGGACGGACGGCGACGGCGGCGCACGCGCGCGTGTCGTGGAGATGCATGATCTCCCTCCTCACAATGAAGCATACATGTGGGTGCCCCTAGAGCCCAACACCTTCATTGCAAAGCCATATATGTATACTGAAATGGATTTGCAAATTTGGCGATGTGGGACAAGTGTATTTCATTTATGCTAGGAATTCCAACAATCCCCCACATAAATGATAATATACTTTTCCCCCAGACAAAGCAAAATATCACAGAGTATATATGGAATTAATGCTTTATCGTGGATAAGTAGACATTTCACTTTGAACTTTCCCTAGTTAAAACTTATCAGATTTACTTGGCTAATCGGTGAAACATTTCATCTTGAACCGTCAGCTTTTATTGTATATCCAGACAATAAGCTTTACGAAACATTGATCCCTTCTCATCCAATTTCTTGGTTGTGTTCATTTTGGTCCTGAACACTACTTGGTTCTGCGAGTGTTATAAAGAATTTAAAGCCTTGTAAAATTCTCATAGAGCCGACCCAGCTCACACTTACATAGGTGATCGCAACCATTTAGAGTATCCTACAAATACTCCACTTGTTATTTCCAAGATATGGTCATCATTAAAGAACATATTTTTAACCTATTAATACTTTTGTAGGCATGCATTTATATTTTGCACCATAGGAATGGAATAGGACTATGTCCAAACAAATGCATTACGTCTTGAGTTATTCAGAACTGGTTTGCCTATTGATCCTAGTCCGTGGGATCTATAGTCGCTAGGATAGGTTTCCTATAAGATAAATCTTTGTGGTTTAGGCTTTTAAACTCATTCCCCTCGATGCGCAGTCAATTTTCACTCTTGATAAACCTTTAGTAAATGAATCCGCTAGGTTATCATTTGTTCTCACATAATCTATGGAAATAGTTCCATTTGAGAGTAACTGCCTAACTGTGTTATGGCGTCGACGAATATGTCGTGACTTTCCATTATACACAAGTTGTACGCTCTGCTTAGCGCAGCTTGGTTATCACAGTGTATGCATATGGCCAATACAGGTTTAGGCCAGAACGGAATATCTTCGAAAAAGTGACGAAGCCATTCTGCTTCTTCGCCTGCTTTATCTAATGCAATGAACTCTGATTCCATAGCAGATCGAGCTATGCATGTTTGTTTAGTAGATTTCCATGACACTGCTGCCCCTGCTAAGGTAAAGACATAACCATTCATTGATTTTGATTCCTCTGAATCAACAGTCCAATTTGCATCACTATATCCTTCTAAGACGGCAGGATATTTTCTATAATGTAAGGAATAGGTAGTGGTATTTTTTAAATATCCAAGCACTCTCATTAGTGTTTTCCAGTGTTCCTTCCCTGGATTGCTTGTATACTTGCTCAATCGACTTACTGCATAAGCTATATCTGGTCTTGTGCAATTCATGAGATATCCTATTACACGAGAATATTCCAGTTGCATTACACTCTCATTAGTGTTTTTATGCAGTACTTCTGATGGATTAAAAGGTGTATTTACTCCTTTAATTCCAAAATTTTAAAATCTTTCAATCACTTTTTCTACATAATGTGATTGAGATAACTCAATTCCATTAGGTGTTCTAATTATTTTTATTCCCAAAATAACATCTGCAACACCCAAGTCTTTCATGTCGAAATTGTTGATCAACATTTTCTTTATGGTCTCATTACCTGAGTATTTGGACTGAGTATTAGCATATCGTCCACATATAGACAGATCATCACATGTGACTGTCCAAGTTGTTTATAATAAACACATTTGTCACATTCATTTATACGAAAACCATTTCTCATCATGACACTATCAAATTTTGCGTGCCATTGCTTTGGAGCTTGTTTTAGTCCGTATAATGATTTGACTAATCTACAGACTTTGTTTTCATTTCCTTTGAAAATAAATCCCTCAGGTTGCTCCATGTAAATTTCCTCATCGAGATTTCCATTTAAGAATGCTGTTTTTAAATCCTTTGATGAATCTCTAGATTGTTGATGGATGCAATTGCTATTAACATTCTTATAGAGGTTATTCGTGTTACCGACGAATATGTATCGAAAAAGTCTACTCCTTCTTTTTGACGATATCCTTTGGCTACTAATCTGGCTTTATACTTGTCGATAGAGCCATCTGCTTTCATTTTCTTCTTGAAAACTCATTTGCAGCCAATTGGTTTTATTCCTGGTGGAATATGAACATTTTTTCAAGTTTTATTTCTTAGAATTGAATCAATCTCACTTTGGATTGCTTCTTTCCAACATGAGGATTCAGAAGATGACATTGCTTCCTTGCACGTTTGAGGTTCGTGCTCTAACACATAAGTGAAAAAATCCAAACAAAATGTCTTGGAAGTCCTAGCCCTTACGCTTCTTCTTGGTTCAACTTCCTCAATCTCATGATGAGTTTTATCTTCATGTGAATTGCTTAACTCTTCTCTTGTCCTTTTAGGGACATTATTTCCCTCATTCCTTTTGTGCGGAAACACATCTTCAAAGAATGAGGCATCTCTTGATTCCATGATTGTATTTACATGAATATCAGTTATATCAGACTAGAATACCAAAAAACTGTAGGCACTACTACTTTGGGCTGGCCCAAGATAATAACAATCTACTTTTTTGGTCCAAGTTTGACTCTCTTGGGAGGCGGAACTGAAACTTTTACCAAGCACCCCCACACTTTGAGGTATTTAAAGCTTGGTTCGTGTCCTTTCAATATCTCATATGGAATTGTTCCTGTTTTATTGTAAGGAACCTTATTTAATATATGATTATACATATTTAGGACTTCCCCCCACAAGTTCGTCGGTAGACAGAAGTTAAAAGCATTGTATTAATCATATCTTTTAACGTTCTGTTCTTCCTTTCGGCGACACCATTTTGTTGTGGTGAATATGGAGCTGTTGTTTGATGAATTATACCATTTTCGGTACAGAACAGTTCAAATGTTGATTCATATTCTCCACCTCGATCAGATCTTAGTATCTTGAACTTTTTATTTAACTGATTTTCTACCTCAGCCTTGTATTTTATAAACGCTGTTATTGCTTCATCTTTACTATTTAAAAGATATACATAGAAATATCGCGTATAATCGTCAATAAAAGTAATCAAATTCTTTTTCCCACCTCTCGTAGGTAGTGATTTAAAATCACATAAATCTGTATCTACCAAACCTAATGGTTCGGTGCTTCTGTCAACAGATTTAAATGGTTGTTTGACCATTTTTGCTTCTACACATGTCTCACATTTGTAGTTATTATCTACTTGGAATTTTGGAATTAATCCCAACTTTGATAATGTTTTCATTTTGCAGAAATTTATGTGTCACAATCTATCATTCAATAGTAAAATTTCGTGCTTAAGCAAATAAGAAACTTCAATTTTATTAATAGCACAATCAGAATACATATTTTTGTTGCCGACAACGGCTACATTTTCTTTAAATAGGCCATCACATAAATATCCCCTTCCTATATACATTCCAGCTTTGGACAGAACCATCTTGATTGACTCGAACACTATCTTTAATCCCTTCTTTGATAGGACTGCACCAGAGATGAGATTCTTGCGTATGTCTGGAACGTGGAGCACGTCATTCAACTTAACAGTTTTTCCAGAAGTAAACTTGAGGATTACTGTGCCACTGCCTTCGATCATGGAAACTACAGAATTACCCATGTAGAGTTTTTCTTCATGATCGAATTTCTGATATGTAGAAAATATGGATTTGTCAGAACAAACATGACGAGTAGCACCTGTATCTACCCACCATTGGTTAGGATTCTAAACCAGATTGCATTCAGATACCATTGCCGAAAAGTTGGACTCGTCTACTTCCATGTTATCCACTATATTTGCCTCTTTATTGCGTTCCTTCTTATGTCTACAATCTTTAGCGGCATGTCCAACTTTTTCACAAACCCAACATTCGCCATTAAACCTCTTGGTTCGTTTATTGTCTTTTGGTTTGTTGTCTTGAGCTTTCCTTTTCTTCTGGAAATTCTTCTTTTTGTTTTTGGTCTTTGACCCTTCAGCCACAAATGCCTCCTCGCTTGGTTTTGTAACTACATGGTTGTCTGCCTCAATTTTTAACCGGACTATGAGATCCTATAAAGAGATTTTCTTCTTCTTATGCTTTAGATAGTTGCGGTAATCTCTCCACGACGGTGATAGTTTCCCCGTGATGGCTTCAACCAAAAATGATTCTCCAACCTTATGACCTTCCGCTTCGAGTTCATAAATGATGATTTGCAGTTCATGCAGTTGAGCGGTTACTGGTTTGGAGTCAACCATCTTGTAGTCCATGAATTTGTCTACAATGAATTTCTTAAGACTGATATTCTACGTCTTGTACTTTGTGGTAAGTGCATTCCAGAGCGCTTTTGATGTCTTTAAAGGCTGATATACTTTGTATAGCACCTTGTCGAGACAATTCAGAATATAGTTTCTGCATAAAAAATCGGAATGCTTCCACATATTCACCTCTGCTTCCTTGTCTGGTGCAGAAATCGGTTCCTCCTCCTCGATGTACTTTTGCAGACCGAGTGTGGTGAGATAAAATAACATCTGATTCTTCCATGTTAGGAAACCATCACCGTCTCCCTTGAACGGTTCAGGTCTGTTGTGGGTAGTATTCTTTAAAAATTCTACTGTTGTCATCTCTATTTTAGTAAGAAAACAGAAAAATTCTTAAGATGTTATACGTCTAGTATGCCAAAAAGGAGAATAATAAATTATAAACTCGTCGCACAAGTTTATAACTCAGATTCCCACTACACTGGAATTCTGTATTAATTATTATAACAATATGAATGTTATAAATAAGTTATAACAACAGCGTTATACTATTTTGAATAAATAGTATAACCAGAATAATGGATAGAATATAGAATAATGTATATAAATATACAAACAGACTATAATTCTAACCGGATTACGTCTGAGGCTCGTCGTAACGATTTCCTTAAGAATTTTATTTCAAAATTCTCCCAAGATATAAGAGACGAATTCTGCCCGAAATTGTAATGAGTATATCACTCTGTGATGTGAGTATAAGAATAGCAGTTATCAGAAGAGAAGAGATATTTGGATTGGAAATTCAGTGAGGAAAGTGATCAGTTTTCCTCCTTATTTATAGTTGGTTTGTATCCCTTCGAACGGTCGCGTCTGTTTCTGCCTTTTGCTGCTGCTGTTTATCGTTTGCACTCCTCAGTCGAGCCGCACTCGCTTCTTCAGTCCGGTCGCATCCGCTCGCTTCAGAACAGTCGCGTCTGTTTATCAGCCTGCAACTGTTAAAAAACCCGGTCCAGTTTTGCAGTAAAATTAGGATCGTATCCCGAACCCGGCCCGGTTCGGTCGGCGGCGGCGCATGCGTGTGTGTGGTGGAGATGCATGATCTCCCTCCTCACAACGAAGCATACATTTGGGTGCCCCTAGGCCCCAACACCTTCATTGCAAAGCCATATATATTGGAATGGCTTTGCAAATTTGGCGTAGTGGGACAAGTGTATTTCATTTACACTAGATATTCCAACAAAATGTTTATAATTCATATATAGGTAGTATCCTATTTATAGTTTTAAATGTTTTCATTAGTATAGTTTTTTATAATGGTACCACTCATGTTTATTAAACAAAAAGCGTTTTGATTCAAATCACTAATACTAAGTGAAAAAGCTAAAACTATATTGGAAAACGGTATTGGGACCTTTATCTTTTCATTCGGCTTAATTTACAGTTATCATCTATGGGTGTTTGGGTAGGAGTATGGAAGTTGAGGGAATCAGAAACCAAATTTCCTCTTTTGTGTCTCCAAAACTTATCAAGTTTAGGGAACAAATCTTTAACCATTGTTATGATTTATGAAAAAAAGAACCACTGACTTAACACTTATCTCTAGGGACATCACAACGTGCTTGAAACAATAAGCTTGTTCTTATCAATGCAAACTACTAGCAGTGTAAGATCAATTTTTTCTTTTCCTTATAATGAAACTTATAGGATTCAAGAATAATTATGCATTGAAACATGGATATGTTTAGCATAGACTTATATTTATTAATAGAAATTTTTTTAAACTATTGATGAAGCATGCTCGATGTGCAGACTTATATGG
Organism: Allium cepa; assembly: GCA_030765085.1. Classification (NCBI taxonomy): domain Eukaryota; kingdom Viridiplantae; phylum Streptophyta; class Magnoliopsida; order Asparagales; family Amaryllidaceae; genus Allium; species Allium cepa. The sequence continues at coordinate 564,720,271 of CM060937.1, read as the reverse complement.
CGATCTTGAAGCAGTTCATGAATTAGATATAAACTATAACAATCATGACAATGCGCTAGCTAGTATCAAGACAAGCAGCGCAAACCAAGACAAGCACTGACGTTACATATCCTGAGATGATGAAAGTATTACATGCATCAATTGAAGATCCCAATCAGGTGATACTGGGAAGTGTAGTAATGATTTGAAAACTGGTAGCTATGCAGGTACTGTCAAGGAATATCGCAGGCACTTTTGAAGAGAAAGCACGGTGAGTGGTCGCTAGTCGTGCACAACTGACTACTTGTTTTTGAAAATAACTTAAGTTCAACTACATTGTCAATAGTTGCGCTGGTTTTTGTAAGCAATTAGACTGAAGTCATGTTTCGAAATGATGATCATTTGGATAATCTTAAAATGTTCAAAAATAATATTTCGAATTGATGATTAAATTACATAGCTAATGTTAGTTTCAACATTTTGATATGGCTTCATTTTTTGTGATGTGAAATTTTTAAATGGTACAAGGACATACAACAAAGTTTGTTTTCATTCAAATGGTACAGTTTTAACATATATTGAGATTGTATTGAAAGAGGTTGTAGTCTAAGGGGATGTAGCGCAAGGGGTGTAACCAAACTTTGTAAATATATAATGTGATGTAAATTCATGTTTGTTTCTCTTTTTCTTATATATAAATATAAATATATATATATATATATATATATATATATATATATATAGACACACCCCCCCCCCCCCACGTCTTCTGGTATTTCATGACCTTAGACAAATATTGATTATTTTTAAGAACCTACTTGTAATCTTATAGCGAAGTGAAATGATTTGTCTTTTGCATGCTACCCAATTAACTTGACTAATATATATGAGAAGAGGAATCAAATTCTATGACCTTAGACCACTGTCTTCTCAATTTATCAATATTTGGTAATTATATGAAGGCAATTCTGGATGGGCTAATATAGTATACATTTTTCTTTTGTGCAAACAAAATATTTTCTGATTGGGTAATAAACCCAAAAAGATTAGCCCTACTTGCATAAATCATTATTTATCAATCAACAGTTTGATAAATAGTAAATATTACATGTGATATATACTTGTAGCCATTAGGGTGCATATATTTGTGCATTTATTCTTAAGAGCAACTTTATGTTGCAAAATTTGGTGATGCAGCCTGTAGACCGCGCAGCAGGGGATCTGATAGATATATTACAAGGTCTATTGAAATAGATTTATTACAAGGTCTATTGAAAGGTTTGTCTACCATAGAGAAACAGTTGGTTTGTCTACTATAATGCAAAATCAAATAGTGTGGAACCAAAAAAATGAAACATTTAAATTATTATCTGTCTCTATAAATATCTCCAATGTTATTTACTACAAGTATCTTAAATTAAAATTATTATTTTTATGCTTTGTCTCGTATTTGAATGACAATGGTTCTTCTTTTCAAAATGTTTTAACTTTTTTCGTAAAATTTCAAATTTTCATACCTACAAATTTCAAAACTATACTTCAAATTCAGAATTCAGAAATTTGTAAAGTTTTGAAAACAAAATGCAAACATCCATATCTAAAACCAAAATTAAAAAAAATTGAATTCAAAGAAAAAATTCAAACCAAAATTTCATATCTAATAGTTTCAAATAGAAAATTCAAACTTTCAAATTCAAATTTTTAAATCCGAAAACAAAATTTCAAATTCCATATAAAATTTTCACTTTTTTGAATAATGGTTTGCTAATTGAACGTTGCACTTTTTTTAAAATTCAAATTATGATAATCACTCAAATTTTCAAATATGATTTCTCAAATTTGGTTTCAAATTAAAAATTAGTTGACTCAAAATTCAATTCTTTTAAACTTAATTTTTAAAATTCAAATTTGAAATTTGAAATTTGATTTTAATATTTTGTAAGTTAAAAGTTAAATCTTTAATTTTGAATTTTCGTAATAAATGTCAAATTTGAATTTCAATATTTCAAAACTAAAATTCATATTTTCATATTTTTAAATTTCAAACTCAACTCCTAAATTTGTAGACTTTTTCCAACATGCAATCCGCTGATGTTTACTGAAACTAAAAAACTGTAATAAATATCTTTTCTCGAAACTATATAACCGAGCGGTCGGTTTTCCATCGTTGTGCGGTTATACTAGTAATAATATACGTGTTATAAATGATAAGAGAATAAGAAGCTATTAGTTAAAGAGAGATGAGATATTTTTATTCACATAGATCTATACAAACAATACAATGAAGCTCTATTTATGTTCATGCCATAAAAAATAAAAATTACAATAATGTACATATAACATTTAGCATATTCACTCTTATAGTGTACATATATTTTAACAATTTAAAGTTTTTCCTTTTGAACTAATTAACATAATATAATAAAACAGGAAAATAGGTAAAGGGAAAAAGTTGAAAAAAAAAAATTATTCTAAAGGACAACAAGTTTATATATTTTAGTATTAATCAAACCGACCGTATGGAGGTTTGCCTACTTCTACTAGCCAAAATCAATTTTCCTGAAGCCAAAAAAACGTGGATCTTGTTTCATCGTGGTTTCTCTAAAAACGTGTATCTTGTCTCATCGCGGTTTCCCTAAACTTTCTCCTTTTATTTTGCGCATCAAAGATTTCAAATTTAAATCTATTATGATTTTAAAATTTTAAAATTTTCAATTTCAAATCGACAATTTTGAATGTTTTGATTAATATCTAAATTTGAAATTCATATTTTCAGATTCAAATCTCAATTTATTTTTTTCCAACATATTATCACTTAATGTTTAAGTAATATTAACAAATTTTTTAAATGTATATTTCTTATCAAAGTTATACAATCGAACGGTCGGTTTCTCCACCGTTGTGCGGTTATACTAGTAGAAAATGATACTATAATTATCATTCTGCGATTTACACTAAAAAATGTCATTTAGTCTAAAAATCAAACTTTTTGTCATTAAAACTAAATTTTTCACCAATTTATTTCTCGAGTCTAAAAACCCCTTAATAAAATATCTTTTTTTTAAGATAAAGAAGGCAATTTAGGCGAGGAATGAGAGCATCAACCGAAAATATTTATGCTTTTGGAAATGATGCTTTAAAAAATTGAATCTCAAACATTGGTTATTCATCTCTTACAATAATTCTTCTGAAAAAGTCTAACGAACAGCACAGTTAAAACGGCTACACATTCGCACAAAGAAAATTTCTTCTGTCACAACTTTATTTTCCATTATTATAAATATTGCACTCAAAAAATATTTTACTTCCCACTCTTTAATTTCTCCAATATAACATTATTGTACACCTTTCTAAAAAAACAATAAAAATTCAAAGTAAATGCCAAATGGAGAGCAGTACACGAGCGCTTCATCTTATTGTGATGTTGATTTTCTTTTCAATTTGTACTGTAACAGTATTCGCAGGAAAAAAGGCAAGCATAAATTACTCATTCTCATTTCAAGATTAGACCTAATTACTGTATCAAGAAATTCGATTATTTCTTAACATGAATTTGATTATGAATTTGAAATAATCTTTTGCTCGTTAGTCGTATATTGTGTATCTTGGAGCGCATAATCATGGAGAAAAAGCAACGGAAGCAGATTTTAAGGCAGCCACTAACTCACACTACGAATTACTAGAACAGTTTCTGGAAAGGTAAAATACACATATTTGGATTATATATAATCATATATTGATCGTTACTTTAATTATGTCATTTCAATTATACAGTAGGGAGAAGGCACAGGAAGCAATTATATACTCATACACAAAACACATCAATGGCTTTGCAGCAATTTTAGATGAAGATGAAGCAATAGAGTTGTCCAGTAAGAACTGCACAACACTGTCGTTTCTTATTTTACCATCTGTGAATGTTTGCTAAGTAAATATCATGCTAGAACATCCTAGGGTAATATCATTATTCAGAAATGAAGCAATGCAATTACATACAACAAGATCATGGGACCTTCTTTTGTTAAAGATTCAAGGAAAAGTGCCAGCTTCTTCCATTTGGGCCAAGGCAAAATTTGGAAAAGATGCCATTATTGGAAATCTTGACACGGGTTAGTAATAACTAATAAGTACCATCTTAACTTCGTATATTTTCCTTATATATAAGTATTTTATTACAGTTTGCGTAGTTATATAACACATAAAGAATGTAATATATATAGGTGTTTGGCCAGAGTCTAAGAGCTTTAATGACCAGGGAATGGGGCCAATTCCTTCAAAATGGAGAGGATTTTGTGATAATAACACAAAAGCTGGTGTTCCTTGCAACAGGTTATTTATATTGAAAAACTACCATAGAACTTTAAAGCCATTAGATCATAAGTAAACATAACTCAGTGTATTGTAGTAAGATTAACATTTATTAAAATGAATGGATACTGCTAAATTGGGAAAAAACCATAACTCAGCAAGGCTGTATCAGATTTTGATACAGAATGCTTAAGCTTTTGACATGTGCACTGAATGATATATAAGAGTAAATTCTTTAAATTATTGTTCACATGCATCCCATTTAAATTCTAATACATGTCAATAGCTAAGATCTTCTGTATCAAATTTTGATACCCTCGAGGTTGTATTAAAGTTGAGCTCAGTAAAATGCACCAATTTTTGTAGAACCATTTAAATGGGTAATTACACTTTTAGTTTATTAATTTTATGATGCGAGACGATTCTTAACATGCAGAAAGCTGATAGGTGCCAGATGCTTCAATCTGGCCGCCCAGTTCGAATCAAAGGGTAAAAACATGCCAGGAATATCTGCCCGGGATGAAGATGGACATGGAACCCACACGCTATCGACGGCGGGCGGAAGAAGCGTACGGAATGCCAGCATTTTTGGGTTGGCGGCAGGGACAGCCTCCGGTGGGGCTCCGGATGCTAGAGTAGCGGCATACAAGGTGTGTTGGGGAGGAGGTTGTTACGGAGCGGACATATTAGCCGGTTATGATGCCGCGATCGACGACGGCGTGGATGTGATTACCATATCCCTTGGTGGCAATGCGGCCGATTATGTCAATGATCCCATCGCGCTCGGTGCGTTCCATGCGGTCGCAAAGGGTATTTTGGTGGTCGGGTCGGGCGGAAATCAAGGCCCCACTGAGGGTACGGTGTCCAATACGGCCCCTTGGATACTCAGCGCTGGAGCTACGTCTCTGGATAGGCAGTTTCTATCCTGGCTTACTTTGGGGAATAAGCACAAAATCAAGGTTTGATCTTTTTTCCTATGAACTTATCATTTTCTCTCTCTTAATAGTAGTTCTAAGTTCTAACTAAATAGGGGTTTATATGGTTCCAATAAACTGACATTGATTTTGATATATTAGCTAATTCAGTCATATCCAATGACATTAGAAATTATATTAAATTGGACTTCCCTATTGCTTATGTTGTAAATCTCCAATTATACCCTTAAATACATGGTTATCAGATGCCCATGGAGAACCACCTATTCTTGTGCATCACACATGAGTTTCACAGTTATAGGAATTAGTTATATAACTGACTTGGAATTGCATATTCTTACTATGAGTTATTCAAAAGGATTACACTGTCACTAAGAATCAAACTTTGCACTTTTAATGGTAGTATACTAGTGCATTTTGTTTTTTTGGTGTCTATATGATCATATTTATTTGCATAGGGATTCAGTTTGTCTGACAAAAGATTGCCAAAGAAACTATATCCACTGATTAAGGCCGTGGATGTCAGTGCATCTCATGCAACTGCTGAAGAAGCGTAAGCCTCCGAATTACACAACAAATTATTTTGATTTATTTGCATTTCTGACTGGAACTGCATTATTACATATAACTATTGTAGAACGGTATGCTATTATGGTTCTCTGGATGCAAAAAAAGTTAATGGGAAAATCGTGATATGTCTCAACGGTGAGAACAATAGATTCGAAAAAGGAGAAGAAGTGATCAGAGCTGGAGGCGTCGGTATGATTCTTGTGAATGATGAATACAATGGAAATGCTTTAACAGCCGATGCTCAACTACTTCCACAAGTCAACATTGCTTATGAAGATGGTCTAGCCCTTGAATCCTACATGAATACCACCAAGTAAGACTGAAAACTACAAAAATGAAACTAAAAATGCCTTACATATATAACGTGCTTTCTTCTTCTTAAGCAGATCACCTGTAGGATACATTTCAGCTCCGGAAACTGTACTAGGAGTTAGACCCACACCGATCATGGCAGACTTCTCTTCTCGAGGACCAAACCTCATTGCCCCTCAAATCCTTAAGGTTTGCAGCCAAAATTTTACAAACTTGTATAAATACTTTTTTAATCTTTTTTCTTTTTTATATAGCCTGATGTAACAGCGCCTGGATACAACATTCTTGCTGCATATAGTGAAGCTGTAAGCCCTACATTGTTTACAAATGACACAAGACGTGTAGAATTCAATTTGTTGTCAGGGACCTCAATGGCATGCCCTCATATAGGGGGTATAGCAGGTCTCCTTAAGACCATGTACCCTACATGGAGCCCTGCTGCAATTAAATCTGCTATCATGACTACAGGTACATGTTTATGGCCCTTTTCATCCTTTCCCATATCATTGTAGTAATGAAATCCTCTGCTCTAGTTCAAAATCAGAGTAAGAATTTACTCAGTTTGTTCGGTCTTGCTAAAGTGCGTGGGTTTTGCAGCTAGTAGTGGTGGTATATATAAAGATAGCAAAAGCAGTAAACGCTATGTATTACTTTGTTGCAGCAAGAACAAGGGACAACACAGGGAAACCAATCAAGAACTACGACGGCACAAAAGCCACACCACTTGCATATGGGTCAGGGAACATAAGGCCCAACCGGGCAATGGATCCGGGTCTAGTATACGACCTAACAATAACCGACTACTTGAACTTCATCTGCTCATTGGGATACAATGCAACTGCAATGGCTCTATTTAATGGTAAGCCATACAAGTGCCCTGAAGAACGAATGGACATAACAAACTTGAACTACCCTTCGATAACAATCCCGGATCTAAATGGGTCGCTGACCGTGACCCGAACAGTGAAGAATGTTGGGTTACCAGGTAGGTATAAAGTGAGGGTTGAAGCTCCGATGGTCATTCAGGTGTCTATTAAGCCAGAGGTGCTTGAATTTAATAAAGTTGGGGAGGAGAAAACGTTTCAGGTCAGTTTTAAGAGTATGAATGGAAGTGTTGGGCCTGGGTATGTGTTTGGGATGATTATATGGAGTGATGGGAAGCATTATGTGAGAACTCCTTTGGCCATTAATGCGGTTTCTTGATAATTGTATGAGGGGATGTTTTTTTATTCTTTTTGGAGTTAATTTGTAGGATTTTGACCTTTGAATTATGGTTCAATGTGTTTGTAATGGGAAATAACTTATTGTATTGGCTATCTTAGTCAAATTCTAATTGTATGTTTAGGTGCTAATGGTCCGAACTTCTATTTGTAAACGTGTTGATATCGAAGTATTGAGTTACATCAGTTTTTATTATTATATGTAGGATAGGATTGAGCGATGCACTAGTTACCATTATTTCGCGATAATGAGCAAATTGCTTCACAAACTTGCTCTACTTCAACTTAAGTGTCATTGAGCTTACTACACAGAGAGACTGGTTCTCTCTGGTTTTTCTGTCATCTAATGTATCTATTCTATTATATATAAAAGAGAATAAAAGATTTTTCGTATTTTTATTTCTCATTCAATCTGAAGCCAAATCTTTATCTCTCATCGACTTGACTAAACAATTTGCAATTGTCTCCTTCAACTCTTTTCCAATCACAATTCATGTATCCGTTGTATTGTTATTCATTATTTTTCTTTTAGCATTCTTCTGCCCTTAACTTATCAATAATTAAAAAAACATATTTTTGATAGTTTCTCTTTCTTTTTCTGTAACTTCGTCCTCTTTTTTCATTAATTTGCATATTCATCTTCCTCGTACCCTATCTCCATTTCTATTTAATTCCATCTTCTAATATGGTTTTCAATTTTGTAACATTTCTAATTTCTATTTTCTCTTTTGATTCTCGTAAACTATATTTTTCTTTCAAATCATTTAAGTAAATACCATTTATTTTGTAAGAAACCATTGAATTAGAACCATCTGCATCTAGAATCTAGATGTTTTCATTTTGTAGGAAAGCATCATCGACAAAAACGAATATGAATGTTTTTTATTTGGTAACTTTCTTTTCATCTTTTTCACAGTAGTTTAAAGTTGTTTGTTGATTACTTTTATTTCATCATTTTTAAAGTAGTTAAAAGTTGTGGATTTTTTCATTTTCTAAAGTTGTTTTCTTATGAACGTTTTTACATCCGATCCTCATGCTTTGATTTTTTTCACCAGATCAATAGGTAAGTTTTTAGATCAAGGTTACATTTAAACTACTGTATGTTCTCATTTTCAAATCTTTTTCCAACTTTTTCAATATTTTGTGTTATGTTTGATGATGCATAGTTGTCTCTTGAGTTTTATTTACAATTTCTTATATTACTGTAAAAATGCTTCATGTTACCTAAAAAGGTATATACCTAATTATGAGTATCATAATCATAAAAGTAAAACAAAAATTCACAGTAACTGTTATAAAATAAAGAAAGCAAAAGCCATTAGAGAAAGAACATTTTTATTCATTCAGAGATTAGTAATCCATTTTAATTGCATTAGCACCTTTATATAAAGGCCTAGGAGCTTGGGATAGAACTAATCTCACGATGTGAGACTAAATACAAAACAGTATATAGCATATTCACTATTTATATTTACAAATATTATAACACTCCCCCTTGAATATGCGTCTTCAAAATCTTGAATCCTCTGATAACTTGAAATTATCTCTTTTGTAACGTGTATGATGATTGCTCCCCCTCATTGTTATCTTGCTTGCATTTATTCGTTCAGTCGATCTAGATATTGTCCGTTGCCTCATTAAAAACCTCTGTTAGGAAAACGCAGTGGGAAAAAACCTTGAACGAGGAAAAGAGTGCAACTTGTAAAATCATATTAAAATGATATTCTTTCTAAGGGTTTGACACTTTGGAATCAAAACAATGCCTCATTAAAACTTTACTAAGAAAAACCCCATGAGAAAAATCTTAGTGAAGGAAAAAAAAGAGTACAATGACATATCTTATTTTCTCATTTCTTCAGATGAAGTTTAATACTTCTGGATCAAACTAATGCCTCATTAAAACTTTACTAAGAAAAAACCCATGGGAAAAATCGTAGTGAAGAAAAAAGAGTACAATATAGTATGAGATATTTCAGTAATTTACATAATCAAATAGAGTTTGATACTTCTAGATTAATATAATACTTCATTAAAAACCTTACAAAGGAAAACCCGATGGGAAAAACCTTAGTCAAGGAAAAAAATATAATTTAACTTAAATAACATATTTGAGATGTTATTTCTTAAAAAGATGTTTGATTCTTCTAGATCAAGACAATGCCACGTTAAAACCTTAGTAAAAAAAACCCAGTGGAAAAATCTTAAATAAGGAAAAATAGTACATTATAACTTATTTTCAAATATTACTGGGGAGTTGATACTTCTGGATCAAGATAATGCCTCATTAAAACCTTACTAATAAAAACCCAGTGGGAAAAATCTTAGTTAAGGAAAAAGAGTGCATTATAAAATACTTATAGATGCTCCCCCTGATTAAAAAATTTCCTTCGAATTCATATTCATCTTTCGATAACTCAAATTGGTTATAGATACTTCTGGATCTATAAATATGAATCTCATTAATAATACAATTTATTAATAGTTTCCTTCGATACAATCAAATTTTCTAAGGTTGTTTCTTCCAAATATGGTTTGCATTTTATGCATTTTGTATGCTACTTTTATGAAAAACACTTTATGTGCTTTCATTTTTGTGCTTCAAATTAGTTTTGCGCATTGCAACTATATATCTTTCACGAATACTAAAAATTTCATTATAACATTACTAGAAAGCAGGAAGTAATCTACTCATCTTGAAGTATATCAAAATTTTCATTACAACAATACTTAGAAGAAATTTGTAATCTACACTTCATGTCTTTTGCATTCTTTATAACTATAAAAGTTATATATATATATATATATATATTCTTTAGAAATTTGTATACTTTAATAAGTATTTGCATATCGCAACTTTCACTTCAATGGATATTAAGAGTTTCATTACAACGATACTTAAAAATAGGAAGTAATCTACTCATCATGAATTATATCAAAATTTTCATTACAACAATACTTAAAAGTAGGTTGAAATCTACTCTCCTTTTTCTTTGCTTCTTTATAACAATGAAAGTTATTTATATTCTTCAAGAATTTGTATACTTTCATTATTTAATATGATTTAAACCACATTTATACCTTCGGGGTATATTAAGCATTTCAAGTACTTTCGGTACTTTACGGACTACATGTCCATATTTCTCTACTATTAAAGGATTGATGATGGCCAGTCATGTTCCCCTAATTGAAGATCCTTAATTTATTTATAAACATAAATGCTTTATTTTTACAAATTTATCATCGATGATTATTTCTTGTTAGTCCTAGACATGATTTATTGAGATCTCTTTAATTATCATGTTTTAGATACCTAAACCACTTCTAGGATAATTTGACAATCATGTCATTAGTCTCTTCAAGAGTGCTCTTAAGTGTTTCTTCAAGAACACTCACCTTTTTTATTTGGCATCTTTATTACTTACTCCAAAAGTATTTCAAACTAACTTTTATACCATATTTCAGATGTGGTTTACACATTTTGATCCTTCAGGGATTCAAATCTATATTGGAGAAAGTTTACTAGGGATATTATTAATAGTTCATTCAAGTTACTTAATATTTTGCATCATTATACATGTTAACAAATATTTGACATTGATGATCAAAATGAATTTGTATCCCTTTATCCTCCCCCTCAGTGTTGAGGAACATTTTCACATTAAATAATAATCATCTTTGGATTCTCATTTTGATCCATTATCATATTGCTACTAGCAAATACACCATACATATTAATAATAGGAGGATAATTCTTTTATCAATTGATAAGATGCATTCAAGTGATATTTGTGAGCTTCTGGCTCATGTTTAAATATGAGATTCAATTATGCCAAATTTCGTGAAATATAATCTAGTTGAAGTTGTACCCAATTTTTCTAAAATAAGCTTCTGGCTTTCAATTTTAGAAATAACACAAAGATATTCTTTGACATTTTCATTATAGTTCCAATATGGTAGCTATTCATTTATATATCTTCAAAACTGAACAAATTTCTTTTAAATTTGCTTTAGCATAATGTATTTTGAATTAAGATATACCATTTGGTAATATTATATGGGCTCTTCCGGAACCTTGAATTCAGATGCTATGATTGAAATTTTTGGCTAAAATATTTTCATATAGTTCAGAGAAAAACTTCCGGTTTTTCAAAATCATATGAGTAGTTGCACTATCTAGTAGGCATATATTATCACTCAAATATTGATGGTCCGTATCTTAAGAATTAAAGACAATATAGTTAGTCAACTATTAAAATTTGTAAGCATAAATAAATGCTAGTACTTTCCAAAAATTTAAAATAGACTACTGATTAAAGCCAACATTATTGGTACATTATTTCAATTAGTTATGAAAGGAAAAACATACAAGCACCAACTTTCAACTGATTTATTGGACTGAAATAAAATAAAATCCACATAACAGACTTCAGGCTGCTCCTATTGATCAATTCAACCATATCATTTATTATTGCACTTAGATTTTCATCATTAATGAAGTTTCCGTCATCAACTTCGAAGATATGATCTAAATTCAAGTTAGTATTACTAAACAATCCTTTCACATAATTTTAGTTTAGAAGTAATTCTAATATAGAGGAATTGTATTTCCTAACAGATTTAAAGACTTGAAACTTCAAGTTCAACCACTCGTGTCTACTGTTTAGAAGTGTGACCATATTTTGGTGGTCATAACGCTCCTTCAGGGAGTTCCATTGGTAAAGATGATCTTTTTTAGTTAAATGATTTATTTTAAGTTTGTTATGGATATGACACCTTAAAAATATAAGAGCCATTGTTTTATCCTATTGGATCATCATTTTTATGGCATTTTCTAAGCAACGAGATTGTAATTGGATGTCAACATCCAATAACTATGACAAAAAATTATCTTCTAATAAGTCCAAAGCTTTAAATTCAAGCTTGGCTATGTTTATCATATTACCAACTATAAGTGGAAATAAAAATAGTAAATGACATGGAAAATAATAAAAGACAACCAAATATAATCTATAAAAGTGACTATAATTTCTTATTTACATCCTTTTGATAGCTCTAGATTCAATCTCATTTATTCGTTCATTAATTTCCTTGAAAATGCAAAATTACCCTCGAAAATATGGAAAGACCTTTATATGGGTTGATTGGTAGAGAAATGATGAATTATAATCAAAAAATTATGCTGACTTTATCATGTTTATTTTTATAATATAGGCAGATTTAAGAATGTGAATAAGTAGTATAAATACCATTTATTAATTCATAACAACTACAATAGTGAGAAACAGAAATATATACCATGTATATATGTTATGATCCTTGTCTACAACAAGAGATATAAAAGAAGAATAAATGTATGCAGCATTCAAACACATCTTTGTTGGACCATTCTCATTAATCAATAAATTTTATTTATTTATTTATTAATTGTTACTGATTAATATATGAATTAATATATGCGGAAATTTGCACATCACATAGTGCATGAATAATATCATAAAAACAAAATAGTTTGACTTAGCAACTAAAAAGTATGTTGTATGAGTTACAGCTATTGATAACAATCAATAAGTATATTTTTGTGACATGACAATAATAGGTAAAAGATTAAGCATATAAAATAGTAAGCGTTGGAATACCTCTTTGCTGAAAGAGGAAAGATGAATGAGTTTTATATATAATATAACATAATTAATGTGTGTATAAATATTAACATTCATTTATTAAAAATCCAAATATTTACTTGATGAGCCAAAGGAAAGAAACTTGATCTATTATATTTTACCTTTTGAAAGACATGATTGGATGAATGGAAGAAGGAAAAAAAATTAGAAAATAAACTTCCTATTATAATACCTTGTTTTCTATTAAAAAGAAAGTGGGTAGGAGAGTTGATATATTTCTATGTATTTATTTGGTTTAGTAAAAGCACCAAATATATCAACAAATCTCTTCTGGAGATTTTTTATTATTGTTATCACCACTTCTGAAGTGAACAAATTTATATACATTTATTTGGTTTAGTAGTTAATACCATTGGCAAATATTTTTAGAACTTCAGGTTCCAATTTGACTTTAAAATAAAGTCTTTGTTTAGTACTTTAGATCGTAAATGGTACAACTTGATTTTCATTATCAAACTTCAGGTTTGATTGCAATTGAAATTTATCATAATCTGAATTATCTTTTCTAATAATTCAAAGCTTCACATCTCAAATTTATATATTTGAGTTTTGATATATAAACCTTTTTTAGTAATGCAAACTTATATGCATAATTTTTATTTGAGAACTTCAGGTCTCCGATATTAAATAAATACAATGAAACAAGAGGACTCTTCATAATTGTATTAGAAGACGAGAATCATAATACTATTTCTCTTCAAGGAAATAGTATTTACCACATTTGTAATGTTATTTCAACATATTATTTTTATGTTATGTCTTTGGGCATATCAACATCTTCTTCTGGAATTGCTCGCTTATTTTTTTTCCATGGCATTATTTCAGCTTATGAAAACTTTAATCTTTTACCTTCGCACATATGAACTTCAGGTTCTTATTCTTTCATATAGACTTAATACGATCTTCTAAATACGTATTATCCTTCTATTTGTTTCTCTAAGAAACAATAAAATATTTCTTCTGGAAATATAAATCATGTAGCAAAATCGTTTCTATAGTTCTTATTCAAACTGAAATCCAAACAAAAAAAATTCAAAATGAAAACCCTTTTTTCACCAAACAATGGAATGAGATCTAAAAGTTTAGATCTACGATAAAATGAGATCTAAAATGATAAGATTAACATAGTAAGATCTATGAGATATAATATATATATATATATATATATATATATAATGAAGTCTAGAAAATTAGACAAGATCTAAAAAGAATACTAACAGAATAAGGTTTGAAATTACATTTTAGTCTACGAAACAATTTTAGTTTCAGATCAAATTCAAAATTATCACAAAAAATGGATATACATTAATAAAAATTAATAAGAGATTTGATGATTAAAATCTACAGATCTAAAAAATATATCATTTGAACATGATATTAAAATCTACAAGTGATCTGAAAAATTAGAAGAAAAAAATATAAGATCTGCGACAAAACGAGATCTAAAATACAGGGACAAAAAATAAGATGTACAAATAGAATCAGATCTAAATAATTAGATCAGTGATACAATGAGATCTAAAAGAAATAAAATTAATAGAATGAGATCCAAAAGATTTGATTAATCAGATCAGAAATCGCTTACCGCTTTGAAGATTATAATCAGATTTGAAATTTTCCTTTTATTAGAGATCGTGCTGATAACGTGTTATAAAATAAAGAAAGCAAAAGCCATTAGAGAAAGAACATTTTTATTCATTCAGAGATAAGTAATTCATTTTCATGACATTAGCACCTTTATATAAAGGCCTAGGAGCTTGGGATAGAACTAATCCCACAATGTGGGACTAAATACAAAATAGTATGTAGCATATTCACTATTTATATTTACATATATTACAACAGTAACGATATTTTAGGTGTGTTTTAAATATTTTGTTTCTTCTATGTCTGTGATTGTGTCACTATTATCAATTTTAAACCACTCGGTTGTCATTTCCAAACATTTTTCCAACTTTGTCAATATAGTTTTGTTAATGTTTGGTGATGGGTAGTTGTCTCCAAGATTTTGTTTACAAATTTTTTGTGATTGTAAAAGTGTTTCATGTTATCTAAAAAGATGTGCGTGTGCGTGTGTGTGTATGTGTGTATTATGGGTATCATAATCATAACGATAAAACAAAAAAGCATAATAATGACATCTTAAATATGTTTTATATAATTTGTTTTTCTATGTTTTTGATTGTGCCAATATCATCAAATTGATTGTCTGATGCAAAATATTTATTTTTGAATATTAAATAAGTATTTCATGTTAGCTAAAATGTTGTAACCATTATGCATAATGTTGTTTATTTAAAATACGCACATTAAAGGATTGTCTGAAAGAAATGCAGATTACGGATCTTAAGGCTAGGATTAACACTAGAGGGGGGGTGAATAGTGTTTATAAAGAATTACTAAATCCTTTTGAATTTATGTTGAATTGAACACGGATGTATGCAATATAAAGACACAGATATGATCACAGAAAGAAACACAAATGCAGAAATAAAGTAAAAGCAACAAAAGGAAAGAACATGCCGGATTTTATACTGGTTCGGAGTTACCCTACATCCAGTCCTGCAACACAAGTACGGATTTCCTTTCAAAAGCAATTGTACAATTACACCCTCGATTTCAAGGCTACGAGGTACACCCTCTAGAATCACAATCCTCGGGTAGAGATACTTGATTTCCAGTCCACAAGTTTACCCAATTGATTTACCAAGGCTACAATCACACCTTATCTCGCTTGATTGATTTTCAAGGCCACAGTCACACCTTTTCTCACTTAATAGATTACAAAGAAGCCTATAACTCTGAATAGCACTGAGAACCTTGTTGAGATAGTGATAGAGAATCAAACTAGAAAAGATCGAGTTCGATTCAATGTTGATTTCGGCAGAGTAATGGTAAGAATATGTATTAAGAAATGTGGAAGAAGAAGAGGAGTGAAAAACCAAAAAATCTGATATAAAATTCATTGAAACTAACCCCTATTTATAGAAGAATAACAGCCATATCCATTCGTGAAGAGTTATGGCGAATAGACACTTCTTGTGAAATTTAAATTTTGAACTCAACTGACACCATGTCGACATGGTCACATAAGCATGTCGACATCCCAAAGAAATTTTTGATGATTTGATTTTCTTTGAAAATAACCTTTATCTTATATTAAAACTATTTAAAACTTTATAAATATACTTGACTATAGTTATAATTCATAAGTAAATATAGAGAATAATATATATAGAATTTAACTATAATTTTATATTTAAATCTTAAGTATAAATATTTAAAAGTTAAATATATTATATTAAAAGTTAGTTTAAAATCAGGAGTAATTTGACTTTGAAATTAAAGATATTTTTGAGGCTAAAATTATTTAAAATCAGGATAGAGGATTTTGAATCTTTTAGAAGGAAAGTTTTGAAATCATTTTGAAAACAAGATAATTTTGTAAAATTATTTGAATTAAAATTAGTGGATACAAAACAATGTTCCACTAGATTTTTCGTAGGTTCCATCCTACTTAGGGTTCCATCTCTTTAACAGGCTCGAAGTGGATTCCATTCCACGAATAAATTGGATTTTAAGATGCTAGTGCTTTTCTATTAGTTTTAACAAAATTTCTAATTAAAGAATAAATTACTTCAATCCTTGAACTTTTGATAATCTTGATACTCATGAGTCTTCAATCTTGATATCTTGAATCTCTATACTGTACAGTCTTCATTCTTGGTACCTGGATGGTTAAATCCTGCATATACATATTTATCTAAACTTATAATGTTAGTATTTATATTTTATAATCTATTCTAAGGTTGTTGTCATCAAAACCATCATCTCACGGACTAACAATCTCCACCTTTTTGATGATGACAATCTTTGTTTATAAAATATTTATTTCTATCTTAATAACCCCCCCTAAAACTAATAACTCCCCCTTAATCTATGCCTAATTACCCCATTTTATATTTCTCCCCCTTTGTCATCAACAAAAACAAACTCTAAACTTTATAACTCTGAACTATATAACTCTCCCTAATTCTAATATTCTATGTGATTATAATGATAGTGTTATCATAAATAATCAACACTTAGATCTAATAATAAATTTAATCCTAAACTACTAACTATCTTAAGTATATAATAACCATATAGTTATATGTACTAATAAGAAGAACACATATACGAAAACAATTAATTTATTAATCATATAGTTGTATGTACATTTTTCGTTGTAAACGTAAGAAGGAATAAACAACAATGGTAAAGAAAGAGAAGAAACTAATGTGTATTTTTAAACATAGAAGATCTATGAATCGAACAGTTTGGATAGTGGAAAAAGAAATTTCCACGTTGTTCGACAAGATTCCTATTCTTGTCAAAACACACTTCTCCAACACACACGACTTGGTCATCATCCTCCGCGTGCGCTTCTTCCATGGGTTCTTCTTCTTCTTCTTCTTCGCTGGCCTCTTGATTGAGCGAAGAATCTTCATCAATCAAGATAGGGTTGGCTTGATTATCCATTATAAATTTTTGCAAATTCCTAAGAATCTTGCCTTGCTTCTCTTGTTCCTTTGCCATACGGAGTTGAATCACTTGAATTTCAGTCATCATCTGAAGTGCATCCTTCAGAGAGTCCTCTATTTTAGTCACACGAGCGAGAGTCGTACGTTGAAATAGACCAGACGTAGGAGAGGGGAATGAAAAAGTTGATTTTTTGTTTGATTTGGAAGAGGAGGCCATTGATTATTTGATTTCAGAGAGAAGAACAGAGAGATAACAGAAAGGATGAATAAAATTCTGAAAATGTGAAGAATATATAACCAATTATTTTGAATTTTGGTGGGAAAAATTTCAAAATTTAAAAACGTTGTATGTCGACATGGGTATATGGGGGATGTGACATGGTCCTTTTTATTTTTACTATTTGATTTTAATATTAATTATTAACTATACTTGTTATTTATATTTTATATTTCATTTATAGGACAAATACCTAATTCTCTTCTTAATTTAATAAAAATTGATTCATTTAAAGGTTTTGTTAAAATATCAGCAATTTGATTTTCAGAACTGACATAATCGAGAGTAACTACTTCATTACTTATATTATCTCTGAGAAAATGATGTCTGATATCAATATGTTTAGTTCGAGCATGTTGATCAATATTTTTGGATAAATTTATCGCATTCGTATTGTCACAAAAAATTGGTGATTTTGAAAATTTTAAACCAAAATCTTTTAAAGTTTGTTGCATATATATTACATGAGAACAAACCAAAGCAACAGAAATATACTCTGCTTCGGTTGTTGATAAAGAAAACCGTGTTTTGCTTTTTACTAAGCCAAGAAACCAGAGAACCCCAAAAGTGACAAGTTCCACATGTACTTTTTCGGTCTGATTTACAACCAGCATAGTCTGCATCACAGTAAGATATTAAGTCAAAAGAATCATTTTTAGGGTAAAATAAACCATAATCAGACGTGTGTTTAACATATCTTATGATTCGTTTTACGGCTTTTAAGTGTGTCTCTTTAGGTTGGGATTGATATCTGGCACAGAGACAAACACTATGCATGATATCAGGTCTACTGGCAGTAATATAGAGTAGTGATTCAATCATTCCTCTATATAATTTTTGATCTACATCTTTCGAGAGATCTTCTTTACTAAGGTACTCACTGGTTGCCATGGGAGTGGGTTTTTCACTCGCAGTAGTCAAACCAAATTTACTAATTTAGCATATTTTTCTTGACTAATAAAGATACCATTATCTAATTGTTTTATTTGTAATCCTAAAATGAAATTTAATTCACCCATATGACTCATCTCAAACTCTTTTGTCATTAATTCAAAAAATTCTTTACTCATTTCAAAATTAGTTGATCCAAAAATGATATCATCTACGTAAACTTGTACTAGTTGAATATCATTTTTATTTCTTTTAATAAAAAGAGTATTATCTACTTTACCAATTTCAAAATTTGATCACAATAAATAAGATCTTAGTCTATCATACCAGGCTCTAGGAGCTTGTTTTAGACCATATAATGCTTTCTAAAGTTTGTAAACATGATTTGGTAATTTATCATTTTCAAAAAGTGGTGGTTGTTAAACATATACTTCTTCTTTTACAAATCCATTTAAAAAGGCACTTTTAACATCCATTTGAAATAGTTTGAAATTATTATGATTTACGAAAGCAAGTAGAATCCTAATGGCTTCCAATCTTGCTACGGGAGCAAATGTTTCATCAAAATCTATTCCTTCTTCTTGGCAATAACCTTGAGCGAATAATCGAGCTTTATTTCTAACTACCTCTCCTTGTTCATTCATTTTATTTTTATAAACCCATTTAGTTTCAATTATAGTTTTATTTTCAGGTCTAGGAACAAGTTCCCAAACATCATTTCTAGTAAATTGATTTAATTCTTCTTGCATAGCCAAAATCCATGAATCATCAGTTGATGCTTCTTTTGGATTTTTTGGTTCAATAGTTGATATAAAAGCTACATTACTCATTTGACTTAGTTGATTTCTAGTTTTAGCAATAGATTGCATATCTCCTAGTATATTTTCTATATGATGATCTTTTAAAAGTTTAGTCCTTTTATTAGGATGATTAATTTCATTATTAGTTTCAATTGATTCTTGATTTTGAGTGATTAAATCCTCTTCATCATCTGTTCTTCAAATTTTTTGAAATTTTCATCAAATGAAACATGCATTGTTTCTTCAATGGTGTTAGTTTTTAAATTAAACACTCTGTATGCTTTACTTTTATTAAAGTATCCGATAAAGATTCCTTTGTCGGATTTAGGATCAAAATTTTCTAAATTATCTTTTGTATTTAAAATAAAGCATTTACTTCCAAAAATTCTGAAATAAGATACCTAAGGTTTCTTTGAATATAGAAGTTCATAAGATGTCTTATCAGTTAGAGGTCTAATTAAAATTCTGTTTAAAATATAACAGGCGGTAACAACTGCTTCTGCCCAAAAATTCTTTGGTAAATTACTATCTAAAAGCATAGTTCTCTGTAACGTACGCGATTTTTCGTTGCCGAAAAACCGAATAGTTATGGGTTTTAGAAAAAGAAAAGAAGAAAAGAGAAGATAGGAAAGAAGGAAATAGAAATTAGGGAGGAGAGAAAACAGAAAAGAAGATAGAACATTTTAAAATAGAAGGAAAAGAGGATGGAGGGAAAAGAAAACAGAACAAAATAGGACGGACAGAACACAACAGAACAACATCAGAATCTCACAATTCGCAGCGGAACAACATATAATAATAAATGAATAATCTTTAAACAAAGAACTATATCAGTTTTTACATTTTATCACATTACATTACATCATATCATCAGAGTGTACAACAATATACAACAACAAACAGTGCAGCGGAAAAAGAAATACTATATAACTAGTAATACGTCATGCCATCCAGCTTGCCTCCAGCAATTCCAGAATATCCAGAATATCCTGATAAACCTTAACTTTTGACTGCCCGTGTGAAAATTGGTGGGCACCCAGAGTTTAGGAAGGAAAACAATAAACTCCAAGTCAGTCATGTGACTGGTGTGAGAACTCAAAACAATTTATTTAACTTTAAAATCAAAAATAGAGGAATATTTTTAAATTCAATTCGCAATGCTTTTAAAAATGAGACTACCATAAGGCCTCCCGCACACACACACAATGCAAACGCAGAATCGGAGGAGATTTCTCCTTATGATAGTCAAAGATGCTTGATACGCATTTAAAATAACATTTGATATTATTACTAGTGCATAGTGTAGAGAAAAATTCATTTCGAAAGTAGAATATAAATCTTAGCCAACATACGACCATTATCGTATGCCTACTATAGCTAACTATGTTCAATAGCAGGTTACCGCCACATTCCATAGCAGGTTATACAACTAAAACCGTACAAGTTTCGTATTGTTTCTTTGGATTTCCAACAAATGGTCAGGCCAAGGAACTTCCCATTGCCACATGAGAATGCCTCTGGAAAGACATCCCCGAGAACCAAACCGGAACTCTGCCAACACAAGGCCGGGTTACCCCTAACTGGGTAACTACTGACACGAGCACGCCATTCCCCGATCGTAAACGACCTTTCTCACGGGATCCCGAAAACCAACAACCACAAAGTAATAAATTCGTAGTAACCACATAGGTTAAATATCTGGGCTCCATACCATGATACCACCTCTATCCAGAAGGAAATGTACATACCCTAAAGGGTGCTACCCCTCATAACCTTGCCGCATCTTTCCTGTTTTGACCATTTCCGGGGTGTGAGGCTCGCCGAAGTCACGTCCACAAAAACATACTTTATACAAAAGCCATGCTTTGGGTCAACAAATGATCAACACAATGATCACTAAGATAGACGATCAAATAAATGATCCTATCACAATAATCAACACAATGATCATTTCAGCAACACTCAGCATGTCACATTACCAAATTGGGAATATATCGCTGATAACTTCAACTATATAACCTCTGAGCTCGTACGTCTCAGAGAAGGGTGTTAAGCTAAAAGAATAAATTCTTCGCCACCAACAGAAATATATTTGAAAGAAATCGGCTTTATATCTCAACTTGTAATGTCAGACACACAATCCATACAAGTCTGTTCCGGGCTCGAACAAAACCGAAGGCACTTACAAAGAAGTCCTTGCAATCCAGATATTCACAATCCTGATCGGATTTACCATCACATATGGAGAACTCTATACCGTAGCTACTCGGTGCAGAGTAAATCGACAGGTCATCCTATCGCTCTCGCAAATACCGGGTCTTCAACACCGATCTTCAATGCAATTCACAACGACGTATCACATATTCGGAATGGGTTATACGACCCCATGGTCCTTTCCCGGTTAACCCGAATAGTGAGCGCTTATTCAAAAATAAGTGTGGCATTCACATTCAAACAAATCACATCAATTACCCATTCAAAGGGAAATATTGATAGTCGGCTATTGAACTATCAATTGATATGCACACATCACCAGATTCCAAATAATTTTCCAAATTATTTATTTTCCAAAATATCTTCACTAGATATATAATTTCATACTTCAAAAATAAATCAATATTTATTTTTAAACCAATTTCACTTTCTTTTATAAATTCCTTAATGAATTTATATTTCAAAATATCATGCATATACGATTTCAACTATCCATTTTCAATTTATCTTAAAAAAAAAAAATTCTAAATATTCACTTCATATTGGAAAACATTTCCATACTTATTATTCATAAGTAATTCACAAATCTTTTTATTTTCAACCTTGGAAAATATTCAATATACTTAAATCGAATTAAGTATATAATTCATTCTATTAAGGAAATCATTCTCTTCAACATATTTATTTGGGCCAAAAACGAATGTTGCGTAAAACATCGTTACGACAACCCAAAATCACTAGTATAGGGATTCGAATTTAAAATAGATATATAAATCCCAATACTATACAAAACATTTCCTTTCGAAAATCATTTACTATAACAACAGTGTTATAGTCCACCATTTCCTTTTATTTCTCGAAAACGTCTATTTCAACAATAAATGTTGAAATCTATGGTTTCGAATCTCAACATCTTTTAAAACATCGTTAGATCGTTTTAATTCTATTTAAAACATTCACATTCAAACCATTTTCTTTAACGTGTTATTCACTATTCAAAAATGTGAATAAACTTCATTAAGAAATCTCATCCTTTTATTCGTTTTAATTCAAAGGATTATTCACTATTCAAAAATGTGAATATAACTCCATTTCTAAGTTATAACAATTAACTTATCAAAATAAGTCGTTTGCAAATTTATAAAACAACGTTTATAAATTTCATTTCTATTTATTTATAAAAAAAAAACTTCCTTTTTATAAATTCTTTTATTAACCTATTCCAGTTTATAACTCAATTGTAAACTAAAAGTTCATATTATAAGTTAATTACTTATAATCTATTCGTTTACAAAAATCATTCTTTTTAAACTTCCCAATATAAAAATCTTATAACTTATAAGATTCATTCATTTATCCAAATATATTCTTTAATAACTTCACAAAGTTTATAAATCTTATTATTTATAAAGTTCATTTATAACTTCACCATTTATAATTTTATAAATTCCATTCATTTACAAAATTTATTTTCACTTCATTCAAACACTTATAAAAACTCGTTTTATAATGTCAATATTTCAATTTATAAATATCCATTTATAAATCTCTTAATATAAATCAATTTATATTATTCTTTAAAACGTCTTTAATTTCCTTTATAATTTCACCATTTTGATTCATAAAATAATTAAATTTTATAAATCCTATATTTAAACTTTTCACAATGAATTCTAAAATATCTCGATTAAACTATTTTATAAACTCAATAGCATCATATTCTCAAAAATCAGTTTTTAACTATATTTCTCAAAAATCATAATTTTTATAACTTTAAAATTTATAACGTTTATTTATTTAAAATGAATCAATTCCAAAAATATTTTATAAGCGGATACTTTCAAAAATCACTTTGAAATCATTTTAAAATTCCAAATTTGGTCCAATGATGCTACACACCAAATAGTCAATCACGACTACAACGATATCATATATCAATATGAAAATCCATCAAATATCAAAATATCTGAAATCAAATAAAAACCGTTGAGGAATCCAGTTGGATCCCTCCAACCTGTTTTCCTGCATCCAAAAACATTAGCACAATACCAATTTCGCTCCAGTACGAAATTATCGCGGTATATGTTCTTATTAAATATTATCCGCTTAATAACGGCGCAATAGGGTCTCATCCGCTAAAAAATGCGGGAAATCAATAACTCCAATATATACATATGCCAATATATATATATATTGATATTATATATAATGCCAATTTCACTGTTTATGAAATATTCGCGGTATATGTTTTTAATAAATAACATCCGCTTACTAACGGCGTATAATGTCTATTTTAACAATCAATAGATATCAATCAACATTCAAACATGCATTCAAATATTTTAAATCTAACTATTTAAAATAAAATCGAAACTAATTCGATTGAGTGAGAAATTCTCACCTTGATTTTATTTCCGTTTTAGCGATTTATTTCGAATAAAATTAAACGGACGTTTAATTTTATCCAAAATTCTCACTAACTCCAAACAACTCCAAACTAACTCCATCGCGTAGTGCTCGTCCATACGATTCCAACGCAACTGGTTTCGTAATTTTTCGACCTCGTATGAAAAAGATATGAATTTTTGAAGTCACACGTGTTTATATACATAAATTTATAACATAACTAACTATTTTTCTACCTAGCTTCATCACAGCCACTGGATCCAAGCTCCTGCAAATCTGGCCGTCCCTTTCTTTCTCTCCTCCCTCACGTCCTTCTCCAGTAATTAGCCGTCTTCATGAAACCCAACATCACCAAATTAGGTTTTAGAAATTCGACCTCATTTCTCGACGAAATCTCATCAAACCACCTTCATCTCGAAGCTCTCCACCATAGCCATGCTCGGCCCCAAGGATGAGAAGCTCGGCCATCCCTGTAGCATAGAAACGCGTGCGCAGGCCTGAAGAGAACGGCCCCCTTTCCTCCTCCATCGTCGCTCCAAATTCGATCATAACCGTTGGATCTCTAGTTCGTGTTGTGCTCTACAACTTTGTAGTTGAACATTCTTGCTAATTGTCGACGTATTTGGAGATTTGGAGGGAAGAAGTTTGGCAAATTCTGGCCGTTCAGGGGGGGTGGCGGCTGTGCAGTTTTGATTAGGGTTAGGGTTATTTTTTTATCAATTTATGAAGAGGTGGGTCTATTTATAAGGAACGAGCGACACTATTCATCCCGGAAATTCCGAACTCCGATTTACGCACCGTAACCAGCGTTTCTAGGGTTTACCCCACGTTCCGGACACAATGGAACAGGTTTCGGAAGCTAATTCGGAAGTATGTGCGAGTTATGGCTGTAAACGCTCAATTTGAATTAAACCGATTTAAGTCGATTTCTAGGCGTTTTAATTTGTAACGGACAAACGGTAAATCCAATTGACTTGAAATTTGAAACCTTACAATAATATCATATTACGGATCCGATGAAACTGGTTTCGTCGAAATCCGAGACTTTTTGAAAAATGGCTATTTTTACTCGCCAAATTAAAATTAAAAATAAATCGATGCGTTTCGAGCTGCCACGATCAAACGATAGCTCCGATTGACACGAAATTTGAAATCCGGTAATAACTAACTATTATGGATCCAATGGAACTGGTTTCGTTCAATTCTGAGACTGTTCAAAAATTGACTATTTTTACTAGTCGATTTAAATATTAAAATATTCAATTTTCACAAATTAACTTTTAATTCAATTTTAAAAGTTCTAAAATATCTTTCTAACTTCCATATGATAAAATAAAATTTTACAAATCATTTTCAATCATATTTAACTCAATTTTCAATTATTTCCATAATTTAACGTATTAAATTATTGATTTAATTATTCAATTAAATTCAATAATTCAAATAAAAATTTATTTGACTTATAAATTTACTTATTAATATTTAAAATAAATTAAATATTCAAATTTTAATTAATAAAAATTCTGGGTCGTTACAATCTTCCCCACTTAAAAGAATTTTGTCCTCGAAATTATTAAGTAAGAAAAGTTACTGAATTTATTAACTTTCCAAAATCCATAGTCAAACTTCTTACAATAACTTACTAAGTTTTCAAATCATACTTAGTTATCTTTTCAAAAACAACTACTATTGTTTAACTTTCAACTTCAAAACTAAGTTAAAGTTTTCAAAATTTTCCAATTTTCCCAAATTTTTTCTAACGCCTTAAATTTTCGGAAAAATTCGCCATAGTCTCCTTTGCGCGGCTCGATCCGAAAAAAAAATGACAGTATATATATCACAAATATACATCTCATCAAGTAATGAGGCATCCCGAAGGGAAAAAAGTGTAAAAGTACGGTATTTAATCCGAGATATGTACCTTATATTTTATTAGCAAGCATATACGGCTAATATAGCGCAAAAGCGAGCTCCAAATGCGAAGCAAACGCGATCCGCACCTACTAATTACTCAACAAACATCATGAGAATCATGCATGTAGATAATAGTATCAATATACAACATATGGCAACATAATAACTATATATGTCAACATAGCAAATGCAACTAAACAACAAATGCAAACATCAACCAACTACCATCCATAATCATAAATATTCATTCATATTCTCATTAATATTTAATGAATTGGTTTTCAATATAAATCACATTTGATTTATTTACATTGGATGTTTTTACTAACATTCATTCTCAATTAGTTTATATTCACTAATTCATATTCAAGTTGGTTCACTTCCAAATTAAATTCAATTTTATTTAAGTTTCACTTAACTTCCAATTGGATTTCAATTACTTTAGCTTTCAATTTCATTAACTCTTAACGAATTATATACAATCATCTAACAATCATATAACAACCAATGTATATATAATTACAACCAAATTCCTTTGCTTATCAATTGGTTTAATTATTGGATTTTTTTATTCAATCTTTCAACTTTCAGTAACATTTGATTTTAATGAATTAACACTTATATTCATTATTCCATATCAATTATTCACATTCAATTGATTAACATTTAATCCACTAATTCAATTCATATTCAATTTCTACAGTTGAATTCATATACATAACTTAAGTTTATATTTATCACTTCACTTTTATTAATTTACCTTGATACTAATATCAACTTCATTCCATATCACTTAAGTTATATTTCATTTTATAAACATCACTTGGTTTTACTTAACTTAAATTCCCATTTATAAATCAATTCAGCTTCCAATTCTAAGTAAATTTTCATTTAACTTTAATTTCATTTTTATTTCAACTCATATTCATAAATATATTCATATAGTTTCACTTCTTATATATATAAGTTTATTTCACAATTGTAAATCACTTTAATTATCATTCAATTCTTATAATTCTTTTGCTTATACAATTATTCTTCAATTTAGATTATTCAAACAACTAAACAATCAACTTATATACACTTTAATAATTCTGAAAAATTATTTCTTCATATATAAAAATATACTCAAGGTAAAATTATTCCATTTACCCAATTTAAAAATCAATACTGTGTCGAATTGTTCTATTCAAGTGTTTAGAAACCCCTTCGGCATAGTCTTGTGGACCACGCTGACGAAAGTTCATATGCCACTCAATAAACCAATCATCACAATATAAAACAATTTTATATTCATTAACAAATACGCTCTCATAGCTATTATTACACTCAAACTCATTCTAGAGTACTACTGACTCTATCTCTAATGAATAATACCCAACAGAACCATGGTTGTTGCTTAACCATAAGCTCTGATACCAAATGTAAAGATCTAGGCTTTTCAACCGTCGACAATAGTCACAACCGGTAGGCTTTTCAACCATCCCAGCCCCACCATGGCTTACACTGGTACCCCAGACCTTGCTTTTACGGCCAGCCTCTCGACTGTCACAGGTTACACCTAACCAACCCCCTAAAAGAGGATGTGTGGGAGTAAGAGTCTCCCGTTCGCCACCTAACCGCGAAGCGAGAACCCCCCATCACATAGCCCAAAGCTTAACAAGACTGGTGTGAGAACTCAAAACAATTTATTTAACTTTAAAATCAAAAATAGAGGAATATTTTTAAATTCAATTCGCAATGCTTTTAAAAATGAGACTACCATAAGGCCTCCCGCACACACACACAATGCAAACGCAGAATCGGAGGAGATTTCTCCTTATGATAGTCAAAGATGCTTGATACGCATTTAAAATAACATTTGATATTATTACTAGTGCATAGTGTAGAGAAAAATTCATTTCGAAAGTAGAATATAAATCTTAGCCAACATACGACCATTATCGTATGCCTACTATAGCTAACTATGTTCAATAGCAGGTTACCGCCACATTCCATAGCAGGTTATACAACTAAAACCGTACAAGTTTCGTATTGTTTCTTTGGATTTCCAACAAATGGTCAGGCCAAGGAACTTCCCATTGCCACATGAGAATGCCTCTGGAAAGACATCCCCGAGAACCAAACCGGAACTCTGCCAACACAAGGCCGGGTTACCCCTAACTGGGTAACTACTGACACGAGCACGCCATTCCTCGATCGTAAACGACCTTTCTCACGGGATCCCGAAAACCAACAACCACAAAGTAATAAATTCGTAGTAACCACATAGGTTAAATATCTGGGCTCCATACCATGATACCACCTCAATCCAGAAGGAAATGTACATACCCTAAAGGGTGCTACCCCTCATAACCTTGCCACATCTTTCCTGTTTTGACCATTTTCGGGGTGTGAGGCTCGCCGAAGTCACGTCCACAAAAACATACTTTATACAAAAGCCATGCTTTGGGTCAACAAATGATCAACACAATGATCACTAAGATAGACGATCAAATAAATGATCCTATCACAATAATCAACACAATGATCATTTCAGCAACACTCAGCATGTCACATTACCAAATTGGGAATATATCGCTGATAACTTCAACTATATAACCTCTGAGCTCGTACGTCTCAGAGAAGGGTGTTAAGCTAAAAGAATAAATTCTTCGCCACCAACAGAAATATATTTGAAAGAAATCGGCTTTATATCTCAACTTGTAATGTCAGACACACAATCCATACAAGTCTGTTCCGGGCTCGAACAAAACCGAAGGCACTTACAAAGAAGTCCTTGCAATCCGGATATTCACAATCCTGATCGGATTTACCATCACATATGGAGAACTCTATACCGTAGCTACTCGGTGCAGAGTAAATCGACAGGTCATCCTATCGCTCTCGCAAATACCGGGTCTTCAACACCGATCTTCAATGCAATTCACAACGACGTATCACATATTCGGAATGGGTTATACGACCCCATGGTCCTTTCCCGGTTAACCCGAATAGTGAGCGCTTATTCAAAAATAAGTGTGGCATTCACATTCAAACAAATCACATCAATTACCCATTCAAAGGGAAATATTGATAGTCGGCTATTGAACTATCAATTGATATGCACACATCACCAGATTCCAAATAATTTTCCAAATTATTTATTTTCCAAAATATCTGAACTAGATATATAATTTCATACTTCAAAAATAAATCAATATTTATTTTTAAACCAATTTCACTTTCTTTTATAAATTCCTTAATGAATTTATATTTCAAAATATCATGCATATACGATTTCAACTATCCATTTTCAATTTATCTTAAAAAAAAAAATTCTAAATATTCACTTCATATTGGAAAACATTTCCATACTTATTATTCATAAGTAATTCACAAATCCTTTTATTTTCAACCTTGGAAAATATTCAATATACTTAAATCGAATTAAGTATATAATTCATTCTATTAAGGAAATCATTCTCTTCAACATATTTATTTGGGCCAAAAACGAATGTTGCGTAAAACATCGTTACGACAACCCAAAATCACTAGTATAGGGATTCGAATTTAAAATAGATATATAAATCCCAATACTATACAAAACATTTCCTTTCGGAAATCATTTACTATAACAACAGTGTTATAGTCCACCATTTCCTTTTATTTCTCGAAAACGTCTATTTCAACAATAAATGTTGAAATCTATGGTTTCGAATCTCAACATCTTTTAAAACATCGTTAGATCGTTTTAATTCTATTTAAAACATTCACATTCAAACCATTTTCTTTAACGTGTTATTCACTATTCAAAAATGTGAATAAACTTCATTAAGAAATCTCATCCTTTTATTCGTTTTAATTCAAAGGATTATTCACTATTCAAAAATGTGAATATAACTCCATTTCTAAGTTATAACAATTAACTTATCAAAATAAGTCGTTTGCAAATTTATAAAACAACGTTTATAAATTTCATTTCTATTTATTTATTAAAAAAAACTTCCTTTTTATAAATTCTTTTATTAACCTATTCCTGTTTATAACTCAATTGTAAACTAAAAGTTCATATTATAAGTTAATTACTTATAATCTATTCGTTTACAAAAATCATTCTTTTTAAACTTCCCAATATAAAAATCTTATAACTTATAAGATTCATTCATTTATCCAAATATATTCTTTAATAACTTCACAAAGTTTATAAATCTTATTATTTATAAAGTTCATTTATAACTTCACCATTTATAATTTTATAAATTCCATTCATTTACAAAATTTATTTTCACTTCATTCAAACACTTATAAAAACTCGTTTTATAATGTCAATATTTCAATTTATAAATATCCATTTATAAATCTCTTAATATAAATCAATTTATATTATTCTTTAAAACGTCTTTAATTTCCTTTATAATTTCACCATTTTGATTCATAAAATAATTAAATTTTATAAATCCTATATTTAAACTTTTCACAATGAATTCTAAAATATCTCGATTAAACTATTTTATAAACTCAATAGCATCATATTCTCAAAAATCAGTTTTTAACTATATTTCTCAAAAATCATAATTTTTATAACTTTAAAATTTATAACGTTTATTTATTTAAAATGAATCAATTCCAAAAATATTTTATAAACGGATACTTTCAAAAATCACTTTGAAATCATTTTAAAATTCCAAATTTGGTCCAATGATGCTACACACCAAATAGTCAATCACGACTACAACGATATCATATATCAATATGAAAATCCATCAAATATCAAAATATCTGAAATCAAATAAAAACTGTTGAGGAATCCAGTTGGATCCCTCCAACCTGTTTTCCTGCATCCAAAAACATTAGCACAATACCAATTTCGCTCCAGTACGAAATTATCGCGGTATATGTTCTTATTAAATATTATCCGCTTAATAACGGCGCAATAGGGTCTCATCCGCTAAAAAATGCGGGAAATCAATAACTCCAATATATACATATGCCAATATATATATATATATTGATATTATATATAATGCCAATTTCACTGTTTATGAAATATTCGCGGTATATGTTTTTAATAAATAACATCCGCTTACTAACGGCGTATAATGTCTATTTTAACAATCAATAGATATCAATCAACATTCAAACATGCATTCAAATATTTTAAATCTAACTATTTAAAATAAAATCGAAACTAATTCGATTGAGTGAGAAATTCTCACCTTGATTTTATTTCCGTTTTAGCGATTTATTTCGAATAAAATTAAACGGACGTTTAATTTTACCCAAAATTCTCACTAACTCCAAACGACTCCAAACCAACTCCATCGTGTAGTGCTCGTCCATACGATTCCAACGCAACTGGTTTCGTAATTTTTCGACCTCGTATGAAAAAGATATGAATTTTTGAAGTCACACGTGTTTATATACATAAATTTATAACATAACTAACTATTTTTCTACCTAGCTTCATCACAGCCACTGGATCCAAGCTCCTGCAAATCTGGCCGTCCCTTTCTTTCTCTCCTCCCTCACGTCCTTCTCCAGTAATTAGCCGTCTTCATGAAACCCAACATCACCAAATTAGGTTTTAGAAATTCGACCTCATTTCTCGACGAAATCTCATCAAACCACCTTCATCTCGAAGCTCTCCACCATAGCCATGCTCGGCACCAAGGATGAGAAGCTCGGCCATCCCTGTAGCATAGAAACGCGTGCGCAGGCCTGAAGAGAACGGCCCCCTTTCCTCCTCCATCGTCGCTCCAAATTCGATCATAACCGTTGGATCTCTAGTTCGTGTTGTGCTCTACAACTTTGTAGTTGAACATTCTTGCTAATTGTCGACGGATTTGGAGATTTGGAGGGAAGAAGTTTGGCAAATTCTGGCCGTTCAGGGGGGGTGGCGGCTGTGCAGTTTTGATTAGGGTTAGGGTTATTTTTTTATCAATTTATGAAGAGGTGGGTCTATTTATAAGGAACGAGCAACACTATTCATCCCGGAAATTCCGAACTCCGATTTACGCGCCGTAACCAGCGTTTCTAGGGTTTACCCCGCGTTCCGGACATAATGGAACAGGTTTCGGAAGCTAATTCGGAAGTATGTGCGAGTTATGGCTGTAAACGCTCAATTTGAATTAAACCGATTTAAGTCGATTTCTAGGCATTTTAATTTGTAACGGACAAACGGTAAATCCAATTGACTTGAAATTTGAAACCTTACAATAATATCACATTACGGATCCGATGAAACTGGTTTCGTCGAAATCCGATACTTTTTGAAAAATGGCTATTTTTACTCGCCAAATTAAAATTAAAAATAAATCGATGCGTTTCGAGCTGCCACGATCAAACGATAGCTCCGATTGACACGAAATTTGAAATCCGGTAATAACTAACTATTACGGATCCAATGGAACTGGTTTCGTTCAATTCTGAGACTGTTCAAAAATTGACTATTTTTACTAGTCGATTTAAATATTAAAATATTCAATTTTCACAAATTAACTTTTAATTCAATTTTAAAAGTTCTAAAATATCTTTCTAACTTCCATATGATAAAATAAAATTTTACAAATCATTTTCAATCATATTTAACTCAATTTTCAATTATTTCCATAATTTAACGTATTAAATTATTGATTTAATTATTCAATTAAATTCAATAATTCAAATAAAAATTTATTTGACTTATAAATTTACTTATTAATATTTAAAATAAATTAAATATTCAAATTTTAATTAATAAAAATTCTGGGTCGTTACATTCTCGCACACTCTTGAATCATCCTATTTTTACGTTCTACTACTCCGTTTTGTTGTGGAGTTTTTGAAAATGAAAAATTGTGAGTTATTCCCTTTTTGTTGCAGAATTCCTCAAACTTTTCATTTTCAAATTCACCACCGTGATCACTTCGAATAGTTATAATTTTTAGAGAAAATTGATTTTGATTTCTTTTTTAAAAGGTCTTAAAACATTCAAAAGTATCACTTTTATGTTTCAAAAATATTGTCCATGTAAATCTAGAATAATTGTCTACTATTACAAAAACATATTTACTATGATTTATTGATAGAATTTGAGATGGACCAAATTAATCAAGATGAAGTAATTCAAGAGGTTTTGAAGTTGAAATCATATCTTTTAATTTAAAGGGACTTTTTCTAGGTTTTCCTAATTGACAATTTAAAGGAAATCATAAACTGTCTACCTTAAAATTCATTTTAGGGAGATTTCTTACTAGATCATGTTTTGACAGTCTAGATAAGAGTTTGAAATTCAAATGCCCAAATCTCTTATGCCAAATCCAAGGGTCACTTGTATTTGCCAACAGACACAGGTTATCATTTGAAATTTTCATACTAAGAATATAAATATTCTTTTTCCCGACTCCCTCAAATATTATGGTTGCATCATTATCTTAGATGTGACATTTATCTTTTTCAAATTTAATTTTATATCCTTTATCGCAGAGTTGACTTATACTTAGCAGATTATGTTTTAGATTCTTAACTAGCAAAACATTAGTAATAATAGGAGTTTTAGAGTTACCAACTTTGCCGATGCTAATCACATATCCTTTTGAATTGTCTCCAAAGTTAACCAGTCCTCCGTCTTTGTATATAATATCATTCGGTATATCTGGATTGCAAGTCATGTGTCTAGAACACCCACTATCAAGTATCCATTTGTCCGTTGTGGATTGATTCCTCAACAACCATAAAGCATGATTCCTGCACATCAAACAATTTTGGTAGATAACTTGAATTTGAATATTGATTATATGCAGACTCGTGAAATAATGATGATTTGAATATTTCTAAACTAGTATTAACAAATATAGCCATTTTTAAAAACTTTTCAAAAATCAGATTATGAAACTTTGAAAACCTCGCTCTGATACCAATTGAAAGAAATGTGGATTACGGATCTTAAGGCTAGGATTAACACTAGAGGGGGTGACTAGTGTTTATAATCTTTTTGAATTTATGTTGAATTGAACACTGACGTATGCAATATACAGACACAGATATAATCACCGAAACAAACACAAATGCAGAAATAAAGTAAAAGCAATAAAGGAAAGAACACACAGTATTTTATACTGGTTCAGAGTTACCCTACATCCAGTCCTGCAACATAAGTACAGATTTCCTTTCAAAAGCAATTGTACAAATACACCCTCAATTTCAAGGCTACGAGGTACACCCTCCAGAATCACAATCCTCTAGGTAGAGATACTTGATTTCCGGGCCACAAGTTTACCCAATTGATTTAACAAGGCTACAATCACACCTTATCTCGCTTGATTGATTTTTAAGGCCACAATCACACCTTTTCTCACTTAATAGATTACAAAGAAGCCTATAACTCTTAATATCACCGAGAACCTTATTGAGATAGTGATAGAGAGTCAAACTAGAAAAGATCGAGTTCGATTCAATGTTGATTTTGGCAGAGTAATGGTAAGAATATGTTTAAGAAATGTGGAAGAAGAAGAGGACTGAAAAACCAGAAAATCTGATATAAAATTCGTTGAAACTAACCCCTATTTAAGTGTGACGACCCGCCCTTCTACTACCAGAAAGACGCATCATCATTAAGAAAGAAAGGGGTAGAAATAGAAAAGAATAGAAAAGAAAGAAACAAAACATCAGAATCACACAGCGGAACGGAACAAAATATAATATATCACATAACTATTACATAGATTTCATATATCAGAGTTATACAATATCAATACACATGACAATTATACATACATCTGTCACTATATACATCAGAGATACAGTATACATCAACTAACACAGCAGAACTAGATAGATATCTACATACGTCTGGAAACTCCTGCTCCAAGCTCCTCCAGAATCAAAATCCAAACCTATCACTTGGCTACTCGTAAAAATTTGAGTACCCAAGAGTTTATGAAAAACAAAATATAAACTCCGGGTCAGACATGGGTCTGGTATAAGTAAACGGTTTAAATTGTTTAAATTTTGAAAACCTTTTAAAACAAAGGTATCACGTAAGACTCCCCACAAATAAATACGGGTAAGTTTTTACCTTACGCTAACCAAAACATTTTATAGGAAATCCAGTGATATTATAATAGTGTCTAGGGTTTTCAAGTAAAATACAGAAATAGCTGAAATGCTTACATCTCACATTCCAACGTAGTTGGGCACAATCAAAACGTACGGCGCTTATTGGAAATTGGATCCCATACAATGGAAGGGCTACTGGGGTACCGCCCGTCACAGTACGTGGTCTAGATCACTGTACTGAGGAGCCACCCTAACTCCCCTGCAACACAGTGCCGGAACCATTCCTTACTGAACAGTCCCGAACAAGATAACCCCACAGTTGGTGCGCATATCCAACCGCCCACACAGCCGAAATAAAGGGACATCTAGACAGGGGTATATCTCGTCCTGCTTGGGCATGACCCACCTAACCTTGCTGCACCTCCCCTGTTTTAGCCATTCCCGGTTGATGAGGCTTGAGGCTGCGATTACCTTTACAGGACATATTTCTTAGAATGCTCATCGTCCGCCTGACGATGTGTTGAAAGCATTCAATCCATACAAGTTCGTTCCGGGTTCGAACGAAACCGAAGGCATTATCTCGTTACACTCATTTTGGAATCACCCTCAGAGTCAACGACGGTAACCCTTGCATTCTGAAAGCACCATCTCGATCTTCACATGAGAATTCACGACCTAACGTTTAATTTGGATCGATGTGGTTTTCAGAATATCAATTGGATACCCGATCCCGGTCTCATCGAAATCCAAACGTCATTTTAAAGGCCAAGTTGTCTAATTAACTTAATAGTTTAATTCAATGATTAAATTCATATAACATGTACCACAGATAAATCATACACAATTGTCGTGGATATATCAAAGCATATCAGAGAGCATCACAGAATATCATCAATAAACATCACAAACAAATATACAATACATACAACATCCATAAGCAATCATCTTAAGTTCTTATTGTGATTAATTTAATTACTTGAGAATTAATCTCTTAACCCTGTTTAATCACTTATTTCACTTCAAATTATTTAATCAACAAATCATTTCTTAGTTTATATTTATGTCTTAATTGCTTAATTACTTAATTACTTTATTCACATTATTTAACTAATTACTTTCTTAATCAAGTTATCTAACTTTAATTACTTAAGCAATTATTTCTCAATAACTATTCTTTGACCTAAATAGAACTTAATTACATGTTTATTTATTGCTAATTGTTTCATTAATCATTTCTTAATTCTTAGTTAAATCACTTGATTAATTAACTGTTACTCGTTCATTAATTAATTAAGTGGTTAATTCCAATTACATTTATTTCTTATAATACACTAATAATTATAATTACTAAGTAATTACTCTTAATTACTTCTGAACCCAATCAATCAATATTGATCATTCACATAATTAACATTCAAGTCTTCTTAAAATTTGATATTAATTATATCACTAACTGAAACATTATTTGTTATTTACTTAAATTGCTACTTATTAAAAATATTAACAAGATTTTCAAAACAAGGTTAAGCTTTAACAAAAGAAATTAGTTACTTTAAAATAATTAATCATGAGTTAACTTGTTAATAGACCTTAACTATGATAATCAAACTTGCATTAAATTTTACTTGAAATCTTGAACAGTATTCACTTACTGTGAAACTTTACTGAAACCTATATTTACTAACGATGTTTATAAAATCCTATACTCAGATATAAAAGACCCGAGGTCTCCCCTGCAAAACTCAAACGCCACTTCGAGTTGTTCGCCCCCTTCACCCGAGTAACCCACCCAGATACGCGACTTGATCTTCTTCTCTTTTTATTTTTTTTTATTTTAAGTTTAAACTTTAAACCATCAATACGAGTTAAAAGCTACAGAGGATTCTCGCACTCAAACTCGACAGAAACCCGAAGCATCCAACCAAAATTCTCGAGCATAACTCGAGACAGCGCCCTCCCCTTCAATCACTGATACGCCGCCGTGCCGTGCACGTGTACGGCGTCGCTCGTGGCTCCGGTGATCCTCCAAGACTTCGAGCAAATCCCAAATTACTCAAACACAAGAAAACTAAAGTCCAATTACCTCCAAAGATTCGAATACGAAAATATGCAGTTCGAATGAAAGGGACGGTCGACCTCACTGCAAACAAAACGTTGCGCCACCAAACACGGTCCACTGGAGGCGATGGAAACTCGGCTACACCACGTCAACGTCACCAGAAACCTTCCACCCGAGTCTCTATCCACTCGATCACGAGTACACGTTGATTCCCTCATTTCATTGACAGGTACAAAAACACGCAGTAAACCCTATGTTGACCTCGTATCCAATTTCTATGCAATGGAAAAATTAATGAATATTTTTCCTAAGATCACTGACCTTTGTGCTAGCTTCAGTATGAATTTCAGCATTTTATATTGAGTAAATTTTGAGAATTTGATAAAATTTCAATTTTTGTTCAACGTCGATCTGCTCTTAATATATTGAGCTAAAAATCCCCATTCAACTTTTAAAAATCATATCTTTTAGTCATAATTCAAGATATAAGTTTGAATTACCTTTTCATATGATTGAATTTACCAGTGTTTTTCTTGCTTGACTGTAAACAGTTTTCCAGAAGTGTAAGTAGGTTTTTAAAAAAAAAGAAAATTCTGATTTAAAGTTCAAATAACAAGTTTTGTTGAATAACAAATTTAAAACTTACCATAATCAAATGAAACAATTCAAATTTTAATTGTTTCAACCCTGTAACACAAAGCAGAGGACAGCATCTTCAATATTCCAAGTTCAACTTGTCTAAAATCTCAGACACATATCAAAACAAAGCACATGCAATACATATGTAAATCTCATGAATTTTCTTACTGATATAATTAACTTATGCCTGAAAAAGTTAAGTTTGCTCACCTCACATAATTGTTGAATATAAAACCCTTTTGATATCTTGAAAACTGCAGTTTAAAACCTGTCTGATGCTAGTTCATGAATCTGCCTTTTCCTTTTTGATTTGAATATGTTTTCTCTTTTCTTGTTTCAGTTTCTTCTGGGTTTTTTTTCTTTTTGTTACACGAACTTGCAGTAGCATGATAGATACATATAAGTAGAGAACAGGATGGGAAGGCTTCATCTGGACAGAAACTTATTAATTGAACAGGTTAAGTAAATATCTTGACTTGACAAAATGGAGGCTGAGATATTAGCATTAAATGTTTGTTTACCAAATAGGTTTACATACTCATTATCTTCAGCTGTACATAATATTCATATACTATTGTTTTGTACCCTGCATAAGGATATTGATTGGTTCTCTTTTCACTTAGCAGGCCAGCACAGCTTACACAAGAAGCTATTCATTTGTTCATATTTGCTTTGTACCTTAATTAGTTTGCATAATTATTAAAATATTTACATAGTTATCATGTTTTGCTATGTAAAAGAATTTTGTATGTCAGCATATACTTGCAGGTAGGTCTAAGGCTTGTGAAAGAAGATGTGTTTATATGTATTTATCTTATTATTTCCAGTTTGAACTTCAATATACAAATATGTTTGTGTAAATATATTTGTCTTCTTTCTTGATTCATATACACTAGTTTGACTTAGAATTCTAACTTAATAATTCATATGTTTATGTCAGGCTTACATTTCTTTGGACTTGTAAGTGAAAATAAGTTTTTTTGTTATTTTTGTTTGTGCATAACATTTGCAGATATATATACATGTGTATTTGAAGTTAATTTGTTTCATTATTTTATACGTCATGCTTATTTTATTTTACGCTCTCAAATTAACAGTTTATGTTGTAAGCTTGTCTATCCATGTTATTTTATTTTATACATTGTTTTTATCCTGCCCTATACTTTGTTCTTAATTTAGTTATATTCATGTGTTATACTTTTCTTATATTATATATTTAACTGTCCATATTTAAATTAGATTCGTGAGTTTACTCATTCTTTATATTTATTTTATTTGTATTTAACTATAAATATTTAAATTATGTACAATATGATGTATTTACATTTATACTTATTTTATATTTTTCTCCATTTGTATTTTATTTAAATTATGTGCATAAGTTTGACTTATATTTCACATTTATATTTTGATTCTATTTCAAACATTATCACTCATATGTATACTCACCAAATATAAACAAAGTAAGATATTTTAATTCAATCATTAAAGACAAATTTTATTATGAACATTATTGAGAAAATTTATTAAACTTCCATATCAATTTCCTTTTAAAAATACCATTTATATAAACAATGGCAATTATTTCAAAATCATATCCGTTTCAAATGAATAAGTATACATTTTATTTAAATTGATTTGAATATTTATTAAAATAAATAGGGCCAAAATCCAGGGTCGTTACATTCCTCCCCCCTTAAAAGAATTTCGTCCCCGAAATTTAAAACAAAGATAATTTAAAAGTTGTCATATCAACCATTCAAACATACATATCATTCATATATTAACATCCAACAATCTATCCTAACAAACATCACTAGCTATCCAGACACAAATCCAAATA
Source organism: Allium cepa (assembly GCA_030765085.1). Lineage (NCBI taxonomy): Eukaryota > Viridiplantae > Streptophyta > Magnoliopsida > Asparagales > Amaryllidaceae > Allium > Allium cepa. Next base: position 564,680,682 of record CM060937.1, on the reverse strand, counting down.
AGCTTTCTTAAACTATATAGAGTTTCCAGGTGAAATCCCTGGGATCCTCGCTCCACTATACTATGATAAGCTACTCTACTATACTCCCGAGTTGCCTCTCACCTTAACTAACAATCTGAACTGAATTTCTATCCACAGTCACATTCGGCTCATCTTTCAAGTCTTCCTGTACTATTGATTCTACAACCAATGCTGAATCAAGAACAAATTTCTTTAGATGGGTTACACAGGATACACTATGAATTCCAGACATCTGTTCTGACAATTCGACTCTGCAAGCTACAATTCCAATCTTTAAAATATCCGAAATAGTTCAATATATCTCAGGTCAAATTTTTCCCGCCTTCCGAATCTAATAGTTCCTTTTTGATCGGGAAACTTTGGCCAAAAACAAATTACCAAATTCAAATTCCAATTGTCTCCTTCTTATCTGCGTACTTCTTCTTCTGACGGTCTTAAGAAGCTCTTATCTTATCCTTTGATAAGCCTAATCTTATCAAAAACTTTACAAAACAAAACTGGTCCAAACACAAGATAGTCTTTCCACAATTCACCAAAATCCAAAACCCAAATTTACCGCATATCCTCTAAAATACGGTTTAGTCTCTCTGTTCGTCCGTCTGAGGATGATAGGCTATACTAAATTTCAAATTCAATACCAAAGTCAATTGTAGAACCTTCCAGAATTTTGCTGGTGAAAAATAGGGTCACGATCACTTATTATGCTAACAGGAACACCATGCAATCTTACTATTTCCCTCAAGAATTTTTTTGGCCTGAAACTGTAGTCCGAGTTATCTAACTAGTATAGAATGACCACTCTTAGTTAATCTATCCACAATAATCCATATTCCATCGTTTCTTTTCTTGGTTCTTGGCAAACCGTCGATGAAATCCATCGAAATCATCGCCCACTTCCATCTGAGATTTCTAAAGATTGCAATAATCCTAGACAACTTCTCATAATTACCTTAACTTGCTGATAGAAAGTACAACTATAAACGAAAGCAGCTACAACCCTCTTCATGCTTGGTCTCCAGAAAATTCTTCTCATATCTTTATACATCTCTAAAGATTCTGGGTGAATATTCAGTCTGGAGTGATGTCATTTAGCTAAACTTATTGCCTCAATTCACCTATATCAAGCACACAAACGGCCACTAATCCTTTAAGCACCTTGATCATCTACCTTAAAATCTGAACACCTTCCATTCTGAGTTTAAGAATCAATTCCTTAAAAGATCTATCCTCCCTTAGCTTACTTATGATTATGCCCTGGAGATAAGGAATAACTTCTAAAAGAACAATACTGCATTTCTACTAAGAGCATCAACCACAACATTCGCTTATCCTGGGTATACATAATATCCATATCATATGAGGTCAGAAATTCGACTCACCACGGCTGCCCCAAATTAACATTCCCTTAGAGAGAGAAAATATTCCAATGGTTAATGATCCGCGAATACCTCAAATTCTCTCTCCACAGATAGTGCCTCCAAATCTTCAAAACAAACACAATGGCTAACGACTCAAGGTCATGCGTAGCGTAGTTTCCTTCATGTTGCTTTAATTGCTGTCACGCATACGCAGTTACTCTCCTACCTTGCATCAACACTGCTTCCCAAACCAATTATACATGTATCCGTATAAATTCCAAAGTTGCCCTTCCCTTCCGGAATAACAATCCCTGGAGCTCTGGTTAGCCTCGTCTTCCATTCTTAGAATAGAATCTCCCTTCGATGGGTCTACCGAGATATCTTCACCCAAATAATGCGCCCCCAAAATAACTTCTGATTTCCAAAAATGGAACTTAAAGAACTCGCCTTCAAAACATGCCTCCTCAGTGTCTCCAACACTATTCTCAAATACAGCTTGCGCTCCTCTTCAAACTTATAATATACCAAAACAAACTTATCTTACTCTTATCGATCCTTCCGATTTAGCGACACACCGTCACAGAATCCTAACAAGAAAAAACTAGACTTGATCAACTCCTTCCCAGAAGATCCTGAATCTGCTCAACTAACTCTACTTCCTTTCTCGAAACCATCCTCCAACTAGGCTGAATCACTAGCACTACCCTGGAATCAAATCAACACGAAACTCTATCTCTCGATGGGAAGACAAACAATTAACTTCTTGAATACATCAGGAAAAACTTGGTTCACATCAATAACTTAAAACTTCTCTTGAGAAGTCCCACTCCAATAAAAGACTACTCAAATGTATTCCAGAATTGTCGTACAACACCCTGGTAATTCTACCCAAATAAGTTTGTTCTCCCTTCACAATCCAGAACAGCCATATACTGTTCGGATCAATCCATTGAAGAAATGAATCCACTCTGCTACTTCTGAAATCACCTCAAGAAAACTGCTAATCAACAAACCTTCTCGACAGCACACAGAACACTTCCAGCTATAGGGCTAACCTCGATGCCAAAGACTTCTATTCAAAGCTCTCCGAGAAACTCAGGCCTCAATCAAACAAAAATACCCTTCTGGACTTAGTCACCATTCCGAAACGGACATACTTCCTTAACTTGTTCCAAAGAAACATCTTCGGAGACATCCAAAATCACCGTGTCTCATTACACAGCTACTACACCCTGAGATATCAAGATATCATGATTTGCTCCTATCCATCCGATAGATCCAAACTCAAGCTCATCCCAAAATTACATTCCACAATGAAATCCTCACATCACCCAAAGCTCACTCGAGACGGTAATAGGTCTACAGTTCCGACAGATACATTCCAACTACAAATATTCAAAACTCCAACCATCGGTAGTCGTGTTTCACACACCACTATCTTATCTACCTTTATAACTTATATTGGAAAACCCGAACAGGTAACCCAATAAATAGGTAGAAATAAATAAATATATATATATATCAAAATTACAAATACGCTCTCTCAAGAAAGAAATCACTCAAGAGCCAAGGTATTCACTCAACCTAGCGCTCTGAAACCAAGTGTGACGACCCGCCCTTCTACTACCAGAAAGACGCATCATCATTAAGAAAGAAAGGGGTAGAAATAGAAAAGAATACAAAAGAAAGAAACAAAACATCAGAATATCACAGCGGAACGGAACAAAATATAATATATCACATAACTATTACATAGATTTCATATATCAGAGTTATAAAATATCAATACACATGATAATTATACATACATCTGTCACTATATACATCAGAGATACATTATACATCAACTAACATAGCGGAACTAGATAGATATCTACATACGTCTGGAAACTCCTGCTCCAAGCACCTCCAGAATCAAAATCCAAACCTATCACTTGGCTACTCGTAAAAATTTGAGTACCCAAGAGTTTATGAAAAACAAAATATAAACTCCAGGTCAGACATGGGTCTGGTATGAGTAAATGGTTTAATTGTTTAAATTTTGAAAACCTTTTAGAATAAAGCTATCACGTAAGACTCCCCACAAATAAATACGGATAAGTTTTTACCTTACGCTAACCAAAACATTTTATAGGAAATCCAGTGATATTATAATAGTGTCTAGGGTTTTCAAGTAAAATACAGAAATAGCTGAAATGCTTACATCTCACATTCCAACGTAGTTGGGCACAATCAAAACGTATGGCGCTTATTGGAAATTGGATCTCATACAATGGCAGGGCTACTGGGGTACCGCCCGTCACAGTACGTGGTCTAGATCACTGTACCGAGGAGCCACCCTAACTCCCCTACAACACAAGGTCGGAACCATTCCTTACTGAACAGTCCCGAACAAGATAACCCCGCAGTTGGTGCGCATATCCAACCGCCCACACAGCCGAAATAAAGGGACATCTAGACAGGGGTATATCTCGTCCTGCTTGGGCATGACCCACCTAACCTTGCTGCACCTCCCCTGTTTTAGCCATTCCCGATTGATGAGGCTTGAGGCTGCGATTACCTTTACAGGACATATTTCTTAGAATGCTCATCGTCCGCCTGACGATGTGTTGAAAGCATTCAATCCATACAAGTTCGTTCTGGGTTCGAATGAAACCGAAGGCATTATCTCGTTACACTCATTTTGGAATCACCCTCAGAGTCAACGACGGTAACCCTTGCATTCTGAAAGGACCATCTCGATCTTCACTTGAGAATTCACGATCTAACGTTTAATTTGGATCGATGTGGTTTTCGGAATATCAATTGGATACCCGATCCCGGTCTCATCGAAATCCAAACGCCATTTTAAAGGCCAAGTTGTCTAATTAACTTAACAGTTTAATTCAATGATTAAATTCATATAACATGTACCACAGATAAATCATACACAATTGTCGTGGATATATCAAAGCATATCAGAGAGCATCACAGAATATCATCAATACACATCACAAACAAATATACAATACATACAACATCCATAAGCAATCATCTTAAGTTCTTATTGTGATTAATTTAATTACTTGAGAATTAATCTCTTAACCCTGTTTAATCACTTATTTCACTTCAAACTATTTAATCAACAAATCATTTCTTAGTTTATATTTATGTCTTAATTGCTTAATTACTTAATTACTTTATTCACATTATTTAACTAATTACTTTCTTAATCAAGTTATCTAACTTTAATTACTTAAGCAATTATTTCTCAATAACTATTCTCTGACCTAAATAGAACTTAATTACCTGTTTATTTATTGCTAATTGTTTCATTAATCATTTCTTAATTCTTAGTTAAATCACTTGATTAATTCACTGTTACTCGTTCATTAATTAATTAAGTGGTTAATTCCAATTACATTTATTTCTTATAATACACTACTAATTACAAAGTAATTACTCTTAATTACTTCTGAACCCAATCAATCAATATTGATCATTCACATAATTAACATTCAAGTCTTCTTAAAATTTGATATTAATTATATCACTAACTGAAACATTATTTGTTATTTACTTAAATTGCTACTTATTAAAAATATTAACAAGATTTTCAAAACAAGGTTAAGCTTTAACAAAAGAAATTAATTACTTTAAAATAATTAATCACGAGTTAACTTGTTAATAGACCTTAACTATGATAATCAAACTTGCATTAAATTTTACTTGAAATCTTGAACAGTATTCACTTACTGTGAAACTTTACTGAAACCTATATTTACTAACGATGTTTATAAAATCCTATACTCGGATATAAAAGACCCAAGGTCTCCCCTGCAAAACTCAAACGCCACTTCGAGTTGTTCGCCCCCTTCACCCGAGTAACCCACCCAGATACGCGACTTTATCTTCTTCTCTTTCTTTTTTTTATTTTAAGTTTAAAATTTAAACCATCAGTACGAGTTAAAATCTACAGAGGATTCTCGCACTCAAACTTGACAGAAACCCGAAGCATCCAACCAAAATTCTCGAGCATAACTCGAGACAGCGCCCTCCCCTTCAATCACTGATACGCCGCCGTGCCATGCACGTGTACGACGTCGCTCGTGGCTCCGGTGTCCTCCAAGACTTCGAGCAAATCCCAAATTACTCAAACACAAGAAAACTAAAGTCCAATTACCTCCAAAGATTCGAATACGAAAATATGCAGTTCGAATGAAAGGGACGGTCGACCTCACTGCAAACAAAACGTTGCGCCACCAAACACGTTCCACCGGAGGCGATGGAAACTCGGCTACACCACGTCAACGTCACCAGAAACCTTCCACCCAAGCCTCTATCCACTCGATCACGAGTACACGTCGATTCCCTCATTTCATTGACAGGTACAAAAACACGCAGTAAACCCTATGTTGACCTCGTATTCGATTTCTATGCAATGGAAAAATTAATGAATATTTTTCCTAAGATCACTGACCTTTGTGCTAGCTTCAGTATGAATTTCAGCATTTTATATTGAGTAAATTTTGAGAATTTGATAAAATTTCAATTTTTGTTCAACGTCGATCTGCTCTTAATATATTGAGCTAAAAATCCCCATTCAACTTTTAAAAATCATATCTTTTAGTCATAATTCAAGATATAAGTTTGAATTAGCTTTTCATATGATTGAATTTACCAGTGTTTTTCTTGCTTGACTGTAAACAGTTTTCCAGAAGTGTAAGTAGGTTTTTAAAAAAAAATAATAATAATTCTGATTTAAAGTTCAAATAACAAGTTTTGTTGAATAACAAATTTAAAACTTACCATAATCAAATGAAACATTTCAAATTTTAATTGTTTCAACCCTGTAACACAAAGCAGAGGACAACATCTTCAATATTCCAAGTTCAACTTGTATAAAATCTCAGACGCATATCAAAACAAGGCACATGCAATACATATATAAATCTCATGAATTTTCTTACTGATATAATTAACTTATGCTTGAAAAAGTTAAGTTTACTCACCTCACATAATTGTTGAATATAAAACCCTTTTGATATCTTGAAAACTGCAGTTTAAAAACTGTCTGATGCTAGTTCATGAATCTGCCTTTTCCTTTTTGATTTGAATATGTTTTCTCTTTTCTTGTTTCAGTTTCTTCTGGGTTTTTTTCCTTTTTGTTACACGAACTTGCAGTAGCATGATAGATACATATAAGTAGAGAACGGGATGGGAAGGCTTCATCTGGACAGAAACTTCTTAATTGAACAGGTTAAGTAAATATCTTGACTTGACAAAATGGAGGTTGAGATATTAGCATTAAATGTTTGTTTACCAAATAGGTTTACATACTCATTATCTTTAGCTGTACATAATATTCATATACTATTGTTTTGTACCCTGCATCAGGATATTGATTTGTTCTCTTTTCACTTTGCAGGCCAGCACAGCTTACACAAGAAGCTATTCATTTGTTCATATTTGCTTTGTACCTTAATTAGTTTGCATAATTATTAAAATATTTACATAGTTATCATGTTTTTCTATGTAAAAGAATTTTGTATGTCATCATATACTTGCAGGTAGGTCTAAGGCTTGTGAAAGAAGATGTGTTTATATGTATTTATCTTATTATTTCCAGTTTGAACTTCAATATACAAATATGTTTGTGTAAATATATTTGTCTTCTTTCTTGATTCATATACACTAGTTTGACTTAGAATTCTAACTTAATAATTCATATGTTTATGTCAGGCTTACATTTCTTTGGACTTGTAAGTGAAAATAAGTTGTTTTGTTATTTTTGTTTGTGCATAACATTTGCAGATACATATACATGTGTATTTGAAGTTAATTTGTTTCATTATTTTATATGTCATGCTTATTTTATTTTACGCTCTCAAATTAACAGTTTATGTTGTAAGCTTGTCTATCCACGTTATTTTATTTTATACATTGTTTTTATCCTACCCTATACTTTGTTCCTTATTTAGTTATATTCATATGTTATACTTTTCTTATATTTATATATTTAACTGTCCATGTTTAAATTAGATTCGTGAGTTTACTCATTCTTTATATTTATTTTGTTTGTATTTAACTACAAATATTTAAATTATGTACAATATGATGTATTTACATTTATACTTATTTTATATTTATCTCCATTTGTATTTTATTTAAATTATGTGCATAAGTTTGACTTATATTTCACATTTATATTTTGATTGTATTTCAAACATTATCACTCATATGTATACTCACCAAATATAAACAAAGTAAGATATTTTAATTCAATAGTTAAAGATAAATTTTATTATGAACATTATTGAGAAAATTTATTAAACTTCCAAATCAATTTCCTTTTAAAAATACCATTTATATAAACAATGGAAAATATTTCAAAATCATATCCGTTTCAAATGAATAAGTATACATTTTATTTAAATTGATTTGAATATTTATTAAAATAAATAGGGCCAAAATCCAGGGTCGTTACATTATAGAAGAACAACAGCCATGTCCATTCGTGAAGAGTTATGGCAAATAGACACTTCTTTTGAAATTTAAATTTTAAACTCAACTAACGCCATGTCGACATCCCAAAGCAATTTTTGATGATTTGATTTTCTTTGAAAATAACCTTTATCTTATATTAAAACTATTTAAAAATTTATAAATAACTTGACTATAGTTATAATTCATATGTAAATATAGAGAATAATATATATAGAATTTAACTATAATTTTATATTTAAATCTTAAGTATAAATATTAAAATGTTAAATATATTATATTAAAAGATAGTTTAAAATCAGGAGTAATTTGACTTTGAAATTAAAGATAATTTTGAGGCTAAAATTATTTAAAATCAGGATGGAGGGTTTCGAATCTTTTAAAAGGAAAGTTTTGAAATCATTTTGAAAACAAGATAATTTTGTAAAATCATTTGAATTAAAATTAGTGGATACAAAACAATGTTCCACTAGATTTTTCATAGGTTTTATCCTTCTTAGGATTCCATCCCTTTAACAGGCTCGAAGTGGATTCCATTCCACGAATAAATTGGATTTTAAGATGCTAGTGCTTTTCTATGAGTTTTAAAAAAATTTCTAATTAAAGAATAAATTACTTCAATTCTTGAACTCTTGATAATCTTGATACTCATGAGTCTTCAATCTTGATATCTTGAATCTCTATACTGTACAGTCTTCATTCTTGGTACCTGCATGGTTAAATCCTACATATACATATTTATCTAAACTTATAATGTTAGTATTTATATTTTATAATCTATTATAAGGTTGTTGTCATCAAAACCATCATTTCACGGACTAACATTGTCCACACATTTATAGCAGCAGAGCCCTTGCTATTTATCCTCATTTACAATTTTATTACCTTTGTAGTCTTATGTGTTATAACGAAATTTTTATTCATGCACTTTGTTACCCCAGCAAAAAAAATTCTTCTAACGGTAAGCAAATCAAGTATATTATGTTTTACACAATCAAATTTATGAATTTTGTGTTTAATTTCTTTATGCACGGTTTCTTTGTTCTCCAATAATGACATCTTAAGTATGTTTTAAAAATTTGATTCTTCTACGTTTGTGACCATGCTAATATCATCAATTTGATTGTTTATTGTAAAATATTTATTTTTGAATATGGAAGAAGTATATCATATTATTTAAGTGGTGTGACCATATGCATAAGTTATTTATTAAAAATATGCACATCAAAGGATTATCCACATATTTATAGTAGTAGAGCCCTTACATCTATCCTCATTATCTTTGTAGTCTTATGTGTTACTATGAAATTTATATTCTTGCTTTTTGTTACCCTAATAATCCAACTTCTTCTAACAGTAAACTAATCAAGTATATTGTGTTATACACAATCAAATTTATGAATTTTGTGTTTGATTTCTTTATGCTCGGTTTCTTTGTGCTCGGTTTCTTTGCTCTCCTAACAAAGCAGTATGTCCTATCTTTATTATGGTCATACAAAACCTTTGGTTGTTTGCTCCGTCTACTCAACCGTTTCTTTGTTTGAAACATAAACTTTTGTTTGTGTTCCCATATCAAAGACAGTATTTTGTATCACCATGGCTTTTTATGCCCATTCAATTTCACTATTTCACTAAACCTTACGCTAATTCACCAATTGTGTTCTTAGAATTGAATTCCTTCCTTTAATTAAATAAAGAAAATAATGATCATTATTATTATGGTATGTTTTTTATTGTCTTCCTAACAAATGTAGCAAAGATAAAGGAGACAAAAAATTTAAATACATTAATTCATATTATCCTATGTTTTCTTCACACTATACCAAAAAATTTAGTTGCTGTTAGTAATATTGATGTAAGAAGACAAAAAATTTAACCATTTCATTTAGAAATACTTATGTTAATTTCTTACACTTCTCTAAATGAATTGTATGATCTAGTTGTTAGGAAATTAATTCTATGGTTTCGATGACAACAACTATACAATGGAAATCGAATGTACATACATATTTATATTTACAAGAAGTTGATAAAGTAACATCATCAAAGAGACAAGAACAAGACTTAAAAGACGTATCAAACGACTACAAGTTAATAGAATTGGAAGAGGGATGAAACAGGAACAGAAAAAGCAACATGCACACATCCAGACGTCTGGGTACACTAGCCAGAATCTGATTGATTCCTCTGGTTCGAAACTCAGAAAGAATCAGACGTCTGGTTAATACACTCAGACGTCTGAAAAGCATCGGGACATAAAAAAATATATGAAAGCCAGACGTCTGGTTAATAAACACAGATGTCTAAAATGCAACCAGATACAAAAAATATACGAAGACCAGACGTTTGATTTTGAACTCGGCTGTGTAAATTAAATGAACAACTGTCACATCCGAAAAGACACATTCGCTTCTCTTCATTGCAACTCTTCATCACCATGAGAAGCGACATTAGAGCACTTACAACAGTTGCAACTACACAAAGGATCTCTCCACCAATATAAATAGAATCGGGAATTCAAGAGAAGACCTTACCTTACTCACTTACGCACTTAACTCTTATACTCTGATTTATACCTGATCTCTAAGCAATCAAATACCTGTAGTTAACTCTTCCATATATTTAGAACTCCTCATTCAATATTCTATATATATATATATATATATATATATATATATCTGTGTGTGTGTGTGTGTGTATTGGAAGCAATAGTACTTAATAGTCAACATCCATGTTATTGAACACATTCTTGACAAAGAAACACTGCTATTGTAAACCTGTTCCTCCGGGTCAAGTGAGGGTTAGTTGAAAGGAAATTCCGAAGAGGAGCTTCGAGACTGGACGTAGGACAGGAGGTCTGAACCAGTATAAAATCCCGGTGTGATTATTTTAATTTACTTTGCTACTATCATATATCAAGTTATATTATATAGTTAGTTGTTTATACTTGCATATATATCCTATACGATCCACTCACATAGACTTTCAATTGGTATCAGAGCAAGGTTCTGATCAAATAACAGTAACACGTTTTTTGAATCACTTCAATATGGCAAGTATTTTTTAAGAAGGACAATCCATAGCATGACCCCCACTCTTTAATGGATCTAACTATACATATTGGTCAACACGTATGAGAATTTTTATGGAAGCTAATGGTCTTAAAATTTGGTTAGCCACACAAGATAAATATGAAGCACCTACTGCTGCTATGAACACTTGGACCGATGCACAAAAGACCTTAACATCAAACAATGCTAAAGTTATGAATGTTTTATTTTGCTCTTTAGACAAAAATGAATTTTCACGTGTCATGTTATGCACCACTGCATTCGATATTTGGCATACCTTACAAATTACACACGAAGGTACAACAAAAGTGAAAAAAACTAAGATTTCAATTTTACAAAACCAATTTTCTTCATTCACAATGAAGCAAAATGAAACTATTTTTGACATGTATTCTTGATTTCAAACTATCCAACATGATCTTATGGCATTAGGAGTTAAATTTACTGATTTTGATTTAGTTTCTCGAATACTCAACTCTTTAACATCAGACTGGGAAAGGAAGGTTTTAGCTATTGAAGAAGCTAACGATCTTTCTACTCTCAAAGTTGAAGAGTTGATAGGAAATTTAATGTCCTATGAAGCTAATTTGCAGGCGCGAAAAGAACTAAATTCGAAGAAAAAGAATATAGCATTTCCAGCAACAAAAAATGATGGCTCTGATTTAGATGAAGAAGAAATGGTCTTCATTGCCAAGAATTATAATAGATTCAAGAAATTTAGAAAGATGACCAAATTTCAAAAAGAAGGGAAGTCCAACACAACAAACCTATCTCAGATCAAGTGCTATGAATGTGATCAATATGGACATATGAAGAAGGATTGCCCTAAACTCAATAATGACAAAAAGAATAACAAAGTTCAAAAATTCAAAAAGACGAAGGCTTTCAAAGTAACTTGGGATGACTCGGATTCTTCATCTTCTGAAAGTGATAGTGATAGTGACGGAGAACAGGCTAATGTGTGTTTTATGGCACAAATTGAAAAGGTATGTCCTGAACTTAGCTATGATGAACTATTAGAACTTAGCATGGAATTAGATGATAAATTTAGACAAATAAAAAATTGAACAAAGAATATATAGTCAAAATAAATAGATTAGAACTTGAGGTAGGAATGTTGAAAGATGAAAAAATTATTCTAGAAGAAGAACTTGAAATATCTCAATAAATCAGAAATAATTTGATAGAAAGTGAGAATATTACTATAGTAAAAGAGAATTTATTAAAAGAAAATGTTGAGTTTAAAAATAGTATTGAATTTTTGAAAATTGAAAATATAGAATTAAAAATAAAATTAGATAAAATTACTAACAATGTGTCAAAATTTAATAAAGGAAAACAAGATTTGGAAAATCTTATCAAAACTTCAAAACCATCAGGCAATAGAAATGGAATAGGATTTAAAAATTCTTCTAAACAAAAAGGAAATGATGCTAAAAATATTAGTTTACCTAAGTCTAAATTGAATATCAAAAATATGAAAATTTGGATTCCTAAAACAAATAATAACTTGATTAGACAAAAGCATATTAATAATTATTTAGAGAATGTAGTCTATAATAAAAATTATATTTATAAAGGTACCAAATCATCTTGGGTATGGCTACCTTCCCCTAACAATTAGGACCCTAACAAAATATTGGGTACCAATTAGGTACCCAAAATAAAAAATAAGGAGAAATGGATACTAGATAGCCGTTGCTCCAAGCATATGACCGGAAATTCAAAAATGTTATTAAATATAACATACATCGATGGTGGAACGGTGACTTTTGGAGACAGTTCAAAAGGATATGTCATAGGCATTGGAGAAGTCATCAACTCTGGTATATCTAACTCTCCTATTATTATAAATATTTTATTAGTATAAAATCTAAAATACAACTTACTAAACATTAGTCAATTATGCGGTAAAGGTTTTCAAATAAATTTTGAAAAAGATAGATGTAGTATTTTAGATAATAACAAACAACTCATTTTTGAAGGATTTAGAAACAAAAATATTTATGTAACATGAATATAAATAAAAATTCAAACTTATGTTTAACTGCCAAACATGATGATCTATGGTTATGGCATAAACGATTTTGTCATATCAATTTTAAGAGTATTAATAAGTTAGCAAAATATGAATTGGTAAGAGGATTACCTAAAATGAATTACAAAGTAGAAAACATATGTGACGATTGTCAAATTGGAAAATTAAAGAAAAGCTCTTTTAAGTCTAAAAATAATATTTCTACAAAACAACCATTAGAATTGTTACATTTAGATTTATTTGGACCAACACAAATACGATCTATAAATTACAACAAATATGTTTTCGTCATAGTTGATGATTTCTCAAGATATACATGGACTTTATTTTTAAAACATAAAAGTGACACTTTTGGTATGTTTAAGATATTTGCTAAAAGGATTAAAACACAAATGAACTTAAAAATAAAAATATACGAAGTGATCACGGAGGAGATTTTGAAAACGATCTTTTTACTAATTTTTGTAATAAAAAAGGAATAACTCATATTTTTTTTTTCCTCGCACACCTCAATATAATGGTGTTGTGGAAAGGAAAAATCGTACATTACAAGAATGTGCATGAACATTACTAAATAGCAGTGGTTTACCAAAACACTTTTGGGCTGAAGCTATTGCCACATCCTGTTATGTATTAAATCGAGTAACCATACGTCCTATGACAAAACAAACTTGTTTTGAAATATATTTTTTGGAACCTAAAGTATCATACTTTAAAACTTTTGGTTCAAAATGTTTTATACTTAATACAAAGATAACTTAGGAAAATTTGACCCAAAGGCCGATGTGGGTGTTTTTGTTGGATATTCGGACCGTAGCAAAGCTTATAGAATTTTTAATAAATGAAATAATACTATTGAAGAAAGTTTACATGTTTCCTTCGATGAAAATCTCTTTAATCGTAATACCAATGATGAAGAAGAAATTATCCCACTAATAAATTCAACGAATTCCGTTAGCAATGAAACAAATATTCAAAATAACACGTTAATATCATCTCCTAGGATTCTTAAAAATCGTCCAAAAGATAATATCATTGGAGATCTTAATTCTAGAGTAACTAGAAATCAACTTAATCAAATAAGCCATATAGATTTTGTGTCAAGTTGTGAACCAAAAAATTATAAAGAAGCTACAAGTGACAATTTTTGGATAATAGCTATGCAAGAAGAATTAAATCAATTTGAACGTAATAATGTTTGGAAATTAGTACCAAGACCTGAAGACCAATCAGTTATAGGAAAAAAATAGGTTTTTAAAAACAAAGCAGGCGAGAATGGAAATATTGTTATAAATAAAGCTCGTTTAGTTGCTCAAGGCTATAATCAAGAAGAAGGTATCGATTACGATGAAACCTTTGCTCCAGTTGCAAGATTAGAGGCCATTCGTACATTACTTGCCTTTGCAACTCATCACAATTTCAAACTATTTCAAATGGATGTCAAAAGTGCTTTTTTAAATGGTTTTATTAAGGAAAATGTATACATCGAACAACCACCATTATTTGTTCACGAAAAATATCCCAATCATATTTTAAATTACATAAAGCACCATATGGATTAAAATAAGCCCCTCGTGCATGGTACGAACGTCTTAAAAATCACTTAATAACATCTGGTTTTCATATAGGCAAAATAGATACAACTTTATGTATTAAAAAAGAAAATAACGATATTTTAGTTGTACAAATTTATGTTGATGATATCATCTTTGGTTCAACCAACGAAAATTTATGTAATCAATTTTCAGATATTATGAAAAATGAATTTGAAATGTCACACATGGGGGAATTAAATTTCTTCTTAGGTCTACAAATAAAACAACTCGAAAATGGAATTTTTATTCACCAAGAAAAATATTGTAATGATTTATTACGGCGATTTGAAATGGATAAAACATCAAGCAAACCAACACCAATGAGTACCAATGTTCACTTAGAAAAATATGAAAATGGAAAAGATTTTGATGAAAAGTTATATCGAAGCATGATTGGTTCTTTATTTTATTTAACAGCCAGTCGATCTGATATTATGATGAGTGTATGTCTTTGTGCTCAATTTCAGGCAAAACCAAAAGAATCTCATCTAAGAGCCATTAAGCGTATTTTACGTTATCTATCTAGTACTAGAGATTATGGTTTGTTTTACCCTAAAGGATCATCGTTTTAACTTGTTTCATATAGCGATGCACATTTCGGTGGATGTAGAACAGATCGTAAGAGTACTAGTGGAACCTGTCACTTTATCGGACAATCTTTAGTTTCATGGTTTAGCAAAAAGCAAAATTGTGTTTCTTTATCTACTTGTGAAGCCGAATACATCTCTGCAGCTCTAGCATGTGCGCAAGTGATATACATGCAATAAACACTAACGGATTTCGGTAAAATTATCAATAAATCTCCAATATATTGTGATAACACAAGTGCTATAAATTTATCACAAAACCCTGTTAATCACTCACGAACCAAGCATATAGACATACGACATCATTTTCTACGAGACAATGTTGAAAAAGGAACTATTTCATTAGAATACGTAAATACCGAAAATCAAGTAGCCGACATTTTTACAAAACCATTAAATGAACAAATTTTCATTAAACTCCGACGAAGTTTAGGTATTTTCTCACTTCATGACCTTTCTCCTTAAAAAATTAATAACTTCATTTAAGGCTAAGTTTAGTTATCTACTTTATTACCAAATTATACTTATTTATGAACCTTTCAATTTTTAGTTAGTTTGTTTGTCTATAAATAATGTTTTCAGCTTATATATTTACATAGTTACATAAAAACTATATACAAACAATTTATAAATAACATAATATAGCAATATCTTCTGGGGACTCCTACATATCCATCTCCATCTCAACACCATCAACGGACAGCTCGGTTGACACACCACAATGGCTTCCTACGCCTACACCAAAGCAGGAGCCAACAAATAGGTGGTCCTCGTATGGTATGGGTTTTACTCCCGATAATAAGAAAACCAAAAGATCTCTGTTTGTTTCTCCTAACACAAAGGAGAAAATTGATGAAATTCATCATTATCAGAAGCAACAGATTCATCATTATCAGAAGCAACAGATAGATCTTCAACGAGAGCTATATTTCGAACAAAAAGTTACGGCGCGACGGCTAAGCTTTTTAGAGCAAGTGGTGATGAAGTTTTGTTCATCACGAAAGAAAGATGTTCATGAACCGCTACCAAAACCTTGCAGTTCCTTGGATCCATCTTCTTCGTATCGTACTTCCTCAGACCCTTCACCAAGACGATATTCTGGCTCTCCACGGACCCACGAACGTGGAAATATATGGTCTCCACTTAGACCATGGAGGGATAATGAGTCAGGAGATCGTAAAACACCGTCGCCTTCTAAATAAATAAATCATATTAATTATTATATGTATCTATACTTATGTGTTATTTTATTTTATTTTAACAATAAAATTATTTGTTATCAAAATTCGATAAATAAGTGAAACCATCAAACCTTAGGCTATTTTTAGCCAAACTGCAAATTCCAGACGTCTGACAATAGCCCTCAGACGTCTGACACAATGATATACTATTAATAATTAAGCATTGTGCATATGTCAGACGTTTGATATACCCCCCAGATGTCTGAACTTAAGCTCTGCCTCCTAAAAATATAAACCAGAGAATTTCAGACATCTAAAACAATGAACCAGACGTCTGACTAAGTTCTCCGTCACAAATACTTACAGAATTTACCTAAACCAGACGTCTGACATATAAAACCAAACGTCTGATTAAACTTTCTGCATATTCAATCTTATACATTCGAACAGAATAGACATCTACTCCAAAGACTAGACATCTGTTTGTATCTTCTGTACAATTTTTAGGGAAAACCAGATGTCTGATTTCAAATCTAGACGTCTGGAATTCAATCGACCATTTATATACACCCAGATAACGTCACTTTTTTTCTTTTATCTCAAAATTATTCCAATCTACGATTTACATAGTGACGATTTTTTTTCAAAATTGACGTCTTTAACAAAATTAAATCAGAATGCCTCCTCACACTAAGAATATCAAAGTTTCAAAATGCAAACAAGACCAGCCCACTTCATCTTCAAACCCTCAGGTATGCTCCGACGATCAGATCGAGAGGTGGATGAATAAACCACCACATTCCATCAAAAGGTATCAAGATATTCAAAAGGAGAAACTCCATATAGGATCATTCTATAATTTACTTAAATTCCTTGTGTATGATCTAGATGAACTTTGTGAAAATGCTGGATTGGAAACCCTAATCTCTTTCCCTCCTAATGATGTTCAAATAGATCAACTAGCTATATTTTTATTCTACGCTAGTCTAGATAGTACTTCAGTGTGGAACACTGAAGATGAGGACAATTGGCTCTGGTCCAGTGTTTATGGAAATATGATTAGATTAACTCCGAGCTTAATAGGTAGAACCTTGGGATGCTCTGACACCGGAGAAGATTTACACAACATTCCGGATATGCGCTTCAAGCCACGAAATAGTATTACTCATCAAATTTGGGAGGACAAATGCTGAAATTTGCTTCGAAATATTTACATCCAAAAGCTCGACTCTTGACAAGAATGATAATTAATACAGTTGTTCCACGTATGGGGAGTCACGAGCAAATAACAGAATTAGAGCACAAAGCTCTATATGCTCTCTTTAGTGGAACTTGGGTAAATTGGGCCAAATTCATCTTCAACGAGCTCAAACACTTTTGGACTCGATCACGGCCATCGATTATTTACCCAACCTATATTATGAGACTTCTTCGTGCACATAATATTCCTTCCTACCTATTGACATTCGAAGAAATCTCGCCTAAATATGCTTGCACCAAATTCTTCTCTCCAATGCACCTACCTGAAATCCCTCCAGAATTCATGACCTTCGAAGAATGGACGCACAATCGTCAATCTAGAAGAGTTGAGCTTCCTCCTCAACAACATATTGATCCATCCCAAGAGGAAGTACAAAATCGAGAAGTCACTCCTCCTCCTCCTGCGCCATTTGATTATCCGGGACAAGATGAAATTGTAGAGACTTGACTGGATACAAATCCAAATGAAATTATTCGAGATCTCACACTTCTTGTGACGCCCACCTCTATACCCACGCTAGCCAAGAACATTACTGTGAATGCCGTCAACTAGCACGGAGATGGTCGCTCCTCAACAGCCTTATTCTCCGTGCTAGTTGACGGCATTCACAGTAATGTTCTTGGCTAGCGTGGGTATAGAGGTGGGGCGTCACACTTCTAAACCAACATACACTATCCCAAAATAAAAAATATTTGTCTAAGCGAATTGACAATTTTGAAACTTCATTTGCTACACGTCTAGCCACAGTTGAAGAATCTCTTTCGACTGTTTTATCGGTTCTTAAAGAAGTACTACAACGGGTTCGTGGTCCAACACCACCCTCTGAGGATTGGCCAACCCCTGTACCTTCTCCTCTGGCAAAACATTCCAAACTATCTGAGGATGAACCTCCAAAGGAAGCTTTGACATCTCCTTCAAAGGCTAGAACTTTTGAAAAAGAAGAACCAAAGGAAGATGATTCGCATAAAGCTTCCCCAAAGGATATCTAGAATTTGGGAATCGTAATTTTTATATTTTTGTATATAAAGTTTGTACAAATCTATGATTGTAACCCCTTTATGTTATTAATGAAAATTTTCTTTTTTTGACGATTGGCTTCAATGTTATACTTCTTTTTGATAATGCCAAAGGGGGAGAAATATAGGCAGAATCATATAACATTAAAAATAAGCACATATTCAAGGGGAGTTTTATAATCTATATATAAGTACATTGAATAGTTGTCATCATCAAAAAGGGGGAGATTGTTAGGAAATCAATTATATGGTTTCGATGAAAACAACTATACAATGGAAATCAAATGTGTATATATATATATATATATTTACAGGAAGTTGATAAAGTAACATCATCAAAGAGACAAGAACAAGACTTAAAAGAAGTATCAAACGACTACAAGTTAATAGATTTGGAAGAGGGATGACACAGGCACAGAAAAAGCAACATGCACACATCTAGACGTCTGGGTACACTAGCCAGACATCTGATTGATTCCTCTGGTTCGAAACTCAGAAAGAATCAGACGTCTGGTTAATACACTCAGACGTCTGAAAAGCATCCGGATACAAAAAATATATATGAAAGCCAGACGTTTGGTTAATAAACACAGACGTCTGAAATGCAACCAGATACAAAAAATATATGAAGACCAGACGTTTGAAATATTTTCCAGATGTCTGATTTTGAACTCGGCTGTGTAAATTCAAAGAAGACACGTTCGCTTCTCTTCACTGCAACTCTTCATCACCATGAAAAGCGACCTTAGAACACTTACTAACAGTTGCAACTACACAAAGGATCTCTCTACCGCTATAAATAGAATCGAGAATTCAAGAGAATACCTTACCTTACTCACTTACGCTCTTAACTCTTATACTCTGATTTATACCTGATCTCTAAGCAATCAAATACCTATAGTTAACTCTTCCATATATTCAGAACTCCTCATTCAATATTCTATATATATATATATATATATATATATATATATATTGTAAGCAATAGTACTTAATAGTCAACATCCGTGTTATTGAACACATTCTCAACAAAGAAACACTGTTATTGTAAACCTGTTCCTCCGGGTCAAGTGAGGGTCAGTTGAAAGGAAATTCCGAAGAGGAGCTTCGAGACTGGACGTAAGACGGGAGGTCCGAACCATGTAAAATCCTGGTGTGATTATTTTAATTTACTTTGCTACTATCATATATCAAGTTATATTATATAGTTAGTTGTTTATACTTGCATATATATCCTATACGATCCACACATATAGACTTTCATTGCTTCTACCCTATTACTTCATTTTTTTTCCCAAAAAAGAAAGAGCAATTTTTTTAGAAGTAATCGTATTCTAATTAACTATTTTCAAATCAAATCCGTTTTCTTTATAAATATAACATTTTCCTATTTTTTTATTGCACCAGGTTATAAATTTGACAACCGTATTTCGCACATGTAATTCAAAACGTAAAATTTGATTAGTTCCATTTTGTTGGGAACTGGAGATAGTGGTTTTGATGACAACAACAACTGTAACTTATTTTATTATAACTTATATACTATTGTTTTGATATATATGAATGTTATTATGAAGGATATATATATACATATAAGGTAAGCACTGATTATTGATGACTGTACAGCATAAAGATCAAGAATGAAGGAATCAAGTTTGAAGACTCTGAGTATCAAGATCAAGATTTCAAGATAAGTCTGTAGTTTTGTTTAAACTTCATAATAGCACGGAAATCTTCATTCCAAATTTCATTTGGAATAGAACCTATTTCTACCTTCTTAGTGGCTTACAGACCCACGATAAGTAGCTTACAAACCTACGACAAGTGGCTTACAAACCACGAACATCCTAGTTTTGTACAAGTTCTCGAGTCCTGATGTGATGAAATATTCTACAGGGAGAAGCTTGCAAAACTACTTCAAAATGGTTTTTAAAAATGATTTTCAAAACTGCTTTTCAAAATGTTTTAGCTTTAAAAATTATCTTTTCAAATGGTTTTCAAAATGATGTTTTAGCCTTAAAATATTCTTTGTTTTTGTTAAACTCTTGTTTTAAACTTCGTTTGTTTTTAAAACTATCTTTTGATTTTTAAATATTCTTTATAATATATATACACTTGAGATTTAAAATCAAATTTATATATACATTCTAAAAATATATCATTCTACTCTTCTTTATTTTAAAACATAGGAAGATTAGTTTATTTTACTCCAGAATCATTTTATCATGTTTTCCTTTCAATACCATTTTCAAAACAAATTTTACATTGTTTTTAACTAAGGGATGTCGACATCATGGGATACCCTATGTCGACATCGTGGCCATTAAATTCAAAAATTTCAATTTTCAAAAGAAGTGTCTATTCGTTTAAATCTCTTCCCAAATGGTTACGACCGTTACTGGTCTATAAATAGCCTTCACATATGAATTTTTAACTAACTATTTTCTTATTTTCTACACTCCTTCTCCACAAATCAATATTATAAAATTTTCATATTTCTAAGATCGTGCAGAAATTCTGTCGAATTCTCAAGTGAATCAAATTAGAATCTCATTCTTGTTGATTCTCTTCCCTCTCTCGAAGATCAAAGTGCTATTCAGAGTTATAGGATCAATTTGTAATCAAAAGTTTATCGAGTCTCTCTATAAGGTGTGGTTGTGCCTAAAAATCAATTGGGTGAACTTATGTCCCGTAAATCAAGAAAGTTTGCCCCGGACTCGAAGACAGGAGGGTACCTTAAGGCCTTTATAAATTGAGGATTGTAAGCTCGATTTTGGTAATAAAAACCTGTACGAGGTGTATGCCTTGGTGCAGGACTGGATGTAGGGTAACTCCGAACCAGTATAAAATCCGGTGTGTTCTTTCCTTTTACTATGTTTTTTTTACTTTCTGCATCTGTGTTTGATTCTGTGATTATTTTGTGGTTAAGTTCTACATTTGTTTATATCATAATTTTTAAATTAGTCCATGTAAGTCTTAAAATCCATTAAACACTATTCACCCCCTCCCCCACCCTCTAGTGTTAAATTAGACTTAAGATCCTTAATCCGCACTACCTTTCAATTGGTATTAGAGCGAGGTTTTTATAGTTTTCATAATCTAAAACTTGAAGTTAAAAATGACATTTTTAGGAAATTTTGTTAATACTAGTTTGAAATTATGCATTTGATCAAAGCATCATAAGTCTGCATATTGTTTTTATGAAAAATCAAGTTATCTACCGAATTGGTTTGTTATGCAGGAATAGGCATGTTACATGGCTTTTGAAGAATCAACAACCAATGGACAAACTGTGCAAATTGAGAAAGATAAATGGATACTTGATAGTGGCCATTCAAGGCATATGACTGGAAATCGTGAGATACTCAATGACATTATATATCAAGATGGTGGATTGGTCAACTTTGAAGATAACTCAAAAGGATATGTGATTAGCATCGACAATGTCAGTAATTCTAAAACTCCTCTTATTTCTGATGTTTTCTAGTTAGGAATTTAAAACATAATTTTCTTTGTATAAGTCAACTATGTGATAAAGGATTTAAAATTAAATTTGGAAAAGATAAGTGTCACACCGAAGATAATAAGTCAAATATTATCTTTGAAGGAATTAGGAAGGAAAACATTTACATCCTTAGTATGAAAGTTTCAAATGATAACTTATGTCTTTTGGCTAATACAAGTTACCCTTGGAATTGGCATAAAAGATTTGGTCATTTGAATTTCAAACTGTTATCTAGATTATCAAAATTTGACTTAGCTAGAGGTATTCCTAAGTTAAACTTTAAAGTAGATAGTATATGTGATGCTTGCCAATTAGGAAAACTTAAGAAAAGTTCATTTAAATTAAAAGATATGATTTCTACTTCTAAACATCTAGAATTACTTCATTTAGATTTATTTGGTCCATCTCAAGTTCAATCAATTAATCACAATAAATATGTTTTCGTAATTGTAGATGATTATTCTAGATATACTTGGACAATTTTTCTTAAATTTAAAAGTGATGCTTTTGAATTATTTAAGTATTTTACTAAAAGAATTCAAAATTAACTTTCTTTAAAAATAAAAATTAATCGTAGTAATCACGGTAGAGAATTCGAAAATGAAAATTTTGAGAATTTCTGTAATCAAAAAGGAATTACTCATAATTTCTCTTTTTTAAGAACTCCACGACAAAATGGAGTTATAGAACGTAAGAATAGAATGATTTAAGAGTGTGCTAGAACAATGCTTTCTGATAGTAACTTAACTAAAAACTTTTGGGTTGAAGCAGTCACTACAGCTTGTTATATATTAAATAGGATTTTAATTAGATCATTAACTAATAAAACATCATATGAATTACTTTACAATAAGAAACCCATAGTAGCTTATTTTAAAGTTTTTGATAGTAAGTGTATTATTCTTAATACAAAATATAATTTAGATAAATTCGAACCTAAATTCGACAAAGATATCCTTATGGGATATTCTAATAGAAGTAAAGCACTTAGAGTTTATAATTTGAGAATTAACACTATTGAAGAAACAATGCATGTATATTTTGATAAATTTTTTAAAGATACTGTACAAATTGAAGATGAAGAAGATTTTGTAACTTTAAATAATGAACCTAATGAAACTAATTGTGAAATCATTCAACCTAATTAAAGAATTAGGTTATTAAAAGTTCATCTTGTAGAAAATAAACTAGGAAATATTAAATCTATAGTTCAAACAAGAAATCAACTAAATAGTATGAGTAATGTAGCTTTTATATCAACTATTAAATCTAAATATCTAAAGAAAGCATCATATGATGATTCATGGATTCTTGCTATGCAAGAAGAATTGAATTGGTTCACCATAAATGATGTTTGGGAACTTGTTCCTAGACTTGAGGATAAAAGTATAATTGAAACAAAATGGGTTTATAAAAATAAAATGAGTGAACTTGGTGAGGTCATGAGAAATAAAGCTCGTTTAGTCACGCAAGGTTATTGTCAAGAAGAAGGAATTGATAATGACGAAACCTTTACACCCGTAGCAAGACTAGAAGCTATCAGGATTCTACTTGCTTTCACAAACTACAATAATATCAAGTTATATCAAATGGATGTTAACATTGCTTTTATAAATGGTTTTGTAAAAGAAGATGTTTTTGTTGAACAATCTCCACTTTTTGAAGATAATAAATTTCCAAATCATGTATATAAATTAAAGAAAGCTTTATATGGTCTGAAACAAGCTCCTAGAGCCTGGTATAAAAGACTAAGATCTTATTTACTACAATCTGGTTTTGAAATTGGTAAAATGGATACAACTCTTTTTATTAAAAGAAACAAAAATGATATTCAATCGGTACAAATATATGTACATGATATAATATTTGGGTCAACTAATAACATAATGAATAAGAATTTTCAGATATAATGACTAAAGAATATGAAATGAGTCATATGGGAGAACTAAGTTTCTTCTTAGGACTTCAAATCAAACAATTAGATAAAGGAATTTTTATTAGTCATGAAAAATATGTTAAGGATTTGATTAATAAATTTGGATTGATCACTTCTAGTGGGAAACTAACTCCAATGATAATTAATGTAGCTTTAAGTAAAGAAGATAAATCAAAAGATGTTGATCAAAAATTATATAGGGGAATGATTGGTTCGTTGCTTTATATAACAACAAGTCGTCCTGACATCATGCATAGTGTCTGTCTCTGTGCTAGATACTAATCTCAACCTAAAGAAACTCACTTCAAAAGCTGTTAAAAGAATTTTAAGATATATAAAATATACTTTAGATTATGGTTTATTTCACCCTAAAAACGATGTATTTGATTTAATTTCATATTATGGTGATGATTACGCCAGTTGTAAATCGGACCGAAAGAGTACAAGTGGAACTTGTCACTTTCTAGGACATTCTCTGATTTCCTGGTTTAGTAAGAAGCAAAACACTGTATCCTTGTCAACAACTGAAGCAGAATATATATCTGCTGCTTTGGCTTGGTCTCAAGTTATATATATGCAACAAACTTTAAAAGATTTTGGATTAACTATAACTAAATCACTAATTTATTATGATAATACTAGTGCAATAAACCTATCTATCCAACTCATCGTGCTAGAACAAAACATATTGATATTAGACATCATTTTCTTAAAGATAATATAAGTAAAGAAGTCATAACTCTTGAATATATTAGTACTGAAAAACAAATTGCTGATATATTAACCAAACCATTAACGAACAAAACTTTACTAAATTTAGAAGAGAATTAGGTATATGTTCATTAACTGAAATATAAATTATAAATAATACAAGTATAGTTAATAATTAATATAAATAAAAATTTCTCAAAAATTAAACTAGGCATGTCGACATGACCAATCACCCTATGTCGACATACAGGCTGAGATTTTCAAATTTAAATTTCCCTCTAAAGGAAGTTATTTGGTTATATATTTTGACTTTTACTCATTTTCTTTGTTCTATTCTCTGTAATAAACTTCTAAAACAATAAATTAATGGCTTCCTCCTCTAATAATGAACCTTCTTCACCTACTTCTCCTCATTCTAGTCCTTTTCAACATTCCACACACGTACAAGTCATCAAATTACAAGAGAAGATGAAAGATTTGCTTCAAATGATGATGGAAATTCAAGTGAGTCAACTGCGAATGGCTAGAGAACAAGATAGGCAAGGCAGAATCCTTAGGAATTTACAAAAATTCCTTATGGATAACCATGCCAATCCCATTGTCATCGAAGAATTATCACAAGTCATGGATTCTGAAGAAGAAGAGCCTCTAGATGAACCACAAGAGGATCAAGAAGAAGAATATCCTTTGCCGAATCCGGATGTTCATATGGACGAAGACGGTGGCGAGATTTGCATTGGAGAGGTCCTTTTTGATGCTAACGGGAACTTGGTCGAACAACATGGAAACTTTTGTCTCCACTATCCAAATTGTTCGGTCCATAAATCACAAATAGTTAAGGATCTTCATTAAGCATTTTTCATTTTTCTCTTTCTTGATTGTATATTAGTTTGTTTATTTGTATATAGGTTTTATCTTAATTAATGTTCTTCTAAAAACAACCTTTGGTGTATAAAATCTTGAATTTCATCAAACTTAGGATGTTATATTTCACTCATACATAGCTATTATTCATATGTCATATGTTTGTTTATCTCATTTTCTATTAAGTTCAAGGTTTATAGGTTATTTTTTATTGATGACAAAGGGGGTGAAGTTATATAAAATATTTGGCTTAGAGTTAGAGGGAGTTGTTGGTGTAAGGGAGGGTTATTTTATGATTGAAGTGGTAAGTATATTTTATAAGGTTGTCATTGTCAAAAAGGGAGAGATTGTTGGGAAATAGAGATAGTGGTTTTGATGAAAACAACCTTTGTAATTTATTTTATTATAACTTATATACTAACACTATTGTCTAGATACATACATACATACATACATATATATATATATATATATATATATGAATGTTATTATGCAGGATATATATAAGAAAGGTACTGATTATTGAAGACCGTACAGTATAAAGATCAAGAATGAAGAAATCAAATTTGAAGACTCATGATATCAAGATCAAGATTTCAAGATAAGTGTCTAGTTTTGTTAAAACTTCATAATAGCATTGAAATCTTCATTTCAAATTTCATTTGGAATGGAACTCATGACTACCTTCTTAATGGCTTATAAACCCACGAGAAGTAGCTTACAAACCTACAACAAGTGGCTTACAAACCCACGAACATCCTAGTTTTGTTAAACTCTTGTTTTAAACTTTGTTTGTTTTTAAAATTATCTTTTTATTTTTAAATATTCTTTATAACATACACACACACACACACACACATATATACTTGAGATTTAAAATCAAATTTATATATACATTCTAAAAAAATATTTTTCTACTCTTCTTTATTTTAAAACATAGGAAAATTAGTTTATTTTACTCCAGAATCATTTTATCTTATTTTCCTTTCAATACCATTTTCAAAACAAATTTTACATTGTTTTTAACTAAGGGATGTCGACATTATAGGATACACCATGTCGACATGGTGGCCGTTAAATTCAAAAGTTTCAATTTTCAATAGAAGTGTCTATTCATTTAAATCTCTTCACGAATGGTTATGACTGTTACTGGTCTATAAATAGCCTTCACAAATGAATTTTTTAACTAGCTATTTTCTTATTTTGTCCACTCCTTCTCCACAAATCCATATTCTAAAATTTTCATATTTTTAAGATCGTGCCGAAATTCTGCCGAATTCTCCAAATTAGAATTTCATTCTTGTTTGATTCTCTGACCTCTCTCGATGCTATTCAGAGTTATAGGATCAATTCGTAATCAAAAGTTTATCGAGTCTCCCTATAAGCTGTGGTTGTGCCTGGAAATCAATTGGGTGATCTTGTGTCCCATAAACCAAGAGAGTTTGCCCCAGACTCGAAGATAGGAGGGTACCTCAAGGCCTTTATAAATTGAGGATTGTAATCTCGACATTGGTATAATAAAAATCTATACGAGGTGTTTGGTTTGGTGCAGGACTGTATGTAGGGTAACTTCAAACCAGTATAAAATCCTGTGTGTTCTTTCCTTTTACTGTTTTTTATTTACTTTCTGCATCTGCCTTTGATTCTATGATTGTTTTATGATTAAGTTCTGCATTTGTTTATATCATAATTTTTAAATTAGTCCACCTAAGTCTTAGAATCGATTAAACACTATTTAAACCCCCCTTAGTGTTAAATTAGCCTTAAGATCCTTAATCTGCACTACCTTTCATATTTCAATCAGAATTATTTTATTACTTATTGCAACTTATTCTTCATATTCATTTTCATTATTTTCTACCTTTTTTATCGTTTAACGATACTTTACTAGTAATGATCCTGGAATTTATTTTTTGTTCTCACTTAGATGGTTTTATTATGAAGAATATATGGAAGATGTATTCTACTTTGAATTTCTTACTTCTTATATTTACTGGAAGTTATGGTATGTTTCCCTATGGCTTCCTATGGTATTGAGCAAAGATATCACAAGTAAAAAATTTGATGTAATGTTGTTGTCTTTTAGCTAAACTATACATTATTATTTTCTTGAATTGCCAAAGGATGGGTAGCTATATTCAAATAGCAAAGCACAAGATTATATAACTAAAATTATGCTAGTGATTTTTCTACTTTGTTTTATAATCGAATATATGTTGTGTATTGTTTTTATGATTTATACTATGTTTACAGACTATCAATGTATGTTGATTGGAAGTTATTAACTGCTACAAGGTTAACAAAGTTGCTTACACATGTTTTTCCACTTACATAGTATATTGGGCAGTTTATTTAGTTTTACCTTATTAGTTCATCGAAGATTCTTACATTCTGTCGTTATTATGAAACATTTTTCTTTTCTCTTTTCTATTTGCTACAAATGATTCAAAATTTCGTTAAGTTATAGTTATCATGGTAAGTAAGAGTAAGGATTAGATACAAATATTATTGTATGGCACTTCATGAGTGAATTTATGTTTGGTTGTATAGTGTATGTTACACTTTGGAAACAATGAAGCTTTGTTGTGCTAATCATTATAACTCAAAGGATTCATTTAGATTTCAATTGTTAATTATATTCATTATTCAGGATTTTGAACTTGAATGCATGATAAGAATCAAATGTATGTTTCAAAAAAAATGAAACTATGTGTTGGTATCCAAGTCATCGAATCAACTTTGAATTTTTTAATGATTCATTGGTTGTCATCGTCAATCTGTTTCGCACATTCTAATCACTAAGCGATGGTCCTATATTTCAATGAAGCTAGTTTAAACAGCCATAAGTTCATTTCAATCATCAAACGGCTTTGGTAAAATGAGTGAGTATATATTAAAGCTTTAGAGGATTATATTTTTGTGTTCATACCATTTTCGATAGTACAAAGGTTGGGAAATAAATTTAATGCATTGAGTATATAATTTATTTTCTATATAAAATAGTAAGGGAAAATAATATTTATTGAAATTTCAAAAAAGTATACTAAGAAATGAGTTGAATTAAATGATCATATTAACTGTCATTCAAAAAATAAATTCTATGTTTATAAAAAAAATATTCGATGGTAATAATAGATAAATATAGTTGTAATCCGTATGCTGATTTTTACTCAATTTTGATTTTTAAAAATCAGCTTGATTTACACTTTCTCAACAAGGGTCATCTTTTGCAGATTGATCTTCTTTTCATATGCTAATTAATATGGAGTTTGCGATCTTTATCAAATTGTGTAATGTTGTCATTGTTCTCTAATAACAAGCTTACCATTTGATAAACATATAAACATTCAACCAATTTGGGTTTAGCCACGGGGACATTGAAGGATGACAACCTCTGTCAGCATATGCTACTTGGTCAATAATGCTACATTTTATCCAACATTAATTTTTCTTCTTTATTTTTTTATGTATATTGAGACAAACAATCCTTCTGTTTAATTGTTGTAATGCTATAAAAATTTGCTTTAATGGACTTAATTTAGCCTCGCTTAACTACTTTGTTCAGCATAATTTGATAATCATGTGTTTGATAAAATTTAGATAACACCCTTTCATTCATCTTTTTAAAAAAATAATTCATTTGATGTAATTTATTTTTGATGCTAATATATTTGTCATAGTATTTCCTTGATTGGAAATATTTGGTCATCTAATTTATTTTATTTTCTATTACCCAGCTAGCTACTATGTTTTCAAATGAGTTAGATGACCAACAATATAATTTATTATTTAGGTGTTAAAGAATTGTACTACCATATATCCTCCTTGTGGAAGCACGTTGGATTATGAATTAAAATTGTTTTCCCATGAGCCATCTTGAACCATTCCATGCAACAATGCTCCAACATTTTTTATTGAACCACTTGGGTCAGTTGATCTGCCAACACGTGATAGCTTATGAGTATAGGTGCTACATATGTATCACCTTACTATATACCCTTTGTGATGTATGGACTATATTGTTCTAATTGTTTCTATTTGATAATAGGGTAGATAGTACATTAAATTAGTTTCTAATGCATCTATTGAGTAGAAATTTATATTGTGCATGACATTTTATTGTCCGACATTTAACCATTGCATACAACTTTGTTACACATTACTCCGGTTTGAACATGGTTTACAAATATAGCTTACCAATAACGTACTATTGTATTTTCAAAGCTTTACATTCAATGTCATGTGCTTAGCATGGATTCACACTCATATTACATAAGAAATTGAATATGGAGTCAATATTTATTTCTCACCATATTCAATCTCACCTAAAATGCTGATTTATTAGAATTTTTAGCATAATTTTTACACTACAATCCCTTAGCATTTATACATTTACATTAACGTTTCCACATTAATTGTCATAGAAATAAACGGTCTTTCATTTATGCACTTTCTTAATTTATATCTTTAATTCTTCTTATGTTAACACTACGCATGTATTCCCTTTTTACGCCCATTAAAGGCTAAATTAATGCTCCCACTCAAATCATTTTCTTGCATGAGAAAAATCTATTGTGTATACGTATTATATTATGTTATTATATAAGAAAGTGAAGTGATTACAAGAAAGTAACTTATTTCTTCTCACATTTATTCTCGTTCCAAATACTGAATTATAATAATTATTTGGTGTAATTTTACTCCCTATGTTTTTTCTCACTTTAGGTTAAGTATTTAACCAATGTCTTTTCATATATTCTTATATTTCAATATAGTTAAAGTAGAAGTTATCTGCCTAAGTAAGTTGTTGATGCATTACACCATCAATTTCTTTTTTGTAAAAGGATATAATAATGTTCTATATCAAGCTAAAAGTTCCATCATAAGGTAATAACTACGTGCCTTTTCATTTTCTATACCATTATTAAGATATATCTACCATTTTATATTAATTTCATTTTCTCATCTTCTTCATCTAAATTAAAATATTAAATTATTGTATTATCATCATTTGTTTGTGTTTTTTTCATTTTGAATCAAGAATGAAAGTTGCTTCATTTGTTATTTGTGTTTTCCCATTGCTTCTTTTATATTCAATGAATCCCTTCTTTTCCATTTATTGCATAAGCCATGGTTTTGGGTATGTAAATTTTGTAATCTATTAACTGAGTTAATGAAACTTAAGATCGACTTCCTAAAAAGTTTAATATGCAAAACAAATCATTTTTCAATTTCCAACATGTGGCCATTTTTGTAAAATCGGAAAAAAAAAAAAGAAAAGATATTATATCTGCAAAACGTACTGCAATTGCTACCTTTTTTGCTGGTAATCTATTTGATGAAATGTCAAAGTAACATAATTAGAAGCGATTTTGATTCAACATCTACGGTAACTTCAATACACAAGTATTTTAATATATTTTTTGCATTTGTAATATTTATATATCAATTCTAATTTTGTTACATTTTTATAACAGTCTAATCATGTTTAATATATCTCCTTTTTAGTTTTCAAGTACAAAATACTTTTAATGTTTCAACATAATGTAATATGTGAATAGTAACATATGAGGTACCAGTGCCTGCCTTGAAGTGTGACGTATATTGATTAATTATTATGAGAATATGTCTCAATGGTAAATAGCCTATGCTTAGGCCAATTTGTTCATTATTGTGTTTAATGTAAATTTATAAAAGAGCTCATTTTATATATTCTATTATGTAGAAAGTTTAATATATTAATTGTTGTAATATACATTAATAATAGGGATGAATATGCTAAATATGAAAGGGCATTATTGTAATCTGCACTGCATAAGTAGTCTATAAATATGGAGCTTGATTGTATTGTAAAGAGATATCTCTCAATTCAATAGAATTGTTCTCTCCCTAATTGCCTCCATTCTCTTTATTCTGTAACATGTTATCAGCACGAAGGAATGCGAATTAATTATTGACCTCAACCTATTCACCTTCAAACTTTCCAACTTCTCAGCAAGTAATTAAATATTAATTACTCTGACCGTTCCTCTTCTGACCATTCCAATTCTAAGGCTATTTATATTCAAAATCATATTATATATATTAGTGCAGACGAGTCTTTTAGAATATATCTACATACACTCTATTTCTTATTTCCTTTAGAACAGCAGGTAAAGGAATTGTTCTTGCATTTCTTTATAAACTCATTACTTTTCCTCTCTCCAAAAAGTAATTGTCAATATCATGTTTTTTTTTGATAAAGCTGTCTAGTTTGGGGTTCGCTTCTATAATTTTCATGTCTTTTCTTGTATCACTCTTATTTTAATTCTTTTGCTTCTAAATTCAATATTTTTTTCTTTTCTTCGCGGATCTGTTGCCAAATAAAATTCAAAAGTTTGCAATGGAATATACGCAAATACTAACTTTCCTTTCTTATTTGATAAATACATGAAACTTGCAAAATCCAAATGCTTGGTTTTGTTGATACAATTTTTTTTTGGTATAGTTGTTTGATACCATGAATGAAGACTTTCCATTTGCTGAGATTCATTTGCAATCTCAATGCTTAGAAAATGTCATTAAAAATGGTAATACTATGTCCCAGCAGGACAAGGAAAAGGCTTTAATATTTTTAAGACGCCATATCCATAACGATCTAAAAACAGAATATTTAATTGAAAAAGACCCTCTCCACTTATGGAACTCCCTGAAGGAGCGTTATGACCACCAGAAGACGGTCATACTTCCAAACACTAGATAAGAGTGGTTGAACATGAGGTTTCAGGACTTTAAGTCCGTAAGAGAATATAATTCTGCAATGTTTAGAATCACTTCTAAATTGAAATTATGTGGA
Organism: Allium cepa; assembly: GCA_030765085.1. NCBI lineage: Eukaryota > Viridiplantae > Streptophyta > Magnoliopsida > Asparagales > Amaryllidaceae > Allium > Allium cepa. Next base: position 564,648,220 of record CM060937.1, on the reverse strand, counting down.
GAAAAGGTGGATGACGCACAAATGCTTGAAAAGACTTTATCAACATTTCGTGCCTCGAATATACTCCTACAGCAGCAATATCGAGAGCGTCATTTTACAAAATATTCTGAACTCATAGAATGCTTACTAATTGCTGAACAAAATAATGAATTGCTTATAAAAAACCATTCCTCAAGACCAACTGGTTCAACTGCATTACCTGAAGTTAATGCTAATTTTGCCCACTCTGGAAGAGGTAGGGGTCGAGGTCAAGGTAGAGGACATGGTCGTGGACGTGGATATAACTCTAGCAGAGGTGGTTATGGTGGTTTTAAAGGTAACAAAACCACCAACTTTAAAAAGCAACAAAAGAAAATTGAGCCTATAAAGAACAATTATTCAGCTTCAGAAAATAAAAGGCATTATGAGGAAGTTTGTTATAGATGTGGACGATCTGGTCACTGGTCACGTACATGTAGATCATCAAAGAAATAGTTGAAGAATATCATCGCTCGAAGAATATTGAGGCAAATAATGCCGAAAAGTTAACTGAAAACACTAACCTGAAGTTAGATGATTTCTTCGAAGATGACAATGGAAATTTCATTAATGATGAAAATCTAAGTGCAATGATCAATGATATGACCGAGTTGATTAATTAGAAATGTCTTGAAGTTTGTGACTTTCGTTTTATTTCATTAGCTTGCATCAATAAATCAGTTTGAAGTTTGTGTTCATTTAATTGTATTTTCCTTTGCAGTACTAGTAATGTGTAATGTGGATGTTGTTTTTAATCAATAGCCTATTTTAATCACATTACTTTGTTTGTTTACATTACATTTATTTATGCATACAAATTTTTAATGATTGACTAATTATTGCCTTTAATTCTTAAGGTATGGAACACCATTTGGGTGATGATATATGCTTACTAGATAGTGCAACTACTCATACAATTTTGAAAAACCAGAAGTTTTTCTCTGAACTATCTGAAAATTTCTCAGCTAAAGTCTCCACTATAGCTGGATCTGCTAATATAATTGACGGGTCCGGAAGAGCCCATATAATATTATTAAATGGTACGCATATCTTTATTCAGAATGCATTATACTCAAACAACTCTAAAAGAAATTTGCTGAGTTTCAAAGATATAAGAATGAATGGATACCATATTGAAACCATAAATGAAAACAACAAAGAATATCTTTGTGTTATTTCTAGAATTGAAAGCCAGAAGCTTATCCTAGAAAGATTTGGTACAATTTCAACTGGTTTATATTTTACAAAAATTGGCATAGTTGAATCTCACTCTATAAACATGAGCCAGAAGCTCACAAATACAAAGACATTGATTCTTTGGTACAATCTCAAGTACAATTTCAACTGGTTGGGAATTTATGTGGGATTTGATTCACCATTGATAATTCGTTACCTTGAACCTCTTACAGGTGATGTCTTCACTGCAAGATTTTCAGACTGTAAATTTGATGAGACAATCTTCCCGCCGTTAAGGGGAGGAAAGACCGTTCCAGTAGAACGGCGTGAAATATCATGAAATAATCCATCTATGTCTTATTTGGATCCATGTACCAGACAATGCCAATATGAGGTACAAAGAATTTTTCATAGGGGGAGGAAAGACCGTTCCAGTAGAACGGCGTGAAATATTATGGAATAATCCATTTATGTCTTATTTGGATCCACGTACCAAACAATGTCAGTATGAGGTACAAAGAATTTTGCATATTCAAAATATTGCAAATCAACTGCCAGATGCATTTAGTAACACTGCAAAAATAACTAAATCTCACTTTCCAGCAGCAAATGCACCAGCAAAAATTGATGTCCCTGAAGGATCAAAAGTAAATATAGCAGCAAATGAATCTAAAGCAAGACAAAAACGTGGAAGGCCAATTGGTTCAAAAGACTTGGCGCCTAGAAAAAGAAAGTCTAATGAAAAATCATCAATTAAGGAACCTCCTGAAGAGGTTATAAATGATCAAAAAGATCACTCAAATGAAAATCCCAATTCTCCTAGAAGCGCGGAAGGAAACATTATCCCAGAAGAGATAAAAGAAGATTCCAACGATAAAATGGTACCTAATAATAATGAGATCTCAATATTTTATACGAACTACGGAGAAATATGGGATCGAAGTAAAATAATAATTGATGATGTATTCTCATTCGCAGTAGCTACTGAAATAATTGAAGGTCATGACCATAATGAGAATAATATGAATGATGATAATGAACCAAATAGCATAAATGAATGTCGAAAAAGACACGATTGGCCAAAATGGAAAGATGCTATCCAAGTGGAACTAGATTCACTTCAAAAACATGGTGTATTTGGACCAATAGAAAAAACACCAGAAAATGTTAAACCAGTAGGTTATAAATGGGTATTCGTTAGAAAACGAAATGATAAAAATGAAGTCGTGAGGTACAAGGCACGACTTGTCGCACAAGGTTTCCTGCAGAGACCGGGTTTTGACTTTAAGGAAACTTACTCCCCTGTCATGGATGTCATAACATTCCGATATTTGATAAGCCTTGTAGTTTCTGAAAAACTCGATATAAGATTAACGGATGTTGTGACAGCTTATCTTTATGGTGAATTAGATACCAACATTTACATGAAAATTCCAGATGGATATAAATTGCCTGAAGCAAAATCAAAGTACATGTACTCATTAAGACTAAGACGATCACTATATGGATTGAAACAATCTGGAAGAATGTGGTATAACCGTCTTAGTAAATATTTGGTAAAAGAAGGATACGAAAACAATCTCATTTGTCCATGTGTCTTTATAAAGAAATCGGTAAAGGGATTTTCTATCTTAGCAGTTTATGTTGATGACATAAATTTGATTGGAACTCCAGAAGAGATTGATGAAACAATAAATTACTTAAAGAAGGAATTTGAAATTAAAGATCTTGGCAAAACTAAGCACTGTCTCGGTCTACAGATTGAGCATAGTACTAATGGCATATTAATCCATCAATCAAACTACATTGAGAAAATTCTAAAGCGTTTTCAAATGGATAAAGCATATCCACTCAGTACGCCAATGGTTGTTAGATCTTTAGATATTAAAAAGGACCCTTACCGTCCAAAAGAAGAAGATGAGAATGTGCTTGGCCCGGAAGTGCCATATCTTAGTGCCATTGGTGCATTATTATATTTGGCCCAATGCACAAGACCAGATATTGCATTTTCAGTAAATCTTCTAGCAAGATACAGTTCAGAACCAACAAAAAGACACTGGAATGGTATAAAACATATCATGAGATATCTTCGTGGAACGACAAATTTGGGTTTATTTTACTCTAACACAGGCATTAATCCAAATCTAGTTGGCTATGCTGATGCAGGTTATCTTTCTGACCCACATAAAGCAAGATCACAAACTGGATATGTATTTAATAACAGCAATGCAGCAATTTCATGGCGATCTACAAAACAAACATTGGTAGCAACATCATCCAATCACTCTGAAATACTAGCACTACATGAAGCAAGTAAAGAATGTATTTGGCTAAGATCACTGATTGAGCATATTCGAAAAAGCTGCCAACTTCCATCAGTAACGGAAAGGTCAACCATTATTTATGAAGACAATGCAGCTTGTGTAGCTCAAATTCAAGCGGGTTACATTAAGGGTGATAGGACGAAACACATTTCTCCTAAATTTTTCTTCACACATGAGCTACAAAAGGATAATAAGATAGAAGTGAAACAAATCCGATCCCAAGAAAATCCAGCGGACTTATTCACAAAGGCGCTTCCAAAATCAACATTTCAGAAGATGGTGTACAAAATTGGTATGCGTCGACTGCATCAACAAACTAATTGAATAATGCGTTATAATCCAGGGGGAGCGTATGAAATACGCTATAATGTACTCTTTTTCCTTCACTAATATTTTTCCCATTGGATTTTTATTGGTAAGGTTTTAATGAGGCATTATCTTGATCCATAAGAATCAACCCTCATAGTAACATTATAAAATATATGTTACTTAAAGATGAAATCATGTTGTACTCTTTTCCTTGTTTATGATTTTTTTCCCACTGGGTTTTTCATAACAAGGTTTTTAATGAGGCAATTACTCTTATCATCTTTACATACGCATATTCAAGAGGGAGTGTTGTAATATATATTAATAATAGGGATGAATATGCTAAATATGAAAGGGCATTATTGTAATCTGCACTGCATAAGTAGTCTATAAATATGGAGCTTGATTGTATTGTAAAGAGATATCTCTCAATTCAATAGAATTGTTCTCTCCCTAATTGCCTCCATTCTCTTTATTCTGTAACATTAATGTTTTTATCCTCCTTTATAATTTTAAGAATAAAATCCTAGCGGTAGTTTAGGTTGCAACATTATTATTTCCATTCAATCCACTCCCTGCATTTATTGATCTTTTATAATTCATTAGACACTCTTTTACTCTTCTTCGCATTTCCAATTCAAAGCAATTTTTTTATTCTTCCATATTTACTTATTTCTTCCTCTTATACAATTGTTTTTTTCCACTTCTATAGTTTCAAGTAAAAAATATTCAATTCTGAATATGAAATAAAGTGGAGGATGTTTCAAAATTAATTATTTACCGACTTAAATTATTTTAAGTGGTTATACTTCAAGTAAATGCACCAATAGTTCTTCATATTTATATTCTCCTTAATTTTTGTTTAATTCGTGTTCTGATGTGGTAGTTTTTCTACCGATTATTTGTAGTTTGCGATGTTTATGGAAAATATTATCTAAAAGTCATTGAAAACATTGGTCCACTAAATCAACAAGCTCGATTTAAAGATTAGATCGTTACTATGTCACACATTTTTATCTTTTAATTTGAGGTTGAATTTGTTTGTTTTTCTCTATTACTGACTTCATCTCATTTATTTAAATCCTATGTCAAATTTATTATTTTCCTATAATTTTTTGTTCTTATTAGCATGGTCCTCATTTATTGCATGAGTCCATTGGATTTGGTTATGCGTAGGCATCTTAGAACTTTTAATTATTTTGAAAATTATTTTAAAGGTAAAGTTGATTTTTTTTCTCATTCTCACATTTTAATATTAACTCTATCTACATCTAGGTTTTTTTAGTTATATATATTATGAATTTGATTTATTCCAATTATTTTAGAAGGATTCATAAGTATACTAATACATAGATATCAATAAACCTTGAGTTGTTCTATATAGTCAAATAGTGGTAAAGTTATCTTTCTCCACCCTCAAACATAAATGTACAAGAATAACAAGTTGGGACATGAATATTACATTAGCGGTAAAGAATATTTAAACAATAATTTCTCATGTAATACTTTATGGAAAATATAAATTATAATCAATATTTTTTGCCTTAAGTTTAGTATTAGATACATATTTTGGAAACTTATTTTCTTAAAGAATTGTTTTATACAATCTTAAACAACTTGAACTTATATTTTGTAAATTCTTATTTTCTTTTTAACTTAAGTAGACGATATTTATTTTTTATTTAATATACTAGAAAAATGTTTATTTAAAACACATATCTGCGTTTTTAACCAAATTCTTATTGATCTTACTAAACAATGAGGTACATCTCAATGATTTTTTTATGTTTGTTTTATATTGCATTTTTTTAGTATTATCACGGTCTCCAAATGTTCATACTAATTATAAATAACAGGTGTCATTATTTATAAATATTAAAGTGAATTATTGAACATGGTGACCATTGCAAATATTATCACCATTTAATTACTAGAAAAAATTAATATAATTTTAATTATAATCGGTTTGAATTTAAAGTAATAATAGAATCAATTTCAATTAATTCATTTTTAATATTATTCAATTTGATAAAACTAATTACTATTAATTAACTGTAATGCTAATAAATTATAAAAGTAACATTTAAACTCTTTTCAATTATTTCATATCATCAAAACTTTTCAAATTTTCCAATTTGTAAGGTATTATGCAATTTGAGGTATTACATATTAATTAACCCCGTATGCATGGCATGAGTTTTTGCTAGTAGTATATATATTATACTATGAGCTATATAAACCTGCACACATGGTGAACACATTTAGTCGTACTAAAGGAGGATTTTTTGTGCATGTGTACTATTAAACAGAACCCATTCGGTTTTTACAGTGCAATTAAGAGTCTGGAGCCAGAGTGCATATACTCTTTTTCTCCTATGTTTTATAATTATACAATTGATTATACAATCTATATGTTGAAATGTCTTTATACAAAAGCATGCTCTTTTGCACCTTTTCAAAATGCACCTATTATTGCATTTTATATAGACGTAATGCACATTTTGAAAATATTCAAGAGCTAGTTAGTTTAAACTTTAGATCTAAAATGGAATTTAGAAATTGACATGTAGGACCGTTATAGGAACGGTTATACCTATCATTTTTAGAAACATCAGCACTATCGTTGATGATTTTTCACAAATGATGATTCGATGATGTTGGACTTCAAAAAATTGAAAGAATGAATGTAAGATTCATGGAAGATCGAGTGTAAGATGATATGAAGAAAAGTGAAGGAAGATGATACGAAGAAAAATTGAGAAAAAGGTCAAGTACATCGGTCGATATCAATCCGTGGCATGATTCAATATTGTTGCTCGGATTTCTCGCAATAAACAATGGGCTCGTTGGTTAAGGGCCTGACAACATAGGGCTGCACCATATTGCCCCAGCAAGGGATCGGTTCGACTCAAACTAGCATGTGCATTTCAAGTAGCTCAACTCTCGAAACTATCTCTTGGGTTCGAAAACTGTTCTGTCAAATTGTCGCTATCAATAGAAAGTCCAAGTCCTCACAAACTACGCCATGCCCCGTTATTAGATAATAGGGTCACAACAAGAGAATCGTGACCCTCATGTGCCTATCCGAGCCCCTTGTCTTTACCTGCTGGTCTCTCCTACGATCATCCAAACAGCCCCATCATTCTTTCTTAGTTGTGACTCAGCAGGCTTCTGACAAAATGACTGGTTGTTCCTAGATAAAGAAACGATGACCATGTATCATTCCCCTGATAAGATCAACATAAAAAACATTGTTCATTTGAAAAAAGCATCATCATGCAACAACAACCCTCCGTACTACCTAGTCCACATGGCAACGAAATTATTATTCATCAAAATCTCCATGCCCAATGTTGTCTTTCTTGGCATAAGCATGCGATGGTATGGCCTATCAGTTAGCCTTCATCCAGACCGTTCTCTCTATCTAGCGTCCAATCAGGACAGCATCCTGAACATATATCATTATATATGGCTGTAAGGAAATTTAAGGCTCGGGAATTTAATTTGAGCTCTCCAAAAACTCAACAAATATACATAGAGATTAATATGTAGTTGTATAAGGTTCGAACTTTTTTCTCTTACATGCAATATAGCTTATCCCAAAGCTCTTGTAATAAAAAATATCAAGCAATAAAATTAGTGACGTAGAGAACATAGATCTTGATCAAGGTCAAATCACTCAACATTTCATGTAATTTACTTTTGTCTTGCGTTTTAGCTCATATTTCCTTTTCTTTTTTTAATATGGCATTAGAAAATTATGTTTGTTAGTACCAATAATCATATTTCATCAAGGTGCTCATGCTGCTTGTCACCCCCTTTGTTGAAAGAATTTCAATGTAATAACCCTGCTTTCTGCGCCATATAAATAAATAAATTTAATTAAAATGAGATGTTTGAATTTAATTTTTGATATTTAACCTTTTGAAAATAAATTTTCGTTTAACAAAATTCTATTTAATATAATGTTTTTATATAAATTAAATTAATAAATTCTTTTTAAATAACATATTGAAATTGAATAAATTGTTTTAATTGAATATAAAATATTTTTAACGAAATAAAATTTATACAATAAAATGTAAATCAATTTGAGTTACATTTGGAATTTATTTAAATGCGAATATTATTTAAAAGAAAGAAAGAAAAAAATTAAAATTAATTAAACTAGAAAGGGCCTTAAATCAAATAGCCCAAACCCTTCTCCTTATTTTTCAAGAATACTCGTTCTCTCCTGTAAAACTTCAAACCTGAACCTGCTTGTTTCTATTTTGCCTAAAGTTCTTAAAATTTTAAATCGATTCGAATATTAAAAAATATAAACAGAATGATGATGTGCCTCGTCGTTCGTGACATACGATCATCAAAGTGAGGAGCGACTATGACAACACCATGGAAGAAGGCACGCCAACACATGTAGACGGAGCTGAGTCCTAGGCAACGTGAGCAAGGTGAAGGTTGTGATTTGTTGCTTGGTCGCGATAGCGAAGGAGTGACGTGCCTTGGGCAACGCGGTGAAGAAGTTGGAACGCGACATTAGATGACGGCGATGGAGCTGAGGTTGGCGACATTTAGGGTTGGGTGTCACTGTTTAGGCATAGTCTAGGAGGCATTTTGGGTCAACGTCGATTTTGTCTAAGGTGATTGCAATCTTTGGCAGCAAAGATAATTAGCTAGGCGAATGTATAGCGGTAATTTTTATATCATCTAGTCGCTATTTTGGAAGCTTCACTACCATTTTGATGATTATTTATCACTCACAGCTATATCTAAAATTTATTATTTACTATATGTAAGCATATAATCCCAATATTAGTTAAATTGCTTTGTTGAGATGTTTATTTGAGTTTTGATTGGTCGTGTATGTTAATTGGATTGCTTGGATGAATTTTCGATCGGGATATCTAATTTATTATGTGATATTGGATAAAATTAAATTGATAGGATATTACTATGGTGATTGAAAGTGGAGTTTTGTGTTTGTTGGATGTCTAAAATGCAAAAAAGTTGCTATTCGTTTGCATTTTAAACTGTGTAATTTATTTATATTGTGTGTACGGTGTATCGAAGGCCGAAATTTTATGGAATTCGACTCAGCCATGGGATAAATTTATGTTGATAATTTGATTGTTGATTTTGGAGAATTTTTCTCCATAATTCATATTATTGGTCGTTCAATTGATTGAATATATTTGTATGTATGTATATGGATTTGAAAAGATGAATTTTGGGGTTTGATTATATAAGTTAAATTTTAGAATATTTATATTTTATTCAGCTAGTGTTGATTGTAAAAACATTTAAATAGTGGTTATGAAATGATATTTGAAAACGATACTTTTAAAAGTGATAAGTAAATTATATTTTTGGATTTAATGAATTGAAAATTTTATGAAATAATATTTATGGAATAAAAATAGGTTTGATTGTGATTATTCATTAAATTGAAAGTACTATCAACAAAAATCTATTTTAAATTTGATTAAGTTCAATTTTGGAAGTATTACCTTTAGTATTTATTACTAAGGCATTTTTTGTTACATAAGACTATTTGTTATAAATGATTCAATATTAAATACTGAATTGTTGGTTGTTATGTTTATTTGTTTGAATAATTTATCTTTTATGCTTTTATGATCATTCTTCTCATGTATATTGAATTGGATTATATGAGTGATTCACTATAGATGTTGAGTGATTTAGTGATTTGGTATGATATGGCGATGACATCCTTCTATGTGATTTTGTGATCACTTCTAATTTTTATGATGAGGTATCTGAATAAAAGGAGTTATGACACCATTCGGGATGAGGCATGCGGTACTATTTCTTTGGTTGTTCATTGGACTTGTTATATATAATAATTGGGATATTGAGTGTAGTTTATGAGCATTGAGTAAACGGGCGAGTAACACCAGGTGATATGAGATGCCTGAACTGATATTCGTTCGATTACTTTTTGTAAGTAAATATCACTCTAACAAGATCGAGTATACGGGCTATTATAGTTACGGTGATGAATATTCAGGGTGTCCAAGCTGAGAGCCATAAGTATTTTATCTTGTCTGTATGCTCCTATTATACGGCGGGGAGTAAATTAGATTGGCTAGTATCCATCCGACGGGGAGTAAATTAGATTGGCTAGTATCCATCCTAGCGAGCTGATTATGAGGTCACTCCCCAAATCCATAACACCTTTTGATATATATATATATATATATATATATATATATATATATGCCTGAGAGCCACTGCCCCTGTGTTACTTAGGCCAATAGTTGGTTACTAATAGGGCACTTGGAGGGTCGTGACCATTGCATAACGTTGTCTTGCACTAAATGGATATTGGGTCACGATGGACGTCGAGGTAACCAATGATTGTAAGAGCAGCGCTGAAAGCATGTGAGGAAGACTCCTGAAGCCGGCGGAGAGCTGTCAGTATCCTATCTAGTAATGGTTGATATAAACACTACTTATTCACCTTTATGAGATCATTATAGATGTGGCAGTGAGCCATCTAGATCATTTATCGAGATTAGTGCTAATATAGTTATATATGGTGCTGAGAACCCATTTGGACTGAGAGTCCAAGGTGATTATCTAAAATACTAAGAGTTAAGTAGATTATTAGAGGCCTGAGAGACCATGTAACGACCCGCCTTTTAGACCATTGAAAGTCAGCACCAAATACATCCACGGTATTCCATTGTCGAACGTCCAATTGTCGAAAAGGCATATTGTTAGGGTAAAATAAAACGAACAAATAAGGGAAATAGAATCTCCTAGTGGAAATAACAACATATAATATAATAAAGACAATATAAACTGTCACTCCAAGATATAAGGTACATCAGAGTTAAAAACAAACCTTTTCAACTGAACAATTAAAATTCCCGACCTGACTATTATTGATAGGTATACAATATAATACAACGGAAAATAAAATACTACGGTAGATGAACATCCAGTTCTTCTCCAATAGCTCCGCAACACAAATACCATTCGACCTGACCCGAGCATTAAAATAAAATAACATCCGGTCAGTCTGGAAAATAAGCGTGAGAAAACTCAAATAATATGATGAACATATAATAACTCTTTGAGAATATATTGCTAAGCACGGAATGAGTTTTTACCTCACAAGAACAATATCCATAGAGAAAGAATTGAAACAAATCAGAACAAAACCTAACTTGGAAAAATGGGTAAAAAAAAGATTGAAGTCCAAACTTACATAATGGACACAAATATTTAAACATCGAGAAGAGCGCCATACACTTCTCGACGCAATTAAGAAAACAATTCAAAGATTTGAATCAAATAAGAAAATGGAAATTTTTCAACAATGACTAGGAGGGTGCATCCACTTTACCAAAAATATACATCTAGAAATATACTTGAGAACTACGATGGCTCTCGAAAAATGTACAAGCCGGACCCTACCAATCTTACCGAGTATTTCACATTTTTGCACGAATACAACCGAATACAATCTAGAGTAGATGTGAAGATAACCTAATGGAAGCAACCCCGCATAGGTTAATGTCAACTCGCTCTTTGGTTTTAGTCATTTTTGACAAAGGATATCAATGCTCAAATTAGCAACGAATCGTCTTAAATTGATGAAAACACAAAAGAATAAAAGATTAATTTCACGGTTTGAATCTAACCAAGGAGAATGAATTTATCCAACCTGACTAGGAGGATGCGTCCCTCTACACTGAAGGTATACATCTAGATAAAATATACTTTACAGTCCATGCCAAACAGGCAATACTCCCAAGAACTTCCAAGTTGGACCTCGGTAAATCCACAAGCATTCAAATATACTCACATATGCTACTAACAAATCTCTAGATAAATGTGAATATATCCTAATGGGTGCGGTCGACATGGCTTGACTCTTACTTACCCTTTGTTTTAGTTATCCACGGTGTTGGATGCTAATGCTCAAATAAGCAATATATCGCCTTAGATTGACGAGGCACAATCGAGAAATCAACTGTCGGAAATAAATGAATGATTGTATATGGGAATTAAATTGCATACAATTGCCACAATAAATGAATCAAGCTTTTAAAACATTTGATTCTCATCTGTGCTTGATTTTCACAACACAAATATTTGTAAACCACTTTAAAACCCTCTTTAAAAATATTCTTTTGAAGGGCTTATTATGTTTCTAAGTGTATTAAAAGAAGGATAAAAAATGAATGTCATCGAAATCATTTTTACTATAAACCCCACAAAAATTTAAACTTAGCTTTTTCTTTAAGCAATCCTTTTTAAAGATTTCCACATTTATAAACTATCATTTATAAATTTAAAATCAACATTTATTATCCCAGAAGATAATAATTCAACTTAAATACTTCTATTAATTTTAAACAATGTTAATCATCCTGAAAGATAAATGATATAATTCTTATATAAATTTTAAAAACATATTAATTATTCCTAAAGATGATAAACCAAATTATAATCTTTTTATGTATTTTAAAAAACATTTATTATCTTGAAAAATAATAAATTAAATTTATAATTTTTATAAATTTATAACAACATTAATTATCTCAAAAGGTAATTAATCAAATTTATAATCTTTTTATAAATTTAAAATAGCATTAACTATCTAAAAGATAATTAATCAAATTTATAATCATTTATAAATTTTAAACGATATTAGTTATACCGAAAGTTGATAAATCGAATTTATAATCTTTTTATAAATTGAAACAATTTTACTTACCCCAAAAGATGATTAATCAAATTTATAATTTCTTTTATCAATTTTAATCAGTACTTATCCTTTATTTTCAAATATCTCAAAATATTTGAAAACATAGTTTAAACAACTTTCAAAGTGCAATAAAGCGACCAACGTTTATTTTGTAGAAATAGAAGCACAAGTTCAATACACACAAGGGTTTAAGGAGATGATATTTCATAAGTGATGGTATACCAAAAATTATTGTAATGACACTTACACAAATCAATAGTAGGTTATAAATATTTCGACAAAACATCAATATAAGCAACATAAGAGCAAAAGTAAAATGTATATCATAGAAAATCAATAATGGCGATTACTAATAATGGTAAGAAACCCATTTGAGTCTCTTCATAAAAGTCCCTTGTAAATCACACATATGTATGTGTATTTTCGAAGTGTTCCACAGTGATATATTCACTACGTACACTTCGACTTCCTCTTGCATTTGTACCCTGCAACACAATTGGTTATTTATCCCTACTCTTTCAAGTGAAAATCAAATCCAAATAAAACAATCAAACAACAATATACAGTATCATCCAAGCATTTAACAGTAATCTATATAACACATATATCATATAGTTTATTTAGAGGAGAGTAAACCGATTGAAATTCCAATTGACATTTCTGCATTTCAGTTTGAACGTACGATTTTAACTCAAAATTTAACTATCTCTAAATTCGACAAAACTAGATCCAATGTGTTGACAACATCGAATAAGTTCAATGCAAATGACCCGTCCAAACCCGATCTCGTATGCAAGAGTTATTGAATTTGTAAGATTCGAAATTAATTAAATTAAATTATAAACTAATTAACAATCAATTTATCACCTTCCTTCAAAAACCCTTCTTCCCCAAATTCAAAAATCGTACACGCCAGAAATATGTACACTTTCAAACCCACTTTACAAACCCTTCACTCCTCCCTTTCTCTCTCCAGTCGATGAAACGACGAATGCCACCTCCAACGAACTCCACTAAGCGAGAGCTCCACGACTAACACCACCTTGTTGAAATCGGCATCCTCCCTCTCCGTGCAACCTGGATCACTCTACGTGCATGCCTTGAGAATGCATTTTTTATCCCTTGACCGAACGGGCTCCAACTAATGCCAAAGTTCCTCTCTTAGGGCCATTTTTGCAACTGCGGCTTCCGTTTTCCCTCCCATGGCCTTTAGCTCCACCACGTCATCAACACTAGCACAGCCAAAATCTTTTTATTCTTATTTTTAAATATGGTGGGTGAACTTTTCTTTTACTAGAAGTTTGTAAAACTAGGGAAGAAAGAAAGAAAAGTAAGCGTTCTGACCAATTTTATTGTTGATGTTTAGTTTATAGAAAAAAATTTGGCATCATGCTGCATGGCATTTCATTTGTGTACGAACCATGAATGACAACACAGGTGCAGGATGTCACAAGTTCGAAACTTGCTTTCGAACGTTTATTTGACATGGGATATGTTGTCCCATTGATTTGTTGTATATAAAATACCAGTTCAAAAAAAAAGGAAAAAAATATTAATCAAAATGAGTAAATAAACTTTTAAAGTCTTTTATGTTATGGAAAATTTCAATAGCACCTCCTTTGCGCGGCTGATCCGGAAAAACTACAACTCATTGCAACTGGACAAAACTAACAAAGCAAACAAAAGCCAGGTGGCCTTCCAAATTTGAGGCATAAAATTATCAATCAGTTGCAAATTTCTAAATCTACTACATAGCTCTATTGCGTTTGATTTTTATTTTTGCAAGCACCTTACTATCACGATGCAAATGCAAGTGCGTATGAAATCAAACAGTAGTCTCTTGCTTCCATGTACGTATCTTGTACTTACATAATCCAAAAGAGAACCATGCCAACAAAAGAGCAATACAAAAGTTATTTCTATCATAAGCAATAGCAACACAAATAATATAATAACCATATGCAAAAATGGTATAGAGAATACTCTGTAATGAAATACTATGCATTCAATCTTTTCAAAAGCTAAATTTAGAAATAAATGCCTGGATTTTTATATTCAAAATATATTTCCAAATTCCTTGAAAGAAAAATATATCATAACCAAAATCAATTTGACAAGAGGGGCTCCACCTATCGAAGCATGGTATAACTCTAGATCAAAACAACATAGAGCATCCAACGGTATTCTGATTCCTAATAAATAATAACTAGAGTAAACAAGTATACCTAATGAGCCTTCCAAATTAAAAAACTTCCAATCACCCAACTTTAGTCTCAACCAAAAATATTTGAAATACCACTTCACAAAAATTCTTTCTAAATATCCTAAAATAATAGTGCTACCAAAGTTTTCAAAATAATAATATTATTATTTCTTTCACAAATTCTTCCAAAATCTCTTTTCAAAAGCACCGGGATTTAAGTTCTAATAAACAACAACTTTATAAACCATAATATACAAAATCCTACTATCAATCAAATCAAATTACATAAAGGAATAAACCAACATTTAACATTATTTAAAATGTTAAATGGCTAACAAATTTTTTAGTTTAGATCCACAACTTTCTCGATTGTCCAAGAATAAAGATAACTCCCTAAGCGTCACATCTCGCTCATCGGCCTTTGGTTATTGCATAAAAGATTATCTAAGCTACCTTAGAAAAAATTGAAAGTAACTCCCTAAACTTTCCAAAGCCACACAACAAAGCATATTAATATACTTAAGCCCATAAATGTACATAAATCATCCGTATGTAATATCTAGTCCGATCATTTGCTCGGATACATAAATTTTACTTTCGAACTAGCATCAGTCACTCTACCTCTCTAGTGCGGACTCCGGTCGGGTTCCTTGATTAAAAACATCGATTCTCCTTACATAACCATATATTATGATATAAGACCTTGGTATCGTATAAAGAATCCAAGTCAAGTATTCGCTGTCAAAAGTCAAGTGGGAAATTCTTTTTCGGATTTTTGTGAATCACTCTGAAGTTATGTACTTGAATCTTAGATCAAAAACCGTGCAAATAAAATGATCGGCATACAACTTACGTAGTTAATCTTATTGGTTTCTTAACTACGCTAATTTTTTTCTAAATCACTTTCATTTTCATTTCTAGTATTTCATTCAATACTAAAATTATTTATGAATTTTTTCACAAATTTTCACTTATGTTTATAAACATTTAATAAAGACACAACTTCATAAAACATTAAATTAAAAACTTACTCTAATATTATTTACTTGTATGGTACTCTTCTAAATCCTAAGAGAACATACAAACACACCAACTTCATTTTACTTTTCAAATTTTAAATGGATGCCCAAAAAAAATGTCGGTTTTTAAAGTTGAGTCAACCTTTAGACCTTTTTATTTCTTAGAGTGTTCAACGGAAAGATGTCTTCTGGTTAGCCCAATAACATCAAATAGTTTATATGACTTAGATGTTTAAACAAAGATACGGTTTTAATAATGCAATGCTTATTTAAAATCTTCCTATCCAATTTAACCCATTTAAAAACATGAGTTAAATTATCTCTTTTCTATCCAAAAGTTTAAATTTTTCATTTATCAAATTATTAGTCAAAATAACTTTTATTTAAATCAATTTTCCTTAAGGAAACTTAAGACTAAATATCCGGTTTTTATTTCAAAACCCTTTTTAAAATCATACTATACCATTTCTATGTATACATATATACATAGATATATATATACTAATTTTAATAATTTATTCACTAACACTCACTTTGAGTTCGCTTGGATATAAACTCATTTCGATCACACAACGATAAAGAGAATAATTTGCTAAGTGCACTACAAAATTCGCCTAAGCAAATTTTAGATCGTCCCTTTAAAGGCTATTCAGATTACCACAAAAACAATCAAGATATTTTCCTTCAAACTATCCATAGAAAATTTATCTTTAAATTCTTTTTGAAATATTTATATTTAAAAATATTTTCAAGCAATACTACCATTACTTTTCTCACAAATCCGTTTTTAAATCTTTTCATGCAATATCATGATTTGAATTCTCAAAAACTCTTTTAAAACACATTTTATAAATGAAATTATAATAATTTATATAAAATTTCCTTTATATAAAATTATCTCATATTATAATAATTCTCCTTTTATTATAATAAAATTTTCTCAAATATTTATCCTCTAAATGTCTTATCCTCCCATTTAGATTATATTAAATAATTTTATTAAAATTTGACTTCTAACTTAATAATTTCATTGAACACCTTATAGTCAAATTGTGAAACTTAATTCACAAGCGGTTCGTTATAATACACTCTAAATTTATCAAATAAATGCCCGTAAACTAATCAAGCATAAATTAACAATCAACAAACAATATTCAATGCTCCTAAACTATCCGACCATGACAAATTAAACAATAATGCTAATAGATAAATATTATCATTTTCAACCAAATAAACATCACATAAATAACTGTATTAATTCAAAAATTATTCCCTTACGTATGTAAACTATATAACCCAAACTAAAATATTTCATTTATCAAATTTTCAAAAATCAATATCATGTTTGTTTGTCTTTTTCGAGAGTTTAGAAATCCCTATTGATACCGTGGCATCCTACATCTCGACCCGAATTCATAAACAATTCAATAGACCAATTAACACAATACGTTTTTATAGCAATAACAAATATGCTGTTGTATATAATACTCTCAACTTGTAACGATCCAGAAATTTTAACAATTTAATTAATGTAATTAACTAAATTTTTCATGAAAATAAATAATAAAATTTTGCAATGAAAATTTGATATTTAGCATGCATCTGCTTAAACATAGCAAGTGTCTGATTTTCATTGGAAAATATGTAAGTTTATTCAGTTGTGGAAATTTCAATTTCAAATTTTAAATCGGTTAAATTGATGGGAATTAAATATTGTTGAAATCTGAATATTTTTATATAATAAAAATGTAAACCATTTTCTAAGTAAGACGTCATATTTCATTTTGCCAAACTTGGACTACTCTAGCCCCCTTTATCTTATTTTCGGCGTTTTAGCAACAGTGTTGGCTGGAATATCGAGTTTTGATAAGATGATCGTATCGCTGATATTTATGTACCATTCTATTCGTCTCGTTGTGCTAATCTCCACAGTATATTCATTTGTGCGTTTTGACGTCCAGTACATGGTGAAATTTGCAAAACGGTTAGCCGTATCGGTACCCATTTTGAGCCTTTTGGCTTTCCTTGTGTCTATTCAATTGTCTAGCCACAAGAAGTGAATGGCCATTGACTTTTGTAACTCCCAGAATTTAATATTGTCTTTTGTTATTCCAACTTTTCAAATATATTGTTGTTGGTTGCCATTCTTTCCTCTCCAATTTCATTTGAGAAAATAATAAATATAGAAATCGATATATATTCATTCACGTGTCTGCTCATTCTCTTTCCTTAAATTTGCTAGCATGCATGCTCATCTCTGCTTCAAATTTGTTTTTCTCCTCACCCAGAACTTCACCAAGCATGCAAGACAACCGGCCTCACCTTCACAATCTCCATCTCCACACGTGCCCTTCCCTTCACCTAACTACGGTGATCATCCGCCACCCTCACATCCACAACGACCGAACAAAGCCACTTTCCCACTCTCACCCAAACGCATCCTTCCACCCACAACCGATCGTCCAACCCACTGTCCTAGATCTGCCTGCACCCTGTAGCACCCCGGCCGGGTGCCACCCTGTGCTCCACCCCACTCACACCTCCTCTACCTGCTTTGCTACACAAACCCATGCAAACCCTCAGCTCCACCCAAACTTAACAGTCGTCGATCGCCCTTGTGCCCCAACCACCCTCTTCCTCTTGATCTTCACTCGACCCGCCACTTGAACCACCTTCAGCCGAGCTCAGCCTTCACCTCATCACCCGCATTCACCTGCTCAACCCACAGCCCAAAATCCACATTCTTCCCTCACCTAAACCCCTGCTAATTCGCACCACCACTG
The DNA here is from genome assembly GCA_030765085.1 of Allium cepa. Lineage (NCBI taxonomy): Eukaryota > Viridiplantae > Streptophyta > Magnoliopsida > Asparagales > Amaryllidaceae > Allium > Allium cepa. The sequence goes on along the minus strand of CM060937.1, from coordinate 564,629,648 downwards.
AAACCCCGTAGCCTAGTCCTTCAACTCGAATCCAAGCCACATGTCAGCCATCCACATGCATCTCCACCCAGTCCTCCCTGATGCACCACCATCACCCATGCCAACTTAACCTCTGCCGAGCTTCTTTTATAAGGAGATATATATATATATCGCATATATATATATATATATATATTTCAAATTCTTTAATTCAAGTTTGCGTGACAGCCTTCCATCGCTCGTTAGCCTCCTCCCTGTAGCTGTCGAGTTCAGGTGCTTGTTCAAGTCCAAGATAAGCTTGAATCTTATTCTTATTAATATATATTATAAGAGATATATATATTTCATATATATATATATATATATATATATATATATATATATATATATATATTTGTTTTCATCGTCGTTCTAGCTATGATTTGTTTTTGTTGTTGTCTAATGATTTTTACAGCAACTCTTGGCATGTCCGTATCCATGTGCATGTCCATGTCACTGTTTCCGTTCTCGTTGTTTCTATAGCCTCGAAAGGTGAATAATCATTCATGATTAACATTCTTATATTTAGAAAATTTAATTCACATGAAATGAGGATTGAAACATGTTGTTAAATTTAAATTGTTAGTTATTTAAATTGTTAAGCGTGATATGTTATTATCTGCAATTGCTTATCTATATTAATTGACATATGACACCATAACCTATTATATATATTTAAATGGTTAATTGTGATATATGCTTGTTATTGATATGTATGACATTTATATTATTATTTTATTTTTATCACACTGTAAGTTCCATGTTAGTTTAGGAAATCCCTATGGGTTGGAACGATATATACCTAAACGATTTTATAGATTAGGAAAAATCGTAATGGGTTGAAATGATAAACCCAAGTGATTTTATTGATTTTGAAATTTTGGAATTGCGGGTTAAAATGATATATACCCGTAAATATAAATTATTATAGATTGAAATGATAAATATCTGTATCACTTGACTATAGGATAGAATATTATATACGAACACCGTTGGTCTATTTTTAAATGCTTTCTAAATTTTGAGGAAAGAAAATATATGTGTTTTGGTTTACAAATATAATATAAAGATTTTATTTGGTTTTAAGATGTATATAAAAATTTAGATTTTTAGATTATCGTTTGGAAATTTAAATTATAAGCTATGTTTTGAAAATTGTAATTTTAAGACTTTTCTTATAATTTTTTTAAATGTATAAAATAAGATTTAATATAAAATATATTTAATAATAATTTTTAATTTAACAAAACCTAATATAATAAAATTTAATTTAACTAATGTATATAATATGTTACATTATTTATTTAAAATTTATATTAATATTTCAGAATAGATTTTGTACAAACTTTAAATAAATAGAGGTTGGAAAGATGAATTTAAATAAGAATTGATTTGACTTATTGATTTGAGATTTTAAAGATATGAAATTTGTAACTTGATAACTTGAGTTCAATTAAAGGTGATTTAATGAATATTGTCAAATTTAAATAAGTCGAAACTGAATATTTAGTTTTGATTTAAATGTGTAACTTGAGATTTTATCTAAATGTTTATAAAAGTGATTCGGTGAATATTTTAGATTTAAATACAGTTGAAGTTAGATATTTAATTATTGATTTTATTAAATTGGTAATTTAAGATTTATTTAAATGTTATTAAGAATGATTAAGTGAGTATTTTCAAATTTAAATAAAATTAAAGTTGAATTTTGAAATATAAATGAAATTTATCAAATTGAGTTATTGTAAATTTTTTGAATATTTAAACTTTGAATCTATTGAATTGGAAGTGGTTTAATTTTGTAATTCAAAACTAGATTTGAAATCGTTATAAATTAAAATGGTTTAGTGAGAATTTAAATTGAACCTATAACCTTTTTAATTGAAATTGTTGAATTGAGATTGATTTAAATTGAATTTTTTAAACTAAAGTTGATTTGAATTGGTTTGTGAAATTTGAAGAAATTTCCAATTTGAAACTATTTTCAATATAAACTCTATTTTAATATATAAACTATTTTAATATATGTAAACTATTTTAATCTATAACCTATTTTGAAATATGTAAACTATTTTTAATTTATTACTATTTCGGTATATAAACTATTTTCAATATTTAAACTATTTATGTTGGAACTATTATGATTTAAGATTTAATGGATTTAAATGCGAATATTTTGATATGATGGTTTGAACTATCTTGTGGTTATGATTTTGGAAGTGAATATGATTTCGAAAGTGGTATGATTTTGAAAAGAATAAGATATTTTGATATAAAGTATGAACTTCTTGAAATATAAAATGACCACGGTGTGAAATAAGCGTTTGGTTGTGAAATAAGCGTTTGGTTTTATGTGGTAGCTTCATGAACTACTATTTATCTATTCCACTACTTATTACTATAATGCTCTATGTTTGTGATCCTCTGATTGATTTATTTATTATATATGTTAAGTCATGCTAAATATAAATTAGCAATTTGTTGTTTTGAGCAATTCAAGTTTGATATGTGTGGATGATTGTCGATTTGAATGGTTCGAAATGCCAGATCATTACACAACACATTTTAGGGTGTCACTTACCCTATCTCTAATGAGTTTACCCCACCAAAGCCAAGGTTCTCCCTTAACCGTTAGCTCTGATACCAAATGTAACAACATGCCTTTTCAACCGTTTAAAGTCGGTACCAAATACATCCATGGTATTGCCATGTTGAATGTCCAATCGTTAGATAAGCAGATTGTTAGGGTAAAATAAAAGGAACAAAGAAGGGAAATAGAACCTCACAGCGAAAACGACAACATATAATATAATAAGGACTATATAAACTATTACTCCAAGAAACAAGTCACACCAGAGTTAAAAACAAACCTTGTCAGCTGGGTAGTTATAAATTCCCGACCCTACAATTGCTGATAGATATAAACTATTATACAACGGAAAATAAAATACTACGATAGGTGAACACCTATCTCTTCTCCAAGAACTCAATAACATCAATGCCAACCTGGAAAATACTCGGCCTGACTCGAGCATTATAATAAAATAACACCGGGTTAATTTGGAAAACCAACGTGACCACGCCTCTAAACATAAAACAGGTTTTTTTACTCACAAGAACAATATCAATAGATAAAAGAATTGAAACAAATTAGAACGAAACCCAACTTGTAAATACAATATCAAAATCCAAACTTAAATAATGGACACAGACAATTAAACAACGGGAAGAGCTCCAAACACTTTTCAATGCAATTAAGAAAATAACTCAAAGATTTGAACCAAAAAAGGAAAGAGAAATTTTCCAACATTGACTAGGAGAATGCACCTCCTTCGTTGAAAATATACCTCTAGAAATATACTTGAGAATTATGATGGCAATCGAAAAATGTACAAGTTGGACCGCATCAACCTTACCGAGTATCCGAGTATTTCATATCTCTTCGTGCGTACAACCGAATCTAATCTAGTGTAGATGTGAACATACGCTAATGGGAGCAACCCCATACAGCTTGACGTCCACTTGCATTTTGGTTTTAGTCATTTCCAAAAAAGGATATTAATTCTCAAATGAGAAACTACTCATCTTAAATTGATAAAAACCCAAAAGAAGAAAAGGTTAATTCCATGTTTTGAACCGAAAGAAAGGCAATGAATTTATCCAACCTAACTAGGAGGGCACGCCCCATACACTGAAGTAAACCTCTAGATAAAACATACTTGAAAGTTCACGCTAAACATGCAACACTTCCAGGAAATTCCAGGCTAGACGCCGTTAAATCCAAAGGCTTGCAAATATACTCGAATCACCCAATGCATTCTAACAAATCTCTAGATAAATATGAATATATCCTAATAGGCAAGCCCATATAGCTTGGCTCCCTCTCGCTCTTTAGTTTTAGTTATCCATGGTGTTGGATGCCAATGTTTAAACGAGCTACAAATCATCTTAGATTGACGAAACACAAAAAAGGATATCAAAATTGATAGTCAAGAAATCAACTATCGAAAATAACAAAATGATTGTATATGGGAATTAAATCGCATACACATACCATCAATAAATGAATCAAGCATTTAAACCATTTGATTCTCGCTGGTGCTTGATTTTCACATCAGGAATATTTGTAAACCACTTTAAAAGAATTCTTTAAAAAAAATTCTTTTAAAGGGAAAATTATATTTCTAAGTGTATTAAAAGAGGGGTCAAAAATGAATGTAGTTGAAAACATTGTGTACTATAAACACAAAAAAAAATTACATTTAGCTTTTCTCAAAACATTTCTTTCTAAAGTTATCCACATTTAACTTTCATTTATAAATTTTAGAAAACATTTATTATCCCAGAAGATGATAAACCAGTTTAAATGATTTTATTAATTTTAAACAATGTTAATCATCGTGAAAGATAATTGATATAATTTTTTTATAAATTTTATAACCACATTAATTATCCAAAAGGATAAAAATCAAGTTATAATCTTTTTATATATTTTAAAAAACGTTAATTTTCCCAAACGATAATAAATCAAATTTATAATCTTTTATAAATTTAGAACAACATGAGTCATCTCGAAAGGTAATTAATCAAATTTATAATCTTTTTATATATTTAAGAAACATTAATTATCCCAAAAGATAATTAATCAAATTTATAATTATTTATAAATTTTAAATAATATTAATTATCCCAAAAGATGATAAATCAAATTTATAATCTTTTTATACATTGAAATAATTTTAATTATCCCAAAACATAATTAATCAAATTTATAACTTCTTTTATAAATTTTAATCAATACTTATCCTTTATTTTCAAAATTCTTAAAATATTTGAAAACTTAATTTAAACAACTTTCAAAGTGCAAAAACGTGATCAACGTTTATTTTGTAGAAATACAAGCACAAATTCAACACACACAAGGGATTAAGGAGATGATATTTCATAAGTGACGATATAGCGGAAATCACTGTAAAGATACATAAATCAAACGGCAAGTCATAAATATTTCAATCAAATATCAATATAAGAAACCTAAAAATATAAGTAAAATGCATATTACAGTAATAATAATGGCGAGAAAACCCTTTCGGTCTCTTTACAGAAGTCCCATGTAAATCAAACATATATATCTGTATTTTCGAAGTGTTCCACAGCGAGTTATTCGCTACGTAAAGTTTGACATCCACTTGCATTTGTTCCCTGCAACACAATTGGTTATTTACACTCTCTGCTTCCAAGCGGGCATCAAATAAAAAAATAATCAAATAGCAATGTATATTATCATCCAAGCATTTAGCAATAATGTACAACAACATAGATATCATATAGTTCGTCTAGATGGGGTAAACTAATTGAAACTCCAGTTGAAACTTCCGCATTTCGGTTTGATCGCGTTCGATTTTATCTCAAAATACAGCTGGCTCCAAATTCAATGAAACTAGTTCCAACGCGTAGATAACGTCGATACGATTCCAATGCAAAAGACCCCATCCAAATCCAACCTTGATGAGATGTTGAGTTTATAAGATTTGAAATTAATTAAATTAATTTATAACTTAATTAACAATCAGTTTATCACCTTCCCTTAAAAACTCCACTTCCCCAAAATCCAAAATCATGCAAGCTTAAAACCTGTACACGTTTGAACCCACTTGACAAATCCTTCTCTCCTCCATTTCTCTCTCTAGTAGATGAAACGACGAACCACCACCTCCGACAAACTCCACTGTGAGAGAGCTCCACGACCAATGCCACCTTATTGAACTCGGCCTCCTTCCTCTTCATATAACCTGGAGCACTCCACACGCGAGCCCTGATAACATGTTTTTTATCCTTCAACGAGACGAGCTCCAACCAATGCCAGACTTCCTCTCTTCAAACAAATTTGCGAAGGCGGCTTCCATTTTCCTTCCTATGGCCTCTAGCTCCACCAAGTCAATAACCCTAGCAGAGCTAAAATAGTTGATCTCACTAAAACATGGCTGCACCCTACCATACACACATAGATTGATAGATCTCCTCAATACAAGTTCAAAGATCATTGTTTTGTATTTTTTCCATTGAGTAAATCTTTTTATTTTTATTTTTGAATATAGTGGGTGAACTTTTCTTTAATTGGAAGTTTATAAAAGTAGAGAAGGAAGAAAGAAAAATAAGTGTATTGACAAATCTTAGTGTTGATGTCTAGTTTATTTACAAATTTTCAGTACTACGTTGCATGACATTTCATTTGCATACGAACCATGAAGGAAAAAACAAAGATATGGACACGCATAAAAATGTGATATGATCACAAAAAAACAATTATATATATATATTAGTTATTTTATTTGTGAAATCTCAAAAACACCATCGTTCACCGTAAGATACATCAAATGATAATCTAAATATTTTTCAAACTAAAAATTATGGAAAAATCAAATAAACTCATTTTAAAATACATCATTAAAAATCAATTCGTTTTATTAAAAATTAATTTTCTTGTTATTTATTTAAACCATTTATTATTGTAAATAAATATACAAAATGGATTCATCATTATTATTTATTAGTTAAAAGGAGTTAAATAAGGCTATTAAATCCATTTAATTAATATTTAACTCATAATTCAAATATTTAAATAATCTATGTATTTGAATATAAGTTACTTAGGTTTTTAAACATCAATTATTCAAATATTTAAACTAATTAAATATTTAAAATCAAAATGACAAATTCTAGGATGTTGCGGGCCATATGATTATTTCTGTAGTTAAGAGCAAAGACGATTACGGTGAGGTTAACGTCTAGATGATTGTTATAGGAGCATCGATCTCCTCGATTATTCTTTAGACTGAGTCCTTGTAGTTGTGTAATGTCCATATACATCGTTTATATTGCTATCGAGAAAGCTGGAGCTGCTGAGAGCATCAAATTAGACACTTTCCCATCGTTTTATGGTCACTTGAGAGATGACCTTGGCTATCGAGGGTATGCCACATTTGTATATTTTTTACATGTATGTTTTATATATGATGATTATGACAGGTCCCCGGTATGTTTATCTACGATTATCTAAGAGATAACCCGGGCATTGCGGAGAGTATGTCTTATGTTGTGTGATTATTTATACTAATGATATTTGGATGCATGGATTATTTCACCCATTTGATATTATTTCCTTAATTTATTGTTCAATTTAATTTGTTTCAGTGATCACATTTTCCTCTACATGTTTTGTGATTGACTGTAACCCCCCGGAAAAAATATAAAAAACTTATATTCAAATATAGGAATTATTTAAATGCTTAAATTATGAATAAAATATTAATCATCCTTGTTTAACTCCTTTTAATTAATAAATAATAGCGGTGAACTCATTTTATAAATTTATTTACAATTATAAATAGTTCGAATAAATAACAAGAAAATTAATTGTTAATAAACGACTTGGTTTTTATTGACATATTTTTTATTGAATTTGTAGGATTTTTCCATATTTTATAATTTGGAAAACAATTAAATTATTGTTTGGCCTATTTCTCAGTAAACATTGGTATTTATTAAATTTCACTAAATATGATAACCAGTGTATTTGATTATTGTTTTGTGATCGTGTCACATTATAGTGTGCGGTCTTTTATTTATTTTTGGCGTTCACAGTTCGTACGCGAACGAGACATTGTATAGTGACATACATGAAATTATAACATAAAATAGATCCCCATATATGACTCTCCTTCACCCTTCACTATTGCCTCTTTCTTTTCTTTTAATTTGCCTATAACCTAAATAAAGTAACTGCCACGACTAATCAAACTATTCCTGGAGCTACGATGCATGAAAACGATCGTCGTTGGATCCATTGCGCTTGAGGAAAGGAGATCTTTGTTTTGGTATATGCATTCGTGAGTGTGGTCATGGTTGGTTGTGGTCGACTTGTAATGGCCAACCTAGGGTTTGAGTTCTTCAGGGACTGGGACGGAGTTAGGCGACGAGGTAAGTGTCATTGTACTTCTCTTGGCAAGGAGCACCTGTAGGCGTCGATGGTTGGAGGTCCAATCAATTAAGGTGATTTGCGACTCATATGCAGTCGCATGGTGGGACAATAGTTGCGATTCTCTCAGGACCATCAAGTGTGATGGGGCTAGGGGTTGTGAAGCTTGCGCATAGAGGAGCTCGATGGAAGCGGTAGTTTGTCGTTTCGTGGAGCGAAAGTGGAGAAATCAGTAAGATAAGGGATCGTCTTAGTGGGTTGTTGTGCATATCATGTACAGGAAATTTTAATTTTGGAAGAGAAGAATTTTAAATGGTAATTACATAATTTGTTAATTAATTAAATAATTAATTATTTTAATCAATTTGAATTATTATGAAAACGATAGCTCTTACATACGAGGCCCAATCGAGACACGGTCTTTTGCATTGCATTCGCAGAAGTGTTATCTACACAATAGAGATGATTTCATCAAGTTTAGAGCAAATGGGATTTCAAGCCAAAATCGAACTCCATTCGATTTTAGATCGAGTAGAAACATGTAAGCATTAGTTGGAATAAGAGTGAGTTAACTCACCTCTAAATGAACTCTATATGATATATGTGTTGATATAAATTATTGTTTGCATGCTTGAATGATTTCTTGGGTTGGATTAGCTGAATTCCTGCTTTGGAAAGCGGATGACTTATATGTGATTTACAGGTGACGTATAAAGAGCCTCTAAAGGGTTTCCCACCATTGTTAATTTACTTTTATATGTGCTTATATAAATGTTTATATGTTGTTTGAAATGTTAAAATGAAAAAATATTGAATAGTGGAATAATCGCATTTTCGTACTTTGAAATCATGCTATTACACTTTGAAATCCCATCTCTTTAAATCTTGTGTTTTAAAATCATGTGTTTGTGTTTGCATCATTAAATACTTGGTCATCCTTTGCATTTTTAAAATGTTGTTCAAACCAAGTTTTGAAGGCTTAAAAAATTTATAAAACCTAACTCCTAAGTGTTTAAAAGTATCAAAAGTTTTGGTCGGGTTTTATAGTTCGAAAGTCAAGTTTTAAAAGTAACTTTCTATTGAATTTTGTTGACTCTAGAAGTCAGTAAATTTTTGTGAATGCATATTAGACTCACAATATGTTGTTCAAAAAATAAAATACAAATATTCATACTTTATAAAATTATGGAGAAAATTCCATTTTAAAATGTGAAGGTTCAAAGGAGTTTTCCGTATTCTTATAATGCCAGTTTTGCGGCAATGTTTTCAACTTTTATAAAATAGTTTTAAACTTGATTTTTTTCTTCTTTAACCCTTTTAGTTAACTTTTCTAATTTAAGTGTTTTAAAAGTGGTTTGAAATTTATATATATTTTAAATGATTTACTATAAATTATTAAATAATAATTTTTATTTTGAGATAAGGAAATGAAATGGTTTTGAGATTTTAATAAATTTTAAACCTGAGATTTTCAAAGTAATATTGAAATGGATGATTTAAATTATATTTCTTACTTTTGAGTTTATTGCGAATGAAAGGGATTCGGATTACAACACCTTATTGTAATAAATGTTTCCCAATGATTGAAAAAGAATTCATGGATTGTAATACTTATTGTTAAAAATGATTTCGTTAAGTTATTAAGAGAACTTGTTACTTGACTTAATAAGTGTTGATATTCTTAAATCTTTAGAGGATTTTTCTTTTAAAGATGATAATAAGTTGATTTGTAAATGATATTTTTATACATTAAAGGATCTTTAGAAAGAATGTTTTAAAAATAAAGCTAAGTGTAATTGGTTTTGGGTTCATAGTAAATAATAGTTTAATGACATCTATTTTTTACCCTTCTTTTTAATACACTTAGAAATATAATTAGCTCATTAAAATAATACTGAAGAGTGGTTTAAAGTGTTTTATAAATAATTGTGATGTGAAAATCAAGCACAAGCGTGTGTCAAATATTTTAAAACGGTTGATTCATTTATAGAAAATATTTAGTCTTACACTTAGCACTAAACGTTGAGGAAACTCTTGCTATTCTTAAAGTTAATAATGTATGTTGAGTCAGGATAGGAAGCAACACTGCCCTAACTTATCCGGCTTCATTATTTTCCTCGAGGTGGTGTTAGTTTGGGATCGACAAGTTATGATAAGTGTAAGAGATTTAATTTTCATACACGATCGTTTTTTTATTCCCGGTAGTTGATTTATTGACTATCGGTCATGCTGTCTTCTTTGTACTCATCAATCTAATTTGTTGTTTGTTGAGGAAACTCTTGCTATACTTAAAGTTAAGAATGTATGTCAAGTCAACGTAGGAAGCAACACTACCCTAACTTGTCATGCTTTATTGTTTTCCCCAGGATATTGTTAGTTTTAGATCGATGAGTTGTGATAAGTATATGAGATTTTAATTTCCATATATGATCATTTTTATTATTCTTGATAATTGATTTATAGATTATTCATATCCTTCCTTATGCTTCATCAATCTAATACGATTTGTAGCTCGTTCGAGCATTTACATCCACCATCGGAGATAACTAAAATCAAAGAGTGAGTGGAAGTCAAGTTATATGGGTTACATCCATTAGGTTTGTTCACATTTATCTAGACAGGTTTTGGTTGCATGGATGTGGTGCTATAAGATATTTGGATCCTATGTTTGGCGAGGGTCTAGCTTGGAAGTTCTCGAGTGTGGCGTGTGTGCTCTCAAGAATATTTTGTTTAGAGGTTTACTTTCGGTGTAGGGGGTGCACCCTTCTAGTCATGTTAGATGAATTCATTCTCCTTATTCTTATTCGAACCTTGGAGTTAATCCTTTCTTAATTGCATCGAGAAGTACCTTATGCTCTTCTCTATGTTTAATTATTTGTGTCCATTCTTTAAGTTTGAATTTTGATCTTATCTATGTTCATCCTTTCTAGTTTGGATTGATGTTCTGATTTGTTTTCCATTCTTTCATGTATAGAAGTCATTCTTTTGAGGTAAAACCCATTCCATGTTTGGTGGTGCAATCTTACAGATTTCTGAATGACCATCATATTTCTTGAGTTTTCTCACGATAGTTTTCCATACTGATCCGGGTTTTATTTTATTAAAATGCTTGAGTCAGACCAAGTTTTTCCAAGTTATCATTTGTTGGACATAGAGCACATGGAGTAGAGTTAGATGTTCATCTGCCATAGTATTTTCATTTCCCGTTCTATTATTATGTATACCCATCAGCAATTATAAGATCAGGAAGTTATAGCTATCCAGGCTAATAAGGTTTGTTTTAAATCTGATATACTTTGTGTCTTAAAGTGTAATTTTTACTATCTTTGTTATATTATATATGAACGTTTCGTTATGGTATTTTGTTTTCCCTCTATTTGCTTTTCTTTATCTTTTTATTTTTACCCCAATAATCTGCCTTTTCAGCACTTGGATGCTCGGCATTCTAATACCACTGATGTATTAAGTGTTGATTTTCAAGGTCCGAAAAGGTAGGTTGTTACATTGATAATGTGATTACTATTTTGAATTATTTTTATGGTGTTAATACATTATCATTATATCTAGTCTATACTTCCATGCATATATTGATCCTTTGATTTAGATATAGTTTGACATGTGTGTTATTTAGAATACTGGGGTAAGTCTGAGATCTTTTAGGTACAGGGACAGTAATATCAGATTTTGTGTTGGGCATAGAGGAGGCTAGTAATTCAGTATAATGGTTTATCATTTTTTATTGTACTGTCTCTTGTATGTATATCCATTGTATATTTAGTATAACATTATTATCGCTGTGATTCTGACACTGTTTTCTCTGTGATTTATTGTATATTCTGTATTGTTCTATCTCGAAGGCATATGTATTTAATACTTTGTGCCGATACTATGTATGTATAGATGAGTTATTTATTTGATATTAAATACGTATCAGTATTAGTCCAAGGCAATATTTACATGTATGCCTCATATAGCCTCATTCTTCATATTATCTTATGATATTGCATAGTAACACTCTTGGATAATATAGGTATAGAGGTGGGGGTGTTACAGTTGGTATCACAGCAGGTTTAGAACAAAACAAAGTATAAAAGACATGAGTCTTGACCTCAGATGAGACTTAGAGTCCTTGTTCCCCCCGTGGTATGTGGTAAATTAAGTTTTATACTTAAATGATAACGGGAGTATATGATGATTACTGGGATAATCATCTGGGAACGTACTTATTATTTTTTCCTACTATATATATGTAGGTATGTATGTATGTATATTCCTTATCTCTACCTCGTCGCTACCTATCTATTATATAGGGGATGAGGTTATAACCTCACTTGGAGGCACCATTACTATATATATATATATATATAGGTAGCGCTAGGTTAATTTTCCTACTATATATATATACACAAATATATATGTATGTGTGTGTGTGTATTCCTTATCTCTACCTCATCGCTACCTATCTATTATATAGAGGATGAGGTTATAACCTCGCTTGGAGGCACCATTACTCCATCAATTTCAACTATTTCAAAAGAGCGGAGAGAGTATACACCCACATTTCTTTGCATAGATGAGAACAAAGAGGACCATTTACTAGCAGCACAAGGAAGTGAAACTTGAGAAACAAACTGGGTAGCTTCATGCATTGGGTCAGGCAAGTTAGGATTGGAAACAGAAAAGATACTAGCAGTAGTAATTAGAGCATTTTCACAAGCAACGGGAGCGCATACAACTGCATGCGAAATAGCTGCCTCAGTAGCTCTAACGTCAACAACACCTTCACCTACAAAATCTTTCCCACATACACTCGAAACGTTCTCATCAAGAACAACATCGGCTCCACCATAATCATGCCATAATCCATCACCACCAAGAAATGATGTAGCTAGCATAGAAGATACCAAGGAAACTGACTCACCACACATAAATTTCAACTCAAATATAGGGGATGTGGACGAATCGAAGGTTGCAAGGTTTGCGGCAATATCATGCAGAGGGTTAACATTCACGTTACTAGAGACGGAATCTAAAAAAATTAAACTGGATGAAGCATTAATAGCAAGTTCAACGATATTGAAAGCAGCTCCAAGATGAACGATAGAATTATTAGAATCAAGGAAAAGGCAGACGCAACTTTCAACGGGTTGGGATCTGAAATTAAGGATGATAAAGTAGGCAGAGTAGCAGAGATTGAGGATGGAGCAATAGAGAATGATAGGCCGGATTTGGTGTTGGACATCAAGCGCTGCTCTAAGGAAGCCGTAAATCTAGGAATAGATTTTCGATTGTTTTCCATCAAAAAGGGACAAGATCGAAGATGGAGGGGCGGGGGGGGAGGGGGAGGAGAGACTAAGGAAGATATGCAGCAACGAAAGGCTGGAGGAGGAAGGACAAAGCGGAGATAAGAGAAAAACACGTGGAGATCTGGAGATGACAAAACGCCATTAGCTTATGGAATAGTTCCCATTTTGAAAAGAATTATTTTGAAGATTTATAAATATATTTTAAATTAATATTTAGTCACATAAAATTTTGAAATAGTTTCCATAATTATTTTTGATGTGTAAAGTGCTATTGAAAGTTTTAAAAAATATGTGTACGCATAAGGATTTGAAACAATGAATTTTGATTTGATTACGTAAGTTAAATTTTAGAATACTTATATTTTATTTAGTCATTGTTGATTGTAAAAATATTTAAAGGGTGGCTTTGAAATTATATTTGAAACAATATTTTTGAAAGAGATAAGTAAATTATAGTTATTGCATTTAATGAATTGGAGGTTTTATAAAATAAGATTTTTGGAATAAAAATAGGTTTGATTGTGATTATCCATTAAATGGAAATTACTATCAACGAAAATCTATTTTAAATTTGGTAAAGTACAATTTTGGAAGCATTATCTTTAATATTTATTTCTAAGCATTTGGTTTTGTTATAAATGATTTGATATTAAATATTGAATTGTTGGTTGTTATTTTTATTTATTTGAATAGTTTGTTTTTATTACTTTTCTGATCAATCTGATCATTCTCTCTTGTATATTGAATTGTATTATAAGAATGATTCGCTGCAGATGTTAAGTTTTTTTACTGATTTGGTATGATACGGTAATGACATCCTTCTACGTGATTTTGTGATGATTTGTAATTCTACGTGATAAGAAATTAGAATAAACAAAGTTATATCGTTTGGGATATGACATGTGATAATATTTCTTCGATTATTTAGTGGACTCATTATAGAGAATAATTGGGATATTGAGTGTAGTTTATCAGTATTGAGTAAACGGGCAAGTAACACTAGGTGATATGGGATGCCTAAGCTGATATTTGTTCGAATACTTTTTTTAAGTAGATATCACTCTAACAGGGTCGAGTACACAGGGTAGTTATGGTGATATATGTTGAGAGTGTTCAGGCTGAGAGCCATAAGTATGTTTATCTTGTGTGTATGCTCTCATTACATGGCGAGGAGTAAACCAGATTGACTAGTATCCATCCTAGCGGCCTGATTACGGGGTCACTGCCCAAATTCGTGACACCTTTTTGATATATATGGCTGAGAGCCATGATTAAGAGCCACTTCCCTTATGCCACTTAGGCCAATAGTCAGTTACCATTGGAGCACTTACAGGGTCATTACCATTGCATAGTGTTGTCTTGCACTGGATGAATATTGGATCATAATGGGTGTCGAGGTAACCGATGATTGTAGGAGTAGCGCTGAGGAGGTGTGAGGAAGGCTCCTAGAGCAAGCCGAGAGCTGTCAGTCTCCTATATGGTTATGGTTGATATAGACACTACTTATTCACATTTATGAGGTTGTTACAGATGTGGATGAGAGCTATCTAGATCATTTATTGAGACAAATGCCGATATAGTTATATATGGTGCCGAGAGCCCATTTGGACTGAGAGTCTAAGGTGATTGTCTATGGTACTAAGAGTTAAGCAGATTGCTAGAGGTCTGAGAGACCATATGATTATTTCTTTGGCTGAGAGCCAAGACTACTACTATGAGGTTAATGTCTAGATGATTATTACAGAATCATTTACCTCCTTGATCATTATTTGGACTAATCCTTGTAGCTGAGTAACCCTATACGCTTTGTTTATATTGCTATCAAGGATAGTTAGAGATGACGAGAGCATCGAGTTAGACCTTTTCCTATCTATTTATGGTTACCTGAGAGATGACCTTGGCTACCGACGGTATGCTATATTTGTATTTTTGCATCTGTGCTATATATGTGATGGTTATGATGGATCTCGAGTATGTCTATTTTATGATTATCTGAGAGATAATTGGGGCATTATTGAAAGAACGTCCTATGTTGTGTGACTGTTTATATTAATGATATTTGGATGCATGGATTATTTAACCCATTTCACATTATTTTCTTGATTTATTGTTTGGCTTGATTTATGTGGGTGATGACATTTTCCTCTTCATGGTTTGTGATTGACATCATGATTATTGTTTTGAATTATTTGGATGGTGTTACCACATTATCATTATATCAGCCTATAGTGAGTTCCATATGTATATTGATCTTTTGATTTAGATATAGTCTAACCTATGTGTTATTTGTATAGTACTCGGACCAGTCGGAGACCTTTTAGGTACAGGGACAGTCAGACCAGCTTTTATGTTGGGCTTAATAGAGGCTAGTATTCAGTATAGTGGTTTATAATTTTTTATTATATTTATCTCTTATATGTATACCCATATGATGTATATTGGACATATTTTGTATATTTAGTATAAAATTATTATCGCTGCGATTCTGACTCTCTGTTCTCTATGATTTATTATATATTATGTATTGTTCTATTCTAAGGGCACACATGTTTATTGATTGTGTCGATAATTTGCACATATATGTAAGTTATTTATTCAGTGTTTAATGCGTATTAGTATTAGCCCAAATGGAATATTCACATGTGTACTCGTATAGCCTCATTCTCCATATTATCAAACGGTGTTATATAGTAATACTCTTGGATAATATATGTATAGAGGTAGGGAGTGTTAAATTTTTCCTTCGACCGCCTTCGAGCAGTAAAGGGAGATGATTTGCGCTTCGACTTTCTAAGCGATGATCCATGAACAAGAAACAACTAACATCGAGAATTTTTGGTCCACCCTCGACCCTAGCGAAACATCTCTAGACCTCATTCTCATGGGAGGAAAGACCAATACTTTTGGTCTCCTTCTATGAGCAGAAAGAGAAGGTCGCATACCCTTGTCCGCCATTGCTACTTGATATTTGATAGAGTTAGGGGTATAACCTAAGGAAAATTATGTAACTTATATATATATATATATATATATATATATATATATAACTCGATGATCAATTTTGTTAAATTTAAAGGTGTTTTCTTTATATAATACACTTCTTATATCATGGTATAATTAGTTAAATAATTAGTTTAAAGTGTATCGAATATAAAATCCTAAAATGATATGTTATGTGACGGTAATTATGATGTGTTGCAGTCATGAGAAATTAATTATATATAAAATAATATATTATTTCAAATATTCTTAGTCAAGATGTTTCACATCTGACATCGATACATCCGTTCAGACTAGAGTGTGTAATGCTATCCAAATGTTGGATAGTGTATTACTCTTGACTATTGGAAGCACTAAAGGGTTACATACCGATAGTTGTTAGATAACCGTGGAATGACTTACTCGAGAGTTTTCTTTTGGTTAACAGAATTAATTTAACGACCCATATTCTATATATCATAGGATTGTAAAATATTATTTTTAAATTCATATGAGGTCATGACGCAACAACTTTGGTAAATGCCTATTAGTGACATTTCATATACTTAGAATTTTGTCGAACAATTTTACCCCTGAAAATTTGTAAGGACTATAAATTTTGATAGAAGTTGAATTAACATTCATGACCACTTCCATTAAAAAGATACGATGGTTCCCTTTCTGTAGAGTAGTCATTATATCAAATTGGAGTTTCTGGCTAGGAGATATGGCTGTTTAAAGACCAGCAGTTTTTAGACCCGCTTAGTGGTTAATTAGTGAGGCTTGGGAGCAATCCCACTAACCTATTTCGGGTTTGAACGCTATGATAGGCTGAACCATCATCCTAAAATTATTTTTATCACTTCTCAAATAGATCTAAGCTTCCATTAACTCATTCTATACCATCTCTTTTCTCCTTCAAATCAAGCCTAACCATATTTTAAAGGTAGACTAACAGGGGGATTCATTAAAGATATTCAAGTCTACATTTTTAGAAGAAAAAAATCATATCTTTGCTGTTTGTTTTAGGATTTGCATCGATTTGTATGCAAAACTTGGATTTTGGAAGTTTTCATGAGTGATTTATCATCTCTCGCCTTATTATGTATGTGTGTGTATGTGTATGTGTGTTTTTACATGTTTCGGATCCATTTCTGAAGTTAAAATCATGTCTTATTATTGTTTAAAAACTCTATCTAAAGTAAAAATGTGAATAAATAGATTTTGGTGTTCTACATATCTTGTGTCGATATGTGATTGCCTTGATATATGTTAAGCTATGTTGTAGACACCGTGTATGATGATTGTTATAATTTATTGTGTGATTTGCAAGTTTGATGTTGTTTTGCGCATATATGGTGTTTGTTTGTATGCTTGTTTGGTTGAAACACTCAAGGGAGCGAATTATAAGTAGGAGCCATGAGATCCGGACTTCGATGGATAGACTCCAGCGCGTTTGGATTCATATCGTTGCATGGGCGATGCATGAGGGTCGAAGTGATTGGTGTATTGATGTAATCCGTGAAGTTGATGTGCTAAAGGAGTTATAGGTTTTTGGTTCAAGGAAGCTCCACCACGGGGAGGATCCGGTGGTTGGCTTCATTTGGCAAGGGAAGACCGGATAGAAAATCCTATCTGGTATCACGATGGTTCGGCAAAGAAAGGCCGGGAAGGATATCCTATCCGGGAGCTAGTCAGTTCGGAAGTGGAGGACCGAATAGGAAATCATGTCCAGTAGCTACTTGGTTTGATGGTGGGTATAGGACATGGAACACTATCTGGTACCTTTGACCGGTAGGGGGAAAACATGAATTGACGTTCGACGACTTCAGTCTGGTGATAGAAGAATGGTGGGATAGAGTATGAAAGGGGATTTTTAGGTACTAGCTTTGGGATTTTAGGGAAGTGACTTAGGGTCAGTTAAATGGTTGGACTGAACAAAGATTGAATGTTAGGGACCTTCGAGTTTGGAGAGGCGTTGCTTTAGGATTCTTCATGACTTGCTTGGGGGAACTTGTGGGTGACTTGGGGCTAAAGTAGATGACCCCAAATGACTCGAGTCAACATTGGATTCTATGTGGCAATAAAGGAAGCAATATCATGATGATTTTGAAACCTTAGTATGATAGCCCTATGACTTACGATTGGTATCTAGAGATGTTCCTAAGATGACGACTTAACGATGAGAGTCATGATGGTGATACACAAGGGTAAGTTCAACGATGGGGCTTACGAGTAGAATTTGTGGTTATGTTGTACTGTGGAAATAGCAGGGATGGAATAATGATTGAGTTCGATTGTTAAGATGCATGAAAAAGGATCATTGATAACTCGAAATTTCTATTGTATGGATAAAGAAGGGGTATGTGGGAATCTCCTACTTGGATTTGCGATCGTGTCCAGATCTTGCGATAGTAGGTCACCCTAGGCTTTTGTGATTGTGAGTCTAGTTCCTAGCATTACGAAGTGGCATGGATTCGAGCACCAATGAAGCTGGGATTTTGGTTAAGTTCTTGGTTTGCAATTGTGTTATATGAGTTATCACATATCCAATGCACATAAGTTATGGTGAGGTTTGTTAATGGATGCTATGTTTGTCGTGATTATTTATTACTTTAAGGTGTCATACGATGTATGTATTTTTGATCATATGCCTAGACACTGGACATTGTACTTTGATCTGTTGAGTTAATACCCCACAAAATCCCCGCTATAGCATATTGCGCTCCCTGGCTGCTACGTTATTATACTATAGTGCTATTAAATAGCAGATCCGCATAAGCCCTGCCATTTTCCATTATGCCCGCTAAATCAACGCTTTTGAGCACCTACTTCAGCCACATTAATATATAAGGTTGATTTGGCTAGTTTTCTTCTTAAAAAATCAATAAAGTTATGATATAGACCTACTTTTCAGGCATAGGTGCTCAATATAAGTTAGAAATCTATCATGGTCACCGAATCTAGTTTGCATAAATCATAATTTTCTTTGATTTTGGTATATAAGAGTAAAAAAATATTTTTTGACAGCAAATAGTGTGCGAATAATAATAAATTAACTTTTAATATTTGGATTTATATTTAATAAGGCTTTTTATATCTCCACTATCCATTATATCCCCGCTATAACTTTTTGCCCCTCCACGATTATAGAACCATCAAGTGCTTTAACTGCACAGACTTCGGATATAATGCATATTGTATAGAAATGACAGTAGATTATCAAATATTGACCGTTATGTGCTAAACTTTTGGATGCAGGGACAGGTCATTTATGGTTCTTCATACCCTATGTCCATTTTTATAGTATTTTTGAGATGATGTATCGCTCATACAGACTATTGCCTAATCTGAAGTTTTATGCTTTGTTTTTATTATCTCGGATACTCTTAAATGAGTAGATTATGGATGACAGGTATGGACAGCACATAGAGCAGTATGGAGTGTGAGCAAGAGGCTACGCATTCATATATCCATACTTTGGAACTTATTATCTCTTATATTCCACTATGCAGCACTGTGGAGCTATGTCGGTACTATTATTTTAAGAAATAGTTATAAAGCTTATTCAAGAGACTTAGGATGTATGAACTCTTTATATCGGTTTTTGTATGATCTGTGAACCTGATGCACTTTGATGTTCTTATTTATGGTCCATCTGGTTATATTATTGTCTCTCCTATTTTACATCTATTTGGTTATTATTTTGTCTATGGGCTATGAGATGTCACACAAGTTCTATGCTTGGGTTTTTTTTACTTCACACCCATGGCTACTGTCCTCCATCGATCGAGTACTTACCTCCACAATGTTATACAGGTTTATTAGGTATCGAAGGTGTAGGGCAGTCATTACATTTGGTATCAAAGTTTAGATCCATAGATGGCCTAAGTTAATACTTAGACCATTAGAGGCAAGGAAGTACCTTTTGCCTTAGAATGGATCGAGGATATATGAGAGTGTGTACTTGTTATATTTTGTCTTTCAAAATTATATAGTAGGGTATATATATAGTGTAGAAGTGTAAGAATGAGCCGGCTAATGAGGAATGCTGCTAGAAACTACGTTTCTAGAGTTGAGGGGGGTGGGAGCAGGGGATTTTAACCTTGACTTGCAGAACACATTGAGATGGTGTAAAACATAGTTCAAAATGCCCAAGTTGCTACTATTGCAGCTATTAGTGGTGGTGCTCAGGTGCAAGTGCCTAGGTCTAACTTTGCTAAACTAAGCAAGGATTACTCCACTCTAAGAGGCAAACCATTCCTTGGAACGGAATCAGCCGTCGAAGTGTAGGATTGGTTGGACACAATTTTTGCATCTTCTTTAAAGATATCGAGTTGGAGAATGTGATGAAGAGGTATCTGGCCTCTAGACAGCTTTATGGGCGAGCTATGGGGTGGTGAAATGCCATTAAAATTACTACTATTGAGGATTAGTTTACTTGGGAGCAGTTTAAGGCGATATTTGAAGAGGTATATATTGACTGCTCAGAAGTAGATGCTCTTTGGAAGTTTGCTGACATGGGACAAGGGGATATGTCTATATCAGAGTATGTGGCTGAGTTTGTGTTATCTTGTTGGGTTGGTGAGCTAGAACACAACCCAAAACCCAAATGAAAATACCAAAATCCTAACCAACTCCAAACATATCGATGTTTATACTTAAACAAGTTGTAAACGTCTTTTTAACTCAATGGAAGTGATCTCGAGTCCATATTAGATTGTTTACAAAAAGTCGCATTTCAGACTTTAAATTCAACTAACGATGCTATATTTAAATAAAACTTTTAAATATATAATCGTAAAATTTGCGAGTTGTTACAGACTGCCTGCCTAATAATGAGGTGATGGTTATCTTTCTATTTTTTCTCGAAATTCCGCACAACGAGTTGTCATCTATGCCTATAGCATGGGAGTATCTGGACATATTCAAGGAGGGTGACTGTATTATCACCACATAGGTTTTCATATAGATTTTGTGCAGGATGCTATTCTGACTATTATGCCATGGCATATGGTGCCAAAAGAGCAGAAGAAACTAAAAGTGCAAGTGAATAACCTATTGCGACACGGGTTCATATAACGGAGTATATCTAAGTAGGACGTCTTTAGTATTTTCCACTATGGCAGATGGGTCTTTAAGATTATATGTAGATTACCGTGAGTTGAATAAGATGACAAGAAAAAACAAGGATCCACTCCCACGTACTAATGACTGTTGAGACTTGGTTTTGATTCATGACACGAAACTATCACTGCAACATACAGATTCGACGATTGTTACGACAAAAAGAGAATATATACTACATGGAGACAAGACATCAAAATCGGTGCATCAACTTTTATATTATTTTGTTTTGAGTCACAGGTCAATATTGTTAAGATCTCCTCGTTTACTTACATATTATCTTATACATATAATCTTCTTATTTTCAAATGATTTATACATATATAAGCATATAAAATATATAGTGGAAATTAGCCATAAGGGCCTCTTTAGCTAGTGCAATTAGTTTATAGGACATACAACTGAAATAATTACTTTTAAGGACAAAATGTAAAATATTTAGCTTTTAGGGTTTAAAAATATATGAAATTATATCCTTGAAAGTAATTGGACTGCTGACTTTGTCCTTAAAAGTAATTATTCTGCTGACTTTAGCCTTGAAATTAATTTCTGTGGATGTGTGTCCTAAAAACTAATTGGACTGCAAAGTTTGTCCTTCAAGTGAAATGCCTCAAATATATATATATAATCAAAATTTTAAAGTTATAATCATATATATAACATATATATATATATTATACATACCTATGCAAACTGTGCAAATTGCACAGATAATACCAGGTCAGTCGACTGACCTGCTAGTATCTGTGCAACATGCACAGGTGCACATGTATATATATAATATATAATAAAAATCATTTGAATATTTATTCGACTGATCCAGAGGCTCTATTGACTGAATTTCTATAACGGCTATATTTTATGAAAACACACGATCATTCATGAAGAGTTACGAATCTCTACGAAGAGATTTGGACGCGACGCTCCAACCGAAACTCTTCGCCAATGGTCGCTGCTATTTAACAACTATAAATACATATCCTAACTTCATTCCATACAACTTAATGTTCTTATCTAATTCTCTTGAATATTCTTGCAACTATAGTCTCTAATATTCAGCATTCTTAACATACTTATTGCTTGAATTAGATTTATATATCATATTCTAAGCAATACTATTCCTTTCCAATCTTCATAAACTTCAAATATACATATTTATACACGAGAAGAAGATCATAGGAAAGGTGTGCTATAAACAAACTTATCCATGTTATCAGAACACAAAAAGTCAAACAATCTTTTGTATTTGTTGAACTCCTGTTCTACTACTCAGGTGTATGAAGTCATCTTCGGCTTCTGAGGCGAAATCATGTTCCGCTGCTCAGGTCCCAGTTCGGCTGCTCAGGGGTTGTATAGACCCGTTCCTCTGGGTTAAGTGAGGGTTGTTGTTTTAGTGAAATTACAGAAGGAGTCTGGGACTGGACGTAGGACGGAGCTCCGAACCGGTATAAAAATCTCTAGTGTTATTTTTATTATACTGCTTATATATTTCACACTATTTACTGTATATCTATCATCACTATACTTTGTATAATCGTATATCCATATTACACGATCCATGGCACACTTTCAAAGACTTGTTCGATCAGCTTCATGATGCTAGGTTATTTCCTCAATTGGACCTCGTGATGGGATTTCATCAATTAAGAGTTGCAAGGGAGAGTGTGCCGATCCGAGGGTTTCATATGCCATTTGGGTTCTATGAGTGGTTGGTTATGCCCGTTCGGGCTAACCAACGCACCAAAATACTTTTTTCATCTTGTGAATCGTTTTTCAGGGATCAGCTAAATAAGTTTGTACTTGTAGACGATATCTTTGTTTATTTAAGGATGGAAGAAGAGCACAAGGAGCATTTAAGGATTGTGCTCGAGTTGTTGAGGAAACACTGATGGAAGGAAAAAAAATTTAATACCACTTTTGGAGGAGGGAAGTGCAATTTTTGGGTCATATTGTTTCTGAGTAGGGTAGTGTTGTGATCCTGCGAAGGTAGCTAAAATACAGGACAAGGATCGGCCCACGACTGCTACAGACATGAAAAGCTCCTTTGGATTGGCAGGATACTATAGGCGTTTTATCAAGGACTTCTCGAAGGTAGTAGCACCATTAACCAACTTGAAGAATAAGAATCAGACTTTTGTTTGGGACACGAGGTGCAAACAAGCATTCATGAGTCTAAAGGAGAGGTTGACAAGAGCACCGCTGATAGCCATTCCAAGCGAGAATGAGGGGCTGAAAATATACACAGACAAATGTGGTAATGGACTGGTGCGATGTTGAAGCAGAGAAGAAAGGTTGTTATCTACGCTAACCAACAGCTAAATCGCACAAGCGGAAGTATCCAACTCAAGATTTGGAGTTGGCGTAAATATTTTCTTTGAAGATATGAAGGCACTGCTTGCTTAGAGAGAGGTTCGAGTTGTATACAGATCACAAATCATTATAGAATCTCTTCTCCTAAAAGGATCTTTACCTTCATCAGCAGAGATGGTTAGAGCTCCTAGCCTCCTATGACTTTGGCGTTTTTTGCACACCCGGTAAGAGAAACGAAGTAGCTGATGCATTAAGTAGGAAACATGCTAGATTTGGAGCGATGTTCCTAGAGTGGAAGCAGTTGCAGATTAACATTGGCTATGATTTTAGACCTTGATGTGCGGTAGAGCCGGAAGTGTTGCCTAGATCAGACCTACCTTAATTGATCATATTGATACTAGTCGAAGGTAAGACATTAGACTAGCAGAGATCATAGCAAAGACAGAGGTAGGAGTAGAGTCCAAGGAGCTGAAGAAGTTCAAGATCGACCATGATGAATGGCTACGTAAGGTTGGAAAAAAAATTGTTCCTAATATCGATGGGATAAGGGATGAGGTGTTATGCGAGTGCCATCATTCGAGATTGAGTATACATCCTAGCGGCAATAAAATGTACTGTGATATGGGGCAGACATTTTATTCTAAAGGGATGAAGAAAGACATTGGGACATTTATCATGAAGTGCATGAACTGTCAATTTGTAAATGTAGAGTAGAAGAAGCCTAGTGGTTTCCTGCAACCGCCCGAGATTCCTGAGTGAAAATGGAAACATGTTCTGATGGACTTCATCAAATCGATTATCGAGGATCAAAGGAGGATACGATAGCATTTAGATCATAGTTAATAGATTGACAAAGAGTGCATGACTCATACCTGTCAAGTATAATAGAACTACGTCCAAATTGGTCGATTTATACGTGAAGTGGGTTGTGCGATTCCATGGTGCGCCGAAGAGCATTTTGAGTGGCGAGACCTTTTGTTCACTAGCGGATTTTGAAAAAGTTTACAAGAGGCCTTAGGGACAAAGCTGCATCTTGGTACATCTTATCTCCCACAAATTGATGGGCAGACCGAGAGGGTGAATCACACATAAGATCTCTTGCGAGCTTGCATTCTCGATTTTGGTGGCTCATGGGACGATCATTTACACTTAGTAGAGCTCACATTGAACAACAGCTATTGGTCTAGCATTGGTATGGCACCATTTAAGTCGTTATATAGTCGATCATCCAACGTTCCTTCATGTTGGTAGGAAGTGGGTGAGAAACTGATATTTGGGTCAAATATGATTAGAGAGACTTCAGAGAAGATCAAGGTCATTCGGCAACTAATGAGAGCTGCTTAGGATAGACAGAAGAGCTACGCTAATAGGAAAAGATGTGACTAAGTGTTCTCCATCGGTGGTATGGTGTTCGTCAAGATCTCTCCGCTGAAGAATGTTTTTTCGATTCGGTACTAAGGGGAAGTTGGCATTGTGGTTTGTTAGTCCTTTTTCATACTTAAGAGGATTGGGAACTTAGCTGTGACGACCCGGCTTTCTGACCCCATAAATCTGTTTCATCTTGAAGAAAGAAATGGGCGAGAAAATAGAAGAGATAGAGAAGAAAGAACAACAACATCAGAATCTCACAGCAGAATGGAACAAAATATAATAGATCACATAACTATTACGTAGTTTTACATATATCAGAGTTATACAGATCATACAACACATACTAGACAGGTGTAACCTGTCTAGTTATACAAGTCAATATACAATACAACACGGACAAATAACTCAGAGATACCAACACAGCGGAACTATATATATATATATATATATATATATATATATATATCTACAACGTTGAAGCCTCCTGCTCCATTGCTCCTCCAAAATTCGTCAAAGCTAACCTGAATCCCTTGGCTACTCGTAAAAATTTGAGTACCCGAGAGTTTACGAAAAAAAAACAAAAAAAAACTCCGGGTCAGACATGGGTCTGGTATGAGTAACAGGTTAAAGTTGCTTAATTTTTGAAAATATTTGAAAACAACAGGTATCACGTAAGACTTACCATGAATAAATATGGTAAGTTTTTACCTTACGCTAACCAAATCATTTAATAGGAAATTCTGTGATATTATAGTAGGTCTAGGGTTTTCAAGTAAATAGAAAATAGCCGAAATTGTTACATTCATCAAATTCCAGCTACTAGCCACAAAAGTGGGTAATACAATCAAAACCGTTGGCACTTATTGGATTGTGGATTCCATACAATGGCAGTGCTACTGGGGTACCGCCCGTCACAGTACGTGGCCTAGATCAACGTACCGAGGAGTACGCTCGCTCCCCTACAACACAAGGCCAGAACCATTCCTTACTGAACAGTCCCGAACAAGACAACCCCGACAGTTGGAGCTCACAACTGTCCACACAGCCGAATAAAAAGGGACATCTAGACAGGGGAAAATCTTGTCCTGCTTGGGCATGTCCCACCTAACCTTGCTGCACCTCCCCTGTTTTAGCCATTCCCGGTTGATGAGGCTTGAGGCTATAATTACCTTTAGAGAACACATCTCTTAGAATGCTCATCGCCCACCTGACGATGTTTTGAAAGGATTCAATCCATACAAGTTCGTTCCAGGTTCGAACGAAACCGAAGGCATTATCTCGTTACACTCATTTTGGAATCACCCTCAGAGTTAACGATGATAACCCTTGCATTCTGAATCTTCACTTGACAATTCACGACCTAACGTTTAATTTGGATCGATGTGGTTTTCGGATGTCCAAATATGGAAAACCCGATCCCGGTCTCATCGAAATCCAAAACGTCTCTTTTAAGGCCAAGTTGTTTAAAGTTTAAAACAATTCAGTTCAATTATCCATATACACAGATAGATAATTCACAATATCATAATTGATAGTCAACATCAACATAAACAGATAATCCATATTATCACCACAATAGATAATCCATATTAACATCATACTTAAATCAGAGCATACCTATCACATAGCATTCGTTAACCTCATATTTGAGATCTCAATCTATTCAAAGTAAACAATATCATCAATCCATATATAAGCAATCATATCAGCTATAATTAGTTTAAAATGAATTAAATTAATTATATCATCTCTAATTAATTTAAAGTAAATTAAATTAATTACTTCACCATTTTAAATCTTCTTATATATCTATTAATTAATTATCAATCAATTAATAAATCATTCACTAATTATTCGTTTTAATTAATCACGCTTGATTAATTAACATTTAATTATATTCAAATAATCATCCTTAAATTATTTTCACAAATTAATTATCTTATCCAAATATAGAAATTAACCTTAAATTACAAACATTACATTACTTCTTAATTACCCTAATTAATTACTCTTAATTACTAAATTGATCATCCCTTAATTACATCATTAATCATATTAATTAATGATTTCTAATTACATTTTAATTAATTCCCTGTTTAAATTAATTACCTTAAGTAATTAATCTTTAATTAAACCACATTTATTAATCACCTCTGATTAATATCATTTAGTAATTAACTATCTTTAATTACTCCATCAAATAAATAAATTACTCCTTAATTAATTTTCTCTAATTAATCCCCTGATTAATTATACAAAGTAATTATATTTCAATTACTTTCATTATTAAATCACCCTCAGTTAATTACATCCAATAATTATCATTAATTACTTCCCTAAGTAATTATACTTATCACATCATCAAATGGTTGTTTAAATTAATTAAACTTAATTAATTAACTTAGACAATTCATATTAAACTGAATTAATTACAATGAGTAATTAATTCCTTAATTACTTCCATTTAGTAATTATGCTTAACAATCCACAATTGCTTATTTTAAATAATAATTTAATTAATTATTAAAATTAATCCCATTACTTGATTATTTCATAATCTTAGTTAATGACCTTCATTAACTATTTACAATTCTTTTAATTACTTTTCCTAAAGTAATTAACTAAAATTTATTATCAATTACATTTTAAATTAGTCTCAATAACTCATTAATTAATCCTTAATTAATTCATTAATTGATTACTAATCATTAAGTAAAATCAATCCATATTTAATCAATGATTCTTAATTACCAATTGATTTACCTTAAATTAATTAACTTATACCTTATTTAAATAAATTTAAACTCTTAATTTCTAAGTTAATTAATTCAAGTCATTAATTATCCATTTAGTTAACTTAATAATTACAAATCCTTAAGTCTTAAAAACCTTTTTCTATTAAATGATCAATTTATCATTAATAAGGCATTTTAAAACAATTTAATTTAAATTTACTTTTAAATTTCATTTTAAATTTAAGGTTTAAAATGAAATCAAATTAATCTTAACAAGTTTAAAACAATTCCAAACTCCTTTTTATTTTACAACTTAAAGAATAATTATCTTAAAATAGAAGATTAAAAGAATTTAAACACGATTCCATTTTGAATTCAAATCAAATTAAAAAAAATCACTTTATCAAAACAATATAAAATCTCCCTTTTTATTTCAAATTTAAGATTCAAATTTATATTGAATCTAGGTTTAAATCTTTAATTTTAAACTCCACCTACAATTTAAAGCTTCACTATAAAATCCAAACTACTTAAGCTTTTCTTTTTATAAGTAGTTACAACAGTTTAAATAAAACTTTATTTATTTTAAATTAAAGTTCAAAACTAACTTGAACCAGATAAACCTTGGGTTTAAATCTCATCCTTAATATTTACTTGTCATTTGAACTTAGCTTTTATACTTTATTTTTAATCAAACAGAACATCTGTTTTCTGTAAAACCTGTAACCAAAAAAGTTACCTCGAGGCTCCACTTCTTTGCTTCGAGTCAAATTCGAACGCGCTTCGAGTTCGGCGTGAAGCTTTCCGGAGTCAATCACTTAAAGACTCGAGTACCCCCTGCTTCAACAAACTCCTCCAGGCACAACATAGTGCACCGTGCATATGCACGGTGCCGATGGTCATCGTTGATCATCATCAGTGATCCTTCCACACCATCCATCACCCAAACACCCCCTCGCAAGCATCAACACGACATTTCCAACTCGAAAACAAAAACGAGGGTTCGAGCCACAACCTGGAAACACAGACAACCCCAAATTCCAAAACCTGGAAGTTCGCCGTCTTCACCACCTCGTTCACCAGAAACGCTAAAATTCTGGCCATCACCACGTCTAAGTCTCCTCTACCTCCCCTCAAGAGCACGTAACGCTCGATCGCACCAATAGGGAGAACGAATCGAAGTTTCAACTTGACAAATTTTAGGGCTACAGAAAAGAAAACGTCGCCGGCGCCACCACGTCCTTCTGGCGAACCTTACACTATTTTTCTCCACCTCGACGATCGATCCTCCATCTCCAGGAAAGTCACGAGCTCACCAACCCACTTGATCACCAGTAAAACCCAGAAATACATTTCCAGTAAAAACCCAAACCCCACCTTCAATTCTAAACTATAAATCCTATTTCTTATGTTAAAAATCATATTTCGTATAAAGTTTTCGATTTGTAATACTGGAGTTATAATTTAAATGGTTTGAGTTTAATTATATTTAGTATACTCGGTTGTTTGTAATCTTTCCAGAGACAAACAAATCAATTTTTAACTAATCTTAGATTTAAACAATATTCTATTTGAATCAAACAATATTGTTTTGATAACCAGATCTTATGATGGACAAGATCATGTGAAAGGAATTTTAATTAAAATTTTGCGCCTGGGAAACATTGCAGAGCACAAACAAAATCACAGTATTGCACACATATATATAGGGGCCTATTTATACATAAACATCACAAACACATTCTCATAGATGAGTATGCAACAGAAATTTATCATTCAAACTTTTTAATTTGTGATTGTTACTCACCATTATTTAGGACGATGGACAAAGCACGGCTTGGTTTTTGAAAACAGTTTGAACTTTTAAAAACTGTAAACTGTTTTGCTCTTCCTCTAAATCCTCTGTTCTTTGGTTTTGATGCAGTTTAAGTTTGTAAATAAAAAAAACTTACTTAAGTTTCTGGTTAGATATGTTTTATAAACGAAAAGAAGTGGAAGATATGTATATTTATAAGGGAAAGATTACAGGGGAAGGTGACTTCTGGGCAGCTATTAGCAGGCACCAATTATTTACATTTTCTTTTAAGATTGGTCAGAGATTTTTTTTCTTCAAATGTAGGCTGAAATGATTTTATGCATTTCGGCTGAAATGATTTGTACATCTCTAGTAGACCAAATAGTGTGCTAGTATTAAATGCCACAAAGTACTTTATGGTTTCAAACATATCTTATTTTTCATGTTGCTACTTCTTTTACTTGCTTTGCATAATCACTTACAGGTTACATACAGGATTCCTTTACTTAGTTTGTTCTTGCTAGGTTATGCTTATGTACATATATGAAGTTGTTTTAGTTATTTGTTATAATTTTAACTTAAGTATTAAGTTCTATGCTTATTTTTATTTCTCTTTTTTTTAAACTTTAACTATTAAATACTTAATTTACTTATTATTTATTTTTATACTTATGTTAAATATTAATAAAGTTTATTTTATTTCAAACATTTTTGAAATACTTATTTTATCAATTCATATTTAAGACAAAACAAACCTTTTTATTTAAATTTAAACTTCAACTAAAATTAATTTTAAACAAATTAAGTTTTTATCTTGAGTATTTTAAAGTCATATAATTATTTATTTAATAGCTTACTATCAAATTAAATTCAATTTTTAATTTATCAAAAATATTAGAATAAGAAAACATGCCTATATATATTAAATTTAAAACAAAGATTATCTATTTATAATATATACAGATATGTATACATTGCAAATATAAAACAATTTATTAGCCTTTAAAGATAGATTATCAGTTTAAATATTTATTTTAAAGAAGATTATTAAATGTAATTCAAATTTATTATTAACAACATTGTCAAATCTATTTAATTTTGACATAGATTATTAAATTGTTATTGCCAAAAATTCCGGGATATCACATTAGCGTATAGAGTCGACTTACCTCAGAAGATGGTGGGCATGCACACCGCATTCTACGTCTCTCACTTGCGGAAGTTTGTACATGGCTTAGATGTGATAGTTGAATCGAATAAGCTTGATGATAACGAGATTGAAGCAGAAGCTTTGTGACCTTGTTGGCCTATTCTATCGTCAAAGGTGATAAAAAGTAGCTTAGAAGGAAGACCGTAGACATGGTGAAGGTTCAGTAGAGTGAGAGCGAAGATGACTGTACATAGGAGACCGAGGAGCGCATGATGGTCGCTTATCCGGAGCTCTTTACTGGGTGAGACTTTTGTTTATTGCATTTACTTTCACTTTAGATATCATATAAGGTAGTCTAATTTTCTACATGCTAGGGTAGACATAGATATCACTACCTGCTTTTTTACGCAAGTTTGAAGTTTGATATGTTTTCTCATGATTATTAGGAATGCGGGTAGGTATGCTTGATTTTACCTTGGTTGCATTAGGGATTTCAGAGGCAGAATTCCTAAAGGTGGAGAGTGTAACGACTCGCATTTTACATATTGAAGAATCATAAAATATATTTTTTTAAATTCATATGAGGTCGTATGAATCTATAACTTTGGAAAATGCTTAATAATTACATTTCCCGCACTAAAAAAAATTTCACAATGATTTCACCCTTGAAAATTTGTAATAGCTATAACTTCCGATGAAAGCCGAAGTAGTATCCGAGACCACTTCCACTGGAATGATATGATGGTCTTCCTTTCTATAGAGTGGTGATAATAGTGATTTGAACTTTTTGGCTAGAAGATATTGCTATTTGAAGACCGCCAATTTTTGGAGCATCTTGGTAGTTAATGAGGTTTGGAGGTCAGCCTACTAACCCATTTCGGGTATGGAGGCTATAATAGGCTGAAGTATCATCCCCAAATCATTTTTATCACTTTTTAAATAGGTCCAAGCTCCTATTAACTCGTTCTACATCTAAAACTTTCTTTTTTCTCCTCCAAATCAAATCTAAATCATACATTGATGGTAGATTAGCAAGGGGATTTGGATCTTCAAATCAACATTTTTTGGAAGAAAAATCACATTTTGCCGTTCACTTTTGGGTTTGAATTGATTTACGTGTAAAACATGGATATTGGATGGTCTAGTGAGTGATTTATCATCTTTTATCTTATTATATACGTACATATTTGTTTTAACATGTTTTGGATCCATTTTTGAAGTTAAAATTATGTTTTATTACCGTTTTAAAATTCTAACTATAGTAAAAATGTGAATAAATGGGTTTTTGGTGTTCTAGACATTTTTTGTGGATATATGACTGCCTTGATATATGTTAGGATATGCTATAGACAACTTGTATGATGATTACTATGATTGATTGTATAATTTTCATGTTTGAATGTTATTTATTGCATGTATGGTGTTTGTGGACGAACTGGGCCAGCCCGCAGTAGAAGAAATGAGTGAATTTCCAAAAAATAGCCATTTTGGATCTTTAATGGGCCTATGATGTATAAATATACATAGAACTTTTCTAAATTTCTTTTAGATAAAATCAATATTTTATTTAATTTTATAAATAAAGTTTTACTTTAATTTAATGTGTATGTAAATTAGAGTATATCAAATATACTCTTATGTAAATATTTATATGTAACAGTAAATTATTAAATTTATTTAACGAATGAAACTTTTCATTTCATATCTCTTAAATTATTCAATTAATGATGGGGCATAAATTTATTTAGAGAATGAAACTTTTCATTTCCTTCCCCTTAACTTATTCAATTAATGACGAAGCATAAATTTATTTAGAGAATGAAACTTTTCATTTCCTTCTCTTCACTTATTCAATTAATAAGGGGGGCATTATTCATATAGAGAGAGAAACCTTTCTCTCTCTTTAGTTAAATTGACTGATCATATGAATGTCATTAATTAGCAACATGCATATGGTATGAATGTAAGTGTATATATATATATATATATATATATATATATATGCATTCATGTATGTATGTATGTGTATGTATGTATGTATATATATATATATATATTAATGTGTAAATTTTATAAGTGCGACATATGATACGTGCTATCATTTGATGGCAAGGTTAGACATAGAAACAAAATTAAATGGATAGCCAATCTCATAAAGGAAAAAATGGAAAATAAATAAAGGGTGACAACGATGATTGAATCAATTTTCCAATTCCTGAACTTAGTTAATACAACGTACAAATGACAAACTATAGGCATATAATATAAGGATATAAATAGTAGAAAATAAATGTTAGTGTATATACATATATATATATATATACACATATATATATATATATATATATCTGTGTGTGTGTGTATTATTGCCTCATTTATATTGTTTCCCCCTTTTGGAAAGAAATCTAATCATAATTTGACAATATGAAATGCATGTAATAAATTTTATATATGCAAACATACATATATAATTAATTGTGTGTATACAAGATTAAATCAAGTGTTTCTACTTACTAAAAATTAGAGATTTATAACAATTAATTTAAAATTAGGTTTATTGTCAAAACATTAATTGTATGTATGTAATATTCAATAAAATATCTCTAATTAATACATAGAGACTATAGTAATCAAATTAAAATTTAGATTTATTGCTAAAACATCTTCCTTCATTTTTTAATTTCCAAAACAACACAAACACAAAATACATATAGGTAAACTTTCAAATCTAAAATTATATTTTGTT
The DNA here is from genome assembly GCA_030765085.1 of Allium cepa. Taxonomy (NCBI): domain Eukaryota; kingdom Viridiplantae; phylum Streptophyta; class Magnoliopsida; order Asparagales; family Amaryllidaceae; genus Allium; species Allium cepa. Next base: position 564,596,133 of record CM060937.1, on the reverse strand, counting down.
TACATGATTTAAAACATGAATCTTTAATAAAACACTGTAATATTCATAAACAAAGTTTAGCTTACTTTGTTAAAGTAAAACCAATCAAAACAATATAAACACACAAAGTTTTAGATCTAAAGGATTACACTTTGAATTGAATGTTTACAATATATATCTATAATAAAACATAATATTCAAACTTATATAAATTTTAATTTTAATTTAACAAAATAAGAACTCAATTGATAAATTGAACATACAAAATTCCTGAACTAAAAATTAGACTTTGAATTATATGATTAGAACAAAGTTCCAAAACAAAACATTATATTTAAACATATACAATATTAGTTTTGATTTATTAAATAAAACACCAATTGATTCCTTCAAAAAACAATTCAACGTACAACAAAAATTCAACTTAAATGAGGCAGTGATGCGTACATACAAATTATGATAATTAAATTTCTCTTTCAACAAACATTACATTAAATATCATTATCTATTAAAGAAAAACATACCTTATTACCCAAAGCCTTGAAGAACATCTTGAAAATGAACTCCCCTTAGGATGTTTCCTAGAAGCCACACCTTGAATGATGGTATCTTCTTTGATCTTTAAGATCCCCATCCTATCCTTGCAAGAGATGGATGAACCACTTTTGGTTTTTTTTTTCATATAAAGTCGAAAGAATTTTGGAAATTTTTGTTTCTACCATGAAAAGTTAGGAAATGAGAAAGAAACATACTGAATGAGGAAGAATGAATCATACGTACAGAATGAATTAGAGAATATATTTTATTTGAAAGATTGAAACCTTTTCCATCCTTTAATTAAAACTCCCTAATTAATTCCTTTGATTGTTTTTCTCTCCAATTTTCCTTTACACGTATGTCTCAAATGACATATAATTTTCAGAAATCATGTAATCAAATGACATAAAATTTTCATAAATCATGTCATCAAATGACATAAAATTTTCATAAATCATTTCATGCAATTATCTTTAAATTACATCAACATCGTATCGATGCATGCAAATATAACTTTTATAAATCATCAAAATAATTACAAAAACTTCCAAACATCAAATAAAGAATAATTAATATTTCCCAAATATCAATTAATTCAATCAATTTACAACATTTTATAAATTAATTAAATCATGTGGTTTTTTTAAACAATTCATCATTATGGTTGTGCGGCTCAAAGGTGTAAGTTCAATCAACGATTAATATCGAACTATTCGAATATTAACGTTCACATATCACATAGCAGCGATGTGACATTTTGGCCGAATTTATCACGTACGCATCTTTAGGTAAAATCCAATTTTACTTATTATAAGCGGTACCTAATAGTGACAATTATTTACAGCAATTCTCTTCGTCAAATCTATGTCACTTTGGATTTATGGAATTTGGTAATGGTCAAAATTCCATTGTTATCCACATTCAACTTTATAGTCCAAAAACAAAGTCTTTGGTTCAATAATAACAATTATTATTAACCAAAATGCTCTGACCAAAGTCTTTGACTTTGAATTGGCTTCAGTTGATCATGATACTAACCTCGTATAATTGAGGAGACGAATCCTCTCTTGAATACTGTTTCACTTCCAATGCTTCTACTCGACCCAACTATAGTCGTTCGATGGACGTCGTGCCATAATTTAATAATAATCAAAGAGAAGCTTCCACATTGAAGATCAACGATATTCTTAAGTCGAGAGAACTATGTAAATTAGTCATATCGATATTCTCTGCTTGGCCTTAGTTATATTAACCAATAGAAAACTATCCAGTGAGTCATTCCATAGTTATCCAATAACTATCAGCACGTAACCCCTTGGTGCCCCCCAACAGTAATGAGTAATACACTGCCCAATATTTAGAGAGCATTACATATTCTAATCTTAATGGATACATCAGTATCCAGTCTCGATGCATTTTGACTAGGAACATTTAAAATGGTATGTCTGTTTCATTGTGATAAATTACTCTCGGTTGTAACACTTTGTAACTACTATCACAAAGCATACCATTTGTGGATTTTCTATTAAATATACTTTAATTAAACTGATTAATTAATATAACCACATTATATCAAGTATGTAATAAAAAGAAAATATCATTATTTCGAATAAGATTGGTCAATGAGTTAGATATATGTAGCAAATTACATGATTGCCTCTAGGGAATCCCCCTAAATCTATCATTTTTTTGTATGCTTGTATAGTTGAAACGATCATCGGAGCGAACTAGAGGTAGGAACCATAAGATCTAGACTTCGATGGATAGGCACTAGGGCATTGGAGTCATATCGTTTCATATGTGATGCATAAGGGATGAAGTGTTGGGTGCAGTGATGCAATTGGCGTGAATTGCATGCAAAGGGATCGTTGATAACTCGAAGGTTTCTAACGTACTCGTAAAGAAGGGGTATGTGGGTAGCTTCCACCTGGATTTGTAATCATGTCCAAACCTTACGATATTAGTTTAGCCTAGGCTTTTGCGATTGTGAGCCTGACTCCTAACCTTACGAAGTGGCATGGATTTGAACACCAGTGAAGTCAAGATTTTGATTGAGTCCTTGATTTGCAATTGTGTCATAAGAGTTATCTTATATCCAATGCACATTAGCGATGGTGAAGTATGTTTGATGGATGCTCTATTTGTCATGGTTGTTTATTACTTTAGGGTGCCATATGATGCAAGTATTTCGATCGTATTCCTAGACACTGGACAGTATACTTCGATTGTTGTACATTTGTATGGAAATGATTGTAGGTTAGCACATATTGACTATTATGTACTAATTTTTTGGATGTAGGGATAGGTTAGGTATGGTTATTCATACCTATGTCCATATTTACTATATATGATTTTTATAGTATTTTTGAAATGATGTATCGCTCACACCAGACTGTTGTCTGACCAAAGGTTTTTGCTTTACTTCTTATTATTTGGGATACTCTTAATTGAGTAGATTAGAGAAAACATGTCTGGATAGCCCATCGAGCTTTAGGAGTACGAATAGGAGGCTACATTTTCATATATCTATACTTTGGAGCTCACTATCGCTTATATTCCAATGTGCAGTACTGTGGAGCTATGTCATTACTTGTATTTTAGGAGATAGTTATAGAGTTTATTTTGAAGACTTGCGATGTATAAACTCTTTTATATCATTTTTAATGTTCATGTTTATGGTTCATTTGATTATATTACCATCTCATCCATTTTACATCTATTTGATTATTATATTTTTTATGCACTATTAGATGTCGTACAGATTCTATGCTTGGATTTTGTTACTTTACACCCTTGGCTACCGTCCTTCATCGGTCGGGTACCTCTATGGTGCATTATACAGATATATTGGGTGCCAGAGGTGTAGGACGGTCGTCACAACTAAGGTCAAATATAGAATCTTAAAGAAATGATATTGCACAATTCTGTTGACTTGAGAATACTACTGAACTTCAATATGGACACTCCACTTTAGTTATATTTAAATCATGGCATAACGTCTATTGAGTGACTATACTTAGGTCTAAGTTGAAACATTGGAAGTGAAACACTATCCAATGAAAATTTGTCTCCTTAGTTATATGAAATTAGTATAACGGTCATTTATAGTCAATTCAAAATCAAAGTCTCTAGCTAAGCAGGGCTGTTGATAATAATTGTTATTATTGAACCGAGGATTTTATGTTTCGATTAATAAAATCAAATGTGGATGATTTGTAATTTCAACCAAAACCAAATTTCAGAAGTCCTAATTGATATAGTATTGATGAAGAGAATTGGTGCAAATAATCATTACTATCAGGTACCACTTACAATAAGTAAAGTTGGTATTTACCGAAAAGATGTGTAAATGATAAATTCTACCCAAATGAAACATCAATTCTAAGGTGATGTATGAATGTTAATATTCGAATTGTTCGACATTAATTACCGACTAAATTTACACCTTTGAGTCGCACAACCGTAATGATGAATACTCTAAAAACAACCCGATTTAATTGATTTATAATCATTGTAAATTAATTAAATAATTAGTACTTATTAAATATTGATTATCAGATTTTATTTGATTTGTTTGAAAACAGTTAGTATTCAATAAAGTATGGATACAAAGGATATAAATGCGTATGTCGATATACAATATCAGTACACAATATTGATAATTTATTTAAATTGGATTTAAATATATTGATTACTATGTGGATTTGGGAAATTTTTTAGGCCCATGTTCCTCTTTTACGACCGATCATGCATGATGAAGGGGTGAGGTTTCAAATGTGATTTGAAAATCCAAAGGATCAATTAAAGGAAGAAAATAAATCTCATCCTTTAATCTTCTTTATGGCTCGATTAAATCCCTCTTTCCTCTTTAATTTTATTTTTTTTCTTGAAAATATAAAGATGGAGGAGAGGATTTGATGAGATTTAAAAAGAACTAAATTAGGAAAGCTTTAAAGGATGGAATTGAAAGGTTTCGACGTTTCCTTTAAAACAAATTTCCTTTCATTCATTGCAAAACTCCTTTTGGCAGTTTACTTTTCTTTATCTCTTCTCTCCATCCTCTCATGGTCGATATTCTGTGGCAACATGAAAGAATGCCCTACAACAGAATCCAAATTAAATCAAAATAAAAGGTAGTTGTTATCTCTATTGATTCTTGCAAAATCTAAAGGTCGGTTAGTTGATCTAGGAGCTTCGTTCATCATTCAAGGTGCAACATTTTCGATACATCTTAAGGTGATTTTAAATTTTATTTTTCAATTATATTGATCATGTTCACATGGATCGAATCATTTACATGCTATGTACCAGATGTTTATACATATATACATACATACATACATATGTATGCATATATTCGTTTTGTAATATAATCCAGATCCCTATTTCCACACACCAACTAATTAATTGTTCATCATGTTAATTTAATTTGAATCCCCTTTTATGTTATTCCTTAAATAATTATTTGACCCATATGTCATTATCACTTACATCCTTTATCTCGTATGATTATCCACTCGTAATGTTTGTATAATATGATTATGAACCTCTTATAACAAATTTATATGTGCCTAAGTTGTCCGATCAATTTTTGTTGTTATTTTGAAATCAATTTTGGTTGGATACATTTTAATCATACATACATACACATACACACACACACACATATATATATATATGTATTACATGGCTGTCTACATATTTTTGATTAAAATCAATTTTGACTAATTTTAATTAATTTTGATCGAAAATAATTTTGATTGAAATCAACTTTAAATGTTTAAATTCATTTTTTAAATAAATACATGTATTGCATTGCTATTGTTTGAATATATTTTGTCCGATTACATAAGTGTAAAAGTTATTTTAACTCAAAAACCCATAGTGGACTTACATGTGAAATCTTAAATCATTGATTCTTTCTTGAAGTTGAAAGTTGGATTTGTTAACTTTAAATTTTATATGTAAATATTAGAATGCAATCTTTACATATATGCATTATTTTAAACATTGAAACATAGTTTATAATTATTTATATACCTGGACATGCATATATGTATGTTATATTTTAATTCAAGTTTGATAAAATGGTCTTTTGTGTAATACTATAAAATTCAATTTTAAACATTTCCTTATTTATATATATACATATATGTGTGTGTGTGTGTGTGTGTGTGTGTCATTATACATATATTTATGTTTTATTTTGAGACAATAAAGGCATATATAAAGGGGAAATGGGTTCGTTGCAGTATAAATCTCAACACTTATATACAATCACATTAGCCATAACACTTCATATCTATAGCACGTACATTTTACATAGATACGTATTTAATACACTTACAAATCAAAACCGAACTAATTTTTTTTGACAAATTGAATATAACAAAGATTTATTTTAAAATATGTTAGACTATATCTAATAACCCTTCAAACATCATATGCTCAATATATCCAAAATAGTTTTTTTTTTAAGATCTATCTATTTTACCTGCTCTCAAATGATCCGGTTCTTCAATGGTATTAGAGCCTTAGTTGTCAATATGGTTTAAATTAGCAACATTAGGGCTAACTGATTAAACCCTACCCCTTTAGCAAGGTGTTTGGAAAGGTAGTTTCTAAGGTTGGGTTAGGGTAACAAATACTCTAACCTACTTAGGTATTGGTCTGGCCTAGATGATGGAGTATGCCTAAAGGTTATACCTAATATAAAGACCCAAATTATTATGGGCCTTGGACTAATTTTAAAATTTTATTTCAAAGTTTAAAATTATATTTTGGATTTAAAGGTTAAGTCTAAAATATAAGAGGAAATTTTATAGAAGTTATAAAATGCATTCGAATTTTTCAAAACTATTGTGAGAAATTAAATAGTTAATTTTGAAATTTTAAATTTAATTAATATGATTAATGTAATTAAATTAAATAATGAATTAAAAGTTAATTGATTAAAACATATATGTGGATATATATATGTATAACTATAATTGTTATAGCTATTTATCTAACTTAAACTTGTTTACGGTAAATTAAATTAAACTTTCAAGTTAATTAAAATAAAAATTTTACTTGTTAAAATTAATTAAAAGTTAATTAATTAAAAGTATACATATATTGAGATATACACATAAATAGACTAGTTGATTGACTATCTTAAATAGTTTAAGATGAGTAATATAAAATAAATTAAATATAATCTAATTAACAAGAATTAAATTTAATTAAACAAGATTCGATTAATAAGATACATGTGTATGTATATAAGTAAATTAAATTACAAAAGTTACAAACAAGTTAATGCTTGTCTAGCTATATATTTATAAAATTAAGTGGAGTTGAAAAGAAACTCAAATTAGATTTAAGGAATAAGTACATATGCATATCATGATTCCAAATGTATCTAACACTTGAATCGTGAGGGTATTTTATAATAATATATTATTCCCTAAATCAATATCACACAATGTGTGTGTGTGTGTATTTAAGGTTGTAAATCCTTAATATATAAGTTGTCCTCTAACATTAATATATTAATAGCTTACTTGCGCACTATTTAGTTGTTGATCTTCCTCAAGCTAGAGATGTCATGTGTAGTACTATTAACATATTGACTAGACGAGACAAGATACATGCATATATTTGTTGATCTTCCTCAAGGCATGTGCATATACTTAGACGGTCATAAAATGGTAAGTATGAGTGAATAATCTTCCTTAATCTATTGATCTTCCTCAAGGTCAAGATGATATTAGGATAAAGACCATAGGTGAGGAGTTTTATACAATACAATCGATAAACTGTTATCCACCACTTGTAGGTTTATGGTTTGTTGATCTTCCTTAAGTCAGAATTGCAAGGCAGTGAATTCTAACACTTAATAGAGAAAACGAAAAATTACATATTTTTTCTTAGGATTTTGAGAAACATAAAAATCTAGTGGGATACTTATAGAATAATGAAATGGTAACATTTAACCTTTTTAATATTGTAAGAATCGATATATTTCGACTGTTTGATTTAGAGTTAGAAGGTCGAGTTTGGTTTGTAAAATCGAGTTACTCAAAAATTTCACTTGTGTATATCTGAGAATTGGGTCTTGGAAATAGTTCCATTGAGTTTGGAATAGGGGTATTTGGTTAGGAACACAAGTGAGCATGCCTGGATTGGAGTTCCAAAAATTTTGAGGTCAATAGTGTCATAAAATGAAATTCCATATAAGCCTACACCCTTATCCATTTTCCCAAACCCTAAATCATAATCCTAGTCTCCATTTTATATTTCCTACGTCTAATGGCCGAAGTTTCTCACGGCGCTTAGGGCATTTTCAGGTGATAGGATTAATTGAGAAAATGTTCGGGGCGGCGAGATAAACATGATGACTGGTTGGTCATGCTATTTCAGTGCGAGGTGATGGCACCAAGCCCAATCATATTCTATCACTAACATCATCAACGTCTAATAGAGCCAGTCGCAACCATGTCGTAGGTAGTTAAGACTCCCCCGCATCCAACGGAACCAACTATGCCTCACAACGATGATCGCAGGCCGAGATTTAGCCATAAGAGTTCACCGCTGTTGAACACAAATTGCAGTCGCCTCGCGCGGAAATAGCATGACCAACCGGTCATCACCTTCTTCCTGCCTCCACGGACATTTTCTTAGTTAAGCCCATTGCTTGAAACACCATTAATGTGAGAAACTACGGTCGTTGGACGTGGGAAATATAAAATAGCGGTTAGGGTTATGATTTAGGGTATGGGCAAAAGGATGAGGGTGTGGGCTTATATAGAAAAAAATTTGCCACACTATTCACCCAAAAAATTTTGAACTCCAAAGACCAAGGAAGCAAAGAAGATTAAGAACTAGTGCTGTCGTGCGTGAAATTAGGTGTTGAATAGGTTGACACCAAGGGATTATGTACTTATAGTTATCAGATAGTTTTGGAATGACTCGCTCAATAGCTTTCTGTTGGTTAATATAACTATGTTCAAATAGATAAAATCAAAGTGACAATATTACTTAATTCTATCGACTTGAGAACTGTTGAACTCTAATGTGGAGACTCTATTTTTATTATAGTTAAACTATGGCACGACATCTATCGAGCAACTATAGTTGGGCCTGAGTTAAAGTATTGGAATAGTACACTATTTAATCGAGAATCAATCTCCTCGGTTATATGCAGTTAGTATCACGGCCAATTGTATTCAATTCAGAGCAAAATCTCTGGCTAGAGCTGTTTAAATTTTAATAATTGTTATTATTGAACCGGGGACTTTATGTTTGGACTATACAAGTTGAATTTGGACGATATTGGAATTTTGACCAATACCAAATTGTATAAGTCCTAATATGATATAGTTTTGACGAAGAAAATTGATGTAAATAATTGTCACTATTAAGGACCGCTTACAATGGTAAAATTGGATCTTACCAAAACTTCATAAGCGATAAATTCGGTCAAATATCGCACTTCTAGCTAGAATGATTTGTGAACGTTAATATTTGAATTATTTAATATTAATTGCTGACTGATTTATATTTATGAGTCATACAATCGCAATATTGAATACTACAAATACTACCTGATTTGATCAAATTATAATTGTTATAAATTAATTTAGTTAATTAATATTTGTGAAGTATTGATTATAAAATTTTATTTTATTTATTTGCATCAGTATTGAAAGTAGCACATATATAAAAGGGGCATTTCACTAGAAGGACAAACTTTGCTGTCCAATTAGTTTTTAGGACACACATCCACAGAAATTAAATTCAATGCCAAAGTCAGCAGAATAATTACTTTTAAGGACAAAGTCAGCAGTCTAATTACTTTCAAGGACATAATTTCATAGGTTTTTAGGCCAAAGAAACTAATTATTTTGCATTTTGTCCGTAAAAGTAATTATTTCAGTTGTGTGTCCTAGAAACTAATTGCACTTACTAAAGAGGCCCTTGTGGCTAATTTCCACTGCATAAAAATTATATATGTATGTATCAATATACAATATTGATGTGCATTTTGATTGGACTTAAAACATGAATTTACTAGTATGCTTCAAGAATGAAAATAGGTCCATTAGCCCACATAGATGGCTGACCATGATAAGGGGGCTAGGAGGGGTGTGATATTTTGATATATGGATTTGAATTAGTAGAGAAATAAATTATAACGACCCGAAATTTTAATCATTTGATTTTGAATATTTAAGTAATTTTAATTATTGAAATACTGGTTTAGAAGCTTTAAAGTTTGGGTTAAATTATAGAGACTGTTTAAATCTTTAAATTGTGAATGAATATTTGAATAGGGATTTAAATATTGGAATTATGTCTTACTATTTGAATAATTATTTAAATATTTGAAGTATGAATTGAATATTAATTTAATGGATTTAGTGATCTAATTTAAATTCTTTTGAATTAATAAATAATAAAGGTGAATTCATTTTGTAAATTTATTTGCAGTAATAAATGTTTCGAATAAATAATTAGAAAATAATTTTTAATATAACGACTCAAATTTTATTGACATATTTTAATTTAATTTATTTGATTTTTTCCCCAGTTTTTAACTTGGAAATATTCAATTTTGTTGTTGACAATTTATTGCCAAACGACAATATTTTTGTGATTTTACAGAATTCAATAACCTGTATATATTATTATTGCTTTAAGATCTCATCGTTGTTTAGAGCGTGATCATATATCTGTTTTATCGTTTGGAGTTCATATGCGATCAAAAATCTATACGGCGAAATGCTGGAAATTGTAATTAAATATAAGTCAACTCTTATAACTCCAACATCTTGTTTTCCTCTTTTCCATTTTGTTCCCTGGTCCATCATTGTCTGCTGGTCAAAAAAAAATCCTCTTCATGTAAATTCAAAATCAATTCAAACAAAATTCAAAAATGCATAAAGGAGATAACTTTGAATTAGGAATGAGTAGATCTATAAGATGGAATGTGATTGGTGGTGTTCGGCTTCAAGATGGAAGATGCGAAAATTTTACAATGGTGATTTATTAGCTAGAATTTGGTTTTTCTTGGAATCTAAGGGGATTTAGCTCATTTTGAGGTTGTATTTTGGTTCGGTGAGGCAAGTAGCAGCTGGGGTCAAGTTTTGTAAGGTATGGCTTCATTTTGGTGACCGGGTCGTGATGTATAGTCGGTCGTGGGTGGGGAAATCGCGATTTCACAGGTTTTGGGGGCTCGACATTGAGGAGATGTAGTTCGCGAAAAGGGAGAGTTCGACGAAGTCGGTGTAGGACTTCGTGCAGAGTCGAGGGAGAGAAGGAGGAGGGAAGTTGCGGCCATGGTAACGGTGGTCTTCTTTAGTTAGAGCAGGAATATGCATTGAGGAAGATGGGTTTATAAATTAATCAAGCGTAATTAGTTTAATAAAATTGTAATTAGTGTATTAAAATATAATTTAAAAATTGTTAACTTATATATAACTTTTGCATAATAGGCCCAATCAAGATGAAACTTTTTGCATTGTGCTCATAATGATGAAAGCTTCACAATAGAATTGGTTTGGGTGAATTTGAAGCAATTGAAAATTTGATCTAAAATCGGATGTCATTTGTTATCCCGCCTTTTGACAAGGTCGTGATACCACAAATTTGGCAAAAACAGGTAGTTACCAGCCTTGAGAATCATCAATCAATGATATACGGGACTATGGACGATGGTCGAGCAGATTTGGACCGGGTCCAAATCAAGCTGTAATCAGTATGAAGTAATAAGCAAAGGCCTATGAGGCGACATTTCAAATTTCAAGTCAATTGGAGTTCGTATGCCCAAGTTATGGAAAAACGTAGAATTTATATCGATCGATCTAAAACAATCCATAAAACAGTTCAAATCATCGGAGAATGATCAATATCTTGAGATCCACAAGCCGAATTCATCTGAAACTTCCAGGTCATTAACAGAATGAAGATTGAAACTTATAAAAACGATCGCGGGTCATAAAGTTGCAATTAGAGTTTGGCCGATCGTTGTTAGCCGATCGTTTTGCCAAGCCATAAAGACTATCGGCATATTCCAATGAATGATCCATAATTTCACAGAAAACGCGATATCTCACAAATGATGCATCGGAATTGCACGAAATTTAGAGAGCAAGTATCTTACATCATGAAGAGCCTACACTATCGATTGCACACCAATCAGTGGCCAAAATAACGATCGGCCAAACTTTGGCAAATCGTTCTGAAATGTCAAGTTAAGGTCACCGATCGTTATGGTGGGCCCCTATGGATCTAGAGGCTCTTCTTGCAAAATCTCAGCCCAATCCATGCATGTCTTCTCCTATAAATATAACGGTCATTCTCCATAAAGAGGATCCTTCTTGCGGTTGTCGAGGCTCCGCTATTTTTATTCTTCACTCTTGTACTAATGGATCTTAGCTGATCCAAACATCCTTGTAATCATAATATAGTGCAATCAATAAAAATATGAAGTGGACGTAGGCCAAGATTGTCGAACCACTATAAAAATCTCTTTGTTCATTTACTTTTTCTGCTATGTTTTTAATTTCATTCATCGTTAATCTCTATGAGATTCTATTGGGTGTTGATACCCTTTTTTGGCGTCAACATCATTCAATTTTAGTTCAAAGTGGAAGGTTTCAACGCCAATTGGAATTTTGATGAGTGTAGCTCACTTCTTTAGATAAATCAGTATGTTATAGTAGAATTTTTTTTTAACTATTCGCATCTGGTTGGAATTATTGGCTGTTTTGTTAAAATATCTGCTTTTAAAAGCAATTGGCATTCAAATTTGAAATACGGGGAAAATTATGAGAAATCCAGATTTCTTGATATTGTTGTTTTTAATCCCCACTTATACTTATGTTGATCTATTCAGTTATATTCTAGTCAAATAAATTGCTAAATGCTGAAATATGATTGTTTGACCGTTTTGAATGTGGCACCGACATTGTGAAAATTGAACCTTTTTGGAGTAAAAGGATGGTAATAACATCTATTAAGTGTTATAGTAGCTATTGGCCTCGACATATATTTTTGAAATATTATTAGTTATTGATTTGGTTTGGAAATTGATTTTTAATTGGACTGTTTTGGAATTTCTTTGATATTTTAATTTAAACGAGTTTTTGAACTTTTCTATCTTATTTCAAAAAAAAAAATTATTATGTCTAATATATATATATATATATATATATATATATATTCAAGTAAATGTTTAAATAATTATTTTGGAAGTATTGGTTTTTATAGAAACTTTTTTATAATAATAAATGTTTAATTTTTAAAAAGGATTGTCTTTTATTTAAAAGGGGTTTTGAGTTTTAAATAGGAGATAGAAATATTTGAAATAATATTTATGAATCGTTGGTATAAAATGTTGAATAAAAGGATGGATTATAAATATTATTTCATAAGTGGTGGGTGGATTTATAAATGGTGCTTTATAATTAAACGAATGATTTTATAAAATAATATCCTACAAATAAGGAAATGTCATCATTTTGGTAAATTGGAGGAATAAATGCCATTTGGGAATTTGTTGAAATATATGAATTGATTGTGTTAAGGAAACTATAAGAGTTTTATATTTATATTTTGAGTTGTTTGATATTTGGGTTTTTGGTGTTACATTTGGATTTTTGTTTTAAAAACGGGTTTGTAATTATATTTAGAAAATTTATAAAAAAGAATTTTATAAATGAATTTGGAGTTTTATAAAAGAGTTGCAAATAAGTTGGGGATTTATAAAATAAATTTATAAATGGTATTTTCTAATAGAAATTTTATAAAAGATTTTAAAAATAATTTAAGGGAAGTTTATAAAAGATGTTTTTAAAAAGGATATTAATTAAATTTGAAGATTTGTAACAAGAGGCTGAAATTATGTTTTTATAATATCTATGAAGGAATTTATAAATAATATTTTATGGAAGGAATTCAATAAATGAATTTTAGCTTATACCTATAAAAAGGAATTTTAAAGAGTTATTTACAATTGAGATTGGATTTCCCCAAACTGACATTAATTTTGGTGGTGTGGACATTTGTTCCATGCTAAACACCGAATGAACAGTGTTTAGTTTTTTCCTTATCTCCATTTTTTTAAAACAATATTTTTTAAATCCTTTAATATGATTTTAAAATAAGAAGTCTTCCATAATATTTTGTGAATATACTTATACCGTTGAGATAAGTATAAAAATACATTTTCTAAGTCGGGAAAGTGTAGTGTTTTTGTGAATATACTTATACCGCTATGTAAGTATATGGATATTTTTTCAAGTATTGGAAGGAGTATACAAGGCTTTGTTAAATATATCTTTGTAAAAGTATTTTAATATGAAAATTTGTAAAGTAATTTTAATTAACGAAAAGATTAATTAAAGAGGTTTAGTAGTTGCTTTGCACTTAATCATGCTTGGTTAAAGCTCTAGTTGAATTGTTTATTTATTTGATAGTTAAATAAACGACTATTAAATGTTGGTCCATTTTTAAAACTATCGTTGTTGGTTCGGAGATACCGGGATCGGATATGTCATACGAAAAACACTTCGAACTGGCATAAGCGTCGAATTGGAGATATTTTGAAGATGATCAAGACGGGGTTCTTTGAAATGCAAGGGCTGCTTTCAACTAATGCTGAGGGTGATTTCAAAATGGATGTTGTAGAAATGACGCCCTAGGTTTGTTCATATCCTTAACAACTTGTATGGATGAATGCTAGTACCGCATCGCTGCTTAGAGGGCAGTGTTAGCATCACAAGTGGGATTGCTATCTAAAGGGTAAGTATAGCCTCAAGCCTCATCAATTGGGAACGACTAAAACAGGGGATATGCTTCAGGGCTAAGTAGATCGCACCCATCGAGGTATTTTCATCACCATTTCTACATACACACACACACACACACACACATAAATATATATATATATGTATATATATATATGTATATATGTATATGTATGTATATATGGATTAGTTGTGCATGTGAGCTCTCGGGAAAAGTTTGCAAAGCAACTGGGGTTGTCATTATATGGGATCCGTGCTCTAGTAAGTGCATTCAGACTTAGTCGTGTACCTATTACGTTGGGATTGAATTAATGTAACAATTTCGGTTATGACGTGATATTTACTTTAAATCCCAGACACTATTATAATATCATTGGATTTTATACAAAAATGTTTTCGTTACCGCAAGGTTAAAAATCATCCGTGTTTATATACGACGTGGTCTTATGAGATACCTTTATTTTGGAAAGTTTTTATAACATTAAAATCCATTGAGGTGTGTTTCTCATGCTGGCTTTCCAAACTGATCCAAGTGTTATTTCTTATCATGCTTGGGTCAGACCAAGCATATTTTCAGATCTAGTTTAGACGCCTTAGAGCTTCATGAGATGAGCTGAATGTCCAAAACATATCTTCATATATTCTTTATTTCCATTGCATGTGTTTCTTTATTTGTCAACATTTATGAGGACGGGTTGTTATAATTGTCCTGACTGATGATTAGTGATTAAGTGCACTTTGATTTTGATGTATATATAATTTTGCAAAGATCTGTTGTATATTATTTATTACTCGGCACGATGTGAGATTTTGTTCTGTCTTTTCTTTCTTTTTCCATAATAGTCTGTCTTTTTGGCACTTGGATGCTCAGCAGATGAATACCGTAGATGCATTAGTGTCGACTTTTGAGGGTCGAAAAAGTAAGTCATTACAGAAAAGGTAAAAGGTTAGATCAAGATCCTCTTTTTCCACTTTCTTTTCTTATAGGAACCAACTATCCCATCATCTTAGAGTTAACTTTTATTAGCTTCGTACTCCCTATATTTAGGCCGTAAGCATCGAGACATCTCCACTCAACCTTTTCAAACCCAAATTCAGGATTAAATAAAATAAAAAATAAAAAAGGTGTGTAGATTTCGTCGACTACTAGCATTTTGTCGAAAGGACCGAATCAGATTTGATGAGTTCTTTCGATTCAACATTCAAGGTGTTACAATTAGGCGACGGTTGAGGTAACTTTTAGTTTTATGTATGTGATCATTTATGCTATTATATAAATAGGTTAGAATAATATCACGAATTCATATGTGTATGTTGTCATTTTAAACATGACCATGTTATAAAATAAAATTTTATGTATATGATCATATTTTACTTTCGGCCATAACATTAAAAAAAATCAATTTAAATTATTTTAAAACGGTTTAAATCAAAACTGAAATTTTGAACCACATTATACATACATACATACACACATAAACTATTTCAATAGATTTTAATTCTTATAAATTTCACATGCATATAATAAGTAAATAAACTTTTCTTGTATATATATATGTATATAAAATTTAGAAACCAGAATGAAATATTAGTAAATTTAAAAGTATTAAATTATAGTGTATATGTGTGTGTCATAATATAAAAAAAAATTGGGAAAAAATTCCCATACGAATATTTTAAATTATATAAAAAACATTTTAATCCATATGGATTATCTTTAAAAAATGATTTGTCAAGTGTTTTGTCGCCAAAAATGAATGAATTAATATATGTGTGTGTGTGTGTGTGTGTTATTTTATGTATAATATATAATATTATTTATATTTACGTATAAATTAGAATTTTATAATATTTACATATGTTGTTTTATGCATTTTTGAAAATATTTTTTTTCGTATATACATACAAATATAATATTAAAATTAAAAATGAGACATTTAAATTTGAATTTGAATTTTAATACAACATACTTTAATTCTAGGTCTAATTTAAATTTGAACTTTTCTTAGAAATTTTAATTATGAATTTAAATTGTTTTATAGGTGTATTTTGTATTATATATTAATACTAAATAACTACAGACATCAAATACATGTAAGGGGCTAAAATATTTGTTGCGATGTAAATCCTAATATTTAGATACAGGCATGTTAAACCATGTACGCAATATTATATATTGCATGTACACGTATATGTAAATCCTACATAGCTTCTATTAAAGTATTTTATACATGGTCTAACTTCTATCACTAGAAAATACTCTAGAGAAAGTATTGTTATTTAATTCAGAGCTTCTGGTTGAAATCATGAGTCTAAGGGGAAGCTGCATTGTTACGGATGTTATTGAACGCTCCTCGTATATGTAAGCTAAATATATTTTTGGAGCACCCCTTTAGTACCCTATAAAGTTTGTAGATATTCAATCCGATATAAAAAATTATCTCTGCAAAACATGAGAATATTCCAACATTTAGTCTTTTCAAAATCATGAGTCAATTATTAATCATTCAAATAATCATTTTAACCATTAAATTTAACAATCGACATGTCATATACGTATATTCAAATGAGCATAGATTTTATTGAGATAAAAATAATTACCAAATTTTGTAGCATTTAAAATAGTATTGCTCAATATAGATGCTATATAACCCCTATCATATTTTAAGCTACATTATTCTAAATGCTACAAAAATTTACAGACGTTCAATCCACGAATAGAGTATCATATCTAAATTTGAACTCATTCTAATATTTGTAGCTTTTTCAAAATTATAAGTCAATCATGTATTTTTCAATCGTTTATTTTAATAAATAGATTTAAACATCAAATATACTACATATTTTGAAATGAATGCAAATTTGTAGATATATCTTTTATATGTGGATTAAACATCTATAAATTTTGTATCATTTGAAATAGTATAACTGAAAATATGATAAAGGTGCTAAAAGAGTATCTCGCCTCACTCTCTAAAAGAAAATAGAAGTGCCATTGAACACAAATAGAAGACAAACATACATCGCCCGTTGTAATGCAATCGCATTTTAAAAGAAAAACAACAAAACAAAAAATAAAAAGGTAAAAATAAAAACAAAAACCCAGACGAATTACTTTAAATTTGAAACGGAGCAATATTACACTTCGCAAGTTGGATCCGCTCCACATCTTGATTATGAATAAAAACATGATTTAAACTAAAAGCAAACCTATCATACTCAAAAAGAATGGCAAAATGATAACATATGAATGACCAGTAGAAAAGACAATGGTATCCATATCATAAAAATACGATCTGAGGGAACTATGCCACCATATCCTTAAAAAAACATGAACAGATGAAATTAGGGTTACTATTACGACTTCAAATCTGGGAAAAAATTACATATAAATTGGAAAATAAAATAAAGCAACAAAGTTAACGACCTCGGCCACGTCCACGACCACGTCCTCTGCCCCTTCCTCTCCCCACAGATTTCCCTGAAACATAAAAGAGAGCTGCTTAAACAAAAATTTAACCAAACCATAACCACAAGCTTAAACTGCTACTGTGATACCTAAATTTGGAATGGAGAAAAAATGATGCAAACACAAACTCATTTGTATAACAATTGTAAAGTTCATAAATAGCAAGCATGAAATTTGTCCACTCTAGTTGTAGCCTAAAATTCATAAATAGTATCTACTCCGTTGAAACCACATCAAGACCTTTCTTGAAACAAAATTGCATGCACCATGATTTGGTGGAGGTAACATTTTTGTTGCACAAAAGTGGACACTAAAGATTGCACCCCGTTCTTGCTATCTAATTTATCTTTATTAATAGTTGAAATAGAAAACATCTATTTTCAAATGAAAATTAAAAAATGTAAGGTTGCAAGTACAAAACTCTGTTCCAACAAAAAAATTACTTTTTTTTGTGTTTTTCAATTTATTTTTATCAAAACTACGTTGAAATTTTAAGTTTTATAATTTTATAAAAAAATTGATATGCACATGCGTTGCACGTGCCATAAAATCTCATATTAAATAATTTGATGTTTCACTTTATGGACAAATAGTAAAGTACATGTTATATGGAGCACCGTTTGCTTTAAATATGTAAAGCTAATTGTGAGCTTTATTCACAATTGTTGGATTCAATTCTTGTGAACGTTTAATTTATTGACCAAATTTCGGAAACAGACTCTAATAGGTTTAATAGGTGTTAGATTGCATACAACTTTTCAATCTCAAACTTGCTCAACTGAAAGCCTTATGCACCGGGTAGGTGATGATGATGAAATGTGAAATAGTAGAGCATTTATAATTGGTGTGAGTGTTTACTCCATTCTTTACTCTATTAAGCCAGAGAATTCATTCTCCATGTTTAATGGGATGGAGAGCGACGTTACCAATATGGAGAATTATATTGTTTTCCTTCAGTGTTAAAAAGCGAAGAGAACGATTGCTGAATAAATCTTTTCTCTGGTGTTGAAAAGGGAAGAGAATGATCGATGACTAAATCTTACCTCATTAATGATTTGCATGTATAAAGATTTGAGACGCTCTTACACTTTCGAAGAAATGGGTTCGACAAGGTTAGGTAGGCTAAACTAGCAAACTATGAATCAAAGAAATATTCCTACAATTGGAGCTTCCATCTTAGTGGACAACCTAACCCCAACATTCAATTCAATTGTCAAATTGTAAAAAGCATAGTTCGCAGTTGCACTATGTAAAAGACATGTACAGCAACCAGCATAACACAGCAAACTGATAGGAAAAATATAATAGTGCTCTAAGTACTAGTTTCTGTTATTAACACACACACACATATATAATATATATAGTGCTGTAAGTTCCCTACCAGTTTGTTCAATTTAAGTATAATAAGCACAGTTATGGGAGAATTTTTACCAGCAGTTGGCTTTTTGGGCTTAATCCTGGGTGTCTCTTCAACCAGTAAAGTCTCGAGATTTAAGCTGTCAGGAAGAATATAGTATCTAATATTATTCCCTCTAACACTCAGATGGTCGAGTGTCACTGGGTTCTTCCCTTTCAGTGTCAGCTTTACTGTCTTCAAATGTGTGTTCATGCTAATATCAACACCTGTCAGCAAACATGCATGTGTTAGATACAAGCTTTTGCTTCCAGCTACTTCTAAGAAAAAGAAAAGAAAAGAAAAAAACATTACTATTCAGAGCATCGATGATGTTTCAATTTATTATAAATCATGCTCAGGTTCAGGTAGCTCTCAGAAGAACCATCACTGAAATGTTAAAAATTGCTATTATTTCTTGTTGTTTCACGTAGCAGTTCATGACTTTTCTTCTGCATGGCTTATTTTTTGTTATGTGCTGATCTATATAGATCCAGACTTGTTTGGTTGTTTTTCATTTGTAGTTTTAGTACTTGCCTTTTTACAGTTCAGGCTACACTAATTTTCAACATGTTAGAACGTAAATCAAAGGATAACAACTAGCTTACTAATTATTAAGGATTCGAATATTTATCTGCTAGCGTATCATTCTATGCACTTGACCAATATAATAAGTTCCTATACATTAACCATTGTTCAAATTCCTTGCCTATTGGCTACTGCTCATCAGGAAGAGGATCTGAAGGTAACTGACACTTCCAATGGATGACTGTTATATCTAGATTATGATGAAAATGTTATTTATTATTGCACCCATCAAAATGGTCAAGCACGGTTTCATGAGAAGCTGACAAATTTTTTCTTAAATCTTAGCGTAAATCGTAGCCATCAGTGCATTATCTATATTTCACAATCCAAAATATTTCGTACATACATAAAACCGTTGACTGCAATTTTTGTACAAAACAATTCTGAAAGATGTTCTATTATTAGTCATTCGATAAACAAAATAATTATTATATCCTATGCTGTAAGGTGTAAAACACTAAGTTTATTCAATCAGGTTATTTAACATATTTTTTCACTATATAAATTTATTATATTATGACACGGATATAGTTGTATTGAGTAAATTCATACATTATATCCATATATTTTTTGACGGATATCTTTTACTAAAAATTGTATTATTTATGTTTGACCAATTGGTAATGTATAACAAAAAAGATGATTATATCAGTTTACAGAGTTCATCAGCTTACTTTTTAATAAATGAGTTCCCATCTCATTGGCTTTAGCAATTGACCCTTATTTGTTGGTTAGTCTCCAAATGCATGTTGTATCGCCTTTCTTTCCTTGCTTCTCTATGTACCTTAACTTAGTTATTTTTACCACTGATCTGAGTATGAAGGATAACAAGGAAAACAAGTCAAGATTTCGATTTATAGGCACTCAAGCGCAGTTTGGGCACTTTCCTCATATGATTTAGTACCTATGTGCTACCACAGAACCATGTAAAAATTCATGTTAAACAAACGTCTTGCGATGTGTTAAAGCAAAACACATGGTAAATCGTAGCTAAACACCTCATGTATCGGCTGGTACCGAGTTTCCTACGATTTGACCTTAGTGGTGGGATTAATTATTTCTTTCACAGTGACGTCGTATCTTCTCATCCACAGTTTTTAGGGAATCTGGGTTGGGGCGCCTGACAATAAGGCGCCCATTTTATGGGCGCCTGAACTAAGGCGCCCATTTTATGGGCGCCGCATCCCCTCCCCCTCACTTCTCTCTCAATTTTTTCCGTTTAATTTTAAAAAAAAATAAAAAATTTAAACGAAATACCGCCGCGTCCAACCAAAATCGCCCGAAGAACGGTGCACAGACATCCAGCGGAGCAAGCTGTACCATTACACGTTCCGCCACCACCTGGAGTTTCACCAGACGATTTACGTGTTTTACATGAGCTGCCAGATGGTTATCGGCATAGAGCCGAAACCGCTTTGACGACCATATAGATATAAATTGCAAATTACTATATTTGTTATTTTAACATGTACATTACATACTCATATTAAATAACCCTTACTGTATCAAAAATTATTAATTCGTAAATTATCTATAGGACCATTACATTCACTGTCGGGGTAGTTGGGCTAAGTGCATTACCCAGTTTTATGACCATCTTCCCGGTCCTATTATTGAGATGCTACAGGCTAGTCCTTTTGGTCTATTTTTGTCGATTAGACCTGTTCAGTCCTTTGATCGACCTCCCATTCAGGCATTAGCTGAGAGGTGGTGGCCCACCACGCATACGTTTCATTTTTCAGATTTTGAGCTTGGTATCACTCCAGTTGATTTCTACATGTTTACTGGGATTGAGATTGGACGATATGGTCTTCGACCTTTTCCATTTGATTTATACGAGTCGTCCAATTTGTTTACAATTTTTTACCATTAATAGATGTTACCTGCGTAACTGGTGGTTCTGTTAAGTTAACTTACTTGCAGCAGTACATCACCAGTTATATAGCTAGAGCCGATATGATGGATGCAGTTACTATAGCATTTTTGTTATACCTGCATGGTTCGACCTTTTTTTGGAACCAAAAAGGTACGGTTAGACTAGGCTATTTAGCATCTCTTACCAGATTAGACCAGCTACATACTATTGACTGAGGCACAGCGATATTAGGCACCCTATATACCGCTCTAGATTCATTTGCGCTTGGCGATGTCAGGCAGATGTATGCTTTTTGGTATATGTTGTCGTTATGATACTACGAGTACACGGCAAACATGTATCCCCGCATCCAGGACACGACTAATCAGGTTGCTGAGCATTACTTCCATAGGATGAGACGATGGAAGACTATGCAGTACGTACATCATGTCCCCTTAGGTGTACGGCATGACTTGATGGAGGCTAGGTCACAGCTTGATATGCGTAGTCGAGGTAACATCATTCGGACTCCTTGGGCCTCACATTGGACTCATCTAGCAGATGCAGGTCTTCTGGTGGATGATCATACCTTGATGGTTGCGTATTCATTATCTAGACGTATGGTTGCTTTGCATACACCTGCATTTATGCCTATGTGGTATTTGGTAGAGAGATGTGCTTATCAGGTTACTGGTGATCGTCGTATACCACATGATCTTTTATCTTGTGAGGACATGTTTGGTAGACATAGGGTGATCGGCGATCAGTACTTACATGCTCTACGACGGGCTGGATGGGTGGATAGTAGTACTTTCTTCATCGATGGGGATTACGATGCTTATTGGGCTAGAGTAGTACCCCGTAGATTCATCGTACCAAATTATGTTCGTGGGGTCAACTCTGATCGTATAGGACATCATCTGGAAGCCGGTAGAGTTCAGGTACCGCAGATTTCATTTGACCGAAGGTCACAGTTCTCCCAAACTCTCATGCAGTTGGAGCCTGATACTACTTTTAGAGCATATGACGTGACAGGTACTTTGATTGAGCAACCTTTGGTCTTTCCAGATCACCCCGACTATCCTGGTGTGCCTTCAGTCGGGTTATATCCTCCGTATGAGATACGTTTATTGTTTATTGTCATTTTTCCTTTATTTTCTGCTTGGTTTCTTACTATGTCAAATATCATCTTTATGTAGTATGCTGCTATATTGGACCAGGCCAAAGTTTCACTTGGTGCATTTCGCAATATAACTCTTGCACATACACACACCATGCATGATATGTACATGCAGCATACACAAATGCTAGAGGCCCAGATTGATCAGCTATCGGTTAGACTTGCTGTATATGAGCCTTTCGGATCACAAGGCGGAGGTGATGCTGGTCCCAATGGGTATGATGCTGGTGGTTTAGATGAGGACGAGGGGGATGATGGGGATGACGATGACGACGATGGAGATGATGATGGTGGTGATAGCGATGACGATGACGATGCAGATGATGACGATGACGATGACGGATGATGATGATGGTGATGATGCTGACGACGACAACGTTGCATCCCTTTAGCTGTATACATTTTAGTTTATGCGTAGTAGACGTTTTATTATATGTTGCAGTTCCTGTAGCTTATGTACTTACGTCATTGTTTGAGTATACTGTGTATTCTTTATGTTTATATACTTTCACTTTCTTGGATTTTGGATTATAATGCTCGAGTATACTGTGAATTCTATATGTCGATGTATACTATGAATTATATATGTTGGTGTATAATTTGAATTGTATATGTGTGTTTAACTATGAATTATATATGTTGGTGTACAATGTGAATTCTATATGTTTGTGTATACTTATACGCACTAACTAGTTACATATAAACATACAAAAAAAACCAATAGTGACAGTAGATAGAAAACATATAAAAACCTACTAGTGACATAAAAAAACTACTAGTGAGGCACATGAACATAAAATACTGATAAAAAACGACACAGTAATAATAGACCACAAATATGAAGAAACTAGACGTGACGATTAAACTGCAACTCCTGTATAGAAAGTCTAAGACGTCTTATCTCCTGTTCTAGTCCGTTTGCATAGGTTATGCCCCTTGGACATAAAGAATCATCCAACCATTCCGCGTAATTGCAACCATTTGGCCAGAATTGACATAGTTGGATTCGACGACCAATATTTTCTCCATCCGCATGTACTACAACTTCAACTTTATTCCCGCACTGACAACAAACTAGGTGCGATTCAACTTCTTGCTCAGTGGAAGGTTGAACTACTTGATCCTGGTTCTCAGGTTGCTCATATGCCATACGAACAACATGACGGTTCAACCACTTCCTGAAGTCTCAGCTGCTCAAGGTTTTGAAACTGACCGCGGACATCTTCGTAGTGTTGTTCTTGATAATCGATAAGCCAATCCTCATCAGTATGTGGACTTTCCGTAGGCACGTAATCTGCATCTGAACCGATAGAAGAAGGCCAAGAAGACATTGCGTTGAAGAATTTATAGTTGTGAGGAAGAAGCTGATTATGATTGATGAATAAGTAAGGCAGAAAGAGAATATATAAACAAACATTACACTTGTGCTACCGCTACTTTTTGATCTGACAACATACAATACACAAGGGCATATATAAACAAACACTACACATAGGCATTAACTTTGACAACAACAACAGCATTATCATTTGAAAAGACAATTCAGAAAGCTCTCGACACATTAACGAACGTTACATAACCAACTAGCAATACTGTAATCTTAATGTCATCCAAATCTTTCTAGCCAGTTTTGACGTATGAAGTACGCATCATGGGCTAAGAAGGGCGTGCGATATTTTAAATTGTATCGACCGTCATAAGTCGAACGGGTAGTCTCAAACACATTTTCTAATATTACCACATTAATAATCTTTGTATAACGCGTGCATGCATTAGTAAAATTTCTGTATGCAGTCCAGACCTCTTGAGCCGTACATCTGACTTGAGAGCCCACGTCATTGTTGTAGAGTTCAGCTAGAGTGTCCCAAAAATTAATTATCATTGACTCCTGATTATCGCACATCTCATCGGTTTGAATGTAGTACTGCACAAGCAACTTCAATGTCATGTTGGACAATGTAGTTTGAATAATGTTAGGTTTTAAAATGATTTACACATATACTGCTTTGTGAATTTATATAATGGATGTTCCTTCTCTCCTCTCAACAAAGCAGAGAATCTTGACCGAAAAATGAACGTGGCTACAGTACGTGATTTGACCGCACACTGACACACCTCTCCACTCAACAAAGTAGAAATTCTTGACCGGCAAATGAACGTGGCTACAATACGTGATTTGACCGCACACTGACCCTCCTCTCCACTAAACAAAGCAGAAATTCTTGACCGGCAAATTAACGTGGCTACAGTACGTAATGGTGACCGCAAACCGAACCCCCTTCTCTCCACTCAAGAATTAGTCATATATATATAACCATATGGATGTCATACTTGTTCACCACAATTTAGTCTAACAAAACATTCAAATATCAAACAACTATCCTCAAATATCAAACAATGTCTGGAAGTTTACTAAAAGTTATATTGTTATGCGACAGTGACTCGGAAGAAGAAGCATACGCGTTAACGCATCAACAAGAGGAGGAGGAACTGATGGAGATATACCGTGAAGCATACGAATCAACTTTTGAAAAACATGGTGGTTCCGTCGTGGGTCGGAAATATATCAACCGTAACCAGCAAGCATTTCAAAAAAACACTTACACAAGATTACTTTTCCCGTGATCCAACTTACGTTGCAGAGATGTTTAGACGACGATTCAGAATGAGTCGTCTATTATTTATAAAAATTCTTGAAAGTATTCAGCAGAATAATAATTATTTTGTTTTTAAGCAGGACGCTGCAAAAAAACAAGGTTTGAGTGGCCATCAAAAGATGACCGCAGCTTTGAGGATGTTAGCATACGGTACACCCGTCGATGTCCTTGACAACGCATATCATATTACAGAGAGTACAGCATTGGAAAACCTAGATCACTTCTGTCAGTCAGTTGTGGACATTTATGGAACGGAATATCTTCGTTCTCCAAACGAGGCAGATGTAACGCGCTTGCGTGAAATGCATGAAAGCAAGGGCTGGCCTGGAATGCTTGGAAGTCTAGATTGTATGCATTGGGAGTGGAAGAACTGTCCAAAAGCTTTTCATGGAGCATATAACGGCAAAGAAAAAAACCAGCTATCATCTTAGAAGCTGTTGTCTCTCATGATTTGTGGATTTGGCATGCTTTCTTTAGAATGACAGGTTCTCTTAATGACTTAAACGTTGTCGAACGATCTCATTTGTTTAATGATTTGGCGCAAGGTAAGTCAACTCCCGTATCATTTACTCTAGGTCATAACACATATGAGCATGGATACTATTTAGGAGATGGAATTTATCCCAAATGGAGTACGATTGTAAAGATATTTGCAAACCCAATGACGGCAAAACAGAAACAATTTGCTGCAATACATGAAGGACAAAAGAAGGACGTAGAAAGGGCGTTTGGGGTCCTTCAAGCAAGGTTTGCAATGGTCAGCAATCCATGTAGATTATGGAAGAGATCAAAAATGGCTACAATTATGTTCTGTTGTATAATTCTGCATAACATGATCATTGAAGATGAACGCGGTATGGATTATCCTGATTTCGAATATGAGAGGGCAAGACAACCCCCGAGTTGTTTCGCACAGTCACGTTACGAAATGAAGGACAGTACACAATTCATGACGATCATCATGAAGTATATCGTAATGCAGCTATTCACAATAGACTCCAAAGGGATTTAATGGAGCATATTTGAAATTCTCATGGAAATCAGTAGTTGGGGATGGTGGATCTTTATTTAATTACATATGTTTGCTTTTTTTATTTCTGTAACGAAGTGTAGAATGCTTCAATTTTTATGTTTGTAATATCATTTATATTTGATGAAGTAAATCTATATTGATATCTACATAAATAATCGAAAAAATGATATATCATTGAATATTGTAAAACTGAAAATAGCACTTGATTGCAAATATGAACTGAAGGTGCATGGATATTTAAACTGCAATAACTAAAAATATCACATTAATACGTCAACTACATATGTTTTGTTCCAGATCTACTCTCAACAATGCGTTGTTTGTACTTCATCCAATATTACATTGTGATTGGGTCCATTCCGGTGACATCTTTTTCCATTACTAAAGTCTCTTGGCGTTGTCGCTCTAGCTCAAAACGGCCCTTCTCAATCTCAGTCAATTCTTTTAACACGGCAAGCTTTTCTGCACTTCCTTTTTGACGTTCTCAATTTTCTCTTGCATGTTTTTCATGCATTAGGGCTAAACGAGAATCGATTTGAGATTGAACAGCAATTTTCTTCTTAGCTGCTCATTGCCCCATCGGTCTAGCATCTTCATCAAATGCGGGTAACTGCTTCTTCGTCTTCGTTATCTGGACATACATTTGAATCCATATGAGAAGAATTGTCTGGGCTAGAATTGTAATTAGATCTACTTGTTTTTTTCTTCCCCTTCGACTTCGTCTGGACATCTCTTAAGCATTTTGCGGTGTTTGAGCTTCATTTTTATTGACTAACAAGCAAGTCATGGCAGTTTGCAAACTGATAGTAGTGGGGTTTCTTTGTACCATTTTCTCTTGAAAATAATTTCAAGAATTGATCGTTCTCCATTCTCTTCTACAAAAACAGAAACACAAAATCATATATTAACAAAGTGATCAGAAATGAATGTAAATAAAAAATCATATTTTACAAAACGCTACCAATTCAGCTTCGCCACCCATTCCACTTGGATTTGCTGTTCTTATTTTGTGGATCTGTAACTCGTATAATTGTGTTTGTCGATTAATCTTCCCAAAAAGACCCGTGATTGCAGACATTGACATCGTCTTTTCAACATATTTTTTATTGTACGCAGTCATGACTTTTGCCCAAAACGTCTCTCCACTTTGGTCGGCCCCTTTACCGAGTCGTTAGAAAAATGACAGTAAATATAACACAAATCCTTATCTTCATCGCTAGACCATGAAGCAGAAGAATGAAACGAGGGGGACGGTTTGGGGATGAACATTTTGAAAGGGTTGAGAATCTAAATCTCAGCTATCAATATTCATCGCTTCGGTACATGATTGAAACGGATGAGACATATTTTCAATATTAAGGAATTGAGAATAGAATTGTAATAGAAGAAGAGATGTGTGTATTACAATCTGAATATTATTCTGATATATGTAGTGAAATCATAAATATGACCGTCTATAGCCGTTGTAATTTTCAATATGACCGTTTATAGCCGTTGTAATTTTAAATATGACCGTTTTTAGCCGTTGAGGTCAAAATATGATCGTTTTTAGCTGGTGGAATTCAAATGCAGGGGCCCGTTATAGCCGTTGGAAGACGGTGGGTCGAGACTGGGAGGGGGGGCTTGGGCGCGCATTTAATGGGCGCCCAAGCCCAGTTCAGGATCCTGAATTGGATCTTGAACATTCAGCTTAATTTTTGCCCTTAATCGAACGACTGGAGATTTTTTTTCGCCCAATTTAGCATTGAATTGCACCACTGGAGATGCCCTTACTTACATGTGCAATCTTTTCAAAGCATGTACACTAATCCAAACCCTTGCGGAAATATATTGTTATATTGTTTGGCATATAAATTTATTTTTTATAACTAGGGTGTTGTGTGACACAAAATAGAACAGCCATAAATCAATCAACTTACTCATCAGTTTTAGTAGCTTGCATAATTTACCCCTGTGTCTTGCAACAAAGTTGTAGGTAATTTTTTTAGCTTTTTAAATGATGGTGTTTCATTACATGTAAAACTAAAGTTACGTACATTTTACTAAAAGAAGTTAGATCAGGTTTGTCACTTTGGCCTGAGAACTTGGTTGATCAAGCTATCATTTCTGAACTCAGAATCGATTCCAAAATTGTTGACAAGACGGCAGAGAATTGATTTAATTGGAAAATAAAAAAGAAAATTCAAATTCTGACGATATTAATCAAATCTATGGCAAAAACAAACATGCTGCTGAATTCAACATCTTTACATAAATGAGCACCCCAATTCTCAACTACCCACGGAGTCAGAAATTGTGGGCCATTAAAAAGATGCTTCAAAAAGTTTACATAACATGATTGGATGTTAAAAAAAATGGAAACCATTGCTTTATATAAGCACAATACTCACCAACTCTACAAATACTTGCGAACTTGAAAGTGATCACTACTAATACTGGTAAGAGACAACGTCGTAGTCATGGTGGTAAGCGTTACCAGTAGCAGCAGCAGTTGGAGCAGTCGTGACGGCGGTGGCGGCGGTAAGCGTTAGCAATAGCTGTGGTGCTGGTGGTGGTGGTGGTGATGCTCGCAGTGGTTGGCAGTGGGTAGTAACAGTGGTAGTAGCAGCAGTAGTACTACTACTAATAATGATAGTAAGGTAGTGGTGGTGGTGGTGGTGGCAGCAGCAGCAGCATGTATCGTGCAAGTGATGAAACTCGTCATTCCAATTAAACAGCAAATATATTTTTGTGATTTATAGACAAATATGGTTGTGTTGTGGAAAGATTTGGGAACATCATACATGTTTTCAACACAACTATAGACCTCTATTCATAATATCACTTGTAACTAGCAAGTTTTGATGTCAAAGGCCCGTGGTACATCAATTGAAGTGCAAATCTTTATTATTTATAGACAGATATGCTTGTGGCATGGAAAGATTTGTGAACATGGTACATGATTTTGACACAACTATAATTTCAGCCATAATAACACTTAAAACTAGCAAGTAGCAGTTGTAACAGTACGAGTATTAGTACTTCTACTAATATAGTAGTGGTGATGATAGTGGTGGGAGTAAGTATATTGCTCCACTAATATGTTGAAGCCATGTTATAAAATATTTTCATATTTCCTTGTAAGGAACTCTATCTATATTGAAAGTTAGACTATACGTTAAAGATGGTGGTTCGTTATAAAAATCTTTTAATTGTTTACGTGACGAATGAAATCTGATCCAGCCTGATCTATAATGGCATGTCTAAGCATTTCAAGGTAAGGATCACTATGTGGACTATTATATGTGTTTTCGTCATGCTTCTAATCTTCCATATCCATATCAAGAGAGGATCGTTTACCATGGATATTCCTTCAGGTGGAGGTAACATCATTGTTCCACTGCTAGATTCGACCTGTTAGTATTTACATTGCAAATAAGCTTACCCCTCGATCTTATTGTCAGACATATAACATGATTCTGTTGAATCTTCAAAATCTTGTTCAGAATTTTCAAATGAAGAGAGTTCTTCAATTTTTTTGAATTAAAAATAGTTTATTGCAGCAGAATGTTCTTCATAGTACAAATAAAGACTCATACTAACTATTTTCCCTACAAGTTCCTTTTCTTGAAGAATAAGGAAATTTTGATAATAAGTAAGATCCATATCCTTTACATCGATTTTGTTGTTTTCTTCGGAGGTATATTTAACCATTCTAATACTGTTTAGCCAATGAATTGTTGGTATATTTTGGCCAAATCCCTTTGTTACAGTTTGTTTTTGCAGTTTACTATTTATATTTTTTTACCTCTAAATTTATTTCTGCAGCAGATCAATCATAAAAATATGAGTTCCATTTTCATGATTTTCATGTGTTAGTATTTAAATTAAATTGACACTTACGTGTGTCAAGAATAGTAAGTTTATTTACTTATATGAAAAAGAATCTTTTAAATATAATTTTATTATGAGTTTTAAAAACTTCTGTATTCAAATAAAATCTTTGTGAATAATAAATCTAGATTCATACACCTTTAGTTATTTGATTAATTTTGACCCTAGTTTAAATGGCTAGACGCGATACCCCTTCATGCTTTCATAGCATATCGTGGTTTTATAGTAGGGTTCGGCCTCGAATCTTCAACCACTAGCTTATACCGCTGCTTTACATAAATAGAGCACGGCATTGGTTCGTTTCCTACTCGATGCATAATAATCAAATACAAAGATGCTCAAACTAATTTAAATTTTGAATTTTTTTATCACGTATAAAAAGGTCATAGACTCATAACGAATTATGCCTAAAAAAATAACTTAGACTGTCGTTAAAAAAATTACTCTTTTCTTTATTAATATATATATATATATATATATATAGGATAATGAAAAAGGTAAATTCTAAAATCAAAGGAACTTATTGAGCCCAATTAGTCTCTAATACCAATTTGTGTCTAAAAGCAAAAAAAGGGAATTCTTCACAGATACAAGAACTTAAAAAGTAGTAAAAGCCGAATGCAAGTAGTAAAAGCCGGATGCAGAGCCGAACTTTTATTAATGTGATAAATAATATTACAGAAATAGCTGATAATATTACAGAAGTAGCTGATAATAATACAACATATTTGCTACAAGAGAAAATAAACTTAAGAAACTTTGTTTTGATGTCCTTTTTGAAGAAAGAATGCATTATTTATAGCCTCTCAAGCATTTTCTTTACTATTCTCTACACTTCAGACGTGTTATTTCTAGTCTTTAGATATAGTATGTATGCACTTCTTTATTTCATAGGTTGAGGATGTCTTCTCTTATCTTATTTATTTCATAGGTAGGAAATTTGTCAAGTCTATTTAGGTGATGTATCACACTAAAGTAGAAGCTAGATACTTTGAGCTATTCACTCAAATACAGAAGTCTGATTTTGTGAATCTAATAATTTAAAATTTTCTAGAATTACTTAGAATCTATGAGATCGATAACAAAAAAACTAAAGAGATGAAAGCTGAAATGACTGACGGTACAAGATATGATTTCTCTGTATCTGCAATAACTTGCTGTATCTGCAATAACTTACTGATGAAAAAACAACTTATTCTGTTCTTAAAGTAATTAGAAGATACAAAATTAATAAAATTCTAAAAAATGAAAAGTTAATCCCCAATAATAATAGATAGCTGTGCTTGTTAGCCTGTTTTTCAGATATTAAAAAAAATACAAAAAACATATCGGGAAAGGCTTGGTTCATAAAATTTACATCTACACAAGTCATTTTGAGAAATATGCAAATTGTATCCTAGACATTTGTAAAGCAAAACTTATTGAATATGCAAGCAAGTTTTTTACCATGTTCATGTTTAGAATACGGAGTGTTTGGGACGTAAGGCAATACATTTGTCTTTACCCTTCAATTCAATTATGGAAATTGCATAAGGTAACAGAAAATCCAGAGCATGAATTTTATATTCAGCAGAAAAAAATTTAACGAAGATAATGAAAGGCTGGTAGCAGCATAAGAATTCTTTTAGTTAAGCCATCAACAAATGTGAAATAGGAACACACTCCGTGATTGAGGGTAAAACAATACTGTTATTTGACTAAATATCAGTATTCGAGCCATTAACATATATAACAAAAGTCCATCAACTCTTAAATGGTCTTAAAATTGGACCAGTTGACATTGTAGCACAAGATGTATACTTTGAATAACAAGTCGAAAAAGAAAAAACAAGACAAGATTCTATATGAGGGACACTATAGAGACTGACCATTTTGATGACGAATCGTTGGTTAACCTAAACATCAAAAACTAGCTAGAAACGTGATGGATCCTTACATTTGCAAAGAATCATCTACTGCAATACAAAGGAATAGCTCAAGGTATCGAGTTTCTACTTTAGGTGACACTCACCTAATTAGACTTAACAGATTTCCTACCTACGAAATAAACAAGATGATACATCCTCAACCTACAATATAAAGAAGTGACACATATCATATCTAAGGACTAGAGCCAACACATATGAGGTTTAGAGGATAATAAAGAAAATACTCGAGATACTTTATAAATAAGACATTCTTTCTTCAGAAAGGGACATTAAAAAAGCCTCTTACTTTTATTTACTTTTGTATCAAATATAATGTACTATTATTAGCTACCTCTGCAATATTATCTACTATGTTAATAAAATTTCGATTCTACATCTGGTTTTACTGCTTTTTGAGTTCTTGTTTCTGCAAAAATTATGTTTTCTGCTTTCAGACACAAATTGGTATCAAAGCCTAGTTGAGCTCAGTAAGTTCTAATTTTAAAATTTATCTTTTAATTATCCTACATATATATTGTTGAGTTAAAAGAAGTTGAAATTTTTTAAAATGACAGCCCAAGTTATTGTTTGGGCATAATTTGTTATGAATCTAGGAACTTTCTTTACGTAATAATCAAATTCAAAATTTTAAACCAATTTGAACGCCTTTGAATTTGATTATTGCGTGTGGTTTAGGAAATGAACCAATGTTGTGGTATAGGTTAGTGTTTGAAGATTTGAGGTTGAACCCTACCATACAACCACGATATGCTATGAAAGCACGAAGATGTACCGCATCTAGTCGCTTAAATTAGGGTCGAAATTAATCTAATAACTAAAGATGTATGAATCTACATTTATTATCCAAAAAGATTATATATGAACATAGAAGTTTTTAAAACTCACAATAGAATATATGTTCGAAAGACCTTTTTTCATGGAAGAAAATAAACTTGTTATTCTCGACACACATAAGTGTCAATTTAATTTAAATACAGAACAATATGAATATTTCTTCATATACCAACACATGAAAATCCTGAAAACGAAATTCATAATTTTATGAATGACATGCTGCAATAAATAAGATTAGAGGTGTTCTACCTATATGCCAGAGTTTATCATGAAGTTCAATTAATTAATGTTGGAGCATAACATATATTAGTGTTGTCATTCTCAAAATTTTCCCACCGTGCCTTAATATAAGCTTTTCTTACATATACTCTGCATTTCATATTTCATATAAGATAAAGAAGGTGAGAGACTATAAAATAAGACATAGTAAGATTTAAAAAAAAAATCCTAAATGTATTTTTGTGGTTAATTTTAACCGAAGTAAGATAAATAATGCTTTTAGAGGGGATTGACTGAATGTATTAAAATAGTTGATGAAATAAATTGGTGTTAAACAACATTTGGATTGCAAGGCATGTTCGTCAATTTATTTTTCATAATTGGCATTAATTAAATTAAGCGGGGTGATAAGAACACATTTTTTCCTTACAAATTCCAAGAAAGATTTAACAATAATAAATATATTTTCATACTAACTAACGTCATATGTTATGTCATTTCACTCGGTCGAAAACTATCTAGAAGTTCACCGTCGACGATTGAAAAATCACTGTTCGACAATTTACAACCGTAGGTTATTACTCTATACGGAAAAGAAATGTTGATCGACAATAAATGCCTCGGATATCGTAACATGGTAGCCCTGCCATTTTGGTATTAAGAAGTTGAAGCACGATATTTTAATGGTATTCTTTAGTAGCGGTGTCAGAAAGAGGAAAATTTGTGCATTAATAACACACTAAATTAAAGTATGCACGCATTCGGATTGAATTCCAATTTTCCAAATCGAATTTGCCATTTCCAATTGTCTTTATCTAAATTATTAGTGTATATACTTGGTGTATATACCAATCCCTTATCTTTATCGTCAATGACACCAACCGCATTTCCAAAGTTTTTTACGTAGTTAATAATGTGATGATTTTTTGTAGAGCATCACATAAAAATCAAGATATTGCCAAGAGGAAAAATCGGTATTTAACCGGCTATAAATTGGTGAATTATACGTGTCGATCGAGGATTAAATCAAGAAAAAAGATGCACATTAAAATCATGTTATGTCATATTGGTTAATTTGATATTTATGATACCTTTGGTAATTGATGCATCTTATGGATGTAGTGGAAGTTATATGATAAGACAAAACCTCTAAATTGGAGTGAAGTGATGCAAGTTTTGATTATACATTTATCTTGAAGTTGATGACAACTATAACTAGAATCACTAATGGTCTTTAAAAAAACATTTCAATGAAAATGTTGCATTTAATAAAACTATTAAAGGAACATCATTGAGAAAATAAACAATAGCGAATGAGACTATTTTGTAATTTAAGATCGTCTAATTGTTTACATAAAAAAAATTCATTTTGAATATGAACAATAGTAGGATGTTAACCCGTATTTGAGCCAAAGCAGATTTCAACCGAACTTAGAAGATCAAAACAAGAACAAAATGATTCACGAACTTGAAAGCACACTTGAAAGAGGCAAGGAAATAGCTAGGAGGAGTTCCACTAAGAAATTGCCTAAGTAAATAAGTCGGCACCGACTTATTTAACTCAAGGGCCGAGTTATTTTCACCACTCCAACTTTATACGAGTTATTTTCCATCTATTATACATGTGACTAAGTGATTTTCAAGAGTAGGACGATCAATTCCAAGAGTTGAAAAGATGACAGCAAAAACGGCAGGATAACTCAAATGATGAAGGAACGATCGACGAAACAACCAACAATCGATGAAAACAACATAGGGCAAATCAATATGAAGTACAAGGAGTGATGCAAGAAAGTTCGAGTTATTTCCAACCGAGTTAAAAAACTCGGCACCGAGTTATTCTAATAACTCGGGGGGGCATTGCGACTTCTCGTGTGACTTTAGGCCGATATCTAGACTTTCTTGCAAGCGAACTTCTAGCTACATACCTATG
Source organism: Allium cepa (assembly GCA_030765085.1). Taxonomy (NCBI): domain Eukaryota; kingdom Viridiplantae; phylum Streptophyta; class Magnoliopsida; order Asparagales; family Amaryllidaceae; genus Allium; species Allium cepa. Next base: position 564,560,862 of record CM060937.1, on the reverse strand, counting down.
TTTCTCTATAAGTACCAGCCTACCTGCAACTAAAAGAGGATCTTACAGCTTTGCCATTAAAGACTTCTTTTCCTTCTTCACATCTTACCTCTCCTCTATTAAAGTCGCCTAGAAAGCCAATGTTTGTTGCTCTAGGATTTAAACCAGCATATCTCTAGTACTAATGACTTGCAAATTCTCTAAAAATATCATTGTAAACCTGAGATCCACTAGATTGTGGTCGAACCTAATAAGGTTATTTGTAGTCCGAAGAGAGAACAACTAATAAAAGAGATTAAAGTAGACGTAGACCAGAGATTGTCGAACCACTATAAAAATTCTTGTCTTCTTTTACTTTTCGCCGCTTTTTCCTTTACTTTTAATAGAACTGGTGTTCTGCATCTGATTTCTGGGTGTTGATCCATTTTCTCGGTTATTAGAGGATAATTATTTACTTCTGCAAGGACAAAGACGTGGAGCAAAGGTAGAAAAATTACATAATTATCAAACTAATATGCTCAACATTTGTGTAGAAAACAAGTCGCTTTCAAAAGGCTCTTTAGAATTGTTTTATACATATGGTTTGACCCAATCTAGATGACTCGTTTGTTTTTTATAGTACGAAGCTGGTTTGTCTTTTTGAACTTTATCTAGATAATATTTTTAAACCAAAGCATATAGACCTACATAATCAATTAGAGATCCGATGAAAATTGATTTTGAAATTAATAATGAAGGGTTATCCTAATGCATTCTCATTGGGCATTCGTTACTTTGTCTTTATTATAAAGAAACATTAATAAATTCAAGTATTCATTGTCAATAACGATCAATAATGACATTTTTCTAAGTATTCATTTGAAATGTAAGTTAAAAACATAAATTTTGCCATTAATTTGAAATCGAACTGACCCCAAAGTTCAAGTCTTAACTAAATCAGTTTAAAGCCAGCCAAAATGAAACGCATTTATCGATTAAACCGGCCTTTTCAACTAAAACTTAACTAAATTAAAGCCCATAGCACCCCTTTAATTAATATGCACGGCGATACCAAGCAGCAGAGAAACAGTCAAACCCAAGTTATTCCAAATCCGACACAGTTCATACCTCTTATTTCCTTGAGCTCATTTTGCTCAGAAACGAAAGAAGAAAAACTAGGGCATGAAAATAAAAATAAACTAAATTGCTATGTTTGTGTTCTTGGGCTCATAGTTGTCAAGGCGGAAAAAGTCCACAAAGCCTCAAACTGGCGCCAAGTGCTTTTTAAGCCTAAGGATTTTTGGACGCCTAGAGCATCAACTTTTTATTTCAGCACGCACAAAAAGAACTGCACTTCAAAAGTGCTACTAAAATTAAATTTCGAACTTCAAAGAACTACATTTCACTTTGATCGTTACTCTTTAAATTCACTGCAGAATTAAAACTTAAAACTTTAAATTCAATTTTAAATTTTTAACTAAATTTCAAATTTAATTTAAAATTAGAACTATAAATTCAATTTAAAACTTTAACTTAAAACTTTAAAATTTTAAATTAAAATTTGACTTAAACTTAAAATTAAAACCTTAATTTCAATTTAAAATTTTAATTTAAAACTAGAACTTTAAAATTAAAATTCAATTTAAAATTGGAACTATAAATCCAATTTAAAATTTTGACATAAAACTTAAAACTTTAAAATTAAAGTTCAATTTAAAATTAAAACTTTAAATTCAATTTAAAATAAAAAATTTAAACTTCAAATTAAATTTAAAACTTAAACTTCAAATTCAATTTAAAATTAAAACTTTAAACTCTAAAACTTGTAGCTTTAAACTTGAATTTGAACTAAACTAAACTTTAAAATAGTTTTAGGTTAAACTAAACTAAACTAATTTTAGACTTTATAATTTATGTTTAAACTCTAAACTAAACTAAACTTTAATTTTAAAAAGTATACTCAAGTTTAAACTAAACTAAAATTTAAAAGTTTAAACTAATTTAAATTTAAATCAATCTATAACTTTATATTTCATATTTCAAACTTCAGAGTAATACACACACACCTCGATCGATAGATTGATATGGAAATCAACGTTCAACGAAGATGAATATGGCTAGTTGTATAGGGTCCTTGATCGATAGCAGATCTAGGTCGACGGCGGCAGGATAGTCGTCGAGAGTTATTTCTTAATGTTATGCAAGAAGATTGATGCCCTAATCTGTTCGACAATTGTCAAATATACAACAATAGTGCTCGATTTTAGGCTGAAGCCTTGATTTTTTTTTCAACAAACATTGAAACGCGCCTTTATCTGGGCATCGATTTTTTTGGCGCTATCGCCCGAAGCACTTTTCGACATCTTGCGCATCGCCGACGCCTTAAGGAAGAGAAAAGCTCCAAGTCAACGTCGGGCTTTTTGTCGTCTAGACGCGCTTAGGCGAAACACTTTAACAACACGGATTGGACTTGAGAAATACAAGATAGGAGCACGATTTTGAGATGTAGAACTTGAGGCTGGTTTTTATTCTTGATTTTATTATATTTTCTTTGATTTTGAGGAAGAATGTATGATTTTATTATTATTTTTTACTGTATTTTCATTTTATGACCGTGTTTCTCGATTTAAGCACAATTTTTTGAGTTTTTTGAACTTCCATCAACAAAACGGATTTTTGGGACGATCTAGTCCCATCTTCGTCTGAAACCGAACCGGAATGGTCGGAATCTCGAGGTTCCAGCCGAAACCGCTTACTTTGTTATATAAAGTAAAATTTTATCATCTAGGTTTATAAGTTACAACATTAATCATTTACATACACAATTGATGGTTTAAATTCAATATTGATTTAAACTCATGTTTATTCTTTTGTGAAGTAACATTATTCACTTTACAATTATTCTTTGATAAAAAGCTCAATGTCCAAATCCAAAAAAAAAATCATCCCTGCCATGACAGTTCCACATATTATCAATTCATCCATCGTAAAAAAACAATTATTTTGTGCATCTATCATTCATGTGGTTTTTGGATTTCAAGGATTGATTTGCAAGAATAAAATTAAAAATACTATTATTATACTGGTAATTTATGAACTATAATGAAAAATAAACAAATTTGATTATCTGCTGCAAAATTTATGAAAAGTTTTGAAATGAATTATTAACATAGTTACTTTAAGATATACATTACATAAATAAACAAGGTTGGATAAATCCAACATGCAAAACCCTTTTTAAGTTTGTTTAATGAAAGAGTGGTCCACTTATGAGAAGAGTACTCATATATTTATTAACTACAAAATCAAAGACCATACAAATGTTTATTTGGAGTTATCTGGTACAAAAAATCAAGATCATCACTTTGATGATCAACAAAAGGAGAACGAAAAGAACGATCTATAAGGAAATAATTACAAGCATTTGAACTAATAAAATCAACTAGAAGTAGAGAGGTGAGGGATGTTTTTGCAAGAGTATTGATGAGGTTGCACTGCTATAATGAGGGACCTTGCTGCTTGTGTGAAGAGCATATGAATGCTACCAGATCTAAGTAGCGTAATAGTATAGGCCATGCCAATTGAAGGGCTTTGAACTCAACAATTATGATGTATTTTAACATAAATTTGTGAAGAATGTGGAAAAATGCTTACAGTTTGAGTTTGTTGACATAGTAATGAGATACGGTTCTTATTTTCACGGAAAATGATGATTTTTAAGCTTAAACCTGGTGGGATGAGGAAGAAGCATACTAATGAGTTCAAATAAAATCCACTAATACATTATATGGTTTCCTTAAAAGAAAATAAATTGTGTAAAGTCTAATTTATAATCCAACAACGTTGATTGTGCTTAAATCTATTATTTGCAATAGCGGTTGATGAGAAATATTTTAGTCACTAATATAATCAGGACGATCGTTGCAAATGGGAATAACAATTAAATGATAATGGAAAGAACGATCTAAAAGAGAATGGAAAGAACGATCTAAAAGAAAAAAGTTACAAGCATTTGAACTAATAAAATCAACTAGATGTAGATGGTGAGGGATGTTTTTGCAAGAATATTGATGAGGTTGCTCTACTGTAATGAGGTACCTTGCTGCTTGTGCGAAGAGCATATAAATGCTACCAGATCTAAGTTGCGTAAGAGTACATGCCAGGCCAATTGAAGGGCTTTGAATTCAACAAATATGATGTATTTTGACATAAATTTGTGAAAAATGTGGAAAAAAGTTTATAGTTTGAGTTAGATATTCTTATATTCGAGTTTGATGACATAGTAAAGAGGAACGGTTCTTATTTTCACGGAAAATGATGAGTTTTAAGCTTAAACCTAGTAGGATGTGGGAGAAGCAAATTAATGAGTTCAAATAAAATCCACTAATACAATTATATGGTTTCCTTGAGAAAAAATAAATTGTGTAAAGTTTAGTTTATAATCCAACAACTTCGTGCATCTATTATTTTCAATAGCGGTTGATGAGAAATATTTTAGTCACAAATATAATCTAAACGATAATTGCAAATGGGAATAATAATTAAATGGTAGTTGTGTCACTTAGTGGTGCCAATGGAAGTTATGTTATTGTAAAATGCTTCCGGAATATAAGTATTCAATATGAAAAAAAAAAAACATAATACAAGAATGTCTAATTTGGATGATTGTTAAAGGTACTTCAAATCAGGATAAGGAGGATTTTGATGAGGGGTTGTCAAATTTAAGGTTGAAATTCGACGAGGGTACATTGAAGTTAGTGTAAAATTTCATATTAGATGGGGGTACTCCAAAATTATCCAAAAGCGGAGTCCATTAGTAGCACCCTTAATTTGGGGGAGCAGCTATGGAATTTTGTAACCAGCGCCACTTCTATTAACCTTTAAGACTTTATTCATCTTATATTAAATTATGTGAATTTCATTCATCAAGTTCGAATATAGCTACATATGATGTCCGAATTTTTTGAGTCTAGTGCACACTTAGTTTTTTTGGCTGGTTCTGGCATAGATAATGCATGAGCTATATTTTTTAGCTCTGTAATTTCAAAAGGCTAGTAGATGTCATTATATTATGAACCTAAAAATGTACACGCAGAATAATACTGCAAATGATAATTATCAAAATAGGCCAAATTACAAGTGTAAATACCATCATAAAAATAGACAAAATTTTAACATATCTGTTCTTTGCAAGAAGTAAACATATGGTGGGACAATCCTTGAAAAAAAAAATACAAACTCTTGATAAAGTACGCTTCATCTAGAAGAAAAAAGTGTTTTCAAGGCATTACATGTTCGCGTTACATTTTGGATGAAGGTTAAAATATAATGTCATAGGTTTCTTTGATAACTGTGCACTTCATAATCTTTGCGGGTTTCTTAACACCTATGAATTCGATATAGACTTTATAATCATGATCGAATAGGATATTTGTCTTTTCTTCTAGGACAAATTTCCATTTCAGGCCCATTTTAAAGCTATTAGCAAATATATGGTAAATTTTGAACTATCTACAAATTTTGGCCAGTTTCTTAATATTGATTATATGGTTGATTTTTTGAAGAAAAAACAAATATCATGTGCACATCTATCAATTGCGCCAATACAATAATGCATTGGTGTGATTGATGATTGTGCCGACATAGTTCAATATTGAAATTAAACAAAATGTTCAAAAAAAATTAGGCAATATTTGCTAACAGTTTAAAATGTGAACATTAATAAGCATGAATTGCAACTTGCAAAAACCAAAAAGGCCATGCAATGTTTGTAATCAAAGTTTAAGAACTCGGTTTTGGTCTCGGTTTCATTCAGTTGATTTTTTCATAGTTTCGATCAGTTTCGAAAATTTCAGAAGTTTTGGTTTCTGTTTCGGTCCAAATTAACTTAATTTTCTAAATCAACGTAGATTAACTTAAATTTTATCACAAATTAGTAAAACTTTTCAATTTGTTTACTTAAAATAAACCTCAATAGGCTTATTTTCTACACTACTAGCCCAGACTAGCCCACAAATAAAACAAGATAAGCAAAAAAATTAGACTAAATAAGCCAACCAGCCTACAACACACATAGTTATCACTCAGCCCCACATATATCATTTAAAAGCCCAGCCCACGTCCAAATATTAACAAAGCCTTTTTTCAGTCTTAGAAACTTCAGATGCTTCTTTCCTTTTACTGCTCTCAAATTAGGGCTTTAACATTTTGTGATGCTGTGAGATTTAATCGCGACGTCTGAAGAAGAATTGGGTTTTTGAGATTGCTAAAGAGTTAATTCGAAGTGAAACTCAAATTCGATTTATGTAAAGACACAAATTAAAATTGCAACGAGGTAATTTTGTACGTTTTATTTTGTTGAATTTATGGGTTTTTGTGATTTGTTCTCTTTGTTTCTTCTAATTTCTTCTTGCTCTTTCGTTCTTTAGTTTTTTTTAAGAATGAGAGGCTTTTGGCCGAAACCGAGATTTTGGCCCTATTTCATTTCGTTTCAGGTCAAAACCGAACTGGGACAGCCGGAATCCCGATGTTCCCGCCGAAACCTCACACCATGGTTTGTATATTAAACTACTTTCCTTTCCATTTCATCTGCAAGTAAAATCAATTAACATGTTCCTTTTATACTTCGATTGTTGTGCGAATGATCAATTTAACTAAGTTATACACTACTCTTTACTGGTTTGTTCTTTTTTTTCTCTTTCTGTATTTTTTTGCTGGGAATTTGGTATTTATCTTTCTAACCATTGACAATACAGTTACTTGTTGATTTCAGAATCATTAGATGGCTCTTTATAACATGGTTTGAGGTGGTACTCCGTAGTTTCGGCGGTACCGTTTCGATGCCGATGATGGACGAACCGAAACTGATCGAAAAAATTCGATTTCAGTTAGGATGTAAATTAAAAAAAGAATCAAATTAACAATCGAAAAAGCCTAAACTAAAGGCAAAAGAGATCTAGGATCAAAATCGAAATCCTAATTACCTGAGCTTCGGTCGAAAATTGAAAGTCAAAATTCAAAAATCCTAGCTTTGGTTGTGAGTCAAAAGTTGAGAGTCGAGAGAAAATTACTCGAGTGGTTTTCTTTTCCTTTTTTTTTGGCTTCAATAGCGCTATTTCTTTTTTGTCCTAGCTTTGATCGAAAGGAATACGTGAATGGAGTGTTTGCGTCTACAGTGACATGGGCTATTTTTATAATATGGCTAACTGATATTGGGCTGCTATTAAACTTATGGGTTGAAATTATATAATTTATTTTAATATGGTGTTGTAGCTTTTGTTTAGCTGATTGTGAAATTATATAATTTGGTAAGTGATATTGGGCTGCAACTAAACTTTTGTTGTAGAGTTTTTGAATGCAATAAAATATGTAGCTTCGCAATTTTTAATTTAATAAATTTATAATGTTGCATTTTATTTTCTTATAGACTATATTTTATATTTATTTACAAAAATAATTATTACATTTCCATTAACAAACCATTGCAAACCGAAACTGGAACCAAAACCAAAACCGAATCTAACGAAATTTTAAATAACCGAAATCGAGTCCTCGAACCTTGCTTTATACATAAAACAAAAACAATTGTTAATCAATTGTTAATATCAATTTGCATCATATCGTGTTGAGAATCAAAATGTGCAGGTAATATGTTCTATAAGATATAAGTTCAATTAGTCGGGGATTTTATACTTTGAACTCAACAAGATATGTGTGTGTGTTTGTAAGATTCTTGTTGCTTAAGCATAGGTGTGATATTACTGTGTAAAAAGCATTAAATTATGAAGAATGGATTATGATATAAAAAAGAATTTGAAAGATGTCTTATCAATAATCAGTTAGAGTTTTAGACAATTTGGCGGTTTGTTGCAGGGCCTAATTAAAAGAACACATACCTTCAAATCATTTTCTTTGAAACTACAAAAAGATATCAACCAAATCCAATATCTTTTCAACGCTATAACTTAGTCTTAAGCTAAACTGTCATTTCTACCTACGTTGCTTTATTGAGACCATTGAACAGGGATAATAAATAGCTAAATAGCAACTTTTTTGGTGAAATTTGATGTTCATGCAATTAGAACAGACCACAATTCATATACGACTTTTTTGCACCAGCACCTATAAAATTATTCCTCAAATTGTCGAATTGTATTTGCATGAATTACTATAAACAAACACTATGTTGGTTTACTTATGTGCTTTCGTATGTTGCCGCTTGACAAGTAGGGCGAATTTGCTTCATTGACCAAGATAGTATTAAACTGAAATGTAAGAAAATAAGTTCCGTTAAACTTCACTTTATGAATATGAAAGAATTAGTAATGCAGGAATCATGCAAATTCTCACAATGATGTAAGGCACACTTGTCATGAGAGATTATCACAAAATATATATTCTACACAAAATAGACAGCCAATATGGTCGCATCTAGCTGCTGAATATTATCACATCGCTACCTGGGCCTGAATACATTTACAGTGACACTGTAGAGTTTTTTTTTTTCCTAGTAGTTACAAATTAGCAACAGAACATGCATGTCTCACGTAGAGATAATTATTGTTTTAAAAATAGGAGGAGTTGTAGTCCTAAATTTTCGTCTAATCTCAGGTATTCAACCCGGTAGTAAAATAAGTCAATACATCTTGAATTCGTACTTTTTCCTCAAAAAAGTAATGAAAACTATCCAGTCCACTTAAGTGTTTTGTCCTCTAAAGTTATTGCCTTTATTTTTGAAACACCAATGAAAATGGAATTGAACATGTAAACTCTGGAAGAAATACAGATTGAATCCACAACTTAAACTGTGTAGTTTAGGAAGGAGTTCTGCACTGCTTTCATATTTTGAGCCTTATTCTCACTTCTCATCTCGCTGCTTTTTACAAGTGGGCTTAACACATTTCAGCTATATTATAAACCTGTCTACTCATATTGTAATTAGCTTCCAACTATGGTGAGTCGTTTTTAATTCATTTGGAAATGCAACTATATTAGTTATTTTGCATTATATAAAAAATCAGTCATAAATCAGTTGCTTAGTGAGTCATTTAGAAATAAAAATTTTGAAGTGGTTAACAAAAAAAGCAAAACTTCTTTTAAATAAATTATATTATCAATGGGAAGAAAAAATATACACATACACATTTAGCACATGGAGAGTCCTGCAGTTTATGCTGCTTCTTTAATGAAACCAATTAAGGCGAACAGTGTTTGCAAACTCCTGAGGAGTATGTCATAAAGCAACCACACCTTTAACTGTCAACAAATAGATTTACACCTGTCGTCGCGGTTGGACTCTTGCACCTCTTGATTGTCATCTCAATGCCTTGACCATAAGTGTTAACCATTCAAGGGCATACTGTTTTAATTAAGTGTATTGCAAAGGGCATCTCTTTTTGTTCTTACTAATATCATTGCAATTTAATTAAGAACCAATAAAAAATTACTGTCTAATACCACAGTTATATTTCATCGCCAACTAGTGGATGGTATGACATAATCATGTCAACTGAAATTCGAGCAATTTTCCCTCAAACAACAAAATTTTGTTAATGAAATTCAACATCGTCCAATATAACATTACCATCACTGAGCAATTTTAGCCAAAATTTTCAAAGAACAATTTAGATCTATAAATCATATTATTTTAAAAAGAAAACTACATATGCTTATTTGGAGATTCTTCGAAGCACCTTCTCATGATCCCGACTTATGGCCAGTTGAATACATCTAAGATGTATACGGTATAGTTGTTGAAATCATTGTCAAAAATAAAAAATCTAACGATTTAAACCCCGATTTAGACCGGATCTCACCCTTTACGATTCGATTTACATTCTAATTCAAACTTAGGCTAAACTGCAATTAAAAAAACATTCAACACATATTAACATATCTAATATACTGATTTGGATTTACAATTCTAATTATAATGTTTAAAAATAAATGAAAATGAAATAAATGAGAAAATTGGGTTTTAAGTTTAATTGTAGAAGTTTAAATACCAAAATTGGTTCCAAAATATGTAAAAACCTTAAAACATGAATCTTTTGAATCTACGATTTACAGTTTTAAATCTCATTCCGATTTAAAGTTTGAACTATACGATTTGCAACTGAAATCCCATTTTGAAAACCTTGGTTGAAATTCATGCTTTCAAATTATTCAAATATTTCTTTGAGGAATATTTATTAAAAAAAATTAGGAAATAAACAGACGTATTGGTAGTCACTAGCCAACAATTAGTTAATGGTATTATGAAGCATAATAAACAATTATATTGATATTTTAGACATGGTATTCGTAAGAGTAAAGCAAGGAGCATTTTAGCACCACACATGATTAAAATTACAATCCATCTACTTAAAGAAAGTAATCAAACTAGTATACTATCAAAATATAATTGTCAGCTCAAACGTATTTACGTTCATAAAAAGTCAAGAGCATTAAAGGGACTCCAAAACTGTTTGGGGCTTTTTTCATTTTTTGAAAAATCGCTTGGGGATGTACAAAAAATTTTGTCCCCTTTAACAAAAATAATTTAAATCCGCAATTATCCTAGGTTTCTCGGTGATTAATCGCCTTTTTTCGCCTTTTTTCCGACAATGCCCCATCGAAAATGATTTTTGGTGCATCACCATCGATTTTTCCCTCATTTTTTGATGGGTGGTTGCCAAATTTGCAGGGGTAAAATTATAAACCGTCTTGTTTGGGTGGAGCACCCGTAACATTTTTACCCTAGGTAGAGTCCCTTAAAATTCCCCCCTCTAAAAAAAATGAAATCCCTTCAACAATGTCCTTCACACATCCTCAAAAGATAAATTAACGCAATAATATACAATTTAGAAAGAATATACCTATAATAGTTCCATGAACAACAGTGCCATTCTTGAGCTCGATTGAGACCGTCTCATTGTTCAATTTCATCAAAAACCTAATCAAAACACGCAAGAGATATGTAAGTGCAAATTGGTACTCCTTATTACGATTGAATTTGAGATTGTAGATCAAATACTACCTTACGAGCTTCATGGTCGGCGATAATTAGTTAATAAATCAAGCGAAGAGAAAGAGAAGCGTATCCCTATTAGCTAGGGTTCCAAAAAAATGAATTGAGATTTCGGTTTTCTGATTTCAAATCAAGCGAAGAGAACGAGAAACGAATCCCTATTAGCTAGGGTTCCAAAAAAATTGATTGAGATTTTAGTTTTGTGAAGTCGGAGGTTTTACCCGCTGTAATGGGCTAAATTACGGAATTTTTACACGAAAATACACAGAAAAGTATATTTTAGCCCAAACTGCATTTAAATGCGTGACATATGGAACCAACGCCTTATTGAAGACATGGGGACCGACACCATATTTCAACATCTTTATATGTTTCACCAAATTCGATTTTTTTTCATTTAGTTCAAAACAGTTGTGTCTTTGTTTTACAGCGACATAAACTGTAGTACGGTTATTCTTCATCGTTACTCTACATTTATTACTAACATTGCATTGTTGTATGGTAGTTAAACGGCTGAACAATAAATTTGTGTGTCTGGTTACGTATTCGATAAAACAAAATAATATATGGTAATAATGGACATGTAAACGGATTTTGTATGGCGTTCAATAATTCACTGAGCTAGAAGTGATTCTCCATGTTGTTTATGACATATTATCGTTTTAGTGATTCGAAATTGCAATTGCCAAAACTTATTGAGTCTTAGCTTTAGCTCGGTTAGCACTTAAACTAATTAGCTAATACCTAATTGGCGTCTCCCACTCGAAACATACGTTTGTTTCATTTCTAATCTTCTCCTTGTTCTTTTTCAACTTCAATGATCCTAATCCCTTATACAAATAAAATACTATCCAAAATTCATCTCAAAAAATGACACTAAATCCATATGGAGAGGAGAGAACACATTTTTATCGATCAATCAATGTTGATTTAGAGGAGTTCAATTTTCGACCTGACCTGAACTAGCAAGATTGGGATGGATTTAAGGCATTTCGGAGTTCTAAAGTCCAATCTAAACAGATGGGAATTATACTTTATGATATAACTTACATGTGGACCCTTATACTTATATATTGCTAAAGTAGTCGACCTAATTAATGTAGAATACAATAACCTATGATTTTTGTTTGACGATAATAAACATATATATTCGTTTAAACGTATTTGCTATTGTACTATTTTATTTTGACACGTATTTAAAAAAATATTTGTTGAGTGAATTAAATAAAACAAAATTCATATTCAAACAAATATTTTATTCAAACGAATATTTATTACAAATTCGAATAGTACAAATTTAAGCTATCACTATACATTTACACATTGTCAATTACAATACAATTTCAATTACAACACGATTTTCACTATACAATTTTTACATACGTTTTCACCTCACTGCATTTACTCATCACTCGTATTTGATCTTCAACTCTGTTCCAGCTTGTATCCCGCATCTGAATTATTTGCAAAATAAACACTGACGCAATAAAATTGAAAAAGAAAATATTTTGCACTACAAATTAAAGTGTGTGTTTTGAAAATATTATTTGTCTTAGTTATTTGGGTTGTTCGTCATTATTTTTCTTTTAAATTCGTCTTACACGAACAGCTTGTAACATGCACAGTGTATCACTGTACATGTCACAAAGCCGTGCACACGGATATAAACTTGCTTGTTAAAACTGCAGGGGCAGGTGAGCACAAGGTCAAACCCAAGCAAAAGCTAGATTCACCTCCAGTGAAAATATTCGACCAAAAATTTAACATGAAACAGAGGCTACAAACTCAGTACACACACAAGACCAGCTCAGAGCATGTGGAAATAGACTCAGACGCAACAGCAAGTTCATATGCAACCATGTACAAGTCAACAGAGTTCAAGTCTTAACCAATACAACAATGTCAGAACCCAGACTATACTCCATGATGTAACAAACATGACTTCAAATCCAAATGTACATGAATACATATGAAACATGAAGACTCAACACAAAAGTGATACAAGACTTGTCTGCATTCAACCTCATAATGCACAGGGACAATGAAGATCAGTGAAGCATGCAACTGCACCAGACATAGCAAATGGATGTACACATGAAGTTCAGAGCAAACAAAGTATAGTCTTCGCGAATGGCTCGACAATACAAAGCATTCAAGAGGAATAGAACTCAAACCAGAGACATATGCATGTTCACATAGGTTTGCATGTATATGCATGAATATGTGCACCAGACCTTCAATGAGCAAGTGCAGGTTTAAAACAATGAAATGTCAAGTTCACCAGACCAAACCAAAGTGGTTCATACAGCAACTAGCACATATGATCAAGTGCAACACTACATAAAAACAAAGTTTAGATGCAGGTCGGTTCAAATACAAGGCTACATGAACACACACACCATAGAATATAAGCGTGAAGACAAGAACCCACACATGCACATGTGACTCGAAGAAATTACAGCTACCACTCGAACACACATAAAAACATATTGGACCAGACTAGGGCCATGCACCGGAACAGACTGGTCAGAGCATTCAAGACAAACATAACATGTACACACATGAAGTCTTCATTCATATGAAACTATGGATCAAAAAGTCTCAATGCAACATACAGCTAAACCAGAGTTCAATGAAACTTAAAAGACCACCATACATATATACATGTATGCACACATGTATACATATATGCAGCAACAAACCATGGATAAAGGTGCACAAGTTCAAAGAACAGTTCACACGCCAGTGCAATCAAAACCGAAGTGAACCAGAGTACAAGACCACAACAACAATATGCAGTGACAACCAGACTCAACACTAAAGGCATGAACACTTACAAATCAACATAGCAGAGTACAAAGAAGAAACAACCAAGTGCAAGTCTTAAATGAACTTGCAACAAGAAGAATCGAAGTATGCAGCAGTTTTAAATTTGTCAGCTAGGGAAATAAATTCGAGACATATATGCAGTCGAAGTAACAAAACAAGGAAGCAGTTCAAATAAAGTCATAGAGGGTCAAACAATGAACCAGCCAAAGCATATAAAAGAACAAAATCAAAAATCAAATTATTTCAAAAATTCAAATGCCGAAGTCAAAGGAGAAAAGAAGAGAATCGACTCAAGCAAGCACAAATTTATCAGTAACGTGTAAACAAATGAACCAGTCGGAATATATCACAAGCATTCAAGCAAAATTGAATGGCGAAACAAAATTATTTGAAGAATTCAAATCAAATCATACGAACAAAATAATAGGATTTCATTCCCTTTATAAATTCCCATATCATCATCGGCAGAAAAGTGAGTTCACACATATCAACAAGAATAAATAAAAGGAAATCGCATACCGGTAATAATTATTCGAACTCATCAAATTGAAATAGCCGAAAGCCAATCAAACCTAGGGGACGATTGATGAAGCAAAGTAAATTAATCACCTCAATCGATCGAAAATCAAGCGGCGCCTTAATTAGGAAGAAACCCTAAAATCAAAAGAGGAACAAAGAAAGAACGGCCACGAAAACGAAAGGAAATAGGGAGTCATCTTTATTATTTTAATTGGGCCGGTCTTCGTTCCTGTATTAGGCTTAGGTTTTTAATTAGGGCTTTATTTTGTTTTTATTTTTGTAATTACTTTAAAATTTTGGTGAATTTCTAGTTTTATAACTAGGTTATGGTGGTGTAGTTCGAGAATTCGCAACTTAGCGGCCGAGTTGTGGTAGGGTTTTGAGCGTAGAGTTAGGTTAGTCATTAGTGGGTGTCGCAAGTTTACGTGTGTAAGCGTCTGACTACTTAATTTCTAGTAGAAACCTGGAGGCAGCACGTGGCAGAGTTTTGCCGAAGCTGGGTAAATTTGTGACCATTCTCTTTTGCATTATGATCTGTGATTGTTTATATTTCCGCATTAATTTTTATTATTATTAGTGTCACCCTATTCACCATCCCTCTAGGGTGAAAACGATCCCACAAGTGGTATAAGAGCTAGGAAAAAACCAATTTTTGTTTTAAAAATTTGAATTTTTAAAATGGTTTCTTTAATAATGCTTTTGCTGAGGGTCAGTCCATAGTTAGACCACCTATGTTCAATAGCGAATATACTTATTGGAAAACTAGGATGAATTTTTTTTCTGAAAACCATAGATGCGTGGAATATTGTTCAAACGGGATATAGGGCACCAATTGTAGTGATAAATAATCAAGAAGTTGAAAAACTGATGGATCAATGGACAGATCTAAAAAACAAACTGCAATTTGCAGACGCTAAAGCCATGAATTCTATTATTTGTTCATTAGATCAAATTGAATTTCGTGTCTCACATTGTCTAACTACGCAGGAAATTTGTCACACGCTTGAAGTGACTCATGAAGGAACTTCCCAGGTTAAAGAATTACGTCTTGCCATGCTTAGTAGCAAGTACGAGAGCTTCACAATAGCAAGGGATGAAAGTGTCAAAGAGATGTATGAACGACTTTCTAATCTAGTATACAATTCAAAATTCCTTGAAAAACCATACACAGAGCTGGAAATAGTTCGAAAAATGCTCAAAATTCTACCATGAAATTTTAAAGCAAAAGTGACTACTATTTAAGAATCAAAAGATCTGAAATAAATTAAAGTTGAAGAACTCATCGAAAATCTCACCACTTATGAGCTATTCAAGGAAGAACAAAAATGAGGTGATATGCGAAAGAAATCAATAGCACTCAAAGGAACAACAGAAAGTAATGACGATGATGATGAGGATGGAGCGACTGAACTGGCACTACTAATAAAGAAATTTAAAAGGTGGAACCACAAATACGAAAATCAAGCTCTAAATCAACAATTAAAAGCAGAATAGTCAAAGTTCTAAAGGACGCAGAAGAGTAGGAGATCATTTGTCACGGCTGTAATAAACCCGGTCATATCAAGCCAAATTGTCCTTAGAATCGACTCAGCCAAGGAAAGAAACCGAAAATGAGAAGTTTTGCAGCTGCATGGGATGAAAGTGATGAAAATGGTAAAAATACTAGCAGTGAGAATGAAAAAGAAAATTTGTGCTTTTCACGTGAAACAACCGATAGCGATGATGACGAGCCAAGCAAGGTATCAAAACTTACTCATTCTTAATTGCTTATTTATTTTCTTGAAGTAAATGGACGTTTTGAAAGACTTAGAGAGAAGTACGCTACAATTGAATCACAAAGAGATAGTTTGGTAGAACTAAATAAGCAGCTTGATCAATTGGTTAAAAACTATTAAGGTAAGATCCTTAAGTTTGATAGTGTCCATCATTTAAAGAAAAAATTAAAAAATCAGAAACTAAAATTAATCGCTTGAAAATGAAATTCTGATCTTGAAAGAAAGCAAAAATACTAGAAGAGAAAATTCTATTAAAAAGTGCACTATATTTCTGAAAGAAAATAAAACTCTCAAGTCACAAGTCCAGCAATTGTCTACAACTTTAAGAAAATTCTCCAAAGGAGAAAGATCACTAAATATGCTAGTAGGGAAACAAACTGTTAACACTGTTAGACAAGGACTTGGGTATACTCAATCTGAAAGAGTTAGAAGTGAAACCAATCATGTAAACTCCAAGCGCATGATTTATGAAAAAATTGAACACATTCACAACAATTACTGGTATAAACCCAAACACGTGAAAACTATTTCAATTTGGGTTCCCAAAGGCATGAATGTAAAATTCCTTAAAGTTAAACAAATCTGGGTGCCAAAAGGAAGTAACATAGATTGTCTTGGGTCTACATAAACTTATTTTTTCAAAATCGTTTGTTACTAAAAATCATGGACCTATAAAAATAAATAGGCCACAAAAATCTTTTCTCGTGTAGGAGTGGTGACAGGCTAAGGAACAATAAGAGTGATACTTAGATTCTGGCTATTTTAGGCACACAACAAGAGACAAATTAAAGTTTCCTTAGCCTAGATTAGTACAATGGTGGCAGAATCACAATGGGAAAAATTATTAGTAAAAGTAAAATAGGCAACGGTCCATTTATCTTGAACAATGTATTATATATTGAAAATCTACACCATAATCTGATCTAAATCGGCTAGTTACGTGATAAGGAAATAAATGTTGATTTTGATTTTGATTTGTGCAAAAATGTTGACCAATCATCTTTTTATCCTTGAACCATTTCATATAGATTTATTTGGACTAAAGATATTGCAAGTTTAGTTGATAAGAGATGTTGTTTTGTATTGGTTAACGATTACTCTAGATACACGTGGATATATTTGTTTATCTTACTACTTCTGGATCGGACACTCCTTGTTTATGTGCACGTTTTCAATCAAATTCTTAAGGAATCATATTTCAAAAGTTGTAAAATGATTATAGATTATTTATTGCATATCTCATGGTTTGGTCTATGATATCCATATAATGATAACTTTGAGTCAAAGGGAAATTCAGATGCAGATTACATTGGTAGCCTAGTTGATAGAAAAAGTACTGGGGGAACATGTTTTATGTTAAGACATTCGTTAGTTGCGTTACTTTCATAAAGAAAATGTCTATATAAATTTCATTTCAACTGATTTTCAATTGGTAGACATTTTTACAAACCCCTTTCAGAAAATAATTTTGTCAACTTCGTCTCAGTTTAGGCATTTTAGAAATTTGACTTTATATTTTTGATTTTGATCTTAAATGCCTACTACTTTGACTCCCTAGTGATTATTAAAAGATAAATAGTAACTGAAAAAGCGATGAATGTTGATATTAATCATACATTTTGACTTAAGACGGTATATGTAGTAAATTTCTGTAAAAAAATTAAATAGAATTTGTAACAGCTTTGATTAGTAAATATTTCATGACCATCTCTACTTCAATCATATTTCTAATGACCGTCACTCGTCAAAACCCAATATAGTATGTCAAATTGTGGTATTTTAAACTAGAAATTATTCATTTTTAAATTTAATTAGCAATGAAAATATCCAAAGTATTCACTCTCATTTAAAAGTCCTCACGGTTATGCATGGGTGAATTACTTGGAATCTTTAATTATGTGCTTTCATGCTTATTTAAAATTCATCACGGTTATGCATGTATGGAACACATATCAAAATTAATTATTAAATAGATGAGTTGATTCAAATCTCATTTAAAATTCCTCACAGTTATGTGCGGTTAGAAGATACTTGAAATTCTTTTTAAAAAAATTGAGAATACTACTAATCTCATTTAAAAGTCCTAATGGTTATGCATGGTTAGTAAGTATTCAAATTCCTGTCATAAATATACCATAAATAGATACAACTATATGGTTTTATATGCCGACATCACCCCTATCACTCTAAAGTGGAATATGCGCCTAACAAAATATTTATGATTTTTGTTTGATTTTTTATTGAAATTTAATATTTATACTCGATTGGGTATTAATGTTGTATTGATGTCTATCAATTTATCTCTATTTTTCTAACACTATTACTCTTTTGCTGATAACAAAAGGGGGGAGAGTAGTTAAGATTTGGCAAATAAGTTCAAATATTTTATCTTTTATTTGCATATTCCCATCTAGGTTCATTTTCATATTTTTTATTTATTTTCATGCATAGGTGAAGGGGGAGCTTTGTTGTAGGGGGAGCATTCAAATAAAGGGAGCAAATAGAATTCATCAAGGTCAAATACATTTAATAAAGTCAAAATCTTATATATGTTTGTTATCATCAAAAGAGGGAGATTGTAGAATACAATAGTCTATGATTTTTGTTTGATGATAATATATATATATATTCGTTTAAATATATTTGCTATTGTACTATTTTATTCTGTCACATATTTAAATAAATATTTGTTGAATAAATTAAATAACATAGAATTCATATTCAAATAAATATTTTATTCAAATAAATATTTTATTACAAATTTGAATAGTACAAATTTAAGCTCTCACTATACATTTACACATTGTCAATTACAGTACAATTTCAATTACAATACGATTTTCACTATACAATTTTGACATACATTTTCACCTTACTACATTCACTCATCACTCGTATTTAATCTTCAACTCTATTCCAGCTTGTATCCCGCATCTGAATTATTTGCAAAATAAACACCGACGCGGTAAAGTTGAAAAAGAAAATATTTTGCAGTGCAAATTAAAGTGTGTGTTTTGAAAATATTATTTGCCTTAGTTATTTGGGTTGTTCTTCATCATATTTCTTTTGAATTCATCTTACAGAACATCTTGTACATGTCACAAGGCCGTGCACACCGATATACACTTGCTTGTTAAAACTGCAGAGGCAGGTGAGCACAAGGTCAAACCCAAGAAAAAGCTGGATTCACCTTCAGTGAAAATGTTCGACCAAAAATTTAACATGAAACAGAGGCTATAAACTCAGTGCACACACACAAGACCAGCTCAGAGCATGTAGAAATAGACTCAGACGTAGCAGCAAGTTCATATGCAACCACGTACAAGTCAACAGAGTTCAAGTCTCAACCAATACGACAATGTCATAACCCAGACTATACTCCATGATGCAACAAACATTACTTCAAATCCAAATGTACATGAATAAATATGAAACATGAAGACTCAACACAAAAGTGATACCAGACTTGTCTGCATTCAACCTCATAATGCACAAGAACAATGAAGATCAACGAAGCATGCAACTGCACCAGACATAGCAAATGGATGTACACATGAAGTTTAGAGCAAATAAAGTATAGTCTTCGCAAATGAATCGACAATACAAAGCATTCAAGAGGAGTAGAAATCAAACCAGAGACATATGCATGATCACATAGGTATGCATGTATATGCATGAGTATGTGCACCAGACCTTCAATAAGCAAGTGCGGGTTCAAAATAATGAAATATCAAGATCACCAGACCAGACCAAAGTGGTTCATACAGCAACTAGCACATATGATCAAGTGCAACACTACATGAACATGAAAACAAAGTTTAGATGCAGGTAGGTTCAAATACAAGGCCACATGAACACACACATACCATAGAATATAAGTGTGAAGAAATGAACCCACACATGCACATGTGACTCGAAAGAAACTACAGCTACCACTCGAACACACATAAAAAAAATATTGGACCAGACTAGGGCCATGCACCAGGACAGACTGGTCAGAGCATTCAAGACAAACATAACATGTACACACATGAAGTCTTCATTCATGTGTAACCATGGATCGAAAAGACTCAATGCAACATACAACTAAACCAGAGTTCATGAAACTTAAGAGACCACCATACATATATACATGTATGCACACATATATACATATATGCAGCAACAAACCATGGATAAAGGTGCACAAGTTCAAGAACAGATCACAAGCTAGTGCAATCAAAACTGAAGTGAACCAGAGTATAAGACCACAACAACAATATGCAGTGACAACCAGACTCAACACTGAAGGCATGAACAATTACAAATTAACATAGCAGAGTACAAAGAAGAAACAACCAAGTGCAAGTCTTAAATGAACTTGCAATAAGAAGAATCGAAATATGCAGCAGCTTTAAACTTGTCAACTAGGGAAATAAATTCGAGATATATATGCAGTCAAAGTAATAAAACAAGGGAGCATTTCAAATAAAGTCATAGAGGGTCAAACGATGAACCGGTCAAAGCATATAAAAGAATAAAATCGAAAATTGAATTATCTCAAAAATTCAAATGTCGTAGTCAAAGGAGCAAAGAAGGGAACCGACTCAAGCAAGCACAAATTTATCAGCAATGTGTAAACAAATGAACCAGTCGAATATCACAAGCATTCAAGCAAAATCGAATGGCCAAACAAAATTATTTGAAGAATTCAAATCAAATCGTACGAATGAAATAATAGGATTTCATTGCCTTTATAATTCCCATGTCATCATCGACAGAAAAGTGAGTTCACATATACTAACAAGAATAAATAAAAGGAAATCGCTTACCAGTAATAATTATTCGAACTCATCAAATTGAAATAGCCGAAAGCCAATCAAAGCTAGGAGACGATTGACGAAGCAAAGCAAAGAAAATTAATCGCCTCAATCGATCGAACATCAAGCGGCGCCTCAATTTGGAAGAAACCCAAAAATCGGAAGAGGAACGAAGAAAGAACGGCCACGAAAACGAAAGGAAATAGGGAGTCATCTTTATTATTTTAATTGGGCCTGTCTTTGTTCCTATATTAGGCTTAGGTTTTTAATTAAGGTTTTATTTTGTTTTTAATTTTGTAATTTACTTTTAAAATTTGGTGAATTTCAAGTTTTGTAACTAGGTTACGAACTACTGGTGTAGTTCAAGAATTCACAACTCGGTGGATGAGCTATGGTAGGGTTTTGAGCCTAGAGTTTGGTTAGTCATTAGTGGGTGTTGCAAGTTTACGTGTGTAAGCGTCTGACTACTTAATTTCTAGTAGAAACTTTGGGGGCAGCACGTAGGCAGGGTTTTGCCGAAACTGGGTAAATTTGTGTGTGATCTCTTTTGCATTATTATCTGTGATTGTTTGTATTTCTACATTAATTTTTATTATTATTAGTATCACCTTATTCACCCTCCCTCTAGGGTGAAAACGATCCTACAATTAATGGTCTAATTTAGTTGGATTTAGGTATGTATGATATTTGAACATCGATTTGGATATACATATTTAATTATAATATTGAATTATAACCATAGATTTATTAGTTGGGAATTTTAGTAAGTCACCTTGTATATTTTGAATTTGTTAGGTTAGGATTGGTTGAATTAGATGGTGTTAGTTGGAATTTTGGCCCTCACGGCACTACTTTAAATTTGAGTTAATTACGATATTGAATGCTTATGTAATTATGAACTAGCAAGTTTAAGTGATATCAAATCATCGCTCAAGGAAGTAATTATGTTGCCAAAAGCTTCCACAATTATATAGAGGCCCTTTAACTATATGTTTAAATGTAAGTCCAATTTCAACAATAAGTTCAATCAAATCTAAACAAAATCTAACATGGAAAACAAGGTGATAAATGCTTAAAAGTAAAAGATTCAATACATGATTCGAATGTTAAAGAATACTACATTCATGAAATAAGTTCTTTCATCTTTGATTCTTTCATAGTACAAGTTTTTAGATTAAAATGGTAGAGAGTATAATTTTTTCAAGCATAAAACTCAAAGATTGTCAAAATGTGATCCTATTTTTCTGTTATAGTACCTTCCCTTTTATAGAAAATACGACATCATGAGGGTTGTTGACTTCACATCTGCGTACCTTTCCCTTAATGTTGGATTTTGCACGTGCCTATCATCCATAAACTTTGTTAAATATGCATAGATTGCAGACATGCACATCGGCGGAACCTCGATTTTTTAATAAAAATAATTAAGTAATTAAAAATAGCATTTCGGTAATTTAACAAAAAAATGAAAATTTGAATTTCTACAAATAAAGGGATTTGGAGAATTTGACTTTTCCATTGCGTCATTTAGATTTTTCTTGCCCGGATTCATATATAAAACTTTGAAAATGGACACGTGATGAAAAGGATATATGTTGGTTACCGTAGCACGTGTTTTGTGGCGAAATGGATCGACGCCAAAGTAGGCTGAGGAGTATTTTGGATTTTTGGATATAAATAGGGAGGTGATGTAACTAATTTATTCAATATTCGTTTCTTTTCATCCTATAATCGTGAATCAATCTAAACTCAATTCTCTTTCTCCTTTTTCTTTAATTTTAAACCAAAACTCTTTAAATAAATAGAAAATCAAATAGAAAGAAAGAGAGAATCTAATCTAAACATTAATAAGATAAATAGAGAAGGAGGGATGCCAAATTCAATAAAATTAGCAAAGAAAATTGATTCTATAATCATTAGAGGCGAATATAGTTAAATTTTGTGAATATATCAATCATAGTGTAGTTTATATGATTGCATCGTAATAATTGAAAATGGATTACAATCAAATTGAATGAATTTATAATCTATGGAATACAATATATGATGTTAGAAGGCATGAACAAATAAGAGAATGAATCTAAAATAAACCCCACATCGTATTTGAAGTCCATAAAGAAAATAGGATGGAATTGTAAACTAAAACGTTTAAATCTATGAAGATTTTAGTGTTGGAATACAAGCTACAGACAAGGAGTCAAGAAGAAAAAACTTCAGTCTACTAGTAGAAATTTTAAAAAGAGGCAGAAAAGGAGTGGAATTTGAGTCGACTAAAAACAGTGTTCCAATCGATTGAAAAAGTAGGTCGGCGCCTACTACAAGCATCCAACCGATTGGCACCAGTCGATTAGTGATAATTTCTAACAGATTAGAAACCTATCCTAGCCAGGTTGAACTTGGGCTTGGTGTATGCCAAGTAGAAAGATTTTGAGGCTTTATTTTCTAATTAGTTGATGTTCGAGAGTTCACATAGGTTCATAATGTTGTATAATGTGATACCCAATATGTGTGATAGCATCGTAATTAGTCGCTCCATTGGTATTGTTCACACCATTCATGTGGATGCACCTATGGGAGAAGTCGAATTGTCTGTCGCCATTCAATGATATTGGTTGAATGGTATGGAGCATATAACAAACATTACCATCAAGGTTTAATACTCGATGTTTTGATAGGTGGGTTACCATTGAGATTTTATACGCAATATGTATCTTTGGCGTCGTGGTTGTATAATCGGCGCAGGTCGATTTACCATTAAGATTGTTTACTCAATTTATAGTTATACGGTTTAGCATTGACATCGTTTACTCAATTTATAGGTTGTTTACCATTGGGACCGTATACTCGAGGTATTATGTTGTATAGGTGGTTTACCACCTGGACTGTATAATTTATGCATTGCATTGCATATGTAGTTTACCATCGACACCGTACACTCGATGTATTGCATGGCATATGCAGTTTACCATCGAGACTGTATATACTTGATGTATTATAGATTTATCTGGTTTTTGGATGTCCAATCTTCAGATGGAAATCTATATGGGCTTTTGTTGGACTTTAGGCATATTACGGATTGTTCCTATATCATGTTAATTGGCAATTTTGTTAGGTTTAGCACATATACAAATAAATACCCTTAGGTTGTGTACAATATAAATGGTAATTTAATTGTCCATTAATCTTATACCACTAATGATATTTTCTGCTCATCGAACTTTGTCTGACCCCTTCTATTTTTCCTCCTTTATACCTACTTACAGGTTAACGGAATAATAGGATGATTTGACAAAAGGAGTAAGGTACGAAGAGAAGTGACCATTTTTTATAGAATTACTTTATTTATAGTCATTCCCTATGTACTTTAACATACCTGTTAATCAAATACTGATTATATATTTATTTGGGTATTATTACAAATTTTGTTTGACCGTTTCCTGTTTCGATCACTATTGTCTACACAAAGATTATTAGTTTATTTTAGCATATATATTTTATTCCTTCCACCGTGAGATTTGAAAGTTTAGAATATTTTATATTTTATTTTTTATCTCTACACCATCTAAATCATCAAAAAACTAATGATCCGTGCTTCTTGGCATGTCGCGAGTTCGAATATCGCTTTGTGCGCTAAATTGATGTGTCCGAAGATGTGGTTGTTACAAAGAAATTATTTAAAGTGGGAGGATCTGGCTTTAGGCGAGAGGGTTTTTCTTTAAGGAGGGAACTTTAAATTTTGAAGTGATGTGCTTGAGATTAGAGATGGCATGTTGTCCTGTGTTTGATATTGGTGCATCATGTAATTATTTGAGTTGCATCTCTTCATAAGTGTTTGACTTGATTATCTTATCTGCATTTCTTTATAAAGGCATGACTATTGGGTAAGGTATCGTGTTGCTGCTTTGAGTACACTGGCATAGTTTGACTCTAAGATGACGACGTAGTTTGAGTTGAGTGTAGCAATAATTTGACTAGATAGTGGTGTAGTTTGACCTGATGATAGTAATGTAATCTGCATATGCTTTGATTTGTGATGCCTTCCAATAGCCATGATTTGGCCAATGTAGGTTGGATTGTGCTAGTTTTTGTTGTAACGGTGTAGTTTGTTCTATTAGGAAATATCGGTCCTCTTTATTTATTCACTTTGAATTTGATGCTGCACTGATTATCGTATGTAAATTGTAGGCCGTGTAGTTTTTATGAGGGTTTTTGTTGGGCTTCGCATATTATATTTTGGAACATACGTGGAGAAAAAATAAGTAGAACACTTGCCCCCAAGTCTGTGCAAATACATATTAGGGTAGATTGGTTATTTCATATCCAGTATTTTACTGGTCTTATCGGTTGTTTTTCCCATTTAATGCTCCTTACATGTGTCACAATGGTTAGTTACTTTGTCCAACCATTGTTAGATGAGTCGTTTAGTGGCATACAAAATCCGCTTTGTTTTTTATAAACATGTTTTTTATAATTATTAATTTTTGACGGTTACTACTTTTCATGCCGTTTGAATTCCATGGTTACGAGCGTATTTAGAAACCTATGTATTTCTAACCCCTTCGTTCTTTCCTCTTTTATTTGATCCAAAACTTTCTTTATATTACGTCATCTTCCTCAATTTTTGTCTTCGTTCTATCATTGTTAAATTGCAATTTCCTATAGGTAAATTTTTTATCTTTTTCTTCATTCTTATTCTGGGTTTTCTTTATTTTGCAACATCGTTGTTGCTTTTATGTCACCGTGGTTGCTTGATTAATTAAAGAGATTTTCTTATTATTTCCTAAGGCTATTTGATTAAAAGCCAACATAAAATTGTTTGAATTGGATTGATTTACTTATGGAATCAACATTGGATATTTCCATTTGAATTGAAAATTTATTATTATCATTATTATTGCTATTATTTGTTTTTATTTTGTTTGCCTGCTCTTATAATTTTTCATGGCTTTGGATAACCTTCCCAGCACCTTAGTCAAAATTCCACCTCTTTCGTTAAACTAACATCGACTATTTGCAAAGAGAGTCAAGCTGAGAGCATCCTAAATCACTTTGGAATTAGTGATTGTGAATTAGGGATTCCCTCTCCTTCTGGGCATATTCATTTTCCCTAAGAGGGGTTCATTTTGTAACCTCGAAGTACATTAGATGCGGTCTCTACTTTCTCCTTCACCCCTTCATTAGAGAATGGTTAGCAATTGTGGGTTTATCCCCCATCCAGTTGGCCCATGTAAAGGCCCCGCTTTTCCGTATCCTTTGGGCCGACAATAAACCACACATGTCCAACTCAAATTGCATGAATAAACGGCTTATTAAGGGTAGAAAGAGAAAATAAAGACAGAACAGAATCTCACACGAATGGAATAATAAATATAATATTGAATAATATCTTTATAGCGGAAAACTTTTAAATACATATATCAGAGTCTAACCTAATTTTAGCTTGGATAGTTATAAACATCTTATCCTTACAAATGTTGATAAACATCAACTGCAGCAGATAATAGAATATGTCCATACATAAATGCACATCTCCAGCTCTCCTTTGGAAACTTCAACCATATTCACTAAACCTGAAACTATTCGGATCCGACCCGAGTATTGAAAATACCTGGATCAGACTCGATAAACCAGCGTGAGAAACTCAAATATAAATGACAGTGTCATATATCAGCCTTGGAATAAAATCCTTTGAAAAGAAAGAGTATCTCACAAGACCATGCCCTATATAAACACGGACGGGTTTTTACCTTATGATAACTAAAATATTTGATATTATTTCTAATGACATATCTTTGAAAACATTTGCAAATAAACTTATTAATCTTAGCCGAAATTGTTATATTAGTAAATTCCAACATACTAGGTTCTATAATCAAGTCCGAAGGAACTTATTAGAGAATGGATTTCATACAAATGACAAGGTAAGGGACTACCTTCCGGCAGAACACCTCTAGAGGGATGCACCTAGGGTCTAGATACCGGGCGCCTAAACCAACACAAGACCGGTCTGCCCCTCACGTTGGATGGTATAGAATATGTCATCTCCCTGGTCGTTACCGACCTTTAACGGGTACCCAAGTCATATATTCACTACACACTTAGACATGTGTAAGGTGAATCTAGAAGGATGATGACATCTTCTAATTGAGAGCGACCCACTTAGCATTGCCGCTTCTACCCTATTTTTGTCGTTTCAGGGTGATGAGGCCTAAGGTAAACGATTTCCTTTCACATAGCACATCTTCTTCACTTTTAATTCCACATTGTCATTCCTTTAATAACGCTATTAACTTTCATGAACATACAATCTCTGAGCTCGTACGTCTCAGAGAAGGGTGTAAAGCTAAAAGAAGTTTTCTTCTCTACCACCAAGCAGCTATATATTTGTAAAAGTCAACGTTATGATCTTAGAAATGCAACGTCCGTCATTCGCCCAAACAAGTTGTCCAAGAATAGGACAAACCAAAGGTTCTCTCTTGCTTCATTAGTAGCGTGTAGTCCTTGCATCGGAGATTTTCACAATAGAGCACTGCTGCCACCATATGATGTGGTAATTTTCACCTCCAGGGACTAGTGGAAAACATCCCTACATCATGAAGATCCTTATATTTAAAATCATTTGTCTTCAAACGTGTTTTACTTCGAATGTTGATTGGTTCGAAGTGGTTTTCGGATAGGAATCATCCAAATAGTGACACTGGTTGCTTCGAGTCCAATCATCAATTTAAAAAATGTTAAGTTCATATATGATTATCGATCATCAATTAATCACTTTATTTTTCCATTTAATCTAATATATTTCTTAGATATGTTCTTCACAATTTATTTCATTTTCTTTATATGAGTATAGAGAATCATCAAACCTCATTTATCAAATTATTTGGTTTATTTATCTTTCCTTTTATCTTGGAATAATTTCGAATCAGTTCATCTTTTACTTAAGAAAACATTCTCAAATCATTTGTTAAATCTTAATCAAAGATTCCTTATATTCAAGTTATAACTTTTAACTCAGAGACAATATTCCCAAATCGTTCATTAAATCTAAATCAAAGATTTCTTTCTTAACTTCAAATCAAATTCTTGCAAATCAAAGATTTTTATAACAGAGCACTACTGCCGTCTTAAATATGGTAAATTTCACCTCCAAGGACTAGTGGCAAGTAATCTGACATCACGAAGATCCTTTTATCTTGGTAAAAAAATTAAATATGATCATTTAGAGCATTTGGGCTTTCTTTTCGATCTGTTTCGCACATTCTAAAAGATAAAACGAAGGCTACGTAAGCTTAGGGTACTAATTGCTCCATTACTAACCTTAGTTACACACCTTGATTTACCTTTTAGCTCTCACAGGCGGGACAAATGTACTAGTCGTTTCTACATACTCAATTTGTTATTATATTCAATATTCTTCAATTATTGTTTAAGTGTTATAAACAATTCCTCTTAACCATTTATTCAAACTCTTATTAAAACTTTCAAATCATTTTTAAATGGCATAGTTATTCCTTTAAAATCATTCACAAAAGATTTAGGAAAGAATTGTTAATTATAAAAATACGTTTCAAAAATTATAAAAAACTGCTGCGAATAGTGTTTTAAAAGCTATATTCTTCAAAACGACTTTTACATCATTTAGAAATCCATATTTTTTAACTTAAATCTCTTTTAAAACATTTTTAAAAAATTAAAATTTACTTTATGTTTTTAAAACATTTAAAATATCAATTTAAACTTTAGTCACGTGACTACAAAAACGCTATTTTTCTGAAAAATTGTTTTGGATATTTTTAAAATATACAAGATGAAATCTTGATTTTCTTTATTTATTTTAACATATTTAAATGTTTATAAAATATTTCTAACTCATTTTAAAACTACTTCCAAAAGGTTTAAGCATTCCATATACACTATTTCATTTTCAAAAGGAAAGTGATTTCCTTTATGTTTATCGATGTGTATTAATGTGACTTGGTAAAACAATTTAACAACCATATCAAACAATTAATACTTGATTATAAAATCATATATAAGCATCCATATCAATCATAACGTAATATCGAACATGTATATATATAAATGTGGATATTAAATAGAGTTTTTCACCATGAACTAAAGCGATAAACTTCCTACAAATATTCTAATTAACCAACACTTTACTAACTACTTCCTACTCCATTAAACACTAGCAAACAATACCTTCTCCCTTCCAATAGCTTGGTCGAGACTTGAGATAGAGGTTGGCCGAAAGTATAGAGAAGAAGCGGTAGAGCTTTGAACTTGAATTCCCAAGATTCTGATCTGAAAAATAGGTTATCTTGTATCTGATTTTAGGCCATCTAAATCTCAAAATTTAGAAAAGTTGTTAACTAAAAAGTTGTTGAAATTCTTTACTCTTGAATTTGAAAAAAAGAATCATTTGAATCATAGTTGTCTTAAGGGAGATGTGATAGAATGAAGAAGAGATATTGTCGAATTGACTAAAATGAAGCCCGAAAATGCACTTCAAATAATTGAGTTTCAGGTATAGCAAACCTCAAAACTGGAAAAGTTATCAACATAAAAGTTTTAGCTAGTGGAATTTTATATGGTTTGAAAAAATAATTTATTATTTGGATCAGTTATGATCAAAACAAAATGGACTATTCTCTGCCTTAAAAACTAGCAGAGAATGCACTGAAAAGAAGTGGATTTTGCCATGGTTTTGTTTAGAATGAGACAAAGTGGTCAACATGAAAGTTGAAGCCACTAGAAAAATACATAATTTAAAAAAGAATTTTGGTTTTTGGTTTTGTTTTGAAGAATTTATGGCCGTGAGAAGAAGAGGTAAAATATGAAGAAAAGATGAGTTTGATTTGAAAGGAATGAACATTGATTTCTTTTGAATATTTTGTAAATATTTTGACATTATTTTTTTTTATTTTTTTTTATATTGCTTCAAAGCCAATAAAGAAGATAGGAATAAGGTGAAAAGCTTTAGGAAAGAAGAAGAAGAAGTTGGAATGAAAGTGAAGAAGGAGGTGGGTATTTATAGAAAAAGAAAGAAGAGGTAAATTTACCAAAATAACCTCTTACCAAATTACCAAACTAACCTTACTTTAACTTAAAGCAACATCCACTTTTTCAACACTTAACACCGTCATTTTACTTCTTACTTTATGTATTAATCACTAAAAGATTAATTAAAAAAATATCATGATTATATTGGTTTTGATTTGATGTAATTCGATGTTTACTTCTTTTTTTTACTTTTGTTAATTTTTACTTACTTTTACTAATGCCTTCTAGAAGTTTTTTAATTATATTTAGTAAAAGTAAACTTGATTATCATTAAAATGTGTATATTTGTATTTTTCAAACATGTTAACCAAGGTGCAACGACATTGCGATAACTTATTTTGAACAAAATATTGATTTTCAACAAAACGTTTTACGGTCACATTTTGACGTTTTTGTTAAACTATTTATCTGTGTAAACCAAACTTCAAAATTGATTTCTTATTATATTTAAATAATTAAGAGAAACATATTTGACTTATAAAAAAATATAAAACAATATCCAAATCTATTTATAAAAATATGACATCGATTTATCGATATGCGACGAAATTTGTCAACTTTTATAGAACGGGTTTTTTATATTTATCAAGCAATTGTAAATTAAATTACTATTATTAAAAAATGATTTTGATATCGATTATACATACATACATACATAGATATATATATATATATATATATATATATATATATTTAAAAGGAATTATTTATCCTTTAAACAAATTTCTCGAATATTTATCCTACTTTATCGGAATCCGACTTTTTTCAATTTTACAATGGAAATCCAAAATCTTTATTCAGTATCAAAAATAAGTTTACCATTCTTATTTATCATATAAAACATGATTTTTTAAGTTTGAAAACTATAAATTTGAATATTTAAATAAATTAAATATTCCTTTTTCAAATCGGAAAAATTACGGGTCGTTACATTCTCCTTTACTTAAAAGAATTTCGTCTCCGAAATTACCCTGAACCTAAACCCACATTTTTTACCTAAACCATTATTTCACAAACTTAAAACCATGATGTACCCAATCACCCGTATAAAATATCCGATTTGATCTTCTATTCGAATCCACAACTTTATTTTCGAACTAGTATAGATCCCCCGATCCTCTAGTACAGACTCTAATCAAGCTTCTAAATCATATACACTTGCTTTCCTTGCATAGCTCTCGACTATGATAGAAAACTCGAGTAACTAACCACAAAACATCTCAATGCTTGCATCAGAATCGAGTGATAAATTCTTTATCGGATCGGTGTAAACATCTCAAAGTTCTGTACTCGGATATTAAATCAAAATTTGTATGACAAAATGATTTATGTATAAATTACGTATTTATTACTATTGGTTTTTCTCAGTTATACCAAATTCTCTTTATTCATATCCTTTATTTTTCACATTCATTTTTTTAGTATTATTTTCTTTAATACTAATATTGTTTATGAATCATTTCGTAAACTATTACTTAAGTTTATTATATCTTATGAACACAACTATGTAAATCCATCACTTTTAAAAACATAAGTCCAAATCCTTTATTAATGCTAGAATTCATTAATAAAACTTTTTCCAGGTTATAATAACATTTTAAAGAGTCATGATTTTACTTAAGTGTATAAATAGTCCATGACTTAAATCTGTTTTTGTATAATACCCTTTTACATTCTAATAGTATATATACACATCCCAAATTCCTGGTCGGTTTTATATCCGGGTGAATTACAGTATGTTGTACGTTGCGATCATTTCTAATTCATAATTATAGAATTTATTTCCGGTTCAATGCTATTATAAATTTCTTCACTTTTAAATCCTTTTTATTTATAATCCCATTTATAAATTATATCTATCCAATTTCTTTTACTCGAAATATTCCACAATTGTTTATCTTTACTAAAAAAAAAATCATAAATTCCTTAGCTCTGAGTTTGGTGTGATTCAAAAAAATTCGACTGTCCCAAAATCATTGAGGATCCCGCTTTATCTTATCAGTTAGTGATTTCAAATTTATCTTTGGTTTAAACACTTTTATATATATTACTAGTCAATTTATCAAATAATGATTCACACTATCTATTTAACTTAAGAAAATTATATAAATTGAGTAATTCTAAAAAATAATACCAAGGAACTGAGCACTACCAATAGTATCATATATTCTTTTAACAAAAAGAGTAATACTTAAGAAAAGTGTTTACCATCCGAACACATCTCCTGCCCATTGTTAGTTTATTTTCGAGCCATTCGAACTAGTTATCATAAAATATATTTTTTATTTGAAATAATACCCTTTTTAAAATCCTTTAGAGATTACTTTTGTTTATAAAACCTATTTTACAAATTCTTTTTATAAATTCAACTTATATTAATCAACTTCATTTAAATTTCCACAATTCTTTTAAATTATTTGAATTTAAATTCTCATTCCTTTTACATTCACCTTTTCCATAATCATTTTCTATTTGTTAAATACATTTTGATCTTATATGTTTATTTGTTAAACTAATCTTATTGTCAAACACCTTATACTCAAACTATGAAGTTCTAAGCATAAGATGTTCATATTTTAAGTTTCACTTATCTTGATTTCTAACTATATGACTTTTCAAAATATATACCTTGTAATCAAAATATAATCTTAGGTAAAATTATTTCATTTACCAATTTTCTAAAACAAAACCTTTATATATAACATTAACAAATACACACTCATATATAATACTCTCGACTCATTCTAGGGTGTTAAAAACCCTATCTATGATGAGTTACTCATCCTAGGATATTACTAACCCTATCTTTGATGAGTTTTTACCCCACCAAAGCCATGGTTCTCGCTTAACCTTCGGCTTTCATACCAAATGTAAAGGCCCCGCTTTTCCATACCCTTTGAGCCGGCAATAAACCACACATGTCCAACTCAAATTGTACGTATAAGCATATCATTAAGGATAGAAAGAGAAAATAAAGACATAACGAAATCTCACATGAATGGAATAATATATATAATATTGAACAATATCTTTATGGTGGAAAACTTTTAAATACATATATCGGATTCTAAACTAATTTCATCTTGGACAGTTATAAACATCTTGTCCTTACAAATGCTCACAAACATTAAACAACTGTAGCAGATAATAGAGTACGTCCACACATAAATGAATATCTCCAATTCTCCTCTGGAAACTCCAACCGTCTTCACTAAACCTGAAACTACTCGGATCTGACCCGAGTATTGAAAATACGAGGATCAGGCTTGATAAACCAGCGTGAGAAACTCAAATATAAATGATAGTGTCATATATCAGCCTTGGAATAAAATCCTTTGAAAAGAAAGAGTATCTACAAGACCACGCCTACACATAAACACGGACAGGTTTTTACCTTATGATAACTAAAACACTTTTATATATCAAAACATTTGATATTATTTCTAGTGACATATCTTTGAAAACATTTGCAAGTAAACTTATTAATCTTAGCCAAAATTGTTACATTACTAAATTCCAGCATACTTGGTTCTACAATCAAGTCCGAAGGCATGTATTGGAGAATGAATTCCATACAAATAATAAGGTAAGGGACTACCTTCCGACAATACACCTCTATAGGGATGCACCTAGGGTCCAGATACTGGGCGCCTAACCAACACAAGACCGACCTACCCCTCACGTTGAATAGTACTGAATATGTCACCACCCCGGTTGTTACCGACCTTTAACAGGTAACCGAGTCATACATTCCCACATACTTAGACATGTGTAGAGTAAATCTAGAAGGATAACGACATCTCTTAATTGGGAGCGACCCACTTAGCCTTGTTGTTTCTACCCTATTCTTGTCATTTTCGGGTGATGAGGTCTGAGGTAAACGATTACCTTTCAAATAGCACATCTTCTTCACTTTTAATGCCACAGTCCTTTGATAACACTATTGACTTTCATGAACATACGACCTTTGAGCTCGTACGTCTTAGAGAAGGGTGTTAAGCTAAGAGAAGTTGTCTTCCCCGCTACCAAGCAGATGTACATTTGTAAAAGTCAACATTATGATCTTAGAAATGCAATGTCAGACATTTGTCCATACAAGTTGTCCTGGAATATGACAAATCGAAGGTACTCTCCTACTTCATTAGCAGTGAGAAGCCCTTGCATCAGAGATTTTCATAACATAGCAATGCTGCCACCATATGATGTGGTAATTTTCACCTCGAGGGACTAGTGGCAAATAACCTTACATCATGAAGATCCCCATCTTCAAAATCATTTGTCTTCAAACGCTTTTACTTCGAACATAGATTGGTTCGAAGTGGTTTTCGGATAGGAATCATTCAAATCCGACCCCGGTTCCTTCGAATCCAATCATTAATTTCAAAAATGTTAAGTTCACATATGATTATCAATCATCAGTTAATTACTTTATTTTTCCATTTAATCTAGGATCTATCTTAGATATGTTCTTTTCAATTTATTTCATTTTCTACTCATGAGTATATGGAATCATTGAGCCTCATTTATCAAATTATTTGGTTTATTTACCTTTTGTTTTATCTTGGAAAAATTTCGAATCAGTTTATCTTTTACTTAAGAAACATCCCCAAATCATTCATTAAACCTTAATCAAAATTCCTTACATTCAAGTTATAACTTTTAACTCAGGGACAATATTCCTAAATCATTCATTAAATCTAAATCAAAGATTTCTTTCTTAACTTCAAATCATATTGTTGTAAACTAAAGATTTTCATAACAGATCACCACTTCCATTTTAAATATGGTAAATTTGACCTCCGAGGACTAGTATTAAGTAATCCTACATCATGAAGATCTTTTTCTTTTATCTTGGAAAAAAACTTTAAATGTAATCTTTTAGAGCATCCGGGCTTTCTTTTCGATCTGTTCCACCCCTCGACTAAAAGATAAAGCAAAGGTCAGGTAATTTCAAGGCACTAATTGCACCGTTCCTAACCTTGACTACAAACCTTCATTTACCATTTGTATTCACAGACGGGATAAATGTACTAGTCGTTTCCGCATACCCAGTTTGTTATTATATTCAATATTCTTCAATTATTGTTTAAGTGTTATAAATAATTTCTCTTAACCATTTATTCTAACTCTTATTAAAACTTCCAAATCATCTTTAAATAATGTAATTATTCTTTTAAAATCATTCATAAAATATTTAGGAAAGAATTGTTGATTTTAAACCAACGTTTCAAAAGTTATTAAAAACTGTAGCGAAAAGCGTTGCGAAAAGTGTTTTAAAAGCTATATTCTTCAAAATGACTTTTATATCCTTTAGAAATCCATATTAACTTAGATATCTTTTAAAATATTTTTAGAATTTATTTCATATTTTTAAAACATTTAAAATATCAATTTTAAACTTTGGTCACTTTACTACAAAAGCGCGATTTTTCTAGAAAATTGTTTTAGAATATTTAAAATATGCAAGATGGAATCTTTATTTTCTTTTCTTATTTATTTAAACATATTTAAATATTTATAAAACATTATTAACTCATTTTAGAACTATTTCCATAAGGTTTAAGCATTCCATACACACCATTTCATTTTCAAAAGGAAAGTGAGTTCCTTTGTGCTTATCGACGTGTATTAATGTGACTTGGTAGAACAATTTAACAATCATATCGAACAATTAATACTTGATGATCAAATCATATATAAGCATCCATAGAAATCATAACACAATATCAAACACGTGTGTGTATATATGTAAATGTGGATATTAAATAGAGTTTTTCACCTTAAGCCAAAGCGATAAATTTTCTACCAACATTCTAATCAACCAACACTTCACTAACTACTTCCTACTCCATTAAACACTAGCAAACAACACCATCTCCCTTATTACAGCATGGCCAAGGCTTGAGATGGAGGTTGGCCGAAAGTATAGAGAAGAAGCGGTGGAGCTTTGAATTTGAATTCCCAAGATTTTGATCCAAAAAATAGATTATCGTGTATCTGATTTTAGGCCCTATAAATCTCAAAATTTAGAAAAGTTATTAACTAAAAAGTTGTTCAAAATACTTTTCTATTTAATTTAGAAAAAAAGAATCAATTGAATCCAAATGGTTTTGAGGGAGATATGATAGAATGAAGAAGAGATATTGTCGAATCGACGAAAATGAAGCCTGAAAATGCACTTCGAAGAATTGAGTTCAGGTATAGCATACCTCAAAAATGAAAAAACTGATCAACATAAAAGTTGTAGCCACTAGAATTTAATATGGTTTGAAGAAAAAAAATTCTTTATTTGGATCAGTTATGATCAAAGCAAAATGGGCTATTCTTTGTCTTAAAAACTAGGCCAAAGAATGCACTGGAAAGAGGTAGATTTTTGACATGGTTATGTTTGGAATGAGACAGTGGTTAACATGAAAGTTGGAGCCACTGGAAAAATACATGATTTAAAAAAATTAATTTGTATTTTGATTCTATTTTTAATAAGTTATGGTCGAGAGAAGAAGAGGTGAAATATGAAGAAAAGATGAGTTAGATTTGAAGGGAATGAACATTGATTTTTTTTAATATTTTATAAATATTTTGACATTATTTCTTTTTAATTTTTCCTATGGCTTGGAAGGCATTAAAGAGGAGAGGAATAAGGTGAAGAAGTTTGAGAAAGAAGAAGACGTAGGAATGAGAGTGAAGAAGGAGGTGCGTATTTATAGAAAAAGAAAGAAGTGGTAAATTCACCGAAATAATCTCTATTAAATTACCAAACTAACCTTAATTCAACCTAAAGCAACATCCATTTTTTCAATACTCAACATCATACTTTTACTTTTTAATTTATGTCTCAATCACTTAAAGATTAATTAAAGAATATCATAATTATGTTGGCTTTGATTTGATGTGCTTTGATGTTTACTTTTTTTACTTTTGTTAATTCTTACTTACTTTTACTAATGTCTTCTAGAAGCTTTCTAATTATATTTAGTAAAATTAAACTTGTTTAGCATTAAAATGTGTACATTTTTATGTTTCAAACATGTTGACCAAGGTGCAACAACGTTATGGCAACTTATTTTGAACAAAACGTTGATTTTTGACAATAGTTTTACGGCCACATTTTGACTTTTTAACAATAAACTATTTATCTATGTAAACCAAACTTAAAAATTGATTTGTTATTATATTTAAATAATTAAGACAAGCATATCTGATTTATAGAATAATATAAAACAATATCCAAATCTATTTATAAAAATACGACATGGATTTATCGATATGCGACGAAATTTGTCAACTTTTATAGAACGGGTTTTACATATTTATCAAACCATTATAAATTAAATTATTATTATTATCAAATGAGTTTGATATAGATTATATATATAAGGAATTATTTATCCTCTAAACAAATTTTTCGAATATTTATCCTACTTTATCGAAATCCGACTTTTTCCAATTTTACAATGGAAACCAAACCTTTATTTAATATCCAAATAAGTTTACCATTCTTATTTATCATATAAAACATGATTGTTTAATTTTGAAAATTATACATTTGAATATTTAAATAAATTAAATATTCCATTTTCAAAGTGGTAAAATTACAGGTTGTTACACCCCAATATCATATTTTCTCTTAGTATGAACTTACATTCTCTTTAGGCTACGATGGATATAACCTTTTTAGCCGTGAAATCTCATTTTTCCACTTATCCTTGTAAAATGCAAAGGTGAATAGACCAATTTTTCTTTATTTACAACCAGGATGGTTTTGTTCCTTTGTTCTAAGAACCTGTGATTTCCCTTTCGCCTTCTTGTTATGTTCCTTTATTTCTCTTTCCTATGCCGACTTGCGTCTTCTTTTCTTTTTAATTGATCGTCCAGAGTTCACTGGCACTAAGCAGGAGCTATTTTTCGTGCATAGAGAGAATGCTCTCAAGCTTGCTGATGATATCCACAAGGGTTCAAATGTCTTTATAGAACCCCTACTGCGTAAGCATTATATTCGACTCCAACATTATCACTTTTGCATTCTTTTTTTTATATTTTCGACAATTTTGTATCCAATGACATACTTATAGTTATATATATATATATATATATATATACATATATATTTATATATTGCTTGCTGGTTTCTTAGGTTAAGTTTATTTACTTATATTACTTCTTAAGTTGCGCGGGTGCGATGCCTTCGAAGCATGGTTCTGCATTTTTAGGGAAGTCCAACCCCTAAAAGAACAAAAACAAGCCACCAAAGAGATCTAGGGAGCACCTCTCTTCATTGGAGGAGCCTAATAAGAAAACTTGTCATGTAACTTCTTGTACTTCGACCACCCTTACTGCACATCCACTCACAACATTTCCATCACCCCCTTTAGGCTTCTTATCCATTCCGAGGAAGGTATCGTTTTGGAGTTGGTGGACCAAATGGATCACATTCCTGTTGATGGCCTTATCTCTCTTTCCTCTTTTTCTTTCTCCTTTTTACCCTATGCTGCATTTCACGGCTTCGATTGTGCGAGTTTTCATAGGTCTTCATAGAAGCTTATCTTATGTAAGTGTTTGACAATTGACTTGATTCAATTTTTTTGTTAGTGTTGTTGTCTACATTCACCTCTATACTCAATACGTTTGCCATATGCATATTTTCTTTTCTAATGGGGTGGTTCAGCCTTAGAGCTCCATCAATGGGTTGCGGCGTCCAATGATACGCTTATCGACGCTAAGGCCGAGGTCTTAAAGTTGGGATTGGACCTGGCCCATCCAACTTTTACCTTGATGTGGGGGCCAAAAGAAAGGAAACCTATAAGGTTACTTAGAGGAAGCTAATTGAAAGATGAAACCAGTTGAAGATAGAGATGATCACGGCGAGCGGAGATTGGCGTAAGTGACTGATAAGCTGAAGAATGAGTTGGCCAAGGCTGGAAAAGACCTTGAGGTTGTGATGTTCTATGTTCTTTACAAGATTTACGCTCAAGTGAAAGGCATTTTCTTACGAAGCGTCTTAATGAAGAGGAGGTGGTGGTCAATTTAGAAATCTAGGAAGACCCTAAATTTATCAATGTCGAGCAGGGCTATTGTCAAACAACATGGGTTAATGCGCAGCGGGATAACATCTTCACCCCCAGCCTCCATGCAAGTCAAAAAGGTATGGGATGACTAGTACATGGAAAATAGTTTGGTTAAGAAGGTTTTGTAGACAAAGGACACTTTGTAGAAGCCCTCCATCAACAGAGATGCAAACGCTTGAACTTCTTAGCTGTTTTGAATTACCTTTTAGGGTTTTCCATTTAAAATCTGTGCTAAAATTTTGAGCATTATTATTTCTCCAGCTGCTCGTTTTGTGGACATATTTGTAAATAGTGAACTTATAAATGAAGTTATCTTTTTACATTTTTGGCTTTAGTTTTGTCACTGTACTTCATTTTTTATGCTCTTATTGATTAAATATAGCGATATTTTAAAACCCGTATTCTTTTCTTTTTCAGGTAAAGACTCTAAATGTTGATAAACCTTTTTTAGTAAAGTCATATGAAGAAGACAATTTAGTTCAACATTTAAGGGGGTATGTTAAGCATTTGGAAAAGAAAATTGTGGAGAGATTGTCGATAAGAACTACCATTGTATGCAAAAGGAATAAACTTGAAAAGACCATCGCAAACCTGAAGTGAAGACTCAGAGGCTCTTACTCGAAGTACACAAGTTATTCCCGAAAGGGATGCCCATTATGTTCTTTTACCATGCAAGTGACATCGTACTTTAGTAGATGAACCACTTCCTTTAGGCCACCTACACTTGCAATTGTTTTAAAGATAGACTTAGTCGTAGACATAAATAACGACCTTTTTTATGTACTTTAAATTTTGATTAAATAAAACACTACCCTTTTATCTCAACTAGAATTGTGTTGTGGTTTTATTTTACTTAACGTTTATTAATTATTGCTTTGTCGTTTTTATTTTAAATCACCTCCATTTCCTAGGTGGGAACTTCCCCAAATGCTTTGGTTGTCCATGAGTTCGATGGTCCTTCTCATGCCCCTTGGGCTTCTTATAGTCCTTTTGCAAAAGAACAGATTCCCGATGACATTTCTAAAGCTTATAAAAGTTGGATTAAGAAGCTTGAGGTTACCAATGCAAACCTTATTAAAGAGAAGGAAGAAATCATTGGCATAATACAAGAGAAGATGCTTGCTAAATCTATAGAGCAAGTGCAGGAGTTGGAAGTGTCTAAGCAAGCCAACGTTTGACAATATAGCTACATTAATAAGCAAAGAGATGATTTAGCATGTGCACACAAAATAATATGTGAGATGGAAGCTAATCTGAAATCTACACAGAAACACGTGGCTGAGTTAGAGAGGTTGTTGAATGATGCAGAGGAGTTGTATGCTACTTCTTATGAAGAATAGACTAAGGAGCTGAAGAGAACGATTGAGGAGTCATCTCTGCAAGTAGCATAATATCTTAACAAAGGAAAAAAAACCTTCAAGTAGTCCAACTTCTCTTATGGTATCCACACATGCTGTAGTTCTTGCACTTCCTCTTGGTTTGGATAGTGAAGTGACCTCTAAACAGAAAAAAAGAGGTGCTTGCTAAGCCAATCTATGTTTAATGAATTGAGTCTACTTACGAAAAAGGGTTAGAAAAACCCAAAGAAGGAGGGGAAACACGATCTACTACGTATAAATTAGTTGGTATATTCTCCAAAAAGACTAAGAAAATAAAAGTAGAAGTCGTGGATGATCTGGGTTGCATGCGACGACTTGCGATTCGATGCATAAATGAACTTGAAGACCAAGTTACAAAGTTTGCCTCTGCAACGCAGTCTTCATATTTGGCTACGACACACCACCGTTTCTCTGCACCTACCATTTTTTGGTTTATCTATACCTCTTTGGCTGAAAGGCTATATCAAGGGAAAGTTAGGCATGTTATGGTCGATCTAGTGGGATTGCGCGCAGTTGAAATTTTTAAACATTTTTTGTCCAAGCTTGATTTGAATTTTTTTTATACAACTGTGTTGATTTTGTTACCATAGAATGGGACATTGGCAATTCTTTGGTTGGTTCTAGTTATGATCCACAGGCCCCAGTTGTTGATTCGCACTTACATTCCTTGGTAGTTATAACAGAGTATATGATTCACCCATAAGCTTAAAACCTCAAGGAGCATCTAGACAGCGTTATACCTTCCAGTTCACCCCTCTCGTAGAAGGAGAATGATGTTGATCATGGAAGATTCAGAATTTGATTAGGGCTCATATCTCTTCTGAGTGTGCAAGGTATGTGAGATTTAGAGTACCCGTCATTCTTGTAATAAATATATATGCAATATTTCACGATTAAATTGGTAAACAAAATAAGAAAAAATTATAAGTGGTATCTTTACCTTATAAGCTTTGCATGAATTTTCATTTTTTTATCATTGCTTTTGCTTTATATTTTATTCTACACATGATGCTCTCTTTTGCAACTTCACTGTTTAGCTCTACATGTGATATTTGTTGTGCTTTATTCAGTTATTGCAAATTAACATATTTTATAAACTTTTCTTTTAGCATTTCTCTTTAGACATGCATGTGAAATGGTTCATTCTCATTATGGTACAGATTATTTTGCTTGGTTTGACTGAGAAATCAAGTAGTGTGTTTACAAACCTTTTATTATTAATGAGCATGGCTTTTTATGCTGGTTCAAACTATCTAATATCCCTACGTCCAATGTAGTTTTGGTTGAAAATTCAAGCTAGGATTTATAACTCTTATTTTGTGTAAAAGTAAATAATATTGACACCTATTTTATACTGGGTTGGACCGTATAATATTCTTATGTCCTGTTTATGGTCTTAACACTCTTTCACAATTACAACTTTGTACATTACAGTTCGTTATAAAAGCAATGTTATACAAAGTATGGCTGGAGGTGCTCTGAATTCCATTATCTTGGAATAAGATTACCAATTAGCCTAGATAGACAGTACGTGCCATTTTTTAATGTTTTTGCGATGACTAAGGGCCCTTCCTAGTTTGGTACTAATGCACCATCAATTAGGTCCTTTGTATTGGCCATCACTTTTCTTAGGACTATGCCCACTTTGTGTACTTATTTCTATAAGTCTTGTATTATAATTCTTTTCCATCCTTTGCTGATAGAATATGAATCTAACTGTTGCTTCACCACTTCTTTCTTGTACAAAGTCCAACGTAGTTTCTTTAAGGTGTCGGTTATGCTTAATCACATACGATAAATGCTGGTATGGAGGCCCATCTAGCCTGTCTAGGAGCATGGCTTATAATCGTATGTCAAAGAGAATAGGGTATGTCTGGTAGGGGATCTAGTGGAGGTTCTATGTGCCCATAAGACTAAGAGGATAATCTACCAAATTCCCTTTAGCATTCATAAGCCTTTTCTTGAGCGG
This sequence comes from Allium cepa, assembly GCA_030765085.1. Taxonomy (NCBI): domain Eukaryota; kingdom Viridiplantae; phylum Streptophyta; class Magnoliopsida; order Asparagales; family Amaryllidaceae; genus Allium; species Allium cepa. The sequence continues at coordinate 564,518,498 of CM060937.1, read as the reverse complement.
TTTCGTAATCGTCTTCTTTGGTGCTTCAGCCTGACCATTTTCCCAAGGGTGAGCTACTAAAGAGAAGCTTTTGACTGCACTATTTTTCTCACAAAGTTTGGCAAGTTCTTTACTTTCAAATTCCATATGTTATCGTAAATTATCTTATTAAGGATCCTAAACTTAGTAATGATATTTATAACTACGAAGGTAACTATTTTCTTCAAAGTTATGGTTATTGGTGGCTGGGCTTCTACCAACTTTTGCAAAGTAATCTATTACAAATACAACATACCTTGCTCCCGTCAGACATTGGAAGCGATTCTATTAGGTCGATGCCCATATGTTAAACGGCCAAGGGTTGGTTAAGGGTGTGAGTTCCTATGATGACAACCTTGGGATACTAGCAAATCTATAGAATTGGTCTTACTTACAAACAAACTCTGATGCATCATATAGCGTAGTTGGCCAGTAATAGCTCTGTCTTAATATCTTCTTAGTTTGTTTTACTCCTCAAGAGTGATTTTCGCAGTACCCCTCGTGAACTTCCCTTATGACTTTGACTCCTTCTTCTTTGGTGACATATCTAGGATAGGGGTTTAGCACCCTCTTTTGTATAGTATTCCATTGAAGAATGTAAATTAGGGAGCCTGATGTTTGATTTCCCTTGTCGCATTCTTATCTGCATGCAAAGTTCCTTCCAATAAAAATTTCTTGATGGGAGTCATATCCCACATTGTCTTGTTGCACTGATGACTCAATTTGGTTATCCTAGGGTGTATCATAGGTTGCAAAAATTACTAGGCGGGCACTAGGTGGAAAGCATGGACTAGGAATTAATCGTCTAGGTGAGAAGTAATTGAGGATTAATCGAGTTAGGCGTTTTTGATAAAATCTATTATTTTGGATAAAATTTTAGTATTAGCCAATCCAAAATGAGAATTTATTGGTTTGTAAGGTTTTGGAAGCAACCATGGGGGCAAAATAACTCGAATTAAACATTTTGATGCTTATAAGAGGAACCAAGCCAAAATTGGAGCATAAGTGGTGCTTATAAACCCGTTTATATTCTTAGATAATATAATAAGTCTCATCAAGGTGGATTAGGCAAATAGTTAGGCGGTAAAGCTAGCCTAGAGCCTAGGCGGGAGCCTAGAAGGATTTTTACAACAAATGATTTATTTGTTTTGACTTATTTTTCACAGTTTGATCTCTTGTATGCCAGGCGCATGTTAAAACTAAAGTTTGAGTTGCCTTTGAAATGCTGGGTTCAGCTAGGTGCCCCATCGATATTGCTTTCATTCACTATGCAACTTTAATTAGCGCTTGCAATTTTAGCTAGAGAATCTGCATAAGAGTTTTTTTCCTTGGGAACCTGTTCTATATTAAACTGCTCAAATTGAGTTAATAAATCCTTGGATAGATAAACATATTTAGTTAAGGTAGTGCAACATTCCCTATCTTTAGGCCCGAAGCTAAGCGCTACAAATGCTGCAGTCATCAATAGTATTAACTTCCAGTGGAAAAATGCTGTAATGGTATCCAAACTATCAGAAGCACGTGAATATGGAATAAAATAACAGATTTCAACAACTTTTCTGATTATAATTCAAATCCAAATTTCATATTCAGTTACATAATTCCAAAACAAATCCTAGGTTTTGATCAAATATAATTATTACAAATTACGCCAAGGGCGATATGAAGATGCCCCTTTGGATGATCAGAGTACTAGATAGATCTATCAGTTATAAATATATCATAGTGGAAATAAAACTAAATAGCTCCTACATAGCCAACTTTGCCTCCTGTAAATCTTCAAAAGCTTATTCGTCCAACATACTAAACTTGAAAAACCTTAATTCTCAGTCTATTCAAATTAAAATTTGAGCACCCGAGAGTTTAAGGGAGAAGACATAAACTTCAAGTCAGACATAAAGCCCGGTGAATAATATTATCACATTTCGATTTACTGGTATTAAGTGAAACCATGCCGCTTAGCGGAGCGGGTTTCCCCTCACCAACATCCTTTAAAAGAACATATCTTTTGCATATCAAAATCCTGTAATCAAACTGATTACAGCAATAATAGAAAATTCATATATGCGTAAAAATCAAGAAATCAATGGACCATCTGCCCACACTGTAGTTTTATCTGGCTAACTATTAACTATTAGCCGACTTCGACCTATCAGACATGCTTAATAATCTAACTTCTATTAGGCATAATATCAAGTTGACTGCCCTTAACTTTCTTTTCTAGGGTTAACTGAACCTAATGGTTTTACAGGCTCACTAATAACCTAATTTTACTTTATATATTCCCTTCTGTATGTAACATCAATTTATTCCCATCTGTGACAAGCCCTACACACTAGAATTTTGGACTTATTTTAGCTAAGGCCTAATAGCTCAGGTATAGGGCGCGACCCTACACCGGTCCCATATGATTTTCTAATATCCGAGTAATAAACTTAGGGTTAACTACCCTCTTCATGCTTCATTTCATGTCATAGGGTTAATTACCCTGTTAACATTTTATTTTCTTGTAAATAGTCTTTACAAATGATTTACCCCTGAAATCATACCTTTATAAAAAAGGAAACTATATATTTTTATTTACTCAAAATAATTATTCCATGATATATATACTTTACAGAAAACAATTTTGATGAAGTCTAATCAGTAGGATTATCTATCCCTTCAAAATAAGTTAAAACCACTCTTTAACTAGAAAGTTTTAGGTTACAAGGCCAATAGTACCTTCGAAACATTTGTTTAAACCTTAAAACAATGCCTTTCGAAATCGTTGAGAACAACCGTTTTGAAAGATTTACTAAAACCTTAGACATCCTCTTTTAAAACCATTAAAACCTGCCTTACGAAATCATTGAAAACTCTCCATTCAAATATTCAAAATAAACCTTTCAAAAACAATGGGGATATCACCTTCGAAACGCATATTATAAATCTTTCGAAAGCACTGAAATTCTTCATTGAAAACGTATCTTTCGAAAGTATTGGGTTTAAGTAAAAGTTTGTGGAAACATTGTTTCGAATCATTAAAAATTATCCCTTTCGAAACCATTTTGGTTTAGCATTCAATACAACTATGGGTCATAAAAGAATAGAGACAAAAGCATTATTTTTGAAAGTATTGATCCTAAGCAAATGAAAGAGGATGGTTTCAAAACTAACCCTTTCAAAAATATTCTCTCCGAAACCATTTAAAAGCGGTTGTACCCTTTCGAAGGCACTAAGGAGGCGATTTCAAAGTAAAGAGAGAAAGTACCTTTTCGAATGCATAGATTCGAAAGGTATGAATGCGACAGCATGGGTTTTATCCTTTTGAAAACTTCTTTTATAACATAAAGGTGATAACTCATTCAAAAGCTCTTTTATATAAACAAAGGCAAGTTGATTAGGTTGAAAGCTAACTCCAGCCCTTTCGAAAGCATCATTTATAAACGAAAATAGTTCAAAGTTAGTGGCTTCTACCCCTTCGAAAGCATGGTTTGATACTATACCTTCCGACTTTTTCCATTTCATTGCGTTTTAATTGTTTGATACCACGTGCATTGGTTTTGTATACGTTTTAGCGGAGGTATGGTGTCGAAAGCGCCAAACGAAAGTGGCGAAGCAGTAAATTTAAGCAAAACTGGTTATTAGCCTTTTAAAATAATTTCTTTTCAACTAACATGTCTTATTTGTCAAAATGCAATTGACTACCATATCTTTACCAAAAACTCTTTTCTAAAAGGTGCTGTCGAATTCAAAAATTATCAATTTAGAAACTTTTATCAAGTAAGCCCTTCTCCTTGAATAAACATATAAAACTTTTATTTCCCTCAACTTTAATGATTTCATAACGGTGATAAAATACTTGGAAAAAGTCCCCAAAAATCATAATAATTCATTTTTAATTTGTTTCTTAACATATTTAAATTTCAGTCATAAAACCAATATGTAATTGCCGAAAATAATTTAAACCCAATTTTAACTATTTTCTTTCATATAAAATTCATAATAAATCCATAATAACTTAGAAAATTATGAAACTGGAAATCTTCTTCATAAATAATGTTTTCGATCATATATCAAAAATGCACGTCATTTGGATGTCATTTAATTGGTTTTTTCCAATCTAAACTTATCGTATAATCTATACGAAGCAACATAAATCATCAACAAGCATATATATATATATATATATATATATATATATATATATATATATGCATATGTATATATATATATGCATATGTATATATATATATCCATTTAAACAATCATATCATGGCATATTATTTTGAAATCTAATTCGGATCTATCCAGAAACCGAAATCAACAAAAATGAGATGTAAGATCGTTATTCACCTTGGCTTATTGTTTAGATGGTTGAGATTTGTCCTTTGATTGATTTGCTTAAGTTTTCTACTTGAACCTTATCCTTTCTTCTTCATGAATCTCTTAATGGTGGCCGGTCGAGCTTATAAGTATTTTTTTATTGGCAATTGTTGAAAATGAACAAGGAATGAAGGTAAGAAGGGTTTAGGGTAAAAGAACATAGTCTATTCCTATTTTTCCCTTATCATACTCCTACTTACTCCATTTTAATTCTCCTTTGCATATATTAATTGAGGCACGACCCCCTTATTAAACTACAAATCTCAGTCCCTTAACCATCTACATTATTCATTTAATTTATCTAACTAAATGTTCTAAATAATGCTAGTCAAAATTAGGGTCATTAGTAACTCCCCTCGTCATTAGTAACTCCCCTCCTTAAAAAAGTTCGTCATCGAAATTATGATAAGGTACCCTAACAATCAAATACAAAGGGAAAACATACCATGAGACAAGTGATAATAAGTATCTCTAATCCTGCTCTCAGTTTTTCAAGTACAGTCTCTCTCGACGTCACTCCACTGGACTTGGAATAATTTGGCTGTCTTGCTCCTTAGTCTCTTCTCGTCTCTCTATACGAACCGGTTTTCTAAGTACAGTCATATCCGATTCCACTACTAAATCATCTAACACGGTCGATGCTATAGTAGTTTTTGGGTCTTGAATACACTTCCTTAGATGAGAAACATGAAAAACATTATGTACTCCTGCTAAACTGTTTGGTAAATCTACTCCATATGCGAGTTTCTTAATCCTTTTTTATAATGGAAAATGGTCCAATGAATCTCGGTGCCAGTTTTCTTGATTTTTCAAATCAAAAACACCTTTCATCAGTGATATCTTGATGGAAACATGATCTCTGACTGAGAATTCTAAGGCTTTCCATCTTATATCAGCACAACTCTTTTGTCTAGACCGAGCTTCGTTCATTTTAGCTCGGATTAATTCAATCTTTTCTACAGCTTCTCTAACCAAATCCGGACCAAGAACTAACCTATTCCCGGTCTCTATTCGATAAACTGGAGATTTGCATGGCCTTCTGTGCAAAGCTTCAAACGGTGTCATCCCTATACTAGTCTGATAACTGTTGTTATATGAAAACTAGACTAAGTGTAGGTGGTCTTCCTATGATCCTCTAAAGTCTAGCGTACAAGCTCTTAACAAATCCTCTAAGATTTTGTTAATTCTTTCCGTTTGTCCATCTGTCTATGGATGGTAAGCGGTACTTATCTTGGGCTTGGTACCCAAAGTATCCTTTAGACTTTTCCAGAACTCGCTAGTGAATATGGAACTTTTGTCACTTACTATACTACTAGGAATTCTCTGCAGTCTAACTTCATTCTTCATGAACAATTTAGCCAAATAGGTACCGTCCTGGTTGACTTAACAGGAATGAAATGGGCATTCTTGGTCAACATATCCACTATGACCCATATGATTTCATTTCATCTATTTTCCCTCGACAACTCGTCTATAAAATCCATGGACATCGAATCTCATTTCGAAACTGGAACATTTAAAGGATGAAGTAACCCACTTGGTTTCTTATGTTCGGCTTTTACCTATTGACAGTTCAAACTCTACTTCACCCATAAGCCTACATCCCTCTCCATACCTTCCCAGAAGAGACTTCTTTTCATGTTCGGGTACATCTTAGTTCCTCCTGAATGAATGGTGAACTTTGAATGATGGCATTCTCCAAGAACTTCCTTTCTAATGTTCCCTACATTTCGAATACACAATCTTCCTTTCTTGCTTAACCACCCATTCTGGTCAAGACTGAAAACTTTCAAACCATCACTCTCGGTTCCATTCCTTAGTTTTCTGATCCATTTAGCTAATAATGGATCCTCCCCTTGTTTAGAAGCAATCCTTTTGATCATCACTAGCCGTACTTCTAAATATGAAAACATAACAGTTTTCTTACTAGAACTAGCTTCAGATCTCCATTGTATTCTGCATGTAGTCAATGCTTTTAAATCTTTCCACTCGACTATCATTGCCAATACTGCATTCTAATGTTTCCTGCTAAGTGCATTTTCAACCTTATTCCTTTTTGCCGGCGTGTACTCAATACCAAATTTATAAGCGACTAAAACACCAACCGTCTTCGTTATCTCATATTCAACTCTTTCTGAGAGAATAAATACCTCAATGACTTATGATCCGTACATAACTCGAATCTCTCTCCCAAAAGGTAATGCCTCCACACGTTTAATGTGAAAACCACCATAACTAATTCCAAATCATGGATTGGATATCTAACTTCATGTGGTCTAAGCTGTCGTGAAACGTAGACAATCACTTTACCTCTTTGCATTGACACGGCTCCCAACCCTTTTCCACATGCATCCGTGTACACCACTAAGTCTTGATTCCCCACTGGAACAACTAACATAGGTGCATTAGTCAATAAGTGTTTCAACTTTTGGAATGCCTCCTCACACTTATTAGTTCAGACATACTTCACATCTTTCCGTGTTAGCTTAGTCACCGGTGCCGCCATCCATAAGAAATCCTTAATGAATCTCCGATAATAACTAGCTAATCCAAGAAAACTCTTTATCTTAGTCACTGTCTAGGGCTCTTCCAGTTATTCACCACCTCAATCTTAGCCGAATCTACAGACAACCCTTTTTCTCATACTACATGGCTAAGAAACTTCACTTCCCTCTTCCAGGAATGACACTTTAAATTTTTTGCTTCTAGTTGATGCTACCTTACTGTCTCAAGCCCCACTTTAAGGTGAACTTCATGCTCTCTTTTATCCATCGAGTATATCAAAATGTCATCTATGAACACTAACACAAACCTGTCCAGATGCTATCGAAGATTTTGTTCATCAGGTCTATGAAAAATGCCAGCACATTGGTTAGTACGAACGACATTATTAACCATTCGTACGATCCATATCTCATTCTAAATGCCGTCAAATGAATAATATCCTCTGCTATCTAAACTGATGGAACCCTGTTGCTAAATACAAATGGAAAAATACTCTGGCTCCACTCAACTAGTCGAATAAATCGTCAATTCTAGGCAACATATATTGATTCTTTATCATCTTCTCATTCAACCTACGATAATCGATACACAACCTTAACGATCCGTCTGGTTTCTTTACAAACACCATGACTGCTTCCCAAGGTGTATTACTTGGTTTGATAAAGTTCTTACTTTCCAAATCCACCAACTGCACCTTTAGCTTCTTTATCTCGGTAGGTGTCATTCTAGTTGGTGGTCTACTCACAGGTTCTGCTCCTAGTACTAAATCTATTAGAAACTCAATAGTTTGTTCTGGTGGTAGTCCTACTACGGGCTCAAAGATGTCTGCAAATTCTCTAATAACGAAAACTTGATTCAACTCATCTTCTTCCTCCATAACACTCAACAACAAAACTAGGGTTTTCTATGGATTACATAATCTGATCACTACGACCAGGGTTTCTAAATGATATTTACCTATTGTGGCAAAATATTCTAACATCATACTTACTTAACCAATCCATGTCCAAAATAATTCCAAACTCTACGGAATCAAATATATGCAAACTGCAAGCAAATGTATGACCTAACGATTCAGATCTAACTAGTCAGACTTCATCTCAAGTGTTGCATATCCTCCTATCGAATTTGCAACCCTTAAGGAAGTAATTAGGTATGAGGATTCTAGGTTAAGCTTATCTACCAAACGATGAGATATAAAAGAATGTGATGCACCAATATCAAATAGAAATCTAACCGATACACCACGAATCAAAAGCGTACCTCATAACGTAGCTTTTCCTTTCTCCTCAGCTATTGGTCTTGAGGTAGCTGGTTCAAATGCAAACATCTTTCCTTTTCCATCCTTGGCTGGTTTCTTGCACTGGTTCTTATAGTACAATCTGATCACAGTTAAAGCACCTTACCTCTTTCTTATCAACAACTTTCTTCCCTTAACCTGTTCGACGCTAGTGAGCATAATGTCCCTTCTTATCACACCTAAAGAAGACTAGATTAGCCTTCGCCTTCTTGGTAGATTCTCCCTTTTGAGCGCCCTTTTTATGGAAAAAATTACTCTTCTTATTCCGCCCACTTTGAGCTTCCCCTGTTTTGTTACCACCATGAAAAGCAAGCATTTTCTCCTACCTCAATGCCATCTCAACAACTACGTCACATGGATCCCTGATATGTGGCAGAGTTGCTTTAGCTAGTTCAGGTTTCAGTCCAAGGATGAGCTTCTCATTCCTTTTTGTATCAACCATAGCATATCTGTATCTTGATAGCTCCTCAAATCTGATTGCATACTCAGGAATTGTCATGTCTCCCTGCTCCAACTCCATAAAATTCCTGAGCAGAGTCGACTTAGCATTCTCTAACATGAATCATTCCTCAAACCTTCTTCTAAATTCAGCCCAAGTCATGGCCTCCTCATTGATTTCCATAGTAACACTCTTCCACCAGTACAATGCTGCTCCTTGTAACTATCTAGAAGCAAGCTCCTTTTCTACTCATCGTAAGCCCCAAATCAGAAAAATCCTTTTATAATGAAATTCTCCCCTTCAATGGCATCCTCAATCCCGATAAACGGCTTCCCTCCAAGCCTAGCATAATCTCTGTTTAGTACTGCATAGTTATTGATCACCAGAGCTCCCTGATTTCCTCCTTCCACATTTCCTCCGACTAAACTTGCAGCTGATCCTGCTTGCATCAGATTGACGAAGAACCGATACATCATTTCCATATCTACTAGCGCGTTTCCAACACCTCCATTGGCATTTGCTTTTAGATTAGCATTTGCCTGTCGTCTCGGGTTTCTCCTATTGGTTTGAGCATTTCCGTTGGTTGTGATGCTTCCTCCACCAATGTTAACTCTTCGACTCCTAGCATCCATATCTTACGACCTTAAAATCCGCATTCGAGTCTTTGTAAGATACAGAAGAATAACCTAAAAAAGATGGGAGAATAGAGATAAGGTGTATACTTATATATAGCAAATACAAATACGTTACTATGGCGTTATCCCATACCCTAGTCTTTTCTCTAGTTCCTTAGGATTATTATTTCAAAATCATTTTAAGTTTAAAATTTCTTTTAAGTTTTCATAAACCTATAATCTGATACCAAGTTGTAACATCCCCTACCTACTACAAATGCTGCAGTCATCTATAGTATTAACTTTCGGTGACAAAAGATGGTAATGTTAATGGTATCCATAATATCAGAAGCACGTGAATATGAAATAAAATTACATATTTCAACTATTTTTCTGATTAAAATTCAAATCCATATTTCATATTTAGTTACATAGTCCCAAACGAATCCTTGGTTCTGATCAAGTATAATTATTATAAAATACGCCAAAAGCGACATATGAAGGTGCCCCCTTAGATTATCAGAGTACTAGATAGTACTATTAATCATAAATATATCATAGCGGAAATAAAATTAAATAGCTCTTACATAGCTAATTTTGCCTCCTACATGTCTTCGGAAGCTTATACACCCAACCTACTAAGCCTGAAAAACCTTAACTCTCAATCTACTCAAATTAAATTTTGATCACCCGAGAGTTTAAGGGGGAAAACAAAAACTTCGATTCAGATAGAAATTCTAGTGTGAATAATATTATTACATCTCGATTTTTAGATATTAAGTGAGATTAAGTCGCTTAGCAGAATGGGTTTTCCCTCATTAATCCCTTAAAAAAGCATATCTTTTGCAAATCAGAATCCAGCAATCAGACTAATTATAACAGTAATAGCAAACTCATATATGTATAAAAATCAGGAAATCAATGGACCATCTGTCCACATTATAATTTTATCTGGCTAACTATTACTCATTGGCTGACTCGTGCCTATCAGATATACTTAATAATCTAACTTCTGTTAGACACAATACCTGGTCAACTGCCCTTAACTTTCTTTTCTAGGGTCAACTGAACCTAATGGTTTTACGGGCTCACCAATAACCTATCTTGGCTCTGTATATACCCTTCTACGTGTAACTTCAATTTATTCCCACATGTGACAAGCCCTACACACTGGAATTTTGGACCTATTTTAGCTAGGGGTTAACAGCTAAAGTATAGGGCGCGACCCTTCACCGGTCCCATCCGGTCTTCTAATATTTGAGTCATAAACTTTGGGTTAACCACCATATTCACGTTTCATTTCCTGTCTTAGGGTTAATTACCCTGTTAACACTTCATTTTCTTGTAAATAGTATTTACAAATGGTTTGCCCCTGAAATCCTATATTTATAAAACAAGGAAATCATAACTTTGCTTTACTCAAAATACTTATGCCATGATATACATACTTTGCACAAAACAATGTTGATGATGTCTAATCAATGGGATTATCTATCCCTACAAAAGAAGCAAAACAACTTTTTATCTAGAAAGTTTTAGGCTACAAGGCCAACAATACCTTCGAAATCTTTGTTTAAACCTTAAACAAAGCCTTTTGAAATCATTAAGAACAACCCTTTCGAAAGCTTTACCAAAACCTTAGACATCATCTTTTAAAACCATTTAAACTTGCCTTTCAAAATCATTAGAAATTCTCCATTCAAATACTCAAAATAAACCTTTCGAAAACATTGGGGGTCTCCTTTTCGAAACACATATCATAAATCTTTCGAATGCATTGAAATTCTTCATTGATAATGTACCTTTCGAAAGTATCGGGTTCAAGTAAAAGTTTGTGGAAACATTGTTTCAAATCATTTGAAATTGTCCCTTTTGAAACCATTTGGGTATAAAATTCAATACAAATATGGGTCATAAAAGAACGCAGGCGAAAGCATTAATCCTAAGTAAATGATAAGGGATGGTTTCGAAACCAACCCTTTCAAAACCATTACCTTCGAAATCATTCAAAAGCGGTTATACCCTTTTAAAGGCATCAAGGAGGCAGCTTTAAAGTAAAGAGCGAAAGTTCCCTTTCGAATGCATATATTCGAAAGGTATGAATTCGACAACATGGGTCTTATCCTTTTGAAAGCTTCTTTTATAACATAAAGGCGACAACTCATTTGTAAGCTCTTTTATATAAACATATGCAAGTTGATTAAGTCGAAAGCTAAATCCAACCCTTTCGAAAGCATCATTTATAAACGAAAATAGTTCAAAGTTAATAAGAGTGGCTTCTATCCCTTAGAAAGCACGGTTTCGACACCATACCTTTCTCCTTTCTCTAATTCACTATGTATCAATTGTTTGATACCATGTGCATTGATTTCGAATAAGTTTCCATGGAGGTATGGTGTCAAAAGCGCCAGATAGAAGTGGCGAAGGAGTAAATTTTAGCAAAACTGATTATTAGCCTTTTAAAGCAATTCTTTTCAACTAACTTTCCTTATTTGTCAAAATGCAATTAGCTACCATTTCTTTACCAAAAATCCTTTTCTAAAAAGTACTGTCGGATTCAGAAACTATCAATTTAGAAACATTTAACAACTAAGCCATTCTCCTTGAATAAATACATAAAACTTTTATGTCCCTCAACTTTAATAATTTATAGATATGATAAAATTCTTAGGAAAATTACCCAAAAATCACAATAATTCACTTTTAATATGCTTCCTAACATATTTAAATTTCAAGTCCAAAACCAATATGTAATTGCTGAAAATAATTTAAACCTAATTTCAGCTATTTTTTTCATAAAATATTCATAATAAATCCATAATAACTTAGATAATTATGAAACTTGAAACCCACTTCATAAATAATGTTTTAGATTATATATAATAAACACATGTCTTTGGATGTCATTTAATAGGTTTTTCTAATCTTAAATTATCATAAAACTATATGAAGCAACATAAATCATCAACAAGTATATATATCAATTTAAACAATCATATCGTGGCATGCTATTTGCAAAACTAATTCAGATCTACCTAGAAACTGAAATCAACAAAAACAAAATGTAAGATCATTATTCAACTTGGCTTGTTGTTAAGAAGGTTGAGATTTGTCATTTGATTGAGTTGCTTAAGCTTTCTGCTTGAATATTATCTTTTCTTCTTCTTGAATCTCTTAAGGGTGGTCGGCCGAGCTTATAAGTATATTTGTTTTATTTGCAATTATTGAAAATGAACAAGGAATAAAGGCAAGAAGGGTTTAGGGTAAATATAGCCTATTCCTATTATGCCCTTATCATACTCCTACTTACTCCATTTTAGTTATCCTTTGCTTATATTAATTAAGGCACGACCCCCTTATCTACAAACCTAAATCCCTTAACCATCTACATTATTTCATTTAATTTATCCAGTTAAATGTTTAAATAATGCTAGTCAAAATTTGGGTCATTACAGGTAGGCTCTTTGGTTTGATAATTTCCTCGCTTAATTTACAACAAGTTGGGAATCACTATGAACTTTAATATGTATTACCTTTATTCTGTATGAAATTTTGAACCCAACCATGAGTGCTACTTATTCTTTGACATTATTCATTACTGTGAACCCAATTTGAACTACGCTATAGAATATATAGCTATATGGTGTGACTAAAACACTTTCAATACCCGCCCTATGTTTATTTGATGCCTCATCCACATACGGTTGCCAAAACTATGGAGATTCTATAGCTTCTTTATTTTGTTATTCTGTTAGTGTAGTGCATTCCACTATAATGTCAATTAAGGCTTGACCTTTGACCACATTTCGTGAATGCTATGATATCCCGTATTGGTTGCATGCGATGTTCCATTCCAATGGACAGCCTGATGTCTATGTCTTCACTGTATCGACTCGTATTTTATCGATGGATCATAAAATATTGTTATTTAATTCATATGAGGTCGTATAAGTATAAAATTTTAAAAAATGACCATTGGGGGCATTTCCCACCTTTAGGATTTAATCAGATAGTTTGGACATAGAAATTTTTATAAAGCTTATAATTTTTGGTAAAGATTGAATTAGGGTCTGAAACCACTTCCATTTGATCAGGATAATGGTTTCCCTTTCTATACAGTGACCACAATAGGGAAACAAACTTATTGTTTACAAGATATAATCGTTTAAGTTTAGACTGGCAGTGGCCAGATTAGTGGATGATTAGTTAAGGCCATACATAGGCCCATTGAACCATTTCAGGATCTGTGCCTAAATAGGACTGATAAGAAAGATTAAATCATTTTCCACTTCCAAAGACAAATATATACCTCCATTAATTTAAATTCCATCAAAAAGCTTCTCCTTTTCATACTAAATCTCTCCTAAACCACAATTAGAAGGATAATTAGCAAAGGGGATTATAGATCTATCATTTTGGTTGCTTTGGAATCTGATTTCTTATTTTCCATTTCGAATTTGAAGGGAAGATTGGTAATTTTGAGTATTATGTGATTGATTTGATATCCCTTATTATTCTATGCATGTTTATGTAGTTAAAAAAATCATTATTTTGATATTAAACATTTTTTAACTCTAGTCTAACCTTAGTAACACATTTATGGTAGTTAGTGATTGTTATTTGCCCTTGCTTATATTGTTTTGATGGGTTTGTTAGTGTTATTTGTGTAGTTAGGATATGGTTGTCAATTTGGGCAAATTAAGGCTATAAGTGCTCAAGATCGAAGTGACTTAGATAAGTTGTCAAGAGGAGCCTAGGGAACTTACGTTTTGCGACGACCCGACTTTCTACCACCAGAAAATCGCATCATCTTTAAGAAAGAAAGGGATAGAAAAGAGAAAAGATAGAGAAGAAGAAAGAAACAACACATCAGAATATAAACAGCGGAACGAATAAATTATATTAATCACATAATACTTTACATAGTATCATATACATCAGAGATACACAGCTAAAACAACACATACTAGGCAGGTATAAACACCTGTCTAGTTATACAACTCAATACAACAACTCAGAGAACACACAGCGGAATACTCTATAGCTGTACGCAGAAGCCTCCTGCTCCATTGCTCCTTCAGAATTCATCAAGCCAACCTAAAATCCTAACCTGAATCCCTTGGCTACTCGTAAAAATTTGAGTATCCAAGAGTTTAAGAAAAACAGAATAAACTTCGGGTCAGACATGGGTCTGGTGTGAGTAAATGGTTAAAGTTGCTTAACTTTTAAAAACCTTTTGAAAGAAAAGGTATCACGTAAGACTTCCCACACATAAACATGGAAAAGTTTTTACCTTATGCTAACCAAAACATTTGATAGGAAATTCTATGATATTATAATAGGGTCTAGGGTTTTCAAGTAAATAAGAAATATCCGAAATTGTTACATGATTAAATTCTAGCTACTAGCCACAAAAGTGGGTAATACAATCAAAACCGTTGGCACTTATTGGATTTTGGATTCCATACAATGGCAGGGCTACTGGGGTACCGCCCGTCACAGTACGTGGCCTAGATCACCGTACCAAGGATTACTTCCAATCCCCTGCAACACAAAGCCGGACCCGTTCCTTACTGAACAGTTCCAAATAAGACAACCCCGACGGTTGTAGCTATCAACCGTCCACACAGCCGAAATAAAAGGGACCTCTAGACAGGGGTAAATCTTACTCTCCAGTGGGTGCGACCCACGAAGCCTTGCTACGCCTCCCCTGTTTTAGCCATTCCCGGTTGATGAGGCTTGAGGCTACGATTACCTTTATAGGACATATCACTTAGAATGCTCATCGTCCACCTGACGATGTTCTGAAAGCATTCAATCCATACAAGTTCGTTCCGGGTTCGAACGAAAACGAAGGCATTATCTCATTACACTCATTTTGGAATCACCCTCAGAGTTAACGACAATAACCCTTGCACTCTAAACTACCATCTCGAATCCATAAGATCTATTCCGTCAACTTATTACGGAATCACCCACAGAGTTATACTGACGTATATCCCTTACACCTCGAGTCTTCACAAAGCTCCTCTTAGATTCACGACCTAACGTTATTTGGATTCGATGTGGTTTTCGGATATCCAAATATGGAAATCCGATCCCGGTCTAATCGAAATCCAAAGCGTGTCTTTTAGGTCCAAGTTGTTTTAAAGGTTTTAAAACAATTAAATACAGTATCTATATACACACAGATAGATAACTCACAGATCAATAATTGATAATCAGTATTATCAAATAACAGGTAATCATATTATCAATATCATAATAGATAATCCATATATCAACATCCCAATTGATAATCACAATTCAACCAAGAATTCATATCACACAACCATACTTATCTCATTACTGAGATCACAAGCATCCAAGACAAACAATGTCATCCATTCATACATAAGCAACGATTTACTCATACCACAATATAATTAATTTAAACTGAATTAAATTAACTATCTCTAATCAATTTAAAGTGAATTAAATTAATTACTTAATCACTTAATTAACTTAAAATTAATTAAATTAATTACCTTCATCACAATAAATCTTGCTTAAATAAGCATTAGTTAAATCAATTAATTAATCCTAATCAACCTTGACTAATTAACTCTTAATAAAGTAATTAATCCTTAATTACCTTCATTAATCATATCAATTAATGAACCTTAATTAATTAATCATGCTTAGGCTAATTGCTTAAATTTAATCAACTTAAATACAGTAATTAATTATTCATAATTACTTATTAATTACTTTTATTTACTTTATAAATTCTTTTATTTATTACATCAAGTAATAAACCTTAAATTACTTTAACAAGTAATTATCCATTTAAAATTACTTTCCAATCAGTAATTTACCTAACTCAATTACCTCTATAATTAATCAATTACTTATCTTAAGTAATTAGCCTTACCAAAATTTATTAAGTAATGATACTTAATCATTTATCAAGTGACTATTCTTAATTAATTAACAAATTAATTAATTTACTTGATCAAACTCATCTCATAAATAAAAAATTGAGTAGTTCATCCCTAATTACTCATTAACCAAATTAATCTTTAATTAATAGATTAATTATCTTCAACTATTAATTAATAAACCTTAATTATTAATCAATTCTTTAATACAAAGTAATTAATTACTAATTACTTTTAATGATTAATTAATTAAACTTAATTAACTAATTAATCAACTCTTAATCATTAATTAATAAAACTTAATTATTAATTAACAATCTTAATTTCAAATTAATTAATTCATAATTGTAATTAATTAATCCTTAATTAAAATTAATTATTCTTAAATAAAAATAGTTAATTAATTCTTAATTAACTAGCATTATAAATTAATAATCCTTTAATTATTAATTAAGAAAACCCAATTAAAACTTAAATAAAACCTTTATTAATTAATTACTATTTTAATCAACTCTTAATTACTTACTTAGTAAGTAATTACAATTTAATTAAACATTAGACATTAATTAAATCATCATCTTAATTAATAGTTAATTAAATAATTAATTATACTTAATTAATTACTTAAATTAACCCACTTTAAATAATAATTAAATTAATTAATTAACTTAAAGTTTCTTACTTAACTAACTAATTACAAGTTATTAATACTTAATTATTATTTTAAGATAAAACATTATCTTAAATAACTCTTGAAATCTTTACTTGACTTAATTCATTAATTAAATTAAATTATAAGAAATCATTAATTTCTTTCTTTAATTATTAATTAACAATCCTAATTTCAAGATAATAAATTATCTTACTTTAATTGTTAATTAATAAATCATTTTCCATTAATTAATTCAAAGAAAACATTTACTTAAAATTCTTCATATTTCAAAATAAGATTTGCAATAATATTAAGATTGTTACTTAAGTTGTTTAAAACATTGCACAAGTTTGTTTATAAAACAATTCAATTCAAGACAAGCATTTTACTTTGATTTAAACTATTTAAAGTTTAAAACTTATTTATTTAAATTTGAGAATTTTGTTGAACACTTAAGTTTGGATTCAACCTATGTTTACTGGAATCTAAGAAAATGAAGTGCATCTTCCCTTCTTCTTCTTTTTTTTTTTTAAAAAAAAAATCTGTTTTAGTTAAAACTTCAAACCGTTAAACTTAACAGTTTAACACTGCACATATAAACCCAGAAACACGCGAGTTTCTTCCCGAGCTACCCCCCTTAAATCCCGAGACCTGCTTTGAGAAACAAACGAATCCAAACAAATACCACCTACTGACACCAACCACCTCTCGTGCACCTGCACCGGAGCCTGAGCCACCTCCGGCCAACGTTGACTTCGCCGACAAGTCATTCTACCCCCCTACAAACCTCCACGACCAACCAAACTCCAACATCTACCCCTAATCAAAATCGAGCATCCCTGGGTATACAGAACCCCAAACCCATCATCAGAAAAACCAAAAAATCGTTGCCGCCGATCATCATTAATCGCCACCACTTCGGCCGAAGCTTGCTAACTCACCGCGCACCCTCCTCCCCAAAAATCATTCAACTCGATGCAATATTGGGGATTCAGTAATCAATTAACAGTATGAACCCAAAAACTAGGTTTAGATTAAATCCTTGACAACTTCAAACATCAAAGTGATTTATAACTTCTGTAACTATTTTTCCTACACTCACAGAAGCAAACACTAACTCCATAAAGATTTTCAAGCAATTCAAATGCAAGGATCATCAGTTAAAGATCAAAACTCAGTTGGCAGTAAAAACCCAAATTCATACACAATACAGGTTTAAAATTTTTGATTTTCTTTTCAAAATTCATAACTTCCAATGTCACTCCAGATTATAAAGTTATTTCATCAAATTTTATCATTTGATTTCATATATTTGTAAAAGATTGTTACTGCATTGTTTAATTTCCAGATGAATAAAAAAAAATAGAGACTTTGTTCTATTTTGGTTCTTAGTTAAATCTTAAGCTAACTTATTTTGTTTTGAATCTATGTTCTAATAGTGGTTTAAACAACAAATAGCTTGAAGTTTAGATATTAACCTAATTAAAAAGAAAACAGAGAGGATTTATGCAACAAGCATGCACAGTATCAAGCATAACAAACATAATAACATTTATCTACACAGAGGCAACTTATATGTATATAAACATCATCACAACTCATAGCAACAGCTAATAACTAATTAAGTTTTTAGTAAAATGTTTACTCACCTTATTTAGAAGTGCAGTGCAGAGATTTTTAAGATGAACTGGAAATTTGCAAACAGTTGGAACTTGAAACTTGATACTTCAAAACTGAAAAGCTTGAATAACAATGCTTCTAGTTTCTTGCTTACAGCTTCAGGAAATACCCCTTTGGGACTTGCATGCAATTGAAAATTTGATGCAGACATGAATTGGAACTTGCACTTGTTTTTGTTTTGAGAATAAACTGTAAATGTGCAGTTTTGATTTGGAACAAATATTGCAGGCATCTGAACTTGAGTTTTGAATACCAAATTAACAAACATGTTTTCTAAATTTTAAAAATGCGTTTCTTATTAAATACCAAATAAACAAATACACTTACACATTTATAAATGTTGCTAAATCTATAAAAAATACAATCTTTAAAAAGAAATGCAACTAAATATAATTTAAATAAAATTATAAAACATTGCAAACTTATTTTAAATACTATTTTAAAAAGCCCTTTGTATTTATTCTTATTAAATAAACACAAATCAAATTTGTTTAGATAAACTTCTATAAAAGAAAAATAAAACAAAATCTTATTTCTAATTAAAATATTATCTATATATTTTAAAACCAAATTATATTATTATTATATTTTAAGATGTATGTATTTTTTTGAATTTCAAATTTATATTTATTTCAAAGTCAAGTTTAAAAATCCTAATCTAAAATAAATTTAAATCAATATAAACAACTATTTTAAAATAAGCTCATTATTATTTACAAATAATATATCCTATTTTAAAATCAATTTAAAATACACAGATATAAATGTATTAAAATATACTTATAAATTTTAAAAATAATAAATCAATTTAGAATTGGTTTACACAAATAAAATAATTAATCTTAATATAAAACCAATTTATAACAATAATTAAAATATTACTTGGTTAATTATCTTTGAAAATAACAGTTTTATCAATTTCAAATAATTAAATTAAGCGATTATCAGCATTTTAAACTCCTGGAAATTCCGGGATATTACAAGTTTCTTGTTACAAGTGGGTTGGAGGAGGTTTGGCTTGCCAACTCATGTCAGTGGAGTTTTGCAATTTAGGTCGCTTGAAGAGGTTGCTTCTGGACTTAGGCTATGAAACTTCAGGGCGAGGCTTCTAGACAAGGCAAGGAAGGAGTGCAGGGACTTAACACCAAAATTTGGTGAAGTTCTACAACTTGGTGCTGACCTCTTTTGATTGGCGCCAACGTCTTTTTCGGCAAACAGAGCTAGCCAAAGGACTTAGGGGGTTAAGCTATGGAAAGAAGAGGCTCTAGGCAAGCAAAAGAGGAAGTGATCAAGTATGAAGTACTTAGCTAAATATTTGTCTGAGTAATTCATATTGGTGTAACAAGAGCCCATTCATGTTGGTACTGACATGAATTGGTATGGCTAATTATGGCCAAACTCCTAGGGGATTCTAAGGAGGTCCTAGAGGTCACGATGGAGGTGTTAATTCATTCGTTCGACATTCGGATGTAATGTGGTAGTGCAATGATGGATGATGACTAATAAAAGATGCAATATCGAGATGCTTCAATGTAGGGTTGTTAATGAGTATCTGAAAAATCCAAAATTCGTCTGTATCTGTATCCGAAATATGAAAAATTATCCGATATTTGAAAAAGGATACAGATGCGGATATCGTCATATCTGTATCCAATAATTATCCATCCAGTTTTTATCAAGATTATAGTAAATTTTTTGGGTACTTTATTTAGTACATAAAATAATTTTCATTTACTATTTTACATAATATGTAAATAAAAATCAATATTTGCTTCTTAAAATTATTTTTCTTAGCGCATTTGTATTTTTTCATTTTTTAGGTACCAAAGTGGATTTATAATAAATAAAAAATTTCAATTTATTTTTATATTTATTAGTTGTTAACTGATCGAATAATATCTGATATCCATCTGCATCTGCAGATACGGATATCCAATATCCGAAAATGGTTTTGGGTAAGGATACAGATATGCACTATCCGAATCCATGTCCGACCATTTACAGGCCTATTTCGATGTGATGGTTTTGGGACTTTGATATGCTGACCCTATGACTTATGCAGGATGTCTAGGGAGATTTTGATAAGGATGACTTAAAGATGAAGGTCATGATGATCTAGAAGGGCGAGTTCAATGAGGAGAACTCAAGAGTGGAATAGAGGATGATTTTACTATAGACAAATGGAAAATGATAAATCAATGATGGGTTCGAAGACATGTGTCGAGGGATGGTTGGCACTCAAAGGTTTATGAGGGACACTTATACAATCTGGGTATGTATGGACTCATATAGTAGGGGTACCATGGATTTATGCAGGATCTGTATCCTTATCTGGATGACCTAGTACTTGACTGTATAGAGTGGTAGGAGACGAGTACCGAGAAACCAAGACTTTTCCATTGGTCTTTAGCTTATGTGGATGCCATTTGAGCCGTCTTATATCTGAAGCACATTGAGTGACAATGAAGATTGCTTAGTGGTTTCTAGGTTTGTTGTGACTACTTTTCTCGTTTTTTGTTACTAAAGATGTCATATAATGTAGATAACATGAATGTGGATACTTAAACACTTTGTACCGAGGATGTAGCACACCTTTATGATGATAATGCAGTAGCATATTATAAATATTACGTGCTAGCTCTTTCGATGTAAGGACATGTCAGGTATGATTCTTATACCTTTTGTTCCTTACTATATCTAATAGAGTTCGAGGTATGCCCTAGGGGCAATTTTGTAATTTGTTACATATATCTAACTCGTTTACTAATCTTGTTCGAAATAAAGGTGTCTTCTTTCTATTATATACTTGATATAATGTGGTTATATTAATTAATCAATTTAATTAAAAGTATGTTTAATAGAAAATCAATAAATGGTATGTTTTGTGATAGTAGTTACAAAGTGTTGTAATCGTGTGTAATTTATCACAATGAAACAAATATACCATTTTAAATGTTCCTAGTCAAGATGCATCGAGACTGGATATCGACGTATCTGTTGAGACTAGAGTATGTAATACTCTCCAAACGTTGGGTAGTGTATTACTCATAACCGCCAAGGGCACCTAGAGGTTACAAGTGATAGTTATTGGATAACTATAGAATGACCTACTCGATAGTTTTCTGTTGATTAATATAACTAAGGTCAAATAGAAAATGTCGATGTGATTACTTTATACAGTTCTTTTGACTTGAGAATACTGTAGATCTTCAATGTAGAAGCTCCACTTTAATTATAGTGAAATTGTGGTAGGACGTCCATCAAGTGACTACAGTTGGGTCGATTGGAAATGTTGAAAGTGAAACACTATTCAAGAGAGGATTCGACTCCTCGGTTACATGGGGTTAGTATCACGGTCAACTTAAGTCAACACAAAGTCAAAATCTCTGGCCAGAGTAGTTTTGGTTAATTATTATTATTATTATTATTGAACCAAGTTCTTTATGTTTGGATTATAGAGTTGAATATAGATGATATTGGAATTTTGACCATAACCAAATTCGATAAGTCCAAAGTGACATAGTTTTGACGAAGAGAATTGGCGTAAATAATTATCACGAAAGGGTAATGCTTAATAAAGTGAAATTGGATTTTATCAAAGTTTAGTAAGCGATAAATTTGGCCATAATATCGCACCGCCTGCTATGTCACGTGTGAACGTTGACATTTGAATAGTTCAATGTTGATCGTTGACCGAATTTACACCTAAGAGTCACACAACCGAAATAATTAATATTCATTAGACCAAACGATTTAATTGATTTATAGTTTTTATAAATTAATTAAATTAATTAATATTTATGGAATATTAATTATGAAATTTGAATATGATATGAGAAATAAATTTATTGTGTATATTTATAATAGTTATAAATATATTGGTCAATATAAGATATCGATAAGAAATTGAGTTAAATATGATTGTATATATTTAACTTGGGTTAAATGGGCTAACAACCCATGAAATTATGGAGTTGTAGGCATTGATTATGCCTAGGGTTAGAGATGGCTTAAATAAATGGTTAGGATTTGGAGATGTGTGGTTAAGATCTAGTGGTTTGCTTTCTTATCTTACAATATAAATAAACGGTCTCAAAACCCCAATTTGTTAGAATTCTTTCGGTTCATTTTTGAGCCGCCACCCTCTTTCCTCTTTCATGGCTAAAACCCTCCTCTAATTCAATCCTATAATTTTCATGTCAAATTCAAATCAAAACTAAAAGCTATTTGATAGTAATTGGTCGTAGATTCCAGATCAGCAATCCGAAGAATCAAAAGATTTCATATGAAGGGAATTCAAGGTGGACTTCAGGGCATCTAATTTGGGTAACTTTGATTTTATTCTTATCATATATTATGCTTTCATAATTTGTTAATCATATGAATATATGTGTATAATTAGATTAATGTTTTGTTAATTAGGTGAGATTTTTGTATGTATTTATGTTGTTACAATGGAGATTGGATATGTGTATACTAATTAAATATCTATTCCATGATTATGTTTCAGATTTGAAATTAAAGATTGAAATTAATTTAAAGTTTGAAATTATTTATGTGTATACATATTGATCGTATGTGTAAATCTTATATGTTAATCTTTTGTGTTAAATCTTCACATACAATTTGAATTAGGAGATGTGTTTTATTATATGTCATATATATAGGTCTGAATATTTGCAAATGTTTGTTTATGTTTATTATGAATTATTAGTGCTGAATTTTTTTATATTTATATATTTTATTAATTTTAATATTTAATGATTATGTGAACCAATAAATTCATATATAACAATAGACGTTTCTTTACTTCAGTTTAATGTTTTTTAAAATTCATCCTTTATGTCAGAAGGCTAAAAAATTTCAAATTTTTAAAATTAAAAATGTTAATTTTAAAATTAATTTTATTTCAGACCTGAAAATAATTAATTGAATAAAAATATCATTTAATTTACAAAATTCTGGAAAATTTTCTTATGACCTAAATATGTTGTAGAAACCTTAAAAAAAGTTTCAGGTTTTTATAGCTTAACTTTAAAAATTTTATAATTAGTTTAATTTTGAGTTTACAATAAATTATGTATTTAAAATATTATTTTAGTTGAGAAAATTTCAAAAAAAATATGAGGCCAAAAATGTGTTTCTAGATTTTCTAAAATTATAAAATTTACAATTTTATCGTATGGTTATTTTATGGTAATTTATTATGGCTAAATCCGTTTCATTCAATATATTAAATATATACGTATATTAAATAATAAAATATTTGGAATTCCAAATCTAATATATTTTCTAACAGTAATTGTAAATGAAAGGAATTTTTAATTTTTTTTATATATATTTATTGTTATTTATGGTTCAATATATTGTCATATAATAAATAAATATTTTCTACAATATTTTAATAATAAAAGTCATTTTTTTTAGCAAAGCCAGCCGGTTTTATAGTGGACCGTCCACTATTTATTACGAACGTAATAAAAATTGAAGTACAGGAGTAAGGTAATAACACCTTAACTACTAAGAAAAACGAAAAATACAGCACAGGTACGTAACAGCTATGTCACAGTAACTATAAATAACATAAAAACTAGCACTCCTCCGAAGAGGAAGAGTCACCATCATCCCCAGACACCAGAGAAGATACCAAAGGGACAGACCCACAGAGACCAGCAAAGGGGCGGAAAAGAAGAGCAAGACAAGGATCATAACCCATAACATCAGAAGAGTAGATAAACAAACGATCCCAGGATGAATCAGCAAGCAAGACAGAATTCGAACTCGCATACAAACCGTCCAAATCAAGAACTAAGGAATCACCAGAAGGTTTGTAGCGAAGGCATCTAAGGTCCAGATCATCATCGGAGACAAAACGGAAGAAGGATTCATTAACCGGGTTATATCTCATATCAGATTTGGGATCAATCTAACACCCCTCGGACTCATCCCAAGCAACAGAAGGCGGCCGTGAGGCAGCGACTGGAACAGCTAAAGGAATATCAGGAGCAACACTAGGAACCACAGAACCAGGAGATGAATCAGGCATAGCTAAAGGCAAAGGAGGAAAACTCAGGTCAGGAAATGGAACAGCAGGAGCAGGGGAAATCAGAGAGGCAGGGGAAATCAGAGAGGCAAGGGAAGAAACCTTGGGGACCTAAATCCTGCAAGGGGGAGAGGCAAAGGGATCTTCGGAGTAGCCGTGGTGGCTTCAGAATGATAGCAGGCGATAGCCAGGTGGCCAAAGGAGTGACAGGAGGTACAAATATCCGGAACCCAACCATAGCGAACTCGGACTTCCACAACATGCCCGACAGCAAGCTAAACAGGAATAGATCTAGGGAGAGGCTTAAAGGTGGATATCTCAATAAGAGCGTTAGCATAAATCATCTTATCGCGCGCCACTGTATTAGAGTCAAAACATTTCAATTTTCCAACATTACAGGCTAACCAATTCAAACCAATAAGAGGCTGAAGAGCAGAGGGAATTTGTGAAAAATATACCCAAACAGGGATAGAAAGTACTTGTTTACGAGCACACGCCACAGTTGGAGTCCAAGGTGTAACAATAAGAGGCTTTCCATCAAAAAAGAAGGCGCAGCGTCAAGAACAAGCCGACGATCCTCAAAAGAGGAAAACATAAGATAATACATCGAATCGAACATCTTCACATGCAAATTACCATGAAGCTTCCAAGCCCTCCGAAGAACCGAGGACGCATTAATAAGACGGTGATTAGGTTCCATAAAGAAACCAACCAAATAATCAGACCAAAATTCCACACTAGCTTGCAAAACACTAGGGGGAGGGATCATCACTCCATTTTCCTCGACCATATCAAATTTGATCGGGATGTAGTCACCCACATTACGGGGCAAGGACGAGAATAGAGAAGACCAAGATTTGGAGATATGCTTCGATGGTGCTATAGTACCAGGGCTCTCAACAACGAAGGGGGATCCAATAGAAACAGATGGAATAGAAGCACCAGAGCAAGCAACACTGACTAAAGGAACAGATTTCATAGGGGAATTTTCACAAACACCAGTAGTGCCCTGACCACAACTCGGAATGCTAGCCGATACACTCCCCAGCGCATGCTCAGACAAACCAACAACTGCTCTAGCATCATTCTCAACATTCGACATAAACTTGCCCACATCACAATTCAATGAGTCTAGGTTACTTACGTCGAGCCCACACGCATCAGGAAGGGGCTGAACACCAAGCGAAGACGCACCAGCGACCGAACCCAGATGACAGAGGCGAACGAAGATAGCTTGCAGAGGAGGAAATTCAGTAGCAGATTGAAGGAAAGGGGGACTCACAGTCGCTGTCGACATAACTTTGAATACACGACCTGACCTGGTCGAAGAGGAAGAAAGGGGGAACGATACGATAGGGGGCCGAGAAGAAGCGGGCATAGGAAGCGAAGTGGGGTGGAGGAGCGAACAGGCGATGTGGCTATGAAAGGCGACGAAATCAGGGAACGATGAGGAAGAAGCGGTCAGGCGCCATTAACGATGTTCCGCTTTTTATAAAAGTCAATTTTATTCATACATAAAATAGATATGTATGATTTTTCAAAATAATCTTACGAAATTCATAGTTACATATATTTACGCACATATTTGAACATAGAATACATAGAAAATGAGCTAATGTTTCCGTTGTGATGCACCCAACATCTGTATACGGGTATGTTATACCCTACACGAATTGCTATGTTACACAAACACACACGTATATATATGGATATGATACATATATATACACAAATAAAATACATAAGCAGAACCAAAATTAAACAAATCTAAAACTACTATTCGTAAATTTAAATAAAATACACGATTTTATTTAAATCAAATTTAGAAAAGTTCTAAATAAATTTAGACTTCATATGCCCGATAAAGATTCAAAATTGCTATTTTTTTTGAAATTCACCATTCTTCCACTGCGGACCGGACCAGTTCTTTCAATCCTGAGTTGTATAATATTTAAGGATTTCTTATCGCTCACACTAGACCGTTGTTCGACTCGAGGTTTTATGCTTTGCTTCTTACTATCTTGGGTACTCTTAAATGAGTAGACTAGATAACATGTTTTGGTGGTATATGGTGACCATGCAGAGAAATAGCAGGATAGTGTTCTATCATGTTATATATGAACTTATTCCTTATTCTACAGTGTGGTACTGTGGAGCCTAGACAGTACTAACTATTCTATTAGAGATAGTTTATGTTGAATTATTATCAGTTATATAAACTCTGCTACTATCTTTTATAACTTTTAAACCTATATACTCTAACATTATGGTTCATTTAGTTATTACCATCTTGCCTATTTTGTATCTATGATGTTTATTATATTTTATTCGATGCACTGTGAGATATACGACATGTTCTGTGGTTGTTTCTCTTCTTTTCACTCTTGATAACTGTCCTACATTAACTGGGCACTGCAACTCATTCAGTTATATTAGGTGCGTAAGATGTAGGACGGTCGTCAAATCTGCAGTATTTGCTTTGGCATTTGTCTGTTGGTACTTTGATAAGATGCACATAGAAATAGGTCGCAGTTTCCATGCCATAAGCAGCAGATTATAGGCTAACTTTTCTACTTAGGAATTATTCAACTCTACTTGAAAGAGATGTTTTCTTATGAAGTATATTGGCCTTTGCTACCCTTGTGTTCTTGGAATATATCTGTGTTGATAACTTAATTAGATACAACTAAATATATAATATATTCCTTACATGATATCAATTTTGAAAGTATTGGTAGATTCATTAGGTGAAGTTTGGAACATAACTTCAAATTCCTCTATCCATTTAAAGCTTCATCCTTTCTTGACCTGATCAAAAAATAGGATGCACTTGTCAGTAGCCTTCATGATGAATCTAAATTGGGTGGCAACTATCACATTTAAGCTCATGGCATATTTTGGTTTTTCTTTGGAATCCCCATTTTTGTGATGGTGCCAATTTTCTTAGGGTTCGCCTTTTATCCTCTTGCAGTTACTATGTAGCCAAAGGACTCTCCTCATTGGATTGCTAATGTGCACTTTAAAGGGTTCAATTTCATGTTGTGCTGCCTTAATGTTGCGAAAATTTCTTCTAGTTCCTAATATGGTTGGAGGGCGCCTTTGGATTCATGAGCATATCAAAGATATAGGCTTCAACATTCTTCCCAGTCTAGCCTAAAATCATCGTATTAATCAACCTTTGATATGTTGCCTCTGTATTCTTTAGTACAAATGACATAATTTTGTAGTAGTACAACCCTTGTCTGCAATAAAACTTGTGTTTGCTTAATCAGGTTCGAACAAGGCTATCTGGTCGTAACCTAAATAGCATTCATGAACGTTGTAACATCCCATAATTTTATCATTTTGGTTTTTTGGACATTATTTAATGTTAAATATTGAAATATTTAAAATTTTAAAATTTAATAATTTAATTCAAATACAGGGATAATTTTAATATTCGAATTGTGAATTTAATAGTTGAATGGTGAATTAAACATTAGTTAAATGGATTTAAAAGCCTTATTTAACTCCTTTTAATTAGTAAAAAATAATGGTCAATTCATTTATGAATTTAGTTACGATAATAAATAGTTTGAATAAATAACAAGAAAATCAATTGTTAATAAAATGACTTGATTTTTATTATAGTATTTTTAATTCTATTTATGGAATTTTTCATAACTATTAATTTAGAAAATATTTAAGTTGTCGTTTAACGATTTTTTGGCAAACAATGGAATTATTATGATTTTATAGAATAAGATATCCAGCGTATTTTTTTTTAGAGATTGTAATGCTGTTTTGAGCACAATCGTATTTTTATTTTTGCCATTCGTGATTCGTACGCGAATAAATATTGTGTAGTGGGTTACCGCAAATATTCCATTTCAAAACATTTTTAAATCAAAACCAAAATTCAAAATTGTTGATCGTGACATGATGGTGAGTTGATAGATGGCTTGAAATATTTTCTTTGCTTGAGAATATTTTCTTACATAAATTGAAGTAAAGTAGGTTGATTGGTTTGTAAAACTAAACAAGTCAACACTTGGGCAATCCCAATTGTTTACAATCCCCATCCTTACTTGTTCACACTCTATCCATCTATTCGTTCTTCGTTTTTAGTTAAAGAAAAATGGTCTTCATATAGAAAAATTAAAATCCAACGATTTACTTCATGAAAAATTAAATAAATTATTCCGTTAAGTTCGTGAGCTCGAGATCTTCCAGTCCATCCCCCATGTGTTGCATGTAATCGTGATTTAGGTTGATCAATTTTCTTGAACGAGCTTAGGGTTTGTGATTGGGTTCGATTCAAGCAGAGTTGGGTGTTGTTGATGGTTGCATTAGTTCAAGATAAAAAGGCATACAATTGGTGAGATTTTGGGATGATGCAATCATTAATTGGGTAGAATGACTTTTTGTTGTAATCATGCACAGGGCTTGGATGTGAGGGTCAAGAGGGCATTGACCTAATTGGATCGGGCATGTCGGTTATACGGAGAGAAGCTCTATGGCAAAGGCAGATTTAGTTTACGTCGAGGATTGCTCCATGCTACTTGGAATGGTGCACGACATGTTTGGTGTTGTATCAGTGTTTTAGGCCGTAAGATTTGATTTTGAGATTAGATAAGATGGATTTAGGGGTAGTGGATTAGTATTAATTAAATAATGAAATGAATTATTTAATTGTTTAATTTGAAATCTTATAAAAATTATATATTGCTCGTATGAGGTTGGTTTGGACACAGTCAGTTGCAGTGGACTCGTAGGACTATTAGC
Organism: Allium cepa; assembly: GCA_030765085.1. Classification (NCBI taxonomy): domain Eukaryota; kingdom Viridiplantae; phylum Streptophyta; class Magnoliopsida; order Asparagales; family Amaryllidaceae; genus Allium; species Allium cepa. The sequence continues at coordinate 564,489,195 of CM060937.1, read as the reverse complement.
CACGCGATGGAATTAGTTTGGACGAATTTGGAGCTAGTTGAATTTTGGGTCAAAGTTGAACACCGTTCGATTTTAGACCAAACTGGAACATGAAAGCGTCCGTTGGAATTCTCGTGAGTTTACTCACCTTTAAATGAATTATATGATATCCATGTTGTTATAAATTGTTATTAAATACGTGGATGATAGTTTATAGTGCCGTCTGATCGTTTGTTTAGACTTAAATTCTTGTTTAAAAAATGGATGACATAAATAACCATTGCATTGTAGGGAACAAAAACAAAAGGGAAGTCAGAGTGTATGCAGCGAATAGGTCGCTATCGAACACATTGGAATACACATTTATATATGTGATTTATAGGGGACTTTTGTAGAGAGACCCTTGTAGGATCGATTTCACCCTAAAAGAGGGTGAATATGGTGATACTGTTAATTATAAAAATTTAATGCGGAAGTATATAAAATAATTGTAGCACTAATAATAGCAGAATAATAGCAACGTAGGTAATAACAGAATATAAAAAGGCTTACCTAGCTTCAGCAAAACCCTGCCTACGTGCTTCTCTTAAGGTTTCTACTAGAAATTAAGTAGTCAGACGCTTACACATGTAAACTCGCGACACCCGCTACCTTCTAACCTAACTCTACGCTCAAAGCCCTGCCATAACTCAACCACTGAGTTGCCAATTCTCAAACGGCACCACCATAGTTCGTCCCTTAGTCACACGACTAGAATTTACAAAAGTTCAAAAGTGAAAATAAAAATTGAAAAACAATTTGAAAAACAAAACCCTATTTTGAAAAATAAAGCCCAAAATATATTACAAGCCAGCCCAAATAAAAAAAGCCTGACAAATTTTTTCCCTTTCTCCTTTTATTTATGTCGACCTGTATTCTACTTTGTGAAAAATTGCTCGTTCGTTCCTCTGTGAAAAATTAGGGCATTTGTAATATTAAGGTGCCAACTTTGTTAATCGATCTACTGTTGAACTTCAACTAATGCTTCTTCGATCTTATTCATTGCTCGGCTTCGGCTGCTTCAAAAATTTGGCGAGCATGTGTACTTGGTTGAAAAATTGTTACGTGATGTTCCTTTTCAATTTCAGTTACGCTCGACTTTTGATTCAAGTTACTGAATTGATTTTGATTTAAGAGTATACTCTAAATGGTTTTCTTGAACTCGAATGCCCTTTCATGTAGATGATGTTAACGGGTTAAATAGGGTTTAATTCTCTTAATTTTCGTTCGTATATATTTATTTGAATTTGTCAATTAGTATGCTTGGCCATTCGATTTAACTTGAATGTTGGTGATTTCTCTAACTTCTTCAATTCGTATAATTTATGTTTACTTATTATCATGGCTTTGAATTGCTTTGACAATGTTAATTTATCTTGGTCACCACGGCTTTGAATTGTTCAATTTTCTATGCTCGGCCACCGTGATTTTGTGAAAATTTGACTTTGACTTTGTTCTTTTTCGATCACCGTCCTATTTTCCACTGCATTTGTTGTTTACGACTTGGTCTTGTAGTCTGCATTGCACTGTCCACTGCCGTGTGCTTCAATATGTATTGTTCGGGTCAATAATTCTTTGCTCTGTGACTTGAATACTGTCACTGCTCACTGACCTGGATACATATGCACTGTCTATATATATATATATGTATATGTGTGTGTGTGTGTATATCCATGTATGTATGTATGTATGTATGTATGTATGTATGTATGTATGTGTATTTGCATATGTATATATGTATGCTTGTTGTCCTATGTCTTTTTGAGACCTAACCATCCTTCATTGTATATGCATTTTCTAATCGAGTCTGTCGAATTACATTTTGGTCACTTGAATCTGGTTTGTAGCCTCACTTCCATATTTCTATGTTGTGTCTGGTCTTCTCCATTTCATTCGACTGCACAGTGCACTTTGTTGCACTGTACATTCCAGTATGCCTTTGTTTGAGTCTGCACTTGCTCATTTGAGCTGCCGCCTTCACTGCAATCATATTGCCACCCTTTTTGCCTGACCCATTTTCTTATTCACTGGTTGTTTGATGAGAAAAAATGTTGGAATCTTTACTTTGTTGCATTTGAAACTGTACTGCCCTGGTCTTGTTCCTTGAGTTCATGTGTGTTGGTTCATGCATACTTTGTGGATCACCATTCACTGCTTCACTGCTTATATCATTCATGCTTATAGTTTTTATGCCTATGACATATGAGCATGTTAAACTGTGTTGGGTAATGGCTTATTCAATCCGGTAGCTGCAGTTTGGTTGATTGCACTCTGCTTGCATATGAATACTGTTCATATATTCTGCATTGTGCATCTCCATTTGTATACTTGAATCATGTTTTAGCCGAAATTTTGAACTGTTACATATGTGCAATTGACCATGGTTTCATATGAATGTGGTCTTGAATTTTTTTTCATCATGTAGTCTGCTTGGAGCTTGTTGACAGATTGAGTTTTGTATTTATTCAAAATTTTGTTGACATGGTCTTTCTCGATTGCTCATTGCTATAACATATTATGTATATATGTTACTCCTCACTCGTCATTGCAGTCTGAGTTGCATTGTAGTCTGGTTACATCGAGTCATGTTTATTTTATTTGTGATGATTTACTTGTATTTCCATATGCATGCTACTGCTTTGTACATGCTTCGATTTGAGATTGCGCTTGCTTCCATGTTGCTAGGCTTGCTTTGTTCTGGTTGTCTGTATTGCAATCGTTTGCAGATTGGTCTGGTCGCTGTTGATCCTGGTTTTTTGTTTTGATACATACCATTTCTTTTAGTCTGGAGCTTGTTGTACATATAAACAACCATGTTTGTGTTTTCTATTGCTTTGCGGTTTCTCTGACCAATTGAATTTTTGGTCGAGGCTTCTTTTATGTGTCTTGACCCATAGTTTTGTATTGCACCTGAGTTGAATCCAGCTTAAAGCTCAGGTTTGACCTTGTGCTCATGTCGTGAGTTTATTTTTATTGCACTTGAGCTTAACCTAGCTTTTGATTAGGTTTGACCTTTTGCTCACCTGTCCCTGCAGTTTTATCAAGTGTATATCGGTGTGCACGGCCTTGTAGAATATACAATAGTACGTTGTGCATGTCACAAGTTGTTCGTGTTTGATGAATTGAAAATTAAATGATGACGAACAACCCAAATAACTGAGGCAAATAATATTTTTGAAAATTCATTTTATTTTACACTGCAAAAAATATTTCTTTTTCAATTTTACTGCATTAGCGTTTACTTTTCAGATAACTCAGATGCTGGATTCAGGCTGGAGCATAGTCGAAGATAAAATATGAGTGAATGAGTGATATGTAGTGAGGTGAACAATGTAAAGTAAAAAATGTGACGTATTCGAAATTGTATTGTAATCAAAGATTGTATATATATAGTGAGAGCTCAAATTTGTACTATTCAAAAGTATAATAAAATATTTGTTTGAATAAAAAATCTATTTGAATTCAAATTCCATGCTATTTATTTTATTCAGCAAATATTTATTGAATTATGGGAAAATAAAATTGCACAATAACAAATACATTTAAATGAATATATACATGTTTATTATCATCAAACAAAAATCATATACTAGCATATTCAACAATAACCCCCTTTTGATGATAACAAACATATATTTAAGATTTTGAATTTATTAAATGTATTTGATCATTCAATTTGCTCCCCCATTTGAATGCTCCCTCTCTACACAAAGCTCCCCTTTCATATATGCATAAAAATAAATAAAAATTTGCAAATGGACCTAGATGCAAGTAGAAAAATACAAAATAAAATATTTGACCTTTATTTGCCAAAATCTTAAATTTTCTCTCTCCCCTTTGTTATCAGCAAAAGAGTAATAGTGTTGGAAAAATAGAGATAAAGTGATTGACATTAATACAACATTAATACCCAATTGAGTATAAATATTAGATTTCAATAAAAAATCAAACAAAAATCTTAAATATTCTGTTGGATGCATATTCCACTTTAGAGTGATAGGGATGATGCCGGTATACAGAACTATATAGTTGTGTCTATTTATGGTATATTTATATCAGGTTTTTGAATATTTACTAACCAAGCATAATCGTTAGGACTTTTAAATGAGATTAATAGCATTTCAAATTTTTATAAAAAAATGAATTCAAGTATCTTCTAACCACGCATAACCGTGAGGAATTTTAAATGGGATTAGAACCAACTTGTCTATTTAATTAATCAATTTTGATATGCATTCCATACGTGCATAACCGTGAGGACTTTTAAATGAGCATGAAAGCACATAATCAAAAATTCCAAGTAATTCACCCATGCATATCCTTGAGGACTTTTAAACGAGAGTGAATACTTTGGATGTTTTTTATTAAAAAATAAATAAAATGAAAACGAATAATTTCCCGTTTAAAAATACCACATATTGACATACTATATTGGATTTTGATGAGTGATGGTCGTTAGAAATATGATAGAAATAAGATGGTCATGGAATTTTTACCCATCAAAAGTTATTATAAATCTTGTTTAAATTTCAAAAGAAATTTACTAATTATACCGTCTCAAGTTATAATATATGATTAATATCAATATTCATCACTTTTTCAATCACTAATTATCTTTTTGATAATTTATAGGGAGTCAGATTAGTTAATGTAGTCATTTAAGATCAAATCCAAAAATAATCAAATTTTCTAGAATGACTAATATGAAATAAGGTAAACAAAAACTGTTTTCTTAAAGGGATTTTATAAAAAATGTATACCAATTGAAATTAAAATTATGCAGATATTTTCTTTGAAAATGTGATGCAACAATGAATGTATCTTCATAAAACTCGTTCCACCGGTAATTTTTCTATCAACTAGATTACCAGTGTAATTTGCATCCGAATTTCCTTTTGACTCAAGATTACCATTAGTTGGATGTCATAGACCAGACCATGAAGTGTGCAACAAAATATCTTAAGATCTCTTTAATAGCTTTAAATGAAATTGACTTGAAAACATGCAAATAAACAAACACTGAACATACTATAAGATAAGATAAACAAATATATCCACTTATATCATGAGTAATCAACAATCAATAAAACACCATCATCATTCCAAACACATTTATATGTATTAATTCAAAGTCTCTAGAAATACTTAAAGTATACTCGGCATAAAAATATAGTTGGCTAACAATTTTGAATAAATCAAAATCACAATCAACATTCATTATCGCGTAATTGGCTGATTTAATTCAGATTATGGTGCAGATTATCACATTCAATAAATCGTTCAAGATAAATATACTATTACCTGTTTTACCTTTACAATAATTTTTCGTTGTTGCCCAGTGATATTGCCACCTTATATTTGGCTAAGGAACTTTGATTTGTCACCCTTTGTGTGCCTGGAACAGTCATAATTCAGATAACACTATTGTTGTTCCTTAGCCTGCTACCACACCTACGAGAAGATTTTTGTGACCTATTTGTATTTATAGATCCATGGTTGTTAGTGGCAAATGATTTTGAAAAATATGTTTGAGTAGACCCAATACTATTTATATTCGTTCCTTTCGGCACAAAGATTTGTTTTACTTTAAGGGATTTTATATTTATGCCTTTTGGAACCCACTTGGTATGGTTTTCACATTTTTGGGTCTATACCAGCAAATGTTGTAATTATATCCAGTTTTCCAAATATCATGCACTTTGAATTAACTTTTTTAATTTCATTTCTACCACGTTTTCATTGATATACCTAAGTCCTTGTCTAACTGTATTAACAGTTTGTTTTCCTAATAGCATATTTAATGATCTTTCACTTTTTGAAAATTTTCCTAAAGTCGTTGACAGTTATTGGACTTGTGTTTTGAATGATTCGTTTTCGTTCAATAATTGACTGCGCCTTTTAATAGAATTTTCACTCTTTTTAAAAATTAGAATTTCATTTTCAAGTGATTTTATTTTGATTTTTGATTTTTTAATTTCTTCTTCGAATGTTGGACACTTTTCACACTTAGGGCACTTGTTTTGATAGTTTTTAACCAATTGACCAAGCTGTTTATTTAAATCTATCATTTTAGTGTATTTCTCCCTAAGTTTTTCGAAACAGCCATTTACTTTATGAAAATATATAAGTAATTCTGAATGAGTAAGTTTTGATACCTCATTTGGCTCGTCATCATCACTGTCAGTTATATCACCCTGAAGGCACAAATGTGCTTTTTCGCTCTCATTACCGGTACTTTTATCATCTTCATCCATTTCATCCCAAGTGGCTGCAAAACTTCTCCTTTTCTGTTTCTTTCCATGGCTAAATCGATTCTATGGACAATTAGGCTTGATATGACCGGATTTATTGCACTTGTGACAAATGAATTCCTGCTCTTCTGAGTTGTCTAGTGCTTTGGCTATTCTGCTTTTTAATTATTGGTTCAGAGCTGGGTTTCCGTATTTGCGGTTCCATCTTTTGGATCTCTTTATTATCAGTGCCAGCTCAGCTGCTCCATCATCATCACCATCACCATCATTGCTTTCCATTGTTCCTTTAAGAGCTATCGATTTCTTTCGAGAATCACCCCCTTCACGTTCTTTCTTGAATTTCACTTCTAGCTCATAAGTGATGAGAGTTTCGATGAGTTCTTCAACTTTGATATGTATCAAATCTTTTGACTCTTGAATTGCTTAAACTTTCACTTCAAAACTTCATGGAAGGACTCTGATGATTTTTCGGACTGTTTCCAATTCTCTGTATGATTTTTCAAGTGCTTTTGATTTGTATGCAATATTGGAAAGTCGTCCATACATCTCTTGACGCTTTCATCCTTGGCCATTGTGAAGTTGTCGTATTCACTACTAAGCATGGCAAGGTGAGATTCCTTGACTTGAGATGTTCCTTCGTGAGTCACTTCAAGTGTGTAGCATATTTCCTGTGCAGTTAGACAATGTGAGACACGATTAAATTTGATTTGATCCAATAAACAAATAATACAATTCATAGCTTTAACATTAGCATTTTGTAGTCTATTTTCAAGATCTGTCCATTGATCCATCAGTTTATCTATTTCCTGATTATCTGCCATTATAGTTGGGGTCCTATAACCTGTCTCAACAATATTCCAAGCATTAATGTTTTTCAGAAAGATTTTCATTTTATTTTTCCAGTAAGCATATTCACCATTGAACATTGGTGGTCTAACTATGTACTGACCCTCAGCAAAAGCATTATTAAAAGAAGTCATTTTAAAATTTTAAAATTTTAAAACAAAAACTGGTTTTTAAATATTGGATTTTTTAAAAAAAATCACTTCTGTTCTTAGCTCTGATACCACTTGTAGGATCGATTTCACCCTAAAGAGGGGGGAGGGATGAATAAGGTGATGCTATTAATTATAAAAATTTAACGCCGAATTATATAAATGATGCAGCACTGATAATAGCAGAATAATAGCAACACAGATAATAAAAGAATATAAAATGCAGAAATAGAACAACGCAGATTTACCCTGCTTCGGCAAAACCCTGCTTACGTGCTACTCCCAAAGTTTCTACTAGAAATTAAGTAGTCAGACGCTTACACACGTAAACTCGCGACACCCGCTATCGACTAACCTAACTCTACGCTCAAAACCCTGCCACAACTTAGCCACCAAGTTACGAATTCTCGAACTACACCACCGTAGTTCGTCCTCTAGTCACACAACTTGAATTCACAAAAGTTTAAAAGAGAAAATAAAATTTTAAAATAATTTAAAAAACAAAACTCTAATTTTAAAAAATAAAGCTTAAAAGATATTTCAAGCCGGCCTAAATAAAAAAACATGATAAATTTTTTTCCCTTTCCCTTTTATTTATGTTGGCTTGTATCCTACTTTGTGAAAAATTGCTCATTCGTTCCTCTGTGAAAAATTAGGGTTTTTGTAATATGAAGACGTTGACTTTGTTGACCGATCTACTGTTGAAATTCAATTGATGCTTCTTCGATCTTGTTCTTTGCTCAGCTTTGGCTGCTTTAAAAATTTGGCGAGTGTGTATATTTGGTTGAAAAATTGGTATGTGATGTTCCTTTTCAATTTCAATTATGCTCGACTTTTGATTCGAGTTACTGAATTGATTTTGATTCAGGAGTATACTTTAAATGCTTTTCATGAACTCGAATTCCCTTTCACGCCAATGATGTTAACGGGTTAAATAGGGTTTAATTCCCTTAATTTCTGTTCGACTATATTTATTTGAATTTGTCAATTAATATGCTTGGCTGTTCGATTTAACTTGAATGTTGGTGATTTCTCCGACTTCTTCAATTCATATAATTTTGGTTTACTTAATTATCACGGCTTTGAATTGCTTTGACATTGTTGATTTATCTTGGTCACCACGGCTTTGAATTTCTTTGACGATGTTGATTTATTTTGGTCACCACGGCTTTGAATTGTTCAATTTTCTATGCACGACCACTATGATTTTGTGAAAATTTGACTTTGACTTCGCTCTTGCTCGATCACTGTCCTTTTGTCTATTGCATTTGTTGTTTACGACTTGGTGTTGTATTCTGCATTGCACTGTCCACTACAGTGTGCTTCAATATGCATTGTTTGATTCAATAATTTTTTGCTGTGTGACTTGAATATTGTCACTGCTCACTGGACCTGTTTACATGCGCTCTCTCTCTCTCTATATATATATATATGTGTGTGTGTGTGTGTGTGTGTGTGTGTGTGTTTGCACATGTACATATGTATGCTTGTTGTACTGTGGCTTTTTGAGATCTGACCATGCTTCATTGTATATGCATTTTGTAACTTAGTCTGTCGAATTACATTTTGGTTTCACTTAAATCTAGTTTATAGCCACACTTCCATACTACTATATTGTATTGTGTTGTGCCTGGCCTTCACCATTTCATTCGACTGCACAATGCACTTTGTTGCACTATCATGACCCATATTTTTGGCTGTTTTAAATTACTAAATTTAATACTGGAAATTATTTGAATAATTTAATTCTAGATCTAAGATGGTTCAAAATGATATTAGAAATTGATTAAGTTGTATTTAAATATGAACGAAGATGCTTAACATTTAAAATTGGATTTAAATGTGAAAAATAGAAATAGAAAATCTATATTTTAAATTGACGAGTGAAAATAGCCATATTGACCACTGTCTCGGATTTCGATGAAACAAGTTTCATCGGATCCATAATAGTGAATTTATTTTAGGATTTCAAGTTTCGTAGCGATCGGACTTGTCATTTGGCCATGCGAACTTGAAATGCATCGAAATTTATTCAGAATTTAATTAAAATAATTCGATTTGAAAATCTATCTTCTGCATACGATAAAATTAGACCTTGAAACTAGTTCTATTATGTTCAGAATAGGGGTTAAATATTATGAATGCCAGGCGGCACGTTTTGTTGGAGTTTGAGAATTTCAGACGTTGTAAACTAGATATTTGATAACATAATAATATACATTTTCTAATTGCCATCTCGGCCCGCTATCTTTCGTATGCACGTGCTTCTCCCCCGTTTTATCTTCATTTCGAATCTTCAAATCGATAAAAAGAAAAAGAGACGATGCTGATAAAAAAACAAAACGAATCATACTCGGTTTAAAAAAAAACAAACACACACGCGATTGACCGCTCGTTCGATAAGGTAAGCGAGGCGCCTCGTGTGCGGCAACTGGAGGACACTCGAGATCGAAGGCAGACATGAAGGCGGTGGCTCCGTTGGTCTGGGATTGCATACGCAAGGGGGAAAGGCTCACATAGCTTCGATAGATTTTGGGTTTGGATTGAACGTGATGAGGGTTAAACTAAGCTAGAGGTAAGTCGCGAGTGATCACCTAGAGGTAGAGTGGCGCGTGTGATGTTGGCGGCACGTTGGATGGTCGATGACGAGATGGATGTGGCAAGGGATTTATCAAAAAGAGGGGAATGAGATTCTTGTCTGCCTTAGAGAAGAAGGTGTTGTGTGCGTGATGGTTAAGTGATTAGGCTTAAGGTAAATTTGAAATTTACAAAATTTTTGTTTGGCTAATTAATTTTAAATTTTATCGATAATAATAAATTCGTATTATGTTGGTACGAGGTCCACTTCAGACGAAGCAAATTGCACTAGATTCGTATCAATGAGCACTATGCATTAAAGCTGGATTCGTGTTTGTTTGGAGAGTTGAATTTTTTTGATTCAACCCGAGGTGAGTATTTTTACGCACTTATATTTTGTGTTGATAAAATTTATATCATGATGTAATTTAAATTTATGGATGGTTGTTAGATAAATTTAAATTGACATTAAATTGACGTCTAAATTTATGGATAGAATTTAAGTTGATAGTTAAAATAGAATTAGAATTTAATTGCTAGTAAATCCTTGACTTATCGATAATTGGCTGATTGTTTAATTATTGACTGTTTGGATGATTGGTTGTGATGGATGCTATTGGTTGATATTTGGATTTTTATTTATTTTTCTATATCATGTTATCATATATATATATATATATATATATATATATATATATTATTTACAGTATATAAAACTGTAAATTGAATTATTTCAAATAAATTAAGAAATAGGTTGAAATGATATATATCTATGGCATTAAATTCGGATTTAAATGATACATATCCATTCTTGGAATTTAAATTCAAACAATTGATTCACTTGGCCATAGGATAGAAAATTATACACAAGCACTGGGTTGGTTAAATTAAATGATTTAAATAAAATTGGTTTTGAAAAGATTTAAATGATTTGTTTTAAAGGAATAAAAATAGAATTTAGGGAAATCAAATTATTGTTCGAACTAGAGCTCGAAATGATGAAATTTAAATTTGATAAATGAAATTGTTTAAATAGTCGAAGTTGAGATTATTAAATAGTAACCGAAATATGATGTGAATTTCAGAAATTGATTTGTTTTAAAAAGATTGGACTATTTATTCGACCTTTGAATATTTTTATGTAAAAGGTGCTATAAAATGATATTTCCAAATTGAGCTCGGAATTTAATTATATTTGAAATTTGGTTTTTTTAATTAAATATAAAGGTAAATTTGATTTAAGTCCTTTGAATCGATAATTTGGAAATCGGATTCGAATTTGATGTAAAATCGAAATGGTTTAATTTGGAATTGGAATTGGAATTAAAATTAATTTGAAATTGGAATTGATTTGAAATCGAAGTAAATGGACTTGAAATCGGAATTGAATTGATTAAATCGAAGTGGAAATTGGAACCAATTTGAATTGAAAATTTTGGGAAGAGAACCGGTTTGACCTTGAAACTATTTTTAAATGAATATTTTTAGTATAAACGGTTTAAAAATCTATATTCTTTAAACATTCTAATTATTTTGATTTTCCAAACTATTTTACTATATAAACCATTTTTAATACTCAAACTATTTTCTATTAAACTATTTTAACTATTTAACTATTGTAAAACTGTTTAAACTATATTCTAAAAATTCAAACTAGTCAAAAGGGTGAAATGTGTATATTTAAGTCTTGGATTTAAATTCGATTTGGTTTAAAGTGAAGTTATAACCTAAAATTTTAAGTTCGAATCAAGTTTTGAAGCTAAATCAATATATCGAATTGAGTTAACATTTCGAAGTAAAATATGATTTTTGAAGTGAATATGGTGAATTTTGTAATGGATTTAATTTTGAAGCGAATATGATATTTTGATATCAAATACGAACTGTTTTCGAAATGAAAAAGAACCAATCGGTATGTAAAACGATGTTTGGTTGTTAAAGAGATCGGGGCCTCTTATTGGCATACTCTCTGTCGTTATTGGAACCACTTTGACAACTGTGTACGCGGTGGATGATATCCAGAATGTAATGGTTGAATTGGCGACATTTACTGGAATGAAGAAAGAAAATGATGATGGATAGCCTTGACATTCATGTCATAATTAAAATGAACGAACAGGAGTCTATGTCTAGCCATTGAGGTTAGCTACCTTTAGTGACGTTGATCCTTCATATTACTATTGTAATTTCGTATTCGATGGGTGCACTTTTTGTCGTTTGGATTCATTGTCATGGTCGGTCACAGATGGGTTACGACCACCCAGAAAGGGTAAACTAGTAGAATCCTACCTTGGGCATTGCCTCACGTGCCTTGTCATATTTATCCCACGAGCCCATTACGACTTTGGTTAAAAACTATAAAATGTGTTAAGGTGGATCAATGTAAAACCTTAACGCTATTTTGGTATTTATTTTACTGATAGACATTATATATTATAGCGTATACTATTATATATAAATAGTTTAACGGATCTTTAGGAGATGGAAAATCCAGTAACATCTCTTAAGTTATTACACTCATATTTGTGATATTAATTTGACTTACATAAGAGTATTTTAGTCCTAACTCGAGTGTTTTGTCTTTTCATTATACTCGGATCAGCCTTGAGATTTTCCAGTGCATTAAAGATCGGTTTCTGGAGGGTGAAGACGAAGTTGGTATATTATTACTACTATTATTTCCTTATTCACGTTATCCTGTATGTTGATCACTTATCCTTGATGTGTGTGTGTGTATGACTTTGATAAATGTGTATAAATTATAATCAAATGTAAGTAACTGCTTCATGAACTGTTATTTGATTATTATATTTTATCGTTTCCTCTGTGATATTCTGTGATTCTTTTCTTCTTCTTTTCTTATTTTTCTTATTTAACCTCATTGATTATCTACGTTCCGGATTGTTTAAGGTTGACATTGTGGATTATTGTCGATTTAAACCTCTCGAATTGTGGGTTGTCACATGCACTGTAGATTCCACCATGCCTTTGTTTGAGTATGCACTTGCTCATTCGAGCTGTCGTCTTCACTGAACCATATTGTCACTCTTTTTGTCCGCCCATTTTCTTGTTCACTGGTTGTTTGATGAAAACAAATGTTGGAATCTTTACTTTATTGCATTTGAAACTGTACTGCCCTGGTCTTGTTCCTCGAGTTCATGTGTGTTGGTTACTGTATACTTTGTTGATCACCATTCACTGTTTCACTACTTATATCATTCATGCTTGTAATTTTTGTGCCTGCGACATATGAGCATGTTAAACTGTGTTGAGTAATGGCTTGCTTAATCCGGTAACTGCAGTTTGGTTGATTGCACTCTGGTTGCATATGAATATGAATACCTATGTTTTCACGTATTCTGCACTATGCATCTCCATTTGTATATTTGAATCATGTTGTAGCCGAAACTCTGAACTGTTACATAAATGCGCTTGACCATGGTTTCATATGAATGCGGTCCTGAATTTTTGTTCATCATGTAGTCTGCTTGGAGTTAGTTTCCAGATTGAGTTTTGTATTCATTCGATGTTTTGTTGACATGGTCTTTCTCGACTGCTCATTACTGTAACACATTTATGTATACATGTTGCTCATCACTCGTCATTGCAGTCTGAGTTGCATTATAGTCTGGTTACATCGAGTCATGTGTATTTGATTTGTGATGATTAACTTGTATTTCCATATGCTTGCTACTGCTCTGTACATGCTTTGATTTGAGCTTGCACTTGCTTTCATGTTGCCAGGCTTGCTTTGTTCTGGTTGTCTGCATTGTAATTGTTTGCATATTGGTCTGGTCGCTGTTGATCCTGATTTGTTGATTTGATGCATACCATTTATTTTAGTCTGGAGCTTGTTGTATATATGACCAACCTTGTTTGTGTTTTCTGTTGCTTTGCGATTTCTTTGACCAGTTGAATTTTTGGTCGAGGCTTGTTTTATGTGTCTTAACCTATAGTTTTGTATTGCACCTGAGTTGAATCTAGCTTAAACCTTGGGTTTGAACTTGTGCTTATTTGTGACCTTATTTTTATTGCACTTGAGTTGAAACTAGCTTTTGATTGGGTTTGACCTTGTGCTCACCCATCCCTGCAGTTTTATCAAGTATATACCGGTGTGCACAGCCTCGTGGCATGTTACAAGTTGTTCTTGTTTGATGAATTCAAAATTAAATGATGATGAACAACCCAAATAACCGAGGAAAATAATATTTTTGAAAACACATTTTATTTTACGCTAAAAATATTTCTTTTTCAATTTTACTGCGTTAGTGTTTATTTTTCAGATAACTCAAATCCTGGATTCAGGCTGGAGAAGAGTCAAAGATAAAATACGAGTGAATGAGTGATATGTAGTGAGGTGAACATTGTAAAGTAAAAATTGTGATCTAATTTAAATTGTATTGTAATCAAAGATTATATATATATATATATGCACACACACACACACACACACACATATATAGTAAGAGCTCAAATTTGCACTATTCAAAATTGTAATAAAATATTTGTTTGAGTAAAAAATCTGTTTGAATTTAAATTCTATGTTATTTATTTTATTCAGCAAATATTTATCTAAATATGTGAAAATAAAATAGTATAATAACAAATATATTTGAATGAATATATATATATATATATATATGTGTGTGTGTGTGTGTGTGTGTGTTTATTATCATCAAACAAAAATCATATACTAGAATATTTAACAACCTTTAGGGGTTTCTCGCCAATATTAATGTACTTATATTCTTGTGTTGCTTATATTGTTGTTTGGTTGAAAATATTTATGCCATACTATTTGATAGTGTAAGTGTCACTACATTGACTGTCGCTATACCGTCACTTATGAAGTATCACCGCCTTGAATTTTTGTTATGTGTTTAAACTTATATTTTGCAAAATAAACTTGCATTTTTGCACTTTTGACGTTGGTTAAACTATATTTTCATATATTTTGAGAATTTTGAAAGTAAATGGTAAGTGTTAATTACAATTTATAAATGGAATTATAAATTTAGTTAATTATCTTTCGGGATAATTAACGCGGTTTTAAAATTTATAAAGGGTTATAAATTTAATTTATTGTCTTTTAAGATAATAAGCGTTGTTTAAAATTTATAAAAGATTATAAATTTGATCAATTATCTATCGGGATAATTAAAGTTGTTTCAAATTTATAAATTTTATTTACCTTAAATATTTGTAAATTATTTTCAAATGGGTTTGTAAGGATTGCATAATTTTTTGAAAAGAATTTGAGGGTATTGAGTGCCGACTTCAGATGGTCGAAAAGGTGGGTCGTTACAAACGTATGCAGTTCATGATCCTTAGTTGCATCAACAAATTGGTCAATTCTAGGCAGATGTAAACCGTCCTTAGGGCAAGCTTTGTTGAGGTTGGTGAAGTCTATGCAGGTTCTCCACTCTCCATTATACTTCTTAAACAAGTCTGGGTTTGATATCCATGTAGGCTATATACCTCTTTGATGAAACCATTCTCCTTCATCCTTTTGACATCCTTATGCAAAGAATTGTACCTTTCTTGATCCAAGGTGCACCACTTTTGCTTTACTAGATGTGCATCTAGATCAATGTGAGAGCATGAAGAATGATAACTGGAGCTATCCCCACCACATCTAAATGGTCTAAGCGAATGCATCAGTAGATCTTTTTAGGAAATTTATCAATTCTGACAGCAGTTATTTACTTAAATTATTTCTAATTTCACTACCTTTGTAGGGTCTGAGGGGTTTAGTTGAATATCTTCTAAGTCAACCACTGGCTATAGATTTTTCTCCCTCATTCCTAGTCTAAGATCGACCTTATCTTCTACTTCGCATGGTTTTGGTAAAGCAATGCTTCCTTGATTTTAAGCGATATCATAAAAATACCACACAGAAATCATATTCATCCATCCCATATGCATATAGACTCTTGTTTCTCCTTTGCAAACACCATGGTCATGGCCTAAAATATTTCAATATTGACCTAAGTACCAAGTACCGGTGCAGTGCTATAACATCGCATATTTTGGAGCACCATAATATGAGAAAATAAATTAAATAATAAATTAAATTAATTATGGGATTAATTGGAAAATTAACTAATGAAGGGTAAATGAATGTAGAAAGAGAAGTTATGGATTTATTAAGACTATCTAGAATGGGGTTTTAGCAACCCTAAAGAACTAAATCCCTACACCTAAATTCCCCATTCATTCTCCCATTTCCCCACCAACCAAAAAATAGCAAACAAAGCTTAGGCCGGCCATATCTTAAAGAGAAGAAAGAGGAAAATTAATATTAATGGTAAAGAATTCATCATTAAGGAAACCACAAAGTTTAACCAAGCTTAATCAAACCAAAAGTGAGTAAAAAATTTCCCTAAAACCCATCCTAACCTGTTTGGGTTCGGATTTGATTTTAAGACAAATATTTTTAATGGTTAAACATTAAATGGTATTTTTGTAAATTTAAATGAAGGAAATTTACTCATGTTTTAGGGTAAAACATGACTAAGTTAGAATTGAATGATTTGAAATTGAGATATGATGTTTATAATGATGAAATAAAGATAGGGTCATAATTTCATAATTTTTGGAATCAAATTGAAATTTCTATGAAATTTCTAAGTCAAGAAAATGGTTAATTTTGAGTAAATTAATTAATAAAAATAATTAAAATAATAGATATGACTTGAAATTTTGTTATAAGGTAAATGATAAGAAATTTGATTTTTGGTGAATTTTTTAAGATTTTCCCATTGATTTTCGATTTTATATGAATTAATTAACTAAGGAAAGAAGTAATTAACCAATAATTATTAAATAAATAAATGAAGAATATAATTAACCAATTCTAAAAAGAGAAATTACAAAGAATTAGCATAGCTAGTAAGAATTCGACACCAAAAGAGATTTGGTGTAAAGTAATCACTTTATATGGCAGTGAATCAGTTTTCAACTTATTTATGAAAACACCACTCTTCAACGCTCGAAAGCTAATGAATAATCAATCTGAAATAGCAATTGAAGCTATCAACCTGTGATCGCATTTAGTCCATCAACTTGGGACGGTTTTGGGAAAACCAATATGCGAAACCTCTATTGAGCTCAGCCCTCGAAAACATTCAACACGGGATGGCTACTTAAAGCTCAATGGCTTGGGGAGCCATCAACATGCGATGGATACTTAAAACTCAACACTTAATATCTTAGGGAGCTATCAACATGCGACAACTACTTAAATCTCAATGCTCGATAGATTGGGGGGGCCTATCAACATGCGTAACTACTTAAAGCTCAACATGAGATAGCTTTGGAGCTATCAACATGAAATTGCTATTTGTAGTTCAACCAGCTATAGCTTGAGTTATGTCAACACTTAGTAGCTCTAGGGAATTCAATTGGTGATATCTCTAGATAAACCAACTTACGAAACATGTGATGGCCTTAAAAGGCTTAACAAGCGATAACCTTGTCATATTGGGTTAAGCTAATGAACAAAACTAAGAAAAGAAGGCTAAGTGAAAAAGGTGATTTATCCTAACAATAAAATGGCTTTGGGAAATAATAAAGCAACGAAGAATAACTTAATTAAAGGGTGAATTAAGATTAAGCTTAATGAAGCTAAACGATGGTAAGATAAACCATTTGTAAGCATGAAAATGAAAATAGAGGGCCTTTGTGGCAATATGATGTCTATATATGATGTCTTATTTGATGGTTAAAGATGAAAGGCCTTAGTGGCAGTTATATGTCCAAAACTCGACATTTTCTACCAAATGTCAAACCCACGACATTATAATTAGTGTTGATGATGAAAGGCCTGAGTGGCTACCAAAATGTCAAACCCAAGATATTGTAACTGGTAACATTGAAGAAGTAAGACTTCTGTAGCATCCAATTTTCTATTCATGACAATTAAATGAGAATGACGGAGCAAGGCTTATGTAGAATAAAATTGTTTATTCGTGACAAATAAGTGAGAACATGGGCCCAAGGCTTGTGTATCACCTAATTTTTTATTCATAACAAAATAAGAGAGTGAAATGTAAGTCCTTTGTAGCAACCAAATTATATATTCATGACAAAATTGGGGGTAAAAAATAACTAAATAAACCTTGAAGTGTTAAATACCTGTATTAACCTGGTAAGAATAGGGCCTAGTGGGAATTTAAGACGAATTGACTGTAGAAACTAGTTGGACACATACGTAAGGAATCTCACACTTTTGATGAATTGATGAATATGATTGGCCATGAAGTGATACTATTCTATTGTATACTATAATTGACGATGAATGAAATAGTGAGGGTAAAACCTATTCCGCGTTCTGGCGGTGTTGTCTCACTTTATGTTTTATTTGTTAGGGTAAAGTTTTGCTCATACCAAACTTTATGCGTGATCATTCCATATACTCATGGGTACACATTGGAGTAGCTGAGTTTACGGACTAAACATGTATCTTTTTAGGATGAATAAAACCTCCAAAGATGAAGTAGGAAGATTATCTACAGAATAAAAGATATTTTGAAAATTTTCGCTATGTAAAAACTAGGGGTTATGACTGGTTATATGTTTTGTCGACATCTTCATATGTCAAACACAACACTACTCTTATTTCATATTTATATTTACTCCTGCATGAGAATAGTTGGGTTAAACGATGTATTAAATTATGAGGATAAAATTGATGTAAAGTAAAAGGTTATCAGCCGCTCCGTTTACTTATGTCGTAGAATTTAATACTAAACTCACTTTATCGCTTGAAAATAATTCTGGTGATGACTACAACATCGTCGTTATTTATTTTTGGATCTTGGAGTGGAAAATGTTACAACTTGGTATTGGAGCTTAGATTAGGGAACCCTTAAGTAAAACAGAGCTAAATGAACACTAAGTAGTATAAAAAGAACACCTTGGGGATGGTATACGCTACACACACATATAACATTCCTCTATTTTGATACAAATATATTCTATTATATAACCACCCCTCTCTATTATTGCTCCCATTCTCTTTACTTCCGTTTCTCACGAACCCTTGATTATGCAGAAGGAAAGAATGCACCTAAGTAACAAACATTTAACTATATGAAGTACAAAGGCGAATGTTAGTAGAGGAGCAGATATTATGTAGACTATTGGCAAAGGAGGGGAGGTGACTTTGAACGTTTGCAATAGAGCCAGTAATGAATTTTCTGCCCCAGCGGTAGGGAACTTGGATACAATGCACTTTTTCAACAATTCTTAGTGAATTTAGTGCAGCAATAAGCACCATGACAGGCCCAAAATGCAATGTGGCCCGGTGCAGTCGATTAGGGAAGAGTTTACTAAGATGAACAGGGATTTCAGAAGTCTGAGAGGAGAGATGTTTGATGGAACAAAACAGGCATTGGAGGCAAGTGATTGGCTAGTGATGTGTAAAGTACATAGAGTTGTTAAAAGCTTAAAGGGTGAAGCTTGTACCTTAACAATTCAAGGGACTTGGGAGTGTCTAGTGGGGAAAGGTGAGGGTTCTATTCCCAAGAAAGAATTCACCTAAGAGAGCTTCAAAGAGATGTTTAAAGAATAACAAATTTCTAGATCGGAACTATTGGCGATGTTTCAAGAGTTTATGGAGTTGCGGTTGGGAAGTATGACTAAGCTAGAATATGTATAGACGTTTAATGCACTGTCTAAGTATAGGGCTGATTTGATTAGGCATCGAGAAAGAAAGTGGAGAAATTTATCTTGGATTGAGGCCGTAAATTAGTAATAAAACGATGGCTCATCTAGCACTTCCATTCAATGAAACGGTGGACATGACAAGGAGGTATGAGCTGATGTATGCTGAAAGGAGAAATATAGGGCAGAAGGCTCAGAATAAAAAGAAGTTTTCCCCATATCAGAAGGGAAAAAAGAGCTAGCAACATAAAGGTAAGGCTCATGGTGATGGAGAGCGGAAAGTTTCTATGGAGATGACCTGCTATAATTGTTGTCAGAAGGAGCATTATTTAGACAAGTGTCCAGAGCCGATTGGGGAAGTAAGGTTAAGTGCTTTGTCTATGAAAAGCCCGAGCATAAGAAGAAAGATTGTCCCAATCTTAAAGCGGCCAAAGGGTTTCTGCTTGGAAGGGCCTTCATTTGGACCAAAAGTTGAGGAAAAAGGGGAGAGTATGCTCGAAGGTATGATTTTAATTTCCAATATGCTAGTTAGAGTTCTATTTAATAGTGGTGTTATGCACTCATTTATTTCTAAAGGTTTTCTTGATAGGTTAGAATTAGAAGCAACCTTTTTGATTACATACTTACGTGTGGTTAAACCGATTGGTGGATACGCCTTGGGTATAAGATGCACTGACCTTGTTTTCTATTTATATGGACATTTGTTTGTTTGCAACTAATATGCGTTTGACTTTGTGTGTTGGTGTAATTTTGCATACGAGTCGGTCCGTGCAAAGACAATAGAATCTAGTGTGTGAATAGAATTATCACCTTATGGAATTTGAAGAGTGGAGAAATAATAGTGGTGGCTTTGGACATGATGAATGATATGTTAGAGTTAATATTGTGTGCTGTGGAAGAGATGATGAGGCTAGTAGAGTGCGAGTATTTCAAGAATTTGTAGATGTTTTCGAACCTATAATAGGATTACCGTTAAGAAGCGCAACCGAGTTCCGAATATATTTGATGCCTAGGGCATAGCTTGTTAGTAGACCACCTAGTAGATTACCACCTAAGGAAATGGAAGAACTGAAGAAGCAGCTGGTGGAACTTGAAGATAAAAGTTTCATTAGGCCGCGCAGTTCATCATGGGGAGCATCCATAGTATTCGTAAAGAAGTCAGATGAAAATTTGCAGATATGTATTAATTAACGAAAGCAAAATGAGTTGACAGTGAAGAATCGTTATCATTTACCCAAGATAGATAACTTATCTTATGAGTTGAGTGGAGCTCATGTGTTTTTGCAGTTTGAGTTAGCAACGAGGTTCGATCAATTGAGGGTAGCAGAAGATAGTGTTCCATTCACCGCGTTTAGAACAAGGTACGGTTTACATGAGTGGTTAGTAATGTCATTTAGACAAACCAATGCCACTGCGTTCTTCGTTGATATTATGAACCAAATCTTTCGTGATCAATTGGATAGATTTGTGTTGGTCTTCATTGATAGTATATTGTTGTATTCTTAACATGAGAAAGACCAAGAAGTCCATTATAGATTGGTGTTAGAGACATTGAGACAACACAAGTTAATGGTGAAATTTTCGAAATGTCACCTTCGAAAATTGGAGGTGAAGTTTCTTCGGCATGTTGTGTCAAAGAGTGGATTGGCTATGGATCCTTTTAAGATAGAGACTATTAATAGTTGGAAGAGACTAGAGAGGATGACGAAAATGTGAAGTTTCTTCGGCTTAGTTTTATATTACCGTAGATTTATTAAGAATTTCTCATATATAGCAACGCTCTTGACTAAGTTGACTAGGAAAATGAGAAATTTGTTTGAAATGACGAGCATGGAAGTCATTTTAAGAGTTGAAGAAGTAATTAACAAACACACCTGTCTTGATGCTTGGAGAAAATCAAGAATTGGCGGTATGTACCAACGCTTGTGGGACCAAATTGGGAGTAATATTGATGTAAGGAGATGAGTGATAGCTTATAACTCAAGGAGGTCAGATATCTGATTCATGACTTAGAGTTGGTAGAGGTAGTGCTGGCGTTGAAGATTTGGAGGCATTGCATTTTTTGAGAGAGGTTCGAGCTATATACAGATCATAAATCACTTAAGTATTTATTCTCTCAAAAGGAGTTGAATATGAGGCAATGAAGATGGATAAAATTCTTGGTGGCATATGATTTCAAGATAGAATATATGTTAGGAAAGGGAAATAAAGTTGCCAATGCTTTGAGTTGGAAGCATCTGAGTGGAGCGTCAGCCATGCTTAAAGAATATACGACGTTAGAGACGTTAATGTAACAACCTTACTTTTTGCAACTATATGATTGAGTCATATGCAGCATAACATGAAAAGCTAGATTGTTTAAAAGCATAGTATACAGAGAGCAAAGCTAACCAACTATATCTTTCATAACTCACAGCAGAATGGATCAAACAAAAATTTAGGTAAAATAAAAAAATCTAATATATATATATATATCATAGGTCATACATAATCTTCATACATACAAAAATTGTCACACTATATATAAACAAATGGATAACATATGCGAACATCTTCAAGTCACCGTTTTCAAACACCATACATGCCAAAGCTACTACGTTAACCTATAGTGTATGAGAAGGGGGGTCAGACACTTGTCCGGTGAGTAAAAATATTACCAAGCACATACCCTAACATGATTTCACAAATATCATATGAGAGATAACATTGACTATACCTGAAATCCATCTCATTTGCATCTAAAGTGTTAGTCTATCATAATCATCACAGTACAGAATTACTATGTTATACTTTAACAGTATTAAACATACAAAAGAGTAATTTAAACATAGACTAACTCGTCTATACATAAAAGAGAGAACGAGTTAGTTAAACATTACTAACTCATCGATACATACAAGAGTTAGTTAAACAGTGACAAATCCCAAGATATAGTTAAACATAGACTAATCTCATAAACATAACAAGAATATAAGTTAGATGAATGTAGACTAACTTGCATGCACATAAAGGATAGGTAAAAATATCTTAACTCCTTTAATAAACAACTCAACATGATCATCATGACGCACAATCATCGAAGCATATTTATGAACATTAAACACTTCTCAATGTCATAGAGAAACCAATACGTCACTCGTCGGGTCTGGTTGTAACGATCTCGAATTTTGAGTCAAATTTAAATTGGTAATTAATTTAAATTTTAGGATTAAATTGTGAATTAATTTGATTTTTTCCAAATTAAATTAGATATTTGTTTTTTTCTTTATAAACACAAATTGATTTTAAATTGGATTCTTGAAATTGAAATTCAATAACAAATATTTTATAAATAAATTAGATTTAAAATCTCTATATATTTGAAACTAAATAAAATTTTGTTTTCTAAATTTAGCAAATATGTATTTTGATTTGAAGATTTTACTTTGAATTTAATGTGGTAAATTTTTATATACTATTTAAAGGATAATTTCCAATATGATATTAAACAAGGTTAAATAAAAAGTTTTAAAAATATACGTATGTAAAATATTAAATGAAAGGGTATAAAACTAAATTTATAAATTTAATTAAATTTAAAGGTTTAAAACAAAGTTTTAAATTAAAAATAAAAACAAGGGTTTATACTAAAATTTATAAATAAATTAACAAAAAGGGGTTAAACATATAAGTGATTGTTTTTGACATTTGTGAAAATATAATGTCATGTATTAACAAATGTAAACTAAGTGATAACATGAATGACATGTGGCAAGAAAATTGTTTTCTTTTGAATTTAATTTTGAAAACATGAATAAGAGAAAAATAAAGGTCAGACTGTTTTCATTCTTTTCAAAACTTCTCAGCCTGAGAAAACAAAAATTCAATCTAAAAAAGTATGGAAAACAAATCAATTCGAAATCAAAACCTAAACAACTACTTCAAGAATCAATTCAAAACAACAATCTCTGTTCAAAACTTCAACCTGATTCAATGAGCAAAGCAAGGAAATTCAAAACTACGATTAAAACAAAAGAAAAGAAGAAATCAAAAGTTTTAGAATTTAAAACAGAAAGATCAAAACAAAATCTGGAAACCCAAAGCAAATGCAAGTTCAAACTTGGAAATCAAACAACCAAATCAAGTGTTTCCAGATCTTTCAAAACAAAAGCATTCCAGTTCAAGTATCAAGTAACAAATCAAAATCTAAGAGCCTGAGGCAAAGTTCAAAAGCAAATCTGGAAAGAAAAAGAAAAATCAAAACCAGAACCTGGTCTCTGTCTTCAACATAAAGGTGAGCAAACCACTTGACCTTGTTTTAATCTCTTGATGTCTGGAATTATATTTGAAGTGACGAGTTGAATATGCTTGTATATTGTGTTAATCTGCCTGCATTTGTTTATATATGTGCAAAAATTGATGTGCATGTCTATGAAACAGGCACTCAGGCCTCTGTTTAAATGTACAGGGTTCAGAAACAAGAAATAAATTCAACATCTCTTCGTGTAATTGATGTTAAGCTATAATCTTTAAAAAAAACTTGTTTATATTAACCTAATAAGATTTTTAAAAATATTTATAAGAAAAATCAGTAAATTATTTTAATGGAAAGAAAGGAAATTACAGCAAACCTTTTAAAACTGGGAAATCAATATTCTTAAATTTATGTTTTGACTTGATAATTGGGTTCACACTAGAATATGATGAATTTTGGTGATAAAATTATAATTTTTAAGCTTATAATGATCGAGAAACTGGGTTTGAACGGAATACACAAATTCGTCCATTGCCATCGATCGGCAGGCTTATACTCGTCGTGATTGAGGCAGGTGATGGCTGGAGGATAGATGATTATCAGAAAAATGCTTGTATGAATTCTAGTTAACTGTGGAGTTCAGGCCAAAGTTGATTTAGGGTTTGAAATCGTATTTGGGTCGAGGTGATTTCTGTGGCAACTGTGGCAACGTCAATGCTTTTGGGTCAATCGCTTAGGGGGAACTGGAGCCGGGGACTTTGGCGCATCTTTGGTCGAAGTGGCATGGATGGTTGGGGTCAGATTCGTCATCGCGGCGAGAATTCGTTAACCTGTTTGGCTCCAGATTTTTGTTCGAATGGCTCGATTTTGTACTGATGGGTTTTCGAATTTTCCGAGTCATCGTGATGATTGACGATGTCATTGCCGACGTGATGGTGGATACGACAACGATCGAAGCTCTGGCAATTGAACGTACACGTGCACGGCATGTCAGTGTTTGGTCTGGGTTTGATTGTGGCTTTGGGGAAGAAGAAGAAGCGTGTCTCAGTGTTGATCTCGGGTTGTTACTCGAGAAATTTTGTAGTTGGCTCGAGTTTATCTTCGAATTCGTTTGCGAGTGCTTTAGCAAATAGTAACAAGCTTTTAAATTAAAAACAAAACCAAATTCTAAAAAAAAGGAAAGAAGAAGAAGAACGGGTGTGACTCGAGAAAATGGGCATCTGGCTCGGGTTGATACCGAAGTTGTTTTGGGTCAGAAAACTTAAGTATATTTACAAATTTGAAAAGTTCGTATAAATTAAATTTTGACAATTTTCTTAAACCAATCTTTTATAAAATATGTGTTTATGTTTCAGGATTAATTAAAGGTTTTTGAATGATTATTTTAATTAATTAAGTTTTAATAGATATACTTTATTCTAATTAATTCTTAAGCTGATTTTAATTAAATAGCTTAATTAAGGAGTGGATCAAAAAATGATAAAGTATTTTAATTGTTAATTAACTTAAAGATTTAAGTTAATTTATAGATTAATAATAATTTTGTTTTCAAAGATTAAAGGTTTTAAAGACTTAATGTTTCTAAAAATAGTTACTTAATTAAAAGTAATTAATTAATGATTAAAGGTTGATTTATCAAGTGATTAAAGAATAATTAATTTAAAGGGCAATTAATTTATGTGATAAATTAATTAAGATAATTAATTTGAATAATTGATTTAAAGGTTAATTAATTAATGAAGGTGATTAAGGAATGATTATTAATTAAGGACTAATTAATTAATGTGATTAATTAAGAATAATTAATTAAAGGTTAATTATTTATTTATTTATGGCTAGTTAATGATTAATTGAAGGTTAATTAAAATAGGTTGAAATTAATAAATAATTAATTAACCAGGGTTAGTAGTTAATCTGATTTAAGTTAATCAGATAGTTAATTGACCTTGCTTATGGATGTATGAACTGTATGAATGCCTTGAGTTGATCTATAATGATTCAGTGATGTGGATTGTTTTGATTGAGCTATGTGCGTATATTATTTATCTGTAATGTATTTACTTATTTATTTGTGATGCATTTACATATCTATCTGTGAATCTGTGAATGATGATAAGCGTTATTGGAATATACCGCTTATCGACATTGATATGATTGAGTCTGTGATGATTGATGTTGTTGCACTATTACTGTGTAAAACCCCTGGACTACACCATGCACACACAAATATGGATTGCACGAGGAAATTGGTTAAGTCACATATTTTTGTAATGGTTTTAAAAAGTCGAATGGTTTTGAATCCAAAAGGTTTTGGAAATGGATTTGGGTTAAATGTAAAAAGGTTTTTTGGAAAGGTGTTTTCAAAGATAAAAGTTATTTTGAATAACTTGATAAAGTTTTAAAGTTAAATAGTTTGATTTGAATTTCAAATTCAAGATTTGAAATTAAATTCTATGTGGAGAATTATGGTTTAAAAATGTTATGCAAATTAAAAATGTGTTTTATGGATTTAAACCATTTTAAAAGGTATTGTTTTTGAGAATTTGAATTTAACCCAAGTTTTAGACTTAAAGGGTTTTAACTCGTGCAAATAAAATCGGATTTTTACGAAAACGAAAACTATTTATTTTCAAATAATAATAGCCTTTATGTAAAGAAAGGATTTACAATTTGTGTTGAAAAGATTTCAAATTTGAAATGGAATAGTTTTGAAAGCTATCTTAAAATTTTGGTAAATCTTGTTATTGAACTGAAATGGATCTTTTACTTAAAAAGATTTGAATCGTAAATAGTTTGGGAAACTATGAATGAATATTTATGAAAGATCGTTAAGCTTTGTTTTGGAATCAAAAAGGATTCTAAATGGTGTATCTTTTATATAAAAATTTTGGAATGAAAATGTTTTGTGGAAATGGTTTTGAAAGCTATGAACTGAATCTTGATTTAAATATTGGATGAGTTAATGCAATTTGAAAGGGAAATTGTTTTGAAAGATTATGAATGAATCTTTGTTAAAAGATTGGTATACTTTGTTTTCAAACTCGAAAGGGATCTTAAAAGTGTATCCTTTCTATGAAAGACTTGAAATGGAAATTGTTTTGAAATCTGTGAATGAATCATTGTGAAAGATGGGTGAACTTTGTGAAACGAATCTTTTTGTTTAAAAGATTGGAAATGGTAATTTGTTTAAACCATTTGAAAGAAAGGTTTTGGACTTTAAGTTGTGACTTAACTGAGATCCCATTATCCATATGTTTTAAATATTGCGCTCATTATTCGGTTTAGCCGGGAGAGGACCTTGTGTCATATAACCCATTCCGAATAATGATACGACGTTATGGATAGCATTTGAAGTCCGGTAGTGAAGACCGAATATTTTCGAAAGCGAAAGGATAACCCGTTGAATGCCCCTACACCGAATGGCCCCCGGTATAGAGATTTGAGCACCCTTTGTGATGGGGAGTCTGGACGTGATTAGGGATTATCCGGATTTGCAAGGGCTTTTTTGTGAAGTGCTTCGGTTCTGTTCAAACCCGAAACAGACTTGTATAGATGTGTGTCTGACGTTACACTTTGAGATGTAAAGCTGGTTCTCTATCAAATACATTTCTGTTTGGTGGAGGAGATTTATTCTCTTAGCTTAACACCCTTCTCTGAGACGTACGGGCTCAGATGTTATGTAGTTGATGGTTACTAGTGATACATTCCCGATTTGGTAATGTGGCATACGAAGTGCTGCTGATCATTTGTCGATCGAAGCATGGCTTTGTGAAAAAGCGTAGCTTTAGGGACAAGACTTTGTCGAGCCTCACACCTCGGAAATGGTCGAAACAGGAATGTTGCAGCAAGGTTTTTAGGGGTCGCGCCACTAGGGTATGCCCATTTCCTTCTGAATAAGAGGTGGTATCATGGTATGGAGCCTGGATATTTTAACCTATGTGGTTACTGCAAATTTATTACTTTGTGGTTGTTGGTGTCGAGCGCTCGGATAAAGGTCGGTAACGACCAGGGATGGCATACTTGTGTGTAAGTTGCCTATGTTATAGCTTGGTTAAAGCGTGAGGTAATGTCAGCCTTGTTAGCAAAGATCCGGTTAAGTTCTCAGGGCGTCCTTCCAGAGGCGTACCCATTTCGGTAGGAAAGTTCCTTAGCCTGACCATTTGTTGGAAATCCAAAGAAACAATACACGCCCTGTACGGTTTTAGTTGTATAACCTGCCATGGAATGTGGCGGTAACCTGCTATTGAACATGGTAGCTAAAGTAGGCATACGACGAAATGTGGTATGCTGGCTAAGATTAATATTATACTTTCGAAAGGTTTTCTGCACTATGCACTAATAATAATATCAAATGGTTTTCGCGTATCAAGCATTTTTGACTGTCATAAGGAGAAATCTCCTCCATGTGTGCGCTTGCATTATGTGTGGCGGGAGGCCTTATGGTAGTTTCATTTTCCAAAAAGCATTGCGGTTTTCATTGTTTTAAAATCTTTTGTTGTTGTTTTAAAGATAAAATGTTTTAGTTTGCTCATACCAGTCCCATGACTGACCCGGAGTTTATTGTTCCCTTCCTAAACTCTGGGTGCCCACAATTTTCCACACGGGCAGTCTAGAGTTGGGTTTTTCAGATAAGCGAATAGTAGATGTAGATTCGATAGTCTTCTTCAGTCATTGGATGATTGACCTTGCTTAAGTCATCGATGATGGTGTTTCGAGCTTATTAGATTGGAGTCCTCGTAGCTTTTGGGATGAACTTTGGTTTGGAGTTGCAGAATTTGGATTCTCTCTTCATCAAAGATCATATTTGAGTTATCTCTTCCGTTGTTATCATATTCCACTGTTATATATTTGTCTCTGATATTGTTGTATCATATTGTATCAGATATTGTATTCGTTGTTGTATCAATGATATTATTCATTTTCTTCCGCTGTGTTGTTGTACTTAATGTGTTATAAGCTCCGGCGAACCAGATTTGATGTTTGAATCTGCGACATTCGAGTACAAATGAAGTACGAGTGCCGATTTTCGAAGGTCGAGTCAGGGTCGCTATAATTGGTATCATAGTTGAAGGTTGAAACTTTAGCTCAGGAGTATAACACATTAAGTAACTCATCAGAGATAGGGTGAAGTATACCCTAGAATGAGTATATCCCTAAGATATCCGTCCGAGTGCCTCAGTAAATTCTCTTACTATCCACTGATAGTAAGTATGAGTGCAAGAAGAGGACGAGATAGGGGACGGGGAAGTATCATTTCAACTTGTCGATACCCTGTAACAACAAGGAAACAACTTTCTTCTCAATCTTCTTTTATCCAGTTTCAATTCTTTTATGGCTTCGTGGTAGCTCGATGGAGAAGCTGTGATAGGAGATCATTATTTTGGCTAAATCAAAGGATAAGTTGATATGGGACATAAACTCCAAATAAATCAGAATTGTTTGTTTAGATGAATTGTTTGCTTTGGTTGATAAGTATACTCTGCTTAAACTAAAAAAAGCTTTGGGATTGTATCCATATATCTGTATATTCTTTGAGATCCAGATATGTTCTACAAACGGTTAGTTGCCCTTCGAAGTAACCAATGCCTGCATATTCCTTAGATCTGAATGACACGAGTGTCTTGTAAAGAGTAAAATAGATTCGTTCTTGTATCTATTATTGATATTCTGATTTAGTAAGCCAAATGCAATTATTCAGCTTGATCTGGTGATTCATCTCTATCTTTCTATAGTCTTTTGTTGTTTCCATGCCTGCAAATTTCGAGGACGAAGTTTTCTTAAGGGGGAATCTGTAACGATCTCGAATTGAGTCAAATTTAAATTGGTAATTAATTTAAATTTTAGAATTAAATTATGAATTAATTTGATTTTTTCCAAATTAAATGAGAAATTTGTTTTTTCCTTATAAATATAATTTGATTTTAAATTGGATTCTTGAAATTGAAATTCAATAATAAATATTTTATAAATAAATCAGATTTAAAATCTCTATATATTTGAAACTAAATAAAAAAAATTTCTTCTAATTATAAAATTTTTTTCTTCTAATTTTAGCAAATATGTATTTTGATTTGAAGATTTTACTTTGAATTTAATGTGGTAAATTTTTAAATACTATTTAAAGGATAACTTCCAATATGATATTAAACAAGGTTAAATAAAAAGTTTTAAAAATATGCATATGTAAAATATTAAATGAAAGGGCTTAAAACTAATTTATAAATTTAATTAAATTTAAAGGTTTAAAACAAAGTTTTAAATTAAAAATAAAAACAAGGGTTTATACAAAAATTTATAAATAAATTAACAAAAAGGGGTTAAACATAAAAGTGGTTGTTTTTTTACATTTGTGAAAATATAATGTCATGTATTAACAAATGTAAACTAAGTGATAACATGAATGACATGTGGTAAGAAAATTGTTTTCTTTTGAATTTAATTTTGAAAACATGCATAAGAGAAAAATAAAGGTCAAGCTGTTTTCATTCTTTTCAAAACTTCTCAGCCTGACAAAACAAAAATTCAATCTAAAAAAATATGGAAAACAGATCAATCAAAATCAAAACCTGAACAACTACTTCAAGAATCAATTCAAAACAGCAATCTCTGTTCAAAACTTCAACCTGATTCAATGAGCAAAGTAGGGAAATTCAAAACTAAGATTAAAACAAAAGAAAAGAAGAAATCAAAAGTTTCAGAATTTAAAACAGAAAGATCAAAACAAAATCTGGAAACCCAAAGCAAATGCAAGTTCAAACCTGGAAATCAAACAACCAGATCTTTCAAAACAAAAGCATTCTAGTTCAAGTATCAAGTAACAAATCGAAATCTAAGAGCCTGAGGCAAAGTTCAAAAGCAAACTTGGAAAGCAAAAGAAAAATCAAAACTAGAACCTGGTCTCTGTCTTCAATATAAAGGTGAGCAAACCACTTGACCTTGTTTTAATCTCTTGATGTCTAGAATTATATTTGAAGTGATGAGTTGAATATGCTTGTATATTGTGTTAATCTGCCTGCATTTGTTTATAGCAAAAATTGATGTGCATGTCTATAAAACAGGCACTCAGGCCTCTGTTTAAATGTACAGGGTTCAGAAATAAGAAAAAAATTCAACATCTCTTCCTGTAATTGATGTTAAGCTATAATCCTTAAAGAAAACTTGTTTATATTAACCTAATAAGATTTTTAAAAAATTTATAAGAAAAATCAGTAAATTATTTTACTGGAAAGAAAGGAAATTACAGCAAACCTTTTAAAACTGGGAAATCAATATTCTTAAATTTATGTTTTGACTTGATAATTGTGTTCACACTAGAATATGATGAATTTTGGTGACAAAATTATAATTTTTAAGCTTATAATGATCGAGAAACTGGGTTTGAACGGAATACACGAATTCGTCCATTGTCGTCGATCGGCAGGCTTATACTCGTTGTGATTGAGGTAGGTGATGGCTGGAGGATAGGTGACTATCAGAAAAATGCTCGTATGAATTCTAGTTAACGGTGGAGTTCAGGAAAAGTTGATTTACGATTTGAAATCGTATTTGGGTCGAGGTGATTTCTGTGGTGACTGTGGCGTCGTCGATGCTTTTGGGTCAATCGCTCAGAGGGAACTGGAGCCGGGGACTTTGGCGCATCTCTGGTCGAAGCGGCATGGATAGTTGGGGTCAGATTCGTCGTCGCGGCGAGAATTCGTTAACCTGGTTAGCTCCCGATTTTCATTCGAATGGCTCGATTTTGTATTGATGGGTTTTCGAATTTTCTGAGTTATCGTGATGATTGACGATGTCATTGCCGACATGATGGTGGCTACGACAACGATCGAAGCTCTGGCAATTGAACGTACACGTGCATGACATGTCAGTGTTTGGTCTGGGTTTGATTGTGGCTTTGGGGAAGAAGAAAAAGCGTGTCTCAGTGTTGATCTCGGGTTGTTACTGGCTCGAGTTTATCTTCGAATTCGTTCGCGAGTGCTTTAGCAAATAGTAACAGGTTTTTAAATTAAAAACGAAACCAAGTTTAAAAAAGAAAAGAAAAAAGGAAAGAAGAAGAAGACGGGAGTGACTCGAGAAAATGGGCATCTGGTTCGAGTTGATACCAAAGTTGTTTTGGGTCAGAAAACTTAAGTATATTTACAAATTTGAGAAGTTTGTATAAATTAAATTTTAATAATTTTCTTAAACCAATCTTTTATAAAATATGTGTTTATGTCTCAGGATTAATTAAAGGTTTTTGAATGATTATTTTAATTAATTAAGTTTTAATAGATATAGTTTATTCTAATTAATTCTTAAGCCTATTTTAATTAAATAGCTTAATTAAGAAGTGGATCAAAAAAATGATAAAGTCATTTTAATTGTTAATTAACTTAAAGATTTAAGTGAACTTATAGATTAATAATAATTTTGTTTCCAAAGATTAAAGGTTTTAAAAATTTAATGTTTTTAAAAATAATTACTTAATTAAAAGTAATTAAATAATGATTAAAGGTTGATTTATCAAGTGATTAAAGAATAATTAATTTAAAGGATAATTAATTTATGTGATAAATTAATTAAGATAATTAATTTGAATAATTAATTGATTTAAAGGTTAATTAATTAATGAAGGTGATTAAGGAATGATAATTAATTAAGGACTAATTAATTAATATGATTAATTAAGAATAATCAATTAATTAAAGGTTAATTAATTATTTATTTATGGTTGGTTAATGATTAATTGAAGGTTAATTAAAATGGGTTCAAATTAATTAATAATTAATTAACGAGGGTTAGTAATTAATCTAATTTAAGTTAATCAGATAGTTTTTTTTTTGCAAAGCAAGCCGGTTTTATAGTGGGCCGTCCACTTTTATTACGAAAGTAATAAAGTTGAAGTACAGGAGTAAGGTAAAAGCACCTAAACTACTAAGAAAACTGGAAAATACAGCACAGGTATGTGGCAGACATGCCACAGTAACTATAAAAATCTCCAAGCCTAGGACTCCTCCGAAGAGGAAGAATCACCATCATCATCATATTCTATAGGGACATTCCCGCAAAAACCAGCAAAGGGCCTGAAACGGGAAGCAAGAAAAGGGTCATAACCCACAACATCAGAAGAATAAATGAAAGAACGGTCCCAAGAAAGATCAGCTAGCATGTCTGCATTTTTACTCGCATACACTCCATCCAAATCAAGAAGTAATGAATCACCTAACGGACTGTAATAAAGGCATCGAAGGTCCTTCTGATCATCAGACACAAATCTGAAAAATGAACCATTAACCGGGCTAAATCGCACATCAGAGATGCGGTCAACCCAGCACCTTTCAGACTCATCCCAAACAACCCGGGCAGAAACCGGAACAGGAACAGGAGAAGCCGGGGCCACACATGGTACCACACAACACTAGGAATATCTCCAGATGGAGGCGGACCCAGATCACACGCAGGGAGAGGAGGG
The DNA here is from genome assembly GCA_030765085.1 of Allium cepa. Taxonomy (NCBI): domain Eukaryota; kingdom Viridiplantae; phylum Streptophyta; class Magnoliopsida; order Asparagales; family Amaryllidaceae; genus Allium; species Allium cepa. The sequence goes on along the minus strand of CM060937.1, from coordinate 564,456,006 downwards.
ATAAGAGAAGAAGAAGATGGGACCTTAGGAATCCATTTTCGGAGCGGGGGGCGAGGCAGAGGAATCTTCGGAGCAGCCACGGAGGTTTTGGTATGAAGGCAGGAGATGGCCGAGTGGCCAAAAGACTGACATGAGGAACAAATATCTGAAACCCATCCATAGCGGACACGAACCTCCACAACATGTCCAACAGCAAGTTGAACAAGAATAGTATCAGGGAGGGGCTTCAAGGGGGAAATCTCGATAAGAGCCTTTGCATACATCAATTTATCTCGGGCAACCGTATTAGAGTCAAAACATTTTAGTTTTCCAACGTTGCAGGCTAACCAATTCAAACCAAGCAAAGGCTGGAGCGCAGCGGGAATCTGCGAGAAATACACCCAAACGGGGATGGATAGCACTTGCTCATGAGCACGCGCCACAGTAGGAGACCAAGGAGTGATAATAAAGAGCCTTCCAGCAATAAAAGAAGGCACGACACTTAGAACTAGCCGACGATCCTCAGCGGAAGAAAACTTGAGATAATACAAAGACTCAATCAGTTTCACATGCAAATTACCATGGAGCTTCCAAACCTTTCGTAAAACAGAGGACGGATCATGAAGACGGTGATTTGGTTCCAGGAAGAAACCAACCAAATAATCAGACCAAAAATCAACTCCAGCTTGGATAACATTAGGTGGTGGGATCTTCACTCCATCCTCTTCAACAATTTCAAAATCAATTGGGATGTAATCACCAGCGTTGCATGGAAGAGAAGTGAATAAAGAAGACCAAGACTTTGGGGAAGTTGGCGAAGATGCTGAAGGCCTAGGACGTTCCTCATCAAGGGGCAAAATAGGGGAAACATCAGCCTTGGACCCAACTAAACAATCATCACTGATTAATGGACCAAGAACCCCTGAAGCATTTAGACAAACATTTGGCGTGCAACGATCCGAAACAGCAGCCTCAACCAAGCCCACTACACTACCAGTCAGACCACCCAAACCATACACATTGATCAAAGCATTCGATTCATTGTTCCCCGTATCACCACTATAGTTCACATGCGAATAGCCAAAGGCTCCAGGAGGAGGTGGTAAATGCAGCAATCCAGGTGAACGCGAATCAGCACTAGAAGGGACACAACAAGCAGCCGCAACTAGAATACCATCACACGAGGAAAGGGGTGCATCAGGGACAGCGGTGGCTAGGCTGGAAGCACAAAGTGGAGGAAAATCGAAAAACGAATGAATACTAGGTTTCGCGACACTAACAACTGACATGGAATTAAAAAGGTGGCCAGATCTTGTCGAAGAGGGAGAGGGGCAGAGAGATGGAGTGGAACGAGAAGGAGAGCAAGTCATGAAAAAGGGAGACGCGAATAGAAGGGGAAATCACGGAGATGAAAACGCCTCGAGCAAGAATCGCCAGATGAAGGAAGCCATCGAGCATCTGAAGTTAATCAGATAGTTAATTGACCTTGCTTATGGATGTATGAACTGTATGAATGCCTTGAGTTGATCTATAATGATTCTGTGATGTTGATTGTTTTGATTGAGCTATGTGCATATATTATTTATTTGTAATGTATTTGCTTATTTATCTGTGATGCATTTACATATCTATCTATGAATCTGTGAATGATGATAAGCGTTATTGGAATATACAGCTTATCGACATTGATATGATTGAGTCTGTGATGATTGATGTTGTTGCACTATTATTGTGTAAAACCCCTGGCCTACACCATGGTATAGTTTTCATCTTGATATCTACCTTTTTAAAAATTTCCATTTTTCCCTGCAAATAAAATACAGTTTGCATCTTTCAAGGTATTACGTTCACCATCCTTAAAAAGAATTTTGTTCTCGAAATTCCTAGTGCAACCCCTTCTCATGTATCTACGTACCTTATACTACATAAGCATGTATATATATAAAAATATAGGATAATAATGCACCTTATAGCAATATTCCCAATAGAAGGGCACTCCCTATTCATGGCCCATTTAACTACAATTGTAACACTTAATCTTCAAGACCTTCACCCTACAATCCTTTACCTCATGTCCTCTCATATTACACCTTTCATACCTCGTGTCTTTTTTACCACTCTGTCCACTTGGACCTTCTAGATCTTTAAGCTTGCCTTGAGTAATATTCTTCATCGACTACTTTTTAGAAGCCTCCACTATAGTGGAATTCAACACGCTACTTCAACTAAACTTTCGAGTGTCATTTCCATAAGAATTTGACTAAGCGCTAATTCCTTAAGTAGTGAACTTAACCACTTTACAAACTTCATCGCCTTCTTGAGTGCCATATCTGTCAATTCAAAAGCTAATTTCACCAACTCATTAAAGCTATTAATATACTCCTTCACAGTGGAATTTCCTTGTTTTATAATAAACTTCTTAAGCATCAGTTCTCGGATAATTTTTTAATGTCAAAATCTCTATTAAAATCAGACTAAGAAATTTCATTTTCAATGACTTCCTCAACAACAACATCCCACCAAATTCATTGCTTCCCCTTGTCGGTCCCAAGAAGCGAGCTGCCATTTTAGCACATCACTTAAATTCGGCATATAAAAATCCTATCACATGTACGCAACCAAGCGCGCATCTGTACAAAAGCTTTTCTTCCCTTATACGGGTTGTCATCTATATTCAAAAAATCCTTACATAGTTTCAGGAAAATTTGTCCGCGGTACACGAATAATATCTCTAACTTGTACTCAAGTTATTGGTGCCCCTTCATTAACAATGGCCTGGTATCTAGTTTGAATATAACATCATAACCAAAGTAAAATGTTCATGCCTAGTACTTCCATAGCTTCATTTCTAGTGCAAAGTTCAGTTAGGTTACTCATATTTAGTATCTATAAAAGTGGATTCAATATTAGATCCTCCCAGAGTAGTAACTACAATAACCCAGAATTAAACATCTTACAACCGTTTACTTTAGCTAATATACATATAAATGTTTACTAGTATACAAGTACGCTCCCTCTATACATCCTAACCTATAATTCTAATCCCAAATGCAACACCTATCTTTTTGCGACCATATGATCGAGTCACATGCACCGTAAAATAGAAAAGCTGGATTGTTTAAAACACAAAATGTACAAAGAGCCAAGCTAACTAACTATATCTTTCAGAACTCACAACATAATGGATCAAACAAAAATATAGATAAAATAAACAAATCCCATATATATACATCTTAAGCCACATATATTATTTTGCATACGTACATACATTGTCACACTATGTAAATAAATGTTTGCTTACTCGGTGTCTCTTTCACCGTCAAATAATGGTGATGAGGAATAAGAGCCATCCTATGTAAGTTGAAAGGCTTACCTTTTCTTTTTGGGGGTTTCTTCGAATTATTTGAAACTTCTTTTGTCTTTATTAAGTTCAAGATGATCTATAGATGAAAATTTATATATATAATTTTTAAATATCATGAAAAATGAATTTAAGACGTCTCATTTGAGGAACTTAACTATTTTCTTAGTTTATAAGCTAAAACTAATCAATGATGCTTCTATCTTTCAACAAAAGTACTGTAATGATTTGGTTAAATGATTTTGACTGGATCATACGATTAGTAATATAACTCTAATGAGCACATATTTACATCTAGATGGTGGCAAAAATGGAAATGACAGTTACCAACAATTATGTCTTAGTATGATCGGGTCACTACTTTACTTAACTGCTAGCTGATCGGGCAAAATGATGAGTGTTTGCTTCTACATAAGATTTCAGGCTGACCCTAAGGAATCACACTTAAGAGCCATAAATGAATATTACAATAATTATTTAGAACTAAGGATCGCAAAATTTTCTACTCCAAAGGTTCTTTTTTTGAATTAGTATTCCATAACGAAGTTGATGTTGGAGGCAGCAAGAATGATTGAAAAAGCATGAGCAATACATGTCATTTTAATGACCAACCCTCAGTCTCCTATTTATCAACTTGTGAAGTAGAATATATTTTGGTAGAATTAGCTTGTATACAAGTAATATATGTGTAACATACACTTAAAAGATTATGGAGTAAATATTACTAGGTCTCCCATATATTGCGATAATACGAGTGTGGTTAATCTATCCAAAAATCGAATTAATCACTCTAGAATATGGGATACTAATATTATACATCATTTTATATCTAGCCATGTATTGAAAGAAATATTGTTTTGGTTTTGTTAACATGGATAAGCAAATTGCGATATTTTTTTATTAAACCACTTTGTGTAGCCCGTATATTAAATTAAGATGAGAACCAGGAATTCTTGCTTTAACTGACTTAAACTAAATTGGCTACTTGTATTAATTACAAAAATAATATTAAAAAGGGAGAGAAATATATTTTACTAAAGCATTTGTCAATATTTCCTAAAATTTTGTTTCTTTTTATTGATGATGAAGCAGACAAAAATTGTGGAAAAACTCATGCACATCGATGGTGGAGTAGATAAATACAAACTATGCAATATTTCAAGAGGTTTTATTTATTGCATAAGCAATATGATTATCATCATCAAAATAGAGGAGAATGATACGAGCATGCTTACAGTGTTTTTACTATAGCAACAATATGACAATATTAATAAAATTAAGGGTGTCCCCCAAGGGAAACTATATAAGTTGATTATGTAATTTAACTCTTATAGCAAGTTTATTCGAACTATAGTAAGCTTTTTGGTTTTATTTTCCATTTTATATATTATTATATTATGATATATATCATATTATAAATAGATTAAATATACACAAGTAGAATATCCTTTGGACAAGTATTTAATCGTTTACAACTATTAATTTGTTTATAAACATGAGTATTGAATCGAGTAAAATAAAAACTTATCCTTAGATATTCCTAGTCAAGAAGTATCACAAATGAGATATTTATGAATCCATTGAGACTAGTGTACATAACCATGTACATATGATGGATGGTGAATTACCCATGACCGTTAGGCACCAAATGTTTATGCACGTGTAGTTTTTTGAAATAATTATGAAATGACTCATTGAGAGTCTTCTATATGCTAAAAGTCAAGTAGAATATCTCATGTGACGATGTATAGTAGTCTTTTGACCTGAGATGCTATGAATCTTAAGTGTCCAAAACTATATTTTAACTATGGACAATCACAATCAATGATCATGTTAAGGCTGTAGTGGGTATAAGTTGGACCACTTGAAGTGAAACATTATTAAAGATAGGAATTGTCTCCTTCAAATAGATGGTTAGCATCATCGTGATTTACGGTCAACGAAAAGTCAAAGTCTTTGGGCTAAGAATTCGATTAATCAATATTGTTATTGGATTGAACCTGAACCTTACTGCTGAACTTTGCAATTAACTATGGATATTTATAGGTTTATTATCATTGACTTGTAGGAAACGATATATGTAAATTATACTAGTGTGACCGGATCTTAAGGCTCCTATAACATTAAAGGGGGAGGGTAAATAATGTTTTATGACTTGTATAGAATTTTCTAAATAGTTTGAAGATTTAAGTCAAGACACAGATAATCAATATTGATTTATATTAACAGGCAGTCATAATAAATGCAATAAAAGTAAGAAAGGTGACACTAGGAGTTTTGTACTGGTTCAGATTGACTAACCCTACATCCAATCCTATACAACATTTTTACATATTTCATTTCAAATGCCTATGTTAATTGGGTAGCAAGCACATCAAAATAGAATCTTGATTTTAAGGCAAAAAGATACACTCTCTTGACTTTTCGAGCTTAGGGTAGACTCTCTTAATTTAATCGGGCAACAAGATCACTCATTTGATTTAAACGGGCAACAAGCACAACCACTTGATTTGAATGGGCAACAAGCACACCCACTTGATTTGAGCAGGCAACAAGCACACCCACGTAAAGTAGTGGTAGATAGTTGTTAATTACAAATACAAATAGTTGTACCTTGGATATAGAATATCCTATAGCCCTTTTATTGCACTTCGATATTTGAATTGGTGAAAAATACCAGCAGGACAATGAGTAGCTTATTAAGAATAAACATAGTGAAGTAGAGCTTGAATTTGAGTGGATTTGAAGAGTATAGAAAGTGGATTTTGTGAAATATATAATGAGAATTTAGAGTAAATAGAATGGAGAGAATATTGTTAAAATTCATTTTGTAGTCCCCTTTATATAGGTTTGAAGGGACATGTCTTGCCGCAAAGATATAGAGCCAAAAATCACAACTCTTCCCAATTAAAAAACTTTTCAATGGTGCGTATGTCAACGTACTTAGGAAGGATATGTCAACAAACCTTTGTATGTTTGGAAAAACAACAAATATTTTAAGGTGTTTCAAAATTCTGTCATTTTGTGAAATTATTTAAACATAGTTTTTAACTACTTTAATATGTAGAACTTTTATAAAATGTTTGTAGAAATATATTTGAAAATAAAATAAATATTTTGGTGAGAGAGTATTCAAAGAAAAGAAAGTTACTAGTCAATGACTTAAACAAATTTATCTAATGTCCATTAACTATTATTTATAGTGACGAACTCTTCATATCTTTGTCTTTAATCTCACAAGTCTTCAATTGTCCTAATTATCTCTTGTTCTTGATCTCTAGTCTTTTTACTGATCAATCTTCAACTCAATTATCCTGCACCCGTGTAATATTCTATGAAATATGGAAAAACATTAGTACCTATATTTATATGGTTGTTGTCATCAAAATCAATATATGTGGTATTTACAATCTTTTCCTTTTTGATGATAACAACCATGTAAATATTTTTATTTTAAAATGTAGTGTTACTCCTTTAAATTGGTTAACTCCCCCTAATTTGAAGAACTCCCCATTATTATATGCATATATTATATTTTATATTTTTCTCCATCTTTGTCAACAACAAAGATGGGTAAAGAAAAGAAAAACCCCTAAATGCGAAATATTAAATATTATGAAATGTGATAATGCTGTATATAGAATCAAAATCAATATTAATTATAAAAATAATAATTTTGAGAAATAGATTTATAAATATAAATTTATAATTATATTTATTAAAGCATACTTATACACACTTATACATAATGAATTACATAAAAAGTAGTTTTTAATTACATAGACTAAAATGCACAAATAGTAAACACATATTTTAAATACATATTAAAACTAGATATTCTTGGGAACTTTAATCCATCCTTCAGATCCAAAGATTGGATTGGTGTTTGAACTTCCCAATCTCCATGTTCTTCTTTTGCTTCAGAGTTCGAGCATTCCATGGCATTGCCTTGAACTTCTTTAGTGAAACAAGAAATCAAACATCGACGAGAATCGAAATGTTTTTCTTATTCTTTGATTATTTCCATTTAACTCAACTCCAAGTGTCATTGATAGCGAAGAATGAAGCAAAGACCGTTCTTGAATGATTAAAGAGTTTCTTTTAGATTGTCACTTAGTTTTTATTATGAAAAATTGATATTTGAACTTATTTATATGAAAAGAGATGTACAGAGAAGAATAAGGTAAGAGGATGAATTGATTTTTGATTTTTTTTCTAGGAAATATGGTTTTTATAGTGGTGAAAAGATGAATTAAAAACAAATCCCTCCAATTAAAATAACCAATCCTTTTTGAAGTTCAAAATCCGGCAATATTAGAATATGTCGACATATGTATATAGGTTATGTCAACATAGATGTAGTGAATTGCATGTTATTGTTTACAGTTTATATTTTGCTTAAATTATATATTATTTTATTTTATGATTCTAGAGAACAAAAGAACATGATTAACAATAAAAATAAAGTTTCTAAACAAATGTCATTAATAAAACAGAGAGATGCATAAACATAATGAAAAATACAAGAAAATGACATAACTAGAAAAAGAAAATATAAAGATAACTAGATAGATCAAGAATGATAATGATGAAGAAAAAGAATTTCCACCAAGTTTTCTCATTATCTTCCCAAAGTATTTGCCAACTTTGTTTGAGAGACAAGTGACTTTCTTACTAAAAGAACACTTAAGCTTCTTTTGATTATTAGGAAGCTTCTCTTGAATCTTGAGGATCTCTTTGTTTGAATAGCAAGACAGATTGTCATATATTTCAAGACATGTATCAATTTCCTCATCCTCTTCTTCTTTTTCTTCCATTTATTTTACTTCCATGGCATCACTTTTATCTTCTTGAAGAATTTTTTCCCTTTTTCTCTTGCCAATCTTTCTTCTTTTCGCTAAGAGACTCACAGGATTCAAATTCAACAGGAATGTGCATGAGAGAGATTGTTTTTTCAAAAACTTTATGAGGAAAAATGTTTTCACCACTTTGGTCAATCTAAAGTGGTTAAAAATTCTAGTAAGATGCACACTATAGTAAATGTTGAGAAATATTTTTTTGAAAAAAGTCATTCAAAATCACTTGAGCCCAGTTTATTTCATATTTTCTAAAAATAGCATAAAGAGCATTTAAAACTTTGTGAGTGGGTTATTGCAATTCCAAGTCCTAGGTGTAATACTTTGTTGCACTCTCAAAGTTGGACAGAAGCACTATTTTGACTCAATGTATATATTGTGGTCCTTGTACCAGTTCTGTTGTATCATTTTGTATTGTACTGGGATGTACCTATGCATATGTATATATATCTATGTGACTAACATTCTATGATATGTTGTATTTACTATTCTACTATTGTTGTACTTTGTTCTGATAGATCTGTTAGCCACTGTAGTTTTGTATTAAGCATTTACTGAATATGTCGATCCATTTGAGAAAGAAAAAGAATTTAGAGCACCCAAACGACGTACTCAATAGATGTTTAAGACAAAGCTATGGATGGTTGTTCCTAAACAACCTTATTCTCCGCATTAGCAAACAGTATTACTCAGTAATACTCTTTGTTAATGTATGTCTCGGGGTGGGGTCACAACTTGTCTTACTTTTGGCTTAAGATTTTTACCTTTAAAACCATATTCTTCATCATTTGAAATCAAATCATGCATAATTTCACTATTTTCATAATCAATTTTAGTAGTGGTAATCAATTTTAAAAGTGGAGAGTTCATCTCCACTACTTTTACAATCAAGAATTTGATGAAGAATTTCACAATCTAAAACAATAATAGTATCTTTAATACTGCTCCAAATTTGACCTACTTTTCTTTGATAAAACTTTCCATTTAAATTAGCACAATTTTTTTGACCAAATCGAGATAACAATCAAACTCATTTTTGATAAATAGGTTAAACCAAAAGTACCATCTTGTAAACCATAAGAATAAAATTCATTAAAATTAGCATATCTACTCGAAAAAATCTTGACATATTTTAAATACTCAATGTATGTTTCAATGGACTCTTAGTCATTGAAAAGTTGACTTTTGGTTCTTCTGGTAAGCCTAATGATTTTGGATGAAGAAGGTTGATTTGAAGAAGACATTATGAGTTTATTTTGGAAGAAATAGAGTGAAGAATTTGTTTGATTTTTGAAATAAAGCATGTGTTGAAAATAAGGTTAGATGGTGTGAATATATAGGTTTGAATGAACATATGATAGCCGAAAGGCATCTTTTCAAATTTTGAATTGAATGAAAAAGAGAGGGAATTTTAAAAGTTCAAATTTTGAAAAGATTCTTCAAATTCTGATATGTCGACATACCTATGTGGCATATGTCGACATATATGCAGGAATTTCAATGTTCAAGAAATAAAGAAAATATTCACATAATTACACATATATATATGAATTATATTTACTTATTATTATATATATTTATTCATATGTTAAATAATTTTTAAAAGAACAAATATAAAATGTAAAAAAAATCGATTTCATTGTTTCCTTTATTTGACTTGATTAATCTTTCATCACCGTGAAACTCATGTTGATATTTTCAAAGTCTAGTTCATTCCCACTGGTTGTTGCGTTAGAATCGTCCAAGGTACCATTGAAAGGCCTTTTTCTTCTTTTTAATGAATCGGTATTCATTTAATTCTTTGTTTTCTTCAAATGTGGAAAATCTCTTCGTAGATGGCTAGATTCACTATAGTCGTTACACTAAAAAAAATTGGTTTTTAGAATTTTTATTTTCAATTTTTTAAAAGTTGTTCATCTTTCCGTATTTCAGAAATTTTCTAAAATTCTGAGTTATAAGAGCAATCTCCTCCTCCTCATCATCGTCATCTAAATCTTGATCGTCAATAATTGCGTTGAATGCAATTGATTTCTTTTCGATCGCCTTACTTTCCTTCCTATCCTACGACTATGCTTCATAGGAAAGATTACCAATTAATCTTTGATTTTTAATATAATAATATCATTGGCTTCCTCTATTGCTAATGTCTTTTGATCCCATTCTAGGGAGAGTGAATAATGAATTTTTCTAACTTGATGCTCTTTTGAGAAAATTAGAAGTAGACCCATTTTGTTTCAGTTAAAAAGTTTGAAACAGGTTGGTTAGCGTGGAATTTTTACATTGATTTACTTTACTAGTGCCCTCATATGTGACTTGCAATGTTCTTCAAATTTCATAAGCAGTCTACAAAATTAAAACCCGATTATCATTTTTAGCTAGGGAGCAAAATAAAATATTCATGGCCTTGAGTTATAGTGCTTGCGACTTTTGGTTTATGGTCCATTATGACTATTTAGTTTAGAGTTTAGTGTATTCACTTTGTGTAATGTTCTAAATATCTAAGTCATTGGATTGTAAATAAATTTTCATCCTACATGACCAGTAAGCATAATTATTACCATCAAATAATAGGGATCTAGTAGTTGATTGTCCTTCTATAAAAAATTTAAAAAGTGTATTGTCGGTTTTACTAGCCATTTATAATTTTCCAAAATCAAATAATGAGTTTTTGTAAACCTAATGCGCTAATACCAAACATAGGAAATGATGTAGTGTAAATTATAGTTGACAGATCTTAAAGCAATTATGACACAAGAGGGGGATATTGTTTTATAACTTATATATAACCTTTCTAAATAGTTTCTTTAGGATCGATTTCACCGTAGAGGAAGGTGAATACGGTGCTACTAATAATTATAAAAATTTAATGTGGAAGTATGTAAAATAATCGCAAAATAGTTGCAGTACAGATAATAGCAGAATAATAAAAACATAAATAGAACGATACAAATTTACCCAGCTTCGGCAAAGCCCTGCCTACGTGCTGCCCCTAAGGTTTCTACTATAAATTAAGTAGTCATATGCTTACATGTAAATTCGCAACATCCGCTATCGACTAACCAACTCTACGCTCAAAACTCTGCAACAACTCAGCCACTGAGTTACGAATTTTCAAACTGCACCACCGTAGTTCATCCCGTAGTAAGAGGACTAATATTTACGAAATTTTTAAAAGAGAAATACAAATTAAAAAATAAAAAACCCTAATTTTAAAAGTTATAGCCCAAATGCAACTAAAAGATGCCAGTCCAAATTTTAAGTAAAGTGATAAAACCAATCCCCTTCTCTTTTATTTCTTCGTCCCGCTTTCTTTCGTTTGTGATAATGGCGGTCTCTTTGCTCGTTCATTCCTCTTTAAGGAAATTAGGGTTTCGTGAAGCCGCCGCTCTATAGATCGGTCAAGTTGAGTGATTATCCTTGCATTTCTTTCTCGATCGCCTTCTAGCCCAAGCATAGTTGCAGGTTCTTCAATTCGTCGAGTTCGATTTGATTGGCATGTGATTTCCTTTTTGAATTCGTTTATATGCTTGAACTCGATTTTTTTGGCCGATGATGTTAATGGTTTATATAGGATTTGAATTCCTATAATTTCGTTCGTATATTTTTATTGAATTCATCTGCTACTTTAGCTCGGCTATTCCATGTTGCTTGGATGCTTGTGATGTTTTCTGACTTCTTCAATTCGTATAATTTCGTTGCTTGAATATCACAACTTTTGTTTCTACTTATTCGATTCCTTGGTCACCATGGCTTTGAATTATTTAATTTTCTACGCTCGGCCGGACTTCGACAACTTTGATTTGAATTTGTTTCTCTTATGATTTGTTGGCATTTGACTTTGAGAAGTGCTCGACTCTCTGAATTGTTCATCGCGGCTTCATAACAAAACTGCATTTGCTTTGGGAATTGACTTTGTTTGAAATTTATTTCTCTATAGCATTTTCGACCTGATGCTTAATCATTGTTCATCCTATCACATGTAGTTGCATATACATATGTCCATGTGTTTGCATTTACTTTACTTGAGTTTGCAATGGTTTGTTATTGGTGGCCAGACTTGTTTCACTTGTTGCCAGTTGAACTTATCTGGATGTCTTGGTGCCATTTTAATTTGTCTGCACTGATTTTCTTGTTCCACTCGAAGTGTGTAACCATGCTATGTATGTGTGTGTATATGTGTTGTGAGTTTCTGTTTGCACTACTTCGAGTTTCATATCAATTAAAAGTATGGTGCAGTTATTTATGGTTCGGTATATATGTGTGTGTGTGTGTGTGTATGTATGCACATACGTATATATATTTGCATATGTATATATGTATGTTTGTTGTACTGAGTCTTTTTGAGATTTGACCATGCTTTATTATGTTCCTTTTGGAGTCTTCACTTGGTTGAATTTGTTATTTTTGTGCACTAAACCGTTGAGGCTACACTTGTATGAATATGTACATGTATTCATGTTGTTATGTCAACATTGATTCATTTCCAAATGCTTGCATACTGTGTTCACGTGGTCAGCTGTTATGCTCCAGTTTTGTTGTACATGATTGCATATGTGAGAATGTTGAACTTATGTTACTTTGGGATCTTATATACATCATTTTGAAACCAGGATGCTTTGTTGACCTTGACTTTGTTAACCTTTCATGTGTTTTCATCTAAAAGTTTTGTGATTATTGATTTGAAAAAAAAATTGTCTTGTATGAAGTGCTGCATTCACTACTTTTGCACATTTTGACTGTTGAGACTTATTGCAATTTCACTGATTTTGTAATCAGTTGTCTCGGCACAACTGTGTTCATACTTGAATTTTGAACTTTACTGCACTCTGTTCTTCATATGGCTTTGAGTCTGTTGCCTTTTGTCATTGTTAGAGTTCATGTAGTCCGGTGGCTTCACTTTGGTATTTGTAGTCTTCATTTTTGTTTGTTTGCCACTGAACTTCAAATTCTCTGGTTTCATTCACCATATACATATGTGAACTGCATTGCCGACTGGATGTTGTAATTCACTGTATTGAGTTTTTGTTTACATCGAGTACATGTCTACATGCTTGATTTGAGTTGGGCATGTGTGCTTGTTACTGTGGCCACTTCCTTTTTGTATTGATTCATTGTGATTTTGGAATTTTTCTTCAAGTGTATATCAATGTCTGGGTTGCTCCCGACCATTTTATTAAACTTGTACATTTGGATTGCACCTATATTGAATCCAGTTTATAGCTCGAGTTTGACCTTGTGCTCATATTGTGACTTTATTTGTATTTCACTTGAGTTGAACTAAGTTTTGATTTGGTTTGACCTTGTGCACACCTGTCCCCGCAGTTTTATCAAGTGTATGTCGGTGTGCACGGCCTTATGGCATGTACAGTGATACACTATGCATGTCACAAGCTGTTCGTGTATGGTGAATTCAAATTTGTGACATGTAGTGAGGTGCGAATGTAAATTAAAAATTGTGATGTAATCGAAATTGCATTGTAATCAAAAATTGCTATGTAATCTGGAATAGAGTTAAAGATAAATACAAGCGAATGAGTGACATGCAGTGAGGTGTAAATGTAAATTAAAAATTGTGATGTAGCCGAAATTGTATTGTAATCAAAAATTGTATATATATAGTGAGAGCACAAATTTGTACTATTCAAAATTGTAATAAAATATTTGCTTGAATTTAAATTCTATGTTATTTATTTTATTCAGCAAATATTTATTTAATTGTGTGAAATTAAAATAGTATAATAAAAAATACATTTAAATCAACATATATATATATATGTTTATTGCCATCAAACAAAAATCATATACTTGCATATTAAACAATCTCCCCCTTTTGATGGTAACAAACATATATATAAGATTTTGAATTTGTTAAATGCATTTGATCATTCTATTTGCTCCCCCTATTTAAATGCTCCCTCTCTACAATAAAGCTCCCCTTCATAAATGCATGAAAAATGAACAAAAATATGCAAATGAACCGAGATGCAAATAGAAAATAAAAAAAATTGACCTTTATTTTTCAAAATCTTAACTTTTCCCTCCCCCTTTTGTTTTCAGCAAAAGAGTATCAGTCCTGGAAAAATAGAGATAAAGTAATAGACATTAATACAACATTAATACCCAATCGAGTATAAATATTAAATTTCAATCTAAAATCAAACAAAAATCATAACTACTCTGTTAAGCGCATATTCCACTTTAGAATGATGGGGATGATGCAAAACCATAGAGCTGTGTCTATTTGTGGTATATTATTATCGGGAATTTTAATATCTATTAACCATGTATAACGGTAAGGACTTTTAAATGAGATTAGTAGTATTGCAATTTTTTTTTTAAATGAATTCAAGTGTCTTTTGTCCACGCATAACCGTGAGGACTTTTAAATGGGATTAGAATCAATTTGTCTATTTAATCAATCAATTTTGATATGCATTCCGTACATGCATAATCGTGAGGACTTTCAAATGAGCATAAAAGCACACAATAAAAAATTCTAAGTAATTCACCCATGCATAACCATGAAGACTTTTAAACGAGAGTGAATACTTTGGATGTTTTTATTGCTAAAAAAAATAAGTTGAAAAACGAACGATTTTCCGTTTAAAATACCACATATTAACATACTATATTGGATTTTGATGAGTGATGGTCGATAGAAATAGAGATGGTCGTGGAATTTTCACCCATCAAAAGTTATTATAAATCTTGTTTAATTTTTTTAAAGAAATTTACTAAATATACTGTCGCAAGTTATAATATATAATTAATATCAACACTCATAACTTTTTCAATTACTATTTTTCTTTTCAATAATCAGTTGGGAGTCAGATTAGTTAATGTAGTCATTTAAGATCAGATCCAAAAATAATTATAAAGTTAAATTTTCTAAAATTACTAATTTGAAACATGGTCAACAAAAACTATTTTCTGGAAGGGATTCTGTAAGAAAAATGTCTGCTAATTGAAGATTATTTGAAATGAAGCATATGGAGATATTTTTCCAAATGTGATGCAGCTAATGAATGTCTCTACACGCTCCACTAGCAATTTTTCTATTAACTAGATTACCAGTGTAATCTGCATCTGAATTTCTCTTAGACTCAAGGTTATCATTAGTTGAACATTATAGACTAGACTGTGAAGTTGCAACAATTACCTTAAAATCATTTTTACAGTTTCTAACTGAAATTCTTTTGAATTTGAATTGAAACCATGCAAAATGGTGTTAGATCCAGAATAAACAAATATATTCACATGCATCATGAGTAATCATTAAACAATAAACACCATCATTAGTCCAAACATATCTATATGAGATAGTTCAAGAAACTTCTAGAGATACTTATAGTGTTCTCGTCACAAAAAGATAATTGGCCATCAACTTTGAATAAGTCGGAATCAAAATCAACATTCATTTCTTTATCACATAACTGGCTAATTTAACTCAGATTATGGTGTAGATTATCACATTTAATAAATCGTTCAAGATAAATACACCGTTGTTTATTTTACCATTACGATAATTTTTCATTGTTGCCTATTATGATTCTACCACCTTCATATTAGGCTAAGGAACTTTGATTTGTTACCTGTCATGTGCTTGGAACAGCCAGAATCCAGATAACACCGTTGTTATTCCTTAGCCTGCAACCATACCTACACAAGAAAAGATTTTTGTGATCTATTTGTTTTTATAGGTCCATGGTTGTTAGTGGCAGATGATTTGAAAAATATGTTTAAGTAGACCCGAAACAATCTATATTTGTTCCTTTCGACACCTAGATTTCTTTAACCTTAAGGGATTTTATATTCGTGCCTTTGGGAAACCAAATTGGAATGGTTTTCACCTGTTTGGGTCTATACCAGCAAATATTTTGATTGTGTCCAGTTTTTCCACATATTATGCGCTTTGAATTGACTTGATTAATTTCCACTCTAATAGGTTTAATTGATTATATCCAAGTCCTTGTCTAACATGATTAACAGTTTGTTTTTCTAATAACATATTCAGTTATTTATCTCCTTTGGAAAATTTTCCTAAAGTTGTAGACAATTATTGGACTTGTTCTTTGAGAGATTCATTGTCATTCAATAATTGTGTGCACTTTTTAATAGAATTTTCTCTCCTCATGTTTTCACTTTCTTTCAAAATCAGAATTTCATTTTCAAGTGATTTAATTTCAATTTCTGATTTTTTTAATTTCTTCTTCGAATGCTAGACACTTTTCATACTTAGGGAATTTGTTTAGATAGTTTTTAACAAATTGGTCAAGTTGTTTATTTAAATCTATCAAAGTATGTCTTCGTGATTCAATTTTAGCGTATTTCTCCCTAATTCTTACGAAATAGCCATTTACTTCGTGAATATATATAAGTAGTTCCGAGTGAGTAAATTTTGACAAATCACTTGGCTCGTCATCATCACTTTCTGTTGTTCCTTTGAGAGCTATTAATTTCTTTCGAGTATCACCTCCTTCACATTTTTCCTTGAATTTTAGTTTTAGCTCATAAGTGGTGAGATTTCCGATAAGTTTTTCGACTTTAGTCTATTTCAAATCCTTTGATTTTTTTTAATAGCAGTGACTTTGGCTTCAAAATTTCGTGGAAGGACTCTGAGGATTTTTTGGACTATTTCCAATTCTGTGTATGGTTTTCAGAGAGCTTTTGATTTGTATACGATATTGGAAAGTCATTCATACATTTCTTTGACATTTTCTTCCTTGGCCACTATGAAATTATCGTATTCTATACTAAGCATAGCAAGGGGAGATTCCTTGACTTGAGACGTTCTTTCGTGAGTTACTTCAAGTGTGTACCTGATTTCCTATGCAGTTAGACAATGTGAGACATGATTAAATTCAATTTGATCTAATTAACAGATAATAGAATTCATAGCTTTAGCATTAGTAATCTGTAGTTTATTTTCTAGATCTGTCCGTTGATTCATTGGTTTTTCTATTTCCTGATTATCTATAATTATAGTTGGTGCTTTACAACCTGTCTCAACAATATTCCAAGCAACAACGGTTTTCAGAAAAAATTTCATTCTATTTTTCCAGTAAGCATATTCACCGCTGAACATTGGTGGTCTAACTATGGGCCGACCCTCAGCTAAAGCGTTATTAAAAGAAGCCATTTTAAAATTTTAAATTTTTAATACAAAAATTGGATTTTGAAAAATCAAATTTTTAAAACAAAAATTGACTTATGTTCCTATCTCTAATACCACTTTGTAGGATCAATTTCACCTTAGAGGGTGGAGGGGTGAATAGGGTGATACTAATAGTCATAAAATTTAATGCGGAAGTATATAAAATAATCGCAACATTGATAATAGCAGAATAATAGCAGCACGGATAATAGAAGAATAATACAAACAAAAATAGAACAACACAGATTTACCCAGCTTCGGTAAAACTCTGGCTACGTACTACCCCAAAGGTTTCTACTAGAAATTAAGTAGTCGGACGCATATACACGTAAACTCGCGACACCCGCTATCGACTAACCTAACTCCACGCTCAAAACCCTGCCACAACTCAACCATTGAGTTGCGAATTCTTGAACTACACCACCAAAGTTCGTCCCCTAGTCACACGACTGGAATTTACAAAAGTTTTAAAAGAGAAATACAAATTAAAAACAATTAAAAAATAAAAAACCCTAGTTTTAAAAATTAAAGCCCAAATGCAACTAAAAGATGCCGGCCCCAAAATTAAGTAAAGTGATGAAACAAATCCCCTTCTCTTTTACTTCTTCGGCCCGCTTTCTTTCGTTTGTGATAATGGCTTTCTCTTTGCTCATTCGTTCCTCTTTAAGGAAATTAGGGTTTCGTGAAACCACTGCTCTGTAGATCAGTCGAGTTGAGTGATTGTACTTGAGTTGCTTTCTCAATCGTCTTCTAGCTTACGCAAAGTTGCAGTTGCTTCAATTTGTTGAGTTCGATTTGATTGGTATGTGATTTCCTTTTTTCGTTCGTTTATATGCTTGAACTCGATTTTTTTTTGCCAATGATGTTAGTGGTTTATGTAGGATTCGAATTCCTATAATATTGTTCGTATATATTTATTGAATTCGTCTGCTACCTTAGCTCTGCCATTTGATGTTGTTTGGATGCTTATGATGTTTTCCGACTTCTTCAATTTAGATAATTTCGTTGCTTGAATATTCTGGCTTTGATTTTTACTTATTCGATTCCTTGGTCACCACGGCTTTGAATTATTTAATTTTTTACGCTCGCCATTTGAATTTTTCTCTGTGACTTTGGCAACTTTGATTTGTATTTGTTTCTCTTATGACTTGTTGGCATTTGACTTTGAGAAGTGCTCGACTCTCTAAATTTTTCTTTCACTGCTTCATGGAAAAATTACATTTCTTTGGGAATTGACTTTGTTTGAAAAAAAATTCTCTGTAGCATTTTCAACCTAATGCTTGATCACTGTTCATCCTGTCACATGTAGGGCATATACATATGTCTGTATGTTTGCATTTACTTCACTTGAATTTGCACTGATTTGTTGTTGGTAGCCAGATTTGTTTCACTTGTTGCCAGTTGAACTTCCCTGGATGTCTTGGTTCCATTTTAGTTGTTCTACACTGATTTTCTTGTTCCACTCGAAGTGTGTCACCATGCATATGTATCTGTGTGTATACATGTTGTGAGTTACTATTTGCACTACTTCGAGTTTCATATCAATTGAAAGTCTGGTGCAGTTGTTTCTGGTTCGGTCTATATGTGCACTGCCTATATATATGTATATGTATATATGTATGTATATTTGTATATGTATATATGTATGCTTATTGTACCGAGTCTTTTTGAGATCTGACCATGCTTTATTGTGTTTCTCTTGGAGTCTTCACTTGGTTGAATTTTTTCTTTTTGTGTACTGAACTGTTGAGGCAACACTTGTATGCACATGTATATGTATTCATGTTGTTATGTCAGCATTGATTCATTTCTAAACACTTGCATATTGTGTTCATGTGGTCTGCTGTTATGCTCCATTTTTTGTTGTACATGACTGCATATGTAAGCATGTTGAACTTATGTTACTTTGGGATTTCTTATATACATCATTTTGAAACCTGGATGCTTTGTTGACCTTGCCTTCGTTAACCGTTCATGTGTTTTCATCTGAAAGTTTTGTGATTATTGATTTGAAAAAAAAACTTCCTTGCATGAAGTGCTGCATTCACTACTTTTTTACATTTTGACTGTTGAGACTTGTTGCAAATTCACTGATTTTAATCAGTTGTCTAGGCACAACTGTGTTCATGCTTGAATTTTGAGCTTTACTGCACTCTGTTCTTCATATGGCTTTGAGTCTGTTGCCTTTGGTCATTGTTAGAGTTCATGTAGTCTGGTGGCTTCACTTTGGTATTTGTTGTCTTCATTTTTGTTTGGTTGCCACTAAACTTCAAATTCTCTGGTTGCATTCACTATATACATATGTGAACTACATTGCGGACTGGATGTTGTAATTCACTGTATTGAGTTTTTGTTTACATCGAGTACATGTTTACATGCTTGATTTGAGTTGGGCATGTGTGCTTGTTACTGTGGCCACCTCCTTTTGTATCGATTCATTGTGATTTTGGAATTTTTCTTTATGTATACATCAAAGTCTTGGTTGCTCCTGACCATTTTATTGAACTTGTACATTTGGATTGCACATGTATTGAATCCAGCTTATAGCTTGGGTTTGACCTTATGCTCATATCATGACTTCATTTGTATTGCACTTGATTTGAACCTAGCTTTTGATTTGGTTTGACCATGTGCTCACCTATCCTTGCAGTTTTATCAAATGTATATCGGTGTGCATGGCCTTGTGGCATGTACAGTGATACACTGTGCATGTCTCAAGCTGTTTGTATATGATGAATTCAAATTTAAATGATGACGAACAACCCAAATAATTGAGGCATATAATATTTTCACAACACATTTTATTTTACACTGTAAAAATATTTCTTTTTTAATTTTACTGCTTCAGTGTTTATTTTGCAGATCTCTCAGATGTTGGATTCAATCTGGAAGAGAGTTGAAAATAAATACGAGCGAATGAGTGATATATAGTCAGGTGCAAATGTAAATTAAAAATTATGATGTAATAGAAATTGTATTGTAATCAAAAATTGTATATAGAGCTCAAATTTGTACTATTCAAAATTGTAATAAAATATTTATTTGAATGAAATATTTGTTTGAATTTAAATTCTGTGTTATTTATTTTGTTCAGCAAATATTTATTTAATTGTTGTGAAATTAAAATAGTACAATAACAAACACATTTAAATGAATATATATATGTGTGTGTGTGTATACATATGTTTATTATCATCAAACAAAAATCATATACTTGCATATTCAACAGTTTCAACATTTAAATCAAAACATTATTAATCAACACAAATATATATTAATATGCGATCAAAGATATAGACACACACTCACACACACACATACACACACACACACACACACACACATATATATATATATTTATAAATGTAGTAAAAATAAAGTAAAAGTAAGAGAGATGACTCCAAAAGTTTTATAGCGGCTTGGATTGACAAATCCTACATCTAGTCCTATACAATATCTGTACAGATTTCTTTTCAAATACCTACTTTAATCAGGTAGTAAGCAATGTAGAATATATATGGCAACAAGATACACCTTTCGGACTTTTCAAGCTCATGGAAGACTCTCTTGATTTAACTAGGCAACAAGATCACCCACTTGATTTAAATGGGTAACATGCACACCCACTAGATTTGAATGGAAAACAAGCACACTCACACAAAATAGCAGTAGAAAGTTGTTGATTTCAAATACAAATAGTTGTAACTTGGATATAAAATATCCTATAACCCTTTTATAGCACTTTGATCTTTAAATTGGTGAAAGAATACCTGCAAAGTAGTGAGTAGATTATAGAAAATGAATGTAGTGAAGTAGATATTGATTTGAGTGGATTTAAACAGTATAGACAGTGGATATTGTGAAATATATAGCGAGAATTTAGAGTAAGAAGAATTAAGAGAATATTGTTAAAAAATTCGTTTCCTGGTCCCATTTATATAACCTTTGAAGGGACATGTCTATTTGCAAAGAGATTGAGCCAAAAGTCACAACTCTTCAAAAAATTTAAAGAAAATTCAACGATACATATGTTGACGTACTTAGGAAGGATATGTCGACATACCCTTGTATGTTTGGAAAAACAACAAAATTACTTAAGTTATTTCAAAATTCTATCATTTTGTAATTTCATTTAAACGTAATCTTTAAATACTTGAATATATAAACTTTTATAAAATGTTTGTTGAAATATATTTTGAAAATAAAATAAATATTTTGGTGAGAGAGTATTTAAGGAAAAGAAAGTTGATATTTAAAGACTTTTACAAATTTATCTAATGTCCATTGAATATTATCTATAGTTTGAATTCTTCATGTCTTTGTCTTTAGACTCATGAGCCTTCAATTGTCTTGATCATCCCTGAATCTTGATCTATAGTCTTTTTACTGATCGGTCTTCAAAGTCGATAATCATGTACTTATGTCTGCAAAATATTCTATACAACATGGGAAAAAATTAGTATTATATTTTTGTTTTTTTGGTCATCAAAATCAATATCTGTGGTATTTACATGACCGAGTTCTAAATATCTACATGAATATAGCGACGACGAAGATAAAATGTGCATAATACGTTGTTATTTATAGGCATCGCTTTAGTAGATAAGAAATTAGATTTCACTTGGATAATCTGTAAGAAAATGAACCCATATCAAACCACTATGTTTTAGCATAGTCCATAGCATTTATTGAATTGTTTAAATATTATTAACATTCGAGTTCACACCTAGGATTCACAGAACCGCGACTCTCAATTTTCGTCCAGAATTTTTTTAAAATTTATAAATTATTATTATGGAGAAATTAATATAATGGTTATATTAATTAATTAATTTTATTTTAATTTATTTTTATCCTAATATAATACTTTTTTGAACTAGATTCAGCTTCCTTTATTAAGTATGAAAAAGATATGTACAAAAACAAGAGTTAGCCCAAATATATTCCACCAAAGTTGAAAATAAACCAGAAAAATAATAAATAAAAAACAACTCTATCCCATGCCTATGCATGAGCTACTCTCCAACCTAACCCATCATTTATGCCTCAAGACACATTACAAAAGCAACCTATAGATGCTTCATTCACTTCCACTTCCACAAGCTCAAAACTTTCCATTTTAATGGCGGCGCTTTCTTCATCTGAATTTCAACTCCAACCTCTTGAAAAATTCCCACTTTCCTTATTTTTATTAAATAAACTCACAATCTTTTCTCATCCTACACACCAAATGATTATCTATCATGACGAAAGCGGCTTATAACAATCTCATCATCAAAAATTCAGCTTTCCAACTTAGAATGGTTCATAAAGGAGCAACCTACCCAGATCTAAAAGGATTAGAAACACACAAAGTAACGAATGTTCAGACCTACACTTATCAAAAGATAAGTGTTTTGATTGCCTTCTTCACTATTATCTTAAATACTTTTCATATAATTATAACAGGCTTTGTAAATGTCCTCATAGCCATGTGCTGGAAATAGAATCTTTAAGAAACAAAGCTTTTTGAATGGTAAATTACTCTTATGTATTCGTAAGATGCCCATAAAAACAAAATGATTATGTAAAAATTTATAAAACAAAATAAGTAAAGATCTATACCCTCGCGGCGGGAATCAATTTGATATGACGGAAAATAGTTCACATGATCAGGTAAATCGCTAATATAGTAGCTTGATGAGCACCTTATAACCCCCATTCATTATGAATTTGCTCATATGCATTGTTGATATACTGCATATATTTGGATTTGTATGCTCTGATTATGATTGAATCTATAATTTGTTTGCATAATGCTTATTTGGATTTATGAGCACTCCTAAACGATTTGCTATTACAATCATGCCGAATAAACCATACGTAATTAAAACTTAAAAGTATGATTTGGCAATGTCACTACTTTAGTTTTCCACTATAAATCTACAAGCCATACTTTCAGCTTCACTTTGAAGTAGCAAAACAACATGGTGTTCTACCAATCATTTTAGCTTCACTCTACTCCATTTCCATACATGAGCTAAGAATATGCAGTTGAAAAAGTAAAAGTGTGATATCTTCTTTATGCCCACTACATGGTACATATATAGGATTTGTACTATAGTACCATTGGATCATTCTGTGTTTGGTAGGTAAAAGGTCATTTAATGCTTTCTATAAGCACGCCATCATCTTTGGCGTACATAACCTATGCCAAACCAGTTTTACCCATGTCTTTTTCTTGTATGAACCTTTAATTGTTTGCCATAGTATTCAAATTTGTATCTACCATCCATCGATGATGTAAACCTACATCCCATATTCAGGATCATTACATTATTTAGGTCAATACCTTCTATTTCTACCCAAACCTGACCAATAAAACTTACCACCTGCACCGCCATACATCATTCTCCAAAATGTATCCGACAAACATTCTTTCACTTCTAATTCTATCGGTCATGTCTGAATCCAGTCTATTCGTTAGCCTTCCTCCTTGTGGCCACGATTCAAACCAACGATATGTCACACATCATTAACGATGTGTTTCCACATACAATTCAATGCTTGTTACCTTATTTTCAGAAGGAATTTCCAAACTCCTAAAAATTCATTCCCAACATTCTGTTCCCCGAATTTTTTTCTCTATAATGTATTTGTGTTGCACCATCTCCTCCAAATACCATCTTTGTTTATCACTCCCATATCAGTTTGATGCCCATCAAGTCATTTTTAAATCCTTTCCTTAGTCCAATCCTCCTTTTAATTTTGTCTTACATACAACTTCCTATGAAATTTTGCTCAACTTTCCTTTTCCATAAGTAATTCAAACACGAATTATTCACTTTATTGACAACCGCAATAGACATTTTAAAGCATTGCATCTAATACTTCACTATTGGGTATATCATATACTTTATGAGTTCAATGTATCCAGTAAGGCTCAGTAACTTAGTCTCCCACCCCCGATTCTTTATTTGACATTTTCTATTAAGTTAATGCAATCCTTATCCTTTAAATTCGTATATGAATGTGGGATGCCCATAAGTTATAGGAAACTCGCCTTGACTGATAATTTGACGTTATCATAATTTCACTTCACGTGTATATGAAGCACCATGCCAAAAAGTATATTAGATTTATTGTAGTTTAGTTACAACTCCGTACTTCATACATGCTTTCAAAAACCTTTCTAAGCACTGCAACACTATCCCGGTCCGCTTGGACACAAACTAAGATGTCATCAGCATATTTAATATACCTGGCTTTATTACTATGTGATAGGCCCGACTTCGATTGATTCTTCCTCACCTTCTCATCCATTAAAAGCGCAAAGTATTCCATTACAAAAGTGAACAACAAGGGGACAAGGAGTCCTCTTGCCTAAGAACATTCAAACTTTCAAAAAAAACCATACATACAACCTTAGCTAATGAGAGAAAGGAAGGGGTGCTGATAAGTTCTTCTATAATACCAATCCATATCTAAGTGAGTTTAGGCACCTCATCATATGTAAGACAAAATTCCCATTAACAGAGTCGTATGCTTTGCAAAAGTTAATTTTTTTTTCTTGTCAGCCAAAACCTATCACAATCTCATGTGCACATAAAATGTCATCACCCGTGTTTCTATTTTGAATGAATGTGCATCGATTCTATGAAACTGAAGAGTTCATGAAGATCTTGAGCCATTATCCCTAAGTTTTTTCAAAACTTTTATAAAGGGTGCTGCAGCATGCAGTAGGATGAAATGATAAAAAGGTGTGATTCCATGCCTTTAAAATTCTCCTTTCCTGAAAAGCATCATTCATTGCAATGTGCAAAAGGCCATTCATATTCTCTAAGTGTAACTTGTAGAACTTTGAAATGAGACCACTCGGGCCTAGAGCAGAATATCTTTGATACTATGGATAGCTTCTTTAATCTCATGCTTCTCCATACAACCATTTAAAACATCATATCCATATTGTACAATGATAGACCTGTAGATAATCCTTAGCATCTTATATTCTTGAGTCGGGTTAAACAACTTGGAATAAACATAAATGTTTTGTCAATGAACTTGGCTTGATTATTGTACATCTACCCGTCAACCGAGATGCTACCAAAACAATTGTTTTGGCATTTTTGTTCGACATTTCAGCATAGAAAAAGGCAGTTGCCTCATTCTCTAAGGACGCCTAATCACACTTCACTTTTAGCTTACTATCCATGTATTTTTGATGAATCATCCTTTCTAACTGAATTTTCATATTATGAAATTCTAGTCCAATGCTTTCATTATTGTCTGATTCCAATTATGTTGTTGATCCGCATTACGTTGATGATATTCCTCAACTTCTTTCCTAGTATTATTCTTATCCTTGATCCATTGTATTAGATTTCTCTTGGTCCTCTTTTATTTTTAGATCAAGTAGTACAACAACCTACCTTAAACCTACGCATTCACACCCTCCTCCACTATGTTTTATAATCATAAAAAAGGCATTGATGTTTCATGTATTTATAAAGCCTACCTTGTTCTAGATATGTTCAACCAAGAACACTAAAGTAGGGTTATGATCATTCATGCTTAATGGTAAATAGCTAGTAATGTGTAATTAAAAATATGTAGTTATTCAATATTCATGATAGCCCTATCAGTAAAATATTTCTATCAGGGTCGGACCACCATGAAAAATTGTATCCATGGGCATTCCATTCCACCACTCCCGCTTTCACTACTCATCTATCTAACTCCTTTAATTTACCAAATGTCAACGAATTTCCACGTTCTTCTCATTAGACTTCCTAATGTAACTATAATCAATAAGAATTATCCATAGCCTATAGATACAATACGGATCCTTCTCAAGGCTGTTCCATAATTTTTCTCTAAGTTGCTCAAAGTTATGAGCACATACAAAAGAACAATTAAAAGTAACACCAGCTACGTTCTACAATTCTAAAGTAATATATTGGCCACTCATGCTGACAATACTACAGTCCCAAGTGTCTGAATTAATCAACACCAAGATTCTACATCTGAATGCAACATTACTTGCTATACTCCGAGTATCCTTAAATCTCCTTTTAAGGATTTCTATCTCACCATACCTCAACCTATTTTAAAAAACACCAAAAACCCTAATTTATACTAATGAACAATCTTTCTAACCTTTATAAGTGTATTAGGCTTGTGAAAACACTACACATTATAACAAACGATGTACATCTATATGTATCTATGGGTACTATGAAGTACTCAGCCCTAGGTGTTAGCTCCCTTACTGTCACATTTTTTCCTTCTCTAACTACTCCCACTCAGGGTAACGCCCAACAAATTGCTCATCCTTGATGTGTTCATGTTTTTACCCCTGACCAGCGGCGCTCTTAAGCGTCTCAGGCTACCTATACTCAACCTTGTTTTTACCGTGATAATACGAACTATTTTCCTTACATTTCCAAGAAACATCGAGTTCATCCCGGGGTTAATGTAATACTTGTAAAGATTCAACAATGTTAAAATCACATTTCTTAAGACAAGACTAAATAAAGGAGGATTTATTATCCATCAGAGAGTTAGAAATTTAGGACCTTTTTTCGGTTGCTCGTAGTCTAATGATGAGTTAGTGCATTTGAAAAGAATCACTAGAGCAGTTGGTGACTTATTCTGCATCTATATTAGATCAATGGCTCCCTCTTCTCCAAATTGAACCAAGGTTAAACTGATATAGGATAGTATAGGTGTCGAATTTATTGCCCCTCCAAACATTTGTTTAAGGATTTTGCACTACAAACCACTACTTTTACACTATCATAAAGATTCAGATCTTGTTTTGCACTTGACTGATTGATATTGACCTTCTTGTATTCTTCGAATACCTTTTTGTACCTTGTTATTTAGTCTCCTTGCCTTTTATCTCCTAAGGTATCACTTGCTTAGCTATAAGAAGCTGTTCAATAGCCATACCTATCTCAATGGTGGTGTGCTCGGTTTCTTATCTACCTCATTCATTATTTTCCCTTCCCCTTCCGGCATTACTACAGCTTGACATATTTCTTCTATACTGATGGTCTCTCATTACTCTTAGTTTGTTTTCTCCTTTACAAATTCAATATCATCGCTCCTCTCTTCCACACCTACATCATGGTTCCCAACATCATGCGTGCCCTGCTTTAACACTTGATTTTATAGTTCTACCTCCTTTGAATACTTTTTCACCTCAACTTTGATATTTTTTAGGGATCCGAGTCTTGGTCAAAGGGCACTGATACTTTAATGGTAAAACAATTATCACATCTAGGCGGCAGGTTCTCATATACAACCTCTTACTTAAACAGTTCCTTGTCTTCACCAATTTCTTCAATCGACCTGCAAAACCAAAAAACAGCATATACCTCAACCAAAATACATGTAAAAATATCCAAGACTTATTTAGCATTGCCTTATCCATTTTAATTGGAACAGCAATAGGACTATTTAGTCCACCAATTACTTTGGGTCTCCATAGGCTATTACTCAAACCTAGTAATTAGATCCAAATCGTCATTGTGCTAAGGAGTTCTCGATCCGCTCTAATAGATAAAGTTAAATCTTCTTAATATTAAATATTTTTCTAAGAACCATGGACCATTCTCTGTGACTTCAAATATTTAGATCTCACTACAAAAAATCCGTTTTCCCCAGATTAAACAATGAAATTATTTTTAGTCTTCCATAGTTTTTTTACTATGCCTCAAATGCCTTGAAAAAGGGTCTAAGGCCTACTACATAAAATATCATGCAATTTTCCCAACCTTCTTATGCCTCCTTGATTGCTTCAAATGAAAGAAATTCCCTTTTCTTATCATTCTCAATAACAGGTTCAACAAACTAAAGGTTAGAAGATAGCATATCCTCTTTACCTAAGCCTTAACTGCATCACAATAAGTGAGCTTCCTCGCGTTACTTAGAACTATAAATTTGACCTTACTTGAATTTTCCTTCTACCTCGAATGAAACCCCCCTATGTTCCACCTTCTCCACCTATTCATTGTGGATCAGTTTGGAATTTTTTTTGAATTCTGGTCAGATCTGCCTTCAACATTAGGTTTCTTCCCTTTCCTACATATCACTTTCTCATATCCCTCATTTGCCTTCCCCTCTGCTGCTTCCCCCAAATTTTCCATAAGGTATACGAGAAATTAAGAAAAATAAGGAGAGAATAAAAAACTAGAGAGAAAGAGAGGGCGGCTACGGTAGCCGCCATTAGGTCCAATATATTGATATAAATATAATAAATAACGTGTGTGTACATATTATTTTGGCAGCTAAAATTTTGATAATTGTTTTAATAAGATGGGCCAAAATATATATATATATATATGTATATATATATGTATATATATATATACATATATATATATATATATATATGTATGTATGTATATGTGTGTATGGGTATGAATTACTTAAATGATTTTAACTAATTAAGTGAGATAGGAGTTTAATTAATTAAGTGAGATAGGATCTTATTTATATTGGCCCATAACCTAAATGGTGGATTTGCGTAAGGTTTACATGGTCCATTAACACTGCTATAAATAGGTGTAGATGCCTCTATTCCCATGTACTAAACTACATTCCATATAGATCATAAAATTATATCTTAATGTTGGAATTGCAATTCCACTATTGAGTCAGTGATACTCAAAGACAAAACAGACAGTCCAAGGTGCAATTGACCAACTAGATAAAGATGCAAATTTCATTTTCGAAATCAATTTATAAAACGTAAACATTATCATTTACAAAATATTTTAAATAAAAATGAAAATTTAAAAAAATAATTAACAAAAGAAAAAATGACAAATTATTTTACTATGCATGCATGCTTCTTCACGATGATCAAGACTTTGAACTAGTAGTCGAGCCCCATATCAAGAATCACATATTATGGCTGGTCGTTAGGGATACCTCCAGGTGACTCAAATGATCTGAATGCAACAATGAGCAAACAATTTAAAATTAGGGTTTCAGGCAAAAGTGTCGAATTGGATTTTAAGGACATGTCTAGGTTCGTTAGAGGATGGAGACTATTATTGTAGTGGTCTCGAATCTCCCGAGATCACATGATGGCGGTGACCGATGACAAAATTTTGGGTTATATGATACTAAGGTTATGAAGAAGGAAGAAAATAATGTTATAGTATAAACCATGTTTTTATTATAATTTACATTTCAGTCCTCGTATTTTCAAACAGGAATAACTCTTACATATTATTTTTATTTACACACATCTTGCATTACTAGACTCATAATTAAATTCTCTACACATTGATATTATCTTATTGTAAATTATAAAAATATTTCTACTACTATAAATTAAACATTATAACATTGTTATTATCATTAATATTTATATATCAGCACCATTAATCAAAATTGATATATTAAGACATCATTAAGTCGATTCAAATATACGATAATCAAATTAAGACGTATTATAGTAATTTAAATTTATAATATTAATTTATGACATTTTAAATATAAATATGTACTATTTGAATTTATGTTAAAATTATTTATTTAGTTATTATCATTTGTATTTTAATTATTAAAAAATACACATGATAATATATGACAATCATTTTATTATAAGTTTACCATTGAATAAACATTATTTATTTTGATAATAAATTATATAGCTAAACATTTTGAATAAATAATGGCATTGCAAATCAGGTTAACACAATTAATATTACGATAATATAATACGTCTTAAATACAAATCAAAACCATTTGATAAAACATTAAATATAACTTAGTGTTGTTGGCATTATTCATAACAAAACTATGAAAGATCTAGTGCATAATGAATTAAGAAGGATTTTTTTTGAAATTTTCTTGTTTTACGCTGTTGTTCGCTGCATCTTATCCAATAATGATATTATAGCCTACATTGTATAATTATGAATAATACATAAATTTAAATTTATAAAGTTATGAGTAAATGAGGTTTTTATATATTTATGTTCAAAAAAGTTATAAATATGTTAATTTAACACCATTTTAAATAAAATCAAAATCTATATGGGTTGTGGAAAAAATAAAAGTTTATTTATATATACTTTCATAAAGGTTATAAATGAACGAATTTAAAATTGTTTAATTTTTAACAAGGTTACAAATAAACAAAAGTAAAATTATTTAAATTTGAATTTATAAAATTTATAAAAAGATAACCTTGAAGTTGTTTTGAATTTAAAACTATAATAATTATAAATAAATAAATCCAAATTAATTTTAACTTAAATATTAATTATATATGTTATAATTCATAAAATGTTACGTATAGTTGTAATATTAATTAAATATTAACTAATAATATGTATATATATAAGATACGTATTATATTATAAATATTATAATTAAATAGGATAATCTTTTGTAATGTATTTATAAAAATAGATATAATTTTAAAAGAGAAAATCAAAATAAAACCCATAATAACTATAAGAAATAAATATATATGTACATAATTGTATATATATACTTTATATATATATATATAACGACAAATGAAATCATTGAGTGTCGTGAATACTCATTTTCCTTATACACGATAACACACACTGTTATTATTTTGAGATTGTTAATCCAAAATAATTTTGATCTTTATCAATTACAATACATATGGAGTTCTGTGCATACATATGGTTGTTGAGTACCCTCAAGACATCGAACTTTTATGTTGACGTTTATATTTTCCTTAGATCGGTAAGAAAATTCCGTAACTTTGTTAAGCATCTAGAAGGGTTACAAAATTTTCCTTAGCGATCATGAGATAATGAATTATGAGTATCCAATGTACTTTATGATTTGTTGAGCACCCTCAAGGTTATAAAGATAATTAGGAGTAAAGAATAAACGATTAGGAGCTATATGTAAGATATAACTAATAACATGTTATTTATCATTTATGGAACTATAATTTATTAAGCACTCTTAAGGTTGTAGTAACACGATAAACGGATCCTAACAGTCACTAGAGAATTTCTGAAATTCCTGCATCTCATTTAGGGTTTATAAGAGACGCAAAATCTAGTGTATTTGTATATGTATATTTGACACCATTTTATTTTATGTCTGTATGTATCTGTATGTTTGTAGGTAAAGCAAATGAAGGAGGAAAGGGTGTAGAAGGAGTCATATCCACAAGATAAATTAGTATATCTTTTTCATCGAAATTTTACAATTGTTTTCATTTTAATAATGAAGTATTGAAAATAGTATAATGTTTGATGAACTAGGTTTATGTATTATTCAATTATTAATGTGAGATTGTATATATATGTTGATGTTCAAATTCTACCATGAGGTTTTCCCCTTTATATTCATTGTTTTAGGATCACAATTTTTATATAACTACAGTCCACTGCTCTTAATATCTGAAAATAGTTGTAATCGTCTCTTGAATCGTTTTATAATTGATTTAGCTGTTAAAAATAGTGGGTCATCATTAGATTATCATAATAAACCATTCCTAATAAGTATAATAACATATGTAATATTAAATAATCCACGTTAACGAAGTTGCACCAATATTGATAAATTTTTTGTTGATTAAAATATACCGAACGAACTAAATCAAAGGTTGATGAAGAAATGTAATAATTTACTTAACAGTAAATCGATCTTTTAGCATGTTGTCGTTTCATTATCCATGCAAGAGCCAAATAATACAAATATTAAAACTTCCATTGATCACTTAAACATGAATTTTCCCTAGACCGTGTAGTGTTTTCTATTAGTTTTGAACATTTAAATAGTTCTAGAGTATGGATATTTGATCCATATTTGATCACATACACAAGTTGTATAGTGAACAGCCACATTCTTAATATATGAAATTTTGATGAAATTGTTTTTTTTTATATTCGATATGAATTAATGCAATGATAATCCTATCGTGTTGGAAAAACTAGACAAAGAACTATAGAAAAACCTTGAAATTCGACCATTAAAATGTTATTTGTGATCTATTTACTTAAGTGCAACTTATTTGATCTTCTTATCATGTTAAGCATGGTTGAATGCATTTTTGTAATGCTTCAATTTAGTTTTGTAGTAGAGGTTTTTTTTTTGAACGATTAGACCATTTAAAAGAGAAAGCGAAAGTATGAGAGTGAATGTAACATAGACACAGTTGGGATGAAGAGAGTGAATGGTCATCTTTGCCTCACGAAGAGATAGAAATGAAATCGTATAAAATATTTGTAGACGCTTAATATGGAACGAGAAATTTAATTGTTTTTCCAAATATATATTTCTTATAGAAAATTATAAGATAGTTACAATGGAAGAAATGAATAGACTATAGTAAGATATTGAATTGAGCTTCATATACTAAATGTTGTTAATATAGCACAGAAATTATATGAGCATATCATATGACAATTTCTTGTAGGCGCATCAAGTTCCAAAAATTACTTTTGAGTATCTCAAATATTATTTGTGAAACAATATATGTTTTTAGTTTTGATTGAAATAGAAGCAGCTTTGTTTTAATACGAATAACATGAATATTCATTACAAAATAATTTTTTTTGGGTATATCAATGATGATATTTGTTTTCATAACAATTTAGCTATAGAAAATACAAAAGCATTGAACATAGATAACAATTATTTTTGAAATTACAGACTATGTCTGTAACAACCCGCCCTTTCGACCCTAGATCTGACGCCCAGACCGATGCCAGCAACTTGAGAATCGAAAGGACGAGTCACTAGGGTTTAAGATAAAATAAACATATACAGACGCAGATAGATATAAAATACAGTTGAATTGAAAACTTTTGGAGTCTCACAATAGAAGGAAATAAAATATAATGTACAATATGCGTAATTACATTACATCACCATAATATGTCTATTTGTCAAATACATATGTATGAATAATACAAGTAAAATCCAATCCATAAACAAAGTCAAATCTAGGTACAACACCTATATACATCATAGATACAATACATAAATGAATCTCCATCTCTGATATTGTCTCATCATTAGACTCCATAAACCTGGATATATATGCAAAATAGGAGGGGGTCAGCATAAGTCCGGTGAGTAAGCTATACTCTACTCTATATACACTACAAAAATAACACTATAACATGATATAAGTCTATCTCTGTCGCCACACATTCGGTTGCCATGTCACGACCTACTTAATTGTCCCATGCATTTAACTACATTGGAATGTATCTATACGGACACATACCCTAGTCCGACCTCATGCCCTATAGGGTTGATTGCTGCCAGCCTCACCTAAATTGCATATAGATCTCACTTCCGTGGATCGCCTAAAGCCTACAAGAAAGCCCGTTGTCCTCGTGCTACCTAATTGGACTCACGCCTTAGTTCGCCTGTAGCCTTCAAGGTCGTTTAACATCCACCTCCTCCCTTGGCTCGTCATAGCCGATAGGAGAGCAAATCTTCTTTCTTGGATTACCTACCAAGTATTATAGGGCCGCATTCATGCATACACACTTTGGGTCATCTATCTTGCATCACAAACACGTTCCTGTCCACGTTCATCATCATACCTCATTTTCATATCTTAACGCATATACATTTCCACTTTAAATAACAACCAAATCATTACACACTTTCATTCATTTAGTAGCATTATCATCTATCTCCTCATGCCTCAGACCACTGTCTAGAACATAAGAGAAAATAAAAGTTGAATCGTTCATTAATTATTTATATAGGCTGTTAAGGCCGAGGTTCAACCTGAAATTTTAACGTGCATTGGTAGATCAGTCGGTGCAACCGTTGCACTGGTGCACTTGCTTTTTGGGCAACAACAAGTTTTGACTTTTGATGATTTTTCCCATCGTTTCTCACCTTAAATCGCCACCGCTTTGCCTTAGATCTTGAGGAATGTGTCTATACTATTGCTTTAAGTTCCTAAACCAAACTTGGTCATTTATTTCACGAATTATAGTGTAAAATTTTTTTAGACTTCCAAATGATTTCTAAGCCTAGTTTTTAACATTTATATCAATCAAATCCCTCCCAAATCCCCTTAATTTCAAACTTAAGTTCTTTATACATAATTAACTACACTACTATAGGTGGAAAATCATCTTACAATGTCAAAATTGCATTATAGGTAGAGGAAATCATAGAACGCTCACAAAAATGCCTAATTGTGTCTAATCCTCGTTGTTTGGGTTGTTTCATCTCCCCGATTCGGGTTACCTCTAAATTATTGATGGGAAATAGCCTCATCTATTAGCTTCGTGATGCTTTTGATTTGTTTGATTTGATGGAGAGTGAGATAACTTAAGTTGATTACAAGTCATTAATAGAGGGATGGAGAAGGAGGAAGTATCAGTTAGTTAGTTTTTGAAAATAAGATATGTGAATTCAGTTTTAAACAAGAGGAGGGAAAAATCAATTGTTCACCAATTTTCAAAATTCAAATCCAACCCGTTTAGCGCCCGCTCACTAGATGATGTTTTCGACCGTATCTCCTCTATACAAACTCTAAACAAGACAAACAAAAAAACTATGCAACTCATAAAAATGAGATGGTCATAGTGGCATTAGTTTTGTTGTCAAATTCTAGTGTTTGAAAAATGACCAATTTACCCTTCCTTTTTTTAATTTATTTAATTAACCCATTAAATTCAATTATTTCCATAATATTATATATTTAATTAAAAAATTCCTTAAATTTCTGGGGTATTACAAAATTGTAGCTTTAGGAAATTATTCTTCAGTCATACAAATATGAATCATATGGTAATTATGAAAGGTATCTCGACTGATTAATGGCACAACACACATTCAATCGAAGTGATAAAAGAGTTAACGAACTCTTCGGATTAGTACATATAGATATATGTAGTCCAAGGTCTAATTGTACCTAAACCAAACCCACTACATTGTTAAATTCTCTAATGAATTTTCTTATATATGAATATGTGTATTTGATACACAAGTTCGATATCTTTGACAAATTCATAGAATATGAACTAGAAGAAGAAAATCATAACATGCAAAATAATTAAAATAAATCAATTTGACTGAAGAGATAAGTATCTTAGATAAGAGTTTCAAGAGTACTTAAAAGAGAATAAGATTCACTCTCAAAGTCTTTCCTCCCTATGCTACATATTGATGTATTTATAAGAAGTAATCAGACTCTATTGGATAAATTACGATTGATAATGAATGAAGTTCAGTTACTTCTTTCTATAAGGATATGTGCATAAAAGTAAGTGTTATTCAATTTTTCATAAATAAGAAGATATACCAATCAAGTTCCTTAGCTTAATCCACATTGGTTCGAGCCACCCTACTACAATCTACTTGAGAATCATAATAGGCCAGCAAGTCGCCTTTGATTGCCCTCCAAATTATGCCTCCGTCTGCTCGTCCTCTCTATAGAATTTTAGGTCATACCCCAACCAGTGCAACCTGGAGCAAGTCCAACAGCCAGCTCATCAAGCAAGGCAAGGTATCCGCACTACTTGGTCCGGTCCCTATTGTCGACCCCATAACTAACTGGCTCTTAGACAACTCGTCTACTTGAGCACTTCCCTTGGCTCAGTCTTTATCGTTTGAACCCTTCGTGTGACTAACTGGCTCCTAAGCATCCTATCTACTCGAGCACCTCCCCACCCGTTCAATGCACCTCTGGATTTCCTTAGGCATGCCCTGCCTTCTCATATCTAGTGCAGCCCTTACAAGCAACCTTATAGTTAGTCCTTTATATTATTCTGAACAGTACAACCAAACCTTCCCAGCTCAGCTCGTTTCTTCAGCACTATCACTAGCGATTTCCTGCCTCTTTCTATATCCTTGGGACAGGGTGACTTGCATAGTCCCCCTTGTCACATCAGCATACGGGCAATGTAACGATCGTGTTTTATGTATCGAAGGATGGTAAAATATTTATTTTATTCATATAAGGTTGTATGACGCTAGGAATTTAGGAAATTACTCTTAAGGATATTTCCGCATTTATGAATTTTGTCGAATTTTTATGTGACCATTTGGACCCTAAAAATCTTGTTTGGACTATAACTTTCATAGAAGTCAAGTTAGGGTTTCAAACCATTTCCTTTACTTCAGGATGATGATTTCACATTCCATAGAATGGTCATACAAGAAAAATTGACTTACCATTTGAAAGTTATGGTTATGTTAAGTTTTGGCTACTGCCGGCCTGCATTAGTGGGTAATTAACTATGCCCACACTTATGCCCACTAACCCATCTCATAAATTGTACTAAGTGAAGGCTGTAGGAACTGATCTAAGTCATTTCCATCATACTTAAAATAGCTATAAAACTCCATTAACCCTAATTCAATCAAAAAACATACCATTTTTTACTAATCTTAGCCAAATCATCAATTAGAGGGGTAATTAGTATATAAAAGCTTCAGATTATCATTTTGGCTTATTGCATTCCTCTTACTTACTGTCCACTTCAGATCTAAGGGGAGGAATTGGTATTTTAGGTATTTGGTGGGTGATTCTTAATCTCTCACTCTACTACACATGTTTATATAGGGGAAGCATGGGCTTTATAGGTCGTGCTAAAGGTGTTTGTTCGCTTGGGGTCTGATAGTGATGTGGCAGCACGATGATAGCTTTGGGACTTCGATGATGGCAACTCAATGGTGAATGGAGTTAAGTTCCGATGATGGCGGCTTGATGGGGAAAGGATTCGTGAGAATGTCTGCCCACAAAGGGCATGTTATAGGAAGGGCGACCCATGGGTAGATCGTAGGAATAGTTCTATCATAGAGTGAAGGAATATGGAATGGTTCCTTGAGAATAGTGGAAACTAGATGGAGCAAGAAAATGGCTCGGATATATGTTAAGGGATTATTAATAGTTGGAGTTTTTTGATGTACTCAAAAGCATGGGTATTATGAGTGTACTCATGGGTAATTGGAAAGGCTACCTTGGATCATTGGAAAGGATCTGTATACCCTGGACCATGGGAAATTGTCTAGTGTCAGCCTCAAGCTAAAGACGAGTACACTGAGAACTGGGATTTCTATTAGTCCCTGACATGGGAAATTCCATATCAGTTATCATATATCTAGAGCATATTTAGTGATAGGGAGGATTGTTTGATGGATGCTATGGCTGCTTTGGTTGTTTCCTTCCATAACTATCACTCTACGGATATTGTTGGAGATAGATATTGGGGATAGGGATAACTAGACACCCGTCTTCATTCTCGGTTTGCAGTATATCTTTACTATATTGATAAAGTAGCATATTTGTTCATTATATGCTAACTCTTTGGTTGTAGGGACTGATCAGGTATGGTTCTATACCTTTGTTTCTTATTATATCGACTTGTATAGTATTTTGAGATTCATTTACCGCTCACACCAGACTATTATCTGACTCGAGGTTTTATGCTTTGCTTCTTATTATCTAGAGTACTCTTAAATGAGTAGACTAGATAGAAGATTTAGGTGCGATGCAGTATCCATACAAAGGACGAGCTGGAGGGAGCTAACTCAAATTATATATGGATTTCTATGCTTATTCTACCGAGCAATACTAGAGAGCCTTAAGGTTCTTGCTTATTGCTTTGATTAAGAGGTAGTCATTTGTGTTTATTTTTGCTTAATAAACTCTATTACTTGATGTATAACTTTGAGAATATGTACTTTGATATTTAGATCGCTTAGTTATTATTGTCCCTCATGTTTTATATCTATGATGTATATTATATTTTATTCCATGCACTGTAAGATACACGATAGGTTCTATCATATTTTATTTCATTTTTAACCCTTGATGATCATCCTACATCAACCGGGCACGTCAGCAGTGCACTATTTAGTTATATTGGGTGTCGGTGGTGTTGGACGGTCATCACAGGCAAGGCCGATAAAGAAGTACAACCAATCATGTCCTCTTCTGCCACAGAACAACCTGCTAGTGTGCATGAGAATAACTTGAATAGTAAGGGAAGGGCATGTTTTTCCCTGTTGTGACCTCCACCACCGACTCCCTTCACTTTTCCAATTGTCCTTCATTAATCAAATTTATGGCGCAACATCTTTACAACTGATTTTATGGCAACATATTAGCCATGCCAACATCAGTCACTTCTAATACCTCATGCATGGAAATTTTAAGAAGCTATTGGTCGCCACCTACCAAGGGTCGAATGTTCAGTTATTGGTCGCCACCCTCCATGGGCCAACTATTTGGTTGGTTGTCATCTCCCACTAAGGGTCGACTATTTGGCTGTTGGTCGCCACCCACCAAGTGTCGGCTTTTCGGTTTTTAGTCGACTATTCGATTTTTGTTTACCACCCACCAAGGGTCTACTTTTCATTTGTTGGTCACCATCCGCCAAGGTCCATTATTCATTTGTTAGTCACCACCTGCCAAGGGTCGACTATTCGGTTGATCCATCAGTCATTCACGATTCCACATCCTCAGCTTAGCATCAAGCACATATTCTCACATCAGCTCACCATTTACGGTTCTAAGTTCATCAAGCCCTCAAAATTAATAGTAGCTTTAGTCTTGTGCTGCCCCTTTTTGTCTTTTTATATAACTTGTAATTTCCTATAATCGTAAGAGAGTCGTATAATAATAGGAATTCATAGTGGACATAGAAAGCTCTGCCGAACCACTCTATCTTGTGTCATTTACTTGTTAAATGCTCGTTTAGGTATTAAACTAAAAGATTATCGAGCATCCTTTGCTTTTCGTGGTGCAATTCCAAGGTGAATGAAATATACAATCAACATTATGCTACTATAAGGAGGGTCGAACCTTCGGTCTTGTGGTTAGTAGCCTCCAGTGCAAACTCTTAATGTATTTGGTATCCCACATCCAGTATGAAGTATGGCAACTTACAAAGCACCCCCGCACACCCTTCCGCTCACCAAATAGACCCCTAGCATAGGGAACTGCGTACCATTATGGGGTGTCCTGGTTGATTGGCCTCATAACTAAACCCAGGGGCAGGATGGCCATCGTCCAAATCTCGATTTCCAACTTGCTCCTCCTAAAAAATCCCTAAGATCTGACACTCATGTCAATATCTAGAGTAGCCTCCCACTAGTTGCTGAACGAATACCTAATTTGCCTTCGTCCTCTAAGGTTTAGGGAGCGACCAAGTGCCCATTTGATGTTTGTAGGCATCTGAGATCAGCAACCAATGACCCTCTCAAGCTTGCTCCCGAGCCCACGACCTCCTATGAAGAGAGTATTAAAGTCATCAAAGCCTATGTTGTTCTGCACAATTGCCAAGGCTATTCAATGAGGATGAATTTTTATGTGCTCATTACCTTGTTTGGGAATCATCGCCCATCGTTGTTCAAGACCATGCGAATCATCGCCCCTCATTGCCAGCAGACTAGCCACGAGGATGAATTATCGAGAGTTCATTTACTCATCAGGAGATGACTGGGTTATCCAACGAGAATGAGTTTTTATATGCTCATTACTTTGTTTGGGGACCGCTGCCCTTCACTACCCAGAATAGCACAAGCCATCGCTCTCTCCTCACCGATAGGCTATCCTCGACGATAAATTACTAAGAATTCATTTTTTTTATTGGGGAATGTTTATGCTATCTAACGAGGATGAGTTTTTATGTGATTGTTACCTTGTTTAGGGATCCCCGCCCTTTGCTACCCAAGACCATGTGAGCTATCTCTCTCTTTATGGCTAGCAGGCTATCCATGAGGTTAAATTACTGAGAATTCATTTCCTTATTAGGGAATGCCCAAGTTATCCATTTAGGATGAGTTTTTATATTCTAATTACCTTGTTTAGGGACCATTGCCCTTCGTCGCCCAGGACCGCACGAGCCGCTGCACCCCTCCTGGCCAACAGACTTTCCACGAGGACAGATTATAGAGAATTCATTTCCCGGTTAGGGAATTTCTAGGCTGTCCAATGAGTATGAGTTTTTATGTGCTCATTACCTTGTTTGGGACTGCCGCCTGCATAGTTAATGCCCCGCTATTACCCCGCTATAATCCCGCAATATCTCATAGCGGATTTCTATCGCAACGATTTTTCCATATAGCCCCAAAATATAGCCTTTCCGCTTTAATCCCCGCTATTTCCGCTATATCCCGTTATTCCCGCTATATTTTTCTATTTCCGCTATATCTTCTTTAATAAAATGAATTAAAAAAATGCATTTATACATTATAAAAATTATAAAACTAATTTATTTGATTTAATTTTTAATATATTTTCAGAAATGAAAATAATCTAATATTCTACTAAATTCAATTATGCTATATAACAGTTTTATGTTTATTTAAAGTATATTCGCACATATATTTTGTTTAAAATCATTTATATATTAATTATAATTCAACCGAATGATAATCTTTTATTTAATTATCATTTATATATATGTAAAAACATTAAGCACGTGGTTTATATGCTATTTTAGAGCTATCTGCTATATCCCGCTATATCCTCGCTGTATCCCCGCTATGACTTTTTGCACCTCCACCGCTTTGAATCTGTCGAGCGCTTTAACTACACAGACTGCCGCCCTTCGCCACCTAGGACCGCATAAGCCGTCGCTCCCCCCTTGATCGGTAGGCTATCCGCGAGGATGAATTACCAATAATTCATTTTCTTGTCATGGAATGCCCAGGTTATACAACGAGGAGGAGTTTTTATGTCCTCATTACCTTGTTTGTAGGCCACCTCACTTCACCTCCCACGACATCATAAGTAGTCGATTCCATCACGGACAACAGGATATCCACGAGGATGAATTACCGAGAATTCATTTCCATGTCGAGGACTGCCAGGTTGTCTAGAAAAATTAAATTTTCGTGCATTCGTTTCTTTGTTTGGGGACTTCCCCAGCCCATGTGTTCTGGGTGAGACATCTCTACATTAAGCATCAGGGCGCATCGACGACTAGATGTCCGGCCGGAATGGTCTTACCTCTTATCCATGATGTCTCTCATCCTCCAAACAGGATGGGAGAATGTTGTCTAGATCAGCATTATTACCCCAAGTGATGCTAAAGTGCGACATCTATAGTGTGCTTGCATAAGAATAGGTCAAGCTAGCATTTGCTTATAGTATATCATCCAGGGAAACCATTGAGTCGCTTAAAATATAGGTTCACCTTAGGACCACACGCCATTAAAGTAGTCACTAATAAGTTCACTTTTAACAATTTCTATCTACTAATTTCTTATAAACGATGGTGCTAACGGCCAATATGACCATCATCACTACATCATGCGAGAGTGCTCAAGCCAACCATCCACCTCCGTTCGAGCAGATCCTATAGTCCTCTAAGTAACATGTGATGTGTCAACCTAGAGAACCCCCAAACCCTCGAAAACCGCATACTTCAATATAAGCTAGGGTCCATCTACCGCTAAGCATGTGACTGCTTGTCACTTAGGAGAACCCATGCGCAAGAATGTGCTCTTACTCAGCGTTGGTGCCACCCACCATTCGACAATTGGCTGACACTCAACTCGTATGAGAAAACAACAAGCCTTTTCCCGTCGCATGACAATCTTTCTACTTAGCATATTTTAAATAGTTTTTTATTGAAAATCATATAGTGGTGCTTAGGGAAATGCATCGCCTAGGAGAATCTGCAAGCCTCACAGAACTTAGGTTCAAACTGGGACCACTTATTGGCAAAGCAACACAATAAGGCTCAACTACTGCACATCGATCTCGGAACCTAACAATCACCAGGGTGACACATTCAACGCTCATTTCCTAGTCTCTCGGCCTTCTTTGCAAGAAATCGTAGAAAACTGGTTAGGCTAGCTCAAAAGGCTGCAAGCTATTCGAGATACGCTACCATATAAGTCTAAAGCAAGGACAAAGTACTATAGCCAGTTTCTTAAAGAACAAGTTTGCAACAAAAAAGCCATTTTATTCAGTTCAATAGTGCATGGGGACACAATGCTGCCTCGCTAGGCTTATAGTAGTTTTCAATCACTAATTAGTTGAAAAGAAGAAAATCGAGCAAGCTTTCGTCATCGAAGCACTTCAGATGCTTAGAACGATCCAGACCTTGTTGAAGAAGGAGTATGCGGCCATTACCGATGCCTTTAACATCGATTCTCACAAGACATCATGATAAGCTCCCAGACAACCTCTTTAAGGTGCAGAGTGAGGCCTCGGTGGTGCCATCCAAATTAGAAGCTTTGGCCCCTACTCCTTCGAAATGGGTATAGAAGCTTCCGAACCAACCGAAGGTTTGGAAAATAGGATTATCAAAGTAAGGAATCGCCTTAACCCCTTTAAGATCCATAGCTCGAGACCAATGTTCAATCAAGGTCAGAACTTTATCCAGGGGACTTGGGTCCTAGCCAAAGGCAAGGTCCACCTTAAGAAGGCAATATCCAAGGGTAGTGGTCTAATCACCATTAGCAAACGCAGTTCAACATCTAAGAAGGTACCCCACTTCTAAACCCCGCTAAATTTGAGAAAAATCCCAAATAAATTTGAAAAAAAATCTAAACTCTCCCGAGCAATAGGAAAGGAAGACAAAGTGGTCTGTTTTTTGCAAAGAGAAAATAATATAGAGTTCAAACCTATAGAAGAAATTACATGGCTAAAGCTTCATAGGGTTAGAGTGGGAAGGGAAGGGGATATTTATATGCCTCTCTCTTCAATCGTAACCCATATAGTCGAAAAGGAAAAAGAAATCATTACCATTCAAAGGTGATAAATGTCTTGTCACAGCATGCACGTGGTTGATAGATACCTTTTTGATGCAACTTGAGAAGCACATATGTCACTAGTAATGGTGCAAGGCTACATGGATAATGCATTAATTATGCAACAAAACCATCAATTGATGGAAGTCTTTTAAATTTTACATGCCGACACTCGCTCATATGCATGGGCTTTGGGTAAGATGTTATTTAAAATTTTCATAATAAGAAGATAGGTGAATCAAGGTCTCTTAGCATAATCCGCTCCGGTCGAGGACGGCCTAGGCCTAAGCTAGCCTACCGTAAGCCACTCAAAAATCAAAAATAGGCCAGCAAGTCTCCTTCGACTGCCATCCGGTTGTACCTCCATCAGCGCATCCTCTCCATGGCACTTCAGGTCGATCCCTGGCCAACGTACCCCGAAGCAATGTCTAATAACCAGCTTATCCAGTATGGTAAGGTATCCACACTACTCGGCCTAGTCCTCAATGTATGGCCCCTTATTATAACTAGTTTGCTCCCAAATAACCTGCATACTTGAGTGCCTCCCTTGGCTCATCCGCCGATCAATGAAACTTTAGATTGTCTAAGGCAGTACCTACCATACCCGGTGCAGCGTCCAAGCAACCTTACAATTGGTACAATGTATCATTCTGAGCAGTGCACCCAAACCTACTCGGCTCGGCCTACTCCTTTAGCCTTACCCCTGGCAGTTTTCCACCTCTTTTTGTATCCTTAGGAAAGGACTGGCTTGCCTAATCTACCTCGCTACGTTAG
Source organism: Allium cepa (assembly GCA_030765085.1). Classification (NCBI taxonomy): domain Eukaryota; kingdom Viridiplantae; phylum Streptophyta; class Magnoliopsida; order Asparagales; family Amaryllidaceae; genus Allium; species Allium cepa. Next base: position 564,412,202 of record CM060937.1, on the reverse strand, counting down.
TATATGGGCAATAACGACAAAGAAGTACAACCAAGTATGTCCTTTCTGATATAGAACATGATGCCACTATGCATGAGCATTACCTGAACAGTAAGAGTAGGGCATGGTTTTCCTTATTGATGTTGACCTTCGCTGTTGACCCTCTTCAATTTGCCAATTATCCCTCGTTAATTAGATCTAATCCTTTCCAGCCAATTTTATGTAATCATCTCAATCGTTCTAGCATCGGTTTCAACCACTATAAATACCCCTTGCATGGGAATTTCTAAGGGGTTGTTGGTCGCCATTTGCTAAGAGTCGACTATTCGATTGTTGGTCGTCGCCCGCCAAGAGTCGACTATTTGGTTCTTGGTCACAACCCACCAAAGGTCAATTATTTATTTATTTATAGCACCCCACCAAGGGTCGATTATTTTTTATTAGTCACCACCTACTAGGGGTCGACTATTCGGTTGATCTATCAGTCACTCACGATCCCATATCCTTGGCTTGGCATCAAGCAGCAGATTCTCATAGCAACTCACCATCTATTTCTCTAAGCTCATAGGCCCTCAAGGTTAGCTACAACCTTAGTCTTAAGCCACCCTACTTTATCATGTTGTATATCTTTTAATTTCCTGTAATTGTAAGAGGACCATATAATTAGAGCAATTTACAGTGGACGTATGCAGCTCTTCCAAATCACTCTATACCTTATGTCATTTGCCCATTAAATGCTCATTTTAGCTCTTAAATGGGAGATTAGCTAGTAACGTTTGCCTTTTGTGGTGCAATTCCAAGGTTGATGAAAAATACAGTCAACAATAAGTATATACGTTGAATTTGGTTTCATTTAAAGCTGAGATCACAATTTCATATAAGATATGAATCAGGAAGAAATCCCTTCCTGAATAGTTTAAGAGACATGGTAACGTTGTCAACATAAGTTTCATAAACTCAAGGCAAAATCTGCTTTATGTAAGTTTATAGGCATTTCATAGTTTGTTTTAAATAACTATTTTATCACCATAAGAAACAAATTATTGTTTTAAGACATGCCACCTTCTTACAGATTGAATTTATTTATAGAGAAATTATTAGTAATGGGCCAGACTTGGATACAATCTAAGATTCTAGCATGATAACAAATCTTCTAGACGAAACAATTTGACTAAGTCCAAAAAAGACGTAGCTTATTAGAATGTCTAATAGAAAATCTCACACATTCAAAAGAAACTATGTGTTTCTTATCAATATAAAAAATGGATTATTAGTAAGGATATCTCTTTGGTTTCTAACAAGTTGTTATCCTTATGATTTCGATATCAAAAGTAATGCCATGAGTGACAACGTCGCAATGGAATCGAGGCCACTAAGTTCTATGTCAAAGATCAACAATGCCATATGAGATCAATAATGTATAAAATCGATGACGTTTCTCATCAGCATCATCCTTCATCCACGCTGCACCTCATCCACACCACACCTCATCTACACCATACCTTACAACATTTCGTATATGTCGCTCTTTCATGATGCCAAAGATCAGCGTCGACGTTAAGCAACGTCGCTCATCATCAGTGCTATCCACATCGCCTTTGCATACATATCAAACAATGAAGTTCTATTACTTATACCATCTGTTGTCAACACCAAGCTTTGTTGATATCGCACTTCATCGTTCAGTGGAGGGTGCTACTTATAATAAAGATGCCAGTCAATCAGTGTTGCTAATAAACCATGCCACAAGGCATCATTTTCACCTCTTATTAACACCCCTACAGTGACGTCGAGACTCATTAGGATAAGTCACTGTTAATACTCCACTTTAAGAGTACTGTCATTATGAATCCTCACGATGTTAATGATGAATGTCGTCGATGACCACAAAGGAGGGAAAATGATTGATGCCACTTCAATTCAACATTTCCATCAACCAATGAGAAGTGCCAACCATCACAATGGAGGTCATCGACGTTGAGGATCATCAACATTGCACCGAACTATATGAAGTCAATCTTTCACAACGTTGCTGTTTCTCATTAATGTTTAGCATTGCCTATCATGAATGACATCGACAATCAATATTGTGTTCTAAACACCACATATATAAATGTGCAACGTTAATATTAAGAATAATCAACATCTGATGAGATCATCAATGTCGACACTATATGGAATGTGGTTGCTCTTCATCAACTGATGTCATCAGCAACCAATTAAGGGCACCTTAATACACTAGATAATGAATGTTGAAGGCCATGATTGCTGAGGCAACATCGAAGCTCTAGTATCACCATTATCAAGCAAGCCTAGCACATAGCAATATTGAAGTTGTCGAAATTGTTGCTAACGCCATCACCAAAGTTGATGCGTAAGCAAGTCAAAGACATTGAAAGCAAGACCGCGTTGCCTCTTATATATGCAATTCAATGACGAAGCTAATGCCATATTGATACCATCAAAGCCAAATGTAACACCCCTAATTTTAAATAAAACTATTCAAGAGATTTAATTAGATAAATTTAGTAGAATAATGTAAAGATTAGAGTGGTAAGGGGATTGAAATTTGAAAACTAAATAGAGGCCATGCTTAATTGAATAAAATTTAAAGAATTAGTTTATGGAAATGGTTTTATAAGTTAACTAATAAGAGAATAAGCCAAGGGCATCATGGGAAATAATCGCCTATCATAACCCTTAACTTATAAACCCTTATTCCCATTTTCATTCCATATGTTCATAGATCAAATTTACTAAAGCTTAGGAATCAAGTAAAAGAGAATTAAGAAAGACCAAATCTCAAGTTCCTTATCCAAAAGCATTTGATTTTAGATTTTAAATTAAAAACCTTTATGATGATTTTAATGATGATATGTTTGGATTACATGATATGTTTGATTCAAACAAGTATGTTTGATAATTGTTTTATTCAATTTTAAGGAAAACAATCATATTTTCTGGGTTTCAAATGCCATATGTATTTAAAATGTTATGTAAAACATTATTTTGGACATGGGTTTAAATTTTCATAATTATCCAAGCTATGGATAATTTATTATGAACTTTTGAAGGAAGAAATAAATAATTGGGTCTAAAAATTTATATCAGCTATTATATAAAGGATTTTGGGTCTGAAATTTATGTGTTAGAAAACATATTAAAAGTGAATTATGATGATTTTTGGGGATTTTTCCTAAATGATTTGCTATAGAAATTAAATTAATTATTTTGGAGGATTTTAATGTCTTAATTGTTTTGTTAAAGAGAAGGGCTTCTTTATTAATTATTTTTAATTAATTATGGATGAATTTGACAGTCTTTTTGAAAATATTTTTGTATAGTTTATGGAAACAATTATTTTTTTTGCAAATAAGCAAGTTAGTTGAAAAGATTTTACTTAAAAAGGCAACAAAACAGTTCTGTACAGACTTATTGTTTCACCACTTCCGTTTGCTACATTTCGACCTCATATCTCCGCCCTCAACTAGGTCGAAACCAATATAGATGGCAATGTTTTGGTATGTATTGGATTGGAGAAAGGTGGAAGGTATAGAGTCGAAACCATGCTTTCAAAGGAGCCGAGGCCATTTTAAATAGCTTTCGATGGGTTTGCCGTATATCATGTTTTAAAGAGAAGCTCAAAAGGGTAGTTTTGAACCAATTTGAAACATTACTGCAGTCTTCATACCTTTTGAATGGGTTGAAAGTTTTTAATGAGTTCGAATAGCAAGCTTTCGTTTTATAAATATAATAAGCCACTTCCCAATGCTTTTGAAAGAGCTTCAACGACCATTTAAATTAAAGGTTTGAAGGCAATGGCTTTGAAAGGTGTTTCAATGTTATCCTTCCAACTATTTTACTTGAAATATTAAAAATTATGAAAGGATGGCTCCAAAGCCATCTATTTTTTCCAAACTTATTTATTTAAAGGTTAATGGTTTCGAAAGTGGTACTTTCGCTTATGTTCATTTTGTGCTAAAAAATTAAACTTAAAGGTTTCAAAAGAAATATTTTCAAACGGTTTCGAAGCTATGCTTCTATAATTTGAAAAGATATTCTTTAATTCTTTTGAAAGGAAGGTTTTGATGCCTTCGAAAGAGATATTTTAAAGTGTTTCGAAAGGCATCTGTTTAAGAGTTTTGAAAAGAAGATTTGAATGCTTTTGAAAGAAATGTTCTAATGGTTTCGAAAGTAAAGGTCTAAGGTTTTGAAAGCCTTAGTTTTCAAAATAAAGAACCCAATCTCACTATTAAAGGAAAACCCATGGCAATATAAAAAAGTTTGAAATGGCTTTTAATTTTGGAGTTTTAGAAGAAGAATTTCTTGATAAAAATAATGGGTTAAAAGGATTAACCATATTTCACGTGGAAATGGTTTCAAGGATATTAAACCATAAATGTTAGTTCTGTTATATTATTGTATTTGCTTCTTTTATAAATAGATTCATTGTATAATGGATGCATAAATGTATTTGGGGGAGAAAGGGCGGAATAACCAGCTAGGTTTACCCAGTAGTGAATATAAATTGAATTAAATCATGTATGAGTAGAATTGCATCCAGGGGGTCAGGTAAACCAAAACATAGGATGCCCAAAGACTGATCAAGATGTTGTCAGTTTAGACAGTTTCATAGTAAATCCATGAAAATCATGTTTAGAGAGAGTTATTGGCAGGGCCAATAGGTTCGTAGTGATCCCATAAAAACTATACCCTGATAAAGTTATTGACAGAGGTCAATAGGTTTATAATTAACCCATGAAAGATATGATATAAGAGAAGTTATTAGACATACCAATAAGTTCAGAGAGAACCCATGAAAAACTGATGTTATTTTTAGGGGCCAATTGGTTCTTAGTGGTTCCATGAAAATTATGAAACTGGACAGATAGTCCATAAGCTTTGAATAGGTTACTAGTCTGCCCATGACAATTAATAGGTAAGTAGTGACCCTAGAAACTACAACTATGATAGATAGTCAAATGAATGGGGATGGGAAACCCAGGATAATTTGCTTCTTTGCATGTCATCATGATATTTTAAATTGCTATATTTTAACCATTGTGGATGCAAGGGTACGGTATATGGTTATTATAAATTTTTAGGTAAGATACCAGCGAGGAGAAAACACGTTCCGCTAAGCAACGTGATCTTACTAGATATCTAAATGATTCGATATGTTAGGTTATCATTCATACCAAGCTTTTTGTCTGACTCGAAGTTTATGTTTTCCCCTTAAACTCTCTGGTGCTCAATTTATTTTGAGTAGTTTGAGAGTTGAGGTTTTCAGGTTCTTCTTTAAACGAATAACTTCTAGAGACGTGCAGGAGGCAAGCTAGCTAATAGTAGTTTTTCACTATTTGATTCCATTGTGTTTTCATGTAAAGGAAAAGGTATTTAATTGCCTATTTTTAGACTCTGTTCATCCAATGGGGCATCTTCATGTATCACTCTTGGTGTATTTTGTAATAATTATATTTTCTCTTAATGTGGTTCTTGAATTTGGGATTATGTAATGAGTTTGAAATATGATTTGAAATGGAATGAGAAATTTGTTTGATGGTTTTAAAATTCATATCCACATGTTTCTATTATATTAGTATATCTAACAATACCGCATTTAGTCGTCGAGAATTAATAAATATTGATGCTTGTGGCATTCGTAACCGTTAGTTTTGGGCCTCTAAGTAGGGGATGTTACAAGTTGGTATCAAAGCATTGGTTTATGAAAACTAAATGATTTTTTGAAACACAATCCAATGAATCAAAAAATAAGATTAGGGTTTGGGTTAACGCTATAGTAACATACTTGTATATATATATATATATATATATATATATATATATATATATATATATAGACACGCATTCCCCTCTCTCTTAGACCGTTCTTCTGTATCTTACTAAGACTCCTATGCAGATTTACAAGAAAGGAAGATGTGGTTGTAGGAATTGAAAAAGGAAATCTCAATGGAGGAAGCACGGCAACAAATGGAAATGTTTGACCTAATAGGGTAAACTAGGGTTGATAAAAAAATGCTATTCCAAATGCAGATGCCAATGTAAGTGCTGGAAATCCGCAAGTAGATATGGGACGATATATCATTTCTTCGTAAATCTGATGCAAGCTGGAGCAGCTTTTGGAGTAACTGGAAATGTTAGAGGAGCTAATCCTGTGGCCCTAGTTGGAAATAAATATACCAAGTTAAGCAGGGATTATGCTAGTCTTGGTGGGAAGCCATTTTCGGGAATGGAGGATTCTATAGAAGTTGAGAACTGGCTTTTGCATTGTGAAGGGATCTTCGTTGACTTAGGATTAAACGATGAGCAGAAAAGGAGGCTTGCTTTTAGACAGTTGTGGGGAGTAGCGCTTCATTAGTGGAATAGTGTTACTGTTGGAGTTCCCGAGGAAGAGTTGACTTGGGTAGAATTTCGAAGGAGATTCGAAGAGAGATTTCTATCAGAAATTGCCAAGTCGGTATTGCTGAGAAAGTTCATGGACTCAGTGCAAGGTGAGATATCGATGGTTAAGTATGCTATAAAGTTTGATGAGCTGTCCAGATATGGGTATGCTACCATTGAAACCTTCATCAAGAGGAGCGAAAAATTTATTTGAGGGCTGAAACCCGAGATTGCTAAGGCAACCCTGCCACTTTTCCATGATCCTTGTAATGTTTTTATGGAAATGGCAATCTGAAATGAGGAGATGCTTGCTACTTATAGGAAGGAAAAGCAGGTTGAAACCTAGAGTTCTCTTGGTAAGAAAATAAAGTTCTTCAAGAAGAAAGGAACCTAGAAGGTAGAAGCTGCCAAGAAGGCGTGGTTTGCTTTAAGTGTGATATGAAGGGTCATTATGCCCATGAATGCCGAACTGGCAAGGGGAAGAAAGCCATATATGAGAAGGATGTGAAGTGCTTTAACTAAGACCAGATTGGGCATTATAAGAATCAATGTTAAGAACCAGTCTGGGTAGACAAGGGAAAAGTCTTTACTGTTGGACCATCGTCTGCTAGGCCAATTGCTGCTGAGAAGGGAAAGACTATGATGGAAGGTATGTTTTTGATTCAAAGTACATCAGTTAGGGTACTATTTGATATCGGTGCATTGCATTCATTTATATCTTAGTGTTCGGTTGATAGGTTATGTTAAGAACCCGCATACCTTGTTACTTCCTTAAGGGTTGCGAATCCGATAGAAGGGTATGCAACTCTGCGAATAAGATGTGACTAGTTAGAACTTGATTTGTTAGATCATAAGTTTGCATGCAGTTTGTATGTTTTCAATTTCATAGACATCGAAATCATTTTGGGTATGGATTGGTTGGGTAAATATGATGCTAGGATATTTTGCCAGGATAGATAAATATCTCCAGACACCCTAATAGTCATAACCGAAGTATATTCTCAGTGGAAGATTGTAACTGGAGTGATGGTACTCTATAGAGTGCTATGAAATAGAAGAAGAGTTAAGTCAGGTTCGAGTAGTAAGAGAATTACAGTTGTTTTTGAATTGGCTACAGGTTTACCACCGTAACGAGCCGTTGAGTTCTGGATAGATCTTGTGCCAGGAGCAGAACCTGTAAGCAGACTACCTAGTAAGATGACACCGACAGAGATGAAGAATTTAAAGGTGCAGCTAGTGGATCTAGAAGGAAGAAATTTTATTAGACTCAACAGTTCACCTTACGTGTGGCTGTGGTGTTCATGAAGAAACCGGATGGGTCGTTTAGGATCGACTATCATAAATTAAATGAGACGTCAATCAAGAATAGATATCCTTTGTTGAGAATAAATGATCTATTTGATCGGTTGAGTGGAGCCAAAGTATTCTCCCACTGGATTTAGCGACGGGTTTCCATTAGCTAACAGTGGCAAAGGACAATATTCCGTTGACAGCGTTTCGAACCAGGTATGGTTAATATGAGTGTGCCCTAAAGATGAAAGAGATCATGAAGATCATCTAAGAGTAGTTCTTGAGACGTTGATGCAGCATCAACCGAAAGCGAAGTTTTCTAAGTGTCGCTTCTGGATGAAAGAGGTTAAGTTTCTTGGTCACGTGGTTTCAGAGAAGGGTCTGTTGGTCGATCCAGATAAGATTGAAGCTATTAACAACAAGAAGAGACCAGAGACGGTGACTGAGATTAGAAGTTTTCTTGGACTAGCTGGCTATTACCAGAGATTCATCAAGGATTTCTCGCAGATAGCAAAGCCTTTGACTAAGTTAACCATGAAGGATGTGAAGTTTATTTGGTGTGATAAATATGAGGAAGCATTCCTTAAGTTAAAGCATTCGTTGACCAATGCACTTGTGTTTGTGGTTCCAGAAGGAAACCAAGGGTTAATGGGGTATACAGATGCATGCTGAACTAAATTAGGATCTGTGTTGATGCAGAAGGGTGAAGTCATTGCCTATGTTTGATGACAGCTTAGATTGCATGAGGTGTAATACCTTACTCATGATTTGGAGTTGGCTGCGGTGATCTTTGCATTAAAGATATGGAGACATTATCACTTAGGGGAGAGATTTGAGCTATATATATATTATAAGTCCTTAAGATATTTTTTCTCTCAAGGAGTTGACTATGAGACAACAGAGGACTAGAGTTTTTAGCAGCTTATGACTTTAGTATAGAGTATATACCTGGGAAAGGAAATAAAGTAGCGGATGCTCTTAGCAGAAAACATCAGAATGTGGTGTTAGCTGTGTTGGAAGAATGGAAAGATTTACAAGCTTTGTCTTCTTGTATTTTGCACTTAAGATCGATTGCTAGTTCAAGTCAGAGCACCACAATGTAGTCCTATTTGGAAGTTCGACTAGTATTGATCGAAAGGTTTGCTTCTAAGTAGAAAGAGGACCCACTATTAGCTAAGAAGATCGTAAGGCTTAAGGTTGGATCGGTGATCGATGATTTCAAGGATCTTAGTCTTGATTAGAGGGGATGGTTGAGAAAGAAGGGACAGTTGTGTGTTCCGAATGTTAAGGATTTAAGGAAAGAAGTCTTTAGGGAATGTCATTGATCTAAATTCACGATTCAACCCGAAGGAACCAAGATGTATCAGGATATGAAGAGGAGCTTCTACCAAGAAGGTATGAAGAAGGATGTTGGCTTGTGGGTTAGGATATGAAGAGGAGCTTCTACAGAGAAGATTGAATTGATCCGAGAAAGGATAAAGGAAGCTCATTCTAGATAAAAGAGTTACGCAGATAAGAGGCATAAAGATCTAAAATTCTCAGTTGGAGATCTAATCTTCATTAAGGTATCATCGATGAAGGGTGTGGTATGATTTGGAAAGTTAGGAAAACTAGTACCGAGATATGTTAGTCCATTCCTAATTATAGAGAGGATCAGAAAGCTTGCATACAGAGTAGAGCTGCCGAGCAGTATAGCAGGTGTCCATAATGTATTTCATATGTCTCATCTTCGTAAGTATGTGAATGATCCAGAGACTACTATTCCTCTGACAGGGGTTGGATGATTTGATAGTAGAACCAAATTTGACTTTTGTTTGACAACCAGTTTGGGTAGTAGCGAGAGATGAGAAGAGGTTAATTAACAAGACAGTCAAGTTGGTGAAAGTTTAGTGGAGTGACAGTGAGAAGGACTATACTTGGGAGATAAAAGACAAAATTGGAGATACTTATCTTGATCTACTGTGAGCGTGTGTTCTATATATTCTTTATATAGACAATTGCTAGTCAGGTAGGCTAGTATGGTGGTTAGGAGATGTTAGAAATGATAGCTATGCTTAGTATTTTGTCCTTACTGAATTTCGAGGACGAAATTCTTTAAGGAGAGGATCCTGTAACACCCCTAATTAAATAATATCATTCAGGAGATTTAATTATATAAATTAAATAGAATAATGTAAAGATTAGAGTGGTAAAGGGATTGCGATTTGAAAACTAAATAGAGGCCATGCTTAACTAAATAAAATTAAAAGAACGAGTTTATAGAAATGATTTTATAAGTTAACTAATAAGAGAATAAGGCAAGGGCATTATGTGAAACAACCATATCCATCATAACCCTTAACCCCTAAACCCTAATTTCCATTTTCATTCCATATGTTCATTATTAAAAAACATAAAAAATGAGGAGCTCAAAGCCGGCCATAACCTAAGGGAATAGGAGATTAAAAATTTACTAAAGCTTAGGAATCAAGCAAAGGAGGATTAAGCAAGATCAAATCTCAAGTTCCTTAATGAAAATCATCTCATTTTCGTTTTTAAAGTGCATTTGATTCCAGTTTTTAAGTTTAAAACCTTTATGATGATTTTAATGACGATATGCTTGGATTACATGATATGTATGATTCAAACAAGTATGTTTAATAAATGTTTTGTTTGATTTTAAGGCAAAAATCGTATTTATTAGGTTGCGAATGCCATGAGGATTTAAAATGTTATGTAAAAATTATTTTTGAGATGGGTTTAAATTTTCATAATTATACAAGCAATGGATAATTTCTTATGAATTTTTGAAGGAAAAAATAAATAATTGGATCTAAAAATTTATTTCGGCTATTATATAAAGGATTTTGGGACTGAAATTTATATATGTTAGATAACATATTAAAAGTGAATTATGATGATTTTTGAGGATTTTTCCTAAATGATTTACTCTGGAAATTAAACTAATTGTTTTGGAAGACTTAAATGGCCTAATTATTTTGTTAAAGGGAAGGGCTTCTTTGTTAATTATTTTTAATTATTCTAGATAAATTTGGTAGTCTTTTAGAAAATATTTTTGGTAAAGTTTATGGCAACCAATTATATTTTTACAAATAGGCAAGTTAGTTGAAAAGCGTTTACTTAAAAAGGCAACAAAATAGTTTTGCATAGATTTACTACTTCGCCACTTCCGTTTGCAACCTTTTAACCCCAAACCTCCACCCTTAACCAGGTCAAAACAAATATACACGATATCAATGCTTTGTTATATAATGGATTGGAGAAAGGCAGAAGGTATAGATTCGAAACCATGCTTTCGAAGGGGTCGAGGCCATTTTAAATAGCTTTCGAAGGGGTTGCCGTATATTATATTTTAAAGAGAAGCTTTCGAAAGGGTAATTTTGAACCGTGTCAAAACCTTGGTGTCGTCTTCGTACCTTTCAAATAGGTTGAAAGTTTCAATGAATACGAAAGGCGGGCTTTTGTTTTATAAATATAACAAGTCGCTTCCTAATGCTTTCGAAAGGGCTCCAATGGCCATTTAAACTAAAGGTTTGAAAGCAATGGCTTCGAAAGGTGTTTCGAAGCTATCCTTCCAATTGTTTGACTTAAAAGAATAAAGCTTACGAAAGAATGGTTCTGAAGCCATCTGTTTTCCTCAAATCTTTTATTTGAAGGTTGGAGGTTTCGAAAGGAGTACTTTCACTTATGTTCACTTTAATCCAAAAGATTAAAATCAATTGTTTCGAAAGAGGTATTTTCAAATGGTTTCAGAGCTATGCTTCTATAAATCGGAAAGTTATGCTTTAATACCTTTGAAAGAAAGGTTTTGATGCTTTTAAAAAAAATACTTTAAAGTGTTTCGAAAGTCATATGTTTAAGTGTTTTGAAAAGAAGATTTCGAAAGGCATAGGTTCATAGTGATCCCATGAAAACTATATCCGGATAAAGTTATTGACAGAGATCAATAGGTTTATAGCCAACCTATGAAAACCGTGATATGAGAGAAGTTATTGGAGATACAAATAGATTCAGAGAGAACCTATGAAATATTAAAGTTAGTGGCAGGGTCCAATTGGTTCTTAGTAATTCCATGAAAACTAGTAAACCAAACAGATAGTGCATAAGCTTTGTATAGGTTATTAGTCAGCCCATGAAAACCAATGAGTGAATAGTGACCCCAGAAACTTTAACTATGACAGATAGTCAAATGAACGGGGATGGGAAATCCATGATATTTTGCCTCTTTGCATATCATCATAATATTTTAACTTGTATATTTTAACCATTGTGGATACAGGTGCACAGTTTATAGTTGTTATAAATTTTTGGATAAGATACTAGTGAGGAGAAAACCCATTCCGCTAAGCGGCGTGGCCTCACTAGATATCTAAATGATTCGAGATGGTAGGTTATTATTCATACCAGGCTTTTTGTGTGACTCAAAGTTTATGTTTTCTCCTTAAACTCAATTAATTTTGAGTAGTTTTGGAGTTGAGGTTTTCAGGTTCCCCTTTAAGCGGAAAAGCTTTCGTAGACGTGCAGGAGGCAAGCTAGCTAATAGGAGTTCTTTTCTATTTGATTCCGCTATGTTTTGATGTAAAGGAAAAGTTGTTTAATTGCTTATGTTTAGAGTTTGTTCATCCAAGGAGGCATCTTTATATGTTTCTCTTGGCGTATTTTGTAATAATTATGTTTTCTTTGAACATGGTTCTCAAATTTAAGATTGTGTAATGAATTTGAAATATGATGTGATGACCTTGACTCGACTTTCGAAAATCAGCACCGAATACGGCACTCGTATTCAAATGCCGCAGATCCAAACGTCGAATCTGGTTTGCCGGAGCTTATAACAACATCATATGAATATAAAACAGTGGAACAAAATGAATATCATGCATACATCACAACTACAACATCAACATAATATTCATTACTACATCAGAGTATCTTTATACATATATCACCACAACTCCAAACAAACATCATAATAATACAACAGTGATCATATATCCAAAAAGTCTTCAAAGGAATGAAGTGGTAACGAACTCCCAAAAACTAAACACCTGAGATCCCAAAAGCTCCTAAAATATCTCCAAAGCAAAAGCTCCAAAATACTGCTACACTAGAACACGTAAACCTGCTACTAGGCTGCCCATGTAGAATAGGAAAGAAACAATAAACTCCGGATCAGTCATGGGACTGGTATGAGTAAACAAAACAGTTGCTTTTAAATAAACTAGATTTATAAAAGAAAATCCGGTATGCTTTTAGAAAATGAAACTACCATAAGACCTCCCGCCACACACACAATGCAATCGTAGAATTGGAGGAGATTTCTTCTTATGATAGTCGAACATGCTTGATACGAGAAAAAAATTTCTTGATATTATTACTAGTGCATCGTGTATAAAATCATTTCGAAAATATAATATAAATCTTAGCCAGCATAGGTACCATTATACTATGCCTACTATAGCTGTCGCCTGAGGTGGCAGGTTATACAAATTGAAATCGTAAAGGGCTCGTATTGTTTTGTTTGAATTTTTCCAACTAATGGTCAGGCTAAGGAACCTCCTACTGCCACATGGGTACGCCTCTGGCGGGACGTCCCGAGAACCTACCCGGCTCTCTGCCAACACAAAGCCGGGTTACCTCTGTAACTAGGTAACTACTACTCGAGTATGCCACTCCCCGATCCTTTGGGACCTTTATCCGAGGGCCCTCTATCACAAAGCAACAACCATACAGTAAATGAGATTGGAGCTACCACACAGGTAAATATCTGGGCTCTATACCATGACATCACCTTTTTCCAGAAGGAAATGATATACCCTAAAGGGTGCGACCCTCATAACCTTGCCGCATCTTTCCTGTTTCGACCATTTCCGGGTTGTGAGGTCCGATGAGGTCTCGTCCACATAACTACGCTTCACACGAAAGCCATGTTTTGATCAAAAATGATCAACATATGATTATCAACACATAGCAGCACTTAGCATGCCACACTACCAAATTGGGGGTATAACGTTGATAACCTTCAATTACATAACCTCTGAGCTCGTACGTCTCAGAGAAGGGTGCTAAGCTAAGAGAATAAATTCTCCGCCACCAACAGATACGTATTTGAAAGAAATCTGCTTTATACGTCAAAATGTAGTGTTAGACACACAACCATACAAGTCTGTTCTGGGTTCGAACAGAACCGAAGGCACTTTGTCCAATAAAGGAAGAAGCCCTTGTAAATCCGGATATCCATAGTCCCGATCGGACTTCCCATCACTTAGAAAATCTCTATACCGGAGTAACTCATTGCAGAGACAACGATAGGTTATCCTATCGTTTTCGAAGACACCCGGTCTTCACCACCGGTCTTTAAATGCTATCTATTTCGACGCATCACTATTCGGAATGGGTTATCTGACACAAAGGTACTCTCCCGGCTAAACTGAATAGTGAACACTTAATTTTAAAACATGTGGGCATAACAATCACAAAAATTCATATTCAGGGTTCAATGTGGGTTTCGGATAACTAACTGAAATCCGACTCCCTGTCGCATCGAAGTTTAAATGTCGTTTTACGGGCAAAAGGGTTTTCACAACAATACAGAACAAATCACATGTCACAGTGCAGTATAGAGCAATCTACATCACACAGTATCACAACCACAACAGAAATAAAAAATCAGTATAGAACAATTATTTTAAATCAATGTGAGTGTGATTCAATAGATTAACCGCATAATTATATTTTTATTGATTAATTTAAATCAATGATTAATTAAATCTTAATTTACTTGATTAATTGTTTCTTAATTAATTATTTTAATTAACCGCTAAATTCGATTAGTCAACTTTAATTTATCTGAATAACAAATTCTTAATTTACAAATTAATTTAAACATTTAATTGTTTATTAATCAATTTAATTACAAATTGTAAATCATTCTTAATTTCTTTTCAAAATCATTAATTAATAAAAATTATTTACCTTAATTATCATTTAAAATCTTCTTTATATCTTAAGAATCAATTTATTATTACATTAAAAGTTTTAATGTAAATTAATTTCAATTCTTATTTTAATTTTAGTTATTTAATTAAAGGGTTAATTTAAATTTTAAAACATTGTTAAATAATTTAAACTTATAGTAATTTTTTTCACTTAACATGAATTAACATTGGTTAACTTGTAAATATAGAAATTAACCTAACTATGTAATTTTGAAAATTTGGTCGGGCTTAACCCATCATAAAGCAACCTGAGAAAAACCAGGTTTGCACCCGAGTCAACCCCGGGTTCTTCTCATCTCTTCCCCGAGTTCTTTTCCTTTCTTCCCCGCATGCCTGTTCTTCTTCTTTTTTTTCTTGTTCTTTTTTTTCCAGTTTAAGTTAAGTACCTAAACTCAAATAGCCGAGAGTATACTCGCGTACGCGAGTTCCTTCCCGAAGCCAAACATACATTTTCTCGAGTTTCAACTCGAGCTTTCAAATCTGCAAACTCACCGATATCCAAAACACATCGTGCACGTGCACGACATGGCGCCGCCACTCCGATGATCATCGCGATCATCGGCAGGTCAAGAAATCCACACAAACGCGAAATCGAACATCGATTTGACCCAAAAAACTCGAGATCAAAATTCACCCCTTCGTTTGAACTGTAACTCGAAACCCACCAGCCTAAAATGCCTCGTCCTCCTCGCACAGTTCACCAGAAAATCCACGCTTCCAGCCATATCACGTCGACACTTCGCACTATCATCCCTCAAAAGCATACGCGGCTCGATTGCTCCTAGGTGATGAAATCACCTCATTCTTTTTCACTGCAAACTTTGAGGTTAAACCCTACTTCGGGTTCGTACCATCAATTCATGCATTCGAAAATTATTTCGACAATTTTCCCATCATCACCGAAGCTCAAACTAGCTTCAGTCCAAATTGCAATGGTTATCATTGGATCGTTCACCGTAAATGAAGAAAAATGCAATTTTGGTTTAAATTCAACCACTTTTAAACCACTTAAGTAAAAATCATTGTATTGCCTCTAAAAATCATGACTTGATATGCTTATTCAAATTATGTAATCAAATCCATGTTTTAAAATAGTTGAATTCATCAAAGAATTTTTTTTATACTATAAATTACAAGTTGCACAGACAAAAACTTCATGTTCAAGCTTGAAATAAATTTTTAACTGTAACTTAAGTTGAAGCAAACTGGTTTTGTAAAAAAAACTAAGCTAAAAAAGATTGTGCGAGTTTATTTAAATTGTCTTCAAATTTACTTTTGTTCTGAAACAAATTATTAAGAACAAACTGTATAATACTTCCAGTAATACAGAAACAATACAAACAACATTTTCTTTCCAATATACAACTAAAAACACAAGATCCATGAAATAAATACTTAGATTTCAAAGCAAATAAGTTTACTCACCTGAATTTTCCTGAAACAAAGAACTGCCCTTGTTTTTGAACCCTGCAGATATTCTGCTTTTAATTTTTTTTGTAAACTTGTTTTGAATTTGTAAAATGATAATTGTTTTTTTTTCTCTTCCAGGCTTTGCTATGTTTTATTTGAATGAATTAAAGCAACTATGCATGTGTATATATAAGGAGAGGGTTTTAGTAGAATACTGAAGCAAGACCTTTAGTTGTACTTTGTAATTATTTATATATTTTTAATCAGAGATTTTTCCCCCTTCCTTGTTATTTCAAATGACTTGTTTATGTGCTGAGATTGAAAGCATTTAATGCCTTTGCTTCCTTCTTTCTTAACAGGCAATCTTATTTTATTTTTATGCAAGTACTATTTTGTTTTTGTTAGTAGATTTTTTCTTCTTCTTTGCCTTGCCTATGTCTTAGTTTCCTGGTTTGTTTCTTGGGTTATAAGTCTACACGCAAGCTTATGTTTTTCTTGTTCATATTTTTTTTTGTTTACAGCCTACTTGTCTGGTTTACTTTGCTAAATGAAAGAGTTTATTTTAATTATTGTTTTCTTATGTCTACATATTTGAATGTATATTTCTTTCTTTCTTCTTTTTTTTTCTTATTGCTTTGTAATATAAATGAATTCCTACTTAAAGTTTTAACTATTAGCATTAAATTTATCACATATATTTTATTTTACTGTTTAATACAAATTCTTGTTTGTTATATGTTTTATTCATTATTATTATTTATTTAAAACTCAAACTTCAATTATTTATTTAATTACATATATCTCTTGTTTATTTAATTTTAATAATATTCTATTTCATCTGAAACTTTTCAAATTAAATTTAAAAGTTCAAACGATTTATCGAATTTAGAATTCAAAATTTTGGGAGTTACATATGATTTGAAATGGAATGAGAAATTTGTTTGATGGGTTTAAAAGTTACGCATATCCATGTGTTTTTATTATATCAATGAACCTAACATTACTGCATTTGGTCACCGTGAACTAATAATATGGATAGTTGCGGCATCTGTAGCCGTTACTTTTTGGCCTTCAAATGTGGGATGTTACACCAAGCATGCTAAGTAGAGAATGTGGAAGACATGAAAGATGGAGCTGCATTACCTATATAAACATGAACCAAGGGGTCCGCAAAGAGGGGTGAATTTTCTTTATTCCATTTCTTGAAATCAAATCATTGTAAACCCTAAATTGGATTGGGGACAATCTCTATTTGACTATAATATTGCTTAATCAATATGAATAAGGAATTTTGGACATGCATATCATATTTGACTATGCCTTTTCGAACATTATTCAATAGGACGCACATATATTCAAACTCGTTAAGTTCAAAACTCAACATCATTATTTAAATGATGCTTTGGACTATGACGAGGGAGATATGCATAATTATATGGACATTAGACTTTTAATACAAGAATGAATTACATAGCCCATTGCCAACCTTAATTGACTATTGCACAAGATTTATTACCTATTTTCTTATCTCTTCTGAACATATGACAAGACATAGGAGCTTTTGGAACAACTTTTCATTAAGACCATACAGACTCTTGAATATGCTGGCTCCAAATGGCCTCGGAGTATCTCGAGAATAATAACCCATAAAAGCATACAGACTCTAATATATTTCACTCCAAGAAGGCTTATTAACATTATAAATCTTTCCTTTAATGGTTCCATTATGCACAAAGTCTTAAGTGATAAATAAGTCCTTGATAACATAACTAAGACGACATTGATTGAGTTATACTTAATCATGTCACTGCATTTGTTCAAGTCAAGGAATAATTCATCACTATTGGCATCATGGATATTATACCAGTATTTGGTCTAATATTTTTGAAGCTAGAAGGAGGGCCTGAACCTCCTACCCCATTTAATTCTTTCTATGAGCTAAGGAAGCAAACTGTTGTTTCAAGAAAATGAGATCAAAACGAATTAATTCCCTAACTGAGGAAGTTATCCAGATGACAACTTTAAAAGAAATTGTGGTTCTTAACTTCAACTTAGGAAATACAGAGCCTAGACAACCATCAGAGCCAGCATGACCTACTAACAGCAAATCCAGGATTAAAAGCCTATAACAACAAGTGCTAGATACGAAAGGACTTTTGGAAGCAATATTTGCTTAAAAATCCTCCAAAACTACTAGAACCACAAGGGGAGATGAAGTAGAATCTCCACGAAGGGACTTGAATGCTTCTTTGCTTAGAAATAAAAGCAAATTCAAACTTTCCCTCAATCCATAAAAGAGAAGAGGTGACCAACAAGCTAAAAAAAACTACCAAGGAAGATTAGAAGGAAAAACCAATCAAAAAACTAGAAGCTTAACTTCTGAAGGATATAAACCTAAAAGGAGCAACTACCATAATGACGAGTCTTACTTGAGAGACTTGGCAGGAAAAATGGCAAAATATATGATTAATCTCAAGGGATAAATGATAGATTATATGGTAATCATAGAGAAGCTCCCTACACAGATGAGATTATGACTGCAAAAATTCCTTCTCATATCAAGATCCCATCCAGCGGGTATAATGGAACGATTGATCCGGACGATCACTTATTGGCTTTTGAAAGTCAGATTGACCTATACAATGCATCCGTAGTTGTGCGTTGTAGGATTTTCCTAACTACTTTTCAATGAGCAGTTGTTAAATGGTACCAATAGTAGGGGGAGAGGACCATCTATTCTTAGAAACATTTTCCTTATGAATTATCAGTGCAATTCTATATATGTGAATATCCCGCCGTCGACTACACCATGGTAGCTAATATTGAATAAAGACCAAGAAAGTTGTTAGGCGATTATCTTAAGAGATTCAATACTGAAGCCCTAGAGGCGAAAAACGTGACTAATAGAGACAAGCTAGTGGCAGTAGTTTCTGGGCTAATTAAGCAAACTCCATTTTGGCGACAACTCTACATACACAAATGTAAGGATTCACAAGATTTCCATTTTCAAGCTAATAAATTCATTTATATGGATGAATGTATCACACCTGAAGAAGGCCTAAGGAATAAGAAAACATGAAAGATTAACAACAAACGAAACCATAAAAATCCAAGATGGGAAAAAGACTCAAGCACCAATCATGTTGCTTTGAACATTCCTATATCTTACATATATGCTACAACAAAGGAAGAGACGACTTTACAATTTCTTACAAAGCTAAAACTGATCTTGAACCAAGAAAGGGGGAGATTTCTACGCTTATCACAAATCGAACAAGCATAAAACAGATGAGCACCGAGTACTAGCAGACATAATTCCGCGAATGATTTGATCTGGACACCTGAAGGAATTCATTAAGGATAATCAAAAAGTTGTTTGTTCTAAAAATGGAAACCAAATGCCACCCAGTAACACCGTGAATCTAATAGAGGATGATGTTCAGCCAGATTTCATTCCACCTCTCAACTGAATTAACGTAACCCATGGAGGGCCATACCTGGTTGGAAGTAGCAAAGAATCTAAGAGTCACTATGTTAGGGAAGCAAAGGAAGGTATTTTCTCTATTCAAGAGGAGTCGTCGCTCAAAATTCAAGATTTCAAATCCAGATGCATAATTTGACCATTATACCACAAGAGCTAAGAGGGGTCCACCACCCGCACAATGACCCGCTTACGATTACTGTGCAAATTGGACTTTCAGTGGTTACCAAAATTTTGGTCGATACCGAAAGTGCTGTCAATGTAATTTTCAAGCATGCATTTGACTAGGGGGAATCCAGAAGAAAAGAATGAACCAACTTTTGATCCTTTTTTGGGTTCAATGGCAAAGGGTCAACCTCTATTGGATTTATATGACTTCTCGTGGAAATGGGAGTTCCACTATGCTCTTGGACATTCGAAACTCTCTTTGTCATCATGGATCAACCTTCATATTATAATGCCTTTTTGGAAGAATAGATCTGGACAAAATTGATGACTTTGTCTCTCCCAAGTATCAGATGGTGAGATTCTTTACCAAAAGCGGGTGGAACCATAAGCGGGGAATAATTCAGTTCTTGCGAGAAGTAATTTGCAACTGTTGAGCAATATGAATGATATTACCTTTCTTGTTATGATTCAAAGAAAAATAAATTAATCAGAGATAATACTAAAATACCTTTGCATGGTGATTCTTCAAATTCATCACCTAAAGCGAAAAAAGAGCCTGTTAAGAAGAATAAACATGTGTTGAGAAAACTTGACTTCTCAAAGAGTAAAAGAAAAACGAAGGAAGAAAATCTGGTGGAAGATGAAATTGAAGATGAGGAAATTGTCATTGAACTAGACTGTAGAAATGAACAAGAAAGATTGAAGCCTACAGAAGATCTTGAGGAAATATGCATAGATTTAGCTAATCTAACAAAGATGGTCAAAATTGGAAGACAATTACATAGCAAACTCAAGGGAGAGCTAGTTTAGTTACTTTAATCCAGCAAAGTTGTATTTGCTTGGTCCCACTCAGATATGGTTGGAATTTATCTGAACGTCATGTCCCATGCTCTGAATATAGATCCAAATATCACACCAGTCCAGGAGAAGGAAAGACAGTTTGATAAAGTTCGGTCTAGTTCTTTGAAAGAAGAGGCCAAAAGATTTCTCGAGAATGGATTAATTAGAGAGGAACTTTATCCAAAATGATTAGCTAATCAAGTGCTAGTCAAGAAGTCCAATGGTTAGGGGAGAAATGTGTTGATTACACTGATTTGAATAAAGCATGCCTAGAAGACCGCTATGCGCTCCAATGGTTAGACCAATTAGTCTATGCAACAAGCGGACACCGACTCTTGTCTTTCATGGACGCATATTCTAGATACACTCAAATTTCAATGTTGCAACCAGATGAGGAAAACCCTAGTTTTACAAAAGTTTGGGGAATATATTTCTATCAACTAATGCCTTTTAGATTGAAGAATGCTGAAGCAACATACTAGAGACTAGTGAATAGAATGTTCAAGGAACAAATTGGTCGAAACATGGAACTACGTGTGAGTGACATGTTAGTCAAATCTCAAGAGAGAAGCAGTCATCTAAAAGTCCTTGCAAAAATGTTTGGTGCATTATCAAAAAACCAGATGAAGCTTAACCCACAATAATGCTCTTTTGAATTCAGTTCCGCAAATTCTTGGGATATATCGTTAGCGCAAGAGGAATCGAAGCTAATCCTGACCAAATTCAAGCTATTAGAAACATGGAAGAACCTAAAACAGGCAAAGACATAATGATCCTAAATGGAAGAGTGGCAGCATTGAATATATTCATTTCCAAGGCCATCAACAAATGCATCTCATTCTTCAATGTGGTCAAGAAGAAGAAAAACTTTGAATGGACTGAGGATTGTCAGAAACTTTTAAAGAGTTGAATGATCATTTAGAAAACCCGCTAATTCTCTCTAGCCCTATGGATGGGGAAAGTCTTTATCTCTATACAATAGTTTCTGAAAATGCAGTTAGCTTAGTGTTAATAAGAGAAGAGAAGGGAATTCAGCTTCCAGTATATTGTACCAGTAAGAGGCTCAAAGATGTAGAAATTAGATATTGAATTATAGAAAAGTTGGTGTATTGTTTAATGACCATAATCTAAGGGCTTATTTTCAAGCATATCCAGTCAAAGTTTTAACTAATTTCCCACTCAAGTAGGTTTCTAGTAAAACAAAAACTTCAGGACGGTTGGTTAAGTGGGGAATTGAAATTAGCCAATACGATATTAAATTCCTACTTTGGGTATCAATTAAGGAACAGGCACTTGCCGATTTTGTCAAAGAGTGTACTGGGTTCATTAAAGTGCAATAGAAAAAAGAAAAAGACCTAAAACCTAAGTGGTAACTATTCGTAGATGGGGCTTCAAATGAACAAGGAGCTGGAGCTGGATATGTGATTATAACTCCTAATGGACATCTTTTGCACTATATAATGAAGTTATGGTTTCCTTCTACCAATAATGTAGCAGAATATGAGTCCATGATAGCGGGACTTACTCTAGCCCTCCAGTTGAAAATTCCTAGAATCGAAGTTTTTAGTAATTCGCAATAAATGGTGAATTAACTAAACCAGAAAAATCAGACGAAGGATGCCAAACTGATCCTATGTGTTAAGAAGATATTGAAGACGCTGACTCAATTTAAAGATTTCTCAATACATCAAGTGCCCAGAGGAAAGAGCTCTCAAGCTGATTAGTCGATTAAGTTAGCTAGCTCATGAGGGGAATTAGAAGCTCGAATTATGCCAGTAGCTACCAAGCGTATCCTAATATAGAGGATAAAGGACACAATGAGAAAAGTGAGGCTTTGGCATTAACTAGGTCTCAAGCCTTAACAAACAATAAGAAGAAAAAGATGAAGTTGAGATTCTTCCAGAAAGACCCCCTCATACAGAAACTAGTGACCAAGACAAAAATAATTGGATGACACCTATCATTGAATATTTAACAAAAGAAACGCTACCAATTGATAAAAAGGAGACAAAGAGGTTAAAATGTCAAGCCCCAACTTTTATCATGACATATGGGTAACTTTACAAAAAGGGATACTTGCTTCCTTACTTAAGATGTGTTAATTCAGAAATAGTAGAAAATTGCTAAGGGAATCCCACGAAGGATTCTATAGAGACTATTCCTATGGTATAAAGTTAGCTGAGAAATTTATAAGACAAGGCTTCTATTAGCCCTGAGTGACTAACCAAGCTATTGATTACGTAAGAAGATGTGAAATATATCAAAATTTCCCCAAGATCTCATACCTACCGTCAAGTGAACTGACTACTTTCTCAAGTCCATGGCCTTCGATGTCTAGGGAATCGATTTAATAAAGCCACTTCTTATATCTAAGAGAGGGGCTAAGTATGCAGTGGAAGCTATTGATTATGTCACGAAGTAGGTAGAAGCTAAGCCACTTTCGAAATCACATAGGGAAAAGTTCTCAAATTCATAATCAAGAATATCAATGCCAGATTTGGGATTCCATATCAGATGTACCAGATAATGGAACTTAATTTAAAGTGAAGAATTTGCTCGATTATGTAACAAAAATGGAATCATCAAAAGCTTTTCATCGGTAGCTCATCCCAAAGCAAATGGAGCTATTGAAGCAGCCAATAAGACTGTAAAGACCATTCCAAAGAAGCGGTTAGACAAAGCAAAAGGGAATTGGGTGGAGGAACTACCTTTCATTCTATGGGTATATAGAACTTCTACTGAAAGTGCGACAAGGTATACCCTATACTCCCTAACATATGGTCGTGAAGACATTCTCCTAAATGAGGTCGAAGTACCTTCTTATCGAAGGATTGCATATGCATTCGATCAAAATTAAGAGTTAAAGAGAGAATCCCTAGACTTAATTAATAAGTTAAGAGATGAAGCAACCAAATGAACAGTTGTGTATCAATGAAGAATATCCAAGTACTATAACTCTAGAGTAAGAGGAAAGTCATTTAAAAAGGAGCTCTAGTGCTCTGCAGAGCCATGAAAAATACTAAGAATCCGACGAATGCGCCGTTAGGAAAAAATTGAGAAGGACCCTTAATCATATACAAAGTAATCATGCTTGGGTGCTGTAAGCTCTACCGACTAGACGACAATGTCATAGTGAGAACATAGAATTCCAAACATTTACGGCCATATTATCCAACGATGGATGAATAGAGAATTTATTAGTTCATTCGTGAAAAGGAGTAGGATTCTCTTAAGGCAAAAAGCCCTAGCCATCAAAGGCTCATGATTGCAAGAGGTACCTGGCCATTAAAGTCCTTGGCCATTAATGGCTCATGACCACAAGAGGTCCTGGACCATCAAAGGCCCTAGCCATCAAAGGCTTATGACCACAAGAGGTCTCTAGCTATCATAAGCCCTAGCCATCAAAGGATCATGACCGTAAGAGGTCCAAGACCATCATCGGCCCAAGCCATCAAAAACACATAACCGCAAAAGGTCCTAGGCCATTAAAGGCCCTACCATCAAAGGCCGATGAACGCAAGAGATCATTAGCCATAAAAGGCCCAATTTAAGACTTTACTTCCATCATTAAAGGCCTTACTGAAGTGCCTCCTAGAGGGAAGTCAGAGTAATCCTTTAGTGTTATTATCAAAGGCCTCACTAAAGCACCAAGGGAACTTTTAGTGTCATCATCAAAGGCCTCACTGACGTACCAGGAAGGAGTAAGCCTTTAGCGCGGCCATGAAAGGCCTCTCTAAAGCACTGACCAAGCCTTTAGTATCATCATCAAATTCCTCACTGAAGCACCTCCTAAAGGGAGGATGAAATAAGCCTTAAGTACTAGCCATCAAATGCCTCACTAAAGCATCGAATGAATCTTCAAGAGGAAGATCTATCAAAATCAAGGCCAAGTAGAGCTCCAAATAAGTCAATCTTCTGGAGGAAAATCTATCAAAATTCGAGCCAAGTAATTCCCCAAATTGATCAATCTTCCAGAAGAAGATCTATCAAAAATGCAAGCTAAGTAGCACTTCAAGCCAAAAAAAAATTCTAAAGGAAGGTCCATCAAATATGAGTTATTTATTGCCAAAATTGAATTTTTGCTTCCATTATTGCCAGATTTCAATTTCTGGTCTTCACCATTTGATTTCTGGTCTTCTTCTATTATTGCTAGATTTGAATTTCTAGTCTTCTATTGTTAATGCCGGATTTGGATTTCTGGTCGTCTCCTATTATTGCCAGATTTGGATTTCTGATCATCATATTTCTGGTCTTCGTCTATTATTGCTAGATTTGGATTTTTGGTATTTTATTAATACTGCCTGATTTGGATATCTAGTCTTCTTCTATTTTTTTGATATTTGGATTTCTGAACTTTTATTATAAGTGTCTAGTTTGGATTTCTGGTCTTCTCCTATTATTTCCAGATTTGGATTTTTGGTCTTCTATTATTGTCAAATTTGGATTTCTAGTCTTCTCCTATTATTGCCAGATTTATTTTTGGTTTTCTTCTATTTTTACCAAATTTGGATTTCTTATCTTCTATTATTATCGCCTGATTTGGATTTCTGGTCTTCTTCTATTATTGCCAAATTTTGATTTTTGGTCTTCTATTATTATTGCCTGGTTTGGATTTTTGGTGGTCTTCTATTATTTCTAAATTTGGATTTTTGGTCTTCTATTACTACCGGATTTGGATTTATAGTCTACTTATATTATTGCCGAATTTTGATTTTTGGTACTTTTCAGTTATTGTCAGATTTGGATTTTTGGTCTTCCATTATTATTTCCAGATAAGGATTTCTAGTCTTATATTATTATCAGATATGGATTTCTAGCCTTCTTCTAATGTTGTCAGATTGAATTCATGGAATTCTATTATGGCCTAATATGGATTTCTGGTCCTTTCTTATTGTAAGAAGGACATTTAATATCAAATGGATTCTATTATAATCATCAAACAGACCTACTAATCTTCTGTTATCATCGCTAGAAGGATTTCTAGCATTCGATCCTATGATATTTCTGTAACGTCCCAATATTTTCAACCATTCGCATCCGCACATTGTCGGACTTGAATTGTTCAAAATACTGCGTTGTAGAATAAATTTGGCAAAACTCAGAATATACAATAAATAGATCACAGAATCACATACACAGATATCAGAATCTCGCAGCGGAAATTAAAAATTTAGTGGTTCATGAAGCCACTGATATAACTTCAACAAAACAGAACTTACATTGTCTATAATCCTCAATACAAATTTTAAGACATAAATAGAGATAGAGTCTTCAAAGTCTTGAATTCCAGAAAAGATAAAGGCTGAAACAACTTCCAGCAGCGCGAATGATCTACTGAGTGTCCTAGCTACGGAGAAGAAATTGAAGCTGCAACTCAGGCTGACCCGAGCGTAAAATAAAACATAACACTCGAGTCAGGACATACATACTTATATAATATAAGCTAATTCAAGTGTACTGTAATATAGAGCAAGTAACTTAAAGGATGCTTGGGACCGCCCATCCTCTAAGGATCCGTTAAACTATTTACTATGTAGTATATTGCGCTATTATAATAGTGTCTATTTATAAAATAAACATACTTTTTTCTTAGCATTAAGGGGTTACCCATATAGCCCTTAACACGTAATAGTCCCAGTAGTCCATCCAATATCATAGCTCCTCCTGATCGGGAAGCAACTAGAGGATACCACACGGGCTACGGGAGAAATCTAAACTCGTACAAGGCTCGGTATGGTAGATGACACGGCACAACTAGGCAATGCCAGGGTAGATATACCAATTGCTATCCAGGCTGGTGGAAACGCGTAGCCGCAGTTACCGCCCACCTCGGACTAACTCCCCAAAATCAAAATATAGAGGTGGCCACCGAATCAATCCAAAATCATAGTATAATATCGAAGAGGAGCGTCCGATCAGAGGAATGACCTCATTGGCCTGGAATTGCTCCTGTTTTAGCCACCTTATGCCAACTCACGGGAGTCGGGTCCACGTATTTACCTTACAGGAAACGCCACTACCGACCTACTTCATTCTGGAATCTCCACCGCGTACACGGTTGGTCAAAGTGGTTTTCGGTATCGACAGAGAGTATGTCCATATCCGATCCCGGTCTCTTTGCCAACCCATCGTTATTATAACCCGTGGTCATTTAAAAACAATTTTATACTTTAAAACCAAAATAAACATTTCCATTTCAAAACTATAAATACGATATCATTTTAAAACCCAAAACAATATGATATCGTTATATTCAAATATAATTCTTTCCAAAAACCATACTGCTTAAAATTTATAATATCTGGAAGCCAAATATTTGAAATATATCTTCAAAACATAATATTTGGAATTTTTACTTTAAACCATAACTCCCAACACACAAATGGTTTGGATATTCAACGGTATATAGAATAAATGGTTTAACTTTATGGTTACTTTGTGAAGAAGATAATTTATATAGTTTTACAAATATATTTCTTTATTTAAAGTTTAAACCATAATTTAAATATCACTTTATGTCCCCAAATCCGTTACAATTCCTATATATATATATATATACCCAATTGGAGTATTTCCTATTCAAAACTAAGTTTGGATTTTATTCTTTCAACAAATCAATGTTTTATTATTTAGTCTTGAATATTCCCATAAATTCCATAAATAAACTCCCAATGTTAGTCATTTAATATCTTCAAAATTCACTCAATACTAGAATATTCATCTTAAATTTATTAAGGAAAATCCAGTTATAAATATCATATCTTAAGATTTTCCAAAACTTAACATAAAATAAAATTTCTCAAATTCCATGAGTTTTAAAACAATCAATTCTAGATTCTGTAGCACTTAGGAAATGCTACCTAAAGTTACGGGTAAAACTAGTCCAATTTCAAAAAGACCGCATTTCTAAAAATGCTGTAGCAGATTGATTAACTAAATAAATATTTCCAAATATAACTTATTTATCTATTTATTTATTAACATTTATAACTCATTCAAAAATTAAAATAAAATCCTTTAAAGATATTAAATCAAATATTTAACTTCCAAAATAATTTTTTTAAATATTTCAGAAAATATTATAAGAACCACGGGCCTGTATATAGTTCTCTAGCCTAGGTCAAGTGATACGGATTTATATCATTTCAACCCGTAATTTACAAAACCCCGGGTTCTATCATTTCAAACCCGCAATCCCAAGTTATCAGTTAAGCAGTTAACAGACTAGTTTAACAATAATCATTATTTCAGCCCATAACAATCCAACTTTAACAGGGAACTTGCAGTGGTGATTTAAGCAGTAAATAACAATTAATAATATAACTGCAGAAATAATATAACAGATAAATAACTGATGAGATGTCAATTTAAATGGGTTCATCATTCTACATCATACTACAGACAGATAATATCTAAATAGAATGTTTACACATACACTTGCGATAATTTACACAATATATGTACATATGTCTGGTGAGAAAAACTCACCTGAAAGTTGCAGAAAATTTGAATACAAAACGACGATTCACCGATAAAGCACGACAGAGAATAACGATCAAATTCTTCTGACGTAGATTCAAATCTAGAACAAAATTTCAATTATGGAATACGTGACTTAAAAATTTACGATCAAAGAAAATGAGAATAGAACGGGGTTTGTTTGCTTTGCTCGACCACTCCACCGTGTACCGTGACCAAAACATACCCTAAACGAGAACCGGGTAACACTAAACTACGACAAAATTTCTAAAGGCTGACTGACAGAAGGTGAAGTTTTCCTACTCTATACTTTGTACATGTGCACACTCGTATCCCATGCAAACTCACGCCATGAATAGAACATAACACTTCCCTGTGTCCAAAATTTTTACCCTGAGAAAAACTCAACTGCTTCGGGCCAAGCAAGTCGTTGCTTCGAGTCAGCACCTATATTGCTTCGAGTTAAATATGTCAAATCTACGGGTCATATGCAAAACTGGTGAACACTTATCCCTATTTCTCTGTTATCCGAATACTTACAGATGCCCATGTTTGTGTTGCCCAACTATCTTCTAACTCATATTTACTTCTAGAATTCAGCTTCACCATCAGATTTTTTTTTTCTTTTTTTTTTTTTCTCTCTTTTTTTTTTTCTTTTTCTTTTTTTTTTTTTTAAAACCTAGTTGTTCCCCATTTCTACCCAGGCTGATACTAACTAAATATGCAGGCATGTATTACTAAATATGCAGACATGCACAACAGGGATGAAGTACTAACAGTACATAAAATGGAGATGAAGACTTCAACACCCAGGAAAACAATGACCAGACCAAAGTGCAACATTATGGATGCAATATAGATATGAAACTGAAACATATTAGATAATGTAAACTGGAATGGATATGAAGACTGAACATATCAAAAATTTTGAAAATACAAAGTTTCAAAATGAACCCAATAGGCTACAGTTACAAAACTCAAGTGAAGCAAATAATGCAACAGTAGCAGGTATATATGAATACAACCTCAATGCAGACAAGCAGACACACTATCTACATACATATATAACATCAAGCTATGATTCAAACAACAAGATAACATATGGTTTCAAGGGTCTGTTCATATTGTAAGAGCAGAGATATGGGATGCAGACAACTAAAGCATGGTACGAAGCAACATGTAACATTTCACATTTTATCAAAGTAATATAAGACAGTAGTGTGCAACTTGACATGCAAACTGCCACAAGACCAATTCAAGTGAAAATACCCAACTCAAATAAACCAACTAATGCAGACTGTCAAAAAAAAAAAAATGGATCAATAATGCAACCAGGTTATAAGGGACAAGCTATTAATACCTGTACAAGACTGCAACAATTCGAATGAGGGTGAACTCAAATGCATACAACAATTCAAAGTGCAAAGTGAGGATCATCATGCATGGACAGTGCAATGTGACTGAATACAAGTCAATGCCAAGAAAATGCAATACAAATAGGCAAACAAAATGGAAATGAAGACTGGAGCAACATGAGGCATGCAATACTCAGTACATATCTTTATTACAAGAACAATTATGCACTTCAACTACTTAGTTAAACAAAATATTTTAGTAGCATCTGCACTTACCAACTTATCAATTTAAAAACAAAAACTTGGTGCAGCTGTTCTTATCAGTTTAAATCAAAAATTGATATCATTTGTTCTTAACAGTTTAAACAAAAAAAAAAAAAATCAAATAGTATCTGTTCTTATTAGAATTAAAACAAAACCAAGTAGTATCTGTTCTTGACAATTTTAAAACAACCCAAATAGTATCTGTTATTATCAATTTAAAAAGAACAAAGTTATGAAAGTATTAGTGGTTATCAATTTAAAACAAATCGCAATTACTGTCTGTTCCTACCAGTTTAAAACTTAAAACTAATAACATCTATATCATAATCATATGCAGACTTGCCAAACTTCCTAGCCTAGACAACAAGTCACAGATCTACACACAATAATTATGGACATAACTCGTACAACATGGGGAGGCCGAGCAAGGTGATGAAGAAAATCAGAAAATGAAGAAGAAGCAAATCTGGACGAAAGGAAAAAATGCTATTACCTGATAGATCTCGGGCTCAAGAAGGAGGCAAGGCAGAGCGAATAGTGGAAGGGAAAAAGAGCTGGTGTAAATATAGATGATGTTTGTGAAGTTCCATGGGGATCATAAGTGTAGATAACGCATCAGTTTTTAAAGAGCTTTTTCATGTGTGATTGTACTTTTGATATGTATATAGGCTATGAATAGGTGCATAGTTCGAACGTTATATAGTAAAACTTAATTTTTGAGGCATCAGTTTCTTTTACTTACGTGATTTAAGGAATGGGATAGATATATAGTGGTTTGAATGTAACTGATGAGCTACATCAGTGGAGGAGATAAATCAATAGTTATAATTTATGCGAGATGCCAGAATTGCAAGCCTTGATTTGTTGATAAATAGTGGTTTAAATCTTTGTATGAAAATATGTGTGAATGCAAAAGTCAGTGAGTTACATGGCTGAAAGGAAGGAGTGCATCAGTTATTCTTTAAAAATAGGTAAGAGGTTCGAACGTTTCTAGTAGAAAACTTGATTTTTATACTGACAAATATTTGGACCATGCATTTGATTCGTCTCAGTTTTATTTGTTTTCTTAAGTATCAGTTTTATTTTTAACTGTGTAAATATGAATACGTGTGTGATGATTCATTTATTTTTAAATAAATTTTGATTTGTATTAAATATGTTTACAAATGTATTTGGACGTTGCAAAATTGGAAAAATATGATCTGTGGCAAGATCAGAGGAAGAGCAATCAGTGGTTTATGACATCAGTTACAAAAGGAATGAAATAAAGGGAGGGACCGAGAGTTACACCACATATAAAGTTTAAAAATATGTAAATATGAATGCGTGATTTCAGCATGCTTTAAATCCCTTATTTAGTTTGATTAAAATAAATGAAATGGCCAGACTTAAGAATTAATTTATGAAAGAAAACTGACATGCGGAGGCAAGTGTAAATGAGTATATTACGTGATTAAGGAAACCCTTGATTTAGCATGTCACATAAGAATGGTAAATGTTAACCGTTTCAAATAATTAACAATTTCTAACCTTGCACTTGAATGTTTTAAACTGTTGCACGGTCAAAGGGAGAGAGAGCTATTAGTTTATAGGAAGGTAAATGTGTTATATGCGTGATTTAAGGTAGAGCCATTTGCAAGCAGAAAATGGGAAAGGTTGGAATTTGCTTCCAATAATATGTCTTGGCTGTAACGCAAAAGCTTGGTTTAAGGCATACGTTGATTTATCTTTAGACATGCAAACTTTTAATATCCCATTTGTTGCAAACTAAACAGTGTGATATAAGATTTAGGCAGTTACACAACTGGATTTAATGTATGCGTGATTTAAGTTTGATGGCTGATATAAGTGCAAAGGAAAAATATCAGAGAGGGATTTGAACGTTACTTAAAAATCAAAACTGAAACGGAAATTTAAAAGAGGGAGAGTTGATTTTCTTAGATGTGAACGGTAACAAAAAGATTTGTACACAGGGGTTGATTTTGCACTGATGTAGGGATGAACGTATGTAATACAATTTATTTTATCAATCGGTCAGTTAACGAATAATAAAATAATGTTTGGTATAAAATCACTAACTGATGTTTCTCTCCAAAAATATTTGGAAACACGATTTTTACACTACGTTAAACAGACGCAGTCAAAAATATCAAAAATTTCTGTAAAATAACATTTTAAAAACACACGTTTTATTACGTTGCTTTATACCCTAAAATTTGACGCGTCTTTTAAACGCGAAATTTTACAGTTTAAACATAGCTTAAATTTTTTTACAGTTAATATTAAATTTTATTGACATATACAATTTTATAAAATATATCTTCAAATTAAATAATTAACTATATTGTTAAACACAATTTATATAAATACATTTTTAAAATTAAATAATTAATAATAAAATAAATATCTAAAAACTAGGGCTGTTACACTCTCCCCCACTTAAGAACTTTTCGTCCTCGAAAAGGAACGAAAGAAGAGAAACAAAGAAGATAAGCTAGATAGACAAGAATCTTAAACGGATAGTTCCGGATTTGAAGCACGAAGAAGGTTCTCTAGAATTGGTTTTACCCCTTCAGTTTGACTGTCAGTCTATGGGTGCTCAGCGGTGCTCAGGTCCCGATGAGTAACAAAGATCTCAAAGATTATAGAAAGATTTCTAAATAGACTGGTATAAGCGATAGCATCCCAATCCGTAGCAGATAAGGAAACCAAGGACATTTAAAGATAGTTCAAAACAAAATAAGATAATAAATTTGAGATCATAATATTTTGAAAATCATTACGATTTATAGATATTATCATTTGGAAATCATACTACTAAAATCATAACCCTTTTAAAATAATCTTCATTTATTCAATTATAAATTTTCAAACATTATATTTTTAGAATAGCAGCACTGATAATATGTTATAGTAGATATGATAGTATTCCTAATCAGTTTATTATTTTCTTAACTCTAAATTCTTAACAAATATCCTAACCACTTTATTTGAAATACCTATTTTAAAAAATAAGATATTCCTTCAATAAAAATTTTTATCCGAAACCCAAAATCTCAATTATCAAATTTAGCAATATTAGAATATGTCCTAACTATTTAAATCATAATTATTCACTTAGGGAATAACTTTAATTAGAATTTCTTAGTTAGATTTAAGGTTCCATGTTAAATCAACTTTGATTATTAGGTTCCTTTGAATAAATTTCTTAAATTCCTTTTTCTATATCTACCTCTATTTATCTTTTACAACTAAAATTTTAGTGTATAACATTTATTATAACCACCTAAATTTTAATTATAAAATCCCCTTTTTATAATGTATATTATCCAATTACATTGTTAACTTTTGAAACTCAAGGTAAGTTATATTGAATGGAATTGAGTATTATACAACTAAACTTTCAAATTCAATTATTTCCTGTTGGAATTTCTTATTCAAATTTATTTTTATTAAATTATTCCTCAAGATAAAACTTAAGAATTAAATTTCTGATTCTTCTTCAAACCATTTAGAGATAAATAAATATATATACATAATATGTCAAATCAAATATAAATTATATATATTAAGTCATACTTTAGAAATTCAAATCAAAAATCTCAAGGTACACTGTAGCCAGACTACAGGGTGGTCCCTTCACTTCGAAACTCGAAAATGAAAGTCGATGATGCTGCAGTCATCACCGAAATTATTTTCCAGCGACAAAGAGAAAAGCACTAGATTTTAAAAAATTTCGGAAACAAATTTCTATTCGAAAATACTTATTATATCCTTTTAAACTTTAAATACAAGGTTTGAAATCATCGGAAGTTTAATTCTCAAGTTCTAGTTTTAACTTCATTTCTATTTGTAACCATTGTTTTATAGTTCAATTATTTATATATGACAAAACACATGGCTTACAAACTCATATATAAAATCAAAACTATTATCTCTTGACAACTAGTCAAATTAATTATAGAGTTCTGAAAATTATACTTATATATATATTAGATTTTATTTTCAAATACAGAAATAAAACTTTCAAGT
This sequence comes from Allium cepa, assembly GCA_030765085.1. NCBI lineage: Eukaryota > Viridiplantae > Streptophyta > Magnoliopsida > Asparagales > Amaryllidaceae > Allium > Allium cepa. The sequence goes on along the minus strand of CM060937.1, from coordinate 564,378,507 downwards.
CAAGGATAGTGATTCAAATTTTTGATGAACTCAAATCAAATAGAATTCAAGATGAGTTGAAATCAGAAAATCCGGTGATTAAAAATCAGAATAAGGAAACTGGGTAAGTCTATATAATCGCGGACAACCTTGACCGGGTCAACCGTGACTTAAAGAATCGGATCGATGTGGTTGGGGTAAATCTACATTTGATCCGAAGAGGTAGAGTTCGGAATAACCAAAGATACTAGCATATAAACCAATGATAAATATAAATCTCCGGTGAATAAATGCTAATTGTAAAGGAGTTTCACCCCTTTATTAGAATGATGGCGAGACCGCAAATTTACTATGAAGATCATTCGAAGTGGAGTTATGGAATACTCCAGAATTTAAGGAAGATGAAAAGTGAGGGACACGAATGAACTTTGGAACCGTAGGGGACGTCCCAGAACTCGAAAAGAGAATGGTTCAATCTCTAATGAAGGTGATTCTGTAAATCCAATTTACCATATATTCTAAGTTTTGCCTAGAACCAAAGCTTTGATACCAAATGTAACGTCCCAATATTTTCAACCATTCGCATCCGCACATTGTCGGACTTGAATTGTTCAAAATACTGCGTTGTAGAATAAATTTGGCAAAACTCAGAATATACAATAAATAGATCACAGAATCACATACACAGATATCAGAATCTCGCAGCGGAAATTAAAAATTTAGTGGTTCATGAAGCCACTGATATAACTTCAACAAAACAGAACTTACATTGTCTATAATCCTCAATACAAATTTTAAGACATAAATAGAGATAGAGTCTTCAAAGTCTTGAATTCCAGAAAAGATAAAGGCTGAAACAACTTCCAGCAGCGCGAATGATCTACTGAGTGTCCTAGCTACGGAGAAGAAATTGAAGCTGCAACTCAGGCTGACCCGAGCGTAAAATAAAACATAACACTCGAGTCAGGACATACATACTTATATAATATAAGCTAATTCAAGTGTACTGTAATATAGAGCAAGTAACTTAAAGGATGCTTGGGACCGCCCATCCTCTAAGGATCCGTTAAACTATTTACTATGTAGTATATTGCGCTATTATAATAGTGTCTATTTATAAAATAAACATACTTTTTTCTTAGCATTAAGGGGTTACCCATATAGCCCTTAACACGTAATAGTCCCAGTAGTCCATCCAATATCATAGCTCCTCCTGATCGGGAAGCAACTAGAGGATACCACACGGGCTACGGGAGAAATCTAAACTCGTACAAGGCTCGGTATGGTAGATGACACGGCACAACTAGGCAATGCCAGGGTAGATATACCAATTGCTATCCAGGCTGGTGGAAACGCGTAGCCGCAGTTACCGCCCACCTCGGACTAACTCCCCAAAATCAAAATATAGAGGTGGCCACCGAATCAATCCAAAATCATAGTATAATATCGAAGAGGAGCGTCCGATCAGAGGAATGACCTCATTGGCCTGGAATTGCTCCTGTTTTAGCCACCTTATGCCAACTCACGGGAGTCGGGTCCACGTATTTACCTTACAGGAAACGCCACTACCGACCTACTTCATTCTGGAATCTCCACCGCGTACACGGTTGGTCAAAGTGGTTTTCGGTATCGACAGAGAGTATGTCCATATCCGATCCCGGTCTCTTTGCCAACCCATCGTTATTATAACCCGTGGTCATTTAAAAACAATTTTATACTTTAAAACCAAAATAAACATTTCCATTTCAAAACTATAAATACGATATCATTTTAAAACCCAAAACAATATGATATCGTTATATTCAAATATAATTCTTTCCAAAAACCATACTGCTTAAAATTTATAATATCTGGAAGCCAAATATTTGAAATATATCTTCAAAACATAATATTTGGAATTTTTACTTTAAACCATAACTCCCAACACACAAATGGTTTGGATATTCAACGGTATATAGAATAAATGGTTTAACTTTATGGTTACTTTGTGAAGAAGATAATTTATATAGTTTTACAAATATATTTCTTTATTTAAAGTTTAAACCATAATTTAAATATCACTTTATGTCCCCAAATCCGTTACAATTCCTATATATATATATATATACCCAATTGGAGTATTTCCTATTCAAAACTAAGTTTGGATTTTATTCTTTCAACAAATCAATGTTTTATTATTTAGTCTTGAATATTCCCATAAATTCCATAAATAAACTCCCAATGTTAGTCATTTAATATCTTCAAAATTCACTCAATACTAGAATATTCATCTTAAATTTATTAAGGAAAATCCAGTTATAAATATCATATCTTAAGATTTTCCAAAACTTAACATAAAATAAAATTTCTCAAATTCCATGAGTTTTAAAACAATCAATTCTAGATTCTGTAGCACTTAGGAAATGCTACCTAAAGTTACGGGTAAAACTAGTCCAATTTCAAAAAGACCGCATTTCTAAAAATGCTGTAGCAGATTGATTAACTAAATAAATATTTCCAAATATAACTTATTTATCTATTTATTTATTAACATTTATAACTCATTCAAAAATTAAAATAAAATCCTTTAAAGATATTAAATCAAATATTTAACTTCCAAAATAATTTTTTTAAATATTTCAGAAAATATTATAAGAACCACGGGCCTGTATATAGTTCTCTAGCCTAGGTCAAGTGATACGGATTTATATCATTTCAACCCGTAATTTACAAAACCCCGGGTTCTATCATTTCAAACCCGCAATCCCAAGTTATCAGTTAAGCAGTTAACAGACTAGTTTAACAATAATCATTATTTCAGCCCATAACAATCCAACTTTAACAGGGAACTTGCAGTGGTGATTTAAGCAGTAAATAACAATTAATAATATAACTGCAGAAATAATATAACAGATAAATAACTGATGAGATGTCAATTTAAATGGGTTCATCATTCTACATCATACTACAGACAGATAATATCTAAATAGAATGTTTACACATACACTTGCGATAATTTACACAATATATGTACATATGTCTGGTGAGAAAAACTCACCTGAAAGTTGCAGAAAATTTGAATACAAAACGACGATTCACCGATAAAGCACGACAGAGAATAACGATCAAATTCTTCTGACGTAGATTCAAATCTAGAACAAAATTTCAATTATGGAATACGTGACTTAAAAATTTACGATCAAAGAAAATGAGAATAGAACGGGGTTTGTTTGCTTTGCTCGACCACTCCACCGTGTACCGTGACCAAAACATACCCTAAACGAGAACCGGGTAACACTAAACTACGACAAAATTTCTAAAGGCTGACTGACAGAAGGTGAAGTTTTCCTACTCTATACTTTGTACATGTGCACACTCGTATCCCATGCAAACTCACGCCATGAATAGAACATAACACTTCCCTGTGTCCAAAATTTTTACCCTGAGAAAAACTCAACTGCTTCGGGCCAAGCAAGTCGTTGCTTCGAGTCAGCACCTATATTGCTTCGAGTTAAATATGTCAAATCTACGGGTCATATGCAAAACTGGTGAACACTTATCCCTATTTCTCTGTTATCCGAATACTTACAGATGCCCATGTTTGTGTTGCCCAACTATCTTCTAACTCATATTTACTTCTAGAATTCAGCTTCACCATCAGATTTTTTTTTTTCTTTTTTTTTTTTCTCTCTTTTTTTTTTTTTTTTTTTTTTTTTTTTTTTTTAAAACCTAGTTGTTCCCCATTTCTACCCAGGCTGATACTAACTAAATATGCAGGCATGTATTACTAAATATGCAGACATGCACAACAGGGATGAAGTACTAACAGTACATAAAATGGAGATGAAGACTTCAACACCCAGGAAAACAATGACCAGACCAAAGTGCAACATTATGGATGCAATATAGATATGAAACTGAAACATATTAGATAATGTAAACTGGAATGGATATGAAGACTGAACATATCAAAAATTTTGAAAATACAAAGTTTCAAAATGAACCCAATAGGCTACAGTTACAAAACTCAAGTGAAGCAAATAATGCAACAGTAGCAGGTATATATGAATACAACCTCAATGCAGACAAGCAGACACACTATCTACATACATATATAACATCAAGCTATGATTCAAACAACAAGATAACATATGGTTTCAAGGGTCTGTTCATATTGTAAGAGCAGAGATATGGGATGCAGACAACTAAAGCATGGTACGAAGCAACATGTAACATTTCACATTTTATCAAAGTAATATAAGACAGTAGTGTGCAACTTGACATGCAAACTGCCACAAGACCAATTCAAGTGAAAATACCCAACTCAAATAAACCAACTAATGCAGACTGTCAAAAAAAAAAAAAAAATGGATCAATAATGCAACCAGGTTATAAGGGACAAGCTATTAATACCTGTACAAGACTGCAACAATTCGAATGAGGGTGAACTCAAATGCATACAACAATTCAAAGTGCAAAGTGAGGATCATCATGCATGGACAGTGCAATGTGACTGAATACAAGTCAATGCCAAGAAAATGCAATACAAATAGGCAAACAAAATGGAAATGAAGACTGGAGCAACATGAGGCATGCAATACTCAGTACATATCTTTATTACAAGAACAATTATGCACTTCAACTACTTAGTTAAACAAAATATTTTAGTAGCATCTGCACTTACCAACTTATCAATTTAAAAACAAAAACTTGGTGCAGCTGTTCTTATCAGTTTAAATCAAAAATTGATATCATTTGTTCTTAACAGTTTAAACAAAAAAAAAAAAAAATCAAATAGTATCTGTTCTTATTAGAATTAAAACAAAACCAAGTAGTATCTGTTCTTGACAATTTTAAAACAACCCAAATAGTATCTGTTATTATCAATTTAAAAAGAACAAAGTTATGAAAGTATTAGTGGTTATCAATTTAAAACAAATCGCAATTACTGTCTGTTCCTACCAGTTTAAAACTTAAAACTAATAACATCTATATCATAATCATATGCAGACTTGCCAAACTTCCTAGCCTAGACAACAAGTCACAGATCTACACACAATAATTATGGACATAACTCGTACAACATGGGGAGGCCGAGCAAGGTGATGAAGAAAATCAGAAAATGAAGAAGAAGCAAATCTGGACGAAAGGAAAAAATGCTATTACCTGATAGATCTCGGGCTCAAGAAGGAGGCAAGGCAGAGCGAATAGTGGAAGGGAAAAAGAGCTGGTGTAAATATAGATGATGTTTGTGAAGTTCCATGGGGATCATAAGTGTAGATAACGCATCAGTTTTTAAAGAGCTTTTTCATGTGTGATTGTACTTTTGATATGTATATAGGCTATGAATAGGTGCATAGTTCGAACGTTATATAGTAAAACTTAATTTTTGAGGCATCAGTTTCTTTTACTTACGTGATTTAAGGAATGGGATAGATATATAGTGGTTTGAATGTAACTGATGAGCTACATCAGTGGAGGAGATAAATCAATAGTTATAATTTATGCGAGATGCCAGAATTGCAAGCCTTGATTTGTTGATAAATAGTGGTTTAAATCTTTGTATGAAAATATGTGTGAATGCAAAAGTCAGTGAGTTACATGGCTGAAAGGAAGGAGTGCATCAGTTATTCTTTAAAAATAGGTAAGAGGTTCGAACGTTTCTAGTAGAAAACTTGATTTTTATACTGACAAATATTTGGACCATGCATTTGATTCGTCTCAGTTTTATTTGTTTTCTTAAGTATCAGTTTTATTTTTAACTGTGTAAATATGAATACGTGTGTGATGATTCATTTATTTTTAAATAAATTTTGATTTGTATTAAATATGTTTACAAATGTATTTGGACGTTGCAAAATTGGAAAAATATGATCTGTGGCAAGATCAGAGGAAGAGCAATCAGTGGTTTATGACATCAGTTACAAAAGGAATGAAATAAAGGGAGGGACCGAGAGTTACACCACATATAAAGTTTAAAAATATGTAAATATGAATGCGTGATTTCAGCATGCTTTAAATCCCTTATTTAGTTTGATTAAAATAAATGAAATGGCCAGACTTAAGAATTAATTTATGAAAGAAAACTGACATGCGGAGGCAAGTGTAAATGAGTATATTACGTGATTAAGGAAACCCTTGATTTAGCATGTCACATAAGAATGGTAAATGTTAACCGTTTCAAATAATTAACAATTTCTAACCTTGCACTTGAATGTTTTAAACTGTTGCACGGTCAAAGGGAGAGAGAGCTATTAGTTTATAGGAAGGTAAATGTGTTATATGCGTGATTTAAGGTAGAGCCATTTGCAAGCAGAAAATGGGAAAGGTTGGAATTTGCTTCCAATAATATGTCTTGGCTGTAACGCAAAAGCTTGGTTTAAGGCATACGTTGATTTATCTTTAGACATGCAAACTTTTAATATCCCATTTGTTGCAAACTAAACAGTGTGATATAAGATTTAGGCAGTTACACAACTGGATTTAATGTATGCGTGATTTAAGTTTGATGGCTGATATAAGTGCAAAGGAAAAATATCAGAGAGGGATTTGAACGTTACTTAAAAATCAAAACTGAAACGGAAATTTAAAAGAGGGAGAGTTGATTTTCTTAGATGTTAACGGTAACAAAAAGATTTGTACACAGGGGTTGATTTTGCACTGATGTAGGGATGAACGTATGTAATACAATTTATTTTATCAATCGGTCAGTTAACGAATAATAAAATAATGTTTGGTATAAAATCACTAACTGATGTTTCTCTCCAAAAATATTTGGAAACACGATTTTTACACTACGTTAAACAGACGCAGTCAAAAATATCAAAAATTTCTGTAAAATAACATTTTAAAAACACACGTTTTATTACGTTGCTTTATACCCTAAAATTTGACGCGTCTTTTAAACGCGAAATTTTACAGTTTAAACATAGCTTAAATTTTTTTACAGTTAATATTAAATTTTATTGACATATACAATTTTATAAAATATATCTTCAAATTAAATAATTAACTATATTGTTAAACACAATTTATATAAATACATTTTTAAAATTAAATAATTAATAATAAAATAAATATCTAAAAACTAGGGCTGTTACAATTTCCATTTAAGAAATTACAATTCACAAATAATAATCTAGAATGCAATTCATGAAAATCTTTATTAGATAATTTCCTAAACTTCAAAAGTAGTGTTAGGCTGCAAGTAAAAAATCTTTCATAATCTCCTAAAAATTTCGATAAAAAAATTTAACAACAAGAGTCTTGATTTGTTCTGCAAGAAAATAGCACTAGAAGGGAGATCTCGCTAAAGATTAAGCAAAGCAAGTGAATTCATGGTTTTACCCTAAAAGAGTAAAAAAGCACTACTTATACTAGGAGGGTAAATGTTATCCATACAATTTCAATATCAAAAGTAATGCCATGAGCAATAGCCTCATAGGATAATCGGCACCGCTAAGTTCTACATCAAAGATCAATAGTTCCACATGAGATCAATAATGTATAAAACTGATGACGTATTTCTTTGGCATCACCCACCGCACTTTATCCATATCGCACCTTACAGCACTTCGAGGATATCGCTCTTCCATGATTCAAAGGATCACCATCGCCATTAAGCAACATCGCTCATCATCATTACCATCCATACCGCCTTTCGTACATATCAAATGATGAAATTTTATTACCTATACAGTATGCTGTCAACACCATGCATGGTTGATATCACACTTCATCATTCAGTGGAGGATGCTGCTTAAAATAAACACGCTAATTAATTAGTTACACTAATAGACCATGCCACAAGTCAACATTTCCACTTCTTATTAATGCCTCTACAATGATGTCGAGACTCATTAGGATAACTCACTGTATAAGAATACCATCACTACAAATCCTTACGACATCAATAATGAATGTCGTCGACATCCATAAATGAGAGACAATGATTGATGCCACTTCAATTCAATACTATCATCAGCCAATAAGAAGCAAAAACCATCACAATGGAGGTCATCGATGTCGAGGGTCATCAGCTTTGGCACCAAACTATATGAAGTCAATCTTTCACAACACTGCTGTTTCTCATTAATGTTTAGCACTACCTATCATGAATGACCTCGATAATCAATATTGTGTTTTGAAATGCTACACATGTAAATGTGCGATGTTGATATTGAGAATCATCATCGTCTATTGAGATCGTCAATGCCGACACCATATGGAATGTGGTCGCTCTTTATTACTTGATGTCATCAGCAACAAATTAAGGGCGGTTTAGTACACTAGATAATCAATGCCGAAGGCTGTCATTGCTAAGGTGGCATCAAATCTCTATTACCATCATCATCAAGAAAGCTTATCACATAGCAATATTGAAGTGGCCAAAATTTTTGCTAACGCCATCACCAAAACTGATGCTAAAGCATGTCGAAGACATTGTAAGCAAGATGGTGTTATCTTCTATATATGCTATTCATTGACGGAGCTAGTGCTAGGTTGACACTATCAATGCTATGCATGCCAAAGACATGAAAGGCTAAGTGGAGCCACGTCGCTTCTATAAATATGAACCTAAGGGTGTGCAAAGAGGGGCAAATTTTCTTCTCTTCATTTCTCGAAAAAAAGTCATTATGAACCATAAATTGAATTGGGGACAATCTCCATTTGATTGTAGTCTTGCATAACCAATATGAATAAGGACTTTTGACATGCATATCATATTTGACTATGCCTTTTCGAACATTATTGAATTGGATGTGCATTTATTCGAACTCCTTAAGTTCAAAACTCTACACCATTATTTGAACGATGCTTTGTACTATGATGAGTGATATATGCACAATTATATGGACTTTAGGCTTTGAACATAAGAACGTATCTAAGTAACCCATTACGGAACCTATTGGACTATTGCACAAGATTTGATACTTTTTTTTTCATATCTCTTCTAAACATCTGACATGACATAGGCCCTTTTTGGAACATCTTTTCCTTTAATACCATAGGGACTCTTGAATAGGTTGACTCCAAATGGCCTTAGAGGTCTCGAGAATAATAATCCATAAAAACATATGGACTTTGATATATTTCACTCTAAGAAGGCCTATTAACGTCATAATTTCATCCTTTAATGATTCAATTATATACAAAGTCTTAGGTGATAAATAGGTCCTTGATTACATAATTAAGACGACATTGATTGATTTATGCTTAATCTTGTCGCCGCATTAGGTCAAGTCAAGGATTAATTCATCGCTATTGGCATCATGGATGTTATATCAGTTTTTGGTCTAACACAAGCCATGGAGAGTATAGACCCTACCATATGGTATTGAAGTTTTAAAACAAAACTGGGTTCCAAATAATTTGAAATTTTTAATTTTGGAAATTGTACACAAAAGTGTATGATCCATCAGTCATAAGCGAGTCTTTGAGAAAAGATCAATTTTTTGTAAATGTATAAAGCAAGCTTGAAGGGAAATGACCTCATTAATTTTGAACGTTGAAACCCATGAGTAGTTTCACTACCTAATGCGCATATATCTATTTAGATTCTCCTCGCGAGTTATCGCACGACATGACTTTGAGTTTTGGCACATTAACATTGAAGTAGAACTTCCAAATTATAATTTAGAGGAGAGTGTTTGCACAGCATCGCCAAGTGTCTCGAAGTAAGAAGGAGTGATAATAAAGCTTGTGTTTCTAATATACGATCGTAAACAAGCATTTAGGTGTTGAATAAGTATTTTGATGGAGAAACCAAATAATATGATTTTAGCCAAAATTTAGAGGAATCTTATGTCTATAAGAAAGAAAGTCAGAGGTACTAAATATTTCTACTATTGTAAGTAGACGGCCTCTATGATCGTTAACGATGTACCAATATTTGAATTAATTAAATTTTGATTGTTTAAATCTGGATGAAGGATTTGAAAGAGATGTCCTTCATACTCGGTATAAAGAGATGTTGGTATTATCCCAAATGGTATACACAGACACATGTTAAGATTTTTAATATGTAGCATATGAGTTAGGTTCCATATGAGTTGGTAATACGAATTACTATATACACTATATTATGTATTAAGTCCAAAGTTTTAAATCTCCTTTATCTCGTCTGAGATAGAAATTTGAGTTTTTCTTTGAAATTTGAGAATTGACAGGTTAGTTAATTATCATTATTTTAAATATCCTTCATTTTAATCAAGATATTAGCCTGAGATTTTATCCAAAATCCGAGATTTGAAAAGTTTCTTAAGTCAAAATTTGCTTCTACACTTATATAGTAAGCGAATATCAAGCGAATTAAAATCACTACTTGGTAGTTAAGAGTATTCTTAAGTATTCATGAAATACTTAATAGAAATAATGAACTCCTTATGCAATAGTGTTTGGACTTGAACTTCATAAGTGACATCAAATATAATAAGTTAATATTAAATTCAATTTTATCCTTAACAAAGGGGATTCAAGTTGGAAATGTTTCAAAATAGATTATGGTGGATTCAATTATGAGACTAAGTACATCAGCTTGAATAGTTCCACAATCAAAGTAGTATATATGCACAAATATATAGGGATGGTTTCCACCATTGAAATTCGATAGTGGATTGTGTAATAATAATGTAATATAGATTGCAAAAGGAGCCAACAGCTTGATAAACCAAGATATGTTATCGATAATTAAAACATGATAAAAGAGTTATCAATTGTAGTGAGATATAGTCAAAAAGTAGATATGGAATAATTATAATAGATCCAGTCACCGGGACATTTTCTTTGTTTTGTCTAGAAAAACTGATAGAGAGTATAGTTATGAGTCACCATAACTAGCCCTAAGTGAAAGTGAGAGATTGATAGAGTTAAGTGTATGCCCTAGGAGTAATTATGTAATTTGATTATATAAATTAAACCTTGTGAATCTTGTTCGAAACAATGTAAGCTTTTAGTTTTATTTTTTATTATATATAATGTTTATTGAGATATAAATAATGTTATAAATACATTAAAAATATAAAAGTAGAAATCCTTAGGTAAAATATTTAGTAAAATGTAGTTATGAATGTGGTCATAGCCATGAGTTGTAATATCCCCCATTTGGAGGCCCAAAACTAACAGCTATGGATGCTGCAGTCATCCATAGTTACTAATTCTTAGTGACCAAATATGGTAATGTTAGGTACGTTGATATAACAGAAACACATGGATATGAATATTTTTTAAACATAAAAACAAATTTCTCATTCCATTTCAAATCATATTTCAAATTCAATAAATAATCCTAATTTTGTAAACCACGTTCAGAGAAATATAATTATTACAAAATACGCCAAGGGCGGCATATGAAGATGCCCCCTTGTATGACCAGAGTCTAAACATAGTTAATTAAACAACTCTGCCATTACAATCAAAACACAACAGAATCAAATAGAAAAGAACTCCTAATAGCTAGCTTGCCTCCTACATGTCTTCGGAAGTTCATTCATTTAATAGAGAACCTGAAAACCCAAACTTACAAACTACTCAAAATTAATTGAGCATCCGAGAGTTTAAGGGGAAAACATAAACTTCGAGTCAGACAAAAAGCCTCGTGTGAATAATACCTACCATTTTAAACCATACAGATATCTAGTGAGACCACGCCGCTTAGCGGAACAGGGTTACCCCTCACTAATATCTTAACCAAAATTTATAATAATCATATACTATGCACCTGCATCCACAATGGTTAAAGCATAACATAATAAAACGTATAATGATGATATGCGAACGTGCAATATATTCTGGATTTTCCATCCCCGTTCATTTGACAATCTGTCTCAGTTATAGTTTATAGAGTCACTACCAACCTATTAGTTTTCATGGGCTAATTAATAATCTATTCATAATTTACAACCATCTGTCCAGTTTCGTAGTTTTTAGGTTCACCATTAACCTATTAGTTCATGGGCTCACTAAGAACCTATTGCTTTCTACCAATAACTTCATCTAATTATAGTTTTCGTAGTCTCACTATGAACCTATTGGATTCTCCAATAACTTCTCTCGTGTCATATTTTCATGGGTTGACTATGAACCTATTGATCTATGTTAATAACTTAATCCAGATATAGCTTTTGTGGGATCACTAAGAACCTATTGTCCCCTACCAATAAAATTTTCCAAACATAGTTTTCATGGGTTTACTATGAACCCGTCTAAACTAACAACTCTTTGATCAGTCTCTGGGCATCCTATGTTTTCGTCTACTTGACCTCTTGGATACAACTCTACTCATATAGAAGTTAACTTAATATATATTCACTGCTGGGTCAACCTAGTTGCTTATTTTTCCCTTAGTACCCCAAAATATAGTTATGGATTAATTATAAGTGAAAATGTTTGTAAAAGAAGCACAGATAATACCGATCATAACATAATGATAAAAACATTTGTAGTTTAATTTTCTTGTAATCATTTTTCAAATGAAACATGGTTAATACCTTTAGTCCATTATCTTTAACAAGGAATGCTTCTTCCAAAAACTCCAAAGTTAAATGCCATTTTAAAACTCTTTTGTGTTGCCATGGGTCTGTCTTTTAAAAAAAAGAGATTGGTTTCTTTATTTTGAAAACTAAGGCTTTCGAAACCTTAGACACTTTCTTTCGAAACCACTGAAACATATCTTTCGAAAATATTCAAATCTTCTTTCGAGACACTTAAATATATACCTTTCGAAACTCCCAAAACATCTCTTTTGAAAGCATCCAAAACCGTCCTTTCGAAACCATTAAAACATTCCTTTCGAAAGTATTAAAGTTATCTTTCAAAACCTCTTAGCCCAAGTAGGATATATAGAAGTATAGCTTCAAAACCATTTGAAAGTATGTCTTTCAAAATCATTGGGTTTAACCTTAAATAAAAATTCTACGTCAAAGTGAACATAGGTGAAAGTAACACTTTCAAAAACATTAAGCTCCAAGTAAAAGGGTTTAGGAAAAACAGATGGCTTTGAAACCACTCTTTCGAAAGTAATAATCTTTAAGTAAAATAATAGGAAGAAGGGTAGTTTCGAAACAACCTTTCAAAACCATTGCCTTCGAAACCTTTAATATAAGTGACTACAGGGACCCTTTCGAAATCATTAGGAAGAGGCTTTGATAATGATAAACAAAAGCTTTCCTTTTGAACTCATTGTTATAAAAAAAGTGGCCTTTAACCAATTCACAGGGTATGAAGACAGCAACTAGGTTTTGACATGGTTCAAAAGAAACTACCCCTTTAAAAGCTCCTCTATAAAATTTAATATGTGGCAACTCAATCGAAAGCTACTTTCAAAACATAGGTAAGCGATAATCCATTTGAAAGCCATCTAAAAGTAAATTAAACCCTTTCGAAAGCTTCCTCAAAACAAAGTAACGATGTCTCTTTCGAAAGCAAAACAAAGATAAGTGGGTTGAATCGATAACTACTATAGCATCAACCCCTTTGAAAGCAAACTTTCCACTCCATCCCTTTTCGCCTTTCTTCAATACACTACAACTATCTGATATCATGTGTATTGGTTTCGAATTGATTCGAAAGGTAATTTGGGATGATTTTGAAAGCAAGCAAATGTAAGTGCAAGTTTGTAATTCAAAGCAAAAATGATTTTATTCATTTAAAAGGAACTCCTTTATACCTAATTTTCCTTATTTGTTAAAATGTGATTGGTTGCCAAACCCTTTACCAAAATCTTTTTTAAAAAGGCCGACGAATTCATCCATTAATAATTAATAATTAAAAATATTTTAGCAAAGAGTCCCTTACCCTTAACAAAACTATTTAGACATTTAAGTCCTCAAAGTTAATTAATTTAACTTCTATAGTAAATAAATTAGAAAAAATCCTCAAAAATCATCTTAATTCACTTTTAATTTTCTAGTATAGATAAATTTCGTACCCAAAATACTTTATATACTTGCCGAAATTAATTTTAAACCCAAATTATCTATTTCTTCCATATAAAGTTCATAGTAAATTATCTATAGCTTGGATAATTATGAAAATTTAAACCCATCTCCAAAATAACGTTTTGCATAACATATCAAATTTTCATGGCATTTGAAATCCATTTTATGCGATTTTAACCTTAAAATCGAGTCAAACCTTTTCAAACGTACTTGTTTGAACCAACCATGTCATATAATCAAAGAAAATCATCATTCAAATCGCTTAAATGGTTTTAAAATTTAAACCTGAACCCTAATGTTCATTTAAAACATAAATGGATGGTTTTGATTATTATTCACCTTGCTTTGGATAAGGAATTTGAGATTTGATTTAGCTTAATTCTCCCTTACCGAATCCTTAGCTTTTAGTTGATTATGATCCTTCTTTTCCCTTAGAGTTATGGCCGACCTTGAAGCCTTTTTCTTATGATTTTATTTTGTGAAAATGTGAATGATAATGAGGTAAGCGTTTAGAGGTTATGGGGTCATGATATATGACTATTTTCCATAATGCTCTTGCCTTATTCTCTTTAGTAGTTAATTTATAAAACCATTTTATTAACACATTCTTATAATTTCATTTAGTTAAGCATGGCCTTTATTTAGTTTTCAAATATCAATCCCCTTATCACTCTAGTATTTACGTTACTCTATTTGATTTATCTAATCAAATCTCTCGAATAATGCTATTTAAAATTAGGGGTGTTATATGAGTATTGAATCGAATAAAATAAGCACTTTTCCTTAAATATTCCCCGTCAAGATGGAGGATGAATTACTCATGGTTATTGGGGGAATCAAAGGGTTTCGTACATGTGGTTGTTTGGAAAAATTACAATACGACTTACCAAGGGTCTTCCGTTGGTTATAAGTTAAATAGAATATCTCATGTGATGACGTGCAATAGTAATTCTATATAGGAATATTGTACATCTTAAGTGCCTAAAATATACTTTAATTACTTTCAATCACACGACATTGAAGATCATGTTAAGGCCTTTATTAGATATAAGTTGAATCACTTGAAGCAAAACACTATTCAAAAGAGGATTTGTAACAACTCGCATTTTTTATCCTTAGAAGTTGACATTTATACATCCGTAGTATTCATGTACCGAATGTCCAAGTGTTAGAAAGACAGATCGTTGGTGTTAAAGGAAAGAAAAAAATAGAACAGAATCTCACAAGGTGACGAGCAATCTATAATATATCAATATATCTTTACAAAAGTAAAACATAAATACATCAATCAGAGTACAATTATCCTATCATCAGACCCTAGACAGTGATAATAACATGTCCTTATAATTTCTGATAAATACAACAAGAACAAAATAGCATAAGACAAAATAAAATATGGGAGTAGGTCTTGGAGGATCCAGCTCGACCGTTGAATCTTCAATGTGTCCAGCTAAATCTGAAAAAATTTCTCGGGCTAACCTGAGCATTATAAGAAAAATAGCTTCGAGATCAGTTTGCTAAAATCATTGTGAGAAACACAATCAAATGGATTCTTAATGTTTTATACAACCTTTCAAAATAAAGGTATCTTGTAAGACTATGCTGCACATAAACAAGAACGTGTTTTTACCTTATAATAACCAACCATTTTTATTATAAAATCCAATGATATTATAATAATATCTAAAGGGGAAAATAAATATTAATCGTAATCGAAATTATTACATTAATTAAATTCCATAATAGGTTTACAACTAAATCCATAGGGACAGTATTGGAGTTTGGATTCCCATCAATGATAAGGCTATTGGGTACCACCTATCACGGTACACCTTTACAAAAATGTATCGATGGCCACGCATAGAACCCCTGCCAACACCCGCCCCTCGAATATGACAAGCCATATTACATCATTTCCTCAGGACCATGGCTCAAAATTATGTGCACCAGCCATGGCTCCACTTTCGTGCGCATACCAAATCCATAATTATTGATCCTAGATCGAGGAATGACTACTCCTATTGGTAGCGAACCATATAGCTCTGTCGCATATCCTCTGCTTTAGTCATTACCAGGTTGTGAGGCTCGTGAGGTCATGATACCTTTTTGTTCTCTTAGCAAATTCTACTTGGAATGCTAACAGTACTTCTAGGTACAATGCAATGCTAACATTCGTCCATACAAGTTGTTTGGATAAGAACAATTCGAAGGTACTACTTCTACTACATCCATTTTGAAATCGCTCTTAGGATTAGTAGGAAGAAGCCCTTACACTTCAAAGAGCTCCATATTCGATTCCATCATCTTCAAGATGTCTTCAGTATGATGTTTGAGTTGGTTCGAAGTGGTTTTTGGATAATTCATACTTATTTGATCTTGGTCTCTTTGAACCAACATTCGATAGTTTTTGGTAATCTCAACCCTGGTTTTTTTAGAAATAATCGTACAAAACATAAGAGTGGAGATCACCTTCTAACCATTTAAATGGATGGATTTCCTTATCGTTTTTTCAAGGAGAACAAAACGAGATTTATACACTGTACAGCATCATCGAAGATGATTATGCTATATAACCCTTGTGTTTCTCTTATATATTTCCGTAATTATATTTTTGCCAAGAATTGATAGTCAGTTATTTAATTATCAAATAAAAGAAATCAACCATATATTTAATTCCATTTGGGAACCATTAAGCCTCTATAAATAAATCTTTCAAATTATTAAAATCTCTTTTAATTATTTGATTCAAAATACCTTCACAGCTGATATATTCACAAAATCCTTATACTCTTTTCAATACTTAGGA